>OZ000476.1:5002500-10002500 GCA_963922655.1 Cardamine chenopodiifolia | reverse complement strand
TAGGTACATTTTTACACTTAAACTAACAATCATGCATGTATGCATGACTCTAACTCTTCACTTCCCTAACCCCAAAGGGGGTCTAGAGTTCTGTACTTCTTGTTCCCCTTTATCTCAACTTGATTTCCATAATTATTTACTTTTATCGTTTCTCTCCATAGCAAAATGAAAGCCTACCACCCTTCCTTATGTCAAATGAAAGCCTACCATCTTAACGTCATGTGAAATGGAGTTCTAACATCCTAGCTTCATGTGAAATGAGACTCTAACATCTTATCTTCATGTGGAATGGAGATCTAACATTGTAGTTTAGTGTGAAATGGAGATCTAGGATCCTATTATCATTGACATGGAAATCTAACATCTTAGCATCATGTTCACATCATTTCCAAATGACAACACATGCATGACATTCAAACTCATCACCAAGACAAACAAACACAAGCAACACATAATCATCATTAAGAAAATGAGATCTGCATCAACAACTCATCACATATTGAAGAGAATCAAAAGGTATGCAAAAGAGGGGCCCATATGAGATTGAGGATACATAGATCACACTTTCACCTTAGAGATATCGAGATGGACTGCTAGGGTTTCTGATGGATCTCTGCACTTTCTCTTCTTCCTCTTTGTCTGTTCTTTCACCTTTGTTCCTTGCCTCAGCTTCAGCTCGCTTGGGACGAACTCGGCAGCGACGGAGAGTAAAGAAGCTGGCGGCAGTGGCTGAAGGCTCCTCGCATGTCTCTCTCTTTCTCTTAAGGTGGCTGCAATTCTCTACTCTTAAATAGGATGAATTTGATTAGGTTAGAGGTAAAAGACTGGACTACCCTCAACCCTAGAAGCTGAATGGGCTTCCACATTGGGCCTTGGGTTGGGGATGCCACACTAAAAATATCTATATTAACTCAACAATTATAGATCTTTAATATGGAGTTCCTAATAATATCTACATAGCAAAATCCAATAAAAAATCTCAATTTCATGTAAATCATAAAACGTCGCCAAATTGAATCTAAAAACTGTGAAATTTTGAAGAGCCCATCGACATGTACATACATATATAGATATAAATAGACGTGAGTTCTAGAGTCTTATATGACTGTAGGCTTCGACACTTTAATTAAGTTTCCAAGACCATTATATATCATCTCGTAAGACTTTTCTAACAAATATTTCATGTATTCTATATTACATGACCATATTTACTTACATATACGTCTCCCACAAGTTGTCCCTTAACAACCACCTTTCTATTACCAACTTTAAATTATGAAGAGTCAATGTGTTTATATCTATTCATGCTTGGATGTGCACAAAAACTCAAGAAATAACATGTATAGTTTCATAATAATCGTTAATGATAACTCAAGGTTTAGTTAGTGTATTATTTCGATTCTTTCAACCAACAGTTATCATGAAGAGTATTATGGTAAAACAAATGAGGAAACAAAATGGTTTGGGAAATAAGTCAACTAAAGAGATGGTATTGTTTTACCATAATAATCTTCATGATTGTTATTTATCTTTGAGATGGTTCTCCTTTTGGTTTAACACTATTATGCACATATGCCTAAAAGAGAATAACAACAAAATTACACTCAAAAGAGGATAAGAAGAGAAATAGAACACAACTCAGATCTTAATGACACTGGTATGTCTTAACACTCTTTGGACCTTTTGGAATTTAGAACCAGATTGCAATAGTCAAAACTCAAAAGGGTGATATCAATGAAACAAGTTATAACTATTACTGGTATATATGCTAAACAAAGTTCTTTATTTTCTCATTGTTTGGGGTATGTGTTTATTTGTCTAATGTTATCCTCGGATCGGACCTAGGTGAAAAGGATACAACAATAGTTTTGCATTTCATGAATAAGTCACCATTGTGGAAGTCATATGAAATCCATTGAGGTTTTCAAAAAGTACCACACGTCCTCATTTTGGCCCATTCTTTGAGACTTGAGAAAATTTATCTGAAGGGTTTGCATTAGGTATGATTATGACTTATTCTAGGTTATTGAAGAAATTAAAAGATCTTGAAATTGACGTTATCGTAAACCAACAAGATAGCCTCAAAGATTTATTTTAGGGCTACAGAAACACGGTTTTAATGTGACAATGCCTTTATCACAGATCGACAAAATGTTGGAATGCAAAGATAGACAACTTAGTGTAATGGAAGAACTAATAGGTTTTGACAAAAGACTACAAGAAAATATCGATTTTGGGACTACAGTAAAAGTTGCTGAGTAATAAAAAATTAGGAATTTAAGACTACGTAGAGTAGTTGTAAATTGATCGTTGCAAATTGCTGGAGTCGCAAATTGGTCACTAATTTGCGACTAACTTGTGGCGACAAAAATTGCGATGGTTTTGGGATGAGTTGAGGTCGCAAAATTTTTGCGACTAGGATGAGGGAGTCACTATTTCATCGATAAAAGAAGTCGATAACAGTCCATATATTTGAAAGGAGTCACAAATTAGTCTTAAATTGTTGATATGGTTTTGTTGATCTGCTATAAGTTTAGCAGATTCAGCGGCTTTACGATCAAGAGACTAATCTTAATTCTCATCAAGAGATCAATCTAAAAGATAAATCAAACTTGTATAAGAAAACAACAATTAATATTGGCTTGTGTGTATCAAACATCAAAACAAGCAAACATCAATTATGTGATTGATATAAGTGTTCATCTCTTTTGTGAATCAAGAAAACAAACATTAAACTAAGGAAACATCAATTTATATAAGTGTTCATCTCTTGTATTAATATTAGTGTAATTAGCACTGTACAAAGAATCTCTCAAGAAGTGAAGGAAACTCAAATCAAACAGGAAACAACTCAAATTGTGACAGCAAACAGACATCAATTGTGATAGAACAACAAAGGAAAATCAAAGTATACAGAAAAAAAGACAGTAAATATCAACCATCGAATAAGGATATCAAACTCAAAACAACAATAAGAAAGTTTTTCTATCGTAGAAAAGACATCATCAGACGAACAGCTCGAATCCAACTTATAAGTTTCATACAAGCAAACTTCAAAACGTTAAAAATCATGAAAGGACCTGGTGCAAAAATTGAACAGAGTAAAGGGACTAGAACTATGAAAAGTTTTAGATCTGTTCTGAATGCTCATAAATCACAATACATATAAAAGTGTCTATACATGATCTTTTAGCTACAGAAAATAGACATCAAACATAAACATAATATAACAACAAACAGATTTTGAAATATTCATTCTTTGATAACAGCAAACGTAAAACATTCTCAGCAAAATATAAACATAGTAAACCAAAGTCACAAGTGGAAAAATGAAGCCTTGAAAGCAAACATGTATGGAAGCAAACTCAAATCAAACAAGACAAAGAAACATTGATTTTTGCAAAGGAAAAACAAAGAACAAACAACAAATCAAACAACATGTATTCGAGTAATTTTCAGTCCAAAACAAGACTGAAAAACGTTCCAACTGAAACACATACCAAGGTAAAACAGAACCACATGTAATTTGCGATATCAATCATAAAAAAGTAAGAAAAATCACAAGCCAATTGATAGAAATAATACCAAGTAGTGTTTTCTTTTGGGATTGGGTCTAAGACCGGCAATATAGATCATGGTCGACTGAGTAAATCATCAATATCCATAGGCTTGTTTTAATTTTGCAGCGGTGGAGAATTGTTCTCAGGTGGTGGAGAGTTGTTTTCAGGTGGTGGAGAGTTGATGTGTTGCGCTTTTGGAGGATCAGAGCTCATCACTGGTTGTGACTCCAGGACAGAATTTGGTGGTTATGACCTTGGACGATTAGATGCATTATTGTACTGAACCGAGAGTGGACAAAGATAAACTAACCGTCTAGAGGTACTAGGATTTGACGAAATGGAAGATTTTTTTTTCAGAAGAAGATTGAACTACGGTTGATTTTCCAATTCTACCACCTTAAGAAGATCAATTGAATAAGAAGAAGAATAAATTTAATGAAGAATATCAATTGAATAGGTACGAGACTTAATCGATTGAAGAAGAATACAAACAATTGAAGAAGAAACTCAATGGAATGAAGAAGATTGATTGAGTTTGAGAATATCGATTGAAGAAGAGAATCGAGAGAATAGAAAAAGAGTTGTTGTTCTGCAATGAGATTTGAGATTGAAGTATTAAGTTTCTGATATCGCGACATCTAGAAGAGTCGCAACTAACAAGTCGTCGCTCTTTCGTCTAAAAATTTGAGACACATTTGCAACGGCATATAAGAGCGGGTAAGTACCATATAATCGTGAGTCATTAGCGACAAAATTGAAATCAGATTGAAAAAAATTGTGACTAATTTTTTACAACAAGAATTTTTTTTCACAAAGTAGTCATAAATTAATAGTAGTCGGTTTTTAGTTACAAATTAAGTCATTTTTTGTGACTACAGAAAAGAGTGCGCAACTTAACAATTTCATGAAAAATTAGGGGGCAAAAATGATTAATTCAGATTCGGCAAAAGAATGACTACTTTGCGACAACATAAATTGTAAAAATAGTGTAGTCGCTTTTTAGTCACAAATTGTAGTCACTGATTTGCGACTAAATTTTTTGTAATAACAGATTAGTACCAAAGAAGTCACAAATATATTTCCTATACCCTAAAACTATTTGATTCTGACATTAGAAATCATATTAAAAATTGTAAATTTTATAAAAAAGTTAAAGACTCAATTACAATCTGTTTAATCATAAATAAAAAATACTCTAAGGTTCCAAAATAAATCACGAACATTTTAAATAAACTATAAGTAATAAGTGTTACTAATAAAATTGTTCATCTAATTTAGGAATGTTCTAAGTCGTTTTTGTCTAGTTGTTAACTTTTAGGCTTCATAAGCATGCCCCACAAAAAGGGCAAGAAGGAAGTATGAGTTGTCTTTTTCATCTACTAGCTAAGGTGAGGGTGTGATATTCGGAAGCTTAGATATACTTTCTTTTGTTATGCTTCATGAATCATCACGAGGATGGTTGAACCTACCGATGTACACTAAAAGAAAGCGGCGGAAAGCAGACGGCTAAATCCGTCAGAAATCCATCGAAAAATGCCATTTCCGAAAACAAAATCTGTCATAATTTCCGACGGATTTCCCGCGCCCATATTTGTGACGGATTATTTTGGGTTGTAATTCTGTTGGAAATCAGTCGGTAAAATATCGTTGGAAATCCATCGGTAAGATACCGTCAGAAATCCGTCAATAACCATTCTGACAGATTTGCAATGTTATTTTGATGAACTCCCAACGGATTACCATTGGTTCTACTTTCCGACGGCTTTTCAATAGATTGTCGATATATTATTTTCCGAAAGATTTCCAGGCGAATATATTATTTTATTATATTTTTTGAAATTTAATAAAAGTAAGATTAAAATGAAAAAAAATATAAATTTAAAAAATATAAATTAAAATAAAAAATATATATTCAAATAGAAAAAAACTTATAAATATTCAAAATTAAAAATAATAGAAAAAAGTTTGAAAACTAGAAACCATAAAATCTACGGAGCGGATGGAGGGTACTGCTCGAAGAATGCGGTCATCTGATCTTCCATAGCTTTTGTCTTTGCTTGATCCAATGCTCTCTCATCGCGTATTGTAGCGATGTTGGTCTTCAAATGCTCGAGATCAACACTCTTCTCCGTTAGTTCTACTCTAATATTGGCGGCATCTTCAGAAATGTGGGAAGAAGCAGTAGAATGGGATGGATGGTAGTCTTGGAGAATCCCAAAAATTTGACTTTGGTTTGCAGAGTTGTATGGGAAACAAATTAAATGTTAAAAACTTATAACTATAAACAACTTATCAAAAATAAGTAAATAAAAACTTGAAATGTTACTTACTTGTATGACCAACTCGTTACTTGTACTTGTATGTTACTATGGTGGAGCGGTTCCTTCAGCAGATAGAATATACTCGTCGCCTAGCTTCTTGATGGTGTTAATGATTTTCCGAGCAACCGGATCTTGAATCTCACCAGTCTTTCGGTTGGTGTGCGCATCCTCTAGCAACCTAAGATGTGAGAGACGTGCACCATCTTGTTTAAACTACACAAATAAACAATTAATAATATTGGTAATGAATTAAATATATTTAAATTCATGAAATTAAACAAACTTACAAGTTGTTTTTCCTGGGAAGCTTTCCTCGTAATGCCTAAATTGTGCGTCGCTATCCCATTACCCTTGCGACAACTCATCCAGTTTCCGGAGTTAATCTTGGAGATTCAAAAAGTCTCGTCCTGATTCTAATACTCAACAAACCCTTTCCATAGGTTTGGCTTCCCAAGAAACTCCTTTGGCATCTCCTCGCTCTTCCACTTTGCCTCCCACAGGTTCATCTTCATCGAGTACAATATTCCAGCTTTATGGTAGAATTCTTGCCTAACTTGGATAACAAATTTTGGGCTCCAAGAAAACTGTGTTGCAAATGTAAAAAAATGATATTAACACTTATTAAAAATTAAATTTACATTTATAACTTAATTTAAAATAAACTAAAGAAAGTAAACTAAATTAAATAAGATATAATAAAAACTTATAAGGCTTAAATACTTATAAGATATAATTTATTAACTCAAAATTTAAACTTACCAAGTCGCTCTGCCAGCACCAGTCGCTTCTCCTCCTGAAGAAGCGTAATGACCGTAATCCCTTAAAAACAAATTAAAATTAGCAAAAGATACAAATCAAAATATAATTATCAATTGATTCTAAAATTGAAACTAATTTATAAAATTCAAACAAAAAATAATCATATCAATTTATTTATCAAAATTCACAAATTTCAAACTATTTAAAAAATCAATTCAAAATCAAATATGAAATATCATAAATTTTATAAAATTAATCATAATTTTATCAATCAAATATTTTTTTATAAATTGAAATCAAAATCATAAATTTCTAAAAATGATAGAATATCCATAAATCAATATCCATAAATCAATATCCTATATCTAACTATCAACCCTAAATCTAACCATCAAAAACCTAAATCTAATGAATGAAAACCTAAATCTAACAATTCAATCAAAAAATTCACTTCCAAATCCTAAATATCAATTCGAAATTCCTAAATCTCAATTACAAATCCCTAAATTCAAAAATTAACTCTTCAATCTTATAAATCTACTTGGAAAGGTTAGGAACTTACATGTTGGAAGGGAGACTGGGCATTTGGGTGAAGATTTGAGAGAATTTGAGAGTCTTAGAGAGATTTGAGAGAGTTTAAGGTTTTTTCTTAAATCACAAAAAGATGAACATATATATATACATATATATGTCATGAAGAAGAAATCCGTCGGTTTGTTTAAAACATTTAATGAGGCGTGATCCTTGGTAATTATCGAGAACATTTATATATAATAGAGTTATGACGGATTTTCGATGAACTGTGAAATGTGCATGTTGTTTATTAGTCAGTCAAAAAACAAGAGGACCCACATATATCATGTATCCGTTAGAAATCTATCGGAACTTTCCGACGGATTTCTGACAGAAAGAGGGTTTCAGTACCGATATCGATCCATTTAACTAAATATAGATTTATATAAGATATCTTATTCATTTTTATGATAAATTATGTTTGAATCATCTTTTTCTATATCAAAAATATCAAACAACAATTTCGTAACATGTTTCATACATAGATCATAAAACTATAAGGTTCGTTATCTAACACTTAACTTCAAAACATATGAAAATTTGTAATTATGCTTTATAACTTGTTTATGTGGTTATTTATCTTTAATGTTTTTGAATAATGTTTAAAGTTGAGTTTCAATGTACATCTTGTTAAAACCTTTTAAATTCAACCCCTAAACCCTATATCCATCGGAATTCCAACAAAAATTTTGATGGATATTATATGACATGTGTTACATATGTTTCATATGGGTTATATATATATATATATATATTATATGCCGGTCGAAAATACCTGAAAAATAAGTTTGATAAAAAAAATACATAAATATACAAGAAATATAAATAATAACACAAAATGTTCATAAACTACTCTAAATCTGATGAAGATCCATCCGAAGGAATTGAGTCTGAATCTCCAGAAAACTTGTCGTGTGATTCCTCTGAGTCTGAATGCACCCTATCATCACCAATATATGTAAAATCAATAACAAGATCGACATCAAATGAAAGATCAACTAGGGTCTTTCTCTTGAACACTTACGGTTGGTTGCAAAGCATCATGATAAATAACTCCATAAATTCTTTCTCTTGAGTTAATTGACGTTACTATGATCCAAGGGTCTGCCAGTCGTGTAACTCGAAGGTAAGGAATGAAGCAGACCTAAAACAAATAATAAAAATGCTTTTAGTAGCTAGTCATTACAAATACTGAAAATATTAATAAAAATTAATTGAAACATACATGGTCTGCTTGTGATGCAAAGATGGATGAATTGTATTTGATAAGTCTCCATCTTGAATGTACCGATGTAATACCGAATTTGTCAACTTGAACACCACACCCAACGAATGAATCATACCAATCACACATAAATACAATGTATCTTAAGTTCAACATTCCTGGGTAGCAGACTTCCAATATTTGTTGAAAAATGTCGTAGTAAACAATATCACCTAGCTAAACAGAAATACCGTAATCAGAAGTTGTCCTCGTACTTCCCTCATCATAAATCATTAATACATATCCCCTAGTGCAACACATAAATATGTTGGAAATGTTTGACAATTGTTTATTCTTTCAGTAACCTAAAACAATTAGTAACAAGTCATTAAAGTACAAAAATATTTATTAGTCCAAATTAGCATACGTTTACTAACACTTACCTAATATAGAAACCAGGGCGCAAAATCATTCTTTTTATAAATTTCAAGTTTTTTTCCGTCTTATCCGATAGAAACTCCGAACTATCTCCATGTAAATCTTGTAAGAAAGCCAATTTTAAATGATAAGTTATTAATAAGATCTTAATAAAGTACACAGAATATGTAACTGAAATAAATAATTTTAAATATATTTCATATTCCAAAATATCCTCACAATTTGTGAGAATATACATATGCAAGTGTGTATGCTAATGCTTTGTTAGTTTTCATTTCTTTCCTTTTTTACTAATCCGACCAACTTGGGAAAATAACTCAGGGAAAACCACGACATAAGTCAGTCTCTCTCTTCTATCATCATGGCAAGCTGGTCGTTGACTCTTCGTACGAACTTTTGGTAGAAAGTAATATTCAGCAAAGTGTGAGGCTTATTTATTGATGTTTTGTGCGAAAATAGATCCCTCAACTCTGCTTACATTTTTAACTATTTTCTTCAGATGGAACATGTACCGCTCAAACAAATACATTCACCGGTATTGAACAGGGCCTCCTAGTGCTACTTTTCGTGAGAGGTGGATTGGAAGATGTTCCATAATATCAAAGAACGACGAGGGAAATATCATTTCGAGATTGCAAAGGATATTGGTATGTTATCCTCTAAATTGTGAATACCCTCAACTGTAAGTGTTCTCGTGCATAACCTTGAAAGAAACTACCAACTCCTGCATTTAAACATTTTATACATTAATAGATATATGAGCATGATTCATTGTTAAAATTATGGAAAAAATAAATATACATACTATTGTTTGGTGGACATCTTCTAGAAGGAGTTTGGCAAAGGCAAACGGAAGGAGGCGCTGCATCACAACATGATAGTCATGACTCTTCATTCTAATAAACTTTCCTTCTCCATAATCAGCGTAATTACACAGATTTGATGCATATCCATCAATGAATATAACATCTTCGCGAATTTAATAAAAAATATTATTTTCTTATTTGCTTCCATTCGATAGAACTTCAAGTATATCCCAAAAACAAATAAATAATAAGTATAATCTAGACTTCAGATTGTCTTTCATCTTCCCTTGGATGTTTAAAACACTATTCATGATGTTGTCAAAAAAGTTTTTTTCAATGTGCATAACATCGAGATTGTGCCTCAATAAATTGTCCTTCTAGTAAGGCAAATCCCAAAAATACTCTTTTGTGCCAATTATAATTTTCACCGACACCGTAAATAGGACCATGCCCATTACCCCACAGTAAGGAGTCATCTAAGCACCAAAATTTCTTATTGCTCTAAATATACTACTGTCGTCTATCTCATAAGATAGACCATCAAACACTTGCTTATCCTACCCTAGACCGACGATAAGGACAATCACTCGGTAGAAACCTTCTATGGCAATCAAACCAAGATGTCTTTCTTCCGTGTTTCAATTGGAATGCATTAGTGTTATCTTGGCAATACGGACACGGTAATCTTCAATGTGTTGTCCATCCAGATAACATACCGTATGATGAAAAGTCACTTATGGTCCACATAAGAACCGCACACATCCTAAAATTAACCTAGAACTCATGGTGATCAAGCTAACATAAGCCATCAGAACACATTAGATAAAGAACACTAAAGATAAATTCCTAATCTTATAACTTAACATAATCAGTAATTGAGTCCTTTTGATCAAAATCCTAAACCTAACTGGTGGATTACTTAGACATAGATGAAGTCATCAAAAACGAATTATGATAGCATAACTATCAAAATAACTTTAACAGGGTTCAAAAAACACTTCTGGGAGAGATAAGATTTTGTCTCCCTCAAGCTACGAAAATAATAACTAAAGATCTAAAGATTGCTAGGAAACAAGTTGGAACTACAGGAAATCATGCAGCTCTATTTATATAAAAAGATAAATTCTATAGTCGGCTGGATTTGGATTTGGCTGTCTCGCGGATCGATTGGTCCTGAGCTAGATCGATCAATCCCTATTCCAAAATACTTCAGTTTATTGGTTCTTCAATCTGGTCGTTCTAAAACTAGATCGGTCAATCCCAACCTCTATTCTTTTGATTCTTAAAGTCTTGAAACGTCTAAAGATGGTCCAATTGATCCATTTACCTCCAATGACTTGTAAAACCTGTAAATGATATATATAAGACCAAAAAGACACAATACATATTCTAGAGTCAATTAAAGACACTAAAAACATATGAAATCAATGATTAAAAACCATCAAAGCATGACAACACTGTGCCACCATTTTCAAACTCTGTGAGCATCTAACACACTTTGCGAGTTTCTGACAGATTCTGTGAGCTTCTGACAAACTCTATGAGCATATAGCAGACACTATGAGCATCTAGCACACTCTGTGAGCATATAGAAGGCATTATGAGCATCTGGCAGACTGAAAAAATTTGGTAGACTATGCGAGCAACTGACAGACTTTACAGACATTTGGTAGATTATGCAGAGTAACTTGCAGACTCTGGATAATACCTAGCAGACTTTGTAGAACAGTTGCCCAACTTTGCAGATATTTGGCAAACTTTACAAATATTTGGCAGAATATAGAATAGTTGGAAGATTCTACATATATTTGGCAAACTCTATGAGCGTTTGGCAAGACTTAGAAAATATTTAGCAAACTTAGAGAATATTTGCAGAGAATATTGGCAATCTTTGCAAATATTTGGCTGACATTGCAATCATATGGTATACTGCAAAAATATGGCTGATTTTGCTAACATATGACCTATTTTGCTAACATAAGGCAGACTTTGCAAACATATGATAGACTTGTGAAACCATATGACAAACTTTGCAAATAATTGGTAAAAATCATGCAGACATTTGACCATATAAATGAATGTATATAAGATGATCTATAAATATCCACACTATCTCTCATAAAAAATGGGCAAATGGGCTTCAACAAGGCCCATAAATCTTGCATAAAAATAATAATAATAAGTGGTTAAAATTGGTGTTAAACCGATTAATCATTTTAGGCTGCTGATTATATGGTTCTCTGATTAAGTTATCCGATTGGGATTTAATCGCGGTAGTACACTATAGCTAGACGCTAAAAGTCAGTGCATATCATTTGTTCTTTTTTTTTTTTGTTTATTTTTTTGTTCATGTTAGTGTTAGAATTGAAATTATATTTATATTTATACGTATAATATTTTTACACTATGATTTAAGACTGTATTATTTTCAGATTTATTTTTCTTTTATATATCTCTTTGCTTTTGAAGATTCCGTTAATATTTGATTAAGAGTTCTTTTTTATAATATTTATCAAAAAATTATGTGATTAAAATTTTGTCTTGTTTAATGAATGTTATTTCAAAATTTATTTTCATTCATTTCAATAAGTAAAGAAGTGTTTTGCTTAGGTGAGAATACAGTTTTTTAGTCCAGTGGTGTCATCACTAGGATTCATATTTGAATATGTTGTTATGCAATTTAATTACAATAAGCAGTTTAAAATATTGTCCAAAAAATAAATTGAACACTCCTCTTTTGTTTTACTTTTTAAAACCGTAATAATCATTAATCAAGATTTTCACCACATGTTTTTTTAACCTTTTGTCTTGAGAGATAAAGTTGAGAAACATTGATTTTGTTGTGTCCTTGTCTTATCGAATGTATACATACTTGATTTCTATCTTAGGGTTCCATGATTCTTAGGAAAGCTTTGTATTTAGAGCATAAATAGTTAGGGATTTCTTGCTATGTCTATTTATTTAATTATGACTAATATCTGTCTTTTAGTTTTTTGGTTTTTTTTGTCGGCAATTTTCTGGTTTTCATAACATGTTATCTTAAGTATTTTATCTATGCGTTGTTATTTTATGTTGCTGTCTCTATTTAAAATTTATGTTGGTTTGATGATTATATTAATTTTTAATCCTTTTTGTAACCATAATGACAAGATTTCTTTTGAAATGCTTAAGTTTACTCCGGTTGAGACACAACCTCTCAAAAGTATTAGACCGGATTTCGAAGACGATGATCGCAGCCTCCAGAGAAGATTTTGCAGAGAAGAAAAGACCTTGCCCCACTCTTCCTTTGATATATCGAAGAACATTCATCAATGCTTGATAATGAGGAACACGTGGAGCAGAAGTATAATGTCAAATATATAAGCTTGTCAATCAATCTTCTGGACAATATCACATCTTCAAAAACTTCAACATCACCCTTAGATAAATGCATATTCGTGTCATTTAAAAGCTGCAAAGCATATTTCCTTTGACACACTAAAATCCTCTATTTAGATCTAGCAATTTCCAATCCAAGGAAGTATTTTGGAAGACCTAAATCTCGGAGTTTGAAATGAGACTGATCCTTAGCAAGTTCTACAGCTTCATCGCTATTACTGCTGATGAAACTTTTATCCACATAAACCAAGACTGCCACAAAAATTCCATCATAAGCTTTACTGAATAGAGTATGATCATGGCTAGTCTTAGTGAACCCCATCGAGCGTAATGTGATAGCAAACTTAATGAACCATTGCTGAGAAGCGTGTTTTAGACCATACATCAATTTCATCAGGCGACATACAGCATTTTCGGGCAGCTTCTCCCCCTTAAGGGTTGAGTATCCCGGAGGAAGCTTCATGTATATCTCTTCAGTCAAATATCTATTCAAAAATGCATTTGAGATGTCCATATGAATTAAAGACCAACCAAGTACAACAACAATACCAAGCAGCAACATCACATAAGAAAGTTTAATAATCGGTGATAAGTATCAATATAATCCAACCCATCTTTCTGCGTGTATTCTTTTGTAACCAGTCTTGCATAATACCTTTCTACAGTGCAATCAGCCAGATACTTCATCTTATTCACCCATTTACATCCTAATGCTTCCTTATTAGGTGGTAAAGAACAAATATGACATCTATGTATGTCTTTCATATTTGTGATTTCCTCTTTCATTGTATCATTCCAAAGATTATAGTTCTTTGCCTCAGTATAACAGGTAGGCTCATGCTCTTTGGCTATGGCATTAATGTATATCTAATCAAGAAAGGAAAGATTGCCACCAACCTTTGAATCCAATAGAATAACCAATGAAAGCACAAAGTTTAGCTCTATGTGTGTTATACAGAGGTTTTATATTAGAATAATACTGCAAGTGCACAGTGATAATCGCAATAGTATAATTGGGATCGAATCCACAAAGACCAATTGAATACACTATGAATTATGATGGTTTAAACTAAGGTAGGATGCAAAAGAGTTTATTGGGAAACTCGGTGTAAATGCAAGTTAAATTCAATAAAGTAAAACATTTGGCGATGAAAGTTCTTTAAGAGATTCATGAGAATGAATGCAATATCAATGGAAATTTATTAAGATACGTTCTAGAACTCAAATTATTTATGTAAAATTATCCTGCTTCGCATATAACAACTAGCTATGCAATGAAGTTCATAGCAACTAAACTGTCGTTTGTCAATAGAAATTCATGCAAGCAATGATAACCTAATTTGATATGTACACAAAGTGCAGTAATATCAACTGTCGTTGGCTAAGGAAACTTTGCTCACTTAGGCTAGTTCGATTGATTTTAACAACACTTTTGGTGTCAGATTAAATCAACTTAGGACAAAATTTAAATGGTTAAAATAGATTAAGCATGAATAGCAAACCTAGACGATGAACTATAAGATCACTTCCCAAATCAACCTAGCATAGATCTATATGATAATCCCCTTAGAAAACCCAATACCCAATGGGAAGACTACTTAGCCATAAACATAGAACAAACAAATTAAAGATGAAGAAAACATAATTTAATTGCAAATTGAAATAGAATAGGGTTTAGAAATCTTCTTCAACTATGTTCAATATCACGGAATCCTTCTTCCCATTGTTACAAAGTAATAGATATGAATAGAGTGGCTAGAATCAGGTCTAAAAATCGAGTCTTGGGTATATATAGTGAAGAGAATAGGTTCTAGTCGGTTCTGGTTAAGTTTGGACCTCTAAAATTGCGTCTCGGCTCATAACCGATTGGTACTCAAGCTATACTGATTGGTGTTCATCCCAATTTATACCGGTCGGTACTCATCTACGAGCCAGCTTGACATGTCTTCAGTAAATTGGCCATAACGTTTGATCGCACCGTTAGATATCATTCAACCAACTTGGAAATGAAAGCTAAAATCCTCCTCTAGCTTGTGTAATCATATGAGAAAGATCTAATGGTGGGAAGTATTCCATCGGAGGCCAAACTTTTGATGCTTATGCACAGTCCTACGTCTCCAATCATCCAAAATGATCCAGAAACTCTTCATTTACTCCAAAACGTCTCAAAACCTTTCAAGACTCGATAAAAACTACAAGACACTAAAATCACTCATTGATTCTAGAAAATACTCAAAAAACAATGGTTAGTAATTGATAAAAATAATGGTAAACACAATTCCCCCAAACTTGAACTTTTGCTTGTCCTCAAGCAAGAATAATTAAAAATCCAAATCCGAAGAAAAAGTTTGAAAAACAGTGTTAAAAAGATTTAAAAACCAAAAAGACTCTAAAATCAATAGAAATAAGAGTTAATACAATTCTCCGAGACTTGAAAACTTGTTTGTCCTCAAATAAGAAAATTTTAAAATTCAAAATCCAAAGAAACAATTTGAAGAACAAGAACTCACATATCATTGCGAAAAAACTTATCTTGGGCTTCCTTTCGGCATACCTCATCAAAACCATACCAGAGCAGACCTACTACATGTACTTGACCATGAATGTAGCAATAGGCAATACTCTAGAGTCAATGAACCTAACCTTTGACATGCATTAAAAAGTTCTGTGTACTCTCACTAAGGGAATATCAAACATGTCAATGGTCTTGATAATAAGGCTCTTTAATGGTGGCTCATGTGGTTTGGTTATCCTATAAGATCTAAGGATACAAATCATGATACAAAATCACAGTGAGAGACAGACGAATTGATGCATGCATAGTCTTCTAGTCATCGGATCCATCAAACTCAACTTTAGCCTTCAATTTTCCATTGTACTTTTCAAAATACAGTATAGTTCCTCTTCTTTTCCACTTTTTTTCGCTTATCTCTTTTATTGGAGAAATAAATGATATACAACTGAGGAAAAAACCAGATTCTGTATTAAGGAAAAAAATCGGATACTTAGGCTCATAAATATTCTAAACATTCTTAACATTCCACATATCTAATCCTAACTAAACGTCAGGTATGTCGGTCCGTATATTTCATAGTTTTGCACATAAATGCATATGACGATGAAAATTCAAGAATGCATGAGGTATGGTTGAGGTAAGGATGTGGTACTAAACTAAAGATGAGTCTAGCCACTCAGAGTTAGCAAGAGATGTAAAATGGTGAAAAGAAAACTCTGAATATATGATCCATGACATGATTACCAAGCCCTTAAGTGAGATAAATTCTGTTCAAGTTCAATGTTCCACTAAATAAGATTAAGTTCAATCATCCAAGTTTCAAAGTGAGAGGGGCTTTCCTGTTTATTGAGTCTGCATGTGGTCGTTTCAATATTCAGTTCTAACACCGAACAAAGCAAGAGTAAGTTGTGAGAAAATCGTCCCAAAACAATAGGTTCCTAGAAAACCCCATACTTCCCTCGATTTGACTCAATAAAACTCTCAAAAGAAAAGAAAAATCACCAAAAATAAAAATATAATGTTAGTAACTTGGAGAATCCTCTCCTAGAATTATTTTACAACTTTCATGTGTAAAAAGAAATCAAGAGGAAGAGGATTAATCCGACAATAAAAAATATAACAAAAAATGAAAAAAAAAAGTTAAGAAAAAAAATCAGTGATTTCGCGCTTGGAATTAGAGTCAACACCGATCAGTTGACCCTGTGTACCGATCAGTTGTGATGAAGAATTGTACCGATTGTTATAGCAAAGGTAGCGATTGGTATTAAGTGTATAAAACATCTATTTTGTTTGCATCTTCTACGTTTAACACCTGTTCCAAAAACACTTAACAACATACGTGATTTTAAGTGTTTCCAAAAACACGTAAACTAAAATCATGTATGTTGTTAGGTTTCCTAAGAAACAAAACCATAATGGAAAAAAAAAGAAAAGAAAAAAAAAATTTCAAACTCATTAGGTTACCTTCCATAAGTGCTTGTTTAAGGTAACTAGCTTGACTATGGTTTCAAACGTTAGGCTGAGTGAGAATGTGGACTTGCTTCAGAACAAACTCTCCAATCAGTCATTTTAAGCTCTAGAACTTTTCTCATCCTGTCATCCATTTCTGCTTGGCATTTCTCTTTGAAATCCGGAGTGAGGATGACTTTAACTTTAGATAAAGGCTTTGATTTTCCTTTACACTTCAACTTATACTCAATGGTGTCTCCAACACATCTCTGCGGTACCAAGGTTACATATAAATCTCCAATCACTCTTTCGATCTTTGGCTTGTTCCTTTTCTTAACCTTCTTGGATGTCTTTATAGAAGAATGAGTATCTCCATCCAGGAATTCGTGTATCTCATTCTTATCACCAAGGTCTTCCATTGTCATGACATCCAAGTCTTCTCATCTTCTATAGTGAGACATGAGGCATGTTCAAAAACTTCATGGGTGGGATAACGTTGTAGAATACCTTCTTATCGACACTGGAGAAGGCGATCAGGAAAATCTACAATTGCACCAACTATTGAGGGGAAAGGTCTCCCAAGTATCAAAGGTATATAAGAACTTTCGCACATCTCCATAACATAAAAATAAGTAGAAACCAAGTAATTCCCAACTCAAACATCTAAGTTGTAAATGAAGCCTTGTGGAAAGGAGGTGGAAGCATTTGCAAACTTTATAGAACATGAGGGATCCTTGAGATTAGTAATCCCCAAATTCTTTGTAATTGCCATGGACATGACATTTACACTAGATCCAGTGTCACAGAGGGAGTCTTTGAAACTTGCTCCTAAGATAGAACATGGCACCAAAAACTTGCCTTGATCTTCTATTTTGGGGAGTCTTCTCAAGATTTTCTTCTCCTCAATCAAACATCCGTTAATCTCCTCTAAGTCCTTTTCTCCACTCATATAGCTATTTAAAATCTCATTATACAAAAGTTTATTTTTCTTCACATCTTCAAAGGAAATTCTAATAGTGAGTTCACCTAAAACCTCTTTGCAACGAGCAATTTTCTCTTCATCGAGTGGATTTTTCACATGGCATGGAAAAAGAATCTTATGAACATAGGATGGCAGACGGCTGGGATGAACTATCTTACCTGATATCACCACCTTTTCAGCATCTGCATCAGCTAAAATTGTAGGAACCTCATCAGCTCGCAAAATGGTCGTGTACCGATCGGTGGTAGAGTTGCACCGGTTGATAGTGGAGATGGGTCTATACCGATCGATAAAAGGAATATATTGATCAATATTAATCTCCTAATCTAGATTCTTTTCCCCTCTGAGTGTGATGGCATTGACATACTTATTAGGCTTTGAGCAGGAAGCATACTTATAGACTTTCTTGTCAAGGATTTCAACTCGAGACGCCAAACTATCAAATTTCCCATTAAGCTCGATGTATATGTTATCCATCTTCTTTTCCACCTCTTGTGCATGATTTTTTGTGCATTTAACAGTTTTTTCATCATGATTTAAATCTTACTCTCCTGGGGATGTGGTTCTTGACATAATGTGATATGTCATACTCTTGACAGTGATTGTTGTTGTTAGCAGCTAGATTGTTGATCAGAGTATAAGTTTCTCCCGTAGTGTTAGTAGAAAAGGCACCCCTACTCGCAGTATCTAGAGGCATCTTATACTTTTCCTCAAATCCATTGTAGAAAATGTTCATCAAGTTTTCATCAAAGAACCCATGATGAGGACAATCTTTGAGACATTCTCTAAATCACTCTCAAGACTCACAGAAAAACATTGTTGCTCCTTGCTGGAACGTTGTGATCTGAGCATCGTTGTCTTGGACTTGGTGTAGAAGTGATTCAGGAACAATGCTCTACACTGGTTCCACGAAGTAAACAAGCTTGTTGCCAACAATTTAAGCCATTTTCTTGCTTTATCGCTCAGTGAGAATTTAAAGAGCTTTGCACATAAAGTAATCAACAAGGACTCCATTCGTCTTAATTATACTACAGAACTCCTCAAAAGCATCAATATATCCATTGGACTCTCTGAAGGCAGTCCATAAAATGGCTTTTGCGATACCAATTTGATGACCTTAGGTATGATCCCATAAGCTTGTCCCTCAATTTCTCGTAAATGCATCGCAACACGATTCATGTAAAACTTGTCTGGACTGTTGTATTCACCCAGAGTCCTAGGTCGAGCAACTTGATCATGTGCACCATCAGCCCTCTGATTTTCTAGCAGCATACCAGTCGGTATAGGATTGTTATCAATCTGTAATCAAGTTTGGTTCATACCGACCGGTATCAGAATGTTATCTATCTATAATTGTGCCTAGTTTAATGGATTACGAGTTGCATCATTAGGATCCATAATTCCTTGATTCTCCATCTTTTCTTGCACCTGAAACATACTAAATACAAGAACAACAAAATTAGCCAGTAAATTAAAAAAGGAAAGAAAATTCCTAGACTAAATCTAAACCAAAAATCTAACATCCTCCTCTAGATTTTGTAAAACTATGAGAAAGATCTAACAGTGGGAAGTTTTCCATCAGAGGCCAAACTTCTGATGCTTCTACGTAGTCCTACATCTACAATCATCCAAATTGATCTAGAATCTCTTTCTTTACTCCAAAACGTCTCAAAACCTTTCAAGACTCGATAAACCACTAAATGACACTAAAAACACTCTTTGAATCTAGAAAAGCCTCAAAATAAATATCAAAACAATGGTTAGTAATCGATAAAAACAAGGGTTAACAATGTGAGAATGTATGTTGCTGCTTAGTAGATATTGAGCAATAAAACAAACAGCCGTATACTTTCAGAGATCAGGAACCTTATCCTTAAGAATATCATAAGGTGTCTTGTTGGATAGAACATGAGAAAGATTCATGTTAATCAGAAATGCTGCAGTCAAAACACAATAACTCCAGTACTGAATTGGTATGTTAGAATGAAACATTCGACCTCGAGCAATATTAATTAAATGTTTTTTTTTATGCTCAATAATTGAGTTTTGTTATGGTGTCTTCGGACATGAATGATATGCAATAATTCCCTGGCCTTGAAAAACTCAATAAAGCGGAAATCAGGAGCATTTTCAGATCGTACACCTATGATGCTTACTTCATAGTTCTTACTAATTTTCGATCATTTTCAAAAATTCTGGAAAACAGTAATCACTTTTGATTTGTGCCTCATAAGGTATATCAATGTCTCTCTAGAACAGTCATCAACAATTGTAAGGAAATATCAAAAACCATCATAAGATGTTTCAGCAAATGAACCCCAAGTGTCAATGTGAACCAAGTCAAAAAATTTCTTTGAAATATTGTTCTGAGTTACAAAAGACAATATTTTTTGCTTTGCCAAATGATAAGCTTTATAATGGCTCTGAATTTGATAGAAAGAGTATATGAAAGAACTTCCAATCTTTGATAGAAAGAGTATATGAAAGAACTTCCAATCTT
Organism: Cardamine chenopodiifolia; assembly: GCA_963922655.1. NCBI lineage: Eukaryota > Viridiplantae > Streptophyta > Magnoliopsida > Brassicales > Brassicaceae > Cardamine > Cardamine chenopodiifolia. The sequence goes on along the minus strand of OZ000476.1, from coordinate 9,982,015 downwards.
TGATGAGATGGATGTCCCAACCTTTGATGCCAAATTTCTGAATTTGATACAGAAACTATACTTATTAAGATGGGTATCTGATCCATTTTGAGAGAGTGATTCCACATCCAAAATGTAAAAGTTGATGATTTGTCTACTGCGCCCAATCGTCCAAACCCTTGTAAGATCCTGAATTTAAGCTTGAGAGTCAAACCAAATTCCACAAGCTCTTATCAAAGTACTCACACTAAGAATACGAAATAAAAAATAAGAATAGAACATTCTCCAGAGTAAGAAAATCATTTAACTATTTTTCCCATACCTGCAATGTTCACCGCAACTCCATTAGGAAGATCAACGTGTGTGTGTTTTTAATGAATGTAATTGAGTAAAAAGAGATATATCGGGAGACACATGGTGTGTAGCTCCAAGTGTCTATTACCCAATTATTCATAATATTCACATCATGTGATTTGGAGTAATAATACTTATCATTCAGAAAATTTGTAGAAAAAAATATGGGAGGATAAATGTTACTGGAAACATGGAAAATGGTTGAGTTGATTTCAGTTGAAGCAGAAGTAGAAGTTTCATTTGAAGAAGGATGTAGTTGCAACTTGGAACTGAGGAAAAAGATGAGTTGCTGGAGCTGATCGTTGGATAAATCATTTCCCACGTCACCCGAGTTAACCAAAAGATTCAGTGGCAACTATGTTTGAAGAAGTAGAAGGAATAAACTGGGGATTATTTTGTCTTGATTTATCCCATTTTGGTTTCCATCCAGGTGGATAACCTTGAACCTTGTAACAACGATCCACAATATTTCCTTGCACAAGGTTTAGCCATACTCTTCTGATAACTAGAACCACTTACATCCAAAGTCTTTGAGGATTGGTCATTGTATTGAGTGCTAAAAGATGAAGGATTATGTACAACCTTAGTTTTCATCCTGTGACTTTCATCTTTATCTAACATGTTGTAGATGTCAGAAAGGCTTGGACGCGGCTTAGGGTTGAGAATATTACTCTTGGTAGATGCAAACTCATCATTCAATTCCATCAAGAACTGCATAATCTTACTAGTTTCTTGATCAGGCAACAACATCTTCACTTTAGGACTATCACCATCTCCAGCTACAATCATAGGCCTATACCTAGCTAATTTTTTTTACAAGGTGACTTTTGCAGTATAGTAAGAGGCTAAGCCCATAGATCCTTGCTTAAAGAGAACAATCTCATATTCTAAGCGGTAGATCAAAGACATTACTTTTGTGAAAACGTTTAGCTAAATCTGTCCAGATCGCATAAGAATCTTGGAAGTAGAGAATACTAGCATAAATCTATTTATAAACCACATTGACGATCCATGCATTGACCATATAATTGCAACGAGACCGAATATGATATATTGGATCATATTCATCAGGTCTTGGTAAGGTTTCATTCACAAATCTAATCTTATTATTAGCCTCTAAACTAATTTTCATTTCCATGATCCAAGTATTATAATTATAAGTATTCAAGACTTCAGAAAGGATAGCCATACATGGATGATCTCCAGAATGAAGACAATAGGGACTATGAACGCTATCGATCGATTCGGAGCCATAAGTGTATATAATACCACGAATTCTGAAAATATAGTGGTGCATGATGAGCTTTTAAGAGATTTGATTTGGTTACATATGTCACCAAAGTGCACTTAGTTTTTCCGTCACTTGTCCATAGAGAACTCGAGGGTTAAGCATGCTTGAGTTTAAGAAATTAAAGGATGGGTGACCTACCAAAAAGTGATTTCTGGTACCTTGCGACTGAGGTCAAAACACGAGGAAATATCTTGTGGTGATTTATAGGGATAGTAACAAGTCTTCTGATTCTCTCGAGATAACATACTGATCTTCGAACGAAGAGTTGAGCCCATGGGCCGAGAAAAGGTGTAGGTGTCCACGAATGGTTGTGGTCAGGGTGTTACAATAAGATCGATTACGCACCTCAAAATCAGAAGCACGATGAACCAGAAAATCAGAGATCGCTTAAGAACCTCGGGACCAGAAGCGAAGCAACAATGATCTGGTGATGCATCTCCAGGAAAAAGAGATTTCAATGATTGGTTCCAACGAGTTCCAACAAGTTAATTACGCTCTATTACCATAATAGAACTCGTCGCGTAAATAATTCTGATTCTCATTTAAGTTATCAAATCACTTATATACAAGTATAACCGTATTCATATATACATTTGACACTATACAATCGTTTATACTATCTGATACAGATCCTTACAACTACAAACAATCAACCCTTATAAAATTATCTTTTTAAGCGTTTAAGATATGAAATAACATTATAACCTAAGGCTTAGACTAATGGTTAGTGGGCTATGAAAAAAGTATTTTAATCCTCTGGTCCTTTATAAGTTCAAGTCACGAACCTTCCAAAACATTGAATCTCTCTTATTTCTTACTGCTGGGCACAATTACTTGTTACTAGAGCTGTCAATTAGGGCTAGCCCGCGGATTTTTGGCCCTAACCCATCGCGGGTTTTTTTGTGGGCGGATTGTGGCGGGCTAGCCCGCGAAAGCTGCGGTCATGAAAATTAAAATCCTAATCCAAACCGCTAAATTTTTGCGGATATGCGGTTCAGCCCGCGGTTTTATATTTAAACAAAAAAATAGAAATATTTTTTTGTTTTCCGTCATTGTTATTGTATTACAAGATAAACATATGTTTGTATATTATATTTAATTTGACACGTTAATAATTTCATGAGATGAAAAATTTCAAATACAAATTAAAATTTAACCAAAACACTCATCTACCAAATGAAATAGTTTTTTAAAAATCATAGTAGTTTTCTAGAAATGAAAACCTCTCTCACAAATCATAGAAAAACATAAACAAAATCTAATAATCTGATTAAAAATAAAATTATTTTAACTCTTATTAATATATTATATAATTTTGTAATTGGTTAATATATTAAAATATTAGAGATACTAAAATTATATTGAAATACTTCTTTTAAACAAATTTTAAATTTTAAAACGGTATTTAATAAGAAACATTTAAAAAAGCATCCCTTTTAAAAAAATATGGTACGTAGAAGTTTATCAGCCTTGAATAATAGGAGTAAATAATATTAAAATACGTCTCGAGTTGAAGAAGCCAAGTTGTATTTCTTCCGATTATGTATCAACAATTCAATAATCATGAAAATCACTATCCTATTAGTTCCTAGGTTAAGTACATTTATTCGAAAATGAAACGTACGTCATGGAAAAAGAAGAAAAAAAGAGAAAATTTCATGAGAATCATGTTCCATAAGAGAAACCAGTGATAATGGTGGTTTTTTGGAATCGTAAATGAAAACTTAAATATTTTTAATCTGATTAAAAATTAAAAAGACAATGAAAAACAAATAATTGAAGACTTTGCACGCTGAAGAACTTGGAAGACTAATTGAAATGTTGAATGTTTTTCTTCCACCTAAAAAAATGACAACATCATAAGAGAGTAAATAAAGAGCAGTTTGAATCTAAAATTTTCATTTGAGAGATCCAAATTTATTAATTGCGACAAGACCAACCTTCTTTCAAAACTATGTCTATATATTTAGTTTGTCGTAGCTTGAATAGGTGGAACTGGAACATCATCACCATCAACTTCGATGTCCACATCTACAAAATAGAAAATAAACAATAGTAATTTTTGATAATTTTTAGGACACAAAACATCAAAAATTTATATACTTTATCATTACCTTCAAAACCACTCAACCAGTTACGTCCACAAATCAAAGCTTCTACATTCGAAGGTAGGAGACAACTTCTGTATTTGTTTAAAACACGACTACCTATGCTAAATGATGATTCCGAAGCAACCGTTGTGATCGGAATACTAAGGACATCACAAGCCATATAAGACAATTCCTTAAAACGACTAGCATTGTCCTTCCAATAATCCAAAACATTCATACTTTCAAATACCATCATATTTAATGGTGGTTCATCCAAGTACACATCCAAAGGCGATTTTCCATTATCACCAATTTTTTGTGAGTAGAAAGCATAAAAATCCTGTCACATTAAAATAAAGCCATGAAATCAGAGTTAAACAAATAACTAAGTGAATATTAGATGAAAAAATAACAACGAACAGATCTCACTTACACTATATCCCTTTGCTGCATTTTCATTGGAAGTTCTTGCAAAAGTTTGTGAAGAACCTGTAGATGTTGTCGGCCTCGAGTTACTTTGATATGAAGTGAAGAGCCTATATATTTTTCTACGGATATGATACAACTTTTGCTCACAAGTTGATGCATCTAGAGCAGTAAAACAAAATTCTAGAAGAGCAAATTTCATCCTTGGATCCAAAACTGCACCAATCGCAAGAATGTCACTATATTCGTCCCAGTATTTATCAAATTTGAGCTTCATAGCGTGAACCATCTTTTCAACAACATCATCATCTGAAAATTCATGACGTCGCAACCAACATTCGATATTCCAAATTTGCATGAAATATAAGTTTGACGTGGGATAAGTTGAGCCAGAAAACAGATTAGTAATCTCATCAAATGGTTTCAAGAGTTCACATATCAACTTTCCTCTTACCCAATCAGTCTCAGATGGAAAAGATCTATATGCTGGTTCGATCTCTTGAAGATTATGTAAAGCATCTTGATGTTTGATAGCTCTATCAAGCATATGATAAGTAGAATTCCAGCGAGTTGTGACATCCAAAGTTAAACCGGCTTTAATCTGTAGACCAACAGTTTCCATACAGTTCGCATACATATCCTCTCGAGTCTCAGAAGCCTTCACAAACTTGATAGTTTCTCTAATCTTTTGCAAAGCATTACCAACAAAAGCCAATCCATCCTGCACAATAAGATTGAGTATATGTACATAACACCTCACATGAAAAAAATTCTCCATTACACAACAAATATTTTTGTAGATTTCTCTTTAAGATGGTTTGCATAGTATCATTTGCAGAAGCATTATCCACCGTAAGAGAAAAAACCTTTTTCTGCAGTCCCCATTCTTTAAGGAGCTCGATAAGCTTCATCGCTATAGCGTATCCAAAATGTGGAGGCGAAAAAGCTGAAAACGATAATATCTTACTTTGTAGCTTCCAATCATTATCAATATAATGAACTGTCAAACACATAAACCCCTCTATATTGATAGATCTCCAAAGATCTGTAGTCAAACATACTCTACTAGGGATTCCAACCAATACCATCTTGAGATTTGTCTTCTCCTTCTCAAACAACTTGTAGCAATCTGATGATGCTGTATTACGACACCAAAATTTGATATCAGGATTGACATAAGTAAATGCGCTTCTAATCCTCCTATATTCGACAAACGAATAAGGAAGACCATGCTCAACTATAGTCATCGCAATCATTTCACGAAAAATCTTTTGGTCAAGTTTCCGGCTTCTAAGTTTCATTTCCTGATCTATCATCATATCACGCACATTCTGATTTCTAGGTCTACTTTTGCAAGCTTTCCAATGACGATCAAGTGTAGTAGTTCCATTCCTATGTAAATTCCAGTGATAAATTTTTCCACAATAATTACACCTCACATCTTCTCTACCATCAGACCCCTTTTCTCCAATAATTGTAAGATGCTTCCAACAATTGTAAGATGCTTCCAACAATTAGCTGTAAGTCTTCGTGTTCTTTGTTTAGGTTGATTTTTAGATTTACCTTGTGATCGATTAACACCTTGACTTTTTGGTGGAGGTGGTAATTCTTCAGCATCATCAATAATATCTAAATCCTCTTCTGAAACATCCAAATCCTCTTCTGAACCATTTTCATCGATAGTATTCTCATGTTCCAAATCCATGATGCTGGAGTGATCTCTTAAAGCTGCGATACAAATAGGGTTTTGGTTTTGTCTTTTGTGTTTGAAGGAGGTTTTTATCTTCGAATTTTGTTCATTATACTAAGGAGGAAAAACATTATATGGGCTTCACGTAAGTTGGGCTCAAGCCGCAAGGTCTACAAAATATAATATATGTGGATACAATAATCCTCTAATAATGACCATATAAACTCAATTTTCATCGCACGAACCTGTCTTTTTTTTATTGGAGAAAATCTTCAAATTCTTCATACAAATAAGACTTCTATTTATGAACACGTCTAATAAAAAAATCAATGAATATAACCTCGTAACAACTAACAACTTTCTTGAATTTTTTTAAAATTATAATTCAGCCACAAAATTTGAAAATCATACTTTTAAAATTATATTTAGTTTTCTTAGGCCCGCGGTCAAACCCGCTAACCGCAACAATTAGCCCGCTAAACATTTTAGACCACGGCGAGCTCAGCCCGCAAAACCGCGAACGTAAAAACTAATGCCCTAAACCGCTTTATTACAAGGCGGATTGGACTACAACCCGCGGTCTTAAGTCCTAATTGACAGCTCTACTTGTTACTCGCTTTGCACCCGCTACTTTCCTCGTATCTGACTTGAAAAAGCAAATACTTGATCTGGGCAAGTCGGATAATAAGTCAGCAAATTAGATTACTTGCAAGTTTAAGTCAAGTAACAAACAAACAAAAAATTATACTATTTGGGTTGTTATTTATTACTCGTTAAAAATTACTTAATACCCGTTTCTTGATATTTGTTTATAGGTATTTGTTAATAAAGTACTAATGCTTAAATTATTATAACAGATTAATAGTCTTTAAATTATTATAGATTTTTAGAATTTTGATTTAGCTCATAAAGACTAAATGCCAAAATTCTGTCTTGCGACAAAATTGAAAACTCATCATTGCGACAAAACTCATCTGCCTTGGATATTATGTATGAAATAGTTTTTTTCAAGTCTTTTAGGTTCAACTAACAAGTACTTGAATTAGACAAGTAACAAGCCGGGTCAAGGAACTTGCATGTAATCAAATTTTGGATGGGTACTTGATCGAGCAAATACCTATTTTGGATGAATCAAGTAACAAGCCAAAAATTCAATTACTTGTATAAGCCAAATCGAGTCGCAAATACTTTGAAATTAGCAAATATTTGCCTCGTGTCCATGCCTATTATTCCTTACTAGGTCTTACCCTTATTAGGTCTTACCCGCGCCACTGTGCGGATGAATGTATTTTATTACTTTATGGAAGAAATCAGATTCATTTTATAAGTAAAATCTGTTTTAATTAATTTACATTTTTTTGTATATTTGTAGATAATGTTTAACATGATTATGTTAGGTTGGATATTTTTCATTAATGTTGTGTTTAGTTAATATATATGATATCATAAATTAATATTGGATTAATAATATATTTAAATTTTGGTTCGTGTAATTTAGTGTTCATGTTAGAAGTGTATGTAATTTAATTTTGGGTAAATAGTAGTAGTTGATTAATGTATTTAATTTATAAACATTGACATATTAATATGATTTTACAAATTATAAAGTTTTATTGTTATCATTGTTATAAATTATAACATTTTATATTGTTGAGTGAAAACCAAATAAAATCCTACAGTAAATTTAATTTAAAAATTCGTAAAATTTTATTAAAGTAAATATTAAATATGTAAATTTAACCAAATATGTCAGATTTTTGAAAATTCTTAATGGTTAATAATTCAGAAATTTCTAATTGAAAGATCTTGAATATCTTGGGTTGAATGTATGTTTTATTTAAGGCAAGATACGTAAATTTTTAGTTAGTTACATTGTCAAAATTTGGTATTCAAGAAACATATTTAAGTCTGGATTGTCTTTCAGTGATATTTCTTTTGTACACTTAATTCGACCAGTTTGGTTTATGGGAACTTTATGGTAATTTATTGAAGCACGCTGACAAAATAATAAATATGGAAACAAAAAAACTTTAAATGTATCTGGTGATAAAACTTGAAATAGTATAATTAGTGATATTATTAAGCAAAATTAAAATAACATTTGATTTTGTTAAGATGACCGAGACTATTAATATAACCAGTGATTGCATACAATAATGAATCGAACTTTGTAGAATTTTTAATTACATTTTACAAAAAAAAATATTTGAAATAAGTCATGATATATAACCCGTCACTCGCTTTAATAACGATTAGTATAAGAGGGAAATCGAAGTAGCTTGCTTGGGAGGAATTCATCGACAGAGAGAACACAATGCAATTGTGCAAAGCAAAGATGAATAGTAGAATTTCGTTGGTATGATTGTGTTACTTCGCATAACACAAGTAAATTGTACAATTCTGCAAAAATCTCCATAATTTGTTTTAACTTTTACACTATCAAAAAACTAAAATAATTATTTTATTGAATTTCTGTGTAAATTGTGTATTCACAAAGTAGTTTAATCTGATATCATATATTATTATAACAAACGATTTTATTAAGCAAAATTAAAATAATCCATAATTATTAAATTAACCTATGAATATTAAAATAACCCGTACTTTTATTAAATAACTCTGTGATATTATACCCAGGTAATCAAAGTCATCAATATATATTAACATCATCTATGACTTTTGTGGTTTTAATGCAAGAAAAAATTAAGTCAAATATTGAATAAATGAAAAAAAAATTGGAACTCATATTAAAATGTTTAATGTTCGTTTTTATTAAGATAAAGGGGATATATTAGAAAAATATGAATAAAATTACATACAATTATAACTGAAATAAATATAAAGAAAATAAAATTAAATTAAATTAAATATATATATCTACTACTATATTATTTAAGCAATTCTATAAACATTTTAACCAGATTTCATGTGTTATATTACATAAAATGCCACTATATTTTTATAAAATTAAGAATAAATTAAACAACCTACAGAAGGTAGTCAAAAATTTATGTAACCAAAATCCAATATAAAATTCAAACATAATCTTTTAAATAATTATTAGTTTCTTAAATATAAAACTTATTTTCTCTCTCCTAATAAATATAAACGAAAATTTTAAATTAATTTAAAAAACTCAATAAAAATCCAAACAAAATTTTTAAATAATTATTAGTTTCGAAAAAATAAAACTTATTTTCTCTCTCCTAATAAATATAAACGAAAATATAAAATTAAATTTTAAAAATTGTTATCCAATCAGAAAAGTAAGATTTGAAATTATATTATATTATGTTAACCAATCAAAATTATAAGAAAAACAAAAATTTAAAGTAAGATTTAAAATTATATTATATGCTATTATGTTAACCAATCAAAATTATAATAAAAACAAAAATAAAAATCTGATTCATATAACCAGCTATTACGTGTTAAAGTTAAAGTGAGATTTAAGCAAAACAATACACAAGATCAAAACAATACACAACATAGCAAGTATGAACATGAGAACTAACTCCGTTCTTGATGAGAAAAAGAAATATAATTTGAGGAGAACTTAATTAACACAACACAAACCATATATAATAATAAAAAATAAGATAAGTAAGATGTTAAAACATAAAATAAATCTAAAATAAAATACTAATAATAATCTATAATTATATAAAATAGGTATGAAGCAAACATTTCCCGGCGCTGCAAAGCGTGATATACTATCTAGTATATATATATGAAAGAATGGGATGAGATGATTTTTTATCTATAGAATTAGAAGGTGGTGATTTAGAAACAAAGAATAAGTCTTAGGTTGATGTGGAGACTATTTATTTAACAATAATTGCATCACTCGAGTTTCCGCTTTGAACTATTAACATACAGAAGTTGAAAAAAAGACTATTAAAGGTTTGAGAAAGTTTCATATAATTAAAGAAGATGTTTTTTGCTGTAGCAATTAATAGAAAATTGGATAGAATCACGTTTCTTGGTTTCAGCGTGAATCGTTCGGTGTGAAGTTTTGTGTGTATGTAATGAGCATGTCTCATCATAAAGTAAAAAAAATAAAAACGGAAAGAACAAAAAAATATTTAGGTCTGCGAAGACACCACCACCACTTCTCTACTGTTCGTCAAACTGTTAAAAAACATTTAGCAACATTAGTCATCATAATTTTAAATATCTATAAGAATTCTACTATAAATATGTATACAGTGAAAAAATGGAGAGAATAACAATTGTAATGGTGATTTTAGGGATGGGCATTCGGGTTTCGGGTTTTGGATTTTAGGTTCGGGTTTCAGAGTTAAAATCTGATCAAAACTCGAAAAATTCAGGTTTTTATCGGGTTCGGATTCGGATTTTCGGGGTTTTTAGGTTATTACAGATTTTTTTGGGTTTTCGAGGTTTTGGGGTTTTTCGAGTTTTTCAGTTTTTTAGATTTTTCGGTTTGGATTCGGATTGGCTTTGTGTATATTACACATACAAAACTCATATTTAGAAGATAAGATCTTCGAATTAGGATATTTTTTTGGGGAACTTATGTATTTTTGGGTTTTCGGATCAGGTTTTCGGGTTTTGGGTTCAGATCGGATTCGGGTACGGATTTTATGTTTAAAAATTTACACTCCAATGGAATAATTTTCTAGATTCAGGTTTGGATTCGCATACAAATTTTAAGATCGAATTCGGATTGGATGTTTGGGTACAGTTTTTTTGCCCATCATAGGTGGATTCATTGAAAATAGTCCTTTATTAATAGAGTTGAGAAGTGTGTTAAGCAATTTCCGGTGATCGACGATTTCAAATGTTAACAATAAATGTTGTTGAAATATTAAGGTTCTAAAATCTTAAAGATTATGTTAATAAGGTTGTTAAAATATTCAGTTGAATGTAAAAGATTTTGTATGTAGATTAGAGCGGTTGCTAAGTTTTTGAATTTTCAAAATCGAATCCTAAAAGATATTTATGATACAATATTGAATGCTTGCGTTTTGTGAGGTAATATTTATAGATTAAATATTAAATACCGTATTTTATATTCTTTTATGTTAGAAAATCTTCCAACAAACAAATATGCAAATATATAATTTAAATAGCTATATTTTGTAGAATCTCTTAAAAATATTTGGTAACTGATTTTGGTAAAGAATAGTTAAAATACGATTTGATTGTAGAAGATTTAATTTTTTTTAAAAGCTAGTGAATATAGCTAATTTTATATTGACTGTTCACGTTTTAAATACATTAGCTTATTAATGTCTACATGATTATTTCCTTGCTAATCATTGGCCAAACTTTCTAATATGACATTTAAAAAAAACGTGAATAATACTTTTAAAATTGAATATTTTGTATCCTTCAAAATTATTTTTTTCCAATATATCAATTTAAATTATGTAGAGATATTTTAGGAAATTCAAAAATTAGTGTTAGTTTTTATACTATTAAAACCGTAATAAAAGATTAGAAAATCATTGATTAATATTGTTTAAATACCGAGACTACCTAAATCTCTACCTAATTTTTTGATTTCAACTTATATTTGATTTCAAAATATCAGATTTAGGAAACAATAAATCAGTAATTAATAATCAACTCACCTGATCCATTCAACTCGAATACAAACATGGGTTGGGAAGCGGATCTTGATTGGTCTTTGTCCATTCAAAATTTATTTTGGTCAAAGATTAGTCAATGATTATCAAATTGAAATTGAATTTTTCAATGACACATTTAGCCTAATTAATTTTAAAATTTATTTTAGAAAGTAAAACATTAAATAAAAATTATTGTAAATAGTTGCTTGATGTAATATTATTTTCTAAAGAATAGTTATAAAATGTTTAGTCGACGATCTATTTCCACACAAGAACCATCGCATAGATCATGTCCACAGATTTAAGATCTCGATCTATATCCACCCATGATAAAAGTTGCAATCTTTAATACTCCCAATTTAAATGTTCAAAATCTCAATACACACACGTCGATTATATTGGTTTACAAATTAAATTCAATACGGAACCAATACTAACCCGAATAGAAAACCATAAACCCTAAACCGGACTTCATTCAATGATTATCACCATGTCTCCTCTCATTCTCAACAAAGAAGAAGATCTCAATCTCTAGGAAGCCTTTAACCCCTCTGACGGCTAGTACTCTGACAATTCATTCTTTTTCGATAGTCTTTCCAATGATGCCGTCATATCTCAGGACAACGACACTTCCTTTGTCTCACCATCTGTCAATCTCCACCGCCTAAAATGCTTCATGTTGCTGACAGTGGTGATCTTGCCACATATATGGATCTCGACGGTCATGTCGATGGTAATGTCGATGATGTTCGTGATGAAGTTGATGAAAATGACCTCGGATGGGCTCAAAGGTGGATGATGTTTCTCTCTGGAAGTTTTCATTATTCTATTGGTATAACGTATGGAGATTATGTTACTCGCAAGATGGTTGTTATGATGACGACGACGAAGATCGCAGTGGAGAAGATGGTGAGTACGACAATTCCTATGATCTAGACGAAAAACTAGTCCTGCGGAGTGTGAGTAAGAAGTTGGGGAGACAGGGGATGAAGAAATTGGGGAAAAGAGCAATCGTTTATGTTGGATTTGAAACATGGTTGTGTTGGAGGTAAGCATGGTCTCGGCATGAAATTCAAGTATTGATGTTGGATTTCAAAGTTTCAAAGAGATGGTTTCTTGGTTGAATTTCTCAGTTTCTGGATTAATTGATGTGTAAATATGGTAGTTCAATTTCGACTCCTCATTTTGAAGATCTCATTGTTCATGGAATTTTATATAAATCACATTAGAATCCATGCATATGTTCATTAACTGATCGCGTTCTTTAACACAATCCACGAATCGGATTTCTCAACCTTACAACTCTCGATTTTGGATTATTAGGGTTTCGGAAGAGTTGGAAATTTTCAAATTGGGGTTTTTCTTATTTGAGGCTTTTCGAATTAGGATATTTTCGGGTTTATTTAGATCAAATCAAGTTACATTTGGTTTACTCTTGAAGCTAAGTGGTTATGTGTATATTGAGCTTTCGATGATAACCATATTAAACCTATGATAACCATAGATTATGAGTACTCAAGATTCGAATTATGAATCTGTGTATGGCAACAAGCTTAAATGCCACAAATCCAAAAATCATGATCCCAAATGCCATCCTCTAGTGAAATAACCATTTTACCCTTAATGAAATCTGATACTTTTTCAAATCAACTTATATATCACTAATTGTAAGAGATATCAACAAAAACGCAGTAGTTCAGATGGTTTTTACACGCGACGTGCGTACAAGGTTCGAGTCCCGCCTAGAGTTCGAATCTGATATTTTTCTGGTACAGCTGGTACAACTGGTATATCTGATATATCTGGTATATATGGTACATATTGTACAAATGGTATAACTGACACTAAGATTTATGGTATAACTGGCTAGTTGTACCCAGTTGTACCAGGTACAACTAGGTACAAATAGATATAAGTATGTACAAATATTAAGCATATATATTAGTGCTTGTAAATGATGTCAAGGAAAACGCGGTATCTCATATGGCAAACGACAATCATGCGAGAAGTCCAGGGTTCAAATCCTAAGTATTAGTCGGTACAAGCATATTCATTATTTTATTTGAAAATTTCATTAATGGTAAAATCTCGTCATTTAGTAGCATGCCAGATCACACATTTGAGACTTTGATCCTTTAATCGTATGTGATAGTTCTTGTATGGAAATAAATAGTCGACCCAAAATGTTATATGTAAGATTACTCATCTATCAACCAGTTTAGTTATTTTCTATTGCCATGACCATTTCTGATTCCGAAACATGAACACCATTCTACACTCATTCCCAAATTTGAAGACTTTTTGTTTTCTTACATTCCCAAATTCATTATTTACCCAGGGAAAGTGCAATTAAATCGGGAAAGCTGTGTGATTTACTCAAAATAAGGAATGCTCACAACGTGGTCGACGTAATTCCTCATTGCCCAAGATGGGTCTCCCTTGGAAGCAGTTGTGTAATATACTCCAAACGAGGAATGATCACACGTTGCTCGACGAAATTCCTCAATGCCCAAAATGGATCTCCGTTGTTTTTACAAGGCCCCTGTAACGTGACTCGTACGTGACAAAGCCACCCTCTTCTTCAATTACACGTTGATTTTCCCGCCTCCTCTACTCTGTTTTCACTCGCCAAGAACGAAAAAAAAACTCTCGAGACCAAGAAAAAGCAAGATCCTTTGAGAATCATTACTGCCTCTATTCTCTTCTCCAACATGTCGCTTCCTATAGAAGATGTTAACTGGAAATTATTCTTGTAACGTGCCAAAGATTTGTTCTTTCCTGGAGATTACATCAAGGCCTTGGAGACACTTGAAGATTTGATTTTCGTTCAAGATAAGAACAGGAAACTTGTTAATTCCTTACAAGGTAATATCTTCACAAAACTAGCGGATAAAACAGAGAACACTGATGTGAAAGTTTCATACTTGTTGGGTCATGTTGAATGCTTTTCGATATCTTCTGGTTCATGGACGTTAGAGGCAATTTCACTCTTGAATTTGGCACAACAGACTGAGTCAGTAGTGTATTACAAGAAAACTTTGCGCAAAGAAAATGAAGCTTTACATGCTTTAGCGAGTTTGCATGACCAAGAAAAGGCCAAGAAAGAACAGAAGAGAATGAAGATTATTATCGAAATTGCAGAGCTAGTAATTGCTGAATCCATGAATCGTGCTGCTCTCCTGTAAAAAACTGTGAATAAAATTTTAGGGAGTCAAAGGCAACTAAAGATACAAGGAAAGATGACTCTGATTTGGTTAAAAGATTGAGGTTGTATTGGGCGGATTTGAATGTTGAGATCAAAAGGAAGTTTATGAAAGTAAGCATTGCGGAACTTAAAAGTTTTGTGGAGGGTATATATGGCACAGAGGGACGAGATGCTTTCGAGCAAGTTCTCACTTATGCCAGAGAAAACAGAAAATTTAGATTCTCGATGTGTTGAACATGTTCGAAGAAGTTCTCTAGTCCTGAAGAGTGTAAGAATCATCTTGTTGTGAAATTTAAACTTAATTCGACAAAGCATATGCCCCAGGGGATAAGTAAAGTCTGGGCTCGTAAGATATCTGTTGGAGGTTGTGAACCAATGGATGCAGCAGCTGCCCTTGAATGATTAAGAATCGGCTCAAAGATGTGAAAGCGTTTGCAATATGAGAACGGATGGTCCAAAGACTGGCCTTTAGTTACAGATCAAGAGCGCAGTAAGTTACTCAAGGAAATCCAATCGAAATCCAATCGCTCCTTGTGTCGTTTTGGGAGCTTAAGATTCTCTGTTGTAGCATTCGAGACCGGTTGATGCATTTTCTGGTTAAGCATTTTGAAAAACATGAAGTTTACAAACAGACTCTTACCGATTGTCACCTAGTGGAAACACCTCAGAGTTATCTGTTTTTTGGATTGTGGTGAACTCAATCAAATCCTGGGCTTTCTATTTCCCACAGCTATCAAGGCGCACAACCTTGATATGTGGGTGGCTGTTCTGAATCCATTCAGTTCACGTGTAGAACTTTAGGAATCAAATATACAAAGAAGTCGCAGCTCCTAGATTATGATGCAGCTCTTACTAACGTCGAGAAGTTATGTATTAGCGAAGATGAGAAGAGAACAAATCTTCCGAAAGATCAATGGACCAGATACGAGTCTCTTCTATGCGATAGATGTGAAGAGCATTTAAAGATAGACGCTGGAAATTCCATCACTACAAAACTATTCTTTCTGCAGTATGAGATGTTCTCGACTGCGTGAGTGTTACACGTGAGCGTAAAAATCTTAGTGATGATTTAGTGTTGAAGTCCATAGACCTTCTGAAGTTAGTGGTCACCAACAAGATATCATCAAGTTTTTATTTTTTAGTGTTTATTGATTTCAGGTTGCTCAAATTCATTCAAAGATGTTGCTGATTGAAAAATCAAGGATTAATTTGCTGAATGACCTCACCAGACTTTCTGTCTTTGGCTACCGCTCCTAGCTTCTTCGACCAATGAAAAAACTCATGCTGGTCGGTTTTCTAAAGAGAGCTTTCATCTTCCCCTGATTTTTTCTTTCACTTGTTCCTTATATTATATTTGTTGTCTCATCGTATAGGATGGCATTATGCATATGGAAACTAAAGAGCAGAAGCAGGTCTCTTATTCGAGAAAAAGCAACCGGGGGAGATGAAATTACCGTCAAAGAAGAAGAAAAATAAAAGCAACAAGGTCTTTAAAGCTCTAAATCTTCTGCTTGCTTTGCTGACTCTTTGGTTACTTAGTTATAAGAAGAAATGTCTTCATGGTGCAACAGAGAAATTCAACGAGTACCGCTAAAGTCTTTTTTGCATGTTGATAAATTGTTTTTTGGTTTTCTCTGGACAAAGCATGTTCTTTCATGTCCAGTGAACATTATGTCAACCTTGAACTGGAAAGTACATCTCCATCACTAAAAAAGGCGGAAGAAGATACTGTTTCAAGCGAAAGGGGCTCAAACTTCATCCAAAAAGAGGAAGCTACTAAATGTGACTCTAGTTGAAAGAGAGGTTTCTCAGTTGACAATTTTGAACTATGTTGCTTTTTAGATAAATAATTCTTATTTGTTTCATTTACCTGCCTGGAAATATACAAAATATGCCTGGAGAAGATTTACTGTCTGAACATTTGGAGTCAGCACATGGAGAAGCTGAACCAGATACAATTCAGCTCTTGATATAACTCTTAAGGTAAAGCAAAAATAAGATTCAAAAATCTTAAGCTCTCTTCAACTAATTCAGCTCATTCATTATTTTGTTTATTATCTCTTTGCTTTCTTATTTCTATGGACAAATTGTGAGACTGTAGGCCCTCTTGATACATTAAGGTTCTTCAAGAGGATTTGATGCAAAATCAGCAACCATTTCATGGCAACCTGGAAGAACAAGTTCCTTTTGCACTTGCTTCCCTAGAAGAAGTTCATTACCTGGTTTAAGCGGATACATATAAGCATGTTATTAATAATGTACTAAATAGACTTGATTGGTCTCTTATGTCATTCTGGTTCAACTCATTTCAGTCAAGTGATGCTGCTGAGGTAGTTGTCGCCATATTTGAGTTTTGGCATTGCTGGAAAAGTCCAGAAAGAGAAAGCTTAGTTTTAAAGGATATTAGGGTTTTAGTCAATCATTTTCGTTCCTCCCTTATTATAGAAAGCGAGAGAGATCATCATAAGAAAAGAGGAAAAAAAAAGAGAAAGAAAAAGAGGACAGATTTAACCGGTTTTGGGAGAAAAGAAAAACTGAGGGACAACCAGTTCATTTTCGTGTCATATTTCTTGGAGACATGCATGACATCAAGAACTATCCATATCCGTAAGCGGATCCCAAATTATAGGTATGGTTGGAAAGTTATGGCTGTTTTTTAGAGGTAAAATTTTGTAGATCGGATTCTGCTGCTGTCTAATTTCCCAGTGAATACACAATCTTGGCCTATGTATTATAATTTGGTATCAGAGCATGGGTTAAGGCTACTCTGGTTCTGTTCAAGAGGTTCGAGACTTAAAAAGGGATTTCTTACAAATATTTAGTAAAAATAATAATCACGAACGACATCTTTGAGCTTAGTTTCTGTTTTAGATTTGTGTTGAATTATTTGTGTGTTCATGAGCTCGTAGGTTGAAAGTTCTGCTAGTTTAAATTCATGATTGTGAGAATTTTTATTTGAGTTTCATAAGGAATGTGAGGTAGTGTGTTCACAGTGACGTTGAGGATGGAGTAAGTAATGTTGAGTATCATGTTGTACCAGAATTCAGGTCATGAGCAATGCCAGGAAGTGATTGCTAGAAGTTTTAAAGGTTGAGGCGATGTGAGTACTGCATACCATGCATTTTTAGACATACATGGGTGAGGAAAATGCGAGGTTGGCCAGAGGGTCTGGAAAAGCCACAAGAGGTTAAGTTGTGTAGTAGTCATAGCGGAAGCATGGTAGGTCAAAGAAGCTTTTCTAGACTGTAGTATTGTATGACACAGTTGGTTGATGTCATGATAGGGTTGAGATGGGAACCTTTTAGAGTCCCTTATGGGTCAAGTTAGTGCAATGTACTAAAAACATGTTGTTAAGGAGGTCATGGGTCTTAGAAGCACGAGCTACATATTACAGCTAACATGCTTGTTCCTAGTTAGAAGGAAGTTTCAAGTTTTTGTTTGGAAGTGTTGATGATGTCAAATCGAAGGAGTAAAAAGTACATTATGATGTTTGTTCTTCTAAGAGATTGGCTTGAAACTAAGTGGGAGAGAAAGTACAAAGGTAACGGAATGCATGTAAGTACATTAAAAGTGGTAATAAAGGAGTCAATTGGAAAATGACACTTGTAAGATACATTACAATATGCACAAACCTAGATTTAGTCACAGTCGAAAACGGATCCTAAATCAAAGTTATGGTTGCAAAGTCATGGCCGTTCTTCCAAGATAGAACTCTATGGATCGGATTCCACCACCATCCAACTTCATAAGCAGCTCTCACTATCAAATTTCTGGAGCTTCTAATAGATCCAAGTTCTAAGGTCATCTCCATCCGTAATCTGAGTTTAAATATGACGATAATTCTAACCTAATTTCAGAAAACTCTAGTTTTCCTAATTTAAAAACACTAGTTCATATTTTTGGAAGGTTCCTATTTTTAGAAATTTTATATTTTGGGAAAGTTCTAAGTCGCTTTTATCGTAACACAATTGTGAACTTCCAGACTTAGTAAGCATGTCCCAAGGAAAGGGAAAGAGTTGTCTTCGTCATCTAGTGGCTAAGGTGAGGGTATGATATGTGGAAACGCAGTAATTACTTTCTTGATATCTTCTTCGAGAATTGCAGAGTATGGGATTAAATGTTGCATGATTAGACATATATTTTAATCTTGTGTTTGCATGATTGTTTGGTGATAAGATGATTGTTTACTTGATGATATTATGATATGTTACGAGAATGTTGTTATAAATGACATATATATATTGTGAAAAAGAAAGTGAATATGAATGAGAATGAGTATGAAATTGGATATGGAGAGATTGGGTACAAATGCCAGGTTTCAGATGGAATAGAAGTGACTGGATACAAAAGCCAATGCTTTCCGTTGAGACGGAAGTGATTGGATACAAAGATCAGGGTTTCGCGTTATGATGTGTTTAGAGGGATTGGGTACAAAGGCCATAAATTCAGTATGAAGTGACTAGCTACAAAGGTCCGACTTCACAAAGTTGTTAAATGACACATAACTAGATGATGAATTAAAGACTAAGATGATTCAATGATAAGAGAAGTGTTGGATGAAAATACTTGTTGTTGAATGTATGTTTAAAAATGTGGTATTTGATTCTATAGTAAGTGATAATTTTTTATGTGTTTGGGATGTCGTTATTGTGTTTTAGTGGGCATAAACGATCTCCTCACTCTCTTTTCTTTTATTCCCGGGGTAATAAGATCCAAGAGTTACAGTTTGAAGATGTTCGTTGGTGTATATTTTAAAAGAAGAAGTATTTTGGCGAGACTATATGATAATACAATGTCTTGGCGTATATTGTGGGATGGGTATTATTAATAGATCCGTTGAAATTACAAAGCAGTGAAATTGTTAAATCTTTGAAAATTTATATCAATTCAGAGGGGCTAATTGTAAATGCAGAAAAAACAAGACTTGTATGTGGAAGACTTTTATTTGCTGAATGCAGAGAAAAAAATAAAAATAAAAATGTATGCTTTAAAACATAAATAAAGTTGGGTTCGACTATAGCTTGGAAGCCTGTCCGTGGGTTTTGAAAAAAATTTCAAATATCCGAACCCGTCTCGCAAAACGACAGGTATAAATTAGTAAACCGGTAACCATCCCGCAAAACCCATAAATCTGCAAACCTGCAAAACAAAAATGAATACCTGCAAACACGCACAAGCTTTATGGCCAGTTTAGATTGGACACGGGTAAACTTTTATTAGACAGAAGTAAATGTTGGTCCAAAAGCTACAAATGTAACCCGCAGAAATATGATTTTTATTTTTCATACCCAAATCCGCTCCATAGTGGATAAAAACCAACAGATCCGTAAATTTTAACTCACATTCTCATATTCGACCCCAACTTCCTCCAAACTGAGGATTTTAGACTAAATAGGTCCGTTCATTGTAGCGCAAGAAAATAAGTTCTAGATACGGTTTGTGATTTCTATACCCACTACAAGAAAACAGCGTAGAACTGACGGTGTTATCTGTCAGTTCTAAGTGGTCAGAAATACAATTATCGTCGAAAATCCGTCGGAATATACCCGTTGGTAAGTCGGATAGTCTTTTGATGGATTAACTGACGTATTTAAGACATAATACATTCCGACGAATTTCTGATATCTTATTTTCGATGGATAACAAATAAAGGATTTCCGACGGATCTGTTTTCGACGGATTTTAAATTATTATTTTTAAAATATAAAATTAAATTATTATCTAAAATTTAATTATAATTATAATTAAATAAAATTTTATTTAATTTTAAAATTACTAAAACCAAAATAAATAAATTAATTAAACCGAAATAAAAAGTATTCAAAAGAAAATTTAAATTATTCGAAATTAAAAAACAAGATAATTAGAAATCTAAAAATTTCTAGTGTTCAGGAGGCAGTTTGAACGAACGGAAGAATGCATCCATCTGATCTTGCATTGCTTTGAGTTGTGCAACCATGTTTTCTTCGATAGTGTCAATCTTGTTGTTGAGAGCTTCGATCTGAGCTGGCTTTTCTTCCAGTTGCGCTCTAAGATAAGGATCTCCGTACAACCTCGAAGTTGTTGAAGATGGCGACGAGTACTCTTGTGAAAGTCCAAAAATACTTCCTTTGGACTTTGGAGTGACTTACGAAAAAATATATCAAATCATTAGAAACTTTACCACTAGTTTCTTGAAACCTCAGTTTTTGACAAAAACTACATCTTTTACTGTTTTCATCTTCTCTCCAATATATCATACAGTTGTCGATGCACACATATATCATCTAATACGACAAACCAAGACCATCAACTAGTTTCTATACCTCATAGTATGATGCAGGTGAAAGATTATTTTCAAGCAAAACATTTTTCACAAAATCTACTATCGCATCAACACGTTTTTCCACCAAATTGTAGTCCGTCTTAATAGTCATCATTCTACTTGCAGATGCTAATAGTGAATAACATTCTCTACAACCACTATATAGTAGCTGTTTCGCTGCATCTAACATATTAAAAAAAATTTGCGCTTAGGCATTTGGTTCTTCAACCCTAACTCCATCATAATCGGCCGACGTCATGTTCTCCCTAAACACATCATTCACCATCTCAACCGTACCTGCACCTACATCTACTTCTGTTCTATCTCCTATGCTATCTGCAACATTTGGTTCACTAGTACTACCATAATCATAATTTATTTCTCCATGTAAATTCCAAATCTTATAACCGGGCATAAACCCATTACTATACAAGTGATGTCAAACTAATTTAAGCTTAACATTATGAGAATTCAGCATATACTACATTGACATTCAGCATAGGGCTGCACAAAAAACCCGTACCCGCATACCCGAACCGAACCCAAACCGATAAGACGTACCCGAACCCGTTCCGTACCCGACCAAATTATTCTATTGGGTACGAGATCTGTAAACCTGAAAACCCGAACCCGAACCCGTTCCGAACCCGAAAACCCAAAACCCGAAAGCGTACCCGAAATACATAATTACCCATAAAAACATACATAACTACCCATAAGAAAATACCCTAACTCGAGGACTCGATCCTATAAATGTGGAGTTTTTTACGTACAATATAGACAAATCAAGCCGAATGCGAACCAAAAAATCTAAAAAACCCAAAACCCCGAAGAAACCCCGAAAAACCCCAGAATCAAACCCGAAAATCCGACCCTAAAACCAAAAAAAACCCAAAAAACATGAAAACCCGACCCGTACCCGAACCGTACTCGACCCGAAAACAAGAAAAACCCGAAAACCCCAAAGAAACCCGAAAACTCCGACCTGAACCCGATCCGAAAACATGAAAAAAATCCAAAAAACCCAAAAAATCCGAACCCGAACCCGAACCGAATCAATACCCAAATTTTTTGGATTTTTTTTGTCCCCGGACCCGAAACTTTTTACCCAAACCGAACCTGAACCCGAAAAATTATTCCATTGGATATGAACTTCCTATACCCGAACCCGATAGTGTTTTACCCGAACCCGAACCCGATAGGGTTTTACCCGAACCCGAACCCGAACCTGATACCCGATACCCGATTGCCCACCCCTAATTCAGCATATACCATTTTTTTGCTCTCCGTTGATTTCCGGCCAATCCCATGAACTCGTAAATTCCTCGTGCATAATCATCTTTCAGTAAATTCGACTCCAGATCCATTATAAGTTCATCCATCCATGACCAAAAATAATTATCATAAGACATATTTTTAACTTTTACGATTTCTATAAAGAGATTGAATGAGTGAGTGGTGTGAATGAATGACGAAATGTGGAAACATATATATAGAAGTCGTTTCCATCTTAAATCCGTCAGTATACAAAATTTTCAAAAGGCTATAACAAAGGTCATATTAATGCTCTTATTATCAACAAAATTCCGACTAATTTCCGATGAACATCGGTCAGAAATCCATTGGAATGTAACGTATACTATTTCCGATGGATTTGTGCTCTTTCATCAGAAATCTGTTGGTTATTTTGTCGGAAATCCATCGATTATTTCGTCGGAAATCTGTCAGATTTTAACAGTCGTAAAACCGTCGCAAATTCCGTCGGTTTTGCGGTTGTTTTCTTGTAGTGACCGCTTATTTATTAGCTTTTGTTAATTATTATTTTATGTTTTTACAAGGTAGTTTACTTCTTTTTTTTGTATGAATGTTAAGTTTATGATACCGTTTTCATTTTCTACAGACGTTACAAATAAACACAAGTAGAAGAAAAGATCGAAAATCTACTAAGCAAGAAACAAACAACTACAAGTTTCTAGAACCTACAAAATAAGAGCAGTGTAGTTGACGATTTATAAAAATCATCATCATCTAAAAAATGAAGTTTACGATTAAAATGGAAATCAATAAAAATTGGTTAACTATTTCTAATTTTTTTTTCAAAACTCATATGATCATTCTTGTAATCATTGTATACATCTTTCGAATGTATGACATTGCTTTAGTTGTAACCTCTATTTTGGATGATGTATGACATTGAATGTTTTAAATTATGGTATTATTTTAGTAGTTTTAGATGATCAAGCATATTCACGCATAAAAACATTCAAGCATAAAAATATTTAATCATAAAAACATTCAATGTTTTACGGGCATAACACTAACCTAATACAAAAACCAACAAAACATCTTCCATCTACCAAAAGACATTCCAATCTATGTGAAAGAGTAAGATTTAGAACCCACAAGAACCAACCTAAATCTTACTCCATCTACCTAATAGTACCCAAAATCCATCATACCATCTCTGTTCTAAATCAACCCATCTTCACTGTCATTGCATTGAGACGGATCTTTAACAACCTGTGAACATTGGGATTGCTTCTTATGATACATGGAGTTGTGATTAGCTACACCACATATTCCACAATGCATTGTTCTTTTTTTTCTTGTTGTTGCTTCTTGACCGGAGAGTCATTTTTTCTTATCTTCCTCTTCTTGTCCTTCTTGCTTTCTTTTGTCTTGTCAGGTTCTTCTGGATCAACCTGAGGGACTTCATGCTACAAAGGTTTGTGATCATGAGATTTAGCCGGCCTTTCAACAATTCTTGCTATTGCAAGTTTTCATATGGTCTCAAGCATTGGCATAAACGTCTTCCCTCATGCTTTGACAATTGATGAGTTAAATGACTCCACTGAATTGTTCTCAACATGTTCATAGTAATTTCCTATCTTGTAGAAAGATCTACACCAAGTCTTGGGTTTTGTCTTCATCACATCACTATAAACCCCTTGATCCATCTCTTTTATCCTCTCCAAGTGCTAATAATAGTCCATCTTTTCTTCCCATGATTTGCCTTGATGTTCCTATATATGTGTGTCTGACACACATCCTATGCTCGATGTTATGCAACTCCAGCTGAGCTGCCTTGATCAAACCCTGCAAGACAAGAACAAAAGACATTCCAAAATCAGACATAAACCACAACCAAATAAGACATGTACCTTAGAACGATCATATACTAGAATGTACCGTTCATCATCACCTAGTCCCAAATCAGCTTTGATCTTCTTCACAAACAACAACCAATTGTCAGTGTTTTCAACCTTCAAAACTGACCATGCGACATGATAGATTGCATTATTAGCATCTCTACCTAAAGCCACCAAAAACTGGCCATTAGTTTTTTGCTCTCATGAAGCTACCATCAACACCTATAAGTGGCTTACATGTATCTTTCCAAATTCTTCTCAGAACATCAAAGCAAACATAAAACTGGTTGAAGACATCTTCAGCAGCATCATTTTTAATCGTGTCAATCACCACAGTAAACCCCTCATTTTTAAACTCTAGCTCAGTCCCATAATCTCGGAGACGGGAAAACTGCTCTGCATACTCTGTGGCTATTCAACCTAGAGCTTTGTTCCTACCAGACTGACATTGAGGCCTTGACACACTAATCTCCCATCTCTCCTTTATGATTTCTTCAATTTTCATAGGCATGAATTAGTTCGGTTCTTCACGAATCTTATCTACAAACAACCTAGCTATCAGTGGGACCTTAAACATGTCACATTGTCCATTAGGAACACAACTATGCACATTATTGAACACTCTAACTCGCCACATTGGCGAATTTCTAGTATTTGCACAATAGATACGCCAACTACACCTATCAACAACAGATTTATATTCAAGCTTCGTTTTATCATACCTTTTCTGAGATATGTTTCGACCTGTTCTGAGGGCATAGTCGAGTATAGCCTCTTTGAAAGCAACTCCATTGTAGAATTTCTGCTTCTCATACATCATTCCATCCCCTCGTCTAATATCCACTCTCACTGCGTCATCAGCTTCTTCATCACTGTCACTGTCGAGATATATATTGTGACGAACTGGAACTTCATCCTTGAAGTTATCTACTGCTTCCTCGCCTTGAAACTTATACTGGTCAAATTTTTTGAGATTCGGAGGAACAAATTCTTCTCCAAAAGCTTTGGATCTCACTAACACCATCGACACACACTCGACGATTTCATCTCAGCTCAACTTCTTTTCAGACTTCTTAGCTCGATCTCAGCTCAAATTTTTTGTTTATGGGTTTCTTACACGATTTGGGATTATTATAATTTGGGAATTTTTGGGTTTTTGGTTTGGTTAAAAGGAAATCGGGTTGATTTCGGGTTAGAATTAGTTAAACAATCGGTTTAGAGTTTAAGTATCTTAATTAATTGGGTTATAGTTACAGAAAAACACGATTTATGTGTAATTACAATACAATTTTTGAATATGTGGAAAAATAGAGTTCCAGCTTCTATTATGTGGATATTAAGCTATTTAATTTTCAATTTAAGAGATTTAAAACTACTTCTAAACTTTGTGTAAGTCAAATCCTATAAATCTGGAAAATAGATCGTTAGCTCTATTTTCCCATAAATTAATTTCCATTAACTAATTTCGTTCATCCTAAGACCATCTTTAATTCAATCCCGAACACAAAAATTCATAAACTTTTTGAGTTTTTGTATGTTTTACATGTTCACCATTTACTCCAGGAAGGTGCAAGTAAATAAAACTATGGCAAAAGTTGTGTCATTCACTCCGATCGGGGAATGCACACAAGCTGCTCGACACAATATCGTCACGTGGCTCATCCCTTTCTCTGTTATTTTCGCATTTCTCCTTACTTTGGTGACTCCCAACAAACGTCTCTCTGAAGCAAAAACTCTCGAAACCAAGAAAAGCAAGATCCTTTTGAGAATCGTTACAACCTATTCTCTTCCCCAACAATGGAGGTTCCTATCGAACACCTCTTCAAGCGTGCGCAAGATTTCTACTCTGATGGAGATTACATCAAAGCCTTGGAGGTAATTGAAGATTTGTCTCTCGTCCATGGGAATGACAAGCCTTTTGTTAATTACCTACAAGGTACAATCTTTAGGGAACTATCGGGAGATTCAGAGAACAGTGACGTGAAATTTACATACTTGTTGGGTTCTGTTGAATGCTTTTCGAGAAACCTTTGGTTATCAGCATTTTCAGCAGGTTCACTGTTCCTTTTGGCCCAAGAGATTGAGTCAGTATTGTATTATAAGAAATCTGTGAGTAAAGCCAAAGAAGGTTTATTTGAAGCAGGGAGTACGCAGGAGGGAGAATTAGTGAACACTGAGAGGAGAGAACTGAAGTATATAATCGAATATGGAGAGTCAAGGATCGCTGAATCCAAGACTCGAGTTGCTTCTCCTGTAAAAAACTCTGAACAAAAGTTTAGGGAGTCAAAGGAAATTGAAGACACGAGGAAGAGTGACTCTGATGAGATTAAAAGATTGAGATTGTATTGGGCGGGTTTGAATGTTGAGATCAAAAGGAACTTTATGAAAGTAAACACTAGGGATTTTACAAGATATGTCGAGGGATTATATGGCAGGGAGGGACGAGATGCTTTGGAACAAGCTCTCACTTCTGCCAGGGAATACAGAAAATGGAGATTCTGGTTGTGTCGATCTTGTTCGAAGAAGTTCTCGAGTTCTGAAGAATGTAAGAATCATTTTGAGCAAGAAAAGCATGCTGCAGAATTCAAACCTTCTTCGACAAAGGATATTGCTCAGAGGATAGGTAAAGTCTAGGCTCATAAGATATCGATTAGAGGTTGGGAACCAGTGGATGCAGTAGCTGCTATTGAAATGATTAAGAATCGGCTTGAAGATGTTAAAGCGTTTTCATATGAGAATGGATGGTCCAAAGACTGGCCTTTAGCTGTGGATGAAGAGCGCAGTAAGTTACTCCAGGAAATACAATTGCTCCTTGTGTCGTTTTGTGACCATAAAGTTTTCTCATGTAGCATTCGAGACTGGGTGATGCATTTTATGGTTAAGCATCTTGAAAAACTTGAAGTTTACAAACATACTCTTACAGATTGTCGCCTTATGGAAACACCTCAGAGTATTTGTTTTTTGGAATGTCGTGAACTCAATCAAATCCTGGACTATGTAAAAAACATCAAGTGTGAAAGGGATGATGGTACAGATCTGGTTTGCAGAGCAGTGGACAGTTTCTGTGGTGGTACTCGAGTTAAAGAAAAGATCGACTTTGACCCTCAGTTTTCATTTCTACTACTGGATAAGAGACTGCTGCAATGCAAGATTGCTCGATTCGACGACGAAGGGACAGTCAAAGTTTTTGATCCCAATGCTCACTACACCAAAGCACATGCTCAGGGAGATGATATCTTATCATGGTTAATTTACTCTTCAGGAGATGAAAGTTTTCGATTTCCCAGATCTATCAGGGTACACAATCTTGATATTTGGATGGCTGTTTTAAGAGCCGTTCAGTTCACGTGTAGGACTTTAGGAACCAGATATGCAAAGAAATTGTGGTACCTAGATTATGATGCAGCTCTCACTGACGCCAAGAACTTGTGTATTAGCGAAGATGAGAAGAGAAGGAATCTTCAGGAAGATCAATGGAATAGATATGCATCTCTTCTATGCAATAGATGTATAGAGAGAGGTCCTGAAAATTCCCTCACGAAAAAATATTTCTTGTGTGTAGTACGAGATGTTCTCAAAGGAGCATCGCTTCCGACGTTGGATTTCCCCGAATTAGAAGATTACCTGATTGTCATACGTGAGAGTATAAGCCTCAGTGATGATTTAGTGTTGAAGTTCTAAATTCTCTATATGCTTCACTGAATTTTCGTATACGCGGTTGTAAGATGGAATTGTCTTCATGGTGCAACAGAGAAGTTCAACGAGCATGTCTAGTCCCCTTGATAAGAATGTTGAACAGTAAGTACCTCTAGAGTCCTTTTTGCATGATGACAAATTGTTTTTGGGTTTTCTCTGAAAACGTGTTCTTACATATCCAGTGAACATTCTGTCAACCTTGAATTGGAATGCACATATCCAAGTGAAAGAAGGCCATTGGAAACTTCATTCAACACTAACAATCAAGAGGAAGCTACCAAAGGTGACTCGAGTTGAAAGAGAGGTTCTCAGTTAACAATATTTTGAACTATGTTGTTTTTTTAGATACACAATTTTTTTTGTTTCATTCGCCATCTTCAAGATATGCAACACATGCCCGGAGAAGATTCACTGTCGAAACAATTAGAGTTAACACATGGAGATGCTGCAGCCAGATACAATTCAGCTCTTGACATGACGCTTAAGGACATCCTTAAAGTGATCCGCATGGAAGATAAAATGATATGTGATGTTAAAATTGGAGGCTGGGGAATGGAAAACTTTATTCATCACACTATAAGTAGATGCAATTGAAAAGTAAAAGTTTTTGTATTGTAATGAAAGAAAAAGTTAATTAATGAATTGTCTTGGAAATTCATAAATTTTGTATATTTTTGTGAAAATCGATAAATAATTGGTATATTTTTATGTAAATTTTCTATTAAACAAGATCTTGATCAATATTTCTATAACATGTATTTTTCCAACTTTTTCAAAGCCCAACCCGTAGTTGCTCTAGGTTCAAATGAGTGTTAAGTATCTTGATCTGTTTGAAAATATATATATGTATTGCCACATATCTTTGAAACTTTGCAAACCACGGTCCCTTTTACAAAAAGATTATCACTGCTTTGGGTTTGGGTTTTATGAAGTTTCTAGCAGGCTATCACTGCTTTGGAATACTCACTAGTATGTAAAACGTTATTAACTTTGACATTTCATAGGTATAAGAGAAATAAATCTATCATCACAAAAGAAACAAAAATAACAAATATGTAATAGTAGTCACCAAATCTGTTTATTTTATTATTTATAAATTAAAGATATGAAAAAATGCAATACATATTTTAAAGAGGTTAAGAATCCCAATTAAAACAAGTAAGGCCGCCTCCATCAACGACAAGAACCTGGATCATAAATCCACCAAATACATTCTCTGCATACTCCAAATTTACTTTTTGGGTTGTCATATCTATCTATCCTAAAATAGCAAATGTCGCTCTATGTCCGGGCCAATTGAAAGTGGAAATCCTCCTTGTCGGTTTACGAAAGTCGACATGAAAACTAAAATCAAATTGTCCTCCAATTTTTTTTTTTGATAACTAAAAAATTCAGAGTTTGTGAGCATCTAATATCTTCAACTTTATTTAATAAATTATTGAAATTGTAAGATCTTTAACATAGTTTTTTCTAAACTGTGGTTGACATTTATGGGAGATTTTAGAGATGAAGATATTATAAAAGACTATTTATGGATGTTGTAGATTGATATTTTAGAGATTATAAATTCGGATTAAATAAAGTTGAAGATCTTATAGTTTATTAAATAAAGTTGAAGATATTATGCCCATAAATTATGATATACATATATTAAATGAAAAATATATTATGGATGGCACAAAAGACTATTTATGGTTGTTGAAGTTTGATATTTTGGGTAAATTCTGATTGAAAGTTGAAGGTATTCATTTATTAAATTATATGATATAATAAATGAATATTCAATATCAATCTTCAACATCCATAAATTTATCTCTGAATTTAGCCATAAATTAGAGAATATCTTCAACTTTATCTAATAAATGATTGATATCCACAAACAATCAATCCCTTACGGAAATATTTTTTTTTTAAGCGTGTGAGATAATGGTTAGTGGGCATTTTATATTTACTGTCTTCATCCGCTGGTCCGTTTATTGTCTTCATAAGATCATAATCTCACCATCTTTAATAAATGGATTTTTGTCTCGAATGCCTCTCATTGAAAGAAATATTTTAAGCACCTTTCATTAACTATTCATGCCCCTAAGACATTTACCAAAACTAACTCTCCTTCCTTAGAATAAAATATTGATTATTTAAAACAAAAATTAATTAAAAAAGCATAAATGTGATGCAGAAGCAAAATATTATTATGGTAGGTTTGTATTAGTTGAGAATTTATTGAAAATAATAAATTATGGACCAATAATATGAAGGAACGTGATAGTTAATTCATCTTTTTCGTTTTTTTTTTTTGACGCGACATAACGAAGAAACCACTATTGATGGAAGATTGAACCTTTTTTGAGGTGATTTTTTTCTTTTATTTTTCTATTGTCATTATATTAATAATTTGTTGTTATTTTTTGTGGGTTTAGAAGGTTGAAATTACAATATTCATAGATATTAAATTAAGATATATTGTAGATCTCAAAATATAATAATTTTTTTGTGCGCATTAGGTTACTAAAAAGGCTATCTTGATAGATTAGTGTCTTACCGTGTTAATATAATTTATGGATTGTGTTGGAAAAATCATACTGAATCGTTGGTAGAGAGAAAGCAAAATCGTTGGTAAACACGAAATTATCCAGAACGAATACAACTGATATAACTGTGTACATTTAGTAAAAATGGTATAATTGTGTATGAATAGTAAAACTGGTACAACTTGGTACTACTGATAGTACCGAAAAACTAATATCTAATGTTATATTTCTTATTTTTTGGAGAAAATAAAAAATATTTTATGCATAATCATACATTTTGATTATGGAGGATATTATTCAAATAATGGAGGCTATATGGAATGAATTTAAAGCGAATATTGAATTTACACTTTAGCGATGAAAATATCTATAAAGGAGGTCACTTATCTGAGTTGGTTCATAGCATATGCAAGAAGATTATAAGAGATGAAGTTATTATGAAGCTGTTAGCGGATCCTAAGCAAATACCATCATTTATCTCGAATGATGAAGATTTTTTTGGCTATCTGATTGCATTTTCTAATGATAAATCTATGAGTATTTTGTATATGGAGGTTGTGGAAGATGTTGTGCAAAATCAGGAGTGTGAGCAAGTTTCAAGAGAGGATCGAGGCAGTCGAACGTGTGTTAATGATGGTATAATGTATTTACGGAGAGGAACTATCGGAATATGAGTTGGTGAACAGTGGTGAAAATGTTTCACATCATGACGAATTTGTTAACGTGGATAACTCAAGTATGTATGAATACAATCAGCTCGCATATGTTGTAGAAGAAGGAGAAGAAGAACGAGAAAGAGCAGGAGATGAGCATGTAAATTTTACATGGGAAAATGGTATTAAGGTAAATAAATATCAAGATTTTGATACTACGGGGAAAGTGAAAGATATAGTTGAAAAAGTTGTACATCTGAACTGTTTTGAGTTGGATACTATCAAATCAGATTTGACGAGATATATGGTCAAATGTTGTGAAGCATAAAGTAGGTCCAAGTGGATATTACGGCTTGCGAAGCTTAAGAAATATAATTTTTTTTCTATAAGAACTCACAACAACATGAATACATGCTCTGAGGCTAGTTGTGCAAACAAAAATAGAAGGAAAGTCATGCAATAGTTAGTAGCATCAGTTTTGCATGAAGATTATCCAAGTCAATTTAAAACCCCATCTCAGAAAGTTCTCATGGGGTTTGGTTCAAATAAGAGTTGGTGTTAACGTGTCATACTATACTACATATAGAGGGAAAAAAAAGATGTTTGTGATGTGCGAGGTAGTGCATAAGATAGTTATAAGATGGTGTATTCTTATATGCACATGTTAAAGTTTATGAGGACCTAGTGATTGGTCAAGGCAATGTTGGACAAGGAAATGTTGGTGGAAATCTAAGATATTATCATTATACACCAAGACCCGCTAGAGTGATTGGAGTATATGATGAACCAAACATCCATGGGAGTAGGATCAATATTAGGCCTTCACCGGTCAGAAACAACAACTTTGAGATAAAAGCTAGTCTAATCAACATGGTCCAAGGTTCAAAGTTTCATTGCCTACCATGGAGGACCGATTGAATCATCTAGATCAATTTGATATGTTGTGTGGGACAGTTAATATCAATGGAGTATCCGAAGATGCGTTCAAACTCAGCCTATTCCCATTCTCACTTGGGGACAAGGCATATCAATGGGAAAATAATCTTTCTCATGAATCCATAAATTCTTGGGATCAATGCAAAAGAGTTTTTCTTGCCAAGTTTTTTTCTACATCAAGAACGGCTAAACTAAGGAATGCGGTCTCAAGTTTTGCTCAAAAAAGAAATGAGAGCTTTTGTGAAACTTGGGAGAGATTTAAAGGATACACTTCACAATGTCCCCACCACGGCTTCTTGGATGAGTCCATATTGAGCACTCTCTATCGTGGTGTTCTTCCACAATTTTGGAAGCTCTTAGACACCGCGAGTAAAGGTAACTTTCTTGAACAAGGTGTCATTAAGAAATGTTGCTAGTTGAGAATCTTGCTCAATGTAATGGGAACTATGGAGAGGACTACTATAGGAGTACAAGATAGTGTTGAGATCGATAGTCAAAGGAGTAAAGAGATAAAATCACTTAATGATAAGTTGGATAGAGTCCTGCAAGCACACAAAAGATCAGTAAATTATATTTCTGAGCTTGAATCATATCAAGGCTACCAAGAATTTGGTGTTGAAAGGTTAAAAGAGGTTCAACAATCGGTCAACTTCATTGGTGATCATGGCGGATACCAACACACCGGATATAATCCAACTTATGCAGACTCGGATCTATTTGATGTAGGTCTAAAATATGAACTCATTTTTTAGAATTTAAGGTGTAAAACTTGGACTCCCTACAATCCAGTCTAAATTTAGGTATACAATGCCCAACACTAACGGAACTAACAACCTGGTTAAGACCGACAAAACACTCAAGAAAACTTGAATCTCAAACTTTAGAATCTTGAGAATAAGATCAATAAAATACCACAAAAACTAAGACCTTATGCACCTGGACTTCTAAGAGCGGTGAAAAGTTTAAACAGTACGTGGCGTTGTTATCCAAGAGTGGGACGATACATATATGAATATCTTTCTCTTCATAAGAGTAGTACCTTAGGGTCTCCTCGTACCCGTATTAGTTTTCCAGCCGTTATACTGTATGGACGTAAGGTTTAGACCGAAGTAGTTCTTTTATAATGTAGAAGATCAGTTAAAACTACAACCATAGAGAATATTCAGACTTACCCATGGCTCTCATACCATCAAGTCAAATTCGGGTTGCCTACGTACCCATAATTGGGATCAAATCTTGAACGTAGTTCATTTATTTTTTTTACAATAATAGTTGGACCGAAAGTCGGGCTGCCTATGTACCCGGAGATCAGGATCAAGGCTTGATGTAATTCAAGGATATCGGGTGAAAATGTGTTGTTCCTTGGGACTAGGATGTCAACTGGTGGTTTTTGATGATTGTACTCATGTCTTTAGTGGTAATATCTTTTCTAATTCATAAAATTCCAAGAGTGTGGGATTGCTTCCCATCCCATTGTCATTAGTTCATAGACTCTAGGCTTAACCATCTTAAATACTAGGTTTGGTTCTTCCTAGTTTGCGCTGAGTTTCCACACGTTTAACTCAACAGTGTTTTCAAAGACTTTGTAGAGGACGAGGCCATCTTCTTCGAATAACTTTCCTTGAACCTTTTTGTTGTAATATCGGGCTGCTTGTTGCTGGTAGTTTTGGATTTGTACCAAAGCCGACT
The DNA here is from genome assembly GCA_963922655.1 of Cardamine chenopodiifolia. Lineage (NCBI taxonomy): Eukaryota > Viridiplantae > Streptophyta > Magnoliopsida > Brassicales > Brassicaceae > Cardamine > Cardamine chenopodiifolia. The sequence goes on along the minus strand of OZ000476.1, from coordinate 9,948,428 downwards.
CTCGCTCTTTTTTCTTATGTTCTACCTTGTCGATCATCATCTTGTTGTTAAGGTCCTCAGGGTCAGGATCACCCATCTCTTCGTTAAACATAGTTATGACGCATACTCCCTTAGGAAGTTTGTAGCTCGGAGTATCAATAATCCCTTAGGAAATTCGTAGCTCATAGTATCAATACTTCGTAGTTGAGTTGGGTCAGCTGTTGAGGCTAGTGCAGCAACTGCGTCGGCTGACAAATTTTTTCCCCTCGGGGCTTTGGTCAAGGAAAAAGAGTCAAATCATTCCGTCAAGTTCTTCATTATCTTGAGGTCTTGGTCCATCTGTTCACTTCTCGCCTCGTATTCCCTATTAAAATGATTGGTCATTAGCTGGGAGTCACAATGCACCTTGATATTTTTTTACGCCTATTTCCTTAGAGAGGCGTAGGCCAGTGATGAGGGCTTTGTATTCCTTCTTGTTGTTTTTGAAGGAAAACATACGAGAATGATTTTTTGAGAGTCTCTTTTGTAGGTGATTCTAGCTGGATGCCGACCTTTGAACCCTAGCGTGAATGCCAATCTATCAATGTGAAGAGACCATTTTGAACAGATAGAGCTTCGCTGATGATCCCCTCGGGTGACAGCTTAGTAAGGAAGTCGGCGAAGACTTTGGATTTTGCGCTAGTTCAGCTTTGGTATTCGATGTCGTACTCACTCAGCTCGATCGCCCATTTTGCCAACCTTCTCGATAGGCTTGGAATATGGAGTGTCGCTCTCAAAGTCTGACTTGATAATAGGATGATCGAGTGTGATTGAAAGTTGGGTCGTAATTTTCTTGTAGCCACGATGACCTCCAAAGCGAGCTTTTCAAGCATCGAATACTTTGATTCCGCACCGTCAAGTGACTTGTTGGCGTAGAAGATTAGGTTTGCTCGCCTTTGTTTTCTCTGACTAGGATGCCACTAAACTAATGTCGATTTCATGATGTATAAGTAGAGGGATTCCCCTTCTTTTGGATTGGATAGGACATGCGGTGTCGATAGGTGTGTTCAACTCTTGGAAAGCTGTCTCCCATCTACAATATCACTCAAATTACTTATTCCCTTAAAGTAGCTAATATAACAGGACACACTTGTCCGTCAATCTTGAGATAAACAAGTTGAGGCCAGCATTGCGTCTAGTCAGTCATTACACCACTCGCTTTTTTTGGGTATGTTATGTCGGTGATCACCGTTAACTGATTTGGATTGGCTTTGATTCCTTGTTTCATAAAAATATATCCTAAGAAGTCCCACGAGGTCACTCTAAAACTCCATGTTGTCAGGTTTAATTTCATCCCTACAAATTGAGCGTCTGGAAATAAGTTTGCAGATGACACATGTAATCTTTGGCCTTGAGAGATTTAACGAGCATGTCATCGATATAGACCTCTATCTTTTTGCCTCAATGGTCGGTAAACATCCAGTTGATGAGGCGTTGGTAAGTTGCGCCGACATTTTTTTGCCCGAAGTCAACGTGGGATTGTCGTGTATCTGCAACTTTATGACGAGGCACTTTTGTGACTCTCGTACCAACCTTCTTAGCTTGTGCTCAATCATAAAGCATGACCGAACTATTTCTTGGTCTTGGTCTCCCTTTAAGGTGTATGTTCCGGTGGTGGCCGGAAACTTTACGCATTGATGATATATAACCACAGTGTTCCGAGGCTAGTATTGTAGATGGCAGGCCTATAGATGATAAGGAACTTAACTATTTTCAACTGACCGCCATTATAGACAGATAGTTTGATGGTCCCGATAGTCATCGTTGTGTTGCCTTCAAATTCTGTGAGGGGTTATACCGTCGGTTTAACCTTGTAATCAACGAACTCCATTTAGACATCATGACACATGGTTTCCAATTTTCTGACTTTGTCATTTTCTGCTTGTGCTCCTTGATTTCTCGTACTGAATCATTACAATCCAGCATACCGTCCATGATCATTGTGACCTTTTTCCTCGTCTAAGGTTGTGGGTGCCCCAATATTTGGTGGAACTCGCAGTAGTTTAACTGTTTGGTCAAGTGATCCGGTCTGACAAACTTATTCCAAGGGAGTTGTTGCTGATGCATGGGCCATCGATTATGCTGGTTATGCTTGGTTGCAAGTTTTCGCTTAAGAATGCGACAACTCGTTTGTCCTATTCCTCTCATTTATATGTCATGGTAAGATGTTTATCGTGGCTCGTAGTATTCGTCCTACTGTTTTTCCTGGGCAACAAAAGCTCTCTGTTAGGAGTACTTTTTAGCCAAGGCAGTCTCTTATTTTATCTCGATGAACGTCGTGGCTCGGTGTAAGGTATCTTCGAGTGTGATTGGATTGTGGAGCTTTAAATCCCTCTATAGAGGTGTTTCATACCAGAGCACGTACTGTAAGGCTCGCAACATTGTGTCGTTTGTGTCTGAGACCTTGGAGATGATGGCTTTGAATTTGTTAATGTAGGATGAGAGATATTCTTTTGACCCTTGCATTAGGGTCCATAGGCTGGTGTTGGATGCATTTTTCTGATGAACATTGAGTAATATTCAAGAAAGCGGTTGAGAGTTATTTATAACTCCTGATGGAATTATTCTCGATCCGAGATAACCAGGTGAGCTCTCCACTCAGGTTTTCCACGAAGAATTGCCAGTATTTAGCATCTTATTCTTAGCGTGAGATCTGCGCTTGTCCCATGGCAATGCTTAAGGCGGTTAGATGTTATTGTGGGTCCAAAGCGTTGTCATAAATTGAGATAATGAGCTTCCCTTATTTTGTATGTTTGTGCAACTGATTCAGCTGGTAAAAGGATATTTTGGGCTTCCATCAGGACGTGGTCGATATCTGGTGTCGTTCTTGTCGCTTGATGAATCCTAGAACTCATTGCATCGAGCTTATGTCTCATTTGTAGAAACTCCCAGTCGCGTTGGAGGCCCCCGGGGTGTCGCTGAGGAGCTATTGTGTTCCTCGCCTGATGTTGGGGGATCTATCCCTTTCTTGCTGACTGTGACCTGCTAAGAAGAGTTTCTGGGGCATCCAGCATGCTCCAGAGGTTTCAAGGTAACTCTTATGTTGTGTTGCGGTTGCGCCGTATTTCCCCCCTCCCCGATTGCCTTGGGGCCGGACTTCTGAATACTGGATAGTTGATCCAGTCATGGTAGTGGGCCTGCTCTGATATCACTTTGTCGAGGCGTTTGTTGGTAGTGCTAGGGAACTCGTTCATCTATAAGAGCAAGGCTCGGAGCAAGGTGTTAGTGGCGGCCTTTGGCGGCTGCTAGAATTTTTGCTGGAGATGTTGGGCTTGCAGTTGGCATTCGCTAGGGTGGAGTGAGATTCGCAGCACACATAGGGGTGGCTGGTACCGCGTTCATTTTTTGCGTGGGCATAGTTGGTGCCTAATTCGTATGGTGAGCAGCTTGGCAGGTGCCAAGGGTCCTACAGTTTTTCCATGAGCATGGCCGCCTAGAACCTAAAGTCGTTGGGTTGCGTAAGCTGTGTTTGGGTTTGGTGCTGGCTGAAGGTCCATTGTTCCGGATTCTCTTGATGCCGCCCGCATTGTTACCGAGGATCTTGTCGTACTCGCGGCTGGTTGTCTTGTCATTGTTGAGGGTTTATTCGTGCATTTAGAAAAGATATTCGAATTGTCTCCACAGACGGTGCCAACTGTTGGAAGGGTATTGCAACGAGGGGGTAATTATGTAATTAAATGAGGGTTCAGAGATTTTCTTTATACGAAGTATGGTTGGCAAAAGGACAAAGTCTAAGATTTGATTATCAAATTGCAGAGCGGATAGTACAAAGACAATATTAAAAACCGAGCTAGATATAGTTAATACAGAGGTCTAAAGTAAAGAGTTTGGATTTAGATCCGAGGATATTTAGAGATGAGCTAAAGTCTTGATTGGTTCTAACGCTCTAAGTGAAGAGCCGAGGTCTTAAGTGAAAAGTCGAGGTCAGTTGCAAATATATTACTTATACTCTATTATCTTCCTAATTTTCTGATTACCTTGCTATATCAAATGATCTTTCTATTTATTGTCACAATCAGTTGCCATAATCCTCCTCCTTTAGTGGATTTTTGTGGGCTTTCTTTCATCCCTTAAAATGGACCAAGGTGAATTTAGGGCGAGATTGGATTGTGTTCGGTCCACCTCCTACGGTCCCGCCAATACAGCAGTAGCGTGGTCGAGCAAAATACTCTGTTCTAGATCAACAAAAACATGGCAAGATAAGGTTTTCTTGAAGAACACCGGAGGACAAATAAAAAAATGTGTTGCTTAGAAGATTCAAATTGCTGAGTTTAAAGGCTCAATCCACGATCTAAAGTCTCTAAATTTATCTAATAATTTTCTCTCTTGTCAAATATCAAACAAAATCGGAAACTTAATATTGCTAAAAATTTGTCTTTATCTTCAACCAAATTCTTAGGAGCAATCCCTAATTCACTTTCACCGATTTTCCAACGTACACATTTGGATCTAAGTATGAATCAAGTAAACGATACCGTTTCAATGTTTTTCTCTGAGATGAAGAAGTTAAAACATGTGAATCTCTCTGATAAATCCTTCAATGGAGTTTTATCATAAGTGTCAAAGTTTTTTAAATTGGAAGGAACAATGATCTATGTCACAATAATACTATTAAATTGGTATTGCTCCATGTGATAAATATGGTTTGGTGTAGAACAAAGATTACAACGATTACAACAGTGAAGGAGGAAATGAGAATACATAGACGAAAAAGAATAAGGAAGAAGAACACAAAGCTTCAGATCTTGTTTCAATAAAAACAAAAAAAAAACAAAGTTTCAGATCTTGTTTCAATAAAAACAAAAAAAGAACACAAAGTTTTAGACTTGTTTCAATGAAAAAAAAATTATGTTCTTTTGATGAAAACAAAAAAAGTCATGTTGTTTGTCTAGTAAACAATATCGTGTACTTTATCTCTAAAACGAAGTCATTTTGATGATTATGTTAGTTTCTAACTGAGACGAACAGAGACACGTCGATGATATAGAGAAAGACTATATTGCTAGTGACGTTTGAATTAGGGAAATTGACTTGCATAGATTTGAAATGAGGGTTGATCTTGCAAAAAGAATAACTCAGTGATTTATTTACATATACTATTTTTTATTAAAATGTTTTAATTAAACTTCTTTTGGAAATAAAAAAATCTGAATGTGGGGCGGGTCCTAATCTAATACTATATAAAATTGTATTTTTTTTATTTTTGAAAAGATTACTCTTTAAATTATAATGCAACATTATTTAAAAATAGTATAATTTAATTTTGATAAAATAGTTTTGGAAATAAACATACATCTATTAGGAAACAACAGTTTTTATTTACTCAATTCTCAGCTATTTTTTTAATCAAAAATTTAGTGAATATTAAATAGCTCTAAAATTACGTATTATCAAAATATTGAAATATCTAATAGAAACTATATACTTTAAAAATATCCAATGAAGAAATACAAGTAATAAATTTATGATAAACTCATTTTCTATCTTTTGAAGTAAAAGTTTCTATTTTTTTACTTAGAAAAGACAGATTAAAATAAATCTCAGGCATATTTCTAGTTGTCTATGTATTGGTGGGATGATAGCCTAAATTCCAAAACCTAACAAAAGATAAACAAAGCTTCCAGTAGAGAAATAGAACAACACAAGTGTTACCACTTACATCAAAAGAAAAACGGAGGGCTTGTTTATCTGTATTCAGTGATCATAACAATCATGATGCTTAATTTGGTCTAAGAAAAACCGAAAAATCTGTCTTTATTCGTCTTTAGAGCCTTCAGATCCCTTCGCAGAAAACATCTGGTCCCTCGGCATATCCTGCAATTCAAGTAGGTTAGAATCGAGAACACACAAATAAGAAAACAAAAACATAAAAAACTCTGCAGTTGAAGGAGCTTACATTTTCAAAAAATAGAATCTCAGGTCGAATATTTAGTTTTCGAAACATGCTGAGAACACCATTCCATTCTCCAATATCCTTGACGAACAACATACCTCACTCGAGTTAACTTACAAAACCCAAAGGTAAAGAAGTCACAGATCAACCTCTTTGCTTGTATTTCCAAAATGCCTAAGCTTTACCTCTTTTTGAGAACAAAAATGTCTGACCCATCTTTTGTTTTCATAAGCTACACAGTTGTATAGATCTCCACACAAGCAAACCTGACATTAACATTGGATTTGTTTCTAGTAACACAGGAAACTTAAATGGAACTGAAACAAAATTAGATACTTGGCCCCTTCCCATTGAGACAAGACAGTATTTGGTGAATGTACTGTCGCCTTCATATTTGTATATCACAGTAATATCTATATCAGTCGCCAGAACAGAAGTTGTATCTAATATCTCTTCTTCAGTCTCATTGTTCTCCCACTTAAGTGCTAAACAATACAAGAACAAAAAAAGCTCAAAACTACTTCATTTGTTGTTGATGTCTACTGATCAATTAACTTCATATAACAGGCTTACCAATTGTAAAAGCAGATGGTAGTTTATTTATCATACGCTGAACATAGCTTCGTTTCCCACATTCTTCCTTGTCACAAGGCATCTTTAACTTTATCCTTGCGAACTTAATGATTTCCTCAAATGTAAAATGCTTGAATGCAGCCTGTGACAACCAAAACGTTTCTAGCATCATTTTCATGAGATTGACTTGTATAATGAAAAAATGAACTTGCCTTGGTTTCTCTGAGTGAATTTGCACTGATGATAAGACCATAAGCACGTTCAACTGGATACTCCGTATCCATTTTGCATCTACTGCAGTTCTTTTTTGCCATTTCGTACACCTGAATCTGCAAATTCAAAGGCTTTTCCCCATTTGCACTTCTCCAATGAGGCAGAAGCTCCATGATCGTTACCAACAAGTCAGAAATTCCCTCTTCTTCCTGAAGATTAGAGAAAAAGAAGATAAACATATAAGAATCATGAGAAAGAGTAATAACCACAGACAAAGATTCAAAGGTCAGGTCAGAGCAGAGACCATAAACTGAGTGAGACTTAGATTGTTGAGAATGAAATCATGAAGTTGGTCTTCTGTGAAGCTTTGATCTGTTTCTTGAAAATTGGCCAACTGACTTGTGAAAACTCTAATTTGCAACAGAGACTGCACAACCAATCACATTCTTGAAAACCGTAGTCAAATAAACAAAATTATGAAAAAGATTCAAGTTTTTATTACTTTGTTAAGTTTTCAAAACCTTTAGTATCATATCAATAGCTGAAACACAAGTAGAGTCTGGTTTCATCAGCTCAGTAGCGTCGTCATGTGTCACTGAGAGATCTCTGAACAATAGATAAGCACCAAAGCAGACAAACTTCAGAGAAATTGTATGGAGTAAGACATAAATATAACGTCTATGGAGGAGAATTTACTACGTACGGATCTATATTCTTGTCAGTTTCTTTGACTTTCTCTACTTCTTGAACCTTTGATGAGTCCATACCAAGTGCTGAAACACAACTAGTGTTCGTTTTCTCTACAGATTCCTCTGGTTTTATTGGTTCAGGCGCTTGATCATGCTTTACCGAAAGATCTCTGATCAATAAATTAGACCCAACCAAGACCATTTTCAGACAAGTTCTATGGAGAAACTTAAATATAACAAAGCTAGTCTATGGAGGAGATTTTTACTACTTACGGATCAGTTTTTTTAACTTCCTCCACTTCTTGAACGTTTGATGAGTCCATATCAAGTGCTGAGACACAAGTAGTGTTCGTTTTCTCTACAGATTCCTCTGGTTTCATTGTCTCAGGAGCTTGGTCATGCTTTACCGAAAGATCTCTGATCAATAGATAAGCACCAAAGCAGACCATTTTCAGAGAAACTCTATGGAAAAAGCATAAATAAAACGTGTAGGAGATTTTACAACTTACGGATCTATGTTCTTGTCAGTTTCTTTGATTTTGTCCTCTTCTTGAACATTTGATGGTTCCATATCCATGATTTGTGGCTATGAACGATAATAAGCTAAGCGAAAGCTTCTTTCTTTGACTGATTTCTCGGAGAAAGCTACAATGGAGCTTTTCTTTTCTGGATTTTCTTGGGAAAATGAAAACGGTTCACAGAAAATGGGAAAGAGTTGAATAGAAAGAAGACGAAAGGGCAACGATTTATAGGGTCAGAGTCAGTTGGTTTGGTCACGTGAGGGTCACGTGATCTATTAAGAAAAGAGCGCCAGAATTGAAGCTGTGACCTTAAGCCACAAGAAACCCTATATCGTCGTATCATATGGTATTGTGAACTTTTGTCAAACACTTGGTGGGCACAAATATTTATCATCGCCTGACTTCATGAAGGATTTAGAAAAAGCTGAAGACTTTTTTTTCTAATCATATCACTTGTTTGATTTTTTTTTCATTGTGATAAAACTTGCAACCAAAGGGTATCGATTCCATCAAGAGAAAATGAAGCATGCTTTTGAAAAATTACAAGTTAAATTTTTAACAAAATTTTTTTGGAAAATTCTGTAGTGAAAAGTCGATTAAATTTAATAGTATCGACAATATAAGGGATGGCAAAATTCAAATTATTCATTAGATAACACAACACTCAGTCTATAATTTAATTTAGATAAAATATTTTTAAAATAAACTTTAATCTATTTAGCAATAACATTTAATGAATATTAAATCGCTCTAAAATTACCTATCATAAAAATATTGAAATATTTAATACAACTTTTTAATCCAGTCAAGAATACAAAATAAATTTTATGATAAACTCATTTTCTATCTTTTGAAGTCAATTTTAGTCTAAAAGCTAACAAATGATAAACAAAGCTTCCATTAGAGGAACTGAACAACACAAGTCTTGCTACTTACAGGCCAATACATCAAACTAAATCCAAACTGAGCTGTGTTTAACTACATACAAAGTGTTGAATTTGGAAAATGGTATCTAAATTCAATGATCATATAACAATCAGGGTGCTAATTTTAGTCTGAAGAAAAACAGACAAATCTGTTCACAATGGTATCTAACAATCTGGATCATAAACTTGGGCTGAAGAAACACAGACAAATCTGTTCACAATGGTGTAACACCTTCAAAGCATTCTTCTACTAACCCCCATAAAGTTTTTGACTCAAAACACTTTTTGTCTACACACCAATCCATTCCCTACACAATGAAAAAGCTTTTATTCGTCTTCTTCAGATCCCTGTGCGGTAAACATCTGGCCCCTCTGCATTGCCTACAATTCAAGTAGGTGTGGAATTGATAACACAAACATAGAAAAAACAAAATCTCAGATCGCATACTCGGGTTCGAAACATGCTGAGAACATTATCCCAGTCTCCAGTAACCTGCACAAGCAAAATACATCACTCAACCACAGATATCTAAGCTTGCTTGTATTACAAAAATGTCTAAGCTTTTACCTCAGTCTCAGAACTCAAATATCTGACCCATCTGTTTCTTTCATAAGCTACACAATTGTATTGATCTCCACACAAACAAACCTGAATATTAAACATTGGAGTTGTTGCTTATAATATAGAAAACTTAAATGGAACTGAAACAAAATTAGATACTTGAAAGTTGAAACCTTACCATTGAGACAAGTCGGTATTTGGTGAATGTACTGTCACCTTCGTATTTGTATATCGCAGTAATATCAATTTCAGTCACCAGAATAGAAGCTGTATCGAATATTTCTTCTTCAGTCTCATTATTCTCCCACTCAAATGCTTAAAAACACAAAATGCTCAAAACTACCACTTTAAGGTTGCTGATATCAAATTAACTTCATAGCTTATCAAAAAGCTTACCAATTATGAAAACAGATGGAAGTTTCAAAATCACACTATCAACATAGTTTCGTCTCCCACATCCTTCCTTGTTACAGAGCATCTTTGCGTGGATTTTGATGACTTTAAGGATAGTCTCAAATGTAAAATTCTTAAACGAATGAGTAATATCAATTTCAGTCTCAAATGTAAAATTCTCAGTCACCAGAGAATGAGTGAGATCTAGATCATTTATAAGTTAATCATAAAAGAAGTCTTGTGGATCTTCATCTTCTGAGTCGCTTTGAGGTACTTCTCGAACATAGTCTTGTAAAATATCGCTTAAGAAAGCTCCAAGTTTCCATAGAGACTAAACAACATCACATTCTTGAAAAACTTAAAATCAAATAAAACAAGATCAATAAAAATAGATTTAGGTTAAGTTTTGCAAAACCTTGATTATCATAGCAAGAGCTGAACCATAAGTGGGTTTAATTTTTCTTATAGATTCCTCTGCTTCTTCTTGCGTTTCAGAGTGATCTCTGAACAATAGATAGAGGAATTTTCAAAGAGATTCAATGGTGAAATATGAATATACTCTGGAGGAGATTTTTACTACTTACGGATCAGTTTCTGCGATTTGCTCCTCTTCTTGAACATTTGATTGTTCCAAATCCATGATTTGTGGTTGGGGTCGATAATAAGCTAAGAGAAAGCTTCTTTCTTTGACTTCTTTCTCGGAGGAAACAACAATGGCGATTTTCTTTCTGAATTTTCTCGGCAAAATGAAAATGGCTGAGAGAAAATGGGAAAGAGTTGTAGAGACGAAAAAGGAATCAAGTTCTCAAATTCCACTTTTGGAGAAAAAATGTTTTAAAATGCCACAGTTATGTTATATAAATTTTTTAACAATTATTTTTAAATCGAAAGTAAAGGAAATGTCCAGAAAATTTAAGTCTAAACATAATATTACTAATGTAATCATAAATATCCGGTCCTAACCTGAAAGATTTAATCCGACTCAACTATGAATTTGGATCATGTTATTTTCGCGGTTTAAAGAAAATTTGTAAAGAAAAAACTGAAAACAAATCTTCGAGAAGACAAGAGAAGAACGAAACCGTGAAGACAAGTCGAACAAACCAGATTCTGACCAACTCGATCCGACAAACCTTCGCGTCAGAATCAGATTCTGACCAACTCGAGTCCATCCATCTCTGCCGTCGCGAAACTGAGTCGGAACCCCAAATCCGTAGAGCTCCTCGATTCCGCCAATCGCCGGTCACATTATCGGGTAAGAATTTTCTTCCATTCCCCGTTTCTCACTTTTAGATCATTGGAATTGGCATTTGAGAACTTGATTCATTTGAGATTGGGATTTCATAATGGCTCGTAACTTTGAGAAGTTGTTCTTTTTCTTTAGTAATGGCTCGCGTAAGAGACAGACATAGTGTTTATGAGTCAACAAAAGGTCTTAAGGATGTTGATCCAAAGGAGAAAAAAGAGAAAGAAAAGGAAGAAGAGAGTAGTTCGAATGGGGAAGAAAAAAGGAATGATGAAAAGAGTCATTCAATTGGGGAGGAAGATAGCGGTGAAGAAGAGGAAGAGAGAAGTGGGGAAGAAGAAAGCGGTGAAGAAGAGGAAGAGACAAGTGGGGAGGAAGAAAGCGGTGAAGAAGAGGAGGAGAGAAATGAAGGTGATGGGGTGGAAGAGGAAGAAGAGAAAGAAGAGGAAGAAGAGAAAGAAGAGGACCAAGAGACAGAGATAGATGAAAGTGATGGGGAAGAGAAACAAGGGGAAGAGGAGACAAACTCTAGTGAAGGTGATGGGGAGAATGAGGCTGAAGAAGATGCTCATGATCCAGCACCAGCAGCATCATCGCAGGTATGTACATTAGATTGAGAATGGTTGAAGTTAAGAGAACTAAATAGGTGATTAGGAATAGTGGTTATGACACAACTAATACAAGTTAGGTCTAGTAACTTTAGTACAACTAGTACACTTAGGGGGTTTCTGGATAACTGGAACAACTTAGTAAGAACTAGTTATGAAATTAAGAATGGGGGTTTTAGTAATGGTGGAAATTAGGAACTAGTTACGAAATTAGGAAATTAGGAACTAGTTTAGGAATGGTCGTTTTAGTACAACTAGTACAACTTGGGGTCAGTTAGCGGTATCTGGATAACTGGAACAACTAGTACAACTTAGGGTCATATTGTGGTATCTGGATAACTAAGTAAGTTTGTTAATAATTTGTATATGAATTTGCATGATGATGATGATGATGATGATGATGATGATGATGATGATGATGATACCCAACCAATGCAGCCAGAGAAGATGTTTTTTGGTCCAAGTGAATACACCAAGACTTGTAAGATAGGAACGAGGTGTAGTGTGACCCAGATAGTGGGGTACATAGAGGAACTTCCTGCAGAACTGAAATGGTTCAGGAAGCATTCTCAATTCAAGTATATATTCCACATGCATAAGGAGCCTAACAACATGCTTCAAGGGATGTGGATGCTTCTCCTTCGAACAGCATCTACAGAGAAGGAAAAAGAGTACTGGTTTGTGGTCAATGGAGTGCCTATTAGGTATTCTCTGAGAGAGCACACATTGTTAACAGGATTGGACTGCGATGAATACCCCAACAACTAGAAGGAACTGGGGGATTTGAAGTTTGTGGAAAAGATGTTTAAAAAGGAGAAAGGGAATAAAAATCTCAGATGTGGAAGAGAAGCTAGAGGCAATGAAGAAGAAGAGTTCAGTGGACAGGAAGAAGATGACTATCTTGTATTTCTTATGCAAGGTAGTGAAAGCAAAATCTAAGTCTGATTGGAACATAGACCTTTCCTTCTCAGTGTTGTTGATGATTTGCACGCCTGTGAGACATTCCCCTGGGGGTGTTATACATTTGATGAGCTTATAAAGGAGATCATGCGCTTTGTGAAGGGGTTAAAAGGCTCCGTGAAACCAAAACAGCAAACCGCCTTTTATGGATTCATTCTTCCTCTTGAGGTAACTCTTTATTATTATTTTATGATTGTAAGTAATAGTTATAGGGTAACTTGAGATATTTTAACTCAATGTGTAGGTTCTAGCATTTGAGTGTATTCCACATCTTGGCCGCAAATTTCGAGAAGAGGTACCTGCAGAAAAGGACTGTCCAAGATTGTGCAAGCATAAGTTCTCCGAAAGCTATATGAAAATTTTTCCATTGGAAGACATAAATGTAGAGCTTGGAAGTACAAAGGTTAGAGTTAGTGAACTTTTTGGTAATATATATATTTGTTATGAGTTTGTTTTGAAGTTAATGTATTGATATTCACTGGATATCATGAGTATTTTGGAACCCGACTCTGATGAGAAAGCTCTATTGGCACGTATCTTAGATGATGGTTTTGATGATGGGATAGGATTTATCGATCCAATCATTGAGAGTTGGATCGAGTGTCTAACCGTACAGAGGAAGAAGATATGGTGGAAAGATTTGTACCATTTGGACTTGGCTGCTGGAAGGGATTATATAGTTGAGAATGTTGATGGAGTTCCTGAATGTATAAGGTCTTTTCAGTAGGGTTTGAGCGGGAACTTAAGGAGTCGATGGAAAAAGGGTTTCGAGATATCATGGTGAAGATTGATGACTTGGATATGAGATTAAAGGAGGTTGAAAGCTTTGTGGAGTCCCTGAGTGTTAAAGTGGTTGCTCCAACACCTTCTCAGCCAAGTGGTGTCCCTGATCCGACACCTTCTCTGACATCTTCTCAGCCAAGTGGAGTCCCTGATCCGACACCTTGTCAGCCAAGTGGAGTCCCTGATCCGACACCTTCTCAGCCAAGTGGAGTCCCTAATCCAACACCTTCTCAGCCAAGTGGAGTCCCTGATCCAACACCTTCTCAGATAAGTGAGTGTTTTGATTGAGTGAATGATTAAATTTGATGGAGTTTATGGTTTTTTGTTGTCTTTACATCTATTTGGAACTTTGATGCAGGTGAGGAAGCTAGGGGTGAGAAAGAAAATAAAGGCCAGGAAGAGAAGAAAGGAAAGAAAGAGAAAAAGAAAGACACTAGACCTGTTGTTGAAACTGGGAAGAAGCGAACAAGGCAATCGTCAAGGTTACTAAGGACACCATATGTAGCGGAGCAGAAGCGACCGAGAAAGAAGTAGTGTCGGTGAAGAGAACAATGTGTTTTTTTTATTATGTATTTGACTACATGTATTTCAGTATTTCGTACTACTGGTTTATTAGGTACAACTGTTTTTAGTATTTGGTACAACTGGCACAACTGCGTACAACTGCTTTCAATATTTTGGTACAACCAGTACAACTTCGTAGATCTGCTTTCATTATTTGGTCCAAATTTTTAGTTAAACAGTAAAATTTCACAATGACACATAACATAAACATAACACAAACTATGTCTAAAACAAACAGCGAAATTACACAATGAAACATAACATAAACTAAACATAACATAAATGCTAGTTCCTCCCTTAGCCTCTCAATCTCGCCGTTTTTCTGGAGTAATTGGTCCTTAAGTACAGATACTTCAACACGTAGTTCATGGATTGACTCACGAATTGACTCCAAAGCAGGGTTAGCACCACCTCTGTATCGGAAAGCGTGATGAATCGATTCTTTCTGCTCCCTTAATCCAAACCATAGTCTTTTAAGTTCCTCATCGACTGCAACATCCCACCACTTAGATAGGTGTACTCCACCATCCTCACTCAATGGGCATTTGTAGTATTTTCTACCTTTATTTTTGATGGCTGTAGCTTCCGCAAGTTTGACAAAATTACCACAGAAACAACGTATCGGAACACCATAATTACCATCCTCTCTTGCGCATCCACTATCGATGCTTGATGCTGAATCAGAAGTATCATTGGCACTATTTGGACAGCTGAGCGACATTATCACTAAATAAACAAAAGTTGAAACTAGATCTTAAAAACACTAGATCCTAGATCTAGAGATATATATGATAGTAGATGTAAGGTAAATCGGTGAAAATACCTCGATTTCTCAGGTCGTTGACCAGTTTCGCCCTTTTTCTCTAAACAAGCCCAGTGAAAAAATCTCTCTTCTGTGTCGGTGAGAGAGAGAGAGAAACCGAATTGTGAAAGTGAGAGAGAGAGAGATAAAAGGTAATTGTGAAATAAAAGATAAAAATTAAAAGTTAATTTTAAAATAAATGTAAAAACCTAGTGGGCCCACACTATATTAACTGTGAAAGTGGAAAAGTCTCCCTTTCTTTACTAAACGTCTGCGCGGGCCCACCATTTATTAAAAGTCAGCGGAAAATTCTTAATAGTTGTCCCTAAGTGTATAGTTGGACTTTCTTTTTCATAGTTGTACAAATGCTTATTTGGGTTTTTTTGTGTTGGACTTTAACTTAAAACGATTTTTTGTAGTTGGACACATTATTTTAAGTTTGTAGATATAAGTTTGGAGGTTTTCATTATAAAAGATAAATGAAATATTTATTTCATCTATTTTCAGCTTGAAAGGGTGACAAACATACAAGAACCTCCGTATATTCTTAGGAGTTATTATGTGAAAACAACATTATTTGTTTCGAAAATAATAAATTATGTTGTCTTGATTTTAAATTGTTTCTTTATCATTCAAGATGTTTTTTTATTTATAAAATGTACTTTAATTTTTCAAATTTATCGAACATAATTAAGAGAATCAGACATGGTCTTAGTTGTACCTAGTTGAACTTGGTTGTACAAATCCAAGAAATCCAAATAGAAACACAAATACCAACACACAAACACACAAATTAAGTTTCCTCTTCAGGCTGCAACCACCTCTCCAAGTCTATGCCATCATTATCCTTGTTATTGTTCATCCTTGACCTCTTTGAGTTCCTTTCTCCGGTAGATAGAAAGCACTTTTCTTGAATTCTTCCCGAACGTTTGATGTACGCCGGCGGTAAGGTAAAAATTTCTTGAATTTCAGTAGGAATTGTCCAGTTAGACTCATGCGGCACTACATAAATCGTCATGTAATAGGCTAATGCCCAACAAGTAATATTTTGAGCAAAGATCATAGATTTGGATAGTCTCTGTTCTATCTTCCTTTCTCATGACATTCCTGGCTGCGGCTATTGCATGGACACACAAATACTTATCTATATCAAAACATCTGCAAGAACAACTTTTTATTTTCAAGTTCACCAAATAAGTCTTCCCATCGACCCCAATAAAGTTGTATTCAAGCTGAAAGTTGTTCAACTCATATACCGTTAAACGTGACGCAATTACACATCTTGTGTGCAATTCGTTCTCCACAAAAGGCACCAATTTCTTTGTGTCCGATGCACCGACAGCTTCATTCCTATGTTTGTTGAACCATTCATATATTTTTTCAACAATCGCATCAATCATAGGTAATAGGCTGTACTTCCTTGCTTTTTAAACACACTATTCATTGATTCTACGGAATTGTTGGTGTCTATGTTGTATTTTTCTCCTTCAAAATGAGACCATGCCCATTTCTCCAGTCCTATAATCTTATCCAAATATGCATCGGCTTTAGGAAACCTACTCCTAAATTCACTATACTCTTTGTTGAACTCACTCTTAGTATAAACATGAGCACAATCCCTGAATTTCATCGCAGCTAGATCCTTTTCATTCTTCACATGTCCTCTCACGTTTTGAGATAAATGCCAGATGCAATGTCCATGCAGTGCACTTTGGTACACCTTAGAAACTGCCTTCATGATACTTGCATGTCTATCGCTTATAAAAACCAGGAACATCTGGTATAACTGTTTTTAACTTTTCCAAAAACCAAGTCCAACTAACATTTTTCTCACTATTGATTACACCAAACGCAATTGGATAATGGTGATGATTAGGATCCTGAGCTGTTGCAAAAACTAACATACCACCATATATAGTCTTAAGGAAAGATGCATCCACAACTATCACTTTCCTCATTGCCCTAAACCCTTCAATGCTAGCGCCCAAAGCGATGAATAGGTATTTGAACCTTTTTTCTTCATCCAATTCCACACTTGTTACCGTCCCATGATTGACCTTCTCTAACATGTAAAGATAAGAAAATAACATCTTGTAGCTTTTTTCAGGACTCTCTCGCACATCACTAACATGTTTTTTTCCCTCTCATTGCAGTAGAGTAGGAACAATGCAAACCAAGTCTTCCTTGAACAATACTCACAATGTTCTTACCACTCGGGGTCTCAAATCGACCTGAATAGTCTTCATGCAAAACCGATGCTACTAATCGTGGTGTACCTCTCTGTTTACTATTGCTTGTAGTCTCAATAGACCGAGAGCATGTATGCATCTTTCTATGTATTCTGACACTGAAAATACCTGATTTCTTAATTTTTGCAACTTGTAAATACCATGTACAACCTTGTGCAGCTTGACGGCATCGTAGCATAAGTCGCTCTGTGTCTAACTTAACAGTTTGGACCCCAAAACAGTTTCTATTTGCAGCTTTGTTAACCAAATCTTGCACTGCCTCCTTAGAACAAAATTCTTGATTTATTTCAAGACCCGTACCATCTTCCCATTCTTTAACATACTGACTTTCTTCTACATGACATGGAAGCTCAACATATTCATGTCTACCATCCAAACCATCATCCACATGGTTATCTATCGGGCTATCCATAGCCGCAATTTCATTACGTGATACATTCTCACAATCTTCATCAACAACATTTTCATTACCAGCATTCTGCATCATATCTTCAATAATCAGCTCATTTTGTTGTTCCTCTGTAGCACACTCTCTTAATATAGCAAGGATTTCTGAATTTCCATATCTGCTATTTGAACCCAGCTCCCCATAATTCACACCAAATGAACTTCTTTCCTCCACTCTTGAAACTTGCTCCATCCTTTGATTATTTTCTAAATCCTATAATAACTCCACATGCAAAACATGTTTAAGTCCTTCTTTATCAAATGATGTTAAAAAAACATATACGTCCTCGTCATTTACAATATATGACTCCCTCCAAGAATTAGATAGACTGTAACTCAATTTCAGCTTTCCCGAGCTTTCATCAATCGCTATCTTCCTACAGATCTTCTCTACTAACACCGATAAAGTTATCTCCTCCAAAGATGAGGTCTTAAACGCTATACCGTATATAGAATTTCTTGAAATCCAATCATGCTCTTCTGAATAGTACCCTCCGTAGTCGAAATGTACGTTTGTGTGGCTGTTCTTCTTCATCCTGTAAATAGAATAAAATAAAACACAATTACGAATTACACAGGTCACATCTCTCAGTTATACCATTTGTACCATTTTACCTTGTCCCATTTGTACCAGTTGTCCTATGTCTGCAGATTTCCTGATTACGATTCTTATTTACCTCAGATTCAACACAATTAAACAGCTACACTTGACAAATGTGCTTATCCAAACAACTAATTTTAATATCAAATCCCTAATTTTATAAAATCCCTAAATCCTCTAACTATGCTAAAAATGTATGATGAGAGAGGAGAACAAGTTACAGATGGACGGAGGCGGCGATGATAGACAAAAAATGGCCGGCTCTGGCGGCCGGCAGCGGACACGCGAAGAAGAGAGATGCTCAGCGGGGAGGAGGGGGCTCGGTTTAAGAAACGAGGAGAAACTTTGAAGAGGAGAGAATCAATTTCTGAAATGCCACTCAAAATTTTCATTAAAGGCAAATTAGGAATAACACATTATAGATGACATACAGATTATTTTGTGGCTTCCCAGATTATTTTTTCGCCAAAGTGGCATTTCAGAACATCGCTCAAACGAAAGAGGATTTAATAATAAAAAAAGGGGGATTTATAGGGTCGGTGTCGGTTGGTTTACTCACGTGATAAGAATTGAGCACGAAAATTGCAGTTGTGATCTTATGCCACACGAAACGTTATATCGTCTCATATCGTATTGTGAACTTATGTCAAAACATTTGGTGGGTACACTTATGGTTGTACACTCACATGGTGTACAAAGAGTAAATTCATGCAATGTTGGTGTATACTGATGCGATTTACACTTATGGTTGTACACTCACATGGAGTACAAAGAGTAAAGTCATGCAATGTTGGTATATACTGATGCGATGTACACTCATGGATGTACGAGATAAAATGATGTATATATCATAACGTGTACAAATACAATGGTGGTATACATAAGTAATTGTGGTATTTTTTTACATGTCTACATTTGTTGGTGTACAGAACGTGTGTATCCTTCTAGATGTATAGTGCATATCATATATTTATGAATATCTCATGCATTACTATATTTCGTATACCATAATTTTTTTGTAACAGTGGGGCATTGACGATGTTGTTCTAGATGTACGATACATAATTACATCTAAATGTACAAAATCATACAACAAAATGAATGTTAATTTATAGATTAAAAATAAAGAATTTTCTTAAAATAAAAATTTAAAAGAAAAATAAATTTATGAATTATATATGAAAGCATTTTTATTGGGGTTTTTTAGTAAGTTTCTTAACTAGATTTCTTAAAAAAAAAGCCCAAAAAGAAAAATTAAAAAAAAAAATGATTTGTTCAGAACCGGTTCTTAAATAAGAGATTCAAAAACTGCTAAAAAAACCCAAGACAGAGGAAAAACTCCTCATTTTCCCTGTTGTGCTCTCTCTCTCTCTCTCTCGTTGCTCGGTTTCTCTAGCGCGACTTGATCGGATTTTCGTTGTTGACCAAAATCGTGCTAAATCTCAGATTATTGCAAAAAGCACGCCGAGTCTGCTGCTTTCTTACAGCTGTGAATAACAATGACGGGAGCCATATTGTTCATGTTCCATCTGGAGCCAATGCTCTCTCTGATGTGCTGCTCAAGTACAATCTATTTTATTTGACTAAAATTTTCTTGTTTATGTAGAGTGTAAACGAACGGTTAAAACGGAACGGTTAAAACTGGGTTAGAAGGGCATTGCATATAGTTTGGGATGTTTAGATCTTTCGAACTCTGAAGTCTTGCTTTTTAATCAATGATGTGTAATTTGGCTATTACATCATTGAGTTAAAGAACCCTGATTTGATATGTTATCTAGACAGATTTAGTTACCACAGTACCTGTGATATGATTGTGTGTATAACTCTTAAATTTTCTTCCAGCAAGTAGGTAATGTTTGGTAGTTTGGTTGTGGTAAAGACATAACTGTCTATATTATGATAAATGCTTGGCAGTTTGGTTGTGGTAAAGACATAATTGTTCTTTTAGTTTGATTTTTTGGAACTGCAAGTATGTTTTGTCTTTGTAGGTCATCTTTATTGATTCTAACTGTGGGAAATGCTTGTTAGTTTTAGATAAAAAAACAAACCCAGTTCCGGAACTACCAAAATGCTTACTATAGTTAATGCTTGCTTTAGTTAATACTTTCTCTAGTTAATTTGATCAACAATTCATTGAATGTTTAAAACACAAACCCCAACTACCAACATTTTCCTGTATATTAACTCTAAATCTGTAGCTAACAAAAAACACACTTAAAACTTTTTCACTTTCAATCTTCTTTAAACTCAACCCAGAAACTTATTAGCATATGGATTCTATGAATCCATATAGTCACTCTTGTAACTTCATGGACCTTTTAAATAGTCAACAAGAAAGCCACAATCCTGATAGTATTTTCCCTAGTATGCTTGAATCAGAAGTGCCACTGTTTAACACTCAGTGTACTGATCAAGATACAATTGAGGATCATAGAGGAAGGAGGAAATGGACACCCACAGAAGATGTTGTCCTCATAAGTTCCTGGTTAAACACCAGCAAAGATGTTGTGGTGGGTAATGAGCAGAAAGCTGCAGCGTTTTTGGAAGGCATTGCAGATTTTTTTGCTCCTAAGGTTGTAGGTCTTGAAAAGAGAGAGCCCAATCAGTGTAAGCAACGGTGGCAGAAGATAAATGACCTTGTCTGCAAGTTTGTTGGCTCCTATGAGGCTGAAAAATCTCTGAAAACAAGTGGATGCAATGAGAATGATGTTCTGAAATTGGCTCATGAAATCTTCTACAATGATCATAAACTGAAATTCAACCTTAAGCATGCATGAAATGAGCTTCACAATGATCAGAAGTGGTGTACTTATTCTAGTACTAAAGATGATGAATACTCAAAAAGAAGAAAGGTGGATGATTGTTCTACACAATCTTCAACTTCCCACTCAGTCAACCATGTAGAGGACCAAGCAATGGCTCGTCCTCCTGGTGTTAAGGCAACAAAGGGCAAAGGGAAAAGAGTTTGAGCAAAACAAGTACTGTGGAAAGTGAAACCAGTTCTTTGTTGAAGTTTCAGAACAAATGGGAGATAAAAGGAGAAAGACTTAGCAATGAAAGAGAAAATATCAAAGATGGGACTTCTAGACTCTTTGGTTGCAAAAAATGAAGCTCTTTCAGGGATAGAATTGGCTCTGAAGAACCAGCTAATTACTGACATGTTGAACAATTAGAGAATTGGCTACGTTATGTTTCTGGTTTATGATTCTGTTTATGTTTGATTTTTCTGTTTATGTTTAGTGTTTCTGGTTCCTTGAATTTGTTTGGTTCTGTTTATGTTTATATTTCTGTTTCTCCTTGAATTTAATGGTTTATGTTTGATGTTTCTGGTTATATTTATGTTTCTGGTTATGTTCATGTTTCTAGTTATGTTTATGTTAACTATTCTACTTGTTCTTTGCTAGTATGTTCTGTTCTTGGTCGTTTTTTTACACAGAGAACACACGAAATATACTCTGGTGGAATGTGTTAGCTCTCATATAAAACAAGGAGACTTGGCGTCTATGTATGGTGCTCAAGAAAACAGTCTCAATTTTTATTGGTTATATTAATCTTGATAAATTTTTACTAAGTCGTTTACAAGTCTCTGAAACAGTAGTAGAGAAATGTTTTGATCCAGTTATGTTCTTAATCATGTAACTCCAGGGATTAGATTAAAAACAAAAACAAACAAAAATTAAACAAGATTTTGATCCATTGGTAAAATTTCTAATAAGATTTTGATCATAAAATAGGTAGATTTTCACAAACTATATAAACCCTAGTTACAGAAACAAAACCGAAGCAAAGAGATTCAAAAATTTCAAAAGAAAGAATAAAATCGAATAAAAGAGAGTAACAAGAAAGAAAAATATCAAGAAAGATATTTGGAGATTTCTACTGACATTACCTTGGCATAGTATCTTGTTTGTTTTGTTCTACCGACACCACAAGTTTGATTTATAATTTCTTATTTTTTGGTTTGATTTTATACAATTTAAAATTTTATATATTATTTTGCATTTCAACTGAACACATACATTTCTAAATTTGATCAGTACATATATTAATATATGCAATGGTGCAAATGAATAAGTATTGAAAAGCATTGATTTGATTTAACTTTATGGTGTTAAATATTCAACAGTGTGAGTTGGTTTAATAACATTTATTTCTTTGCTTCTTTCCCAGCGTCCCCTTCTTTATAAATCCTTTGTCTCTGCCTCTTTCCCAACCACAAACCTATTTTAAAACTCTACACTAAAATTACACACACAAATGGCATTTTTTTCTCTAAATTCTTTCGGCCATTCACTAGATGAACAATTTGATAAAGCATTCAATGAAGCATTCAATAATGTTTTTGATGATTATGGTGATCGTCAGAAGGCAACCAAGTCAAATAAAATACAAGCCTATATTGAAAGACAACACGAACAAGGACACAACTGCTTATGGAATGATTATTTCAGTAAAGATGCAACATACCCTACTTATATATTCCGACGATGTTTTAGAATGAGGAAGCCATTGTTCATGCATATTGTTGATCGTCTCTCCAATGAAGTACCATACTTTCAACAAAGAAGGGATGCTACTAGAAGGTTTGGTCTCTCTGGACTACAAAAGTGTACAACAGCAATTCGTATGATGGCATCTGGTTGTACGGCAAATGCGGTTGACAAATACCTCATGCTTGGTGAAAGTACTGCGACCCTATGCTTGGAAAATTTTGTCGAAGGAATAATATCTTTGTTTGGAGATGTGTACCTAAGAAGACCCACACCAGAAGATCTTCAGCGGCTACTTGATGTTGCAGAGATACGCGGATTTCCTAGGATGATAGGAAGCATTGATTATATGCATTGGAGTGGAAGAATTGCCCCATCGCATGGAAAGGGCAATATACACGTGGAGCTGGAAAACCAACAATCTTTTTAGAAGCTGTACCTTCATATGATCTCTGGATTTGGCACGCATTTTTTGGACCTCCAGGTACTTTAAACGATATCAATGTTCTTGATCGCTCACCAGTTTTTGAAGATATATGACAAGGTTGAGCTCCAAAAGTGAATTACTTTGTCAAAAGAAGCGTGTATCATTTAGCTTACTATCTCACAGATGGTATTTATCCGAAATGGGCAACTTTTATCCAATCAATTCCACTTCCACAAGGTCTGAAGGCATCGTTATTTGCTACATGTCAAGAATCTGTCTGGAAAGATGTTGAGCGTGCTTTTGGAGTCTTGCAAGCTTGCTTTGCCATTGTAAAAAATCCAGCTCTTATTTGGGATAAGGTAAAAATAGGAAAGATTATGAGAGTATGCATCATACTACACAATATGATAGTAGAAGACGAGCGAGATGGCTACACTCAGTTTGATGTATCAGAGTTTCAACAAGGAGAAGAAAACAGAATTTCACAAGTGGATTTCACGTATTCTACAGATATGTCTACAAATCTCGGCAATATTATGGGCATGCGAAATCGAGTTTGTGATAGAACAATACGTTAACAATTGAAAGCTGATTTGGTTGAGCATATATGGCATAAATTTGGCTCAAGTGAAGATTACAACTAAGTTAATTACGTGTGTGATCATGTTTTTTTATGCTCTATATCATCTTATGTTTTCCCATAATATGATTTGCAATATTATGTTTTAATTGTTTTTATATGATCTATGTTTAAAATTTTATGAAATGCATTATATTTTTACTTTACAAAATATAGTATGTTTAAAATTTTTAACCAAATAAATTATATTTAAAATAAATAATTTTAAAAATATCAATTTTTAATTCTTAAGAACCGTTGTGGGGTTCTAACCAATGAAAGTGAAAATTTTTAGTAAATATTAATGGGATTCTAAACTTAAATTAATGACAAAAAGATAATAAATTTATTATCAAAGAACCCCGTGAGAGGTTTTACCAATGAAGATGGTATGAGTAATAGAAGTATGTATAAACTTTTGAGAAGAAGATAAGAAAGAGAAAAGAGAAGAATGAGGAGAAAGAGACAGCGTGGAAGATACAAGGAAAGAGAAAATCCTGTAACCCTTTTAGAGTCTTGTACGATTGTTGAGGTTAGAGGAAGGAAGCCATATATCTTACAAAAAGTCAAACTGTCCATTCCTCAAATTAGGAATGGTAAACTGCCTTGTTTAACAGTTGTCGTAGACTTATTCAGTAGTTACCGCATATTTATTTTATAGTTGTCGCATACTTATAGAGTAGTTACCGCATATTTATTTAAAAGTTGCCGCAGACTTATTCAGTAGTTACCGCAGACTTCTTTAGTAGTTGCCGCAGACTTGTTTAGTAGTTGCCGCAGACTTGTTTAGTAGTTGCCGCAGACTTGTTTAGTAGTTGCCGCAGACTTATTCAGTAGTTACCGCAGACTTATTCAGTAGTTACCGCAGACTTATTCAGTAATTACCGCAGACTTATTCAGTAGTTACCGCAGACTTATTTAGAAGTTACCGCAGACTTATTGTGTTATTGCCGCAGACTTATTCAGTAGTTATTGCAGACTTGTTTAATAGTTACCGCAGACTTGTTAAGCAGTTGCCGCAGATTTGTTAAGCAGTTGTCGCAGACTTATTCAGTAGTTACCGCAGACTTATTTAGTAGTTGCCACAGACTTATAGAGTAGTTACCGCATACTTATTTAGAAGTTACTGCAGACTTATAGAG
The DNA here is from genome assembly GCA_963922655.1 of Cardamine chenopodiifolia. Classification (NCBI taxonomy): domain Eukaryota; kingdom Viridiplantae; phylum Streptophyta; class Magnoliopsida; order Brassicales; family Brassicaceae; genus Cardamine; species Cardamine chenopodiifolia. The sequence continues at coordinate 9,923,702 of OZ000476.1, read as the reverse complement.
TAGTTGCCGCAGACTTATAGAGTAGTTGCCGCAGACTTATTCAGTTGTTACCGCAGACTTATTCAGTAGTTACCGCAGACTTGTTTAGTAGTTACTATAGACTTGTTAAGTAATTACCACAGACTTATTTAGTTCTTGCCGTAGATTTATAGAGTAGTTACCGCAGACTTATTTAGAAGTTGCCGCAGACTTATAGAGTAGTTACCGCAAACTTATTTTGTAGTTACGCAGACTTATTTAGTAATTGCCGCATACTTGTTTAGTAGTTGCCGCAGACTTATTCATTAGTTACCGTAGACTTATTCAGTAGTTACCGCAGACTTATTTTGTAGTTGTCGTAGACTTATTCAGTAGTTACCACAAATTTATTTAGTAGTTATTTAGTAGTTATTAGTAGTTATTAGTAGTTATTTATTTGATTTTTAGTTGTTATTTTGTATTGCCAAGATATGGCATCTTGTTTTGTGATTACCGTAGACTTAGTTTGTTGTTGCCGCAGAGTTATTTTGCCACCAATTTCCGAAGAATCAGAAACAAAAAAAGTTTTGAGGTTTTGGCAACCTCAAGGGTTCGAACCACTGAACCCATAACTACTAAACAAGTCTGCGGTAACTACTAAACAAGTCTGCAGTAACTACTGCTTTAGTCTACAAGTTTCTTGTTGCCGCAGAATTATTTTACAATACTGTATATAGAGTTTAAAACAGAGTTATTTAGAGTTTACAATGTTTACAATGGTTTAAAATATAGTTTATAAAATAGAGTTTACAAAACTTTAAAATAGAGTTTACAATGGTTTACAATGGTTTAAAATAGAGTTTACAATGCTTTAAAATAGAGTTTACAATGGTTTCAAATAGAGTTTACATGTTACAATGTCAAGTTTACAAGTAAAAATGTAAAATATAGTATACAATGCTTTAAAATAGTTTACATGTTACACGGTTATATCCCAGTTGATTACATTTCCATAAGTGTGTTGTTTCCTAGGCCTTTTTATCACCTTCGCAGTTTCGAGGAATGATTTCATCCTTGATCTTTTCGGCGGACCAGGTTGTTGTCGAATAACAGGTGGTAAACAAGTCCATGTTGCTACATTTTCCGGTATTGGTAAAGCAAAATCCCTCGGCATGATCGCAGCCGAATACGAATTGTACAAGTAGCAGCTCGTATAATAGGGATGACAAAGTGAAATACGGGAGATCTTCGCGCTCTTAGACACAGCTATTGCGTGTGCACATGACAACTTCTCTAAGTCAAACCTACGGCATGTACATTTTTTTCTCTCAAATTAACAACATGTAGCGATGATCCTCCGCCTATCACTTGAACTTGATTTCCATCAATATCTCCAACACTTAGGCCCTTAGAATATTCCACACAACTCTGCAAAAAATCAAAACAAGTCAGCCACAATATAAAACAAAAGATGTAACCAAAATAAGTCTGTGGTAACTATAAGCTGTACTCAAAATAAGTCTGGGGTAATTATAAGCTGTATTCAAAATAAGTCTGCGGCAACTAAAAGCTGTAACCAAAATAAGTCTGCGATAACTATAAGCTGTAACCAAAATAAGTCTACGGTAACTATAAGCTGTAACGAAAATAAGTCTGTGGTAACTATAATCTGGAACCAAAATAAGTCTGCGGTAACTATAAGCTGTAACCAAAATAATTCTGCTGTAACTATAAGCTGTAACCAAAATAAGTTACCTCTAGCAATCATTATACTCCACGGGTTAGTTTTGTTTTCAAATTCATTGCAGCAGTCATTCGGCTTGAAAACCATCTTGTCATCATTGATCTCACTTCTTCCAGTAATTGTAAAATAGGCAAATTCCTAGAGCGTGATAGGACTTTATTCATTGATTCAACAATGTTGCTAGTAAGAAGATTGTACCTATCTCTAGAAAAATGAGCACGAGTCCACAATCGTAGATCAGCTTTTTGAAGATAACTAAAAAGTGCAGGATTTAACGCTTCAATCTGATCAAAGGTGGTCTGAAATTCAGCAATTGTGAAAGCACTGGCCGTTTTTTTCACCAAACGAAACGCATCTTGACCTCTAAAACTGACCAATATATTCTTGTACAAATGATATGTACATATTCCACGACTAGCCTTCGGGTATACCGTTGTAATAGCTTTTCCAATAGACTTGTGCCTATCAGAAATAATGGCAAGGCTTTCATCATCAGGAATCACACCAATGAGTTTCTTGAAGAACCATTCCCATGATTCATCATTTTCGGTATCAACTATGGCAAAAGCAATTGGAAATATCCGAAAATTACCATCTTGAGCTGTAGTGTTAAAAAGTGTTCCTTTGTATTTACCTTGCAAATATGTACCATCTACAACCACAACTTTCCGTACGTATGGAAGTCCATTGATGCTTGCACTAAATGCTAGAAACAAATACTTGAATCTTTGCTTTTCATCAACTTCAAGTCGCGTGTGTGAACCGGGATTTGCTCTCTTTATCATGTATAAGTAAGTAGGTAGCAATGCGTATCCACTCTCCTCACTTGCCCTAACCAAATTCCGAGCATGTTTTAATGCTCTATATGCCTTCCAAAAACCAATTTATACAAAAAAGTTTTAAATAAATAATCAATCTATACATAAAAGATGTAATTCAAATACATATGCAAACATGTACCTTTATTTGAAATCGTCTATTGAGAGCTTCGACAACATGTATTGGCAATACGGTTGGTTCAACACCACCAACAAAATCCTTGTATAATACCCCAAGTATCTCATGAGTTGCTTGTCGGCATCTTGCAGAACGCTCTGTAACTGAACATGTATGTGTTGTAACATACTTCCGAATGTGAAATCTTGGATGATCTCCTATTGGCGAAGCGCGTAGCTTCCAAGAACATCCTTTCACCCAACACTTGACAACCCATAGCTCTGGTGTCGATTTATATACATAGAAATCAAATTTCTGGACAACAGAGAGATTTTTCACTCTTGTCTCTAGCTGCTCTTTTGTGTCATAACATTATCCAACAACTAATTCCACATAACTCATTTCTAAGTTATGAAATTCAACATTACCATTACCTTCACTTACATACACTGAGCTACCTCTCTTCTTCAGAGGTAGTTTTGGCTTTTCTTCCTCTTCTTCACCCTCCAATCCATATGCTGCAAAATTCTCATCCGCCGAATCTGTTCCGTCAAAGTCGTCACAATAATCGAATCTAGATTCACTAGCTTCATCATCATCTTCAACAACATCGAAAACATGGACCTGCATTTTCTCTTCAGCTTTTGGAAAACTATCTTCTGACATCTTCTCCGTATCAACTTTCTCATAAACTTCCACACAAAGATGAAGCATATTTGCTTTCGATTGGCTCAAAAAATATGAAATTGCCTACAATTATCAACATATACAGAAGGTGTATCTTGAGGCAAATATTGCTTAATCTTTTTTGGCAACATGTAGCTCAATTTGACATCATAAACTCGCTTATCCAACCCATAATCCTCGTACACCATTTCGAACGAAATTCTCATAACTGGTACTATCTTCAGCTGCTAGAATTTGAGATCCTAACTTAACATCAACAACAAACAACCATTTATTTCTATCAAAAATCCATTTTCCACATATAAGAATAATCTGTTGCTCCATATATGCGCCACAATAGTCCCTAATGAACCATTTTTATAAGCTGCATTCAAATGAGATATCTTTGGAGAATTAGAAAAATGACATAATTTGTTGACCGCATCATTGATATCAAGTCGGTATAGTCAGGTACATTAACTTTCCCACCAAACTTTTGTAAACCTCACACTACAAGAAAACACGCTAGAACCGACGGATATTTCCATTTGTTCAAAATGGTCGAAAATGTGAGAATCGTCGGTATTTCGGACGGATTACGGACATCAAAAATCTGTCGGAAAATCGTCAGAAATCCAATGTCGGTTATCCATCGGTACACGACCGTCGGAGGTTCGTCGGAAAGTCATCGGAATATTCTTCCGACGGATTCCGAACATTGGTTTTCTGACAGATTTCCAACAATGATAATTCCAAAGGATTTTCGACGGTTAGAATTCCGACAGAACATTTCCGACGGAATATTTCTGACGGAATATTTTCGACTGATTTCCGATGGACTCCGGACATTGGTTTTCTCACAATTTCCGACAGATTTCCTACGGTTAAAATTCCGACGGATTAATAAATAAATAATTTAAAAAATATATATTTTAATTAAAATTCGAAGAAAAATAAAATAAAATATTATATTAAAATTAAAAAGAAAAAACAGAAATAACAAATTGTTCAAATTAAATAAAAAGTTCGAGAAATAAAACGAAATCTAGAAATTGTAAAAACATAAAATCTAAAAGTCCGTCGGAGGAGGTTGGAATGAACGGAAGAATGCGTCCATCTGATCCTGGATCGCCTTGAGCTGTGCAGTCGTGCTCTCTTCAATCGTCTCGATCTTGTTGTTGAGAGCTTTGATCTCGGCTGACTTCTCCACTAGCTGATCGAGTACTTTTCCGGAAGTCCAAAAACACGACCTTTAGACTTTGGAGTGACCTACCAAGAAAAAGTATAAATGATTAGAAATGATTAAAATAAAGAAAAAACTTAAACAAAAGAAATGTTATTTACCTCGTAGACGAACTCGTTGATCTTATCAATGGAAACTTCAGAACATATAGGAGTTTCGTCAACAATCGGTTGTGATTGTAGGAACTCCTCTCCCAGTCGGGTCACATTCTCGACAATCTACCGAGCAACCGGAGCTTGGATTTGGCTGGATCTTGGAAAACCGAGTAATCTCAAATTTCGCAAAATCCGTTGGAAATTCCGACGGATTCGATAAAATCTAGAAAACGTGGGAAACCACGCAATTCAATGGAAATCCATCGGAATTTCCGACGGATTTTGCGAAATTTGAGATTACTCGATTTTTCAAAAAACATTTTTTCCGGTGTTATTTTGCCAGATCCGTCGATAAAATAAAGTAAAAGTGTAGATTTAACAATCATTTGAATAACTATCAGTGAAATCATTTGATGTGTTTCAATGACTTTAAAAATATTGTTTTTGGTAATGTTTAGGATGTTTTCACCACGGGGTGAAACACAAACCGCAACATTTTGGACCAAAATAACAACACCAACTTTCAGAACTTTGTTAACACCTTCTAGAAGGAAATTTTTTTTTTGGAAAGACGCATCCATTGTGCATGTCGGGTCTTTGATAGTAGCCAAACCATCCCCAAAAACATTTTTCTCGAATTCTTTAATCATAAACAACACCTACAATGTTATAAGTATGTTAACATTTGTAGTACTTTAAACAAATATATTAATTAGACTTTAGTGCTTACGTGTTTAATCTTCCTCCAATAAGTGCGGCTGACGCGTATTTCATTCAACGGAGTCCATTTTTTCCCAGACTCACTTATGTACTGAATAGCTGAAGTCCAACGTACCTCGTTGAAATCTGGGTCACCTTCGCTTTTCGCTTAGCACGTCATTGTAAAACATTTACGTTGTCATTATAGGCTGCTCTGGTGCAAAGCTTGAACTGGATTCGTGGTATAGCTTGCGTCTGCGCGCATGTTGAAGATTCACGAAATGCTTTGGACCTGGAAGTAAAGGTTGTTCCCATGGTAATTGAGTAGGTAGTAGAAGTTCTTGTGGTGCATCAATGACATTAATGACATGGACGGGTAGTGGAGGTGGGGGTGGGCTTGGCTCATTTTCCTCGTCTGGAACATAAGGATTGAATGAGGAATTCGCCATTGTATAGAATTTAAGTTAGGTAATGGTTTTAGCTTTCGTTTGTTGTTGTATCGAAGAAAGATTAACCCACTATATATAAATAGAGGTCCAACCGAAATCCGTCGGAAGTTGAATTAAAAGAGTTAGGTGTACCTATCTCGGAAGAAAAAACGTGTGTAAACCAAACTTTTATGAACAGAGTTAGGTGTACCTAATTAGGAGGAAAAATGTGTGTACCTAACCCCGAATCCGACGGAAATCTGTCAGAAATTTTAGGAAATCCAAAGGATTTCCAATGGAATATTAATTAATTATATAAAATTTACATATCCGTCGAAAATCCGTCGTAATTACTTAAAAGATATATTAAAAGAGTTAGGTGTACCTAACTCGGACGCAAAATGGTGTGTACCTAACCCCCTATAAACATGAAGATAATTTGTAAAAATCAAAAATAGTTAGGAAATTATATATTAGAAAAATTCAATTTTATTAAATAAATCATACATGGTCTGCTTGTGATGCTAGAATAAATGGATCATACTTAAGAAGTCGTTGACTTGAATGTATCGATGTCACACCGAAATGATCAATTTGAACACCACGACCAATGAATGGATCATACCAATCGCACTTAAATACAATGCACCTCAAATCCAACATACCAGGATATCAAACTTCTAGGATTTCATTCAATATGCCGTAATATACTACATCACCGGATCGCGCAGAAACATCATAGTCTGAAGTAGGTTTTCTTCTTTGCTCCTCAAGAATCCTAAACGCATATCCATGTGTGCAATACCTTGGATATGAAGTTGCAATGGTATTTGGACCAGTAACAAAGTCAATTACCCACGACGGAAATTCTTGACCATTTTCGATGCCCTCTGAAACCTACAAAAATATAAATCAAGAATATTAATTACTATGCGATAAATATTTCAATAGCATTATAAATTAGTGAAATTGTTTAAAAAATTACGTAATATCGCACCCAAGAAGCAAGTTCTTGTTCTTTTATAATATCAAGTTATGCTTCAATCTTTTCTGGATAATAGTCTCGTACTAGCGCCATATAAATGTTGTAATGTAACACATAACAATGGTAATAATCAAATACCAATTTAGATCAAATGATTAGTAAATAACATAAACTAACTAATTATTAATTACCTTTCGTACTCCCGAATATCCTCACAATTTGTGCGACAATAGATCCCTCAACTTTGCTTAAATTTTTAACCTTTTTCTTCAGATGGAACATGTAACGCTCAAATGGATACATCCAACGATACTCCAAGTGCAGCTTCTCGTGGGAGGTGGATTGGAAGATGTTCCATAACATCAAAGAAAGACGGTGGAAATATCTTCTCAAGGTTACAGAGGATGACCAGTATATTGTCCTGTAAATTACGTATACCCTCTACTGTAAGTGTCCTCATACATAAATCTCAAAAAAAACCACCAACTCCTACAAAAACACAATAAACAATGTAGTCGTTAAAAATATATATGTTACTAGGAAGGTTTATTAACAATATAAAAGTTTAGATATATACCTGCAATTGCTTTGTGGACGTTTTTGTTAAGAAGATGTGCAAAGGCAAATAGAAGAAGCCGTTGCATGACAATCATGACTCTTCATTCCAATAAACTTTCCTTCGGAGAAATCAACACAATTCCACAAATTAGATGCATATCTATCCGGGAATTTTACATCTTCTCGAATCCAATCAAAAAATGCTGCTTTCTTCGCTGCATCTAACCGGTAGGCAAGCATAGAACATCTACCATTTGGAATAACATGAAGAAAATCCCGACAACAAATCAGTGGTAAGTCTAATCTAGACTTCATATTGTCTTTTGTCTTCCCTTGCACGTTTAAAACAGTGTTCATTATGTTTTCAAAAAAGTTTTTCTCAACATTCATCACATCTAGATTGTGCCTCAACAAATGATTTTTCCAATAAGGCAAATCCCAGAAAATACTCTTCATATGCCAGTTATGATATTCACCAACACTGTTAACATGAAGATGCCCATTACCCCCGCAGTTAGGAGTCCTCTCAGAGCCAAAATCTCGTAATTGCTCTAATATACAATGTCCATTAATCTCCGGAGGTGCACACTCAAACACTTGTTTGTTCTTCGTAAACAATGTTCTCGACCTACGATAAAGATGATCAATAGGTAAAAACCTTTTGTGGCAGTCAAACCAAGACGTCTTTCTTCCGTGATGTAATTGGAATGCATCGGTGTTATCTTGGCAATACGGGCAAGATAATCTTCCATGCGTTGTCCATCCAGATAACATACCATATGCTGGAAAATCGCTTATTGTCAACATAAGAACCGCACACATCTTGAAATTCTGCTGCAAAGAAACATCAAATGCTTTAACTCCATGCTGCCACAGTATTTGTAGTTCATAGATCAATGGCTGGAGGAATACATCAAGTGACCTCCGTGGATGCTTTGGACCGGGAACTAGAACGGAAAGGAACAAAAACTCTCTACGCATGCACAACGAAGGTGGTAAATTGTACGGTGTTACAATTACCGGCCACAACGGATATTGTCTTCCATGTTTCCCAAATGGGTTAAATCCATCTGTACATAATCCGAGGTATACATTTCTACGCTCATACGCAAAATCTGGATACATTGATTGGAAATGTTTCCACGCTTCTGCGTCTGACGAATGTGTAATCTCTCCATCTTGACGATGCTCTGCATGCCATCTCATTGTCTATGTTGTGCGTTGAGATTGATATAACATTTTCATCCTCTCCGTTAATGGTGAATACCACATCCATTTATAAGGAACTAGAACTCTTCCACTACTTTCTTGAAACCTCGATTTTCTACAAAATCTACATCTTGTATGGTTTTCATCTTCTCTCCAATATATCATACAGTTGTTGATGCACACATCTATCGTCTGATACGACAAACCTAGACCACCGACTAGTTTCTGTACCTCATAATATGATGCTGGTGAAAGATTATCTTCAGGCAAAATATCTTTCATGAAATCTGCTATTGCATCAACACATTCTTCCGCTAAATTGTAGTCCATCTTAATAGTCATCATTCTACTTGCAAATGGTAACGGTGAATGCCCTTCTCTACAACCATTATATAGTAGCTGTTTTGCTGCGTCTAACATATCAAAAAAATGTTGCGCTTCTGCATTTGGTTCTTCACCCCTAGCTCCATCATAACCGGCCGACGACATGTTATCCTTAAACAAATCATTCATCATCTCAACCGTACCGATACCTACATCTACTTCTCTTCCATCTCCTATGCTATCCACAACATTTGGTTCACTAGTACTACCATAATCATAATTTGTTTCTCCATGTAAATACCAAATCGTATACCCGTCCATAAATCCATTGTTATACAAGTGATGCCAAACTAACTCAAACTTAACATTATGAGAATTCTGGCATATACTACAGGGACATTTAATCTTACCATTTTTTTTGCTCCCCGTTGATTTTCGGTCAATTCCATGAACTCACAGATTCTTCGTGCATAATCATCTTTCAGTAGGTTTGACTCCGGATCTACCGTAGGTTCATCCATCCACGGCCGAAAGTAATTACCAGAAGACATTTTGTAAAAATATATAGATTGAATTGAGTTGGAGGTGTGAATGAATGAAAAAATGTGGAACCATATATATAGTAGTCGCGTCCGTCGGAATTCCGCCGTAATATAATGTTTTAAAACAGCTATATTAACGGTCATATTGCTCGAGAATTATCCGACAGTTTTCCAACGGATTTCCGACGTTTGTTGCATCCTACAAACGGTCATATCGCATCCTACATTTGAGTTCCATGATCTAGAAGATTGCACGACTCTTACACATGGGCATAAAAATCTCGGTGATGATATAGTGTTAAAGTCCATAGGTCATCTGAGATCAGTGGTCACCAACAAGGTTCCATCCTGATATGAGTTTTATTTAACAACAGAATAACTTAAATTGTTAACATAAAGTATATATTTACATGGAGGTTCCATTATCCGATTCAAAGATTTTGCTGGTTGAGAATTCGAGGATTAATTTGCTAAATGACCTCATCAAGCCTTTTGTTTTTGACTACCGCTCTTATATCCTTCATCTGCTGAATCGTTTCTTGCAGGTTTCTTTGTATCTTTCATCTTCCATATGATTTTCAATTTGAGTAGTACCTGATATTGTAATTGATGTCTCTTCTTCTAGGAAGAGTTGGATGGAACTGTAGATTTGGATGCCCAAGCCAAGTTAAATGCAGCATAACTTTTATCCAATGAAAAAAGAGAAAGAGAAGAAACCAAGGTCAAAGAGAAGAAGAAAAATAAAAGCAACAAGGTTGTTGAAGTTCTAAATTCTCTATATGCTTCCTTGACCTTTTGGTTACTCATCAACCATCCTCTCATCTTAGTGATTTCTTGCAGGCAAATAGTAAACAATGGGATGAAAACTTTTTACAGCGGACCCTTACTCCCGAAGATGCACAACATGTTCGGCGAATGTACATACCTCACTCTGACATAGAGGATAAATTGCTATGGCATTATACAAAGAATGGTAAATATACGGTGGAGTCTGGTTATTGGTTAGCCACCCATTATCAAGATCCATTGGTTCAAACTCGGCCTATACCCCAAGGTAATACGGCACTAAAATCTCGGATTTGGAAAACTTAGACATCCCCAAAAATCAAATATTTTCTTTGGCGAGTCCTCTCCTCTGTTATTGGTTCTGTAGCTGAATTTACGCACTGGGGCATACCGCTTGATGCAACCTGCAAACGTTGTTGTCAAAATATCGAAACAAAAAACCATATCCTCTTTCAATGCGACTATGCCAAAACAGTTTGGCGGGTGTCCAACTCACCAGGATCAGCGGTTATACAACTTACTAACACCCTGGAACAGAACATAGAAGGCATGCTTACCATTTATGATTTTGTAACTACACAAACTCTGCGACATGGTGCCTTTTGAATCCTGGAAATTATGGAAATCTTGTAACGACCTCGTAGTTAATAAGGTACATCACAATCCTCTTTCTGTCTGCTTTTACTCAATGGATAACTTCAGAGTGGCTTGATGCCAATACACATGGTTCGCCTACAACCAGTCGCCCTCTGCTCATAATTCACCAAGCTAATGGACCCCCCCCCTGGCAGGACTATATAAGTGTAATGTTGATGCTAATTTTCTTTACAATAGTTTTTCGACGGGAGTTGGATGGATCTTACTCTTTGAACATGGATTTACAAAATTTCGGTTTCAACAAAACCCAAATAGGGTGCTAATCTTTTAGAAGCAGAAGGAATGGCTCTCCTACATGCATTACGATCTCTATAGTATAGAGGGTTTCGTAATGTTATCATTGAAGGAGACTGCAAAATATTGGAAGATCTTCTTCACTCACGATCCTCATAACGCAAACCTAGAACCACTATTAAATGATATTCGCAGTTGGATGGATCACTTACTAATATCACGTTTACAACGATGCCAAAACAGTGTAATCAAATAGCAAATAATTTGGTTAAGTTAGCAATCAAATAGTAAATAATTTGGTTAAGTTAGCATACAATCAAAATGTTACTTTAAATATTTATTTTTATTTTCCTCGATGTTTGAGAAATTATATGTTTATCGACTATGTATAACTCTTTTGATAAAAGACGTTCAAGAAAAAAAATGTTCTTCATGGCTTAACAGAGAATTTCAGGGGGTATGTCTAGTCTTCTTGATCAGAATGTCTAACAGTAAAACCGCTCCTTTTCTCATGAATGATCAGAATGAGAATTTTGGTTTCTCAAGACGCTTTACAGGTTTTCTCTGAACAAAACTTGTTCTTACATATGTCTAGTGAATCTTTTGGCAACCTCGAACAGATAGCTACTTCTCCATCACTAAAAACGGCTGAAGAAGATTCTAAGCAACCAGAAGATACTCTTTCAAATGCAAAGGGGTCGATTGGAAATTTCGTCCAACATTGGAAGTCAAGAGGAAGCTACTGAAGGTTGTAAAAGAGCTTATTATCAGATGACGAATATTTTGAATTAGGGTATGTTGTTTTTGAGATACATAATTCTTATTTCTTTCGATTGCCATCTTCTAGATATGCAAAACATGCCTGGAGATGATTTACTGTCCGAACATTTGGAGTCAGCACATGGAGAAGCTGCAACCAGATACAATTCAGCTATTGACATGACTAAGGTAAGCAAAAATAAGATTCACAAATCTAAAGCTCTCTTCAACTGATTCAGCTCATTTTTATATATTATTCTTTGCCTAATTACTTCCGTTGACAAATTGAACATTAAGATTCTTCAATAGGATTTGATGCAAAATCGGCAACTATTTCATGGCAACCTGGAAGAACAAGTTCCTTGTGCACTACAAGCTTTCTTTTCTGCTGTTGTCTCGGAGCAGATAAAACAAGAGGGACTCTATAGTTACTTACTGAGAAACTTACTTGCTTCCCTGAAGAAGTTTATGCCCTGGTTTGTGCGGATAAATATAAGCTTCTAAACTATCTCATTGTTGTCTTAAATGTCAATCTGTTATTTTTTACTCTTTTCATGCAACTGATGCTACCAAGGTCGTTGTCGTCATCCTTGAGTTTTGGCATTGGTGGAAATGTCCAGAAAAAGAAAGCTTGGTAACTCGCCTTTTTACATTGGAGGAATATGAAGGAATGAGTTGTAGAAAATGCAGGAGGAAGTCAAATTATCCAGATGGAATTGTTATGGCTGCAGATTCAATCAGAGACCTAAAGGTATGTTTCATTTGTATGCCTCTGTGTCGTGTCTACAGAAACTGGTATTACTCCTTAAAAGTTGTTATGTGGGTTACATGCAGTGTGCTTTTGGGAATATGAAGTTTGAGGACATCCTTAAAGTGATCCGTATGGAAGATGAAGTGATATGTGATGTTAAAACTGAAGTTTGTTCATCACACTATAAGAAGATGCCCGTCATTGTGATCTTACCTACTCATTTCATTTATTGTGGTATGATAAAACTGGTGCTGTTTTTATGGGTTTGCAACATTAGTGTTGGAATAGGAGAAGAATGCAACTGAAAAAGAAATGTTTGAAATATAAAGGCATTGGAATGGGAGATAGATATCAGCTGGCTGTATGAAGGCTTAGAACAAAACACTAATTACCGGCTTGTGTCAATGGTAAAATCTGAAACATAGCCGCAAATGTTTGTGCTATTATTCTTCTGCATCTCTTCTTTGTTACAGTCCCAGAATATTGAAATGCAGATTGGTGAAGAAGGTGAATTACATTTGCATGGCATATAAAATAACCGGTGGGTCAGTCTCAGATGTAAAGCTATAGCAGAAGAGTAACACGAAACAGTTTCTTTTGTCTTGTGCTGAAATGTGAATTTTTTTGGGTCAGACATTATTGATATGTGTGGTGATGCTATAGGGTGTTGGTAACTGGAACAGTCTGGTCAGATTCTATGGAGAAAGGAAGGTTCAGCCAGAGATTCTGTTTTATGAAGTTGCTCGATCGATGGCCTAAGAAATGACAAAGTTAAATCAATATGAAAGTCCAGCATTCAAAAAAAGTGAAATCTTCTATATGAAAAACGTGTTCTTTGTCCTCTGATATGAAGGCTTTTTGACATATTTCAAAATTCAAAACCGATTTTGCATAAACGTTCGGCAGGTTGATTCTTCCAAAACATTGGACGATCAGAACATTCGCAGCGCATAACAAGATTTTTTGGTGCGCAAGGAATCTTTTTCACGTCGGCTATGCATGTATTCTTTCCATTATTTCCGCATTTCCAAGAAAAGGTCTGTTCATGGGGCATCCCAAATTTTTATGGATTCCACCTCTATTGTGTTATATCAACCATATAAAATTGTTATTTAGATAAAAATTTGATAATGCAAAAAAAAAAAAGGAATACCTCTAACATGACTTAGAATGAGAAATGTGAGATCACAAGAAAGCAAAACAAAACACCACATTTCATGACTCGAAAAATGATAATCTAGTTGCAAAAATTTATAGTTTTTTGCACTGAGATATATCACATTTCAAAAAAAGAAATTCAATCACTATGTAACACTAGTCCTGTTACGGATCCTGATATCCAGAATTTTTGGGGATATCTGTATCCATATCTGTGATATCTGTCATAATATTATCCGTATCCATAACCTCCGGATATCCGGAGAATAAACCGAATATCTTCGGATATCCGGATCCGTAATAAAACTTGAAAATCCTAAAATCATTGATATCATACATATTCAAACGAGCATAAAGTTATTCAAAACTTGAAAATCCTAAAATCATTGATATCAATAATAGCAATAAGTTTTTCAAACAAGCATAAAGTTTAAAAGATTTAGTGATGTATTTTCATGTCCATGCCCTTTATTCCCTTTCATATTCTCCTTGTAATCTGAAAAGAAAAAGGGATCAACTTGGAGTCTGATCATGGCTGTATGCTTAGATTCTCCGAAAACTCAAAAAACACATAGCCAAAAAACTCATAGCCAAATACAAAACCAATTTTTACAAACACTAATCATCAAGTTCAAGCTAAGGAAACTGAAATTGAATGATATTCTTACACAACTCAAATCTGATCAGGGTTGTATGCTTAGAGTCTACACTTCTGTATAAGATAACAACCAGAAATTAGTATTAGAAAAGCTATTAAAAAACTTTAAAAGTGGAAGATTAAAAAAATATGAACCTGATTCGATATTCTCAAACTTACCAAGCAGTTCTTCTACGTTTAAACTTACATCATCATCGCGATACCAATCTTGAATGCATATAAGAGCTTCCATGGTTCTTGGTGCTAGTGAACTACAAAAACGATCAAGTACTCGATCTCCTGTGCTAAATGCAGATTATGACGCAACAATTGAAACATGTATAGCGAACAAGTCTCTTGCTATCAGAGACAAAAACTTATACTTACAACATGTTTTCTTCCACCAATCTAATATTTTAAAATCTGGATTCTTTCTATCCTCCCGAATATCATCTAAATAAAGCTCTAGCTCTGATTTGACAACCTGAGCCCCTTCACTTTCCTCAGCATCATTAAACATTGTGTCCATGAGTGAATGCCTCTTCTTTTTGTCCGTAGACTCTGACTCTGAATCTCCTTTTCTTTGGGAAGATACCACTAGATCGTTTGATTGCAAAGTTACATAATATGCAACTAATCTATCCAAAGTATCAGTGATCTTGTCAATCAAACACTTAGCCCCATAAGGTTGCTACGCACCTCCAATCATCCACTTTATCCATCTCATTTTGTATCGCGGATCAAGAACTGCAGCAACATAGATCAGCATATTAGTATTGTCAAAATTTCCCCAATACTTATAAAACTTCAGCTTCATTTTTTCAGCCATAGCTTTCTTGTGTTCATCCTCCATTGTGCCCATCTTCACTATCATCTAACCCACTCTGAATATCTTTTTCATATATGTATTTCCAGTAGCATATTTAGATCCAGAGATGTTCACGTTGCATCATAAAAATATTGCAAAATATCAGACAATGCACTAGCATATGACCAATCACTTTCACTTGGTCCACCTTCACAAATTCTGGTAAGTTCTGCAGCAAACTTTTCATCTTATAGTTCAAGCATATCAAACCGTTTCTTCAAACTTACAGTAGCTTGTAGCATCAGAAAAGTATAATTCCATCTTGTTTCAACATCTAAACAGAGACTAGCCTTTGATTAAACCTTTTGAATCTCCAAACACTCCTTAAACCTTTTCAGCCTTCCAGGTGAAGATCGAACATACCTAACAGCTGATCTAATCATAAAGATTGAACCATGTGATTCCTGAAGACCATCTTTCACAATCATACCTAAAATACGTGCTCCACAGCACATGTGCAGAAATTCTCCACCCAAAATCGTTGTTCCCCATGAAGTCAATTTTTTCTTTTAGTACTTTAATGAAAGATCATTAGAACTTGTATTATCTATGTAATGGTGAACACCCTTAAAATTCCCTAGAAAATGCAACACTTATCAACTATTTTACCTAATGTTTCACCACCATGATTATCAACTATGCAAAAATTGATGATTCTTTTATGCAACCTCCAATTCTCATCTATATAGTGAGCAATATACGCATGAGCTCAGATTTTGTATGGATGTCCAAAAATCCATAGTCAGAGAAATATTTCCTTTGTAGTTTCTAAAAAATTCCTAAGCTTGCCTTTTTTATCCTCATAAATCTCTAAAAACTCTTTACTAAACACCACATAAGATGGTCCTTTACTCCCTAAAACCCCATCCATTTGATTCTGATGCAATAATGTTGTTTGCTTCCACTTTTTACTATTATTTTTACCATCACCTTCTTCTCGAATCATCATTTTGCATATAGGCATGTGTTTTAACATTGCACTAGTTGTGGAACCATGCCTAGTTCTACATGTAATCATTGCTCCACAATGAATGCATTTAGCTTTGTCAAGAATATTAGTCTTCATAAAACACAACCATACCTTAGATCTTGCCTTTGATTCCTCAATATTTGCTGAAGACTTTGTCTGTTGATGTTGTTCATCCGAATCTGGATTGGAGCTTTCATCCTCAGGACCACAATTTGTTGTCGATTTTGTAGTATCATCCATACAATCCATCTACACAAAGAAGACAAACATATTCAGATTCAGACAGAGTTATAACACTGCAAACAAACAGAGATAAACAATCCAAATTATATGTAAAAGAAGACAAACAAACAAAGACAAACACTGCAATCAAACAAAGACAAACAAAGAAGGCAAATGTTATCAAGCAACGATTATAAGTAAAACAAAAACTTCAGAATCTTGGCTCATAGTGAAACATTTAAAGACAATGATTAAGTAAATGAAGAGAGAGTTACCTTATGGCAGAAATGACATCTTCAATCGTATACAAGAAATGGAGAAAAAAGAAACATATATTCAATATCAAGACAAAACAGATTTAACAAATCCTTGATTTGAAACCAAACAACAGGTTGAGCCAAAACCAAACAACAATGACTCAAACCCCCAAATTGAGTCAAACACGAACCACAACATCACCCAAAAGCAATCAAAGTCAATAGTGTCTAACAATAGCCGATAGTAAATGTAACTCAAGCTAAAAACTTTGTACATCAAATTTACTGGGACAACACAATAGGCTCCACACAGTTTACTTGTCACGTCTATGAAATTCTACTGAACAAACACATTGACAATTAGCTTAATTTAGGGTTTACGAAAAGCAAACAAAAATCGTGGCTTTTAATAAATATGCTACTCACCAAAAAAAAGTCTCATTCAAAACCACAGATTCAACATAGAGGTTTGGTTAAAAATAATTCAACAAGAACAGAGAAACAAGAACCACATAAACTGAACAACAATGACTCAAAACCCCAGATTGAGTCAAACACGAACCACAACATCACCCAGAAGCAATCAAAGTCATTAGTATCTAACAATAGCCGATAGTAAATGTAACTCAAGCTAAGAACTTTATACATCAAATTTACATGGACAACACAATAAGCTCCACACAGTTTACTTGTCACGTCTACGAATTTCTACTGAACCAACACATTGACAGTTAGTTTAATTTAGGGTTTACCAAAAGAAAACAAAAATCATGGCTTTTAATAAATATCCTACTCACCAAAAACAAAGTCTCATTCAAAACCACAGATTCTACATATAGGTTTGGTTAAAAAGGATTCAACAAGAACAGAGAAACAAGAATCACATAAACCGAACCACAGATTCAATCAAGCATGAACAATAATGCAGAGAGTCGATAAGAAACCTAAATCTCTCAATGCATCGATTAATGCTAGGAAATGGAAAGGCCCATACCTCTCAAAGGGACGAATCGGAGAAGAAGTGACAACTCGAAGGAACTAAAATTAGGGTTCGTCAAGTCGAAGTGGTGCTCGAGTCGAGACTCGAGTCTCTGAAAGTCTGGACCGGTGAGAAATTCTTAGGTTTCTTTTGTTACATTGGCTTACAAATTTCTGGGCTTCATAAATTGGTCCATGGCTAAGTTATAAATTTTGTCCATGGCTAAGTTACAAAAATTTTCCATGGTTTATATGTGGTTAATAAGCCCATATATCCGATTATCCAGCCCATAATTTTTTATTATCCATATCCAGATCCGCTGGATCCAAAAATTTACTATCCGGATTCACATTCGTTTTGTCCCGATACCAGATTTTCGGAGCAGATACCAGATAAGGATCTGGATATCCACCGGATCTAGATTATTAAGCCCATCCCTATTTAACACACAAAAATTTTAAAGAAAAATAAAAAGAAAATTTTGGGTCAAATTGAACAATTTAAAAGTTAAGAAACAATCTTTCTCCCAAAGAGATTTCGATCAATCTAAAAGTAGAAAATCAAAACTCTGAGTAGATAAATGTTCAAGGACTACTGTAAAAAACAAGAAAAATAGAGGAGAATCGCGTGTATCTTTCTTAAATTGCTGGGATTTTTTTTTGGGATTCCAAAATCTCAAATATTTAGCCTTAATATGTTGTATATATATATATATATATATATATGTTTTGAAGCCCCTAAACCCTAGAAGCCTTTTTCTTGTTAATTTAAGATTTTGGTGAGCATTTCGACGACTCTTTTCATCACCTCAATTTGGATGTTTTAATCAATTTATTATCAAAAATTTTGTGGTGGTTTAGGTTGATTGTGCTTTTTAATTTCTTGTGCTATAGTTGTGAATCACATTCCTTCATTATTGAAGTGTTAGGTAAAGTTCATCTTCTTCTTTCTTCAATTTTCTTCCATAGAACTGAGTTTAAACCTCTTTAATGGTGAATTCATTTTCAGGGAGAGTTAGGTTTCGTTCTATATCCTATTAGAAACCTCTTGAGCATACAAATCCAATACTGCTTACTGTTCATCAATTGGAGGTTGGAGTCAATAGGAATTTGTTCAGTAAATATTTTGATTTCATTCCCATAATTGAATCGAGGTTTTTTTACACCAGTTATTAAGGTTCTGAAACTGTTTTAGGACTTGTATGGTTGGGAGGAATAATCGCATAAAATCGGTTTTTGATTTGGTTCAGTTTTTATTTCAAACTGATAACAATTTAGACCGGTTCGGCTGTTTTTAAACCGGTTCTGGGAAACCCTATTTTTGATTCCGATTGCTCTTTGAAATATATTTCAAATGGTATATTAGGCATAGTTTTCTGACCAATGGTTGAATTTAGGTGAATTAATTGGTGGTTTGGGATATGTGTAAAATTGTAGTTGGCCACTCGTTCGATCTGAATATCCTTTTCGGGTGGGTTGTAACTCCCTTAGTATTATTATACGTTGGTATAATATTTTAGGAAATTTTAATGATAGTTAAAAGTTTGAATTATTTTGAATATTAATTAACCACATTAATTTGAATATGAATTAAGATTGATTAAATTATTTGAATGTGTGGATTATTTTGATTATCTTATTATAAATTATTTTGATTTATGATTATGATAATAATATATATTATTCTGTTAAGACCGGTATCAAAATATTCTTCTGATTTTGCTAGTTTTATTGAGCAAATATGTGGCGGCTGGCATCACCAACATATGTATTCTGTATTCTGTATTGTGATATATTGTTACTGGTATTGAGGTCGGTTAATGTCATGAACCACACTTCTTTATCACTTTGTTAGGGACCAGCATCCCTATAGAGTATATTATATATATATTCTGTTAGGATATGGTTTGGGTGACCAATGTTGGGGTTATATCATTCCGATTTTGGATTGCTAGATACCCGGTCGTTAAGTTCTGATGATATCATTCTGTTCCGATGTTTTGATTATGTAGTTTTGCTAGTATATGTTCTGATGTGATTTACCTTAATTAATTGAATTGAAATTTCTTTTTATTAGTACTAATACGTAAATATTTTTTGTACGGAATCAGACCGTGTTGGTATTTTTTGGTCGGGTTTGTTGTCTCACTGAGTGATTTTTTGTTCATATAAGTTTTGATTTTCGTGCAGAAAGTTTTGAGGAGGAGCAACATGTACCTGAAATTGAGAGTGTTGTATTTATTCGTAGTGCGAGACTTACTAGTTTTTATATGTTTTAGTTGCTCTTATTTCTCGGAGTTGGATTTTTATGAGATTTCAGATATTGTGTATTCTTGGATTTTAGTATTTTATTTATTTATTTTAGTTACGTTCAGAAATATCCTTTTGGAATTTTTGGGCAATGGGATTGGTCTTTTGTTTTAGAAATATACATAAAACAAAATTTTCTAATCCATTCACATCCCACAAAAAAAACAGAAAAAACATTCATGTTACTGGATATAAGTTCATAAATATCTCACAGGTCATATAAGTATCACATATTGGTATTTACATGACTTTTCAAAAATAAAATGAATATAAAAAGGTATAAATCAAATATCCAACATCTATATATGTATTTAATAAAACCAACATCTATATATGTATGATAGTCAACTTTTCTCGGCTTTTTATATTACTCTAGTGGTTTGTCCTTGCTAAGCGAGAGAAGGACTATTATTCATATATGATTAAGTGTTGTTTCTCATTCATCTTCATTTGTTTTGTTGTTCTTATGAGTTCTTTTAATTTACTCCTTTGTTTTTTTATCATTTTTGTGTTTGATGAATTACTTTTAATTAATAATATGAGTGTTTAGGTAGGTAATGTGGATTCATATATAATTAAGTGTTTTTTGTTTATCTTTTCTTGTTCTTTGCTTTGTTCTTTCCGTGATTACTTTTAATTTATTTATTTGTTGGTTTAACACTTTTTTATTTGATGAATTTGCTGTAATTAATAGTGAAATTGTACTAGAATAACCCAAATCTTAAATTTAATTGCTAGATTAATTCCCTAGAATGAGTTTACTAGAATGAGTTTACTAGAATGACTCTGATTTTTTTTGTGACAAATACAAATTAACCAAAATGAACCCCAATATTCACAGGAATGTCATTCTGATTTTAAAATAGGCGAAAATTACAATTTTAAAAACTTATAAACTAAAACTAATAATTAAAAGAAATAGATCAGATTTAATTTTGGTAAGATAATATTAGGTTGTCCCACGATTTTTTTTACATTAGGCAAAGGAAAAAAACACCCTCTTCTTCGAAAACCTATATCAAACCTCTTCTTTACATCCTCAGAAATGGTTTTTCTATTTGTTTCTAGAATTTGACAACCACTTTTGCTATCAACAACAAACATTCATCTATTATATGCAAAGATTAATTTCACAGATACAAGGATGACCTGCTCAATATTATTATTGTTCATTCGACTCACTTTATGAAGAAAATCACAAAGATGATGAGATAGAATGTATCAGAAGCAAATAGAAAAAGAACGAGATGGAATCTCGTAAAAAAGAGATTGAGGATAAAGGTGGAAAACTGAATGAATGATAGTGGAAAACTGAATGAATGATAGTGGAAAAGAAGAAAAATGCTGAAAAACCCTAAAAATTTGGACCTGAAATTATTATTTTTTAAGAAAATTTATCCATTAATTTCGTCATTAATTGGTAAAAATATTCAGAAAATCTGCAATGTAATCTGGCTCTGTCCTGCCTTCCTTCTACGTCTACTAAGACGACAATCTATCATGTGACCAGAAGAATGGGAGTTGCCTTCGGCAGGGTATTGTGTGGCATCATCTGCATATTTACTGCGCCTTTCACTCTCTTTGTTCGTCATTTCGTGATCATCGTCTTCTTGGGCCTAGGGACGAGAGGCACAACTACATGGTCTAATCTTAGCTAATGTTCACCATATCTTGTGTAGCATCGCGTTGTTTGTGATTCTTGTGTCAATGATCCATTGTTGTCTTTCAGTTTCAGCATCATGTGGTGGAATTAGTGGTAAGTTGTATTGGGTAGAATCAGATGGCAAGAGCTGGTGCGGTTGTGGTGGATATACAAAGTAACGGTGGTGGTCTTTGGGTTGCTCTGCTATTTCATCATCTTCTGCATGATTGGATGAATCAGTGGCCACATCCGAATAAAAACGCCATGCCTTAATCAAATTCCAGAATTTTTTTGGGTTTTTAAATTTTGGAAAACTAACTTCTTCCCTGTGACCCGTATAAGTCACAAAACTGAAAGATATTCAAGCTGTAAAATATCTTATTGAGGAAGAATGTGAGTTTTCCTTGGCTCTCCACCAGGTTTTTTGGATCATCATAAGTGAGACAGCATGTTAGTGAACTATTGAACCAACATAGGATGTGTGTGATGACAAAGCCGATACAATTTTCCAAAACATATGTTTGTAAACACTTGCTCCACATCATTCAGTAATCTAAGCCACTCCAATACATGCTCTGAAATAAAACGTGTTGGTTCAATTTTCACCATTACCACTGCTTTAATGAAGTCATTGTCGTGTTAATCTATCTTTTTGGTGATTGGTCTCAAGTGAATATCAAAGGTGCACATCCTTGCATTGTTGTAATAGTATGTTCGATCAATGCTTTTGAATTTTTTTTTTGGTGTATCTTCTTCACCTACGCTCTCCTCAACCTCAACTTCTTTTCTTTTTTTGTCCATAGCCTATAACAGAGGAAGCACCAAGAACATGAAAAAATCAGTATTTAGGCAAGAGTCAGGGACAAAACATGAAGATTTCACCATAAACTCATTTGTTTGTCAAAACACAAGTAATCAAGCAATTACAACTATAAACACCATCGAATAAGCACATCGAACATGAGTGATAAAGGTTAAAAAAATTGATTTCATTGGTTACTCATAATACACATGTAATGTAGTAATTACAATAGCAATCATTAAAGATGATGCAAATCCTAGTGTAATCCTAGACAATAACCAAGCAGAGTAGTGTAATGTATTTTCAACAAGATGCAAAAAAGATTAGAGAGATGACTCCACAATTCTAAAAAATTTCCACAAAATATAGAGGTTAGAAAGTCTTGCCTTTGCAGATCGGAAACAAAAATTATAGCAATGGAAAGATGATGCAAATCCTAGTGTAATTGAGTTTTAAATCGATGAAATTGATGAACAATTGAAGATTTTGTGTTTTAAAGGAGGTAAGGGATTAGGTTTCTCCTTCGATGAAGAAGAAGAAGAATAATGTTTAGAAACTTGATTCAGGGTTTATAACCCATTTTTACCCTAAATAAATCGGTTTATGCTCAATACATATCCAATTTTCTGGTTTAACTTTCCATAACTTAGGTTATAAGAAAAAAAACTTAACCGATCGATCGATCACAGGTATGCTCGATCGATCTTACAGGAGCTGATAGTTTTACAAGTATCCGATTCAACCCAAGTGATCGATCGATCACTTGTATGCCCGATCAATCATATGGCTGTTAGTTTTATGATTTTCCGATTCAACAAAAGTGATCGATTGATCACTTGTATGCCTGATCGATCATACATGATCTGGTATTTTAAGATTTTCCTAGTCATTCAAGTGATTGATCGATCACTTGTATAATCGATCGATCATACATGATCTGATATTTTAAGATTTTCCAAGTCATACAAGTGATCGATTGATCACTTGAATGCCCGATCGATCCTACGGTATCTAGTAGTTTTAAGAGTTTCTATGTCTACCAAGTCATTGATCGATCACCATGTATGCCCGATCGATCATACATGATCTGGTATTTTAAGAGTTTTCTAATCAACCATTTGATCAATTGATCACAGTCTATGTCTGATCAATATACATGATCTAGTTGTTTTATGATTTGGATAGATCAATTAATTTGGATAGATACATGACCATGGAAGAGGAGAAATAGGTAGCGAAGACTTGAAATTTCAAATAAATACGCGAATGTCTTAAACACAACTACCTTTTTCAAAGATAACAAAAACTAAAAGAGACTCAAATTCTTATTGAAGGTCTACAATAACATCAGAAGACAATATTAGAGGCTCATAGTTCTCCATTCGCTCAATGAATAGAAGATATTTTTCTGCTTCGCAAAGATCAACTACAATCCTATGACGGGCTGCTCTAATGGTCTCATCATTTATCAAATCCATAGGTAGCTGATGCAAATGACACTTGATATATTTCAGTGCATAAAATCCATAATCACTTGCTGATTTATTTAATCTAGGTGGCACAGAGACGGAGATGATCTTATATGGTTTCAAAATTGAAACTTTCCCATAAACCTTTGTATGTCGTCCCTTCAGAATACGAGGGATGGTAACTGCGAATGCCTCCATGTACCTTATGTAGTTTTTTCCACTACAATCGAAGACTTCAACTTGTTTTAGACAGAATTTAATACAAACCAAAATCAAATGATTATCATTGACGAAGACCGGAGCATAAATTATATTGCAATCAGTAACCCATTTTATCACGTCTTTCCATGAGATGGCAAATTATCATTGACGTACAATAGAAGATTTGTATCCCACTTGTGGCTTTTTTAATTTTGTAGAAACTTCACGTACTCGTTTTTGATTTGCATGCTAAACATATAGTTCATGAAACCCACACGATCAAACTTCAGTCGTCCTAAAGATGTATTCTCACGAAACACATACATCATAGTATCCGTTTCCTGAAAAATATTTAATCGCATTATCACAACAACAACAACCTTAAGTATATCATATTGTTACAAAAATTTACTAGTATTTACTTCGTTGCCAAGCCAAACGTTGCACCCCTTGATTCGATTAAATAACTTATCATTAACAACACTAGGACCCAACTTTATGATTCTACAAATATAAAACAATAGTAAAGACATTTACGTGAGCAAAATAAATTAACAGGTGCACCATAAAATTGTAAAAATAGTCATTTACGAACTTACTCGTGTTTACTATGCCACTCTTGAAAATCATTCCATGTACCATTAGAAACGAACACCAATACAACGTCATTGTCACCTTTACCCGCATCTTCGACACTATTTCTTCTTAAATCAACTTGGACAGAATTTTGATCATTGCTTCCGCTCTCTATTTTGATACGTTGCATGTCAACCTCTTTGCCAACAAAACTCTGTATAGGATCAACCTCTGGGACATCTGTGTTTTGAGAAAGGTGTCCTAAGTTTTTCCATATGAAGTCTTGTGTACCCATTTTTAAGTCTATGCCAGAATTTTGAGAAAGAATTTCATCAAATAAAAGGTTTTTGTCCTGTAAAAAAAAAGTAAAAAACAATAATATGTAAGAAAAACATAAAACATTTCAAACATACTATGTAAACCTTACAAGTCATAAGTTTACAAATATTGTCGATACATATCCGATTAATAAATTTATAGTTAACAAATACAACTAAAATGAAAGCACACACAAAGTTATAATTTTATCAAAACAAGCTTCGAAAATTACTTTTTGCGTACCCCATATTTACGCTTCACTTGTTGTCTATTGAACATTGACGTAGTCGCAGCTACAGTAACTCCATATGGAGAAAGTGATTCCTTTAATCCTGATACCTCTCCCTCTAATTTATCCAAACGCGTAACTATCTCCCCCTGAATGTTTTCCAACCTAGTGCCAATGTCCTCCACAAATCTCTTGAAAGAAGAATCAAACACTCATACAAAGAATGACTTTAGTTCTTCATTCATACTCTCGTTATGTGAAGAACCATATGTTGATAATCGCTGACACAAAAACTTCCTTTTCCGTATCTCTACACCCTCATTGGCTTGCTTCTTCTTTCTGGTCTTCAAACTAGACGCTTTCACATTAGCAGCTTCCTTATTTGAACCAGACAACTGGTTTTCTTCATCACTAACCTTAATCTCATCTTGAGGAACCTCATTTTCACCTCCAACACCATCAAGTTCTTCCACAATATCATTTTGAACGCTTTCCCAAATAAAGTCTCCAAAATCATATCAAGATCAAATCAAAGAATGCAAATTTGCCACTTTTCCATCGTTTATTTCATCAGGCCTCCTAAATTCCATAGACTCAAATACATCAAAATTTCATGTTGAGAAAATGTATGGGTAAACAACATCCTACGTTACAGAATATTAAAAAATTGTTAAAAGTTAAGATTAAACAATTACTTACAAAAAAAATTACACAGAATAAAAGAGTTGTTCAACTAACCTTTGGTCCAAATGACTTCTCTAAAACAATAATTTCATCATACAATACTTTTGCAGCACCTTTCCAATTCGAACACCGAGAACCTTCTGTTAATTCATCCATAATCTTCTCTTCCATCAATTTTCCAATGATAGAAAATGCATCCATAGCTCATATTTGAAATGCATATGAGAAACCATCAAGAGTATAGTTGTTGGGATTCTTCAAATCTTTTTTTCTTTTTTATCATAGAATTAATTAGATAGTCAAAAGCAACAAGACCCCAAGGATAATTCTGAACCTAATGTCATAAATCAGAAGTTCAAGCATAGTCAGAAAGTGAGAACTGTATGATAGTAAAAATGAGTAGTACGAACCTTATCAAGATCCATCACCAATTGAATGTATGATGTTGGTATAACTTTCTTCTCATCAATACACACTATTAACCTAACTAGCACACAAATATAAATCAATCTAAGTATATATAGTTCCTCCCAAGTAGGAGCTTGTAATAAGTACACATCCACAACTTTTTTATTCAAATCCTTTCATTTATTTTCAGCAAATGACTCCAAACCCCATTATCATCTTTCCAATTATCTAAATCAGAACTAAAATCATCCTTGTACTAAAACCCGTCCATTTTCATGTATTGCAATCAAATGTGCAAAGACAGAATCACTCTTCAATCTCACGTAATCAATAGCCAATGCATCCTTCATTTTAGTGAGGATTGATATTCTACATGAATTGTTTATATGATGCACTTATGCCTCGTTCCCTTCTCTAAAAAGACGTTGTGGATAATCCTCTTCCATGCCTGCATTAAAAAAATAAACAAGAACAAAATCGTAAGCTAACATCAAAATCTGTAGTATCAATCACTCGAGATACGCTAAACAAATAAGCTGCTAATGAATCAATATCATTTGAGGTTAATTCACAAGTAAGAATACAAAGAAGACTAACAATAAAATCAAAAACATATCATGTTTGAAAATGTAAGCAAATAAACCAATTAGATTTTTCTATACAAGCAGTAGCAAATTTTAGACTAAAAAAGTCACACGGTATAATCCTCTGAAACAAGTTTAATCCTTTAAATCCAAAAACAAGATTCCAAGAATATTGAACTTCAAATTAAAAGGAAATAGACAAAGTAGGATGAATACACAAATTGACCATTGTATTCTCTGATGTAAACTTGCAATAATTGAAGACAGTTGAAAGAATATACCGGACTCGATAGCAACCTAAGAAACCTAAAAGACGAGACAGACTCAACTCAGTCAACAAAGCAGTCAATGCAATCAACGAAGCTAAACTCGCAAAACTAGACAGACCCATTGACTTAATCAACTAACAACTTAGCAAGCAATACTCGAATGATCACTAAGACAAAATTGAATGATGAAACAAAGCAAAACAAATTGTACAACTCAATTCACGCATTCAAAACCAAAAAAAATTGTGTTACACAATACAATTCACGCTTCAATCAAAAATTTTGTTCTTCGCCCAAGACTGGGTGCAAAATTGTTTTACACAACTCAATTCACGTAGCAAAGAGTAGAAACAACAACATAATATCTTTTGAATTTTCGTAGGCTTTGGTGACTCAAAAAGTACGAGACTCAACTCAACAAAGCAAATTAAGTGATGAACAATTAATTGAAACAAAGCAAACTCAACTAAAACATATGGTTGTCTCATACATTGAAGCCACGGGATATTTTGTGTAAATTGGGGTTTTGAAAATTGGAGAGGCGCGCTAAGGGAAACACATGAGAGTGAAGCCGCCGCAGGGAGATCGCCAGAATAGTATGCCTGCAGAGGAAGAATCATTTTTGGGAGAAGAAGAAGGAATTGTTCGTCGGAGCAAGAAGAAGGGATCGTTCGGTCGATGTTGAAGAGATTAGGGGACACGGGAGAGTGAAGCCACCACAGGGAGATCGCCGGAATATCATGTCGACGGAAGAAGAATTGTTCGTCGAAGAAGCAGAAGGAATTGGTCATCAGAGCAAGAAGAAAGGATTACTCGGTCGAGTTGAAAAGATTAGAGGATTTTAGAAAATTAAGGAAATTTAGGGATTTACAGAACTTTATTTTCATTTTATTTATTTCTAAATATCTAATTTGTTTTATTTATATTAAAATTATGTAAAATATTTTTTTTAAATGAAAGCCTCTTTTTAATTAGAGGTTTTAATTTGTTTCATTCATTTTTAAAGGTAAAATAGAGTTACATAATTAAAAAATTATATCAATAAATTTTTTGAAAAAGGTGTAGATGGACACATTTTTTGTAAAAACCTCCTTTATAATGAATTTTCTCTTAATATTATGATTTTTTATAGTGCTTAGGTGGCTTATTCATATATGATTTAAGTGTTTTCCTTTTTGTTTTTAAAATTTAATCTTGCTTTGCTATGTTGTTCCCACGAGTTCTTTTAACTTATTACTTTGTTGGTTTATCCTTTTTGTGTTTGATGAATTACTTGTAATTAATAGTGTAATTAATAGTGTGATTGTTTATAAATACTTAGATGACTATTCATATAGAATTAAATATATTTTTTATGTACTTAACATTATAATTATTTATGAGTGCTTAATATATTGTGAGGTGGATGATGATGTTGACAAAGGGAAAAGAGAGATAATGTAACTTAATATATGTAGATTCTTTTCATTTCCTTTGTTGTTCCATGGTTTCGTTTAATTTATTTATTTGTTGGTTTTATCATTTTTATTTTTGATGAATTACTTGTAATTAATAGTATGATTTTTTACAAATGCTTAGGTGGTTTATTCATATATGATTAAAGGTTTTTCTTTTTTTTTATATACTTTAGTTTATCTTTCTTTGCTTTGTTGTTCTTTGAATTTATTACTTTGTTGGTTTTTATCATTTGTTTTAATTGTAATTAATATTATGATTGTTTAGGTGGCTAGTGACAATTTATATATGATTAAGTGTTGTTTTTTGTTTATAATTTTTGGTTTATTTTGTATTTTTCTTTGTTGTTCCCATATTTTTTTTTATTTTATATATTTTTTGGTTTGTCATTTTTGTGTTTGATAAATTAATTATAACTAATATTATGATTGTTCATGTGTATTTAGGTGGTTGGTGAGGTAGATTATGAGACGCGGCGGAAAGAGAATAAAAAGATAATTATCTATATATGTAGAAGTCGTAAACCAAAATGATTGATAGGTAAATACCGCGTTGAACGTCGTAACCTATGAGATTAAATATGAGGCACGTTTCCTAATATTATTCTTTGAAAGTTAAAGGTTTATGGGAGTATTTAGGTTATGAAAACCAAACACAATATGAAGATGACTCGCTTATACATGAAACAATTTGGTTTTTCTGGGAATTAGTACAAACAGCAACAACAAATATGGTTTAACGCCCTTGATATCCTTCAAGGCAACGTACCTAGACAAAGATCTAGAAAAACAGAGAGAGTGATTGTAACTAGAAAAATCAAATGGACATATCATGACGAATCTCATATCGAAATATTAATCATTGATAATAATTGATATTTGATTAAATCAAAATGTTATAATTTTTTTAAATAATATGTAAATATATACATAACACCATTTAACTTTTACAACCAAATTATGTCATAATCTAATATACATATAGAAAAGATAAGATAAATATAAGTGTTCTAAAACTAACACATTGAATTAAATTATGCAATTGCTATATAAATATATAATATCTTTTAAGTTTGTATAGTAAATTAATTATTTTAAATCAAATATAAAGTTAAATAATATTGAATATATAACTTTCATATGTTTATTCATACCTTGATTTAAGTATATAATTACTAAAAATATTTTTAACAAACAAAAATTAAGATAAACCAAAGATTATGGGTAGGGATGGGCCTTTTGACCGAACCGAACTAATCAAACTCAACCCGATCCAAACTGAACCAAAACCTACATCCAAAATATTTGGTTATGTTTTTCATTTCTATCACCCATCTTACACAAACATAAATTATCTGTAAAACACAAATGATTAGTAATAACAAGTGTACCTGTAAAACATTATAAAACTCTTACATTCATAACATAAGTATAATTTTTTATAAGGATATATAAAGATAAATAAAATGTTTTCATAAGGTTTTTATAAAAAATTTCTAAGATTTTAAACTTGTTTTATAGGTTTTTTAAGGTTCATATGGTACTCGGTGTTGTGATCCAAAAGTGAGACGATACAAACACGAATATCCTTCTCATTAAAGAGTAGTATCATAGGGGTCTCCCCCAACCCATATTAGTTTTTCAGCCACTATACCGTATGAAATTTTTATAAACTTGTTTCTAAGGTTTTAAACTTGGGTTTTAATGGTTTTTAAGGTTTATATGGTTTCAGCGTTGTGAGCCAAGAGTGGGACTATACATACACGAAGGTTCTCTCATTTAAGATTTGCATCTTAGGTTCTCCTCCAACCTGTATTAGTTTTCTAGCCAATATAACGTATGAGATTTTTATAAGGTTTTTATAAACTTGTTTCTAAGGTTTTAAACTTGATTTTAAAGGTGATTTAAGGTTCATCTGGTACGCGCCGTTATAATCCAAGAGTGGGACGATATAGACACGAAATTCCTTCTCATTTAATAGTAGTATCTTAGGGTCTCCCCCAACCCGTATTGGATTTCCAGCCAATATACCGTCTGAGAGTTTTATAAGGTTTTTATAAACTTGTTTCTAATGTTTAAATTTTGTTTTTAATGGTTTTTTAGGGTTCATATGGTACGCGGCGTTGTGATCCAAGAGTGGGACGATACAAACACAAACATCCTTCTCGTTTAAGAATAGTATCTTAGGGTTTTCCTCAACCCGTATTGGTTTTCCACCAGTATACCATATGAGTATTTTATAAGGTTTTATAAAAAAAAATATAAACTTATTTCTAAGGTTTAAACTTGGTTTTTAATGGTATTTTAAGATTCATACGGTACATGGCGTTTTGATCGAAGAGTGGGATGATATAGACACGAATGTCCTTTTCATTTAAGAGTAGTATCTTAGGGTCTCTCCCAACTCGTATTGGTTTTTCAGCCAATATATTGTATGAGAGTTTTATAAGGTTTTTATAAGGTTTTAAAAGGGTTATAATTTTTCTTTCTAAGGTTTATTAAAAAAATTTTATAAGGTCAAAGATACTTACCTTTACTCTTTGTGTTTTTCTACTTTTCTTGTAATATAATTAATTAATATAAAATAAAACTTAATTAATAACTAGTATAATTTTTCCTACATCTAGGTATTTTATAAATGATAAAAAGTTACAGATTTAAAGTTTTCAACCCATGAGCAACAAGACACAAAATATGTATAAATAAAATCTCTTTGTATCTCTTCCTTCATCTTTTTTTTATCGTCATTGTTGTTTTTTCATCTTTTTTTAGTTTCTTATTATATCAATTAGATTTTTGAAAATCGAACTAAAACCGACCCAAACTAAAGGTCAAACCGAACCAAACCAAACATAATATAAATTGACCCGAAGATAAGCCAAAGCAAACTATCTTTGGTTGAATTGGAGTAAAGTTTCTAAAACTGTATTAACCGAACTGAACCGAACCTAAACTTAAACCAAAATGTCCATCCCTAATTATGGGTACAAGTGTACAAGACCACTAGCTATAGCCTACAGCGTAAACCATTGTGAACGACGTGTGGGTCTGTGGTCAAAAATCATGAGCTTTCAAAAATATCGAATCTTTGATCTCAACATGAAGACTCGAGTTCGAAAAAAAGAAAAGATGCAATTAAATCGAATAATTGTGTAATTTACTCAAAACTATTAGTGGATACATAAGAAACCCAAACTAGTGTCTATGAGAAGTCCATTACCCCAAATCATTAGAGTTTTAGCAGTAGAGATTCATATGAATTTGTGTTTAGAACATCAATATAAGATTCATATGATGCAACTCTCATTCTCAACCCTTTTATGATATATCAATCAAAGATTTACTAAGCATGGTGTTCTTCAATTAATCTTTTCTCTTTTAGTTTTTTCACAATAAAGCTCTTCATGAGCTATCTCATTTCTTAACATATTTATCTATGTTAATAAAGTTTAAATCTTGAATCCTACTTGCTTTGGATCAACTTACATGGTATCATAACTTCAGGCGATTCTCTTTGGTTTATAACTTTCCAGTTTTTGGTAACTAGAGGATCTGCATCGTCTATAGTTAACTGCTCTTCACATTTCTCGCATAGAACAGATGCATGTGTGTTCCATTGATCTTAAGGAACATTTATTCTCCTTTCATCTTCGTGTATACATATATCCTTGGCGTTATTAAGACATGCATCATAACATAGGATCTGCCACTTCTTTGCATATTTACTTACCAAAGTCCTACGCATGAAGTGAATGGCTCTGAGAACAGCCACCCATATATCAAGATTGTGTGCCCTGATAGATCTGGGAAATGAAAAGCTCTTATCTATCAAAGGGTAGTCAAGTAACTTATGAAATCATCTTCATCATCCAATGAAGCAAGCTTTCCTCTGAGCAATATTTTATCCAGAAGCATAAATGAAAACTCATAGTTAAATTCGATCTTTTCAATAACTTGAGTACGACACCATAATCTGTCAGTTGCGTTGGAAACCAGTGAAGAAACAACATACCGTAAATTTTGAAATGCTTACGGTCATGAAGTTCCTTTTACTATCAACATTCATACTCGCCCAATACGGCCTCAATCTTTTAGCCGCAACTGTAAGCGAGTCACTCCTTATCTTGATTTTAATTCCCTTCGACTTCCTAAGTTTTAGTTCAGAGTCTTTTACAGTAGGAACAAGGAGTATTCTTGACTCTGCCCTTTCGACTAGATTCTCGAGTTTCTTTTTAGTATTTTGCTCGAACGAATTCAATGGACGAGAAGAATCCATAACAGTTAAAATATGTTTTGCACTGATCAGGGCTTTCTTGTAAAACAGTACTGGGCCAAGCTTTTGTCCAAATTCAAAGAAAGAAACTGCAGCAAATGCTTGTACATTGTAATCATCCAAATAGCATTGTGCAGAAGCCAACAAGAATGCAAATTGAAAGTCAATGTCCTCTGTTTTTCTCGATAGTTCCGTGAAGATAGTACCTTGTAGGAAATGAAGATTTGATGGAACTTTGTGTTTCTCACTGATCAAAATCGAATCTTCAATCATCTCCAAGGCCTTGATGTGATCTCCTTGATCGTAGTAATGTTGAACAAGTTTGTATTTTGGTGTGTCCTTAGTATCTTTTAAGAAAAGTGAAGGAGAAGGCTCCATGGTTGAGGGAAGGGTGACGAATGATTGATTCTCAAGCTTCTTTCTTTCTTTAGGTTTTGCTTCAGATAGAACTTTCTTTGTGAGGCAGGAAAATAAAGAAGATGATAACAACAAGATGAAGCTTTTATCACGTGAGATCCACGTGACAAGAGAGACGAGCAGAGAAACCCAATTCGTGGTGTCTTCTATTCGAACAACTCTTCATTGGAGAATTTTGTCGAGCAGCTTTCCTTATCTGCTTTGAAAAATTGTGCTACTGCACGCCCGCTTGAATATTAAGGCTTTACAAGAGGATTTGGTGCACAATCGGCAACCATTTCATGGTAACTTGGAAGCAAAAGTTCCTTATGCACTGCAAGATTTCTTTTCTGCTTTTGTCTCGGAACAGATAAAACAAGGACTCTACAGTTACCTCCTGAGCAACTTACTTGCTTCCCTAGAAGGCGCTCATTCCATTGTTTGTGCGGATAAATATAAGCTTCTAAGCATGTTATTATTTTACGGTATAGGCTTGGCTATTGTTTTACATGTCATTCTTTTTTTTACTCTTTTCAGTCAAGTGATGCTGCTGAGGTAGTCGTTGCGATCCTTGAGTTTTGGCATTGCTGGAAAAGTCCAGAAAGAGAAAGCTTGGTGACTCGCCTTGTTACATTGGAAGATTATGAAAGAATGAGTTGTAGATATGCGTTGCAGAAGGAAGCCAAATTATCCAGAGCAAAGTTCGTATGGGGTCGTCATGGATTCAGATTCAATCAGAGACCTGAAGGTACGTTTCATTTATTCCCCTCTTTGTATTTCCTACAGAAACTGGTACTAATCCTTAAAAGTTTCTCTGTGGTTATATAAATAATATGCAATGTGCTTTTGGGAATATAAAGTTTGTGGACATCCTTAGAGAGATCCACATGGAAGTTAAAATGATATGTGATGTTAAAACTGGAGGCTGTGGAATGGAAAACTTTATTCATCACACTATAAGTAGTTGCTCCCCTATCTTCACAATTGGTAAGTTTTTGACCATGACTGTGAATTGTAATCTTATCTACTCATTCATTTACAAAACAATGTTGCTGTTTTTGTGGGTTTGCAACATTAGTGTTGGAATGGGAGAAGAATGAAACACCAAAACAAATATCTGAAACAACAAACGCATTGGACTGGGAGATAGATATCAGCACTATATGAAGGCTTAGAACCAAACACTAAGTACCTGCTTGTATCAATGGTAAAATCTGAATCAGGGTCATATATGTTTGTGTTATTGTTCTCTGTATTTCTCTGTTACAGTCTCAGAATTCTGCCTGCAGATTGGTTGCGTTGAAGAAGGAAGAAAATACATTTGCATGGCATATAACAAGACCCGGTGGGTCAGTCTCAGACATGAAGGTTTAGCAGAAGAGGTAAGACGAAACAGTTGCCTTTTTGTTTCTTCAGTTGAAATGTGAACTTTGATGGGTCATACATTATTGATATGTTTGGTGATGCCATAGGTTGTTGGAACTGGACGAAAGTGCTTAGATTTCTGTGGAGAAGGGAAGGTTCGGCCAGAGATTTTGTTCTATGAAGCTCTTCAATGGCCTAACAAGTGATAGAACTGTATTAGTATGGGAACCCAGCATTGATGTATAACACAGAGACATGTTCCAATCAAAAGCAGGTGTGGTGTTTGTTCTTATATGAAGATTTAAAAAGAGTAACACAGAAAAAGATTGAGCAGATATCATTGGTTTAGTTATTTTAAAATCAACTGTGGTTAGCATAGCTATGGTAGTGTGAACTTTTTGCCAACATTTAGTGGGCACAGTCCATTTATAGTAGAGCACAAATAATAAGTGAGTCTATATTTTGTTTTATTTATACATATGTTTTCATCTTTTTGTCATAAGATAATATCACCGCACAAAAAAGAGATGCTTCACAAAACTTTTTTTGATTGAGCACTAAAAACTGTTGTTTCAAGAAAACACACTATTATAACTTTGTTAAAGTAAAAGCACACAGTCACAAAATACTGTAGGAGTTTCAATCAAGTCTCTTGGCTTGTGGAAACTACATTTGTTCATCTACAAAAGACACCTTATCATGTACACAAGAAGCAACACAATGCCTTAGCAGCTCAAAACAGACAAAAACAAATGGTTCAGCTACCTAAACACACTTTTTATCTTCACTTCAGCATTAGTGCAACAGGAGCCTTCCTACAGCATTCTTATCTGTCTCTCGCAGATCATCATTTCTCCTCAAAATCGACATCAATGATTTGGCACTTAGGTGTTTTTTAGAGATGCCCTTGTCGTTGTTGTTGTTGTTGCTGCTGCTTTCTCTTGAGAAGAAGTCGCCTTGTGGCTGCCACACTATGTTCCTACATCCCTCGCATATGATGAGTTGGCTTTTGTATCCTATGAACTGTCTCTTACATTCTGGGCATTCTCCCTGTGCAACACCAAACATTATAACAGAGCTCTTGGTTCAAGAAACTTCAGCATTATAGGTCACCCGGAAATTATAATATAGCTTTCATGTCAAATCATACACTATATCAAAGAATGTAGAAGGAACGAGTTTTATTAGCTATACCTTGATGAAGAAGTTGTTGGCCACTGCACCAATGAGAAGAGGGCCAGCAATTGGAAGAACCCAAGTTGCGATTATTATCACTCGGAACAGCCATCCAGAGAGTGCAAACCAAAGAAAGAATATAGTCTGGAAATGAAATCAAAGCATATCCAATATTAGAATTATAAACTATGTCCAGTAGGATTCATGGAAAACCATGTATAATCAGACAAGTCATCAAAGTATATGTCCTTTTGTAAGTTAAGCCACTCAATGAAACCCATGGAATGAGATTATATGGTTATATACTTTTGTTCCTGGTTCTTTAGCTGCAGCATATATAAATCAGGCCAGCGCTAATACGCCTGATAAATCAACACCATAAAAACTAATTTTGGATTTTATAGACTCAAAGAGCAGACTGATCTTACTCGAGATGATCAACTGAGCTTAAGCCGAAAAGATCTTAATCCTATAAGAATACTACCTTCAAAGTTTTCAATTCCACCTCAATCATAATATAGTAACAGTGAGAGAAAACAAGCAAAACTTCCACCAAGCGGCGTATTCAAGAAATCACTAAATTGCTTCCTGTACTGTAAGCAAAATCAAGGAGGAAAAAACTCAGCACAAAAAAAGAAAGAGTCATATAGCTACAACCACATGATATAATTAATCAACTCTTGTCTATCAGAACACAGATTAATTCTGTATAAAACATCGTAGAATATACATAAGAAGTAAATCCTAGCCAAACCGAGCATCTAACAGTCATGTAACCATTGTCTATCACAACACAAAAATTCTATAAAACCAACGAATAGTACAAGAATGATTAAACATCCTAGTGTATACATAAGAACTAAATCCTAGCCTCCCGGAGCATCGTAGAATATAAAGCTTTATTTTCAAAATACATGGGCATAGCCTCCAATTTGTAGCAATCCAATGGCTAGTCCCATGTTACTCCATTTGATATATGACATTAGCAACAATCTCAATAGCAACAATCTCAATAGCAACAATGAAAACTCAATAATCTAATATGTTAATGAAACATAACATAACACATGAGAATCTAAATCAATTTGTAAACAAAACATACAATTCAGTTCATCTCTTTCTCAATTCTCAATATCCATATCAATTTCAAATACAAAACACATTACATAAAGCATATACCTTGGGGAAATTTCTACCAAAATCAGCGGATAAGCTTCGAACCCGAGGACTAATCCCAAACTCACTATCAATCTCACGAGCACGGTAACCAGCAGAACTAGCAATGGAGCTAAATCGACGAGAAACAGCGTACTGACGATCAATTCGCTCAGAAGTCTTCTTAGCTTCAAATACGAATTGCTCAAATCCATCGTTAGCGGTCCTCCACGCGTCTCTCCAAGCTTTACTGGACTTTACGTTATCAGCGAATCGGTCGAAGTCATCGCGCTGGAAGGATTTCACTTGTAAGAAAGGGGAGGCGCGTGAGGTAAGGCGTAAGTGAGGGTGTGGTGATGGAGAATCTGGGTGGTGTGAAAGGCCACATGAAGTTGGAAGCCTTCATGATAGTTTGAAGACCATGAGATTTAGAGAGCTATATTAAGAAGATGAAGAAGAAAAGAAGCTTTTCTGGTTACTCTTCGTCGCCGTGGAGAAGAAGACGTAAGCTCTGAAAGGAAGATGAAGATGTGCGGTGGGCCTCGTCAGAAATATCTGGATCCAAATTCAGATCACAAATTTTTGAATAAATATTCGAATCCAATTCTCACAAAAATAATTATTTAATATCGATTTTTTTACCGGATATTCGGATCTATATATAACAAAATTGAGAATCCGCTAAATTTATATATCACCAAAATCCTAGATTTCCGTATTTGTAACACCTTAATCAATATATGAAAAATGAGAGAACATCAAATCAAACATAAGATGAGAGAGAACCGCAGTGAGAAAATCTCTTTCTCCATGTTCTGGCTTCAACAAAGTTATTTCCAGAAAGTTTTTCAAATTGATTCAAATTTCACCAACTTTCCATATCTAAAATGGGAAAGATTATTCTCAAATATGTTTTCTTTCCTTTTACCAAAGTTTATCTTTAACCAAAAATTTCATTTTGCGAGAAAGAGATTCACTCGAGAGTAGTTTACACTTACCAACCTTTCCTTTAACCGCTGCTACCCTCTTTGCTTTGTGGTTATCAAGAAGAAACCTGCAATTTCTGGTGGATGTTTGGCGAATCTTCTGCCCTTTCTCCTTGTGCTATATTTTCCTTTCTTTGTTGATTTTTCAACCCATGACCGTGGCTCCATTTTGGCATCTATGCTGCACACAAACATCGTCTACAAATTACTCTGCTCCAACTAGAGAACATCTTTATCTTACGGTCAAATTTCCTGTTTACAGCTATCTCACTTAAGCTACTGATCTTTTGCAAAGTTTGGTGTTCTACATCATGTTCGAAGATGGACGCCAAAGTAGAAAGGATCGAAACCCAATTTGGCACCAGCTCGGGGACGCGAGACTTCAGAGTATTCTCCGAGACAGAGAACTCTCAGCTCATTCGTCGCTAGGACCTCAAAAGGACGAGTGGAACCATTAGAACGACCTTCCTCCAAACCTCAAAGCCTCTCTCGGCAGGAGGAAAAAGTACCATCTCGTATAGCTTACCCGAGAAGGGAAACCCCATAGATGATCCGTCAACCAGCCACTGAAGATACTAATCTTGACCAATGGAGACCTCCGTGTCAGTCTTCTCAATCCCAATTTAACCACCGGCCCTCTTGCCGCTTCCACTCCTCAACCTCAGCTCTAATCTGTAATCCACTCGATAAAAGAAAAGACAAATTGGCGGAAGCAGAGGAAGCAGACGACCATTCTGAGGGTGAGAACGATTTTGATGAAGATATCGGAGATGTTAACCTGATATTTCTGGAAAAAGGCTCAGGGTCTAATAGTGGCCCCCCAGATCCAATGGCTAGTCTCCCAGCAACCCAACCTTCAAAGCAATGGAACCGATCTGGGAATGATAAGGCTGACGGAGAGATCCCAGAAAAGAACCCATCTGAGCTTTCATTCGGTGCTCCACCGGAGGAGGTAAAAGAGCATGTGGAAGATGACCAGGAAGATTGGGGCGAGGAGGATCTGGGTTATGAGCAGGCGATGGAGGACGAAACTCTCTAAGGATAAGAAGGAGAAGAAGAATCAGAAGGCCAGGCCTTGTCGGACTGGGAGGAGGAGGAGACAGGGCTGACAAAGGATCTCACGAAAGAAGACATACGACAGATGAAGGATTTAGAGAAAGAAATGATCCTCGATGAACTATTAATTGAAGATGATCTTCTAGGCTATGACATGATGTTAGTTGATAATCAATCTCTGCCGGTACCACTCCAGCTCGAAGCTAGCCCTCAAAGAACCTTATCGGAACAGGCCTAGCCATTGTCTCACCATCATAGGAAGCTCTCTGCATCGTCTCACTCTCCGACAAGTAAGCAGGACAGATCCTCTTCACCGGCTAAGATGAACGAAAAAAGCAAGGGAAGAAAGAAGGAGAAAGTGAAAAAAGCTAAAGGAAAAAGTCTAGGGAAGAAAAACCCTTAAGTTTGGCCATTACTAAAGGTCCCAAAAAGAATGAAATTAAGAAGACTATTTCGAGAAACCCAAGTGCAGGGATAATTGCTTCAAAGAAACTCAAGTCTTTTCAAGGAAAAACATCGCCAAGGAAGAAATCAGCCACATCTTCCGTTACAAGTGGGATCCCTCAAGAGGAGGAGCTAGTTACCAAGAAGAAGAAGGTTACCATAGTTACTTTACCTTAGGATAGTCTGGTGGAGCCCCAGATCTCCCTTGACCCTCCTAAATGAGGATCATCGCATAGAATTGTCAAGGGGTGGAAACCAAGATCAATTCCCACCAACTGGTAGAATTGTGCCGGTTATATTCTCCAGGTTTTACTTTTTATCGGAGACAAAAAATTCTAAGTTGTATCTGCAAGATTTGCAAGTAGTTCTAGGTTTTGATAACCTCCAAACCGTTGAGCCATTGGGCACTAGTGGAGATTTAGCCTTATTTTTTTCTAAGGATTATCCGGTTAAGTTTCTTCTGTTAGATGACCGTCTCATTGATATTGAAACTATTATTGACAGAAATAAAGTTTTCATGACTTTCATCTACGAAGATCCTGTCGTTAGAAACCGAAAATATGTTTGGAAAAGGCTTTTCTGTATTGGTATTAACCGTTCTGAGCCATGGTTCATCATAGGGGATTTTAACTAGATGGGTGGGAACCATGAAAAGAGGGGAGGTAAAAAACATTCGGAGAATACTTTTCTGCCATTTCGTGGCATGATTAAAGCATGCGGTTACGTGGATTTCCCATTTACAGGAAATCAATTCTCCTGGATTGCCCAAAGATCGAATGGAAAGATAAGATGTCGCCTTGATAGAGCTATGAGAAACGCAGAATGGCACAATATTTTTCCCACACTAATGTGGAGTACTTGAAGATGTGAGGCTTAGATCACAAACCCATAATTTCTTCCATATTATCTAAGTCGTAGAAAAAACGGAGAAGCTTTATGTTCGATAAAAGGTGGATCAATAAACCTGGGTTCAAAGAAGCAGTGGAAGGAGGATGGGGCTTGTCCCTTCTACACGAAAATTGGACCTTGGTGAAGAAAATCCAAAATTGCCGGAAAGCTATCTCAATATGGAAAAGATCCTCCAAAAAAAATTCAGAAAAACTAATTTTAGAAACTCCAAGAAAAAATTAATGAAGCCCATGAGGATGATCTAGCCCCTACATAAGTTCTTGCAGACCTTAATGGGAGACTGCGGGAAGCCTATAGATGTGAAGAAATTTTCTGGAGGTTAAAAAGCATAGAACAGTGGCTTGCGAAAGGGGATAAAAACACGAAGTTCTTTCATGCAACCACTAAGCAAAGAAGAGCCAGAAATAGGATAATAGGCTTACTTAATCCTTCGGGAGAATGGATTGGCCATGAAGAAGGACTGGATCAAATAGTAATAGAGTATTTTCAAAACCTTTTTAATTCCTCGAGATCGAGAGACCCAACTCCGGCAATTCATGATATGCTGAGAATAGTGACCCCAGAGATGAATGCATCATTAACAGAGAAGAAGTTATACAAGCCCTCTTTTCCCTGAATCCATGTAAAGCTCCAGGACCGGATGGTCTGTTAGCCATTTTATTTCAGCACTTCTGGAATAACACGGGGCCGGATCTCATTAACATGGTGGAATCGTTTTTTAAGATAGGGATCTTCGATGGAAAGATAAATGAGACCAATATTTTTTTGATACCTAAAGGTGCTAGACCTAGGGAAATGACAGAATTCATATCCATTAGCTTATGCATTGTAAGCTACAAGGAAATCTCGAAGATTCTGAGTCTACGACTCAAGAAATTTCTCCCGGAGTTAATATCTGAAACATAATCTTCATTTGTGGCAGGCAGATTAATCACAGATAATATTCTGATGGCTCAGAAGAATTTCCACACCCTCAGATCTAATACGGTCAATCGAAAGAAGTTCTTGGCAATGAAAACGGATATGAGTAAAGCGTATGGTAGAGTGGAATGGAATTTCCTTCGAGCAGTGATGATTAAGATGGGTTTTGAGCATACATGGGTGGAATGGATCTTGCAATGCTTAACTACGGTATCATACCAAGTACGAATCAATGGTTCCCCTAAAGGCCGCATTAGACCTTCACGCAGTATTCGTCAAGGAGACCCCATCTCTCCGTACCTATTCATTTTGTGTACGGAAGCACTTATAGTACAATTTCACATAGCGGAACTAGAAGAAAAATTCAAGGTATTCGTGTTTCAGGTGCAAGCCCTCGGGTCTCACACTTTTTCTTTGCGGATGATAGTTTATTCTTCCGTAACGCAAATGCCCAGCAAAGTAAGAAGGTTATTGATATCATCCGCTCCTATGGTCGAGGCTTCAGGACAAGAAATAAACCTCTCTAAATCATCTATCTTGTTTGGATCAGAGGTCTAAAATCAAGTGAGACAAGAGATAAAAAGCATAGTTGGGATTTCTAAAGAAGGAGGAATGGGGACCTATCTGGGACTACCAGAAAAAGTTCATGGTTCCAAATCTCAAGTCTTTGCATTAGTGAGAGAGCGTCTACAAAGTAGAGTAAACTCTTGGACTTCCAAATTCCTCTCAAAAAGAGGAAAATAGGTACTAATTAAATCTCAGGCGCAACTTCTTCCGACATATGTGATGGCGTGTTTCTTACTACCAAAAGCTATTTGTTTGAAGGTGAACAGTGCCATTACTAATTTTTGGTGGAGTAATAAGACAAATAGTAGGGGTATCCACTTGATGGCTTGGGAACAACTATGTGAGTCACTAGCAGAAGGAGGACTGGGATTTAAATCATTAGTTGACTTCAACTTAACTCTTTTAGCCAAGCAATTATGGAGATTAGTCTGGTTTCCCACTTTTTTACTCGCTCAAGTTTTGAAGGGGAGATATTATAGGTATTATAGCCCTATGGACATATTTATGTCAAATCGCTCATCTTATGGATGGCGTAGCATGATGGCAGCTAAACCTCTTTTGAAATCGGGGCTGAGAAGGACGATTGGCTTAGGATTCGGTACTAATATTTGGACAGAAACTTGGATCCCTGATAACCCACCGTGGCCTACAATGGGTTTGACCGAAGATCGAGATCCGAGTAGTTTTGTTAATACATTAATTGATTTCGACACAAAGCTATAGAAGATCGACCGTCTCCGGGAACTTTTCTCACCAGAAGATATTACCTTGATTGTGGGGATGAAATTAAGCTAACAAGCAGCAAGTGATGGATATAGTTGGTCCTTGACAAAATCTGGCAACTTTACCGTAAAGTCAGGATACTAAGCTGCGAGAGCTCTCTCTTGTCCGGCATGTGATCCCTCCTCTTCAGGGACCGAGTAACACGACACTGAAGACGCAAGCATGGAACTTAGAAACTACACGGAAACTAAAGCATTTCGTGTGGCAATGCATTGTAGGTTGTTTGGCTTCATGTCAACGACTATTTTATCGTCATATTGGAACGACAAGAGTTGTCCACGACGTGGCGCAGAGGAAAAAACGGTCAATTAGCTGATTTTTGTTTGTCCCCCAGCAAGACAAGTTTGGGAACTGTCAAACATTCCCTCGGCTCCAATGTGGTATATCTAGAAGGCGAGAGATCAGAAAATTTTCGAGAATGTTAATGAGCACCTGCGAGACACTTTAGATACCGCCATTCGAGAGGAAGACGCCTGGAAGAAAGCAAATTTAAAGGAGGCCCCGTGCGAAGACGTGTTAATACAGAAGCAAGAGACGGAGCTACCCAAAGATACCCTTCTCTGCTTTACTGATGGATCTTGGCATGCCTCGGACATCAGGAGTGGGCAAGGTTGGATAGTCACCAAGAATGAAGAAATTATACATATTGGTCTGAAAGGATCTAGGAGGTGTCTTTCTCCCCTGCACACAGAGCTAG
The DNA here is from genome assembly GCA_963922655.1 of Cardamine chenopodiifolia. NCBI lineage: Eukaryota > Viridiplantae > Streptophyta > Magnoliopsida > Brassicales > Brassicaceae > Cardamine > Cardamine chenopodiifolia. Next base: position 9,880,364 of record OZ000476.1, on the reverse strand, counting down.
AGGCCCTTGTATGGGCAATGAAGTGTTTGGCAGATATTCCTTTTATCGGCGTGTTTTTTGTGATGGATTGTTCAGACCTTATTGATATGACGTCAAACCCTGAGGATTGGCCATCATTTGCAACAGAATTGAGAGACTTCTTATGTTTAGAGATACTTTTAGTTTCTTTAAAATTAGACATATCCTACGATGTGAGAATATCGGTGTCGATCATCTTGTGAAATGTGCAAGAGCACGTGGCTTTTGCTTTTCTCATATAAGCACATCAAAACCCTCTTAAATTCCTTTGTGCGTAAATGTGTAGACCGTTAACTTAATCTATGGAATTTAACGATAAAAACAAATCAATAGATGACTATCTTCTCCCAAACAGAATCAGAAATGTGGGGTTTGATGATTATAGATCGAGTTGGGCCAAATAAACAGATCGTGGATCAAGATACCAAAAAGAACAAAAAAACACTAAACCTTACAGCCGTACATGTGTCATAATTCCATTGGTTATACTTACGCAGCGAGTTTCTGAAAGAGTTCTTCTCCTTCTTCCGCTTGGCTCGTGATTTCTCCAAATGGAAGCTTAAGGCTTCAGTCTCTCTCTCTTCTTCAACATGTATACAACTCTAAGTCTCTAATCATCATTTTATGCTAGTCGCTCGTAATTTTATCTTTCATGTACGTTTCTCTTTCCTAATATTTGTATTTGATGAAATTCTCAATACTTTTAGATCATGAGATCAATTTCTTGGCTTTTGAATGAGATTTTAAAATATTGAAATTTTTTGTTTTCCCCTGTTTCTGAAGCAGCTTGAAGACAATGATTCAGCTAAAGGTTTACACAGGACTCAGTACTATTGCAACATTAGCTATGGTTTATCATGCTTTTAGTAGCAGAGGTCAATTTTATCCAGCAACAGTGTGTCTATCAACATCAAAGATCAGTTTACTGATACTTCTCAACATGGGTTTAGTTCTAATGTTCAGTTTATGGAATCTAGTCAAAATTGTGTTTCTTGGTTCACTTAGAGAAGCTGAAGTTGAGCGTTTAAATGAGCAAGCTTGGAGAGAACTAATGGAGATTCTCTTTGCTATTAATATATTTAGACAAGACTTCTCTGTTGGGTTTATATCTTTGGTTGTGACTCTTTTGTTGATTAAGAGTTTGCATTGGATGGCTCAGAAGAGAGTTGAGTATATTGAGACTACTCCTTCTGTGACTTTACTCTCTCATGTTCGTATTGTTTCTTTTATGGTATTTCTTCTTGTTTTGGATTGTCTTCTTACATATAGTTCTATACGGCAATTGATTCTGTCTCGGAAAGCTTCTCTGTCTGTCTTCTTCACGTTTGAGTAAGTAGTTTTTTTGGCTTATTTACTTATTTTTATGGAATCCTATAGAATTGAAGACTTGTTAAGGGAGAGCTGTTTAGAGTTATGAAGGCTATACACATACATTTTTCCAAGCGCTTTAGGTTCTTTTATTTGCATAGAATTGGAACTGAATTTTGAAATTGTTCTGAAATTTTATGAATCTGCCAAGACCTGTGAAATTGACATAGCTGAGTTGCATATGAGACGGATCTCTAATAAGTCATCTGCCAAGATTTTGTTTGTTCTAGGATAACTTCCCTGTGGGTTTAGATATCATTTTACCTTTGACGTTTTTGGCTGAGCACTTTGGCTGAGCACTTTAGGTGTCAGAGAAGAACTATATGGGAACTATTACTATCGTGAATATGTTTTTCTATGTGCCCTACTTGAAGGTTTTTCAAATATTGTTTCAGTTGCTAGAATATTGGTTTAATCAATCCAATATATTTAAAAACTTATGTTAGCTATTAAGCAGGAAAGATGCATGATCCATCTGTTGAAAATAGCTAAATATATTGTGAACAGTGCATGTGATCAAAAGTCAAGGGTTTTTTATTCATGATATTATTGCTTTATTGATGTTATATATAGTTCAGTTATGTATCCCTCCGTGGATATGCCCCTGTTTAGTAGTTTGTTCTTACGATTTAGTCTTACTTAGTTGGTAATTTTATGTTAGTATATGATTCTAGCAACAACAACTGTTTCCATTATTGTTAAGTATGCCTTCTATGTTACTGATATGCTCATGGAAGGTCAATGGGAAGGAAAGCCAGTATATACTTTCTATCTGGAGCTTGTCCGTGACTTGCTTCACTTTGTCTATGTATCTCTGCTTCTTCCTTATGATATTCATGTAAGTTGTTAGTCCATACTTGTCTTTCGTTATTCTAATCTTAGATGTTATACCACAATTGAAGGTTGACTAATTAACATTCTGAAATTATTATGTCACAACTCATTATTGCCTTATCTCTTTAAAGTTTTTGATGATGGATACTTGTTTCAAGAGTTACTTGCATAACTATATCTTTACATTTATATCCATCTATATGTCTTCTCTTGGTTACATTTTTGGTATGATATCTAATTCGTGTATCACTTTTTATTGCATAGGAACTATGGCCTTCCCTTGCATCTAGTACGGGAGCTCTATGAAACATTCAGAAACTTCAAGATTCGTGTGACTGATTACCTTCGGTCATGTGCATTGTCTTCGATCATGGTTGGAACGACAGAACACATGTCCCACCTGCAGAGCACTAGTTGTACCAGCTGAGAATGCTACATCAACAGCTCCTGGAAACCGTGGACCAAACCAAGAATCCCTGCAGCAAGGTACCGATCTTGCTATTTATACATAATTTCGTTACACATTTTAGTTATTTGAACTCTGTGCTCCCAATTTTAATTGTCTCTTGAGGCTCTTGGTATAGAGAATTACATCTGTCCTCAGCATGTTTAGCTAGTGAATCGTAGTCGTTTAGGGAAATATCGAGATTAATGATTCTCTACACTTCACAGGAATGGGTACTTCATATTCAGATGGTCAGGGTTCTTCTGTTTCTGCTGCTGCTAGTGAGAATTTGAGCAGGCACGAGGCTAGATTTCAAGCTGCTGCATCTGCAGCCTCCATATATGGGAGATCCATTGTTTATCCATCTTCTGCAAACACACTAGTATGGTATGTGTGAAAGCTATTATGGTGCCAATTTCTCTCGCATGTCTTTTTGTTTCACCTGTACAGTTCCGTAAATGTTTTGATATATCTTATTAGCCCGGGACTTGGCTTGTTTAATCTTCCTTTTCTGTAAACCGCTGTCATCATTCACTATGTATGATGGTAGAGAAAAACCAAACTAACACTTATATTGGACATATGAAGGTCTCAAGGTTATACATTGCTTCCTCAGACGGAGGTAGAAGCTCAGAGGAGATTTCTTGAGTCACAAATCGAGGTACTTTGATTTAATTTGTACAAAAACTACCTTTTTCTCGTAAGCGGCTCAGAGTTTATGTCAAAATGTCTTCTTGGTAGGTGTTACAAAACCAACTTCGGCTTCTGGAGAAGCCAGCAACTATAGATACGAAAGGAAAGTCGGTTGCGGAAATTTCAGAGTGAACCATCAAAAGCAAATGTGGTGGTTTTATCAGAGGTCAATGGCATAAACAAAAAGATACTGATGTGAGGAGTGAGACTAGGACTTTAGTATTTTATTTTGGGGTAAAGAGAGAAGCAAGAGTAAAACCCTCAGAATATGTGAATGGTTTTGCTAGAGAGGATTTCAAAAATGTAAATGTAGGGTATCTCATAGAACTTGGAACAGAAGTAGCAAGCTGGTCTTATGTTATTCTACTACAACTCTCTCTATCCTTGAAAAGAAAAAGCAAAGAGAGAACAAATAGGATTGAGTCCCTCCTTCTCTATGGTACGAATTTAGGGATGTTAATTTGGGTTTGAAAATCCATTTAATAAAATTGGTATGTTATAAAAAAATGAAGCTACTTAGGCTTATTTGTTAAATAAAGTTAAATGAGGTTATGCTCTTGAACAGAAATTTTGATTTCTTGAACTTCTATTCTTGCTTCAGAAATTCTATTTTACCCATTTATTAAACGAGTTTATAACACAAGTAAATAGAGATTTATTTAGACCCGTTTATGATTTTTTCTATTTTCTGTTAAATAGAAACGATGTTGTTTTGACATATGGTTTTGGACCTTAGCCGGAATTATGCCATCTAACTTAATGAATATTTTATCCCTTGACTTAAGTAGACTTGACACGATACACGACCTCTTCCAACTGACACGATACACGACTTCAGTAGACATGACACAACTGGAGATGTTAATTTGGATTTGAAACACACATTTAAATGATGGGTATGTTAAATAAAAGAGATTTGTTTGAAAAATACCCTATTTATGTTTTATAATTTAAAAAATAGATTTTTTTGTCTTTTAAAATTTAACTTCTTTTTATATGTGATATATTTCATTTTTCCTTTATTTGAATTACAAGCCACATGCACTTTTAATAAATCAAACAAAAAGTCTAAATAATTTACATCAAATGATATTTTTTAATTAACATTTCGACTTGAAGACTTTGAGTTGTAGATCTATGATATGTTTTATGAGAATCGTATACTTGCGTTTAATATTCGAATTGACAAATGAAAAAAAGTTTAGCATTAATTATAAAAATGTAATGGTGTGTTTTATTAAAGAGTTCGTACTTAGTGATCAACTTATTATGACGTAGACAAGTAATTAATTTATTATGATTTCCATATGTTGAAAATTTTTTGACAAACGTTTATAAATTAATTATAAATTCGAATAAACATATCTTCTTCTTTTTGTCAACAATACACATATCTTCATGAAATAATACGAAGGAACAAGAAGTCAAAATATTTACCCCTATGTAACAAAATGATCGAATTAGCAAGATCAGATTTATCGAATTAGAAGGACACACATGACAAATTATGATCTTTTCTCAAATATTTTAGAGATATTTTCAGAAATTTTTATTAGTATAATAATCGATACTAATTTTTCAAATAAAAAGATTTGTTTTATCTCTAAAAAGTTAATTTTATTTTACAATTATATATTTTCTCTCTAAATTATTAAGTGTTGTTGAAGTTCTGTTAGTAAATTAATATTAGTTTTAAAAATAAAAAGGCTATTCTCCAAATTATATAACATAAATAGGAGATTTTTTCAAAATTTCTCTAAATAAAAATGAACACATTTATACCCATTTATTAGATAAACTTAAATTGATTACTCATTTGTTAAACGGATTTTTAACACAAGTAAGAAAAAAATTGGAAAATTTAGAAATAAAGGATCTTATTTTGAAAATTTGTTTATATATACATTTTTTTAAATTGTCAGTTTTGTCTAAACTATCCCTATTCATAAAAACATCAATTTTCAAAAGAAAAATACATCAACATGTTGATAACAAGTACGAAGAACGATTAAAGAAGAAACTTTATTATTTAGACAATTTTAAAGAGTGATTTAGTTTGATAAAACTCGTGAAGAATATGTATATAATGATTTGTACATATTCTGAAAAAGTAAATTTGTATTGTACCATTTGTACATGTTGTACGCTTGTAGAAGTGAATTTCTACGAAATTTTTTTTCTAATTTTCAGAATATATATTCTACCAAATTTGTAATACATATTCTACAATTTTGAATATGTATTGCATGGTTTAATTTATGTTCTACGACAATTAAAATATGTATTCTACTAATAGAATTGAATCTAAAAATAAAATAAATAAAAAAACTAAATCTGATTAAATATTTAATTAAATTTTAACAAATATAATTGATTTTCATGATTTTTTTTTGAGAAAATTGTAAATAATAATTTAAATAAATTAAGTAAAAATCAATTTTAATTTTAAATTCTGAAATTCTTCCTTCTCTTTTCACGCTTTCTTCTTCCTCTTCTTCCACGATTTCTTCATCCTCTTTTTCCACGAGTTTTTGTTTAATTTTCATGATAATGATGCATATCTATGTAACATGTGGATATTGTATGACAAGAAAGAGTGGAGATTTATTGTTGATGAAGAAAAACGTGGGAGATTACTTAGTTTGCAATCCACTACATTGCTTGAGGAGTTGAAAGTGATGATTTTAGAAGAGGAAAGAATGGAAGAGAGTATGGTTGACATGAAATTCAGTTATTTACACATAGATCTTAGTGTTGTTTATCTTCTCGTTGTTATGATGAATGATAAACAAGTGAAAAAATTTCTTGCGTATTTAAAAATGAAAAATACAATATGGTTGTGTGTGATGTTTAACGGTAGAGTTGATTATAGTAGGAGTGGAGTCCATTTTGATTTGAATAAGGAGCTATGTGATTCAAGTGATGGAAACGATGATGCTAATGTTCGTTGAGATAATGATCGTAGGAGTGAAAAACTAGCAGTTATGGTGAATACATATAACCTGAATGATAAATTATCTAAAGTCGGTGATTGCGTCGGATCTACGTTGTAGATTCAATGGTAAGTAAGGGGCAACAATTCAAAAGTAAACAAGTTTTACAGACAACAACATAAATGTATGCGATGAAATATAACTATGACTAAATGGTTACAAAATATGATAAGATTTTGTGGTGTATACACTACATAGATAGTGTTTGCAAATGAAGTCTTTTGCTGAGTGTTTAAAGGGGTTTACTTATTTCAAAGTCAACAAGTATGTGGATAACTATACATGTGCTCTTCAAAGAAAAGCAAATTCTGTATGAAACTTTCACCAAGAACAATTGGACATCTCAATACTTGCACACGCTACAAGAAGCGAATCTCTGTATGTATACGAATTATGAAATTGATTGCATGGTAGATTCAAATATCTATTTATTTATTTTGTTCAATCAATAAAAGGGTTCAACAAGGCAATTCAGAAAGTGATTGTAGTTGACATAACGTTTTTGAAGAGAAAATACAAAGGAGTTCTACTAGTTGCTACAGTTGTAGATGGTAACTCGAATTTGTATCCAATCACATTTAGAATTGCTGATTCTGAGAATGATTGTTCGTGGGAATAGTTCCTAATGCAATTTAAGATTGTTTTATCGGATGATGAAAGTTTAGCATTTGTGTCAGATAGACATATGTCAATTGGTAAATCAATTTGATGAATACAAACGTATTTAATCATTGATCTCAAAACTACAAATTCTCAAAAATCTGTCGGAAACACGTCAGTCGTACATCTGTTGCCTCACCCGTCGAAAATAGCACCGATGGATTTTTGACTAGTTTCCGATGGATATCAGATATTGGATTACCTACAGATTTCTGACATATTTAAGATGTCGGATAGACGTTGGAAATTTGTTGAAATTACCAATGGATTTCTGGTGTGTGTTTTATTTCCGATCATCTAGATCTTATGACCAAATCTGTCGAAAATCCGTTAGAAATAACCATTTTTGACAATATCATATGTCGAAAAGCCATCAAAAATCCGTCGGAATTACCAACGGATTTCTGATGCGTGTTTTATTTCCGACAATTTAGATCAGACTGCTAAATCCGTTGGGAATCCATCAGAAATAGAAATTTATGACGAATTTCTATCAAATTCGCCTGTCTGTTTCTCGATGCTTTCTTGTAGTATTATCCGGATCCAGATCCGTAAATATCCACAGATATCTGGATCTGTAAAAAATAGCTAAAATAAATTATTTAAAATATCATTTAATATTTCAAATTAATTTATAAAAATTTATATCATGTTTACTATGCAAAATTTTAAAAATACACAAAAGTTTCAAATAAAATTTATTTTTGTGATAATTTACGTAAATTTCTATCTATTATAATACATATATATATATTATACATATATTTTAAATAATACTATATATAGAACCAGATCTGGATCGGATATGGATATCCGATTTTTTTAAATAAAATATTCGGATCAGAATCCGGACACCTCGGATATCCGGTTTTCCAGATTGGATTGGAGCGCATCCCGGATCGGATCTCGTAATTATATATATATATATATATATGTATATAGTTATATAGAAATGTTAAAACTATAAATGTTAAATTTTGATTCAATTGTGAGTTATTGTAATCATATATAGTTAGAAAAATTAAACTGTAGTTCAATTGGGCTACGTCCAAGAGTGAAAAAGTTTAAAAAATTTCCCAAAAATTAAAATTTGAAAAGTTTGGACAAACAGTCGCCATGGAAATTACATGAACGATGACTAGAAAACATAGAAAATAAAATATATACTTTATCCACTTCATTTTATTTGTTTTTTATATATAATTATCTTGTTTGCTTTTATAATTAGACAATATTTTTTCATTTTATCATTTTTATCTACAGTCAACTCTACCTCGTTCGCATTTAATTGCATAATTAGATAGTAATTTGTTCTATCGACCGTGGAAAAATGTATACTTTATTTTTTGTTTATTAGTATATATAATCATAAATTATTATTAATATATTTTAAATTATATGTATTTTTTGTTTTTTAAATTTTTTTATTAATATTATAGATGGTTTGTGTTGTGTTAATTATAAATTACTAATAAATGTAAAAATGAATAATACGATGGACTCTTATAATATGTTAAGAACTCGCCATGTACATTATAGTAAAATGTTTGCATAAATTTTAGTTATTTGTTTACATCATAATACACTAATAATATTATTTTGGTTTTATGAAGATTAATATTGTATTATATTATTTACAGATGCTTTAGGTTTATGGTAGTTACATATACTATTAATATATGTAAATTTTGAATAACATATTGTAATCTTATAAATATTCGAATTTTATTTTAGTATGTTTTAATAGTGATAGTAAGTAAAATATCAAATACTTTAAAAAAAATCATAAACCATATAAATCAATATACATGCTCCGGTTACCTATCAAACAATTATGTTAAATTTTAAACATTCAAAATCATGTATATTTATGTATTATAAGATATAATTTAGTTGTAAATGTTCAGTAGTGATGTTACGTGGGTATTTTCTAAACTAATCAAAACATTCTAACAATTTGATTAGGGGTGTTAAATTGGATTTGAATTCGGTTTTAATTTGGGTTATTTTAGTATATAACCTAGGCATATCTATTTTAGAACGGAAAATCATCTCGTCCATTACCCATAAAAATCTTGCGTCCCATAACAGTTCATTTTTAAATAATTACCCATTTGACAATTTTAACGAAATTATATTACCCGTTCGGCAATGTTTATTATAAGAGATTGACTAAGAATTTTTAGACGGGATATATGTATTCTCCGTTTGAATATTGAATTTTAATAAAATTAATGAAAATTATCTAAAAACTTTATACACCTAAAAAAATATCTAAATATTTAAAAAAAAATTATCAGAAATCCCTAAAATACTCATCTAGATGTGGACTCTTACTTGTTCCATATTCAACTCTTACCAAAATTAATGAAAATTTGATAATTGAATCTACCTATCCAAATTTTCTGATCTCGTATCGTTACATAAATTGTTAAGATCTATTTTAAGAAATATTTATTAATGCTAACGAATCAAAACTTAATTATTGTTGTTGTATCCTAATGATTTTGGTATTACATACTTAATTTTATCCATATACATAGTTGCAATTATGGTTGTTAAGATCTATTTAATTTTTCTCTCCCAAAAAGTTGATATGTTGAAAATATTATTAAAATCAAAAGTCTGTATCTACAAAATCTGTAGAATTCAAAAACGAAAACTATATTTAGTAAGCTTTTGAAAATATATGGCAATGATTAATTAATAAAAACTATATGAAAATTATTTTTAAAAACTTACTTTTCGCACTTGAAAATAATTACTATTTTTTTTGTTTAGTTTTTAAAAAGCAGACACCTATATATATTTGGTTTGCTTACTTTAGTTAGGTTTTAATTTAGTTTGATTCTGTTTAAGTGACCATTGTAGTTGAAAATTTGAAATTAATTATCCACCTGGAAGAAATGTTGATACAAAAGAAGCTTTCAAAAGCTTTAATACAAATACATATATATCTCAGATAAAATGTCATGGATTTATGAGAAGACAACTTCTGATTTTGATTGCTTGGAAAAACTTCAGACAATCATATTTGATCATTAAAGATTAAACTTCCAATTCCAGCGCACATGTTAAAGCGGCATGTAACGCTACGTTTTAGAATTTTGGTTATCGCCGTGCACTTCATTCCACCGGAGAGCAGACTTGCCACCGCAAGAAACAGCTGGTTTGTGGCAGCTTGTGAAGATAAGCTTTTTGAGTTCGTCGAATTGAGCTATTAGACTCACGTATTTAACGTCATCGATTAAAATTTTCGTGAAACGTCCGCCGTAAACGATGATGACATAGTATAAGTGTAGATGGTCAACCACTAATTTAGTGTATATATGTAAAATGCTAAAAAAGAATTGACTTTTTTACTAAGAAGTAAGCCTCTGAATTCTCTGAATTTTTGAAATAAAAATAATGAAAATTAGTATTTGATTGGATCAAGATAATAATTTTTTTGAAAAAGGTTAAACTATCAATCAAATAAAATATGCTAGTATCGATTAAAAAATATATGCTAGTATCTGAATCACATGTTTGAATAATGAGTTGAGGAATTTCTTGATCAAAATCGGTGCATTTTCATCAAAAGTTATCCTCAAAGTGTTTTTCCTTCTCACTTTCATAATTCTCTGTTTTTACAATAGAAGGATGATTCCATTAAGACTTAGGATTACAAAAACTGGATTTGATTTATTGCATTGAGTTTACGTACCTCGGCAAATATAATAGGATTATTAATAGGCTCTCAATAACTGAACGTGTTATTAAATTAATATATCCAAAAACTATAGAAATTAATAAACATAAAAAAATCATATTCAGATTGGATAAATTTTACATAGCAACGCAACATTAATTTGCTTACGTTTAATATGCAAAATATGAGTCTTTGAAAAGAAAGAAGGCCTAGTCATCCCACAAGGCTATGTAATTTTGGCAGAAAAATTATATAATCAAATTTTAACGGAAAAATTACGGATTTCTTATATTGACCGGAAAACTACGGTTTTGCATTTTAGTAGAAAATTTGCATAATCAAGTTTGGCGGAAAAACTGTGGATTCTCATCTTTTTGCAGATAATTGCAGATTTATCATTTTTGACAAAAAAAAATGCGAATCATATTTTGGGTAGAAAAATTGCGGATACAAATTTTTGAGAAAAAATTGTGGATCTTCATTTTGGCGGAAAAGTGACATATATGCATTTTTGCAAAAAAACTTGCATATTTATATTTTGGAGGAAAAATTGAGAAGTCAAATTTGTTAAGTTTTTGTTTGGCTCAGTTTTGAAACTAATGAATCAATGATTAATTATCAACCCATTTATCCATTAACTTATTAAAGTCAAATTTTCAACCCAATAAAATTCATGTGTTGGGTTGAGTTGGATTTAACCCATAAAACCCATCCTGACACCCCTATGTGTGTGTCACTAAGTTATTTGCATAGAAAAAATATTTTTAACTAATATATATGAAATTTTGTACAATGTGATAGAACTAACATAATTTTAAATTTTATCAAAATTATATTCAATGTTAAAGTAGAAAATCAAATAATTTTCTATACATATTATCTTATTCTATTTATAAATTAATTTACTTTTCTTTGCTTTGGGGTTTTTAGTTGAATGATGTTTTATTATTTAGATTCTCTTTTTTATCTACAATCAACTTATCTTCGAATTTGATTATATGGTTTTATAATTTTAAGAAAATTATTGTCATTTGGAGAGGGTGTTGATGTGATTGTCTTCTCTTGCAAATAAAATATACTGTATATGAAAATTTTAAATAATAAATTAAAATAGATTTTTTGTAATGAAGACAAGTAGATTTAAGTTTTATAATAATAATAACAATAAATTTTAAAACTTAAAGATTAAATTGAAACAAATGGTTAATATTAATTCTAATTAGACTTTATTTATGTCATTGTTCATTTTATTCTAAAATATATATATATATATTAGGGATAATTCATTATATAGGAGGAATTTCAACAAATTTATCCATCTAAACTTTTTTGATAAAAGTCATTCATTTAGTCTTTTTAAACTATTTAATCCTAATTTGCCCTCCTAATTTTTTTAATTAAAATAAAACATATCAAAACTTCTGATTTAAAAAGAGGTTTGATTTAAAAAATATATTTTTTATTAATTTTAAATGATATTATATCATTTAATGAAATCAGAAAAAAAAAACCAAAAACTATCAAAATCCCTAAAAACTAAAAACTCCTCTTCTCTTCTTCAAAGCACACGATCTTCTCTTCTCTGGCAGCGGCTCCGACGAACTTGACTGTTCTTCTCCTCTTTTGCGACTGTTCTTCTCCTCTCTTGCGACTTCACAACTCCACCACTATCTCAGGTAAAGCTTCACAGTATGACTTTGTTGGTTTTCATATGTTATTAACTGTGTTATGATTTGAAACTGCAGGCACTATCTGAACTGCATGACCGAATCCCTCCCTTTCCCTGGCCTGAACTATCAGCTACGCATGCTGCCATACTTCACACTTGTCCTGCGTTCTCTTGCTTGCTTGGAAGGTATTTATAATTGAATCCTTGATTTCTCTTTGTTTGATGGTTTAATTATCATTGGTAGAAGAAATAATTATACCATCAAAGCATGTTGTAAATATGTGAAGCGAAAATCCGCCTTTTGAGTATGGATCTTGTATTATGTACTGTCAATGTGAATTATACAATTTCTTAACCTGGTGGCTGTTTGTTATATGGCTGTGATAGGATCCAGTCCTCAGTTAGGGATATATGATCGCTAATTTATGTACTATTCCCATTAGCTTTTCTGTAGTTTACTTTGACCATCCCATCATGTTATTAGATTTTACATGTTAAAGCACTGGAATTCGATTATCACAGAGGAGTTGTCGCCAAAGAATCTTGCTAATGGCATTGTTTTTGTAGAATCTTATGGGAATCACAGAAGTTTGAAGGACAAACTGAGAAGGCTGAGCTGTGGTATAACACTGCCTATTCTCTTGAGAAGATTACCAGCTCCACCATTCAGGTTTACTTTTTGATATGTTGTACAAACTCTAAATGATTCATCTATTTTCTATGCCACTACTACCTCCACTTCATATTTTCTTTGAATAATTTCTTTTTTTTTTTGGGTTTATGTAAAATAATTACAGGAGTGGGTGCAGTATGCTCCTGATGTAAAACTGCATTTACCAGCGCCTAATGTCTTTATTGCTACGGATCTAACATTAAAGGATGATAGGAACAAGGTTCAATTTCACCGCACAAATTAGAAGAATTTTTTTTGTTTTTAATGCATTGCGGTCATCTTATGTGATCAAGTTCTTGAACAGGAAACTGTTCCAGTTTTGTTGAGAAAGTCACCTTTCTCAAGATTTTGGTACAAGCCAGATACAATGTTCTCGAAACCAAAAGCATATGTTAAGATGGATTTCAACTGCCCACTTGCAGTCAACTCTCCTGACGCAGCAGTTCTTACTGATATTTTTACGCGGTTGCTGATGGACTATTTGAATGAATACGGTAAGATTTGATCGATACATGCCTCAGTATTTTCCTTTCAACTAAGGATTTTCTCTAGGCTTTAGTTTAGACTTTAGAGGACTCTGTGCCATATAAGTGGAACCAAGCTTTTGAAATTGGTAAATTTGTCCAGTAGGCACCAAAACTTGTCTCATGCAAAATATTTCCATATGATCCTCTTGATTGAGCATTTCTTGTAGCATTTGAATAGTCCATCAAATACAACGAGTTTTCTGCTTTGTGTTGCATCTTCGTTGTATGTCTTGAAGACAAAAGAAAAATGGTGTAATTAAGTAAAATAATATAACTGAGTAAAGACACAACAAAACTTCTATTTTGATATTATATTATCAAAACTGTCCCATCACTCTTTACCTCTCCTATGTTGTAGCTTATCATGCACAAGTTGCTGGTCTTTACTATGGAGTGAGCCTTTCGGACAGTGGTTTCGAGGTGAGTTTGACATTTACCTCATCTTCACCACACACATTTGCTCATATTTTACTTAATGTTTTTTCTTTTATATTTTCTGGCTAACTGTTTTTATTCCCAGTTGACCCTTCTTGGTTATAATCACAAATTGAGGATCTTGCTGGAAACTGTTGTTGGAAAAATAGCAAATTTTGAAGTCAAACCTGACAGATTTTCTGTTATTAAGGTAACCATTTCAGGCTTTGTCTCTTTATATAATTTAACTTAATGGTTGGACAAGTCCTCTGCATCAGAATAATTATGTTTTTGTATCCTTTACTAGGAAACTGTCACAAAGGAGTATCAAAATTACAAATTCCGACAGCCCTATCACCACAAGCAATGTATTATTGTTCACTGATATTACAAGATCAAACCTGGCCTTGGACAGAGTAACTGGATGTCCTTTCTCATTTGGAAGCTCAAGACGTAGCTAAGTTTATTCCAATGTTGTTATCAAGGACATTTATTGAGTGTTATATTGCAGGTACGGACTTGTTTTTTTTGCATGATTTACTTTGGCTGTGATGGTTTTGGAAGCTGCTTTGGTGTTCCAATATTTATATTCACTTCATTTCAGGTAATGTGGAGAATAACGAAGCTGAGTCAATGGTCAAACATATTGAAGATGTTATTTTAACGATCCAAAACTGATTTGCCGACTTTTGTTTCTGTCCCAGCACCGCATTAATAGGGTGGTAAACCTTGGAAAAGGAATGAGGTATTTTTACCACCAAGTTGGCTCAAACCCTAGTGATGAAAATTCTGCTCTGGTGCACTATATTCATGTAATTCCTTATTCAAATTTAGAAGGTAGCTTTGAAATTTATTCTTAGTATCTACCAGTTGTTCTTTGGAATTTCTTATTGTAGATCTTGGTACTTGTTTCCTGTTAGCTTAGAACATATTTCCACGATCATATTGTTTTAGCTAATTATAACGTTGGTTGCCACAAACAGGTTCATAGAGATGACTTTGCCATGAATATTAAACTTCAGCTATTTGGTCTTATTGCAAAGCAAGCCACCTTGCACCAACTTAGAACAGTCTAGCAACTTGGTTATATTACTGCACTTGCTCAGAGGTAAATTGGAATTTTCCTTGTGTTTCCTAATATACTCCCCTGAATTCTGTTTAATTGCGCTTTTATGCAACTTTGGAACGATTCTGGCATCTATGGTGTACAGTTCATTATCCAGTCCTCAGAATTAGATCCTTTAAATTCATCTCTCTTCCAGAGCCACCACCATCTTCAGGAATCAACATTACAGTCAAAGACTTCGAGATTCTAATCAGAGACAAACATGTCAGAGTGATACTGAGAAAGATACTGGAATATGCAAAGAGTGACCGAGTTTTGATGCTCAGATTCTGCTGGACTTCCTTTGTCATGTCTCTCACCACCACTGCTCTTGCTTGCCATCAGTTTGTGATCTCGGTCTCTGAAGGTTACATCAACTACTTTATCTCTGACTGCTCCAGTCAAACTTCCTACCTGAACATGTCACACTGACACTGAGGAAAAAGTATCTAATGGATATTGTTAAGCATCTTATATATATTGTTGCCAAGCCGCAAGCAAAGGTTTCCTTAGTAAGGGTGAGATTCCAAAGAGAAAGACTAGAGATTTTAGTGTATAGATTTGTTCCATACACTGTATAATACTATCAATCATTGTCTCAGTGGTAATGATATGACCATATGTTATGATTTTAAGTATAATATCCGAGGCATCAAAGGTCCTTTTGCTCTGCTTCCAGAACACAGTATCCACATCCACCAAAATCAAATCGTCTTATTTGATTGAAGGCTAAGGCATTAACAAAAGCAAGTCTTAATTAGTGGTGCTTTAAGATATATTTGTTGAGTAGATGAAATTACGGTCTACTAATAATGATATGATATAATAAAGCGTTTAGATCTTGGAGCTTACAACAAAATTCATTATAGAAGAAAAATAAAGAAAGAAGAGGAGTGTTGTTCATTCCCAAGATTATATCATTTACAAAGAATGAACAACATGCATAAACTATAGAAGTCCTATCACTTCTTGAACGTAAACTCAGATAAATCAACCTTGACATGCTCAGTAACCTCTCTCTCTTTTCTAATAGGACTTGCCATGTCAGCTTGGGGATGATGACTATTGCTATATTCAGAATCTGTGATCTCAAGTTGACTCTGAGATTCAGGATCGAAGAATTGCTGATGGCCATGGCCGCTGCCACCAAAATCAGAGAATCTAGGAGGAGAAAGAGGCAGTGAAGCTGGTTTGATGGTCTAGACCGTATTATGGCGGTAGTGGCCGATATAGAGTTAAAATCTCTTCTACATGAAGCACAAGACGTCAAAGGAGAGAAGAAGAACAACAACAAATATCGTCAAAACTAAATTTTAATTTAATCTAACAAATAAATAATTTTAAATAAATAAAATTTTTATTTAATAACAGAAATTATTTAATAACTTTAAATATTATTTTTATTTAATAATCAAAATTATTTTTAAATTATTTACGAGATCAGATAATCATTTAGTCATTATCTTTGATATTTTTTAAATAATTTTAAAATTCAGTCATTACCCTTTCGGATATTCTAATTTTTTCAGAATACATATTCTAAACTTATCAGAATACGAATTCTAGTTGCTAGAATACGTAATATAATATTTTCAAACCATGAACAAATACTAGAATAAGTATTCTAAAAATATCAGAATGTGTATTCTAAATAATTCAGAATATGTATTCTAATATTTCTATTCTAAAAATCCTATAACATGAACAATTGCTGGAAAAGTAACATAATTTTTTCAAACCATGAACAAATGATAGAATACGTAATCTAATAATTTAATCTCACCAGAATACCTATTATACAATTTTCAGAACAACTTTCATCAAACTAAAAACTTACTTCAAACTGCCTAAAATGAAAAAAATTATTCTTCGAATCTTCTTAATAGGTGTGTATTTACATATTTATATGTTTTTAAAAAAAAAACTAAAATTAATCTAATAGTAGAGATAGTTTAAAAAAATGATAATTAAAAAAAAAAAGTGTAAAATAAACAAATCTTTTTACTAGAATTCCTTTATAATAAACTTCCCCTATATATTATTTACCTCCTGCTTCGGCCGCTCTTGTTTGCTAGATCCTAGCCGTCCGGTCCGGTTGCAAGTCCAGTCTTCTTTCTTATTTATGCTTTTTGGAAACAGATCCGAGGTGACTGTCCTAGTATATTTGAAGGTGCTTTTGTTTAGTTCGCCTTTTATTTCTAAAAGATGGATTAAATCCCCCAAACATATTGCGATCTGAGATTATATTTTAACAGTTCCTGTACTCTGATTCTTCTACTTATCAAATTGCTTATTTTCTTCTGTTTATTTTTACATAATGCTTTGGTGTTTGGTTTTTGCCCACCAGATGTTCGACAAATTACTCAATGAACATCACCCCTTTGTTTGCAGGACATTCTTGTTCCATTTTATCAAGAACAAAGCCATGACGAGTCTGATATGGTTAACGGCAGAAGAAGCTGCAAAGAACAGAGGAAAGGTTTTTTCTTTGTATAGACAATTACTAAGGAGCATCAACTCGCCAAAATTGCAGCTTAGTTATGCATCAAGACTTGCAAAGAAAGCTGAGGTTAGGACTATCTTCTTGTTTGGCTCTGAGGAGATTTCAAAACACAACGTTGCTGATCTCATACGGACTGCTGAATATGCTCTTTCTCAATTGAAACAAGGCAAAATCCCCAACAACACCACTCAGCATTGAGAGACTTGTTTCCATGGCTCCCTCGTTGTAACAGACCAAGCCGCTCATTTCAATCTTGCGGTTTTTTTCCTTAACTCACATGGCATGTTTCTAGTATTATGAGTCTTTGGTTTAAAATTTATATCGTATATGTTTTCATATTGCTCACTATATTCCAATAATCATTACTAATAAAAAGTTTGAACAATTTAGTGACTACTGTAACATAATGCAAATAGTCCAAACTGATGAAAAACACATGTGAAATGATAAATAGTAGAATGGTTTTCTTTCACAACTCAATCGAAGGTTTAACACGATGTTTATAATTGTAGTTCGACAAGAATCTACTGGATCGTATATTACGATTCTACCAAAACTTGCAGCTCAAAATCTTTTATAGTTAACAAACACTCAAAACAGCTCCTTATCCTGAGTTCTCATGCTCGTCGTCTACCTTCTGAGCTTGTTGTTTTCCAATCTGTGGCCTTCTCATAGCTGAATAAACAGAGAAAGATGAAGAACCATAATGTCACAACTTGTAGGAGTTTTGTTCATTGTCTTTATATGTTTTACAGAAAATGCATATTCAGAAAAGTAAACTCACATTAAAGTGCAGACCCGGCAAGACATGTAAGCCTTGATTTAGTATTAGTCTCGGCTAATGGTTTTGTCTTCTCTTTAGCAGCCATTCGCATGTCCCAAACTCGTATGATTCCATCAGACGATGCAGAACCAACCAAGTATGGATCTTCTGATGCACCGTCAGTATCATTCCTGGTAAGCACGACAACACCTTTGATTCGGGCTGGGTGGGCATCTTCTATGGAATAAGCAAGCTTTCCACTATTTGTGTCCCAAGCTGTTATAGCCCGATCCTCACCACCTGTAAACAGAGTTCCACTCTGTTGCCAATTAAGCAAACATTTTAGCCACAAGGAATAAAGTCTCTGAATCAAAATCATCACCATTTCCAAAAATAAAACATAAACAGAATAATATAAGATGGCCTCTATTTAGCCAAAGATTTGGAGGCTTTAAGAAGATCGGCTCTTCTAATTTTACACTGCAATAACATACACTTCTCAAAAGTTACTGACAGAGAACAACTAAATATTATCACCCCAAAAAGAGTTAAAACGAGAAAACATTATAGGGCTAAATCCTATGACAGCCTTAAATTAGCTTAAGCTGGGTTCTTCTGCAATGCACACACATGGGCAACATAGGACTAAGCATTAAAAAAACAACAACAGCTCCAGTTCAATTTAGACCGCAGTCGAAGTAAACACAAGCCAAGAATCAACACTTCAGAAATGTAAAAATTGTTAGGATTCGGGAGGCTAACGTTGCAATATTGGGAATGATAAACAAATTGAAATAAAAACTGAAGCTTCAAAGAATACGGAACAAACCTCTCCAGGAGCAGCACAGAGTATACGTTTACGGCTCGAATTTTCAACCTCAAGAAGAAGCTTAGCATCTTCAGATTGATGAACACCAACTTTACTATTAACCACCATGAAAAACTTATCACCACTGGAATCAAATTTCACAAGACTCGCTTCATGACCTAACCTACAACAAAAACTCCTCTTTCCTCTAACCAAATTCAACATCGCAAAAAACTCATCACGATAAACAGCTAAAGCAAGCTTCCCTGAAGGATGAATAGCCAAATCATTCACAGCTTTCTTATGAGGACGAAACGATTTAAGCAAAACAAAAGGATCGGTGGCAAATATCGCGACGGAGCCATCAGCAGCGGCGGAGATGAGATTTTGCGGGAAGGGGAGAGAAGGAGGAGTGTAGAAGGAGAGAGCAGTGATGGAAGCTGTGTGGTTATGGTCAAGGAGAGAACCAAGGGAAGAAGCGGAGGGAAGATCGTAGAGATGGATTGTATCGTCGGAGCCACCGGAAGCTGCGGCGGGACCGGCGCAAGCGACGGTTGTGATTGAGGAGATGTGAGATGGGTAAGAGAAGAGGGGGGAGAGAGTTAGGGTTTGAGTTTCCGTGTCGTGTTTTGTAGGTTTAAGCTTGAAACCCCAAATGTATCTCTCGTATGAGCCGGCGATGATGCTCATTGTAACCTGCGATGAGAGCTTCCAAATTTTCAAGTCTAATTGAGAAATTTTAGGGTTTTAGGCTTTATAGAAGGGGAAGACTATATTTTCTTTATTCTTTTTTTTTAATGTAAAATGTTTTCAAAATTGAATCAGATACTAAACCGACTAGATTTGTGGTTTATGGTTTAAATTGGTTGAATCGATTATACCAACTATATTTTATCACTAGGTAGAACCATGTTAAAAATTTGCCAGCTGTTAGTAGACGTTCAACCTAGGCCTAATGTCTAACAAAAAAATCGGAAATGAATTAGAAATTAAGTTTAGGATTATCATTCATGTACATGTAGATTTATATCTAATACTTTTGTGTATTCAAAATGTTGAAGTGCAGCTTACTTGATTGATGAGCTTAACTTGTGTTTATGGATGTGAGTTCCAAACCCCTTAAATGTTATTTTGTCAACTTTTTTTATTTTTTTAATAAAAGGTAAAACCGTAATTTGCTTTTGCCATCTTCTTTCTTACGATCACATAATTTGGAAAACCCTAAGTCGGCCGTCATTGATGTTTTACATATAATAATAATTACAAATGAATTTCATTTTTTTTCTTACTGTTTATATCATAAAGTTGTAGATCTAACATATATTAATAGTTAGTACAGAAGTTTCGTCGGAGGTCTGATTTAATACTTTAACATTCATGTACATTAATTTTTCTATTTTATCTATAAATTATTTTTCGTATAATATATGAGATGTTAGAAGTGATTAATTTAATTACTTGAATGAGATTACTTTAAAAGATTTGATTTTGATGATTACTAACATATTATTTGAAGCAATACTATTTGATAGAGTTAAGAAAATTGAGAATGAAAATGATAATTTAGATTTGATTTTAAATAATTCATGTCAAAAAATATATTGAAATTTTGTTCTTAATATTTTTAATATAATATGATATTTAATTATATATATATATGTATATACATTTTTAACACGTATCCGCTTTCTATTTTTTTAAATTCGTTTTTCACTTCGATATGCTTCCGCATATGCGTATCCGCTTCCAAAATTTCATGCAACATCTACTTAATTAGATTCTCTAATTTGTTAACCGATTATAACCAAATCGCAGCAGTTTCTTGCCGCTAAACACTTCATTGCCGGTTTTAAAACATAGGTACAGCTCAATCTCATCCTCACGGTCCAATCCTTAGGTACAGGTCGAGATCTAAGCTGTCTGAGCCACATCATAAACGATAGAGATTTGGATGGAATTCTTTAGCTATGGTTTGCTTTCAGAACCTACTGCCAAAAAGTTTCACCCGGAGTTTTTTTCTACCATTCGACTTCAACATTTTTTTATCAATCTATATTTTTTTTTCAGCTCTTTCGGTGGTTGTACTCTTTTCCTCCAATTCTGTTTTTGTTAATATCTAAAGAGTTATTAGTTGAATGCTAATAACTATCGGTTGAAATGCTAATAACTAAATAAAATTATGACTAAATTAAGGGGAAATGCTAATAACTAAATTCCGAACACTATGCAAAATTAGGATTGAATAATTATAGTTCCAACGAATTCAGAAAATTGTCTTTAAAACATTGGATAGTGCGAGTTTTGATGGTAAATGAATAGTACAGTACTGTGAATGTCTCCGAGAGAATTTACAATAGCACATCTTTAATTTACTACAAATGAGATGGGATAAGAACCCAATGATGGGTAGATTATGTAATTTTGATGGGAGTTTTCACTTTTCGCCCCAGCGCAAATTACCACGTCAGAAGCCAATGATTACTGAATGTTTTTATTTTTTTCAAATTAGTAGGATCTTCATGTTACAACAAAAGAAATATTCATAGGGATTAAGCTATAGTCGTGAGGTGTCAAAGTTATGAACAACTGAAACATAAATATCCTAAATATCTAAATAAAATTTAGTTAATATATGTTTAATTTATGTTAATTAAATAATGTTAATTATTGAACTAAATAAAATTATTTAGTTAATATCTAAATAGTTTCCCCTTAATTTAGTTATTAGCATTTCCCCTTAATTTAGTCAAAATTTTACGTTAGCACTCTCCTGCTGTATAATTATCGTAAGAGATATGGTTAGAAACAAATCAAATGGTTTGAAAATGATAAATTTTTTTGTAGGATTGCTTATGATCATCGGTTTCATTAAATTAAAAATTTATTATGGATAATGGTTAAGACCAAACCGATAGTAATCTAGTAAAAGAATGAATTTGATTTTATTAAAATTTTAAAGAAAGTTCACATGTGATATCTCCTAAAATTATAAACAATTTTATTTCGTCGATTCAATTTTTTTGAGTTTAAATCATCATATATTATCATATTTAATAATATTTATTTTCAAACTGTAATAAATTATTGATAATAATTTCTGTATAAATTTTAATGTTAGTTATAAATATATAAATTTAAATAAAGGAAGACAAATAATTATTAAATTTGTTTCTTTAATCTATATATAGGGTAGGTTTCAAATTTACAAACATAAATAGAGTATTATTCAAAAACACACACATATATATATATATATGTGTGTGGGGGGGGGGTTAAATGTTAAGTTTTATATCTTTTTAAAATTTTTGACTAAAAACAAAAATAAGACAGAGAAATCAAAATGACCGAATTTTACGAGATAAACAAACTACAACATAATGTTACAAAACTATAAAGGAAAACAGAAAAAACTACAGAGAACTAGTGGTTCGATCACCAGATGCAAGCTTCCAGGACCGTCTCTACTTCTAGGAAGATGCTAGAGTCCATTGTCAGTTTAAAAAAAAATTGAAGGTTAAAGGCTCAATTTTTTCTTAAAATTAATAAGAAATTAAAAATATGGGTTTACCAGAAACCCTACCAAAGATTGAAATGGGCTTGGCAGCTCCCAAACCAAAATGTCAGTGATGTTGCCGTGAGCCAACCTCAATCCAAAACCAGCCATCAAAACTTCATATCTAACGGTGCCTACAACTTCACCGAATCAATAGCGATTGAAACCTGCAAAATAATGCTCTAGGCTACTCCAGCGAGACCTATAGCTTCACAGAGAACCCGGTGCTAAATGTGTAAAAAGAAAAGTGTTTGAAAGATAATCACAAGATCCTCTACTCCATCACCTCTCAAAGTCATGTGCATTTCAAGATCTCCTTATAGTATCACGTGCTTGATACATGGTACCCGCACGTACAGAAAAAATAAAAAAGAAGATATTACAAAAGCATGTGCTACCACAAAGTAGTAGTAGGAAGAGTGTTACCAATACTATACACTCATCCTTTGACTCCAAAATGCGATAAAGCTGTTTTAAGATATTTGGAGTTAATAAGAAACTAAAAAACGCAATAATTGATTAATTACAGAATCAAAAACCATAATGGTGTTTTGTGAAAGGGCGCGGCTAAAATACTTCATATTTTTCCATGGGATGAAAAATACAAATATGTATATATTTGAAGCATAGATGTTTTTCACTTCTTTAACAAAAAAAGAAGTGTTTTTCAAAAAGAAATATTAATCTTTAGACATTTAAAAAAAAACTCAAAATTTAATAAAGGGCAATTGCCCCCTACTTATCTTATGTGCATCCGTCTATCATGGTAAACTCCATTCTCCTACAAATTTTTGTTTACTTTTTTTATTTTTTTGTTAAAATTTGTTTGCTATCTTACGTACGACATCTTATAGATGAATTATATAAATTTTGTGCAATCATTTAATTATTTCATCCCGAAAACATCATAGATTTAACAAAAATAAAGTAAGTGATGACTGTGCTTGAGGTGGTAGAACCGCCACAACTAGAGGGGCCATAAACGGCAAAATTATAAGAGCAAGTTTACAGAAGAAGAGCAAGTTTACCAATAAAGATGATTAAGTATGAACGGTGTCACCATGATTTAGAAATCAAAGTTAAAACCATGGAAACCAACATTGTGTACTCTAATGATTTCATTTTATATTTATTTTTCCCTTTTTGTCACTTAATATCAAATTTACATAAAAAGAATTATGTAAAAAAGCAACGTAAGTATATACAAGTGCATAAGTGTGCCCTTTCAACAAAAAATATTTCAAAATGAGAATCTTTAGAACATATATTTTTATAAAAATATGTTTTAAGTATATTTTATGAGGCCGTAAACTCGTGCTTCAATATTTACAAGCCAGGCTCGGCCCTAACCACAACAAACATATTTGATCTGCTATTCGCGCAATTCGAGACCAAAAAATACAACATAACAAATCCTAATAAAAAAAAATATTTTTGTGACGTTGTCAACCAAATGAAGCAAATATGTGTAGAAATGCATTTTTTTATCGAAAGATTAAATCATTTTGACTAA
The DNA here is from genome assembly GCA_963922655.1 of Cardamine chenopodiifolia. Taxonomy (NCBI): domain Eukaryota; kingdom Viridiplantae; phylum Streptophyta; class Magnoliopsida; order Brassicales; family Brassicaceae; genus Cardamine; species Cardamine chenopodiifolia. The sequence goes on along the minus strand of OZ000476.1, from coordinate 9,856,134 downwards.
CTAAAGTGTGCATAGAAGACTAACTAAGGTTGATATTTGTTTCACTTCCTTTCTTGATCGACCACCTTAGTTCTCTCGGTGGTAGTCCTAGTCCATACAAAACTTGTATTTTTCCAAGCCAGTCCATATATAGCCGAGATCCTGTCATACAAACGAGCCGAAAGACTGACCTAAACTTTTAGTTTTTGTCTCCTAGTTTTTTAATTAGGATGATTAAGATAGAAAATCATTTGACTAGTATAATTCTTTTCCCCAAAATTTTATTTTGAATTCTATTTTGTAGATTTTCGCGAAAGATGCAATTCTCCAACTCTCCAATAACAAGATTCCGCAAGTTTTCACAAAAAACGAATTTCTGTAACTTGTACTTTGATCAACTTATAAAAAAATTTTATGGCACAATTTTAAAAATTCGTTATAATTTTCCTTTATTGTTCACAGTTAAACTAAATCATTCATATTACATGGACATGGGATACATGTGTGTGCTGTACATTGGATTATGTTATTTTTAATGTAATGAATATTGATAATATCATCACAACACACATGGACATGGGCCACATATATGTAACGCCGTGTGCAATGGACCTCCAGAGTTCCTAAAGGAGTTTTGAAAGCTTAGAAGCTTAATGGGCCTTTGGAAATTCATCTTCACCTTACAAATCAAAAGATGGCTGGTCCGAATCAGATTTTGAACTCACACATCTCACGTGTAAACCACACACTTCTTTAAAATAATGTAAAAAAAAAAATCTCATCTCTCTTACGTGAATCACCCGCTGTCATTTCCTACCACAAAGATCACACATTTGTTTTTAATAATACTTCTTTAATTTAATGGAAACGATGGTCGTCGTGAACAATTCCACAAATTTTTTTATAGTTTTCAAACCATTTGATTTGTTTTAAACCATATTCTAATTTTGTTGGTTTAATAATAAAAGAATTTATGACAATTTTTAATCATAAAAATGTATCAAAATATTAAATATGTTTTAAAAGTTATTTAGAATAATGATAGGCACTACATTTTGGTATAAATAAAATCTTATTTCACACCACAAAATTAATTGATTTTATTTTTAAAATCTAAGATTTTTATAATTTATTATTATATTTTCGTGAAATATTTTAACAAAAAATAATATTTTAACAAAATAATTTTATTTTCAAAGAGAAAAAGAATTTTTCAAATTTGTAAACATATATATGATATTTTCCAAAATTTCAATATATATATATATATATATATATATTTTCAAAGAGAAAAAGAATTTTTCAAATTTGTAAACATATATATGATATTTTCCAAAATTTCAATATATATATATATATATATATATATATATTATATAACACGGAAATTTTGGATTTTACTAGATCTCAGAAAAAACTAAAGAGTTTTCCACTAACCTATCATAGATAAAAAAATGTTTGAATGTTGTGGATAGGGAAGAAAATGAGGTCAAAAATCAAGTCTAAACGTATTAAAGATTGGATGCTGGTTAGTGTGGATCATGTTCGGCAGAAAAATGTTTCAACCAAGCCCGGGACCTAAATCCAGCTAAAATCTAAGTGATTGGCTAGCATAAAACATTCGTCCTACAATCTAAATGATCAGATCGTTCAGACGCATAATTTCAAATTTCTACACAATAAAATCAATAATGGTGCAATAGAGTTTATGCTTTTGGTTTTATGTCCAATATTACACGGATGTTAAACTTTCAAGCCCTTGTCATTATAAGTGTTTTGTGAAACTGAGAGATTGTATATTATAGTATAATAACACTACAAGTCTAAGTCTAAAACCTTTGTATTGCGATTTTTCAACCATGAATGTATTGGTTTATGGGCTAAAAGATGAGGTGATTCTCGGGTCATTAGCTCAGAAGCCCAATTTAGTCAGAGGTGTGAGAAATTTCATTAAAAATAAACTAAGATACATGAGGTCAGTGTGAATTTTAAGCCATTTTTATTGTTTACTGCTTGATTTCAACTGTCATATACAAGTAATATTTCTCATGGTATCAGCTTGATTATAACCTTAGTCATGTTCAATTGAAAGCCACCAATTAGACCATTTGCTAATGATTAAAACTGCAAGATTTGAACAAGTGATTGATCAAAAACCAACTTATATAGTTATTCAATCTATTATACTGGAGCCATAAACTAAAGAGATGGTTCAATCCATTGAAATCGATAATAAGATGCATGGAAATGTATATTTCCATATATTCAGAGAAGACCTTCTTCTGAAAACTGCTGATGCAATCATCAAACATCTCAGGTATTGTCTTGAAAGTTGCATATCCCAATTCATGTATCTTCCTTGTATCCATACTATGTGGACTATTGTCTCCTTCTTCGTTACTACACCTGAAAACACACACACAAAAGAGTCAATCAATCAACCAACCAAATGAGATCAACTATGAGTGAATCTTATGAGATTGAGATTTACTTCTTCTCTAGTGGATAATTAGGATACTTATTTCTTAACAACTCAATGATCTCAGACCAATGAGCAACAGAACTCGAACATATGATTCTCCCTGATGCTTTAGGCTCTTCCATAGCTAATACATGTGCAGCAACTACATCGTCAATATGCACAAACCCGACCGTGAAATTCGGATACTCTCCTGCAAGACCTTTAACAATAGCAAGAATCATAAGTAGAGTACTTGTAGGTTTTGGTCCAAGCAATGGACCAACCACAAATGAAGGATTCACAACCACCAAGTCTAATCCTTTCTCTTCAGCTATCCTCCAAGCCCCTCTTTCCCCTAGAGTCTTTGCATATCCATACCAAAGCTGTGTACACACAACACCATCAATAGACATCAAAATTAAGGTTCAAGGAGAATAAAAAGAAGAAGTGTGACTCACGTTGAAACGTTAACAGTACTCAGGATCGCTCCAATGAGACTCGTTGAGAGGAGAAGCCTTAGTAGCATCGAAACGGTACCGTATAGAAGAACAAGAAGATGTAAGAACGATTCTTTTCAAAGTGGTTTTAGACTTTGCACAAGAGCTCATCACGTTAGTTGTGCCTTTGATGATTGGATCAACTAATGTTTCTTGAATGTTGTGATCTTGTGGAACAAGAACAGGGGAAGCTGTGTGGAATACTCCATCTACACCGTTCACTGCTTCGTCAAAGCTTCCTTCTACAGTTAGATCAGCTTGGAGAATCTTTAGCCTCTGTTTTGCTCCTTGAAATTCCCATAAAAAACCAACCTTTTCTTCATCACCTTCAATACAAAAGCCAAATCGAACAACATAAATTAGTGAAATAATTGAATAAATCGGAATGTTTTGTGTGAGAATCGAGAAAAATTGGAATCTACGAGGATCTCGGACAGTGGTTCGAACGCTGTGTCCGAGTTCGAGGAGTGATTTGATGATGTAAGAAGCAATGAAACCAGTCCCTCCAGTTACCAAGTACACAGCCATCCCTCCTGCAACGAATTTGATTTTGAAATGGCAGAGAGATTAATAGTGTGATCTTTGTGGTAGGAAATGAGAGTGGGTGATTCACGGGAGAGAAATGAGAGTGGGTGATTCCCGTAAGAGATTTGGGTGACCACTCTCATTAAAAGAAGTATTAACATGGAAGTCTAGTTCCTCTCGCCATCTCTATAGTGATAGAATCATGCATAGCCTCCATCATTCTATCACCAGCCGGTAAGTACGGAACATGCTCAACATTTTCATCACCACAAAAGTTGAACAATGTGCAACAAACTAATCAAATCAACACAAAGCAAAAAAACAACACAAATCGAAACAGAACATGAAACAAGCTTTATTCTACTTCAATCAAAGTATCAGTGCTCTCTTGGGATATTAACACCACCTAACTGAGGCTAAAAGAGCACATAGATATTATAAGACCTCAGCTCAACGAACATAAAATTGAGTTCACCAATTGCTTAGGATCTTCATGTTACAACAAAAGAAGTATTTACAGGGATTAAGCTATAATCGTGAGGTGTCAAAGTTATGAATAACTGAAACATAAATATCCTAAATATACATTTTATTTTCAAATAGGAGAAACATAAGAAACATCTCAGAGCACTACCAAGTAATTAAAACCACAAAACACTAAGAAACATATAAATGATGAACAACAGAAACAAGGAGATGTGTAACCAAAGCAGCATTTCATCTTAGTGCTCTCTTGGGAATTTAATCAAACACCTAACAGTCGAAGTATCAAGCTTCATAATCACTTCATAAAGTTAAGCTAATCAACAACCCAAATGGTTACCTAATTCTCGCTACTCTCTAGTCTCTTGGAGAACCCCAAACACCTAATAGACTCGTCGACTGCTCAAACTCAAGCTAAATGGTTAAAAATTCATCTTCCTGATAAACAAAGAGAAGCGTTAAATCAGGGAAGTAAATGATTTATCAAATAAAATCGAAATAAGAATTCAAATAAACCCTTACCAGCGGTGTCGGAATATTTTATAACTCATTCAGATGGTTGATGTTCAATTTAGACATTAAACAAACATAAACTCTCATGTTCTATATTGGATGATGTAATGGTGATTATGGTTGGTTAATCTCTTTTTCAACTTTGGGTTTTTTCCATTGAGCTTTTAGAGCTGTCCGAAGTGTGAAAGAGTTTTGATTTTCCAAGTCAGTTTTATTTATTAGTATATCATTCGACTTTCATCTTGTGATAATGATAACACACATATTAATGAAAGGTTTTTTTATATATATAATTTTGTTATATTTTCATTGTTATTATCGATCGCCGTTATTTGTCTTGTTCAGTTTATCCGTTACCAGTTGGGCGTTAGATTCTGACGTGTATCGATTCATAGAATCGAATAGAAAGTGACAAATGCATGAATTTGGTGGTCACTGTTTCTCTGCTGATTAGCCGCGCCCTTCAACAAAACACCATTATGGTTTTTTTGATTCTGTAATAAATCAATTATGCGTTTTTTAGTTTCTTATTAACTCCAAATATCTTAAAACAGCTTTATCGCAGTTTGGAGTCAAAGGATGAGTGTATAGTATTCGTAACACTCTCCTACTACTACTTTGTGGTAGCACATGCTTTTGTAATATCTTCTTTTTTATTTTTTTCTGTACGTGATTCCCCTTCATTGCCGGTTTCAAAACATAGGATATAACTATTAGTATTCAGGTTAGGAATAGCAGAGCAGGTAATGTAAGATCAATAAATTAAATATGGCGGTAGAGTTTTTCTGAATATTATGTTAAATTATATTCAAACAAAGTGTTTTACATCATGTGCAAAAAAAATTCAAAACACTTTTGAATACCAAAAGCTCTAGAATAGAAGATTGATAAATTCAAAACCCGCTAACTATAGTGCAAAGTCGTATTTCTTTGGTTAATAAGATTCAAAAGGTTTATCGATCCCAGGGGGTGCAGATTCATAATAGGCATATCGAAATTATTGTACGTCAAATAACATCAAAAGTTTTGGTTTCAGAAGAGGGAATGTCTAATGTTTTTTTACCAGGAGAACTTATTGGATTGTTACGAGCAGAACGAACGGGGCGTGCTTTAGAAGAAGCAATCTGTTATCGAGCCGTTTTATTAGGAATAACTCGAGCATCTTTGAAAGAATGGAAAATCCAATTGGAAAAAAATAGAATTTAGGGGAAAGAGTACAACCACCTATCAAAAAAAGCTTAAATATAGATTGATAAGAAAATGCTGAAGTCGAATGGTAGAAAAAAACTCCGAGTGAAACACCTTGGCAATAGGTTCTAGAAGCAAACCATAGCTGAAAAATTCCATCCAAATCTCTATCGTTTATGATGTGGCTTCGGCGGCTTAGACCTCGAGCTGTACCTAAGGATTGGACTGTGAGGATGGAATTGAGGAGAAGAGAGATGCTCCATCTAGCTACTCGGCAAAAGTAATGGAATGAAGTGGAGGAGGTGGTGTTAAACCCGGAGAGATACTTCGACCAAGGAATAACTATGAAGAAGATAGAAGATGGGATGAGGCGTGAACCACAAGAGGAGTGACAATCTCTTGATACAACGCACTTCACGCCGAGCTAGGTTTCAAGGCGTGAAGAAATGTTCTTGAATCTCTCAAGAACAAAGGAGAAAAGTTTCTCAAATTTTATGTCAAAAGCGATCTAGAAATTACAAGAGTTCTTAGAGGCTTTTTTATGAAGCCCCTAGGTCTGGTATTAATTTTATTACAAACTGGTCCAAATTTTCTAACACTTACCTAATTTTGATCTCATTGAAATCAAAATAAACCAAAACACACTTAAACGATTTTAGGAAAAGAAAAGAAGGCTTTATGTGGATAAGTGCCTTCTTAGGAGATAGAATCACATTCCTTTTTTTTATCTGGACTTGTCATGGAGATTTCCAAATAAGATAAACAATGGAAGAGAATGTGATGCATCAAGAGATCTTGCTTCATGAAAAACTCCCGCGGTAAATCCTATGGAAAAAACCCAAGGTGGTGAAAAAGAGTGCAATATCTTGATGGCTTAGGGGTGTCTTCACTCCAATGAGATAATGAAGACACAAAACTCATGCCTTCCAAAGTAAATCAGATCCCGAGAGTTTTCTATGATCGGTGTTCCTTGGGTGCCACTCGGGTGCTCTCGGGTGTTCTCCTCGCCTCTTAGAGCTTCTTGTATGTATGCATTGAAATTTGCTCTATAGAATCTTTATTTGTTCCTCTTCATGACACCGGGTGGTATGGTAGGGGCTTCAGAGTTCTTCCCTTCCTCGAGTAAGTCCTTGGGTTCTTCTTCATGTTCTCCGAGTGGTGCTTGGACTAGTGTCGGGGCCCCATCATTCCCTCCTTCTTCAAAAGGTTTTGTCCTCAAAACCGGTTCATCACCTATATCAAAAGGAGCTAAATCAGCTACATTGAAAGTAGTAGAAACATTAAACTCACCGGGAAGCTCGAGGCGGTAGGCGTTGTCGTTGATCTCCTCCATGATCTTGAATGGCCCATCTCCCCGAGGCGCAAGCTTGTTCTTCCTTAGGCGGGAAAACCTCTCAGCTCTAAAATGTAGCCAAACCCACTCTCCTGGTTTGAATGTCAAATGTTGGCGTCCTTTGTTGGCGTGTCTCGCGTAACACTCGGTCTTTTGCTCGATGTTCACTCGAACTCTTTCATGTAGCTTCTTCACATAGTCAGCCTTAGAAACTCCTTCTTGATTGTCAAGATGGCTTGGGGATAGTGGTAAAAGGTCTAATGGGGTCAAGGGTTTGAAGCCGTAGACGATCTCAAATGGTGAGAGTTTTGTTGCCGAGTGTGAAGCCCAGTTGTATGCGAACTCTACAAATGGAAGGCACTTAACCCAAGTTTTCATATTCTTGCCTATGGTGGCTCTAAGGAGAGTACCGAGAGTTCTATTAAAGAATTGACAGTCAGTTTGAGGATGGCATGTTATAGAAAAGACGAGCTTGGTCCCTAATCTCCTCCAAAGTGTCCTCCAAAAGTTACTTAGGAACTTGGTGTCTTGGTTCGAGACAATAGTCCTTGGAATTCAATGCAACTTGATGACTTCCTTGAAGCACAAGTTGGCAGTTTGTATAGCATCGTTTGTCTTGGAGCACGAAATGAAGTGTACCATCTTGGAGAACAGGTCGACTACCACAAAAGTAGAATCTTTTTGGTGCACTCTTGGCAGCTCTAAAACGAAGTCCATTGAGAGATCAACCCATGGTGAAGTAGGGATTGGAAATGAGAGATATAAACCATACGGATGTACTATTGACTTTGCCTTCTTACAAACTAAACACTTCTCACAAAATTTCTCAACCTCACATCGCATCTTTGGCCAATAGAAGTGTTCCCTAAGCATATCCAAAGTAACCCATCAATCCCCCTCCATGCACTTCTTGCATAAGTAACTCTCTAATCAATCCCTTGGGGATGCCAAGGCGCTTGTCGTTAAATAAAAAATCATCATCCATATAGAACTTGAGAATCCTTTCCCTCTTCCTTGATAACATTCCCTTAACTCGAGATCACTTTCATAGCTTCTCTTAATACTCTTGAACCCTAGAATCTTGGCCTCCATGGTTGATATCAAAGTATACCGTCTAGACAAAGCATCCGTCACAACATTGTCTTTCCCTTTCTTATACTTTATAACATATGGAAATGCTTCGATGAACTCCAACCATTTTACGTGTCTTTTCTTGAGATTTTCTGCCCTCTCAAGTGCTTTAAAGTCTCGTGATCAGTGTGTATTACACATTCCTTGGCCAAGAGATAATGTTGCCAAGTCTCCATAGCTCTCACTAACGCGTAGAACTATTTATCGTAAGTAGGATAATTAAGCGTTGATCCACTAAGTTTCTCGCCAAATTATGCCACGGGTTTCCCCCCTTGTGTCAACACAGCTCCTATCCCTACTCCGGAGGCATCACACTCAATCTCAAAAGACTTGGAGAAATGCAGAAGTACTAACAATGGAGCGTGAGTAAGTCAGTGCTTCAACTCTCGGAAGGCTTCTTGTTGTGGCTTACCCCAACTAAAACCCACATTCTTCTTGATGACTGAGGTAAGAGGTGCAGCCATCGTGCTAAAGTCCTTGACAAATCGACGGTAAAAACTAGGCAAGCCGTGGAAGCTTCTATCTTGACTAATGCTCGTCGGTATTGGCCACTCCTCAATTGCTTTGATATTCTCGTTATCTACTTTCAAACCCTGCGAGCTCACAACAAATCCTAGAAAAACCAACTCATTAGCACAAAATATGCATTTAGCGAGATTAGCATATAAACCCTTGTTTCAAAGAGTTTCCAAGACAAGTCCTAAATGATGAACATGATCAATCAAATATTGGCTATAAATGAGAATATCAAAGTACACTACCACAAATTTATTGATAAAAGATCGCAAAACATGGTTCATCAATCTTATAAAAGTGCTCGGGGCATTAAAAGGGTCAAATTACCAACCATTCGTAAAAATCCTGTTTGGTTTTGAATGCGGTTTTTTATTCATCACCCTCCTTCATCCTCACTTGATGATAGCCGCTTTTCAAGTCAATCTTGGAGAAAAGGGTTGAACAGCTTACCTCATCTAGCATGTCGTCTAACCTTGGGATCGGGTTCTGGTACTTGATTGTGATGTTGTTGATGGTACGGTAGTCTATGCACATCCTCCAAGAGTCATCCTTCTTCGGGACTAGGAAAACCGGAACCGCACAAGGGCTAAGACTCTCTCGGACGTATCCCTTATTCATCAAATCACTTACTTGTCGCTCAAACTCCTTAGCCTCTTCTGGGTTCACTCGGTAGGCTGGCCTATTGGGGAGTTGGGCACCGGGGATGGGATCAATTTGGTTCTCTATCCCTCTTGTGGGAGGTAGTCCATGTGGTATCTATTCGGGGAAGACATCTTAGAACTGATCCAAAAGTTTCTTGCTTTCCTTGGGTAGTGACTCGTCCAATGTACCTATGCTCAATGAATCTTTAAAAATCATTAGCAAAACACAAAAATCATCCTTGCTATGCGACTTCCTAACAATTCTAGGGTTGATCAAAAAGTTAGATTTAGAACTAGCATCCTTAGAGAACTTCACTTGCATATCATTTACTTGAGCCGGTGTAAGATGTGCTAAGCTGATCTTTTTGTTGTTATGCATAAACGAGCAGTAATTAGTCCTACCACAATGTGTAGTGCCCTTGTCAAACTGTCAAGGACGCCTCAAGAGGAGGTGGCTCGCTTGCATAGGCACTACATCGCACAAAACTTGGTCTTGATAAGAGCCTATACTAAACAGAATCATTACTTGCTCATTAACACTAAGGACGGTCTTATCATTCAATCACTTTAGCTTATAAGGCTCAAGTGTTGGAACTCCTCATAGTACTCTTCTACCGATCGGGAGCTTTGTGATAGCTTCCTAAATTTCTTTTGGAGATCACGGTGGTACAACGGGTTACATATCTCCTTCTCATTTGGCCCTTCATAGCTTCCCATGAAGGCATATACCCCTCATGGTTTCTTCTTCTCTTGAATTGATCACGATCCCACCAAGTAAGGGCATGGTCCGTAAGTTGAGCTGCTGCATAGATCACCTTTTGTTGCTCCATGTAATCATAACAAGCAAAAATATGGTCCATGCGCTTTTCCCAATCGAGATATGCTTCTGAGTCAACCTTCCTGGCAAATGTAGGAGCCGTGAGCATGAGACTTGGGGCATGAGGTCTTGGCGCTTGCTCATCTTCAGCTTCATGTAAACCCATACATCTTCGAGGTTTCACTCTTGGTTGCCGAGGGTGCTCTAATTCTTCATCGGATAAAGCGTCTTGATCCGGTCCATGCCTTGGTGGTGCTTGAGGAGGTGGCGTCTCTACCCGAGCAAGGCGTTCTTTGAGCTGTTGGAGCTGAGTTTGGATGGTGGTAAGAACGTTAGCCCAATCCAACTGCCCCTCCATCTCATCGGGTCGCTAAGACACGCTCGTCTTGGTACCTTGCAACACAAATGTAAGAATGGTTTAAGTATTTGTGAAGACTAAGAAGTGAAAACAAATACCTTGTAGTAAAAGTGAAAAGAAATTAAGGTAAATAAAATAAGTAACTCAAGACAGCTCAAACACAAGAAAAGAAAGAGACTAACGGTACTAAACTAAGGATTAAACTCGCGTAAATGCAAAAGTAACCTAGGGTAATTACAAGATAAGAGATAACTTGGGTAAGGATCATTTTTAACTTGGGTTTGGTTCTTACTACTCGAGCCAACTAAGGGAAAAACTCGTGCCAAAGGAAAAAGCAACACCAAAGGAGAGAGAAGGCTACGAGACAAAACAAAAGCAAAAAGCAGTTTGGACCACAAATTTGAATTTGCGCTAAGGACAGACCTAAAACATGTCTATATGCATCATTCCTAGGAAAAACAAAAAAATCAGCATGCAACATGAAATTTTGGATCAAATAAAAGCATCTAACAACAATCACCAAGAACATCAAGAATGCGAGATGAACAAGCTATGCGAAAATGCTAAAATGTTCAAAAACGTGAAATGCAAATGACTCAATATATAACCAGCTTCCTATCTAAATGCATGAGATAACATTTTATAGGGGTTTCCAAAGTTTTTAAGATGCAAATGACAGTTCTACGAAACGGAAAAGATGAACACAAAATGCTAGAAAAATGTAACAAGGATAGGAAGATAGAACGATACACCCTTTTGCAGGCTTCAGCTCTGCTACCAAAGATGATGTGGCTCCGACAGCTTAGATCTTGAGCTCTACTTAAGAATTAGACCGTAAGGATCGGACCGAGGAGAAAAGAGATGCTCCATCTAGCTACTCAACAAAAGTAATGGAATGAAGTGGAGGAGGTGGTATTAAACCCGGGGAGATACTTCGACCAAAGAATAACTATGAAGAAGATAGAAGATAGCATGAGGCGTAAACCACAAGAAGAGTGACAATCTCTTGATACAACGCACCTCACGCGGAGCTAGGCTTCAAGGCGTGAAGAAATGTTCTTGAATCTCTCAAGAACAAAGGAGAAAAGTTTCTCAAATTTTATGTCAAAAGCGATCTAGAAATTACAAGAGCTCTTAGAGGCTTTTTTATGAAGCCCTTAGGTCTGGTATTAAGTTTATTACAAACTGGTCCAAATTTTCTAACACTTACCTAATTTTGACCTCATTGAAATCAAAATAAACCAAAACACACTTAAACGATTTTAGGAAAAGAAAAGAAGGCTTTATGTGGATAAATGACTTCTTAGGAGATAGAATCACATTCCTTTTTTTATCTCGACTTGTCATGGAGATTTCCAAGTAAGATAAACAATGGAAGAGAATGTGATGCATCAAGAGATCTTGCCTCATTAAAAACTCCTGCGGTAAACCCTATGGAAAAAACCCAAGGTGGTGAAAAAGAGTGCAATACCTTGACGACTTAGGGGTGTCTTCACTCCAATGAGATAATGAAGACACAAAACTCATGCCTTCCAAAGCAAATCAGATCCCGAGAGTTTTCTATGATAGGTGTTCCTTGGGTGCCACTCGGGTGCTCTCGGGTATTCTCCTCGCCTCTTAGAGCTTCTTGTATTTATGCATTGAAAGTTTCTCTATAGACTGTTGATCTGTTCCTCTTCATGACACCGGGTGGTATGGTAGGGGCTTCGGAGTTCTTCCCTTCCTCGAGTAAGTCCTTGGGTTCTTCTTCATGTTCTCCGAGTGTTGCTTGGACTAGTGTCTGGGCCCCATCAGTTTAGCATTGAACAACGATTTCTAACTTGCTTGTCTATCACTTTATCCAAGGAATAAACTGAGGCCGGAGCTTCTCCATGACGTCTTGAGTTTCTCTCTCGCCAAATGCTATGCAACACGGCCTGAAAAGTGTAGTGTTGCATAGCATGTTAGAAACAGTGGTAGCTTATCCAAAGAGGTACCTGACATTAGGTGAAACATATGGTTCCAATATGTGCTGAATTTTTCCTTCAAGAGTTCTTTCGTTAACATCCTCCAAACAGCTCCTGAGAAAACATATAAGAAAAAGAGATGGCTGATTGATTCTTGAGGAGTCCCACAAAAATCACAATCCATAGCAGCTCCTACATTCCAAGTAACCATTTTGTCCCCCGTGGATAGGCAATTTTTAATCGATAACCAAGTAAAAACCATGAACTTTGGTGTGAAATGCTTGAACCAAATTTCTTTCCACCAATTAATCGTAGGTGAAGTATTTTGTAGTTGCGACCAAGTACTCTTTGAGCTGCATGTCATTTTATATTTGTCCCTCTTATATCGCTTAAGAGAAATATCCTTATACCTGGTTTAGCTCTGCTCCGATGAGTCTTAATGATTGTCTCTATTTGCCGGAGAATCTCTATTCTATGTCTTTTCCTTCTTCTAATCTACTAGGCCGAAGATTTTTGTATGCATCATACAATATATATATATATATATATATATATGGCCATGACGGAGAAAAAAAATGATATTTGGAAAAAAAATAGGTTTTATGGGTTCACAAATCGACACAAAAGACCAACCAAAAAGCAAAATATGTCTTTTCTATAAAATATTTATTTACAGTATTAGAATCGTAGACCGTATATCAATGTTGTCTTAATTATTATAGCAAATATTTACATTTACAATTTAATATTTTGTGGTCACTTTTTAAGATAATTTATAGATTTATAAAGATTTATACATTTTTATATTTTGTTCTTTTAGTTTTTATAATATATTTTTAGTTATATGTAATTTCAGTTTTATTAAATTATAAAGTATTAGTGTTGTTGGTTATTTGACGTACTGTATATACTCATTTTAATATTTTGTAAGTATATTAATATTGTAAGTAATTGTTGTAATATTTTTAGTATATATTATATGAATAGTTATTTAATATTTTTCTTATACCAGTCTATTTTGAAACAGAAACCTATCCTATCTTGTATCCGTCTGAAATTCTCATCCTATAACTTATCTTTTTTATATATTTATCCGTGTTAGATTGATTATTTTAGTTCATTTGTATTAAAAATAAATTTTAATTAAGTAAAATTTAATTATTATAAATAAGTAGTTCTAATATGAAAGATATATATATATATATATATTATATTTTTCGTATATAAATAAAATTAGTTATTTAACTTTTGTTTTAAACTTGTTCATTTTGGGACAGTAACCGGTCATGTCCCGTATCATCAAAATTTTTTGATTTGTGTTCGATTCGTTTCATATAATTATATATTGGGTTTATTTTCATAAATTATAGATTACATATAGATTCATTATTCTTATTTAACGAAATTCTAACGATACAAATTTTATTTTCTAAACTTTGTAGAACGTAAAAAACAAAAGAATATGTATTATAACATTAGTAGAACTTAGAGTAAAGGATATACAACATATTATAACTTTGGTAGAACATAAAGTAAAATATAAAATATGTCTTCCAAACTTCGTAAACATATAGCTAGTCCAAACTCTAGACATCATAGAACATATATATGAATTCTAGCCATTGTAAAATATATATAAATTCTAGACTTCGTAAAACATATAGAATGTATAGAATATGTAATCTAAATTTCCAATAACATAGAAAAGAAAGGAGTATTCTAAACTAAGTAGAATTCAACCGATCCCAAATATCAACAAAGATGACCTATTCTCGATGATCTTTTGGCTAGAAGCTAATTTTTTTCTCACATCTTCTCCCTCAGGTACAAATTAGATAATGCTTGATACCTACTGATTTCTAGGTTATCGAGATGAGAAAGGACGCCTATATGCCCTTGATTATAGGAAGACATTTCCTTGCTACAACAGGAGCAATAATTTATTTCCCAAACAAGAGGGTCTGTCTCTCAAACATAGACAAAGCGGTCTTCTACAATGCAGTCTCCACACAGCCTAGCAAGGAATATGTTTCCTATGTTGGCATTCAGTAAAAAATCGATAAGAGAAACAAGTCTAAGTCTAGGGGAGTGCTGATAGGATCTCAAATCACTTTGACACCGCATAGATCTGTTGGGGATACTATAGAGTACAAGCTGCGGTGCAAAGGTGTCTCTAAGCCTTTCTCTAAAGTCAAGACAATCATCACTCGAGAGCTGAAAGAAAAAGGACAAGCATCTATGGATGATATGTTGAGTAGAGTTCTGAAACTCTATCTACATGACAAACAATCACGCAGACCACGTCTCAAACCACCGCCACCACACCCTGATCCTTCCAAGGATTCTCATAACCCTTAAGCGTTGCTGCAGTCGAGCTAATGACGTTAAACAAACGCTTGGTGGGAGGCAATCCACTTGTAAGTATTTATTTTATGGTTATTTTAATTTTGCGTTTTGTCATTATTTTACTTTTGCGTTTTATCGTATCCTTCTTAAGATCAGTTTCACACCAAGACGGTGCGAAGTAAGATGGGGGGGGGGGGGAGGGTATGTGTTGTGACTAAAGCCATTTCTTTGTTTTAGTTTTCTTTTGAACTTTTGTGTCATTTTATTGAGTCAAACATGGGAATATTATGTTGTTTTTGGTTTTCATCTGGTGTTGACTAACTTTCCGCAGACTTCTAATAGTGATTGTTCTTAGCAGAGGAAGATTGAAAACATCATCCGTGGATCAACTTACATGAAGTTCTCTATCCTCTGGAAGTTTGAATGATCTAACGTGGGCTCTATCATACATGACCTTTAACATGACTTAAATTGTCACTTAGGGGTTTGATATCGCACAAGGATCACAACATTTGAGTTCTATTCCACTTTCTCTACCATTCTCTTCAGAACTTTGAATGGCCAAGCTCTTCTTTAGTTTGGTACCACACATTATCATTATCCTTTCATTCAAACCACATGCCTTCTATTTCATCACAATCATGTGCAATTCAGTGCAAAAACTACGGAGTATGCGGATCGGTACACCTCTTCGTTCCAAAGATCTCTAGTAAGTCTTATGCTCTCTTTTACTTTTGGTTGAGTTTTCTTTGGTGCATATATTGTATGATTAGGACGGTTATGACTCCCCTTTGTCGAGAGAAAAAGAAAAGAATATAAAAAGAGAAAAAAAGAAAGAAAGAAAAGATGAGAAGGGAAAGAAGACAAAAAAGAACCATAATAAAGTCTTTATGAGTTTAATGTTTTATCTTAAGCACATTTACAGATCTTTTACATAGATTCCAAGGTTCAAGGGGTTGTGTATCAACGTTTGGTTTTTGTCGCACTGTGATTTTGTGCCATGATTTGCATCCATATCCATCATCAGAGAACCTAAACACTTCACCCACCATCAAACTAGCCATCCATTCCAAGCCCTTGTTATGATTGATAATCCCTTTGTGAGACTGCACTTTACAAGAGAAATCAATGAATGTTAAAGGGTCAAAAATGGAGATTACAGAGATTCCTTAGGTTTCCAGGGACTAGAGTAAGGTATTTTTTCTATGCTTATGGTAAAGTACATGTAGTAATAACTAGTTCTTTGATATGTTCTAAGTTTTAAAGGATTGAAGTTCAGCGCGGTGGATTCTAAAGGAGTGCGTAAGTTTCCATTTCAACCTTTCTTCTAATTTATCTTAATTTGTTTGTTCTTACTTGAGGACAAGTAAGAATTCAGGTTTTTAATGTATTTTTACTTAGGATTAGTATGTGTTTTAGAGTCTTTGTCCTTGTTCTTAGAGTCTTATCAAGTATGAAGTCGCTTGGGAGAAGTTATAACTATTTGGAATGAAGTTGGAGCAAAGGAGCAAAAAAGGCATTCATTAGAAAGCTTAGATTGATCAATCCCCATCTGGATCGATCGATCCTTCGATCTGAGGAATTTGTCGAGCTTAACCAGATCATTCGACCCAACCAATGGATCGATCGATCCTATATATGTGTAGTCACCATGAGTTCTAAATAGATCTATCCATCCTCCTTATCACATTGCCATGTAAAAGAAGATCGACCAACGGACATCAGATTGATCGATCCAACCTGGGACCAATTGATCCCAATTGCCGTAAGAACCAGATCGATCGATCTAGACACAATCTCCTATCCGAGAAAATTTGAAATTATGCTTCTTTTCCTAATTGGTTTAGGATCCGACCTAGACGACTATTGCCCTATAAATACTTGTTTTAAGCCATGCTTTATTTTATTTGATAACCTTTTTAAGAGATATCTTTTGGTGTTTTATTAGATTTATCATGAGTTTTTCTTCTACCCTTGGTTGTTCATCCACTTACATGGCTGAGTAGTCCTATAATTAAGATTTAGGGTTTCAAAAGAATAAAGAATCATTGAATCAGACACAAATATGACTTTAATCTTATGTTATCTTCATCTATAGTTATTGTTAATGGTTAGATTAGACTGGTCACTTAATCTATGATGTTAGGTCGAATTTATTCTCCAAAATCTAATAGATTACTGGATATAACATATATGAGTATATTATCCTTAGCCAATGAAAGCTGATGCTATTGAAATACATGAACATATCGAACGCATTAGTTAATGCTTGTCTAGGATTTTAAGTTCAAACGACAGTTTAGATACTTAGATTGAGTAATTGCATACATTTCTAAGGAGTTGATTCTTGTTTCTTTGTGGTTTGATACCTAAAGTGCTAGCACTGCAAAACGCGAGAATCAATTTAGCGCCATTGTAGGGAACTATAGACTAGAGCCTTTTGTTTTCTTTTGTTGCTATTATTTTTCATTTGTTACTTGTGATCTTGATCTCTTAGGTACACTAGGAGTAAAAAAGACAAGAAAGGAAGGAGTGGATAAGAGGAAGCAACCGTCAAGCTAGCGCCGTTAAATTTTACCTTGGGAATTCTCCAAAGCCTATCCCTTGTCAAGCTAGTGACACAAAAAAATATTGAATAAGGAGGATCAAATCCTATTTTCCATAAAAATCCTAGGCACCACTTTCACCTTTGTATATATATATATATATATATATATTATTTGTTATTTTCCCTTTCACGATTCAGTTCTCACCGAGACAGTGTGAAGTAAGTTTGGGGGAGAGAACCATGTGCTAACTTAATTTTATTTTTTTTGTTTTGCCTTTTATTGAGTCTTGCATTGTACATAAACCTATGCATAAAAGCCAAAAATCATAAAATTTGAAAAACACAAAAGAAACACTTACTTTCATTTGCATAATAGGATTGAGTCTATAGGTCTGAATTAATATACATAATGGATAGTAAAACTATAATTTAAAGGTTTATGCTTACCTTGCTATGTGATTCCCATGATAATTCCCTTTTACTGCTTAATCAATCTTCAAAGTTTTAAATCTTTGCACTTTGATCTCTTTGTTTGAAAGTTAGGCTCTTTGATTGATATTTGTTTGATTGTTTTCAAATCTATCTATTGGAACCTTTCTTTTCAAACCCATATATGATAAGATATATAAAACATTATTGTTAGTGTCACTCTAATAATAGAAAAGATATAAAATTTCAAGAGAGTAATAAAGAAAGAAAAAAGAAGGGAAAAATGTACACTACAAAAAGAATAAAAAGAGCAAGTATTTGATAGAAAATTTCTATATATAGCTAACCTAAAATACTTGGTTCTATGATCCCACTTGATTCGAAATTTGTGGTTTTGGTTCTTAAGAAGATAAATGATGATAGTATGCTAAGTCATAAGGTTGATATAAATCAAAGCATTGGAATGGATATAATAGTAGAAGAGAGTCTTGTATCAAAATTTGGTCACATTTTCCATAGCTTTTGTGAAATTTATTGCATTCTATTTTGTGAGTAAACAACAAATACTTTAAACCATCTATTTTACGCTTAAACCTTTTTCCACCAAGCCAAATAATTGTGATTGCATTTCCCCTGATGAGACTACATGTCATTGTCATAATAATTTTTAAAGAGTTGAAATGCATGATTTCAAGTGGATTTTTGAGTTTTCTCTTAAGAGTAAAAGATTGGAGTTGCAATAAGTGTAAGGTGGATGATCGATCAGGGATTCATTTTTTGCATTACTTGAAGTTATATCTTGGGAAAATGATGTTAATGGTTTGGTTGATCTTTCATGGTTATGAATCCCCACTTTCACACTTTTTCTTGGTTTATATTTTGTTGTTTGCTTGCAAACAAGCAAAAGGCAAGCCTAAGGGAATTGATATCATATGAAAGCCACCATGATTAGATTGAAGAGCATAGAAATGAGGAATATGGGTCAAAACAAAAGTGAATTTGGAGTTACAGTTATGAACTTATAAAGATTTGAAATTTCAGCACGTTCAGAGAGCAACATGGTTAAGTTGAAGAAAACATGCTTCTGGGGATGATCATAGCGGTCACTTGACCTCTAAAAGTGATCGCTGGAGCTGACACAAAGACAATCTTGGAGGTTTTCATTGCCAAAAGTGACCACCAGCCGCTACTACGCTTAACTTTTATTTCCTCCCTATAAATACTTGTAAAAACACATCTAAACCTAAGTTTTCTTCTCTGTATAGTTGGTTTTTGGATCCAAAATCTCTTTTTAGATGTTTTCGATTAGTCTTCATTTTATTATGTCACTCTATCTTTGTATATTCATATTTATGTCTTTTAATTTCTCTTTTCTTTATGTTTAGTTTTTATGTCTTTTGTTGGATCATGCGTTATGCTAGATTATGATGATTATTTAGGTTGCAACTTGTTAGATCCTTCATTTAGGTTATTCTTAATGTTAGTTTTGACTTGACCTCTCAAAATGTAGAATTTAGGCAATTCACGTCCAGAAGGTGTTCAATGAAATAATTGACCCAAATCTTTTATGACCTTTTCTTCTTTAGCCTATAGAAATTGATGTTAGGTGATACTGAACTTATTAGAATTGTTTCTTAATGGTCATTGATTATGTAATTATGAACATAAGTTGTTGTTAATTACTTAATTACTTAAATGATTACTCCAAACCAAAGTGTATTAATCATAATTGTGAATTCCCTTTTCTAAGATGGGGCTAAATTCAATCTTTTGCATAATTGTTTGGTTGTCAATCCATTCTTATGATAGTAGAACCCATGGTACAATGTTTTTTCTCTTGTTTTCCTCTTTCAATTTTGTTTCTTTCCTTTGTTTATACTTTAAACAAAAACCAAAACTATTTGCTCTAAATTAATTTGTATCTTACATCTCTACTGTGATATCTTTATGTCCATGTGGATTTAGTACCTAAAATGCTACATCGACACATCAATACACATTTAGGTTTAATTGATGTGTGAGTCAATTGGCATAAGGTCAGTTTAACATAACCAAATATCAAAATAACCAATAGACAATAGGAATCTGGTATATCTAAACCAAATAAGAAAATCATACCTACAACCAAAGTGATCCCCTTTACGAACGGAGCTTATATCAGCAGGTTCAATCTCAGCAATTGATGTCTCATGTTTTAAATCTTCTCTATCACTTCAAGTGCAAAGTTGTGCACTGTAGTAAATTATGATCAAATCCCACAGAGACCAAAGATACATAACAAATTTGTGATGCAACGAGTAGAGCTAGAATGAAATAAGTTTGTTTGTACCGTCAAGATTGCATAAAATAAATAACAGTAAATAAAATCGTGTAAATCTAATGGTGAAAGATGTTGGACACAGGGAATGTCACATATATTAATGATCAATTAAGTTATCTAACTAACTAGGGATTTGTTAACAAACTATTTTCGATCTCGAGACATTAAGGTAAAGCTAGCCTACTCCCGCAGTACTAACTATCTAACCATGAATATCCTGAATATTAGACTTCCGAATGAGCTCTAGATATATTCATACCAGTGATCTAAACAAGTCTGATAAGTTCACTTAGACAGCATAACTTTAAATCCCATTGGCTATGGATATACTAAGTTCATCAATCGTTGATTCTAGTAACCTAACTATCACTTTCGGTGCATAGATTAAATCTACAGATCATAAGTTAGGTGATCAAGCTAACTTAACCATTGCGTTCACAAAAGATGAAGAACCAAAATGATAAATCCCTAATTTAAACCTACACATATTTGATCATCAAATACCTTTAAACAAACCCTAAACTCAATTGGTGGATTACTCAGACATAAATGGAGACATTTAAAATGAATTCAATATAAGCATACATATCAAAATAATAGTTAAAGAGGTTTCAGAAAGCACTTCTAGAAGAGTAATGATTTCTTCTCCCTTAAGCTAACAAATTAGAAAGAATTAGTTCATTATCATCAATATGGCCGATCGCAATGCATCTTTTTTAATCCTTGAAATCTTGAAACATCTAAAAAAGGTCCAAATGATCCATTTTGCTCCAACGAATTGCAAAACCTGTAATGCTATAAACAAACCAAAAAGACATAAAATCTAACCTTCACTAGAAAAATGACAGTAAAAAGATATGAAATCAATGGATGAAATCCATTAAACACATGACACATCAATTCCTCCAGATTTAAATCTTTGCTTATCCTCAAGCAAGAACAAAGTAAAGAAATCAAATATAGAAGAATTTTATAAAGCGGGAACTTACACACTTCTTTTGACTCCACCGCATTGAGCTTCAAATCCTTAAGAACTTAACAAATCAAATAACCAATTAATACTACATATACTTGACCATAAGCATAGAGATCATACCATACTCTGGCTCCTGAGATCCTTAGGAATTCTAAAATCTCCATTGCCAACCCTTTAATATTCATTGATTATCTCTAACTGCAGTCTCACAAAGAGAATGTCAATCACAACAATAGGATTGGAGTGAAAGGCTATTTGGTGGTGACTGAATTGTTTAGGCTCTGTTGCTGAAGATCATTGTAAATCATTGTGAAAAATCACTGTGAGACTAGGACCAAATGTTGATACACAATCTCACAAACCTCAAAATCTCTTCAAACCTCTATTAACGTCCTAACCGAGTTGAATTGGTGCCTAAGATACATATTAAAACTATATAAATACTTTATTCCGGTGCCTTCATTTTCCTTTTTTCCCTTCCAGTTCTTATATTTTTTGATTAGGAAATCAATCAATCCAGTTGAGGATTGATCAATCCCTGTTTATTTTTATTATTTTTCTTTTTCCGAGAGGAGAGAGCTGGAACCAGTTCTAGTAATATATTTTATACACCATAGATAACTAAAACATGTATTAACTAAGTAAGTTGGAACCGGTTCTAGTAATATATTTTATGTAGGTGATGTTCCGTGGTGGTTTATCTGTGCAAAGGAAGTTGGCAAAATTTGGAAAACCAAGGCAATTTGTTTGCGATGTGTCGGAGTACCTGAACATCAGCCTGCTTTTTGTAACATAACTCAAGTGCAACGAAAGCATACACGTTCTCTTCTGGAAAACTATCATCTATAGGAAGCTTTACATCAACTTTCATCCTAGAAAGATGATCTTCAACTTCATTCTCAATACCCTTCTTGTTGCAAATCTCAAGATCGATTTCTTGTAACAACAATATCCAACACAACAATCTAGGCTTAGCATCCTTCTTAGATAACAAATATCACAATGTAACATGGTCATTGTAGTCTATAACCATAGAACATACTAAGTAAGACCTAAAATTCTCAAAGGCAAATACAATGGCTAGAAGTTCCTTCTCCGTACTGGCATACTTAGTCTGAGTTTCATCTAAGATTCGACTAGCATAATAAATCACATGCAGTTTCTTATCCTTCCTCTGTCCTAATACTGCACCTACTACATAATCGCTAGCGTCACACATTACCTCGAAAGAAAGCTCTCAATCTGGTGGCGGCACTATTGGAGTGCTAACTAACATTTTTTTAATTGCTAGGAAGGTATCAAGACAGTCCTTACTGAAATTAAAAACCACATATTTACACAACAACCGGGTGAAAGGTCTTGCAATTTCATATAATTCCTAGAGGAATCTTATGTAAAATCCTACATCTCCTAAGAAGCTCTAAATTCCCTTCACTGAATCAGGTGGCTGCAGACTAGTCATCACCTTGATCTTGGTTTTCTCAACCTCCATACCAAACTCTGAGATCTTATGTGTCAAGACGATCTCATCAGGAACCATGAAGTGGCACTTCTCCCAATTTAGCACCGAATGCTTATCCACCAGCGTTTTAGTACCCTACAAAAATTGGAAAAACAACTAGCAAAGGATGAGCCATAAATAGAAAAATCATCCATAAATACCTCCATGATGTCCTCAATTAGATCAGAGCATATTTGATTGAGAAAATCGGGTCATGCTGATGGGTTTAACCGACGTTAGTGAATGAGATTGTCTTCATAACTTTTGCAGCATCTATAAAATATGAAAATCCTATAGTTTCCAATTTGCATTACCCAAACTCATCCTCCTCTTTAACCAATGCGACCTCTAAAGGGTCCTCCGAATGCATCTCTTGAATGATCTCATGGGTGATCTCATCCACCATATCAATCCAGAAAGATTGTCCATCTACTATGGGTTACTTAATTAACTTCTCATATCGAATATATTTGTTGGCTTGAATGTGAAAAGACCCAGACGCTTAGAAACAAACAATGACATCAAGCTTACACTAGCACCCAAAACACAAACAATGGTTAAGTTAGAGGTCCCTAATAGTGCAAGAAAATGTGAAACTTTCCAAATCATCACAATTTTTTGGGGATTTGGTTCTATATAAAGGTACTACACTCATTCGTAAGTATCATGATGCCTTCTTCTAATGTAATCGTGTCTGTAAGGATGTTCTTCATGTACTTCTTCAAAGTCAGGAACTTCTTTATATCATCAACAAAAGAAAGCCTTACGTATAGTTCACCCACAATGTTCTTTATGTTCACATACTCCTTCTCTTGAGTTTTGTTCTTTTTTTGAAGGGTATGAAAGCTTATATACATAGGGTGGTTCTATTTCAGTAGCAGCATTGAATTCTGACCCTTTAGCACATGTAGCTTGATCCCCAATTCTGTTTTCAATTGAACATTCATGAGATCAATCGATCCTATTTTGGATCGGTCGATCCTCGTCATCGTCTAACAATTCTGGAATCATGTTCTATTTTACGGATTGATATATCCTTAAGGAAGATCGGTTACTCTCAGTGCCATGTAATTTTTGAGCGATATATTTTCCACTTCTGAGAGTGATTGCATGAATGTATTCTTTTGGGTTGGCTGCTAACTTTCTTGAAGTGTTCATGAGGGTGCCTTGACCATTGCAGCGTTCTGAGCAACTTTTTTTTCAAACACACATATGAATACTTAAATTCTCAAACTTCCCATTAAGAAAGTTGTACATTCTGCCAACCTTAGAATTGATATCATTTGAAAACTTCTTTTGCCCTTCTAAAACTTGCTGGAACATTTTTTAACCCTATCTTGAGATCCAGTATTTCCAAATTATTGGTTAGGCTGAATCATGTATTACCATAACAAGCGTTCTTGTTCTAAAACATCTGCATAAAGTTCTGCATAGGCTGATTTGGGGCTTAGAGGGCTTAGCT
Organism: Cardamine chenopodiifolia; assembly: GCA_963922655.1. Taxonomy (NCBI): domain Eukaryota; kingdom Viridiplantae; phylum Streptophyta; class Magnoliopsida; order Brassicales; family Brassicaceae; genus Cardamine; species Cardamine chenopodiifolia. Next base: position 9,832,164 of record OZ000476.1, on the reverse strand, counting down.
GGGGCTTATGGTTTGAAATTGTATTGCTGCCCCTGTTGGTTTCCACGTGGAGGATAAAATTGATCGGCTAGGTTCTCCACATAGTGCTTATTTAGGAAAGATTCGGGTGATATTGGTAGTTCTGATTGAATCCCCGATTCTGAAAAATTACCATGTCCTCCTACATAGTTAAACTCTTCAGTCCCCTCACACCTTCATCATTAGCAAAATCTTGGTATTCGTTCTCCTCACACAAGTTCACATTCAGTCGTTGGGCCTTAAGCATCATAGCAACCTTATCATTAAGCTCCTTGATAGTCTTGCTACTAACAACCACTTATTGTATCCTATCGTAGTCGGGGCAGTGATTAACATTACTAGCTAGTAGGTTCTCAATATGCTCAATTTTTTCCTTAAGTGTACTGCACATACAAATCACCTCAACTTGTTGTATCCAGTGCTATTTGATACTTTGACTCAATCCCATTGTAGGATAAGTTCATCCTGTATGATTCGGTGTAGCTTTAATGCAGGCAGTCCCCTAAGTATTCCTTGAATCAATCCCATGCCTCATAGAACAATTCTATGGTATCTTGCTGGAATGTAGCTATTTTGTTCTTTAGAGCAGCATATCTAACTATAGTGAAGAAATAAGCCAAGAACACGGCTCTGCACTATTCCTAACTAGTGATAGATACTGATTATAATGACTTTAGCCATCAGTGGGCTTTGTTAGTCAGAGAGATCAAGAGTAGGTTACATCCTAAGTAGTCAGGTGGTACGAAATTTGAGCTAGTCATGTTGAAAATTTCCTCGAATATGTCAAAGTGATCCATAGGGTTATTGGTAGATAGCCCATGGAACTAGTTCTGCTTGACTAGCAGGATGACCTAAGGCTTGATCTTGAAATCTTCCCTCTGAATGGCGGGTGAAGTGATTGATTTGCGGTTCCTGTAATTTGCATGTGGAGCATCTTGCTCAATAAGTGTTACCCGTAATTGTGGCTGGTTCTACTTCACAGTTTGGGACTCTCGAGGTGGGATAGCAGCATGCATTCACACAACATCTTTTTGGTGCGTAGCTCCAGCTTATGCGCGTTGCTGTTGAGCTGCAACTTCTTGAGTGTTGCAACAACAACTTTAGGATCGTCATGCAGATTTTGTATCCTTATTCCTAGACCCATTTGGTCATTTCGTACACCCATCCTAGCTTATCTAGCTTCTCTAAATGCTTTGATGTTGTCTCTAATCGTCTTAGAAAGTGTGTCGTTACTTAGGTTGTGCATGTTCTAAGGGCCTTAACTGTGTAATTACATGCACCTAAGAACCTAAAGTAATTAAAAGCAGATCAATTAGCAATACTAAATAAAAATAAAATGGATCGATCGGTCTGGTTAAGGATTAATCGATCTCTTGTGCGAAAAACAAAAATGTTATCATAAACTAGACTCAAAACAAAACTCGTACGAAACATTTTGGTCTCTAGAAACAGTGCCTACAACTTGATATCTCATCATTTAAACCATCTTTATCTCTGCAAGTGCACAACTATGCACATATGTATAGATTAGGGTCAAATCCCACAGAGTAAAGTTACACTACGAATTTACGATACATTAAGTAGAGCTAGAATGAAATAAGATTGTTTCTATTGTCACGATTGCAGAAAGTAAATATTAGTAAATAAAAGCGTGTAAATCTAATATAGAAAGATGTAGGGCACATGGAATGTCATAAGTTTCAATGATCGATTAAGCTATCTAACTAAATAGGGATTTGTTAACCAACCTTTCTCGAACTCGAATCGCTAAGGTAAAGCTAACCTACTCCCGCAGTACTAACTATATAACCATGAATTTTCAGAACACTACACTTTCAAATGAACCCTAAATATTCATGCTAGCAATCTAAACAAGCCCGATAAGTTCACTTCAACGATACAACTTTAACTCCTGAAGGCTATGGATACTAAGCTCATCACTTGTTGATCTTGTAACCTAACTATCGCTTTTGGCGCATAGATTAAACCTACATATCATAAGTTAAGTGAACAAGAAAACTTTAGCATTGCGAAGATGAAGAACCAAATTGATAAATTTCTAATTTAAACCTAAACTTATTCTATCATCGAATACCTTTGAACAAACCCTAAATCCAATTGGTGTATTACTCAGACATAGATGCATCCGTTAAAAATGAATTTAATAAAACCATAAATATCAAAATAATAGTTTTCTTAGTATTCTAAGATTTATGTACATTTTTGTCTGTTAAAATCATAAGAGATCAAATCTTTTTAATTTTTGTCGATGAGTTTTTGTGTTCATTAGATATTGATTGGATTTTGGCCAAGCATGACACATAATAAACATGTTAGGAAGCATATCATTGTTTTAGGAATCCTTTCACTTTGAGGAAGCATGTCCTTGTTTTCGGAAACCATCCCTAATACTTTATATTGACATTATAAACCTCAACTTATCTAGTTGTTATTGGATGTTTATCTGAACATTTTTCTTATATTTGAACAATAAAACTTATAGTTTATTAAGAAGTATCTAATGAAGTTTTCCTTTGACAGATTTTGTCCAAAATGGTGAATTTCAATTGTGTATGTGGAGAGTGGAAATCAAGAAAAACATCTAGTGAAATTTTTTGGTCGATTTTGAGAAAAGAGCATTTGATATTGATGAGGATGTCAAATTCAAGAATTTATTAGAAAAAGTCATTGAAGACTTTGGAATTGAAGATAGAGAAGTAAAACTTAGCTATGGACTTCTAGCAAGGATTAGTGTTTATAGAGGATTTTCCACCTGTGTTTTTACGTAATGATCGTCAAGTTATATTTCTTATCAACAAAATTAAGGAAGGTCCATAATTGATCGTTTGTGTTTCACGGTAAAAATTCTTCTTAAAATGTGTTTTAAACATTCTTTTTATTTGTTTCTAATTCTTACTAAAAACATGTTCTTTTTTTGTTATTCTTCAATTTACAACATATTTGTTAGTTCTTATTGAGGCGTATGACAAAGAAAAACTTGTTTCTCATGAGAATGTAGGTAGTAGTAACATCTAATCAGCCCCCTTAATTGATGTAGAGTTTTGTGAAGTGGAGAACATTCCATGCATGCATCTAATTGTAGAATATTCAAGTCATAGAGACCACATAAACCAACAAGTAATGTTGTTAATGATGTTCTCAGTATTCTTTTTATTGTTTATGTATAATTTAGGATAGCTTCCCTAAATCTGATATAACACTTCTTAAAACTTTATTTTAAACCTCTTTTTGTTTGAAGATGCAATTGTTGATGCAGTTGTGCGAAGTGGAAAATCTTGTTTTTGTTGAGAATGTTGGAAGTAGTGAAGAGACATGAAGTTGAGAACATTCAAGTAAGAATAACACAAAATTTAGATGGTGATTCACATTTACATGTGTTTCATGCAAATAAACAACACCATGTAATTCCTCTCACACAACCTTGCATGATTTTAATTGTACATTTATTGTTATCATGATGATTTAAAATCACTTTCATGAATCAATCCGATAAATCAGAGAAGTACTGTAAGTGACAAATGCTCCTTCTCATGCAAATAAACAACAACATGTAATTATTCTCACATAATCTTGCATGATTTCAATTGTCTATTTATTGTTATCATGATGATTTAGGATAACTTTCATAAATCAGTCAGGTCAATCAGAGATAAAAGAGACTATTTGAATCTATTGCATCCTATTCTAGATCTTCCCCCAGTTCCTATATGTCTTTCTCATTCCACTGGAGGGACTGATGACATATATGTCAAAATATATTTCAAGAACAAGAAAGAGATGGTGTTTAGGATTGGGAAGTGGGCATTAGAGGGAAATTTAGTGTTCAAGTCTTTGTGGTCAGACAAGTCAAGAGTGGTATAGGTTGCGTTGATGATAAATGCACTTGGAGGCTGCATGCAACAATTGTACCTCATTCCGATTACTTTGTGGTGAAAAGTATATGCATGAACACATCTGTGACACAACACATAGAAATCCTAACCATAGGCAAGCTACTGCAAAAACTTTTGCATCTCTTATATGTAGCGGTTATTCTGAGAAGAATGATGGTATGAGACAAAAACCAATCACTGAATTTAATCAGAATGACACATGGTGTACAAATCAAGTACAATAAACCTTGGAGAACAAAGAATATGCTCAGATTTTAGCTAGAGGAGCTCTTGAAATAGTTATCACAACCTCTCAAAGTGGTTATTCAAGGTTCAAGAGAAGAATCTAGGATCTAGGTAGGCATGGGCAAAAAACCTGTACCCGATCCAAAAAATCGTACCCGTATCCGTTTCATACCCGACCAAATTATTCAATTGGGTACTAGATCTCTAAATCCAAAAACCCGTATCCAAACCCGTTCCAAACCCGAAATCCGAAACGAAAATCCAAAAATACATAACTACCCATAAGAAAATACCCTAATTCGAGGAGTCTATCTTATAATTGTGAAATTTTTATGTGTAATATACACAAATCGAGCCGAATCCGAAATGAAAAATCCGAAAAACCGAAAACCCAAAATAACCCAGAACCCGACCCGAAACCGATCCAAAAACTCAAAAAACCAAAATCCAAACCCGAACCGGATCAATACCAAATTTTCTGGGTTTCAACTCTTATACTCGAACCCGAAAATTTTTATGCGAACCAAACTCAAACACAGAAAATTATTCCATTGGATATGAAATTTTTAAACCAGAAAACCAAAACCCAATAGGGTTTTATCCGAACTCGATCGGGTTACCCGATTGCCCACCCCTAGATCTAGGGTTTTCCTAGAGATAGATGATGATGGAAAGTTCAAGTATGCTTTTCTTTTGCATTGGGGCAATCATTGAGAGGATTTAAACACATGAGGAGAGTGATTTCTCTTGATGGTACATTCCTCAAATTCAAGTTCAAGGAAACTCTTCTAGGAACTTCTGCGCAAGATGGGGAATTCCACCATTATCTGTTATGGATTCCGAAAATGATGATTCCTGGACTTGGTTCTTAAAAGGGTTGAAGGCTGTGATCCTTGATGGAGAAGATTTCATTTTTGTATCTGATCGTGCTCAATCAATAGCTAAAAGTCTATCAACTATAAATCCCCTTTCACACCATGACATTTGTAGAGTCCATCTGTTGAAAATATAAAATACCAGTTTGGGAATAAAGGTTTAATCCATGTTGTAGAAGCTGCTTCTAATACTTACACTCAATTTTAATTCCATGAGATTTTGTCAACTATTATGATTTTTAATCTGAGGCTTGCTTTGTACTTGGAGGAAGCAGATTTTTCTAAATGGGTTACATCTTACGCATCAGCCAACATAGTCACTGAATTTGATGTTAAACATGTTAAGGGAGATGCCGGTTATATCTCTAGTTAAGACAATAAGATTGACCCTCACAAACTGGTTTTAGTAACGCAGAGAAAAGACTTCCAAAGTTGAGAAGTATGCAACACCGAATGTAACTAAGATTATTGCTGGAATGTATGAAGAAGCAATGGTTTTTGATGTATAACAAGTTGATGATTTTGATTTTGAGTTCAAAGACGACACCCACAAGTATATAGTTCATTTGCAGAACAAGCATTGCACTTGCAACGTCTTGGATATAGACATGATCCTCTTTATCCACGTAATAATTGCTGCTAAACGCACGAGGAATGATGAATACAAGGTTGTGCATTATTTTTACACAAAGAAAACATCGGTTAAAGCTTATTCCGAGAGCATTCATCCATGTGGTGATCTAGCAACGTGTTCTTATCTTGGTGGTGTGTCTGATTGGTTTTTTGGTCCTCCAACCACAAAGCAGAGCAGTGGAAGGCCACCTAAGAAGAGGAAGAGAGTGGCTAGAGAATTTGGCATGCCTGCTTCAAAGTCTCAAGGACACATGCAGGAACCGGATATGATGAACTCTCAACTTGGATTCTACCCAAACTTGACACATAATAAACATGTTAGGAATCATTTCATTATTTTAGAAAACTTTTTCTAATATACTATATTTGTTATTTTTAACTCAACTTATTTGATTTTATTATTGGATGTTTATCTGAACATTTTATCTTATATTTTTGTTAATATTTCTTCTGCATTAATCAAAATTAACAATATATATGTTACATGACACATAATAAACATGTTAAAAAGCATGTCGTTGTTTTAGGAAACAGTGACTAACAGATTTATAAACAACATTTTTGTTGTTTATGCATGTTTCAGCATGATTTTGTAGGTAGAAATTTTGATTAATTGAAATACATATGCATTTTTATGTTTACGGAGTGATTCTTTGAATTTGTAGATAACATTGATCTAATTATGATGTTAACAGAGTATGAGTTCTTTAGATTGTTGTGATTTAATACCAAAAGAGACGAATAAGATAGTTAATAATTAAATGTAATTAAACCCAACTATGTGTATTGTATTCGCAAAGACTTTAAACAAAACGACCATGTTCAGAATTAAAATAAAAATCCCAACGAGGAGGCACCTTAAACAAAAATAAAAGAAACAGAGGCACGAGCTCGGCAGTACTCACGAAGAAACAACGGCATCACAAAAAGCTTCTCAAAACCGAACCTGTCCCAATCCGCTAGAGCTGCTTCCAGCCTACGCATTCCCTGCTTCAGGTCATGCACCATCTTAACAAGCTCAGCGTGGCGTCGACAGTATGCCCAGTGCTGAAGCTCATCTGAACAAACCACGAAAATCAAAAAAGAACCAATGAGAGATAACGAAAAGCAACAAACCAACAATGGGAGATAAGGAAATCAATAAAGAACTTCAGTAAAACAAAGATAAGAAAATATCAAGCTATTGAAACTACATAATACTTGGACTACATATCTTCTCCATATTTTTCTTAAATAACTACAGTTTCTTCCCAAATTTTTCCTAAATAACTACAGATCCTTCACAAATCTTTCTTAAATAACTATAGATCTTTCCCTACAAATCTTTCTCAAAGCCTTTTTTACCTCATCACTTTTATTTGTAGGCTCTTCATACACTCCCAGATTTTTCTCAATCTCTGATAATCGAGCATAGATAGCTTTGTTCCCATCTTCAACCATCTTGATAGCTTTGTTCCCATCTTCAACCATCTTGATGTGTTTGCTCAGCTTTCTATCTACTGAATCATGTGAAGAAGAGGTTATAATAGCTTTTCTAGAGGTTTCTCTATGATTTTTCCGAATGGAGATAGCATAATCTTTGTGATACAATTTCTTGCAAAGCATCATTGCCATCAATAATCAGATTTTCCCAGTGTCTATGTGTTAATTTGAACCTCTTCGTCACTAGATTTTGTATTGAAGCTAGATCTAGATATATGTTGTCTTCCATATAGACATTGTCTTCAGTATCTCCCGGTATCTTTGGCAGGATGTATACCACATTCAACTGCACAATAATTAAATCAACATTGATCAACAATAGGAAGATTAAGAACGTAAGTAAAGCTAAGATAAATCAAAAATATCAAGCTATTGAAACTACATAATACATGGACTATATATCTTTCCCATATTTTCTTAAATAACTACAAATCTTTCCCAAATCTTTCCTAAACTAATATAGATCCTTCCTAAATCTTTCGTAAACTACCACTGCTATTTCCAAAATCCTTCCTAAACTACTACAGATCCTTCCCAAATCATTCCTAAACTACTACAAATCCTTTCCAAATCTTTCATAAACTTCTACATATCATTCCCAAATACTTTATAAACGACCACAAATCCTTCCCAAATCATTCGTAAACCACTACAGATTCTTCCTAAATAATTATGTATTCTTCCCAAATCTGTAAAGAATATGTGAAATTAGGGGCAAGAGTCATGCCAGAGTCTAATATTGAAAAGCAGATACCTTTTATAGATAAATCAATAATATGAAGATAAAGAACTTAAAAAATGTTAAAGAATTAGTTACATCCTCTCCTCCTTCTACATAAAAAAACATCTTCAATGGTCGGGGATTTTAGTTGAATGTATTTCTCATAAAGAAAATTTGTGACTAGGATGGCCTTGTCGATGACAGAGAACGCTGACTGAAGCTTGGGTATGGATTCCAGAATCCATAAGTGTAGTGCAATAAAGAACCATAAATGCCAGATTTGTCCTATTGCAATTTATTCGGCACAACTTTCTTGATTGATGCTAGCAGCAGCTCATATGCGTCTTTATCCCATGGATGATTCATCAGTACATCCATATCTTAAGCTTTCTCTAGGTACATTTTTGGATATTTGGCTGATGATTACCTATGAAGAAAGATGTTTTCAATAAGGACCAACATTCCTAGAGAAAAACTCACATCATTATTTTCCTTCCCACTTTTAATCATTAGATCAATGAGATTCATTGTTGAATGAGTATCCTTCATTTCCACCAATCATATTGATTTTCATGTGGTGCATGTTCTGGAACCCATTCACTGCATTTAAGCCCTGTAACCATATGAAAATCTCTAATTGAGAATCTCATAGGTTGTTTGCCAAAATGGAACCAGAGCTCATTATCTTTCTTGATGATGAGGCTCCTTGTCAGCAAGCGGTGGAGCATTTTGGCTGACCACATCATCTTCCCATTCAAGAGAAATTTCAAAATTGGACCAAAAATGAATTTTTGATCCTCTGAAACTCATCTTGGCTGAGTATTTTTTCCACTTGCGAGATGAAGTCATAATTTGCAAACTAGTTTATTTTTGTATTTTACTGGTTATGTCCCCATTCTGAAATGTTGACTAGACAACGTGATGGCAGCAGAGAGGAATGAATCTTCCATTCCTGTTTTTTCACCTACTAGAAAAAAGGAACAAAAATATCAAGTTTTCTAAATATTTCTCTACGATTCAAGATAGCTTTCATAAAACATTACTCATATTTTTCTTTAGATTAGGAAAATGAAAATTTCAAAACAAAAACTACCAAAAAACTCTAGCACAAACAAGCTCCTTAACTCTGTGTTATATATATAACTTAGATGAAGCATATTATACAAACTATATATATCTTCATAAATTTAGTATGACCATCCTAAACTACTATGAATCTTCCTCAAATCATTCCTAAATAACTACATATACTTCCCAAATCTGTTTTGCTCCCAAGTTTTTGAAATCTCAAATGCACTTCCCAAATCTGTTTTGCTCCCAAGTTTTTGAAATCTCAAATGCGAGACTGTGAATAGAGAAATTCAAATCAACATAAAATCTATTTGAAAGAGGACACAAACACTACAATTCATAGAGAGGATATTGTATAATTTTACCTATTTAAGATTGACTTCTCAAAAGATTACCTGAAATAAACATGATATAAGTATGACTTATGTTTCAATCTACTGAATCATAATATTGGCAATGAAATAATCAAACCAAGAAAGCTCCAAAATATGTAAGATACAACAATGAGAAAATTCAAGAAATTTCCAAAACTCATATGTAAGCAAAAACTCTACTTAGTAAAAATCACTATCCATCAAATTTTGTTCAACTGGAAGCAATTGAAAGAAGAAAATACACTAACATGATTCGAGAAATGATAACTTGATAACTCCATAATTCTAGCAATAACAAAAATAGCTGATATGCGAAATCATATAACCAAGATTAATGGAATCTCATCTTAAACTCAAGCTCATAAGAACCGCAAATTAAACTTAAACGCAAATAAAGCAAACCCTAGGAATCAATATGATGCTGAAGAATAGATGAGAAATTTAGAGAATAACTTCGACTAGGATTCTGGTGGATAAGAAAGAGGATGTTCCGGCGGGAGAGTGAAGGTGAAGATTCCAGCAGAAAAGAAAGAGAACATTCTGGCGGGTTGGAGTGAAGATTCCTGTGGAGAAGAAAGAGGAGGATCCAATGGTTTGGAGTGAAGATTTCGGAGGTTTGGAGTGAATATTCTGGCAGAGAAGAAAGAGGGGGTTCTAATGGTTTTGAGTGAAGATTCCGGCAGAGAAGAAGTTCTGGTGAAAATTGACCTAGAAAATCACAATATGTTATTTTTGGAAATTAGTGTGTTTTGTGAGGGAATAGTTCAATTTTCATTTAACCCTTTAATAAATGTTATTTGTGGGTTAAATGAAAATTGATAGTAAAAATGGCACAAAAAATCATTTGGTGGTATTTAAGAGAATTGCCCATCTAAAATTCATATATATAACCTCTTCCAAGAAAAATCGTTTTATAAATATATCATGTTAAGGAATTTTTTTATCTCAGATCTGGTGTTATTTAATCTTAAAGATAAAATGTATGAAGTTTTAGGATTTGGATCTAAATATATTAAATTTAAAATTTGGATATTTAGGATTCGGCTTAGATCTATTTTCAAATATAATATACTTAAAGTAATGTTGATAAATATATTATTTTGTGATATCTTTCATAAGAAACAATAAAAGTGTGGTATATCTTATAATAATCCTAATAAATATGTTTTAAATTATTTTAATAAATGAAAGGATTTTTTCAATTTTGTTTGTAATTTATAATGTTATTATAATCATTTTAAACAGTTTCTATGGACCCAAATCTAGGTACCCGTGGATCTAATCCAAATAGTGTATTTTATAATATATATCTATGTATCTTAAATTTTATAATACTCGATTCATACCAAATCCTAATCATTCTTCTAATTATTTTCTAGAAATTTTAAAATATTATTATTTCTTGAACAATCAAAATGTTCTCTGTTAAATAATATTTTTATATAAGAAAAGTTTTATGAAAGGTTGACCAAAATGATTACATTTGAAGGATATATATGGTAATGATCTAAAATATTGGTTTGGAAACATCACAAACTAAAAAAATATTTAAACTAGAATACAAATATATAATATAATTTATTTCTAGAGAAGAAGAACGGCCAATGGATAGGGAAAAAAGATAAAAGAGTTGGTTAAAACGTTTTCGAAAACTTTCCTTATTTGAATATAATGCGATTTTAGAGGTTTTCTAGGGATCCTCACGATGGTGGCACCGCCGCCGCCTTCGGTCTTCTCAGGGGCGGCCGGAGGTTCATCATCGAGTATCACAGATCATCAAACAAAGGATTCCGATACTTGCAGAAACATAGCTGTTGATAGCAGTTTTGATAATTCAGTTAAACGGATCTTTGGAGCTCTCTGCTTCTATACAACCGACCTTTGAGACTTCTAAGGTAGGTGACTCAGGCATAGAGGAGAAGTCACCGGCTGGAGTAGTTGTCTCTGATCTACCTATTCCGTCAGCGTTAGGTGATGCTTCAGGCATGGTGCCATATGAACCAGGGTGCCGCCAAAGTTCAGAAGGAGGACAAAGTCTGAAGAAATCGTGGCTGTAGATTGCCGCCAAAAACTCTTTATCTAAGTATGAATGCGAAGTCACATTGGTTGTGGGTAAGGGAGTAGTGTCGGCCCCTGATGAGATCTTCAAGATGCACCTCCGCTATGGGATGAATTTCTTGTAGGCCGGTTTGCTTCTGTTGCACCTCATATTGCTAAAATCCATGTGATCGTAAAAAAATTTGGAACTTTGGTGACAAATCTATCAAAGTGGATTCATATGAATAAATGAAAGCTCAGTCAAATTTCGTATCAGAAACGCTGGAGCGAGAAGTCGAGTGCTCAGACGTGGTATGTGGAACATTTGTAATGTACCAATGATTGTATCCCGTTTGACTCCCATCTCTGAAGACGCTCAACCGGAGATCACTTCCATGCCAATGTGGGTTGAAGTAACAAATTTTGCACTCCCTTTTCTCATGGAAAGGGCTCAGTTTTCTCGTTAGCCCTACCTTTGCGTCTCCATCGAGAAACTGAACTAGTGTCCAACTTTGAGGTAGGAAAGATATCTATGGATGTTGATCTATCTCAGCCTCTGCCTAATCACTACTTTTTCAAAATTTGGAATGAAGAAGTCCGAGTTACTTACAACTATCCTTGGCTCCCATCTCGGTGTACTTTATGCTCGAAATGGGGGCACTCATCTGAAGGCTATGTGATGAAGCTACAACAGCCTCAGGTCTCTGGAACTTTGCCGAAACAGTGGTCTACTTTGGCAGTTTCTGTGCCAACGGAAAAACAATCATTATCCTCGGGCAGTGGTCTAGCCTCAGCCATGTCTCTCTTTCTCTCTCATCGAAGAAGAAAATCGATATTGAGGTTTGTAAAAACAGAGTAACGGTGGGTAGATGCAAGTAAGTACGGCTTCTACGGTGACTTCTCCCATGTTGCAGATGGCTTGGAAAAAAGAAAATGTGGCACCTATGAGACTACAGAACATAATGTGGTAATTCAGACAGAGAACTGTACACAACATGTGGGTATGACGCACATAGCTGAAGTTGCAGCCACAACACCTATGAATGAGGTTGAGCTGCAGAGTGTACCTGGTTTGGATTTGGTTTGCAGAACAGAGGGCTGCTTCACTTCTGGAACACACGGTAGTATTGGGAAAGATGGGAAGACAATTCAACAGGTGGTAGCTTCAGACATTGAGGAGGGTCAGATAAGTTTGTTCTCACCAGTTCTCAAGTCTTCGGAAAATGATTAGGCTATCATCTCTCATTCGGAAAACAAACGATTAGGCAACTCACTGCACCGGGCTGAAGCATCACCAAAGTCTCCACCACTCCTTTATGGTCAGGTAACTATTGCACCCCCCCTCATGTTTTGCTATTTTGCAGGTTTAGGAGGAAGATGAAACATTGGAAATTCTTGCTGGTAATCTACCAGTTTCAACGCAAGAGAATGCTGAGGGTGTGAGTGGGTATGAAGATCTTTCGAAAATTAAAGAAAGTAATGTGTCCCTGAATTCAGACAAGAGAGGGTCTACTTCCAGAAAACCGAATCATTCTCACCATCAGGATACGAAACAGGCTGAGGGTTATCAGTTCGTCAGACCCTTCCGAGATCCTCAAAGGTAGCCCATAAGTATTTTACAAAGACCTCTCAAAAGTCTGGAGGCTCATCCCTCAATGGATTCAGCAAACAGACATCCTTAAGAAAACATTAATGTCGTGTTTCTTCTTGAATATTTGTGGGTTTAATAAAGTCAGAAAGCATTCGGTGGTAAAAGATTTAATTCGTTCTAAGTCAATGGACTTTGGGGGTTTATTGGAAACGATAATCTCTAAAAGTAAGTCATCTCACATAGCGAATTTAGTTTTCCGGGATTGGTCAATGATATCCAACTATGAGCATAACCCGTTAGGAAGGATATGGGTGGTCTAGAGCAAAAGAGTTGAGTTTAATACAATGTTTAAAACAGAGCAGATGATTACGGGCTTGATAAAATTCATGGGTTCAACGGAGATGTTTCTTTTTTCATTTATTTATACATCCAATGACTTGGTTGAGCGTCGTGCTCTTTGGAGGGATCTCAAGTTCATTCAGAACTCACCACAATTTAGAGGGATTTTGTGGCTCTGCTTGGGGACTTTAATGAGGTTTTGAGTCGGACGGATCACTCACTCTCAACTACTTCGACTGTCTACCTTCCGGGAATGGTTGAATTCTAAGATACAACTCATTATTGTTCACTTATTGACATGGCTTATCATGGTCCTCGCTATACATGGTGCAACAAGAGGGAAGAGGGCTTCGCTTGTAAAAAGCTAGACCATGTCCTTATCAACTCTCATTGGCTGCAGCGCTCATCTAGATCTTTCTGTTCCTTCAAGGCGAAGGGCTGTTCCGACCATCTCCGTGGAATCGTTTCGCTAGGTAACATCCCCTATAAGCTGTGCATCTCGTTCAAGATAGTAAATGCAACTGTCAAAATGGTTGAGTTCAAGCCGGTAGTTCATGATTTTTGGAGCAACACATCGGAGCTTTTTGAGTCAACTTTGGCTCTATTTAGATATTCTAAGAAGCTTAAATTTCTTAAGCCGATGATCTGAGACCTTAGTCGTCAGAAGCTACACCACCTCACCAAGCGGACGGAAGAGGCTTATACAATTCTATGTGAGAAGCAAAACAACACTCTTTCCAACCCGGATATACGGTTCTATGTGGGACCGAGTGGCGTCTTTGGAAGAGAGTTATTTTTGATAAAAAGCCAAGCTTCATTGGATTGAAGTGGGCAACAAAAATAACTGGTTTTTTCATTGTGCAGTCAAAGAAAGACAAACAAGAAACTCCATCGACATGGTCAAGAGTCCAAGTGGCGACGTGCTCACAAAGCCAGAGGATATTAAAACCGAAGAAATTCGTTATTTCACTAAGTTTTTTGTTTCTCATCCAAATGTTTTTACAGGTTTAGAGGCAGCTGATATATCAACTTATCTTCCGTATCGATGTTCCGATGAGGACATGTCCTGATTTTTTATCCGAGATCACTGATGAAGAAATCAAGAAGGTCTTATTTTTGATGCCTTTAACCAAATCCCCGGGTCCGGATGGTTACACGTTGGAATTCTTTAAGGAGGTTTGGACTATAGTCGGAAGGGATTTCTGTGTGGATGTTTGTTCGTTCTTTTCCTATTGTTTTTTACCTAAAGGTATCAACACAACCATCCTAGCTCTAATCTCTAAGAAAAATGGCACCATTGGAATGAAGGATTATCACCCTATCTCTTGCTGCAATGTGATCTACAAAGTCATTTCAAAGCTCCTAGCGAACCGTCTTAAGGTTATTCTTCTGTGCTTTATAACTCAGAATCAGTCCGCTTTTATCAAGGATCGATACATGATGGAAAATTTGCTCCTAGCGTCAGAATTAGTCAAAGACTATCATAAGCCACATGTTACTTCTCGCTATGCAATGAAGATCGATATTTCGAAAGCTTTTGACTCGGTTCAATAGATTTTTTTGAAAAATATGTTAATAGCCATGGATCTGCCGGAATGGTTCATCAAGTGGATTGAGTTGTGCGTGACTACTCCTTCTTTTTCTGTTCAAATAAATGGGGAGCTTACAAGATTTTTCAGAAGTGAGAGCAGGCTACGACAAGGTTGTTATTTGTATTGTTTGTTTGTTATTTGTATGAACTTTTTATCTCTTATGTTGGATAGGGCAGAAATAGAGGGCAAGTATGGATTTCATCCGGGTTGTAAAACCCTACGCCTTACCCACCTTTGTTTCGCGGATGATATAATGGTGTTTTCAGATGGCTGCACTCGCTCTATCAAAGGTATCATTGAAGTTTTTGATGTGTTTGCTTGTTTTTCCGGACTAACTGTTAGCTTGGAGAAGACTTCATTTTTTTATCACAAGAATTACTACAGGTGTTAGAGACTCTCTTTCAGACTTCCCTTTCACATTGGGCACTTTACCAGTTCGCTATCTGAGTTTACCTCTGCTCACAAAGCGGATGACTAAATCCGACTATCAGCGCCTAATAGATAAAATTTGAGCTCGAATTGGTTCTTGGAAAATCATTTTTTGTCTTTTGCACGTCGACTACAGCTCCTAGCTTCTGTGATTTGCGAGCCTTAAAAACTTCTAGATTGGAGCGTTCAGGCTCCCTCGGGGGTGTGTGAGTGAAATAGAGAAAATAAGCTCTGCGTTTCTTTGGTCCGGAGTTGATTTAAACCCAAAGAAAGCGAAAGTTGGTTGGAGTGATATGTGTAAACTAAAAGTTGAAGGAGGCCTGGGTCTTAAGCCCTTAGCGATTGCAAATACCGTAGCTTGCTATAAGCTGATTTGGCATTTGGTATCGTCCAGGACATCTTTGTGGGTGAATTGGATCCAAAAAAATTTGATTCGCAGGGGCTCTTTTTGGTCATCAAAAATGAGGAATCAGACCGGCTCGTGGATGTGGCAAAAGCTTCTCAAAGTTTGGGATCAAGCTAAGGAGTTTCACAAAGTCGAGGTAAGGAACGATTTTAATACTTCTTTCTGCTTTGATGACTGGTGCTCTCTTGGCAGGTTGATCGATGTTCAAGGCGAAACGGGGTGCATAGACCTGGGAATTAAGCTATCTGATATCCTAGGGGAAGTGTTTGCTACTCATCGCATTAGGTGACATAGTAATTCCACACTCACTCAAATCGAAGAGGAGATCAAGAAATTAAAGGACCGTTCTTATGAAGGTGAAGATATAGCGCTATGGAGAGGTGAAAATGTGAAATTTAAAACAAATTTCTCTACCAAGGAAACTTGGAATCAGCTCAGACAAGCCTCTCCGGTACAGCCATGGTCTAAGGGTATATGGTTCTCTCATGCCACTCCAAGATACTCGTTTATAGTCTGGCTGGCAGCGCGCGATCGTCTCTCCACCGGAGACAAACTAGTCATTTGGAATGTGAATTCAGATCACAGTTGTACCTTCTGCAACCATCCGCTGGAGACTAGGACCCATCTGTTCTTCGAATGCATCTTCACATCTCAATTTGGTTCCAGCTCACCTTCGGCCTCTTGCAACAAAGGTATATTCATCTCTTCCCGACTATTTTACTAACTCTTTTGATCTCAGGTAGTACGAAGACTCGAGGTTTTTTGGTTAAGTATGCATTTCAAGTGGTCATTTATTTCCTATGGAGAACGAGAAATAGGCGACGACATGGGGAGCAACCAACCACTATGGACCGGCTAGTACGGGACATGGATAAGACGGTCTGGAACTGTCTTCCAACACTGCAATCCCGAGGCATTATGATGAATGCCATACAAGACTGGTTTGACATGCGACTTTAGACGAAGATCCATATGCATGTTTTCAATTTTTATTTAAGCTCACTTTAAGGTCGGAGATAGATGTACTCTTTTCTCTAATTACTGGTTTTGTCCCATTTGAGTTTTTTAGTTTTTGGGTTTTAACGAGACATACATCCCGACAATCCTATTATTTAGAATTTTCTTTTTTGTAGTTCATCTCTAATTTATTCAGTCTTACCTATTTAAAAACGGTTATGTACAAAAAAAAACTTTAATATAATTTTACATATTATTAAAAAAAAGAACGACCAATGGTTTAAACTAAAATGATCAATAATAACTACGCATTTCATATAACTATGCATTTCATATAATTTTGAACCGCTTCATGCGTGATATATGTTGTGTAGTTAAAACTCACTACATTATAATACATATCCAAAAAGTCATTAAAATATAACATTTGTCGAGAAATTAGATTTATTATTTTTAATATTATAATTTTATAGTAATAAGATGTGTCCTAATTTTATTGTTTTCCATTCTTTTTTAATATTTTCCAACAAAAAACATGCATACCGTGTCTATATAATAAATATTCCCTTAACACGTGTCACACATGAAGCGGACCAAATTATATGAAAGGAATAGGTATTTTTGATAATATTAGTTTAAATCGATGGCCGTTAATTTGATTCTGCAGAGAAGATAATGTTAAGTTTATAAAGTTGAAGTGCCTGTATTTACTTACTATTTCCTTTTTCCTTAATAAAATTTTCAAACTTTCCATTTGCATGGTTCTCTAATACATGTTTTTCCTCTCTAGAAACAAATAACATAAAAAATTTGTTCCATTTTCAAAATATTTTAGTTTGTGATGTTTCCAAGAAAATATTTTTAGATAATTACTATATAAGTTCTTCGGATGAATTCTTTTTGACCAATCAGTCAGAAAAAGTTTCTTACATAAAATGTATTATATAAAATTTGATATTATTTTAATTGTCTCCCACCAGGTGAAACAACAAGTCTGGTGGGAAACAACAAGCTTGACACTGTGTTTCAAATTTTGTTTTTTCTCTTGGGTTTTACGTTGATGTTATAGATTATTTTGTTTAAAAAGTTGCTGTTGTAATTTGGAAGGTGTATATAAAATAATATATAATTTTGTTTTGGGAGATTTTGATAAATACCCTATATTTTGTAATAACTTTTAAAACTATAACTAATTTTATATTGATTTGAAGATATATTTTATAATAAAAATGACCAAATTACCCATTTTATTATTCATCTTAATACTATTTAAATTAACTAATTTTGAATAATATAACTAATTTGTATTTTTCTGTAATTGAAGTAAAAATCATAAAATTTTTAGTGTAACTTAAAATTAATTATTCTATTTATAAATATTAATATCTAATAATGAAAATTTGATATTT
This sequence comes from Cardamine chenopodiifolia, assembly GCA_963922655.1. Classification (NCBI taxonomy): domain Eukaryota; kingdom Viridiplantae; phylum Streptophyta; class Magnoliopsida; order Brassicales; family Brassicaceae; genus Cardamine; species Cardamine chenopodiifolia. Next base: position 9,814,091 of record OZ000476.1, on the reverse strand, counting down.
GAAGTTTCTTACTTAAACGATTGTTTTTTCATTATTAGATATTAATATTAAAAATTGAAAGAATTTTAACTATTAATAAACCATAATTTTATTTCTTGAAATTTACATAATATTCTCACAATCAAATAATATTAAAATTTCATTCATTCAGTTATGAAAAATCTTTTATGTTGATAATGTTAACACAATAACATACATTTCAAAGATATCTAATGGTCCTGATTTTTCTCAAATACTCTTTAACCCTGATATTCAAGAAGTTGAAGAACTTAAGGAGTCGGTGAGTGTATTATAATATTGAGTTTTCTATTTAATTTATGGTTTACCAAACAAATAGTTAACTATTAATAAATCATAATTTTATTTCAAGTTCTTTTTAAGCTAACCCTCACATCCAGAAAGCACTTGAAGCAGTTGTCTATCCGGATGGAAATTGGAGATTCAGTTGAAAAATTCGGGTATTGATTCGATTCGGGTTCGGGTACAGGTTTTTTGGGTTTTTGGGTTTTTTTTTTGTGTTTTCGGGTTAGGTTCGGGTCGGATTTTCAGATTTTTTGGGTTTTTTGGGTTTTCGGTTCGGATACGGGTCGGATTTTCATGTTTTCTGGATTTTTTTGGTTTTCGAGTCGGGTTTTCGGGTCGGGTTCTGGATTTTTTTGGAGTTTCTTCGGATTTTTAGCTTTTTTAGATTTTTCGGTTCGTTTAAGCTCGATTTGTATATATTACACATAAAAAATTCCACATTTATAGGATAGAGTCCTCGAGTTAGGGTATTTTTTTATGTGTAGTTATGTATTTTCTTATGGGTAATTATGTATTTCGGGTTTTCGGGTTCAGAACGGGTTCAGGTACGGAACGGGTTCGGGTTCGGGTTTTCGAGTTTAGAGATCTCGTACCCAATAAAATAATTTAATCGGATACGGAACGGGTTCAGGTACGTCTTATCGGATCGGATTCGGTTCGGGTATGCAGATACGAGTTTTTTGTCCATCCCTAATTAGATTAGTAATGTCGTTCCTATTTGGAAACTCTATCTTATGTCTGCTTATGTTTAATTTCTATCTTTTTTTATTTGTATTCTTTAAAACTGTCGTTTTTATTTTTTGAAATAAAATTATGGTTTATTAATAGTTAAATTCTTTCAATTTTTAATATTAATATCTAATAATGAAAAAAATATCAATAGTTTAAGTAAGAAACTTCAAATATCAAATTTTCATTATTAGATATTAATATTTCTAAATAGAAAAAAATTAATTTTAAGCTATACTAAATTTTTTATGATATTTACTTAAATCAACAGAAAAATACAAATTAGTTATATTATTCAAAATTATTTAATTTAAATATTATTTAGATGAATAATAAAATGGGTAATTTGGTCATCTTCATTATAAAATATATTTTCAAATCAATATAAAATTAGGTCTAGTTTTAAAAGTTATTACAAAATATAGGGTATTTATCAAAATCTCCCAAAACAAAATTATATATTATTTTATATATACCTTCCAAATTACAACAGTAACTTTTAAAACAAATAATCCATAAAATCAACGTAAAACCCAAGGAAAAAAGACAAAATTTGAGTTTAAGAATGAATTTCAAGAAATATTAACTATTAATAAATCATAATTTTATTTCAATGATTCAGTTTAACAATGTAGCCCTCGATGATTGTGATGATTAGATTAGTCGTTCCTATTTGGAAACTCTATCTTATGTCTGCTTATGTTTAATTTCTATCTTTTTTATTTGTACCCTTTAAAATGTTGTTTTTATTTTGATATTTGCTTTTCTACTCTAATGTTTAATATTAATTACTTTACTTAAGTATTTTAATTTGTGGTAGTATCCTTCCTTCTAAGAATCCTAACTTGAGAAACGTTACTAACCTCATATTTTCGTTAATTAAACTTATTTATCCTTCAAATTAAATAAGTGACCTGCATACAACATCACAAATTAACATTTTAAATGCAAAATACTACAGTTTCCATTGTGAGGGTATATATATATATTTACTCTATTTATTGAAAAAGAAAATCTACCATTCTGTATTCTTATATATATTTAGTATTTAAAGAATATTATGTAACAATTTAGCAAGTAATATAATAAAGTACTTTAGATACAGTATATAAGTAACTATAATTCTCAATTCTCATATAATCATGTTTATAATCCATTAAAGTTTTGGAATCATCATTTTTTCTTTATATCTTATTGATTATTGTTAAAATGCTTAATATACTCTGTATGTCAATGTATGATGAATAAGATATATTATTCATTAGGAGTATTACCTAACAATGATTCATCAAGAAAGATAAATAACTCATCTACACTAAATCCTAAGTGACAAAGCCTGAATCCTAATCTACATAGAAACAAAAAAAATAATCCATTACGAGTACCACAAAATAAGTATTATGAATCAAAGGGGAATGATCCGCAAAACTCTAGAGAAATAGATTTAAAAGACATGAAATTGAAGTTTTGTTTCTATATAGGTTAGGATTCATGTTTAGTTCATTAGTATTTTTGTTAAATTGCTTATTCTTGAAATGCAGAGATAGTAGTTCATTGTAGAACACAAAGTTTGTAATTTGTATAAAAATATCAATAAAGTATTTGATTAAGGAACCATACCAACCTTAGACTGTGGAGCAAACATTTTATGTATTGTTACCAATAAATAACTTTGTAATAAAAAAAATTTCATTAATTTAATACTATTATTGATCAGAAATAGACACACATTCATTGTTATTTATTTATTTAGAGTAGTATTTCATTGTTATGTAATATTTCTATCTCTTAACTTATTCTGCAATCTGTAATAAAAAATTTTTCATTAATTTAATACTATTAATGATCAGAAATAGACACACATTCATTGTTATTTATTTATTTAGAGTAGTATTTCATTGTTATGTAATATTTCTATCTCTTAACTAATGACTGTATGTATTCTTTGTTTGTACTAAAACTTATTGCTAATTAAAATATGTGTCTAGTTACTTATTGCTTACTACTTATACTTTGTGTATATACATATTCTATTTGCTATAAATATAAAAAGTTTATTGATTTAATTACCAATTATAGATATTGGATTGCAAATAAAATCATATATGATCTTGTTATTTCTTCAAATACTGGATTGCAAATATTGGATTGCAAATACTGTTATTTCTTCATATATGATCTTGCTCCTTTGTGTATGATGACAATTTCGCTATAAATGAAACAAAAATCATTAGTAAAAATCAATATAGTATTGTATTAGTATTTATGGGATAATAATATATCCATATTTACTAAAATCTACTGACAATATTCTCAAACAATATTTGTATAGCATTGTACTATTTGGTTTCAATAAGAAGACGTGAAGATTTCAAAGAAATTCAATGTTATTTATGAGACAAGATGATATTGTTGTTTGTGAGACTCATTTAATCAACCATAATATGTTTATTATATTTAAGCAAAACTTTCTTTTTTACATTTTTCTAATTTTGGATGAATTAAAAATTGTCTATTTATGTTTTTAATTAATTAATTAGATCAATTTAGCCGTCTTAACTGAATATTATCCAAATCTAATAAAAATATATCTTTTGGTAAATTTAGATAACAAAATAAATAATCAAATTAATTCAAAATCGATCGGACCGAACCAAAATATTTTTTGATTAAATTTGGTAAGAGTTTATAAAAACCTGAAACCCAAAATATCCAAACCATTTGACCTGAAGTAACTAAAAATAGGAACGAAATAACCCGCATGCCACTTTTACCCATTAAATGTCACCTTTTTTGGCAACTCTTTGTTTTTTTTGCCGACTATAGATTTGTTAGGACAAATTTCTCAATTGACATTTTCTCTAATTCTCTTTTTTCTTCAACACCTCATTAATCTTATCTACCTATTTATTTTACAATAATATGTGAAGGTTATTTTGCCCCCACTAAACACTTCAAAAAATAAAAATAAACAAAAATAAAAAACAACAAAAATACATCAACCAATCAAAATTTAGCATTTAAATCTTATTTCCCTTCGTCGGAATCGATCAAATAAGCACGATACATTGAAACTTGAAGCTTGAACCTTCAAAATTCAGGTAAATCATTACAAGTTCTTGTGTTCTTTTAACTAATTAGACATCTATGTGTATAGATTTTGGTGTAAAAAACAAATTCTAGGTTGTAATTTGGGAATTTGTTTTCAATTGGGATTTCAATAGATTTGGAAAATTATGTTTTTTTGTATGCAAATTTAGTTAGAAACCTTGTATCGTGATTCGATTAGGACACTGGATTGGCAATTAATGGATTTTAGTGGTTGAATTACAATGAATCATAAGTAGATTTAGTAGTTTTTGTCCAAACAGACATAACTTCACGATGTAGTACAATTGGTGCAAACTAGTATTACTATTACAAATTGTACAAACTTGTATAACTTTGGCACCACGTGTGGATGTACTAATTTTGGCGGCACCAAGTGTGCATATTATTTTTAGAAACTTTTTAATTTTTTTTAAAATTTATTTTTGTTTATTAACAGTTGTACCAAATAGTTATAGTTGTACTGAATTAGTCTTAGTGGTACTTAATAGTTTGAGTTGTACCTAAACGTTTCACCATACATTATACGCAACAAAACCAAAAACAAACATCAAAGTTCTCTTGTTCTAGAATAATTAACAAGCATAACAACAAAGTCAAAGATATATATCATATAAAAATCAATACATTGATCAACGATCTCTTAAACATCATAATTTTAGTATAATGAATCATCAAGACCAACTAAAACAACAGCGTTGATTCGCAGAGCTTTTAGCACAAGCTTCGTTCCATTTTCCGAGGAAGAGATGGTGCAAATATCAAGCATCGAGAGGAAATCCAACAACGTTGATTTTTCACTTTTTCTTTGAATCATAAAGAGAAAGCTACATATGGAGTTATGTAACCTCTTATTGTATTTGTGTAAACTTATGATAGTTGTCTAACCTAGAATTGCTATTTGTTAAACATATGGCATTTGTGTAAACTTATGTTATTTGTTTAATGTTTGTTTTTATGTTCTCTTAGTTGTGCCTAGGTGTGTCAGTTGTACAAAAAAATTGTGCATATTACCATTCATCTTCTCATCATCCTTTTCCTCATCTTCATTTTTTCTCATCCTTCTTCTTATCATCATTCTTCTTCTTTCTCTTATCAACCTTCTTATTCTTATCAACCTTCTTATTTTTGTCTACATTCTTAGTTCTTATTCTTATCATCCATCTTCTCTTTATTCGGTATAATCTCCACAACCTTATGTATATAGCACTTCGTGGCTATTTTACATGACTTCTAATATTCCGTTCGAAATACAGCTACATAGGCGGCATTGATTTAGTTTCATCATCGATATCCTGCAAATCAAAGACAATGTGTACTAGTTAATACCAAGTTGTACTTTTCTGATTTATACTTATTAATTTTAGGCTTTGGTTAGTGGGTCGATCCGATTATTATGGATAGGCGGGCAAAATGGCTTCTTGGGTCTGTAATTTAATTAAAATGTTAGGGTTTGGAGGGTAATTATTTTATGTTTTGATTTAAATTAAATCTAATGAATAATAGTAAATTAGGAGAAACAATTGCTCAATTATCTTTATCCATGAAAACTCAATCTCAATTGCACCCTCCTTACAACTATAAGTTTTCAATAACAAATCCATGGAGGAAGACTTCCCATCGCGTCCAATCATAATATATTAAAATAAGAAGTTGTTTAGTTGAATGATGTTTAAGAACATTGCCACACAACATGTTGTATGCAATGCTTTTTCCACAAAAAGCACCAATTTCTGTGAGATCGATCCATAAACAAAAGTTTTCCTATATTTTTAAATCATTCACCAATTTTTCCAATAATCACATCAATCAATGGTAATAAAGAGAAATTTCTTACCTTCGTAAAAACACTATTCACAGATTCTACAACATTGCTAGTGTTTATGTTGTACCTTGCGCTGGAAAATAACACTCTGCCCATTTTTTCATTTCACAAGTAGGCTCCAAATATATGGTTGCACTAGGATATCTTTTTTTCTCCTAAAGTTACCATACTTTTGTTCAAACTCATCCACTTCATAAATCTGAGCAATTTTCTTGAATTGTTTCAAAAATGTATTTTTGTTGACATTGGAAACTTTTGTGAGACAAATAGAATATGCAATACCCATGCTGAGATTTCAGGTACACATCATGTATTGCCTTGATGAGGTTTACATTTCAGTGTAAAACAAACACAAGTTCAAGACTATCTGGTATAATGGATTTCAACTCATTGAAAAAACATGTCCACCTTGCATCTTTCTCACATTCAACTTATACCAATACAATGGGATAATGATGATAATTCAGATCCCTAGCCGAAGAAAAAATAAGCATTCCACCATATATACTCTTAAGAAAAGTTGCATTCACAATAAGCATTATTTCATCGCTTGAAACCCTTCAATGGAAACTCCCAAAGCTACGAATAGGTACTTAAACATTTTTTCTTCATCCAATTACACTCTTGTTCGTGTACCAGGATTCACCTTCTCGAACATGAATAAATAAGAGTACACCATCTTGTAATTTTTCTCTAGAGTACTCCTCACATCATTAAATGCTTATTGTTTTCCTCTATATGCGGTAGAGTAAAACAATGCAACACCAAGTCTTGCTTGAACGATTCTGACAATACTTTTAGGAGTTGGAGTCTTGAATTTACCGGGATAATGTTAATTCAAAACGAATGCAATTAATTGTGACGTGTCTCTTCTTCTATGAAATTTTATACTTGAACTGGCCCGAAAGCATGTGTAAAGGTTTGTGTAAGTTCTAACCGAAAATACCTAGAATTTTTCTATTTTGAAACTCATAAAGACCACTTACAACCTTTTTTTGTTGCACGACATTTTAAGACATATAATTTTGTTTTTGACTTATATACAAAAACCTCATACCAGTTCAGACTTCCAACTCTTTCAGCTAAATCTGCACTGTTAATCTACTAGAAATTTTTTGACCTACTACCAGATTTAAACCATCTTTCCATGGTTCCATAACTGGAAATTCTCCTACAACAGATGTTATCTCAACATAGTCATGTATACCACAGCGATCCATACCATTATCCACATCATTTTGACAATCTCCAATATTACTATTTTTCATCACCTCATGTTCTTGGTCTGATGGTTCGACCCCTTTGTAAATAGTGGAAACTACCACTAACTATAACACCATCATCATTAACTCTATCTTCATCCATGCTACTTGAAATCTCAAAACTCATAACTTTTGAATGTGGCTGCTCACATCAATGATCTTTTGAGGTCTGTTTGATGAGTTCCACATGCAAAATAGTTATATACACCTTTTTATCACTAAAAGTTGAAAAAGTCTATACATCATCAACATCCAAAATAAAGGTTGGTCTCCTAAATTGCATTGACGATGAAATGTAACTTAATAGATTCATCCACCATAATCTTACTATGTATCTTATCTCTTAACATAGAATAATTCATCTCATCAATAGATGTCTTAAACAATAAACCATAGATTTGACTATGCTCATTTGAAATCCATTCGTATTCACCACCACCATTATCTCTGATCCTTGAATAGTATCCCACATAATCATAATGTATGATTATGCGACCAATGTTGTTCATTATCCCTGAAAATGAATAAAATAGCATTAATACATTTAAGTGATAATAGTTTATACCAATTTGTACTATTTTCATTTGCAATAGTTGTACCAAGTTGTACCATTTGCCATAATAATAACAGTTTGCACTAGTTTATATAATTTGCAATAGTAATACCAATTTGTAATACTATTTTACGTATGATTTATTGTAAAGCAACAACTAAAATCTATTAATTACTAACTGAACGTGCATACAATAAATTCTAAATTTTCAAATCTATTGAACTCTCAATTGAAAGCATGCATCCCAAATTACAACATACAACTTGGTTTTATTACTTAATATATTCACAAAAATGTCTAATTAGATGAAAACACAAAATATTGTAATCATTTATTTTGAAGTTTCAATCTTAAAGTTTTTTTTTAATGTTTGAAATCGACGAAAAAAGAAAATAAATTTTAAATTCTAGATATTTGTATTTGATTTTTTTGTTAAGGACAAAATAATCTTTACATATTATTTTTTAAAATTAGATAGATGAAGTTAAAAAAAGCGTAAATGAAAAAAAAAAGAAAAAAAATGGTCAATTGAAATTTAAAGGAGTATGCAATTGGGACCTTTGTCTTGAGATATCCTTCAAGGTAACTTTTTTTTCTTTTTACCCCTCTCAAATCTTTATACCCTTCATTAAATGAAATGACAAAAATTGCCCTTCTTTTTTTTTATTAAAAAAAGAAATAAATTAAAAACAAAAACAAAAACTAAAAGTGTGTGAGGTGAGGTGGAAAAGAGAGAGAAATGTGGAGGCATGTGATTGATGAGTCATTAATGGAGTGGATGAATGTTATTGGTGATAATTTAATGTGAGGAATAAATATGGATCAATCAAAAACAAGAGAATAAATAGATTTCTCTTTCTTCTTCCTTTTGCCACGAAAATTTTCAAAATTTTCAATCCTCTATAACTCGAAATTTGAAGCTTTATTTGAAGTAATTTCTTTTAATTTCCTTTTAAATTAATGATAATAAACGATGTGTAGTTGTTTTGGGCGGATTTCAACAAAATTTGGAGGTTTATATGTAATGGGAAAGGGTAATGTGTTGTAGATTTAAAACTTCATTATTTTAAGGTTTGGTTGATTTGTGTGGACAATGGGTTAATAAACACATATTATACATCGATTAAGGTCGGATATCGTTAAAACTTCTTATATTTGGGAATCTGGAGGTGAAATCATAACTGCAATGTTTGATAGAAATGAAAATCGTTGCATATGCGAAATTACCCAGAAAATAGTACAACTGAGTGTATATATAGTACAACTGGTACAACTGAATATATATTGTACAACTGGTACAACTGTATATATTTCGTACAATTGGTACAACTAGTAATACTAAGACTACCTAAATATTAACTATCAAATATTTATTTTTTTGATTTTAGGGGAAAATGAATAAGAAGCGATGCATAACCATACATTTTGATTACAGAGGATATTATTCAAATAAAGGAGGCGGTGGAGGCTATGGAAGATTTGAGAGTATTTTGCATGTGGAGGTTATGGAAGATTTTGGGCAAAACGAGGTGTGTGAGGAAGTAGAGGATCAAGTTAGTGCAACATGTGTTAATGATGGTATACTTACTCGTTACGATTAAAAGAAAAGTTGGTATTGAAGAGTAATATTCTACCGCATATAGAGGAAGAATAGAAGCTGGTAATGAGGTGCAGGGTAGTGCAAAAGAAAGTTATAATTTGGTGTATGCATTTATGCATAATTTAGAGCTCCAAAAATATGGTACAATAGCACCGGTGGAAGTAGATGAGGAGCGCACATGTAAGTACCTCTTTTTAGCATTTGGAACTTCCATCGAAGGGTTAGAGAGAGAAAAAATTTATAGTTATAGATAGATCGAGTCACCGTGGGGGAGGTAAGTTTAGCTAGTTTGTGTGTGGTAATAGTTCATAATATTGATATGTTTGTATTGTCCATTTATGTCAAGGTACAAATAAGTAAAACTGTGGTACAACTACCCTTTAGTTGTAATATGTGTTATACAACTAGAAAAAGTAAGTTTTACTACGGTACAACTAATTATAGAATAATATGTGAAAGTACAACTATGTACATTTTGGAGTACAACTGCAAAATTTGGTACAACTACGGACAACTATGTAAATCAACTTTCCATCACTTTGTGTACTTTTGGTAGGATCTTAGGTATCATCGTAGTACTTGCAATGATTGCAATCATTAAATTATATTATTTATATTTTTAATTAATTAAATTATTATTAACTAAATAATAATAATTAGATAATAATAAATTATTTTTAATTATTTTTAATTAAATCATTATTAATTAAATATAATAAATTTATTTTAATTATTTTTTTTAATTAAATAAATTTTTATACTAATTTTTATTTTCAAAATTAATTACTTTAACGGTAAATTAATCCAGTTATACATAAATTACCAGTTGCACTGGATGAACACAGTTGTACCTAACATTACAATAACCAGAGTTTCCACAAAACACAACAAATAAAAGTGGTCTCTAACCTGAGTTCCGCAATCCACATAAACTAAACATAGTGGTCTCTATCCAGAGTTCCACAACCAACAACATCACAAAAAACATAAAACATAGTGGTAACTTATTACTATTCCGTTTCTTCTTTTTCGGGTTTTTGTTCTCCTCTTCTGTAAAAGAAGATTGTTGGTACTTGGATGGTTTGGACTCCCTTGCTCTTTTCTTCCTTGGCTTACAAGCATCGCATGCTCAATAAGTTAAAACTTAGATCATGTTCCCAATATAACTTTTTTAGGGACAATAATTAATCATTCGCAATATGATGATAATTCACCAAATTGCACCAAATTGAGATCATAGGATGCAAAATAAGGACTCAATATTTGATATTGAATCTATAAATTAGGATAATTTATTGGAAATCCCTACTTAAACTAGAAATAACAGACTCATATGTAACATAAAATCAAGAGCATTAAACGATTTCCACAATAATCAGAAAATAAAATTCAATCCATTTATCATAAATTTTGCCTTTTAAGTTTCTGCAACTCTCTCCATCTTCATCGATCAAACATTAACAAAAATCAATAGAACAATATCTTATCTACCAAGGAAAAAAATATAATATTATGTTCTTAAAACTCAAATTTTTTATCTGAAGAGGCTAGAAATTCTATAAAGAATCAAACTTTGATCCTGAAACCAATGGATTCAATAATTAGAGAAATTGCAGAGACGAAAACAAATTCCATTTCCAACCAAAAACGGAAAAAGACAAGAAACATACCAATCAGAAAAGCGATTTTGGCCGTGAAGAGGTCTGAAACCTTTAGAGACAGAGATGAAATGGAGATCTAAAGGTGTGGCATTGCTACTGTCATTACCAAAGAAAAAGAATGGATGACCCTAATGTAGAGGTAGATAGACGACGAGACAGAGAGATAATTGGATGAAGATTGTACCTTCACTGAGCTAATATTTTGCACGATCCAAGTTCTACAATGGCGGCATTATTGATCGAGATCAAATATGAGTCAATTTCCGAAGCTAAATCTGAAAGAAAGACTCAACGGCGGTGGAGTAACGGAGAAGAAGAAGAAGAACACATTAAAAGAGAGAAAATAAATTAGGGTTGCAGTGGTTTTCGGTGATTACAAAGGAAGACAGTGAACGATAATTCTCAGAAAAATGAAGAACACGAAGAAAAAGAAATGAAGAAAAAGAAAAGAAGATAGGGTTTTCTGTAATTAATGTAACTTACTTTGGTTTTTCAGTAATTTAACCACATTATGATTTAAAATTAATTATAAATTAAATTTAAAAACATAAGAAGAGTATATCAGCCGAATTTAGAGCGATGTTCTGAAATGCCACTTTTGCCAAAAAAATAATCTCACATGCCACAAAATGATCTACATGCCACCCACAATGTCATAATCCCAAAATACCCTTAATGAAAATTTTGAGTGACATTTGAGATCATCAAACTGTTTCTCCTCATCCTCTCTTCGAAGCTTCTCCTCGTTTTTTTGCGTCACCGCCGAGCATCTCTCTTCTTCGCGTGTCCGCCGCCGGCCGCCGGAGCCGGCCATTTTTTGTATGTCATCGCCGCCTCCGTCCATCTGTAAGTCAGTGTTGTTCTCCTCTCTCATCATACATTGTTAGAAGATTTAGAGATTTTATAAAATTAGGGATTTGATATTAAAATTACTTGTTTGGGTAAACACATTTGGTTAGTAATGAGACGATTAGGTATTTACATTGGTAATTTGTCGAGTGTACCTGTTTAATTGTGTTGAATCGAGTTGAATCTTAGGTAAATAAGAATCGTAGTCAGGAAATCTGCAGACATAGGACAACTGATACAAATGGGATAACTGGTAAAATGGGACAAATGGTACAACTGATACAAATGATATAACTAAGAGATGTGACATGTGTAATTCGTAATTGTGTTTTATTTTATTCTATTTACAGGATAAAGAAGAATAGCCACACAAACATACACTTCAACTATGGAGGGTAATATTCAGAAGAGCATGATTGGATTTCAAAATATTACTTGATGAAGAAGAACATCCACAGAAAATATTACTTGATTGAGACGTGGACATTAGCCTATTACATGACGATTTATATAGTGCCGCATGACTCTAAGTGGTCAATTCCTACTGAAATTCAAGAATTGTTCGCCTCACCGCCGGAGTACATCAAAAGATCGGGAAGAAATCAAGAAAAACGATTTCCATCCACCGGAGAACGTCGGTCAAAGAGGTTAAGAAAAAACAATAACAAAGATAATCATGGCATAAACTTGGAGAGGTGGTTGCAGCCTGATGAGGAAACATAATTTTTGTATTTGTATTTGTGTGTGTATTTGTGTTTCTATTTGGATTTCTCGGATTTGTACAACCAAGTTCAACTAGGTACAACTAAGAACATGTCTGATTCTCTTAATTATGTTCGATAAATTTGAAAAAATTTAAGTACATTTATAAGGATTAAAAAAATATCTTGAATTATGAAAAAAAACAATTTAAAATCAGGACAACATAATTTATTATTTTCGTAACAAATAATGTTGTTTTGGCATAATAACTCCTTATATTATAAGGAGCTTTTTGTATGTTTGTCACCCTTTAATGCTGAAAATAGGTGAAATAAATATTTCATGTAACTTTTATGATGAAAACCTCCAAACTTATATATACAAACTTAAAATTATGTGTCCAACTACAAAAAATCATTTTACGTCAAAGTCCAACTAAAAAAACCCCAAATAAGCATTTGTACAACTATGAAGAAGAAAGTCCAACTGTACACTTACGGACAAATTTCGTGGACTTTTAATAAATTGTGGGCGCAGATGTTTAGTAAACAAAGGGAGACTTTTCCACTTTCACAATTAATAATTTGTGGGCCCCAAAATTTTTCTCTTTCACATTTAATAAATGACTTTCTCACTCTCACTTTCGATTCAATCCATCCAATCCGAGAAAGTTAGAAAAAGAAAGAAGAGATAGACTTTTCTGGGTATAGAGAGAGAGGGGCGAAAGGAAACAGAGCTGAGAGATAGAGGTATTTTCATCGATTTATCTTACATCTAATATCATATATATCTATAGATCTAGGATCTAGTGTTTAAGATCTAATTTCAACTTTTGTTTCTATAGTGATAATGCCACTCAGCTGTCCAAATAGTTACAATGATAGTTCAGATTCGGCACCAAGCTTCGATAGTGGTGGCGCAAGAGTGGATGGTGATTATGGTGTTCCGACACGTTGTTTCTGTGGTTAATTTCTCTGACTTGAATTGGTTACAACTGTCGAAAATCCAACTGTATCTTTTTTTTGTTTGTAAGACACTAAATTGTTATGTTTCATTGTCAAATTTCGATGTTGTACTAAAAATTTGGACCAAATACTGAAAGCAGATGTACGCAGTTGTACCGGTTGGACCAAATTCTGAAATCAGTTGTACGCAGTTGTACTGGTTGTACAATTCTTACGCGAGGGTGTGAGTGGCGATTAACAGAATTGAGGAGTACACTGGATTTGGGTTTTCGACGGGAGGATGTGAGCCCCGCGAGGCTGTGAGCACTGCGAGGGTGTGAGCGCGGCGAGGGTTCCTACGCAAGGGTTGAAGCCCAGTTTTGCGGTGGCGGAGATGGATGGATTGGAGTTGGTCGGAATCGGAGGTTTCGGATTACGAGGGTTTATCATATCGATTTCGGATTCTCACGTGGAAAACTTGCGGTTTCGTTTGACAGAGATGAGGAACGAAGAAGAAGTTCTTTTTTTATAGTTTTTTAAAAAAATTTAATTTAAAACTAATGAAATCTGAAACATTTATTTGGATTGGGTTTTCTGATTGGTTTGAATCAGATATTGTGGTTGGGTTAGTAATATTTAGTTTAAACTTAGGTTTTTTGGACTTTTACTTTAATTTTGATTTTAAAATAAATATTAAAAAAATAAAATAACATCTCAGAACATGTTTTATCAAAAAATGGCATTTTAACACTTGATTCCCGAATTTATTGGGAAGAAGGTATCTCAGAAAATGATCCATGGGATTGAGATTAAATTTTCAGGAATACAAGTTTTCACATATAAGGACAATTGATTTGTTGCTCCAGCTGTGGTTCCTCTTTGTTTCTTATTTTCCAAGAATCGTCTCTCTCTATTCTCTCCCAATCAAAGAAGAAGCGATGTGGATTGAGATCATCTGCGGTCTCGTCATCTACAAACTCGTCCGTCGTTTCTTCTACAACGATGAATTCTCCGATGTCGAAACTTCCGATTCCACTGCTCTCTTTTCCGTTGCTCACAGGTACCTCGATTCTCTAATCCTCGATCTTCAGTTCTCGATTACTCCTTCAACTTCAGAGCTATTGTGTTCTGGATTGATTCAATTGCAGACTAGAGAAGCTTAATGGTGGAAAAGCTTATGTAGGACTTCGAATTCCTGATGCTGATACTGCTTCTAGACAAGACATTGATGTTGTTCTCGTTAATAAAGGGTATGTAACTACTCTCTCTCTCTCTTTTGTATCTGTCTCTGTGTTTATGTCTGAAAATTGAATGTGTTTCGTTCAGTGAAGTTGTAGTGATTGGTGTGAAGAATCTGTCGGGGATTGTTACGGTGACGAGTGATGGTAGTTGGATTTGTGAAGGTGGTAAGCATCATACAACTGAGACTTACCCTGATCCTGTAAGTTTCTTTGTTTTGTTTGATTTCTCGAAATTTTCAGTCATATTCTTTGTGCAATCATTACACAATGCTTCCAGTTTGAACATCCAAGGGATTAATTGTAATTGTTGTGGTGATTTTCTATGATTTGATGGTGTTGATTGATAAGGATACATGAAATTCGAAAATATATTGGAACTCTGCTACTATTCTTGCTGCATAATAATGTCATTGTGAGAAAATAGCACTCATTACTTTTGAAGGCTTGTAGGCTTTTGTGTTTACATGAATGTATTGGACGAAAGCTTTAAACTAAGAAATGAATAAGAATGTAAGGTAAGGGTCCTCTTCGAACAAAAAAAAAATGTGAATGTGTCTATATGTGTTTCAGAGTATGCTTATCGCTTGTGAAATTTTTTATTCTTGTTGACTATTGTCGATGCTTTGGGTTATTTTCATATATATTTGGATTTTGGACAGAGTGAATTTAAAAGGATTAATGTTTTAAACAACGAAATGAATACATTCGATTCATGTAAAGGTCCTCTTTAATGTCTATCGTGGTTTGGAAAAATACATAGTATGGTAGTTGCTTGAGTAAATTATGAAACAGTTTAGAATTACTGGTGAAAAAATTGTCTTGTGGATTAAAAGAATGCGTTTTGTTCACCTTTATTTTCTCCTGGATTGTTCTTGCTAATTTCTAGGTAAGATATACAGAGTTAATACAAGATGATATGAATAAGTTTCTTTATCAAATCTCCAGAGTTTTTCTTGACATAGCAAAGCTGACCTTCATCATCAGTCTATGCAACTTTTTTTCTAACTTATAGATGTGTGTTTTCTCAGCTGGCTGAGGTCAAGAAACAAGCTTCAGTTCTTGAATCATACCTTGAACAGAGGGGTGTTACTTTACTAAAAGGAAATCTGTCTTGCAAAGTTGTGATTCCCAATCCAAGTTTTCGGTATGTATCGTGATCCTCCTTGCTACCATCAGTATTTACTAGTTTCCTCTTATGTAATTACAGAACCTCTTAAAGTGTGTGTGCAGGCGTCACCATTTTAGTCTCTCAAGACTTTCTTTATTTTCAAAATTTTTAATTTTCAATAATAATAATGAGACTTAATTAGAATTAAGCTAGAATTTGAGACCAAGTTTGATGTCGTCGCCATTTTAGTCTCTCAAGACTTTCTTTATTTTCCTAGTGGTGCATAAACATATGTCTCTGTTTCATTTCAGTACAATTCATGCATTCCCGAATGAGGTAATTACGTACGAGGAGTGGCAACATCTGAAACCAGTATCAAGAAGTAAACTTTCTGGTTGGGTTAAAGGCGTATTCAGCACAGGAAAAGAGATGCAGGAATCGTCACATCAAAAACTTAATTTCATCCTTGGCACGGCACCAATGTGGGATAGGTCATACTTCTTAATCTTTATTGACATTCAAATTTAAATTTCTTCCAAGGTGGTAAGTGTTTTAAATTTTCTTAAACCCTCAATTAAGTAGTTATGTTCGACGAGTTTTCATTAAAGGTTGATTATGCTGCAGAGTGGAGCTTAAAAGTAGAAAAATTGTATTAGGAGAATTCCTCGAGTTTAAAGGAAAGCAAGAAGATACACTGGCTTTAAGAAATATCAAAAGATCAAAAGTTGATCGTATCTCTATTCAGAGTATAAGCATGTTTGGATTAGGTACGTTCTCTCTTTTGACCTCGATTGTTTGTTTTCGTTTGCGATTGTGTTTATATTTACAAATGAGCTACAATCTTTAGCAACAGAAACAAAATTCATTTGTTAATTGTAAATTCAAACGCCAGACACAAACAGTAGGTTCTTCTTCCGTTTGCTTTTAGCATTTGCATTTACCATATATGAAAGAATCAAAATGTTTTTACAATTCAAAAGTCTGGAAATGTTTTTTGGCAATTTCTTTTTCACATGTATATTGGTGACTGGAACGATTGAGAACATAATCCACTATGTTTTGTCGTTCACATTGATATTATTTTGACTCATGAAGTAAGATATTGTAGCGAAAATTTTTAGAAATCGAGAGTAACTAACTGAAAAGGAATCTGGTTGTGCAGCTCCATCGAGGTTGCAGGTTTTGTATTCGTATAGGGACTACAGAAGTGAAGGCAGTTCAGGATCAGACTCGAAAGAAGTGACCGTGAGGTCGAGCACTGAAGTTATCTTTCAGCCAAGAGACTCCGCAAAGATGAAAAAATTTAAGCTATCCTCCCTTGTCTCCATTTCACTAAGTGCCTAACTTTGAAGTGAACTTATTAGCACAGTAAGGTTGTTAATGTCTAATATATAAATTTACATTGGAAATGTTCTTTTCTTATTTAGTGTTGTTTTGTGAAAAAAAAAAACATATAATGAATTCTTCTTATTTACTAACCCTGCTTCTATACAGAATCTTCCAGATAATGAATGAAATGTGCCGTACACTAAAACACACAACAAAAACAACTTCAAGAAAAATGATAATAATACGAGAACAATATGAAAAGGCAGTGTATAAATCTTGATAAAGCCCAGTTGCAAGAGATCATCTTCAACTTCTTGACGGCTGCTTGGAGTAAAGGAGTCCGAACAAATCGTCAGTTCCACAGCATGAGACAAGCCACATTTTATTGCCTAGGCATCAGCCATTAAAACCAATGGGAAAACACAGCTTTCCGGCCAAAAAAGTTCCAGCTCTGTATCTTCCTATCAAAGTCTGAGCTTTCTAGGCTGTATCCGCAAAGCAGTCGTAGCCTGATGTGATCACCAAAGGTCCGCAATGTCATTAACTCCTAATTAGGACCTTTTTGAAATCTGAGAACGACTCTTCACCGTTAGCCATTATGTTTACCTTGTCAAATCCGTCGTTTATGAAAGGTCGGTCTAGTGAGAGCAAATGATCAAGCAAGAACGTGCCTACATCCGTTGATGCATTTCGTTGCCTAGTGAAGGTTTTTTCCTTGAGGCCCACGTTGCCACTGGGGTCGCTCATCTTACTCTAGGGTAGCCTCTCCCGGCGATGACCCTGAAATTTAGAAAAGTGGTCACATTCTGGAACATGCAGAAGAAGTAATCTCAGGTAAATGTCTTAGTTCAAAACTAATAGAGTTTAATTTAGTTTAATTTTCCCATTCCGGAACTTATGGACTTCAAATTCTCTTTTTTGGATGCAAGATTCCAAATTAGGATCTTGTCTATGCTAGGAAAAGGTAACTGAATATTTTTACAAAATGAAAATCAGATGTGTTCGCAGGACTAGTGGAAAACTCCGAATTAGAAACATAAGAACCAAACCCTAAATTGTCGAACTTGTTATTTGCCGCTGATCGATTTCCTGATGGAGCCCGACTCAATATATATTCAAAACCAGAATATCTAGGCGTTATTGTGGAAATTCTATAAGGGTCGAAGAATGGAAACGCATCTCCAATTGGTAGTTTGGGCATCTATTCGAGTTACATGTTGGTAGATGTTCCCATTCCGCGAATTGATAGATGCTCCCATTCCATGGCCTTCTAGCAAGACAACTTGTGACCCGAAAGAAGCATGAGTTGTTCATTTGCGGTAGTTCCCACTTCGTTTCTCCTTTCGTGAATTTTATATCACCACCGGACTTCGATGTTGTCCATCGCCAATAGTTACAGAAATTGTAAAGCATTCAGACTCTGTCTACTTGTCTGTCTGGAATAGGCTTTTTGGAGAAAAAACATGTTGTTACAGTCCAAGATGTGTTGAAGATTCTGAGGGAGGATACTATGATACTCGTTTCTTAACACATGCCTGATCAACTTCTCGATTTTCCGGTCCCACCAAAACTTTTCTTAATTATAAATACACCAACTAGAATTAAATAAACATCATTCTTAATTTTCTTAACTAACTTGCAAGTGAAGAGAGGGGTAAGTTACATGGGAGTTACTTAGCGAGGTGTAGGATACTAGAAGCAACACACAAGTCCGCAAACCCATTTTAACACCACAACTACGAGAGTATCGATCTAAAACATATAACATCCACAACATCTAAAGCATTCAAACAATGCAAAGAAATTTTTTTATGTGAGTTAAGTGATCGCTCACCCAATCAATGCAAACAACAGGTCGGTGACGCTGGACGATGCGGCGGCATGTGGGCTTCACGCACCAAACTTCTGGCGGTACATGCAAGCGCATGTGGCATCTCCGGCGGTGCCGCTTGAAGCTTCAGACTCGTCTCGGCGTCGTGGTTATGCTAGTGGCCTTAGTTTTGCCAACTTCTGAGTGAGTAAGGAGATCAACCCGCTTGAATTTTTTGGCTCAACAGAGGAGGTGGTTGGCAGCGGTTCCTGATGGTGTAAGGTGGCGGTGCAATGGTGGATCTAGGCACAGTGATTGGTGGCTGAGGCGAAGTGATATCTTGAGATATAAATTTTGCAGAGATTCAAAAGGTTAAGTTTGTAGATGCACATGTTTTAGGGTGGTGGCTCTCTTAAATAGGGGACATAACTAAGGTTTTTGCAGAAGTTTTAGGCCTTGTTGGGCCACAGGTCATGGACTGTTACAATTCTCCCTCACAAACAAGGAATTCACCCTCGAATTCTGGTTCACACTCCCTTTGTTGAAGATGTCATCCTGCCCTGTGTCAAACTCGTATGTCCTTTCAGAATTTTTAAATGTTATCATAACTCTTGTCCTTAGAGTGTCGACAACATCTTAGGTGGACTGCTCGTTCCTGCATCGGGTTAGTAACCGGCTTGCTGATTTTTGATTCTAGTGTGCTTTCTCCCCCACTTATGAAAAAACCTACCTTCCGAATTAAAAAAGAAACAACTATCTCAATGCATTTTGAGTCTTCAATTTTCCTCGTATCATCAACTTCTTGGGTCTTGTTATGAAGTAATATTACTATACTTTTGAATCTTGGTTTCCATTCCTGTGATCATGTTTTCTTAATTCAAGGCTGACATTTTCCTTTATAAGACTTCGGGTGCTACTTTTCCACATGATCTACAACTCCTTCCAGGTCTCCTCCCGAAGCTAACTGGAACTCCTTGTGCTACAAATGTGTCTTCCAACTCTATAATCTTTCTGAAAAGTTTTTTTTTTAATATTTCCTGAAAATTTTCCATTTCTCGTAACCTGTCATTTCGTGGTTCTTTTCCGCTTAAGCCAAGTAGTCATGCCTTAATTGTCTTTCCTTTGAGCACTTTTTCCTCTAGTTAGATCATGGTGTCTTCCTATGATGTATGTTGCAGTTCTGCTTCCAGAAAACATATGCCTCTTGGAATATTTCTCGCTTCCGAAATGACCTCTTCCTAAAACTCTTTATTGGTGACTTCTCTTCCTAAAACTCTTTATTGGTGACTTCTCTTCCTTCCTTCTACGTTTCTTTTTCTTAGTGGGATGAATTTTCTCCTTTGAGCTTACTTTCCTTTTCCACCTCACATTCCATTTCTCAAACTAGTCTCCTTTCCTTTACGGGTCTTAGGGTTTCCACATCACAATATAGACCGCTACAACTTCCTCCTAAAGAACTAAATCTCTAAGACACTTATGTATCTTAAGGTTTTCTTGAAAATGCCTTATTTTCCAAGTTTTTTTTGAACAGGACGAACATTACCCAAGGCTTGCTCCAAAGCCACAACAAACTATAAGGATTATCATGCTCGTCACCTCAACATCTTTCGCCCTAACTATGACCGCTCCGCCCTAAGTTGGGTCCTAACTGCTAGTCATCTTTAACAGTCTACAAGAAAATTCTATTGTCACCATACCCTTTTCCATTTGCATAATGATAACTTTGCCAAAGTCATCAATGGAACTATACACACCGCATTCTCTATTGGCAAGATTCACACTTGTTGTAATCATCTATGATGCACACACATTCTCTAAAGTAGTTCATCATCTGAGTTGTTGTGTGGTGTCCTCCAACATTTCTCTGCTACTTCTGTTGCAGCACTTCCCTTATGTACTCTCCATTCATAAGAATAAACTCGACTGATGCGCTTGCTACAAGATCTCGCCTCTTAAAAAAATTTCATTAATCACACTAATTAAGTTTTTTTTTAGGTGCACAAATAATTCCCCGCAGTGTGGTATCCTTCCACATTGTTATCTACCGCTTCTTTCAATGCAGTACTAAGCGAATCACTCTCCTCCCTTAGGATTGTCTCCTGGATCTCTTATACCAAATTTTGATACCTGTTTCTTAACATATGTATGGTCAATGTGTTGATTTCCCGGTCCCGCCAAAACTTTCCTTAGTTACAAATCCTCGAACTCGTATTAAATAAACTTATTTCTTAACTAACATGTAAGATAAGAGAGGGTGAGTAACATGAGAGTTACACCAAAGATGTTTTTGTATAGGATAGTGCCCAATCACACCGCCCCATCGGTGCTTTATTGATCTTAGGCTACAGTTCGATAGATCAACTTGTCGAACGTAATCTCCGCACCCATTACTCCGGTAATACAACAGTCTAACTATGTACCCCACACCCAAGTTCCCTAATATATGTATTATAACTATTTATATCACATCACTATCACCCAACATGTAAATCACGCAATATGTGAAACATACTAAATCACCTACGTCCAATTTAATACAAAAAGAATTGACTCGATCATAGAGACAATACATATTTCAATTCTAAATTACCAATGGAATATTTTAAGACTAAATTAAGAAGATTTGCATGGTTAACCCTTACCTTAATCACATAAAGGTGGTTCCTGACTCTCAGATGCTCGAACAGATCCTGAATCTAAAACCAGAATGAAAACTAGTCAAAATGGTCTAATATAGAAAAACCCACCTTAGACCGCTTAATCTAGACCAATCTGACCAAACCAGATCAAACCATTTTACTGGTCAAAGTCAATAGTCAACGGTCAATGGTAGACAGGTCCAATAGTCAAAACGAGTCAAATCAGTCAAACCGATCAAACAAGTTAAACCAGGTTAACCCAGACCAACGAGTTGACTCGCCCGAGTCAATCGAGTCATCGGTAAGTAAACCGAGTAACTGGCGAGTCAACCGAGTAACTGGCGAGTCAATCGAGTCACCGGTGAGTCAACTGGCAAAACAAGGGTACGACAGCTTACCGGAAGTTCACTAGCAATGGCAGCGGTGCATGGCCAACGACGGTGTTGCGTGGGCTTTATGCACTAAATTTCCAGCAGCAGCGCTTGGAGCTCCTTCTGACCAGTATGCTACAACTGGGGATTTGTTGTAGATGAGGGAGTGGATTGTTTCTCAGAATTAAGTGCTTAGAAACAATATTAGAGAAGACATACTTAAGATCATAGGTGCAAAATCCATCCCACCCACAAAAGGAGCAATTATTCCACCACCAAAAGGAACGTTCGGTGTATGCCCCTTTTCCAAAAGAACATTTGATGTACGCCCATTTTCCTCTGCCCCGAAGCTTGGTGTACGCCCTCTTTTCAAAGGAACTTTTGGTATACGTCCCCTTTCCTCTGTCCCGTCTACATCCGCCTGTCTTTGTGGAGCTTGATTTCCGAGGTGGTCTAAGAGGAATTTTAAACTTGTGGTAAGATCTGATAGAGAGTGATAAATCTTTCAAGCCTTCCTAATCCTTCTTATCATGATATTCCTTGTTTTTAATGAACTTCACATCCGAGAGACAGGGTGCGGTTCTTGACAAGATCATAGCACTTGTACCTCTTTTGAGTTGTTGAATAGCCAATGAACATACACTTAGTGCTTTTGGCATCCAACTTGGTTATTTGTTCACCTGGTACTAGCATAAAACAAACACACTCAAATACCCGTAAGGATTCAATAGATCGGTTTAGTTTTGTTAAGTACCTCAAATGGTGACACTTCCTTGAGGACTTTTTTTGGAATCCTATTGATGAGGTAGCATGCGCCATAACCGCATCACCCCAAAATCTTCTTGGTACATTGGCATGGAACATCATCGATCTTGCGATCTTCATAAAGTGTCGATTCTTCTTTTCTGCCACTCCATTTTGTTGTGGTGTGTAAGGACAACTTGTTTGGTGCATGACGCCGTGTTTTGGTAGATGTTCTTTGGATCTTTGACTTGTGTATTCTTCTCCATTGTCTGACCTAAAAACCTTAATTTTTGCATTAAATTGATTAATCACATAATTTTGAAAATTGAATGCATTAAACACGTGATCTTTAGACGGAAGCAATGTAATCCAAATATATTTTGATTTTTCATCTATGAAAGTCACAAAATACTTGTTATTGTCTCTAGAAACGCATGGTGATGCCCAAACATCCGAATGAACAAGTAAAAGCAATTTTCATAAATAGTAGAAGACTTTAGGAAAACAATTCTACAATGTTTACCTAGAATACAAGCCTCACAACTAGAATGATCAAAAGAAATATTAGGCAATATCAATTCAAGAGTACGAGAATAAGGATGTCCTAATCTACCATGCCACACAGCACTAAAACTAACAAAAAGACAGGAATTTGAAGACAATGAATGACTTGGGAAGTGTTCTCAAGAACATATAGATCTCTTTTTGATTTTCCTTCTCCAAATATTTTTTCGGTCTCAATATCCTGAAAATAAACACAGTTAGGCCCAAATATAGTGTAATAATTAAGATCACAAATTGCCTTTTTAATCAATAAAAGATTAGAAGTAAAACTAGGCATAAAGAATGCCTTAGAGTTTTTATCAAATAATTTTAAATCTTCTACTCCTTTTATGGGAACCATATCACCATTAGATATGGACATATTATCAGTTGCCGGTTTTATATTTTTATAAAATTCAGGATGGTGTAAAACCTCTGAATCTGTGACAAGATATTTACTTGGTTTACTAGCAAATAAAGTGGTATTGGATTCCTTTAAGGAAGTAATGGACCGGATGAGAGTCTCTACATCCGACTTCCTTGCAACATCATGGACTACATGTCCCTCTTGATTATATGAACTAATTTGTCCTTGATTACCCACAACTGTATGAAAAAGATTGGTCAACATTTATTTTTGTAGTGACTATTCTTTTTGCAATGGTCACACACCCTTTCTTATTTTCCTCGTACCTGTACACTTCTTTGTTAGTCGTGAAAGATTCGTTTCTTCAACCAAAAATACCAAGCGAACCTTCTTCAAGATTTTTAATCTATTATTAAAACCCAATAATAAAGTCAAACTGATCGATTCCACTTTAGTTAAAACGTAAGGAGTGTCAAAATGAGTCATTAGCTCATGCGCTGGCCAAGCTCATCTGACTTTTCATAAATTTGAGCCATGAATTTTAGGCTCATTTAATAAATGCTATGATCGAGCTTAACTAAGTTGACGAGTCATGAGTTCTAATGAGTCATGGAGACATACTCATAATATCCACCATTCAAGGAGTAGTGGTTGTTTCCGCTATTATTTCGCTTCTAGATGACATAAAACAACATAAATCACCATTTCATCTTACCTCTTTGCAGCTAGTGTTCTGGGTATGGTTGTATCAACCTTCATTAGCTTTTTATGATTATATTGGTAATAATTTAGGAAAATAGATTATTTCGACTAGATTCATTGGTGGAGATGGAATAGTTGTTTAACTGTTAGGGATCCGTCTTTACAAATAAATAAAGGCGTGAACTTGTTGTATGTCGTATGCCTATTTTATTTATGGATTTTTAGTAGATGGAGACGGAACTGTTAGAGCCGATGTCCCATTTAGATGAGCAAAATCTAAATATAGTGTAAAAATAAATAGGTGTAACTGTTGAGTTAATGGAATCGGAATTTTTAGAATATGATTTAAAAAATAAATTTTATAGATAAAATAAGACCCTTCGTACATGACTCATCATCTTTTCATTGTTTAAGAAGTCATTATTAACTTCAACTTAATTAACATAAAAATCATAAAGACATAAATATGAACTTAATTAACATATAAAAATCATAAAGAAATAAACATGAATTTAATGAAACTCATATTTAATTTAATAATGCAAATAATATACACCATGATGTTAAGAAAAAGATTACATCTGAAGGAAAAGTTTTCAAATAATATTATTATTCCACATAATTAAATTGTTCTTTTTAATATGAGAAAAGTAAACTGATTAAAAAAATTAAGGAAACAAAAAGTAAAAATAAACAAAAAATAAGTAAAAGATAAAATACGGTTCATTTTGTTTTCATTACTTTAAAAATATTAATAAATTAATTTTAATAATTATAAAAAATCTAAAATATGAACACAAATCTCCACGCATACGCGTGGATATATGCCTAGTCTTTATATAAGTTAAGATTAAAGAAAAAGTTAATGCATTATCCCCTTTATAATACATCTCCCCTATATTTGTTTATTAAGAAGGATTCAATCTTTTTTAACTTATATGTAACCAAGATGGTTGTAAGGTATAAGGGTGGTTCTCTTTGCGCATCGAAATAAAAGTCTACAAAGGAGTCTTTAAAATTTTCTCTAATGACTTGCCACTTTGGGTATGCTGCTGTAACAACCTCCACGAGAGTATATAGCCGTGTGAAGTACCTCAAGTTTTTATTTAACTGCTAAGAATTGTTCACACCGATGATGTAAACGTCACGATTGACCACACGAATTTCTTGAATCAGGTCTATACTTGCTGTGATGATTATATCAGTGTCCTTGTTGCGGATTTCTGTTGCCGGTGTACCTTCCGGAGAAACCATCGGTGTGCCTTCCGGAGAAGCCATCGGTGTGCCTTGAGAATTTGAACTGACTCAATCACGCTACGCAAGGGGAACGATGATTCCTAATGCTCTTTCTTTTTTTGTGTGTTGAAGTTGTTGAAGCAATATGAACTGAGCTGTTGTACTTATATAGAGATATAAGTGCTGTTGTCTATTGGAAATGAGTAATTTCAACCTCATTTTTAACCTCTCTGTGGTAGTTTCAAAATTTCAAGTTTAAGCAATTTCTCCACACAATTAAAAATTAGTTGTACATGGTTATTAAAGAAATTCCTTCAAAAAAAAATAGTAAATCATTTTCTCACATTGTATTATTTATCGTATTCTTTATATATATATCTCATTTTTATCATCCAAATATTAAATATATATTAAATATTATAAATTTGAATCAATCCATAAAAAACATTCTTACATTAGTTAAGAATGTTGTATATGCATTTCTTCTTACATCTGTCTAATAAAAAAAGGAAGTGATCATTTTTTTTTTATGACCGTACAAAGCTTTTAACTTTAGTTACTATTTTCTTCTTCTTCCTCTTAATTTCTATAGATATTAGATTTAGGAGTGGGTATGTCAGTGCATAGTTTAGTTACAATTTGAATCTTTCAATTTTTCAGTTTGCCGGGTTTTATAAAGCTGGAATTAGGGCTTGGCAAAAAATCGAAACCTAGCATCCAACCCGAATCCGATTTGAAAAGTTTTAATCGAAATCAAACTTGAATCCGCCAATTATTTTATTAGAGTATTTGTAGTTGTATCCGTGAATATCCGATAAACCCCAAACCGAACCCAAAACCCATTAGGGTATAAAAAACCCAAAAACATATAATTATTTATGAAAAAATATCTTAGTTCGAGGATTTTATAAATATGAATTTTGTATGTGTAACATACACAAAACCGATCCGAATCCAAACTAGAAACAAAAAAAATCCGAAAAACCTCAAAAAACCCAATGTGAACCCTAAACCCGATTTTTTTATGTTTATTGAATTTTAAATCTGAAACTAGAACCAATCCGACAAAACCCGAACAAATTCGATCAAAAATTTCAAAATTATTCTACGGAAAACTAAATACGTAAACCTGAAAACCCAAAATCGATAAGATCTAATCCAAAATCATATAAAATATGCATGTAATTCAATTTGGTTTAGGTTTGTTCTTGTCAATTAGTTTTATAAAATGAATACCATATAAAAACTATATGCAATTCGTTTCTGTCTTATATAACTTAATTTTTAAATATTGCTGCATAACCTAAAAGCATCTTCCTTTGAAAATTAAAATTTAATATTATATTATGTGTCAAAAACCGAACTGAGTCGAACTCAAATCGAAAAAATGAACCTAGTTTTCAAAATCTAAAAGCATCTTCCTTTGCTGTCTTATACTTTTTACCAAATGAACCTAGTTTTTAAAATCTAAAATCCCGAATAACCCAGACCGAATGCCTGCAGATAAAGTGTTATGATGAATAGTTGTTTGAATCAAACTGTTTAATGGTAATTTAATAGATTTACCAAGAAGACATTAAAATCACGTTTAAAGTTGAGTTTATAATTATATTTTAATTTAGATATAAATTAATTTGATGTTAATTTTTTTATTTAAAAGGAAGAGAACATAGAAACATCGTTTCAGATTTCTAGCTTAAGTATTTTGATGTTATATGTTTTATTCAAAATTAAGGGAAATAAATCGTAGATAAATATATCCCTATGTACTAGAATAAATATAACTTATATTTTTCAATAAAATATAATTAAAACTAAATAAAGATAATCATGTTGCTGTAATCTGATATCTTTTGAAACTGTATTGATATATCTGCAAATTTGTTTAGTAGCCACTGAAATATTCGTTATATACTTATATACAGTTTTTAATTCAAAAATAATTTATGAGAATAAATATGGAAAAATATATGTAATGCATTAGAAGTAAAATAAAAATTGAAAACAATGTAAATATTGAAATACAATTTAGAAGCAAATCTTACCATGTTTTTATTTGGGTTGGTTTGGTTTTCCGTTCTTTATTTTGGTAGATTTTTGATTAATTATAATGATCATAGGTTTTGTTTTTTGTTTGGCTTGGTTTATTTTGTAATGAAAGTTGTTTTTTTTTAAATTTCGATGTTATTTGGAATGGTTTAATTTTTTTGCTTAGAAGGAAGATAATAAAAAAGAGAAGGTTGGAAAAAGAGGACATGTGTTATGTCTGTAACTTATAAAGGACACGTGAGAGCGCTAGTCTAAAAAAAATACTCGCATGGTGACTATAAATGGACAAGTGTTCTGCCCTATGTATCTGATCACCCAGAATGTGGTTTTTCTCTGGAGATTTTCATTAACTCTGATGAACGTACCTTTCATTTTTTATTTGCGTTGGTTTTTTTTTATTCTAATGAACATAACTTTTATTTTTTTTATTTGGTTTGGTTTGATTCGTCGTTTTCTATTTAAGTTATTATTTGGGTTGGTTTGGTTTTTTAATGAACGTGGTTATTTTTTTATTTTGATGCTGTTTGAAATGATTTGATTTTTTTGTTAGAAGGAAGATGATCGAAAATGAGAAGGTTGGGAAAATAAGACATGTGTCATATCTATAAGAGATATGTGTCACGTTTATAAGAGACATGTGATCCCAATTTGGATATGTATTTAAATCAGCGATTGATATAAAAATATGTGTTTTTAAAACTATTGAAGATAGTTTATAAACGTGACAGCAAGCTCCACAAAGATAATCCTGATATTAATAATAGGACATTGCAAAATATTTTGATAATAACGTTATATGAATTATCTATTTAAAAATAGATATATTTAAAAATAGATATTAATAATAGGACATTGCAAAATATTTTGATAATAACGTTATATGAATTATCTATTTTGATAATAACGTTATATGAAGAGAGAATAAAAAATAAGTATATAAAAATAAGCTGTATATCACCATAAAAGAGATATTAGGATATATACTATTTTCTATTTTAACTTAATATACTATAAATTTCTTCGATGTTAAATTGATCTTTGCCACAAAAGTATCTAATAAGTATTATAAATTTGCTTGATCCTTACTGCTACTATATAAGATTTGATTTATTTATTTATTGTGTTACTTTTTTGAATTTTTTTAAAGTATATGTTTTCCGAATTGTGGAGATTTAGAAAAACAGATTTTGAAATAACATCTTAGAATATTGTTTGACAATTGAATTATATGTAAATATTGTTGGATTATTCTTTTACAAAATAACTTTTGAAAGGAAAAGAATCTAACAGAAAAAAACTGAGGAAGTAAAAAAATGTGTCGTGTTTATAAATAACACTGACAGCATTACAGAGTTACACAGAAAAAAAAAAGTAACTCTACTATATTATATAAAATATATATCTAAATCAGTTTAATCTTTATCAGAAGAAGATTTTTACAATATATTTTTGATTGGATTTCGCAGGTTTTATGGGTTTTACTTCGTAAACAACATTTGATGACACATAATACTTGATCCACAATACACATATATTGCTCTTTTAATATTCTATCACGACAAACGTGAGACGCAAAATGCATATTTTACAATCAGAACGCAAAAAACACGTGTATCGTAAACAACATATCGAGTACACGTCATCATGCCGTCTTCATCATTCGGAACATCTCCGGATCTTTCATCACATTCTTCTCTGTTTATCACAATCCCCATGATCTTTTTTTAGATGGTGAGATTGTAGAAGTTCTAATGCGAAAGTTTTAACTTTGATCCACTAGATTTAGATCGAAGGCTATGATACCATGATAAATTTAGATTTAGATTTAAGAATGATCTTTGTTATTGATTAATGAACAACATACAATTATTTACAAAGAGTTAAACCTATCTCAATTAGGAATAAAACTTATCTAACTTATATGATATATATCTAAATAAGCCTAATCTTTACCACAATATGATCATAGAATATTATTCAGTTTGAGCTTCACTTCATAAACGGTTTTTGATGGCACATAATATTTGATCCATAAGCTACATATTACATAATAGAGATGGTGATCGAAGAGGCCTAAGGATCAAACAAGGGCGAAGCACTGATTCTCTGTGCCGGTGTAGCTGTTTCTGAATCACAATAGTTCGTTTTACTGCATCGTGAACATTTCCTGGAAAATTTCTCGATAAACTGGTGACGGACAGTTCCGGTGGCTGTGTTTGTCGTATTACAGTTGAAAGGAAGGGAAGGTTGATTCATGAGTGACAAAGATTTAAAGTTTCTTTGGGGAAAACTCAATGAAGATGAGGTAGACCAAAACTAATTCTTATGGACATGTGATATGTGAATGATGCTGATATTATAGGAAGTGAACTATCGATTTAATCGATCTCACACTCAATGGATCGGACAACAAGAGTTTGTTAAACTTTGTTTTCGTAATGCTCTGTTTTTTTATTTTCTTGTTGTACACTCAAAACTTTTTTGTGTTTGAGTTTTTTACTATTTTATTAGATAGAAAACTCACACTTACTTTTATTGATATGTAGTACATATATATATAGGTTTCATGACTCTAATTGGAAGAGACACATGTGTACAAACTTCCCTAGAGACACGTACATTCATTATAACCATTTATGGTTATGATGATCTTTTGTACCCTTTCATCAATACAAAAGACAAACATTGTCTTATATAAATATTTAGACTCACATATATAATCCTAAGTTTTCAACGTTTGATGTAGATGAAGACTTGATCACTTCCAACACTCCTCCTTGATTATGGCTTCATCTCCACTCCAAGTTCTTCATGTAACATTTCGAACCTTGTAGTGGTTAACGGCTTCGTGAGTATGTCAGCCACTTGCAATTCGCCTGGACAATATTCAAGTCGAATCTTTCCCTCTTGCTCTGCTTGTCGAACGAAATAGTACTTTATGTCAATGTGTTTCGTTCGACGGTGTTGTACCGGATTTTTTCCTATTGCAATGGCGGACTTATTGTCGTAGAATATCTTCACACCTTCCTCAACCTTAAAACCAATCTCATTCACAATCCTTTGAAGCCAAATGGCTTGATTTGCAGCAGCACAAACCGCAATGTACTCGGCTTCGGCGGTTGATTGAGCAATTGTTTTTTGTTTGCTCGAATTCCAACAAAATGCACTCGATCCTATCTTGAAAACGTAGCCACTTGTACAATTCTTGTCTTCTATGGAACCTCTCCAATCACTATCTGAAAAGCCTATCAACTCCGGTTGATTTACTCGCTTGAAATGAACACCATATGATAACGTGTTCTTAACGTATCTAAGAACTCGTTTCGCCTCTTGAAGATGTTTCTTCATTGGTGATGCCATGTAACGTGATAAGTACGAACTGACATTCATAATGTCAGGTCTTGAGGCACAAAGATATAGTATTCCACCAATCATACTTCTATACTTTGTTACATCTTCAAGTTTCTCTTCCAACATCTCTTCGGTTTTGGTTTTACTATGAGGAACCAAAGGCGTTTTCAAACCTTTACAATCCTCCATCTTGAACTTCTTTAATAACTTCTTTGCATAATTCTCTTGTGAAAGGAATATGCCATCATCTCTTTGCATTACTTCCATACCAAGAAAGTAATTGAGTTATCCCAAATCTGTCATTTCGAACTCCTTCATTTCTTCTTTGAAGTCTTCAATTTTCTTCAAATTGTTGTCGGTTATTATGATGTCATCAACGTATAGGCTGACCACCAATAGATCATCCAATGCCTTCTTCACATAGAGTGCTGCATCGTAACGCTTCTCTCAAAACCATTCTCCAAGAAGTAACCATCTATACGTCCATACCAAGCCTTGGTGCTTGTTTAAGGCCGTATAAGGCTTTATAAAGCTTTAGAACCTTTCCTTCTTCTTCTTCCAAGCCTGGTGGTTTTTCTATGTACACCTCATCCTCCAAGTCTCCATTCAAGAATGCGGACTTCACGTCCATTTGGAAGAGTCGCCACTTGTTTTGAGTCGCAACCACCATGAGAGTTCTTATGGTGTCATATCTTGAAACCGGTGCAAATGTTTCAAGATAATCTACACCATACTCCTGCGTGAATCCTCTGGCCACCAATCTAGCCTTGTGTTTGATTTCTTCACTATTTGCATTGGTCTTTAACCGGAATATCCACTTCACGCTTATAACATTTTTATCACTTGGTCTTTCCACCATCTTCCAAGTGTTGTTCTTCTTGATCATCCGAAGTTCTTCTTTCATTGCTTCTCTCCAATTCTTGTCTTTCATTGCATCTTCTAATGCTTGAGGTTCTTCGGCCATCATGAGACACAACTCATGACTATGAGCCATCTCTTCAACCTCATTCGTTTGTTGCATTAAATCGCTTATTGATTTGAATCCCCTTGGACCAACAAATGTCTCTCCTTCTTCAACCTTATTTATAACTTGTCTTGTTGAGAGATGAAGTCGGTTGAATGCTTCACTTACACTCTCAATCTCATTGCCAATGTTTCCTTGATCTTCACTCAAAACTTTCATTGTAACTTGTGAAGAAAACGAGTCTTTCTTTTCTTTCTTATCCTTATGTCATGTCTTCTCTTCATCAAAGGTCATGTCTCTTGATACTTTAACCTTGTTTTTGCTTGGAAGGTACAATCTATACCCCTTTGATTCACCGCTATAGCCAATGAATATCCCTTGCTTAGCCTTTGAATCAAGTTTTCTTCTCTTCTCATCCGGAACATGTGTGTAACATAAGCATCCAAATATTTTCAAGTTTTTAACACTTGGTTTCTTGCCACTCCATACTTCAAATGGAGTCACTCCTTTCTCCAATGCTTTAGATGACATGATATTTTGTAGGTAGGTTGATGTTGCTATAGCCTCGGCCCAAAATTCATTCGGTAAACTCTTCTCCATCATCATCGATCTTGCCATCTCAACTAGTGTGCGATTCCTCCTTTCCGCAACACCATTCTGTTGAGGAGAATAGGGTATTGTTTTCTCATGATGTATCCCACTCTCTTGACACACCTTGGTGAATTCTCTTGACACAAATTCACCTCCACCATCCGTTCTTAGCCTCTTAATACATCTTCCAGATTGTTTCTCAACAAATGGCTTGAAGACTTTGAACTTTGATAGTACTTCACTCTTGTTCTTTATGAAGTACACCCATAACATCCTCGAGTAGTCATCAATAAATGTTAAGAAGTATCTACTTTCATTTATTGATGTTGTTTGCATTGGACCACATACATCCGAATGTACGAGTTCTAATACACAACTTGTACTACTTTGAGAAGTTTTCGGAAAGCTTCTCCTTGATTGCTTCCCTTTCTCACAAGACTCACATACACCTTCTATAATCTGAACCTTAGGAAGATCTTCAACCACTCCTTGTATTTCCATTGTCTCCATCTTGTCATGATTTACATGACCAAGTCTTTTATGCCAAAGACTTGTTTTATCTTCCTTTTCTTCAACCGTTATGAACGCATCTTCTCTGAGTTCCAATTCAATGGAAAACTCTTATGCTTCATTTGAATTTTTAAGATCCTCCTTCTTTTCAGATCTTCAATAACACATGTCTTGTCTTCAAAGATAACTTGATATCCATTTGATATCATTTGCCCAACACTTAGTAGATTTCTTGAAAGACCTGGAACCAAGAGTACATCTTTGATGATGTGTACTCCTTGGCTTGTGAACACCTTAATGCTTCTTTTGCCCTCTGCCTTCACCACTTGACCATTACCAACTTCAATAGAAGTCTTCTTACTTCGATCAATGTCTACAAAGTAGTTGGATTCTTTTGTCATGTGGTTGGTACAACCGCTATCCACCAACCATACTTCATTTCTTACTTTTGTAAGTTCTTCTTCTTCTACTGCACTAAAGAGCATGTGATGTTGCTCATCTTCATCATCACTCTCTTCCTCTAGACTTAGGTTAGCCCTTTCTTTTCCCTTAAGTCGGCAGTCTCTTGCAATGTGACCCGGTTTATCACATATGTAACATTTCCTTTCATTTTTCTCACTCACTTGCGGAACGCCTCCGTTCTTTTGCTTCCAACAATTCACCTCATTGTGATTGTCTCTCATACACA
This sequence comes from Cardamine chenopodiifolia, assembly GCA_963922655.1. Lineage (NCBI taxonomy): Eukaryota > Viridiplantae > Streptophyta > Magnoliopsida > Brassicales > Brassicaceae > Cardamine > Cardamine chenopodiifolia. The sequence continues at coordinate 9,780,312 of OZ000476.1, read as the reverse complement.
CGCCACACCATCTCTTGGTCTTCTCATGACATTTTCCTTGCTTGTTCCCTCTTTTAGACCCAAGCTTCCCACCGTAAAACGCACCCTCATTGACACGTTCTTCACAGATGCTTAGACGCTTCTCATGCGCCTTCAATGTTCTAACCAATTCAGTCATCGACAAGACTGAAAGGTCCATAGTTTGTTCTAGAACAGCGACTATGCTGTCGAACCTCTCCGGTAGAGATATCAAGACTTTTTGAACCAAAAGGTAATCGGCCTTCTCCTCTCCGTGAACTCTTAGTTGATTACTTAAGTTAATCAACTTAGTTGTGAAATCATTTATGGTTTCACTGTCTTCCATCTTGAAGTTCTTGTACTCTCTCCTTAGAGTCTGAAGATTAATCAGTTTGACTTGTAAACTTCCTTGAAACTCAAGCTCCAACACACACCATGCTTCTCTCGCACTTGAAGCGGGTGCAATTCTCGGAAAATTTGAATCTGAGACAGCCGTTTGAAGGATTTGAAGGGCCATCATATCCTTCATCACTTTATTATCTCTCTACTTGATAAATTCCGGTGAGTTTTTAGGCAATGAACTTGTTGCATCCTCATCTTCAATCACTTCCCATAATCGTCTTGTCTTCAAAATCGTTTTCATTTTGATCTTCCAAAAACCATACGATTCTCCATTGAAGATGGGAATCACTTGGTGCATTGTTGTTTTCATAAGCTCTGATACCATGTTGAACTATCGATTTAATCGATCTCACACTCAATGGATCGGACAACAAGAGTTTGTTAAACTTTGTTTTCGTAATGCTCTGTTTTTTTATTTTCTTGTTGTACACTCAAAACTTTTTTGTGTTTGAGTTTTTTACTATTTTATTAGATAGAAAACTCACACTTACTTTTATTGATATGTAGTACATATATATATAGGTTTCATGACTCTAATTGGAAGAGACACATGTGTACAAACTTCCCTAGAGACACGTACATTCATTATAACCATTTATGGTTATGATGATCTTTTGTACCCTTTCATCAATACAAAAGACAAACATTGTCTTATATAAATATTTAGACTCACGTATATAATCCTAAGTTTTCAACGTTTGATGTAGATGAAGACTTGATCACTTCCAACATTTATTACACTCTTTTACAAGAAAGATTAGTAAATGTTGGAGCTAATCAGCATTTAGTGGCTCTTCGTAACTCTTTTCACTCATTGGTGTTTATTCCTTATGTTTATGGTTTGTCTTATATTTTTGTTTTGTACAAATCATTTGTAGATTGTGGTTCTGGTATTGGAAGAATCACCAAGAACCTTCTGATTCGATACTTTAACGAGGTGAAGTGAGTGCTACAGTTTATTAGTTTATGTTCTTCTCTGTTTTCTATTTCATATGATAGCCAACTTTGTAGTCTTTTGATCTTAGTTTGATCTAGCAAAGGTGTTATAAGATCTAGATTTAGGCTTGGCTGTTTCAATGTCACATGGTTTGTTTCAGGCCTGCTCGAATCTCCTCTCTTCCATCACCTTCACTGAGTAATAAACTCTCACGTACTCAAGACTTACCACATTACCATTATTACAAGAAAGGCAAAAAGCTTTTATTGAAATTTTTAATGGGAACTTTCGGCTACCGAATGTACTACACTATTTCTACTAGACAGAATTTTCTATAATTCTAGTTCTTCTATACATTTTATTTGTTACACAAGGCAGCCGTATTTTGTTTTCCAGTTTCTAATCATTGTTGTAATCGTAGACGTGGACTGTTAAATTCACCAACAACAATTAATGAGTTTTAAAGTAGGTTAAAATGACCAAAAAAATAGTAGGTTAAAGTGAAATTATCAACATAGACTAAGAAAATTTTGGATGGTATCAATATGAAATGAAAATATGTGGGTTTTGGTAAAGTTTATGGGGTTTGGTAAAGTTATGCTGCTGAGAAAAATATTTCAGAAAAACTAAAAACAAGACATATAGTGCTCCTAAAGATTGCCTTTCAAGATGAAGGAAACAATTATCTGTTGCATTTACAAATGACAATTAATAAAAATGAAAGACAGGTTTTGAAAATCGATAATCAATTTGTATAAATTTTAAAGCTTTAATAATTTGTATCCTATTACTATTAATCAAACTACAATATTATTGTTATATTTATAATAATAAATCATATTTTACATAATATATATATATATATATATATATTAGTAATTTTAATTAACACAACACAAAATATATATAATAATAATAAATAAAATACATAAAATGGTAAAAATATAAAATAAATCTAATATAAAATACTAATAATAATCTATGATTAAAAATAAAAAATACTTATTATGGACTAATATTTTGGAATTCTTAGCTGATGGATTATCTTTATTTATTTATTTATTTCTAGTTTTTTAATCCTGTACTATTAATCTATTATTATGGAATGGAAGTACATTTAAAAAAAATAATATTAAAAATAGAATTATAAAAAGGTGATTATAAAAGAGATAAATTTAATTAATTCATTAATAGTAAAAAGTTCAATCGATTTTTAATTAATTAACACATAAAAATTAATTATTTTAAATTTCATTTAATTTAAAATATTAATACTATTTTTAATGTAAAATCTTCATTTTATATCATGTAACTGCATGGTATAAAAATATTATATCTAAAATATTTCTTTAAAAGATTACTCATTATTTTGTTTAAATCATGAACCCGCGCTTAGCGGCATATATGATATAACCTATAGTTAATCATAAGTAAGTTATTTAATTTGGAAGATTCAAGAATAAAATGTGTAGCTAAATAAATAGCGTCTATATATGAAGTAAATACCATAGATGCGTCTGTTAATAGCGCCGCCCAAATTTCAAACTTCCTTTTAAAACGAAACCATTCAGGCATTCACTACGCAAACATTGGACATACACCGGGTCATTGAAAACATCCATTGGCCCAATGAATCAATGATTTCTCTTTACAAATTTACAACAAACCTAAAATCAAAATGAATGAATTGTGAATAAGTGCTACAAATATTTTCATCAAATTCATGTTTTGTTTGCACTGTTTTTAATAAGTCCATCCGTTGAATAGAAAAAGACATTAAGAAAAAGTTTCAGCAAATTGTGGTTTATGTAATATTATTTTCGATGACGATGAAAAATAAACTTTGAAACAACAGCAATTTCTTCTTAATAAGTAACCCTGCTTCTATACAGAATCTTGCAGATAATGAATGAAATATTCAATCTTTGCAGTACACTAAAACCCACAGACACAACAAAAACAACATCAACAAAAAAATATAAGAGAACAAGATCAAAGGGCAGTGTCTCCATCTTGATTTGGTAGCCATGTGATACTCTTAAGATATTTTAAGATAGATAAATACAAACCAAGAAAAGCCCAGTTTGCAAAGAGATCATCATCGTCCTCTATTTTTGACTGCTGCTGCTGCTGCTTGTACTCTTCTTTTTAAGCAAGTTACCAAATTTACGGAGCAGCGGTTTCTTCTTCTTCATCTGCTGTTCCTTTAAGAGTAGATTTCCAGAGTCTTCAGTGTGGTCTGTTGAAGATAAGCCATTGCTGTATTGATCCATGTTATCACTACCTTCTGCTTTCAATTCAACTTCTTCTTCCACCGAGTCGAGCTCAGTCTCTCCCTCTGGAGGTACTTCGCTTTTTTCTATCTTGAAGCTCTCCCACATCTTGAATTCAGATTCAATACTGTTCTTTTCTAATTTCTCTTCTCCTTCAACTCTGTGAGTTACCTTATGAATTGCTGCGGCTCTTTCACCCATCAAATGTTTATCAATTGCTTCCATAGGACTTTCTCTGCTTCTGTGATGAAAAAGATCAGTCTTTGTCTTTTCCTCCCAATTCCTTGCACCATTTACTTCGGAAAACTGAACCAAGTCATAATCTTTTCCGATGTTGGTGTGCTCGCCATTTCCAAGTTTTGATGATCGCTCTTCCATTTTCTCAATGGTGGCGGCTTTCAGCTCGGTTTCTTTGTCAAGTAAACTCTCTTTCAGCTTCAACAACTCCTCTATTTTCTTTGCTGCTAAAGCATCCCGTGTTTTAAGCTCTTGGTTTTCTTGAGTAACTCTTTGAAACTCGCTTTCCTTATCGAGCCAACTTTGCTCAAGATGTAACAATTCATCAATCTTTTTCAATGACGAAGCCTCCTTGGCCTTAAGCTCCTCGTTTTCATGAAAGACACCTTGCAATTCGTTCTGCTTATCAAGCAAACTCTGTTTAAGATTTGTCAACTCTTCAATCCTCTGGAGAAACGATTCTGCTTTGGCCTTGAGCTTCTCATTTTCAACAATTGCAGCCTCCAGCTCTTTTTCTTTGTGAAGCAAATTTTGTTTCAGATCTGACAGCTCGTCTATCGTCTTTAGTGATGAAACCTCCTTGGACTTCAACTCCTCATTTTCGCAGACGACAGCCTGTAACTCAATCTCTTTAACGAGCAAACTTGAATTCAAATTCGATAACTCTTCTATCTTCTTTTGGGCTAGAGAATTCTTGGATCTAAGGTCCTCGATCTCCATGATCAGACCATGCAACTCATTTTCTTTATCAAGAAGATCTTCTTGCACCTTTGACAACTCCTCAATCTTCTTAAGATAAGCAGTCTCCCTTTCTTCGAGCTCCTCTTTTTCGTGAATAGAACGCTGGAGTTTGGTTTCTTTATCAGATAAGATTTCATGCAACTTTGACAACTCCTCGATCTTTTTAAGATAAGCAGACTCTCTTTCTCTCAATTCCTCATTTTCCTGAACAACTGTTTGCAGTTTGCTTGCTTTATCAACTAAGCTTTCATTCATCGCTGATAACTTCTCAGTCTTCTTAAGTAATTTAGTCTCTCTTTCTTTGAGCTCCTTACTTTCTTCAGATATTTTCTGCAGATTGGTTACGTTATCAGCCAAGCTCACATTCGCCATTGACAATTCCTCAATCTTCTTAAGATAAGCAGCCTCCCTTTCTCTGAGATCCTCGCTTTCTTTAGTAATGTTCTGCATATTGGCTACTTTATCAACCAAGCTCTCATTTTCCTTTGACAACTCCTCTATCTTCTTCAAATGAGCAGCCTCCCTTCCTCTAAGCTCCTCAGCTTCTTGATCAATGAGCTGCAGTTTGGTCTCTTTATCAACAAGGCTCTCATTCGCCACTGATAACTCTTCAATCTTCTTAAGATAAGCAGTTTCCTTTTCTCGGAGATCCTCATTTTCGTTAACAGCACTCTGCAATTTGGTTAAGTTATCAACCAAGCTTCCATTCGCCAATGACAACTCCTCAATCTTCTTCATATGAGCAGCTTCCCTTCCTTTCAGCTCCTCAGCTTCTTCAGTAATGCTCTGCAGCTTGGTTTCTTTTTCAACCAAGCTTTCTTTCGCCTTTGACAACTCCTCGATTTTCCCAAGTACAGAACCTTCCCATTCTCTGAGGCTGCTGTTTTCTGAAATGGCATTCTTTAATTCATCTTCTTTGTCCAACAAGCTCTCTTTCAGTTTCATGCTTTCAGCTTTAGTTTCTCCAAGTGTTTCCTGTAGATACTTTATCTCCCCCTCAGCTTCTTTGAGATTATTTTTCAGATTAGCTTCTTCTTCCTTCCGTGCACGTGTATCTTGCTCGCTTTCTTTGAGCAAATTGACCAGCCTGCTTACTTCTTCCTGCAAAAACGAATTTTCTTCTTCTGATTTCTTCACACAGCCCATCAGATCAAGCTCTTTCTGTTCCCACCCAGCCTTAGAGTTCTCAAACTCGTTCTTGTTGCTATCCAAAACACTTTTCAAACTATCAATTTCATTTCTTGCATCCTCAAGCATATTTTCATACTTTACATTTGTCTCTTTTGAAGCCAGCTTCAAACTGTCAACCTGGGCTTCACAGTTCTTAAGCTCCTCTTGACATGCCAAGAACTTCTCCTTCGCTTCCTTTGCTTCAGTAGATGCTTCCTGCAAAGCCAATGTTAAGCTCTCCACATCTTTCTTGCTCTTCTCTTCTTCCATCTTAAAGCGTTCCAACGCTATTGATAGTTCCGTCTTTTCATTCAATAGATTCTGAATATTTGATGCTGCAGCCTTTTCATTGTCCAAGGCCTTAATTTTTTTCTCTTGGGAGATCTCAAGGTCAGATTTTATTGATTCAACAAGTTTTTCCATCTTGGCAGCTTCTTCTTTCGCGACACAAACCTGGTGTTCAGATTCCTCAAGATCTTTTTTCTGCACTTCAATTGTTTTCTCTAGCAACTCAATCTTCTCTTTTTGTGCAGCATTATCTGACTTCATGTCATGCAGCATTTTATTACATCCAGCAAGCTGCTTCATAACTGACTCCATAGATTCTGAAGCAGATGTCTTCAATCTATTTGATTCGTCAACTTGTTTTTCAAGATCATGAACCTTGTTCATCCATTCCTCTGCTAAGCTATTAGCACAAGATTCGGCCATTTTAGCAGCTTCTAGATCAACATTAAGCTGTTCAATTGATTCTTCTTGCTCTTTCATACTACTCTCAACGTTACTAACTTTGTCAAGCTCCCCTCTCAACATTTCAATCTCAGCCTTTAGTTTAGACACTACCTCATTACCTTCGATAGCTTCTTTTTCTTCCTTTGAACCGAGCAATGCCTTTAACCGCCCTAATTCAGAAGAAAGAATCTCAGCCTTCTCAGCCTGGTTTTCAGCAATCTTCGTCGCTTCCTCAGCATGACTTAACGCCTTGTTTTTAGCATCAACGGTCATAGCCAATTCATGTTTTACCCTCTGGAGTTCTTCAGTAGTAGAGAGAAGAGCTGAGATGTCCAATGCATGCTGGCTTCTAATAGACTCTAGCTCGTTCCTCGAAGTTGCATTTTTTTTCTGAACAGCTTCAAGTTCAGCTTGTTCCAGTTCAACAGCTCGGAATTTCTCAACCTCGTAACACTCTTCAGCTCGTTTCTGAGCTGCCAATGCCTCTTTAAGTTTCTGATTGGCTTCTTCATTAAGTTTCTCAGATTCTTTAAGATCATCTATAGCTTTTGCTTTATCTTTCTTCAGCAATGCTATTTGCTCATCAGCTTTCTTTAAATCCTCATGAATTTGATTCAATTGAGCCTGCAACTCTGACCCTTTTACCAACCGCGATGGTGCTTTCTGTACAGATCAACAGTTTCAACAGATCAAGAAGACCATAATGTAGCAAATGAAAAACAAAATTTTGATATTTACAGTCAATTCAATGTATTTCAAATCAACTTAAAAACCAAAAGCTTCATGAATCAGTTGAAATGGGGTTTGTGACTTGCCTCAGGTGTAGGAACTCTAGGAGTCCTACGCTCAGAAACAGGCTTTGAGTTAACAGATTGAGGTGAACGGTCAAGCGAAAGACGAGTATTTGACACAGGGGAAGCCGAATTGCCATCGGATTTAGCAGCATTGAATTTACTAATTCGAGATGGTGGTGGTGATGGTTTACTTCTAGGAGTCTCCATCAAACCAGTTCTACAATACATTGAACAATACAATAACAATGTTACATTAACATATCAATGAAAAGCTTTTAAAATTTACAGATCTTACATTTTACCAAAGCATGACTAAAGTTCACAAAATCACAACATTCACTAAACATACAGATCCAATTGTCAAATTCAGAGATCATAACAGATCCAATTGTATTCAAAGTTAAAGATTTTAATTATAAATAGATGTATAAGAAAGAGTAAAACTACACTCACTTGGTTCTAGACGCCATTGTTGTAACAGAAGAGCTTCCCAGAGATGAGAATATAGAAAGACACAAAGCCAAAGAACAGAACTATAAATGTAGCTAAATTCCCAACATTGCTGGATCGATTCAGGTCTTCTCAGAACTGCACAAAGACTTGAACTTTTGATTTGGGTCTTCTGCAGAACAGAACAAAGTCTTGAACTTTAGCAAAAGAAATAAAGAATGGTAGGAAGAAATAATAATGAGTAATGGGTTGAGCTGTCTCCATAGTGGTCACCCTCTCTCTCTCTCTCCTTTCTTTCACACCGCTTTTAGTTTCTTTTTTTTTTTATGACAAAAGAAAAAAGAAGGAGAATAATAAAAGCTGTGAGTGTGAAGTGGACCAAACAAGTTGGCTTTATTTAATAATTGGAGGTGAGAATATAAATCTCTCTAACGATCTGATTTAAGGAAAATAGTTGAGATCTTGGAGTTGTGTCATGTGGACTTCATATGCTTCTAATTATTATTATTTTTCAATTCATTTAATTATACAAAAATTCAATCATGTTGCTTGATTTCTCTCATATTGAGATCTGGTTATTAAATTTAAACACAGTTAATTGTAATATACTTAAGTTGTAAGAGAAATACGATTTATCTGCATTTCAAAAGTTTTATCTACTTTTGTTTCGGCTCATTACTGGAAAATATCTAATTACTTGATTTTAGAACAAAAAAGAAAAAAGAAAAATATGACATTGACGTTTTCTGTAACTTTGGGACTGATCAAAACTGTTTAACATTATAACAAAACTGATCAATTTAATACTTTCTGCGTAAACATAGAAACAAAGAAACATTTTTCTTATGAAGACATGCAAATACTTTATGTGTAATTGCATAATATAAATTTAAACAAAACTGTTTCATAAAAAGTTTTAGAAAAAAAAAACTGTTTCATAATAGAATACTTTAAATAGTTCATAATAAAGTACTTTCAATAGTTTGCCCTAAAAAACTTTTATGAGACCACAACGTGCTCGAGAAAATTTGGGATTGAAAAATAAGGATTCCTCTCTTAGAAACTCTCTCAACTCTAGTTAGAATGAGATAGTAATCATTGAAATGGATACCATCTTCCAAATTCAACACTTGTACGTAGTTTAAACATATTTAAGTTTGCATTTTAGTTTAATGTATTGGCCGGGTAAGTGGTAACCAACGTTTTAGAAACCAGATCGGACACGTCTGTCTGATCGGTCGAACAGGGAATCGTTTACCTAGCCAGATCCGGTTGAACCAAAATATTTTTTCAAAGATTAATTTGGCTATTTCTTCACCAAATTATTTTTTTTTACCTTTGATATTTATTATTTAAAATATATGATTTGATATCACATCGATATTATGTACTACCAAAATATAATAAAATATAAATAAATAATCACCTATGTATTAAACTAATTATGATGATGGAAAACCATTATATATAATATATCATAATTTTTGTTATTAATGGATCCTAACTAGTTCCTCCATATGAAAAAGTAACACTGTTAGAAAAAAGCACCACTGAGTCATTAATACCAGAACTTACGAGATTGTTTAAGGAAATAATGACTAGAATACTTCAAATTATATGTGTAATTGGTAAAATAGTCTTCTAGAACTTAAAAAGAAAAAGTCGGAAAAATCACAAATAATATGATTTGTCTATTTTATTACAAAACTGCCATAAAAAAACTGATTTATATTTTTTCTTCTTCGTCTCTTCTCCAACTGTTCAACTTCTTTTTCTTTATCTGCTCGATTTCTTCTTCTTTGTCTCCATCTCGACTTCTTCTTCTTCGTCTCCATCTCGACTTCTTTTTCTTCGTCTTCGTCTTCTTCTTCATCTTCTTCGTCTTCGTCTCCACAAGTTAGATTGTCGGTTTCTTCTTCTTCGTCTTCGTCTACAGTCGTTTTCTTTCAAATCGAAGGTAATGTAGTAATTTTTCTGCGATTTCAATCTCTAAATCGTAGTGTTTGTAGCATTTTGATGTTGATTTTGTTTTCCTAAGGTTTGAGAGATTTCGAACCCTAAATTTTCTGATTTAACGATTTCTGCGATTTCGAACCCTAAATTTACAGATTTAACTTTGTTTACAGGTTGACCGAGTTTGTTTGTAACTTAACAGAGTTTAGGTTTTCATTTTATTACTGGCAGAGTTTATTAGAGTTTGGTCGAGTTAGTTTATAGAGTGATAGAGTTTGGCAGAGGTAGTTTTATAGTGTTAGAGTTTGGACGATTTTGGTTTTAACTGTTTTATTGTATCTTTTCCATAGCTATGTCGGAGGAGAAGTACCCTCAGAGGATACATTCAATAGGAAAGCGCTTGATGATAAATAAAAGCATTAACCACTATTGCACATTGAAGAAAATTACATCAATGAGGAGTTTTATCGGCGCTGATGCATACGAGGACATAGAGAGGAATTCTCAACTTGGTATCATGCTGAAGTTTGCTGGGGCAGGGTTCACATGGACAAGCAAACATGTGCAACACCTTTTGGGTAATATGTTTGAGACAGCTAAGACAAGTGAGGTGTGGGTGTTGGCCGACGGTCGTCCAATTAGATTTTCTCTGTATGAGTTTGAGCATATTATGAGGCTCAACTGTGGATTGAGTGATCCTAATGATGGAAACTTAGATGCAGGAGAATTATGGTTAGAGATGGGTTTGGTACACGGTGATGGCCCGAACTGGGGTGAGCTTGACGCAACATTAAGGGGATGCAAGGATTGGTCGCAAGCTAAGAGAAAGATGGTATGGTTGCTGGTGGTGTTGTACGTATGTATTTTTGGTTTGCACGTGAATAGTCGGATCCCAGTCTACCATGCGAAATTGGTCATGGATCCGGAAAGATTTGAGAGGCATCCTTGGGGCAGAGTAGCGTTTGATGCTTTGGTTAGATCGCTCCCTTCATCACCAGTCCAAGCTTCAACATACACTTTGCACGGCTTCGTGCATGTGCTTCTAATATGGGCATTCGAGCATATCCCACAACTAGGAAATTTGTGTGGAGGAAGGAGAGAAGGTGAGATTCCTCTCCTGAAGTGGGCGTCACGCAATACCCGTGGTTTAGATATGGAGGATGTCTTCAGATCTGACAAGAGGACATCCACCGACAACAAGGTAAGCTTCCCAATACGTTCGCAGAGCTAGGATTTTGAGTAGCAGATTTTGGTTTTTGTTTAGCAGAGCTAGGATGTAGCGTATCAGAGTTTGGTAGAGTTCGATTTTTTTGGGTGGCAGAGCTAGGGTTTTGAGTAGCAGATGTTGGTAGAGTTTGTTCGACATAGGGTTTTGAGTCCAATACATTGGCAGAAGTAGGATATAGGGTAGCAGATTTTGGTAGATTTTGGTTTTTATTTAGCAGAGCTAGGATGTAGCGTCTCAGAATTTGCTAGAGTTTGATTTTTTGGGCGGAAGAGCTAGGGTTTAGAGTAGCAGATGTTGGTAGAGTTTGATCGACATAGTCAAAGACGTTGGCAGAAGTAGGATGTAGGGTAGCAGATGTTGGTAGAGTTTGGCAAACGTAGGATGTAGGGTAGCAGAGCTAGGGATACGTCGACAGAAGTAGGATATAGGGTAGCAGATTTTGGTAGAGTTTGGTTTTTGTTTAGCTAAGCTTGTATGGTTTGATATCTGACTTTGTTTTTCTCATTTGTAGGTTCGCGTGGTGCACCTTAATCGAAAGCCTTACGAAGAAATCTACCCTGCTTGGCCTGGAGATGTCGAGGATCCCAAAGTTGACAGAATGATCCGAGACATACTTTCTGGGACATTAGATGAGACATTTTGGACTGCCCCTCCTTCTGATGACAAAGATGCACCACATGAACGACCAAAGTTGACAAAGAGGAAGACTGATGAGCAGCATCTGCCAACCTCCAAGAAGTCAAAGGTGCCAGAGAAGAAGAAGGAAACTCTTCATTTGGCACCTGAAATGACTTTGGCCGAGCTTTAGAAGGCGGCTAAAGAAAAAGAGAAGGAGGCCAAAGAAAAAGAGAATGATCAGAAATGGAGAAAACCCCAAGGGGAGGAGAAGATGTTTGTTATGCTATATAATTTGACAAACATCGCTGAACGGCTTGCGGGAGTGGAGGAACAAAGAGTTGACGATACAGTGACGAATGAGAGGCTTCGCAGGCTTGAGGAAGGCATGGCACAACAGCGCTTGATCAATGAACAGCAGAATCAACGCCTCGTTATGGTTGAGGAAAACATTTGAGAGCTGCGAATGTTGAATCATAGCGTTGAGGAAACCCTAACAGAGCAGCGAGTGTTCAATCAATGCCTCCTTAGGTTGTTGGAAGCAAAACGGCCGGAGGTGCTGCCCTTGGAAGAGACTAAGAAGTCTGCTGCGTATAAAAGTGAGTCCTGAGATAGGAATGATGGAGGATGCGATGGTGTTGAGGCCATAGGTGGGAATGATGGAGGATGTGATGGTGTTGAGGCCACAGCTGGGGGAACATTGGTACGTAAGAGTGTACTTGATTATTACTAGAGTTTGGTGGGGGAACGGAAAAATTGTTATACTCTATGGCAGAGATTGGTGGGCATTATATACTCTGTGGCAGAGTTTGGTGGACATTAAACACTCTATGGCAGAGTTTGGTGGAGATTAACTTTGCCGCAGAGTTTGGTGGACATTATACACTGTGGCAGAGGTTGGTCATTGTACATTGAAAAGTCTGCCACAGAGTTTGGTGGACATTGTACACTCTATGGCAGGGTTTGTAGATACTATATACTTGTTGTGGACATTATATACTCTCTGCCAGAGGTTGGAGCCGCATGGTTCAAAAATTGTTAAGTCTGCCACAGAGTTTGGTGGACAATGTAAACTCTTTGGCAGAGTTTGGTGGACTTTGTAAACTTTTTATTAGAGTTTAGTGGACATTTTTGATAGATTTTATAGACATATAAATTCGATTCTTTGACTAACTCTGCGGATAATATGGTAGAGGTTAATAAGGTAAGAATTTAGTACACTAACACTTTTACTTTTCTTTTCAGAAACAACGGATTTCTGAGCAGGCAAGCCCAAAGCCTTTGTCCTCAAAATACTTTCCAAAAACCTAGAGGTTAGTATGGTAATTCTTTGGTAGGGAAGCATTTGGTATACCATTGGTAGAGTTTGGTAGACTAATGCTTTTACCTTTTACTTTCCAGAAGAAACAGATCTCTCAGGAGGGGGACACCTCACAGCCTTTGCCCCAAGCATTACGACTTCCTGAAAACACAAAGGTTAGTATGGTACTATGGTGGACTTGGGTGGATTTTGTTTTTAATTTAATCTTTACCTTTTTCTTTCCAAAAAGAATGGATACTTGAGGAGCAGGAAACCTCTGACCCTATGTCTCTAGCATTAAATATTTATAGGAACCCAGAGGTTACTATAAACCTTAAATCGCCAGAGCATAGTCCTACCCTCGATCTCGAGTTAGATCCAGAACAGTCCCAGCTCGCCATCATCAGTCTCAATGAAGATAGTGAGTGTCGTTTTTTGGACAGTCCTATCGACGAGTTTAAAGGCGAAGAACTGATATATATGAAGGTCGTCCTGCCTAAACCATCTAGACCCCGTTCCCTTGCTGCGAACCATGTATTGTTTTGCTAGAGTTTCGTAGAGATAGACTAGAGTTTGGTGGAGATAGAGATAGAGTAAAGTTTGGTGGAATTTGGTGGATGTTGGGTGGCGATGTTAAACTTAAGTTAAGCTAACTATTTCTCTGTAATATAGAAATCGCCATTCGAAGGAAGCTTTGTTGTGAAGTGTCTTATGGAGGATGAGGTAGCGCCTAACGGATACGATCCATTTGGGCCAGTTCAAAGACGCAAAGTTGTTCAGCTGCGTAACCTTATCAGGCGCGAATTGTAAGCCCATTCTTTTCTCTTTTAAGATGTTTTTTTATTCTTTCCAATCGGTACAATATTGTTGTTTGCTTAATAACCACATTTCCAGGGATAACTCGATGCTTTTGCCTAAAGACCGTTGGCCAGTGGAAAGATATGGATGGTTCACAGATCTAGTAAATTCCTTGAACATGATTTGGTAGAGTCTCGTAGACTGTAGCAGATCTTGGTAGACTATGATTGACTTAAAATTGTGTTACCATTTTTGCAGCATATGTCTAGTGGAATGAACATGTTCCGTCGAAGAAGTTTGCATAGACCATCTCCCTATAAGAGTGATAGGATTGCGTTCCCTCTCAGCTGTGTCCTTTGATGACCTCATCGAGTCAGTCAAGTAGTTAAAGTATCTTTGATTGTTCCCTCTTTCAAGATCTACCAAAAGTTCTATCAAGATCTACTAACATTTATGGCTTGTGTATTAGACTTCGGTAGAGTCTGGTAGACATTGACAGAACTGTTGGTAGATCTTGATAGTGTCTGGTAGACATTGACACCACTGTTGGTTGATTTTACATGTTGGTTGTGTTTGTTTATGCAGGCCGTACGGGAGGATGATTCCGTATCTGGTTTGGAGGATGGCACCCACGAAGAAGAATCAAACTAGTCTGAAGGCTTACACTACCTATAGGGTGAAGTCGTTACCAGTAAACCACAGATCTAGTGATTGTGGGCTGTATACGCTCAAGTTCATTGAATGTCTAGCCCTGGGATGCAGGGTTTCCAGGCTAGATGGTAAGTTCGTCCCATTTTTGCGGACGAAATTTGGCTTAGAATTCATGGAAAAGCTTTCCATACCAAAAACAATTTCATGTACTTATCCCAATTCGCGTGCAAATATTGATAGGGAAGTACTCAATACAGCATCACAAGGGTTGCTTCTCGAGTGGTAGATATAGGAACTTTTGTATGTATGACCTAGCGAACTTTTCCATGTATGACCTAACAAACTCTACCAAACTCAAATACAGATTAATCGAAGATTCCAAACTCTACCAAACTCAAATACAGGTTAATCCAAGATCAACCAAAGTATTTTAAATTCTACCAGTCTATCAAAGTTAGACGCCATATTATCTGACGTGGCATTAAAGTTTTAGAAGACTATTCTAGCAATTAATAGACTGTCCGCCATTATTATTGGACACGACTCTTCGCTTATCAACTTGTATAGGATGCGACTATTCAACACTTCGGCTCTTCAACTTTTTCTCATACTCCATCTTTTACTTCAAACCATACTCCGATATGGCTCCGACAACTCCAGAATGGCCATACCCATCAGACTACATAAGAGAGACGGTACTTGGAAGAGGCGTAACATCTACGGTGTATCTCAGAAGATACAAATATGGAGAGTCTGAGAAGAGGGCTATAAAATATGTTCCACTGTCGCAAGCCGACACTCTCTTTGAAGAGGAGCGTATTGTAAGACGTGTTCGTTGTCCATACATTGTCGAGTGTCATGGATGCGAGCAAGCTCATGATGAGTTTGATCCGAGTAGTTCGAATCTAAATCTTATTCTCGAATACATATCTGGTGGAAATCTTAAAGATTTATTTCGCAGAAACAATCCAAGAGGATTGCGGGTGTCTCATGTAAGAGAAATTGCCAAATATATTCTGAAAGGACTTGAGTTTATACATGGGTATAACGTAGTGCACTGTGACATAAAACCGACAAACATACTCTTACGCCCTTCGAATTGGGGATGGAGAAATGTCGGGTATATGTCTGTCATTGCATACTTTGGGTCAGTAGTGGATGGAGATTCGACGACGCTATACGGCCACCGATTGGCTCATATATCGAGAGATAGGAGGTACAAAGCACCAGAGCTTATACACTTTGGGACAATTGACTCTGCACTTGACATTTGAGCTTTCGGATGCACATGTTAGTAAGTTTGTTCGTTGGTAGATTTTCACAGAGTATGGTTGTTCGTTGGTAGATTTTGACAGAGTATGGTTGTTTGTTGGTAGATTTTGATAGAGTATGGTTGTTCTTTGGTAGATTTTGATAGACTAACGCTTCGACATTTGGGATTTTGATGTACAGTTTTAGAGATGCTAACAGGACAACCTCCCTGGAAGCAATACGAAGGGTATGGTAGAAACTGGTGGAGTGTAGTAAATGCCAATGAACTGCCGTACATACCGGATTGGTACTCGGACGACACAAAAGATTTTCTCCATAACTGTCTCAATTGGAATCCTGTAGAAAGGCATAGTGCAGCTACACTCCTTCACCATCCATTTCTTATTGATAATGTTTTAGATGATATGTAATAATAATTATTAATCTATGTTATAGGACTTTATATGTTATTAACTATGTATGTGAATACTATTAATCTAATTCTCATATATCATAGCTTTAATCATATATTCTTGCTCGTTACCGTATCAGAATTTGGTAGAGTTCAATTTTTTGGGTTGGCAAAGCTAAGACTTAGAGTAACAGATGTTGGTAGAGTTTGTTTTTTTGGAATGGCAGAGCTAAGGTTTAGAGTAGCATATATTGGTAAAGTTAAATCGAATTATCCCATTACGTTGGCAGAAGTAGGAGTCCGTAAGATTTTTTGGGTTGGCAGAGCTAGGGTTTTAGAGTAGTAGATGTTGGTAGAGTTTGTTTTTTTGGGTTGGCAGAGCTAAGGTTTAGAGTAGCAGATGTTGGTAAAGTTAAATCGAATTATCCCATTACGTTGGCAGAAGTAGAAGTAGGTAAGATTTTGGTTTTTGTTCAGCTGAGTTAGTGTGTAGCGTAGCAGAATTTGGTAAAGTTAGATTTTTTGGGTTGGCAGAGCTAGGGTTTAGAGTAGCATCTGCTCTACATGTCCGGACATTATGTCCCACACCTTTAAATCTTGAACAAGTCGTCACTTTCCTTGGGCGTTTTGCTTCAAGCGAGCACTCGAGCCAACTTTTCAACGGCGGGTTCTTTAGACTACCAGGTTGGTTACGTACAACAGGTATTGGAAGTGCTGCATCTCTTGGCATAACACATTTGGCGTACGCATGGTACAAGTAACTTGTATAATAGTATGGATCCGTGAGGTCGATCTTCGAATGCTGCCATGCTTCTGCTGCGGCTAAGGCATGCACACAAGGTATTTTATCCACGTCAAACCATTTGCACGAACACATTTTCTCCATCAGATTAACCAAATGTGAAGACTCCGAGTATGTGACAACGGCTTGATGCTCATCTATGTCTTGAACATTGTACTGCGTGGCTTCCAGAAGTCTACTCTGCGTGGACAGAAAACTAAAACAGTCAATTAAACTCTGCTAACACGAAAACCGTCCTTACACCAAACTCAACTACATCGTTATTTAAGCTCAACCAAACTACCCCACCTCTTCTAGACTCTATCAAACTCAACTACATATGTATCCAATCTCAATCAAACTATTCCTAACTCTACCACACTCCATATGTCTCTTAGTAGCCATACCTTTAGAAGTTTCTTGATTGTTGTAGTGAGAATGGTCGTTGTTGCCCCTGCTTTTGCCCTTCTCTTCGCGAACCACCTTGTTAACATTGCCCTAATGGCATCTATAAGCTGCATAATAGGAAAAGTTCTAGCTTTAGCTAACACATGATTGATAAATTCTGCTATGTTCGACGTGGTGAAGTTGTATCTATTTCCAGGGAAATGTACACGACTCCACAAACGAACATCTGCCCTTAGCAAGTACTAATGTAGCCTTGCATCAACTCTCTCGATTTGGCTTAAGATTACATTAAACTCGTCATGCCTATATGCAGTTGCAGCCTTCTTAAACAGCTTAAAGGCCTCTCCTCCTCTGAAATTGGACAAAATGTTTTTACGCAGATGGTAAGTGCAAATACCCCGAGCGGCAAGCTATCGATCTATGCCTATCTGAAATGATGGCCAATTCTTGATCATCAGGAATGATGCGGTTGAGTTGTCTAAAAAACCATCCCCATGATTCATCATTTTCGGTATCAACCACACCAAAAGCCATAAAGAAAATGTTGAAATTTCTGTCTTGCATTGTGGCCGTGAGAAGAGTCCCTTTTATATTTTCCTTGTAAAAACGTTCCATCCACAACAACAACCTTTCTCATATATTGAATTCCTCTGATGCTTGCATCGAAAGCAATGAATAAAAACTTGAACCTATCATCTCCGTCAACTTCCAGCTTGATAAGTGTTCCCGGATTTGCTCGTCTAATCATATACAAATACGAGGGAAGATCTTCAAAACTATTCTATGCAGTCCCTGATACTATAGCCCGAGCTTCCTTTAAAGTACGATGTGCCTTCCAATACTTCATCTGTACAATATGCAAACAGAGGGCCAGAGTTATAACTGCCTTTACTAAACTCTACTAACGTCAGCCAAACTCTTTTAAAGTCAAACAACCTCTACCAAACTCTATTAAAGAACAACGGATTCATAGATCCATCCAAAGTCTACCACATACTATCATCCGTATGCCAAACTAGACCACGAAGAAATTGTACCTTCAAACCGAAACGTTTATTCAGTGATTCAAAAACATGCCGAGGAAGAACTGATGGACCAACACCACCAACAAAATCCAAGTATAAACGACCAAGAATATCGGGCGTTGCTTGACGAGCCCGAGAGGACCTCTCTGTAACGGAGCAAGTGTGTTCTCCACAGTAGACCCGAATATAGAAACACGGATTCTCAGTATCGTGGCGTGAAGCACGGACTCTCCAAGCGCAGTTTTGAACCCAGCATTTCACAACCAATAACATCTTCGATGAAGAGACGATATCGAAGTCAAACCTATGTAAAACAGAATATGTCTTCAACCTTGACTCAAGATCGGCTTTTCTGGGATAAATTTGTCCAACAGCTAATTGAAGTGAC
This sequence comes from Cardamine chenopodiifolia, assembly GCA_963922655.1. Lineage (NCBI taxonomy): Eukaryota > Viridiplantae > Streptophyta > Magnoliopsida > Brassicales > Brassicaceae > Cardamine > Cardamine chenopodiifolia. Next base: position 9,761,769 of record OZ000476.1, on the reverse strand, counting down.
CTCATTTCGATGTCTAAATACTCATCATCAAATGTCGAATCTCTCTTCTTAGGAGGTAGATTTTTTCTATCTTCATCTTTACACTTCCTCTGAAAACTTATGAAGTCTTCATCACCAGAGCTTGCACCATCTACATCCTCACAATAGTCGAATCTCATTTCCGCTTCCGCATCTTCTTCAGCGTAGTCTACGTGTTCCTCTTCTTTTTTTACAGTCTCCTTAACTCTACCACACGTTGAAGATTGTCTACCAAACGTAGTACAAATTTATCAAAGGAAGGCTCGCATTTAGGCTCAAATCTATTACCTTCTTCCACAACTACATAAGTTCTCCTTGGAATCTCCACACAAAGACGAATTGCCTCTTTTCGAAATTGTTGCACAAACCCACGCAATTGCCTCTCGTTGGTCACAGATATAGGAGGTGTATCTTTTGGTAGTCCATTCATGAGTTCATTTGATATGTAACTCAATTTAACCTTATCGATCTCTTGACTTAGCTCAAAATCTTCATGCACCATTCTCACAAACTACTCATAATGTAAATCTTCACTCACTTGCATAATCTTACAACCAAGAGAATTATCCACTAAAAAGGACCAATGATTTCCGTCGAATCTCCATTTTCCACAAACTAAGACGATATGATCCACAGATCCAAAAACAAAAACATAAGGTCAAAAGATAAGAAAGGAGCTCAAGCAACAAAGGTGAGTGCTTCAATGGTGTTTGGCCGATAGTTGAAGCGAGAAAGAAGGTAGGTAATGTAATAATGAGGGATACAATCGTTATTCTACAAACTAGGTTAAATGAACTAACTCTGCTTAACTCTACCAAACTCTCGTACACAACTCTGCCAAAATCTTTTACACAGCAAATATAACTCTGCCAAGATCAGCTAAACATTGTACGAACTCTGCCAAGCTATGATAGATAACTCTGCCAAGTTATGATAGATAACTCTGCCACACGTCGTTACTAACTCTGCCAAGCCGTGATAGATAACTCTGCCTAATTCTGCTGCATTGGCAATTCAATCTCCGTCAAAATCTATTACAAGGGTCCAAAATCTACTAAACTCTGTCAAAATCTATTACCGGGGGTCCAACGTTTGGTAGAGTCTGGTCGAGCGTACGCTGACGTGGGACAAATCTCCTTAACTCCGCGCGGCTAACGTGGCATATTTTATTAATGATAGTTTCGTTATTACGTTTTTGTTTACACATCTAAAAAGGACAAAATGGTATTATACAATTTAATAAGAGTATTTGAGTAATTATGAATTAATATGAACTATTTGAGGCATTTCACAATTAATATGACGTATTCTAGTAAATCACCCTTGTTTAAGGCCATATATAGCTTTTTTTGAATCGGTAGACTTTGTTACTATCGGTTGCATTATCATAACTAGGAGTCATCATATACACTTCTTCATCAAGATCCCTTTGAAGAAATGTATTTTTACATCTATCTGCCACAAATCTCATGACAAATTAGTGGCCAAAGAGTACATAACATGTACCGATTTTAGTTTAGTTATAGGAGCAAATGTGTCCGTGTAATATTTCCCATGAGTACGAGTGTATCCTTTGGACACAAAATGAGCCTTATACCTCTCAACTTCTAATAAGCTCATATATTTGATTGTGAACACCCACCTACTACCAATAAGCTTCTTGGGTTTTGGCAGATCCACCATATCCCACATATTATTATGCTTCATGGAGCCAATCTCCTCTTCTATAGCTAAAACCCAGACCTTACTTCTACATGCTTCTTCATAGGTCTTTGGTATAGCTTGTTGGTCAATTTTGCTGAGAAAAGCTTTTTTGCTACGTTGGAAGATGGGCAATAATGCAATGACCTTGAATTGGATGAACCACTACTTCATTATTGTAGTATAATATGGTTTTAAGTTTCAGCCATTCATTTCTTCGAAGAGGAGGAGCATCACCCTATAAAACCTATCATTTCCTTTAGTTTCTTGAACACTTTGATCACTAGAACTTTAAAGAGTTTCTATACATTCTCTGGTACTAGTGATTCAGAATTTTTTTTTTGATTCTGGATAATCATTATCCTCACTATCTTTATTATCTTTGGTAGAATCATCTACATTAGAATAATCAGGCTGCACTACCGCCATGATTCCCATTTTCATCATTCTCATGAGGAGAGATATATTCATCCAAGTTAATCACCTCTGTTGAAAATTGTTCACTGGGTGCATCACTGTTTTGTGCCTTTAGCTTGTTGAGATTATCAAGAAGAAACCGCAGAATAGTGCTATTATCTTTTGAGGTTCCCAAACACTCCACGCTTCTCTAGTTCTTCTCATCAGAGTATCATTTTTCCTCATCAAACTTAACATCATGGGATACATAGAGGTTTTTTGCTTATGGACTATAACATTTGTATCCCTTTTGAGTAACCAACAAGCATACACTTGGTACTCTTTGGCTCAAGCTTGTTCCTCTGATCTTGCTTTGGAATATATACGCATCTCATGGAGGTTGTTAGGACAGTAATGTTTGACAGAAGTGTTCCAAAGCAATAATGGGGAGATAATGTGAGTACTGCATGCTACTTGATTAACCAGTTGCCAAGTGTATGTTTACTGAAGAATGTAAGCACATGATGTTTGATGAAAGATATGTTGTTTTGCCAAGTGATACTATCGTATTTTTATCAATGTTAGCTATGCTTTTATACGTTTTTAATAAAGATTTCAAGTGAAAATAATATTTTCTAAAAGATTTTAAAGTATTTGTAGAGTTTAGAGTTGTTACAGGTTCTTGGAAAAAAATGAACAAAATGGGCTTCATGACAGTTTCAGACCACTAGAAGTTTGGCATCCGTTGAAGGTCTTCCAATGCACCAAATTTAACATTGTTGGAGTCACTGGAAATCTAGAAGAGAAGTGGAATCAGACCGAACATGTAATTCATTTAAATGATACAACCGTTCATTTGAACCACCCAGAAGGCCTGATGGCGCACTGGAACTCCTTCAGCCAGTTCCAAGACCTAAATGATAGCATTTAATTTATTTTATCCTAAGAAGCCCTAAACCTAATTCCACCACCTCAACTACTATAAATAAAAATCCTTATGAATTCTTAGAAGAGAGAGCAAATAAGGAAGCGCATAGTCGCCCCAACATCCATTGACAACTTCGAGTTCATCCACCTCCGTCGATTGGTCCCTTGTTTCATTTCTCATCTCTTTTCATCTAGATTTTTTTTCTATTTTATAAGGGAGAATATCCATTAATCTACAGAGAAGATCCCTAAAATCATCTTAATACTTAGATTTGATTATGCTTTATATTACATCTATTGTTATGGTTTGTTTCATCCTATGTGAGTAGTTTCTTTGTTGAGTTTAGTGGGGGTTAATTGAAGGGTATTTATGGCTGATTTGTATAGGCTGTTAGATTCATTTTTCTCACATTAATTTGATTAGGATTCTTGGTCTAGAATTATTATTAATTCTTATTACTTGATTGATCACTTGCAACTGAACCCATGGGATGAACCTGTCAAAAGCGCTAGCTCTTTTCCCCTAACTAGCTAAATAGAACAAATTTTGCCATGGCCTACCAACTTGTTGAGTTATGGAGTTCTGTGATTAAGACCACTAGAACATATTGCATGCTTTCTTTCGTCGTGTCCTGCCAATCGGTTGAGTCTCAGAGTTGCTTTCGGCATATTTAACCGAATTATCACTAGCAATCCTTTTATACATTAGTGTTGCGAGTTCTAGAATCCACCTTAGAGAAACTCTAATGGAGATTGTTGAAACTATTGAGAAACATGATCCCTGGAAATGTCTACCATTTTCCAATGTTTTTAATCTCTGAATTTATATCGCTTTTAATTTCTTTAGTTTTAGTTTGCCTTAGTCTTAGTTTACATTTTAAGAAAAACCAAAAAAAAATTCAACTTAATATTTTAGTTCTAACTAGATTTCATGTTTATAATTCGTTCATGTGGCTTCACTATCTATGTGGGATTCGATCCTTAAATATTACACACAATTATTTGTGCATTTGCAATTTTCGTGTTGGTTTATAAAGTAAATTTTTAAAGTAATAAACCACATACATCAAGCTTTTCAAAAAGAGCTAGAATATTTTCATGATTCCCATAGATAGAATGAAGTCTCCACTCAGATCTCTATACTCCTTTCGGTTTCTTAAGATTCGTCTTCTGTAGAGGGAAACTGTCTCGTTCCTTTCTCTCCGACGTTTTTGCATATAGCTACAAATGAAAAAGAAAAAAGATAATGGTTGAAGTTAGAAGGTTATTGGTTTAAGGGTGGGAAACCACTTAAAGTGAGTGGCCATTCAGGATCAACAAGAGAGTGATAAAATGAGTCATGAATGTTTTTGCTCATTTCCATGATGTAACACCTCAAATGAGAAAGAATCAAGTCAGGTTAGTCGTCCAATAAAATAGATTTGACATCAAATCCAACATAATTTCTGTAAGATGAGATTTCGTGGGAGTGATCCAGCTGCAGTACTCTAGGTATTGTCCGTCCTAGGAAAATCTTGTTAAAGTTACCACTTAGAAAATTATTTATAACACATGCTGGTCAAATATTATCATATAACAAGGTCCTAATTCCCAACATAGTTTTGAATCAATAAAAACAAAATAGTTGGATAAAACACATTAAAATGACTCAATGATGAAATGAAAAATATGTTAGTAACGGATAAACATCCTCCCCAGATTTAAATCACATTGTTCCCAGTGTGGAAATTTTTGTGAAAGGATGAGCCAGACTCAAATAAATAAATAAACAAGAAGAACAATAAATGGTGGAATAAATGGGTGGTAAGGCAGTGAAGATACTGAATAACCTCATACTCTGATCATGGTGATATCAAATAGCTAACCCAAGGTAGAATCGTTTATGAGAGCAATCATCATCTGAGCTATGCACTTTTGTTGGTGGGAAGCTCTCCTCTGAAGCATGAGTCGTGGCTCTCTCTCTCTCTCTTTCCTAAAGAGTATGTATTCATGGGTAGTCTTTGGTGGTGATGGTGGACGTTTGTGTGTTGGTCTCTCTGATCCTAGAATCGCCTTGGCCTTCTTGTTGATGTATTGGACGATGGTGTAGACGAGATAGTCTCTCTGGAACTCGTCGTCTGGTGGAGTCTAGCTATTTGCACCGTTGCTCAAACGTAGAAGAGAAGTAGAGGGTAATAGTATTGTGCGTACCAAGATAGGACGGATGGTGTACTTGTAACCAAAGCTGTCGGGGTCCATGGGGGCTCCTGAAGGAATCCTAATGGATTAAGAAATTCATATATCGCGAGCACATATCAATATGACGCGTAAAAGACGTTCAATTCAGAAATTTCCCTTAAAGACCAGAGGTTGTAGCGACTTGGTGCAGTGGATCAACACACCACTTGAGATTTCTTCATGACCCAATTATCCAAGATCTGACCCGCTTTATCATTGGTCAATCCGGTTCGAACCTAATTTGTAATTATGCAATTTTTAGACATTTTCAAACCTAAGTTTTTTCTTTCTAGATATTTTGGATTGATTTTCATCATAATATACCACTCCATTGAAAGTTTTTCACCTATATCTTTGTAAATTCATGTTTATATTTTTTCCTCTTTTCTTTCTTCATTTTAGTTGTTAGTCTTTTAGTTGGATCATGGGTTATGTTAGATTATGATGATTTAATGGTTAGATGATAGTTGTTCAAGTTGATTATTGTTAGATCCTTCATTTAGGTTGATCTTAATGTTAGATTTGATGTGAATATTTGAATCTAGATCATAAGAATTTCACGCCTGGAAGGTGTTCGATGAAATGATTGAACCAAACATTTATGAGCTTTACATACCTAGCCAATTAGAATTGATGATTAGGGTGTTTAGTAAACTTATATGAATTGTTTCTTAATGCTCATTGATTATTTGATTGCTAACAAAATTTACTGATGATTAGATAATTAGTAAAGTGTTAGTGTCATAGAAGTGGATTTGTCATAATTTTGAATTTCATGTTTTAGGGTGGTGCTTAATTTAATCTCATGCATCATTGTTTGATTGCCAACTCATTTTTATGGTAGTAGAACTCATGGTACATTTCTTTTCTCATATTTTCCTTTTACATTTCCCTTCTTTTCATTATTGTTTATGGTCAGGGCAAATGTTGGTAATGGGAATGTTGGTGGAGATCTAAGAAAACCTCATTATGCACCAAGGCCCGCCTTAGTAATTGAGGCCTATGATGAACCAAAGATTCATGTTCATAGAACCGAGATTAGGCCTCCTCCTGTAGAGGACAACAACTTCAAAATCAAAGCATGTCTAATCAATATGGTACAAGGCTCGAAGTTTCATGGACTTGCTATGGAGGATCTGTTTGATCACTAAGATCAATTTGACCTGTTTTGTGGTATTGTGAAGATCACTGAGATATCGGAAGATGCATTTAAGCTTAGGCTCTTCCCATTCTCACTTGGATACAAAGCTCATGTGTGGGAGAAAAATATATAACACAAATCTATCACTTCATGGAATAAATGTAAGAAAGTGTTCTTGGATAAGTTTTTCTCCACTACACGCACGACTAGTCTCAATACAAATGAAGACTAGTGAGAAATACTAGATGGCCTTTGAGACCAAGACTTGTACTCTTTTTCCTTATTCTTTGTTTTATTGCATTGGGTTTTTTGGTAAGGTTTTACTAAGCCAGCCTTGTTTCTCATCGCCTAAGCCCATTAGTGTTTTGATCTAGATTCAATGAAGGTCCATCCAAAGAAGAGAAGTCTCAATTCATTGTCACGAAGATACTTAGGCAATTTCTCTTAATTTTAATTTTATCTTTTATTTCTTTTATTTCTAGTCAAACCTATTAAGTTATTTTCTTTTAAGGCTTTTAGACCTTTGAATTTCTAGATTCATGTAACCTCTCTTTATAAGTCTCGGCCAAGAGATTAATTAATCATCAAAATTTTTATCAGTAAAATCGATTTGTCTTATTCATTATCTTTTGTTCCTTTGGAACACTTTAATTTGTCTTGATGCGTCATATCCAAGGGATCATCGAGGTTTATCAAACGAAGTCCATATCGTTTGTGTGGCCATTCTACGATTCAAGATTTTGAGAAGTCTGAGTTAGGGTATTGGTCTTTGGTTCTTATACCATCGTGTTGATATCTACTCGCCTATCAACATCAAGAACTCCACCGCCTAGAAGCTTTGAAGAGTTAAACAAGGGGCTTGGACTTAAGTTTAATATACCCTCGCTTTGAGTAACGCCTTCTCACTTCAAGGATTATCCGATCAAATCTTTGAGTGCATTTCCTAGGGAGTTCCACATCATTTGGTATCAGAGCCCCACTCGAAGATCTTCATCTCATCACCTCAATCATCACACCCTTTCGCCTTCATCATCATCATCACCATCAAAACATCTTGATCATCATCACCATCAAATCGATCCATCTTCATCACCATCAAACCAATTATTCATCATCACCATCAAATCGATCCATCTTCATCACCATCAAACCAATTAGTCATCATCACCATCAAACTGATCCATCATCATCCATCTTCACACCCTTTCATCCACTTTTCATCCGATTCCAAAAACCTTAGCCCCGATCATCTGATCGATCTTAACCGTTTAACCATAAGATATATCGGTTGAAAACCAACAAGTGTACGGGGAGACTCTAAGACACTACTCCCTTTATGTCTATGTCGTCCATTCTTGGATAACAAAGCCACAAATCTTATAAACCCTTCACCATCCAGTCATCAATCGATCATCGCTGGAAACCGAGTTGATCATTTGGTCATCGCATCCGTTCATCAACCGGTCATAACTCGATCATTTAGGATCATCAAAACCGTCATCTGACTAGTCATCGTGCGATCATCACTCGCACTTTTTCGAGTTACTTGGTGGTTATGTTTTACTTACACGTTTCAAAATTAATTTTGTTTTAATTTTCTTTTTTGTATTCTTCTAGATATTTTATGATCAGATTTTATATTAAAACTGATATATAAATATTTTATAAAAAAAATATGATCATAGGGTTTCTTTCCTTCATCTATCTCTCTGTCTTTTGGGGTTTCTTATCCGAGTATTTGCTAGATCCTTTGATCATATTTGATCCGTTTGAACTTTTTGGGTGATTCTCTTTTGCGTTTGAATTAGGACTTTTTGATCTTCTTTGGGATAATTCTCTAAGAAAAGATCTTTGGTTCACTTGGTACTTTGGAGATTTGTCTAGTGAAATCATGAGAGTTGTGAGTTCAAATACTTTGAGTGAAACACTTGAGCAAAAACACTTGGAGAGAAACACTTGTGAGAACCCTTTTTCTCTTATCCATTTTTTCATTTTGTAGGTACACCATGTCTAACAACGAAGACAACCGTGAAGAAAATTATGAAGAAAATGCACCACCAACGATCCCTAATCTTCAAGTACAAGCCATGATGGGAGATATGTGGTGCTTAATGAGAGTTGAAATGAATGGAATGTATGCCACATTGGAGGAAGTTAGGTAGAAGCAAGGCAAGGACGGCCTCAAGACGCTCCACCACAAAGAGAAAGGCACCTTCAAAGGCCAATCCGAGTTGAGGCTGAGGAAAATATGAATTACTATAGCCGAGATAGTAATTCATCTAGGGGAAGTCAAAGACGTTCTAGACGTGGTATAGAAGACAGAGGCCGAGATGACAACCTAGGAGGCTTGAAATTGAATATACTTCCATTCCATGGAAAAAATGATCTTGACGCTTATCTAGAATGGGAGGAGAATATCAAACTTGTCTTTGATTGCATAGACTACACCGAGAATAAGAAGGTATGTGTGGCCGCAACCAAGTTCTATGATTATACCATCAACTGGTGGGATCAACTTGTGACAAGTAGGAGGAGAAATAGAGAGTATCTTGTTGAAACTTAGAATGAAATGAAGATGATCATGCGGAAGAGATTTATGCATAGTCACTATCATTGTGAATTACATCAAAAATTAAGAAGGCTAGCACAAAGCAGTAGAGGAGTAGAAGACCAATTTCAAGAAATGAAGTCTCTAATGATCAAATCTCATATAGATGAAGACCAAGAAGCAACTATAGCTAAGTTCTTAGGCGGATTGAACTGTGAGATACAAAATAGACTGGAGTTGGAGCACTATGTTGATTTATATGAAATGTTGCATAAAGCTATCTTAGTGGAGCAACAACTCAAGAGGAAGGGAAACGCTTCACGTCAACCATTTTCTTCTAACTCACGGTCACACTATGTCAAAGAGGAGAAGCTAAGTTATTCTAAACCAACCTATGAGGCAAACCCAAAAGAAGAGACTAAGGCAGCCTAGTCAAGGTTACAAAGGCAAGACTAGGACATCTACTACAAGAAACCAAGATGTCCAATGCTTCAAGTGCCATGGAAGAGGGCACTATGCTAATGAATGTCATATCAAGCGCACAATGATTCTAAGAGACAATGGAGAAGTTGAGACCGAATAAGAAGTAGAGTCGGATTCTCATTTATCTTTGGAGGATTGTGAAGAATATACGCCTAAAAGAGAGTTGTTGGACGCTAGAAGAGCATTAGGAGTTCAAAGCAAAGTGGAAGCCGATGATCAAATAGAGAACTTGTTTCACACAAAATGCCAAGTCAATGACAAGTTGTGAAGCCTCATTATCGATGGAGGAAGTTGTACTAAAGTCGCTAGTGCAACAATGGTCGAGAAGCTTGGATTGACTATAAAAAAGCATCCCACACCATACATATTGCAATGGACCAACAAGTCCGAAAATGTAAGAATGAAAAGGCAAGTTATGATTCCTTTGACCATGGCAAGTATAAGGATAAAGTACTGTGTGACGTTTTGCCAATGGATGTCGGAAATATTTTTTTGGGAAGGCCATGGTAATATGACTGTAAGGTGGCACATGATGGCTTTACCAACAAGCACACATTCGAATTCAAAGGAAAGAAGGTTACACTCAATCTATGACACCACGAGATCTACTTAGATCAGAAGTGAAGAATCCTTCACTAGAGTTACATAATATGATAAATATCAATCCAAAACATTTAAAGAGAGTTTAGATTTCAAAACCAACTCTACAAAGAAGAAAACTTAGGTTTAGAATTATTTTTACATCTATTTTATATGAAGGAAACAAAAGTAAAGCGGAAGACACTGGTGGCAGCCCATGCTGACAGTTGGGACTGCCAAGGATGCATGGGTGCAGCTTCTGGCGGTGTAAGATGGCGGTCATGTGACCGCCAGGATCAACATATGAGGGCTGAATCTTCAACTCAGTCCTTGTATTCTCTGGCGGTAGGGTCTGGCGGGTGGGACACCCATCAGTTGCACTCCTCCACGGTAACCGTCTTTTCTTCGCTTCGCTCGCCTAGAATCTCCTCATCCAAGGTCCAAGTCTCCCATTTACCTAAAAATGACTCAAAACATATGCAATATGGTAGAAACGACAATATATGATCCTAAAATGTGAAACATGCGAATGCAAAACTCAAATGCATATTTACAACACTAAATGATGTGCAATAAGATGAAAAATGATCAAAAGAAACATGTAAAATATGTAAAATATGTAGATATCAACAAACGTGCAAAATGATGAAAATTGTAGGTTTAGACAATTTTGTACCACTAATTTTAATTTTTCATTTTCCACATACAACTTTAACCTCAACCGATCTCTTTTTGTATTTTAATATATAGATTAATTCAATTACACATTATATTATAAAAACGGCAATCTCATCTAGGTATTTAATTGGGAGAATTGGAAAGAAAGAAACTTTTTTAAAAAAAAGTCCCATCTAATTCTTTTTTATGATCTTTATAATATATGAAACTCCATTATACCCTCAATTTCAAAAAGATTCTAACAAAATAAAAAATTCTTAACATATTCCAAAACCTCTAATCGTTAGAATATGTATTCTAGATGGTAGAATACATATTCAAATTTTCATAGAACCTGTACAAGTGCTATGATATGTATTCCAAATTTTTAAGAATTCCATATTCTAAATATTTTAGAACAAGTTTCAAAATTGGTAGAACATGTACAAATAATAAAATACGTAATATAACATTTTCAGAACATGTACAAATGTTAGAATACATAATCTAATATTTTCATAATGTTATATACATATTCTAAACTTTTTACAACTACTTTCATCAAGTTAAAAATACACTTTAAGCTGTTTAAAATTTAAAAAATTGGGGTTACCGATTCACGTGCGTACTTTTCGGAGCTACCAGACGGCGACTACGAAGGGGATTCTCTAGGGTTGAAAATGGCAATGCCGCCAGGCTTGGCGGCCCCTCCGGCTCATGATCCATCTGTCCAGTCGAGCCGAGACGATCTGTAGGGTAGCGGTGAAGAGGTGTTGGAGGTAAACAGTGACCCAGGTTTGGGTTTGTCGTCACAGGGAGAGGCAGCCGTGTTAGACAAGGAAGGGGATTCAGAGGGGGTTCAAGGCTCTGCGGATGTCGCCGTCACCAGCGTTGCTACTGTAGGCAAGGTGGTTTTGGCTTCAGAACTGCAGGATGGTTCAGTAGGGGATGTGATCGGATGCGCAGAGAAGGGAATTGTCAATGGGGAGTCCGAAGCAAAAGGGGATAACGCAGAACAGCCTCAGCCAGCGAAGAAGTCTTGGGCATCAGTGGTTCGCCGGCCTACTCCCGCTAAATATGACTACGTAGTATCAGAGGTTGAAGGAAGAGCGGTAGTTATGGTTTCAGAGGAGGTGTTTGTAGACGCCCCTCCACTCTGGGAGGAATTTATGATTGGCAATTTCGCATCAACGGCGCCTCATGTGGCTAAAGTCAACGTAATTGTCAATAAAATCTGGAACCTAGGAGACAAGAACAAAATTGACGCTTACGTATTAAATGAGACAGCTATCAAGTTTCGTATTCGGAGCCAAAGTGCGAGAAACAGGGTTCTAAGACGAGGCATGTGGAATATATGTGAAGTACCCATGCTAGTCTCCAAATGGACACCTTTTAAAGAGGAAGCGCAGCCTTCTTTAACGTCTATGATGATGTGGGTCACACTCAAGAATATTCCGCTAGATTTGTTCACATGGAAGGGGCTTAGTTTCATCGCAAGTCCAGTGGGAGTCCCACTCCGTCTTCATCAAGATACTGAGCTAGTTGCTAGCTTTGACGAAGCGAAAGTTTTCATCGATGTAAACCTCAAAACAGATATCCCAAGGACTCATTGTTTTAATGTTAAGGGGGTGGAAGTCGAGGTGGCTTTCGAGTATCCTTGGCTCCTTATGCGCTGTAGCTGCTGCCGGAAGTGGGGACACTCTGAAGCAGGCTTCCTAATGAAGTTCCAATCCCGTCCTTCAAACGCTGGAGTAGTAGCGGCAGAGGAGGCCGCAGTCGAGCCAGTGCAGTCTGCAATTGAGCCTAAGGACTCATTACTGGAGACGGAGCCTGCTGGTGAAGGCTCAGAACGTAAAACTGGGGAGACTCTTCCTATATCAGGTCCAGAATGGAGAAGTAATTCAAACTCGCACTCAAAATGACGTTTGGAAAAGAAAAGTTTAGTTTACGGGGAGGTCAAAATAGCCACGCCATCTACATTCGAGGTTCTCAAATCCCTGGGAGATGACGAGGAGGGCGCTGGTTCGCCGGAAACTTGGAACACGCAGCCAGGGAACACGATCGCTCCACCCTCTGTTTCTGCGAGTAAGGAACAAGTGAAGCCACAGGGGAGAGATGACTGCTTGAAGATGTCACTTTCAGGAAATCAAAAGCTGATGTTTAATACAACTTCGGAGGTTCTTACCCTAGAAATTATGCGAACTGATGGTGAGCTAGTCGTCAGATCGGATTCGGGGTTAGTGAAAAAGGCGATAACTCAGAAACCAGCAGTTGAAACCACCTCAGGCTCAAACAAAGACAACCCTCAACTTCCTCGGTATGAGGAGAAGCAGCTGATGAAGTAGAACACAGATAGAAAACAAGTTACGGGGGGGGGGGGGGGGAACCTGATAAAGAAGAGAGAGAGATCTAGTAAAGAAGGGTACTATGTTTTCGTACAAGATTCAGTGAGAAAGCTACAGAAGCTACACTCGCAGCGATATCAGATTTGAGGTTAGTTCAGTGTGAAGTTGTGGATGTTAAATCAGGTGATCAGAGGCCAAATGCAGAGTTCAAAATTACAGAACACGAGCAACATAAGGCAGGGGTCTCTGCGAGAGTGCCACTTCCGCGTTCGGCAAAGCAGACGTCAAAGTCATCTCAAATTCTAACTCAACTCACTGGGGACAAGGTCTCAAGCATTGTAGGTCGGAAAAACTCCAGGAAAAAATAATAATGTCGATATTTTTCTGGAATATTTGCGGGTTAATAAAAAAAGGAAACAATCTGCTGTTAAAGATCTGATAAGAGAAAAGTCGTTGGTCCTTGGAGCTATTTTAGAAACAAGAGTAATTGAAAGCAAGTCGGAACATGTTATTAAAGCTACGTTCCCGGGATGGTCGGGAATAGCAGACTACGAGTTCAACACGCTTGTGAGAATCTGGTTGATATGGGACAGCTCAGTTACTGTGACAGTATTAAAAAAGACGAGTCAAATGATTTCTTGTAGTGTACGGTTCCAGGGACACACAGAAGAGTTAATATGCACATTTGTATATGCTTCTAACTCTCAAGATGAAAGACGGGAGCTATGGAGAGATTTGAAAGATCACCAAAATAGTCCACTGGTACGCGGTTTGCCTTGGCTCTGCGCAGGGGATTTCAACGAAATACTCGATCCTTCAGAACATTCTGTGGTTACGCCTACGGTATCAGCCAGCTCGGGAATTCTAGAATTCAAGGAGGTAGTTAACGCGTGCTCTTTTGCAGACTTGGCGTTCCATGGGCCACTATTTACGTGGTGTAACAAAAGGAAAGAGGGTTTGATTTGTAAAAAGCTGGACCGGGTACTTGTTAATTCGATTTGGCTACAACGACCCTACAACTCCTACAGCATCTGTGAAGCCAGAGGCTTTTCAGATCATGTGAGTGGAATCGTTCTGCCTTATGGCATACTTCACAAACCGAAGGCTCCTTTTAAAGTGGTGCACGCAATTGTCACTTTACCGGGATTTAAAATCATTGTCGACAACTACTGGAAGACGACAACCACCCTTTTCTCATCAACCTCAATGCTTTACCGGTTTTCGAAAAAACTTAAGACCCTCAAGCCGCTGATTCGTGCGTTTGGTAAGCAGAGGCTCCATCATTTAACAAATAGAAAACAAGAAGCCTTCAAGAAGCTTTGCGAGAAGCAATCGCAGAACCTATTGAACCTGGATGAACAGAGCTTGAGAGACGAAGCCAAGGCTCATGAGGAATGGGAGAGAGTGACAGACTTGGAGGAGAAATTTCTAAGGCAGAAAGCAAAGCTCCATTGGATCAAGGAGGGTGATAAGAACAATCGGTTCTTTTATAACGTGATAAAAGAAAGGGAACAAAGGAATACGATAAATGTTATAAGAAACCCCGAGGGGAGGGAGCTAACAACACTAGAAGAGATAAAAGCCGAAGGAGTAAGATTTTTCTCGGACCTCTTCAAGGCGCCTCAGGTTGTAGATGGGGAGGATGCTTCCTCCATTGTGGACTTGAACCAGCTTTTGGATTTTCAGTGCAGCGAGAATGAGTCTAGAGATTTAACCAAGGAAGTGACTGAGCTTGAGATAAAGAACACCTTCTTCTCCATGCCCTCGAACAAAGCCCCGGGACCAGATGGATACACAGTTGACTTCTATAAGGAGATGTGGTTGGTGTTAGGGAATGATTTCACTGTTGTCGTCAAGTCTTTCTTTACTTACGGGTTTTTTGCCAAAGGGAATCAACTCAACCATTCTAGCCTTAATTCCCAAGAAGACGGGAACTTTAGAGATGAAGGATTATCGGCCAATATCGTGCTGCAACGTAATTTACAAGGTATTCTCTAAAGTGCTAGCAAATCGACTGAAAGTACTGCTTCCGAGCTTTATTACAAATAACCAGACTGCCTTCATAAAAGATCGGTACATGATGGAAAACCTCCTCCTAGCGTCTGAGCTAATCAAGGACTATCACAAAGAGAATATTTCCTAAAGATGCGCATTGAAGATCGATATAAAGAAAGCTTTCGATTCAGTAAGTTGGGGATTCCTTGGTAAGCTATTCAGAGTGATGAAGTTTCCGGAAACTTTTACCTCTTGGATTGAACTTTGTGTCTCTACTCCATCATTGATAGTCCAGATAAATGGGGAGCTAGCGGGGTTCTTCCGTAGTGAGAGAGGCTTGCGTCAAGGTTGTTCCCTATCTCCATATCTTTTTGTAATGTGCATGAATGTGCTATCTAAAATGCTAGACAGCGCTGCTAGAAGAGGATTGTTTGGATACCACCAAAGCTGTAGGTCCCTGGGAGTCACTCACCTTTGCTTTGCCGACGATATCATGGTCTTCTTGGATGGGAAAATCAGTTCAATCCAAGGTATACTTTTGGTTTTTCAGAATTTTGCCTCAGCCTCGGGTCTCAACATCAGCTTAGAGAAATCTACCTTGTTCATCACGAGTATGACGCCGGATACTCGCTCTAGACTGAACAAAATTCCGGTGGAGAAAAGGCATTTTCCATTGAAATACCTAGGCCTCCCCCTCATAACAAAGAGAATGCAAAGAGCGGATTACCAACCTCTAATTGATAGGATCTGAAGTCGCATAAATGCATGGAGAAATCGGTTTCTATCTTTTGCGGGTAGGCTCCAACTCTTATCCTCGGTTATTATAAGCCTAACGAACTTTTGGATTTCAGTTTTCAGACTGCCAAAAGCATGTGTCAGGGAGATTGAGAGAATATGTGCCGCTTTTCTATGGGCTGGTCCAAGTCTAAACACGAAAAAATCGAAAGTCTCCTGGAATGACGTTTGCAAACCAAAATCAGAGGGAGGATTGGGGCTGAAATCATTGGCGGAAGCAAACAGGGTGAGTTGCTACAAGCTTATATGGCATATCCTATCATCGAGGGACTCGTTATGGGTATGTTGGATAAAAAGGAACTTAATAAGAAAAGCCTCATTCTGGTCTACGAAAGACACCAAGACGGGAGGCTCTTGGATATGGAGAAAAATCCTTAAGTACCGCGACTCCGCGAAAGAGTTCCACAAGATTGAGGTACGTAATGGTTCTCACACTTCCTTTTGGTATGATGATTGGTGCCCACTTGGCAGATTAATCGAAGTGTTGGGGGAGAGAGGATTCATAGATATGGGTGTCAAAGCTGAAAGCACATTGGAAGAAGTTCTAAGAAACCACAGACCGAGAAGGCGGAGACCCCAGATCCTGGCACGTATTGAGGCTGAGATTGAATATGTCCGGAACAGAGTAAGCGATGAAGAGGATAGGGACGTGTGGAGGTATAAAGAGGATAACTACAAGGCGAAGTTTGAGACAAAAGCGACTTGGAACCAGCTGAGGGCACCAGGCCTGCAAAACACATGGCACAAGGTAATATGGTTCTCTCACGCAACGCCAAAATATAGCTTCATCATGTGGCTAGCGGCTCTTAATCGTTTAGCAACTGGCGATAGAATAATTGCTTGGGCTCCAAATGCTTTAACAAAATGTGTATTCTGCCTGGAACCCCTTGAGACACATGATCACCTCTTCTTCTCATGTTCTTACACGGCTCAAATTTGGAGGAAGCTAGCATATGGCCTTATGGGACAACAATACACTCAAGATTTCAATCAGATTATAACTGCCCTCCAGTCGAAAAGAGGTGGCACAGAGGCATTCATAACAAGGTACACCTTCCACGCCCTAATATATTCGATATGGAGAGAAAAAAATATGCGAAGACATGGCAGCACCCCTCTCACGTCGGACAGGATGATTCACGAAGTAGGACAGCTGGTAAAGAACATACTTTCAACCCTCCAACAACAAGGCATTATGACAAACGGTTTGCAATAAGACGGGAATGAATATGTTACCACATTTAGTTTTTTCGATATTTGGTAAGTACTCTTTTTTTCCGGCGGTGGTTTTGTCCCACTGGGTTTTCCATCTTCGGGTTTTAACAAGGCTCACCATTTATCAATCACCTCTATAGCTATCCTTTATATGTTTTTTTCAATTAAAGGTTGCACATGATGTAAAAACGGTTTTTTTTTAATATATTTTTACCTACTATTCAAAAAAAAATTAAAAAAAATTGCTTCTTCAAAACTACTTCGTAGTCGTGTATCTACATATTTATCTGTTTTAAATGTTATTTATGTAATAGTAGATGTCGTTAGGAAAAAATGACAACTTATAGAAAACAAATATAGATGGAAATTGTTTATGGTAGAACTCATTTATTTCCAATTTTTCTTATCTAATTTTATCTCTAACTTTTTATTTTTTTGTCTTAATTTTATTCGAAATAAACCACTTAAGAAACCACAAAGAAGCAAGTCTTAGTAAAGGGATGAGTAGTTCATTTGTATTTAATCTTAATAAGCACATGTGGTATTATTAGTTAAAATTTAATATTCTCTGTTTCTTACAGATAGATTTTAGAAAAAAATTGTTTCCTAAATATAGATTTTTTGTATTTCCTATGCAAATATTATGTAACATTTTTTGTTTTGTCTTTATTAACTAGAGTTGAAGTGAAGAAAATAATTCATATTTATTTATAAAATAGAGGTATTTTAGGTTTTTTCAAATTTTTCTTAATATGTGCGCGTAACTTTAAAAATTTATCTTTGTGAAATAGAGAATATTTTTTCGAAATAAACATTTAATGCTCCAATATACTTGTTTTTTTCTTGGTGTGAATGCATTCAAAATCCCTCAAATTTCACTTACATCTAGATGAAAAAACTGTCTGATTGATTTGCAAACAAGAAATGTCACAAGCAAATAGTTTTAACCTTTCATCAGAATCAATGTTGAAAGATAAATAATAAACAACACTAAATATATGACAAAAACCTAAATAACGATTAGAAAAAGCCGAAAGGAGATATGAGAAATTCTACATCAAATAAGATTATGCAATTTTTTTTCCTAGTTTTAGTTTACGAAGAAGGAATGGAAAGAGATCTTATCTCTCACATTCGCTGGAAATATGCAATAACCACAAAGAATCATAGACTTGCGATATAAATATATATATATATGTGTGTGTGTATATATATATATATTTATATGGAATATGGCGATAAAAACAGTATGTCTTAGAAGGAGAGAACAAGAGGAGCCAACAACCCACGTTAACTAAAATTATCATTATCGTCTAACACTTAATCTCTGAATCAATTGTCTTCAAGTTTTGAGTCGTCAATAATGATCCTTTAGAAGTTATTTCCGGAATTCTTCATTGGTTTCTGAGGTTTGTTCATCAGATTCATCATCATCGTCCACCACTATAATTACCTCATCGGGATTGGAGTTAAGATACTTTGACCTCATCTGCAACTTATTTCTCAACAAGTTAGTAATGTAACTAATCAAATCCAATTATTTATAAATCTCATCTAAAAGGTTAGATCTCCCACTATATAACAAGCTTTATAGCTTTGTGCCGGTTTCCTCAATCGTATTTTCGCCATTCTTTTCAAAAACCTAAATTCAGAAAAAACCAATAAATAATTAACAATCAGTCCATATAAATAACTCTCCCCTATTTGAGAACATTATATGATTTAGTTCTTAATATAACTAGTTTCAAAAAGGCCTAACCAATTCAATCAAGCTAGCGACATATATTATCATTGATAATTTATTTTTACTAAACTCATACACCTCTACCGTGACCTTACAGTTAAAAAAAAACATTCATGATAAATAGACTCGATAACGTTAATCATTGTCAAAACCACTCCAGGATAGAAACGTAAGAACCTATTTTTAGCGATAATATAAACAGAAGAAAAACCCGAAAACATAATAAATATATTTTGAGGACGACATTCTTTTAAAGATTGAACAACTGGCTCAATGCTGCTGCTGTTAGAGATTGTACTAGTCATCCCAACAAAGTGAAACATAGTCTTTGCAACTACAGTCATCCACAAAGTGGGCAATACGTAAGTCTGCTACCGTCATTCATGTTTCTCGATGTCAACTAAAATCCAAAACTAAAGACATCTGCTTTGTCTAGTAATTTCGATAACCCCACCACTTGACAGTTGAGTTGCATATAATTTACCCTTGTGGTTAACCATGACTGAATCACGCCACAATAATATGCCCATATCTATGTTCTAAAAATTTCAGAGCTCACATCAAAACAAATTATCTCCGAAAACTCTTTGAGCGTATCTTCGTAATACAAACCACCATTATTGCATATTCTAATTCCACCAAATACAAGATAATATATAACTATCATTTTCCATTTATGTTTTCCCGTGTCCTAATGTCAGAATTTGATGCTCAAAGCCATTTAAGTTTTCTTAACCCAATTGGGATCAATATTAAAGGTATTGTCCATGACAATTTGAAGAAGCACGACCTTTGAAGAACATCAAATTTCTGACATATAAGGATAGAGGAAAACTTAAGAAGAAACTGACCCATTGTTGAATACCCCATTATCTCGTATGTGATGGAATTTGAATAAGCATTAACGGTATTACAAAACTTTGGTCAAAGGTTTTCTATGATAATTTGCTTTGATGTTAGATCTGTAAACTTTAGAATTATTATATCCAGTAAAAGAAAGCAGGTTAGAAATGACTGTCAGTTCTATGACATCAGAAATCAGATATCCGTAGAACTTTTTGACAGACTTTCGAAGTTCTATTTTTGATGAATTTCCGACAGCATATGTCGTTGGTAATACTGTTGGAAGTCCATGGGAAACCGGACCATAAAAAATCTGTCAGAAAAATAAATCTGACGGATTTCTGACAGTTGTATGTTCTGGCGGATTTTTGACGGTTTCTTTTGAAGGATTTCTGGTGGATTTAATATTTATTTATTTTAATTAATATTAATATTTTTGTATTTAATTATTAGGTATATTAATAAATTTATAATTAAATTTATAATTTCAAAAAAAAATTTAATATTTAAAATCCAAAACAAAATATTCAAAAACAAAAAAATATGCTCTTAACCCAAAAATTTCGTCGCAAATTTGTCACAGAACCCAGATGAAAATGTTGTTGTCGCAAAAATGTTGCAGATTTGTGACTTTTTTGCCACAATTATGGAACAAATGTGTTTCGACTTATTAATTGTTGCAGTTACGTCACAAAGAACTTTTTTCTCACATGGTCTAATCCCTAAGTAGTTGTACCGATTTTTAACAAAGACAAATTTATGTTGTTAATTGCTATGAAATAAGTTGTTTTTTTGTCGCACGTCATATTTATATATACGATATTCATGATCATAGTTTTTATGTACAATAAAAAAAAACAACAAATGTCAAGTTTTTCACCAAATCAAGTTTCTGATTCCTTATCACCGCTTAGTTATGATGATGTCACTGATTCTCAATTACCGAAACTTGAAGCGAAATGTGAACATAATAAGGTTCACTATTCATGTGAATCAAAGATGCAAAATAAATCTTTGTGGCAACCAATTACCCAAGATCTGACAGATAATGTTTCACTCACAAGCACTCAATCATTCATATGTGTAGATCAGTGGACTCAAGAGGAAATATATGTGATGGGTGATGGATTTTCACAACACCCAGAGAGCCTCAAGAGAACCTAGACGTCATTAAAATTGCCAATCAGTTTAATTTCAATGTGGTTCCTGCTCCATCGAACCCTCAACCTGAATACTTGGAGCCATCATATGAAGATACATATAAATGCCCAAATGACTATTACGGATGTTGCTAGTATCATATGGACAAGTTTGAGCGTAATCACTAATTGTATTATTGAGAGTAAGTGTTAAGATAAATAAACTTAATAAGTGAGTTTATAAATTTGTTGTAATGAATAACTAATCAGTTTAAAAGATAAAATATTTAAGTTTGATGTGGGAATATCATATATATAAGTGTTAAGTCGAATTAAAGTTTATATGTACAATTTAGCGTTTTCTATAATAACCCCAAATGGTTGGGTTTGTATAATGGCCTTTGTAATGTAATATAGTACAAATCGGTAACAAGAATATAAAATTAAGTTTGAAATGTAACATCATATGTTAAAAATGTCTGAATTTGTATTTTGATGAAATAACTCAAATTTTACCATATATATAAATGTTTTCATTTACTTACCAAATGAGGTCCGTTGTACATTGGTTGCAAACCAATTTTTTTTAAATGGTCGTTGCAAAATCGTAGCAAATTTGCTACGATTTTTGCCACGATTTATATATATACGAATAAATATTTAATAATTTGTATATATTTATTTTACATTAGAATATTCATACCATTTTGAAAATGGTCATCGCAAATTCGTAGCAAAATTGCTATGATTTTGTGATGATTTATATATATACTATTATATATATATATATTATTTTCTATATATTTAAGTGATATTTAATTAAAATAGTTTTTAAGTTTTTGAAAAAACCGCAACGACAAATATATTTCGTTGCTGCGACGAATTATATATATACGACTATATATTTATTACTTTGTTAATTTTAATAACTATAAGAGACATATATATATATATATCTAACATGATTTGTATTTAAATGGGTTTTAAGGTTTTATAATTATATAACATGGTTTGAATTATACAACATACAATAATAGACAAATTTATATATATATCTATGTATGACCGGCGAAGATTCTTAACGTGTTGTACCTAATTGTTTGGCGATGTACATTGTAAATGCGGTATTGGTAGGTGTATCTAATATTTGGGACTAAAAATATAGTCTTGAAAAAATGACATATATGTTCTATATTTATCGTAAAATAATATCATATATTAATGGACATACCACATAAGATATACATCAAAACTAACATATAACAATTACAAAGTGTACAATGTCTAATGACGATAATAATAATCCGGAAACAATCCCAATCTTTTATGAGTATTGGCAGGCATATCAAGGATCAAGTTCCAAAAATTACAATATGTGTCTTCCGAGTCCTCCTCATAAACACATTAATTGTGTAAAATGACCATACATCCATGTTACAAGGTCGTCTCATACATCTGAAAGCGTTGGACATATGATTCCAGGTCAAGTCTGACTTATTCAAATTGCAAGAGAACGTATGAAAAAAAAAGGTAATATTTTGCCTGCTGAAGGTGCACAACATAGAACTACCCAATACTTTGTTCGCAAAAGTTATAGCAAAGCCAGCTCCGTATGATATCGATTTTAATGAAGTACGATGGACGTCTGCCATTGATTACCTTGTGAGATATGGTAAAGTAAACTTTTAACCTAGTTACATTATTAAATTAAGACGATTATGGAATTAGTAAATTAAACATTTCATCACGGTTGGATATTCAGGATCGAAACAATTGGAAAGTGATGAACCTTAATGGACTACCATAAATTCAGTTACATGGTATTTCCCATGTAAATTATATATACACGACAAATAAAAGTACTCAAACGCTTAGAAGAATTTTACAGATTGTGGGGATGATACAATTTTAGAATCCAAACCACGAAAGAGATGTCATGATAACTCTAAAGGATCCAACTCGGACAATTGACGGTTTGGTGCATAGGAAAGTATTTAAGAATGAAGAGAATTCACAAGTATTTGGAGTTAGTACTGTGATGATACTTCAAAATGTTGGATTTATTCCAAAAATAAACAATCTATGTAGTTATATTTGCCAAATGTAGAAGACATTTAATTCTTATTTATGTTTACAAGGTTGTTGTTTGTAAGTTTATAGAGAAGACTAGTTATCTTAACGTAATTGCAAAAAACAATGTTAAGGTAAAAAATTTTATAAACAAGTTAGTATGTATTTAAAATGAAAACGTCTAACTTAAATTTTGATATTATAAATTTATACTTTATTAGATAATAGTTAAAAATCAAATGATTCACAATAATGATAACCTAGGAAATGTTGAGAAAATGACAGAATATGAAGATGAAGAAATGTTATTGATGACGACTATTCCAAACTCAGAAGATGAGATGTATTGTGTTAGATGAAAGCTCTTTTATAACTATATGTTGTATTGAATAATTATTCACCTTACTATATTTTGCCCATGTTGGATATTTTAGGTGATAATTTAAAATATGTTTTGTAATGTTCTTTCCTAATTTTCATGATGAATAAATATGTATTAGTAAACATCAATTATAATTTACCCAATTTTACGTGTATAACTATAAAGAAGGACCAAAAATTGAAAATTATAATGGTTAGATAAATAACCTACATAGTTTGTGGATTGCACAAAAATGGTAAAATTCGAGTTTAAAACTTAAACAAGATTTCAAGTAATAACAAGTGATAGTCGATAATGTAAGTTTGAAATAGTCGATATTTTTAGATAGTGAATCTTGAAGTACACACAATTATTACACACACACCCAACAAATATGCAAATTAGACTTCGTCAACATCTTAATGGTGTATGATCCGTGAGTTGGTTGTTTCAACAATACAACTTCTTTTACTTTTAAGTTGACCATTATGTTTAGCATTGGAGTGACTTTCACCACATGAAGCCAATCGTGTATTTGTACTCGAATGGACGAATACGGTATGTAGCACACTTGATCTACTTGAGATGTTGTGATTTTAACGTTTACATATAATACCTCATATATAATTAAAGTTAGAATATAATAATAAATAATTAACATATATAAAAAATACTTACCTAGGATGAAAGATTTGTCTTTGTTGTATTTACCAGTTGATAGAACGTCCACTATATCTCCATTGCTTTTGCAAGTTCCCTTCCCAATGGCTGGATCATAGGAATCATATTTAAAAATTTTATCTTAAGATTGATGAGCCTAAGTTATAGCTTTGTTCATGGGTCATTCAACTACCTCTTATACCCACTGAGAAAAGGAGAGTTTTCATATAGATTTCCTGAGAATACATACATAATAACCAAATTAAATGTATAATGATGAGAGTCAGATATATATTGTTTCTAATATATGTAGAATGATGAGAGTAAGATACACATACATATTGTCTTATCCATGTATGAAACTCTGAATCCTTTTTACTCAAAACATTGTTGTCAGACATATGTGGATACGCACTACGTATCTTATGTTCGGATACATTGTGAGTGAAACATATATAGTAGAAGCATGAAGTAATAGTATTAATTAAAAGAGATATAGATATAATTTTCAACAAATTTAAAATACCTTTCAAGCGGGTGAAAATATTCACAATTGTGTAACACATATGCATGTGCAGATTGATAATCTTCATCAGACAACCATATTGATTTTGGCTTTCCACTAGGCAGACCAGCGTGCGGAATATTGCAGGCAACCCCGAAATATGATACGTAAGAAGTTCAGGTTCTTCAAATTGGGTTGATCTGCAAATTAATCGTTGATGTGTTATTAACTATCAATTCTAATAGTCATTGAATATATCAAATATAACATTGTGAAAATATTATCAGACCTATTGATGGATGAGTAGCATGCGTAAATATTGCCATTTTCTCGCTCTGAGACAATCTCTTCAGCCGGTCTGCAACCGGTACACACTTTGCTAAATGGTATTTTTGTGCGCCCATCACTTTCTTTATATCTACGTTCATGACAATATTTGCAGACATCTTATTTTTCATATTCTCTCCAGAAGATCATACAATTGTTCTTATAGACATCAATTCTATAAAATGGGAGACCTAAATTTCTCGTCACCTTTATGTCCGTAATATGAACCAGCTACCTGATTTCCATTAGAAAAATATTCAAAAAACAAGTCTGCCCATGAATCAACAAAATTTTCAGCCATATTGAAATCAGACTTGTTGTTCATGAATCTAGAGGCCAAATATAGTTGTGAGTGACCTTCTCGACAACCCTCACACAATAGCATGTTAGCTGATTCTAACATAGTGAAAAAGTTTTGTGCTTCCGGATTAGGTGGTTCATCAGTATGAGAACCACCTTCCTCAAAGTTATGACTACTATCGTGGTTTTCCGGGAAAGTATCATTCACCATTAAGACAAAATTATTCTTTAAATTTATGTCTCCAATATAAAAACTACTCCCATGGTCACCACTATACTAGCTTTCACCTAAATCAACATTACTCTCTTTCCCGTGACAACACCATACATAATAATTTGACATAAATCCACGGCTTAAAATATTGTTCCATATTTACTAGCTTTCATAAATTTGTTGTTTTCACAACTTAGAAAAAGACAATAGAACTTACCACAAGTGCTTTGTGCAATACATTGGTTGCTTACGAAATTCATGAAGTTTTCCACTCCTACAAAATCCGCCGACAAACCATTGATTTGTTCATCAATTCGGTTGTTCATCAATTGGGATTAGCTATAAGATGAATTTGAGGTTGGTTTGATAGCGATACGATGAAATTAGATTGTATGTATATAGTAATTAAATTACAGAATATGTAATTAGAAACTGATTAGAAATTTATATGGACACAAGATATGAGTTTAAGTTTATCTGTGTAATATTGATTGGTTTGTAATATAGAACTTTAATTTGTAAATTGAGAATAATTTCCATTTCACATGTGAAAACAAATTCCAATTGAAGATATAATGCCAAGTTTCTTACATGAAAAAAAGAATTACATATTTAATATAGGATTTGCTCAAAATGAAAATACTTTAAACTTGGTATACCTATATTTTGGTCCTTTTTATCTATCTATAGATTGGTTTAAGAATTTAATATCATTGAAAAATTTAATTTTAACATTTAGACAGTAAAACAATATTTTCATTTAAAATTTTGTAAAACAATATTAAAAAAATATTTTCATAATTTATAAGTAAAACAATATTTTCATAATTTACAAGTAAAACAATATTTTCATAATTTATAAATATTAATATATATGATCAGATTAAACTAATTTAAATTAATTTAAAAAGTTTCATTTACAATTTTGTAACATAGTATATAATTAATAACTTGTAACTTATCATTAGAATTATTAAAATTTATAAGGATTGATACTTGACTTATTAAATTTATACTTTCATAATTATAAGATTACAATATATGTAATAACTTTTTGTGTACATAAAAGCTACATGATGTCTGGTGTTGGGAGAAGTGTATGTGGTCGTGGCCAAGGTAGATCATCTACATTGACTTCTTTTCACGCAGTCTTCTTCGCCTACTTCAGTTGAGTGGCATCTGCCTAAACCAACAAGATATATAGCAAGCTCGTCTACCAAAATTCACGAAGACCGTCAGCAAATACCACTCCGATTGATGAACTCTCGAAGTTTTCCCGGATGTGGCACCAGATCCCCAAGCTATAGGCGAGGTTCCAAAAAATGTGGTGCCGGAGCAAACATGACATTAGAGGAGTTACTGATGATGCATGGTCGAGATGAATTTTTAACATGTTTGGATCCTAGGCCCATAGAAGGGCTGATATGGTAAGATTATGTTTTAATTTGAGTTAATATTATTATTTTGTTTATATTTTTTTCTTTTTAATTTTTAATAGTATGACCACGATAGAGGATAGGTTATCTCAGATAATAGGCATTAACGAAGGAGAGAATTTGGAACCGCATCGGCTATCAAAATATGAGCTAAACGCTATATTTCTACATGTAAAAAATAACTTCATTTGTCAACAATAATTTATTTCTAATTAACTTCCTAAATGCATGTAATTTTTAGTCTTTTATCCCCGACAAGCGGGAAAATTCTTATGGTTTTGGGGGTATGGAGCGCATATACGGAAAAAACAACCGTTGAGGTATGTCTATATATAACTCTACACTTGCTTCTTTCCAAGAACAACTTCTGGTACGTAGAACATGATCGTAGAGCAAGCGGCTACCAATGAGTTACAATCTGCTAAGTACGAAGCTGAATTCAATCGATATCAAACCACGCAGTCTGCTTTGAATAAGACAAAGTCTGTTTTGACTGAGATGCAGTCTACTTTGCATGAGACGCAATTATCTTTGTTGCAGGTTGACAATTGGATCCAAAGCCAAAATCCACAATTTCAGAATCACATGTCCGCCTCAACAATGTCGATTCAAACTCCCTCGTTTGTTTCGCAACCAACTGATCCTCAACCGAATGCACCTATCGGATCTCCTCCATACATGTATGACTATAACCATAATCTTTTTTAGATTTGAATTTGTTTCTGTTGTCGTTTGTACGATTTGTCAGTTAATCGTCACAAACATTTGAAATTTGTGACATCCTGTTGTAACAATTTTCCCACAAATTAGCTACGAGTTAATATGTCTTAAGATCGTGGCAAATTTAGCACTTCTTATGTTGTTTTAAATTCGTGGCAAAATAGCCACGTTAGTGGTTGTCGCAAAGTCGTCTATGTTTTACGACGATTTTGCGATGACTGAAGATTTGCGACGAGAGTGTAATGATTGTGTGTCACAAATATTACAAATTGTACATACAGTATTTACAAATTGTGATGTACACTTCATATTACAAATTGTACATACAATATTTTTACTACTTTTGTTTTAAGATGTACATACATTATTTAAGTTAGTAATTTTTACAACCAATTAATATATCCCTTTAAACATTTCCTAATAATTTGAGTTATCACGTTTTAGTTTTACATTTGATGCCATGAATTTTGGTGTTGAACCATGCAGTCCATAAAACGCAGGTACTTCTAAATACTAACCATCATGGATTCGGCATTATGCTAACCTAGTAATTAGATTAGGGATTTTCTGCAAATAAACCATCAAGCTTTTTATTTTTTGCAAGATAAACCCTCAGGCGAAAGTTGTGCAAGTCAATCCTACCAAGTCGAAAGTTACCTGCTATATAGCCCCTCTGCATATCGTCGACGTAGTCCCATTTGTGTCTGTTAGAAAACTAACGGACTGATCAAAAACAATGTCGTTTTGGACATTTAAAACTGCATGATGTTTGATTAATTACATGTTGTTTTTCTATGGCCAAAACTACATGATTTTTAAATTTTACCCAAAAACTAAAAAAAAAATGAATTCGTTATTCATCTCTCTCCCTCTCTTTCGCGATTTTGGGTGATTCTAGGGTTGAAGTTTTGTGTTGCGATTGCTAGATTTAAGTGGCTGATGGATTGCAATTTCTGGGTTTGAGTGAGATAGTGATTCTGATTTCGATTTCGAGGTTCTTTGTTTTTCATTTTCTAGATCTGAAGCGAAAAAGGAGAATAACTGTGATTTCGTTTCTCAAATCCTTAATTCATTAAAAATTTGACAGAGGTGAGTCAAATTGGTTATGAAATAGTTTTGGATAAGTCGAATTTGATTCACATAACCAATCTTCTCCTTTTGGTTTCTAAAGGGAATCAACATTGTCTACGAAACTCTTCTACGTCCATACATGTCAAATCATGAATTGGACATCGATAAAAAAATCTCGGTTTTAAAGATTAGAGGACATTTAGTAATTGTTCAGCTATTGCAATGTGGCTATCACTGGACACTCCAAATCTTCAGGCAATTGCAACAACAATTCACCATCGATAAGATATAAAGCAAACAGTTCATCATACATCTCAGGAACTGAATCTTGGCGGAGAATTGGAGCCATATGCGATGGAATATAAATGTTTGGGTTCCTTGTCACATATACAATCAGATTATTTTGTCATTTTGGTGTCTTGTAAAACTTGAGTATATGATTAACAAAGTGAGAGTAATATCTTTTGGTTGTCATAAAAAGATCTTTCAATTTAACAACAAATGTGTTCACTAATTGTCAACTTGTTCAAAGACAATGCAAGTACCAAAATGAAAAGACACAGGAATAAGATGTTCTTAGGATCAAAATTTCAAACTATTTATGACCCATACTGTTGGATACTTTGACAGTAGAGCCTTTGCCATGTGCTAGATGAAGCTATTCAATAAAAGAAACCAAGAACCTGACCACTCACAGCCCATTTAATTGCTTCTTCATGGTCCAAAATTCCATATGGAGTTGTGATTACAACATAACCCCACTACATGGAACAAATCAACAAGGTTAAGGTATTGCTTTTAATAATTCCTAAACAGTAAGGACCCAATTAGGCCAATAAGTGTGAAATATTTTGAAATTCATCCATTTAAAGTCGTAAAAAAAAGTTTCTCGTCAACCAGAAATAATTAAGAACACAAGCCGGGAAAATCCAATTGTGGGAAGCCAATCATTGACGAAATCTAAGGCTATGAAGACACACAGAAGAAAGATCCTAAAATTGAAAAATCTGAAATTGAAGCACTAAGAATAGACGAAGAATAGGAGAAAGGTTTTTTTTGTCTTTTTAAATATAAGAAATGAAAACTAATAATCAAATTAAAAAAAACATGTTGTTTTGGATACAAAAACAGCAAACAACATATAACTTTTTTTTTCTAAAACGACGTTGTTTTGAGCTTACCACTAGCTTTCTATAACCAGTTAATGGTGCCACGTTGACGATATGCAGAGGAGTTATATACCGGGTGACTTTCGAGTTGGGAAGATTGAACTGCACAATTTTCGAATAAGGGTTAATCTTGCAAAAAATAAAAAATTGATGGTTTATTTGCAAAAAACCCTTAGATTAAGTATCCCACATTTGAAGTTGAGTTTTTTTCTGATAAATTTTTAATAATTGGACCATATAACTTTAGAGACGTTTAATTAAAATTTAATACAAATTAAGGACATCGAGAAAATACCGGTGCCGAAGAATTTGAAATTTTCACACGCTGTCGCTGGAGAAACCTCACATTTGTTTTGAAAATGTAAATGGTTTTGATGACGTCGATGGTTCTCTGGAGCTCCTCTAAGTCCCGATCGCATTTCTCTAGTGTTCCAACAAGCTCACCCTTGCCGTATCTCCCTCTACTTCTCGAAATCAAAGTATGAAACATATTAATACAGAAAAAAGACAGAGAGATGTTATAACGTATACCTAAGATTATGAACCACTTGATTTTCTTGAGTAATTGCATGTTTACTCAAGTAATTGCATCAAGCACCGGTCAGAAGAAATGCGCCGACGAACTAGCGAGATCTAATCAGATCAAACACAGTCGATTCAGCGTTATCATTTAAGATATTATAAAGATAGATGATTATTCATTATCAACTAAATCAATAAAAGATGATTATTCATTATTAATTACACCAAAAATGATGATACTACATGCTCTAAAAATTAAAATTTAGAATGGAAAACTCTTTTACTTATGCACATTAAAACAGGTATAATAATTAAAAAGTTTGTTCTTGAGTCGGCCTAATATATAGATATTTATGTGAATATATGGTTCCAATAATATCATAAATATGGATAATCACTACAAAAATATATGAGTTGATTACCCTCTGATTCGCCTTTTATACGCCTCTATGTTGTTAAAGGCAACATCTAACTTCTCTATGGAATCCATTTTGACAAATTCTTGGAAATTAAGTACTTCCGATAGAATAAAATAAAATGATGACGATGCCGAGTTTGATTTCCAGCAAAGATCTAAGAAAAATGATGCCACAAAAAACTCACTGAGCATATACTACGGTGGAGATTTCTACATGGCCGGTTTTTTACTCGAACAAATATTGAGACAAAATTAGATATGCTTGACTGAAAATTGAATTCAACGGAAGATCGAAGACTGGTTGATTTGGTCGACATTCAGAGGAGAATCATCCGAGGCGACAAAGATCGACCAATTATGCAAAAGAAGGGGATGCTCTATTTTAGTGTTGAAGAGAGATTCACAATATATTTAAAGGAAGGGATAAGAAAATTAAGGCGTTTAATAAAGAAAAAATAAATGACCCTAAAATATGAATAATATTAAATATAAGAAATAATACAATATTTAACATCACTCCATATATAATTGATGCAAATTTTAATACTTTAACGTCAATTATGCCACATAAATAATAAAAGGAAAAGAATCACATCAAACATATATATATATATATATATATATATATATATATATATATCAAGACAAAATATTAAGATAAATTTTGGTTTCTCTTGTTTTGGCTTAAGTTATTGGCCAATACTTATCTTTAGTTATTGGATTACTACCAAATTCGAGCCCCGCAGGCTCGCGGTCAAATCCCGCCTAACCCGCAACATTTCCTTATCCGTCCCGCTAGATCTGCAGAAATGTGAGTTTCTTTAGGTATGCCCTAACCTGCCCCGCGGCGGGTAAAAACCAGCAGACCAGCGGGTTTTTACTCACATTCCCAACACTAGTTCAATGTAATAATATTACTTAATGGTACAGGAGACCATGAAGTTTTGAACTGATCAGCTTAATCTTTCTTAAGCAACTGTTTTATACAAGGAGTAAATTGATTTAAGTTTGGTGTAAGGCCAAATAAATAATAGGACTCTCTCAGGCTACCAGAATTCAAATAGGAAGCTTACTCAATTGCGTGCTTATCATATTGACGAGACGTGTAATGTGCAGAAAGCAAAAGGGAGAAAGAAATGCGCTTGCCACAAAAATCGCATCAAACCATCGATGATAGAAATCAAACTGAATATCTCCACCCAATACATCCGTAATGATTCCCCTGCAAAATGAAACGGCTGAAGGCTTTAGATTCCAGTCACAGATCTTTCAAACACAGTAAAAATATGGACAAAGAGCAGACTATTAGACTTGGAGCATAGAAGCAATGAAACATAAACTCTTAACCAAGACAAGTTAGTAACTACTTTGATTAAAGATGTAAGGTATTATTATCTTCCTCAGGATCAGAATTGTGTGTACCTGTACTCATTTCTCAAGCTTTTTCTGTTAAGTAGAATGGAAGACAAAAAGTACATTCCCATGATTTCAGATAGGAATAGCACAACATTGCTTGAAGACCCACTTCCCACTCTCGAGACTGCGAAGAAAAACTGCACCATCCACAAACTCCAACTCATTCACCAAAACAAACAGCATTCAAAATCAGCAGAATAATTCAACATGTCTTTATTTATGTTTCCACTACAATTAGAATACTTTTTCTCATTTAACTGCATTGATCTGTATTATAAAAGTTCATTCGCTTTATCAGGTTGGATGTGAAATGAGAAGAGATTTCAATAAAGTTAATTCAACAACAATAACTATGCTGCTAAATCATATTTATGTTTGCTCAAACTAATACATGACTAGTACCTGGTAACAATTATCGCCAGCTTAAAAAGAGAAAAGATTCAGCTATTTAAACATGATTGCCTCTGAGAAGTTTCTTGATTAAATAGTGGGGATACTAGAATGAAACTACATCAAGGGCTGTATGAGCAATCAATCATTTGAATGTGTTTTCCCAAAAATTCGAAGGATCCAGAAGACCCTAGATGAAAGAATAAACACACCGATGAAAAAATCGAGATACTAAAATCACAACTCACCTTCATCAGGTTCGTCAAGAATCCCCTCACAGAAATCACAATCAACATTCCAATAGACAACAGGGAAATATAATGCGAACAATTAAGATAGAAACAGAATTAGAGAAAAGTTGCACAATCAGCATATTGTTTACATTTTTATGATACATAGTCAGGTATTACTCTTTATTCTTTAACCCTTTAACTTTGCATCCCGTCAAAGGGCCAAGCAAGTGAGTTATTAATGAGAGAGAAATGCTTTAGACTGTTCAATTCGGGTAAGGAAAACATTGTAAAGAAGAAAAAATTTCCAGATTATATTTCTTTAGCATAATTACTCCATTATCATAGATAGCAATGAGAATGCAAACCTGTGAGAGAAGTGAAGCATCTACTCCTATATCAAATAACCGCAAGAATATGCTGATCATCGTTGTGACAGGGTCTTTTGTACCAGCCTGTAAACAAGCTGATTACTAGCAATTTCAAGTAGTAAGAGGTGCACATAATGATTCACTAAAGAATAGTAATGATCCATAATTGGACAAAAAAATAAATCAGAGCATGTGGGTACCTCCTTGAAGACGACACTTTGTAGAGACTGCAAAAACAGAATATAAAAACATGAAGAAGCTAGAGTTACTTGTTCACAATTACAATAAGGAGACGACTTTAAATAAGGGATATCGAAATTAATTTATCTTGTACGGCAGAGGTGTTCTGAGAATAAATATGTCCAAGCCGAACAACATAAAGGGTTTCAAAGAGTGATAACTAGATGAACAATCAGGAAAGAAGTGTCCAAATTTAATCATCAACTCATCTCTTAACAACCTAAAGCTTTGATTGTTAACAAAGAGAGGAACAGTAATATGAGAGGAATAAAAGGAACATTCAAAAGGTTGGATGAAAGATTTTGGTCGTATGAATGTAATATGTATTTAAGAATGTTCTTAAATTTCGAAGAGGGGTCTTTTACTTACAAAAACAAATTGATGATTAAAAAAGAAAAAATTATTCTATTGAAACAATTATTCCAACCGAAAGGAAAATTGTTGGAGTATCATTGAGTAATGATTCAGTCATCTGTTTTTCAATCCCCTAAAAATGTTACCATTCAAACCTAAAAGTTACCCATATGGACACTGACACTTTTTGTAAGAAGAGTAAAGAACTCAAAGAAAAATAAGGCAAGTTCTTAATTTTCTATTAAAGAAACCAGAATTGCCGGCAAGAGCTGTTTTCATATGCATGCGAAACAGTATAAAACTCTCTTACAATTGATTCGAGGATAGGGTAGAGCTAAAATATTAAAAGCTAAAACCTCGTTAGAAAGATAAAGAAACATACCTTCAACATTTTATACACACAATAAATGGAACATGCATAACCAAGTAAACAATCGTGGAGCACAACTACAAATAAAAAGCAAAACACATAAACTAACCTTGCTCCTTTTGGTCATCTTTAACCGACCGCACAACAGTCCCAACAATTCTTCTGAAGAAAGAGCTACCTTTCTGATTCTGGGAGACAAAAGCATCAGGTGATTAGCTCCCAAACTCATCAGATTAAAATAAAGGCATATAGTTTAAGGAAAATAAATAAATAGCAGCGCATGAATTATGTCAATCTAACCACCATAAAGATATTAGATAGAAAATAATTGTGGTTCTTCTGAAGTTTGAGATAAGAGCAATAAAACTAACAAACAAAGAATTCAGGTACCCACTCAGAAAAAGGATGTGCAGCTGAGCAAGGAACCAAGACCATGGCTTATTTACTCGAGACCAAAAAAATATCTCTCCTGTCTTGAGTAACTATTACATACTCTTGGTTCCTTTTACTGCACCATTATTTTATCAGTCTATTGTAATACAAAAAAAATTCTTTCTCTTGTCGCTTGCTGACTAATGCGTAGAAAAGTGTCAGGATACAATCATTCCAGAGAACAATGAGCAGCTTGACACATAAGTACAAAATATTCTTCCTTCATAAGATTTTATACGAACTATGACACAAGAACAGAACGCTAAGAATATGAAGTTTTAGACAATATAATCATATACAGCCTGGTAGAAGATAATACGAAAACAAACCTCTTCTGATCCTAGACTTCGTTCCATTTCCAATTGACACAGAATAATTTTCTTCTTCTTTGCTATGCACGTCTCACGTCTCAGTTAACTGCATCAGTTGTCTTTCCAAAGATACTATATCCGCTTCTTCAATCTCCCTAAATGTTTATATATGTGAGAGAGAGAAGAAGAAAGTACTGTTAGAAAGCAATGTCTTCTATACAAGCCTGCCAATTCAGCGAATTCGCTATCAGTGTAGACCTCAGGAGATAGCTCTAAAAGTATCCTAACTAACAAAAGTAATGTTAGAAAGCAATGTCTTCTATACAAGATCTTCACCATTTGTTTCATTCAAGATCAAATTATGGTATAAGTTTCCAAGTGATGCAGCTTTCCAGCATATTACTAATTATGTATATTTTATCATTTAGCGCATTCAATCATGCCGCCATAGGAAAACACTCTATTGG
Source organism: Cardamine chenopodiifolia (assembly GCA_963922655.1). Taxonomy (NCBI): domain Eukaryota; kingdom Viridiplantae; phylum Streptophyta; class Magnoliopsida; order Brassicales; family Brassicaceae; genus Cardamine; species Cardamine chenopodiifolia. The sequence continues at coordinate 9,726,672 of OZ000476.1, read as the reverse complement.
TGTTACAATAAAAACTAGAAAAAAGACCAGTATATAGCAGCTTTAGGAAATTGAGTTGAATATTAGTACCTAATAAAGAGAGATATATAGCTGTAGGGCAAGTTTACAGCTCCAAATCCTGATAAGACAGCCATTAAGGTCACACCAATGACCCCAATTCTACTAACCAGATGAGGCATCGTTAAAAAAACCTACAAAGAAATAGGATCTTTAAGTCATCAAGTTCAACAGAAGACAAAAAACATCTTATGTATCCAGAACACGTAAATGAGAATGTTTGAAGGCAGAAGCTAGTGCTGATCAGAAATAGAGAAGAAGTGTATAAATAATTGTTCATTTTGAGCATTTTTTCTGAAGGCGATTTTCTGTCAAGTAAAGTTAGACACTGTTTTAGCTTGCAGTATCGTTTCATGGTAAAAAACATACCATCTAATCTAAGATATTTAGAAGTCCATAGTATCTATAACATTGATGTCAACTAATCGATATTCACTATGTATAAATTTCTGTCTTAAGAATATCAAAACTAGTATATATCATGAAACATTATCCCATAACGATTATCCCATGGCACCCAAGGCTGGCAGTCAAAAATAATAATATTAACATGGTCATTCTATAATGCCATATTCATCTATACACAAATTAGATCTAACACTAGATCCAAACTTAGTTCTAAAAGTTAATTATAATCACTGTGTAAGCAATCAGAAGTTCAACGCAAGGGTGGAGCACGGCTTAGTACAGCAAAATGAGTAGCAACTAGCAACATAGCAATGCAATGCTTTAACCAGAGGGGAGATTACAGTAGTTTCAAAAGGATACCTTTATCTGCTGAAGGCATAGGAAAATGAACTCCCATACGCCAGAAAGCATACAGAAATGCTGACAAAAATAAGCAAGCCCCAGCAGAGGCACGCTCCCTTCTTACACCTGAAATGTTATTTTAAGTTTACAAATTACAGACAGTACACAAAAAATGTTGTAACATATTGCAGTGAACTGGTAGTCTAGGATCTAATCAGGAAAAGAACAAAGAATACAACAGCTGTAAAGGCAATAAGTGATGCTTTCTCATATTCATTTAACTCCATCTAATTGAAGTCGCAACTGTTTATAAAAGATGCAACAAAGCCAAAGATAAGGATCAAAATTACTCTAGCAATAAGATAAAACTGATGGAGCCAAAGACTGTTTATACAGATGCACAGGGGTCTTCTCTAAAGAAATCCCAGTTGAGTGCCATTTTTATAATAAAAAACGCTTTCAGGATAAGAAACTTGCAATGACACATTAATCAACTTCTAAACAAAAAATATGAGGTAAACAGAGCAAGGAAAGAAAATCCACGGATGGAATAATGCTTACCAGTATTACGAAGCATCAAATAGAAATGGTAATACGGCAACATGAAAACCAGAAGTGTATCAAACAAAATAGATCCACCTTCCAGTTTATGATCCTTGCCCTGCAAAAATAAGGGAAATATTAAAAGGCTTAAACTAATTCTCCAACTAAACAATTGCTACAAGTGCCACGATATATCCCTCCAGTATAGTACAATGAGATAAAGCCTCAAAAGCTCAACTAATCTATTTATACTCCTTTAGCAACTCACAAACTGTCAACAATAATTTCCATCTGTGTGCACACACATACTATCTAGTTTTAGGTACCAAGTTTCCACACAATATCGAGGATGAAACAAGAGGAGCAGCCATACAGTTCGTATAGTACATTACAATACACATACATGGAGAAACTTGTAAAACCAATTGAAGTTGATTGATCAATATTTTAATTAGTTTCTTGGTGTATGAGTAGTGCAAGGTACAATATGAACTATATAACTGCTCCTCTTGTTTCTTCCTGGATATCATGTGGAATCTTGATACCTAATACCGGATAATATGTGTGACACATACTTTGACAATATGGGAGTTGATTTATCCAGTATTAGGTACCCAGTTTCCACATGATGTAGAGGAAGAAACAAGAGAAGCTACATACATTTCATACAGCAGATAACATTACACCACACCAAGAGACTCTCAAGTACACAATGACTCGAAACCGATCAATCTACAAAGAAGTTCAAGAATCAAGCAATTGCAAACAAAAGAGATCAGCTAAGGAACATTCCAGAAAACAATAAACTTGCTAATTTCAAAAGTTTCCACAGTAGATTCGTTAAGAAGAAAAACTTACTCTCTAGAGAGAACAGGTATGATCTCAAACAAAACAAGCTGCAATAGATTACAAAAGAAAGCAAAGACGACGCTGAAAATGATCTGAACCAAAGCTCGTCTCTCTTCATATTCTTTGTATAGTCTCCGATTGAGAAACCATAGACCTGCCCAGCCTAAGAGACACAGTGATGACATCACCACTGTGCCTTCGTATATCGCCCATCCGTAACTCATCGCCAAATCCAGATCTGTTTCTCTCTTCCCAGATCTCTCTTCAATGTGTCTCTAAATCTGTGAAAACCGCATGACGATTCAATTCGACTGTGTTAGATTCGTTAGTGAAGCTAATTTTCAAACGATAATAAGAAAATAATTCGTTCAAGGGAAAGAAAAAGGTATTTAATAATACCTTATTTGGTTGATAATATTTTTATTAACTTTATCATCATCATCTTCACCACCACCACCACCGTATGACTCTATTCGAACTCGCGGGAAGGTAAGCACTGAATCACGCTAACCAACCATTGAGCTACAGAGCATTGTCATATTGTGTTGCTAACCATACTTTTATCTAAGCTAAAATATATTTTCCTTTTCTCCTTTTACCATAAGGAAAGAAGTGTCCAAATTTAATCATCAGCTCATCTCTTAACAACCTAAAGCTTTGATTGTTAACAAAGAGAGGAACAGTAATACGAGAGGAATAAAAGGAACATTCAAAAGGTTGGATGAAAGATTTTGGTCGTATGAATGTAATATGTATTTAGTAATGTTCTTAAATTTCGAAGAGGGGTCTATTACTTACAAAAACAAATTGATGATTAAAAAGGAAAAAATTATTCTATTGAAACAATTATTCCAACCGAAAGGAAAATTGTTGGAGTATCATTGAGTAATGATTCAGTCATCTATTTTTCAATCCCCTAAAAATGTTACCATTCAAACCTAAAAGTTACCCATATGGACACTGACACTTTTTGTAAGAAGAGTAAAGAACTCAAAGAAAAATAAGGCAAGTTCTTAATTTTCTATTAAAGAAACCAGAATTGCCGGCAAGAGCTGTTTTCATATGCATGCGAAACAGTATAAAACTCTCTTACAATTGATTCGAGGATAGGGTAGAGCTAAAATATTAAAAGCTAAAACCTCGTTAGAAAGATAAAGAAACATACCTTCAACATTTTATACACAATAAATGGAACATGCATAACCAAGTAAGTCTGCACATGACCCCTCCATGTTCTAGAAAAAGCAGCAGCATCCTGCAGACGGCATGAAGTCAGTTTACAACCAAAGAAGACTTGATGGTCACTATTTTCAATAATAGATAATTCAATCAAAGTAAGATGTCACCACCAAGTCAATGAGTAAAATTCTGTAGTGAATCAAAAATCAAAAGCAGCTGAAAGAGAACCTTTGCTTGACGGAGCTCATATATTTCCCAAAATAACTGCTTTGACAGCTCCTCTAAGGCTTCCCACCTCCGCCTCCAATATTTTTATGTCTTCTCAAGGAAACAATATTAGTAAATTGGGGGGACATCACCAGACAATCTATTAATATACTAAGGTAATTAACTTTTCCATGTAGACTTGAAAAATCTAAGAAATCGAATCATCCTATGCTAAGAGTTCAATCTCCCAAAAAGCCAAGGTGTTAACTACTCAACAAATACACTAATTCTAATAAAAAAAGGAAAAAAAAATTGAGCTCAAGTTGCTCTACGTGAATAACGATTCCACTAGAAATTCTATAATTAAGAATAACTCATTATAAGATAAGTGGATTTTCATTTTTTTCTGTACTAGATTCATGTTCAACTAAACATTTGTATCAACAAAAACAGATGTAAGCCTCCCCCTTTACTAAGTATCAACATTACCTTTTTTTGGTTTCAGAATATTTTGGAAAATTGAAATCAAAAAGAGGTTTTCCCTTTTGTTTTGGTAGTTGATCTAATTACTAACAGTGACATCAAATCACAGAAAACATTCCCAATAAAAATAAACTAAAAAAAGTCCTAGTTCAAGTAAGATAATTACTCTGACCAAGTTCACAAAGATGAGAACCACAATGATACAAGGTGTGATCAGCTTCAGATTTCTTGAACCCTCGGTTTTTTAGTGTTGATCTCAAGTTGTGGTACCAACCTTTTGGTGATTGGTTCAGCCCATAGATAGTCTTCCAGCGATTGAAAACTTTACCAGATGCAATAGAATCTTTAAGATTGGGTGGAGGTGTCACGTAGACTTCTTCCTTGTAGAAAAACATTCTTGACATCCATCTGCCACAACTCCCAAGACAAATAAGTAGCCAACAAAAAGACAACCCTTATCGTGTGGAGTTTGGCGACAGGAGCAAAGGTATCAATGTAGTCTTCTCCATAGGTCTATGTAAAACCTCGTGCCACTAAACGAGGTTTGTACTGTTCAATGTCTCCATTGCTTAACTATTTGATGGTAAAGGCTCATTTGGAGCTAACTGCTCTTTTCCCGGTAGAAAGATCCACTTTATCCCATGTGTGATTGCGGTTCATAGCTCCAATTTCATCACCAACTGCATACAACCATTCTTTTCTTTCCTTGGCTTCCTCATAGCTTTGAGGTATCCTATCTAGTTCCATATTTCCAAGGAAAGCTTGATGATTTTTTGGCAAAAGATCAAGCGAACATGTGGATTGAATGGGATGAGCTACAACTTGATTGTTGTAGTAAACCCGTGATTTCACCCGCTTGGAAGAATTTCGGATCCTTGTGCTTCGTCTAAGTGGAGAAGGAGAGTATTCATCATCGTCGTGTTCCTCTTCTACTTCTTCTATAATATCCTCTGGATCAGCCTGCTCTTGGTCTTGACTATTAAATATGAAAACATATTACTTTTCAATTAAATATATGGCTGCATATTGGGTGAACATAAATTATGATGTACACAGGATGAGGGAGTTATTAATGTTTAAACAAAGGTCATGACAATCTTAAACAGAACAAAAATTTTTGTATTAGCTATAAAGAAAAACTAATAAGAAAACATATTAGTTTCCAATTATACCAAAATAAATGTTTGTTAGGTGTACGATCACAAAATGTATACACCTACCATTCAATACCAAAAATATGGTGTTTTACTTGGTTAATACAAAAAGATCCCACCACACACCAATGTACTTAATAAAAATGAGTAATTAATCTAGCAGCTCCACTTAATCTAGTGGCTCCGTGCAGGTTACACGATTATGGTCTCTTTTCCTGCACCTTCCACATTTGTTTGGTTTGTTCTTTTTTCTTCCGACCTTGTTATTTCTCATACAACCATCCTTAGTTATTGATTGCAACAAAATAACGGTTACAATATGCAAAATACATGATGGGTATACATAACTCATAGTCCCCACTCGAAAGAATTCTTTTTTTCGGTGGTCGTCTTGGTGGTCGCCGAGTTTTTGGAGGGAAACTTCCCAATTGCGGATTTCTTCTGCGATGAAAATTTCATGGGATCTAGAACTGGTAGAATCACACCCACAACTATTGAAGTCAACACCGTCTTCTTATACACGTCGTCCACCAATCCTTTATACTCAACCCTATGATGCCTTGCCACTGCCATTGCATGTCGGTAATATATCTTCAGCAACTCAAATTCTCTACAAGTATATGTTTTTCTAAGAAGGTCCACACAAAATTGATATGTAGTAGTCGATCCTGCACTAAGATCGAAATCCCATGTCAAGCACTTAACGATAGATAAACCTATCGAGTCTTGTGACCGGATCTCCAACTCTTTCGCCACTTCCTTTGGTATTTTCCCATCCATGTTTCCTATTACTTTCCTCCTACTTTCCAACCACCTACCAGATAAATTCCAACCATCTTCCGGATAAATTTCAACAAAGCAATAATTGGAAAATCTTTGTCAGAGAGAAAGGCCTTGTTTAGCGACTCAACAGTGCTACTTGATATCAATTTATACCTCTCTACAGTAAAATGAGCCCATTTCCAATGCTCCAAACAATTTTTTTTCCAAGTAGTCCAATGTACCCAAATCTTTCCTTTTAATAACTTTGTTATAACAGTTGAACTGTCCAACTCTATAAGCTTCCCCTGCCCGTCCCACCATTGCCTTCAGTGCTTTCCCATACTTACTTTGCACATTCCTCTGAATGTGTACAAGAAAAGCATTGTGGTGTGCTTTAGGGTACACAATGTTTTTGGCACAATATATTGATAGGTGCCTATCTGAAATTATTGTTAGCTTTGTATAAGATAATTTCTCCATAAACCAGGTACATGCATCATCATTCTCGCTGTCAACCACCAGAAAAGCGATTAGGAAAATTTGAAAATTTGCATCTTGTCCACTAGCAGTCATGAGGCATCCTTTATACCTTATATGTAAATAAGTTCCATCGATGACAACCATTTTTCTCCAGTGTTTCCATCCCTGTATACTTGCTCCCAAAGCCAAGAAAGTATACTTGAACCGGGATACCTTTCCCATCCACTTTCGTTACCAAATGGTAATTGACCCCAAATTTGCTAGTTTGATGACATATAAATATAGGGATAGTAACTAGAAAGATGACTCCTCTGTTCCTCGAGCTGAGACTTTTGCAACTCCTTAGCTTTCCAACACTTTTAGTATGAGACATCAATATTGTATTCCTTACGCATCATTTCGGGCAAATCACGAGCCCGTGGACCACCATAAATTGTCTCGTATTTTAACCTTAACATTGATGCTATGACTTTTGATGTGGCGTGTTTTGAGAACTGACCTCTTATGTCAACATCACATCGGTGTGTTAGATGTGCCTTCCTCACCTCATAATCATCCAAATCGAACCGTGTACATCCACCAATCATAGAGGCGGGTGATACATGATGCAGTAACATAGTTTTTGCATGACGGCTAAACAAAAATCTAAGCACTCTCTTAATAGCGTAGATCGCCATTGCCAGCTTGAACTCTTCTTTATCTTTGAACACCCTTCCTTTGTATATATCGTCATCCTCATGAATCAAATCAACTTCATGAACTTTGTATTTGCTTATTTCGGTATCTCTCAACATTGGTTCTAGATCTGCATATCCATATATCTCTGACACACTCATTCTTTTCTTTAAACCTGACCAACCGTTATCATGCCTACCTCCTATGATAGAGGCATTCATCCTAGCGAAATTCAAAATATCATCATCGCCATTGTAAGAAATCAATCCTCTAAAATTTTTTTCATGTGGAGTCTTTCTTTTTCTTTGTTCTTGTTAGGAATCTCATTCTGACTGTTCTCATTTTTGGAATTTTGGAATCTTGATCCTTCACTGTTTTGGTTGAGGCCAAATCCTTAACTGTAAATAATTTTGCTAACTTGATTTCTCGAATCTAATTATTGACTACTTCATCCATAGTCATTTCACACAAAATCATTCCAAAGGTCGTAATCATAGTCTTTTTCATCATAATCTTCTTCATCATTATCTCCATTTCCTTTGTCTTCTTCCTCATCATCGGCGTCATCATCCTTATCATCATCCCCTGTCATCCGCTTTACTTCTTCTAAACCCTCATCTTCTTCATTCTCCACATCCGCTTCTACTCAAGGCCCACATTTACTACTACAATTATATGTTCTTTCAATTCATCCAAGTGTGCAATCATTAAACTGTCATCAACTCTACAATCATCCAAAATATGACCAACTTCACAATTTTGAGACTTTTTACTAAATCCACAATCAGATACATCACTAACTCCATCTCTTCCCCCACTTGTTTCAAACCTACCTCAATCCCACTGTTTTCTTGTTCAACATTTATGAGGTTCTTTTTCCTTCTCCTAAATCTCGAGCCTATCACCTATCAACTCCCTAAAAGTGACAAAAATGTTCAGTGACCTCCTATCCTTGACAAATAGCGATCTGAACTGTGTATAACAATGGTCTATCACGATCTCGCTCGATGATGACTCTACTCCACTGATTTCAGCTAACAAGTTCTATATCCAATACATCATTTCAAAAAAATCACTTTTACATCAATCCCATGTGAAGACGCAATTAAAAACCTCAATTCTTCAGAACTAGCAATGTGACTCCATCATCCACAGGGAAGGAAAACTGCACATAAAACCTTAAAACTAACAGAGAAGGAAAACTACCCATAAAACTACATTTTTCAAATAAAAACTGCCCCATTTCAAAAAAAAACTTAAAACTATCAATTTTAAAATCTACAAAAACTTAAAATCTACTCTATTTATGAAGACAAGTCAAAATGCTTTTGTTCTCTTATGGTCTGATGGTTTTTTTTTATATGGCCCCTTTAAATTGATGTCTAATATGATATGTACCTCTCTATCTCTACTCCCTCAATCCAATTTTTTGTTATGATATTCTCTTAATCCTTAACCACACAAGACATCTAGCTTTCGCTTTCCCAATCAGAATTCCTAATCAAATTCGATTCGAAGAAGTCATCTAGATTTATCACTAGAAAATTCAATTCGACGACAGCTCCGCCAATGAAGAATTCACGTTCTGACCGCGATTAAACGCATCTTGGTTTGGGATAGATCAAGGGAGCATGAGCTGAGTCAGATGACGCTGAATCAACCGTGTTTGGTCTGTAATCTTCCATCATCTCGGATCATATATTACGAATTTGTCGGTACAATATTTGGGTAACATGCAATTACTCAACAAAACCGAGTGGTTCATAATCTGAGGTATATGTTATAATTATTATAACATCTTTCTCTTTTTTCTTTATTAATTTGTTTATAAAATCTATGCTATTTTGATTTCGAGAACTGCAAGGTAAAGAGAACAAAATTCAAGAATTGTTTGGTTTTCATATGTTTCAGTTTTGAATTTAGAAATGGGTTTTGGCGAAGGACCAAAATCTGAAATACATCTCTCGGTAAAAAATAGTCTCATATACATCTTTTCTATTTCTAGTATCTTTTCTATTTTTCTTTAGTTGAATTGAGATCAAATTACTAAATAACCTGATGTTTTAAAGTTTATTACATGTATTTGCCCAACTGATTTGAAATCGGACAAAGCCCATTCAAATAAAATTATACAAAGCCCAATAACATGAAACAAAGAAGAAATTTGTAATTTTTTAGATCTAACATTTCTCATTTTGCGTTTCTTTCGTTTCCTTCATGTGTTCTTCCTCCTGCAACCCAGAAAATGGTTTTTCACGGCAAACTTCGTCTTTGTTTATCCACAAATCTTGTCGTCGTCGGTCTGCCAAAGCTCCTCTTGCCTTCATCTTCGTCTTTACTATAGTTCCGCTTTGTTGTCATTGTTATTCTCAACCGTCATGTCTCTTTTGCCGTTGATCTTCCGCCGTTGCTCAGCCTCCATTCATCAGCCAGTTTTCGTCACAGCAGTTCTTTAAGGTATGTATCTAGAACCTAGTATTCTAATTTAGAAACCTAAGATTTATATTTTTGTCACAACCGTTTTTCGTTTTTGTTTAAGGTTTCGTTTTGGTGGAGTTTGATCGAGTTATTGTGAATTAGGGTCAAATTATAGTGAATTAGGATCGATTTATTTTGAAATGTGAATTAGGATCGAGTTATTGTGAATTGTGAATTAGGATCGGGTTTGAAATTTGGTTTGAATATTCAGATTTGATTTGATTTAAGTTTAGTTATTGATGTAAAATGTGTTTTTTATGAATTGCAGGTATGGTTAGAACAAGAAACTCTAGTTTCCATCATCTTTCTCCGGTAAAAGATGATGATAATGGATCCAATGAGAGTGGATCCGATGAGAATGTCTCCTCACAAGTGGAGAGGCAAAAAACTTTGTTTTGCTTGAGCCATCGAATGAGCCTCTTCCTAAGGCATCAAATAAGGTATAATTGTGAAGCAACTAACCTTATGTGGGTCAGTTTTCCTCGGCTCAGCCTTCAACGGGATAACCTTATACGGGTCAGGCATCTCTGGCTCAGCCTCCATATCTGGTTCCTACCATACTTACTTGTAGTCAGGTTAGTGGTCATTTGCCCTGTGGTAGCACTGAGCCGTTGAGACCAATATTTACACACACAAAGGCAAAATCTTCGAAGAAATATACTAGACAAGAGAAAAGGAAGATCCATCCATCTAGATTTAAAAAATTCCCCTTCACGGAAGATGGGAAAAAAGATAAAAAGAAACAGAAGAAGGTTTAGGTTTTTATTGATGTTTTTTGGAACTTGTCTTGTGTTTGGTTTTTGTATTTTAGGATGTTATTTGCCAATTTGGAACTTGTGTTTTATTACATGTGGAACTCGTAGGGTTGAGACCACATAGGTGCAACTATTAAGTTTAAGTACAACTTGTACAATTATGGTACAATTAGTTGTTTATTATTAATGTTTAATTATAAAATGTTAATATTAATGTTTAAATGTTTGTTTAATAATTTAAATATATAAAAAGTATGTAGGATCAAACAAAAAGTACATAGTATCCGACAAAAGGTACCTAACATCAAACAAAAAATACTTATAATGAAACAAAAAGTACTTAGGATGAAACAAAAAGTACTTTTGGTCCTACAAAAAGTTTTATCCTACCAAAATTATTAGTTGTACGCAACACATAACATAGTTGTATTTTACTGATTTAATATTTAATTAGTTATACCATACTAGTTTACAACATTTGTTAGTTGTACTAATGACATTGAAATAATATAGTGTTTATATTATTTTTTCATAAACAAATAATTTTTAAATAACAATTTTAAAAAATTTGGTAAATTCAAGTGCTTCACATCTAAACAAACATTAAAGTTATATAACATTTGTAAGTAAAATATGATGTTATATAACCAATAACCAAAAATCTTCATTTTTGCTCTTTTTTTAATATTTTAATGATATGAGACGAACAAATATTGATACGAACATGTCTTTCTATTACAAATTACCAAAATTAAAATAAAATTCAACATAATTGCACCACTTAGTTTTACCTAATTGTACGTTGACAGAAATTAACACAAACTAATATCATCAACAATTAACTAAATCAAACATAGAAATTAAGAGACATTTTCTTTATCATTGCTACAATGAAACCAATTATACATGTCTCCGCCACTTTGAGTGTTTTTTTTGAAAAATACATTGTCTATATTTTTATAATTTGAAAAATACACCCTTCATTTAAAAAATAAATTTCTAAATAATTACAATTATTAATAATGTTTTAATTTTTTTTAAGATAAAGATGTTTTATTTTCTATATATGAAAATCCATTCATAGATAAGTCTCTATAAATTAACGAGAAAAAATAAAATAATTTAAATTTTATTAAATAATATATTAACCAATGATTTTCTCTTAAAACTTCTCCATGCCCCTCAGTTTTCTCTACATCTTTCACGATCTCCACATGCAAAATCAATGATTTTATCTTAAAAATTCTTCATGCCTCTCAGTTTCCTCCTCTGTTTTTTGAATAATATCCTCCATACTCAAAACATATGATTGTGCATGGAATATTATTCGTTTCTCTTGGAAAAAAATAAGAAAAATATTTATTTTAGTTTTTTTTCTTATTAGTATCAAGTACCAATTTTATTAATAACACATAGTTATACCAAGTTGTACCAGTTTTACTAATAACACATAGTTATACCATTTTCCTGTAACTTTTTTTTTTGTTCACCAACGGTTTTGATTTCTATCTACCTAAGATTCAGTACGATTCCACCCCCGTAACCCATAATTTACCTAGGATTAACAATGTAACACTCTAATCGATCAAGAAAACAAGTTTCATAACTCAATGTGCATAAAATGAAGCATTATTCAAGAATTATTTTCAAATCTACAATATTCTAATTCAAATATCCATTCACATTGAATGATTATTATTGGTTCATTCGCGCAAAAATAAACGAACAATCATTAATACAGAAAAAAATCAAAAATCACCTCAAATAAAGCTTCAATTTCGTCTGAAATAAAGCTTCAATTTCGTCTTTAATGAAGCTTCAATTTCGTCTTCAATGGAAATTTTTTGTTTGTGGGAAGAAGAAGAAAGTACATGACACATGTCTTTTTTACTTGGTCCTAATTAATTGATCACATTTAATTTTAAATCTATCCAAACTCTCTATCTCTTCCACCTTATCTCTTCTCAAGATTTTTTTTCTCATTTAGTTGATTAAAATAATCATTTTTAATAATGATTCATTAAAGTTAAAATGGAAATTACATAAGAAGGAGTGTATGTAGATTGATGGAGTGTATTGAGATTTTTTTTTCACCTTGAAGTGTATATCATCATTAGATCCTTTGACGAATTTGATGTTGAATGAAATTGCGAGGTTATTCTCATTTTCGTCAGTGATGTTCACTCATTCATGAATAAGTAGAAGCTAACATATCTTATTTATTAAGTTCCCAATTTATTTTGTATACCTCTTGTATGAGGAAATCAAGTGTAATAAATTTATAGAGACACACATACATGTCTTGTTTCTTTTTAGTGATTGAGTTATAGATTTGTCTCGTAATTCAATTGTATGATCTTCTTGATTAAATTTCTAAGCATTCCTATAAGTCGAAATCTCCTGCATATTAAGTGGATCTCCAAAAGGAACCTCAAATCTTTAAATTTGAGGTTTCATGCTCTCCAAAGCAACTTCAGAATTTGAGATGTTGAATAGTGAAATCTCAAATTTGAGGTTTCACTATTCACAACCTCAAATTTAAGGTTTAATGTTTTTTACTTAGATTTATTTATAGTATGTGTTTTCATTTTGGCATTTTGTTAGGGTTCATCCAGCTAATTACAATGCAGTTCAACTGTAACACTCCTGCAGTTTTGGACAACGAAGTAAAGACTTATTAAAAGTCCATTAAACTCAAATTCTTAAAATAATGAAGAGACATATAAGAGAACATTAGGATTTTGTCTTACCAATTTCGTGGTCATTCCGATGAAGAAGAAAAATCATGAGAATAATAGAGAAAGAGAGAAAGAGAGAAAGAAGAGTAAAAAAAGAGAAGACAGATTCGATCATTTATGTGAGAAAGAGAAAATTGATGATCAAACGGAATCTTTTTTTGCTGATTAATTCTGGAGAGATACATGACATCAATAGGTATCCACAGCCTCAAGCAGATCCTAAATCGGAGTTACAGGTAGAGATTTATGGCCATTTTCGGGAAAAGTTTGGATTCTGTGGGGTAGAGATTAATTCTGGAGAGATACATGACATCAATAGGTATCCACAGCCTCAAGAGGATCCTAAATCGGAGTTACGAGTAGAGAGTTATGGCCATTTTCTTGGGGCAAAGTTTGGATTCTGCCGCCGCCTAACTTCCAGAGAAGTTTTCCGGTAAACTATAAGGAGTTAGAGAACGATCTACCTATCCATATAAAGCTCCAGATGTCAGCTTTCCATATCCTCTAGTCGATATGGATTCGGAGGTAAAATCCGTACGTAATCCGAGTTATAAGTTAACGGCAGTTGTAAGCCAGTTTCATAAAAACTTTAGGTTTCCTAATTCAGAAACCCTAGTTATTTTTTAGAAATTTTTTAATTTAGAAAATTTTATATTTTAGGAAAGTCTATAAAACAAAAGTATCAAATAGGAATGTTCCGAAAAAGAAAGTCTAGGAAAAGAAAGTTGAGAAAAGGAAAGAAAGACAAAAGTGAGGGTGATCCGCGGAAACGCGATGAAATGTTCTATTTTTATGCTTCTTGATTCACTCATATATAATTAAATCTGATTGTTTTATTTCTATTACATGTTTATAAATATGATGATTTTATTATTCTTTTATAATATGATGATATGTGATATTTTTCTATGTAATGGTATGATGTCATAGTGATGACAAAATGTTATGATTAAGATGAATAGTGGAAACATTGGAACAATGGAAACTAGATCCCAATAACTGGTAGACGAGCCTAGTGGAACAAATAAGTTACATGCACGTAAGAGACGGCTGAACCTGGTACTGATGTGGAGATCTTGCTGTGGGCAAGAAGAAAATATGTTTGTTATAGCTTTGTATAGTGTGCGGGCTATTTGTTTGTTGTGTCTATTTCTATGTTTGCTGATAATTGTATAGATGTAGAATCATGTTATCATACTTTTCCAGTGGGCGAAAAATATCTCTTCATTGAGTAATTCATTACTTACCCCTTTTCCCTTTTTCCTCCGGTAAGAAGTTGTGGTTTAAAGTTTTTCGTTGGTGAATGCTTTAATAGAAGAAGTGTTTGGCGAGATTAGATGATAATACGCTGTTTTTGCAAGTGTGGCGGAACGGATGTTATAATTTGATATCAGAGACTGGGTTAAGGCCACTCTGATTCTGACTTGGAGGGTCAAAACTTCAAAATCACCAATGACAAACTTGAACTTTGCTTCTTTTTTATGTATTTTAGTTTGATCTTATTTATAATCTTTGTGGATTCAGTGTATGGAAGATGATGTTCATAAGTAATGCAAGGTAGTGTGTTTGTAGTAACGTTGCGGATGGAGTAAGTAGTGTTGAGAATCAAGTTGTACCAAAGTTAACGGTCGTGAGCGATGCCAAGGAGCGATTCCTATAATCTTTAAATGTTGAGGTGAAGTTTGTAATGTAGGACATGTGCTTGATTAGTCATACATGGGTGGTAAAGATAAGATGAGTTTGGCTAGTGAGTCTCAAAAAGACGCAAGGTTAAGCCACAGTAAGAGCAAAAGTAGTCATAATGGAATCATGGTAGGTCCAAGAAAGTTTCTCAGAGTGTAGAATTTGATGACACGTAGTTGGTAGAGGTCAAGATAGAATTAAGCTAGAAACCCTTCAGATTGGTTAAAGAGTCAAGTTAGGGCAAAAGTAGTAAGAAAGTTTTGTTAAGGAGGCCATAATTCTTAGACGCAAGAGAAATGCAGTAGAGCTACCATGATTTATCCTAGTAATTTTTGATGATATCAAAATTGGAGGAATAAAAATGATATTATGATGTTTGTTTCTTCTAAGAGTTTGGATTGAAACTAAGTGGTGGAGGAATTACATGAATAGGGAAATTTATGCTAGTACACTAAATGTGGTAGTAAGGAGTCATAAGGACAATAAAACTTGTAGAGGACCGCAAGAGTCTCTGTAAGTCTTGAAGGCTTAAAGAAGTGAGTAGGTAGAGACGATAAGCTACCACATGGTTTAAATATGCATTAGTGAATCACGTTGGAGTATCACTTTAGGACGAGAGTGGTAGTAATTTTAAAATCTCCTTAAGGAAAAAGGAGGTCATATCTCTATTGAGATGTTAGCTTTACGAAAAGATTTGTGTGCCTTAAACTTTGTTAAATGATTAAGAAGAAAAGTGTACGGTGCTTCAGAGTTAGCGATTAGAGGCATCGTTTTAATTAAGTTTGGTGTTCCTTGGTTGATTTCATTGATTGATATTTTAGATTATCTGCTTGCATGTTATGAATTCCATGAGTTATTTGTTTGAGTTTTTTTCCGCTTTGAGCGTGAACGTATGGTTTGTGTTCAACTGTTATGGTTCAAAGGTTGGTAAGATGTAAGTTGATTTATCAAATGTTAGTTATGCTTAAGGAAGTGGTCATACTGTCAGTTTTGGTCGCAAGTTAGACAAGTTTTATGGAGAGCTCCTACTCAAGAATTTGAGGACGAATTTAATTTAAGTGGGAGAGAATTGTAACACCCCGATCTTGCAGTTTTGGACCACGGAATGAAGACTTATTAAAATCCCACTAAGCTCAATCCTTAAAATAATGAAGAGACATATATAAGAGAAAATTAGGGTTTTTCCTTACCAATTTCGTGGCCACCCTGATCAAAAGAAGAAAAATCATGAGAAGAAGAGAGAAAAGAGAGAAAGAAGAAGATGAAGAAGAAAAGACAGATTCCACCAGTTCTGGGAAAAAGATAAAGTAGATGATCATACGAAATATTTTTTTATGATTAATTCTGGAGTGATGCACGTCATTAATAGCTATCCACAGCCTCAAGCGGATCCTAAATTTGAGCTACGGTTAGAGAGTTATGGCTGTTTTTCTGAGAAAACTTTTTGCGTATCGGATTCACCACCTTCTAATTTGTAGAGAAGTTTCATGATAAACTGTAGGGAGTTATAGAATGATATACCTATCATATAAAGCCCCATATGTCAGCTTGCAAGATCCTCTAGTCGATATGGATTTGAAGGTAAACCCCGGCCGTAATCTGAGTTTTAAGTTAACGGCAGTTACAAGCAAGTTTTAGAAAAACTTTAGGTTTTCTAATTCAGAAACTCTAATTCCTATTTTTAGAAAGTTTATATTTTAGGAAAGTCCATTAAAAGAAGGTGTCAAATAGGAAAGTTTAGAAAAGAAAAATTCCAAATTGGAAAGTCCAGGAAAAGAAAGTTGAGAAAAGGAAAACATGGCAAATGTGAGGGTGTGATTCGCAGAAATGCGATGAAATGTTCTATTTTTATGCTTCTTAATTCACTTGTATAGAACTAGATTTGATTTTTTTATTTCTATGACTGGTTGATAAATATGATGATTTTATGATTGTTTGATAATATGATTATATGTGATATTTCTCTATGTGATGGTATGATGTCATAGTGATAAAAAGATGTTATGATTAAGATGAATAGTTGAAACACTGGAACAGTGGAACCTAGACTGCAGTGAACCGACGGGTCACTGTAACCATTAACCGGTTGACGTACCTAGTGGAACAGATAGGTTACATGCACATAAAAGATAGCTGAACCTGATATTGATGTGGAGATCTTGTTGTGGGCAAGAAGAAAATATATTTGTTATACCTTTCTATAGTGATGTGGGTTATATGTTTGTTGTGTTTATTTCTATGAGTTTGCTGATAGTTGTATAGAGGTAGAATCATGTTATCGTATTTTCCTAGTGAGCGGAAAGGATCTCTTCACTGAGTAATTCATTACTCACCACCTTTTTTCCTGTTTACTCAGGTAAGAATTTGTGCTTTCAAGTTGTTCATTGGTGAATGTTTTAATAGAATAAATGTTTGGTGAGAGTAAACGATAATACGCTGTATAGAGGTAGAGTCATGTTATCGTGTTTTTCCAGTGGACGGAAAGGATCTCTTCACTGAGTAATTCATTACTCATCCTCTTTTTTCCTATTTACTCAGGTAAGAATTTGTGCTTTCAAGTTGTTTGTTGGTGAATCTTTTAATAGAAAAAATGTTTGGTGAGATTAAATGATAATACGCTGAATTGGCCTGTGCGGCGGGACGGATGTTATATAAACTTTCCATTACTGCAGTATGTACTTGCATCTGCCTTTCAGTTTACCAGATGGAGCTTACATAGTAGTTTTTTGGCTTGTTGGGGCTTTGTGAATCGGGGGGGGGGGGGGGGGGGGGGGATTAGATTACACGTGCAGGCGATGAGAGTACCGGTTATGTTACTTATGTATTACCAAATGAAACTCTTCTTCTTGACACAAGTAAATATTTTACTTTCTCATCTCCAGGTTCTTGAATATTTTTCGGTGGTTCCTAATTTGGTCTTACTCAGTTTTATTAAATTACAGCGAAGGAGATGCCAATTAATGTTGGCAAGTTACAACAGTTGTTTAAGTCGAAGCATTCTTATGACAAGTTGAAGTTTTTATATGAGTAGTGAACTCTTTACATAGAGATTTTTAGGAAACTAGATTAATTGGTTCCATTACTAACCTGTTGAAAAACAAGTTGCAGGTAAAGGAAAAGGGCAAAGTGTGTCAAGTCCAAGCTAGATGAAGTAACTATAGTGGTAGACGGTGATGATGATGAGTCTGATGAACAGATCTCAGGAACCAATGATGCATTTCAGAAATACCTTTATGGGATCGCTATCGATGACTCTTTGAATCAGAGATCCTAGTGTTAGGCGGTGATGATAATTTTAGGTAATTATCTACGAAACAAATTTAGTTGGGATTAAGTTAATTCGCTAATCGATGATTTTGTTGATGAACATGACAAGTGTAATTTTATAAAGTATAGTATACAATCATAAAAATATAATATAGTATAATAGCAATTTAGAATAAAACGAGTGTAATTTTCTTCTTTTGGCTCCATATTTTTTCACATTCTCTTGACAATCAGGTAATGAAGTTTTACCTGTTCTTGTTTCAGTCTCAAGGCAATAACTGGTTCTCTTAAGGCACCCAAATTATTAAAAAAGACATGCATTTGTAGTAATAGTTTTTATGCTTTAAATCATAGTCATAATTAAATAATAATTAATTCACAAAACAAATTTTAAATTATCAAATTTTAAATAATTTTTAAATTCTCATTTAAAATAATTTATAATTGTGAAATTTTATTTTTTCTGCCATAACTGCAGAAATTTTATTATTACACCAAAACTGCAAAAATTGTGTTTTTAGTTAAAAGCGCAAAACTCTAAACTATGTTATTCTACCAAAATTGCTACTTCATAGATTTGGTGGGAAAACATATTTTCGCAATAGTCGTTTTGTGTGAAAACAAAACTTCACAATATTTTTTTATCAAAATCGTGATTTAAAATTTTTGGAATAAAATATAATTTTAAAAATTTAGAGTTTTAATGGAAAATATAATAAGAAGTGAGAGATGCTAAAAAGGAAGAGAGATAGTGCATCTTCTTGTTTCTTGTTTTTTGGTATTCCTTTGAGAAATCAACCATTTCAGGACGACGAGTGTTTTGGATACACTTTGGATTTAACGAATCTCTTGTGTGTTATTGTAGCTATAGGGACACTAATATTTTATTACACATGACTATTATAAAATAATTGAACTGATGTGGTTTATATTTGTGGACATTTTCCTATGGAATTTTGGAACAGTCAACAATATTTTATATCATTCATAGGCGATTATACTTGATATGAATACAGAAAAACATTTTTAGACTTGGACAACTATGTTCTTTGAGGATTTTGATTTTTGGGGGGGGGGGGGGGGGCGAGAGAGAAATAAAGTGAAGGATACCATGTTTGAGGAAGAATCAAGTTCAGTTTCTAAATCGATTCATATTTTTGCTTTGGATAAAGCAAAATTTGAACCTCAAATTGAAACTAAAATTCTTCCTCCAATTCAAGATGAAGATGATCCTCAAATTCAATCTAGAACAGGTGCATCAAGAACAAGTATCTTTCCAAAATCCTCAAACTGTTCTTGAATCCTCAAATTCTTATGGAACATGATGGAAATGGTGCATCCTCTAGAACAGGTGCATCAAGAACAAGTATCTTTATGGCGATCCACTCGAGAAAAGAGAAGCGCTATTTTGGATGATTACATAGTGTTTCTTATGGAACATGATGGAAATCAAAATCTAATGGAAGATGATCCTATCAACTTCTGTCAGGGAATGAGTTGTTCTATTTCAGAAAAAGTGGGTTCAAGGTATAAAAGAAGAGTATCAGTCGATGCTAGAAAATAAGGTTCGGGATCTCGTCCCGTTACCGGAAGAAAAGAAACCTATTGGTTGCAAATGGATATTTAAGACCAACAAGGACTCGAGCGGTAATGTGGAAAGATATAAGATTCGTCTAGTGGCTAAGGTTATACTAGAACATGCTTCTTGTCAATGGTACCACACATTTCATGAGGTAATCATCTCATCTGGTTTCGAGGTGAATTTGGTTAAAGATTGTGTGTATCAGAAGATCAGCGGGAGTAAGTGCATTGTCTTGGTTTTTTATGTAGATGACATACTCTTGGATACTAACGATATAGGCATGTTGCATGCGACCAAAAATTTCTTATGGATAATTTTGATGTGAAAGATCTTGGTGAAGCATCTTTTGTATTAGAGATCGAGATTCACCAAGATCAAACTCGAAGAATAATACAGTTATAAAAAATGATCTATATCGATACAGTAAGAGCTTTGGCATTAAGGATTGCAAACAAGGTAATACCCTAGTTGCTAAAGGAGACACATTTTTTTGTCTCAGTCGATCAATCTGCGAGACAAGATTTTCCCTTTCCAAGAGACTTTAGGTTTTACTTTTTTTTTTATAGATAAATAGGACTGCTCGACCTCAGAGCAATTCCACCTTTATTTAATAGCTTTAGCTTCTTATCTACGTATCTTTGAGACACGAAATGTCTTACTCTATCAGAACTGCTTTATGAACCTTTTTATAGTTAATTTGATATTTATGCAATCATTTAATTCTTTTATTATGATTTCAGCTAAATCTAAGTAACCCACATGTTGGGTTAAGGGTTGTTCAAGGGGATTCAATGATCGTTTCGGTTTTGATTGTTATATTAGGGATTTTTTTATCTTTAGCATTCTTCATCCTCTGTGATCTTAATACTTATGCATGATTACATGCCTTGCATATGATCTCTAGGTTAACTTATGAGTCGAAAGTGATAGTTTGGTTACTGGAATCAACAACTGATGAGCTTAGTATCCTTAGCCAACATGATTTGAAGTTAAGTCATTTAAGTAAACATATCAAACATGTTGTAAATGCTGGCATATCTACTAAAGCTCATTCGATATTTTAGTGTCTTAGGATTCATGTTTAGTTAGTTAGTATTGTTGGAGTACACTAGCTTTACATTAATGATTTAATATCTAGAATGTTTATAATTAGATCCATGTTTAGCAATTAGATTATCAATCATTGATCCTTTCGAATTTTCCTAAGTTCAATGCTTCGTCTCATAAGTCTACATCGTTTATTTACTTTCTTTAATTTAGTTTCATTACAATCGTTACAAAACACTTTATATCATTGGCTTAGCTCTATTTGAACCATACAAATTTGTAGCGCAACTCTTGGTCCTTGTGGTTTCAATCTCCTACTATACTATTGCATGCTCCGTGCATTTGCAAGAATTAGTTGAGATTAAAAACTGCGACATCAAAGCAATATTTTTTTCTTATGGGAGTGGCAGGGGCAATTAATTTTTTTTTTATCTAACATCTCATATTCCAGTTGTACATTTGTTACTTCCCTTGTAGGAAGTCTAATTGGCAGCGTCATTTTCAGAGGTTCAAGACTATTCACTTCCACTCTTATGCAAACTTGGGAGACTGCCTGTAGTAACCCTCTCTTTAAATCGGAAACAGAACGAGAATTGCCCGAGAACACAAGGAAGTTATGGACGGGAAAGTGAGAATTAGGAGTAAGTGGTGACCCAACGAAGTAAGGCAGCCTCGGAAAGAAAGAATCCATTGTAAGGGAATTGATTGTGATCGGTGGACTAGTCGGAATGAGAAAAACTAAGCGGGAGAAAGAGTTAGACCGGTTAAGAGGAATCGAGGTGTTTCTGTAAAGTAGCCTAGCAGGTAGGTGGTGGCGAGGTGCTTCTGTGAAGTAGTCTAGCAGGTAGGTGGTGGCGAGGTGCTTCTGTGAAGTATCCTAACAGATAGGTGGTGGCTAGGTGCTTATGGGAAGCAACCTAGGAGGAAGGTGGTGGCAAGCAGCTGAGCTTACCCTCCTATGAAGTCTTCTTGATGACTCATGGAGGAGGTGTCACCAAGCTTGGAGCTGAGATTTCCTTCACCTTAAGTCTTCTAATCCTATAAATATTAGCCCACTTCCTTTCTCATTAAGTTTGCAAAAATCTCTAAGAAATTCTAAGTGTGGAGAAGAATCCGCGGAGAGGAAAAGAAGAGGATTTCGTGAGAAAAGACAAGGAAAAGACTGATTTTCAGAAGAATTTCTGTTCCGCAGACAAGTTTATTCAGTCGGCAGAACAGTATTGCCTAAACCTAGACTGTGAGTTCGGTTTTTCTTTGTTTATTTCGTGGTGAATGATGCATATACATGAATAAGATGTAAGATGCATGAATACTAAATGGTTAGTATGTTAAGTTCTCGGTGGAATTATTTGGTGGTTTACTTGATGATTTCCTTGATGCCGAGACTTGAATTGAATTGATTCACCACTAGAAATTGGTTGAGTAGCCAAGTAAAGTGGCTTGATATGGATTGAAACATGCATAATTTCGTGTGGTATGATGCATGTGTTTAAGTGTGGTCAGCGCAGTACGCAGTGAGGCGTGCGCGGCTGTGATTCCGAGGCGCGGTGAGGCGTGCTCGGTGAGACAAATCTATATGTCCTTAGTCCGATGAGAGCGGTACGCTGTGGGCATAGCTCGCTCTATCGTGATACATACGGGGGATTGGGTCGCTACCACCAGCCGTATGTCGCATGACGATGCGTTGTTCGGATCACTCGGCATGTTCAGCCTTAGTGGTTGCATGTCGAATGAGGTAAGATGATGAACGAGATTCAGGATCGTTAGCACGTTCAGTCTGAGTGACTGTGTGTTGGCGAGGTAAAAGGATGAACGAACTAAGGAATATGGATGCTGTGGATGGTGAATGAGAACGAGAATCGACGAGAAAATGTTCTATGTGTTGTTCATATTTTTGTATCTCATTTTCGGTGAATGATCCATGTGATGTGATTTTGTTTGGGGTTTGGTGGGATCATTTTATGCATGATAGGAACCCGAATTCGCTAAGCAAATTAGTTGCTTATTCATTCTCCTTCCTTGCAGGAAAGCGGTAGAGAAAGCGGAGTTAAAGAAGGAACGAAGTAAAGTCGGTGTAGAGTTGGCCTTTTTTGTAAAAATGTATGTTGTAAATGACTTAAAAGTTTTATGGATTTTGCTGTGCGCACATATACTTATGAAAGTTTGAAAATGTGGTTTTGGAACTTAAGTAAATAAAGTTAACGGTTTTGTATATTACGACTTAAGTTCCGGTATGATATTTGGCTTTGTCCGAGCTAAACTAACTACGAATTCTTGTTCTGGTTGGAAAGATAGGAATGAGGATAAGTAGGAATGGTGCTAAGGATGTTTCATCTGAGGCATTGGATTCGTTCTGAAGCTTTGGATGAGATATTCTAAGTATCATTGTAGCGCCTTTGATTAGAAATGATCGGGGGTGTTACACTGCCAGATCCACAAGATGCCCTACCTCCATCCCAATGGTTCTAATTGTCTGATATGTCTAGTGGTGGGGAGAGATATTGTGGATCTCTATCTAGAATGACAGAACTGTCGGGTGGTATCATGTATTTTTAAGTCATTTAGAGCATTTTTTCCTTAGTTTTTCTTGCATTTTCATTCGTACTTAGGCATGTAGAAACATGTTTGCATACGCATTTGTCTTTTTAAGTATATGGAGTGGATTGATGCCAAAAGGAGGCTCTTTTGGTGATTTACAATGTTCTGGAAGCTAAAGAATACCAAAGGAGATTGAGGATGGAAGCTATGAGCATTTGATGCAAAAAAGGTGGAATTAGTTTTAGCAACAAACCCATCGGTCACCTGACCGATGGGGAAGACCGTTGAGAAAAACCAAGATGTAAACAAGCTCCATCAACCAACCCATCGATCATCTGACCAATGGGAGAGACCGATGGGAGAGACCGATGGGCTGCAACAGACACAAGACAAGCTCAAGGATGAGTTCCATCTCGCACCTGACCGATGGTACACTCTAATGGCCGATGATTTTCTTGTCATTTTCGGGTTTGACCATGTTTGTCCATGGGTCAACCGGGTTCAATTTAGTATACTCTTATATAAGCTCAAAAATCTATTTTTCATGTTATGTTCTAATTTCTCTCAAAACTTTTAGCATCTTTATATGAAATTTCTTTGATTTATGCAATCTATCTCTTTTCATTCTTAGATTATTTCTTCTCATTACCTATCTAGCATAATTATGCAAATTTCCATCATGAGCTTTTATGTTCTCGTCATGATTAGTGAGCAATCTATTAGGACCTAATGTGTCATGGTTCTATTGATTTTTGACTCTTAATTCCCCCAACTTATTGATTTTTTATTTAGTTAAAGTGTTTTTAGATTTTTTTACTCCTTTATCGAGTCTTTATAGGTTTAGGTTGTTTTGGAGAAAAACATGGTTTTGGGATGAAAATGCGGGTTTGGAGATGTAAAATCATGCAGAAGCGTCAGAATTTTGACATTCATTGCAAGTCTTCTCGATGTCGGATTGAGATGATTTTTGGACACAAGATAGCCCTTTCAGTTAGCTTTCATTTAACACCATTCTCAGATCATTCTCGTTGATGGTTCAAGAGTTATTCCTGTTGTACTAAAAACAATTAAATCTGGCTAGCAAATGATGTAGATGCAAAAAATGTGCCCAGGAAGTGGCGATCTATTGTCATTGATTGGGATCAAATCTCTCATCAGACATAAATTTTAAAGCTCAAACTCGATATTTTTTTAATCTAGAAGCAACCTTAACCAATTTATTTCATTTTTTAAACCCTAAGATTCGAATTTCAGAGGAGGAACCTTCATTATATTCAGCTTTCTATATTGTTTTAATTATTGAGAGCTTTAGGAAGAAGATCTGAACCTTGACAATTTGGAAAAGAATTCTGAACCATCTTGGATTATTAAATGATATCTTTCATTATTTCATCTCTTTCTTTGATATATGCTATGGTAGAGTAGTTATCTTATTGGATTTAGGGTTTTCAAGGGGAATCAATGATCATTTAGGTTTAGGTTGTTAGATTAGGGATTTATCTTCATAGTTTTTCATATTTCGTGATTTCATGTTTATGTTAGATTGATCACCTAACAATATATTTATAGGTTAACCTATGCGTTGAAAGCGATAATAAGGTTGTTGGAATTATCAATTGATGAGTTTAGTATCTTTAGCCATTAGGAGTTGATGTTAAGTCGTCTAAGTGCACATAGCGAACATGTTCTAAATGTTGGCATGTCTACTAAGGCTCATTCGGGAGTTGTTTCTCAGGATTCATGGTTAGATAGTTAGTACTGCGAGAGTATGCTAGTTTTACATTAGTGTTTTGAGTTCTAAAACGGTTTATAATTAGATCATGTTTAGAAATTAGATTATCGATCATTGTTTCCTATTAATTTCCCTACGCCAAATGCTTGTCTCATTAATTTACATCGTTTAATTTACTGCTTTTATTTACTTCAACAATCATTACAAACACCAACCATATTTTTGTCTTATCTCTATTCAATTCATTGCAAATTCAATATGGATTCGATACCCAATCTATACTATTATGTGTCTTGTGCACTTGTAGTGATCATGAAAGTTTAAAACCTGAGACATCAAGACCCTTAGATTTGCCAGATTAGAGTGATTTGAGATTTATTTATGATGCTTAAGAGTTAGATTTATATATGTTGATCCTTTCTTGTACGGTGAAGTTAAGGTTAGATTAGCTTTGTCCAATTTGATTTAGATGCTAGGATATTTCATGGCCGAAAGGTGTTCAACAAAATTTTCACTTACATAAAGTTTTGCATGATTAGCCAATGAAAATTTATGTATAAAGTGTTTAATGACTAGTTAAGTTTGATATTAATGTATATTTATCACGTTTTATGAACGAAAATTTAACGTTAGTAAGAATGATTAATATAGGATTAGTGTCATGAACTAATCTACATAGTGACCTAAGGTCTAACGATTAACATTGTTAGATAGTAAAAAAATCATTAGTTAGCCAAAAAATCACCCATGTCAACTGTCATTCCCAATAATTCACTTGTTTATCTTAATCACCTTTATTTAGTTCAAATCTAATTTTCCCGCATGTTTGACTTTGAATCATGTTGGTCTTTTATTATTGGTTCTTATTGCTTAGTTCTTGCCATTTTATATCTTCTTTATGTTTTTAGGTTGTTAAGATAATAAAAACCCAAAAATTAATCATTTTGCTTGGTTTAGTTGAAGTCATGTATTCCTAATGAGTATTTATAATTTCTTGTATGATTACTACAAGTGATTTATGTTCATTTGCAGGGTTTATATATGATTTTAAAACTTTGACTCTATTACCGGGAAGAAAGGAGAAATAATAGGCTTTCATCTTTATAGTATAAACATCCAGTGCGATGCAGCTGAGGAGTTCATTGGGGTCAACTCTATGGGTTTTCTTTTCAAGAGGTGGGCCTTTGTAAAGATTTTCAGGAGATCCGATTCAGACTCAAACCAAATATGGAACATTGCAGAACCCATGTCTTGTCCTTTTACTATATTCTCCAAGTTCCAATCTTTAGGCATGAAGTCAACAACTGCTCTAGGTCGTTGTGCCAAGGGGTTAATAACTTTTCCTATGACGGTGATCATGTTTTCCTCTAGCAACAATGTATTATCATTTTTCAGGATTCTCACTGGAGACCACGTTTGTATTTGATGGAGCTTTCAATCCACTTCCCTTGTTCCATTTGAGGGTATCAGTCATACATCTTTTTGAGATGTACCAAGAAATGAGTGAGACATGTCTAACCCTAAAAGAAATCACAAACACACACATATCTTCAGTGGCAAAGTAAATTTGGGTATGCCGCTAAAAATAACAACTCTTCTATACACTACCGAACGTGCTAGATATAATGGAAATGAAACAGAGCTCTGCACTAGAGTAGTAAAAGAGTTTAGAAGTAAAGCTTTCCTAAAATTCTATGGTTTGTATAAGAGATTTGCTAAGTTTTAGCTTCCAAAACGAGATTCGACACATGCTGTAGTCTGCCTTGCGAAGTTAAGCTCATATATTGGCGACCGTCATAGGAGAAAAACAACCAGAACAATGGAAGTAGAAAAGAAAACGAAAAACCTATCTCTATTTGGTAAAGAAAAGTATGTGAAATCAACCTTTTTCTAAGAGTGTCAGCTTACCAACATTACTTTTTAGATAGACTTTTTTTCTTTTTTTAATAAAAAAAATGAAAAATATATAGAGGAATATGTTTGACAAAAAAATTATAGAATAATATATGGTGTTTTAAAAAAGAGAAATAGGTATATTAGATTATGATCCGTCCAATGCACGGATTTATAAAATTTAAAATAATTTTTATTCAAGTAAAATATTAAATTAAAAATTTGTTGTTAGTCAGACAGATTTCTAAATTTTAATATAGTTAATATTTAAATAAAATATTAAATTAAAATTTTGTTGTTATTGATGTATTTTAGAATTATTTTAGAAAATGAGTAGAAGCATTTTTAGTTAGAGAAAAAAATTATTTGTATAATTTTGTTATTATTAACATATTATAAATATAGTAATTTAATTTTTTAATACCAACCATTTTACCAATTATTCATCATTATCGATATTATACCTAAATTTCAAAAATGTGATTTCAGATTTTCTCATGATTTCTAAAATTTCTAAAAATTTTATATCTTTTAATATTCCATTAAAACTTGTTTATATTTCTAAAACATTCTAAAAACAATTTGAAGATAAAATTACTACAAATTAATCTATATATTTATGAAAAAAATGTCAAAAAAACTATGAACTTACCAATTTAGTCCATTTAAAACACGAACTATGATGTAAACCATTTAAATCATGAAGTTTCGTTGACTAATGTTTTGAGTCGTGGATTTTCGTTGACCAAGCCGAAGAAGACACGACGTTAACTCCGATAACAGACTAATTAACAGCTGTTAACCAATCCATTAACCAACCTGTGAGTATCAAAACGACGACATGTACTAAAAAAACTATTAATTAAAAAAAAGAGAACTATTTATTTCTTTATAAAAAGAAAAAAAAAAAGAATACGAAACTTAATCCTGCACCTATCCACACCAGAGTGTAGTGGTTCATTGGCTAAGAAACTCCCTCAGAATTTTAAGCCAATAAGATGTTACCACGTGTACTGAAATCCAATTCAGCTAAGTCATCCAAAAACCGTGGCAACGTGGCCGGATGTTACACAGTAGTAATCTTCAGCACAAGTACCAAATAACCCTTACTCTATAACTACAACATAGATAAAAGCTGAAATTAACGTAGGGGTAATATCGTAATTTTTTTACCATCGTTCTTCTTCCCTGAGCCCGCCTAACGTCTCCGTCTGTCATCTCCTTCTCCAGCTAACACTTCGTCATTCTCTTTTTTTTTCTTACTCCTCAAATTCCTGAGAATCTCTGTAAATTACCGACGAAGATCCATATAAAAACCAATGGTATCTCAGGTCAATCGTTTCTCATACATACTACGAACTCATCTAAGAACACGTCTCTGTGTGCAGTCGTCGACATGTTTTCTTCAGGTGTATCATCGCAACAAAAGGAATATGCAAATGGCAGAGGGAGATGAATTTAAGATAGAGGGAGAATTAGTAGTTCGACAATCGTTGTTGGATCAAAACATCATCGTTTTGATACTAACGGGTTGGTTAACGGATTGCTTAACGGCTGTTAATTAGTCTGTTATCGGAGTTAACGTCGTGTCTTCTTTGGCTTGGTCAACGAAAATCCACGACTCAAAACATTAGTCAACGAAACTTCATGATTTAAATGGTTTACATCATAGTTCGTGTTTTAAATGGCCTAAATTGGTAAGTTTGTGATTTTTTGACATTTTTCTCATATATTTATTGATCAGCGGTCATGGCCTCACTCAGATCTGGGCTCTGAGCGAGACATTCTTTTGGTCAGATCTTTGTTTTGCCTATGCTCTCTTCTTGTTCATATCTTGTCTCGGTTCTCATCCAAAAATATTTCTCTCTCACATCTCCACTTGTCGAAATCTTTCGTCGTTTCTTGTCTCCTCGTGTTTTCAGACAATATCCTCTAAGTCATCCCTTCTATCACCAACTCACGATTTTTATTCATGTTTTACTACTCTTCAAAAATGTTTGGTTTTGTGGTTTCATGATTCCCATCCACAACCACCTCCAACAGAAACCCCACTTTCTTTCTCACTCCTTTAGATCCAGATTTGTGCATGAGAATTGGTTCCAACATAAGCAATTCTTTTGGAATGGATATTCTCCTCTTGTCTTTAGTTTTTCCATTTTGGAGAAATCATTTGGATTCCTCTGGATCTTCGATGTGGTTCATGTGTTCTGATGTTTCATTTATAGGATTGGGTTGCTATTGCGCGAATCCTCTTTTATTGGTGCTTCATAAAATCTCTCTGTTTATCAAGAGAGTGGCCTAATCGCCACTTATCATATTAGCCAAAAAACTAATTTTCTGAGGTCAAAGACCAGCACCTTAGCACCAACATTGGTCTCCTTTTCTTTTTCATTCATTCTTTGCTTGTTTGTTGTTTCTAAAACTTGTCCCAACTATGATTGCGTGGAAAAAAGATTTGTGGTTTGATTTTCCGTTTGGATCAGAGCGGAGATGCTTCAGAGTCGCTGAATTAGAAGGTCAACTATGTGTTTTGTCATTGGAGAACAATGCAAACGCCTCACCGCTTGTTGTTTATATCTATGTTTTCTTGTTGGATGTTTGTGGGTTTTGATATAGCTTACCAGAGATGCTTATTTGGTTTCGGTCAAGTTCTATCTCTATCTTGACACAACCGGTCCCAACAATTTTGATAGTCCTGTATAGTCATTAACTAATAGTATTTAAATATTTGACATGGATCCGAACATTATTTTTTTACTTATTTTACTATAGTTTGGTGATAAACGTGTGTTATCCAACTCATCTAATGTTAAAAATATATATAATTATTAAACTATTATATATATTTTGTGTTATTCATGCTGAAAAATTGATAAGAATATTGAAAATTGAGAACTGGATTTTTTCTTGTTATGTCAATTAATTTTTTTTTGATTAAAACTAAAATTTAAAATTAATTGAACCAGGAATCTGAGAAATAATTTACCAAGGTTTTGGAATCTAATCGTCTAATAGACATGTTTTACAATCTCCTTAATTTATAATTTTTATTTTTTTTTGAATATATTTACAAATCATTTTGTCATTATAATTAGCTAAATAATTAATTAAATATGTTGATTGCATTAAATTTAAAAAATACCCTATTTATGTTTCATAATTTGAAAAATACACCCTTCATTCAATTTTTTTTAAAACTAAATTTTTATATATGATATGACATTTTTCCCTCATTTGATTTACATGTCACTTATATTTTTAATAAAGACAACTTTTCTAAATAACTACAATTACTATTATAATTATTATATCTTGTAAAAGTTTTGAGATAAAGATGTTTTATTGTTTGACCAAATAAATATATTTAATTGATCTTATGTATTAAATCCACTCATGGATAAGCCATTTATATTTTAATAAACAAAAATGAATTTTCTAAATAACTACAATTATTATTATAATTTTTATAATTTTTAAAAGTTTTGAGATAAAAAAATTTTAGGAATGTTTCAGAGGATTTAATGAGATTATTTCCAAATAAAATTCGTGTCAAATATTTTTTGTGTAACGTAAATTATTTCTTTTAGCTCTTAAAACAATAACTGATTACAGCTTAAATTTTTCGATAGGATAAGGAACTCTTTTTGAATATATTAATAAATTCCTTTCATCAGTATGTTTAAAATTTAAAAATAAATTAACCAAAAGAAATTTTTGAAAATACCCTATTTATGTTTTATAATTTGAAAAATACACTCATTTTCTTTTCTTTTGTTTTCTCTACAAAACTAACTTCTTTTGTATGTGATATGACACTTTTCCTGATTTGAATTAATTGTTATATTTTTTAACAAATCAAAACAAAAAATTTGAAATAATAATAATAATTGTTATTATTGTTTTTAAATTTGAGATAAAGGTTTTTTATTGAATTTATATTAAAAGTCACCAATTATCAGAATTTATAAATATTATAAAAAAAATTCAACATTATATGCTTTATATAAAAAGAAATAGTCTCCAATTAATGACCTTCAATTGAATCAGTTTGGTCCTTATGCTATCTCAAGAAATTTTGATGATATTGTTCTTAACCATATTTAATTTTCATTGGTTCAATTTTCTTAAAGATATGACGTTTCTCTAATGAATTTTTTGAAAATTTTATAATCCAGAAATTATATACTCCAAAAAACATTAGACAAGATTCTAAAAACTAATCTATGATAATAATGACACTATTTTCTGCATAAAAAATATTTATTTATGTCCACAAAAACAGTTTACTTAATTTTTTAAAATGGTGATTTTATTTATAAATTATTATTAAGTTTTTTCTGAAGTTATTTTAGTTAATTATTAAAAAAAATTAAAATAGAAACTAGAAAGAGTTTTTTTTTTTAATTATAAAACAAAAAGAGGGCATTTTCCAAAATTTCACTTAACAATTTTTTTAATAGAATTATATTATAATATTAACATTTTATTATACAAAGATTATAAAAAGGAAAAGAAAAACCAAAAAGAGAAGGCACAACAACACACATCATGAGGGTGACAGAGAGTGGAATGTGGTCTCTACCCGTGGGTCTGCGGGTTTTTACCATCCGTGGGGCAGGTTCGGATATGGTTTAGGAAGACAACATTTTTGCGGACCTAGCGGGGCAGTGCTTACATTATTATGGATTTGCGGATTTAGGACTGCAGGCTTCGGGGATTCACATTTTTAGGCCTATATGCATTCCAGCCCATTTACTAAACTAAACTAAACCTATTCCTATTTACTAAACTAAACTAAACCTAACTACCTAAGTGCAAAGCAAAACTGGCCCAATCAAAACTGTGCCCTACATCTCTTCTCGTCGAGAACGACGAACTCATTCAACTCGAGAACTAGAGTGACGAGTGCAGCTGTGAGAGTGACGAAGCGAGAAGAAAATCTTGCGGCCAACGATCCAAAGTTCTGATTCAAACCTCGCTGCCTCGCGGCCGAGAAACCACCACCGAATTGAGCTGAAGACTGAGGAAGAGCTCGACGAATTAGAGAGAAACATAGAAGAATAAGTCACTGCCTCTGCGACTTTGAATCCTAGAAAGATATCGTGATTTCTCTCTCTCTTTCTTTATGTATTTCTCTTATTCTTTGTATGAATTTGTTTTGGTTTCAAAATTTATTAAGGTAAACTAGGTCTCGATTTTGGAATTCACCAAATTAGCAATCAGTTCTCGATTTCCTAGCTTTCAATCTTGATAACAGAATTTGATTTTGCGGCTTTAGACTCGCGTGAGTGCAATCTCTCTCTCTCTGTATCATCTGTGGAATCGTCTTTATGGGGTCGGTGATTTAGGGTTTTGAATCTCTCTCTGTATCATCTGTGGAATCATTTGTTTGCTGCAAGATTTAGCTTTGAATCAATAACATTTTTTGGTTTATGCTTTGCACTTATGTTTATGTTATAATTTCTAAACCTATGGATTATGGTATTTTAGGTTCTGATTTGGACTATCATGTTTAAGTTTAAGTGTGTAAAACTCTGTGGATTATGATGTTAAACAATTTTAAGGCTCATCATATTGTGTGAATCAAATGACTTTATCAAATGTTTACGGATTTGCGGATTTGCAGGTTTATGGGTTTGTGGGTACATTTTTTTGGTTTACGGTTTTATGGGTACTCGTTTTTGGTATGTGGGTTTGCGGGTACTCGTTTTTGGTTTGCGTACCCACGGGACTCGGGGCTTGGCGGGACAGTCACGGATCAAATAGTTTATACTCGCCACATTGTAGGGCGAGTTCGAGCACTCAAATTTTTCTTCAAAACATATGGGTTACGGGTTTACCTGCGGATTGCGGGTTTACCCACTTCCCAACACTAATGGTAAGGAAGAGAGGCAACGATTAAAACTCACGCCGACTTTGAGTCAACACGCGAGTCAACTCAAGCCTCTCTCATTAAAACTATATATTTAGGGTTTGGCTAGTTTACACGTAGCGGTTGTAGTTGTGTATGCGAAAGTTTGCAGAAACGGACATTTGCGGTTATAAACATTATTAAACAATTTGTACGACTGGTTTAATAATTAGAAATTGGTGCGTTCGCAGAAAATTTATGATTGGTTTACAGCGGTTTCGGTTTAACATTATCAAATATATTTACAATAAAATCTTAAAAATATATATTTTCTTTTCTATAAGAAAACAAAAATTTATTATATTAATAAAATTTGAATATAAAGTCTTAAATAAATTCTAAAATATTTATTTGAAAAGGTTTGGAACATTTTTTATATAAATATATATTTATACATATAAATATATTTTAGTTTACTTAATACAAATATAAATTATATAAAAATTTAATATAATAATTTTTGATTAAAGAAAATGAAATTTTGTTTTTTATTTTATTTTTTATAAACTTTTATTATAAAATAAAATAAAAATTAACCAATTGCAATCGTATGCAACCGCAAACATTGGGTAGAATAAACTTTTGAAATTTAACGATTTCAAACTGTTTAAAGCAGTTTATAAGAATTTGTATGATTGTTGTTAAGAGATTTTAACCACAATTTAATCGTGGTGAACCAATCAAATTCTTAGTTAATTCCTAATTCAGAAACATCACTCTCCTCCTTTATCGCTTCAATTTCTCTTACTTTTCCACAATTTAGTCCAAATATAAAGAAAAATCAAAATCTCCATTTGTGTCGGTGCTCCAAGCATTTCTTCAAGATCCAGGTCTCACCATTTCCTGGTACGCTTATTTTCTCTCTAAATTCCTGGAAATTCATTCTCGATTCCTCTGTTCGTACTTGATTTGCATTTCAATGGTTTTGCTTTATAATCACGATTCGGTGTTTTTTTTTGAAAAATGCTTAGCGTAATGAGTTATAGATCTTTACTTTGCAATGAAATCAACGCAGATCCAAATAATGAAAAAAATTGATTTATCTGAATCAATGGCTCTGCTTCATTCATCTGAAGATCTCTCAATTTCAGTTTCTGGCGCAGTAGATTCCAATTTATTCGCATTTTTATGTTATCTTTTCTGGAAATTGCTTTGCATAATGAGATGATAGAGAATTTACTTGAATCCATGGCTGCTTTATCTATCTGAAGATCTCCGTTTCTGTTTCTGGCGAAGTACATTTCATTTTGATTCCTCGTTTTTATGATTCTGCTTCATCACGATTCTGTAATTTTTCGATATTTTCGAAAAAATTTAGTATATATGAGATCATAGAGATCATTACTTGAATCCATGGCTGCTTTATTCATAAAAGGATATCTCAGTTTTCGTTTCTGGCTAGATAGTTTTCACTTTGATTGGCATTTTTATGGTTGTGCTTCATCACAATTCGAAAATGCTTATCGATTATTGAGATCTTTACTTTTACAATGAGTCTATTGGCAGATCTGAGTTTACAACAATGACAATGAGCAACGGCGATACCAATGGCTCTTTAGAGAAGAAACCATTCAAGATCTTTGTAGGTTATGATCCACGAGAAGATCTAGCGTACCAAGTTTGTCGTCATTCAATAACCAAAAGATCATCGATCCCTGTTGAAATCACACCAATTGTTCAATCGGATCTTCGAAAGAACGGTCTGTATTGGAGAGAAAGAGGTCAACTAGAGAGCACTGAGTTTTCATTCTCTCGTTTCTTAACTCCTCACTTATCGAATTACCAAGGTTGGGCAATGTTCGTCGATTGCGATTTCCTCTACCTTGCTGATATCAAAGAACTCACTGATTTGATCGATGATAAATACGCTATCATGTGTGTTCAACATGATTATACACCTAAAGAGACTACTAAGATGGATGGTGCGGTTCAAACCGTGTATCCGAGGAAGAACTGGTCTTCTATGGTGCTTTACAATTGTGGACATCCTAAGAGCAAGACTTTGAACCCTGAGATTGTTAATACTCAGACCGGTGCGTTTCTACATAGGTTTCAGTGGCTTGAGGATGAAGAGATTGGGTCTATTCCTTTTGTGTGGAACTTTCTTGAAGGTCACAATAGGGTTGTTGAGAATGATCCCACTACGCAGCCCAAGGCGGTGCATTATACTCGAGGAGGGCCTTGGTTTGATGCTTGGAAGGAGTGTGAATTTGCGGATCTTTGGCTTAATGAGATGGAAGAGTACAACAAAGAGAACAAGAAAGAAGCTGATGTGGCGAAATAGAAAGAAGGATGAAGAAGAGTTATGTTACTTACATGGATTATATATAGTTTTTTTTGGCTTTTTAGAGCCAGGGATCATAGTCTTGTGAAGGGCTTTTGGATTTTTATTTCATTGAATTCGTTAAATCATTCGCAACACTAATACCAATATTAAGATCATATGGTAACATAACCTATTCCTTTGTTTATTTTGGTGTACCTTTAATGGTTATTTTATTTGTAATTGCTCACTACTTAAGCAACTTATTTGATATGTGTGTTTATGTAGAACTTTTTCTTAATTGATTAATAATGAAGCATTAGCTCAACATAGATGGAAGACTAATCATCATTAGCGGGTTCAAAAACAAAAACAGTTCAATTTTAGAGAAACGGGTACGCGGAAATCTATGCTGGTTTTGTTTTAAAATCTATGTTGCATGGAAATTGGTATGCTAAAGCGAAAAATGTGAAAAGTAGAAACGACTTTTTTTGAAAAATTGGGAAACTATACCTGTTGGAAACAATATATAGTTATATATATATATATATATAGTGAAACAACAAAACTATATTTTAAAAAATATTTCAACAAACACAAATCTAATACATAACTATTAAATAGGTTAACTAAAGATAAAAGTTCTAGACTTCTATTTTTCTTGTTTTCTTCTTAGATTAGATTTCTAATTTTCTATTTTTTTATAGAGTTCTTGGTTTCTAGTTTTTAAATTTATGTTTAGTTATTAGGAAAAAAACAAAACATGAGAAATTTTATATTTTTCAAATTAATTAGGTTTTTTTAAGTTAAAGAAAATATCATATATATCTCAAGTTTGCAAATGATCTAGTTATTAAATTTCCAAAAAAAAAATTCACCACGTTTCAGAAACAAAAACGAAAGTTTTCGTCGTGTTTCCAAATGTGATTTCTAGAAACCATGTTTATGTCACATTTCTCCGTGTTTGCAAGAGTTTCTAATTCTAAGACATTTTTGAAATGGAAAACGAACCTCACATGGAGTTTCCATGCAACTTACATTAAAATGATATGCTTATATAATACTAATAATAGGCAAATCAGAGCCATGACTTTGATTTTATAAATCCGGTATTGGAAATATGATCTTAATATGAATTTGAACTTTCCAGAATAGTTGGTTTGAATTTTGACGGAGTAAAATTCTAGTAGAACAGTGTTTTTGTACTATCGGAAATCATTTTTTTTTTTTTGCATTTAAGATTTGAAAGAAGTTCAGCGTTTTTATCTCTTACGAACGAAAGGTCTCTTATAAAATGTAAAATGCAAAGTTATTACTATGACTGTCTCTTATAAAATGTAAAATGCAAAGTTATTACTATGACTAAGGTTACTACTGCATTTTGTTGAGGGTTTCCAAAATCATCTAGTATTATCTTCATCTAGTGTAACAGCACTAAGAATTTATGTATGTTGTTAACTATTTAGGTAGTTATTCCATCATCATTTATGCTATCCGGAAAAACTAGATATAAGGAGTTCAACCATAGTTTATCTTCATTATCTATTTGGGTTCTATAGGCGTTTGCAGTCATTTGTCATTTTTCTGGAAGAAATTTAAGATATTGTACTCAGATATGCCGTCAATATTCCTGTCAAATACTAAGGCAAAGTTGAACGTAAATTGTTCTATTGGCTGGATTTGTCCTAAATCGGGGGCTGAGATTAATTGGCGATCTTGGTTGTTATTCCAATCAAGATGTGTTTATTTTAGGGGTTGGATCATAGACATGATATGAGATTTCACTATTATCTGAATTTTGGACTATAGTATTTATCTAGATTTTTTGAAGTAGGAGTGTCAGCGATATCATAAACTTGAGGCGTACTACTATCTCCTATTTTGATCTTACTTAATTGGCTTTGGAGGACACACATGAATTCTATTATATATTTAATTCTATAATATATATATATATATATGTGTGTGTGTGTATATTATATTTTTAGTATATAATATATGATTAGTTATCCAATATTTGTCTTACACCTGTCAGTTTTGGAATAGAAACTCGTTCTATCCGATACTCGTTGGAAACTTTTTCTGTTATGTAATTATCTGTTCTAGATTGATTTTTAGTCCATTTTAATAAGTAAAATTTAATTATTATAAATAAGTAGTTCTAATATTATATATATATATATATTATATTTCTTAGTCTATATTTAGTTACATTTGTCTTAAACTTGTCCATTTGGGGACAGAAACCTGTCATGTTCCGTATCCATCAAAAAACTTTCGTCCTATAATTGATCCTTTTTATATAATTACCTGTTTTGTATTGATTTTTTAGTCTAACGAGTAAGAAATAGAGTAAGAGATTAGAACATAATATCTTTATAGAGATTTGACCGATGTGGGATATTGAACACACACATTTTGAATTTGTAATAATTAAAAAATAGTTTTGGAAATTCGTAATTAATTAAAAATTAGTTTTGGAAATTCGTAATAAGATAATAAGGAAATAGTTTATTTAAAAATCAATGTTACAAATCATTGTGTTTGGTTATTAGGATTTTAGAAAATTAAATATCTGAATATTGCTTAAAAATTATTTTATTATTATATTTTTAACAATACTGTTATTTAAAAGACATATAATTCAGGTTAATTTAAAATTTTGATTTTAAATGATCCCAATTTTCTATATATTATAAACTTTTATAGAGTTTAAATACTATTAATATTTTACAATTTTTATAGAATTTAATATTATTCTTATTTTAAATTTTATAGAGTTTAAATATTATAAATATATTAAAAATTTATAGATTTTAAATACTATTAATATTTTAAAATTTTTATAAAAGTTTAAATATTATAAATATTTTAAAATTTTAATAAATTTTAAATATTTCTAATATTTTAAAATTTTAATAAAGTCTAATTATTTTTAATTTTCAAACTTTTAAAAGTTTAAATAATAATAATAATATTTTGAAGCTTTTTAAAAGTTTAAATTTGTTCAACAAAAAAACATAAAACTGAATACAATTTTTAAATTTGGATGCATAATAAGTCAAGCGTCCTTGTCATTTGTATTTTAAATTCTTTTGGTCTTTTTTATAATATGAGTTTGAACTATTGCCCAATTATTTTTACCGACATGTGACGTTGAACACAAACATTTGTTTTTATCGATTGAGTAACATATGTTTGTTTTTAAAAATTTGAATTATAATATATGCAGAAAAATCTAAAATTTTATTAATTATATGTATTATATAATAATTCAAAATAATTTGAAAACTAGATCAAACAAAAGTAATAGGAGAAATCATACTTCATATTTATACTATTAAAATCACAATATTCGATAAAGAAATAATTGTGTTTGATGGTAAAAATTGTAGAGAATTAAGTAGGAGGTTGTTTGGATACATGAATAAATGTATTAATATTAATTCAAAATTATCCTTAATAAATCTATTTTTAGTAAACATAATGACATTTAATGTAATAATTTTTAGAATTATAAGAGTAAAAACTTATTTGTATTTCAATTTTAATAGTATAGAGGTTTATTGTAAAAGTAAATATAAAGAGTAGTAAACTTCAATACATTTTGGGAGATAAGAAGAGATAGCTTTTGTATTATCATCTTTATCGAAGTTATGTTTTCACAGCGAACGAGCATGTTAAATAAATGATTAAAATATGAACTTATCGTGAATTTATAGTAACAGGATGCTCCACACGAATTTAATTTACCCATAACATTTAATATATGCATGCATGCATCCATTTTTAAAATTTATATTAATTCTTTTTTGAAATCAATGTCACTATAATCGCTTCATAAATA
Organism: Cardamine chenopodiifolia; assembly: GCA_963922655.1. Classification (NCBI taxonomy): domain Eukaryota; kingdom Viridiplantae; phylum Streptophyta; class Magnoliopsida; order Brassicales; family Brassicaceae; genus Cardamine; species Cardamine chenopodiifolia. Next base: position 9,687,799 of record OZ000476.1, on the reverse strand, counting down.
TTTTTAGAAAAAGTTAATTACAACAATAACACAAAAACTAGAATGACATTCGAAAAAGGCCACAAACCGAAATCCCTTCCAAAATGGCCACTTCTTACGTGGTAAAAAGACTTAAATGACATTCACCCAACGCATACGTCAGCAGCATAACTTCTAAGAACCATTGAACCGTCGCTCGGGATATTGGAAATAAAGAAATTCAAATTCCTTTTGCTACTATTCATAGACCCAATTTTCGGAACATCAAACATCACTATCCGGATCTTCACTTCCCAGTGCAAATTTTTTTGTAGATTAAGCTCTATGGTGACGACGCAGAACAAGAGGAAAGCGGAGGCAGAGTTCCGTGCTCTCGACGATGTTACGTCTTGGAAAAAGTCTTGTCGGACGTCCTATGTAATAAAGCCGACAAAGGAGTCTGTTTCTTTGTCAGGTGTTGTCTGCACGGCTTAAATTCAGCCAAGGGTCAAGTCACGGCGGTCGATGGTGTCGGCCAATAGTTCGACGCTGGTGTGTATACACATAGGTTAGTCTAGACCTACCCTAAAAAGTCCCACCGCGGGATGGGCATCTGACCACATTCAGCTTCTACTGGCAGAAGTTGTAGGCAAAAGAAGGAAAATTCGCAGCTTCTGAAGCTTTAGGTCAAAAGGGCAGTGTTTCAGAATATAAAAAAGAGGAGAGATCGACGAAGACAAAAAACCTTTTGTCGAGGTAAACACCCTTAATTTTCAGTTTTATTTAATACACTTTTTGTGTCGGTCACGAAGTTCATTGGAAACACTAAATTGTTTTGCCTCCAACTTTAATTGTTTTATCACTAAAGCTATGACAATTTTGGCTCTTCATGTCTTTTCACAACTTCTGGTGCATGCCTTTTGTACACCTCCGTCTTCTAACTACTCTGCATCTAGTTATCCTAAGTTACCAAAATTCCTCCCAATTCATTGAATATTATTGTTGTTCCCGTTATTTTTGAACTCATGAATATTTGGCTTAGGTTTTTACTTCTCTGGACTACACGTTACCCATTTGTTTTGTACATTGTTTTCAAAATTTCACGTCGGCTTTCATATCTATATGGGCTGTAATGATTAAACCGTAACGAGCATTGTTATTGCTCTTTCCTTCGTACTTGCCTACATTATGTTGTCACGTTTCGGTCTCTTTCATATTCGTTGTTATTTCTTTCCCTTTTATGTCATATCAAACTTCAACAATTGGTAACTCATATTGCTAATTTTGGGACTTACAATTTTCCAGCTTTGTTCTACTTTTCTACTCATAAGTTGTTGTTCTCATTGTTTTGGTGTTGTCATTAGTTTAGTTTCTATGTTGGAGCAATGTTCCTGTCCTTTTGTGTTGCATTTCTCTATCTCCTTCCTATGTTCCTTGTTTAATCTTTTTTATCTCTCCACTTTCATTTACCATGCATTTGCGTACATTTTCCTTTTTTATAAAATTCTGTAAACATATGTTGTACACTTCTTTAGTACATATCATTCGCTTTATACTTGCATGCCTCCTATGCCTTGGAATCTACACCAATTCCAGTTATATTTTGTATGCAATACTGAAGATCTTGTCTCTGTTTACTTATGTTTCCCTAGATTCTATGATACTCTTTCTAGATTTGTACTTTCTAGTTTTACTACTTTTTTCATACTCTCTCGTGTCTCGTACCATAGTTTGATGCCATCTGCTTTATCCAAAACAATTGTGTGCAACAACTTTCAAGAGCGATGTATTCAGTTTCAGCTAGTGAGAGTGACGTGCAATTCTGCTTCTTACCATGCCATGATATGAGATTGTTGCCAAGAAAGAAACATCCTCCTGTAGTGCTCTTTCGATCATCCAAGTTTCCAGCCTAATTCGAATCACTGTATCCAACCAAGTTCTGATTTGTATCAGTTGTGTAGTGTAGACCATAGTTCACTGTCTCTTTCACATACTTGATTATCCTTTTGGCAGCAACAAAATGTGATTCTTTTGGACAACCTTGATATCGTGTACATATCCCTACGCTGAGGCACATGTCTTATCTGCTTGCTGTCAAGTAGAGCAAACTCCCAAGTACAACTTTTCATCAACTTTGACACCACTCTCGTCCTTAGACAACTTTACCGTAGTGCTCATAGGTGTCCGCGCCGTCTTGCTGGAACTCATCCCAAATCGTTCCACCACCTTTGAAGCATATGTACTCTGAGAGATAATGATCCCTTTATCCGTTTGGTTCACTTGCAGTCCAAGGAAGTATTTCAATTTTTCCATCATGCTCATCTCAAATTCAGAAGCCATAGTCTTGACGAATGTATCAACCAATCTCTGTGATTTTGCTCTAAAAATAATATCATTCTTTAGTTGAGGTGTGGTGGGTCTATTCATTTTGCTTTTTCCCGTGGTTTTTCCTTTGGCTCCCCCACCGGAGGTAACTTTTCTTTCACTAACTGTTATGTACTCCTCAAGCAACTCACGAGTTCCTATCATGTGCTGAGAACAACCACTATCAAAATACCATGGTCCTTTGAAAACTGTGTTTATATAAGGACGACTAACACCCTGCTCTTTTTACGCTTTAGATCCTTTTTGCTCTTATCCATAACACATCACATTGCTGAACAATTTAATGTTTTTACTCGTTTAGGTCTTATGAGTCTTGAATATAAGTCTTCTTTTCCATAAAATACTAATGAGCGTTGTTTCTTATTCAAATAACACTTTCCCTGACTCATTAGTCTTCTCACAAGAATTAAAAAGTTATGACAATACCTTCTGATATGGCCATGTTTTCCACAGTGACAACAATTTTTTTCTCAAAATTGTAGTTTTTTTCTTTCTTGTAGATGTTGTTGGAAGACGTCCAGAGCTGTTCCTTTTAACAAACACTGTTTTTTTGTGTGGACAACACTCCTTGATACCCTAGTCCATAGTTCGTCTTTTCAACTCTCCATATGGTAAGAATTTTGTTCAGATCCTTTGTTCCACTATTCAGCATTCATGATTTTCTTGGTGGTCTCAGCAACTTGAAGTTCTAGTGCTTTTCTCTTAGACATTTCTTCATTGAGTTCCTTCTTAAGTTTTTTTCATTCAGTTCTTCGAGCATCAAGTTTTGTTTGATCAGCATAACTTTTTCTTGACTTGTCATCCTCTTGTTATTGTACAATTTCTTGAAATCCACCAGAAAAATCGTACTTCCTTCTTCTGATTCAATATCCGAGACACTTTTTATAAGTTTGCTTTCACTTTCCACTTGTCCAATGTCTGATCGAGTCTTCTACCAAAATAGGAAATGCATAATCGCCTGTTACATCACCATCCTCTGATTCACTCCTAGTTTCACTGCCAATATAAGACTTGTTCTTATCTTTCTGGTTAAACACACAATCATCTTTTGAGTGCCCAAGACCTTTACCCATGTAACATTGTGCTTATTTCTTCTTGATCGTGGGACAGTAAGCTTTAATATGTCCTATCCCCTGACATTCGTGACATTTTTGCTTTGTTCTGAGCGTTGGCTTTTCTAATCTCTCTGATGAATTCTTGACAAAAAGTCTTTGGTTCTCTTGCTCAAAATGCTTAAGTGATTCGTCAAACCTTTTCACCATCATGCTCACATCATTTTCCAATTCTTAATACTTCAGATTTTCATCAGAGACTAAAAGAGTAATACCTTTTTTGTATGTTTCCAAGCCCATCTCGTACGCCTTGATAATAATGTGTCGCGGTCTGACAAACGGTTCTCATGTTATACCATCTTTTGTCTCAGGATCCTCACTTATTGTTGAGTTAAGCAAATCGGTTTAGATGTCTGTTTTGATACCAAATAAAAAATTTAGATGACCACAATTAACACGATTCTTGTTGAACCAAATAAATCTCTGTTTCACGTCTTATTAGAAATCTTCCAAGATGAATCCTCACTCTTGGTGGTTTTACAAGAACTTAAGACCTGTCCTTCCTGATTCTAGACCTGCAATTTCTAACCCCGAATTAGAGTAAACAATACTTTCTTTATGAAGGACAAAAGCTAGAAGTTTGTTTCTACTCTTTCTTTCTATCTTTTTGGTTAATCCTAGACCTTGAACCTTGCCTCCTATTTATATATTTGGAGCAAGTTTGACTCTATCTTAACCTAACAAGATAAGTAGATCCTCCAAGCGGTTGACTTCTCCTCATTGACTCTGACTCCTTCTTTTGTTGTTGACAGATCGAGCCATTATTCAAATCTATCCGGATAAGATTTAGCTTTAATCTTCTAGATATTCCTCGAATATCTCCTTGCATCTACTCCTCTCCAGATCTTCTCCAGATTGAGTATTAGCCAAGTAAACAACTGATCCTCATCAGCTTCACGGTACAAAGTCCACGTCAACAGTGCTCCATATCACCTCTCGCTGACTCGTTGGTATCTCCAACATGAGCATGTTCTTCCCTGTTCCAACAAGTATAGTTCGTCCAGCGTACACTCAAAATTCTCATTTCAAGTCGTAGAAGATAAGCCAATGAGATGCTATTGAAAGTATGAGGCAATACTTGTTATGGTTAGGAAAGCCAATTTCAGGCCCATTCTCTTTGCTTTGCCATTAGTGGGTCTTGATCTGGTCATGGGCCTCCAATGGTTGGGAAGTTTTGGGCCTATCTTGTAAAATTGGAAGTAACAATTAAATGCTCTACACACATTTATCAAACATGATGGGCCTGAAGAGATGGAAAAAGAAGCATGTCAAGGACATGCCTTATTTGTAGTCCACATGAAGCTGGCTAAGGATCATGTACTTAGGATCCCCGATGATATATAAACTCTGGTAAAAGAATTTGACGATATTTTTTAGCTACTCAGAGATCTTCCTTCAAAGCACAATATCAAGCATCATATCCCATTGAAGGAAGAAAAAATCCAATCAATGTTAGGCCCTATTCTTTAAGAAGCTAGATCTCACTATCGACTACAAGCAGATTCAAATGTGTGAGGAAGATATACCCAAGACCGCATTTCGAACACAGAACGAGCATTGCGATTATTTGGTAATGCCGTTCGGAGTATTACCCCTTCGACATTTCAAGCGCTCATGAATGATATCTTTCGACAACTTCACTATATTTTGATATATAGTGCAAATTGGATGGACTACTTGGAGCACGTGAGACATGTTTCTCCCTTCTTGCCAACATAAGCTTTCAGTCAAGTTTAAAATATGTGATTTTGGAAAATGGGAATTAGAATATTTTGTCACATCATTTCTGATGACACTGTGAAAGTCGATCGAAGAAAAATCAAGGCCATGCTCGACTGGCCAGTTCCTTCTACGGTTACCGAGCTTTGTAGGTTTCCTGGTTTGATAGGATACTACCACAAATTTGTTCGAGATTATGACTTTATCGCAAAACCACTAACAAACTCAAGATCACTCCTTCAATAACTCCAACACTAGCCTTTCTAGATTTCACCATTCCCTTTGTGATCCAGACCGGCGCATCTGGAGAAAGAATTGGTGCGATATTATAACAAAAGGGCAAGCCCATAGCGTTTATGAGCTGGGCGCAAAACAATCATGTTCAACTTATGCGCTAGAGATGCTTGCTATAGCCGTGGCGATAGGCACCTTATAACCTTACTTACTTGGGAAGCGGTTCATTATATAGATAGATCTAAGCACCCTTCATTTTCTTCATGAGCAAAGGATCTTGACACCAGAGCAGCAAAAATGGATGATCAAATTGGTCGGCTATGATTATGAGATCAAGTACAAGACAGAAAGCGCAAACAAAGCTGCACACACTCTGTCACGGGTCCATGGTAGCCCTATTCTTGACGTAATCTTCGTCCAGCAGACTTCCCTGCTTGCAATTTCAAACTGAAGAAGACAAAGTGCAGAGAAGAATAAGAGACTCGAGATCTTTTTGGGCAATTCAGATTGCCTCTTTTTTGTTGTTTTCATTAGATTAAATAGAAAACAGAAACATGGAGGTGGAGTTCAACTCCAACAAACTTGGAAAATGGAGAGAATGGAAGAAGTGCTTTCCTTAACACAAGGAAGACTAATTCCCAAATTATTTGCTGAATCAAAATGCTGAAATTAAAGAATAAAACAAAGTGGTTTAATCCAAGTAACGCCGATTAGGAAATTGCATCCGGTCGATGTCCTCTGCTTCACCTTCTCTTGAAACTGTGACTGCATCAGACGATATCAAAAAATTTGTAGCCACTGATGCCTACATACATCGAATTTTCCAATTAGCTACATCAAACTCAGGAATCCTTTACTCTTTGTATAACGAACTGATATGTTATCATACTGGTGTGGTTGTCCCTCCTAATTGACCTTTGATTTCGTAGTTGATCAAGGAACACCATGATAATTCTATTAGCAGCCATTTAGGTGTGTTTCAAACATTCTGATGGTTGGCAAGGCAGCTTTATTGGCCTGCAATGCATCATCTTGTCAACGAATATATCGCTGCTTGCGATCTGTGTCAGCGTGCTAAGCTAATTCACTCATCCCAGCGAGACTGCTGCACCTGCTACCAATTCCAAGTCGTAGATGGGTTACCACGATCAGACGGTAACACTTCTATCATGGTTGTTGTGTAAAGGTTGACAAAATCAGCACATTTGGTAATGCTATCTCACCCGTATACAGCCAATTCCATTGCTTCTAAGTTTGTTGACACAATAGTGAAGCTTCATGGCATGCCGAGAACAATTCCATTGTTTGTCTCTTTTGGCGTGAATTCTGGAAACTGGCAAGAACTCAATTATGCATGTCCTCACCGTATCACTCTCAATTAGACGGATAGATAGAGGTGGTAAACCGCTGTATTGAGCAGTACTTACGATGCTTTGTCAACAATAGGCCACAACAGTCGAGTGGTATTCTTCCTTGGGAAGAATTGTGGTATAACACCACTTTTCATTCATAAACGGGCACCACTCCTTTTAAAGCATTTTATGGTCAACCACCTCCGGCCATTCCAGTGTATGATATCGGTTCATCTACGCTTGCTGAAATCGATGAGCAACTTGCTTGCCGAGATTAGTTGTTGCAGGAGATTAAACATCACTTACACAATGCCAACAATAGAATGAAACAACTTGTAGATACTAAACATCGAGATGTGAAGTTTGATTGTGGTGACTGGGTTTTTCTGCGTCTACAGCCCTATCGCCAATGCTCTGTCCTTCATTGTACTTCGCAGAAGCTGGCACACAGGTTATTCGGTCCATTTGAGGTAGAGTCGGTGAGGTCGCATATCGTTTTATGCTACCCTCAGGTTCACGAATCCATCCTGTTTTTCTTGTTTCACTGGCAAGAAACACATTGGGTCTGAAATACCAGTTCAAGGAGACCTGCCACCACTTAGCTTCTCTTGTAGCCTGAAACAGCTCTTCGTTGTTTTTGGATTGATCAAGAAGACAAGTTCATATCATAATTTCTCATCAAGTGGTGTGATCTTCCTCCCGAAGATGCGACTTGGGAAGCTGAAGATCAAATCACATCGAACTTTTCAGGTTTTGTTGTTTCAAACCTTGAGGACAAGGTTATTTTTGGAGGGAGGGGTATTGACGAGCTGGCATCCTCAAGTCACGTGAGAGGAAGACCCAAGTGTGTGAAGAAATCAAATCCCAAATATATTGACTAAGTCGTTAGACTGAGCTTTTGTCACGATTTCTACTTCTCTGTTATTTCCAATACTTTCACAATAATAGGAGATGTTTCTTCTTAGTTGTTTTTCCCACTTCACCTTTGTTTTCCTTTTTGTAGGAACTGATTTGTTCCATTTGTTTCTTTAATAAATCAATAAAAAACCTAAAAAGAAAATTAATAACTTCACTACATTTGGCTTGTTTAAATTATATTAGCTCTCCATAATGAAAAAATGACACAGTTCGTTATTTATAAAGTGTATGCGTACTAGGACAAGAAAAAATATACAGCAATAAGATTAGATAAAAAAAAATTCTTGTGTTCTTACGTTTATTGCTTTGGTTGGGACTTATCAGAGCCCCAGTCAATATTAATGAATTAATAACTTGATTTGGCTTGTTTAAATTATATTAGTTCTCCAAAATGAAAATAATACATTTCGTCTTTTATAAGGTGTATGCATACTAGGGCAAGAAAAATTATCCAGCACTAAGATCAGACCAAGCAATCGATCTAGTTCACTCATACAATTAGAATGACAAAAATCTCATAAAAATAGTTACATAAAAATCCTAAAACTACAACCAACACATATACAGTCTAAATCCTACAGAATATAATCTATAACTGTAACCCAACTAATCACCCACTAGAAAGTTAGTACCTAAAACTGCCAGGAACTCAATGGTAAATTCTCCTGATGATTATCCCACTTTTTTTTTTCATTTTTTCTAGATGAGATTGGGCTGCTTTGAGCTTCTTATCTTCATTTTACGCTTTTTTTATTGATCATAATTTTTATTCAAAGGCCGGCTATTAGTTTAGATCTCTATAACTTCTTTTGCTCAGTTTTCTTATGTAAATATTTCTCCTTCTGTTTGGGCAACCAATCAAAGCGTCAAATTCTAATCAATGTGTAGTTGGAAAAAACAATTAATCTAATGTTTTATATAATAAATTAAAATTTTTATTAATTTCAGATCAACTAATATTTTTAGTCAATTCAAAATTTTGGCGTGCAATTTTTGTTAATAACTAAAACATTATTTATTTATATTAAAAGGTGTTTGTGCCGTGTTAGTCAATTTTGCTAATAAGTTAGCTATATACAAGAAAAATATAAAATGTGTGAATATTTTGCAAAAAGAGAGTGTGAAATACTGTTGTATAAAAAATAAATATAGACATTGTTGTGAAACTTTGAATAAAATATTTTGAGAATTTATAATAATGATACCTCAACTTTAACGGTGAAAGGAGTCAACATAATATTATTAAAAAAGTTCTAACGAAAAAAAAATTACTCTAATGATTTTAGGCAATAAATTTAAAATTTTATAAATTCTAAATCAATAGATTTATTATTGAATTCAAAATTTTGGTGCATAAATTTTATGTTATTAATCAATTATTCTATTACATTATTTATTTATGTTAATAGGTTTTTTAGTGCGTTAATTAATTTTACCAATGTATTAGTTATATATAAGAAAAAGTAACAAATGTGTTGAATATTTGCCAAGAAAACTGTGAAAATTTTGCAAAAATAGAAAAAAATCTGAAATATCACACGAGAAATATTGCCCAGTTTATCCATCTAAAGATTTTGCTTTCACTTCCAAACTCATAATCTCTAAATTGAAAAAATAAACCTAAAAACTGAAGACAGCCAATAACAACGGAAACCACTAGCAGCCACCGCAGATGGTAACAACGAGAGAATATCATTATCTTCATTCTTCACCATGCTTGAGATCATCTTCAGCAAGACTCCAAGCCTGAAAATTATCTTTGACTCTGCCGCCATTGATATAAATTAGTGGCCTCTTTCTCATTCTTCAATCTCAAATTGTCCGATCTCTCTCCTCAGTTGCAATGGTCCCCATCTCCATCTCGCTCTTCTCTTTATCCTTGATTTCTCATCAAATTCTCAAGAAGTGAAAAGATCTTTATGAACTCAGCAATTATAGATCTTTACTATGGAGTTCCTGATAACATCTACATAGAAAAATCCAATTAAAAAAACTCATTTTTTTGTGAATCACAAAACATCGCCAAACTGAATCTAAGAAACTGTAAAATCTAAAGATCACAATGACATACACATACATATACATATCTAAATAGATGTGAGTTCTAGAATCTTAAGCTTCGACACCTTAATTAAATTTCCTAGACAATTATATTTGTAAGATTTTTCTAACAAAGATTTCATGCCTTCTACATTACAGGACCATATTTTTATGCCTTCCAAAAGTTGTCCCTTACCAACAACTTTTCTATTACCAACCTTAAAATCCGATGAGTCAATCTCTTTATAGATATTTATGCTTGGATGTGCACTATACCTCAAGAGATAACATGTACAGTTTCATAATAATCAGTTAAATAAAAGATTGTCTTCATATTAAATAATTGCAGTTAATATCAAGTCAATTATCATAAATGCAATTATCTCTGATAGTAAGAGAATATCGGGGTAAAAAACCTTGATATCCTAAAGTCCTAAGTCTCCTAATGCGTCTCCTGCCCAATTACACCTTTTAAAACTTAAAATCAAAATTAATGGCAACAACAACATAAGTAAAAGCTTGATGATAAATGAATATTGCATAACCAATGATGAAAACTTTTTTATCGGAGCAAATGAGCAAGTTATATGTGATAGTTTTAGAAGCATACATTAAAAATTGTTATTCACTTGCAATTGATCCATTTCTGATGTAGCATTAGTTGGGAATTATGAAATTTTAACATCTCTTGAGCCTTCTCAAAATGACCATGTAATATGTGTTCACAAAAACCTTAACAATCTTTCCGACCCACCATCCATCATTAGACAAAGCATTAATTTTTCATGCTTCTCAAATAAACTAACCATCATAATCTCTACCGGTTGAGGTTTTCTCTACGAAACATTAACCACTTATCTCAAAGGATCTTTCCCATCTTCATCTTTTAGTTTATCATATTCTACAAGGCATTTGTCATTTCCTCTGTATTCAATAAGTTTTGCAAGAAACCAAGAATCTTCAAATCCTTTTTCCTCAATGCTATCCCGACTGTAGTTCCAATGTACAACTTATTGGATGTAATCTACAAAAATATAGGAAGAAAGATTGGAAGTATAGTCGAGGTTAGCATTCAGGATGAAGGATTTGAAGATTCTTGGTTTCTTGCAAAACATATTGAAAACAAAAGAAACGACATTTGTCTTGTAGAATATGATAGACTAAAATTTGAAGATGGGAAAAAATCCTTTGAGAGAGAAGGTTAATGTTTCACAGAAAGCCTCAACTAGTGTTTGAGAAGCATTACAATACAAAGGTAATGCTTTGTATAATGATGGATGGTGGTTCGGGATGATTGTTCAGGTTCTTGTGTTACATGGTTCATTTTGAAAATTCTCAGATGCTAAAATTTCATCATTCTCAACTAAGCTGCATCAGGAATGGACTGATGGTAAGTGGATAACATCATTTAATGTATGCTTATAAAACTATCACATATAACATTATCATTTGCTCCAATATCAAAGTTTTTTTATCACTAGTCCTGCAATGCTCATTTATCATATCATTAAGCTTTTACTAATGTGGTTGCTGGCATTAATTTTAATTTTCAGTATCAGAAGGTGTAATTGGGCATAAGAATGCGATATGAGACTTAGGACTTTAGGATCTCAAGTTGTTTTTGTATTTTTTGAAGTATTTGTATCTCATAGTCTTAACCCCCGATGTTTCGTTACAATTGAAGATAATTGCAATTATGATGATTGACTTTGACACAAAAAATATATTATATTGATTTACCATGAATGACTCTTACTCAAAATGCTCATGATTTTTGTTGTTGATCATTGTACTTTCAAATTAACAAATGCATTTTTGAAACAGGAAGATCATTATATTAACATTTAGCATCATATAATCTTTAGTCATGTGAATAGAAAAAACATATCTTTTGATTTGGCGACTGTCAAGCAGATTGATATCCTCCTACATGTTGTATATGGTAAACCTTGCTTATTGTGTTTTTGAAGTTATTGCGTATGATATATATATGCAATAATCGATTAATATTATTAGAGACCCTAGGGCACAAATAATAATTTAGACCATTATAATTAAAACTTTTTTACTTATTTTTTTAAAAGTATAAATTAATAGTAGTTAAAATATTTTTGAATTGTAGGCCGTTATAAGTAAAACAATTTAACTTATTTCAAAAACTGCATCAATCATATGGTTTCTTTTGTCACGACAACAAGAAGCCCAAGTATGAGTTAAAGCCCAAGAAACTTTATTATCTAAAAGATAACACTGGGATTGAATACATTTTTGCCCCTCCCGTGGATAAGTATCACACTTTACGATCACCAACTATGCCACACACGAGGTTCCCCACCAAAAAACAAATTCAACTATATGCAAGATGCGAAATCCAATTTGAACATTTATTATTTTTGAATATAATAAAGAATTTCAACATCTTATTTTAAAGAAACTTTGACACATAAAATTTGTATACCAAAATATTGGTATTATTGTCATTTTTTTTGTCCAACATGTTTAACATAAGAGATGTGGAGTAAGAACATGGTGATGCAAGAGGAAAGTTTGAAAGAGATGTGGATTGAGAACATTATTAATTCCTTAAGCTCCCCATGTTGAACCGTGCATTCCTTGCTTAGAGAGAAAATGATAAGGCTAACCAAATCAATGAGAAATGGACAGATGAGGAACCAACAACACATCAAACCAAGAGGTGAACGAGTGTGATTGGAAGCTAAGGAGAGCAAGGACTGGTCTGGTTAGTAAGGAAGAGTTTGGTTAAGCTTGGAAGGACCTAAAGACGCATGGATTAGCTAGAGAAGCCAAGGGAAGAAGCGTCTAAGGGTTAGAGAGATCTTGGCATGATTTGGTGAGGGTACACTCTATTAAGCAGAGGTTACTTACAGAAGATAAGGTACACTCTGTGGACCAATGGATATAAGTGTGCAGTCGAACTACTAAAGGAAGAATAGCCAAGGTTTGAGTTGTTTAGGAAAGAATGGACAAGGTGCACTCTATGGACCAATGGACATTAAAGTGCAACTATTTTACTAAAAAAATAGTGCACACACAACAAATAATAAAGGAACGGTGCAACCAGCATTGCTAGGTCCTTAAGGGACAAGTTGGAGCTGGTTGGGATGTAACCGTTGGGGGCTGAAGCTAGTTGGACCAAGGAGCTGCCTATGGACCAGTGAGATATCCAATAGGAAAGGGGGCTGATGCAACCTTGGGGGCTAAATCTACTTTAAGCAAAGGGAAAGTCTCCAAAAGGAAGGATAACTAGTACTATTTATTTATGGGGTCTAGAGGTGTTTTATATTGCCTAATGTACATTCATATGTCCTACCTTTAGGATTTCGTCCACTCGTCTCTACATATATGTAGCTTATTTAGTTCGTAATTTTCAACACTTGAAGAGAATAAAAAATGTAGCATTCAAAGTAAAAGCTCTCTATCTCTCTTGTTCTTCGTTCTTGGCAATACTATAATTAAAACCAGAACAGTAACAAGTGTAGAAAAGAGTTCAAAGAGTCTCTTATGATTCTAAGTATAGGCGCATATGCATAAGGAGAAGCTTAAATGTTCCATCACCTTAAAGGAAACAAGATCCTTAAGGTGTTGTATTTTTCAAGATGTGTATCAGAGCAGGTTGTATTTTTGGTTGTGGCTACACTCATGGATGTCCAGCCCCATGAGCTCTATGTTTCAGATGTACACCCTTGAACATAAGAGAAGTAGATCACGTTTCACACTTTGACAAACCCAGAACCATGCTTCTGCAAATCTATCATTTTCGCACTCTATTTTTGTTTTTTATTCTTTCACACTCTCTCCCAAAATCCAAAATAGTCTATTCTCTCTCTGTACTATCACGTTTTCTGGTCTCTAAACTCAAACAAATCTCTTGTGTATCTGCAAATAATTTTCCAAGCATAAGCATAAGACATAAGAGTTGATATATGGTTCTTAAAGACATAAAAGTATATCTCTGATGCTTGAAGGATTTGTGCTTGGAAACTTATTTTTGGAAAAGGGTAGAGATTCTTAGTTTTGTTCCAACCTCATACATCTATCCAATGTGCTCCCAAGACCTAAAACTATACTCAAATTTGGGTCTTGATAGAGTGCTCACAAACCAGCCAGTCTTGGCGAGTCCACTCAGTTCATACGTAAGGTGCAACAAAGGTTGAAGGGTCTACGGGTTTGGAAGGACCTAAGGGAAGTTTGGAAGGACCTAAGGGAAGAAGCGTCTATGGGTTGGAAAGATCTTGGCATGATTTAGTGAGGGTGCACTCTATTGACCATAGGTTACTTACAGAAGGTAAGATACACTATATGGACTAATAGATATAAGTGTGCATCCGAACTACTAAAAAAAGAATAGCCAAGGTTTGAGTTATGTGGGAAAGAATGGACAAGGTGCACTCTATGGACCAATGGACATTCAAGTGCAACTAGTTTACTAAACGAAGGAGGAGTGTTGAACCGTGGATGCAAGGAGGAGTGTTGAACAGTGGATGCAAGGAGGAGTGTTGAACAATGCATTTATTGGTTAGAAAGGAAACGACAAGGCTAACAAAATCATTGAGAAACAGATCAGATGAGGAACCAACAACACATCAAACCAAGAGGCAAAGGAGTGTGATTGGGAGCGAAGTAGAGCAAGGACTGGTCTGGTTAGTAAGGAAGACTTTGGTTAAGCTTGGAAGGACCTAAGGGAAGAAGCGTCTAAGGGTTGGAGAGATCTTGGCATGATTTGGTGAGGGTGCACTCTATTGACCAGAGGTCACTTACAGAAGGTAAGGTACACTATATGGACCAATGGATATAAGTGTGCATCCGAACTACTAAAGAAAGAATAGCCAAGGTTTGAGTTATGTGGGCAAGAATGGACAAGGTTCACTCTATGGACCAATGGACATTCAAGTGCAACTAGTTTACTAAAAGAACAGTGCGCACACAACAAATACTAAATGAATGGTGCAACTAGCATAGTTGGAGCTTGTTGGGATGTAACCATTGGGGGCTAAAGCTAGTTGGAACAAGGAGCTGCCTATGGACCAGTGAGTAATCCAATGTGAGAGGGGGCTGATGCAACCTTGGGGGCTGAAGCTACTTTAACCATTAAGGGAAAGTCTCCAAAAGGAAGGAAAACTTAAACTATCTATTTATGGGGTGTCGAGGTGTTTTGTATTGTCTACTTTACATTCATATATCCCAACTTAGGATTTCGTCCACTCTTCTCTCTATTTATATAGCTTATTCAGTTTGTAATTTTTAAAGAGAATAAAAAATGTAGCATTCAGAGTAAAAGCTCTCTATCTCTCTTATTCTTCATTCTTGGAAATACTATACTCAAAACCAGAATAGTAACAAGTGTAGAAGAGAGATCAAAGAGTCTCTTATGATTCTAAGTATAGGCGTGTATGCATAAAGAGAGGTGACTTGGAGCTTAGTCTCAAGATCCCTTAGTCTCTTTGTGATAGACGTTTATGCTCAAAAATATGTAGAGAAGCTCAAGTGTTTCCTCACCTTAAAAAAACAAAGGTGTTGTTTTTTTTCAACAGCCCAGGACGTTACCAGTACGTGAGAGGGCACCTAAAAACCTCCCCCATGCTTCCTAGTTGATAATTGTTATAAGTCCTTGAGGACACCAGAAACTACCTTTGATAATATCCCATTGTCTATTATTTCCATGTACGTTTCTTCTATGCTGCACTACTGGAGCTCTTGGACATGTTCCATCTTTCTTTGTCGGCTTAAAAACTCTGCTTGGAAGAAAAACCAAGAGATGAGAAATCATCTTTCCGAAATTAATATAAAACTATAGGAATAAGATCTTGGCTTTGATATATATACTCATGGGCCACGCGTTTGTGAGTTTAAGTTTTTAAACGAGTCCTAGACTTGGGTGTACCAAAGATGAAGTCTTTCACCACTCCATTCAGAGTTGGAGACCCTTATTAGGGCTATGGAGGAGTGCATCAAATAAATGTTTCTATTTTGAGATGAATTGCAAGTGTATGATTAAGATGAGACGAATTGCAAGTGTATGATTAAATGTCCCTATGACCTTACGGCCGGTGATAATCCTAAGGGTGATGAGTGGTCCGCAAGTATTCACTTGGCTTTAAAAGCAAGGAAAAAATTTGGTTTCACAGATGGTACCATACCTCAACAACCTGTGAATTTAGAAGATTATATGACGATTGGTGCGCTAACAACGCACTAGTAGTATCTTGGATAAAGCTTATCATCGATGAATCATTGTGTTCTTCTATCTCTCACAGTAATGACACGTTCAGCCACAGATTCAAAAACTCTTTGTCGTGAAGAACGGACTGCGAGTTAGAAACTCAAAGTGAAACTAGCAAATTTTCATCAACAAGGATAGACAATCGAATCTTATTTCGAAAATCTCACTAAAATTTGGACAAGCTTGGATTACTCTCAAAAAGGAAAAACACTAGAAGAAATTGCAAAATAACGTGAGGAAGTGAGGAAGAGAAGCTTCATTAGTTTCTGATTGGATTGGATGATTCATTGTATACTTATGTTAAATTGTCTCTACTCTCGAGGGATCCCTTACCTTCTATTGAGGAAGCATACAACTTCCTCACACAAAATGAAGAATCAAAAGCCCTAAGTCAAATGTATGAAGAACGCAACAGTGGTGACAATTTTGCGGTTCAAACCATACCACAAACTGAAGGTGGTTGTATATCGTGTTCTCTTTGCGGCAAAATGGACATCTCGTAGAGAATTGTTTCAAGAAAATTGGTATCCACCTTGCTGGAGCAAACGCACTCGATAACCAACCTAGACTTCACGTGAATCTGGATCAAACTTGAGTCAAGGTATCCTTTCAATGCCTTCTCAATTGTGTAAGAAAAGTTCTAAAACGACTTGAATTAATCATGTTTTTATAAACCCTGATCAACCTCGACCTAGTGGGCTCTTCTTCTCAAGATACTTTTGCCATCACAACAGCCGATCGAGTAGGTTTGATTGAGTTGAATGATCAACAGTGGCACATGTTGGTGCACATGCTTGATGAGCGGAAGTTAACCGCCTCAAACAAGTTTTTGGGTACGTTCTTTCTTGAGTCTTGGATTATTGATACAATAGCCTCAAATCATATGACATGATGTGTGTTCTATGGCTCCGGTTCAGATAATACTTCCGGATCAAATATTTACTACATCAACGAAACAAGGCCAATTACATATGGGTTCTTCCTTGAGATTGCAAAACATCTCTTTTTGTTGGTGGATTACAGTATCACCTTATCTCCGTATCTCTGAATCTTCTAGATTACTGACATAATTTTTTTTGTTCATGACCGCATCACACAGACGCTGATTGGAGCAGGTGAACAATAGAAGGGATTGTATTTCTTTTGAGAAGTGGAACTGGCATTAGTGACTTAAGCATCAGGCTCACCATTTTTGATGTTTGGCATTGTCAAATTATTCATCCATCTTCTAAGGCTATCAAGACGTTGGAGAATTCTGATATTAGCAATAGTAGTTCTTTTGATAATCAAGTGTGTGATGTGTATCCGCACCAAAGAAACAAGACATTCATTTTCTTTAAGTCATAATAAAACAACTATGGTTTTTGAGTTAGTTCATTACGATTTATGGAGATCATATCGTACTCATGCACTTTTTGGTTCTCGATATTTTCTAACTATTTTAAATGACTACTACTAAACTCTATGGATTTATCTCTTGCCATCGAAACAAACAGCTCCTACTAAATTGATGAACTTTATTGCGCCAATTTATGAGCTCACTAAGCCTACAGCCAACGCGCTTGTTGAACGACAATTTAATCGATAAATGAAAACTATACGAAGTGATAATGGTTTTGAGTTCCTTTTTCTAAGCAATTTCTTTTGGCAAAAAGGAATTCAACATGAAACATCATGTGTTGGGACACCACAGCAAAATGGAAAAGTTGAGCATAAACATCAATATATCCTCAATGTTTCTAATACTCTTTGTTTTCAGGTCAATTTACCTATCGAGTTTTGGGGGTATTGTGAATTTACGGCTGGTTACCGTATTAATAGGAATCCCACATATATTCTTCAAGGGAAATCTTCGTTTGAATTACTTTATGATAGCCCTCCTCCTCTGAATCATCTGCGTATTTTTGTTTGCCTTTGTTACATGTATAACCAAAAATGTGATGGAGACAAATTTGCAAAAAAAAGTCATCGTTCGGTGTTTATTTGATATCCTCACAGGAAGAAGGGATAGAGAACTTAAAATCTCGACACTGGAATCGTCTTTTTTTACGTGATGTCATTTTTGTTGAAAAAAAGTTTCCTTTCATGGTGAATGTACCATCATCTTTCTTCTGTTTCACCATAGTTGGAACCTTTTGTTACTGACGAACAATCAGACATGATTGACGCTCCATCTGCAGAGGGTATACCAGTCACACAATCACCAGAAATCTCGAAACCTGTAACTCCCATACGACAAGTCAGCTATTCGCCTTCACTGGAAATTATGCATGTGCGTACTCTGACATCAAGTTCAACTTCGTTGCGTGTCTGTTCCTACCTCTTCATAGCTGGCTCTTACTTCTGTCGTACATGAACAGTCAGTGAAGCTTGCCGACTACGTTACCAACTTTTATATGAATCATATCCGTCGGCTACACCATATCCTATGGATAATTTTCTCTCTCCTAGTTCCTCAAAAAAAATCAAGCTTATATTTTGGCCATTACCACAGCAATGGAACTACAAAACTTTGTAGTCGCTGTAGAAGACGAGAATTTGGAGATTTGCGATTAAAATATATTATACGTAAGTTATGAAACTAGATTATAAAATTTGAAATAAATAAAAGTATACAAAAGTTATATTATATGTAAGTTATAAACCTTTCAAACAAGATGTAGAACAAAAGTGATATGATTAAACTTACTTTATTAAAATTTGATTGAAATACAAAGTTGAAAATACAAGAAGAAAAACAACGTTTGAAAATCTTTGTAAAGAGAAAGTGCAGGGAATTTAGTCTTTTTTTTTCTCTCTCAAATTCACTCTACCCTCTCACAAAGCATTATTCAATTTATTTATACACAGAAGTGAGTTTGCATGGATGTAAAGGTGTCTCTTTCTTGGAATGTTGATAAGTGGTCCTTCCGAGCGTAGGTGTCTTTTTGTATTAAATATGGAGCATGAGTAATCTTGATATTTGTTGTCCCTAGGTAGTCAGATGTCTTGCTGGAGCTGATGAGTTTGTTTGATTGCTGATTTTGTCGTATCTTCAGTTTTGTCTAATTGATGAGTTGTCGCTTCTTGTTTTTGTTGATTAATGACTTTGACTTGTTGTTTATGTATTCTTGTTGTTGTACTTTTGTTGAAACTTGAGCTTTCTGATAATTGCTTGAGTAGTCTTTTGAGTAGATAATTGCTTGAGTAGTCCTTTGAACTTTTTCCTTTTCCTACGGTTTATTTTCATTTTGCTGATTTTTGTTTTCGTCTTTTGGCTTTGTTTTTCTTGATTATTGTCTTGATTATCTTTTAACCTGGCCAAAATATATGTAGCTGATTTCATAATAGAGATATATTAATATTTTTATTCTTTTTTTTTTTTTTATTCTTCAAATGGATCTTGTGCTAGTGGTCCGCCGTACGGGTCTCCATTTGATGTAGAAGTATCTTGAGTAATGGCATCTTCGTCTTCGTCGTATGATATCTGCATAGCAATAGCTTCCAAAATTTTCTTGAGTTTATCTTTTCCTTTAACTTTTTTGGATCCTGAGGATGTTGTTGATTCAGTGGGACTTGATGGTGTTGGTTTTTGGGAATTTTTGGTTTGTATTGGTGGTAAGGTTCGGGATATAGTGGTGACGGACTGTTTTATTTGTTGATGAGTCTGGATCCATTTTTCTAGGTTGGTAACTGAACAGCGGTCCAAGTTGTATTTGTCCCACCATTTGACTTGGTATTCCTGGAGTAGGGAGTATGGCATATCTGGTAGAAAGGGTACAAGGTTAAAATGCCAAGATAGTATCCAGGGTACTCCCATATCTATTGGAAGGCTATCTTTGGTAGTGGTCCTATGGGTTGGTATTTTTCGTGTTTGGAGTAATATGGTAGGGAAACGTTTGGTATTTGTGGAGGATAGATTTGGTCGCAAGGTCCAAACCAATGCCACCATTCGTAGAACCATCCTGGTATTGACTTAGGACAATAGAAATCGAAGGATATAAACCAAGAGTGGTCATAGGTTCGTAGATAGAATGTATGTAAAAAGGCTTTTTGGTAATCTATGTAGGTAAAACCTGGAATATGATACCCGGAAAGGGAGAACTCTTTTGTAGTGTGGAAGTTGATATACCCGAGCTCTGATGCAGTGTATATTCTTAGTATCTTGCATGTGGAGTATGATGTAATGTTTGGGTTTGCTTTATCGGTATAGTGGGTGATTTCAACTGATTTGGTGTCTACGAGAATAAACTCATAGAAGGTACGGTTTTTGGTAAGGTTTTCGGTAAGGTATTGGCTGTCTTCATAGAACAGTCGATTGGTAAAAAGGTTCAAGTTTTTGAGAGATATTGGTTTGGTAAAGGATGTTGTGGTAAGGTGTTGGCGTTGTGGTTTGAGGAAATATGATGATTTTTGGTCGGTGGTTTTTTGTGGGTAAGGGGTGAGAGTTATTTTTTGTGGTGTTGGGTCAACAACTTTGGCGTATAATAAAGGAGAGAATTCCGCTAAAGCAGAAAATTGGTTTTGGATTGATGTTTGCTTCCTTGTAGATTCAGTTGTTTCTTGATATAGTCCAAAGCAGACATTGGCTTCTTTTGTTCACCCATTTTGATGGTCTTGATTTTTTCCCTGTAAATACTCTCTTGTTAGAAAATCAGGTAAACAATTATTTTTTCCTTTTATATATTGAATATCAAAATCAAAAACTGATAATATAGCTTGCCATCTTGCGAAAATTTGTTTAGAAACGAGATTTTTAACATCCTTTTGTAAAATTTCTTTTGCTGATTTACAATCAACACGTAATAAAAATCTTTTATTTATTAAATCATCTTGAAATTTAGAAATACAATTTACTATAGATAAAACTTCTTTTTTAACTCTAGAATAATTCTTTCAAGTTTAGCTTAAACAAAAAATCTTAGGCTTGGATAGTTTTAATCAAAACATGTATCATATAGTAAACACAAAACTTTTTGGCTCTGATACCAGTTGAAGAATTTTTTTTTTAAAAAAAAAAAAAAAAAAGAAGAAGAACGAAAAAAAGAATAAAAATACTAATATATCTCTATTATGAAATCAGCTACATATATTTTGGCCAGGTTAAAAGATAATCAAGACAATAATCAAGAAAAACGAAGCCAAAAGACGAAGACAAAAATCAGCAAAACGACAATAAACCGCAGGAGAAGGAAAAAGTTCAAAGGACTACTCAAGCAATTATCGTTGTCTTTTTCGTAAACTCATTTATCTTGGCACCACACGACCAGAAATTTCTTATGCCATACACATTCTATCACAGTTTATGCATGATTCAAAACCAGCTTATTGGGATGCAGCTCTCTGTGTTGTTAGATATTTTAAAAACAGTCCTGGACAAGGTATATTTCTTCGCGCCAACTCTGAACTGACTCTTACTGCTTGGTGTGATGCAGAATGGGAATCCTGTCCGTTGACATGACGATATCTTACCGGTTGGTTTGTTCAACTTGGTGGTTCAAATTTATCTTGGAAAACTAAGAAACATGACCGTGTTTCTTGATCTCTAACCGAGAGTGAATATAGAGCCATTGCCGATACTGTAAGTGAGCTTCTTTGGTTACGAGAAATCTTACCTAATCTGGCATTAGCTGAACAATGCCTATTCTGCTTCATTCGGATAGCTTGTCTGCGATTCAACTAGCGGCAAATTCTGTTTTTAACGCAAAAACAAAGCATGTGGGAGAGGATTGTCATTTTATACGCAATGAGATCATTTGTGGCACTATTACGACGAAAATTGTGAACACGAAATCTCAATTGGCAGATATCATGACAAAGGCTGATGGTCGAAAGGAGTTTGAGGAGTTTGAGGAGTTACTTGTCAACCTGGGTGTTAGTAGCCTCCACACTCCACCTTGAGAGAGGGGTGGGGGGGGGGGGTAATTGGGCCCTATTGGACCACCGTGTATGTATTAGATGATAAACTATGTAATTAGGTCTAGAGTTGAATGTCTTCTCTCTGTATAAATAGGCACTGCCTCTGTACGTAATCAATAAGAGGCACATACTAAAGGTTTCTTGACTGTTGGAGAACTGAAAAGAAGGTTATTAAATTTCCTTATTGAAAAAGAGGCTGTAAATAGTAACATAAGAAAAATTGCCAGATTCAGCTAGATTGTGTAATTCTGAATATATCAAATGCTATCTAGGAAAATCCTGTGAGATTCAACAATTCAGCAAAACAATTATGCCAAATTAAGCTAAATCGAGCAAGATTCATCAGTTCTTCCAACACTTAGATATATTTATTTCGGATAAATCAATCAGATAAATGATATATTTTGGTATATCAAAAATTACATCCATAACTCGTTATAAGTAGGTCGAATAATATAGAAAGGGCTGGATAATTCGGATAAATCCGAACATGATAGAATCATATTAGTATTGGGATATTTAAGGTAACTATGGATTATTTTGGATAATTTATAGAATTTTTGGTAATTATATAAACTTTTAGACAATTGAGATAGTTTTATTTTTAAATCATTTAATTATTTTACAGCTGTAGAGATAAAAAAAATTGAGGTAATTTTGTTACTTTAAAATTATAGGTCAAATTCGTTTTCGCATATTCTGGTTCTTGCTGATTTCTTTTCTTTTGTTTTTTTTCAAAAATATTAACTAAAAACTAAACATAATTTAATTTTTATAGAAAGTAAATAGTTAATAATTAATTTTCATAGTTTATGGTTTAATATAATAATTATGTTTGATAAAATTATAAAATATAACAACTTTTCAAATTCTGGCAAAAACTATCTTTGATTAATTGATTTGTTATGAGTTGCAAATTGTCTATTCAAGTTTTACTGTTATCTTATGTTTAAAAAGATTACTGTATATTTAAATTTTAATATTTCTGTTTGTTATTCTAAATAGTTTTGTTACCAAAAAATTGCTTAATTTATTTTTTAAGTTTATTTAAGTAATCAAAAAATCTACCATATCCAGCCGTTATCGTTTAAATTTTAAGTTATTCTGGCACATTTTGCCAAAAACTACGAAAAATTCTGTCAAATTTTGCCAAAAACTACGAAAAATTCTGTCAAATTTTTTAGTTAGCCAAATTCAACTTTACCATTTAGACCAAATGTTAAGAAACAAGATTCACCGTGAAAATGAAAAAGAACAGAAATAACAATGTCCACGACGATATTTAGGTTGGCAGTCCTTTGAGGTGTCAAAATGTGTGGACTATTCATGGTCTGTCCATGTTCAATACATACGCGGTATATGAACAAACTCATTTACGGAACGTGTTCAGATGCTCTAGCCCCAACTTCGTACATGAACAAAACGGGTCGGATACTATTCGACAATGGGCGGCCAATAGTTCCTAAAATTATAAGTCAAAATCGAATTTCTCTAAATTGAAAATTGCGATTTTCGCTGATTTCTTGCAGTTCCGACAATTTTTGGCGATTTTCAGCGGTTTCCGACAATGTGGCGATTTTTGGCGATTTCCGATTATTTCCGGAGATTTCTGGCAATTTAATGAAAACCAAAACATAACTGAGGTTCCATGGTCGATCCATGGATATTCATTTAGAGCGGACGTTAATGGGTTGGTCGTTAATAGACACATGTGTTAATGGATACGGTCAGTATTTTGTCTACAATCAAAATGGATAACATTGGACGGGTCAAAATGGACGTGGACACTCCATTTTGACACCTTTAACAGCTCTCCCATAGTGGGGCTTCGAGCACGGTGGTATCACTGTTCACGTAGTTGAATTTAATGAACGGCACGCTGAATTTGCTTCTTCCCATAGTGACTTGCTGGAATGTAACATCCATCATCTCAGGCCTTTGGCAGCGTCAAGTCTAACTGGGGATTTGAAATGTGTTCCTGGAAATATGAAAGCGGATCCAAGCATTCCAGAAAGCGCAATGAGCGGTATTTTACCGCGACCACAGATCGTGAATTTGATAATTATAACTTATCAAACTGTACATATAGTAATATGTATTAGAACTAAAATCAAAATTGAATTTCTCGTCTTTCTCATTTTCCAATTAAAGTTCAATTGAAGTAATTTGAATAATTCAATAAAATTATATCAAATATTTCCAAAACGTCAAATTAAGGTTTTTGAATGAATTTGTATGTCACATATCTATCAATAATAGTTATTGAAATCATTTAAGTATATAAAAATAAGAAATGGATCAAATTAAGCAAAAAAAAAGAAGAAAAACATAAACAAAACATAAAGCATAAGAAAAAACTGTAAATAAACATAAGTAAAAAATAACAGAAAAATAAAATGATAGTTTAAAGATTCAGATATTAAAAAGGTGATTAGTAATTACATATTTATATAATAAGATGATAATGGCTTCATATTTGTGTTATAAATATTTTTTTCTTTTATTGAAATTAAATTATATGATTCACACCAAATTTTTAATTGGTTTGATCAATGTTTTCAAGAAGATAATCTTAGTTAGATAAAAAAAATTTATTGGTAATTGTGAAAGTATCTAACTAGGTGCATGATTGGTTGGATTGTATCTCTGTCCTATAGCCAAAATAAAAAACTAAAACCCTAAAACTAAATCAGTCACATTTTAGATTTCTTTAAAACTCTCACAGCCCTAATTAATTTGTCTTTTTTAACTTTTTGACTGTAACTCCTAAAATTATTAAAGCATAAACTTTTTAAATTTGAAAACAACAATTTATAGTCCAGTTATCTCCGAACCTAATAACTTTATGTCATTCTAATAAAATTAAGCTTGGCTGAGAAAGAAACTCAACTTTAGCTATTCTCCTGACTATATGTATTAACCGATATTATTAAAAATTCATAATGATTTTATCATTTTTAACAACCACACATTAATTAGAAATTCATACCTTGATTGACAGCCCAATCATGAGGAAAATAGTTTGCAAATAAACTTTATGAAATTAAAACTCTAGAGATCCGGATTAAAAAATCGGCCTAAAGATTATACGAACGAAAAATATATAACAAAGCAAAAAAAAGAAAATTTTACTCAAAAAAAAAAAACAATTTCGTCGAGAAGATTAAGAAAGCAGAACTTTCTTCCGGAGACTACACCATTGCGACCAGGTTTGCACAATCTATTTCAAAGATTAGATAATCAATCCTTCTCGAAAAGATATTCTTCATAGTCAATATTAAATCTTCCATCTCCGAGCGAAGAGGCAAGAAACTCTCCCTGTGACACTTTGCCCCTAAAACTACTACATAATTATTTCTCTCAAAACAAATCCAACCCAAACTGGTGAAAAGATCAATAGATTTCCATGTTCCATCTGATGGTGAGAAAATCTTTCCATTACTTTACTTTATTCTCTTTCTCCTAATGGAATTAATTGGGCTGTCTCCCAAATCAATTGTTAATTTCTAGCACATAATTTTGTCTAGATCTTTTTTTTTGTTTTTTATTCTCACTATTTTTTATGTAAGATATGTTATGAATTTGATCAAATGCCATCTCTTTTTAATACAGCGAACTGACTAAACAATCACACATTACATCATATGATCGATTAAACAGAGTTTTGAAATGGAGCGATCATTTATAATTCTTTCCTCGATTCTTAATCTACCTTTGACTGAATTATGTCCGGGACTTGCTTAAGGAGCTTCGAGGGCCACTAGGCAGATTATTTCTCGTGTCGTCCCAAATTCTGTCCATAGTCGACATAGTAGATTCCAGACCTCTTCTTGTATCCATCTTCCCACTCCAGTCCATCCAAAATTTTAAAGCACAAGATTTTGTATTTTAAGGGATGTAGAAATTTTTTCAACACTTTTACAACCCATTTGATTATTTTTTTGTTGTACTTTATATATAAGACAAAAAATCTATTTACTTTAAATTGTACATATGCATAATAATTGAGTGAATTTGATATAAATTATTTTTATACCAAATTCACTCAATTATTATGCATATGTACAATTTAAATATATTCAAAATTATATATATGAAATTTATTTTTATTATAAATTTTATTTAACGTATTGTAAAATTTCTTGAAATTTATAAAATAAAAGAATACGAAAAAATTATTTTATATAATATATCACTCCAATAATTAAAGAATACCATTTAAAATTAGTTGAAGAAAAACTAATATCCCAAATTCTTTAAAATCAATTTTCTAGTTTTATCATCTCTATTATTCAGCAGATAATGACAAAATTGTTGGGTAAAAAATGCACAAAGGCGCATCAGAATAAAGTTTCCCGCACTTGTGTGAAACGTTAAAAAGAAAATAGAAAGAATTTGACAGCAAAACTCCATGCAAATGTAAGGACACTTTCCAGCCTTTCTGCCACGTCATCAAATAAGAAGACAACACATGTACAACATTTCTTTTCCCATATTCGGGTCTCTGAAACTCCTTTTTGTTTTTTCATCTTCCATCTTTCAAATTAATTGCCATCAGCCTGCCCTTATAAATATGCATGCAAAGCTTCCAAACATATATTTGTTCACTGCCAAATTTGTGGTAGTTAAAATTATAAAAGAGAAAAGGTTTTTTGAGATTTGGGTTGTTTTGATTGGATTTAGGTTAGGGGTTTAGGCAATAAGATTAATGATGTAATGATATTTTGGTGTTTTAAGTCCTTTTTCGTACTAGTTTTTTTTTGTCTTAAATCACTATTATCAATTGTAAATATGTATTTATCATGTAGTTTAGGGTAATTTTACATTTAGTCATAATATTGCATTAGCATTGCACTTGATGTTGATTAGGTACAAAAATGGAGAAATGGAGCTAAAGAAGCAAAATGAAGCGTTGGAACACAATTAAAAGATATTGGTTGAGTTGGACTGGATTTGAAGATTTATTAATAGTCATGAGAAGTGCCAAAAAAATCTCAACCATTTGAGAAACCACCAAGATTAGATTGAAGAGCATCAAAAATAAGGAATTTAGGTCGAAAGTGAATTTGGAGTTATAGTTTGGAAGTTATGAAAATTTGAAGATACATCAGTTTTAGGGAGCTTCAGATGTCCAGAAGCTCCCCAATGGAAAAGGCCGCTACAAATGGCCGTTGTAGGATACCCACAGATCCAGCTGAATTTTGAAGCTTCCAGGGACCTTTCCAACCGCTACCACCGGCTGCTATTCCTAGACCTTTTTAGTTTTGGGTCTGACCCGGTTTGTCTCGGTTTGTCCTGAGTTGACCAGTTTTGCATTTTCCCTAGCTATAAATACAGTTAAGCCTATTTTTTTTTTATGTTAAGCTTCTTTTCTCTAAAGTTGGATTTAGATCCAAATTCTTTTCTTGATGTTTTGGATTGTTTTTCATCTTATCATGCCATTCTAGTGAAGGATTCTTCACCTCTATTTTTTTATATTCATGTTTATGTCTTTTTTCTCTTTCTCTATGTTTAGTAGCTTATCTTTTGTTGGATCATGGGTAATGCTAGATTGAGATGATTTGATGGTTAGATGTGTTTATTTAGGTTGATTATTATTAGATCCTTCATCTACGTTGATCTTAATGTTATATTTGACATGACCATTTCCATCTAGATCATAGGAATTTCATATCCGAAAGATGTTTGATTAAATGGTTGAACCAAATCTAAATGATGTTTTCCTCCTTAACCAATAGAAATTAATTTTAAGGTGATTAGTTAACTAATTGAACTTGTTATTAATGCTCATTGATTCCTTGATTAGCAAATGAAAGTTTAACGTGATTAAGATGATTAGTGTCATGGAAGCGGATTATTCATATTTATGAGTTCTATGTTCTCGATGGTGCTTAATTCAACATCTTGCATCATTGTTTGATTGTTAATCCATTCTTATAATAGTGAAACTCATGGTATAATGTTTTTCTCTTTGCATTTTACCTTTTTCATTTCTTAATCTTTAATTAAACAAAACCCCCCAAAACCATTTGTTCTAAATTAGTTTGTGTATTGTATCTTTGGTGTGCAATCTTTATATCCTTGTGAATTGATCTTTAATTACTCATTGATGTTCCATGCACTTGTGCATTGTTTAAGACTTTATAAATTTATAGCTAAAGTCCCCTAGTTTGATCCTCACTCTCTAATGTTGGTTAAAATAAAATGTGCCAATTAATAGATTCAGTATCAATATTGATGATCTCCCTGACAAAGGTGGCGCAGCTGATGGTGATTTCCATTTGTGTTGAGACAGAGGCAAAAAACAGCAATCAAGCATGAACTATGGTTCAATATGGGCCACCAGTTCCATTGAGGTATTTTTCTGTTTTAGTTTGTGGATATTAAACGATAGGATATGCTCTTTTTGGTTTGATAGAACTTGTTCTTCACTACCTGTAAACTCTCCCTGAATACTAATAGTGCGACTGATTTTAGAGTAGAGAAATGACACGAGCTTCTCTTGTTGCTTCTTCAAATTCATTACTGTGTATCCTACGACCTTTATAAACTAAGGTTTGGTACGCCTAGTGGAAAATTCGAGGTCTCCAACCGAGAAATTAAAAGAATCTTGGAGAAGACAGTGGGAAAAATAAGAAAGGATCGGTCCAAATCTTGATGATGCTCTTTGGGCGTCCATAACTGCATTCAAAAAACCTCGTGAAACCACTGCTTTTCATCTTGTCTATGGAGAAGCATGTAATCTTTCAGTTGAGATAGAGTACAAAGCAGAATAGGCAGTAAAGAAGCTTAACTACGACATCAACCGGCAACTAAGTGAAGTTTGATTCAGTTGAGTGAGCTGGATAAGATTCAAGATGCCTATGAGAATTCTAAGATCTACAAGGAAAAGAGTAAGGCATACCATGACAAGAAGATAATTCCTAGAAAATTTTCACCAAATTACCAGGTTATACTCTTTAACTCACTCATAAACTCTTTCCCGACAAGCTTAGATCGCGATGGTCAGGAACTTTCAAGAATAAAGAAGTGAAACCTTATGGTATCGTAGTACTTTGGAATAGCAATGGCGGTGAATCCACTGTCAATGGAGAACATCTTAAGCCATATCTTTTAGACATTGATGAAGATAAGAGAGATTTGATTCCTGTAGTTGATGCATCTCACGCCTAGTCCAAAAACCAGGTCAAGCTAATGAATTTAAACAAGAGCCTAATGAGAGGCAACCCAATGGTATGGTTTTCGTTTTGGTTTTATTTCTTTTACTTTAAATGGCTGTAGTATTTTAGTTACAGGAACTGTATAAAGGAACAAAGGAAACATGTAAGAACAATAAGAAAGGAATGAGAAAAGGCGACAGATTCAACCAGCCTTAGTGTAAAGAGAAAATGGAGTGTCTAACGGAATCCAACTTAAATTTTGTGGAGAGATTACTAACTCCCAGATATTGGTATAGCTGAAAGCAGTTTCCAATTTAGAGTTACAGTTTGAAAGTTATGACTGATTTTCCAAGACGGATTTGGAAAAATCGAATATGTGATTAGCAAACTTTGGGAGAACATTGTTGTAGACTAGAAGGAACCAAAGGCCTATCTACAGACCATTGGAAAGGTTTTGCTTCCAAATGTTCACAACAACTTTCATATCCTAATTTGTTAAATCCTTGATATTAACATGATTTCTATGATTCATGATTCTCTGCAATTACCCTAATGCCTAGCATTTTCTCTTATTGATTTAACCTAGATATTTACTTGCTTTTAAGCTTATTTTCTTGGTAAATTTATCCCTGTTCACAGCCATAAAAACAAAACTTTATATTTTACACCTTACCATAATTCCTATCTAATAAATTAGTAGGATAGTTATTTGGTCTGTAGTGATCGACCCACAAGTACTATTGCATTTGTTGTGTACTTGCAGTCTTATTTCTGAATTTAAAACCTGAGCACATCAAAAATAGCAACGGGTCAACCTGCTTTTTAATGGACAGAAAATATTGTCCAGGTCGGCCCATGGTAGATCATATTGGACCTAGCCCATATGACACCTCTAGTTGTCCCAAAGTAGAGTTCCTCTCTGTCATGATCCTCGCTTCGTGGCCATGCCCCATCCCACCGTGAAGAAATACATGCATTACTTATACCTTAGACTACAGTTGAATAACCAAAATTTATGATTAAATATATTTATAATTTATAGTTTTATTTTGTGAGGAAAAATTATATAATTGTTTTTTAAAACAATTAATTATCCAATTTTCTTAGGTAATAATTTTTTTTAATAAAAATTTTCATGTCCACAAATTTTGTTTTTAGTTAGTTTAAATTTTTGGTACACAATTCATGTTGTGTCATTATTTGATTCTTGATCTTCCGATCGTAGTAGTAATTTATTTTGATGTGTTATTTATTTGTATGAATAAGTTGTTTTGGCACATTAATTAGTTATATATAAGAGAAAATATTAAAAGTGTGAATTATTTTTCAAAAAAGAGTGTGGAGTACTGCATATTAAATAATGTACAAACTTTTTCATGAAATTAGGTAAGAAATTTTGAAGAAACGTATTGATGGTATCTCAACTGTAACAATGGCATTAATGAAAAAGTAAAGTTGCATAACCATAATTTTTATGAAATACACATATCCAAAATTTTATGTACCGTATGCACAAAACAATTATTCCCGGCAGTTTTACAACGAGTTCGGTATTCACTAATTTGGAGAATACCTTCAAGATCAGAAGAGAAAATGTATAAAAGTTTCCTATGGATTTTGTGGTTTTTATGGAAAGTCAGAAATCAAAAAGTGCATCAATGGGCTTCTCTGAAACCCTCTAATATTATAAGCCATGGTATTAGGGACCATTTGGCCTCGGATGTAGCTCAAGTAAGTTTAGATAAGGAATTGAGGAAAGAAATCCCTCGAACCGGATAATTAATCCTAGAAGGTGTCAAACGAACAGATCTTAGAAAGATTCGGATCCCATTCAGGCTTAGAATGGATTTGTTTGCAAGGAGAGGGACAAATCTTGCTCTAGAGGCTATATGTCTTTGTAGAAGCCATTCACCATTTCAATCGGAGGTGGAAATATTAATTTGGGCAATGAAAACTATCCTAGCCATAAGGATAGATTATCAGCCTTTCGTATCAGATTGTGCAGAGCTTGCTCAATGGTGCATTCTCCTGATGATTGACCAGTTTTCTTCAATCTTCTAGATGAGATTGATCTGCTCCGAGCATCTTATCCTCATTTTAATCTTTCTCTCATTGATTGTAGTTTAAATTTAAAGCTCGTATGTTTATCTCGAATCTCTCAAATTTCGTTTGCTGAGTTTTCTTATGTAAAAATTTCTTCTCATGTTTGGACAACCAATCAAAGAGTTATATTCTAATTAATGTGTGGTTGAAAAAACAAATTAATCCAATTTTTTTATATAATAAATTAACAATTATATTAATTTCTGATCAACTATTTTTTTAGTCCAATAAAACTTTTGGTGCGCAATTTATGTTAATAACTAAAAAGTTATTTTGGTACGTTATTTCTTTCTATTAAAAGGTTTTGTGGCATGTTAGTTAATTTTTCTAATAAAGTAGCTATATACAAGAGAAAATATTAAATGTATCAATATTTTATGACAAAGAGTGTGAAATCCTGCCATATAAAAAAATACATACATAGTTGTGAAACTTTGAATAAATATTTATGAGAAAATATAATAATGATACCTCAAATTTAATAGTAAAAGGAGACAAGATAATAGTATCAGAATTTAAAGAAAAACAATTACTCTAATGTTTTTAGGTAATAAATTAAAAAATTTATAAATTCTAAATCAATATATATTGGGATTTTTTGAAAAATACCCTATTTATATTTTGTAATTAAAAAAACACTCTTTTATTTTCTTTTGGTTTCTTTTAAAAAAACTAACTTCTTTTATATGTGATATGACACTTTTCCTGATTTGAATTAAATGTTATATTTTTCATAAATCAAAACAAGAATTCGAAATAAGAATTGTCATTATTTTTTAATTTGATATATATAATGTTTATTGAATTTATATATTAATAGTCACCAAAATATCATAATTTAAAAATGTTATAAAAATTATCTTTCAAAGTTTCTGTGATTTATATAAAAATAAATAGTCTCCAATTAATGACCTTCAATTTCATTGGTCTCCAAAAGAAATAGTCTCCAAAATATCCTTGTGCAATCTCAAGAGATTTTAATAATATTTTTTAACCATATTTAATATTGATTGGATTAATTTTCAATAATATTTTTTTAACCATATTTAATATTGATTGGATCAATTTTCTAAAAGATATGACGTCTCTCTAATGAAACTTTTGAAATGGTTAGACTCCAAAATTATATATTATGTTTTTCTGGTCAAATAATATTATATATTGTTTTAAAAACTAATTTATGATAATAATTGACACTAATATTTTGCATAAAATAAAGATTTATTTTAACTCTACAAAACCGTTTATTTAATTTTTAAAATGTAGATTTTCTCTATAAATGATTATTAAGTTGTGTTGAAGTTATTTTAGTTAATTATTTTAAAACTTTAAAAGAAAAAAATAGAATGGGTATTTTCAAATTATGAAACATAAGTGCGTTCCAAAAATTTCACTATATTTTATTGTTTACTCAATTCAAAATTGGCGAATAATTTATGTTGTTAATAAATTATTCTATCATGTTATTTATTTATTTCTTTATTTATCCTAATAGGTTTTTAGCGTGTTAATTAATTTTACCAATGTGTTAGTTATATATAAGAAAAATTACGAAAAGTGGTGAATATTTGACAAGAAAACTATGAAGTTTTATATTTGAAATACAAAAAATGTTTGAAATTGTGGCAAAAATAGAAAAAAAAATGTGAAATATCACACGAGAAAATACTGTCCACTGTATCCATCTAA
The DNA here is from genome assembly GCA_963922655.1 of Cardamine chenopodiifolia. Lineage (NCBI taxonomy): Eukaryota > Viridiplantae > Streptophyta > Magnoliopsida > Brassicales > Brassicaceae > Cardamine > Cardamine chenopodiifolia. Next base: position 9,654,990 of record OZ000476.1, on the reverse strand, counting down.
AGATTTCTCTTTCATTTTCATACTCATAATCCCTAAATTAAAAAAAAAAGAAACCGTAAATTGAAGACGGCCAATAACTTTGCAAGCTTGAAGTTATGGTGCATTATCTCTTCATAATTTCACTCAATTTCTAGTTTCTTAAGAGTAATTTGAACAAATTATATCTAGGAATTGTCTTCAAAGCTTTGTCTTACTAGTAAAGTTCATTTTTTTTTGTTAAGCGAATTTTGAAGCACATCTCCTTTGATTAAAGTTATTTTTAAGCATACATAAGCATGACTTACTTTTTTTTGACTGAACTGAATATCATTTAATTTGGTATTTTGCATCTTAGACCAATAAAAGTAATGGCGACTGTTTTGCATGTGTGGGGATAAATACGTTTAAAATTACTTTGCATTTCAATGACTATCTCTATGCATGGTAGTTTTTAAATGTATTAAAAATGAAAATAAGAATCTGTTGTAGTATATCGCATGGTGAAATGTGGAGACTCGTTGTTGCATATATTAAGTGAATCCAGGTCTAGATTTAGTTCTTGATACGTTTGCGAAATTCAACTTCCAATTTAAACAAGTTGGATTGCCTTTCCCTTCATTCTGTTGTTTTTCCAATTATAAAAGTATCTATGGGTGTACAAAGATGTGAATTTTGAGATGCATGATCAGAAGAAGTCAGAACTTAGATGTCTAGAAATGCAGAACGAGTTCAGAGAAACAGATGGTGAACATCTCCATTTCATCTCCTGATACGTTTTCCTCTCCATTTTTTAAATGTCAATAACTTACAAAAACGTATCAGGAGTGAAATGGAGGTGCTCACCATCTGTTTCTCTTAACTCGTTCTCCATTTCTGGACATCTAAGCTCTGAATTCTTCTGATCACACCATATCGAAATTCACACCTTCGTACACCGAAAGAGACTTTTATAATCGGAAAAAAACAGAATGAAAGGAAAGGCAATCCAACTTGTTTAAATTTGAAGAGGAATTTTGCAAAAGTATCAAGAACTAATTCTGGACATGGATACACTTAATATATGCAACAACAAGCCTCCACGCTTCACCATTCGATACGCTAATATATTATAGTAAGCATTATTAATACATTCAAAAAACTACCATGCATAGAGATATTCATTGAAATGCAAAGTACTTTTAAACTTTTTTATTCCCACACATGCAAAGCCAGCAATGTTATGGGTCAAAGATGCAAAATACAAGTAAATGATATCCAGTTCAAGCATCATGTGGAATGGAGATCTAACATTTTAGTATCATGTGAAACGGAGATCTAGTATCCTAGCATCATTGACATGGAAATCTAACATCTTAGCATCATGTTCACATCATTTCCAAATGACAACACATGCATGACATTCAAACTCATCACCAAGACAAACAAACACAAGCAACACATAATTATCATTAAGACAATCAGATCCACATCAATAACTCATCACATATAGAAGAGAATCAATAGGTAAGCAAAAGAGGGGGCCATATGAGATTGAGGATACACAGATCACGCTCTCACCTTAGAGATAGCGAGATGGACGGCTATGGTTTATGATGGATCTCCTCACTTTCTCTTCTTCCTCTTCTTCTCTTCTTTCAGCTTTGTTCTTTGCCTCAGCTACAGCTCGCTTGGGAAGACCTCGACGTCGGCGAGGAGCAGCGACGGTGGCGGTAGTGGTTGAAGGCTCCTTGTGCGTCTCTCTCTCATCTTCTGAAGGTGGATGCAATTCTCTTCTCTTAAATTCTCCTTCTCATTCTCTTAAATAGGATGCATTGTTGATTAGGTTAGGGGTGAAAAGACTGGACTACCCTCAACCCTAGAAGCTAAATGGGCCACCACATTGGGCCTTGGGTTGGGGATGTCATAGTAAAAGTGATCAATATGAACTCAGCAATTGTAGATCTTTAATAAGGAGTTCCTAATAATATCTATTGAGCAAAATCCAATAAAAAAAAAAATCATTTTCATATGAATCATAAAACATTGCCAAATTGAATCTAAGAAACTATGAAATTTAAAGAGCCTAGCGACATGTATATCCATATACAGATATAAATAGACATGAGTTTTAGAGTCTTATATGACCATAGGCTTCGACACTTTAATTAAGTTTCCTAGACCATTATATATCATCTCGTAAGACTTTTCTAACAATTATTTCATGTCTTCTACATTAAAGGACCATATTTACTTACATATACGTCTCCCTCAAGTTATCCCTTACCAACCACCTTACTATTACCAACTTTAAATTCTGAAGAGTCAATGTCTGTATATCTATTCATGCTTGGATGTGCACAACACCTCAAGAAATAATATGTACGATTTCATAATGATCGGGAATGATAGAATCAAGGTTCTGATTCTTTCAACAGTAGTTATCATGAAGATTATTATTGTAAAACAAACGAGGGAACAAAATGGTTTGGGAGATGAGTCAACTAAAGAGATAGTATTGTTTTACCATAATAATCTTCATAATTGTTGTTTATCTTTGAGATGGTTCTCCTTTTGGTTTAACACTTTTATGCACATATGCATAAAAGAGAATAACAACAAATATTATACTCTTTGCAATAGTCAAAACTCAATAGGGTGATATCAGTGAAACAAGTTATAACTATTACTGGTAGATACGCTAAACAAAGTTCTTTATTTTCTCATTGTTTTGGGTATGTGTTGATCTGTCTAACATTATCCTCGGATCGGACCGCATTGCAAAGGATACAATAATAGTTTTGCATTTCATGAATAAGTCACCATTGTGGAAGGCATATGAAATCCATTGAGGTTTTCAAAAAGTACCACATAGTCCTCATTTCGGCCCATTCTTTGAGACTCTAGAAGATTTCCGTGAAGGGTTTGCATTAAGTATGATTGTGACTTATTCTAGGTTATTGGAGAAATGAAAAGATTTTGAAACTGATGTTCTCGTAAGCCAAAAAGATAGGCTCAAAGATTTATTTTTAGGGCTAGAGAAACATGGTTTTAACGTGACAATGCCTTTTATCACAGATCGACAAGCTGTTGGAATGCAAAGACAGACAACTTAGTGTGATGGAAGAACTAATAGGTTTTGACAAAACACTACAAGAAAACAACGATTTTGAGACTACAGTAAAAGTCGCTAAATAGTTACAAATTAGGAATTTAAGACTACTTTAAGATTACTCTAAAACTATGTACAATAGTCGTAAATTGATCGTTCCAAATTGTTGGAGTTGCAAATTGGTCGCTAAGTTGCGACTAACTTATGACGAAAAATATTGCGATGGTTGTGGGATGGATAGTGAGGTCACAGGGGAGTCACTAGTTCATCGATAAAAGAAGTCGCAAAATAGTCCCTATATTTGGAAGGAGTCACAAATTAGTCTTAAAATTTTGTGACTATTGTAAGAATTCATATCTAGTGACTAGCTTACAGTGGCATATAAGTCTATAAAAATTTATTTAGTCATAAATTAGTCGCTAAAAGAGAGACAATATTTTTGACTAAATTTATTTAGTCATAAATTTTGACTAAAAGAGAGACAAAATTAGTCATTCTTCAGTCGCAAAAATAGTATAATCACTCTTTAATCGCAATTTTTGCAACTAATCTGCAATTTTTCTGAGACTACATTATTGGAGTTGCAAAGTAGTTGCAAAACAAAGCTACCATTTTGTGAATGATGTAATTTATTCAATTTTGCGACTCTATTTTGCGATCACTACTAAATATGGTCGCAAAATCGTCATTACTTTCTTAAAAAATTTTGACTACAGATATTAGTCGCAAAGTTGTCATAAAAGTTTGGAAATAAGTGACTATTTTTGATTATAAGTTTTAGTCCCAAATTTACAAATTTTTTGCAATTACATTTTTAGAAGTTGCAAATAATTCGTGAAAATATCACAAAGTAGTCGCTCTTTTTGCGACTACACCCGTAGAAGCAAAATATAGTCTCAAAATCGATGTTTTCTTGTAGTGAAGGGATGGCAAATAAATCTATCAAAATTTGCAAGCTTAAATAAGATTTTGTTGATATAGAACGAAAGATTCTCAAGCTGTCGAGGCAAAAAGCAGCAATAAGAGAACACGCGGAAGCATCAACCCAAGAGAAGGATGCAATCTATAAAAAGATATGTGGAGTCATGTATAAGAAAGCAATGGAGAAGCAATAGTTGAGCATTGGAACTATAGTCGAGGTTAACATTGAGGAAGAAGTATTTGAAGATTCTTGATTTCTTGCAAAACTTATTGAAAACAATGGGAACGACAAATGCCATGTAGAATATTATATACTAAAAGCTAAAGATGGAAAAGATCTTTCGAGTGGAAAGGTTAATGTTTTGCAGATAAGGCCTCAACCAATAGAGACTATGATAGTTAGTCCGTTTGAGAAGCGTGACAAAGTTAATGCTTTGTATAAGTTCCTTGTAAATACAAATAACATGGTTCATTTTGAGAAGGCTCAAGCGATGCTAATTATCATCATTCTCAATTAAGGCTACCTAAGGTATGGATTGATGACAAGTGGATAATATCGTAACACCCCGATCCAGCGTTCATGTCCATTACAAACCTATTAAGTTTAACCCTAGTCTCTTCACCTCTATATAAAAGGAAAGAATTTGTGACTCTCAAAGGCAGAGACAAGAGACATGGTGAAGCCCTGCTCGATTTGCTCCGCATAACCACAAACCCTAGCCGTTATCAACTGTGAGGTACCACGTGACGAATAAAATATCAATAGAAATCCCCGATTCTTATTGTTATATAAAACCTAATTTCATCCTAATGAGAGGTATGTGGTACTAAATATCGTTGTTTCTTCTTTTCTGTAAGAATTTTTCTGAATCTCTGACCACTGCAGATCTAACTAGCTTTGAGAGAATAAACAAAATAATGAGCAAACAGATATATGATTTGACGATAATTTGTGGAGATATTCAAGACACTTATATCTAACCACAGCCAAAAGCGGATCAAAAATTGGAGTTATGGTCTGAAAGTTATGTTCATTTTTCCGAGTCATGTCTCTACAGATCAAACCTCACGAACATCCAACTTCAGAAGCAGTTTCCTGTTGAACAAGAAGGAGTTAGTAGCCAATCTACCTATCATTGGAAATCCCTTGCTATCAGATTTCTATAGCGTATTACAAATCCAAATTTGAGGTAAGCTCCGGCCGTAATCTGAGTTTGAAAATGATAGCGACTATAATATAGTTTCGGAAAAACCCTTGTTTCCTAACTCAAAAACCTTATTTCCTATTTTTTGGAAAGCTCATATTTTTGGAAAGTTTCTAATTTGGGAAAATTTCTATTTAATGAATGTTCTAAGTCGTTTTTCTCGTAACGTAGTTGTTAACTTTTAGGGTTCGTAAACATGCCCCAAGAAAAGGGTAAGAAGAAAGTATGAATTGTCTCTGTCATCTAGTAGCTAAGGGAAGAGTGTGATCTTTGGAAGCTTAGAGATACACTCTTTTTTATGCTTTATGAATCATGACTAGGATGGTGGAACCTACAAATGTACACTACAAGAAAGCATCGGAAAACAGACGGACAAATTCGTTGGAAATGGTTGTTTCTGACGGTTTTCTAACAGATTTGGCTGTCGGTTCTAAGTTGTCGAAAACAAAAATATGTCAGAATTTTTGACGGATTTCCTGCGCCCATATTTCCGAAGGATTTGTGAGGGATTATTTTGGTCGGTAATTCTGTTGGAAATCTGTCGGTAAGATATCGTTGGATATTCGTCTATAAGATACACTCGGAAACCCGTCGGTAATCATCTCGACAGATTTCCAAGGATATTCCGATGAACATCGTACCAATGGATTACCGTCGGTTCTAGTTTCCGATGGATTATTTATTTTATTATATTTTAAAATATTTAATTTAATTCTATTAAAATGAAAACTAAAATTAAAATTAAAAATATAAATAAATTATTCAAATACAAAAAAACGTAAAAATATTCAAAATAAAAAATAAAAGAAATTTTTTTGAAAACTATATATCATAAAATTTACAAAGCGTATGGAGGGTACTGCTCGAAGAAAGACGTCATTCTATACATCATAGAATCTTCGTTGATTCTCGTAACGCGTCGAATCAAAATCAAAACTTCTTCAACTCTGAGATTCGATTACTCTTTTCTTAATGAGTAAAGCTACGAATCGAGTTATGCTGTTGAAGGTGAAGAGAAACAACTAGGTCGAGTTGTTAAATGTAAAGTATAAATTGAGGAAGCTATTGACTCTTCGGAGCTTGAATTGAAGTAAGTAGGTCTCCAATTAAACTCCGTCACAGCGTGGTTGATTCTTACTAAAGGTTTATCTTTGATTGCTTGAATTAGCTATTTTCCCTGAAATTGAAACTTTGTGATTCGATCTATGTGTTTTCTCCATTAATAAGAAAATGAGCTGCTCTGATACCATATTCGAAATGTGGACCCAACACACATTCAAAAAATATCTTAAAAGTGGAGGATTGCCACACTCCTCAAGTTTTCCAAGTCTCCATGTGAGATCATTCCAATAAATCATCATGGGCACTTCAGATCTCGTCCCAGACTTAGGTGAAGCATATGTATTTTGTTTAGATTTTCATTATATTTGCTGTGTTTGTGTTTGTTATATATCACGTACATGGTTTTAATCGATTGTGTGAGTGATGATTTAATGGATTTGATTCATATTAGTGATGTTTATGTTTAATGTAAATCACATGATTTTTTCAAATTGAAATTTGATGATTAATTAATTACATTATTGAGTTGTGATCACTGTCAATTTTTTTGTGATTAATAATTCGATATCTCCTTTAACAAAAAAATACTTTAACCCTACTCTAAAACGATATTTTTTTGCAGATTCCATTAGTTTTATAATAAAGACAAACAGTGCTACGTCGATGATATATGATGGTCCTATATTGCTTGTGACTTTTGAATTCATAGGGTTGAGTTGCACAATTTTCAAGTCAGAGTTAATCTTGTAAAAAATAAAGGTTGATGGTTTTTACCTGAAAACTCTATTAAGTACTAAAGTTAGAGCAGTGTTCTAAAAATCGTCCTAGGCAATGGCTAGACACCCAAAAAATTGGTCATCTTCTTGCAGGCGTTGCGATTCACCCTATTTCGGTGAATCAAAACGATGATTCGGTAAAGGCGCTCTATATCAAATGAAATTGGTCTAATTGGAAAAAATCGGGCTAATTGGATAAATCGGGTACTTTATTTAATTTGTTAAAACTATGTCGTTTTGTTGAAGATTGTTTTTTAGCTTATTCTTTTACTGAAGATTATTTGTATGTAAGTTTTCTTATTTTGAATATGTTTATACATTGAATGTTAGTTTCGTTTTTGAATACATTTTAGTTTTCATACATTTTATTTTTCTTTCTTGTCTTTTCAAAAAGAAAATTATTTTGCTTGGATTCAATATAAGCTGAAAAAATATTTAATTTGGAAATAAAAAATTTCAAAAAAATAAAAAAGAATTTTAAGTGTACTAATTTACTATAGAAGTATAAAAATGTTTAAAAATTATTTTATTAACCTATTAACGCCTCTAGATTTATTTACAGTCAACTAATGCAGATCTAGCCTTCAAGAGAGAAATATCATCCGGCATCCTCTGGATTCTATAGCGGAGATGGCTGGGTTCCGTCTGGCAGCATCCAGCTACTATTGGTGGCGTTGGCTGGCTGATCTCCCGGCTATTGGCGGCATTGGCCGGATAAGCATTTCCGGCCGGCTATCGTCTAGATATCTCGCTTTTCATCTTCGGCGAATTATGCTATATTTTTCTCTGGAATTGTTTTCTAGTTTTCTTTCTTTTATTTTCGACTCTTTCGATTCATTTTGGTTCGGGTATAATTTTTCTTGCTTGATCTCTTTCTTTAGATCTAGTTGTATAATTCTCTGAGCCTCCCTTCTATAAGGGGCTTAATTCGAGTTTCATACTTACCGGATTTCTATTTTTAGAGGCGATTAAGAGTTCTTCTCAGGTGAAAAATCAACCGGCGTAATTGGCGATCATCCTTGTTCTTCTTCTTCATTACACATGTATTATGCTTCAATCTTTGTGTGACGCGTGTTCTTGGAGGGACATTGAGTTAGAGTTAAATGTAGAGTAGAAAAATTGATTTTAGGTGTAATTAGTGAATATGGTTTGGTAAAAAAAATAAATTCAAAGTACTTATTGTAAATTTTACAACACTCCAGTTAAAAACTGTTCCACTAGTCAAAAGAAAAAAATTTAAAGAAAAAATTCAGAAAAAAAGAAATAATCTCCTTTTTCTAATTGTTCGTCCTACAATATCTCGCCTATTGTTTATTTTATCAAATGATCTATTTTAAAAAAAAAAATTCAAGAAGTGAAAAATAATTATTTCTTTCCCTCCACATTTAAGGAAAGTTTTCCACTTAAAAATGAAAAAGAATATCTTCTTTTATCATTATTTTTTTATTTTCTTCCATATTATATTGTTATTGAGGTAAATAAAAATAAATAAAAATCTACTGAAAGATGGAGTTCAATCAAGACCATGAAGGATATATAGACTGATCTTGTTATATAAAAAAAATTAGCTTGTCTGCTCTGGATGGAGATCATCGATCGATACTCTAGGGGATGTCTATCAATCCTCACTGATATTGGTTGACTTTTCATTTGAACAGGGATTGATCGATATCATAATGGGTTTTGATCGATCTTCGACATCAATGGGTTTCGATATCCTAAATCGATCATCTGGATTTTGCCGTATTCTCATCGTTTTTTGCTCAAAAGCTCTAATCTTTCTCCTAATAGTCATTTGACATGAAATGACTCGTTAAAAACTAAAAATAGTCGATATAACACTAAAAATATCAAAAACTAGAACCAAAAGTGGTAAAAATTCAACACATCTGATTAGTTGTTGCTTAGTTGTTGAACCTACATTGATTTCTATATTGTGTGATTTCCATTCTCGATTGTTAGATGTTAGATGTTAGATAAGTGATCAAATTTGCTGAGTAAACTTGGTTACTTTACCTTTTTATTTTCTAGAATGTAGGCCTGGGATAATGACCCAAACCAATTTTTCCGAACCGAACCAAACCGAGAATTGTGAAAATCAGTTCGGGTATGGTTATTGGCATAAAACCAATCGACAACTTTAGAAATAGGAATAGATTATTGAATCGGTTTGGTTCGGTTATGTATAACCAAACGGTTAACCAAAATCTAATCATAAACCTAATGTTAGTCTACTAGGACACTAACCCTAATTTTCCTTCGTATTTCACTCGCAGAATCTCGTTCATCTTCTCCTTCTTCTTCTTTTTGTTGTCTTCTCTTCTTTGTTCCTTTATTCATCTTCTCATCTCTTCTCTTCAACTAGGTCTTCTTCTACTCGATTTTTCTCTTTTCCTTTCCTCTGATTGGGTGTAAACTTCTCATAATCATTTTAGGCATGTTAGCTTATGGGCTTGTCTTTTTTTATGAGCTTCTAGTTTTTGCTTGGGCTGTTAACCCCCAAAAATTTATTAAAATTGGTTTTTTAATTTAATTAAATCGAGTTTTGGTGAAATTTGGATTTTAAACTCAAAATCAAAATTAACTGAAAACTAAACCAAACCAAACCGTATTACTTTTGGTTATTTTTGGTAGAATTTTAAAATTTCAAAATAACTGATTAACTAAAATAACTGGCTGGTTCGCTTCGGTTTACCTGAAGTCGCATGCCTACTAGAATGTGTTCGTACATGAGTTTCAGTGCAAGTTTCTACTCACTAAGTGAAAGATTTTACGGGTTTTGAACATGTAAAAACGAGTAGCACGTTGTTTTGGTATGTGTGATGGGACATGTCTTATATATTGGAGAAAGTGATGAAATTAACACCTAAAATCACTCCTTGTAAATCCAAGTTTTTTGCTGCATAATAGAAAATGACATTTATATTTTCACGTATTTTAAAATCACGTGTATCTTATCAAGTGTTTTTAATCCCAAAAATACAAAAAACAACATAAATAATATGGATTCTATTTGCCATTTATTTATAATTTTGAGGCGGAAGATAACAGTATGACATGTATTTGTTTTAAGTACTAAAGTTTGAGTAACATGTAGAGTAGAAAAATGAAAATGAAAAGAAAAAAATCATTTTGGATCTAATTAGTGAATATGGTTTGATAAAAAAATAATATAAAAATATTTATTGTAGATCTCACAGCACTCTAGTTAAAAACTGATTCACTAGCCAAAAAAAAATTATGAAAAAATAAAATAAAAAAATATTCTCATTTTCTTTTCTTCTACATAAAGAAAATTTGCCACCTAAAGAAATTATTATTTTTCTCTTTTCTTATATTATAAGAGAATTTTGGTGAAAGTCGAGTAATTTATAATTAAAAAGATTAAAATAATAAAAAGAGAAAAAGGAGAATGATAAGAGTTCAGAAATGTTCTCATTTCAGAGATTCTTGACAACATTATTCACATTTTTCTATCACTGATTGGTTTAATTCAAAAAATAATTATATAATCAACTTATATGAAAATATTATATTTTCGTTTGATAGACTCAACAAATCTCTAATCAATGTGGAGGCTCTAATATGTTACTCCAAAATAACACTAGTAGTAGAAATTTTAGTCAATATACAGAGAAAGATTACAAAACTTGGGAGTCTAATAGGATGCCGTTTAATATTTTTGTCTAATATTAGTTTAATATTAAGTTAATATTTTGGACACATTGAGGAGACAATAGGGTGCCGTTTAAGGTAAGTAAGGGTGATTGGCGATTCTTCAATTTCTAGGGTTAGGGCTGCTCCTAGCGGCGCTTAATGGCTTCTTCGCCTTCTTGGAGGCTCTCGGGAGTTGAGGGTTTTCAGTTTGGAGGTGTGGTTGATCCTCGAATTGGTTTTGGTTCTGGTCCTAAGGCTACATCTGAGTTAGGGGAGGCTTCGGGGATTGCAGGGTCTATGGTTAGTGGTGAGGCTTCAGGGGACTTCAGTTCCAAACCACAATATGGCTTCAGTTCTGGCTGCTTTATCAGGTTGCGTGGTGAAGATTGCAGAGAGAGTAAAGGGCTTAGGTGAGGCCGGCGCTAAGCCTGTTTCATCGGTTGTTAATGGAGTTCTTAGGGTTGATATCCCTTTTGAGATCCTGGATAATGCAGAACCGTTATGGAAGTGTTTTCTGGTAGGGTATTTCATGGGGGAGGCGCCTCATGCTGGAAAGATTCATGCGGTTGTAAACAGGATCTGGGTTACTATGGAAAAAACTACGAAGATTGACGTTCAGTTTATTACAAAGACCTCGGTTCTATTTCGGATTGAAGATGCACATATGCGTGCTCGTGTCCTGAAGCGTAAGTACTAGCACTTTTAGGATGTGCCTCTGGTTGTTAGTGAATGGACTCCAGATTCTACTCACGAGAGGCCAGATCTTTCGGCTATGTCTATGTGGGTTGATTTAAAGAAGGTTTCGGGATATTTATATTCTCAGAGGGGGCTAAGTTTTCTGGCAAACAACACTGGAAAATTTTTGAAGCTTCACCCAAATACAGAGCATTGCATGAGGCTTTATGTGGAAAGAGTTTTGGTGGAGGTGAATCTGCAGAAACCTCTGATTGAGGAGATTTGTTTTTTGGATAAAAGTGGTGAGTCGGTCTCTGTTAATGTGGGCTATCCGTGCCTTCTTCTGCGTTGCTCAGCCTACTTCAAATGGGGACATGGAGATAACGATTGTCTGGCTCCAAAAAATGTCACTATCTTAACGAGGGAGAAGAACACTCAAGTGAAAAGAGGGACTGTGGACATGGGGAATGTGGAGACTAGGGCTGAGGAAAACAGGGGCTGCGCAAAAGGGAGGTGGATGAGAAAAACAGGGGATGTTTCAGGGTCTGTGGCCACTTTATCGCCAAGACATGGAAATCAGCCTAGAGAGGTGGTGAATAATCTCTTGTCTGAGCTGGAACAATCTCGCTCGATTATCAAACAGTCTTCAAATTTAATGGTTGACAGGGTTAAAGAATGCGGATTTACAACAGGTGGCTTTAATCAGAGCGAGTTGAGGGATATATGACTAAGCAGGAGTGGTCTGTTCTGGCCAGGTCTGGTAAGCGATCTCCAGCAAAGTTAGTTGAGAAGGTTTTCGAACAGGATGACATCTTGAGGTCTGGTTCTAAGTCCCCTACGGGTTTTACTGTGTTGGCATCCTTTGCTTAAGTGAGTGATACTGAGGAATGAAAGATTCTTGATCAGTCTATTGAGAGTTCAAAGGTGATTGGTAATGAGGCCGTAACAGTTGTTGAAGCTAAGCAATCTGCAAAACAGTTTTATATAAGAATGATATTATTCAACACGGTACGCGAAGAAATAATATTAGAGCTTCAATTAAGAAGCATTGATGTCGTATATCTTTGCTTGAACATGTGTAGATTTAATAAGTCACGTAGTTGTAAAGGAATGAATGGGTTAAAGTTGCTAAGCCGTGTTTTGGCTGAATTGTAGAGACAAAGTCCAGGAGTAAAAGTTCAAAACTATTTTGGATGCTTCATTTTTGGGATGGAATTCACTCACAAATTACGAGTATAAATGACTGGGCCATATCTGGGTGTTGTGGGCAGAAAATGTGGGGGTCTCTCTTATCTCCAAAAGTGCACAACTCATAACGGTAGGGTGACTCTGAGTAAAGGCATTCAATTTGTTGCTCGTGTATCTATGCATCAAACTTTCAGGAATATCGGCGGGATCTCTGGGAAGAGTTGGAGAGGATTAAAACTATATTTGTTAGGAAGAATGTTCCATGGATTGTGCTTGGTGATTTTAACGAGATTCTGAGTTCGGCAGAGCATTCACGGTTCCATGAATATCTTTTAAATTAGTCGGGTATGCTGGAGTTCCAAAATCTAGTTTCTAATTGTGGACTGGCTGATCTCGCTTCCGTTGGCTCAGCTTTTACGTGGTGGAATAGTCAAGCTGAAAACCCTATTGGAAAGAAACTTGATCTGGTTTTGGTAAATGGTGCGTGGATTTCTGTGTTTCCTCAATCTTTTGCAGCCTTTTAGACTAGTGGTATCTCGGATCATACACAAAGTTATGTTAAGCTGGACAATGTTATATCAACTGCCCGAAAATTATTTAAGTTCTTCACTTACTTGGCGTCGCTTCCGCAGTTTCTTCCTCTTGTGAGCCAACAACGGTCTACCCTTCCAACTCTGTTTCACTCTCGTATGCCTCTATACCGTTTTCATGGGCAAATGAAGGCGTTAAAGTACCAACTTCAAAGTCTTAACAAAATTATCTATGGTGGTCTTACAGTTCGGTCTAAAGAAGCGTTTTATAGGTTATGTGAAGCGCAGACTATTGCTTTACATATGCCATCTCCACAGTCTTTTCCTATTGTATCTGAGGCCACCTCAATATTGAATCACTATGCGGAAGTAGAGGAGAATTTTTATAAGCAAAAATCTCGGTTTACGTGGTTGAGTGCAGGGAATCATAATACCAGTTTTTCCACAAAACAGTACAAAGTCGGGCTTCAAAAAACGCTATCAGGAGGATCATAATGGCTAATGGGCGTATTTTAACGGAGATGGAGGACATTAAGTGTGAAGCAGCCAGTCATTTACAGATTATTCTCAACTCCATTACGATGAAATAGAGGGAGTCTCTGAAGCTTACTTAGAAAGTCTCATTGAGTATCGTTGTTCGTTCAATGATTGAGATAGTAGCCTTGGTCCGGCCTATTTTAGCAGAGGAGATTAAATAGGGGTATTCTCAATGCCTATTGATAAGGCACCGGGACCAGACGGGTACTCTATTGAGTTTTATCGTGAAGCTTGGTCGGTGGTGAGTAAAGATTTGATCACAGTGGTGTAGTCCTTCTATCTCTACGGGATTATGCCTCGGGTGTAAACTCTACGATTCTGACTCTGATTCCCAAGCATGATTCTCCGGTAAGTATGAAGGATTATATACCCATAGCTTGCTGTAATATAATGTACAAGATCATTTCTAAGCTCATCGCCTTTCGTTTGAAGAGAACGTTGCCAAATATGATTGAATGGAATCAGAGTGTCTTTGTTAAAGACAGGTTATTGCTTGAGAATGTATTGATGGGTAAAGATCTTGTTAAAGACTATCACAAGGATTCAATTTTGATTCGGTGTGCGATTAAATTTGATATATCCAAAGCCTTCGACACGGTTCGGTGGGAATTTATCATCTCAACTCTTTGGGCCATGCCTTTTCCATATCAGTTTATCCATTGGATTCATCAATACATGTTGACAGCATCCTTTTCTATTTCTATCAATGGTAAACTTGTTGGGTTCTTTAACAGCTCTAGAGGCCTTCTTCAAGGTTATTCACGCTCTCTGTATCTCTATGTTACCGCAAGTAATGTGTTGTCGAGAATGTTAAATAAAGCAGCCCATTATGGACTCTATGGATTCATCCAAAATGTAAGAAATTTTTCGTCACTCATCTAAGCTTTGATGATGACATTTGGTCTTTACGGATGGGAAGACAGAATCAATATTTGGTGTTATCGACATTTTCAAAAGGTTTGCTCCTATGTCCGGACTCAATATCAATGCTTCTAAGTCCTCTATATTTTCTGGTGGTGAGGACAGGGCTAGATCGATTAGTGCAGCGCAACAGCTGGGACTTGAAAACAATGCTCTACCTATTCATTATTTGGGTTTACCACTTACCACAAAGTCTATAACTAGTCATGAATATGAGCCGCTTATAGACTGGATCAGATCTCGGCTGCTGTCTTGGGCGACTAATAGTCGGTCATATGCTGGCCGTCTCTAACTCATAAAGTCGGTTATTTCGAGTATCTTCAACTTTTGGTGTTCGGTATTTAGATCTCCAACTTCTGGATGAGATTGAGAGTTTGTGTGGTAGGTTCTTATGGGGAGGTTCGCCAAACTGTCAAAATATAGCAAAAGTTTCTTGGGATGATATTTGTTGTCCGGTGAAAGAAGGTGGTTTAGGTTTACGAAGGCTGCGGGATTCTTCTCCTTTTTTTCCCTTAGCTTGATCTGGAGATTACTCACAAGCTCGAGCTCTTTGAGGGTTGCTTGACTCGGGCTTATTTTTGAAGCAAAACTCCTTTTGGAATGTTAATGATGCAACTTTGGAGTCTTGGATATGGCGCAAGTTACTCAAGTTTCGAGGTATAGCATGTGATTTTATTCTAAAGGAGGTTGGTAATGGTAAAAGCACACTTTTTTGGTGGTATGTTTGGTTACCTATGGGAGAACTCTGGGAACACCTGATACTTATCGAGTCAGCTTCTCAGCTCGTTGTACTTGGAACCAAATCTGTAAGGTTAGGAGTGAAGTTTTTTGGTACGACACAATCTGGTTCCCCTAGGTGATACTGAGGTACTCTTTTATCACTTGGTTAGCGGTTCACGATCGACTATCTATAGGTACACGTACTAGTTTATGGGGGTCAAGCTCAGGACTGTGTGTTATGTGGGGAGTCGGAAGAATCTCGAGACCACCTATTTTTTCCTTGTTTTTTTTCCTATATGATTTGGACCAGGGTTGTCGGGGTTTTCTTGGGAAACAAGATCACATGGCCTTGCAATCCGTTTGCTTGACAAAATACTACAACGCATGGCCTTGCAATCCACAATCTACCATTTATGGAGAAAACGGAATGGAAGACGCCATGGTCAAGTAAAGAACTACCATTTATACAGCCCATCTAACTTGAGTTATATCCAACGTTATACATGGACGACTCATTTCGCTTCACTATATGGCGGACAATAAACTTAGTGGACTCTTTCATCGATAGTGATCTACACATTCTTAAGTTTATTTTTTTCATAGATTCGTCTCTTGTAATTAAACATCTCATATTAATACTAATTTCATATTTAAATAGAAAAAAAAAAAAGATAACAAAACATTTTCTTTATATGAAAATGTTTTTACTAGAAAAATAGTAAAGTATTCTAGATTAATTTTTATTTCACTTTTATTTTTCTTTTATCTATTGATAAAGGTTTATTTTTCTTTTCATTTAACCATTGCTTACCAGACCTAACTCATCCCGTCATGAAATTTTTTTAGTTCAGCGGGATCTTATCCCTACAAGTACACTATGTGATAGTTATTACAATAACCTTTCTGGCTTTCTCTTTGCTTACTTCATGTTTACCTAAAAATATTTGTTTGCTACAGACTTTCTACTAAATTACAAAATTTAATTGCATTTTCTGTCGTCTCTTTTTAGGAAAAAAAGTAAAAATAATAATAATAATAACATATAGAAAAAAGACAAACCAAACACCTTTTTTGGCATCAGAAAGTTTGTGGTTCTAAGACTTAAAGAGTCCAACGTTATATCTAAAAGAATCGGCTTGAGACTTTGTTAGAGAGATTCAGTTAAAGATAAATCTGAAAAATGTTTCTGTTATTCATTTTAATCAAGTCAACGTTTACATTTGATCTTATCAAGATATCTTGACATTAAACCATAGTAAATCAAACCCGGTTTATATCACACTGGTTTACAATTAAATCAATATAACCATGGTCTAATATCCTTCCTCAAAATGGTAAGTAAATTGATCGGAGAGCCATCTTGCCCAGAAGAGATTTGAAATGAGCTGGAAACAGAGACTTAGTGAAAGTATCTGCGATTTGTTGATCTGACTTAACATGAAGAGTTTTAATCAAACCACTTACAATCCTGTCACGAACTATATGACAATTCATCTCCACATGTTTAGTGCGGTCATGAAAGACTGGATTGTTAGCTATATGAATTTCTGCCATTGAATCACAAAAGAAAGCAACTAGTTTAATCTGAGGAGCTCCAAATTCGTGAAGTAAGTTCACCAACTAAGCAACTTCTCTCACAGCAAATTGCATTGCTCTATATTCAGACTATGCTGAAGAATGCGAGACCATTGTTTGCTTTTTAGATTTCCAGGAAATGACAGAGTTTCCAATGAACATACACTAACCAGAAGTTGATCTTCTAGTATCCAGACATGATCCCCAGTCAGCATCTTTATAACTCTTCAAAACCAAATCATTTTCAGCTGAATAAAACAAACCATTACTGTTCCCTTACTGTATCGCAACATTTAATAAGCTTCTTGCAAAAGAGAAGGTTTCGGAGCTGAAGTAAATTGACAGAGATTGTTGATTACAAAAGTAATGTCAGGACGAGTAATAGTCAAATACATAAGTTTGCCTACCAATCCTTTATATGAAGCAGGATCATCAAGTAGTTTTTCATCTCCATCTTGAATCAACTTAATGCTAGTTTCCATTGGTATACTCGACAGTTTGCAGGCTAATAAGCACATCTCTTCTAACAATCCCAAAACATACTTTCGCTGGCAAACTGAGATTCCTGAAGCAGAACGTGCAATTTCTAGACCAAGAAAATATTGTAATGCTCCTATGTCTCTTAGCTTGAAAGCTCTCTTTAAATCTTCTTTTAACTGAGCAACTTCATCATCATCGTTACTAGCTATAACAATGTCATCTACGTACACAAGCACTGCGATATATTTCCCATTCACATGACGCACAAACAAAGTATGATCAACATGTGATTTTCAAAGCTTAAAGGCATTAATGTGTTACTAAATTTAAGAAACCACTGTCGAGAAGTTTGTTTTAAACCATAGAGAGATTTTTGCTACTTACAAACTGCAGCTCCTGGTAGAATATCTCCGTCCTTGAGAGTATAACCAGGAAGCAGTTGTATAAAAATCTCTTCTTCAAGATCACCATTGAGAAATGCATTGGAGATACCTAATTGATGTAAGCTCCATTTCTTTGCAGCTCCCACAGCTAATAGAGTCTTAACTGTGGTCATTTTGGCTACAAGTGAGAATCTATCCACAAAGTCAACTCCCTCTTGTTGTGTCTACCCTTTGGCAACTAATCTGGCTTTATAATGTTCTAAACTGCCATCTGCATTGAGCTTTACTTTATAAACCCATCGACATCCTATTGTCTTTTTCTCAAGAGGAAGAGAACACACTTCCCATGTTGTCTTGCCTTCTAGAGCTTGTAGTTCATCAGTCATAGCTTTTAACCAATCATATAACTTCTTGGCCTGACTGTAAGAATTTGGTTCTGCATATCTCGTAACAGAACAAATCAACGCTCTATAAGGTATTGACAATTTATCATAACTCATATACTGTGATAGAGGATATTCAACACCTGAAGTAGTCATGTTACAATAGTAGTCTTCCAAATGAGCAAGAGCTTTTTTTTTCGTTTACCATTAAGATCAGTACCTCAAATCACAGAGTCTGAAACAATCAAATCAACATAACCCCTCGGAGATGACAGACAGACCTAGATTGTCACCATTTGTGAGATAATATGGGGAGTACTACTATATGGAGACTCAATTAGCGAAGAAAGTACTTCTTGAGCTCGCTGTATCTTTGGTGCGTCTTCGGCAGAAGAATCTTCGCGATTTACCGATTTCCGAGCTGAGGTAGCTGCTCTAACCGTGCGAGGCTTCATTCTGCAAGTATAAATCATCGGATAGTTTGTTCACTGGTGTAATCACCGTGATTTCAAGATTCTTGATTAGTTCCAATGAAAAAAAGCAAGACAGAGATTAATCAGAATGATTCATCAGCGATCGGAACTTGAAAGATGCGGCAGAATAAAAAGGAATGGTTGAATTCAACTTCAAGAATTCAACGCTCTGATACCATGTTAGAGAGATTCAGTTAAAGATCAATCTGAAAAATGTTTTTGTTATTCATCTTAATCAAGTCAATGTTTACATTTGATCTTATATAGTCAAGATATACATTAAACCAGAGTAAATCAAACCCGGTTTATATCACACCGGTTTACAATCAAATCAACATAACCATGGTCTAATAAACTTATAATCCTTGACGAAGCCATGTTTCATCTGTTCTCAACTCTCTATAAATGAAAGTGACACTAGCACCCTTCTCTCTTACAAGCTTCCCTCATCGCATCAACTCTTCTTCCCGGTCACCGTCGCTTCTCTTTAAGTCTCCATCCTCAGCCTCTATGATGATGACGGCGCGTGGGAGCGTGGCTGTGAAGGCTGCTATCTCCACGGAGGCGTTACGAGAAGGAATAGCTGAATTCTAAAACGAGACGACTGGTTTGTCGGAAGATATTTGGGGAGATCATATGCACCATGGCTTCTATGACCCTGACTCTTCCATTAAACTCTCTGATTCCGGTCACCGGGAAGCTCAAATCCAAATGATTGAAGAGTGACAGGAACCTACGTACCGGACATCCGGCTAACCAGGTCGCAGACAAGTCCACAGACAAGTCTTGCCCGATCATTGCCAAGTCCGTAGAACAGCCCGCAGACAAGTCTCGCCCGTTCGCAGACAGGAGTTACCCGAGCACCACCCGTTCCACGGACGAGCTCCACCCGTTCACCACCCGTTCCACGGACAAGTTTAACCCGTTTTCAGACAGTCCACAAACAAGTGATGCCGAGCACCCAGACTTGGCATCACCCGATCAAGACGAGGCTTTGGAGGTTCCCGACCTTCCACCTGGACCCATCAAAAAGAGCAAGACCAAGCTCTATAGAGACAAGTTCGTACGAGTCGTGCAACGCCTCATGGACCAAGAAGCCACCAAGGCCGAGCCGACCCGCATCATCACCGATGCTCAAGAACTAAGCATCTTCACCATCACTAGGTGAAGACGCACCCAAGACGTCAAGAGAGTCGCACTCTTTTTCCCTGTTCGGATTTATCCCTAAGTGGTTTGCCGGATAGGTTTTTAACGAGGCGAGGAGACTTCACACATCACGCCTCACCATGGTCACTCTTCTTGGAAACGTCCGGGCCAAGTTAGAGAGACAAGGCGTGATCCTATCTTCTGAGGCCCACCCGCATTTTGAACCTCTTTCCTTTAGTTATTTTTATACTTTATGTCTTGTTTTTAAGCGGCCCGCTAAAGGTAATGTCTTTAGCGGCCTCATTTTGAACGCTTAACCCTTCCCTTGTAAGCCTATAAAAGGCGTGTAACCCCTTTTTCTCTTTCAAGTTCAATCAATTCAATTCTCTTGAACCTCTTTCCGGTAATGTTTCCTCGAGCCGGGCTCGGAACCATCACCGGCTTTTCCATATCAAGGGACGTTCCATACCCCTTGTGTCGCATTTCATTCCATTTCATCTCTTTCGTGAAGAATCGGGTCGAGTCATCCTCGGTTCTTTGTTCTATCCTTCTATCCCTTTTCGTTATCGTTCCGGCAACTAGTCTGTACCGAGTCAAAGCCTGATTGCCGACGAGTACCCGTGACAGATCCTTGGATCAGTCTCCTGGGGTACATCAACTAGTATCAGAGCTGAACGCTCCCCTAGTTGGCCCCTTGCTTCTCTTAGCCTCTTCTCTTTTCTCGGAAAACCTTAAGCTGAGCCTTGACCAAGTGTCAAGCTTCGGTTCCATCGTTACCAAACCTTTCTGGACAAGATCGACTGAGATTCGACCAAGTGTTGGACTCTCAGCTCATCTCTTTGTTCCGACATTTTATTTTTCACTTAAAGGAGCACACGTTCTTGTTGCTTGTTTCCGATTCGTTCGGGTCGAGTAGTAAGGTTGCAAACTCCGTGAGGTCCCAAGACTTGACTGCGTCGTTTGCTAGTTTAGCCATAAAATGGGTTGAGTTTGAAACCAATTTTCAAAACTCGGTTCCCTCCATTTTTCTCGAGGTTTACTAGTTTGTTTGGGGAGTAAACGTCCTTTTCTCGACCAAGCCACGTTTTGGCTCGAGGGATTGACATGTTACCCCATGTGGTCCCAAGTTTATACCGCATCGTTAGGGGTATTGCCCAAGGAACGCCGTGTGTGTGTGGTCCCGAAGTGCTAGCCGCTGATTTGAACCACGCATGAGCTGTCCTTGTCCTTTATTCCCTAAACGACCTTTTATTCCTCTTGTCCCCTAGCTTAGTTGTCCTTTACGCATCTTGTCGAGCTAAGGTTACCGCATTTGGACCTATCCGTTCATACCGAAAGAGGCCAAGCAGTGTGTCCTTTTCTCGTACAACCTTGTCCTTTTTCTTATTTCTTACGCTTTCTCTTTCTTGTTATTTACTTTACCCTTGTACTTTTACCTTGCCTCGTGTTTTATTCTTTCTTACCAGGTACTCGGGATAACACTCGTCTGACACCCATTTCGGCACTTGACAGACCATTTTGTCCCGTTCCTTTACCCGTTCTGCCTACCTGTCACCCGTTCCGCCTGCTTGTCACTCGTCCCGTTCCGTTACCCATTCCGCCTGCCTGTCACCCGTCCCGTTCCGTTACCCATTCCGCTTGCCTGTCACCCGTTCAATCATCCGGCAGAACCCTTCTATCCCGTTCTGTCACCTGTCTGTTCTGTTCCGTGACTCGATCATTACCCGAGCCATGGAACCAAAGCCTGAGCCACCAGAGATCGGACCGATCCTTACCGCCATTCAGAACCAGCTTCAAAACATTGAAGAAAGGCTGAACCAGGTCGAGACTCCACCTTAACAGCCCGGTTACCCCGCTCCACCATTAAGGGTCGGCTTGCCCGAGCAATGACCCGGGGCTAACCCGGCCATGTGGCACTAGCATGAGCTCGACCGAGAGCACATGTCCGACAATGAGATGGATCTGCATCTCCCAAGAAGAATGAGACCTAGACGACAAGCTGGTCTTCAAGAAGATGGTCCCGAGGAACCTATCCTCCGACTGCACGTCCCCAGCCTCAAGCTCGTGGCACCCACCTTAGCCAGACGAGTAGATCTCGAAGCCTACCTCGACTGGGAGCGACGAATGGACCACATATTCAATTGTTATGCGTACGACGAGCAAAGGAAGATCGCATACACGGCTGGTCAACTCACGGACCACACCCTCACCTGGTGGGACCGTAACATGGACGATAGGCGTCGAAACCGCAAAGGACCTATCCCAACCTTGGAGGTCATGTAGTATGTGACGAGCCTTAACCGAAGCCGACCCCAAGGCACGCCTACTTGGTATCCGAGTGCTTTCCCGAGTAATCCACTTGTCTGCGGACAAGACAGACCCAGGCCAGCCGTAGTCGAATCCAGGTTTCGACCGAGAAACCCCGAGCCAGCCCTAGAAAACCCCTGACCAGATCCTCGACAAGCACCCGAAGCTGTCCGGGCCCGAGACATCGTCTGCTTCAAGTGTCAAGGTCACAGACACTATGCACGAAACTGCCATAACCAGTGGGTCATGATCCTTACTCCCGAAGACGACTATGAATCTCACGACGATGAGCCGGCACCTGCCGAAGACGAAGTCCTTACGACCGAAAAGGTGGAATACCCGGATGAAGGCGAACTGCTCATGATCCGGTGTATCCTTAGCACTACCCCAACCGCAGAAGACCCGAGCCAGCGCGAAAACATCTTCCACACGCGTTGCACCGTCAATGGGAAGATTTGCGCTCTAATCATCGATAGTGGGTCGTGCACCAACGTGGCCAGCCTCCATATGGTCAAGAAGCTTGACCTCCCTACCACCAAGCATTCAGCCCCCTACAAACTCAAATTGCTCAACGACAAGTCGGTGATTCAAATAGCCGAACAAGTCACCATTTCCTTTAGCATCGGTCAATACCAAGATCGGGTGCTATGTGACGTAGTCCCCATGCAAGTGAGCAATCTCCTTCTAGGCCGCTCCTGGCAATTCGACAAAGGCGCCACACACGACGGCCGGACCAACCAATAGCAAGCTAGTCAGCCTTGTCCCACTCTCCCCGGCTCAAGTCAACGAACTCCAAGCCAAACTCTCCAAGGGATCCCCGGAAAAGTCCAACTTCCTCATCAATGCAAGTACCGTGAGGAAATCCATTCCCCACGGAGTAATCCTTATGATACCCAAGGAAAGCCCGAGCAACCCTTCCATGGACTGGTCATCACCCAGAGAGCTAGAACAAGTCTTGAAACGCTTCCAAGACGTGTTCCCCGACGAAATGCCGCCCGGCCTACCTCCTCTCCGGGGAATCGAGCACCAGATCAACTTCATTTCGGGAGCTTCTTTGCCGAACCGAGCAGCCACCGCGTCAACCCCGACGAGGCTAAGGAGCTAGATCGCCAATTCTCCGACCTTATGAACCTTGAATACCTTGAAACGGTCTTAGGTACGCTTCAATCGAAGGCCTCTACGCTAACCTTAAGAAGTGTGTTTTCGGTGCTAATAAGCTTTGTTTTCTAGGATTCGTTGTGAGTTCGCAGGGTCTCAAAGTCGACGAGGAGAAGATCAAGGCGATCCAAGAATGGCCAACTCCCGCGAGCATCAGCCAAGTTCGGAGCTTCCACGGACTGGCCAGCTTCTATAGATGGTTCGTGCGTGACTTCAGTACCATCGCGGCTCCCCTTACCGCCGTCATCAAGAAGAACACCGAGTTTCAATAGGGACCCGACTAGGACAAAGCCTTCTGTGAGTTCAAAGAACGTCTCACCCAAGCCCCTTTGCTTACCCTTCCGGATTTCGACGAGACGTTCGAGGTCAAGTGTGACACCTTTGGAATAGGCATTGGAGCAGTCCTTACTCAAGACGGCCGATCGGTCGCATACTTCAGCGAGAAGCTTAGCGGCGCTTCACTCAACTACCCCACCTACGACAAGGAGCTATATGCCTTGGTCCGTGCCCTCGAGACATGGTAGCACTATCTCCTCGCCAAAGAGTTCGTGATCCACACCGACCATGAGACATTGAAGCACCTCTAGGGACAAACCAATCTGAAGAGGCGACACGCTAAGTGGCTCGAGTTCATCGAGACCTTTCCATACGCCATCAAATACAAGAAGAGAAAAGACAACGTTGTGACCGACGCATTGTCTCGACGCTATGCATTGATCACGGTCTTAGACGTAAAGGTTTTGGGGTTTGAGGGCATCAAAGACCAATACGACCAAGACCCAAAGATAGGCTAGTGCTTCCGAGGCCACGAAAACCATCCCTACCAAAAGTTCTATCTCCATGAGGGCTTCCTCTTCAAGGAACGGAAGCTGTGCATTCCTCAAGGATCGATCCGGGAACTCCTTACCCGAGAAGCTCACGGTGGAGGACTTATGGGTCACTTTATCTCCCTTAAGACCTCTTTCAATACTCTGGAGTCACTTCTATTGGCCGACAATGAAGCGCCAAGTTGAAGATTTTTGTTCTAAGTGCTTGGCTTGCAAAAAGGCCAAGTCCCGGAGCCAACCGCAAGGATTGACACGCCACTACCCATACCGACTGCACCATGGATTGACCTCTCAATGGACTTTATCCTTGGGCTACCCGTCATCGACCGCAAGGATACTATCATGGTGGTCGTAGACCGCTTCTCCAAGATGGCACATTTCATCTCCTACTCCAAGTCCCACGATGCAACAAAAATAGCTGAGTTCTTCCTCCGTGACATTGTGAGAATACACGGCATACCCCGCACCATTGTCTCGGACCGGGAACCCAAGTTCCTCGGTCATTTTTGGCGAACCTTATGGCGGCAACTCGGCACCAAGCTCCTCTATTCCACCACTTGCCACCCACAAACTGACAAGCAAACAAAGGTCGTGAACCGAACGCTCGGAGCCCTCCTTCGAGCGACCTTAGGCGACAACAAGATGGCTTGGCTCGATGTTCTACCGTTGGTCAAGTTCGCCTACAACCAGGCCATCCACTCAGCAACTAGAAATTCTCCCTTCGAGGTGGTCTACAGGTTTAACCCCTTAACCCCGCTAGACCTACTCCTTTTACCCCCAGGTCAGGTTGAGAACCAAGAAGGAATCAACAAGGCTGCCTACGTCAAGAAGCTCCATGAAACGGTCCGAACAAATATCAAGAAAAGGACCAAGCACTACGCTCGACAAGCCAACAAGGGCCGAAAGCGAACGGTGTATCAACCCCGCGATTGGGTCTGGCTCCACTTCAGACCCGAGCGTTTCCCTTAGCAAAGGAAAAGCAAGCTCAACTCCCGCGGTGATGGACCGTTCCGAGTGCTAGAGCGGATCAATGACAATGCCTACTGCATTGAACTCCCTGGTAAGTATAACGTCTCTCCCACGTACAACATATCTGACTTGGCTCCTTTTCATGCAGATGATGAATCAGTTTTGAGGACAAAACCTCAACAAGAAGGAGGGGATGACAGAAACCTATGTACTGGACAGCCGGCTAACCAGGTCGTAGACAAGTCCACAGACAAGTCTTGCCAGATCATTGCCAAGTCCGTAGAACAGCCCGCAGACAAGTCTCGCCCGTTCACAGACAGGAGTTACCCGAGCACCACCCGTTCACCACCCGTTCCACGGACAATTTTCACCCATCTTTCAGACAGTCCACAAACAAGTGATGCCGAGCACCCAGACTTGGCATCACCCGATCAAGACGAGGCTTTGGAGGTTCCCGTCCTTCCACCTGGACCCATCAAAAGGAGCAAGACCAAGCTCTATAGAGACAAGTTTGTACGAGTTTTGCAATGATTCATGGACCAAGAATCCACCAAGGCCGAGCCGACCCGCACCATCACCGACGCTCAAGAACTAAGCGTCTTCACCATCACTAGGTGAAGACGCACCCAAGATGTCAAGAGAGTCGCACTCTTTTTCCCTGTCCGGATTTATCCCTAAATGGTTTACCGGATAGGTTTTTATCGAGGCGAGGAGACTTGACGCATCACGCCTCACCACGGTCACTTTTTTTGGAAACGTCCGGGCCAAGTTAGAGAGACAAGGCGTGATCCTATCTTCCTAGGCCCATCCGCGTTTTGGACCTCCTTCCTTTAGTTATTTTTATGTTTTATGTCTTTTGTCTTTAAGTAGCCCGCTAAAGGTTATGTCTTTAGCGGCCTCATTTGGGATGCTTAACCTTCCCTTGTAAGCCTATAAAAGGCGTGTAACCCCTTCAATGAAACGTTAGACTTTTCACAAAAATACTTAAGAGTTTTTTCTTTTTCAAGTTCAATCGAGTCAATTCTCTTGATTCTCTCTCCGGTAATGTTTCCTCGAGCCGGGCTCGGAACCGTCACCGGTTTTGCCATATCAAGGGACGTTACATACCCCTTGTGTCGCATTTCGTTCCATTCCATCTCTTTCGTGATGAATCTGGTCGAGTCATCCTCGATTCTTCGCTCCATCCTTCTATCCCTTTTCGTTATCGTTCTGGCAACTAGTCTGTATCGAGTCAAAGCCTGATTGCCGACGAGTACCCGTGACAGATCCTTAAATCAGTTCCCCGAGGTACATCAAAGAGTCTCTTCGTTTCGCCGGTGTTACTGGTCTGCTTCTTAATCCCCGGTTTAATATTATAGTTAACGAACCAAAAAAAAAGGAGTTAATTATACAAACAAAATTGTTCTTAAAGTCCTTTAAATCTAGATATTTTACAAAGACAATAATTTAACGGTTAAGATATGAGTAGGGGTTTTTTTGTAGTTAAATAATGTTAATCTGGTACCACATTTAAGGTGATTGTCAGCAACAAGTTATCCCAAACTATTTATTGATTTTATGAACGATATTTTTTATCTCCTGTAAATTTACTCTGATTTTTTGTTTATGATGATAAAAAAGCTTAATAAAATGAAGAAATTTAGCCAGATAACATTTCTCTCAATATTGCTTTGGAAAAAGCGTTAAAGGGACAAGGAAATAAAAAGAAAGTGATACAATCACATACACTCTCTAGACTTGTTTGTGTAAAATTGTCTAATAATATACATACGTAACTGTAAATACAAAAGTATATAGTTACAATTAGATATTGTTTCATAATCTATATTTCCAAGAAAGTAGCATCTTCCTTGCATCTAAATAATGTGCATCCGGTGAAATATATGACTAATATTATAACACATGAACTAACATTTCAATTATTGTGATTGAAAAAAAGCGGAAGTAGAAAGAATAAAGAGAGTAGTAGATGTTGGGTGTGGGATCGGAGGAAGCTCAAGGTATCTTGCCACTAAATTTGGAGCTGAATGCATGGGCATTACTCTCAGCCCCGTTCAGGCCAAGAGAGCCAATGATATCGCAGCAGCTCAGTCACTATCTCATAAGGTAGATTTGGGGGTACTATAACAGTTTTATATACCCATGAATCATGATCACTGTAAATATAGAGTTTTACCAACTTTATGGAACAGACTTTTAGATTAGATTAGATTAGATTTGAAGTTGAGTTTTTTTATTTAAATTTATTGTATCGTATTATATAGTTCTTGTTTAAGAATAGAAGAAAATATTTTAAACGATTTGAAACATTATTAATAAAATCACCTCCGGCCTTCGTTGTCATAAGCACGGCTCTAAGTGTCTCAAATGTATGTATGTGTGTTTGTAGGATATTAAGTGTGCAGATTGGTCGGAGAACGTAGCTCCTCTCTTGCCGGCCGTTATGCGAACAGCGGTAACATGGAACGGTCTTTGGTCTCTGCTTCGTAGTGGAATAAAGAGTATCAAAGGAGCTTTGACAATGCCATTGATGATTGAAGGCTACAAGAAAGGTGTCATTAAGTGTGGTATCATCACTTGCCAGAAGCCCCTCTAAAATCTTAACTTAAGCTAAATAATACACCGCCGTTTTAGTGCTTATCAGTGATTCAAGAAAATTGAATAAGAGTCACATCTGAATGCATGAGATTCCTTGTAACGTTAATATTAATTCTACCCATGGTTATGTTAATTTCGGTCTTCTCTATAGATAGTTTCTGCTAACAACCTTAGAAGCTATACAGTTGGGTACTTCAATCAGCGATAAGTACTTAGGATTCAAGGCTACCGATAGCAGATGGTACATTTCCAATCAACTGGTTCGAGTAGAGATCAAAATCTCGGAGTCCAGTTCTCGCTCTTGTATATTCTTCAATTTGCAAATTCCTACGTTCATCAAACACAGAAGCTTAAGTCAGTTGCATACACATGATTCCAAGGACAAACAATAAATTCTTCAACAAAAATAATGTATCGTGATAGATTCTACCTGAACAAACAATAATTCAAGACACCATCTTGAACTTCAATATTTGAACCGAAATCACACTGACTTAAATAGAATTGGCCAACCATTAAATTTTTCATAGTCAGCTGACACGTAGTCGCTTACGTGTGAGATCGCAGGCTAAGACAACGTTGTTTTGGGTAATTTCAGGGAAGAAAAAAGCTGAAAAAATGTTAGTTTCCAATTTTCGACGGATTTTTTATGGACGATGAAAATATTTGATGAATTTTTGACAGAATTGTTTAGTCAAAAATTAGTTAGAATCCGTTGGTTTTTTATCAAAAATTTTCGACGATAACTCATTTCGTCGGAAATTCCTCAGTTTTGCAATAACTTTCTTGTAGTGTGTAAGTTTTACATTGTTCTATTCTCCAATGTACTTTGAACTATAATATTTGTATCCAACAAAAATATACAATAATGATGCTAATTAAATATACAAGAAGTCATAAACCGATAAACAGTGATCATGAAAATGAGAAAGTTTGATAATGTTAATGTTTGTATACAATGATAATTTAAGTATCTTATTTGGGATTTAGAGACTCTTCCATACAGTAAAGAGGAATGTTACTCTTGATCCAACAAGATGTCAAAAAAGAATGAATACCATTCCAAAAGACAGAGTCATCGTCAAGTTGTTTTCTTTCTTTTTGTAAAGATAGCCTTCTTCACTTGTTGAATCATATTTTTCAGCCATTAATAGACTAGATGAATAGAAGGCCTATCAGTATCAGCAGCTCTAATCATGTTATATATGGCAAAATTTCATCTATTACCTTTTCTTCACTGCAACTGATCTCTCCACACTATATTTTTTATAATCATCCTATTTAGGACTTATCACCATTTGTTTGCAACCTAGTTTTATTTTTCTGAATCTCTTCAACATCACATTTGTGGAGGCAAACATGTGAAATTATAAATTAATGATCTTTGACTTCCTATTTAGGAATATATGTACGATCTAACTTAACAAAAGAGATTACAAATCTTGTAGAGGCAATTGTAAGGAGCTTAAGATCAAAATACTCAGTGAACATTACAAAGCCTCACTGCATGGTTCATAATAAACTTCTTGATCCAAATCACATCCTCACTGATAGAGTTTATCCAATAAAAAGTTTCATACACATCTTCATTTTTCTCGTGCTTAGTAATGATGCACATATATTCTTTAAAGCAAGGTTCAAGGTATGAATCGCACATCGTGTCCAAAAATAGTAGAAATTTTGGCTGAATAAATGCACCAGCTTTTAGAAAATTTGAAGTGTTACCACATTCTCATGCCTCACCTCCTATATGCATTATATGGTCAACTCTACAATCATCTCACTGGTTTTTGTTTCACAATCGCCTTTAACATCATTGGATCACTCTCATTTACAGCAATCAAGTTAAATATCAGTTTTTGTTGTGAATCTAACCAACCATCACTACATATACGAACTCTTTTTTCCATCTGTTTTCAAAGAGTGCAAATGCATGTCAATTTTCTTTCTTTCTATTTGAAGAAATGTAGTTCTCAATGATTTATATCCAGGTGGACCATATCCTTGAACTTTTGATACACACACATATGAACTGCGATAGTGAGAATTTCTTGCAAGGTTAAAAGATAAAGCACATGTGTACAACATTTTAGCTATCTCGCTATCCCATTGCTCCCTAGCTTAATTCTGAAATGCTTTATCCAAAAGACTCATTCCCTTTCTCTTCTTCGGATCAAACTCAATTAGATTAAGAAATTTATAGCTCATAACATAGTAGAAGAACTAGATGGTTTCCTTGATGACAAAGGCAATGGAACTGCTTTATGAGTTATATCTCCCAATCCAAAATATTGTTTGACCTGTAAAACCCAGCTTTCGACGTTTTTCCCTTCGAACACCAGAATCTCTATCTTCCTCATCAAAGGTTTGTGCTGTTCCGGTGACTCTATTACCAAACGTCGTGGGTTTGGAGCGATCCACCTCTGCGATTCATCATAATGGCTCGCCAGTACTCCCGAAGTTTTGGTGTCATCCTAGGGTTGTGTTCCCTGACACCACTGAACATCGTTCATCCTCCATAATCCGCTTTTCCCAGTGCTCGAGAATGACCAACTTCCCCATTTGTTGTTTCATCTCTTTCACGTTGTCCTCCAGAATGGTAAGCCTCTCTCTGTCCTTTTGCAAGCTTACATTTGCCTTCGCCAAGGATTCGTGATTCTTTGAAACATCTCCTTTCGATGCCATCTTCCTGATCTCGAATGGCTATGATACCAAGTTAATACGTTTAGTAGACAACTTAGATAGAACTCGAAAAAGATGGGAATGAAACCCTTGATATTAATGAAAAAACGATTACAGATATGAGAGAATTTTTTTAGGAAGTCTCTCCTCTCCCCCAATATAACTCACTTCATTTCTTCCCCTCTCTCTCTCACCTCCCACGCTTTTCTCATATACAACTCTCTCCCATGTGAACCGTTATGAACCATGTGCCATGAGATAGTGACCTTAACTCTACTGTGGTTATTCCTTATTGACTTTAGATAAATGCATTTTTTTGTAAGCCCACATACTACAAAGGAGCAACTGACCTATTACTAATTCCACTTAGGCTTTTTGGACTCTTCCTTTCCTCTTGTATTGATAGAAGATAGGAGGATACTGAGCTTCATATGTAACAATTTTTCTCTTTGGTCTGATCAAATTGAATGTTAAGAGTTCAAAAAGAACACATCTCTCCAATATTATATTACAGCGAATCAAAGCTCTAAAACCAAACATGTCCTTCCCTATCTATTATTCTTCCTGCTCCATCATTCTAAACCTTCCGGTTTCATAAACATGGTACATCCACACAGGTTGAAGCAATTCTCTTGCAGCTTCCAACTTCTTCACTTCATCTTCATCTTTTCTTCACCAATCTCTCGCTCGATTATTGGGTAAATTCTCGGAAGTGAGATCAACATTGTGTCCAGCTCTCTCCACACTCTATCTTCACTACTTGCCAACTTCACACATACAAAATGTAACAATCCTAGAGCTGTATCGAAATCTTTCTTCTCTATACACACTGCTGAACATATCAAAAGCACATAACCAATTCCATCTACCACCTTGGTGTTACCTTTCACTAATGACACTATGGCGTTTCTCACTCTTTTGAATGCCAGAAAATCCGAGGTGACAGTTTCTTCTTCTTGGTTGATTTCACGTAGCTCAATCTTCGCACATGTACGAAGCCATGATGGAAAGTAGAATTTGATGTGGTTGAATGTGCTCGTGTATGAACTTTCTTCTTCTAAATTGTTGTTGTTGATTAAACAAGGACCTAATGCAAGAACTAAATCTGGTATCCAAGGGTTTAAAGCTGTCATAAGTCTTGATGCGTAACCCGAGCTTAAAGATATCTCAACCGTGGTCAATAGATCAAGCAAGTCATTTGCAAGATCAAGAGCTTCAAACAAAGGGGGTGAAGCTTCGGCTGTGTGTCTCATCACTAGGTTTATGAATTTTCCAGCATAACTGATGGAGCTTTTTGTGCACAGAATCATGTCTTTTATATCTGCATCCTCAAATTCTAACTCACCGGTTGAATGATCGTTGAAAATGGAGATGGCATACTTTAGATATGAAGATGTGAACTTCAACATCCTTGTTTGGAATTGGGAGGCTAGACCCATCTCTGTAGACTCAACAATAAACTTGAGAATCGCGGTTAGCATCTTGACCTTGTTCAGTACACCTCCTTCTTTTGATCCCTCAGAAACTACATGAAGCATAGAGACAATGTTAGAAAACTTGTATTCTTCATTGGGAACTATTACTTACCACAAGCAAAACTACATATTAAGTTTTCATTTTATGTTGGGTAACATGTGCAACGAACTCAACCTCTCTACTCACCATCACCAGAGTTTGAAAATTTTCTTTTTGGTTGGTTGCAGTTACTTGTAGTCTCTAGAAATACGGTGCCTGGCGTTCCACTGTCACCTGCCTGAAATAGTTCATCTGTACAGCCTAGGATGTGATCCATTGTTTGGTCCAGAATATTCTGCTAGAAAAAGGAAAAACTTGATAATTAGTAATCTGATTGTGTGAAGAGTAAAGAGTCAAGAGGGAAAGCAAAAAAGTACTTACCTCAGCAGTGCTCATATCATTTTTCTGAGCATCCCAGTTAAGATTCTGAAGAGCCATATGCAAAGCTAGAGAAGTATATGCCAATACAGGGTACACATCCATGTATTCGCAACAAGAGGCTTGCAGAATGCTAGTCTGAGAGACAACTTTTAAGGCATTGATTAGCTCCTCAATATCAGACTCGAGTGTAGCTTTACGAGCATCTTCCTTAGTGAGTAAATCCTTTAGTTGACATGCTATTCCTACAGCAACCAAATAGTCTTCCTCGAAACTGATTGCATTTTTTCTGCTAACATGTTTCCACCTTGCCGCAGATTTACCAGAGGACTTTGATTTCTTCCTCGCCTTGGAATTCATGTTTTTTCTTTCTACTTCATAGCCAAAATTGATGTGACAACGATACGCAGTCTTTTGAAGGATACCGGTAAAAGTTCCAATGAGGTCAGGAAAGACGTTAGAAGACTGGAGTAACTTGTGTACAGATCTCATCTCGGTCTGTCGGCCTGAATCCCCAGGCAAACCGCCACAATTAACAACTAAAGTCATGCAATCTTCTATCGACGTCAGAGACAATATCAGGGGAGACCATTGCAAGAATATCAAAGACAGCTGACTTAGCCTGTGCAGTGGGTGCAAAAGCTAGCAAGCTTTTCCAATTTTCTCCAGTTAACAATTCTTTAAGGGAGGCCATACACCCAGAATCAGCAACCAGATCTTTACAAAGATAGTACGCAGCAAGAAGCAAGCCTTCAATCTGGTTTCCTCTAGCTTATCACCTGACAAGACTGTCTTCAAGAAGAACCCAACAAGCTGCAGTACAGATTGAATAGTTGCTCCTAAAGATACTAAAAACTCGCAAAACCTTGCACCAGCCATTGAGTTTCTGTTTATGAGTGTCCTACATCGCTGGCACGCCTCCTCAGCTCTCTTTCTTGATGGAAAGTATGATGGCATTAGCAGTCGAGCAATTCCCTCAGCAACATGAGTCTGATCAGACGCAAGCACAGATAATAACACATCCAAGCTCACTACCTGCATATAATAAGACAACTAGTTAGTGACTCAACCAAAATGGAAACAAGAATACTGCAAATCTGAAACAAAATAAAAGTCTTCCTCCTACCGTGTTAAACTGGGAAGCCCGAACATCCCTTAAAAGAAGGAGCAGATCTATCATGGCAACACGTACTGAAGTAACATTATCTAACATCAAATGCCCCAGTCTTGGCAGAACCACTTTAAGAATGCCATGGGATTGTGGGTTTGCGAGGAGATACGTTATACCATTTACCGTAGAAATTCTAACCTCACTGCACGATTCATGTGACATATCATCTACAAATTTTGTGAGGATCTTTGTAATTATTGCTGATGGGATCACTTCCCAGAAAAGATAGAAAACTCGACAAAGACCTTCCACAGCAACAAACCTCACCTCTGGACATTCATCATTCATCAGTTTTTCCAACAAGTAAAACTGTTTGTCAAGCAGCGTATCTTTTGCTTCTTTTGTTGCATCAGGATCCTCCATAGGGAAAAGATACAGAAGCAAATGTAAAGCATTTAAGCGAACATTCGAATTTGCAACCTGAAAGAAAATAATAGCATTGAATCAACTAAATATTCAAACAATGTCAACTAAATACAAGTGGAAAACTAAAGATAGCTAGGTACTTTCTAGGTAATAGCTAAGTTGTATATTCATATAGTTCATAGCTTATCACTCCTATGTTTTCATCTTAATTTTAGAAGAAGTCAAAGAAGTTAAGATCCAGAAGCAGATGTAAAGCATTTAAACGAACATTTGAATTTGCACCCTGAAAGAAAATAAGGGTAACAAAATCACTTCCTACTAAATGTTCATACAATGTCAACTAAAATATCCAAGAAGACAGTTTCAGATGGCTAGGTAAGTTCTAGCCTCTAATGGCTAAGTTGTGTACACTATCGTTCAGGTAGTTTATCAACCCTATGTTTCTTCTTAGCTGAGAAGGCAAAGTAGTTAAGAAACGAACCTGCAATGAGCGAAATATCATAGGCTCAGTGAGGCCAAAGAGGAGCTTCTCAACACCTAGAGTTGTCCGCTGACTAATAAACCCTCCCAAAACCTTCCTTAAAGATGCAGCAAAGGTGCACGAACTCGCATGAATAGCACTATCAATAATCCCTTGCAAAAACCCATCTTCGATCTCACCTTTCAAATCAAGCTCAACTTCTTTCCAAGCTCTAAATAAAATCCCACCAAACCCTTCAAGTACAGACTTCCTCCCAAAAGGAATCTGAGCTTTAACAACAGCAAGACCAGACTTCATCAACTGTCGACTAAGTCCAAAAGCAAAAGAAACAAATCTCTGACCATCTTCAGTCTTTAAATACAAAGGCGAAACCACACACCGCATTAACAACATCCTTAAATCTTCAATATTCTCATCATCAAAATCAAACAATGTAAATGCTTCTCTAAGCATATACACTCTATGAACATCTACTTTCTTCTTCAATGTCAATGACCTCGAAAGCAAAAACGGTAACGATTGAGAAATCAAAGTCTCTCTTCCCACTAAACCTTCCTTCCACCAACACTCACAAATTCCAGCAATCTCAAGACACAGAATCGAATCCGACTCAAACAATATAAGGCTATTATGCAAAGCTTGAGCAGAAGGAAGCAAGTCGGAACTAGAAAACACTTTTTTCGGAGTTAAAACGCATAGATGAAGTAAATGAGATAGAATCTGAAGAGAACTAAGGATCTGATTCCTCCGATCCGATTCCGGTAAAGATTCGTTACCGCGTTGGCGTTTCGCTGGAGGCGAAGTAGGTGGAGAAGGTATATAGTGATTATTATCATCTTCAACGAGTTTTTGGAAGGACTCTATGTGATGGACAATAGAGTTGTGTAGAGCGAGTGCGAGAGAAGATGAGAGGTCTGAGGAAGGTTTCACGGCGTTGATGATTGTTTTTAGCGACGGTTTTGAGGATTTTAGGGTTAATTTGACGGCGGATGAGCTGAATTCGTCGGCTGATGTCTTGAGAGATGACCGGAGCCTTTTCTCCATTTTTTCTGTCAATTTGGTTTTTTTTTCTTTTTTCCAATTTTGTTGGAACGGTGAAGCAGGGGGAACGAAAATCTTTGAATTTTGTCAAACCTACCGCCTGTTATGATTCAAACCCATGACAGAAAAGACGTCGTTGTAGTGAAATTACTAATGTTTTTATCCAAATGCTATAAAGTTTTATATATCAAATTTTCCGAACACAAACCAAACCAAACTATTTAGCCTAAATTCATTAAAAATTAATATATTTAATTAAATATTATATATATATATATATATATTTAAAATATACTAAAATTATAATCTTAATTAAATTAATTAGTTTTATGTTTATTTTTGTTATAAATTTTTGTTCGAAACCAAACCGAATTAAATCCAAATCTAAACCAAATAAAAATTTAAAATACTTGAAACCCAAATAATCTTTATCGAACCAAACACTCACATATACCTAAAAGCATCTTCATCAATGGTTTTTCAATAGGTATCTCAATAGTTAAAAGATAAAAAAAATGAGAAACTCTTGAAATAAAAATCTTTAAGAAACTCTTGAAACAAAAAATTTCACAAGTATTAAAATAGAAAATTATATATTCCTCTTATGCATTTTATAAGATATTTTATGAGTTTGAATACAAATTTTAAATGTTTGATATTTTATGATTATTTATATTCTACAGTTTTTTTTGAGATTGGTTGAATTGTTTTAAATTAAATTCTATATAATAATTTTCGTAAACAATTTTTAAACAAATTAAAATTCTTAAAAACCATGTTTTTAGTTAAAATTTTATAATTTGGGACATAGAGAGCAGCATGTCGTGGCTCTATTGTATATCTCTTTGTATATAATTATTAGTCAATAATATATATCCTCATTTAGGCCTTGGAGTAATTATTTGGATCCGAATTTATTATCCGATCCAAAAAACGGGTTTTTGCGGATCCAGATAGTGAATTTTTAGATCCAGATATGGATAATACAAAATTTGTAAGTCAAGAAATTTGTAATCAAATATTCGGGTTTATTAGTCATGGACCAATTTTTAAAGTCAAGAAATTTGTAAGTCCATGTAATATTGTAACCTAAGAATTTCTCTGTGAGACGGTCACACGGCGACACAGCGACTCGAGTCTAGAGCATCACTTTGACTTGACGAACCTTAATTTCAGTTATTTCAGTCCATCACTCTGAAGCTCTCTAGACTCAGGTATGGACCTCTCTATTTCGCTGCATTAATCGATATATTGAGAGATTTAAATCTCGTATCGAGTCTCTGCATTATTGTTAGTGTTTAATTGAATATGTAGTTTTGAATCCGTTTTAACCAAACATGTGGTTCGTATTTCTCTGTTTGTTGAATTTGTGGTTCGGTTTGTTGAATCTTTGGTTTGTGTTTCTCTGTTCTTGTTGATTCCATTTTAACCAAACTGGTTTGTTGAAACTGTGGTTCGTGTTTCTTTGTTTATTGAATATGTGGTTCGGTTTGTTGAATCTTTGGTTTGTGTTTATTTGTTCTTGTTAATTCTGTTTTAACCAAACTGGTTTGTTGAATTTGTGGTTCTGTTTGTTGAATCTTTGGTTCGTGTTTCTCTGTTTTTGTTGATTCTGTTTTAACCAAACTGGCATGTTGAATTTGTGGTTCGTGTTTCTCTGTTCTTTTAATTTATACCCTTATTTACCTTGTGTTAGCTTACAAGCTTACTGCTAAGTACTAAACTTACCATGAAGTTGAATGTAGCCCTAGGGATGTGAATATCTGTTTTTAGCTGTCACTTTCTCCTTAAGCTAATTTTTACCTTTTTTATTTCTGTTTATATGCAGATATTTGACCGGCAAGTTATGAAATATGAATCAGCCACTATTAAGGTGAGTGGTCTTGCTGATTTTGTGCTTATCATTGTTAGTTTCAACCTGGTTTTAGCAGTTCAAAAAACTTTTTGTTGGTGTTATTTGAATTAGATTTCAGTTTTAAATTAAGGATATCTTCTTTGTGTAGATGGATTCTACGGATGATACTACAAAATCAATAGCAAATTGTAATTGTGGTCCTAAGGATGAAAGCTCCAATTCAGATTCGGATGAACAACATCAAGAAATAGAGTCTTCAGCAAATATTGAGGAATCAAAGACAAGATCTAAGGTATGGTTGTGTTTTGTGAAGACTAAAATTCTTGACAAAGTTAAAGCGTATTCATTGTGGAGAAATGATTACATGTATAACTAAGCATGGCTCCACAACTATTGAAATGTTAAAACACATCCATGTATGCAAAATGATGATTCGAGAAGAAGGTGATGAAATGGATGGTAAAAAGCGGAAACATGCAACATTATTGTATCAAAATCAAATGGGTTGGGTTGTAGGGAGTAAAGTACCATCTTATGTGGTGTTTAGTCAATCAACAAATCATAATACATTAGTGGAAATGATCATTATGGATGAGTTGCCTTTTAGATTTGTTGAAATAAAGGATTTAGAAGATTTATGAACTTTGTTGTACTACGGTTTGATATCCCATGTCGCCAAACAGTTGCTAGAGATTGCTTAGAGCTTTATGAGGATGAAAGAGGAAAGCTTAGGAAGTTTTTTAGAAACTACAAAGGCAGTATTTTTCTGACTAGAGATTGTTGGACATCCTTACAGAATTCAAGCTACATGTGTATAATTGCTCACTATATAGATGAGAATTGGAGGCTACACAAAAGAATCATCAATTTTTGTATAGTTGATAATCATGTTGGTGAAACAATTGATAACATGGTTGAGAAGTGTTGCATTTTCTGTGGAATTATAAGGGTGTTCACCATTACAGTAGAGAATGCAAGTTCTAATG
Source organism: Cardamine chenopodiifolia (assembly GCA_963922655.1). NCBI lineage: Eukaryota > Viridiplantae > Streptophyta > Magnoliopsida > Brassicales > Brassicaceae > Cardamine > Cardamine chenopodiifolia. Next base: position 9,616,957 of record OZ000476.1, on the reverse strand, counting down.
ATCTTGCATTAAAGTACTTGAAGATAATTTGACTTCATGGGGAACAACGATTTTGGGTGGAAAAATTCTGCACATGCGCTGTGGAGCATATATTTAGGTCTGATTATGAAAGACGGTCTACAAGAAGCACATAGTTCAATCTTTAGAATTAGATCAGTTGTTAGGTATGTTCGATCTTCACTTAGAAGGCTAAAAAGTTTTAAGGAGTGTTTGGAGATTCAAAAGGTTGAATCAAAGGCTGGTCTCTGTTTAGATATTGAAACAAGATGGAATTCAATTTTTATGATGCTACAAGCTGCTGTGAATCTGAAGAAAGGGTTTGATATGCTTGAGCTAGAAGATGAAAAGTACGTTGCATACTTTACCAGAATATGCGAAGGTGTACCTAGTGAAAGTGATTGGTCATATACTAGTGCATTGTCTGATATTTTGCATTATTTTTATGATGCAACTGTGAACATCTCTAGGTCTAAATATGTTACTGGAAATACATATATGAAAGAGATATTCGAAGTGGGTTGGATGATAGTGAAGATGGACATAGTGGAGGATGAACACAAGAAAGCTATGGTTGAAAAAATGAAGCTGAAGTTTTATAAGTATTGGGGAAATTTTGACAATACAAATATGTTGATCTATGTTGTTGCAGTCTTGATCCGCGATACAAAATAAGATAGGTAAAGTAGATGATTAAAGGTACGTACCCACCTTATGAGGCTAAGTGTTTGATTGACAAGATCACAAATACTTTGGACAGATTAGTTGCATATTATGTATCTTTGCAATCACAAGATTCAGTGGTATCTTCCCAAAGAAAAGGAAATTCAGAGTCAAAGTCTTAAGGACAAAAAGAAGAGACATTTACTCATGGACACAATGTTTGATGATGTTGAGAAAAGTGAAGGGGCTGAGATTATAAAATCAGAGCTAGAGTTTTATTTAGATGATATTCAAGAGGATCGAAAGAATCCATGATTTAAAATATTAGATTGGTGGAAAACAACATGTTCTAAGTATAAGGTTTTGTCTATGATGGCAAGAGACTTGTTGACTATATTTGTTTCAACTGTTGCATCAAAATCTGCGTTTAGCACAAGAGGTCGAATACTTGATCATTTTCATAGTTCACTAACACCAAGAATCGTGGAAGCTTTTATATGCATTCAATATTGGTATCGTGATGATGATGTAGATTTAAACGTAGAAGAACTGCTTGAGAATTTCGAATCAGGTTCATACTTTTTATTTTCCATTTTTTATATTTTGTAATAGCTTTTCTAATACTAATTTTTTGTTGTTATTTTATACTGAAGTGAAGACTCTAAGCATACATCTATGATTATAGTTGAGTTGTATTAGAATATTATTCAGATTCAGTTTTCTTAGCTTGAACTTGATGATTGGTTTTTGTAGAAATTGGCTGAAAATCATTCAGTTGTGTAAGAATACAGAAGTGAAAACTCTAATGTATGATATTAATGGTTTTTGGATTTTCAAGTTTTAATACAAATCCAGATCCGAATATCCACATATATTCGATTTTTTTTCCGGATATACAGATTTCAGATATCCACAATTTCAGATACGGATATAGATAATCAAAGAACAAATCTTCCAAATACAAATACGAATAATATCATAAAAAAAACAGATATCCATATCCGTAACAGGAATATCCTCATTAGTTGGAAATTAACCTAATCAAACATGGTATTAGACCGCTCAGTGCATCTCGTTCCTCTATTCTTTATTTTCCAGCTACTCTCCTTCCTCTCCATCTCTTTTCCTTGTTCTCTGTTTATTTATTTATTTTCCTTTCAACGCTTCTCTCTCCTCTCTATGTATTTGTAACCTTTTCCTCGAGTTTCAATATCTCATTACAACAGCCACCATTGTTTATTGTAACATAAAAATATATAAGCTTACACGATCAAATTAGAATTAATAATAGTGTACGATACAAAGGCCTCTACTTATATCTTTTTTTTAACTCCTACTGACTTAGTCATTCTTCAATTTTCTCTTGTAATTAAATAAGTAAAACGATTTTGAATGAAAAATATTAACTAAATGTAAAAAAAGGTTCAGGAAAAATAAGTATATAAGTAATCTGATAGAAAATATAAATTAAAAATCTGATCACACGTAAGTTAGTTTTTTGGAAATGTAAGATTATTATTCTTGGAAATGTAACCACACTTAAGTTAGTTTCTTAATCTATTAAAGCAACAGATGAAGAAAGATACGAGAAGCTAAAATACAAATATGTTTTGATTTAGATGATTAACATTAATATATTTTGCTTAAATATTTGTCGAGTAAACTGTCAACAATAATTTGATATGTTTTTTCTGTTGAATGGTAACTATCCTAAAATATATAAATTGAAGAATTAGAAAATGTGAATGGATAATACCTCAAAATCTGAAACATAGGGAAATAATTTTCTTATAATTTAATTTAATATATAATACAAAAATATAGATATATTTTCTAGTTGAACTTATTGTATTTTTTAAAGTGTTGAATTATGTTAAAATGAGTATTATAAACATCAATGTAAAAAATAACACCATCCAATTCTTTATCTAAAGAATCTAGTGCGATGAAAGTCTTGAATTGAATTGTTTTGCCATGTTGTTTAAAGGTTTAACACATCTTTTGTAAATATACCTCTAAATATTGTTTTTTTGAAGTGGTACACATCCAACGGGCATTGCGCTAAACACTCTTATTTTTCAAACTCCAACTTTATGTAATTCCTAAATATTACATAGAAAATAACTAGTCTAAGATGTGCAACAACAGATACGAAAGAATGGTTGGATATCTCGAGCAAAGTGATAGAAACAGAGTGTGCATAAGAAAGACAAGGAATAACACAATCGGCGAAATTGAAATTACCAACAACGGAATGGATAAAATGCAATTATGATGTTTCACATCATGAAGGACAACATAGCTAAGGTATGGGATGGATTCTACATGATTCAAATGGAAATTTTCTCCATGGGTAAGTAAGTAAGTATCAAGGTCGCCTAACTATCGAAGAAACAGAATGCACGACATTATTATGACTGCAGGTATTGATGTCTAAGGTTTTAAATCTTCCCTATCACTGCAAGTGCACAAAGCACATATTAGTATAGATAGGGCATCGAATCCACTAAGACAAAGGTTACTCTACGAATTGTGTTGGATCGAATAGAGTTAGGACAACAAATCTGGGTTGATTGTAACGATTGTTGTAAACGCAATAAATCAGTAAATAAAAAGATGTAAATCTAATAGAGAAAGATGATGGACATATGGTGCATGAAATATCGCATGTATCAATAATCGATTAAGTTATCTAACTAGTTAGGGGTTTTTTAACGAACCGTTCTTGAACTCGAAACACTATTGTAAACCTAGCCTACTCTCGCAGTACTAATTATCTAAACGTTTAATCCAAGACACTAATCTCCCTATTGAGCCTTAGAAGATATATCAGCTTTCTAACAAGTTCGATATGTTCATTTAGATTACTTAACTTCAAATCTCATTGGCTAAGAATATTAAACTCATCAATTGCTGATTCTGGTAACTTAACTATCATTTTCGGTACATAGATTAAACTTAGAGATCTGATGGTAGATTCCTCAACATATCATAAGCATAGAGAACACAAAAGATGAAGAACCAATATAATAAATCCCTAGTCTAAAATTAAACCTAACGAACAATAAGAGTCCTCGAACAAAACCGTAGTAAAACTGTTAAAAACGGCTGGAAAGTGCTAAAAGAGTTTCAGGGTGTGTTTTGGGATAATCGTAAAAGAGCAAGTCAGCGGTAAGAGAAACACCAATCTCATTGGTCGACGACATGGAACCAAAATTGCCTTCCGAAATCAGCATGAAGACAATACGAATAGAACATATTTTGTACTTGGAGAATGAAGCTAATGAATCTTAAACTCTACTTATTATTCGAGATAAGACAGGCCGCTAAAATTCAAAACTTATATTAGTATATATAAAAATATAAAGTGCAGTAGTTCAATATATGCTGTTATAAAATTATATACCCGTTACGTGTATCTCATTTTCCGACAAAAATTTTAGCCTCAAATCTATCATTTTCACCTCTATCACTTACGTTCCTGTTCCAATTACCTTGAATATGAACCAACTTTCACATGGGAAGACAAAGACGTATTTAAGGTATAGACATTGGTTGTTGCTTGTTTCCTCCATTTACTCATATTCTTTCTCTTTTGTTTTGCATTTTCTTTCTATTGCACTATATTAATAACAATGACACTTGAAGTTCGAAGAATCAAATACCGAGGTTATATCGATTAATGAATGAGATTATATAAATTAGTGAGTGTGTTTTAATCAAAAAATTCTGACTAATGATTTAAAAAAACCAACGTGCATTTGTGTTAGTCGTAATTTTTTATGGGTTAAAATTAAAGAGGTCATGAGTTTGATTTGCGTTAGGAAACGTTTATTCTCCGAAGAAAAATTAATTTAACATAATTTGGATTTTATCCCAAAAATATTAAAAGGCATACAAACTCTGAATAATATTTATTAAGAAATTATTAAAATTTTCTTTTTGTTATGCCAAATAATGTTTATTTCTCTCGACTAAGAATTAAATCAGCCAAGATCAACTTTTTTAACCAATAGTTTTTTTTCTCTTTTTTATTTTCAATAGAAACCATTAAGTAGGTGTTGGTGACAACTAATGTTTATTTATTTATTTTATTAATTACAAAAATCTATTTGTTCACTGTCTATAAATTATCTTGTTCCTATTAAAGTTAAAAAATAAACACCAAAAAATTAAGAACCATTTATTAAAAAGAAAATAGCTATGAAGTCTCCACCAACTACTCATTCTCCTTCAAGCGTGTCCAGAAACAAAGAGCTATGTCTTATGCATCTCTTATCTACCTTGTTCGATTCAAGTTTGTTTGTCTTATTTTATTAGGATTCATATATATCAAAAAAAGTTTAATTGTTTTAATGTATAAAATATTGTAGTAAATCAATGATCGGATTACATGCATAAGTATGGCTAGAGATATATGATCATGAGCTAAAAATGGATGGTTACATAAATTTTTATCCTAGTAAGAAGGATAAAAAGAGATTAGTTACTGAGTTTTATCAAAGAACCGGTAAACCTTTTGATATGAAAAAAGTAAAAAGTCACTATGACTATGAGCGAAAATGATACACAATTTATATGAAATTAAGAAATCGTACCGGAGTGACAATCAAAGACAATGGTGAGATTGACATACCGGATACATAGTGGGAGGGAGGTATCAAGGTATTTAATTTGACTAAAATTTATATTTTAATTATAAATTGTTGATAGCATGTATTGTATTATTTTGAAACTAATTATTTTGATAAAATGATGGTAACAGGAGATCCCCGACGCCTTGCGTATCAAGAAAAGTCCTCTTGTGTGTCTTGATCTCATGCATAATGTGTTCAGAAATTGCAGAGTCAGCGATGAACCGGCCCAACCACCAAGTTTGAGTCGATTAAGTCGGCAAACGGTGATTGTGAACGACACCGACGAAACAGTGCTGAATACTCAAACAATTGAAGATGATGTTTACCGTCCAAACACACAAGATATAGAGCAGACACCACCCAAAGCCAACCCGAAACACAACACGTAACAGTGCACACTCTTCTTCTAGACATGCAAGGTAACCTCGACGAAGGTCTCTCATTGAAAACGCGATCAAAAATAGTTTATTATGGAGTATCGTAAACGACGGGGTGTTGTAATTTTGTACCAAGATGCGATTACCACACTTAGACATCTTGATATCCCTAAGCGCAAACCATTTTGGCGGGCTACTGTAAGATGTCTTTCGCAAGCCAACTATGCATCAATTTTTGTTGCACTAGAAGAGGAGGAAAAAGTTGAAGCAATTACTGGATTTAGTAAAGACGGAGAACGTCTTGATGAGCAAGAAATGGGGTTGGATACAATGGTTTTATGGGCACGTCTGGTGGGTTGCAAGGGAGATCACTAGGAACTAATGATAATTACGATGTGCCAAGTGGAGGGTTCTCTAATAATAATCCTAGTAGTAGTCATCATGGTGATACATATGGACAAAAGGAAGTAAGTGATTACATGACAGGTGGCTTTAGAGATTTACTAGGGATGGATGAAAATGGTTCTATTAATATTGACTAATTGACGTAGTTTTATTTATGATTTCTAGAAGACTTTTACGTTTGTATTTGAATTTCATTTATATTATGAGTTTTCATATTGAATTTAATTAATTTTTTATTTGTATTCTAACTTTTAGTGGTTCGACTAAATGAGATGCACTCATAAGGATTAGACAATTAAATGAAAATGAGATCTGAGAATTGTTGCAACTTGAAAATCAAGTTATCGTCGAATTACTTATTATGCCGATCATCGAACATTATAAACAAATTACCACATGAGGCTTATGAGAAGAGAATGGAGGAGTGGTTGGGGTCTAATCAAATTTCATAATCACGAAGATCCAGTAGGTTGTCACAACTTGATAAAGGTAGATAATCGCATCTTTAGAATTCTATGTGAGAAATTAAAACGTGATTATGGTCTTAGAAACACAAGACACATATTTATTGATGAAAGTGTAGCGATTTTTCTAATGACATGTGAACACAATATGGTACAACGTTTTGTTGCGATCATATTTGGGCATTCTCAAGAAACTACCAACCGAAAGTTTCATGAAATCTTTAAAGCATGCTTTTCACTTGCTGGTGAATTAATGCCAATACAATCGCAACAAGACCTTGAAAGGATTCCTCAAGATTTAAGTTCAGATCGCCGCTATTGACCTTACTTCCGGAGATTTATAGGAACAATGGACAGGACAAATATTCTAGTTAAAGTGCAGAAAGCAGAGGCATTAATGTTTTGGAACCGACACGGCTACACAAGTCTTAATATTTTGGCAATTTGTGATGTGAACATGCTATTCAAATAGACATGGATCGGAGTGCGTGGATCTGATCATGATGCAAGAGTGTTAATGATGGCTATGAGCGATGATCCAAATTTTCCAACACCATCTCTAGACAAATATTATCTCGTAGATTCCGGATATGCAAATAAGTAAGGATTTCTCGCCCCATTTTGAGAAGGTCCAATGTACCATCTCCAACAGTTTCAAGGTGGTGGACCACCACGTAATCAAGAGGAAACATTTAACAGGTTACACTCTTCACTCCGCTCAGTTAGTGAATGTATTTTTGGCGTGTGAAAAAAATAGAAGATTTTAGATGATCCTCCTAGATATAATAAGAAAATATAAAATAAAGTGGTTTAAAGTTCTATGACGCTACACAATTTCATTCGGATTTCTCAATTCTAGATATTGATTTTAACCAAACATTACATGCTGCTATACGAGCCGAAAAAACAAATGAAAGTCAAGACTAAGATACAATATGAGCCGAAGAAACAAATGAAGGTCAATACATGAATCTTTCTCTTCAACAGATATTTAAGATTCTTCGGTGATTCTCACCGGAAGATGAATATTCCAGCGGATCGATCGAAATGTCTTTTTTTGTAACGATATTAAGTATTTATACAATTTTAAGTTTTTGATAGAATTAGATATTACGAAGAACACGGGAAAACCAAAATCTAATACAAAGTATAAGAAGATTTGTAAAATCTGATTTTGTCATTAACTTCAAACTATCAACTTACATAGAGTTTATATACACCTTAAACACTAGAGTAAAAACTTCTACCTAACTCTAACTGTATAACTGATTATCTAACTGCATAAAAAAACTCTATTACAAGAGAATTAACTCTGTTAACAACGACTAACAGTGATTTCTTCTCCGTCAAGTAACAACCTCTGCATCAAGCTCTGCACTCTGTATCAATCTGCTCTGCTTCATTCTTTGCATACACTAATAGTCTCCCTCAAACTGGAGTGAAAATGTTTGAAACTCTAAGCTTACTTACCAGATTTTGAAATTGACCAGGGAAAAGAGGTTTAGTGAGAATATTCGTAAGTTGGCAATCCGATCGAACATGAAGCAGCTTGATTGTGCCTTCTATAACCCTATTTCTGATTGCATGACAATCATGTTCTATGTGTTTCGTTTTCTCATGAAAAACGGGATTTGTACCAATGTGAATGGATGTCATATTGACGTAGTATGAGGTAGTTGGACCATCAATCTTGATTTGTAAATCAGTCAACAAACTCCTTAACCAAACTATTTCTTTAACAGCAAATGCCATGTTTCAGTACTATGCTTCTGCTGATGATTAAAAAACAATGTTTTGTTTCTTGGATTTCCAAGATATAAGTGAATCTCCAAGAAACATACAATAGCCAGAAACAGAACGTCGAATGTCAGGACATGTGCTAAAATCTGCATCTGCAAAAGCCTTCAACTCCAAATTTGGCTCAGATGAATAGAAAATTCCTTGACCCACAATACCTTTGATATAATGTAACAATTTTATCACAACTTTATAATGTGGAATTCTTGGAACATCTGTGTATTGAGCCAGTTTTGGCACTGTGAAACATATATGGGTCTTGTGATAGTTAGTTAAATCAATTTACCAATAATGCTTCTGTATGATTTTGGATGTTCAAGTAATTCTCCATCCTCTGTAGATAATTTCAGATTTGGTTCCATTGGGATGGAGGATGGCTTACATGCTAGTAAACCTACGAAGTCCAACAAGTCAAGGGGATATTTTCTTTGACATATCGAAATACTATCAACGGACCTTGCTATTTCTAAACTAAGAAAATACCAAAGAACACCCAAATCTCTCAGTTTAAAAAATGATTTCATCTGAATTTTAAAAATTTCAGCTTTTGCATTATCATTGCTAGCTATAACAATGTCATCAACATACACTAACACAATGAGAATTACTGAGGCTATAACCTGTGTGAATAAAATATGATCTGAGTGATTTTTGTTAAAGCCAAGACTTCTGCAATGTTTCTGAAAAATTCATATACCATTGCCAGGAAGCCTGTTTCAAGCCATAGAGAGACTTTTTGAGCTTACACACCGCATTTTCTGGTAAGGAGTCCCCCTGTCGACTGACATATCCTTGAGGTAATGTCATATATATCTCCTCGTCGAGGTCTCCATTCAAGAAAGCATTTGACGTATTTAACTGAGCCAAAAACCAACTCAGAGTAACATTTTCACAGAGGTGAGTTTAGCAACAGGAGAATACGTGTCAGCATAATCCAAACCCTCTTTCTGTGTATATCTTTTTGCAACTAACCGGGCTTTATACCTTTCCAAAGTACCATATGAGTTTTATTTCACTTTAAAACCCCATTTACAGCCAATGACATGTTTGGCTTGAGGCATAGAACAAATATACCATGTATTGGGTCCTTCTAATGCATTCAATTCTTCTCCCATTGCATTAGTCCATACCAGGTGTTTCTTTGCCTCATTATAAGTGGTTAGTTCAAACTCTTTAGTGATGTTAGTTAGGAAAAAATGATATGGCCCCAAGATTTTATCATAACACAGTAAAAACTGAGAGGATAAGGTATATCAGTACTCACATGATAACAATGATAGTCTTTGATATAAGTTAGGGGTTTTGATGTTCATGATGTGGCAATCATCACCATTTGTTGATCATTGTTTTCTGGTATTGTGATAATATCTGAATTTTCAACACATATTGTAATGTCTGCAGAATTAGTTTCAATACCGTCTGCAACCTCTTGAATCATTGTAGAATTTGCATCAACTTCTGCACAAGTCTCCTTATTCACATATATATGCTCATGTTTATTGTTGATAGATGCAGAAACTTGATTCTCTGTAGGTATATCATTTTGCTTCAAACCATGAGGAAATAAATCTTGAATCTTCTGAAGATAAGTCATCAGTTGCCAATGGAAATAATTCCTCATGAAATATTACATGACGTGAAATAAAAACATCATGAGTTTCAATGTCCAGAATCTTATAGCCTTTGTAACCTGTGGGATAACCCAAGAAAACACAAGCTCTGGCTCTGGGAGAAAATTTGTGTCGCTTTTGAGTTGATGTAGAAGTATAAACTAGACATCCAAAGACTTTTAAAGCTCTATAATCTAGTTTATTTTTTGTTAAAACCTTAAAAGGAAACTGATTTTCTATCTGTTGTGTAGGCAAACGATTGATAAGGAAGACTGCAGTCAATATACAATCACTCCAGTATTCAATAAGCACGTTAGACTGAAACATCAGAGATCTCGCCACATTCAAGAGATGCTAATGTTTCCTTTCAACGACTGAGTTCTGCTGAGGATTTTCAGGGCAAGAGTGATATGCCAATATACCTTTATCTTTGTAAAACTTTGTAAAGTTAAACTCAGGGCATTTTCTGAACGAACTTCTTTGATCTTTGTATCAAATTGATTGTCAACCATTGAAACAAAAGCAGGAATTACATAAACAACTTCTGCTTTGTTTCTGAGTAGATATGTCCATGTGGCTAGTGAATGATCATCCACAATAGTAAAAAATACATGTATCCATCATATGAAAGCACAGTAAATGTTCCCCATGTATCAATATGGATAAACTCAAAAGCTTTATTGTTTTATTTGTATATGAAGTTTTATTTGTGATGTTTAAAAAATCATTCTTTATTTGTTATGGTGATACAGACTGTAGACATGATGTATTCAGTGGGTTGATATTGCAGATTAAGAAAATAAAGGTTGTTGACCAGTCTACCTTTCCCAATCATCGATACCCTTGTAAGATCTTGAATTTCACAAGCATAGGAGTCAAACCAAAAAACCACATTGTATTTGTTTGGTTAGTGAACTCACACTCAGTAAATGAAACTTGAACTGAGGAATATATAGAACATTGTGAAGAACAATTCTGTTACTGAGTTTAACTGTTCCTAAACCTTCAATCTTCACACCTAAACCATTAGGTAATTTCATTGTGGTGTCATGAATATGATTCATATGTTGAAATAAAGCCACATCATAAGTAATATGATGTGTAGCGCCAATATAAATTACCCATGTATTCATAATCATAACATCATCAGAAAAAGAATAGTAATACGGATGATTTTCGTTGGATAATGAACAGAATATAGATGGACAAATGTACCAGAAATTGACATATTGTGGCTTTTGTGCTCGAACCAGCTCCATATGCAAGCATCTTAATGATTGTTGCATTAGGAGGTTGGGGTTGAAGCTTTGAGGTAAGATAAGTTACAAGATGTTGAATTTGGTTCTTAGAGAGAGCAACACCCATGTCAGTTCCTGTAACATTCTCTGGTAAGGTCAGATTGGATGATGGATTTTGAATGAAGCGTTGGTTCTAATTCTGTCTTTGGCTTCTAGGTTTCCAGCCAGGTGGATATCCATGCACTTTATAACACTTATCAACTATCTGACCAGTAACACCACAATGAGAGCAAACAAGTCGAGATTTTTGAAAACCTTGTTGATGATATGAATTGTTTATCTGATTCTTGATTTGAAAAGCCGATGGATTTGGATTGGAAATAACTCGTTGTCTTTGAGACTCATTTGATTCTAACATATTGTACATATCAGAAAGGCTTGGTCTTGGTTTTGTATTGAGAATCTGGCCTCTGATATTTGTAAAATCATCGTTGAGCCCCATAAGAAATTTAGTAACTCTCGTTGTATCTTGATCGTCCAAAAGTTTCATAACATCCACCATTTCCATTAAGTTCTTAATGTAGGCTAACTTTTCCCATAAAATAACTTTTTTGTTTAATATTCTGAGAGATATATAGTAACTTGACGAAAAGTATTTATCTTTTGTTTTAGATTATAAACCATAGAAAGATTACTTTTATGAAAACGTTTGTGAAGATCTTGCCAAATACCAGCAGCATCTTGTATGTAGAGGATATTTACGTAGATTTGTTTTGAAATAACATTGAAAATCCATGTTTTGACCATACTATTGCAACTGAGTTTATATCTTGTACAGAGGATCAATTTCAAAAAGTCTAGGAAAAGATCCATCAACGAAACCGATTTATTCTTAGCTTCTAGACTTGTTTGCATAGTCATAATCCATAAATTATAATTTTTACCATTAAAAATTTCAGAAACAATCGCCATATCGAGATGATCGTCAGAGTGAAAATGAAATGGATTATGATGGCTATCGATTGAATCAGATTTTGGTGGAATGTGATTCATAGTCATCAGAACAAAAGTGGAAAGATGTTGATTGTAGGGCTGGACAAAAAACCCGAACCCGCATATCCGAACCAAACCCGAACCGATAAGACATACCCGAACCCGTTTCGTACCCGACCAAATTATTCCATTGGGTACGAGATCTCTAAACCCGAAAACCCAAACCCGAATCCGTTCCGAACCCGAAAACCCGAAAGCGTACCCAAAATACATAATTACCCATAAGAAAATACATAACTACCCATAAGAAAATACCCTAACTCGAAGACTCGATTGTATAAATGTGGAATTTTTTACACAAATCGAGTCGAATGCGAACCCAAAAATCTAAAAAACCCAAAAATCCGAAGAAACCCCGAAAAATCCCAGAATCCGACCTGAAAACCCGACCCGAAAACTAAAAAAAATCCGAAAAACATGAAAACCCGACCCGTACCTGACCCATACCCGAACCGAAAACCCGAAAAAAACCCAAAAACCCAAAAAAACCGAAAACCCAAAAACCCGAACCAAATCCGACCCAGAAACACGAAAAAAACCCGAAAAACCCAAAAAATCCGAATCCGAACCCGAACCAAATCAATACCCAAAATTTTTGGGTTTTTTCCGGGTATCAAGTCTTGTACCCGAACCCGACCCGAACCCGAAACTTTTTATCCGAACCGAACCCGAACCCGAAAAATTATTCCATTGGATATAAACTTCCTATACCCGAATACCCGAATCCGAACCCGATTGCCCACCCCTAGTTGATTGATTGGAGATTTTTCAGAATGATTTACGAAACAATTATGATTTGCCGGAGATTCTTCATCTGATTCACGAAAAATTGATCTGTTTCTGAACTTAACTCCTTTCTTCGCCATGATGATAATGAAAAAGATGAACTCAGCAAACTGAAAGGAAGAAAATCACCAAGTTTTCTCGAAAATCGGAAGATTTTCTCGGCAAAATTAACGAATGATTTTCTGGCAAAATTAACGAATGATTTTCTTATTAACTTCAAACTATCAATTTACAGAAACTTTATATACAGCTTGGCATTAGAGTAACAACTTCTAACTAATTCTAACTGTACAACCAATCATCTAACTGCATAAATGAACTGTTACAAAAGAACTAACTCTGTTAACAACGACTAACAGTGATTTCTTCCCCGTCAAGTAACAGCCTCTGCATCAAGTTCTGCACTCTGCATCAATCTGTTCTACTTCATTCTCTGCTAATACAAAGGAACAACAACACAAATGAAACAAGAACCAACCGAAAAAACCAAAAAAAAAAAGACGGGAGAAGACACTGAAGCTCGAAGGCTCAACAAACTCGATCGAAAGGTCTTTATACTTTTTTCTTAGACCGGTTGCTCTCCTTCTGCATGATACTAATATCTTCACTTTTTCCTATGTGGGACTCAACCATCTAGCTCAAAGAATTAGAAGTGGAGTGGAGCTTCTCTGGAAGGATGAATGAGAATATGAAATTGAAGTGGTGGTGAAGACCTTTAAGATTGACAATTGGCGACTGACTGTGAAGATCTTCGAATGGAACAGAAGAAGGGAGGGTTGAATCTCGTTTGTTTCTCCAGATTTCGGCCATCAGAAGCGTCCAGGCGGTGGACGATTGGAGCGGCGGAGATCTCTCTAATTAAATCTTGGGTAAACACGTGTTGTTTTGTACACGTGTCTTTGCATAATGAATGTGTTGTCCTTTTTATTGGGCTTCATACTTGCTCTTTCTTTTATCGTTTTTATGTTTGTTTGGGCTTAGCCTTAGGGTTTAATCTCCTTGTTCCATTTGTAATTTTTCCAATTTGGGCTTTAATGAAAATAAAAGCTTGCCGACAAAAAAAAACTAAGTAAAAAAATACATATGCCGATGGAAAAGGATATTCTCAAAAATTAAGTTGATAAGAAATAAGATTTTTCTGAAAACATAAGTTATATCCAAAGATACAAAATTTTAGCGACTCAAAACAAACTAAACGTAACTAATAGTCTAACTATATGATTTCAAATTTCCACTTTTTCCAAAAGTTCTGAAAAACGAAAACTTGTTTAATGTCTGCCGGAATTTTTGACAATAATACAGAAGAAAGTCTGGTCTTCTTGTCTCGTTTGATGATAAAAAGAACTATAGAAGTGAAAATCTTAAGTATCATGTGGTTGATAAGACGATGAAACCTCGCTAAAGGATTATTGGGACCGTTGGAGGAGTTTGTGTCATTGATGCCGAGCGAAGCGACTTTGACTTGGTAGAAGGAGCCATGAGCAAAGCAGATCTGAGAGCAGATTCGAATGGAGAAAACCTAAAATAGTAATCTATTTTCTATTATATGAAAGATAAAGGACATTTTCCAATGAATTGTTACATATGGTTACATACATAAATCCTCAATTTTATGTAAGAAGGATGATAAAAAATATTTGATAAGTACTTATTACATCACTCAATTTTAGATTATTAAAATATAATAGAAAAGTCTGCGTGTCCATGCGGGTATTAACCTAGCTACTCTAAACCTACTAAGTATTTCTTTGGAAGTAGAAAGACAAAAGTCAATAAATTCATGGTACCGAAAAACAAATTGGATTGGTCGTAACCTTTTCGCAAAAGTAAAGTAGGGTAAAGAATTTTTTACGAGCCAAAATTTGCACGAAAATGTTAATTCATTTGTATATTTTATAATAGTATTAAAATATATTTTATTATGATTAAAATTTAAATTTTATAGATAAATTTAATTTATTATGTCAAATTTCAAATCGTCGTAAATAGGTGTTAGTTAAACATTAACGATGATGAATCAGCTGACACATGTATAACAACGTATTTTAAACAATATCGTTTTATTTTGGCAAGCTTAAAAAAATATGTTACATCCTAAACTCCAAATCACAACCTCTAACCCATTTATTACAAATTTTAACCAATTGATCCACAACCATCATCATATATTACACCAATATTTTTATGTGTTATTTCTCTAAAATAATAGTATAACTTAAATTAACTACTAGACTAATACTCTAGAAAAAAATTTACTAGATTAACGTTAATTTTTTGTTAAAAGAGAAAAAGCCAAATAAAAAAATAATATTTATATTTATGCTATTATAGATTAAAATTATTTTTTTAAAAAATAACTACAAAAAATCAAAAATAACCACGATTACATAAATTTTGTTTTATCTCAATTTCAGTTTTAACTATATATATGCCATTATGGATTAAAAATATTTTAAAAAATTAAATAAAATCAAATAAAATATTTTTACCACGACTTTTAGGTTTTTATTATCCCATGATTTTTTAAAAAATAAAATCCTATTTTTCATCTAAAGAGCCTACAATTTTTTTTAAATTCCATATTTTTGTTGTTACGATCTTTTATATTTTTCCCTATTTTTCCGCCACTAATCAAAAAGTCTGCGATAAAATTAGAACCAAAAAATTTACAGTAACATATCGGCAAGAAATCTGCGACAAAAATTCTACAATCACTAAAAAGATTTAAATCTATGTCGTAAAAGAAATTGCACATTTTGTAATAACTAAGTTTTAAAAAACAAATCTGCTATAACTAAAAAAATATGTGGTAACAATAATGTTAGTCTAGCAATAATTTTTTGTAAATAAAATCTACGGTAACTAGTAGTTGAAAAAACTCTACTACAACGTAAAACAAAATTTACGGTGGAAAAAAAAATCTGCGACAAAAATCTGCGGTTTAAAAAAAATATGTGAGAGATTTTCTATCAGTGTCGAAAATTTCAAAAATCTACTGCTTCTATCATGAATTTGAAAAATAAATCTACGATAGGAAAAAAAATCTGCAACCACTATCATAGATAACTTTGCGGCATAAATTAAATTTGTGAGAAATATATGCGACAAAAAAATAAATCTGCCATTCCAAAAAATCTGCCATAACATAGAACCGCAGATTTATGTCGCAAATTTATTTGTCAACGGTGGCAAACTTGTAAATATTTGTTATTTAAAAAAACGAAAATAATGATGATGTAGAAATAATTAGTAATGGCAGTCTTATAATTTTTTTTAACCACATGGTTTGAAGGACATTTTCGTGATTAAGAAACTCATTTAACCTTAATTTTTTGTAGGTTAGTTTAGTAATTAATTCTAATTGTAGTATTATTATAGTAATTTTTCCTATTTTTATTGATAATGTCATTCTTCTTATAACTCAATTTTTTCGTATTTTGTTTTAAATATATAATTGCATTAAATACAAAAAAAATTACAATCAACATTATATCAATCCATTTGAGTTGTAACTGCAATTACAAATATAGAATGCAATTATATCAATCCATTCGAGTTATATAATTGTATTAAATAATTCGGTATTGTAATTAGTTAAACCGAGTTACAAAACCAGAATTGGAACAGAGAAGAAGAACCATGGAAGCCGATGAAGAATCATATACTCTTCCAACCAAACTTATTTCGGCGGCCGTTAGCTCGACCACCAACAATGACACAAACCCATATCCAATCCTGACTAATCCTCAGATCTAATCTCATCATCTTCAAATTCACTCTCTGGTGCTAACTTTGTCGGTTGGGTTCTCTTCGATGGCTGTGGAAAGTTGAAGCACTTTGCGATTAGCATAAGACAAACTTCAGATCCGGCCAAGCGAGTAACAAATCCGGCCAAACTGACACCTTCACAACCTCTTTGAGACCACTCCAAACTTCTCCGGCCAAGCGAATAATAAATCTCAGTAGTTGAGAAGGATGGTGGCTCAACCAAACTCCGAGACAAGCTAATAGAATCCAAACAAAACAGAAAACTCGCCCAACTCGCAGAGAAACTCACTGATCCACTCCATAGACTTCCGCTGCAAACCACATCTTCAGATGGCTCCTCCTCACCTTTTCCGGCGTTTTCGAGCAGAGAGAAAAGCGGAAGAAAATCTTCTCAAGATTGCCAGAAATCAGCCGGCGATCCATCATCCCTCATCTCTGCCGGCGATCCATCATCCCTCATCTCTGCCGGAGAAGAAAGGGAGAAAAATACAAAGAAACCTAAGATCCTCAATATAGAAATCAATGAAAAATCTTCAAGATCCGGTCTTCTCTGGTTTAGGACCGATTTTTTTTTGTTTCTAAAATATAGTAGGCTTTATCAATTAAAATGTTGGTACAGTAATAACGATGGTTGTGGATTAACTGATTAAGGTTTATAAAAAATGGGTTAGAGGTTGTGGTTTTGAATCTAGGCTATAACACATTTTTAAAAGAATTTATAAGCTTGCAAACACAAAACGATGTCGTTTAAGCCAAGTCGTTACACAGGTGTCGGTTGACTCAACATCGTTAACGGTTGAATAACATCCGTTAATGAATATTTGAAATTTGGCGTGATAAGATAAATTTAGATATGAAATTTAAATTTAAATCGCACAGGGATATATTTTGGCACTATTCTAAAATATACGAATGAATTGGCAATTCCGTGTAAAGTTTGGATTGTAGAAGATTATTTACCCAAGAAAAGTAACTAACAATTTAAGAAGAAACTAGGTATAGCGGGAGCAGATGTTTTATATTTTTTTGTTAAAATTTATGATTATTTATGGAGTATTTGCGATACATATCATAAGACCATAATTAATTAAGTCAAAGAAGAAATGGTAAAATCATAAATATTTATGATATAATATAGGTAAATGGTTCTTTTTTTTATTAGTACTTTTTCAAAGTGATATTTTGTATCGGTATAATAAGATAGTGGTAAAATATGTCTAAAAATTAAAAAAAATTCAAATTTCATACTCAAATTTTTTGATTTAGTACCTAATTTTGAGTAGTTGTTAACGGATATTAGTCAACAGATATTGATACTTATTCAGCTGATCTGTGACATAAAACGACATCGCTTGCATTTATCAGTAAACCCACAACAATCTTCGAGATTTAATCAAACTTTTATATTTATAAACCTAAAACCCCATTAACATATTCTCTCAGCCCTCTCTTCTTCGTTCTATTCTTCTATCTTTTTCAATTTAATGTTGTTAATCTGTTTGTTATGCCAGATCTAACAGGAAAAAAATTAGTTAATCTCTTATTTCAAACCTAAGTTTCATAGTCTTATATCAATAATACACTTGTAATTTGATAGAATCTATTATATTGAAACCCTAATTGAAACAAAATTGGGATCTCAATTCAGATGAAGTGAAACTGGAATTATAAACAATGTATCAATCATAGAAGATTTAATCTGCAGGAATAATTTATAACGATCTAAAATTTCAAGAACATATCAAATTTTGTTCTTAAAAACTTGTGAATTTGGTGACAGCTTTGGCTCCTTCGGAGACGGCGTGCTTAGCCAATTCACCGGGCAAAACGAGACGCACAACGGTTTGAATTTACGAGAGGTGATTGTCGGTTTCTGGGAGTGCCCTCACATGATAGGTCTCTCCAAAATTCATATGTTCAATCATCCTTCGATTTTATAACTTCATCATTATCAGCAAAACCCAGTTGCCGTCGAGAAGCTCCAGATTCTCTACCGAAGCCGACGTAGGATTCAGAGCTTCCAATTGATTCACGAGCTCCAAAACCTCTGCTCGAACTTATGACCCAGCTCGGAACCCTAATTCAGTTCCGTACACCGTATCCACCAAACACCTTTTCAGCTCCCAACTCGCGTCAGACACCGCACTTCCATTTCCAGCGTGGACATCAGCTTCTTCTCCAATTTCTTCTTCCCACTCGTCTTCGGTCCTTGGAGGATCCGATTCTGCAAACCGGGTCCTGGATTCCTCAGGTTCAGGTCTGGATTTCTCTCCCCATTCGTCCTTAATCACGGAAGCACTATCTGGCTTAGATATTCAGATGCATATCACCTCCCGATTTCTCATCTCATTCATCTGTAACTCCAGACGCATCCAAGTCGGTTTTAGATTCGGATTCCAAGGGACGAGAAGATCAGATTTTAGTAAACCGGAGAAGTCTGGGACGGTGACCAAATGAGAAAGAGAGATAGTTAGGTTTTAGGGAGATATAAAGAGAAAATGTCTTGCTAGGGTGTACGGAGGAGGCAAAGAGGAGTGAAGGACAAGTGGTCGTGAAGAGCTTAGCCATGGCTGATTACTGAAGTCTTAGAAATCACACGAAATTCATATGCTCAAAACCTCCCAGAAATTGGAGAAAACTATCATACGACTGTATTTATAGATATAAATGTTTGGATTATTCTTGGTTGTTGGATTAATTGGTAATAGGCATACTTACAATTGTTAGAGATCGACGGTTCAAAGTTTCGTAGTATGCAAAGTTTTTTTTTTAAATTGAACTCCAAACAGCATATGGAACGATTGAATAATTATGAGTTAGGAACAAAATCATTAATTTGGATCTGAAATTTCAATTTAGCACTATGATTGTACATGTAAAAAATGAAACTTAAAAAAACATCTTTTACCCGATATAATCTATTTTTAGAAAAGTGACGACAAAAAAATATAAAAAAAATCTATGTTTTGAAAAGACAAAATACCCATATTCTCTTATGATCTTTCCTTCCTTTTTTACACCCACGACAATTTGTATCTCGTCTCTCTCTCTCCTTTTCCACACTTAATTTCTTCTATATTGTCTGTGTACCTCTGTTTCTCTTTTTCTTTTCTATTATCAACAAAACCTCCAAATTATGATTCTTCCAAATTTTTAAATTGGTTGAATTCCAAATAAAAATTTTTCAAATTCTTCAAATTGGTTGGATTTTTCCGATGAGATTGCATTCAATGACCCCCATTTGAATGTCACAAAAGAGTTGTTGTCGTAAAGCGTGAGGTCTCTGTAGCTTTGGGTTTAACGGAAATATGAAAGTTGTTGGTGATTACGGCAATGGTACATGGCTAGCTTAAATGGGAAGAGAAGCTGTTTTTTTTGTATGAAATGTTAAATTTATTTGAATGAAACTAAAATATTTACATGAAGTGAAAGGAAACAAAAACTATAACAAGAAAAATGTAATACAAGAGCATAAAGCTACTGCCAGTATTCAGTTAAAAGTACATCCACCGATCCATTAAATTCTCAAACTTAAAGTCTGGTGGGAGTCGTAGAGACAAAATTCGGCAATGACGGGCCCTAAGATGCTTACGACCATTTCTCTCTCTCCAAATGTGGTATAACCAAGTTGCGCAGTTACGACGGAGCTCGTGACCATATGAGCGTCTCGCCAATGTGTTTTTTGTCTCATGTCGGGATCAACGAAAAGATTGTCTTTGTTGATTGAAATTACTGCCAAAATCTGAGCTGTGCAAAGCTATGTGGTGTATGACTTTAATGTGCCAATTTTTAAATGCTTTATTTGTTGGAATTTTGCAATATATATGTTTTTGAATTTCATCGTTGTTAATATGATGCGACGGAGCGAAGGTATGAAACAAAACAGAGAGGTGAAACTGATAGATCTGAGCTTAAAAAAGCTTTCAGAAAATGAAATAGCCTAAACGAGGTATATAATTTTGTAACAGTATATATTAAACTATCACTAATATATTTTTATGTATATCGGTGTAATTGAAAATAAATTAGATATTTATATACATAGTTACATATTAATATATCACAATATATGATAATAAATCTTTTTATACATTTATAAATCTTGTTATATATTTGTATATCATATTCTATATTCATATATTACATGAAAATATTATTAATATAATATCAAGATATAGATGAATATATCACGCGAAGACAAGAATAAATATAACATAATATCACAAGTTAAAAAAAGATAAGTAAAACAAAACAAAACATGTCTCGTGATTATCAAATTGGAACAAAGCAGACAAGGGACAAAATCCTTTTGGAACCAAAACCGACAAGGGTCAAAACCCCTCCGGATACAAAACCAGCGAGTTTAAGGAAAACTCCTGGAACCAAGCCCTATTAACGGAGAATAACTGTCCGAATTATTAGAATACACAACCAAATTTACAAAGACATCAAAACTATGAATATTGTTACAATATTTATTTTTTGTTCAATTCACCGGTATTAGCAGAATCAAGAAATCGAAAATGAAGAGTAAAGTTCGTTATGTTTCTCGTTAATCTGAGTTTGTTACAATCTCTTATTATATATGAGATTTGGGTTCCGGTTTATACAAAACCAGCCCTTAACATTACATTGAACCGGACTCTAACCGACTCTATTATTCCCCCTCAAGATGGTGTGAAGATCGAAGACAGAGCCATCTCGCCAATGAAAAAAGTGAACTGAGTAGGGTGTAATGGTTTGGTAAATATGTCTACAACTTGATGATGAGTTCAAACATAGAGAGTCTTGAGCAAACCATTCTCTATCCGATCTCGAACCATGTGACAATCTAACTCTATATGTTTCGTTCTCTCATGAAAAACATAGTTGTTGGCAATGTGAATTGCTGCAGTAGAATCACAATATAATGCAACATGTTTAAATTGACAGACTTGAAACTCTCTGAGTAACTTTACGAGCCAGTCAATTTCTTTGGCAGCAAAAGCCATTGCTCGATACTCAGATTCCACTGAAGAGGAAGAAGATGTAGTTTGTTTCTTTGACTTCCAGGAAATGAGTGATGGTCCGAAAAACATACAGTATCCAGAGGTCGATCGTCGAGTGTCAGGGCATGATGCCCAATCTGCATCAGTAAAGCCTTTAAGAACTAGATCAGACTTTGCAGAATAGAACATCCCTAGTCCAATAGTTCCTTTCAAGTAATGAAGCACTCTGTTAGCAGCTTTAAGATGAGATTGCTTTGGAGCTCCAGAATATTGGCAAAGTTTATTGACTGCATAAGTGATATCTGGTCGAGTGATTGTGAGGTACATCAGTTTACCAACTAAGCACCGGTATGCTTCTGAATCATCAATTACAGGTTCTGCATCATGTTGATGCAGTTTCAAATTTGGTTCCATAGGCACAGAAACCGGCTTGCACGCTAACAACCCTGCATCTTCCAGTAGTTGTAAGGCATATTTGCGTTGACATATTGATATACCTGAACCAGAGCGAGCAATCTCAAGACTGAGAAAGTATCGCAAGGCGCCAAGATCTATGAGCTTGAAAGAATGTTGCAGAGCAGTCTTTATATTAATAGTTTTTATATCATTGCTGCTTGCGATGATTATATCATCGATATACACTAGGACAGCAACAAAATGTTTCCTGTCTTTCGTGTAAACAATGTATGATCATCCTGTGATTTTTGAAAACCAAGATCTTTGAGTGTAGTACTGAATTTCAGAAACCTTTGTCGTGATGCTTGTTTTAAACCGTATAACGATTTCTTTAAGAAACACACATGATTATTAGGCAAAGATTCCCCCTCTCTTTGTGTATATTCTTGTGGTAGTGACATATAGATTTCCTCATCAAGATCCCCATTTAAGAAAGCATTGGAAATATCTAGTTGATCCAAAGTCCAATTCTTGACAGCTGCACAAGCTAATAGAGTTTTAACTATTGTCATCTTTGCAACTGGCGAAAACGTGTCAACATAGTCGATGCTCTCCTTTTGTGTATAACCTTTCGCTACTAGCCGTGCTTTATATCTTTCTAAACTCCCATCAGCATTTAATTTTACTTTGTACACCCATTTGCAGCCAATGGCCTGTTTGTCCGAAGGCAAAGAACATATATCCCATGTATGTGTACTTTCTAAGGCATGTAACTCTTCATTCATAGCCAGTAACCAATCTGTCAACTTCTTTGCTTGGTTGAGAGAACATGGTTCTGGATGCATGGAGACAGAGCATATAAATGCCTTGAAAGATTTAGAAAGCTTATCGTAAGACATACACATAGAGGATAGGCAATATCATGAGCGGAAAGGTTACAATAATAATCTTGAAGATATGATGGAGGTTTGGCTTTTCTTTTAGATCTGTCTGTTTTATTGTTAATATGTGTAGCAACAGTCTCATCGATTTTATTTGGCATTGCAGTACTTTCCTCATGAGTTATTAATGCTTAAGGAATCTCTATCATGTGATTATCATCCACAACTACAAAAGGTGCATGGATATCATTCACTGAATCAGAGATATTCTCTGAATCATTAGGAACAGTGCTTGAGGTTGAAACAACAGAATCAAAGAAATCAGTGTGATTCAAAGCTTCATCAGATGTAAAGGGAAAGATATCTTCATAAAATACCACATGTCTGGAGATGTGTATTTGATGTGATTCAATGTCAAGCAGCTTATATCCCTTATAGCCTGCATGATAGCCAAGGAAAATACATGCTCTGGCTCTTGGCTAGAATTGTTTCGGCCCTTTGAAGAGGTTGAGCTGTAACACAAACATCCAAATACCTTTAGACTATGATAGTTAGGTAGTTTGAATGTGAGTACCTGAAATGGAGATCTGTTCTGTAAGAGAGAACTCAGTAATCGGTTGATAAGAAAAGCTGTAGTGAGGATGCAATCACCCCAATATTCCAATGGAATGTTACTTTGAAAGAGTAAAGATCTGGCCACATTTAGAAGATGTTGATGTTTTCTTTCAACCACCGAGTTTTACTCAAGCGTTTCCGGACATGAGTGATAGGATAAAATTCCTTTTTCTCTGAATAAGTCAACAAATTTCAGTTCCGGAGCATTGTCCGATCTACTCCTTTAACTGCAGTCTTGTACTATGTTTCAATAAGCTTCAATAAGTCTGGAAAAATTTTCAATACCTCATCTTTGGTTCTCATCAAATAAACCCATGTGGCTCGAGTATGATCATCCACGTTGGTGAGAAAAAACATGTAGCCTTCCACAATTTGTACAGAAAAGGGCCCCCATGTATCGATGTGAACAAGCTCAAAGGCATTATTACTAATATTATTTTGAGAATCAAAGGAAAGACGTTTTTGTTTTGCAAGTGGACAAATCTTACAATGAACTCTCTTTATTTTTTTCTTTAATACCAAGTACAGATGTAATAGAATTTGTTTTATACATGGCGGGATGTCCCAATCGATTATGCCACAAAATGGAATCAACTACAATAGCAATAGAAAATGGAAATGACTGAAGTGTAGCTACTGGGACAGAGGCAGTATCCAGAACATATAGATTGGAGATTTTCTCACCCTGTCCAATCGTCAATCCCTTGATATGATCTTGAATCATGCAAGTATATTGATCAAAGACAACTATACAGCCCATATATTTGGTTAGTTGACTAATACTCAAAAGATTTAGTCTGAAATCTGGAATATACAAAACATTGTTTAAGATCAAATAATCGTTTAGCTTGACTTGTCCAACACCTGAAATTCTCACATTTAAACCCGTAGGAAGAGTGGTCAAAGAATGCAACTGATCATCAAAACTCACAAATAAATTCCTATCATGTGAGACATGATTTGTGGCACCACTATCAATGATCCATGATTTAGATGATAAGACAGTTACCATTGCTCTCAAAATGCCAATGAAGCAAATAGTAGAGTTTGAGAAAGTCATACCAGGTAAATTGGTGATAGTTTCCCCTAAGGTTGATGCCATTGAAATAGATGCATTAGTCGGTGATTGCAATTGTGAACTGAAGTAAGCAATGAACTCTTGGATTTGATCCTTTGAGATATTGATCAATTTTTCTGGTGCAGTAGAAACAGTTGGTGAATGAGCCAAGTGAGCTACAATCGGTTTTTGAGATTGACTGAACCGGTTGTTTATCAGCTGAAAACCTCTATTTGTGTTTAAGGCGAGGAGAATATCCATGTATTTTGTAGCACTTGTCTACTGTGTGGCCGGAATAACCACAATGAGAACACATAGGACGATTTTGTCGAGGATTATTGAACCGGGCTGCATTCAGTGCAATAGTATCATTCACAGGGATTGTGACTTGAAAAGCAGCTGAGTTAGAAGAAATATTTGATCCAATGGTTCTTTGATTGTGATCTTGATCCAAGAGGTTGTAAATTCCAGCAAAGTCTGGTACATTCTTCTTCATGATGATTTGATTGCGAGCCATACTATAGGATTCATTCAAACCTGCTAGGAACTTTATAATCTTGGCATTTTCAGCCTTTGTATCAATGACTTTGCAACAACCACAGTCATGACAAGTTGCAACATAATCTACACTATCTAGATCATCCCATAAGGTCTTCAAAGTAGTATAGTAATCTGATAAGCTCATAGTACCTTGTTAAAGTAACCATATCTGCTAAGTGATCTGATAGGATCTTGGAAGATTACTAATTCAAAATCGTGCAAGTAAGTCTTTCCATATCGCAGAAGCATCATTGAACCGAAGAATGCTTCCATAGATTTGCTTCAAAACAGAATTCAGTAACCAGGACTTAACCATACTATTACAACGAGACCATATCCAGATAATAAGGATCCGATTCAGCAAGTCTTGGTAAAGATCCATCGACAAAAGCAATCTTGTTTTTCGCATCCAAAGTCACGGTCATCTCAATATTCCAAGTTCCATAATTCGTACCATCAAGAACTGCACTAACGATTGAC
Organism: Cardamine chenopodiifolia; assembly: GCA_963922655.1. Lineage (NCBI taxonomy): Eukaryota > Viridiplantae > Streptophyta > Magnoliopsida > Brassicales > Brassicaceae > Cardamine > Cardamine chenopodiifolia. The sequence continues at coordinate 9,591,205 of OZ000476.1, read as the reverse complement.
AAACTTGGATTATCACTGCTCATCATGTAATAGGGTGAATGAATGATATCCAGAGATTCAGTCGTCAAAGGTCTTGGTGAGGCGTGAGGAGAATGTGAGGATCTTTCCATGGAAGATGTATTACGAGTGTTACGATAAAGTTTTCGTACAGTAACCATGGCGAATCAATAAGAGAATCAGAGTAATTTGAAAAATTGCTAGCGGAATGACCAGAAAATTTTCAGAATCCGGAGGAGATGATTGGCGGAATGGAGTTGAGCTTGATAAACTCAAAATTGACGATGAATGCAGAGAAATCGAGTGATTTCAAAGGCAAAATGGAGCAAATTGCTCTGATACCATATTAGCAGAATCAAGAAATCGAAAATGAAGAGTAAAATTGGTTACGTTTCTTTTTAATCTGAGTTTGTTACAATCTCTCATTATATATGAGAATTGAATTCCGGTTTATACAAAACCAGCCCTTAACATTACATTGAACCGGACTCTAACCGACTCTATTAATCTGAAAGTGATTTAGACATATCCGAAAGATAGACGCGCATGAATGAACTTTTTGTCTTATAATCCTCATTTGGTTTTTGGAAACTTTGAAAATTAGAGATCTTAACAGATCTAAGAACGACCCGACGGAACCTCAATAGAGGGAAATGAAACCGCCAAAAAATGCCTGGACCAATTATGACGATATTAAATCGACTAGATCCGATTTATAGGAGTCAAGAAACATCCGATCTTATCCAGATCTAGATGTTGGTTCGAGTGGAGGAAGCTTAAAAGAAGCCGCCTCACCGTAGCACCAACCACAATAACAATTATGGATGGTGATGGATTGATTGGTTGAAAGCCAAAAAATCATCTGTGAATCTCCGAAAAAAGACCTGTAACAATTTCATAGTTGAAAAACAAAACAACACAAAATATTAAAACTAAAGGAAGATCGACGACGGTGCTATATGAGCCACCGAACGTCAATTTCCAGCCAAAAACAACAAAACCCAACGCCGCCAGACAGAAGCCGATCAACCACCGCTGTCGTACCTAGAGGATATCAGACTAAAGCCGGTAAACACCGGATGGCAAGAATCACCGCTCTCTCTAAAAGATTCTAATAAAGACATTCAAAGAAGCCAATGGAAAAATAGCTTGTGTCACCGGGAAGACAATCCCCCTCTTCCAACCCTACTTTTACCAGCGAAACAAGAGCGCTGCAAGACGAACACAAATAACTTCCACCTACAACCACAAGCTCACTTTCCGAGATATCCCAAAGAACCCTTACCAAACCGTCGGGGAGATGCCAGATCTTCGTCGATCCAGCCGAGATTCGAGGGGTCTAAACTGGTCCAAACATCAAAGGTGATGGCAAAAAGACAGACGACGAGGAAAAGAGAAATTTTCTCTCTCTGAAAATTTTTAGATAGAGAAGAGAGAGAAAAATCTGATTGCAGAATAAGATCCAGATCTAGAGCTACCTCCACAAGATCTCCACAAACCGGTAGCTGAAGGAGGTAGAAGGGACACCGGGCTTCCCTTTTCCGGTGGCGGTGAGAGCCACAGCTCACCGGAGAAGGAGATCGGAGGTGTTGCTCTCTCTAGTTACACCGACATTCCTTTACACTGTTATTATTTTCATTTTCCCGCCCACTATTAGAAAAGTATTTTCGTCAACAATAATTTATGCTCTGATATTTTTCTCTTTTCCCTTGCAAATAACGAAATTCTTTTGGTATGGAATCAATTGTTTTCCATTATTTTGGTATTTGATCAATTCACTCTATTATATACATGTTTTGTAAAATATGTTTATTAATATTTTGGTTGTATTACTAGGTATAATGTATTTAGAATATTTTTAGGATTAGTGTTATATATGATTATTTTATTCATGTTAGTATTGTATTTATTTCAATTTAGGTAAGTAGTTTTAGTTGTGTTATTTAGTTAAATTATTTATGATATATGATCTTGTAAATTATTATTGAGATTAATTTATTTAAAAATTTGTTTTTTCTTCTGGTGTTACATATATTATTGTATGTTATAATATGTGAGATTTGATTTGTTTTCCAATACAAATACAATTTTATGGTTAAAAATGAGTGAAATAGAAGATACATACAATCTTTTAAACTGATCAATCTCTTGGTCTGGAGGATTGATTTCAGTTGGAATGCGTCAAAAACATTAAAAAATACTGATGACATCTATATATCTATAGATAAAGAGAATGTTTATATCCTCTATATTAGTGCATACATAATTTAGTATACTTTTGAAATCATAAAGATATCATATTACCTTTGTATGACTGGATTTTTGCAAACTTTACCAAACAAATGACCATTTTCACCCGCTGATTCTTCACAAGCTTTGAACTTAGCTCCCTTTGCCTACAACATCAGATGACTGTGAAGACAATATTTTATAGATTTTGGATTATTTCAAGAATGACAGCTTAACGGGTCAACCTGGTAAGAATCATAAGTTACGAAATTAATTTGGGCTATTTAGATATTTTGACTTGGTCCGTGAGACTCAGATGTGTTATCTTCAAAGGAGATAGAGCTTCGCGGAAAAATTGATCTCTTTATTTTGAAATTGCATGTATGATGTAGACACTTTGATTTTGATCACTGCTTTTATGAAATGGCTTCTTCTCTTTCTTGTTGTTTTCTCTTAATCATAAAAAGTGGTTGAGCCACATATTGGTACAACGGCTTTTTCCCAATCTCATAATCAGAAAGAGTGGTGGAGCCACAAATTAAATGCTGCATTATGCAGTCTTCATAGTTACAATGATTTCTTTGCCATGACAAAATTTCCACGAAGCTCTTGCTAGGCTCAAGATCTGTCAATATATGGTCAACATTATATGTCACTATATTCAATTATACTAAAGCCTCTTTGTTTCATTCTTTCTCTACGAAGCTCTTTGATCCTCTCCCCACCATACAAATGGATTTTTCTTCTTTCCTTTGTACAGTTGCTGCTACAATAATTTTTTTCATGCTTTTGAAAAAACTCAGATTTTATAAAGAAAACAGAGAAATTGATTCTTCTTCTTCATCAGTTCCTCCATCTTCTTTGTTTCCTTTAGCACCTCCATCTCATTCATCAGTTCCTCCATCTTCTTTGTCTCCTTCAACACCTCCATCTCCTTCATCAGATCCTCCATCTTCTTTGTCTCCTTCAACACTTCCATCTCCTTCATCAGTTCATCCATCTTCTTTGTCTCCTTCAGCACCTCCATCAGTTCCTCCATCTTCATTGTCTCCTTCAACACCTCCATCTCCTTCATCAGATCCTCCATCTTTTTCGTCTACACACGATGTCTTTCTGAGTTTCCGCGGGGAAGATGTCCGCCGAAATTTGCTCAGTCATATTCAGAAGGAGTTTAAAAGAAAAGGAATCCATTCATTCATGGATAATGGGATCAAGAGAGGAGAATCCATAGATTCCGAACTCATACGAGCAATTAGAGGATCTAAGATTGCGATCATCTTGATGTCGAGGAATTATGCTTCTTCAAAGTGGTGTCAAGAAGAATTGGTAGAGATTATGAAATGCAGGAAACTGGGTCAAACTGTGATGGCCATTTTCTATGAAGTGGATCCCTCTCATGTAAAGAAACAAGACGGAGATTTTGGGCAAGTTTTCAAAAAAACTTGTGCGGGTAAAACTACGGAGGATATCGAGAGATGGAGACAAGCTTTGGTGGAAGTGGCCATAATCGCTGGTTACGACTCAAGAAACTGGTTCGTCCTCCTTGCTCTTTATACTCCAAATTCTACCAAAAACTTTTAACTCCAACTATAAATTTTTGGAAACTTTCCAAAACACTACAAAATTTTCGATTATGAGGGTTATTTTAGAAAATATTACTATCATTTTCTTAGAACTTTAGGAATTTTACGAAATCTAAGGGTTGTGATTATTTTAAAATTGTAAGACTTTGATTGTAATATTAGAAAACAAAACATAAAATGTAGCATTTTTAACAATTGCTCAATAATATATCCAACCAAAACAGTTCATATAATTTGAATATGTATGTGAATTTTTCATGACTATTGAACATATGTATTCAACTATTCATCTTTCCCCTTGTTAGGGAAAATGAAGCGGCCATGATTGAAAGCATCACCACTGATATTTCAAACGAGCTGAATAATTCTGTGCCATCAAATGATTTCGATCGTTTCGTTGGGAGGAAAGCTCATTTGGAAAATATGGAACCACTCTTACACCTTAGCTCCAATGAAGTGAGGATGATAGGGATCTGGGGTCAGTCAGGAATTGGTAAAAGCACCATCGCCAGATTTCTATTTGACGAATACTCTCATGGCTTCCCACTTAGGGTCTTCATGGACAACATCAAACAACGTTATCCAAAATCTGGTTCCGATGAGTACAGCAGTCAAGTGAAACTTAAAGAAGATTTCTTGTCTCAAATATTCGACCAAAAGGATATCAAGAATCCGAATTTAGGAGTTGCAAAAGCCCGGTTAAAAGACAAGAGAGTGTTCATGGTTCTGGATGATGTGGATCAGCTGATGCAACTAGATGCCCTGGCCAAAGACACTCGGTTTGGTCCTGGAAGTCGGATTATCATCACAACACAAGATAAAAAGATTTTAAATGCACATGGAATTGACCATATTTACAAGGTGGGGTTACCAGCCGATGAGGATGCACTTCAAATCTTCTGCAAGTATGCTTTTGATCAAAAGTCCCCATCTGATGGTTTTGAGAATCTTGCTCGGGTTGTTACAAAATTTTCCGGTAAACTCCCTTTGGCACTACGCATTATGGGATCTTTTTTCAAAGGAATGTCCGAGCAGGACTGGATAAGGGAACTACCAAGATTAAGGACTAGCAGCCTTCAAGGAAAAATTGAAGCCAGTTTAATGTTCAGTTACAATGGCTTATGTGATCAAGATAAAGCTTTATTTCGTTATATAGCATGTATGTTCAACAATGAACGGGTAGGAAACGTGGAAGAGCATCTTGCAGAGAACTTCGCTGATGTGACACGAGGTCTTCACGTCTTGGCTGAGAAATCTGTCATATCAATCAGTTCAGGATACGTAAAGATGCATGATTTGCTAGCACGTTTGGGTAGAGAAATTGTTTGTAAACAAACCCCAAAACCTGGTAAGCGTCAATTTTTGGTTGATGCTAAAGATATATGCCAAGTATTGAGAAAGACAAAGGTAAAGTTTGGTTGTGTTGCTCCTTAAATGTTTTGATACCTAACCTTATTTACTTATGTGACTTTGGTTTCTTTTTTAGGATAGTACAAGTGTTATAGGCATAAATTCGGAAGTCAAGGAGGAGTTATTTAGAAGTAACAGAGTCTTTGAAAGAATGCCTAATCTCCAGTTCTTAAGACTCTACGGTGATGTTAGTGACCTCAGATCAAACTTACCACAAAGTCTGAATTATCTACCTCCTCTAGCCAAATTACTACATTGGACTAGGTTTCCGATGAAATGTCCACCTCCTAGTTTTATTCCGGAGTTCCTCGTGGAACTAAACATGCCTTTCAGCAATCTTGAAAAACTGTGGGAAGGAATTCAAGTAAGTTTAATTTTAGTTTCTTTTTCTTTCTCTAAATTTTATTGTGCTTCAGTTTTATCAAAGTCAACAATCTTTCCTTTTTTTTTTGTAAATATTTTAGCTGAAAAAGTTTTACTTATCTCGTTGTCATTGAAATGTGATCTATGAGTTATTTTTCGTTGATAAGTTAACTACCAAGTGTGATTGACAAAAAACAAAATTTCACTACTAAGTGTACCAACACGTCTTTTTGTTTTTTTTTGGTTTGCTATACAGACAATTAAAAATCTCAAGTGGATGGATTTGAGTTCTTCCCTAAGCCTGAAGGAGCTTCCTGATCTCTCAACTGCCACTAATCTCGAGAAATTGAATCTTAGTAATTGCTCAAGTCTGGCGGAGCTCCCATCTATTGGGAATGCCATTAATCTCGTGGAACTGGATCTTAGTTTTTGCATAAGACTAATGGAGCTCCCATCTTCTATTTGGAATGCTATTAATCTCGTGAAACTGAATCTTTGTGGTTGCATAGGACTAGTGGAGCTCCCATCTTCTACTGGAAATGCTATTAATCTCGCGGAATTGAATTTTAGATTTAGCTTAAGACTTCAACCTTCTTTTGGGGATGTTATTAATACCCAAAAGTTCGAGATCTCCATTGGAAGAGGCATTAATCCAAGGACATTAAATCTCAAGGCTTGCTCAAGGCTGAAGGAGCAACTGGATCTGGGAATTGCTACTAATCTCGAGCAACTGGATCTTACTGGTTGCTTAAACAATATGTTCCAGATACGATCCTCTATTCATACTGCTGTTCAGAGCCTCGGGAAAAATGGTTTTCGTAAAATTGGAAAAAATGGTTTTCGTAAAATTCCAATCAAGGAATGGAACATGCCGCTTTTGCTCCCGAAGATTCTACAACTCAAAGATCTTTATAAAAGCTGATTTTGTTTTCATTAATTACTTAAAAAAACTCTGTAATGTCAACTTGAATTATGCCCTTTATAAGTTGTCAGTTTGATTAACCATATTGCACAAATTTTACTGTATTCAGAATCTGTTGGTAATCCAAGGAGAATTGATCATCATCATAGTTCCTTGTAAGTTGTACCAATGATATCCATCGTTTAATCTGTCTACAGTTTACAAATTTGGAGCAGTGTGTCTAATTGAGATATTTCTTCAGAATCTGGTTAACTACAAATACCACATGTCTGCAAATAAATCAATAATCAGTATCAACAAAATCTAGATTCTTTTACTTTAGAAAAGGTGATTCAACCATTGTAACTAACCGAACTAGAACTAACAATTGAAAGAACATTGCAACGAAAAAAAATCATCTTTTTGTTCCAATGTTAGGAGGAGTTTGGAATTTTTTAGATAAGATATTTGAGGAACCAAAACCAAAAACTGCATAGAATTGTAGAAAGGATAGTGCATTTTCCCCAACACCATAAAAGCACTACTAATCTAAAACCAAACATTAAACTTTATCCAAAACTCAGCAATACATACCAAAAGGCGATTCTCACAGCAGATATTTTTCGACAACTGTCCGGCCAAACTTCTCCTGAACATCCTTTGGTGTTTCGACCTGAGAAAGAAGAAACAAGTTTGGTTCAGATTATAATTTTTTAACTAAAATCCTCTTTTTATTTACGTTTTGTCATTAGCTCAGTTGACTCACCGCATTCAAGGCCTTCAAAACTGCCTTAACGGTGTTGTATGAATTCCTTGAACCAATCACCTGAAGAATTTGAACAACCACACTTTAACTCCAATGGAAAACAAGAAACGATGTTTCATCAGGATGAAGCAAACATGCACCTTTGATTTGATGTTCTTGAAACCCGCTAGAAGCAAGATTGTTTTGACAACTCTCCCTGCTTTCATTCCCGTTGTTGTTGGTGCAGGCCATAGATATAACTAGCAGCAGATTCAAGTTTATAAAGGATAAGTGGCGTCAATAGGTCATATCATCATACTGTCATAACGGAACTCAAAATAAATACCTTAGTTTTTTTGTAAGAAGTCTGGATTGCGTGTGCAATGGTGTGTTCCTCATGACGCTCTACGTAATGAAGATTCTGAAAGCATTTCTCATACGCCTGTTTTGCAGTTAGAAATAAGACCATGAGAATTAATTAAAGCCGGACATAGAAAGATGTATAAAGGCCTTATAACAGAACAAGACTAATAGCACAAGTTTTAAGTTTTATGTTCAGAAATTAAAATCGATATCGAAATAAAGACATTCATGCACCAACCAATACCAAATAGTCTTCTCAACCAACCTAAAGATGAACACAAGCTTTACATTGGTATAGTAATTTACCCAATGGCATCAAGCTAGTTAAATTAAAGACATACTACGTACTCACGTAATACAGGTAAAACTTCACAAGAAAACACATACTGTGTCCTTTCGTCCTTACCTAATATAATGTTGTTTAAGAATTTCTATGCCAGTAAAAGGTGAAATTTTGAGTTTGAACTATGGAATAGACCAAAAACTCAAGCTTTTAGAATGTCTCATATACTCAAAGCTTAGCAGTACACACAAATCAAATCAGTAATCCGTTGTGTCAGAATCACTTAATTGACAATGACTATCTTTGCTACAACCTGTCGAGACCTGTAGTATCTATCTTACTTACGACACCACATTTTGTCTCTTCCATCAATCCTAGATGACAAATGGTAATGTGAGATTTACCTTCTGCATTGCAGCCTGGCCAGTCTCAGCTTTTGCCTTTGCGTACCCAATGATACCTTCATAGTTCCCACAAACCATCAATGCAGTGTACCTTTCAACCCTGCCACCCTAAAACGACGTGTCCTTTTTTTATAGCCGAGCAATTGAATTAATGATACAAAAGAGAGAAATGTTAGACAACTATACCTTTGTAACCTTAGCAACTTTTTTTACATCTATCACATGCACATCATATCCCTGCAAAAGATAAGAAATAACCTCATAAGCAATAAGAATTTAAAAGAAAACTGTGCAGCAATTTCAGTAATTGATTGGGAGAAAAGACGTATGTCAATGTCGACCATGGTCCAAGAAAAGAAAACTTCACAACATACCCAAAAAAAATGAATCATGAAGCTTAACTTATAAGCACTCATGTAGCTACTAGACCACTGGCCTTCTAAAATACTCACGTATTTGACAACATCAAAGCATATTGAACATCTTTTAATAGATATGCCGCATTTTACTAGCACAGAAAGCGTTTTAAAACAACACTAATCATGAACCTTTTGGCTATGTGATTCCTACAAAGAGCAGGTACAACACCACATCTACAATGGGTTTCACAAAAAAATTCAAAATCAAGGCCCCTCCAGCAAACTCCATTGCTTAGCAACCTATAAATCATCTGACATATTGAAATTGCCTCCTGTATCTCAAATGTTAGGAAACAATATGTTCACTGTTTCAAACTTCTGGACACTTTTAACTTATGTAACAGAGATCATCGCAAAGTTATGTCAACTAATTTCACTTTATTAACATGATTTGTTATTTTAGTTTCTGCACAGCTGAGAGATGTGACTAAATGAAGAATCCACTTACTTTTCTGTATAAAGGTTGTCTTTTCTTCTCTGTCAAAGCATTTCTCTCTTCAGCCAAATCTCTAATCTCCTCTTCCAATCTCTTTCCCTTCTTTCCAAAAGTATGATCAAGCTCAGAAAGCTTAAGTTCAAGCTTCTTATCAATTGCATTCAGCTTTTCCAACAAAATATCATCCCTCTCTTTCATATCATCAAACTCCTCTTCATCATCATTATCATCATTCTCATCTTTAGACCCATCAACAACAAGACGCTCTTCTCTTTCTTCACCACCACCTTGAACATTATCACGTTCGATAACTCCATAATTAGCTGGATTGTTTGGATCAAAAGCCTCTTTCCACTCAACTAACCTCATAGCTCTGTTTAGCTTTTGCTGCAGAACAAACTTCTCTTTCCCTTCAGCTACTTTCAAACGATTCATCAACTCCCCAATAACTCTATACTCAGGTCTAAGTTTGAAATGTTTCTCCTCAAATTTGTCTAATTTATTCATCCACTTAAAAGTCTCATCAAGGTTCTCTGTCAAAACAATCATACAACTTAGAAACATATAAAAAGATATCATTTTAAAGCAAATTTCAATACAAAACCATACCTGAATTAATAAGGGTTTGAAGAAGCTCTTTATGTCTTTGAAACTTCTTATTAAAAATGTCTTCTTTTTTCCTTTCTTCATCCCAATCAACTTCATCTAATTCACTATCTGAATCAGAAGACTCTTCACGTCTGTTTAATTCACCATCATCTTTCAAGTTTTGCTTTTTAAGCTTCTCAATGAAAGGTTTAATCCCTAAATAATCTTCTTCATCTTCATCATCAATGTCTTTGTAATCAAGTCCTTGTCTTTGTCTATCTTCTCTCTCACGTTGCTTTTCTTTCTCCACTTCTGCTAATAGATCTCTCACAACTCTCTCTGCTTCTGCTGGTGAGATTGTACTTGCAGAGAAGAAACGGTACCTCAGTGATGAGATCCATGGCGATTGAGTTAGAGGGAAGAATGAGATTCTTCTGGTTGAGGCATCAAGATTGCAGCTTTGTCGGGTAAATGAAGATCTGAGTAGAAGACGAGGCCAAGACGAAGCGCGAGATCTGAAGGACATTATTAGTGGTTCATCAGATTGAAATGGAAGAGAGATGAAATTTCAAAAACCTTTCTGATTCAGATGAATTTTAGGGTTTTTGGTGTGTTGAATCAGTGACGAATGAATGACATCATCCTACAAAAGGGCTTTCACTTTACTCATGGGCCTAACCTGGTTAATTTGAGGTCAAAAAAGCTTAGTCGGAAATTTTGGCCCAACTCTTCTTGATTTGAACTCGTATATCCTCTCTCTATATATATATATAGATTAAAATATAGAAGATATAACATATATCAGTTTGATCAAGAATTTAAAAAATTATATAAAATTATTTATATACATATATTTTAAACAAGGAGACGAAAAAACGATACAACGTAAGAAGTGAAATTGACGATGCTACTTCTTTAGGTTTACTCGCTAACATATTAACAAATCTGTTAAGTTTTTTCTCCGTACTCAAACTCTAGCATTGCGATTCTTGGCTATCACCCAAATATGACGCACTATAAAAATTCTGCAAATCTCAAAACACTACTGCATGAGGATCGATCGATTCTTACTAGGATTCATCAATATACGATGATCTTGCTGGTTCTGGATTAGAGTTTGAGTAATTGGGATCGATTGATCCTGGGGATGGATTGATCGATCTATTCACCTGTATGTTGGCAGATTCCATGGAGAAAATCGGACCTTTCTGCTACATCTCCTCGATGTTAGCAAATAAAATTGTCTTTAAGCCTTCAACATAATCCAATATACGTGAAAACCCAGTTGTTTCCGTCATAGAATACCCAAACTCATCCTCTTTTTTGAACAAATACGACATATAAGGGATCCTTCGAATGCACCTCTTATTATCTCATTCATGATTTCATCAACGGTGTCAATCCTGAAGGTCTGGCCATTAATGGTAGGTTTTTTCATCAACTTCACAACATCAAACTACATTGCCAAATAGTTGAGATGAAGATCGATCTTGTTTTTTTGAACATTAATGATCACTCATACTGTTTCTAAGAATGGTCTATTGTGGCTGATAAGATCATATGGCTCTTTATCTAATTCCAACACAATAAAATCTGCCAAGATCCAACATCCATCAATGTTCATAGGAATATCGAACATAATCAAGCTAATGATGATGTCCAAGCCTTGCTGCTAGAGGAAACTTATCAAACCCGCAACTACACCTTCTCAAAACCTAGCTGTTATTGAACATAATCAAGCTCTATCGCACATAGAATAAACCACTCGTACACAGGAGATAGCTTCAATTTCCCTCGTCTAACGCCATATTAAATACTATGAGCCAAGGAAAATTACAGAAACATCAAGTAGATCACGAGGAGGATGAGACCACCCTACTCTGTGTCGAGAAGACACGAGGCAGCGCCCAGAACTCAATACAAGAACCTGTAGCAGAATCTACTCGGACCAAAAGGTTAGGCTGTGAGTTTCGTCAACAAATAAACCCCCAGGAAGCATCGAGTCAAGACAACATCAAGAATAGACAAGCATGCTCGAGTTTGGCACACGGATCTCACCTGCCTCGTACCTTGCCAAATCAGAGCTCCAAGAAGTCTTGACAAAGTCGTTTACAATAGCATTGTCTCGAGCGATGGAGCTTGGATCAAAGATGCTTTAGGAAAACCATCAAGAGAAGCTTATCTACCGAGGAAAAACATATCAGGACCAAGCTGGATTTGAAGATACGAGAAAAATTCATTGTAAACCATTCAAGGATCGACGTCACTGCGCTAAGGTAAGTTGCATGAATTCGTTATTTGTTATTTTTGCAGGTTCAAAATGAACAATCTACTTCATTTAGAGTGTCTTAATCATTTAGTTATTATTTTTTTATTTTTCCTTGTTAAATCGAGATGTGAAAACGACATATTTTCGTTTCTTTATTTAATTTCTTCTACGACTCAGTCTGTTGTCGTTTTGTTTTTTTTGAGTCGGCAAGTAGGTCAAGCTGAAGAACCATTTATAAGGTTCCACTGCAGCCTTGTAAATGTCACCTTTTCGATTACCAATAAAAAGAACACAGTTCTCTTTGTGAAAAAACCCTTAGCTCTTGTTCTTCGACGTGACTCCCTCTTAGAACCTGAGTGTTTCATCACCTATGTGTGTTGCTTATCAATCCTCCATCAAACCCCTATCAAAGAAATCACAAGAGAGAGCTAAAGCCAGTTTGTCTTTCCACCATATCGCACATCATTCATTCGACTTCAAGGAGAGTGCGAAGGCCAGCCTTGTAGTCCCCGCCCCTATCTCTTAGTCCTCTACACTAAGGCCTATATCACCTAAGCAATCATAAAAATAACTACAGACGGGCTCAGTGTTTCCTACATCTTACAGAAGTGTTAGAACTCAAAGGAACCCCCCAAAAGAAAGAGACCTCGGCTCCCCTTACGAAGTCTCAAGCGCTAAATAGGCCACTGACCCTTATATTAAAGAGAAGAAAATGTGATTTTCCCAGATAAAGAGATGATAAGTTACATGAAGCAATATTACATCACTGCCTTTGGTTTCTTAAGTCAGTTTTACAAAAGAAGCAAGGAAGGTATAAGATAAAGAGAGTACGCTTCCCCCTTTGTTTCCTGTATATATACAGATTCACAACCGCTCTCTATGGCTCTGATGTAATCAAAATGTACAAAAACAAAATCAGTTCTTCAGTAGCATTGCCTCCATTTTTCTCTTCCTCGCTGCGTGTTTTAGTTTCTCTAGCGCAACAAGTCCCACCTGTCTCACCCTCTCTCGAGATAATCCTATCCTGCACTTTTTTCAAGAAACATTTTAATGATCTGATCTTGATGATGTAACAATGAGTCAAGAAGCTTAAGAGATTGAATACTTACCGTTTGCTAATGTCTTCCCATGTGAGACATTCTTTGTCCAGTCCATAGTATAACCGAATAATCTCCCTTTCTCGTTCTCCGAGTGTTGCACTTATAAGCTTGCTTACTTCCTCCTGCAATTTCAGTGTTCACTAAGTACAGGAAGCTTCATAAAAGAGAGCTTGTAAATAAATAAATGTATCTTGTGCTTCTATTTTTTACCTTGAGTGCCCACTCATCATACTCGTGCCACGGATTGTTCTCCAAACGATTATCCGCAATGTACTGAAAATATTGCAAACAAACCAACCAAATGTTATATACTGGAGAGAAGAAACTACAGGAAACATGGAAAGTGAAACCAGAACTGTTTCTTTGTCGAAGAGAAACCAAAGGACGAGACTCACACTGTGATGAGTTTCTCCAGGGAGACCGTTCAACGAAGGAAATGCGTCTCTGTCTAGTGAAAATATTTTGCTTACGGCCTGCATTTTGAAAACAAAAGAACATGAGCGCAAATACGCATTGGTCTTTGAAAAAGAAAGAGACATGCACTAAAATTTGTCCATACCTCTGTTGCATTTTTAACTTTCTTCTGTGACATGTTTAGAGACTCTGCAATTCTCTGAAAAGAACAATCATTATATAAGCATACAATATGTAGACAAGAGAAGCCCGAATTGTTTCAATGTTAATAAGATTCTTACATCAATGGTGGGTGTGATTCCTTTCTCTTGAAGTCTAAGCTTTGCATTTCGGATTAAACCGAGCCTTTCATGCAAGTGAGTAGGCAATCTCAAGGTTCTTGAGTTGTCCACTAATGCTCTTGAGACACCCTTTTAGAAATTTGATCACTTGTCAGTTTTTACATTCTAACACAAAAAACATCTAAGCTGAAGCGATTGATCTCACCTGTCGAATCCACCAATATACATAAGTTGAAATTCTGAAACCTTTAGAAGAATCGAATTTCTCTATTCCTCGCAAAAGTCCGATAAGACCACCCTTCATAGTAGGAAAATATATTCTTTCTTATAAAAAGTTCATGTAAATGCTAACAAAGAGTGCACAAGATGATTAGGAAATTACCTGAACAAGGTCAGACATTTCTGCTCCCATATTATTGTACCGTTGAGCAATAGACATAACCAAACGCACATTGCTCATAGCCAACTTTTCTCTAGCTAAATGACATTCCATCAACCATGCCTGTAGCTCGGCTCGAGATATCTTCAAGGATATTGCAAGCTGTTCATCAGAAGGCTCACAGCCTAATCTATCCTTCAATCTAATGTATAACCAGACAATATTTAGTCTTGAAACTATTAATACTTTCACTTCTTTCTACGTATAGTATATGTAATTTTACCTTGACTTATGGTCATCAAGACGAAGGCCAGATTTGATTTTATTTGACAAGTGAACCACTTCCGCGTGACTAAGCACATCTTCATTTATTATACCCTTCACATACCCCTTCACATACCCCTTCACACGGTTGTCTTGAAACAACTCTGAATTCATCACTGATCTAACCTGTTGTGCACTATTAACTTCTAAAACTGCTTTAGCCTGAGTCATATTAATCTTCTTCTTAGCGCTGATTCTTCTTTGACGAGCTGAAAGCCCTGAACAGGTGATAACTGGAATCTTCTTCTTCCGAATGGTCTTCTTGCTTGAAGAATCACTTGACACCGTCTTCTCAAATGAAAGATTCCATTGTTTTTCCAACATAGACTTCTGTAACAATAAGAGTGCCTCGACAGAATGATCAAGACCATCACCATACCCATACCCTTCCTCTTCCAATTCTTTATCAGTTCCTGCAAGTGTCCATGGCTGCACAGAAGAAATAACATCCACACTCTCTTTCAGAGCCTTGGCAGATTGTGTGTGACGGTTCGACGAAGGAAAGCTAGGACTGTAGTTCGATGGTGATGATGAAGATGTCTTTTTCGCGATTATCCCACTTTTTGTTGAAGCAATATGGTATTGTGATGAGCAATGATCATTTACATATAGAAACTTCTCAGTGACATCTGAGTGGTAAAAAGATGAACTGAACAATCTTTTCCCTGCGTTGAGTCCTATAACAGCTGCTGTAGCCATCATATGTAACACTCTTTTGCTCAATTCATTAACCACCAACAGTCTTTGCTCTTCAAGATACACACTCTTGGTCCTCTGCTGCCAAAATCAAGACGAGATATCATAACAAACAAAAAATCATTGGATTTTTCAGAATTTTGCAGAAGTAATTGAGAACAATTTCATTATATTTTTTTTCAGAATCAATATTCAGACACAAGAATCAGTCTCAGCTTGTGGCTATTGGAATTCTAAAATTTAACACTAACTTGTTCAATTCATTGTCAATTGACACCAATTTTATTAGATTGTGTTACATATTCAGACAATAGTTTTGTGGGTATTGAAAATTACAGCAAAAGAATTGTATAACTTCTAGTTGTGAGCTTCAAGCCATCATCACTATTCAAAATTTTCTAATTCATTCAAATCCAATCCCAGAAACCTGAATAAGAAGATGAACAAGAATAATTCAGAATCAAGAAAGTGTTTCAAATTTGCATCAACCAGTAGATTCCAAAGACAAATTTGAGTTAAGATCTATTGGAGAATATCAATGTAATTGCCTAATTGGTAATCTCCTTCAGACCGAACCCAAAACTGGCAGAGACAATAACGCACCTAAAAAACTGTTGAGGCAAGAAAATGCAAGAGAGTGTGTGTGGCACAGACGAAGGCTAAAATGGGTTTTGTTTTCTGTTTATCAGTTTTATTTTAATCCAAGAGTTTCTTGGGGTCCTAAGATTCAAACAGCCATGCAACAAAATAGAGATAAATATTAAAATATATATAAAAGAGATATGGAAAGAAGAGATGGGATTGGTGGAAGCAGATACTTGGCTCCATGTTTCTGTGGTACTCAGCTACTCCTGTTGTTTCGCTTTCGCGGCCTTCTCTCTCCCATTTACATTTACATTTTCACTATTTATTATTGTTTTTTATGATAAAAGATTTACTATTTATTATTGTGTATTACATGTTTTTTAATTGTTAAGTTAATTATGCATTACACCAACTACTTTACAGAACAAGTTGTATTTCACCAACTAATTGTTAAGTTATTTATGTATTATACCAACTAATTGTTAAGTTGTTTATGTATTACACCAAATAATTGTTAAGACTTACTATTTATTATTGTTTATTACATTTTTTATTCGATTTAATATTATTTTCATAAGGGAATATCTCATTTTTATTAAATAAAATAAGATATATAGTAAATTTCTAAGAGATAAAATATTTAAATAAAAATATTAATTTTAAGTGACAATAAAATATTTGAAATTTAAATTTGATGTGATGATTAGACTTAAAAAATTTATATGGGATCTCAAATAAATTTTACTACCCATTGTACTTCAAATAAAAACTTAATACTCACTTTTCGTTTAAATAAAAATTTGAATATTATCATATTAATAAAATCATAATTACCGTATAAATAAACTTTACTTTGGGAAACCAATTTTTTTTGTCAAATGATTAATTGTTCAGTTTTGTCTAAATATATAAAATAATAAGTAAGAATATTAAAGTTAAATAATTTTGTTCAATTGATTAAACATTACAAATAAAAAATTAATTTAAATATTTTAGAACAAACTATACTAAATAGATGAAAAAATAAAATTAAGGCTTTTTACACAAAATAGTTCAATTTTATAAGTTAAATAATTTAGATAAATCTCTTCTAGATAATTAAATGTTAAGTAAGAAATATGTTATTGCATAAAAAGGGAAATGCATAAACTAATAATGTTTGAAATATTTTAAATTTAATCAGTGTAAAATAGTTTAAGAAATGTGTGAAGATTTACTAAAATAATATGTAAAATTATTAAGTTAAATAATTTTGTTCAATTGATAAAACATTACAAATAAAAAATTAATTTAAATATTTTAGAACAAACTATACTAGATTAAAAAAAATTAGATATAAAGGCTTTTTACAAAAGTAGTAAAATTTTAAAATTTAAATAAATTTAGATAAATCTCTTCTAGATAATTAAATGTTAAGTAAAAGTGAGTTACTACATAAAAAAGGGAAGTGTATAAACTAATAACGTTTTAAATGTTTTAAATTTAATCAGGAAAAAAGTTTCTACGACTGCCAGTTAAGGAAAGTCGAGCGATTTGTGAGCGATTAGATTTAGAAGGGTTTTTTTCGCCAGTGATGGCTGCTCCGCCGCCTGAGAGTTTCTTGGGGGCGGTGGCTACGTGCAGGGAAGGCTATGCAGTCAACGTGGGGTGTGATCGATCCTCGGTTGATGGCTCTGAGCGAGAGCGAGTGTCCGTCATGGCATCAAAAGCTTTTGTAGAGTCCTCTAAAGATGTTGTCGTCGGAGAACTGCCTGCAGTCTCAGAGGCTGCCGTCATTGTTCAGCAAGGGAGCTCTGTGTTAACGAATGTATGCTCTGTTTCAAAGTGTGAAACAAGGAGAAGAGTTATGGTGTAGTTTCTGCTGCAGGGGGGAACTTATCCCAGAAGGAAGGGGATGAGGTTCAAAAGACGGTATTAGCAGAAGTTATAGAGAGTCAGGACGCTCCATCAACTGCTTCAGATGTTGTTTATCGTGCCTACGGAATCCGTGAAGGAACAAATAGCGAAGAAATCTTGGTTGCAAGTGGCGACAAAGACTTCATTCACCAAGTTCGCTTGTGACGTCCAATAAATCGATGGCAAGGAGGTGGTTTCAGTTCTAGAGGATGTTCTCCTTGAGTCTCCACTATGGGACGATTTTTTGATAGGACGTTTTGCATCTAAAGAACCACATATTGCTAAGATTCATGTTATCGTTAACAAGATATGAACATTAAGAGATAAGAAACATAAAAGTGGATGTGTTTGATCTCAATGAGAATACCATTAAATTCCATCTTCGCAATTCAGCAGCTCGTCGTCAAGTTCTTCAAAGAGAGATGTGAAATATCTATGATATCCCAATGGTTGTTTCGCGATGGTCTCCAAATGCAGAGGAATCCCTGCTGGAGTTGACATTTTTGCCGATGTGGATTGAGTTGCAGGACGTGCCTCATTCTATGTTTTCCTGGAAAGGCCTTAGCTATCTAGCTAGTCCTTTAGGCATTCCTTTGCGCTTGCACCGCGATACCAAACTGTTTTCAAGTTTCGATGAAGCCAAGATTTTTGTCGACGTTGATATGAAAAGACCTTTCCTGAACACTTCTACTCTCGGATTAAGGATGAGGAGGTTTATGTCTCCTATGAGTATCCGTGGTTCCTGCCTTGTTGCGCCTTATGCATGAAGTGGGGTCACTCCAAAGACTATTGCGTGAAGAAGATTCAGTCTTCTCTCTCACCGAGAAGCAATCCAAAACAGAGTGTACCGGATGAAGACCAAGCCAGAGACAGTCCACTGTATCAACTCCAAAAAACATCAACAAAGACTCTTTCTCCCAGAACCCAGTCATAGGAGCTAATGTCACTACGAAATTCTTTCCTTCCATGAAGGCAAAGGTCTAGTTGAAAGCATGAAAACAGAGCAAGGCTGGAAAAAATCAGAGCCCTCTCATGGAGGTTAGAATCTCATCTAACCACAGTGGCAAGCAGAGTTTAAACAATGGATCCGTTAACGGTCGTTAGTCACTCATTCTACCAGTAGGAAGCCAAATAAGACACCAAACAAAAAATCAAATCAAGCAACAACATCATCACCACCACTGGTTTTTGGTCAGGTTAAAATAATCTCACCTTCAAGATATGCAATATTAGAGGATCATGAGGAATCAACAGATGCGCCAGTTCCTACCATGCAGGCCTCTCCTCTAGCGCTGAGAACAGTTGATGCGATCATGGATAGCTCGCAGAAGCAGCATGAAGCCGAGGATGCTTTAGCAGTACCAAGTGGACCAATGACAAGATCAAGAGCTAAGGAGTTCGGAAATGCAATCACCACATTACTCACTCAAGTCCAACCGTTCGAAGACATGGAGAATAAAACCGTCTTGGTTGCTCGAGTGGACTAATACAAGGGTGATTCGTTTGTACTCTTTTTCCAGCCTTTGGTTTTATCCCAATGGGTTTTCCAAAGGAGGGTTTTAATGAGGCAAATGGATCACTCTACTCCACTTAGTCCACAAGAGACAACAAGACAAATTCAGGTCCAAGTCCAACAATTTATGGGATTTATTTTCTGAAGTTCCAGCCCACTAAAGAAGAGATTAAGTAAGCCCAGCTCAATAAAATTCTGATTGAAAACGCCCAAGGGAATGGAGAAGCTGGCGTGGGGACTTCAAGGGTTACTCAAAAAATTAGTCAATGCTTTCTTAATTACGTTGTTTAATTTTAGACTTGTTTTCTACTCTATCTTTTCTTTAAAACTCCAGCCAAACACATCAAAAGGGGGCTAGACCTTTCTTTTATAAAATCTGAGAGTGTATTTCTCTTGTGTTCTTTGAAGAACAATTTCGATTGTTGGTGAGTTATATCCATCAATAAAACCGAATCAAGGTGTGTCATATCCTTGCTTCAAGCCTTGACAATCTCGAGTGTGTCATATCTCGAAGGAGTCATTGAGGAAATATCCAAGGTCTTCCGCAACCTTGGTGCGATCCAATCATTCCATCATTCCATCTATCCATTTCTTTCCTACATACCCCTCGAGAGTGCCGATTCTAGGGAAGGCCATATCATTTGGTATCAGAGCACACTTTCGAGATCGGTATTCGTGTCTGTTCATCTTCTCATTTTCATCATCGTAAATTTTTCTTTTTTCTTGTCTAGCTTTCTGTTTAGAATCATATCAGTTCTGTTTATAAATCAAATCGGTTTGATCGCTAACACTTGAGCGATTAGACTTCTCCTCTTTGCGAATTTGAATCCAACTGATCTGATCATTTTCGTTTCTCTATTTTTTCTCTGTCTAATCTCTACTAATCGTTTCTAAATTCTGTTCTGATTATTTAAAAAAAAAAAAAAAAAAAAAAAAAAAATCTGTCCGATTTAATTAGTTTGGGGGGGGAGTATAAATTTTGTTCTAATTTTCATCTCTTAAGTTCTTGATCTTTTGATCTGTTCCTATTTAAAAAAAAAAAAAAGAACTAAACTCTTTTCTTTCTATCTCCGTTCAATCGATTCGAGTTTGTGTTGTTGGAATTGTTCATCCAATTTGATCGGTTTTGTTCCATAAGAACCATTGAGAAAACGCTGTGGGAGGACATTTTGAGTGATTGAGTGAATAAAAAGGAGAGAAACACTTGTGAGGATCGACTTTTTATTACTAACGGTTTGTTAAGTGTTTGCAGGGAAAATTCCGAATGTCTAATAGCGAAGAAGAAGTCGCTGATAACACCAACCGAGCACGAGTAACAAGAGATACTAATTTGGACGTGCAGGCCCTTATGGGAGAAATGAGGCGCATGTTGAGGAGAGAGTTGAATTCAGTTCATGAGAGAATGGATACAATACAAGAATCCGTTAATCAAGGATTGCCTCAAAATACTGCTGGTCGAAGAAGAAGACAACAACCTCAAGAAGAAGATGAAGAGGACGAGTTGAATTACTACAGCAGAGGTAGTCAAGCTTCTAATCGGAGTCGAAGAAGGCCGAGACGTGTAAGAGAAGCTGGGGTTCGAAATGAGGACAATCTCAGTGGACTGAAGTTGAAGATACCGCCATTTCATGGGAAGAATGATCCAGACGCTTACTTGGAGTGGGAAAAGAAAATTGAGCTCGTGTTTGATTGTCAAAATTATTCAGGGCAAAAGAAAGTTCAAGTAGCGGCGACTGAATTTTATGACTATGCTATTAATTGGTGGGATCAGATCGTGACAAGTAGAAGACGCAACCGTGAACCGCCCGTAGTCACTTGGGAAGAGATGAAAAATCTGATGAGGAAGAGATTTGTTCCTAGCCACTACCATCGGGAGTTACATCAAAAGTTTAGGCGATTAACTCAGGGCAGTAAGAGTGTGGAGGATTATTTTCAAGAGATGGAGTCCCTAATGATCAAAGCTGACATAGATGAAGATGCTGAGGCAACAATGGCAAGATTCTTGAGTGGGTTGGCTCGAGATATACAAGATAGAATGGAGCTTCAAACATATGCTGATTTGGAGGAAATGCTCCATAAGGCTGTTTTGGTTGAACAACAAATTAAGAGGAGGGGTACTTCTAGGCTTTCCTATGGAGCTGGAGCAGCCAATGCTAGGATGAGTTACAGCCGAGAAGATAAGTCTATTGTTAAGCCAAAATCCGACCCTAAGCCTTACGCCAATACTCAAGACGCCAAAGGAAAAGCTGTGGCGACTTCGTCTAGAAACCGGGACGTTAAATGTTTCAAGTGTCAAGGGAGAGGACATTACGCCAATGAGTGCACCAATAGAAGGACTATGATCCTATTGGATAATGGCGAGATTGAAACTGAGGAGGAAGAGCTTGAAAGTGATAGTGAGACCGAGGAAGCGGACGTAGAGTTACCAGCCACCGGAGAATTATTGGTAACAAGACGTTCCTTGAGTATTCAAGTTAAGGATACTGTCCAAGAGCAGCGGGAGAACTTATTTCACACGAGATGCTTGGTACAAGGTAAAGTTTGCAGCCTTATTATTGATGGTGGGAGCTGTACTAATGTGGCTAGTGAAACAATGGTGAAGAAGTTAGGGTTGGAAGTTAAGAGGCATCCAAAACCTTATCAGCTTCAATGGCTAAATGATGCTGGCGAGATGACGGTGAGCAGCCAAGTATTGGTTCCTATAACCATAGGCAAGTATGAGGACGAAATTCTTTGTGATATTTTACCTATGGAGGCGGGCCACATCTTGCTTGGAAGACCTTGGCAGTTCGATAGAAGGGTCTTACATGACGGTTTTACTAATCGATACTCATTTGAGAACAATGGCCGAAAGACGATACTTGCTCCATTAACACCACAAGAAGTTCATCAAGATCAACTTCAGCTGAAACAACAAGGAAAAACCATTGTGAGTGAACCCCTAAACACACCACCTCAAAATAAAAACGAGAGTTTGAGAAAAACCAAGAAAAAGGCCTGTGAGAGTAAACCCGTGAGGCATTCAAACTTCTTTGTGAGGTCTAATGTGGTTAAGAGAGCTCTGTTCTCTAAACAACCCGTTCTCTTATTTATTTACAAAGAAGCTTTGCTGAACCTTACTAACCCCGTACCGGATTTGCCGAGTAAAATTACTTCTATTTTGCAGGATTTTGAAGACGTCTTTCCGGAAGAAAACCCCAAGGGATTGCCGCTTATTCGTGGGATTGAGCATCAAATTGATTTCGTGCCTGGAGCTTCACTTCCTAACAGGCCAGCATATAGAACCAACCCAGTTGAGACTAAGGAGCTTCAAAAGCAAGTGACTGAGCTGATGGACAAAGGATACATCCGAGAGAGCATGAGCCCTTGTGCTGTGCCGGTGCTGCTCGTTCCAAAGAAAGATGGAACTTGGAGGATGTGCATTGATTGCCGAGCCATCAACAATATCACTGTAAAGTATCGCCATCCTATCCCTCTTTTAGATGATATGTTAGATGAGCTTCATGGTTCTAGCATATTTTCGAAAATAGATCTTAAAAGTGGATACCATCAAATTAGGATGAAAGAGGGTGATGAATGGAAAACTGCGTTTAAAACTAAACATGGCTTGTATGAATGGTTAGTTATGCCATTTGGATTAACAAATGCACCTAGTACTTTTATGAGATTGATGAATCATGTTTTGAGGAGCTTCATTGGAATTTTTGTTGTTGTTTACTTTGATGATATCTTAGTCTACAGCAAAAATTTAGAAGAACTTGTTAAGCATCTAGAAGCGGTTTTGATGGTACTTAGGAAAGAAAAACTGTATGCTAATCTGAAGAAATGCACTTTTTGTACGGATAACGTTGTGTTTCTAGGCTTTGTTATAAGTGCAGATGGCATCAAAGTGGACGAAGAGAAGGTTAGAGCTGTCCGCGAATGGCCCAGTCCGAAAACTGTAGGAGACGTGAGGAGTTTCCATGGGCTTGCGGGATTTTATCGAAGATTTGTGAAAGATTTCAGTACCATAGCTGCTCCTCTCACTGAAGTGATCAAGAAAAGTGTAGGATTTAAATGGGAGAAAGCACAAGAAGAAGCGTTCCAAGCGTTAAAGGATAAACTCACCAATGCACCACTTTTATCTTTACCGAATTTTCTTAAAACTTTTGAAATTGAGTGTGATGCATCTGGTGTAGGTATTGGAGCTGTATTGATGCAAGAGATGAAGCCCATAGCCTTTTTTAATGAGAAGCTTGGAGGAGCTACGTTGAACTATCCAACCTACGACAAGGAGTTGTATGCGCTAGTCCGAGCCTTGCAAACGTGGCAACACTACCTCTGGCCAAAGGAGTTTGTCATTCATACTGACCACGAGTCTTTGAAGCATTTAAAGGGTCAGCATAAGCTCAACAAGAGACATGCTAGGTGGGTAGAGTTTATCGAAACATTTCCCTATGTGATCAAGTACAAACAAGGTAACGAAAACATAGTTGCTGATGCCTTATCTCGAAGGTATGCCTTGATTTCGACTTTGGATGCTAAATTATTGGGATTTGAACACCTTAAAGATCTTTATCAAGCTGATTCTGATTTTCAAGATAATTACAAGTTTTGTGAGAAGTTTGCTTTTGGGAAATATTTTAGGCATGACGGCTTTCTTTTCTTTGAAAATCGTTTGTGTGTGCCTAATTGTTCTTTGAGAGACTTGCTAGTTAGGGAGGCACATGGAGGAGGCTTGATGGGGCATTTTGGGATCGCCAAGACTTTAAAAGTGATGCAAGAACACTTTTACTGGCCGCAGATGAAGAGGGACGTTGAAAGAATTTGTGGGAGATGTGTCACGTGCAAACAAGCTAAATCAAAGGTACAATCCCAAGGTATGTACACGCCTTTGCCTATTCCTGATCATCCTTGGACTGACATTTCTATGGATTTTGTGCTTGGATTACCTAGAACTAGGACTGGAAAGGACTCGATTTTTGTGGTTGTCGATAGGATCTCTAAAATGGCACATTTTCTTGCTTGTCATAAAACTGATGATGCTTCTCATATAGCTGACTTGTTCTTTAAAGAAATAGTTCGTTTGCATGGAATGCCTAGGACTATAGTCAGTGATAGGGACACAAAGTTCTTGAGTTATTTTTGGAAAACACTTTGGTCTAAGCTAGGTACTAAGTTGTTATTCTCAACTACTTGTCATCCTCAAACCGACGGTCAAACTGAAGTAGTTAATAGAACTTTATCCACCTTGCTGCGTGCCTTGATTAAAAAGAACTTGAAAACTTGGGAAGAATGCTTACCACATGTTGAATTTGCTTACAATCGATCAGTGCATTCCGCCACAAAGTTTTCTCCATTTGAAATTGTTTATGGCTTTAATCCTTTATCTCCTTTGGATCTAACCCCATTGCCTTTGAGTGAAAGAGCAAGCTTGGACGGGAAAAAGAAAGCTGAACTTGTTAAACAGATTCATGAGAAAGCAAAGCACAACATCGAGGAGAAGACAAAGTTATACGCCAAACAAGCTAATAAAGACAGACGCAAGATGATTTTTGAGGAGGGAGATCACGTCTGGATACATCTAAGGAAGGAGAGATTTCCGGCTGAGAGGAAGTCTAAGTTGATGCCAAGGATTGACGGTCCATTCCGGGTCACAAAGAGGATCAACGATAATGCTTACCAAATCGATCTCCAAGGTAAATACAATGTGAGCTCAAGCTTTAACGTTGCTGACTTAATCCCTTTTGTTGCAGATGTTCCAGATTTGAGGACAAATCCTTTTCAAGAGGGAGGGGATGATGCGATCATGGATAGCTCGCAGAAGCAGCATGAAGCCGAGGATGCTTTAGCAGTACCAAGTGGACCAATGACAAGATCAAGAGCTAAGGAGTTCGGAAATGCAATCACCACATTACTCACTCAAGTCCAACCGTTCGAAGACATGGAGAATAAAACCGTCTTGGTTGCTCGAGTGGACTAATACAAGGGTGATTCGTTTGTACTCTTTTTCCAGCCTTTGGTTTTATCCCAATGGGTTTTCCAAAGGAGGGTTTTAATGAGGCAAATGGATCACTCTACTCCACTTAGTCCACAAGAGACAACAAGACAAATTCAGGTCCAAGTCCAACAATTTATGGGATTTATTTTCTGAAGTTCCAGCCCACTAAAGAAGAGATTAAGTAAGCCCAGCTCAATAAAATTCTGATTGAAAACGCCCAAGGGAATGGAGAAGCTGGCGTGGGGACTTCAAGGGTTACTCAAAAAATTAGTCAATGCTTTCTTAATTACGTTGTTTAATTTTAGACTTGTTTTCTACTCTATCTTTTCTTTAAAACTCCAGCCAAACACATCAAAAGGGGGCTAGACCTTTCTTTTATAAAATCTGAGAGTGTATTTCTCTTGTGTTCTTTGAAGAACAATTTCGATTGTTGGTGAGTTATATCCATCAATAAAACCGAATCAAGGTGTGTCATATCCTTGCTTCAAGCCTTGACAATCTCGAGTGTGTCATATCTCGAAGGAGTCATTGAGGAAATATCCAAGGTCTTCCGCAACCTTGGTGCGATCCAATCATTCCATCATTCCATCTATCCATTTCTTTCCTACATACCCCTCGAGAGTGCCAATTCTAGGGAAGGCCATATCAACAGTCGATGATACCATGGATACAGGTGGAGGTGAATCAGAGAATCAGGTTACCGGTTCAACGGCTCATAATCTCCCTCCAGTCATATTGGCTACTTCCCATCAGCTGGACCCTCCTACAAGAGCTAACTTGCTAAGGTCGTCTAACGTTGCACATAAATATTTTGCGAAAACAAAAAAAAAACTGGGGATTCAAGCCACGGTGCTATAGGTAGAAAGGCATCTCAAAAAAAACATTAATGTCGAGTTTTTCATGGAATGTTCAGGGTTTTAACAAGCTAAGAAAGCATTCGCTTGTAAAGGATATGATTCGATCCAAGGCTATGGAGTTTGGAGGTCTATTGGAAACTAGAGTGGCTAAGAACAAAGCTGATTGTATTGCTAAGTCGGTGTTTAGTGGTTGGTCTATGATGCGAATTACGAGTACTTGGGTAGGATATGGGTTGTTTGGAGTAATCAGGTGGAATTAACTATGGTTTTCAAGTCGGCTCAGATGATTTCTTGTCTAATTAAGCTTTCGGGTTCTATGGAGGATTTTTTTTGCAGCTTTGTGTATGCTTCTAATGATTTGGCTGAGAGGTTAGAGTTATGGAAAGGCCTAAAATCTCATCAGGACTCTACTCAATATCATGGAAAACCTTGGATGTGCGTTGGAGATTTTAATGAAGTGTTGGAGCTGGCTGATTATTCTTTATTCACTATTTCTCATGTTTCTTTACCAGGATATTACTCGTTATTGTTCTCTTAGTGATATGGTTTCTCATGGTCCCCATTACACTTGGTGTAACAAGCGAGTGGATGGAATAGTTTGCAAGAAGTTGGACCGAGTCCTCATCAATAATCATTAGATGCAGCGTCTTTCCAATCTTCCTGTGTTTTTGAGGCCATGGGATGCTCTGATTATTTGTGTGGATTAATCTTGCTAGGTGCAGTTCCTTTCAAGCCTAAGGGTTGTTTTAAGATCGTTAACACGATAGTAACTATGGACGAGTTCCAGCACCTGGTTGAGGCTTTCTGGGGTGCTACACCGGCTCTTTTCTGTTCAACCTCCGCTACTTTTCGTTTAGTTAAAGTCCTTGAAGCCAGCCATATGCAACCTAAGACGAAATAAACTCACCACCTAACGAGGCGGACATCCGCAACATATGAAGTTCTTTTTGAAAAAAATAAGCAAACTCTCTCTATGCCTGATGCGAGCTCGCTTCTAAGCGAATCTCGAGCTTTTGATTCCTGGGAAAAAGTGTCAGCATTTGAGAAAAGTTATTAAGGCAGAAAGTTAAACTTCACTGGTTGAATGTCAGCGACAAGAACAATAGGTTCTTTCATAATGCTATCAAGGAAAAGGAAGTGAGAAATTCAATAAACATGATTTATTCCCAGGAGGGTGTGCTGTTAAAACATCAGGAGGACATAAAACTTGAAGCCAATCGTTATTTTACTGACTTTTGTAGCATGAATTCGCAAGGTTATACATGTATTTCTCCGGAGGAACTCTCGAATGTACTGCAGTATAGCTGTTCGGAGGAGGAGAAAAGAAGGGTTATGCCCGATGTCACTGATTCCGAAATAAAAACAGTTTTGTTCTCCATGCCTACCAACAAGTCTCCTGGCTCAGATGGTTTCACGGTGGAGTTTTTTAAGGCAGCTTGGAATATCATTGGGAATGACTTCATAGTGGTGGTTAAATCCTTTTTCACTTATGGCTTCTTGCCGACGGGGCTTAATACCACGATCTTAGCCTTAATCCCAAAGAAAACAGGCATTATTGGTATGAAAGACTACCGACCAATCTCCTGTTGTAATGTCTTGTACAAAGTCATCTCAAAGCTCCTCATGAATTGCCTAAAAGAAAATTTTCCAGGTTTTATCTCTCAAAACCAATCTGCTTTCATTGAAGATCGTTATATGATGAAGAATCTGCTGTTAGCCTCTAAGTTGGTAAAGGCCTACCATAAGGAAAACATTACATCTCACTGCCGCCATGAAGATTTACATATCAAAGGCTTTCGATTCCGTTCAATGGGACTTCCTATTCAATATCCTTAGAGCATTGCATCTCCCAACACGGTTTATTCGGTGGATTGAGTTGTGTCTCACCATTCCGTCTTTTTCGGTCCAGCTCAATGGGGAGCTCACGGGTTTCTTTACAAAGTGAGAGGGTTCTATGCCAAGGTTGTTTTCTTTCTCCCTACCTTTTCATGATTTGTATGAATTGTTTGTCCAGGTTGTTAGACAGGGCTGCGTTAGATGGTATTATTGGTTTCCACTCAGGCTGCAAGAGCTTGAACCTTACTCACCTATGTTTCGCTGACGATATAATGGTTTTCAAGGATGGGAGAGTCTGTTCCATACAAGGTATTCTAAAAGTTTTTGATCATTTTCTAGCATATCTAGACTAATTATTAGCTTGTAGAAGACGTCTTTGTTCATAGTGGGAGTTTCTTCAAATACTCGTGCCTCGTCGGATTTTCCTTTTACTATAGGTACCTTGCCGGTTAAATATCTAGGATTACCTCTGCTCACCAAACGCATGACCACTTCGGATTACCAGCCTCTTATTGAGCAAATTAAAGACCGTATATGCTCCTAGAAAAATCAATTTTTATCATATGCAGGTCGCCTTCAACTTCTCTCATCTGTGATAGCAAGTCTAACCAATTTTTGGATCTCACACTTTAGACTTCCTCGAGCATGCATTAAGGAGATAAAAAAGATTAGTTCAGCCTTTCTTTGGTCCGGTACAGATTTGAGTTCAAATAAATCAAAAGTGGCATGACTGAACGTGTGTAAGCCGAAAAGTGAAGTGGGGGGTTAGGTCTCTAATCGCTAGAGCTAGCTAATAGGGTCAGTTGTTTAAAGCTGATATGGAGATTGGTATCCTCAAAGACATCCTATGGGCAAGCTGGATTCATAAACATCTCATTCGGAAAGCCTCTTTTTGGTCGATTAAGTCTGGGACGCAAGCTGGTTCTTGGATATGGCGAAAGCTTTTAAAATATCGCAATGCAGCTAAGGAGTTTCATAAGATTTAGGTTAAGAGTGGCGACCACACATCTTTCTGGCACGATCATTGGAGTACTCTTGGTAAGCTGGATGAGGTCTTGGGAGACCGGGACTGTATAGATATAGGCATTAAGGCGACGGATACACTAGGGGAGGTGTTTAGAAATCATCAACGTTGCCGCCATCACACAACCATTCACTCAAAACTTGAAGATGAGATTCAAAACCTTAGAGGTAGGATGACTACCGCCGTCGACATAGCTCTGTGGAGAGGTAAAAGAGGTAAGTTCAAACCATTTTTTTCCACCACAGAAACCTGGAACCAGCTCCGGCAACAGTCTCCTAAGACTCTTTGGTCTAAGGGCGTTTGGTTTCCAAATGCTACCCCAAAAGTGAATGTACTCTTTTTTCCACGAGGTAGTTTTGTCCCAATCAGGTTTTCTATCTCAGAATTTTAACGAGGCAAACACTTTTGATATTTCTGTTTCTTTTTGAGCTTTAACATTCTTTTAATCTCTTTCTTCGGTTTAAACAGATTCTGAAATAATTTGTAAAATTTTTTTTTTCTTAAGTATAATTTTACATAATATTCAAAAAAAAATTAAACAGTGTAAAATAGTTTAAAGAAATGTGTGAAGATTTACTGATTAGTCTACGTTAATTGCTTGGTTTGAAGCGATCTTTAGAAACTAATCAACAAAAAACATTATCAAGTTCTTCTTCGAAACTCTGACCAGCAAAGTACGTGTCGTGTAAAGACCGACCATTGCAAATATCCACTAAGGAAATCAAGAATAGGCTTTAATATAATCTTTTATGTGAAAAAACGGATTTATACAATGAGATAACTTAACGCGTGCATAAAGTAAATAAAATATAGAGTTTGTTAACGTGGTTAGATTCTCCGTAGGACCTAATACAGACACAAATTCAATAGATTGTAAATATAATTAAATATGATATCTAACATAAATATGTTTAATATCTTTTTTTACGTAGATTTTTGAAAACATTACCAAGCAAAACATGCTTGACTACCATTCGGTAATATTGGTGCATCACCGTTTTCACTAACCGTAATAGTCTCCAAAAAAATACCACTAACAGATTTTTTGATTTCTTTCGATGGAACGATGTGACACACAAATATATATATATATATATATATATATATATATATATATATATGCATTCGATAATACTTTAGACGAGTGAGTCTTTGTGTCAGTGTCTCTTGATATTTATAATCAAATGTATATATATGATACCTAAAACTAGCCGCATTATATTGTCTTACGTTATTTATTTCTTAAAACAAAGGAGACTCCACGTGCATCATCATATCAGACTCTATATCCACATAATATTTATATCACGATCCACACTTCTCTTTTGTCTTAACATCTGTGTAAGTACAATTACGATTTCAAGCTTTCCCTTAATTATGCCTCAGTTTCTGTGCCCAAAACTACCACATCATGTGTTGTTTCTGTTTCAATAACTTTGCAACTCAATCAACAATGCAGTAACAATCTTCCCTTTGTTGAGTGAGTTTTAGAATCCAAGCATACATCCAAAGCATTCATAACACAACACACAAACTTCAATGAATATGAACTACACCTCCTACTTTGACAATCTTCAAACTTCCTCTAAGCCATATATTGATGTGACCTCAGCCACAATCCAACAAGAAAAAGGGTTCTCGAAGGGAGATATTTTCTCCCACAAATACACTTAAGAGTTGAGATGAAGGGAGAATCCTTGGAGATGGCTTGGTGAAGAGGCAAGGCAAGGCGGGGGACTGAGTGACACCACAAAGGGATGCAGATAGCCTCTTGATAATTCGATGATCCTTCAGCTTCACACCGAAAGGATCGATGATTCCTTAACTTCACACCAAGAGAATCGATTTGTGATGGATGAACACACCAACACTAAAATGTTTAAGAAACAAGTTTTTATTGAAAAGATGGATTCTTTTGCTCTTAGGCTTACACACAAAATATAAAGAAAAGGGATGAGAGATTTCAAGATTAACAAGCCTAGTCTCGAGATCATTAAGTCTCGGAAATAACAATGCATAAAACAAGAAAATAAGTTTGAACAAGTTTGAATTCAAAAGAAGGCTCTTCTTGATGCCTTGGCCGCACGAAGAGAAAGAGATGGGCCTTGGTCTTTGTTGATGAATGGACAAGGCTTTGAACTCCTAAGTTAACAATGGGCTATGGTGGAGTAATTCCTTTGCCTTGTTAAAAACCTCACCGAGAAAACCCATTGAGATAAAACTCGATAAGGGAAAAAGAGTACAAAAGAATAGTCTTCCCATGTTAACTTACTTATCGAAAGATAAGTCAGCTTGGTTTTGAATTGAACTGAATCTGTTCCTAATGCTCTTATCAATCATTCTTGTTAACTTTGCCGAGGACGCCGCTAAGTCTCCATGATGCCTACCATTTCTTTCTCTCCAGATGTGATAAATTGTTGATTGAAACACATACTTGAATATGAAGAGTTGAGTTCGGTCTAGAGTTGGGGAGTTTAGCATATCAATTAGATGATTCCAGTGAAGAGTGAAGGCATTTCCCAACAGCCTACCAACCAATGTATACCACACATCCGCTGAAAATTGACAAGTGAAGAAGAGGTGATTTCAGGATTCATTGAGGCAGCCACAGAACATGCAAACCACTCTTTGATCTGGATTCCAAACACTCATCCTATCCCCGGTCGAAAGTCTATTGAAGATAGCTAACCACATAACAAATGAGTATTTGGGAGTTGCGTACCGGAACCAAACCCCCTTGTACCAGTTATTACTCGGACTTGGGGGACTTACCAGACTCTTTGTTGCCTTCGTGTTAAAAAAGATCTTAAACTTGTCATTGAAACCTCTCCATAGAGGAATATCCTTACCATTCGTGATGATAGTCTTGGCAACCGCTGTCTCAATGAGGATATAACTTTTGTCCTATGTCGACGGCGGCGTGGAGTCACTTATGCGGACGCAACCGTTGCTTGAGCAGATATCCCCATGTCTATAAACCCTCTTGGACCCGTGATGTCATATAAACAGCCCATCTCATTCCAACAATCAAACCAAAAGGATGTCGTTTTCCCAAAAAGTCTGATGTCTTAGGTGGGAACAAGTGATCCATTTTACCCAAAGTGAATCCACTCCTGATAAGATCCTCCGAATAAGCTTTAAGCTACTAACCTTATTTGCAATTTTCAGTGATTGCAGCCCCAACCCGCCTTCTCTTTTAGGGCGGCAGACATCTTCCCATCTGATCTTAGCCTTCCTAGCATTTAACTCAGGTCCCGACCAAAGAAAAGCTGAACACAAGTGATATATCTCCTCAATACATCCGCTGGGAAGATGATAAGCCGATAGCCAAAAATTTATTGTTCCTGCGATTACTGAAGCTAAGAGTTGAAGTCTACCAGCGTAGGAGAGATGGCGAGCCATCCATGTAGAGAACCTTTTCCTCAACTTCTCCAGCAGCCATGAATACTCTGACTTTTTCAGCTGCTTCGTTAAGAGCGGTAGACCCAAATATCTTACCGGCAATTGACCTTGTGCTAAGGGGAAGTGTAGTAGAATTTCGGTGGCTTTATTTGTTGTCACCCCAGCCATGAAGATTGTTGATTTCTCCACACTAATCTTCAGACCTGATCATCAAATCGTCTGCAAAACATAAGTGAGTTAATTGGATGTTCTTGCATTCCGGATGATATATAATTCTTTTCTCCACCGCTGATTTGTCCATGGTCTTTGATAGAATGTTCATGCATATTATGAAAAGGTAAAGAGAGAGAGAGAGAGCAACCTTGACGAAGCTCCCTTCTGCTATTAAAAAACCCCGCTAGTTCGTCATTTACTTGAACCGAGAACGAAGCTGTCGAAATACAAATTTTGACCCAATGGAAGAACTTCTTCGGAAAGTTTAGGGCATGCAGTACCTCCAGCAAGAAGTCCCATTGCACTGAATCGAATGCATTAGAAATTTCTATCTTCAAGGTGCAGCGAGGAGAGATCAATTCTTTATAGTAGTCCTTGACTATTTCCGTAGCGAGCAGGACATTTTCCATTAGAAGCCGGTCTTTTACAAAAGCAGATTGGTTTGCCACAATAAACTTAGGCAAGATGACCTTAAGCGTATTTGCAATAATCTTTGATATTACCTTATAGATGATGTTGCAACACGAGATCGGGCGGTAGTCTTTCATTGTACGTGCTTCTTCTTTTTTCAGAATAAGTGCCAGAATTGTCACATTCAGTCCTTTGGGGAGAAAACCGTTAATGAAGAACGACTTCACTGCTACCATAAAATCTTTCCCAATATACGGCCATGCTGCTTTAAAGAATTCAGAAGTAAAGCCATCTGGGCCAGGTGACTTATTGTTTGGTATTTTAAATAGCGTCTCCTTTATCTCTTCATCTGAAACCTCATTTGACAACGCCTCTTTATCCAATTCCGAGCATCTAAAATCCAAGAGGGTCCATAAGTGATCTCTCGAGGTACCTTCATAGTCCATAGGCTGGTGTGATAAAAACTCTTTAAAATGTCTCTTGGCTTCTGCTTTAATCTCCTCGCTGGACGTCAAGGTCTCGCCATTGTGGTTGGCAATTTCTCGGATCAAATTTCTCATTTTTCTCACCTCAGCTGTCTTGAAGAAATATGAGTTGCTTAGGTCTCCCACATTTAACCAGTGCAGTTTGGATTTCTGTTTTAGGTATCCCTCTTCCAGACTTGGTAAGGAACACCACCTGTCGTAAGCTCTACCCTCCTCTAGAACTCTTTGGGGTGTAGGGTTTTCTAGGGTAGCAGCTTGCTTCGCACAAAGTTCCGCATGAGCTGCTCGTGTTCGGTTTACTATGTGCGCAAACATCGTTTTACCCAAATTCCTTAGTATTGGCTTCGTACTTTTAAGCTTTTTCGATAGACGAAATAAAACCGATGTAGAGACAAAGATAGGGTATGTCGTCTTCCAATACTCGTCAACTAGTACCTGGAACTGAGGCAGACTTACAAGCATATTTGAGAATTTAAATGGATTTTTCCGATGTAAGCTGGCGTTACCCATGGAGATCGTTCCTCTAGTATGATCGGAGCATCCCCCCAAGTCCAAAAAGACATACGATAGCAGAAATTTCTGCAGCCAGCTCTGCTTTACCAATCCTCTATCGAGTTTTTAACATATAACACCTTCCTCCTGCTTATTACACCACGTGAACCAAGGGCCGTGATATAATAGATCGAACAATAAGCAGTATCTAATCGTGTTTTGAAAGTCACGCATTCCCTGTGAGGTCGGAGATGACTCCATGAAGTTTGAGTGTTCCTCTACAACCAAT
Source organism: Cardamine chenopodiifolia (assembly GCA_963922655.1). Taxonomy (NCBI): domain Eukaryota; kingdom Viridiplantae; phylum Streptophyta; class Magnoliopsida; order Brassicales; family Brassicaceae; genus Cardamine; species Cardamine chenopodiifolia. Next base: position 9,557,038 of record OZ000476.1, on the reverse strand, counting down.
ATCTCGTTAAAATCACCACAAATCAACCAAGGTTTATTCTGAAATAATGGAGAAGCATGATGACTCTGTATGTTCTCCCATAGCACTTTCCTTTCCTCCGAAAAATTAGATGCATACACGAAAGAGCATAGGAACTCCTTTGATTGATCCTCTAAAAGCACTGAGCAAGTGATCATTTGGCTGCTCTTAAATATAGGTGTTAGTCGAGTATTTCCTCTCCACAAGACCCAGATACGTCCTAGTCAATGTGAATTGTAGTTAGACATGAAATACCAGTTCCAAAACGCCGAGCTTGCAATGCTGGTAGCTTTTTTCTCTTTGACTCTCGTCTCTAGCAAACAACCAAACTGCATTGAATTATTATTAACCCAATCACGAATAACCGAATGTTTTGTACTCTTGTTGAAACCCCAAATATTCCAGAAGAAACCCGTCATTTAACAATTTTTTTCTTAGTGCCCCATCTTTTTCCAGAACCCGGTATCACTTCCTTTGCGGCTGTATCATTTGGTAAAGTGTTGTTTTTATTTTTTGATTTTGAAGCTCGTGGAAGAGAAGGCCTCACACTTGATACAACTTTTCTCCTCCCATTGCCATTCTCACCCCTATTTCGAATCCTCTTCGTTTCCCCCTTCTAGCACCTTATCTTGTACTTCCTTTTTGCCTTCCTCTTCTACAGCTAGTACGGAGTACCGGGAAGGTGACATAATCAGAGCTTGTTTTGGAGCCACTTTACTCGCCCTTAGCCTCTTTTTGTTGGTGATACAATAGACTAGCCCTCTTTTATTGTACCATGCTCTCCCAGCGACTGATTAGGTTCAGGATACTGTTCCTGTGATGCTTTATTTTCCGGTAGACCTTGCATAGCAGCAACACATACACCACCCTCTTCTGTATCTTCACATACAGGTTGTGGTGCATCCGATTTATTCTTTGTGATCACTTTTGGAACCACAATACCGTCCTCCGCATTTTCATCCAAACCGTCAGGATATGACATAACATTTCTTTTTCTAGCTTCCGTTGATGTCAGGATTGAAGCACACGCCTTCGCCACTAGAACTGGCTCCGTCATATTCTCTTTTCATTTGAGAATTCTTGGACTTACGATATCACTCTGTTTGGTGTCAATTTATTTGTTAATGTATTTGCTTAAACCACTTGATGTCATGATCTAGTAATTGGTAAAATTTTCAAGGTTTATTCTTTTGTTGAAATTTGGACAACATGTTTCTTCTAAGTTGCTTATAGTTTCCAAATTTTGATTTTGGTTAGTTTCGAAAGCAAGTCTTGTCTCAGTTTTTGAGTTTATCTCCCTCACATAACTGTGTACAGAGGTGGAGAAAATAAATTTTAATTCCCTTATTATAAAGCAGGTCACACATGATTGGAGTAAATGTCACAATTCTATGTCAATTTTATCTTCTTATTTTTTTCTCTCCTCTTTTATATCAACAATCTGCTTATTTTATATGTTTTTTTGCTTTTACAATTTTTTGGAAATGGAATCCAAGGAACAAGATCAAGCTGATGATGGAAAGATGCCAAATCATCCGAGTGCTACTAGTAGGGATCAAGTTTACCAAAGAATGAATCTTTGGAAGGTAAGAGCAAGAGGAAGAAAATATCACTTGCGTGGGATAAATTCACTTTCATCACTAAGTTCAGTAGTGAAGGTGTCTCTGAACCGAGAGCTAAATGCAACCACTGCACGAAAGACTATGCTTATGAACATTCTAAATCTGATTGTTCAAGAAGGGTTAAAGGTGATGGTGATGCTTTAGGAAAAATCAGAGACAATATCAAATATGTTGAAGCCTCAGAGGCTCGTAGTAAATTGTTTGCAAGCTGTGTGGATTCTGTTGAGAATAATCTTAAGGCTAGTTTAACATTAGATGTGCCAACGTGCTGGAATTCTACTTTTAAAATGCTTGACAGAGCTATCAAATACCGTTCTACATTTGATAGTTATAAAGGCCTTGATCCGAGGTACAAGTTTCTTCCCACATAAACAAAACAGGAACTAGGGATACAAATCTATGAGTTACTGCAACCATTTGATGAGATAACCAACATGGTTTCCGGTTCAACTTATCCGACCTCAAATTTGTACTTTATTCAAGTGTATAAGATTGAGTATTGGCTAAAAGCAAATGAGAATAATGAAGAAGATGTTAGTGTCAAGATGGTTGACGTTATGAAAGGAAAATTTGATAGGTATTTGCATGAATATAGTCTGATTCTTGCAATGGCGGCTGTTTTTATCCTAGATTTAAGTTATCAGTTCTATAGTATTGTTTCAAAGATCTGGATGAGAATACCTCTGAACAAAAGGTGGAGCATGTGAAAGAAAAATTGAAGCTACTTTTTAAAGCTTAACCTAAGCCAGCAGCCGAGAGCTCTTTATCACCCAGAAAAACTTAAAAATATCAGTGGCTGGGGAATGTTTCATTAATTATGATGTAAATATCTTAGTATATATTTAGTTTTTTCTACAAAGATCTTACACATGGCATGTTGGCATTGATGTAAGATTTCCACAAATTTCACAAAAAGAATGTATATGCTAGTGGAAAATATACATTGGATATGTGCTTGGAAGAACCACTAGTAAATATGAAGATGTTTGCAAGTTTAAATGTCTTGGATTATTGTAAAGAAAACTATCATCGCTTTGGGAGTTATCTAGGATGGCTTGTGATATTCTAAGCATTCCTATCACAACAGTAGTATTTGAATCCTCCTTTACCGTTGGATCACGGGTCTTAAATAAATATAGAACTTGTCTTCTCCCACGAAATGTTCAAGCCTTGATATGTGCTCGTAAGTGGCTTCAAGGTTTCGAACCATATGACAATGCTAAGTGTAACACAAAGTTTATGATATTTTAGTTATAATTTAACAGTTATAATAGTAATAATTTTAATACTTCACTGGACAGAATCAAAAGCATTTGTTTTTACGGATTTTCTTACTCTTGTTTTAATCTCAGGGAAAATTAGAGAGGTAATTACGATTACGTCAACCAAGCCAAAACATTTGATTTTGCAGACATTTTTACTCTTGTTTTACTTTTAGGGACATTTACAAAAGGAAAATATGATTACCTCAACCGAGCTTAGGTATTTGCTTTTGAGGACATTCTTACTCTCATTTTACTTTCAAGATCAATTAGAGATGTAATTATGATAACCTCAACCGAGCTGATGCATTTGGTTTTGCGGAATTTTACTCTCTTTTTACTTTTAGGGACATTTAGAGAGGTAACTATGATTACCTCAACTAACCAAGGCCTTTTCTATTGCAGACTTCCATACTCTCGTTTTACTCAAAGATACATTTAGAGTGGTAATTATGATTACCTCAATCGAGCCATGACATTTGCTTTTGTGATTTTTTAACTCTCGTTTTACTTTTAGGGACATTTTGACTGGTAATTATGATTACCTCAACCGAGCCGAGACATTTTTTTTTGTGGACTATCTAACTCTCGTTTTACTTTCAAGGACATTAAGAGAGGTAATTATAATTCCCTCAACCGCGCCGAAGCATTTTCTCTTGCGGACTTTTCTTAATCTCGTTTTATTTCCAAGGAAACTTAGTTGGTAACTATGATTACCTCAACCAAACCGAAGCATTTGCTTCTATGAACATTTTTACTCTCAATATACTTTCAATGAAATTTAAAGAGAATAATTAATCGAGTCGAGGCATTTGCTTTTGCAAACTTTCTTACTTTTGTTTTACTTTTGGGAACATTTGGAGAGGTAATTTTGATTATCTCAATAGAGACGAGACATTTGCTTCTGATGAATTTCTTACTCTTGTTTTACTTTCTGGAACATTTAGAGAAGTAATTTTGATTACCTCAACTAAGCCGAGATATTTGCTTTTGGGAACTTTCTTACCCTCTTTTCACTCGAAGGGACATATAGAAAGGAAATTATGATTACCTCCACTAAGTTGAGACATTTGCTTTTGCAGACTTTTTACTCTCGTTTAATTTATAGAGACATTTAGAGAGTTAATTATGATTACTTCAACCAACCAAGGCCTTTTCTATTGCGGGCTTCCATACTCTCGTTTTACTCAAAGAGACATTTAGAGAGGTAATTATGATTACCTCATCCGAGCCGACACATTTGCTTTTGTGAACTTTTTTACTTTCCTTTTACTTTATGGACATTTTGACAGGTAATTATGATTACCTCATCCGAGCCAAGGCATTTTTTTTGCGGACTATATAACACTCGTTTTACTTTCATGGACATTAAGAGAGGTAATTATGATTGCCTCAACCTCACCGAGGCATTTGATCTTGCAGAATTTTCTTACTTTCATTTACTTTCGAGAACATTTAGAGAGGTAATTTTGATTATCTCGATCGAGACGAGACATTTCCTTTTGATGTATCTCTTACTCTCTTTTTACTTTCTGGAACATTTAGAGAAGTAATTTTGATTACCACAATCGAGCCAAAGCATTTGATTTTGCGGACTTTCTAACTCTCGTTTTACTTTTAGGAAATATAGAGAGGTATATATGATTACCTCAACCGAGTTGGGACATTTTCTTTTGAAAACTTTCTTATCCTCGTTTTCTTTTTCAGGGATATTTATAAAGGTAATTATGATTACCTCTACTGAACCGAAACATTTGCTTTTTCGGACTTTCTTATTCTTCTTTTACTCTCAAAGGGGCATTTAGAGAGGTAATTATAATGACCTCAACTGAGCCTAGACATTTGTTTTTCCAAATTTTTTACTCTTATTTTACTTTTAGGGACATTTAAAGAGGTAATTATGATTACCAAAATTGTGCTGAGACATTTGATTTTGCAGACTTTCTAACTCTTGTTTTACTTTCAGGAACATATAGATAAGTAATTATGATTACCTGAACCAAGTCTAGGCATTTGCTTTTCCAAAATTTCTTACTTTCGTTTTATTTTCAAGAACATTAATAGAGGTAATTATGATTACCTCAACTGAGCCGAGACATTTTTTTTTGCGGACTTTCTTACTCTTTTTTTTCTCAAAAGGACATTTAGAGAGGTAATTATGATTACCTCAAGCGAGCCGACACATTTGCTTTTGTAGTCTTTTTTACTCTCGTTTTACTTTTACGGACATTTAGGGAGGTAATTGTGACTACCTCATCCGAGCCGAGGCATTTGTTTTTGCGGAATTTTTTTACTCTCGTTATACTTTCAGAGACATTTTGATAGGTTATTATGATAACCTTAACCAAGCCAGTGCATTCTTTTTTTGGAGTTTCTTATTCTCGTTTTACTTTTAGAAACTATGCCAACAATCAATTTTGTTTTATATGTTCACTTAGATAACTTAACTTCAACTCTCGTTGGCTAAGGATACTAAGCTCATCTAATGTTGACTCTAATAACCTAACAATCACTTTTGGTGCATAGATTAAACCTAGAGATCATATGTTAGATTCGTCAACCTAACATATGTTGAGTTCACAATAGATGAAGAACAGTAAAGGTAAATCCCTAATCTATTAACTTAGCCTTATCATTCATTGAATCCCTTTGATCAAACACTAAACCCAACTGGTTGGTTACTCTGACATGGGATCATTAATAATGAATTTAATAATTGCATAAATACCAAAGAAAATATAACGGGTTGCAAAAATCACTTATTAAAGAGTAAGAGATGTCTTCACCCAAAGCTAAGAAAACTGAAGCAAAAAGCTGAAAATATAAAAGACAAATTAAAATAGTAGAAAACTAGTGTAGCCCTATTTACATGCGTTTAGAAATCCTAAAGACAAATGGAATTTTTTTTTCTGTCTTTCGGATCAATTGATCCTTAACCGGATCGATCAATACCTACTTCAAAAAGCTCCACTTCATTACATCCTTAATTTGGTGGGTCTGTTCTTGGATTGATAATTTTAGCTCAAATTACTTGTAAAACCTGTAATTTTTATATACAAGATAAAAAAGAGACAAAACCAATCCTAGACTGGATTAATGATATGATCTTAAGGAGCATAAAGGGCATGTGATACAATTTGATATATGTATCCTCCCATGGATTGTACTCAACAAAACCGGGGGATAATCTTTGACTCGATGAAGACGTGTATGACTCAAGTTAGACAAACATATAGAACGAATCCCAAGCCCCTGGCTTGAAATATTCAAAAAACTAGATGGTGGAGATCTTGACGAAAAATTTAAATGAAACACCAATGCTAGTAATACTAAACCTAGAACCAATGCCCTCAACTCGTCCCTTCAACGGCTCAATCGGTAGAAGGGCCACACAAGTGTTATAGGCTACACCTGATAAACCTTATTGATTCCTAGCATATGACACGCCTAGACGAACCAAAGGTTCCGTAAGGAACAAAAGAGTTTGCGTGAAAGCAAAGAAAAAGTGTTTGATTAAAAACTTAGATGTTTTTCTCCTAAGAGATTACATCAATTTATAGGAAAAATAAACTTGGAAACTAAGCTAAGACAATATTAACTGACTAGGAAATTAATAAAATTAAAGAAACTAAAAGGGATGAATGTTCGATGAATCTCTTGACTTAGATGAATGAATGTCCCTTGAGATGATTCCTCTTTTGTGAATCTCCCTTGAGTTAATTCATCTTCCCCCTTAGGATGTCTCTTAGGATCATTTTCCTTTCCTTTGACCTAATATTCATCACTTCCTTTGGGCCCCAAAGTAAAGAGAATATTTTTGGGCTTCCTTGAATTATAAATAGGCTCAAGATGGGCTGGAATTGATGGTTAATATCCCAACTGATTTTTGCATTTTCTCCTTCTCCAAAAGCCCTTTAATCACTTAAAGAGATAACTCGGCTTTGATCTGCTAATGACTCGACTTGTTTAATGTTGATACAAGCCGCTACTTGTTTCTTCGAAGCTTGATCATTCACCTTGATGAAACTACAAGTGTTGAGAATTTGGGCTGAATCTTCATAAGTCCTTGAATGCATCCTTGAATCTATCATTTTGTGAACTAATTCCCACGAGGGTTTCTTTGATTCCTTGCTCCTTTTTTGCTCATTTCCGTGATCATATCATTCCCCTCCTCTTGAAAAAGATTTTTCCTCAAATCTGCTTTATTAGAAATGATATAACCATTATAGAAATCTTTTAGGCAACATGATTCCTCCATGTCTTCATCATACACCAAAATGTAAATTAGCGCAATTTTCCCAACAAGAACGTGTAGGACTCGATTCATCTTGTCAACACCTTGAGTATTAGAAAAATCAAATGCCTTGTTAAGACATTCAAACTTGTTGCTCCTTCTCTTGAATGTTTTCTTCTACTCACCTTTTGACTGCCTGAATTATGGAAATTCCTTCTTTGTACTTGATTTCAAAAACTCCAAAATCAAGACTTTGGCACACTTCTCTTGATCCTTAAGTGTTCAATCTCCAAAAATATAATCCACTTGTTCTGATTTCTCTGGATAAAAAAATTCTCTCATTTCAGAACCAAGATTTTCTAGCTTCCACACATACCTAGAATCAATCATTCCTTGAACCTCGCAATTGAGCAAGATCTTCTCATCTCTATCCAATCCTTCCAACAACTCAAACTCTAAAATATATGGATCATGCGTAGGAGACAAGTAATACATTATTTATTGATCTTTGAGAGATGATCAAAATGGCGGTAATGATTATTTGTCAATCTTCTTATTAGAAAACGAATCCACATTATCTAGTGACATTTTCTCAAGAGCTAGGCATTCAAGTTGAGTAACATGTTCTTGTTCTCCTTTTCCACAACTAGGATTGAATGAAACTCCTCTTGAACTTCCAACACAACCCCTTTGATTTCATGGATGGTAGTGGATGACTTCTCTTCAACGCTGAACTTCGGGGTTCTCTTCTCTTCGCTAGAATAACTTGGCGTAAAAACGGATGAACCTGAACTATAGGTCTGATATGTACCTCTCTTTTTCAGCGGTGTTCCCTCATGAATTTTCAGCACACATCTCGGATAAGATTATTCAATGACGTCTTCATTCTTTATAACCTCCATTGGTTTCAAAATGACACCCGAATTACAAGGACTAGTTTGATATCTTGTGATTGGTGCTTCCTTATAATATTATGGCGATAATATCTTCTTTAGAAGTTCTTTCAACCGTTCCCATGACCTATTATGGGTCTTGCCTTCTCTAGCACACTGCATCTTAAGAGTAGTCCACCTATTGGGGAAGATAAACTCGCTGGTTTCACAAATTGGAGGTGGAGACCTAAGAAATCCGAAAACCATACCATTAAACAAGGAAATAAATCAAACGGAAGCACATATTGAATTGCTCGCAAACAAAAATGATGTGGGGAAGGATTTAGTGATTGAAGCAATTGTAATATCAAACGGCTTTGGTAGGTTAGGGGCTGAGAAAAAGAAATCTATAACGGGGTTAAAGGTACCTGGAGGAAAAGGAATTATGGCTTTGGCTGATGGGGTGGTCGAAAAAGTTGGAGCTATGTCGTATATTCAAGGTTCAGGAGAATTAAGTGGAGAGCAAGGTAATCTATCGAGTGCAGAGAACAAATCAAAGGTGGGAGAAGAGGTTTCAAAATCTGAGGGTGCAACAGGTATAATCTCTGGTCCAGTAGAGGGGATGTAGTTGCAGGTTTTTCAACTGGAGAAATCTGAGATGGGAGGGGAAAAAACTGTGGAACTAGCAGAGGAGGCTGGAGAAATGGGAGTTCTAGAAACACATGGAAAAATTAAGTCACGAAATAGAGGAGGAGAAAACACAAATGTTTCAAACAAGGAGGAGATAGTATCAAGAGTCCCCTTTCTAAGATCAGGGAAGTTGGCACTAAAACATCAAATTTAACCGCCTCAACAAATGGCGGATTCAAACCCAAGTGGTATAGGAAGACGAAATCAACGAAAAAAAACAATCATGTTGTGTTTCTTCTGGAAAATTAGAGGGTTTAATAAATTAAGGAAGCAATTGGTGGTTAAGGATTTGATAAGAGAGAAATCGTTGGTTCTAGGAGCCTTATTGGAAACGAGAGTCGCTGAAAGTAAGTTGGAACAGATAATCAAATCAACGTTTTAGGGTTGGTCAGGAATATCAAACTACGAATGCAATCCGTTAGGAAGAATTTGGTTGGTATGGAGTAAATCTGTTTCTTTGACGGTGATAAAAAAGATGGGACAGTTGATTTCATGTAAGGTCAAGGTTCAAGGTCATATGGAGGAGTTCTTATGCACATTTATTTATGCATCAAACTCTCAAGATGAGAGACGGGAGCTTTGGAGGGACTTGAAGGAACACCAAGACGATTCTCTAGGCCGAGAACTTCCATGGTTATGCGCTGGGGATTTCAATGAGATCCTCGATAGCACAGAGCACTCCGCAGCTACAAACACGCCAACATCTAGTTCGAGAATGGCAGATTTTCACGACATGGTAAGCCATTGTTCGCTGGTGGATATGGCCTTTCATGGTCCGTTGTTCACCTGGTGTAATAAACGGGAAGATGGATTGATATGTAAAAAAGTAGACCGTGTTCTTGCGAATCCCCTTTGGCTACAACGCCCTCACAATTCATATTGCGTATTTGAAGCTCGGGGATGTCAGATCATTTGTGTGGGATTATTTCGCCTTATGGAACATCTTATAAGCCGAAGGTTCCATTTAAAGTTGTAAATGCAATAGTCACTTTGCCAGATTTTAAAACCCTTGTGGAGAGTTATTGGACTAAGACAGAAGCTCTTTTCTCTTCAACTTCAGCCCTCTTTAGATTTTCGAAAAAACTCAAACATCTCAAGCCAATCATCTGAGCCTTTGGTCGACGAAAGTTACATCACTTGACAAAAAGAAGAGAAGAAGCTTATAAGGTGCTGTGTGGAAGCATTCAAGGAACCTTTGGAACCCGGATGGAAGTACTACATAAAGGCTTAGGCTTATGATGCTTGGGAGAGTGTGGCAGAGTTAGAGGAGGGATATCAAAATAATCGTTTTTTCACAATGCGATAAAGGACATAGAACAACACAATACGATAAATGAGATTAGAGGACTAGAAGGCAGAATCCTCTCATTGCCGGATGACATTAAGGCTGAAGTGATCAGGTATATTTCAGAGATTTTTAAGGCACCGCCAAGTTCAGAGGGGGTTGCTACTCCTATTTCGGATCTGAAACAGGTTTTGGAGTTCCAATGTGGTGAGGAAGAGAGTCGTGAACTAATAAGGGAAGTGACAGATCTGGAGATAGAGAGTTCTTTTCTCAATGCCTTCAAATAAGTCACCAGAACCGGATGGATTTACAGTAGAATTCTACAAAGAGATGTGGCCTATCATAGGGAATGACTTCATTGTGGCGGTTGAGTCATTTTTCACTTACGGTTTCTTGCCGAAGTGAATAAACTCTACCATTCTCGCTTTAATCCCTAAGAAGACGTGAACTATAGGGATGAGAGACTATCAACCGATATCATGTTGTAATGTGATTTATAAATTTATCTCAAAGGTTTTAGCGAACCGATTAAAGACGATTCTTCCTGGTTTTATCATCAATAATTAGACTGCTTTAATCAAGGATAGATACCTAATAGAAAATTTCTACTAGCGTCGGAATTGGTTAAGGACTACCATAAGCTGGATGTATCTTCAAGATGTGCAATGAAGATTGATATCACTAAAGCTTTTGACTCGGTGAACTGGGAGTTTCTCGTAAACTTTTTGAGAGCAATGCATATGCCGGAAATTTTTATCAAATGGATTGAACTTTGTGTAACCACTCCGTCATTCTCAGTTCAAATAAATGGAGAGTTGGCGAGATTTTTTCGGAGTGAAAGGGGGCTGCGTCAAGGCTGTTCACTCTCTTCGTACCTCTTCGTCATCTGCATGAATTTCTTATCATAAATGTTGGGCAAAGCTGCAAGAAATGCTGAGTTTGGTTATCATCCAAGCTGTAGGATTTTGGGAGTTACACATCTTTATTTTGCGGATGATATGATATTTGCAGATGAAAGTTTGATCTATAAAAGGTATCCTCACGGTTTTTGAGAAGTTTGCTTCAGCATCAGGGTTAAACATAAGCATGGAAAAGACTACCTTATTTATCACATGTATCACGTCGGAAGTTAGGGTTTCTTTGAGTGACTTTCTGTTTGACAAAGGTAACTTGCCGGTAAAGTACCTAGGCCTTCCTCTTTTAACGAAATGGATGACAAAATCAGACTATCAACCTCTAATTGATAAGATTTGAAATCGCATTACCACTTGGAAGAACCGGTCATTTGCAGGTAGGCTTCAACTCTTATCCTCGGTAATTGCAACTCTAACAAGTTTTTGGATTGCAGGGTTTAGATTACCAAAAGCATCTATAAGAGAGATTGAGAAAATCAGTGCGGCTTTCTTATGGTCGGGTCCAAGTCTCAATGCAAGAAAAGCTAAGGTGGTTTGGAGTGATGTGTGTAAGCCAAAATCAGAGGGAGGACTGGGCTTAAAATCGTTGGTAGAGGTGAATAAGGTGAGCTGCTACAAATTGATATGGCGCATTCTGTCTTCAAAGGAATCGTTATGGGTCAAATGGATAAAAAAAAACTTGATACGTAAAGGCTCGTTTTGGTCGACCAAAGATACTAAGACGGGTGGGTCTTGGATGTGGAGGAAAATTCTTAAGTATCGTGACTCCGCGAAAGTCTTTCATATGGTCGAGGTACGTAATGGCTCTAATACGTCGTTCTGGTATTATGATTGGTGTTCACTTGGCAGATTAATAGAAGTGCTGGGGGAGAGAAGTTTCATTGATATGGGAATTAAAGCGGCAGACACGTTGGAGGAGGTGTTTTGGACAAGGCGTCGAAGACCACATTTTATGGCGTAGATTGAAGCTGAAATAGGAAGAATACGGAGTCAAGCATATGAAGAAGAGGATGTGGCTATATGGAGACATAAGGAGAATAAGTTCAAACCGTTCTTCGCAACAAAAGAGACATGGAATCAGTTAAGGGAGCCAGGGATTCGAAACTTATGGTACTCATATGCTACTCCAAAATATTCTTTTATCTTGTGGTTAGCTGTCCTTAATCGACTGACGATGGGAGATAGAATGCTCTCATGGTCTTCCAACGTATTGGTGAAGTGTTCATTTTGTCCGCATCCACTAGAGACTCGAGATCACTTTTTTTTTGTCTCTATTCGACGCAAATATGGTATAAGCTAGCTTATGGATTGATGGGTCAGCAGTACACAATGCGATTTGATGAGCTACTAACAGGTTTCCAAACAGAAGAAACAAGACAAAGGACTATGTGATCAAGTACATTTTCCAAGCTTTAATTTACACATTATGGAGAGAAAGGAATATGCGAAGACATGGTAGTACCCGACTGGCTATACACAGACTGGTTTGCGACGTGGGACGGATGGTACGAAATAGACTATCTATTCTTCAAGCACAGATAATTATGATGGATGGGTTACAAGTTTGGTTCGCTTTGAGGCTATAAAGGATTATCGAAAACATGGTTTCAGCTTAATCGTTAATAGTGGGTTCTCTTTTTCCCGAAAGTGGTTTTGTCCTAATTAGATTTTTCAATTTCGGGTTTTAATGAAAACTCCATAAATCGATTTAATTCAGCTTTGATTTCAAAATTTCTTTTCAACATAATAGTTGCATTTGATGTAAAAAAGGATTTTCTTTTAATATAATTTTATATTTATTATAAAAAAAAAAAGAAGATTACGTTAAGGAGCAAAACAAACGGTCACTCCTACACTCAGATCCACAGATTAATATTAAAAAAAAAGAAGAATAATTCAGTTAGCAAATTATTTTTGCAATCACACAAAGAAGAAGCTCATCCCCATGGGACAAGTCTTTGACAAGCTCCGAGGTTGATAATATGAATTCAAAATCAGTTTTATGATGGAATTGCCTGTTTTGATCTGTAAAATATGGAATCGAAATGGTTAATTACAGGTAAGGAGTGGAGACAGAAGCAGGTACAAGCGATATGTGATCGTGTTTTTGACCGGTTCAAGATTCAAACCGGAAGAGCCAATTTAACGTTTGAAGAGCTATACATCGCTGTACTCCTTGTTTACAAGTAAGATCTTCGGGTCTGTAACATCTTTAGTGTTTACAGATTCAGAAATTCAATATATTTTTCACATGTTTTGTTGTTGGGATGTGTTGTCAGTGACATAAACAAGAGATTACCTGGTCCTCACTTCGATCCGCTTTCTAAGGATCTTGTCAAAAGCATGATGACGGTACTTTCTAAAACCGATATCAAAACGCAAACGCCAAATTCCTGCTTTTGCTTTCGCGTTTCATTTTTTGCGTTTGCCTTTTACGTTTAGTATTGTTCATTTCTGTTCTTAAAATGAAAAATCTTTTAGATGCTCCAATTTTGTCCTAAATAGTTGAGATGAAAATGTAAGTATTCGTCGGCCTAGTAGCCCAACTAATTGGTCTAAGGCAACCAGTTAACTAATCTTTTACTTATTTTCATTAAGCTTTTGCAGAAAGGAAAAGCATATACTAATTCCAAATATATATGGTTCCGCACGAATTTGGGTAGCTCTAATAGTAACAAAATATATGTATAATTTTTGTTACTGTTAAAACTATTCCACATTTTTTTTCTGCAGTTTTTCTTGTATGACTTCATTCTGAACCCAAAATTCGGGTTTCGGTTTCGGATTCAGGTAAAACCCAATCGGGTTCGGATTCAGGTTTTCAAAATTTTTTTGGGTTTTTTTCGGGTTTTCGGGAGTTTTTCCGGTTTTTTTTATTTTTTATTTCCCGGTTCAGATTCGGATCCGATTTGTTAAATTACACTTACAAAACTCACATTTAGAAATACGATCTTCGAATTAGGGTATTTTTCATCGGTAGTTATGTATTTTCGGGTTTTGGGATCGGATTTCAGGTTCGGATCGGGTTCGGATACATATTTTCGGATTTAGGGATTTACAACCCAATGAAATAATTTGTCGGCTTCGGATTCGAATACAAGTTTTCGGATCGGGTGTTCGGATACGGGTTTTTTTTGTCCACTCCTACTTTAGGATAATATATTTAAATTTTACATTGTTGAAAATATAAAAATACAATTGAAAAATATATAGACAATAATATAATGAAAAACAAATCAATGACTTGGTGCTAGCTTTCCCAAACGCTTGACTACCAGCTACAAAAAAAATTAATAGTTTTTTATTGATATTAGTTTTCAGTTATAATAATAGATACGATAAAAATAAAAATAAAAAAAAGGCAAAAAGGAATTTTTAACATTGGTATTTAAAAATAAATTTTGTAGATGCTTCGGAAAAAATACACAAAGAAAATGGAGACAGACAAACAATCCTACTATTTGCAAATTTGAGTGGTCATATTATTTGTGTGATGTTCTTCTAATAGGACTGTGATCTCAACTTGGATGGAGAGATTGATAGGGATGAGTTTGTGAAGTTTATTGAGCAGCTTTCGGGTGAGACATTCGCTGTAGTGAGTCAGGGTTTAATCATATCTTTGGTTGTGGCTCCGACTGTTGCGATTGCTACGAAGAAGGCTACGGAAGGTGTCCCAGGAGTTGGAAAAGTTGTGCAGAAGCTGCCTACTTCTATATATGCTTCTCTTGTGACCCTTGCGGTTGTGTGGGCGACTTCCGATATAAGTTAAGCTTCTCAGATTGCAAAGTTCGGTCACCAAAATAAATGTGTTTATAGTCAACTACTAGAATAACTTATTTAAAATTGTAACAACGCAAGGATTTACTGAAACAATTGGATTATATTAGCTTTGTGATTTTACTCTTGCCCGAGTTTTATAGTTCAAAGTTTGATGAATAATTTTTAAAGCATTAGTTTTTGTTTGGCAAACAATTGGAAGTATATAGTCTGTCTTTTAGTAGAATTAGAAAAGCCAGAGGACAATTATAAATAATGGTAAATATTTTAGAAAGGGAAAAATGTTAAAAACATCCTCAAGTTGATGTGGTGAAATATATAGCTAATTTTTTGTTGATTTTTTTATTTTAATCGTAAAATTTGATGGATTTCACCGAGTCATGGCGTTAAGTTTTCTAACAGAATAAACTAACAGTCTGTCTTGTGGCTAATCTTAGGGACTGTAAGCAATGAATGGATACATTTATTTCACCCTATCCCAATAGCTTTTAGATCCCTAACTAGGAATAGATGGGTGACTCTTAACCACGAGACTGAGCTCTTTTTCTATCATGTGTTAATAATGTGACTAATTTAGCAAAATTTATAAAAGTTTGCGTTTAAAATAGAAAGTTAACAAAAATTGAGCATTTGTTTTAACTAGACAAAGTTGATAAAAAATTTCACAATTTTTAAGATATTTACTCTTTAATTTTCATGTAAGATGGATATATAATATTGAAAAGAATTTTGCTGGTTAATAAACTTAATATTACAACTTTTAATATTAAATAAATTATATATAGTTTTTATTATCTCTCATTCTCTCTTATTTTTTTTATCTTAAAACGCTAGTCAAATTGTTCATTGCTAATTTTTTAAAAGATAATTTTTACGACAACATAACATAAATTTTTTATGACTAAGAGGTTCTGAAGATATGGTTCAGTCATCCCCCAAGAACGAGACTCGAACAATGTAATTTAACTTTCTTTTAGAGAAATGATCCCACCCAATGTGAATTGAACATGTGACTTCCAAGATTCTTACGTTTTTGGTGATCAAGTTGCTTCATCACTAGAGCAACTTAACATAGAATTTTTTAAAAATATTTTACTTCATTTATATATTATGACAACATAATTTTTATAAAAATTAAAATTCAGAAATTTTGTTAAATATTTTACTCCATTTAAATATTACGATAATATAACTTATCTATTAATTATTACTAATATGAAGTAAAATATTTAACAAAAAATTTAAATAAGTTTTGTTGTCATAAAACTTTACCTTTTAAAACACTAATGATGAGCAATTTGACCAGCGTATTAAGGAAACAAAAATTAGAGAATGTGAGATAATGAAAACTAGATATGATTTATGTAATGTAAAAAATTGTAGTATAAAAATTTTAAACTTTGTTTTATTAAGTTTATTAACCAACAAAATACTTCTCAAAGATTTATATTTCCATTTAAAATTTAAAACAAAGAAAAAATGTTCAACTTGTAAAAATGGTGAATTTTTTTACAAATTTGTCTGGTTAAAAAAATGTTCAACTTTTGTTGAGTTTCCATTTTAATAGCTAATTTTTACTGATTTTGCCAAATTAATAACGCTGTTAAATCGTGTGACGGAACAAGAACCATTAGTTTATTTCTTTAGATGAGTTAGCGACTTGATTAATTTGGCAAATTCAATCAACATTTACGATTAAAATCAATATTGAATAAAAGTTGGTTATATAATTCATCGCATGTAAAGTTAGAGATTTTTTCAACACTTTTTGGACATTTTTCTCATTCTCGAAATATAGCTGAAATTTAGAGTGTGTGTATTCTAGGTGCCTGAATTAAAAATAAAAATGTTGCTAAATCTTTTCTGCACAAGAGTGACTTGGTTATCATGTAAATCAAATTTGAAGTCACAGGAACATGTCTTGTTTTGATGATTCCATTTATTAGTTTTGTATGTTCAATAGAACATTGGATTCATGCCAAGCTAAATTAGTGATTCATTCAACCAAGTTATATCATCTATTGTGCCTTAGTGGTTGAAAGGATCATTTTGTTAGTTGGGCGATCAAAATTTGAGTTTTTTTATCGCGACTTCATGTACAGCCCATTACCAAGACAGATCTGCGGCCCAGCATGGCCCATCGACTTTTGCAGAAATCCTAGGAATGTTCCCTTAAAACTATTTAAGAGAGTTTCCACCACTAATATATGCATTTATTTCCAGCGCTCCCTTTTCCTTTGGCCGAGAGACATCCGTCCATGCCATTTTTGATTTACGGGGATTCAGGTCAAGCCCCGACCAGAGAAAAGCCGAGCACATCTTCTCAATTTCCCTGATACAAGCACTAGGCAACTGGAAAACAACAATCTAAAAATTTGTTAGACTAGCAATAACTGAAGTGAGAAGCTGAGTCTACCCGCAAAAGAGAGGAACCGGTGCTTCCATGATTGTAGCCGAGTCCAAATCTTGTCAATGAGGGGCTGGAAGTCCAATTTTGACCTTCTTTTGGTGATTAGAGAAAGCCCCAGGTATTTGACCGGGAGAGCTCCCAAATGCAAAGAAAACCGAGAGGCAATGGTGGAACGCTGTTGGTTGAAAACTCCAGCCAGAAAAATGTTGGACTTCTCAAGGCTGATCTATAATCCAAAGTACCTGCCAAAATCTTGAAAAACATCTAAGATGACAGCAACTGAATTCGGCTTCCCATCCGCAAAACCAGAATATCATATGCAAAACAGAGGTAAGTAACATTCAAAGAACGACATCCTGGGTGATAGCCAAACTTCCCTGCACTTGCTACGTTATTTAACATCAATGAAAGAACATTCATAGAAATTACAAAAAGATAAGGGGAAAGAGAACATCCCTGTCTTAAACCTCTTGTACTCTGGAAAAACCTAGCAAGCTCCCCATTGACTTGGACCGGGAAGGAAGGGGTGGTAACACAAAGCTTGAGCCAATGGATAAAAGCAGGAGGAATACCAAGGACAGAGAGGACGTCCATTAAGAAGGGACATTGGACCGAGTCAAAAGCTTTAGAAATATCAATATTTATTGCACACGGAGGAGCTATGTTATCTTTATGGTAGTCCCAAACTAGTTCTGAGGCCAGAAGGATATTCTCCATAAGATAACGGTCTTCAATGAATGCAGATTAGTTTGGAGCAATAAAATCGTCGAGAATCATCTTGAGGTGGTTAGCCAGCAGCTTCAAGATAACCTTGTATAGAATATTGCAGCAGAAGATGGGGCGGTAATCCTTCATTGTTGTTGAGTCCGTCTTTTTCGGAATGAGTGCTAAAATGGTGGAGTTTATACCCTTGGGAAGAAAACCATGAATAAAGAACGACTTCACTGCAACGAGGAAATCTTTCCCAACAATAGGCCAAGTTGCTTTGTAAAACTCCATAGTATAGCCATCTGGCCTAGAGACTTGTTTAAAGGCATAGAGAATAATACCCTAGTAATCTCTGCATCAGTAACTTTGGAAACAAGCATCTTTTTATCCTCACTAGAGCATCAAAACGTGACAAGGCTGTCCAACTCCGAGACGGAGACTCCTGTAAAATCCATAGGATGGTGAGAAAATATAGAGCTAAAGTACCTGACCGCCTCAGCTTTGATGTCCACCATTGTACTCAAGGTTTGCCCCTCGTGATTTACTATTTCCCAAATCGTGTTCTTCGCTTGCCTCTCTTTCACCGCATTGTGGAAAAAACTATTATTTTGGTCTCCAACGTCTAACCAATGAAGCTTACCTTTCTGTCTAAGGAAACTCTCCTCAAGAAGCGTCACATGGTCCCCATCTAGCAAAAGCTAAAGATTCTGAGGCGCTAGACGCATTGGAGGGCTGAGAGAGGGTTGCACTTTGGTAGGCACATAGATCCGCATAAGCATCATCCGCCCGTCTAGATAGATGGTGGAGCTTGATGCGGCTAAGACGACGGATTAAAGGCTTGAGATGCTTTAGCTTTTTCGAGAACCTGTATAAAGAAGACGAAGAAAGAAAAAGGGGGGCCGTAGAAGCCCAATACTCCTCGACCATAGGCATAAAATCTTGCACCTTAGTAATAACATTAGAGAATTTAAATGAGTTCTTGGGTCGAAAGGTCGTACCATATAGTAAAACATGACCGCGTAAATGGTCTGAACAACCACCAGTCGAACTTAGTGTAATAGTGCGGGTAAGAGAGCAGCCATGAATCATTTACTAGAACTCGATCAAGCTTTTTGCAAATAAGCTCAGAGTCCTGCTTGTTATACCACGTAAACAATGGACCTGTGAAAGCCATATCCGTTAGATAGCAGTCCCGGACGATCTCCTGAAAAGCTAGCATATTAGTAATATTAGGAGCCAACACAGTACCTTAATGTTCTGCGGATGCCAAGATATCATTGAAGTCTCCGAGACAGAGCCACAAAGAGATAAACGACTCTGAAGGTTCTTTAGCTGACTCCACAACTGTTGCCTTTCCTCTGCCAAGTTCGACGCATAAACAAAGGTGCAGTGGAACATTGGAGAGCCTTCTACTTGAACAGAGCAGGAGATCATTTAATCGGTTTTTGTTAAGATCTTGAGGTCCACCCTCTTATCCCACACCACCCAGATGCTTCCGAGATGGTGGTGTTAATAGTTTGAAGCAATAGACCACCCAGGGAAAGCCTTCGAAGCAACGGTAGGAGCTCGACTTTCCGTAACCTAGGTTTCCAATAGCCCACCGAATAACATATTCTTTGAATTAATCCAATTACAGATTATTGCTTGCTTCCTTTTCTTATTCAGACCTCTAATGTTCCAGAAGAAGACATACATTAATATTTTTATTGTGTTTCCTTCTTCATAGGCCACCTGGTGCATCCTCTACTACTCGCTTTGATTTAGTTGAAGTCCCTGTTTTTTTGCAACTTGGATGTTCGATGGAGATTGGCTCTAGCTCCAGGATTATCGCGCTGAAGTTCCTCTGCACATGAACTGAGGAAATGTCTACAGATTCAGAACCAGCAGGTAATGCATCCGGGGGTTTCGGGATCGTACACTGAGTCCGAACAGAGTGCTTAAGCGCGTCGAGATCTGTTGCAGTATTGGAAACAAAAACTAAACCAGTACTTGGGAAAGAGCTTACAACAGAGCTTTGCATCACATCATGAACTGCTTCAGCAAGAGGTTGCGGTCTAGTGGCAACACTTAAGATCGAACCTGTTCCTGAGACCAGCTTGACCCTATTTGATTCTGCAGCAGCGTTGGGAGATATACCTGTAGCTGAAATGGATGCGACTGGAGGTGCTACGACTGGGAGGACTGAACTAGCTCTTCGACTCAAAACAGGGACTATCCTCACATTTGTCGTTGTACAAACGGTCGCCAAAGTGGTAAGAGCTTCGTCAGACAGAGATAATACTGCAGTTGAGACCGTTGCTTCCAAGAGATTTGGTTCATTGTCCGGCAAGCTCAAAACCTCAAATCAAGTTGGACTAGCTATGGTTACTACTCCATAAATTAGTTTTTTCTTACTAGAGAACTTCCCATTCGTGTGAGAAACAGTTTTCCAATCGTTTTCAACCGGAGAGAGTACGAATTCCCCTGCTTCTCGTTCCTGCATTTAATCCCGTAACTTATGTGCTACAGTCTGACATATATTCACTCTGGTCTATACTGTAGGGGTTACGGTCTGAACAGGACTAGTTTCAGACTGCACCTGATCCTCAAATGAATTTCTCTTGTTACAGAGATTTTCTTGGCCAGCTCCAGCCACATTATTTCTTGGTGAAGGACTGAATTTCTTTAGACAACCTTTTTCTATATGTCCCCAGGTTTGGCACCTAGTACACCGTATTGGGAGCCATGGGTACTCGAAAGACACAGAGAACTCCTCATCATGGATTTGGAAGCAGAAGTTCTTCGGGAGATCCTTGGTCAGAGAAACATCGATGAAGACTTTTGCTTCATCAAAAGTTGTGACCAGTTCTGTATCCTTATGCAGTCTAATGGGGATTCCCACCTGACTAGCTTTGAAGCTAATCCTTTTCTACGAAAAACAGATAGCGGAACATTCAGCAGCTTAACCTACATTGGCATTTACGTTAAAGCAGGCTGTGCTTCTTCAAGGACTTGTGTCCATTTCGATACAATCATCGGAATCTCACAAATATTCCACATGCCCCGACGAAGAACTCAATTTCTAGCGTTTGAGTTGCGAATTCTAAACTTTATCGTCGTATCACTGACAACATAAGCATCAATCTTAATCTTTTTATCACCTAGGTTCCAAATTTTGTTGACTATAATGTGGATTTGGCGATATGGGGAGCATTGGATGTGAATCGACCGACGAGAAAGTCCTCCCAAAGTGGAGAAGTAGCCTGAAGAATCTCCAGTGGAACCGTAACTATCTATTTTCCATCAACGTCATGAGCAACTGCATCAAACTTAGTCAAATGGCATGCAATTTGAGCCCACGATTTGTTCTGGTGTGAATCTAAGATATCATCGTGTTTTGAACAGAGCACATTCTCTGCTGCAGAACCAGTGCTACGACTAGACAGGGATAAAACGTGAGCACTCTCGGGAACAAAGACCAGACCATCTAACAACCGACTGTTTGAGTCCCGACTAGCAACCTGCAGACTCTCACCGCGAGTCCAGTCTGCACGAGAATTTCCTACAGCTCCCCCCGCATCAGTCTGTCCCTCCAGAATCGTATTCAAGCCGGCCGGAGAAGAGCCAGCCAAACCAGCCTCTGCTTCCTTCCGCTCGGCCACCTCGCCGAAAGCCTTTTCAGGCGACGCCGTGGCCCTCATGGGGAGGGGCGATCGTAAACCTAGTCTCTCTAACAATCTCCAAAAGTTTCCTTAAACGACAAGCGAGAGAAAGAAAGTCGATTTCCTCGTCTATGTCTTATTCTATCTTCCTGCTCACTTCCCCTCAACTAACGGTCACTAGGTCGAGATCCACCGCCATGCCACAACTTCCTGTTGGAATCATCACCAAAAACCACTGCCAATCTCCTCCTCCGGTAAGCCAATCTTTCAAACGGCTCGATCTCCTTACCATCATCGAAGTTTGTGAAACTTAAGCCACTAGCCAAACAGCGATATTAAGACGAGTCTAGTACTCCAAGTGCAGCCGCCAAAGAAACTGTATGCACCCCATGCACCGCCACGTGCCGTTGGTGAACTCTTGGTAACCCGTCGTGCCCTTCTTCTGTTGGTTGAGTCGAAATCGACTCAGTTAACTCGTCGGTGACTCGGTTGACTTGAGCGAGTCATTTTGGTAAGTCAACTTGCTGCTCTCGTTTGACTGGTTTGCCCAATAACTGTTGAGTGGTTTGACAGGATTTACTGGTTTGACTGATTTGACCATTGACTATTGAATTTGACTAGTTCACTGGTTTAGTCCAGTTTGGCTTTCTTGGTCCAGTTTTCTTTGTATATGGCAATCTTGACCATATTTTTGTTTTGATTTCAGCTTTGGAGTCCTTTCGAGCATCCCAAAATCAGTAACCGCTTTTTGAATTTCTAAGGTGAGGGCAAACCGCATAAAACCTCATTACTTTAGCTTAACCTTTTCCATTGATAGTTTTGAACCAGATCATGTATTTTTTTGTGACTGAGTATCTCTATGATTGAGTATGTTTTCTTTTGTGACTAAACTGAACATAGGTGGTTTAGATCATTTCACATATTGATTGATTCACATGATTTGATGTTGGTGATGTGAGATAATATATATATATATATATATATATATATGAAAAGACTTCCACATGGGGTACACAGTAAAACTGTTATATTACCAGAGTCTTGTGTGTGGAAGATGCGGCGGTAGTGAAACTATTAAGTCGTAGCATGAGATTGGTGGTGTGATTGGGCACTATCCCATACGTGAAGCCTCTACGGAGGGTGTGGACGATCACTTAACTCGCATAGGACTTGTTGTTTGCATTGCTTAACTCGTGACTGATGCATGTTTTAGATGTAAACTCTCATGGTTGTGGTGTTAAGCCTTGTGTGCGAACTTGCATGTTTTCCTAACACTACTCACCTCGCCGAGTAACTCACATGTGACTCACCCCTTTCTGTTTTTTTTTCTTTCCTTTCAGGTGAGGTTAACGAGTAGTCAGAAATGCAAGACAATTTGGTGCAATTTTGGGATCATCGCGTTTTTTATTATATTCGTTTTATAACAATTTTTTTTATTTAATTAATTTTTTTCTTTGCTTTGAGATTTGGTTTAATTCGCTTTATTAGATTGTTGGTCATTTGTGACACAGGTTTAGGTTAATAAAGGTTATCCTCCAAAAAAAATGGAGTTACTTGACTTAAAATTAGGGTTAGAAACACACCGTTCACAAGTGAGGTGGAAACGGGTGTCACATTTTGGTATCATAACAGGTTTGCCAAAGCGGTTCTGACCTGGGAGGTTGTGTAGCAAGTAGAGTAATCATTAATTAGTTTCCAATTGGTTTTAATGATTTTGTGGATTGAAGAAAACATTATGAAAATAAGAGCACCTTTATATTCAACATTATTTCACTAATCGTTAGTGTTTCTGGTTCAGAGTAAAGTCTAACCAACTTGTTTATTTTCTCAGATGCCACCAAAGAGAGCTACTGCCGCCCGTACTCACGACATAAGGGCTGCAGCCAGAGCTACTTCTCATGAGGTTGTAGCTGAGAGTACGCACGTCGTGGTTAACCAGGATGAAATTGGCCAACTTGCTGTTCGACATGTTGATATAGAGGCAGATTGCTCAGGAGGCAGCAAGACAAGCTACTCAAGATGCAGTTTCGCTAGTTTCTTAGGAGGATGCTTGGGTCACAGCGCAAGAAGTAGCTCGGGTAGAAGAGCAGGAGGTAGCTTGCAACCGTTGTACTTTAAGGGATTACCATTGCATGGTGGAGTTGGTAGATAAGGCTACTATTTAGGATGTGGGTCTAGCTGAGGTGTAGAGGCTCAACAAGGGAACTCATCAAAAACCAGGAAAGGCTCCAGACACTCAGAAGAGAACGTGAGTGCAGTCGAGACAAACAAGGTGTGCATGTTGTCATCGCAACAAATTTTTGGAGTACGTCAAGTATTTTGCAGGTGGACAGTTAGGTCATTTAGCGAGAAACAGTCCAACGAAATTAGGGGATGTGCATACCGTCAGGTAGGTTGCAGCACCAACTACACCTAGGGCTTGTTTTAACTAGTTAGCCAGATCATTTCAGCAGTAATTCTCCAATGTAGTGGAAAATGTTGCATGGACCACTGCCCAAGGATCAAGCCATCGCTCTACATGTGTTTGTTGTGGGAGACTACGAGGGAGCTGAGCCGATAGCCAGTACAATTCTTTTGTTGTTTATTTTATATGTTTGATTTTATTAATGTGAAAACCTTTCTTAGTTTAGTAAACTCGTGTATGATTAGTTATGTGTGGGGCAGCATTTACTTTGTTTGATATTGTCGCTACGCATAACTCTGTGAATCCGAGCATGATCAAGTGTTGATCCTTCCAGGGTATGTTTTAACCAAAGACCAAGTAGATACAGACCGGTGGTACAGAGAAGTTAGGGGCTAGAGTCATTCATCGAGACATACCGGTATTGCTCGAAGGAGTTGAGTTCATCAGAGACCTAGAAGAGATGAAACTAAACTGCTATGACGTGATACTAGGAATTGACTAGTAACACGACATCGAGTGGAGTTGGATTGGCTAAGGTTTAGAGTCCGTATTTCCAGAACGGAAGGGAAGGTCACCTTCCATAGTGTTTAAACGAGCACTTGAGTTCTTGTTATCTCCATGTTTCATGCAAAAAAGCTTAATGGAGAAAGGAGCTTAGGCGTTTTTAGAAACTATAATAATAGTTAAAGGCGAAGAATAAAAAAATTCTAGTGATATACCAGTGGTTGCAAAATACAAAGATGTATTTGAGCAATTTATGGGATCGTCACTAGCAAGAAGAGATGCCCATACTATTGAGTTAGGACAAGGGTCAACTCCGCTTTCACGGGCACTATACTACCTAGCATCAGCATAAACGACAGAATTGAAGAAGCAGCTGGAGGACTTGACTAATAATGGGTTTATTAGGCTATGTAGTTCGATATGGGGAGTCCCTGTCCTATTCATTAAAAAGAAAGATGGAAGTTTTAGGCTTTGTATAGATTACACGGTTTGAATAAGGTGAGCATCAAGAACAAATATCCTTTATAGCGAATTGACGAGCTATTGAAACAGTTGCAGGGACCGTTATGGCTCTCTAGGATTAATCTAGCGCCAGGGTATCACGAGATAGCGATAGCTGTAGAAGACGTGTGGAAGACATCCTTTTGGATACATTATAGGCACTATAAATTTCTAGTCATGAATTTTGGACAGACGAATGCCGCATCATTCATGAAACTAATGAACAATGTATTTCATGAGTAGTTGGATAAGTGTGTGATTGTCTTCATTGAAGACATATTTATTTACTCACGTAATAAGGAGGAGCATGCCTGGCATTTAAGTATAATGCTAAATAAGTTAAGGGAGCAGAAGTTGTTTGACAAGCTAAGTAAGTGTAGTTTTTGGCGAAGGAAGATTGGATTTTTGGGGTAAGTGGTTTTAGAACAGAAGTTGCGGTAAATCCAAAGAAGATTACAGCTATCGCTAAGTGGCCGACACCTAAAAGTGGTACAGAGGTTCGTAGTGTCTTGGGGTTAGCAGGCTACTTCTGAAAGTTTTTCAAGAGGTTTGCTAGCCTTGTTAAACCGATGACACGGTTAATGGGCAAAGATGTAAAGTTTGAGTGGACAAACAAATGTTCCAAAAGTTTTACAGAGTTGGAAATGCACTTGGCAAAGATGCCAATGTTGGCACTTCCAAGGCCTAAGATACTATATGCTGTTTATATTGATGCATCTGGTTTGCTAGCCTTGCTAAACCGATGACACGGTTAATGGGCAAAGACGTAAAGTTTGAGTGGACAAACAAATGTTCCAAAAGTTTTACAGAGTTGGAAATGCACTTGGCAAAGATGCCAATGTTGGCACTTCCAAGGCCTAGGATACTATATGCGGTTTATATTGATGCATCTGGTTGTATTTTGATGCAGAAGGAGAGAGTCATTATGTATCTCGTCAGCTAAGTCCTCATGATGCAAATTATCCTACCCACAACCTCGAGTAGGCAGCAGTTGTATTCGCGCTAAAGATCGGGAGAGCATACTTATATGGAGAGAAAGTACATATCTTCACTGATCACCAGAGTTTGAAATACATATTCACCTAGAAAGCTTGAACCTGATGCAGCACAAATAGAGGAAGGTATTGGTAGATTACAATATGGAGATCAGTTACCATCCTTGTAAGGCCAATTAGGTGGCATACACCCTAAAAAGGTGCCAAAGAGATTTATCCAAAAATAAAGAGGAATGATATAGGAACAAAGGGTCAAAATACTTGATAGGATGAAACATGGTGAATCTGTAGCTAGTCGGAAGACACTCTCTAGAGATTCAGGTTGATGGAATTGGTGAACTGATGAGGAAGTGATGGTGACTCTTCAACTGGCCAAAAGGCTCTCTTTGAGGAATCAATGAAATGGAATGGATAGAAAGTGGATTGAGAGACACCACATAGATATGTGAAAGGGTCTATGATAAGTCTGATACACTTAAGCGTTAAGGAATCACACACAAGAAGGCTTAGAGTGGCTGCTTCTTACAAGAAAAAAAATCATTTTATTTCTTTAAAAAATCATAGGGTTACATGCTGAGAAGAGACTTTCTATATAGTCCAACATCAGGTGACTTTCTAGGGTCAAAATTTATTAAAATAAATAAGACTAGACTTGTAAAAACAACAGACTCAAAAAGGACTTGAAAAAGAAAAAAACTCTTAAACTCTAACGGTAACCTTCTTGCAAAAACCAAAGAAAAGAACCATTAATTATTCAAATAAAACACAAACCTGAGGATTTAGGGTAAACTGAATTTGCTTGATCTTGCTTGGAAATGGTGAACAAAAGCAGCTTCTTTAATCCCTTGAAGAACCAGTGAAAATAGAGTTGTTAGAGTCTTGAGTTGCTCTTGAGCGTTTTCTAACATTTCCTTGTTGATCTCATCTTCTTGGATTTCCTAATGCTCTATGAGTATGATGAGAATCTCCACAGACTTGTTGAACTCCTCTCTGAATTTCCTCGTGCCTGACCTTGTTCTTGGAGTTTGCTTCATGGTTTGTATCTTAATGACCTTCTCTACATCTTCGGTTGAGCGAGAATCGATGACCTCATCATCTCCTCCTTCTTGAGAAAGTTCAAGCCTCTGATCAACTACATCTGCATTGAAAAGAGCTAGATTTTTTTACATTAAAGGTTGGAGAAATATTAAACTCACCTGGTAATTCAATCTTATAGGGGTTGTTGTTGATCTTTTCTAGCACTGTAAAGGGACCATCTTCTCTTGGTGCAAGCTTTGACTTTCGTTGATTAGGGAACCGTTCATGTCTCATTTGTAGCCATACCCAATCCCCTGACTCAAATGTTATCACCTTGTTGCTTGTACTTCTTGGTTTTCTTGTCCTTAACCTTTTGATGAAGCTTCTTCAAAAAGATCTGCTTTGGTTTCACCTTCAGCACTAGAGTAAATAGCTTGGAGAAGTGGTGAAAGATCTAGTGGAGTAGTGGGATTAAATCCATAGACAACTTCAAAAGGAGAGAGCTGAGTACCAGAATGCTTTGCATGGTAATAAGAAAATTCATTATAAGGTAAACAAGATAACCATTTCTTTAAATTCTTGCCAATTTTGGATCTCACCAGAGTAGAAAAAGTATGAAGTTTGGCCATCTATTTGAGGGTGACATGTAGTTGAGAAGAGCAACTTATTTCCCAACTTTCTCCATAATATTTTCTAGAAATGGCTTAAGAACTTGGTGTCACGATCTGAAACTATATTCCTCAACACTCCATGTAAATGCACTACTTCTTTGAAGAAGAGATCAACAGTCTGAGTAGCATCATTAGTCTTGTTGCATGGTATGAAGTGAGCCATTATTGATAACTTTTCTATGACTGCAAAGATGGAATCCTTGCGGTTGGTCTTTGGCAGACCTAGAACAAAATCCATAGAGATATCTAGCAAAGGTAGGTTAGGAATAGGTAAAGGCATATATAAACCATGAGGATGTGACATGAATTTTTATTTTAAGAAGGTGATGCACTTAGCACAGAATCTCTCCACATCTCTTTTCATATACGACAAAAAAAAGCTCCATAAGCACACTTAAAGTTTTATCTCAGCCAAAGTGTCCCATGATACCTCCCTCATGAGCTTCTCCGATCAACAATCTATCATTGATCCTTGAGGGATGTGAAGCCTCCTGTTTTTGAATAAGAACCAATCTTGTTGATAAAATGATCCATAAACGGCATTTTTGCTTGTCTCCTTGAACACTTATTGAAAATCTGGATCAGCTTTATACAATCTTTTGATATGAACAAAACCCATGATCTTAGCCTCCACTGTGCTGATTAAGGCATGCCTCCTTGATAGTGCGCCAGCTACAATGTTCTCTTTACCTTTTTTTGTACTTAATCACATAAGGAAAATTCTCTACGAACTCAAGCCATCTATCGTGTCTCTTCTTAAGTGTGGCTGACCTCTTAGGAGCTTGAGTGTCTCATGATCTGTGTGAATAACAAACTCTTTTGACAATAAATAATGTTGCAAAGTTTCTAGAGACCTTACCAAAGCATAGAGCTCCTTATCGTATGTTGGTAAACTGAGGGAAGCTCCACTAAGCTTTTCACTGAAGTATGCTATTGGTCGTCCACCTCGAGTTAGGACAGCTCCAATGCTTGTTCCAGATGGATCACATTCACTCTCAAAAGTTTTATCAAAATTAGAAGTACTAAAAAAGACACTTTCGTAAGGGTGACTTTGAGCATCTTGAATGCATTCTCTTGAGCTTTCTCCCACTTGAAGGTAACATTGTTCTTGATAACTGAAGTGAGTGGTGCTGCAATAGTACTTAAGTCCTTCACAAAATAAAAGCTACACAAATCATGGAAACTCCTCACATTTCCGATAGTTGTTGGAGTCGGCTATTCTTGTATGGCTTTAATTTTCTCCTCATCTACTTTTAATCCCTGAAAACTCACAACAAATCCTAAAACACATAATTTGACCCGTGCAAAATGTGTATTTCTGAAGATTATCATAGAGGTTTTCAGCCTTAAGCATTTTAATAACCAATTAAAGATGCTTAATGTGATCTGCAAGATTCGTACTATAGATCAGGATATCATCAAATTATACGACCATAAAATTACATATGTACTCCCTTAGGACGTGGTTCATCAGCCTTATGAATGTGTTTGGGGTGTTGGTGAGACTAAATGGCAGACCTAACCATTCATACAGTACTTGCTTAGTATTGAAAGTCATTTTCCATTCATCACTTTCTTTCATTCTTACCTGATGGTATACGCTTCTCAAATCAATTTTTGAGAAGATTGTAGATCCATTAAGTTCATCTATCATGTCATTAAGTATGGAAATGGTATGCCTATACTTAATGGTAATGTTGTTGATTACTCGGCAGTTGACACACATTCTCCATGTTCCATCCCTTTTGAGGACTAGAAGAAAAAGCACGTCACAAGGATTTTGGCTTTCTCGGATCCCTTTGCATTAGATCTTGAAATTGCTTTTCCAATTCTTTTGCTTCTTCAGCATTAAATTGATATGCTGGTTGATTAGGCAGAGGTGCTCCCGGAACAAGATCAATATGATGTTAAATTCCTCTAGTTCTTGTGGTATCTCCTCGGAAATGACCACTTTTTACTTTTCTAATACCTCCAGCACTTTTGATGGTAGCTCTTTCTCTTCTTGACATGAAAAAACTTCCTTAAAGATCATTAGTAACACATTATCTTGTGAATTAAGGGATTTCAACACAGTAGAAGGTGTAACATAAATGTTAGTTTTGCGTAGCTTGTCTCCCTTTGACCTTGTCTTTTGTATTTCATGAACTTCTTGGGGAGTAAGAGGAGCTAGTGGATGCTTCTTATTGTTGTGCAAGAAGGTGTAGTAGTTATTTCTCCCGGTGTATAAAATCTCTTTATCAAATTGTCAAGATCGATCTAGAAGTAGATGACCCACTTGCATTGGAACCACATAACACACAACTTGATCTGTGCATTTGCCTAAGGTGAAGGGTACGGTGAGTTGCTCGGAGATCCTTAGCTCAGTATTGTCATTGAGCCACTTAAATTGGTATGGCCTAGGGTGCTTTGTATTTTGGAGACCTAGCTTTTCAACTAAGTGCTTGTTGGCCACGTTAGTACAAGAACCACCATCAATAATTAAACTACATACCTTGGAGTTTACGGAACATCGTGAATGGAATATATTTTCTCTTTGAACCATTTCGAGTCAAAAAGTGATGTAAGAGCCCCATAATGACTAGAAGTTCTCCCATTTCCGGATAATCCATAACATCCTCTTCAGATTCTACCTTTTCCTTTTCTTCCTCATCTTGCAATTCATACTCTCCATTAGAATTGAGGATCATTACTCGTTGGTTTGGGCAGTCTCTTGCATAATGTCCTTTTCCATGACATTTAAAACAAGTAATGTCACAAGCTTGTTGGTTAGTAGGCTTACCTTGCTCAGGTCGGGTTCCTTTTGATGTTTTCGGTGGAATTTTCTTGAACCTTCGGTCTACTTCAATAGACTTTCCTTTGTCTATAGCTTTTTGAGGATGTGGTAACCATGAAGTCTTTGTTAGATTGGTGGAGGCAGTTTTTCTTTTGATGTGGTATTCAGCCTAAACCGATAAATGCAACAACTCATCCAAATCATGGAAAGTTTACCTTTCTACCTTCCTAGCAATCCGGTCATAAAGTCTGTCAATAAATGGTGCCATCAAATTTTCTTTGGACTCTTCATTTTTCAGTCTGTTCTTGAGTGATTCAAATTTTCGTTGGAATTTTCACAAACAAACAGATCTAGTGCGCGGAAACTAAAGGAATTTATCAAATTTAAACAGATCTAAACAAGTTATTTTTCTGGGATTTTCTTTTTAGGAGATGAACAGACAATATAGAACGTGAATAACATATTGAAACAACGGAAACAAAAGGATCGAACAAGAAACAAACAATGGGTGGAAACAGAAACAAAATAGGAATTATTTTAAACTGAAGGGTTTAATCAATTTAAACAGATCTAAACAAATTATTTTACTGGAATTTTCTTTTTAGAAGAACAAACAATAGGGGACAAAAATAAACAGATTAAAAAAATGGATCAAGCAAGAGAAATCATGTGTGAAAAACAAAAACGGAAATTGGATACATAAAACCTGCAATTTTTATTTTTGAACCTTTCGGCTCTCATACCAATTGATATAGGAACTAAGGGTCGAACTTCATTAGAACGTCATTTGGGTTCCATGCTGAGACGTGACTTTATATATATTTCAGCAGCAGGTGATCTTTTAGGGTCGACATTTATGATAATAAAAAGGACTAGACTTGCAATAACAACCAAATAAAAATGAGTTAAAATAGAAAAAGACTATTAAACTCTAACGGTAACATTCCTGCAAAAGAACAGAAAAATAATCGTTAATTATTCAAATAAAACACATACATAAGGGTTTAGGTAAGCTTAACCTGTTTTATCTTACTTGGAAATGATTAATAAAACAGCTTCTTTAATCCATTGAAGAAGCTAACCTTAGATTGAATGTAATTGATGTTGAAGGAGAGACATCAGGTCTTGTAAGGTGTTAAACATGCAGACTTGTTGTGGAAGATATAGTAGGCTCAGAGATAGGACAAATCATTGGGTAGTCTGGTTGACAAGAAGGTGACATGATATAACACGGCTGCAAATGGGACGTTTCTGTACCAGATCCGACTGTGTGTGGCGGAGGACGAGCTGTTAAGAAAGGAAATCTTACAGTAGGCTCATAATTCCCGATATTTTATTCATTCTAGAAGTTTGATTATGTACCAAGACCTGAAGCGGTACTATTAAACTTATAGTTGGTTAACGTTGAACACAAGGTACCTAGCCGGTTACTGCAAAACTTGCCTATGCAAGAGTGGAAGTGAGCTATGGGGACTATTGATTATAATATCGGGCTACCAACATTAAGTGGTGGGACGAATGCCATATGGATGATCGTGGACTGATTCACCAAGTCTTCTTATTTCTTGACAATAAAGAAGTCTGACATGGCAGATCAGTTAGCATAGAAATGCATTGATACAATCGTGAGGTTGCATGGGGTGTAAGTCACTATAGTGCCATACCGTGACACGAGATTTACATCTACTTTTTGGCAAGCTTTCTAGAAGGCACTAGGAACTAAGGTTCATTTAAGTACAACATATCATCTACATACAGATGGTCAATTGGAGAAGATTATTCAGACCCTAGAGAATATGTTGAAGGGTTGCATATTATACTAGACAGGAAACTGGGGAAAGCACCTACCGCTGGCAGTATTCGCTTACAATAATAGTTATCATGCCAACATTGTGATGGCACCATATGAGGCTCTTTATGGTAGACCGTGTCGTACACCACAATATCGGACAGAAGTGCGGGAGCGCCAAATCCTCAAACCATAGTGGGTTCAAGAAACGGCAGGGCAAGTAGAAATGTTGAAGAATAGGCTAAAGGAAGCCCACGATCACCAGAAAATTTGTGAAGACAAGCACATTTGGAATTTGAAGTGGGTGACTTAATGTATCTGAAGATGAGGACGTTTCAAGGGGGAGCCAAAACAAGAAAGCTAAAGAAGCTTAAGCCAAGATACATGAGATGGTCTCCTATTGTTGAGCGGATCAAAGCAGTTGCTTATTGCCTAAGTTTTCCGCCATAATTAAAAGCTCCACGATGTGTTTCATGTGTAAGTTCTGAGGAAAAGTGTTAAGGAGCCAGAGCTTATTTTACAAGAGCCACCATGTGACCTCAAAAGGAATCTCTCCACCCATAGTCAACAAGTCAAGATTTTGGAATGGCAAGAGAAAGAAGTTCAAGGGAGAAGACCATGATTCAGGGGAGAAGACCGAGATTCAGTTGAGGATGAACTACCTTGAAACTATTGAACAGACAAATAAAAAGGTGGTGAACTTCTGGCAAGCTGTTATGCCCTTCTTATGCCGGTTGACTCGATGGTTCCTCTTTTAAGTTGAAACCGTCAAACGGATCTATCTCCTTACTCGCTTAGAAGTTTGAAAACCAAGGCCACCAGCTGAACCGCGATGCCAAGACGAGTCCGAAGTTCTAAGTGCAGCCGTTGGATACATCACACGTTTTCCCACACACCACCAGAAGTTTGGCACATGAACCCCAAACACCGCTGCCGGTGGTGAACTTCTAGCAAGATGTTATACCCTTCTTATGCCGGTTGACTCGACGGTTATTTGATTGACTTAGGCGAGTTAACTCAGTGAGTCAACTCGCTGGTCTTGTTTGACTGATTTAACCGTTGATCTTTGACAGGTTTGATGGATTGACTGGGCTGATCGTTGACCGATATGACTTGATTGACCATTGACTGTTTACCTTTGCGTTAGACCAGTTGACCAGTGTCATCTTGTTTGACTTGTTCGATCTGTTTTTCTCTGTGAATGATATACATATATATATGTATATATTGGTTTGACCTGTTTGATTGGACTGATCGTTGACCGATTTGACTGGATTCACATCACTAACACATGATTTGGTGTTAATGATGTGAATGATATATATATATATATATGTATATGAAAAGATTTGGGGTGGGGTACACAGGTTGACTAGTGTATTACCAGACTCGTGTGTGTGGAAGGTGATATAATATTGGAATCAACCAACCCAAGTGATCACAAGATGTCAACAGTTGACAAGCTTTGATGAATTGAAGAGTGCCACTCAAAGGTGTGGATAGCCTTTGAGATAAACTTACAAATCTTAGTATCAGAGAATCCACACAAGAGACTGAGATTCAAGACGTTTTATAGTCTAAGGAATCCACCTAAGGTCTAGAGTAACAAGAGAAAACAAGATTAGAAGATTAAGAGAGAATAAACTCGGTTTTTGATTCAATAAAATGTGTGTTTTTACTATGAGAAATGAAAGAGCTTATATAGGCTCGTACATGAATTTAGACAGACGGTTATAAAGTTTAAAATGAGAAAGAAAATACAAAAAAAAATGATAGATGATCAATTATGATGATCCTTTAATCTTATGGTTGTTGGAGATTTTATTGGGGTTTTGGGCGGAAATAGGAAGAAGTGAACGTCTCCTTGTGTCTAGAAACTTTGGGGAGATAGGTGTGATGTCTTGGAACCTTAATGAGTGCCCCAAATTTGAGTGGAAGTAGAAGAGGAAAGAGCTGTTGGAGTTTGAATGCAAAAGACTCCAATATGGTAAGTCTTGGTATATGAATGAGCAAGATTGGATCCTCCTAATCTAATGGTTGGAAATGCATCTTGAGTTGTTCTTAGGAGACTCTAGTTGTAGTAGATACCCTCCTGGTCGCAAATCATATTATTGAAGTCTCCGAAACCTGGAATGTTCCAAATAAGGGATCCTTCGGTTTAGAAACTTAATAACTTTCTAATATGAACTGATATTGACATGAATCCAATTCTGTGCGTTCCTATGGTGAGTCAAGATTACAAACCAAGTCGGTTCATAGCTGAAATCTGTTATAATGAGTGCACGTAGGTCCAAATCGGGTAAGTTCAGATTTACCCGAGTTGAGAATTGAATATCTCCTTCTTTTAAAACTGATAATTGGTTTATTCTACTTCGAGGCGTGATCTAGCGAAGCTTAGATTTTTTCCATGTGGTTTCGTGCCCTGAATCTTTATGGCAAGACAAGGGCATTATAACAGTCATGAAATCAATAGAAACAAATTTATTCAGTTTCATACTTACCCTGATAGGATCTATAGCTTGTTTCGAATCTATGTCCTTAGACAACACAAAATGAGTTGTCTTTTGAGCTTGCTTCTGGTCG
The DNA here is from genome assembly GCA_963922655.1 of Cardamine chenopodiifolia. NCBI lineage: Eukaryota > Viridiplantae > Streptophyta > Magnoliopsida > Brassicales > Brassicaceae > Cardamine > Cardamine chenopodiifolia. The sequence continues at coordinate 9,522,368 of OZ000476.1, read as the reverse complement.
TTTGCAAGGATTACTGTTGATGATTCTCCTCCTTTGACTGTGTGCTCCTCTGAGGTTCCTAAACTTTTCTCAGCACTTTTGGCATTAGAAAAGCGTATTAAATTAGCATTGGAATAATTATTTTTATAAAGAATTAAATCTGATTTACATGTTACTTGATTCTCTTCTTTCTCGTGTGTTTCTTGCGGATTACACGAATAACTTGTCTATAACTCTTGATCCTTCTTCAATTCTTCTGTGATGAGCTTCTCTTGTTCTTAGCTGATGGTTTTGGCCTCTTCACGTGGGTCAAAAATTTCTGGCTGGATCTCCACTTATTCAGTTATATGTTGTACAAGCTTTTGGCTAGCATCTTCTCCAAGTGATGTGTTGATCTTTTCCTTCTTGCTTGGGCAGTCTTTTGCAATATGACCCTTGTTCTTACACTTGTAACAAGTCAGCTCTGAGGGATTTTTAGAAAAAGAAGACGTATCTTGCTCTCTGATTCGTGTGGAGTTTGATTTGCACAAGTTTAGGAATCATGTCTTGTTGGCTTGGTTCCTTTTGAAGGTAAGTGGTTTTTCTTGCTGGTGTTAGACTATGTGGTTAATATCTCTTGTACATAATCCACTTTAAATCTTCCCACGTTATGATCTTTGGTTCCTTATAGTACCATCGTTCATACTCTTCTTTGTTCCACCATTTTAGAGCCTCACCCATGAGTTGTCCAAGAGTGGTTGAAAGCTGGTCTTTGCTGGGTATCTAAAGTACTCTTCCATGTTTGCCTCCCACTTTAAATAATCTGTTGCTCTTCCTGTAAATTTAAAAAAATCAGGTCCAAAATATCCATAACCATCATCATAGTATAACCTGATTTTCGATTTGTAGGTGGCTTGATATGTGGATCGGACTGGGAACTCCATGGGATCCTTTGAGTGATATTTGGTGGTCTGAGATCCATCTTTTGTGTGGGTGGTTCTTCATCAGACTCTTCATCATAATCTGAACCCATGTAAACTTCTCTTCTCGCCAAGATTCTCCACCGTAGGCTTCTCGTTCTTCACACCAACTTTCAATTGGTTTAGGGTCTGTTTGGTTGTCCATTCAGATGATTCATCTGAATGGAACTGAAAAATGATGTTTATTTAGTGCTAAAAATTGTTCATTCAGATGAGATCTGAATGGAACATCCGAATGAGTTTTATAATTTACACTAACTTTTCAAAACCATTTGGATGAACCAAATTGGACCATTTGGATAGAAATGGTTCATCCAAAAATAACAAATGACAAATATACCCCTAACTAATTTTATTTTTATTAATTTAATTTGTTTTAAAAATATTTACATCAACAATATTGGGATTTCATGGTTTTGATGGAAAATACAATCCAATATTTAGTGGTTTTGGCGGAAAAATTTAATTCCACAGTTTTGCAATTTCACGGTTTAAAAATATTGATATAATTATTTTCATAAATATTAGGTTTTCACGATTTTGATTTAAAAACGTAATTTTGATAGATTACGGTTTTGGTGGAATAATATAAATCCATGACTTTTTTGTCAAAATTGGGAATTCACGGTTTTTGCAGAAAATACAATTCCAGGATTTAGTTGTTTTTGCGGAAAATACAATTCTGCAGTTTTCCCGCCAAAATTGAGATTTTACGGTTATGACGGAAAATACATTTATGAGATTTATTGGTTTCGGCGGGAAAATGCAATTTTATAGTTTTCCAGCCAAAATTGGGATTTTACAGTTTTTGCGGAAAATACAATTCCGAGATTTATTTGTTTTAGCGGAAAAATGTAATTCCGCAGTTTTCCCGCCAAAATTGAGACTTTACGGTCTTGGCGAAAATTACATTTCTGAGATTTATTAGTTTTGGCGGGAAAATGTAATTTCATAGTTTTTCCGCTAAAATTGGGATTTTACGGTTTTGGAGGAAAATACAATTCCGAGATTTAGTTGTTTTGGCGGAAAAATGTAATTCTGTAGGTTTTACAGTTTTGGCAGAAAATAAATTTCTAGGATTTATTGGTTTTGGTGGAAAAAATGTAATTTTACGGTTTTTCCTCAAAAATTGAGATTTCACGGATTTGTCAAAATATGCAATTCCAAAATTTAGTAGTTTTGGTAGAAAAAGATAATTCTGTAAATTTTCTGCAAAAAATGGGATTTCACGGTTTTGTTGAGAATATATAATTTTGAGAATTTATAGTTTTGGCGGTAAAATGTAATTTCTAGGTTTTCCTACCAAAATTGAGATTTTACGGTTTTAGTGGAAAACACAATTATGATATTTAGTGGTTTTGCAGAAAAACGTCAAATCCAATTTTCGTACTAAATTAGCCAAACAATATTATGTGAAAAACATAATATTATGTGATTTTGTGGTTCTAAATATTGTCTTTGAATAATATGATTAATATTCAAATATAATTAGATAAAGTCATGGGTATTTTAGTCATTTTTTGTTAAAAATATTTAGATGGAGATGAATATTTAGAAAAACTAACCAAACAAATAAATGTTCATTTAAGTGGATTATTAAGATCAATAGACCAAAATAAAAACAAACAACATTTAGATGAAGTATTTGAGTGAAGTAGTTAGATGAAAATGGTAAATGGTAAACATCCCCTAGTGTATTTTTGGCTTGTGAATCTATCAGGTGGTTCAGGTTCCAGTTCTTTATTCCCTTGTTCATTATCAACATCAGATTCTGAATAGTCTTCATGCCAAGGTTCTCCATAGTCATCGTCTACTTCGGTCAATGCTTGGTTTTCTTCTCGGCTCTAATTGGTTTCAGAGGAGTAATCCTCTTCCTCCAAGTGAAACGCCATTGTTCATGTTCTGGTTTTTTTTCCTATGTGGTTTGAAGTCTCACACAAATACTAAAGAAGAAGACGTATTAAGTTAAATTCAACAAACTATGGAAATATGAGAATTTTATAATCAACAAAAATTGAAAACAACTTTATGACATTTTTAAACCAGCAATTAACTCTCTTTTTCAAATTTTATGTAAACAATAATTTCGAATTTAACTAAAAAAAGGCAAGAATTTTTTTTTTGGTAATTCACTTTTAATTGCTGGTTTGAGTTAAATTCTTGCCTTTTTTGAGTTAAATTCGAAATTATTGGTAATTCAATTTTGTTTTGCATTTAGCTTCATATCCAAATCGAAAACTCAAAAAAATTGAATTTCTTTTGTTTTCGTTCTGTCATATGAATTTCATATTTAAAACATAAATTTTTTATTTCTATTCATATTTTTAAATTTAATTTTGCAGTTTTATCAGTTTTTTAAATCCATACAAAAAATCAATTGCTTTTTTTTCTGTTTTGTTTCATCGTGCTTTGTTTTTTTTATAAATCTTGAAAAATAACAAAAAGAAAATAACTTGCTAAATGCAAAACAAAATTGTAAGAGATAATGGTTGGATGAATACAACTTGGGATAGGAATTTTTAACTCTAATACCATATGATATAAGGTTGGAATCCACCAATCCAAGTTATCACAAGATGTCAAGAGTTGACAAGTTTTGATGAATTGAAGAGTGCCGCTCAAACGTGTGCATAGCCTTTGAGATAAACACACAAACCTTAACCTCAAGGAATCCACAAAAGAGACTGAAAATGCGGCGGCACTAGGCCTATTGAGTCGTAGTCTGAGATTGGTAACCGTCCTCTAGGCAGTGTGATTGGGCAGTATCCCATATGTGAAACCTCTACGGATGGTGTGGGCGATTACCTAACTCACATAAGACCTTTAGTTTGTATTGCTTGGGCGCTTTAAGTGTCGAGTTGCTGCATGTTTTAGGTTTACTCTTTTGTGGTTTCGGTGTTAAGCTGGATCTTCGGATTTGTATGTTGTCTAACATCCCACACCTTGCTGAGTAACTCCCATGCTACTCACCGTTTTATCTTTCTTTCTTTTCTTTCAAGTGAGCTTGACGAGTAATCAGAAATACGGGACATTTCGGTGCACTTTTGGGATCATTGCAATTTTTATTATATTGGTTTTACAAAATTTGTTTTTATTTAATCAGGTTTTATTTGTTTTACAACTTTTCTCTTTGTTTTGTTATTCGGTTTAATTCCGGTTTTGGATTATTGGTCATTTATGACATGGGTTTTGGGTAGTAAAGTTGGTCCTTGGAAAAGAATGGATAGGGCTAAAAACATGTCGTTCACAAGTGAGGTGGAAACGGGTGTCACATTAGTATTAGAACAAAAAAATCGATAAATTTATCAAATAATCATTATTAATTAGGAGGTTCTAAAGATGTTAATCAGTGATGGTAAGTTATTACTATTAATTTTTAAATAATGACTATGGTCAATTGTTATTATCATTAGCGCTAGGTTATTATTATTGTAACATCTGTGTCCTTGATCCTTTGAGATGAAGAGCTACTCGCCTTACTAATTTTTTTTTTAATTCATTCTCTGAAAAACAAACATACTTTATAGGAAAAAATTTCTTTATTAAAATCCAACTAAAATGATCTCTTCTCAAAAATGTCTCTTGAAAACCATAAAAGAAAATCGAGCATAAAACGTAACAAATCCAATAATGAAGAAAGTATTTAAAACACCCAATTTCCCTGAAAATAACACCAAACGCGATATAGAGTTGGGCAACTACTCAAAGTCCTCAACATGATCCAAAAAAGGTAAACGAAAGAGGTGAATAACAAATTACTAAGTGAAGATATCCTTTCTGGCCACTGGAAACACTATACATTTTCTAATCATATACCACAGTCACCAAAATACATAACTTTTGACACTAAAACATAAGCATGTCCTTCTCGACCAGCTCTAAGATACATGAAATTTCTCTTGCCCACAACAATACTTCCATATATCCCCAGGTGATGTCTAAGGTTTTAAACTCAACTATCATTTCAAGTGCACAGAACATGCCATATAATAGACAGGGATCAAATCCACAAGGACCAAATGTTACACTACAAATCTATATAAGTCGAATAGAGTTCAGACAGTAATATTAGTTTCTTTTTTGAATGAATGCAAGTAAACTAAACAAAGGAGTAAATAAAATGATGTAATTTATATGAAGAAAGCATTGGGTGTATGGAATTCGCAAGGGAAAATGGTTGCTAAGCTAGTTGACTAACAAAGATCTAATTACAAACCATTCTAGCACTCAAATCACTAATGTAAATTTAATATACTCTCGCATCGTTAACTATCTAAAAATGAATCCTAAGACTCTAAAATCTCGAGTGATTCCTAATAGATATGTGAGTATTTAGATCAAGTTTGATATGCACTAACTTAACTTTAATTTGCGTGGCTAAAGACACTAAGCTCATCTAATGTTGATTCCAATAACCTTCATTTGTTTTTGGTGCATAAGTGAACCTAGACATCTGATGCTAGGTGATCAATCTAACATAAACATAGAAAAACACAATAGATGAAGAAATCTAAAGGTTAAATCCCTAATCTAACAACCTAGCATAAACGATCATTAATCCCCTTGAAAAACCCCTAAACCCAACATGTGGATTACTCAGACATAGTTGATGAAATGATAATAAAAAATAATATGATTGCAAAAAAACCCAAATAACAATAACGGGGTTTAGAAAACACTTCTGAAAGATTAAGATATTTTGTCTCGCAAAGTTACAAAAACTAGAAGCAAAAGCAATAAAAGACAAGGTGGTTCTACTCAGCTAAAACTAAAACCTAATGAATTTAGAAAAAGGAATGAATTTGTTTTAGGGATCGATTGATTCGTGCTCCAAAACTCATAACTTCATTTATATTAGGATCGATCGATGTCCCTACATTACCAAACACTAAGATATTTAATAGAGACCTACCAATTTTGGTTATAAATAACTTACCAAATATTAGATCTGCTATGTATGGTCGACAACTTTGCACTATCCAGATTAAGCCTGAAATATATTCATATCTCTCAAACCAGCACTTTGAATGAAAACCCGCTTGCAGTGTTAGTTATATTAGGGCTTTAAAAATACCCTTACAAATTTTATGATTGATAAAAACAATTTTAGGTTGTAGTCTGTCTGAATCTCTAACAACCGCATATATGACCAGTTTTGGTATGAAAAGAAAAAAGATGAATAAAATTGTTTCAGATGGGGGTAAGGACGTTAGACAAATTTGAGTTTTCTGGGAAGGTAAGTCTCAGATATTTCTATAGATATTTCTATTTTCATGTCGTTCCTCACAGTTTGTTAAGAAAACATCCCATAAGATTCCTTGATGCAAAGAAATCCTATAGCTTTGATGACAAGGTGGTGGAGCAATTGACGCAACAAAGATTGCAGAATTTTGTTGATAAGTCGATGATCAGCTCAGACAAACCAGAAATGATTGTTTGATCTAACTTGTAAAAAGGTTTTGATTGAAAAAATAGATAGATTTCTCAATTGAGTTTACACGAAATTTAACCTAATCCTGAAACAGCTTGAAAATAACAAAACTTGAAAATGTCAAACAATTAAAACAAAGTTTGAACATGTTTGAATTTGAAATTTGGCTCCACTTCTTCTCCTTAGCCCCGTGAGAGATGACAAATAAGGTCTTGGACTGTGAAGTAGATCAATTGTCTCCTTAAAAATATTTTCAAAAAAACCCATTGGGACAAAACTTAACAAGGGAAAAAGAGTACAATTGAAACTATTTTCCCATTTGTTGAAATCACTTAGCTGGAATCAAAACCAAAGTTGTTTGACAATTTTCCTCATTCTTGTTTTCTTGATCATATTGACCCCATAAGCTTTTTGATTGAGTCATTGAACTGGTTGATGTGACTAGAATCTCCTCGGCTTCAAGCTTTTTCTTTGGTTCAAGCTGCTCCGAATCCTCTGGTTCAAGTTCAATCCCATTCTCCAAGCTCCTAGTGCATTCTATGATCATATCATCCTCTCCCACATGAAAAGGATTTGACCTCCAATCCATTTCATCTGCAATAAAAGAAACTAAATCAGAAATATTAAAGCTAGGACTCACTTTATACTTACCTTGAAGGTCAAGTTAATAGACATTGTCGTTGATCCTTAATACACGAGTTTTAAACCCAAGTATATAACCGCAAGTGCATAGATGCACGTAGTAGTATAGTAGGGATTGAATCCTCAATGACCAATCTGCACTAATGATGGGGCCCTGACACAAGTCCAAGCACCACCCGGAGAACACGAGGAGGAACCCAAGAAAAATCGGTCATAGAAAACTCTCGGGAGATGACTTGTTTTGGAAGGCAAGAGTTTTGTGTCTTAACTATTTCATTGGAGTGAAGACACCCATAAGACGTCAAGGTATTGTACTTTTTTTCCCACCTCAGGTTTTTCCCATAGGGTTTATAGAGGGGGTTTTAAATGAGGCAAGATCTCTTGATGCATCACATTCTCTTCCATTGTTTACCTTGGAAATCCCCATGAAAAGTCAAGATAAACAAGGAATGTGATTCTATCTCCTAAGAAGACACTTATCTCAATAAAGTCTTCATTTTCTTATCTTCGCTTAAGTATGTTTTGGATTATGTTTATTTAAAGAGGTCCAAATTAGGTGAGTGTTAGAATATTTGGACCTATTTTTAATAAGTTTAATACCAGACCTAGAGGCTCCATATAAAAGCCTCTAAAGACTCTTGTAATGCTTTAGACCTTTTTTACATAAAAATTAGAGAAACTCTTTCTCCTTTTCTCTTGAGAGATTAAAGACCTTTCTTCACGCCTCTAAGCCTAGCTCGGCATGGGGTGCATTGTATCAAGAGATTTTCACTCCACTTTTTCACGTTTCATCCCATATTTTATCCATCCCATGGTTAATCCTAGGTTCGAGTTTCTCCCCGGGTTTAACACCACCTCTTCCACTTCGTTCCATCTTTTCCCAAGTAGTTAGATTGAGCTTCTCTCTTTTCTCCTCATTCCCATCTTCATGTTACATTCCCTAAGTAGAGCTTGAGATCCAACCTCCCGGAGCTACATCATCTTTAGTATCAGAGCTGAAGATTCCTACAAAAGGGTGTATCGTTATATCTTTCTATCCTTGTTGCATTTTCTAGCATTTTTGGTGTTTTGCATTTTTACGTTTTTGTGTTCATCGTTCCGCCTCATTAGTCACATTCATTTGCATCATTAAAGCTTTGAAAAACCTCATAAAATGTCATCTTGAGCATTTAGATAGGTAGGTGGTTCAGTCCTAAGTTTTTTGCATTTAACATTTTAGGACATTTTATCATTTTCGCATAGCTTGTTCATCTCGCGTTCTTAATGTTCTTGGTGATTGTTGTTTGATGCTCTCATTTGATCCGAAAATGTCATGTTGCATGCTGCTTTCTTTGTTTTTCCTAGGAATGATGCATCTAGACATGTTTTTAGTCTGTCCTTAGCACATTTCAAATTGTGGTCCAACCTGCTTTTTGCTTTTGTTTTGTCTCGTAGCCTTCTCTCTCCATTGGTGTTACTCTTTCCCTTTTGGCGCGAGTTTTTCCCTTAGCTGGCTCGAGTATTACGAACCAAACCCAAGTTAAAAGTGATCCTAACCCGAGTAACCTCTTATCTTGTAATTAACCTAGATTACTTTTGCATGTTAACCGAGTTTAAGCTTTAGTTCAGTACCGTTAGTTTCTTTTATTCCTTGTGTGAGCTGTCTTGAGTTACTTGTTTTAATTACCTTGAGTTCTTTTCACTTTTCCTACAAGTTATTTGTTTTCACTTCTTAAGTTTCACAAATACTTAAAACCTTCTTACGCTTGTGTTGCAAGGTACCAAGTTCTAGCTTATCCTAGCGACCCTAGAAGATGGAGAGGCAGCTGGATTGGGCTAACGTCCTTACCCCCATCCAAACTCAGCTCCAACAGCTCGGAGAACGCCTTGCTCGAGTAGAGACGCCACCGCCTCAAGCACCACCAAGGCATTGACCGGATCAAGATGCCTTATCCGATGAAGAAGTAGAGCACCCTCGGCAACAAAGAGTGAGACCCCGAAGACGTGTGGGATTACATGAGGCTGAGGACGAGAAAGCACTTAGACCTCATGCCCCGAGTCTCAAACTCAAAGCTCCTACATTTGCCGGGAAGGTCGACCCGGGAGCATATCTCGATTGGGAAAAGCACATGGACCATATTTTTGCTTGTTATGAGTACACAGAGCAAATGAAGGTGATCTTTGTGGCAGCTCAACTTACGGATCATGGCCTTACTTGGTGGGATCATGATCAATCCGAGAGGAGAAAGAACCATGAAGGGCCTATGCCTTCATGGGAAGCTATGAAGTGCCAAATGAGAAGGAGATATGTACCCCCCTTGTACCACTATGACTTCCAAAATAAATTTAGGAAGCTCACCCAAGGCTCTCGATCGGTAGAAGAGTACTACAAGGAGTTTGAACACTTGAGAAATCGTCTCCAACTAGACAAAGAGGAAGAAACTCTCATGGCACAATTCCTAGACGCCTTACAAGTTCAAATTGTGAGAAAGGTTGAGAGACAATCATACGGGGGCATTGAAGAACTTCTCCACCTTGCTATACAAGTGGAGCAACAAGTGAAGAGAAAAAAAGCTCCATGAACCGGAACCGAGTACAAGCTACACCCACTTGGTCTCCTAGCACATCTTGATTCAACAACAACACTCGGCCATAAGACAAGAACAAGGCTGCCGTTGTGGAGTCAGACTTTAAGCCTAGGCCCATCGAGGCACCAAATGAAAGAAAATTTGAGCCAAGAGGAGAAGCCAATGCGACTAGAAGCTGAGAGATTATATGTTACAAACATCAAGGTCATGGCCATTTCGAAAAAGAGTGTCCAAATCGCCGGGTCATGATCATCACGGCATCCAGTGACTATGAGTCTCAAGATGAGGAAGAACCTCAAGAAGAAGAGGACACCATGGAAGAAGAGGTTGAGTATCTGGATGAAGGAGACCTCTTGGTCATTAGAAGACTTCTAAGTTCAACTCAAGCCCCAGATGACACCACCCAACGAGAGAACATCTTCCACACGCGGTGTACGGTAAGGTATGTGGTCTTATTATCGATGGGAGATCATGCACGAATGTGGCTAGCTCTACCATGGTAGCTAAGCTCAAATTGACCCCATCTCAACACCCTAAACCTTATAAGCTTAAGTGGTTGAATGACAAGACCATCCTTAGTGTTAATGAGCAAGTAATGGTTCCATTTAGTATAGGCTCTTATCAAGACCAAGTCTTGTGCGATGTAGTGCCTATGCAAGCGAGCCACCTCCTCTTTGGGCATCCTTGGCAGTTTGACAAGGGCATTACACATTGTGGTAGGACTAATCACTACTCGTTTATGGATAACAACAAAAAGATTAGCTTAGCGCCTCTTACACCAGTTCAAGTAAATGATATGCAAGTGAAGTTGTCTAGGAATGCTAACTCTAAGTCTAAATTTTTGATCAATCCTAGCATTGTTAGGAAGTCGCTAGGAAAGAATGATTTTAAATTTTGCTAATGATTTTCAAAGAATCCTTGAGCATACTACCGAGTAAACCCCAAAAAGTCTAAGGAGTTGGAGCGGAAAGTAAGTGACTTGATGAGCAAGGGGTACATCCGAGAAAGCCTTAGCCCTTGTGCGGTTCCAGTCTTGCTAGTCCCAAAGAAGGATGGCTCTTGGAGGATGTGCATAGATTATTGTGCCATCAATAACATCACAATCAAGTACCGACACCCGATCCCAAGGTTAGATGACATGCTAGATGAGTTAAGCGGTTCAACCCTATTCTCCAAGATTGACTTGAAAAGCGGCTATCATCAAGTGAGAATGAAGGAGGGTGATGAATGGAAAACCGCATTCAAAACCAAGCAAGGTTTGTACGGTAATGCTATTCGGTCTTTTTAATGCCCCGAGTAGATTTATGAGATTGATAAACCATGTTTTTTTATCTTTTATCTACAAATTTGTGGTAGTATACTTTGAAGATATTCTCATTTATAGCCAAATTTTGATTGACCATGTTCATCATTTGGAAATTGTCTTGGAAAATCTTAGAAAGGAAGGTTTATATGCTAATCTCGCTAAATGCATATTTTGTGCTAATGAGTTGGTTTTCCTAGGCTTTGTTGTTAGCTCGCTGGGTTTGAAAGTATACAATGAGAAGATCAAAGCGATTGAGAATGGCCAACACCGACGAGCATTAGTCAAGTTAAAAGCTTTCATGGCTTGGCTAGCTTTTACCGCTGATTTGTCAAGGACTTTAGCACGATGGCTGCACCTCTTACCTCGGTAATCAAGAATAATGTGGGTTTTAGTTGGAGTAAGCCACCAAATAAGCCTTCTACTAGTTGAAGCATCAGCTTACTTATGCTCCATAATTAGTGCTTTCGGACTTCTCCAAGACTTTTGACATCGAGTGTGATGCCTCCAGAGTAGGGATAGGGGCTGTGTTAAATCAAGGAGGGAAGCCCATGGCATATTTTAGTGAGAATCTAAGTGGATCAACGCTTAAATATCCTACTTACTATAAAAAGTTGTATGCGCTAGTGAGAGCCATGGAGAATTGGCAACATTACCTCTTGGCCAAAGAATGTGTCATCCACAGCGATCATGAGACTTTAGAGCACTTGAGAGGGCAGAAAATTCAAGAGACACGCCAAATGATTGGAATTCATCGAAGCATTTCCATATGTCATAAATTATAAGAAAGGAAAAGAAAATGTTGTGGCGGATGCCTTGTCTAGGCGGTATATTTTGATATCAACCATGGAGGCCAAGATTCTAGGGTTCGAGAGTATTAACGGCAGCTATGAAAGTGATCTGGAGTTGGGAGAGTGTTATCAAGGAAGAGGGAAAGGATTGTATCACAAGTTCTATATGCATGATGGTTTTCTCTTTAAGAACAAGCGGCTTTGCATTCCCAAGGGATCGATTAGGGAGTTACTTATACAAGAAGCTCATGAAGGAGGATTGATGGGTCACTTTGGTAACAAGAATACTTTGGACATGCTTAGGGAACACTTCTATTGGCCAAAGATGCGATGTGAGGTTGAGAAATTTTGTGAGAAGTGTTTGGTTTGTAAGAAGACAAAGTCAAGAGTACATCCGTATGGTTTATATCTCCCATTGCCAATCCCTACTTCACCATGGGTTGATCTCTCAATGGAATTCGTTTTAGGACTGCCAAGAGTACACCAAAAGGATTCTATTTTTTGTGGTGGTTGACCGTTTCTCCAAGATGGCACACTTCATTTCGTGCTCCAAGACAAACGATGCTACACAAACTACCAACTTGTTCTTCAAGGAAGTCGTTAAATTGCATGGATTCTGGGACTATTGTCTTGGACCGAGACACCAAGTTCCTAAGTCACTTTTGGAGGAGATTAGGGACCAAGCTCGTATTCTCTACAACGTGCCATCCCCAAACCAAAGCCCAAACGGAAGTCATCAATAGGAATCTCAGTACTCTCCTTAGGGCCACAATAGGCAAGAAATTGAAGACTTGGGTCGAGTTCCTTCCCTTTGTAGAGTTTGCATACAACCGGGCTTCACATTCGACAACAAAGCTCCCACCATTCGAGATCGGCTTTGACTCCATTACATCTTTTGCCACTATCACCAAACCAGCTTGAAAATCAAGAAGGAGTTTCTAAGGCCGAGTACGTGAAGAAGTTACATGACAAAGTCCGAGTGAACATTAAGCAAAAGACCAAGCGCTACGCAAGACACACCAACATGTGACATTCAAACCGGGTGATTCGGTCTGGTTACATTTTAGAGCTGAGAGATTCTCCCGCCTACAGAAAAACGAAATTGCACCTCGAGGAGATGGACCATTCAAGATCATGGAGTAAGTCAACGACAATGCCTACCGCCTCGAGCTTCCCGGTGAGTTAAATGTGTCTACTACTTTCAATGTAGCTGATTTGGATCCTTTTGATGTAGATATTGAACCGGTTTTGAGGACAAAACCTTTTGAAGAGGGAGGGAAGGATGGGGCCCCGACACAAGTCCAAGCACCACCCGGAGAAAACTTTTTTTGAACCCGAGGAACACCGGTCATAGAAAACTCTCAGGAGCTGACTTGTTTTGGAAGGCAAGAGTTTTGTGTCTTAACTATTTCATTGGAGTGAAGACACCCATAAGATGTCAAGGTATTGTACTTTTTTCCCACCTCGGGTTTTTTCCATAGGGTTTACAGATAGGGTTTTAAATGAGGCAAGATATCTTGATGCATCACATTCTCTTCCATTGTTTACCTTACTTGGAAATCCCCATGAAAAGTCAAGATAAACAAGGAATGTGATTTTATCTCCTAAGAAGACACTTATCTCAATAAAGTCTTCTTTTTCTTCTCTTTTAACGCTTAAGTATGTTTTGGATTATGTTTATTTAAAGAGGTCCAAATTAGGTGAGTGTTAGAATAATTGGACCTATTTGTAATAATTGTAAGACCAGACCTAGAGGCTCCATATAAAAGCCTCTAAAGACTCTTGTAATGCTTTAGACCCTTTTTACATAAAAATTTGAGAAACTCTTTCTCTTTTTTCTTGAGAGATTCAAGACCTTTCTTCATGCCTCTAAGCCTAGCTTGGAGTGGGGTGCGTTGTATCAAGAGATTGTCACTCCTCTTGTGGTTCACGCTTCATCCCATCTTTTATCCATCCCATAGTTAATCCTAGGTTCGAGTTAGATAATGATTAAACACATATCTCGAACTCAAACATAAATGAATAACTAATCCACTTTCGTGGTGCCAATTACTTTATCTAGCAATCTAAGTCTCTAACTTTGTTGAACTTCGAATTATAAACAAGCATAACCGATTAGGTTTAATATGTTCACGTATCGCAATAGTATTAGCTTTTTTGGCTAAGAACGATACGCTCATCTATCTTCTATCCAGCAACCTATAAGATTTTGGAGAATAGGTTCAACCTAAGATCATAAACTAGGTAGCTAATCTAGTCTAAGCTTTCAGTACAACAATACATGAAGATTTCAGAAGATAAATCATATTTGTGTCTAATTCAATAATTCATGATTCCTTTGAAAGACCCTAAACCTAACTAGAGTACTCATTCATGGTTGTGGTTAAACAAAACATGATAGATGAAGAACTCATAAAATAAATCAAATAGATAAAACAAATTGTATCTCTTCATAAGAAGTCTTCAAAATATCTTAGAATAAAAATAAGCATAGCTTAAACAATGGCTTAAAACATATAGGGTAGAAGTCATTCAGGTCAAATCCCAATCAAATAGAAAAAGATACAAAAGTTCTTTTTTCTCGAGTAGAAGATATGATTTGGATTGATCGATCCAAGACTGGACCGATCGATCTGGTTCTTCACGGCAATGGAGATCGATCGCTCTTGATGTTGGATTGATCGGTCCACATCTGGATCGATCGATCTTGAAACTTACGGCTTTTCTTGGGGAGGATGGATCGGTTAATCCTGGTTAGGATCGATCGATTTGGAAACACATGGCCTTTATTCAAGATGATGGATCAATTGATCCATTGGCCGCATCAATCGATCTGGTTAGGCTTGGCAAACATCTTAGATTGATGGATCGATTGATACAGTAAGGTGGATAGATCGATCTAAACTTAGATTGACTCATTTTTCTTCTTTTTTTCCAAAATTCACTCCAATCGATAAGGAATTCTTCCAAAAGACTTTGTACTTGATAAAGACTCAAAATACATAGAAAACCACAGTAAAATATTTACTAAAATGCGTAAAACACGTAACCTATCAATCCTCATTGTTATTTTGAACGTTCTGAAGTTTCTTGGCATTATCATAGACTTTCTTGCGGCTGGGAATCGTTCATTCCTCAAATGAACTCATATTTGATCTCCAACCTCAAATATCACTCTACGCCTTCCCTTGTTTGCTTGCTAAGCATATTGTTTGGTATTCTCTTCTATATTCTTCCTGGATTTCTCATGGATTTGTTGGAAAATTTCAGCCTTTATCTTTCCATCTATGCTACCTCTTTTTCTCAAAGAAAAATGAATTAGATCCAAAGGAGATAGTGGATTAAAGGCATAAATAATATTTAATGGATAATACTTAGAAGCAGAATGCACATAATGATTATATGCAAACTCTACATGAGACAAGCAGTATTCCAAAGTTTTTAAAGTTCTTTTTAACTAATGCACACAGAAGAGTAGACAGTTTTATCAACGACTTCGGTTTTCCCATCAGTTTGGGGATGACATGTAGTTGAAAATATCAACTTAGTCCCTAAATTAGCCAAAGAGTTTTCCAAAAACAGCTTAGAAACATTGTATCTCTATGAGAAACTATTGTTCTAGGCATACCATGCAAGCGAACTATTTCTTTAAAGAACATATTAGCTATTTGAAATGCATCATCAGTCTTGTGGCATGCCATGAAATGCGCATCTTAGAAAATCTATCAACAATCATAAAGATATAATCCTTTTCTTACCTAGTCCTAGGCAACCCAACCACAAAGTCCATAGATATATCATTCCAAGGGTGAGTAGGAACGGGTAAAGAAGTATACAAGCCGTTAGATATAACCTTAGACTTAGCTTGTTTGCATGTGACATCTTTTCGAACATCTTTCTTCATGTGTGGCCAATGGAAATGATCTTGCATCAATTTAGGGGTCTTGGAAATCCCAAAATGCCCCATTAGGCCTGCTCCTTGAGCTTCCCTAATGAAAAACACTCAGATAGAACAGTTAGCCACACACAAGCGATTATCATAGAATAGAAATATGTCTTGTCTATAGTAATGCCCTGAAGAAAACTTTTAACAAGCTTTGTAACCTCTTGAAAATCAGAATCAGTTTGATACATGTTTTTAAGTTGTTCAAAACCTAATAATTTTGCGTCAAGAGTAAAGAATAAGACATACCTTCGGCATACTGCATCAGCAACTACATTATCCTTACCTTTTTTGTATTTGATGACATAGGAAAATGTCTCAATGAACTCAACCCACATGTGTCTTTTATTGAGCTTTTGCTGTCCTTTCAAGTGCTTGAGAGATTAATGATCAGTGCGTATAATAAACTCCTTAGGCCACAAATAATGTTGCCACGTTTGTAAAACTGGGACTAAAGCATACAACTCCTTATCCTATGTGGGATATTTTAAGGTAGATCCTCTAACCTTCTCACTGAAATAGGCAATATGCTTCTTATCTTGCATTAAAATAGCTCCATTTCTTACACCATAAGTACTGCCCTCAATTTTAAAATTCTTATGGAAATATGGTAGGATTAAGAGATGAGAATGAGTAATCTTCACTTTTAGAGTTTAAAATGCTTTTTATTGTGATTGCTCCCATTTATGGTGCTAAAATCCTTCACAAAGAGTAGGTAGAATCCAGAAAGACCATGAAAGCTCCTCACTTCTCCGACTGTCTTTGGACTCGGCCAATCCTTAATAGCCTTAACTTTCTCCTCATCCACTTTGATGCCTCATGCACTTCCAACAAAACCTAGTAACACAAGATTATCCGTAAAATAGTGCATTTCTTCAAATTGGCATAAAATTTCTCTTTACTAAGAACATCTAAAACCAAATTTAGATGCATGATATGTTTTTCCAAGTTTTTGATGTATACTAAGATGTCATCAAAATATACCACAGCAAAAATCCCTATGAAAGCTCTAAGAGCATGATTCATCAATCTCATGAAAGTACTAGGTAGATTTTTCAAACCAAACGGCATAACTAACCATTCACATAAACCATGCTTAGTTTTAAACGCAGTTTTCCATTCATCACCTTCTATCATCCTAGTTTGGTGATATCCAGTTTTAAAATTAAATTTAGATAAGATTCTAGAACCATGTAATTCATCAAGCATATCATCTAATCTAGGAATAGGATATCGATACTTCACCGTAATATTATTGATTTCTCGATAATCAACACACATGTGCCAACTACCGTCTTTACTTGGCACAAGTAGGACTGGTACGGGACATGGACTCATACTCTCTTGGATATGACCTTTCTCCATGAGTTCTTCAACTTTTCTTTGCAACTCTTTTGTCTCCACGGGGTAAGTTTTATAGCTTGGACGATTTGGAAGTGATGGTCCCTGGAAAAATTCTATTTGATGCTCAATGCCTCAAATAGGTGGTAATCCTTTTGGGTTATCTTCCAGGAACACATCTTCATAGTCCTGCAAAACAGAGATCAATTCACTCGGCAGCACTGGTGCAAGGTTAGTTAAGCTCGTGCGAGCTTTCTATAAACAAATAAAAGTATTGGGTGTTGTGAAAATAAAGCTTTCTTAACCTTACAAGCCTCCACAAAGAAGGTTGATTTCTTTCTTACTTGTTATCCTTTGTGTTTGAGACGTGTTTGATCATGGTAAACTTTATATGGTGTCATCGGAACCAGAATAGTCTTTCTCCTTTTGAACTTGAATGAATGGCGATTAGTGAAGCCTTCATGAATTACTTCCTGATCTGATTTCCACGGCCTTCCAAGACTTATGTGTCCTGCTTCCATTCACAAAACTTCACATAAAACCTCATCCTCATACTTGCTGATGAAGATGGGCACTACTACTTGATTCTTTACTTTCATCTCGCTGTTTTCATTAAGCCATTGAAGATCATAAGGTTTCAGATGCTTCATTACTTGCAAACCAAGCTTCATGACCATAGTATCACTCTCCACATTGGTTCAACTTCCTCCATCAATGATGAGGCTGCAAACGTTTCCTTGAATATTGCATCGCATGGGAAACAAGTTTTTCTTTGTTTTTGCTCCATGGTCTTAGTTTGAACACTCAAAGCTCTCCTTGCTACCAACAATTCTCCCTTAGCCGGCAGTTTCTCATGTTCTTCTAATGATGGAGTTGAATCCGGCTACTCTTCCTCGGACTCAATCTCTCCATTGTCTAGAAGAATCATTACTCTTTTGTTAGAGCATTCATTCACAAAATGCCCTCTTCCTTGGAATTTTTAACACTTCACATTGCTAGTTCTAGTCTCGTCTTTGTTTCCTTGATAGGCGGCATTTTGCTTAACTTTCATTCTTGAGGTCGTGGTTGGCTTGATGTCTTCAGAATATTTTGGTTTCTCATCCCGTGGATAACTGGGCCGAATGGATGTACTTCCATTTCCATATCTTGGACGTGATGATCCTTTCCTCTAAGTTGTTTCTCAACTAGAATAGCTTTGTGTAGCATTTCTTCTAAATCTAGATAGTGTTGCATCTCTAGTCGGTCTTGGATGTCTCGGCTGAAGCCCCTACAAACCTAGACATGGTTGCTTCTCTATCCTCATTTATGTCATCATAAGCATTTGCATTTCTTGGTAGTAATCCTCATTTGTGCGGCTACCTTAAGCAAGGCTCCTAAGCTTGTGATGCAACACTCGATGGTAGTGACTAGGTACAAACTGTTTCCTCATGATAGTTTCATTTCGCTCCATGACTCCACCGAGTACTCTCCAGTGCGTCTCCTTGAAGTATCGAGCTGATCCCACCAACTAAACGCATAGTCATAGAATTATATGGCTGCATTTCTCACTCTATTGATCTAGGTATAGTGTTGACAATCAAAGACCACTTCGATCTTCTTTTCCCACTCTAAGTAGGCGTCTGGATCATTCTTCCCATGAAATGATGGAATTCTAAGCTTAAGACCTCAAAAATTATCTTGTGGGTTAGCTCTTTTTTCTCGTGCACATCTAAGTCTTCTTTGGCTGACGTGAGAAGAAATACTATGATTCCTATAATATTCATTGGTGGCTTCATCTTTTGGATGCCTCCGCAACTTTAGCAGTTGTCTCAGTTACTCTTCGTCTTTCAATGGATCTCTTCCTCCATCTCGTCTACGTTGTGTCTCATTTTCTCGTGATTAATCATTTGCTACTTTTTAGTGTTGATTGCTTCAATGAGGAGTATGTTGTTGTGGCTTTCTTCATTCAAAAATTATGGAGAAAAATTTTAAAATGAAATACTCAACTTCTAATTGTTCTCTGATACCACTTGATGAGATTTTTCCCATGAAAGTGAAACTTAGGGGTTGAGAAGGAGATAATCCTTGATGCAAAGAAACCCTAGAGCTTCGATGACAAGGTGGTGGAGTGATTGACGCCACAAAGGTTTTGGAATTCCTTTGATAAGTAGATGATCAATTAGGAAAAACCAGAAATGATCGGTTGATCTAACATGTAAAAAGGTTTCACTTTCCCATGAAAGTGAAACTTAGGGGTTGAGAAGGAGATAATCCTTGATGCAAAGAAACCCTAGAGCTTCGATAACAAGGTGGTGGAGCGATTGACACCACAAAGGTTTTGGAATTCCTTTGATAAGTAGATGATCAATTAGGAAAAACCAGAAATGATCGGTTGATCTAACATGTAAAAAGGTTTTACGAGATCGATAGATTCCTCTCTTGAGTTTACATGAAATATAAAGAAGAAATAAGGCTGGTTTCGAGATAGACACACCTAATCTCGAAACAGCTTGAAAATAACAAAACTCAAAAATGACAAACAATTAAAGCAAATTTTGAACAATTTTGAATTCTAAATTTGGCTCCACTTCATCTCCTTAGCCGCGTGAGAGATGAGAAATTAAGCCTTGGGATTTTGTCTTCAACAAATGAGTAATGGTGAAGTGGATCAATTGCCTCATTAAAAATCTTGTCACCAAAACCCATTGGGACAAAAATTGACAAGGGAAAAAGAGTACAATTGATACATTTTTCCCATTTGTTGAAATCACTTAACTTGATCAAAACCAAAGTGGTTTGAAAAGCTTCTTCATTCTTGTTTTCTTGACCATGTTGACTCCATAAGCTTTTAAGTAATCCTCTGATAGTGTAGTTGAACATCTTGGTTCTTGATCAAATCATTGGACCAGTTGGTGTGACTAGAATCTCCTCGGCTTCAAGCTTTTCCTTTGGTTCAAGCTGCTCATTATCCTCTGATTCAAGCTTCTCCTCCGGTTCAATCTCAATCCCATGCTCTAAGCTCATGTGCCGTCTAGGAACAAATCAGTCATGCCCTTATATCTACCTCTGACTCTCACGAGTTCTTACGTTGACTAGTCTTAGCAGCCTTGTAATGGGTATGCGTTTTAAAAATATATTTTTTTAAATGTGCCAATGTCATAGAATAGGGATGCTAAAATTCTCCTCCATTGGAAATGAAATCTTCCTCGAATTTGTGTGACTGGTTCTACACCATTGAGTGTCTTTCTCCTAGGAACTTTTTCTGATAAAATAGTCTTGAACAAATAAATATAAGTCCTTAAATGAGCAAAGATCACATGGTGCCATCAGTTTGTCCTGTTAAGGCAGATTTTGCACTTGGTTGAGGATTTACGGTTGGATATAACTTGAATTGGATTGGGCGCATGTCATTAGGCCCAATCATTCTAGGGTTTATCATGGTTCCTTTCCTATAAATACTCTTCTTAACTTATCCTCATGCATTATGAAACTTATATTCTCAAGTAGTAAAATATGTTTATTTGCCTGTGGAGGTAGCCAACAGAATGTGTTTGTGAACCACATGAAATTGTCGTATTATTTTTGTTTATGTTATCTTTCACACAACTATTATAAAAAATTGGTATCACAGCCTTAGGCTTTGATGCTGTCATCAATGTCGAGCAGAATCAATGTTTCATATTCGAAGTAGATACGTGCAAATCAGGACATAATCCTTGGAGTTTCGCGTTTGTAATCTGGTGAGAAGATGTCTACAATCAACGTAAAGATCGACAAATTTTCTAGGAGAAACAGTTTCAGTCTATTGTAGATCAAGATGCAAGCTTTATTATGGCGAAAAGGCTTGTGGGCGCCGCTGTTAAAAGCAACAAGGGGAAGGGTGACGCTGCTGAGATAACTATTCTTGATGAGAAGGCTCACTCAATGATTATGTTGTGTCTTGAAGATGAATTCACCATTGAAGTTTATGATGAAAAGAAAACCGCTGCCAGTCTCTAGAACAAGTTAGAGAGTTTGTACATGATAAAGTCTATACAAAAAAAACTGCTTCTAAAACAGCGCATGCTGGTATTGAGGATGCAGTAAGGTACGCGACTCAAAGATCATTTATATTAGTTAAACTTAGTTACTAGATTTGTGTAATATTGATGTTAATGTTGAAGATGAAGATGTTGCTTTGCTTCTGGTTGTATCTCTACCAAAAAAAAAAATCACACGAGACTTTTGTGGAATCGTTTATAGTGTAATGAACATTCACTCTTCAACAAGTCATATCTACTCTTCATAGTAGGGAGTTGCGTCATTAAGCAGCTGATACAATTATAGATGAAGTCTCTTGACTGATAGCCAGTATCAGCAATGGCTTGGGACATGGTAAGAAGAATGAAACAATAAAGTGTTTTCTAAGGGTACTAAGCCGGATGATGTATGTAATTAACGTAAGGAGAAAAGTCACTAGAAGTCAGACTGGCCTTAGAGGAAGCAATCTGGTTTTGTTGTTGTAGCAGAAAATGACATTAAGTCTGAATAGGACATTGCTCTTGTTACTGATGGAAACACACATCCATCTGATTAATCAGTTATGGATTCATGAGTGTCGTATCATATGTTTCCAAGGAGATTGTGGTTCACAACATATATATTGGTAGATAATGGTATCGTCAAGATGGCCAACAGCTCTATCAGTAAGGTTGTTGAAATGGGTTTGATTAATATCAGGACACATGATGGTATACTTTTCTTATTGAACAATGTCAGACATGTTCCATCTATGGAGAAGAATTTATATATGTGATTCTGCTAAACACCGGAGGATTCAAGTTTTGAGGTGGAGATGGAATTATGAGAGTCTAGAAAGGTTCTGATGTGATTCTGAAAAGTGCCATGTGTGGTACTTTGTATATCCTACATGAGTTCACATTTACAAGTTCAGTTGTTTCATCTCTAGAGATTCACAGAGATGATAAGACTAAGGTATGTCAAATGAGAGTTGATCATATGGGTGAAACAGAGATGCAAGTTCTATCTGAAGAAGATCTTATGTGTTGTCAGAAGATAAGGAGGTTGTGGAGTGATAATGGTCTGAAATTTTTCTCATCCATTTTCAATCAGTTCTGTAAGGATGTAGAGGTTGTCCAACATCACACAGTTAGGGATACATTACAGCAAAAAGGTGTAGTTGAGTGGATGAATCAGACATTTCTATAGAGAATGAAGTGTATGCTCTCAAATGTTAAGTTAGAAAAAAGGTTATGGGATGAAGCAGTTAACATAGTTTGTTACTTAATCAATTGTGGACCACACACAAGTATCAAGTGCAAGATATGTGCTAAAAATATGGTCTCCACCAGAGAATGGTAGTTTTGATAAACATATGGAGCTATAAAAGGATCATCAAGAAGGTTATTTGCGGAAACACTGATATGATCATGGCTAGCAATAAGACCGAGTGTCAAATAGACCAATGACTAAGGCAAAGACTAAGCGCTTAAAAGAGGCAGTCATTGGAATCATTCAAAAAGCTAAGGAATCAACGCCTAAAGAAGCTAATCACTACACCACCTTGGTGACATTTCAAGCAACGGCTAGCAAAGAATACTAGATGGATTACGAGATCACGTCTAGTATTTTTTTTCTTATCTCGGTTTTATCCCAATGAGTTTAATAAGAAAGATTTTAATGAGGCTAGGCTTGATTCTCATCTCTTTAAATCCATCTATATTCTAAGATAAGTCCAAGAGAAGGCCCATTCAAAAGGAGGCAATTTTAGGGCCCATCAAAATCAAAGATACTCTCGTCAAAGCCAAAGAATCAAGAGAAGTCCAGATTCAAAGCATCTAAGATATTTTGGCGAGATTCATCTTCTAGTCAAACATTTAAGTATTTTTCTTTAAATTTTTTAGTTCACTGAACGCATGGATACATGTAACCCTTGGCCTCTCAAGAGTCTTTATTAACTTGGCCAAGAGGAGAAGAAAAAACAACAATCTTTTATCAGTCAAAATTTCTCTTCACTTTCATGCACACTATTTTGTTTTTTGGAGAATTTTTGGTTCGTCTTGGTGTGTCATATTTAAGGAATCATCAAGGAATATCAAGTGTAGTCTATAACACTTGTGTGACCATTTTACCGATCAAGCCGTTGAAGAGACAAGTCAAAGCATTGGTTCTAGGTTTTGTATACCTAGCTTTGGTGCTAACTCTATCTTGTCATCAAGATTTCTACCGCCTAGTTTCTTTTGGAGGGTTCTTAAAAAAAGTATTGGGACTTAGCTTTAATATGCCTAGAGATCTTGCTTCGCCAATCCATCGAAATCGAGGATTATCCAAACCGAATTCATTGATTGGATTTCTTCGAGCTTTCTGCATAATTTGGTGTTAGAGCACACTCCTTTACCCAATCACTTCTATCATCACCATCATTGTTTCATCATCCCCATTGATCCATCTTCATCACCATCAAACTGATTCATCGCTTCATCATCACCATCATTTCATCTTCATCAACCATCAAACCGCTTCATCATCACCACCACATCAACCAATCTTCATCATTATCCCCATATATTGCTTGATCTCCATCATCATCGATCTGATCCTTCATCACCACCATTGTACCTTTTTGACTTAATCATCACCCAACCGTTACATTTTCAAACAGTGTCCGATCAAACCCTAGATCAATCACCACCACCACCAAAAGATCATGCCTTGATTATCAGTCAACCGCAACCACTATCACACCCTTCCATCGCATTGTTTCACTTGATCACCACCCAGTCAAAACCACTTTTCACCAAACCACTTCTTTTCCTCCGTTAAACCCTAAACGTTGGACCTTACACTATCTCGGCTGGAATACTAGTATGGTACGGGGAGATTCCTAAGATACTATTTCTAAGAGAAAAAAGACTTTCGAGTCTGTATAGTCCCATTCTTGGAGACAATACCATTTACCATAAACCCTAACTTTCACTCGGTCAAACCCTAACCGCTACTGAGGATCCTTTGTCATCGCCGAGATGAACGGACGCAACCGCTCACAATTCTCGATCGCGCTTCTTCATCAAATGGTCATCGCCTAGTCATTACCGATCCGATACTCGGCCAACACTCGATCAAAACCGGAATCGCCACTCGCACTCCTTCGAGAAAAACGGTTATCAAAAGTCACTTTTGCACCCTTTCGTTTAATTTTTCGATTTTGTTCAAGTTTTTATATTTCTCTTTTAGTTTAGGCTTCAATCTGAATATATTAATATATATATATATATATACAAAAGAAAAGAAAAGAAAAAAAATATAAAAAAAAGATTGAAGTCTAGCTAATTCGTTTCTTTTGTTCTTCACATCATTTTGTATCTTTGGGTAGCATAGGCGAGTTCTTGATCCTTTGATCATCTTTTAAATTCGTTGAGTATTTTTTGTACGTTTTGGGACATTTTGAAAGCAGAGTTCTTTGGGCGCTGGATTTACTTCTTTGGCTTTTTGGAAAACACATTGAGAATCAACAAAAGAATATCGGTTCTATTTGGAGCATATAGAGTCTTGTTGATCAAAAGAGAGTAAACACTTTGAGAGAAAAAGAGTGAACACTTGTAAAACCTTTTATTCTAATTTGTTTGTTCATTTTGTAGGATCATCATGCCAAACATCATTCCTAATCTTCAAATGCAAGCGTTAATGGGAGAGATGTGAAAATAAACACTCTAATAACATTATAAATAGTTTTGGGAAAATAACATTTTTAACCTTCAAAGTGAAAAATACTTATAAACTTTGATAGTATTACACTAACATTTTAAATTTCTAAAATATTTTTACTAACACTTTAAATTCTCAAACTAACTTCTGCTTTTTTAACGCACCAAAACTATACGGAACGAGTAATCTCATATGAATCTCTCTTTTATTTTCTATCTTTCAACCTCATCGATTCGTTCTCTTTCATTGCAAAATTTTTGAATTTTGCCCATTTCTTCTACGCTATTACACATTTTTTATTTTGGAGCTCATTTAATTTTACTTTCAATTTCATGTTCACTCTTTGTCTCTAATTCTCCCTCGACAAGGTTCGGCGGAAAAAACACGGGTGCTAGTTTTGCGGTGCTAAGGCTAACTTGGAAGTGTAAACTGTTAGGAAAAATAGTATGAAGGTATAAAGTATTAATGTAAAACTACCAAAGTTTAAAGTGATAACATTTGTCACTTTAAAGGTTAAAAATTTTATTTTCCCAATAATTTTTTGCATATCTTTTCATCAATCATAAATATAATCATTTCATAAATGGTAATTAAAATGATTCCCAAAAATTTTATGTTGAAAAAATGTAATGTAATATATAACAAATAAATGACAATATAAGAATTAAAATATAATAAAATATTTTTTGGATCTTCCGGACCGTTGAATTTGTCTATGGAGAATTCAATAAAGATATTTACTAGGATAGTAAAATAGGCGTTATAAGAGATTTTATTGGACTCAGAAGCAATAAACAAAGAGAACATGCGAACCGTGAGATAATTCATCAACATCACAGTCAGATTGGAATCAAGTGTTAATGATCTGCTAACAAAACGAAAGTGCATAAAGGCAATCGATGCACAAGAAAAATATTATTCAGCAAAAGAAATTTTCATTTAGTGTTAGCATTGATAACCTCTGAGAAACTTATTTCCTTAAAAAGAAAAGAAAAATAAAAATAAAACAAAAAAGACAAGATCGAGGGAGTACCACAGATAGAGTGTCTCTTCTTACGATATTAGATATTTTTCAAAGAGAAGACACGATTTAACTAGAAGACGAAGTGTTTTATTTTTGATAATGGAATTTGCTGTCTCCTCATGATAGAATTTTCCAACAGAATTTGCTGTCTCCTCTGATAGTTGGCATAGTAAATAGTGGCTTGTTTTCTCAGATGTTCATGGTAGTCAAATGCCTATAAAAATACTTGAATGTCATAGGGTCTATTTATCATACAGAGTGGATGAGAGCTACAGACAGAATAGTCTTAATGATTTCCTTCTTAAAGATTACTATCTAGAAGCCAATACTAAGTCGTAACTATTTTTCGGCAACAATATATTTGTGTGAATAAGCATACTTACAACAAATTTTCTAACCTAACAGCCAAGGCAACTACCACCCGAAAAAGTATGATCCCTGCCATTCATAAAATGAATGGCTGAGAACACACGATTAAAAGGTGCGAGATGGGGAAGTTACAAGAGCATTCTTCCTATAAAAAGAAAGTTAATTTTGTGCATAACTCCTATCTAGAATCCAACACGCCCAGACGATGATCTCGTCCAACATAACTGTTCATTTTAGAGGAGGTGAAGTGAAACTCAACAACGTGAATACTTTTGAGGAAGTGTCTGAACATGTGTATTGCTTTGCATTTGCTGCAAATGACCATCTCACCATCTATGGGAACTTGCCGCAGATGAACTTCCTTGTTGGGTATGACATATTTTCTCGAACTTGAAAAAACGTTGGATGGACAAGAACACTATCTCCCAAAACTCCGGTGCACCGAGTTTTCTACCTTTATTCGAAATCACAATAAGATGTTTACACACTTCTATCTTGTTTTATACAAAGCCAAAGATTTACTCTCTTAACTTGCTATCAAACGATTTCTAACCTACCAAATAAGCTCTCATTAGCTTACCGTAAACAGAGTAAACATTACTCTCTCAAACAACATGAAAACAAACGTTAACTCTCTTTTTTTTTTCCTTAAATGGATACCTTTCAAAGCTCTTTCTCAAACACTTTTTATACACCTAGTGTTTTGGAAGCCTTCTAGATCAACCTTCTCGATTTAGATCACAAACGCTAATTCTTAATTTCCTTTTTCTATAAGATAATGAACTTTTAGGCTTTTGTTTTTGCAAATATACTAACAAAACCTTTTTAATAGAATTAAGTTAATATACTAATATTAACTGAGGTTTAACTATCTCAATTCCGTTAATTAGAATTTTGAAATGTGTCGGCTTTTCTTGTGAGAAAGTTCAAGATTCTACAATAAAAATGCTTTTTATATAAACTTTTATTTCGTTTTAAGAAAAGTTCTTAAAACTCCAAATTATAGTCTTGTAACCCTATGTAGGCCAGACCGCACTTTAAAATATGTAGGTTCAATTTTTTTTCGGGTTATGCCGGACCAAGCTAAAATCCAAAATATAGTCTTGTAACCGTATGTAGTATTTAAGTATATATGGACCTTGCGAATTTCTGGCCGAGCTGCGTCGGTTCAACCCGATTGACATGCATACTTGTATACAAGTTTAATATGACACTCGAACTACTTTGCTTTTTCCTCCTTTCAAGCGACAGTGGATTTCTTCGACACAAATATCAAAATTAACAAATTGAAAAAACAAGAATTTTCGAAATTATCATATAAGAAGGCCAAAAACACAATAAAAAGGAAGAGATTCAACTTCAGACATTTATGTCTAAAAGAAAATGTATACCCATTAGAGAAGATGAAAAGAGGAGAATGAAATTCGAATTGTTTGAAAGAAAAAGCCTATTAACATTTTAAAGATGGAACAATGTTAGCTTATTTAGCGCTGTTGTGGCACAATTTGTAGAGGCCTCGCTATCTTTCATATATACTAGGGTGGAGAAACAAAACAAATACGAGCATCCGATACGAACCCGATCCAAAATTTTTTATCCAAAAATGAATCTAAACCCGACATTTTATTCAATTAGAGTGTGTAGTCATACAAAAAAATATTGGGTAAAACCCAAACCGAACCTGATAACCGTTAGGATACCCAAAAACACATAACTAGCCATGGAGAAAAATACCCTAATTCAAATATCCTATCCTATAAATGTGAGTTTTGTATGTGTAACATACACAAATCCGATCCGAATACAAAACAAAAAAACCCAAAAAATCCTTATTCGAATCCGAAGCCGATCGAAATCCGAATTTTTCGGGTTTTTATAGGGTTTTAAATCTGAAACACGAACCAACCCGAACACGACAATACCCGAACCGAACCCAAACCGAAATTTTAGAATTATTCTACTGAAATGTAAATATGTAAACCTGATAGAACCGAACCCGATCGGATTTTACACGAAGCCAAATCCAAAACATGAATGCCAACCCTAATATATACTATGAGTCTATGACTATGCTCCAAATGAATTTCGGCAGGCATTTCACGTAATTATGTGTACTCATATTTCATTAACCTTCTTTGCTTCTTCCTCCTGGCAGCGAGAGTGGGTTTCTTCAATACAACATATTGAAGTAACAAGGGTTTTCGAAAATGAATTGATGAAATTCTCTGATGAGAAAGCCAAAAGGACAAAAAAAAAGTGATTCAACTTCATACATTAATGTTTGAAAGAAGATTATTATACCACCGAAAATGATACTTTAGAGAAGATGAAAAGAAGAGAACGAAATTCAAAACGATCGAAAGAGAAGGTCGAGTAACATTTTTAAGATGGACATGTGTCAAGTTCTCTTGCGCTGATGTACCACCGGGGAATAGAGCTCGCTATGTTTCATATATACGACGACTCCGCCACAAATATTTCAGCATGGCCAATATCATTACGTAGAAAACTTACTCTTATGCAGTTTCTGAAATATAGTTAAGTAAATTTTGTGCATCCTCTTTTGGTATATTTTTTGTTTTTGAGTTGCCTTTGACTTGGGGTGTCATCTCAAATACTCTGTCCCTGGCTCTTGTTGCCTGAAACCAAAACCAGAAGCAGATTCGAAACTGTAACAATAAGAATAAGTGAAGAGGATAAGTTATATTATATACCTCTCGTTCCCAACTGGTGAAGAAAGTGACAAGAGCAAGAACACAAAGGTGGAGAATGGAAGCTATTAGTATACCAATCCAAAGTCCTTTCCCTCTCAATTTCATGACAAAACACAAGGTTGAACCCAATGGGATTCCGACTAGATAATATGATCCTAGGCTTGCATAACCTCCTATATGTTGCCACCCCATCCCTCTCACAACCCCTAAGAAATGAAAGAACTCTAGAGTTGAATTAAATTTTCTTAGGTTTCAAATAATAAAATACAATCATCTCACCTGAGAGCACGGCTAGAAAGCTGTTAACCGAAATGGATAGGCAAAGAATGGGTGTGATTTGTGTTGCATATTGAGCCACTTCTACCTCGTTGCTGTATATATAACCCCAGCTTCTTCGGTAACAGTAGAGAGCGATGCTTGCTATGGTTGCATCAACAGCACCAAGGAAAATAGCGGAATTAGACGCGGCTCGAGCTGCCCTCGGACTTCCAGCTCCAAGCTCGTTTGAAACATATGTGCTATGATGGCAAAAAATGGTTCATAGATAAGAGATATTTTACAAGAAAAAATAGGTTCTTGTGAACAATTAGGAATCTATAGAACCTTGCGGCTGCTCCTATCGCATTCACCAGGACATAATGTAAACCTGATGTTGTGAGGCTGCTCCATGAATAAAGTTAGAAAGATCACAAGCTTATTGAATGTTTGATTTTTACAAAATGATATATAAACACATACCAAATGGATATCACCGATGTTTCAAGTTTTGAGTTTGGTAAGAGTCCAGACATTAGTAGTAGAAGCTCAAAGGACCACCATTCCAGGCTTTACTTGCACCCCAAACAGTAAAAAAAAACAAAAAAAACAATAGTGGTTAAAGATCCATTGAAAATTAGATCAAATCAAGAAGTTTTAAATGTTGCAGATGTGTTTTTTTTTAACATGGATATGTAAGTTACCATATCATCATTGCAGAGGGGATTGCGAGGGAAATGAACTGCTTCATGCTCGAGAAGATTTCTTGTAAACGAAGATTTTTCATTTCGCGATGCAAAGCGGAGTTTCTCATGAAAATCCAAAGAACAAATACGTTGAGCCAATATGAAAAACCGATGGACAAAGCGGCGCCAACAATTCCAAATCTCAGTTTATAGACAAGAAGCCAACAAAAGGGAATGTGAAAACAGAGAACTCCAAGCGAGCTCAAGAAGAGAGGAAGAACCAATCCTTGTGACTGGAAATAGCGAGTCATAGGTTGAAGAAGAGCATATCCGAACAAAGCCGGTATGAGCCAAATCGAGTATTTGCAAGCTAATTGAGAGATAAGAGGATCTTGATGGAAAAGCTCCAAGAGTTTAGCCATGGAAACCCATAAAAGAGAGATTGGGAAACAGAAGAACAGAAGACAAAGTATTGAGCTGTAAGTGTATGCACCGAGTTTTGCAAATTGTTCTGCTCCAAAAGCTTGACCACAGAGTGTGTCTAATGCACCTGCCAACCCAAAAAGTACGCTGAAGCCCGTGACGTTGGTGAGGGAAGTAGCTATTGCGATGCCTGAGAGTGACAGCTCATCTAAATGACCAGCCATGACAATAGAGATAACTTGAAGGAGGTACTGAGAAACCGAAACTGCCACCATTGGTGCCGCCATGTAGCTCACCTTCTTCATCATCTCTGCCGACAAATAACTAGTCTCTTCTGCAGTTTTCACATTCCTATTATCTTCTTCTTCCTCCTTCTGCACCAACGAAAAATCCTTTTCCATCGTTCAGTTTGTCAAACAAAAAATGGTTGGATCAAAACATCTTTATAAACTTTAGAAACAGCGTATTCAATTAAAAAAGACCGAGGAGATAGTCTCCATTACAATTTACAATAACAGAAAGCAGGTGAGATGTCGAGAACAGAGAATCAAAATTATATTTAAATCCAGCAAGTTGTTTCTTATTCTTGTCCTATTAAGATGTCAAGTTGTTTCTACACAAGTATCGAAATATTTTATACCCAATTGCAAAACACACTATATGACAAGATTTCTAATGTTCCCCATAAAAAAAGATCCTAACTAGCCAGCTTCTTCCATCATCAACCATATTTTGTAGCTTCTTTATCCTAACAATGATGTTCTACTATGAACATGTCTAAAGACCTATGCAACCATATCGGCTTCCTGTGAACCAGGAACGATAATGTCAAGCCTCATCATCGCCTTGTAGAATTGAGGAACCCGAGCTCTGCTATGCAAACAAATCTCAACCAAAGCAGGGGCTTTACCATAAAATCTCCTGAGATTTCCGGTAAGCGGATTTCCCTTAAGGTCTCTCACATGCCATACATAGTTTGGAGGAAAGAGTTCATCCACAAGAGCATCTTGCCATCCGTGCTTCCCGTCTCTCCATTGGTGTTTGAATTCTCCGCACAGCTTCACACTATGTCCCCATGGTCCTACATGCACTTCAGAGCAATACCCGCATGCTTTCACTGTGAATTTCCTCATCAATTTTTTCACTCCCAATCTCACTCTTTCGTAAGCATCCATTGTTTCCTGTGCTATCTGAGGTATCTCCTCTGGTGTGGGAGGTGGATACCTCTCACAAGCACCAAGTGTGTCAAGCTCAGCTAGTGGAGATGATAATGACGAAGATGTCTGAGGCTTATTAGGCTCTCTAACATATCCACCTCGATCAATCACTCTCTTCCCAATCATTCTTACTGGTTGTGTTCTTCTACGAGAAGGATACTCCGGGATCTCAACTCCAGCTTGTATGCATAGCTCAACAACAGCTGGGATTCTTTCAAAGTCAAATCGTGTTTCATGCTTTATCCGCCGCCCAAAAGGGTCATATATGTGATACGACTCAACAGGAATAAGAACATCATTAATAGTACTCTTGACCCATGAATGAGAACCACGCCGCTGTGAATTCGTTGGACCATTACAATCCCTAATGTTATGACCAGCATTAGCCACATGAACCGCTCCACATTCACTACAAGCAAAGACAGGGATAAAATGGAGAAGCTTTGCTAAACCCTTAATCAGCAACTTCCAATTTTCAATCACTTGATACGCCACAGGAACAAGATTGGGAACTAGCAATCCATTTTTGGGAGGATCCAATTGTTTCTCAATACCCATCTGAGCAAGTTTCTTATTTTTCCTAGCTTCTTCTTGAATTTGCTTAAAAGGAATAGGATAAGGTTTTTTCTTGTTCTTTGGTAAAATAGGAGGAAGATCCACATTTTGTGTAAACTCTTGCCGTTTCTTGAAAGAAGTTGTGTGCTTTGTAGGTTTCTGATTGATACAAACCAAGGTTCTTAACTTCATTGAGCATTCTCTTTTAGGAATCTACATATAAAAGAAAAATCGTAGGATCAACCTAAAGATTGAATCACTAAGAACTAAAGTTACAGGAGATGAAAATTGAAACCTGAAAGCAAAGTCCATAAAAGCCTCTGGCAGAAAATTCAATTGGCTGAGGATAAACCAGAAGCATGTTGACTTGTGAGGACGACCCCAAATCAGAACTAAGCTCAAAATGACTGCTTTCTTCAAGCCCTGCAACATTTTGGGCAATTTGTGAGGATTTGAAAGGAAGATCCGAGGAAGTGAGAACGAGTAATTCGTTTAGTAATTTCGTCGAACATGTGGTGTGCAGCAACGGCAAGAAAAATGAGAATATACGTAAAAGAGGGTTTGAAGAGATACACTGAATGAGAAGTGAAGATAATCTGCTGCGGAAGAAATCGATTCTACGACACTTCTTTGTTCGTCGGTGTATCAGAGAACAAACAATTAGCTCAGACCGCGTATTAAGGTGTATCTATGTCCTTCACCGCTCGTTTTTATGGAGAAAACGCATGAGAAGGTCATTCTTTTTTCAGAAAAATTTCAAAACGCCACTTTAAAAATAAAATTTATTTTTGAATTAATTTTAACTGAAAAAATGGTATATTACAATTTGTTCTTACGAAAACATTGATAATTATATTGAGAATCTGGGTTTTATCCATCCACTTAAAAGAATTTCGATCAAAACTGGAAATCTAACTCTTTCTTTCTTCAAATTTGCTCTCAATTTTTCGGATCCTTCTCACAATCGATCACGATAAACTCTCTTTCTCGCCTATTTTATAATACTAAGGAATACTAGCACTCTAACTAATGTCGATTAGCTTCAATTGTTGAGATTTCAACTCGATTTTCAACGAAAATGGTTAGCACAAAATGGGAAAACAAGAGCTCGGGAAACAAGAAGAAACAGACTAAAGAAAGAGAAGAGATTCATGCTCGTGTTGAGAACCCGGTTCTACAAGACGAAAGGATTGAAGAATGAAAACTCTCTTCGGTTCAAGAAGACGAAACTATTAAAGAAGGAGAACCTCCGGTTGAAGAAGAAGAACCTCCGGTTGAAGAAGATGAATGGATTAAAGAAGGAGAAGATATTGCTCTAATGAGGACGAGGGAAGTGAAGAGAGTGAAGAACATCTCGAAGAAGAAGAAGGAGATACAAACAAGAATGGTGATGAAGATGAGGATATCGTCGAAAATGAAGACGAAGTAGATACAAGCCGAACTATGAGTGATCCCAATGACTCAACGGTAAGTAATTGCTCTTGATGTCATTCGTTTTAGTTAGGGAATAAGTAGAACTATTGTTTTTTTGTAATACTGGTAATACTTGGTAAACCTAGTTAGATTTATGTGGTAATATTTGGTAAAACTAGTTGGATTTGTTTGTAATACTGGTAATACTGGTAATACTTGGTAAAAATAGTTAGATAAGTTTGTAATATTGGTAATACATGGTAAAACTAGGTGGATTTGTTTGTAATACTGGTAATACTTGGTAAAACTAGTCGGATTTGTTTGTAATATTGGTACTACTTGGTAAAACTAGTCGTATTTGTTTGTAATACTGGTAATACTAGGTAAAACTAGTCGGATTAATTTATAATACTAGTAATACTTGGTAACACTATATTATTTTTTTGTATCTTAATTCGTACTACTTGTATAACTTCGTAATACTTGGTAAAACTATATTGTTTTTTTGTATCTTAATTCATACTACTGGTATAACTTGGTAATACTTGTTTTTGTAGGGTTCCAAGGAGGAAACGTCAGAGGTGGCACTACAACCTTCGAGAATGTACTTCCCGCAAACAGAGTATACAAAGAAAATCAAGTTGGCAATGAGGTGTTTCATCCATGAAGTTTTGACAACTCTAGACGGTTTGACTCATCCTCTCACTACATTTGAGAAGAAATGGTTTGAGGAACACCCACAATTCAAACACAGTTTCCACATGCCAAGGGAAAAAAACCACAAGGTTATGGGCATGTGGATGCTCGTTCTTTGAACGACATGCATCGAGAAAAAGAAGGAAGCTTGGTTTGTTGTCAATGGCATTCCCATCCGCTATGGTATGAAGGAACACGCCTTGATATCAGGATTAAAATGCCGCAACCATCCACTGGATTATGATCAAGTGGGGAGTGAGGCCTTTGTGAAGAGGCATTTTAGGGGGCAGAAAAGTATTCGATATCAAGATGTGAAGAAGAAGCTAGAGGAAATGGTACCAATGGTACGTTGTCGAGATAGGTTGAAGATGGCGGTCATCTACTTCTTATCCAGCATCATTATAGTGGAAACAAAGATGGGAGAAGATGCTAAACCGGTGAATCCATTTTTTCTTAGAGCTGTGGATGATCTCACGTTTTGTAGGAATTTTCCTAGGAGAAGATTGTCATTTGATCATATGCTATGAGAAATCGAGCATACAATGACTCATTTTGGAGAGACCGTCAAGGAGGATTCATTATGGTCAATTCCCGGATTCTGTATTCCTATGGAGATTAGTAAAAATAATTTAAGGTATTGGTCATTGTTACTAGTTCTTATGCTTAGTTAACTCTCTAAGTATATGTTTGTTGAAGTGCCTTTTTGTGACTAAGATTTGCTCATTTCCTGGCAACAAAGGACACGAACGGGGCAGAGCTGATGTGTAGAAGTATATTGATACGATCGAGAGGTTGCATGGAATGCATGTTAACATTGAGATGGCACCGTATGAGGCTTTTTATGGTATATCATGTCGTGCCCCACTGTGTTGGACTGAAGTGGGGGAGTGCCGAGACTTGGAACCAGAGTTGGTTCAAGAAACGATAAAGCAAATGGAAATGCTCAATAGTCTGGCTAAAAAATCCCAAGACCATTAGAAGATTTATGCAGATAAACACAAAAAAGACTTGGAATTCAAAGCGGACGATTTATTATATCGGCAAGGTACATGGGACCGTATCAAGAGGGATTCAAAAAGAGGAAGCTAAAGAAGTTTAAGCCATGGTACATGAGAGCATATCTTATCATTGAACAAACTCGGCCAATGGCTTATCGCTTGAGTTTACCGAGAGTATTATGAAACTTTCAGAATATGTTTCATGTATCAGTTCTGAGGAAGGTTGTCAGAGAGCCAGAGCTTATTTTGCAACGGCAGCCAGGGGACCTCAGAAGGAACCTGTCCATACCAAGCCAACTAGTAGAAGTTCTAGAATAGTGTGATAAAGAAGTTCAGTGGAAGAAGACTATGATGGTCAGATTTTGTTAGGAGAGAGGCGGAATCCAGGAAGAGACGTGGGAGACAGAGACTCAGTTGAAGTTAGACTACAAGTAAAATTTTTGAGGAGGAGGAACCTGCCATTCTAGAGTTGAGTTTGGGGGCTAATTCCTCGTTAGTGGGGGAGAATTGTAACAGCTCATTATCAAAATCAGGAATCAGAGCTGCGCCCCAACGAGGCCTATCCAGTTATGTAGAAACTCTATGTATGTTCTTTGTTTATTAGAACCTCCAACACTCATACACCAAGACGAGTCCAGAGCGCCAAGAGCCACCGTCGGTAAGCTGCTGTTTCTTTTTTTTTTACTCGCCGAGTTGAATCGGTAGACTTATTGACTCAGTGTCTTGCCGGGTTGACTCAGGCGGGTTAACTTAGTGAATCAGCTCGCTGGTCTGGGTTGACTGGTTTGAATAGTTGACCGGTTTGAACCGGTTTGACTAGTTTAACCCGGTTTAGCTAGTTTATCATGGTTTGACTAGTTTGGTCCAGTTTGACTGATTTGACCCACTTTGACTGTTGGTCGTTGACTTTAACCAGTTGACCGATTCGATTTGGATTGACCGGTTTGGTCTAGTGTATCGATTTAACATGTAATTGGTTGTTCTAGTTTTTCATTCTGGTGTAAGATTTAGTATTCAATAAATTAAAACTAAATAATTTTTAACTACTCTGAATGTTCAAATGATCCTTAAAAAGGAATTGAATCTGAATCGTCATCAAATTCTCCACGTGATTTCTCTGAGTCTGAATGAACTATTTCATCATTGGTTTGTGTGAAATCAATAACAAACTCAATGTCAAACGAATGTTCAACATGATTCATTTGACAAATTCTATTTGGCTGCATAGCATCGTGTTTTGAAACTCCATAAATTCTTCCTCTTTGGTTGATAGTTGTCACTGTAACCCAAGGGTATGAACGATAAGTAACCCGAGGGTAATGAATGTAGCAAACCTAAATAAAATGAAGATAATATATAAAAATCATAAATATTAGTAAGTCAAAATACCCTAATATTTTTAATTGAATCAGAGCTGTTTTGCTTGTGATGCAAGGATGAATGGATCATGTTTAAGAAAACTTCGTTTTGAATGTATCGATGTCACACAAAATTGGTCAATTTGAACACCACGACCAAGGAATGGATCACACCAATCACACTTAAACACAATGCACTTCAAGTCCAACATTCCTCGATATCAGACTTCTAATATTTCATTCAGGATGTCGTAGTAAACTACATCACCTGATTGAGCCGAAAAACCATAGTCTTAAGTTGGTCTTGCTTTTCCTTCCTCATGAATCCTAAAGGCATATCTTCTAGTGAAATACATAGGGTATGAATTTGCAATGTTGTTTGGACCGTTGACAAACTCTACTAACCGTGTCGTAAATGATTGACCACTTTCTATGTCTTCAGTTACCTAGGAAAATAGAAAATAAAGAACAAATATTCTTATAAGATAAATATTTGTATTCCAAATTAGTAAAAAATTTAAAAACTTACGTGAAATAGCAACCAAGGCGCAAATTCTTGTTCTTTTAGAATGTCAAGTTCGGATTTTGTGTTATTCGGATAATAGCCGCATACTAGCGCCATGTAATCCTGTAAGATAACCAAAACTTAATAATCACATATTAATTAATTTCACATAATTGGTAATTGACAAAAACAAATGAATAATTACTCTCATACTCCACAATATCCTTACAATTTGTGAGGATATACATATGCAAGTGTGCAAACTCCTGCTCTAATAGATTTTGTTCTTTCATTTTCCACATACTCGACAAATTGTGCAAACAACTCAGGGAAATAAACGGGATAAATCGCTCTCTCACCTCTATCATCATAGCACGCCAGACGTCTACTCTTAGTACGCACTTCCGATGGAAAATAATACTCAGCAAAGTGTGAGGCTTCTTCATAGAGGCTCTGTGACAATAGATCCCTCAACTTTGCTTAAATTTTTAACATTTTTCTTGAGGTGGAACATGTAATGCTCAAAAAGATATATCCAACAGTATTGAACAGGGCCTTCAAGTGATGTTTCTCGTGAGAGGTGGATTAGAAGATGTTCAATAACATCAAATAAAGACGGCAGAAATATGTTTTCAAGATTACTGAGGATAACCGGTATATTGTTCTGTAAATTGCGGATACCCTCTATTGTAAATGTCTCGTGCATAAATCTCGAAAAAACCACTAACTCCTACAAATAAACATATTAATATAGATATATGTTACAGAATGTTTAAAATTATGAAAGTAACGATATATACCTACAGTTGCTTCGTGTACATATTTGAAGAAGATGGCCAAAGGCAAATGGAAGAAGACGTTACATCACAACATGAAAATCATGACGCAGATTTGATGCGTATCCATCAGTGAATTTTACATCGTTGCAAATCCAATTATCAATAGCTGGAGGAATACATCAAGTGGCCTCCTTGGATGTTTCTGGGCCTCTACGCATGCACAAAGATGGTGACAAATTGTAAGGTTTTATAATTATCGGCCACAACGAATATTGTCTTTCATGCTTTCTAAATGGGTTGAAACTATTTGTACATAACCCAAGGTATACATTTTTTCACCCATACGCAACATCTAGATACAGTGATTATAAATGTTTCTACACTTCTGCATCTAAAAGATGCGTAATCTCTCTATCTTGACGATGCTCTGCATGTCATTTCATTGCCTTTGTTGTGCGGTAATATTGATATAATCTCTCCGTTAATGGTAATACCACATCCGTTTATGTTATGTCAGAATCAACATCTTTTGCAGTTTTTTTCTTCTCTCCAATATATCATACAATTATCGATGCACACATCTATCATCTGATAAGACAAACCAAGACCAGTTACAAGTTTATGTACCTCATAGTATGATGCTAGTGAAAGATTATCTCCATGCAAAATATCTTTCACAAAATCTGCTACCGCATCAACACATTTTTCCGCCAAATTGTAGTCCATCTTAATAGTCATCATCTTACTTGCAGATGATAACAGTATATGACCTTCTTTACAACCGCTATATAGTGGCTGCTTCGATGCATCTACCATATCAAAAAACTTTTGTGCTTTTGTATTTGTTTCTTCAACCCTATCTCCAACATAACCGGTCAACTGCACGTTCTTCCTAAACACATCATTCACCATCTCAATCATACCTACACTTACATCTACTTCTGTTATATCTCATAGTCTATCCGCAACATATCGTTCACTAGTACTACCATAATCATAATTTGTTTCTCCGTGTAAATATTAAACTTTATAACCCTGCATAAACCCATTGTTATACAAGTGATGTCAAACCAACGCAACTTTAACATTATGAGAATTCCGGCAAATACTACAGGAACATTTCATCTTAGTACTTTTTGGCTCCTCATTGATTTCTGACCAATCCAATAAACTCGCAGATCCCTCAAGCATAGTCATCTTTCAGTAAGTTCGACTCTAAATCCATAATAGGTTTGTCCATCCATGTCCAAAAATATTTACTAGAAGAAATATCTTTTCATTTTTTGCGGTTTTTATAATGTGATTGAATGAATAAGTGGTGTGAATGAACGAAGAAATGTGGAAACATATATATAGAAGTTGTAGCCATCGAAAATCCCTCAGAATTTTGTCGGTATGTACAAAATTCAAACGGCTATAACAATGACTATATTAACATGCATATTTATTGACGGATATCTATTGGAATTTAACAGACACAGATAAATCCGTCGGTAATCTGTTGGTTTTTTCCGACGGATTAGTTGCCCGTTGGAATACTGTCGGTTTTTCCGATGGATTTCTGACAGATTTAACCATTTACAAAACCGTCAGAAATTTTCGACGGATTGGGAATCCGTCGGAAATTATGTCTGTTATGTGGTTGATTTTTTTAAGTGTGGGTCTGCGGACTTGCGTTTTGCCCTTAGCACCTCCACCTCGCAGAGTAATTCCCCTATTACTCACCTTTTTCTTTTTCTTTCAGGTGAGCCTGACGATTAGTCTGATCTGCGGGTAGATCGGTGCTGTTTTGGAATCAATGTGTTTTATATTTTTTATTTATTTATTGACAATGGTTTTGACACTTGGTTATTTGTTAATGTTTTCTGGACTTTGATCAATAATGTTTATTCTTGGAATTTAGAGTTACTTAAGTGAGAAGTTAACATTAGTGACACACCGTTCTCGAGCGAGGATGGAGATATAAAGATACATGAAATTATATAGTGAAAACGTAACCTTAGACGCAGTGATATAAAATGAATAAACGCAACTTTTTTACATTGAAGCAAAGAGAAATGGATAGATTTTTTCCCTCCATCTTCTCATTCATCTTGTGTTTATGTAGTTTTTTAAAGAGAAACATAATTATTCGTGAAATTCCTTAATCAAGAATGATAAAAAACAATTACTCGGTGTACAAACTTACAGTTTATATCTTTCTTCGCTCGTTGAAAACTCAATAAACCAAACACTTTTGGTAATACGATTGCAATGAAAATGAACTTCCAATTCCTTTGATTAATTCGGTGTAGTTACAAATCAAATTATATATTTGCCAGTAGATTTCGTACATACTTTGAACAAGTGATTGTTCTAAACTCAAAGAATAATTTTGAAAGTTTTTTGTTATTAACAGAATTCTCAAGATTCTTCGCATAAAATTTTAAGTCTTTAAATGTTCTCACATCCCATATTTTTTTCTAGTTTGAATTTGACTTTCAAATCCTCAATTCTATCAGTTTTCCTCCGAACCGTCCCAACATGCAACTCTTTTTCATCGACTATTGTCTCATTCATCTTTTCTATCGCACTAACCATGGCCTCAACCTCTCAAAGTTCACAAACCTGAGTCTCCTAGATTTACTATCACCATCTCTCAGCACCACAGCGCTAAATCGTAGTCTCTGCCAAATTTTTAGCACAAACATTATTGAAAATTGGAGATTCATTCCATTGACAACAATTAGCAAAAGGATAAACGTGAATATTCAACTGCAGTAATTATATGTGATATTGACTGAAAGCTCAATGTAGAATTGGACGAATTTTATCCTTTCAAAACTCTAGGAGGATCACAAATC
This sequence comes from Cardamine chenopodiifolia, assembly GCA_963922655.1. Lineage (NCBI taxonomy): Eukaryota > Viridiplantae > Streptophyta > Magnoliopsida > Brassicales > Brassicaceae > Cardamine > Cardamine chenopodiifolia. The sequence goes on along the minus strand of OZ000476.1, from coordinate 9,481,894 downwards.
ACTTTTCTAGAGAGAACCAAATAGAGAGAATATGTCAGAAAGGTGTTTTTTCTTCTTCTATAGATTCGTATAGAATTTTGACAAACATGTTACCTCGGTCGCTCCTTATCTTGCTTGGATCACAATCTGAGAACACTATCCTCATCGGTTTTCCCTTTAATCTATCAAAATTCAGCACTTTCATCGTTGTCTTCGTTGCCCCCCTCCTTCCCCCCCTCCCACACAATTTTTTTTTGTTAAAGAACTTCACATAATTTAAATACAAACATAAAAAAAGAGATAAATCCTTGTTTCGGTCTCAACAGACTTGAACCGACAAAAACATCATGAGTGATCTCATTGAATGTTTTGCATTATCTTCAACGATTGAATCAAGATCTCTTACATATCATGTATTTTTCTCAATTTTCGTTTTTAAAATCATATTGTTAGTTTCAACATTAGTTTCAATTGTCAAAAAAGAACCAAAAAAAATTTCCTTAAAAAGAGATGTTTGATAATAAGGGTTAGGAACTTAATTACGATTCTGTATTTATATAAAAATCGGTTTTTGTTATAATAGAATTACCTTTTTCCAGTAGAAATAAAGATAGGATTTTTGTGGACAAACAGAAATAGGTGTAATTAATATTTTCTACCATAAAAAGAAATAGTAAAATTAATTTTTTATACCGTAAATGAAGTCTTTTTATTCACTTATTTTTCAACACAAATAAAAAATAGATCGTCAAAGGCCAAAATTTTTAAACATAAGGTATCTTGCAAAATATGGTAGAAATGGTAGATTTTAAGTTTTATTATGTAAAATGAGTTGTTGTAGTTTGTAATTTGAGAAATGGTTAGCTTTTGGATGGCTAGGAAAAATGATCATCGGTTACACCAAGTATTTGCCGGCTCATGATCACACATCTAGACTAAAATCATGTATTAGTACCTACACCAACAATTACATTTATAGAAAATTATGATTTGATATTATTATGTGAAGAGGTACAACATATATATACATGTACAATAGACAATATTCATTAAGATATATACGCATCTTCTAACTTGGAGAGGAGGTAAGAAGGTTCTACAATGATAGAAGAAGGTTCTAGAATGATAGAAGAAAGTTATAGAATAATCGATATACAAGAGATAGAAGAAGGTTATTATCTCTACACACGCCCGCAAGATGAACATCCAGAGGAAAGTCCAATCTTGGAAGAGTGAGCCTCAAGGAGAGAGCATGAAACATGCTTCATCAAAGTATAAGCAAGCTGGTCTTTTGAAAACACATGTAAAACATGAAGCACAACTCCTTGAACAAGTTCTCGTATACAGTGATATTCCAACGCGATATTCCAACGCTACATGCTTCATACGCGAATGAAATACTCGATTTTCACTCAAATATGTGGCTCTAATATTATCACAATAGATAACATGTTGAGTAGTGATTTTGATTCCAAGTTCTCTCAGAACCGACGCCAGCCAACAAAGGTCAGAAGCCATGTTTGCAACAGCACAATACTCTGGTTCTGTAGAGGATCGTGCAATTGTCTTTTTCCGCTTAGAAGACCAAGACACCAGATGTGACCCAAGATAGATTATATACGCTCCAGTAGATGTGAAATTGTCTCGATCCCCTGTCCATTCAGCATAAAAAGCATAGAGAGCTACTTCATTGTCTCTCTTAAGAAAAATACCTCGATCACGAGTTCTCATAAGATATCGAAGTACATGCTTGACGACAAGCCAATGAATATCAGCGGGACAATGCATAAGTTGTGAAAGCTTGTTAATCCCAAATGCAATATCAGGGCAAGTAAAGTAAAGATATTGCTTCCAACAACTCAACGATACTCTAATCCATCAGAAAGCGACAATCCCGACATGAGTTATAGCCGATCACTAGTCACCATTGGAGAAGAAACCAGTTTGGCTGAAGACATGTTGGTCTGATGTAGAAGATTTGTTATGTACTTGGGCTAAATTAACAACAATCCAACAGTCGAACGAGTCGCTTCAACCCCCAAGAAATACTTATCTCATCAAGGTTCTTTAAGGAGAAGCGGCATCTCAAAATGTCAATGAACTCTTGAACTTTGGCCGAGTCAATACCTGTGACAACTGTGTCATCGACATAGACTAGCGTGTAGATTGTATTCATAATCCCTGAGTAAACACAAATAAGGATGCATCCACAAGCGAGTTAACAAACCCATATTAAAGAAGAAATGTTTGGAGCTCTAAATACCAAGCACGCGGAGCCTGTTTAAGGCCATAGAGTGATTTGTATAGCTTGCAGACATGATGGGGGTTGTCTTTGTCCACAAATCCAACCAGTTTCTCCATATACACATCTTCAATTAATTGACCTTGCAAAAATACATTGTTAACATCAAGTTGTGTAAGGTTCCAGTCCCGAGAAACGACACCAACAACAATGAGGACAGTAGAGTGCTTGAAAGTTGGGATGAATGTATCATGGCAATCAGTTCATGGTCTCTAATGAAATACCTTGGTAACAAGCTGAGATTTGAACCTCTTGATAGACTCGTCTAGATTGTGTTTCACCCAAAAAATCTATTTATTGCCAATGAGATTGTAGCTTGGTGACGATGGCACTAGATCCCAAGTGTGATTATCTATTTGTGAATTGAATGCACTGAAAATGGAAGTACGCCACCGATGATCTTTCATCGCTTGAGTCACATTGGCTTGTTCATCATTAGATAAAGGAGCATATATCAGCACTTATGAGAGCTTTTGCACTCGTTTGATTCCACTTTTTAAGCGCATCTTGAGTGATTGTTAATCAATGGAGCAGGGGATGCGGGAACATAGACTGCTGCTAAACTAGACTTTGGAACACTCTCATGTGTGGTAGAGCCTTAAGTCAATGGTGACTCCTGAAACCACAAACAAAAATAGTCTCCATTCGGAGATTGTGAATCCAACAAATTTGAGTCACAGGGTAAAGGATTCAAACCTGAGGGCAGGAGTGGAGCAGAGGGATGTACCAACACAAGAGAATGTGGTGGCAACACCCAAGATCGTGGTGACTGGCGAGCACCAAGAAGGAAGAAGAGAATCTGTTTTGATAAGTGGAAAGGAAATGGCTTTGAAAGGTAGATCTGTCTAGACGAAATGGATCTAGTGAATGATTAAAATGAGGGAAGTCGATGGTTCGAGACAGAGGAAAACACTTTTACTCAAAGAATAGCGCAAGGTTTAGATCGTGAGTCTAACTTATGATGAGAGTAATGTTTGAGCCAGAGAAACACAGACATCCAAAAACTCGCAACTTGGTGTAGTTGGGAGTTGTTCCAAACAATTTTTCAAAGGGAAACAAGTGAGAAAGAGTGTGATTGTAACCTGGTAATGAGATACACCGCTGCTGGAAGTGCATACGTCCAATAAGAGGTAGGCATTGCCGCATATGATAGCAAAGTTAGTCATGTTTCCACTGTGTATTTGTCTCCGTTTTGAGAATCGATTGTGTTTTGGTGTGTGCAGCGGAGTTGTGAGATGGGATATACCATTTAGTCTGCTAACGCCACGTACGCACCTCCATTATATGAGTAGGACGAAATCAACTTAGATTGAAAACGTTTTTCCACAATAACCTTCTAACGGATAAATGTTTCCTTAATCTCTGACTTATGACAAAAGGGATAAACCAAATATAGTAAGTAAAATTATCCACAAAAATATCGTTATACTTGTATCCATCGATGGGCAGAACTAGCGAAGTCCATACATCCAAACAAACATGCTCAACAGGTTTTGAAGATATGAAAGACAATGGTGTGGAAAATGGCATCTTATGTATTTTATTAATTAAACGACATCTTATGCATACTCTCCATCATTGGTTCCCCCATTACCATTGGCACCCCCGAGTTGAGATCCTTCATCTGAAAGAAATAAGAGGAAAATTCCACAAAGACACGATTGTTAGTACATATCTTCTTCACTGAGACCAGATTACGAGCAATACTTGGAACATGAATAACATTTTTTATCTTAAAATTACTTGTAGAAGAAAGAATAATAGAGGAAATCGTATTGGTGATCTCAAGACATGTGCCATGTCCAATATAGATGTTGTCTCCTCCTGTATAATGAAAGTGGAAAGACAAGTTAGCAAAATCCGAAATTAGGTGATGAGAAGCACCTGAGTCCATCAGCTAGGCTGTTTTATCCTGTTGATTTACGGCAGCATTGTATGCTTGTGGTGATGAATAAGAATAGCTTCATTGTTCTTGTCCCATAAATTCATGTGGAGAGGTACCAGATTGAAAAATAATGTGAAACATGGGGCATTTCTTCATTGTATGACCTTGTGTACCATACGCCTGACATCGACCAAGGTACGGCCGATTAGAGTGACTTCCTAGGTTTTGATTTCCAAAGTTGTTCTTTTTGTTGTTTGAGTGCTAATGTTGAGTCTTTTGCTGAGCATGATGTGCCATGATCGGGAACATTTGTGGAGACGTTTTTGATGATCTGAGTGTGACTTCTCGATTAATAAGCTTTTCATGAAGCTCAGAGAAGTAGATGGAAGTGTCGCGACTTTGAACAGACTCGATAAGAGACTTGTAATCATCACCTAGTCCTCAAGTACTGTGTCCCTCAAGTCCTCGGGATGAACTGAGTGTCCAAGGAGAGCCAAGGCATCGGATTTGGATTTGATGAGTTGCATATATGTGTCAATGGTCTTTGTTTCTTTGAAACATTGCTTCAGTTGATTCTTTTATTGCTTAATATGGCCTTGCGTAGGCTTAACATTCGTCTGAGACAGAGTATCCCGAGCTTCAAGGGAGGTGGTGGCGGATGCGATGAGGAGTTGATGAGCTAGCTCAACGGACCCCCATGAGAGAACTACACAAGAAGATGTCTTGTCTTTGCCAAAGAAAGAAGTTAGGATTAGGTTCATCGCTGCCGGAATCAAGCTAAATTGTCGGTGGTGGATTTTTAGTAGTGGGATCGATGAACTTAAGAAAATTATATCCATGGAGTGATCGAATCTGGGCACTCCAGGTGATGTAGTTTGTTGAGGATAGGTTACTAACATTAACAATGTTAACCTATACAAATGAGTTTTTGCAGGAGTCGGATTTGAAAAATTGGCGAAGAGAGGGATGGAATCAACCGACATTATGAGAATCAAAACAGAAAAAATTAATTGAAAAGTTGAGTTCTTCGTAGAAATGAGAGCTTTGATACCATATAGAAGCTTATGCTTGATATTTATTATGTGAAGAGGTACAACATCTATATATACATGTACAAGAGAGAATATTCAATAAGATCTATATGTATCTTCTAGCTTGGAGAGGCGGTAAGAAGGTTCTAGAATAATAGATATATTAGAGATATGATATTATCTCTACAATATACATAGTAACATTCACCAACAAACTTTTTTTTTTTTTTGAATATTATGTAAAATTATACTCAAGAAAAATAACCTTTTTACAAACTGTTTTTAGAGATTGTTTGAACTGAAAAATAGAATAAACAAGTAGAAGAGCTCATACATAAGAATTTATCAAAAGTGATTGCCTCGTTAAAACCCCCGAGCTGAAAAACCCAATTGGGACAAAACCAACTCGTTGGAAAAAGAGTACACCCACTGGCGATTGAGCTGAAAAAATTAGAGAGAAGAGTAAAAAGATGTGTAAGTCGTAAACCATGTGGTGATTACAGTCTAGTGGCGAACCACTCTTTGAGTCCTAATTTCATTATGCCTTGACTTTGTAGGGTAGATAGGCGGTTGCGAACTGTCCTCCCTATGTCGCGTATCAAACAATCAATGGATGTTGGGTTGTCCCAATGCCTTCGCTTGTTTTGCTCTCTCCATAAGAAATAGACCGCGACTTGGAACACATATTTTGCAATGAAGTCATGTGTTTCTCTCCCACCTGAAGACATAACCATTAATAGAATATCATGAACAAAATCTGTATACCTGTGTTGTAGGAGCTGTGCCATTAGTCGGCACCAAACCTGTGAAGCAAACGAACAAGAGAAAAAAAGATGGTCTCGAGTCTCCATCGAATTAGAACATAAAACACAACTAGAAGGGGTATTAGAATTCTATAAAACAATACGATCTCCTATAGATAGCCTGTTCAAGATAGCTAACCAAGCAATAAACAAGAATTTAGGAGTGGCGTGGGCAAACCATACTCCTTTAAACCAAGCCAGTTTCGGCAACTGCACTCTAAGCTGGGTCCAAGTGTCCTTTGAGGAGAAACGTGGCCTGAATTTGTCTCTCTTGCCCCGCCATAAAGAAACATCCAGGTCTGATGTCCTCTTATCCCTGAGCGTGTGGATCTTATTTTCTAACTGGGAGTGTATGGCTGTGTGATGGCGACGACGACGATGATTGTCGAAACCTCTCCTAGTGTTTCCGTTGACTTTATGCCCATGTCTATACAGCCCCGAGCCCTTAGAATATTGTCCAATCTACCAAAACTACTCTAATGATCGTACCAAAAGGATGTGTGAGTACCATTATGAATATGAACCTTGTGGAAACCCTTAGCCACATCACGATATTTTAAAAGTTTTCACCACATCCAAGAGCCTGCTTGCGTCGTAGACTTTACCGACCGAAAGGATGCCTTCCTAATGAGATTTTTTTGAATCCAACGAATCCAAAGGGACGTCCTTGAAGTAACCAATCTCCAGATCAGCTTGAGACAACTTACCTTGTTAGCAAGTTCTAAAGACCTGAGGCCTAGACCCCCTTCATTTTTCGGCTTGCAAACGTCTTCCCATGCGACTTTGGCTTTTTTTGAATTCAAGTCAGTCCCGGATCAAAGAAACGCTGAGCTTATCTGTTCTATTTCCCTTATGCACGCCCGGGGAAGCCTAAAAGCGGATATCCAGGAGTTGGTGAGGCTCGCAATAACAGAAGAGATTAATTGTAGACGACCTGCAAAAGAGAGAAAGCGATTTTTCCAAGATCCAATACAAGCACGTATTTTTTCTAGGAGGGGCTGATAGTCGGATGAAGTCATGCGCTTAGTGAGTAAGGACAGCCCTAGATATCTCACCGGCAAGGTACCGATGTTAAATGTTACAAACAACATACCATTATTTTGTTACTGTTCCAATACATCGGGATGACAGAATTTGACACCGTCCGACCATGACTGGTATTCTATATAATGAGGCTGCAAATAGTGGTGATGGTAACATTCCACTGATATATATATGAGTATTTTAAAAAGTATAGATATATATATATATATATATATTGTAAAAACATCTATTAAATTTCATTTTTTAAAATAATACAGTAACAAAGATAGTATACTGTTTACTAACCTTGAATTTTAAGAGTATTTATGACTCGATTTTATTGTGTAATATTTATATAACCAGAGAAAAAAATACAATATGAAGAAACTAAAATTTAGATTATTTGATCTTCTTTTATTTATCAACTAGATTAATAACCCGTGCTGCGCCCGAATATTATTTTTAAAAAAATGTAATTTGTTACAATGTAGTTTAAGTTAACTATAAATATTTGGTGGTCTTAAAGTATAGTTCATATAAATTGTTAGTAGAATGATTGTTAATATTAATACTTATATAAAGTGGTGGTCAGGTTAAATTTTAATTTTTTTTGTGTACATAATAACTCCGTTTAAAATAAAACAGGGGAATTATCATAAAAATTAAATTTACAATTATTACTTTAGTCAATATTAATAATATGCATTTTTAGAATATTAGATGAAAATTCTAAATTATAAATCCTCAACTATGTAATGCATTAAATTATACAGTAATTTTAAATATTTTTAATAGTTTTAAGCAATATTAAAAGATATTTAGAAAGTGAACAGTACTTTTAGAATTGAATATTTAATAGTTAATGCATACCTTGAGAGAAAATCTTTTTTAAACACTTTTCAAAATTTTTTAAATTAATATTTAAAAAATTTTGTGTTAAAATATTGGATATAACGTATATAACTCAAACTCATACCGGTCATATATTCGGTATACTTTCAATCCGGTTATGAATATTAAAATAATAATGATTTCATCAATATTTTAACAATTGAACTGATATGACTGTTGTATTGGGATTACTCGTCAACCGGATTAGTGATCGGTCATATTTGTACTAAACTCGTGAACTATCAAATCAGATATAAAACCGCCAAGAACGACTAAAATTAAGTGAATGGGATCCACATGTTTTAAAAAAAATTATGATTACACTTACGACTGAATTTAGTTTTATTCTTACCAAGAGTGGAAATAATTCATACTCTGTTGTGTTCCATCCCATTTTGTCCTTTACCCGTTCGCGTTTCCAAAATCTTGTTCTATATAATAATTCATTCCCAATATGTGGTAAATTTTGTATTCCCGATCGACAACCAACCGGATGGAATAAAAAATTTACAAATCTCTTTGGAACAAATACAAATATTAATATAGAATTTTCATATATATATATATATATATTTCAAAATAATTCTATATGTATTTATTTTTCAACTATCATGTATCTCTGATTGTGTTTAAAAGTTTTTTATAGATCAATAATTTTGAGTTTTATCTTTAAAAAATCATATTTAACAAAATTATTCAACTTTTCTTAAATTTACTGGAAATTATTCTACATTAAATAAATTATTCAAAATATCCAAAATTTCCTATAAATTATCTTAAAATTTTCAAAAAAAATTATTAACAATTGAAAACTATCCACAATTATCCTTTAAAATAGAGATTTTAATTACAAAATTACTTTTTTGGGTTAAATTTTAAACAAATAACTTTGATTTATAACGTAAGGGAGATAAGAAAATAGAGATGATGCTATTTGTAATGTATTAAAGTGGATAAAATAGTTAAGTAAGTTTTATTATTTTCATGAACACATATAGTTGGATATGTTTTTTTTGTAATTTTAGTATGATAACAGAGAAATGAAATCGAGAAGCAAAATTTAATATATCTATAGAATACAATCGTAGACCATTTGTAATTGAACTCGAGCACTCTTCCAGCTTCTAAATACATAGAATTGTACACATAAAGCAGTTTAATAGAAAGCAAATGTTTAAAATGATATTAATAAGATGTGTATTTTGATTTCCAAAAATTAATATGTTTATTTTATTTATATGATATATATAAGATTGGAAATGAATTTATGTATTGATATTTATAGTTTATATTATAAAGGAAAATTTATATACTAAACTCACCAAACCCAAAGTTACAAACTAAACCGGAATTTGGAAATTAGCTTAGCTTAGGCACATATATAGATAATTATGTTTACGCTGGCACGGAGGAGGGAGACGGAGTTGGAATGGTCATGGCCTTTAGCGATATGGGCGATCTTTTTCATAGGCCCACCGTTAGCTAAGATATCCCATTCCGATCTCAGCCGTTAGTTTCCAAGAAATTCAAAAAACCACCCTGGAGAAACTGACATCCATGGATATCTGGATTGTCTGCGCTTTTCCTATCTCTGATCTCCGAGCGCTAGTCGAATGCCTTTGAGTCATCGTCACCATGTGGATATGAATCACTTCCTCTCACTGATGCTTCACCTCGTCAATTTGGGATTTTTTTTCGTTATCTCTCCATTTCAGCTCCAAATCAAGTGATAAATATTTGCTATAATTTGTTCATTTTTAGATCTAGGTTTGGGACTCTATATAGATGGTGGATTTAGATTCAATTCACGATATTTTCTTCATCACATACACGTGCCATAGATTTAGAGGGTAGTTATAAATTTGTTTTGGCTCTCAGAATGGTTTGTTAATCCAAGTTTCTGACATACATTGCTTTGACAAAATAATAATGTGTCCAGAAAGATTGTTTGTTTAGACTGGACATCATCGGGTTCACATAGATTACTTATTTATCTAAGGATCTTTCTATTTTCAGTTCGGAAATAAAATTTGGTGTGACCAGTTTGAATCGAATACATGACATGCAAAAATTTGATGCTATATTTCAAAGATTTTCCTTCATCTATTGATTTCCAGACTCCACATCGAAGTAAGTAATACCGATTCCAGTTTTTTACCAATTTACAAATAAATATGCGTTGTATGTCTTCAATATGATTTTCGGCTCTATTTTATGAGAAATTTATACTATGTAGATTAAGTTTCACTATCAGGTATCATCAATATCAAATCTGAATATGGCTATAGTTGTTTATCTTTGTAAGGTCTTCTTCTTATCTCCATTTTTGACTTCTCTCCGGTTCGCTGGTTAGGAAAAAAATAGCATTATATCAAGCTACATGGGAAGTCACAAAGCCAAAGTCGCCATTCATTCTCTGTAAGTACACTTTTCCGAATGGTCAAGAGTCCATTTCCTTTTTATTTATTCCATAGTCATAAGTCAATTCCACTTTGATTAGCAAAATATGTAGAAATTGTTATTCATATAATTAGAGTTAGATAAAACATTTAACAACATAAATAAGAAAAACATTTCTACAATTAATAAGATTACCTGAATAATTTATTTTCCCTTCTGATTGAGTTGCTCATCAGCACACTGAGTCTATCAAGTGTGGAATTGATTGTTGTAATGTTTCCAAACACCTTATTTACATAGTGTTTTGAATGCCCTATGGTTGCTTTTTTATGTGAACTGTGAGAATTTTTTCATAAGCTGCAAAAACCAAGATACAAAGTTAGTTATATACGTTTAACTTGATTTATTTATGGATAAACCGCTGTAGGATAAAGACGTGTGTAAACCATAAAGTTTACCCATATCAATTTAAAAAAAACAAAAGTCTGGTATAATTTGTTTCTTACACGAAGAAACAGGAGAAACATGCTAGAATTAGGAGAAGTGAAAACGGATACTGTGACAGGTCCTATACAATCATAAAATGTTGGAAAATAAGTAAATTCTTTTTAAACATAGTTAGAGTATGATTTTTAAAATGTCTTAGATGAAGATATAAATTAATCCTTACCACTTGTTGATTGTTTAAAGATCCTGGAGTTGAGAATTCTGATTTACAGAATTATCAATTGCTCTTGATGGTTTTGTATTTTCTTTTACCTCCAAATTGTTAGAAGTACAAATTAGAAAACTTGTTGATGTTAAACATATGAAAAATATCAGTAGCTCATCTATACTAAATTTTTAGAGACTTACAGATTCATATCCATTATGCTTTGTGAATTACTTCCATGATTGGAGGATCTTGACCTGAATGCTTGGATGCGCCAACTTGTTTTGAAGGGCTTAATGTCGTTAAGGTACGTGAATCCATCAATCATTTAAAGGTTAATAACTATCTTAAATATCTATAAAGGTTATCATATTAAACTTGAAGATTTAGCTAGAAAAATAGGTAAATAAAACTAACCATAGGAAAGAATCCGACATAAATTTAAAACATACGCTTTTGAACATGACAATCATCATCTTGTATAGAATTTATCTGCACAACACATCAAATGTTTAGTACACTCACGAATCATAAACACATGAAAGTTCATATAACCAAATAACAAAACAAAAACGTAATGAATACCATTTCTTTGTGGTATGTTTGGTTTGTGAAGTAGAAATGATAGGGTTGACAGTTTGTTATAATAGAAGTTAGTCGGCTAATAAAAAACTTATTTGTTAGGGTTGTTACCTCTAAATCTGAATATAATCTTTAAGAAAAGGAGAATAGTAGTGTGAATATGTGAATATTCGCAAATAATCCACATGTATTACGTCAATAGAATATAGTTGTGATAAGTTTGTCAAGTTTGTTTATGTTAGTTAAGAGAATCTAGATTTGATAAGGGCATTGATGAGATTTTATAAATTATCTAAGCAATTCCTAATCTTGCGAAGGATGTAATATCGTTTCTTGATTTCCACAAAGATTTTATGTTTTAAATAATTCATGAAAAAGATGATTGGTGTAATTTGTACCAGAAAGATATTGTGATAGATTGTGAAATCTCAAACGTTTAATCGTATCCGATCGTATATTCTACAGGATCCTTCTTTTATCCGGGTCACCATAAGGATCCGTGTCTCTTCAAGGCTTGGATCAGCTTGGATCAGCTTGGATAGCAAGGTAAATTGGCGAAATTGTCCAATGTTTATAAAAGTTTTTTTAAGATATAAATACAATGGTATTAGCCATAAATAACTCTAATTGATTTAAATGCTTCCGGAAAAAAGCTGTTCCTCATTCTTAATTAATAGTATAGATTTTTTATATCCCAATGTAAAATACAGGTGAACATAATACATTTGTTTTTGACGGTCAATTTGAATATTTGACTAAAGTAACGGAGAAAATGGTGAATTAAATATCCAATTTACCAGTTTTTGCCAGAAAAAAAAACAAATTCTTTAGTACTATAGTCATAAAATACATGAACTTGTTTTGACCTAGCCAATTTAAGTACCATTTAGTCAACACTAATTCTTGTTTAACTAGTGTTAATGGCGTTACTTTTGACGTTAGATCAAAACAACCTCATTTCTTCATACACGAAAAATACAAACAATATCACCAATTTTCCTTCTCAAATCCCTAATCCCCAATGATGACTTGATAATTTGGAGCAAAACGGAGTATGATGATGATTGGAGCTGTGAACATATCAGATAGAGCACCCTGCAAGAATCAGACATCAACATAAAATTGAACTTAATCAAAGTGGTCAATGATTCTATACTTGGTGAAGTTGTAACTACGTCACTCCAAGATCATCCCTCATCTCGGATTGTCTCACTAGTACAAAGGCCATGACAAGCTCAAGAGATTCTCTCACTACATACTCAGGATGAGAATAAACCAGACCTAATTGGAGGTGTTGCATAGCCAAGTCCAGAAAGTATTACATCAGATGAGTCAAGTTTCACATATTAGAGGACTGGAACATAAGGATTTTGTAAATTAAAGTCCCGGGATTTTGATATTAAAGACTTAGAAATTGAATTGTAAATTTACTGATCAATTTTATGGAACGAAGGTGCCGATTTGGTTTCAGATCGGTGAACACTCCCCTGATTGGAGCTTCCCAGCGTGGGAAAAGTTTCAGTCTCAGGGTTTCGTCTGAAGGAACGAGGTTGAAGAAGAGAGAGATAGAGAGGGCCAAAGAGCGAACAATGGATTTGGATTGGACAGCGGTGATCTAAAGATATTTAATGGAGAAACGAGATTTTTAACCTCCATTGAAGAAGTAGACAAAATGAAAGAAGATGAAAGAGTTCCAATTTCTTATAACGTGACTCTTTCCTGAAATCTCACCTCCAGAAGTGTGACTTCTTCATCCTAACTTTTAACTAAAAATGTATCCAAAATCTCCTAAATTTAGTTTTTGTATTTTTATCAAAAAGAATTGTAAAGTTTGAATAACAGATTTGATATGACTTTTACAAATTATTAATTGAATAATAGGAGACTGTAAATTATTTTTGTTGATTTTATATTAATTCCACATTCAATAACATAAGATTTGGAAACATATTTAGAAATCACTTGTTGAATAACATGTGATTTCTTAAAATCCACAAAATCTTCCCAAATGATGAGTCCAATACACTTTCCTAGGACTTTATTTGCAGTACACCGTAGATGAATATATTTTATTTATATTTTAATGTAAAGAAATCAGATTTATATAAATAGTAAAAAAAATTTCTTAATTAATTTACAATTTATGTATATGTGTAGGCAATGTTTTATATTATGTTTGGTTGGATTTTTTTATTTATTCTATAACCTAAATTTGGGTTAATGATGTAATTAGAATTTGTTTTGTGTAATTTGGTGTTCATATTTAAAGTATATATATTTAAAATCGGATAAGTAATGGTAATTGATTCATATATGTAACTTAAAAACATTGAAGTATAACTTATAAAATATTATTGTTATAAATTATAAATAGTTATAATCTTGTTATTTATTTAAAGTATATATACGTAGTGGAGATATATAGAGGTAATTAAATTATGACTGAATTAATTGTATTTAGAATTTATTTTTAGGATTGGTGTACCATATGTTAATCATGTTAATATTGACTTTATATTAATTTGGGCAAATATTTTTACTTGAGTAATATATTTAAAAATATATAATAGTCAGAAAATAAATTATATATTTTAATTAATCCATAATTACTAAATTAACCGTGGTATATCTCCAAGAAATTGAAGTTATATATATATGCTAGATGATCACTAACCAAAACCTAAACTAACCTAAATCGAAGTTCATGAGGGAGGTTCGGTTTAGTGTAAAAACTTAAACTTAGACACTACAATGACAAAAAAATAAGACTACGATGATAAAATTTTCAGTAGCAAAAGAAAAAATAAGCTCCGGGCACAATCTCATCAAGAGATCTAAATGCTGTTTTGAGTAAAAAAAGAAAGAAAAAGGTGGGAAAGCTGAGTAAACAGTCACGTGAATAAATAACGGGAGATGCATAATTGTGAGCTGGCCTGGCCCAAGTAAACTTGGCCAGTGTATCTCCACTCTGCTTCGAGATTCTACACATCAGAAAACCTAGTGCCACGATCAAGAGATTGATTAACAAACCAAAAAACCCTCGATCTCACAAATATATATAGATTTTTGTAAAAGTTGTCATAGTAGATTGTGACCACGACGATTGAGCTGCGGATGCTGGTCGCATAGAAAGCCTTTGTTGCAGAATAGTGAATAAAGCTCCGCGTTCTGATCTGATCTAACTAAAGATAAAATCAATCAAAAACGAAACAAAATATCAAATTCAGAACAGAAAAGCTCAACTTTTTGAAAGTATACCAAGTATTCCGCGAGACTCAGTTTCCTCTTTCCGATGGATTTTGGAACTATACAGCACTGAGACAGGTATGTGAAAATGGAGACGGAAACAAAAAATGGTAAATTTATTATTTTTAGATATGGATACGGCATGGGTATGTCAATAACAATATAAGGAAAAATATTCATAGATTAATAATATAAAGAAAATCTGTAACACCCCGATCCCATAGTTTTGGACCACGGAACGAAGATTTATTAAAATCCCACTAAACTCAATTCTTAAATTAATGAGGAAACATATATAAGAGAATTTTAAGGTTTTGCCTTCCCCATTTCGTGGTCATCCTGATTAGAAGAAGAAAATCATGAGAAGAAGAGAAAAAAGAGAAAGAAGAAGAAGAAGAGAAGTCAGATTCGACTAGTTCTTAGAGAAAAAGAAAACAAATGATCAAACGGAATCCTTTTTTGATGATTTATTCTTTAGAGATGAACGATGTCAATAACTATCCACAGCCGTAAACGGATCCTAAATCAGAGCCACGATTAGAGAGATATGTCATTTCCCTAGGGCGGATTTCTGCATATTGGATTCCGATGCCACCTAACTTCAAGAGAATTTTTCTGGTAAACTATGGGGAGTTAGAGAACGATCTAACTATTCATAGTAAGCCCCATATGTCAGCTTTACATATCCTCTGGCCGATCCGGATTCCGAAGTGAACTCCAACCGTAATATGAGTTTTAAGTTAACGACAGTTGTAAACAAGTTTCAAAAGAACTTTAGGTTTCCTAATTCAAAAACCCTAATTCCTATTTTTCAAAAATTTATATTTTAGAAAAGTCCATAAAAAGAAGGTGTCAAATAGGAAAGTTTTGAACAGAGTAGTTCAAAAAAGGAAATCAAGGGTGAGGGTGTGATCCACGGAAACACGATGAAATGTTCTATTTTTATGTTTCTTGATTCACTCTTATAGAACTAGATCTGATTGTGTTATTTATTTGACTAGTTGATAAATATGATGATTTTATGATTTTTGATAATATGGTGATAAGCGTTTATGTTTATGTGATGTTATGATGTTGTTATGATGTCATAGTGATGAAAAGATGTATGGGATTAAAATGAACCAATGGAAACATTAGAAAACAGTGGAACATGGACTGGAGTGAACTGATGGGTCACTGTAGCCCCATTAACCGGTTGACGAGTCTAGTGGAACATATATGTTACATGCACATATGAGATGGATGTACATGGTATTGATGTGGAGATCTTGCTGTAGGCAAGAGGAAAATATGTGTGTTATAGCTTTGTATAGTCATGCCGGCTATATATTTGTTGCGTCTATTTCAGTGCGGTTGTGATAGTTGTATAGATATAGAATCATGTTATCGTGCCTTTCCAATGGAAGGAAATGATTTTCTCACTGAATAATTCATTACTCACTCCCTTTTTCATTTTTTCCTCAGGTTAGAAGTTGCGGTTTGAAATTATTCATTGGTGAATGTATTAAAGAAGAAATGTTTGAAAGACTAGATGATAATACGCTGTCTTGGTCTGTATGGCAGGACTGATATTATAAAATCACCCATGAATCTCAGTATAAAAAACACTAATTATCAATAAAGGATGCTCCTCTTTTCTGGGAGGAATTTCTGGTGGGAAGATTTGCATCAAAGGCTCTGCATATATCAAAAGTGCATGTCATTATCAATAAAATCTGGAACTTAGGTGATAAGTCAATCAAGATTGATGCTTTTGAAGTGGATGAGACCACGATTAAATTCAAAATTCAGAATGCCAAGGCTCTACAACGTGTTATTCGTCGGGGTATGTGGAACATTTGTGACGTCCAGTTGATAGTTTCAAAATGGAATCCTATAGCGGAGGAGGCTCAACCGGAAATAACTTCAATGCCTATGTGGATTGTGATGAAGACCATCCCTTATTCTATGTTTTCATGGAAGGGGCTAAGTTTTCTTGCGAGTCCTCTAGGCAACCCTATTCGGTTGCACCAAGACACTGAGTTGGTTACAGATTATGATGGAACAAAAGTGTTGGTTGATGTTGATCTTTCGCAAAAGTTGTCGGAGTTCTATCCCTACGCTGTAAAAGGTGAGGAGGTTAAAGTCTGTTTTGAATTTCCTTTGCTTCCACCTAGGTGCAACACATACTAGAAGTGGGGACATTTGGATGAGGGATATCTAGTGAAATTCGCGCAGGAGTTTAGGAATTCATCATCGTCAAACATGTCGGGGGTGAGAATAGAACAAGTGAAGGGTTTGCATCAGGTCGCTTTGGGTATTAAGTCTTTAGCGGAAGCAAATAAGGTGAGTTGCTATAAATTGATTTGGTGGTTGGTTTCCTCGAAGAAGTCGTTTTGGGTAAACTGGATTCAAAAGAATCTGATAAGAAGAGCCTCTTTTTGGTCGGTAAATTCTAATACGAGTGTTGGCTCATGGATGTGGCGGAGTCTTCTTAAATATCAAGATTCAACTAAAATTTTCCAAAAGGTTGGTGTTCGTTGTGGGGCTCAAACGTCATCTTTTTGGTATGAAGAATGAAGTTCTCTTGGTAGATTATTTGAGCTGTTGGGAAATCGTGGGACTATTGATATTGGTTATTCAGGGGCTGTACTTTGGCAGATGTCTTTGAAAACCATAGACTGTGGTGTAGACGGTTAAAGATTCTTTCCCAAATAGAAGATGAAATTAAAAGATTACGGGACTGTGTTTCTTTGGATGAGGACATTGCATTATGGCGTAGTAGGGCTGACAAGTTTATTCCCTGTTTCTCTTCTAAGGATACTTGGAACCAAATTAGATTAATCTCATTGAAAAAGGTTTGGTCTAGAGCTATCTGGTTTTCTCACGCGACGCCTAAATTCTCGTTCATTGTCTGGTTGGTGGCTCAGGACTGCTTGTCCACGGGAAATAGAATGCTATCTTCGAAGGGTAATGTCACGGTGGGGTGTGTCTTCTGCTCCAGCAGTATAGAAATAAGGGATCATTTGTTTTTCTCTTGCCCGTTCATACACAATTATGGGAAAATCTAGCTCTCTCGCTTCTTTATCAGGGTTATACGAATCAATTTACAAACCTCCTCACAGCCTTGTCGACAACCAGAAGGCGGGGACCATAAGTTGTTCATCTTCAGGTATGTGCTCCAAACTTCTATTTATTTCTTATGGCGTGAAAGGAACAAGGGTAGGCATGGGGAAGTTCCATCGCTCATGGCCAGCTTAGTATGGGGGTGGAAAGGACAGTTCGAAACCGCCTTTCAACTCTTCAAAGTCAAGGAATTTGGCAGGAGGGGATGCAACATTGGCTTGCCTCACGAGTTTAAGTTTCCATTGAATTCAGTTTGTAATTTTAGTTTATCTAGCTTTTGTCTCTTTGGTCTTTTTTTACTTCTATCAAAAATAAGAGTACTTTTTTTTCCACGAGCTGGTTTTGTTCCAATTGGTTTTTCCAGCATTGTATTTTAATAAGACCACCACTTTCGACTTTTTTTTTACTAAGAACTCGAATTTTAAACATTATTTCAAACGATAGCACTTTTGACTCTTCAAGGAGGCGTTCGTTTCTGATTTTGTAGACTTGGAGCTACTAGGAGAAGTCACCACGGTTTTGCAATGATTCCAAGACTTGTTACCTGAGAAAGTGCCAGCAGGATTACCACCTTTCAAGAGTATTGAACACCAAACTGATTTCGTGCTTAGGGCAGCCTTACAAAACCGTCCAACTTCCTGGATGAACCCGGAGGAAGCCAGAGAAGTCGAAACGTAGGTTCAAGAGCTGATGAACCAAGGATACATTAGGGAGAGCCTCACCTCTTGTGTGGTACTATTTTTACTAGTACCAAAGAAAAATGGCATGTGGAGAATCGGGGTTGACTATCGTGCTATAAACAACAACATCATCAAGTACCATCACCATATTCCACGTTTAGATGACATGTTAGACGAGTTAAGTGGAGCCACATTATTCTCAAAAGTGGATCTTAAGAGTGGTTATCACCAAGTGAGGATGAAAGAAGGAGATGAATGGAAAACGACATTCAAGACAAAACAAGGTTTGTATGAATGGCTTGTTATGCCTTCGGCTTGACAATCTCTCTGAGCACATTCATGAGACTCTTGAACCAAGTTCTTAGGAACTTCATCAATAAGTTTGTAGTTGTTTATTTTGATGATATTTTAATTTATAGCAAGTGTTTGGCGGATCACCTAACACACCTTGAGCAAGTCCTAGAAGTTCTCTGAAAGGAAGAGCTATATACTAACCTTAAGACGTGCATGTTTTGTACTGATAGTTAATTCACAAGGGCAACAAGCCAATGAGGATAAGATCAAAGCAATCCAAGAGTGGCCTACACCAACTATCATCGGGCATGTTAGGAGCTTCCACGGCTTTGTGAGCTTCTACCAAAGGTTCGTTAGGGATTTCAGCTCCATAGCAGTCCCACTAACCATCGTGATCAATAAGAATGTACCATTCTCTTGGGGAAACGAACAAGAGGGTGCTTTCAACTCTTTAATGAAAATCCCCACTGAGGCGTCAATGCTTACTTTACCTAATTTTAATGTAATGTTTGAGGTTAAATGTGATGCTTCAAGATTAGGTATTGGAGATTTCTCACTCAAAAAGGGAGACTGGTGGCTTACTTTAGTGAGAAACAAAGCGTAGCAACCCTCAACTACCTAACTTACGACAAGGAGTTATACGCTTTGGTTAGGGTGTTAGAAACTTGGCAACATTACTTGGTGTCTAAGGAATTTGTCATCCACACCGACCACAAGGTGCTAAAGCATCTAAGAGGTCAGAAAAATTTCAAAAGAGGCATGCTAAGTGGTTAGTTCATTGAGACCTCCCCTACATCTTTAAGTACAAGAAAGAGAAAGAAAACATAGTAGCAAATGCACTATCAAGGAGGCATGCATTGATTAATTCCATGGAAGCTATGGTTTTGGATTATGAGCATATCAAAACAGCCTATGTGGACGACCAAGAACTAGGAACCATTTACAAGGAGTGTGAGAAATGATCATTTGGAAATTCTAAATGCATGAAAGATTCCTCGTAAAAGAAAAATATTTGTGTGTACCGCATGGATCCATGAGGAAATCGATAGTACATGAAGCTTATAGTGGAGGATTTATGGGACACTTCGGAAGGGATAAGACTTTAGCAATCGTAAAGGACCACTTTGTGATTTCAACTTAAGAAGGACATGGAGGAGCTATGTTCTCAATGCGTCACATCCCTACGGTCTTTATACTCTATTACCTATTCCTAACTCTCCCTCGAAAGATATTTTAATGGATTTTGTTCTACGTTTACAAAAGATCCAACACATAGACTCCATCTTCGTGGTGGTGGATTGTTTCTCCAAAATAGCACACTTCATCCCATGCACTAAGACGAGTGATGCTTCCCAAATCGCTGACCTATTCTACATGGAGGTTGTGCGCTTACATGGTTTACCGAGAACCATAGTATCGAACCGAAACACTAAGTTCCTTAGTCACTTTTGGAGAACCTTGTGTAAGAGTTTATGAACCAAGCCTCTCTTCTCCACCACTTTTTACCCCCAAACGGACAGTCAAATAGAAGTAATAAACCGTACTCTCTCTACGTTACTTCGAGCCACTATCGGTAAAAATCTTTAGAATTGGTTAGAATGCAGACCCTACGTTGAATTTACATATAACCATGATACTCACTCTACATCTAAGTTTTCTCCATTTGAGGTGGTTTATGGATGCAAGCCCTCGACACCACTTGACATGCACCCCATACCCCAAGTAGACAAGGTTTGTCAAGATGGAGCTACCAAAGCGGAGATCATGAGGAAATTACATGTTATCGTCAAGGAGGGAATTGAGAGAAAGACAAAAACCTACAAGTTACAAGCGGATAAACACCAAAAATAAGGCCTGAGAGATTTCCAGCCAAGATAGCCCATTCAAAGTCTTAGAAAAGATCAATGAAAACGCCTACCACATCAACCTCCAAGGTGAGTTCAACATTTCCAAAATGTTTAATGTTAGTGACTTGTCTCTGTTTGATGTAGGAGAAGTAGTTATGAATTCAGAAGCCTCACAAGGGGGAGGGAACGATGAGGCCATCCATAGTGAACTCGAAATACCGGTATTAGACCCCCATGAGATACCCGAGATATCGATTGTGAGAGAAGGCCCCATTACAAAATAAACTCAAGAGACACAGGGAAATTTCAATGATGTTGTACGAACTCTAATGATCGAGGAAGAAGCACAACAACCAAGCTACACTGCGTACCGCGTAGCCATTGCCGAGAAGACTCAAGCTCCATGGTCCAAAGAAATAACCACTCGTACACAGGAGGTAAGCCCTCATTTTCCTCGGCAAATACCACATTTAATTACCCTTGGCCGAGAGATATTGCAGGAAGCACGAGAGAATCTGGAGATAGGTGAGAGCTCGAAGAATCAACAAGGAAACAACAAGAAATCAACACCAAGAGCTATAGGAGAATTCCCATGGGCCAAATTGCTAACCCTCAATATTCACCAACAAATCAACCCCGAGAAGTCAATGCTTAAGACAGAATCAAGAGATTTTGCGAGGAAGCATATATAGAACGTGAAAATCCTATCGCCGAGTTTGAAGACTAAGAAGACACGATGAAGTCGTCCACAGCAGAAGCCACGTGAGCATTTAAGCTAGGATCAAAATTACAGTTGGAAGCCTATCAAGAATATCTTATCTACCGAGAAGAAACAGGTGAGGACCAAGCAGGATTCAAAGATATCAGAGAAGGCTTCAACGACGAAGTTTTGAGGTTTAACCTTACCCGCGCGAAGGTAAGTCACGTTAATTTAAAATTAGCTGTCTTTGAGGTTCAAACTGAAGACTCTAGTTCTATTATAGTGTCTTAAACATGTAGTTATTTTCTTTTAGTTTTGTGTAAGTCGGAATATAAAAATGGCATTATTTTTTCTTAGAGTTTTGAGTTTTACTTTTTACATGTTGCATTTTAATTTCTTCGGTCCTAGGGCTAGCTAGTGGACTCTTATTAAGTCCCCCTGAAGCTGTGTAATATTGCTTCACCTTTGATTAGCATAATAATACAGTTCTCTTAACCAGCTTCAAAACCTCCATCCCTATCTTCAAGTCTGCGTCACTCGAGGGCTATATCACCACCAAAACCAAAGACTACACCTAAGGGAGTTTGCAAGACTAAGCCAAAACTGTTTAAACACGTTCTAAAGGAGAAATCAGAAGCCAAAAAAACAACTTTAGCAAAGAAAGAGAAGACGAAACAAAAACCCCAAGCTGTAGCCGCAAAGCATAGTCCGAGTTACAAGCTAGAACCACACAGTGAGTTAAAGCGCTTTAAGTCTTCTATCTCTCCTAAATCCAAAGAAATAATATGTTATAGATGTCATATGAAAGTACACTTTGTTGCACATGCTCTGAGAGACATGTAATAAACAATGCTTCTACAGTACTAAAACAAAGTTCACCGGGAACACGTAACGAGATTATTGAGCTAAGCTTTAAAAATTCCAGTTCTACGATAATGGTCTTGTATATGCCAAAGGTTGTTTCTACAGGTCTAACCAGGGAGTATTAGCTAACAAAGTTGCAAGAAGTTTGGAACTTGAGAAGCAAAATTCGAAAACAACATTACAACTTCAACTAAGCACCATTTACGAGTTGATTAGGTATTGTAAAGATCTTATACTCACTCGTAGTCTCAAGCATGTTGTTTTAAGTGCCTATGTTCCAAGTATAATTCACTTGATTTTTCTTCTAAATGTCAAAGAAAGGACATGTACCCTAGACATGTACAACATCCAAAGAGAAATCACATCCAAATGGAGTTTAATTTCCTATCAAATGGAGGAACCATCAACGTGTAATCACAAGCCATCTCTAGAGCTCATGATGTGTTTTCTAGACCTTAACAAAAAAGAGTATGTCATCAACGACAAGCTGGTCAAAGAAGAGCCACCAGATCCAACACCACTCCCATGTACCGTGTTGCATACGAAACCCAAGAAAGACCATACTCAGGTCAGTAGCACCCTAATTCGTTTCATTTTATGCTTCTAAAAGCGTGATACTAAACATGTTAAGTCTAGAAAAGTCAAATAACAATTATGTTGCCCCAATGAAACATATAAATCAAATTAGTTATTTTAATACGAAAGTAAAACATGAGCAAAGATCTTATCACGATGAGGCATGTTCACATTTTTATAATACTTTCATGACTGTGATAACACTCTTGATTCTTGCCAAAAGAAGTTGACAAAATTGCCGGCATCAAAGAGGAGAACTCGGACATAGAGGCTCAAGCACACCTCCGCAAAAGAATTAAGCACGTGACACCATCAATGCTTGGAAGTGCTCTAAACCATGAAGTAGCCACCAGATGCATTTTGCATCAACAAACCACCAACACACCTAGGTAAGGCTATAAACTCCCAAAGAAGAATGAAAGCTAACTTGCTTTCTCTTGGTGAAGATTGTTCAGTTCAGTTTCAAGGGGAAGGTTATGATGAGGACATCTAAACCATGTTATACCTGAAGCAAACAAAACCAGCCGGAGCCAATCCACCTGATGACAAGGCATGCCGATTTGGACACTAGAATCCAAGACACGTATGTTTCAACTATCAAAACTGTTCGAGCAAAGGAGCTAAGCTTGAACAACTTGCAGAGTCACTCAAAAATCACATATTCTAAGAAGAATAAGTGATCCATAATCTACTTTGAACAATTACTTTTTGATTTGGAACACGAATCCCTACTCGTAACCCATACCGAGCGAAGGAAGCTCTATAGCAGTCCCACTCACCGCCGTGATCAAGAAAAATGTACCATTCTCTTTGGGAAACAAACAAGAAGTTGCTTTCAACCCTTTAATAAAATCCCCACTATGGCGCCAGTGCTTACTTTACCTAATTATGATGTTATGTTTGAGGTTGAATTTGATGTTTCGGGATTAGGTATTGGAGCAGTGCTCACTAAAAGAGGGAGACCAGTGGCTTACTTTAGAGAGAAACTAAGCAGAGCAACCCTCAACTACCCAACTTACGACAAGGAATTATACGCTTTGATTAGGGCGTTATATTTTTGGCCCAACTCGGTTCTATAGCATGTTTTTTCACCTGTTTTCTAGGATCAGAAGGAAGCGCTATAATGACCACTACATGTGTTTAACTTGGCAAGATTACTTGTTGTCCAAGTAATTTGTCATCCACACCGACCACAAGACGCTGAAGCATCTAAAAGGTCAGAAAAATCTGAAACAAAGGCATCCTAAGTGGTTAGAGTTCGTCGAGAGCTTCCTCTACATCATTAAGTACAAGAAAGGGAAAGAAAACATAGTAGCAGATGCACTATTAAGGAGGCATGCATTGATTACTTCCATGGAAGCTAAGGATTTTGATTTTGAGCATATCAAGACAACTTATGTGGACGACCAAGAACTAGGAACCATTTACAAGAAGTGTGAGAAAGGATCCTTCGGAATTCTAAATGCATAAAGGATTCCTCTTAAAAGAAAAATGTTTGTGTATACCGCATGGATCCATGAGGAAATTGATTGTACATGAAGCTTATAGTGGAGGATTGATGGGACACTTCGGAAGAGATAAGACTTTAGCAATCGTAAAGGACCACTTTTGTGGTTTCAACTTAAGAAGGACATGGAGAAGCTATGTTCTCCATGCGTCATGTGCCTTTGTGAAAAGCCCAGGTCACATTCCTACGGTCTTTATACTCTATTACCTATTCCTAACTCCCCATGGGAAGATATTTTCATGAGATACCCCATGAGGGCCGCATTATACAAAATAAACTCAAGAGACACATGGAAATTTCAATGACGTTGTACAAGATCTAATGATCGAGGAAGAAGCACAAGTACCAAGCTACATTGCTTACCGCATAGCCATTGCCGAGCACATCCAAGCTCCACTGAGTCCGAAGACTGAGAAGACATGACGAAGTCGTCCACAACAGAAGCCACTTGAGCATTGAAGCTTGGATCAAAATTACAGTCAGAAATCTGTCAAGAATATATACTGAGAAGAAACAGGTGATGACCGAGCTGGATTCAAAGATACCCGAGGAGGCTTCAACGATGAACTTTTAAGCTTTAACCTTACCCACGTTAAGGTAAGTTGCGTTAATTTAATTTTTGCCCTCTTTGCAGGTTCAAACAGAAGTCTCTAGTTCTATTAGAGTGTCTTAAACACTTATCAACTTTCTTTTATTTTTTTGTGTAAGCCGAGATGTAAAAACGGCATGGTTTTACTTTAGGTTTTAAGTTTTACTTTTTACAAGTTGCGTTTTAATTTCTTTGGGGGCTAGTTGATGGACTCTTATAGTCCCCTTGCAGCTGTGTAATATTGCTTCACCTTTAATTAATGAAATAATGCAGTTCTCTTAAGAACAAAACCATAGCTCTTGCAACTTAAGCGCATCTACCCCCTAAACTCGAGAGAAACCCTTGCCGTATCTGAGACTTATCAGCCCTCTGTGTCGCACTTCGATCCATCTTCGTACCATCAATTGAATCAATTAGAGAGAGTGAAGGCCAGCTCGTCGATTCCGTTGCATCGCCTCCATCTTTCCGGTTCAGAGAGAGAGAGCTAAAAACAGCTTTGGAACTTCCATCCCTATCTTAAAGTCTTCATCAATCGAGGACTATATCACCACCAAAACCAAAGACTACACCTAAGAGATTTTGCAAGACTAAGCCAAAAAGAGTTTAAACACGTTCTAAAGGAGAAATCAGAAGCGAAACAAACAACTCAAGCAAAGGAAGAGAAGCAGAAACAGAAAACCCCAAGCTATAGCTACAAAGCATAGTCCGAGTTCCTTGCAAGAACCACACAGTGATTAAAGCAATTCAAGTCTTCTATCTCACCTAAATCCAAAGAAGTAATCAGTTATAGATGTCATAAGAAGGGACACATTGCTGTGTCTTGCCCTGAGAAAAATGTAATAAACAATGCTTTTACAGAACTAAAACAAAGTTCACCGTAGACACGTAATGAGATTATTTAGCTAAGTTTTGAAAATTCCAGTTCTACGATAATGCTCTTGTATATGCCAAAGGTTGTTTCATACAGGTCTAACTAAGGAGAATTAGGTAACGAAATTCCAAGAAGTTTGGAACTTGAGAAGAAAATTTCAGAAACAACATCCCAACTTCAAGTAAACAACATTTACGAGTTGATTAGGTATTGTAAAAATCTTATACTCACTCGTAGTCTCAAACATGTTGTTTTAAGAACCTATGTTCCAAGTATAATGCACTGGATTTTTCTTGTAAGTGTCAAAGAAAGGATAGGTACCCTAGATGTGTACAACAGCCTAAGAGACACGCCGTACAAATGGAGTTTAATTTCAAATCAAATGGAGGAACCATAACAGTGTAATCACAAGCCATCTCTAGAGCTCATGATGTGTTTTCTAGACCTTAACAAAAAAGAGTGTCATCAACGACATGCTGGTCAAAGAAGAGCCACACGATCTAACACCTCTCCCATGTACCGTGTTGCATACGAAACCCAAGAAAGACCATACTCCGGTAAGTAACACCCTAATTCGTTTCATTTCTTATGATTCTAAAAGCGTGATACTAAACATGTTAAGTCTAGAAGAGGCAAATAACAATTATGTTTCCCCAATGAAACATATAAATCAAATTACTTATTTTAATATACAAGTAAAATATGAGATAAGATCTTATCACGATGAGGCATGTTCACATTTTTTTAATACTTACATGACTGTGATAACACACTTACTTCTGGCCAAAGGAGTTGTCAACATTGCCGGTATCAAAGAGGAGAACCCGGACACAGAGGCTCAAGAACACCTCTACGAAAGAGTTAAGCAAGAGACACCATCAATGCTTGGAAGTGCTCTAAACCGTGAAGTAGCTCAATCTAGCCAACTCAAAGGATAGCCACCAGATGCACCATGCATCAACAAACTACCAACACACCGAGGTAAGGCTATAAACTCCCTAAGAGGAATGATTGTTTTCTCTTGGTGAAGCAAACAAAACCAGCCGGAGCCAATCCACCTGAAGACAAGTCATGCAGACTTGGAGACGAGAATCCAAGACAAGCATGTTTCAACTATCATATTGTTCGAGCAAAGGAGCTAAGCATGCAGAATCACTCAAAAATCACCTATTCTAAGAAGAATAAGCGAGCCAGAATCTACTTTGAATGATCATATTTGGATTTGGAACACGAAGCCCTACCCGCAACCCGTACCGAGCCAAGGAAGCTGCCTCTTGACGAATCTACTCATACAAGCCATGCCAAATCAAATATCAACGTTAAAACCACCAGTTTGAAGACTTTGATCGAAGTAGAACACATCAGGACCAAGTTCGCTCAGGAGATGACCAAAAAGCCTTACACGGAACCAAGAAGCAAAGAGAAACATGTTCCAGATCATGTTTCACTCGAGAATTCAGCCCCACCTCGAGTTTTCATCTGGAAATACCATATTTGGGAAGTTCTGATCAAAGAAAACCAAGTGCAGACCACGCTAATTTTGGAGTTGGAACTTGTCCTAATTTTTCTCGGCACCGACTGGTTTAAATCAAGTGAAGCCCTTAACCAATTGGAGATCGACGCTCTAATTTTTTATTTCACTCCTACGAAGATTATAAGATGTTTTCAAGCTACCAAAACTACAAAGATTGTGTTCTCACTCGTGATTCAAAGGAAGGAGTACTACTTACCATATTAGGAGTTAAGGAGGACCAAGAGAATTTCAGAGTTACAGGTTACTGAGTTAACAACTAGTGTAGTGAGCGTGGATCTACACAGTTGGTGAACATCGAGGAATAGAGTCAACAAAAGGAAGAATTGAGTGGGTCATTGATGAAACTGACCACCCGCTTGAATAAGATGCATGGTGGTTGGGAACAACTGCTTACAGAAAAGACAAATGATGATGCTCATTCGACCTAAATCAAAAAGAAGTTATCCCCAGTTGATGCAATCTTGGTACAATTTCACATACCATGGCCCGTATTGAAGCAAATTCATTTTTTGTTCGAACTTAATGTAAGGATCATGTGGGTACTTCCAATTCTCAATCTCATATATGTCCTTCTTTTGTTAGTATAGATAAAAAAATTCTATTAATAGGTTATCAGGGAATTATTATAGTATTGGAAAGCCGTGAGAGTTTGTTAAATAAAATCGAGATGCCTATATTTAATTGTAAATATCCTTTTGTCGAAATTGCCAAAGTGGAGAAATTCTTTCAATTGGGTCCATATTTGGATGATGATAAGTTGGCTCTCGTTTCTCTGAGCTTATAATGAGCTATTTTGAAATGGTTCAATTGGAAATGGATAGTCATGTTCAATGACTGGTCTGAATTTAGAAATGCATTCTAGCATGATTTGGGGAATCTTTCGAAGATGCAGCGGGAAAAAGATTGTTTGGTATTAGGCAATTGGGTAGTGTAGCTTATTATGTCAACAAGTTTTTAGAGTTGTCAACTCAAGTTCTAGGAATGGATGATGAGAACTTGGAACAATGTTTTATAAAGCAAGAGATAAAGGAAGTGGTAGGCTAAATGAACTCCAGGGTTTACGAATTATATTGCAACACTAATCAAAATGGAATCAAGTGCTTTCTGTAAGGTGATTGGAAAATTTTCTCCTATTAGTACTAAAATGTAGAAACTTTCTGACACTATTATGTTCTTTTCTGGTTATGAAATAGAGGTTTTGGATGGGAATATGATGGAAGTAGAAGAAGTGGAGCTAGAGCCTAGAATCTGTAGGTCAGCTGATGTAGTTGTCTTTTAATACTTTCTTGGGCATCAACTTTCCAACAATAACAAAACTATGAGGTACTATTGGCAAGACTAGTATTGTTGTCCAATTAGACAGTGGATCAACTAATAATTTTGTCATGCCTGCTCTACTGAAAAGAGCCAAGATACCCTTTAAAACTGATTCCAATCTCCAAATTTTGTTAGGTATAGGTGTAGCAGTTCAGGTTCTAGGTGTTTGTCGAAATGTGACATTTACTCTTCAAGGTTTTGAATTCATTGATGATTTCATCTCTTTGGAATTGGGTGGAGTGGATATTATTTTGGGAATACAATGGCTCAGAACATTAGGTCTCTGTCAATGTAATTGGAAGTTTCAGGAGTTATCTTTTAACTATAAATGACAGGTAGCAATGTTGCAAGGCAAACTGAGCTCCACACTCCGAAGATATATTATCAGTCTATATTTATATTTTGTCAGTTTAATATAAAGGAGTTGTTATGGAGTTGCATAATCACAAGTATTTTAACAAATCCCTAGTTAGTTAGATAGTTTAATTGATCATGAATCGTCAGTTTGATACTCCTTGCACCTTGCGTTTCTCTCTATATAGTTTACGTCATTTTACTTTACTACTAACATTACAAAAAACCACCCATACTTTGTTCTACCTCTACTTGTTGTATCACAGTTCATAGCGAAACCTTGGTCTATGTGGGTTTGAAACATTTTCTATACCATTGCATGCTCAGTACACTTGCAAGAACTAGTTAGGTTTAAAACCTGATAAATCACTCTTCTGTCATTCTATACTACTGTGTGCTCTGTGCACTTGCACTTGCAAGAACTGGATTTGAACATGGTTATACTGAATACGGTGAGTTAGAGACCTTATTATGAGAGAGAGATGAAATCTTAAAGCAGATTAAAGTTCATTTAATCAGGGCACAACAATTAATGAAGAATAGTGCTGACAAATATCATAGCGATGTTTAATTTGGGGTTGGCTAGATGGTTTATTTGAAGTTGAGGCTATATAGAGGTTGTCAGAAAATAGCTGCTAGTTTTTGTGGCCCTTATGAGGTTTTGGAATGAATTGGTAAAGTTGCTTATTGCTTGAGCTTACAGCCTCTTTAAATAACCATCCGGTGTTCCATGTGTCTTAGCTAAGGTGGTAATGGGAAACAATCATCTGGTTGTTCCTTTACTTACCTCTTGTTCTCAGATGAATGACATGTTGTGGGAACCTGAAGAAGTTATTGCGACAAGATACAATGTTGGTGCATTAGAAGTTTTGATTCAATGGAAGGGCCTCTCATCGCATGAACAAACTTGGGAATTTTCCTGAGTGTTCTCCAACAATTTTTCCACAATTTAAGCTTGGTGACAATCTTCATATTATATGGGAGGGCATTGATGCGCTTGGAAGTTTACTATTGTATGAAGAAGACAAAAAGTGAAAATGACAAAAAGAAAGAGTCACTAATTGGTAACATGGATGCTGAGATGGTTCACTAAAAGAAAGACTAGGGATGAATAAGAGGCTTTGAAGTTACATAATCACCGTTCTTTAACTAGCAACAAAATATGGTTTTACTTTTTCTTATGCTTTTTATTTCGTGATTTCTCCAAACGTTATGAGTCTGTGTCGATCGTGATGAGATTGTGAGTGATATAGAATTCTAAGAGTTAGGCTTAAGAGATCTATCTATTTGTTTAATTTGGTGTTTACATCTTGTAATCATTATTAGCTTTTAACAAAGAAGAATTTCAGAGATTGCAGGTCACTGAGTGATACATCAATTTTTCATAGAGTTTTTGTTTTCATTTTTCATTGACTTCAAAAATTTGCATCTCATTTTAGGAGTTAGTTTCACAGTTCGCATATGCATTCTTGAATTATAGTTTTCTTGAGTTAAACGTACGAAAAAGACCAAATGGAGTAAAATGACCAAAAGAGGAGAATTGGATGAAGAACATCGATTTGGTGCATCGATTTGATGAAGCCGTTGAGGTGTAGAAATCAACCGTAATGGCTTGGAGACACCGCCGAAGTCCAGCGGGATCGTGTAGCGGTTTGACAACACCGGTCAAACTTTGTGTGGATGACCTGAAGATGTATCAGGCACTCGCAAGCAGGATGATGTGCTAAATGATTGTTTCCTTGTGGAATGACCCTAAAGTGTTACAAGAACGACAGGTTAATTTTTAAACCTCATTATCAATTTGGCGTCATTGTTGGAGAAACAAAGCAATAACCATTAGGATATGGTTTTTATTCGAGACAAAGTTTTTATTTTTATATATCACCTAACTTTTTTGTTTGGATTTTGATCTTTCTTCCTATAGGTGCATGAACTTGAGAAGCCACAATACACAACACTTGGTTGATCGAGTTGAGGACGCTCAACTTTTAGAGAGAGAGACTAAGAGAGGAACAATAGAGTGTTTAGAGCACTTGGTACATCTAGGATTGGTTGACAATCATTCTCCACCAGTTTTTGCGGGTAATGTTGATCAAGATGTGGTTGAGAGAGAAAATGGAGTTGATCCAACACCGAATTATCCCCTAAGGAACCCATGTGAATATGATGAATCGAATATTCATGGGAATGTGACCGGTATTAGAACAAAAACTTTCAGATTAAAACAAGTCTCATCAACATGGAGAGAGGATCAAAGTTTCATGGACTTGCAATGGAAGATCCACTTGATCACTTGGACCAATTCGACAAATTGTGTGGTATGACGAATACAAATGGGATCTCGGAGGATGCATGCAAGCTTAGGCTCTTCTCGTTTTTACTTGGAGATAAGACCCAAGTGTAGGAAAAGAACTAGCCTCACAACTCTATAACTTCTTGGGATCAATGTAAATTGGTTTTCTTGGCCAAGTTCTTCACTACCTTATGCACGGCTAGGCTTAGGAATGAGATCTCAAATTTTGCACAATGAGCTAATGAGAGCTTTTGTGAAGCATGAGAGTGCTTCAAGGGTTACACACCTCAATGCATGCACAATGATCTCACTAAAAAGTCTCTCTTGAGTACACTCTACCGCGGTGTTTTACTAAGAATCAAATGCTATTGGATACTGATAGTAATGGTAACTTCTTGAGACAAGGTGTAGATGATGGTATGTTGTTGGTGGAGAATTTGGCTCAAAGTGATGGAAACTACGGTGATGATTAAGATTGCACATCAAAGGATAGTGTTGAGATGAATGATTATCACCATTAGGAGATTCAAGCATTGAATGAGAAAATGGATAAGTTGTTCCAAGCCTCTCAAAAGACTGTAAACTATGTGGCTGAGAAAGATGGATCTCGAGGTTATTAAGAGGTTAGAATTGAAGGTTGTACTAAAGTACAAGAGGAGAACAATTATATTGGCGGCCAAGGCCTAACTTATAGGAATCATCCAACTTCTCCTATAGGAAACAAAATGTAGAGAACCCCCAAGATCAAACCTACCCATCTATGAAACCCTAAGGCAACTTCCAAGCCAACAACCAACAAGGTGCTTTCAAACCACACCCTTAATTCCCATCCAATCAACCCTTATATCAAAACCAAGGCCAAGGAATTGCATCAAAGCTGCTATCTCTTGAGGACCACACTAACGCTCTCCTAAAGCAAATAGATGGAAAAGGAAGAAAAGCAATAGAACTCACTACTTAAATGGCGGCAATGCACAACAAGACAAATGGGATGTACATTGACATTGATGGTAAGATCACTAGCTTGCCTTCTCGCGTGAAAATCATTGATCTTAAGGTCGTTCAAGCTTCATCTAGTTCAAATAATCCAAGTGGAGCATTACCGGGTAAATCTGACGTTAATCCCAAAGAATTTTGCATTGCTATCTTCACAAATGATTTGGACATGGTTGAGAATGAGAGATGGTTGAGTCTGCTTCTTCTTCGGGCTCCACCATATACATCTTCAGATTAGAGGTTTTTGAGAGATTGAATTAACAGTCATCTTCCAACCAAAACGTAATCTTAGAAAAAAGAATGTTGAAAAAACAATTATGAGTTACAACTAAACAGACAATACAATGAACAAAACAATAACAATGAAATAGATAACCTAAAATGATAACAAAAACTAAAGTGGTGAAAATACCTAAGACAGGAGACTCTGACAACATTAGACAAATAATCTTGCCCTCAGGATTCAGTACCCGCTTGGCATGTGTGAAAAATATCTACTAATGATCTAACTGAATCGAATTAAAGTGTTTAAGATCATCCACTCTTCCAACTATTATGCAAATTAACTCCAGTAAGACCTTTGATAAATATTGTTTTCCTAACTTGTTACCAACTTCTGGCTCCATCAATGCATGAAGAGCGAAGAAGAGAGATGCTCGGCGGGGAGGAGGGGCGTGGCGCAAAAAACAAGGAGAAGCTTCAAAGAGGAGAATCAGTTAGGGTGGCACACAAATTATTTTGTGGCATCCCAGATTATTTTTTTGGCCAAAGTGACATTTCAGAACATCCCTCGCTTTCTAATGAGAAAAGTAACAAACCGAGTCTTTGATTTCTATCAATTTCGTCTTTGGTTTTTGCTTTTTTCTTTTCATTTCATGTTCGGTGGTATCGAGAGTGTTTATTCTTCCTCTGGGTTACGAGAGGGTACTCAAATTTTCAATAAGGTAAAAAATCGAATCTAGAAATCTCAATCCTCGTCTCTGATTTAAATGAAATTTGTTCTTTTCCTTGTTCTAATTTTGATTTTGCGCATTCATCAGTTTATCATGTCTGTTGCCATATTTTTCAGTGAGTGAGAAGATTAACTATTAACTCATATCCGCAACCTTTTATTTTATTATATAATATTTTCTGAGGAATTAACGGAATTTATTGTGCCGATTAATAATAGAGCAATAGGCTAAATCTATTAGTTCTTATGATCATGATTCAAACTTGATGCTTCGTTGAGGTTAATTGTTATGGTTAATAGGCTAAGTATAATAGTTTTTATGATCTCAAATTGTCATTTTTGATTGTCAGGAGTTTTTTTGATGTTTTTGTTGCGTACTTTCGACTATCTCTAGTTCTTTATTATTTGTGATTGATTGTCTCAAATAATCTAACTTGCTTGTTTTGTTTTTCTTTTAGGAATGTTAGTGACTGACTTCTTGGTATATGTTTTCTCTATCTGTTCGCAGTCACTTGAAGTATTTTTCTCCAAAATCGGAGTCACTTGATTAAAGACTGTTTTTATAATGACTCCATCTTTTAACTATCTACTCTCCATAAACTATTTTTCAGCAACAACAGAACAAAGGAGCATCTGAAATGTTCAAGCCATCGAATTAAGAAGAGATTGCAAGTCTTCATTCTTTTTTACACTCAGAATTTTATTTTACTCTAGCTTTCGGTTTTTCAAGGACAACGTGATTAGTCTAATTGAGTTCTTAAATTCAAGGACATGCGATGTTTGCCATGGTTCTCTAGTTTGGTCTTCTTCAATGAGGTACTACTGTCTATCCCTCTTGAGCTTATCCAATCGAATTCATTTATAATCTACCATGATCTCAAAGAAACTTGTGGATCTCCTTCTTATTCCATTTCCTTTTTTCAAAACTTCTTAAACAGGCTGTAACAGTATACTACAGTTTTTCTTTGAGTATATTGATATGTGGTCCAGATGGATTTCAGTTCATGTGGTAAAACAAAATCTTATGTTCAGATACTATTTAATCCGCTTTTCAGTCTTAGCATCTTAAAGTATGAAATTTTGAATATTATTGTTAGCAGAAGTTTACAGTTGATAAGTGTCAATGGTACCGATTCACGATGGTGTCATGCCTTTTTCTGTTCGCTTTTAGCTCCCTAACTTTTCTTTTCTTCTCTTCTTTATGTTCCTAGGATAAGAGGAAAGACACTGTTAAGAAGGATAATGTGGCAGTGACTATTGGAAAAGTTTCCACTGATGTAGTCAATTGCATGAAAACAGTGAATCTGGAGCTTGTTTACTTGTATCTGATAAACTATGCGGAAAGCCAGCCAGATCTTGCTATCCTCGCCGTAAATACTTTTGTACAGGTAACACTTAAGCTGCTTTCATATTGTCTTCTCATCTGTAGCCTACCCAAACAAAAAGACCTGACATGAGGCATGTTTCTTGGTCTTTCTCTGATTTGGAAGCCAAAAAGGAAAAAGAAAACTTATCATTATTAATTAAACTCACGCTTTATATGTGGCAGGATTCACAAGACGAAAAGGAAAAAGAAATTTTTTTCATTTGTGTTTGTGTCAAGTTTTTTGATGTTTTTGTTGCTTACTTTCGACTATCTCTGGTTCTTTCTTATTTGTGATTAACTGTCTCAAATGATCTAACTTACTTGTTTTTGTTTCTCTTTTAACAATGTTTAGTGACTGACTTCTTGGTGTGTTTTCTCTATTGTTTTACCTCTCTTTTTTATTTCCTCCATAATCCGAGTCACTTGATTAAAGGCACTGTTTTTATAGACTCCATCTTTTAACTATCTCGTCTTGCTTTCTAATCTCTCAATGAAACTGTTTTTGTTGATAGTAGCAAAACACTTTAATTTTCAACTGAATTAACTGATAGAAAGCAAAGAGATGAATTAATTGTCTATATGATCTCAATGAAACTTTAATTTTCTTGATTGTCTCAAATTATTTGTAATTGATTGTCTCTAATTATCCCAATGCTTGTTTTTGTTTCTCTTATAAGAATATAAGTGACTGACTTCTTGTATGTTTTCTCTATCTACTCTTACCATTCTTGTTTACTTTCTCCATAATCGGAGTCACTTGAAGTATTTTTTCGTTGTTGGCTAGCTTTTTACTGTCTCAGTGGTCTTACTTTCTAATCTCTCTGTCAAACTGTTTTTCAGCAACAACAGAATAAAGGAGCATTTGAAATGATCAAGCCATCGAAATAAGAAGAGATTGCAAAGTTTTGATTCTTTTTTACACTCAGAAAATTATTTTACTTTAGCGTTCAGTTTTTCAGAGACAATGTGATGAGTTCACTCAAAGTTTCATCACTTTTCACTGATGTAGTCAATTGCATGAAAACAAAGAATCTGGAGGTGAAGAAGTTTGTTTACTTGTATCTGATAAACTATGCGAAAAGCCAGCCAGATCTTACTATACTCGCAGTTAATACTTTTGTTAAGGTAACACTTAAGCTGCTTTCATATTGTCTTCTGATCTGCAGCCTACCCAAACTAAAAGACCTGACATGTGGCAAGTTTCTTGGACTTTCTCAAATTTTGGAAGACGAAAAGGAAAAAGGAAACTTATCATTATTTGTGTTGATAAGATCACAGAATATTTGTGTGATCCTCTTCGGAAATACCTAAAGGTTGAGTTGAGTTTCTTATGCTACTTTGCCACTGCTATTTGTATCAACATCTTTATGTCCCTCAACAATTTATTAATCTTGACTGATGGAATATTTCTGTATTTCCTGGCCTTTTTGCTATTTCTGTTTTTCAGGATGATGATCCATATGTCCGCAAGACAGTAGTTGTGTGTGTTGCTAAACTGATACACACATGATCCGGATGTATTTAAACCCGATGACAGAGAGCATGAAGAGGAGCTCGAGGCGCCAACAATACCTCATGGAGGCATTATAAGGACCAGGTCAAGGGCTTATAGGGACTAGTTCAACAATTATGTAGAAGCATGGATGACAGCCGACGACAGTAACTGATGACAGCCGGATGACAGCCGGATGACAGCCAGATGAAAGCTAATTCCCCGAGAGCTTCCAACATAATCTCACCAAGCTCTGCAAGCTCGTAGACCTTGATTAGCTATGTGAGGCTAGATCAATGTGTTTTCACTATTTTCCAAGAGTGAAAACACTCCAAGTCGCCAAGGAACTTGTACTCTTTTCCTCCACCTCGAGTTTATCCCAATGGGTTTACCAAAGGAATTTTTAATGAGGCAATGAACTTGGTGTATCATACTCCATTCCCTGTGCCTAGTCTGTTTGGAAATGTCCATGAAAAGTTGGATTAGACATGATGTGTGATCCTATCATTTTAGAAGATATCCGCCTAAATAAGTCTTCATTTTATCTTTAATAATTTTCTAAGTGTTTGCTTCTATCCTTTGGGGTTTAACTTAGGAGAATGTTAGTTAAATTGGACCATTTTGTAATTACTTTCCATCAAACCTAAAAGCTCCATATAAAAGCCTTAAACTCTTGTAATTATTTTGGTTACAGTTTAGAAATCAAAAACAAAGATTATTCTCTATTTCTTGTTCTTGAGCGATTCAAAATCAGATCCTCTACACCCCGAAGCCTAACTCGGTGTTGGAGCTTGTTGTATCATTGGCCTTACAAATCCGTTGTGTTTTGCATCTCATTCCACCTACCTTTCACCGTTAGATCTTAGATCGAGTTTCTCTCCGAGTGCTAACATCCAGTTCCGCTTCAATCCATCTCTCAAGTTGAAGATTAGATCGAGCTTCTCTCCAATCTTCAGCTCCACTCACTCATTCACTCTTGAAGACTACTTGAAGAAATTCTACAAGTCATCAACAGGATCACCGAACATGGAGCTTGGGATTTGAAGACCAAAATATGTATCATCTTTTGGTATCAAAGCTAAAGCTTTCCTAACAAGATTGTATCCTTCTATATTTTAATTTATGAATTTTGTTTTATTTCCTATAAGAAAACCCATAAACATTTCTTGTTCTGTATTCTCGTTTTCATATTGTTTCATCTCCTTAGATCCGTTCATTTGCATCATAAAACTTTGAAAACCCATAAAAATTTCATATCATGCATTTAGACTGTTAGTTTCTTATTTTAGCATATTGTCATCGCTTGTAATTCACCCTATCATCGTAGAGTCATTACCATCACCGCCTAGGTTCTTCCATCATCATTCGTCCTTTTGTCTCTTTCATGAATGTTCTTGCTGTTTTTGGCTGGCGCGTCATAAGTTTATCAAGTTTGTTTAAATTCTTTGGTTGTTTCTCATGTTTTAGGGTGTTAGATCCTCTTTTACCCGGTTTTACTCGTCCTAAGTGTTTTTAATTGATCCTTAGTAAAAACCAAAGTAAAAATCCCTAGATTAAGCATTGAACATGTCATTCCTCTTGTGGTCCTAGCTCTAGACGCATTAAGAAAAGTGGTCCCCATCATTGTTACCGTTTTTGGCCACTTTAAGGAATCTTTGTTTGCTTTACGCTTTTTGCTTTTGTGACTTTCAATCTCGGCAATAATTTTGAATTCTTGTTTTTGCTTTTGTGATTATTCTATTTGATTGATTGCTATTTTGTCTCCATCTTTTAAAATTGTGCTTTATGCTTTGCGCCAACTTGTTTTTGTCTTCTTCTCTTAAAATTGTGCGAGAGTTGTTTGGCATTATCTTTTAAAATTTGAGTGAGTTTTCATTACTTGTTAAAGGTCTTATTGCTTTATGCTTTTACCTTTTGTACTAGTGTGATAGGGGCTTTCACTTATCATTTAAAAGCATAAGTCCCTTTTCATATAAAACATATAGTCGTTGTTTCTCTACTTCTTTCTCAGATAGAAACTTAATCATTATTACTTATTTTACAAGGTACCAAAGTAGCAACGACATGAAGAGCAAGCTACCAGTGGCGAGCAACCGGAATTGGAGCTTTGTTTGCAACGTTGCAAGAGCAACTATTACAGATTGGAGAGCTGCTTACCCGTGTTGAAACTCCACCTCCCTATGCTCCACCTCGCCATGGAACGGACCAAAGAGCCATCTCTGACGATGATCCCGAACCGTCACCACCAAGGAGAGGTATTAGACCTAGACGCCGAGGTGAAATGAATAAAGAAGGGATGATCATGCTCCGAGACCCCATGCCCCAAGCTTGAAACTCACGACACCTACCTTTTATGGAAAAAGGTTGATCCGGAGGAATACCTAGATTGGGTGAGGAGGATGGATCACATTTTTGAGTGTTATGAGTATAGTTAGCAGAAGAAGACTGCTTATGATGCAGCCCAACTCACCGATCATGCACCTACTTGTTGGGATCGAGGTAAAACCGAGAGAAGGACGAATCAAGAAGGGGCTCCACAATTAAGTGTCTCATGAAGCAAAGATATATTCCCCCTTTCTATCATCGATAGCTCCACAAGAAGTTTAGGAAGCTTAGTCAAGGGAG
Source organism: Cardamine chenopodiifolia (assembly GCA_963922655.1). NCBI lineage: Eukaryota > Viridiplantae > Streptophyta > Magnoliopsida > Brassicales > Brassicaceae > Cardamine > Cardamine chenopodiifolia. Next base: position 9,443,138 of record OZ000476.1, on the reverse strand, counting down.
TTAGACCATGGAGGAGTATTATGAAGAGACTCTTTTGGCTTAGTTTATGGACGCCTTGCAAGATAGGATAACCCACAAGGTAGAGAGGCAAGCCTATGGAGGAATTTAAGAGTTGTTGCATCTAGCAAGATCGAGCAATAAGTTAAGAGGAAGCAAGGCAATGTTAGCCAGAGCCGAGTACAAGGCATTCCGAGTTAGTCTCCAAGCGCTTCCTCATCCAACAACAATCCATGCTTTCAAGACAAGGGAAAAACCGTCGTGGTAGAGGCAAGGTTTAAGCCTAAGAACCCCGGGCCGCATATTGAAAGAAAGCCGAAACCAAAGGGGGAAGCCAATAATATGAGGAGCTGTGACACAGTGTGTTTCAAATGCCAAGGGCATGGTCACTATGCTAGGGACTGTCCAAACTGGCGAGTCATGGTTCTCACACCCTCGCGAGACTATTAATCCCAAGATGAAAAAGAGCTCCAAGGCGCCGAAGAAGACTTGGAGGAAGATTTGAATACCCGGATGTAGGAGAATTGCTTGTCATCCAAAGGGTATTGAACACCGTATTGGTACCGGAAGAAGCCAAGCAACGAGAAAACATCTTTCATACAAGATGTACAGTAAGTGGGAAGGTATGTGGCTTCATTGATGGTGGGTCATGCACAAATGTAGCTAACCCCCACTAATGACCCCAAGTTTTATAAACTTAAATGGTTGAATGATAAGACCGCGATAAGTGTCAATGAACAAGTTTTAGTGACATTTAACATCGGCAAATACCAAGAACAAGTCTAATGTGATGTGGTTCCAATGGAAGCTAGCCACCTCCTTTTGGGGCGTCCTTGGCAGTTTGATAAAGACACCACCCATTTTGGTCGAGCAAACCAATACTCTTTTGTTCATGATAGGAAACGAATTAGCTAGCACCCCTCAAACCTTTTCAAGTATACAAAATACAAGCTACCTTGTCTAAGGTAACTAGTACTAAGTCAAATTTCTTGATCAAATCTAGTGTTGTTAGGAAATCAATTAGTGACAATGCTTGTGATGTCTTACTAATAGTGTTTAAAGAGAACTTAGGTATAGGTACTTTGGAAGAGGAATTATCAAAAGAGATCAAGCGGCTCTAAAACCGGTACAAGGATGTCTTCTCAGAGGAGATACCTCATGGATTACCTTCCATTAGGGGCATTGAGCACCAAATTGACTTCATTCCCGGAGCTCAACTCCCGAACTGACCAGCCTACCGAGTTATTCCTGAGGAGGCCAAAGAGCTAGAGAGGCAGCCAGAGGATTTGATGAGCAATGATATGTGAGGGAAAGCCTCAGCCTTTGTATCGTATCGGTACTCTTGGTCCCCAAGAAGGATGGAACATGGATAATGTGTGTTGATTGTCGAGCCATCAACAACATCACCCATCAAGTACCATATCCTATTCCCCAGCTCGATGACATGCTTTATGATTTAAATGGCTCTACCCTCTTCTCCAAAATCAATCTTATAAGTAGGTATCATCAAGTAAGAATGAAGAAAGGTGATGAATGGAAGACAGCCTTCAAAACCAAGAGAGGTTTGTACGAGTGGTTGGTAATGCTATTCAATCTCTCTAATGCTCCAAGTACTTTCATGCGCTTAATGAACCACATCTTAAGAGTTTTCATCAATAAGTTTGTGGTTATCTACTTTGATGATGTACTTATTTATCGCAAATGCTTGATTGATCATGTTAGTCATCTCGAGTTAGTCTTGGAAACGCTTAGGAAAGAAGGCGTTTATGCAAATCTCAAGAAATACATATTTTGTGCTAATGAGCTTGTGTTTATGTTTTGAGGATTTATTGTGAGTTCATATGTGTTAAAGGTGGATAACGAGAAGCTTAGAGCTGTAGAGGATTGGCATGCTCCAACAAGTATTAGCCATGTGCGAAGCTTCCATGGATTGGCAAGTTCTTATAGAAGACTTGTTAAGGATTTTAGCACAATAACAACTCCTCTCACAGCCTTAATCAAGAAGAGTGTAAGATTTAGTTGGGGAGAAGCACAAGACAAGGCTTTCCGAGAATCAAAGCATCGCCTCACTCATGCTCCACTACTTGTTATACCGGATTTCACCAAGACATTTGAAGTAGAATCTGATGGTTCCAAGATTGGAATTGGAGCTTTATTGACACAAGGAGGAAGGCCTATTGTGTTCTTTAGTGAGAAGCTTAGTGGAGCAACACTAAACTACCCTACCTATGACAAAGAGCTTACGCATTAGTGAGGGAAATGGAGACATGGCATCACTACTTGTTGGCTAAAGAGTGTGTTATCCATACAGACCATGAGACTTTGAATCATCTAAGGGGCAAGACCAATCTCAAGAAGCGGCATGCCAAGTTGCTAGAGTTTTTAGAAACCTTTCCCTATATGATTAAATACAAGAAATGAAAGGAAAATGTGGCTGTGGATGCCTTGTCAAGGCGGCATGTGTTGATCTCTACTATGGAAGCCAAGGTGTTGGGTTTTGAAAGTATTAAGGAATGTTATGAAGATGATCAATAATTGAGAGAATGCTTCCGAGAGCATGAAAAGGGAAATTACCACCTGTTTTACATTCATGAGGGATTTCTTTTCAAAGACAAGCGGTTGTGTATTCCTCAAGGATCCATTAGGGAATTTCTTATGACCGAGGTACATAGGGGCGGCCTATTGGGTCACTTTGGAGTTGACAAGACTTTGGCCATACTTAATTCTCATTTCTATTGGCCAAAGATGCAAAACATGGTTGAGAAGTTTTGCGCAAGGTGTTTGACATGTAGGAGATCTAAGTCACAGAGTAATCCACATGGCTTGTGCATGCCACTTCCTATTCCCACTTCCTATTCCCACTTCACCATGGATCGATCTCTCTATGGATTTTGTATTGGGGCTACCGAAGGTTCAGCATAAGGACTCCATATTTGTAGTGGTAGACCGGTTCTCCAAGATAGCTCATTTTGTTCCATTCGCTAAGAAAAAACGATGCAACTCAAATCGCCAATCTCTTCTTTAAAAAAGTCGTAAAAATCCATGGAATACCGAGAACCATTGTCTCGGATAGGGACAACAAGTTCTTGAGTCACTTTTGGAAGACTCTATGGAATAGGCTAAGGAATAAGTTTGTCTACCCCACGACTTGTCATCGTCAAACCGATGGGCAGACCAAGATGGTGAATAGAACACTTGGAACCTTGCTTAGAGAGACCATTGCGAAGAATATAAGGACTTAGCTGGAAGTGTTTGCCTTTTGTGGAGTTCGCCTACAACCGATCCATACATTCAGCTTCCAAATATCCCTATTTGAAGTTGTATATGGTTTTAATCCTTTGACACCCATAGACCTCCTACCATTGCCCCCAGCTCAGTTTGAAAAACCAAGAAGGCACCTCCAAGGCTGAATATGTGAAGAAACTTCATGAGAAGGTCCGGTTGAGTATTGAGAAGAAGAACGAATATTACACCAACCAAACAAACAAAGGATGTCAAGAAGTGAATTTTCAACTAAGGGATTGGGTGTGGCTAAACCTAAGACCAGAGTGGTTCTCAAGCGTTAGAAAAGATAAGCTAGCGCGAAGAGGAAACGGTCCATTCAAAATATCTGAGAAGATCAACGACAATGCGTACCGCCTAGAACTTCTAGGTGAGTTTAACATCTCTTCTATCTTCAATGTTGCTGACTTGGCTCCTTTTGAAACAGGGGATGATCAAGTTTTGTGGACAAAAACTCTAAAAGATGGAGGGGATGATACACACATGGAACCGGATGTACTTACTCCCGATGACAGAGAGCATGAGGAGGAGCTCGAGGCGCCAACAATCCCTCTTGGAGGCATTACAAGGACCAGGGAAAGGTCTTACAGGGGAACACTTATGTGGAAGCATGGATGACAATCAATGACAATCGGATGGCAGCTGATGATAGTTGGATGATAATCGATGATAACCGGATGACAGCTGATGATAACCGGATGACAGCTGATGATAACCGGATGACAGCTGATGATAACCGGATGACAGCCAATCCCCCGAGAGCTTCCAACCTAATCTCACTAACCTATGGAATATCGTGGACCTTGATCAGATATGGGAGGCTAGATAAATGTTTCTTCACTATTTCCCAAGAGTGAATGCACCCAAAGTCGCCAAGGAACTTGTACTCTTTTTTCCCACCTCGAGTTTATCCCAATGGATTTATCGAGGGGGTTTGTAATGAGGCAATGAACTTGGTGCATCACACTCCATTCTCTATGCCTAGTCTGTTTGGAAATGTACATGAAAAGTTGGATTAGGCATGGGGTGTGATCTTATCCTTTTAGAAGACATCCGCCTAAATTAGTCTTCTTTTCTTCTTTAATAATTTTCTAAGTGTTGTTTCTTTTTATTGGGTTCCAATTTAGGAGAGTGTTAGTTATATTAGATCATTTTGTAATTACTTTCTATCTGACTTAAAAGGCTCCATATAAAAGCCCTAAAATCTTTTAATTATTTTGGTTACCACTTTATATGGGATCTCCAAGTGGCTCAAAATAAGTACTGGGAAGCAAGGAAAGGAGAAATAAGGCGGAAAAAGAAATCATAATAACTTTGTCCCGGGCATCCACCATTATACCCATAATGATTGGCCATACGATTCTGCCATCGGAACATCAAGCACTACTGCTTTCTTGAATAGTTCTGGTTGAGTCAGAAGAAAATGTGGTCTTTTATGCAGCTGAGTCCTCTGTCTCCCTTAATCAAAGAAAGATCCTTCTTCTCCAAGGCATAAGTCAAATAAAATAATCAAAAACCGAGATTATTTTCTCTTTCTAGTTCTTGAGCAATTCAAGATCAGATCCTCCACACCTCGAAGCCAAGGTCGGTGTTGGAACTTATTGTATCGAGGTCCTTATGCATCTCTTGTGGTTCACATCTTTTTCCACCTACCTTCATCGTTAGCTCTTTGATCGAGTTTCCCTCCAAGTGCTAACATCCACTTCCACTTCAATCCATCTCTCAAGTTGAAGATTAGATCAAGCTTCTCTCCAATCTTCAGCTCCACTCACTCATTCGCGCTTGAAGACTACTTGAAGAAATTCTACAATTCATCAAGAGGATCACTGGACAAGAAGCTTGGGATTTGAAGACTAAACATGTATCATAAAAAGTTTGATATAAATGCGGAATTAGTTTAGGATAGGGGTTTCGTTGATCCCCGCAAGACTATGAGAATTAATCATTGTAAAGGTATCATGTCCTTATTCTTGAATAATCACACCTCTAATGCTCTTTTTTTTGCCATAAACTTGAAATTTCAAGAGATGTTTGATGTTCCAGTTGTTGAGATATTACAACATTCATTCCAGTAACAATGTTCTACAAAAAGTGTTTTACTACTACCATTTGTTCTAAACTGGGTTTTTGCTAAGCATAGCACTAAACGATAATTCTTATTCATTTCTTGAACTTAATATACTCCACTTATCATGATCAATTATGCTAATTCTTGCAGACCTTAATTTATAGACTTACTTGGGATTTAATTCGACTTCATGAAATAAGCCATCAAATTAAGAAAAGAGTTCCAGGTTTTCATTCAGTTTTTTCAGGAGAGAAAACTCTGGCTATCTCATTTGGTCTTCTTCTTTTCAGTATGATATGGTACAAAATTTAACTGTCTATTTGCAAGATCTTTCAATTATGCAGTCACTTTCTTATCAGTATATGTGGTATGCAGGAAAGAGTAATTGTTTATTTCTCCTAAGCTTAATTTATACTCCACTCATCATAATAATTTCACAATTTTCAGACCTGAGTTCATGTTTACTTAGTTTGGGATCTATTCTTTACTCAACCACATGCTTAATAACATATCAGGTACCTCATTTTATTCTTCCATTGGGTTAGGAGAGGGGACTCAAAGTTTCAAAAGGTAAGAATTCAAATCTAGAAATCTCAATCCTCGTCCCTGATTTCTATCAAATTTTTATGTTCCTTGTTCTAATTTTTATTTTGTGTTTCATTTGAGGGTTATTAGATTCATTAGGTTACCATGTGGTTGCCATATTTTTCAGCGAGTAGATTAACTTTTATCATCATTGGTGAGACTCATATCTGTAACCTATGTTTTTATTCTATAATATTTTTGGAGGAATTAACCATATTTTTTTTGCAGGTTAAGAAATGGTAATAGGCTAAATCTGTTAGTTCTTATGATTATGATTCAAACTTGATGTTGGTATGAGGTAATTGTTATTGTTAATACGCTAAATGTATTAGTTCTGATGATCTCAAATTTTTATTTGTTATTGTCTCAAGTTTTTTATGTTTTTGTTGCTACCTACGACCATCTCTGGTTCTTTCTTTCTTATTTGGGATTGATAATCTCAAACTATCTAACATGCTTCTTTTGATCATGATTCAAACGTGATGCTTCTCTGAGGTTAATTGTTATGGTTAATAGGATAAATCTATTAGTTCTTATGATCTAAATTTTTTTATTTGTGATTATCTCAAGTTTTTTGATGTTTTTGCTGCTTACTTGCGCCCATCTCTAGTTCTTTCTTATTTGTGATTGATTGTCTCAAACTATATAACATGCTTCCTTTTCTTTCTCTTTTAAGAATGTTATTGGCTGAGGTTTAATTGTAGTTTACAAAGTGATTGCTAAGATCCTATCTAGAAGACTTCAGGATCTCCTTTTGGATATGATACAATAGAAATAAACGACATTCATAAAGGAGAGACAGATTGTAGAGAATGTTCTCCTTGCTTCGGAATTGGTGCAAGGTTTATAATAAGTCTGGTATCAAAGAGAGGAATGTTGAAGATAGACCTGTAGAAGGTGTTTGAATCAATTGAATGGTCTTACATCTTGGATATCTTAAGAGCAACAAACTTATCGAGAAGTTACATCTCTTGGATCAAGCAGTGTATAAGCACAACAGGGTTCTAAATAACTGTAAATGGAGAGTTATGTGGCTATTTCAAAGGGCAGAAATGGATGAGACAAGGAGATCCTCTCTTGTCCTATTTCTTTGTGCTTGGAATGGATATCTTCTCTAAGCTATTGGATCTCAGGTTTCAGTCAGGTTTGATAGGCTATCATCCAAAAGAAATCAATCTGTGTGTTTCTCATATCATTTTTACTGCATATGTGATGTTATTCTTTGATGGTGAGCGAAATTCTCTTCATGAAATTATCAAACTGATGTCTCAGATTTTAAACCTTCACTATCACTGCAAGTGCATAGGAGACACAATAGTATATATAGAGGATCGAATCCACAGAGACCAAATTTACACTACAAATTGTGATGAAACGTAGAGCTAGGACATCAATATGGTATTTGTTTTTCACGATTGCAGAAAGTAAACTAAAGCAGTAAATGAAAATTTTGTAAGTGTATGGAGAGAAACAGAGGGCATATGAAATGTCGTAGGTGTCAAGGATTGATAAGATATCTAACTAGTCAGGGATTTGTTAACGAAAAATTCTCGAACTCGAATCACTTATCTAAAACTAGCCTATACCCACAATACTAACTATCAAAACATAAATACCAAGACAATAAACTCCTGAATTAGCCTTACAAAATATGTCAGCATTCATAACATGTTCGATATGTTCACTTAGAAGACTTAACATCAACTCTTGTTGGCTAAGGATACTAAGCTTATCAATTGTTGAATATGGTAACATAATTATCGCTTTTGATGCATATGTTCAACCTAAAGATCTAATGCTAGGTGATCAAGCTAACAATAGCATTGAGAACACAAAAGATAAAGAACCATATGATATATCCCTAATCTATAACTTAACCTAATGAATCATTGAATCCCTTTTAACAAACCCTAAACCCAATTGGGTGATTACATAGACATAGATGTAGACATCAAAAATAAATTCAAAGATTGCATAAATATCAAAATAATGTTAATGGTGTTTGGAAAGCACTATTAAAAGAGTAAGAGACTTCATCTCCCAAATCTAGGAAAACAAAAAGCGAAAAGATGTAAAACACAATAATACAAGTTGGAATAGTTTAGAAACAAGCAAACCTATTGATACATAAATCTCGGGTCTTAAGGTGGCTGGAAAAAGGAAATATGGATCGATCAATCCTAACTCCAAATGCAAAGCTTCATTAATTTGATGGATCGATCGATCCTGAGTTGGATCGTTTAATCCCAGCTGCTCTTCATGTGATTCTTGAAGTGTTCAAAAGTCCAAATCTATAACTAGCTCTGTGTCTCGATGTAAATGGATAGGACTTTCTAGTGGGCATGCTAAAAAGCTTAAACCTTTCCATGAGTACATAGCATGCAGAACATTCTTCATTACCACCCGGCTGAGCTTCCTCCGCATTTGGCATCCATTTTGAAACCAACAAAGGAACATCACATATGTTCCATATACCACGACGAAGCACACGTTGTCTAGCCCTCTCATTTCGAATTCGGAATTTTATCATCTTTTCATCAACCTCAAAAGCATCTATTTTTATCGTCCTATCACCCAAATTCCAAATTTGTTGACAATGAGATGCACTTTCGCTATATGGGGAGCCTTTGCTGCGAATCAACCTACAAGAAATTCCTCCCAAAGTGGAGGTGCATCACGGAGAACATTTTCCGGAACTGAAATGACTTCTTCTCCTTTTATTATCGCGATATCACAAGTATACTGAGTTAGCCCTTGTTTGCTCGCCACCTGAGCCCACGTTTCTTCAAAGGTTCCCTCTCCGGTTCTCTGATTTGTGGTGTTTGATTCTGCGTCAAGCCCTCTGCAGTGGCCACACGGACAGGACCTGCTTCAACCTCCGGCACCAGGACAGCCTCCCCTACTCCAGATTTAGCTCACAGAGGAGATCGTTTGACGTCTAAACCCCCCAGATTGTCTTCTTTCCCATCTCTCACTTCTCCATGGGAAACCCGAGATTCCCTTACAGCAGAGTTTCTCACGGGTTGAGAGTTTTCCTGTCCCAAAACCTCTGAGGCTTCTCTGATCGATGCCCCCGCTGAACCAACAACCAATCCTGTCAACTCTAGAAGCCCTTGTGAAGCCGCCTCCCCCGTCTTTGAACCGCACGTAGCCCCTGCTATCACTGAGTCTCCGATCAATGAAGCTCTGTTTTTTGTGTTACACTTCTGGAGCTGCTTTCCCTCCTTTGAACGGACCCCTCCTTTTTGAAATTCCAAACCTGAACCAGTAGGCTCCTCCACTTGCCCTGTCGCAACCCTCTGAGCCACCATCGGCGCCGGCGGCTGATCCATCGTTACCTTCACGCAAGGAATTTCATAATCACCCTAACTCGCCAGCACACAAAAATGCACTATTCTATTTAATCAGTTCTTAAACTTCTAAGATACGGAGATGTAAAGTTGGCTGCATCTCAACCAGTGTAATAGATGCATCTTCTCTTAAAGTCGTTTTAAAATAGTTTTTGATTCATTTCAAAATAAAAGCTATGAATTTGATGAAGCAAAGGTGCTGGTCGACATTGACCTCTCGCGGAAACTACTATCCTTTTATTTCTATGAAGTCAAAGGAGAAAAATTTTAAGTGACCTTTTCCCTTGGCTACCTCCTCGATGTACATCTTGTGGGAAATGGGGTCACCTGGAGGCTGATTACCTTTTAAAATTTAAAGAAATAAGGAACAAACAGCGGGTTTCGTCTTCTGTTGAGGCGAGGAGGGATCAAGAAAATTCTGGGTTGGTCTGAGATGACTCGGCCTTGGAAAAGCATACATTGCAAGAAGAGGCTGAGAGCTGTCCTAAGCAGATTTCAATAGAAGTCTCAGCTGCAGTTAACTCAGCTTTAGTTCAGAACAAGGGAGAGACATGTGTTACGATGAGGAGTAAAGAGCTGATAAATTTAGGGAGCTCAGGCCCAGAGAGGGTAATGCCTGACTCAGAAAAGCTAGGTCCGTTGCTGGGAGGGATTGAGAGTGAGGTTTCGACGGAGAGGTTAGCTTTGGGTTCTCGGGAAGCTGGAAAAATTGGATCTGAAAAAGGAGAAGTCACGGAATGGTTTGTGGTCCCAAACTTGGGAGGGAAAAAGAAAAAACAAAAGTCTCTAGTTTATGGGGAAGTAATCATTGCATCTCCATCTAGATATGCAGTGTTGGATGTTCAAGGAGAGGAAGCAAGAACACTAAAGGAAGCAATGAACTAACCAGTTGGGGGTTTAAGTGAAAAGGACAAGGCTGGTGAATCTGTTCCGGAAGGGGAGGTAGGGAAATCGAGCATTCCGGGAATAAGTAGAGCTGAGATGGGAACTCGGGTTCCTTTGCCTCGTTCGTCGAAAGTCGCACATAAATACTTTTCAGCAGGAAGCCAGTCAAGTGCTATCGGTAAAAGGAGCCAAAAGAAAAAACATCAATGACAAGTTTCTCTTGGAATATAAGGGGGTTGAACAAAAAGAAAAAACATTCGATAGTCAAAGATATGGTAAGTTCAACCACAATGTGTTTTGGCGGGCTGTTGGAAACAAGAGTCAAAGAGTACAAGTCTGATCAAGTCGCAAAGAGGATTTTAGGAGGCTGGTCTATGGTGTCGAATTATGAACACGATCCGGTGGGGAGAATTTGGGTGGTGTGGAACAACAAGGTGAATCTAAGAATTGAGTCCAAGACAAGGCAGCTCATCTCATGTCTTATTAAGATGAATGGTATAGAAGAGGAATTCCTATGTACTTTCGTTTACGCATCTAACTCATTGGAAGAGCGCCGCGAGCTCTGGTGGGATTTAAAGCATCATCAAGACACAGGTCATTATAGGGGGAAGAAATGGCTATGCCTAGGCGATTTTAATGAAATATTGGAGATCTCGGAACACTCTGTACTGCACGGGGTCTCATCAGGTATGGCTGATTTCCAAGACATGGTAAGATACTGCTCATTCATTGATATGGCTCACCATGGACCGCGGTTCACATGGTGTAATAAGAGGGAGGCTGGGCTAATTTGCAAGAAGTTAAACCGTGTGTTGATAAATGATGAATGGCTGCAGCAAAATAATAATTCCTATTGTGTTTTTGAGTCTAAAGGATGCTCAGACCACCTCTGTTGTGTGATCCACATGTTGGGTTCTTCCTACAAACCAAAATGTCCGTTTAAGGTGGTAAATGAGGTTCTGAAGATGGAAGAATTCAAACCAGCAGTTGAAGTATATTGGAATGCCACGGGGGGAATTTATTCGTCGACAACAGCATTATTCAGATTTTCAAAGAAGCTAAAGGGGTTAAAGCCTATCATTCGAGGCCTTAGCCGCGGAAAAATCCATCAACTGTCTCGACGAACAAAAGAAGCGTTCATGGAGTTATGTAAGAGGCAAGAGGAAACATTGCTGAACCCAAACTCAAACAATATATTAGGCAGCCTATGAGAAATGGGACAGAATCTCAGCCTTGGAGGAAGAGTACCTAAAGCAAAGATCAAAACTCCATTGGATGAATATCGGGGACAAAAATAACAGGTATTTCACAATGCCATAAAGGAGAGACAAATGCAAAATTCTATTCATGTGATTAGAGATGCGGAGAGGGGACTTATAGCTAAAAGAGAAACAATAAAAACAGAGGCGGTAAGTTTTTTTCAGATCTTTTTTCAGCAAGGCCGATGGGAGATTCAGCTCCGGAACAGATTATGCGTGAAGAAATAAGTGGTCTTCTAGAATTTTGCTGCTCGGATCAGGTCAAGGGGAGCTTGACGAGAGCTGTCTTGGAGGAGGAAATAAAAAAAGTGTTATTTACAATGCCGAAAAATAAAGCTCCAGGACCGGATGGATATACGGTAGAGTTCTTCAAAGAAGTTTGGCTATAGTTGAGAAAGAGTTCACAATCACAATCCAAGCTTTTTTCAGATTTGGCTTCCTCCCGAAAGGTATTGACACAACCATTTTGGCATTGATCCCAAAGAAAACATGAACAATAGGCATCAAGGATTACAGGCCGATATCGTGCTGCAATGTTATCTACAAGGTAATATCAAAAATCTTGCCTAATCGTCTGAAGTGGATTCTCCCAGATTTTATAAAGCTGAATCAGTCAGCATTTGTCAAGGACCGTTATATGCTGGAAAACTTGATGTTAGCATCTGAACTTGTGAAGGATTATCACAAACTGAATGTAGAGCCCCGAAGTGCGATGAAAATAGACATATCGAAAGCTTTTGATTCAATGGACTGGCGGTTTCTCATAATGGTTTTAAAGGTAATCGATGTACCGGCTGAATTTATGCACTGGATTGAACTGTGTGTTACGACGCCATCATTCTCAGTTCAGATAAATGGAGAGCTAGCAGGGTTTTTCAGGAGTGAGCGTGGTTTGAGACAAGGCTGCTCCCTATCGCCTTATTTATTTGTCATAACAATGAATATTTTGTCTTTAATGCTTGACAAGGCTACTAGGCAAGGGAGATTTGGTTACAACCCGAGATGCAGAAGCTTAAACATCACACACCTATGCTTTGCGTACGACATAATGGTCTTTGCTGATGGACGAGGCAGATCGATAAAAGGTATTATTGAAGTGTTTGATGAGTTTGTAGAGCTTTCATGTCTGAAAATAAGTCTGGAAAAAACAACCCTATTCGCGGCAGGGATATCAAATGCAGGGAGACAAACCCTTTCGGGGTTTCACCATTGGAGAACTTCCGGTAAGATACTTGGGGCTGCCGTTGTTGACAAAAAAAATGACTATCTCAGACTACCAGCCACTAATAGAGAAGATCCGAGGTAAAATCAGTTCTTGGAAGAATCACTTTTTTTCTTTTGCAGGACGCCTTCAACTTTTCTCCTCGGTAATAGTCAGCCTAGCAAACTTCTGGATGTCTGCATTTCGCCTACCCCGTGCTTGTATCCGATAAATAGACAAAATAAGCTCAGCATTTCTATGGTCAGGACCGGTCCTAAATAAAAATAAAGCGAAAGTGGCTTGGACAGATGTATGCAAACCAAAAGCGGAAGGAGGTCTTGGTCTAAAATCTCTAGTCGAAGCAAATAGAGTGAGCTGTTACAAGTTGATTTGGCGAGTAAATTCAGCAAAACAGAGTCTATGGGTGGACTGGGTCCAAAAGAATCTAATTCGACGAGGCTCCTTTTGGTCGGCAAGCTCAAATGCAAATGCAGGTTCATGGATATGGAAAAGACTCCCCAAACACAAGGAAATGGCGAAAATTTTCCATAAGATGCGAGTACGAGGGGGGGATCAAACATCGTTCTGGCATAACGATTGGAGCTCTCTTGGAAGACTATTTGAGATATTAGGCAGTCGGGGAAGCATTGACATGGGTATCCTAGGATCAGCCACGTTGGAGGAAGTGATAAAAAACCATAGGCCAAGGAGCAGGAGGTTTCATATTATAGCTCAGATTGAAGAGGAAATTCAAAAAGCTCGGGAAGAGGTTTCCTCGAATGATGATATAGCTTTGTGGCGCAATAAGGCAGACAAATACATTCCCCGGTTCTCAACCAAGGATACATGGAATCAAATCAGAACCAGCACCACAGAGAAAACTTGGGCAAAAGTGGTCTGGTTCTCACATGAAACCCCGAAGCACTCGTTTATTGTATGGTTAGCGGCTCAGGATCGCTTATCAACGAAAAATAGAATGCTAGTATGGAATTCAAATGCGGCTGCGTGATGTGTGTTCTGTTCAAATCACATGGAAACAAGGGACCACTTGTTCTTCCTTTGTCCCATCACCAAGCAGGTCTGGAATAATGTAGCTTCCCGGCTGTTCAACCAAGACTTCATGGACAATTTCACCACCATACTAGCCCATCTATCAAAAACAACACGAGGAAATAACAGGTTGTTCCTGAAAAGGTATGTTTTTCAAACTTGTATCTACTTCTTATGGAGAGAAAGAAATCAAAGAAGGCATGGAAAAGTCCCATTGAGCATCGCTGGTATAATAAGAGGAGTGGACAGGACAATTCGACTTAGGCTCTCAACGCTTCAGACGCAAGGAATATGGCAGGAGGGAATACAGCAATGGTTTGCATTACGTGTTTAATTTCCTGTTGTAATTTTCAGTTTCTCTCTTTTCTAAATTTCAGCTCGATCGAGAGTGGAGGTACTCTTTTTCCCATGCGCTGGTTTTTTCCCAATGGGTTTTCCAGCCGTGGGTTTTAACGAGGCCACCGCCCTTGATCATCTATAAGAGCTAAGCATCTAGATCACTATCAAACTTTAGCACACATGTGTACAAAGGTTTTTCTTTGAATATAAGTTTAACATTTATTCAAAAAAAAAGTTCAAATCTAGTCTAAATCATCCATTTACTCCAATGACTGGTAAAACCTAAAAAACTTTGTACAAAGAGAAAAAGCCAGGAAATTTAATCCTAGACTTGATAAAATACTCAGTAACTATATGGAATCAAAGGTTAAAACTCTTAAAACCATGACACATCAAATTCACCATAATTAACCTTTGCTTGTCTTCAAGCAAGAACAAAAGAAATGCTTGAAAACAAGAACTTACACACTCTTTTAGATTCCACCGCGTTGAACTTCCAATCCTCAAGAACTTAGAACAGTGCAAAGAACCATTTAGTACTACATGGAAGTTACCATAATCATAGAAAACATTAATGTACTTTGGCTCCCAAAATCCAAAGGAATCTTTGAAATCTCCATTGTTGACTCTTTAACATTCATTGATTTTTGCAAAATGCAGTCTCACAAAGGAAATATCAAACATGACATGGGCTCAAAATGGAAGGCCAATTTGATGGTGGATGAATTATTTAGGCTTTGCTGATGTAAACGGATGCAAGTCATAGCGCAAAATCACATTCAGACGAATACCAAATGTTGCTACATAACCTCACGAACCTTGGAATCTCTATAAAATTTTGTAAATGTCCTATATGAGTTGTAATGGTGCCTAAGATAACACATTAGACTCACAAAGAAATTATTCTGATTTGTTCTCTGATTTCTTTTTCTTTTCTGCCTTTTCTGTTTTTTTTTTCTTTTTTATATTCAGTAGATTGATCGATTTGCTTATTTTTTCTTTTATTTTAAATTTTGTTCTTGGCCGAGTAGGGGAAGCTGGAACCAGTTCTATTTACACAATTTTCTGCACCAAAGAAAACTCAGACACCTATTATCCAAGTAAAATATTAATACACATGTTTTAAACCCTAATATAGGATTACAAGTGCACAGACACATGCAATAGTATAGGTGGAATCGAATCCACAGAGACCAAGGTTGCATTACTATTCTTTAGAATGATTGCCAAGGTAAGACGAAAAGAAATATTATTTGTTTGTGAATGAAACTAAGTAAGCAATTAAAAGTAAATAAATGAAAAAAGCTTATGGATTAAAATCGTTAGGTCAAGGGAATTTCTATAGAATCAGAGATCATGAACAAGACAACTATTCAGAGAATAATTAGACAAATATCTCAAACTCAAACATAAAATTATAATTAATCCACTGTCGTGGTATCAATTACTTTATCTAGCAATCTAAGTATCTAAATTATCATTTGCACTTTGAATTCTAAACAAGCATTAACAAGTAGGTTCAATATGTTCACGTATAGCAATAGAATTAGCTTTCGTTTACTAATGACGATACGCTCACAGATGTTCTATCCAGCAACTTATAAGCTTTTGGACAATAGATTAAACCTAAAATCATAAACTAGGTGATCAATCTACTCTAACCAATTAGAACAACAATATATGAAGATGACATAATATTAAACCCCTATTGTGTCTGATTCAATGATTCTCAATCCCTTTTGAAAATCCTAAACCAAACTGGAGAACTACTCAACCATGGAAGTAGTGAAACAACCAAAGGTAGAAGAAAAACTCATGAATAATTCAAATATAACACCAAAACTATATCTCTTATTAATATCTCTCAATAGTGTGAGAATAAAACAAAGAGGGTAAAAAGCATAGATAGCCTAAAAATGGCTTAAAACGGGTATTAATAGGGTAGGGGTCATCTAGTTCGAATCCTAATTCCATTAGAAAAAGATAGCAAATTTTCCTTTTTTCTCGGATAAGATATTCACGTCTAGATTTCTTTGCTAACATCAGCATAACGTTTGATATCACCGTTGGATTGACTTCAAACCAATTTCAAATTAAAGATAACTCATAGATCTATCTTGTTTCCAAATTTAAGCTCAATCCATCAGTGGGAAGTGCCTCATCGAATGAAAAACTTCAGACATTTCTGCGTATGTGTGGGACGATCGTGCTTGATGATGGATCAACCAGTCCAAAGCTGGATCAACTGATCTGAAATCTTCTGGTCCATCTTGTTCTTCACAGCAATGTCTTGGCGAGGATGGATCGATTGATCCATTAGTCGGATTGACCAATCTTAAAACTCATGGCAACTCCTTGGATATGGTATCGATCGATTGAATTGTGTGGTTCGATCGATCTAAGCTCTCCAATCGACTCCTCTTTGCTAATTTGCTTCAAAATCCTCTCCAAACGAATATAACTTCTTCCAAATGACTTTGTACCTTATAAGACTCTAAATACACATATGAATCCTTTGCAAAATATGTTAAAAACCCAACATATCAATTCCCCCATACTTGAATCATTGCTTGTCTCAAGTAAGAAAAAAACCAATCAAACCACTCCTTAGACTTGAACGTGCTGAACTTCCAATCCTTTAGAATTTAAAATAGATCAATGAACTAGTTAGTACTACATGTACTTACCATATGCATAGCAAACAATACCTTACTCTAGTCCCCGAAATCATAAGGAATCTCTGAGAACTCCATTGTCGATCATTTAATATTCATTGAATTCTCTTTAAAATGCAGCCTCACAAAGGATTATCAATCACAAAAAGGGCAAGGATTGAAAGGTTAGTTTGATAGTGGCTAAAGTGTTTGGGTTTTGATGATGAAAACCGATGCAAATCATGACACAAAATCACAGTGAGACGAAGATCAAATATTGATACACAACCTCTCGAACGTTGGAATCTCAGTAAATCTCTATAAATGTCCTTAAAAAGTTGCAATGGTGCCTAAGATAGACATTAAACTCATACAAGATTTTATTTTGATTTATTCTTTGTATTCTTTCCCTTCTCGTATTTCTTTTTATTTTTTTATTTTTTTCATTTTATTATTATTTTCTCTCTTTTTCTTTTCTTTTCTCTTTTTTTAATTAATTATTTTTTCGAGAAGGGGAAGTCGGAACCAGTCCTAATCATATAACAATTTCACCAAAGAAAACTCAACCAATAATTTTCTAAGTAAAAGAGAGCACTATACTTATTAGAGATCCTTAGAACAAAGAGGTGTTTCGGTCTGCATACTCCATAGTTTTTGCACTTGATTGCACATGATAATGATGAAGTAGAAGGCCCATGGTTTGAATGAAAGGATAAGGTAAGAGTATGGTACCAAACTAAAGATAAGCTTGGTCATTCGGAGTTCTGAAAAGGGTGGTTGATTGAAAAAGGTTGAATAGAACTCTGAATATTATGATTCTTGTGCAATATCAAGCCCCTTATTGAGAAAATTAAGTCATGTTAAAGTCTTGTAAGATAGAACCAATATTAGATCAATCAGATTTCCAAAGGATAGGAAATTCAGGTAAATTGATCTTCGATGTTGTTTCTAATCTTCCTAGTCAACACTAGATGAAATCCAAGAACAACATGATAATATTTTCCATATTTGACTCAATAAAACAACATAAAAACTCAAAATAAAACTAAAACAAAGAAATGGCAATAGTCCCAACAAGTATCCCCCTCCTCAGACTTACTTCACACCGTCTCGGTGTGAAAGTATATCCTAAGTAGAGCACAAAAAATTCAAAAGCAAAATAAGATAAAAGAAAACTATAACTATAAGTACTTACTAGTGGGTTGCCTCCCATCAAGCGCTTATTTAATATCATTAGCTTGACTGCAGCAATGCCTAAGCGTTATGAGAATCCTTGGAAGGATTAGGGTGTGGTGGGGTGGGTTAATATGTGGTTCGCGTGTTTGTGTGTTATGAAGATCCAGCTTCAAAACCTTGCTCATCATATCATCCACAGCCTCTTGTCCTTTTCCCTAAGTTCTTGAGTGATGATTGCCTTGACTTTAGAGAAATGCTTAGACATACCTTTGCACCCTAGCTTGTATTCAGTTGTATTCCTGACACATCTTTCTGGCTTCAAAGTGATTTGAGAACCTTTCAGCACTCCTCCAGACTTAGACTTGTCTCTCTTATCAATATTCTCCTAAATGCCAACATAAAAAGCATAATCCTTGGCATGACCCTCTAGAACTGCATCGTAGAAGACCGTTTTATTTATGTTTGAGAGACAGACCCTCTTGTTAGGTAGATCAACGACTACTCTTGTGGTGCAACGAAAGGCTTTCCTGAAATCAACGGCATATAGGCATATGTGCTAATCTCGACAACCTGAAAATCAGTAGGTATCTAGCATTTTCCGATTTGTACTGGAATGTCTGTGATGCAGCCGTTCAGATTTGATGAAGTGGTATCCGCAAAACAAAGAGTCATGTCTGAAGGCTGTATGGATTCAATCCCAAAATACTCAACGATTTCTACTTACATGACTTTCACAACGGCTCCAAAATCACAGAGGGAGTCTTCAAGCTCAATACCATAGATGGATCATAGTAAAATGAACTCTATTGGATCCACTAATTTAGGTAATACCTTTAGTGGTAGGGCTGGAACAGGTTGTGGATGTTTTGGGTAAGGAACCTTAGGAACATAAGCAGGTGTTTGTGAAGAATATATCACTTGAGTGGTAGAGGATATTGATGGCTAGTGATTGGATCGATTGATCCCTGAGTGGATCGATTAATCTGGATTGGTACGTGGTGATGGTCTATTATGGATCGAACGATCTTATATAGTGCTGATTGATCTTGAGACGATCGATCTTGAATTTTACAGATAGACTTGGCTGGTAGAGATCGATTGATCTTGGGATAGGCTGATCGATCTGGAGATTGGATAGATCAATCTGGAGATTGGATAGATCGATCATGTGGTTGGATCGATATATCTGAGGTAGTTGCAGATATTGAACGCTCAAGCTTCAATTCAAGATCAGCCATTCTATCATTCAGCTCTTGGTAATTCTTTTTTGACCTTCCAAGATCTTTTTCAGCATAAATTGTGTTTGATTTTAACCATATTCACATTCGTTTTTGAGCCACTATAACCTTTCTCCATTCCTTGGGTTTTTCTTACCTTTGCTGGAAAAAAATCCTTGCTGACATTTTATTGCTTCTGAATTCTGAGCATATTGAGTATCGAGCAGCTTAAGATGAGTGTAAACACCTTTAAATTTACCATTCAGCTCGGCATACATGTTTTCCACTTTGGCGTTGATCTCATTCCAAGCTTTCTCTTGAGAAAAAAAGAGTTGTTGCATGAGAGCCTTGAGTTCTCCTTGAGATTAATTTGCAGAGTTTGGAGGCTACTAGAATTGTTGTCCTTGTTGCGTATAGACCTGATGTTGAGGATTTTCGACATTTCTGTTGCATTAGGATAGATTAGGATGACTTCTATAATTCTGATTGAACCCCTTGTTCTGCACATACCCTTGTCCTTACACATAGTTAACATCTCGTGACTCATCATTATGTCCTTCAGCAATACCTTAGAAACAAACTGGATCTTCTCCATCTTCACAAAAAATTGCACACGCCTCTGTTTTGCCTTTAGCAATAGATTACCTTATCAGTTAGTCCATCGATCGTCTGAGAATCCACGTTGTTGACCTTTCTGGATCCATTACTCGTAACAATGATTGTTGGAACTTGCAGTCAAGTTCTCTATAAGCTTGTATGCTCCTCTCACACACTAAGTCATGAAGTCTCTATTACTTGAAGTGTTGAGAGAATTCTTGTAATCCTAATCAACTCCATCATAAAATATGCTAAAAATTTGCTTCTTTGAATACCCATGATCAGGGCACTTTCTATGCTACTCCTTAAACCATTCGCAAGCTTCACAAAAATATTCCATGAATGTTGTCCAAATGTAGTAATCTTGTTCCTTAGAGAAGTCGTCTTGGATTTAGTGTAGAAGTGATCGAGGAAGGTAGTTCTTCATTCAGCCCAAGTCCTAAAAGAACCACCAGTTAAAGACTTAAGCTACCTCAAAGCCTTGTCTGCTAAAGAAAAAGAAAACAATTTACATCTATGGTAATTAGTGTGTATCCCATTAGACTTTGTTGTGCTGCAGATTTCCTCTAGGTTCTATATATGATCCATTTGGTTCTCAGCAGGTAACACATGTAAGAGATCCTGCTTCACTAATCTTAAGTCTTGCCTCACTATCTCAGGCCAGAAAATTGCAGCTCTGTTATGATAGAACGTGTGGGTGTGTCAATGTCCCCAATAGAACGCTGATGAGCTTGATGTTGTTGACGCAACTGCTGCAATTGCTATTATAAGTCTTGGAATTGAGCAGCTGCGGTGGCTTGAGCATCAGCAAGTGCGTTGTTGTCCATGTTATCGCCCATGTGGACTAGTTTCGACTTCGCTTTTGTAGCTTTATTGTTAGCACGTATTATTTTTGCTAGCTCTTGATTAGTGAGATGTAGGAGATCTCCAGAACCGTCACGTCTCCTTTGACCTGAGAATCAAAAACAAGCAAAACTAAAATGTAATTACTAAGCTAAGAGACACACGCAGCAGTATAGGTGGGATCGAATCTACAGAGACCAAGTTTGCACTATGATTCTTTAGAATAATTACTAAGCTAAGACGAAGAAAGATTAATTGTTTGTGAATGAAACTAAGTAACCAATTAAAAGTAAGTAAACGAAGAAAACTTATGGATTAGGTCAAGGGAATTTCTAGGAAATCAGGGATCATGAACTAGACAATTATACAGGCAATGGATTAGGCATAAAATTATAATTAATCTACTGTCGTGGTATCAAGTATTTTATCTAGCAACCTAAGTATATAAACTGTCGATTGAACTTCGAATTCTAAACAAGTATTAACAAGTATATTCAATATGTTCACGTATCGCAATAGCATCAAGTTTTATTGGCTAAGGATGATACGTTCACCTATGTTATATCCAGCAATTTATAAGCTTTTGGAATGCTATATCCAGCAACCTATAATCTTTTAAAGAATAGATTAAACCTAAAATCATAAACTAGGTGATCAATCTAGTCTAAGCAATTAGAACAACAATAGATGAAGATGACATAATATTAAACCCTTATTTGTGTCTAATTCAATGATTCTTAATCCCTTTTGAAAACCCTAAACCTAACTGGAGAACTACTCAGCCATGGAAGTAGTGAAACAACCAAAGGTAGAAGAAGAACTCATGAATAATTCCAATATAAAACCAAAACTATATCTATTATTAATATATCTCAATAGCGTGAGAATAAAACAAAGAGGGTAAAAAGCATAGATTTCCTAAACAGTGGCTTAAAACATGTATTTATAGGGTAGAAGTCGTCTAGGTTCAATTCTAATTCCATTAGGAAATGATAGTAAATTTTCTTTTTACTCGGATAGGATATTCTCGTCTCAACCGTCTTCATGAAAATAGGTCTACCTTTTAATCGCACCGTTGGATCGACTTCAAACCCTTTCCAAATGAAATATTACTCAAAGCTCCATCATTTTTCCAAATTTGAGCTCAATTCATCGGTAGGAAATGCCTCATCAAATGACAAAATTCATACGTCTCTGCATTTTTGTGAAATCGATCGTGCTTGATGATGGATTGATCGGTCCAAGGCTGGATCAATCGATCTGAAGTCTTCTGGTCGATCTTATTCTTCAAGAAATTTCTTGGCAAGGATGGATCGATTGATTTATTAGTCAGATCGATCAATCTTGAAACTCACGACAACTCCTTGGATATGGGATCGATCGATCCAATTGTGTGGTTTGATTGATCTGGTTAGGTTCACCAAACTCCTTAGATCGATGGATCGATCGATCCAAATAGGTATCGATCCATCTAAGTCCTCCTATCGACTACTTTTTGCTAATTTTCTTCAAACTCCTTTCCAAACGAATATAACTTCCTCCAAGTGACTTTGTACCTTATAAGACTCTAAAAACACCTAAAAGACTCTAAAACACATATGAATACTAAGTAAAATACTTTAAAACCCCAACATATCAAATATATCATTAATCTTACCAGAGATCTTTAGAGAAGAAAGTTGTGTCGGTTCGCATAGTCCGTAAAAAAGATGTAAAAGAAGGCATGTGGTCTGAAAGAATGGATAGGGTAAAGGTGTGGGTACCAAGCTAAACATGAGCTTGGCATTCATAGTTTTGAAAAGGGATGTAGAAAAGATGGGATTGAACTTCAATGTTGTAATATATTGCACAATCTCTAGCTCATGAGTGAGAAGTTAAGTCAGTGTTAAGTCTTGTAAGATAGATTCAACGTTATATCATTTAGATTTCCAATAAATAGAAAAGTTCTGGTAATGTTGATCCACTGATGGTGTTTCCAATCTTCCTATTCTAAGAACAATTACTATTAGAAGTTTGTTAGAAAGTTAGTCAACACCACGTGAAATCCAAGAATAACATAAACATTCCCAAGTTTTGACTCAATCAAAACGACTCAGTAAAAAAGAGAAATCAAAAAGACAAAACAATGTTAGTACCGAGCAGACACCCTTTCCCAAGACTTACTTCACCGCGTCCTGCTCTGAAATAAAATCAAAGGAAAAGGTTATGAGAATAACAACACTGAATGAAAATATATTCAAAAGAAAAAGAAAATAGAATAAAAAACTTATTGGTTACCTTCCATAAGCATTTATTTATAGTCATGAGCCTAATTGTAATGATGCCTTTGCATAATGATAATTGATAGGAAGATTAGAGACTTCCTCGTCTGGATCATGGTGTGGTGGTCCGAGACAATGCCCACTTGTTGTGAACTCCAAGCGTGGATCCATTTGGAGAAAGTAATCCTCTTGTGTTGCAGTGTTGAGCTTCTAATTCTCACAACTCACTCCTTGTTCTGGCAAAATGTACTTTGGAGTTATTATCTCGCTCCAGTTTTTGCTCAAAGGATCATTTTGAATTACCCAGGGATCTATCAATCCAGGATGAGATCGATCGATCCGCCAATTTTGCAACATATTCGGAATTTATTTCATATTGTTGGGACCATTCGACACGACCCCTTGGATCGATCGATCTCTGTGTTCTTATGTCAAGACCTGATTCAACGGAGGGAACCGAATTGTTCTATTGATTCGCTTCAATGTGGATAAATGAAATATATCTTTAACTCCTCATCGAAATCTAATATATAGGCGAATCTGGTTGTTTTTATCTTGCAATACCCAAACTAACCCTCCTCTTGTACCAATGGGATCTCTAAGAGGTTCTCCAAATGCATCGCTTGTATTATCTCATTCATGACCTCATTAATGGTATCAATCCAGAATGTTTGGCCATCAATAGTAGACTTCTTTATCATTTTCTCAACATCAAACTTCATTACGAGATCACTGAGATGAAGGTCAATCTTGCGTTTCTGAAAATTGACGATTGTTCATGCGATTTCTAAGAAAAGTCCACCAAGAATGATAGGATCTTGTGGTTCTTCTTCATGTTCCAGCACAATGAAATTTTTCAAGATTCAGTATCCACCAATCCTCACATGCACAGTTTCTAGAAGGCCTACTGGATATCGAACGGATCAATCCGCCAAGATCAAGGAGATCTTGCATGGCTTAAATGTATGAAACCTAAGGCGCTACGAAACAGACAATTGCATCAAGCTCATACCAGCACCCAAATCACAGAGACAACACTTGAATTTGATATCACCGATATCGCATGGCAAAGTGAAACTTCCAAGATCTATGCGCTTTTCTTGCAATTTGTTCTATAACAGAGTGCTACACTCATGTTCAAGAAGCATCGCACCATTTTACAATGTCATCTTGTATGTAAGGATGTCCTTCATATAGTTCTTCAATGTCAAGACCAGATTCACAACATCAACAAATAATAGTCTCACTTGTAGTTATTCTACAATGCTCTTCTTCTTTTCCTAGTCCTTTTGAATCTTATTCTTTTTTCATGATGGATATGGTAGCTTAGGTACGTAGGATGGTGGAGGATCATTGGGTGGTTCCTTTTTTGCAGCAACAATGGTTCCAAATCCTTTAGCCTCTGTAGATCGATCCCTGGATCCATTTTCATGTGATGGGTTATTGGATCGATCGATCCCATGTTAGATCGGTCGATCCTCATCAACATCTAACAATTATGGAATCATCATTCCCGAATGGTTAAGTAAGATGAAATCATGTATTACCCTAACTAGTGTTCTTGTTCTGAAATCCTTGTGTGAAAGTCTGACGTGGATGTGCTTCGACAAATGATTTAGCTTGGAATGACTTACCATGTTTGTTGTTGAGTGGAAGATAGAATTGGTCAGTCAGGTTCTCAACATTAGTATTTATGTAAGAAAGATTTGGATGATTCATGTGTTTTTGATTGAATCTCCGATTCTGGAAATTTTCTAGTCCTCCTACATAGTTTCCTCTTATGTATTCTCAGCCCCATCATCAACACCACATTCCTAAAAGTCATGTTCCTCACGCATGTTCATAGTCATTCTCTGCACCTTCAGAAGTATATCAACCTTAGCAGTAATATCCTTAATTACTTTATTACTTCCTACAACTCTTGTTCTTCTATCATAATAAAGCAATGATTAGCATCTCTTTTTGCAAGGTTCTTAATCAGCTCAGTCGTTCCTCAAGCATATTGCTTATAAAGTATCATCTACTTGTTGTATCTAGAGCCATTTGGTATTTTGACTTAATCCCACTGTAGAAAATAATCATGATGTCCTGTTCAATGTACCTTTGATGCGGACAGTCCCTTAAATATTGTTTGAACTGATCTTATGTCTCATAGAATGATTAAGGATCATGCTAGAAAGTAGTTATCTTGTTATTAAGAGCAACATATCTAGCATTAGTGAAGAAGTGGTTCAAGAATTCATCTCTGGACTATCCCCATCTAGTAATAGATCCAAGCTTGAATGACTTTAGCCACATGTGAGCTTTGTCACAAAGAGAATGGACACGTATACGAGCCTGTAGTGTTGCATATCTCTTAAAATATGTTAATGGGATCCCTTGGGTTTTTGGTAGATAGCCCATGGAATTGATTCTGCTTGACTAGTGCAATGATTTAAGGCTTGATCTCATATTATTGCCTCTGAATGACGGGTGCAATGATTATTGAATGGTCACTAAGAATCACTCGTCGCTAGGGCTGATAGTTCCAAGCTGGAGGTCCCCGAGGTGGAAGAGCAGAAAGCATGCATGTAGCAATGTCTTGTTGGCACACAGCTTTAATGTCTGCTTGTTGCTGATCAGATGCATCTTGTTGAAGTTTTGCAGCAGCATCTTGTTGAAGTGTTGCAACACCATCTTCAGGATCATCAATGGGATCATGTATGCCTCCTCCAAGACCAAGCTGATTGTTTCGTCCACCCATCCTAGTTTGTCTCTTGGCTTTGATGTTAGCTCTGATCAGTCTAGAAAGCTCATTGTTACTTAGATTCTACAAGTTTTTAGAGTCGTGGCTTTACAATTGCATGCACCTAAGAACAAAGAAAGATCAAAACCGATTAGTAAACAAAACAAAATAGAGGGAATCAATCGATCTCTAAGTAGATCCATCGATCTCTGATGTGAAAAATTAAAACCCTAGACTAGACTAAAAAAAACTCGTCAGCAACGTACTGATCCTCGACAACGGCACCAAAAACTTGATTTCTCAAGTTTTAAAGTTTCATTATCACTACTAGTACATATGACACATAGTAGTATAGATTATGTATTGAATCCATAGAGACTAAAGTCACACACGAATTGATGAAACGAATAGAAAAGGTCCCTAAATCTCTAAAATCTGAACAGTCCGATGGAACTTACCTATTAATATCACAAACCATCGGTGTAACTTGCTATAGAAATTGCAAAGGGTTCCTAAAGCTTTAACATTTACATTTGAGTGTGCTTAAACAGTTTGATTTTAGTTGCCTAATGATAACACAAAGGGGAAATGGAAATAGGAAAAGACCCTAAAAGTTCAGGTTTTTCAAAATACTCGATATTTCTTCAATGCTATAAAGGAAAGGGAGATGAGAAATTCGATTCATGAGATTAGAGACCCAGCTGGGGGGATCCTTACAACAATGGAGGATATTAAAGCTGAAGCAGTAAGGTATTTCACACATCTATTTACGGATCCACAAGGCCAGAGTGGTACAAACCCAAGGACAGAACTGGTGGCGGCTCAAATAGACATTCAGTAGTGCTCGGAGGATCAGAGACGAGAGCTAATAGAGGAGGTGACGGAGCTGGAAATAAAGAACATCCTATTCTTGATGTCATCGAATAAATCACCGGGTCTGGATGGATACACATTGGAATTTTATAAGGAGATGTAGCCCATATTAGGGAATGATTTTGTGGTGGCAGTCAAATTATTCTTTACATACGGTTTCTTACCAAATGGGATCAATTCAACGATCCTGGCTTTAATCCCTAAGAGGACAGGAACTATAGAGATGAAAGATTACAGACCGATATCTTGTTGTAACGTGATATACAAGGTGATATCAAAGGTAATAGCAAATCGTTTGAAGAATATACTTCTGGGGTTCATCATTAATAACCAGACAGCATTCATAAAGGATAGATACTTGATGGAAAACCTCCTTCTAGCGTCCGAGTTAGTTAAAGACTATCATAAAACTGAGATAACTTCGCGATGCGCCTTGAAAGTCAACATCACAAAAGCTTTTGACTCAGTAGATTGGCGCTTCCTCCTCAGTCTACTGCGAGAAATGAGGCTACCGCCCTCCTTTATACGGTGGATTGAACTGTGTGTGACAACCCCTTCGTTCTCAGTCCAGGTTAACGGGGAGTTGGCGGGGTACTTTCAGAGTGAAAGGGGTTTAAGGCAAGGCTGTTCTCTCTCCCCATATCTATTTGTTATTTGCATGAACTATTTGTCTCTCATGTTGGATAAGGCTACGAGAAATGGGGAGTTCAGATATCACCCAAGCTGCAGGAGTCTGGGTATTACGCATTTGTGCTTTGCAGATGATATTATGATCTTCGCTGATGGGAACACAAGATCAATAAGAGGTATACTGGCGGTTTTTGAACGATTTACATCAATCTCGGGTCTGAACATTAGCCTAGAGAAATCAACTTTTTTATTACCGTAATTTTGTCGGAAGCCCGGGCAGCCTGAAGCGTATTACCCCTAGAGATGGGGACTCTCCTGGTAAAGTATTTAGGGATGCCTTTACTAAAAAATAGAATGACAAGAGGGGACTACCAGCCACTCATTGAAAAAGTTCGGAACCGCATCAATGCTTAGAAGAACCGATTCCTTTCCTATGCAGGTAGATTACAGCTTCTCTCTTTTGTGATAGCAAGTCTACCGAACTTCTGGATTGCAGCGTTTAGATTGCCGAAAGCCTGCATAAGGGAGATCGAGAAAATAAGTGTCGTGTTCCTATGGTGTCCGGAGCTGAATAGCAGGAAAGCCAAGGTAGCATGGAGTGATGATGTATGCAAACTGAAATCAGAAGGAGGACTCGGCTTGAAGTCTTTGGTGGAAGCGAATAGGGTAAGTTGTTACAAACTTATTTTGCGCATCGTATCAGCAAGGGATTCACTATGGGTGAACTGGATCAAAAAAAATTTAATTCGTAAAGGCTCGTTCTGGTCCAAGAAGGAAACTAAGTCAGGAGGATCTTGGATGTGGAGAAAACTCCTAAAGTATCTAGAATCCGCGAAAATCTACCACAAGGTTGAGGTGCGTAGTGGGACTAACACTTCTTTCTGGCATGATAACTGGTGTTCGCTTGGTAGATTGATAGAAGTCCTGGGAGAAAGAGGGTTTATTGACATGGGAATAAAAGAAAATGCTACACTAGGGGAGGTATTTCAACAACAGAG
Source organism: Cardamine chenopodiifolia (assembly GCA_963922655.1). Lineage (NCBI taxonomy): Eukaryota > Viridiplantae > Streptophyta > Magnoliopsida > Brassicales > Brassicaceae > Cardamine > Cardamine chenopodiifolia. The sequence goes on along the minus strand of OZ000476.1, from coordinate 9,415,148 downwards.
ACCCAGGCGGAGGAGGCCTCAGGTCTTGGTGCAGATAGAGGCGGAAGTGGACAGCCTTCAGACACAGGGGTAGGGGCTTGAGGATGTTTCATTCTGGAGATACAAAGAGAACAGCTTTAAAGACTATTTCACTTCGAAGGAAACATGGAACCAGACGAGAAACCAAGGAATCCGAAACATATGGCACAAAGCGGTTTGGTATACTCACTCCACGCCTAAATTTTCATTTATATTGTGGCTCGTAGCTCTAAATCGTTTAACGACAGGGGATAGAATGAGGGCTTGGTCTAACACGGCTCCGACAAGCTGTTTTTTTTGTCCCCAGGTTCTGGAGACCCGTAACCATATTTTCTTTGAGTGTTCCTATACGTCACAGGTTTGGTATAAGCTGGCCCATGGGTTGATGCAACGAGATTACACAAATCAGTTCGATCTTCTAATGACAAAGCTACAAGCGAGGGGCAGCAGAACACCGACAGCCTTTGGGGTTAAATACACTTTCCAAGCCGCAACATACGCAATATGGAGCGAACGAAATCAAAGAAGACACGGTAGCATCCCGCTGAGGGTAGAGAGACTAGTGTGTGCGATTGGAGGGACAGTAAGAAATAGGCTTTCATCGTTACAAGCCCAAGGTATCATGCGAGAAAGCCTGCAAGTTTGGTTTAGCACAAGAACATGAAGATCTCAAAACAATTTTTCAGCTCCATCAACAAGTGGAGGTACTCTTTTTCCCGGAAAGTATCCTAATTGGGTTTTCCATTTGCGGGTTTTAACGAGGCCCCACTAATTAGTTCTCAATAGCTGCTCTAAGGTGTCATGTCAAAAGAAAGATGCACTCGATGTAACAAACGTTGTTTTCTTTGAATATATATTAACATACTATTCAAAAAAAAAAAAGTTCAGGTTTTGGAGCTCTATTAGAGTTGTTCGATGGGAGTGGCTTAAAACAGATCTTTTGGTTCAATAACAAAGGGGGTATGCAATTATCAAAAGCCCTCAAATCTCTGAAATTAGAAAAGTCCCATGGGAATTGCATAATGATTTGACAAACTATCGACTTAAATTGATAATTCAAACTAGCGGCTTAATACCAATTTTTAGGTTCAAATAATGAGGGAATGAATGTCTGAATGTGTTAAAATAGTCACATACGAGTTTCCTTCCAATAACACAAAGGGATATAAAAATAACAAAAAATTATTATTTAAAAAAAAAAAAAGTGGATATGAATCCCACAAACTTGCTATTCGTTTTGAGCTCTATAATTAGATATCTGATGGGATTTGCATATAGAAAATCCAAAACCAACGGCTTAAGTCCAATTTTTCGGTTCAAAAACAAAGGGGCATGGTAATTGTAAAAGCCCCTAAATCTCTAAAGTTATAACAATCTCATGAGAGTTGCCTAATTATATCATAAAACTGTAGGTTTAAAATCAAATTTCCGGTTCAAAAAGAGAGGGGGTATGGAAATTACAAAGGCCTCTAAATCTCTATAATCATAACAGTCCGATGGGAATTGCGTAATAAATAAATAAAACAACGGCTTAACATGAAATTCAAGCCAACGGCTTAATGATAGATACTTGTTCATTTAGCAGGTATTGACGCCATCTTGTTCAGATCCATGCAATCCGTCTGATAAAACGAAAAACATTCAGTTGATGTCTAATGATGCTTTCCATGGCCCATATAAGGGCCTCCAACTCCGAGTGTAGTGCTAAGAGACTCCTGTTGGTGTCGTAGACCCATAAGGATCGCTTCTCCATCGTGCTTTTCACAAACCCATCCAAGACCTGATCCAGTATCCAGCTTCCATGATCCGTCTGTACGACATCATAATTCGCCAATGTTAAGTGTTCTTGGAGCTGGTTCAATTGGTGTAGGAAATGAGGCTTCTATTGGTGAATTAAGCTTTTCATGAACCTCTATCCATGCCTTAAAACTCTGTGTTTCCATGACCGAGAATATCAGGTGGTTCTCGAACAATACCTTCAAATAATTTATCGTTACGATTTTTCCAAGGAAAATGCCTTGACTTCCTCCATTATATTCTCATTCAAGAGTCTCAAAAGAAGATACTCGAAATTTAAATACACTGAAGAGGAAGGGAAAGCAACTGCGTTTGATGGAAGTGATGATAAGTCCCATGTTCAAACAGTGCATAATTGATCATTCACTTTCAGCTCCACAACGTGGGAAATTAGTGTCACATGGTACTCCTCGTTCATTTAGTTTGACTTGTGAATTCTAATTATAAAAGTTAAAGTTTTAAGCTTACTAGTTAACTTTTGTTTCAACTGTAAACAAAAAAATATATTATCAATTTTGCATGGCTTCTTTGAGTTCTCTAATGATTGTTTTACCGTGGTAAACATCGAATTACTTATTTGCATAGCTTCATAAGGCTTTTTAATGATTTTCGTGGATTTAACATATCAAAGTTAATGAATCTAGCAAAGTTTTATAAAGACGAGTTAGCTTCATGCAGTGTTTATATCTTGAGCAACACCGTGAAATATACATTGATAATGAACGAACGACAAGGTCATAGATTAAAAGTTTGAAGTCTTGGAAATCATTTTCTAAGTGATTATCTAGTTTGCTTTATTAAAAATGAGTTATTCGCACATGTTCTGAATGAAGCGGTGACATAGGCTGAAAATGGAATTGGATGTTGGCTTTCGTGTCTCTAGAGGCTATGATGAATCGGTTCCAAATAATAAATGAACGTAGAGTACATTTATAGACTAGTATTTTAATTTAAATATGACACTTTTTATTTCAATGTTTTATTTAATATTTGTGCACTTAGTGAAAATTTTCTCTGGATCCGTCCTTGGCGGCCGCCGGTGTCATCAGAAAAAATAGCGACAATTGGAATGCTCGCTGCCACTGCTTTCATGAAACGCTAGTGTTACCCTTCACATACTCTCGTCAAGTAGGTTATTTTTCTCTGTCGCTAATGCGCCAACGACTTTTTAAAAATAATACAGGGCTACTCTCTTTTCTAGCACGGATGCTGTTGTTGTTTTGGATAATGAAGTCATATACGATATCAGCAGGAGATCTTTGGACATTGAGAGGCCTACATACACCTGTCTAAACCTACTGATCTCCCAAACCATCTCTTCGCTTACAACTTCTCTGTGAAAGATTATGAGGAAGTTTGTGCAAAAGAGCAGACGATATCAAAGAAGGTGATGAGTATTAGGTACTAAGAAGACACTAGAGGGTTTTTTTCTTTCTTTCTTGAGACGTATATGGAACCATCCATGTGAATCTGATCTCTTCCAGTTAGTTTGTGATGTTCAGTCTCTCACCTCTTATTTCTCCTTTTGCGTTTACTGATGGATTGTGTTTATAGTGCCTCTCAACACAAAGTTTGAAGTATTCTTCTATGGTTTATTTTGAAATTTTAGATGTCTTTCCTGTCCTATCTATTGTCAAGTCAATTTTGAGAACGCTAATAGTAAAGACGGTTGCGAGAAAATGTACATAGTAAACCAGTCCATGTCCACACTACATCGTGGCTTGTGAGAAGATGGTTATCATCAGAAATAGAATCTTACAAGTTCAAATTTATTATCTTCAAAGACAAAAGAGAATCATACATGGCAGTATAAACGAAAGACAAGTTTTGGATCGTACAAAAAACCCAAGACTTCCATAAATGTAAAGGACTTTCACGTTCTTCTAACCTTATTTCTTATCATTACTACTCTCAAGCTCCTTCCTTAACTGACACGAGAAGTCGTCATTGACATCATCATCATCCCAATCATCTTCCCATTGCTGACTAGCTTCCTTTACTTCCTCTTTCTCCACCCAATCTTCCAAACATTGAAAAAAAAATCAATAAACATCGCCAATTCATTCAGTAGAGAGACTAATACACCGAAAAATGTCACCAAATATAGATCCATTACACATCAAAACTAGCCCAATTCATACAACAGAGTCTATCTTTATAAATTCTTTCAATACAACAATTAGTTAAATCTTGAAGACTCAACTGACTGGTAAATCACAATCCGTTCAAATCATACCCCAAATCAAAGAAATTTTAGCCTAGGTTGAATTTTAGAGGACTCCAACTCTCACCAACCTACTCAATGCCCCCCAAAAATTCCCAAATCCACGATAACCTAATCACCAATTGGTTGCTTATAAGTTTGTATCTAATTAAACAGTATCTTTACAATGAAGAAGTAAGAAATATCAGAAATAAATTACTTAAATCCAGAAAATCGCTATTATATCCATGAATTTTATGAGCACTGATTGAATCAATAAAAATCAAAGAAGCGACGAGTAATGACAAAGATTCACCTTCGTTGATTTCAAATTCCTCGAATTCATCGTCGTCCTCAAACAGATCCACCTTTACAACTTCAGTAGTCGCCTTTGGGTCTGCCGCCATACTTTACAGATGTTTAAGCAACCAACCAGATCGAGAAAACCTAAGAAGATTATCACGAAAACACGATAAGTTTTTTTCCAAGTAATTATTGCAAAAAGCTTCGATTGAAAAGAATGGAATTAATTGATAACGATGAAAACCTAACCTTTATGAGAGCTTTAACGAGAAGCGGAAGCCGAATTTTATTGTCTAGAACACGCCAATAATGTAGTGTTTATACTTATTATGTACCTTGTATCGAACCGGAATCGGTTATACTGTGTCTCCTCTTCTAGAATTTGTAAATTAGATAGTTTTAGATGTAAATTTTGGAAAATTATAAAGTTGTAGTTAGGAGAAGAAGAGAAGAAGAGAAGAAGAGGACGCAGAGGAGTCGGTGGTTAAAACATCCATCCTTAAGCTTTTTTTTTCGTTGGGTTATGGTCCAATTTATTAAAAAAAATCTGATAACGAGTAGTTTTACCATCTCGCAAATGTATAACTAGGGATGGGTAGAAACCCGTACCCGTGTATCCGAATCGAATCCGATCTGATAACGCGTATTCGAACCCATTCAGTATCCGACCAAATTATTCTATTCAGTACGAGATCTCTAAACCCGAAACTCGAATGCGTACCCGAAAATACATAACTATCTATTAGAAAATACATAACTACCCATAAGAAAATACCCTAATTTGAGGATTATATCCTATAAATGTGGAATTTTTTATGTGTAATATACACAAATCGAGTCGAATCTGAACCGAAAAATCTAAAAACCCAAAAAACCCCCAAAAAAACTCAGAACCCGACCCGAAAATCCGATCCGAACCTGACCTGAAAACACAAAAACCCGATCCGTACCAGACCCGAAAACCTAAAAAAACCTGAAAAACCCAAAAACCCGACCCGAACCCGATCCGAAAATCCGAAAAAATCCGAAAAACCCAAACCCGAATCCAAACCAAATCAATACCCGAATTTTCTAGGTTTTTTTCGAGTTTCAACTTTATACCCGAACCCGAAAAACCCGAACCCAAAAAATTATTCCATTAGCTATGAAATTCCTATACCTAAATACTCGTACACGATCTGATTTTACCCGAACCCAAACTCGATACCCAAATTGTACACCCTTATGTATAACTGTCGAATGGCTCAATTACATAATTTTTTAATAAGTGTAAATCATAATACTTTTTAGATTGGCCAAATGATAGTGGTTAGATAATTCTACACCTTCTCCTCGAGTGAAAACATTAATTCACTACCACTTGGTTAATATAGATATCTTTGCATTTACTTCTTATTTTTGTTAAAAATTATATTTAATTTTTGCTAGATATTGTAAGATGTGTGAAACATTTTATTGATTAATTAGAATAAAGAATATACAAATATATATATATATATATGATACAACTTAAAGATACGAAAAATAAAGAGATGAAGAAGAGCAAGACTAATCAAAAGGAAATGAATAAGGAATACGAAAGATTAGTCAAAAGGGGATAAATGACAGTCGAGGAGACAAGTGAAGAGCAGACATAACTCTAACATGGCCTTCAAGGTGAAAACTCGCTAGACAAACCAATCTTGACATCAAATTTATTCAAAATGAAGAAATATAGCGCTTGAATCCTTGAACTAAATATAGTTGGACGGATTTACCGTAAAAAGTCTTGGAGAACACACTATGAAGGCCAGGTAGCATATAGCTTAAACAAAGTCATGGACGACTTAAATGCATGATCAAGTTAGATTAGGAACGACAAAAATCGTTGAGAAGCATACTTGAAGAAATTACAGAATTTTTTAATGAGTCTAAATCATAATACTTTTTCGATTGGCCAAATGATAGTAGTTAGATAATTCCATACTTGAAGAAAATTGATCTCTCACCTAAAGTTTCATAACACCTTCTCATCGAGTGAAAAACACTAATTGTCTACCACTTGGTTAATAAAGATATCTTTTCATTTTCTTCTTATTTTTGTTAAAAAAACTATATTTAGTTTTTGCTATATTGTAAGATGTGTGAAATACTTTATTGATTAATTAGAATAGAGGATATACAAAGTATATATATACATGATACAATTTAAAGATACGAGAAAACAAAAAGATGAAGACGAACAAACTATTCAAAAGGAGATGAATGAAGAATACGAGAAGATTAGTCAAAAAGAGATAAATGAGAGCCGAGGAGACAATTCAAGAGAAGACATAACTATAACACGGCCTTCAAGATGAAAGGTTGCTAGACATACCAATCTTGACAACACGTTTATTCAAAATGAAGAAACATAGCGCTTGAAGCCCTGAACTAAACATGGTTGGACGGATTTACCGTAAAAAGTCTCAGAGAACATGTCTATGGAGGCCAAGAAGCATTATAGCTTAAACGAAGTCATGGATGTCTTTAATGCACGATCAAGTTAGATTAGGAACGATAAAAATCGTTGAGTAGCATATATCTTAATGTCGAATAGCTCAATTACAGAATTTTTTAATGAGTAAATCATAATACTTTTTCAATTGGCCATATATAGTGGTTAGATAAATCCACACTTGAAGAAAATTGATTTCTCACCTAAAGTTTCATAACACCTTCTCATCGAGTGAAAAACATTAATTCACTACCACTTGGTTAATATAGATATCTTTTCATTTACTTCTTATTTTTGTTAAAAAATTAGATTTAGTTTTTGCTATATATTGTAAGATGTGTGAAACACTTTATTAATTAATTAGAATAGAGGATATACAAAAGTATATAGATATATATACATGATACAATTTAAAGATACGAAAAAACAAAGAGATGCAGACGAGCAGACTATTCAAGAGGAGATGCATGAGGAATACGAGGAGATTAGTCAAAAGGAGATAAATGAGATATTTACACACACTTTGTTTAAAATTCGGTACTAGACATAACTAAACAATCACGTGGTTTAGAAGGTTTGCGCAAACAAAAATAAAGAAAGTTACCAGAATGAAAATTTCAGATATTCAATTTGATCTATAGACAACATTAGAACCACAAATACAAAGAAATTTTCCAACACTGAAATTTTCAGAGATTCAAATTGATATTTTGACAAAATGAGAACCACAAACACGCGAATGTTACAAGACTGAAAATTTCAGAGATTCAAGTTGACCTCTAGACAACAATTAAAACCACAAATACAAAGAACGTTACAAGATTGAAAATTTCAGAGATTCAATTCAATTTGACCTCTAGAAAGCATTAGAACCACAAATAAAAAAAAAGTTACAAGACTGAAAATTTCAGAGATTCAAATTGACATATAGGAAACATTAGAATCACACATAAAAAGAACGTTACAGGATGAAAATTTCAGAGATTCATTTTATTCTTTTGACAGCAGTAGAACCACAAATCAAAGGAACGCTACAAGACTGAAAATTTTAGAGATTCAATCAGACATTTAGACACCATTAGAACCAAAAATACAAAGAACGTTATTTAAACGAAATTAAAACCAAATCTGTAAAAATCAAATTGAGAAAAAAAGAGAGAGAAAAAGAGGAAGAAATAACTCTCGTGACATTGACTCCACCATCGAAGTTATAACGAGTAACATTCTTACGAACCCATTCTTTTGCTCTGTCATAACTTCCCATGACCTTAAGCTGATCATTAGGAATTGCAACCATCACTTCAAGACCTGAGCCAGCAAGTGCACCCATTGTAGTCTCATCCACATCAAAAAGCTTAACTTTGTGAAAATAATTATCCTTAAGCATCTGAACAACTGTCATCTGAACAACTGTCATTGCTGGTAGCTTATGTGTAGCCATTGTTCCCCGATTCATATCCAACCCATTTACCAAAATAGCCAAAGGGTTTGTTAGGATTCCAAATCCGACAACAAGGGTCAACAGATTCGCCATTGGTCTGCACCTGAGAAAAGAAGGAAACCCAAATTCAAGTGTCAAATACTAAAATCTCAGTTTCTTAAATCCAAAACTTGAGTAATGTCAGAAGCTTTTAGAGAACCAGTACCGCGTTAAATATGGAAACTGATGAAACGCGTATAAGGGAAGATGAAAGCGTACAGAGGGGGCAAACTGGAGAGCGATTTGGAAGGATTGAAACGTTCACGACTCCGCCGTCGGGCATGGCCGGAGAAAGCCAAGCGGCTGAGGTCGGCGGGAAGGGTGGAAGTGCTGGTAGCAGAGAAGATCGCGGAGCTGAAACAGGGGACTCTGTTCTGGCGTTGGGGGTAGTATCGGATGTCTTCGTGGGTGCTGATAGCAGAGAGGATCGCGGAGCTGAAACAGGGGACTCTGCTCCGGCGTTGGGGGAAGTATCGGATGTAGTCGTGGGTGCTGGTAGTAAGGAAAAGCAGGATGCTATGGGGGTCAGTCAAGAGGTTTGTGCGGGAGTGATCTCAGAGGTTTATGTGGAAGTGGGATCAGAGTCTCGTGAGCAAGGGATCTTGGAGGTTCGTAAAACAGGGGATACTGAGGGTTGTGTGAACGGAGGATCGGGGTTACGTGAGCTAGGGGTTATGGAGGCATGAGAGGCACGAAAGGCGGGGGTTGTAGAGGTTCGACAGCAAGGGGTTTCAGAGGTCAGAGGTATTGAATCTTTAGTGGTTCATGTAGAAGGAGAGGTTCGTGATTCATCAATTCCGAATTTAATGAGGGGAGATCCATCAATACAATCAAAGAAATCTTGGGCTAAGGTGGTGAGTCGGCCGTCTCTCTCACTGTACGACTTCACGGTCTCCGATGTTGATAGCAAATCAGTGGTTATGGTGTAGGAGGAGATCTTAGAAGACGTGTCTCCGCTTTGGGAATATTTATTGGTTGGTCGTTTTGCTTCTCCAGCTCTACATGTGGCCAAGATCCATGTAATAAGTCAACAAAATTTAGAACCTGGGAGACAAGAGCATAAAAATAGATGTTTACGTGGTGAATGAATCCACAATCAAGTTTCGAATTCGTAATTCAAATTTCCAAAATCGAGTTTTACGACGAGGAATGTGGAATAAATCCCTATGATCGTAACAAAATGGACTCCGTTTCAAGATGAGGCACAACATGTACTAACATCTATGCATATGTGGGTAACTATGAAAAATGTGCCGCCAGCCTTGTTTTCATGGAATGGGCTGAGCTTCGTGGCTAGTCCTGTAGGAATTCCTTTGAGAATGCATCAAGACACTGAGTTAGTTGCAAGTTTTGATGAAGCAAAGCTCTTCATAGATGAAAACCTTAAAAAGGAAATCCCATCAAAGTTCTATTTTAAGATTAGAGGTGAGGAAGTGGAAGTGAATTTTGAATATCCATGGCTGCCCATGCGTTGTGAAAGTTGTGGAAAATGGGGTCATAAGGAAGCGGGGTGCCTGGTAAAACTTCAAGAAAGTGCTGCAATAGAACGAGGATCTTTGGGGTCACGAGGTGTGAATGAAATCGGAAACTCTAGTAACGAAAGAGTGGAAGTCTTGACTTCTTTAGAAAAGTCGGGAGAGGAGTGGAAAACGGTTTCATCAAATAATAGCAGAAGAGCGGGTAAGCGGATAGCAACCCCGTCGCGGTTTGAGAGTCTGAGAACGTCGGAAGAGGGTACAGAAGGACTTGAAGAGGATCGTTTAAAATCGTAACAAGGGAAAAAATCTGTGGAGAAGTCAATATACTCTATTTTGGATTTGGAGTTGGAGAAGGAAAAAGTGCAGAGTCCATTGAATGGAGGTGCAGAATCGAGGATCACAAACAACACATCATTAGTTAAAGTCTTAGCAGTTGCAAATGGGAAAACTACGATAAGCTCTGGTCCAACTTTGGAGGCAGAGAATAAGACGATGCAGACTTCTATAACAGGGTCAAGTGAACCTGTTTCAGGAAATTTGATTTTGGCTATAGAGGGAAAAGGAAAAACTGGGTCTGCTTCAAGTATTAAAGTTAAAGGGATTAAAATCGGGGAGAAAAGGACATTAGTCAACAATCTGGAAGTGGGTAGTATGAATCAATGCTCGCAGATGTTTGAAACAGCAGAGGGAACGATTAAGAAGAAACAACGGCTTCATTCTTACTAGAGGGGTTGGAGAAATCGCAAATGCAGAGTCTTCAAATGGGGAAACCGGAGTCTAGAGGGTTGATAAGAGGAGTATCGACAGAGGAGGCTAGAGGAATAGGAGGTTTAGAAAAGCCGGGGAATTTTTAAAAGAGATCCAGATGGCAGTAATGTAGTAGCTCTAAGAAAAGATGAGATTGTTTCAAGAGTAATCCTGCTTCGATCAGCGAATTTAGCACAAAAACTTTCATTAAAACCATCTCAACAACAAGCGGACTCACTCCCAAGTGGAATAGGCAGACAGAACCAGCAGAAATAACAGTAATGTCGTGCTTCTTCTGGAATATTCGTGGATTTAACAAGCAAAGGAAACATTCTGCGGTCAATGATATGATAAGAGAGAAATCATTGGTATTTGGAGCTTTGTTAGAAACGAGAGTTGCCGAGAGTAAGTCGGAGCAAATAATCAAGTCAACATTTCCGGGATGGTCAAGAATATCAAATTATGATTTTAACCCGTTAGGAAGAATCTGGTTGGTCTGGAATAATTCAATATCATTGACGGTAATAAAAAAGACGGGACAGTTGATATCATGCAAGGTGAGATTTCAGGATTATATAGAGGATTTCATATGCACTTTTATCTATACATCCAATTCCCAAGATGAGAGACGTGAGCTTTGGAGAGATTTAAAGGATCACCTAAATGATCCTCAAGTCCGAGAACTACCATGATTATGTGCTAGGGATTTCAATGAGACTCTTGATAGCACGGAGCACTCATCTGGTATATCTACTCCAGCAGCCAGTTCGGGAATGTAATCAGACTGCTTTCATTAAGGATTGTTACTTGATGGAAAATCTTCTACTTGCGTCTGAGTTGGTAAAGGACTATCATAAGCCGGATGTATCTTCAAGATGTGCCATGAAAATTGATATCACAAAGGCTTTTGACTCGGTAAATTGGGCGTTACTTTTGAACTTATTGCGAGCAATGCAGCTGCCGAAACTTTTTATCAAATGGATTGATATTTTGTAACCACTCCATCGTTTTCAGTTCAAATAAATGGGAAGTTGGTGGGTTTTTTCCGGAGTGAGAGAGTTTGCGCCAAGGCTGTTCTCTCTCCCCGTACCTCTTTGTTATCTGCATGAACTTGCTATCAAAAATGTTAGACAAAGCCGCAAGAAATGCAGACTTTGGCTACCATCCGGGATGTAGGAGTTTGGGTGTCACTCATCTTTGTTTTGCGAATGATATAATGGTATTTGCAGATGAGAAGGCTCAATCAATCAAAGTTATTTTCACAGTATTTGAGAGGTTCGCCTTAGTCTCAGGCTTGAACATAAGCATGGAAAAGAGAACTTTGTTTATCACGGGTATCTCGCCGGAAGTTCGAATATCATTGAATGATTGTCCGGTTGAGAAAGGGAACTTGCCGGTGAAGTATCTAGGACTCCCTTTCTTAACTAAACGGATGGCAAAATAAGACTACCAACCACTTATTGACAAGATAAGAAATCGCATAAGTACTTGGAAGAACTGGTTCCTCTCATTCGCAGGTAGGCTACAGCTTCTATCCTTGGTAATTGTAAGTCTAACAAATTTTTGGATTGCAGCGTTTAGATTACCGAAAGCATGCATAAGGTAGATTGAGAAAATTCGTGCTGCATTTTTATGGGCTGGTCCAACTCTGAACACAAAAAAAGCTCAGGTGGCTTGGAGTGATGTGTGCAAGCCAAAATCGAAGGGAGGGCTTGGTTTGAAATCTTTGGTAGAGGCAAACAAGGTGAGCTATTATAAACTGATATGGCGAATACTATCATCAAAGGACTCGCTATGGGTTAATTGGATAAAAAAGAACTTGATACGAAAAGGATCGTTCTGGTCGATTAAAGATACCAAGACGGGAGGGTCTTGGATGTGGTGAAAAATTCTTAAGTATCATGATTCCGCAATAGCTTTTCACAAGGTTGAGGTATGTAGTGGCTCTTGCACCTTTTTCTGGTATGATGATTGGTGTCCATTTGACAGATTAATTAAAGTGTTGGGGGAGGGGTTTTATTGACATGGGAATTAAAGCTGAGAGTACGTTAGAGGAGGTTCTCATCCATCACAGATCTAGAAGGTGGAGGCCACAAGTTTTGACCCAAATCGAAGCTGAAATAACAAAAGTCCGGAACTGTTCCAATGAAGAGGAGGATGTGGATATATGGAAGTATAAGGAAAATAAGTACAAGCCGCAGTTCTCGACAAAAGAGACTTGGAATCTGCTGAGAGATCCAGGCGTTCAAAACTCATGGTACAAGGTAATTTGGTTCACACACGCTACTCCGAAATAATCTTTTATCATGTGGTTAGCTGCCCTTAACCGCTTGACAATGGGTGATAGAATGCTTTCATGGTTAACTAATGTCTTGGCAAAGTGTATGTTCTGTCCGGATCCACTAGAGACTCGAGATCATTTATTTTTTTCATGTCCGTACACGACACAAATATGGTATAAGCTTGCATATGGTCTGATGTGTCAACAATATACAGCGCAGTTCAATGACTTGCTAACTATTTTTCAAATGAGAAGAAGCCGGACAGGGGACTTCGTCGTAAAATACACCTTCCATGCTTTAACCTACTCTTTATGGAGAGAAAAAAATCAGCGAAGACATGGTAACACTCCTCTCGCTATGGACAGGCTGATCTGCGAGGTAGACCGGATGGTACGGAACAGGTTATCGATGCTACAAGAACAAGGAATTATGATGGATAGGTTGCAGGTTTGGTTCGCTTCAAGATTGTGAATGGGTACTCGGAAACATATTTTCAGCTTAATCGATAATGGTGAGTACTCTTTTTTCCGGAAGTGGTTTTGTCCCATTGGGTTTTCCACTTCCGGGTTTTAATGAAGCCGCCAATTATCGATTTCCATTAGCTTAAATTTTAAATTTCTTTTTCAAATAACGGTTGCATTTAATGTAAAAAAGTATTTTCTTTGAATATAATTTACCCTATCAAAACCTTAGCTTCCTTCTTCTCCACCATGTAAGTCTCTTGTTTCTGGTTTTATTTTACAATTTTCATTGATTCATCTTCCTTATCTTAATTCTAGACTTCTAGAATCGTTAATCGTTTTGTTGTTTCTCTGATTGAAGTGTGAACATGACTTAATCCCATGGCTGATTTTGGATAAACATCAACATTGAAATTTGGATAATTTGACCCAAGATATTAATTGATTTTATGATATTTGCATAAGAAATTGTGGATTTTGTTTCATGTTATGATATTGCATCAATATCTTTATTCAAGATTATGTGGTTTTTGTAGTTCACATGTAGAGCAACAATCAAGAGGCAAGAAGCGTTCAAATGCTTCATCTATGTTAGCACTGGTTGAGCCAAACACTGGATTAGCTACCATTGATAGGTCAGCTAGAACATCACCTTCTGGTCTTTACAGGCCATGGGATAGAGGAGGCCTTATGAGGAGGCTAGCTACTTTCAAGTACATGACATGGTTTGCCAAACCTCAGGTCTGTCCTTGTGACCTCTGAACCACAATTTTCTTGAATTTTTCAAATTGATGGACACCATTTGGATGATACTTAGTTTCGGATTTGCCAAATGCCTGATCCAAGCAAGTTAAAGCTTCTCCACTTACCGATGTAAGTTTATTACTACTAATCTCTCTATGTCAAAATTATTTCTTTTGCTACTTGTACCAATTTCTTAGATGTTTGAAATCCTTCATTGATTTTCCTATCTAAATGAATGTCTTTGATCTGGTGAATGTTTTGATGAGTCCAAGTTCTGCTTTTTCTTGATATGTGCATCATCTTAATGTTTTGTTATTCTTCGCTTTGATGCATATTCTTGTAATTTAAGAGTCTCATGCTTTGTTCATGTATGCCTTTGTGAAAAACTCTATGTTTTTCATCATGAATCATGATCACGTTTTGTTGATATCAAAAGGATTGAATATAAAAGAGAGTAATTATTTAACACATTGCTTAGTAACAAAATTCTAAAATATGTGTAGACAAGCTTCAAGTATTTACTTAGTTCAAATATGTTTTTGCAGGTAATAGATGGGGTTACAGGGAAGAAACATAGTTAATAATGCAAGCTATGATTTCTCCTATTTTTCTTATTTTCATATCATCCCTATTCCTTTTTGTCTTAACTCACAACTGAAATAAGTCAGGCAGAGCTTTGACAATGTCCTTATGATCATGGTGGATACTCCATTATCAATTGTTGGTGTAACTATATTTGCTCCTTTTTCATGTGTTTATCTATACTCATTGCGGTATTTCTTAAAAGATTTTGTATTGATCGTCTGTTAGTATTCTTTGGTACAATTGTGCACATTCAGTACAACTGGTACAATTGTGTCCATTCTATTAGGTTTATTTTTATTGTTAATTTGTCGGATAAAATTAATTAAAAATAATTAAAATAAATAAAATAAAATAAATAATAAAATAATATACATAATTAAATATAATTAAATAATATTAAATCTATGATTGCAATAATTGCAAGTATTTTGATGATACGTAGGATCCGACAAAAAGTACATAAAGTATTGGAAAGTGATTTAACATAATTGTATTATAGTTGTACCAAATTTTGCAGTTGTTCTCCGAAATGTACATAGTTGTAATTTTACGGATTAAAGTTTAGTTAGTCGTACCATACTGAAAATTGATGTTTTATAGTTTTACCAAAGACATTATATCTAAAAGATACATTTATTATAGTTTCATAATAACAAATGTGATAAAAGACCATTTTTTAACATTTTGGTAATTTATAGTGCTCCACATCTAAACATGTCCTAAGATTGTAAAACATTTGTTGATAAAATATGATGTAATGTGACTAATAAAAATAATTTCATTTTTTACATGCCTTAAACTTGTGTTTCTCCTCTACTTACACACAAGTTAATATACCATGATTTTGGAGCTCTAAATTGTGCATAAATGAATACACCAAAAATAAGTACTGAAATCTTCGATGGAAGCTCCCAACGCAAAAAATAGATACTTAAACTTGTGCTTCTCCTCTACTTCCACACATGTTAATATACCATGATTTTGGAGCTCTAAATTGTGCATAAATGAATACACCAAATTTTCAACTATAACTTGCACTTCTGCCTGACTATAAAAATCTTGGTGCAAAGTTATATTTACACCATCTTCCCATAGACCATTTACATCCTCATTTCCTTCTCTTTTTAGTTTTTTTTCTCATCTTCTTTAATCTACAATATGTGCAAACTGATTGTGTTCATACAAATCTGGGTTATCCAACACCAATAAATCATCATAATGTGAAATATTTTTAACAAAGTTCACCAACCCATGTTTCATTGGTTTCCTCTCCACAAGGAGTAAGTATACCATCATTAACATACGTTGCACTTACTTGATCATCTTCCTCACACACCTCATTTTTTCCTAAATCTTCCATAGCCTCTACATGTAAAATACTCCCAAAGTTATCATCAAGAAATGACATAAAATAAGCAAATAATTATTCATCATCAGAGATAAATTATGGTTTTTGCTTAGGAGCCGCATTTGGAATGTAATTCATTTTTCAGGTTCGTAGCAGCTTTATCTCTTTTCATCTTTTTGCATATGCTATGAACCAACTCAGAAAGTTACCTCTGCTATAGATTTCTTCATCACAAAAGTATAAATTTGATCTTCACTTTGAATCCATTCTGTATAACCTCCTCCTTTATATGAATAATAACCTCCATAATTGAAATATATGATTATGTTTCGCTTCTTATTCATTTTCCCCTAAAATAGAATAAAAATAAATATTAGTATTACTAGTCGTACCAGTGTATGAAATATACACAATTCTACCATTTGAACGACATATACACAGTTGTAAGAAATATACACAGTTGTACCAGTTGTACTATTTTCTGGATAATTTTGATATATACACAACGCTTTTGATTTCTTTCTAACTACGAGTCGCTATGGTTTCACCTCCAG
Organism: Cardamine chenopodiifolia; assembly: GCA_963922655.1. Taxonomy (NCBI): domain Eukaryota; kingdom Viridiplantae; phylum Streptophyta; class Magnoliopsida; order Brassicales; family Brassicaceae; genus Cardamine; species Cardamine chenopodiifolia. The sequence goes on along the minus strand of OZ000476.1, from coordinate 9,398,672 downwards.
AATCCCAAAAACAACAACTTTTAAGAATACCTTATCTTCATCGATTAAGAAAACAAGTTAATAACCCAATGTGCACACAAAAATAAAAAAAAATTGAAACCAAAATTAATTTTGAAATCTACAACAATTACCCATAAATATTTGCATTTAACCCTCCAAAATTGGTTAAAACTCACTCAAAACAACAACAAATTGTTTACATAACAATAATAGAAAAAGAAAGGATAAAAAATTACATCAAATGAAGTTTCCAAATTCGAGTTGTGGAGGATGAAAATCATTTTCGCAACAAAAGGAAGAAGGAAGGAAAATATAAATATAATTTTTCTAAATTTTGATTGATCCTAATTAAATTCTCACATTAAATTCTCACCAATCAGATTAACCCATCATTAAATCATCACCAATCACATTCAACAACTTTTATATCTCTCTTCCACCTCACTTCCACCATGTCACATCTTTTTTTTTTTTATTAAAAAAAATTAATTAAGAGAAAGGAATAAGGTTCTATGGTTATTCCAATTAACTAAGAATATAAATATTTAAAGAAGGTATAAAGAAAAATAAGGGTGCCCATAAGGGCATTTGAGCATTTGTGAACGTTTTTAAAGAATTTCATGGAAATTTTTCGTAGATTCCAGGTGGCGTCGTTCCACCTAAATGATTGCGCGTGACTGTCATGATCCCTATGTTGTTCCACGACGTTATTATATTACACCCAAACCATTTAATCGATTTACTATTATGACCCAAGATTTTGATTTTGGTTTTGGATTTTTGTTTGTTTGTTGCAGCTGTGCCAATGGTGGAAGCAATGGTGGCTTTAGGTCTTGAGGATCAATTGATGGCACCATACGTAGTGTCATTTGTTCCCAATAAATCTAGAATTGCAGAAACAACAAAATGAACACAATCTGTAATTTGAAATGTGTTTGTGAGTGACGGATTTTTTTTTTCTTGCAGATGAAAATAGAAGATAAAACTGAGAATGAAGAAGGTTGTAATGCTTTATGTAGATTTATACGTTTCTTGGTGTCTAAGGAGACGAATTGGTTTAGATGCTAAGCTTTGTGAAGAGTGACGACTACAAAAGAAAGGTATTGTATTCTTGGAGTGATTTTTTTGCTCTTTTTGGTCGTTGAACTTTCTTTATTGTTAATTCTTCAATCAATTGCTTCTTTTTAAGCTTTTTTTTCTACAACTGCTTTACAAATCGTTCTTGGTATTTGTTTTCTGCTTTTGTTAAAGATTGCCAAGTAGATGACTGTGTAGAATATGATATAACCAGTTGTTTGTTCTAAGGTTCTCTGTTTTATACTGATGTAAACATAGTGATCGGGACTAAACGGGACTGTATTTGGTAGTAAAGATTGGCTATTAGTTTGACGCTGATGATGAACACTCTGAACTCTTTGTTTTCATGTATAACTAAAGAGAGGAATGTTAAATTAACTATAATCATCACTTTCTTTTCTTATAAGTTTGTATTTTGGATTATTGATCCATCTATGTTATAACTCTCTAGCCCTTTCCAAATTCAGATCGTTTTTCTTATTTCAGGGTTTGCACTTATTGGTATAGTTGAAAGGTGATGTGTTCCTTACATAAACGCTCTGCATTAGTGTTGATCTTGAATTCCTTATCCACTTGTATATTTCCATGACAGGGCTTACGAGACCTTGTTGTCTCGGTTTCTGTCTGCAAGATTCAAGATTATTTCAACTTCATCAATCTTTGTTATCTTCTTTTCCTTTAAACATGAAAATGTTTGTATCTTTCTGAGATCTTTAGTTTTGGTCACATGCTCAAATTTTTTGCTCTTCTCTGAAGACCCATTAGGCACCTCGGTTTTCAGATTGGTTTTGGGGAATGATTTCAGTTCGGTTAACCTTAAACCGATCAAAATTGGACTAAACTCGTTTAGCTCAATAACTTGATAATCGAGCACCTAAGAACGATCATAATAATTTACTAGCCAAAATTTTAAGACCAAAAAATCTTTTTTACAAAAAAATCATGTCTTTACTACACAAACTAACTCAATCAATTTTATACCACACAAACTTCTAAAATTCATCCAATTTTATTGAGGAAGTATTACTATACTAACCTAGCAAGAATGATTAATAACTAGAATAACTCACATTAGTTTTAATTGCTAGAGTGTCTTTTTCTTTCCCTAAAGTATAACATATAAGCTTTGTAATGAAAAAAAAAATGCCATTAAAATTTTATACCAATGTAATAAAAATTGCTGATATTTACCAAAAAAAACTGTTGATATTTACAAAAATGACATTAACTCTGTGAAACAAATATGCAGCACATTGTTACCGCTGACTTTTTGTCTTACAGACTTTTTTTGTACCGCATATTTATTTTGCCGCTTTATTTTCTTCTGCATATTTTTTTTATGTTGCAACTGACTTATAAGGTTTCACAGATTTTATGTCCACTAAAGATTTGCTTTGCATATTTTTGACATGATATCACATATTTTATGTTCACCACCGACTTAGTTTGCAAACTTGTTTTGTTCTGCATACTTATTTTTCCGTGCACGTATTTTCAGCTGATGATATTTTAAAATAGTAGCTACAGACTTATGTTTTAGATCCTAGTTGCATTCGAGATGTTAACTAGAAGATATTGACTAGACTAACTGTTAGCTACCACAATGTTTTCAAACGATATGACAAACCTATTTTCTATTATTGCAGATTTATTAATTTGAAGTAACTGCTGAATTAAGCCTGACTAAACTAACTTTTTCAGAAGTCGCAGACTTATTTTTTGCAGACTTGTTGAACACTTTACTTGCAGATTTACCATCGCAGAATTATTTTTGACGTCACATACTTATATCTAATAGGAAATTTGGAAATAGAGGATGTCTAGCAAAAACAATTGTCCATCTACACTTTTTTTTTTTTAAATTGTCATTTTTCCCTAAACTACCTCTGCTATTAGATTAATACCATTTTCCAAAAAAAAAACTATATAAACACGTAGATACACATCTATTAAGAAGATTTGAAAAAAAACTTTTTCATTTTATATAGTTTTAAGTAAGTTTTAAGTTTGATGAAAGTTGTTGTTATGAAAAGTTGTACATGCTCTAGGAAAATTAGTTTATGCTTTGTAGCTCTAGGAAGATGAATCTAGAAAGATAAAAATCATAAATATGTTAAAAATAATATAAGATATTAAATAAAAATCGTATTTATCTAAAAACTATTTTTATTGTGTTGTATATATATATATATATGTTAAAATTGAAAAATAATTTTAATCCATTCCTCTCCATGTTTTATTTGTACTTTATGTCCTAGTTTTACTCCAGAAAATTTAATTCCTATTTTATCACTATAGGTAAGGTCCTATTTTTAGTCCGTTATAAAAGTTAAGTCTTATTTTCTCCTTGACAAAAAAGTAAGAATTTCTCTTCAAAGACACGCCACGTTGATAAGACTTTATATTCCAGTCGGAAATGACGTCAAAATCCCTCTATGAATTAGTGCTAAAGTCGTAGATTTCATACCCAAAATAGAAATCATTGAGGTAAACATCCAAAAACCTCAAAATGTTGTAGTTACGGTAATTGTTGTCATATCCGAGAACATACATGTCTATTCTGTGGAATATTTTTTGGGTTAAATTCACCTTGTTTTCCCCAGTTCCACACCATGAGCTTCAAATGGTCCTCAGTGACGCATAACAATAAGTCGTAGCAATGAAATACTTTAGATATTTCAACGCGATTAAGTAAATCTTCCTGCTTTATAGATAGTTCAAGCAAGCCTTCGTCTTCCTTTTCCTTGCGGCATAAGTGAAATCTAATTGAACAAATCTTGGAATTCATTGTCATGAACATCCTCGTCATTCTTCCAAGTTTCAACAAACGCTGCAATAGAGCTTTGTCTTCCCATTTTTTTTGACAATTATGAAATTTGTTAGGTTCCGTATTCAGAAAGGAAGACTTTTTTTTCGTCGAAATACCATGTTCCGTTTCCTTAAGTGAAAAATAAATTCAATTTAAAATTCTTTCAATAATTAACTTTGATGCAATGTTCTCTTATGTAACAGTTTATCTAAAAACAGAGCAACATCAACATAAGCGTACTTATGAATTAGTGTTTTACAAACCAACCATTAGTAGATGACAAGAACTGAGGTGTATAATATATTCTCTAATAGTAGATGACAAGAACAGAGCCAGAACTTATCAAATCTTGTTTGTTCTCATGAAATATTGTTTTATGTTTAACAATTAGTGTAGTCAAGACTCCAGAGTAATGAAATTTGATTGAGGGGGGAAAAATCCCATATTGGTACGGTCTTTGGAGTTTGGCCAACAAAATCAAAAGCAAAAAAAGAAGGATCAAAGCTTCTGCGGAGTGTGGTTGACAACGAGCACATATTCTTTAGTCGATGGTGAGATGACGTGTTAAGTCAGTGTGAAGTGCATGACCCTCCTGCATTTGAAAGACAACACAACCCATTCTATTAGGGAACTGCTTTCTCCTTAGATGTCGAGAAAACTAGAAGATGTTACACTAGTATTTGCCTTACATGCGACTATGTGAGCCACAGGGAGTCCTCCATTTCTGCCTCGTGCTACAAGGAAAAGGTCACCGATTACATCAAGGATCTTATGTCTACATGCATTGTTATCAAACCGCAGAGGAGGGTTCATCCATCCATGCTCCGTGCTGCATTAGAGATTGTTTCAGTTTAATATTTGGTCTCTTACCATGGAATTCAGAGTCTTTCAAAATGCACGATTTCTTTACCTAGAAACGATGACATTATCAAGAGAACCTCCTTTAATGAGTCCTGCTTTACGCATTCGCTCCACCTGCAAAGAAACACTCAAGACACTGATGGCTAAAGAAGGAGCACCAATTTACTGATTCTAAAGCTCCTAAACAACAAATGTTGAAATGGACCTCTTCATAGACACAAAAGGTTCTCGATTGTGCGATATCCTTTGCAAAGGAAGAATCATGGGCAGGTCTCCAAGACACCCACTGACATTCTATAGCAGGAACCTGTAAAGTTAATCATACACAACCGACTGAGTCAATACCTGTCGATGCAAAAGCAGGAAAAAGTTTATTTTCTTCTGTATTCTCAAAATGCCATTAAGACTGAACCTGTGGAAAGTCAATACAACAAGCGATCCGAGTCTCTAGAGAAGGAAACACACCGACAAAAGAATCGTTCTTGCAAACGTACACAGGCTTGTTCACATGTGCTACCATCTTCTCCACAGTTTCACCAACATGGTTTTGAGCCACGTTTATACCAACCTCTTCTATTGCAACTCATTCTTTAGCTGATCCATTAAAAATAGGGACTTGTCACTTGGCTACACAGCATAATAATTTTGACAATCTATAACATCCAAATCCAATGAAATCATTCAAATAACATTTTCAAATTCAATCAAATCAACAATATGCGCCATTGATTACTGATTATGTACCTCGACTTCTCGATCATCTGAACTTTCGCTCTCGATATGATTCCTGCAATTATCCACTCCCTTCGCCTCAAGAGCTGATAACAAATGTTCAACGGTTCGGATTTTGAGCTCATCTTTCAACAACGTTGTGCAAAGAGGCGATTCCAGAGCAAATTCAATCGACGCGGGGATGAATGTGGACCGGAAATCGGCTCTCGGCTCCGGCGATCTCCGAAAGTAGTTTAACCGTAGATAATTTACCGGAATGTAGAGATTTTCCTTTCAGCTCTACAAATTCCGCGAGAGTTTGTTGTAATCGTCCACTCTAGTAATTGAACCCCCATGAAAAAACGATCATAATGATTCCAATGGTTCAAATACAAAATTACCTTGGGGCTTGAGTTGAAGGAAAGATGACTTTGTTTGAGAGCTTGGAGTTGGGAGGAGGAGAACGATCACGGGAATACCACAGCGATGCAAGAAAGGTTCTTCGTGTTCTTCAATCGTTCATCGGGTTCTTGTTAGAAACTAATAGGGAAAGGGGAAAAATGTAAAAATAAACCTATAACTTACGTATTTACGCCATATAAACCACGAACTCATTTAAATCATAAATTTGCGTAGCATAATAGTTTGAGACATGAATTTTCGTTGACTCGGCCAAATAAGACACAATGTTAAATCCGAGAACAGATCAACTAACGGGCGTTAACCACTCTCCGTCAATGACAATACGACGTCGTTTTGAAAAAAATAAAAATGTCAATAAATCACAAACTTTCAAATTTAGGCCATTTAAAATATAAATTTGTTGTAAACCATTTAAATCATCAATTTTTTTTGTTTATTTTTCAATATTTATTGTTTGTATTTTTTTTATAAAAGAGTGTTTTAATCATTAAATCTACACAATCATGAAATAATTTACAAAAATCGAATCCAATTAATTACGGTTAAAAACCGTATTTCGATCGGTTTCTACATTGTTTAATTTTTTATAAAACCAAAAACCGTTAATTATGTATTTTTTTTCTTTCTCAATATGTATTGTTTGTATTTTTTATAAAAGAGTGTCTTTAATCATTATATCTAAAACATCTTGAAATAATTTACAAAAATTGAATCCAATTAATTACGTTTAAAAAACTGTATTTCAATCGGTTTCTAAATTGTTTATTTTTTTTATAAAACTAAAAACCGTTAATTATGTATTGTTTTCTTTTCTTTCTCAAAATACAAACAATACATATTGAGAAAGAAAACAATACATAATTAACGATTTTTGGTTTTATAAAAAATTAAACAATTTATAAACCTATTGAAATACGGTTTTTTAACCGTAATTAATTGGATTCAATTTTTGTAAATTATTTCATGATTGTATAGATATAACATAATTAACGGTTTTTGGTTTTATAAAAAATTAAACAATTTAGAAATCGATTGAAATACGGTTTTTTAACTGTAATTAATTGGATTCGATTTTTTGTATATTATTTCATAATTGTATAGATTTAATTATTAAAAACACTCTTTTATAGAAAAATACAAACAATACATATTGAGAAATAAACGAAAATTTGATGATTTAAATGGCTTACAACAATTTTATGTTTTAAATGGCTTAAATTTGAAAGTTTGTGATTTTATTGACATTTTTATCTCTTTCAAAACGACGTCGTATTGTCACTGACGGAGAGTGGTTAACGCCCGTTAGTTGATCTGTTATCAGATTTAACGTCGTGTCTTATTTGGCCGGGTCAACGAAAATTCATGTCTCAAAACATGAGTCAACGCAAATTTATGATTTAAATGACTTACAACAAAAAAATTCGTGTTTTAAATGGCCTAAATATGTAAGTTCGTGGTTTTTTTGACATTTTTCCCAATAGGGAATTTTAGGAATTAGGAATTTTATTTTCTTTTTATTTATTTATTTGTAAATATTTGATTTGTTTTAATAATATTAATAATATGTAAAATATTATTTTTAAATAAAAGTCTTGTTTTAGGTTAAAGGTTTTCAATTTGTTTTTTTTTTTTTTGAAATTTGTTTTATTGAGATTAAATAGAATTAAATAATTTAAAAAGATTAGATCAACAAATTTTAAAAAAAAGTTCTGATAGACACATGTAAAAAAATCCTTTATTTTCAATTTTCTCTTTTTACTATCAAAAATCTACAAATCTGGACTGTACCATTTAATTTTATTTGTTTGGTAGATTTATTTTCATTTTTATTTGTAATTTTAATGTTTTTGTTTTTGCAGAATCATGTGAATTATGCTAAGCTTCTAAGTCAATATATTAATACTTATCAAATTTAAGTGATACGCGGATGATCATCTCTACGTATTTATTTAAAAAATAAAAAGTGTTTATGTTATAGGTTTGACTTGAAAAATTTATCATGTATACGCAATAGCAACGGTTGAGTATCGAGAATCGGAAGATCTTCCATATTTCAATTTGTCTTATTTTCATAGGATTTATTTGTACAATTCATATTCTAACCCTATCGTACAGAGATATTTTTTTGTTACTAATACCGGAACATGTTGCGACAAAAATTTGTTCCTAACATTAAGCCCTTCGAAATAGATTGTTTGTATTTTTCAGGGTTAGCTTCGTAATCATCCAAAATTATTTGCTCAGCTACATGTATCTGCCACAACAGTAAACGGAAAAGAAATCGTTCATAAAGCTAATGAGTAAACCAAGCAGAATACTCATAACCAATTCTTTTGCTTAGGAAAATACCTTGTCAACATACGGGTGATCAGAGAGCAGCCCTTCCTCCTTTGGCTTTGATCCTGGATCTTTTCTAGATTCCGGAGGTCTTCCACAATCTCGCTGTAGAAACAATGTATTTAGAAATGAATTGACATTATGGGAAAGGATTCAACTTACCCGTATTTGATCTGGATTAGTATCCCCATTACGATGGAATATTGGTGGGAAGTCAAATTTATTAAAGCTGGAGCAAGAATGGAAAAACACAGTCAAACACATATAAGAACCAAGACCATTAAGGACAGAAACAATGTCATTTTTTTACGCTGGATATGAAAAAGAAAATAAAGACGTGTGAATTACATACATCATGTGATCTATATTAAGATGAACGAAGCACAACCACCCTGAGCACATAACAAAATATTTGTCGCATTAACTCATTCCTTCTCAACGTCAACTATTTCACGACCAACAACTAAGAGCCTAGCACTGAACTTATGAAAGTTTCCAATTTTATGCAACACATTGAAAGTTTGAGATCCATTTTTGTAGTGAAATTTGCAGAAATGTTTGTTGTGAAATTTGTTAGCAGCAACTTATCATTGCCAGAGCGTCAAGATATAATCGAAGCACAATTAAAATCCAAACTACATAGATTAAACAAAAAGATGTGACCTAGATTTTTTCCAATATGCTAAGCAATCAGAGAAAACCCTAAATCAATCATTACCATTTCTTAATATTTCTTGATTTCTAGGGAAAACTAACAAAGCAAAGAAATAACTGCAAAAACTATCTGACAAAATAAATCTACAAAACTACAAATAAATCTGCAATGAGATGAGCAAAAACAGACCTGCTAAACTAAGAAATCAATCTACAAAGCAAAGAAATATATTGGCAATCAAAACAACACAACCAACAAAAAAATCTGCAATACAAAATTGATAAATCTACAACGACAACCACTAAATCTCCGGCTTAACACACAAATCCACAATCAAACACTACTTAACACTATTAACACTTATCAAATTCATTCAAAATTATTAGGGTTTTCAGAAAACAACAACAAGTACAACCTATCGAATGGCAGCGAAATCCAGACGAGAACGGAAAAACCCAGACAAGAACGGAGAAGCCTTAATTTTCACCGGAGAAGAAGACGAGAGAGGAGAAAACATCTCAAAAGGTCATTCTTATTTTAGAAAAATCTCAAAACTCCACTTTAAAAACAGAATTTAGTTTAAAATTAATTTTAATTAAAAAATGGTATATTACGATTTGCTCCTACGAAACTTTAATAATTACATTGAAAACCGGAGTTTTATCCACCCACCCAAAAGAACTTGGATCAAAACCGAAAACCAACCCACCCTCTCACATTTGCTCCGTAAACTCTCTTTCTCTCCTCTTTCGTAATACTAAGGATAACTAACACTTTAACTAGCATCGATTAGCTTCAATTGTTGAGATTTCAACGAAAATGGTTAGGACAAGATGGAGAAACAAGAGCTCGGAAAACAAGAAGAAATAGATTAAAGAAGGAGAAGAGATTGCTACTCGGGTTGAGAACCCGCGATTGGTTCTAGAAGACGAGATGATTGTAGAAGGAGAACTCCCTCCGGTTCAAGAAGACAAAACTATTAAAGGAGGAGAACCTCCGGTTCAAGAAGAAGAGTGGATTAAAGAAGTAGAAGATATTGCTTCTAATGAGGATGAGGGAACTGAAGAGAGTGAAGAACATCTCAAAGAAGAAGAAGGAGATACGAACGAGAATGGTGATGAAGATGAGGATGTCGGTGAGAATGAAGATGAAGTAGATACAAGCCAAACTGTGAGCAATCTCATTGACTCAATGGTAAATAATTACTCTTGATGTCATTCGTTTTAGTTAGGGAATAAGTAGAACAAGTGTTTTTGTAATACTGGTAATACTTGGTAAAACTAGTCGGATTGGTAATACTTGGTAAAAGTAGTTGGATTTATTTGTAATACTGGTAATACTTGGTAAAACTAGTCGGATATGTTTGTAATCCTGGTAATACTTGGTAAAAGTAGTTGGATTTGTTTGTAATACTGGTAATACTTGGTAAAACTAGTCGGATTTGTTTGTAATACTGGTAATACAAGGTAAAACTAGTTAGATTTATTTGTAATACTAGTAATACTTGGTAACACTATATTATTTTTTTGTATCTTAATTCGTACTACTGGTATAACTTGGTAATATTTGGTAAAACTATATTGTTTTTTTGTATCTTAATTCGTACTACTAGTATAACTTGGTAATACTTGGTAAAACTAGTTTTTGTAAGGTTCTGAGGAGGAAACGTCAGAGGTGGCACTACAACCTTTGAGAATGTACTTTCCGCCAACGGAGTATACGAAGAAAATCAAGTTGGCAACGAGGTGTTTCATCCATGAAGCTTTGACAACCCTAGATGGTTTGACTCATTCACTCATTACGGTTGAGAGAAAATGGTTTGAGGAACATCCACAATTCAAACACATTCTCCACATGCCAAGGGACAAAAACCATAAGGTTATGGTATGTGGATGCTCCTTCTTGAACGGCATGCATCAAGAAAAAGAAGGAAGCTTGGTTTGTTGTCAATGGCATTCCCATCCGTTATGGTATAAAAGAACATGCCTTGATATCGAGATTAAACTAGCGCAACTATCCACTCGATTATGATCAAGCGGGGAGTGAGACCTTTGTGAAGAGGCATTTTAGGGGGCAGAAAAGTATTCGATATCAAGACGTGAAGAAGAAACTAGAGGAAATGGTACCAATGGTACATTGTCGAGATAGGTTGAAGATGGCGGTCCTCTACTTCTTATCCAGCATCATTAGAGCGCAAACAAAGATGGGAGAAGATGCTAAGCCGGTGGAGCCATTTTTTCTTAGAGCTGTGGATGATCTCACATTTTGTAGGAATTTTCCTTGGGGAAGATTGTCATTTGATCATATGCTACGAGAGATTGAGCATACAATGACTCATTTTGGAGGGACCGTCAAGGAGGATTCATTATGGCCAATTCCCGGATTCTGTATTCCTATGGAGGTTAGTATATGTTTTTGTGTAGTTTTTAGCATTTGAGGCAATTCCGGAATTGGAGAATAAATTCCTTGAAGATGATCCAGGCGCAGTTGTCCTTAGATGTGCACAAAAAAGTTCAAGAAAGGCGAATTAAAAGGAATTCCTCTTTCGACAATAAATGAAAACTTGGTACAACTATGATGAGTTATCCTAGTAAAATTTTTTCATATGAATTTTTTTGGTTTATTATGTTATGATCTTTCGTCATTATTTACATTCACATGATATTGATAGTATCCTAGTTGATACAATCACGGAAGAAGAAAATGACAATGATAACCATGATATCGTCATTGCTAGTTGGATGCAATGTCTTTGTAAAGGCTATACCATTTTGTTTGATGAAATGTTTAACCAAGATGTGGCTTTCTGATTAGGAGAGGAACATGTGGATGCGGTGAACGAGGAAATAGCCCCCACCAATGAAAGGCCGGGAGACTTAGCTTTCGCTGAATTGGTGGATCTCGTAAAAGGGATGGGAGAACAAATGAAGGAAGTTGTGGACAAAGTTGATGGGTTCGACAAAAGACGCATATCCTTGGAAGCTTCTGTGAAGGAGTTAGAAGAGAATTCAAAGGTAAGACTTGGTAATACTTGGTAATACTAGGTAGAACTATGCTGTTGAACTAGTAGAACTATACTACCTGATACTTGGTAATTGCTTGGTAATACTTGGTAATACTAGATAAATTGTATTCGATTGCTTGGTAATATTTGGTAATACTATATATAAGTGTATTCAATTGCTTGGTAATACTGAGTATAACTGTATTCGCTTGATAATTGCTTGGTAATACTTGGTAATACTAGATATAATTGTATTCGATTGCTTGGTAATATTTGGTAATACTATATATAAGTGTATTCAATTGCTTGGTAATACTGAGTATAACTGTATTCGCTTGATAATTGCTTGGTATTACTTGCAGGCGCCTGCAGGTTCATCAGGCAAGGAACCCATCATTGCTCGTTCCACAAACCCACCAGACAAAGATAATGCTGGTCCTTCCCCACAACCACCTACCAAGGGTGTTAAACGGACTCGAGTAGCCGAGAACACACGAGTGACAAGGTCGAAGACCAATGTGTTGTGAAGAAAACTATGGGCGCTTGCTTTTTTTTTTGTATTTGAACTCGAAAACTATATTGGTTTGTTTAACTATGCTATTTTTTGTATCTTAACTATGCTTTTTTTTTTAATTTGAATTCGATATTAGTAATACTGAGTGTTACTATGCTATTTGTTTTTATTTGAATTCGTAATACTAGTAATAGTGGGTAGAACTATGGTATTTGTTATATTTGAATTCGTAATACTGGGTAAAACTATGCTATTTGTTTTTATTTGAATTCGTAATACTAGTAATACTGGGTAGAACTAAGCTATTTTTTATTTGAATTCGTAATACTGGTAATACTGGGTGTTACTATGCTATTTGTTTATTTGAATTCTTAATAGTAGTAATACTGGGTAAAACTATGGTATTTTTTATATTTGAATTCGTAATACTAGTAATACTGGGTAGAATTATGCTATTATTTTTTGTATTACTGGTAATACTTGGTAGAACTATAACGACACAATTCAAGATCAAACATCTTACAAAACAAGAGTGTTTCAAAACAAAAGAGAAACACAGATAAATCCAGAAAAAAGTTAAATCTTACAAAACAAACAAAGATAAGTCGCCAAGGAATTCTTTTTATATCAAGGTATAGGACCAAAAAGCTTTTCGATTCGACCCACAAGCTCATCCACTAACTCCTTCAGGTTTTTAATCTCTTCGGCATTTTTTTCCACCTCCCTACGCAATTGTTTTATTAGCAGTTCATGGAGTCCGATGCTTCCCTCTTTGGACTGCTCATCAAACTCTTTCCTTAACTTAGTCACCTCTTCTTCGATAGCATGAAACCAAAATTTATGAATGTGTAAGCCTTCATTCTGCACATAAAGACAAATATAGCATCACATATTCAACATTAATGCCATCAACCTAAAATCGTTGTCCTCTTCTCACCTTAAACACATTGCATGTAAGGTATCTCCTTCCAATGGGCGCTTCGGTTGAGGTCTTCTCGATGATGCTTCCACCACATGGACAGCTTAAAGGAAGGCCATAGTCACCATCGGCTATTAAAAATTGCATGTCGTATAGCTCCTTGTTCCTCTTCATTTCAGTGTAGTGTGGGTCCTTCTCTGAGATTGAATCCATGATTACCTTAATCCAAATCAAATAATTGAAATCATTCACAATTGAAAACCAAATCAAAACCTAACCTTAATTGAAAATCTTATCCGAAAGTGATTGAGAAGGAAAAAGATTCCAAGAGAAACAAAATTTTTTTGAGCTTTGGGAAGAAGAGAATGGAGAAGGAAAAGAATATATTTTTGAGCTTTGAGCTTTGGGAAGAAGAGAATGGAGAAGGGAATGGAGAAGAAAGAGAAACAAACATTTCACCAAATTTTTGGGGATGGGCGCCAAAAAATTTGGTGTTGGCACCAAATATTTCTGTCCCCACGTGTGTATTATGCTCCATGTGCGCCGCCGCCAAAGTTCTAAGCAGTATTACTTAAGATAGTAGTTATACCAAAGTTCCAAGTATTATTACTTTGGCTGTTTTCCATTTTAATTAGTATAACATGCCCTTAAAATTTGTTTTTTAGTTTTACAGTTGATTTAAGTCGATTAACGTATAATTCTTAGTGTTATATAAATGGAAAACCAGTTTAATATAGTTATACGAGCCAATAAATAGTATTACAAACGGTAAAGATAAAATCAAACACTAGTACGATTTCCAAATAACAACCATTGGAGTCCTTGTCTCGGCCACCTTTTATTTTGCGTACTTGGACGTCATTCCCCAGCAGATGGAAACCTTTTTACTTTTCGATCCGGAGGTATGATTTGTTTGCTTTTGATGTCATCTAGGATATCTCATTGAGACATATCCGACACTAAATAAATTGTCTTGTGATACGCCATTGCCCACAACTCTGTCCAATAATATTTTGAACACAACTCATGTAATTGGATATCACGAGCTTTATCATCATGCCTTAGGAATTCAATGTAAACGGCTAATGCGTGCACACAAGGATACCTTTCGATATCAAACACCCTACAACTACAACTTTTCAAGAGCAAGTTCACCAAATAAGGCTTCGTCACTACCGATGATATTGTATTCAAGCTCGAAAGTGTTTAACTCCATCACAATCAATTTCTCAGCAACAACCCATAAATCATGCATGTAGTTCTCCACTAAAGGTACCACTTTATTTGAAGTTGATCCAGACACAACCTCCTTCCGATGTTCACTAAACCAATTAGCAAATGTTTTAATGATTGCGTCAAGCATGGGTATTAAGGAGTACCTCCTTGCGTCCTTAAAAACATTGTTCAAAGATTCCACACAGTTGCTTGTGTCTAAGTTGTATCTTTCTCCTAAAAAATAACACCTTGCCCATTTTCTTTCTCGGTAATCCCCTCCAGATACTCGGCCGCTGAAGATATCTCGTCTTGAAAAAAGTATAAACACAGTGGAAATCAGCCTCTGTGTAATGCCTACTGCACTCGATGAATCTCCATGCGAATACGTCTTTGTTAACGTTAGAAGCATGACCTTTCACATTGTGGGACAAATGCCATATACAATACCCATGATGAGCCTGGGGATACACATTACCTATGGCGCTGATGAGCCTTTCATTTCTGTCACTCATAAATACCAATTCGGAAGAGTCTGAATAACGGTTTTCAACATCTCCATAAACCATGTCCAACTTGCATCATTCTCACCATCGAGTACACCAAACGCTATAGGATAATGGTGACGATTAGGATCTTTGAGTTGTAGCAAAAATTAGTACACCACCATATCCGTTCTTGAGAAAATTTGCATCCACAATTATCACTTTCCTCATGACTTGAAACCCTTCAATGCTAGCTCCTAAAGCTATGAATATGTACTTGAATTTTTCCTTCTCATCCAATTTCACACGTGTTATTGTACCATCATTGTGCTTCTGTAACATGTGCAAATAGCAATAAAACATCTTGTAGCTTTCTTCCGGGGTACCATGCAAATGACTAATAGCTAGATTTCTCCCTCTCAACGCTGTGGAGTATGAGATATTTACACCTAATTTTGTCATAACTAGATCCATGATAACTCTAGGAGTTTGAGTTTTCATTTATCTTGGATAATCCTCATGCAAAATAGCTGCAACTAATTGTGGTGTGCCTTGCCTTTTCATATTGCTGTCGCTCTGACTAGCCCGAGAGCATGTATGCATCTAGGTGTACTTTCTAACCAAGAAAATATCTATATTTCGAATCCTTGTAGCTCGTAAACCCCATTTAAAGCTTTCTTTACTACATTTTAGCACTAAACGTTCTGGATCAATCCTTTTTATAACAAAACCAAAACTGTTAACAAATGAGGCTCTGTCCACCACATCTTGCAATGCCTTCCTATTTGGAAATTCTTGAAGTAGACTCACATCCAAATCGTCTTTTCATGCATCTACAAGCTCACTACTTTCTACAAAAAGTGGAATCTCAACATAAATCACCCATATCTGATCTATCCATACCGTTATCCACACTTTCATCACGTGATACAATTCCATCCTCTGTAGTATTATCATCAACATCCACTATTACCTCATGTTGTTGTTTTGCTTGTTATTTTTCTACATACAAAGTAATGACATTAGCTCCAATTTCACCATCATTTGAATGCAACTCGTCATCATACTTCATACCAAAAGAACTTATGCCCGCTCTTGATAGTTGCTTGGGCAGTTCTGATATAGTGATGACCTCCACAAAAAAATACATCGACGATTCTCTTTATCAATGGATGTTAGATAAACACACACATCCTCATCATCAGAAATAGTAAATTGTTCTTCACATCCCACTAGTAGTGGATAGTAACTCAATTGCAATTTAACCCTACTTTCATCTAATGCAAGCTTCTTGTATATCTTAGCTTTTATCATCAGCAAAGTTATCTCCTCCACTGATGTCTTCAACATTAAACTATACATGCAACCTTGGCATTTAAAATGTATGTTGACGTTATTGCTCATAGCATCCTGCCAAAAACCAACATCAACCAGTTAGTAATACTAGTTTTACTACTTATACTACATTTATCAGTAATACCAATACTAGTTTTGCTCAGTCTCCTATCTGCAAGAACTCAAATTAGGTCGTTTTGGATTCTAATCTACATTACACTATCATTCAACAACTCAAATTGGATCTTTTTGGGTTCTAATCTACAATACATTACGATTCATAAATAATACTAATTATACTATATTTATCAGTAATACAAATTTTACTAGTTATACTACATTTACCAGTAATACCAATACTAGTTTTACCTAGTTATCCTATCCGCAAGACCTCAAATGGGGTCGTTTTGGGTTCTAATCTACAATACACTACGATTCATCAGTAATACTAGTTATACTATATTTATAAGATAATACTAGTTTTACTAGTTATACTACATTTATCAGTAATACCAACACTAGTTTTACTAGTTATATTACATTTATCAATAATATCAATCCTAGTTTTACCTAGTTCCCCTATCCGCAAGAACTCAAATTGGGTCGTTTTGGGTTCTAACCTACAATACACTACGATTCAACTACTCAAATTGGGTCTTTTTGGGTTCTAATCTACAATACATTACAATTCATCATTAATACTAGTTATACTATATTTATCAGTAATACTAGTTTTACTAGTTATACTACATTTATCAGTAATACCAATACTAGTTTTAGCTAGTTCTCTTATCCACAAGAACTCAAATAGGATCGTTTTGGGCTCTAATCTACAATACAGTATGATTCAACCACTCAAATCCATTTGTTACCAATTTAAAATCCTAATCAACCAAGAAATCATGGTAAAACATCAAATGTGCATAGAATCAAAAACAAAATTTGGAGAACCTATTTTGAAGCTTAGATGGCGAAGTAATGGTGATGCAGAGTTTGAAAGTGATGCAGAGCTCCACCAGTGAGCTCGACAGTGCCTAAGATAGCTTGACGGTGCAATGTCGTCGTCATAAGTTGTCGTTGGAGGTTCCTCTTGTTTGTTTCTCTCTTGTTTTTGTTTAATTATTTTTCTTTTTAATTCATTAAGCTAAGGGTGCTTTTGTCTTCACACCATCAATTCATTAAAAGTGAATTTAGCAGATTAAGGAGCACTATAGGAGATTTTTTTTGGAATGAACTTCTCAGCCATTTGCTCACGAGAGAGTCACACGCTAGAGAAGAAGAGTCATCGGAGACACGCTAGAGAAGAAGAGTCATCGGAGACACGCTAGAGAAGAAGAGTCACCGGAGACACGCGGGAGAAGAAGAGTCATTAAACGAAATGTTTTTGGCTATTGTGAAAAATGAGAATGATATTTGGATCAATGGCTCAAATGCTACTTTTGAGAAATTGTGTTCCCAAATGCCACTGTTATGTTATTTATTTTATTTAACATTTTTTAAAAATCAAAATTAAAGTAAAAGTCCAAAAAAATTAAGTATAAACTTAATATTACTAACCCAATCAAAATATCTGATCCAAATCAAATCCATTAAAATATCCGATCTAAACCAAAATATCTGATCCAGATCAATTTCGGATCTCATCAATTTTGCGGTTTTAAATTAAATTGTAAAGAAAAACTGAAAAACCTCCAAAGTGAATCAAAAGCAACGAATCCGCAAGTGAGATTCAAACCATTGATCGAGTCGACAAAAAAGTGAAACTGCGAATCCGAAACCTCCGATTCCGACCAAGTTGATTCCATCCATCATCACCGCTGCAAATCTGGGCTTTAAACCCTTGCGTTGGAACCCTCACGTTGCTCAAACCCTGGCGTTGAAACCCCAAATCTGGTGTACTCGTCGATTCCGCCAATCGCCGTCACTCTCCATAAGATAGTTTTCTATCCCCCTGTTCTCACTTTTACTTAATTGGAATTGGCAATAGATTTCATGTAATGTTGTTCTTTTTCTTTAGTAATGGCTCGTGTAAGAGACAAATATGGTGTTTATGATTCAACAAAATGTCCTAAGGATGAAGAAGAAAAAGGGAAAAACGTGAATGAAGAGGAAGAAGAGAGTAGTTCGAATGGGGAGGAAGAAAGCGGTGAAGAAGAGAGTCATTTAATTGGGGAGGAAGATAACGGTGAAGAAGAGGAAGAGACAAATGAAGGTGATGGGGAAGAGAAAGAAGGGGAAAAGGAGACAAACTCTAGTGAAGGTGATGGGGAGGATAAGGATGAAGAGGAAGAAGAGACAAACATTGATGCTCATGATCTAGCACCGACAACTTCATCTCAGGTATATACATTAGATTGAGAATGGTGCAAGTTAGGAGAACTAATTAGGTAATTAGGAATCGTGGCTTTGACACAAGTAGTAGAACTTAGGTTCGGAAACTCTAGTACAACTAGTACAACTTAGGTGGTTTCCGGATAAATCGAACAACTAAGTAAGAACTGGTTAGAGAATTAGGAATGGTGGTTTTAGTAATGGTGGAAATTAGGAACCAGTTACGGAATTAGGAACTAGTTTCGGAATGGTCGTTTTAGTACAAGTAGTACATCTAGTACAACTTAGGGTCATTTTGTGGTATCTAGATAACTGGAACAACTAAGTAAGTTTGTTAATATTTTGTGTATGAATTTTCAGGATGATGATGATGATGATGATGATGATGATGATGATGATGATGATGATGATGATGATACCCAATCACTATAGCAAGAGAAGATGTTTTTTGATCACACCAAGGCTTCTAAGATAGGAACTAGGTGTAGTGTGACCTAGATAGTGGAGTACATAGAGGAACTTCTTGCATAAATGAAATGGTTCAGGAAGTATTCTCAATTCAAGCATATATTCCACATGCAGAAGGATCCAAACTACATGCTTCAAGAGATGTGGATGCTTCTCCTTCAAACAGCTATGGAGAAGGAAAAAGAGTGCTGGTTTGTGGTCAATGGAGTGTCTATTAGGTATTCTCTAAGAGAGCATGTGTTGTTAACAGGATTGGACTGCCATGAATACACCAAAAACTGGAAGGAACTGGGGGATTTGAAGTTTGTGGAAAAGATGTTTAAAAGGAGAATGGGAATAAAAATCTCAGATTTGTAATTGGAGGCAATGAAGAAGAAGAGTTCAGTGGACCAGCAGAAGATGACTATCTTGTATTTCTTATGCAAGGTAGAGAAAGCAAAGTCTAAGTCTGATGGTAACATAGATCCCTTCCTTCTTAGTGTTGTTGATGATATGCGCGCCTATGGACATTTCCATGGGGGCATTTTACATTCGATGAGCTTATAAAGGAGATCATGTGCTCCGTGAAACCAAAACAGAAAACTGCCCTTTCTGGATTCATTCTTCCTCTCGAGGTAACTCTTTATTATTATTTTATGATTCTAGTAATAGTTTTAGGATTACTTGATATATTGTAACTCAATGTGTAGGTTCTGGAATTTGAGTGTATTCCACATCTTGGAAGCAAATTTGAGAAGATGTAGCCATAGAAAAGGACTGTCCAAGGTTGTGCAAGCACAAGTTCTCAGATGTTGCATGAAAGGTTTTCCATTGGAAGACATAAATGTAGAGCTTGAAAGTACTAAGGTTAAAGTTTGTAAACTTTTTGGTAATATATGTATTTGTTATGAGTTTGTTTTGAAGTTTAATGTTTTGATATTCACAGGATATCACGAGCATCTTGGAACCTGACTCAGATAAGAAAGCTCTGTTCACGTATCTTAGATGATGGTTTTGATGATGGGATATGTTTTATCGAGCCAATCATTGAGAGTTGGATCGAGCGTCTAACCGTATAGAGGAAGAAGATATGGTGGAATGATCTGTAAAAATTGGACTTGGCTACTCAAAGTGATAAATTCGTTGAGAAGGTTGATGGAGTTCCTGAACGTGCAAGGTTTGCAGTAGGGTTTGAGCTGGAACTAAAGGAGTCGATGGAAAAGGGTTTGGGGATATCATGGTGAAGCTTGAAGACTTGGATATGAAATTGAAAGAGGTTGAAAGTTTTGTGGAGTCCCTGATCCAACAAAGCTTTGAAGTTGTTGCTCCAACACCTTCTCTGCCAAATAGAGTCCTTACTCCAACACCTTCTCCACCATGTGGAGTCCCTGATCCAACACCTTCTCAGGTAAGTGGGGTCCCTGATCCAACACCTTCTCATCCAAGTGGAGTCCATGATCCAACACCTTTTCAGCCAAGTGGAGTGCCTGATCCTACACCTTCTCAGCTAAGTGGAGTCCCTGATTCAAATATCGTTCAGATAAGTCGGTGTTTTGATTGAGTGAATGATTAAATTTGATGGAGTTAATGGTTTTTTTGTTGTCTTTACATCTTTTCGGAACTTTGATGCAGGTGATGAGGTTGGGAGTGAGAAAGAAAAGAAAGGACATGAAAAGAAGAAAGGAAAGAAAGAGAAACAAAAAGATAGTGGACCTGTAGTTGAAACTGGGCAGAAACAACCAAGGCAATCGTCAAGGTTGCTAAGGACAGCATATGTAGCCAAGCAGAAGCGACCGAGAAAGGAGTAGTGTCGTTGAAGAGAAAAATGTGTTGCTTATTATGTATTTGACTACATCGTATTTCAGTATTTGGTACAACTTTTATTAGGCACAACAGCGAAATTTCACAATGAAACATAACAGTTTAGTGTCTTACAAACTAACAAAAGATACACAACAGTTGGCAAACCATAAACTAAATCATATCTCTAGTAGCAAGTTCCTCCCTTAGCCTACCAATCTCGCTGTCTTTCTGGAGTAATTGCTCCTTAAGTTCAAATACTTCAACACGTAGTTGACACAGTGACTCACGAATTGACTCCAAAGCAGGGAATGGACCACCTCCGTATCGGAAAGCATGCAAAACCGATTCTTTCTGTTCCCTTAGTCTAAACCTTATATATTTTAAGTTCCTCATCAACTACAACATACCACCAATTAGATAGGTGTTCTCCACCATCCTCACTCAATGGGCATTTGTAGTATTTTTTTCCTTGATTTTTGACAGTTGTAGCCAATTCAAGTCAGAGAAATTGACCACAGAAACAACATTTCGAAACACCATAATCACCATCCGTTCTTCAGTCGCCACTATCAAAGCTTGGTGCCGAATCTGAACTATCATTGCAACTATTTGGATAGCTGAGTGACATTATCAAAATAAATGGCTCAAATGATATCACTATAGAAACAAAAGTTGAAATTAGATCTTAAACACTATATCCTAGATCTAGAGATATATATGTTATTAGATGTAACTTTCGCGATTGTCGATCTAAATCAAATCAATCGTAAGCTAAATGGTTGAAAAACATCGATCTCTCAGCTCTGTTTCAACTTTCGACACATAACTCTCTCTCTAAATCCAGAACTCTATATCTCCCTCCTCTTTCTAACTCTCTCAGGTCGAATACAAAGTGAGAAAAAATCATTTAAATAAATTTTAAATGTGAAAGTGAAAAAGTCTGGGCCCACAATTGATTAATTGTGAAAGTGGAAAAGTCTCCCATTGATTATTAAACGTCTGGGCCCACAATTTTCAAATTGTCAATGGGATATTATTAATAATCGGAGTGATATAAACATAGTTTTCCCTAAGTGTACAAGTTGACTTTCATCTTCATAGTTGTACGAATGCTTATTTGGGGGTTTTTAGTTGGAGTTTGACGTAAAATGTTTTTTGTAGTTAGAAACATTATTTTCGGTTTGTAGTTATAAGTTTGGAAGTTTTCATCATAAAAGTTACATGAAATATTAATTTCACTTATTTTCAGCATTAAAGGGTGACAAACATACAAGAATCTCCTTATACTATAAGGAGTTATTATGTCAAAACAACATTATTTGTTACAAAAATAATAAATTATGTTGTCTTGATTTAAAATTGTTTCTTCATAGTTCAAGATGTTTTGGGAATCCATATAATGGTTTATAAGTTTGTCGAACATAATTAAGAGAATAAGACATGCTCTTAGTTGTACCTAGTTGAATGCAAATAGAAACACAAATACAAACACACAAATTAAGTTTCCTCATCAGGCTGCAACCACCTCTCCAAGTTTATTCCATGAGTATTCATGTTATTTTTCATCCTTAACCTCTTTGAGTGACGTTCTCCGGTGGATGGAAACCGTGTTTCTTGATTTCTTCCTGATCTTTTGGTGTACTCCGATGGTAAGGCGAACAATTCTTGAATTTCAGTAGGTATTGTCCACTTAGACTCATGTGGCACTACATAAACCGTCATGTAATAGCCCACATCTCAATCAAGTAATATTTTGAGCAGAGATCATAGATTTGGATAGTCTATGTTCTATCTTCCTTCCTCATGACGTTCCTGGCTGCGGCTATTGCATGGACTCACGGATACTTGTCTATATCAAAACATCTGCAAGAACAACTTTTCATTTTCAAGTCCACCAAGTAAGTCTTCCTATCGAGCCAAATAACATTGTATTCAAGCTGGAAGCTATTTAACTCAGTTACCGTTAAACGTGACGCAATTACACATCTTGTGTGCAATTCATTCTCCACAAAAGGCACCATTTTCCTTGTGTCCGATGCACCGGTATCTTCATGCCTATGTTTGTTGAACCATTCATAAAAATTTTCAAGAAGTGCATCAATCATAGGTAATAGGTTGTACTTCTTTGCTTTCTTAAACACATTATTCATTGATTATGCAGAATTGTTGGTGTATATGTTGTACTTGTCTGCTTCAAAATGAGACCGTGCCCATTTCTCCATTCCTATACTTTTATCCAAATATGCACCAACTTTAGGAAACCTACTCCTAAATTCATTAGACTCTCTGTTGAACTCACTCTTAGTATAAACATGAGCGCAATCCCTAAATTTCATCACAGATTGATCCTTGTCATTCTTCACATGTCCTCTCACGTTTTGAGACAAATTCCAGATGCAATGTCCATGCAGTGCACTTCGGTACACATCAAAGACTGCCTTGAGGATGCTTGCATGTCTATCGCTTATAAAAACCAATCCAGGAACATCTTGTATAATGGTTTTCAACATTTTGAAAACCCAAGTCCAACTAACATCTTTCTCACTATCAATTACACCAAACACAATTGGGTAATAGTGATGATTAGGATCCTACGCTGTTGCAAAAACTAACATACCACCATATATAGTCTTAAGAAAAGTTGCATCCACAACTATCACTTTCCTCATTTCCCTAAACCCTTTAATGCTAACACCCAAAGCGATGAATTGGTATTTGAACCTTTTTCTGCATCCACTTCCACACTTGTTACTGTCCCATAATTGACCTTCTCTAACATGTACGTATAAGAAAATAACATCTTGTAGCTTTTTTTAGGACTCCGTCGCACATTACTAATATGTTGTTTTTTCTCTCAAGGCAATAGAGTAGGAACAATGCAAACCAAGTCTTCCTTGAACAATACTCACAATGTTCTTAGCATTCGGGGTCTCAAATCAACATGGATAGTCTTCATGTAAAACCGATGCTACTATTCGTGGTGTGCCTTTCTTTTACTATTGTTTGAAGTCTCAATAGAGCGAGAGCATGTATGCATCTTTCTATGTACTCTGACACTGAAATTCATCACGTTCAGCTGAACCAACTAATTCAAGTCAGGGATCGATTCCGATTGCTATCAATCCTTCAATCAAAACATCAGGAACTGCTGTGATTCCAGAATCTATAGATCCAACTCAGTCGCCATTCTTCATGCATAGTGCAGATCATCCAAGTTTGATCATCATCTCTCTTCGTTTAGATGAAACGAATTATGATGACTGGAATGCTGCTATGATTATTGCTTTAGGTGCTAAGAATAAGACTGGATTTATAGATGGAACATTGCTTTGTCCTGTAGATTTAGATAATAATTTTCGTTTGTGGTCTAGGTGTAATAGTATGGTTAAATCTTGGCTGTTGAACTTGGTATCACCACAGATCTATAGGAGTGTGTTGAGAATGAATGATGTTAAGGATATATGGGGTGATTTACATGATCGCTTCCATATTACATTTATGCTTACTTAACAAATCCAAGATCTTCGTCAAGGTTCAATGTCTTTATCTGAATATTACAATAACTTGAAAACACTATTGGATCAATTAGAGAACACTAAAGAACCAGATGATCCCTGTGTTTGTGGAAAAGTTGCTTGTCTACAAATGAAGGGGGTTTGAATGAATCTTATGCTATTATTCATCGCCAGATTATAGCAAAGAAAGCTCTTCCATCCATTGCTGAAGTCTATAATATACTTGATCAAGATGATAGTCAGAAAGTTTTTTCTCCTGTTGGCAATTCTCATCTTGCATTTCAAGTATCTGAAGCTTCAATTCCTAACTTGAATCAGTCAATGACATGTTATGTTCATAATGGTCCAAATAAAGGGCGTCCTATTTGCTTTTTTTTGTCATAAAGTTGGCCATATTGTTGAGTGTTGTTATAAGAAACATGGTTTTCCACCTGCTTTTGGTTCTGAAGGGAAACATTTGCTTGAAAGGCATCAGAAATCTCAACCTGTTGCAGCTCAAGTTACTCTTCCTTGTGTACTAGATGTCAAGCCCAATTCTGAAATGGAAAGTATAGCAAATAATCTCACAACATATCAAATTCAGAGTTTTAATGCTTACTTCATTTCTCAACTACAGAATCAACATCTCAACAAGTCGTCTGAAGCTAGTACATCTGAGAATACTTCTCCTAGTATGTCTGCTCCATCTGGTATTGATTTTTCTCCTTCAACCTATTGTTTTGTTGGAATTCTGACTGTTTCCAAGAATGTTTTATCTCGGAAAACATGGATAATCGATTCAAGAGCTACACATCATGTGTCTCATGATAAATCCATGTTTACTTCCTTGGATACCTCAGTCATCAATGCCGTGAATCTTCCTACTGGTCCAGCTGTAAAGACTAGTGGAATTGGCATGATTCAGATAAATAAAGACATTATACTGAAGAATGTCTTATTCACACCTGAGTTTCGCTTGAACTTGATCAGTATAAGCTCTTTAACTTTTGATTTGAACTCTCGAGTTATATTTGATCTATCCTCTTGTGAAATTCAGGATCTTACCAAGGGCTTGAGGATTGGTCACGGTAAGAGAGTCGCAAACTTATATCTGATGGAGGTTGAAGATGAGCACAATTTAGTGAATGTTGTAATTGATATTGGAGTTTGGCATCAACGGCTTGGTCACCCTTCTTTCACATGCTTAGACAGTATCTCAGATGTTTTGAGAATCACAAAGCACAAGAATAAGAAGCCTATTTTTTGCCATATATGTCACTTGGCAAAGTAGAGAAAATTGTCTTTTACATCTAAAAAACAATATTTGTAATGCAACTTTTGAACTATTGCATATTGACATTTGGGGGCCATTCTTTGTTGATATAATCGATGGACATAAATATTTCTTGACCATAGTTGATGATCACTCAAGGGCAACATGGATATATCTTTTGACAACAAAGAATGAAGTGTTAACAGTGTTTCCTGCATTTCTGAAAATGATTGAGAACCAATATGGGACCAAAGTTAAATCAGTTAGAGCAGATAATGCACAAGAGTTAAAATTCACATAGTTATATCAGAAAGAAGGCATAATATCATACCATTCTTGCCCTGAGACCCCGGAACAAAACTCTGCCGTTGAAAGGAAATATCAACATCTGTTGAATGTAGCCAGATCTTTGTTGTTTCAATCCCAAATTCCATTGTCTTATTGGGGAGACTGTGTCCTTACAGCTGCTTTCCTTATTAATCGAACTCCTTCTTAGTTGCTTCAGAATAAGAGTCCGTATGAAGTTCTCATGAATAAGGCTCCAGATTATGGTCAGATCAAGACTTTTTGGCTGTTTTTGTTATGCTTATAGTTCTCCAAAACAAGAGGCATAAGTTTGAACCACGATCAAAAGCCTGTGTGTTTTTGGGATATCCTGCTGGATATAAAGGCTACAAGTTGATGGATTTGGAGACTAACAAAATATTCATTTCCAGGAATGTGATTTTCCATGAAGAGATCTTTCCGTTTGTTACTTCTCACACTATATCTAAGGTAACATCTGATTTTTTCAGCTCCCTGGAATCTTTACCATCAAATGTATCTTCCATTCCTTCTAATCTTCCATTAACACAAATTTCTTGATCTTCTAGAGCTAAGAAAATTCCTGCTCACTTGAAAGATTATCATTGCTATTCCTTGCAGTCCGATATTCAATATCCTATATCTGATTTTTTGTCATATTCAGATATATCTTCATCTCATCTCACATTCATAAATAACATCACTAAAATTCTTATTCCTAGTACATTTTATGAGGCTAAGGATTCTAGAGAGTGGTGTCAGGCTGTGGATATTGAGATTGGGGCTATGGAATCAACAAATATGTGGGATATCACTGTGTTGCCTCCGGGAAAGAAAGCAGTCGGTTGCAAATGGGTTTTCACATTGAAATACAATTTTGATGGAAGTCTTGAATGTTATAAAGCCAGAATCATTGCCAAGGGATATTCTCAACGTGAAGGGCTGGATTTTACAGAGATTTTTTTCCCTATTGCTAAGATGGCTACTGTTAAACTTCTCTTGGCTTGTGCAGAAAAGAAGAAATGGATGCTTATTCAGTTAGATATTTCGAATGCCTTTTTAAATGGGGACTTGGATGATGAGATTTATATGAAGTTGCCTCCTGGTTATGCATCTCGAAAAGGCTTATCTTTACCGTCTAATGTTGTTTGTAAACTCAAGAAATCCATTTATGGACTCAAACAAGCATCTCGACAGTGGTATAAGAAACTTTTGGATTCTTTGAAGCTTCTAGGATTTACCAAATGTCATGGTGATCATACTTTGTTTATGAAGAATGATGGGGTGAATTACGTGGTTGTTTTAGTCTATGTCGACGATATTATAATTGCTAGTACTTCTGATGAAGCAGCATGTGCAGTTAAAATAGCTTTGCAGGCCCAATATCGTTTGAGAGATCTTGGTGCTCTTAAATACTTTCTTGGCCTTGAAGTGGCTCGTATAGAGGCTGGAATATCTCTGTGTCAACGAAAGTATGCTTTGGAACTTCTTGATTTTGTTGGCTTGTTGGGTTGTAAAATTTCTTCTGTTACTGTGGAACCAAATCTCAAGATTTCCAAATCTGATGGTGATTTACTTGAAGATAAAGAGATGTATAAATGCTTGGTAGATCGTTTGATGTATCTAATGATCACACGTCCTGATATTACTTACGCTGTTCACAAGATGTGTCAGTTTTCCTCTGCTCCTAGGACTGTTCATTTAAAGGCTGTATACAAAATCCTTCATTATATCAAAGGCACTGTTGGTAAAGGTCTCTTCTATTCCTCTGATGCCTCTGACTTTCAGCTTAAAGGATTTTCAGACTCCGATTGGGGTTCTTGCCTAGACAGTCGTCGATCTACAACAAGTTTTTGTATGTTCTTGGGTTCCTCCCTTATATCTTGGCGTGCCAAGAAACAACATACAATTTCTTGATCTTCAGCTGAAGCAAAATATCGAGCTTTAGCTCAGGCTTCTTGTGAAATGGTTTGGCTCAGTACACTGCTTTAGGATTTACAGATTCTTTCTTCTGCAATTCCAGTTCTTTATTGTGATAGTACTGCAGCTTTGCACATCGCCAACAATTCTGTATTCCATGAACGGACTAAGCATATAGAGATCGATTGCCATACGGTACGTGAATGGCTTGAGAGTGGTGACTTGAAGCTGTTACATGTTCGATCTGAAGAGCAAGTGGCAGATGCTCTTACGAAACCTTTATTCCCACATCAATTTCATCATTTGTTATCCAAGATGAGTCTCATTAACATACACGGCTCATCTTGAGGGGGGATATTGGATTATATATGTCTGGTTAAGTTTGGTTCACAAGAGAGGATCGAGGAAGTATTGGTGTAAAAACTGAAGTGTTAGAGTTGCGTCTAGAGCTAATGATGATATAATTACTGTTTACAGAGATGAACCATGGGAACATGAAAAGCTAGTAAAAAATGGTGAAAATGTTTCATATGAATAATTGCCTAACTCATGTATGTATGAAAATAATCAACTCGCACTAGTTGTAGAAAAAGGAGATGATGTGATGGTGAATGATGGTGTAAAAGTTGAATGGGAAGATGGTTTTGATGTGCGTTTACATCAAGATTTTGGATCTGAGAAGGAAGTGAAGGATTTAGTTGAAAAGTTTCACATCTGAATTGTTTCGAGTTTGTTACAAAAAAGTCGGATATCAAGTTATACGTGGTAAAATGCTGTGAAGCAAAATATTATTGCAAGTGGTCTTTACGAGCTGCGAAACTAAAGAATTCAAGTTGTTTCTCGATAAGAATTCACAACAAGATGCATACATGCTCTCGGACGACAACAAGTAGTAGCAAAAGTAGAAGAAGAGGCACACCACGATTAGTTGCATCAGTTGTGCATGAAAAATATCCAGGTCAAATTACGACTCTAGGTCCTAAAGCTCTTAGGGGTTTGGTTCAACAAAAATTATGTGTTAAGGTATCATCCTCAATAGCTTTAAGAGGGAAACACCAAGCTGAAAATAATGTGCAGAGGAGCCCAAAGGAAAGTTATAGGAAAGTGTATTCTTATTTGTACATGTAAGAGGAGAAGAATCTAAGAACAGTTACACATGTGAAAGTAGATAAGCATCACATGTTTAAGTACATATTTTTGCGTTGGGAGCTTCCACTGAAGGGTTCAAAGCGATGAAAAAATGATTGTTGTGGATGGAACCCACCTTAAGACTGTATATGGTGGAGTCCTAATTGTTGCTACAACTCATGATCCTAATCATTACCATTATTCCATTGCTTTTGGTGTAGTTGATGGTGAGAAGAAAGATGCAAGTTAGAGTTGGTTTATGCAAATGTTGAAATCAGTTGTGCTGGATTCTCCTAAAATGGTATTTTCTAATAGAAATTAAAGTATCATCAAGTGTATAGGTGAAGTTTACCCATGATCTCATCTTGGATATTGTATGTATCATTTGTATTAGAATGTGAAAGTAAGCATTAACGGTGTCAACAAAGACGTAGTTATTGAATAATTCATTGGATGCGCTCGAGCTTATACATAGGCTTAGTTCATAATAATTTATGGCGTTTTTAAGATGAGGTATCTAACTGCAGCCGAGTATTTGGATAGAATTGTTGAAGAGAAAAAAATGGGCAAGATGTTATTTTCCAGGAGAGGTAAAACATCTTACAACAAATTATGTGGAATCTATAAATAGTGTATTAGTAGATACAAGGAAGTATGCGTTATTACCAATGCTTGATGTGATTGTAGTGAAAAAAGGTTGAATGGTGTAACAAACATCGGAAAAGTTCCGCACAAGTTTGCACCATGCAGAAATTGGTTCTTAATGTGGAAAGTCAAATGCATGAACATGTAAAGAAGAAAAAATTTGACGGTGTATGAGCTAAACATCTATCTTTTTGAATAATTTTTCATTGAACTAGATGGGAATACTTATCTGGTTGATTTGACAAAAAAATTGTAGTTGTAAGTGTTTTGATATAGATAGGTATCCATGTGTCCATGCATTGGCGGCAAAAAGTGCAAACATGAAGGGAGAGATCCAAGTACATGAGTTATGCTCCAAATACTATTGGGTGGAGTAGTGGGCATTGACATACGACATGATAATTTATCCAATATCCCATCATAATTAATAGATTATATCTCACGAGCTATGAGAGAATTATGCCTTACCTCTAAATTATGAAAAGAAAAAAAGAGAGTTTAAGAAACCAGGTTCTCATTGGTTAAAGAACATTGCAGAAGAAGATCAAGAAGTATGGAGCAAGGTCGAGTTGTAGGGGCGAGGATTGACTCAAAGTGGGTGAGACATGTATGGATGGTTTCAGTAAAGTGATGGTTCAACAAATGTCTCTTAATTTCTATAATTGTATTGTTGTGGCTGTATGATTTGGTAATTTGTATTAGAAAAACTATTTAAATTTAATTTCTGTCAAAATACAACAAAGTTAAACTGGTGGTGCAACTATATTTAATTTGATTTTAAGTTTCATTTTTCTGCATTAGAAAGACAAGTTTGTGTTAGCTTAAAATTTGTTTAGGATCAATGGGCATCAATATAAGAAAATAAAAAAACCATTTTTTGTTATTGGTTACATAAAACCATATTTCATCAACAAATGTTTTATACTCTTAAGGTTTGTTTAAATGTGAAACACTTGAAATTAGCAAAATGGTGAAATAATGTTTTTAACATATATTTTATTATGAAACTATAGTAAATTCATTTTATTAATGCAATGGAATAAATACATCTATTGAAAATTAACTCAAAGTATGGTATAACTAATTAAACCTTAAAAGCAACAAAGTACAACTATGTACAATGAGGGAGATAAAACTATTGGACAACATCTTGGGTACTTATTTCGAATCATACGTACTTTAAATATATTTTTTGTCGGATCATAGGAAATTTCCATGATTATTTTTATCATGACACTAGGTACTTTTCATGATTATTTTTTCATGATTCTATGTACTTTTCATTATTTTTAATCGTTAAGACATTTAAAATTTGAATATTATATTAAAAAATTAATTTAACTTTTAAAATTGTACTTAGACATTTTATACATAAAATCTTACTAGTTTAACCAAGTAGTACTAGTTGTACCAAAATTTAACAGTTGTACTGATGTAATCTCAAACCTACGAGTTCCAAATACAACAAAACCAAAATAAAATACCAATAACCTAAGTGGTCTCAGACGTCAGTTCCACATTTAACAAAGGCAAAACATAAAAACAAACAAAAACAACATAATAAGTTCAACATCATAACATCATAACTATGAAGGATCTAAACCTTCTTTTGCTTCTTTGTCTTCCCTTCAGTATAGGGAGGTCACTGGTACTTGGATGGTTCAAGATTCCTCTTCTCTTATTTCCTACATATCGTATTAGAACACATATTAAAGCGCATAAACTAACTTCTTCGGCTGAGAGTTCAAAGAAGGCATTGGAACGCTAACATGTACATGTTCTGGAGAAGGTCGAGGGGATAAAGAGGCAAATCTTATAGGGGCTAAGGTTCTGGTGGTCCAAGGGCCCATGATCTAATTGACTCCGGCGAAGTCCAAGGTTCAACATCCAGAGAAGCTTGAGGTTCAACATCTGGAGAAGGCTGAGGTTCAGCACCACCTTCTTCTCCTACACTCATCTCAGCTTCACGCCTTACAGATGAGCTACCTTCACCAAAACCATCTCCCCACGGATGAGAATAGTCATCACCATAGGCATCATCACCCATTTGTGCATCATCATCCACTACCTTCTCATTCCCCTTGTTGTCCTTTTGTAGGATTTTCACCTCATGTTCAAAAACATTCAGCCTTGTGTCACTCTAGTAAACTTTCCCTCAATGACTTGAATCTGCCTCAGAACATCTTTGAACCCAACCTCCATCTACTCCATCTACAGTTTCACCATATATGTAAGATTATAAGGTGGTGGTGGAGGAGGAGGAGGATTAACCTCTTCTTCCTCCTGGGGTACCTCTTGTACTACCCTAGATTCAACATCAAGGTCGTAGAGGTTTTGCCAAAAAATCCTCTTCCCGACGCTGAGATGGGCCATGATACCTTCAGCAACTTCATCAGGAAAATCTCTATAGAAGTCTTCATTGCAAATGCAAGCCATCAGAAATTGTTTTTCATTAGTAGAAGGTTCCAAAATGCTACAAATATCATCCCATTATAAGTAAAACAACATTATCTTCAATAGCATTAATATTAAGATAGTTACAAAAACAAGAATTCCCAAACAACTATTATCTTTGTTTCACCGAGCGTTTCATTGATATCATATAATATACATCCTTTCATCCCATTCACTTTGTACTTGCTCATACACATTCTTGGGCAGCATTTCCTCGCATCTCCGACATCTTAACTGTACTTCATCTTCATATGAACAACAAAATACATTAAATATAAGGTTTGAATATTATTACCTCTAAAGGAATGATGGCCCCAAGAAATGTCCATGTAGCTTTTACTTTGACTTCACCTTTGAAATGGTTCATCATATGCTCGATCTCAACAGAACAGTCTTCAAATGTGTACCTCCCCCACAGAAAGTTCATGCATACATGCAGATCATCAACTATACGAAGAAGGAATAATTCAACAGGTGGCAGTACCTTAGACTTTCCTTTCATGAGCGAGCTGAGGAATTAAAACACTGCCATCCTCAACTGATCTTCACACACTTCCATCAAAACCTTCTTTTGTTCTACCTCTTTTAGGTAGATCTTGTTGGTTCGCTCAAACTGTCTCAGAACAAAGTTGAACCTCCCAACATTTTCATGATCTTTTGGGTACTCTGTGCATTCTAGGCTGGATATCAATCCATGCTCCTCATAGAATGTCGAAAAGGGACTCCATTGACAATGAAATACCATACCTTGTGCTTCTTTAGACATATAGTCCACAAAATAAGCATCCACATGCCCATCAACTTTCGGTTACACTCCATGGGAATGTGGAACAGATGGCTGAATTAACTCTGCCTAGTAAACCAATCTAGCTCCAAGGCAGAAAGGGTCTCCTCCAATTTCCCCAGTGCCTTGGAGATATCACACTTAGTCTCGATTTTGCAAGACTTTGTGTAATTCTCTGGACTGAGGTAGAACCTAGCAGGTTGCTTCGGTTGCTAGTCCTCCTTGGTTTCCTCCTCAGCACTGTAAAACAAGAACCTTTTAGTTACATGCTATACCAATATACCAAGTCGTACTAAATATTAGTTGTACCATTTCAAATTTCATCACAAATGCGGGAAATCCAACCTTGCATTACAATTAAACTATTTCCTACTAGTAATTCACAGTCGTACTAGTTTTACTTAAAACTCCTACATTATATACCAATTAAATACCTGATTCGATGTCTCAGTCTGATCCTCTTATGAATTGTAAACAATCTCGAGAGAGACTGAGTTTTCTTCCTCTCCACTTGATGAGGAGACATTGTCATCTTCTTCTACCAGTGAAGACGGAGGGATGCTTTGGTATTCTGGGTTTTTTCGTTCGAACCATACTTGCATTAGCAAGAAAACAAACCATCTAATTCAGTATCAGTCTCATTTTCAGACAGTTTTCTTTTAAATAAAAAAATTGACTTCAAAATCCCACATTCATTACAAATGCATCCACTTAAAACCCAATTTCTGTATACCCTAACTCAGATTTCTCTCTGAGATTACATAAATCATATTTTCAGTCCCTAATAAACCCAAATTAATAGATTTCTTTAAATATTTCCCCCTCAAACAATTTTTTTTGTAAACCCTAATTTCAAAATTTGAACTATAAAGGAGAAGGGTTTGAGAATACGAACATGACAACGAACAGTGGTTGAACGGTGGTTGAATTTAGCAGTGGAAGAGCACCGGAAAATGAAGAATCACAAAAGAACTAGAGACGTAACTATATGAAAATGAAGAAGAAAAAGAAAAACGTAAGATGAAAAAGAGAGAGTCAGACGCTGAGGACGAGGGAAGTCAAAGAGGAGGAAGACGAATCTTGAAAAATTAGGGTTTTTGGTTCAATTTAGGAAGGAAGCGGAAGCAGCTCGAAGGAGAGAAAGAGGGAAAATGGAAGATAGTGATGTGTTGGACTTGTTTTTACTTCAGATGAGTTTTCTGATTTTTTTATTGGGATGGGTTTCAAATTAAATTTCTGTATTCTGATGTTAATGGGGTGAAGTTGGTCCGATTTAATTGTAGGTTATGGATTCATCAGGTTTTGTATGTAGTTTACTAAAATTCTTATGGGTTTTTAGTAATTTGTTAGATTTTAGATTTAAAAATAATAAAAATAAAAAATATTAAATATTATAATAAAAGTATCTCGACAAAAAAAATTATGGAGTTATCTCAGCATTTGATCCCCTTTGGTCCTTGGTCGAGAAGGTTTAAAGCAGAGTGGCGATTGAGAACCAGAGCTGCAGTGCTGAGCTCGCAGCCATAGGTTTTTGTTGCCGAAAAGAAGATATTATATTCCTGATTGTTTAGTCAATATGTGAAAAGAAAAAATCGGTGGATTTGTGAGTCTCAAATCAAACAATTGTTTCTTTCATGCCTTAACTCATAGATCAATGCTTACCAAACAAGGAGAATGAGGTATCAGAGATGCTTGGATCCCAAGAAATTTTGGAGAGCTTGGATGGTAAATGACCAAGATTACAACGAGATCTAGAGTCGGATTCTGTGAAGTATCCTTCCCCCATAGAGTTCGAGAGAAGGTGCAGTCAAAATAAAGACGATCTCTTGATTCTGGTTGGCAATTACAGAGTAGACAAGTGTGACTCAATTAAATTTTTCATTGAAGTAGTCTATATCGTGTAGGGTTGCGGTTTAGTGTCATCATCCAAGCAAGAGTTATGTGCTTGGGAATCCCTCACTTCATCCAGATTGATTAATGCCATGGAACTTGAGGGGCTTGTCTTTGATCTGGTCATAGATTATGCTAGCGTGGAATGAATTTGTAGGGATTCCATGGGGGAGCTATTGTAATGAGTCTTTAGTCTTGGTCAAAGTAATTATGGTGAGATAGGTTTATAGTTGCTCAATATAGTTATTTCTTATAGGCAAATAGTTATAAGAGTTAGAGAACTAGATGGAGGAGGGATTTGCAAATAGTGGGGTAATTTTTAGGCGAGGGCATGATGATCTGATGAAGGAGATCAAGTGGCCAAAAGGACACAAAAATTGACCAGAACTTACAGGTGCGACCATTTCCAGGTATGAATCTTAGCCAATTAGTAATTTGTGGACGAAGTTTCAGCAACTGACAGAAATCCAAGTATGAGACTACATTGATTTTATTGACCAAAAGTCTCTATCCCTAATTACATTCTTATACATCATGAAGAAGAACATCCAAAAGAGCTTTAGAGAGGAAGTACGATAGGAAATGAGGTTTTTAGGCCCAATTTGCCTTCTTCTTTGGGAGTGGTGATTTTTTCCCAAGAAACACTAGCATAATGTATTCCATCAGCAGTACTGCTCTAGAGGTAGGCTCCGCATAGTGAGTTTATTATTCTGATGCAGGCCTTTGGTAATATAAAAGTTCCACACCAGAAATTGGTTATACATGATATGATAGAGCTGAGTAGTTGTAATCTTCCTGCAAAAGAAAAGACATATTTGGATGTCCAAACAGTAATTTTAGACTCAATAGTTTGCAACAAAGGTCACAATTAAGGAGAGAAGGCTTCTAGGTACACAGAGGAAGTCCAAGATATCTGATGGGAAGGTGACCATGGGGAATTCCAGTGGTGGCAGCGAGAGAAGCAATTTCTGCATCTGAGAAGCCTGATGGGAAAAAGTAGGATTTGTCAATGCTGATTGCTAGGCCAGAGAGAGTGTGGAGTTCTTGGAGGACTAACATGATTCCTTTGACTGAATTTGGAGAGCCATCCGAGAAGATGAGTATGTCATCTACAAAACAAAGATGAGTAAGTTTTGATTTCACACATCTAGAATGATATCCAAATTTTCCTTCCTTTGCAGCAGTGTTTATGTTATGTGACAATATGTTCATGGCTAAGCCAAATAGATACGGGCTGAGAGGATCCCACTGCCTTATTTCCCTAGTTCCTCTGAAAAATTCATGCATAGATCCATTGATGCCGACTGAGTAGTAAGTAGAAGTAAGAAATTATTTTAGCCCAGTTATGTATTGTTGAGGAAGGTTCAAGGCAGTGAGGCAGCATATTATAAAGTCCCATTTTAGTGAATCAAATGACTTTGCTATATTAACTTTGAGGTAAGTCTCTTTGGAATTTATTTCTAGGATCTCCATTGACTATCTCTGATGCCAATAGAGAAATTTTGATTAATAGGCGCCCTTTAATGAAAGTCGATTGGTTAGGAAAGATTATTTGTGGTAGGAATGGTTTGATTCAGGAGACCAAAATTTTAAAGATGGTTTTATAGATGGTATTGAAACAAGATATGGGCCAGTAGTCTTTTACAATTGAGGCTCTAGTGAATTTTGGGATAGGGGTTAGAATTGTGGAGTTTGTAGAAGAAGGCATGGTTGGGTTGATGAAAATTTTTTGTATGGTTGAGGTTACATCCTTTCCCATTGTCCCCAATGCAGCTTTATAGAATGTGGCTGTGAAGCCATCCATACTTGGACTCTTGTTGGGGTCATTTTGAAAAGGACTCATATAATCTCTTCTTGTGTAGGTAGTCTGGTGAAGGTTGGGGCTTGAGATGAGGTACATGAAAAATAGTTGCATTGTTTAACAACGGATAAAAGATTTGGGTTGAAAGGGGTTAGATAGGGGCCAAGTACTGATTTGAAATGGGAGACTGCTAAGACAACCACACCATTCAAGTCAGTTAAGGTATTTATTGTGTTGTAGGCATTTCTAGCTTTGGCAACTGTATGAAGTACATTTTTTTATCACCAACACTCAACCAGTTTATTCTAGACTTTTACTTAAGATAACCTTCTTTCACTTCTCTCAGCCTTTCAAGAGTGTACAGAGCTTCTCTTTCTTTCCTGAGGTTGGAGTCAAATAGTGAATTGAGTGATTGTACATGCAAGCATTTTAACAAATGGTTAGCATCAGAAAGCCTCTTTTGAATTTCTTAAAAAAAAATTTTGGTTAAAGCTCTCAAGTCTCTCTTCAGCTGCTTCTGTTTTAAGCTCAATGTTTTTTAGAGAGCAATCCTCTGCTTCTAGGATAATTCATGCCAATCTTATGTGTGATAAACTTTTAAAAGTGAAAAGTGTTATTTTGCTTGAAACTGGGTGAATAGTAATCTTTTGATTTGATTACATTTAGTTTAGTTTAGTTTAGTTTATGTGTGTTGTTTTTTCTATATTCGTTATGAGTATCAAATGTTCATCTTGTGGATAAACTTAAACAGGATGAAGCTTAACAAATAAAACTCGAAATTTGAAAAAAAAATAATTTTCAATGTAACACCTCATTTTTCCTTCCAACATAGAATGTCATGTATGATTTACAACTCAAGTGAATCCAAAATTAACCAAAATACTCAAATAATCCAACTGAGTGTCTCCATTAATGTCACTTAACGATAATACAAAAATAGCTAATCAAATAAGTTAAGGGATGGAAGTTTTATTTCCTAGTCCGACACCAACTGCTCAACTCTGGAACTACTCATCAAGATTAATTGTAAGAGAAAGAAAGGGGTGACTAATCAAAGATTACTCAAGCCTTAGGGCTCACTATTTCTCCGTAACAAACATATAGACCATCAAAATGTCTCAACCTAAGAAAAGCAAACAATCATGTGTCAATGATACATACACAATAAAACATTACGCAAGAACACGGATCACTGCCAATACGCGAGCCGGATACCCTGTACACACGCTATCCCTCGTGCATGCAGGATCCCTTGTGCATGAGCATTTCTTCCATGCACCTCTAACTGTTGGCTTGTCAGCTAATCTTGGTCTACCCACAATCCTGCGTCCATAGACCAACACACAACTACAAGGATCTTGCCTTAACTTCGCGGCTCACCCGCATTTCTATGTACAAAACATTATTTTACCATGAAAACATGCATTTCACATAATCACGTAACACATATTAAAATTTTCATTTTTAATTTCCAACCCTAAAATACTAATTTTTTTCTTTATACTTAGATACAAATATATTTTATACTTATAAATAATAATAAATGCATCAAACAAATATGATTACTTATAAAGTATATGACCTTAGCCTCCATGATTATGATTAAGGTTTGTCTCCTAGAGAGAGCATCGGGTACAACATTCCCTTTGTCTTTTTTTATACTTAATCACATACAGAAAGGTTTCAATGAATTCAGGCCACCTTGCATGTATTTTCTTGAGTGTAGTTTGTCCTCTTGGATGCTTGAGTGTCTCGTGATCCATATGAATAACAAATTTTTTGGATAGCAAATAATGTTGCCAAGTTTCAAGTGATCTTACCAGCGCATAGAGCTCCTTATCATAGGTAGGATAATTAAGTGAATCTATATTGATTTTCCCACCGAAATAAGATACGAGTTTTCCTCCTTGAGTTAGAAAAAATCATACACTGGTTCTTGAAACATCACACTTAATTTCAAAGGTTAGCTCAAAATTAAGAACTAAAATTGGTGCATGAGTCAAATAGTCTTTGAGCATGTTGAATGCATTCTCTTGAGCTTGTCCCAAGTGAAAAGTAGCATGCTCTTGATCACCGAAGTCAGTGGTGCAGGTATGGTACTAAAATCTTTCATATATCTTCTATACAAACTGGCAAGACCATGAAAACTACTAAAATCTTTCATATATCTTGTATTGCTTTGATTTTTTTCTCATCAACCTTTAAATCATGTGAGCTTACAACATATCTAAAAAATACAACTTAATCAGTGAAAATGTGCATTTTTAACATTATCATAGATTTATTCAGTCTTAAGTGTTTTAATAACCAATTCAAGTCACCTTCTTTTATTCTTACATGATGGTATCCGCTTCTCAATTCAAGTTTCAAGAAAATTTCATCTCCATTGAGCTCATCTAGCATGTCATCAAGCATGGGAATGGGATTCTATATTTTATGGTGATGTTGTTAATTGCTCGATAATCGACACACATTATCCATGTTCCAACTTTTTTGGGTACTAGAAGAATATGCACAACACTAGGACTTGGTCTTTCTTTGATGTAACCTTCGACATTAGATCTTGTACTTGCTTTCCCAATTATTTTGCTTTTTCAGGATTGACTCGGTAGCTGGCTTATTAGGAAATGTTTCTCCCACCACACGATCAATCTGATGTTCAATTTCTTTTATAGGTGGCAGCCCTGGTGGCATCTCCTCAAGAAAGACCACTTTGAACTTTTCTAATAGCTCAAGAGCTTTCGGTGGTAACTCTTTCTCTTCTTGACCTAAAAATAAAATTTTCTTAAAGATCATTAGTAACACCTTTTCTTGTGAACCAAGAGATTTTATAACCGTAGTAGGTGTAATGTAAATGTTAGTTTTGCGTAGCTTGGCTCCTTTTGACATGGTCTTTTGCATTTCATGTACTTCTTGGAGAGTGAGAGGACCTATCATATGCTTCTTCTTGTTGTGTGAGAAGGTTTAGTAGTTAGTTCTCTCATTCATTAGAGTGTCCTTATCAAATTTCCATGGTCATCCTAGAAGAAGGTGACCCGTTTACATTGGAACCAAATCACACACAACTTGATCCGTGTATTTGCCTATGGTGAAGGGTACAATTACTTACTCGGAGATTCTTATCTCAGTTTCGTCATTGAGCCACTTGAGTGTTTAAGGCCTGGGATACTTTGTCTTTTGGAGACCCAGCTTGTCGACCAAATACTTACTGGCCACGTTAGTGCATGAGCTACCATCAATAATCAAGCTACATACCTTGGAGTTTAAGAACATCGGAAATATATTTTCTCTTTGAACCGTCTCGTGTTCAAAAAGTGTTGTATGAGCCTTTCTTATGACCATAATCTCTTCCGTGTTTGGATAATTTGTAACATCTTCTTAGAATACATTAGGCTTAAAGATCATTACTCGATGGTTTGGAAACTCTTTTGCATAATGTCTTTTTCCCTGACATTTAAAACAAGTAACGTCACGAGCTCGTTGATTAGTGGACTTACCTTGCTAAGGTTTGGTTCCTCTGGATGTTTCTGGTAGAATCTTTTTGAACCGTGGGTCTACTCCAATAGAATTTCCTTGGTCTAGAGCTTTCTGAGGTTGTGATGGCCATGGGATTTTGTTACGGTTGGTAAAGGCAGTCTTTCTTTTGATGTGATGTTCAGCCTGAACTGCTAAGTGCAACAACTCATCCATATCATGATAAGTTTGCTTATCTACCTTCCTTGCAATCCGATCATGAAATCTGGCTATAAAATGTGCCTTCAAAATTTCTTTGGATTCTTCAACATCTAATATGTTCTTGAGTGACTCGAACTCTTCAAAATATTCTTCCACAAATTTGTTTCTTGGTTAAGTTTGCGGAATTTCTTTTGTACCTCTCGGTGATAGTTGGCTGGGATATATCGTTTTCGCTACTAAAACTTCATATCTTCCCACGCTGTTATAGCCACATACCTATCTATTCTTCTTTGGGACACATATCTGCCCCATCAAGCTAGAGCATTATCCGTAAGTTGAGCAGCATCTAGGATACCTTCCTTTGATCCGACTAGTTATAGTATTCAAAGATATACTCTATGAGTCTTTCCCAATCAATATAAGTTTCTGGATTTACCCTTCTGGAAAAGGTTGGAGCAATGAGCTTGAGATCTTTTCCTCCTTCTCTATTGTATTGCTTCGTAGGTTTCAAGTTATGATTGAGATATGGTTGTTCATCTTCTAGATCAAACAAATCTTCTTATTCCTCTTGATTTTCTCTAGGGTTTTTTTACACCGAAAATTGGTGCTCTCAGCGCAAGATGGGTTTTTTCGATTTGATTCATGCACTCTTCAAGATTCTAGATCTGAGCCTGAACGGCAGTGAGTAGCTGACGCATATCCATGTTTCTTTGTTCACCCATGGTACTTATGATTATCTATTTCTCAATAACAAACAGACAATAGATCTAAACAAAATAGTTTTCTGAGGTTTTCTTATTTTGGAAGATGAACAGACAATAGAAAACGAAAAGAAATAGACAGAAACAAAAAAAATGAATCAAACAAGAGAAGTGAAAACGGAAACAAAAAAAGGATAGATAAAAACTTGCAAATTGAACCTTTCGGCTTTGATACCAAATGATGCAGCCACGAATGTGTGATGATAGGTTATGGAGTTTAAGAAGTTGGAAGTGGGTCACTCTCCTCTTAAGCTAGTGTATAAACTGATAACAATGATGAAGGTGGGATTAAGCAGCTGGACATGGGTCACTCTCTACTTAATCAATGGATGAACAATGAATTCAAAGTAGAAAAGATGGAGACCACAACTTGTTTATTCGATAGAGATGAAAATGAATAGATCTAGATGGACTTAATGACACCACACAGAAGATGAAGAACTCTGTAATAAGTCAAGACTCAAGCTTCATGGATTCATACACAAGAAGATGAGAAGTCAATGGTGCTCTTCATAGAAGAAAACAACTCATTATAATTAATTATAATAACTTGTGTTACAACACTGAATGGATAGCTTTATAAATAGCTTTGCAGCAGTGACCTTCTAGGATCTAAATAATCATACAATAAAGTATTAGACTCACAAATACTTAAGGCTTGATTAACCACTGAAAATATAAATACTTGAAAGAAAAGGAAAAATCTGCAAAAGTAACAAAAAAAAACTTATTAACTATTTGAATTCAAATACTCAACTGGGAACATTAATCATGCATGCCAATGCAGCCTATGCATGCTCCATCCCTTCATTAGGTGCATTGGAAATGATGAATATGTTCATTCATTAGTTCCTTTGAAAACTTGCAATAAAAAACATTTTTTGACT
Source organism: Cardamine chenopodiifolia (assembly GCA_963922655.1). NCBI lineage: Eukaryota > Viridiplantae > Streptophyta > Magnoliopsida > Brassicales > Brassicaceae > Cardamine > Cardamine chenopodiifolia. Next base: position 9,356,734 of record OZ000476.1, on the reverse strand, counting down.
TGAGTTGCACGCAAGCGTCTTCTCGTATTCCCTTGATGATCTCAACTTCTTGATGAGCTCGTACTGCTTCATGGTTTATGTCTTCAACATTATCCAAGTCTTGAGCTTTTGAAGAAATTAATTTGCTTTGTGGTTTGATTGGCGTCTTTAGGGCGATTTTCTTAGAGAAAAAGCTTTCTTTTGAATTCTTCTTGTTTTATGAGGATGATAAAATCAATTTTTTGAACCCTTCTCTTAGTTTTTTTTGTCTCTGTTCTTGTCCTTGGTATATGCCTTAGAGTTGGTATGTTGATTTTTTCATTTATCTCGGATAAGCTTGGGTTGATGTTCTCATTAATCTTGTTTATAGTTTTTACAAGTTTTACAAGTTATTTGAGCTAAATGAATCAATCTGACAAGTTTTAGACGTTTCAAGACTTCAAATATCAAAAAAATATGATGTGGGCTCGACTGATCTGAAGAAGGATCGGCCATATTGGAGTTTTAATGAAGTGAGGCGTTTTGGGCTAAGGATTGATTGATCCGCCTTTGGATTGATCGGTCCCTTAGACAAGAATTTTCTTTTTTCTTTTCCAACCGAATTTAGGACTTAGGCTTTTTATATAAATAGGTTGCACGATATTTCTGTAGTTACATTTTTTATTGCTTTTTTCTTTCTCTTTTCATAGCTAAGGGAGACGAAATCTCATCTCTTCTAGAAGTGCATTATGAACCCTTGTTAACATTATTTTGGATAATTATGTAATCTTTGAATTTGTTTTAATGAATGCGTCTATGTATGAGTAATCCACTAGTTGGGTTTAGAGTTTGTTCAAAGATATTCAATGATTGATTAGGTGAAGTTATGGATTAGGGATTTATCTTATGCTTCTTCCTCTTTTCTATACTCAATGCTTATGTTACCTTGATCACCTAGCATATGATCTTCAGGTTTACTTAATGATGCGAGAGTAGGTTAGGTTACATGCATCAACAATTGTTGAGCTTAGTATCCTTAGTTAACGAGAGTTAAAATTCAGTCGTCTAAGTGAACATATCGGACTTGATTTGAATGCTAACATGTCTTCTAGAACTCATTTGCGAGTTTAGTGTTCTGGAATTCATTTTTTAGATAGTTAGCGCTTTGAGAGTATGTTAGCTTTATATTAGTTTTTCGAGTTTGTGAATGGTTTATTACCACCTCTGTGTATTTTAGATAGTTTATCGATCATTGATACCTATGGCATTCCCTACTCCCACCATCTTTCTCCACTTGACTTACATCATTTTAGTTACCGTTTATTTACTTTCTGCAATCGTGACAATCAACTACTTTTATTATGTTCTAGCTCTACTCGTTTCATACAAATTTGTAGTGCAACTCTGGTCTTTGTGGATTAGATACCCAATCTATACAACTATTCACTTACAGTGATAGATAAGGTTTAAAACCTGAGACATCACTTGACTTGGATGATTTGATTGTGAAAAGAAAATTTCCACTAACCAACATCGATATGGATTATTTGACTTGGGATCCATCTAAGAGAAAAATTATTAGAAGTCATCATTCGACTCAAATATATTAGGTATAAAACAAATATATAATGAGAGTACCTTGTCAACCTCGTGGTCATAATTTCAAACAAAAACCAATATCACATGTATTACGACATTTTAATCCATATTGGTTTGATAAGTATGGTACTTGGTTAGAGTTTTGTGTGGAGAAAGATAAAATTTATTGCTTATGATGTTACTTACTCAGAGATCAGGTTGAGAAACAAGGTGGGAGTGATGTTTTCGACGGGTTATTCTAACTGGAATAAGGCCTAAGATCTATGGGTTTACTAAGCATGAAGGTGGTCCTACTAGTTTCCACAACGATGCCAAAAATAAATATTACGATTTGATGAGACAACGTCAGTTTATCATACATACTTTACATAAGCAAATTGATGGTATGAAAAATGAGTATCGCATCCGGTTGGATGATTCAATTGATTTTTTTAGAAATTGTTACATCAAGGATTATCTTTATGTGTACATGATGGTCAGAAGATTAAAAAAAAAAAAAGCAATTTATTAGAATTTTTCAAATATAGTGATGGTCAAAATGAGGATGTAAGAACCATTGTGATAAAAAATACTCCTAAAAATAATCAGATGACATCTCCTCCGATTCAAAAAGAAATTGTGCATTGCTTTGCAGAAGAAGTAACTAAATTTGTTATCCAAGAAATTGATAACAATTTCTTTGGCTTATTAATGGATGAATTCGATAATGTTTCAAATACAGAGCAGATATGACAGTGGGTTTTTTCTTCGTTGATAAACGTGGGGTAGTAAATGAAAGATTTATTGGCAATATTCATGTGAAGGAGACTTCTTCTTCATCTTTGAAAGATGCCTTTGATTCTTTATTTGCCAAACATGGATTGAGTTTGAAAAAAAACTAAGAGGCCAAGGTTGTGATGGAGACAACAATATGAAAGGAGAATTCAATGGATTGAGATCATTAATTTTGAAGTAAAATAGCTCTGCATATTATGTTCAATGCTTTTCTCATCAACTTTAGTTGGTCATTGTGGTGGCAGCAAAAAAACATTTTGAAGTTAGAAACTTTTTTGATATGATTTTTATGTTTTACTAAATGTGGTTGGAGTTTCGTGCAAGAGAAAATATATGATCAGAGAAAGTCATCGCAAAAAGTTAAAGAAGGGATTAGTAATGGTGAAATTAAGACTGGAGCGAGACTAAAACAAGAGTTTTCACTTTAATGACCTGGACATACTCGTTTGGGTTCATTATACGACTTTATTTTGACTTCTTGAGTTTTTTCTTCAATTATTTAAGTTCTTGAATATATTCATAATGAGGACATATACACCACCAAAAGACAACATGCATACGACCTCCTCAAATATTTTCAAAAATTTTATTTTATTTACAGCTAATGATGCTTATTTTGAGTTTCACTGACAACTTATCAAAAGCTATGCAGAGAAGAGATCAAGATATCTTGAATGTTATTTCATTGGTGAAATCTACTAAGTGACAGTTGCATAAGGGGAGAGATGATGGATGGGATGAATTTTTGGCTAACATTTGGTCTTTTAGTGAGCAAAATAAGACTGAAATGCAGAACATGGATGGAAAATTTGTGGATTCAAGACAAGGAAAAAGACCACCATAACCAATATGCATCATTATAAAGTAGATTATTTTTACACTGACTTAAACATGCAACTTCCAAGAATTTAATGATCGTTTGATGAGGTAAATTCGGAACAAATTATTTGCATGGCATCCTTCATTCTGGTAGATTCTTTTTGTCATTTGACATATAAAAAATGGTGAGATTCCCTGAGTTTTATTCAGATAATTATAGTTTTGTGGAGCGCATATCAGTTGATCATCACCTTGACATCTATTTTAATAATGTGCAAAGAGATGAAAAGTTTATTAATTTAAAAAGTCTTGATGATCTTCCCGAGACAAAAAAAAACATATATCTCATTTTTTGGTTTATTGACTTTCAAAGGTAACTTTAATTCTATTCGTTGCGGATGTAACCGTCGAAAAATGCTTCTCTACAATAAATACTGTGAAGACGGTTTTGTGTGATGGTGTTGGTGATGCTCTTTTTAGACATTGCCTAGTTTGTGTTAATGAAAAATATGTATTTGACATTGTAACAAATGAAACATTGATAAAAGTTTTTAGAACATGTGTAAGAAAAATAACATGTAAGATGATTATTTATGATAGATATTTTTTCTTTTTTAAAAAAATTTATATATTTTGGGAAAAAATTATTATGACACATGTGGCTAAATATTTTGGCTCCGTCACTAGCTATAGACACAGTACATGTATACGTATATTTATTGGATTGATATAGAATTTCAATGAACAATAAAAAATGTGAATTAAAAGTTCAAATGAAACGAAAATCTAGGTAGAAGGTAGTCATTTCTTTTTGTCTTAAAGCTTTTTATAATTTTGTTGAATGAAACTTTTAATTAAATGGGTGATGATGAAAATAAGGGATGACTACTTAGAAAAGGATAAATTATCGCCCTTAAAAAAGGATAAATTGAGTGGTAACTAATGACGAATGGGAAAAAAAAAATGATAAGGTAGTACATCCGAAGCTCCCCGCCATCCGTTTTCTAAACGGTGTACTGTTGTAGGAAGAATATATTTATTTATTTTATATTTTAAATACGAAAATTTGAAGACCGATCAACGGTAACGAATCAATCAGTGAACCAATGGTTATCATGGAACTAGCTAGAAGCCTACTAGATCCATAGGTTATGATATCAAATCCTGAGTCACGGTTACGTATTACATCGCGATAAGGACCCAAGAATACTTCATATGAGAAAGTGATATTTGATAAGCTCGTCCACATATTATTTATAAAATCAAGCTCGACTATATTTTAGGCCGCAACAATAATGATAAGAAGGTTAATTCTAATTCTATGTGTTTCAGTGCTTTATAATTCAGATCCGTAACTAAATTTAGAAAATTTGCAATAACGCAAATGTGTCAATCATTTTCTTTACATATTTACGGGTTAGATATGTTTTACAATTTTTGTGAATTAGAAACTTATACATTTTGTTGCCATTAAATTGGTTTAGACAAGATTACAGCAATAAAAAAAAGTGTTGCAATCACTGTTCCTCGGCTTGTTTACAGGCTTTAATATAGTAACGTATCATTCTCATCGTGTATCAACCTCCCTCAATTACAGTCTCATTTTAGTATTTTCATGTATTAGGAAAGTCAATTCTAATTTTCCCATCCCGAACATGTTATTGTCCAAGAAACATTTACAATTTTATCAAGGCCGTTCAAATACGGTTTAATTTGATTAAAAAAGTTCACTTTCAATTAAATGAAACATGCTGATATGATATTTTTAAAGTTCCATGATATATGTCCACAACAAAGCGATCAACAAAAGATAAAAAAGACCAGAAACACACACAGATGCGTCCAACATGTTTGGTCTCCGAACTCTTTTGTCTTCACCACATATTAAAACACTTGCTTGGTTGGGACCACTCAATTTTCAAACAGTCGAGGGCGGTGTAGGAGTCGAGCTCCGGCTTGTTGGCTCCACTTTTCCAGCCATCTGACCCCATGGTTTTGTCGAGACATCATCCTCATCATTGTATGCGTAAGCAAAGCCTCCGTGACGTGTCATGTCCATTCCTGCCATCTCATCCTCTGTTGATATCCGCAAAAGATTCATCTTATGTAACCCATAGAACAATGGCCCCATCGTCGCCGTCACCCACCCAACGATCACAATGATCTGAACGATCTGTGCAGCGAGAAGTTTTCCTCCTCCACCCATCAATAGTCCATAAGGCCTATCACCGGAGTAAACCTCGTTGACGTATTCCTTGGTAGCGAAAAGCCCGGTGAATATCAAACCCCATGCTCCACATCCCCCATGGAGTTGAGCGGCCTCGAGCGGGTCATCGTATTTAAATTTCTTGGCCAGCCAGTTAAATCCGATCAATACCCACGATGCCATAAAGCCACATACTATAGCAGCCCATGGCTCCACTACGGCACATCCAGAGGTGATCGCTGCGAAGCCCCCTAGCAATCCGTTACAGACGTCAATAACGTTCCAATGGCCTGCTAAGAGTCGTTTACTGAATAAAGTGGTCAACGCCGCGGTGCAGCCAGAAAGTGTTGTGGTGACCGCAGTACGACCTACAGCGCTCCATTGACCATAATATGGCCGAGACCTATCGTAGCTTTTAAGAATGGTTAAAAAGGAACCGGGGTTAAAGCCGTACCATCCAAACCACAATAAGAAGGTACCAAGCACAACAAGAGACGCACTGTGACCACGTAAAGCCACAGACCGGCCCGACCGGTCAAATCGGCCAATTCTAGGACCTTCTACTAACGCTCCCCATAGACCGGCAATTCCACCTACCATGTGAACAACTCCTGAACCTGCGAAATCAATAGCACCTGAGCCAAACAAGAGATTGTTGTCAGACCGGGTCGCGCTAGCCCAACCGTCACTCGACCAGAACCAGTGTGAAATGGTCGGGTAAACAAAACCGGTCAAGAATGAAGAGTAGATAAGGTAAGCAACGAATTGGGTTCGCTCGGCGATGGAGCCGCTGGTGATGCCCGCTGCGGCTATGGCAAAAGCCCATTGGTAGAGGAAAAAGCTGAAGTCCGCGCCAGAGCGTTCAGGGTAAGAGCTTAAGGCGAAGAAGCTATGGTGTCGGCCGATGAAGCCGTTGGAAGGTGTCCCAAAGGCGAATGCGAAGCCGAAGAGGTAGTAAGAGATGGCTCCAGCTGCGGCGTCAAGGACATTGGTAAGCATAATGTTCATGGTATTCTTGGCTCGAACTGAGCCGGCACAAAGCATGGCAAAACCAAGCTGCATAGCAAAGACGAGGTAGGCGGAGAAGAGGAGATACGTGTTGTCGACGGCGTAAGTTGTGTCGGAGAGTTTATTGGAGATGTTGGTAAATTGGGAGCATAAAAAGGTTGCGGCCGCCAGGGAAGTAGTTGAGTTAGAAGAAGAGGAAAGGAGGACGGCGAGATCACCGGCGGAGCATGTGGTGGTTGCGGTGTCCATGGTGGAGAGAAAGAGGAGAATTGAGAATTGATTATGTGATGTGTTTGCTTGAGACTGGTGGTGGGAGTGTCGTAGGTGTATTTAAATTGGAAAAGAATCCAATTATCGATATTATTTTATTTCATTTCTAGAAAGTAAGGGTGCTAGGCGCCTTTACGTGCAAATAAAGAGAACTAGAGGTCTTAGGTCAAAATTCCATATATGTGTGTAGTTTGATTAGTTTCTATTTTACGGATATTAAAAATAAATTCTCATAGAATTTTGTTTTGCTTTTCAGTCGTTTTTAGTTTGAGTATTGAATTAGGTTAGCATTTATTTTTCAGGATCAATATATTAGACATCCCTACATAGAAGTACGACGTTGAAGAACAAGTTGAAGCAGATGACGATGTCAATATGATTCTTTTAGATGAACTTGTATTTTATTGTCCAACCCAATATTTTAAATGAAGCAAGTTAATGTTCTTAATTTAAAATTCGTCATTGGTACTACATACGTATGGGGCAAACATAGTAATAGTGTCCCTATAGGGATCGTAAGAGTTTTCTGCAAAATGTGTTGAAATCTAAATTAAACCACTATGGACATAAAAGAAACCAAAAGAAATCCAGAATACCCACCCCATTCATTTACTGTCGCTTGCGTTAAGGGAGAGGAAAAAATGAAACAAGAGTTTCACAAAAGCACATAATAACTACTAAGTGACATGAATAATTGAATACACGTTTTTTTATTGATGAAATCATCGACATATTTTAAAAACTATACTAAGGTTCTAAATCGTTAATTCGTTATGGCGTGCAATGCATGGTAGATGGAACATATCAAAAACGTTAATACATTTTTGCAATATTTCTTACTAGCAAGTGACCGACACGGAATTTTATATTGTTACAGACGTGGTAATACAACTCTTGAAAGCAAGACTTTTAGTTAAATTTTGTATATTTCACAAATATTTTATATTTATAGTTAATTAAATAAAAGCCGAATTTGATATCTATATTTTAAGGGTTTTATATGTACTTGATGAGGTAAAAATAATAATATTATAATATATAAAATAAATGGCAAACACTCGTACAATATATTATTCAAAACCTTTAAACTTTTGCCAGCAGTCGTTCTCCAAATGAATCCTAATCTGGCTTGTCCAAACGCCAATTTCCGACCATCAACATGTATAATTTTGTTGCCTCTTAAAATTGAACCAGTTATTTACGAATTCATAAAAATCCAGTACTTTTAACAGTATTTTGACAAATATAACTCATTGAATCAATCATCTGACGAGGGTCCCAAACAACAAAATTATTAATTTTTGTTTATTTATATTTTAATATTTTTATATGTATTATTTTCGATTATGTAGTTAGTGTGTAACATGGGTAACTGTATCTAAATATGTTTTAATATTCAAGTTAATAAGAGTGACTGTATATTGAGTTCTGTAAGGATACCACACTACAAGAAAATGTCTGGAAAATCGATGGAATTTACGACTGTTTTATGACGGATATTTTTTGACGGATTTCCGACGGATTTCGGACAGATTTCCGACAGAAATAAGTCCGTCGGTTATTTTCCGACGAATTTCCGATAGATTTCCGACGGACCCTCCCAAATCTGACATCACAACTTTTGATCGCACTGTTGGATCGACTTCAAACTACTTTCAAATGAAAGCTAACTCATAGAGCTTTCATTTGAAAGTGGTTTGAAGTCAATCCAACGGTGCGATCAAAAGTTATTAATATTTTCGTGATGATGGTGCAAATGTATACTAATTCCGTCGGAAATTTCCAAAATTTTACCCGAGAATTTTAAACTTTTTGTATCCCGCGTATCTTAAATTTTTACAAATCCGTCAGAAATTTCCGACAAATACGTGAAAATTTAGGCGGTAAAAAAAAAATTTTAAAATTTTTCGAACGGATTTCCGACGGATTGTTCCGTCGGAAATTCTGTTTTATAAGCATGTCGTCTTCCTCGCAAAACCATTCGAAAAACTGTAAAAAAGATTTTTAAAACACCAAATCATCACAAATCAACACAACATCAAATCCTCTCAATATCCAAACACTATCATAGATCAACATCAATCACACATGTAAGTTTCTTAAATTTTTTTATTTTTATGAATTTTTAAGTTATAATTTTAAATTTAGATTTTATGATTTGGAATTTAGATTTAGGATTATATTTGTTAGATTTTAGATTTAGTTTTTTAGGAATCTAAATTCTATTTTAGAATTTTAAAATTTTTAAAATTTTGTTTAGGAATATTTAAATTGTTATTTTCTAATTGATTTTAAAATGTTTTAAAATTGTTAGATTTAATTTTGTTATTTTAAAATTATTATAAATTTTTAATTTAATTTATTTTTCATTTTCGTATATTAATTTCATATTAATTTGATTTTTATTTGTATTTAAAATTTTAAATGTTTTAAAAATTTTTTTTTTTTTTTTTGAAAGTCCGTCGGAAATCCATCGGAATTTTTTCCGTCGGAAATCCATCGGAATTTTTTCCGTCGGAAATCCATCGGAATTTTTTCAGTCGGAAATCTATCGGAAAAAATATTCGTCGGATTTCCGACGATTACTTATTTTCCGGCCATTTAGAACAGACGGAAAAAATCCGTCGGAAATGACTAAATCCATCGGAAATCCGTCGAAAATGGCCTATTTCCAATGGATTTTTCCGTCAGTTTTCTGATGTTTTTTTATAGTGTACTAGTGGAGAGAGAAATACTACAAAGATCTTCTGAGTTATTTTGATATTACACATAGTTTTGGGAAACCTACTAACCATTTTATAGGCCCTGGCTGGATTTGTAGTCATAGGACAGTCATGTGTTATTCTTAGGGGCTAAATGTCAGAGAAAAAGTCTCATTCCTCTATTCGAAGATAGAAGCATTAATTTAGACTATGAAAAGTATTCTTATGAAGAATAATAAATTTTCAGGTATTCAAAATAAATCGTGTTGAATTAGTTTTGATAGTGCAGTCGTTGGACTACTGATCCACTTTCTCCAATCTATTTGATGAGATTGGTCTACTCTAACCTAATGTTTCTTTTTTCTCGCTTTCAAATATTTCTCGTTTCTTTAATCTGAGACTGATTGTTTAACCCAAACTTCTAAAACTTTAATTTCTGAAATTTCCTACTTAAACTTTTCCCTCTTAATTGGATAACCAATCAAGAAGTGGTCTTTTGGTTAGTGTATGGTTAAAATTTTTATTTTAACAAATTATATATTTGCTCACAATATATAACTAGGGTTAAGTGTATCTAAATAATATTAATTAAGTGATTAGATTAACTGAATATATATTTCTATATTTTGGACCGGGATTTATTAAACACACATTAATCTGAGATTCTATTTCATTAGTCTTGCTAGCTCACTGACTTGTAAGAGTATTAAAGAGTCACACTACAAACAACTTTGCTGATATCCTAACGAAAAGGTTTACCACGGAGTAAGATTGAAGAATGTTCGGACATGCTAAAAGTAAGCCCAACTTTCCTGATATAGAAGGTTGAAACTGCTATGAAGAAGGACGAAACATAATTTTGGAATGGATATCTAGAATCTTTTGTTAGGTTGGGTTGTTGGTCGTGATCGTCGATTTGGTTTAACTTTAGTTGGGCTCGGTTTTAGTCGTTTCTTGCTATTTCTCTAGTATGAAACTGAATAATAGAGAGTAGAAGAAGAGCTAATAATTATAAAAAGAGACAGAAACATCTTGGGGTAAAAATTTTTGTATAATAAATTCAAAATTTAAGTTTTGGCCGAAACGCAATCCATATCGAAAGATATCAAGGAAATGGTAATTTTGTGTGTGTGTGTGTGATTTTGTTCTTCTTTACTTCGATTTCTTTTGAGTGATCATGGGTTTCAGATTGAGATAACTCTGATTTGCAATCTAGCACAAGCAAAAATGATAAAACATTAAACCACTAGTATATATATAAAAATATGTATTGTAATGTTATATTTCCAAAACTAAAAGCCTTTTTTTGTCAACTTAACCTTTAAAATTAAAAGTGGGATTCTGTTAGCCAATGCAAATGCAAAATCACTTAAATAATAATATGTTTGTATCGTTGAAGTCTATCGATGATGTAATAGATACATCCATCATCCATGATGTAAGTGCGACATAGGGGCAAGGACGATCACTCAAATAGTTTATAAAATATCACATAAGTTAAAACATAATTTTTTCAACTGACGTAAAAAAACATTTTTTCAACTCGACTACAACTACTGTTGACTCGAGATATCACAAGAGATAAATGGAGTGATAAATCAAGCAGATTTTAAGGAGGATTTTCAACAAAACTTGAGCTTAAAGAGGAGAGAAGGACGACGAATTGGGATTTAATTTATATTATAGCTGTATTTTGTAAAGAATGCCTATTATTCTTGAAAAAGGATCAAGTAACTCGTAATTCATAGTTTTGTGCAAATTAAGATTTATGAATATGTGTATGTATGTATGAATCCCTTAGTATGAAAGGGGTGTCTATTCTTTTATATTGATTTGAGTAGGTTAAATTTCCCTTTTTTCTTTTAGGAATATATTTTCTTTTTTGAATACAATTTCCTTTTTTGCCATCTAAGTCGGTGCCATGTTTCGGGCCGAATTTAATGGACTTCAATAGAGATTAAATATGTTGACACTTGATTTGAGTTGGGGTAAAGGTAAGATGTGCAATCCAGTATCAACAATAAGTCTTCCAGTTCGTTTGAGCAAGTGCTTACTCGTACTCGACGAATTTAAGAGATGAATAATTTGGCGTAAATCGAGAATGACTTGTTTAATATTTATGATGCGAGGCTGAGCTCAACATACGTGGCGATATGAGGCTGAGCTCATCTTAATTGACGATGAGAGGCTGAGCTCGGCAAACATAGTTTGATGCAAGGCGAGCTCAACTTTTTTGAGTCAGATAATGCAACGTTAAGTTCGACTTTGTGAAAAGATTATGAGATTATTCTCTATTTTGTGCTTCTTTGAGGCAAGTATTTAACTCGGCTTTTTAGGAGATTGCTTGTGAGAATAGCTCAGTTTTTGAAACTTTGAACTTTGTAAAAATAGCTCAGCTCTTGGAACTTTGAGCTTTTTTAGTCTTCGCATACTCAATTTATTGAGAGATGCAAACGTTTAGTTTGACCTAGGAAATCTCAAATTTGACTTCCTCTTCAAATTACGAGCGCAGAGCTCGGCTTTTTGTAATATTCTATAAGTTGCGAGCGCGGAGCTCAGCTTCTTGTTTTATTTTGCAAGTGCGTAGCTTGGCTTCCTCAATAATGTAAATGTGGTGTGAGGTCCGACTTGCCTATTTATTTGTCTTCCAATTGCGAATGTAAAGCTCGGCTTATTGAATGACTTGTTCGTGTAATTGCGAGCGTTGAGCTCGGTTTTGATAAAATTTGAAGAGCCTATAGCACGATTTTGGTTGCGAGGTTGGCTCGGCTTACTACAATCTGCTGATGTCAAATGATTTTGCGAGGCTGAGCTTGGCTTTGGATTTATAGATGTGAGGCAGAGCTCGAATGCTCTGTCTATGCGAGTCTGAGCTTGGTTTATTATTTCTATCAAAAAATTTATCAAATACAGTTGAAGATTGAAGTTGCGATAAGTGTATAGAGGATAGTTGATTAAAGATTTGTTTTTGTATTGCTTGACATATTACCTTGGAAAGATGGTGTTGATAGCTTTGTAAATCTTTAATGGTTATGAATCCCCATCTTCAAACCTTTTGCTCGCCTTGTCTCTTGTATTTAGCTTGCAAACAAGCAAGATATAAGTTTGCGGGAATTGATATGTTGCCTTTGTAAACTATTTTAGATTGTATTTTTCAGTAAATCCTTGTGTTTGCGTTGCATATTTAGGTCTTTAGGTCCATGTTTGCATATATTTCTTATTTTACAGGTATTGGAGTGAGCTATGCATCAAGAGAGGTCATTTTAAAGCAAATAAGAGAAATAATGATCTACAACCAATACAAAGTGTCTCAAAGGTCGACTAAGATAAAAGTCTTTCCTTGAGATTTAGCTCCAGACCCCCAATAAAAGTTATATGAAATTGAGATATCTTTCCAATGTAGGTGGTCTCGAGTGATTTGGGTCAGTGGTTAAGGAGATACAACAAATGTATGAACCAGTGGCTTCATGTGACCGCTGGAGAAATGGCAAAACTTACCGGAAAAACTAGCAGGATGACTATCCCGATAGACGCCAGTGGCATGCCTCTAGTGGTTTGGCCAAACCGCTGGACTGGTCCAATTCAGCTCCATTTTTGTTTTAAACTGGACTCGACCTTATTTGGTTATTCGTTGACTCAATCTTTAACTTCTCCTATAAATACATTAAACCTATTTTAGAGAGATATTATCCTTTGTTTTAGAAAGCTCCTACCGACTCTTAAAGGATTTTGAAGAATTTGTATGTATCTATTTTGATTTTTTATCTACCTTTGATTTCCTTTTAATCATTTGCATATGTACTTGTTTATCATGATTAATCAAAGTTCAATCATTTGGGTTTTGTGCTATCATGAATAGTGAGTAGTCATCTTTGTTCTTTGGGGATTAGGTAGATATAGGATGGTAGGTTGTTGATTAGTGGAGTTTAGGGCTATATTGTGTTATATCCTTGCTTAATGCTTGTTTTTAATGCTAGATTAGCCAGGGAATTGGTAATCTACGGGTTTAGGCATTTCATTCGCGGAAAGTGTTCGATGAAATGCCATAATGAAAATCATTAAAAGATTCTTGTTCCTAGCCTACAGAAGTAGTTGATTAGGATGAACTGTGGTTAGTTAATCTTGTAATTAATGCTCTTTGATCTCCTAATTGTTAGTTGAAGTATTGATGATTAGGTGATTAGAGAAGAAAACTAATTCCATGTAAATGGATTAGTCAATTTTAGTGGCTTTAGACCAAAGGATAAGCTTACTGAATTAGAATGAAACTCCATTAGTTGTGATCTAGTGCTTTGGTATCATTTCTTAGTCCTGAGAGTTTGCTTTTCTATTAGAATCTTTCAGTTGTTTTAGTGTTCTCTTTACTTTTATTTACATATGAACTTGGAATTGGAAACTAAAACCACTTATTTTTTTAGATTGAATTTGAATCCTTGTAATTATAATGAGTTGATAAATTATCTCTGTGGATCGATCCCAAAGTACTACAACGTACTTGGGTTATTTGGTAAACCCAGGTGTAAAAACCTCTTTATCACCTATGTACAAAACAACATTTAATAATTTTCATTCCATATAGTTTCTAATTATTAATTATTGATATATATTTTTGTGTATTTTAACAAATGAATGTTTTCTTATGGAAAAGTGAAATTTATAACTAAAAAAATATTGTCACCAAAAAGAAAATTTGAAAGTTCTTTATACTTTAAAACAAATAAATCTTTGTAAGATGAGATCTCAAGGGAGTGTCCACCTGCAGTGTTCTAGGTGTTGTCTGCTCTAGGAGAATCATGTCAAAGTTGTCACTCAGACAATGGTTAAGAACACATGTTGGTCAAATATTATCATATAAAAGGTCCTAATTCTCTACATAGTTTTGGTTCAAAAAAAAAAAAAACAAATGACTCGATAAAAGACATTAAATGACTCAAAGATAAATCCAAAAGAAAGAAAATAAGTTAATAACGGATAAACATCCTCCCCTGACTTAAATCACACTGTCCCTTGTGTGAAAAGATGGTGAAAGGATGGGAAAGTCTTGATAATAATAAGAATGAATGATGGAATAAGTATGTGGTAAATTAGCGAAGATACTAAATAATATCGTATTGTGATCCTGGTTCAATGAATTAGCTAAGCCGAGGCTGAATCGTCTGAATTTGAATGATCGTACTATCCTACTCTCCTGAGATTGATCCCCATCCTAGCCATGCTTATGTTTTGGCGTGCATTGCTTTGTAGAAGCGTGAGACACAACTCTCTCTCCTCCTCAAGGGTGAGTTTGTCGTCGGTAGGGACTGGTGGGGGTGGCTGACGTCTGCGTGCTGATTTCTCTGATCCTAAAATGGCCTTGGCCTTCTTGTTGATGTACTAGCCAATGGTGTAGGGGATATAGTCTCTCTGGAACTCATTGTGAGGTGGAGTCTATCTCATCGTATCTCTGCTCAGACGAGGGAGGGAAGTAGATGGTAGTTGTATGATACATACCAAGCTAGGAGGGACGGTATACTTGTAGCCAAAACGATCTGGATTCATTGTGGCTCCTTGGAGAATCCTCATGGTTGAGAGGCCTTGGACATCCATCTAGGAATCTACCTATTTTGGGGTATTTGTCTCTGACTTGACTCTAACTGATAGCATAATCTCTGTGATGACACCTCTGTAAGTGGTGGAAGATCGTGAATCCGAGCAAGTGAAAGTGTCATGCTTAACTTTGATGAGTCGGGAAGCAGGTACTGAAGTGTAGTTCTTATCAATAGGTGATGGTGGGAACGGTATTTGGAGAAGGAAAAATTGTCTTGAAGTAATTGTCTATGATTTTTCTTTGTAAAATTTTCATTTTTTATAAGGTGATGCATGATTATGAGTACCGGATGTTGGATGTTACCCGATTTGGCTCCATTAGAGGTGTAGATTCAACTCGCTACCCTTGGCCAAAAATCTGTCCCAGAGAATGAACCGATGTGTATGGCAACATGGTACTCAAATCCAAGAGATCTTCCCATATGGGGAATTCTCAAAGAATAGCTCTCATCATCATTAATGAATCTCAAAACTCCATCCCGGGCTATTGGGTGTTTACACTTTGGATATGAAAGCGTAATGGTGGAGGGATACTGTCGTGCTAAGCAATGTAGATAGGACTAGAACTCGTAGAAGGAGCAGAGGTGAAGTGCTTTGAGATACCACATCACATCCTCGCAAATTCCCAAATTGTACAATCTCTCGTGGTTAATTCGTATCATAGGTAGAATGTCAATACTATCAAGAATGGCCTTGTATTCTCTTGTCTTAGATATATTTTTCCTGTAATGAATCATTATAAGTCCAGTTTTTATGTTGAATTTGGTGCTTGGCGTCAAGGCTTGTTTAATTAGCACATCATGTTGATTAGTGGCTCATCGTCACCGAGTAAGGATGATGTCTCTTCTTCATTGGTAACCTGGCTGTTCCCTTTCTTTTTGTCTCTTGCTCTATCATTTGCTCTTATGTTTGGTTCTCATCATGTTCTTCTGTGATCCGAATTGGTCGCTCTCGAGCTAGAGGAGTTTCCGACTTCTTTGTCTTTATTCTTGCTTCCATGTTTACCTAAACACATGAGAAACCGAAAATTTTCAAATTGGTGGAACACAAGGGTGAATCAAGAGTGCAATGATTTGATAACATGTATGAGAGATGCAGCATATGCAAATATCAATGAGAGAGTTTATAGTAAGAGATTAAAATTTCCAATTCAGAATTTCAATTTCCGTCTTTGACAAATCTCCTAAAAACTAAACTTCAAAATCTCAATTTTGAGACTCAATTATGTGAATAATCTAACCAATGCTTAATAACCATGATCAAATAAGTGCAAAGAAGTGATTTTTATTAATTTGCATCATCAATTTCGGATTTCTATAAAAACTTAATTTCAACATATGAAAATTTCAAATCCATCATGTATATATCAATAAAAAATTTATGGCTATGCATCCTTGATGTGAGTTCCCCAACAATTTATAGCAATATAAGTAATTGAATTAAGAGGAATTGGAAATATCCAATTTGAGATCTATAAATAGAATAAGAATTAGAAGTTCATACCTTTGTAGTTGATAGATGTATATGGTGGATTGGAAATCTCCACAAAAATTGAATAAAAATACGTAAAGAGATTTGAAAAAAACTAAAGTTTTGGAAAATGTGATTTTGGATTTTAATCTCCTAAAAGTTTAAAGGAGATGAAGTGAAAGAGCTTTGATCCAAAAGTGTTACCTTTTCTTATTGAAAATGGTTTTTATGCTTGAAAAAGTTTTTGAAAAATTTTTAGATTAAAAACAAGGTTTAGGAAACTTAACTTGATCTACATGATTTTGGTTTAAGTTGTGACCAAAAATAAACCTCGATATAGTTTGAAGCGGTACGGGAGATATGAAACCAACCAGGGGAGGCGACTATGGCTCCACAAGCTCACGTAGGAGTGCTGGGAGGCCTTGCTAGCGCCCCATCAGACCTTCCTGGAGCGCTGGTGGGGTTTCCGTTGTTTTGTTCGGTTTTCTTGACCTATTTTTGGAGCATACATGAAATAATGTCTCATAAGCATGTAATTAGTACCTTATTTTGTGAATCCCATAGGTAGAACGATGCAGAATTCCCAAGGAAGCTACACTCAAAGATCCAATTAATAATCCTTGAAGCGATGAAGGCGTCTATGATTCAAAGGAAAGGTGTATAAACCCAATTCCAAGCCCCTTGTTTAACTCTTCAAGTGCTTTAGGCGGTGGATCCTTAGAGGATGAGAGGCGTGTATGTATCAATGCGATAGTGTATGAACCAAAGACCAATACCTTTGCTTTCTATTTTCAATTCTTCGGACGATAGAATGACCATACAAACGTTATGGGCTACGTTTGATAAACCGAATGATCTCTTGGATATGACTCATCAAGACATATCAAAAGAGTTCCAAAAGAACAAAAGAGATAACTAAAGAGAATCAATATTTGATTTAAAAGAAAGTTTTTTGTAGTTTCAGTTCTCGGCCAAGAGTTTATAATTTCAAGTAGCCAAGAGATTAAATGTACATATACATTCAAACAACATAGAGCTTTAAAAGAAAGAAATAAAAAGTTTGACTAGATAATTAAGTATAAAATAAAGATAAAATCGCCAAAATATCTCCTTAGCTTGAAGTGTGGAGATAATTCTTCTTGAATGGGCCTTCTTTGAACTTAGAATTGCCAAATACAATTGAGAACCAAGTTTGCCTTATTAAAACTTTTCCCGGAAAACCCATTGGGATAAAAAAAAGGAAAAGAAAAAATGGGTACAAGCATTGGTCTCAAAGCCCATTTAGCATTCTTCATTTGTTCTTGTTTGTATTGAAACTAAATTAGCGTGATGCTTGTCTTCATTAGTCGTTGAGTCCATCACTTCTTGAACTAAACACACAAGTGCATCCTTAAGCTGCTTAGTCCTACCTCTTGTCGTTGGTCCATACGGAACTTGTAATGCATCATATTCCTTAGCATTTCCATGATCGTATCATCATATCCCTTCTTCTCCAAGCGGTGTTGTGAGGTTGGAGATCGGCGAATGCTCTCAAGCGGATCTTCAAAAAGGAAGGGGAATGGAGTGATGTTACCGCAAGAGATGTGAAAGTCTCTTGATACAACACGAACTTCAACACCAAGCTAGGCTACGAGGTGATTAAAGGGTGTCTTGAATCACTCAAAGACAAGAGAGAAGAACCATCTAGGTTCTAGGGTAAAAATCTTACAAGGCAATTTCAAATTCAATTCAAGTCTAACTATTACAAGAGATGTTTTGGCGTGTTATACGGGTACTTTTAGGTCTGGAAAAGATAATTACATATTGGTCCAATTTCTTAACATTCTTCTAAATTGGACCCTAAAGAAAAAGCATAAATACTTAG
Source organism: Cardamine chenopodiifolia (assembly GCA_963922655.1). Classification (NCBI taxonomy): domain Eukaryota; kingdom Viridiplantae; phylum Streptophyta; class Magnoliopsida; order Brassicales; family Brassicaceae; genus Cardamine; species Cardamine chenopodiifolia. The sequence continues at coordinate 9,338,478 of OZ000476.1, read as the reverse complement.
AAAAGGAAGCTAAAATAAGAGGGTTGCTTCCTTGAAATAGAATCTTCACTTTCTTTCTTTCCTAACTTTTCATAGAGTATTTCCAAGCTGAACAACAAGTGGGATGAAGTGGAGATGCACTAGATCTTGCTGCCTCATTAAAACCTCTCTGGTAAACCCTTTGCGACAAACCTAAATTAGGAAAAAGAGTACAACTTCGTCTAATGACTTAGGGGCGTCTTCACAGTTTTTTGATGGTGAAGATACACATACCTTTCTTCCTAAAGCTGGTTATAGTCTAAGATCCTCAAGAACGGTGAGAAGCTCTCGGATGATCCAAATAGATGGGTGTCTTCTTCATGCTCCATGGCTCCTCTGCTTCTAGAGATGATTAGAAATGGACTCCAATTAGGCTTAGGATCTGACCGTATAGAGAATCCTGTGGAAACACAATGATTGGTACATATGCGCTCGTGGTAAGGCTCCTATCCTTTTTTCGTAAGGGCCAAGACTGACCCTGCATCATTCCCTCCCTCTTCTAGAGATTTTGTCCTCAAAACTTGTTTATTCAGTATACAAAAAATGAACCAACTCAGCAACATCAATGGTGGGGATGACACTCAAGTTACTTGAAAGTTCCAGCCGACGAGCATTTTTGTAAATTCTCTCCAAATTCTCGGATGGTACGCGTCCTCTTGGTGCCAACTTGTATAGGTTCAACCTTGAGAGGGAGAGAAAAATATTTGGAAACCATTGGTTGCTCTGGATGGTGTCTAACACGCTCAAGAGCTAAGGAAAAGATGTTTGTTGTGCCTTAGGAGCATTAAGATCCAAATATAGCAATTGTTGGTGCCTCCTTGGTTCCACATGCAAGGGGGGATGCGCTGTTGTTGTAGCAGCTCTAGCATGTCTTGTAGTTTTCTTAGGACTCAAGTGTAACAGTAGAGCATCGATCTTCAAGTGGTCAGGGGGTGGAGTTGGACTGAACAGGTAGGCTTGGACTTGGCTTGGTACCCGTGTACCACCTCTGAAATTAGTTCAGTCATGGCTGGATTTACCTTGACCCAAATCTTCCAAATATAACCTTTCCTGATGAAACACGAGTAGGTGGGGCTTCGTGTTCCAAACCTAATTGTGACCAAAAAAGTAGATTTTGGCTCGTGCCCCTCCCTAAAATATACCATTTCTGAGTGAATACTCAAGAAAGACTTATGTGCTCTACCAGATTCCTCATAAATCACTTTCACTCTCGGACTCTCATCTTCGGGTGTGGTTCCTCAACCTTCTTCAAATTTAATCTACTTTTTCTGGGTTATGTCTCGATAATAACCTTCCAAATAGGTGGTTTCCGAGTGATTCAGATGCTGAGGAAAAAAGCACAAGGATATTTTCGTAGGGGCAACTTCTCTTATTTTTGCTTGGCGTTGGCGGTGATTCCTTGGGTATCCTTATATATGACTTGGTCTGGAGGTTATATAGCTTGGTAAAAGTCTTCAAAAAATTTGTTTTGCCGATGTTTCTTTAGGCTTAGCTCATTTTCTCTAGCATGTTGGGTGCATGACAACATTTCTCCTTTATTCTTGTTCCTAACAGAGCTTCACGAAAACATTCCAAAATAAATTAGGTGTGACATGGTTTCCTTTGGAATAAGCTCTTATTTTGGACGGTTTCCTAGTGATTCTCCAATATCTGCTGAAATGCACTATTGGTTTGGACGTTGGAATAATGGGCCCTTAGTTCCTCGTCTCCGGTGCGGATTAATTTGTCATTGGGTGACTTGGCTGAAACTGGCTTGGTTAGCTCTTGAGCTATGTCTGAAGCTGGGCCAACATCTTTAATTTTTTGGTTCACACCCTTTTAAAGCAAAGTGCATTACACTCGAAGTAGGAGATTCGAAATCATATTGCTCTAGACTATTACTTTTATTATCCAATGATGCATGATTTAATAGTTTCCTAGTAGGACAAGTAGCAGCAAAGTGACCTCTTAAATGACACCTATAACAGATCGCATCATTTAAACTCAAAAGGTAAGATGACTTACCTTTCTTTAGTGCTTCCTCACATACTCCTTATACATCTGCGATTTCAACTCTCCCCAATTAGTTATGGATTTGTGAAAGGATATTCCTTCTTCCTCCACCACTTACAAGCTTCATCCATTAGGTTTTTTACGGCATATGACAGTTTGCACTCTTCGGGAATGTGGTTTGTGCTCAGCCATTGTTTCATGTTAGCTTCCCATTTAAGATATTCTTGGGGTCCTCGCTAGAACCTGAAAAGATAATGGAGCAAGGGGACAAATATGACTCAAGACAAAGGGCTTGGTGTCCCTTGAAACGGTCATTTGGAAAGGAGATGGCTCTCGGGTTGATGCAACTCCATAGGGGCTGAACTTCAAAGCCGTGTGATAGATTAGTCTCTTGTACGCCTAGGTGGCTGACTACAAGAGGTTGTTGTTGCTTAAGGCCACCGGGTCAATGATCTATACCTACTAGAAGGATAGGGAATGGATTGCTTGGGTTGGAACTACTCTTCGTCACGTTCTTCCTCCTCCCCATAGCTGATTTCACTCTAAGTTCCTCCATACCATGCGTCAGCCACATTACCTTCTTTTTCTCTCCAAGGATGATGGCTTGCTTCCTCCTCAAGCCATGCTTCTTCCCCATGTATCTTGGATTCTTCTTCTCCTTGGATTCTTCTTCTCCTTGGATCTTCTCCTTAAGGTTTTCTTTGTTGTGCTTCTGCTCTTACTTCCTCCAATGCGGAATATAATCCATTCATCTCAATCCTCATCAAAAGCTGCATCTCTCCCATCATTGCTTGTATTTGAAGATTAGGGATCGTTGGTGGTGCTTCTTCTTCACGATTGCCTTCACAGTTGTCTTTGTTGTTAGACATGGTGTACCTGCAAATCAATAAACAGATTAAAATTAAATATTCCTCTTAAGTGTTTATCTCAAGTGTTTTTCTCTCCAAGTGTTTCACTCAAGATATTTTAACTCAGAAACTCTCACGATTTCACTAAACAAAACTCTGATGTTCCAACAAAACCAAGGATCCTATCCTAGAGAATAATTCCCCAAGATGATCAAAATGGAATAATCAAACGCCAAAGGAGATCACTTAAAACAATCAAACCACTTAAAGCGATCAAATGATCAAACAAGTATTCGACTAAGCAACCCCAAATATTTTGAAAGATAGAAAGAAAAGATGATAGAACTTAGAATTTTTTTATATTTTCTTTAAATATATATATATATATATATCTTTTTTTGTTTTTATTTGGATCCTTTGATCTCTTTTTTTTAAAAATAAAAATTTGACCGCTAAAACTATTTTAGAAAAGAAGGGATGCGAGCGAGGTTTGATCAAGGGATGCTTGAATGATGATGGTGATGACTGGGAGTGAACGAGTATTGGCTGAGAGATGAACGGATGCGATGAACTGGTATGATGACTGAATTGATCGAGTATTGTTCGGTGATGATCGAATGGTGAAGAATCGATCAGATGGTGAATAGGTTAAGGTTTTATACGGTAGGTGGAGTTGTGATCCAAGAATGAGACGATATAGATACAAGGTCTTTCTCTTTGTAAGAGTAGTATCTTAGAGTCTCCCCATAACCGTGTTGGTTTTCCACCCTTACTACCATATGGACGAAAGGTTTAGAAAGTGATCAGATGATATGTTAGGATGCGATCGGTGACAAGTGCTTGTGATTAGATGAAAAGAAATAAAAGGGTGGTATTGAAGAGGAAAGGGTTCGATGGTGATGACAGTTATGAAGATGAAAGGGTATTGATGATCAGATGAAAGGATGATGATCAAATGAAAGGATGGTGATCGGATGAAAGTGATCAAGTTTGGATCGGATGAAAGGATGAAGATGTGTTAAAAAAGGTGTGATGATGAAGATGGTCTGTTGAAGAACTTTGAACGTGCTCTAAAACCAGATGATGCGGAATTTCCAAGGAAGCTACACTCGAAGATCGGATTAATAATCCGTGAAACAATGAAGGTGTTTATGACTCAAAGAAAATGTGTATAAACCAAAGTCCAAGCCCCTTGTTTAAATCTTCAAGCGCTTTAAAAGAAATAAAGTAGAGTTTTGACTAGATAATTAAGTAGAAAATAAAGATAAAATCACCAAAATATCTCCTTTGCTTGAAGTGGAGATAATTCTTCTTTTTTTTTTGGATAACCGGAAGCCCATGGGCCCTAATCCCCCTGCGACAGGGCCCAGAGCAGGTTAAGTTAACTCTCCTTCGAAGAGCAAACCCCTCCCGACACAAATCAAGGTCACTCCTTGGCCTTGACCCAGGAAGAGTTACCACTAGCCTAACTACACATTGGTTGATAATTCTTCTTGAATGGACCTTCTTTGAACTTAAATCAAATACAAATGGTCTTAAGAGTTTGAAAACCAAGTTTGCTTCTTTAAAACCTTTCCCGGAAAACCCACTTGTATAAAACCACAGATAAGGAAAAAGAGTTCAAGCATTGGTCTCAAAGCCCATTTAGTATTCGTCACTTGTTGTTGCTTTGGTGAAACCAAAGTAGCGTGAGGCTTGTCTTTATTAGTCGTTGAGTCCATCACTTCTTGAACTAAACCCACAAGTGCATCCTTAAGATGCTTAGTCCTAACTCTTGTCATTGGTCAATCCAGAACTTGTAATGCATCCTCTTTCTTAGTTTTTTCAATGATCATATCTAATACGATCTCGGCCGGGCGTTGATGAGATGATAAAATCTCAACTGAACCTTGATGAGATCTTCCCATGAAATCGTCACTTAGAGGTTTAGAAAGGGATAATCCTTATGCAATGAAACCGTGAAGCTTCAAGGCAAGGTGATGGGGTGAATGGCGCCACAAAAGGATGTGGAATAGCCTTTTGATAAGTCGGGTTATACACACCAAGGTGATTGAACTATGTTGGATATGTGCACCAGCACATGAATCAAACTTAGAGATATTTTTGATAAGAAATATTTATTGATTTTCTCTAGATTTTTCACGAGATTATAAAGAGAAAAAGAGATTGGTGTCGAGACTAACATGCCTAGTCTCGAGAATCATTAAACATTACTCAAAAACTAAAATGCATAAAAACAAGAAACATCAAGCACAAGTTTGAACATTATTTGATTTTGAATTTAGGCTCCATTCTCCTTAGGTTGCTTGAAGAGAAAAAAGAATGGGACTTGGTCGCGTGAAGAAGTGATGAGAAAAAGGCCTTGGGCTTCTAAGTCAACAATGGGCAATGGTGGAGTAGATCTCTTGCCTCATTAATTTTTTTTAAAAAAACCATCGGGAAAAAATTTGACAAGGGAAAAAGAGTATAAAATATACACTCTTCCCATTGTTGAACTTACTTGGCTTGTATTAACACCAAAGTTGTTTGATAAGCCTTGTATTCTTGATCATTTTGGCTCCATATGTTTTTAAGAAGTCATGCTATTGCTTGATTGAACAATTTGGTCTTTCAATGAGTTATAAGACCGGTTGGTGATGAACAAGAAGTTGGCTCCATATGTTTTTAAGAAGTCATGCTACAAGCTTTTCCTTTGATTTAAGTGGTTCCTTAAGCTTTGGTTCAAACTGGTCCTCGGGTTCAAGCTTAATATCTTTCTCCATGTTCATTGTGCTTCCTAGGATCGTATCGTCCACTCCCACTTGAAAAGCATTTGTCCTTAAATCTTCTTCATCTACAATAAAAGGCACAAGATCAGATACATTGAAGCTAGAACTCACATTATACTTACGTTGGAAGTCAAGTTGATAGGCATTGTCTTTGATCCTCCTTGTTATCTTAAATGGTACATCGATTCTTGACATTAACTTGGATTTCCTTGCAGCTGGAAACCTTTCTTTCCCAAGTGAACCCACACTTGATCTCCAACCTAAAAGATCAGTTTACGCCTTTCCTTGTTGGCTTGTTGAGCATAGAAACCACAATATCTAAACATCCCAAAGTATGACTTAAGGTATGGTGAATTTCCTACAATAGCATCGATTTTGTGAAATCTATGCAATTAATTCCATATTGTTCTCTATTGATTAATATAACTTTCTTCACTACTATCCATTCCACTTCCATCTCCAACGACTGAAATCCGGTCGCTTGAAGTCTTAACACTAATAAGTTGTCTTTCTCTTTTGCGATGAGATCACACTACTCCCAAATAGTTTTCATCAACAAGAGTTGTCTCAAAGCTATAATTTTCAAGTAGTTCTTTCAAACAGATCAGTATCAAGTGTTGAATCCCACAATCTCTTCGCCATAGTGGCAATTATGGTAAAACCATCTTCAAAGCGTATCTTGTGGCACAAGTTGGTATTGTGTGCTTCAAAGCAATGCATTTACTTCATTTTTTCTCCCATTGTCTTCAGGCTATTGTTTTACCAAAGTTTAATCCTCTTTCTCTTAGGAAATAAAATAAAATCTCTCTGTGCTTTATCATTTTCATCTTTCACTAGATTGGCAAAATTCCCCATTGACATCTCTGGTCTTGGGTTGTTAACTGTGAGATTTACAGTAGTGCCATTGGGTAGAAAGACCTTGATGTAACATGCACTCACAATAAAAATTTGAAAGAAGTTATCCTTATAAAGAGTGTAGTTATTCAATTTAGTATAAGGTTTTTCCTTTCTTAAAACATCTAGGAAAAATTTCAAGTGTCTAACATGCTCTTCTATGTTTTTGTTGTACACCAAGATACCATTAAAGTAAACCACAACAAAATTACCTAAGAATGCTCTATGAACATGAATCATCAACCTCATGAATATAATAGGTACATTTATCATTTCAAACGGAAAAATTAACCATTCGTATAATCCATGTTTTGTTTTAAATGCAGTCTTCCATTCATCACCTTCTTTCATCCTAATATGATGATAACCACTCTTAAGATCTATCTTAGAAAAGATGCTAGAACCATGCAATTCATCAAGCATATCATCTAATCTAGGAATATGATGTTGATACTTCTCTGTGATATTGTTGATTGCTCTACAATAAACACACATGCACCAAATTTCATCTTTCTTTGGCACAAGTACAACGGGCACGACACACAGACTCATACTTTCTCGGATATGACCCTTCTCTATGAGCTCCTTGACTTGTCTTTGTAGTTTTTTTGTTTCCACAGGATTAGTCCTATAGGCTGGCCGATTAGGTAGCATTGCTTCCAGGACAAAGTCGATTTGGTGCTCTATGCCTTGAATAGACAGTTATCCCTTTGGATTATCTTTGGGGAAACACGTCCTCATAGTTCTGCAAAATAGTTATCAACTCACTCGGTAGCACTAGTGCAAGGGTAGATAAGCTCGAGAGTGCTTATTTATAAACAAATAAGAGAATAGACAGTTGTGAACTCAATGATTTTTTAATCTTACCAGCCTTCATAAAGAATTTTGAAGACTTACTTACTTGTTTATCCTTTCTCTTGAGTCGTAGTTGATCTTGGTACACTTCATGGGGTGTCATCAGGACTAGAATCATTTTCCTCCCTTTAAACTAAAAAGAATGTTGAATTGTAAATCCATCATAGATGATTCTCAGGTCTGATTGCCATGTAAATCCTAGGATTACTTGATCAGCTTCCATAAGCAAATGTCACATAGAAATTCATCTTCATATTTACTGATGACAATAGGCACAACAACTTGATGCTTAACCTTCATCTCGCTGCTATCATTGAATAATTGGAGATCATAAGGCTTTAGATGCTTCTTTAGTTATAGCCCAAGTTTCTTGACCATGATATTGCTTGCCACATTGGTGCAACTCCCACTACCGATGATTAGACTACAAACCTTTCTGTGAACATGGTTTCGCGTGTGGAACAAGTTTTCTCTTTTCTCTTTGCTCTTGCTCCGTGGTCTTGGAATGAACGGTCAATGCTCTCCATGATACTAGTAATTCTCCCATAGTTGGTAGCTCTTCATGATCTTCTTGTGACAAAGGAGAATCCGATTGCTCATCCTCAGTCTCAATGTCAAGGTTGTCTAGAAGAATTATGAACCTCTTGTATGAGAACCTTTTCCTTGGCATTTTTAACACCAAAAATTGCATTTCTTGGTCTTAGTATTGTTTCCTTGATTGGTAACATAGGGCTTAGCTTCCGTCTTTGTTGTTGGCTTGGCTTCTCCGGAATACTTTGGCTTTATAGCTCAGACGTGAAGTTCCTTTTCCCTTAAGTTGCTGCTCGACTAGGGTTTCTTTGTGTAGCATCTCCTCTAAGTGCACGTAATTTTGCATGTCTAACTTTGACATGGTGACTTCCCTATCTTCATGGATATCGGCTCAGATCATTATGGTTTCCATGTCTTGATAATAGTCTTCAATGGTGTAGTTTCCTTGAGTAGGCCTCCTAAGATTATGATGCAAGTCCTAGTGATAATGGCTCAGTACAAACCGCTTTCTCATTATGGTCTTCATCTTGGTCTATGATTCCATTGGATACTCTCCATTGCATCTCCGTGAAGTATCAAGTCGATCCCACCAACTTAATGCATAATTATAGAACTCTGTGGCTTTTACTCTTACTCGATTGATATTGGTGTAATATTGACAATCAAACACTAATTCAATATTTTTTCTCACTAAGTAGGCATTCGGATTATTCTTTTTGTGAAACGATAAAATCATTAGCTTGAGTCCTCCAAAACCATCTTGTGGTTGAAATCTCTCTTCTCGGATGCATCTAACTCTTCTTTGGCTACCTTGAGACGCACTACTTGAATCCCATAGTATTCTTTGGCGGCTTTATCTCTACGTGCTCTCCGTAATTCTATAGGTGCTTGCGGTTTCTCATGTCCTCTATGCGTATCTCTTCTCGGTTCTCTTCCATGCCGTGAGCCTTCTCCTTAATCAGAATTAGGTATCAACTCTTAGGGTAGAGATTTGATCTTTGTATTCATCATATGGTCCAATCGAGTAGTGATGGCTTCGATTAGAAACTTGTTGTGGATTGATACCTCTTTATTCTCCGACATTGTGTTCGCCACTTGATGACCTGAAAGCACAACACACAAGATCACCCGCCTCTTGTCTCTTTCAAACACAAGAAAAATCAATCAAAAATGCAAACAATAAAGCCTAAATAAAATGACTCCTCAACTACTTGATCACCATGCGATAAACCCTATTTTTTATCTAGGATATTTTCAGAATTTGATCGGTCAAACTAAAAATATCTCTTCAAAATTGATATCTACAAAAACTTTAAAATTTATCTAACAAGTTTTACCACCTATTAAATCGATTCAAACGAGAATTCGATTCGAAAAAATTAAGAAAAAATTGATCCGAACAAAATAAAATTGAAAAATGATAAGAACAATATTGAATCGATTGAATAACTCAACTTTTAAGTGGCTCTGATACCACTTGATGCGATCATGGCTTAAACTTGATGAGATCTTCCCCCGAAATCGTCACTTAGAGGTTGCGAAAGGGGATAATCCTTGAGCAATGAAACTATGAAGCTTCAAGGTCAGGTGATGGAGGTGAATGACGCCACAAAGGGATACATAATAGGCTTTTGATAAGTCTGATTTGATCCCTTTGGATATACACACCAAAGTGATCGAACTATGTTGGATATGCGCACCAACACAAGAATCAAACTTAGAGAGATTTTTTTTAAGAAAGATTGATTGATTTTCTCTAGAGTTTACACGAGATTATAAAGAGAGAAAGAGATAGGTTTTGAGACTGACATGCCTAGTCTCAAGAATCATTAAAAATTACTCGAAACCTAAAAAGCATAGAAATAAGAAACATTAAACATAGGTTTGAAAATTATTGAATTTGAATTTAGGCTCCATTTCTCCTTAGGTCGCGTGAAGAGAAGAAAGAATGGGCCTTGGTCGGGTGAAGAAATGATGAGAGAAAGGACTTGGGCTTGTAAGTCAAAAATGGTCAATGGTGGAGTGGATCTCTTGCTTTATTAAAAATTGTCAAGAAAACTCATTGGGACAAAACTTGACTAGGGAAAAAGAGTACAAAATATACACTCTTCCCATTGTTGAACTTACTTGGCTTGTATCAATAACAAAGTGGTTTGATAAGCCTTTTCTTCTTGATCATGTTGGTTCCATATGTTTTGAAGAAGTCATATGATTTCTTGATTGAATAAGTTTTTCTTTGAACGGGTCATGGGACCGGTTGATGTGACTATACTCTCCTCAGCTGCAAGATTTTCCTTTGATCCAAGTGGTTCTTTAAGCTTTGATCAAGCCGCTCCTCGGGTTCAACTTTAATCCCTTGCTCCACATTCCTTTTGCTTCATGGGATCGTATTAGTATTATAGAATATGCAATGAAATTGTATCTTGGTACTTCTTTTGTTTCTCGAAGCTTTTCTTCTTTGTGGTCGGAGGACTATGTGTTTTATTTCTCTCTGACATTTTTGCTCATATCTGCAGGTGTTGATGAATGAAAAGAAATTATGTGGGGTTTGAAAGGAGGTTATGGTTAAGGGTAAGGAACCACTAAAAGTGAGTAGCCATTCGGGATCAAAAGTGTGGTAAAAGGGTAAAGAAGATCCTGAATATTTTTGCTCGTTTCCCTAATCTAACTCCTGCAAGGAGAAAAATTAATTCATGTAAAGTTGTCCAAATAATATAGTGTCAACGTTAGAACCAACACAAGTCTTTGTAAGATGAAACTTCAGGGGAATTCTGAGCATTTAGGTATTGTCCGATCTTAACGAATTCTGCAAGTTTTCCTAGTGGTCAGATATCATACGAAAATATCCTTATTCCCTAACAGTTTCTGACTCAATAAAAACTTTTGACTTTGATAAAACGATATTTATGTAAAAAGTGGAAAAAGATCTCAATTCAACAAAATATAAAGTAACATTAGTAAAGGATGAAACATCCTTCCCCCTAGATTTAAATCACATTATCCTCAGTGAGAAAAAAGAAAGAGAAGATGATGACATATATAAATGGGGAAAGAAAGATTAGGTTTAACAACAATGTCACCTTGTTTTGGTACTGATAGGTGGTAGTGTGGGGTGGATGGTGGTAGGTGATGGTGAAGTGGATGATGGTTTGTGATGGGTGATTGTTAGTGGAGACAATGTGCGTTGGGTTTTTTTTGCTTGAATGTTTTGAATTTCTTTTTGCATTTTTCCTGAGAAAATTACCTAAAATCATCAATATTAAACTGAAATAAAACTAAATGAAAACATACCTAAAATAGTTGACTGTAGTGATGCTGCAATGGTTGTGGATGGTCTTGATAAAATGGCGGTAATGGATGATTTTGAGATGCAGTGAAGTTGATGAGTGATGAACAGAGAATACACAATGCAGATTAGATACAAACGGGCTTGCTAGCTCTCTTAGAGCTCCTAGTGGAGCGCTAGAAAGGCTTCATGGTGCTCCATTGATCTTCGTGGAGCGCTGGTAAGGCTTCATTCTTCTTTTTCTATTTTCTCGATCTATCTTGCTAGCACACTTATTTCCCTTGGTTTTCCTTCATGAAAGGTCAAGTTTTGTGTTTAAAAGCTCTTGATCGATTTTTAGGGCTTATCTTGCTATCATGGTTCTCCGAATCGTGCATGTTTTCTTTCCTTCTTTCTTTTTCTTTTCTTCTTTTCTATTTTTCATGTGTTTGCGTTTTTCCTGAGTCATAAATCTAAAACTATTAGTAATGGATGAAAGTAAATCTAAATGAAATTTACCTAATGCAATACAAATGTTTTGATGCAGGTTGGAGCTGGATGGGTTGAAGTGGCTTCTTGCGCTCTTGGAGGTCCCACTAGAGCACTGGAAGGGCTTTCTAGCGCTCCACATGCCTTTCCTGGAGCTTAAGAGATCTTTTCATGTTTTGGCTCTGAGTTGTTCAGCCTTTAAAGAGGCTATGAATCAAATAGGGCTGGTGGCGCAGTCCCCACTTGACCAATTTGAGATTTTCCCATTGATTCCTATGAATATCGGAAACTTCTATTTCTCATTCACAAATCCATCTTTGTTCATGCTGCTAACTCTGAAGCAAGGCCAGGCAAGGCGGGAAGAGGGTGAGAGAGCTAGGCCACTCACACAACTCTTATGCAAAGATGTGGCTTTTGTGTTTGATGAGGAATGCCTTAAGGCATTCTTGATGCTTAAAGAGGCTCTAGTGACTGCGCCCATAGTCCAACTGGAATTTACCATTTGAGATCATGTGCGATGCAAGTGATTATGCGGTTGGAGCCGTTTTGGGGCAAAGGAAGGACAGGAAGTTGAGCACCATCTACTTAGTGCCATAGGGAGACACTCCTCAAAAAGAGGTTTAGCACTCTACGGAGCTCTTGAATCTCATTTTGCAATTGCCCTATTTCAGCAGCAATTGCGGAAAGCCTGTTTGCAGCATCTATATCTATACGTGCAAGTACTCAATTTCTTTGATTTGAATTTAATGAAGTGAAGACACTAATCGAGCCTTCATTTATAGAGTGGTAGAGGAATCTCGCCATGCAGTACGAATTGCATGGCTGGCACAATTTTGATTACAAATTAGGCGCTTGCTCTCAAAAAAGGGAAAAGGTCAAATAAATAGCTACGATCATGAATCAAACCAGATCAAAACATTCAGCTGTTGACGGACAAACTTTGCCGAAATGTCGACCGCAAACGAAGGATGACAAGGCCCCGGTTCCTAGGGTTATAGTATTCCCTATTCCTCACCTACTCAAATCAGAACTAGTTGATTCTCGTTCACCTATCGGCCGGCCAGCTTGTTGCAACCTTCGTATTTCCTACTAAGATCCCAAGTCTCCAAGTGGGCCCTCTTGGCCACCCTAGTCAATTCTAGTTTTGGATACCTGCGCCTATTGCATATTTAGTATTTGCAGTTCATCCTGCTGTTAGATAGGCAGAGAAGCTTCTAAGTTCATTCATTCGAAAGGTCATTCAAGCATTTGGGCTTGCTTTGATGATGGGTATGCTTGTTCCCTTCTGCGGGCTTTCATCAAAACAGGCCCAAGTTTTCATTTGTAGGATGGGTCCATGTAGGCTTTGGTCTTGCATTTGGGACCTATTAGGGCACCCTGTGGGCCAATGTGTAGTGGGATGCTAAAGATACAAAAGCGTAGGATCTCGTCTTACCCCTTAACAAGGAACTCAAGCTCAAATTGTCATTCTTCCCCTTTTCTTTTGTTTTCTACTTTCTTATGTAAAACATGAAAAACTATCAAAGTAACAAGTAAAAAACTAATCTAGTATATTGTAGTGTTTGACACGGCCTTGGATATTGTAGTGCTTAGTCGAATAGCTCTTGTATCTCCTTCCTTATTTCATAATTTTCATGAAGGAAGCTTCACTATCATAATCCGAACAAGCTTTGGTTAATGAGGATCCTGGAGGTAGTTTGACTACTACTATATTGAGGATCCTGGAGGTAGTTTGACTACTACTATATGGAGGTACTGAGGATCCTAGTACTTTTAGGTGTATTATGCGTTGCGCGATACAACTAGTTAGTCAAAGAGGCTTGGTCCGAAGGGGTTTCGCTGAGTGTTGAGTGGTGTTATGGGATTGCACATCTTCACGAGGTTTGGTTCTTCTTTCTCTTCTCTCTTGGTATCCTGACCAGCAACAACAGTTGATAAGTCCTCAAGCTTCTTAAAATGATAACAGTACATGTCCTTTATTTCAGAATCAATCTCCTTTAGTAAGTTTTGGTTTTTTATCACTTTCCCAAACACATCGGTTAAGACTTCTTCTTGTTGACAAACAATGTTGCTCATTGTAGCTTGAGCTTTGTTAGCTTATTCCTTAATTCCATCCACATGCTTAAACATGCATGTGTCTTTGTTAAAAATGATTCCAAACTTGTAATCGTAGTGGTTGGTTAAGCCATTTAATTCTTTTCTCCATCCGCTAATTTATTTAGTGTTGCCTTGTGTGTATTTTAGGTACCTTCCTAGTTTTTATTCAATCCATTGAAACTTCATATCAATGGTTACAACATCCTTATCAATTCGGTTCCCGACGTTCTGGAAAAAAGCTTACATATCTTCAAGTTTCCAACAATGAACTCCATTGATCTTGTTAATCTTTTCATGATTTGTCCTCTAAATCATCATTTGGTAGTGTAGTATTATCCCATGAGGATCTTATGGTGTTCATATTGACTTATGAGAAACCATTATCTTGGTTCCAGAAAACTTGGTGTGGAAAATGAGGAAAAACACAGTTTCTGTTACACCGATTTTGAGTACTCTTGTTCGCTCTTGGATAGGGAGGATGAGAACGCCTATAGTTCGTGAGACTGTATTACTGATGCAATGAGTTTTCCAACAGCTTATTCTCGACCTTATTTTTTCCAACAATGGCGTATAGTCCTGAACTATCATCTGATTGGTTAAGAGAGGCAAACCCAGACACCTAAGAAGGAGAGTACCATTATCAAACGGAAACCGGTCTAGTATTGCACCCATTGTTTCTGCTCCCCGCCAATCAACAATGTTGATTTTCCGAGACTTATCTTTAAACCTAAGGTAGCTGCAAATTCTTTGAAAACTTGTAGGATACTTGTTATCAATTGTGCCTTACCATTCGAGAAATCCAAAAAATCATCCGCAAAACATAAATGGGTTAGAGAGAAATTTTGACAATATTGGTGATAACAAAACATCTCTCCATAGCCGCTTTATCCAACAGTCTTGATAAAACATGCATGAAAATTATGAATAGATAAGGTGATAAGGAAAAACTTTGTCTAAGGCCTCTCGTGCTTTGGAAATACCCAACAATTTCACCATTGATCTGAACTGAAAATGAAGCCGTCGAGATACATAAATTGAGCCAATGAATAAATTTACATGGGATTTCCAAATCTTTTGGACTGGATAAAAGAAACGGCCCATGAGCCGAGTCGAAAACCTTAGAGATGTTTTTTGACGCGCATATAGCCGAGACCATTTAATTATGCTAATTTTTACCAATTCTGATACCAACAAAACATTATTCATGAGAAGTTGATCCTTTACAAAGGCTTATTGGTATGGAGCAACAAATTTAGGGAAAACCATCGTCAACCTATTCGTCAATATAATAAAATAGCCTTGTATAGTACATTGCAACAAGATATCAGCCTATAGTACTTCATCTCAACTGTCTATTTCTTTTTCGGAACAAGTGCCAAAATTGTGGAGTTGAAGCCCTTTAGAAGAAAACCCTTATCAAAAATTGATTTTATGGCTTCAATTACATCGTTTTCCACAATTTTCCAAGTCTCTTCACAAAATCTGCCACTGATTGCGATTGCTAAGTTTCTTGTGATAACAAAGTAGTGGCATAACAGTCACAAATTTATACCCTATAACCTAAGCTCTTTAAATTTGACATAAAATAAAACTTAAACAATTGATAAACAACATAAAAAAAGTTTAAGACTCGATTACAATATTTATAATCACCAATCAAATAATTTACAAGCTTTCAAAGTAAATCATGAACAATTTACATATACTATACATGTTGCATATAGAAAGTTATATTGAGTTCTTATGTAATTGATAGAAATCCCTTATCTTTATGTAAAAATTGTTATGTTTTCATGATTCCATTATATTAGTGTGGTAACAAAATATAGTCTCAAAATTGATGTATTTGTGTAGTATTTGTTTTACACTTAACTAAAGAAAAACCAAACAAACTTATGTTCTGTACATTCAGCAAGTAAAATCTTTTTCAATGTCTTTTTTTTTCTTTTTCTTTTTAACTTCTTTTTATTTGGTTTTTTATTTATAATAGATTGTATGACATTATATTTTTATGAAACTAGAACTAGGTCAAGTTCTTCGCATGTGTTCAAATTGAAAATGTAATGAATCCATAATATGTTAGTAAAAAAACATTTTTTTTAAAAGCCCAATTTGTTTTAAAAAATTAGATTTAGTTTTTTTGGGTCAAACCTATTAAATTTTTTTGATTTAATATTGTTACAAAATTAGATGTCTTTAAAAATAATGCAAGTTTGAATGAGTGTTAGGCCTGCTAGTACCCTAATAGTTAAAAATTTATATATGACATCGATTTTTGTGTTTAATTTGTTACTCTACTAGGTTAAATTTTATTTATATATAATTTTGAAAGAATTACTCAGATAGAGCGTAATTTATCCGAAATTACTCAAATATATTATTGTTGGAAAAAAGGAAGGAAGGTTGCAATTAGTAATTGCACCCTCAAGAAGAAAAAAAAGTCGTTCCTTCTCTCCAAATCAAGTAACTTCCTCTGTACAAGTTCCATTTTTCATTTCATATCTCCTTTTTTCATTTCTTCGCCTCTCTTCTACTCTCTCGTTTCTACTTTCTCGTTTCTACTTTCTCGTCTTCTGTCTCGCTACGAAACGTTCGCAGTTCGCAGAGATTCATATATTTTTCGAAGGTATGATTCTCGCTAAATCGTTTTCTGGGTTCTTCTTCTCTCATTTTCTCTCAATTTCGTTCTCTTCTCTCAATCTTCTCGCTAAATGCATTATGGTTTTATGGTAGATTTGCATTACGGTTTTATGCAAATCTACCATACTATAACCTAACTCTACCATTCGGAGTTATAGTAGGGTAGAGTTAGGTTATAGTATGGTAGAGTTAAGTATTTTCTCTACGTCTAGGGTTTCTGGGTTTGGTAGAGTTAGCATATAGTTTGGTAGAGTTAGCATATATTTTGGTAGAGTTAAGTTATTAGTTTGGTAGAGTTAAGTATTTTCTCCGCGTCTAGGGTTTTTGGGTTTGTGCGTTTGGTAGAGTTAGCATATAGTTTGGTAGAGTTAGCATATAGTTTGGTAGAGTTAAGTTATTAGTTTGGTAGAGTTAAGTATTTTCTCGGTGTCTAAGGTTTCTGGGTTTGTGGGTTTGGTAGAGTTAGCATATAGTCTTCCAGTAATGAAGAACCGGAGCATAAACAACAATTGCAATCTGAATCATATTTTTCATATGATGAATGGTATTGGTGAAGATGCATACCGAGACATAAGAGAAAACTCATGCCTCGGAGTTTTTTTTAAGCTTACTGACTCTGGCTACAATTTTGCTGGGAGGCATGTACAATTTTTATTGGCGGAGCAGCTAGATATTTAAAAGCAGTATGAGTTATGGGTATTGGTAGGTTGTCAGCCTTTGAGATTTTCTCTCTTTGAGTTTGAGGAAATCACACAGCTCAATTACGATTTGGTGGATGAATCTTCTTTTGTTGTGGACGAAGTTGCCCTATATTCACTGCAGGAGGACATGGGTATAACAGTCGGTCAAGGTCCTACGTGGGTAGAGTTGAATAGGGTTCTGAAGAAGTGCAGATCATGGTCTTTCAAAAAGAGGAGGATGGTTGGCTTGCTAGTGGTATTGCATGTTGGTGTTTACGGTCTCCACCGTAATAGTAGGATTCCATCTGGTTCTGCTTCTTTGGTTACAGATCTAGAGCGGTTTGAGAGGCATCCTTGGGGAAGAGAGGCGTTTAACGCGCTGATCAGATCGATCAGATGTGCATCCTATAAAACCGCAACCTTCACTCTCGGCGGTTTTGTGCACTCGCTTCTCATCTGCGCATTTGAGTCTATCCCCATATTAGGAGAAATGTTTGCTGTGAGAAGATGAGATGAGGATGTTCCCCTTCTACGGTGGTGTCCAATCAAGAAACCAACCATGGACATAGAACAGTTGGTCAAGTTGGATACACGTCTAGGGGAAAAAAGGTAAATTGCTTACATAGTAGAGTTCATAGTCAGCTTGGTAGAGTTAATTAGTCTTGGTAAAGTTGATTCTCTGTTTAGCAGAGTTGATACTCAATATGATAGAGTTCATATGTCAGCTTGGTAGAGTTAATATGTCAGCTTGGTAGAGTTTGCACTCAGCTTGGTAGAGTTAATATCTCAGCTTGGTAGAGTTCAATGTCAATTTGGTAGAGTTAATATGTCACCGCAACTTAGTAAAGTTTGCTGAATGTTTGGTAGAGTTGTTTAGTCTTGGTAAAGTTGATTCTCTGTTTAGTAGAGTTGATATTCAATATGGTAGAGTTCATATGTCAGCTTAGTAGGGTGAAGTATCAGCTTGGTAGAGTTGATCTTTTATTGGTAAAGTTGATCATCCGTTTGGTAGAGTTACTCTGAACTTGGAAAAGTTGTTTGTGCTGACCTTTATTTCTTCTACTCTTTCAGGTACGCGTAAGGCATCTAGGTACTATGCCTCTTGGTAAGATCTTCCCTGTTTGGCCAGAAGATGATGAAGATCCGAGAGTGGACAACATGATCGAAAGCATACTTGATGGCACTCTAGATGAGTCCTTTTGGGAAATACCGCAAAAGAAAGAGGCCCAGAAGAAGCAAGACCTACCTAAGAAGAAGAAAGAGGTAGAGAAGAAGAAGGAGGTAGAGAAGAAGAAGGAGGTAGAGAAGAAGAAGGATGTAGAGAAGAAGAAGAAAGAGGTAGAGAAGAAGCAGAACCTACCTAATAAGAATAAACGGAAGGAGAGGACTCCACCTCCTGTTGAAAACAATGAGCCAGAGATGGATGAGTTGACTCCCTTAAAAGAACTGATAAGAGTCAAATTTAAAAAGAAGGAAGTGTTGAAGGAGAAAAGGCAAAAAAACAGCGATGAAAACAAAGAAAATGAGTCCACTGTCTTGATTCAAACTCTGCAAGGGTTGAACAACACTTTGAATGGGTTGAGATCAGACCATACTGTGTTCTCCAACACTTTGGTAGCGATATCAGAGCGTCTGTTTCGGCTAGAGGAGACAAGGGCTGACTGGTCCATGCTCACTGAGCGTGTTGCAAGGTTGGAGGATAAGAGTTCTGATCATTCAATGTTACTGGAAAGGCTTGTTAGGCTGAAGGAGCAAAGGGTGGAGCCTCTTATATAGAGCTTGGAGTACAGAGGGAAGTCTGACGTTGAAGGTGGAAGTCAGACTCGTGAACCTATAGATGATGATGAAACAGGCAACAAAGAGGAGGACATTGCTCCTCCAGATTTGGCTCATAACTCGGTACGTAAGGCTCTATTTTAATGAGACTTACTCTGAATTATGTTTTCCATGTGTACATTCTTATCCATGTTTTTTGCAACTGGAACTGTTTATTCTGTAAAAGTAGTGTGTGGTAACTGTCCATGTACATGTGTGGTAGAGGTTATACGGTTTGGTCGAGTTGTGTGATAAAATTTGGTA
This sequence comes from Cardamine chenopodiifolia, assembly GCA_963922655.1. NCBI lineage: Eukaryota > Viridiplantae > Streptophyta > Magnoliopsida > Brassicales > Brassicaceae > Cardamine > Cardamine chenopodiifolia. The sequence goes on along the minus strand of OZ000476.1, from coordinate 9,319,322 downwards.
GAGGTTATATGGTTTAGTCGAGTTATGTATATCGTTTGATAGACTCTACCAAAAATATCATATGGTAGAGTATATTTCTACCAAACAACAAATAACATGTTTAGTACATCTTTACCAAATATGATTTGTAGAGTCTATCTCTACCAACTACCAAGTGTTTAGCATCAAGTATGGTAGAGTTAACCTTGTTCTTAGTAGAGTTAACATGATTCTTGATAGAGTTAACTTGGTGCTTAGTTAATAGTTTGATAGAGTTAAGTCACTAACATGGTTGAGTTCGCAGACACCTGGATTGAAAAAAGCCAAATATGGTACACTCTGACTCAGAGAGAACGCTCAGTGTCGGATTAGCGGCTTGGAATAGTCAAACTAGAGAGTCTCTCCTTGATGACACCATGCCGTCCCAAGGTACACACAGCATTCCCCCGGACCAGGTAAATTTGTGCATGGTAGAGTTACCTTGGTGATTAGTAGAGTTAACATAAAGCTTGGTAGAGTTAAAATGATGTTGGTAGAGTTATCATATAGTTTGGTAGAGTTAACATGAAGTCTGGTAGAGTTGACTTCATGTGTGTTGTTTTGTAGAATATATGGAGAATTGTGACGCAGGAGACTTCTGATCCTATGAGCCCAATATCACGTGCTGTTAGGAACCTCGCTGCGACGGGTCAGAGCAAAAAAGATACTATTGAGAAAACACCATATCTAGAGGAATCAAGTAAGCCTGGAACGTCACAGCTCCACATTGTAAATATAGATGAATCTCCCTTAAAGGTTAAGGATCATAATAAGGACGGAGATATGACCATGGTACATATGGAGGATGTTTTACCGAGACAGGCTTGCCAACAAGCACTCGCTGCAAACCAGGTAACCTAGTAGAGTTCAGTTCTCCATGGTAGAGTTCAGTCTGAATGTATAGTAGAGTTCAGTTCTCCATGGTAGAGTTCAGTTTGAATGTATAGTAGAGTTCAGTTCTCAATGGTATAGTTCAGTTCTCCATGGTAGAGTTCAGTTCTCCATCGTAGAGTTCAGTTCTCCATCGTAGAGTTCAGTTGGCATGTATAGTAGAGTTTGGTTCTTCATGGTCGAGTTCAGTTGGAATGTATAGTAGAGTTCAGTTCTTCATGGTCGAGTTCAGTTGGCATGTATAGTAGAGTTCAGTTCTCTTTGGTAGAGTTCAGTTTGTCTATAGTAATTTTTTTCGTTTAACAGTGTATCCATGTTACAGGTATCCCCTTTCATAGGATGTTCTGTTGTTAAGAGGATAATGAAAAACGTGGTTCATTCTCCCGCTGTGTACGATCCTTTTGGCCCGATTCCAAAAATTAAAGTGCTTCGGCTACGTGACTATGTGTTGCACGAATTGTAAGCAATATCTTGTTTCGTCTTTTTAACACTTTATCTAACCGATTTGTAAATCCGCTATCGTCATGTTTTCTAAGCTATTTGTAAATTTGTGTACAAAATTGACTGTCGACGGTGAGCATAGTGCAATAGCGGATTTCTACCTCCGCTTGCTGGCTCCAAAAGACAAGTGGCCTGTCCAACAATATGGGTGGCTAACCGATTTGGTAAGTTCATTTGGTAGAATTCATTTGCTCTTTGGTAGAGTTCATTTGCTCTTTGGTAGAGTTCATTCGCTCTTTGGTAGAGTTCATTCGCACTATGGTAGAGTTCATTCGCACTATAGTTCTTTGGTAGAATTCATTTGCTCTTTGGTAGAGTTCATTTGCTCTTTGGTATAGTTTGGTAGAGTTATTTTTTTAATTTGGTAGAGTTGCTTTTTATTTTCCAGTATATGTCGGCCGGTATGAATCTTTTCCGGCAAAGATCTTTGGAACAACCCAGTCCATTCAGGAGCAATCGGATTGCTTTCCTCGATTCACTGTTTTGTGGATATATGTGTGTCGAATATAGGAGAGATTATGTGGGAAAGGAGAAGACTTTCGTCTGGTCGAATAGGTATAAAAATCTCTACAATGGTGTTATGCCTGAATTATGTGCCACTAATAAGCGATGGATGCGAGACGTCGATACGCTTTATATTCCCCATAATTATAACAACAACCATTGGGTGGCCTTAGAGGTCGATTTGCTACAAGAAAAGATTCGGATTTACGATCCTGACCCGACTATTGTGGCCACTCCTACCATTCAGGAATCATGCAGGTTAGCAAACCAAAATTTTGGTAGAGTTGAGATTATGATTGGTAGAGTTAAGTTATTAGTCTGGTAGAGTTAAGTTATAGTTATGGGTTCGTGGGTATAGTAGAGTTAGTATATAGTTTGGTAGAGTTAGCATTTAGTTTGGTAGAGTTAGCATATAGTTTGGTAGAGTTAATATATAGTTTGGTAGGGTTAGTGTATATTTTGGTAGAGTTTTTTCAGTAATGTTAATTTTGTATAACTTACATATACATTCCGTCTGTTTATTTCATGTAGGCCGCACGCCGTGATGATTCCAAAGATGATCAAGTTTTTTTCACATCCTGCGATGCGTGATCATGTAAGTGCGGCGGCGTACAAAATTATGGTGATGAAGGGCACTCCGCATAATTTCTGGTCAGGCGATTGTGATATGTATTGCATGAAGTTCATTGAGTGTTTAGCCCTTGATTGCAATTTTGATGGCCTGAATGATGACTTCATTACCTTCACTCGCCTGAAATATGCCGTTGACTTTAAAGAACAACTTCCGGTGGAGGAGACTATTTCCTACACAGATCCAGGTACTAATTTGTGTGATAAGGCCGGCCTCATTTCAGCCTCCCAAGACTTTCTTTTGAACTAGTAGAGTTAGGCTGGTACAGTTTGTTTTGTACATTTGGTAGAGTTAGTGTCGTAGTGTACTTTGGTACAGTTTGTTTTGTATATAAACCTTTGTAAATTAATGCACATTAAATGCAACAACAACCGATAGTAAAGTTATGAAACCTCTGCTATATTAGACGTTCTGTTCATACAAACACAAATTAAATACAACAAGAACGGATAGTAAAGTAACAAACACACTTAAAACCTTAGCAAATACTAGAGTGTATGAACTCTACCAAACCAGTCAAACTCGACTATACCGGAATTAATGAACTCTACCAAATTTAAGATTGTATGTTTCCACTACATGTAGGGGCATTATGACCTAGTTGTTTACATTTAGAACAAGCTGAAACTTTCCTTGATCGTTTTACCTCTCGTGAACACTCGAACCAGCTTTTTGTCCTAGATTTCTTTGGCCTTCCTGGTTGTTGACGTACGTGGGGCGGATTACACACTTTACGGCTCACATCCAACAGAACAGGAATTGCTGCATCCCTTGGCATTATACGATTGGAGTAGGTGTTGTATAAGTAGCTTGTGTGATAGTAGAGATGAGTAAGTTCGATAGTTGATCGATGCCATGCCTCGGCAACGGCAATGGCATGCACACAAGGAATTTTTTCCACGTTAAACCGCTTGCAAGAACACGTCTTCTCGTCCAAATTAACCAAATGAGAAGATGCTGATCTTGAAATCACAGCCTGGTGTTCGTCAATTTCTTGCACATTGTACTGCCTAGCTTCCTCAACCCTCGTCTGTAATTTAACAATACATGTTAACTCTACCAAGGTATAAATGAACTCTACCAAGGTATGAATGAACTCTACCAAAGTATGTACGAACTCTACTAAGTTAACGAAACATGTTAACTCTACCAAGATATGAATGAACTCTACCAAAGTATGAATGGACTCTAACAAGGTATGAATGAACTCTACCAAGGTCTGAATGAACTCTACCAAGGTATGAATGAACTCTACCAAAGTTCGTACGAACTCTACTAAGTTAACGATACATGTTAACTCTACCAAGGTATGAATGGACTCTACCAAGGTATGAATGGACTCTACCAAGTTATGAATGAACTCTACCAAATTATGTACGAACTCTACTAAGTTAACGATACAGGTTAACTCTACCAAAGTATGTATGAACTTTACCAAACGATATATGTTAACTCTACCAACTTATGTATGAAGTATATATGAACTCTACCAAACGTAATACCTTTAGGAGCTTCTCAATTGTTGTTGTTAGAATAGTGGTAGTGAGAGAAGCTTTTGTCCTCCTCTTCGCGAACCAACGTGTTAACATCGCCCTAATTACATCTATAAGCTGCACAATGGGAAAAGTTCTTGTTGAGATAAGGCATGGTTGACTGATTCTACTATGTTTGATGTAGTCAAATTGTATCTGTTTCCTGGAAAATAAAATCGACTCCACAACCGAACGTCAGCTCTTTGCAAGTACCCATGAAGCCTTGGATCTAACGCCTCAATCTGAGCAAAGATAGCGTTGAACTCGTCAATCCTATACGCAGTGGCAGCTTTTTTGAACAACTTAAAGGACTCTCCCCCTCTAAATTTTGCCAAAATGTTTTTACGTAGGTGATAGGTGCAAATACCCCGAGAAGCAAGTGGGTACACATTCTTTATGGCTCTACCAATGGATATATGCCTATCTGATATGATGGCAAGTTCTATGTCATCAGGGATAACACGGTTGAGCTGTCTAAAAAACCATTCCCAAGACTCATCATTCTCGGTATCAACCACACCAAAAGCCATAGGGAATATGTTGAAGTTACCGTCTTACATGGTCGCAGTTAGAAGAATACCTTTATACTTTCCTTGCAAAAAGGTCCCATCAACAACAACAAGCTTTCTCATATAAGGAAATCCTCTAATACTTACATCGAATGCTATGAATAGAAACTTGAACCTATCTTGCCCGTTGACTTCGAGCTTGATAAGCGTTCCAAGATTTGCTCTTCTAATCGCATACAAGTACGAAGGAAGTTCTTCGAAAATACTTTCAGAAGTTCCTGAAGATAGTGCACGTGCTTGCTTTAGAGTACGGTGTGCCTTCCAGTACTTTATCTGCAGTATTTGAACTCAATGTCAATATGAACTCTACCAAACCAAACGGTAACTAACATATAAACTCTACCATGGACATATGAACTCTACCAAACCAAACGGTAACCAAGATATAAACTCTACCATGGACAAATGAACTCTACCATGGACATATGAACTCTACCATGGACATATGAACTCTACCAAACTAAACAGTAACCAACATATAAACTCTACCATGGACAAATGAACTATACCATGGACAAATGAACTATACCATGGACATATGAACTCTACCAAACCAAACGGTAACCAACACATAAACTTTACCATGGACAAATGAACTATACCATGGACATATGAACTCTACCAAACCAAACGGTAACCAACATATAAACTCTACCATGGACAAATGAACTATACCATGGACATATGAATTCTACCAAAGCAAATGGTAACCAACATATAAACTCTACCATGGACAAATGAACTATACCATCCATGGACATATGAACTCTACCAAACCAAACGGTAACCAACATATAAACTCTACCATGGACAAATGAACTATACCATACCGTGGACATATGAACTCTACCAAACCAAACGGTAACCAACATATAAACTCTACCATGGACAAATGAACTCTACCAAACCAGATGGGTAACAGCGGTAACCAACATGTAAACTCGACCATCACTAGACGACTGTACCATTACGTTATATTAACTCTACTAACCTATATCCAATCTCTACCAAACCAGACTGGTAACAACGGATTACCTTAAGACCGAATAGCTTGTTTAGTGAATCAACAACATGATTAGGTAGAACAGTTGACCTAATACCACCAACGAATTCCATGTACAACCGTCATAGAACTTCAGCAGTTGCTTGACGTGCCCGACCTGATCTCTCTGTTACAGAACAATTGTGTTCTTTACTATACTTTCGGACAAAGAAACATGCACTATCGTCAATACGTGAAGCTCGCACTCTCCACTGACAGTTTGGTACCCAACATTTCACATCCAACATTGACCTCGATGAAGCCACAACATCGAAGTCAAACCTTTGTAAGACTGACAGAATCTTCAACCTCGTCTACAGTTCATTTTTGGATGAGAATCGTTGCCCAACCGCCAATTCTAGCGATGACATTTCTATGTCTAAATGCTCAGCATTTATACTGATGTAATCTTCATCCTTTGGTTTCTTTTCTTCATCCTTTGGTTTCTTTTCTTCTTCCTTTGATTTCCTATGAACACTGATGTAATCTTCATCATCTGTGCTTGCACCATCCATATCATTGCAATAGTCGAATCTGAATCCCGCATCTTCGTCCTCAACATGTTCAAATTCATGTTTCACATTTTTCGTACTATCCCCATACCTTGGTTCAGCTCTACTAAACAAGGGATCAACTCTACTACATTGAACATCAACTTTACCTGACCGTGGTCAACTCTATTAAACGTCGAGTCATTGTTCTCCCATTTACAATGAACTTTGCCATCACCATTGTTGAAACTCGCTGAAACACGTGATCTAATGGAAATCTCTACATAGAGACGTATTGCTTGTTTACGAAATTTTTGCACAAACACATGTAATTATCTTTCGTTACTCACAAAGACAGGAGGAGTATCTTGTGGTAGTGATTGCATGACTATATTTGACATGTAGCTTAATTTTACCTCAATAGTTTGTTGATTCAGACCGAAATCCTCATACACCATCCCCAGAAATTCATCAAAACTAAGATCTTCGCCAATCCCTATGATCTGACTGCCGTAAGTTTTGTCCACCAAAAAACCCCAAAGGTTTTGGTTAAAACTCCAACTCCCAGAAACTAAAACGATTTAATCCATAGATCCGAAAAGGTTTAACAATTTAATGAAGGATACGAACTGATTTGGAGCAAAAATGGAGCTTCAAATGAAAATGAAGATAAGATGAAATGAGCATAAATGGAGCTCCAATGGCGTATTGACATTTAATGAGTGGCAAGTTAGGTAAAAGTTAGTTAGGGTTAAATTCGTAATTTACATAAATACTAGGTTTCCACAACCAACTCTACTAACCATTGTCCTTCACTCTACCAAACATCAAAGACAACTCTTCTACGAATGAGGCTAACTCTACCAAAGGTGACAAATTACATTTACCACCCGGAAAACGAACTCTTCCATGGTAGAGTTCAGTTCTCCATGGTAGAGTTCTGTTGTCCATGGTAGAGTTCTGTTGTCCATGGTAGAGTTCAGTTCTCCATGGTAGAGTTCAGTTCTCCATGGTGTAGTTGAGTTGTCCATGGTAAAGTTCAGTTCTCTATGGTAAAGTTAAGTTGTCCATGGTAGAGTTCATATGTCCATGGTAAAGTTCATATGTCCATGGTAAAGTTCATATGTCCATGGTAGAGTTTTATTGTCCATGGTAGAGTTCAGTTCCCATGGTAGAGTTCAGTTCTCTACGAGGAAAATGAACTCTACCATACACTACATTATTGAACTATCAACTCTACCAAATAATGATCAACTCTTCCACATTGCATTCAATTAGTTTAGTAGAGTTGATTTCAATTATTTGGTATACTTCGTAAGCGACGGCTGACGTGACATACTTAATTAATGGCAGTTTCATAATTACGTTTTTGTTTACTCATAAAAAAAGAAAAAAAATATATTATGAATTTAAAAAACTATTCGTATTATTTTTAAACATTTGCTCTATTTAAATAATTTTTACATTAAATTACTCTATTACAGCAAATCATCCTATAATTTTTTCCAACTCTCAAAATATATTCTCTTACTTTTATTTCCACCACAGTTTCTAGAACAATCAAAACAAGGCGCCAACTTTTCATTCTCTTTCATGATTTGCCCTTTTTGTATAATTTTATATTTATTTTCTCTTTTGATGGTTTAGTGATGGATTTACTTTGACATATCCAATTTTTTATATGAAGTTGGGACTATTTTGAAATTTTCTTCATCTAAGGTAATTGTGAATCTGTATAACGTCGTTAAACTTTGAAATACATGATACTCATTATAGATTGATTTGTTAGAATACAGAACTTTTGAAATAGTCACTATATTCAAATATATAATAACTTAGTTCCAAAGGAACGTATATGAGATTTAGATTGCTTCAATTAAGCGTCATTCAATTTAATTATCAAATTACATAACCTATGTACAAAAACAACATTTATTTTTTTTCATTCAATCTAAAATGAGTTTGAGAGTGACCCATCAGAGTGTTAAGATTTCATAAAGAAGACGACAACGCCCATAGTCAACTTCAGTCTAACCTCTTAGGACTAGACGTTTAAGTACTAAGCCTTGGTTTTTGGGATTTTGGGATTTTGGATCTCTGGGATTGCTTCCTTTTGGATTTTGGAATTTTAGGTTTTCATGTAGTTGCATGAAAGAATTGTGTGCAATGGAAGCTTTAATAGATTCATTATGGAAAATATTATCTTGTCTTATGTGCTGCGCTAAAGATTTTTTCATGAAATTCATGAGCCTTAGACTACCATTTTTTGTGCATTACAAAGGTAAGGTTTTAAGCCAACCCCGGATAATTAGGTAGCTTATATCCAAGGTAAGGCTTAGAGCCAAACTGGGGAAATTTATGAAACTTAAACTTCATTGAGATCAAGATGAATGAGCATCATGCCAAGCAACAACACGAAGTACCAAGACTTAGACACCAAAGTTCCAGAGCCGGCTTGCCTAGCGAGACTGAGGAAGTAGGACCCAAAGGAGCAGAGACGGTCCATGAGATGATCTATAGTGATATCTAAGAAGTATTAAAGAACCATAAGGTACACAATTACCTTGGAGTTGTAGCTCCTTAGGTGGAAGTTGTAGCAGAAGGGGTAAGCAAAACATAAAGATAATTAGTTGTTTCTTCAAAAAGGATCGACTTTGTTCTAAGTGGGGGAGGAACTGCATTGATATGATGAAACTCAGAAAGCCGATTACTACGTTTATGCAAATGGGGAGTTAGTTAACCAAGGACATGTGTGAACCCTCTAAGGACAAGAGTTGTGATAACGTGTGAAATTTCCAGAATTTGGGAAAGAAAGCCTGATCCATTATTTGGAATGAATTCTTTGTTAAGTGGAGTTTATAAAATCCATGTTCCACCCAACTTAAATTTTTTGATCAAACCACTAAATAAACCCTAAACCCAAAAGCCCACTAAACCTAAACTCTAAACCTACTTAACTAGAACCCATATATATAGGATCATAGGGTAAGTCTCTCATTGGTAAGCTGCCAAACCTAACAAAAAGATAGAGAAGTCATGAGAGATATGGAAATGAGATAAAGAAGATTAAAAGAAGAACAAAAAGAAAAAATGATCCGCGGAAGAGAAAGGAAAAGAGCTTTGAGCACGAGGAGAAAGGATGAGGAAGAGGAGATGGTGAAAATGGAGGATTAGATGGACGATTGTATTAAACTATGAGTGGACAAAGAGAAACCAATCCTCTAGAGTTTGTGGTACTAGGGTTTGACAAAGTAGAAGAAACTCTCTGAGAAGAAAATCGAACTCCTCACATTCTACAACCATGACCTCTTAGATATTTTCGGGTACCAACCATTACAGAGAAGCTTGAGATTGAGAAATTAATAGAGATTGAGAGTGATGTATGTTTTGATAAATCGAGAATGATGTGCAATTTGAGGAGATTAAGAATCGAGTGAAAACAAGGGAGATTTTGAGAGATATTTGATCGATTGAAAAAGAACATTATTGGGTGGATATTACTAGGTAGTTTTTGACTTAGGCGTAATCTCAAACAAGTGATAAAAAATCAGTGTCTCTCCTTAGTCGTAAAATTTGAGATGGTTATGCGAGTATAAAAAGTAGTAGTTACCTTAAATAATTTTGTCGCGACTTAGGGGGCAAAATTTATTATTTTAGAGTCACTCAAAGACAGACTGATTTGCGACTATAACACTAAAGGAGTCACTCCTTTGGGGCAAAATAAATGTAGTCGTTCTTTACTCACAAAACTTGCCACTGATTTACAACTTCTAAGTTTTTGTAATAACAAAGTTATACCCTAAAACTCTTTGATATTGACATAAACTAAAATTTTAACAATTGGTAAACTGTGTAAAACAATTTTAAAAAGACTCAATTACAATCTCTTAATCACAAATCAAATAATTTATAACGTTCCAAAGTAAATCATGAAAACTTTATTTATACTATACGTGTTGCATATAGAAAGTGATATTGAGTTATTATGTAATTGATAGAAATCACTTATCTTTATGCAAAATTTCTTATGTTTTCATGATTCTATTATTATTATTATTTTTTTCATCAAATTGCTTTATTAATTAGCCATCACGTAATCATTGTTTACAGACGCAGTTAAGAAACTCGAACAGGAGTTATACAAAACCCATTGTTGTGATGAAGAAATACATGTTTTCGCTAAAAGATCAGCACAAGTATTTTGTGATCTTGGATGATAGGTGAAAATAATCCTATCAAAATGATGTTTCCAAAGCTCAATCTCCCGGAGATAATGTTGAAGACGTATATTTGTGGAATTACCATTCACCAAATGGATAAAAATCTTATTATCTCCATCAAATTCCACTTGCCGATATCCTAAGCCCCAAGCCGATTGTAAAGCCCATAAGAGTGTCGTAGCTTCTGCTTCTTCAATAGTAAGTCGACCTTGAAACTGTCCCATTCCACAAGTTAGGAAGATCCCGTACTATTTCGTATGATCCACCCTAATCCCGACGATTGGTTACCGTAATGATGGGAAGCATCATAGTTACATTTCACCAACCCAGGTGAAGGTTTGTTCCATGATGAAACACCCCGGTAACTAGAAGTAGTTGGCGACAATGATCGCCCTTGACTATTCTCACAGCTATGGAGCCATTCTTTCGTATCATCATTAGCTTTTTCTAGAATCTCCATAAAACCACTCGCTCTTTTCCGAAAGACTAATTCATTTCTGCTTTTCCAAAGCCTCCATAGTAACCAGAAGGGAAGAAGGCGTGTTCGCAGTTCTAAATTGGTATTTTTGTACCTGTTTAGAAGAAATCGTATTTTTCCTCTAATGATATATCATGATCACAAAGAAGGGGAGAAAAAACCCCCGACCCATGCCAAGCGGCTTCTGAATGTACACAGGTAAATAACACATGTTCCACTGTTTCCTTGCCTACTATGCACCGGAAGCATTGCTCATTTGCATTTATGTTTCGCCGTCTTAAATTATCTCTAGTGGCTATCGCTCTAGAGAGTACCTGCCAAATAAAATTTCGTAATTTTGGTGCAATATCTAAGCCCCATGATTCTATTATTTTAGTATTTATAAATATAGATAAAACATCTTACACTTACTAAATATATATTTAAAATGGTTTGAAACTATATGTCCATACAAACAAGTCGCTAAAAGAGCGACTAACTTACAACTATAACAAAAGAATTGATCTCTCTTTAGTCACAAAATTGTAGTCGCTCTTTAATCGCATCAATTTGCTGGTGATTTGCAAATAAATTTAGAATTGAGCCACTCTTTAGTAACAAGAGAATGCACTCGCTCATGTTCTTTTTTTGAATATAATGTAAAATTATATTCAAGAAAAACCCTTTGTACAGCAAGTGTGGTTCGAAGACTAAAAGTTACTCAAAAGAAAGGAAAAAAAAATGAGCTCGAAATAATTGGGGATGATGGCCTCGTTAAAACCCAACCCCAGAAAATCCAATTGTGAAAAAACAGAGATTGGGAAAAAGAATATCATCATTTCCCAAAGAGCTGAATCAAAGAAAATAAATAAAGATACAATCATAAGCTGTCCGAATAATAAAACCTTCAATGCCCCATGCCACTAAACCAAATTTGCAGTCCGTCCAAATACTTCCCTTGCAATTTGAGAGTTGATAGTCTATTTCGCATAAGTCTATCAATATCTTTGATGAGGATGCTCTTATCTTTTGGTTGTTCATCGTGACGTCGCTTGTTGCGCTCTTGCAAGACAACATAAACTGAAGCTTGAAAGACGTATCTTAAGAGAAAGCGATGTGTGTCTCCTAAAGTCAAGCCGGTTATAAGCTTAACAATGTGGTCAAAGTGAGGTGAAGAAAGTTGTTGTAGAATCCCCGATGAGAACTTATCCCAGATTAGATAAGTAAACCTACAATCAAAGAAAAGATGATCACAAGATTCTAAAACCTGGTTACAAAATCCGCAGCCTAAATTCCCCCCCCCCCCCTTGATTAAAAAAAATCATTCGATCACCCATGGACAGCCGATTATGAATTGCAAGCCAAACGATAAAAGAGTGTTTTGGAGTCGCCGAAGGGAACCACACTCCTCGATACCAGCTCTTAGGTGTTGCTTGTGTCCGAAGCTGATTCCAAGTGTTTTTAGAAGAGCACTCTTGCTTGAAAATATCAGGCTTGTAATGCCAAAGCTGAATATCTTGATCAGTGCTCCTAGTAGACATAAACTTGTCAATTTCCTCCTCAATACCATTAAGAACCACACCTCTCCTTCTACACCTCCTATGAGTTGCAAAGACCTCCACCAATGTAGCTGTGAGCTTGATCCTCATATCAATACAGCCCCTATATCCCAACCGCTCATGGAGCCAACCCAAAGAGGATCAATCATCAAAGCAAAAGGAACAATCAGCACCATTTCTCGCCAATACTTTGTGGTAGCTCTTTGCATGATCTCTATATTTAATTAGCTTCCCCCAAATCTAGGAGTTTGCCGTTGAATTCGTATTTACAGACCAGAATGATCAAGCTCGGATCAAATTTATCTTTATCCAATTAACCCACAGTGAAGATCTCGGTGAAACGATCCGCTAAATAAGCTTATAGCAGCTAACTTTTTTTGCTTCTGTAAGAGACTTATTCCCAGACCACCCTCTTTTTTGGCCTACAAACATCCGTCCAAACCATTTTAGATTTGTAGAGGTTTAGGTCAGGCCCTGACTAGAGGAATGCCGAGCATATCTTCTCAATTTCCTTGATATAAGCACTAGACAACCGGAAAACAGCAATCCAAAAATTCTTTAGGCTAGCAATAACTGAAGAGAGGAGCTGAAGTCTATCCACAAAGGAGCGGAAGCGGTGTTTCCATGATTGTATCTTGGTCTGAATTTTTGCAATTAGGGGCTGGAACTCCAACTTTGACATTCGCTTGGTGATGAGAGGAAGCCCATGTATTTTACCAGGAGAGCTCCCAAGTGCAGAGGAAATGGAGAAGTGATAGTGGAATGTTGCTGTTGTGAAACGCCTGCAATAAATATGGTAGACTTCTCGGGGCTGATCTGCAATCCGGAGTACCTTCCAAAGACTTGAAAAACATCTAAGATGGCCGCAACTGAACTCGGCTTCCCGTCCGCAAAAATCAGAATATCATCTGCAAAACAGAAGTGAGTAACATTCAAAGAATGACATCCTGGGTGATAGCCAAACTTTCCTTCCCTCGCTGCATTATTTAACATCAAAGAAAGAACATTCATACAAATGACAAAAATATAAGGGGAAAGAGAACATCCATGTCTTAAGCCTCTTGTGCTCTGGAAAAACCCAGCAAGCTCCCTATTGACTTGTACCAAGAAGGATGGAGTAGTAACGCAAAGCTTGAGCCAATGGATAAAGACAGGAGGAATACCAAGGATAGAGGGGACTTCCAAAAAGAAAGACAATTGGACCGAGTCGAAAGCCTTGGAAATATTGATCTTACAACACAACGAGGGGCAATGTTATCTTTATGGTAGTCATGAACCAGTTCTGAGTCTAGAAGGATATTTTCCATAAGATATCGGTCTTTTATAAATACATAATGGTTTGGAGCAATAAACATGTCCAGAATCCTCTTGAGGCGATTAGCCAACATATTCGATATAACCGTATAGAGAGCATTGCAGCAGGAGATGAGTTGGTAATCTTTCATTGTTGTAGAGTCCGTCTTTTTTGGAATGAGCGCTAGAATGGTGGTGTTAATACCCTTTGGGAGAAAGCCATGAGCAAAAAAAGACTTCACCGCTAGATGAAATCTTTCCCAACAATAGGCCATGTCGCTTTATAAAACTCTATTGTAGAGCCGTCCGGACCTGGAGACTTGTTTGAAGGCATTGAGAATAAAACTCTGGTGATCTCTTCATCCGTAACATCAAAAACCAGCATCTCTTTATCCTCACTAGAGCAGCGAAATGTAAGTAGGCTTTCCAACTTAGTTACCATGGCCCTTGTAAAATCAATAGGATGGTGAGTAAATATAGAACTAAAGTACCTGACCGCCTCAGATTTTATGTCCTCCGTTGTAGTTAAGGTTATCCCCTCTTGGTTGACAATTTCCTGTATCATGTTTTGTGTTTGCCGCTCTTCACCGCGTTATAGAAAAAATGGTTATTTTTGTCTCCCACGTCTAACTAATGTAGCTTAGCTTTCTGTCTATCCGATTAAGATTTCAAATTAATGGCTTGAGATATTTTAGCTTTTTAGAGAACCTGTATAATGAAGAAGTAGAGAGAAAAAGGGGAACCCTAGAAGTCCAATACTCATCGACCATAGGCTTAAAATCCTGCACCTTAGTAATAGAGTTATGAGAATTTAAATGTAGTAATAGTGTCTAAGTATGCCTTGTATCCCTTCTCAAACATCTGTTCTTCTTGAATTGCTAAGATTACTAGATTCCCTGACGTGGATCGAATTCCTTGGAATTCTAACTTCCCTTCTTCCCTTTCAAAATGTACCCGGCCCCAGTGACAATCAAGATGTGCTCGATACTTGGCCAACCAATCCATTCCCAAGATGACACCATACTTCTTGAGTTGAACAATGATCAAGTCGGTCGGCATGTTAACATCCTTGATCAACCTTGAGGCATTACGTATCCAGCCTTTGATGAACATATTTTGCCCACTGGTCGTCCTTACTATTCCATGCTCCAGATTTAGTTCCTTAAGGAATTCTCCTTTTACCTATCATTTCCTAGCTCAGAAAACTATGTGTAGCCCCTGAATCAAATAAAGTATTCGTCAGAATTCTCCCAATTTCTAGGGTCCCTACACATTTCTCAAAAATGCTAAGTACCCAACCCGTTTTATGGATGATGCTTATGCAATGCACATATTTAACAAGAATAGGATATGCAACATACAAGTGATCGCCCTGAAGTTACCGACACTACTATTCTCTTCCGATAGTTCATAAACATGCGGTGCCCCTGCTTGCCTCTAGGGAGGTGGCGGTAAGATTTCCCCTCCGCGGTTACTCTTTTGTCCCACTTTTCTTTCTGCTTCGAGTTTTCCGACTATAGTAACAAGTCCTTGATTCCTCCTCCGACCCTTTCTAGGTTCCGTAATCTTTTGCGAACAGCTTTGGATTCTATAATCCTTGCTTCCGCATCGAGTGCATCCACCCAATCCCTTCCACCATTCCCCATTATGCCTCCTACCACAAGCCGTGCAATAGGTCCGCTTACTGTCTAACTTGTTATCCTCAACCTTTTCCCATTTACTTTACCTATTTGGAATCCTAACAATTTAATTGGTATATAATTGGAACTTTGCACCCGTTTCTCTTCTTATATTCCGACTACGATCATCGTAGCCCATTCCACTAATTCAGATACTAAGTTTAATGCAGACAAGGTTAAGAATCTTAATCCTTAATCCCCGAATGAATTAGCGTACTTGGACTTACTCTTCCTCGAGTTCCCTACCCACATAACGCCTTAAACGATTTACTTCTTTATTGTATTCCAGCACCGTTTTGTTTCCTTGAAACAATTCTAGGTAGGTGCACTCAAGTCTATCCCAAGCCTCTGGTGGGAAGAATTTGTTGTTGAATTTTCGTTCAAAGTTGGCAAATGACCGACCCTAATCCCTTTTGATTTCTCAATGGTCAGCCACCAGTTATGAGCAACTCTTTCCAGGAAATGAATGGCAATATCACGCTAGTAATCCTCCGGAAAACGGGTGGAATTAAAATTCCTTACCAAATTTACTCATCCATTCATCCGCTATGATTAGGTCAGAACTACTGGTGAAATGCCTCGTTCCCATCCGAGAGACGTCCTCCAACAAACTAAAGTAGTCACTCATTTTCCTTACAGAGTTTGTTGTTGGACTTATCTTCATTACTTCCTCATCAATCCCCGTTTGCCTTTCCTCCGCTACTACCACAAGAGCTGATAACAATGCTTAAATTAAGAGAGCCAGTTGATCCATCATGGCCTTCATCATATCATATCACATCATGGTCTTCATCGTACCCCATTTCCCAGCCACTGGTCCGGCTGGGTTTTGCTCTATTCATTACTCATGAGTTACCATAACCAAGGTTTCTCCGGTTACGTCCTTTTCCTTGCCCTTATCAATCTTACTTTTTCCCTGACTTGTTGCTCTTACCCATATGTAAAAACTCATAAATTAGTCATGTCATCACATAATGACTATTAACGAATAAGGTGATACTACCACGAGATCTCAGAAGCCGATGAATGGTGATTCCCAAACCCATACTAGCAATCCTAGAAATAAGCATGCTCTCATACCAACTTGTAAGGACCCGTCCCGAATACTAAAATCCGAAGAGAATCCTTACCTCATTTTTAAGTCATTTCCTCAAAGGATCTGTTACACTTTGAGTTTACATCTAAGCTATTACAAGTATTAACAATCCTAACTACCTGATTCATCACCACCCATCTTCCTTTTTCGCCTTGAGTCTCGCGCCTAAACCCGATCATTTCAATGATCATATTTTTTCCTAAAAACCACACATTCATGAGTATTTCGTAATACCTAAAAAGTATCGGATAAATGAAAATGCCGAAAATAATCATGTTAATTCCTCCGATCTAACCCTCATTAACCCCTTTGACTTTATTTTCATAATAGTGAAGTACGAATCCGAGCAAAAAACCGCGAATTCGCCCTTACCTTTATTTTCTTTTGTTCCTTGAACCGTCGATTCTTTCCTTGACAAAGAATTCCTCTTCGATACCCGCTAGCGGTCGTAACCCCTTAGTAATTCTTCTAACATGAGCTTTAGATTCTTTTGTGGTTTTCTCGTATTTTCTTCTTCCAAATGCCAGTTGGTAGCTCGATTCCAGCTCAATTCCAGCTTGATTCTAGCTTTCCTTCACGATTCCCGTATTGGGTTTGTCTAAACCCAATACTCTTTTACTTAGTCCGATTTATTCTTTCCTGTTTTCTCGAACCAAGTCCACCCAACGATCCAATTGAGGATCGCGGATGCTACATCACTCAAGTTTTTTTTTTGTCAATTTTTTTTTTAATTTTCCGATCTATCTTCAACTCTGAAAAAAGTCTTCGCGCGGCTCATTCGTGAACTATGCCGAAGAGGCTCTTCCAAACTGAACTCTTGCTCGTTCGGTTGACATCGATGGGTTTTCAGTGTTGAGCTTATCCAAAGCAAACACTCTCAACATGGTTACTTCTCCCGTTGAGTTTGACTCCTTGAAGTTCCTCATGAATAACAAGATCCCCGATGGCTGAACTAGGGCTTCGAGAGCTGTTGGTTTGGCAAGATTATGCTAAACCAAACTCCTCGCACCCGAGATTTTTCATCCCCCATTCAGTTCATGAATATGATTTTGCATGGCACAATGGAGGTTATGAGTCCAGACTTCAAGATGATAAAAAGAGTGGTCGAGGAGGTATCAAAGAGAGTTTGGTCATCGAGATCAATCGAGGAAGCGGTCCTTACCCCAACGTACTTGACTTTGTTAGTCCATCGTGCTCGACCGCCAAATTGCTAACTAATCAAGAACATCCTATGTCCCCTCCTGAGGGATTTGTATGTTTGTATGAATCACAGCCTCTGTTTTCTTGTACCGAGATTTCTGGTTAGGTATTGCACGGAGAGAGAGATGGCACATTCCAAACTTACAATCTCGGTGATTCGTAACACAATAGGCCTTGTCGAGCTGGGAAGGAAATCGGGATTGCAATCAGTCTCGACTTCTTCGAAGAGTTGACACATATGACTCGGTACAGTAGGAAGCCCGACTTGTGCTATGTCAACACCTAGGCATCTGATTATTGTGGGCATCACTAGTAAGACGAGCCGATGGGAAAAAAGGTTCTTCTTCGTCTGCCCGAATAAGGATACTTTTGAGGATCCCAATGTTCTTCTTTTTGCAAAGTGGAACATGGGCCTAGAAGTTTGGTTTTTTTACCTATATCGGGTTTTGCTTCGGTAATTGTAACTTATTGTTTTTCATGTGATTTTTTTGTAGTTATTATTTATGATGAGGTTCTCCCACGAATTCGGCACTTAGAAGGTTGAGAGAGGGATAAACCTTGTCGCAAAGAAACCATGAAGCTTCGATGACAAGGGGTGTGGATTGATTGACGCCACAAAGGTTGCGGATAGCCTTTGATAAATCGGTTGATCAATTAGGACAAACTAGAAAATATCTTTGATCTAACTTGAAACGGTTTTGAATAAAAAGATAGATAATTTCTCTCTAAAGTTTACAAGAAATATAAAGAAGAAAAAGGCTGATTTCGAGACAATCAGACCAAATCTTGAAACAACATTAACAATACTTGAAACTAACAAATAATGAAAACAAAGTTTGAATAGAAACTTGGCTCATCTCCTTCCTTGTCCGCGTAATGATGTAATAAAAAGGTCATGTGCTTTTGTTTTCAACAGATGGGCAATGTTGAAGTGAAACAATTACCTCATTAAAAACCTTGTCAAGAAAATCTATTGGGACAAAACTTGACAAGGGAAAAATAATACAATTGAAACACTTTTCCCCATTTGTTGAAATCACTTAGCTTGAATCAAAACCAAAGTGGTTTGATAAGCTTTATCTTCATACTTGTTGTCTTGATCACATTGACTCCATAAGCTCTTAAGTAATCCTCGAACAGCTTTGTTAAACCTCTTAGTTCTTGATCGAGTCATTGGAAAGGTTGGTGTGAGAAGAACATTCTTAGCTTCAAGCTTATCCTCTTGTTAAATATGCTCCTTATCCTCTGGTTCAAGATGCTTCTCCGGTTCAAGCTCAATCCCACGTTCTAAGTTCTTTGTGCCATCTAGGATCATATAATCCTCTCCCTATTGATAGGAATTTGACCTCAAGTTTATTCCATCTACAACAAAAGGAACAAAATCAGACACATTGAGGTTATGGCTCACATTATACTTACCTTGAAAGTCAAGTTGATAGGCATTGTTGCTGATCCTTATTGTTATTTTACATGGACCATCGATCCTTAACATTAGCTTAGACTTTCTAGCGGCTGGGAATCGTTCCTTCCTCAAGTGTACCCATACTTGATCTCCAACCTAAATATCACTATACGCCTTCCCTTATTTGCTTGCTGATCATAAGGACCTCCATTTCCAAACATCCCAAAATATGGCTTAAGGTATGGTGGGCTGCCTCCAATAGCATGGGTTTTGTGAGATCTATGTAATGAGACCCATATATTTCCTCATTTATCAATAGAATTTTCCTCACTACTATCCATTCCAATCCCAGTATCAAAGACTAAAATCTAGTCACTAGAAATACTGACACTAATCAGTTTTCTTTCTCCTTCACGATGAGGCCAAACAACTTGCAAGGAATTACCTATTAGATTCATGAGAATTGTCTCAAAGATATAATTTCCAGGTAATTCTTTTAGCAGATCAATATCGAGTGTCAAATCCCACAAGTTCTAATACATGGTGGAAACTATACCAGAACCATCATCAAAACGTAATATATGGCACAAGTTGGGCTCAAAAACATCAAAGCGAACCATTCTTTTAATCTTTTCACCATTTGACTCAAGAATAACCTTTCCACCGAGATCCAATCAATCCTCGTCCTCTTAGACAACAAAACATAATCTTTTGTGCTTTGTCGTACTCCTCCTTCACAAGGTTGACAAATTCCCTATTGACATCTCTGCTTTTGGGTTGTTAACTGTGAGCTTGACACTAGTGTCGTTTGGTAGAAGGACGTTAAAGTTGTAAAACACATCTTCATCTTCATCAACATCCAGAATCAATGATCTATTGGCCGACCGCCTGGAGCTCATCTTAGGTTTACCGAATGGTTTCTCAGAAACAAAATCAGCCCTCATAAAGAAGTTTGATTACTTTTTTACTTTTTTCCATGTGTTTGAGACGTATTTGATCTTGATAGACGTCTTGTGGTGTCATAGGAACCATAATAGTTTTCATCCATTTGAACTCAAATGAATGTCGACTAGTGAAACCATCATGAATGACTTTTTGATTTGATTGCCATTGACTTCCAAGAAGTATGTGTCCCGCTTTCATTGGTATTATGTCGCACAAAACCTCATGCTCATACTTTTCGATGATAATAGGCACAACCACTTGATTCTTAACTTTCATCTCAACATTGTCATTAAGCTACTGAAGAACATAAGGTTCAGAGGCTTCATCACTTTCAAACCAAGCTTCTTGACCATAGTATCATTCGCCACATTGGTGAAGCTTCCTCCATTAATGATGAGGATGAAAAATTTTCCTTGAACATGGCATCGTGTGTGAAACAAATTTTCCCTATGGTCTTGCTCCATAGTCTTAGTTTGAACACTCAATGTTCTTCTTGCTACCAACAAATCTTCCTTAGCCGGCAGTTCCTCATGTTTCTCTAATGATAAAGGTAAATCTGGTTGCTCATCCTCGGACTCAAACTCTCCATTATCTAGAAAAATAATAACTCTCTTGTTGGATCATTTATTTGCATAATGTCCTCTTCCTTGACATTTGTAACACTTCATGTTATGAGTTCTAGTCTCGACTTTGTCTCCTTGATTGGTAGCATGTAGCTTAGTTTTTATCCTTGGGGTAGTGGTTGGCTTGACATCTCCTTGTTATTTTGGTTTCTCCTCCTTCGGATAACTAGGCCGAATGGTTGTACTTCCAGTTCCATATCTTGGACATGATGATCCTTTCTTCTGAAGTTGTTGTTTGACTAGAATGGTTTTGTGTAGCATTTTCTCAAGTCCATATAGTGTTGCATCTTTAATCTGGCTTGAATGTCTTTGCTCAAACCACCTAGAAATCTAGATATGGTTACCTCTCTATCCTCATGTATATTAGCTAGGATCATAAGCATCTCCATATCTTGGTAGTAATCCTCAATGGTGCGCCTACCTTGATCAGGCCTCCCAAGCTTGTGATGCAATTCACGGTGGTAATGACTAGGTACAAACCTTTTTCTCATGATATTTTTCATTTTAGTCCATATTTCCACTGGATACTCTCCCTTGCATCTCCTTTAAGTAACGAGCTGATCCCACCAACTGAGTGCATAATCATAAAATTTTGCAGCTACAACTCTCACTCTATTGATCTTGGTTTAGTGTTGACAGTTAAAGACCAATTCAATCTTCTTTTCCCACTCCAAGTAAGCATTCGAATCGTTCTTCCCATGAAAGGATGGAAGTCTGAGTTTGAGACCTCCAAAGCTATCTTGTTTATGAGTCATGTCTTCTCGTGCACGTCTAGGTCTTTTTTGGCTGCCGTGAGAAGCACTACTATGATTTTCATAATATTCATCGGCGGCTACATCTCTTGGTTGTCTCAGAAACTCTAGTAATGGTTTCGGTTGATCTTGGTCTCTCAATTGATATCTTTCTTGATTTCTCCTCTATCGTGTTCCATTCTCTTGATCAAAATTTGGTCTGAGCTCTTGACGAAGAGAACTGATCATGTTATTCATTGATCATTTGCTCCATTTTAGTAGAGATTACTTCATTGAGAAGTTTGCTGTTGTTACTTGATCCTTTTTCATGATCCAACATTGTGACCAGAAAATCAATAACACACAAAATCACCAGCAACTAGCTCTTTGAAAACAAGAAGAATTGATTAAAATTCCAATTGATAAGCCATGGACAAAAATGACCCCTCAGTACCCTAAAGACCACGCAAAAACCCTAAAATCCAGATCTAATGCATTTTTCATATTTGATCAGTCAAGTTAAGCAATAGATCACTCGAAAATAGTTTCTCCACCATTTAAAAATTTATTCTATCAAAATTCAGCACTGATCGAACCAACCTAATTCAAAATCCAAACAAAAAAATGAAGAAAATTTTGAAAAACAAATAACTCAAATTCTAAGTGTGTTTTGACACCACTTGATGAGATTCTCCCATAAATTCGGCACTTAGAAGGTTGAGAGAGGAATAAACCTTGCTCAAAGAAACCATGAAGCGTTGATGATAAGGGGTGTGGAATGATTGACGCCGCAAAGGTTGCAGATAACATTTAATAAATCGGTTGATCAATTCGGACAACCATAAAAGATCTTTTATCTAACTTTAAGAGGTTTTGAATAAAAAGATGGATAGTTTCTCTCAAGGTTTACAAGTAATATAAAGAAGAAAATAGGCTGATTTCGAGATAATCACACCAAATCTCGAAAAAATATTAACAAAACTTGAAACTAACAAATAATTAAAAAAGTTTGAATATGCAGAGCTAAGTTTTGAATAACGTTTTCGTCTACTTTCCAAACCATGATTGTGCAAGGGTGAGCTCGGATTATTTGTGTCAAACAGTTCGGGATACAGTAAAATATGGGCTCGTTATTGCACCGAAAATGACAAAATTTCCTATAGCTAACATTCCTTTTGTCGTCCAGGTCATGATCCTGCGCGGCGAGCCATGTCTTAGCGAGTTAAATGACCTGGAGCACGATGCGAGGAGGTCCTCAGCTTTTTAGAGACGAGACTGAGCTCAGTGGAAGTGATGAGTCTTAGCTCTTTTTTTTTAAGATAGCGCGACCATTGGTGATGCGTCCAATGTGTCAGTTATAAATGTGCCGATTAAATGTGACGATTATGACGTGTCTGTTTGATTATGATTCTTCAGCTTGTTTTCTTCTCGTATAAATATCTCTTTTTTGGTTCTTGGCTCTTCATTCATGTGTCATTGGTGATTTTAATATGTCATGGTGATTATGTTATACGTTGTGCTCTGATAAGTTTGCTCGGTATCTCGGATTCTGATTCGTAGGGCGGTTCTGGTAACTACCTTCAATACTTTGGTGCGGATGACGTTGTCCTTCTCTGATGACCATAGGGGGTTTCCTTGCCTAAAGTTTCCTCATGATGATGTGGAGAAGCTAGAAGGGCATGATCTGATGTTTGCTAAGGGGTTTTATATCGATGTGATTGTGCAGTCCAATCTTTTCCATTTATTTCTTAGTGTGAGTTTGGTTTGAGCTAAGAGTGATGGTTGTGTTTTCATATATGTATAAAAAATCTTTTTGTATATGATCAACGAGGGTGAAGAGGTCGCAAGTGACCTTTATTGGTTAGCAAAAGATGGCGTCACCTTTCAGAGGCTATTAGGAGATTACATGCTTTGAATGAATATGCACGGGCATTCTTGTTCGGGTCCGGAACCATGAGTCGAAGAGAGGTTGGACTTTGGAGAAAACTCAGAAGATGAAGCGCAGATTCCTCGAACTGGAGAGTGACCCTTGGTTGTGGGAAGATTTGAAGTTTGACAAATTCGCCCCTATCCTAGATGCAGTACGCGCTTTGTGCGATCCGTCTGCCGGGCGCGTGAGCCTTGGTGATGAGTTGATTGAGTTACCGGGCTTGGTTCCTTTTTACTTTTGTATCGTGCTTCATTGGTGTTTCGTTCTTCTTTATTGTTGTTTTTTAAAAGAAAAGTTTCCGACTCTTCTCATTGAATTAATATTTCCGTCGAACACTTGAGTTTTCCTTTGTATTCAGTTTGCTCGTCCATTACGCCTGCTTGGTCTGGCTGAGAATCGACCTTGACTGTTTTCGAGAAGCAACATTGATTGGTCATGATGGCTCGGTTTTCCCTAGGGTAGATGCGTGGGTAAATCTGATTGGTCGTAGGGGCAGCGGTAGATATGTAAGATGTCCCTTCAGTTTCCTTTTTTGGTAGGGGTGCACGCAACGACTCCCGATGCGTCTCTTGAATGGGCCTCTTCGTCTTTCCTTATTTGGGTAGAAGTACCCCTATCCGATCTACAAACTCTTTATTCTGATTCTTCCCTTAAAGTTTCTTTTACTCTCCTTTTTGATTGCGCCAATTGTTGTTTCTATATTGCAACATGGGTACTTATGTAAGTTTATGAGTTTAGAATTTTTTGTCGAATAAAGGAGCTCGGAAAATAGATGATAGGACGAACTGAGTAAAATAATATGAGCTCGGTTGTTGTAATGTCTTGAAGGCCGAGCCGAGCAGAGTTATTGTAGAATAATTCTTCCTCTCGGTTCTCTCGGTTCTCTCTGATCTCTCTTCCTCTGCTATTTTTTTTATCTAGTGCACTTTATTTATAGGGAACTTCACCGTCTCAAATCTACTATCTTCAGTGGGCTTTATGGGCTTTTGATTTCTCATCTGGCGAGTATGGATACATTTGGGCCGAGCAATCCAGATGTGCTTGGCCCACATCCAACAGAAAGTATTTCAGTAGAGGAATCGATGCAAAGCCTCACAGTAGAACCTCACAAGCTCGTTATTCAATATATTATGTATCTATGGATCATAATCATTGTAACATGCTTATCGTTTATGCTCTATTAAGCTTCTTAGCTTTGCATCAATATTTCAGTAAAACAATATTGTATCCTTAGCTTTGCATCAATATTTTTTTGAGTTCAAGAATGGTTTGGTAACAAATCCCTAACTAGTTAGATAGCTTGGTCGATAATTGATACATGCGATATTCCCTACGCTCTACACTCATCTCCATACATTTACATCATTTACTTACCTGCTTTGTTTATTTTATTTGCAATCATACAACAATCACAATTCTTATTTTGTCTTGCTCTACTTGTGTCATCACAATTCGTAGTGTGACTTTGGTCTATGTGGATTCGACTTTATTCTATACTACTGGCATGCTCTGTGCACTTGAGGAATTAGTTGGGTTTAAAACCTAAGATATCAACTGCATTACTAGCTTCAAGGCTCATCAAAGTAAAGCTTGATGCCCTCACTTGCTAAGATCCGCTAGCTTCCACTTCTTATGAAGGAATCATCAAGGGCACCATACAATCCGCTAGAGTTGACATATAGACGTAGACCCTATCCCCTGATGAGTGTTGGATGGATCACATAGGTCTCTCATCCATGAGGATTCTTTCAGGAGATACCATGGATCTCAATTGCTTTAGTTACAAGTACACCATCCCTCATAGTTTGGTACTTACTATTCTATTACCCTCTACTTATGTTCCACGTTTGAGTAGTGGTGCGACGAGTTGGACACCACTAAACGAAGAGTTCCAGAGAGATTATATTACCTTCACCATTGGCTAATACATCAACAAGAAAACCAAGGCGATTCTTGGATCAGAGAAACCAACATGTAGATGCCCACCACCACCAGAGAGTACCCACGAGGACTTCACTCTTGAGGAAGAGCAAGAGCTACTACTTAGACTTCAGAGGAGTGCTTCACGCCAGGAGAGGCGTTTGGCTTGGATGATGATTGATCAGGAGAGCAGGACAGTACGTTGACCCTGATTCAGATGATTCCACCTCGACTTGGCCACTTGACTTCACCATGATCAAAGTATGAGGTTATTCAGTATCTTCACTTCATACCCATTTATTCCATCATTTATTTTTCACTTTACTTTTATTTTATCGAGTATGTCCCATCCTTTCACCAACTTTTTCACACAGGGGACAATGTGACTTAGGTCTGGGGAATGATGAATATCTATTACTATCGTATTTTTTTATTTTTTTTTGAATTTATCTTTGAGTCATTTTAATGAATTTTATCGAGTCATTTATTTTTCTGTTTTATTGACTCAAAACTATGCAGGGAATTAGGACCTTGTTATATAATTATAATTGACCAGCATGTTCTCTAAACCATTTTCTGAGTGACAACTTGGACACGAATTGCCTAGAACAGACAATACCTAGAACACTGCAGCTGGATCATTCCTCTAAAATCTCATCTTAAGGAGATTATGTTGGATCTGATGTCAACTCCATTTTATTGGATGATTAACTTGACTTAATTTTTTCTCATTGGAAGTGTTAGATTAGGGAAACAAGCAAAAACATTCATGACTCATTTTCACCATGTTACCACTCTTTTGTTGATCCTGAATGACCACTCACTTGTAGTGATTCCCTACCCTTAAACCAAATACCATTCTGACCTCAAACATTCTCTTTTGCCTTTTTCATTTGCAGCTATGTGCAAAAACATCAGTAAGAAAGAAAATACATGATTTCCTTCTACATAAGACCGAAGCTTCAAAACTGAAAGGAGTATAGAGATCTAATTTGAGACTTCATTCTATCTATGAGATTCACAAAAATAAGGTATAAATTCGTAGCATATGACACTCATGTTCATAAGGTATCGTTTCCCCTTTTGAGAAAAAGAAAAGAAAGGAAACATTTACTTAATAAAAAGTCTCATATGCCTAGAAATTCCCAAAAATGCCATATATCACTTTACAAACGAATTTAATCATTTACAGAAGAGTCAGAGTCGGGTTGGATCTTTTTGGTCTGTGGATATAAACACAATGGTGGGTTCCTGGATTTGGCGAAAGCTAATAAAATATAGAGATCAAGCTAAAAACTTCCACAAAGTTCTGGTAAGAAAGGGGGACGACTGCTCCTTTTGGTTTGATGATTGGTCTGCTATGACAGGTTGGGAGATAGGGACTGCATTGATATGGGGATCAAGCTCACAGCAACATTGGAGGAGGTCTTTGCAACTCATCGAAGGCGCAGGCGAAGAGGCACGGACCTAAATCAAATTGAAGAGGAAATAGACAAGATTCGCGCAACAAGAAGTGATGATCGAGACACTCATCTATGGCAACATAATTTAGACATATTCAAGAATGTGTTTTCATCTAAACACACCTGGGCTCAGCTACGAACACACACTACACCTAAGAGTTGGTTTCATGGAGTTTGCTTTGCCTCTGCGACGCCAAAGTTCTCTTTCATTGTTTGGTTGACAATTCATAACCGGTTATTGACGGGAGATCGCATGGCTCTTTGGAACATAGGGGTGAATTTGGTCTGTGGTTGTTTTTTAGTCAGACCATAGAATCCCGTGATCATCTTTTCTTTGAATGTAGGTACACCTCTCAGCTCTGGAATAAGCTCTCTTCGAGGATTTTGCAACATCGAGCCACATGCCACTTTGACACCATTGTCAATCACATTACCAAATCAGCTTTTGGAGGGACACTTCGTTTCATCTTACAGTATTTCTTTCAAGCTTCGGTTTATGTTGTATGGCAGGAGCGCAACAAGAGACGCCACAGAGACCAGCCAAATGATCAATGCTCTCTTATCAAGGATATTGACAGACTTATGAGAAACCGCCTTTCAACACTAAAAATGCAAGGAAGGTTCCTGGATGGCCTACAGATTTGGTTTAGCCTTTCAAGCCTTTAAACTTTACACTTTTTTTGGGTGTTTTTTGGATTTGTAATTTGGTTTTTTTATGTTTATATTCAGCTCTTTGGGGATTGATGGTACTCTTTTTTCCAATTCCAGTTTTGTCCCAATTGGGTTTTCCGGAATTGGGTTTTAACGAGGCCATCATCCCCAATAAATTCGAGCTCTTATTAGGTTTTCGGACCACACTAGTTGTACAAAGGATTTTTTCTTGAATATATTTTTACATATTATTCAAAAAAAGAAGAGTCGGAGTCGTTTACAAAAGACCCCCGTGAAAAATCTGTCTGGGGAATCAGAAGAAAGAAAGAAAAAAAGAGATATGTTATGCGAAGAAATGGTAGGAAACCATGGACATCAATAGTTTCATTCTCTCTTGTTGTTTTGTATTATAGGTAGCATTCTCCACCATATCTGGTAACCCTAAACACCTTAAATTCTACCACCAAACACTAAAAAGCATTCCCTTGTACCAAGCGCCGTCTACCCTAAATGAAACTATCCAATGAGAAAGTTCACGCCAAACTTAATGAATGTAGGGAGTTGACTGACGTGAATTTAAAGTTCTTTTGTAGGTTTGGGACGGATGGACAAGAGTTTAAAAGGTAGAGGACTATAGTGAAAATATTCTAATGTGAGTTTTTGTTTTCAAGAGTCCAAAAAATTATCCTTTAATGCATGGTCCTTGATAACAAGCGAGTTCCCGAGATTTTCAAACCTCTATTTCAAGGCTTTGCTTGAGGACAAGCAAATTCTAAGTTTGGGGAGTTGATAACATCGTATATTTACCTATTTTAGCTATGTTTTCTATTTGTTTTAATAAAGATTTCAAGTGAAACTAATATTTTCTACAAGATATTTGAGTATTTTTTGAGTTTAGCATTTTTAATAGGTTCTTGGATGAAAGGTAGCAAAAAGTAGCAAACGAGTTTTAGAAAGGTTTTAGAGCACCAGAAGTTTGGCATCTATTCAAGGTTTTCTAATACACCAAATTTAAAATTCTTGGAGTCATTAGAAAGCTATAAGAGTCACCTTTCACCTCAAAGTAGAATGGGACCAATCCGCCAATCCATTCATTAGATATAATCATTCCCATCAAACCATCTGCTGTCGCACCTGGAACCCACGGCAAAAGGACAATTTTACGATGCCCAAAGAGCCTGCTGACGCGGTAATCATCCTTCTGCCAGTTACAAGACCAAAATGACGACACTGCATTTAACTAATCCCAAGAAGCCTTAAACCTAATTCCACCGCCTTCAAACACTGCAAATACAAGGCCTTATGCAAATTTAGAAGAGAGAGCAAATAACGAAGAGCAGAGCCACCCCATCCATTGAAGACATCTTTGAAGTTCATCACCTTTATTGATTGCTTCCTTGTTTTGTTTCTCACCTCTTTTCATCTTGATTTTGATTTCTATTTTTCTAAGGGAGAAAATTAATTACTCTACAAAGAAGATCCTTAAAACCCTCTTAATACTTATATTTGATTATACTTTCCATTACATCTATTGTTATGGTTTGTTTTATCATGTCTGAGTAGTATCTTTGTTGGGTTTAATGGGGGTTAATTGAAGGGATTCATGGTTTGAATTTTGTAGGTTGTTAGATTCATTTTTCTCACATTCATATGATTAGGATTCTTCATCTAGACTTATCCTTAATACTTATTTCTTGAATGATCACTTGCAACTGATCCCAGAGAAACAAACCTGTTAAAAGCGCTTTAGTTTTAGTTTGCTTTAGTTTAGTTTACATCATAGAAAAACCCAAAAACATCCACTTTAATATTTTAGTTCTAGCTAGAATTCATTCGTTAGCTTTACTCTCTTTGTGGGATTTGATACTTAAATACTACATACGATTAGTTGTGCATTTGCAACATTCGTGTTGGTTTATGAGGTAAAAGTTTGAAGCAAGAAACCACACACATCAGAACCTCTACATTATTGTTGATGTTGACTATGTTTCTAAATGCGTTGAAGCTTTGGCGAGTCCTACCAATGCTTCCAAGGTTGTTCTTAAGATGTTTAAATCCGTGATCTTTCCAAAATTCATTGTTCGAAGAGTGGTGATTAGTGATGGTGTTTCTCATTTCATCAATAAGTTCTTTAAGAACCTTTTGAAGAAGCATGGTGTAAACCATAAAGTAACTACACCTTATCATCCTCATACTAGTTGAAAGGTTTAAGTCTTTAACTAATAGATCAAGAGTATTCCCCAGAAGACTGTGAGCATAACGAGAATGGATTGGTATTTGAAGCTTGAAGATGTTTTTTGGGCGTACAATACTGCTTATAAGATTCCTATTGGGACTACTCCATTAAACTTGGTATATGATAAACAAGGCACTTTGGACAACACAATTCACGAATTTGACTTCAAGTTTGCATGAGAAAAGCATTTGATTCAGCTCAATGAACTTGATGAGTTGCATTTAAATGCTTATGAGAACACATGGATCTACAATGAACACACCAAAGATTGGCATGATAAGAGGATCATTACCAAAGAGTTTGTTGTCAATGACCAAGTGATGTTTTTTAAATCACACTTGACGTTGTTTCCTAGGAAGTTAAGATGGTTATGGTACAATCATTTTACGATCAGGGAAGTTAGGCTTTATGGAGCCATTGTTCTTTGGAACAAAGATGGTGTTGATTTTACTGGATCCTTCACACTCTTAGGCATAATTACAGACTTGAAGGAGGAAATCCATATGTTATTCTTCTATCCTATGCATTTTAATTGGTTTTTCTAGGTACAATCTCGTCTTCTGTTGAGTGATCGAGAATAGGTACCAACCATAGAAGATGCAAAATTTTCAAAAGTTCTTGGAGACTGGGATTGATCCAATTGTCAGATCGATCGATCCTTAAACTGGAGAAGTAGAGAGCAGCTAGCCAGATCGATCGATCTCCCATATGGATCGATCGATCCACAAATCTAAGTTTGTTTATCTTCCTTGTAATTTTCCTCTCATTTTGTGTGGTTATTAGCATCACTTTTTCGTTGGATTTTATTTTATAGTAGGATGCAATAAAGTAGGTCTTGGGCAAGGGTGATTTCTTGTTACTAACATTACGCTTTCTTTTGTTTTTTCTTATTGCGTCAATTGTTATATCGAGTCAAAACTGTGGGAATGTTTATGTTGTTCTTGGATTTTATCTGGTATTGATTAACTTTCTAACATATTTTTAATGGTGATTGTTCTCATAATAGAAAGATTAGAAACACCATCAGTGGATTAACTTACTCGAAGTATCCTATCCTTTGGAAATCTTAATGATCTAATGTTAACTCTATCTTACATGACCGTTAACACTGACTCAACTTCTCACGTAGAGGCTTGATATCGCATAATGGATCACAACATTCAGAGTTCAATTCCTTTTCTACCACCTTTTTCAAAACTTCGAATGGCTAACTTCATCTTTAGCTTGGTACAACACTTTTACCATATCTATTCTTTTAGACCACAAACCTTCTGTTACATTATCAACAAGTGCAATCATGTGCAAAAACTACAGAGTATGCAGACCGACTCAGCTTTATGTTCTAAGGATCTTTGGTAAAATTAATGATTTCTTTTACTTAGAAATTACATGTTATAATTGTCTTTAGGTGCAGAAAATTTTCTAACTAGAACCGGTTCAAGCTTCCCCTTTTCGACTAAATAAAAAAAATCAAAAAAGAGAAAAAGAAACCAGAATAAAGTTGTTATCAGTCTAATGTGTTATTTAGGCACCAAACCAACTCAATTAGGACATCTGCAGAGCTTGATAAAGATTCTGAGGTTCGGAGGCTGTGTATCAACATTTGGTTTTTGTCTTACTATTATTTTACACAATGACTTACATCCATTCTCATTAGGAGAGCCTAAACACTTCAACCACCACCAAACTAACCTTCCGTCCTAAACACATGTCGATTGATATATCCTTTGTGAGACTGCATTACAGAAAATCAATGATGTTAAAGGGTTAACAATAGAGATTTTAGAAACTCCTTATGATTTTGGGAGCCAAAGTATTGTAAAGTACATATAGTACTAATGTATTCTTTGATATGTTTAAAGTTCTTGAGGATTGGATGTTCAGTGAAAGGAGTGCATAAGTTCACATTTCTCAAACCTTTCTTCTATATTTGTTTTCGTTTGTTTGTTCTTGATTTGAGGAAAAGCAAAGGTTTAAGTTTTGGGGAATTGATGTGTCATAGTTTTCTGGTTTTTAACCTTTGATTTCATAAGTTTATAGAGTATTTCATAAACTCTAGGCCATGTTTTGTGTCTTTTTGGTTTTTTTTAGAGTTTTTACATTTTTACATGCCATTGGAGTTAATGGATGATTTGGACAAGTTTAGACGTTTGAAGACTTCAAGGTTAAATAAAAAGAAGCAAGGACTGACTGATCCAACTCTGGATTGTTCATCAAACAAATGAAGTGCAGCATTTTAAGGCTGGGATCGACCAATCCTCTTCATAATTGATCGATCCGCGAGAAGGATTTTCCTTTTTCTTTTCCAATAGACTTTAGAACTAGGTTTTTGATATAAATATGGGCTGCTCGACTTTTAGCAGTTTCACCTTGTCTTTTTACAAATTTTGTAGCTTTGGGAGACAAATTTTGTAGTTTCACCTTGTCTTTATGCAATCAAGTTATTTTTGTCATGATTTCGTCTATGTTTGAGTAATCTATGTCTTGGGTTTAGGGACTATTCAAGGGGATTCAACGATTGTTTAGGTTTACATTGTTAAAATTAGATATTTATCTTTAGATTTCTTCATCTTTTGTGATCTTAGTGCTTATACATGATTACCTACTATGTATAAAATCTGTATATTGCAATCATCTTTGCTGCCGTCATTAGTACAACTTCCATATTTTTTCTTAGCTCTATTCAATTCATCGCAAATTCGTAGTGTAATTTTGGTCTCTATGGATTCAATACCCAATTTATACTACTATGTATCATGTGCATTTGCAGTAATAGTGAAGGTTTAAAACCTCAGACATCAATTATCAATGCCCACCTTTGTAGTGATGGTTTAATTGGTTTTAACCTTTAATTCCACTAACCTATTGAGACAAGCTTTGGACGTTTAAAATCTTCAAGAATCAGGTGAAGAGAAGTTGGGATCAATCAATCCCCAAAGAAAATGAAGTGTTTTGTTTTAAAGCTGGGATCGATTCATCTGCATGTGTATCAGTCGATCCCTGAGACAATTATTTCCTTTTTCTAACGATATAGGTTTTATCTTTTACAATATATTGGCAACTCGACTCAGAGCACATCCACCTTGTTTCCGTTGGTTTTCTAGTTTTCGTAGTTTTGAGAGCTCAAAATCTCTTACTCTTTTAGAAATGTTTTCCGAATCGCGCTCTCGTTATTTGATATTTTATGCATTCATCTTATTCTTTTATCATGATTTCATGTATGTCTGAGTAATCCACCTGTTGGATTTAGGGATTGTTCAAGGGGAGTCCAACCATAACTCTGATTTAGGATCTACTTTTAGCTGTGGCTAGATATAGGTATTGTACATTTCTCCACCAATTTTCATCAAAAAGGAATTTGTTTGCTCCTCTGTTTGTCTTTTCTCCTAGAACTTGTCAGATCTATTTTCGAGATACTTTTATGCATCCTCCTCTTTTTCTATCTTTTTCTCTCACCACATTTTCTGTTTTTAACTGATAAGAGAGGAACCAAAATCAGTACCCATAACTATGCAATTCACTTATATATATGTTATAATTAGATTGGTTTTTGCTTATTTGGCTTTTAACATGCCTTGATTATATGATCCAATACTATGGATCGGGGTGTTATAACCAGATCCAGGAGAACATATAAACAAAGGAGCAAACGGATTCCTTTTTGACAAAACTATATGGAGATCTACACGACACCTAAATCAAGACAGATATGAAAGCGGATCTCCAATTGGGGTTTACGTTCTGCAAGTTATGCTTGTTTTTCTGAGTTAGTTCTCTACATATTGAACCTTGCAAGCATCCAACTTTAAAAGCAGTTTTCCGTCGAACAAAAAGAAGTTAGAAGCAAATCTAGAATGGTTCGAAAGCCCACACTTTCAGCTTTCTGGTGCCT
The DNA here is from genome assembly GCA_963922655.1 of Cardamine chenopodiifolia. Lineage (NCBI taxonomy): Eukaryota > Viridiplantae > Streptophyta > Magnoliopsida > Brassicales > Brassicaceae > Cardamine > Cardamine chenopodiifolia. Next base: position 9,285,846 of record OZ000476.1, on the reverse strand, counting down.
TTTTAGATCTTTTCGGGGTAAGCTCCAACCATAATTCGTGTCTGAAGTTGATAGAAATCCTGACCTAGTTTTAGAAAACCCTAGATCTGGATTCTTTAATCTAGAAACCCTAGTTCTTATTTTGAATTTTCAGTCCCATCGAACCTCTCTCAAGAAAAGGGAAAGAGGAAATCATGAATTGTCTCTGACATATATTGGTTAAGGTGAGGGTGTGATATGTTGAAACATAATAACTACATTTTAAGCATATTCTTCGTAATTTGCTAAGTGGTGGATTAAGAACTACGCGAATAGACATATATCTTTTGTTTATTTAGTGTGTATGACATGATAGAATGATACGATGTATGGTAGAATAATATAATATTATGACATGTGATAAGATGATTTTCAATTATGATCTTGTTAAGAGAGTAATTAGACTGAAATTGTTAATAACTAACAATGAATGTGATGTAACTTAATTTCCAAAATTGGTTGGGATATTAACTGTCTAAGTTTCGATTGTGTAAACAAACTTTATGGTAAATTGTCAAAGTTTCAATTGTGTAACTATAACTAGAATTTTTTTTTTGGTGATGTTATAAACTTCACATAGAGATATATACTCTCAAAATTTCAGCTATGAATGTTTGTCAGTTTTTAAGTGGTTTTTTGGTTTTTGGATTTCGAATTTTAGATTTTGCCAAAAAAACAAAAATTAAATATTTAATTGAAAAATAAAAAAGTTTTGTTGAAAAAGTGAAAAACTAAGAAAAAATAGTTTTTAGATTTTTAGTGAAAATGGGTGAGATGATACAAAATATAGTTTTCCGATTTTTTAATGAATCTACTTGTGAGAAAATTTTGAATGGATAAAAATGATATTTTAAGAAACAAAATCCAAAAACAATTGTAAAATCTCCTTACCTTTCAAGACTTTCAACTGTGTAGCTACACTCCAAAGCTCAATTTTATGGGGATATAGATTTAATTAAAACTTTGCATGAAGTTCCAATCTTTCAATCCACATTTTTTTTAAGTTGAACTTGAAAAATGTAATGGATCTTTCTTGGTATAAAAAAAAATACTGCACAAATTAATAGTTGAAATTGACCATTTTTAAGTGAAAAGTATCTAAAATTTGAGTATAGTCCGCAAACAATATAGCAAAGGAAAGAGTACATATCTGGTGCGTAGTGAAATCCATGGACCTAAAAGAGCCCAAATGAGTAACCAAACTTAAACAAGTAGCCCAAAACGAACTTTCAGGTTCAGGTTGAGGTTCAGTTTTTCATTCACTCATCTTCTTCAAACCCACCGGCTTCCTAAACCCTAGTTAGTAGCCACAGACACGAAGAAGGAAGCTTCATCGTTTTGCCTTTACGATTGTTTGACCTATCAACCTGGCCCCGCTTAATCTCCGTGGAAAGAAATGGCTTCTCCGTTGGAGTCTCTTCTCTCAATTTCTAGCTCTGTGTCTACAAGCTCCACTTTAGTCAGGCTCCGGATCTTCCGCCATGATATCCCGGAGATTCTCAAAAATTCCGGTGAGTATTTAGTACTCGTTTCATATTTTAATATTTGTATAGCAAATTGATCGTGTTTATAAATTCGATTGTTGTGAATATAAGTTGGTTTATGAACTGATTTAGGCCCCAGAACTTATTGATGAAAGTAATAATAAATCTTAGTTATATTAAGTGTATGGGCAAATCATTTATCACAATTCACAATGAACTGGAGATTGTTCATAGAACTGGATTATGTAGGTGGACCATTTCATGAGATTGTAGATTTCATATTTTGTGATTCCTGTAAATGGTGACTTAATTGGAGTATGAAGGTATTTATTAAAATTTAGAAAAGATCTTCCTCTTCACTGTGTTCTAATTTGAGGTGATCTGAATTATTTATTTGCAGGTATGCCGACTGATGTTTCGTTTGTTCTGGTTGACATAATATTTCAAACATTGGCTATATATGATGACCGTGGCTCACGGAAAGCTGTGGATGATTTGATTGTAAAAGGCTTGGAAAATGTTACTTTCATGAAAACCTTTGCAGCCATGCTTGTACAAGTTATGGAAAAGGATACATTTTGTTACAGACTACTAACTTGGTCATGTCTTCTTCTGGGAAAAAGTCAATTCGCTACAATTTCGAAGAATGCTTTTGTTAGAGTAGCATCAACACAGGCTTCATTACTTCGTATCATTATGGAGAGCTCTTTTCGCATGTGGAGAGCTTGTAAAAGATTTATGTTCCACTTGTTTTCTCAGGTCTGGCTTACCACTGTAAATTTTGCCAAATTTCAATGAAATTATCAATTGTATAAACTGTATCTATTCAAAATTTTCGGCTGCTGTTTTGTAGTCGCCAGCTATTTACAATTCATATATGGATGAAGTTAAAAATTCCCGGATTCCGTATAAAGACACCGCTGAGTTATTAGGACTACTGCTTGAGTTCTCGTGTTCATCTCCTGCTCTATTTGAACAGTCAAAGGTAAGATAATTGAAATTCATTTTTTCCATTTTGCTTTGATTCTTTAACAAAACTCGATTAGCAAATGTTTTTTCACTCCTCAATTCTTTTTTTGAAATAATCATAAATCTATTTGTTTCTCGTTGGCAGGACATCTTTGTTGATATCTATGTTAAAGATGTCCTGAATTCCAGAGAAAAGCAGAAACAAAATCTTATTAAATGTTTCCAACCTCTTCTTCTTCGCTTGTCACATGAAGAATTCCAAACTGTCATCCTTCCAGCAGCAGTTAAAATGTTGAAACGCAATCCAGAAATTGTCCTGGAATCAGTTGCATTTCTATTAGCAAATGTAAACATTGATTTAAGTAAGTATGCACTGGAACTGCTACCAGTTATATTACCACAAGCTCGGCATATGGATGAAGACAGGCGTCTTGGAGCTTTGTCAATGGTTAGGTGCTTAAGTGAAAAATCAAGTAATCCTGATACTATAGAAGTAATGTTTGCATCAGTTAAAGCCGTAATTGGAGGTTGGTTTTAATGCATTTTTGAACATATTTTTATTAACATCACTCATGCAGGGTATTCAAGGTATCCCTCATTTAAATATATATGTTCGTCTGATTACGTCCCTATCTATAGACAGTGAATAGAAAGGGTTGTGGTTGGTTAGCTTCCTAAATGATATTATATAATGAATTGCGGGTTTTGTCTAAAGGTTCTGAAGGAAGACTTCAATCTCCACATCAAAGAATTGGAATGCTGAATGCAGTGCAAGAACTGGCAAGCGCTCCTGAAGGAAAGAATATTGGTTCTTTGTCGAAGACAGTATGCAGCTTTCTCATAGGCTGCTACAAGGATGAAGGTAAAATATTTGTTGTTGTTCACATCCTTTTGTGTGAACCTAATGTCAATAATACAGTTGGTAGATTTCCTCATTTCTATATTTTTCGACATGTCATTATATGTTCCCTATTTCAGTCACCATCCTTGGCATTCGTCTTTCAGCTCGTCCTTATTGTTGTCTGCTAACTGATTACTGTTTTATGTTATAGGAAATGAAGACTTAAAACTTTCAATTTTGTCTGCCGTAGCTTCTTGGGCTTCACGATCTTCTGATGCTATCCAACCAAACTTAGTTTCTTTCTTTGCTGCCGGTCTTAAGGAGAAAGAAGCTCTAAGGAGGGGACATCTCCGTTGTCTACGAACCATATGCAGAAATCCCGATACCATATCACAGGTCTCCTTGCAAACACGTTTTCTAGCTTCTGTGATATCAACATTCTCATTAACTAAGTACGCTACTTAATCTATACTACAGATATCAGACTTGCTATCCCCTTTAATTCAACTTGTAAAGACGGGATTTACAAAGGCTGTACAACGTCTGGATGGGATATATGCTCTTCTGATCGTTTCCAGGATTGCTGCCTCTGACATCAAAGCAGGTTCAAACCAGCAGCTTATGTGTCACATACCTCTTTTTCAGTATAATCTGTAGGTATTGCATTGCTTTCTCCTTAATCGTGTTTATTTTCTCTCTGAACTACAGAGGATACTATGGTGAAGGAGAAATTATGGACTTTGATATCTCAATATGAACCTTCACTTGTGCAAATTACTTTGGTAATATTTCCTATAGATTTCTTTTGCTACTTATTTTGTGATCTGCTCTTGTCAATGCAGGGTACTTAGTTTTTAAATTGCTGCATTTTTCTTTGTGTTTCTTTTATCTTTGCATGTCACAACTCAAAGGCCTCAAAACTATCAAGTGATGATTGTGTAGTATGCGTCGACCTTCTTGAGGTGCTCCTCGTGGAACACTCCTCCAGGTAAACCTCCTGCTTAATACGTGAGTTTCGTTGTTTGACTGTGTGTAGAAGTTTTAACTATCCCTCCTATTCAGGGTTTTGGAAGCATTTTCAATGAAAGTACTATCACAGGTAACCTATGTGAGTTCATGTTTGTTGACCTGTTTCTCTCTGTTCTGGACTTATGTTTCATCTTTTTTCTATGCAGTTGATTCTCTTTCTACTCTGCCATCCAAGCTGGAATGTTCGTAAAACAGCTTACAATTCTGTTACGAAGATCTGTCTTGCAACTTCACAGCTAGCCACTACGCTCTTAGACGAGTTCTCGGGTTTCCTTACCCTAACTGGAGACAAAATCATTTCTTCTAAGACCAGGTACAAATGATAAGCTTTTTTTTGTCTTTTTAAATTCTTTTCGCCCCACACAGCTACCAGGTAGACTGCTGCCTGTTGTGTTTAGTTTGCTCTGATGTTATCTCCTATTATTTCTCTTGTATCGTCTTTCAATATAATAACTGTTTGATTCATTTGACATTTTTAAAAGTTTGGACCTAAATGCCAATAATGACTTATTCATTCTAGGAACTAACTTGGTAGCTCTGTAGTGACACAGATAATTCCGTGGATCCTCAAGCTCCTTTCGTCCCTTCTGTAGAGGTGCTAGTGAAGGCTTTGATTGTCATTTCATCGGCAGCAGTTGCTGGAGCTCCAAGTTCATGGATTGTTCGTGCCATATTTTGCTCGCATCATCCAAGTATAGTTGGTACTGGAAAAAGAGATGCTGTTTGGAAGGTAATCTTGACATTAGTCATTCCGCATGGTCATGGTTACTTCTATTTACACATATTTCTTTTATTTGCACTTTTTGATAGTGATTTTCACCTTCTGATATACACAGAGATTGCAAAAGTGTCTCAAAAATTGTGGTTTTGATGTTGCTACTTTTTTGTCTACCAATGGAAAAAGTGTTTGCAAGGTACTTTCACACCTGTCAATGACTTCTATTTCACCAAAACTTGTTGTTTTTGATTATAGCTAGGCGCTGCTAATCAACTATTGATTTGAATGAATGTTTCAGAGTCTGCTTGGACCGATGGGTTTAATGAGTCCTAAAACTCCTGAGCAGCAAGCGGCTGTTTATTCCTTGTCCACATTGATGTCTCTGGCACCAGAGGATACATTTACAGTGTTTGAGACAGTACGGAAATATGTTTTTACTAGTCAATGAGGTTGTACTGTTCGATTTGTTTGTTGATGTTTATGTTTTATTTTTTTCAGCATCTACAAGAACTTCCAGATCGACTCTCTCATGATATGCTTTCAGTGACTGACATTAAGGTAAATCTCCTCACTTTTGCTGTATGTCTTTCTATAGTAGTTTTAGATTATGGAGTTAGCATTTCTTTTCTCTCTTGCTGAGCTCTAACAATTAACTGTAACGATTCGTACAGAGTGCAATGGGTGTTATTTACATTTCAGCTGCCAGTTTTGAGTAGTTAATACTTTTTGTTGTTATGTTTTTATTCAGATCTTCCATACACCTGAGGGGATGCTTTTAAGTGAACAAGGTGTTTATGTTGCAGAGACAATTGGTGCCAAGTACACAAAGCAGGAGCTGGTATTGACATGGGTTTATTCTACTTTTCTGTTTTAGACTTGGTAGATGATTCAAATTTTAGCATAATGGATCTGATAACATCTCCTTGTTACTTGTTGTAGAGTTCTAATCATTCTCTAAAGAAAGGATTGGCTAGTAGAGAAGCTGCAAATTCAGGCAGAAGGGACATGACAAAGTTGACAAAAAAAGCTGGTACACATCTGTCAAAGCACTATAGTTTTAAGTATTATGCCCCTAGCATATATATACTCCAGCAAATCAATAATTGCAGACAAAGGAAAAACGGCAAAGGAAGAGGCACGGGAACTGATGCTCAAAGAGGAGGCCTTAACACGGGAACATGTTCGCAGGATACAAAAAAATCTTTTGTTGGTGCTTCATGCTCTTGGGGAGATGGGTCTTGCCAATCCTGTATTTTGTCACAGTCAGTTACCATCTTTGGTATGTAAAAGCTTTGGTACTTAATTTCGTAAGAGTTATACTTATCCACATGTTATAGAGTGAAGGAATAGATTTTAGGGACGATTATTTCTCATTTCTTTACCACTGCACTGCTACTCCTTTTGTTTATGTCCATGAATGTTACTTTTTGGCATATCCGGCTCCTATAATTCTATGATTAAACTCTTACTCTCACTCTACCACTTTACTAGGCTAGTTTTCTGGATCCATTGCTGCGATCACCTATTATAGGTTCTGCAGCCTTTGAGAACTTGGTGAAGCTTGCAAGGTGTACAGTTCAGCCACTGTGTAATTGGGCTCTAGAAATTGCAACTGCCCTGCGTTTGTTTGCAATTGATGAAGTTGATGCTTCATCTGATTTTCATCCATCACTTGACAAGGATGGGAAAACCGATGAGGGTCTTTCTGAAAAGATTCTAAATGGATTATCCGTATCTTGTAAATCAGGACCACTTCCTGTAGATACCTTCACGTTCATTTTCCCGGTGTGTTTCTTACCATTTTTTTGATATTATTTGAACTTGTGTTTCCTTTCAGTGAATGAGCAGTGATTTTGTCTTTTCAGATACTGGAGCGAATTTTGCTGTCATCAAAGCGGACAAAACTTCATGATGATGTGCTTCAGATTCTGTACATGCATCTAGACCCGATGCTGCCACTTCCAAGACTCCGGATGATATCAGTTTGGTGACTTGAACCCTGACTGTTTTAAAACATTGCATTCGTTGAATTGTGGTGTATATCTAATTGTACTTTTTCACATTAACAACTGAACTATGTTTTTCAGGTTCTTTATCATGTGCTAGGTGTTGTTCCCGCATATCAAGCATCAATCGGACCTGCACTGAATGAGTTGTGTCTTGGATTGCAAGCAGATGATGTCGCAAATGTATTTATTTGTCCTATGAATTTTGAGCAAAATTTCCAGTTCTAGAGAGTTTTATTTCATTTTGTGTTTACAGGCGCTCTATGGAGTATATTCAAAAGACGTTCATGTCAGAATAGCCTGCTTAAACGCAGTAAAGTGCATTCCAGCTGTTTCCAAATGCTCTCTTCCTCAGAATATTGCTATAGCAACAAATATTTGGATAGCTCTACATGACCCTGAAAAGGTTAACCTTCAATTTGATGTGATATCTAGTTTTGTTTGCTGTTGGTAGTTGTTATGTAAATGTTTGTGCCGTCTTAACTATTAAATTGATGTACTTGGCTTGGGCTAGCAAAGCTCTTGTCCTCTTGTTGTTTTCGTTGTTGCACCATCTGATCCTCTTGGATCTTATTACTTGCAGTCAGTGGCCAAAGCAGCAGATGAGATATGGGCCCGTTATGGTTATGATTTGGGGACTGATTATTCAGGAATTTTTAAAGCGCTTTCTCATATAAATCTCAATGTCCGTTTAGCTGCAGCAGAAGCATTGGCTGATGCTCTGCATGAAAGCCCGACATCAATACAGGTCACTGCATTTCTTTACTCATTACTTTTTATGGCAGTAAGTATGGTTTTTAAAGATTAATTAGTTTTGCAGCTATCTCTTTCAACTTTATTTTCTCGGTACATCGGTGATGCTACGTCTGGTGAGGACGTCTTCGATGCTGGTTGGATAGGAAGACAAGGAATTGCCTTGGCACTGCAATCTGCTGCGGATGTATTGACAACAAAGGACCTTCCTGCTGTTATGACTTTTTTGATATCCCGGGCTCTGGTATTTCTTCTCATCCTGTCAGATGAATGCTAATAAAATGATATCCTGGTATTTTTGATATCCCGGACTCTTAGCCATGTTGCAAAGGATCTGAGTTTTTCGGTGTTATCAAATAGAAACCCACATCTTATGTTGTTTTCAGAAACTATAACTTGAAGGTTTTGATTAATGTTAAGAAAACTTTATGAAACTGAGTGATTTTTCCAAATGCAGGCTGATCCCAACACAGATGTACGTGGAAGGATGATCAATGCTGGTATCATGATTATTGATAAGCATGGCAAAGAAAATGTTTCATTGTTGTTCCCCATCTTTGAGAATTATTTAAATAAAGAGGTTTGCTCTACAAGCGACTGAAAACTTTCTGGTTACATCTTGTGTTTCATGATTGTTAAGAATTGCTTCGGAGCTTCATCATATCTCTTATCATGCAGGCATCAGATGAAGAAGAATATGACCTGGTTCGTGAGGGTGTTGTTATATTCACTGGAGCACTAGCAAAGCACTTAGCAAAAGTGATAACTCCACTATTAGTTTAATCGTCGCGTTGCACATGATTTTCTTCTCTGACTTACAATGTTCACTAATGATGGCAGGATGATCCTAAAGTCCACACTGTCGTGGAAAAGCTGTTGGAGGTATTGAATACACCATCAGAATCTGTTCAACGTGCTGTCTCAACATGTCTTTCTCCACTTGTGATATCAAAGCAAGTATGTTTCCTACAAATTTTGAGACCCTACCAAAACAAATTTTGCTATACCTTTGGTTCAGGTGGTATGATGAAGTTTATGATCTATCATCGTTCATGTACAATTTTTTGTTAGGAGGATGCCCCTGCACTTTTTTCGAGGCTCTTGAATAAGCTAATGCAGAGTAACAAATATGGTGAGCGTAGAGGAGCAGCTTTTGGTCTTGCGGGAGTTGTTATGGGCTTTGGAATTTCTAGTTTGAAGAAATATGGTCTTGTAGTGACTTTGCAAGAAGCACTTGTCGACAGGTATTTCTTATGCATCTTTTTTAACGTCAAATGTATATGATATTTGAAACTTATTGTGTCTCTGCTGCGTTTAGAATTATGATATTTGAATTTATTGCTGTGCTGCGTTTAGAATTCATGTTGGTTTGTGATACCATTCAAGTTTGTGTTTGGATACGAGGAGGCACCCCTTCTCCCGAAGTTACGGGGTTATTTTGCCAGAGTTTTTGTTGGATTTTTTTTTCTTCTATTTTGCTGAGGTCTTGTAGCTGTTCACTGTGGTACTGGGGCACCAAACCTATTCTATATATTGAGTGAAATTATCCATTTTGATTGATCAGCTCCACTGGCGATTGTTTTTGGGAAAATATTGTAGACATTATCAATTATATTCACATGAAAGGGCTGCCTTGTTAGTCAATATTCCATTGTATGACATTACCATTTTCTTATGTCCTTGGTGCTATATTTTTGGTATGACATGTATAACATGTAAAATTTCACTATGAACCTTTCTTCACTTCTGCCAAGCTGTTTGGTTTTGGCTGCAGAAATTCTGCAAAACGGCGTGAAGGAGCCCTACTGGCATTTGAATGCCTCTGCGAGAAGCTTGGAAAATTATTTGAACCGTAAGAGAATTTTCTAATGATCAATATGCCAAAAGCTAATGTTGCAACTTAGTAGTAATCTGTTATTTCTTTTTTATTTTTTTTGGTTTAGGTATGTGATAAAGATGTTACCCTTACTTCTGGTGTCATTCTCTGACCAAGTCGGAGCAGTTCGTGAAGCAGCAGAATGTGCTGCTCGGGCAATGATGTCTAAACTATCCGCATTTGGTGTGAAACTAGTCCTTCCTTCTCTACTCAAGGTGATTGTTTATATTATTCTGAAGATTTTTAAGTTTTGTGTTTATAATTAATGTTTTGTGCATTGCCATGTACTCTGCTCATGACCATCTTTTTTATTGGGTTAACTATGTGATATTACTTTCTTCTTTCTCATTTTTATATGCTTTTTGCTGGAGTAGAATAGATGGGAAATTTACTAATGCTTCTACGTTTGTATATTGATTATCAGTCCTATTTCTTCTAGTTCTTCCTTGTTTGATTACTGCGCCTTGGAAATAAGGTTCAGTGACTAAACTTGGTATGCCCTTTTTCTGTTTGTTTTAATCTTTCTGATAGGGCCTTGAAGATAAAGCATGGAGGACAAAACAAAGTAGTGTGCAGCTCCTCGGTGCTATGGCATTTTGTGCTCCCCAGCAACTATCTCAATGCCTTCCTAGGGTTGTCCCAAAACTTACAGAGGTGTGTAATTGCATGTAGATTTCAGTTGTTTTTTAACCGTAAGCTTGGAAGAGATTTTCATTCATTTGCTTATTTGTTATTATCTGATTTTATGAATTAAATTTATACAGGTTTTAACTGATACGCATCCAAAAGTCCAGGCAGCTGGGCAGTTGGCACTTCAGCAGGTTAGACTGATATACTAGAACAAGTTCCATATTTTTTGGACTTTACTGACTAGAATTTCGTCTCACCATTATTTTTAGGTTGGAAGTGTCATAAAAAACCCAGAGATATCCTCTCTTGTCCCCACTCTTCTATTGGCCTTAACAGACCCGAATGATTACACACGTCATTCTCTTGACATCCTTCTTCAAGTAGGGATTCCTTATTTATTGGCCTTATGGTTATATTTCTTTTCTTTTCTTTTCTTCTAACTCTTTCTTCTCTTATTACAGACAACATTCGTTAATTCTGTTGATGCCCCCTCACTTGCACTATTGGTACCAATAGTGCATAGAGGATTGAGAGAAAGGAGTTCTGAAACAAAAAAGAAAGCTTCTCAAATTGTTGGTAATATGTGTTCTTTGGTGACAGAGCCAAAGGATATGATTCCGTACATAGGGTTGCTCCTTCCTGAGGTTAAAAAGGTAATTTGCCATTCTTAACAAAATATTGAGGTGTCTTTCGCAAAAGATGTTTACTTAATTGAACACTGGAGTTGTCAGGTTCTTGTGGATCCAATTCCCGAGGTACGTTCTGTGGCAGCAAGGGCCGTTGGGTCACTTATCAGAGGAATGGGAGAGGATAATTTCCCAGATCTTGTTCCATGGCTATTTGAAACTCTTAAATCTGATACAAGCAATGTTGAAAGGTCTGGAGCTGCTCAGGGATTAAGTGAGGTATGTAGAGTAAGATGTGTTTTGTGTGACATTGTTTCTTTTAGTCAAAACACCTGGTTTTATGTTGCCCAAATTCACGAAACTATCTGCTAACTTTAACACTTTGAGCTTAATCTTATTATCTTCACATTTTCTAGTACATCATTGCAGGAGTATTAGGATTTTTATCATTCAATTTTAAGTGGATAGATTATCTTAATCTACATTTAACTTAATGAGACGTCTCTGTATATATGCTTGTCTTCCCTTTATTTGGTACCATCTTCTAATGTTTTGGTCAAGTACATTTTTACATTTTAAACTATATGGTAGCATATGTGGAAATACGGCAAGTTGCAAAACCGTTGTTCTCGGCCTCTGCTTGGCTATTGTTTCGACAATTGTTTCTGACAAACTGTAGCTGCATCTGTTTACACTTTTTCTCCTTATGTTTCTATTCAGGTTTTAGCAGCTCTTGGGACAGAGTACTTTGAGGATGTACTTCCTGATCTCATCCGTCATTGTTCTCATCAAAAAGCATCGGTCCGGGATGGATACCTTACACTTTTCAAAGTAAAATCACTTACTCTTCAGATGTCCTCAAACTTCACTTTTGTAAAGATTTATAAAAGCTTTTGGTTGCTAATTGCAGTTCTTACCAAGATCCTTGGGTGCTCAATTCCAGAAATACTTGCAGCTTGTGTTACCGGCAATTCTGGATGGTGAACCTATCACTTTTTGGCAGAATTTTAACTTCTAAACTAGCTTTTCACTTATTGACTAAATTGATGGTGCACGATGATGTTTTAGGTCTTGCCGATGAGAATGAATCTGTCCGTGACGCAGCCCTGGGGGCTGGCCATGTACTGGTGGAGCACCATGCAACAACGTGCGAATCTACATATATGTTTCTCTTTATTTTTCTGTGCATGGTTAACTAGATTATTTAATGTTGACTTACCATGATCCGTAGATTGATTAGATTTTCAACCCATTTGATTTCTTTAAATGGTGTTGCTAGGTACCACTATTTGCAACCCATTTGATCAGTTGTAGTTTATAAATTGGAGTAGCATGTGATAGAATAAATTTATAAATTTTATTCGGATTGATTGTTGATATTTAGTAGAAGCATTTTTTGATTATTTAGAATCTCATGTCTTGTACCAAGAGACTAAATCCTGTAGTTAAATTTAGCATCATTTCTTTTACAGGTCTCTGCCTCTTCTTCTTCCAGCTGTGGAGGATGGTATTTTCAATGACAATTGGCGAATTCGTCAAAGTTCTGTAGAACTGCTTGGGGATCTATTGTTCAAGGTTTACTCTTTTTTTTTGTGTTGTGTTTTTCTTGTTGTTTATCCTATATCCTCAAAACCTGTATTCTAGTATATACTTGTAGCCAATGTTTTCATCCTCCTAGCCTATTATAGATGTTGCAATGCTTAGTTTTTAGTGTGTATTAGTAAATGTACAGGTTCTAAGAAAATGGAATAATGTGCTGTTAGTGTATTAATGTACAGATTCTAAGAAACTGGAATAATGTGCTATTACTCTCAGCACTACTGAAAAATGAAGCTAGCCCTCAAACTTGCCTTTGTATTTAACTATTGGAGCTTCTGTACTAGGTTGCTGGTACATCTGGTAAAGCTCTGCTGGAGGGTGGAAGTGATGATGAAGGTGCAAGTACTGAAGCGCAGGGTCGTGCAATTATTGATATTTTAGGAATGGAGAAGCGGAATGAAGTTCTTGCTGCATTGTATATGGTCCGGACTGATGTTAGTTTGTCTGTTCGTCAGGTAATGTTGTTAATGCTTTATTCACTTGTTTTGTTTGAGACTGTACTTAAATTTTGAGTTAAAAATAAAAAGATCTGCTCTTTTCAGGCGGCGCTACATGTATGGAAAACCATTGTAGCAAATACACCAAAAACGTTGAAGGAAATAATGCCAGTTTTGATGAGTACCTTAATTTCTTCTTTGGCATCACCATCCTCTGAGAGGCGCCAGGTTTGGTTCCTATTTTTCTTTTGTTACTTTCTTTATATGTTAACCTACAGTTGTATAAGTCTATTATGTTGTGTAGGTAGCAGGAAGATCACTTGGAGAGCTGGTCAGGAAGCTTGGTGAAAGGGTGCTTCCTCTTATCATTCCAATTTTATCTAAAGGACTGAAAGATCCAGATGTTGACAAAAGACAAGTAAGCTTCATGTTGGATATTTATTTTGTTATTATCAGGAACTATTTTGGTAGAAGTTATTTTGCGACTTGCTAATCATGAAGTGAATTTTTCAGTGTTATTTTGATCTGAGTGAAGCTGCCACCGTTATTGTGACATGTATTTATTTTGTCTCTTAAATGGAAGGTATCACTGCATGATTTATCTTCAATGAATTTGAGATCTGCTGCATGGTTTTATGTCCATACGTGATGTTTAAATGTTTTTCACATCGACCCACTGATACTAAGTGTAGGATTGTTTGCTTAAATATGATATGCAGACATTTATCAGCATATTATTCTCGTAACACGTTGGCTTAATATTATCATACATGATTGACAGGGTGTATGCATTGGTCTAAATGAAGTGATGGCAAGTGCGGGGAGGAGTCAGTTGCTGAGTTTCATGGATCAGCTCATTCCCACCATTCGAACAGCCCTTTGTGATAGGTTTGCTTATTTCGTCATGTTTTAGCTTCTGATTCAGCATGTTTCTGAATGCTATTGAAAGACTTAACATTCTAAACCTCCTCAACTTTCGTTTACAGTGCTCTTGAGGTTCGTGAATCTGCTGGACTAGCATTCAGCACTTTGTATAAGGTACCTGTTCTGACTTGTGTTACATATCAGATTGTCCTAGTTAACTATCTATTTATCATTCATCTACTTTTGTAATGTAGAGCGCTGGATTGCAAGCAATGGATGAGATTATCCCAACTCTTCTGGAAGCATTAGAGGATGATGAAATGTCTACGACTGCCCTGGATGGGCTTAAACAAATTATAAGGTTTTCATCTACTGTCTCCTCAGGCTCTTGTTCCCCTTCTGAGTTCAAAGTTGTCTGGTTTGCTGAATATATTTTTATAATTTCAGTGTTAGGACAGCAGCTGTTCTTCCGCATATCTTGCCCAAGCTTGTCCAGCTTCCTCTCTCGTATGTGTTTCTTTTGTCTCTTTCTGTAGATATGCATCACCATGAGAAATTACTTCTTTGGTTGTCTATAACACTTGCTGTATCTAGTGCCTTAAATGCACATGCTTTGGGAGCTTTAGCTGAAGTTGCTGGTGCTGGTTTTAACATTCATCTTGGGACCATACTTCCTGCTTTGCTCTCTGCAATTGGAAATGAAAACAAGGTAAAAAATAAGATTGTCCTCACCCTTAAATTTGTATGAAAGCTATTGTTATCTGATATTAGGATTCTCTTTCTTGTCACAGGAAGTCCAAGAGTTGGCACAAGACGCAGCAGAGAGGGTGGTGCTTGTCATTGATGAAGAAGGAGTTGAGACTCTATTATCAGAACTTCTGAAAGGAGTGTCTGATAGTCAGGTTCGTTTGTAACCCTTTTTAATTATACTTCGGCATGTAAATAATTTAGGTTTCTATATTTATTGTTTTCAGGCTTCAATAAGAAGAAGTGCCGCCTATCTGATTGGCTACTTCTTCAATAGTAGCAAGCTTTACTTGATTGATGAAGCTCCTAACATGATATCTACCTTGATTGTTATGCTCAGTGATTCTGATTCCACAACTGTTGCGGTAGGCTACTTGACCAGAACGAAAAGAGTTGAAGTGAGTATGTCTTGTCTAACTTATTCTCTTTTAAACAGGTTTCCTGGGAAGCCTTGGCTAGGGTTATTGGCTCAGTTCCAAAGGAAGTACTTCCTTCATATTTAAAACTTGTACGTGATGCTGTATCTACAGCTAGGGACAAAGAGCGCAGGAAGCGGAAGGTGAACTTCGTGCGATCATATTTCAAACAAGGCGATGATTTTTGTATACTAATATCTGTTGTATATGTGTTACTTGAACTGCAGGGAGGATATGTTGTTATTCCTGGTTTATGCCTCCCTAAATCCCTTAAGCCATTACTTCCAGTGTTTCTACAGGTATTCTTTATACCTTGCTTTTCTCACCTTTAGTACATTTCTGAAATCAGATAATTTAATTAGTGTATCAGCAGTGATTTATGGGTCCTTTGAGCTTCATCTCACATTTAACATTTTTCTTACCAAAGTCAAGAGGAATTCAATTTAAAAAATGCAAAAATCTATGCCTTTCTATGGTTTCCAGGGTCTAATTAGTGGATCAGCGGAATTAAGAGAGCAAGCTGCACTTGGTCTTGGTGAGCTTATTGAAGTTACTAGTGAGCAAGCATTAAAGGAGTTTGTCATACCAATAACAGGGTAAGCAGTGTGTAAATCTTCATTCTTCGTGTCGATACTTCTGCTATGGATCCATTTTTAGTATTTTTTACTTTGCTTGGGTAGTATGGTTTTATCTGGATAAATTGATATATAGGTGCCACCAGAGTCCAGAAACTAGCTCTAATTTTTCAGGCTTAGAAGAGACAATGTTGTTAGAAGAACTGTGACTCAAAAATACCATAAATTTTAATAGGTATTATTATCTGTTGTGCTGAGACATGTTTTCTTGTTATTTCAGGCCACTTATTCGAATCATTGGAGATCGGTTTCCATGGCAGGTTAAAAGCGCTATCTTGGCTACTTTAATCATCCTAATTCAAAGGGGTGGGATGGCACTTAAACCATTCCTCCCTCAACTTCAAACAACATTCGTCAAGTGTCTGCAAGACTCTACAAGGTTAGTCCTTGATATCTCAACTTGAATGAGGTGAAGTTTAGAGTCTAGTGAATGGCAAGGACTTCCTCTACAACAGTTTGGATTTAATGGAATAGTAAAGTTTAAAAATAAAGAGATATATGACTAAATTCACAAAATGATAGGCTCCTGTGCTCTAATTTTGATCTGATATCTTTGTGGTGAGTTTATATGTATAATTCCAGTATTTTCTATTAAATGAAGGCTAAATCCGCCTTTGATTGGTGTACATTGGTGTGCAACTCTTCATCGAAAAGTTTATAATCATTTTTCCTACATTTATTTTTATTTTTACCAAGTAATATATACTGTTGAATTTACGCGGCACTAGAACTACGTCTGTGGAAGAATGTGTCCTAGAAAATGGAGTTGTTTCACGTCTAACAGTTATTATCCATTTGTCATTATCTTGTTCTCCTGTATTTCGACCTAACACCTTTACAATTGCAGGACCATCCGTTCTAGTGCTGCGCTTGCCCTGGGAAAGCTTAGTGCGCTAAGCACGAGGATTGACCCGTTAGTTGGTGACTTGATGACAAGTTTTCAGGTACCTGTTGCATCTTCTTTTTTAAGTAACAAATGCATATTTTTTAATCAATCTATCTAATTCGTCATTATTTAAAAAAAATTTGTTATATGTATCAGGCTGCAGATTCTGGGGTACGTGAGGCCATCTTATCTGCTTTGAGAGGTGTAATAAAACATGCTGGGAAGAGCATTGGGCCTGCTGTTAGAATACTCATTTTTGATCTCCTAAAGGATCTAATGCACCATGAGGATGACCAAGTTCGAATTTCTGCCACAAGCATGCTGGGTGTTTTATCACAGGTAGGGTTTCTTACATGCGTAGCAAACCTGTTCTCTTAGTCATATGGTTCACACCACATACTCAATTCTATTTAAAACACTTCTCATGTGATACTATTATGCCGCAAGTTTGCAGCTCTCGAGCTTACCTTTCCTTTAAAATGTATTTTCATTGCCTAAGCTTCTTGCTTTCCTATTTTGGCAGTACTTGGAAGCTGCACAAGTCAGTACTCTGCCTCAGGAAATCAAAGATTTATCTGCTTCACAAAATTGGGTTGCAAGGCATGGCTCAGTTCTCTGTATTGCATCCTTGTTGAAGCACAACCCTTCAACCATTATGACTTCTTCACTCTTTACCTCTATGTTAAATTTTCTTAAGAGCTCTTTGAAGGATGAGAAGGTACCCTCAGTGAGAAATCATGTTTCCTCTTTTTCTGTATATCCCTGGTTTTCTGACATCGGCTTGTAAATAGTTTCCATTACGTGAAAGCTCGACAAAGGCCTTGGGGAGGCTTTTGCTACATCAACTTGCAACGGATCCTTCTAACACAAGAGTTGTTATCGATATCCTCTCATCGATAGTCTCAGCTTTGCATGATGATTCTAGTGAGGTTCGGAGAAGAGCACTCTCTTCACTTAAAACTTTTGCAAAAGTAAGTGTTAGATTCAAGTAGTCATCTCAAGTGGATTTATACATTAGTGATATGTACAGCAGTAATGTAAGTCGTTTTCTTACAGGATAACTCGGCAGCAACCATGGCAAACGTGAGTGTTATTGGCCCTCCTCTTGCTGAATGTTTGAAAGATGGGAGCACACCAGTGAGACTTGCTGCCGAAAGATGTGCTTTGCACGTGTTCCAGTTAACAAAGGGTACTGAATCTATAGAACTTCTCTCAGCTATTTATGCCCACAGTATCTTCGCAAAGTTTCAGTGCATCTACACATCTGTTTCTAGCCTTCTTTCAGCAAACTGTAGCAACAAGGACATATTTTACTAATTTTCTTTGATTGGTCTTTCCAGGTGCAGAAAATGTTCAAGCAGCTCAAAAATATATTACAGGATTGGATGCCCGAAGGTTATCCAAGTTACCGGAACTAAGGTACAAAAATATTCTTTTTCACATTCAAAAATCATTTTGCGTGCAAGACCTTTTAATCTATACATAAAAACGCCTTTTCGCCCCTGGAGAAAAATAATAATGGTTAAAAACTTAAATATACTGAAGTCAGAATGCTTTGTATCATGCATCTATATTACGGCGTTAAAATGACTCAAGATATGACTTTTTTCATCCGTGTGTGTATATACTTTAGAATGATGAAATCTATAAACGTAGTGTTGGGAACCTTAACTAATGTTTGAAGCTCTATGATGACCTAATCTTTCTTGTTATGTGTAAAGTTCCATTGGACTCACTTAGTAGAATTTGTTACATTTGCAGCGATGACAGCGATGAAAGTGATGATGATAATGGAAGTGGGTAAGTAGGAAACTTGTGTTCTCCATCTTTCTGTTGAATCCATTTTGTAGGAGAGGCTCGTTAGACGCGGATGATACTTTTATCTCTTTTTCTTGGCATGAGAAGATAGATACACAGAGGTTCATATCACAATAGAGCTATACCTGATTTTGGGATTATCAGACCCTTCTGTGTTTGCTTGGAAAGCATTAAATCTCATTTTTCTTTTATTTGATACGGCGACTCCGGTTTCGTTATATTGTAATGTCACAAGGGGTTAAATCATTACGCGTTAAATCATTACTTTGTGTTACCTTCTTTACATACATGACAGACTAGATCCACATAAAGCTTTCTAATTAAATTATAATATGATTATACAGTAGAATTCATTTAGGTGGCCATTTTCGGTCATTAGCATTTATAGTTTTTAGGAATTTAACGTTTTTTCTTTTTTTAGTCAATAATACGGATTTTGTTTTGAATAAGTGGGGGAAACAACTTTGATGACAAAAAAAAAAAAAAGTGGGGGAACAACTGTGCCACCCTTGATAAAAAGGGACCGGCTAGATGAAATAGAGCCATTCTACCGGACTATAGAACGATGTGAGGCATACAAGAGAGACATCTCCGGTCTTATTGAAGCTAATTGTTTGAATTCTACATATAGAGCCAATCAGAACGGCGGTTTTAATCTTACTTTCAGAAAGCATGACGCCATCTTTTGAGGAAGATCTTCATTTATCAACGCCAAGTATGATCACCAAGCTGTTTAGAATCCAATTTTTAAGCCTCGTATCGAAAAGATTGACCTTATGATGCAACAATTCTTTGAAAACAAGCAAAAATAATCAAGAGACCTAGATGTCAAAGTGGAGAACATACATGCTGACCTTAATGGGAAATTTGAAGTTCTTAACACATGTCAAGAGGTTGTCTACGCAAGTTGTTGAATTTATGGAGAATTACAAGGTACATGCTAAAGATGAATATATATAAAGCATTTAAGGCATTCATGAGAAGCCACTTCATGAAGCTCCATTCTCTCATGTTCCAAATGAGAGTTCTCGATGGATTAACAATTGGTTTACAAGTCCCAGTCCGAAAGATTTCAATGAAGCAATGAAAAAGATTCCATTATGTGTCTTTTGATGAAGCATAGAGGAAGTATCCTTTGAGTGCCTGATTCTTTAACAGTAAGGAAAACTTGGGATGAGATTATTGGGTTCTTCAGGAAAGCTAGAACATCATTAGCACTAACAGTGACACCATTGCCAGTTGCACATCACACGTACAGTGAAATGTAAGTGGTTGTAAGATCCAACACAAAGTATTCTTGAATCTAAAAGATCCAAAGAGAACTTGCTAAAAAGAGAGATAGATTTAAATTTAAGTTTTAAAAGATATAATTAGTAAAGTAGATGCATCACGGAACGACTCAGGAGAAACCGAGTCGGATACAAGAAAATATGTCGAGGACACACCCAGCAGTCATGACTGCTGACAGAGTCATAGGGAGTCCCATCAATCGGCTCCACCGGTTATATGACCGCTAGGACTGCTTTCGGAACGTGATGAAACATTAAATCTTTATAACATCTTAAATGTAACTCCAATTCACTTCTGTTTTGACTCATATTTCTCATTTTAATGTTATTCAATCTAATAATTGTTATGTATCTTCTAGAACCTCTACTGCTAATCTCCAAGTCTCCAAATCTTCAAACCATCTAAAAATGACACAAAACTATGAAAATACAAGATATACAGCCTAAGACTCTAAAATGCATGATAATGCAAAAACGGAAGTAAAATGCACATATGCAACTCCACGATGCAAGATGTGACTTAAATCTTGAAACCAAGGGTTAGAAACACATTAAAACATAAATATCACACGTCATGTCACAAATAGCTTATATCTCAAGTAATCCTATACTTAACCGAAATTAACCAAAATACTCAAATAATTCAACTGAACTTCTTCCACTATCGCCACTTAATGTTAATAATAAACATTAACTCCAAAAAAGTAACTCCAAAACATTAACTCATGTTAATCAATCCAAAAAATTCAATAACATGAATTTAAAATAAAGAAACTCTATCTCGTAATCCAGCACCAACTGCTCAACTCTGAGACTACTAATCAAGGTTACATGAAAGAGAAAGAGAAGGGTGAGTAATCAAACATTACTTAGTGAGGATAAACCTTAGGGCTCATGATTTCTCCATTCACAAACACATCTAAACAATCATAAAGTTTAAACCTAAGACAAACAGACAAACACATGTCAATGAAACACATACATCAAACAAATGAGACTACGTCCCATTAACGCAAAAAGGCGTACCGGATACCACATGCCAACATACACCATCCCTAGTGCATACTGGATCCCTCGTGTCTGAGCACTTCTTCCTTGCACCTTTCACTCGTGCATACTGGATCCTTCCTGCTTAAGCACTTTTTCCATGCACGTCTCACTTGTTGGCTCGTCAACCATCCTGGCCTACCTGCATACCGTACCCATAGGCCAAAACAAATACTACAAGGATTCGTCCTTACAGACTACTTTGCGGCTCATCCGTTTCTGTTTTCCCTATGATGAGGATATCAAGTCAACATCAACAGGGATCAACAGACATGATGGTCTAGCCAAGGATAAATGGAAGACGAACTTCCTTGGGGAACACGTCATGGATAAAAGGGAAACGTTCTTCCAGGGTTTGTTTCTTCTAAACCTTAATCCACCCACGTGCAGCCTCACTGATCGAGCCAAGGAAAAGTATTGCCGAGAAAATCCTACTCGGCGAGGTGTCACTCATAGAATTCTTGCTCTACATGAGGAAAAGTTGCTCAGGTAAGGTTCTACTCGTGCATGTTAGCTATGCTTGAAGAATCACCAGAAAACCATCAAAAATAAGATTTGCTACCAAAGAAATTAATGCCACAACCGAGCTCACATAGAAGATTGCCGATAATTTCCACCCAAGAGCATATGTAATTTGTTCACTGCTCATATTACTCTCTATACGACCGAAAATGATTTGCACATTTTGATATGGACGCACTGATCCCGGAGTCACATCTCGATCTGACATCATTTTACTTTTCAATTTTCATTCATCAGTTTTGAGATTCTCTGAATTTGTCAAGGAAGAGAATGACTCGTTTGAAATTGGTCAATATTCACCAAAATTTGAATTATCGAGTCAAATCGATTCATGTTGGTGACTTATAGACCTGAAGCGTTGAACATCTGAAGCGCAAATTATCTGCAGACTTGAAGCATGAAATATAGAGAGCACAATAAGAGAGTCTGCAGAGTAGAAAAAAAAAGAAGAGTGGACAAGAATGAACAATAGTCACAAATGAATAGTAAAAACAGATTAGTCCAACCTTCCTCTAAAGCCAAGTACACAATATTTTAGTACAACTTCTTAAGCAAGATTTCTACATTAAAAGTGAATAGATTGGTCCATATAAATGTGGGTTAACATGTAAAAACATATATACATAAATAAAATAATAATTCAGAAACTCTCTATTCTCTTCCAAGTTCGTTCATCTTCATCACCTAATTCTTCACTCTTATTCTCTGAATTTTTACAGTGTCAGAGCAAAACACTCACTGAGACCTCTTTTCTGCAAATTTATTTGTTTTCTAAGATAAAAAATCAGAAACATATTGTTTTACTAGTTATTCTTAAAAAGGATAACTATTTTTGTGGTCAAAAACCACCAAAATAACTCTAAGAAGTTGTTAGACTATGGGAGCATGTTGATGACTTTCAAGCCGTGTCTACAGAAAAGGGAAAGGCTGTAACGGATAAAGAAGCTAAAGAGTCTCCTATCAAATACATAACCAACAAAGAAGATCTCAAGTGGATCCAGGAATATCAGTATGTTCTTGATGTTCTTCAGATCTCCTTGGAGCATGCAATCCTTGCAGCTTACTCATATGTTGAAACTACAAAGGCATTTTGGGTAACCCTCTTGGGTGTGTATTGTAATACCTTCAATATTAGAAAAATTGTTGAGGTAAATAAAACATTGAATAGTCTTCAACAAGAGGAGAAATAATTCAAAGATTTATTTAGAGATATCAGGGCGTTGTGGGCAGAGCTGGAGACGTTGCGTCCCCCAATCATCAACCCAAAGGAACTGAATGAAAAGCATAAACATGATCAAGTATTTGGATCCTCCTCACACTCAATGGGTCGTTCAAAGGACTGATCCATCATATTCTTATATTTGAGAAACTGCCAACCTTAAATGAGGTGTGTAAGATGATCCATAACGAAAAAGGTTCAAAGGGTATCTTTCAAGGGATAAGTGAAGCTGCCCATGTAAGCCATAGTTCTTATCCACATGCAGAAAAGAAAAATGTATGGTGTGACTATTGCAAGATGAAGAGACACACCAAAGACAAGTGTTGGACTCTCTATCTCCATTTGATGCCAATGAAACTAAGGGCAGCAGTTCGAAGTCCCATAAACGTTGTTGTAGCTGCAACATCAAAAGATGATGGTGTGGTGATGAAATCAGATTTGGAAGCTCTCATTAAGAGCATTGCAAAGCTGATTGAATTTGGTAAAGCTCTCTCCTCTTCACTTAAAAACCTATTGTAGTTGATTCATTGGCTACTCATAATATGATTAGTGATGCTGAACTCATATCAAATGTTAAACCTCATTATAGGAAGATTACAATTTCCAATGGACATGATGTTCCAATCAGAGGCAATGAGAATCTGGAATTTCCTGAAAAGAATTATATAACTTTGTTGATGCATGAATTCAGTTCAAAATGAATATTAGTTAAAAAGGCAACTAATGATCTTGATTGCTTGGTTATTTTAGTCCTAATGATGTACGATTTCAAGACATTAAGTCAAGAAAGATCATTGGTGATGGAAACACAAAATATGGTCTGTATGTTCTGAACAAAACTATTACGTTTGGTGCACATCACTCGGCTCTTAGCTCATCATGCTCAAGCTCTATTTGGCATGCTTATCTTGGTCATCCTAACTCAAAACTCTCAATCTCACAATACTAAACCTGACCCATGATCATCAAAAGTTTGAAGCTTGTATTCTTGGAAAACATTGTAGAAGTATTTTTTTTTAAGAATCATCCATTGTTTATGATGATTGCTTTAGTTTTGTTCACTCTGATGTTGGACTTCACTTTGTGCTTCTTGTGATCAATATACGGATTTTTTTATTCATGGATGAGAAGTCCAAATACATGTGTGTCACTCTTATGTCTTCAAAAAACAATGTGTTTGAAGCCTTCTCAAAAATTCCACAGTTATGTCTCAACTCAGTTTGGAGCTAAGATTCATATCTAGAATAATGCTCTAGAGGAAGAAAGAGTGAGCGACCAGAATGAAGCAATACGAGGAGAGATTTCATATTCTGGTGGTGGTGATTCTCATGAAGTGGTAGACACAAATGAGAATACTATAGATTTTTTTTCACAAGAACATGATGTAAGTTCTGAGGGGAAAGAAACTCAAGAAGAAGAGTAGACCCTAAAATCATTGGATGATGTTGTTGTCTAAGAATCAGAGGAAGAAGAAGAAGAGGATACATGCCCCGAGGCATTTTACACACTCTGCTAATGTTATCAAACAATATCATAGACTTGTAGTTAACTTACTCTACCTTACAATCACTAGGCCTGATATATGTTTTGCTATGAACCAAACAAACCAGCATATACAAGCTCCCACCAAACACCATTGGAATATGGTGGAAAGCATTATAAGATACTTAATGAGTAATATGGGAGAAAGTATATGGATAAGTGTTAATAACATTACAAATATTGTTGGGTATTGTGATGCTGAATGGGCAGGAGACAAGATGGAAACAAATCCACTAATAGCACTTGGAGAAGTAAGAAACATAGTGGTATCACTCTCAAGTGTTGAAGCTGAGTATGAGCAATGAAGGATATCACAAATGAATTGATTTGGCTGATCTTCGTAAAGATCTTGGAATCAATAGAGCAAATCCGATTACACTACATTGTGATAATCAGTCTGCCATCTATATTGCCTTAAACCAATCTTTTCTATAAGCACATTAAAGGTAATAGTCACTTCATCTGTGAGAAGGTATAAGAAGGTATTATCGCTCCTTCCTTGTTAAGAGCTCTAAATAGTTTGAAGATATCTTCTCCAAGGTATCACATAAAGAGTATGTGAGAATATTCATGGCAATATCGCTTTACCGGACATTCACCAGCCAACCTTGAAGGTAATGTTGAAATACAATTTACAGAGCACATGTAGAACATCTGCAGATCTGAAGCGCAGAGCATCTGCAAACCTGAGACATGAAATGTGAAGAGCACATGCAGAGAATCTGCATAATATAAACAAAAGAAGAGTGGGCAAGAATGAAGCATACTAAAAATGAACAGTAAAAACATATTGGTCAAAACTTCTACTCCTTTAGAAGCTGAATTTTCAAGATTTTTAATCCAGCTTCTTAAGCAAGCTTTCTACAACAAAATGAATAAATTAGTCCATAACATGTAAAAAAGATATGTACAAAAATAAAAGGATAATTTAGAATCTCTCTATTCTCTTCCAATCTATTATCTTCCAAATTCGCTCTTCTCCATCATCTAATTCTTCATTCTTATTCTCTGAATTCTGACAAATTTAAACTCATCTTATAATATAAACGTGCCCAAAAATTAAGCAGATATCAAGTACATGTTGGAATGTAAAAATATTGTTTTATTCGGTGTAACTGAAACAAGGCACTAATGAAAGAGTCACTACCATTGTTGTGAATAATCAAGATCGGAAAAAACGACATATGAATAATTGATTAATACAAATTCCTTTTTTAATCTTGTCACATGCCTCCCAATTTCTATTAATCACGGCTAAGATTTGTAACAGCAAATCTACAAAATTGGCTTAAATCATTTAAATATCCTCAAATCTTTAAATTAATCCAAATCATCTAACCAATATGTCTCCCTAAATGTATTTTCATTTTTTTTTGTTAAAAGATGTATTATCATGTTATACATTTACAAAATCACATTAACGTATTAAGTAAAATATTACACTTGAAATATCGATTTGAAATTAATAAACTTCTAATTAACAAATTTCACAAACCCAAATAGTGGTCAGAGAGATCATGAGTTCGATTCCCGTTGGGAGAGGTCTACTCTCCGAAAGAGAGTTAATTTAACATTGGTTTGGGCCCTGCCCTACGGGTCTACCCACAGACTCTGAATCTCCTGGT
Source organism: Cardamine chenopodiifolia (assembly GCA_963922655.1). Taxonomy (NCBI): domain Eukaryota; kingdom Viridiplantae; phylum Streptophyta; class Magnoliopsida; order Brassicales; family Brassicaceae; genus Cardamine; species Cardamine chenopodiifolia. Next base: position 9,260,250 of record OZ000476.1, on the reverse strand, counting down.
TCTTAAAAAAAAGTTACACTTGAAATATCGATTTGAAATTAATAAACTTATAATTAACAAACTTCACAAACCCAAATAGTGGCCAAAATGTTTATCATGCGCGGATAAAACTCTAGCCTCTTTTAGATAAACTGCAAAATTGCCTGATTTGTAATTTACAATAGAGTAATGCATAAAGAATGATTTGAGAAAAGGAGGAAAGCCAAATTCTCATGCCATGTTGTCGCCCATCTCCATATTCTTGATTTGAGTTATGGGTTCAACGTTCAAAACTTCGAATTTACTCAGCTCGAAATTTTTTAGGCATTCTACTCTGAACTTTGACTAACTAAATTATATCTGGAATTTCTTTTTTTTTCTTTCATGGTTAGCTTCAAAGACAAGACGTATATTCAGTTTCTTTTTTTTTTTTTTACTTGAAATAAAACAAAAGTAAAGTTGATAGTCCATTACATATGAAGGCTTCTAAAACTAATATTAAAAGACGCAGGCCAGTACGAATAAACAATATTTTAATGTGGGAAAAATCGAATTTCAAACTTCAAAGCTTTCAATGATAAAAAAATACTAATCATACCTTGACCATTTCTTTTAAATATAGTTTTCCTGGAAAGAAAATAAAAAGGTCTGTACCATCTTCTTTTTCTCTTTTCTCCTGTCAAGAAACCAGTTTCAAAGGTCGTTTTCTTTTTGCCTAGAATCTTCAGAGGTATGTGTCTTGGATTCAGATCCATGTTCTTGTTTCAAATATGCTAGTTATGTCTTATGGTATTTAATCTTTAATTACAGACATGATGATGTCTTGTAAGGAAGATTTAAGGGATTTTATGTCTCAATGAATGGTTAAAGAAATGATGAAGCCTACTGTATTTGTTATGTTTCTTCTTCTTCTTACTCTTTTGATTTTTGAGGCAAGAGGGTTAAACGTAGAAGGTCAATATCTACTTGAGATCAAGAGCAAGTTTGTGGATGATATGCAGAATTTGAAAAACTGGAATTCAAATGATTCTGTACCTTGTGGATGGACAGGTGTAAGATGCAGCAACTATTCAACTGATCTACAGGTTTTGTCACTGAACCTGTCCTCTATGAATCTCTTTGGTAACTTATCACCAAGTATAGGTGGATTGATTCATCTTCAGGTTCTGGATCTGTCATATAATGGTTTATCAGGGAAGATTCCTAAAGAAATTGGGATTTTTTCAAGCTTGGAGATTCTTACATTAAACAATAACCAGTTTGAAGGTGAGATACCTTTGGAAATTGGAAAGCTTGCGTCTTTGGAGAAGCTGATTATATACAACAACAGAATCACAGGTTCTATTCCTATGGAGATTGGGAATCTCTTGTCTCTTTCTCAACTTGTGATTTACAGCAACAACATCAGTGGTTCAGTGCCAAGTTCTATTGGTAACCTTAAGAGATTGACAAGTTTTAGAGCTGGTCAGAATATGATCTCTGGAAGTTTGCCTTCTGAGATTGGTGGATGTGAGAGTTTGGTTATGCTTGGTCTTGCACAGAATCAGTTGAGTGGTGAATTACCAAAAGAGATTGGAATGTTAAAGGAACTTTCACAGGTGATTCTTTGGGAAAATCAGTTCTCAGGGTTTATACCTAAAGAGATTAGTAACTGTACAAGTTTACAAACTCTTGCTCTCTACAAAAACCAGCTTGTCGGGCCAATTCCGAAAGAATTCGGGAACCTTGTTTCTTTGGAGTATCTATACCTTTATAGAAATGGGTTGAATGGAACAATCCCAAGAGAGATTGGAAATCTTTCAAGTGCTATTGAGATAGATTTCTCAGAGAATGGTTTGAGCGGAGAGATACCATTGGAGTTTGGGAAAATACAAGGGCTTGAGCTTCTTCACCTTTTTGAGAACAAACTCACCGGTACTATCCCTGTGGAGCTTACTACATTGAAGAATCTAACAAAGCTTGATCTCTCCATCAATGCTTTAACTGGTCCTATTCCTTTGGGGTTTCAGTATCTAAGAAGTCTGTTCATGCTGCAGCTGTTTCAGAACTCCCTTAGTGGGACTATACCGCCAAGACTTGGTTTGTATAGCGATCTTTGGGTGCTTGATCTGTCTGATAACCATCTTAGAGGAAGAATTCCAAGCTACCTCTGTCTTCATTCCAATATGATCATCCTGAACTTAGGTGGAAACAACCTTTCTAGTAACATTCCTACTGGCATCACCACTTGCAAAACTCTGGTTCAGCTTCGTGTAGCCCGAAACAACCTCGTAGGTCGGTTCCCACCCAACCTGTGTAAACTGGTTAATCTCACAGCCATTGAGTTAGGACAAAACAGATTCCGCGGTACCATCCCTCGGGATGTCGGGAACTGCAGTGCTTTGCAAAGGCTGCAGCTAGCAGACAATGGCTTCTCGGGGGAGCTTCCACGAGAGATTGGAACACTTTCAGAGCTTGGAACATTGAATGTCTCATCTAATAAGCTTACTGGAGAGATCCCTTCAGAAATTTTCAACTGCAAGATGCTTCAACGACTAGACATGTGCTACAACAATTTCTCGGGAACTTTACCAAGTGAGGTTGGTTCCCTTTACCAGCTTGAGCTTCTGAAGCTTTCAAACAATAAAATTTCGGGTACAATACCCGTGTCTCTACGGAATTTAACTCGTTTAACCGAGCTACAAATGGGCGGAAACTTGTTCTACGGTAGCATTCCACTGGAGTTGGGCAGTCTGATCAGTTTACAGATAGCACTGAACCTCAGTTACAACAAGCTTACCGGAGAAATACCATCTGAGCTCAGTAATCTTGTAATGCTTGAGTTCCTCCTCCTCAACAACAACAATTTGTCTGGTGAAATACCAAGCTCTTTTGCTAATCTCTCAAGCTTGCTTGGTTACAATTTCTCGTACAACAACTTGACTGGTCCTATTCCACTCCTCCGCAACATGTCCGTGTCTAACTTCATCGGTAACGAAGGACTTTGCGGCCCGCCACTCAATCAGTGTATCCAAACACAGCCTTACTCGCCTTCTCAGTCAACCGGGAAGAGCAGAGGAATGCGTACCAGTAAAATCATAGCCATCACTGCAGCTGTAATTGGCGGAGTCTCTCTTATGCTCATTGTTCTCATTGTCTATCTCATGAGACGTCCCGTGAGGCCAGTGTCTACTTCTGTTCAAGATGTCAAATCATCAGAGACGACTTTGGACATTTACTTCCCTCCAAAAGAAGGATTCACATTCCAAGATTTAGTTGCAGCTACTGATAATTTCGATGAGAGCTTCGTAGTTGGCAGAGGAGCTTGTGGAACAGTCTACAAAGCAGTACTTCCTGCCGGATACACTCTAGCTGTGAAGAAGCTAGCATCAAACCACGAAGGTGGCAACAACAACAATGTTGATAATAGTTTTAGAGCAGAGATTCTAACACTTGGGAATATTAGACATCGTAACATTGTGAAGCTACATGGATTCTGCAATCACCAAGGATCAAATCTGCTTCTTTACGAGTACATGCCCAAAGGAAGTCTTGGAGAGATACTCCACGGTCCATCTGACAACTTGGATTGGTCGCAGAGATTTAGAATCGCGCTTGGTGCAGCTCAGGGCCTCGCGTATTTGCACCATGATTGCAAGCCGAGAATCTTCCACCGGGACATAAAATCGAATAATATCTTGCTTGATGACAAGTTTGAAGCTCATGTTGGTGATTTTGGACTAGCAAAAGTGATTGATATGCCACATTCAAAGTCTATGTCTGCCATTGCTGGCTCCTATGGCTACATTGCACCAGGTAAAGTTTTTTTCTTTTGTTATGTGCAATTTTTTTTTCCAAGTGAGAGGATGAGAAAAATGATTTCCGAACCCGAATTAAACCAAATTGTTTAAACGAAATCTTCTAAAAAATAATATAATTAGTTAAATATATTAAAGTTTTAAAATATTAATAGTTAATTTATGTTTATTTTTGTTATAAACTTTTGTATAAAAGCCGAACAGAACTTCAACCCGAACCAGACTGAACCGAATAACCAAATGCCCACCAAATTATGGAAGATCTCTGTTATTTGCACTTGAAGAAAAAGTTAATTACAATTTGACTTAAACCAAGTAAACCAGAAATACACATATGAATTAGGCTAAATTGAGACTCTAATCTGACCAAACCAGCTAACTATGCATATATTGACAGAAACTGTTTCATAACTTGTGCAGAATATGCATACACAATGAAAGTGACAGAGAAGTCTGACATCTATAGCTACGGGGTGGTTTTGTTGGAGCTGTTAACCGGAAAAGCACCGGTTCAGCCAATAGATCAAGGTGGGGATGTGGTGAATTGGGTGAGGAGTTATATAAGAAGAGATGCATTATCCTCTGGAGTTCTTGATGCTCGGTTAAATCTACAAGACGAGATAATCGTATCTCATATGCTAACTGTGCTAAAGATTGCTCTGCTTTGTACAAGTGTCTCTCCCGTCGCGAGGCCATCAATGCGAGAAGTTGTTCTCATGCTTATTGAATCTAATAGACAAGAAGGAGAAGAAGAACACTTGGATAAGGAATTGACACACACTACTACTACCTCATGACTGAATACATTATAATAATTGTATCTTCTCTTTTTATTCCCGAGATATGATTCTTCAATGTAAATTCTTATACGCAGCTATATCAAAAGATATATCTCTTTTTCATATGTCCTCATGCAGGATTAAGTATAAATGTATTGTTTTTAAATGCTGCAAAAGAAAAAATCAAAACCTACTGAATAGAAAGAGTGAATTTACGAAATAGCAAAACTGCGGCTACTAATTGGGTGAGAAGCAACACTTGCAATTACTTTTTAGCAATCGATAAAAAGGTATCGGTAAAAGTTGAAATGGACCCACCACGTTAGTTTTACCGAGAGTGATGCGGTGGGGGATGCAAATGGGTTTCTCCAATGAGTGACATTGAATATGGGTGGTACCTGTCATGCGTATTGATACTCTGCCCTGCTTTTGTCGGTGACGTCATGGAGCCGAAGACAAATTGAGGTAGGAGTGATTGCAGCCACAGTGGAAAAATTCAAATATCAAATTTGGGAGGAAATATGTCGGACTGGGAAAATTTAAACCCGTAATCTAGTCGGGTGGAAGGCCATAAATAGAGGTGAGGTGAGGGGTGAAATAGATCGCCATCATCAAGTAGAAACACAAACTTGAGAAGTAAATTTTAGTATCCGTTGTTCATTGTTTCTCTACATAATCTAAAGTAACCAAGAAATGATACCCCCTCATATGTATTGTAGTTGTATTTTTTACTTGATATGACTCTTTTTGTGTATGTCAGATCGTCATAATGGGGTTGGAAAGCGAGAACATGACTAATCTAGTTGTGGTGGAACAAGGAGTTTGGAAAAAGGCTGATGAGGGAGTATGGCGGTTCGAGTTGTTTAATGATAGGGCGAGTAAGGTCGTGAAACTGAGGGAAAGATAAGGTTTCGAAGCTGGTAAGACATTGGTCGTAGGTGAGATGGGGATTGATGTATTGGTGGAGACGATAGCTCTCAGCTATGAGATACCCAAATGGATGGATACCAACGACAAAGCAAGTCTGGTGACGATTCACATTAAGACTGACGATGACATGGACATGTTCCTAGCAATGCGAGTGGACTTGTAGGATCTAAAGCTATTGGTGGTACCACTGACCAAAAACACACAACTTGAAGTTGACGAATATGGGGTTGTGCCGATAGTGAGTGAGTGACCGTTTGCAAAGGTGATGAACAAGAAGCAAATGGAGAAGCATGCAGCACAAAACGCAACCAATGGCGAGCGATGAGATCCGTTTAACACAAACATGGCTCAAATTAGGGGAATAAAGTTCATGAATGACGCTAGGGTGGCCAGGAAACGCATACCAGGCCCGTGGAAGTTGTGTCACTGTCATCGGCCTTTAAATGGCATAAAGCTATGTGCTAAGCTATCCGCGAGTTTAGTAATCGCTAGAGCATAGGCCCATTGGAGAATGGTCAAAGGGAGTCATAGCGCTGACATGATACATGTTCAAACAGTTTAAAGTGGAAGTGAAAAGTAAGAATTCAAAGACGGTAAATGGGCGATATTTTCGAAGATCTTCTCAGGTGCGATCACAAGGGAGATTCTAGGTTTCGTCTACATGGCCGCGCTGCCAGGCACGGTGGCTCCACTGCCGTGCACTCCGGGGGCTCCGCCGAGTCATCAAGGTGCAGGGGAGGTTATGCAAAACAGAGCTATCTCAAAGGAACAGATGAGATGCAGAGCAGAGCTGAAGAAGGGGATCAGTGTGACGTTATCAGAGTGGGAGACCGAGTCGTGAGGGATGAAAGTCAGGGAGGGGAAGCTGTGACTCAGAGATTATCGGGAGGGGCAGAGGTCGGGAGCACTGCATCAGACCTAGATGGTTCAGAGTCTGTGTCACGGGGAGTTTTGGAGACGGGGGTAATCGGAAGCGATGATCTCGTTCGTCGGGCTGAGACAGTCGTCGAGTGTGAAGCAGAGGGAATCACAAATAACGGTGTGGGAGAATCCAAGGAGAAAAACTCAGATGGAGAGTTAAGCACAGTTCGGAAAACACTATCAAAGAAATCTTGGGCAAACATTGTTCGTTGACCATCGCTTACACACTTTGATTACACAATTTAGGAAACAAATGAAAGACAGGTGGTAAATGTGCCAAATGAAGTGTTTGAAGACGCACCACCTCTCTGGGAAGAGTTTGTGATTGGAAATTTTGCTTCGTCAGCTCCACATGTGGCGAAAGTTCACGTGATAGTCAACAAAATCTGGAATTTGGGAGACAAAAGTATCAAAATAGATGCTTATGTGGTGAACGAAACAGCTATCAAGTTTCAAATTCGGAATCGAAGTGCTCGAACTCAAGTATTAAGGAGGGGCATGTGGAATATTTGCGACATTTCCATAATAGTCTCAAAGTGGACACCGATTAAGGGAGAGGCGCAACCCATATTAACATCAATGCCTATGTGGGTAATGCTGAAAAATGTACCACCAGCACTATTCTCCTGGAAGGGTCTGAGCTTTGTTGCAAGTCCTGTGGAATTCCACTAAGAGTGCACCAAGAAATGGAGCTGGTTGAAAACTTTGATGAAGCCAAGCTTTTCATATATGTAAATCTCAAAATGGATTTACCATCAAGCTACAGTTTTAATGTTAAAGGAGAGGAGTTCGAGGTGAAATTTGTTTACCCTTGGCTTCCTATGCGATGTGGAAGCTACCGGAAATGGGGATATACGGAAGCAGGATGTCTAGAAAAGTTTCAAACTCAAGCATCAAGAGAAATAGAAACTGGAAGAGAGGGTGTGACGGAACAGGAAGTATCTGAGCAGAAAAATGTGTCAACTTCGGAGGCTATAACAGCTGCTGGAAATTTAGAGACTGAAAAAGGGATATGTCGAGTGTTAACTCGGAGAAAGAATGGAAATCTGTTTCACAATCTCAGAGCAAAAGGTCAGGGAAGAGAAGATTGGTTTATGGCGAGGTAAAGATAGCCACACCATCGAGATTTGAGGTCCTCAAGTCTCTAGAACTGGAAGAGGAGAGGTCTGGAAGTTTGGGAGAACCACAAACTGAGGCTGAAACACAGAGTTTCAGATCAAATAAGACCTATGCATCTCCACATCGAGGGTCGAGAAAAATGAGGTGCAGGCACGATCAGAGAACTTGGGACTGGAGCTTTCAGAAAAGCAAAAGCTGGAGAAAATGAGGTCTGCTGGGTTGGTAGCTCCTCAGGGAGCTTCGCTTGAAGAAGCAAAGGAAGTTGCCATCTCGGGTCCGACTGCAGAGAAGAGGAAGATAATGTTGCAGGTGCCTAACATACAAAATGAGGCTAAAATGAATACAAGTAATGGCTCCTCTGCAAAGGGATCTACTAGTTTGAGCTCAGAAAATCTGGAGAAGGAAAAAAACGTAGATGCAAATGGTTTGGAAACCTCAGCCGGGGGAAAAGATTCAAGGTCTGGTGAAATAAACAACTCAGGATTATCTGCTTCAGACCCTGAGCTGGAAAGGTTAAAGTTTACGAGTTTTTCAAATGATCAACAGAAGACGGAAGAAGTAAGTAATCAAGGGAGCGTGGCAACACTTGGAAAAACCAGAAATGATGAGGTTATAGTGAAACCGCTGGTATCGCCTGAAACTATGACGCATATGAGAATTCCCATACCCAGATCGGCAAAGATGCAGAAGCAGACCCAGACCTCATCCCAACAAGCCGGAGATAAAATCCCGAGTACATTAGGAAGAAGGAACCAATGAAAAAAACAATAATGTCGTGTTTTTTTTGGAATATCTGGGGATTCAACAAGCTGAGAAAACATTCAATCTTCAAAGAGCTGATAAACAAAAACTCGTTGGTTTTTAGTGCCTTACTGGAAACAAGAGTAGTGAAAGACAAGGCGGATGCGATTGTAAAATCCACCTTTAAGGACTGGTCCATGGAATCAAATTATGAGTTTAATCCACTTGGGAGAATCTGGGTAGTGTGTAGCAACTCAGTTTCATTGACAGTGGTCTACAAGACAAGTCAGTTGATATCATGGTCACTAGGAGGAGTTACTATGCACTTTCGTCTACGCATCAAACTTATTGGAGGAAAGGCATGAGCTCTGGGCTGATTTAAAGGCTCACTGTGATGATTTTCGATCTAAGAGATTTGCCTTGACTATGCACTGGAGACTTCAACTAAATTTTGGACACTTCGGAACACTCGACAACCAATATAACGCATGCAAATTATCCAGGTATGTTGGAATTCCGTGAGACAGTGCGGCATTGTGACTTAGTGGATATGACGTTTCATGGACCCGCATTTACTTGGTGTAACAAACGAGAAGAAGGGTTGATATGTAAAAAACTGGATCGTGCTCTTGTGAATAATGGCTGGATGCAGAGGTCTTCGTCTCTTACTGCAGATTTGAAGGTCGGGGATGCTCAGAACATGTATGCGGGTTTATCTCGCTATACAGAACTCTGCGTAAACCAAAATTTCCTTTCAAGATAGTAAATGCAGTAATAGCTATGACAGGGTTCAAGGATCTTGTGGAGAGTTATTGTTCAGAACGGTTGCTCTATACCCTTCAACCTCTGCGCTTTTCCATTTTTCGAAGAAAATAAAGCTGTTTAAGCCAATCATTAGAGGTTTTAGTAGACAGAGGACACATCATTTGACAAGAAGAAAAGAGGAGGCTTATGTATTGTTGTGTGAGAAACAGACGACCACTCTAACCAATCCGAATGATCAAAACATGATGGAAGAAGCCCAAGCTTATGACGCTTGGGAGAGGGTGGCGAGGATAGAAGAAAGCTTCCTAAGGCAGAGGGCAAAGCTTCATTGGGTTAAGGTAGTAGATCAAAACAACCGATTTTTCTACAATGCGATCAAGGAACGAGAAGTGAGAAACTAGATTTTTGAGATAAGGTTCTCTTCTCAATGCCACTAAACAAATCCCCTGGACCGGATGGATACACGGACGATCCTTTCTCTAATCCCCAAAAAAACAGGGACTCTAGGGATGAGTGACTTCAGAATAATATCTTGCTGCAACGTGATGTATAAGGTGATCTTGAAAATCATAGCAAATTGACTTCACTGCATTCTCCCGGACTTCATATCCCATAATCAGACAGCCTTCATTAAAGATTGATATCTAATGGAAAATTTTCTGCTTGCGTCTAAATTGGTAAACGATTATCACAAGCCGGAAATATCTTCCAGATGCGCCATGAAGATCAATATTAAAAAAGCTTTTGATTATGTAAACTGGAAGTTCCTCGTCAAACATCTGCGAGAAATACAGCTGCCGGAAGTCTTTGTAAGGTGGATTGAGCTGTCTGTTACCACCCCATCATTCTCAGTTCAGATAAATGGGGAGTTGACTAGGTTTTTCAGAAGTGAGAGAGGATTACGCTAGGGATATTCTCTATCTCTTTACCTTTTTTGTAATCTGCATGAATTTTCTCTCTTTAATGCTTGAAAAGGCTACTAGGAATGGTGAGTTTGATTATCATCCTAGTTGCAGGAGTTTGAATATTACACGTCTTTGTTTTGCAGACGATATCATTGTGTTTACAGACGGAAAAGTTCAATCAATCAAGGGGATTCTGGAGGTCTTCAAAAAATTTGCTCGGATATCTGGACTCGACATAAGCTTGGAAAAAACAATGTTGTTTATCACTGGTATCTCATTGGGAATTCGGGAATCGCTGAATAAGTTTCCTGTTGAGATTGGAGCATTACTGGTAAAATATATAGTGCTTCCTCTCCTAACAAAGAGAATGTCGACTACGGACTATCAACCACTTATCGAGAAAATTCGAACCCGCATCAACTCCTGGAAAAACCGTTATCTCTCCTTTGCGGGTAGGCTGCAACTTCTCTCCTTGGTAATAACAAGCTTAACGAATTTCTGGATTGTAGCTTTTAGGCTTCCAAGAGCTTGCATAAGGGAGATCAAAAAAATCAGCTTTGCTTTCTTGTGGTCTGGCCCGACACTAAAATCAAAGAAATCAAAGGATGTTGTTTGTAGGCCCAAGTCAAAAGGGGGTCTCGGTCGAAAATCTTTGGTTGAAGCTACCAAGGTGAGCTGGTATAAACTAATTTGGAGGATAGTCTTCATCAAAAGACTCGCTATGTGTAAATTGGATAAAGAAAAATCTGATTCGAAAAGGCTCTTTTTGGTCGGAGAAAGCTACCAAGACAGGGGATCATGGATGTGGCAAAAAATACCTCAAGTATCAAAACTCGGCAAAAGCATACCACAAGGTTGAGGTAAGTAATGGCTCCCGAACATCTTTTTGGTATGATGACTGGTGCTTGCTTGGGAGATTGATTGATGTGTTAGGAGAGGGGGTTTTTTATTGATATGGGAATAAAGGCTGGAGATATGCTGTCGGATGTGCTAGTAAGTCACAAGCCTCGACGAAGAAGACCGCCAGTCCTAGCACAAATAGAACACGAAATCAGTAAGGTAAGAGACGGGCGGTATCTAGATGAGGACACAACCCTTTGGAGGCACATAGAGGACAGGTATAAAGTGCAGTTCTCATCTACGAAAACATGGAATCAACTATGAGAGGCGAGCAACCAAAATTCATGGTATAAGGCGGTGTGGTATTTGCATGCTACTCCAAAATATTCTTTCATTATGTGGCTAGCTGCTTTAAATAGATTGTCAATGGGGGATAGAATGCTTACTTGGTCACCCAGCATCTTGGCAAAATGTGTCTTTTGCACAGAACCCATAGAGACTCGGGATCACTTATTCTTCTCTTGCCACTTCACATCACAAATTTGGTACAAGCTCGCTTATGAACTGCTTCGCCAAGACTTCACAACCTAGTTCACTAAGCTGATGACGATGTTTCACACCAAGAGTAACAAGACGACGGAGGATTTTATTGTAAGGTACACGTTCCACACGCTAACATACACTTTATGGACAGAACAAAACCAACGAAGACATGGAAGAACACCCCTTCGCATAGGGAGTCTGATCCGAGAAGTAGGGGCAACAGTTCAGAACAGGATATCGACCATTCAGACGCAAGAAAAAATGCTAGATGGGATACAAATCTGGTTCGCAACAAGGATCTAAGGTCGCTTCGAGTTTCAGATTTTTCAGCTCAATCGTAAATGATGTGTACTCTTTTTCCTTGGGAATGGTTTTGTCCCAACTGGGTTTTTCATTCCTTGGGTGTTAATGAGGCCATCATTTATCAATATCCTCTAAGAGCTCCATTCTAATTTATTTTCAGAAAACGGTTGCATATTATGTAAAAATAGTTTTTCTTTGAATATAATTTTACATATTATTTTTTTAAAAAAGAGAGAATGCAAAGACGTGTTAACATTATGTTTAGGCGGTTACCATTCTGTATAAATTTGTAACGACGTATCTAGATAATGCAATACTATTAGGAAAAACAAGCACTAATGAAACCGCTACAGGAAGCGTCTGGTTGTTGGGCCCAAATGTGGGGACCCATCTACACCACCAGCTACAACACCGCTGAGGGAGAAGACACACCCAGTGCAGAGAGTCCAAGTAACTAAAATCAGAACGCTCTATGTGCATAAATAACATGTATAAATTAGTATACACTCCATATATCTCTATATAGTATTTGTTGGTGTACAATAAATATATATGCATTTATCATGCTATGATGTCCTTACTAAATCAATTGGTGATGTCCTTCGTGCGTCAGAGGGCGATGGAGTACGCGTCTCGCAGACACAAAGAAGCTCTGCCGACGCAGATGTTTCAACTTCCTCAGGTCCCGAACTATCGATGTTCGTATACAATAAGGATGTAGCCCTTGTCATCGACGACGATGAACCATAAGGTATAATTACTACACAACATATTACCTTAACATTTGAACAGATTATAAATATGTTTTATTTTAAAATCAGAGCTAACTAAGGGTCTAAATCTCAGGGGCAATCCAGCGGAAGAAGTGATACAAGATGTTTCTTACGGGGTGATGATTTGTTCATGGGAAGGCTTTTCAAAAGCAAAGAGGATTGTAAAGAAAAAAATTGCGGTTCATGCAATAAATAGAACTGCAAGAGATTTTGTGAGGAAACAGAACTGGCACATGAAGAACCTATTGCTAAGTCCGCAGACCAAGAAGACACTACAAAGTCATTCAAAACAGAAACCACTCGAGCGTTGAAGCTATGATCAAAGTTACAATCAAAAACTTGCCAAGAAAATCATATCTACCAAGAAGAAACAAGTGATGATCGAGCTTGATTCAAAGATACACAAGGAGACTTCAACGATGAACTTTCAAGCTTCAACCTTACCCGCACCAAGGTAAATCGTGTGAATTCAATTTTTGTTGTCTTTGCAGGTTTAAATTGAAGATTCCATTAGAGTGTCTTAAAAACTTAGTTTTATTTTGCTTTTATTTTGAGTTTAGGCAGAGATGTAAAACTGGCATAGTTTCTTTTGATTTTGCGTTTACTTTGAATTGTTGCGTTTTACTTTCTTTCGGCCCTAGGGCTATCTTATGGACTATTATAAAGTCCCCTTGCAGCTGTGTATCTTTTCACCTTTGATTAATAAAATAATGCATTTCGTCAAACAAGAAAACCCTAGCTCTTAACCTTTAGACGTGGCTATCCCCTAAGCTCGAGAGCAAACCCTTGCCGTATTAGAGACTTCCCACCCCTCTATGTTGCACTTTGATTCATCCTCACATCACCTACTGAATCCACGAGAGATAGTGAAGGCCATCGTGTCGATTCCTTGCATTGCTTCCATCTTCTCGGTTCCAAAGAAAGAGCTAAAGGCCCTTTTGAGTCATCATCCCTATCTTTTGGCCATCATTCCTCAAGGGATATATCATCTGGTATCAGAGCCTAAATGGTTCTACACCAAATTGTTTTGATTTCATCTTTCTTTTGTTACAATTTTCTTCTTTATAATTTATTTGAAAAACCTTTCAACTAAATCGCGATTATTTACTTTAGTTTCTTAATTTTTTTATTTTAATTATCTCGTATTATAAAACCATAAAACACATAAAAATTATTCTTGTCTTATTTTTTTAAATTAATTATTCTCGGAATTTTATAAAATAAAAGGGGTTTAAATTGTTTGCGAATTTATTTTCTTTCTTGCGAGTTTTAGTGAGCTTTGTGGTCTTGTTGAGCATATCACCTAGTGTTTCTCACATGATTGTAGGAACAACTTTAGATGGACGAGCAACATATACTACCACCACCTCCACAAGTTGAGCCACTTGATGCTATAGCTCAAAGGCTAACCAACATTCACAAGCGATTGCAAGCCATGGATGAGAGGAAGACTTGATTGGAACATCCCCCGAATGTTAACGCTAGGAATGTTCAACCTAGAAGAGGAGCTCATATTGAGGATGATTTGTATGAGACTGATGAAGACGATCCCCAATATGATCATCAATGGAGCCTAGACACGGAAAGGGATCCTCATCACCAAGGATGGTTTTGAGAGGAGGAACCCTACCGACGAGGACGCTCCAACGTGAAGCTTATTCCACCAACCTATGCTGGAAAGGTTGAACCTGATGCATACTTGGACTGGGAGAAGTGTATAGAGTAAATCTTTGAGTGCTATATTTACACCGACCAAAATAAGGTAACAGTATCATCTGCTCAGCTTGTGGAGCACGCCTTGATTTGGTGGGACCTTGAACTAGGTGAGAAGAGGAGAAACCGGTATGGTCACACTAAGACCTGGGAAGACATGAAAGAGGCTTTGAAAAGATGATACGTTCCTCCGCATTATCAACGAGAAAAATAGAAATTTTTTCGAAAGCTCATTCAAGGTAACAAGACGGTAGAAGAATACTATGATGAGTTTGAGACCTTGAGGGGACATTTTGAGCTGAATGATACGGAATAATCCTTGATGGCTCAGTTCGTTGATGGATTACAAGACCGGATTTCTTGGAAGTTTTAGAGACAACCTAATCACCAAATGCAGGTGGTTTTACACCTTGTGGTACAAGCTGAGTATCAAATCAATAAGAAAACATCATCTGCTCTACAACCACGCCAGACTCAGCCTTGGTCCTTTTCCAACACAAGTAAAGCCCCAGATAAAGGAAAATTAGTAGAAACAAACCCCAAGTTTAGGCCTAGAGGCAATGAGCCAAATCGGGAAAACATACCTCAACCAAGACAAGCTACTAGTACTCAAAGGACCAGGGATATCATTTGCTTCAAGTGCCAAGGACGAGGACACTACGCTAGGGATTGTGTCAATCATAGAGTGATGATGCTCCTGCCTAGTGGAGAATAAAAGTCTCAAGATGGACAAGACGAACTAGACGAGTGTTGAGTGTCATGATTAATCCAGAGGAGACGGCTGAAGAAAATATATTTCACACACGTTGTAACATCAACAGCAAAGTGTGTAATCTCATCATTGACAGCGTATCATGCAAACGTGGCCAACAAGTATACGGTAGACAAGCTTGGCCTTCACACAACAAAACGTTTGAGGCCCTATAGGTTGTGATGGCTCAATATTCAAGCCGAGTTGAAGATTGTAGAGAAAGTTACGATCTTTTTCAAAATTAGGAAGTATTATGATCTTGTTGTTTGTGAAGTGGTAGTTTGATAGAGAGGCCTTGGCAATTTGATAGAGAGGTGATACACGATGGGAGAACCAATTACTACTCCTTCACCTACAACAAGCACAAATACAACTTAGCACCCCTCAGTCATTCTCAAGTCCTAGCGATACAAACCAAGATGACTAAGGAGAACTAGGTAAGTAAATCTAACCTTTATATATCTCCCCAGAAAGTTTGTAAGTCTTTGATTTCCAAACACATCGTGCTACTAATGATCTACAAGGAGGCGTTAGTTTTTTATTTTTTAGACTTGGATTTACTCGAAGAAGTCACCACAGTTTTACAAATATTCCAAGACGTTTTCCTTGAAGAAATGCCAACAGAATTACCACCCTTGAGAAGGATTAAACCCGAAAGAGGCTAGAGAGCTGGAGATGCATGTTTAAGATCTGATGAACAAATGATACATTAGATAAAGCCTCAGGTCTTGTGCGGTTCCAATTTTGCTAGTACCCAAGAAAGATGGCACATGGATAATGTGTGTTGATTTTCGCGATGTAAAAAACATAAATATCAAGTACTATCCCATGTTTAGATGACATATTGAACGAGTTAAGCGGAGCATCTGTGTTCTCAAAAGTTGATCTTAAAAGTGGGTATCACCAAATGAGGATCAAAGAAAGAGATAAGTGGAAGAACGCTTTCAAAACTAAACAAGGTTTGTATGAGTGGCTCGTTATGCCTTTTGGCTTAAAAAACACTCCAAGCACATTCAAGAGACTCATGAACCAATTTCTTAGGAACTTCATCAGTAAGTTTGTAGTTGTTGATTTTGGTGACATCTTAATTTATAGTAAGTGTTTATCGGATCACTGATGCACATTGAGTAAGTTTTAGAAGTTTTAGAAGTTCTTCGAAAGGAAGAGCTCTATGCTAATCTCAAGAAGTGCACTTTTTCCGCTGATAAAATTTTCTTTTTAGGCTTTGTCGTAAGTTCACCAACTATCATAGGGCATGTTTGAAGGTTCCATAGCTTAGGGAGCTTCTACTGAAGGTTTGTTAGGGGTTTTAGCACCATAGCAGCACCACTCACCGCCGTGATTAAAAAAATGCACCATTTTTATAGGGACATGATCAAAAAGATGCTTTCAATTCATTGAAGAAGAGTCTTACCAAGGCGCCAGTGTTATCATTGCCAAATTTTGATGCCATGTTTAGAGTAGAGTGTGACGCCTCAATTTTAGGAATTGGGGCAGTGTTAGATCATAAAGAAAAGCTAGTTGCTTACTTTAGTGAGCAGTTATGCGGAGAAACCCTCAACTATCCTATTTAAGACAAGGAGTTATACGCTTTGATTAGGGTTGGAGACTTTGCAACATTATTTGTTTTCCAAGGATTTGTCATACACACCGAACATGAGTCACTCAAGCATCTAATGGGTCAAAAAAAATCTCAAGAGATGGCATGCTAAGTGGTTAGAATTCAATGAAACCTTCCCCTACGTCATTAAGTACAAGAAAAGAAAGGTAAAAATAGTAGTGGATGCATTATCAAGAAAACATGCATTGGTTACTACAATGGAAGCTAAGGTATTGGCTTTCGAGCATATCAAAACAGGCTATGTGGAAGACACGGAGCTAGGATCCATTTACAAGGAGTTTGAGAAAGGAGCCTTCGGGAAATTCTACATGCATGAGGGTTTTTTCTTCAAGGAAAAATGTTTGTGTATACCACATGGATCTATGAGAGAATCGATAATATGTGAAGCTCATAGTGGAGGATCGGTGGCACACCTCAGGATAGATAAAACTTTAGCAGTCATAAAGGGGCATTTATTTTGGACTCACCTTAAAAAGGATGTTGAGAAGTTCTGCTCTCGATGCGTCACTTACCTTAGGGAAAAATCCAGGTAACATCCCTACAGTCTGTATACTCCATAACCTATTCCTAACACCCCTTGAAAAGATATTTCCATGGAATTTGTTTTAGGTTTGCCAACGATCCAACACAAAGACTCCATCTTCGTGGTAGTGGATCACTTTTCAAAAATGGCATACTTCATACCGTGCAATAAGAAAAGTTTTGCCTCACAAATTGATGATATACTCTTCTAGGAAGTTGTACGTTTGTATGGATTACCAAAAACCATATTATCGGACCGAGACACTAAATTCCTTAAGCACTTTTGGAGAACCTTGTGGAAGAAGTTATGACACAAGCTTCTCTTTTCCACCATTTTTAATCCCCAAATGGACGATCAGACTCAGGTGGTAAATCGTACTCTCTCTAGGTTACTTTTAGCCACCATCAATAAAAATCTTAGAAATTGGTTAGAGTGTATTCCTTACGTTTAATTTGCATATATCCATGCTACTACTCTGCTTCTAAATTGTCCCCATATGAGGTGGTTTACGGATGCAAACCCTTGACTCCACTTGACATGCACCCTATACCACAAGTAGACCATGTTTGCCAAGACTAAAGCAAAGATCATGAGGAAGTTACATACCACCGTCAAGGAGAACACTGAGAAAAATACCGAAGCCTACAAGCTACAAGCGGATACACACCAAAAATATGAAAGATTCCCAGCCCAGAGGAGTTCCAAACTCAATCCACGTGGAGATGGACCATTCAAAATTGTGGGAATGATCAACAACAATGCCTACCGCATTGACCTCCCAGGTGAGTTCACATTTCTAAAACGTTAAATTTGTTTGACTTGTCTCCTTGTTATGCAGGAAATCAATTATGTGGTCAGAACACTCTTAAGGGGGAGCAAATGATGAGGCCATCTGTAGCGAACCCGGAATACTGGTATTAGACCCCCATAACATACCCGAGATACCGATTGTGAGGGAGGGCCCCATTACATGTAAATAAACTCAAGATACTTAGGGAAAAGTTTAATGACGATGTACCATCTCTACTGATCAAGGAGGAAGTGTAATTACCCAGTTATATTGTGTACTGTGTAGTCGATACCGAGAAAACTCAAGCTCCATGGTGAAAAGAGATAACGACTCGTACACAGAAGGTAAGCTCTCATTTCCCTCGGAAAATTCTACACTTAATTATGTTTGGCCGAGAAAAATTGAAGGAATCACGAGCAAAACAGGAGATAGCCAAGAGCACCGAGAATACTCGGGTAAATGCCGAGTCATCACCAAGAGCTACAAGAGAACTTCTTGGGGCAAATTGCTAAGCTTTGAGTTTCATCGATAAATCAACCCCTATGAAGCAAGTGCTTGAGATGGATTCAAGATATTTTACAATGAAACAGAATAACACATGAAGAATAGCAGACGAAACTTTTGACGAGTCCGAAGATCGAGAAGACACGACAAAGTCACCCACAACAGAAACCACTCGAGCGTTGAAGCTAGGATCAAAGTTACACTCATAAACCTACCAAGAAAAGTTTCTCTACCAAGAAGAAATAGGCGATGATCGAGCTAGTGAGTCGAGACCAAAGCCTTCAACATGTGGAGAAGATCTCACTTGTGCACACAACACAAGTTTTCCATTTCTTTTATTTGTCATTTTAATGTATTACAAGAAGAAAGTCCTAGAAAGCACCAGCTGATGGACTATTTAATAAAGTCCCACTGCAGCTTTGTATTCATGCTTTTACCAATCAATAAAATAAGGCAGTTTTTCAATACCTTCTTGCTGCCGAGATAACCCTAGTCCCTCCTTGTTCCTTCGCATGGATTCCACTTAGGACAAGAGTATTTGTTGTATCAGAGAGCCTCTCATACTCTTTATGGTGCCATCAATCCATCCTTCCATCACTTATTGAATCAACAAAAGAGAGTGAAGGCCAGTTTGTTGATTCCTCATCCGTGTTATCCAAGGATCTCACCGTGTTTTTATCCGGCTCTCACTGAGTCTTTATCCTGCTTTCACCAAGTCCTTATATCATTTGGTATCAAAGCTTAAACACTCCTAACATCAGGTTATCTCAATCCTTTTACTCTTGTTTCGTCCTATTTCTGTTTTTTTTCAACTTCTTACGAAATAAAATAAAAATTTCAGTTTACTCTTTGTCGTCTGCTTAGTATTTCAATTTTATAAAATCTAACAAAAATTCATAAATATTTTTTTTCTTTTGTATTAGCTTCTCAAAACCTCATAAAACTATAAAAATTGAAGCTTCAATTTTCGAATTTTTTTGCTATTTTTTGTTCATCAAAACTTGGACCGCATAAATTTTTGTTATTTTTCTGCTTTGTGTTTTTCTTGAAAGAACTTTGACTTCTTGTTTGAATTCTGTTGCAAGGTACCAACCTCATGGCTGAAAACGCCAATCCAGAAGTTGCTCTAGCTGAAGTGTTATCTGCTATTCATACACAACTCCAAACCATTGGAAACCGGATGGATAAGCTAGAAAAAACTCTGAGAAAAGACCATATCTAGAACATGCCTAATGAACCAGCTCCAGAAAATCAGTATTAAGCGCCTCAAGATGTGAGAAGAGATCCTTACCATAAAGAAAGAGAGCGTATTGAAGAGACAAGACAAGCTAACATCGATCCTAAGTTTACAGCCCCAAATTTTGCTGGAAAAGTCAACCCGAATACCTTGATTGGGAGCGGCGTCTTGAGCACATCTTTGAACTATATGGTTACTTGGATCACAAGAAAGTGGGCTTTGCTGCTGCTCAACTTACAGACCATGTCGTTGCTTGGTGGGACATAGACAAGGTTGATAGGAGGAGAATTAGGTAAGGACATATTACTACTTGGGAAGAAATGAAGTATACTCTCCGGAAGCAGTATGTACCACCCTACTAGCACATGGAGTTACAAAAGAAATTTGGGAAATTAGTGCAAGAAAATAAGTTGGTTGAGGATTTTGAAGAATTTAAAGGCTACAAGAATCGGTTAGAGAGTGAGGAATCCGAAGAAAATCTTATAGCGCAATTCTTTGACTGCCTCAATGACCGTATATGGAGAATACTCGAGAGGCAGTCTAATCATGATCTCCAAGATATTTTTCATATGGAAATGCAAGAATAAAAACACATCAAGTGTAAGGTGGCAACCACTAGTCGTTCTTAGGCGATAACATCATTGAACACGAATAATGCTTTGAGTGTCCAGATGTGGGATAGCTCTTAGTCACAAGAAGATTTTTAAGTACCATGACTAACCTGGATGAGAAAGCTCAACGTTAAATAATCTTTCATACCCGGTGCATTGTGAACAACAAGGTTTGTAGTCTCATCATCGATGGAGGCTCATGCACTAACATGGCGAGTAAGATTATGGTTGACAAGCTAGGACTTCCGAAGATGAAGCATCATAGGCCCTACAAGCTTTGTTGGTTGAATGACAGTGTGGAGTTGAGGAATGCAGAGCAATTAACCATACCTTTTAGCTTGGGGAGGTATCATGACAAAGTTCTTTGTGATGTGGTGTTATCGATCCATCCTTCCATCATTTACCGAATCAGCAAAAGAGAGCGAATGCCAGTTTGTCGATTCCTCATCCACGTCGATTCCCCACATCGCTTCCAACTTCTCGGTTCCGAAGAGAGAGCTTAAGCCAGCTTTAGAGTCATCATCCTTATCCTTTAGCCATCGTTCCTCGAGGGCTATATCATCTACCCATTGAGTTGATAAAAAAAGATGTAGAATTCAATTAGGAAAAAGCTCAAGAAGAAGCATTCCAGTTGTTAAAAGACAAATTGACAAACGCTCCTCTATTGTATTGAGATTTATTATGATGTTTCTAGAGTTTGAATTGAAGGTGTGATGATGCAAGAGAAATGGCCAATCTTAGTTTAGGGAGATGCTGAATGAAGCAATTTTGAACTATCCTACATATAACAAGGAGATATCCGCTTTAGTAATGGCATTGCAAACAAGGCAACACTATCTATGGCCAAAAGAGTTTGTGATTCATATCGATCATGTCTTTGAAGAATTTGAAGGGCCAACGAAAGCTGAACAAACGTCATTCACGTTGGGTTGAATTCATTGAGACATTTTCTTATGTCATTTGGTAGAAACAAGGTAAGGAAAATGTTGTCGCTGATGCATTATCAAGAATGTATGTTTTACTTTCTAATTTTGATGCAAAGGTACTTGGTTTTGAACTCATTAAAGAGCTTTATGCTTCATATCTTGATTTAAAGATGTGTTTTAGTCTTGCGAAAATTTTGCACATGGGATGTTCTTTAGGCATGAAGGTTTTTTGTTTAATGAGAATATATTGTGTGTGCCTAAGTGTTCTTTGAGAGACTCTTTGGTTAGGGAATCCCATGGACGAGGATTACTAGAGCATTTTGAAGTTGCCAAAACGTTGGTAATCTTGCATGATCTTTCTACTAGCCACACATGCGGAGAGACATGGAGAGAATTTGTGAAAGATGTGTAACTTGCAAGCAAGCTAATTCTAAGGTGCAGCTGCATGTTATGTACTCTCCTTTGTATATTCCTATTGAACCATAGACTGACATCTCTATGGATTTTGTGTTGGGATAGCCTAAAACTAAGAAATGAAGAGATTATTTCTTTGTGGTTGTTGATATATTCTCTAATATGGCACATTTCATTCCATGTCATAAAAAAGATGATGCTATGCATGTTGCTGATTTGTTCTTTAGAGAAGTTGTTCGATTATATGGCATGCCTAGAACCATTGTTTCAGTTAAAGATGCTAAGTGTTTTAAACTACTTTTGGAAGATTTTGTGGAATGAGTTAGGAAGTATTTTTTTTCAACTACTTGTCATTCTCAAAATGATGGTCAAACTGAAGTAGTGAATCAAACATTGTTTACCTTGTTGTGTGCTATCATTAAAACAAACATTAGAACTTGGAAGATTGTTTGTCGTATGTTGAGTTTGCTTTCGGAAAGGTTGTGTGTGAATTTATATGGGAAAAGAAATGTTGAACTTGTTAAGAAAATTCATGAGAAAGAAAGACTAAAAATGGAGAAGAAGACTGAGAAATACCAAAAGCAAGCAAACAAAGGACGTCGCAAAGTGATATTTGAACTTGGAGATTGTGTTTGGGTGTATATGTGGAAGGAACGTTTCCCAGCTCAAAGAAAATCAACTGATGCCAAGAGGAGATGGTCTATTTAGAGTCTTAGCGTAGATGAATGACAATGCATACAAACTGGACTTGTAAAGTGAGTACAATATAAGTGAAACTTTCAATGTTTATGATTTGACTCCTTTTGATATAGATGACAAGATTGATTTGAAGACAAATCACTTTCAAGAGGAAGGGAATGATGAGGACATCGTGAGCAGAAAGTATCATCGAGAGGATGCATTGTTTGTATCCGTTGGACCTATGATGAGGGGAAAAGCTAAAGAGATTACGAAAGCACTTTAACAAACTAATTCAAGAGATTATGGACAAAGAGAGCATTCAGAATTTAATTAATGAAGTTAACTATCAAGCTCAAACATTATAAACCTTAAATAAGTGAATTAATTTTCTGGTCAAAAAGAGTGATGAAAATAAGTCCAAGAGTTCCATTTAAAAGCATGCATATAGGAGTTCAAGAGTTGCATCTACATTTTAACTCCCTATCTTTGTTTCTTTTGTTTGCATGACAATTTATTATTTAGTTTTCAAGATATATTTTCTTTTAAATACATTTAATCTCTATTGGAGAAATCATCCAACTTTTTATTAATATCTTTTCTTTGTGAGAGTGATTATCCTTGAGTTTCTTGTGAACTTTTTGATATTTTGGTGTGTTATATTTGAGTGATCAAACCGGTTTATCAAGTGTTCTCCATCACACATATGTGGCCATTCACTAACCAAAGAGTGTAGAAGTGTTCTAAGTGAGTTTAAGATCTTAGGTTTAATATATTTATGGTTAAGCTATGCGAGTTCTTTATTCCGATGTTCCACCGTATTGTTTCATATGAGTGTTTTAAATATGTGTTTGGTCTAAGATTTAATATACCTTAAGTTTGTGTTACACGAGTTCTTTAAAGTTGAGGATGATACCTCTTGGAGTTCCGCATCAATGACCATAGATAGTTGAATTATTAGTTTCATGTTAAACAACCTAAGCTCAATACCAAACTAAATTGAAACCGGATAGGATCTAAAACTCAACTCGTAACTGACCCTACTTCTTCTTCTTCTTCACTCAACTGGATTTTGAATCTTCATATCTTTTAACCCATGATTTTTCTCGATTTCCTTCTTCAGCTCTTCATTTTCACTTTCCAATAAATTACCATCTTAGCATAATATCTCAATTGACTCCAAATTTATAGAAATCTAAAATCATTTCCAGGTCCAGCTTTTCATCAAAAAAGGTGAACGAGCTATTTAAAACACAAAGATACTCTCAATCTCAGATTATTAGATTAATAAATTGGGTTTGATTAGAAAAACACAACTTTCAATTCAAAACAACATTAAATCGATGAAATTAAATCTAATCTCTAAGAAATGAAACAACCCTTAAAACTACATCAATGGCTTCCGTAGGGAGAAAATTAATCAAATTTAAATCATTAAGAAGAAAAAAATGAACTGAAAGCTGAAAAACAATTGACGCAAGCGTCGGGATTTTTGTCGGTTCTCTTTTCTATTTTAAGGTGATTCTGCGTTTGATGTTTCTCTAGAACGAGTTTAGATTTAGTTCTCGTGTTTCTGCCACTTACCATTGTTCATCTGAATTTGCCAGATATGCTGATTTTAGATCTCTTATTCGAATAAATTTTGACGTTGGATCTTTGATCTCTTGGTTGCAAAATCTATAATTCAGATAAATCGGAACTAACCTTTCAATCCAAGTGGAAATGCGATCGAAGAAGTTTACAAGTTGTTGTGCTAAAGAAGAATAAAATGGGGAAGAATGAAGAAGACGATGGGAGTTTTCTTTTTATTTTTTTGGTTTTCTGGTCAAAAAAGAGAATTGGATTTTCATTTACAGTTGGATTGTAATTGGATCTTAGTTTGGTTTACTATCGCTTTTAAATGGTTAAAATGTTATTTACAAATAGTAAACCAACTAAAACCAAAATCTAGATATTTTAGGTTTCGAATTATATTTTCATGATGATATAAGTTTGTAACTTTTGATTTTGGAAGATATAAGTTCAAAATTATTATTTTAAAGGTACTTAGAGTGAGGTTCTAGTTTGCGCTACATGTGATGCTATCCGACAGTTATCATAGAGAAATAAATCGTGAGCCCTTACTTTAAAATTAGTTAACTCTTATCTATAAATTCAAAATGCCAAGTTACTCACTAAATCTATCTTCAACCTTAATAATGGAGAATAGAAAATTATGGGCGGTACAAACATTTCTGCCTTCTACGTGACAGTGACAGGGAAGGGATGCCGCGTGAGGAACATAGCCTTGGTCACATTACCGCGGTATTGAAGAACAACACTGTCTTTCGCCGTGTTATCGTTTAGAGCTCTCTTACCAATGGCCATCATGGATGCTGGTACGGGAGTGATAGATAGCTAAACCGATCTACATTGCCGATGACAAAGATATGGCACTATTCATGACGATAAAAGTTAACCTCAATGGTTTGCATTCGCGCGTACAGTTGATACAAAAATGGTGTGGTTAGTGGCAAAAATAGCAGTCGGGAGAAGGGGTGACGATAAGTTTTAGCAAGCTAACAAGCCTGTTAATGGAGAAAATAAACGTTGCCAGCGAGTAGCTAAGATGGAGCGGGTTGGCAACCATTCAGCAGCGATGGGTCCAACTCTAGTGGTGTTGTTGGTGTGTTACAAATCAAGCTCATTATCCATATTCTATTGACGAGCATGCAACTATTTGTGACCCCCGATACGTCTTCCATAACAATTGTTGATGAGGAAGTCGTTGAGAAAGCCACGGTGATATATTTTGCAAAAGCCTAGGGTAAAAAGCTGTTTTTTATCCTGAAAACAATGTCGTTACCACCATTTATTAATGATGGTATTATCAAAGATATCATTATGTTACCATGTATTTCCAAACTTAGCGCCTCATCTGAATGGAGCTGCAACCCTCTCATTAGAGAAGGCGAAAGGGAAAAAGCCTAAGATAACTTAAGCTCGTTTGTCATTAACAAGTTCGACAATCTAATATAATTTTCCCCACTATCATACTAATGATCCATCACAATTGTGGAGGGATTTCGTAGGTTCAAAAAAGTAGAGAGCTAGGTCATGGTACAATGTATTGGAAGAGGTTGGAGGTGCTCGTCAGGGCATCAACTTCAGTTTAAATGAAAAGGTCAGAGTGTTGGGGTTAGAAACTGAAAGCTCTCCACTTCTGGATAAGAGCGTACAACTAAAAATTGCTAGAACATAGGGCGATATATTACCATGCTACTACTCAGAGAGGAAAGATCCAAATGGTTTTCCATCACTGATGGTAAGTCGGTCTAACAGCCAAGTGGGTAATGTACTTTAAAATACAGCTGTGAGGGATTGAAGGAAGTTCTTCATTAGAAAGATTGTGCCTAATGTGGTAGGAAATTCAGCACATGGTACTCACGTTCCAACAATATGAGGGTGATGATGCTTTTGTCAGGAGGTTGGTTAATAAAAAGGAGTCATGAAAAATGAACCTTGTCATTCATGCGATACACCAAAAATTCCACTTCACACATTAAGGGTGAACCCCAATCAGGTGATTGTGGTATGCGGTAGCAATACAATCACATGGAATGTATCTGCTACAAAAATGGAGGAAAGTGAGAGATATGAGGTTAGGACCATCTCCCTTCAACACACTTTCAGTGTTGACGCTAGGGGAGATTTTCACAAACAAGCATCGATGGTAGTTATCGAGAATCTGAAGCACATCAAGTACGTAGGCGTTGGGAGAGGGCCGAGACCAAATGAGCTCCAACAGATGTTAGGCCAGGAATTTAGTTTCAACGTCTTCTATTGGAAAGCATGGAGCGTTCTTGAGATAGCCATGGATAATGCAATGGGCTATACTATGGGTAGCTAAGCAATGATACCGCCTTACTTCAATTTGTTACTGGAGACGAATCTTAATTCCATGGCGGGGCTGGAAATAGAACTTGATTAATTTAGGAATGAGTAGTTCAAGTATCTTTTCTTTTCCCTCTCTGTATCGATTAGAGGATACCTTTACTAGGAAAGTTGTGGTGGTAGACGGGACCCACTTGCATGGAAGGTTTGGAGGCATGCTGGTTGATATGTTTGTGCAAGCTGCGAATTATCAAAAATTTCCCCTTGCATTCGGTATCGTCAATAGTAAGCACGATGATACATGGACTTTGTGCATGCGCACTATGCCATATACTAAAGCATAAGAAGGTAACCAAAATCTTAGTATCTAAATTATCATTCTCCATGTCGACTGACTAAATATCAGTTTGTCAGACTATAATTGTTTTTACTATTACAATACAATGGTTTCCAGGTTTCTCCCATTGCCTGCCATGCCGGCTGCGTTGTGCATATGGTAAGAAACTTTCTTGTCATCTTTAAGTCTTACGAATTTGGCCCCTTGGTATCCATGACAGCAAGGGCATACCGCCTAGAATATTTTAGCAAACTGTTTGTTGAGATAACGACAAAGGAATCGAGATGTGTTATCTATTTAATAGGGATCGACTTTAAACAATGGACAAGATCTCATTTCGTGGGGGGGGGGAGGAATGGTACAAAGTAATGACGAGTAATATCTTTGAGTCGCTATATAAAAATTAACAATAATAAAAGATTATCCGGTAATTTCTATTTCAGAGTCTCTCCAAACAACGTTGGTAAGTTGGTTTGCTCTTAGGCGTAAAGTGGCATGGAAAGATGAAAAATTAATTCCTCCAAAGGTGTAGAAGATTCAGATTGTAATTTTCCATAACAGTGTAGGCACCTTTTTGGTGAGAATAGCTAACGGTCAATATGAAGTACATGACGATGATAACAACACTTTTGCATTCCATTTGTTTGAGAGTATCCGTATGAGCCAAGATTTCCATCTTATAACAATACTATATAGTCATGCGGTGGCGGCTGCTATCCGGTAAGGAATAAAGGCTGACAACTTCTTTGGAGCTCACCACACGGTTGCAAATCTTAGGTTGGGATACACTGGGCTTGTAATGCCAGTTTTAGATTTTGTCGTATTAACTCCAGCTTCAAAGGATGTTGGTAGTGGATCCCTAGCACCCCCAACCGTTCCCCAACCACCTGGGATGCCAAGGAATAGGCATATTTTCTCTTGTGGAAAGTTTAAAGTTAGTTGTAGTTTATATTTACAACTAGATCATTAATTGTGTAACATATAAATTGCGATGTAATATTGCTTATATGCCAACAACAGAAGACTTCAAGAAAACAGTGTGGATGATGCCTTTGTCTAGGACACAATCGTGCCACATGACGTGCCCCTCTTTGGGTAATGTGACATAATACAATGAAAATTAAATGTTTTCCTAGATAAAAAATATTGTGTTTTAAAAAAACATTAAATTTAAAGGAGCCGTGAAGAGTTGTGCATGTGTTCAAGTTTTTGGGTTGGTAGGGATATGATTGAGTGACGGTGCACAACATCGTACGGGTTAACGATTATGCACATGAATAAACTTCCCCTTTTCATATTTTACTTCTCACTATTGGTATACAACATAGTGTGTTCAGTACACTTGTTACTAGTCATTTTGTCTTGTGAGCGGGACAAAAATCTTCGGTTGATGTATAATTTACTAGGACTCTTGCTCATTGTGTTGGGTAAGCAAGAGATTATTCGATAATTAGGATCAGTAACTTATGTTTTGTTGATCTACCAACTTATTTTTTGTAACCTCCATCGACACCAACTATAAATGGAAGTTGGTTTACCACCTAATGTTTTATTACTTATGTCTATGTTAGCCATGTAAATAATTTTTCTTTTTACCAACTACAACCAAAGATGGCCTCAAAGATCTTAGCAACTACAACCAAAGATGGCCTCAAAGAATCTGTGTGAATTCGTAGACTACACTCTTTCCAAATCGAGTACATTGAGGCTTGAAAGAGGAGTCTTACAATGAGGGAGATATTTGGGTTTCTTGATGGCTTTTGTAACCACCTCAGTACATCCATTAAATCTGAAGGGGATTCACATTAACTCTTGAGTAGAAAAATGACCATACCTGAGAGCTATAACCGCAATCAAAGAAGAGGTGCTAATGTGATTCTGACTAAGCGTTGCATAGGACACAAGACAAAGGCACTAGAAACCTCCACATTGCAAGTCTATCTCTAGTATGCAAACAGTTTTGAGCTACAACCCAACATAGGAAAGCATGCTTGTGTATTCGTCCCTTACACCATATTTCTTTATGCCAATCCACATGTTGGGTCTAAGGATTGAGGTAATGTCAAGTTGTTGCTGTAAAGAACTGAATTGAAGGCCTATCCTCTCCAATCTTCCACAAATAAACATCATTAACCTCACTATCAACAGTAGATTGTGGTTGAAGAAGCATCTTTCGGAATATAGATAAGATAGATTTCCGACTCCTTCTTGAGTTAAAACACCAATCAAAACCTAATAAGGCATCCACTAATACTGCAGTCAAAGAGATGCCAGTAGATTGGGGGGCTAAATGACCTGATAGTTCAATGCGAGGGCCATGTCCTATTCAATTATTATGCCAAAAAGGATGTGATTCATGAGTCCACTTCACATACAATAAAAGGCCTAGCTATTGGCCTTAATTTGCACAATCTTTTCCAAATCTAACTGCTAGTAGCCTGACGGTTTAGGTCCCAAAAATTCTTTTGACCAATCAAGTTTCTCCTAATCCAAGACACCCATAACTATTCTCCCTTGGAGAATAACAACCAAATAAGCTTAACAACAAAATATAGTCAAGTGCTAATGCTAATAATGGAAATTTTAATCTAATGAAAGAATGACTTGTTGTCGGTGATCAATCACGTTATAGTAGTCAGGTAGGAGGAAAAACTGGCTCTAGAAGTAGTGGATCTCATAGAGCCCACGATAGGGATGCTAGTGACTACAACTCTGTAGGATCTAGTACTCGTCCAATGGAGAGGGGTGCAGCTAAAAAGGCTTAAAATAAAGGTAACAGCGCAACCTTGAAAGTGATCAACGAAGGTGGAATGAAATCAAACAATTCAAGGAGCAAGAATTGGAACAATTGGATAAAATAGCTATTAAACAAGAAGAGGATAACCAATTTATGAAATAAAGGACTCAGGCTAAGAAGATAAGGTTGTTTATGAAGCTAAGTGAAAAGGAGCATCTCGATGACCAAAGCAAAGAGCTATTAGAGAAGCTTTTAGAGCTGTTAAATTATGATCAAAATAGTTAATTAAATTTTGACATATAAATATTTTCTACTTTAACAAAGTATATAATTGTACATGAATAGAATGATAAATATTAATTTTTGATAAATAAGTCTAATTTAGAAACTATAATTTAAATGTACCATATTACTTATAAAGTAAGAATATAATCAAAATATAAAATATAATTTTATATTTTTCGTTTATATTTATTAGGAGAGAGAGAAAATAAGTTTTATTTTTTCGAAACTAATAATTATTTAAAAGAGTTTGTTTAGATTTTTAATTAAATTTTTTAACATTAATTAAAAATTCTTATTTATATTTATTAGGAGAGAGAAAATAAGTTTTATTTTTTAGAAACTAATAATTATTTTTTAAAAAATGATTTTTATTAATTTAAATAATTTTTTATTATTTAAAATAATTATTGGATTTTTTATTCAAAAATCGTTTTATAAATAATTTAATTAGCAAAGATTACGTTGATTATTATGATTTTATTTGAAAATATTTAAATTAACAACATATAAATACTTTCAAAATTTTCATAATAATATCATACATGGAGATTTAAAATATTTAGAATATCATAACAATTAATATATACATTTTTTATTTTCAAAAAGTAAATCAAATGCACAAAGATAGTAACACCAAATCCGCAATTGATATATATAATTTATTTTCAAAAAATCAGTGTTTATAATTTAAAATATATTTATCACAATTAAAAAAACTAACGACTAAAATTTGAAATTAAATTTTATAGTTAACACAAAATCTAAAATTTAAAATTAAATTTAGTGAATTAATTTCCATCCATATTTAATTTAAATTTATTCCATTGATATAAATTTATTTATTTTGAATAGATTCAGTTACTATAAATCTAAATAGCGAATTTAAATTATGATCAAAATATTTAATTAAAGTTTGACATATAAATATTTTCTACTTTAAAAAAATATATATTTGTACATGAATAGAAAGATAAATATTAATTTTTGATAAATAAGTCTAATTTAGTAACTATTATTAAAATGTACCATATTACTTATAAAGTAAGAATATAATCAAAATATAAAATTTGATTTTATATTTTTCGTTTATATTTATTAGAAGAGAGAGAAAATAAGTTTTATTTTTTCGAAACTAATAATTATTTAAAATATTCTGTTTGGATTTTTTTAATGAATTTTAGAAATAATTTAAAATTTGCGTTTATATTTATTAGACGAGAAATTTTTATTTTATTTTTAGAAACTAATAATTATTTAAAAGATTATGTTTGAATTTTTTTATTGGATTTTGGTTGCATAAATTTTTGACTATTTTAACTTTCTATAGCGTGTTTAATTTAGTTTTAATTTAATAAAAATACAGTGATATTTTATGTAATATAATACATGAAATCTGGTTAAACAATTTTTAAAGTTGTTTAAATAATATAGTAATAGATTTATTGTATTTTTAATTAGTAAACAAGAATATATATCAATAACTGGTGATAGGGTATAAACCTGTTATAGAACTTATTACAAAAAAAAAAATTAATAGCACAAAAATTTGACAATTTTAGAATGTGTATATTCTCGAAATATATGCGTTAGTATCTATATATCCAATTTTTATGTATCTTTGCCTTAGTCTTTTGTAACCATGGATTGTTTGCTTACCGATACTATAAAGAATCATTAATCCAAATGTTGGTATGAGTTCTCGAATGGTGGAAAATTGAACGCTACCTTAATAATCCTAAGAATGTCCTCATTCGCAATCATCGTGATATATCAAAATCTTTCCTGATCATGATATTCCAGAAGCTCACGATATTCATTTCAAATAAGTTTTATATGTTATATATTTGTCATCTCTATTTTTTTTGTGTCGATAATATTTCATATAACATATCAAGCAAGTTTGTTGAGAGTTGATGTATATTGGTTTTGGGTTACTGGTAAAGTCCTTTAGACTGGTTACTGGTTTATATCGTTATAAAGGATACTTTAATGTAAATTCGGTTATAGGGTCTTCAATTTACGTTATGTTGCAATATTTGTTAAATGTGTGCACGATATATTAATAAATAGACGGATCTGTTATATATATCGTGTATATGTATAAAAATGTTGTAACGCCTTTTTTTAATGGCTTTCGGGCATACTTGGACTGTCGAAGAGTCGGCGAATGTTTAGATGTGAAGGAATTGCCCGTTGTTTATTTTGCTTTAAGTTTTTCTTTTTCTTTTTATTTGTTTTAAATTTGTATTTTTAACTTGGTTTTAGTTTGGTTTTGTATTATTATCTCTTTGTTACTTATTTCTTTTGAAATTGTTATCTGTTATAAACCTGAATTGACATTAATTTTAAAAGCTTTTGCTTCTAAAATACAGAATACAATACTATAGTTTGTAATAGTTGGTTGGTTGTTTTGTTTTAGGAGTATTTTTTGTATTTCATTACGTTTACCTTCTTCAAACAAATTATAAATAATGATTGTATTTATAATTATTTATTTTTATAATCTTGCGGTTAAATATTGTATATTGGAATCGTTGAACATGTATATTCGTATATATAATGTGCATCTAAAATTGGATATATTCTTTGTAAGTTTCGAGTATTTCTTAATGTTTATCCTTATTTGGATGTATAATAATTTACGTAGTATATATATGTTAAACATAAAATTACGAGTTTGGAATTATGGTTACTTTACATTTATATATATGTTAATCACACGATAACTCCCCATATATCTGTTAGTAATTTCCATTCTATTATGATCTTTTAAAAAATATAGATATAAGATCAAAGTTTTTATACTGAGATTGTGGAGAGGGTTATCAAAGAGATTCAGGGCGTTCTATTGAGATTGTCTTGGTTGATGAGAAGGTATGTTTTTTCGCTTGATGTGGTTTGATGTTATATGAATATTGTGTTTGATCGTTGTTTGATATTCTAAACTTATATTTTTTCTGTACATCGTATTTTTAGTTGTGTTCGTCGTTTGTATCTTTTGTTTTTACTTTTAACTACAAAAATTAGAGTCTTTGAAAGAGAACGAAAGTTCATGAAACTGTTGAAGATAAACTTATTAAGAAATTTGAAGATAAGTTTAAAGAAGGTGAAGCTGTAATCGTGAACACGTTTCCGTTCTCTAAGTATTATGGTGATTAAAGGACCAATGGTCTTGCCTTCAAGATATTGTTTATAGAACGACTATAATCACTCATTGTGATGATTTTCCAAAAGAGATACTAGAGAAATTTTTTGCAAGTTTTGTGGATATTTTGTGTGGACTGCTTGAAAGGGGTGTATTCGTTGGTAATTCTGTTTACTATTTATTTTTAAAATATCGTAAGTTGCCTAAAATTTAATTATTTAAAGATGATGAAAAATTGATTCTCATGTTTTAATTTATTTTTTTCTTGTGTGTTATATTGAAGACGTTATTGGTCAGATTGTCAATGTTGGTCGTATGGAAGATATTCAGATCAAAGGAAAGAATAGTAACAAAATTGATATCGAAATCTGTAAATGATGGGTAAGTAAACTATTTTGTTAGTTGTTTTTGTTAATGCTGCTATATGTTCCTTTTTTAATTGTATAAATAGTTTGGGTTCCATGATGTCTAATTGTAGTGATCTCCGTTTGAATTGTACCCTTTGGGGAGAATATGTTAAACAGGTGAAGGACTACACTGATAAGAATAAAACAGGTTATGTTGTTCGTGATATCAAATTTGCTCAGATCAGAGAATGGAATGGTAAATAAAGATTATATATTTATATTGATTTGAAATTATATTGCTATTGTTGACCGATTATTATCATTGTTCGTCTTTATGTAGCATTTTCAGGTTTTTTGTTTTTGTAGGCGATTTGAATATCTCTAATTCTTTTGGTGCATAAACGGTTCTTCTTAATTCACGTAGTCCGTTTGTGCAACAATTTTGTTCGAAGTATTGCTATCCCTTATGTAACGTGTTTATATTGTATCCTGTTTTTATTTGATTAGTTGATTGTTGTTTGTTACATTTTTCTAATATCTTCTATTTTAATGGGTTTTATATGTGATCGTAGGTTACCTGCTGACAATCTTTTGTTTACAAAAAATGAAAAAACTCCTAAATCTATGGGTTCGTCTGAGTCCTTACGTGAGAAGTTCTTGGTAAGGAATACGAAATGGTCTCTCGAAAATATTTTTGAAGCGTATGAGGTATTTTACACTTCCAATATATATATATATATATATATATATATATATATATTAAGTTTCCCTCTTATGATGTATTTTTAATTTTCTTTTATAACACTATTATATTTATTTTTGTGGCACAGGAGGGAAAATGTATTACTGTTGCTAGTGTTAGCTCAGTTGATACCACTATGATTTGGTATTATATAAGTTGCAAAGAGTGTAACTAAAAGGTTCATCCATATCCGGAAGATTCTAATTATGATGAAAAGCCATTCCTATACAATTGTGAGAGGTGTGATAAATATGTGATTGATGCTATTTTTGGTTGGAACTCGTTATATGCAGTTCTTTTGAAGTTCTTTTGAATGAGAAACGGAAAAGTGGAGATTGTGAGTCAGTTTTAGGATGAAACGTGCATGTCTAATAACCAATACTTGTTGGAACTATTTATTTTTAATTTGTCTAATACTCACTACACATGACTAATCTTGGTCAACAAGTTGTCAATATTATGTTTAATTCTATGGTTAATATTATGATTAATACATATTAAGTAACCTCCATTTTTGGTGTAAAAACACAAATTAATGGTGATTAATTTTATTCATTATTATCTATAATTTTTTGTCTTATAAAAAAAAGATTCTTTATACAAATAAAAAGATAATAGAAGATAGATGATAAATGATGGAAAAAAGACACAAAAATGTATGATCTCATTCTCTTCCACCTATGGTAGAAATCTCTCTTAGTTTTTTTCTTGAGAGTACAACACAAAACAAAGTTCGCAGGGCTTCGAGTTTGGGTGATGCAAATCGAAGATATTGCAGTTGTATCTTGGGATTATGAAATATCATGTAAACTGTCTCACTACGGGACATTTACAGAATTAAGAAAAGAGATTCGTCTCGACTCTGCAAATCTTTTCCTAATTCTTTTATTGGTAATATTTATTTTTATATTATTTCTTCACAATTATCAGTTTGTCCATATCGCTAGGAGTTATGCTTTTACATTTTTAATTATGTAGAATTTTTGTTTTTGCTTTGATGCACTAACAAAAAAATGATATTTTGTGAGTCTTGATAAAACAACAGGAGTTGTTCAACGGTTATGAACTTTACCGAAGTCTAACAAATTTGTGTGCAGATCCGTAATGGTGGAAACTAATCATGTTTAGCTTAATTTATTTATTCAAATTGTGTCTTTAAATTTCGGCCGTTTAATGCATTTAAATTCTAAAATTTATTTACTGCACATCATTTTTTTTATTTAGATACTTCATAGTGATTTAAATCGGAAAAAGTTGAAACTTAACAAGAAAAACAAAAACTTAATTCTCTGGTAGATGACCAAGTTGAATTCTAAATTTGTTTGTCAATTAAAAGTTAAGACAAAAGAAAGTACCTTTACTGGGTCATCGGCTAATTGATTCCGAATTCTTTTGTTAAACTTGAGTAGTTAATCTAACAATTCTTATGAATTTATTCAGATTAAAATGCTCATATATGAGTTTACTTCGGTTAATTTTTTACCAAGTTAAAATTCAAGTACTATAAAAGATAAATACACAAAAATGCTTGTTTAGGCTATCGGATGTGAACCGATTTTGTGTTATTTCGAAATATTATTGTGATGGATTCATATGAATTAAATCCAATAATTGCATTATAGATCATGTGAGTTGATGCCCCAGCTTGTGAGGGGTCTACAGATCATGTGAGTTGATGCCCCAACTTGTGAGGGGTCTACCATATGTTTTTCTATATGAGATATGCATTGGAATTATGATATTTATCATAATGTCCAAATATCAATATTTGATCAAATATTGTGATATTATAATATTAAATAGTTTATACCTCATAGCTTTCCGATATGTTATTGGAATTGAGCGATATTGGTGTCTGTACGTAGATATCGAAATTATCTTTTTAATGATATATAGATTGCATACTTTAAGTTAGTACAAAGAGAGATATTGAGTCTATATTGAAACAATCAAAAATAAACGAGTTCTTTTGGAAACTAGATTTCCATTAGTTTCAAACGTTTTCACGAATACTTTGCAAGCAAGTTTTCAAAATAATTTAAATGGTGTAAATCACAACAATAATGGTTTTTGCTAATTCTTTGTAAGAGAGTTTGCAAAACGCATTTGTGTTTGAGTAGAGCGATTTTCACGAATGTTTTATAGCTAAATTTGTGAAACGCTGTAAACGTTAATAATAGCGATTGTATTTTAGAAGGTCTTATAAAGTGAATTTATGAAGACTTATAAAAGAAAATTATAAAGTCGTATAACATGATCTATAAAATCTTATAAATGGATTATGCAATTTATTAATTATTAGGTTTGATACTTGTTGATTATTTCAACAAAATTTCAAAATAATTAATATATTTTATGATTTATTTTGAATAAATTACTATGCTTAATTGCATATTCCAGCAAAAATAATGAATTTAATTTGACAGATTCTTTTACATTGAATTTATATACAATTTTAGTATACAAATTTGGGTTTACATGTTGTAACTCGAATTGTGAAGTATGACTAAATTTGTTATAAATAAAATGGAGGTTTCTAATATTTACAATGAGTGTGGTGAGCCGACATCCTGATTTGCGAAGGTCTGCCACTTGTGACACAGTATGCAAAATGGACTTATGACCTTGTAAAAAGATCATGACTCGTAAAAGAATCATTACTTGCATAAAGATCATGTATAAGTTGAATCAAAAAGATGACGAATGTGGTAACAAAGTTTGACTCAAGTAGAGACAATGATAAGTCTTAGAGCAAATAAACTGAAATATACATGTATAATGTATTTTCTATAGTGGTAACATGATTTTGGTGAATCCAATCATATTTGCTCTAAGTTATAGAAAGAAAATTGAAAACTTTATTGAGACTTTGCATGATTTGTTGTGGAAAAATTGAGTAATCTCAGGTAATGTGGGGGAAATCGTTGCTTACAACAAATAATTTCTCAACAAAATACCACATAAAGTTGTTGATAATATGTCAATGAACTATGAAAATTTAGTACTCTTGTGTAAATACTAAATACTTAGAGTGTGGGGGTAGCTGACGAATATCATAGTACCATGTTATACAAATATCAATCAATATCTTTCAAACAACTTATAAAGAAAAGATCCAAATGGAATCTGAGTAAATAGCTTGAAGAAGAGTAAAAATAAGTTGAGCGGTTTTCATAAAGGCTCGAAAGATATTTGATGCTAACATTGTAAGTACGTTCTGATATTAAATTGACTATACTATGGGTGCTAAGTTTTTCTTTGTAATGGTAAAACATGTCTTCTAAGGAAATGACATAAAACCATGAAATAATTGATCTCAAATAATATAATCTCAATAAATTATACAAGTTTTGTTGACAACCTAGGATCCTTTTATTAAAGGTTGGTCACAAGATCCAGTTGTGAAATCATCAAGAGGAATGGGTTTACAGCCTATGAATTAATGATGAAGGTTGATGGAAACCCAACCTCAATGACTGGAGATCCCAAGAATGAGGTTTAAAGGGATAACTAAATTGAACTGATTATGCTAAAAACACTGTGAGACTAATGTCTCTACCCGGTTCCTAGGATGATTAGGCAGTGCTATTATTGTGAGGTTAAGCGTTGAGCTTTTAATGATTTCATACTTTCATTCTCATGAAATACAATATAATGCTTTCAACAAAACGGATAAGCATATGGTAAATCACCTATGTGAGTGTGAAATGGGACCATTTCTAGGAGAATGAACGATAAAGGTTATATTCTCCAACTTCACTCATGAAACCAGGCATGTTCAAGGCCAAAATGAACACAATAGAGAACCTAGTTTTGTGAGAAAATGAAACTGTGTGATAATTGTTGTCTAGGTTTACATAAAAGTCCGGGTTGTTCAAGACATCAAGTCACCTACTACTCGAGTAAATCCGATAGTTATTCACTATGAATGGTTCAAGGTTGTCAACGCTACCATCTCAAATGCAGTGATTTTTTATTTGTACTCTCAAAAGTCATTTTTTGAGTCTTGTCGAGTTGTGTCTATTGAGTCAAGTTTATCGAGTCGTCAAATGTATAAAGTCATTTCTATTCATGTGGGGGATTGTTGGAACTCGTTATATGGAGTTCGTTTGAATGTGAAATGAAAAAATGGAGATTGTGAGTCAAGCTTAGGATGAAACTCATGTGCGGATTTATAGACGTGCATGTCTAATAACCAACACTTGTTGGACCTATTTATTTTTAGTTTGTCTAATAGTCACTATACATGACTAACTTTGGTCAACAAGTTGTCAATATTGTGATTAATTCTATGGTTAATATCATGATTAGTACATATTGAGTAACCTCCATTTTTTGGTGTAAAGACACAAATTAATGGTGATTAATTTTGTGCATTATTATCTATAATTTTTTGTGTTATAAAAGAAATACTCTTTATACACATAAAAAGATGATAGAGGATAGATGATGAATGATGTATACAAAAAATGTATGATCTCATTCTCTTCCATCCATGGCAGAAATCTCTATTAGTTTTTGTCTTGTTTTTTCTTTGAAAGTACAACACAATACAAAGTTCGTCGGGATTCGAGTTTGGGTGATGCAAATCGAAGATATTGCAGTTGTATTCTCGGATTCTGAAATGTCATGTAAACTGTCTCAGTATGGGGTATTTACAAAATTAAAGAAAGAGATTTGTCTCGACTCTACAAATCTTTTTCTAATTTTTTTATCGATAATACTTATTTTTATATTATTTCTTCACATTTATTAGTTTGTCCATATCGTAAGAGTTATGCTCTTGTAATCTTTAGAAAAGTTTTTATTATTTCTTTTAGTATTTTATCTGACATTGTATCGTATGGATTTCTTTTGGTTGTGTTGCAAAAATAAAATAAAATAAAGGTATCGTCTCATTTTGTGGGTCTCGGATACATCGGGTACGGATGCCAAATTTGTGTTATTCGATCAAATAGCGCATCAGTAGCTGCGTACAAGCGCTTATGAGCTATATAAAGAGTTTTATGAGGTAATTATTTGGTTCTCGTACTCGAGTTTATTAATTTTTTCACATTTACCTTTACTCCCGTTTTGTATCTTAGGTGGATGCAACTGTTTATCCAACTTGTATTCAAGATTTGGCTGGGAAGCAGTTCTTTTTTAAGGTAGTTTTAGGACCAGAAAGTCTCAAGAGCATAAAAGCGAACTTCAATGTTCAGAAGTTTTGTGATAATGAGGATATTATTAAGGAGTTTATTACCTTGATTGATGGCTTCTGAGGTAAAAGGTTTTATATTATATATTCTGAAACTTTAATTATATATATATATATATATATAAAGTTTGTTTGTTATGACTGTATTTTAAAACTTCTCAATACCTTCGGCTACGAGTTCTGGAAATAATTCGGGCGATGTTCCCAAATGCCATAAATCAAAAAAAATGATTTGGCATGCCACAAATTGATCTAGGTGTCACCGAGAATGTGATAACCCAAAATTACCTTTAATAAAATGGTTTAGTGGCATTTGAGATCAGCTTCTTCTTTCTCCTTCAAATCCCCTTCTTTCTCCTTGTTTTGTGCGTTGAGTCCTCTTCTTCTTCGTCGAGCCCTCTTCTTCTTCGCGTGTCTGCCGCCCGCCATCCGCCGTCCGCTGTCCACCGCCGGAGCTGGTCATTTTTGTCTGTCATCGCCACTTCCGTCTCTGTAATTCAGTTTTTTTCTCCTCTCTCATTGTACATTGTTATAGGATTTAGAGATTTTATAAATTTAGGGATTTGATATTAAAATTACTTGTTTGGGTAAGCACATTTGGATAGTAATAGGACGATTAGGTATTTGCATTGGTAATTTGTCAAATATAGCTGTTTAATTGTGTTGAATCGAGTTGAATCTCAGGTAAATTATAATCGTAGTTCAGGAAATCTGCAGACATAGGACAAATGGTACAACTAGTATAACTCAGAGATAAAGGGACAACTGGTAAAATGGGACAAATGGTACAACTGGTAAAAATGGTATAACTGAGAGATGTGACCTGTGTAATTCGTAATTGTGTTTTATTTTATTCTATTTACAGGATGAAGAAGAACAGCTACACAAACGTACATTTCGACTATGGAGGGTACTATTCAGAAGAGCATGATTGGATTTCAAAAAATTATATATACGGTATAACATTTAAGACCTCCACTTTGGAGGAGATAACTTTATCTGTGTTAGTAGAGAAGATTTGCAAGAAGATTGTGATTGATAAAAGCTCGGGAAAGCTGAAATTGAGTTACAGTCTATCTAAATCTCAGAGGGAGTCATATATTGTAGATGACAAGGACGTATATGTTTTTATAACATCATTTGATAAAGAAGGACTTAAACCTGTTTTTCATGTGGAGTTATTAAAGGATTTAGAAAATAATCAGAGGATGGAGCAAGTTTCAAGAGTGGAGCAAGGAAGTTCATTTGGTGTGAATTATGGGGAGCTGGGTTCAAATGGCATAGTTGAAAATCCAGGAATCCTTGCTATATTGAGAGAGAGTGATACAGAGGAACAACAAAATGAGCTGATTATTGAAGATCCAATGGAGAATGCTGGTAATGAAAATGTTGTTGATGAAGACTGTGAGAATGAAAGTGCGGTTGTGGATAGCCCGATAGGTAACCATGTGGATGATGGTTTGGATGGTAGACATGAATATGTTGAGCTTCCATGTCATGTAGAAGAAATTCAGTATGTTAAAGAATGGGAAGATGGTACGGGTCTTGAAATAGATCAAGAATTTTGTTCTAAGGAGGCAGTGCAAGATCTGGTTAACAAAGCTGCAAATAAAAACTGTTTTGGGGTCTAAACTGTTAAGTCAGACACAGAGCGACTTATGCTACGATGCCGCCAAGCTGCACAAGGTTGTACATGGTATTTACGAGTTGCAAAAATTAAGATGTCAGGGTTTTTCAGTGTCAGAGTACATAGAAAGATGCATACATGTTTTTGGTCTATTGAGACTACAAGCAATAGTAAACAGAGAGGCACACCACGATTAGTAGCATCGGTTTTGCATGAAGACTATCCAGGTCGATTTGAGACCCTGAGTGCTAAGAACATCGTGAGTATTGTTCAAGGAAGACTTGGTTTGCATTGTTCCTACTCTACTGCATTGAGAGGAAAAAAACAACATGTTAGTGATGTGCGAGGGAGTCCTGAAAAAAACTACAAGATGTTATTTTCTTATGTATACATGTTAGAGAAGATCAATCATGGGACAGTAACATGTGTGGAATTGGATGAAGGAAAAAGGTTCAAATACCTATTCATCGCTTTGGGCGCTAGCATTGAAGGTTTTAGGGGAATGGGGAAAGTGATAGTTGTGGATGCAACTTTTCTTCAGAGTATATATGGTGGTATGTTAGTTTTTGCAACAGCTCAGGATCTTAATCATCACCATTATCCAATTGCGTTTGGTGTAATCGATAGTGAGAAAGATGTTAGTTGGACCTGGTTTTTCCAAAAGTTGAAAACTGTTATACCGGATGTTCTTGGATTGGTTTTTATAAGCGATAGACATGCAAGCATTATCAAGGGAGTCTTGGAGGTGTACCCGAGCACACTGCATGGACATTGCATCTGACATTTGTCTCAAAACGTGAGAGGACATGTGAAGAATGAAAAGGATCAAGCTGCGATGAAATTCAGGGATTGTGCTCATGCTTATACTAAGAGTGAGTTCAACAAAGAGTATAGTGAATTTAGGAATAGGTTTCCTAAAGCCGGTGCGTATTTGGATAAGAGTATAGGACTGGAGAATGGGCACGGTCTCATTTTGAAGGAGACAAGTACAACATAGACACCAACAATTCTGCAGAATCAATGAATAGTGTCTTTAAAAAAACAAGGAAGTACAACCTATTACCTATGATTGATACGATTGTTGAAAAAATATTTGAATGGTTCAACAAACATAGGAATGAAGTTATCGGAGCATCACACACAAAGAAATTGGTGCCTTTTGTTGAGAACGAATTGCACACAAGATGTGTAATTGCGTCACGTTTAACGGTATCTGAGTTGAACAGCTTTCAGCTTGAATACAACGTTATTGGGCTCGATGGGAAGACTTATTTGGTGGACATGAAAATGAAAAGTTGTTCTTGCAGATGTTTTGATATAGACAAGTATCCGTGTTTCCATGCAATAGCTGCAGCTAAGAATTTCATGAGGAAGGAAGATAGACCAGAGACTATCCAAATCTATAATCTCTGCTCAAAATATTACTTGATTGAGACGTGGGCATTAGCCTATTACATGACGATTTATGTAGTGCCACATGAGTCTAAGTAGATAATTCCTACTAAAATTCAAGAATTGTTTGCCTTACCGCTGTCGTACATCAAACGTTCGGGAAGAATTCAAGATAAACGGTTTCCATCCACCGGAGAAAGGCGCTCAAAAAGGTTAAGGATGAACAATAACAAGGATAATCATGGTATAGACTTTGAGAGGTGGTTGCAGTCTGAAGAGGAAACTTAATTTGTGTGTTTGTGTGTTGGTATTTGTGTTTCTATTTGAATTTCTCGGATATGAACAACCAAGTTCAAATAGATACAACTAAGACCATGTCTGATTTTTTTAATTTTATTCGATAAATTTGAAAAATTTAAGTACGTTTTATAAGATTAAAAAAACATTTTGAATGATGAAGAAACAATTTAAAATCAGGACAACATAATTTATTATTTTCAAAACAAATAATGTTGTTTTCACATAATGACTCCTTAGAATATAAGGAGGTTCTTGTATGTTTGTCACCCTTTTAAGCTGAAAATAGCTGAAATAAATATTTCATATATCTTTTATGATGAAAACCTCCAAACTTATACCTACAAACTTAAAATAATGTATCCAACTACAAAAAATCGTTTTACGTCAAAGTCCAACCAAAAAAACCCCAAATAAGCATTTGTACAACTATGAAGAAGAAAGTCCAACTATACACTTACAGACAACTATTAAGAATATCCCGCCAACTTTTACTAAATGGTGGGCCCGTCCAAACATTTAGTAAAGAAAGGGAGACTTTTCCACTTTCACAATTAATATATTGTGGGCCTAATAATTTTAAACTTTTATTATAATAAATGATTTTATCTCTCTCTCTCTCTCTCTCTCACTTTCACAATGTCCATCGGTTTCTCTCTTTCTCACTTTCACAATTCGCTACAAAAGATAGAGATTTTTTCTGGGTTTAGAGAAAGAAGGGCGAAACTTGTCACAGACCTGAGAAATCGAGGTATTTTCACCGATTTACCTTACATTTACTATCATATATATCTCTAGATGTAGGATCTAGTGTTTTTAAGATCTGATTTCAACTTTTGTTTCTATTGTGATAATGCCGCTCAACTGTCCAAATAGTTGCAATGATACTTCTAATTCGGCATCAAGCATTGATAGTGGATGCACAAGAGAGGATGGTAATTATGGTGTTCCGACACGTTGTTTCTGTGGTCAATTTGTCCAACTTGAGGAAGCTACAACCATCGAAAATCAAGGTTGAAAATACTACAAATGTCCATTGAGTGAGGATGGTGGAGAACACCTATCTAAGTGGTGGGATGACGCAGTGGATGAGGAACTTAAAAGACTATGGTTCGGATTAAGGGAGCAGAAAGAATCGGTTCAACACGCTTTCCAATACAGAGGTGGTGTTAATCCTGCTTTGGAGTCAATTCGTGAGTCAATCCGTGAACTACGTGTTGAAGTATCTGAACTTAATGACCAATTACTCCAGAAAGACGGCGAAATTGAGAGGCTAAGGCAGGAACTTGCTACTAGAGATATGATTTAGTTTACGGTTTGCCAATGCCAATTGTTTTTAATTTA
This sequence comes from Cardamine chenopodiifolia, assembly GCA_963922655.1. Classification (NCBI taxonomy): domain Eukaryota; kingdom Viridiplantae; phylum Streptophyta; class Magnoliopsida; order Brassicales; family Brassicaceae; genus Cardamine; species Cardamine chenopodiifolia. The sequence goes on along the minus strand of OZ000476.1, from coordinate 9,216,764 downwards.
TGGTTTGTTTCATTGTGAAATTTTGTTGTTTAAGACATAGTTTATGTTATGTTTATGTTATGTTATGTTATGTTTATGTTATGTTTCATTGTGAAATTTCGCTGTTTAAGACATAGTTTATGTTATGTTTATGTTATGTTATGTTATGTTATGTTATGTTATGTTTATGTTATGTTTCATTGTGAAATTTCTCTGTTTAACTAAAAATTTGGACCAAATAATGAAAGCGGATGTACGCAGTTGTACCGGTTGTACCAAAATAATGAAAACAGTTGTACGTAGTTGTACCGGTTGTACCTAAAAAACCCAGTTGTACCAAATCCTGATAGTTGTTGTACCTAATAAACCAGTAGTACCAAATACTGAAATATATGTAGTCAAATACATAGTAAATAACACAGTGTTCTCTTTCAACGACACTACTCCTTTCTCGGTCGCTTCTGCTCGGCTACACATGGTGTCCTTAGTAACCTTGACGATTGCCTTCTTTCCAGTTTCAACAACAGGTCCATGTCTTTCTTTTTCTCTTTCTTTCCTTTCTTATCTTCCTGGCCTTTCTTTTCTTTCTCACTCCCAGCTTCCTCACCTGCATCAAAGTTCCAAAAAGATTTAAAGACAACAAAAAACCATGAAGTCCATCAAATTTAATCATTCACTCAATCAAAACACTCACTTATCTGAACGATATTTGGATCAGAGACTCCACTTGGCTGAGAAGGTGTTAGATCAGGGACTCCACTTGGTTGAGAAGGTGTCGGATCAGGGACTCTCCTTGGCTGAGAAGGTGTCGGATCAGGGACTCCACTTAGCTGAGAAGGTGTCGGATCAGGGACTCTACTTGGCTAAGAAGGTATCGGATCAGGGACTCTACTTGGTTGAGAAGGTGTCAGAGATGGTGTCGGATCAGGGACTCCACTTGGCTGAGAAGGTGTTGAAGTAACCACTTCAAAGCTCAGGGACTCCACATAGCTTTAAACCTCCTTCAATCTCATATCCAAGTCATCAATCTTCACCATGATATCTCCAAACCCTTTTTCCATCGGCTCCTAAAGTTCTCACTCAAACCCTACTAAAAAAGACCTTATACGTTCAGGAACTCCATCAACATTCTCAACGAATTGATCCTTTCGAGCAGCCAAGTCCAAATCGTACATATCTTTCCACCATATCTTCTTCCTCTGTACGGTTAAACGCTCGATCCAACTCTCAACGATTGGATTAATAAAACCTATCCCATCATCAAAACCATCATCCAAGATACGTGCCAACAGAGCTTTCTCCTCAGAGTCAGGTTCCAAGATACTTGTGATATCCTGTGAATATCAATACATTAACTTCAAAACAAACTCATAACAAAGACATATATTACCAAAAATTTCACTAACTCTAACCTTAGTACTTCCAAGCTCTACATTTATGTCTTCCAATGGAAAATCTTTCATACAGCTTTCAGAGAACTTATGCTTGCACAATCTTGGACAGCCCTTTTCTGCGGGTACATCTTCTCGAAATTTGCGTCCAAGATGTGGAATACACTCAAATGCCAGAACCTACACATTGAGTTACAATATCTCAAGTAATCCTATAAGTATTACTTACAATAATAATAAAGAGTTACCTCAAGAGGAAGAATGAATCCAAAAAAGGTAGTTTGTTGTTTTGGTTTCACGGATGAACTCCTTTATAAGCTCATCAAATGTAAAACGCCCCCAGGGAAACATCTCACAGGCGTGCAAATCATCAACAACATTGAGAAGGAAGGGATCTATGTTCCAATCAGACTTAGGCTTTACTTTCACTACCTTGTATAAGAAATACAAGATAGTCATCTTCTTCCTGTCCACTGAACTCTTCTTCTTCATTGCCTCCAGCTTCTCTTCCACATCTGAGATTTTTATTCCCTTTCTCCTTTTAAACATCTTTTCCACAAACTTCAAATCCCCCAGTTCCTTCCAGTTTTTGGGGTATTCATGGCAGTCCAATACTGTTAACAACGCGTGCTCTCTCAAAGAATACCTAATAGGCACTCCATTGACCACAAACCAGTACTCTTTTTCCTTCTCCATAGATGTTGTTCGAAGGAGAAGCATCCACATCCCTTGAAGCATGTGGTTCGGCTCCTTATGCATGTGGAATATATGCTTGAATTGAGAATGCTTCCTGAACCATTTCAGTTCTGCAGGACGTTCCTCTATGAACTCTACTATCTGGGTCAATCGTTCCAATCTTACAAGCCTTGGTGTATTTGCTTGGACCAAAAAACATCTTCTCTGGCTTCAGTGGTTGGGTATCATCATCATCATCATCTTGAAAATTCATACACCAATTATTAACAGACTTACTCAGTTATCCAAATACCACAAAATGACCCTAAGTTGTACTAGTTGTTCCAGTTATCCGGATACCACTAACTGACCCCAAGTTGTACTAGTTGTACTAAAACGACCATTCCTAAACTAGTTTTTTATTTCCTAATTTCGTAACTAGTTCCTAATTTCCACCATTACTAAAACCACCATTCCTAATTTCATAACTAGTTCTTACTAAGTTGTTCCAGTTATCTAGAAACCGCCATCGTTGTACTAGTTGTAGTAAAGTTTCCAGACCTAAGTTGTACTAGTCGTGTCAAAACCACCATTCCTAATCACCTAATTAGTTCTCTTAACTTGCACCATTCTCAATCTAATGTACATACCTGCGATGATGCTGCCGGTGCTAGATCATGAGCATCCTCTTCAGCCTCATCCTCCCCATCACCTTCACTAGAGTTTGTCTCCTCTTCCCCTTCTTTCTCTTCCCCATCACTTTCATTTGTCTCTGTCTCTTGGTCTTCTTCCACCCCATCACCTTCATTTTTCTCTTCCTCTTCTTCACCGCTTTCTTCCTCCCCACTTGTCTCTTCCTCTTCTTCACCGCTTTCTTCCTCCCCACTTGTCTCTTCCTCTTCTTCACCGCTATCTTCCTCCCCAATTGAATGACTCTCTTCTTCATTGCTTTCTTCCTCCCCATTCGAACTACTCTCTTCTTCTTTTTCTTTCTCGTTTTTCTCCATTGGATCAGCATCCTTGAGACCTGTTGTTGACTCATAAACACCATGTTTGTCTCTTACACGAGCCATTACTAAAGAAAAAGAACAACATTACAGGAAATCCCAATCTCAAATGCCAATTCCAATGAAGTAAAAGTGAGAACAGGGGTTGGAAGAAAATTCTTACGCTATGGTCTGACCGGCGATTGGCGGAATCGAGGAGTACACCGCATTTGGGGTTCCGACGGGAGGATTCTGAAGCTAGGGTTACAACTTAGGGTTTGAAGCCCAGTTTTGCGGCGGCAGAGATGGATGGACACGAGTTGGTCAGAATCGGATTCCAACGCGAGGGTTTTTCGGATCGAGTTACTTCTCAAACTTGCACTTTCGCGGTTTCGTTCGAGAGTTCTCGATTCTGAATTTTTTTTTTCAGTGTTTTCTTTAAAAATTAATTTTAAACCGCGAAAATCAATATACTTATTGATGAGATCCAAAATTTCAGCTGGGTCAGGTTTGCTCAATTGGTTTGGATCGGATATTGTAGTTGGGTTAAAAAAATTACGTTTATATTTAGTTTTTCTAAACCTTTTCTTTAGTTTTGATTTAAAAATAATTGTTAAAGAAAATAAATAATATAACGGTGGTATTTGGGAGTTCGAGATATTTGGGAGTTCATTTTCTCGAAAAGTGGCATTTGAGAAATTGATCCAAATAATTCGGAAGTTTTGAATGTGTCGTCGACTACTCCAAACTCGAAACACTGCAAAAGAAATTCGTCATCGCGATGACTCTGATGATTGCCCGAATTCTACATCGAAGAAGATCAAGATTAAAGGAATGAAAAAAGAACGATTTACAGCTCGGACTGATTAGTTTATACTCTGCAATATTCTGTCGTGATTTATTTGCTGTTTTGTTTCGGTGGATTTTATTTATTTTCTTTATGGTGTTCTATTTTTATTTTTTTGGATTTATATATTTAATTAGTTTGTTTAACGTATTTGTCTTATTTATAATATTTTCGTAAAAATATTTTGTGCTCTTTTAATTTTTTACTTATTGTGGATATTTATTACGTATTCCAATAATTTTCTATTAATCTATTGGTTATGGTATTCGTTATATTGTTAAGAGGAGCACTCTTCTTGATCATAAGAAAATCTATGTGTCATGTGTAAATCTAAAATTTTTTTTTTTTTTATATTTGATAAATGGTCTAATAATATAATATTCTTATATTAAGGTGTTGTGTTATTATTTTTATATCGTTACAAGAATTATTGTTTACATTTAAGTCGTGTTTTACTACTTAATTATAGAAAATTCATAATACTAAATATTTTATTTTCTATATATTCAGCTTATTGTAATTTATAAAAAGTTGTTTGATGATATTTTATATTTTCTAATTTGATATTCATTAATGTAATATAAAAATATTCTATATCTGTTTATATATTGAAAATTATATAAATGTTAGTAGTTGGTAATATAAAAACAATATTTTCTATAAACTGTAATGCTGATCTATACTATTATAATGACTTTATGATGGAGGTTTTATATGATAATTTTTGAAAATCATGGTTAATACGAGTTTCTAGGGAAATACTCCATTTTATTAGTCTCTTATATCTTACAAAAACGAAATGAAAACTAAGCTACACATGTATCTAATATGACCTAAAATGTTTTGGTCGTTTAAGAAATATTCTATATGATATTGTGTATATATTCGTAAGAATATTTAACCTAATCTTATTAATTATTCTTTATATATACGTTTTTAGTTTTTTTCGAATACAGGTACGTCTTTCTTAGGTGCTTGAATTGTAAGTATCACGAGAGCGCAGAAATTGGGGATACATGTTCAATAAATTTCAAATTAAAGAGTTAGTTTGTAATATAAAAAATTTTATATGTATTAGGCTAACATAATTGTTTAGATAAAAGGATAAGAATATGATTTTTATTAGGAGTTATCTAATAAGATTTTCTATTTTTATTAGGTGGTGTCTAAACTATTATAAATACAATTGTTGGGTTCTGACAATTGTACGAGAGTTCTATGAGAGAATGGGAGTTTTAAGAGAAAACAAGAGCTAAGAGGAATTTTAAGATTTTTAAGCGAGAACAAGAATTCTAAGAGAGAGAGCTTTGAATGTTTAGTTTTTGAGAGAGTTTTCTAAACATATATAATAAGAGGGTGGTTTTTATTACAAAACAAGTTTGTGTTTAATTAAATATTTAACTCTTTGAATTGGTATTAGAGCTATTGGTTATTAATTCATCAAACACTAGAAACATACCCGAGTCATGGGAGATGTTAGCATTACAACGGTGAGGTCGAAAGAACTCTGACATTCATCAATTCAATATCCAATGCTCAACTCATCAAACCGCACGGTGTGGGCGATGATAATGAAAGTGAACTTGCGTGCTCACAATGTATGGGAGACGATAGAGCCATGATCAACCATAGACGAGAAGAACGACATGGCGATTGCCTTGTGTTTCAAGCAATACCCGAGACACTCATACTACAAGTTGGTGATCTTGATTTCCCGAAAGGTATATGGGAAGCGATCAAAGCAAGACATCTTGTAGCAGATCGTGTCAAAGAAGCGAGGCTTGAAACCCTCATGTCCTTCTCAGAAAAGCTACCGGAGGTCCTTTTCAGAAAAGCTACCGAAGCTACAGTCAAAGTCAGCGGCACTAGGACAAATCGTTGAAGAACCAAAACTAGCAAAGAAGTTTCTTAATAGCCTACCACGAAATAAGTTTATACACATCATAACATCACTTGATCAAGTCCTAGGTCTAAACAAGACCGATTTCAAAGATATAGTAGGACATATCAAAGCATACGAGGAGCATATAATTAATGATGAGAATCATGTTGAGACACAAGGGAAGTTGTTCCTCTCAAGCATGCAATCATGTGGTAACCAAGCAAACAAGAGAAATTGCAGGAAGATGCAAAGACTCACATCAAAACTTGCATCGTTTAAACTCGCGTCAAGGAAAAGACGAAACTCACGTTTTTGGCGAAAGTTTTGAACGGCGGCGGAAGATTTAATACTCAAGATCAAGATAGGAGTAGAAGAACTTCTTAATCCAAGTTTAAGATTTAAAGGGGATAATATTAGATAATTCCTAATGACTTGAGGAACAAGTGTTTCCTAAACAAGATAGGGTTTAGGAGATAAGAGTAATTACAAATAAGATTTAGTTAGGAGTAGATAAGGTTTTGTGTTTACAAATTATATTAAGATTAGAAGTTGCAAATCCTTATAAATAGAAGTCTATGTAGAGAGTTGTTCTACAAGACAAGAGAAATTGCAGGAAGAAGCAAAGATTCTAGTCATAGATTCCATCGTTGAAACTTGTGTCTAGGAAAAGATGCGATTGACGATTTTGGCGGAAGCTTTGTGGGCATTGGGTCCAACGGTGAAAGCAGTGGTCGAGCTCACCGGAGAAATTTTTGGTGGATGCAAGGTTCATGCATCTGGTTTAGTCATTGGAGAAAAGAGTATCATTTCTTCTTCATTGTCGAAAGGAAAGAGACAAAGAAATTTTTGGGCTGGATTCACTAAGGTCCAAGGTGGAGATTGTCAAGTTATGGGCCTCGGTTAATTTCCTTTGATCCAAATCTAAGTCTTGAGAAAGTTGCATAAGACGAGACCAACATAAGAAGACTTAAATCTAAGTCTTGACAAAGATGCCTAAGACCTGAACAACACAAGAAGATTTAAATCCAAGTCAGAAGTATGTCCAACATATCGTCAAGTTGACTAAGCTCGTGTGAGGCCGAGTTTACAGAAGCAACACTTGAAGCTTGTCAAGCCGACGACTAGCAAAAAGGTTGTCATAAAAATTGACAATGAGTCTATAATCGCTGGAACAAAGAATTCTGTGTTTCATGGTCGAACCAAACATATCCACAAGTGATATTATTTCATCTGAGAGAGCGTTGAAGATGATCAAATCGAGGTGGACCATGTATCCGGACAAGAACAATGTGCGAACATATTGACTAAAGCCCTAGCAAGGTTCAAGTTCAAGGAGATGAGAAGCTTGATAGAAGTTCAAAACCTCACCAAGAAAAACTTGAAGCTTATGGGGTGAATGTTGGATAAATTTCAAGTTAAGGAGTTAGCTTGCAATATAAGAAATCCTAGTTATATTAGGATAAGATGATTTTTTAGCTCAAAGGATAAGAATATGATTTTTATTAGGAGTTATCTAATAAAGTTTTCTAGTTCTATTAAAAATAAGCGGTGCCTAAAGTAGTATAAATACAATTGTTGGGTTGTGACAATTGTATGAGAATTTTATGAGAGAATAAGAGTTCTAAGAGAGAACAAGAGTTAAGAAGAATTCTAAGAGTTTTAAGGAAAAACAAGAGTTCTAACGGAGAACAAGAGTTCGAAGAGAGAAAGGTTTGAATGTTTAGTTTTTGAGAAAGTTTTCTAAACATATATAATAAGAAAGTAATTCTCATTACAAAGCAAGTTTGTTTGATTGAATATTTAACTCTTGAATTCGGATACCAAATAATCATATACAAACAAAAGCAGTGTCAAACAAGTGCAAGGAGTCCGGTTATTTTATCATTCTTGCGTATATATCATCTGTGGTTGTGATATGTTATTAAAATGATGATGTTTAATACTGTTTTATATCGTTTAATTTACTTATCACATCTTTAAAACGACTGTTGTACCTCATAATGTTGTTGATCATGGTTCGTTCTATCGACTGGAAGATGATATTTTGAACATAATTGATGAAAAGATGATGCATGGTGATACATACTACGCAAGACAGTGACCGATTCAGTGTACGAGGAAAAAGAGACTGCTACCCAAAACCGAGAAACCAAGTTGTTTTAATTTTTTTGTGTGTATTATATGGTTTCGTGATGAAAATGTACAAGTTGGTATTGTTTACTTGTATGTCTATATTTTTCATGAATTTGTTTTTTTACGTATACGTGTGATTATTGTGGTGCTTATATGTGGTATGGGGAACGAATAAATAAAAGACATTTACGTGTTAAACATGTTTTTACGGCATGTTGTAAACAGGGAAAAGTAACGTTTCCCCTTTTGATAGATCCCCAATTACGTTGCTGGCTTTATTTTACAATGATGATTCTATGAGTTAGCATTTCCACGAATTCATAAGGGCATATAATATGGTCTCATTCACATCACTAGGTGGCCAGGTGGATCATTCTGTAAGCAATGGGAAAGGCCCTATGTCTTTCAGTTAAGCGGAGAGAATTATCATCGTATTAGTGATATTTTACCAGCTGATGGTAAATCTCCGGCATTTTTGCAGCTTTACATATATGATATATATACTCTTAATGAAATATCAAACAGGATAGAGGCATATGGGTAATCATTTTTTTTTTTTGAATAAATGCAAAATTATATTGAAAGAAATCCTAAGTGCTTACGTTTTGAAACAAACTGAATGCCTATGGCTCATAGAGGTAATCTAAAATGGTGGCCTCGTTAAAACCCAAGGCTGAAAAATCTGATTGGGATAAAACCAGCTCTTGGAAAAAAGAGTATCCCCACTTTTGATTGATCTGAAACTAGAGATTATTAAGCTGAAAGTTACAAAGATCTTAAATACGTGTCTCAAACCAAAGTTGCAGTCCCTCACGCCAAATTCTTTGACTCTATAGCGTTGATAGCCGAAGCCGGACTATCCTTTCCACCCCTTTAATTATGCTTGCTATGCTTGATGGAACTTCCCCATGTCTGCGTTGATTCCTTTCTCGCCATAAGAAATAAATATAAGCTTGGAACACATATCGTTTTAGAAACATCTTGTTGTCCCTTCGTCTCGACGTTGAGAGATGTGATAGAATAGAAGTGAACTTGTTTGTGAAGTCCTTGTCGTATAATCTAGATGCTAGATTTTCCCAAACCTGAAAAATGATAGGGCATGAAAAAAATAGGTGTTCTCTCGTTTCCACTTGGTTAGAGCAGAAGACACATCCCACGGTTGCATTTCTGTTCCAGACCAGCATTCTATCTCCGGTGGACAAGCGATCTCGGGCCGCCAACCATAGAATAAACGAATGCTTCGGAGTCGCATGAGAATACCATACTGCCTTTGTCCATACCTTCTCCTCGGTGATTCCTCTAATCTGTTTCCATGTATCTTTTGATGAGAATCAGGGTATAAACTTATCCACTCTACTTCGCCATAGTCCAACATCGTTATTCAAAGATCCCTCATCCCGTGCTCTTTTAATTTCATCTTCAATCTGGGATAAGATCTGAAAACGTCTACTTCTCGGCCTATGGTTTTTGAAAACATACTCTAAAGTGGCTGAACCCGGGATACCCATATCAATACTTCTTTGACTGCCTAGTATCTCAAACAGTCTACCAAGGTGACTCCAATCATCATGACAAAATGATGTGTTCGCCCAATCTCGAACTCTCACTTTGTGAAACTTTTTCTGAGTCTCTGTATTTAAGGAGCCTCCTCCACATCCATGAACTTGCATTTGTGTTAGGAGATACTGCCCAGAAAGAACCCCGTCTTATCTAATTCTTTTGATTCCAGTTTACCCAAAGACTCTTTTTTGCTGAAATCAACCTCCATATCAGTTTGTAGTAGCTCACTTTATTCGCTTCCACCAAGGATATTATTCCGAGGCCTCCTTCCAATTTTGGTTTACAAACATCCTCCCAAGCGACTTTTGCTTTCTTTGAATTTAGAGCTGATCCTTACCACAAGAAAGTTGAGCTTATCTTCTCTATTTCTTGGATACAAGCTCTTGGGAGCCGAAATGCAGCCATCCAGAAATTCGTTATACTAGCTATCAGCGAGGAGAGTAACTGGAGGCGACATACAAAAGAAAGAAAACGATTCTTCCAAGAGCGAATTCTTCCTCGGATCTTATCTATAAGCGGCCGATAGTCTGAAGTAGTCATCTTCTTTGTCAATAACGGCAGCCCCAAATATTTCACGGGCAGTTCTCCAAGATTAAACGGAAAGCTCAAGAGAGATTGTCTCCTTGCTGTCAATATCCCTGCGATAAAAAGAGTTGTCTTTTTCAAGCTTATTTTCAGTCCTGAAACTCTCGCAAAGTCATCAAACACATCGAGAATACCTTTTATAGATCGGACTCTTCCATCAGCAAAAACCATTATGTCATTTGAAAAACATAAATGCATTATATTTAAACTTCTGTACCCCGGATGATAACCAAATCTTCCTTCCCTAGCTGCCTTATCAAGAATTGAAGATAAAATATTCATTGATATAACAAAGAGATAACGGGACAGGGAGCAACCTTGACACAGTCTCCGCTCGCTCCTAAAAAAACCTGCAAGCTCTCCATTTACCTTGACCGAGAACTATGGGGTCATACCACATAATTCAATCCAGTGAACAAATTCTGCCGGTAACTCCATTACCCTCAAAACCATTATCAGGAACTGCCAATCTACGGAATCAAAAGCTTTTGGGATATCTATCTTCATGGCACAACGGGAGGCGACACTTGACTTATGATAATCTTTTACAAGCTCAGATGCTAACAGCAGATTCTCCATCATATAACGATCCTTAATGAACGTTGATTGATTCGGCTTTATAACTTCAGGGAGAATCAACTTTAAACGATTAGCCAAGAGTTTTGAGATGACCTTATAGATGACATGCAGTAAGATATAGGCCTGTAATCCTTTATGCCTACTGTTCCCATTTTCTTCGGTATCAACGCTAGTATTGTTGTGTTTATCCCTTTTGGAAGAAATCCATACCTGAAAAAAGCTTGGATCACCACTATGAAGTCTTTCTCAACAATACACCAGACTTCCTTGAAGAATTTCATGGTGTAACAATCTGGACCTAGGGCCTTATTTGCCGGCATTGAAAACATAATATCTTTTATTTCCTCCGCTAATACAGCCTTCATTAAACCATCTTTAACCTGCTCTGAATATCGATAGTGTAACAGTCCACTTATTTTATCCCGCATACCAAGATCCGAGTATGAGTCCGCTATCCTCTAAGCTGAAAATAACTCCAAATAAAATCTTACCGCCTCAGGTTTGATTGCTTCTCTTCCCTTGAGAAGCCCACCCTCCGCATCTCTGATCATATTTATCGAGTTTTGCATTTGTCTCTCCTTTCTGGCGTTGTAAAAAATCTGTTATTTCAATCTCCAACCTCCATCCAATGGAGTTTTGCCCTTTGCCTTAGGAATTCTTCTTCTAACCCTGACACTTTATCCCACCTATCATAAGCTTGTACCTCTCGCAATATATTGCTTGAATCCGGATTCAACAAGTTCTCTTCTTGCTTTTGACAAAGGTCTACAAATACCTCTTCCGTTCTTCGTGACAATTGATATATTTTCCTGCAGCTTAAATTCCGAGACGGGTTTTAAAAACTTAAACTTCTTAGATAACCTGAACAGCACTGTAGTTGAAGAAAATATCCTTTTGGTATTTCACCAATAAACCTCTACCGCCGGTTTAAAGTCCTCCATCTTGCTCACCGCGTTCACCACCTTAAAGGGACATTTTGGTTTGTAAGGGGAGCCTAACATATAGACGGTACAATATAGATGGTCTGAACATCCTTTAGCCTCGTAGACGCAGTATGAGTTATCAATTTTCTGCAGCCAAGTATCGTTAATCAAGACACGGTCCAGCTTCTTGCATATCAACCCAGCCTCCCACTTATTGCACCATGTAAATAGTATCTCACGGCATTCTGGAACTCCCCTATTCCTATCAATGTTCCATGTACAGTGGATGACATAGAGTGTTCCGTTGGCTTTAAAATTTCGTTGAAATCTCCTAGGCACAACCACTTCTTCCCACTGTAATGGGCTGTATCTCGGTGATGCTTTAGATCCTGCTAGAGCTCACGACGCTCTTCTAAAGAGTTGGATGAATAAACGAAAGTACATAGGAATTCGTCCTCTATACCTTCCATTTTAATAAGGCACGAAATGAAGCTGCCTTGTCTTATACTCAACCCTTAGAGTCACCCTGTTGCTCCACATCACCCAAATTCTTCCCAACGGATCATATTCGTAATTTGAGTCCATTGACCAGTCCCCTAGGGACGTTTTTGCGACTTGGCTCGACTTAAGTTCTTTGACTCTCGTTTCCAACAGCCTTCCAAATATCATTGAGTTCGAATTAAGCATATCCTTAATAATCAAATGTTTTCTTCTTTTATTGAGACCCCTAACATTCCATGAGAAGCTTGACATTAATGTTTTTTCTTCTGGTTCCTCTTACCAATGGCACTTGTTTGACCTCCCGTTTTCTCTCCTGTAGCTGAAAAATAGTTGTGTGTACTTTCAAAGAGTGGGGTAAAGGAGCACGTGTACCCACCTCATTTTTACTCAGCCCCGGTATACTCATTTTCCTCAACTTACTCCCCTCCGGTCTAGCCTCTACCTCTTCAGTTGTAGCCTTTTCCAACTTTGAGCATGCATCTACTTCTTTGTTCTTACTTAAATCGCTGCCTACCAAAACTGAGCCCGTTTTTGTGTTCTGCTCCAGTTCTCCAACCTTCTCTAACACCCCTGCTTCCTCGCCTTGATTATTCAAAACCGCATATCTAGATGGAGACACAATAATCACTTTCCCGTAGAGAAGAGATTTAGGATTCCTGACCTTTTATTCCCCTCTCGAGTGTGATACCAAAGACCATTCTATGGTCTTCTCCTGAGCAGATTGAGCTAACTCCCCCACCGGGACAGCCCTCTCCAAACCCAAAATGTCTGTTCTCCGATCAGACACCTCGGGCCTGTTCTCACCCTCCGGAGTACCTTTCTCAAATGAGGTATTACTCAAAACCTCGTCTTTTCTTGTCAGCATCCCGCTGCTCTCGGACTTATCATGTGACGGAACCTTTTCTGGCTCACCTCTCCCTTCCAACGAGCTTGCCAACAATGGCTTTTCCGTTATTGACATGAACTTTAAAAGACATCCATCCCCCAAGTGTCCCCACTTTCCACATAAGTTGCATCTAGGTGGGAGCCAAGGGAATTCGAAGTCTACCTGAACCTTTTCTCTTTTTATTTCATAGTGGTAGAGAGCTGGAAGTCCACCAGCACCTTTGCTTCATCAAAATTATTAACCAGCTCTGTGTCTCGATGTAGTCGAATAGGCCTCCTTAAAGGGCAAGCTAGAAAACTCAACCCTTTCCATAAAAACATAGAGTGCGGAACATTCTTCATCACAACCCACATAAGCATAGAATTAATATCCAGTTGAGCGTCCTCTGTGTTGGGAGTCCACTTTGAAACCAACAACAGAACATCACAGATATTCCACATGCCCCGGCGAAGCACTCGTTGTCTACCTCTTTCCTTTCGAATGCGGAACTTGATTGTTTTTTCATCAACTTCAAACGCATCAATTTTTATCGACTTGTCCCCTAAGGTCCAAATTTTGTTTATAATGATATGCACTTTTCCGATATGTGGAGCCTTACATGCAAACCGTCCTACAAGAAACTCCTCCCATAACACGGAGATCACTTCCGGGACAGAGTTCACTTCTTTCCCTTCTATCAACGATATATCGCAAGTGTAATTGAGATAAGCCTTGTTTACTCGCCACCTAAGCCCAAGACCTCTTCAGTGGCTCCTTCTCCCTTTCCCTGCCGCTCGAAGTCTGACTCTGTGACGGAATTCCTGCTGCTACCGCACCTAAAACCTCCTTTGCTGCCCCCACTACTCGTATGTCACCCTCTAAAACTGCTGACGGCGACGAATTCTCTGCTGACTCAACCGCTGCCTTTTCAAGTGAAACCCAAGTCTTCCCTGATGCAGGAACCCCCTCTTCCCCTGCTGCGCTCTGTCCCATACGAACCGTACCACTGGTTTCCCTCTCAACCTCTGGATCTACCGCTGGAACAACCATTCTGCTCTCTGAAACCGAAACCGTGCGCGGACCTTCCCCCACCTCTCAATTTGATGTTTGATTTGTTTCTTAAACGAATTTAATATATAGAAATTATTTTATTTATTCTTTCCTATCTTGTGTTTTAATTTACAGTAACGGTGCATGTGGTAAACGACTTAAAGAAAAAATTGTCAAAATTTTGAAAAGATGTTGGATATTCATAATCCTCACGTTAAATCGTTTGATATAATCGCCGCTTCGGAAAATACTGAAAGTGTAAGATTGGTTCAATCGTCTCATAGAGATTCGGAGGAGAGGCTTCACGATGTCCCCTTGGCAAATGAAGTCGCTGCTCTTGTGGTTGGTGGTTTTGGTTTGGAAACGAGTGCACGGGATATCGTTATCCAGAGTCCGAGTTGTGGCTTTCAGCGTATAAGCAAATTGCATCCTGCTTATTTGTCTCTTCAGTATCTTTGCTATTTCCTTATGAGAAGATGGGTTCAGCTTAGGTATTGATATTGGTTAGGTTGATACTAAAGGAAAACAAAAAAAAGACGGTGACGATGAGAGAGTTCTTCGCGTATCGTATACAGTCCAAGGTTGATGAAGCTCCTACTATTGTTATGGCCGGAAGATTATTCCAATAATATGTGGTTGATGTTTACATTATGATCTAAAGCAATTGTTGCGTTATATTTACCATAACCAGAAAAACCTTTGCATGGAGAATTATTCTAAGATCCTAGAGTCTGCTAAAATGGTAACTGTGATCTTTCTGAAAAAGGAAAGTGTATTATGATTCCTCCATATTTTACTGGTGGTCCGAGATATATGATGCAGCATTGTCTTGATGCAATGACTATTTGCAACTATTTTGGGTTTTCTGATCTTTTTATCATCATTACCTTCAACCCTAAATGTCATGAGATTACTAGATTTCTATATAAACATAATTTAAAGACTGAGGACAGGTCTGATATTATGTGTAGGGTTTTCAAGATGGAAATAGATAATATGGTGAATGAGTTAACATGAAATAAGAAGCTCGGAAAGGTGTCCGTAATATATATTACTAAAATATTGATTTAAAATGATCGAATTTTAAAAATGAGGAATGCCACATGCACATTTGGTTCTTTTTCTTGCGCCTGGATCTAAATTACCAAAGAGTACAAATATATATAAGGCTATCAGTATCAAAATTCCTGATCAGGATCTAGAACTGTACTTGTACGATGTCGTAGGTCAGAATCGAATCTAAAATATCTTATCTTAATGACAGAATCATTAATCACTGCACTATTAAGATATTTTACAAAATTGATGTCCCTAAAATATTATTATAAATTTTGAAGCCTAAAACTCTTGTTTATTGGGTTTTATCTTAGAGTTGGACATGTCGTAGGTGATATGATGGTACATAGGCCTTGTGGAGTTGTAAACAAAGATAGCCCGTGTATGAGAGCTGGGAAATGTACAAACTTTTATCCTAGAATTTTCTGTAATAATACGATGGTCAATGATGATGGATATCCTATTTATAGAAGAAGAGAAGATGCAAGGTATAATCGTTATTTTGTGCCGTATAGTCCGAAACTGTCGACTCGCTATCGTACTCATATTAACGTTAAATGGTATAACCAGTTGAGTTCGATCAAGTATCTCTTCAAGTATATAAATAAGCATCATGACTTTGTTCAAGCTAGCTTAACAAAGGGTGCTGACGGTAAGGAATTCTACGATGAAATGAAACATTATTACACTTGTCGCTGTTGCGGTTACTATTGTCACTCAGTATGTTAATATTTTTTAATAACTGGCGAGTTTTAGTTTTTCGTACTCATTATCGCGCTACACCCAATCAAGAAACTTACGTTTTATCTCGAAGGTGAGGAAGTTCTTATTTATGATCCAAATGATACAGTTTGTGATGTGAATAGTCGGTCTTCTATCGGTCGTTCTATGGTTCTGGCTTGGATGGATTACAATAAAAGCGATATTGAAGGAAGGGCACTCACGTACACAGACTTTCCTTCAAGGTTTGTTTGGAATAAAAAATCGAGGATTTGGACGATGAGAAAAGAAGGAACTTTCTATTGGACGAATAATGTATGTAAACTCATCTATTGGTGCAAAGTACTATTTAAGAGTTCTTTTAAACACAATCCAAGTTCCTACGTGTTACGAGGTCTATGAATTATTTCAAGATACATGTGATGCTTTGGGTTTGTTTGCTGATGATAAGGAGTAGATAGACGCTATTATTGAGGCAAATTAATGGGTTCTAGGAGATCATTTGAGAAAACTATTTATTGTTATCTTGATGACCAATAACATTGTTGCCTAAGAGGGTATGGGAATCGAGGTATATTACAAACGTTTTAATGACATTTTTATATGATATTTAATTCTGGAATAATACTAATTGTTGAATGATACATTATTACTTTGTGCTTATTATTGGTATATTTATCTTCTTCTGATAACTATTTGCAGTGTTTACTATTTGACCCCCTATTGTACTATCGATATCTTGTAACACAAGATATCAGATATAGTCATATCATAACTTCTAAATACGTTGATATCGTAATCTCTAAACTTGTACATAAGAAGGTTTTCTTGCATCAATATCAATAACACAAATCTTCATACTTTGCTGAGTTTCTTGACATGGTATCAGAGTCACATAAACCTAAAACTACAAAATAAATTTATTGGTTAAAATCTATCTCAAATTTTTTTTCTCGCCTTTTTCTTGACCTCAAACTTCTTCGTCTCTCTCGTTGAAGTTCTTCTACAAACATGTATGGTACTAAATCAACTCCTGGTAGTGATGGATCTTCACGAATTATTGAAAAATCCATGCCAAGAGTAGAATACATCTGTCGAACAATTTCGCCGTATGATCTAATTTTCGGTGATAATTCTGGAACCCTTATCTCTCAACCCCTGCTACGCGGACCCAACTACGACGAATGGTCCACTAACATTCGACTAGCACTCCAAGCTCACAAGAAATTTGGATTTGTCGTTGGTTCGATTCCTCGCCCTCTAGAGGATTCCGAAGATTACGAAGATTGGTGCGCAAACAACGCATTTGTTATGTCATGGATCAAGCTAACGATAACAGAAACACTACATTCATCCATATCTCATAGTGATGATTCTCATGACCTATGGCTTCATATTCAACAAAAGTTTGCCGTCAAAAATAGACGACACGTTCAACGTCTCAAGACGGAACTCGCTAATTGTCGTAAAAAAAGCCTCGCTATTGAAGCCTATTACGACAAACTTACTCAACTATGGGCAAGCCTTTCTGACTATCAGCGTGCGAAGACTGAAGCTGAAATTCAGAAAGAACTAGAAGAAGACAAGCTGCATCAATTTCTTATGGGACTCGATGAAAGTATTTACGGTTCGGTCAAATAATCCTTGTTATCACGCGATCCTCTACCAAGTCTTGACGAAGCGTATAACGTACTTGCTCAAGATGAAGAATCCAAACATCTTGGTCGCATGAATGAAGAATGAAACGATGGCATTTGTTTTGTGGTTCAAACATCTCGTCCAAAATTTTCTTCGGTAAACAGAGGAGGATCCGTTGTGTGCTCTCGTTGCAGCAAAACAGGGCATTTAACATAAAACTGCTTCCGAAAAATAAGTTATCCCCCATGGTGGGAAGAGAAAACTCAAAACAAACCTCATTGAGGAAGTTTTCCAACTCTGACCTCACAAGCCTCATAATCACGAATCAGACTCAGCTCGTCTAAATCATGTCTTAGCAGGCTCGTTTTCTCCTTCTAGTTTTGTGTCTTCAACATCTGCAAATAATCCGGCTGTTACCATTTCAGATCGGACAGGGATCGTTGGTCTGAATGATACTCAATGGAAGACTCTTGTTAAAATGCTTGCCGAGAGAAAACAGGTTTCAACAGAACGTCTCACAGGTACACAATTTTTCGAATCCTAGATCATTGAACCGGGAGCTTCGAATCACATGACAGGAAATTTAGATTACTTGACCAATGTTTCGGACATGTATCTAATCATGATTAAGCTTTTGGATGGACGGTTTACTACTTCATCAAAACACAGAATAGTTAAAATGGGTTCTTCGCTAGTTCTTCAAAATGTTTTTTTCGTCGATGGCCTTCATTGTCATCTTATTTTGGTTTCTCAATTGACTCGAGACAGCGGTTGCATATTCCAGATAACTGACAAGCTCTGTGTTATTCAGGACCGCACATCGAGGACCCTGATTGGAGCGGGTAAACAATGCAATGGACTTTACTTCTTCAGAGAAGTGGTTGTAGTTGCGGCAATGCAAGGTCATGTTCCTGACTCAATGGAGGCTAGGCATTGTCGTCTCGGGCATCCATCATCTACAGCATTGAAGATGTTAAAGTTGTTGGATTTCAGTAGTAGTCTATTTGATTCTCAAAAATGCGTGTTTGTATTCGCGCAAAACAAACTAAAGAGTTTTTTCTGTCAAGTATTAATAAAGCATCTTCGGTTTTTGATCTTGGGGACCATATAGAACTCCAGCCATATGTGGTTCTCGGTATTTTCTTACCCTAGTTGATGATTATTCACGAGCCGTGTGGATTTATCTACTTACATCGAAGCAGGAAGCTCCGCAATACCTCAAGAACTTTCTAGCTTTAGTAGAACGACAATTCTCAACACATGTGAAGATTATTACAAGCGATAATGGGATGGATTTCACTTGCCTTTGTGATTTCTTTACACAAAAAGGAATCATTCATGAAACATCTTGTGTCGGGACTCCTCAACAAAATGGTCGAGTTGAGCGTAAGCACCGACATATCCTAAACGTTGCTCATGCTCTTCGTTTTCAAGCACATATACCAGTTGATTTTTGGGGATACTGTGCGTTGACTGCAAGATACCTCATAAACCACATTCCATCTAAAGTTCTTCACGGAAAAATGCCATTCGAATTAATCTATCAAAGGCCTCCTCCGCTGAATCATCTTAAAACATTTAGCTGCCTCTGTTATGTCCACAATCAAAAACACGGAGGTGATAAATTCGCATCAAGAAGCAATCCTTCTGTGTTCATAGGCTATCCTTTTGTGAATAAAGGCTGGCGCGTCTTCAATACAGAAACTGGGGTCATCTCTGTCTCTAGAGATGTTATTTTTTTGGAAACAGAATTTTCGTTTCAGTATGGGCAGTTGTCTTCTTCACCAAGTCATTTACCTGCCAACGGACATGAAATTTTCGTACTGCCTGTTTCGACTTCGGGCTCATCTTCGCCGATACAAACTCCAACTTCGGTTTCGTCACAACTTGCAGAATCGTCGTCTTCTGACTCCCCTGTTTTCTCGTCGTCATCACAACCCCACTCTGATGATGATCCAATAACACCTTTATCTTTATCATCGAACCTGCCTCCAGCATCTCCTCCGCAAGCAGATTCCTCATTGATATTGTCTCCTATGTCCTCTCCTAATGTATTGTTGGACGCATCATCTCCAATTTCAGTGGATGTTGATTCTTCGTCCCCAGAGAAACTTGGTCGTGGTTTTTGTTCAAAACATCCTCCGATTAAGCTCGCTGACTAATCACCACTCTGCTTCACAAACCTCCATTGATAATCACTTATCAAGCTCTCAGTTCTCGTCTGCTTATCAAGCTTATGTCTTGGCCACAACCTCAGCCACAGAACCTCAACATTACAATGAGGCTGTTCTTGATGAAAATTGGAGGTCTGCTATTAAAAATGAAGTGATATCTCTTGAAGACACTAGGACTTGGATGATAGAAGATCTTCCAAAGGGGAAGAAAGCACTCGGTTGCAAATGGGTCTTCCATCTCAAATTCAACGCCGAGGGAACTCTCAAAAGACACAAAGTTTGTTTGGTCGTCCTTGGAAACAATCAAACCGAAGGTGTCGATTAATCTGAAACTTTCGCGCCTGTAGCTAAGATGACTACGGTGTGTGCGTTTCTTCTCCAAGCAGTCCACAAGAATTGGGAAATCCCTCAAATGGATGTTCAAAACGCCTTCTTGCATGGTGATCTTTATGAGGAGATTTTCATGCAGCTTCCACCGGGCTTTCGGACAAATGAGAAACACAAGGTGTGCCATCTTCATAAATCCCTGTATGGTCATAAGCAAGCTCCGCGTTTTCGGTTTGAAAAGCTCAGTAGTGCTCTGCGTGAGTATGGATTTGAGCAAAACATATCTGATTACTCCTTGTTTACGTTTCAGAAAAATGACACTAGATTACACATTCTTGAATACGTCGACGATCTCATCATCTCTGTGCAGATCATTAACGAATTCAAAACTTATTTGTGTGCTTGTTTCTACATGAAAAGACCTTGGAATTCTCCGCTACTTCTTGGGGATTGAAGTTGCTCACAGTCTGAAGGGGATCTATCTCTGCCAACGCAATACGCGTTAGATATCATCACTGAAACATGTATCCTCGGGGTAAAGCCTGTTTCGTTTCTGGTAGAGCAAAATCACAAGCTCGCTTTAGCAAAGAGTGAACCACTTTCCGATCCACTTCTCTATCGTGGTCTGGTTGGCTAGTTAGTTTATCTCGGTAACACCCGACCTGAGCTCTTGTACGTTATTCATGTTCTTTCTCAGTTCATGAATAATCCGATGTCGGCTTATTGGGATGCCGCTTTACGAGTTGTGCGGTATTTGAAGAACAATCCAAGCCAGGGCATTCTCTTACGTGCACACACAGATTTATCTCTCTCGGCTTGGTGCGACCTTGATTATGCTGTCTGTCCTATGACTAGGCGCTTATTAACAGACTGGTTCATTCAACTTGGCGGCTCGCCGTTGTCTTGGAAGACTCGCAAACATGATCACGTTTCGAAGTCATCCGCAGAGGCTGAATATCGCGCCATGGGAGACACAGTATGTGAGCTTATTTGGTTGCGTGAGTTACTGCCTGCTCTAGGAATCGATTGTTCACTTCCAACTCCTCTCCACTCCGACAATCTTTCTGCAATTCAGTTGGTCGCAAATCCTGTTTTCCACGAACGGACTAAGCATATCGAGAAAGAATGTCATTTCATCCGCGACGAGCTTATACAAGGCACTATTACTACTACGCATGTCTCAACGAAATCCCAACTCCCCGATATCATGACCAAAGCTCTAGGACAATCCGAGTTTGAAATTTTTTTTGCCAAGCTGGGTGTTTGTGACCTCCACACTCCAGCTTAAGGGAGGGTATTGGGCCCCCTATTAGACTATCGATATCTTGTAACACAAGATATCAGATATAGTCATATCGTAACTTCTCTCCAATATATCATACAATTATCGATGCAAATATCTATCATCTGATATGGCAACCCAAGACCAACTACAAGCTTCTAAATCTCGTATTATGATGCTGATGAAAGATTATCTTCCAGCAAAATATCTTTCACAAAATCTGTTATCGCATCAACACATTCTTCCACCAAATTATATTATGTTTTAATTGTCATCATTCTACTTGCATATGATAAAGGCGAATGACCTTTTCTACAACCTGTATATAGTGGTTGTTTCGCTGCATCTAATATATCAAAAAAAATTTGTGCTTCTAAATTAGGTTCTTCAACCCTATCTCAATATACAAATGCTGATGGAATATTTTCTCTAAACACATCGTTCACCATCTCAATGGTACCTACACCAAAATCTACTTATGTTCTATGTTCTCCTAATGTTTCTGAAATATATCGTAAAGTAGTACTACCATAATCATAATTTGTTCCCCTATGTAAATACCAAATCTTGTAACTCGCCATAAACCCATTCATATACAAGTGATTCCAAAGAATCTCTATATTAATATTATGCGAATTCCGACAATTAAAACATAGACATCTCAACTTACAACTTTTTTGCGCGACTTCTTGATTTGTTGCCAATTCCATGAACTCGCATATAGCTCGTGCATATTCTTCTTTTATTAAGTTCGACTCCGGATAGATTATCGATTCGTCCATCCATGATCAAAAATATCTAAAAGAAGACATCTGTTTCTGATCTCAAATTTTTTTTTGTAATGTGGGAGTTGTGAATGAATGTGGGAGATGTGAATAAATGTGGAAGTTGTGAATGAATGTGGAAGTTGTGAATGAATGTGGGAGTGTGAAAACATATTTATAAACACGCAGTCCGTCGGAAATCCGTCACCAATTTTCAAAAATATCAAACGACTACATAACGGATACATTAACATGTATAATTTCCGACGGATATAAAAACCGTCAGAAGTCCGTCGGGCATATAATGGTAAGATTAACGTTCATAATTTCTGATGGATTTTCAACGGTTTTTCCAACACCTATTGAAAATCCGTTGGAAATTTCCGATGAATGTAGACCCTTCGGAAATTTTTTGACAAATTTCCGACGGGTGTTGAAAAATCAGAAATTTGTTTGAAATTTTTGACGGCTAACTTACCCGTTGGAAATTTGGTCCGTTTCTGGTTTACTTTCTTGTAGTGCAATGAGCCTAATGATGGAGAAGTGGAAATTGATATCTCTGAAGATCGGCTTATAACTGATTTCTAAGATCCTATCAAAGAGTTGATCAAGCAAATATATGGGGATATGTTAACAGGTGAATATGAACCTGAGTTATTTCAAAATAGAGCGATTCTTAGTCCAATGAATAATGATGTTGATAAAATAAATGAATATATGCTCTCGAGTATGGAAGGTACTTATATAATATTTATATTATTACGTATCGTTCTACTTACATGATTTGGTTCGAAATATTAACTGTGATTTGTCTTAAAATAAAATAGGTGAAGAGAAGGTCTACCTTACTTCTGATACTATTGAGGTGTGTAATTCGAGTAAAGATGAGCATATTTTCTAATCCTACAGAATTCTTGAATAGTATCAAGGTGTCTGGATTGCAAGTTGGTCTTGAAGAAAGGTGTTTCTGCCAAGAAATATTGATCATAAAGGTGGTTTATGCAATGGTACAAGATTGCAGATTGTTCAATTGGCGTATCATATTATTGAGGCGAGGATTATAACTGCTACCATTTTTGGAAGTATCATCTAATGTTGGTTTGTTCTTGCCACAAACATATATTTTCTAGAGTGGCATCTACAAGAAGTAGATTGAACATTGTGTTAAGGAAGTTTTCAAAACATTCCTTTGTTTTATTTATTTTAAAAACTATTTTCAATGTTTTTATTAACTTTTAACTTTTAAATAAAAAATTATTAACTTTTAACTTTTAAATCTACTTGTTTTTTTCTTGTTAAATTTTGATAGGGTTCAAAAAAATATAACCTAAACTTTATTTTATAATTACAAAAATTGTCATTTATGTTTTACGTTTTGCAAAAAAATTTTTTACTTTTTACGTACAAAAAACTTATTGACGACGACGACAACACGAGGACGACACGACAACGATGACACGACGATGATAAAGTGACGATAACTAAATAAGGATGTTTGAAATTTGGGTAAAATGAAAAAAGAAATCAAAGAGTCCAGAACAAGAAATCCCTAATTGCGAAACCCTAATTTCGTTCCTTTCTCTCAACTCTCTCAATCGCATCGCATGATTCGCATCGCACCTCTCAAAGTCTCAATCTCAACTCTCAAGTCTTAACTCTCTCAATCTCTTTTTCTCCTTCGCTTGAACACTTTCGAAGTCTCGATCTTTGTCTTCGCTTGATTTTCAGAAAAAGAAAAGGTTTGGTTTCTCTCTGATCTCCATTATGGGTTTTGGATTTTAGCTTAAATCGTTGATTTTGTGTGTTAAAGCTTGTTTGTTAGACTAATTTCAATAGACCAAATCATTTTTGCAGATTCATCGCCATTAGTTCTTCATCGTTTGTTCTTCTTTGCGCTGTAATTTCCCGGTAAGCTTCATCATTTCTCCGTAATTTGTTTCGATTCTGCATGATTTTAGTCCCTAACAACAAAAAATGTTTTAGGCTAACGAATTTTTCTCTCACTGTCGGATATCTTTCTTGGTAGTTCTTTTTTGCTTACAAATCACAGTAGTCTCCAAATCTCCACATGATTACATCATTACACCATAGTTGTATACGCGTGCATGTACATGAATGTTACGCTATTAACATGCCTCGACTCCTATATGAACCACAGTTTTTTTTTTTGGTGAACCACAATTACTAATTGTGTATATATCTTTGGCAGCTTTCAGTTTGTGCATTATACATTTATACATAGTTTTATAGATACATAAAATTGAACCTTTAGTCCAAATTTATTGACCAATGACCTGTGCTTGAACCATCATAGTTCCACTTTGGTAGCTTCGAAGGGTCACTCACTGGTCTAGGCAGAGTCTACATATAAACAAGATTGACTATAAATCAAACTTTTTACTTTTTTACTAAAGACAGAAATAGAAAAAGTTAAAATTTTCACAAAATTATATTGAGAATGAAAAAGTTACCCTCGCTTTGCTTCACATGTCCATTCTAGAACCACCAACCCTGATTGAATAACAATAGAGTAATCATAATTCAACTTTACTTAGAACAGAACAAAAAAACAGAGCAAACATAATTCAATCTTTACTTAGGTTTTATACAATTATTAATTGTTCTTGGAATGATTTGTCTCTGTTTTGTATTTGTATTTGGATTTTAGTTCAACTCATTTCATCGTGAAACATAGGTTTTAGTTTTATTTTTAATTCTTAGTACTTAGTAGTTCTTATTTCCTTAGTAATTCACTTTCTTTGATCTCTGTTAAACAAAAAAATATCAGTTTTAAGAAAACTCTAATCAATTTTAAGTAAAGGTAGTTTAATGTGATATATGTTTAGGTAGATTTATTAAAAAGATTTTGATTTGTGATGATAATGAGTTAATATGTTTCTGTTCTTGTAATGATTTGTCTCATCTCATTACATGGAATTGTATTTGGATTTTAGTTCAACTCATTTCATTGTTTGTGAAAAATAAGTTTGTTTATTTGATGTAGTAAACTAGTTTGTAATCAGTTCAACTATTTTAATCATTTCAAATCCAAATAGAAAGTATTCGATTGTTTTTATTTGCTTTCTATATTAGTAATCAGTTCTTATTTGATTAGTAAATGTTAGTATTCGATTTAGTGCTCTCGGTTTTTTCTTTCATTCTCGGTTTCTCTTTCATTTAATCCATTTATGTTTCAGGTCTGATCAATCAATGGCGTCATTTGAGTCTCAGTCTGACAGAGGAAAAGAACCAGACATTCCTAAGACTACAACCGAAGAGTCTCCCTTACCAGCTGATTGGGTTGAAGAAGATAGCGAGACAAGGAGGAAAAGGACCAAAAGAAGACATCACCGGTTTGGGAGAACTTTATAATCATCACTAAGGTACACAATGGAATCAAAGAACTTAGAGCTCAATGTAAGCACTGTCTGAAAGATTATGCTTATGATTCCAATAAGCAAGGAACCGCTTCTTATGGTAGATACTCTCTGGCTTGCCTTAGAACTCCTAGGCATGTTAATCCTGTGGAAATGCAACTTGATGCTGATGGTAAATTGCTAAGAAAAAAACTTGATCAAACTGTCTTCCATGATATGTTATCTAGGTGTGTAATTGAGCATGATCTGTCTTTCTTGTTTGTGGAGTATATTCGTGTTAGGATGTTGATGAAGTATTTGAATCCTGATGTTGAATTTATAAGTAGAAAGACTGTGGCATCTGATGTTTTTAAACTGTATGAGATTGAAAAAAAAAGTTGAAGCTTGAATTGTTTGAAATTCCAGGTAGGATATGTTTCACTTCTGATTTATGGACAGCCATAACAGTTGAGGGTTATATATGCTTGACAACACATTACATAGATAGAGACTGGAAGTTACATAATAGGATTCTATCTTTTGTTGCATTACCTCCTCCTCATAGTGGTATGAATATGGCGATGAAAATGCTTGAACTGTGGAAAGAGTGGGGAATAGAGAAAAAGGTCTTCTCTATTACCCTTGATAATGCTAGCAACAATGATGTTATGCAAAACATTTTGAGACAGCAGTTGGTTTTGGAAGACAGTTTGTTGTGTAATGGTGAGCATTTTCATATTAGATGTTGTGCTCACATATTAAACTTGGTTGTTCAAAAGGGGTTGAAAGTGATACAGTCATCACTTCAAAAAATCAGAGAGAGTGTTAAGTATGTTCAAGCTTCAGAATCGCGTAGGAAATTGTTTGATACATGTGTCAGCACTGTGGGTCTCAAATCAAAGCTGGTTTGATATTAGATGTACCCACAAGATGGAATTCAACCTACAAGATGCTTGACAGAGCCATTCTCTATCGTAGAGCTTTTGATAGTTACCAAGGTATGGACCATAACTACACACTTCAACCTACAGAAGAAGAATGGGATCTAGGGTTAGATATTTGTGAATTACTTCAGCCTTTTGATTAGATAACCAATCTGTTCTCGGGTTCAATCTATCCAACATAAACTTGTATTTCATGCAAGTTTGTAAGATTAAGTATTGGTTGAGAGTACATGAGAATAGCTCACAGTGGGTTATAGCTGATATGGTTGTGACGATGAAACAACAATTTGATAAGTATTAGCATTGCTATTGCTACTGTTCTTGATCCGAGATTTAAAATGTCTTTGTTGGAGTATATCTTCTTCAATCTGTCTGAGGAAACATGTGAGGTAGAAATAGCAAATGTGAGGGATAAAATAAAAAGGCTCTTCCAGGCATATAAGGAAACTCCTACACCTAGCCCATCGAGAGCGAGCACTTCAGATACAGCTGTTGCAGCTCCAGCATGGCCCGCATGGCAACACTCATATCAAATTGAAGAGGATGACTTTCTTACTCAGAGAAAGTCTATCATTACATATGCTGTAAGTCACTTCTTTCTTTCTTATTTGTATTGTCTTTAATTTTTGACTACTGAGAGTTTTAATTATGTAGGACTTCCACAATTTTCGGAAAAAGAATGTTGAAGTTTGTGGAAAATCGGCTTTGGACATGTACTTGGATGAACCACCAATAGACATAAGGTCTATGCAAACTTAAACGTGCTGGACTATTGGAAAGACAATGATGTGCGCTTTGGAGAGTTATCTGTCATGGCATGTGATATACTAAGCATACCTATCACAACGGTAGCTTCTGAGTCTTCTTTTAGCATAGGTTCTTGAGTTCTAAACAAGTACAGAAGTTGTCTTCTTCCCAAGAATGTTCAGGCTTTGCTATGTGCTCGGAGTTGGCTGCGAGAGTTTTCAGCATATGACAATGGTAAGTCCTACATTTCTAATTTCTTATTTCTTATTTCTGTTTCTATGACTACATGTTGGTTGTGACTTGTGAGGGTTTTCTGAGACTTGTGAGGGTTTTCTGTTTCTATTGCTACTTTTTAGAACTTGAAGGAATGGATATTACAAAGGAGCAAGAGCTTTCTCGGACTGGGACTGCGTCTGAGACAGTGACAGAGTCCATTGTGGATTCAACTGCTTCTTAGGTTTCATAATTTTATTTCATGTTTAAGTTTCAGACTTTTTAAGGTTACATTTCAGTTCATGAGTGAATCTATGTAGATTGTGGACCATGTGGTGTGTGGTGTGTGGTGTGTGGACTTGTAGACTTGTAGACTTGTAGACTTGTCACTTGTTCCATTTGAACTTATATTTTGATGTTTATGTTTCGGATTTTCAGATTCAGAGTCTTAAATTGCTTATACTTCAGATTCATGTTGTATGCGGGTTTCCACGGGTTTAATGCGGGTTTTTGCGGGTTTATTGAGGGGCGGGTTTGTTATGCGGGTTTATTGCAGGGCAGATTTGTTATGAAGGTTTTTTTTTGCGGACAAACCGCGGGGCCCGCGGGATATTGCCAGGCAGGTGCGGAGTTCGTTTCAAAAATCCTTTTTTCGCAGGACGGGTTTGGGTTTTATAAATTTTTCCCCAAGGCCTGCGGGCTTTTGGCGGGGTAGGGCGGGTTGGCCCGCCAACCCAATACTAGTGTCGTCGTCGTCGTTCGTCGTCGTCGTCACGTTATTGTTGTCGTATTGTCGTCGTCGTCATTACTGCAAATTTATTGAGCAGTTTTCCGCAGACTTATTGAGTAGTTATCGTAAACTTATTGAGTTATTGTCGTGTTATCGGCGTTACCGTAGACTTATTGAGTAGTTACTACAAATTTATTGAATAGTTTTCGCAGACTTTTTGAAAAGTTACTGCAATATTATTGAGTTATCATTACTTTATCATTGTCATCGTCGTTCTCGTCGTGTCATTGACATTCTCGTCGTTCATCATCGTCGTTCGTCATCGTCGTTGTTACAGCAGATTTATTGAGTAGTTACCTCAAACTTATTGAGTTATCGTTACTTTATTGTCATCATCGTCGTGTTATCGTTGTTGCGTGTTGTCGTCATTGTCGTCGTGTTGTCATCGTTGTCATCATGTTATCATCGTCGTCGTGTCGTGTTGTCGTTGTTGCGTGTTGTTGTCGTCGTCGTCGTGTTATGTCGTGTCGCAAACTTATCGTCGTTGTGTCGTATCGTGTTGTCGTTGTTTCGTGTCGTGTTGTCGTTGTGTCGTCATCGTTATCGCAAACTTATTGAGTAGTTACCGCAGACTTATTAAGTTATCGTCGTCGTCGTTATCGCAGATTTATTGAGTAGTTACCGCAGACTTATTGAGTTATCGTCACCTTATCATCGTCGTCGTTGTCGTGTCGTCGTCGTTGTCATCGTGTCGTTGTTGTCGTGTCGTCGTTGTTGTCACCGCAGATTTATTTAGTAGTTTTTTGTAGACTTATTGAGTAGTTATCGAAACTTATTGAGTTACTGTCGTCGTCGTTGTTACCATAGACTTATTGAGTAGTTACCGCAAATTTATTGAATTATCGTCGTCGTTGTCGTGTTCATCGTCGTTGCGTGTTGTCGTCGTTCAATATCGTCGTCATAGTAGTTACCGAGATTTATTGAGTAGTTACCGAGATTTATTGGGTAGTTACCGCAGATTTATTGAGTAGTTTACCGCAGACTTATTGAATAGTTAAGGTAGATTTATTGAGTTATCGTCACTTTATCGTCGTTGTCGTGTCGTCATCGTCATGTTGTCGTCATCGTCATGTTGTCGTCATCGTCATGTTGTCGTCATCGTCATGTTGTCGTCGTGTTATTCGTCGTCATCGTCGATAATTTTTTTACGTAAAAAGATAAAAAAAATTATTTTACAAAAAATAAAAACATAAATAATAATTTTCGTAATTATAAAATAAAAATAAATTATTTTATTATTTAAATTTTTTAAAACTTACCCACAAAAAATAAATTAAACTAATAATTACATCTAAAATTTGGATATATATATGCCATTAGCTCTATTATTAATTGGATATATATGAGTTATGTTTGATATGTATCAAACAAACAGCTTAGTCCCACATGTAAATCAGCTAGTTTCTTTTTGTTTCTCGAGACTTCCGCCGCTGCCACCGAATTCTTTCCTTAGATTTTTATAACCGACTGCAGCGAAGATATAGCCGGCCGCCAATCTCAACACCGTTTGCACTGAGGTTTGCCACCGTCCGGTCTCGAATCTCTTTAATTTGTCCTTCTCTAACCTACATCTGTTTCTCTCACCACGAAAGTTAGCCACCGTCGTCCCCTCACCATCGCCGCCGCTTCTCCATCTTAAAGTAGCAGTTTCCGCATAGGTTTTATAAATTTGAATCTAACTCTATCTGAATCGTAGGGTTTTGTATGAGTTTCAAGTCATTTCTTATTGTCCTTTATCTGCAATTTTTGGATTTCGTTAATAATGTTTCTTAAAATTCTTTCAGAAATATCTTGTCTGCTTCATCTGGCTTTATGCTTGCAATTTTCGGATAGAATGTTGAATCCATTCTACTGTACAATTGATATGATAACAGCATTTATTTGTGATAAATTCTGAATTTATCACTATACAGATCCATTTTATATAGTCATTGATGAGCACTTCAATCCAGATGAAATTTAGGCAAATACGTTCAAAACGTGTTAGTTACATTGTATTAAATTTTATAAGAAACATTGATCAAACTAGTCCTTCGCCTTGATTAATCTCTTTACAATTGATCAAACTAGTCCTTCGCCATGATTAATCTCTTTATAACTGATCAAACTAGTCCTTCACAATGATTAATTTCTATACAACAAATGGCTTTTCTTTTGCTTCTCTGTCCTGTGGTTATTGGTTAATTAGAAAAGCATGTGTTCTTTATAGTAAATATAGAAATGCATGAGTGATTATGATTATTATGAGGAATTAGCTTTTACTTAATAGTAAGAAGCTAGCTCTCCTGAAATAAAATTCGAATCAGTTCTAGTTACTGATTGCGTGATACATCAATATCATACATAATTACTAACACGTAAAGATAAGAACCATAGTTTCAGATTTTCAATTTTCTAATCGTTCAAACAATCTAAAATAGTCAAATAAATAAGTATATTGTCGATGTTTGTCCACTTTTCTTATCGCAATGATTGTGTACTGTCCACGTTTTGGATGCTTGTTCAATTCGATGCATTCTCGTCATTGTCGATTCCAACATTTACAAATATAATTGTTTCTTAACAAACAGTTTTTGAAAATATTTGCAGATGAATCTTCGAGGTCGCCTTCATCGGAATGAACTAAGTGGACTTCTAGAGCCTCAAATGGAGCGTGTATACCTCCCGGACCGACAAGGTCTTCTAGTTCTGCCGCTGCCCAAAATCCCTTGCTCTCTAGCTGTGGTAATAAGTGCGCATGAGAGATTAAACATGCCTCATCTCCATTGACTGAAGCTTAATAGAGGTGGTGGAGACGGTGACGGCAGAGGAGAGTACCCAGCGTAAATTTTGTAACTTGAAATTGAGGTTTATATTAGTTTTCGTATTTCATTAATTAATTTGATTATTAAAAATAAAATAAAATAAAATATATATATATATGTATATCTATATAATATTTTAATTGAAACTACAAAATAGCCACAAATATATTTATAGTTATTCGTGGCTTATTAGTTGATAGCCACGGTTATATCTATGACTATCTGTTGCTAAAGTAACCACAAAAAGCCACATTTTGAAACAGCTACTAGCTACAAATTCTTTGTTGTTGTAATCTGTAGCTATGAGACACGATGAACAAAACTACAAAAGAAATTTGTGTCTACAAACAGATTTTCTTGTAGTAGCTAGGTTCATCGCACCAAAGACCGACCGACGACTTCACTTTGTTTCAAAAAAATATATTATAATAAATACCGTAACTGGAGTTCATTTCTTCCTTAATATAAGCACTAAGTTTTCATACTTTTAAACCAACGGAAAATGTATAACGTCGTAGTTTACTTATTAATCTTGAGTTTTCTCTTGCTCTCTCCATTATCAAACATAACAGTTGCCCACATACAATATGAATCTCCAAAACAACGTAAGATTTTTTAATCCGAAAATTTTTATACATCCAGTCTGATTTTCGTTGTAGTTAATTAAACTTTTTTTCCTAACGGAAACTTTATTTTCCAAAAATAGTTTGCATAATCTTAAACTTTTTCATACATTTGGCTTATGGTATTCTTCCCTTTTTTTTTTTTTTTATAACCGGTATTCTTCCCTTTTACTAGGGTGGGAATTGTAATGAGAACAAATCTCATATGTTGTTAACATTTAGGTTTGGCTTGATTCACCCATTCAATAGATCTTTTGTAAAAAAAATTAAAAACGATGTATATACTGTATATACGCATATTAAATCAAAGTAAATTCTATACAATTTTGGTTCTCTTTATCTTCTTTTTTTTTTTTTTTCTGTTTCACTTGAATTGAATTGTTTAATTCGCTTTTTTTGGAAAAGAAATAGGAAAAGGGGTTTCGGATAAAAAAGTGAGTAAGGAGATCAAGGCTCAAGTAGGTGGCAGTGATTCAAGGCGTGCACCACAATTTAAACCACCAGATAGACCAAGGCATGCACCAGAAATGGCACCACCAAATACTCCAATAAGGCCTGCACCAGGGACGAAAGCACCAAATAGACCAGGCGGACCAAAACGATGTAGCTAACCCCAACAAAATTGATGGTCTAAAAAGGGAATATATTCCCTTAGATTTGGTATTAAGAAGTTTAAGCTAGTAAAAGTAGTCTATTTGATGTTATCAAATTTTTTTAAACGTAAGTGGCAGATCCGTGGTCCTAGATTACGACATATCCTTAGGAAGTCGTAAATGTTTTTTCAAATGCTTTTACTTCTATTTGGACGTGAATATCACAATTAGCATTTGTTTTACACAGCAGACAAGGTATAAGATGCAAGTGTTAGTTGGTTCGAAACTTGCATCATGAGCATGGAAGAATATATATATGTAGTTTTGAGGAATAGATAACCGAACAATTTAATTCGATTGATCGAAAGATTACTTGGTTTCTTTAGATGCAAGATCTGGTTTCTGAAAATTGAAGATTAAATCGACGCCAAAAAAAATTATTAACGTAGAAATAAGAAAGTGATGATGGAGATCAAACTAAGAGGTAGATTTATAGAAAGAGCGACATTTACTGCTTTTACTACTGACGATTATAATAGAAAAATAAAATGGTCTTGATTGGCAAGAGCTGTAGAGTTTTTTTCCACGGCCACATTTTAGTCTACATAACTAAATCCACAACGATTCTATTTTACACATATTTCATAAGTTTACAGCCAGTTTTATAAAAAGTTTCTTTTTTTGAGCTGTTTCTTTTCTATTTGAAAAAACAATTTTACACGAAATCCTATCTGAAAACTGATATATAATATCATCAAACCTCTAGTCTAGCAATAACGACCATTAGCAAGAAGAAAAGTACGTAACTTTATGATACACATTTATTAATTTTTTAAAGTTTTTAGATTGTATGTTTGCACATTTTGGTGTATATTTATATATTTATCATTTGTTTGACAAAAATTTAAATAAGTTTTTTAATAAATTTTACGTTGTTTCTTATTTATATTGAAATAATTATTCTCAACATATAACTAATATCTATCAATTACGTTTTCATTTTTAAATGTCACAGCTATAGTTACCAATCATGCATTCGTTTTTGAAAGTTACAGTCAAAATATTACAGTTGCAGTAGAAAAATATACAGCAAAAACTCTACAATCTAAATCTTACAACTACAGCAAAAACATTTATAGCAAAAATTCTACAATCAAAATCTCAAAACTACAGGCGCTACCAATCAAGACCAATAACGAGTTTTTTTAAGCATAAAAGAAGTGATATTTCTCTATTTTCCTCTCGTATTATAGTGTTTCTCCTCACTAAAGTGTCTTCAATTCTAAATTAGTTGTCTGTAATAATTATTTAGTTTAACGATGTTATATAAAAGTAGTTGGGTGTTGCGTTTATAAAAGGTTTATTTTAAATATAATTTAATATAATATTTTCTTAAAAATTACTTAGTCAATGAAAGGCAACCCCTTTTTCCTCATCTGTATTAAAGGTGATTATTCCCCTAGATTTGTTCGTATCGATTGTCACCTCGTGACGTGTTCAAATCTTCCTTCAAATAATATGTTTTCTTTCTTCAAATCATGGCTTAAACCTCATTTCCCTTTATTTATATTTTACATTAATAATTTTGGAAATTTTAATTTCTTTGTATTTTTATTAGTTTCACTCATTTTAATTCATAATTGCAATTCTGTAAATAGTTTAACTATTTATGGTTTATTTGTATTTTAACAAAAAAAAATTATTCTAGTAAGATTTTTTGGGAACATTAGTCTAGTCATTAATTTCAGAAGTAAAATAGATTATTTTAAGCAAATAACACTAATTGAAATTCTAAAACTTTTGTTAATCTATGATCAATTTTAACTTATTAAATATGTGGATAACGATGGAATATTCAAAATAATGGGATTTTTCTTTTCAATGAAATTTATCTAAGAAGAAGTGAATATTTTAACTCCGGAGAATAACTCCGTAGAAATTGGCTTATTTAAATGACTCTACTTTTTCTTCAAAATATAATTAAATCAAAATTAATCTTAATACTCACAGTAATGTCATTCCGATTAAATTAATTTTTGAAATTAGTTTTAAATTTAAAAAAAAACACTAAACTGAAAAATCAGAAATTATTAAATTTAATTAATTGAGAAAATTTTGGAAACAAAATATACACTATACTCGATTTTTCTCCTTTTCCAAATCGTGACATTTCAAGTTTTCATCTTCAACCTGCAAATCCTAATCTCACTGTCGCTCATCATCGCCTCGCCGTGTCTTGCCTTTCCACCTTGCCATGCCTTGCCTATCCGTTTTGTTGTGCCTTGCCTCACCAAGCTGCCTCGCTTGTTAGCCTCAAATCAGAACTTCATCTTGCCGCTTAGTCTTGCCTTGCTTTAAATCGGAACATCACCACCACTTCTTCTCCATCTCTGGCGGTAATAATAAATTTACAACTGATTGTTGGTTTGTTTATAATTGAAGATTTTTAGATCTTCAAATCTATATCTCAAAATCGGTTATACTGGTCAGAAGATGGAGAATTCCGGCAAGTCTCAACCACAACTACCTCGCCTATTTCATTTTCCGGCGTAAAGAAACATTGGCCTAAGGCCTCTGTTTTTGACTTCTTTATTATCTATATACATCACTATAATATATATATATATATATATATTCTTAGTAAAAAGTGAAAGCGTATTTTGTTACCAGTTTCTTTTTAATATACTGGAACTATATTTACGTTTCATTAACAGGCTTTGCTGATTGATGATCAACCTCTCCAATTCTTTCTCTATGAGTTGGTTTTAATTGTGGTTGAATTGATCTGTCAGATGTGTGTGGTATAGGTCATAAAGAGTTTTGGATGGATATGGGAATATGTATAGCAATGAAACCTGTTTTTGAAGAATTTGATGGTGATGGCTAAATGCAAGACTTAAAATTTTGATAAGAGGCTAATGGTAGGAAAATTATGTTTACTTTTAGTTGTGATACTTGTCATTCATTATGGATCAGGATACCGTTGGGAACTGTTAAATGAGTTTTTGGTAAAGAGGGTTTTGAGAAATATCTGTGGGGTCGAGAAGCTTTTACAAGCTTGATTAATTCGAGTATGATTTTTAAATTAGAGCATCAATCTTATACGATTCAAGGACATGTTCATGTTTTATTGACTTGGGTGTATGAGCACATTCCTAGTATAGGAGAAACTTATGGGAAAAGAAGGGCGAAGGAAAAAGAAGAAGATCCCGACGAGGTTCCACTACTTAACTGATTGTTTGGTCATTTTAGATATAAAAATATGAAGATTTAATAAGCGGAGAGAAAGCTGCTCATGGAAAACTAAGTTTATGACACACATTTATTTTATTTAAATTATTTTCAATGTATTATGTTCAATAATTTCTTATTATACTATGTAGGTGTGGTTAGGTCTATGGTAAATATCCCAATCTTGGGATATTTACCCAAAATTAAGTGACGATGACTACAGTGATCCACTACTTCATAACATAATTGAAGATATCCTCAGTAGTTATTTGTGTGCGAAAGCTTGGTCTGAAGTTGCGGAAGAAATAAAATGAAAAATGTTTTTCAAAGATAAAAATGATGACTTAGTTGATGATGCTGAACGACTAACAAGAAGAAGAAGATGAAAGAAAATGAACATGAGGAGATATGTTGACATGCTTTAAATGATTTAAATTTTAAAATACCATAAGATATAATATATCATTTTGTAAAAATATGTAAAAGATTATATACCATCACTTTAATTTTAAAACAATAGATTATTATTTCTTATATAATAACTATAAATACAAATCTGAAATTTTATAAACACTATAGATAAAATTATGTTTTTTTAATTAAAAATATATTAAAAACTTATATTTTAGTACACATATCGTTTCAATTTTTTCTGCCTCATATTCTTATAGTTTAATAATTTTATTTTACTATTGAATAATCTATTTTTTTAATTATTTATTTTTTTGAGTTTAAAGTTAATCTATTGTATCAAATAAAATTTGATATGCTATTTTAAATAATTTTAAAATTTAATATATATGAATTTTAAATATTAATTTACACAATTTAAAATATTTTATTATCTAAAAATTTGTTTAAAATTTTTTGTTTACTTGTTAATCAGGTTCTACTGGTAACATTACAACACTTGTCTTTTATTTAAATGAAGATTATAACACTTTCAAATTTAAAACTTTTTTAGATGTTTTCAAAAAATTCCAATTTTAAGTTTTAGATTGTTATTGATTTTCCATACTTTTGGGTATTATATCTAGAAACAAATATAAAAAAATCACATAGATAATTTATTCCATAAATTATTAGTGTAGATATTTCTAATATCATTGGGAGAAAGTTACTTGTATTTGTTCTTTACTTTCTTCACATTCAATTTATTACGTTATTTCAACATTTCGATTATTTATCTCTTATTTCTGTTATATTATTATTATTTCATCTTCTTGTTAAATACATTTTTTAAATAATTACTTTTAACAAATTAATATTATAATTTTATTTAATTCTTATTAAATTAATTTTATCTCGTTCAGTTTTTAATTTCTTCCAATTTTACTTATTTTTTGTTTTTATAAATTTTTTTAGATTTATTAATTATAAATAAACATGAATTTAATGAATATTTTAAATTCTATTTTATTAAAAAAGAAGTACTTTGCTTAAGTGGACACTCTAGGTAGAGATGGAACTTCCTAATTATATATATGATTTTATTCAAGTTTATGCGAAAAAAGAAGAAGATGTTAGTATTCGTATGACTGCCTTCATTAGTTACGAATATATTAGGAGGTTAGTATTAATATCACATATCTATTCGAATATGTACTCATCACATTGTTCATGTATATCTAGAGTTTTGTATATATCTTCATCATGATTTTTGTATATTGTGTATATATGGTTTTGTGATTTGAAGTGAGAATCGTCCATGTTCTGTGGTTGGAACATATATGATTGCATCTCTTTAACTCCGATTATCTTGAATTTTTTTCTTATCTTTGGTATTATTTTTATTTTTATTTTATTTTAAAGGATCCTAAAGACATTGATGTTTTCACGTTTGGAATGTATAAGATAGTGAAGAAGGTGAGTAGCACTATTGAAAGCCTCAACTTAACATTGGGTAATAGGATGGAAAATTTGGAGAATAAAGTAAAAACAAATGAGGAAATTAGTAATCTACGAAAAACATTTTTCAACACGCTTTCAAAGATGGAAAAAGATTTGAAAGTTTTCAAAAGAAAAATTGATAATGATCACCTAAAGGAGGACATCCATTCAAACAAAAAGGCAGATGTTGAAGCAACGAGTGCAACACCTGTTAGTTAGATATAAATTTCTTGTCTCCTATATGACATGTATATCATCTGCTCGTTAAATTATTGATTATGAATTTGCTATTTTTATCTGATCTTGTCTCAGTATATTCATTTGATGCTGACAATGATATGTCTTAACAATGAATTATTGAACATTTTTCTTTACAAAACTTTTCTTTCGAATTGTTTATTTTATAATAATTTTTTACTATGCTATGTTTATCTACAATCACGAATGATAGAAGTGAATCAAACATCCAATAATGAGTTTCCAAATGAAAGAGTGGCACAGAAACGGAAAGAAAAAAAGTGAAAAGAAAGAAAATAAATGTGACAAAGAGAAGCAACATGTAGTGGACCAAAAATATGTCACCAAAAAAATTGTAGTGAAGGTAGAGAAGATAGATGGAGAGAATAAGAAAATCAAAATAATTAAAAACAAAGTATGCCTCAAGGAAGTGATATTGAAGACATCATTGAGAAAGTTGTTGCAGACAATATGAAAATGGCATCTAGTTATTAAAAATCCGCATGGCCAAATCCCAAGAAAGGAGGCTAATAAGGCGTTTGACAATGCATTAGACGCTTTAGAGAAAATAAAATTAGGAGCTTGGATCTTAAGTTGGTGGGTTCCCAAAAATACCCATTTATCAGTCTCTACAGTGAAGAGAATCATAACAAGTATTGACGTCTCTCTTGCTATTTATAATCCACATGAAGTTGTCGACATAAGAAGGTAGTCGAATTCTTGAAGACTGATGATTAAGTAACCATTACCCTTTTCACTTTCACTATTATCACTTTCTCTCATTTGCAATATTAAGTTTTGCTCTTTTGTTTTGTAGGAAAAAAGCTCTTAAGTCTAAGAATTAGAGACTCTGATTCCACTTGACGATTATTACTCCTAGGACTGAATGGGTTGATCATGAGTATGGATGGTTGGCGTCTGAGGTAAGTTATTGCTCTTTTGGTTTACAAAATCGTTTTAATTATTGTTGTGATAAAAAAGTTGATCATTTTTTTGAATATGAGTTTGTGAATATTTGCATTTAGGCATATATTGGCATTTATGTTGTTTTGTGATGTTGTGTTCCTTTATTGATCTTGTTTCGAACTCTTAATGACTTGTTTTTTGTCAATTTATTGCAGCTATATATTGGCATTTAGGTTGTTTTGTGATTTTTTGTTTATATATGGATGTGATTTTGTGTTTGGGGTTGACTTTGTGATTTTGTTATATTAGAATTTAGTGTGCTGTATATTGTTATTTTTGTTTCAATAAGAGAATAATGGTTTTCTCTTCTTTCTTGCAGCACATTGTTGTGACAATGTTTATGTTCCGTAAAAGGCATATGTGTGATCCTAGTCCTTTCTACAATTAGTTAATAGCCTTCATGGATACTTGGTTCATCAGTTATATGGTTTTAGACTACTAACACTGTTAACTTGTCGTTAGCTTTTAATGATGTGGAACCCACATGGAATCCACGTATTGAAGACTAATCCATGTAATGAAAGTTATTTTGGGGATTAAAAAAAGAAATTGTGGAGAAAAAACACTCAAAATCATGATTAGTACCACAAAAAATTATTATTAGAACCACAAACAGGCAAATATGTAGCTTGAAACAGTATGGTCTTCATCTTCTTCAATTGATACTTATTTTTTTGTCGACAAAATACTTTAATTAAAATTTAAAAATTGTTCAATACAAAAGCTCGAAGAACTGATTTTTAAGAGAGTCAGCCAACATATTTCTTTCTCTAGGAACATAAACAATGTAAAATTCTGAGATTAAGGTGGAGATATGGGTAATATCACATATAATCCTAATAATTTCTTTCAAAGGAGCCACAATGGCTCAGATAAGCTACTGTGAATCTAAAAAGACGTCGCTCTGTAGCTTCTTTCTCAGAGTACTATCATGACACTACCACATTAAAATGCGCAAGCATCCAAAGATTGATCCTTGTCTCAAATTCAGTGATGAAATTGTTATAGAGCTGATTTAAAGCATTACCAGCTTGAAATCAAAGTTATGAATTTATATCATAACAAGGATACAAATTAAGTTACACGAACTTGGAATCAAAACTATAAACACTAACTCCTAACTTTCCCTAATTTGTAAAAACCTTATCATCGTCCAATAAGATCTATGAACCCTAAATCCTCAAGGACCAACTATCTAACTCAGATAGATATATGGAAACCATCATCACTATGGGAGAGAAGCAAAAAGTACATGAAATATAGCGAGAGCAATGAACTGTTCGAGCTTAAGGGTGAGTTGATTCCAGAGCTTTTGTTGATACAAATATGCAAGGGAATTTTACCATTCACCAAGCTCTGGATGCACACTTTTTAGAGATTCCAAGTATTGACGAGCAACCATGGTGGATTTAGAAGCAGACAAAGACGGAAGGAAGAAATGAGTCACAAATTTGGACCTAGGTAATATTTTTTCTTGTTTTAAGCTTCCAAAATGACGTCGCCCATATTAGTTCATCAATTATACATTCATTACGTGGATTAGTCGTCAAATACAAGGATTCCGCACTGGTTCCACGTCATCAAGAGTTAACAACAAGTTAACAGTATTAGTCAATATGTATATGTTTGCTCAATTCTGTAAATTAAGGTACTAGATTCAAATATTTTATTAGTTCAAGTATACAAATGCACGGGGCAAACTTCATGTATAAATCAAACACATTACTATCGTTGAGGTATGAAATGTATGACTTTCCTTTTAAATTCGTTGGTGAAGTTTTGAAAGAAAAGTTTTTGGTCTGACCAGCAAAATATATGTTATCCCAACCTATGTGATAGGGAAGGGTGTTACAGTTATCCCTGTTGAGAAGCGCAAGAAGAACTATGCAATTTTGGAGGTGAGAAGACTGGTGAAAGACGTACCGGTAACACCCCCGATTATTTCTAATCAAAGGCGCTACAATGACACTTAGAATATCTCATCCACAGCTTCAGAACGAATCCAATGCCTCAGATGAAACATCCTTAGCACCATTCCTACTTATCCTCATTCCTAACTTTTCAACCGGAACAAGAATTCGTAGTTAGTTTAGCTCGGACAAAGCCAAATATCATACCGGAACTTAAGTCGTAATATACAAAACCTTTAACTTTATTTACTTAAGTTCCAAAACCACATTTTCAAAATTTCATAAGTATATGTGCGCACAACAAAATCCATAAAACATTAAGTCATTTACAACACACATTTTTACAAAAAGGCCAACTTTACACCGACTTTACTTCGTTCCTTCTTTAACTCCGCTTTCTCTACCGCTTTCCTGCAAGGAAGGAGAATGAATAAGAAACTAATTTGCTTAGTGAATTCGGGTGCCTATCATGCATAAAATGATCCCACCAAACCCCAAACAAAATCACATCACATGAATCATTCACCGAAAATAAGATACAAAAATATGAACAATACATAGAACATTTTCTCGTCGATTCTCGTTCTCAATCACCATCCACATCATCCATATTCCTTAGTTCCTTCATCCTTTTACCTCGCCAACACACAGTCACTCAGACTGAACGAGCTAACGATCCTGAATCTCGTTCATCATCTTACCTCATCCGACATGCAACCACTAAGGCTGAACATGCCGAGTGATCCGAACAACGCATCGTCATGCGACATACGGCTGGTGGTAGCGACCCAATCCCCCGTATGAATCACGATAGAGCGAGCTACGCCCACAGCGTACTGCTCTCATCGGACTAAGGACATATAGATCTGTCTCACCGAGCACGCCTCACCGCGCCTCGGAATCACAGCCGCACACGCCTCACTACGTACTGCGCTGACCATACTTAAACACATGCATCATACCACACGAAATTATGCATGTTTCAATCCATATCAAGCCACTTTACTTGGCTACTCAACCAATTTCTAGTGGTGAATCAATTCAATTCAAGTCTCGACATCAAAGAATTCATCAAGTAAACCACCAAATAATTCCACCGAGAACTTAACATACTAACCATTTAGTATTCATGCATCTTACATCTTATTCATGTATATGCATCATTCACCACGAAATAAACAAAGAAAAACCGAACTCACAGTCTAGGTTTAGGCAATACTGTTCTGCCGACCGAATAAACTTGTCTGCGGAACAGAAATTCTTCCGAAAATCAGTCTTTTCCTTGTCTTTTCTCACGAAATCCTCTTCTTTTCCTCTCCGCGGATTCTTCTCCACACTTAGAATTTCTTAGAGATTTTTCTAAAACTTCATGAGAAAGGAAGTGGACTAATATTAATAGGATTAGAAGACTTAAGGTGAAGGAAATCTCAGCTCCAAACTTGGTGACACCTCCTCCATGAGTCATCAAGAAGACTTCATAGGAGGGTAAGCCCAGCTACTTGCCACCACCTTACTCCTAGGTTGCTTCCCATAAGCACCTAGCCACCACCTATCTGCTAGGCTACTTCACAGAAGCACCTCGCCACCACCTACCTGCTAGACTACTTCACAGAAGCACCTCGATTCCTCTTAACCGGTCTAACTCTTTCTTCCGCTTAGTTTTTCTCATTCCGACTACTCCACCGATCACAATCAATTCCCTTACAATGGATTCCTTCTTTCCGAGGCTGCCTTACTTCGTTGGATCACCACTTACTCCAAATTCTCACTGTTCCGTCCATAACTTCCTTATGCTCTAGGGCAATTCTCGTTCTGTATCCGGTTTAAAGAGAAGGTC
Source organism: Cardamine chenopodiifolia (assembly GCA_963922655.1). NCBI lineage: Eukaryota > Viridiplantae > Streptophyta > Magnoliopsida > Brassicales > Brassicaceae > Cardamine > Cardamine chenopodiifolia. The sequence continues at coordinate 9,174,706 of OZ000476.1, read as the reverse complement.
ACTTCATTCTCCCCCCCTTATTAGAATTTGTACCGAATTCTTAAGTTTTGTATTTATGCTTCATCTGTAAACATTTCCGGATAATCTCTCTGGAAATTTTCCTCATTTTCCCAAGTCACAATTATTCGGTTTCGCTTTCCCCAAAAGACTTGGATTTGTCGGAGCTCTCGGTTCTTTAGTCGTTTAATCCTTCTTTCTCCCACCCGAATTGGTCCTTCCGGGTAAGTAAGATTAGTGCGGAGCTCCTCTATTCGCTGTGGTTCTACCGCAGTCAGATTCCTTATGTACTTTCTAAGCATAGATACATGGAACACTGGATGTAAGGCCATATCCGAGGGAAGTTCTAGCCGGTAAGCTAGTTCTCCAACTCTTCCCACAATTTTATAAGGCCCTATAAACCTAGTAGCCAATTTCCCAACTTTTCCAAAACGGTATTTACCTTTTTGGGCTGCTACTTTCAAGTACACCCAATCTCCCACCGCAAAGACTAGTTTTCTCCGATTTTGATCCGCATACTTCTTTTGACGATCCTGGGCTTTCTTCATATTTATCTGTACCATTTTTATTTTCTCTGTGGTTTCATCTATGATACTTGGTCCAAACAGTCCTCTTTCCCCAATTTCAGTCCAACACAATGGCGTTCGGCATGGTCGCCCATACAAAGCTTCGTAAGGAGACATGCCGATACTCGAGTGATAACTGTTATTATAAGAGAATTCTATTAATGGTAAGTGTTGTTCCCAAGATCTGGCCCAATCCAATATGCACATTCTGAGCATGTCTTTGATGGTCCTTATAGTCCTTTCCGTCTGACCATCGGTTTCGGGGTGAAAGGCCGTACTAATATGCAGTTGAGATCCTAAGGCATTTTGGAAAGCTCGCCAAAACTGAGCAGTGGATCGAGGATCTCGATCCGATACAATACTAGCTGGTACTCCATGGAGTCGAACAATTTCCTTTAAGTATAACTCTGCTAGTGTCACTACCCGATCTGTCACTTTGATCGGTAGTAAATGTGTAGACTTAGTCAAACGGTCTACTACCACCCATATTGCATCATTGCCTCTTCCCGGTGCAGTCGGTAATCTGTTATAAAATCCATTGCAACAGCTTCCCATTTCCACTCTGGGATCGGTAAACTTTGTAATAATCCTCCGGGTAATTGGTGTTCGACCTTGACTTGTTGACAAGTCCGGCACTGAGCCACCCACTGAGCTACTGATCTTTTCATTCCCGGCCAATGATAGTACCGTTTTATATCTCGGTACATCTTAGTACTTCCAGGATGGATACTAAGTAAGGATTGATGCGCCATCTTTAGAATTTCGTTCCTTAATTCTCGTCCAGCAGGGACTATAATTCTTCCATTTAATAGGAGTGTACCATCACTAGCTATGTGATACCCCTTCTCATTTCGTCCATTAGTACTTTCCAGCTCTTCAATAATTTTCTTTAAGTTGGAATCTTCTTGTTGTTCCTCACGGATTCTTTGAATCAGTCCAGCTTGATTCACCGCTTGGAGTCCTAACAGTTCACTACTTTCTCCTTCAAGAGTCGCTAGACTTATCTTTTTAAATCCGTCTTGTAAAACGTCTAAGTCCTTTTCAATGTTTACATTGACCTGTTTGCGACTTAGAGCATCTGCTACCACGTTTGCTTTCCCGGGATGGTACATGATTTTCAAGTCATAGTCCGCGATAAATTCCATCCATCTCCGTTGTCTCAAGTTAAGATCGGGTTGAGTGAATAGATACTTGAGACTTTGATGATCTGTGAAAACTTGGACAATTTCTCCATAGAGATATGATCTCCATATTTTCAATGCAAACACCACTGCGGCCATCTCTAAGTCATGAGTGGGATAGTTCTCTTCATGCTTTCTTAACTGACGTGATGCATAAGCAATAACCTTATTATTTTGCATCAGTACACAACCCAACCCTACTCGAGATGCATCAGTGTACACCGAGTAAGGTTGACCACGTTTAGGTAATGTTAAGATAGGTGATGTCGTCAAGGCTTCTTTCAATTGTTCAAATGCTTCTGATGTCTTTTCATCCCACTGGAACTTAACTCCCTTTCCCGTTAATCGATTTAACGGCTTAGCTTTAGTAGCAAAGTTCTTGACAAACTTACGATAATACCCAGCTAAACCCAAGAAGCTTCGGACTTCAAAGACATTGGCTGGCTGGGGCCAGTCCTTGATTGCAGCAATCTTCTCGGGGTCAGCAGACACACCATGTTCCGATACTCGGTGGCCTAGGAACCCAATTTCGTTTTTCCAAAAGCTGCACTTGCCCAGCTTAGCAAACAATTTTTGTTCTCTTAAACGGTCCAACACCAGCCTTAAATGCCTTTCATGATCTTCGGTACTTCGAGAATATATAAGAATATCATCAATAAAGATGATTACGAACTCATCTAAGTAGTCTCGAAAGACTTCATTCATTAATCTCATAAAAGCTGTTGGGGCATTAGTTAAGCCAAAAGGCATTACGACAAACTCATAATGTCCATACCGAGTTCTGAAGGCGGTTCTCTGAATGTCACCTTCTGCAATCGGAATTTGATGATAGCCAGAAGCAAGATCAATTTTAGAAAATACTTTGGCTCCTTGTAACTGATCCAATAATTCATCAATTCTTGGCAATGGATACTTATCCTTAATGGTTACGTTATTGATTCCTTGATAATCAATACATAACCGCATACTCCCATCCTTCTTTTTCACAAATAGAACCGGGGCTCCCCAAGGTGATGAACTTGGTCAAATGAAGCCTTTATTCGAAAGGTCTTCCAATTGATTCTTAAGTTCCGCCAATTCCGCTGGGGCCAGACGGTATGGTGCTTTCACTATCGGTACTGCACCTGGTTCTAGAGTAATTGTAAAGGGGTTTGCGCGTGATGGTGGTACTCCTTCCAAAGGTTGGAATACATCTTGAAATTCCTTGACAATTGAAATTTCTTCTAACTTCAGTTCCTCCTTTGTATCGTCTTTAGTTATAGTCAAGGTGACTAAGTATGCTTCTCCTTTTCTCAATTCCTTTTCAGCTCTTATAGCCGATATTATGGTTGCTCCAACACTTGGACAAATACCTTGGAAAGAAACAAATGGTCGTCCATATTTTTCCCATGTAACTAAACCCTTTCCACAATCCAATAGGACCTGATAAGTGGATAGCCAATCCATTCCCAATATTACCTCATGATGGACTAGCGGGACAACCAACAGATTTGCTGAGAAGATCATCTCGCCAATCTTTACCGGAATTCCCATTACACAGTTCGTGGCATGGAGTATTTGGTCACCAGGTGTTCTAATTGGCACACTTACTTTTACATTCGTAAAAGTTCCCACAAAACCCTTTACCACTTCGGGTGACACAAAACTATGCGTAGCACCCGAATCAAACAATACGTGCGTCAAAATACCTCCTACACGTAACGTTCCTACCATCCAATCATTTCTTACTTTTACTCACATTATTATTATCCATGTAATCACCATGTAAACAAATGCATCAAGTTAAATCAAAGTAAGAACCCAACATACCTGTAATGGGTCCTTTAGGAGGACAAAACGGTCCGGGTTTCTCTACGTCTAAAGCATATACTCTACCGGCAATCGTATGTCTCTTAGGGGCTTGTCCTATAACGGGACGGTTTCCTGGAGCATCCATAGCTAAGGTTTGCACTATTGGTGCTGGTTGTCTTCGTGGACAAGATGTGGTATAATGCCCCCTCTCGTTGCATACAAAACATATAATACTCTCCGGCAACACTCTGGCTACCGGGTTTGGGCATGCTCTTTGCAAATGCCCCTGTTGTCCGCAACGATAACATCTCGGTAGTCTTTCTACCGGTCTTACAGACATTCGCGCGCCCCTACTCGGACGCCCTCTGCTTCGGTTTTCTTGATTCCCTGGACTTGGCCTGTGTTGTCCGGAATCTCTTACCAAACTGGGTCTTGCAGCTTGAGCTCTCTCCGCTGCTAACCCTTCCTCTACATTCACAGCCCTTTCTACCAGAGTGGGCAGGCTATCACACTCTACTACTTGCAAGCGACTCCACAGTTCTGGTCGAAGTCCTTGCATGAACTTACGGGCAACAGCCCGCTCATCGTTTGGTCCATAACGCGCATATTGTCGAAGGCGCGTAAACTCAACTTCATAATCTCATACCGTTCTATTCCCTTGTTCCAATCCCAAATATTGTCTTTCCAATCGGTCCTGGGCTTCGACAGGAAAATATTTCCTCAGGAATTCTCCACGGAATTCAGACCATGAATATGATGACGAGTATCGTCCGTATCGTCTTTCCAAGGCGCCCCACCAATTAAATGCATCTCGGTTTAGGTAGTGCACGACCACATCCTTCTTGAATTCCTCTGGACATCGAGTAGCACTAAAATTCTTCTCGATATTCCTCAGCCAAGCATCGGCCTCAAAGGGATTTGTTCCTCCTTCAAAATGTTCTGTTCCCAGGTTTCTCATCATTGTTACCACTTTTAAGTAATCTGGGGGCGGAGCAGAACGACTTGAACTTGCATGAGGGTTTTGGCGGCCTAGCCGATCAATCAAATCATGTACGAGGGTCATCAAAAGATCCCTTCTTCTCGCTGAATCCCTTTGTATTTGATCTCGTGGAGGCATCTGCAAGGAAATACTATGGTCAAAACTTAATCAACGAAGACAAAGAAGAACAAGCCGGTTTCCTATAAGCCTTTTTGCGACACATTTTGACTCGATAAAACTCAAAAATTTAAGTCCCGAATGAGCATCATAACCATGCTCTGATACCACCTTTTGTAACACCCCCGATCATTTCTAATCAAAGGCGCTACAATGACACTTAGAATATCTCATCCATAGCTTCAGAATGAATCCAATGCCTCAGATGAAACATCCTTAGCACCATTCCTACTTATCCTCATTCCTAGCTTTTCAACCGGAACAAGAATTCATAGTTAGTTTAGCTCGGACAAAGCCAAATATCATACCGAAACTTAAGTCGTAATATACAAAACCTTTAACTTTATTTACTTAAGTTCCAAAACCACATTTTCAAACTTTCATAAGTATATGTGCGCACAACAAAATCCATAAAACATTAAGTCATTTACAACATATATTTTTACAAAAAGGCCAACTCTACACCGACTTTACTTCGTTCCTTCTTTAACTCCGCTTTCTCTACCGCTTTCCTGCAAGGAAGGAGAATGAATAAGCAACTAATTTGCTTAGTGAATTCGGGTGCCTATCATGCATAAAATGATCCCACCAAACCCCAAACAAAATCACATCACATGGATCATTCACCGAAAATGAGATACAAAAATATGGACAATACATAGAACATTTTCTCGTCGATTCTCGTTCTCAATCACCATCCACAGCATCCATATTCCTTAGTTCGTTCATCCTTTTACCTCGCCAACACACAGTCACTCAGACTGAACGCGCTAACGATCCTGAATCTCGTTCATCATCTTACCTCATCCGACATGCAACCACTAAGGCTGAACATGCCGAGTGATCCGAACAACGCATCGTCATGCGACATACGGCTGGTGGTAGCGACCCAATCCCCCGTATGAATCACGATAGAGCGAGCTACGCCCACAGCGTACCGCTCTCATCGGACTAAGAACATATAGATCTGTCTCACCGAGCATGCCTCACCACGCCTCGGAATCACAGCCGCACACGCCTCACTACGTACTGCGCTGACCATACTTAAACACATGCATCATACCACACGAAATTATGCATGTTTCAATCCATATCAAACCACTTTACTTGGCTACTCAACCAATTTCTAGTGGTGAATTAATTCAATTCAAGTCTCGACATCAAAGAATTCATCAAGTCAACCACCAAATAATTCCACCGAGAACTTAACATACTAACCATTTAGTATTCATGCATCTTACATCTTATTCATGTATATGCATCATTCACCACGAAATAAACAAAGAAAAACCGAACTCACAGTCTAGGTTTAGGCAATACTGTTCTGCCGACCGAATAAACTTGTCTGCGGAACAGAAATTCTTCCGAAAATCAGTTTTTTCCTTGTCTTTTCTCACGAAATCCTCTTTTTTCCTCTCTGCGGATTCTTCTCCACACTTAGAATTTCTTAGAGATTTTTCTAAAACTTCATGAGAAAGGAAGTGGACTAATAGTAATAGGATTAGAAGACTTAAGGTGAAGGAAATCTCAGCTCCAAACTTGGTGACACCTCCTCCATGAGTCATCAAGAAGACTTTATAGGAGGGTAAGCCCAGCTACTTGCCACCACCTTCCTCCTAGGTTGCTTCCCATAAGCACCTAGCCACCACCTATCTGCTAGGCTACTTCACAGAAGCACCTCGCCACCACCTACCTGCTAGACTACTTCACAGAAGCACCTCGATTCCTCTTAACCGGTCTAACTCTTTCTCCCGCTTAGTTTTTCTCATTCCGACTAGTCCACCGATCACAATCAATTCCCTTACAATGGATTCCTTCTTTCCGAGGCTGCCTTTACTTCGTTGGGTCACCACTTACTCCAAATTCCCACTGTTCCGTCCATAACTTCCTTATGCTCTAGGGCAATTCTCGTTCTGTTTCCGGTTTAAAGAGAGGGTCACTTCAGTACCAATCAATGAAAATCATGGAGATTGGTGTATATTCTTTAAAATACATCGAGTGTTTAGTTTTAGGATGGAAATTTGATAGGTTAAGCGATAGAATCATTCAGACTGTTTGGGGTAAGCTTGTTTTAGATATTTTTTTCTGAAGTCCACTAAGAGGTCGAAGGGCTATATCATGAATATACTCGTCTTTGGGATATCAGTACCCCTCACGTTATGGATGAAGACGTGATTGACAGTAATGAAGTCCCTGTGACGTCTAAGTAGTTGGGTTGGGTAACTCCCAAATAAGGTACACATTTGTACACGAAAGCGAGAACGGGGGTAGTTTTGTATCTCCTACTGGAGAGGAAGAGACACACTATGAAAAGGGAGATACTTTGAGAAGGAGGAGGTAACTTCAACGTAACCCCAAGATGCACATATGTACGTACATGACAACATAATCACCTAAAACATTTTTTCATGTAGGATGTTAATCCAGAGGCGCTGGACAACGCTAGCAACAATAGGACAGGAAACAGCAGTGGTAGCGTTCATGAGACGCCACAGAAACACCATGGATACCACAATCGGAAGCTCACATCAAAAGTCATACCATGAAGAATAAGACAAAAGCTTCCACGACAGAGGAGACATAGGCGACACCGTACAAATCACTTAAGAAGGTGAAAAGGTTTCTTTGCTCATGTATCAAAACTCGTTGCTGCAAACAAAGACAGGTAAGTTAGGCCCTCCCCCTAATAACGTCAAAGTTAGACCTTTTATTCACCAGTATTTGTGTGCAAGGCGTTGTCTTTGTTCCGCAATAAAAAAGGAATTTTGATTGTTAAAAAACAAATGTGTTCCAAATCTGTTCATTTCTTGGGTTTATAGCTGTATGTTAACAACAACTTTCTCGGTCTTAATAAACGGAAAATTTGGGGGTTTCTTTACGAGTTCTCGAGGACTTTGCAAAGGATGTTCTCTTTCACCCTTTGACATATCAAATAATGTGCTCTCCTTACTCCTTAATAAAGCTGCGTGTGATGAACTGATTAGTTTTCATCCCCAATGTCAACAGGTACATTTAACACATCTCAGTTTTGTAGATGACATCATGTTCTTTGTGTGGCACAATGCAAGTCTTAACCACTTTTGCTGAGATCTCATGTTTAAAGGTCAACACGGCAAAATCTTCTATTTATTTTACTGGGAGTCTTTTAAGCAAAGTGGCAGAACTTGGGATTTCAGTTGAAATGATGCCTATACGGTATTTGGGACAGCCCTTAACCAGGAAAAGTATGTCTCGAATAGACTATGAACCACTTATCGACAAGATCAGGTATCATTTTCTGTCATGGAAAAACAAAACTCTTTCTTTTGTTGGGCGTCTTCAGCTCATCGAGTCCGTCATGGTTAGTATTGTGAACTTTTGGTGCTCGGTATTCATACTTCCCTATCACTGTGTTGATATAATTGAAAGCATGTGCTCAACCTTCCTCTGGTCTGTTTCATCGAATGTGAATTTTAAGGCTAAGGTGTCGTGGAATGATGTATGTACCCCAGATATTGAAGGTGGTCTTGGTGTACGAAAGTTGTACGACACATAGAGAGTTTTCTCACTTAATATCATATGGAGCTTGTTTGGTTCTTCAGACACTTTGGGTAGCTTGGACTCATCATTATCTCTTAAGAGGCTCATCGTGTTGGGATATTAAGGGCAGTACAAGAGGGTATAGGATTTGGAAGAAGCTACTCAAATTAAGACCAGTTGTTTTGGATTGTTTCAAAAAAGAAATTCGTGATGGGGCTTCTACCAATTTCTGGTTTGATAATTGACTACAAATGGGAGGGGGGGGGGGACATTGTAGATGATCATGGAAGTCGCATCCTTGGTATTCACCATTCAACAAAAGTTTTCTGATATTTGAGATTCTCACAGCTGGAAACTTCGTTGATATCATGACCTACGTTTCAAAGACATGTTGCAGGAAATTCAAGCACTACAGACTCCAAACCCTTCGGCTGGACTGGATGTATTGCTCTGGAAACACCTTGACAATGACTACAAAGTAAGTTCTCTACCAAAGCTACATGGGAGCAAATTCGAAGCACTGGTTCTCGTGTAGCATGGTCGAAGGTAATTTGCTTCTCCTACTCCGTATCGCGATATCCTTTTATTATGTGGCTAGCAATCCAAGATAGGCTCTCAACGGAATCTTGAACATGTGAATGGGGTTTCTCCTAGTATTGTCTTTTCTATAGTGATAGGAACAAAATCAGAGACCATTTGTTCTTCGCATGCCCTTATGCCTATACGGTTTGGACATCTCTATGCTCTGAATTGATTGGCCACTCTATCACTCCTGACTAGACATACACGCTGAAATCTCTGATAAAAAAACAAATGGAAGTTGGACAACATCCTCCTTCGACTAACATTCCAAGAAACTATATTCCACCTATGGCGTGAGCGAAATGGAAGGAAACATAAGCAGGCACCCCTATATACTCTTTGAATGAGCTTCAATCTCGCCGGAAAACCAGTCTTGACAGTGAAGAGGAGCTTCTCCAACAATGGCTCACCTTATGCAGCACCCTATGAATGCGTCTATAATTTTGAGCTCTGTTTTTTTTAACTCTATTTTCTAAGAATTCTTAAACTCTTACCTACATATATTTTATCTGCTTATGTAAATAACCCCTTTTTATTTGGTTCATCAATATTACATTTTTAAAAAATGTGTGTTAATTTTTTAAAACTTGTTATCCAAATTATAATAAATATTTTTAATATGATAATGTAATTAAAAATTGATATAATTATAAATAAAAATTTGAGATTAATTCATTTATTTATAAATAATTTTAATTGTATTTTAGATGATTTTCTTGGTTTTCCAGATGTTTTATAGAAGATTTAAAATTTTGAAAATATTTTTTCGTATTTATGTAACTAAATGTTAGTTACCAATTTTTCTTATAGTTTTTAATTAAATTAGATTTAGCATATTTAATAGGAATTACATTGCAAATGATTTACTATGATTAAATTTAAATTAATATTTCTTATATAATTTTTTTTATTTCATATAAACTATCAACAACATTTTATATTTAAATCATTTTCCTTTAACTTATTTGAATCTCAAATTTTATTTCCTTTATATTATTAAAAATAATTTAATAATTCCAATTAATTAATAAAACGAATTATAAATGTTTTAGAATATATTCTATGATTTTATTAATGTGTTTATAATTGACATTAATATTTTCTTAATAGTTGTTAGGTGAGATTGAGGTTAATTAAGTGATTACATTGATGGTCTTATAGTATTTTAAATAATAGTTAACTTAATGTGAAATCTATATGCCCTTTTCAATTTTATAATTCTTTCTAGAAAGTAAGTAACTGAATCGCAATTAATGTAATTAATCATCTCCACTTTCCACTTTCCACATTCCACTTTTTTATTTCCTTGTTTGTAGGATCGTGATGATCTAGTTTGCTTAAATTTTCCTAAGTTACTTGTCTTTTGTTCTTATGACGATTGTCTTCGATCAACATTGATGATCCTAAAACGAGGACATATTAGCGAACATATTCTCTGACCACCGCCTCTTACAAGTTTAATCTTTCTCCTCCTTTCAGCCCATGTCTAAAAATGTAAGGCAGAGGTGCAACTATCCAGGGGTTTAATTTCATTTTCAAAAAATTCTTAAGTAAGAAAATCCATTTTTATTTTAAAAATTAGAAAAGACCCAAAAATACTAGATTTAAGAGTATATATTTGTTTTTCTTATTAAAAGTTAAAACAATATCCCATTTTTTTTAAAACAAATATTAAGAAGGGTCCAAATTTTTTTTGCCCTAGACCATTTATTTTTTTTGGACCGGGGCTGCCTCTGTTTCATCATCTTTTGATCCTAAACTCCCTCCTCTCTTAATCACTGTCTTGAACCTGTTTGATAAGAAAAACCAGCGTTATTAACTAAAAAGATTTTAGTAAAAACTATTGCATTGTTCTTAATTAATCACAAAATTTAGGCCCACTTAAGAAAAAGGTCCAATCTTTTGTTGATGTTGTCTCACGCAGTAACTCTCACGTTCACTAAAACTACATATTAATCAGAGTCGAGTGAAACCTTTAAATTTTCGTTGAGCTTTCTCTTCCGCTGCCATTCGATGGGCAACATCTACAAAGAAGAAGAAACCGTCAAAAGAGTCAACCTGCTTGATCTACCTACCAAGATGATTTGGTATAGAGCGTCTTGAGATTGTATTATCATACCCCATCACCCCTTTCCAAGAGCTTTACTAGACTCGAAACCTCTTAGGCCACACCAAGTTTTTTCTGTGTGTCTACTTATGGTTTTCTCTTGAATCTAATCTTTGCTTGTTCACTCTCTCTCGGAAACCTAATGTAACCTAATAAGAAGAAGAAGAAGGACGAGTCAGTTAGCAATGTTTTCACTCCTCCTATGGAATGGTCAGATGTTGTTGGTCCTAATCTCTACGCCATTAGCGGACCCATTGAACATGCTTCCTGTTGGAACATCTCTTTGTTTGATTGTCCAACGCACATTTGGCTCCATGTTCTAAGTATGTGAGACTGATTTACACCGGTAGTGAATTTGGTGGGACGGTATATTGACTTGTTCAACATAAAGACCCCAAATTTTCAAGACCGTGTTGCCTAGAAAATGGAATAATTGGTTAGAAAGCCCGTGTTCAACATAAAGGAATTGGCTGGCATTGGAAGCTGTGCGATTGTCATATTTTTTTGTGTTGCATAGAAGGCTACAGTGCTCTATACAATCATGAGGAAAAACTGAAACGAATACGAGTTTGGCTATGGATTTGGGCACCATCATTAACTTTAGGAAAAATGGATCGATTTCATCACTTTTGTCTCGTTTCTTAAGAGGAAAGAGATGATCGGGAACAATCCACAATGTCTTGCAAGGTGTAAGAAAAGTGCCAAAAGCGATTAAATCGACTCATGCATTTTTGTCTTTAATAGAATAATCAACTCATTTTAGTCGCAAAAAAATCTGGCGGCGCGTCTCGTTTTATTGCGTTTGAAACTGGTAAAAGTCAAAACTACCCTTAACTTATCTATGAATTTACAAAAAAATTGCCATTAACTCTAAAATCTATCTCTCTCGATCCAACTCTCTCTTCTCTCACGCCTACATCAAAATTTGTAACTTAGCTCCTCCATCACTGAGCTGCCATCATCGTCGCCAGAATCGTTCGTCGTCGGAGAATCGTCGAGAAGATACTTGGCCGAACCCTTCTCTTTCGTTGTTCGTTGTAATGTTTGTGTTGTTTCAATTATGTGGTAGTTTTTGTTTGCATTTAAAGTATCAGCATTCCAATATTTTGACGAATCTAGCTTGCTTTTTAATGGATTGTTAAAGCTTATGTGGTACTTTTGTTTGAATCATTTGTTAATGGATTGTTTGTGGTTTTGTTTAGTATTATCTAATCTAACTGGTTTCATAAAATGGATGTGATGTGCCTGGTACTTGCTTGTTAGTTGAATCATAAAATTGAAATGCTTGCATATATGATCACGACATCATAGATCAAGTTTTTGATATTCCTTTGAGTTGAATATGATTTCTAGCTATGTATTGATGTTCTGAGTTCCTTGGTTCATATTATAAAGTAGAAGGACTTGTTAGTGTTGTTTTTGTCGAATCAATTCATGTTTAGTTTCTCATGTTAATAGATTTTGTAAATCTTGTCATTAAGCTTCTGAATCTTTATCTTATTCATACAGGCAAAACCATTGAGATCAAATTACGTATTCCTAATCTATATATCTTCGTGGGGTATTATATATATATAGGATCTCTAATCTATTTATCTTCTGTATGATTCTGTTGTTATTAAAATTCTATAGCTGATGACCTGTTTTATGACCACAAGTGACCTGTTTTGTGAGCTTAGTGATCTTTTCTATGAAGCTGCAATTTCTATGAAGCTGATGGATATTTGTTGATATTTTTGTAGATTTTGAGCAAGGATCAGAGATAAACAAAAGATATGACTAATGATACAAGTAATTTGTTGACCTTGTGACTGATTTTATGAATTGTATATTAGAATTCGACTGATGAGGAATGTTGGTATTTTTTTCATCTTTATGCGGATGAGAAAAAGAAAGGAAACAAAACAAAGGTTGGAATGAATCAAACATGGAAAGACTTTATTATAGAGAATTTTGAAAAGAGAGATTTGGGAAGAGAATCCTCCAATGGGAAAAGTTCAAGAACAAGTATGATACTAGTAGAAAATCATACACCAAATTCAAGAGATTAAAAACTCACAATATAACTGGATTTGGATATGATGATATGTGAAGATTGGATATGTCTGATTATTGGTGGGAGGAACGCATAAAGGTATTTAACATACTTCTTTGTGATCACTGGCTGATGCAGTGAACCGCCAGGGTTTTGTAGCATTTTCTAGTGTTGAAGACAAGATTAGCTATTTGGAGCATAGGACAGGAAAAAAACTTGATGATTGACTTTTGTTTTTGTTTACTTTTGGGGTCAGCAAGTCATGCCATCTAACATGTTTATTTTTGTTTTTGTTTACTTTTGGCTATCTTGGATGTGTTTTTTTTTATGAAGCACCATCAAATGTTTACCTTTGTTTTTGTTTACCCTTGGCTATCTTGGATGTTTGATTATTTTGAAACTTTATGATTGAGTTTTAGTTTTTGCATTTTTCATTATTATTTTGCAGATGGTTAAAAGATGGATATTGGATGATGATGATGATGATGAACTTGGTTTGTTTGATATGCTTAATACTGAGAGATTGAGTCATAGAACAAATCGTGGAGAAGGATGGCGTCATATTCAACAACTTATGCATGGATAAGACTAACAATGTTATGATATTCTTCGTATGAACCAGAGAACATTTGAAAATTTATGTAGAATGCTAACTAAGCAATATGGGTTACAAGAGTCTGAAAATGTCTATGTTAAGGAATCTGTTGCAATGTTTCTTGAGGTGGTTGGTCAAGATAAAACTATGCGGGTTATAGCTGAAACATATCAAAGGTCATTAGATACAATAAAAAGGAAATTTGATGATGTTTTGAGTATTATCCTCAAGTTTGCAAAGAATACTATAAAACCGGAAGAAGGTGAATTTAGAAGAGCTATTTTGAGGAATGATGATCGATATTGGCCATTTAAAGATTGTATTGGAGCACTTGATGAAACTCATGTCCCAGTCCACCCTCCTAGTCAAACTGTAGAAGCATATAGAGGTAGAAAGTGGGAGCCTACAATGAATGTCTTTGCTATATATAACTTAGATCTGAAGTTCATATACGCATATGTTGGTGTACCAGATAGAGCACATGATACAAAGATATTGAATCATTGTGCGAGGAATGAACATTCTTTTCCACATTCGCCTAATGGAAAATACTATTTAGTTGACTCTGGATATCCCACTAGAATAGGGTATCTTGGTCCGCATCGTAGGATACAATATCATCTTGATCAATTTGCTAGAGGATGACCACCAACAAACACACGGGAGTTGTTTAACTGAAACCATTCGGGTCTGTGATCAATGATTGAGCGAACACTTGGAGTGTGGAAAGAAAAATAGAATATTTTGTATCTTAAGCATCCAAAGTATGGTTTGACTAAGTGGATCAAGGTTGTAATAGCAACGATGGCACTACACAACTTCATACATGATTCACAGCGGGAGGATTCTGATTTTGTATGTTGGAAAAACACAGAATAATATCTTGTTCATGGTGATGAAGAAGAAGAGGAAGAGGAAGAAGAAGAAGTATATAAGCCGACCGGTGATAGAGCGATGGAAGCTTTGCGTGATACCATCACAAATGAATAAGGTAGAGGACGTCGATTACCTTATTAGATATTTAACTTGGTTTATTATTTTAGTTTATTTTATTTTATGACTTGGTTTATTATTTTTGTTTTGTTATGTTTTTTTACTTAAATAATTTTTTTTAATATTTATGTTTTTATATTGTTTATGATTTATCACAAAATTATTATATTATAATTATATTTAATTAAAAATTTTACTATTATGATAGTTAACCAAAGAAAAAAAATTATAATAAATGTATTATTATATTTAAACTATATAGTAATTTATAAAAAATTATAACAAATTTGTAACAAATTTATAACAAATTTATAACAATTATATTTTGAATTAAATGAAAATCAGACGCGCGACTGTTAAAAAAACAAACCTGTGGCCAGAAATTGCAACCAGACGCGCGCAGCTGTTAAACGAACAAACCTGCGGCCAGACGCGCGGCTGTTAAACGAACAAGAATTAGTGTGTCTTGCCGCATGTAGTATGCTGCACCCGCAACCGCAGGCGGCTGCCAAACGAACAGGCCCTATGCCTACGGAAGTAAAATTAGAGATGCAATTAAAATTGCCGCCAAAATCCATAGCCATGCTTGTCTTCTTTTCCAAACATTTTTCGCTGATAATCCGCAACAAAGATATATAGTGAGTATTTTTGTTTCTCATTGGTGTAGTGATCAAGTTGCAGAAAAACAATTAGGCTTTGTTAAGCTTGTGTTCATGAATTGTTGACATCCAACAAAGAAATTAGCACGTTTCATCTCCAAATGGATCTGCAATTAGAATTACACAATTTTGAACTTTGTCAAGCCATTTTTTCTTTTTTTTTAATCGAACAAAATGTACATATTATTCACTTCTTTTCAAGGTCAAACTAAGCTAGATTGTTAAATTGACCATATAAGAAATTTTATCTCCAATTTGATGCGGAAACTCCCAAGGATTGCATTCAATGAAACCGATTTTGGATAATCCTCAACTTAAATGGATTAGTGAAGAACGAACCTTAGGTATATCAAACCTAAGACCCAATACTTTGCTTAAAATCCTCCAAAGAAACTAGGCAGTGGAGATCTTGACATTGAAGATAAAGTAAACACAAACACTAGGTATGCAAAACCTATGACCAATACATGGATTTAGATGAATGAGAATCAAGTTTTGCCTCATTAAAATCTTTATCGTAAAACCCATTGAGATAAAACGAAGATAAGGAAAAAGAGGACAAGAACTTGATCTCTTAATCCACCTAGTATTATTTACTAGTCTTTGCTTGAAATTGTCACCATAGTGGGATTATTTCCTAACTTCTTTAGGCATTGATTCCATAGCTTCTTGAACGAGTCCAATGAGTGCCTCTTGTAAGTGTTTGGTTCTTGCCCTAGCCATTTGTCTGCTTGACACTAGTATTGGATATTCTTCCTTGTTGTTTCCCATGATCATATCATCCATCTCCTCTTGAAAAATATTTGACTTCAAATCAAGCTCGTCTGCAACAAATGGAATCAAGTGAGCAGCATTGAAAGTAGAACTCACATTGTACTTACTTGGAAGCTTAATCTTGTAGGCATTGTTGTTCACATGCTCCAAAACTTTGATTGGTCCATCCTTTCTTGGCAAAAAAATTGTATTTCGTTGTTGTTGAAAAGCTTTATTTCATCTTAAGAGTCTCAAAGATTAATCTTCCCTTCCCCTTGTTGGCGTGTTGAAAAGAAAATCCTCCATATCCAATTATCCCAAAGTATGACTTACGGTATGGTGGATTGTCTCCAATAGCTCATGTGTTGTTGATGTAGTGAAGCTCCTAATGCTCTTCTTGAATAATAGAATTTTCATCACTACCATACATTCTAATATCAGCTCTAAAGACGAAAAACCAGTTTTAAAGAGAAAATTCAAACTTCTTAACATTTAGTATCTTCTGCTCAACATATTCTTTTGTCCTATTTTGAAATTTACCACTTTTAACAACTTTCCTCACAAGCTGCTCATCTTGGATATTTACTTTCATCCTTGCCAAGTATGTCATGATCCAAAGCCTAGCATGTTGTGGGAGACACTCAAGATTCTTGTCTTCCATAAAGATTGTGGGATTCTCCAAGATAACTTCTCCAAACTTCATTGTCGCGTATCTCTAATCATGGTCTTTGTTAAAAACCGGTTCCACAAACTTCTCGGCAAAGTAAGTAAAAACATGTTGTAGCTCGTATTAAATAAAGAAGTTGTACGAGTTGAGCTAGTGACTTATAAATCCATACTCATCAAAGTTAAACTCTTACATACCTCCACACGTGATCTTCCCAGCAGCTTCAAACCTTGTTCTCTTAGTCAACAACACACAAGCACTCTGTGTTTTGTCATATTTCTCTTTCACTAGATTGACAAAATTCTCCATTAACATCTCTGGATTGGGGATGTTAACTGCGAGCTTTTAACTAGTACCTTTGAGTATAGAGAACTTGGTGTAATCTTAAATTACAAAGAATGTTGAGCGTTTCCTCCCCGATGTGCTTTCTTTAGCCTTTGAATGAGTGTTACTCGAGCTTTCATCCTTCTTGTTATGACGCGTGATCAGTGATTCACTCTGCTTCTTGTCACTTCTCTCAAGCTGATTTTGGTCTAAGTAGATCTCTTGTGATGACATATGATTAAACGTTATCCTCTTTCCTTTGAATTCAAACGTATGCTTGTTGGTGAAGCCATCATGAGTCACTTTTTGATCATATTGCCACGATCTTCCCAAAAGAATGTGCCCGGCCTCCATTTTCAAAATATTACACAATACTTCATCCTTATACTTGCCTATAATCAAATGAATCAAAACTTGATTTTCACCTTGATATCATTGGTGTTGTTGATCCATTGCAAGCTGTAAGGCGAAGGATGCTTCATTGTAGCCAATCCAAGCTTCTCGATCATTGTGGTACTAGCGACGTTAGTACAAATTCCTCTATAGATGATGAGGCTACACAACTTGTCATTGACTTGACATCTCGTGTGAAACAAGTTCTCTCGTTGTTCATCGGCTTCCACCTTGGTTTGAAATCTTAATGCTCTCATAGCAGCCAATAGTTCTCGATGTCAATATCCCCATTCTCTCTTAAGATCGTAGTTGTCTTGTTAGGACACTCATTTGCATAATGCCCTCTTTCCTGACACTTAAAGCATTTAACATCTCGGTTTCTTGTGGTAAATGCCTCGGCTTTTCCTTTGTAAGCTTAGGTTGATGCAGTAGCCTTAGGCTCCTCCTTTGGCTTGGCTTCCAAGATTGGGCTAGAAAAAGTTGGCTTGTCTTTCCTAGTAAAGCGCGGACGAGAGTTAGAGGCAAAGGGTTTTTGTGTGGTAGTACCCTTGTTTTAAGTTGTTGATCCACAAGAATTGCTATGTGAAACATCTCTTCTAACTCCACGTAATGCTCCATTTCTAGCCTATCTTGAACGTCTCTGTGTCAATATCCCCATTCTACTCCCTTACTACCTTATACTAGCCTTCTAAGTCTTTAATGCAACTCTCATTGATAATGGCTTGGCATGAATCTCTTTCTCATGAGTGTCTTCATTTCATTCCAACTCTCAACGTGATACTCTCCATTTCTTCTTTGATTCATAACAAGTTGATCCCACCAATTGATAGAGTAGTTACAAAACTTGGATGTGGCAACTCAGACCTTCTTGTTCTCGGAATAGTTTTGGCAACCAAAGACAAGCTCTAACTTTTTCTCCCATTCTAGATAAGCATCATAATCGTTCTTGCCATGGAATGGAAGTGTCTTCAACTTCAAGCTTTCTAGGTTATCATCTCGTCCTCTGCCTTCTCTAACATGTTTAGGACATCTTTGGCTTCCCATAGATGAATTACCATCTCGACTATAATACTCAATGTCTTCCTTAGCCTCAACTCTAAGCGGTCTCGGTTGGTGCCTATCTCTCGGTGGTGGCATGACTTGTGGTCTCCCTTGTTTGGCTTTAACCACCTCTAATATCTCATACACACTATTCATTTCTATTCTTATGAGGAGATACATCTCCCCATTAAGGCTAGAATTTGGAGATTATGAATGGTGCTTTGATCATCTCCTTCTTGGTTAGACATGATGATCTTGTAAAATGAACAAACAATTTAGAGTAAAAAATCTCACAAAAGTTTAGTGTTTTCTCTCAAAGTGTTTACTCTCAAAATTTTCTCTTTTGATCAATAAGACTCTATATGTTCCAACAAAACCAATGTTCTTTTGTTTAGTCTCAATGTATTTCCAAGAATCCAAAAGAAGTTTATCAAATGCCAAAAAGAACTCAACTCTCAAAACTTCTCAAGCGACTCAAGAAATGATCAAATGATCAAGTGCACTCGCCTATGCAACCCAAAGAGATCAAAGCCTAAACTAAAAATATAAATCCAAAATTGAAAATTTTGAAAATTTCAAGCGAAAGGGTGTGACAGAGTTTGATAACCATTTTTCTCTGAAAGGGTGCGAGTGATGATTCAGTGATGATCTAGTAACAACTGAGTCTTGTATCGGTTCTGACCAAGTAGTGGACGTATGCTGAAGAGGGACGATCGAGGGTCATAGTGGGTGGCATCTCGGTGATGACAAGGAATCACATGGGTGATGGTTAGGGTCTACGATTTGTGGCGTTGTGATCCAAATATGGGATGATATATAAACGAAAGTCTTTCTCCTCACAGAAATAGAATCTTAGGTACTTCCCATACCATGTTGGTTTTCCAGGCGAGATACTATAAGGTCCAAGGTTAGGTTAAACGAAACAGATTGGTGAAAAAAGGTTTTGATCGGTTGGTGATCAAGTGAAACGGTGCAAAATGAAAGGGTATGATCGTGTAGCGGTTGAGGGATGATCAAGGCGTGGTCATTTGGTGGTGGTGATGGTTGATCTAGGGTTTGAGCAAAAAGGATATGAAAAGGTGTGAAGGTGAAGTGAACGGTTACGGTGGTGGTGATGCTGATTCAGATCGATGATGATGGAGATCAAGCGATCTAAGGTGATATGGATTAAGATAGGTTGATGTGGTGGTGATTATGAAGAATTTTTATGATGATGAAGATGAAGCAGTTTGATGGTGATGAAGATGAATCGATGGTGATGATGATAGAAGTAATCGGATGATCAATGAGTGTACTCTGATACCAAATGATGCGGAAACTCCCAAGGATTGCACTCAGTGATACTGATTTTGGATAATCCTCGACTTCAATAGATTGGTAAAGAATGAACCTTAAGTGTATAAAACCTAAGACCCAATACTCTGCCTAAAACCCTCCAAAGAAACTAGGTGGTGGAGATCTTGACGTTGAAGATAAAATAAGCACCATCACTAGGTATATGAAACCTAGGAACAATACTTGCGACTTGTCTCTTCAAAATATTGATTGGTAGAATGGCCACACAAGTGATATGGACTTCACTTGATAAAATTTGATGACTCCTTGGATATGATACACCATGTCGAATCAAAGTGTTCCAAATGAATAAAAGAGATTGCGAAATGCAAAAAAAAATTTTGATTAAAAAATGATTGTTGTTGTGTTTCTCTTCTTGGCCGAGTTTATAAGGAATCTTGATCGGCCAAGATATACATGTATCTAGACGTTCAAAGGTCTAGGAAATTTAAAAGAAAAGAGAGTTTATTGACTAGAATTAAAAAAATTAAAAGATAGAAAATAAAATGAAGATAATCTTGCCAAAATATCTTCATGCTTTGAATGTAGACATCTTCTTCATTCTTTGGCTTTGGACGAGAATATCTTGGGCCTTAAAAATCGTTTCCTCTTGAATAGGCATTTATTTGGACATAGTTCATAACATATATGGATTTAGAAGAATGAGAATAAAGTTTTGCCTCATTAAACCTTTGCTAGTAAAATCCATTGGGATAAAATCGAGATAAGAAAAAAAAAGGTACAAGAACTTGATCTCTTAATCCACCTAGTATTTTTTACTAGTCTTGGCTTGAATTTTCACCATAGTAGCATGATGCTTAAATTCTTTAGGCATTTATTTCATAGTTTCTTGAACGAGTCCAATGAGTGCATCTTGTAAGCGCTTGGTAAGTGTTTGAATACCTAAACAACAATAAAATTTAAATTTCAAACCCGAACTTATGAGTTTGTGCCAAAATCAGATTTATTGTTAACGGATGTTAACGAACCGTTAATGTTGCTGACTAAGCCGCCACATCATGTCACGATTTGGCCAAAACGACGTTGTTAACGGTTATCAACATTAACGACAAATCTGATTTGGCACGAAATCATAAGTTTCGGTTTGAAATTTGAATTTTATTGTTGTTTACATATGCAAACGCACTAATCGATTGTTCAGATATATAAAAGCACTTTTGAAAATTTTTGGGTCAGAATCGACCCATTACCCATTCTTTCCCTAGTTATTTGGTCTGCTTGACACTATTATTGGATCTTCTTCCTTGTTGATTCCCATTATCATATTACAATTAAAGAAAGATGTATTATCAAAACTAGAAAGCCTTTGGGAATTGTTTTATTAAAATGATAAATTCCATATCAGTTGTTTTTCTTTTCTTTTGTGCACCTAAATTTATGAGTTGGACAATCAAACCCAAACTAAACCAAACCAATCCACAAAATTTGGATTAGTTTGGATATGAATTTTTATAAAAATTCATTTTTATTCAATATATATATATATATATATATATATCAATTTGGGTTTGAGTTATTTGGATTGGTTTTTAAATAACTAAAAACTCCAAATTAAACCAAAAATAATTTATTTAACCCATCAAACAATTGTTATGTATATATATATATATATATATATTCAGTTTATTTTGCAGGTTTTGCATAGGACTTCCGAAGATTTTTTCAACAATTCTAATTTTACAGTTATTTTTAGTTGAGACATTTATATTTTAAATTTATTGGTTTTGTATGTTTTACTATTGGATTTTAATTTAGGTTTTGG
This sequence comes from Cardamine chenopodiifolia, assembly GCA_963922655.1. Classification (NCBI taxonomy): domain Eukaryota; kingdom Viridiplantae; phylum Streptophyta; class Magnoliopsida; order Brassicales; family Brassicaceae; genus Cardamine; species Cardamine chenopodiifolia. The sequence goes on along the minus strand of OZ000476.1, from coordinate 9,153,229 downwards.
TTTTTATGTTTTATGATAATGTTTTTGTTTTATTTCAGATTTAAAATAGAACTATGTTCATTTCAAGAATTTTTCCTAATTTTAGTTGTTATATTATTTATGATCTAAAAAATTTAAACCTAAACTAAAACCAACAAAATATGATATAAAATTAATATGAATTGATTTTAGCGCAATATTTCATAACCCAAAAAAATCAAACGAAAACCAAAACTTTAAAAACTTCAGCTAAAACCTAGATTGGCCAGCCCTACCTGAGAGTGTAAGCTCATCTGGTCACGACTTGTGGGAAAAAGAAATATATTGTCTCTAACTGAAGCAATACATCAAGTTAATTAGAAGATGACATGGATAGAGACTGACATGGAATTGACGAGCAAAGAGTAATGATGTGGGTTATTTAACAATGGATAGAGAATCTAGATGTTGAGGATAGAGCTTCTTTGGAATGAGAAGATATTGGAAGATATCGTAAAGATTTAGGAAAAATTTAGGTGTGGTAAAATCTTGTGAAAATAATATAGAATCAGAATTTCTCTTTGATAAATAGGAGTCAAGGTCTGAGTTTTAGGGTTAGCCGTTTTCAGAATCGTAATAGCTGAGTTGAGCTTTACGAGTTTAAGAGAGTTAGGAAAACTCTTGTACGGGATTAGAAATCATAGGTCTAGACTAATAGGGTAGTTCTTAGACTTGTAAAACCATCAAGAGAGTGTTTATTTCTTGAGAGATTTCTAATAAAGAAATTTCTGAGATCTCTTCCCGTGAAGTATGAAGTTCACATGTTTGCTATGAACGTGGCTTTTAACACATATACAATGACCTTTGGAGAAGTGGTAGGAATGTTTAAAGTTCATGAGATGGATTTAGAAGGAGGAAAACTACACCGAGTACTTAGAGGGGTATTACACTATCAGTTTCAGCCTCATAGGACAAGCAAAAAATCCAGAAACTGGAAAATACCATAAGTCAGATGGTTAAGAATTTTGACCGAACGATGAAGAGGTTTGAGCGTGGGAGTAGAAAATCCTTTGGCAATGAATCATCTGCTGAACTAGACAAGGGATAACAAAGATCGGATCTGAAATATCACGAGTGCCAAGGGGTTGGGCACCTTCGAGCTGAATGTCCAACTGCCAAAAAGAAGGGAACTCTATGCTTGGGTTGCAAAGGATATGGACATAACCCTTGTAAAAAAATTAGACATAAATTATAAATTAAATTCGGAAGTTTTTCTTCTTTCTTGTTCTTGAGTGATTCAAGACAAAAACCCTTCACACCTAGAAGCCTAGCTCGGTGTTGAAGTTCTGGTTGTATCAGGAAGCTTTCACACTTCTTGTGGTTCACCACATCAATCCACCTTCACTCCATTGTTACAACCTAGATCGAACATCTCTTTAGGTTTCCTAGCACCAAACCTCTGTTTCTATCCATCTTTCAGCTGAAGATTAGATTAAGAATCTCTCTACTCCGCAGCTCCATATCCAGATCAACCCTTCAAGAAGAAGCTTCTAGCTTGAAGGCCCTGGAGCCACATCAGGAATTAAGTGTTATGTGTTTATTCCTGAGTCACAAAGAAGCGAGCTGGAGCCTAAAAGTATGCGATTTGTCTTAGTGGGATACTCAAGTATCCAAAAGGGGTATAAGTGTTATAATCCAGAAACTAACCGGATTCATGTTTCGAGAGAGGTTCAATTTGAAGAAGAGAGTTGATATCTTCAAAATGAGAATTGGACAGACCTTGAGGAGATTGTTAGTTCAAGTCTAGATAAGGCACAAGTACTTAGGAGCATTTTCGTGAGTGGAGATGAATAGAGAGCAGGCACTAATGATTTGGAAACTCCATCTAACAGAAGAGGAGATGGAGTAGAAGGAAGCAGAAATGTGTCTCAATTCTCCGAGGAAAGTGATTCAGTACGCAAAGAATCTAGTGGTATGTACAACTAACCCAAAGGAGGAGACTTGAACATAAGCTCTGAGGAAGGCCTGATGCATGAGGAGGGTGAAGAAACTCAAGCCCTAGAACCTATCTTAAGAAGAAGTAAAAGGGGAAGATTTGAACCAGAAATTTGGAAAAATACAAGGGTTTACTTCAATGGTTTATCTATGGTTCAAGAAGACAACAAAAGGATTGGCGACAACATCTCTCCCTCATCTACTAAGCAACACAACTCACAAGAAGAAAATCTAGTAGTTACAACAATAAGGTATCCCATTGAAGCTTATTATTCTACAATTCATTTATAGATTAAGGATCAAGAATTTTTTAGTGCGATTGATGAGCAAGTACCAACAACCTATGAAGAAGCTTGTAAAAGCAAAGTGTGGGTCGAGGCAATGGAAGAGGAAATTGCCTCAATGATCAAGAATAATACTTGGAGCATGATGGAGTTGCCTAAGGGAAAGAAGACTGTTTGTTGTAGATGGATCTACACGATTAAGTACAAAAGTACAGGAGAGATAAGGAAGTACAAAGCTCTGCTAGTGGCTAAGGGGTATACACAAGTATATGGGGAAGACTACACCGAGACATTTGAACCAGTTGCCAAGCTCACTCAGTCTGAGTTCTCTTGTCGATTGCCATAAATCTCTCATGGGGGCTGTGGGAAATGGACATAAAAATGCATTCTTGCAAAGAGACTTAGAAGAAGAAGTTTTTCATGATGTCTCCTGAAGGATATGACCAGAATCAAGGCCAAGTATGTAAGCTAAGAAAGGAAATTTATAGTCTCAAGCAATCCCCAAGAGCTTGATATCAAAGATTAACTGGCTACCTTGAAGAGGAGAAGTTTGCAAAATCAGAAGTTGATTACTCTCTATTCAACATACAATGAGAGAAGGGGATCGTAGTGGTTTTGATTGATGTTGATGACATTATAATCACTGGAGATGATGAAAAGGGCATTCTAAGGACCAAGGAACTCTTGAAAAAATCATTTGACATAAAGGACTTAGGGGAGCTAAAATATTTTCTTGGAATTAAAATGAAGATATCAGAGGAAAGGATGTTTATCTCTCAAAGAAAATATGCTCTCGATATCATAACCAAGACTGGAAAACTCAAATGAAGGCCCGCCAAGACCCCTAATGAAGACGGGTACCAAGATATAACCGAAGGGAAGGTATGGGCTTATATGAAACAATACCAAAGGCTAGTGGGAAAATTAATCTACCTGACTATCACTCGTCCTGACATTATTTTTGCAGGGAATCGTGTGAGTCAATATATGCAAGCCTGAGAGTGTATGACTGGAATATGGTAGAAAGAATACTGAGGTATCTCAAAGGAAGTCCTAGGAAGGGAGTTTGGTTTAAGTGTTGTGGAAATACCAAGTTGGTAGGATATTGTGATTCAGATTGGAGAGGTGATAAAAAGGATAGGAAGTACACTACTGGATATTGCACATTCGTTGGAGGTAATCTAGTGACTTGGAGAAGTAAGAAACAAAAGGTAACAACCTTTTCTAGTGCAGAGACTGAGTACCGGGCAATGAAAAAGTAACAAAAGAGCTGATCTGGTTGAAAGCTTTGCGACATATGGGAATACATGAGAGTGTACCAACAACTCTCTATTGTGATAACCAAACAGCCATACACATTGCTTATATTCTGGTTTTTCATGAGCGAATAAAACACACCGAGATAGGATGCCATTTTGTTCGAGAAAAAATTAAAGGAAGAGTTGTGACTCCACAATTAATCAAGAGTGAAGAAGAAGTGGCATATATCTTCACCAAGGCAACCACACCGCTAGTAAGTAACTACATACATTCCAAGGTTGGTTTAATAGATCCCTACCAGCCAGCCTTGAGGGGGAGTGTTGAAGAGAATGAGAAGATAACATGTGTGGGAATGCTAGACATAAGCATGAGCAAACACAAAGTAGAAGAGGTATCTAGCCGTTGGAAAAGAATTGGATGCAAGGCTCTCGATTAAAACAAGACTAGGTCAGAAAGTTAAATACTGGTGATAAACCATGCTAAGAACCGTGTTTTGCTATTTTAGGCTAAGTGGAGTTTAGTAATTTACCTTGTGGATATTTCACTGTATTGTTCATCTATCTCTGACCTATCTTGCCTAGAACGTGTGAATGACGTACAAGAAATAAAATCAAAAGATTAAAAATGAAACAACTATTCTTTTTTTCTCTCGCTACTTATATATTTTTCTCTAATTCTTCTTAATGGTCAATTCTACTCTCTAAAATATACATAAACCATCAAGGATATCTGAAATGTTCCTAGAAGAGACATTACCAACACGCGTAGCCGGGACATCATATGCTTCAAATTCCAAGTCCATGGGCATTATATAGAAGAACTATGATCGTTACTCCTACCGGTGAGTATGAATCCCAACACTAGAATGAACTCCAAGTGGAGGAAGAAGGTCTAGAAGAGAAAATCAAGTATCCGGACGAGGGAAGGTTGCTAGTGATTAAGAGGATGTTTAGTACCATGCAAGTACCGAGTGCCACCGATCAAAGAGCACAAGAGGTGTACAGTAAGTGGCAAAGTATGTGGCTTGATCATTGATGGGGGTTCTTGCACCACTGTTGTGAGTTCCTACATGGTTGACAAGCTTAAGCTTAAAACTACTAAACACCCTCACCCTTACAAGGTTAAATGGGTTAATGATAAAGCTGTTATTGATGTTGGTGATCAAATTTTAGTGTCATTTATCGTAGAGAAATACCAAGAACAAGTCTAGTGTAATGTGGTTTCGATGAAAGCTAGCCACCTCCTTCTAGGGAGACTTTGGTAGTTTGATAAGGAGGTCACTAATTTTGGCAGAACCAATCACTGCTCGTTTATGCATGACAAGAAACAATTTAGTCTAGCACCACTTTCACCCGCTCTATAGTAAATGAACTTCAATCTAAACTATCTAAGGATTCTAGTGCTAAGACCAATTTTCTTATCAATTCTTGTGATGTGAGAAAAAGGTCTTAGTAACAAGGCTTGTGGTGTTTTACTAATGGTTTTAAGGAGATTTTGAGTAAAGGTACTTTGATTAAGTATTTATCAGAGGCGCTTAAGCGAGTATTAGAGAATTTTGAATAAGTTTTCTGGGAAAATATTCCTAATGGATTACCTCCCATCAGAGGCATTGAGTATCATATTGATCTAACCCACAGGGCACAATTGCTAAATAGGCCAGTCTACAGAGTCAACTCAGAGGAGGCTAAGGAGTTGGAGAAACAAGTTGTCGAGTTAATGAATAAGGGGTACGTGAGAGAAAACTTTAGTCCATGCGCGGTACCATTCTTGCTAGTGCCAAAGAAGGACGGATCATGGTGAATGTGTGTTGATTTCCGAGCCATCAACAACATCACCATCAAGTACCGACACCCTATTCCCCGGTTAGACGACATGCTTGATGAGTTGAATGGATCCACCATCTTCTCAAAAATTGATCTCAAGAGTGGATACCATGTAGTGAGAATGCAAGAAGGAGACGAGTGGAAGACCACTTTCAAAACCAAGCAAGGTTTGTACAAATGGTTGGTAATGCCATTAGGTTTATCCAATGCTCCTAGTACCTTTAGTAACTTATGAATCATGGTTTGAGGTCTTTTATCAACAATTTTGTGGTTGTGTACTTTGATGAAATCCTCATTTATAGCAAATTTCTAGGTCATCATGTTATGCATCTAAAATGGTATTAAAAACACTTAGAAAAGAGGAACTTTAAGAAAATTTTAGTAAGTGTATATTTGGTGCTAATGAGCTTGTCTTCTTAGGCTTTATGGTGAGTTCACAGGGTTTATGTGTTGACAATTAGAAGATAAGAGCCATTGAGGAATAACCTACTCCCACTAGCATTAGCAAAGTTAGAAGCTTCCATGGGTTGGCAAGTTTCTATAGGAGATTTGCCGCTCCTCTCACAGGTGCCATCAAGAAGAATGTGGGTGTTCGTTGGGGAAAGGATTAAGAAGAGGCTTTCCAACAACTCAAGCACCGTCTCACTCACTCACTATTACTTGCTTTACCAGATTTCACCAGATTTTCGAAGTTGAGTGTGATGTTTCTGGAATCGGTATTGGGGCAGTTTTGACTCAATGGAGGGAAACCAGTTGCCTTCTTTAGCGAGAAACTTAGTGGAGGAGCATTGAATTATTCCACCTATGACTAGGAACTCTATGCATTGGTAAGAGCTATGGAAACTTGGCAGCACTAATTACTCGCAAAGGAATGTGTAATACACAAGGACCATGAAACATTGAAGCATTTTTGTGAGGACAAACCAACTTGAAGAACAGACATGTCAAATGGTTTGAGTTTATTGAGACTTTCCCACATATCATCAATTATAACAAGGGAAAGGAGAATGTAGTGTCTGATGCTTTGTGTTGAAGGTACACATTGATAACCACAATGGAGGCTAAAGTTCTGGGTTTTGAAGGCATTAAGAGTTTATATGTAGAAGACCCGGGGTTCGGAGAATGTTACGGAAGACACAATAAAGGAGTGCTTGAGAAGTTTTCTGTTCATGAAGGATTCCTTTTTAAGGATTGGAGGCTTTGTATTCCCCAAGGTTCTATTCGGGAATTGTTGATGAAAGAGGCTCACGGAGGAGGTCTTATAGGGCATTTTGGTATTGACAAAACACTAGTCATACTTCACAAACATTTCTATTGGCCTAGAATGAAGAAGATGGTCGAGAAATTTTGCTCCAATTGCCTTACTTGGAAGAAGGCCAAGTCCCGAGTACAACTGCACGGTTTGTAGCTTCCCTTATTAATACCTACTACCCCTTGGGTCGATCTACCCATGGACTTCGTATTGGGACTACCTAAGATAAAACACAAAGACTCTATCTTCGTAGTAGTGGTTCGATTCTCAAAGATAGCACACTTCATACCATGTGTCAAGACCAATGACGCCTCACAAACCGCAACATTGTTCTTCAAGAAAGTAGTAAGACTACAAGGAATACCATAGACGATCATTTTGAATAGGGATACTAAATTCCTAAGCCATTTTTAGAGAACCCTATGGAAGAAGGTTTGAACCAAATTAGTCTTATCTACCACTTGTCACCCGCAAATGGATAGACAAACCAAAGTAGTCAATCGAACGCTTGCCATGCTGTTGAGGACTACCATAGGGAAAAACACAAAAACTTGGGTTAATTGCTTGCCTTTGGTTAAATTTTCTTACGACCGAGCGAGATATTCGACAACAAAGCTCTCCCCATTTGAAGTGCTACATGGGTTCAACCCTGTAACACCACAGGATCTATTTCCACTTCCAGCATCCCAAGATGATAACCTACAAGGCACAATAAAAGCTTAATTCATCAAAACCTACATGAGAGGGTCCAAGAAAATATAAAGAAACGAACCGAGTGGTACACAAAACAAGCCAACAAAGGGCATAAACAATTGTCATTCGGGCCAAGTCATGGGGTTAGGCTACATTTATGACCGGAGAAATTCCCCACCCAAAGGAGATCAAAGCTCGCACCAAGAGAAGATGGACCGTTCAAAGTGTTGGAAAAGATCAATGAGAAGGCCTACCGGCTATAGTTCCCAAGTGAGTTTAACATCTCATCTACTTTCAATATTGTTTATTTGGCTACTTTTAACACATGTGAAGACCAAGTTTTGAGGACAAAACCTAACAAGTGGGAGGGATGATGTGAGCATCGTACCGGTACTAGAGACACTCAGGATGCTTGATCAGCTTTTGGAAGTAGAATCAAAGCGTCTTCACTATCTCCCAAGAGTGAAGACGCATCCAAGTCGCCAAGGAATTTGTACTTTTTTCCCCACCTCGGATTTATCCCATTTGGTTTGTTGAGGGGTTTTTTAATGAGACATTGAACTTGGTGCATAAAATCTCATCCCCATTATTTAATCAACTTGGAAACCTCAATGAAAATTCTGATTTAGGTAAGAGATGTGATCCTATATTCTCGAATTCATTTCACCGAATAAAGCCTTATATCTTTCTTCTAAATATGTCGAGTATATGTTATTTTCTTTTAACCCCAATTTAGGACTATGTTAGGAAACTGGGACTGGTTATGTATCTTATTTCAGCATGAGAACTTAAGTTTGCGTACTATAAAAGGCAAACACCTTCCCTTTTAAAGACTTAGACTTTTATGAATCAAAAATTGTCTATTGAGTTCTCTTTAGATGAATCTCTTCTATACCTTGCAGCCTAGCTTGGTATTGAAGAACCCTTGTTGTATCAAAGGACTTACACATCCTTTGTGGGTCCTCTCATATTACCTTTCATTTCCCGATTAAAGACCCGTCTGAATTCCATCGCTAGTTTACAACTGTTGAAGAGAAAGAGAAGATAGCATATGTGGGAATGCTAGATACAAGAGTTAGCAAACGCAAAGGATAAGAGGTAACTAGTTGTTAGAAAAGAATTGGAGGCAAGGAATCTTGGTTGAAACAAGAGCAGGTCAGAAAGTCAAATGCTAGAGAGAAGCCATGCTAAGAACCAGTGGAAAACTGCCAGCCCTTAACACTCAGCCTAAAAAAGCAAACTCAGAAGTCTCTCCCAAGCGTGTTTCACAATTTTAGGCTAAATAGGATTTAGTAGTTTATATTGTGGATATTTCCTTGTATTTTGGTGTATCTCTCTCTCATTTATCTCGCCTATATCTTGTAAATAATTAGAAGAAATAAAATCAAGAGATTGAAAACCTAAATAATTTTTCTTATTTTCCTTTCGCCAATTATCTAATCTTTCTCTAATTCTTCATACTTATTGATTCTAGTCTCTAAAATCTACATGGTATAAGAGCGTTTAATATACATAAAAAGTTCTTAAACTCTGTTTTTTCAACTAATCTCTTCGAAAATCTCTTTCTCATTCTTTAATTTCTTACTTTTTGTTGAAAACATATGAAAATGCAAAAGTAGATGATATTACCAGTTGTTCTCAAGGGGAACAACGACCTGATGTGGTCAAGGACCATGAAGACAGCCTTGAGAAGTAGAGGGTTGTGGGGATATGTAGAAGTTCTTGAAGGAAGTGAAGCTGTTGACGGCGGTACAAAGGAGGAGAAATAGGAGCAAGAGGACCAGCAAGTCCTGGCAGCACTCCAGAGCTCTCTTAAGCCATCAATTCTTGTTGTTTATTTCTATTGTGAGACAGCTAAGTAGCTGCGGAAAAAATTCAAAGCAGTGTATTGAGATATGTCAAATATCTCAAGGATATTTGAAGTTAAGAAAGCCTTGAATGACCTTCCACAAGAAGGGAAAACATTCAAAGATCTCTTTGGGATGTTTAGAAAGGGTTGTGGGCAGAGCTGGAGATGCTTAGGCCAATAACAAATGATTCTAAGGAACTGAATGAAACAAGGGAGTAAGACCAAGTCTTTGGACTACACCTCATGCTTAACGACTCCTACAAGAATCTCACTGAGGAGATTGTTAATTCAAGTCTGGATAAGGCACCAAACCTTGACGAGATTGTTAGTTCAAGTCTGGATAAGGCACAAGTACTAAGAAGCATTTTAGTGAGTGAAGATGAACAGAGAGGAGGCATTGATGACATGGAAACTTCTTCTAACATGAGGATAGCTGAAGTAGAAGAAAGCATAAATGAGTCTCAAATCTCCGAGGAAAGTGATTCAGTACTCAAAGAATCGAGTGGTACTAACAATCAACCAGAAGGAGAAGACTTGATTATAGACCCTAAGGAAGGTCTTATGCATGAGGAGGGTGCAGAAACTCAAGCCCCAGAACCTATCTTAAGAAGGAGTCAAAGGAGAATATTTGATCCGGAAAATATGAAACATACAATGGGTTACAATGGTTTATCTTGTTGAATAATAAAGAAAATTCCATAAGGTTAACTTGAAGTGCAAAGGAGCAAGAAAAGAGTTGTTGGAGAGCTTCCTTGGGTTCCGTGAAAAGGAAGCAGGTGAGTTTGAATTTCAAATTCAATCAGACCGTTGGAGGATTTTACTCCTTTATACAAGTCTAGTTTAACTTCTATATAATGTATCTCTTGCTATAACAATAAATTAATTCTAATGGAAGCTTCTCTTTGTCTCTCATTCTCTTGTTTGTCTTGCAAACACTCTCAAATTCTCTAAAGGCTGAAAAGTGTATTCCTTTAAGCTTCTCTAAATTTTTTTTGACAAAATCTCTTAATACTCTCGTAATAGAATTGTCCAGTGAATAAATCTTGAAACACCATAGGAAACTCCGAACCAGTTGTTATTCCAATCATCTTGAAGGGTGTCAACTATTTGCTGTGGTCAAGAATGATAAGAACATCTCTATGTGGTCGTGGGATTTGGAGCCATGTCATGAAAGGACAAGATCCAAAAGTGCCTAAGAAAGAAATCACCAAAGATGGAGAAGAAGCCATTGGTGATTATGAGATAAGTGGTTTCAAGAGGACCAAATCGTGCTCGGAATCATCCAAAACTCACTTGAAGCACCCATCCTTGAAGCACATTCTTATTGTGAAAACGCCAAGGAACTATGGATCCACTTCAAAATGTGTATGGGAACACTTCAAATTTGAGCAAGGTCTACGAAGTAAAGAAAGCTATCAATGACCTAAGCCAAGAAGACTTGGAGTTTACAAAACACTTTGGCAAGTTCAGGTCTCTATGACTTTAGATGTTGAGACCAAACTCGGTAGATCCAATGGTGCTAAATGAGAGGCGTGAACAAGACAAGATATTTGGACTTCTTCTGACCTTGAATCCGACTTACAAAGACCTCATCAAGCATCTTCTGAGGGTTGAAAAGCTTCCAAGATTAGTTGAAGTGTGCTCAATGATCCAAAAGGAGCAAGGATCACACAGACTCTTTGAGGGAAAAGAAGAGCTAATCATAGCCAACAAGGGAGCATACAAGAAAGAAAGAAAGGCATACAAATCCACATGTAATCTGTGGATATTGCAAGAAAGAAGGGCATACAAAAGAAAAATATTGGATCCTCACCCCACATCTCAAACCAAGTTGGTGGAAAGAATCAAGAGCAAACCTCACCAAAGAAATTGTTGAGAATCACGCTAGTCCATCCACACAATATATGGAAGGAGAAATGAGGGCTCTAGTGTCATCTCAACATGAGCTAGTAAGGAAATCAGATCTTGAGGCCCTCATCAAAGCCTCGAAAGAGGCCGGTAATTCTGGTACAATTTCTGGTATCTCTCTCCATGCTGAAAACATCACAAAGCCATCAATTGTAGATTCAGGTGCATCACATCATATGATAAGTAATTCTCATTTAATGAACAACTTAGAACGGGCTTTAGGTGATGTGGTTATAGCAAATGGAGATAAAGTTCCAGTTAAAGGAATTGGGAATCTTAGGTTGTTTGGTAAAGATTCTAAAGCTTTTTTCATGCCTGAGTTTACTTCTAATTTGTTATCCGTGGAAAAGGTTACATCTAATCTTAATTTTTATGCAATCTTTGTGCCTAATGATGTACATTTTCAAGATATTGAGACTATGAAACTACTCGGAAAAGGAGTAGCCAAGGAGGAACTTTATGTCTTGAAGACACTAAGCCAGCCTCTCATCTATCTTGTAACTTTAGTTTAACTCCCTTTGATGTTAGTAACTCTATTTGGCATGCTAGATTACGCCATCCTCTCCCTAGAGCATTAGGACTGTTGTTGCCTAGTATTTCGTTTAAAAATAATGTATGTGAAGCTTGTATACTTGGCAAACATTGCAAATCTGTGTTTTCCAAGTCTCTAACTATCTATGAAATGTGTTTTGATTTAATTCATTCTGATGTTTGGACCTCACCGTGTGAATCTAGAGAACATCATAAATATTTTTTCACTTTCATAGATGAATAATCAAAATATACTTGGTTAACACTTCTTCCATCTAAGGATCGAGTACTAGAAGCATTTAGGAATTTTTAAGCATATGTGACTAACCATTATAATGCAAAGATTAATTTTTTAGATCAGATAATGGTGGAGAGTACACAAGCCATGCTTTCAAACAACACTTAGCAAAACATGGGATAATCCATCAAACAAGCTGCCCATACACTCCTCAACAAAATGGAGTTGCTAAAAGAAAGAATAGGCATTTGATGGAGGTGGCCCAATTTATGATGTTCCACACCAATGTTCCAAAGAAGTTTTGGGCAGATGCAGTGATTTTAGCATGTTACATAATCAACCGAACGCCTACAAAAATCCTACTAGATCATTCTCTGTTTGAGGTATTAAACAACACTAAACCCTCTATTACCCACTTACGTGTGTTTGGTTGTGTGTGCTTTGTTTTAATCCCAGGATAACAACGCAACAAGCTGGATGCTAAGAGTGTGAAGAGCATGTTCGTTGGGTACTCCACAACATAAAAGGGTTACAAATGCTATGTTCCAGACCCAAGAAAGGTTCTAGTCTAAGGAGATATAAAGTTTGTGGAAACCAAGGGATTCTATGGTGAGAAGAACTGGGAAGAATTGAAGAATCTATCATCCTCACCATCAGACTGAGCAACAAATTTAAGGAGGATCTTGGAGCGTATTGGACTGCATCAGCCAGAAAATAGCATAAGCACATCACATCAAGTTGAAGAAGCTATTGCCCTTGATCATAAGGGAGGCAATGAAGAAGAGGAGCCAATCTTGGCACAAGAAGACTCAATAATTCATGATCAAAGTGAATCAGTAGTTCAAAAGGAAGCGGTTTATGATCCAAATGAAGCGGGTTCGGAAATTAAAGAAGAAGAGCAAGCTCAAGAAGTACCCTTAAGGAGAAGTACAAGACAAAGGTTTGGCCCAAAACAGTGGAAGTAAACCCGGGGGTATTACAACAACAAGGCAGTTGCGCATCCAATTCAAGCTGTTTGCACTCTAGCTCACTTCCCATTATAACATCAAGCATACATTGGCAAGCTGGATAAACCTGAGATTCCAACAAACTATGAAGAAGCCAAGAAACACAAAGTATGGAGATATGCAGTTGGAGAAGAAAAAAGGGATATGGAAATCAACAACACTTGGTATGAAGTAGAACTGCCAAAAAGAAAGAAGGCTGTAAGATCTAGATGGATCTTCATTATCAAGTATAAAAGTGATGTAGAAATAGAGCGTTACAAGGCTAGGCTAGTGGCTAGAGGATTCACTTAAACCTATGGAGAGGACTACCTTGAAAAATTTGCTCTGGTGGCCAAACTTCATACGGTACGAGTAATTTTATCCTTAGCTACTAACTTAGAATGGGATCTATGGCAGATGGATTTCAAGAACGCATTCTTACAAGGAGAACTAGAGGATGAAGTATATATGACTCCACCACTGGGCTTGGACGACTCAATTGCACCAAGACAGGTGCTAAGACACAAGAAAACCATTTATCGACTGAAGTAATCTTCTCGAGCATGGTACCACAAGCTGAGTACAACACTCAAGAGTAGAGGCTTCAAGAAGTCAGAAGCAGATCATAAACTTTTCACATTGCAAAGCCAAGAAGGTATTGTAGTCATTCTCATTTATGTCGATGATATAATCATCTCTGGGAATGAAAAGGTAGGTGTTCAAGATACTAAAACATTCTTGTAATCTGTATTTGATATTAAGGATCTTGGAGAGCTAAAATACTTTCTAGGGATTGAGGTTTGCAGGTCTAAAGAAGGACTCTTCTTATCCCAAAGAAAATCACACTTGATCTATTGATTGAGGCAGGCAAGCTAGGAGCTAAACCAGCCAAAACTCCCCTAGAACAAGGTTACAAAGTCATACGAGAATGGGGGCCTGAAGACAAACCATTAGATAATGTCAAACAATATAGGAGAATAGTTGGTAAGTTGATTTACCTTACTATTACTTGTCCTGATTTGTGTTTTGCTGTGAACCAGGTGAGCCAACATATGCAAGCTCCAAAAGTGCATCATTGGAACATGGTGGATTGGATCCTTAAATATCTCAAAGGAGGTCCAAGTCAAGACATTTGGATGGGTTGCAACAAAAGCACAAAAATAGTGGGTTATTGTGATGCTGACTGGGCTGGAAATGGATAGAAAGTCCACCACTGGGTATTGCACATTCATTGGAGGCAACCTGGTCACTTAGAAAAGTAATAAGCAAAAGGTGGTGTCATGTTCAAGCGCTGAAGCTGAATATAGAGCTATGAGGAAGCTCACAAATGAATTGACTTGGCTGAAGTCTCTACTCAAAGATCTAGGCATTGAATTACCAGATCCTATCACAATGCATTGTGACAACCAAGCTGCAATCCATATTGCATCCAACTCGGTGTTTCATGAGAGGACGAAGCTTATTGAAGTGGATTGTCACAAGGTGCGAGAGATGGTAGAGAAACGAGTTATCCTTCCATGGTTTACAAGAAGTTCAGATTAGTTAGCTGACATTTTTACCAAGGCAGCGAGCTTAAAGGTTTGTGAGTTCATCAATTCAAAGTTTGTACTCATAGACATGTCTCAGCCATGATCCCTTAGCTATGAAGTCCACACTCTTTTTTCCCTTAGTATGGTTTTTTCCCTTAGCATGGTTTTTTCCCATAAGGTTTTCAATAATAAGGTTTTTTAGTGAGGTGCATCTTCATGGTTCCAAGCTCAACCTAGAAATCTTTATGGTTAAGCTTGAGGGGAAGTGTTGAATAAAGAAGAAAATGATCATACGAAGGTTAACTTGAAGTGCAAAGGAGCAAGAAAAGTGCAAAGGAGCAAGAAAATGATCATAAGAAGGACTTCTTCTCCTTCACATAAGTCGAGTTTCACTTCTATATAACGTATCTCTTGTTGTAACCTTAAATTAATTCTAATGAAAACTTCTCTTTATCTCTCATTCTCTTGTTTCTCTTGCAAATACTCTCAAACTCTCTAATCTTCTATTCTACAAATTCAATACCAAGGATAGAAAGATAGAACGATATACCCTTTTGTAGGAATCTTCGGCTCTTATGCCAAAATATGATATGGCTCAAATGGCTTAGATCTCGAGCTCTACCTAAGGATTGGTTCTTGTGGATGGGACCGAGGAGAAAAGAGATTCTCCATCTAGCTACTCAGCAAAAGTAAAGTTTCTCTGAGTTGATATGTTCTTGAATCTCTCAAGAACAAAGGAGAAAATTTTCTCAAATTTTATGTCAAAAGCGGTTTGAAAAATTTACAATAGTTTTTAGAGGCTTTTATATAGAGCCTCTAGGTCTGACTTAAACTTATGACAAAATGGTCCAAATATTCTAACACTCACCTAATTTGGACCTCCTTAATACCAAAATAAACCAAAACATACTTAAACAATTTTAGGAAAGGAAAAGAAAACTTTATTTAGATAAGTGCCTTCATAGGAGATAAGATCACATCCCTTGTTTATCTTGACTTGTCATGGAAGTTTCTAAGTAGAATAAAACAATGGAAGAGGATGTGATGCATCAAAAGATCTTGCCTCATTAAAAAAACCCTTGGTAAACCCTATGAAAAACACCCGAGGTGGCGAAATAGAGTACAATACCTTGACGTCTTAGGAGTGTTTTCTCTCCAATGAAATAGTGAAGACACAAAACTCATGTCTTCCAAAGAAAATTAGCTCCTGAGAGTTTTCTATGACCGGTGTTCCTCAGGTGCCACTCTGGTGCTCTCCTTGCCTCTTAGAGCTTCTTGTATGTATGCATTGAACTTTGCTCTATAGAATCTTGAGTTGTTCCTCTTAAGGCCACCGGGTTGGTAGGGGCTTCGGAGCTCTGCTCTTCCTCATATAAGTCCTCGAGTTTCTCCTCGTGTTCTCTGGGTGGTGCTTGGACTAGTGTTGGGGCCCATACACCTAATGTGAGAACATCTTCCACACACGGTGCACAGTAAGTGGCAAGGTATGTGGTCTTATTATTGATGGGGGATCATGTATGTATGTAGCTAGCTCTACCATGGTAGATAAGCTTAAATTGACCCCATATAAACACGCTAAGCCTTATAAAATTAAGTGGTTAAATGATAAGACCGTCCTTAGTGTTAATGAGAAAGTAATGATTTCGTTTAGTATAGGCTCTTATCAAGACCAAATCTTGTGCTATGTAGTACCTATGCAAGCGAGCCACCTCCTCTTAGGGCATCCTTGGTAGTTTGACCAGGGAACTACACATTTTGGTAGGTTTAATCACTCCTCGTTTATGCATAACAATAAAAGATTAACTTAACGCCTCTTACACTGGTTCAAGTAAATGATATGCACGTGAAGTTATCTAGGGATGCTAGTTCTAAGTCTAACTTTTGATCAATCCTAGCATTGTTAGGAAGTCGCTTAGCAAGAATGATTGTTGTCTTTTGCTAATGATTTTCAAAGAAACCTTGAGCATAGGTACATTGGACGAGTCATTACTGAAAGAAGTTAAGAAGCTTTTAGATTGGTTCAAGGATGTCTTCCCTAATGAAATACCACATGGACTACCTCCCACAAGAGGGATAGAGCACCAAATTGATCTCATTCCTAGAGCACAACTCCCCAGTAGGCCAGCCTACCGAGTTGGAGCGGCAAGTGAGTGACTTGATGAGCAGGGATACGTCCAAGAGAGCCTTAGCCCTTGTGCGGTTCATGTCTTGCTAGTCCTGAAGAACGATGGCTCTTGGAGGATATGCATAGACTGATATGCATAACATCACAATCAAGTACCGGCACCCGTTACCAAGGTTAGACGACATGCTAGATGAGCTAAGCGGTTACACCTTCTTCTCCAAGATCGACTTGAAAAGCGGTTACCATCAAGTAAGGATGAAGGAGGGAATGGAAAACCGCATTGAAAACAAAACAAGGTTTGTAAGAATGGTTAGTAATGCCATTCGGTCTCTCTAATGCTCCAAGTACTTTTATAAGGTTGATGAACCTTGTGTTTTGATCTTTTATCAAAAAATTTGTGGTAGTATACTTTGATGATATACTCATTTATAGCCAAAATTTGATTGATCATGCTCATCATTTGGAACTTGTCTTGGAAACCCTTAGAAAGGAAGGTTTATATGTTAACCTCGCTAAATACATATTTTGTGGTAATGAGTTGGTTTTCCTAGGATTTGTTGTTAGCTCGCAGGGATTGAAAGTAGACAACTATAAGATCAAGGCAATTAAGGAGTGGCCAACACCAACGAGTATTAATAGAGTTAGAAGCTTTCATAGGTTAGCTAGCTTTTCCAGAAGATTTGTCAAGGACTTTAGCACAGTCGTCGCGTCTCTTACCTTGGTAATCAAGAAGAGTGTAGGTTTTAGTTAAGAAAACTCGCAAGAAGAGGCTTTCAGCGAGTTAAAGCACCAGCTTACTCATGCTCCATTGTTAGTGCTTCTGGACTTCTCCAAGAATTTTGAGATCGAGAGTGATGCCTCCAGAATAGGGATAGGAGCTTGTTGACTCAAGGAGGGAAGCCTATGGCATACTTTAGTGAAAGACTTGGTGGAGCCACGCTTACTACCCTACGTATGATAAAGAGTTGTATGCGCTAGTGCGAGCCATGGAAACTTGGAAACATTATCTCTTGGCCAAGGAATGTGTCATTCACAACGATCACGAGAATTTGAAGCACTTGATAGAGCAGAATAATCTCAAGAAAAGACAGGCCAAATAGTTGGAGTTCATTGAGATGTTTCTGTATGTAATCAAGTATTAGAAGGGGAAGGACAATGTAGTTGCGAACGCCTTGTCTAGGCGGCATGCTTTGATATCAACAATGTAGGCCAAGTGTCTAGGGTTTGAGAGTATCAAGGATAACTATCAAAGTGATCCGGGGATAGGAGAATGTTACCAAGGAAGAGGAAAAGGGGTATACCACCAGTTCTAGATCCATCATGGTTTTCTCTTGAAGGACAAGCAGCTTTGCATTCCCAAGGGATCGTTTAGTGACTTACTTATGCAAGAAGCGCATGGAGGGGGATTGATGGGTCACTTTTGAAACAAGAAGACTTTGGCCATGATCCGGGAACACTTCTATTGGCCAAATATGTGATGTGAAGTCGAGAAATTTTGTAAGAGGTGTTTCGTTTGTAAGAAGGCAAAGTCAAGAATCCATCTGTATGGTTGATATCTTCCATTGCAAAACCCTACTTCACCATGGGTTGATCTCTCAATGGACTTTGTATTAGGGCTGCCGAGAGTGCAACAAAAAGATTTTATATTTGTGGTAGTCGACTGCTTCTCCTAGATGGCACACTATATCCCATGCTCCAAGATAAACAATGCTACACAACCCGCTAACTTGTTCTCCAAGGAAGTCAGCAAATTACATGGCATCCCAAGGACTATTGTCTCGGACCAAGACACGAAGTTCCTAAGTCACTTTTGGAGGACTCTTTGGAGAAGACTAGGGACAAAACTCGTCTTTTCTACAACGTGCCATCCCCAAATCGACGCCCAAAATGGAAGTCATTAATAAGTCTCTTGCCACTATCCTTAGGGTTACAATCGACAAGAACATGAAAACTTGGGTCGGGTGCCTTCCCTTTGTAGAATTTGCATAAAACTGGGCTTCTCATTCGGCAACAGAGCTCTCACCATACGAGGTTGCCTACGGGTTCAAGCCTTTGACTCCATTAAACCTTTTGCCACTATCACCAAACCGGATTGACAATCAAGAAGGAGTTTCTAAGGCCGAGTATGTAAAGAAGTTACACGAGAGAGTCCGAGTGAAAATCGAGCAAAAAACCGAGTGCTACGCGAGACACGCCAACAAAGGACACCAACATATGACATTCAAACCGGGAAATTGGGTTTGGTTATATTTTAGAGCTGAGAGTTTCCCACGCCTAAGAAAGAACAAGCTTGGACCGCGAGGAGATGGACTATTCAAGATCATGGAGAAAATCAACGACAATGCCTACCGCCTCGAGTTTCCCAGTGAGTTTAATGTGTCTACTACTTTCACTATGGCTGATTTGGCTCTTATGATTAGGTGATGAACCAGTTTTGAGGACAAAACCTTTATAAGAGAGAGGGAATGATGGGGCCCCGACACCAACTAAGGCATCACCCGGAGAACACAAGGAGGAACCCGAAGACTTACTCGAGGAAGAGAAGAACTCTGAAGCCCCTACCATACCACCCAGGATCATGAAGAGGAACAACAGAAGAGTCTATAGGACAAGATTCAATGCATATGTAAAAGGAGCTCTAAGATGCGAGGAGAACACTGGAGGGCACCCGAGTGGCACCTGAGGAACACCGAGCCTAGAAAACTCTTAGGAGCTGACTTGCTTTGGAAGGCATGAGTTTGGTGTCTTCAATATTTCATTGAAGTGAAGACACCCTTAAGATGTCAAGGTATTGTACTCATTTTCTCCACCTCGGGTTTTTCCCATAGGGTTTACCGAGGGAGTTTTTAATGAGGCAAGATCTTTTGATGCATCACATTCTTTTCCATTGTTTATCTTGCTCGGAAATCTCCATGATGAGTTTAGGTAATCAAGGGATGTGATCCTATCTCCCAAGAAGTCACTTATCTAAATAAATTCTTCTTTTCTTTTCCTAAAAACAAAAGTATATTTCGGTTTATGTTGGTTTTAAAAGAGGTCCAAATTAGGTGAATGTTAGAACATTTGGACCAAGTTTTAATAAGTTTAAGACCAGAGCTAGAAGCTCCATATAAAAGCCTCTAAAAACTCTTGTAATGAATTAGACTGCTTTTTTAAACAAAACTTTAGAAATTCTTTCTCCTTTGTTCTTGAGAGATTTAAGATCATCTTCACTCCTTGAAGCTTAGCTCGACATGGGGTGCGTTGTATCAAGATATTTCCACTCCTCTTCTGGTTCACGCTTCAACCCACTTTCTATCTATCCCATAGTTAATCCTAGGTCGAGTATCTCCCTGGGTTTAACACCACCTCTTCTGTTTCGTTCCATCCCCTTTACCGAGTATTTTGATCGAGCATATCTTCTCCTCAGTCCCGTTCTTACGGTCTAATCCTTAAATAGAGTTTGAGATCTAAGCCTCTAGAGCCACATCAAGCCTCCATTGGCAAGATGTCACAAAGCACTTTCGTCTTCATATTTCCTTATGGTAAAAGGAACTAGAAATTGATTTGTCACCTTGATGTTGCAGATCTTGTTGAGTCATTGTAGATTGTAAGGTGAAGGATGTCGTGTTCTGATTAGGCCAAGTTTATAAACCATGGTGATGCTAGCTACGTTGGTGCAGCTTTCTTCGTCAATGATGATACTACACGACTTTTCCTTGACTTGAAGGCGTGTGTGGAACAAGCTTTCTCTTTGAATTCATCACAAAGTTCTCCAAGTGCAAATACTCCACTATCTTTTGGATGCTCCAATTTCTCGTCTTCAGTTTCAATGTCTCCATTTGCTCTAAAGAACATTGTTCGCTGATTTGGACACTCATTTGCATAGTTCCCTACTCCTTGACACTTAAAACACTTAACATCCCTTTTCTGGTAAATGTTGTCTCAGCTTTTCCCTTATACACTTGTGTTGATGCGGTGCCCTTAGGCTCCTCTTTAGGCTTGGTTTCTAAGATTGGCTTAGAATAAGATCGATTATCCTCTCTAGTGTTGCGCGGACATGAGTTATAGGTAATGGTTTTCCGAGTAGTAGAACCTCTCCTCTTGAGTTGTTGCTCCACAAGTATGGCTTTGTAAAACATTTCTTCTAACCCCACAAAATTCTTCATTTCAAGCCGATCTTGAATATCTCAATTTAAAACAATTAAGAATCTTTCTGTTGTTGGTTTTTGGCCTCATAAATGCATGCCTTTATCATGAATGATTCCAATTCTTGGTCGTAATCTTCTACTCCTTTACTACCTTGAGTTAGACGTCTAAGTATTTGATGAAACTCACAATGATAATGACTAGGCACAAATCTTTTTCTCGTTAGCGTCTTTATTTCAGTCCAAGTCTCCACGTATTGCTCTCCATTTCTTCTATGGCGTGTTACTAGTTTATCCCACCAATTGATTGCATAATCATAGAACATGGTTGGGACAACTAGAACTATCTTGTGCTCGAAGTAGTTTTGATAATCGAATTAAAGCTCAATCTTCTTTTCCCACTCAAGACAAGCATTTGGATATTTCTTGCCATGATATGGGGGTATCTTCAACTTTATACCACCGATATCATTTCTTTTTTCCCTAGCACGTCTAGGTGTCGGTTGACTTCCTCGAGATGAGTTACCGTCTCGGCTATAGTATCCAAAGTTTTTTTCAACCTTAACTTGGAGTGGTCTAGGTTGGTGTCTATCTTTGGTGGTGGCACAACTTGGGGTCTCCTATGTTGAGCCTCGACTCCAGCTTTGTAGACACCATTTATCTCTATTCTCATGAGACGTTGCATTTATCCTAGTAAAGCATGTATTTGAAGATTAGGAACGGTGTTCCTTTCTTCTCCTACACGATACTCTTCGTTGTTTGACATGGTGTACCTACAAAATTAAAAAACTATTAGAGTAAAATGTCTTACAAGTGTTTCTCTTTTTTTCCCCTAAGGTGTTTTGACTCTCTTTTGTTCAGCAAAACTCTATATGCTCCAAAGGGAGAAGCAATGTACTTTTGATGATATCTCGATGTGCTTCCCTGATGTGATCAAGGGAAACAATAAGGAAGGGGAGTCAATACAAGTGACAAGCGGACCAATGATTAGTACTAGAACATACCGCTTACAAGAGGCACTCATGGATTCAATGCCCAAGGGAGCCAACCATCATGCCCGTTTAGTGTCAATTCAAGCAACGACTAGTAAAGAATACTTTGAGATGTTTGGGTATAGAGAGTTTTCTTCTCAACTCGCCAAAAAGAGGAAGAGAAGAATGAACTTTGAGGTTCTAGTGAGGGAACAAAGGCTTCCAACCACAAGAAAATATAAGTTTTGGCCTAGGAAGAATGTTCCTCTCAAGGCTTTGGAGCGCCTCTACAACAACGCTTACCAACTCGAATTTCCAAGTAAGTACAATGTAAGCTACATCTTCAACATTTATAACTTGATCCTTTTAAGTGCTTATGATTCTGATTTGAGGTCAAATCAATTCCAAAAAGAGGAGGATGAAATGATCATGGAAAACATTAAGAACAAGGAAGCATTGGAGGGTCCAAGCAGACCGAAGACAAGATTAAGTACTAAGCGACTCAAGGAAGCGCTTGTAAGATTTATTAAGACATGAAGGGTTCAAGCTTAATAAAGACAATCATGGAGACACCTTGATCACTACACAAGCAACGACTAGTTCAAATTGCTAGATTGGCCTGAGATCAAGGGCTTGTAATCTTTTTCCTTATCTTTGGTTTTATCCCATTGGGTTTTCCAAAGAATGGTTTAAATGAGGCAAGCCTTGTTTGCAATCGCCTAGCCCATTAAGCATTTGTTTAACTCCATCACAGCCCATTTAAATTAGAAGACGAATCCAACAAGAGGAGATGCATTTACTAGTTAAAGCGGAGATGAATCTACCTGGTCTTTGAAGAATTCAGTGTGTACTCATTTAAGTGTCTAGGTTCATTTTATCTTAGCCAAACACTCTTAGATATTTGTTTAAGTCATTCAAGTCTTTTTATGTACTTGATTCCTCACCCCTTTTGATGTAAACATGGAACCAGATGCACCTTCACCCAAGGACCAAGAGCATGAGGAGGAGCATGAGATACCTACCATACCTTCTAGAGCTATCAAGAGGAGCAATGCAAGGATCTATAGAGAAAGGTTCAATGGGTTTGTTCAAGATGCAATAGGGCAAGAAGAGGACAATCGAGAACCAAGTGAATCCCCAAGAGCTTCTAAGACCTTATCACCACTCTTTGAAGCCTCTTGGAGATTGATCAGGTTTGGGAAGCAAGATCAGAGTGTCTTCACTATCTCCCAAGAGTGAAGAAACCACTTAACACACTAAGGTAGTTGTACTCTTTTTCCCTACCTCGGATTTATCCCAATGGGTTTGCCGATGAGGTTTTTAATGAGGCAATGAGACTTGGTACATCACACTCCATTCCCTACGCTTAGTGTACTTGGAAATTTCCATGAAAGTTAGATTAGGCAGGGAATGTGATCCTATCTTTGAAGAAGACATTCGCTCAATAAGTCTTCTCTTTTCTTATTAATATTTTTCTAAGTGTTTATGCTTTCTTTTGAGGGTTCAATTGAGA
Organism: Cardamine chenopodiifolia; assembly: GCA_963922655.1. NCBI lineage: Eukaryota > Viridiplantae > Streptophyta > Magnoliopsida > Brassicales > Brassicaceae > Cardamine > Cardamine chenopodiifolia. The sequence continues at coordinate 9,130,187 of OZ000476.1, read as the reverse complement.
AGGATGTTAGAAAACTGGATTATTGTGTAATTATCTTTCTTAGACCTAAAATGTGTAGATTTTATGAAGAATATAAGTGGTTATTAGAGATGAGAGAGTTTACGAGATTGAAGTGAAATAATGTTTTTCAATTGAGAAGGATGTTATAATGTTTTAGTTTCTGGTAAAATCCACTTATTATTTTCCGGTGATTACATCTTCTTGTATGAGATGGAAGGAGAGAGATACAATATACAAGAGCCTATGAATGTACATTAGTTAATACATAAAACCCTGAGTTCCCAAAAATGTCAAGAAAGCTTTGAAGACTTCCTAGGCGCTTTTCCTCTTTGGCTGGAGCGTGTGGAGCTTTCCATTGTCCGATGGTTCCTCGTGTGGACTCTCTTTAGAGTTTGACACTTTGACTTGGTTCCCTCTCAACCGAGATAATTCTCGTTTGGTTGAATCCCAATGATAATCTCTACTCTTTTCTTTAATTGTGTCACAAGATACTCTTCCATTTGCCTTAGATCATTCGGCAATCTCCCAAATACTTGGCATACACTCCAGTTCCTTTCCTTTATCATTATTTGATCTCGCCTGATTAATTTCAACACATGCTTTCTTATTCATAATCTCGACACTCCCACTCAAGGTTGACCAGTAGGGATATTTTAGGCCAATCTTGCCATAAATGTACTCAAATATGCTTAAGGAATTCGCCTTAGTGAATATATCTTCCATCTGATCTCCACTCTTCACAAACTTAGGAATGATCAGTCCATCTTGAATCTGTTGAAGATAATGATCATCATGCATCTACATGAAAAGAAAAGGAGTTCTTAGCACGGGAGTGATTAAACGAAAAGGAAAGGAGTTGGAAAGTTTACCGAGTGTTTGTGAGTTCGGAAGCATCATAAAGAAAGGAAGAAGCATAAATAGTCGTTGGGAAGCAACCGATCTAGAGGAATCTCAGCTGAGTAATGATCAGGTCAAATGGTCATAAATGTTTGGAGAAAATCCATGCAAAGGACCAGCGGGTATAAGGAGCTACACACGCTCCACCCAAAGAGGAAGGCGCCGAGGTAGTACTTTAGCGTGCTTTGCCATTTCCAGTTATGTGGAGTTTATGACATTACCCATTTTATATTCTCTCGTCTTAAGTTTGAATATTTCTCTGATCTATGTGTATGACACACGTTTTGGTCTTCAAGATCCAATCCTTTTCTTCAAGGTAGAAGTGACAAGGCGCTGATTGGAGAGAAACTTGATATAATCTTTAGCCTGAAATGGAGTGAAGCGGATGAAGGGTGTTGAAGAACCAGAGAGAAACTCGATCTAGGCTTCAACGGTGAACATGTAGATGGATTAAAGTGCGAACCACAAGGGATGTATAAGGCCCTTAATACAGCAAATCCAACATCGAGCTAGGCTTCGAGGTGTGGAGGTTTTGGTCTTAAATCGCTCAAGAACAAGAAAAAGAATAGTCTCGGTTTTTTATTTCTAAAGTGGTAAAGAACTAATTACAATGATTTCAAGGCTTTAATATGGATACTTCTAGCTCTGAGGAGAATAATTACACAAAGGTCCAATTTTACTAATATAGGCTTAAATTTGACCCCGAAGAAAAGGAAGCAAAATACTTAGAAAAATATTAAAAAGAAAGAAGACTTATTAAGCAGTTATCTTCTACAGAGGATAGGATCACACTCCATGCCTAATCTAACTTGTCATGGGCTTTTCAAGCACACTAAGCATGGGCATTTCATTGCCTCATTAAAAACTCCCTCGGTAGACCCATTGGGACAAACCCGAGGTGGGGAAAAAGAGTACAATTTTTTTGGCAACATGGCGTGTATTTAATATTGGGAGATATTGAAGAAAAATTAATCTATCCTCAAATATCTGATCAAGGTCCATGAGCTTCCAAATATTTGCGAGAATAGGCGGGAAGCTCTCGGGGAATTGGCTGTCATCCTATCATCGGCTGTCATCAATGCTTCCACATAGCTGTTGAACTTGTCTCGTTAAGCCCTTGCTCTGGTCCTTGTAATACCTCCAGGAGGTATAATAGGTGCCTCAAGCTCATCCTCTTGCTCTTGGTCCTTTGGTGTGAATGCATCCAGTTCCATGTTTGAGTCATCCCCTCCTTCTTCTAGAGGTTTTGTCCTCAAAACATGATCATCACTTAACTTCTAGTGAATAGGCATTGTCGTTGATATTTTCCGAGATTTTGAATGGACCATCTCCTCTTGGCCCTAGCTTGTCCTTCCTATGGCGTGGAAATGATTGGGCCCCGACACTAGCTCAAGAACCACCTGGAGGACACAAGGAGGAACCCGAGGATACTCTCGAGGAAGATAATAATTCCGAAGCCACTACCATACCACCCATGATCATGAAGAGGAAAAGCGCAAGAGTCTATAGAGCAAGATTTAGTGCATACATATAAGGAGCTCTAAGATGCAAGGAGAACACCCGAGTGGCACCCGAGGAACACCGATCATAGAAAACTATCGGGAGCTGACTTGCTTTGGAAGACATGAGTTTAGTGTCTTCACTATTTCATTGAAGTGAAGACACCCTTAAGACGTCAAGGTATCATACTCTTTTTCCCCACCTCGGGTTTTTCCCATAGGATTTACCGAGTGGGTTTTTAATGAGGTAAGATCCCTTGATGCAATACATCCATTTTCCATTGTTTATCTTGTTTGGAAATCCCCATGACAAGCTAAGGTGAGCAAGGGATGTGATCCTATCGCCCAAGAGGATACTATCTCAATAAAGTCTTATTTTCTTTTTCAAAAAACACTTAAGTATGTTTTGGTTTAAAGGATGTTCAAATTAGGTGAATGTTAGAAAATTTAGGCCAAGTTATAATATGTTTAAGACTAGACCTAGAGGCTCCATATTTGGGCCTCTAAAAACTCTTGTAATGTTTTAGACCGATTTTTACACAAAACATGAGAACTCTTCACGCCTCGAAGCCTAGCTCGACTTGGGGTGCATTGTATCAAGAGATTTTAACTCCTCTTGTGGTTCAAGCTTCATCCCACCTTCTACCTATTCCATAGTTAATCCTAAGTCGAGCACCTCCCTGGGTTTTAACACCACCTCTTCTACTTTGTTCCATTCTTTTTACCGAGTAGATAGATCGAGCATCTCTCTTCTACTCGGTTCCATTCATACGGTTCCTTTTCTAAGTAGATCTTGAGATCTAAGCCCCTGGAGCCACATCAAACTTCTCTTGTCTTAGGTCCAACCACACCCAATCTTCGTTTTGAAAATCCACTTGTTGATGCCCTTTGTTCGCTTGCTTAGAGTAATGCTCGGTCCTCTTCTCAATATTCAACCAGACCTTCTCATGAAGCTTCTTCACATATTTAGCCATGGAAATGCCTTCTTGGTTTTCAAACTGAGCTGGAGGCAATGGTAAGAGGTCCATGGGTGTCAAAGGGTTAAACCCATCGATAACTTCAAAGGGGGATAATTATAGGCTGAATGCATGGCTCGATTGTAGGCGAACTCCACAAAAAGAAAACAATCCAGCTAAGTCCTTCTATTATTCCCAATGATTTCTCTAAGTAATGTCCCTAGTGTCCTATTCACTATCTCGATCTGCCCATCGTTTTGGGGGTGACAGGTTCTATAGTAAACATTCGTAGTTCCTAGCCTTTTTTGATCGAGTTTTCCAAAAGTGATTCAAGAACATTGTGTTCCTATCCAAGACAATGGTTCTCAGTATTCCATGGAGTTTGATGACTTCTTTGAAAAAGAGATTGGCGATTTGAATCGCAACGTGTGTCTTGGCACATGGAATGAAGTGAGCCATTTTGGATAACAAGTCTACCACTACAAAGATGGAATCCTTATGTTGAACCTTTGGTAGCCTGAAGACGAAATTCATAGAGAGATCAATCCATGGTGAAGTTGGAATAGAGAGTGGCATGTAAAAGCCATGTGGATTACTCTGAGACCTAGCCCTCCTATATGTCAAGCATTGTGCACAGAACTTCTCAAGCATCCTTTGCATCTTTGGAAAATATAAAGCTTTAAGTATTTCCAAAGTCTTGTCAGCTCCAAAGTGACCCATCAAGCCACCTCCGTGTGCCTCAATCATAAGCAATTTCCTAATGGATCCTTGATGATGTGGGCATCGTACCGATACCGGATACAACACCACCAAGTGATCAAGAGGATGAAGGGAAACTTGAAGCACCAGCCATTCCCCTTCGAGCCAATATTAGAGGACGCAAAGCAAGAACTTACCAAGCCATGTTCAAAAGCTATGTGGAAGTATGGATGACAGCCGATGACAGTCGAATGATAATATCCGATGACAGCTGGATGACAGCTGGAGGACTGTCAATACTCTGAGAGCCCCCAGCCTATTCTAACCAATCCTTGGAAGCTTAGGATGCTTGATCAGCTTTGGGAAGCAGGATCAAAGCGTCTTTACTATCTCACAAGAGTGAAAACACATCTAAGTCGGCAAGAAATGTGTACTCTTTTTCTCCACCTCGGATTTATCCCAATTGGTTTGCCGAGAGGGTTTTTAATAAATCTCTTCTATACCTCATAGCCTAGCTCGGTATTGAAGAAACCTAGCTGTATCAAAGGACTTACACATCCTTTCTGGGTGCTCTCATTCCAATTTTCATTTCCCGGTTGTAGACCTGTTGAATCCTATTGCTGGTCTACAACACCTCTGCCTCTATTTCATCAGTCCTTTCATTTCCTTGCTTGAAGACCCGTTTGAACCCCATCACTAGTCTCAGCTCTATCCTCTTCCATCTCCACGTTGAAGACTCGCTTGGATTTCTCACTCTATATCTTCAACTTGTCATCGGGTATGAGGACTATGAAGCCTTGAAGACTTACGCGTAAATCATCTTTGGTATCAAAGCTAAAAATTTCCTACAAATCAGGTTGCATCTACCTATCTCCTAGTCATTCGCATTTAGTTCATTCTCATTGCATTTTGCTAGTTTATTTTCTTGCATATTAGCTCTTTGAAAAATCCATAAAATGTCATGTTCTTGCATTTAGGTTATTTGATATCTTTTTTCATTGTCCTCTTGTCATCTCATCATCTTCCGCTTGTCATCTCATCATCATCTGCTTGTCATTTAATCATTATCCGTGTTCGTTGTGTTCTTAGTGTTCTTAACTAGTTCTGCATGAGTTGTTGCATTTGGTCTAGTTGTGTAGCGTGTCTTTTAATTTCATGAGTTGTTGCATAGGTTGCTAGATTTTGTTTTTTCCTATGTTCATTGCATTTAATTTTTTTTACCATGTGTCTAGTAGTCTTACACAGTAAAAATCATTAGGTTCTTAGGAATACACATCATTAGGGTAAGTGGTCCCAAGTTGCGTCAAGAGATAGCCTTGACTTGTGGTCTCCCTTTTTCTTGTGACTGTTTTTTTATTACTTTAAGGAATCTTTGCTTTGTTGGTTTTGAGTCATTGCATCTCATCCATTCATTTGAATTCCGCTTTTGTGTCATTGCATCTCATCCATTCTTTTGATTCTTGCTTTTTCCTTTTACGAATATTTCCTTTGCCTTTTTTTCTTCTCTTAAAATCGTGTAAAGGTTTTGGCATTTCCTCTTAAACATTTCACATGAGTAGTGACTGTTTGCTATCATCCGTAAAACCTTATCCTTACATGCTTATTACTTTGGAGATACACGCTATAACTTATCACTTTTAACCAAGCTTCTCATCATAAAAAGAAAATAAGTTATTCATCCTATAAAAGCATATAGTCGTTAGCTTTTTCCCTTTAAAATATCTAGAGAGCCTTTGTTCAAAATATTCCAAGTATTCGTTACTTATCATACCACTCCGAGAGCTATGTTTGCCTCCCTACAAGCCCAACTTGTACAACTTGGAGAAAGACTTACCAGAGTAAAGACTCCACCTCCCCAAGTACCTCCACACCAAGGACCGGATCAAGGGGCTCTCTTCGAGGATGAATTAGAGCCTCTGCCACAAAGGAGGATGTTTCCAAGGTGACGTGTGGGACTCAATGAAGATGAAGACGATCAAGCACCACGACCCTATGTACCAAGCCTCAAACTCGCAGCTCCTACCTTTGGCGGAAAGGTTTACCCAAAAGATTACTTGGTTTGGGAATGCCGAATGGACCATATCTTCGAGTGTTATAAGTACAATGACAAGAGGAAGATCACCTATGTAGCCTCATAACTCACAGACCATGCTTTTACATGTTGTGACCGACTCCAATCCGAGAGGAGAAGAAACCGAGAATGCGCGGTAACATCTTGGGAAGCTATGAAACATATGATGAAGATGAGGTATGTGTCTCCCTTGTACCACCAAGAGCTCCAAAAGAAATTCAGAAAACTTACTCAATGGAGTAGGATGGTAGAAGAATACTACGAGGAGTTTTAGCACCTCCGATTGGATGTAGCCAAAGAAACCATCATGGCACAAGTCTTAGATGGTACTCAAGATAGGATAGTTAGTAAAGTTGAGAGGCAATCTTATTGAGAGTTTGAAGAGCTCTTGCATCAAGCTGTACAAGTGGAATAACAAGTGAAGAGGAAACAAGGTAGTATAAACCAAAGAAGGACACAAGGAATACCGAGGAAGCAAGGTAGTATAAGCCTTCATGTAATACTTCCCGAGTACAAGATAAGGCCACGACGGCTGTAGTGGAGTCAAAATTTAAGCCAAGACGACAAGAAACTGTTGAAGAGAACCAGAAGATAGCGTGTGTGGGAATGCTAGACACAAGCATTAACAAACACAAAGTAGAAGAGGTAACTAGCCATTGTTAAGGAATTGGATGCAAGGAATCTCAGTTGAAACAAGACCAGGTCAAAAAGTTAAATGCTGGTGAGAAACCATGCTAGCGCCCAACGTAAAGGAGCAAACTCGGAAGTCTCCCCCAAGGGTGTTTTACTATTTTGAGCTAAGTGGAGTTTAGTAATTAACCTTGTGGATATTTCATTGTATTTGTTGTATATCTCTTTCATCTATTTCGCCTACATCTTGTAAATGACGTAGAAGAAATAAAATCAAGAGATTGAAAATCAAACAACTCCTCTTCATTTCTCTCACCACCTATCTAACTTTTCTCTAATTCTTCTTAATTATATATTCTACTCTCTAAAATATATATGGTATCAAAGCGTTTAAGATCCATAACAGGCTCTTAAACTCTATTTTTTCAACTAATCTCTTTGAAAATATCTGCTTTCTTTCAGTCTGATTCACTAGACAAGTATTTTGCTGAAAACTAATGGAGATGAAAAAGCAAATCATAGTACCAGTTGTTCCCAAGGGGAACAACTACCTTTTGTGTTCAAGGACCACGAAGACAGCCTTGAGAAGTAGAGGGCTGTGGGGATATGCAAACATTCCTGAAGGTGCTGGTAAAGGAACTGAAGCTAATGATGGCGGTACAAAGGAGGAGAAATGGGAGCAAGAGGACTAGCAAGTCCTTGCAGCACTCCAATGCTATCTTGAGCCATCAATTTTTGCTGGTTACTCCTACTATGAGACAACTAAGGAGCTGTGGGAAACACTAAAAGGAGTGTATGGAGACATGTCCACTATCTCAAGGATATTTGAAGTCAAGAAAACCTTGAATGATCGTCAACAAGAAGGGAAGACATTCAAAGATATGATTAGGACGTTTAGAGGGCTGTAGGCAGAGCTAGAATTGCTTAGGCCAACAACAAACGATTCCAAGGAACTGAATGAGAGAAGGGAGAAAAACCAAGTCTTCGGACTACTCCTCACACTTAACGACTCCTACAAGAATCTCATTCAGCACATTTTGAGGTTTGACAAACTTCCAACATTAAATAAAGTATGTCAATAGATTCAAAAGGAAGAGGGAGCTAGAGGCTTGTTCAAGCCAACAAGTGAGATAGCGCATGTGGCACAAAGAAACCAAAGCTATGGTGAAAGGAGGAACTTGGAATGTGAGCATTGCAAGATGAGAGGGCACACGAAGGAGAAGTGCTGGACCCTTCATTCACATTTGAAGACGATAAGGCTGAGAGGAAATAACCAAGGAGTTGGTTAGGGAATAAGGAATTTTGCTGGAAGTGCAAGTGTTGGAGATGATGGATTAGTGAGGAAGTCGGACCTGGAAGCCCTCATCAAAAGCATCTCCAAGCTAGCCAATTATGGTAAGAGCTACATTGCTTCTACACTAGGTAGAAAGGTTATTGTAGACTCAGGTGCAAGTCACAACATGATTAGAGATGGAGGTTTGTTAGCGCATATGAAACCTTATGGTGGAACTGTTAGGATAACTAAAGGTAAAGAAGTCCCAATAGAAGGAATTGGTGATTTGGAATTGTTTAGAAAAACACTAAGGCTTAGTTTGTTCCTGAATTCACCACCAATCTGTCGTCGGTTCAAAAAGCTACACAAGACCTTAATTGTAAAGTTATTTTAGATCTAATGAAGTTCAGTTTCAGGACAATAACACTAAGTAAGTGATTGGAGAAGGAGGAGTGTCTTGAATAAAGAGGAGCATGATGTAGTAAAGTCTTGTGGTCTGAGTGAAGTTGGTTCAGGATCTTTATGGCACTCACGGCTAGGTCACCCAAGTGACATGGTGCTAAGAATGATCTTTCCCAACATCACCGAAGATAATAAAGGATGTGAAGCTTGTGTGTTATGCAAATAATGTAGGAGTAGTTTTCCAGATTCCCCAAATTAAGTATGCTAAGTGTTTTGAGCTGATGCTGTTTGATCAAAAAGTTCCAAAACAGTTTTGGGAAGATGCCATAATGACAACTTGTTATGTCATCAACCGGTTACCAACACCAAACCTCAAAACAAGTCTCCATACGAGGTGCTTAATGGAATAAAGCCTAACATCAATCATATCCTAGTCTTCGGAAGTGATGGGCCCCCAGCCTTGGCGTCTATAGAAGAAGGACGAGAGCGCACATGCACAAGGGATTGGGTCTCCATATAATTCTATATACAACCATAACCTAAGCCTAATTGGAGTTGCGTCTAATCATCTCCAGAAGCAAACGAGCCATGAAGCATGGAGAAGACATTCAAGGATCAAGCTCGAGCTCACCCGGCCATCCAGATCATTCGAGAGCTTCTCACCCACCTTTGAAGCTCTTGGACTAGGACCAGCTTTGGGAAGAAGGATCAGTGTGTCTTCACTATCACACAAGTGTGAAGACACCCCTAAGTCATTAGAAGGAGCTGTACTCTTTTTCCTACTTCAGGTTTATCCCATTGAGTTTACCAAAGGGGTTTTAATGAGGCAGCAATATCTACTACATCTTCACTTATCCTATTTTTTATTCAGCTTGGAAATACTCCATGACAAGATAGGAAATCAAGGAATTGAAGATCATATCCATCAAGAAGACATTTTTCGTTAGGTTGTTAGAGATTCGTCCTAGCATCATTTTTCGTTAGGTTGCTAGAGATTCGTCCTAGCATCATTTTATCATTTTTGTCAATTTTGGTGTTCATGAGTGTTCTTGAGCTGTTCATCATTTTTCTTGTGCTTAATCCGTTTTCCATCTTGTTTATCTTCATTTTTGTGTTTGTTCACCTAGTTAAGAGTATTTTTCATCTAGGATTATTGCATTTTAGTTCGTTTCATCATCAGTTCATCATTTTAGACATTTGGTAATATTTTGTCATTATTGATGTTCTTGGTGTTCATGCATCGTTCTTCATTGTTCTTGTGTTAGATCCACTTGTTTTCGTTTTGTTGAGTTGTTTGTGTTTAGATAAGGTCACTTTTTGTGTTAGATTCGTGCTAGACCGGTTGTTGCATCATTCACTTATCATAAGTTCACCACCCATTCATCATTTTTCTTGAATGTTCTTGAGTGTTCTTGAGAGTTGTTGCATTTTTGAATTTAATTTTGTTTGTTTTGATCCATTTCTCGTATGGAATTGTTAGAGGTTGATATGGCTCTGGAAACTTGAATCTTAAGGTCTACCAAAGGGATGAATGGTGCAGATGGATCCGAGTAGAAGAGATATACTCCATCTAGCTCCTCGACAAAGAGATGAACAAAACAGAAGTGTTGTTGCTAAACCCAGGGAGATGCTTCGACCTAGGGATAGCTATGGAAGGGATAGAGAAATGGAATAAGGCGGAAACCACAAGAGGAGTGTCAATCTCTTGATACAACATAACCTCCACGCCGAGCTAGGCTTCAAATCAAGAAGAAGGTTCTTGAATCTCACAAGAACAAAAAAGAGAAAACTTCTCGAATTTTATGTCAAAAGGGTCTAAAATCATTATAAGAGTTTTTAGAGCCTTTTATATGGAGCCCCAAGGTTTGACTTAAACTTATTACAAAAAGGTCCAAATATTCTAACATCCACCTAATTTGGACTTCTTAAAACCAACTCAAACTAAAACACCTTAAACGGTTCAAAGAAAAAGAAAAGAAGTCTTATTCTAGACAAATGCCTTCTTGAGAGATATAATCACATCCCTTGCCTATCTTGACTTGTCATGTTGATTTCCAAGTAGGATAACCAATGGAAGAGAATGTGATGCATCAAGAGATCTTGCCTCATTAAAATCCCCCTCGTTAAACCCTATGGGAAAAACCCGAGGTGGGGAAAAAGAGTACAATACCTTAACATCTTAAGGGTGTCTTCACTTCAATGAAATAATGAAGACACAAAACTCATGCCTTCCAAAGCAATTCAACTCTAGGAAGTCTTCTAGGGTTGGTGAGCCTCGGGTGCTACTTGGGTGCTCTCGGGTATTCTCATCACGTCTAAGTAAGGACTGAAGCTCTTCTCTTCCTCAAGTAAGGACTCGGGTTCCTCTTCTTGTTCTTCGGGTGGTATCGAGGTTCTATCATGAAGGCACCACAAGAGAGGCGGAAGTCTCCTACTTCAGCATGGGTTCCTTAAGAGGAAACGCTTCCAATGCGGTTTCAAATTCTATTTAAAAAAAGTCTAATTAATTACAAGAGGTTTCTTGGCCTTTTATATGGGAACTTTTAGGTCTGGAAAGATAATTACATAATAGTCCAATTTTCTAACAAGTTCTTAAATTTTCTAAAAATTCCCTAATGTGGGATGCATCCATGCGGTATCTCCTTTGGGAAAACGTCTTGGAGCTTCTTGACCTCCTCGGGTAATGACTCATCCAAGGTACCTATGCTCAAGAATTCTTTGAAAACCATTAGCAAAACACAACAATCATTCTTGCTAAGTGACTTCCTAACAGTGCTAGGGTTGATCAAAAAGTTAGATTTAGAGCTAGCATCCCTAGAAAACTTGGCTTGCATTCATTAACTTGAACTTGTGTAAGAGGCGCTAGACTAATCTTCTTGTTGTTATGCATAAATGAGTAGTAATTTGTCTTCCCACAATATATAGTGTCATTGTCAAACTACCAAGGACACCCCAAGAGGAAGTGGCTCGCTTGCATACGCACTACATCACACAAAACTTGGTCTTGGTAAGAACCTATATTAAACGGAATCATCACTTATTCATTGACACTAAAGACGGTCTTATCATTCAGCCACTTAAGCTTATAAGGTGTACGGTGTTGAGATGGGGTCAGTTTGAGCTTGTCTACCATGGTAGAGCTAGCCACATTAGTGCATCATCCCCCATCGATGATAAGACCATATACCTTGCCACTTACCGTACATCGTGTGTGGAAGATGTTTTCTCGTTGGGTAGTGTCTTCCGGATCTTGAGTTGAACTTAGAAGCCTCCTAATGACCAAGAGCTCCCCTTCATCCAGATACTCGACTTTATCTTCCATAGTGCTCTCATCTTCTTCTTGTGGAGCTTCTTCATCTTGGGACTCGTAGTCACCAGATGCCATGATGATCGTGACCCAGCGATTTGGGCATTCCCGTGCGTAATTTCCGTGACCTTGGTAGTTGTAGCATATGTCTTTGCTCATAGTCGCACTAGCCTCTCCTCTCGGCTCAAATTACCTATCCTTTGGTGCCTCGGCGGGTCTAGGCTTGAAGCGAGACTCTACAATGGCAACCTTGCTCTTGTCTTGTGGCCGCGGGTTGTTGTTGAATGGAGATACACTACGGGACCAAGTGGGTGCGCCTTGGACTTGGGTCCAGTTCATGGAGCTTTGTTACATGTTCACTTGTTCCTCCACTTGTATAGCTTGATGGAGAAGTTCTTCAATACCCCCAAATGATTGTCTTTCAACCTTTCTCACAATTCAATCTTGCAAACCGTCAAAGAATTTCACCATGAGAGTTTCTTCCTCTTCATCTAGTTCAAGACGATTCCTCAATTGCTCGAACTTCTTATAATACTCATTTACCGATCGAGAGCCTTGGGAGAGCTTCCTAAACTTCTTTTTTGAGATCATAGTGGTATAGAAGTGGTACATATCTCCTTCTCATTTGGCACTTCATAGCTTCTCATTTGGCTAGGACACGCTAGCCTTAGTACCTTGCAACACAAGCAAAAGAAGGGTTTTAAGTATCCGTGACTTAAAAAATGTAAGCAATGACTTAAGGTAAAAGGTAAAAAACTCAAGGAAAATTAAACAATAAAACCAAGACAGCTCACACACAAGAAAGTAAGAAAGGTAAAGGTACTAAACTAGTGGTTAACTTGGGTGAAAGGAAAAGTAACCTAGGTTGATTATTAGATAAGAGGTAACTAAGGTAAGGTTCACTTTAACTTCTGTTTGGGTTCGTATAGCCTAAGCCAGGTAAGGAATAAGACTTGCGCAAAGGAAAAAGCAAAACCAAGGGAGAGAGAAACATGCGAGACAAACAAAAGCAAAAGGTGGTCCGTTTGGGACCACAAAGAGAAAATTTGAATTGGCGCTAAGGAACACTCTAAAACATGTCTAGTTACCTTATTCCTAGGACAAACAAACAGGGCAACATACACATGACATTTTTTCGTCAAAGGAAAGCATCAAACAACAATCACCAAGAACATCTAGAACACAAGATGAACAAGCTATGCGAAAATGCTAAAATGACTCACTACTTAACCGGCCCTCTACCTAGATGCATGATTTGGAAGCTTGAATCTTAAGTTCTACCAAAGGGATGAATGGTGCAGATGGATCCGAGTAGAAGAGAGATACTCCATCTAGCTCCTCGACAAAGAGATGAACAAAACGGAAGTGTTAGTGCTAAACCCGGGAAGATGCTTCAACCTAGGGATAGCTATGGAAGGGATAGAGAAATGGAATAAGGCGTGAACCACAAGAGGAGTGTCAATCTCTTGATACAACGCAACCTCCACGCCGAGCTAGGCTTCAAACTGTGAAGAAGGTTATTGAATCTCACAAGAACAAAAGAGAGAAAACTTCACAAATTTTTATGTTAAAAGAATCTAAAAAAACATTACAAGAGTTTTAGAAGCTTTATATGGAGCCTCTAGGTCTGAATTAAACTTATTACAAAATGGTCCAAATATTCTAACATCCTTCTAAAACACCTTAAACGGTTCAAAGAAAAAGAAAAGAAGGCTTATTCTAGACAAGTGCCTTCTTGGGAGATATAATCACATCCTTTGCCTATCTTGACTTGTCATGTGGATTTCCAAGTAGGATAACCAATGGAAGAGAATGTGATGCATCAAGAGATCTTGCCTCATTAAAAACCCCCTCGGTAACCCTATGTGAAAAACCCGAGGTGGGGAAAAAGAGTACAATAGCTTAACATCTTAAAGGTGTCTTCACTTCAATGAAATAGTGCAGACACAAAACTCATGCCTTCCAAAGCAATTCAACTCCCAGGAGTCTTCTAGGGTTGGTGAGCCTCGGGAGCTACTTGGGTGCTCTTGGGTACTCTCATCACGTCTAAGGGCTCCTTGTATGTAGGCACTGAACTTGACACTGTAGACTCTTGAGTTGTTCCTCTTCATGACTTTGGATGGCATGGTCGGGGCTTCGTAGCTCTTCTCTTCCTCAAGTAAGGACTCGGGTTCCTCTTCTTGTTCTCAGGGTGGTATCGGGGCTCTATCACGAAGGCACCACAAGAGAGGCAGAAGTCTCTTAGTACATCATGGGTTCCTTAAGAGGAAACACTTCCAAAGCGGTTTCAAATTCTATTTCAAAACAAGTCTGATTATTACGAGAGGTTGCGTGGCCTTTTATATGGGCATTTTTAGGTCTGGAAACATAATTACATAATGGTCCAATTTTCTAACAAGTTCCTAAATTGGACCCCCAAATAAAGAAACAAACACAAAGAAAATATTAAAAGAGAAAATAAGACTTATTTTAGGTGAAAAGTCTTCTTCATATAGAATCTTCACTTTCTTGCTTTCCTTACTTGTCATAGAGTATTTCCAAGCTGAAGAGCAAGTGGGATGAAGTGGAGATGCACTATGATGTGGCTCCGGAAGCTTGAATCTTAAGTTCTACCAAAGGGATGAATGGTGACCATTGATTCGAGTAGAAGAGAGATACTCCATCTAGCTCCTTGCCAAGAGATGAACAAAACGGAAGTGTTGGTGCTAAACCTGAGGAGATGCTTCGACCAAGGGATAACTATGGAAGGGATAGAGAAATGGAATAACGCGTGAACCACAAGAGGAGTGTCAGTCTCTTGATACAATGCAACCTGCACGCCGAGCTAGGATTCAAAGCGTGAAGAAGGTTCTTGAATCTCACAAGAACAAAAGAAAAACTTTTTCTCAAATTTTATGTCAAAAGGGTCTAAAAACATTACAAGAGTTTTAAGAGGCTTTATATGGAGCCTCTAGGTCTAACTTAAACTTATTACAAAACAGTCCAAATATATTCTAACATCCACCTAATTTGGACTTCTTAAAAACCAACTCAAACTAAAACACCTTAAACGATTCAAAGAAAAAAGAAAATAAGGATTATTCTAGACAAGTGCCTTCTTGAGAGATAGAATCACAACCTTTGCCTATCTGACTTATCATGTTGATTTCCAAGTAGGATAAAAAATGGAGGAGAATGTGATGCATGAAGCGATCTTTCCTCATTAAAAACCCCCTCGGTAAACCCTATGGGAAAACCCTGAGGTGGGAAAAAGAGTACAATACCTTGATCTCTTAAGGGTGTCTTCACTTCAATGAAATAGTGAAGACACAAAACTCATGTCTTCCAAAGCAATTCAACTCCTGGGAGTCTTCTAGGGTCGGTGAGACTCGAATGCTCTCAGGTATTCTCATCACGTCTAAGGGCTCCTTGTATGTAGGCATGTAAATTGGCACTATAGACTCTTAAGTTGTTCCTCTTCATGACTCCAGAGTGCATGGTTTGGGCTTCGGAGCTCTTCTTTTCCTCAAGTAAGGTCTCGGGTTCCTCTTCTTGTTCTCCGGGTGGTATCGGGGCTCCATCATGAAGGCACCACAAGAGAGGCGGAAGTCTCTTACTACAACATGGGTTCCTTAAGAGGAAACACTTCCAAAGGGGTTTCAAATTCTTTTTCAAAACAAGTCTAATTATTACAAGAGGTTTCTTGGCCAGTTATATGGGAACTTTTAGTTCAGGAAAGATAATTACATAATGGTCCAATTTTTTCTAACAAGTTTCTCAATTCGACCCACAAATAAAGAAGCAAACACATAGAAAATATTAAAAAAGAAAATAAGTCTTATTTTTGGCGACATGTCTTCTTGAGATACAATCTTCACTTGCTTGCTTTCCTAACTTGTCATAGAGAATTTCCAAGCTGAAGAACAAGTGGGATGAAGTGGAGATGCACTATGATGTGGCTCCGGAAGCTTGAATCATGTGTTCTATCTAAGGGATGAACGGTGACGATGGATCCAAGGAGAAGAGAGATAATCCATCTAGCCCTCGGCAAAGGGATGATATAAACATAAGTGTTGGTGCTAAACCTGGGGAGATGCTTCGACCAAGGGATAGCTATGGATAGGATAGAGAAATGGAATGAGGCGTGAACCAAAAGAGGAGTGTCAATCTTTTGATACAACGCAACATCCACGCTGAGCTAGGCTTCATAGCGTGAAGAACGTTCTTGAATCTCACAAGAACAAAAGAGAGAAAACTTCTCCAATTTTTATGTCCAAAGGGTCTAAAAAACATTACAAGAGTTTTTGAGGCTTTAAATGGAGCCTCTAGGTCTGACTTAAACTTATTACAAAAAGGTCCAAATATTCTAACATCCTTCTAATTTGGACTTATTAAAACCAATTTGAACTAAAACACCTTAAACGGTTCAAAGAATAAGAAAAGATGGCTTATTCTAGACAAGTGCTATCTTGGGAGATAGATCAATGTAGATTTCCAAGTAGGATAAACAATGGAAGAAAATGTGATGCATCAAGTGATCTTGGATCTTTCGAAACTCCCTCGGTAAACCCAATGGGAAAACCCAAGGTGGAGAAAAAGAGTACAATACGTTGACGTCTTAAGGGTGTCTTCACATCAATGAAATAGTGAAGACACAAAACTCATGCCTTCCCAAAACAATTCAACTCCCGGGAGTCTTCTAGGGTTGGTGAGACTCGAATCCTCTCGGGTATTCTCATCACGTCTAAGGCCTCCTTGTATGTAAGAATGTAAATTGTCCCTATTGACTCTTAAGTTGTTCCTCTTCATGACTCCGGATTGCATGTTCGGGGCTTCGGAGCTCTTCTTTTCCTCAAGTAAGGTCTCGGGTTCCTCTTCTTGTTCTCCGGGTGGTATCGGGGCTCCATCATGAAGGCACCACAAGAGAGGCGGAAGTCTCTTACTACAACATGGGTTCCTTAAGAGGAAACGCTTCCAAAGGGGTTTCAAATTCTTTTTCAAAACAAGTCTAATTATTACAAGAGGTTTCTTGGCCAGTTATATGGGAACTTTTAGTTCAGGAAAGATAATTACATAATGGTCCAATTTTTTCTAACAAGTTTCTCAATTCGACCCACAAATAAAGAAGCAAACACATAGAAAATATTAAAAAAGAAAATAAGTCTTATTTTTGGCGACATGTCTTCTTGAGATACAATCTTCACTTGCTTGCTTTCCTAACTTGTCATAGAGAATTTCCAAGCTGAAGAACAAGTGGGATGAAGTGGAGATGCACTATGATGTGGCTCCGGAAGCTTGAATCATGTGTTCTATCTAAGGGATGAACGGTGACGATGGATCCAAGGAGAAGAGAGATAATCCGTCTAGCCCTCGGCAAAGGGATGATATAAACATAAGTGTTGGTGCTAAACCTGGGGAGATGCTTCGACCAAGGGATAGCTATGGATAGGATAGAGAAATGGAATGAGGCGTGAACCAAAAGAGGAGTGTCAATCTTTTGATACAACGCAACATCCACGCTGAGCTAGGCTTCATAGCGTGAAGAACGTTCTTGAATCTCACAAGAACAAAAGAGAGAAAACTTCTCCAATTTTTATGTCCAAAGGGTCTAAAAAACATTACAAGAGTTTTTGAGGCTTTAAATGGAGCCTCTAGGTCTGACTTAAACTTATTACAAAAAGGTCCAAATATTCTAACATCCTTCTAATTTGGACTTATTAAAACCAATTTGAACTAAAACACCTTAAACGGTTCAAAGAATAAGAAAAGATGGCTTATTCTAGACAAGTGCTATCTTGGGAGATAGATCAATGTAGATTTCCAAGTAGGATAAACAATGGAAGAAAATGTGATGCATCAAGTGATCTTGGATCTTTCGAAACTCCCTCGGTAAACCCAATGGGAAAACCCAAGGTGGAGAAAAAGAGTACAATACGTTGACGTCTTAAGGGTGTCTTCACATCAATGAAATAGTGAAGACACAAAACTCATGCCTTCCCAAAACAATTCAACTCCCGGGAGTCTTCTAGGGTTGGTGAGACTCGAATCCTCTCGGGTATTCTCATCACGTCTAAGGCCTCCTTGTATGTAAGAATGTAAATTGTCCCTATTGACTCTTAAGTTGTTCCTCTTCATGACTCCGGATTGCATGTTCGGGGCTTCGGAGCTCTTTTTTTCCTCAAGTAAGGTCTCGGGTTCCTCTTCTTGTTCGCCGGGTTGTATCGGGGCTCCATCACGAAGCCACCACAAGATAGGCGGAAGTCTCTTACTACAACATGGGTTCCTTTAGAGGAAACGCTTCCAAAGGGGTTTCAAATTCTTTTTCAAAACAAGTCTGATTATTACAAGAGGTTTCTTGGCCATTTATATGGGAAATTTTAGGTAAGGAAAAATAATTACATAATGGTCCAATTTTTTCTAACAAGTTTCTCAATTCGACCCACAAATAAAGAAGCAAACACATAGAAAATATTAAAAAAGAAAATAAGTCTTATTTTCGGTGACATGTCTTCTTGAGATAGAATCTTCACTTTCCTGCTTTCCTAACTTGTCATAGAGAATTTCCAAGCTGAAGAACAAGTGGGATGAAGTGGAGATGCACTATGATGTGGCTTCGGAAGCTTGAATCATGTGTTCTATCTAAGGAATGAATGGTGACGATGGATCCAAGGAGAAGAGAGATAATCCGTCTAGCCCTCGGCAAAGAGATGAACAAAACAGAAGTGTTGGTGCTATACCTGGGGAGATGCTTCGACTAAGGGATAGCTATGGAAGGGATAGAGAAATGGAATGAGGCGTGAACCACAAGAGGAGTGTCAATCTTTTGATACAACGCAACGTCCACACTGAGCTAGGCTTCAAAGCGTAAAGAAGGTTCTTGAATCTCACAAGAACAAAAGAGAGAAAACTTCTCCAATTTTTATGTCCAAAGGGTCTAAAAAACATTACAAGAACTTTAGAGGCTTTATATGGAGCCATTTGGTCTGAATTAAACTTATTACAAAATGGTCCAAATATTCTAACATCCTCCTAATTTGGAGTTATTAAAACCAATTCGAACTAAAACACCTTAAACGGTTCAAAGAATAACAAAAGATGGCTTATTCAAGACAAGTGCTATCTTGGTAGATAGAATCAATGTAGATTTCCAAGTAGGATAAACAATGGAAGAAAATGTGATGCATCAAGTGATCTTGGCTCTTTCAAAACTCCCTCGGTAAATCCAATGGGAAAACCTGAGGTGGAGAAAAAGAGTACAATACGTTGACGTCTTAAGGGTGTCTTCACATCAATGAAATAGTGAAGACACAAAACTCATGCCTTCCCAAAACAATTCAACTCCCAGTAGTCTTCTAGGGTTGGTGAGACTCGAATCCTCTCGGGTATTCTCATCACGTCTAAGGCCTCCTTGTATGTAAGAATGTAAATTGTCCCTATTGACTCTTAAGTTGTTCCTCTTCATGACTCCGGATTGCATGTTCGGGGCTTCGGAGCTCTTTTTTTCCTCAAGTAAGGTCTCGGGTTCCTCTTCTTGTTCGCCGGGTTGTATCGGGGCTCCATCACGAAGCCACCACAAGATAGGCGGAAGTCTCTTACTACAACATGGGTTCCTTTAGAGGAAACGCTTCCAAAGGGGTTTCAAATTCTTTTTCAAAACAAGTCTGATTATTACAAGAGGTTTCTTGGCCATTTATATGGGAAATTTTAGGTAAGGAAAAATAATTACATAATGGTCCAATTTTTTCTAACAAGTTTCTCAATTCGACCCACAAATAAAGAAGCAAACACATAGAAAATATTAAAAAAGAAAATAAGTCTTATTTTCGGTGACATGTCTTCTTGAGATAGAATCTTCACTTTCCTGCTTTCCTAACTTGTCATAGAGAATTTCCAAGCTGAAGAACAAGTGGGATAAAGTGGAGATGCACTATGATGTGGCTTCGGAAGCTTGAATCATGTGTTTTATCTAAGGAATGAATGGTGACGATGGATCCAAGGAGAAGAGAGATAATCCGTCTAGCCCTCGGCAAAGAGATGAACAAAACAGAAGTGTTGGTGCTATACCTGGGGAGATGCTTCGACTAAGGGATAGCTATGGAAGGGATAGAGAAATGGAATGAGGCGTGAACCACAAGAGGAGTGTCAATCTTTTGATACAACGCAACGTCCACACTGAGCTAGGCTTCAAAGCGTAAAGAAGGTTCTTGAATCTCACAAGAACAAAAGAGAGAAAACTTCTCCAATTTTTATGTCCAAAGGGTCTAAAAACATTACAAGAACTTTAGAGGCTTTATATGGAGCCATTTGGTCTGACTTAAATTTATTACAAAATGGTCCAAATATTCTAACATCCTCCTAATTTGGAGTTATTAAAACCAATTCGAACTAAAACACCTTAAACGGTTCAAAGAATAACAAAAGATGGCTTATTCAAGACAAGTGCTATCTTGGTAGATAGAATCAATGTAGATTTCCAAGTAGGATAAACAATGGAAGAAAATGTGATGCATCAAGTGATCTTGGCTCTTTCAAAACTCCCTCGGTAAATCCAATGGGAAAACCTGAGGTGGAGAAAAAGAGTACAATACGTTGACGTCTTAAGGGTGTCTTCACATCAATGAAATAGTGAAGACACAAAACTCATGCCTTCCAAAACAATTCAACTCCCGGGAGTCTTCTAGGGTCGGTGAGACTCGAATGCTCTCGGGTATTCTCATTACGTCTAAGGGCTCTTTGTATGTAGGCATGTAAATTGGCACTATAGACTCTTAAGCTGTTCCTCTACATGACTCCGGATTGCATGGTTTGGGCTTCGGAGCTCTTCTTTTCCTCAAGTAAGGTCTCGGGTTCCTCTTCTTGTTCTCCGGGTTGTATCGGGGCTCCATCATGAAGGCACCACAAGAGAGGCGGAAGTCTCTTACTACAACATGGGTTCCTTAAGAGGAAACACTTCCAAAGGGGTTTCAAATTCTTTTTCAAAACAAGTCTAATTATTACAAGAGGTTTCTTGGCCATTTATATGGGAACTTTTAGTTCAGGAAAGATAATTACATAATGGTCCAATTTTTTCTAACAAGTTTCTCAATTCGACCCACAAATAAAGAAGCAAACACATAGAAAATATTAAAAAAGAAAATAAGTCTTATTTTTGGCGACATGTCTTCTTGAGATACAATCTTCACTTTCTTGCTTTCCTAACTTGTCATAGAGAATTTCCAAGCTGAAGAACAAGTGGGATGAAGTGGAGATGCACTATGATGTGGCTCTGGAAGCTTGAATCATGTGTTCTATCTAAGGGATGAACGGTGACGATGGATCCAAGGAGAAGAGAGATAATCCATCTAGCCCTCGGCAAAGGGATGAAATAAACATAAGTGTTGGTGCTAAACCTGGGGAGATGTTTCGACCAAGGGATAGCTATGGATAGGATAGTGAAATGGAATGAGGGGTGAACCAAAAGAGGAGTGTCAATCTTTTGATACAACGCAACGTCCACGCTGAGCTAGGCTTCATAGCGTGAAGAACGTTCTTGAATCTCACAAGAACAAAAGAGAGAAAACTTCTCCAATTTTTATGTCCAAAGGGTCTAAAAAACATTACAAGAGTTTTTGAGGCTTTAAATGGAGCCTCTAGGTCTGACTTAAACTTATTACAAAAAGGTCCAAATATTCTAACATCCTTCTAATTTGGACTTATTAAAACCAATTTGAACTAAAACACCTTAAACGGTTCAAAGAATAAGAAAAGATGGCTTATTCTAGACAAGTGCTATCTTGGGAGATAGATCAATGTAGATTTCCAAGTAGGATAACCAATGGAAGAAAATGTGATGCATCAAGTGATCTTGCCTCTTTCAAAACACCCTCGGTAAACCCAAGAAGAGTGTCAATCTCTTGATACAACTCAACCTCCACGATGAGCTAGGCTTCAAAGCATGAAGAAGGTTCTTGAATCTCACAAGAACAAAAGAGAGAAAACTTCTCAAATGTTTATGTCAAAAGGGTCTAGAGCTCATAAGGCCTACGGTGTTGAGATGGGGTCAATTTGAGGTTGTCTACCATGGTAGAGCTAGCCACATTGGTGCATGATCCCCCATCAATGATAAGACCATATACCTTGCAACTTACCTAACATCGGATGTAGAAGATGTTTTCTCGCTGGGTGGTATCTTCCTGATCTTGAGTTGAACTTAGAAGCCTCCTAATGACCAAGAGCTCCTCTTCATCCAGATACTCGACTTCTTCCTGATATTTGTAGTAACCATATAATCTCATCAAGAGCATTATGCAAAGCCATATATTCAGCCTCAGCATAAGAACGTTATAACATAGTTTGCTTCTTGGTTTTCCAAGATATCAGAGAACCACCAGGGATCATAATATAATCACTTAACGACTTTCGTGTCATCGGGAAAGTACCCCAATCTGAGTCACAATAAGCAATGAGTAGTAAATCCGAATCAGATCAAAATAAAATACATTCAGAAACGGAAACCTTAAGAAAACACACAACATGTTAAGCAGCCTCCCAATGAGCTTCATGTGGGGTTTGCATGAACTGAGACAGGATGTGAACCGAGTAGGCAACATTCGTACATAGAAGCAACAAATATAGAAGGACTCTAGCAAGGCGTCTATAGAGACTTGGTTCAGCAAGAAACAGACTAGTATCAGAGGCAAGACAATGATTCTGCTCCATGGGAGAAGATACATGTTTGGATCCACGATTATTCCTGTTATGAAAAAAAAACCTTCGGAATTACGCGCGACTTTGAGGCCAAGAAAATACTTTAAGTTCCCAATATCTTAATATGAAAACATTGTCCCAAGTAATCTTCGAACTTAGAAAAAACATCATGATTATTACCGCAAATCAACAAATCATCCACATATACAAGTACTCAAAGCTCCACATCACCACGAGTGAGAAAAAATAATGAGTAATCAGCATGCATTGAGTAACCAAACGTTGTAAACACGGTTGTGAGATTTTACAAACCATCAATGTGGTTCTTGTTCAAGTCCATAAAGTGATTTGTGCAAATGACACACTTTGGTAAATTTGAGAGTCTTCAACCGCGATGTTGAATTTTAGGTATAGTGAGACTAATGTTGTGCTAGCATTTAGAGTTGTTTGGAGTGTTGCAATACAAGCATGTTGGTATTCTCGTTATCTGGTGTCGATTAAGGCGGGTGTGGCCATGAGCTCTCCATTGATGAATCATCCCTTTGTTTCAGTGGAAGAGGGATCATATGTTCTGTCTCAGTGGCTGGAACCAGATGTTGTTCTAATTATGATGCTAGAACAAGCTCTTTGACAGAATGTTCGTTGGGACAAAATACAGGTTTTATGCCTTTTGGGAAAGTGGAGTTTGGTTTTGTGAAAATTTTATATGGATTTAAGTAAAGGTAATTGGTTAATATGGATTTTACTCTCATCGCTCACATATATTACTTTATTAGAGGGTGATTTTTTCTGAAAAAAGGACGTGGACTAGAAATATTGGGTATATCTTCAATATTTTATAGTGAAACCAGAAGCCAAGACAGAATACTAACTTTCTTATATATCCCTTGAAGTAACATCTATCTATGAGTTGTCTCTGTTATTATTAAGTTCCAAAATTATGAGATATCAATCATGAGGTACTTTCTACGCAAACCGAGACAACATTATCGATAAAGCCTGAAGGTACTTTGAGGTTTATGACCACATATATTTTCTATATATTATTTTTCTTATCTTAGATGGCTCTCTGGTGTGGAAGATCCATTACATGGCAACCACAGAGCATACTTTTCATACTTGCATGTGATTAGGGACAAGTTACATACATAGTACTTCTTGAGAAGATAAGAAACATAGCTTAGACTGTCATGGCTCTGATGCCAAATTTACAGACACATAGTGAGTACAACCACAAAGGAGGTATTTTAGGATCAAAGGTAATATAAGAGATGATGAAAAGAATTGTCAATAAATGGAAAACATTCATTTATAAAAACACTCAAGGAATTACAAGATTCGATAGAACTCTCACACTTAACTAACACTCTCGACTTGGTTCTTCACGTTTCACCAAGCCAAGGTAGCTATAGTACTTAACTTAGGGAATATTACAAGGAATATTCCTTAATATATTTTACACACTTATTTAATCACTACATCCTCAACTATTTTACAACCATAACTTTATTTAGTTGGACTCTTATACTTTATTCCCCTGTCTCCAAACGAGAGATGGTGTCATTCGGTTGTTAGATTTTTCATATATATTTCTTCATCAAGACCATAATGAAGAAAATTCTTATGCACATCCATTTGGTGGACTTCCCATTTCTTAACAGGGAAAATTTTAAGCAAACTTCGTATAGTAGACATCTTCACTACATGAGCAAAATTCTCATTAAAATCTTCACTTTCGACTTGATGACTACCAAGAACGACTAATTGTACCTCGTTTCGCTCAATTATGCCATCCGCATGGTACTTCATTTTAAAAACTCATTTCTTCCCAAGAACTTTGTTTCCTTCGGGAAAATCAACAATTCTCCATGTTTTGTTTATTCCAAAGCATCAACCTCATATGTCATGGTGTTTCCCATATCTCATCCTGCATAGCCTCTTTGTAACTCTTAGGCTCAATGCCAGCTATTATCGATGCAAGGAAAGCTTGGTGGCCCGAAGAGAACAAGACATCATATATGTAAGGTTGGAGAAGATAAGGAGTGTTACCTGGAAAAATTTTGGAGGAGTCTAAGTCAATGGTAAAGTGAGGTGTCTTATCAAGAACAGTAGTGTTGTAAGTCACATAACCATGAAGTCTAACATTTGGGAAACACGGACGCTCACTTCTTTGTAAAACAAGAGCATCCTGCTCTACATGATCAACAACTGGTTCAGCAACATTCGTGGGAGCTCTACTTGCATTGCCCTCGCCACATAATTTAGAAGAATTTTATTTTGCTTCTTGCGATAAATATCTGGCACACCAACCTGATAATCCTGACTACAATATGTCCTTAATATAGTTAAGCAATTGTTGTTTCGATCCACTAAAATAATACGGTAATCCTCGGTAGCTTTTTGTACCTCCTTCTAAAGAAATCCCTGATTTTATTTAGTCCAATCAAAAAATCACTTTTAGATCCAACGTACTCGCATATTTACTTTGATTAATCATCGAACAAGAAAACCTTTCATACTTAGCATCTCCTCACATTCTTCTTTATCAGCCTTACCACATAAATATATTATCATCCGAAAAGAAAAGAGAATTAATTGATGGACCTGAATGATGAAATTCAATACTAGAAAGGTTACCTTTTCTTTCAGTTTGGTTGAATATTGAATCGGAGTTTTAGTGCACATCACAAAAAGGTACGGCGATAAAGGCTCTCTTTAATGAATACCTCTCTCAGGTTTGATTATCCTAAAGATTGATATAAATTGAACAGGAAACAAGAGTCACACACCGCATCATCCAAGAGATCCAAAGCATATTAAAACCCAATGCTTCAAATTTTGATTTCAGAAAACATTATTCAACTCTATCGTAAGCTTTGGACATATCAAATTTCACCACCATATAAAACTTTGAAATATTATGGACTATTTCATGTGCTATAAGAATATTATCAAAAATTAATCTCTCTTAAACAAACAAATTGTGTTGGAGACACTATATTCGAAAGATGTTTCATAGACACGTAACAAGGATACATAACATAATACATTCTGAGCACCACCAATATCAGTTCTGACTCTACTCCTAGTCCTCACATGCATTTTTTAAAAGAGGTGTACGTAAACGGTTTGAATTTTTACTCAGGGAGAACGATTCTTTTTGCCCACATGTTCATATAGCAACAAGGATCACATAATATAAATAAATTCATAGAACAATCAAGCACTACATCTAACATGAAAATAACATCACACAATGCAATCATATCCTACCGGCAAACTACTACTCTCGTGCCCATCTACATCTCAAACTAAGCAGCAACAGTGTAACTGATCTACAACAATGTAACTGATCTAAAACTGTGTAACCGATCAACAACTACAACAGGGCCCATTACCCCATGTCTACAATGTGACTGATCTACAACTGTGAAATTGATCTACTTCTTACCTCACATCTAACATCTTACAACATCATAATAACATCTAACAATCTAGCATGATCACATAGTCACAAGTAATCAAACAAACAATCAAACACACAATCAAAAACATATCACTTAACTATCCCAAAACTCTACTCAAAACACATTAGCCTAGCTAATATATAAGATCCACAAGTCACGCATTCACCTTAGTGATAACTGATTAGTATCTTAGGATTTCTACGACTAGACTCTCGTCTAGGGATATAACTTCTTCTCTATATTTTTCTCCTTCAAAATGATGGTGGCAACGGTGACTAGGGCTAGGGCTAGAGCTCCTCGTCTATTTCTAACTCTCTCTCATGTTTTCAAGGCCTTTGGGTTATGAGACTGCTCAGGTTTTACTAAAAGGCAAATGAGCTTTATGGGGTTTAATTAAACTAACATTAACTTGGGCTATAAGGCTCTTAATAAGTTAACACACTAATAGGCTTTTAAGATTTTAAGGTTTTTCTAATGGTTTTGATCAAAACCGGGGCGTGACAATCCCCCTTCCCCTTAAATGGAATTTGTCCCATAATTATTGCATATCGGGCATCTTTCCACGATGCCAAACACTTAAGCACACTATTTCTAAAGAAAGAGGCTTACCAGCAATCGGTTCCCGACCATTGTTATTAGTTAAAACATACATGTGCGACCCCACATCTTTTTTCTTTGGTAGTCGTGGCAGCTATGCGTTATAAGGTACCTGATGCAGTTCCTAGTGATATGATAAAGCTGGCTGCAACAATAACAAGTGGCTGCAGCTTGTGGAAAGTTGGTCCAGATATGTCTGGCTTGACCAAACTTAAACCACTTTCCTTAGCCATCTCGGCACGGTCAGCATGGTTCCTTCCACACTGGTTACACGCATGCACCAAACATGCTTGTCCAGCAGCATACTTGTCATGAGTTCACTTTGACGATTCCCACCCTCAAGCTGCACGTGCATTAGCATCCTTTAAAATCCTTGCTTCCTCCTCCATACCCACCTCAATCAGCGATGGTTTGTCCACAAGGTCAACCAGTTTATTGTAATCTCTAAATTTACAACGAATTCAGAGACCAACCTTTATTTCCATCAGTAACTTATGAACAATACCATGATCCTCCATGTCTCTCCTTGTAAACCTCCATAATCGGCTAAACTCATGCTCGTACTCCCTCACACTCTTAGTCCATTGACCAAGGTTGAGGTACCCAGATTCAAGCATATCCATGGCTTCCTAGGGAAAGTACTTACTTTGGAACTCTTTTGGGAAGAGTCTCCACAGTATGGTGTAGTTAGAAATGGTTTATGTGTCACGCCTTTGCACCGCACACCAGCTTTACCTTTCAAATAGCGACCTACCAACTCCAGTCGGTACTCCTATGGGTAACAAGAGGCGTTGAAGTTCTTCTTCGACTGCTTCTTCTAATTGTCTGCTTCCACTGGATCAATGCCTTTGTGGTAGGCATCAGTCCCCTAACCCCTCATAAGCCTCAAGCACTCCCACTACGTGGTCTCTCCATGACATGGTGGCATTCTAGTCAGTGGTGCCGCCATGTGCTCTGTCCTCAAAGATAGCTGTCGCTGGTGTTGTGATTCCTTCCTACGCTTGACCTATTGCAGGGAGTCAATACACTTTTAAATGAAGAGGTTTTTTGGAATCTAAAAAGTATAGAGAAATTTCCATACCGGTTTCACAAGTTGCAGCTTTTTCGATTTGTAATGGAATCGCTCCGGGTCGAGATGGATTAATTGACTTTTTCTTCAAAAAATGGCATGTGACTAAGGATCAGATGTCACACTCCGATAGGAGGAGATAAGTCCAATATCGTAGTGGTGGGAGTAGTGGGAGTAGTGGGTATGGACCCCAATATTTTTCATAATCTGCTTGAGTAATTCTTAGTTTTCAAGATAAGCTCAATATTTTTCATAATCTTCTTAATCTCATATCTTCGATAAAAACAAGGATTTCTAGATCTAGATTCATCTTGAGCTGATAATTCTTATCTCAACATATTAATTCTAAGGTAAGAATTTGACCAAGACTTCTTTTTCCGAACACTTATTGCTCTTCTATATTTTGCAGTTTTTACTATCATTGATTTTTCATTTTTCAAGTTCCCTCCATTCCATGATCTTTAAATCACGTCCAAGAAGGTCAGGTCTTCGGCACATCTTGTATTGATAACGGAACTTTATGTGAAACAATTCTTGGCCACTTATAAACTTCACCAAAACAGGCTTATGATATGATCCTACTATTTCAAACATAGAAACCCAAGCTAAATTCCCAAAACACCTATCAAGTTTACCTTGAATCCATTGATTATTAACTATACCTCCTAAAGTAAAAGCATTACCCATACTACAAATCTCCATCATGTCAAAAATTCTCCATCATTGAATGAAAAGAATGAAAGGACCAAGGATGTCTTAAAGGACCACCAAGTTTTTCATCATTAGACAAAATATCATTGAAATCTCCAATCATTATTGAAGATTCTTTTATACGCACACAAAAATTAGTGATTTTTTTCCTAACCAAAGGTCGATGATTTGTCACTGGATTACCATAAACACATGACAAAAACCAGTTTTTTAAACCACTTGTTACCTTCAAATGTGGTAAGATCTTATCTTCAAAGAGGAATCAATGTCTAGACAATCCTTCCAGAAATTTCTAAACTACCACTGCTTCCAATAGGTTCCACTGTTCTAAAGTTATTTTAACCTAACTAACCATGCATTCTCAAAACTACCACTTCAATGTGCTTAAAGTTTTGATTTCTTTTGATTTTCCCATCCACGATATTGGTCTTTTACACAGATTATTTTCCTATGCTTATTGAGGAACTAGATTACAAAAAACCTGATCTAGAACGCATAAAGAAAAATATAAAAATGAATTACCCTTTGATGCTGCTTCATTATCCTTATTTAAAATAGGAAGAGTATTTATACTTGGAATCAATTTGGAAGCATCAACTAATAGTTTTGGAGGTATCTTTGTTTTCATTGATTCTCCAGTTGAAACATCAGACTTGTTTTCCTTTACACGCTCTATTTTAACCAACAATAGAGAGTGAGGATCAAACTACGAAAATTTAGCTTTAAATTTATAATGCCTTAAGCAATCCACAAGTACATGGAACACCAAGGAATACTAAAGGATCAATACACAAAGACATAAAGATTGCAAAGCAAAGATAGGAGACACAAACTAATCTAATAGGTAGTCCAAAAACTTGACACGCTCAATTGTAACCAAAACTAGAGAGTGAGGATGAAACTAGGCGAGTTTAGCTTTTAAATTTATAAAGCCTTGAAAATCCACAAGTGCAAAGAACACCGAGAAGTACTTGAGAATCGATCCACAAAAACATTAAAGATTGCATACCAACGATACGAGACACAAACTAATCTAGAACAAATGGTTTTTAGGGCTTTTGTTTAAATTAAAGATTAAGAAATGAAAAAAGTAAAATGCAAAGAGAAAAGCATTTGACCATGTGTTTCACTATCATAAGAATGGATTAGCAATCAAATAATAATGCAAGGGTGGAATTAAATACCATTCTAGAACATGGAACTCACAAATATGACTAATCCACCTACATGGTACTAATCATTTCACTAATCACAATCATTAACAATAAATTTCTGTTTATAAAAAATGATCAATGAGCATTAATAAAAATTCTAATTAGTTCACTAATCTCCTTAGCATCAATTTTCATTGGCTAAGGAAGAAAAACTCATTTAGGTTTGGTTCAAGCATTTTATCTAGATGAAGGATCTAACAATGATCAACCTAAATAATCATCATCTAAACATCAAATTTTCCTAATCTAGCATTACCCATGACCCAACAAAAGAGTGGCTACTAGACATAGATAAAGAGAAAATAAAAGACAAACATAAATATACAAATATAGAGCTGAAGAAGTTTTCACTAGAGTGACATGATATGTATTCATACAAATATAGAGCTGAAGAAGTTTTCACTAGAGTGACATGATATGTTGAAGATCAATCCAAAATATCATGAGAAGAGTTTGGATCTAAATCAAAATCTAGAGAATATAAGCTTAGGCTTAGAAGTGTTTAGAGTATGTATATGAAGACAACAAAAATAATTGGGTCAACTCAAAACATCTTGCTCAAAACAAAATTATGCTTCCTTGTCTGCGTCAAAAATGATATATTTCCAGTAATTCAACAATAACTCTTAAAATACTGCTCCAAATGATTTGAGACAAATTTCATAGAAAAGCTAACTCAATTTCATATCTTGGACATTAAATTAAAGATTAATATGGGCATGGGAAAACTTTCTTATGATGCAATATTTCAGCTGCCTCGGATTATCTTTGCATTTTTAAATTCGAGCTGCCATTTCGAGTGGTTTGGGTGACTGCTAAAACTATTCTTCACTTTGTTTGCCATTTCTTCTTGATACTCTATTCATTTCTAAGGCTTCAAGATCCTCCAAGGTTCCCCATTCATCTAAAAAACTCAAAAACTATACAAAATGTAATATATACAACCTAAGATTTTAAAAGTCAAGATAATGCAATATGAGACTAAAATGCATATATGCAACTCGTAAATGATGAAAGATGAGATTAACGTGATGAAAAAGGTTAGAAACAAATAAAACTATAGATATCAACTCCTCTCGACTTACCTTTTGATTTTCTGCAAGCAAACATAATACAAACCAAGATAGAGGTTTGAAGGCGGAGCTCAAATCCAAAATTTCAACAAAAAACAAACTTCAACCAATGTCGATGGAAGTAGTTAAAATAATGCACAAAAAAACTCAACTTCAAAATACTTTGTGATAAAAGATTGGTGATATAAGACTCGGATGAGACTTGTTGGACCCTAATGGAGAAACAACAAACTGGCTTTCGCTCGCTTTTGTTAATTTGTTGGAAAGTGAAAGGGGAATTGATGGCAGGATAAGATGATGGAAAACTCTGATACATTAATTACTCTCATTTCATGGGGGAATCCACGCACAAGAACGAATAAATACTTAGGGTTTCTCGACGGCGGCCACGAGAAGGTTTTAGAAGAAATGTGTTTCTTTATTGAGAGGTTAAAACGTGAATACAAAGCGCATGGGGAATTTATTAAATAGTCCATCAATTGATGCCTTCAAGGGCTGAGATTTAATCTCGACACAAAAATAAAAAGAAAATACAAGAAAATACAAGAAAATAAAGAAAAAAGAAAACTTGGCTATCCTGTAAGTGAGACCCTTTCCACAAGTTAGAGGCTTAGATCTCGTCTCTATAATCCTAGGAGACTCTAAATAAAGTAGAGTGAGAGGAGATGTCGTCCAAACCTGCCAACACATAAATAGTAAAAACAGAACTTACCTTATTTGGTCGTAGGAGAGGGCACGATGGCATTGGCGTATTCTCATCGCGCGCTTCACTACCTGAGTTGTTTCCAACTTGATTGACATTCTGTTGAAGCTTCCATTGGTGCTTGAATGTCTCATCTTCACTCATGTCTTTGCTTGGTATCGCTCGACACACAGAAGGCTCTACCCTTCCATCCCTCAATCCAGCTTTGGCGATATATGTTTTTCTTTGATGAAAGTCTTCTCCAGAGGTAATTTGTGAGTTAATCTGAACTCTTGCAGACATTAGAGTAAGTTTTTCCCAAGAAACATGGTTACCTGGTTTCTCGGACGTCTCGCGGTACAGGTTGAGAAGGCTGGAAGTGTCATCTTTCAATCCAGCCAAGTCCTGATATGTTTTACCTCGACAGTTAGCGTCTAAATAGTCAACTTGCGATTGATTCTTGAAGTTGGTTCTCTCTGAAGCTTGTTTGTACGTGTCTTTAGCTTGATGACTCTCAATAGCATTTTTGGGTAGGGTGGCATTTGTCATTGACAAATCTGTTCATTCTTCTGCAAAAATCTCTAGAGCATTAGTATTAAAATATGTGTTTTGTCGAGGAATATTACCTCCCTGATCTTGTGTATGAGTGGTTTGTTCAAAACCCTTTTGTATGATCTTCACGGCTTGGTAGTGATTAGGCGACGACGCGTAGGAGCCGGGGGGTATGGATCCTCCTATAACTTTAGCAGCCTCTATACCCCCTGGCTCCTCGTTGGAATCGTTTCCTAGGTCTATGATTAGATCAACTGGAATCACTCCAACTGATGATAACTCAAATGATCAAGAGGTTCCAAACTTAATCTTGCGGAAGGTGGAAAGAAGTCGTGATGATGAAGATGATAGGTGATTGAATCTCTCAATCTGTAAATTAACAAGGTTGTTTGAATCTAACAAAAAAAAATAGTCTGCAACTTCGATGGAACTAGAGTGAATCGCACACTCAGTTGCTAAATAATAAAGAACAATATCAAAGAATTCACTTTAAAAGAAGAACTATATGAATGGTATTAATCAAGTTGAAGATTCTTTACAATGGGAACAAAAGAGAGCTTATATAGCGAGTCTAATACAACGGTACTAAGCTAAAATAAATAAACCAATTGCAGTAATAAATGGGAAAGAGAGTCGTTGGGGATTGATTGACAATTCCAACCAAATAAGGTAACTTGTGATGATGCTTAAGTCTTGAGAGCTTGGGCGTGAATCTATGATGTCTTGGGACGTCCAGGTTCATTGAAAATGTGCTCAATCGCAGCAGTAACAAGGATATAGCCCTTGGAAATTTATGATACCAAACATGAACATGTTGATTGCGCTTGGGTCTAAATAAGGTAAGTTGGTCCATGTGTATCTCCAATTGATCATGTGCATTTTGGTGAAACTAAAGGTGTCTGGTAGAATCTCTTGTTGATTGGGAATGTCTCCTGGTCATCAAAGATACGTTTGAAGTCTCATAAACCCGGAAGATTCCAAATAAGGCAAGTGGAGGATCCTTCGGTTTAGAAACTTAATAATTTTAACTTATTAACCGGTATTGACAAGAATCCAATTCAGTACATGTTTATGATGATTCAAGATTACAAAGAAAGTTGGTTCACAACTTAATTCACTCTGGTTTGGTCAAAATCCTCCAATGAGTGCGCATAGGTCTAAATCGGATAAGTTAGGAATCATTCTTTTTGAAAACTGAGTAATTCCTTCTTCTGAACTCCAATAGGGATAGTTCCAATTCCTATTTTTTTCTAGGTGAGCTGAGAATTTTTTCCAAATGGTCTCATGCTCTGAATCTTTGTGGTTGAACAGGAAAGCGTCAAACAATGCCTCATATGCCTGCTTCGGATTCACTAGCCGGGTAATTTGTAATCACCCGGTTTGTATATTTGATTCTGGTTTGGTCCGAGCTATTACTAACCCAACTCCAATTTTCCGTGAATCTGTGATGAGTTAAGTTTATGTAGGAAGCTGGTTTGTTTCTTAAATTCTCTTCGTTGGTTTGCTATGTCTCTGAAAGGCACGTGTGTCCTTGTCGGATCCTCTGCGCCTTGAGTGGCATGTTTTATGGAGCTCCGGTTCAGCTATTGGTCTAATGACCTCAAAACTTAGCCATACTTGTCGCTATTCAAATTGTTTACTCTACTGCCTAAGTCTTAGCATCACAAGCATTCCTATCAACCAACTCCTTAACATTCATTCATTTTGATCTAAGTGTGGTATCATAGAGAGGATTTCAATCATTCTCAATTGGCTTCATAAGAGAAAGGTTAGAGGATGGAAAAACGAGGATTTTAATCCTATCTTGAGTTTTGTCCACAAAAAGAGCAAGTATTGTAATCCATAAAGTTATGTACCTTGAATTGAGAAGATTGCGAGTGAGGTAATCCCAGATAGCTGCTGAGAATGGACATGTGAATAAAATATAATCTCGTGTCTGCATTGCCTCCGACCAGAAAAAACAAGCCGTTAGAGCCCCATTGTTCCAGCTGAGCATTCGATCCCATGTTGACAATTTGTTTCTAACTTCCATCCAAGAAATAAAGGAGTATTTGGGCGTGTTGTGGGTAAACCATATGCTTTTAGACCACTCCATTATTGGATTTTTCTCTCTAAGTAATCTCCAAGTAGCTTTTGAGCTGAATTGATTTGAATTTATCCATTTTATACAGCCATAGAATTACATCTGCATCCTCCACTAGACCTTGTTGACATTAAGAGTTGATGACTGTTTCAATCTCCTGTAGTGGTTCAGCTCTATGATGCCGAGTTCTATGGGTTGTCAATACCTGCTCCATTGTAGAATGTATAGGGATCCCCAAGTTAATACTACCCCGAACTCCTGTGATATCGAAAATTCTCCCTAGCGGAGACCATTTATCAAACCAGAAAGAAGTGGAGGCTCCATTGTTAACTTTGACCTTGATTAAAGAAGCCACTAGCTTTCTATATTTCAAAATCATTCTTCATATCCATGAGTCAAGATGCGTGGATTCATTTACCGACCATAGAGATCATTTGCTGAAATCTAGATGATTATCAGGCTGTGGATAACTGAACTAATGAGCTGTAGGCGACCAGCAAAAGAGAGATACTTCGCAGTCCAACAACTTATTCTTGACGAAATTTTCTTTATCAAAGGAGTGTAGTCATTTAGTGTCATTCGCTTTGTCAATAGAGGTAATCCCAAGTACCTAACCGGTAGAGATCCATCTTTAAATTAGAAGTGCTGGAAAATTTCATCCCTTATTCCCACTGACACTCCCACCATGTACGGCGTTGACTTTCATGACTTATTTTCAGACCCGACGTAGCCTCAAAATCTTGAAAACATGGAGAATTCTTGTGATACACTGTTTTCTCCGATCCAAAAATACAAACAAATCATCCGCAAACCATAAATGTGTTAGTGTAAGATTCTTACAATATGGGTGGTATTCAACCCGTCTCTCCTTTCCTGCTTTATCCACAAGCTTTGATAAAACATGCATACAGATTACGAAAAGGTAAGGCAATAAAGATCATCCTTGATGCAGCCCTCTCAAAATTCTAAAAAATCCCGCCAATTCATCATTTACTTGTACAGAGAAAGAGGCCGTCGTGATACATAATTTTAGCCAATGAACAAATCTGTCCGGAATCCCCAATGCCTTTAACGTGGACAAATAAGATATCAATCTTAGCTGCACAACAAGGCAAAATCGAATCTTTATGATAATTTTTGACCAGCTTCGAAGATAATAAGACATTCTCCATTGGCAAGTTTCCCTTGACAAACGATGATTAGCTGGACAAAATAAACTTGGGCAAAACCTGCCTCAGATGATTTACCAAAATCTTTGAGATAACTTTGTAAACTACATTACAGCATGAAACCGGTCTATAATCCTTCATTATTCTACTTGTATTTTCTTCAGAATTAGGGCCAGAATTTTGGAGTTTAAACCCTTAGGAAAGAAACCCATCATAAAAACGATTGTACAGCCATTACCAAATCATTTTCCAAAATTACCCAAGCCTCCTTGAAAAAAATCAAATGTAAACCCATCTTGTCCAAGGGACGTATTGGCTGGCATGGCAAACAAGACTTTTCTCACCTCTTCCTCCGTCACTTCTTTCATCAACATTACCATTTCCTCCTTATCACATACGAAACCCAATAAATCCTGGAGGTCCTCCACATCCATACACCTACATTCTGGAACTGGTTAAGTAAAAAAGAATGGAAATAACTTTCTTCTTCTACCTTAATCTCGTTCTATGTTTCAGGCCTTGTTCAATCAGCTCTCTTTACCGATTTGATTGAACTCCGGTACTTTTTTTTCTTCGTAGCTTGATGAAAGTATCGATTACTACCATCACCCACCACAACCAATACATTTTGATTTTTGGTTAGGTATCACTCCTCTAAGCTTGACAAAGATTTCCATTTATTATATGCATGTGCCTCCGTCTCCATTAGACCTGAAGTCCGGTTCAAGAAAGTTTGTGATTGACATTCACACAGTGACTCATAGGCCTTCTTTGTTCTTATTTTCATATCTCCAAACATATTCTTTGATAAACAGAATAGAGCTGAGGTTGAATGTTTAAGCTCTTTGGTATCAGCCCAGAAGCTTTGAACCATCGGCAAGAATTCAGCTAATGCTGCTAATGCATTTGTAAATTTAAATGGTCTTCTTTGCTTAATTATCGGAGCTTTAATTCGGATACAGCACCTCATATGATCTTAACATCTACCAGCCTCAAATGTACAATGCGATGTAGGAAAAGTAAGAAACCATGAGTCATTAACCATAACACGGTCTAATTTCTTACATATTAAGCCATGTCCCCTTTTGTTGCACCATGTAAAACGTAGCCTATGAGTAACCAAATTGCAAAGCAAGCAAAACTGTACTACGTCTTGAAAATCTCTCATACCCGTAGAAACAGATGGAGATATCACATTGTTTGAATGTTCCTATATGTCTAATATCTCATTAAAATCACCAAAAATCACATAGGCTTATTCCTTAAAAATGGTGATTGTTGGTGACATCGCAAATCCTCCAAAAGCAAGTTCATCTCTTCAACAAAATTAAATGCATAGATGAATGAACAAAAAAACTCCTCATCTTCGCCATTCAAAATAACTTAAGAAGTTATCATTTGTCAACTTGTGAAACATGGAGTGAGTCTCACTTGTGGACTCCAGATGACCTATACTCGTCCTAGGCGATTGAACTCATAGTTTGATAAAGCTGACCAATCTTTGAACACATTTGATACAACCTGCTCCGACTTGTTTTCTTTAACATATGTTTCTAGTAAAGCTCCAAACTGCATCATACCATAGTTAATCCAATTTTGTTCAACATAATGCTTTGTCGATTTGTTAAAACCACAGACATTCCAACATAAATTCGAAATAAATTATTTATGTTAAGCAGACTTCTTACTCGCCACACTAGAATGAGTGTATTGAGCTGGCTTATAAACTGATCTAGTTGTTCTCGGTAGAAAAATATGTGAAGCTTTATGGTCCGCCTTTGTTAAAAGCCCATCATCCCCTCTTCATAGATTTTCCAGACCTTTAGCTACCATTTCTTGGACCCACATCTCCACCGTGATATCACATCTAGAATGATCTGCTAGCATATCAAAACGAGATGGTGATACCTCAATAGACGACTCATTCTCTCCGTGAAACCCACCTTTACTTGAATTTTTCAGAAAAAATTTCTCCCATACTTCTCTTGAATTTTCAGTACCACCAAAATGCTCTCCTACAACATCCTCATATGCATCTTTATATGTAGAATGTGTTGTATCTTGGATCCTCTCCTTACCAGCATCCATTTCACTCAGTATAATAGCCTCCATGATAATAAATGGCTGCGTGTTCCGAATGAAATTAATCTGATTTTTCCCAATAGGAATTTCACGTAAATCCTTTAGGATACTCTCCGAAACATGTGTTTGAACTTGGTTAATAGAATCTCCTTCTTTTCCAAAAATAATATGCGTATCAACGATAGCCAAATATGCCTATGTACAACTCAAAACTGCAACATATCTGCCACCCACATCTGTATCTTCACATACAGGATGTGATGGACCTTATTGTGACGGATCTTATTGTGATTGATTCAAACATTGAACAACATTTGAATTCATGATCGAAGCATCATCATTAGCCCCTAAAAACAAACTTGATTCTGGAGCCGAACAGGAACTAGGACCCAACTCAGAGCCTCTTTTGAATATCCTAGAAACCACTAATTTTAGGCATCACGTGGATGCAACATACCTCGTTTAAGTTGTCCTCATTTAACACAAGTCGAACACCTAGGAGGAAGCCATGGGTACAAGTGGATTACTTTGGATATAACACTTTGTTTAGTCTTGAACCGAAAAGAGCTTGGTACTGGTTTTGTGAGATTTACTTCCACAAAGACCTTTGCCTCATGAAAGTGTTTACACAGTTTGGTTTCTGGACGAAGACGTTTTGGTTCACCCACAACACTGGATAAAAGTCTTATACCCATCCAATCTTTTTAGGTACTCAAAACAATGAAATCCAACTCTTAATAAAAAAATTAAACCGAGTATTTTCATTTCTTTTTGCTAACTGGAGAACTTTTTCATAATCAAAACACATGCTCATTTTTTTTTTTGATTTCTTTCTCTTTTTTTTAGTTATCTTTCTTTCTTTTTAATCATCTCTTTTCAACCAAGAGAAGTAGCATTATTTTT
The DNA here is from genome assembly GCA_963922655.1 of Cardamine chenopodiifolia. Classification (NCBI taxonomy): domain Eukaryota; kingdom Viridiplantae; phylum Streptophyta; class Magnoliopsida; order Brassicales; family Brassicaceae; genus Cardamine; species Cardamine chenopodiifolia. The sequence goes on along the minus strand of OZ000476.1, from coordinate 9,092,186 downwards.
TCTTTTTCTTATTCTTACTTCAGCAATACTTTCTTTTATGATTCTCTAGTAGCTTTCATTCCATATTAATCTTTTGATTTTTCCATATTTTTCCTTGATCTAAGCACCATTTACCCATAGAGATAACTATCCAACCCTAAGCTAGTGAATTACATTCAACTAATGGAAGAGAGGACTTTTCATTCACCTTCTCCAAAGATTTTGCAAATTCGACCACACAAAGAGGCCTCACTATTTCAATTTAGAAATGGTCGAAAAGAAAGGGTTAGATGATATATGGGGAACTATCCTAAAGATGAGGGTACCTACTTGAGTTAGCATAAGAGTGGCAAAACGGATAAGAAAATTAAAGTGTTTTCATTAAGACCATGAGAATGAATTTCAAGTTCCTAAGCGTGAGAATTAATGTTCAATTAATTGCAAATAAGATAGAGTTGGAATCAGGTCAAAACAAGTTTTTACCAAGACATAGACATTCAATCTAAGAGATCAAAGCATAGTTAGTCCCTCAGCTTCAAAAGACTTAGCCATATTTATTGCTACTCGAATCTTTTACTTTACTACCTAAGTCTTAGCATCCACAATCGTTTTTTTCAACCAACTCTTTAACCTTCATTCATTTTGATCTAAGTGCGGTCTCACAGTGGGATTTCAATAATTCTCAACTGGTTTGGTAGGAGAAAGATTCAAGGATAGAAAAGAAAGGGTTCAATAGTGTTTGTGACTTACTCTGGAAACAAAATGCAAGTTGTTTAGCAAAAGCAATGGAGAATGAGACAAAGTGTTGATACAAGACTCTCTTCCATTATACAAATGTATGGTAGGTCGGACAATTTTTTATAAGAAAGAACAGAAACATGAATATACAAAGATAGAGGTGAAGAATTTTTCACTAGAGTGGCATGTTCTGTTAAAGATTAATCCAAATATCTTGAGCCTAAACTAAAAAGACCTATGGACCTTAATAACACGAGAACATTTTCTGAAACATGAAACATTATGTTTCAACCTTTATTATAAATCTATCAAGATGATTATAGACTCTTTATGGTTTCAAACAAGAATATATCATTGCAGCATAAGGAAACTGATTCAAGAACAAACCAAATAATTCATAAAGTACTTAATCATTTATCAACCAAAGCAAAATGATTCAAGTACATCACAAAATACACCCAAATTCTTAGTCTTATCAGCAAATAGCATAAGCTCCCCTTGCATCTTAACTCCCCCAAAAACAACAAAAACAGAACTCTTCTTGAACCTTTCATGAGGCTGAGCATTAAGAAAACCAATACTATCTCTCCCCCTGCTTGAGTGCCAACAATGTAAGAAAAATAGGAGAAACACACTTACCTTCAAACAGAGTGACGATGTCCTTACCTTCTTTACATAGCGCCAAGGTGATGTAAGAGCCAAGTGAAGTTTCAAACTCATGATCTTCGTACCTTCTTTTCATAGCACCTTGTCTTACTCGTGTAGTGGGAGTAAATTCTTTTGGCTTATGTTTGAAAATCTCACATGATTCCAGCTAAATCTCTCTTTGGAAACTGAGTGCCCTATAGATCAAGTTAGGGAATAGAGGAATTCTATATGTAAACTCTGGATTTGCAGTTGTCGTCTCATCAACGTCCTAGACAAGCTTCTAAAAGTTGAAGGGAATTTTTTTGATTAGTGCCTAACAGAGCTGGGTATTATATTAGAACCTGGTGCCGCAGATTGAAGGTTTGCAGAAGGTTTGCAGAAACAGAAAAAGAAGCAGACGGTAGAGCTGGGTCTTATATTAGAACAACCAAAGTAGCTGGAGCAGTTGGTGGAGCAAATGCAGGAGGAGATTGCTCATAGGTGCATGGCTGGGGGGGGGGGGAGCTTCTTAGCCTTTTTGGAACAGGACATGAAGTCAATTTTACAATTGGTGCCAGTGGAACTTCTTCGATTGAACAGTCAGAGTTGACATGCTCAATATAGTCTGACGTTGCTTAACATTTTTTCTTGGTTGAGTAATGATGTCACAACAACTTCCATGTTTGGCACATTCAACTCAACAAAACATTAGTGCACACAAATTACAAACATCACTGCAATTCACTCATTGCCAACCTCATTACATCATCAAAGAAATTTGAAGAAAAAATTGTTTAAGAGAAAAAAATGGGATTCACACTCAATGTACCTTAGAATTCAACTCAATTTTTCAAAACTCTCTTTTCAGTCTATAACTGCTTTACCTTGAATATGTGCACAATCTTTATGCCTTTTTTGCATCAGAGTTCAACACAGAGACTGAATCTAGAATTGAAAGCAGAGTGATCTGATTGAATATTTTGTGCAAAATTGTCGGAACACTCTACTTGTTATTCCAACGACACTAACTATTTCTCATTTTTGAGGAGTTTCCACACGTCTTAATTAAGTAAGAGTAGTCTTCACACTTACATATCCTCAAGGGCCAACTAGTCCCAATCGGTAGATGAGAATGTACCAGAACGCGAAAGAAAAACTTGGGCTTGTGATCATCAAAGGTAGATGCACTCTCACATGATTTTTTGACGTTGAATTCATGAGTTAGTCCACATTTGTGAGATGTTTCTTACTGCTCCTTTTTGCATCACAGATGCATAGGAAGAGTTATTTATTGATGTTGTATCTTCCCTTTTTTATAGCTTCTCTCCGAGATAAGATTTCTCCTTTGTCGAGCCCTTATATAAGCTCACCTTCATCTTATGAGATAAGGTGTTTCTTACTACTCATTAATGCACCTTACCCCTTCCCTCTTCTTCTTTCATATCTGATAATGTACACACTTTACAAACTTATACGCTTTAAGAAATGAAGGATAGCTCTTTCCCAAAGTAAACATCACATCAAAAAGTTTTGGTAAACTCATTTTTAGCCCTTCTTAGTGACAGAAATACAGGTTAGCAAAAACAACAATCTTTTCACTGTATTTCAACTCATGTCCATGTGATGTCACTCATAAACGAAGAACATTAGAGAGCACACACACCCAAGGATTTTTCCAAGTTGATAAACGTGATATGATCCAAGGGCTTAATGAAAATATCAGCAAGTTGTATGAGAAATGTATTCGACTTCAGCTGTTGAAAAATACGTGCAATTCTGCTTTTTACGATGCCATGATATGTGGTTGTTGCCAAGAAAAAAACAACCTCCTGTAATACTTTTTTGGTCGTCCAAGTTCCCAGTCCAATCATAGTCATTGTATTCAACCAAGTTTTAGTTTGTGGTTATAGTGTAATATAGACCGTAGTTCACTATCCCTTTCACATACTTGATTATCCTCTTGGTAGCTATAAGATGTAATTCTTTCAGACATGCTTGATACTGAGCACATATTCCTACACTGAAACACAAGTTTGGTCTACTTACGGTTAAGTAGATTAAGATCTCTAATTATTCCATAATACAGCTTGTCATCAACCTTGACACCACTTTCGTCTTTTAATCTTAGGGGTGACACGCGATAAACATGATTCATCATTCACCAACTTCAAGGTAGTGCTTATTGCAGGTCTTGCAGACTCGCTGGAACACGTCCCAACCTGTTTCTGACATATGAATTTTGAACAATAAAAGTGATATCACTCAGCTGCTTCACTTGAAGATCCACAAGATGTCTGATGTTTCTCCTCATACTCATCTTGTCCATTTGCTTTAACTTTGGAATAACCTTAGGCACTTCATAATTAATAATTCTTGTTATATCATTTCCATTCATGCCTCTCACATATTGATTCCACATTTTTTCTTTATATGTTATACCTTCCAAGCATACTTGAGACTCATCCCACATGTAGCAATCATTGTATGTTCTTATCCCTGAGAGAACCACTTGACATTGTTCATTGATAGCCTAACATTCGACTTTGTTGAACATCATTGTTACACCAAAAAGTTAGCTCATACTAATCAAGTTCGCTGAAAGTCTTCGAACATAGTACACATTTATCAGTTCTGGTACATTCAATCCTTTAAGGTTTTCTTTTCATTTGATTTTTCCTTCTTCACATCCACCAAAAATCACCTTCACTTTAGTGTACTTTTCCAAGGATTTTTGATTACCAGTTATATGTGTAGAACATCAACTATCAAAATACCATGGTTGACTCTCAACTGAACTCATTGGAGTGTACGTAACAACATGTTTTTTATAAAGATCTGATTTTCTCACCCAAACACGTGAAGAATCATTATAGCATGGATTATACCTTTGTTTATTCATCAATTTCTTCACTTCAGGTTCAAATATGTAGTTGTACCTCTTGATCTGCCCATTTTTCCCATAGTAGTAGCATCCATGTGGATTTCTTTTTTTTTATTTCGATTTTCTGCAAATTTATTAGAACATTCTCTGTGTTGTTCCCTTTGATGAATATAGTTCTAACTATAGAGGGGCTACTAGGATTTGGTGAACTATTATTGTATCAAAGACCAGAACCCTCTTCTTCCATTCAACCATTCGTGGAGTGTTTCTTTTGCCCTGAACATCAATGTCATTCATCGAAGTTATGATGACAGTCTTTGTTGTCGTCTCTAACAGCGTTTCCTCTTTTCACGCAGCCTTTGACATTTTTTCTTTAACAAAAACTGTTTTTAAACTAGACATACCTCATTGATAACCAAGACAATAGTTTGACTTTTCTGGTCTTCATATGATTAAGATCTTGTTGAGTTCATTGGCTCCATTGTTCAGCATCATTGTTCAGCATCATTACTCTCTTCGTGGTTTTTACAACTTTATGTTCCAATATCTCCCTCTTTGAAACTTCTTCATTGAGTTCTTTTTTGAGTTTACCATTATGTCCTTAAGCACAATCTTTTCCTTGATTAACAGCACATTTTCTTGACTTGTCTTCTTCCAGTTCTTATACATGGACTTGAACTCTTGCTAGAAATCAGAGGCTTTATATTCAAATTCGCTCTCAGAGCAATCGTCATTTGTAACAACCATTGCAGGGAAAGCAGAATAATTCATAATAGCAATGTACCCAGTAACATCACCTTGGTCAGAATCACTTTCGCAATCACTGTCTTTAAAACCAATGTATGACTTACTTTTGCCATTTTTTCTTATCACACAATTAGTTATCGTATGTCCACAACCATTGCATCATAAACATTTCACTTCCTTCCTCTCAACTGTAAGACAATCAGTTTTAAAATTACCAAAACCTTGACATTCATGACACTGCTAATCTGATCTGCGTGTAAATTTAACTTGTTCTGTCGATGCATTCTTCACAAAGGATCTTTCATCGCCACGATCAAACTTTCTCATGGTTCTGTCAAACTTATTCACCATCAAACTTATACAACTTTCTAGTTCCTGAATTTTAAGTTTGTCTTTTGAAGTAACCAGAGCAATATGCTTTGGAACCAATACAAGCTCTCGTGTTGGAATTAATGAACATTGACTTCCGACAGAATTCCGACCGACATCCATCGGATTTCTTCCCTAAATAAAAACGTTAATATAACCGTTGTCAAAGCTGTTTTGAATTTTGTGTATACCGATGGATTTCTAACGGATTTTTGACTTATTTTTTATGGATTTTCGACGAAATTTCGGCAGATTTTTGATGGATTTTTGACCGATTTCCGATGGCTACAACTTTTATATATATGTTTCCAAATTTCTTCATTCATTCAATCTCTTTATAGAAAACGTAAAAGTTGAAAAATATGTCTTCTGGTAAATATTTTTGGTCATGGATGGACGAACCTATGATGGATCAGAATTCAAAGTTACTGAAAGATGACTATGCACGAAGAATCTGCGAGTTCATAAGATTGGCCGAAAATCAACGGAAAACAAAAGAAAATAGTAAGATTAAATGTCCCTCTAGTATATGCCAAAATTCTTATAATGTTAAGTTTAAGTTAGTTTGGCATCACTTGTACAATAATGAATTTATGTCAGGTTATAAGATTTGGTTACATGAAGAAACAAATTATGATTATGGTAGTACTAGTGAATTAAATGATGCGGATAGCATAGGAGATAGAACGGAAGTAGATGTAGTTGCAAATACGGTTGAGATGGTGAATGATGTGTTTAGAGAGAATATGCAGTCGGCCGGTTATGATGAAGATAGGGTTGAAAAACTAAATATAGAAGCACAAATTTTTTTTGATATGTTAGATGCAGCAAAACAGCCACCATATAACGGTTGTAGAGAAGGTCATTCACCGTTATCTTCTGTAAGTAGAATAATGACTATTAAGATGGATTACAATTTGGCGGAATAATGTAGTGATACGATAGCAGACTCTGTGAAAGATATTTTGCCTAAAGATAATCTTTCACCAGCATCATATTATGAGGTACAAAAACTTGTTGCTAATCATGGTTTTCCATATCAGATGATAGATGTGTGCATCGACAACTGTATGATATATTAGAGAGACGAAACCGTAAAAGATGTTGATTTTGTCGAAAAATGCGGTTTCAAGAAATAGTGGGAGAATTTCAGTTTCTTATAAACGGATGTGGTATTTACCATTAACAGAGAGGTTGAAGAGGTTATATCAATCTTAGCGCAAAAAGAGGCAATGAGATGGCATGTAGAGCATCGTCAAGATGGTGAGATTACGCATCCTTTGGACGTAGAAGTGTAAAAGCATTTCCAATCAATGTATCCAAATTTTGTGTATGAGCGACAAAATGTATACCTCGGGTTATGTACAAATGGTTTCAACCTATTTGGAAAATATGGAAGACAATATTTGTTGTGGCCGGTAATTGTAATACTTTACAATTTGCCACCATCTTTCTGCATGTGTAGAGAGTTTTTGTTCCTCTCCATGAGTTCTTGGCCCAGAGCATCCAAATAGGTCACTTGATGTATTCCTCCAGCCATTAATCTATGAGTTATAAATGTTATTTAAGCATGGGGTTGAAGCATTTGCTGTTTCATTGCAGAAAAATTTTAAGATGCATGCGGTTCTTATGTGAACTATAAGCGATTTCACAGCATATGATGTGTTATCTGGATGGACAACTCATGAAAGATTATCATGCATGTATTTCCAAGACAACACTGATGCATTCCAATTACAACACGTAAGAAATATGTGTTGGTTTGATTGCCACATAAGATTTCTACCAAAGTTATCATCCTTACCGTCGGTCTAGAATATTTTTACAAAGAACAAGCAAGTGTTTGATTATGCACCTTCGAAGATTGATGGATGTTGTATATTGGAGCAGTTGAAAGATTTAGGTGCTGAGAGAACTCCTTATTATGAGATAATGGGCATGATCCTGTTGACGGTGTCGGTGAAGTTCATAACTGGCATAAAAAGAGTATTTTCTAGGATTTACGTTATTGGAAAGATCATTTGTTGAGACACAATCTAGATGTTATGCGCGTTGAGAAGAACTTTTTGAAAACATCATGAACACTATTTTAAACGTGCAATGGAAGAAAAAAGACAATATAAAGTCTAGATTATACTTGCCACTGATTTGTTCTCGGGATTTTCTTTATGTTATGTCTAATGGTAGATGTCATATGCTTGCCTACCGGTTATAAGCATCTAAGAAATAAGCATTTTTTATTGGATTCGAGACGATGTAAAATTCACAAATGGATACGCATCTAATCTGTAAAATTGTGTGGATTCTGCCGAAAGTTTATTGGAATGAAGAGTCATAATTTTTATGTTGTAATGCAGCGTCTTCTTCCATTTTCCTTTGCACATCTTCTTCAAAAAACGACCACAAAGCAATTGCAGGAGTATTTTGTTACTTCCATAATGTTAATTAACAATTTATGTAGCATATATATATTTATATTAATTTTTTTTGTTTATTTTGTTTTGGAGGAGTTGGTGCTTTCTTTCGAGATTTATGCACTTGGACACTTAGAGTAGAGGGTATCCAAAATTTACAGAATAATATACCGGTTATCCTCTGTAATTTTGAAAAGATATTTTCGGCATCTTTCTTTGATGTTATGAAACATCTTCTAATCCACCTCCCACAAGAAGCAGCACGTAAAGGCCATGTTCAATACCTGGATGTATCTTTTTGAGCGTTACATGTTCCACCTCAAGAAAAAAAGTTAAAAATTTAAGAAAAGTTGATGGATCTAATTGTGGCACAGAGCCTCTACGAATAAGCTTCACACTTTGCTGAATATTACTTTCCATCGGAAGTGGATACTAAGAGTAGACGTCTGGCGTGGCATGATGATAGAGGTGAGAGTGCGATATATCCGGTGTATGTCCTTGAGTTGTTTGTCCAAGTTGGTCGAGTAAGTGGAATAGAAAAGAAACTTAAACTATCATAACAGGAGTTTGCACCCTTGTATATGTATATCCTTACAAATCTGAAGATATTGTGGAGTATGAGAGGTAATAACTAATTTTTCTTTTCAATTATTTGAAATTAATTAATGTGATTATTATGTTTTGGTTATTTTACAGAATTTACATGGCACTAGTATGGGGGTATTATTCAAATAAAATAGAACCCAATTATCCTAAAAGAACAAAAAATTGCATTTTGGTTGTGATTTTATGTAAGTTTTTAAATAATTTTACTAATTTAGAATTGTAATATTTATCTTACTACAATGTTTAATTTTTATTTCTATTTTTATAGGTATTTTTGAAGGCATAGAAAATGGTCAATCATTTTCGACATGGTTAATGGAGTTTGTTAACGGTCCAAAGAACATTCAACTTCATACCCTAGGTATTACACTAGGGGATATACGTTTACGATTCATGAGGAGAGAAAAACAAGACCAACTTCAGACTTTGGTGTTTCAACGCAATCAGGTGATGTACTTTACTACGACATCCTGAATGATATCCAAGAATGTTGGACTTGAGGTGCATTATGTTTAAGTGTAATTGGTATGATCCTTTCATTGGTCATGGTGTTCAAATTGACTAATTCGGCGTGATATCGATACATTCAAGACAAAGACTTCTTAAATACGATTCATTTATCCTAGCATCACAAACAGACCAGGTATGATTCAATTAATATATTTTTTGTATTTTAACTTACTAATATATCTTATTTTTAACAAATTATCTTCATTTCATTTAGGTTTGCTACATTCATTACCTTTAGATTACTTATCGTTTAGACCCTTGGATTACAGTTACTACTATTAACCCAAGATGAAGAATATATAGACTTTCATAACACAATGCCCTGCAACCAACTAGAATTTTTCAAATGGATTATGTTGAGCATTTTTTTGACATTGAGCTAGTAGTTGATTTCACACAAACCAGTGATGGTATAGTTCATCCAAACTTAGAGGAATACGTGGAAAATTCGAGGATGATTCAACCTCAATTCCTTCGGAAGGATCATCTCAAGATTCGGAGTAGTTTGTTTGTATTTTTAGTTTGTTATTATAATATATTGGGATTTTAGTTTGGTATGTTATTAATTTTTTTTGTCAAAATCCTCTAATCCGTCATTGTTTGGAAACTCGGAGCTCTGTAATGGATTGGTTGAGTATTGGAGGATGGACGAAACCCAGGAAACGTCGGCTACTCAATCAACCAACCAGAAGAGTGATCGGAAGAGCAAAAGAATTGCCACTCACAATTTGAGAGCAACGATTAAGGTTTCCCGGGAACAACAACTGGTAAGTTTCTTTAAATCTAAGCTTTTATTTCACTTTATTAACTTACTGAAAGTTTTAAGTTTTATTCAGCTTTTTCAAGAAGATGTTCGACCTTCGCATCTTGTTTTGCTACAAAATGCGGATACCAACCGCAAGACAAGACAAATCAAAGATCCGGTTGCTTGGGAGATCGTGGAGAACATGAAAAGGCTAGGAGAAGAGTTTTTCAAATCATAGCCGATTGTTGAAGGAACTCCTCCATGCACCAAAGTTCCAATTGATAAACTCAATGAATTTTTCTACGAAGTAAGTAACATTTTTTTATCGATTTAATTTTTTCTACTGATTTACTATCTTTTGTTTCGTTGGTCACTCCAAAGTCCAAATGCCATATTTTTGGACTTCCAGAGGAGTACTCGTCGCCATCTTTGACAACTTCGAGGTATTACGGAGATCCACAACTTAGAGCGCAAGGAGAAGAAAGGTCAGTCGAGATTGAAGCTCTCAACAACAAGATTGAGACTATCGAAGAAAACACGGCTGCATAGCTTAAAGCAATGCAAGATCAGATGGATGTCTTCTTCCGTTCCTTCCAATTGCCTTTTTCAGGTTTTTAAAATTTTGAATAGTTTTAATTTTCTTTTGGATAATTTTTATTTTGTTCTGAATAGTTTAAATTTAATTTTTAATTTTTAATTTTTTTTTAATTTAAGTTTTAATTACAATTTTTATTTAATATTCATATTTAGTTATATTCATATTTTTAAACCCTTTATTTTAAATCTGTCGGAAATTCGCCAGAAACAAATCCGTCGAAACACATTACATCGGTAATCCGTCAGAACACATTCCATCAGAAATTCGTCGGATCTCTGATATCGGAAATCCATCGGAAATTCGTCGATTCTTCGATATTGGTAATCCGTTGGAAATAAGATATCAGAAATTTGTCGAAAATCTGTCGGAATATAGTTTGTCATAAATCCTTCAGTTATTCTGTTGGAAACGAAACTGACGGTTTTTCGTCGAATAACTGACAGACTTTCAGATATCGGATTTCTGACGGATATAAGATATCAAAATCCATCGGAAAGTCGCCAAAAATATCAACGGATTTCCGACCATGACTCATTTCCAACCATTTAAAACAGATGGATATATTCGTCGGATAAGACTGTCAGTTTCACGTTGTTTTCTTGTAGTGAGGTAAGAATCTTTATACAATTTTTCCTTTTATGATGAAACCGCGTAATAAAATTCAAAAAATCGGCAGTAGTCAGAAAACCCATCATAAGAAAATATGGATTGTTTCTAATAGATTGCTTTTGCAGTTTAAAGATGATGTTTATCTACCAACCGATGAACCAACTGATGAACCTAATGACTCAATAGAAGCAACCGTTAGCCGCATAATCTAGAAACTATAAGTTTTTGGACAATGCAAAGACAGATTAAAGACTAGCTCACAGGTTCTGCTACTTTTGGCCTTTGCCTCATTTATGAAATAAAGAAGGCCACACTCTTCATGAGGTGGTATGTGTTGTAAGTATGGTTTCCACAATTTTAATGACACAATTTTCTCTTCAGTTAATATTTGCATTTGTATGTTACAATATAATGTTATTGGTTCTATTGTTTGTGGATTTAGTACTTAGAAGTGCGCCAATAGAGTGGTGTTGGAACTCTAGGGATTGCTATAAAGAAAAATGATATGTAATCCAAAAACTAAAGTCGAATATGAATCTAATAAAATGTTAGAAAAAGGTTGTCAATATTAAATTATGTTGTATTTTTATATGATCTGATTCCTAACAAGTGTCTAAATGGTAACAGTTGAATCTGCTTGAATTTTTGGTAATTTTGTAACACTCGTCTCGCCACATAGGCCAAAACAGCATGTTATTTTTTGTCTCACCTAAAACGTTTTTTTAAAAAAAGATCATCAATAACTAAAAATTTGAACTGCAAATGTCAACATGCCGAATAAGGGAAAAATGGTGAGTAGTGAATTACTTAGTGAGGAGATCATTTCCACCCACTAGAAAACATATAGCACTTTCGAATCCTATGCAACAATCATCAAAACACACAAATTTAGGCACTAGTAAACTTATAACATTTACTTGAAAAGTTATAACATACATGACAATATTCTTGCATTCAGCAAGACATTCATACATCATATAGATTCATATTTGGCCACCAACCATCCACGGTTAAAGCCACCACATGCCATAATCCACAACTACCGACCATCCACAGTAACTGACTATCCACAATATAAGCCATTTCATCATAGATTCCACGACCACCGACCATCCACTTTTGATGACCATCCATAACTTAAATCGCTTCATCTCCATCTCATAAACATCAAAATCACATAAGTAATGTCATATGATATTACACCACATTATTATTATGTCACTAGACATGGCCCACTAACTCATCAATCATCAAATCATATCATCATAAAAATCACATATAAACAATCAGATCTAAACATATATGTCATGAATCATGAAGCATAACAAAAGAAAATGTAATTATTCTTCTACAGATCACACACTCACCTTAACCACTAGATGACCAAGACAACTCGTGCTTTCCTCTTTCTCTTTTCTTGGGACATGTTCACTACCGCTGAAACTTCACAATTGCACTACGGAAATAGAAACTTCACAACTACGCTACAAAAGAAGAACTAAGAATTTTCCTATAATAGAAACTTTTGAAGAATACAATTTTCAAAAATAGGAACTAGGGTTTCTGAAATAGAATTTCCAGCTTTGAGAATATATGAACTAGGTTTCTTAAAATAGGTCGGGATTTCCGTTTTCTTCAAACATGAGTTATTGTTGGATCTTACCTTGGAATTCGGATCTGAAAGAGGTTCTAGAAAGCTGACAGTGAAGGCTTTCTAACGATATATAGATCGGCTTCTATCCTTGTTTTAAAGGAAACTGCTTTTAAGGTTGAATGTTTGCGAGGTTCAATCTGCACCAAACTAATTCGGAAAAACGAGCATAACTTCCAGACCAGAACTCCAATTGAGAATCCGTTTTTTGCTGTGGTTTTATTTAGGTGTCGTGCATATTTTCAGAAATTTTTGTCAAAAAATAGAATCTGTTTGCTTCATTATTAGTCTGTTCCCCCAGAATTGGTCGGATCTGACTTCATGATGAATCTATGATCAAAAGGGGCACGAAAATAAGATGTAAAAACCCTAATATTTCTTTATTTATGAGTTTTTCTTAATTAAGGGATTGGGTTTTGTGTACAATTAATATGGCTTGACTCTGTAAAATTTTCAAAAAAAAGTAATCGAGTATATAAACTTATGAAAATATTAATTAAACCATTTTGTCAACAAAATTAATGAAATAAACTAATTAATATTAAATAATTAACCATTTTTTATATACTTAATAATCTTACTAAACATAAGATAACAACACAATTTAGTGAAAAACTTGCAACTGGTAGAAAAAAAGAGAGTAAATTCTGGCAAAATTTGAAGTTAATATATTTCATAATTTATCAAACATAATTGTCATCTAAAATCAAAAACTATTAATTAGTTATTCAATATTTAACTTTTATAAAAATCAAGGTTTTTTTAAGTTTACAAATTTTTTTACTGATTATTTCTCACATTATAATTAGTTATTTATCGTTTTAATAATAACATAGTTTATTTAGTATTGTATGAGAGAAAGTATACAAAATATCAGTTCATATAATTTTTTAAATATAGAAAACTTTACACAAAAAATATTCTTAGTTAGATGAAATAGCCAAACACAAATATCATCCTTACCCGTTTGGATAGTAATTTTATGTATGTAAATTATCCATATATTACATGTATTGTCCGTCATAGTTTTAAAATACATACATTACATGTGTTATCCTTCTCAAATACATAACATATATGTATTTTACCCTAAATAAATATACATATGTAATAGTTAATGTTGAAAGAATTGTTAAATCTAGCGAAATTGTTTTTGCTGATGTACTGAATCTGGCTGAATTTTGTTAGATAGCAAGGAAGAAAGGTCGATTTTGATCTCGATTTTTGCGACCGTGCTTTTTTATAGCTGAACAAAGGGTCAGTGCGTCTGGATACCTAAACCATTTACTGAGAAGTTTTTTTTAAATGTGTTATCAGCGAGACTCGAACTCATAACATCATACTCATTAACGCATACCTTTACCGGTTGATCCACAACCATCATCAAGGATTACACTAACATATTTGTTTATATACTTACTTTTACGAAGAGCTAAAAAAAAACTCTTTAATTTTTCTCTCCGACAAATCTTTCTTCTTCGTCTTCTCTAACGAAGGAGTCACCATGATTTGATAACAATTAAAGAATATTTAGGCACTTAGAAAATCAAGATTTTCAGTCGTACAATAATTATCTAAAGCGATCATCAAAATGAAAAGGAAACGACAATATGGGACCCATCAATCAGTGCACTAGTATGATAGTGGGGCCCGCTTCTTCTCTGAAACCGTTAGTAAGGAAGGAGATGAGAAAACTCCTCTGTAACCATTCCGATCTAAAATTTGGTAGGATCAACTCTAACAGGAACCCGCATACCGGACAGCCCGCAGAACAGTTCGCAGATAAGTCTGTACCGATCAATGCCCGTTCCGCAGAACGTTCCGCAGGTGAGTCTGCTCCGATCGCTACCCGCTCCGCAGACAAGTCCTTCCCGATCGTTGCCCGTCCCCCGATCGAGTATTACCCATCCGAGACCGATCCGCAGACAGGCAACGCCGAGTATTCTGACTCGGTGTCACCCGAGCAAGTCATAGCCTTAGAGGTTCATGTCCTTCCACCTGGACCCATTAAGCGTAGTAAGGTCAAGCGTTATCGAGCCAATTTGTACGAGTCGTCCAACTGATCATGGAACAAGACTCCTTCAAGACCGGACCGAACCTCGACACCACCGACGCTCAAGTACTTAGCGTCTTCACCATCACCCGGTGAAGACGTGTCTAAGCCGTCGAGCAAGTTGTACTCTTTTTCCCTATCCGGATTTATTCCTAAGTGGTTTGCCGGATAGGTTTTTAACGAGGCAATGACCTTGGTGCATCACGCTTCCTCAAGGGTCAACCTTCTTGCGTCCGGGGCAAGGAAGGTCGACAAAGCGTTATCCTATCGCGTGAAGCCCACCCGCATTATGGGTTTCACTTTTGTTTAATTCTTTCTTTGTTTTGTCTTACACGGTCCAAAACGAGCATGTTCGTTAAGGCCTTAGCCGCGCGTCTAGATCCTTCCATGTATGCCTACAAAAGGCATCTTAGTCCATTAATGAAAGGTTACACGTTTTACGTCTAAAAATCACTTAGAGTTTTCTTTTCGTTTCAATAGAGTTCATTCTCTTGAAACCACTTTCCCGATCACGTCTTCTCGAGCCGGGCTCGAAGCCGTCGTCGGTTTGCCGTATCAAGGGACGAACCATACCCCTTGTGTCACAACCTCATCCCATTTCCCTTTCTTTCACAAGGATTGGGTCGAGTCATCCTCGGTCCTTGCTCCATTTCTATCGCTCGTTTCTTTCGTTCGGCAACCAGCTCTTTAGCCAAGTAGTAGTTCTTACCGACGAGTATTCGTGGCTACAATCCTTGGATCTAGCCCTTTGGAATACATCAGTTGGTATCAGAGCTAAACGCACCTTAGTTGCCTTCTTATCTTCTATTTTCTCGGAAGACATTAGACTAAGCCTTAACCAAGTGTTAAGCTTTGGTTTCTTCGTCGCCGAACCTTTCCGGAGAAGATAAGTTGAGATCCGATCAGGTGTTGGGTTCTTGGCTTGCTTTCTCCAATATTTTTCTCTTGCTTTCTTTACATAAGGATAACACACCCTTGTCGCTTGTCTCCAACTAGTTCGGGTCAAGTGAGAAGCTTGCAAACTCTGTGAGGTCCTAAGTTAGACCGTGTCTTTACTCGTTAGCCGGAAGAGGGTTTTGGGCATGGAACCAGTTTTCAAACTCGAAACCCTCCATTTTTCTCGAGCAAACCAGTTCTTTGGGGAAGAAACATCTTTTCCTCGACCAAGTTACGTGTTGGCCCGAGGAATCGCCACGTTACCCCCGAGTGGTTCCAAGATAGACCGCGTTGTTAGGGAATAACCCAAGGAACGCCGCGTGTGTGTGGTCCCGAAGCGCTTGTCGCTGATTTTAACCACACACGAGCTGTCCTTGTCCTTTTATTCTCTGACCGTCCTTTCATTCTTGTTGTCTCTTTTTATCCGTCCTTAGCACGTCGCATCGAGAAAAGTTTACCGCATTTGGACCCATCCGTGTATACGGAAAGAGGCCGAGCTGCGTGTCCTTTTCCGTGCAATCTTGTCCTTTTGTCTTTAGCTTATTTTATCTAATGTTATTAACTTTAACCTTGTACTTTTACCCTGCTTCGTGATTGTTATTCTTACCAGGAATTTTGGAATCACGCCCATTCCATCTCCCATTCATTTTTGTTCCGTCACCCGTTCTTTCTCGTCCTATCATCCGTCTAAATCCCATTCCATCACCCGTACATTCCCGTTTCATCACCCGTTCTTTCCTGTTCTATCACCCATCTATTTCCCGTTCTGTACCTATTCCTTCTCGTTCCGCCACCCGATAAAAACTCATTCTTGACTCTAACTACCCCGAGACATGGAACCACCACCCGAGCCTCCAGAGATCGGTACCCTCCTCACAGCGATCCAAAACCAGCTCCACAACCTGGAAGAAAGGCTGAACGAGGGTTGGCTTGTCCGAGCAACGACCCGGTAACCCAGCCGTGCGACTCCCGCATGAGTGTGAACCCGACCACCTCAATGACGAAGAAATGGATCCACAGTTTCCAAGAAGAATGAGGCCCCGACGTCGAGCCGGGCTCAATAATGAAGGCCCCGACGGACTTGTCCTTAGGCCGCACATCCCCAAGCTCAAACTGGTCGCCCCGACCTTTGCCGAACGAGTAGATCCTGAGGCATACCTTGACTGGGAACGAAGGATGGACCACATCTTTGACTTCTACGCATATGACGAGCAAAGGAAGATTGCTTATGCGGCAGCTCAACTCACGGACCACGCCCTCACTTGGTGGGACCGTGACATGGCCGAACGATGCTGGAACCGCGAAGGACCTATCCCAACCAGGGAGGTCATGAAGTATGTCATGAGGCGGCGCTATGTGCCTCCCCTCTATCACCGGGAATTACAAAAGCAGTTCAGACGACTCACCCAAGGCCACAAGACGGTTAAGGAATACTACGAAGAATTCGAACATGTCTGCAACCGGCTTCAACTCGAGGAGTCAGAGGAAATGCTCATGGCCCATCCTCGATGGCTTACAAGACCGCATAGCTTGGAAGGTGGAAAAACAGTCCTATGGTGGGTTCGAGGAGTTACTCCACTTAGCCATACAAGTGGAGCAACAAGTGAAGAGAAAGGCCGCTAGCGCCAATCGAAGCCGGCCCAAAGGACTCTCGACTTGGTCATCGAACGCTTCACCAAGTAATCCGCCTACCAGCGGAAAAAATAAACCCCGATCAGCTGTGGTTGAATCTATGTTTTGACCGAGAAACCCCGAGCCAGCGCGAGAAAATCCTTGGCCAGATCCCCGATGAGCTCCCGAGGCCGTCCGATCCCGCGACATCATCTGTTTCAAATGTCAAGGTCATGGACATTATGCGCGCAACTGCCCCAATCAACTTGTCATGATCCTTACTCCCAAAGGGAAGTATGAATCCCAAGACGAGGAAGCCGAGGCCACGGAGGAAGAACCCCTTCCGACCGAGGAAGTGGAGTACCCGTATGTAGGCGAGCTCCTCGTAATCCGACGGATCCTTAGCACTGTCCCGACCCCAAAAGATCCAAGCCAGCGCGAGAACATCTTCCACACAAGATGCACCGTTAATGGGAAGGTCTGCGGCTTAATCATCGACAGTGGGTCATGCACCAAAGTGGCCAGAATTAGTATAGTCAAGAAACTTGGCCTCCCCACCTCGCGACACCCGGCCCCGTACAAGCTCAAATGGCTCAATGACAAGTCTGTCATTCACGTCGCCGACCATGTCTCGATACCCTTTAGCATCGGTCAATACAAGGACCAAGTGTTATGCGACGTGTTTCGATGCAAGCCAGCCATCTTCTACTCGGAAGACGTTGGTAGTTCGACAAGAACGCAACCCACGACGGGAGGGCCACGCCTGCCTCCCCTCCGAGGAATTGAGCACCAGATCGACTTCATACCCAGAGCTCCCTTACCAAACCGAGCCGCCTACTGAGTAAACCCCGAAGAAGCCAAAGAATTAGAGCGCCACGTCTCCGAGCTAATGAATCAAGTCTACGTTTGGGAAAGTCTCAGCCCATGCGTCTTCCCGGTCCTTCTTGTTTCGAAGAAGGATGGATCGTGGAGAATATGCATGGACTACAGGGCCATCAACAACATAACGATCAAGTACCGACATCCCATTCCACGCCTCGACGATATGCTAGATGAACTAAGCGTCTCGACGATCTTTTCCAGGATCGACCTAAAAAGCGGATACCATCAAGTGCGGATGAAGGAAGGCGATAAGTGGAAGACCGCCTTCAAAACCAAGCAGGGCCTCTACGAGTGGCTTTTCATGCCATTCGGCCTATCCAACGCACCATCCACCTTCATGCGGTTAATGAATCACATCCTTCGTCTCTTTATTAATCGCTTTATGGTAGTTTATTTTGATGATATCCTTGTTTATAGCCGTAGCCTTAATGATCATCTTGGCCACCTAGAAATGGTCTTGGACACGCTTCGGAAGGAAAGCTTATACGCCAACCTTAAGAAGTGTGTCTTTGGTGCTAACGAGCTTTGTTTCCTAGGCTTCATTGTGAGTGCGCAGGGACTCAAGGTCGATGGAGGGAAAATCAAGGCGATCCAAGACTGGCCAACCCCCATGAGCATCAGCCAAGTCTAGAGTTTTCACGGACTGGCTAGCTTCTACCGACGCTTTGTACGGGATTTTAGTACAATAGCGGCACCCCTTACCGTCGTCATCAAGAAGAATACTGACTTCCAATGGGGACCCAATCAAGATCGCGCCTTCACCCAGCTCAAGGAATGCCTCACCCAAGCACCTCTTCTCACCCTTCTGGACTTCAACCGAAAGTTTGAAGTGGAGTACGATGCTTCCGGCATCGACATTGGAGCGGTCCTTACCCAAGGAGGACAACTGGTCGCGTACTTCAGCGAGAAACTTAGTTGAGCCGCACCCAATTACCCAACCTACGACAAGGAACTTTATGCCTTGGTCCGTGCGCTTGAAACCTGGCAGCACTACCTCCTCACCAAGGAATTCATGATCCACACCGATCACGAGACGCTCAAACACCTCCGAGGCCAGACCAATCTCAAGAGGCGGCACACCAAGTGGCTCGAGTTCATCGAGTCCTTTCCTTACACCATCAAATACAAGAAAGGAAAAGATAACATAGTGGCCGACGCTCTATCTCGGCGCTATACCTTGATCACGGCCATGGACGCTAAGGTGTTGGGGTTCGAGGGAATCAAGAATCAATACGACCAAGACTCTAAGCTTGGTGACTGTTACCGAGGCCAAGGGAACCATCTGTACCACAAGTTCTACCTTTATGAAGGCTTCCTCTTCAAGGGTCGGAAACTATGCATTCCCCAAGGATCGATCCAAGAGCTTCTTATCCGGGAATCACACGGTGGAGGACTCATGGGGCATTTCGGGTCATTCAAGACTTTGGCCATCCTTCGAGGGCACTTCTATTTCCCAAGGATGAAGCGTCACGTAGAAGACTTTTGCACCAAGTTCCTAGCATGCAAGAAAGCCAAATCCTGGAGCCAACCCCAAGGACTCTACACGCCACTCCCCATTCCGACCGCCCCTTGGGTCGATCTCTCTATGGACTTCATCCTCGGGCTACCCGTCATTGATCGCAATGACACCATCATGGTAGTCGTGGATCGATTCTCCAAGATGGTACACTTAATTTCGTGTTCTAAGTCTCATGACGCCTCCAAGATAGCCGAGTACTTCATCCGAGAAATCATATGGATACATGGCTTGCCCTGAACCATTGTATCGGACCGGGAACCTAAATTCCTCGGTTATTTTTGGTGAACCTTATGGCGACAACTCGGCACCAAGTTACTATACTCGACCACGTGCCACCCCCAAACTGACGGCCAAACAGAAGTGGTGAATCAAACCCTTGGAGCACTCCTACGAGCAACCCTCGGCGATAACAAAATGGTATGGCTAGACGTTCTTCCTTTGGTCGAGTTCGCCTACAACCGAGCCATCCACTTCGCGACTCGGAAGTCACCCTTTGAAGTGGTTTACGGATTCAACCCCTTAACACCACTAGACCTACTTCCCCTACCCCCTAGAGAAATTAAAAATCAAGATGGACTTGACAAAGCTACCTATGTTAAGAAACTACATGAAACCGTTCGGGCTAACATCGAGAAACGGACCGAGCATTACGCCCAGCAAGCGAACAAGGGACGAAAGCGCACAGTTTACCAACCCGGCGACTGGGTCAGGCTCCACTTCAGACCCGAGAGGTTTCCCCAACAAAGAAAAAGTAAACTGAACCCGCGATACGACAGACCGATCTGAGTACTCGAGCGTATCAATGATAATGCCTATCGTATCGAGCTACCAGGTAAGTATAACATCTCCTCCACTTTCAACATTACTGATTTGGCCCCTTTCTGTGCAGGTGATGAAGAATCAGTTTTGAGGGCAAAACCTCAAGAAGAGGGAGGGGATGACAAGAACCCGCATACCGGACAGCCCGCAGAACAATCCGCAGACAAGTCTGTCCCGGTCAATACCCATTTTGCATAATGTTCCACAGGTGAGTCTAGCCCAATCGCTACCCGCTCCGCAGACAAGTTCTTCCCGATCGTTGCCTGTCCCCCGATCGAGTATTACCCATCCAAGACAGATCCGTAGACATGCAACGCCGAGTATTCTGACTTGGTGTCACCCGAGCAAGTCATAGCCTTAGTGGTTCTTGTCCTTCCACCTGGACCCATTAAGCGTAGCAAGGTCAAGCGTTATCGAGACCAATTCGTACGAGTCGTCCAACTGATCATGGAACAAGACTCCTTCAAGACCGGACCGAACCTCGACACCACCGACGCTCAAGTAATTAGCGTCTTCACCATCACCCGGTGAAAACGCGTCTAAGCCGTCGAGCAAGTTGTACTCTTTTTCCCTATCCGGATTTATCCCTAAGTGGTTTGCCGGATAGGTTTTTAACGAGTTAACGACCTTGGCGCATCACGCTTCCTCAAGGGTCAACCTTCTTGCGTCCAGGCCAAGGAAGGTCGACGAAGTGTGATCCTATCCGCGTGAAGCCCACCCGCGTTATGGGTTTCACTTTTGTTTAAGTCTTTCTTTGTTTTGTCCTACGCGGCCCAAAACGAGCATGTTCGTTAAGGCCTTACCCGCGCGTCTAGATCCTTCCGTGTACACCTATAAAAGTCACCTTAGTCCATTAATGAAAGGTTACACGTTTTACGCCTAAAAATCACTTAGAGTTTTCTTTTCGTTTCAATCGAGTTCATTCTCTTGAAACCACTAGCCCCCCCCCCTCCACTTTCCAGGGCTCGAAGCCGTCGTTGGTTTGTCGTATCAAGGGACAAACCATACCCCTTGTGTCGCAACCTCATCCCATTTCTCTTTCTTTTGCAAGGATTGGGTCGAGTCATCCTTGGTCCTTGCTCCATTTCTATTCCTCGTTTCTTTCGTTCGGCAATCAGCTCTTTAGCCAAGTAGTAGTTCTTACCGACGAGTATTCACGGCTAGAATCCTTGGATCTAGCCCCTTGGAATACATCAAACTCTCACCTAATAAATTGCATTTGTCATTAACCAACCCTGTACTGGTTCGAACCGGAAATTGACAAGGTTCAAGCAGCCACGCATGGATATGATTTAGATTTCATATATGATTTATGATTTAGTTTCTTTGGTCCGGGACTGACTTGAATCCAAACATAGCTAAAGTTGCTTGGGAAGATGTTTGTAAACCAAAAAAGGAGGGGGGCTAGGCCTCAGATCTTTGGAGCTTGCTAATAAAGTGAGTTGTCTCAAGCTGATCTGGAGATTGGTTACTTCGAGGACGTCACTTTGGGTTCGTTGGATTCACAAACATCTCATTAGGATGGCTACTTTTTGGTCGGTAAAGTCAACAACACAAGCAGGTTATTGGATGTGACACAAACTTTTAAAGTATCGTGATGTAGCCAAGGGTTTTCACAAGGTTCAGGTTCATAATGGCACTCACACATCATTTTGGCACGACCATTGAAGTAGTTTAGGGAGATTGGCTGATATTTTAGGAGATCGAGGATGCATAGACATGTGTATTAAGTCAACGGAAACACTAAGAGAGGTTTTTGACAATCACCGTCATCGTCGCCATCGCACAGCAATTCACTCTCAACTAGAAGATGAGATCCAAACGCTTAGGCAGAAGCAAACTTCAGACATGGATGTCTCTTTATGGCGTGGCAAGGGAGACAAATTCAGGCCTCATTTCTCATCAAAGGACACTTGGACCCATTTCTGAGTTCACTCGCCGGTTCTGGCCTGGGCTAAAGGAGTATGGTTTTCCCATTCTACTCTAAAATTCTCTTTTATTACTTGGTTGGCTATCTTGAACAGGTTATCCACAGGAGATCGTATGGTTTTATGGAATTCTAATACCCCATCTGGTTGTGTTTTATGCTTCAATTCGATGGAAACTCGAGACCATCTTTTTTTCTCTTGTTCTTATGCTTCACAGGTCTGGTGGCGACTAATGGCATGGCTTCTCCAACACAGGTATACAGATTGTTTTCACAATATTCTAATCATGATTATGTCTTCAGGTGGAAAGGAAACACGTGACTTCATTGCAAAATACGTGTTCTAAGTTGTGGTTTACTTCTTGTGGAGAGAATGAAACAAGAGAAGACACGGGGACAATCCATCTACCATCGACTACTTGACATACGACATAGGGAGGACAGTTTGTAACCGCCTCTCCACACTCCAAAGTCAAGGCATAATGAAGTTAGGACTTCAAGAGTGGTTCGCCACACGACCATGATCACCGCTTTGTAGAAGTCTTTAGCCTCTTTTTAATCTTCTATCTATTTTTTCAGCTCTATCGAAAGTGGGTGTACTATTTTTCCAACGAGCTGGTTTTGTCCCAATTGGGTTTTCCAGCTCGGGGGTTTTAATGAGGCAACCACTATCGATAAATTCATATGAGCAGTTCTACTTGTTTTTAATTTTAACATTCAAACAATCTCTAAAAACAGTTTGTAAGAAGGATTTTTCTAGAATATAATTTTACATAATATTAAAAAAAAAAAAGAGTAACAAAGTTGGTCAAATAGGAAAACATTAGAAACAAAAAAATGAGGTTCTTGGTTCAAATCTGATAAAACACTAAAATCTTGTCACGTGAGGGGATTCAAAATCAGAGAAGCATCTCAGCGATCTGAACAGCATTCAGTGCAGCTCCTTTGCGTATTTGATCTCCGCAAACGAATATGTCCAGCCTGAATTAACAAAGTTAAAGGCTTTAATCAAGAAAAGAAAAAAGATATTTTAAATATTAGCTAGAAACAAATGTTAAATATAAGTTAGAGAAGACGAAGAAGAAAGATTTGTTGGAGAGAGAGAGGTCAAAGAGTTTTTTTTAGCTCTCCTAAAAAATAGATATATAAACAAATATATTAGTGTAATTTTTGATGATGATTGTGAATCAACCGGTAAAAATTTGCATTAATGAGCACGAAGTTATGAGTTCGAATCTCGCTGATAACACATTTTAAAAAAAATTCCCAGCAAACACAAAACAACGTCTGTTAACTACAAATTTGGTTTGGACATGAGATTAGAAATTTAGGTACGAAATTTGAATTTTATTGTGGTTTAGATATCTAGATGCACTGACCCCCTGTCAGGTATAAAAATGCATGTTCGCAAAAGTCGAGGTCAAAATTGACCCTTCTCCCTAGATAGCAAATGGTAATGACAGAATTGCTGAATCTAGCAGAATCCAAGTGATTTTTTTTTTTACAATGTTATCATTTAGTGCCTAAATCATCACTATATAAACTCCAACTTAAATTAAACTGAAATTCAAGTCTAGAAGGCAAGGGTGAACAAACAGAAATGGAAATGAGACAGACATTTGGAAACCAAAAATATGTCATATTTAAAGTCTGAGACGGGAACAGGATGGGATGGAACCAAAATGAAAATTTCCAAAACTAAAATCATTGACAATATAGTAATAAAATCAAAACATATTGTTCCACCATTAATCATATATAAATTATTTGAGAACAAATAAAAAAAACTTTAATTTGTGTTGATTAATAATTAGAGACGAACCAACATATATATAATTTGTTACACATAAACCACATAAATATATTTTGTGTCAAAAAAACACATAATTATGATAAAATCAAAATGAATTATAAGTTGTCAATTCATATAAGTCAAAACAAATATTTTAAATGATATGAAATATAATAACAAATAGCTTTGGTACTATTTTAGAAAAATTATTAAGTTATGTGTAATATTTTACATGACAAACTTTCTATTACTATGAAATATATATATATATATATATAATACTAATCAACATAAATTTGTTCCAAATAGAAATTTGGAAGTTTTTGTTTCGGTCCCGTCCTGACTCATTATAAAAACTAAATTCAAAGCTAATATTAGAAACGGAAATTTAGGAATGGGAATGAAATAGGACGAGACTGAATACAACTGGACAAGAATTATGCAGACCCGTGGTAGGGATGATGCCAATTTTATTTAATATCATTTTACGAAAGTGCTTCCTTTGTTTCATAGAAGCATTTGTTTATGTTTACTTTTTAATAAGTTTCTTGTTTTCTTTGTGATATGTTTATACTCCTTAGTTAATTAGTTCTCGGATATAATATATTCCATTAATTGGCCAGCAAAAAAAAAAATTGAACTGAACTTTGGATTAAACAACATTAAACAGTTTCCAACAATGAAGTGACATTGTTGTAATTTACTAGATACTTAAATAACTAAATTATATACACAAGTTTAGATGTAGTAATCAACAATTTAACTTGCCGAGATAATTAGTGATTTGTTTGAGGAGGAAATAGAAGAATTCTAAACTCTAATAAGAATTTGATTGGCTTAAACGCAATGGTTGCGGTTGCGGGTGTGAGTGTTTGCATATGCATGTAGGTTTTTGCAAATAGTTTAACAATTAGAAATATGTGAGTTTCCGAAAAAAATTTGACTGGTTAACAGCGATTGGCAGTGGCGAATTAATAAAAAATATATAAAATATATTTATAATAATTTTCTATAAAAAAACAAAAATTATATTATTATAAAAAAAATTTTAAATCTAGTTTAAAATAAATTCTAAAAATTTATAAATAGTTTAGATTATACATATATAAAACATTTAAGAATTTAATATGATAATATCTGATAAGAAAAATAAAAATTTGTTTCATTTTTTGTATTTTGAGTTTTAATAAATTTTGATTAGTATTAAAAATTAAAAAATTAAAAACTATTTTTTTTTAATCAATCGTAATCACGCATAAACACTAACACTATATGAAATGAGGTTTTGAAATCTATCGATTTCAAATGACTGAAAACAGTTTATAATAATATTCATAATTCTTGTTTTAATGTTTACAAACTTAACATTTGCAAGGTGCGAATAAACTGAACCAAGCCTAACTTGGGAGCCGGGAAAGGGATCTGAGGGCGTATTCATAATATGACGTAGTAGATATTATGTATACGAATCAAGTTTGTGGTTGACGGCTCTTCTCAACTCCAAATTGTAAATGGTTTCTCTTTCTAATAATTTTTGTATCAAAATCTCATATATATTCCAAGGGATGAAAATAATTTCAATATACTTCTCTAATCTAAATACATTCTATTTTTATAAAACCCTGAAAATATTCTTTACTTAATTTTCAAATTAAACTATAATATAGTTTATTAAGTAATAACCAATTGTACCATTTACTAAGTAATAACCAATTGTACCAATACAAAGATGAGACTTGAACTTTTCACCACTGTATAAGAATTATTACCATCAAAACTATCATTTTTTATTATTATTTATAATTACAACTATACGTACTTATATTTTTTAACATATACAACTTTTATTGTACATGGGTACAGTTAAACTATTTCAGTCTTTGGTTAAACAATATAAAGTCATTTGTCCGATAGTCATATAGTTACATAATTGTATCAGTTATGTCATAGTTGTATTAACTAAAAACCAGTTGTACCACAAATACTCTAATTGTATCAGTTATGTTATATTTGCACTAATTAAAAATTCAGTTGTATCTTCTGAACACGCATCAAAAATGTAAACTATCTAAATTACCGTCTTTTTTATATCAATTATAATTATAACTATATAACTTGATTTAGTGGATAATCAGATTTTATTATAGATAAAATTATAATTTAACATTTTACAAAAAATTAGAAAAGGATTTATGTCAGCTTTTTTTTTCCTCGAAGTGTATATGAGATTTTGGTCCATAATTTTCCAAACACTTCGATCAAATCGTAAAATGGCGCATTTCTCAACGAGACTAAAGCTTCTCTCGACCAACGATGGCTTCTCCGTATGTGTAGATTCAAAGACCAATTTCGACAAAGCCTTTACATGGCCGGTGGTGGTTCACCGTTGGTTCCGATGCGCCGAGCCGATTAAAGATTGATGAGTTTCTTACAAGAGTTTTCTCTTCTTACTCTTTTTCTTCTAAGAGAAAGAAAATTAGGGATTTTGATAACTCTGAGAAGAATCTTGGAAGGGACGACGATAGTGATGAGTGTTTTTGATGGAGACGATGATGAGTTAGAGTCTGATGATCTTTCTTGCTTTAGAGGCTTGGTTCTTGACATTTCATACAGGTCCTCTTCTTTATATCCTCGGTTTTTATCAAACTATATGGTTTTAGTTACATCAGCGTCTTGGTTTAATGGTTTAGTTAAATTAATTGTGAATGTCTGGTTTACTTTGGTAGTTGGTACATGTTATCTGTATACAGTGAAACTTCTATAAATTATAATACACGTTAGTTAGATTAATACTTCGATAAATCATTATGATTTTTTTTCATTCCTGATTTATATTTTGACCCAATTACTAGTCCCAGCATTATTAATTTATGGAAATTTTAGTGTATATATATACATCATATTGTAAATACTTATGCGATTAATGAGTATAACATAGTAAAAGCATTTCACAACTTGTTCTCTCAGTTTCTGTTATGCTAATATGGTATCAGAGAAGATTGAACAACTAAACCAAGACTCTAATGTAACTAAACCAACTCTATACTTTGATAGTTGTTAATTACTTGTATTATTATTACAGTTGTTAGTTACAGATTCTTCTGGATTTTTAATGTTTAGTGCTAGACATTTCATACAGGTCCTCTTCTTCTCTCTGTTTTTATCAAAGTATAGAGTTGGTTTAGTTACATTAGAGTCTTTGGTTTAGTGGTTTAGCTAAATTAATTGCGGATGTCTGGTTTACTTTGGTATAGATTATGTGTATGTATACGTTCCATTGTAAACACTTATCTGATTGGTGAGTATAACAGAAAAAACATTTCACAACTTGTTCTCTCAATTTCTGTTATGCAGATATGGTAACAGAGCAGGTTGAGCTACTAAACCAAGTCTTTCATGTGACTAAACCAACCCTATACTTTGATAGTTTTTTTTGTATTATCACAGTTGTTATTTAAAGATTCTTATGGATTTTATGTTTGGTTCCATAGTTTATTCACTGTTCTTAGAATATATTGATAGAAAATATGGTGATTTTCGTTTTTATTATCAATAATAATTGTTGATAGAAGCATTAGTTCTCTCTTTGTTCAAGTTGATACACACTTAAATTAGCTATTAGTGCTCAATTTCTGTCTGAAATTTGGTAGTATTACACACTAGGCTGAATCAGCTTTCTAAAATTGGAAATGTTAATCCGTATTTGTGTCTATCACTATAGGCCGGTCAATGTGGTTTGCTGGAAGCGCGCTATCTGTCTCGAGTACATGGATAAGGTCAGGCCCAAGCTCTTAACCCATTTTGATACTTATTGACACATTAGAATCCTTAATTCAGATTTCATATTTTTGATACTTTAGGCCGACGTTTTGGAGTATTATGATCAGACGGTTAATTCACCTTCTGGTTCATTCTGTATACCTGCTGTATTAAGGATATGTAGAACATGAGTTTAGTTAGTTAACCAGCTTTTATTATCTCTTTACTAGGTGGGAAGCTTACTTCTTTGTTTTCCTTCAGGTTCCACATTTGCTTCAAATTGTCAAACGAAGAAGAGTGAAAAACTCACTTAGTAGTAAAAACATTTTACTGCGAGACGATTATACTTGTCAGTGAGTAACGTTCATTGCTCAATCACAAGCAGATTTGTCTCTCTCTTTCTGCAGATTTAAACTTCTTGCTGACAAATCTTTGTTATTTGGAGTATAGATATTGTTCTTCCCGTGGAAACTTAACCATTGATCATGTTATGCTGATTTCTCGAGGTGGAGAATAGACCTGGCAAAGTCTGGTATGTGATTGAGCATCTATGTTGTGAATGTTATAGCAATAGATGTTGAAGATCGGTAAAAAATGTTTTCCTTAAATTGTTCATGTAAACATAGGTAGCTGCATGTTCAAGATGCAATTCAAGAAAAGGCTAGAAGATACTAGAAGAAGCACACATGAAGTTACTCAAAGTCCCAAAGGTATTTATCGTAGTTGGAAAAGGTGTAACTAACCAGCCTGTTTGTAACACACCTTGAATCAAGACAAGATTCTGTTGGTTATGGCAGGAACCAAAAGACTATGACATTGTTGCGATACCATAACAAATGCAGCTATTAGGATGCTGAGATCAATTAAGGGAATGCCAGAAGAATGGCGTCAGTATCTCGCGAAACCTTCATCCGAGCCATAGCAGTTTCTCTTCCGGCCATCTCGTAAATACAGAACGGTGGTTCAATTGCATCTGTAGATTCATATAGTTTTAACTTCAAATTATTGACAGATTGTCATGGACTTGTTTTAAGTCTCACATGTATATAATACGTAAATAATGACATCATGCTCAAGATAAATTAACAATCCGAATTTAAACTCAGAAATCAGAATTCATTCACAGATTGTCTTGTGCCTCTCTAATAGACAGAATATGGCTTTTGTTAATTGTCGACCCAATCGTTACGAGTTAGCCACGTTGTTAACTTTTTCCCAAAACGTATCTTTCATAAGGTTGTTGATATCATCTTATATGTGTCGGTAATCGATTTCACCATCTAATTCACAGCAATATGACTAAAACACCATTAGTGAATGAATCTAATTACGACTGAAGTTAAAAGGCATTACTACAGTAAATTCTTAACATTAGCAGAGAAAGGTCCATGCCCCCAGTTGCAGTCACCAGCTTTGTATCCTTCTCTATTACATTTTGGAGTCCCAAAAAGGGATATTTTTTAATAATATAAGAACGTATTAAATTTTGTATACGTTTATGCCATTTCGACCCACATTTTAAGGTATAGTCCAGACATTAGATATACATCATTATTTATCATGTGATCTAAAATTTTACAAATGACGTTTTGAATGAATGGATCTGGACAATCTAACCCGCAATACATGGAACTATGAGAATCATGACACAAGTCTCAACATGTATTGTGATGTAGCGTCTTAAAGATGTACTACATCCATAATTTACAAAAAGAAAAATTATACCTTTTGGAAAATGAATCCACAACCAGGTGTAAAAATAATAAACGAATTTCTCGGTCCAGATTAATGGTGAGCTTGCGGGTTTTTTTAGGAATGAACGTAGATTTCGCCAAAACTGTTCTCTTTTTCTTATTTGTTTATGATTTGTATGAATTACTTGTCTCACATGTTGGACGGGGCGACAACGAAAGGTAAGTACGGGTTTCATTCAGGCTGTCGAACTTTAAATCTAACTCACTTGTGTTTTGCAGATGATATAATAGTGTTTACGGATGGGAGAATCCGCTCTATAACCGGTATTTTTGCAGTTTTCGAGGAATTTGCTCAAGTCTACGGACTGAATATAAGTTTGGAGAAAACGTCTTTATTCATCACTGGAATTTCCCCAACCAATCGGGATGCGCTATCAAGGTTTCCGTTCACTATAGGGACTCTACCGGTTAGATATTTGGGTCTTCCTCTGCTTACTTAGCGTATGTCAAGCACAGATTTTCAGCCTCTTATTGAGAAGATTCGGGCACGTGTTAACTCTTGGAAGAATAAGTTCCTTTCTTTTGCAGGTCAGCTAAAACTTCTGACCTCAGTGATTGGAAGTTTAACGAATTTTTGGATAACTGCCTTTAAACTTCCTCAAGCGTGTATCAAAGAGATCGAGAAGATAAGCTCGGCTTTCTTATGGTTAGGGACTACTCTAAACCCAAAGAAAGCGAAAATGGCCTGGACTGAAGTTTGTAAACCGAAATCTGAATGAGGTCTTGGAATTAAATCCTTGGAAGCAGCAAATAAAGTAAGTTGTTATAAATTAATTTGGAGATTGGTTTCGTCGAAAACTTCTCTTTGGGTGAACTGGATTCATAAAAATCTGATTCGGAAGGGGTCTTTCTGGTCGAGAAATCTAAAAAAGAATGATGGCTCTTGGATGTGGCGTAAGCTAATCAAGTATCGTGACTCAGCTAAGGTGTTCCATAAAGTTGAGGTGCGAAATGGGCATCATACATCTTTTTGGTTCGATAATTGGTGTTCCCTTGGTAGACTGATTGAGGTATTGGGAGAACGAGGTTACATTGACTTGAGAATTAATCCTTCGAGTACTTTGGCGGATGTTATTAGCGTCCACAATCATAGGCGTAGACATATGCTCATTCACTCTCAGGTTGACACAGAGTACAAAAGATTAAGGACCACACTTATGCAGATTCAGACATAGCTTTATGGAGAGGTAAGGATGGTAAATTCAAACCTCAATTCTCTTCAAAAGATACTTGGTACTATGTACAACTTACTTCTCCAGCGAAGGATTGGTTTAAGGGAGTCTGGTTCTCTTACGTTACTCCAAAATTCTCTTTTGTTGTTTGGGTGGCTACTCATAATCGCTTGACAACGGGAGATAGAATGACTATGTGGTATCAAAATGTTCCTTCAGCCTGCATCTTTTGCAATAAACAGTTGGAGACTAGGGATCATCTCTGTTTCTCTTGTTCATTTACCTCATAGATATGGCATCGACTCTGCTATGGCCTCCTCCAACAAAGGTATGTAACAAATTTCAAAAAAATTCTTATAACCCTTGTTTCCTCAGGATATAGGGGATCTTGAGCTTTCATCTTAAAGTATGCTTTCCAACATACTATATACAGTTTATGGAGGGAGCGTAATCAGCGGAGACATGGAGAAGTTCCATCAAGCCTAGACAAGTTGGTTAGAGATGTGGGGAAGGTTGTTCGCAATCAATTATCCACTTTGCAGAATCAAAGAATTATGAAGAATGGATTGCAGGATTGGTTTGCAAAAAGAGTTGAAAGTCAGGGTTTCTTTATGCTTATTTCTATCTTTTCAACTCTTCATTTTTTTCAATTTCAGCTCTATTGATAGTGGGTGTACTGTTTTTTCCAAGCATTGGTTTTGTCTCAATTGGGTTTTCATGCTTGGGTTTTAACGAGGCAACCACTATCGATTATAACTTTCGAGCTTCCATTTTTCTTCTTGTAAAAGTCTAAAACATTAGCACTTGTTGTAAAAAAAAATTTCTTGAATATAATTTTACATAATATTCAAAAAAACAATAAACGATTATATTAGATAGTAAATTTACTAGATTTCCACATACGTTTAGTCTTTCTATTTCTTAGATGTAAAAAAAATTACTTTTCAATTTTAATATATATAAAACACAAGAAAATTAATTTTTAAATAAATACGATTTTTATTTAATACCTAAAAATATTTTAAACTTATTTACGACTTAATATATTTTAGATTCAGTTACTATCTTTGCTAATTTTTAAATTCAGTCATTATCTTTTTAGAAATTCTAAATTTTTCAGAATATAAGTTCTAATCTTTTCAGAATACATATTCTAATTGGTAGAAAGCGTAATCCAATTTTCTTAGAGTCTGAATATGCATTCTAAATTTTTCAGAATATGCATTCTAAATATTTCAGAATATGCATTCTAAATTTTTCAGAATAAATATTCTAATATTTTCATTTTAAAAATTTTATAACATAAACTATTGCTAAAATACGTAATATAATATTTTCAAACCATGAACAAATGCTAGAATACGTAATCTAATAATTTCATACCGTTAGAATACATATTCTAAAATTTTCAGAACAACTTTCATCAAGCTAAAATGTTTAAAATGAAAAAATTATTCTTCAAATCTTCTTAATAGGTTTGTATATACATGTTTATATGTTTTTTTAGAAAAATGATATTAATCTAGTAATAAGGGTAGTTTAGAAAAAATAATAATTTTAAAAAAATGTAAATAAACAATTTTTTTTGCTAGAACTCCTTTATAATGAATTTTTCAATATAAATACTACACTAGATGTTGTATTCAAACCCCTAAATCATCTACAATTGCTCATAATTCTCATTCTTCGATATCCCATTTCTTATATGTCTAATAATTTCTGTTTTGTATATATATGTTTATCATAATATTCTATCTGCGGCAAGCAAAGGGGTCAAACTATTTGGAAAACAGGGCAGTCGAAGTTGATGATGGAGATCATCAAGTACAAGGTGATTTTTTCGTTTATTTTCTTGGGTTATTTATTTACATATTTTACCGATTGTGTTTTTGTTTTTGAACCATTGATAATCGTAAATGCTTCTATTTGTTAGTGATGTTTTTACATAATTATTTATTAGTTCTATAAATTGTTCTGTTTTTTTCATTATGGGGTTTCCTGGAGAAGAAACTAAAAGTAATTCTTTAAACATTAATATGCATTACCTACTCTTTCGCTTGATTCGTATTCTAAAGGTTGTTTTTTAATTTTTTGTGCGTTTAAAATTTTTACAACCTCATTAAACCATTAGTGCATCTAATCTATGAATATCAAGGTAATTCGTTAAAATATTACAATTTGGTATTACATTTCTTTTACATAGTATTTTTAGTTCTTTGAATCGTTATGTTTGTTTTTGTTATTAGATCAACAAATAGGATTTACAGAGAAGAAACCAAATGTAATTCTCTAAACATTAATATGTGTTGTCTACTTTTTCGTTTTATTCGTATTCTAAATATTGTTTTCAAATATTTTGTGCGCTAATAATGAGAAGACCTCACGGAAAAAAAATGGCACCTTACTTCATAATAGACATGAAACGTTTCGTGAACAAGAGAATAAAATAATTGAACTATCTCAAGATCACATCAGAAATTGCATGAACAAGACAATAAAATACCACTAAGTACCCAAACTGAGCCTGAAGAGATTGAGTATAAAATTAAAAGAGCATGTTGGTGTATTATTGATGAATATAGCATCCATACATTTAGTGAAAGAAAATTTACCAAGTGTCATAGAGAATTTTAGAAGAATATTTTCATTGAAACGATAATAGACAAAAACAACGATCTCATGAATGGAAATCGACTCTGAAAAAGAAAGAAAAAACAAATTTAGAGGCCGATTGCTTTTTACTTTTCGGTTTTTTAAGCTGTGAGATTTTTTTTCTTTTGAAGTGTTAAAAATCATAAAAATTCTCCTTAATTTTTGCGTTAATCAGCCACTTAATTATATGCTGACAAGCAAGACTCAGCATCGAAATCATCGTTAATGATCAACTATGATGTTACTAAGATTCACTTATATTTGATGTACTATGGACTGTATAACTCTTGTATCTAATTTGAATTCAATGAATGAACCAGTTGTTGAAAAAAAAAACCAGTGAATACCCAAACAAACCAACGATTGGAAAGTAAATAATAAACCCATTAAAATTTGATTTAAGTATTTTGTGTCCCACATAACACGAGAACACCTCAAAACGTTTTTTCTGGGTTGCTACTCACTATTGTTGTTTGATAAGCAACAGCCGAAGAATCAAACATTTCATAATCCATATGCACAAATAAAGAGAGATACCTTTGTTGGATCATTCTTTATTGTCATACCGAACTCGTAAAGAATATATATGAGAACTAAGATGAGAGGATAGACTGCAATGCAAGCTGTTGCTGTGGTTGTAGAGATGACCATGTCGATGCGAGTGCTGATGGAGACAGTGTCTGTTGAAGCTGTCTTAAGATATTTATCATCCGGCTCACTGTTTGTTCCGTTGCTAAATTATTACCTGCGCATAAGACCTATACACCAAAATATTTTTACAAATGGGCATCGCAACTAGGGGTAGGGGTAGGTCAATCCGGATAAACTGATCCGATTCGAACCGAACCATATCTTAATATGGTCCGAATCCGAACCAAACCGGAAAAAGAAAAAACTGTCTAAAAACCAAAGTTTCTTCGAGGATTAATAATATATTTGACTAAAACCCAAATCCGAACCAAAACCAAACCATACATTGAAGATATGGTTTTAGTTTGGATACCATTTCCATAAACCAAAAATCCGAAAAACCGAAAAAAACCCAAACCAAAACCCGGATTGAACACCCCTAATCATAACTGATATCAATCAAGGTGTTGCAACTTGGTAGGGAATGTATGTATATACCTCAACAAAGACTGCAACTATTTTCGGAAGGTACTGATGATTGTGTCCTAATAGATCCGGATCAGATCTGCACAAGAGAGTCCAAGTTTCAATACCAACCATGAAGCTATAACACAAATAAATAATATATTTTTACCTCTCCACCATTGAGCAAAGCTGATCATGAACAATTTTAGCTTCTATTGTATCCCCTCTGATCGGCAAGCAGTTTAACCAGGCAGGGACAATCTGTTAAGAGCGACAAGTTTGTCCTTAAATGGAATGCTGGATGCTATGCTTACAAGTCAAGCTCATGTAAATTAATCGCCAGGCAAAAAGGCGCATACTCCCATAAAAAGCGCACGAGATTCAATAGAAAGAAGATACATTAGATATCGAAATGCAGAATGTAGATATAATATTATTACCCTTGCAGCATCAATACTGTCTCGGTGAAATTGACATATTTTCCCAAGAGCGGAAACAGCATTGTCATATGCCATTGCATTCTCAGACTGTTGAGCATTAGGATGTCTGATGACAACATCCAATTTGGAGAGTGCCGCTACAGAGGAAAAATGACCGTATTTCCGAATTTAAACCAATGTAACAAGAACCTCATAAACATGGAGAAATGAAAAGCAACTAGGAAGTTACCTCCGACAAGAGGTCTGAAAACAGATCCTCCAAACTCCGCACAAACTCCAATTCCATAAACAGCAGCCTGAATTGTGGAAGAAAACACTAAATGATCCTGAACTCTGGTAAACCAAAGAAGATGGTTTCTTGTAAAACATTACCTGCCGAACATCTACATTCTCGTCATTGCATGCTTCCAAAAAGAAAGGAACGAAGGTGTCATAATATCTGCATAACAGTATATGTATCAGAAAGATGCTGAGACATCTAATAGTCCAACAAAATCAAGAAAAGAAAAAGAGAATATCATACTTAAGAGCTGATTCGCGACAATGCTCAGCAACATCATCAAATATACAAATAGCTATTCTTCTCTCCTCTGCTGTTCTATCACTTCCCTGCATAAATAAACCAAAAACGTTCAGTATCACAGTTGGCGAACAAATTAAAGCACTCATTCTTTGGTTATTATTTTAAGTTAGAAAAAATGTCAGCACGCATTTAGGAAAGATACCATGTAAGTGAAAGAGGTGTAGTTAACTATATAGAAAGCCTAAAAGAGCGCAAAAGAAAGAACTTACCAACATAGGAGTTATGTAAGATGAAAGCTCATCAAACAGTGGCAGGAAAGAGGTTTTGAATGTTTTTATTAATGTACCCAGCAAATCACCAATCTTCACGAAAAGAGACACAAAGATAAACCGTTATATCCATGCATCCTCTGCCAGAATTGATGCTATACCAACACAACCAATAGAGATCATACCTGGTCAAAAACCTCTTCTTCTTGTTCATTTTCTTCTTTAAGGATCTCACTTTCTTCTGCATCAAAGTCCTCTGCCCTAGTTCTCTCTTCTCTCTCGCTCCGTCTGGCTGAGCTAGCTATTACTGCCTGCTTAGTCTCGTCAACAATGCCCCTCACCTGGCTCTCATCTAGAATGGGTCCAGAAATCTGTAACAAGTACTTAGGTAATGAGATAACATAGGATGATATATTTCACTAGTCAAGACCATTTATCAATTCAGAGTGAAGAAAAAGATAGAAGAGAGGAATGAATATTTTGTCTGAATTAAAAGGTAATGTGATTAGTCTGGGCAAGAAGCTACAAACCTGTACACACTCGTTTAATGACTCCAACATGCTTGCACAAATCTCCACTTCAGGCTCCTACGGTTGAGTTGGAGAAAAATCAACAAGAGTAGGTTATTCTTCATATGAAAACTAAAAGTGAAGCTATCTAAGCCAAAAAATAAAAGGAAAAATGTAAAGCCAATTTAACCTTGTGCAAGGCCTCCAACAATGCAGGTATTATATAATCGCTCAGGTGCTTTATATAGGATTCATTACGACCCTGAGATTGCCCTTTCTCCACAGCAAGTTTAGCTGAACGTAGCAGCTCCGGCATACCTAACCGCAGAAAAAGTGGATAATGTAACTTAAGCCCCCATTATTGAAAAACAAACAAGGAATGATTGAAACCCAAGAAAACAAATCGTAGACATGATAGATGCTCAAAGATCACACCTGATACTGCAGCCTTCCTAACTTCTTCATGGAAATGAAACTTGAGAAGAGGAACTAAAATAGGAGCAACCTGCTTTGTCATAACTATATTAGAATCAAGGGTGCCAATGAAACTCCATACGTTGAAAGTTAGGAGAGTGCAAAAACCATACCTGATCGATCCAAGGAAAAAACCCTTCTTTTAGCTCATCCGCATAGCAACACAGCATGTTACAGGCAGTAGCTTTCTCCTCTAACACGCTAGTTTTAATTCCTATTCTCTTGTCACCAAGAGTGATGGTCTCAATGCTGAAATAGAAAATATAACCTCAAGAAAGTGAGATACCACACATAGCAAAACAAATCAAGTATCTTTCCTTAACCAAAAATATGAATCCGATGAAAACGTTGCATGGATGCAAATCATATTTCTTTCACTAAATGTTTACATCTAATCTTAAATGGGCAGCTAAAAGAGTAAAAAAGGTTTAAAAAAACCAATGAACTGATAATTATTTAGCAAGCTTTTGACTGAAATGGAAGAGTGGCTTCTCAAAACCTTGATATTAAAACTTATAGGTCTGCAAAATTTTCCACAACATAAATACACATATATGTGTGTATGTGTGTATATTCTTGAGGTATTCGATAGGGAAAATTTCAATACACAGTACTGGGATGTAACCATTTCATACCTATCATCTTCGTCATCTATATCTGCATCTGAATCTGCAGATGAGATGATAACATCGGGCTTAAGCTGTGCTGATTGAAGCAAAGGGGGCATAACAACACTCATGTAAGGGAGAAAATCTTGTCCAAGGCATTTGCAGAGTCTAGCCCAAGCCTGCATAAGTATGTATTAGTTAGATAAACCAGAAAAAAATTTCATTAAGATTCTGATGGCACAACGAAAAGAAAACTTCACAATAAATTCAGGATTTAAGAATTCTGAAACATGCCTGTAACATGTAGCTTGTTGTCGGATCATCCGGTTCCAATTCCGAACCTTGTAGTGACACCAGCACTTCCATGACCTTTCCACATAAAATCAACTTTTAGGCTACTGTTTAGTAGGGTAATTACTTCCCACGCTAAAATGATTGAGCATTTCTAAAACCGATTTTGGGAAGACAAGATAAGGGATTTTTATTAATAAAAATCAAAAGAGTTATCTAAAAAGTGGAAGTAAATATCTAGAACATCATTTGGCACAAGGGTTTAAAAGAATATGAAACATCCATATCCTTACCTGCTTTGCATCGTCCTTGAATTTTTCCTTTCCAACAGCCATTCCAACCAAACTAATGCATTCCATTGACTTAGCTCGAAGCATACGATTAGCTTTGTCATTTGCATTTACCAAAATAGCTTTCAAGTAAGGCATAACAGCATCATAGTATTTTTGGAATAGCTCCTGCTAAAATAAGTTAGATCAATGAGCATGAAATAGTATTAGAAAAGACTTTTAAGGAAGTGCATATAACCTGTGAAGAATCAGCAACTGATGCTAAAGCCGTCAAAGCGCCCTCTTGCACCATTTGTTTTCCGTTCTGCATTATACCCAGATATATAAGATTAATAGTGAGATTCCCCAGTGAGGAAACTAGAACTAACAACAATTAATATTGATAACAATATACAAGTTTTGTTAGTTAAGGTAAGCAAAATTGCCAGAATTCTGGGACCAATGTGATACTTAAAGATCTACATTTGACAGTCTTCGGAAATGTAAGATTGAATTCTGACAAGGCTAAACAAACTAGAACAACCACTCACCCTTTTGTACTAATCTAGCATCATGAACCCTTGTTAGGTTTCACTTAATTACTAGCTTCCAAAGGAACCATTATTCTAAATGATGGAAATTTTAGCAATTTTGTTCAAGGAAGTTCATCAAAGACAAAGAAACATATGAATTTTCGAAGCATGTATGATGTTTACCTGAAGCAGTACAAGAAGCTTGCTAATCACTCCATCCAAATAAGGGGTTAAAATTTCTGGCGTGCAATTCTCGCTAAAATTAAGAACAGCGGAAGCAGCATGGGCCTGTATCACAAGAGGGATAACTCATTACAGAAAACTCAATGAAAAGGAAAACATCTCATCAATAAGCAGAACGAAAAATGAAAATCAATGAGAATATCCTATTTTCAGTTGTATTTTTGTACGAACTAGAGCAATGCTCCTACAGAAGGTTTTCATTAGATAGCATAAGAAAATCCAAATTATGAGTAGGATGAGGAAGGCAGGTCAATAAGAATATTCACACTTTCAGAGACGGATCCATTTTGTAGAACTAAAACAATGATCCTCTAATTCGTATTTTTAAAGACCATTCCACATTAACTACAAAGTATGGGACACTGGTAATATTAAGTAAGTCTCCTCAACAACTAAAAGCCCAAGCTAAATGCCTAAAAAGACCACTGGCTTTACATAATACAATACCTGCTGCATATTTTGAAAATGTAGGAATTAGTTTTAGTTGACCAGAGGCAGTATACTAATGAGTTACATTTTGACTCACAGATTGGCCAAAGCAGCAATATACAAACCAACCTGAACTCGAGGATTCTGAAAGTCATCCATGGCTCCAACCAGTGCAGGCAGCACAGACTGATTATATTGATTTTGTAATACAGGTCCCAAGTCTGTCGACAACTGTCCGATTGCATTAATTGCTGCCCAGCGGACACGAGGATGGGGATTTTTAAAAGCGTTCAGAACCATAGAAACCACCTGTTCCAGGTTTCGTATCATAACCTGTACTAATACCAAGATAATATCAGAGAAGAAAACATAATAACAAGTAAGTCGTTTTCTACATAAAAGAGAGAACTAATAACCACCGAACAGGTACAAAAATGAACTTGTTTAAAATACGAAATAGTAGGAAGATGACATTAAAATATGGGAAATCTTGGAAGATTATATCTATTACTAAATCAAAGAGCCTCAAATATGTGCCTTGTAACTTTTACTAGTTCTAAGCAATTCATTTCTTTCCAACTACCGACTTATTTCGTGCAATTGAAGCCAGAACAGAAACAATCATCACCTTTGAGCAACCTTCAGCAATTTGGGCAAGAGCGATGAGAGCAGCATGGTGCTTCTGCCACTCAGAAGCTGCGAAAAAACCCGAGAAAACTTCAGAGGCAACAGGAACAATAGTATTCCCACCCAAAGATATCGCAAGCCTATCCAAACATTCTTGTCCAAACCCATAATTACTCGTCTCGCCAGCATCTTCATCCTCATTCTCAGCACTATGCCATGCTGGATCATCCTCAATATCCAGAAGCATGTTCATCAACACGCTAAATAGTTTGCTTATAAACTGTGGCAACTTCCTTATCATACCCGGCGCTCTTTCTCGTGCCTCAGCCAACGTTATCACAAACTCAATAGCCAAATGCCTAGTCCCTTCTTCTAAACTCTCAGCTTCCGCAATCTGAAGCATTGAACCAACAATTTCCACAATTTGTCTCCTTAAAAACCTCGGTTCAGTACCAGCCAATTCAATAAGAAGCTCTAAAGCTTCTTGTGCTGTAGCTTCTTGCCCAGAATTCAAAGCCTCAGTCAAAGTTTGCATCATCAACGGCAACAAATCCTGAAACACATCCCTATCCGAAGCCTTAGACAAACACTGAATAAAATTAATCGCAGCACCTAAAGCCGTAATTCGAACATCAGCAGATGTGGAATTTCTCAAAGACTGAGAAAACACAGAATGTAATGTATTTAAATGAGGAATTAAAGTCTCGCCAATGTACTGAGCCAATCTAGAGAATATCAACAAAGCATATTCCTGAAGATTCGCGTTATCAGCAGCAACAACACACTGGAACATAAACGGAAGTAACTCAGGCCAACCATTCTCAGGTAAAATCGCAGATGCGAGTTCAGCGATAGTATCACAAAACTTCTTAGCGATAGATTTAGTACTCTCTTGTTGTAACGAAGCTATGAGAACAGATTTAAGAGTTGAACGAGTAGATTCACCAATTCTTAGGTAGATAAAAGCGGAATCGTCGTCATCTCCAGTACGAGTGAGTTGTTTCCTTAATAGAACAGCGGACATAGCACGAAGCTCGGGATTAGGAGATGAATTGAGAGATTGAACGAGCTTTAAGGAGAGTGAATCGGGATGTGTTTGTTTGCAGAGATTGAAGAGTGATTCAGCGTGTGAGCGTTGCTCGTTTGAAGATGACATGAGGTGTGAAATTAGGGTTTCGAAGTGGGATGAATCGGGACCGAGGATGAATGAGAGTTGAATCTGTGTTTGTTGATCTATCGCCATGGTTGATTCTAGAGAGAGAAACGGTGAAGAAGAAGAAGAAGAAGAAGAAGAAGAAGAAGAAGGCTGCGGAGGTTTTAGCTTTTGAGAAAAATGAGAGTGACAGAGAGGCAGCAAAAGTAAGGGGTTTTGGTTTTTTTTTTTGGGGGGTGGGGGGGGGGGGGGGGGGAGGGGAGAGAATATTACAAGAGGGCTTCTTCTTCATTATTGGATGTTGGGTCCAATTAGCCAGGTCTCTTTTTACTTTGATTTGAAATACATAACCGAGAGGATATTAATCCTAAGAAACTAAGGCCACCTCCAACCGAGCGATAAAACATGATATAAAAATGTTCACTTTATTTCTCAAATCGACTGGTACGCAACTGTATTATAATGTGATTTTCTTTATTGTAAATAATCTTCTACGCTCTTTGTATCAGTTGATTTGATTAATAATTAAAATGTTTTTATAAGCATTGAAAAGTTTTTTCGATCATTGTTTTGGTAGATATCAAGTGACTCAACGAATTCAAGAAAATTTGGTATATTCGAATATTTTTATACTAAATGAATATTTTTGTATTTATCTTAGAAGTTTCCGCTCCATCAGAAAATATATTGTATTCTGTTCTGAAATTACGGAAAATATATTGTATATCAATTTGTTTGGCTTCCCACTTCTATTTGAGGTCTACTGTTTAATTTTTTTCTTGTTAAACTTCGTTACAAGAAATATATTGCAATATTATATATATCTTAATAATTGTTACAAAAAATATATTGCATATTAAGGTTTAGAGCTTTTGGTCTATGATTTACAATACTTCTAAAATATCTAGCAATATTATATATATCTTAATAATTGTAATAATTATTTTCAATATTTACGTCAATATAACATTACTTACGAAATACAAACGATTGTTGATGCTAATACCCAAAAGAAATAACGTTTTAATGTCACTTCCATCTACAACATTTTTCTTCAATAATGTAACTTTTGCAGCCGAAAATAAGTCAAAAACAGTGAAAAGCTTTCTAAAAAAGTATTTCTCCTAATTATAAATAGTAAAAGAGGTAGTTTGGCAAGTGTTCCTTAAATATATTTGTATTGTTATGTAACTATGTGATTAAGTTTTTTAACTAAAAATAAATATATCATTATTTTGTGCTTTTAATATTAATAAAATGAATACTTATATATACAAAATTTCAAATTAATATGTAAACTGAATTTAAAATACATAATTAAAACATTGGAACATAAAATAACAAAATTAAAACCAAAGAAACATAAGAACTAAAAGCAACAAGATAGTTCTTTAAAGATATAATACAAACTTAAATAATAATTTATTAGTCGAGAAAATTAGTTCCGCTAAGATTCATAACATTGGATAAAAAACATTTGGTTATTTGGTGATCTTTGGTCTTCATCTTAATTTTGTTCTCCTTGAACCTTTTCTCCTCTCTTTAATAGCAGTCTTCTTAATAATGAAATGCTCGATATTGTTATTCATGATATTGGTATTGGGAATATTCACCGTAATCTTTATATTGGTTTGTTTGTGTTCTTTTTCTCAAAAAAATTACTTTTATTTTCAATATACGCATGAGACGTTCGGTCAATTATAGAACTCAAATCTATGAATATGATTTATTTTCTTGTTTTATTTTTGCTACCTCGACCTTTCTGTCTTTGAATTTTAATTCTTTTAAAAATGCCTTTAGTAATATCTTTGATAAGTTTATCATTTTGCTCCATCATT
Organism: Cardamine chenopodiifolia; assembly: GCA_963922655.1. Lineage (NCBI taxonomy): Eukaryota > Viridiplantae > Streptophyta > Magnoliopsida > Brassicales > Brassicaceae > Cardamine > Cardamine chenopodiifolia. The sequence continues at coordinate 9,049,535 of OZ000476.1, read as the reverse complement.
TAAAAAAATGTTCCTTAGATTGTTGTTTTCTCTTTGCTTTTCTTCAAACCCATTGGTCTTGAAAATAAATTAAAAGTGGCTTCTTGAGTATTCATATTCAGATAAATTGAAATCATACCCGGGGATGGCGATGACTCAATATCAATTGAAAATGATGGAGATGACGTAACATCATTACCTTCTTCTTGGAAAGTTGTGGGTGTATTAGTGTCCTTATTTGTAAATTTCTCAATACCTTTAAGGATATGTCATGCGTTGTCGAATTTGAATCCTCTCTTGTATCTGGCATCTTGTGTTAATAACATCTTTGCTTGGTTTAACTGATTAATTATTGACAAAAGAAAAATAGAAATAGTAAGTATAGTGAAATAAAGATAATGTAAGTACAAATAATCTAAGTATATGTATATAGTAGACTTACAATGTATTGTTCAGAAGCACTGCTAGGATTTTTATTTTCAAACTGCTTAACGCATCCCTTCAGCTTGGAGACTACAGAAAGAATTGTCGATATTCGAGTTTGTAAAGAGATCTTCTTGGTCTTGGTTGATCACAAAAACTCTTGATTTTTTTGATATTTAGTTTCAACTCTTGTGAAAATAAATCTCTTGATTGGTTTATTCCTAAGATTGGAATTTGGAAAACATCAATATACACATGCTATAAATGCATATCTTCATCGATAAAATATGACAAAGAGCGACTTGAAGTCATTTTAGAATAAATATATTAGTGGTTAGAAAATGAGTTGAAGATTTGTGATCATTTAAAGAGTATTATACATTTATATAGAGAAGTGAAGGCAAAATCAACGGCTAGATCTTTTTCAAATAAATTCAATGGCTTAGACTGATCGGTTTTTCATAAACATGAAGTGACTAATCAATGCAACAGATATATTGTAATTTGTCATCGGAATGAATTATGGTAGTGGGCAGTTTCAATAAAGAATGTATGAAGAGAGAAAATAGATACTCAAGAATGGGGACCGATGCATATCGATATCGTGTGTCGGTTAATGTAGAGAATTTGGTAGAAGAGTCAAACATAGAAGCGAGAAAGTTTTATGAGATGTTAAATGTTACAAATAATCCAATATACAAACGATGTAGAGATGGTCACTCTCCATTATTTTCTATTTTACTTATTTCCATTCTGATTTAGCAAATCCGATAGATAACAAATGAAAAAAAATAACATACATATTTTTAAGGAGGAAGATTATTATTGTTTTTACATAAAAATAATGGCATGGGGAATAACATATAAATAAGGTTATTATTGATAAAACAACTAGAATCTCTAAAATCTCCATCTTTCTTACGTTCTTTAACACATTGCAAGCCAACTAAGACTTGCTTTGGCTTCTTCGGTGCAACCCTCTGCTTAGAGCTCGATCGTCATGGGGTTGCCAGATCTGCTAGTTTAACCTCCGTGAAAGTGGCGTTCGCTGCATCCAAGATTCCAATCATCTGATCCCTTTTACCCTACTTTTAATTCCCTCAAATGGATATATAGTTTCAAAATCTTAATGTTTCTTGTTAATAACTGTATGATTAGTGTTAGATCACACTCTATCAATTATGTTTTCAGATTTATATTGACCATTAGAGTGATTCGGAGTGATGACACAAATGATGTGACAAAGAAAGAAGATGTGATAAGAAAGCTCTTGATGGTGCAGACTTCTGTCTTGCATCTTACTTCCAATGCATGTCCGAGAAAGAGATGCTTCAATTTTCATTTTCAAAAAGTAATATTTAATAGTTCTCAATTTTTACAGAACCCTAAATTTTATTACTTTAATCCAAAATTTTCTGAATAAAAATGTCATCTCATGATTGAAGCTCCCTAATCGTGAACTAACTTACAATCCTTATTCTACAACTGGAAGAGATCAAGAAAAGAAGAAGAGTGGAAGTTTTCAAACTGAAGGAACAATTTCTATTGGACAGGATGCTAAATCATAGCTTGTTCATGATCTTAGTTTTATAGCACTATATGTATTTGTTATAAACATTTTTTAATTGTATACATTAATAGGCACTTCAAAAAAAGAGTTTGTTGCATCACCTAAATAGTATCAAAAATGTAATTGATACTATTTTAAATTACTTATTAACAAATGACACAAAAATATAATTTATCATCAATTATAACAATTGAAGCACTTATTAATATGTTTAACATCGATTCAATGAAATTGATGCAAAGTTCTCTTAGTTTGCATCGATTTTAACAAAGTTGTTACAAAAGTCTCAATTCATGTCAATTAACATCACTTAGAGAAATGATACAAAATTTGAATCAATAGAAAATGTTTCAAATAAATTTTAATTACTTGTATCAATAAAATAAATAATACTAATTTGAATTAATTATTATAAGTGATATAAATTATATAATTTACCATCAATCATATATATACTAGTTTGAATTACTTTTTAGCAACATATGATCTCTAATATAAATATTAGATTTAATATTTTATATCATATAATAAGGTTAATTACTGAGCATATGTGTTTTACCCGTATGGTATTCGGAAGTAGGGATTTACTCAAGAATTTGAACAATTAATCTCAAGTTTTATAAGAAAGCTAAGTTACTCACAATCAATTTTACATCTTTGATTTCTCCTGTATTTGGTTGCTGAACTGTGATTTGGATTATGTTTGAGTCTTGGAGGTGTGTCTACTAGATATTTATATATAATTGCATATTATATTAAATGAATGTAACAGTTTCAATATCTATTCTAATATTTACACTTTAAAAATGTAAGATCGGAATACAAAGAATCAAAGTAACCATATTACACTTCATTTATGTGGAAGAGAAAGTTTAGCAAGAAAAGACAAGAGATTGTGAGTAACTTAGCTTTCTTATAAAAATAAATTCCGAAACTGTTCTTACGTTTAATCTTAACAAAAAATAAAATTATATTTTATTTATGCAATGTGTTTTTAATGAAGAAAATCAAGACCGGAAAAATATCAAGTCGAGCAGAGTTATTTCTTGTGACTCATACTAAGCGTGATGGAAATTTTGTCTCTGATGAGACTCAAACACGTGTAGTTAGTTCTATTTGTTAACTATTATATGACAATTTTACAATCTTCTCCTTCGTTTTTTCATTGTCTCAATCTCCAACCAAACCAATACAACTGACAGTGATTTTGAAGAGAACCCAAAAATGGCACCGCCACAGAGTACCAAAACCAGCCTGAATCTACTTGCCTAGATGAACCAAACTTCACTATGGCTAGAAATGTTTTCGAGTTCGTTTTGCGGAATTTCGAGTTATCCTCACCATCTAAATTGACTTGCAGGGACACATTCAAACCGTGTGGATCTTCTTCGAGACTCCACACCTTCGATCTACAAGACAAGGAATTGACAACACTAGTGAAAAAGGGAGGGAACAAAGCCTATTCTAGAATTTTAAAATATGACCTTTGCAGATCTGATTTTGCTTCTTCTTGTTTGTCTCTTGTAGGTGGTGAAGGATCTTCTTTTTCTCCGCTGAGTCCATGTACCAACATGTTGAGATTCATGACGTTTTGTTCCAAATCAAGCCCTAATTCGTCTTTTTTCTCCTTACCATCCTTGGTACAGTAAGAGAACTAGATGAGAAATCAGGTTTACCATTAACTAGAAGCACTGAGAAATAGGAGAAGCTTGATGACTATGACCATATTCTCAGTATCTAAATTGTTGGTGGTGATCAAAGAATTCGACTTAGGATTTAAATAAGAGTGTACGAGGCTCTGATTCTAGGAATTGATTTTTTCATTCTTTTTTGTATGGGGAGCGCTTAGATAACATCGTATTTTACCTATTTTCGATGATTTAACAACTGTTTCTTATGATTTAAGTGCTTTTAAGGTCATTTCCAAGTATTTTTAGTTTCAAGAGGTCATTACAGGTTTATTTAAATGTTTTATTTTAAAATATTTAAACATTTTAATTTCACTAATATTTTAATTTTACAACTGAACTATTTTCATTTTAAATTATTTAAATGTTTTATTTTAAAATGTTTAAACATTTTAATTTCACTAACATAAAATATTTTAGGTATATAAATTAAAATGTAAGGGTTGTTATTGTTGATGGTTGTAGTCATGTGGTAAAAGTCACACGCTAAAGGGTTTGAGGTAGAGGGTTTGAGTTCTGGGTTCATCAAAAAATTTTAAATTGATTTTTTTTTAACATTTGGGTTTATATATATAAAAGTTTGAGTTATAAACGTACGATAATAGTAGTCAACTTGTAAAAGTCAAGCGCTGAAGGGTTTGAGGTCTAGGGTTCAAGTCCTGCATTCACCAAAAAAATTAGAATTGATTTTTTTATGGGTTGGATTTATATATTCAAAAGTTTGAACTTTACACGTATTATGATTGTAATCAACTGGTAAAAGTAACACACTTAAAGGTTTGAGGTCAAGGGTTTGAGCCATGGGTTCACAAATAAAATTTAAATTTATTTTCTTAAAACAATATTGTTTAATGCCTCCAGGTTAGCTAAGTCAGCCGTTGTAACGGTTGACTAACATCCATTAATGACGAGTCCAAATTAGGCCCGATATTATCAGTTTCTAAATTTTGAATTTTTGAGTGTTTGGTATGTATTCGCACTATCTGATTGTACAAGTAGGAAAAACATTTTGGGAAAACTTTGAGTTGAAAAAGACCCTTTACCCGTAGTTTTTGCCACAATAGACTTAATCAAACTTAATCTTAATGCATGTGAAAGCATCATGAACTAAAACTGATCTTAGGAAAGTAGACCCGTAAAAAATGCATGCTCTATAATCCAGAAATAGACTTGATTGAGCTTAGTATCATGGCCTGCCTATTGGTTGAGTCATGGAGTTTTGTGAAGTAGAATCGAACTTATTCATTTATTGCATATATATCTGAGTCATTGCCTGCTAACGTTGAGTTTTGGAGTAGTTTAGGCATAGGAGATTTGTCCTACGAAATAGGCTTGTCGAATAACCGTGTTTCATAGTTTAAGAACTTCGTACTGATAGACTTCTATTCCTTTGAATCCTTGAATGAACCTTTCTAGATGAATCCCCTCGGATACCCCTAATCCCCAACGATTAGTTTTATTGATTTTACTTTTGTTATTTACTTGCTTTTTCGTTACCATTAAGCCAAAAACCCCAAAATATATTTTTATCCTAATTAGTTCTACTCTTAATAGATTCGTTGTAGCAACTCACTTTTTATAGGATTCGATGTTTAAATACTACATACGATTAGTTATGCACTTTCAAACTTTCGTGTTGGTTTATGAGTTACAAGTTTAAAGTAACAAACCACACACATCAAGCTTTAATGGAGAACTTGAGTAACAATATCAACTAGAGGAGAACAACATACAGTTCCACTTTCTATATTGCTTAAACGTAATCAGCAAATGAAAAGATAGACAATCTTAAACTTGTAATGTGTGAAGCTAGGAAGGAAGCTTATGGTGATTGACAATTTTATATCATTAGGAAAATGCCAAAACCACAATAATGACATCATACATCTCGTAACCTTTGCAACTCTGCTCCATTTGAGAAGAAAAAGCAGCCGACAACCCTTATGCAGAACAAATCTCCTCCATTTGTGAAGAAGAAGAAGTCGAGATAGATTGTATATGATGGATGGTTAGGTGTGGATCTAGATTTTGCATGGTCATGTCTAAGTGGACACACTATATACCTTTTCTTTGTTCTTTTGGATATGTAGAAAACTTAATTAGAGACCAAGACAAAGCCTTATGTTGTTGGTATTTGAATGATCTAATCTAATGGTAAAATCAATAATACTTTTGCTTTTGAATTAATTAAGTGCAAGAAACTTTGAAAATGATGCCATGTTGGATCATACAGAAAAGAAAAAATGAAGAGGCTAAAGTTGTTCATAACACAAAAGACACTATCGAAATGGTCAAATACAAATTTCCGTATACAAATGAATATGATGCCCTGTTGGATTAAATTAGAACTGTTGGTCATGTTCAAATGGACATTAAATATAACTAGAAGAGATTGAGGTGGTTTATAAACACATAATACAATATATAGAACCAAATGGAAGAGATTAAGGTGGTTGGAAGAACATGCTTGATGATCAGGTTGTGGTGGAGGAATGTTTAGTCGATATACTTGACTCGCTTTGGAGTTGAAATCTGACCATTTTCCATACCAACTCCATATACATGTCTAACTTTTAAGACAAAAACAAGAAATTTATTATTACAACTAACAAGAGCGAACTCACAAATCCACAACTTTTCTTACTTTGTATTCTAACAAGAAATTCATGAACACAAAAGAATGGATCAAAATTAATTTTATCTAAAATAGATAAAACAAAATGGATCAAAATGAATACAAATGGTCTCAAAAGAATGGACAATATGCTTGAAAATTGTGTTTGAACAAAATAAATTTTAACAAACGCACAAAAATAAATTTCAGTGTTTCAATACTAGCTAGATAAAGAACATAAGATGTGCACAAAAGATCAATAAAAGAAATTATAAAGAATATTTGACATTTATTTTTTTGGGTTCTTACTTTTATTTGAGGTATAGGTTTAGATTCATTTTCGTTAATTTTTTTTACGAAAAATATATTTTACATTGATTTGTTTGGGTTTCTACTTTTATCTGGGGTTTAAGATTTACATTTCTTCTTGTTAAACTTCGTAACGGAAAATATATTGTACATTAATTTGTTTGGGTTTTCACTTCCATTTGGGTTTTATGGTGGTTTAGATTTCTTTTTGTTAAATTTCATTACAAAAGTATATTTTAAATTGCTTTGTTTGTAATATTATGTATGTCAATATGGTATCAATATTTATATCAATATGATATCAATATTTATGTCAATAAAACATTATGACGGAACACAAATTACTATTGATGATAACACGCAAAAATAGTTACTTCTTCATGTCTACTATTTTCATTATTTTATTTCTATGAATATGGAATATACTTATGATTTGACTCCAAGTAAAACTTGGTTTCTATGAATATAAAAACATACGAGTTGTGAAAATGGGTCTTTTTTACACACGCACACATATTTCAAAATTATCTTTTGGTCGATTTCAGTTATTTTGAAACAAATGAAAGTGTCTGTTTGGACGAAATTTTAGTTCGAAAACAATGTGACATTTCATAATCATTATTTATTTTAGATTAATCATAGTACAAATAAATTATGATAATTTATTTTATTAATTCTAACACAAACATAATGTTTGATTATTTTTTTCTGTAAAAATTGTATTTTAGAATTCTAATTAATTTTAACACCAACATAATGGTCGATTTCTTGTATATCGACATGTCACCCTACTCTCATGTATTTTTTTGTACTAATTTCTTTTACTTTTATTTAAGGATGGTCATGATTATGGAATACCCATTACGTGACCACTATGATCGAATATGTGTCAATGATTATACGTCGCTAAACCCTAAACCCTAAATCGTAAACCCTAAACCCTAAATCGTAAACCCTAAACCCTAAATCTTAAACCCTAAATTTTGAACCCTAAATCCTAAATCATAAATCAAGGGACCGTTTGGATGCTTAGGACCCGATACTAGAATACTTATGAACATAAACTCTTTTTGCATGCACATATCCGAAGGAATATTGTATGATGTCAATATGACAGGCCACCAAGAATATTGTCTACCAGACATTCCAAATTTACTAAATCCATATGTACATAAGGTAAGACACACATTCCTACACTCATTACACACATTTCTACACTCATTAGCAAATTTTGAATCTGTTGTTTGAAAGTGTTTTCACGCTTTTGCATCCAATGGATGTCTAATCTCCCCGTTTATACTAGAATGTTGTGCATGACATCTCATTATTGCGGATTTCCTTTCCGACTGGTAAAAGGTGTTTCAATATATCTCTGATCGGGAAGTACCACATATGTTGGTATGGCACACGTGTCCTTCCATCAGTATGCTAAAATCTCGGCTTCTCACAAAATCGATATTTCTGCAGCTTATCATTATATTTCCTGAAAATCATGCAATTATCAATGCATACATCAATAATTTATGATGGTAACCCAAGACTTGCAACCAACTTATGTATTACATAGTATTTCTCATCCGAAAGATTGTTTGATGGCAAAGACTCTTTAATTAATTTAGCCCATGAATCCATGCAAATTTTACTTAAGTTATTATCAGTTTTTATTGCCATCATCCTATATTCCAATGGTATTTTAGACTGCTCTTCTCTACATCCATCGTAGATAGGAGTATTTACAGCGTCAAACATATCATAAAACTTTTTTTGCATATATGTTAGGTTCTTCTAATAGTCTACATTATCAGAAAATGCACCAGTAGTATTATGATATCTATTTTTCGGTTGATACCCTCCGAACTAACCATTATCATGGTTATAATAATTTGTATAACTAGGTTGATCAAAATCCTAATTCATACTCCTACGTCCAATACAACAATCCCCATGCAATAATCATACATTAACTCTCTATTATTTAGATGCTTCTCCACAATATTAAATGACTTGTTTATGCACTTAGGATATGGGCAAGATATTTTACCATTTTCAAGAGAAAATGGTTGGCTTGTCACCTTGTCATGAACTTTTGAAGACCATTCCGAAAGTCTTTCTTCATTTCATTGCTTGCTACATCTCTATGATCGTACATCCATCATCGAGTAACTTCTATTTCATGATCTATATACACATTTTTCTCTTCTAAATGATGTTTTATTTTTTTGTATTCATTTTATAAGTGTTTGGTGTGTATTTGTGATTTTCACATCTTTTTTTTCTACGGATTTTCTAGAGAAATTTGCGAGGAATTTGCTATGGATGTCAAAATTTGCAAGGGATTTCCTAGGGAATCCAACTATTTTTATAATGTTATCAACCAGGTGGTTACTTTTCATTTTAAACATATTGTACCGAACTGAAAATCTCTTGCAAATCTGTCACAAAAATGATATTTTTTTGTCGCAATTCTCTCCCAAATTTGTCGCAAATGTTGGTTTCGTTGCAAATCCGACGCAATACTGTTGCAATTTTACAACTAGCTTGTTTTCCATCACAAATAGCTTGTTTTCTTGTAGTGAACTATGAATATTTTTGTGTTGCGATCTTGTAGTTTGATGATTTTCATTGATAACTATACTAGATTTGTTTGTTTTTTTTACTTTTCAGGAAGCACTTCAAACATTGTAAAGTCAAAATCCATGATGCAAGTCATAAGAAATGTTTCTTCTAGATTGGATGATGAATATGCTCATGCGTTTGGTCCTGAGAGTTCGACGAGAATGTTGTGTTGTTGGATCTGCACCTTCGAAATTACTAAGATCCTCAACCACAATAAGACTGGAGATAGAAAATTTAGAAGTTGCTAAGGTGAAGACATGATAGCTCGAGTTTCAAACCAATAAACTTATACCGCAAGTGCACAACAAAGTGTATTGTAGTATATACGGGATCACATCCACAAAGAACAAAGCTACATTAAAGACTTTCAGTAATAGTTTTAAGCTAAAATTATCAGATAGATTTTGAGTTTGGTTATCAAAGAATGCAATAAACAAGCAATGAATAAACAATTGCTTAAACAACAAGATAAAAATATTCTTTCTTAGGAAATTTCTCAGGAAAATGAGGAACAAACAAAATCAATGAATCAAGGGCAATCAATTAAGAATCGTTCTAGAACATGTCTCATGAAAATATACTAATTCTATCTCATGGAATTAGCCGCTACACATGAAATCAATAATTACTAAACTCTCATTTATAATCATGAAATCAAATTAGCATTAAACTCGAGTCCAGTTGATTCACAACACTTTCTAACAAGAACTCTAGTTGGCTAGAAAGTGTTTCTCATCTCAAATTGATTAATGTTTTTATCAAACTTTTTGATGTGTAAAATAGCCTAAGTTTATAATTAGGTGATCAAGCTAATTCAAGCATTAAACACATTCAAGATGAAGAAACTAATGTAGATTAACCCTAACTAAAAATCCAATTCACAAATCCATCAAACGCTTTTACGAAATCCCTAAAACCCAACTAAGCGACTACTCACTCATGGTAAATGAAACAACAAAAAAGATAATAGAAGAAAGCATGATTGAATTGTATGAATAAAAAGAAAGGATTTAGAAATCTTCTCCAATTGTCAAAAGGATGAATTCCTTTTCTCAATGTTGCATACAAGCCAACAATGTTTAGAACTTAAAAGTATCAATAATCCATCTCAAAAGTCAAGTCTAGGGTTTTTAAAACATTAGGAGATGAGCTGGATCGGGTACGAATGATCGGATTGAAATGGTCGCTCTCAAGTCCAAAACCTACAACTACTTCAACTGCTCGCTAGATTGACATGTCTTCAATAAAACAAGCATAACTTACGAACCGTCAATGGGAATGACCTCAAACCGGTGCCAAAATAAAGTAACTCACGTGGCTATCTTGTATCCAAATTTCATCAAAATTGGTGTATGGGAAGTCTTTCGACAGATGGTAAACTTCTAACGCTTCAGCACGATCCTTCATCTCCAATTGCTCTTTTTCAGTCCAAATGACTTATTTTCCTTCTCAAGCTAACTAAAGTTGATACGGTCCGGTTTTGGGAAATCCAAAGAACCAAAGACTATGGTGTTACGGAAATTAACAAAAGATATTTTTTTGAATATTGTGTAAAATTATATTCAAAGTAAAGCTTTTACATGTGTGATGAGGACATCCGGACCAATCCAAGCGAGGCTAAAGAAGAAGTAAGCATACCCGTCATGAGGCATTCACCAAGAACGAGATCAGGAACGAAGAGCTTAAGAGAGGAGTTCACCAAATCACTAGAGAGCTTACTCACTCTCATCGAGCATGAAAAATTGAAGGGAAGCTTGTTGACAATGAAAATCACACGAGAGACTCCCAAGATGACTCCAAAAGAGGAACTGAGTCTCGCTAAGCCTCACGATATGAAAGAAGACCAAGATGACTCCAATGCTGAGCCTAAGAGATACCAAGGACTTCACAACAGAGAGCGCAATAGCATTTGCTTGCTATCATAAGAGACAAGATATCTCATTCCTACCGGTGCTACAAGGCTACACAGCATCCTTGGTTTTTATCGTCTCAGTCAAGGCGAGCTCAGAAGCTCCACCCGGATAAGGAGAACCGCACCAAGCCATGGTAAGTGTTTAAATCTGATTTAATCTAAGTTTCTTTTTTTTTGTTTTGCAGGGTTTGATCTTTTAGGAATTTATTTTTGTTATTTAAAATTAAGTCCTTGTAATTTTTGTTTTAATTTCTTTTGGCGTTAGAAGCCCTAGCTGTTGGACTATTTAATAAAGTCCCTTCTCAGCTTGTATGCACGTTTTAATAATTTAATAAAATACCTATTTTCTCTCGAGAAAGAACCCTAGCCGCTTGAGACTCGCTTGAGTTGAAGCTGAACTTATCAAGGCGTTTCCATCCTCCTTGTGGTGTTCTCCGATCCATCTCCTCCCTGCCCATGTTGTCCCTTTGTTTGGCTGTAATCGGGTGAGTGTTATCACCCTCTAGCAGACTCCGCCCTCCACCCCACGCAGCTCCAACCTTGTCGACTTCAGCGAGAGCGTTACGGCCTACTGCTGTCTTCAGTCCCGCCTTCTCTTCTCTTCCCCTGTGCGTACCTCTATCAATGTGCATTGGCTTTTAAAACTTATTTGAAAGAAAAAAGGATCTCATTTTTGAAAATCGATAAGTGGTTGCCTTGTTAAAACCCAAAACCAGAATACACATTTGGACACAAAACCAGATTTTGGGAAAAAGAGAACGACATTTTCGAAGAGATAAAATCAGAATAAATTTGATAAGATGGTTGCTGAGGTAGATGATGTGAGAATACCACCGTGAAAACCTTTGATGACATGCTATCTTGTTGCAAATCATTTCTCCTTTGCTTTCTGATATTGCAAGTCTCTCATGGTTTGCATAGTCAAAATTCTGTTTTGGACTTGCTTATCTATGAATTTAACCACCTGAGCTTGTTGAGTTGGCGTCTCTCCATGTCTCTGTTTATTTCTCTTCTTCCATATCGCGTGAATAGCTGTTTGGAAAACATATCTTATCAAAAATAATTGATCATTTCCCTGCCTCTTTTCTGTCTGCAACTTTACTACAGTCTCCCATACTAGTGAAAATCTATTTCCGAGCAGCTTATGTGTGAGAGAACGGACAAGCGAAAAACAGGTGGATTCTACTCTCAAATGCATCTTGACAGAAAACACAAGAGGGAATTACTCCCACATTCCACTTAACATCCTATCGCTAGTTGTCAGTCTATTTCTTATTCCGAGCCATGCTAAAAGAGAATATTTAGGAGTGGCATGGGGAAACCAAATACCTTTTCACCAATCTACCTTCTCCTTACTGATCCATGTAGCCTCCCAAGTATTCTTTGTGCTGAAAATTGGTTCAAAACAATCCTCTTTACCTTTCCACAGAACTATATCTTCTTCCACAACCAATCCTCTTCGGCAAATCACATCAAGTGCATTCTCAATTAAATTTAAATGGTCCTGCCTGTTTCTTCTTCTCATAAGAGAATTAATCGCTTTAGCCACAATTGCTTGAATACTAATTCCCAAATCAATGCACCTTCTATGTCTTGTGATAGATATCAATTTTCCAAGATATGACCAATTATCATACCAAAATGATACACTCGGCCCATTATTCACATCCACTTGAACAAAAGTTAAAACTAATGTTCTATACTACAGAATCTTCTTCCACATCCAAGATCCTAGCTTATCGACCAAAAAAAACTTTTTTGAAACAAGTATAGTCTAATCCATTGAACAAAAAGTGAATTTGATGAAAGAATTTACCAGTTGAGTTTTAAGCTCCTAACCTTATTCACCTCTCGCAATGATCTCAAACCGAGACCCCTTCTTCTTTAGGTGTACAAACATCACTCCAAGCCACATTAGACCTTTTGTATTTAGATTAGGCCTTGATCATAGTAAAGCAGAGCACAAGCTATCAATCTCTTTAACACATGCACTCAATAATCTAAAGGCTGACATCCAAAAAATTGTATGACTATGAACTACCGAGCTTATGAGTTGTAAGCGACCAGCAAAGGATAAATGTTGAACCGTCCAGGTACCTATTCTCTCTCGAATCCGTTCCACAAGCGGTGTATAGTCATTCAAAGTCATTCTTCGAGTTAATTATGGTAAACCCAGATATCTTACCAGTATCTCTCACGACTCGAGAGAAAAAGAATTAAGAATTAATTCCTTATATCTTTCTCTAACTCCAGCCATGTATAATGTTGATTTCTCAAAGCTTATCTTCAAACCTTAGCATTCCACAAATTTATTGAAAATCTTCAAAATGCCCTTGATTGATCTTTTTCTCCCATCCGTAAATACCATTAAATCATCTGCAAAACACAAATGGGTGAGCTTGAGATTCTTACAGCGAAGATGATAACCAAAATGGTTTTCCAAAGCAGCCTTATCAATCATCTTTGACAATACATCCATGCATATAACGAACAAGTAAGGAGACAAAGAACAGCTTTGCCGGAGATCCCTTTGAGTTCGAAATAGACCAGCTAGCTCCCCATTTACTTGGACTGAAAAAGAAGATGTTCAATCCACTTTATAAATCTTTGTGGAAGATTTAACGCCGAGAGTGTGGCTATGAGGAAAGGTCATTGTACAGAGTCAAACATCTTTGAAATATCAATTTTATCGCACTGCGGGATGAGATGTTTGCCTTATGATAATCTTTTACTACTTCTGAGGCCAATAGTACATTTTCAATTAACAAACGGTTCTTGACAAAAGCATACTGGTTTGATGCAATAAATTCCGGGAGAACAGTTTTGAGTCTATTAGCAATGATCTTTGATATTACCTTATAAATAACATTACAACACGAAAAATGCCGGTAATCCTTTAATCTCTTTAACTTTCTTCTTCTTGGGGATCAGTGCCAAGATGGTAGTATTAACTCCTTTTGGTAGAAAACCATATTGAAAAAATAATTGAATCGCAACCACAAAATCATTTCCGACTATTGACCATGCTTCCTTTAAAAACTCAACTGTGAACCCATCATGCCCCAGGGCCTTATCCTGAGGCATGGAGAACAAAACTCCTTTAATTTCCTCTTCATTTATTGCTCTCACCAGCGTTTCACCCTGAACTTCAGAACAACAATATCATAATAAGATCTTTAGACTCTCAACTATTATACCTTGGTAAAGGACTGGTTTGTGAGCCAAAAACTCAATGAAAATATTTTTCAGCCTCCTTCTTTATATCTTCTTGAGTGTTTGCTATGGTACCATCCAAGTGGCTGACTTCTTTTATTGCATTTCTTAACTGCCTAACCTTTAAAGCATTGTAGAAAATTTATTATTTCCATCTCCCACTTTTAACCAATGGAGCTTTGATTTTTGCTTGAAATATTTTTCTTCCAATCCCGAAATGTGCATCCAATGAGTATAAGCAGCCGCTTCATTCCTTTGTGCCAGTCATGACGGGTTTGTCATAGTTTCCAGCTGACATTGACATAGCTTTGTAAAAGCTTCCTTTCTCTTCTTTGTCAAGTCTCCCAAACTCTCTTTACTCATAGCTCTTATTATTGGTTTCAACGCTTTTTATTTCTTGGAAAATCGATATATCGCTGAAGTTGAATGATGAAGAGTCTCCTTAGAATCCCAGTAATCCTTTTTCATCTGTTGAAACCAAGGGTCCAAAGCCAACACATTCGTAAACTTGAATGGTTTCCTTATAAGAGGTTTACCCTTTTGTATCCTAATCCTACATCGTAAATGATCAGAACATCCCCTGCTTCAAACACTTCATATGATTTTTGAAAATCAGCAACCCAATGATCATTTACCAAGACACGATCTAATTTCTTGCAAATAAGCTGATCATCTTCTCTCTTGTTACACCACATGAGTAAAGGTCCATAAGACTGCATATCCATTAAAGAACAATAGCTTACCAAATCCTGAAAGTCTCTCATTCCCGCCGTTACTGATGGGTTTATATCATAAGCTGAATGTTCTCCACCATTTAAAATTTTATTAAAATTGCCATAGATGATCCATGGTTTATTCCTCAACAGACCTGAATCAAAATAGTTTCTCAAATCTTCACAGAGCATCTTTCTTTCCTCCACAAAATTTGAAGCGTAAACAAATGAAAAAGAGAATTCAGTAGTCATCCCTTCCATTAGAACTGAACAGGTGAGCATCTGTGAGCAAGTAAAACAAGGTGTTATTCTTACTTTCGAATTCCAGACCACCCATATCCTCCCTAAATATGAGAAGTATAATTCGAAAGAAAGGACCAACCTTGAAAAACTGATTTCGCAATGCCTTCTGCTCTACATTCATTTACCCTTGTCTCGAGCAAGCAACCAAACTGAAAATTACCCTTACATATCCAATCTCGAACAACCAAATGTTTAGACGATTTGTTAAAATCGCGGATATTCCAGAAAAATATCGACAAAAAAATTAATTGGGAAATGATCTAGCACTTTAATTCCTTAAAGGATAGTAGATTGAGTAGAAATATTTGCTACCATTCCCATTGTTTTTTTTGAACTGCGAGTGAAGAACTGCCTTTGTGGTAACACCGTCTTTAATCCTCTCAGCTTTGATGTCGTTGTATCAACCAATACTTTTTCCTTATCCCCATCTTCCTTAATTACTTAAGAAGTATTCGTAATCTCTTTATTATTCTCTTCATTATCCCCCTTTTCTCGACAAGTAGAAAACGAATTTGAGAGAATTGAAACTTCACCAATTGTTAGATCTCCTTTTTTCTTATTTCCTTCTATAGATACCACCTCCTCATATACAGCAAGAACTGCAAATCTCAATGGAGATACCAACAAACTCTTTTTCCCTTGTGGAAAACCTCCTTTCTTAAAGTTTTTCAAACTTCCTTTAGGTGAAAGTTGTTGCCAAACTTCCTTTTCAGCTTTTTCGGCCAGTTGGACGTTTCCCACATCCTTAATATCTGAGACAAGTGACTGCTCATTTGTATTCCTGACTGTAATTTTCTCACCAATGGCTGGTTGTATCTCGTTAATACATAACTGTATACATTTTCGCATCCCACGTCTGTATCGCCATCTACAGGATGTAACGAAAATTGTTGTAGATATTGCTTGTTGATAACCAAATCAGCTGAACATTCACTCTGAACATTCACTCAGTGGTGCAACCTTCACCCTCATATGTAGCTTCATCTACAGGATGTGGTGGAGCTTGTGTTGTCTGATTAATTTTCTGAACTTCTGTTGTATTCAAAACCATAGCACAAGCCTTCGCAACCACAACAGTAGCTTGTGACGATTTAGCTTGTTAAAGTATTTTAGGAACCTCCTCTGCATACCCAGCCTTTTCCCATTATTCCCTCAAATGTCCCCATCAAAAACAAGCATTACATTTTTGAGGGAGTCATGGGTACAAATAAAGCACTTTTGATACTACACCTTGTATTGTCTTGAAACAAAACGAGTTCAGTAATGGTTTTGTTAAATCCATATCCACAAAAACCTTAGCTTCATCGAATTTATTGCACAGCTCCGTGTTTAGATGGAGACGTTTTGGTTCCCCCACATAGCTGAATAGGAAACTTAGACCCTTCCAAGTGTACAAAGATGGCGAAACTTGCTTTAAAACCACCCATAACAGCATTTTGTGAAGCACTGATTGGTCCTCCTCAACTATTGGTCCATACTTTGATACCATCATCAGTTTATCAGCGATATTCCACATGACTCTCGTAGAATTCTATCCCTGATTACTCTATCTCGAATGCGAAACTTGATTGTAGTTGAGTTTACTACAAACGCATCAATTCGTATAGATTAATTTCCATAAGTTCATATTTTGTTCACAATCACGTGAATCTTAGCAATGTACGGAGCAGCTTCCGGAAACTTTCCGATTATGAGATCATCCCATAACATAACTTGGTCATTGAGAATTTCCTCCGGAACAACAATGAATGATTTACCTTCTTTCCAAGAGATCATCAAATCATGTTTTTAAAGTGTTGGAAATTTTTTAACAACTGACAAATCATGTCTTCGTGAACCAGTAGCTGTTAGAGTAGCTGCACCTGTTGAAGTCTGATCACGAGCCAAAGAGTCTGATACACCTGAAACAAATCTCTCCTCTGAAACAGACTCATCACCCCCTCCAGCCTTCGCCAACTGTGACTTTGAAACCGAAGCCAATAACAACTCTTAAACACAGCAACAACCTCTGGAACCTTTGCAACTTTCACTGCATCAGACTCTGAAACCGAATCACCTACAGAGACGTTTAAATCATCCTTTACTGCCCCTGAAACTCACAGCAAGCGAGCCACCAAGCCTGGCGGCGCAGCCATGCTTTAAAACCCTGAAACGTCTTTATGATTGCCTGAAATCGCCTTTGTGACCACCTCCTGAAAAATCAGAGCTAATTCCAGTAATTCATATTCACACACGTATGTTTAACCAACTAAAAAGATATTAGAGTCATCACTTCTAGAGTCGGTTATAAGAAGTGATGAAATTCATTTATGTTAATAAAAAACATATAAATATATTAAATAAATTACACAATACACATGAGATCTTGTAGTGAATTCATTAAGACAATCATTGGGTTTGATGGGGGAAGACTGATTTTAAAGTCTATAATTTTAGTTTCGTAAAGTAATTGTTGGACCAAAAGAAAGTGTTGACTCACAGTAAAAGATGGAGAAAGAATCTCTAAGACTTTTGGTTTTGGGATACGGAGACGCAAGCAGCGGAAGAGGATGCTTTATATGCTTCTCAGCCCATGCCGACGACATTTGCAAAGGTTGGTGCCGCTTAGCTTTGCAGAGCAACCCGAAACTAAATAGTAATTACTAAATAACTTATCAATCTGTCCTTTTATATATTTTCATCTTTCAAAACTTGCAATGCGTCATTTTTTTGGGTTGAAGTGTTAAATTTATTGATCAACAAAATAGAGTTATTTACATGCGTGTGAGATAAATAAAAGAAACTCCAATTTTTTTTATCAAAACCCCCTTGCTTTGAACCACCTCTGTAGAAGTGATGCAAGATGTAGATGGTCTTGATAACGAAGTGATACTACTCGATTATATATCGTTTTCTCAATAAAACGAATCAGGTAACTAAACGAGTGTTGAACATGTTGATATCGTCTCTCGTTTTGCTCATGCCAAACTTAGTAAATAGTTGTCTGAAACACCAAGCGAAGAAGAATATAGGAAAGTTGATCATATCGATATACAGTACGCATGTGAAGTGTGGCATCCCAATCGGGATCTGAAGCCATGCCCAACAGATCACCAACTATATCCACCCTAATTGTGAACGTATAAGGACATACGAAGAAGATATGATTCATTGTCTCATCCAGTTCACCACAAAAAAAAGACAAGGTTGTATACAACCCCACACTCGAGTCCTAGAACCTGTAGAAAGAGGATCATTAATTGCTAGCCAAGAGATGAAAGCAAACCATGGGAGCGCTTGAGCAAACTAGATGACCCGACTCCATTTTGTCGATATGCCTCGAATTCGATCTGGTTCAATGTTTTTGGCGCAGAAAACTGTGTAAAACTTCCAACATCGTGACGCCATAATACCTTATCCGATCCTGCATTTTGCTGCCGTGGAGTCGTTAATAGGATTTGGTCAATGAGCTGACTAGACTGCACATGTCTCCAGTGCCCTTCCACCACCATTTCCAATACCCTTGCATTCTGTCTCAGCCCAAACTGAACAAACTCTCTCGGTCCTACCAACTCTTCTAGTCTACTTGTTGACAGCCAATTATCAAGCCAGAAAAATGTTGTTTGACCATTATTGACTTCCATTTTTATAAACTCCCTCACTTGTGGCCCGAGTTTGAGAAGCTTATGCCAAATCCATGAACCCTCTGTGGTTTCTTTAACATCCCAAAAAACTCATTACAAAAAAGATAATGCCTCATCGAAGCAAACCACAACAAGCCTGACATGGTAAAAAGTTTCCAGACCAAACTAAAAGCTAAGATCCAACAAACTCTCGAATCCCCAATCCTCCTTCACTTTTTTAGTAAACAGACCACTTTCCATGAAACTTTTGCTTTGTGAGAGTCGTTTGTTGAATCACTCCAAAGGAAAGCACCACACATTTTTTTAACCTCCTAAAAACACCACTTCAGTAACCAAAAAACTGAGCACCAAAAGTTAGCAATACTAAATATAACAGATTTGATATCCTGTAACCTTCCAGCAAAGAATAGATGTCTATTTGTCAAGCTAATTATTCTTGTGCATATCTTATATATAAGAGGATCGTAGTCAAGTTTTGTCATTTTCTTCGTTGTTAGCGGAAGACCTAGAAAGCGAATATGAAAGAAGTTGTCAATAAAACTGATTCAACAAAATCCTACAATCGTCAATCAAAGATGCAAAAGTCTTCTCGCACATCAATCTCGAGCTTATACGTCTGTGATCGAATATCTTCTCTCTGTGGACATCATACTCGTTTTTTCTTATCAAGATTTTGTCCCAATGGGTTTTTCTTGGTAAGGTTTTTAATGAGCTGATGCTTCACAGGGTTCCAAGCATAGCCTTTAGTGTCTTTGTGGCTAAGCTTGAGGGGGAGTATTGATCCATGAATATCTTGGATTCTCCATAATTAAATTCTCCATCCATTCTCTCTCCTCCATGCAAGCTTGTGATGATTTTCTATGCTTTACATACAAGTCATGGACGTTTTTCCATGTTTGTCATGCAGATCATTTGTAATTAATAGTTATCATCTCTCATTCTTCTATTTCATTGTATTGTACAATTGAATCATTTGAATAAGAAGTTTTCTTCTATTTCATTCTCTTATTCTCCATACTATTCTCTATTCTACACTTTATTCTCTTTTATTCTCTTATTGTTCCGCAAATTCTAACACTTTGTATTTGAGCAGGTTCCTCCACATCCATGATCCCAAAGATTTGAATTCTCTCATAGTCTAGACCGAGCCTTTTCGGATTAAATAAATCTGTATCTAATTCACCCAAAATGAAGGTTTGCATATAGTATTCTCCAAATCAGCTTCAAACAACAGACCTTATTCACTATTTCGTTTAAACAAGCCTCTGGTAATCAGAATGCAAAATTCCAAGAGTTCGTCAAGCTATGAATTATAGATTCAATGAGTTGTAACCTTTCTGCAAAAGACAAGTATTTTGCTATCCAACATCTTATTTTACCTTGAATCTTCTCTAGAAGAGGGTTGTAATCTTCCACTCTCATTCTCCTTGTCAATAGAGATAGACCCAAATATCTCAGTGGTAATACGCCCGAGTCAAAAGGGAACTGATCAAATATATTCTCTTTAATTTTATCTGCAACACCTTCCATGAATAAAATAGACTTCTCAAAACTTATATTCAGCCCCAAAAATTTTGCAAAATATGTGAAGTTATTGAGAATGCCTTCTATTGATCTCTTCTTATCATCCGTAAATACTAAGAGATCATATGCAAAGCACAAATGTGTGAAGATAAAATTTAAAACCTACCAGCTTATTCGTAGCAGCCTTGTTTAGCATCTTTGACAGTACATTCATACTTATCACAAAAAAATATGGCGAGAGTGAGCATCTTTGTCGTAACCCTGTTGACACTAGAAGTACCTGCTAGTTCTCCATTCACTTGGACTAAAGAAAAAAGTAGTTGTGATGCAAACGTTTATCCAATGAATAAATTTTTGTGGCAAGTTCAGAGTTGTTAGTGTCGTAAGCAGAAAATGCCCTTAAACTGAATCAAAAGTCTTTGAAATATCAATTTTCATAGCATATCGCAAAATCTTCAGTATGAAGCACATTTTCCATTAGCAGACGATTCTTAATAAAAGCAGACTGATTTGGCATGTTAAAATTCGTTAAAATCCCTTTTAACCAATTAGCCAGAATGTTTGATATCACTTTGTAAATAACATTACAACAAATGTACATTTTTTAAAATGAATGTTAAATTATATTCAAACAAAAAAAACGTTTTACATTGAATTTTCAAGACTTGAAATTTGCTGCAGAGAAAAATTAAGAGTTTGACAATTTTATTTTTGAAAGATCATCGGGTAGCAAACCATCTCTCCAGCTCTTATCGTATCGCGTCTCTCCCATGTCTTGAATTGATGACAGTCTGTTACGAATGTTTTATTCAATGAATCCTACAAGCTGAGAAGGATGAGTGGAGGGTTCACTATGTCTTCTACCATTTCTTTCCCGCCATATGGTATGAATAGTTGTTTGAAACACATATCTCAACAGAAAAAGGAGCTTTTCTTGTGATTCATCAACTAGGAGAGCAATAATACCATCCCAATGCATCATGTACTTAGATTTTAGAAGGTTGTGAGTAAGATTTTTTCATATCTCCCCCGAATATGTACATGTGAAGTAGAGGTTCCGTATTTCCATAGATTCCGGATAGACACTGCAATTTACCAAGGCCCATGTGTTCCAACTCAAAGTTTGATCTCCCACTGAGAGTCTATTTTGAATTGTGAGCCATGATATGAAAGAATATTTAGGTGTTGCGTACAGACTGCATTGTTTTAGTTTGCTTACATGTTTCTTTTGAGTTGAACTTGCATTTGAATTTATCTCCTTTATACTTCCATAACACCAAGTCATGTTCTAAAACTGTCCCTTTTTGGCGTTGGTGTTCAATCACTTCGTGAATACTTTCCAGTGCTTCAATTCAGTGAATTCTTCTTCGATGTGTAAGTAGAACACTTTCAACTGTTGAATGTAGTTGTATTCGCAAGTTTATACAGCCATGAATTCCTGTAACGTCTATTAGTCGATCCATTGGTGTCCATTTATCAAACCAGAATGATGTTCAACGACCATTATAGACTTATACTTTACACAAAGATGTTGCAAGCTCTAGATATTTCAATAACTTCCTCATTGTCCATGAACCAAGAGATGAGGTGTCATTAACTGATCAAAAAGATCCCTTCCGTATTAGATATTATCAAACCCAGTTGACCCATAAGGACGAGTATTCTGAGAGAATCCTCTAAATCATCTTCAAACAACTCACCTTCCTAGCTTTTTCTTTTGGCTGTCATACATCCTTCCAATAAACTTTGTCTTTCTTTGGGTTTAACTCTGGCCCACCCAGACCGTAGAAATGCTGTGCAAAATTTATCAATCTCTTCGATACAAGCCTTGGGTAGTTGAAATGAAGAAACTCCAAAAGTTCGTGAGGCTATGAATAACAGACCCAATAAGTTGCAGTCTCCCTACAAATGAAAGATGTCTTACTGTCCATCAGCTTATATGACCATGTATTTTCTCTATCAAAGGCATATAATCATTAACCGTCATCCTCTTAGTCAACAAAGGTAACCCTAAGTAACGTACTAGGAGATGGTCACATTCTGATGGAAACTGGTCCAAAATAACATCCCTTAGCGTATCTGTTACCCCCGCTATGTATAATGTTGATATTTCAAGACTTATACACAGCCCTGAAACTTCAGCAAAATCTTTGAATACTTGGAAAATTCCCTAAATAAATTGTTTAGTTTCCTTCTGAAAAAACCAAAAAATCATCCGCAAAGTATAGATGTGTAAGCTTAAGGTTTTGACAATATCGGTGGTAAACTATACACTTCTCCAAAGCTGTCTTGTCTAATATTTTTGACAGCACATGCATACAGATTACAAAGAGATAAGGTGATAAAGAACAGCCTTGACGCACCCCTCTTACACTTTGAAAAAAACCCTGCTAGTTCCCCATTCACTTGAGCTGAAAAAGAAGCTGTAGTTAAGCATAATCTTAGCCAATGAATAAATTGTTTAGGGATACCCAGCACCTTTAATGTAGATAATAGAAAAGATCATTGAACAGAGTTTAAGGCCTTTGATATAGCTATATTTACCACACAACAAGCCGATACTGTTTCCTTATGATAATGTTTTACCAATTTTGAAGCAATGAGGACATTTTCCATGAGAAGTCTATCTTTAACAAAAGCATATTGGTTTGGAGAAATACATTTTGGTAAAATCTGTTACAACCGATTGGCTAGGATTTTTGAAATAACCTTATAGATGGTGTTTTAACAAGAAACATAATGGTAGTTTTTCATCTCATGTGCTTCTGTCTTCATAGGAATAAGAGATAAAATGGTGGAATTAAGCCCTTTTGGTAGAAACCCCTTGTTAAAGAAAGATTGGATAGCCACAACGAAATCCTTTCCCACAATCTCTCAAGTAGATTTGAAAAACTCACATGTGTAACCGTCTGGACCCGGAAATTTGTTTTCTGACATATCAAATAATACTTTTCACATCTTTTTTTGTCACTACGCTTGTTAACATAGCCTTATCCTCCTCCGCACACTGAAAACCGAACAGCTCATGTAATTCTTCCTCCGATATTCCCTTATAATTCAGATTAGAGTATGCCAGGAAATTATGGAAAAAGTTTATGATTCCACTTTAATTTTGTCTTGAGTATTAGCTACAGTCCCATCATCTCTCTTGCTCTCTCGTCTTAAGTTCTGGAATTGTCTGTTCTTTACCGATTGACGAAAAAACAGTTATTGCCATCACCAACCTTTAACCAATGCAACTTTGATTTTTGACGCATACATTTTCTTCTATTTCTGCCAAATGCTTCCACTTTTCATAAGCCCATGTCTCCATATCCATCAGTTTTTGGCTCGGATTAGTAAAGTTTTTTCTTGGAAATCGCATTGTGCCTCATATCCATCAGTTCTCTCTAATTTTTGGCTTAAGAGCTTTCATTTTTTTATCGTCAAAATAGAGCAGGTGTTGAGGTGTATAGCTCATCAGTCCTTGTCCAAAAATGCTTCACCATCCGTAGAAAGCCTGGGAGACTAGTTAACACATTTGTGAACATAAAAGGATGCCTCGGCGTAAGAGTTGCAGCCGTTATCTGAATACTGCAACACATAGTATCCTGCGAAAATTTATGGAGCCATGTATCATTAACTAGCGTACCATCAATTTTTTTGCATATCAACCCTTCATCTCTTTTATTACACCATGTAAATAACGGATCATGAAAGACATATCAGTAAAAGAGCAATATCTGACCATTTCCTGGAAGTCTCGCATGCCCGAGGTAATACAAGGAGACACCGTATAATTTGAATGTTCCTCTAACTCTAGAGTCTTGTTGAAATCTCCAAATATAAGCCAGGGTTTATTTCTAAGCATTGTCAAATTTTTGTGGTTTCTCAAATCCTCCCACAACATTTTCCTTTCTTCTACAAAATTAGAAGCAAAAATGAACGAACAGAAAAACTCCTCGTACCCTCCAACAAAAACAGAGCATGTGACTATATGTCCACTTGTAAAACACGGAGTTAGTCTCACCTTCGGACTCCATTTGACCCATATCCTACACAGCATATTGAAATCATATTCGGCATATTGAAATCATATTCGGCATAAAAGACCAATTCTGAAAAACTATATTGACAATTCGCTCTGCTTTCTTTTCCTTGACATGAGTCTCCAATAGGCAGCCGAATTGAAAAGATCCCTTTTTATCTATTTACGGACTACTGAATGCTTTGTTAACTTATTGAATCCTTTAAAATTACAATAGAAACTCGACATTAATGATTTCTCCAGGTGGTAATCTGTTTATTCAAAATACTAAGATTAATATCCTTAGCTTTTGAGTATTTGGATCTGATTTGAACTTACTGTTTCTTTTGGCTTGACGTGGGGGATTTTGTTTGTAACGGTATCCCTGATTCCAAAACCACTTGGCCATCAACCTATGGGTCCTCAAAGCCCACTTTCTCTGTATGCTTTGGGTCCTCAACATTAACCACATCCTCTTGCTCAATATGTTCAAAAATTTCTCCCTCTTCCTCATTCTTATCACTTAGAACAGAAAATCTTGTGATGATAAGAAGGAGACCTCACCATATTCCAATTCCTTGTTCCCCTTATGTGGACTACGTCCTGCTCTCACTTGTGTAGACCACTCCTCATTTTTCTCACTCATATTCTGAACTGTTGTTTCTAGCACTACCTCTTTAATATCCATTCAACTCCGTTTCCACAATCTTTGCTGGGGAACTTGTAGTCAAAACTGGGGAATGTTCTACCATTGTTAGAGCTTGGTCCTTACCTGTATATTTACACCTTTATTTGCCACGCATACCATTTGTAAATGCCCTCACTTCTCACAAATGTAACATTTAGGCGGTAGCCACGGGTATGAATATTCCACTATAGTATCCTTCCCCTTATAGTTGAATTTCATTTATTTAGGTAACTCCTTTGTAAGGTCTGCCTTAACAAAAACGTGTGCCACTTTAACATCCAAACATTGAGCTGTATTCGGATGCAAACGAACTGGTTCTCCAACCACACTAGTCACAAAACTGAGACCTTTCCACGACACCATTTCTATCGAAACATGTTTGAGATGAACCCAGAGTGACTAGTGCGGAACATCAACTAAATTTACACAATCCTGTGTCGAAACTTTATGAACATATTTACTAAGAATTTTATTCTTCTGAACCCAATGGAACAGTTACTACTAGAATTGGAGAGGAGATCACCTTCCCCACCGTCAAAACCACCCCCTCCATTAACGGCTGGAGAAGACAGGGGTTGCCTTGAAGAAGAGGAAGGAAGAAAACGAAAAAGCCTATCTCCTTCGGAATTGCCCCCTTTGCAAAACGCAGCGTTTTTGTGTTGCTCTGTTTTTTTTTAACATCTTCTATATTTATTGAATTAAATTCATATAGGTACAATGGAGAGCTTTCGTTATCATACGAGGAACCAAAGAGTAATACTCATAGATTAAATTATTTGGTATTCTTTCCTTCGCGAATATATCTGCCGGAATGTTGCAAGACCGGGGTGTCCACCCAAATTGAACCTCATCAACCTTCAGCCTCCAAATGTTGAATATCCCTTATCCAATTAAACACTCTGAAGTTCAATCTTGTCCCATTAATGATCTTCATCATCTCTTGATTATCTCCTTCAAAGTAAACTTTTCTAATTCCTTTGCTCCAACAACTATGCATCTCAAATAACAGAGCTTGTAATTCACATTCCATAACCCCTTATGTGTTCTTTCCTATCGCTTTTCCAGCACCAACAAAAGTCCCATTACTATTACGAATCACCCAACCTGCTTTAGAAGGAATTTGGTCACTTAAAAAGGAGCCATCAAAATTACATTTCATCCATCCAGACTCAGGAGGTTTCCATAGCTCTACATTTCCTCCTAGCTGTAAAGCTCTATGTCGACAAACAGAACCTGTCATGTTTTCTTGTGCCTCCAACCAATCCTTTGTGTCCATACCTGCAACATTTAAAGAAGTTTGCCAAGATATATTTTGTTGTTGATAACAAAGTAAATTTCTACTTTTCCATATTCTCCATAATATCCAGAATGGTAATTGACTAAAAACTGGAGTAGATGCTTCATTATTCAGACTTAGGATCGCCTTAAGTTTAACTTCTAAAGCCACTTTTGAATCTGACAAAACCAGAAGAGGTAAACCTGATGCTCGCCAAATTGCTTTAACATAATCATAGTCAAAAAATAAATGCTGCATTGTTTCTTCTTTAGAACATCATCGTCTACATAGGGAATCATGATTTATATGTTGTCTTTTTAAAGCTTCACCTATAGAAAGGGCCCCAGACATTAGTTTCCAAATAAAATGTTTGATTTTTGGAGCAGTTTGTGCTCGCCATATTTTCCTTTTCATGTGTAGATCACTCAGCGGTAGAGAGATCAGATTTCATGATGTTGAATGTGAGGCTAACCAATAAGCAGATTTGACATTGTATAGCCCTTCTTTGGTGTATAGCCAGCCAAGCCAATCTCCTGAAGCATTTGGACTGACTTTTAAAGGTAAGACTTTGGTAACATCTTCAGCATGAACCAATTCTTTAACTCTGTCTACATTCCAATTTGTTCCCAAATCATTAAGGAGATTAGAGACCATACAAACCTGAGTATTTTCATTCATTTTGGCCAGTGGACGGGAAGGTTTGGTTGGAAGCCAAAGGTCAAGCCAAGCATTTACTTACCATTACCAATTATATATCGAAGACCCTTTTGCAGAATTTTTCATCCATGTAAAATGGATTTCTAGATAAAAGAAGCGTTAACACCTTTCTTAGCATTAAGAAAATTTACATCAGGGAAATACCTTCCTTTTAAAACTCTTGCCATTAAACATTATGGATTTTGAAGTATCCTCCATCCTTGCTTCCCAAGTAAAGCTTGATTGAAACTTTCTAACTCACGAAATCCTAAACCTCCTTCACCTTTAGGAATACTTAATCTTAACCAATTCAAACCTTTCTTATCATTTCCTTTGTTCCACCAGAACCGATTTAGTATCCCATTAATCTCTTTGCAAATTTCTCGAGGAATTTTATAAACAGGCATCGAATAAATGGGCATTGCCAAAGCCGCAGATTTGAGTAATACCTCCTTTCTTCCCTATGATAAGAAGTTCTTACTCCATCCTTGTGTTTTATCCTTGACTTTATCAATTATAAATTGAAACAACTCACTCTTCTTCTTATTAAACTGCTCTGGAAGTCTCAAGTATTTATTGTTACCGCCTTCATTATGAATACCGAGAATATGCCTCATCTTCCTCTTAACTGTGTGATTGACCTTACTTCCGAAAGTAATAGCGGATCTCCTCAGGTTTACTGACTGCCCTGAGACTTCTTCATACCTTGAGAGAATGTCCTTTATAACTTTAGAAGATTTTTCATTTGCCAGCATGAAAAACAAAGAATCATCTACAAACAAAAGATGTGATATCGCCGGGCTTGAGTTACAGATTTTGATCCCTTGAAGCTGCCGTTTTAAAGCCGCTTGATTCATCATGTGAGAGAGAACTTCAACACAAAGGATGAATAAATATGGAGAAAGAGGGTCTCCTTGTCTAAAACCCCCTTTCCGGAATAATATTTCCATGAGCTGATCCATTAATTAAAACAGAAAAACTTACAGATGATACACATTTCATAATCCAACCAATCCATTTGTATGCAAACCCTATATGCTTCATCGTTTCTTCAATAAATTTCCATTCTAATCGATCATAAGCTTTGGTTATATCAGTCTTAAAAGCCATATATGATGTAGCTTGTCGTTTCCTGACTTTAAGAGCATGTAATATTTCATGAGCCAAAATGATATTATCAGTTATCATTCTACCTGGTAGGAAAGCCGCTTGTTGCTCTGAAATCAGGCTAGTCAGATGAGGCTTTAGTCTGGAAACTAAGATTTTTGAGATGATCTTATAACTCACATTACATAGTGTTATTGGTCGGAAATCTGCCATAGACGTTGGAGCTTCCACCTTGGAAATTAGACAAATATTTGTATGGTTGTGACTCTAATCTATATCAGTAGACTCAAAGAAACGATGAACTTCTGCAATCACTGTTTCATTAACTTCATCCCAAAACTGCTGATAGAAATTCCCTGTGAATCCATCTAGACCTGGTGCTCGATGGGGTCCTCGCTGATACACTCTAGAAGAATCCATGACAGAGATGATCCTATTCTTGACTCTTCTATTATGAAAATACTGAGTATACGTTCACCGGCCATTAACCAATTGTGTTGACTTTTTTGTTTCCAATACAACTCTTCATCGATATAAGCTTGATGTAAATCACTCTGCAGCCTTGTTTATTCTGTCAAAGAAATAGATCATGATGCTATTGCTTGATCCAGTTTAAAACGAGTAATCTTTATTCTCTCTGCAGCATTATACTTATTGTTTTTCTTCCGTCTGGATATAGCTTTCCGACATTAAATTAGTTTATTACTTAGAGATGAGTGAATTAGGTTGCCTCGCTGATTTTTCCATTCCCTAATCATTGCTTCTTTGAATCCTTTTTTTCAATAAATCTGCAGTCATAATGAAAATGTCCTCTAAAATCATCAACTCCATCAATCATATCAGTAACAAGTGGTCGATCATCTGATCCACCAAAATCCAAAAATGTAGTTTCAGATTTTGGAAATAAAGTGTGCCACTCATTAGTAGCCATTGTACGATCCAAGCAACAAAGTACACTATGCAAACCTCGCTGGCCAGCCCACGAAAACCTGTTCCCAATTGAATTAACATCTATAAAACCACAACTACGAACCATTTGTCTCAAAGACTAGAAAGAAGACTCAGGCCTTATTCTGCCTCCTTGTTTCTCATGGTTTCCTAAGAGTTCGTTAAAATCTCTACAAATAAACCAGGGAAGCCCCCTTCTAGTAATAGCCAATAGTTCTAATTTCTCCCAAAGGATGTGCCTAAATCTAGGATTTGGGTTTCCATAACCAAAAGACAAGTAAAAACCCAACTCATTACTATTAACATAACAATCTACAAGATTTAATGATTGAAAAGAAACTAAAATAACTAGAGGAGGCTTCCAGAGAACAGCTAGGCCCCCACTTGACCCTACTAGAGATACAATCACAGAACTACTATATCCTAATTCACAAGCTTTGTCTTGCACATAATCATTTTTCTGTTTAGTTTCTGACATGCATATGATGTCCGGGAGATACTTTCGTGTCATCTCCTTAAGGCGTCAAACTATCAAATTATTGCCTAGACCTTGGCAATTCCAACAGATTGTTTTCATAGTGGCAGTGGTGGATTCGAGCCCACCGCGCCTCCGGTCAAGTTAGGCTCCTGCATAGGGGAACCACTTCCTTATCCATTCTCAAATAGTAAAACTCATTGATTCTCAGAGATTCTCGATAATTCCAAATGGTTCTCATGTTTCCTTTTGCCTCGGTCATTAATATCAATTGCACTGGTAGAAAACCTGTTGTTAGCATTCATCAGAGTAAGAGGGAAAATGCTACCTGAAAACCTTCTGTGAGCAGCATTTCTATGAATATCACCAAGCGAGTTCTCAAGAAGTAAATTTGAATTAAATAGTTCAGTATCATTCAGTTCTTCCCGGTTCAAGTTGTATGATCCTTCGGAATCTAAAAGATTTTCTAGAGCATCATGGTTTGGGTCAATATCAGAAAACTCTGGTTCTTCATTCTCATCAAGTTCAACAGTATTATGTTCCTAAACATCCTCTCTAATGATAACCTCTGTACCGCCATTCTGCTCCGCATTATCCAAAGCCTCATCACCATCCAGTTCCCGAAGAATCACCCCGTCATTATGGTTTCCTACCGGCGGAAAATCCTCATCATCATCATTCCTAGGTTGATCATCTCCTCCATTTTGAATAAGACAAGCCCCAGTATCATGTGTAATCAGCCCGCAAACCTCACAGAAGCCCCTAACCCTCTCATATCGAAACCGCAGAAGAGTATTAACACCACCCGAGAATTGAAAATTTCTATGAAAACACATTGGATGAGTGATATCCCAATGGAGTAAGACACGTACATAGTCGATTCTTGCTGCCATCTCTACCTCAAATTTAACTTCCAAACCTGACCCATTGCATGACCAATATGCTCCACCACACTACGATTAAGAAACTGAAAAGGTATTTCCCTTAGCCATACCTAGAACGGTATAAAATTCAGTAATGGTATAAGAGGATCCCAGCGTTGTAGTATCAACATCCGATCATTAAACGTCCATGGTCCCCGCTTAAGTACCAAATCCAACAAATATTTAGAAGGAAAAATGAATTGAAATTGGTTTCTGTCAAAAATTCGACCATGAACGAGACCAGTTTGACCCCAAATTCTTGGCATGAAGCAATGATGGATCAAAGATATTACGTCGTGGCATCACCGGTCGCCCAAAAAGAATGAACCGGTTATCGGCCAAGGCTTGATTAACAATCTCCTCCGGTATTGGAATAGGACCATCATCCACACCAAGGTTGATGTCTTATACCGCTCTTTGCAAATTGTCTGTCATTTTTGTAAAATCTCGAAGAAACTGAAATCGATAATCGCTTAACAAAGCAGAGAAGATGAATTGAAACAGACCATAGTCGGACAATTGTATATATAGAAACGCAGACACAACCGCCACACTTGCATCACGATGGATCGTGGATCCAATCGTGGAGATTAAAGGCCAGTAGATAGTGGATTGAGGGTCTTCCACTCCACTGATCAAATGTAAAACCGTTATCAGAACAAAGTAAAACCACCATTTGAAAAGATCACACAAAATTTTCACGACAATCGCTGGAGCAATCGTCGATATGATCGCCATTTTTATTTCTGTTTTTATTAGTATTGTTGGAATAATTATTTTGTTTTGACGACTCAATGTGTTGCTCTGTTTATGAGGGGAAAATTAACAAATGTATATTTACATTTTGTTTAGTTAGACTCAACTAAAAATAAAGACAGGTTTTTAGGTAATTTAGTTATTCGAATAAATTTGTATAAAAATTTTACATGTGGATTTTCTTTTCTTTTCTTTTTTCTTTCTTTTTTCTTTTTCTTTGGCTTTGTTTTTGCAACTATTTTTTTTGAGTAATATGTAAAATTATATTCAAGAAAAAAACTTTTTTACAAAACGTTTATTGATACACTCGAAAGGAAAATCTAAGTGATCGTAAAGCTCAGATTCAATGGAGTGCGGAGTGGATGCCTCGTTAAAACCCAACAATTAGAAAACTCGAGTGGGACAAAACTAGAGGTTGGAAAAAAGAGTACATCCAACACCGGCGAATGAGTTGAAAATAAAATATTTGAATAAAATTGATAGAGATAAAACAATCAAAACATTAGATTCTTGTATTAAACCAAACTTGAAGACCCATCTCCATGATTCCTCGGCGTTGTAGTGATAACAAACGGTTCCGAACAGCCTTATCCATCTCTCGGAGAAGACGGTCCATGGAAGAAGGAGGTTCTCCATGACGTCGTGAGTTTCTTTCCTTCCATATGAAATACACAACCACTTGGAATGTGTATTTGGCCAGGTAGTCCCGAGTGCTTGTCTCTCCTGAAACTGAAAGTGTGAGCAAAATGTTTGAGAAGTGAGGAATATACTTGTGTTGTAGGATGCGGGATATGAGGCGAAACCAAATGTTGGTGGTGAACGGACAGTAAAAAAACAAGTGATCCCTAGTTTCCAGTGGCATTGGACAGCAGACATAATTTTGAACCGAGTTTGAAGCCCAGAGGACCATTCGATCAGCTGTAGATAAGCAGTTGAGGGCTGCTAACCACATTATGAAGGAGAACTTTAGAGTTGCATGCGTGAACCAAACTACCTTGGACCATTGTTGAGTCGGTTGTGCTGGTCTAAGCAGGCTCCGCATTTCCTTAGAGGAGAATGTATTCTTGAATCTATCCTCTTTTCATCTCCATAGTGCTATGTCGGGGCCTTCGTGATGACAGTCCCTAAGCGTTTGAATTTCCTCCTCAATCTGATTGAGGATAGGGCTGCGATGTCTCCTATGTTGGTGAGTGGCGAAAACCTCCCCTAGAATGTCTGATAGTTGAATCCCCAAATCAATGCAGCCTCGTTCACCTAGGGTCTCGAATAACCTACCAAGAGAACACCAATTATCAAACCAAAAAGATGTATTAAAACTGCTCCTTACCTCGGCTTTGTGAAATGGCTTGGCGAGGTCGCGATATTTGAGTAGTTTCCGCCACATCCAGTAACCAGCTTGTTGTCTTGGATTACTTGACCAGAACGATCCTTTGCGGATCAGATTCTTTTGAATCCAATTAACCCAAAGAGAAGAGCGAGCTGAGACTAAACGCCATATCAACTTGTAGCAGGACACAGTGTTAGCAATGGACAGCGGTTTTAAACCAAGTCCCCCTTTTGCTTTCGGCTTGCATACGTCACTCCAAGCAACCTTAGCTTTCCTTGTGTTTAAGTCAACTCCGGACCAGAGGAAGGCTGAACTGATCTTCTCTATCTCGCTTATACAGGCTCGTGGCAGCCGGAAGGCTCCTATCCAAAAGTTTGTCAAGCTGGATATGACTGAGGTGAGAAGTTGGAGATGACCTGCAAAAGACAAAAAATGATTCTTCCAAGAACCTATACGAGCTCGGACTTTGTCAATGAGTGGTTGGTAATATGTACTTGACATTCTCTTGGTGAGTAATGGCAAACCTAGATAACGCACCGGTAGAGTACCTATGGAAAAAGGAAAATCTGAAAGATTGTCCCTAGTACCTGCAGAAATTTTTGTGACAAATAGAGACGTCTTTTCCAGACTAATGGTAAGACCAGAAAACCGAGCAAAATTATCAAAAACATCGATTATACCTTGAATAGAGTGTGGTCGTCCATCTAAAAATACCATAATATCATCCGGAAAGTAGAGGTGGGTAAGGCTGAGAGTTCGACAACCGGGATGGAAGCCAAACTTACCCTCCCTCACTGCCTTCTCTAACATTAAAGAAAGGAAATTCATGCATATGACAAATAGATAGGGAGATAGAGAACAACCTTGTCGTAGTCCTCGCTCACTTCTGAAAAAACCGGTGAGCTCACCATTTATTTGGACTGAGAAAAAAGGCGTAGTAACACAGATCTTAATCCACGCCACAAAGCTTCTAGAAGCTTCATCGCCAATAAAACATTCTTCAAGAATCCCCACTGAACCAAGTCGAAGGCTTTTGATATATCAATATTCATCGCAGAACGTCCAGCTATTTATGGTTTGTGATAATCCTTTACTAATTCTGAAGCCAGAAGCAAGTTCTCCAACATATAGCGGTCTTCGATGAAAGCTGACTGATTTGGAAAAAAAACCGAGGTAGGATTGTCATAAGCCGATTCGCCAGTAGCTTAGATATGATTTTGTAGATCACGTTGCAACATGAGATAAGGCGGTAGTCCTTCATGCTAATGGTTCCAGTCTTCTTGGGAATCAGAGCTAGGATTGTGGTATTGATACCTTTAGGCAAAAAAACAAACTTAAAGAATGATCAAATGGCCACACAGAGATCCGCTTTGACTATACTCCAGACCTCCTTATAGAATTTGACTGTGAATCTGTTCGGTCCCAGGGATTTGTTGGATGGCATAGAAAAGAGAACCTTTTGTATTATTGTTTCTGTGATCTCAGCTAACATGGCAGACCTGTCCTCATCAGAGCATATGTTAGGTAGATAAGCAGAAATATAAGGTACAGACAGACCAGTGTAATCAAGTGGATGGGAGGTGAACAACTCGATGAAGTAGCAGATAGCTTCCAGCTTAATGTCCTTGGGATGAGTAAGAATATCGCCATTCAGAGTGTTGATAATATCAATAGAATTCCTTGTTTCCCTTTCTTTTACTACACAATGGAAAAAACGGTTATTACGGTCACCCACTTCAATCCAGTGAAGTTTAGCTTTATGTTTAAGATATTTCTCTTCGAGCGAAGCTACACTATCCCAGGCCTCGTGAGCTGCAGCCTCGTCATGAATAGCTTGAGGGGTTGGAGAAGCTAGCGTGACATTCTGCTTATCACAAAAAATCTTAAAAGCATCCTTAGTCCGTTTCCAGAGATGGTGAAGCCTATGGCGACTGAGCTCCCGAATTGTTGGTTTGAGGAACTTGAGCTTCTTTGCAAATCTAAACATAGCCGATGTTGATTCAAACAGAACCGGAGTATCATCCCAATAAGCCTGGACTGTCGGCTTGAAATCAGGCAAAGAGATGATGGCATTAACGATCTTAAAAGGACCTCGCGGCTTATACGTCCTGGGACTGAGAGTGATGATTGCACAAAGGTGGTCTGAACACCCCTTTGCCTCGAACATATAGTAAGATATCGAAGGCCTGTGCATCCAATGTCTATTTATTAACACATGACCCAACTTATTGCATAAGAGGCCCTCCTCTTGCTTGTTACACCAAGTATAGCGAGGGTCATGGTAAACCATGTCGCTAAAAGAACAATAGCTAACGATCTCTTGGAATTCAACCATACCCGGGAGATGAACATGCGACAGGCCAGAGAGGGAGTGATCATCTCAGGATAACACCTCATTGAAATCACCCAAGCACAGCCATTGCTTTCCTTGAAACTGAGATGAATCCTGTAAACCTTTAAGCTCAGACCACAAAAAGCGGCGATGAATCCGATCATTAGAGCCATAAATGAAAGAACAAAGAAAATCCTCCGTTGTTCCCTTAAACTTGATTGAGCAAGTAATCATCTGGCTTGACTTAAACACCACCGAGAGATCAATTCTCTGGCTCCAAACCACCCAGATCCTCCCGAGAGGGCTATGCTCATAGTTAGATATCATTGACCAATCGCTGAAAATAGAGTTCACAATAGAACTCGACTTTGATTATGAAATCCTTGTTTCCAATAAGCATCCAAAATCCAGAGTATGAGCTTGAATTAACTTTTTAATGACTGAATGTTTCCTTGCTTTGTTGAAACCACGAATATTCCATGAGAAACAAGACATTAGTGTTTGCGATGAGATAACCTTTTGCTGATACCAATGGCGTGAGGTTCTCCTGCTTTTTTAGAAGGCTTGGTGAAGTACTTGTGAGCGATTTTTGATGACCTGTGGAGTGGTTTTCGGATTTGATGGTTGGTGGTCTGGTTTACCGGGATGCTGAAGCCATGTTCGGAAGAAATAGGAACAGTTTTGGCATCATTGACTTTCGAAGGCGCAGTGATATCATTATGAGTCACATCCCGTTTTTGTATATCAAAGGTTTCTGGTATCGAGTTGAGAGGAGTGTTTGGAACAGGAGAAGAAGCTTCAGCAGTTTCACGATCCTGCAAAACAGAAATAGAAACAGCAATTTCAGATACCTGAGCATGGTTGAGCTGAGTTGATCCCTTCATGTGCTTCACGTATTGAGTCATATCTTTTCCGGAGAAGGCAGGGTGGAGGATTCCGAGAGGACAGATATCTTTGCTTCGTCCTGGCCCTGCAAAACAGAGAATCTAGAGGGAGATATTATCGAGACCTTACCATATTGAAGCTTTGGAGATTTGTGCTTGTGTTTGCTGCTTGAGTGAGAAACATAGCCCACTCCTTATCTGAAGTCTTGAGGACTGGGGAGAAGAAACTAATTTCACCATCTTCCAACTCCGATAGCAATCCCCTGTCATTGAGTTTTGAGGCGGGGCTGATCTGAGCTGTCGCTGAATTTTTCCCAAGCTCCCGGCCGCGGGATTGATTACCGTTACTCTAGCTTACAGACTGATTTTTTCCTGGGTTTTGCAGGTCTGGGGACAGTGGAGCTTGCACTTGACCCTGGATTAGTTTCTCATTTGGACTCGTAATATTTGGAGGTATAAGACCTCCATCTGTTACCCTGTCTTGTTTACTTTTTGTCGGGGTGAGACTACCAGCCTTTGCCTGGTGGCTAACGGTAGTAGCGTCTGACTCATAGTTGGAAGTTGTAGAGTTCGTGTTTCGAGTAGTTAGTGTTTGCTGATTACTCGGTTGGATCAATAGCTGAAGAGGTTGGGGTGGTATTTCCCGGTTTTCCATTGATTTTTGCAGGTCTAGGGATGGTGGAGCACTCACTTGACCCTGAGTTGTTATCTCTATTGAGCTTGTATTATTTGAAACCGGATTTATGGGGCATCCTTCTGTTACCTTGTGTTGGGTTGGTATTATCGGAGTGGGAGTACTACTTGGGATTGGTGACTAACCATAACAGCTTCTGAACGGTTTGAGGTCACAGGGGTCTTGTTTCGAGTGGCCGAGCTTGAGCGTTGAAAGTTAGAGAGACATCCCGCCTCAGTGTGCCCCCATTTTCCACAACAAAAACACCTCACTGGTAACCAAGGGTAGTCGAAGGTAACCATAATTTCTTCTTCGCGAACTTGAAACACATGGCTTTTTGGGAGTTCTTTCTTTAGAGATACATCGATAAAGACCTTAGCCTCATCAAACGAGGTCACAAGTTCAGTGTCGGAATGAAGACGTAGCGGCACGCCAACATTACTGGCTATGAAACTAATGCCCTTCAACGAAAAGAGTGATGGCGGCATATTCCCCAGAGTGACCCACATCAGCATAGAGCTTAGCTCAGGCGGGGCGTCTTCAGCCAATGGAGTCCATTTTGAAACCAACATTGGGACCTCACATATATTCCACATACCGCGTCGTAAAACACGTGTTCTTGCTTTTCCATTCCGGATTCTGAATTTTATTGTGGTTTCATTTACAACATAGGCATCAATTTTGATTGTCTTGTCTCCGAGGTTCCATATTTTGTTGACAACATGAACCTTTGCTATGTGGGGAGTCGTAGCTGCGAAACGACCAACTAAGAAGTCCTCCCAAAGCGGAGTAGCTTCTTTGAAAATTTCCTCAGGGACTGTTACTACATGCTTACCATTGATGAGCTATGTTTCAAGCCTGAATTGAGTTAGGCGACCGGCTACTTGTACCCAGGTTTTCTTTTGGGCCTCCACAGGTTTTGAGGAGATTACAAGAGCATCAGAGCTTTCAATTGCATCCCTTGTGAGAATCTCGTCTGGTTTAGATGATTTGTAAGTTTTCATCGCTAAAACAGAGAGAGAAGAGGCTGGTGTCGGGGCAAGGCTGAAGTCCGTAGCAGTTATGGCGACGTCTCCACCCTGGTATGAAAGTCCGCCTGCATCCTGCCGGCGAAGACTCATACCGGACTTCTTTTCCAAAACAGGACTCGCGGTAACGTTTTAGAGGGACACTGTTTTGTTTGGAGTTAAAACAGAGTGTGAAGATGGTGATGTTTGCAGATCAGAGATCGACTTAATAGCAGCAGTGGTAGTCACTCCACCATGTTCAGCGACGACACAAGCTTTCGAAACAGACAACTTCGCCAAATCATTTTGTTTAGCAGAGACTTCCGAAACAGGGGAAATCATGATAACTGTTGGTACATTGGCTAAATCTCCACCCGCTTCTGGACTAAGAACAGACACACCGAAGCCGGCCCCAGGCGGCTTAGCAGCAATGGAGGCTAGGGTTGGAGCAGGGGCCCTTGTCGCTAGGGCAATCACCATAAACTTTCCTTAAATGTAAAGTTAGAGAGAGAGTTTCCCAATGAAAAATATGTTAGAATTGAAGGGTCTCCCAAAAAAAAAATGTTTTTGCAACTAGTACATTTTTTTACGTTTTAAATCCAAATATATATGTTAAATTCAGCAAACGACTGTTATTTAGTACAGCATCTGCATCCAAATGCAACATTACATGCAACATTCAAACTAAGAAGGAACAAAGAGCACTTGAAATCAAATTGTGGATACTTAAACCAATGAAGCAAAGTAGTTATTGTAACTTCAACAATGACAGATCCATGGAAGTTGTGAAGATGTCTAGAATCTTCAACAAGATCGTAAACAGAGTCTCAACACTATCGCGGTAGCAAGACCTGACAACTCTCTTCTTCACTTATTACTGTCCAATTTGACCAAAGTATTTGCCGGCGATGGTAATGAGTATATTTGCCATGGTGATAACTTCTCCATCTCCAACTTCTAATGATTGCTCAGCACGAACACTTGCACATTTCCTCCGAAGACCCCTGAGACAAGCACTAGTATCGGCATCCAAAGGAGTATCCAATGATGCACATAATGCTACTACCCATTTGCAGTCACTAGTCTCTAGACCGCTCTCCTTCTCAACCAAACATATACGCTTTTTCAGCTTTGAGATCCGTGTCACTGAGTCCATTCCTTTTATCTCTGAAACCATCACACTAAATAACTCATTGCTTTCTGTGTGGAGATGCTTATTGAATATCTTGACGAGCAAATCTTCTACAAACGGACTTGATATTATCTCATTCTCGCAGCTGTCGGCATTTTGCAATAAAGCCTGCCAAACGCGCAACACTTAACTTCATTTCCATCCATTATGAGACACACTGATAGTAACAAATCAAAAAAGTTAGAAGAAATATCAGAAAAATATACATGGCGAAGGTGTAAGAAGTCGGAAAGCAACGAGTCCTCCCATTCCTTTACGGGTAACAGGTACTCCGGGCATTTGGGGATTTCAGGAATTAATGGCATATAAACACTTTGCTCTTTCTTTATGTACTTGCTTTCATCTATCTTGGCTATTTTTACATTCGGAAATCCCTTAGCCTCCCACCTAAAATTGGGAAACAAACTCAAACCATATTAGCAAAATTGTAAATACACAGAAAGATGGAAACAG
Source organism: Cardamine chenopodiifolia (assembly GCA_963922655.1). Taxonomy (NCBI): domain Eukaryota; kingdom Viridiplantae; phylum Streptophyta; class Magnoliopsida; order Brassicales; family Brassicaceae; genus Cardamine; species Cardamine chenopodiifolia. The sequence continues at coordinate 9,010,305 of OZ000476.1, read as the reverse complement.
AGAGATAATATATACCTGACTCGTCTTAAATATTCAAGCCCATCTTCTGGTGGTCCAGTACTAAAATCAGGTTCTCCATCTACCGCAAATGCAGGTTTCAAAATGCTATTGTAATCGTCATTATCTTCAGTGTAGTCTTCACCTATGAAGTCCTCCTTTCCTTCTTCAGTGCCTAAAGTTTCTCCTGAAGAAATAGTCAACATCAGTTTGATTGGGTAAGTATCAGGAATAAACACAACAGAAATGAACTAAAGCGCACCAAATAACTTTGGAAGGGTTTGACTGTGAATGGACTATTTCTATGGCTCTTTTACAATCTGAACCAAATAATCTATATACAGAAAGAATGTAGGAGTTAGCTCACAGAAACAAAAAAAACGGACTTGTATTGTGTCTTAGAAAAGAGAAAATTGGTTTAACAATGGATATTGACAAATTTCTTCAGCCACAGCTTATCAATGTACAACGATATTCACAAGGTTTCGTCTTGGTACAGCAGATTATAAGACCTGTTGAAAAGAAAATAAGAGGTCCCTATCAAAATACGAGAGAATTGGTAAATGAAGAACATATCTGCAAAACAAGATAAGAGTTTTGACTAGGAAAACACAGATCAAAACAGTGAAAAAGAAGGCTAGAAACAAAAAACAGCAAAGGCTAGAGTTTAAACACATTGAAGTTGTTTTAGTAGATATAATGGAACAATCACAGCTGAAACCGTATTCTCATTGAGACTAAAGCTGACTAGATTTGTCTATGAAGACCACTTGAGTAAGAAAACATCAAAAAACCAAAAGCTCATTTGAGATACACAGAGAGATACACACAAAACTGCAACAAATGTAGTCCTGTTTCTCAGAACTATCTATCGAAAATTCCATGATATATTTCTTAGACCAAAATTCTTCTCAACATGTTCAACCAACAAAAAGGAAAACAAAACAAGGTGATAAATGCAAAGAATAAGAAACAAACAAAGCATTTGCGAGGTTATGTACTGGAACCGACGAGTAAACTGATAAATGAAGGCTAGCAACAATAAACAGCAAAGATTAGAGCGTATTAAACACACTGACGTTGTTTTATCGGAACGACCACTGCTGAAACAGTACTCACTGATAGTAAAGCTGACTAGATTTGTCTCCGATGACACATTTGAGAAACAAAACACCATAAAACCGAAAAAAGAGAGAGACACACAAAACTGCAACAGATTTAGTCCTATTTCTTAGACTATCTAAAATTTGATGAGATATTTCTTAAACTTAAAGTTTATTCTAATCATGTTCAACCAACAACAGGCAAGGTGATAGAAACAAAGAATAAGACACAAACGAAGCATCTGCGAGGTTATGAAACTACCAATACCATTCTCCATTTGCCCACGAACAAGATTAGACCTTGTAGCCTTGTGATTCTTCAAACAAACTAAACTTTCATACTCAGTCGCAACCTCAGGCAAAAGCCTAGCATACATATCACTCCACACTTTCCTCTGATTCACAATATTAGCAAACCTCATCGACTCCAATTGTTTCCTAGAATACAATCTCCTAAACTTCTCCCCATTGATTTCTCCATTGTGGATGTATCTCAGAGTTGAGTTTCTTTGTAGAGTTGGTATCTTCGGAAAATCGATCCGGAGATATGGACGTTTTCTCAGGGATATAATGACTGGAATCGGAAGTTGTCGTCATGAGGCGGATGAATACAAAACCCTTGATGAGTTTGTGTAGACAAAGAAAGCAAAATCGTTTTTTCTAATTTCTCGAAAGAATTATAAAATAAGCTGGAACCGGTTTGGTTAAACCGGATCAAGTTTTCAACCATTGAACCGGTTCTACGTACAGTATGATATCCTCCTGGATTAAACCGGCTGGCGCTTGGTCGTTTATCTGGCAATTCCACACCCAAGCTCAAATTATAGCTGATCCTTTTTCAACCATTGCATGGCCTATGCACGTGATCACCGGCAGATTTGAACCCATTTTAGGGTATAGAATGTAAGATTCGGATTCTCAGTTTTATTATTATAATCGGGGAATCAGGGTATAGATTTAAACAACAGACGTATTAAATTTATATTAATGGATCTAATGAATGGATACGAAAAAATGTCTCTCCGAGACGTTAGTATTGTAGTAAAATGAAATGATGAAAACGAAATGATTAAAATTGCAATTTTAAAATGATTAAAATTGAATGTTATCATTTGAGGGTATTGATGTATATAGTTTCACAAGTTTGTATATAGTTTAGTGTACAGCTTGTAATTCTACAAGTAGAATATGTTAATTGGTTCAATAAAAACCAGTATAGATTTGCGGTTTATGGATGTGGTTTAGGTCAAGGTTGAGTATGTATATAAACCCCCAATTGTACATCTTTGCTAATTAATGCGAATGAGATAAACTTTTAATATGGTATCAGACAGGGTTGTTACGGATTTGGATCCGGGATTTTGAAGAGATTCGGATCTAAATTTGGATCCGCCAAATTTTAATTTCATCATCCGGATTCGGATCCCGGATAGTAGGATCCCGAAAAAAAAGAAAAAAAATATGTGAATATCCAAGATCTACTCCGGATACCCGGATTTTTTATAAAAAAGAATACAAATACCCGCGGGTATCCGTTCCAAAAAATTTTGGTATCCGGATCCGGATCAGTTTTGTCCGGATATCCGTTATTCAGATATGGATCTGGATCCGAATAATTATGCCCACCCCTAGTATCAGAGCTAAGTCCCTAACTAACTTTTTGCTCTCGATTCTCATTGCATTTTCCCGTAAACTTCATTGATTTCTTCTCTGGTTCTTTTTTGGTCAGTTTCCATAGCTGCGGCAAGTCGATTGGTTCCAATTCTCATGCAATTTTAGCTTTAGATTGTTATTCCTCTTCAAATATGAGCATTGATTGGTTTCAATGGTGAAACGGAAGTGCAACTCAAAGTTTTGCAGTCCTATGCCGGATTCGCCAAGGATCGTCTCTCTTAAGTCTTGTGACAAGGCGTCGATATCCTCTTCGTCACGTCCTGCTTATAAGTTTGTAGATCGAGGTGAAACTCACCAATCTAAGTCTCTTTCTCTCTCTCAGTCGTCGAGGTATCAGACTCTCTTGACGATATCCATAGTCCTTATCATATACTTAGCTCAGATTATCTAGGATTAGTTCTTGCACCTGAATTGTTAGATGGATATCTAATTACAGAACCTAGATAGTAGCTATAGTGACTAGGATTGAGGCTAAAAATAAGTTTGGCTTTGTTGATGACTCAATATCTAAACATGATGAGGGTGATCCGTACTATAGAATTTGGAATAGTTGTAACAGTATGGTGAAGTCATGGTTGTGGAATATTGTATCGAAGAAAATCTACATAAGTATTCTCTATTTCAAGAATGTTTCAGATATTTGGAAGGATTTACACACTAGGTTTCACAAATCTAATTTATCAAGGCTCTACAGATTGAGACAACAACTACACTTTCTTCTTCAAGGTAGTATGATCTCTCATCGTATCATAAACACAGTTTCTTTGGGAAGAACTTTCAAGTCTACAAGTCACATGATTCTATTGAGGATTTGTTAGCTGACGAGAAACAAACACATTTATTGATTTTCTTATGGGATTGAATAACAGTTATAATACGGTTCGAAGTTAGATTCTAATGAAAAATAGTTTGCCTTCACTCTCTGATATTAACAATATGTTGGATCAAGAAGATAGTCAAAGATCTGCAAGGTTGCATATTCATATTGTCTCCGATCAATGTGCTTTTCAAGTTTCTCAACAACAATATGGAAAGTCTGGTCAATTTAATGCTGGAAGCCAGTATCAAAGGATGGATAATAAAAATGTTTGTTCACATTGTGGAAAGGTGGGACATGTTATGGATCGTTGTTACAAGAAACATGGTTATCCGGTTGGTTTCAAATCAAAGCAGAAGTTTGTCAAAATTGTTCATGTTGCAGCAAATGTCACAGTTGAGACAACTCAGGAAGCACCTGCTTATTCAGATCAGTCTAGTAACAACAATAGTGAAAATTTATCCATTGAGCAAATTCAGCAATTGATGTCCTTCCTCAACAGCAAACTTCAGACTCCAAACTCCATTACCAAACCATAATTTCATTGTCTCAGTTACTTCCCTACCTTCTTCCTCAACCTCTGGCCCATCACCTAGTAGCTTTTACCCTTTTATCCTTTGTTCTTTTACAAGTGCTGATAGGCATTATGGCTGTTCAGTTAATAGCAACACCATTGCTATCAACACTTCGGTTACAGATTCAAGAGCCCCCAATCACATTTGTAATGAAAATTTTGTCTTCTCTAATTTTTATCTTCTTCGTAACACCACAGTTTTCTTACCAAATGGTGGACTTGTGAGCATTATTGGTACAGGAACAGTTCAATTGGGTAGTCATTTGATCCTTCATGATGTTCTTTATATTCCCTAATTCAAATTTAATCTTCTTAGTGTTAGTAGTCTCACTAAGAGTATAGGCTGTAAAATTTGGTTTGATGAGTCTTCTTATGTGCTTTAGGATCATACATATGAATTAATGATTGGAATGGGTAGAGATGTGGCTAATATCTACTTCCTTGATATATAGTCTTTTGAATTTCCTGGTAATAAAGGTCAGTTATAGCTACTGTAACTATACATGACCTATGGCTAAAAGGTTATGTCACCCTTCCTTTTCCAAGTTATAGTCTTTTTCAAATATTTTATATTTCCCTAAAGAGAAATCCATCACTAAGTTTCATTGTAGAACTTGTCATCTTTCAAAACAAAAATAGCTACCATTGTATCACATAATTACATCAGTAATAAACCCTTTGATTTGGTTCAAATCGACAATTGGGGTCCATTTTCTGTTTATACTCATGATGGTTTTAGATATTTTCTAACCATTGTAGATACCTAGGGCTACTTGGTTATATCTACTTAGGAACAAGTCTGATGTGTTACAAATTTTTCCATATTTTGTGAACATGGTAGAAACTCAGTATGAGTCGAAGATTATACGGGATAGATCCGATAATGCTCTTGAGTTTATACTTCACTTCATTCTATCAATCTAAAAGCAGTGTACCATTTCATTCTTGTCCTAAAACACCACAACAAAATTATGTGATTCAAAGAAAACATCAACACATTCTTAATGTGTCTAGATCTCTTTTCTTTCAATTACACATTCCTCTTCCTTACTGGAGTGAATGTATTCTCACTGCAGTTCACATAGTTAATAGGATTTCTTCTCCTGTTCTCAAAGAAAAAGTCCTTAGGAGGTATTAACAAAGAAACTAGATTATGATCAAATCAAGGTTTTTGACTGTCTTAGTTATGCGTCTACCTCACTCAAGAACAAACATAAACTTGATCCTCAAGCTCGTGCTTGTGCCTTTCTTGGTCATCCTTCTGGATATAAAGGTTATAGTCCTCTTGATCTTGAAAAAAATTCAATTTTTGTCTCACGACATGTTGTTTTCCATTAAGAGCTTTCCTTTTTGCAAGATCAGACTTATCTCAAGAAGATCAACTTTTCTTTCCAGACCTGATAAAACAATCTGAATCTCTTATGTTACCTCCACTCTCTGGTGAGGATCATTATGTATATGGACCTTCTATAGAGATTTTGCCTTTTGCTAATCCTATTTTGAATGTCCTTGAACCTTCATTCGAACACCACATAAGAAAAACATCAAAAGCCTCTGTATCTTCAAGATTACTATTGTAATTTAATAGGATTTTCAACCATACATTGTCTTTCTCAATTCTTTTCTTATGATAAATTTTCTTCTCTATATCTTTTGTTCTTGATTTCCATAGACAAAGAAAAAGAACCTCAACCTATGTTGAGGCAAAGGAATTTCTTGTTTGGTGTGGAGCTATGGATGGAGAGATTGATGCTTTGGAAGGTACTCAAACTTAGGAAATATGCACTCTCCCACCCATATATATCCTTAAGATCAAGTATCTTGCTGATGGAAGTGTTAAGAGGTTTAAAGCCCAGTTAGTTGGTAAGGGATATACATAGCTGGAGGGTATTGACTAAAATAATATTTTTTCTCCGTAGTAAAGTTGACATCAGTGAAACTCTTGCTTGTTATTGCTTCTCAATGGCGACCTAGATGAAGAAATATATATGAAGCTAAACGGGAACATTTTGCCTCCTAATCATGTTTGCATGCTAAAGAAATCATTTTATAATCTTAAACATGCTTCAAAGCAGTGGTTCCTTAAGTTTTCTACAACTTTCACCAGCTTGGGATTTGTTCAGGCCTCTTCTGTTGATACTTGTTTCTTGGAAATCATTGATTCTTTGTTTCTTTATGTGTTAGTATATTTGGATGATATCATCATTGCTTGTAACAATGATTATGAGGTTGACATTTGGAAGTCACAACTTAAATCTCACTTTAAGCTACATAATCTTGAACCATTGAAGTATTTTCTACTCTAGAATTGCTAAATCATCTAAAGTTATATTGATTTGTTAACGTAAGTATGCATTGGATCTTCTCAATGAGACATCAATGGTTGGATGTAAACCTTTTAGAATTCCCATGGATCCTCGTATCAAGCTCCCGAAGGACACATGTGGTTGATATCAAATCCTATAGCGTCTCATTGGTCGGTTGATGTACTGAAAATTACTACACCCGATATTACTTTTGTTGTCAATAAGCTCAACTAATTCTCTGATGCTCTAGCAAAGCTTATCTTCAGGATGTTCATAAAATTTTACACTATGTCAAAGGAAGTATTAGTCAACTTATGTTCTACTCTTCTCCATATGAATTGCAAATCCAAGCTTTTGCAGATGTAGATCAGGCTTCCTGTAGAGATACTAGGCGATCAACTTCGGGATACTACATGTTTTTAGGAACTTCTCTCATCTCTTGGAAGTCCAAAAAGCAATAGGTTGTTTCCAAATCTTCTTATGAAGCAAAGAATAAGACCATGTCTTTTGCATCATATGAGTTGGTGTGGCTCACTACTTTTTTTTAAAAGGAATTGTGTATTCCTTTGTTCAAGCCTACTCTCTTCTTTTGTTACAACACTGCCGCTATACACATTGCAAATAACCATGTTTTTCACTAACGCACAATGCACAGTAAAAATAATTGCCACGGTGTGCATAATAGGTTACTTGATCCGCTGCTTCAGTTTCTTCTCGTTTAATACGAGAAAGATTGAGTAATTGCAGGTTTGTTCAAACTCTTACATGTGAGGTCTCATCTTCAACTTGCTGATCCATTCACTAAGCCTCTCTATCCAGCTATATTCAACAATTTGGTAAGCAAGATGGATCTTTGAAATATATTCGTCCCATCTTAAGAGGGACTATTGATGTATATAGTTTTATAGGTTTGTATATAGTTTAATATATAGCTTGTAAACAAGTGTAGATTTCTGGTTTATAATATGGTTTAGGTCAAAGTCAATTTTGTATATAAACCCCCAATTGTTACAACTTTGTTAATTAATGAGAGTAAGATTGAATTTCTAATAGAGGGAGTCCTCGCTGTTGTGAGAGGCATAATAACTATAAATCATACTAGCTGCAACATCTAATATGACATTTTTTGAGGAAAAACCTAGAATAACATTGTGTATATATATATATTATCTACACTATTAATCGTAAAGCATATTTTTCTAATAACTATCAAAAATGAAGTTAATTAAGAAAATTGCCATAGGTATAAGCCAAATCTTAGTTATAGTAAAATCCACATTAAAAAGATTAAAAAAAATTTCTAATCTAATATTAAGATAATATTTTTGGTTGGTAGTCGCTATTGTTGTTTATTTTACACTCGCGCGACTGATTCCTGAAGGTTGCTGAAAAATCTAACGAAATACAATAGGAGTTGATGATCTCTGTGAATACCAAACGAATGGTCGCTAGTCGCAGTTTCAAAATAGGTCCAATACTGACCTTTTTGAGAATACTTTCTTATTTTGTTATATATATTTGCTAAAAATGTTAAATTCAATTGTAATTTCTCATTGGACTCGTATTTAAATCTATAGTTCTTTGATATTCAACAAATATTATATTCTACTAACAATATTACCTTACAATTAAGAAAATTTTCTAATTTAATTTAGACGATGATGTGTACCAATCACATGATATTTTCTAATCTAATCAACTGTAATTTTCTAATTGGACTCATGTTAGAATCTATATTCTTTAATATTAAAAAATACTTTATTCTATTAATAATACTATCCTAGGATTAAAAAAAATTTCTAAACTATTCAGACGATGACATAAAATTGGGTTTAGGGATTTCAAAGGGGATTTCATGATGGATTGATTTTTAGGTTGTTAGATTTCAATCTATTATTTTAGTTCTTCATCTACGATTATTATTATTTCTTAATCTAGATTTATCACCTAGATTTTGATCTTAGGTTTAATTCATCGGGACATCAAAAGTGTTGTTGAATTGTTTGAAAGAACATAGGTGAGCAAATGTCCCTAGCAACCACGAGTTGAAGTAAAGGCACTTTGTTACCAAATCAAACTCGACATTAGTGCTTGCGTGTTTTCTTAGATTCAAATGAGAGGTTAGTGTCTAGGAACTTCATTGCTTAGAAAATCAACATTGCATAGGAACTGTAGAAGGTCCCCAAGTGTCAATATATATGTTTGTTTAGACAATTGACAAGTAGCATAATGGTGAGAATTATCTTTATTATTTTTCTGAAAACCAAGTATACTTTTGAGACTGTCAATCTTAGCATAGGAAGGGTTTCCTAGCCTACTAGCCATAGTTTGACATCAACAACAACAAAAGAACAAAATCAAGCTACAATATCATTTGAATAATTAGGTAGAGTTGCATTATCTTGAACGTATAAGCCTGCAATTTGTTTACCATGTCCAATCTTTAACCACTTGATACAATCATGTATTACACAAGAATCATCATCAAAATATAATCTTGAACCCAATTCTTGATTCAATTGACTAACACTGAGAAAAATACTATGTTTGGTTAAAAGTCCCATCTTGGGGGAGATGTCTTCTGCCCCACCCCAAACACAGAAGGGGTATAACAACCTATTATTAACGTATTTCCCAATGGCGAATAGAAGGCTTTTGTCACCTCCTTCATCAACCTGACCTAGTCGGTCCATCCTCCGAGGTTTTTGTTCTGTTGATAGCTCTTTTGAAGAAGATATTGATTCTAAAATCTGGAATAAACAACACATTAGTGATACTAATGAGAGTATTCAACTTGATAGGCTACACACCTAGAATCTTGACATTAAATCTAGTAGGAAGTGTAACAGAAGAACTTAAATCATAAGATAGGCTTTCAAACAAGTTTTTATTGTGTGAAACATGATGGGTTGCAATATAAGATCCAAGTCTGTGATGTTAGGACATTCTTAGAGGGTGTTAAGATTCCAATGAATCAAAGTGTGAGAAAGAAAAAGAGATACAATTCTTAACCAAACAATTAGTATCATTAGTTGATGAAGATGCAACTCTGATTAGTTGTGTTGATGGCACTTGAAGATATGTATTCCAATATGCATTGACATCTTGTATTTGATCCTTTGACATTCTTCCAACCAACTCATCAATACCATCAATTCCAATACCATTTCCATAAAAAGCATTCATGTCAGACAAAGCAACACTTTGCTACAACAAGTTTAGAAGGAAAAGGAGATGTGTCTTGAGAGGGTTGTTGGACAGAATTAAACTTGTGCTTGTGCTTTAAACATAGAGGATCCGGATAACCGTAAATTTTTAACGCATTTATCTATAGTATGCCCCACATCCAAAATAAGAACACATAGGTTTGTTCTATCTTGGATTATTGTGATAATGAGCTGCATTAATCAAAAATGGATCTGATGGTGCCGCAAAAACATTGAATGTAGAAGCATTACTATTTAAAAATGTGCTAATGTTGCGCTGACTATAGTCTTGATCCAATTGACTGTGTTGTTTTCTTCATGATTATGCTGATTCGAATGGTCGCATAAGACTCATTCAATCCAGCCAGAAACTTGATAATCTCGGCATATTATGTCTTTGTATCAATTATTTTACAACATTTACAATTATTGCAAGTCAACACATAATCATCTCCAACAAGATCTCTCCATCACGTTTTCAGTGTAGAATAGTAATCAGAATGATTCATCTATCCTAGTTGAAGAGATCATATTTGTTTCATAAAGAATAAGAAGGAAAAATTACTAATATGAAACTTGAGCATCAAATCTTTCTAAATCTCATATGCATCATTGGATCAAAGATTACTTCTGTAAATCTGCTTTGTAACCGATGAAAATAATCAAGATTTACCATCAATGAAAGCTAATTTGTTCTTGGCATCTAATGCAGCTCATCAATACCATCAATTCCAATACCATTTCCATAAAAAGCATTCATGTCAGGCAAAGCAACACTTTGGTACAACAGGTTTAGAAGGAAAAGGAGATGTGTCTTGAGAGGGTTGTTGGACAGAATTAAACTTATGCTTGTGCTTTAAACATAGAGGATCCGGATAACCGTAAATTTTTATCGCATTTATCTATAGTATGCCCCACATCCACAATGAGAACACATAGGTTTGTTCTATCTTGGATTATTGTGATAATGAGCTGCATTAATAAAAAATGGATCTGATGGTGCCGCAAAAACATTGAATGTAAACGCATTACTATTAAAAAATGTGCTAATGTTGCGCTGACTATAGTCTTGATCCAATTGACTGTGTTGTTTTCTTCATGATTATGCTGATTCGAATGGTCGCATAAGACTCATTCAATCCAGCCAGAAACTTGATAATCTCGGCATATTATGTCTTTGTATCAATTGTTTTGCAACATTTACAATTATGGCAAGTCAACACATAATCATCTCCAACAAGATCTCCCCATAACGTTTTCAGTGTAGAATAGTAATCGGAATGATTCATCTATCCTAGTTGAAGAGATCATATTTGTTGCACAAAGAATAAGAAGGGAAAATTACTAATATGAAACTTGAGCATCAAATCCTTTTAAATCCCATATGCATCATTGGATCAAAGATTACTTCTGTAAATTTGCTTTGTAACTGATGAAAATAATCAATATTTACCATACTATTGCAGTGTGACCAAATTCGAAATTTAGGATGCAAATCGTGTGGCCTAGGAAGTGAACCATCAATGAAAGCTAATTTGTTCTTGGCATCTAACGCAACTCATCAATACCATCAATTCCAATACCATTTCCATAAAAAGCATTCATGTCAGACAAAGCAACACTTTGCTACAACAGGTTTAGAAGGAAAAGGAGATGTGTCTTGAGAGGGTTGTTGGACAGAATTAAACTTGTGCTTGTGCTTTAAACATAGAGGATCCGGATAACCGTAAATTTTTAACGCATTTATCTATAGTATGCCCCACATCCAAAATGAGAACACATAGGTTTGTTCTATCTTGGATTATTGTGATAATGAGCTGCATTAATCAAAAACGGATCTGATGGTGCCGCAAAAACATTGAATGTAGAAGCATTACTATTTAAAAATGTGCTAATGTTGCGCTGACTATAGTCTTGATCCAATTAACTGTGTTGTTTTCTTCATGATTATGCTGATTCGAATGGTCGCATAAGACTCATTCAATCCAGCCAGAAACTTGATAATCTCGGCATATTATGTCTTTGTATCAATTATTTTACAACATTTACAATTATTGCAAGTCAACACATAATCATCTCCAACAAGATCTCTCCATCACGTTTTCAGTGTAGAATAGTAATCAGAATGATTCATCTATCCTAGTTGAAGAGATCATATTTGTTTCATAAAGAATAAGAAGGAAAAATTACTAATATGAAACTTGAGCATCAAATCTTTCTAAATCTCATATGCATCATTGGATCAAAGATTACTTCTGTAAATCTGCTTTGTAACCGATGAAAATAATCAAGATTTACCATCAATGAAAGCTAATTTGTTCTTGGCATCTAATGCAGCTCATCAATACCATCAATTCCAATACCATTTCCATAAAAAGCATTCATGTCAGGCAAAGCAACACTTTGGTACAACAGGTTTAGAAGGAAAAGGAGATGTGTTTTGAGAGGGTTGTTGGACAGAATTAAACTTATGCTTGTGCTTTAAACATAGAGGATCCGGATAACCGTAAATTTTTATCGCATTTATCTATAGTATGCCCCACATCCACAATGAGAACACATAGGTTTGTTCTATCTTGGATTATTGTGATAATGAGCTGCATTAATAAAAAATGGATCTGATGGTGCCGCAAAAACATTGAATGTAAAAGCATTACTATTAAAAAATGTGCTAATGTTGCGCTGACTATAGTCTTGATCCAATTGACTGTGTTGTTTTCTTCATGATTATGCTGATTCGAATGGTCGCATAAGACTCATTCAATCCAGCCAGAAACTTGATAATCTCGGCATATTATGTCTTTGTATCAATTGTTTTGCAACATTTATAATTATGGCAAGTCAACACATAATCATCTCCAACAAGATCTCCCCATAACGTTTTCAGTGTAGAATAGTAATCGGAATGATTCATCTATCCTAGTTGAAGAGATCATATTTGTTGCACAAAGAATAAGAAGGGAAAATTACTAATATGAAACTTGAGCATCAAATCCTTTTAAATCCCATATGCATCATTGGATCAAAGATTACTTCTGTAAATTTGCTTTGTAACTGATGAAAATAATCAATATTTACCATACTATTGCAGTGTGACCAAATTCGAAATTTAGGATGCAAATCGTGTGGCCTAGGAAGTGAACCATCAATGAAAGCTAATTTGTTCTTGGCATCTAACGCAACTCATCAATACCATCAATTCCAATACCATTTCCATAAAAAGCATTCATGTCAGACAAAGCAACACTTTGCTACAACAGGTTTAGAAGGAAAAGGAGATGTGTCTTGAGAGGGTTGTTGGACAGAATTAAACTTGTGCTTGTGCTTTAAACATAGAGGATCCGGATAACCGTAAATTTTTAACGCATTTATCTATAATATGCCCCACATCCAAAATGAGAACACATAGGTTTGTTCTATCTTGGATTATTGTGATAATGAGCTGCATTAATCAAAAACGGATCTGATGGTGCCGCAAAAACATTGAATGTAGAAGCATTACTATTTAAAAATGTGCTAATGTTGCGCTGACTATAGTCTTGATCCAATTAACTGTGTTGTTTTCTTCATGATTATGCTGATTCGAATGGTCGCATAAGACTCATTCAATCCAGCCAGAAACTTGATAATCTCGGCATATTATGTCTTTGTATCAATTATTTTACAACATTTACAATTATTGCAAGTCAACACATAATCATCTCCAACAAGATCTCTCCATCACGTTTTCAGTGTAGAATAGTAATCAGAATGATTCATCTATCCTAGTTGAAGAGATCATATTTGTTTCATAAAGAATAAGAAGGAAAAATTACTAATATGAAACTTGAGCATCAAATCTTTCTAAATCTCATATGCATCATTGGATCAAAGATTACTTCTGTAAATCTGCTTTGTAACCGATGAAAATAATCAAGATTTACCATCAATGAAAGCTAATTTGTTCTTGGCATCTAATGCAGCTCATCAATACCATCAATTCCAATACCATTTCCATAAAAAGCATTCATGTCAGGCAAAGCAACACTTTGGTACAACAGGTTTAGAAGGAAAAGGAGATGTGTTTTGAGAGGGTTGTTGGACAGAATTAAACTTATGCTTGTGCTTTAAACATAGAGGATCCGGATAACCGTAAATTTTTATCGCATTTATCTATAGTATGCCCCACATCCACAATGAGAACACATAGGTTTGTTCTATCTTGGATTATTGTGATAATGAGCTGCATTAATAAAAAATGGATCTGATGGTGCCGCAAAAACATTGAATGTAAAAGCATTACTATTAAAAAATGTGCTAATGTTGCGCTGACTATAATCTTGATCCAATTAACTGTGTTGTTTTCTTCATGATTATGCTGATTCGAATGGTCGCATAAGACTCATTCAATCCAGCCAGAAACTTGATAATTTCGGCATATTATGTCTTTGTATCAATTGTTTTGCAACATTTACAATTATGGCAAGTCAACACATAATCATCTCCAACAAGATCTCCCCATAACGTTTTCAGTGTAGAATAGTAATCGGAATGATTCATCTATCCTAGTTGAAGAGATCATATTTGTTGCACAAAGAATAAGAAGGAAAAATTACTAATATGAAACTTGAGCATCAAATCTTTTTAAATTCCATATGCATCATTGGATCAAAGATTACTTCTGTAAATTTGCTTTGTAACTGATGAAAATTATCAATATTTACCATACTATTGCAGTGTGACCAAATTCGAAATTTAGGATGCAAATCGTGTGGCCTAGGAAGTGAACCATCAATGAAAGCTAATTTGTTCTTGGCATCTAACGCAACTCATCAATACCATCAATTCCAATACCATTTCCATAAAAAGCATTCATGTCAGACAAAGCAACACTTTGCTACAACAGGTTTAGAAGGAAAAGGAGATGTGTCTTGAGAGGGTTGTTGGACAGAATTAAACTTGTGCTTGTGCTTTAAACATAGAGGATCCGGATAACCGTAAATTTTTAACGCGTTTATCTATAGTATGCCCCACATCCGAAATGAGAACACATAGGTTTGTTCTATCTTGGATTATTGTGATAATGAGCTGCATTAATCAAAAACGGATCTGATGGTGCCGCAAAAACATTGAATGTAGAAGCATTACTATTTAAAAATGTGCTAATGTTGCGCTGACTATAGTCTTGATCCAATTGACTGTGTTGTTTTCTTCATGATTATGCTGATTCGAATGGTCGCATAAGACTTATTCAATCCAGCCAGAAACTTGATAATCTCGGCATATTATGTCTTTGCATCAATTATTTTACAACATTTACAATTATTGCAAGTCAACACATAATCATCTCCAACAAGATCTCCCCATCACGTTTTCAGTGTAGAATAGTAATCAGAATGATTCATCTATCCTAGTTGAAGAGATCATATTTGTTGCATAAAGAATAAGAAGGAAAAATTACTAATATGAAACTTGAGCATCAAATCTTTTTAAATCTCATATGCATCATTGGATCAAAGATTACTTCTGTAAATCTGCTTTATAACCGATGAAAATAATCAAGATTTACCATACTATTGCAGTGTGACCAAATTCTAAATTTAGGATGCAAATCGTGTGGCCTAGGAAGTGAACCATCAATGAAAGCTAACTTGTTCTTGGCATCTAACGCAATAAACATAAAAATTTTCCAAGAAGATTAGTTTGTTCCATCAAGTATCTTGAGAGATGATTGTATTTTCTGGATTATCACCATTTGACAACGTGAATGGCGAGAATATGCTATATGTGAAGTCAATCAGAGTATTCAGAATGATCAGAGGTTGAATCGAAGAAGATGAGTTAATTGGTGACTGAATCGGAGTAGATTCACGCCGGGAAGGTATTTTCTTAGATAAAGAACTCTATCTAGTACTACAATGATGCAATTTCCTTACGTAAGCCATCACAAGGATTGAGTCTATTAGGAGCTGATTTTGGTGATATTGAGATGATGAACGAGTGAAGAAGATGCAGTTGAGAGGATTAACAAGCTCAACTGATGAGAAAATGGAAGAATCAATGATGTGAATAAAAAAGATTCTCTAATACCATGTTAGCGATGGTGAGAAAGCTTGAAGAAGAAACTAAAGTTGTAAAATATTTTGTAGAGTGAAGGTTCCGGTTATATACACGTAACCAGCTTAAATTACATGGTTTACTCTTAACTGAAACTGATGTAAACTAACAAATTGTATAAAACCAAAAATAGCACAATATGATGTTGTTAACATAATTTATAAACAAGAAATTTATACCTTAAACCCAAATTAAATTTGGAAACCCAAACCGAATATTGTACTTTAGAAAAGGTGGTTCTTTTGGTTTAATTTATTTCTTTTAACATGTATATGTTTTCAACGGACTGCCCTAGTACTAGTATTAGTTACCATGTTAACTACCTCCAATCAAAACAATACTCATATTATCACTTATAGGTACACTCTCCAAACAACGATTTATCATATTTGGAAGGAGCGAAACGGTGGACGTCATGGATAAGCATCTTCAACTCTAGCTCAACTTCACAAAAACATTGATAAGAGCATAAGAAATTGGTTCAACTCTCACCATAAACAAGGAGACAATTCTTACACCCATCAAGCAAAGCTCTCCAACAGTACCTTCAGCATTTTCAGCCACTTTTTTATTTTTATTTTTCTTATCGATTTTTCAGCTTTTTCGAAGGGTGTTATACTTTTTTTCCTAAAAAGTGGTTTTGTTCCAATTGAGTTTTCTAGTTTTAGGATTAACGAGGCATCCACCTTCGATCGATTACTAACATTTGTTCTTTAAAAGTTTCAAAAAACATTCATATATATTTTGTAAAAAGGTTCTTTGAATATAATTTAACAAAATATTCAAAAAAAAATAAAAGGCATTAATATTTACTTGATATTGATCTTGTGGGACGTATTTTCTCCTCAAGAGATTTCGCATCTCATTCCAAGTTGAGTATCAGATAAAACTTCCAACGCAGATCTAGACTTCTGGAAACGACGGCGACTGCGGTGGCTCTTAGTCCAAAACATCTCCAAAGCCCTCTGGTGCCCTCAAGCGTCGCCGAAGAATTGTCAGGTCGCACTCCCTGTCAAATTAACCTATAACCAGAAGATGAAGCTCTGTACAAGAAAGAAATGTGAGGAGCCCTCTTACAGTACCGGCGACGAATGTCGGCACCAGAGAGGCAGAAAGGAAAGAGAAAAAAAAACAGCGATAGGGAAAGAAAAAGAGATTTTTTAGGACAATGATTGTACGGCTGCCTATAAGAGCTGTTTTAAGTATTAGGTGACACATTAGCTTATCTTAAAAATTTCTCAAATTGAGTTGCCAACGCAGCGATATCAAAGCCGATATCAAAGCCGATTCCATACAAATTGATGGTGTGTATTGATCTGTTGGAAATCAAAAGGCATACAAAAGTAGGCTATCTTGAGCTTGTTGCAGAGCAGAGAGTATCGCAACTCCTTTTGCTATCAACGGCGAATTGATGAAGCTTTGCACTTTGAATTCTTGGTGGATAATTAAGCATTCCTTGTTTCAAAAAATCCAGCCCAAGCCAACAGTTTATAGATCAGCTCGCCAAGCAACATCTGAATTACATACAACGTCATTAGCTACTGCATCCTGTGCAGTCTTCAACACTCGAATATATGCTTTTGTTTTAGTTCCCTAGGCTGATTTCCATACACGCATGTCCTAAAATGTCTTTACGATTACATCTTCTACAAATAAGATATTTTCTTGCGAATAAGATTGTTACGAACTATCCATAAGCTCCAACAGATCCAATGGAAAAGGACATCTAGTCCGGTGCCTGAAGATAGGAGACATATTATATGCTTTGCGGCTACAACGCCTGATTGTTTTTTCTCGATGTTAAATTGTGACTTGTTTTTTCTTTTTTGTCATTAAATTTTTTTTTTATCGTTAATCGGGAATTGATGCACTTACTTGGAAAAAATAATAACTACGTTTTTTTGCATATTTTGCAAAATGATCAATACGAAAATTTTCACTACGCAAATTTAATACAATCCTGAATAATTTAAATAATGACACAAAATATGAAATCTCTCATCTGAAGCGAAAAATGGCCAATCCTCCGGATTTGATGTCATAGTGATAAGATCTGCACAATCTGTAGCAAAAAAGACATATGTAAATGATATCGCGACTAGACTCTTCATCGCCAACACTAGGGCATCCAAATTGGTGTGAAGAGGGGTAAAGACAACGTCTCGATCCTTTCAACCCTAAGTGTAATACTATCTCCTCTTCGATAGCCACTACCCATCCTTGACCACTTCTAACATCTGAGCCGAGCCGAGCTAAGAACCATATGTATATCATATAAGGATATCTCTTGGTAAACATTCCACCTCATTCCTAATATGTGACTCCTCCGGTAGATTTTCCTTTGTATATACTCTTTTTCATGCTTCTTCTTCTTGAAAAGCAACATTTATCATCTCTTGCGGGTGTTCATTGATATTGTCAAATATTTTCCTTCCCTCTCCAGTATGGATAGTCTATGTTGGTGAATAGTGACTCTGAGTGGAAAATTTCTGATGCAGAGGGAATGTTTGATAGTGGCCATACTTGTCTCGCCGGGGGCATTCAAAAATCAAGTGATTGATAGTCTTTTTCTCTGCTCCACATTGTGGGCACTCCTTATGACGGCTTATGTGTCAGTAAATGATACATAGAGTTTTGACCCAAGAATATGACTACAAGTACACATACAAAGCAGTAATATAAATAGGATCAAATCCACATAGACCAAGGTTGTACTACAATTCTCATTGGGTGAATGCTAAGCTAAGAGGAAAACAGAGGTTGTTTGTTTGAATCTGAAACTAAATGAAGCACTAAAAGTATAAACGATGTAATATATTGGATTAAAGGCGTTAGGCTTTAGGGATAATCGCCGGAAATCAGAGATCACGAACCAAAAAACTATTTAGGACATCAATAAGAACTATCCCGAACTCAACATAAAAGTCTAACCAATATACTGGCGTGGCGTCAATTACTATGTCAAACCATCTAAATATCTAAATTTTTGTTTGAACTTAAAATCGAGAAAAGCATTAAGTAACGGGTTCGATATTTTCACGTATCGCAATAGCATCAACTTTCATTGGCTAAGGACAATACGCTCACCTATGTTCTATCCATCAAGCTTTAACGCTTGGCGAATAAATTTAACCCTAGATCATATGGGTTTGTTGAACTTATGTTTACGTTTTGAACTTATGATCTTTTGTTGAACTTATGGGTTTGTTAAATTGGTAATGTCATATTTTAATATTTTGAATCAGTATTTTTAATATTTTAAAATGAAATGTCATATTTAAAATGATACAGATGTATACGACTGATACAACTGTGTTACTGGAAATATTATAAAAATATTAAAAAAGCCACGTGTGCGCCGCGAAGACACACGTGCGACGTTAGAAGCCACGTGTGCGCCGCTAAGACACATGTGCGACATCAGAAGCCACGTGTGCGCCGCCAATTTATTTTTATATTAATAAATTTAACAAATAGTCGTATCCTAAACAAATAGTCGTCTGGGTTTACACATAGTCGTATACTTGGCATTTTTTACCTTTTTTTAGTTTGTATTCAAGTTTTTAAAACAATTTTCTAGTTGTATCAGTAACATTTGGTTATAGAAGTAGGTTTAAAAGACATTCATATGGAAAATAATAACATAAGAAGAGAAAACGGTGTGTTTTTGTGAGCTGGCGATTTAGGGTGATTTTGAAATTCCTTGCGTGAGGGTCACGATGGATCAGCTGCCAGCGCCGGTGGCGGCTCAGAGGATTGCGACAGGGCAAGCGGAGGAGCGTACTGGTTCAGGTCTGGGGTTTCGAAAAAGAGGGGTCCGTTCAGAGGAGGGGAAGCAGCTTCAGGAGAATAATGCAAAAAACCGAGCTTCATTGATCGGAGACTCAGTGATAGCAGGGGCTACGTGCGGTTCAGAGACGGGGGAGGCGGCTTTACAAGGGCTTCCAGAGTTAACAGGATTGGTTGTTGGTTCAGCGGGGGCCTCGATCAGAGAAGCCTTAGAGGTTTTGGGACAGGAAAATTCTCAACCCGTGAGAAACTCTGCTGTAAGGGAATCTCGGTTTTTCCATGGAGAAGTGAGAGATGGAGAAGTTACGGAAGAAGTACAACTGGGGGGTTTAGACGTCAGACGATCTCCTCTGTGAGCTAAATCTGGAGCAGGGGAGGATGTCCTCGTGCCGGAGGTTGAAGCAGGTGCTGTCCGTGTGGCCGCTGCAGAGGGCTTGACGCAGAATCAAACTCCACAAATCAGAGAACCGAAGAGGGAGCCTTCAAAGAAAACGTGGGCTCAGGTGGCGAGCAAACATGTGGTATCGCGATAATAGAAGGAAAAGAAGTCATTTCAGTTCTGGAAAACGTTCTGCGCGATGCACCTCCACTTTGGGAGGAATTTCTTGTAAGTTGATTCGCAGCAAAGGCTCCCCATATAGCAAAAGTGCATTTTATTGTCAACAAAATTTGGAATTTGGGTGATAGGACGATAAAAATAGATGCTTTTGAGGTTGATGAAAAGACGATAAAATTCCAAATTCGAAATGAGAGGGCTAGACATCGCGTGCTTCGTCGTGGTATGTGGAATATATGTGATGTTCCTTTGTTGGTTTCAAAATGGACGCCAAATGCGGAGGAAGCTCAGCCGGATATCACATCGATGCCTATGTGGGTGGTAATGAAGAATGTTCCGCATGCTATGTACTCATGGAAAGGTTTAAGCTTCTTAGCATGCCCGCTAGGAAGTCCTATCCATTTACATCGAGACACAGAGCTAGTTAAAGAATTTAATGAAGCAAAGGTGCTGGTCGACATTGACCTCTCGCAGAAACTACCATCTTTTTATTTCGATGAAGTCAAAGGAGAAAAATTTAAACTGACCTTTGAATTCCCTTGGCTACCTCCTCGATGCACATCTTATGGGGAATGGGGTCACCTGGAGGCTGATTGCCTTTTAAAATTTAAAGAAATAAGGAACAATCATCGGGTTTCGTCTTCTATTGAGGCGAGGAGGGATCAAGGAAAGTCTGGGTTGGTCCGAGAAGACTCGGCCTTAGAGAAGCATACGCTGCAAGAAGAGGCTGAGAGCTGTCCTACGCAGATTTCAATGGAAGTCTCAGCTGCAGTTAACTCGGCTTTAGTTCAGAACAAGGGAGAGACATGTGCTACGCCGAGGAGTAAAGAGCTGATAAATTTAGCTTTGGGTTCTCGGGAAGCTGGAAAAATTGGATCTGAAAAAGGAGAAGTCACAGAATGGTCTGTGGTCCCAAAAGTCTCTAGTTTATGGGGAAGTAATCATTGCATCTCCATCTAGATATGTAGTTTTGGATGTTCAAGGAGAGGAAGCAGGAACACTAAAGGAAGCAGTGAACTCACCAGTCGGGGGTTTAAGTGAAAAGGACAAGGCTGGTGAATCTGTTCCAGAAGGGGAGGTAGGGAAATCGAGCATTCCGGGAATAAGTAGAGCTGAGATGGGAACTCGGGCTCCTTTGCCTCGTTCGTCAAAAGTCTCTCATAAATACTTTTCAGCAGGAAGCCAGGCAAGTGCTATCGGTAAAAGGAGCCAAAAGAAAAAACATCAATGACAAGTTTCTCTTGGAATATAAGGGGGTTGAACAAAAAGAAAAAAACATTCGATAGTCAAGGATATGGTAAGTTCAACCACAATGTGTTTTGGTGGGCTGTTGGAAACAAGAGTCAAAGAGTACAAGTCTGATCAAGTCGCAAAGAGGATTTTAGGAGGCTGGTCAATGGTGTCGAATTATGAACATGATCCGCTAGGGAGAATTTGGGTGGTGTGGAACAACAAGGTGAATCTAAGAGTTGAGTCCAAGACAAGGCAGCTCATCTCATGTTTTATTAAGATGAATGGTATAGAAGAGGAGTTCCTATGTACTTTTGTTTACGCAACAAACTCATTGGAAGAGCGCTGCGAGCTCTGGCGGGATCTAAAGCATCATTGAGACACAGCTCATTATAGGGGGAAGAAATGGCTGTGCCTAGGCGATTTTAATGAAATATTGGAGATCTCGGAACACTCTGTATTGCACGGGGTCTCATCAGGTATGGCGGATTTCCAAGACATGGTAAGATACTACTCATTAATTGATATGGCGCACCATGGACCACGTTTCACATGGTGTAATAAGCGGGAGGCTGGGCTAATATGCAAGAAGCTAGACGGTGTGTTGATAAATGATGAATGGCTGCAGCAAAACAATAATTCCTATTGTGTTTTGAGGCTAAAGGATGCTCAAATCACCTCTATTGTGTGATCTACATGTTGGGTTCTTCCTACAAACAAAAATGTCCATTTAAGGTGGTAAATGCGGTTCTGAAGATGGAAGAATTCAAACCAGCAGTTGAAGTATATTGGAATTCCACGGGGGGAATTTATTCGTCGACAACAGCATTATTCAGATTTCAAAGAAGCTAAAGGGGTTAAAGCCTATCATTCGAGGCCTTAGCCACAGAAAAATCTATCAACTGTCTCGATGAACGGAAGAAGTGTTCATAGAGTTATGTAAGAGGCAAGAGAAAACATTGCTGAACCCAAACTCAGACAATATATTAGGTGAAGCGTCAGCCTATGAGAAATTGGACAGAATCTCGGCCTTGGAGGAAGAGTACCTAAAGCAAAGATCAAAACTCCATTGGGTGAATATCGGGGACAAAAATAACAGGTACTTTCACAATGCCATAAAGGGGAGACAAATGCGAATTCTATTCATGTGTTTAGAGATGTGGAGGGGGGACTTATAGCTGAAAGAGAAGCAATATATGAGGAACTAGAAATATCGTCCCACAGTAAGCAAATGCCCATTGCTCCATTGCATAGAATTTGGAGCACATCCAGGTGAGTATATTTTTTCTAGGTGAGTATATTTTTTCTTCGTCGCTTCCATAAAGGCAGCTATGACATGCACACACGGACATTTTCCAATATCGAAATGCTTGCATGTGCAAGTTTTCATCTTCAAATCAACGAAATAACCTCTTCCATTGCGTCCGCTGACGTTAAATTGTAGATAGTAATTGTTCAACACAGTCACTACTAAATGTTGTGCTTCAACATAACTTTCGTGAAGCACATTCTAAATAAAAGGCACCAATCTATGCTTGTTAAACCACACAGCTATTTTTTGATAATTGCATCAATCATCGGTAAGAGCGAGTATTTTCTTGCTTCTTTGAAAACAACATTTAAAGATTCCGCACAATTAATGATATATATGTTATACCTTTTGCTAGGGAAAAAACATCAGGCCCATTTATTTTGTTCGACACTTCTTTCAACATACTCTGCTACACTAGGATACCTTTTCTTAAAATTATCATAGAGTGTTTGGAACTCAGCTTGTGTGTATGCATGCACAAATTCCCTAAAATTTAGACGAATGAAAGGTGTGTTGCATGTTGAGAACTTTACTGCAACTTTTTCTTTGTTGACGTTTGAGGCATGCATCTTCACGTTCTGTGATAAATGAAAGATATAATACCCATGATGAGATAATGGGTAAACCTTACTTATTGTCTTGGTGAGACTTTGATTCCTATCAGAAATAAACACTTATCCAGGAACATCCGGTATTAGTGTTTTCAACTTATTGAAAAACCATGCAAAACTACCATCTTTTTCGCCATCAACTACACCAAAAGCAATCGGATAGTGGTGATAATTAGGATCTTGCGCTGTTGCAACCAATAACACCCCACAATTTGCATTCTTAAGGTGAGTCTCATCCACAATGATCACTTTTCTCATCACTTGGAAGACTTCCACGCAAGCTCCCAATGCGAAGAATAAGTACTTAAACTTCTGATCTTCGTCCACTTCCACATATGAAACTGTACCCGGATTCGTAATCTGTAACATATACAAATAAGAATACAACATCTTCTACCTTTCTTTCGAACTACCTCGTACATCGGCACTAGCTTGTTTTTTTCCTCTGTACGCCGTCGAATTCGACATTTTAGCGTGTCAACCTTCTCTAGATAATGCTCTTGGACAACGGATGCCACTAATCGGGTGTGCCTTTTCTTCTGTTTACTAATGAGGTTGATGACACACGATAACAAGTGTGAATTTTGTTGTAACGTCCTAACAGAGAAAATGTTTGAATCCTTAATCTTCGCAGTTCGTAAAGACCACTTGCAACCATTCTTTGATTCACAACATTTTACCATATACCGTGTTTTATCCGATTTGACAATATCGAAGTGAAAACAATTCACAAATGAAGCATTTTCTACTAATTCTTTCACGTCTTCTTTGCTTCCAAATTCTTGACTTAATTTTACATTCATACCATCTTCCCATTTTACATTATTAATCTCATCTCCTTCTACCGCACGTGTATCCCTCACGTGAATGTTATCAAATTCAACCAAACGTATATCTCTGACCTTAATATTTTTCAAGTTTTCACATTCTACTTCAAGGGCAACTGTTGCATATTTTTCGGCCAATTCACTTGCATAAATAGTTATGCTTCCATAAATAACTCCACAATTAACTCGACTAGTAGAAACCATGTCCTTATTACTTGCATTAACTTGACTAGCGCGATCTTCTCTTGGATCATTCGTCTTCGTCTCAACATGCAACACACCTTTCATTTTACCTTCACATGGTTCCAAATAACAAACAACATCATCATCATTGAAGATATATATCGGCCACTTAGGATCAACTCCAACCAAAAAATAACTCAATTTCATCTCGCTCTTTGCTTCATTTCCCCCCATCTTATACGTATACTTTCAACTAATATGTCCTAAGTTACCTCCTCAACTGATTGTCTCATCAAAAGAGCGTGATGAACATCTTCTCTTGCAATCCATAATATTTCCTCTTCTTTCTTTACATATTGTCCCCCATAATTAAAATTTATGATCGTGAAAATAATAAAATTGTATCATTAATTACTTAGTTGTATCAGTTGTACACATGTATATAATATGTTTTAGTCGTATCAAGTGTACGCAAATATATAATATGTCTTAGTCGTATCAGTCGTATCCATTCTTAGTCGTATCAGTCGTATCAATACTATAAATATGGATTTTGACGAACACAAATCTCTTCGATTTGTTGTCATTAACCACATATATCATTATATAACAACAAAAACCTCAAATATAGTCATAATAATATGTGATTCGAGCTTCAATGAGCAAAACCGAGTTTTTTTGGGTTTTTGGGAAACCTAAAAGCTTATCTCCAATGGCGACCTTGAGTTTCTTTCCACTTCCATTTCTCCCAAATTTCTTCTCAAACAACTCTAAAAGTCTTTAAGTTCAGAATCTCATGCTCAATTTGTGAGAAAAAAGTAAAATTGATGAATTTAAGTTTGATAGGTTTGAATTTAATGGTGAAGAAAAAAATAGTGGTTGGGTGGAATGGGACTCATCTAACCTTAAATTGGAATCTAATTTAATATCTTTTTATTTTTTTCATAACAACATGTGATGAAGCTCATTTTATTTTTAATTTTATTTGTTTAAATTAAATTAATAGTTGTAAAATATAAAGATTTAAAGAGGGTGAGTGAGAAACTATTTTTTCATTAAAAATTCCAAACAGAGAGACAACACAATGATGATAAGGAAACATGTTACACACGTGTTTAAAAATAAAAGGATGTATTGCTGGAATAATCTTAATTGAAAAAAGTGTTCTCAAATGACCTCACTTATTCTATATGACCTCCTATTACTTCTAAACCCAATATACCCTCAAATAAAATAATAATAAACTCAAAAATCTATTAAAATATTAATAAATCAATATAAGATATTTATTTTAAAATATTATTAAAAAAAGGAAAGAGACAGTTGTACTATTAGGTGGTTAGAGGTTGGACGTTGGACCTTTTGAGACTGGGACCCACATTCTTTTATTCTTCTCATCCTCCCTATGAGGTGGTAGTTGACCTTTTTTTTTCCTTTTTTTTCTCTGTTTCTTCTTTCAAACATTCTCCGTTTTTGTGACTTTTGTACCTGCGATTTTTTTCTTCTTCTTGCGCGGATCTGGACTTTCCTCGGCTCTTATTCTTTCTTTATGAGGTATTAATTTTGACTTTTATTATTTGGGATTGAGTCCGTCTTAGAAGTGGGTTGAGGATTTTGACTAAAGATTTTGATAAACAAAGAGCATATGTATATAGTAAACTTGAATGTGTACTATAACAGAATTTATTATTAAATTGTAAAGATTATAATAGTTAAATAGAAGTGAAATCGTGGGTTGAGGTTTTTGACTCAAGATTTGGATAAACGAAGAGTATATGTAGATAGTTAAGTTGAGTGTGAAGGCTAATATGGTTTAGAGTTTTTAATTTGTTTTTTTCACCAATATAGTTTATAGTTAAAATTCAAGGATTATAATAGTAAAATAAAAGTGAAATCGAGAAAAAAATGTTAGGAAGTACATAGGTACAACTGGGTATAAGTAGGTATAAGTAGATATAACTGGGTATAAGTAGGTATAGTTGGGTATAAGTAGGTATAAGTGGGTATAAGTAGGTATAACTGGGTATAAGTAGGTATAACTGGGTATAAGTAGGTATAACTAGGCCTAATGTTTTTTTTTGTAGACGAAAGTGACTGTGAAATGGGAAGCACGCTTGTTTATTCTTATTATGGAGGATGTTATGTGGATGATGGAGATGAGATACAATGGAATTGGAAAGAAGCTCAATTGTATACTTTAGTTATAAAGGGATCTATGAAGGAGGTAACTTATACGGTATTGGTTGATAGAATTTACAAGAAGATTATGGTAGATAAATCAACAATGAAACTAAGGTTAAGTTATAGTCCGTCGGTAGCAGGTCCTCAACGGCCATCATATATCGTAGATGATGATGATGTGTTAGGATATATTCTGAGTGTTAACAAAGATCAGTGTAGATGCGTGTTGCATGTGGAGGTCATTGACAGTGTTGAAGAAAACCAGAGTGTGGGGAAAGTATCAAGAATGTATTGTGAAAGTAATGATTATACATGACGTGAAGAGCTTGCAAATGATGGTAGGAAAAAATGTGGACCGGTAGAAGATGGTGTAAATGAGGGGATTGACGATGATTGTCTAAATGAGGGGATTGACGATGTTGTTGACATTGAAGATGGTGTAAATGGGAGGATAGCATATGATGATCTTAACCTTATAGAAGATATACAACTGGAAGATATTGTTGAAAACATTGAATGGGAAGATGGGATTGGGTTGACGATTGGTCAAGAATTTGGAAGTAAACAAGATTTCCAAGAGTTAGTCGAGAACGCAATGCATCAGAATTGTTTTGAGGCTAGTATAGTGAAGTCAACAATTACATTGTACGTCTTAAAATGTCGTGAAGAAAATTGTAAATGGTCAGTCGAGTTGCAAAGTCGAAGACTTCGTCTTACTTCTAAATTAGAATTTACAATAAAGTCCATATATGCTCACGCACAAGCTCTAGTACAAGCAGACAAAAAAGAAGAGTTTCACCAAGGTTAGTTGCATCAATTTTGCGTGATGATTACCCCGGAATGTTTGAGACGCCAACTCCAAAAAATATCATGGGTCTTGTTCAAGGAAGAGTTGGGGTTGCAGTCTCATATGCCACAGCTTGGAGAGAGAAACAAAAGGCGGCTAGTGATGTGCGTGGTAGTCCGGAAGAAAGTTTTTGATGTTGTCATCGTATTTACACATGCTCGAGAGGGTTAATCTGGGCACGGTGACACGACTAGAAGTAGATGATAATAATCGGTTTAAGTACCTATTTTTTGCCCTAGGAGCTTGCATTGAGGGTTTTGCGGCCATGAGGAAAGTGATCATTATAGACGGAATACACCTAAAAACAACCCATGGAGGAGTGCTTGTTGTTGCTTCAGCTCAAGACCCTGAACGTCACCATTATCCCATTGATTTGGGGTCGTCGATGGTGAGAAAGATGATAGTTGGAGATGGTTTCTAGAAACATTGAAAACAACAATTCCGAATGATGAAAAACTTGTGATTGTATCTGATAGACATCAAAGTATTATCAAGATAGTGGTCGAGGTTGATCCGAAGGCGAAACATGGGTATTGTATTTATCATTTGTCGTGCAATGTGAAAGGACGTGTCAACTGTTCTTAGAAATCAGATGCTGCCGAGAAATTTAGAGAAATCGCAAAGGTGTACACAGAAAGCGAGTTCATGCCCATGTATACAGATTTTAGATCTCGGTGGCCTACTGCAGCTGTGTATCTAGATGAAAGTGTCGATGAGACCAGATGGGCAAGATGTCTTTTTCCTGGTGAAAGGTACAACATCGACACAACTAATTTTTATTTTTTTTTGAATAATTGTAAAATTATATTTAAGAAAACTTTGTTACATCGAATGTGACTTGTTTTTGATAATCTATGCTCAAGGCATCATTTTTATGGAGGCCTCGTTAAAACCCGGAAGAGAAAAACCCTTTTGGGACAAAACCTCTTACGGGAAAAAGAGTACCCGCCACATACATTTGATCTAATAAAATCTTGTCAAGAAGTTTCATATCCTTGTATTAAACCAGGTTCTGAACACTGCCGTGTCTTCTCATGTTTCTTTCCATCCATAGCGCATACACCGTGGCCTGAAATGTGTACTTGATTATATTATCCCTCGTCCTGTTCGTTCTTGCTGTAATATTATTGAGTAGCTCTCCAAAACTCCATGCATTCTGCTCTCCCATCAGTCCATATGTTAAGTTGTGCCAGATTTGAGCTGAAAAAGAATATGAAAAAAACAGATGGTCTCGGGTCTCAAAAGGGTGAGTACAGAACGAGCAGTGGGCCGAGGTGTTCGGGTTCCATTAGATCATTCTGTCCCCTGTTGTGAGGCGATTCAATACTGTTAGCCACAAAATGAACGAATATTTCGGTGTCGCATGGGAGAACCAAACTGCCTTGTGCCAAGTGTTGCTTGTTCCCTGTTCCCTTAGCTGGTTCCAAGTTGTTTTCGATGTGAACACTGATTTGAATTTTGCTTCCCTTTGTCTCCATACAGGTATGTCATCTGCCACACTCGCCTGATTTCGGAGGCCAGTTATTTCCGCTTCGACCTGTGCTAAAACAGGCGGTCTTCGGCGTCTTGCTCTATGATGAGCTATCACTTTGTCAATAGTGGCATGCTCTTTGATGCCCATATCAATGAAACCTCTCTCCCCCAGCACTTCAATCAGCCTACCCAATGAGCACCAATCGTCATACCAAAAAGAAGTGTTCACACCATTACAAACCTCGACCTTATGGAAAGCTTTTGCGATATCTCGATACTTTAATAATTTCCTCCACATCCAAGATCCTCTTGTCTTGGTTTCCTTTGCTGACCAGAATGATCCCTTTCTAATCAAGTTTTTTTTGATCCAGTTGACCTATAGAGAATCCCTTGAGGACGTAAGGTGCCATATTAACTTAAAACAACTGACCTTATTCGCATCGGCAAGGGACTTCAACCCAAGTCTACCCTCTGATTTTGGTTTGCAGACATCACACCAAGCCACCTTTGATTTCCTAGCATTCAGATTTGGACCAGACCATAAAAACGCTGCACTGTTTTTCTCAATCTCCCGAATACATGCTTTTGGTAACCTGAACGTTGCGATCCAAAAGTTTGTTAGACTAGCAATTACAAAAGCCAAAAGCTGAAGCCTCCCCGCGAATGAAAGGAACTGGTTCTTCCAAGAGGATATGTGGTTTCTAATCTTGTCTATTAGGGGTTGATAGTTTTGTTGTGTCATCCTTTTCGTTAAAAGAGGAAGACCAAGGTACTTAACCGGCAGATTTCCTTTCTCCAAAGGAAGTGCATTCAATAAATCAACCTCCGTCAATGATATCCCCGTAATGAATAATGTAGACTTCTCCACACTGATATTTAAACCCGAAACTGATGCAAAGCTCTGAAACGTACTTTACCGTCTGCAAAAACCAAGATGTCATCAGCAAAGCAAAGGTGATTTACGCCTAGACTCTGACACTTTGGATGATAACCCAACTCCGACACCTAGGCTGCTTTGTTCAACATTTTCGATAAATAATTCATACATATCACAAATAGGTACGGTGATAGTGAACAGCCTTGGCGCAGCCCTTTCTCACTCCTGAAAAACCCGTCCAACTCTCCATTTTTTTGGACTAAGAACGACGGTGTGGTTACACAAAGAATTATCCAACCGATGAAAACCTCTGGCATATTCATACCCATTAACACCTCCTTGAGAAACTTCCAGTTGACGGAGTCAAAAACCTTTGTTATGTCTATCTTCAACGCACACCTCAAAGAAACATTTGGCTTGTGGTAATCCTTAACCAATTCTGACGCTATAAGTAAATTCTCCATTAGATATCTATCTTCGACAAACGCCGATTGGTTATTGGATATAATTTGTGGAAGGATCCTTTTTAGGCGATTAGCAAGTATCTTTGAGATGACTTTGTAGATCACATTGCAGCATGAGATTGGTCTATAGTCTTCCATCCCTATTGTCCCCGTCTTCTTAGGAATCAGTGCCAGTATTGTGGAATTTATTCCTTTTGGTAGAAATCCATAGGAGAAAAAAGATTTTACTACAACCGTGAAATCAGTTCCGAGGACAGACCATATCTCTCTGTAAAACTCCACCGTAAACCCATCTGGACCCGGTGACTTGTTTAACGGCATTGAGAAGAGAACCTTTTTAACTTCCAAATCTATTACTTCCTTTACCAGCTCAACATTTTCCGCCTCACTACATTTTAAATCTGGCATTTGCATCAGTTTCGGGGTGGCTCCTGATGCATTTTCAGCTCCTTGCGGAATCTTAAACAGCTCGGAGAAATATCTGATCCCTTCCGCCTTGATATCACTTATCGTCGTGAGGGTACTGCCTTCATAATCTCTAATCTTGTGGATCATATTTTGTTTCTCTCGCTCCTTAATCGCGTTGTAGAAAAACCTTATGTTCGGGTCTCCCTCTTTCACCTAGTGGAGTTTCGCCTTTTAAATAAGAAACTTCTCCTCAATGCTTGCAACACTCTCCCAAGCTCTGCAGGCTTCCGCCTCTTCAGCCATTGAAACTTCATCTGGCTCCATAAGATTCCGAAGCTGCTTCTCACACATCCTCTTGAACTTTTCCTCTTTTCGTTTTGTCAACTCATGCATCTTTTGGCGGCCAAACCCCTTAATACTTGGTTTCAGGTGCTTAAGTTTCTTTGAGAATCTGAATAAGGCTGAGGTTGATGGGAATATGGCTTCCGTCTGGTTCCAGTAGTTTCCAACAAGCGTCTTAAAGTCCAGCATTCCCAAAATAGCATTTACAACTTTGAATGGGACCTTTGGTTTGTAAGGTGAGCCATAAGGCGAGATGGCTGCGCATAAGTGGTCTGAGCAACCTCGGCTTTCGAATGCACAATATAAAGTAAAAGAGCGTTGTTGCCAAAGAGAGTTAACCATGGCTCTATCCAGCTTCTTACATATCAGATCCCCTTCCCTCTTATTATACCATGTGAAAACCGGGCCATGGTAAGCCATGTCTTCCAACCAACAGTGATTGACCGTTTCAGTGAATAACGCCATTCCCATAGTCTGTATTGATACCATTGTCGAATGTTCCGTCCTGTGAAAAATTTCGTTAAAATCACCTGCGCACAACCAAGGGAGCTCACGGCTTAGCTCACTATCGTGATGTTCTTTCAAGTCTTACCAGAGTACCCGTCTCTCTTCCTGGGAATTCAAAGCGTAAATAAAGGTACAGAGTATTTCCTCCGGATGGTTTCTCATTTTTACCTTACAGGAAATTAACTGTGATGTCTTCTTCACCACGGTCAATGAAACAAGATCACTCCACATCAACCAAATCCTGCCCAGAGGGCTGAACTCATAATTTGAAACTCCCGACCAACCCGTGAAGGTTGATTTCATTATCTGCTCAGACTTATTTTCTGCAACTCGTGTTTCCAGAATAGCACATAGATTAACCGATTTCTCTCTTATCAAGTTTTTTACGATCCCTTGTTTTCTTTGCTTATTGAATCCTCGAACATTCCAAATGAGAAAAGACATTACTGCTTTTTCCTTGTATTCCTTCTTCCTACTCCCGTTTGATTTGAATCCTCCATTTGATGTGGAATGTTGAATTGGTGTTTTGAAACCCCTTTTGCTGTTCATGAGAGGTGGGCTCTAGATCCCGTCTCCTCTTAATTCTGCGTTTCAGAGTTACTACATCCTCTGTTTTTCAGTCTTGCTTTTTCTTGTGCCCTGACCTCCCCCTTAGCACCTGCTTCGGCTTCTGTATCCCCCTGGAAATCCCCTACCATCGCATAGTTTTCCTGATGGTGCATTGTCTCCCCTCTTTCCTCTGATTCTTTCTCAGTTTCCAACTCTTTTTGCCCGTTTTCAGCCTCCAAAGATTCTATCTCAGTATTTTGCATCTGCGTAACTCCTTCTGCCTCCCTCAGTGTAGCCAAAGGTCCCATATTCCATAACACTGACACTGCATTTTCCCTTTGTAAGCCTGAATCTGCAGTGAATGCCTCAGACCTTCCACCCCCTGCATTTTCGTCTCCACCTGCAGCTACCTCCGTTAAAGGCTGTTTCTTAGATAGCATTAGTCCAGTCTTACTGACATGTGACCTTTCCTCATTCGCAGTCCCCGAGCCCCCCAGCAATTTCGGCGACTGGTCACCACTTTGGCGGAGTTCAACATCCTGAACCTCCGTGGACCCCAATAATGCAAACCTCGATGGTGTCACGATCTGCACCTCCCCATAGACTAAAGTTCTCTTCCCTACCTGTTTATGGTTTGAAGTCACTTTTTGTTCACGGGACCCTATTTTTCCCGTATAATCACAGTCTGATCCTCGTGGTTGCGAATTTCGCTAGCTACTGACTTTGAGTTACCCGATGGCTCCTGTTCAACTATCTTCCCCGTCGCCTCCCTAGCCAAACAACCTGATACTGTGTGCCCCCATTTCCCACAACAAGCGCATCTTCGAGGTAGCCATGGATATACGTATTTCACTTCAATATCCTCCACACCAATCCTGAACGTGAAGCTAGTTGGTATTTCTTTCTTCAAATTTACATCAATAAGAATCTTGGCTTCATCGAAACTTGCAACTAACTCTGTATCTTGATGCATTCTCTTAGGCCTTCCAACCGGACTAGCCGCAAAACTTAACCCCTTCCATGAGAATAAGGATGGAGGAACATTCTTCAGTGTAACCCATATGGGCATAGATGTAAGCTCAGGTTGTGCATCCTCTTGAAACAGAGTCCACTTCGTTACAATCATGGGGATGTTACAAATGTTCCACATACCCCGGCGCAAAACTCTACTACGGACATTTGGATTACGTATTCGAAACTTGACCGTCGATTCATTCATCACAAAGGCATCGATTTTTGCATCCTTTTCCCCAAAAGTCCAAATTTTTTTAACGATTACATGTATCTTAGCCACATGCGGAGCTGAAGATGCAAATCTTCCAACCAAAAAATCTTCCCATAAGGGAGGTGCGTTACTCAAAACTTCATCAGGCACCATGACCACCGAGCGGCCATCAATGTCAGAGATACTGCAGTCATAGTGAGATAGCGATTGACGTCTAGCAATCGATGCCCATGACTTCTGAGTCACAGGTAATTCAGCCCCCTGCTTCCTTGGTGTCCCTGTCTGCGCCGTCGAAATTCTCCCACTCTCCGTCTCCCCCAAAACCCTACCAACACTCGCAGCTGCACAGGCTTCCGACGCAAGTTTTTCATCCTCCCTTGTCACTGCACTTCCCTCCTTCAGACCGTCGTCCCCACGCACCCCTGAAACCTCCTCTATTTGTGATTCCATCCCCTGTTCTGTTTCGTTAATTGCACCTCCGCCACTGCCATCCTCGACTATCCTGCACTCCTGATCCTTCCCCCTTTCCCCAGCCATGAAGCGGCGGAGAAGGAAACCTCATTGCCGCATGAAACCAGTCAAAATTCGCCGTCAGCGTCGCCCTAACCACCCTCCAAAAAATGTCCACTCCATCGACACAACTAATTGCGTGGAATCTTTAAACAATGTTTTTAAAAAAGCCAGGAGTTATTCTTTGTTGCCCATGGTTAATGTGATAATTGCAAAAATTTCTGAATGGTTTAACAAACATAGGAAAAGTGCTTTGAATGTCCCATTATGGCTGAAATCTATGCCGAGTGTTGAAAGGGAAGTTCACAAGATAGTTGCAAAAGCCAAGATGTTAACGGTTATCGAGCTAAACAGCTTCCACCTTGAGTATAATGTGTTTGGACGTGATGGTAAAACCTATTTAGTTAATTTGAGGAACGGCACTTGCTCATGCAGGTACTTTGAAATAGATAGATACCCATGTATGCATGTTATTGCCGCTAACAGTCTGTATGAGAGACAAACAGGAATTGATTCACCGGTGCATCTATTGGCTTCAAAATATTATTTAGTTGAGATATGATCTTTAGCATACTGTAACACAATTTATACTGTGCCGCATAAGTCTGATTGGATTATCCCTGAAGAAATAGCAGCTCAACTAGTGTTCCCTCCCCTGCATAAGAAAAAGATAGGAAGGAAAATGGTGACGAGGTTCCTTCAGTTGGCGAATTTCGTCGGGGTAAAGCTTCAAGGAATACTATGTAATTTGATTTGGTGCAAGTAGTTTTAATTCATGTACAACTTGGTATGACTTGTTTTCGTTCATGTACAACTTGGTACAACTAGTTTTAATTCATGTACAACTTGGTATGACTTATTTTAATTCAATTTGTTCTCATATGAAACATGTTCATCATCTACCATAGACTCTTATGGTCACTTTGTGGATTCTTGTCTACTTTGTAAGTAAAACAAGTAAACTACATCTATTCTAACAACTTTGTATATTAATATGAGGGCTCTATATACAATTTTCAAATTTTTCTAAGTTCACCTAAATACTTTTAAATTAGTTATCGGTTTAACTAGTTTTACCAATTTCGAAAAAAACCATTTTTGGGTCAATTAGTCACTTAGAGCCGTCATTTTGGTTTAACTACTCTAATAAAACAATATTTTATCAAGAATAACGGCGCTATATTAAGAATGACAGCTCAAGTGGATATTAAAATATTAGATTATTCTTTTGACCCTTAGATTCAAATATTATATTTTTTTTTTACCCTTAAAATATTATTCTTTTGACGGTTCAATACTTCTTTTGACTAAAGAATATATAATATTCTTTTCACCCTTAAAATAATATTCTTTCAACATTCGTAATATTTTTTCAACATCAGAAATATTTTTCAAACTTCCAAAATAGTTTTTCAAAATTAGAAAAAAAATTTCAAACTTCTTTCCCCTTGCCTTTGTTAAGCTGAGCGTAAGGAGAGACCACGAACTTCGAGGGCTTTCGCACCCTCTTCCTAGCGCACATCTTAAACCTAGGTCCACTTCCTGAAGTTTTGGGTATTGGTGGCATATTCAATCCATAACCACCAATATGAATGTATCCTTCCTCGTCTTTCCCATCAGAATTTAAATACTCTCTTCTTGTGCGTTTCTGTGGAGGTGCAGCTCTTGCTGTCTCATGTGGAATACTCTGTTCTTCTTGCCTTTCTCCTTCTCGTTCTTCTTCCCTTTCTCCTTCTCGGTCTTCTTGTTTTTCTCCTTCTTGGTCTTCTTGCCTTTCTCCTTCTCGGCCTTCAGCCGCACTTGATCCACCCGTCTCAAAAACACCTACATAAAAATCCATAATGCAATTACCAAGAAGTCTCAAAATACTGTTTTCAATTAAATTCATATTCAAAAATCTAACCTTGTCGACATGGACTCCCATAGCTTCTTCCCGCTAAGAAATGGTCAAAATCATCAAAATGTTGATGCTCTCTAGCACTCCTTTGCTCCACCATAAAGTCTTCAACAACTTTCAGCCTACTGTTTAAGCCTTCAATCTCTGTCGTCAGACGTGCAAACCCATCTGCAATTGCCTTCTTCATCGTCTCCTCAAGCTGCTTCAATTCGTTATGGACGTTCTCAGGGTTCCTGCTCTGGGTTGGCGTCTGGACGTTCTCATGGTTCTTGCTCCGGGTTGACGTTTGGACGTTCTCAGGTTTCTTCCTCCAAGCTGGTGATTGCATGTTCTCTAGCTCTCTAGATTGGACATCTACCATGTACAAGTTCTCCCATAAGATTTTCTTCTCCTCGACAACTAGTTTTGTGTTCCACTCATCAACTCTTGCGTCCTCTCGATCATCGTCATCCCTCAGCTCAGCATCAGCCCATTTCGCACCCATGATATTCATCATAAGATCTTGTTCACCATCCTCAGAGATCATTAAACTAAAAATATCATGCAAGTAAACCAATTGGGATGAGTGTTAAGTATCCTTACACTCAACTAACAAAAAATTAGAGAAATACC
Organism: Cardamine chenopodiifolia; assembly: GCA_963922655.1. Classification (NCBI taxonomy): domain Eukaryota; kingdom Viridiplantae; phylum Streptophyta; class Magnoliopsida; order Brassicales; family Brassicaceae; genus Cardamine; species Cardamine chenopodiifolia. Next base: position 8,974,132 of record OZ000476.1, on the reverse strand, counting down.
CTGTGTCTCCAAGCGTATAGTGAATTTCTTCCAAGCGCATCCCTTTATACATCGTCTCTTTAAACTTCCCCTTGTACATACCTGGACAAGCTCTGTCTGCGTTTCCCACGGGTTCTCTAAAGGCCGCCTTCAATGTTGGTATGCACTCAAAGGCCAAAATCTACTCATAAATTAAACCAAATATAAATTAAACCTAATTAAACAAAACCAGTTGAACCTAGTTAAACCTAGTGAACTTACTTAAACCTAGGTGAACCTACTTAAACCTAGGTGAACCTACTTAAACCAAACTAGTTGAACCTAGTTGAACCTAGTTAAATCTAGTTAAACCTAGTTAAACCTAGGTGAACCTAGTTAAACCAAACTAATACAACCTACTAAAAATGAATATTTAAGACGATTGAGTGGTCGATTACCTCCAACGGCAATATGAATCTGGGGAATGTCCAACTAACTTGTACCGACCCTTTGAAACGATTAAACAGGTGGTCCACCTCTTTAATACAATCATCAAATGTAAAACGTCCCCAAGGGAACGTTTTATATACTTCGAGGTCATCGACCACTCGAAGAATAAACTGCTCAATGTTGCCTCCAACCATCTTTGCCCTTCCTCGTGTCACCGTCGAGAGGAAGTACAACACCGCCATCTTGAGCCTATCATTTCCATACTCCATTCCCATCAACTTCTCCAAAACGTCCTTAACCTCCACGTTATCAGTTCCAAATTGCCTCTGCACAAAGTCCATGCTCCCCATCATCTCATACCCTTTCGGGTAATGAATGCAACTCAATCCTGAGATTGCGCCGTGTTTTCCTAATAGAATATCTAATAGGAACACCATTCACAACAATCCAAACTTGCTTCTTCTTATCCGTATGGACTGTCCTTAGAAGCAACATCCACATCCCCTTTACCTTCCGATTTTGTTGCCTCTCCATGTGAAACAAATTCTTGAATTGAGGGTGCTCCCTGAACCACTCCAACTCCATCGGTTCAAGCTTATCCTCAAGCACATTCACAACCTTGTAACTGTCGCATCTTTTTTGCAAATGACATTGTTTTGCATATTCTTTGTGCTCTATGTAAAATCTATGAGGTTTCATTGTGCCATCTACATGCTGCATTCAAATCAAAATAACAAGATTTTCAAACCACAACTTCCTCAAATATATCTACTTACAATTCCTAGTGTACCTAATAACACCCAATATTACTAAAATTTAAATTTAAATTTCCTTACCGCCTGATTCCGTTCATGGGTCTGTGATTGATGTGAGGGCTATTCCGATGTAATAGATTGCATCTTTGGTGGTAGGGAAGGCTGCAGCGGCAGAGAAGGTTGCAGTGGCGGAGAAGGTTGCGGTGACGAAGAAGGTTGCGGTGGTGAGGAAGAATCACCATCGCGGCATCGGCGTTTCATGGCTGAGGCAGGGCTTTCTGGCAAACGCGCACTCAGAGCCCCTTTTCGAGTCTGACTCTTTCCTCCTCCTCTAGTGTTTGGTGCCATTCTAATCCTACACACATCAATTCTAAAATTAACCACCAAACTCAAAATTTTCTCACAATTTTCAAGCAGGGACAAAGCTTACGAGTTCCAGGATATCTGTAGTCTAACGGCTCAACGGTGGAGATAAAATCGGCGGCAGAGCAGCGGTGGACCAACGGTGGGATTTTTGGCGATTAAGAGTAGCTAACCTTAGGTGGAAATTTAACAATTTTTGAAGCAGATAGGATAGCCGAGCCCAAATAAAAGGAAAAATGAAGAGATTCGCGAGGATAGTCGGGTTCTGGGGAGTTGATTTTTGTGTTTTTTTGTGGGTATTCGTCGCCTTGAAAGTCGTGAGAAAGAAAGGGGAAGGTGGATCCGATTTCTGTGGTTTCGGATCCAAATCGGGTGGGGAAGTCACAAATTGGGTGGGGAATTTCAGACCCAAATCGCAAATTATGGGCTTCATATTTATACCCACTCAATTGGACGAGTCTCCAACATCAAGAGGTCAGATCCATGGTTTTTTTCATAAATAAGTTGAACTTCCCCAATTTAATTGTCTTTTTAGTCATTTAAGCATTTAAAATGAATCAAAATCAAAATCAAAAATAGATGAAGATCATTTCAGAATTGGATTTTTCAAATAAGGTCATTCAAGCAATTGATTCAAAATAAAATCTTGTCATTTTTTATTTAAAAATAGTTTTGAAGGAGGTGTTTCTCAGCTTTTTTCCAACAAGTATTTGAGACTTTGGAGAATCAATCTGATACCCATGGAGATTCGACCTTTCTTTCTTCAGTTCCATTCGAGATTCCTATACAGAACATATCCAATGAGCGTCGACCTGGATTCTCAACACATCCATGAAGAACCCATCTCAAATCATCTCGAAGCTTTGGACACGTCACTCCACAACCTTTATCAAAGGCCCATCATCGAAGAAGCAAAGTCATCATTACTCCTTGGCTGAAAAAAGATTAGACCATATGAGGGGGTTAAAGAGATTTTTTTCACGGCTATTGAATCTTGGCTTTTCAACCAAATTTGCAGAGGAAGATTATAAATAGCAAAACAAAATCTGAACCATGTTGGAAGTTATTATCCGATAAACGGAAAGATAACCAAACTTAATCGAAATTATTGATCCGATTGAATCAGAAATCACAAAACAAGTGATACACTTTCTCTCTCTAAAAGTTTGAAGAGAAAAAAGAGAGAGAAAGTTCATAAAACAGTGTTTAGTTGGTATAGTCAGTTAATAACAAGGGTTTAAAACTTAAAAAGTAAAAAATAATAAGAAAGAATGACTAGAATACTCCACAATATATGTGTAATTGTTAGAATAGTCTTCTAAAACTTTGAAAAAAAGAAATAGTCAGAAAAGTCACAAATAATATGATTTGTCTATTTTATTACAAAACTGCTATAAAAACTTACCTATATTCCTTATTCTTCGTCTCTTCTCCAACTGTTCAACTTCTTCTTCTTCATATGCTCGATTTCTTCTTCTTCGTCTCCGTCTCGACTTCTTCTTCTTCGTCTTTGTCTTCTTATTCAAATTTAACAAAAGACTCGACAAGTTAGATTCTCTTTTACAAAAGACTTCACAAGTTAGATTGTCGGTTTCTTCTTCTTCGTCTTCGTCTTCGTCTACAGTCGTTTTCTTTCAAATCAAAGGTAACGTAGTAATTTTTCTGTGATTTCGATCTCTAAATCGTAGGGTTTGTAGCATTTTAATGTTGATTTTTTTTTCCTAAGGTTTAAGAGATTTCGAACCCTAAATTTTCTGATTTAACGATTTCTACGATTTCGAACCATAAATTTACAGATTTAACTTTTTTTACAGGTTGGCCGAGTTTGTTTGTAACTTAATAGAGTTTAGGTTTTTCATTTTATTGCTGACAGAGTTTATTAGAGTTTGGTCGAGTTAGTTTATAGAGTGATAGAGTTTGGTAGAGGTACTTTTATAGTGTTAGAGTTTAGACGATTTTGGTTTTAACTGTTTTATTGTATCTTTTCCACAGCTATGTCGGAGGAGGAGAAGTACCCTTAGAGGATACATTCAACAGGAAAGCGCTTGATGATAAACAAAAGCATTAACCACTATTGCACATTGAAGAAAATTACAACAATGAGGAGTTTTATTGGCGTTGATGCATACGAGGATATAGAGAGGAATTCTCAACTTAGTATCATACTGAAATTTGTTGGGGCAGGGTTCACATGGACAAGCAAACATGTGCAACACCTTTTGGGTAATATGCTTGAGACAGCTAAGACAAGTGAGGTGTGGGTGTTGGCCGACGGTCGTCCAATTAGATTTTCTCTGCATGAGTTTGAGCATATTACGAGGCTCAACTGTGGATTGAGTTATCCTAATGATGGAAACTTAGCTACAGGAGATTTATGGTTAGAGATGGGTTTGGTACACGATGATGGCCCGAACTGGGGTGAGCTTGACGCAGCATTAAGGGGATGCAAGGATTGGTCGCAAGCCAAGAGAAAGATGGTGGGGTTGCTGGTGGTGATGTACGTATGTATTTTCGGTTTGCACGCGAATAATCGGATCCTAGTCTACCATGCGAAATTGGTCATGGATCCGGAAAGATTTGAGAGGCATCCTTGGGGCAGAGTAGGATTTGATGCTTTGGTTAGATTGCTCCCTTCATCACCAGTCCAAGCTTCAACATACACTCTGCACGGCTTCGTGCATGTGCTTCTAGTATGGGTATTCGAGCATATCCCACAACTAGGAAATTTGTATGGAGGAAGGAGAGAAGGTGAGATTCCTCTTCTGAAGTGGGCGTCACGCAGTACCCACGGTTTAGCTATGGAGGATGTCTTCAGATCTGACAAAAGGACATCCATCGACAACAAGGTAAGCTTCCCAATACGTTGGCAGAGCTAGGATGTAGCGTATCAGAATTTGGTAGAGTTCAATTTTTTGGGTGGCAGAGCTAGGGTTTAGAGTAGCAGATGTTGGTAGAGTTTGATCGACATAGTCCAATACGTTGGCAGAAGTAGGATGTAGGGTAGCAGATTTTGGTAGATTTTGGTTTTTGTTTAGCTTAGCTAGGATGTAACGTATCAGAATTTGGTAGAGTTCAATTTTTTTGGACGGCAGAGCTAGGGTTTAGAGTAGCAGATGTTGGTAGAGTTTGATCGACATAGTCAAACACGTTGGCAGAAGTAGGACGTAAGGTAGCAGATTTTGGTAGATTTTGGTTTTTGTTTAGCTCAGCTAGAATGTAGCGTATCAGAATTTGGTAGAGTTTGTTGGGTGGCAGAGCTAGGGGTTTAGAGTAGCAGAGGTTGGTAGAGTTTGATCGATATAGCAGATGTTAGAGTAGCAGATGTAGGGTAGCAAATGTTGGTAGAGTTTTATAGATATAGTCCAATACGTTGGCAGAAGTAGGATATAGGGTAGCAGATTTTGGTAGATTTTGGTTTTTGTTTAGCTGAGCTAGTATGCTTTGATATGTTTTGTTCATTTGTAGGTTTGTGTGGTGCACCTTTTGCGAAAGCCTTACGAAGAAATCTACCCTGCTTGGCCTGGAGATGTCAAGGATCCCAAAGTTGACGGAATGATCCGAGACATACTTGCTGGGACATTAGATGAGACGTTTTGGGTTGTCCTTCCTTCTGATGACAAAGTTGCACCACGCGAATGACCAAAGTTGACAAAGAGGAAGGCCGATGAGCAGCATCTGCCAACCTCCAAGAAGTCAAAGGTGCCAGAGAAGAAGAAGGAAACTCTGCATTTGGCACCCAAAATGACTTTGGCCGAGTTTCAGAAGGCGGCTAAAGAAAAAGAGAATGATCGGAAATAGAGAAAGAGGTTTGAGGGAAAAACCCAAGGGGAGGAGAAGATGTTTGACATGCTGCAGAATTTGACAAACATCATTAAACGACTTGCGGGAGTGGAGGAACAAAGATTTGACGATGCAGTGACGAATGAGCGGCTTCACAAGCTTGAGAAATGCTTGGCACAGCAGCGCTTGATCAATGAACAACATAAACTGATGAATCAACGCCTTGTTATGATTGAGGAAAGCATTGGAGAGCTACGAATTTTGAATCATAGCATTGAGGAAACCCTAACAGAGCAGCGAGTGTTCAATCAATGCCTCCTTATGTTGTTGGAAGCAAAACGACCGAAGGTGCTGTCATTCGAAGAGACTAAGAAGTCTGTTGCGAATAAAAGTGAGTGTCGTGAAAGTGAGACCTGAGATGGGAATGATGGAGGATGCGATGGTGTTGAGGCCACAGCTGGGAATGATGGAGGATGCGATGGTGTTGAGGCCACAGCTGGGGGAACATTGGTACGTAAGAGTGTACTTGATTACTACTAAAGTTTGGTGGGGGAACGGAAAAATTGTTAACTTTGCCCCAGAGATTAGTGGACATTATACATTATGTGGCAGAGTTTGGTGGACATTATACACTATGTGGCAGAGTTTAGTGGACATTAACTTTGCCCCATTGTTTGGTGGACATTATACACTGTGGCAGAGGTTGGACATTGTACATTGAAAAGTCTGCCACAAAGTTTGGTGGACATTGTACACTCTGTGGCAGGGTTTGTGAACATTTTATGACCCTGCCACAGTTTGGTGGACACTATATACTTATTGTGGACATTATATATTATGTGCCAGAGGTTGGAGCCGCATGGAAAAAATTGTTAAGTCTACCACAGAATTTGGTGGACATTGTAAACCCTTTGGCAGAGTTTGGTGGACTTTGTAAACTATTTAGTAGAGTTTGGTGGACATTTTTGATAAGATGTTATAGACATATAAATTCGATGGTTTGTTTTTGTCTATTGTAGTTCTTTGACTAACTCTACGGAATATGGTAATTCTTTAGTACACTAAACAATATGGTAATTCTTTGGTACACTAACACTTTTACTTTTCTTTCTAGAAACAACGGATTTTTGAGGAGCAGCCAAGCCCAAAGCCTTTTTTCTCAAAACCACTTCCCAAAAGCCTAGAGGTTAGTATGGTAATTCTTTGGTAGGAAAGCATTTGGTATACCATTGGTAGAGTTTGGCAGACTAATGCTTTTAACTTTTACTTTCCAGAAGAAACAGATCTCTCAAGAGGGGGACACCTCACAGCCTTTGCCCCAAGCATTACGAATTCTTCAAAACACAAAGGTTAGTATGGTTCTTTGGTGGACTTGGGTGCATTTTGTTTTTAATTTAATCTTTACCTTTTTCTTTCCAAAAGGAATGAATACTTGAGGATCAGGAAACCTTTGACCCTATGTCTCCAACATTAAAAATTTCTAGGAACCCAGAGGTTACTAGAAACCTTAAAACACCAGAGCAAAGTCCTACCCTCGATCTTGAGTTAAATCCAGAGCAGTCCCAGCTCGCCATCATCAGTCTCAATGAAGATAGCGAGTGTCGTTTTTTGGACAGTCTTATCGGCAAGTTTAAAGGTGACGAACTGATATTTATGGAGGACGTGTTGCCCAAACCATCTAGATCCCGTACCCTTGCTGCGAACCAGGTATTGTTTTGCTAGAGTTTCGTAGAGATAGAGTAGAGTTTGGTGGAGATAGATTAGAGTTTGGTGGATGTTGGGGGACGATGTTAGACTTAAGTTGAGCTAACTATTACTCTGTAATACAAAAATCGCCTTTCAAAGGAAGTTCTGTTGTCAAGCGTCTTATGGAGGATGAGGTAGCGCCTAACGGATACGATCTATTTGGGTCAGTACAAAGATGCAAAGTTGTTCAGCTGCATAACCTTATTAGGCGCGAATTGTAAGCCTATTTTTTTCTCTTTTAAGACGTTTTTTTTTACCAATCGGTACAATATTGTTGTTTGCTTATTAACCACATTTCTAGGGATAACTCGATTGATGATGTGTCTCTTTTAGCTGAGTTCTATCTCCAGTTTCTCTTGCCTAAAGACCGTTGGCCAGTGGAATGATATGGATGGTTCACAAATCTGGTAAATTCCTTGAACATGATTTGGTAGAGTCTCGTAGACTGTAGCAGATCTTAGTAGACTATGATTGACTTAATATTGTGTTACCATTTTTGCAGCATATGTCTAGCGGAATGAACATGTTCCGTCGAAGAAGTTTTCAGAGACCATCTCCCTATAAGAGTGATAGGATTGCGTTCCTTGATCCTACTCTATGTTCAATGTGGTGTATTTAGTACCAGAAGTTCGCGGAAAACCAGAAGAAGCATATGTTTCATGAATATTTTCGGGAAATGTATAAGCGCAACTACCCATATGGTGTCCAACGAACAAGCAATGGTTCACTGACTTTGAAACATTGTACATGGCGCATAACATCAGAAACATCCATTGGGTAGCACTGGAGATCGATTTGGTGCACTCGAAAGTTAAAATCTACGATTGTTCCCTCTCAGCTGTGTCCTTTGATGAGCTCATCGACTCAGCTAGGTTGTTAAAATCTACGATTTTTCCCTCTATCAAGATCTACCAACAACTCTATCAAGATCTACCCACAGTTATGGCTTGTGTAGTAGACTTCGGTAGAGTCTGGTAGACATTGACAGAACTGTTGGTAGATCTTGATAGAGTCTAGTAAACATTAACAGCACTATTAGTTGAATTTACATGTTGGTTGTGTTTGTTTATGCAGGTCGTATGCGAGGATGATTCCATATCTGGTTTGGAGGATGGTGCCCACGAAGAAGCAGAATCAATCTAGTCTAAAGGCTTACACTATCTATAGGGTGAAGTCGTTACCAGTAAACCACAGATCTAGTGATTGTGGGCTATATACGCTCAAATTCATTGAATTTATAGCCCTGGGATGCGGGTTTTCCAGGCTAGATGATAAGTTCGTCCCTTTTTTTTAGAACGAAATTGGGCACAGAAGTCATGGAAGAGCTTCCCATACCAGAAAAAATTTTATATAGTGATCCTAATTCGTGTGCTAATATTGATAGGGAAGTACTCAACACAGCGTCACAGGGGTTGCTTCTCGAGTGGTAGAGCTAGGGATATTTTTCGTTAGTATGGTAGACTGTTGTATATATGACCTAAGAAACTCTACCAAACTTTTGTATGTATGACCTAGCAAACTTTTGTATTTATGACCTAACAAACTCTACCAAAATCAAATACAGATTAATCAAAGATTCCAAACTCTACTAAACTCAAATACAGATTAATCCAAGATCAGCCAAACTATTTTAAATTCTACCAGTCTATCAAACTCTTAGACGCCATATTATCTGACGTGGCATTATAGTTTTAGAAGACTACTCTAGCAATTAATAGACTCTCTGCCATTATTATTGGACCCGACTCTTCGCTTATCAACTTATCTTGGATGTGACTATTCAACACTTCGGCTCTTCAACTTTCTCGCATACTCCATCTTGTACTTGAAACAGTAGCTAAGCGTACTCCAATATGGCTCCGATAACTCCTTATCCAGACTGGCCATACCCTTCATACTACATAAGAGAAAAGGTACTTGGAAGAGGCATAACGTCTACGGTGTATCTCGGAAGATACAAATATGGAGAGTCTGAGAAGAGGGCTATAAAATCTGTTCCACTCTCGCAAGCCGACACTCTTTTTGAAGAGGAGCGTATTGTAAGATGTGTTCGTTGTCCATACGTTGTCGAGTTTCATGGATGCGAGCAAGCTCGTGATGAGTTTGATCCGAATATATCGAATCTAAATCTTATTCTTGAGTACAAATACGAAGGAAGATCTTCAAAACTATTCTCTGCAGTACCTGTTACTATAGACCGAGCTTCCTTTAAAGTACGATGTGTCTTCCAATACTTCATCTGTACAAAATGCAAACAGAGGGCCAGAGTTATAACTGCCTCTACTAAACTCTACTAACGTCAAATAACCTCTATCAAACTAGTCATACAACCTCATCCAAACTCTATTAAAGTCAAATAACCTCTACCTAACTCTGCAACAACGGATTCATAAATCCATAGTCTACCACGTACTATCATCGGTATGCCAAACTAGACCACAAAGAAATTGTACCTTCAAACCAAAACGTTTGTTCAGTGATTCAGAAACATGTCGAGGAAGAACTGATGGACCAACACCACCAACAAAATCCAAGTATAAACGACCAAGAATATCGGGTGTTGCTTGACGAGCCCGAGATGACCTCTCTGTAACGGAGCAAGTGTGTTCTCCACAGTAGACCCGGATATAGAAACAAGGATTCTCAGTATCGTGGCGTGAAGCACGGACTCTCCAAGCGCAGTTTTGAACCCAACATTTCACAACCAATAACATCTTCGATGAAGAGACGACATAGAAGTCAAACCTATGTAAAACAAAATATGTCTTCAAGCTTGAATCAAGATTGGCTTTTCTGGGATAAATTTTTCCAACAGCTAATTGAAGTGACCTCATTTCGATGTCTAAATACTCATCATCAAATGTCGAATCTCTCTTCTTAGGAGGTAGATTTTTCTATCTTCATCTTTACACTTCCTCTGAAAACTTATGAAGTCTTCATCACCAGAGCTTGCACCATCTACATTCTCGCAGTAGTCGAATCTCATTTCCGCTTCTGCATCTTTTTCGGTGTAATCAACGTGTTCCTCTTCTTTTTTTACAGTCTCCTTAACTCTACTACACGTTGAAGATTGTCTACCAAACGTAGTATCAAATTTATCAAAGGAAGGTTCGCATTTAGGCTCAAATTTATTACCTTCTTCCACAGCTACATGAGATCTCCTTGAAATCTCCACACAAAGACGAATTGCCTCTTTTTGAAATTGTTGCACAAACCCACGAAATTGCCTCTCGTTGGTCACGGAGATAGGGGGTGTATCTTTTGGTAGTTCATTCATGAGTTCATTTGATATGTAACTCAGTTTTACCTTATAGATCTCTTGACTTAGCTCGAAATCTTCATACACCATTCTCACAAACTCTTGGAAACAATTCTGCCAAAATCTTTTACACAAGCAAATATAACTCTACCAAGATCAGCTACGCATTGTACGAACTCTGCCAAGCTGTGATAGATAACTTTGCCACACCGTCGTTACTAACTCTGCCAAGATAAATCAAATTCTGTCACACCGTCGTTACTAACTCTGCCTAATTCTACTGCTCTGGCGATTCAATCTCCGTCAAAATCTATTATTACAAGGGTCTAATGTCTACTAAACTCTGTCAAAATCTATTACAATGGGGTTCCAACGTTTGGTAGTCTGGTGGAGCGTACACTGACGTGGCACAAATCTGCTTAACTCCGCGTGGCTAACGTGACTCATTTTATTAATGACAGTTTCGTTATTATATTTTTGTTTACACAGCTAAAAATGATAAAATGGTATTATACAATTTAATAAAAGTATTTAAGTAATTATGAATAAATATGAATTATTTGATGCATTTTACAATAGCAAATCACCCAAATAATAATAACAGTTGTGGGATTTTATAGGATTTTTCCAAAATTTTAAGAAAAAAGTAGTTTTCCAATCAAATAATCAAAATTAGTTTTCTTTCTTGGTCTTCTCCTGTAATATATATGCGACAACACATTTCTCCTTTGAAACATTAGTTTATTTAATTGGTCGCCCATTAATTATCTAACTATGTTTGATTCAACAGATTTCCATACGAAACAAAATGAGAATAGCAGCAGAAGAAGATTCTACAACTTGTACCAAGTATATCACAAACAACCAACACGTAATTAGATAACTAAATTACCCTCTCTACTACAATAGGATTAAACTGACCACCAAGGAGAGGTGAATTATGTAGGAACAGTGTAGTAACCAACATCATCATCTTGATCCACCATCAATAACACAATCGTAAAGAGAGCCACCACAGTAAAAGATATTGCGATAATGAGCTTAGCATAGGTCATCTTCTTACTCAGTATCATCTGTATTTGAGGTATTTCTTCACTAAATTTGGCATTTGATGAGATTGCTTCCGCCATGGTTTGAAATTGCTTTCGTAGTTGAGGGCTGCGGCGAGATCCTATGGTTTTCTGTGTCCTGTTTTCTTGAATCGGACTTTGAATGTCTGAATGATCTAAGTCCTCATCATCAGGATATTGAAGAGAGCTGATTAGCTTCCGCGGAGTGTTGAAGATGTTGAAATCTTCAGCATTGATGCGTCCTGAACGCTGTCTCTGTGTATAAGAAAAGTCAGATATGTTAATACAAAATGAAGCTAGCAAGTAGCAATCATATAACAAAGATTGGATTGATGTTTACCTGAGGACAAGGATTCGTGTTTTGCAGCCGCCTGTTTCTCAAACATTCGATTAGAAATCCGTCAAATTCATCTCCATTTTCACAAGTATCATAAGGCACAAGAGGTGAATCAGATACAGTAGTGCCTCCTTTAGTTACACTAGAGAAAAGACCATCTTTTAAAGATATATCAACCCTTCCTCCATTCTGATCAGGTCTCCAAAGTTTGCGGTTCACACTCCGTCGATCAAACTCAGAGCTACAAGAATTACGAGAAATAGGCGAGGACTTAACCGGAGAATCACATCCGCTAAACGATCCTAGAGTTTGTGATTCAGGTGACAAGGACTCATCAGGAGAATGCCCATTACCAATGAATCCACAGTTTCTTAGACTAAAATTCGAACCAGTAACAGAACGACAACCTTTCTCCATCTTTGACTCGAGCTCTCCCGCTATTCTTTTCGAAGTCATCATTGCTTCATAAGCAGCTCCTCTAACATAAGCCATTTGATCAGATTGACACCTCTCCATTTCTTTAATTATCAAGTCAACTTCAGAGTAAATGCTTCTCGGGTCCAAACACTTCATTAGAAAATTCAACATCTGAACTGCTGATAACCGTTTCTGTGAGTTTCCTTCCGATACACCAAATCCAAGAATCCGTAGTCCCGTGTGTATCAACAACCTTGCATAAGCTTCAACAATCAAAGAATTATGCTTAGCAAGTGACATAACCAAACCCATTTGAAGATGCGTTTGGTTAGAATTCGAGTCCAACGCAACTACCACATTTTGACAAACCTTATTCACCATCTCATCAGAAGCAAACCGCCAATTATCACAATCCACAAGAGCCTTCAAACACAAAGCAGACCCTGAAGCTAAGCTCTCTTGAGACCCTAACAGAGACTCACTAAGAGGCTTACACAAAGAGTGGATTATAAACCATTTCTTCTCTTCTGTAGTCGTCGGATCAATCCCGTACCGCGCAATTGCCGGAATAACTTTAGAACAAGCTTGTTGAAGAGGGAAAGAACCTGCACTTGAAGCTAAAGTCTTGATAATAGTGGACATGATTGTATCAATCTGAGGAACTATGTTAGGTCCATGAACACGAGCAAGGATTTCGTAAAGTGAAATCGTGTATTCACCAGATAAAGAGTTTGTTTCTTTAGTCTCAAAGACTTGTGCTAAGAACCCAGGAATTGCCTTTGAATCTAAGTCTTTGACATAAGATTTAAGAGCTTTCATTGCTGATTTACGACTCTCTGTGTCTTTGTCAAGATTTGCTAGTTCTTGTCGTAAAATTGGGTTTAGATTCAAACCCATTTCTCCAACTGCAATTCACAAGACAAAATCACACCAAAAACATCAGATTTGTACTTAAAAGTCATAAACATTAACTACATTTTCAGATCTAATCATTACAACTGATGAATTTTCAAGCAAATAAAACTCAAGTGAGACCACAAATAAAGACCATATATGAGGAAACTGAGAACCAGACAGCTAATTTGAAATCAGACAACTTTCAGAGATGTAGAAAAAATACTGAACATAAAAACGTTCTTGTCTCAAAATTGAGTTCAGATTCAAACCCATTACTCCAACTTCACCATACAACACAACATAAAAGACATTTTTCCTTAAATGTCATAAACTTTAGCTACATTTTCAAATCTAATCCTCGTAAGAATGATGAACTTTGCCGCGAATAAAACTTGATTCAGACCATATATGAGGAAAATGAGACCGAGACAGCTAATTTGAAATCAGACAACTTCAAGAGCAATAGCTAAAGTACAGAACATAGAACCGTAAAAATTGGGTTCAGATTCAATCCCATTACTCCAACTGCAATGCACAAGACAAAATCACTTAAACAACATCAGATTTCTTCTTAAAGTCATAAACTTTAACTACAGTTTCAAATCTAATTCGAATGAGACCAGAATAAAGAACAATATATGAGGAAACTGAGAACCAGACAGCTAATTTGAAATCAGACAACTTTGAGAGACATAGCAAAAATACAGAACACAGAACCGTGAATCTCGGATACAGATCTGTACCTGATGTTTTTAATGGAGCTAATCCTTTGCTTTTGACTGTACAAATATGAAATCTTTGAAGATTTTTGGAGAATTCAAAGCAAAACAAATCGACGTAGAAGCAAAGTTGAAATCTTTAAAGAGGAAAATTTGGGGCGGAAAATGAAATTTACAAAAGAAAAATCCCGCGGTCCAATAGATAACACATTTTCAAAAACTGTTGGGGTTTAGGTTTTTTTTTTCTCTGTGTCCACTTCTTTATTTTGTTGAAGCTGTTTTGTTTTGTCTTTTTAACGTCAGTCTGATCCTTCGGGTTTTGTCATTTCTTGCCATATGTTATCTGTTTTTTTTATTTTTTGACTTTTATTTTCTCGTGTTGAAGAAACAAATAGATCGTAGATTTGAATTTGAATTCAAATTTCTCTTGGAAGTCTCACCGCTCTGATTTGTTGCATAATGGGTCCCATTATCTAGTGGACGAAACTACTTCTCTCTCTAGATCTGGCGATCTGCAGTTTCAAATTATTTTTATAGGTGAGACCGTGTGAATATCCGTGAACAATGTTATATAGGTGTTACAAGATTTAATTTGAATTTGGGTTATGGAGAAAAATACTGAAACAAGGAATCTTGGAGCCATTTTCTAAAATATGAGATTTAATTTAGCATGAGATAATTCTTATGTCGCAGGAAGCCTCATTCTGCAAACTATTTCAGCTCCTTCGTCAATGGCTGGATCCGACACTCCACTTTGACGTCACAAGGCATCAGAATACAAATCAGATTTTTTAACAAAGCTAACTTGGAAGAGGTTCATAGTAAAAGGCAGCGGGTAAACCTGTTTAATTTGGTGTGTTTTCTTCAATCTACTCCTAGGTTTTTGATTATAACATGGCTTGCAATTCGGAACAGACTATCCACGAGATCATGCATGCACACCTGAGGCTTTGATCAGCCGTGTTTGTTGTGTGGGAAGCCAAATGAGACACGCGACCATCTCTTGTTCGCTTACCCTTTCTTTTTTACTATTTGGATGAAACAATATGAAAAACTTCTTCAAAATCGCATCACATCGGACTGGGACTACAACATCATATGCTTAACCTTGGGAAGACATAACAATTTAGACCTTGTTTTGCTTCGACTCATCTTCCAAACAAATTTTTACCACATTTGGGGAGAGAAGAATGGTCTTAAGCATCTTAGGCCTCATCGTACAACCCAGCAACTATCTCAAGCCACTGAAAAATCGATACGATCTCGAAATTTGTCTCTACGGCTCCCACCAGACTCTAAGTTCGTGAAACTAATGGACTGGTGGCTGCACATTCAAGACTAGAAGGAGTCTTGGCAGTAGTTTTGTTCTCTTTGTATCAGCTATTTCTTGCTATAGTTTTTGCTTCCTTATTCTTCATGTAAATATTCAGTTCATTTAAATAAATTTAACATTTCATCAACAAATATTTGAATTTAAGTTTACTGTATTATATTTTAAAGAGGATAATCATAGATTGACCATAAACATATTATCAACAAATAATCTTGAATTTAGATAGATTGTAGAAAAATGGGGAAATAATCCAAAATTTTCTCAACTTTTACAATATTACAAAAAAATTCCCAACTTTTGATGTAGGTAAAATAAATATTCAAGTTATATTTGACCATGCATAAATTGGGTTTAGAAATAGTCAATTGTTAAACACAAAATATCAACGTTAACTTTTCATTAATAAAATATATTTTACTGGTATACATACACAAAGCAATATATATGATTTAGTTTACAATTAAATATTTAAAATATCAACATATATTTTACAGTTTAATGATTTAGTTTCCTTTATGTTGTTGTTGTAATGTTTCACTTGATGCACGATAAATCCATATATTTGAATTGGTTAATAGTGAATTGTGAGAATTATTGACTGATTCGATGTTCGATTGTGTTGGATGATCTGATTTGAAAATTAGAAAGCGATTAAGAGAAGGAAGAACACATGACACACACGAGTTTTGCGAGTTCAGCTCCTATCACCATAGGTTACGTCTCGCTGTCTCCGGTCTCCAGAATCCACTATACCGGCTTAAACTCAAACCTTTCATACATATTACAATCGTCTCTAATCTCTCTCTCAAACCTTCTCTTACTTTTTTATTACAACAAATTAATCTAGAAGAAGATAAGATTAGAGCCTTATAGAAATCATCGGCTCTTAAGAGATAGATGTATCTAATCTTTAGTAAATCTTGTAACCGTTATACTCAAACTGAGTCTTAGCTACACTTAGCTAAATCCTTAGCTTCCTCATGAAAACTTCATAAACTTGAGTCTTCTCATGAGACTTAGCCACTAAACCGCGACTGTTGATTTTTTTCTGTTAGCTTCAAATCTCCATCTTATACATACATCAAAACTTGGTGGTTTTCCACTTTCCTTGTATCCAAAACTCAGATACATGCATACACCTTGCGGGATGCTCATCTCAATTCTTCGAGATCTGAAGCATCTTCAACGCTTCTCTCAATTTGTAAACTGGCAAGACCTTTGTAGAAATGTCTACAAGATTAAACTCTATAGGTATCATCAATAGCTTTACATCTTCTATAGCAATCAAATCTCTACCAAAGTGATACTTACTGCCATGTGTTTCATTATTTCATAATGAACTACGTTCTTTAACAATGCAATTGCACATGATGAATCACAATATATATTAACTGAGTCTTGCGGAAACCCAGTTCTTCTGCCAAACTTTTCAACCAAACTACTTCAAGCATTTCCTCTAAAAACACACCGTACTCTGCCTCTGTTGTCGATAACGCAACCAACTTCTACTATGACCTCCAACTAATCGCGTTTCCCCTGCAGTAAAACACACTATAATTGAACTGCGGTTGTCTTGATTTGCTGCAAAAATTGAAACGCAATATCCTTTAACCACAAATTCTCCTCTCTTCTTGTAGCTAAGCCTTTTTTCAACTAAACCTTTGAGGTAATACAACACCAATTTAAATGCTTGCCAATGCTCCTTACTTGGCTTACTCATGAAAAGACTTATGAGACCTACAGGGTAAGCCAAATCTGGTCTAGTTCCCACCATTGAATAAATAACACTCCCCACTGCACTATGATATGGCACACTCTCCATGAACTTTGATTGATCTTTCAGTTCCCTTTCTGTTCCCATTAGAGTAGAGACCTGTTTTGCCTGATCCACATTGAAATCTCCTAGGACTTTTATCAAATAGCTTTCTTGTGAAATCCACAAACCTCCATTTCCCATGTCTCTAATTATCTCCATGCCTAAGATTTTCTTTGAATCTCCAAAGGTCCTTCATCTCAAATTCACTTCCCAATAAAATCTTTGTCTTTTGTACCTGATCCTGATTTGTTGAAGCAACTAGACTGTCGTCTACATATATAAGTAGATATATGTAAACACTCTTCTCCAGCTCTTCGAAGTAAACGCAATATTTATATTCACTTCTGAAATATCTGTTTTGACTTCATGAAATCATCAAACCTTTTGTTCCATTGTCTCAGAGGTTGCTTCAAACCATAAAGAGATCTTTTAAGGAGACAAACTTTCTCTAAATGATCTTTATCAACCAAACCCTATGGTTGTTCCAGCACAATATACTAATCCAAATGACCATGTAAGAAGGCAGTGTTGACATCTAATTGCTATAATTCCATGGCATAGTGAACTCAATCGTCTCTGATCTCTAGAATCCATTTTATTGGCTTAAACTCAAGCCTTTGGTACAAATTACAATCGTCTCTAATCTCTCTCTCTATCTCTCTCGAACCTTCTCTTACTTTTTGTTACAACAAATTAATCTACAAGAAGATAAGATTAGAGCCTTATATCAATCATCGTCTCTTAATCTTTAAATATGTTAATACACTTAGAATACGAGAGAGAGACAGTTGTATATCTAATATCTTGTAACTCTTAGACTCAAACCGAAACTTAACTACACTTAGCTAAATCCTTAGATTCCTCCAGAAAACTTCATAAACTTGGGCCTTCTCTTGAGAGTTAGCCACTAAAGCGTGACTGTTAATATTTGTCTATAATATTCAAATATTCACCCTTACACATAGATCAAAACTTGGTGGTTTTCCACTCTCATTGTATCCAAAACCTAGATACATGCATCAACCTTGCGAGACGCTCATCTTAATTCTTCGAGATCCTAAGCATCTTCAGTGTTTTCTCAATTTGTAAACTAGCAAGACCTTTATAAAAATGTCTGCATGATTATACTATATAGGTATCTTCAATACCTTTACCTCTTTTTTAGCAATAAAATATGTGCCAAAGTGATACTTTACTACCACATGATTCGTTCTTCCATGATGCACTGCATTATTTGACAATGCAATTGCACTTGATGAATCACAATATCTAAACCGAGTCTTGCGGAAGCCCCAGTTCTTTTGCAAAACCTTTCAATCAAACTCCTTCAGGCATTAGATCTGACAACGCAACACACTCTGCCTTGGTTGTCGATAAAGCAACCAACTTATCATATTTCCACATGCAGTGAAAACTATACCTATAACTGATCTTCGGTTGTCTTGATCTGTAGTAAAATCCGAATCGCAATATTCTTTAACCAAAAAGTCTCCTCTCTTCTTGTAGTTAAGCCTTGATTTAACTAAACCTTTGAGGTAGCGAAACACTCTTTAAATGCTTGCCTATTCTCCTTTATTTTCTTACTCATGGAACATATTATGAGACTTACAGGGTAAACCAAATCTGGTCTAAATCCTACCATAGAATACATAATACTCCCCAGTGCACCTTGATATGGAGCACTCTCCATGAACTCTGATTGATCTTTGAGTTCCCTTTCTATAGTTTACCTTAGCTTGAAGTGTGCTCCCATTGGAGTAGAGACCTACTTTTCATGATCTATATTGAAATCTCCTAGGACCTTAATCAAATAGCTTTCTTGTGAAATCCACAAACCTCCATTTATTTTGTCTTTATCTATCTGCATGCACTAGACTTTCTTTGCATCTCCAAGATCCTTTATCTCAAATTCACTTCCGAATATAATCTTTAATTTATGTACCAGATCCTGATTTGTTGAAGCAACCAGAATGTTGTCTAAATATAGAAGTAGATATATGTAAACACTCCCTTCCACCTCTTTAAAGTAAACAAAATAGTCATATTTACTTCTGCAATATCCGTTTAACTTCATGAAATCATCAAACCTTTTGTTCCATTGTCTTGGAGATTGCTTTAAACCATAAAGAGATATTTTGAGGAGATAAACTTTCTTTGGATGATCCTAATCAATGAAACCCTCTGGTTGTTCCATCGCGATATATTCATCCAAATGACTATGTAAGAAGGCAGTCTTGACATCTAATTGTTGTAATACCATGTCATAGTGAACTTAATCGTCTCTGATCTCTGGAATCCACTATACCAGCTCAAACTCAAGCCTTTGATACAGATTACAATCAACTCTAATTTCTCTCTCTCAAACTTTTTCCTACTTTTTGTTACAACAGATAAATCTAGAAGAAGATAAGATTAGAGCCTTATATGAATCAAAGAATCTTAATCTTTAAACTTGTGAATACACTTAACCTATGAGAGAGAGAGACAAGTGTATCTAATATTTCGTGAATCTTGTACTCCTTCGACTCAAATTGAGTCTTAGCTCCACTTAGCTAATTCCTTAGCTTCCTCCTGAAAACTTCATAAACTTGAGTCTTCTCTTTAGACTTAGCTACTAAACCGTGACTGATGATCTTTGTCTATAATATTAAAATCTCCACCTTAGACTAATATAAAAACTTGGTGGATTCCCACTTTCCTTGTTTCCAAAATCCGGATACCTGCATCCACCTTGCGGGATGCTCACTTCAATTCATCGAGATCGAAAGCATCTTCAATCCTTCTCTAAGTTTGTAAACTGGCATACTTTTATAAAAATGTCTGCATGATTATACTCTATAGGTATCATCAATACCTTTACCTCTCTTTTAGTAATCAAATCTCTGCCAAAGTGATACTTTACTACCATGTGTTTTGTTTTTTCATGATAAACTCTGTTCTTTGACAATGCAAGTGCACGATGAATCTTAATATACATCAACCGAGTCTTGCGGAAACCACATTTCTTCTGCCATCCCTTTCAACCACACTCTTTCAGGCATTGCCTATGTCAACGCAATATACTCTGCCTTTTTTTGTCAATAACACAATAAAATTCTGTAACTGTGACCTCCAACTTATTGCATTTCCACCTGCAGTAAAACTATACCTATAATTTATTTGTGGTTGTCTTGATATACTGCAAAATCTGAATCACAATATCCTTTAACCACAAAGTCTCCTCTTTTCTTGTAGCTAAGCCTGTTTTAAACTAAACCTTTGAGGTAACAAAACACACATTTAAATGCTTGCCAATGCACCTTGATTGGCTTACTCATAAAACAACATATGACACCTATAGGGTACGATAAATCCGATATAGTTCCCACTATAGGTGACACTCTCCATATCAAGGTTAATAACTCTGATATGGAACACTCTCCATTAACTCTTATTGAACTTTGAGTTCCGTTTCTATAGCCGACCTTAGTTTGAAGTGTGCTCCCTATCGGATTTGAGACCTATTTTTCCTGATCCATATTAATATCTCCTAGGACCTTAATCAAATAACTTTCTTGTGAAATTCACAAACCTCCATTTATTTTGTCTCTAACTATCTCTATGCCTAAGATTTTCTTTGCATCTCCATGATCCTTCATCTCAAATTTAATTCCCAATAAAATCTTTAATGTCTATACCAGATCCTGATTTGTTGAAGCAATTAGAATGTCGTCTACTTATAGAAATAGATATATGTAAACAATCTTCTCAACCTATTTGAAGTAAACACAATAGTCATATTCACTTCTGCAATATTTGTTTAACTTCATCAAATCATCTAACCATTTTTTTGTCCATTGCCTCCGAGATTGCTTCAAACCATAAAGAGATCTTCTGAAGATACAAAATTTTTCTAGATGATCCTTATCAACAAAACCCTCTCGTTGTTCCATCACAATATATTCATCCAAATGTCATGTAAGAAGGCAGTCTTGACATCTAATTACAATAATTCCATGTCATAGTGAACTCAGTCGTCTCTAATCACTAGAATCCACTATACCGACTTAAACTAAAGCCTTTGTATAGAGTACAATCATCTCTAATCTCCTTTCTAATTTCTTCTCTTACTTTTTGTTACAACATATTAATCTAGAAGAAGATAAGATTAGAGCCTTATATCAATTAGCGACTCTTAATCTTTAAACGTGTGAATACACTTAGCCTATGAGAGAGACAGTTGTAACTAATCTTTAGTGAATCTTCTAACCCTTATACTCAAACTGAGTCTTAGCTACACCTAACTAAATCCTTAGCTTCCTCCAGAAAATTTCATAAACTTGGGTCTTCTCTTGAGACTTTGACACTAAAACGTGACTGCTGATATTTGTCTATAATCTTCAAATCTCCATTTTAGACAGATCAAAACTTGGTGGTTTCCACTTTTGTTGTATCCAAAACCCAGATACCTGCATCCACCTTGCGGGAGGCTCATCTCAATTCATCGAGATATGAAGCATCTTTAATCCTTCTCTCAATTTGTAAACTGGCAAGACTTTTGTAGAAATGTCTACATGATTATACTCTATAGGTATCTTCAATACCTTTACCTCTCTTTTAGCAACCAAATCTCTGCCATAGTGATATTTTACCGCCACGTGTTTCGTTTTCTCATGATTAACTGCATTCTTTGACAATGCAATTGCACTTGATGAATCACAATATATCTCAACCGAGTCTTGCGGAAACCTCAGTTCTTCCACCTAATATTTCAACCAAACTCGGTTTTACCTTCGGTTGTCTTGATCTACTGCAAAATCAAAATTGTAATATCCTTTAACCACAAAGTCCCCTCTCTTCTTGTAGTTCAACCTTATTTCAACTGAACATTTGAGATAATGCAACACCCATTAAAATGCTTGCTAATGCTCCTTCATTGGCTTACTCATGAAACGACTTATAAGACCTAAAGGGTAAGCCAAATCTGGTATAGTTCTCACCATAGAATACATAATACTCCCCACTGCACTCTGATGTAGAACACTCTCGATGAACTTTGATTGATCTTTGAGTTCCCTTTAAGTTCCCTTAGCTTGAAATGTGCTCCCATCAGAGTTGAACCCTGTATTTCCTAATCCATATTGAAATCTCCTAGGACCTTAATCAAATAGCATTCTTGGGAAATCCACAAACCTCAATTTATTGTGTCATTAACTATCTCCATGCTTAAGATTTCTTTAAATTTTCAAGATCCTTCATCTCAAATTTAATTCCCAAAGAATCTTTAGTTTCTGTATCTGATCCCGATTTCTTTAAATTTGTAAATTGGCAAGACCTTTGTAAAAACATTTGAAGGATTATACTCGATAGAGATCTTCAATACCTTTAACTCTCCTTAAGCAATCAAATCTCTGCTAAAGTGATACTCTACTGCCACGTGTTTGGTTCTTTCATGCTGAACTACATTCTTTTAACAATGCAATTGCACTTGATGAATCACAATATATCTCAACTGAGTCTTACATAAACCCCATTTCTTCTGCAAAATCTTTCAACCAAACTCCTTCATGCATTGCCTCTAACAACACAACGTACTCTGCCTATGTTGTCAATAACGCAACGACCTTCTGTAACTCTGACCTCCATTTTATCGCATTTCCTCTTGCATTAAAAACTTTACCTATTATTGATCTGCGATTGTCTTGATTTGCTGCAAAATCTAAATCGCAATATCTTTTAACCCTAAAGTCTCATCTCTTCTTCTGGCTAAGCCTTGTTTCAATTAAACATTTGAGGTAACATAACATCCATTTAAATGCTTGCCAATGCTCCTTAATTGGTTACTCATGAAACAACTTATGAGACCTACATGGTAAGCCAATTTCGATCTAGTTCCCACCATTGAATACATATTATTCCCCACTTCACTCTGATATAGAACATTCTCCATGAACTCTGATTGATCTTTAAGTTCCCATTAGCTGACCTTAGCTTACAGTGTGCTCCCATTAGAGTAGAGACCTGTTTTGCGTGATCTATATTCAAAATCTCATAGCACCTTAATCAAATAGCTTTCTTGAGAAAATCCACAAACCTCCATTTATTGTAATTCTAACTATCTCAACGCCTAGATTTTCTTTGCATCTCCAAGTCCTTCATCTCAAATTCACTTCCAAATAGAATCTTTAATTTTTGTTCCATATCCTGATTTATTGAAGCAACTAGAATGTCGTCAACATACATAAGTAGATATGTAAACACTCTTCTCCACCTCTTTGAAGTAA
The DNA here is from genome assembly GCA_963922655.1 of Cardamine chenopodiifolia. NCBI lineage: Eukaryota > Viridiplantae > Streptophyta > Magnoliopsida > Brassicales > Brassicaceae > Cardamine > Cardamine chenopodiifolia. Next base: position 8,950,969 of record OZ000476.1, on the reverse strand, counting down.
ATGCAATAGTAATATTTACTTCTGCAATATCCGTGTAACTTCATGAAATCTCGAAGATTGCTTCAAACCATAAAGAAATCTTTTGAGGAGATTAATGTTCTTTGGATGATCCTTATCAACAAAATCCTCTAGTTGTTCCATCACAATACATTCAACCAATTGAAAATGTAAGAAGGCAGTCTTGACATCTAATTTCTGTAAGTACATGTCATTATGAACTCAATCATCTCTGATCTCCAAAATCCATTATATTGTCTTAAACTGAAGCCTTTGATACAAATTACAATCATCTCTAATCTCCCTTTCTCATTCCTTCTCTTACTTTTTGTTAGAACAGGTTAATCTAGAAGAAGATACGATTAGAGCCTTATATCAATCACTGGTTCTTTACTCTAGAAGCTTCAGTTAGCCTTCACCGCCTCTCTGGCATCCTCGGCGATGACTGTGAGAGGGCTTTTATTTATTTTCTCAGTTTTTGCGCTTTCCTCCGTGCTATAATATGTGGTTTGATGCTCTGCTTGAGTAGTTAGGTGGTTGGGTTTGGCTCTGGAAAAGCTACTTTAGCTAGGGGGAGATCTGCGGTGGCGTTGGTGGTGTGGATCCGGTAAATCTCCTATGCCGGCTCTGTTGTTGCATCTTGCTCTCGGCCCCCAGTTAGGCGGTTTTGGCTCAACCGATGTTGCGGCATGTAGGCGATCTGAGATGGAGACAAATTTTAGAGCATGAACCATGGGAGGCCTCACTCAAAGATGCAGCTTTCTCGAGGGAGCAGCGGATCTCGGGTGAGTTTTCTGGCGAAGATATTTTGTCTGACCAAGGTGAGGCGTGGTTGCTCTCTCCTCCCACTCGCTAAATTTGGAGGGAGGCCAGTTTCTTTTCTATTCTTCTCTTAGCTTTGTTGTCATATTTCTATTCTGGTGAATTACTCACCACGACATCGGGGTGGCTTTCTCGGAGGCGTGGTCTTTTTGTTCCCTTACTTTAGATGTGATGCACGAGTTTCAAACCCAAAATAAATATTGTTTTTTTTAGAATAAAACTAAAGAAAGCAATTGAAAGTAAATAATGAAGTAAACTTATGGATTAAAAGCGTTAGGCTTTAGGGAATTCTTCGGAAATCAGAAATCACGAACCAGACAATTATTCAGGACATTCATTAAGAACTATCTCGAACTCGAACAGAAACGTCTAATCAATCCACTTTCGTGGCATCAATTACTATGTCTAATCACCTAAGTATCTAAACTTTCGCTTGAACTTAAAGTCCTAAACAAGTATTAACTAATGGATTCGATATGTTCATGTATCGCCTTAATATCAGCTTTCGTTGGCTAAGGACGATCCACTCATCTATGCTCTATCCAATGACCTTTAAGCTTTTGGAGAATATATTCAATCTAGCATCATAAACTAGGTAGCTAATCTAGTCTAAACATTAATATTAACAATATATGAAGATGACATAAGATAAAATCCTTATTTGTGTCTGATTCACAATAGATGAATTGGATCGATCGATCTGGTCACAGACAGGTCGATCTGGTCGGCAGACAGATTCTGGATCGGTCGATCTGGTCGGCAGACAGGTCGATCTGGTCGGCAGACAGGTTCTAGATCGGTCAATCTGGTCGACAGACTGGATCTGGATCGATCGATCTAGACTGGATCGGTCGATTTGAAAACTTACAGCCTTTTGAGATCGATTGATCTGGAGTCAGACTGATCGATCTGGTTCTTCCCGGCGTCTTTCCTCTGCACATACTTCATTTGCTCGCCACATTGGACCGTTTTCACAAAAATCGTCATAACTTTTGATCGCACCGTTAGATCGACTTCAAAACACTTTCAACTGAAAGCTAACTCAAATATATATCTTTTATCTAAAATTTAGCTTAATCCATCGGTGGAAAGTTCCTAAAATAAAAGCAAACTTCAAACGTATCTACATGATCGTGCATCTTTTACTCTAAATCTTGCTTCCAAATGCATTATAACTCTTCCTACCATGATTTGACCTGATAAAACTCTAAAACACACATAAATTGACGCTAAAACATATATTAAAATGCGATAAAAACCAAACATATCAGGATGCCTCCCACGGTGGTTCAATCTCCAGTCCTTCCCGGCAGTGACTTCACAGCTATTGGTCCCCAGTTTGGTTCGAAGATGGAAATCGCCGGCGGCGGAGACCTCTTCTCTTGCTTGGTTGCTCTTCTAGGTTTTTATTTTTGGTTTTGTATCTTTTTTTGTCAGATTTAGTCCAAAGTCCCTTGGGGTATGAGTTTTAATTTAGGAAAAATGATTCTCTTGTACACGAACTATAGCTATAGGTCACGAGATACTTACACACACGAATTATTGAATTCACATAGTGACATGCATGAAATATCATGTGTTATGTGCGTAACTACACCAAGTATTGGTATTGCATAGTAACATGCACGAAATAGCATAAATCATGTGTGCAACACCATAATCATTTATTAATATTTTAATTTCAAAATTCATAATACCTGGAACATCATCTTTGTTTTATATATGTATAATATATATATATATATATATATATTTAAAAAATCAACTTGAAATTTTTTTTTAACTAAATAATATATTACTATTTTATTTTTTTATCTAGTGTATGAGTAGACACGAATTTGATTTCTTTGAATTTCATAATACCAAATTTAGTCTGTTGGATCCAAAAAACAATTATTCCGATATGGCCAAAATAAGTAAAAATTAAAATAGTAATATAAATCTTGTTTTTCCTTAGGTCTTCCTGGATAACACTTATAAGGCAGATGGTCAATACTAATATAATTTTTAACTATTTTAGAAATTAAAAAATTTCAATGAAATTTATTTTTGTTGACCAATTATTCTATTCATTATATAATATAGAAAATATTATACATTTATTTTAGTAATATATGTATAATGGATCTGATTATCCATATATTATGATTTTGTAAATTAATAGCAAAAAATAGTTATGTATTGCATACATGAATTATGATATTTCGTGTATGTCATATTGATACGAATATTTGGAGTAATTGGGCATATGACATATGATATTTCATGCATGTCTCTATGTAAACTCAATAGTTCGTAGTTATCAGAATAATAAATTATTTCGCATATGTAAATATGCCATGACTTATAATTCGTGTAGATGAAAATCATTTTTATGTTTTCTAATTCCACAAAACACCCAAAAAGATTTAACTACGAAAACCCTTTTAACAAAATAAAAAATGAAGAAATATTTAGTTATAATGACAATATTTAGTTATAATAACACGAAAATGGGAAAACAACATAACACCAAAAACCTACTAGGGATAACACGTGAAAAATTAGGTGAGAAAATGAAGCAGTGGTAACCCAAAAGAAAAAAAAAAAATGAAACAGAAAAGGAAGAAAGAATCTTTGGAACGACATAGACAAAGATTTGTGCACGTGAAGAAACACCAATTTCACAAGATACAACGAAATATGTAAAACTCGAAAGACACAATTAAATTATCTTTAAAAGCAAATCTTTATGGGTAATTAACGAATCATTCAGTACATAAGAAATCCAGGAAGAAACTCCTTGCACAGAACAGAGAATATAAAACAGAAGCAAATGGATGGGTCATCTTCACAATCACCAATCCTTCATTCCCAACAATATTAGAAACAAGCTAGAGAGAAAATTCATCAATATTTTTCTAATTCTTTGTGTTCATTGACATTTTCAAAAATGGCTGCAAATATGGAAGGTGGACCCACACACTTTTACGATGAAATCGAACCCTTTTGTCGATGGAGGAGAACGGAAAACATAGACATTCTTGAGCTACATCTTCCTTCAGGTATATATAAATTTATTACAAACAAAAAAATAATAAATTTTCTTTTCTTAGGTTACAATAAAAAAAAATTGCATTTGAAGGATAAATTCTGATTTTTATTTTGTTTTATTTAATATAAAACTTTTAAGAGAATCTCTTTGATGGTAGAAACAAAAGAATTAATGCTTATGTATTTGACCCTGCCAAAAAATTTTAAAAAACTTATATATCAGTCACTATATTTTAAACTGTATGCAATTTGCTACATATATCTCTATCAACCGAAATATAGCGCAACACAAGATTATTGTTAAAAATATTTGATTATACTTTGATTCCACATTGCTATTTTGCTTTCTTTAATTTTACGTTGTTGAGATGTTCAAACACACTATTCGGCCGATAGTGATAGCTCTAAGAATTTAGATGAGTCGTATGTAAACTATGTTTCCCCAATCTGCGCCACTTAACTGGTTCTTTAATTCAGTGGGTGCTGCAGGGAAAAATAACCAATGAGTACAAATTTTAGCATTGAAAAATGGAATTGAGTTTGTCCTATTTGACTTTTCCAATTTTGGGTTTTCCAATTTTAAGTTTTAATGAACCATACCACGTTATCAGTTTTTCCAATTCTAGCTTTAGAGCATCTTCAACCCTGATATTTTACATGGTTTGTAATCTAATATAATATAAAAAATAATCAAAAAGTAAGAGAAAAGTGAAGAACCGTCTCTATACTAAAAGATTTTAGATACATTTCTTAAAAAATTTTGCCACTTGTTCACATATGATTGATTCATTATTTAGTTAATGAATTAATATTTAAATTAATATATTTGAGAGACTAAGATGAATTTTAGCGTTGGAAATAGTCTTAGTTTCAAATTCTCAAAAACAGTCACACTAATTGTACAAATATTTTCTTAAATATATTTTTACATATTGTTCCAAAAAAGAAAAACGGAATTGGTGTTTGTATAGGTTTGAAGAAAGAGCATCTTAAAATACAGATCAACAACAATGGTATATTAACAATAACAGGAGGATGTCCTGTGGACCAAACCAAGTTAATCAGGTTCAAGAAAGAATCAAAAGTTGCGAAAAATTGCAGAAGAAATGAGATTCGTGCAAAGTTCTCAAAGGGAGTTCTGTATGTTACGATGCCAAAGACAAGCCCTATAGCAGCTGGTCCTTCAGTGGCTTTGAAGGGAGTCACGTCACATAATCTAGACCCCAGAGCAGATGATGATATGACAAATGTAGCAAAGTGTGCAAGTGAATTTCATAGCAAGTTTGGCTCATTGAGGCAAAGACTATGGAGGAAGACAGTAGTTGAGGGTGTGGCGGCCGTGGTGGTTGTCACTGCTGCAGTTGTAGGAGTGGTTAAGGCGTACCAATATTTTATGGCATCACCTGTGTGATCAAGTTTCAATAAGACCAGCGATGTCCATTGTTTCCAGTTTGTATGATGAATAACAAACACTGTTATGTTTCACTTTACATAAGTTATTTCTAAATAAATAAAAGTTATTCTTCATGAAGGACTAAATAAGTGAAATCAATAAAACAATGATTAAATAAGTACTATCTTCTTAATCAGGAAAAGGGAATTTAACAATTCTTTTTTAAATGGACAATTTTTTGGTAACTTTATATAGTAAACGAGTAGTGATTTTCGTAGGAAATATTATGCGTCGTTTCCACAATTGATCTTTACATCGTAAAAGAGAAGTAATTTTCATTAAAAAAAACTTACGTGTCTATTCCACAATCAATTCACCATTATTTTAACAAAACAATGACTGAAACACCATTAAAAATTATTCTAATTACGAGTAATGCAATTTATTTATCAAAAAAAAACTGTATTGCTTTTAAAAATGAAATAAGATTGTGACCTAATAAGTAAACCTATTAAAAATAAGGGTCCCATTAGAAAACGTTATACTTTCTTGTTTAATCTAACCATATTTTGATTTCTAATTATATATATATAATAACTTATAATAACGGGTTAGAGATTTTTGCAGGAAAGCTTACGTGTCACTTACACAATCAATTTTACCATCGATTTCACAAATAAACTAATATATTACACAATCAATTTTACCATCAATTTTTCGTAGAATTTGATTTTGGTGAAGTTATCTGCCGATTATTTCTGTTGGTTTGTTAAAATGTAGGTGAAAGATAAACTCATACAGAGACAACTATTGGTTATAGAATTTGAAGTCTTTATGCAGTGATGTTTTGAGATTTGCAAAATTCTTATAGTGCGTCATAGTTGGATGAGAGACAAGAATCACAATGGTTAAGTTCAAATACGGAGAAAGAACTTAACAGATTTATTAATCTGTTAACAAATAAGACTTCTAAAGTTGAAGCATCGTCAATTTCATTTTTTATGTTGTATCGTTCTTTAAACTCTTTGTTTAGAGTATTGTTATATGAATAGTATTTCTGTAATCTTGTAAACTATTGATCGAAATAATAATAATATTGAAATGTTCAGAAAAATATCATTAATGAATGAATTTAATTACAATTAACGTAATTTTTTAAAAATCATTATTGAAAATAATAAATTAGATTATGACCTAATTAGTAAACAAATTCCTAATTAGTAAACAAATTTAAAATAAGCGGCCCATAAAAAAAAGTTATTATTTTCTTATGTATCTCTAATCATAATTTTAATTCAAATTATATCAAATAAAATTAATTTTACTAACTTTTTTCAACCGATCCCTTATTTTAATATATTTTTAATTGGATCATTATCTTGTTTCTTTTTTCTAAACAAGAATAAAACAAATTCTTTTTCAAAGTCAGATTTTTTTCAAGTTTACATTTTGAGATTTATCAAATTTGAAACATTTAAAGTTGATCTCTAATACAATAACAATAAAATAACATTTAAGAGACGTAAACAACAAATATTTTCTATAAAAATCATATTTCCCTTTTATAATTAAATTATTTTAGTTTTTATTAAATTCTGAAATATTTTCAAAATTGTCTCTTATATAGTATTATCCTCATTGCATCTTACTTACCTTTTATAGCATTTCTTAGCTTAAGAAAACCATTAAATTTTTTTCACTTCCCCTCCTCCTGAGCTCTCAAGGATTTTGTTGGTGTTGTTAGAAAGACTAGAAACTTGACATTAGATTTCTTTTCACTACAATTTGCAATTTCAAATGAGACTAAAGCATTTTTATGGTATTTCAGACTGCAATAAATGTTAACTTTCTCATTAAATGTTTCTTACCAAATTTGAATATCATTTCTTATAATTATTCCCCCCCCCCCCTTCCATTTCTGTGTCTCAAAACCAAAAAATAAGGAACATAAATTATTTTATAAAATTTTAAATAATGTACAACTGTATAATTTATTGTTGTCTACATTACTAAATGAATAACAAAATCGCAAACGTCTGTGAACCGTAAACAACAGCTACGCTTTAGATAGGCAACTATACATTTATCTCTTTCATTCGTTTTAAAAGAACTTTAATTTCTTAAAAATAAAAATCTACCAAATTTAAGTAACTCTATATTTTATGATACTTGCTTTTTTTCATTTGTCTTTTGGAAAGAAAAAACAATGGCAATATAAACTTTATTTTCATAAGAAATTCATTAATAGTAAATGAGTATTATAACTCATGAAAACTTTTTAATATATATATATATATATATATAGGGAAAAATGTCGTTTGAGCGATTAGCTTTTAGTAAGTGGACGTTTAAATCACAAATTTTCGAAATACCATTTAAATGTTAAAGTTTTTGCTGACATTCAAATTAAATAGCAAAGTTTCGTTGACTCGGCCAAAAAAGTATGCCGTTACAAAACACGATGACGGGGTTAACTTACTGTTAACGGTAAGTTAACAACATACTTTTTTTGACTAAATCAACGAAAATTTGTTATTTAATTTGAAAGTCAACAAAAATTTTGGTATTAAAATGACATTTTGTATAGTCATTTTTTCTTATTTATCAAAATTATTTTTTATCTTTTTGAGATAATATAAATAAAAATAATTATATTCCTTTTTAAATTTTTTATTATTTACGTTTAATTGAAATACGATTATTTTTAATTAATTCATTGGTGGCAAAGAAGGTAAATATGTCAGGGTGATTTGCCACAATAACCTGCATCATTTTTGAAATAGCCTAACTAACTCATTCAAACTTTAAAAATTTGGATAACATTTTTTTTTAATATGCTTGAGGATATTACATATCTACATTATTTGCCACTAGTGAATTAATTTTATAAACGAAAATATTTCAATTCATGTAAATAAACGAAAATTTTAAAATGGAAAGTATAGATTTAGCATTTAAAAAACGAAATTCAATTAAATAAGCAAATAACTAAGTTTTTTAAAAAGGAAATAATTCAAAACAAACTCTTCTTTAACCATAAACTCTTCTTCAACCTAAGAATGTTCATCATTTTTTTTTATTTCATATTCTTCTATATCCACCATTTTATAAACAAAAAAAAAAGCATCATCAATCATCCGTTCAACCTCAAAAATCTCAAATTGTTACATCGTTTAAGTAAAAACAGTAAGTTATATGTTCTCAAAATGATTTTTATTTCTAGAAACTATGTAGTTTTATAAATGTTTTTCATAACATCACTTTTCTCTTATAGAGTTCTTGGCTTAAATCATTAAAAACCATGGTGAAAGGAACACAAATATGCACCTTCAAATTTCATGATTCCAATTTATATGAGACACATGTAAATTCTCCCAGACATTTTTTTGGTTGTTAAACCTCATAACATGACTCAAAACATTTATCAAAAAAAGAAATACCTCAAAACTAAAGATTGCCACAATTTTGGCAGAGTTTGCAAAGTAGTAGGCAAAGTTTGCTAATATTAGACAGACTTTGCTAATAGTTGGCAAACTTTGTTGATAATTGGAAAACTCTATGAAAATATTGGCAGACCTTGCTGATAATTGGTAGACTGCTGAATGTTGACAGACTTTGCGAGATAGTAGCAGACTCGGTGAGTATTTGTCAGACTTTGCTGATATTTGACAGATTTTGCAAAGCAACTAGGAGACTCTGCCGATATTTGGTAGACTTTGCTGATGATTGGTAGCCTCTGCAAAAACTATGGCTGACTTTGCTGAGAATTGGTAGAGTTTGCAGAAATACCGTAGATTTTGCAAATAGTTTGCAGATTCTGCGGATATTTGGCATAATTTGCTATGTTTGGCAGAATCTGCAAAAATCATGGCCAACTTTGCTGATAATTGGCAGAGTCAGCAGAAATACCATACGCTTTGCTAATAGTTGGCAGACTTTCCAAGCAACTAGCAGACTCAGCAGGTATTTGAGAGACTTTACTAATATTTGGCAGAATCTGCAAAAATTATGGTTCATTTTGCTGATAGTTGGCAGATTTTGCGTGCATTTGATAGATTAAATTTCTAAAACATCTATAATTAAAATGTTTAAATATGTTTATTCTGGATCCAAAAAAAAATTAAATATGCTTATTTTGGATTCATAAATAAAAATTCAAAAACAGATTAAATTTATAAATTTTAATACAGCCCTCTTGTGGTTTTTGTTACACTAAAGATAATTTTTTTAATGTATTAGGGCATCCCATTAGTAAAGCGATCTGGATGGATTCATCAGATTCTGATATTCTCCGCCACTTCAGTCTCTTCTTGTTTAATACGGCAAAGATTGAGTCGGCACGTCGTCTTTGTATACGTAACTTCCGGCCCCATTTTGAAAATTAGAATTGAAATATTGTCTTAAAATCTCTATTATTGGTTTTATTTTAATAGTCAAAAAGAAAAAATAGAAAAATTATAATATAAATTTTCTATTCATAAAATTACAATAATAAAGATGTTAGTTTTTGAAAAATAAAATTGTGTAAATAATATATTATGTAACTATATAGTTGTATAAGTTATGAATTATGTTATAAAATGTTAATTTTTAGATTTATTTAGAATTTTAAATAATTTTAGGAGTTTTGTCTTTCAGGTTTCCTTCTGAATATATATTTTTTGTATTTTGATATTTGGAACTTTATACAATTCTTTAAGACTTTCAAAGAGTTTTACGATTTTATGAATTATGTTATAAAATGTTAATTTTTAGATTTATTTAGAATTTTAAATAATTTTAGGAGTTTTGTCTTTCAGGGTTCCTTCTGAATAGAAATATTTTGTATTTTGATTTTTGGAACTTTATATAATTCTTTAAGACTTTCAAAGAGTTTTACAATTTTTTTTTCCAATTTTCAAAAATATATTTTTTATTATAAATAAGAAAATATAACGGATGTTCTTTCCATCCACTCGGACGTGTTAAATGGAGAAAATATAATCCACTTGTAGGTATTTTCATGTGTTTTGGTGAAAATTTATATATAGAATTTTCTGTTTTACATATTTTCTAATGTGGCTTCATTTCTCATAAAAACTATTCTTTTCTGCAGAAAATGTGTGAAGCTGATGAAAAAGCGGTACTATTGATGTAGGTGGGGAAGATGAGGACATAAGTGGCACTATTGATAAAGGTGGTGAAGATGAAGAAAACAGTAGCACCCTCTATCTGATTGTGAAATAATGCTGAAAGTGGTACCTTACATGAAAATTGTGATGATGAGGAAGAAAGTGGTATACCATATGGACGGAACAAAGATGAGGCACACAAATTTACCTTTTCTGGAATTGACTAAGATGAAAATTGTTGTGGTTTTGATAGTGATGGGTCTTCTTCAAATATATCTTTTAGTGAAAATATTGAAAATCGATTCACTGGTGGTTTAGAGGTATCAAAAACTATTTCACACACTTTAGAGCGTATTAGAGTAGGTAAATTATATAGTAGCAATGCTAAGTTACAGCTGAAGTTGCGTTTGGTCACTATTTTCTAGAATTTTGATTAAATGACTAGTAAGTCGACACCATTTTTTCTGGTGCTGAAATGTTATGTCCCTAATTGTTCTTGGACGATTCGTGCTTCGAAAATTAAAGCATCTACTCAATTTAAATTACAAAAGCACATAAACTATCATAAATGTCTGTTATTAAAAGGTGTTCTCGTCACCGACAAGCTACATAAAAAATGTATAAGAGAGTTGTATTTGGAAAAATTTGGGAAATTTGATGTAGGGATAAGACCTATGCACATCATGGATGTCATGAAAGCTATGTAAGGTATTGTAATTGAATATTGGAAATCGTACAAGGCCTTAGTGCATGCACGTGAGTTGGTACAAGATACATGGGATGGTGGATATTTGGATTTGCCTACGTATCTACATCAGATTAAGGCAGTGAATCCATGTACAATCACAAGACTTCAATATGATCAGAATGATAGATTTAAGAACTTGTTCATTGCAATTGGTACATGTATAAATGGTTTTCAGTTTATAAGAAATATGGTTGTGGTGGATGGAACTCCTTTCAAAGGAAAGTACTACTGTATTTTGCTTGTAGTTGTTGAGCAGGATGAAGATGGTCATATATTCCCCCTAGCATTTGGGATTGTAGATGTTGAAAGTAATGCTTCTTAGAAGTGGTTCCTAATTCAGTTTTGTATGTTTTGCGTCATCCAGCAAGTGCCAATTTCTGATAGACACTTATCCACTGGCAAATGTATTGAAAAGTTTTTTTTCCATTAGCTCATCAGGGAGTGTGTACCTATCATCTCTACCAAAACATCATCAAGAAGTACAAGGAGAGTAGTACATTGTACTTGGTTAGAAAAGCTGTAAAGGTCTATAGGGTTTATGAGTTCACTACGCTTATCCATGAGATAGAAACACAAAACCCTGATCTTGCACAATATTTGGTGAACGCTGATGTTCGTTTATGGTCTCACAAAATTTTTTAAGGAAATAGGTATGACATAATGATAAACAACATCACCGAGTCTATGAATCATGTGCTCAAAGATTGTGTGAGTATCTTATTTACTTCTTTTTAGAAGAGTTGCATAATGTTATTTCAAGATGGTTTATGAAACGTAGGGAACATGCTATGTCACTACAAACATTTTTCACTCTTAGGGTCAAAAATACTTTGGCCAAGCGAAACCATAGTGCCAACACCCTTATTGTACAACACATAGATGCACATCGTAGCCATGTCACTAGCAGTGAACTTCCTTCTGTTGTTGATTTACAATAGGTTCAATTTAATTCTCTTATTATACTATGTAATATGTAATACTTATTATGTTGTTAATTTACTAAACTATTTCCACATGTATCATATGTGTTGTACTTCTAGCGTTTATAATATTGATTATATACCTTGTGAACACGCTTTTGATGCTGCTAGAAAACAACCAAATCTAGATTTAGAAAATCTAGTAGATTCACGCTACACAAAGAGTCATTGGTACAATGCATATGCAGAGTTTATCAATCCAGAAGACGTTGAGTTTGAGTCTCCTATATATGTAGAAAATAAAGTATGTCTTTCACCTAAGGACAATCGTGGTGCTGGTAAACCAGAGAAGTCAAGTTACCTCTATGCACTCGAAAAGGCGATGGGAAAACAACCACCACAAAAAGATGAAAATAAAGAAGACGTCTGAGAAAGAACAACCCCAAAAGTTAACGCAAACAATACACTTACTCAAAGTGTAAGAAATCATGACATAAGTGCACCACATGTAAGGATTTTCTATGAGATATTAGAGTTTTGTCTTCCCGCTTGTTCTATATTCAGTGTTAGATATGCTTTTCATCTAGTTTATTCATACATTTTAGCTTTGAAATTGATTAAAATAATAATGTTTGCTGTCTAGCGACAATGTTTGGTGTCTAGATCATTTACTAGATATGACATCTCTTTCAAAGAGCATATATACCCATATTTGTCTAAATTGAGAAGACAAATATCTAAAAGTTTGACAAATTGAGAGTCATAGTAAAATCACATAATTGCAGAAAAATCACCTATCTATAAGAAAAAATGCCAAGTGCTTAAAACAGGTGCAGGGACACTTCTTATTTTATGTGGCGTGTTTCCCTTCAATTATATAATTCCATAGATTCATTTAGATGGTACCTTAGAATAAGTTTCTTTTGATAACTTGAATTCAGTGTGAAACATGAGTCTAGCTACAAGTTTGGTGTCATGGTGCAAGGTGAGTTGCAGAGTGTTGTACTAGGAAGGGAAATAAGCTAACATTTACAAAATTATAGAATCAGAAAAACAACATGAGAAATCATAAAATATCCTCCTTCATAACTGAAATCAGAAAGGAATATATTATGGATTAACTCTTTTATTTATTTAATTATCAGACCTCCATAGCAGTAATAGGAAAATAGTGGTTCACTGATCCCTAGACACATTCTTGTATAGATAAAGGAAATGATTACTTGAATTTGCTCGGAACTGTAACCTTTATAGGTGGCATTCTCTTCATAATCTAAATTGTGCATAATCAAAAAAGTCTAATTCATGCAAAAAGAAAAGAAGTTGTTAGTGTTCAAAATAAATGAATAACAATAATGCAATCTCAATAAGAATGTAACGACTCAAGATCTTTTGCTGCATAAGGGAATGAGTTAGTTGTTGTGTGTCTGTGTTGCTCTGTCTCGTAAAAAATCTCCGCTACAAGCTTCTTTCTAACCATTTTGATGTTAGCATCAAATAGAGGCTTAGTAAACTCAACAAGAAACGCATGGCATTCGACGAATTTTATGGCATAAATTCCACAATAATCATTTCTGAACATTTGGGGAATCTTTCGTTGAGGCCTTCAAATCTTGTATTGTTCGACACTCATCTTTTGCCTTTCTGATAGTGGTGATGTTGCTCTAAGTAAATGTGGTCGCATATGAGCGATTGGCTTCACTGCTTTGAAAATATCTTGGCTCGAACAACCTTTCACCTTACAATCAAAGACATCAATGGAACATTTATCGATTAAAATGAATATTACCCAATGGTTATTGTTGACATTGAAAACACCATATATATCATCCACGTCAGTCCTCTACATCTTTCTTGTTTGAGAAAATCCAGGTAAGGTATCGTCTTCATATTCAAATGCTCCGTTAGGAAAAATGGGCACATATTTTAAGCCTAGAAAATTTTGATAACTTTGGGACCAAATTGCATTGAAATTAACATATGTGAAAGCGATCCTCCCTGATGTATCCCAAGGGATGAATCCAAGGATCTGTCACGGATACTCAGTGGTGGACAGGCGAAGACTCAGTATGGCTCGGTAACAGTACGGGTAAGACTAGGAGGAGTAAAGAATCGAGGATGACTCGAACCGGTTCTTCCCAAAAGAGAGGGAAATGGAACGAGTTGCAACACAAGAGGAATGGAAGATCTCTCGATACGGCAAGGCCGGTCATGGTTCCGAGCCCGGCTCGAAGAAACGTTTCCGAGGGGTTGGCACAAGAGTGAGAGCTCAATTGAACCAAAAAGAGAGAAATCTCTAAGTAAATTTTAATATTGTCTGCCATTACAAAGAAGGGGTTAGGTGCCTTTTATAGGCTACAAGGAAGGTCTCGTGTCCCAAATAAGGCGGTTAAAGAACATGCTCTTTAATGGGACGCATAAAGACAAAACCAAACAAAAGAAAACTAAAGAAAAGAAGTCCAAAACGCGGTGGACTTCTCGGATAGGATCACGCCCTCACCTAACCTTACTTGTCATGGACGTTTCCAAGAAGGTTGGCGAATGGGTTAGGCGTGATGCGCCAAGTGTCCTCGCCTTATTAAAAACCAAGTGTCCTCGCCTTATTAAAAATCTATTCAGCAAACCACTTAGGAAAAATAAGAATAGAGAAAAAGAGTACGATTCTCTTGACATCTTGTGAGTGTCTTCACCTAGTGATGGTGAAGAAGCTGAATTCTCGAGCATCCTCGGTGGTAACGCGGGTCGTTCCGGTGGCAATGCTTGGCTTGGTCCTTGCCACTTCTTGAGTCATGAGTCGTTGTATGACTCGGATGAACTTGTCCCGGTATTGCGTGGTCTTGTTCCTCTTGATGGCTCTGGGTGGCATGGTCGGAACCTCCAATGCCAAGTCTTGGTCAGGTAGTGTTATGTCCATGTACTCGGCATTACTCGGGTAAGACTTGGTAGTGGGTTCGGCAGCCGGCTGTCCGGTACGTGGATTCCCATCATTCCCACTTTTGAATGATTTTTTATTCTTCACAAATCTCAATCGAAAAATGTTGATGGCACTATTAATATGTTGTTACACAGATGAAAAAAATAATGTTAGAGAAAGGATAAAGCAACATTACTATTACTGAAAACATGTAGATAGACAAAAAATGACTGTTAAAATAACCTCTTGATTTTAAGAAAAGGTGCACAGTGCATAGTCGTTATATCCTTAAACTTGGATAAACAGAACCGAGCCGATGTACCACCAAATAGGCACCATTACTCATTCTTTTTCTTGCATGCAAGTTGTCTTACGAGAATTGACAAGCTTATATGACCAGATGAAATCTAGCTCAGCAAATCGCACAACTACTCCCAAAGGCGAAGAACGAATGTCACTCCACACTTATTCCCCAACAACAGTTTTGACATTTTTCATAAATTCAGTCTTGCTTTGATAATTGATGTTTGGTTTGGGCTCCGGCTCACAACCAAGTGAATATAACCGCAAGGGAAATAACAAATCCACATTTGTTTGAGTTGTCATCCAGCAAAGCATAAATTAAGAATATAAGCTGCTATTAAACAAATAAAAAAATAACCAATTAAAGTCAAGGTAAAAACACACTAGAGAGATGGAAATATTGGTAAACGTTAGATATGATGTTTTTATTTTTGAAATGTATGATATTATATATTAGTGTAAAAACACAATGGCATGATTCAAGGATGTAACCAAAGTTATTTTTTTTACCAAACATCAATTCAACGTAACCAGAATCCAAACCTCCATTGATCAAGTATTTTCCGCTTAGCTGCAAACTTAAACAACTTTCTCCCTTGTCTTCAAGCACATGCCTTCTCACATCCAGAACTGTTAAAAAACTCCATATGAATTTTTCTCAAAAACACATATCATAAACTAACTCGAGACATCTCCTTTTCATTCTCTAACTTTTGAAATTCTAAATTCTTCATGGCATTGTTCATCCTTAACCATGAACAATAACCCTTATCATAAATTTCAGATCTCAACTCATGCTTTCCTGAGCTTGAAACAGACTGACACCATGGAAGAACTCCACCATAAAACAACCTTTTAGTCAATTTATAAACTTCGCACACAAAGAACATTTTCTTCTGCAGAACAATATTACATCTTGTGTCAAGACATCAATAAAATTAAACGTGCACTAAAAAGGGTTCAAAGAAAACAACAATTGGCCACAGGAAGGAATCAATACCAATTTGGTTTTGACCTTGGACACATTAACGAGTTCCAGCCCTTGATGAAGAAGGCAACTCAATATTTGAACCTACACCACTTAGAGATGCAGAGAATGTCGACCCTCTTGTTGGTCGATACCAAGCACCACATGATGCTGATCACTTAAGCACATGAGGCAACCTTAGTATGCCTCCTCAACAGGCTGATAACATCATCAATGTTTAACAACAAGCTCATGTTGATGTTAGACAAGCCATTTATGTACCTCCTTGAAACGAATAATTCAACAAAGAACAATTGCTGACTATGACGCTACCAGCTTCAAAACGCCAACTATGGTTCAAATTGAAACAAATAGTTCAAAAAAGAGCTCTTTTCAACAACAACATGGCACTATTTTAAAATGGACCAGCCCAGGCGTCTATCACTCAAGAGAACAAGCTTGAGATTAGGATGCAACAACCCCTCAATTCACATTAAAAGCAAACTCGAGAAATTAATAAAAAGAGAAAAAAAATCTACAATGAATTGAATGGTAAGTTTTAAGGACTCAACCTTTTGCAAGAAGTCAGAGACACAAGTCGCTCAAACCGTAGAAGCAGCTGGAAGGAAAACCGGCGTGCTACTGAGTAAAGCTGAAGGTAACCCCAAAAGGTATTGTAACACAATTTCTACCGCACCAATCCTTAACTCTCAAGGCGCCATAAAGAAAAAAAATAAAGCTATTTTTGTCTATTTTTGACTCCCATAAAGAAACGATTCTCAAGACACGCTTGATGGAGGATCCATGACGTTTTGTCTTCTCTTGCTCCATAACAGACATTAAATTTCCTAAGTCTTTTTGGGATTCTGGTTATAACGTTAATGTTATGCCAAGAGTTATTGTAGAAAAACTTGGATTGCTAAGATGTAAGTCCATCTAACCTCAACCTAGTCTTTAAAGACTCCTCACAAAAGACTCCAAAGGCTAAATTTCGTGATCAGTAGTTAATCGTAGGAGGCTGCATTGTTTCTACAAATTTCTACATCTTGGAGATGGATAAGAGACTTGATAGCCTTTTGATTCTTGGAAGACCATTCCTTGCTACTGTTGGCGCGAAAAATATTATCAACTACACCAACAAAAGAGTCACCTTCGCAAACATCCACCCGAGTTTGTATTACTCTCCTGTATCTTGCACCAGTGTGATAAGAAGAAATGAGATTAATACAAGAGATCAGGGTTTATAAGGTAAGCCACAAGAACATCCTAACCAAATAAAAGGAGCAAACAATGAAGACTTTACCTCCTCCATACGGGAAAGTCAAATCATCATACTGCCTACTCTTAAAAGGGCCACTGAAGAAACGAGATTATGAATCACACTACAGATTACTACTTAGAGCTAAAGTCATTAGGAGAAGTGATGAAAAACCACTACTTATTGACTACTAAGATGAAAAACCCTCACATAGAAGAAGCTATAGGAAACACAATTTCCAAAGCAACTTCAGACCAAACCCAAATCGGTATATAAGTCGAGTTAACTATTTAAACCAATAATAGTAAATGGGTGGCAATTCATTGGTAGGAGTTTATATTTAGTTTATTTCATTTTAATTTCATGGTATTTCATGTTTAAGTTTAGAACTTCCATAAAAAAAATTAGAAAATAAAAGAAAAAAAGAAAAAAGGAAACCCCGGAGCCAAGACGAGAAGAAGAGTATGGAGCTCCAGGAAAAGCCCGTGGAGTGCCAGCATCAAAACATAGTGCATCACATTAGGTAACTTTCATTTAGTTTTGTTTTCATTTAATATTGATTAGAAAACAAAAATTAATAGGTCAAAAAACCTAAAAACAAAAATTAGAAAACTAAAAATGCAAAAGAAAAAAGGAAAAAGAGTATGGACGGTTAGAGAATCGTGATTGCAGAATAAAGTACAATGAATAGGTCAAAAATTCTAAACACTAAGCACTTGAACCATTCAAGAAGAATAATCAAGGAAAACAAGCATGCCAACAAGATAGGTCGTAAAAACGGAAGCCTTACCAACACCCTAGAGAGGCACCGATGGAGCGCCAACAAGGCCTTCCAGCGCTCCAGTATTAGCCCATGGAGCGTCAACCGCCTCCCATGGCTGTTTTCGTGTTTCATCGTCCCCTATCTCGTGCCTCTATACCATTTCAAACTATACCAAGGTTCATTATTGGATAAAACCTAAACCAAAATCATGTAGACCAAGGTAGATATAGAAGCAAGGATCAAATCAAAGAAGTTGGAAAATCCTCTAGCAAGGAAGCGACCAATCCAAATTTTGGAACTTAACGATAAGCTTGATGAGAACCGAAGAAAGAAAGCAAAGCAAGAGACAAAAGAAAGGGAAGAAAAAGGTTACCAATGAAGAAGCAACATCATGATGCATTCATTAAGCAAGCCTAGACACCAAGCACCAAAGACAACCCATAAATCTGGACTTATAATGATTCAATAAGGCAAAAAAAGGATAAGGCAAGAAACTACAAGGCCGCTCTTGATAAAACTAACATTCTACATACGATGCAAATTAAGTACGAGACATTGGTACATTTGGGAATTGGCAAGGATGTGTTGTGGTATCTCAAAACACTTCACCTCTGATCCTTCTTCGAATTTGATAGTCCTACCTACATTGATGAGACACAACAGTTTCTCTCCACAATTACACTTTCATATCCTAAGTGAAAACACCCAATAGCATGAGATGGAGTTTTGGGATTCATTATTGATGATGAGAACTATTCTTTGGGCATTCTTTAATTGAGAAGTTTGCTTGGATTTGAGTACCAAGATGCAATAAACTTTGGTTCATCCTCCGGGACATATTTTTGGCAAAGGATAGAGAGTGGCATATACACCTCTAATGGTGCCAAATCGGGTATCATCACACATCCTGTAATCAGAATCCTACATAGCCATCTATTAAACACAATGTTTTCAAGAACAAATCTGGGCAGAGTACTTAAAGACGATATTTGCCTTCTCCAAATTCTGTTTGCACCATCACCAATCTGAGTGAACTATGCTTTATTATTAGCTTCCCAACTCATCAAAGTTAAGCATGTCGCTTTCACTTGATCTAATTCATGAGTCTCCAACAATTATGGAGGTATCATCATAGTGATAATATTATCAGCTGGAGTCAAATTAGAGACGAAGACCCCAAGATAGGACAAGTCTTGGATGGATCTCCAAACCCCCTCATCCATGAGCCACCATGGATCCTGATCGTTTTGGCTACAGATTCACCATCCCTCTTAGCTTGGTACATATCATACTACTACCCTCTACTTCCTTGCCTCATCCTAGTACCGCTTTGACGAGCTAAACTCCACCTCATGATAAATTCCTGAGAGACTATCTCGCCTACACCATTGGCCAGTACATCAACAAGAAGGCCAAGACGATTCTAGGATCAAAAAGACCTGCACGTATATGTAAACCACCACCACTAGCGCATACAGACGTCAACCTCACCCTTGAGGACAATGTGATTTAGGTATGGGGGAGGATGTTTATCTGTTACGTATTTTTTTTTATCTTTGAGTCATTTTAATTTCTTTTATCGCGTCATTTGTTATTTTTTCTTGAGTCAAAACTATATAGGGAATTAGGACCTTGTTATATTATGATATTTGACAAGTATGTATCTAAATCATTTTCTGACTGACACCTATGATAGGATTCACCTAGAGGAGACAATACCTAGAACACCATAGATGGATCACTCCCATGAAATCTCATCTTACAGAAATTTTGTTGGAACTGAAGTTAAATCCATTTTATCGGACGACAAACCTGACTTAATCCTTTCTCATTGGAAGTGTTAGCTCAGGAAAACGAGCAGAGACATTCAAGACTCATTTTCCCACTCTTTTGTTGATCCTAAATGACCACTCACTTTTAGTGGTTTCACACCCTTAAACCTACCTTATGACATAAACCATTCCTTTTGTTTCTTTTTTCATTTTCATATATGTGCAGAAAGACATGGTTTCCTCCTACAAAAGACAGAACCCTCGGACATCAAAAGGAGTATAGAGATCTGATTTGAGAGTTTATTCTTTCCAAGGGAATCACAAACATCAAGTATGAATTCGTTTCTTGTGAGACTTATGTTCATAAAGAACCGTTTCCCATTTAAAAAAGTAAAAAACGAAAGGAAAGAAGACGATTACTTAAAAAAGTCTCACAAGCACGGGAAATCCCAAAGGAATGCCATGGATCTTCACAAAAGATTTGGAGTTGTTTATAGCAGATTACTTGGGGAATAAGAAAGAAGAAAGAAGTGGTAGGAAACTGTGGACATCAACAATTCTAACTCTTATTTTTTTGCATAATAGCTAGCATTCTCCACCATATCAAGTAACCCTAACCACCTTAAACTCCACCACCAAAAACAAAAGCATTCCTCTTACCAAGTGTTGTCTACCCTGAATACAATTAGATGATAAGAAATTTCACGCCAAAATTAATTAATGTAGGGAGTTGACTCACGTGAATTCATAGTTTTTTTGTAGGTTTGGGACGGATGGACAAGAGCTGAAATGGTTGAGGGACTATAGTGAGAATATTCTAACGTGAGTTTTGTTTTTAAAAGTCTGTATATTAGCTTTTAGAGCACTATACCTGATAGCAAGTGAATTCATGTGATTTTCATGCCTCTTTTCCAATGCTTTACTTTCTTGTTTGCTTAAGGACAAGCAGAGTGTAAGTACGAGGGAGTTGATAACACTTTCAATAAGTAGCAAAATGTGCTTTAGGACAGTTTAAGAGCACCAGAAGTTTGGAATTTATTGAAAGTGTTCCCAACACCAAAAATTACGTTCTTGGAGTCAATAGAAAGCTAGAAGAATCACCTTTCACCTCCAAGTGGAATCATACCAAACCACCAAGCCAATCAAAAGATACATAAGATCCTTTGATTCCCCTACGGGCACTCCTAGAAGAGCTGGTGGAGCGCCAAACCCCTCTTCCAATGCTGCCAAAGAGCCCTCATGAGCGCTGGCACACCTCCAGCTGGTACCAATACAAAAACAACATCACTTTATCTAATTCATTCCGGGAAGCCCTAAACTTTATTCCACAACCTCAAATACTATATATATGAGTCCTAATGTATGTGGAGTGGAGATAGTGAATAAATAACTGCAGAGCCGCCCCATCCGTTAAAGATACCTAGGGATCATCAACCACTGTAGATTTGCTTCCCGCTTTGTTTCTCAATTCTTTTCATCTTGATTTATGTTTCTACTTGTTAAAGAGAGAAGATCAACTAATCTACAGAGAAGATCTCTAAAATCCTCTTTAAATTATATTTGAGGAGATCTCTAAAACCCTCTTTTTGTTTGATCATGTCTGAGTAGTCTATTTGTTGGGTTTAGTGAGAGTTACTTGAACGTGATCTATGGTTCAATTTGTATAGGTTGTTATATTCGTTTTTCTCACAATCATATGATTATGAT
This sequence comes from Cardamine chenopodiifolia, assembly GCA_963922655.1. Lineage (NCBI taxonomy): Eukaryota > Viridiplantae > Streptophyta > Magnoliopsida > Brassicales > Brassicaceae > Cardamine > Cardamine chenopodiifolia. The sequence goes on along the minus strand of OZ000476.1, from coordinate 8,929,261 downwards.
TCTTCTTCTAGGCTTATTCTTAATGCTTACTGTTTGATTGATCACTTGCAACTGAACCCAGGGGAAAGACCCATCAAAGTTGCATGCTCTTTTCCCCTGAACTAGCTAGATAAAGCAGATTTCACCATTGCCTACCAACTGGTTGTGTTATGGAGTGCTGTAAACTAAGACCAGTATGATATATTGTGTGCCTTCATGCATCATGTGCCTGCAATTGGTTGATTTTCAAAGTAGGTTAAGTATAGTTAACTTGTCACAAGTATTCCTGTTATATAGTAGTGTTGTGAGTTCTAAAATCCATCTTAGAGAAATTCGTATGAAGATTGCTGAAACTATTGAGAACCATGATCTCTGGATAAGTCCCCATCTCCCAACACTTTTAATCCTTGAATTTACATCACCTTTACTTGCTTTAGTCTTTAGTTTTAATCTTAATAAAAACCCAAAAAAATCACCTTAATATTTTACTTCTAGCTAAGAGAATTTATTTGTGTAGCTTCACTCTCTCTTTGAGGGATTCACTCCTAAAGTACTATATACGATTAGTTGTGCACTTGCAACTTTTGTGTTGGTTTTTATGGGTAAAATTTTGAATCAAAAACCACACACATCAACATCATAAGTGATTCATCTTCACATCTACATCATTTTCTTGCCCTTGACACATTGCTTCATCATATTGTTATCAATCTTGTTGTTAGCACTCTCTTGGTTAATATTTATTATTAGTTGCTTAGTTCTTGATAGTCATAAACCAAATCAATCATTTGTTTAGATTAGTTGAATCCATGCATCCTAGTGTGTAATTCAAGTTCCTTTACCTAAGTGTTGCATCGACATACCATTCGATTGTGGTATTGTGCACATTAGGTTCATTGATGTGAGTAATCACCTACGCCCGGGTAAATACTACTGGAAATTGAGTAACTACAGCATGATCCGAGTAAGTGCTACATGCAAATCAAGAAACGGTGATTTCTAAGCAACAAGAGTTGTCAGAATCTGAATCCGAGTAACTAAGGTGAGTGTGTGACTTTGGCTTCATGTCTTTGGTCGTTTTCTTGTAATAAATTCATTTTTTTGAATAATATGTAAAAATATATTCAAAGAAAAAACCTTTTTACAAAATGTGTTACCGAATTTTATGAACATGGATAGCATAAAAAAGCTCAAAAGGAATAAAAACTGGTGGCGTTATTAAAATCCAATCTCGGAAAACCTAGTTGGGACAAAACCGGAACTTGGAAAAAAGAGTACACACCATTGATGATAAGGCTGAAATAGAGAAAAAACCAAAACCGACACGCCATATAATAGGAGATTAGGTGACTCTAGCTCCAAACCAATCTCGCAGAATGCCACTGAAACGTTCCTTCCTTTCAACGGTTGAGAGACGATTGCGCACAATTCGGTCGATGTCTTTGATAATAGCTGCTTGGTCCTGAGGTAGTTCCCCATGGCTGCGCTGATTACACTCTTGCCACAAAGTGTAGACCATTGCTTGAAAGACGTATCTCAGAATAAACCTGCGATTACCAGCAAACACAGAGGCAGAGATAATAATAGTAATCTCTATAAACCAATCAACATACCTCGTCTAAAGAAAGCAGAACTAAGGTTGACCCATATGAGCGACGAAAACCTGCATTCGAAGAAAAGATGGTCTCGTTATTCCAGTGCCGCGTGGCAGAGAACACAACTCGAGTTTGCCCTATGGGCCCAAACTAGCATCCTTTCTCCCATCGGTAACCTATTATGAACCGCAAGCCAAACCAAGAAAGAGTATTTTGGGGTAGCTAGGGAAAACCACACACCTTTGTACCAGTCTGTGATCTCATGAACTGTCCTCAACTGATTCCAGGTATTCTTCGACGAGAAGACATGTTTGAAAACCCCCTAGAACGTGACACCAAGAGGGTAAATCCTGTTCCATGCTCCCAATGAGTCACTTCGTCTTACTCTATGAGTTGCAAAGACGTCATCCATAGTAGACAAAAAAGGGATCCCCATGTCAATGCATCCCTTGTCTCCTAGAAGATCATGGCGACGACCTACGTGAGTCCACTCATCAAACCAAAAGGAAGTATCCCGGCCATTCCGAACCTCCATCCTATGGAAAGCTTTAGCTTGATCATGGTATTTAATCAACTTCCGCCATATCCAAGATTGATTAATTTAGTCATTGATTGTGTTATTGTTGAGATTGATTGCTTTTCATGTCTGGTCATTTTCTTGTATAGATTCATTTGGGTAAATATGCTTGACGAGTTCTATTCATGACTTGCAATATTGACTGTTTGAATCAAATGTTGTGATTATGGTTCTTGACTATGGCATGGTGAGACGAGACGGCCGGTCTCACTAAGCAATTCGTTTTCTTATGCCTCCTTTGTGGATGCAGGAAATTAAAAGAAATTGTTCGTGAATGTAATCAGAGTTGCTGACCAGTTTGTGAGACTAAGGCAAGGAAGGAAGGATGGCGGAATTGAGTACTTTATCTTTTGGTGTAGTATTACAACGATGTAATAGGTTATTAGAAAACTTGTCATTGTAAGGCGTTTCAAAACCCTTCCTCCTCTGTCAAGGGAGTTAAATTTTTCTCTAATCATTGACCTGATTTGATTTAAGTAAACTGGACCAATTCTAACTCGGTTTAGCCTCAATTTTCTGAGCTTGTGTCAGGTTAACTTCCTTCTTCTTCCTCCTATCTTCCTCCCTCTCTCTCTCTCACTCTCTCACTTTTTTTTTTCTCTCTCTCTCTTTCTCTCTCTCCCTTTATCATCTTCACGTTTATAACAAAAGAAAAAAACTCATTTCTCTTTCAATTCTCAACCAACTTTGATGAGATTTTGTGCTCTTAACTCAAAATTCTTGTTTTTATTGAATAAATCCTGCCTATTCTCTCAATCTCAAACACATTTTATCACCACATAAGATATGAACTAAAAATTATTAAGGTTTTCATGGGTTTTTGCAAGTTTTGACAACATTTCCTATAACTTAGTTTGAATGATTCTAGAGTCTAGTTATGGTTATGGATAGAAATCAAGTTACATTAAGTTTCCTGATAGTTTCTTTGATCAGTTGATGTTAAATGAAATTTGAAAAAGTTAGGGTTCTTGAGAATTGGGAATATTGAAATTTGAGAGAATTTGAAGATTGTGGTTTCATTAGACACTAATGGTTGATTTTGTATGGAATGAAGAAGAAAACTTGTTATAGGCTTGATATCTTGTGGTTTCATCACTCTAAGCCACTTAATTTGTGATTTTGGATGGAAATTGTGATTACAAGTTTTCAAAAGGTGGAGAAGTGTGGCAATTTTACTTGTTTCCATTGTGAGTGTTACAAGAATGTCATTCATAGTTGTCACAAATTGAGTGTTAAGATTACTATCCTATAGATGTTTTACATGAAACTTCTTGTGCTTTAACTTGCAATAATGTTTCTGGTTAAAGCACAAGAATATTATTGGGAGAATCTCAATCCCTCTAAGAGCATTGCCAGTTTCTTGTTCCTTTTGTTTCCACTCAACCACTTTATTAGGAGAAATCACCGGTTCAACCACTTCCGTTTACTTCCCTTTCTTCTTCTAATATGGGTTCGCAGCCTTTAAGGTTGAGGATTGCTTACCCTTATCCTTTCTCTTATCCTTATTATTGGTTTGCTTGGTCATGGTATTCTTTGTTTGAGGGGGGGGGGGGCATTCAGGTGTTAGGAGTTTAGTTCAGTCAAAATCTATGGGTTTGGGTTGTTTGTTGGAAACACGTGTTGTGGAGAGTAAGGCTCAGAGTATTGCTCATTCTACATTTGGGAACTGGTCCATGGTCTCAAATTACGAGCACAACACTCTTGGTAGGATATGGGTCATGTGGAGTGCGTCGGTGAAGTTAGAGATAGTTCTCAAAACCAATCAGTATATTACTTGTCTAATTCAGATTGAGGATGGTTCCGAAGATTTCATGTGCACCTTTGTATATGCTTCTAATGCTCTAGAGGACCGAAGAGACATATCCAAGACCTTTCTCATTTCCGGGGTAAGTCTTGGATTTTTCTAGGTGATTTCAATGAAGTGTTGGATGTCTCGGAGCATTCGTTGTCATCGACCAAATGTTGATTTACTGGGTATGGGGAATTTTCAAGATGTAGTGAGATATTGTTTATTTATCGATATGGCTTACCATGGTCCTTTTTACACTTGGTGCAATAAGAGAGATGATTGATTGGTTTGTAAGAAGTTGGAAAAAGTCTTGGTTAACTCACATTGGCTCCAGAGACCTTCAAACTCTTATTGTTTGTTCGAAGCGAAGGGTTGTTCGGACCACCTTTGTGCTCTTGTCTCGCTTGTTGGAGAGCCACATAAACCTAAATGCCCTTTAAGGTTTTCAATGCCATTTTTAAGATGGCGGAGTTTAAGCCACTGCTGGAAGGTTATTGGGATTCTACGGTCTTGTTCTTTCACTCTACCTTAGCTGTACACCGGTTTTCCAAGAAGCTAAAGTTCCTCAAGCCTGTGTTTCAAGGTCTAAGTCATCAAAAAATCCACCATTTGACCAAACGAGCTAATGAATCTTTTCTAGATTTATGTGTTCAGCAGCTTGCAACTTTAGACGCATCAGATTCATTGAGAATGCAGGAAGAATCACAAGCTTTTGAGGCTCGGGAATCTTTGACGAGTTTGGAGGAGAGCTTTCTTTGACAGAAGGCTAAGCTACATTGGATTAACAGGGGGTATAAAAAAATATATATTTTCAGACTGATGTCAAGGATCAATAGAGTTAAATCCCTGGAGGGTGTGTTGCTCACTTTCTGTGAGGAGATTCAGGCGGAGGCAATTAGGTATTATACGAATCTTTTTTCTTTGTAGACTCCAGATCGATCGGAGAGTTCGGTGTAAGAGGTGGCAACCTTACTCAACTATACTTGCTTAGAGGAAGAAAAGGTTTCAGTCTTAGAGGAGGTGACTGAGTTGGAAATCAGCGGGTTTTATTTTCCATGCCTTTGAATAAATCTCCCGGTCCGGATGGCTTCATAGTGGAGTTCTTTAAGGAAGCTTGGCAGATCATTGGTAAAGATTTTGTGGTGGCTGTTCAGTCTTTCTTTGCTTTTGTTTTTCTACCGAAAGGAAAAAATACAACAATTCTTGCTTTGATTCCGAAGAAGACGAGTACTATTGGAATTAAGGATTACTGGCCTATCTCATATTGTAATGTGATATACAAGGTGATTCCAATGCTTTTGGCGAACATGCTTAAGACTATTCTATTGGGTTTCATTAGGCAAAACCAATAGACTTTTATTAAAGACCGATATATAATAGAGAATCTGCTTCTTGCCTCTGAATTAGTGAAGGACTACCATAAGCATACTATTTCTTTGTGTTGCATAATGAAAATTGACTTAACAAAAGCTTTTGATTTGGTTCATTGGGGTTTCATGATCAATATCTAGAAAGTGTTGCAGCTTCCGCCTAAATTCATCCGTCGGATCGAGTTGTTGTGACTACTCCATCATTTTCTATTCAACTCAATGGTGAGCTGGCCGAATTTTTAAGCAGTCAGAAGGATCTTCGAAAAGGTTGTTCTCTGTCCCCTTATTTATTTATCCTATATGTTAGACAAAGCAGCAGCGGCAGGTTTTTATGGTTATCATCCGAGCTGTAAGAGTCTTAGCATCACTCACTTGTGTTTTGAGAATAATATCATGGTTTTCTCATACGGGAGAATTTGATCAATCAAGGGGATTCTGGAGGTTTTCGATAATTTTGCACGAGCCTCAGGCATTTCCGTCAGCTTAGAAAAAACTTCTCTTTTTTATTACGGGTATTTTTTTGGTAACGCGGGATTCTCTTGCTAGGTTTCCGTTCACTATTGGTACTTCTGACTAAGAGGATGACAACTTCAGTTTTTCAGCCCCTCATTGAGAAAATGTGTAATCGCATTGGTTCCTGGAAAATTAGGTTCTTATCTTCTGCAGGAAGGTTACAACTCTTATTTTCAGTGATTGCTAGCTTGACAAATTTTTGGATTTTGGCTTTTAGGCTACCTAGCGCATGTATCAAAGAAGTTGAGAGGATTTGTTCGGCTTTCTTATAGTCGGGTACAACTCTTAATTCTAACAAGGCTAAAGTTGCTTGGCGAGATTTTTGTAAGCCAAAGGCTGAAGGGTGACTGGGTCAGAGAGATTCGGTGGACGTGAATAAGGTAAAATATTCTAAGTTGATTTGGAGAATTCTTTTGGCTTGGAACTTTCTTTGCGTTAATTGGGTCTATAATTATCTGATTCGGAAAAACTCGTTCGGGTCGGTCAATATAAGTACGAGTGCTGGCTAGTGGATATGGCGTAAGCTCCTGAAGTATCGTTGTATGGCTAAGGAGTTTCATAAAGTTGAAGTGAGGAGTGGCTCTTATACTTCTTTCTGGTTTGATGATTGGAGTTCTTTGGGACGGTTGTATGATTTGTTAGGGGACCAAAGTAGTATTTATTTAGGAATTATGTCTTCAGCAACTTTGGCGGAGGTTTTTGCTTCTCATCGGCCTAGGCATAGGCGAATGCACACTCTTTCGTTGATTGATACTGATAATCTCAAGCTCAAATACATGGCTTCCTCTGAGCTGTATATTCCCCTTTGGCGAGGGAAGGATGATAAGTTTAAGCCGAGGTTTTCTTCTCAAGAAATCTGGAATCAAGTCCGAGAGATGTCACATGTTATGACGTGATGTAAGGGTATCTGGTTTTCCCATAAAACCCTGAAATTCTCTTTTATTGTATGGTTTGTTGCTCGTAATCGCTTGTCTACAGGTGATAGAATGCTCCTTTGGAGTCCAAATGTCAATTTAGGTTGCACATTTTGTTCGGCTACGCTGACATCCGTGGAGCACTTATTTTTTTCTGGTCCGTTTAGCTCTCAAGTCTGGCATCGCACGGTGTTTGGCTTGCTTCATCACAAGTATATCACTTGTCTACACAATATTCTCAATAATATTTTGCTTTCTAGAAGTAGGGGCACCCCGACATTTCTAGTTAAATATGCATTTCAAGTGGCGGTTATTTCTTATGGTGGGAACGAAACCAAAGGCGCCATGGTGAGCCTCCTTCATCGGTGGACATGTTGGTTTACAATATGGATAGAGCGGTGTGAAGTAGACTCTCAACCTTGAAGCAAAAAGGGATTCTGATGGATGGCTTACAAACTTGGTTCTCAACAAGTGTCTAATATTATTAGCTCTTTTCTTTTTGATTTTTAAAACATTTTTAGCTCAATTGAAAGTGGTTTGTAGTCTTTTTCCCTCAGCCACAATTGTTATAAAAAGGTTTCTTTGAGTATAATTTTACATTGTATTCAAAAAAAAATTTATGTGTGTGTCATCAAATCTCTAAGCATTTGATAAAAAAAAAAAAGAGCAGAAGAAGATGCACATGTATATAACTGGCTCCAACAAAAGCCAAAACTTTCACGTGCATACAAAAAGGTAAAACCAAACTCAAGCATTTGCTTTTGTAGATTGTGTTGTATGTGTCCAAAAGCTCAAAATCAAGATCTCTTAAACAAAAAAGATGTCACGTAAATAAAGAACTAATCCTAATTAAGGCAAGTATGCGAGTAAGGGTGATTAGGTCTAGCCTAATTCTAGTGCTGTGAGATGGCTTCTCTGCTGACTGGAAGGCTTTCCGGAGGTGCAGTGCAGAGTAGAGTAGAGTAGAGCAGAACAATGCTTCAGTCATGGATCGAGAAGGTGTCTCAAAAGAGGTTAGGTTTGGATACTATAGCGGTTTCAAAGGTTATTACGGTTTCAGAGTTTAAAAGTGTTGCGGTTAGTCTGTCGGGGATTTTGACGATGACAGTTTTGGACTGTGTCAGCAATTGAAAATGTTGTGGTCTCACCGATTGAAAGTGTTGTGGTTAGTCCGTCGGGGATGTTGTCGGCGACGGTTTCCTACAATACAGCAGCTGCAACTTCTTGTCGTGTGGAGACGGAGGTGGCAGGGCTATAGCTGATTCTAAAGTGGTTTTGTCGGGGCTGAAGTCTTAGTTCCAGGCTGCAAGTAAGCAAACCTTATCACGTTTTGACTGTGCAGTGGTCGAGTTGGAAGGTAGAGAGGTGGTTGTGGTCCCAGAGGCTGTGTTGGAAGAAGCGTCGCCATTGTGGGAGAATTTTCTAGTGGGTCATGTTGTGTCTCAGGCTACCCATATAGAGAAAGTGCACGTGATCGTCAATAAGATTTGGAATTTGGGAGATAAATTAATCGAAGTAGATGCTTTCGAAGTAAATGAAACAACAATTAAGTTTAGGCTTCATAATTTGGATGCAAAGCGTCGTGTGTTGCGACGTGGGATATGGAATTCGGCTCCTTTGTTCTCTTGGAAAGGTCTAAACTTCCCTGCGAATCCATTGGGTAATATTTTTCGTCTTCATCGTGATATGGAGCTAGTCACTAGTTTTGAGGAAGCAAAGATATTGGTGGATGTTGATCTAACAAAGAAGCTCCACGATCATTATTGTTTCCAAGTTAAAGGAGAAGAGGTTTGTATTTCCTATGAGTATCCTTGGTTGCCACCACACTGTGGGGTGTGCTGGAAGTGGGGGCACCTGGAGGATAGTTGTCTAACGAAAGCTCAGAGGGGGTGGTTCAGCTCTCAGAATCTGCTTTGAAAGCTGTCAGTAAGCTGTCATGAAGAGATTAAGACACGGGATCCTCTTCTTTGATCATCCAAAGTGGCATCAAAATATTTTGCAAAAAATTCAGAAAAAGGGCTCTAATCCCGGTGGTATTGGTAAGAAGATTTCACATAAAAAAAGGAATTAATGTCGTGTTTCTCTTGGAATATTTATGGTTTCAATAAAGCAAGGAAGTATTTGGTGGTCAAGAATATAATTCATTCTAATTCAATGGTCTTAGGGGGTTTGTTTGAAATATGAATTGTCAAAAGTAAGGCTCAGCACATCGTCAGTTCTTGTTTTGGGGATTGGTCAATGATTTCTAGTTACGAGCACAATCTTTTAGGTTGTATTTGGTTGGTTTGTTGTAAGAAGATGGAGCTAACATTGGTTTCTAAGACAGGGCAGCATATTACTTGTCTAGTTAAGCTTGAGAATTCTCTAGAAGATTTTATTTGTATGTTTGTTTATGCATCTAATATTTTATAGGAATGTCGAGAGCTCAGACCGATTTCAGATTCATTCAAGACTTTTTGCACTTTAGAGGGAAGCAGTGGATTTGTATGGGATATTTTAATGAAATTTTGGATTTGGCAGAGCATTCACCCTCCTCTCTAATGCCAGTCTCTTTACTGGGTATACTGTTGTTTCAGCATGTTGTTCGTTATTGTTCCTTTGTGGACTTGGCTTATCACGGTCCTTTGTTTACATGGTGTAATAGGCATGAAAAGGTCTGCTTTGTTAGGAGCTTGACATTGTTATGGTTGATTCATATTGGCCGCAACGTCCCTATACTTTTTACTGTAGGTTTGATGCTAAGGGCTACTCGGATCATCTTTGCGGACTTATTTCCCTTGCTGTAGTTCCGCATAAACCACAAAATCCATTTAAGATTGTTAATGCCATATTAAAAATGGAAGAGATCAAGGCTGCAGTGGATGATTGTTGGAAACAAAAAATGCCTCTTTTCAGTCTACTTTGGCACTCCACATGTTTTCTAAGAATCTCAAGGCTCTTCAGCAAGTTATTCGTGATTTTAGTCGAAACAAGATGCACCATCTAACTAGAAGAACATAAGAAGTGCTAGCGGTACTTTGTGAGAAGCAATCAAAACTCCAGTGCACATATATGCATGAGGAATCTGTGGTGTTTGATGCTTGGGAGAGAGTCTCTAATTTAGAAGAAATTATTTGAGACAAAAGGCGAAGCTGCATTGGATTGAAGTGGGGGATAAGAATAATAGGTTTTTCTATAATGCTATCAACGACAGAGAAGGCCGTAACTCGATCAATACACTTAAATTTCTCGAAGGGGTGTTGCTCACTAGTCGAGAGGATGTTCAAGCAGAGTCAGTTAAGTATTACTATAATCTTTTTACTTTGCCGCCTCAAGGTTTCATTGGTATGTCAGCTTCCGAAATGGCTAGTATTCTCAATTACAGCTGTTCCGATACAGAGCAAACGAGTGTTTTAGCAGAGGTTATCGAGGCAGAAATCAAGAGGGTTATGTTTTTTATTCCTCATAATAAGTCTCCAGGTCCAGATGGATATACTGTGCATTTTTTTATGGAGGCGTGGCCTATCGTTGGAAAGGATTTTACTGAGGCTGTTAAGTCTTTCTTCTCCTACAATTTTTTCCCAAAAGGTATTAATACTACAATTTTGGCATTAATCTCTAAGGGGTGTTGCTCACTAGTCGAGAGGATGTTCAAGCAGAGTCAGTTAAGTATTACTATAATCTTTTTACTTTGCTTCATCAAGGTTTCATTGGTATGTCAGCTTCCAAAATGGCTAGTATTCTCAATTATAGTTATTCCGAGACAGAGCAAGCGAGTGTTTTAGTAGAGATTACCGAAGCGGAAATCAAAAGGGTTATGTTTTTTATTCCTCATAATAAGTCTCCAGGTTCAGATGCAATGTTTTATGGAGGCGTGGCCTATCGTTGGAAAGGACTTTACCGAGGCTGTGAAGTCTTTCTTCTCCTACAATTTTTTTCCCGAAAGGTATTAATACTACAATTCTGGCATTAATCCCTAAGAAGACCGGTACTATTGGCATGAAGGATTATAGACCCATCTCCTGCTGTAATGTTATCTATAAAGTTATTTTGAAACTCTTGGCCAACCGACTTAAGCTTAGTATTGAATATCGGCATGAATTTATCCTCTAAGTACCGCCAAAGATGCTTTTCATCCAGCTCCAAGCCCAGTTCTTGTTGAAAGAGGTTAGAAACCACCTGCTCAATATCATTTAACTCCTCATTCCTATGCATTCGTCGTCGATGCGTAGCTATAACTAAAGCTGCATAACTGGAAATGGGAATTCCCAAATCTATGACTCCACACATACCCATGATATCAATAATTCGCCCTCGTTCACTCTAATTATCATACCAAAATGAAGTAGAACTCCCTGATCTCACTTCTACTCGATGGAAATCCCGTGCAAGATCTTGATGCTTCAACAATTTCCTCCACATCCAAGATCACATGGTTGAATTCTCTCTTACTAACCAAAACGTTTCATTCGAAATTAAATACTTCCATATCCAAGATACCCAAAGAGAAGGCTGCTTTGAAACTATTTGACAAATAAACTTCAAACAACTAACCTTGTTTGTCTCATGGAGCGATTTCAAGCCCAGTCCACCCTCACTCTTAAGCTTACATAGATCTGCCCCGAAACCATTTTTACCTTTTGGGAATTAAGATCTGGACCAGAGCATAAAAACATGGAACATAATTTCTCTATTTCCAAAACACAACGCCTAGGCAATCGAAACGCCGACATCCATAAATTTGTTAATCATCAATAGGAGGCCTAAGTAACATACCAAAAGAGTACCTTCTGCAAATGGGAATTGTTCTAGAATATTTCTTTTATTTTTGGCGAGATTCCTGCGTGAAATATTGTCAAAATTTCCAGATTTATCTTTAAGCCAGAGCGTAAACCAAAAATTTCAAAGATTTTAATGACCTCTTCCACTGAATTCTTTGTACCCTCCAGATTTATCTTTAAGCCAGAGCGGGAACCAAAAATTTCAAAGATTTTAATGACCTTCTCCCCTGTATTCTGTGTAACCGTCTTTGCTTTAATATCTTCAATCCCCATAACGACATTTCTAGCTTGATCCTTTACTTCCCTAATCACATTTCTCATTTGTCTCAACTTTGAAGCCTTATGAAAATATGCATTATTTTGAACTCCTACTTTAAGCCAATGGATCTTTGATTTTTGTTTTAGAAAACCCTCCTCCAATTCCGCTAAGTGCTGCAAGTTTTCAAAACCATTACTCTCCTCCCCTATTGCTTGTGATGAAGGCGCAACGAGAGTTGCAGCTTGTTTGTTGCAAAGTTCTTCATGTGCAAGCTGGGTTTCTTAGCTAAATCATAAAGCTTTTCCATTCCAATCCTACGTAAGATCAGCTTCGAGATCTTGTATTTCTTTGACAATCGAAATAGAGAAGAGGTGGAAACATACAATGGCCGTGTGAAGCTCCATAAATTCTTTAACTCCACACAGAATTGCGGAAACTTCGTGAGGATTTTAGAAAATTTAAAAGGCCTCTTCTTCCCTCTCCCTTCTCCATTAAATAAAACACATCTCGAGAATGATCAGAAAAACCTTCTGATTCAAAACAAATATAAGAATTTGGGAAAAAGAATTCCAATCTGACGAAACCATTGCATGATCTAACTTTCTTGCATATCAACCCTTCTTCTCTCTTGTTGCACCAAGGAAAATGTGAACCTTGGAAGGCTAGATCACCTACAAACAGTGATTTATGACCTCTTGAAAATCTTGCATTCCCTTTGTAATTGAAGAGTGACTGTTTTAATGATCCATTGACATTCCCACAAATTAGCCACGGTTTGTCCTTAAACATTCGTGACTCATGATGAGACTTTAAATCCTCCCACAAACTCCTCCTCTAGGTGTAAACAAATGAACAAAATAACTCTTCCTCAACTCTGTATCTCTTTATTGAGCAAGTTATTAGTTGACTTCTTTTGTACACTGGCGTGATTCTTACATTATCATTCCAAACCACCCATATCCTTCCCAATCTTTGTGATTCATAATTTTTCATTGTTGACCAGCCCTCGCAAATCAAAGAGATAACATGAGTCGACCTCTCTTCATTTACTCTTGTTTTCGAAAAGCAATCGAATTCTGTTCCACTATGCGTTATCCAATCTCGAATTACAGAATGTTTTAGACATTTTTTTTAATCCTCTAACATTCCAAAAGAAACCCACCATTAATTATTGTGTTTGGAAGACTTCTTATCCACCATACTTGAGGTTGTGTTCTGAGCTGAGTTGTAAACTAATATTATTGTTCTTAGCAAAATGAGTCTCGAAACTTTTACATCCAACGTTGGTAAAACCTCATTTCTCGGAATTCCAACCCCTATCTTTTGCAAATCCAGCTCAGCTATATTACCACTACTATCATGACTAGTTATAATGTTGAATCGTGATGGTGAAACCGTGACGCTCGTTTCCACTTGATATAGTCTTCATTTTCTTGATTTTTTCAATGAAACTTCCCAGATTTCTTTAGAAAACTCCATCCGTTTTAACTGCTCTTCTACAACACCCCCATTTGCATCTTCATATGTAGGCTATTTTGGAGCTTGGAGCCTTACACCTGCCACTTTTCCCATCATCAAAATATGAATCTCGTATCAGCATGAATTCATAATATCAGATTTCTTCATAATCATAGCACATGCTTGAACGACTGAAACAGAACTTTGTTATGGACGCAACTCTTCTCCCCTTGCGAGAATCATAGTTACCTCTATCGCAAGTCTAGTTTGTGCTTAACACACTTCCTTTAAATGTCCCCACTTAGAACAAGCAGAACATTTAGGAGGTAACCATGTATACAAATAGGTAACTTCCAATATAACTCCCTGTTTTTTCTTGAAGCGAAACGAGTCTGGGAGTAACTTTTTCAAATCAACTTCAACAAACACTTTTGCCGCATCGATGTGCTTACATAGCTCTGTGTCTGCGTGAAGACGCTTTGGTTCTCCTACTGCACTTGATAAGAACCTTAAACCTTTCCAAAAAAAGAAAAAAGTGGGTATTTATTTGATTTCAATCCATATTTTCATCTTTTAAAGAGATGATTGCGCCTTCTCAATAATTGGTTCCTAATTTGAAATCACCATAGGCTTATCAGCGATATTCCGCATACCCCAGCATAGAACTCTATGTCTAATCACCTGATCCCGAATCCAAAACTTTATTGTAGTAGCATTCACTACGTATGCGTCAATTTTAATGGATTTATTGCCGTAGCACCAAATTTTATTTATAATCACGTGAACCGTTGCAATAAGAGGAGCCGCATCAGGAAACTTACCCACAATTAGATCATCCCATAGAGGAACTGTACAATGACAATATCATCTGGAACAAGAATGATTGGGCCACCCTCTTTCATTGATACTGTTAGATCATGTTTGGACATTGACAGACGCTTCTGAACTACTAACAAGTAAGATTGACGCGCTTCACCCAGTGATACCATTCGTGTTTCCACCAGAAACACCCCAGAAAAAACCACAAGGGACTCCACAAAAGATTCCTTCCGAACTCTGTTTACCGATGAAACCTTGTGTCCATCTACTCTGTTTTCCGATAAATACCTGTCTCCAACTACTGTGTTTTCCGAAATAGGAACAGAGTATGAACCCAAGTCTTTGATCCTTGCAAAAACTTCTACCGCCGATGCTTCTACTACTCTCCGGGAAGTCTCAACAGCCACTGGAACAAAAAAATTTCCCCTCTCGCTATCCAAAAATTGAACAGAAACCTCCTTCACCCTGTCAGCCAAACCCTCTACACTGATCCGAACCTCTTCCAAAACTGTCTCGCCCTCAGAGACCAGAGCTGTGGATCCCTTCTCCTATTCCAACGCTAACCTCCCTTGCGGCAGAGTAGCCATTGTACCACTTACGAAATCCTAAAAAAATTGCCCCAATGGCCTTTAGAGTTGCCCAGAATCACCTTCACCACGTTAGCCGAGATTTTCTCTTATCTTAAGTTCATCTCGCTTATGCTCTTTTTGACTATATGAGTTTGTCAGCTTTTGAACTATATGATGTTATTACATTTTAGTAGAGAATGGCTGTGTGGTTTTATGTGTTCTGGTCTTATGGATATTGTTTTTATCTTTGATAAATAAGTTGAGAGAATTTATTTCTTTTTACAAGGAACAACTCTGTTTTCTATATATATATTATGCTATACTTGTATGGTTATTGTTTTATCACTTATATTTCTGTTACTTTTTACATAATTAAATACCTAAATGAACTTTAGATTAAGTTATGATCTTTAGACTTAACGATCAGTTATTTATTTTAGTCATAAATTTTTAATCGTAAATATGTGTTAGGAATCCTATATTGAAAATGTGATAATTTCTAAAATAATATAAAAGTGGCATGATTGATTAATTACTCATTGGCTTTGAGTGGATAATACCTGGAGTAATATATTATGGATCCTAGATTCTAGAGTGGAAATCGATTCGAGATAGCATGGGAATATCATCATCTCAAAGAATGGTTTTCTATATATATATTGTGGTATGGTTATTTGGTTTGTGGCTTGTTTTTTTTCTGTTACTTTTAGACAACATTATAATTACTAAAGCAACTTTAGATTGAATGATGGTCTTGAGACATAATGATTTATATTGTATTTTTTTCGTACTTTTTCATCATTTTTAGTCGTAATCTTAATTGTAAATATGTGTTAGGAATCCAAAATTTATAATGTGATAATACCTACAATAATATTTGTGACATGATTGATCAAATACAAATAGGCTTTGAGTTGATAATATCTAGAGTAATAATTGTAAACAAATACAGCAACACATTGCTACAATTTTCTTTCTTATGATAGATGATTCCTTTCTGTAAGCTGCTTAAGACTTATCAATGTTATGTCTTGGTTATCTTTGTTTTATTCCGGTGTTGTTAAGTTGACTTTGAATGATTCATTGTTTTGTTAATTTCACTTCTCATTGTACATGGTTTTGACGAGTACATGATTTATGCGCTGGATGAGGCTGAGGAATAGAGCATCAAGAAGAAAATCATAAAGCTGTTAGAGTTATGTTTACTCTTGAATTGTCTCCTCAACTTTCATTCTTTGCTTCTTATGGCAACAATTGTCACAAAACACAAGTCTATGTAGGTTTCATCTAGCTCAGGTTTCTTTCTTTTCTATTCAATTCATTTGGTTCATTTTCCATTTGTAGAAATCCGCATTACTAGAATCTTCAACACATATGGTCGTCGAGTGAACATCAATGACGACCATGTCGTGAGCAACTATATTGCCTAAACACTTCGGTAAAGTTCTGTGCTCTAAACTTATCAAAAACTATTTTTATTTCCTCTCATGGAAGGTGACGATACTGGGCTTCGGTAGAGTCTCTAATCCTGTATTGATTCATATGGTGTTTTAGAAACATTATGAAAAAAAAATTAAATGAATTTGGGTTTAATCAGTTTATTTCCTTATTTTGTTTGGCTTTAGGAAAAAATGAAACTGGATCCGATTTAATTGCTTATCGGCTCAGTTTGTTATATCGGTTTTTTGGTTGGGATAGGATTTTTAGGTCATATCAGTTGAATCTGATTTTTAGGTCATATCAGGTTAATCGGACTCAACACCTATATCTTATACCTAACACCCTAAACCGCGATAGTTTTGTCTGAATCCCTCTGTGCCTTAGATGTATTCCTTGCAAATGTTCAAATCTCAATGTTTACGGTTTTTTTTTAAATAGAATTTCAAATCTTTCTTTTTGTTTTTTTTCCTCGATAGCCAGCCATATTGCTATTGCGAGGTATCTTGACGGTCACGTGCTCGGATTCTATAAACTTTCATAGATGCAAGTTTAAAAGGAATAGTAAGTGCTAAAGACATAATAAATCTTTAATGTCATAAGAAAATGTGAAAATGAACACCCAACTTCAACATGGTCTTGTGTAGTCTTATATTACTAAGACTACACAAACTGCTATTACCAGTGCAAGGAATTTTCTGGATAAAAGTAGTGGATTATTTATTTAAGTCAAATAATTTATTTTAGGATATTATTGATCAGTTATTTATCTATTTGGTTAAATTTGATTTTAATGATTATATACAATTATTTAAAAATACTTAAAATTATTCATATCACCAAACTTTTCTGAATATTAAAAATAGTTTAAATTATCTTTAGTTATTTGAAAATATTTAGCGCAAAATCAACCCCTATCTACATGGAGAGTGATACTATATATTCAAATTGTATGTACTATATTTATTACTCGATACTACTTACTTTTTTCTTTTTGCAAGATTATATTTTATATAGATAATTGCTTGAAGCATAAAAGCAAATTACTTAAATCGAAAATACAAAAAATGTTTTTAATTGGTGGAGAGAATTCACTGGTAAAAACTTAGATTCCTTCAAGTAAAAGATATATTTTAAATTAAAATTTTAAAGAGAAGAAGGTAAAATTTCTTTTAGCATTTTTAGTTCTTTACATTTATAATCATTTACACGTAAATTTTATTCGATAGATCCAAAATGGTGATAGAAGCAGAGCACTTGAAGCCAGAAATGGAGCCATTGAGTGCAAGACGAGTACAATGAAAAATAAGACAAAGAAGATGGTAACTTTCTCTTCTTTTTTTGTTTGTATGATTTTGATCATAATTATTAAACAATAAGATAATTTTCTATAACATGTGATCTTTTTGATATATAATGTTGTGTACATCCATTTTGCTTTTTACATTTCTAACCGTTTTTCTTTTTAAATCTAGAAGAAAATGGAGAGGATGAGAAAGAAAAAGGGGAAGATGAGGTAGTTGAAGAGGACAAGGAAGGGGTTTTGAAAGGAGCGATGGATTTTGGCATTGGTGCAAATCCATTTGTTGAAGAAGGCGGAGAAGACGAAGGAATGGTGGATCAGTTGTGAAGTTAGTCGATATCATCGATACTTTTAGGCTTTAGATAGAATTTAAAGACCGTTTTAATCTCTTTTTCAATGCGATAAACAAGAAAATTACAGTCTTATGGTAAATTTGAGTTATGTTGGCAGTTAACAGCGTGAACAATTTAAATAGATATTATGCACATGACAATTTAATCATGAAACATATTGCCCGAGCTTGGAGATGAAGACTTTTTAATTGCTCGCTTGGCAACCAGGGAAGTTATAAGTTGTGATGAGTTGATGAAACTTACGGCTTGAATCATGGCTCGAATATATCTAGCATCAAGAGACAAGCACATGCATCACTGATCAAGGAAGCGAGAGAGCTATTGGATAGAGCGCATACACAGCCCTTGGATTCAGGTGATATTTTGAGGTTTGTTCAACGATGATTGAGAGTTGGAGAACTGTGAAGAAACAAAAACTATTGGTAATCGAAAGAGAATTGTTGCTTCAAGGCCTTCACCAAAAGTCTAAGATCATTATCTCACCACCACCATCAAAAGGGCCCCGTTTTCTAAGTTTCCATTTTATTTTTTTGGTCCTGTATTTGTATAATCTTTTCCATTAGACTGAAAATTAATGAAGCATTATTTAGTAGATATTGGGTAAAATATTCGTGCTTTTTTTGTTAATTAGGTCATTCCAAAAATATATGACTTGATCATTCATAGAATAACCGGTTCAATGGTTGGTTAGGGAAGTTGAGAGATTACGTACAAAACAAGTCAATTCTGCAATTTTAGTGAAAAAATGTAATTCTACAGTTTTTATGGAAAACATGATCTTGTGGTTTTGGGGGAAAGACGTAATTTCACAGTTTTGTAGAAAATTAACAATTCCACAATTTAACAAGAAAATGGAATTCGGTTTAACATATAAAAAAAGTTGTGTCGATGGAAAATGAGGTTTAGGTGTAAAACTATGATTTGTGGTTTGGTAGTATACATAATTCCTCTATTTCATAATGAAAACAAAATTCCACAGTTTTATTAGAAAAATACGTTTTTATGTAAAACAACACAATTCCATGGTTTTCGCATAAAATGTGGTTTTTGTTTTTGCGAAAAAACCTCCATTGCTTTTGCCGAAAACATGGTTTTGACTCGACTACTCCAATTCAATTTTTTTTTTTTATTATTTAATTTTGAATTTGCTTTTTTTATCTAAAAAAAAATCAAAACCATGAAAACAAAAAATGGTAAAAACAAAAAATTTAAATAAGAAAAACCCCGAACTCGTTGGAAACAACGTGGAGGGCTTCGTGTACTTGATTCGCCTGAGGAGAGGCTGCCATCTTTGCCACCTGTCGAACGAACCCCCGAGACCCGACGAATCCGCCATGCTCAAGCTTCCCTATGAAGCACAGAGCCCGCCACCGGTTCTTCGTCTCGACCTTGGGTGGTAAGTGTTATATTATTCTTTCTCTGAAAGTTTAATACAAATGTATGTTGTTGGGAAAGAATTGAATGGTCTTTTGCTATGTGATTTCTGGGTACGACTAGTACGTTTGATACAACTGTTGTTTGCTCTGTGTTTTCTGGGTACGACTAGTACAACTAGGTGTAAATGTACAACTAGGTGTTGTAGGTATAACTATGATATGATATATGACTAGTATAACTATAGGTGTATATACGACTGAATATGACTAATACAACTATGTATGTGGATATTTATGTATATGGATATTTGTTTGGATTTCAGGAGAACGAGGAGGAAACAGAAGGTATACAGCCTATTCCTCTGGAGAATTTTTCTTCAATAACACCGATTACCCGGTTTCCTGCAAGTTGTCTTCAAAGTTCGATGATGCGAAGATAATGGAATTGATAGAAGAGGTGCTTGAAGATAGAGAATTGGAGTGGTTTTTGAACCATCCTCAGTTCCGGCATGTGCCGAGACAAAAGAACCACAAACTAACGCATATGTGGTTGATGCTTGCACGCACGGTGAACAAGAAGCAGGGGAAGATGGCGTGTTTCATTGTGAATGGAGTGCCTATTAGGTACTCGATAAGGGAGCATGGTCTTTTGAGCTGGTTGGACTGTAGGAGGTATCCTGAGTCTTATGAAACAATGATGGGGAGTTATCGGTTCGTGATGAGACAATTCAAAAGAACTAAGAGGATTACTGTTCAAGATGTAATCGAGAAATTTAAGAAAATGTCGGAAACTCCAGATCGACTGAAGATGGCAATCTTACTGTTCTTGAGCCTCGTCATCAAAAAGTCCAAGACATATGGACAAATCGAGGATTTCTTCTACAAAGTTGTCAAAGATCTCAAAGCTTGTCGAACATTTCCCTGGGGGAGGTATACGTTTTATGATCAGTTAGACAAGATCTGGCGCACCATGGATCATTTTAGAGGACATGTTCAACCCACATGGACATTCCCGGGAGTCATTTCTTCCGTTAGAGGTATGAAAATAAATTATATATTATTTATAATGTGCAAAAAAATTATAAATTAATTTTTAGTTTTTAATATGCGGATTTTAGTGAATGAAGGTATTCTAGACAGGCAGAAACATTTAGGACTGAGTTCGTTGATGATGAGGGTGAAGTGAGTTGTAGGTGCCCGAGAATGTGCAAGAGCTAATGGAAGCCTTGTACCATGAAAGGGTGGTCATTGGAAACAGTTAACGATGCTCTTGGAGACACTAAGGTATGAAAATTATGTTTTGTCTAAAATTGTTCTACACAGTTGTATAGGTTATATCCAGTTGTATTTGGTATATAGTTGTATTCTCTTTGATGATGCGCAGGAAATCAAGAGCATCTTACATCCTACACTTGAAAAGGTACCACTACTCGCCCAGATCATGGAGGATGATGACGAAAGAGAGGGCTACTTGTCCGTGAATTGGAACACTTGCCTTCTTTAGGCAAACAAGAAGATATGGTTTGAAGATTTGTACAATTTGGATGTGCCTGGCCGAAGGGACAATCTGAATGTCCAACGGGCCATGAGCCTCAAAGACACATTGATGAAGGTCATTGAAGAAGGTTTTGCTAAAATTCATGCGAGGGTTGATGAGTGGAATGAGAGGTTTGCTAGGATAGAGACAAGGATGTCGGACCTTGAAGTATGTGTGACTTCGGTGATGGAATACGTGTTAGAATAAAACCCGAGAAAGATAGTGTTGGAGGTGATGAGGGTGATGACAATGATGAGGGTGACGAGGTTTCAGAGGAAGAAGAAGATGACGAGAGTAACAATGGAGGTGGAGGTATTTGAATTTTATTTAATTATTATTATACATATTTAGATTCAGTTATATTTTTGTACATAGTTATAGCAGTTATATGTCTTTACATAGTCGTAACATATACATCCAATTGTAGGTGATGAACACGTAGGAAATTGGGCGGACGTTCCCCATGAACTCCAGCCTTGGAAGATGATGAGGATGGTGAATCAGAAAAAGAAAATGACAAAGAAAAAGAAAAAGACAAAAAAGAAGAAGTAGGGATTCCAACAACCTCTACCCGTACACCTAAAAAGAAGGTGGTGCTAAACCGTTCAGAGAAGGCGAAAAAGAAGGTTGAACCATCGAAGTACAAGAAAAATTCTTATTTGAAATAATGATCTTTTAAGTTATGTTTTAGGATTTATTATATTTTGGAACTTATGGGTTTGTTGAACTTACGTTTATGTTTTTAACTTATGATCTTTTGGAACTTTGCAATTTCAGTATTTAAATTGGTATTTTTGTATTTTAATATTTTGAATCAGTATTTTTAATATTTTAAAATGAAATGTCATATTTAAAATTATACAGCTGTATACGACTGATACAACTGTGTTATTAGAAATATTAAAAGAATATTAAAATACACGTATGCGCCACCAAGACACACGTGCGATGTCAAAGCCATGTGTGCGCCGCCAATTTATTTTTATATTAATAAATTTAACACATAGTCATAGCTTAAGCAAGTAGTCGTCTGGGTTTACACATAGTCGTATATTTGACATTTTTGACGTTTTTTCAGTTGTATTCAAGGTTTTTAAACGATTTTCTAGTTGTATCAGTAACATTTGGTTATAGAAGTAGGTTTAAAAGATATTCTATATAAAAAAGTAAAAAACATATTTTTTGGTGATTCATATCATAATAACTAAAGTGTTTAATGAACATCCTTATATTGTTATAGTAGATTTAACAATGGAAGTTATATATAATTAATAATTTTTGTGTGATAAAATTGGATATAAATGAATAGATTATTTATGAATCAATCAATATTTTACCGAATTTTTAAAAAAAATTATCGAATTTTTCATGTATCAGTCGTATAAATCATATATAGTTGTATAAGCCACAACAATTTCATACACCACAAAATATTGTTAAACAATAACAAAAACAAAATACAATAAGCTCATAGAACATATAAATCATATGTTTTCACTTCTACTAAAATCAAACCACTCATATAAAATAGTCTTCTTTCTCTTTTCTCGATGTTCTCCCACGGACCGAAATCTTGTAATTTAAGGTTTTCCTTTTTTTCTTGACATAATTTGGAGGGTGCACACACATGGCATGTACATTGTCAGATACATTTCATTGAGACATATGAGGAGCTAGAAATATCGTCCTATAGTAGGGAAATGCCCATTGCTCCATCGCATAGAATTTGGAGCACAAATCTTGCACTTCTAGGTGATTATATTCTTTCTTCCTCGCTTCTATAAGGGCGGCTATGGCCTGCACACATGGATATTTTTAAATATCAAAATGCTTGCATGTGCAAGTTTTCATCCTCAAATCAAAAAAATAACCTCTTCCATCGTGTCCGATGACGTTAAATTGTAGATAGTAATTGTTCAACACAGTCACCGCTAAAAGGTGTGCTTCAACACAACTTTCGTGAAGCACATTCTCAATAAAAAGCACCAATTTATGTTCTTCGGTAGAGGTCTGCCTATGCTTGTTAAACCACTCAGCTATTTTTTCGATAATTGCATCAATCATTGGTAAGAGCGAGTATTTTCTTGCTTCTTTAAAAACAACATTTAAATATTCCGCATAATTAGTGGTATCTATGTTGTACCTTTCGCTAGAGAAAAAACATCGGGGCCCATTTATTTGGTTCGACACTTCTTTCAACATACTCCGCTGCACTAGGATACCTTTTCTTGAAATCATTGTATAGTGTTTGGAACTCAGCTTGTGTGTATGCATGAGCCAATTCCCTGAACTTTACTGCAACTCTTTCTTTTTTTACGTTTAAGGCTTGCATCTTCACATTATATGATAAATAAAAGATACAATACCCATGATGAGATAAACCTCACGTATTGTCTTGATGAGACTTTGATTCCTATCAGTTAAAAACACTAATCTAGGAACATCCGGTATCCAGGAAATATCGGATGTTCCTGGATTAGTGTTTTTAACTTATTAAAAAACCATGCACAACTACCATCTTTTTTGCCATCAACTACACCAAAAGCAATCGGATAGTGGTGATAATTAGGATCTTGCACTGTTGCAACCAATAACACCCCACCATATGCATTCTTCAGGTGAGTCTCATCCACAATGATCACTTTTCTCATCACTTGGAAGCCTTCCACGCAAGCTCTCAATGCGAAGAATAAGTACTTAAACGTCTGATCTTCGTCCACTTCCACATTTGAAACTATACCCGGATTCGTAATCTGGAAGATGTACATATAAGAATACAATATCTTATAGCTTTCTTTCGGACTACGTCATCATTGACACTAGCTTGTTTTTTTCCTCTGTGCACCGTCAAATACGACACTTTAACACCATATTTTCCTTGCACAATACCAATCAAGCTTTTTGGAGTTGGCATGTCAAGCTTCCCTGGATAATACTCTTGGACAACAGATGCCACTAATCGGGGTGTGCCTTTTCTTCTCTTTACCAATAAGGTTGATGACACATGAGAATACGTGTGAATTTTTTTGTACGTCCTAACAGAGAAAATGTCTGAATCCTTAATCCTTGCAACTCGTAAAGACACTTGCAACCATTCTTTAATTCACAATATTTTACCATATACCGTGTTTTATCCGATTTCATGATATCGAAGTGAAAACAATTCACAAATGAAGCATTTTCCAGTAATTCTTTCACGTCTTATTTCCTTCCAAATTCTTGACTTTATTTTACATTCATACCATCTTGTCATCTATATTAGGAATCTCATCTTCTTCTACTACACGTGTATCCCTCACGTGAACGTTATCAAATTCAACCAAAAACGCGTATCTTTAACCTCAATATTTTCTAAGTTTTCACATTCCACTTCTTGGGCAACCGTTGCATATTCCACTTAGTTGTATGAGTTGTACGCATTTATATAATATGTCTTAGTCGTATCAGGTATATGCAGGTGTATAATATGTCTTAGTCGTATCAGTCGTATCCATTCTTAGTCGTATCAGTCATATCAATACTATAAATATGGGTTTTGACGAACACAAATCTCTTCAATTCGCTGTCATTAACCACAAATGTCATTATATAACAACAAAAACTTCAAATATACTCATAATAATACGTGAATCGAGCTTCATTGAGCAAAATTGAGTTTTTTGGGGTTTTTGAAAAACTGAAAGCTTACTTCTAATGGCGACCTCGAGTTTCTTTCTACCTCCATTTCTCCCAAATTTCTTCTCAAACAACTTGAAAACCCTTTAATTTCAGAATCTCATGCTCGATTTGTGAGAAAAAAAAACAAAATTGATGAATTTAAGATTGATAGGTTTGGATTTAATGATGAAGAAGAAAAAGATAGTGGTTGGGTGGAGTGAGATCCATCCAACCTTAAATTGGAAGCTAATTTGTTTATTTTTATTTTTTTGTAATAAAAGGGTCATTTTAATTTTAATTTTATTTTTTGAATTAAATTAATAGTTGAGAGGTGTAGAGATTAAAGAAAAATGAGTGAAAAACTATTTTTGCCGACATTTGATAAATAAGTTCGTTACGTGTAGACATTTCTTTACTAGTACTCCATAAGATAATTATTGGTTTCTTTTTATTTGACAATTTTTTTGAACATCGATTTCTTTGATATGATATGTTATGTTTTTTGCTTCTCAGCAAGTTTTGACCTTCTTAAGAAACGAATATCCAATTTAAACAAAATCTCTTAAAAGTTAGGTAGGACACAACCACTTTATTAATATCGATAAGATACATAAGCTTTAATTTCATTACAAGAACGAAATATAAAAAGACAGCATTAATTAATAGTCAGATGCAGATCTGTTTTATTATAGCCATCCTCCCCATTTCCTTACCTGCAAATAAAGAAACATTTAATAAATAAAAAAATTATTGAATATAACACCGGCCTACATCATCTCAGATATTAGTTTTTTCCCTTTTTTTATTTAATTCCAAACTGAATAATGAAATAATATCAGTTTGCCGCACATGCAATGAAGAGAATCCAAGTTTTGTAATGAAAATTCGAAGTCTTAGAAAATAAAAAATAGACCTTACTCATCTCTATGATATTAGTTTTCCCACTAGTTTAATTTCATTATAAACTGTATGGCCGGATCCCTCATAAATTTGCTGAGAAAATGATGAAAATGTCTCAATTTGCCACACAATAATATAGATATTCCCATTTCTGTAAAGAAAATTCGAAGTTGTTGAAAATAAACTGTATGTACAAAAAGAAGTAAGAATTTTATAGAAAAGAAAATTAAAAAAACCTTAATCGCTGTCGCTGTCACTGCTGCTGCTGTGGTGACCACCATCATGGTGTTTCTTCTCCTTCTTGTCTTTCTTCTTCTTCTTCTCACCGTCGTGACTTTTGCCTTCTCCGTCGTGGCTTTTGCCTTCCCCACCATGGATCTTGTCTTTGATCTTGTCAACGATACCTTCTTTGTGCTCACCGCTCTTGTGTTCGTCAACGTGTTTCTTGTGTTCCTCCTCCTGCTTCTTGTGCTCGCCTTCTTTGTTACCTCCACCAATGTGAAGTGCATCTCCGATCTTGTTGATGAGCCCTGCCATATCTTTTATATCTTTCTTTTTGGTTAAATCTGTCTTTGTGGGTTTGGTTGCTTTGACGATAAACTTGGATATTGAGGGTCTCTATTTATAGCCCCAATGGATATTTAACTAATGCAAATCTATCATATTAAAGTTAATGAATTTTTAATTCAAAATTAATTAGTAATAAATTGATAGACGCATATGCTTTATATGTATATTAGTATTGGTCCCTTCAAATTTCCAATATAAAATCTTAATACGTTTTCTCGGAATAATGGCTCTTATCAGTATAACTCGAACAGAATCTCATTTTAGAAACGATAATAAACCTTTTTTGTACTATCCTATCTTCGCCAGGCTCTGACAATCTACAATATTTAATCCATAAAATATACATATTATTCCTCTAATATATCACTATATTTTATTGGTTGTTTTTTTTAATCAATGTTTGCCTTTTAGGAAAAAAGATATATGGCCTGGCGAAGATAAGATTGACTATTCCAATGAGCTGCATTGTTTCTTTTATTGGATATAATAATATTACAATTAATTGAGGTGGATTATATTCCTTTTAAAAGAAAGAAATTATTATATTCTCTTAGATATTTTCAACTATGTGGTTGCAAGTTGTAACCGTCCGTAAGTTTTTAATCTTTTTTTATACATTGTTAAATTATTCTCACAATGTCAATATTGATGCCATAGTATATAATTAAAAAACTAGTCGTACATATACAATTAAAATAAATAAGTTATATTTAAAAACTAATACATTTTATTATATAAAATTTGATTCATCTCATAAGAATTCAAGAGATGTTAAAATTGAAAGATTAAATTTTGAATGATGTTAAAATAAAAAAATATTATTACTATTTATTTTCTTTTAACATTAATTGAGGTGGAAGGCCAAGTTCTAATTGGGTTGAAATGAAAGACAAAAATACCTAATTTTTTTATAATGTTGTGAAAGAGAGAGAAGCGCGTAATTTGATAAATGTGGTGAAAGATCCGGATGGGAGGTTACTTACCAACAAAGATAACATTAAATTAAATACGGTGAAATTCTATACTATTTTATTTTCGGACCAGCTGGCTGAGACTTTGGAGGCTAGATATGAAAATATAAGCACATTACTCGACTACCAAAGCTCGGAGCAGGATAAGGCGATGCTAGTTGTTGGAGTTATTGCGGCTGAAATCAAACAAGTTCTTTAATCGATGCCTTTGAACAAGTCACCCGGTCCCGATGGGTTCACAGTTGAGTTTTTCAAAGAGGTCTAGAATATTGTTGAGAACGATTTCACGGTTGTAATTCAAATTTTTTTTACTTACGGTTTTCTCCCCAAAGGAGTTAACGCTACGATTCATGCTCTGATACCGAAGCGGCTAGGGACAGTAGGGATTAAAG
Organism: Cardamine chenopodiifolia; assembly: GCA_963922655.1. Taxonomy (NCBI): domain Eukaryota; kingdom Viridiplantae; phylum Streptophyta; class Magnoliopsida; order Brassicales; family Brassicaceae; genus Cardamine; species Cardamine chenopodiifolia. Next base: position 8,902,163 of record OZ000476.1, on the reverse strand, counting down.
ATTACTGGTCCATCTCTTGCTACGATGTGATTTATAAGGTCATCTCTAAAATTTTTGCTAACCTTTTAAAACTTATCATCCCAGGTTTCATAACGCATAACCAGTCTGCATTCATCAAAGATCGTTACATGATGGAGAATCTCCTCCTCGCTTCGGAGCTAGCCAAGGATTATCATAAGCCGAATATACCATTTTGTTGTGCGTTGAAAATAGATATTCCAAGGTGTTTGATTCGGTAAAATGGGGTTTTTATCACGGTTTTAAGGGCTATGAATTTTACGCAAATTTTCATCCATTGGATTGAGCTATGTATATCTACTGCATCTTTTTCGGTCCAAGCTAATGGTGAACCTGCAGGGTTTTTAGGAGTGAGTGGTGACTCCGTCAAGGTTATTCCCTTTCACCTTACCTTTTTGTCATTTGTATGAATCTCCTTTCTCGTATGTTGGATAGGACGGCCAAAGAGGGGAAAATAGGCTATCATCCAGGTTGTCACAGTTTGAATATAACCTTTTTTTTTTTGCGGATGATATAATAGGTTTTTGCAGATGGTTGACTTCGCTCAATTAAAGGTTTTTTTTCTATGTTTGATGCATATGCTCGTATGTCAGGGTTGAAGATTCGTTTGGAGAAGACTTCTCTCTTTATCATTGGAATTTCTATGGTAACACGAGAGAGTATTATGAACTTTCATTTACTATGAGGACTTTGCCGGTTAAATATTTAGGCATGCCGCTTCTAACAAGGCATATGTCTAGCTCGGAATACCAGCCTCTTATAGATAAAATATGTGCTCGCATTGGCTCCTAGAAGAATCAATTTTTCTCTTTTGCAGACCATTTGCAGCTTCTCTCTTCAGTGATAGCGTGTTTGACCAATTTTCTAGATAACTGCATTTAGGCTACCACGAGCTTCTATTCAAGAGATTGAGAGGATCACTTCCGCTTTCCTATGGTTCGGGCCAGGTTTAAATACCATGAAGGCTAAAGTGGTTTGGATCGATGTCTGTAAGCCTAAGTCAAAAGGGGGTCTTGGATTAAAATTTCTAGCCAAAGCGAATAGGGTTAGTTGTTTCAAGCTGATTTGGAGATTGTTCTCTTCTAAAACATCTATATGGGTGAACTGTATTAAGAAGAACCTGATAAGAAGAGGATCCTTTTTGTCATTGAAGTCTAATACGAGTGTTGTATCGTGGATATGGAGGAAGCTTATCAAGTACCAGGATTTAGTGAAAAGGTTCCATAAGATCGTAGTAGAGAGCGGTTCCCAAACTTTTTTTTGGTTTGATAATTGGTGTACTCTTAGCCGCCTCTATGATTTATTTGGAGATCGTGGATGTATTGACATGGGGATAAAGATTACGGACACTTTGTATGATGTATTTAAGAACCATCAGCCAAGGCGAAGATGTTATCAAATTCTTGCTCGGGTTGAAGATTAAATACAACTGGTGCAGGCTTGTGTCTCTTTGGATGATGATGTCACCCTTTGGAAGAGTAAGGATGACCGTTATACTCATAGGTTTTCTACTAAAAACACATGGAATAAAGTTCGACAAGTTTCTGCAAAAAAAATCTTGGAGTGATGCTGCTTGGTTTAATCATGCTACACCAAGATTTTCTTTCATAGTGTGGTTGGCTGCTCAGGACAGATTATCCATGGGTGACCAAATGCTATCTTGGAATGCTAATGTTTCTTCGGCTTGTGTCTTCCGTGTGGTCGCCATGGAAAGTCAGGACCATCTTTTTTTCTTTTGCCCTTTTACTATGTAGGTATGGTATGCTCTTACTTTTGGGCTACTCCGGAGTAGGTACATGACACATTATCTCAGTGGTTCTTGTTAGCGAGGGGGAGGGGAGAGCCTACCTTTTCATTCTGAGGTATGTTTTCCAAGCGGCGATCTATCTTTTATGGCGAAAGTGTAATCAGCGACAGCATGGGGAGGTCCATATACCAATGGAAAAATTGATTCACAATGCGGATAAGGCAGTAAGAAACCGACTTCTACTTTACAAATGTGAGGCATTATAGTGGAGGCTCTGCAGCTTTGGTTTGCTTTATGGAGTAAGCATTGACAACTCTTCAAGGAGTAATTCTATTTTCATTATGTATTATTCTATTTTTCAACTCTTTTGATGGTGACGTGTACTCTTTTTCTTGAAATTAGTTTTGTCCCAAATAGATTTTCCAATTTTGGGTTTTAACGAGACATTCACCATTCGAATCCTTTTATTAAACTTCTAAATTCGAATTAACAAACGGTCGCATGATTTTTCTTAAATATAATTTTACATATTATTCAAAAAAAATTAACTAAATCAACAAAATTCGATATATAACCCGATATTTTCCGTGAAGGATAACGTGATTTGCTTGAGTTGAATTCCAATAAGACATGTTATAAAGGTAGACCTGAATACATGCACTTTCTATTTCCTTTTTAAGTAGTTTAATTTTTATTATTTCAATATTTTTAAACTAAACCATATTCTAGTAATCGAAAAAATCAGGAAACTCATAATTGTATAGTTCGGGTTAGAATTTTTCTATGCTTTGACCGGGTTTGGGTTCTTAAATGTGGAAGTGAAGAAAGTTGTTTACAAAAATTATATTTCAGAAGGCTACATTGGTGTTAGACGCCATATATGGTCATAGGGGCCAAGTCTGTTTGGAACTGCTTATGATCTTGAGTCATAATGGTAAGTTTAATTATGGTGAACAAGCATTTCCAAACGACAGAATAAAATATTTAAAATTCGATCCATAATTTGGAAGAAAAGGCCGTCAATAACTTGTTTAAACGGTCATACCTATTTCCTCAATATTTGGAAGCCCATGACGCTTGCTAGATTGCGCACCTTGTCGCTAGCCAAGGAATTGAGATGGCTCAGCGGAGATTCTTGGTGTCGACTGGTGTCGACAGATGGATATTAAAGTACTCAAAGTGCCTCCATTAGCGTTTTCCTTCGGCATTGATGAAAATTCACTTTTACAAATTTAACAATTGTAAAAACATAACTCTTACGATATAGGCTGATAATTGTAAATAAATAATATAAAAATAAATATTATCGATAAAAGAATTAGAAAAATATTTGCAGAGTTGAGACGAATCTCTTTTCTTAATTCTGTAAATGTCCCGTAGTGAGACAGTTTACATGGCATTTCAGAATTCCTTGATACAACTGCAATATCTTTAATTTGCATCACCCAAAATCGAACCCTGGCGATCTTTGTTTTGTGTTGTATTCTTAAAGAAAAAATAAGACAAAAATTAAGAGAGATTTCTACCATGGGTGGAAGAAAATGAGATCATCTATTTTTGTGTCTTTTTCCATCATTTATCATCTATCCTCTGTCATCTTTTTATGTGTATAAAGAGTCTTTCTTTTATAGCACAAAAAGTCATAGATAATAATGCACAAAATTAATCACAATTAATTTGTATCTTTACACCAAAAATGGAGGTTATTCAATTTATATTAATCATGATATTAACCATAGAATTAATTGCAATATTGACAACTTGTTGACCAAGGTTAGTCATGTGTAGTGACTATTAGACAAACTAAAAATAAATAAGTCCAACAAGTGTTGGTTATTAGACATGCATGTCTATAAACCCGTACACGAGTCTCAGCCTAAGCTTGACTCACAATCTCTACTTTTCTATTTCTCATTCAAACAAACTCCATATAACGAGTTCCAACATTCTCCCACATGAATAGAAATGACTTTATACATTTGATGACTCGATAAACTTGACTCGATAGACACGAGTCGACAAGACTCAAAAAACGACTTTTGAGAGTACAAATAAAAAATAACTGCATTTGAGATGGTAACGTTGACAGCCTTGAACCATTCATAGTGAATAACTATCGGATTTACTCGACCAAGAGGTGACTTGATGTCTTGAACATCCCAGACTTTTATGTAAACCTAGACAACAATTATCACACAGTTTCATTTTCTCACAAAACTAGATTCTCTATTGTGTTCATTTTTGCCTTGAACATGCTTGGTTTCATGAGTGAACTTGGAGAATATAGCTTTTATCATTTATTCTCCTAGAAACTGCCCCATTTCACACTCACATAGGTGATTTCCCATATGCTTATCCGTTTTGTTGAAAGGGTTATGTTGTTCTTCATGAGAATGAAAGTATGAAATCATTAAAAGCTCAACGCTTAACCTCATTAAAATAGCACTGTCTAATCATCTTAGGAATCGGGTAGAGACATTAGTTCCACAGTGCTTTCAGCAGAATCAGTTCAATTTAGTTATCCCTTTGAACCTCATTCTTGGGATCTCCATTTATTTAGGTTGGGTTTCCATCGAACTTCATCATTAATTCATAGACTGTAAATCCATTCCTCTTGATTATTTCACAACTTGATCTTGTGACCAACCTTTAATAAAAGGATCCTAGGTTGTCAACCAAACTAGTATAATTTAGTGAGATTATACTATTTGAGATCAATTGTTTTATGGTTTTATGTCATCTCCTTAGAAGACATGTTTTACCATTACAAAGAAAACTAAGCACCCATAGTATAGTCAATTGAATATCAGAACGTACTTATAACGTGGGCATAATTTTTTCACATCAAATATCTTTCGAGCCTTTATGAAAGCCGCTCAACTTAGTTTAACTCTTCTTCAAGCTATTTACTCAGATTCCATTTTGGATCTTGTCTTTATAAGTTGTTTGAAAGATTTTGATTGATATTTGTATGTTGTGGTACTGTGATATTCGTCAGCTACCCCCACACTTTAACTATTTAGTATTTACACAAGACTACTAAATTTTCATAGTTCATTGACATATTATCAACAACTTTATGTGGTATTTTGTTGAGAATTTATTTGTGTTAAGCAACGCTTTCCCCCACATTACCTGAGATTACTCAGTTTTTCCACAACAAATCATGCAAACTCTCAATAAAGTTTTCAATTTTCTTTACATAAAGTTATGAGATTCAAGTAAATATGATTGATTTCACCAAAATCATATTACCACTATAGAAAATATATTATACATGTATATTTCAGTTTATTTTTTCTAAGACTTATCATTGTCTCTGCTTGAGTCAAACTTGTTACCACATTCGTCATCTTTGTGATTCAACTTATACATGATCTTTATGCAAGTAATGATTCTTTTACAAGTCATGATCTTTTTACAAGGTGATAAGTCCATTTTGCATACTGAGTCACAAGTGGCAGACCTTCGCAAATCAGGATGTTTACTCACCACACTCGTTGCAAATATTAGTAACCTCCGTTTCATTTATAACAAATTTAGTCATACTTCACAATTCGAGTTACAACAGGTAAACCCAAATTTGTATACTAAATTGTATATAAATTCAATGTAAAAGAATTTGTCAAATTAAATTCATTATTTTTTCAGTAATATGCAATTAAGCATAGTAATTTATTCAAAATAAATCACAAAATATATTAATTATTTCTGAAATTTTGTTGAAAATAGTCAACAAGTATCAGACCTAATAATTAATAAATTGCATAATCCATTTATAAGATTTTATAGATCATGTTATAAGACCTTGTAATTTTCTTATATAAATCTTCATAAATTCACTTTATAAGACCTTATAAAATACAATCGATATTTATAGCGTTTACAGCGTTTCACAAATTTGCTTATAAAACATTCGTGGAAATCACTCTACTCAAACAAAAATGCATTTTGCAAACTTGCTTACAAAGCATTAGAAAAACCATTATTTTTGTGTTTTACACCATTTAAATCATTTCGCAAACTTGCTTACAAAGCATTCGCAAAAACGTTTGAAACTAATGGAAATCTAGTTTCCAAAAGAACTCGTTTATTTTTAGCTGTTTCATTACAAACTCAATATCTCTCTTTTTAATAACTTAAATTATGCTATCTATATATCATTAGAAAGATAATTTTGCTATCTACGCACAGATACCAAGATCTCTCAATTCCAATAACATATCGGAAAGTTATGAGCTATACATTATTTTATCATATAATATCACAATATTCGATCATATAGAAAAACATGTGGCAGACCCTTCCCAAGCTGGGGCATCAACTCACATGATCTATTATGCATTTATTGGATTTAATTATATGAATCCATCAGAATAATATTTCAAAAATAACACAAAATTGGTTCACATCCGATAGCCTAAACAAGCATTTTTTGTGTATTTATCTTTTATAGTATTTGAATTTTAACTTGGTAAAAATTAACCGAAGTAAACTCATATATGAGCATTTTAATCTGAATAAATTCATAAGAATTATTAGATTAAGTACTCAAGTTAAACAAAAGAATTCGGAATCAATTAGCCGATGACCCAATAAAGGTATTTTCTTTTGTCTTAACTTTTAATTGACAAACAAATTTAGAATTCAGTTTTTGTTTTTCTTGTCAAGTTTCAAAATTTTCCAATTCAAAACACTATGAAGTATCTAAATCGAAAAAGTGATGTGCAGAAAATAAATTTCAGAATTTAAATACATTAAACGTCTGAAATTTAAAGACACATGGTTAGTTTCCACCATTATGGATCTGCACAAAAACTGTTAGATTTTGATAAAGTCCATAACGCTTGAACAACTCATGTTCTTTTATCAAGACTCACAAAATATCAGTTTTTTCCGTTAGTGCATCAAAGCAAAAACGAAGAATTTACAGAATTAAGAATGTAATAGCATAACTCTTACGATATGGGCAAACTGATAATTGTAAAGAAATAATATAAAAATAAATATTATCGATAAAAGAACTAGGAAAAGATTTGCAGATTCGAGACAAATCTCTTTCCTTAATTTTGTAAATGCCCCGTAGTGAGACGGTTTACATGACATTTCAGAATCGCAGGATACAACTGCAATATCTTCGATTTTCATCACCCAAACTCGAACCCCGGCGAACTTTGTTTTGTGTTGTACTCTTAAAGAAAAAATAAGACAAAAACTAAGAGAGATTTCTACCATGGGTGAAAGAGAATAAAATCATCCATTTTTGTGTTTTTTCCATCATTTATCATCTATCCTCTATCATCTTTTTATGTGTATAAAGAGTCTTTCTTTTATAGAACAAAAAGTCATAGATAATAATGCACAGAATTAATCACCATTAATTTGTGTCTTTACACTAAAAAAACGAAGGTTACTCAATATGTATTAATCATGGTATTAACCATAGATTAATCACAGTATTGACAACTTGTTGACCAAGGTTAGTCATGTGTAGTTACTATTAGAAAATTAAAAATAAATAGGTCCAATAAGTGTTGGTTATTAGACATGTACGTCTATAAACCTGCACACGAGTCTCAGCCTAAACTTGACTCAAAATCTCCACTTTTCCATTTTTCATTCAAACGAACTCCATATAACAACGAGTTCCAACAACGATGACTGACAATTTATATTGTTGGTTTATGTGTCATGTTTTAACTTTCATTGCAAGTTTATAGGACACACAACAGTCTATATAGGGTATCAAATACACATAGATCAAGTGCTACACTACAAAATTATATGAATGTAATAGAGGTAAGACGAAAATATGGGATTTGTTTATTTATGATTGCAAGTAAACGTAAATAAGCAGTAAATAAAACAAAGTAAACTTATGAGATGAAGTGTTGTACATAGGAAAATTTGCAGGGATCAATGACCTACGAAACTAAAGGTGCCAAGTCATCTAGAATCACACATTTGGCCATTTGCTTTGTGCATTGTAAATGCGATATTCACAAGAAAAACCAGAGTGGATTTCTTCTCGATGAGCTTCATCTTCTAAAAATGCCATTTGTGCCTTCACCTATTTGGGTGAACTATGTCGTCTTACTATACTTGCACATACCTACTAGCCTATACCACTTACGGAGGCATTGTCACAGGCAGCATGATATCTGCTGGAGTCAATTTAGAGACGAAGATCCCATCCCTGACGAGTCTTGAATAGATCTCATATGTTTTTCATACATCATGATTCTTTTAGGAGCCACCATGGATCTTGATAGCTTTGGTTACAAGTACATCATCCCTCCAAATCTGGAATGCACAATTCTATTTATTTTTCAGTACATCATCCCTCCAAATGTGGAACGCACAAATCTGGAACGCACAATTCCCAAAGCAGTCACTGAACAAAAATGATGGGACTTCACTTATTTTGATCATGAGAAGTCCTAAAGAAAGTGAGAAGTGACACCTAGCAGCCGTAGAAGAGATGACCTCCAATTTTGAGTTACTCCACATCCATTGATTCACGCCTTTGTCTCATTTCTTACGTCCTTTCATCTTGATTTTGATTTATTAATGTTTAAGTGAGAAGATCCTTCACTTTTCAGTACAAAGAAGATCCTAAACCCCCCCCCCCCTTAGTACTTATATTTAATTATGATTTCCAATACATCTATTGCTTTGATTTTTTCATCATGTATGAGTATTTTTTTGTTGGGTTAGTAGGGTAAAATGAAGGAGATTTATGGTCTGATATTTATAGGTTGTTAGATTTGATTTTCTCATATTTATATGACTAGGATTTTTTATCTAAAATCTTTTAGAAAAAGCTTTGAGTTTTGTGGATAATTTTGGTCTTGAGGATTCTTGTAATAAAGGTTAGAAGTATTTCTAATGTTGTTGTTGAAGTTCTTATTGTACTCGTGGTTTTTGGTAGTATTCTTGGAAACCAACATAGTTGAATTCTTCTTCTTGATTGTTTAATTTGGATGAAACTCATGGAAAACTTCTTCATTTCCATTGTTGATGGCTGCACACACATTCACGAGGTGTTGTTGGCTCTTGAGAAGTTGACTCATCATGTTCTTAAACTCAACTATTTTCTTAGAATCTGAATCATTATAACGTATAGTTCTATCAAAATTGTTAGAACTGTTGTTGTTGCTTGGATCAAGGTTGTCAAAAAGGGCTCATCTTCTTGAATAGTGTTGGTAATGAAATCTCCATCGCTCGTCGTGTCGAGTGAAAACAGATATTTAAGATGTAATCCTCTGTAGAAGGTACTAAAGAGGTTACCTTATGTGAAGCCATGGTGTGGACAATTTCCTTCGTAGTCTGTGAATCATTCACATGCTTCATGAAAAGACTCGACAAGTGCTTGTTGGAATCCTTGTAACTTAATTTGAGAAGATTTGATCGAGACTTTATGTAGAAATTGTTGAGGAAGGCTTCCTTTCATCGTCTCCAAATATTAATCGATCCATCGGGTAGGAACTTTAACCATCTATGGGCTTTGTCATCTAGAGAGAAAGGAAAATGTTTATACTCTAAGTCGTCTTTAGGTACTCAATTAGATCTTGTGGTACATTAAATTTCTTCAAAAGGATTGATATGGTCCATATGATGTTCTGTAGAGAATCCATGGAACTGGTTTTGCTTCACTAATGCAATGATTTAAGGCCTTGTCAGTCTTTGTGAGTGAAGGATATTAATGGTAGAAAGATCTTGAGGATATCGATTTGAAGCGTCACAAACAAAAATTGTTTGGTTTTGAATTGCACGTCTCAAAGTAGATACGTAAGCAACTTGTCTAGCATCTACACAAACTTGTTGTTGAGCAATGATGATATGAGCGGGCTGTTGAGGAGGCACGTCTATGTTTTTTTCAACGCCTAAAGGATTAGTATCTTGTGGTGCTTGTTCTTGACCAACCAGATGGTCGACATTTTTTGCAGCTTCAAATGGTGCAGATTCGTAGACTGGATTTCCTTCTTCATCGCGAAGTGGCTGTCCTTCTTCATCGCGAAGTGGCTGTCAATGCTTGTCAAGGGCTGGTACACATTTTTGTTGTTCAAGGTTGAGAGTACCTTGGTCTTGGTTTCTTTCTTTGGCCATGAGTTGTTGTCTTCAAAGTCTTCTTATTTCATGTTCATGTCTATCAATGTCTTGGTAAGGATGTACACTTCCTTAGTTTTGAATCCTAGTCATGCACTACAAAAAACAAGACAAAAACATAAAAAAACAGAAGTTCTCGAAAGCAATGAAAATAAAACAAAAAATTGTAACAGAAAATGAAAAGATGTCCTAGACAAAACACTTGGATGTTTAGGGACATATCAAGGGATTATGGTTCATTAAATCAACCAATCTTCATACAAATTTCTTTGGTTGATTCTAGAACTCGCTACACTAATATTTAAAACGACTACTTATGATAATTCAATTAAGTATATCTAAACAACTTCGAGACTTAACCAATTGACAAGAACCAATGCAGAAAGACACAAAATTTGTTTAGTGGTCTTAATCCACAGCAGTCCATGTCTCAAATATGGTGAATAGAGTTTAATACTTTTGATGGGTCCATCTCCTGGGATCAGTTGCAAGTGATCAATCAAGAAATAATCAATAAGAAAAAGTTTAGATAAAGAATCCTTATAATATGAATATGAGAAAATTAATTTACCCTGCTAAACCCAGCAAAGAAACTACTCACACATGATGAAACAAACCAAAGCAAGAGATGTATTAGAAAGAATAATCGAATATGAGTATTAAAAGGGTTTTAGAGATCTTCTTTATTGTGACAAAGCGAAGGATCTTTTCCCTTAGACACTAGGAAATTGAAATCAAGATCAAGGAAGTGAGAGAGAAAAAAGACCAATCAATGGATGTAGAGGAAGATTGAACGTGGAGGTCATCTCTTCTATGGTTGTTGGTCTCGATCTCTCTTCTAAATGTCCATAAGTACTCATATTTATAGTTTTTGAGGTGGTAGAGTTAGATTTAGGGAATTAAATAAAGTGCCATCATTTTGGTTTAATGACTGATCGGGAAGCTTTGCCGTGCCATTGTGGCTTCAAGGCTTGGTGGATGGTGTCTTGACTGCAGATGCGTGGGTGGTGGCGTGTTGGTGGCTTCTTTGGTCGTGGCATGCTTCTCTTCTGGTATCGCTGGAGACTTCTTTGCCGGAACGGTTGTATCATTCAAATGGCTTGGATGTTTAGTCTGAATTCACTTGGAGGTTAAAGGTGACTCTTCTAGATTTCTAGTGACTTCAAGAATGTTAAATTTGGTGAATGGAAAGACTTTCAATGTATATCAGACTTCTGATGCACTGAAACTTTCATGAAGCTTATTTTGCTCATTTTAATTGTTTTTTTGCCGGAAACTTCTAAAGACCCTAAAATATATGAATACCTGAAATTTTTTTTAGAAAACATTAGTTTCGCTCGAAATCTTTGTTAAAAGCGTATTAAAATATAGTGAAAGTAAGTAAAAATATGATGTTATTAGCAAACTTGCACAACCGTTCATGCTGCATTCATCTGTCTAGGATGCGAGCTCTTATGTGATTACTTATGTAGCATGCTCACGAGGTACAATGACTTCAATAGAGTTCGTAAATTCTATCAGAGGATAAGAATTTGATATATTGATGATAGGTTGATGGAACAACTCACATATGATATAATTATGGGGTTTCAAAAATTAAGTTGAAAGCCGTAGGCCGATCAAAAAGTGTAAAATCCACCAACATCAAAACTCCTTAAGCGATAACTAGTAACTTGATTGCTCCCAAATACATTTAAGATTCACTTGTGAACGAGATGAGCTGAACCGGAGGCCCACTAATTTTGCTTTTTTGAATTCCCATCCGAGCTAAGGTTTCTCAGAAGATCAAGTTAGATTCGTGATACTTCGTAATTCACAATATTCAACGTAATTACCACAACATCACCAATTCGCTTTTTACATATTTTAGAGACGTGTTTATGTTGATTTAACAATTTTGATATGAATTAAATGTTTTAAGTCACTTTCAAGTATTTTTAAGTTTAAGAGGTCATTACAGGTTTTTAAGCAAAAAATATCAAAAAGGAAGAAGAACATATTTTAAGACAGTTTTGAAGCTTCAAATTGAAGACCAAATTTGAAGAACTTCCTGTCGACCAAATTGAATATTCATTATGTCACTGAAAATCTAGAAAATTCAATGTTCACCTCCAATTAGGATAAAACCCAATCCATTCATCCAATCAAAAGTTATGATGACAGCCCTGAAAACATGTCTTTGTAGAGAGGAACCAAAACCAAGCCTCCAACACGCCAAGAGTGCCCGATGACGCAGTCAAGGCCCTCTCCAATGCGCCAAGAAGACCCGATGGCGTGGCCGAGGAGTATTAAAGCTTCTTTGTTCAAAAAAGACATCACTTTATTTATTATGACTCAAGGAATCCCTAAACTGACTTTACACACCTTAAACACTATAAATACTCATACCTAAGACCTAGAAGAAGTGTATGAACACCAAGGACGCCTCTGGAACTCAATAATCATCATCATCTCTGTAGCCTCTTGGAGAGACACCCTTCAATGATACAAGCACTCTGTTTCATTTTTGTCATCATTTTCAATAGTTTCTACATCTGTTTGGGAGAAGACTTCTTATGTAATTCTTAGATAAGTAACTTTGAACCCTCTTTGTTTCATTAATTTGTTTATTATATATACTTTTTCATCACCCATAATTTTGTTTGCTTTAATTATGCTAAGTATTTTAATAGCTGGGTTTAAAGGTGATTCAAAAGGGATTATACGATTGTTTAATTTGAGTGGTTATTATTAGGATAGAGTTCTTAGCAAATTTCTTTTGTCAAGATTAATATTAATTCTTGTGAAAGTGCCATGATATGGATCAGATCTTAGGAAGTATACCCATCAAAATGTTGATGTAACACCCTTCCCCCCAAACGTTTTGGCGTTTGGGTACGGAGTACAAGTTCATGCCTTGTCGATGCAAAACCTCTTCAATTTTTCCTTTATTCCTTAGGTTATTCCTTTACCCTTTAAAACTTAGCAGCATCATATACTTCTTGGTCTGATTTTGATCGTTCACTTGTTACCGGTTTTATCGTCTTTGCCTTAGGCTTCCGATCGATTAGTAACTCGGCCATGTTCTACAGTGTATCCGTTTGTCACTTTTAGACTTACAACTGCATATAACGTCCAACCTTAAAAAATAATGGAGGATCATTTTAATACTTCGGATACAGTCGAACTTGAACCTTTCTTAGAACCATTCTTGGTGTCGCATTGTTCCTGAAGTATGTCTGGTAGGTTCCGAGTGTCAAAGATTGTACGTTCACCTTAGCATGCACCAGTTCATTCCATGTGTAACCCATCACTTTGTTACTTTTCCATACAACCAACCCTCCATATTACCTATGTATACGATAGGATGAGGGTTCATTTGTTCCCATTTATTTTGTAATGGCCAAACAAACCCATAGTTTACTGGTCCATCCTGATTCTCGTATCGACGATTACTGATGATATATTCATGTGGTTGGAGACTTGCCATCTTTGACATGTTGGTTTGCCTTTGACCAATACATAGTTGGCCGATTAGTTTGCTCATGGGCTCGATCAATGATTCAACCTTGAATCTTCTGATTTGCCTTTAGTTTTCCCATGGATATATCGATTGATCGACCCACTGAGTTACTCATGAGATTATCGATTCTCCTATCAGTTTCACTCTCGGTCCAAATCTATATTTTCTTTGGCAATTTCAATTCTGTTGTCTTTCAATGGTTGTCCATTGCTCTCTATCCTTTCCGATGATTCCTCTCATTTCTCAATGAACCTCCATGCTAGGAAAGATCTTTTTGCCCCTTGGGTGTGAAGGATGATACATCTTCATTGTTCATCGATTGCTGATCTTTTTTCCTAGGGTGAGTGGATCTCTCCTCCGTTTTGGTAGTCACGTTTCTGAGTTATGATCTGTGCTCCCCGCCCGCTTCTGGGTAGTCAATCCGTTAAAATTCTTTGTTAATCTCATTTCCTTGGAATTTTTGGGTTCCATGGATTTGTTCCTTGATCCATTCCCCATCTTTTCCTTTACAGAACTTACGATACTCTCTTTGACCGGCTCCATGATATCACTTCTTTTCTCCGGTGGATTCTCCCTCTTTTTCCGTTGAGATTTCACGCTTGGACGAAATCATCGCTTCGGCGTGTAGATTCTTGATGATATTTTTATTCGACCCAGCCTTCCTTTTATAGGAGAAATGGTTGTGTAACATCCACCTCCTCGTACCTTTTCTCGTGCGATCTCCACCATTCATTTTATGAAAGATTAATATCTCATTTTTTGGGTGGGTAACTGCCTTGGGCTTACCAGGTAGTTACCATGTGGCTACTTGGTTGTTCCTATTACCCTATGTCCTAGTTACCGTAACTCATCTATCTTGGTAGCTAGCTAATCAGTCTACCCAGCTAGGTCAGTCGTCAATTAGTCTATCAGTCAGCTGAGCTAGCTAGTACTTTTACCTACCAAGTTATCACTCCAGCTTGTCTAGCTACCCCAACTTACCTAGCTGGGTAGCTTGAGCATTTTTCCCCCATTTTACTCGGCTAAGTTGTTTGGGTTGTTTCTCGGCCATGACTTAGACGTTTTCCTTGTAATCTCCCCATTGCATGTACTGTTTACACCAAACGCCCATGCCCTCTTCCCGAGACAGGGTCGTTATAGCTAAGCTCTATAACCTAACATAGACTTGAACGAGTTTTTCGCCATGGCTTGCCAATTTTTTGAGTCATTCAATCTAGTCAACCAAACAAACTTGATAATTTAATGTGGTTTTGCCTTCTAATTATTTGAATTGCGGAGTAGTTTAGGTATAGGTGATTTAAGTTAAAAAAATAGGCTTATTGCATAACCGTGTTTCGTAGTTTGAGAACTTGATAGTAACTGATATCTATCCCTTGAACTCTTGAATGAACCTTTCTAGATGAATCTCATGCTATATCCCTAACACCCAATGTTTCATTTTATTGATTTACTTTTGTTATTTTACTCGCTATTTTTGTTCATCCTAAACCCAAAATATATTTTTGGTCCTTGCTATTTCTTTTCTTATAAGATTCGTCTAAGCATAAACACTCTTTGTTGGATTTGATCCTTAAATACTACATATTGGTAGTTGTGTACTTGCAACTTTTATGAAGGTTTATAAGGTAAAAGGTTGAAGTACTAAACCACACTCATCACTTAGTTTTGTTTTCTTTGAAGGTAATCGGTCAATCAGTTTCTGTGGGAAGAGACATTTTTTATGACCTGGGAGGGATTTTCGCTGATGAATCTTGATTGAATATATAGAATCATGAAATAGATTTAAATCTCCCGTAATCATATCAATCCATTTTTTTAACACGAGTTCATTTCTTTTCATCCGAGGTCTTTGTCTTTTTAGCCAGGGAAGCCTCCACATTGACCTCCTTCTAAGCTTTCAAATCTTTGTATTCGTACTCGAGCTGCTCCATATCTACTTTGGACATTTCGCTAGCCATGAATGTCACTGTTAGCATGTCACCGAGTTTCTTGGAATCTTTTGTGGCATGTCCATTCTTTTTCTAGATATCACAATATGCATTCTCATCTTGCACCCACTTGTTTCTAGGGAAAGTTTGGTTCTTGCTTGGACTTTGAGAATCCCCGCCTTTACCTTTAAATATTTCTTTGTTCATAACTGTATGACTGCTTAAGATCATGAGAATCCAAATTTTTTCTTTGGTAAAACAGCAAATGATTTGTTGGACTTAAAACGTTTAGCAAGAGTGAGCTTCTCCTCTTCCATGATTATCCAAGTCGATGCTCGGTGCAGTGCATCATGGATAGTAGGAGGCTGATGTACTATTAATTCTTCTCGGAATCGGGACACATGTCATAATCCATTCTCCAATGTTGTTATAGAAAAAATCAGATAAATTCAAAGTTTAGACCATCATTTCTTTGAACCTTTTAATATACTTCCTATATGGTTGATTTCCTTGAGTAAGATTCCACAGATCGACATCATACGTTCCTTTTTTCCATAAACATAGAGTACTGCTTGATGAAAGACATTTCTAAAAGGTTGAATTGGTTGATCAGTCCTTCTTGAAGCCAAGTGAACCATATAAGAGCAGGGCCAATACGATTATCAGCAAAAAAACTTCCAGAATTTGGTATCCTCTTCTCCTTCATCGAGTTAGACTCTTCCAACTGCTATGCGGAAAGCAATGATATGGGACTTCAGATCCAAGGTTCCTTCATATGCT
Source organism: Cardamine chenopodiifolia (assembly GCA_963922655.1). Lineage (NCBI taxonomy): Eukaryota > Viridiplantae > Streptophyta > Magnoliopsida > Brassicales > Brassicaceae > Cardamine > Cardamine chenopodiifolia. The sequence goes on along the minus strand of OZ000476.1, from coordinate 8,886,079 downwards.
GGCAGTATAACCTTCCTGGAATCGTGAATTCGAGTATTAGCAATTCGGGAGTAAAAGGTGTTCTTCTAGTATGTTCAGTTACTTGATCGATCTCAGAAGCTGCACAATTTGCAAGATGAACTTTGGACCCAATCGCACGGATATCCCTCTACAAGTTTTCCATGTTGGAACTGATACGAAGTGGTAACTCGAAATTTTTACGAGGCCATATAGCATTGCGGACTTGATTTTGGTTTATCCCATTAGGTGTTATTATTAGTTCGTCATGATGAACTCGCTTAATGGGTTGATGAATTGTAAAGAGCGGAAATTTTGAGAATGGCAAAACAGTATGATAGTGAGAATGTTGTCCCACAAAAAATAGTCATATTTTGTGCCAGAGAGACACATGATAATCCGATGGCAGACAATGTAAAATCGTTGGAACTGTGAACTGAGAAGACATCCCCGAAAGAGGCAAGGAATGAGGAAGCAAGCCTGAAATGGTCGTCGGAAGTGAAGGTAGGAGCTGCACTTAATTCAAGATCACCCTATTAAGCCGTGTTGTCATAAGCTCGTTTGCATTGGCAAGGTCTCCTTGGGTTGTATTGATTGTTTTCACAAGTCGTTCCAAAGAATCAAGTCGAGTTGAAAGAGTAGAAGATATTGTTTGCTGGTGCTCCACATTTCCTTTAGTTCTCGTATATGGTTTGCTATTTTGTCGGTGGTCAAAATGTTGAGTTAGTTGGTGGCGGTTTTCCTGATATAGGAAAAGCAACCAAAAATTAGAAAAATATCAAAGAATTAAAAAATGTTTTTCTCCATAGACAGAGAGCCAAATATTAGATGTCTGATCCATATTATATTTATTGCATATTGATTAAGGGATTTAACACTTATGTGTTTCAATATTTGTAATTTTATAGAAAAATAAAAAAATGTAAAGATATATGTCAAGAAATTGTGTATGAGGTTATGTTTCTTCTCTTTTTTTTTGTAATGATTACATGTTATAATATATTACAGTAAATGCAATGATTTGGTAATTCACTGTACTAATTATATGATTCATTGTTAATACAAATTTAGAATCATCGGTGTTGATCTTCCGTATTTAACTATCTCGAACTCCTCTTCAGCTTAATTCGCCGGTTTATCATCTCTAATGTACTGCCAATCAATTCGCTGGACTTTCTCGATGGATTATATCATGGAATTTGTTTTAGGCCTTGTCCCTATACTTTTCTTGTACATGACTGAGTTGGATGATGACAATTAGAAATAACAAAAGTTTTATAAAATGCAAACACTAAAAGCGGTAACTTTCACTCAACATGTATCTTTCACTCATGTCACGACATGTGAATCTAAAAGCGGTAAGAATTCTTCCACTGTCCCCATCAAACGTGAGGTAAGTGTCCCATCAAACATGACAGACCCGACTATGAAAACAAAACATATGTCTTCCTATAACACACGTACAATTATTATTACTCTTGGGCTTCCGGTTTAACCCAGAAAAACAAATCCAAAATAACCGAATATTTTGGTTAATTGGGATGAGATTTTGAGTTGTGTTGAACCGATCAACAAATATAAAATGAGAATTCAGATTTATGTTCTATTCAGTTCGGTAATTGTACCGTAAACCGGCATATATAAAGCTACTTAGTCATTTGTTTTTTTTCTTTGGCTATGCCTCTTGCAAATCGAAGGCAAAATCAAAACCGACACTAAACCCTATCTTTTTCTCCGATCTACTCAATAATCATCATCATATATCTTCTCATTCATCAATTATCCCTCTTCTACAACCATTTTCATTTAATCAAAGGTCAAAGATGAATCCTTCCTCAGAGACGCAACCCGTTACTGCGAATATCATAGGGCTTTGCTCTTATTTTTTTCTCCTTAGTCGCTACTTCGTTTGATTCTTTGCTCTCTAAGCTCTGCTTTGTCTCAATAATTGATTATCAATTTGTAGAAATTTAGGGTTAGGGTTTTAACTTTGGATTAGGGTTTTAATTTAGGGTTAGGTTTGTACTTTATGCATTAGGTTTTGTGGCTAAGGTTGTTTGAAATTGCAATGTAACTCAGTAAATTGCTCTGTTGATGGTCCTATGTTGTGTATATGTATCGATTGGGAGAATTTTATCGCATTTATCTGTCGCTTCGACTCTTTTTATGTTTGTAATCGTGCTAATCCAAATTGTTTGTTTTGTATATCAATTGTTTATGTTTTGTATATCAATTGTGTATACCAGCCTTTGCCTCTACTTCTGCTAAGCCACCAAAAACATAGAAAAAGTATGCTAAAAGAACAAATGTCTAGCAACATTTTCTGCAGAAGGATGAAGACTGTAATAAGAGCATTTTTAAGTACTGTGGTGCAGAGATTGTTTGTGATTCTAAAACTATAGGCACTAGTCTGATGATAGGTCACATAGGTAGATGCAAGCAATACCACAAAAGGTTATTTAGTGGGGATAGTAACCGGAATTTCGAAGGTTATAATTTGATCCACAACTGTTTAGGAGATCAGTTAATGAGATGGTTTTACTAAATGAGTTGTCTTTCTCTTTTGTAGAACCTGAGGGTTGCAAGCAGTTTTTTTTCAATGTCTTGCCTCTGTAGAATAATTAGAAGAACTTGACTAGAGACATTGTTGGGATCTATCTAAAAGAGAAAGCAGCTTTGCAGAAATTGTTTAGGGTTGAGAAACGAAGGGTTTCTCTAACGACAAATATATGGACTTCTCCTACAACCTCATACAACTACATGGTGATCACACCTCATTGGATTAATGCTCATTTGGGAAATGCATAAGAGAATCCTTAGCTTTAAGGTAATCACTAATCATAGAGGAGACATCATTGCAGGGCAGTTGATGGATTGTTTAGAAGACTAGGGAATTTAGAGGGTTTTTACATTTACATTTGATAATGTAAGGAATAATGACAAGGCGCTGGACTTTTTTAAGGATGAGGTAAGGCTGAGAAGAGTAGAAGAAACATTAGTTAGAGATGGTGAGTTCTTGCATATGTGTTAATGTGTACAAATCCTCGATCTGATTCTTGGAGATGATTTGAAGAAAGCAAAGCCTAGTATTGTTGCCATTAGAGGTGCATAAGTTAGAGATGGTGAGTTCTTGCGTAAGTGTTTGCGGTCATCCTTTATTAGGCTTAAGTCTTTTGCAATGAGGTGTGATACATGAAAGGTATATAGATGCAACTTGCCATTAGATGTGAAGACAATATGGAACTCCACTTATTTGATGTTGACTTCTGCTATGAAGTTGAGGGTTGCTTTTGAGAAGATGACGATTAAATACAAGATGTATTGTGATTACTTCCTAGAAGAAGATGAGAATACAAAAGAGAAAAAGAGTTGGATCACCGACTTTTTTTGATTGGGAGGATGCTTCAAGATTGTTGAAGTTTCTGAAGATCTTCTACAAGTGTACTTTGACTTTCTCAGCTTCTAAGTCAGTAACATCTACTGTTTGTTAGAATGAAATTGTAGACATTGAGAGTAATCTCATCACTAAGTGTGCCAATCCTCAAAAGGAGATCAAACTGCAAGCTCATATCATAAGGGATAAATTTGACAAATACTGGGATGGATTGAATAACATGAGTCATTCAATTATTGTTGCAAGTTTTTTTTATCCTCGCGACAAGATGAAGTTTCCTTCCCTCTGCTTTGACCAGCTTTATGGTAAAGATAGTATAGAGAATCGACAACTTTATGCTTTATTTTCATGTGCACTGGCAAGGTTGTATGAGGATTATAGTTCTAGGTTGACCAAACCATTGTAGTTAGACATTGAAGCTTAAAGTTCTGAATTGGCTTCTTGCATGTCTGGGTTTCAGATGTGGAAGATGCTTGTGAGAGAATGGAGTCAATTTACAGTCAGATGCTTGATTTAGGGAAAATTGAAGATGGTTGCAATAAGTTACAAATCCATTTGAATAAAAACATGAGGTAAGAGTTAAAAATAGTTTGGGGTTGCCTTATGATGTTCTTAGTTGGTGGAGGTGCAATAGCTCAAAGTTCCTAATCTTATGAGAACTTGCTAAAGATGTTCTAACAATTCAAGTCTCATCAGTTGTAAGTGAGTCGGTTATTAGAACAAGTGGCCAAGTTTTGGACAGTTATAGGAGTTCTGTAAGTCCTTACATCATTAAGGTTTTGCTTGCACACAACAATGGTTAAGATGCTCATCTAAATCAGAAGCATAAGTATCAAACTTTGTGCAAATTTTGGAAGAAATTGAGTTTCTTGAATCTGTTGGTAAGTACAACTAAGTCTTTTATTCTGATTTTTAGTTTTTTCAATCTCTTTTGTATTTTGACTATGTTTTCTTGTGTAGGTTCTCGGAATTCAATTGCAGCTCCTCCATGATTCTCCTAATCAACTATGTTTTTTTGTGTACTTTGTTAGGTTTGTGTTTCTGTTTACTTGTGTTTTGCATTGTTAAGGTTTAGATTGTTGTTAACTAATTAATTATATGTTCTTATTTGATTTGATTTACATTGTTATGTCTTTGTTTGATTTTGTGTTTTCATTCTTCACAAGTAGTAGAAACTAGTCTTTGTCATTTTAAATGCGGATAAGAAATCTTAACAATAGACTGAAATCAATGACATTGAAACTGCTCTATTGACTACTGATTGATGCAAATTAGCATGCTTTGTGTAACTACAAACAATTTTGGTATGGGTTACTAGTCATTAAAACTTTTGTCATGCTCAAACTTGATGCAATGTTTGCATAAACTTGATGTAATGGTAGTTTAAGCTTGATTTAATGCTAGCATAACACCTTCTATGATGGTTTTTAATGGTTGCTAGATGTTAGACAACTGAATTATCAAGTACTTGAACTTGTTGTCTTTTGTTTTATGTTTGAGTAGGTCAATAACATTGAATCTGCTCTTTTGACTACTTATTGATGCAAATTAGCATGCTTTGTGTAACTACAAACAATTTTGGTATGAGTTACTAATCATTAAAACTTTTTTCATGCTCAAACTTGATGTAATGTTTGCTTAAACTTGATGTAATTGTAGCTTAAACTTGATTTAATGCTAGCATAACACCTTTTATGATGGTTTTTAATGGTTGCTAGATGTTAGACAACTGAATTATCAAGTACTTGAACTTGTTTTCTTTTATTTTATGTTTGAGTAGGTCAATTTTGATTTATATTAACCAAATGCAATATTTCAGTTGTTTTCAGTAGCTAAATAAAAACAAAAACTGACCTGAAAAATCCGACTATCGAATAAACCAATTAAGTATTCAATTCGATTTAATTTCGGTGGGATTTTTCACTAACCAAATTTCCCTCTAATTAAATAAATCGATCTGATTAATCCAAAAAAAAAAACGTTTGAACTAATTACTATGGTAAGATATTTTAAAATCACTAGCCAACCTATTATTAAAGTCAACAAGTGGTCGATCCATCAATATAGACATAGTATTCATAAAAAGTTAAAACTCTATTAACTATTTCGGCAAATTGTAACGAAATATATATATAAAAATATAAAGGCTCTTTATACATAATACTAACTGGATAAACCGATCCGATTAACTGCAGAAAAAAAGTTAGCCCACAACTAATTACTATGGTTAGATATTTAAAATCAGTAGCCATATCCAACCTATTATTAAAGTCGATAAGTGGTCAATCCATTAATATAGACATAGAATTTATATATGAAAAAGTAAAATTCTATTAACTATTTCGGCAAATGCTAACTAAAAAATATAAAAAGAATACAAAGGCTCTTTGTAGATAATACTAATAAAAAGATAAGAAAATATTTTAAACAAGGAACATCTTAAACTGTAATAAACATTTTGACTTGAGTGTTTAAAAGTTTTCGGAATACAACAACAATGTCTCAAATGACTTCGAAACTTTTCGTACTGCATATTTATCTATTTCAATTATCTAAAAAATTTATACGAGGATGACAATAACGAAATTTGTTTTGGAAACAACATATTAAAAAATTGAATATGAAAAGGAGCATCTTAGAAAAAACCGTGATCGTAAAATAAAAATAAAAATAAAAAATCGAACCTTGTCCTGATTGATGGGTTAAAGGATATGAATCCGTGTATAATTTGTCCTATAGTGTTTCACAAAATAATTTTCCAATAGTGGACCGTGAATAAATACCATATATGGTCGGCCACTTCATTCTCATAATCACGAATTTTTTGTTGTATATTGCTGTTCGCTGTCGGCTGTCGGCTGTCGGCTGTCGGCAATAATATCTTCTATGACTTTTTCGACAAAATAAAAAATATATCAAAAGAAATATTTATGTCTTTAAAAGAGGGATAATCACGTTAAACTTTTTGACTGTGTCATGGAATAAACTACGAAAGGGACAGAGTTAAGTTGAAACATGAATGGAAAAAGTTGATTGTGTTATGGAATAAACTAAGCAAGTAAAGAACCAGATTGGCAAGTAAAATAAATTAATAACTGATAGCATTGAATCAATAACCTAAAATGTTAGGCATTTAGAGACTCTTCAGGGTTTATATATAAAATATATATTTAAGAAATTTAGTGACAAAAATGCAATTAGAATTAGTTTTAGAACTTGAAACACGCTATAAAAGACATACTTTCGCAGCACAAATTATCTATGTTTATGAAAATTAATTATACATTTTTCGCAGACAATTACGCAGCTAGACATGCAATTCAATTTAAGTTCGATTAAAATTCACAAACTCAATAACTAAAGTTTTATAGGTTAAGAATAAAGCTCGTCTAATATAATTTCGGTTTAACTGATTCAGCACTCTCGTGGTTCAATCTTCCCAAGGTCAGAAGCTAGGTCGTGAATCTAACAACACATAATATCAACGAGTGTAGACGAAAAACTATCTAACAGAAACTATCGTAAATCCAGCCACTTGAACAAACCAATCCATGCAATTTTCTTTGATTCACCCTTGAACCCAACTAAAAAAAAACTGCTCTTAACATATTTAATGAACTAAAATAAAGGATTCAGGATAGCCACTACCGGGTAGAGAATGATCAAGGAGTATAACTACCCGGTAGAGTGAAGACGGTGGTTGTGGAGTATTCTAGGATTATTCATGAAGGAATCATGAATGATTCATAAAAGAGAACACTAACAGGAAAACAGAAAACGTTGGGAAGAGTAAATAAAAATTAAGGCGTTTTTTTCGGAGAGGAGATTTGGACGATCACGGGTGATTTGGAAAACAGGTTTGCGAGTAGTTTCTCATGGCGTCTCCGCCGCCAGGCCAGAGAAGGTTCAGAAGGTTGATGTTGTCAGTTCAGGTGGTAATGAAAAATCAGATTTGGGGAAAACTCTGTTCTGATTGAGGAAAACAGAGTATCGGGTGACCAGATGGCTGCTCCGCCAGGGAGAGTCGCAGGGATCGTCGAAGCTACGTTCTGGAGTGAAGGAAATGACAAGAAACAGAGTATGTAGGTCCCGAATGCCCAGCTTGAATAGAAAACTATCAAACTCTTTCCATCCTAGAGCTTTAGTAAGTATATCAGCGAGTTGGTGTGTTGTCGGAACATAAAGAGGACGGATAACCCCTCGGACAATTTCATCACGTATAAAATGACAATCATTTCCAACGTGATTGGTCTTCTCATGAAAAACCAGATTCTTACTCAAATTGATGGATGATTGATTATCACAGTGAAGGGGAATAGCGGCCGAACAATCAACACCAAGGTTTGTAAGTAACTCACGTAATCACAAAATCTCACTTACAGTGTCAGCCATAGCCCGGTACTCTGCTTTGGTAGAAGAACGCGAGACCCGTTTCTGTTTATGCGTCTTCCATGAAATCAGAGAACCTCCTAACTGAATAAACGAAGCCGTAAGTGAACGTCGAGACAAGGGATCACTACTTCAATCAGCATCACACCAAGTCGTGAGTTGTAAAACAAAGGCAGTGCGCAAAAAAATCCCTTGGCCCGGGTTACCCTTTAAATAACGAACCACACGAAGTGCCATGTCCCAATGATCAACCGTATGAACATTCATAAACTGAGATAGAGTGTGAATCGCATAGGAAAGTTTAGGACAGGTTACACTTAGATAAATCAAGCGACCCACCAACCGACGATATTGAGTTGAGTTTGGTAACAAAGCACCCGTGGACAAGGCAAGTAAACCCGATTTGTTCAAAAGGGTGAGAAACCGGTTTGGCTCCAAGTAAACCCGATTTCGTAATGATATCCAAAATATATTTCCTTTGACAAAGATACATACCAGAATAATTGTGAGCAACCTCGATGCCCAAGAAATATTTCAAAATACCAAGATCCTTCATACGAAAAACATGAACTTAAGTAGTCTTTAAACTCTTGAATCAACTCTGGTGAACTCCCAGAGATAATCAAATCATCCACATAAACAAGAATATGCAAGCGAGTATCACCACCATTAGTAACAAGGGTAAACAACGAGTAATTAGATAAGGTTTGAGTAAAACCATACTTGATCAGTGACGTATGTAACTTAGCAAACCAACATCGGGGGCCCTGTCGAAGACCATATAACGACTTATGTAAACGACATACGTTGGACTTATCATCAATGCGAAAACCTGGTGGAAACGGAAAAAACACTTCCTCGTTCAAGTCCCCCTGAAGAAAAGCATTATGGACGTCCATTTGATGAACCTCCCAATCCCGGGAGACCGCGACTTTCAAGAAGGATCGAAGGGTAACCGTTTTGCACACAGGCGCAAAAGTTTCACTGTAATCAAGGCCCTCCGTTTGATTGTTTCCAAGAACTACGAGGTGCGCTTTATACCGTTTGAGTGTACCATCAGACTTATATTTCAAAGTAAACACCCATTTGCAACCTAACGCTTTCTTACCAGGTGGTAGAGGTTCCACGGTCCAAGTCCCATTGTCCTCGAGAGCCTCAATCTCTCCATGAATAGCCTCCTACCAGTTTTCGTCCAAACAAGCTTCAGCGTATGTCTGGGGAATAACACCAGTTGTAATTACCGCAAGAAACGCTCAATGGCTAGCCGAGAATAGATGGTAATCAACATAGTATTCAATCGGATACCAAGAAGAGTAAAGAAAACCAAGTAGATGATATTTTCTTCCAACAACCAATGCCCATAGGTACGTCCTGGTCCGTTGGCGGAGCAGAAGGTAAAGGAACAGGGGAAGACTCATGAGCCGGACCCGGAGATACATGCGACGATGTAGATAGGGCGATCGGGGTAGCGACAGGCGAGGACGATGGAGACTCAGGGGAACTCAATGAATCCAAGCATGGAGTCTTAGTAGAATCATTAACGAGCACAAGGTCATTAGTAGGCGTAACAGGTAAGTCACAAGGAGATTACTATAACGGTGGATGGACCGGAGGGAGATCATCATCATTATTCCAAAACAGCAGAGGAGGAGCAGGCGGTGTCAAATGAGAAGACGACGATACCAAAGGAGAAGCCGCAAACGGGAAGTCCGTTTCACAAAAAACACACCACGAGAAACAGAAATAAGGCCAGTGTCAAGATTATACACACACCATCCTTTCTTATGAATGGATATCCTAAAAACACAGAATGATGACCCCGTGAAGCAAACTTATTGCCATTGTGACGATGATTATGGACATAGCAAAAACTCCCAAAAACCCATAAGTGAGTCATAGATGGAGGACGGTTATAAAGGAGTTCAAATGGGGTTTTGCCTGCAAGAATCATTGTGGGAGTACGATTAATGAGATAACCAGCCGTTAGAACGCAAAAAATCCAGAACTCGATAGGAAGATGAGCTTGAAAACAGAGAGCCCGTGCGATATTGTGGATATGCCGATGTTTGCGTTCGACTCGTCCATTCTGTTGAGGTGTCCCAACACAAGAAGTTTCATGAATGTGGGGTCATCTTCATGTCGTTTATACCCTGCCATAGGGTCATCAACGACATTTATACATGACTGTGGGGTCATTGGTTTGATGAAAAATACATATTTGTAGTCATGTATTTTCATCGTCTTTAAATCACAAGTCTGGATTGTTCTTCGAACATCTTGTTCATGAAGAAACTTGTGTCATTGTGAGTTCGTCACCAACATATTAGCATCGTATTCGTTGGAGCCGTCACTTTAGTATTATCTTCATGGTCTTCATCTTTTTCGTAGTATAGATGAATCCACATGAAGACTGGTAGGAAAATGAAGAAGAAAAACCAGAAAATCAATGAAGTGTGTTTGATTTTCTGAAAGAAATAGAAGTGAAGAGAAAAAGAAGAAGAACAAGTGGATTTTTTTTAGTGGAGAAAATAACGAAACCATAATCCAGAGAAATTGGATCTATGGCTCTGATACCATGACAAGAAACAGAGTAAGGTTTAAAGGTTTCATGTTTTATTATGTAGAGATAACGTCTCCTTATATACACATACCTAGATATCGAATATACATAAGTCAACTATGCAAATCTAATATATATCTACAAACTTTATCCTAAATCTCCTAATAGGAAAAGTGTTTGTTTCTGTGTCTAGAGACTTTGTTTCTGTAGTAAAGGGTTTGTTGTCTGCTGTGTCGGGTTTTGTGTTGCCGTTAGATGGGTTCGTCTCTGCAGAGAAGGATTCGGTTGTTAAGGTTGGATATTCTGCAGTCTTGATTTTGGCTTCGTCAGTTGAGGAGTTTGTTTTGGTGGCTGAGGTTTCTGGGTCAGTTGAGAGAGAGTATGTAGGTTCGGGTTTGGATTTGTTGGCTGAGGGTTCAGTTTTAGTGGCTGCTTCAAGTGTGTCGTCTGAGGTTTTTTCTTTTGATGGTTCAGCACTTGTGGCCTCTGTGGTCAGATCAGTGTGGAAGACAGTGTGGCTTATCGAGTTTCAGGTGTAGCAAAAGGTTCAATTGCGGCGGATACATCGGAGGTTTCAGAAGGTTTGCTGCCAGTTCCGGTGCCTGTTTTGGGAGTTGCAGCGGAGTTAACAGGGGCTGTATGAGATGATACAGTAGGTTTGGCTTCAGCAAAGGCTCCGATTTTTAGTCCTGGAGCTTCAAAGGATCTAGTTCTTAATCATCATGCTACTGCCCAAGGAGGGAAAAGTGATTTTGTCTCAAGAGATTTGGACAAGCCTAGATCATACTCTTCGGTGGTTCAACAAAAGTCGTCCCTTATGAAGCATGATCTAGTGATCTTTTCAGAGAAGGGTAATTCCTTCATTGATGTTTAAGATGAAATTTTAAATGATTTCACTCCTCTATGGGAGGATCTAATTGTAGGGAAATTTCCCGAAACCGCTCCACATATCGCAAAAATACATGTGATAGTGAACAAGATTTGGAGATATAGATCCAAATCAATAAAGATTGATGCTTATGTAGTAAATTCTATTATAGTCAAGTTTCGTATTCGGGACAAAATGATTCGAGATAAAGTATTGAGATGTGGAATATTGTAGAAAACCTAATGATGGTACTAAACTACGGTCTAGTGACGGAGGAAGAGCAACCAGCTCTTTGCTGTATGTCAATGTGGGTTGTTCCCAAAAACATTCCTCCATCGTTTTTTTTTGTGGAAAAAGTTGAGTTTTTTTATCGAGTGATGTTGGGGAACATAAGCGTCTTCATCCGGACAGAATTATGTAAGCATTTCGATGAGGCTAAGGTTTTTATAGAGGTTAATCTGTCGAAGAGTCATCCAAGCTCATTTTGATTTAAGACTAAGTAGGGGTTTATATCCGAGGTTCAATTCTCTTACCCTTGGCTACCCCCTAAATTTCCAAAATGGCGACATTTATCTGACGCATGTCGGCTCCAATTGGGGATGGAAACAGTGGTTCCTCGAATTTTAAAACGAGGTGAGAACCCTCCATTGGAACCTGCTCCTAATACTTTGGTTCTAGTGGGTCAAGCCTGTGCGACAATTGAGAATACCACTGCTGTTATAAATCATGAACAACTAGGTCCATCACATCCTACATGTGCTGATGCAAACGTGGGTAACGGTGAGGTTACACCATTGAGTGTTCTAGCAACTGTTTTGCCAAATATTTGTAATGAAACAATGGAGATTAATAAAACAGTTCAGCCGATAGAAGATGGGATTCAGTGTTCTGAGGAGTTGCAACCAGCTACAACACATTCTACATATGTAGATGCAGAGGCGAGTGTTGTAGAAAAGCGACTGAGTGAGAAGGATACTAACACATGTACTTGGGAAATGACAGCATTAAAAAATCAATGAAGGGTGGTAAGAGTGGACAATATAAGGTTGAGTTGTCAGTTATTGTTTCTCCATCTTGATTTAATGTATTAGCTAATCATGATGCCTACGAGGAAGTAACTAAATTTCCTACAATAGCTGTAGGGGACGGTGAAGTTATTCTATTAGTGAAGGTTGATTAAAAATCTACGAGACCCTCGTTACCAGGAATAACAAGGTCGGTGTACAAGTCAGCTCAAAACACCATCACAAGTGTGGCGAGTAAGAAGTCACCAAGCATGAATAAGTTAATGTTAGATTTCTTTTGGGATGTTAGAGGATTTAATACATCATCAAAACCTTCAGTTATCCAGAAGTAGATTAAGTTGTCCGGAAGTAGATTAATTCAGGTATGATGCAATTTGGGGGATGATGGAACTAAGTGTTAAGGAAAGTAAAGGAGATCGAATTGTTATGAAGGTGTTTAAGGACTGGTCGTTTTTATCAAACTATGACTCTAATCGTTTAGGACGGATATGGGTTGTTTGGAATCCTCAAGTGAGACTCACTCTGTGTTTCACAAGTGGTCAAATGATAACATGCTATATTCTTCTAAATGGTTATGACGAGGAGTTCTTTTGTTCTTTTATTTATGCCTCAAATTTTGCTGAAGAGTGGAAGTTGATGTGGGACGATTTACATAATCACTAGCAGTTTTCTTTGTTTATAAATAAACCATGGATAATATTTGGTGATTTAAATGAAATTCGTGACATTGAGGAACATTATGATCATGTCACAGGGCCAATGGTTACGGTGGGAATGAGAGATTTTCAAAATATGATTAGGTATTGCTCTTTCGTGGGAGTGATAAAACATGGTCCATGTTATACTTGGTGTATTAAAAGGAATGAAGGATTCATTTGTAAAAGGCTGGATCGGGTTTTGGTGAATAACTCATGGCTGGCGGCTTACTCGTAGGAGCATTGTACTTTTGAGGCAGGTGGATGTTCTGATCATCTAAAGTGTAGAATTCAGATTACCGCCACGACTATGAAGCCAAGAAAAACATTTAAGTTCATGAATTCATTGACAACTGCCCCTGATTTTTGGCAAATGTAAGAAAGCTTCAGGGCTGACACGAAAGACCTTTTCCAATCAACGTTGGCTCATGTTAGACTATCAAAGAAACTGAAAGCTCTGAAGCCAAAAAAATTAGGGAGATGAGTAAGCATCTTCTTGGGGATTTATGAAACCGAACTAGAATAGCTTATGATTCCCTGTGTGAATTTAAGGAAATAACTCTTTTGAATCCCAGTTCGGATTTAATGGTGATGGAGGCCACGAGTTTTTAATAAGTGGAGGAATTTGGCTGAAAGGTTTCTTTATCAAAAGTCGAAATTACATTGGTTACAAGTGGGAGATGGGAACAATCTATTTTTCTTATTAAGCGGTTAAGCAAAGAGAAGTTCAAAGTTCCATTAAGTCTATTAAGAGTGATGGTGAATCTTTGGCTCAAACACATTCCGAAATTAAATTTCAAGATGAGACATCTTCCCCCTCTTTTTTACGGAAGCTAGGTCGGATGGATTTGAAGTGCACGAGGAAGATTTACAACAGTTTTTGGGTTTTTTTGTACAGAAGCGGACAAGGTAATGTTAGAGAGTGATGTTACTGAGGAAGAGGTGAAGAAGGTTTTATTTATGAATTCCTTAAGGCGGCTTGAGGAATTGTGGGAAAAGATGTAGTAATTTTTGTGCAATTGTTCTTTGTGAATGGGTTTCTTCCTAAGGCCTAAATTCTACCATTTTAGCGGAACAGATAAAAGATTATCGCCCAATCTCATGTTGGCGAATCGACTAAAGCATGTATTGCCCAGCTTTATCGCCCCAACCAATCAGAATTTGTTAAAGGTCATCTTCTCATGGAAAATATATTACTAGCCTCGGAGGTGGTGAAAAATTATCGCAAGGATATAGTCTCAGCTAGATGCGATATGAAAAATTATCACAAGGTGTGATATGAAAAGAACAACAATGTTGCAAATGTAGCTAAAGAAGAAGAGCTAAATATGGTATTAAAATCTAGCATGTAAGACAATAAAGATGAGTGAGTGATTGATTCAGGGTGTACTTTCCAAATCACACCTAACAAAGATGAGTTATTTGACCTTAAAGAAGTCAACGGAGGAAAAGTTATGATGGCAAACAACACTTATAGTGAAGTGAAGGGCATATGCAAGCTGAAGATACTTAATCTTCATGTATCTATTGTGACACTAACTGATGTGAGATATATGCCAACCATGGACAAAAATCTCATCTCGTATGGTTAGTTAGAAAAGAATGGTTGTAAGTATGTTGGTGGAGACTTTACAGTCACATTCTACAAGGAAGACAGGAAAGTGCTCACATGAAGATATCAAGATGGTATGTACTATTTACAAGGTACTGTGTTGAGTGGAGAGGCATCTCTCTGGCAAGGGCTGAGCTGAATCAGACCAACAGATGGCATTCTAGGCTCGGACACATGAGTCTAAAGAACATGAACATTTTGGTCAAAGAATCTTATCTAGACTCAAAGAAAGTACACACTGGATTTTTGTGAGGAATGTGTACTAGGTAAATCACAGAAGGAGCCTCTGACCATCAAATGAAATGTGAATAACCCGTCCTCCTCTCTTTGAAACAAAGGCCGCTTATGCATAGTGATTTGTGGGGATCAGTCTCTAATGAAGGAAGTTTATCATGTTGCAAGTATTTCCTAACATTCATTGATGACTACTCAAAGAAGGTTTGGATTTGGTTCTTAAAAAGAAAGGAAGAAGTGTTTGAAAATTTCTCTGAGTGGAAAACTCTGGCTGAGAATCAAACAAAAAAGACTCTTAAGTGCTTAAGGACAGACAATGGTCTGGAGCTCTGTAACCAGGAGATGGATAAACTGTGCAAAGATAAGGGAGTTAAGAGACATAGGACATGCAGTTACACTTCACAGCAAAATGGAGTATCATAAAGGATGAATAACACCATAGATTATAAGATAAGGTGCATGTTGGCTGAAACCGGGTTAGAAAAGAAGTTATGGGTTGAGGCTGCAGCCAATGTGGTTTATTTAATAAACATAACTCCTAATGCTTCATTGAAGTTCAAGATTCCAGAAAAATTTTGGCCACGAGATAAGGTGAATTATAGCAATCTCAAGAGCTTTGGTTGTGTTGCATACGTGCATATACAACAAGACAAACTAAGTCCTAGAGCTGTTAAGGGTTTCTTCATGGGATATCCTCAAGGTAGTAAAGGTTACAGGATATGGTTACCATAAGAGGGAAAATGTACGATCAGCATGAATGTGGTCTTCGGCGAAGAAAAGTTGTACAAGAAAAGGAAAACTGAAAAGCAACCTAAAGCCAAAAGAAAGAAGGTTACTTTCAGTACTGAACTAATCCAAGGGCCAGATAATACTTCTATGGTTCAAATATCCTCGGATCAAGGTGGAGCTGTTTCATAAGAGAATGAAGATGAAGAAAGCATCGATCAAGGTGGAGCATCTTTAGGTACAGAAACTAAAACAACTAGTGTTGTAACAGAAGGAGAACCTGATTCAGAGGAGATTCTGAAAGAAGCTGAAGCAGAAGAGTATGATTCCTCACATTTTGTGGCTAATGCACTAGCTTGTGCAGAAGATCTGGAGATAGATGAGCCACAAACTTTGGGAGAAGCTAAAAGGAGTAAGGAATGGAAGAAGTGGGAGAAAGCTATGATAGAAGAGGTGAAGTCTCTGGATAAAAAGAAATCATGGGAAGTTCTTTCTAAGCCGAAGAAACAGAAGATAGTCGGGTGTAAAGAGATCTTTAAGCTAAAGGAAGGCATTTCAGGAGTGGAAGAACCTAGATGCAAAGCTAGGCTAGTAGCTAAAGGATTTACACAAATTAAAGGAATTGACTACAATGAGATATTCTCACCAGTTGTTAAACATGTTTTTATACGAATCATGTTATCAGTTGTGGTGAATTTTTATCTAGAATTCGAGCAACTAGATGTCAAGACTGCTTTTCTACACGTCACACTAGATGAAATCATCTACATGAATCAACCAGAAGATTTCATAGAAACATGGTTTATCTACTAAAGAAATCTCTCTACGGATTAAAGCATTCTTCTAGAAAGTGGAACCACGAGTTCAATGACTTCATGAAGTCATATGGGTTTCACAGAAGCATTAGTGATTTGTATGTTTATCACAAAGGATCAACCATTGATGACCATGTATTGTTATTTCTCTATGTTGATGATATGTTAGTAGCAACTAAGGACCTAAGGAAGATAGAGATCTTAAAGAAAAGTCTAAACATCAAGTTTGAGATGAAAGACTTTGATTCAACTACAAGGAAATGCATGGATATCATTAGGGATAGAAAGAATGGAGTTCTTAAGCTATCACAGGGAAGTTTCTTAGTAAAGGTGAAGGTCATTGCCTGATTTGGCGTTAGCGTACTCTGAGATTGCTCTGTCGGTTGACTATCTCAGAGGAAAAGGAAAGAAACTCAAGTTAGTAACAATACAAGTCTCAGTAAGAGAACTGACAAAAGAAGACTCAAGATTGAAGATGGTAAAGTCTAAAATTGGAAAAAATCGAGTGTGTTAAAGGACTTACTTCGCACATGTAGGCAAGACACCAAACTCCTTGCATTCTTCTTTGCTTGAAAAAAGAAAATAACAGTTTATAGGTTCGAGAGTTGAGCTCGGGAGCAGAAAAATCAGAGATCGTTACCACACAGAGACGAGTCAAATTTTTGGTTACTGATTCCTTGAGTAACAACAGCACTACTCATGACAAATTCGAGGTATTCGGGCGGGAGTTGCGTAGAGTTATTGGAAGCCTTCATTAAAGATGGCGACAAGATTTCAAAGTTTGTCGGAACTGGTGAAGTTGGACCAGACGACAAAGGTGGAGATTTGTCATCGAGTCAGAGAACCGGTTCAGATCATAAACCAGATTGTCACATCAGTTGGATCATAAAAAGAATTTAGAAGATAAAATCTACAAAATATTTTATAATTTTCTATATTTTTTAGGAACAAAAAAAACAATGTTCAAAAAAAATAAAAATTCAAATACTCTTTTTACTTGAAATAAATGGTCTCAAAAAAATAAAGACTCAAAACCGATTTAAACATAATACATCACAAAGGGAGCCACAGCAGACTCTACGTTGTTGATATGTTATTTTCCTAACACTCCAAAGTTCCGTCAAGTTGAAACCAACTGTTGAACAACTGTCGCAAAGGTTATATCTTTGACTTTCTTAAGTGATCCAATGTGTAATTTCATTTTCTCCTTTTTTATATGCTAAAATGTATATGTTTTGACTGTGTTCAGCAATGGATAACTGCGTGTTATACGCAGAAGAAGGTGGTGGTTATTTAGCAAATAACTTATGGATACTGAAAAACCATGGAGGAAAAGCAATTGTTTCCCAAGATGCTATTCGAGGTAAAAAGAAATATATGGTAAAGGCTTTAAGTGAAATATTTGTTTTAACCATTTTTTTTCTCCTGAGCCTTATCAATATCACCTTGTTTTAAACTTGATTTACGCGTCGTATTGGTTTCTCTTAGGTTGATTCTTCTATCATGTTCTTAGGGTATAGTTTTCTTCGTAATTTACACGTCGTATTGGTTTCCCTTGGGTTGATTCTTCTACCTTGTTCTTAGGGTATATTTTTTTCTCGTGATTTACTCGTCGTATTGCTGTCCTTTGGGTTGATCTTTACACCCTGTCTTTATGGTATAGCTTTGAGAACTCAATTGCGTGTTGTATTGGTTCGCGTTGGGTTTTTTTTTCCAGCCACATATCCTTTGTTATAGTCATTAGCGTTTATTTTTCCTTCACAAACTTTTCAAACTCTTAATCCCAACAATTTTTCTGTCTTGCAGCTGATAAAATATTGATTTGCAACTGATAGAACCAATCATCAATTAAGACCAAATAACTTGAAAAAGAAGAAGTCACTTAAACTTGTTTCCAATTTACTGAATCATCTTTTTGGTAAATGTTGTACATTTACTCGATGGCCACTTGTTGCTATGGTCATAGACTTTGTAATTACAGAACACCGCGGATATTCCTTTTTCTATATTACATTGACGTGGATATCAAACATAGTTCCAGGGGCAAAAAGGTAAAAACATTATATGCCTATTTATGCAATACTCCCACCATCAATGCTTTATGATACAAATGTTGATAGTTAAAATATTAATGCTTTATGTTAACACCGAACAAGCATCTTTATAGACAAGTAAAAAAATCGTTAGATTAGAACGACTAGTCAGAACTTCGTCGAATCCTAAACGTTAAGATATTATTTAGTTTTTATTTATTTTCTACTAATTTTTATTTTGGTCAAACATTTATTTTCTACTAATATATTCGAATTTCTAGTAGTAATTCATATAAGTTTCTTTAATATAGAAACAAACAAAAACATTTCACTAAGTAAAAATTTTAAATGATTAAGTTCACATATAGAAGCAAATAAACAGTAAAACATGAAAAATAAAACTCTTTAAAAAAATAAAAGCTAAAAGAACATAAAATGTATGAAATTTCAAAAATTCTTGGTTGAATCGGCCGTTTTCACCATTGGAGTAAAAGATTATAGGTGAGTTTTAGTCAAGAAATTACCCATTCATATATGCTTACTCTTGATAAGGACCTATGAGCTGTCACATTAGTCAAATTTTATATTAAGTCCTAGTAATTAAGTTTTTTTTTTTGCATTTAAAGATGAACTATATACAATTCCATAAATTAATTAATGTTTTAATTAAAAATTAAATATTTCATCTGGAAATGCAAAAACAAAATCATTAATTAATCATGAATATCTCTTAAACTCAAGGGAAAATGTTAATAGTGGAAGTGATGTGACTGGTGACATATTTTACTACGACTTCAGGCATCTTATATTGCATGCTGCAAAGGTGTGTTGAATGCTCCGAAACATCAATATAAGTTATGATGTAGGTTTGTGACTTGAATATGTTGTTATATTTGTTGTCGTCTAGTTGGAATTTCTTAGCTCAAGTTTTTTGATAATTTCTGTACGTATGATCAAGTTTTATAGAAGTAAGGCTAATTAGTTAGAGAGGACAATACTAAGTGGGTGGCTGAGAATGAATTTTAGGATTTTGGCGACGAAAAACTTCTGCAAATGACATTTTTTCATGTCACCCTTCACTTATTAAAATTTAGGTTGAACTCATGGATGGAGTATAAGCCGCAATATAACGCTCATATACTTTTTTCGAAGAGGCTTTGGGGTCACATACATCAGAGCTTCTAAAGTCCAAGAGTAGATTTGGACTAATTACTGCAAAGCCTTCCATTTAATGTATAATTAATCATAATTTAACAAACTTGATGTTGGTAGCGGCAGGTTATATCGCGGATTAAATCTGACTTCATGAATTTAAATTGTAGTTTTTTCAAAAAAGTTTGTTGTAAAATTTCAAAAAAAGAGTTATTTGGAGAACTTTTTTTATTTGGGTACAAAACCCTAAATGTTGTCATCATCTAATAAGTGTAATAAGACATATATGACTATTAGGTGGTGACAAGAGATGGATTAAGGGTTGTATGTGGAGTATAGAAAACATGGGTAACAATGTCCATCACTTTGCATATCTTTACACAGATAATTAATTCTAAGAAATGTGTAACCTACCTCTAGTATTTATCCATAGCTCGAGCATCTTTAAGCGTCCAATTTTTTCAATAATTTGTTTCCCTCACGGTGGTAGGTTTTCTTACCTATTATCGGTGGTAGGTCCAATTCTGAATCGATAGATCTGAAATTTTCTGGTCGATCTGGTTCTTCACGGCAATGTGATAAAGAAGATGAATCAATCGATTTGGATATTCACGATAACTCCACAGATATGAGATCGATCAATCCGGCACGGTCAATTTCTCAGATCGACAGATCAATTGATTTGGATGGATATTGATCGATCTAAACACCCTAATCGATTTTTTATGCTTATTTTTGCTCCAATTTTTTTCTAAGTTGCTAGAACTTCTCCCAACTGAATAAGCACCTGATTTGACTCTAAAAAAGAGAAATTAACTCTAAAACACATACTAAGTAAAAATACGTTAAAACTCAACATATCAATTAGTCAAAATTTTATATTAACTCCTAGTGATTAAGTTTCTACATTTAAAGATGAAATATTTACAATTACATAAATTAATTAATGATTTAATTTACGATTAAACATTTCATCTTGAAATGCAAATACAAAATCGTTATTTAATCATGCAGATTTCTTAAACTTCATGGAAAATGTTAATAGTTGTAGTGATGTGACTGTTGGCATATTTTACTAGGACTTCAATCATCTTAGATGTGCTTGCTGCAAATGTGTGTTGAATGCTCTAAAACATCAATATAAGTTATGATGTGGGTTATGCCTTGAATATTTTTTCATATTTGTTGTTGCCTTGCTGGAATTTTGTGGCTCAAGTTTTTTGAAAAATTGTGTATGATCGATTTTTATATAGGTAAGGCCAATTAGTTAAAGAGGACAATACTAATTAGGTTGCTGATATTAAATTTTAGGGTTTTGACAAAGAAATTTTTATCTAAATGACATTTTTCCAAGGTCAACCTTAACTTATTTAAAATATTAGTTTAACTCACGGAATGGAATATAAGCCGTATATAGCGCTCTTATTTGTTTTTGAAGAGACTTTAGGTACGTTAGAGCTTCTAAAATCCAAGAGTATATTTGGATTCATTACTGAAAAGGGTTCCATTTAATGTATAATTAACAAACTTGACGGTTGTAGCGGCAGGTTATATCGTGGATTAAATCCGACTTCGTGAATTTAACTGGTAGTTTTTTTAAAGTTGAGTGTAAAATTGTAAAAAAAATGTAAAAATAAAAACGCTCTCTCTACAGTGCTGAAAAAGGAAAGTAAGGCGATTGACTTTACGTCTAGGTTTTGAGCTCCTCTGCCACGGCGCCGCCTCCCAATGGCTGGCCGGGGGGTCGCAGAAGCTGGCGAGGTTACTGCTTCTCCAACAGTGGTCGAGGCTGCCCAGGCCATTGGTGATACTACTCATCTCAATATCGACAACTCTGTTTCAGCGATTTCGACCGGTGAGAAGCATTGGCTCTCCGGAAAAAGCAGTTTCCCGATCTCGACGGTTTCGGTCACGGGTCTTACTACTGTGCAGACTACTGTTGGTGACTCATCTTCTTCCCAAAGTTTAGGCTCAGGAGATTCTACAGTTCTGAGAGGACTTCGTTCCTCTGTTGACACAGCTCCGCTAAATCAACAATCTCAAGCAGATGTTGGTTCCCCACGCACCAAATCCTGGGCTCAAGTTGCAGGTAGGTTGACTCATTTCGATGCTTCAGCTCAAGAGATAGATGGAAAACAGGTTGTAGTCGTCCCTCCGGAGATCCTTCAGGAAGCTCCTCCGCTTTGGGAGGACTTCCTTATAGGTAGATTTCCATCAACAGCTCCCCACATTGCTAAAATCCATATCATCGTCAACAAAATTTGGAAGCTTGGGGATAAAATAATCAAGATTGATGCTCATGTGGTGAACGAGACGACCGTAAAGTTTCGAATCCGCAATTTGAATGCAAGAAACAGAGTGCTTAGAAGAGGTATGTGGAACATATGTGAAATTCCGATGATTGTATCGAAATGGACTCCAATCCTTGAAGATGCACAGCCGGCTCTATCGTCGATGCCAATGTGGGTTATATTATCAAATATCCCGCCATCTCTGTTTTCGTGGAAAGGGATCAGTTTCATAGCAAGTCAAGTTGGGACACCAATTAGGCTGCATAAAGATACGGAGTTGGTCACGGTGTTTGATGAAGCTAAGGTCTTCATCGATGTATCTCTGAGACGGGAGCTCCCAAAAAGTTTCTGTTTCAAACTCAGTGAGGAAGTGGTCACGGTTTCTTTTGTGTATCCTTAGCTACCAATGCGCTGTTCTTTCTGCCGTACTTGGGGCCATTCAAACGAAGGTTGTCTTTCAAAACTTACATCAGCTCCCAATAAGAACATTGAAACTGGTTCTGCTAAGGCTTGTGAAACGGAAGCAATGGATGTTCCTGTCCTTGTCCAGTTACCTCAACCTGTTCCGACAGCCCAACCTGAAGAGATTCACGCGCTTTTGACAACAGGTCATACTACTTCTCTAGCTCACCTCTCTCCGGCACCATCAGTGGAACAGGAAGCGGGTGAATTTATTCCTTCATCGATGGAAAACTGTTGGAAGGAGGTGTCTCATGTGTAGGGCAAAGTTTCTCGGATAAAAAAGTTAGTCTACGAGGCTGTGACAATTGCAAGCCCTTGTCGGTTTGAGGTTCTAAGCACAACAGATGTGGAACCTGATCTTTCTGAAGCAATGGTTTCTGCTGCTATCTTATCACCTTCGGATGTTACTCTCTCTCCTCTAGTGGTTTGCTCTGTTTCCCAGGAGAGAAAAAGCTCTGCTTCAAAAAACATCTCTCCTCCAGGTCTTATGGTCACCGTCGATGGAGCCCAAGCCGCTAAGTTGGCCAGCTCTGTTAAGGACTCATCACCAATTTCTTATTCGGCTACAGCTGATCATGTTCCGGTGGTTTCTGCTGAGGCTGTTACTTTGAAGCAAACTACAATGTCTACTGCGGAACCTGCTCCAATGGTGCATCACACAGCAAACTCTCATCTGATGCTACCTTGTACAGCTCCGGTTTCAGTCACAGAGTTGGGTAAAGGCTCTCCCTCGAAAGCCTCTGCAGTGTTGCAGATTACAGCTAGCCAGCCGGACCTAATCCTCTCAGCTACAGAGCACAGTACTGCTGGTTTCGCCATAGGCTTACACCAATCACAACGGACAGAGCAGGTTCATATGAAAACTACTACGAATGAGGATACCGGCGCAAGACCATATCACACACGAACATCAAAATTAAAGCAGGCTGGCACTACAGCAAAATCAGATCACTTGCTAGAGGCTCTTCCCGCTGGCATTGGAAGAAGGAAGCATAACAAAAAACATTAATGACAGTATTTTTCTGGAATATAAGGGGGCTGAACAAGAAGAGGAAGCAACACATAATCTGAAATTGGGTTAATTCAAATCAAATGTTAATAGGTGTACTGTTGGAGACTCGAGTTACGGAAGCTCGGGCTCCTGCTGTGGCTTCTACGATGTTTCCTGGCTGGTCTTTCGCTTCCAATTACGAGCATCGTCACCTTGGTCGAATCTGGGTTGTGTGGGACAAGAAAGTTGACCTTAGAATCTTAACCAAAACAGATCAAATGATCTCTTGCTCTGTCCGGATTGATGGTTCTTCTATGTTTCTTTGTACCTTTGTCTATGCATCAAATCTGGACGATGAGAGGATGCAGCTGTGGGCTCAGCTCAAGACCCTCCAGCACAATCTTTCCCTTCCTGGAGTTCCATGCCTCTGTTTGGGAGACTTCAATGATATTTTGGCTTCGTCGGAACACTCAGGTATTGCCTCAACCCCTACCATCACTAACTTGTTAGCTTTTCAGGAGACCATCTGGGACTGCTCCATAATGGACATGGCGTTCAGGGGTCCTACGTTTACATGGTGCAACAAGAGAGATTCGGATCTGATTTGCAAAAAGCTTGATCGTTCCCTAGTGAATGATTCATGGCTGTTCACCTTCCCGCACTCTTACACAAAATTCGAGGCTGGAGGTTGTTCTGACCATCTACGGGGTCTGGTTTTCTTATATGGTACGACCTTCCGCCCTAAAATTTCTTTTAAATTCTCTAACGCAATTATCCAGGTCCCGGAGTTCATGTCAATGATAGCGGAGTACTGGGCTTCTACAGCCCCCTTTTTTCTTTCTACTTTTTCCCTTTACAGATTGTTGAAAAAATTGAAGCAGCTCAAACCCCGTATTCGTCAACTAAGTCGGCTGAAACTCCATCACCTATCTAGACGAGCAGAGGAGGCTTATGAGGACCTTTGTGCATGTCAAAGCTCAACTCTTTCTCAGCCATCCGCAGAAGCTAGTGCAGCCGAGACGCTAGCTTATACTACATGGGACCATGTATCGCAGCTTGAGGAGTGTTTCCTTAGACAGAAAGCCAAGCTCCATTGGCTGGAGGTGGGCGACAAAAACAACCGTTTCTTCCATAATGCGGTGAAGGAGAGGCAGGCGCGGAATATGATTCGGGAAATTGTAAATTCCGAGGGGCAAACGCTATCTACAAAGGAGGAAATCAAAAGCTTTCGACTCGGTTCAGTGGTATTTTCTGATGGATGTCCTTTGTGTTCTTGGTATCCCAGCCGCATTTATTCATTGGATTACGCTTTGTGTCACTACCCCATCCTTCTCGGTCCAAGTAAATGGGGAGTTGGCTGGGTTTTTCCCGAGTACTCGAGGCCTTCGACAGGGATGTTCTCTCTCACCTTATCTCTTCATTATAACTATGAATGTTCTCTCTTTAATGTTTAAATAATGCAGCAAGTGCAGGGCAGTTCGGTTACCACCCCGGTTGTCGTGCTTTGAAAGTTACTCACCTCTGTTTTGTAGATGACATTCTAGTATTTGCGGATGGGAAGTCGGGATCAGTTGCTGCAATCCTTGACGTCTTCCAAGCCTTTGGTAGACTCTCGGGTCTTCGGATCAGCCCCGAAAAGTCAAATTTGTTCCTTGCTGGTGTCTCCACCCAACACCGCTACGATATTGCTTCACGTTTCTCCCTAAGTGTAGGGGTTCTCCTGGTAAAATACCTCGGGCTTCCTCTCCTCACCAAAAGAATGGCTAAGTTAGATTTTCAGCCCCTCATTGTCAAGATTCACACCCGAATACAATCATGGAAGCATCAGTTTCTCTCTTTTGCGGGTAGACTTAAGCTTCTCACATTTGTCATTGCTAGTCTAACGAACTTTTGGATTGCTGTTTTTCGTTTGCCTAGTGCTTCTATCAGGGAAATCGAGAGGATCTATTCTGCTTTCCTCTAGTCAGAACCAGACCTGAACCCTCGCAAATTGAAAATGGCTTGGGCAGAAATTTGTCGACCAAAGGAAGAGGGTGGACTCGGCCTGAAGTCTCTCTCAGAGGAAAACAAAGTCAGCTGCTTTAAATTCATTTGGTGGATTGTTGCTTCTAGAGATTGGCTCTGGGTTAATTGGATAAAGAAGAATCTGATCAGAGTTGGCTCCTTCTGGTCTATAGACAAAAACGAAATAGCTGGTTCTTGGATTTGGCGAAAGCTAATAAAGTATAGAGATCAAGCTAAAAGCTTCCACAAGGTTCTGGTAAGACGGGGTGATGAATGCTCCTTTTGGTTTGATGATTGGTCTGTTTTAGGTCGGTTACATGACAGGCTGGGAGATAGAGGCTGCATTGATATGGGAATCAAGCTCACCGCTACATTGGAAGATGTCTTTGACACCCATCGAAGGAGCAGAAGAAGAGGCACATTTCTAAATCAAATTGAAGAGGAAATTGATAAGCTACGAGCAGCTAGAAATGATGTTCATGACACTCATCTTTGGCGTTATAAGTCCGACATTTTCAAGCATGCTTTTTTTTCTAAGCACACCTAGGCTCAGCTTCGGACACACACCTCACCTAAAGCCTGGGTTCGTGGTGTTTGGTTTACCTCGGCGACACCAAAGTTTTCTTTCATTATTTGGCTAGCCATTCATAACCGATTATCGATGGGTGATCGCATGGCTTTTTGGAATATAGGGGTAAATTCGGTATGTGGGTTCTGTAGTCAGGCTATAGAATCCCGAGATCATCTTTTTTTTTATTGTAGGTACACCTCTCACATTTGGAATCAACTCTCTTCTGGGATTTTACAACATCGAGCTACATGTCGCTTTGACACCATCGTGAATCACATTACCGGAGCAGCTTTCCAGGGGACGCTTTGTTTCATCATAAGGTACATCTTCCAAGCCTCAGTTTATGTTGTATAGCAGGAACGCAACAAGAGACGCCACAGAGAGCAGCCAAAGGATCAACACTCTCTTATCAAGGACATTGACAGACTTATGAGAAACCGTCTATCAACGCTACAAACGCAAGGAAAGCTTCAGGATGGCCTGCAGACTTGGTTTAGCATCTCAAGGACTTGATCTTTTCACGCTCTCTAGGGCGTTGTTTTGGTTTTGTATTGTGATTTTTAAATGTATTTGTTTAGCTCTTGGGGATTGATGGTACTCTTTTTCCCAATTCCGGTTTTGTCCCAATTGGGTTTTCCGGAATTGGATTTTAATGAGGCCATCATCCCCAAATCTTTCGAGCACTTTCTAGGTTTCCGGACCACACTCGTTGTACAAAGGATTTTTTTTTGAATATATTTTTACATATTATTCAAAAAAAAAAAAAATTTATAAAACAAAAGTCATTTTTGGAGAACTTTTTTTATTTGGGTAGAAAACCCTAAATATTTTTTGTCATCAAATAAGTATAATAAGCCTTAAATGAGTATAAGGTGGCGACAAGAGATGGATTAAGGTTGTATGTGGAGAATGTAAAAAACATGGGTAACAATGTCCATCATTTTGCATATCTTCACACAGATAATTAATTCTAAGAAATGTGTAACCTACCTCTAGTATTTATCCATAGCTCGAGCATCTTTAACCGTCCAACTTTTTCAATAATTTGTTTCCCTCACGGTGGTAGGTTTTCTTACCTTTTATCGGTCATAAAAAAGTTGATACGGCAATAAGTTTCCTTCGTTTTTAAGTTCTTTTGAACGCAGTTAAAGAATTTAAATATGATGAAAAGACTTCCTGCTTTTTCTAGGTATTTATGTTATTTAAACTCTTTAAATACGTAATCGGTTGGCTAGTATAGCTTGTTTATGTTTCTTTTAGTCTAACACAAAATTAAAAAAAATTAAATACGTTAATAAATCGATAAACCATTTTTGAAATCCCTTTTAGCTTATTAAAGTTCATCTTTCTTAATTTGAGTTTTTTTTTGTTGAGTTTTCCTAACATCTAGTTAAATGGTTGAATTTATGTACCCATTTAGCATATCTTCACCCAGATCATTCTTAGAAATATGTAACCTATCTCTAGTATTTATCCATAGCTTCACCATTTTTAACCGTCCAACTTTTTCACTAATTTGTTTCACTCACGGTGGTAGGTTTTCTTACCTTTTATCGTCAGTAAAAAAGTTGATATGGCGGTAAGTTTCCTTCCTTTTTAATTCTTTCTTTCAACGCAGTTGAAGAATTTAAATATGATGAAAAGACTTCCCTCCTTTTCCTTCCTTAGGTATTTATCTTATTTAAACTCTTTAAATACGTAATCGGTATGCTAGCATAGCTTGTATAAGTTTCTTTAGTTTAATACAAAAAATCTTTAAATACGTTAAGTAAAAGGATAAACCATTTCTGAAATCCCTTTTAGCTTGTTAAAGTTCATATTTCTTGATTTCAGTTTGTTTTGTTGAGTTTTCCTTATATCTAGTTAAATGGTTCAATTTATTTAGCTCCTATGCATAAATGTAAGGATAATAAAAGTTTTTTGCATACTTACATTTTAATCATTTTAGAAAATTTCTAATTTATCTTGATGTATTAAGATAAAAGGGTAAGCATGACTAATGTGACAGCTCACTGGTCCTTGTTAAAGATTAAGGACAAATGAATGACTAATCTCTTGACTAAAACTCACTTCTCTTATCTTTGACTCCAATGTTGTTTCTAAAACCATAAGCGAAATCAAAGACTGAATAAGGATCATAACATGCCGGAAGTGAGATCTCCACATGCGTTGGCCGGTGGTTCATTCCCAACAACACTATTTAACTAGATTTGATTGGATTATTTTACAATAGAATTTGATTCCATTTTCTAAGCTAAGTCAATTTTAAATAATTTAATTAAACTATATATTTTTTATTTTATTTTATATTTATAGAAAAAAAAGAATACTCGTGAAAAAAAAATACCTATAATTTCTAAAACATGTGACATTCTATTTAAAATATTGAATAGAATATTTCATTGATTAAAAATATCTTACTGTTTGACATAAAATAAATTAGCCATTCTTTTTTAGTTAAAATATCTTTGCAAGTGCATCCACAGACGTGGTGAAAAGATAAGTGCATGCATAGAGGTTAGAAAAGATAAGAGTGAGTATTTGATTCCAAAGTCTGGAAACGTTGTGGCGGCAATATAAAAAGGAGAATTAGGGTTTTCTCATTCCAAATCACAGACTTAGAATCGAGCAGCCGTCCAAATATCTTTTATCCTTGGTATCTCTCATTTGGTTTTGTTGGTTATCATGAAGAATCACAAGGTTGGAGAGGCTCCACTTATGCTACTGCTGAGCCTTTTTGTTAGGACTGATCATGGGGATTTCTGTTTTGGATGTGGGCTTCTTCCTTTTAAGGTGTATTTTTTTCATTTTAAGCATATTCTTATCTTCTATTTTTTATATATGTTTTGCCTTTAAGATACTGTTGTTTTTGTGATTTCTTTGGCAGGCATTTTGCTGGGTCTTAAAAGCTTTTTCTTGGAGCTCTGCAATGGTCATGATTTTTTTCAGTAAGTCAGTCCTAATTATTTTCATTCGGTTGCATTGCTAAAATGCTTAATGGGTAATCATAATTCTTACAGTTTTTATAAAACTACCCGGATTCCTTTTTCAATTTCCTTGGGTGGCCACAAAAATCTTCTTCTTATGGATACCTCTGTGATCTTCAAGCCCTCCAACAGAGAAGGGTGTGTGTCATCTGGACACTTGGAATCAGACTGAAACTCTGTTCACCAAGTACTTCTAACACTGATTAAATTTAAATCTCCTAGAGTGTATATATGACTGACATGGTTTTTCGATATTTTTGGTATCCTATTTTTAAAGAGGACACTACAAGAAAACCAATTAAAAATCAACGGAATTTTCGACAGGGTAGTGACCGTCAAAAATTTTGACAGAAAACCGGCGGTATTTCTACGGAAACTCAAGAATCCATCGGAAAAGATATGCTTTATTATAGTCGTTTGGGACTTTGAAGTTTCCGAGAGGAGTTTCTGTCAGAAATCAATCAGAATATATATATGTTAATATAACTGTTATATAACCATTTGAGATTTTGAAAATTTGAAATTTGTGACTGATTTTCGACGAACAACGAGTTTATAAATATGTTTTCACATTCCCACATACATTCATAACTCAATAAATTACTAAAATTTATATGAAATCGGAAATAGATGTCTTATTCTAGATATTTTTTTTAATCATGGATGGACGAATCAATGATGGATTCAGAATTAAATTTAATGAAAGAAGAATATGCACAAGGTATATACATGTTTATATTGGATTACAAGATTTTTTGTTTGGATAGTTTTTCGAATATTAATTTTCATTCGAAGTTCATACGAAGAGTCAATGTCCTGCTCGCCATGATGATAGAGGTGAGAGACAGATTTATCCCTTGTATGTCTCTGAGTTGTTTATCCAAATTGGTTGAGTAAGTAAAAAGGGAAATAACCAAAAACTATCTAAGCATTAGTTCACACACTTGCATATGTATATTTTCACAAATTGTGAGGATATTATGCAATATGAAAAATATTTTTTTATGAAAATATCAATTATATTTAATTTGTTAATTTTAAGATTTTATAAATTTTACTTCATTTATAGTATTTACATGCCTCTTGTACGGACGTGCTATCCAGATTACACCGAGCAAGACCGTGAGAGTTTAAAAGAGAATGATTTCGCTCTTTCGTTAAAATATTATGCAAGTGTTTAAATAACCAAAATTTTGAAATAAATTATTTTACGGTATTTTAATTATATTCAAGAATTTGATATAGGTAACTGAAGCCATCGCAAATGGTCAAATATTTAACACTTGGTTAATGAAGTTCGTTAATGGTCTGAACTATATTGTAACTTCATACCCCATGTATGCACGGGAGGATATGCGTTTCAAATTAATGAGGTTAGCGGTAGCAGGCCAACTTCAGACTATGGTATCTCGGCTAACTCTAGTGATGTAGTTTACTACATGATTCTTAATGAAATATTAGAAGTTCATTACCGAGGAATGTGGAACTTGAGGTGCATTATATTTATGTGTGATTGGTACTATTCCTTCCTTGGTCGTGGTGTTCAAGTTGACCAATTCGACGTTACATCGGTACATTCAAGATGGAGACTACTAGAATACGATCCATTAATCCTTGCGTCAGTTAAAACTTTTTTATAGTAAAATTTGTTATCATTAATATTATTTTTATAGTACTAATCATTAATTATTTTATGTTTTCTATATTCGCTACCTTCGGGACACAACTCGGACTGATCTTTGTATTACAGTGACATCAATTAACTCAAGAGAAATAATATATAGAGTTTTTGATAGGGCTGGGCATTCAGGTTTCAGGTTCGGATTTGGATAAAACCCGATCAGGTTTTTGGGTTTACGTATTTACAGTACAATAAAATAATTTGCCGAGTTCAGATTAGGATTCGGGTAGACCTTTTCAGGTTTGGGTCGGGTTCGGGTTTTAGAGTCAAAACCCTATAAAACCCCAAAAATTCAGGTTTTCATCAAAAACTTGGAAATTTCCGACAGATTCTCGAAAGTTTACCCGGGAAACTAACTTCTTGCATCCTGCTTTTCTTAAATTTTTGCAAATCCGTTAGAAATATCCAACGGATTTGTGAAAATTTAGGCAATAAATGAATTATTTTAAGTTTTTCCTAAAGGATTTTTGACGCCCTTGTCCGTCGGATATTATGTTTTATAAACAGGTAGCTTTTTCGTGAAACCATTCGGAAAAACATATTTCTACTCCGACGGATATTTTGATATTGGAAATCCTTCAGAAATACCAATAATGACTAGTATTCAAGAAGAACCAAGAAAAAGCTTTGACACCCATGCTAAATGGCTACCAAAGAAATCACACAAACAACACAAACAACATTATCTTTAGTAATTTTAAACTGATAGATTTTGATTTGGAATGTTGTTAGATATTTGTATTTTTATAGGGAAAATTACTAGAATAATACTACATTTAGAATTAATTACTAGACTAACCCACAAAAAAGTAAGGTTAAATGAGTTTTGTTTAATCACAAAAGTCTCCTTCAAACCATGTGGTTAAAAAAAATTACAATACTGTCATTACTAATTAATTCCACATCAGCATATTTCCGTTCTTTTTAAAAAAACAAATATTTACAACTTTGCCACCGCTGACAAATAAATCTGCGACATAAATCTGCGGCTCTATGTTATGACAGATTTATTGGAATGGCAGATTTTTTTTCTGCCGCAAATTTTTCTCGTAGATTTAATTTATGTCGCAAAGTTATGTATGATAGTGGTTGCAGATTTTGTAATTCATCGCAGATTTTTTTTCCTGTTGTAGTTTTACTTTATCAATTACATGTTAGAGGCACTAGATTTTTGAATTTTTTTATATTGATAAAAAATCTCTCGCGGATTTTCTTTTAAAACGCAGATTTTTGTTGTAGATTTTGTTTTTCACCATAGATTTTTTTACATTGTAGTAAAGTTTTTTTTAACTATTAGTTACCGTAGATTTTATTTTCAAAAATTAATGGCCAGACTAACATTATCGTTACTGCAGAATTTTTTTAGTTACCGCAGATTTATTTTTTAAAACTTAGTTATCACAGAATGAGCAGTATCTTTCAAAACTTAGTTATCACAGAAGTAACTCATCTAAGTTTTGCTGATGACATCTTGTTTCTTACGAATGGGAAACCAGCTTCAATCTCGGGAGTCATTCATATATTCAAGAGTTTTGCACTTATTTCCGATCATAACATTAATGCTTCTAAATCCTCCATTTTTGGGCTTGGTTGGACAAGTGTAACGCCATCAATGAGGCGCAGCACTTGGGTCTTGCTAGTTGTGAATTACCTAGATACTTGAAATTTCCTCTTAAAACAAAGTCGATGAGTCATCACGACTATGATCTTCTCATTGATAAAATCAGAACTCGTTTATTATCTTACACTACTAAAAGTCATTCCTATGCAAGCCGTCTTGAATTGATCAAATCAGTGATAACGAGTATATCAAAATTTTGGTGTTCGGTCTTCCGCCTGCCACAAAGATGTCTTGATGAGATTGAGGGGATGTGTGGTAGATTTTTATGGGGTGGCTCGCCAAATGGAACAAGCAAAGCAAAGGTATCTTGGGCTGACATTTGCTGTCCGCTTCAGGAAAGAGGTTTAAACTTATGCCGGCTACGTGATTCTTCTTGTGTCTTCTCACTCAGTTTGATATGGAGGCTACTCACCAATTCAGGTTCTCTTTGGGTTTCTTAGACACGTACCTACCTTTTGAGTTAAAACTCTTTCTAAAGTCTTAGATTTGGAGGAAATTACTCAAGCTTCAAGGACTAGCACACAGTTTCATTCGGTGGGAGATTCTTAATGGTCAGACCATATACTTTTTGTGGGATGACTGGTTACCTATGGGCCACAAAATGTGGGTACCGGTCTATTTTGTAAGGTGGCTGAAACTGTGGTAGGAAATCAATGGCAGTTTCGAAGAGGTCGGTCACTAACTTTTCGGCAGATAGAAGCTGCAGTTCAAACTCATACTCTGCTTTCTCCTGCAGCTGGACCGGACGTTTCTCTATGGCGACATGCTCTGGATGTATTCCAAGATAGCTTCTCTGCCCGTTGTACATGGAACCAACTTCGTCAAGTTAAGTGTGAGGTTCCTTGGCACAACACTTTCTATTTCCCTAGGCAATACCAAGGTATTCTTTTATCACTTAGCTTGTGGTATGTGATCGCCTACCCATAGGTTCTTGCACTCGTTTATGGGGACATCATGTGGTTCATTATTTTTGTGGTGAACTAGACGAAACACAAGATCATCTATTTTTTGCTTGTCCGATTTCGTACATGGTTTGGAGGAATTTTACCGGGAATCTATTGGGGATTATATTAAAACTGGATTGGATGATAACCTTAAGGAGGCTCAGCTCCACTCGTCTTCATTTTCTCGACAAAAATCCTTATCCACCTGGCCTTTCAATCCACAATCTACTATCTATGGAGGGAGCAAAATGGACGAAACCATTGAAAAAAATAACCTATCACCCCCAACTACTTGGTGCTATCGGTAAAGTTATACAGGAGTGGATCGTCCCTCTCCACTATGCCCCAACCAACAAACTTATTGGACTACTCCATCTCTAGAACTCAATCCATTCTTAATGCCAAAATGTTAGTCATGCAATTTTCAGGTTTCACTTGTATAATGCAGATTTGGTTCTTGTAATTAACACTTCACACCTTAATATAAATTTCACATTTAAACAAAAAAAAAGAATAAATCACCGGTCAAGACATGTAGGGATCTCACTTCTGCCAAATTATAATCCGTACACATTTTTGGATTTCACTTATGGTTTTAGAAATACCATTGAAGTAAAAAAATAAGAGAAGTGAGTTTTAGTAGAGAGAATAGTAATTACTTTATAGCATGATAATCAATTCAGCTTCAGATCCTCTGACATAAGTAATAGAAAATTAAGTTAAATTTCCAATGGATGTGATTTCAAGTCAATCAGAGTTATGGTTCCAGAGTTATGACCGATTTAATGAACATATATCAATCTGATGTGTAAAAGAAGCTCATTCAAAAGTTTTCCCTAAAGACAAGAGGTTGTAGCGACTTGGTGTAGCAGGATCAACACACCATTGGAGACTTCTTAATGACCTAATTATCCAAGATTTGACCTGCTTTATCTTGGATCGATCTGATCCGAACCCAATTTGTCTTGAAGTAATTTTTAGATATTTTCCAACCTAAGTTTTCTTCTCACAGAGTTGGTTTTAGATCCAAAATCTATTTAGATGATTTGGATTGCTTTTCGTCATATTATGCCATTCTACTGAAGAATTCTTCACTTTTCTCTTTTTATATTAAAGTTTTTCCTTTTCATTTTCTCCTTCTCTATGCTTAGTTTGTAGATTTTTAGTTCTTAGGTAATGCCATATTAGGATGAATTTATGATTATATGATGATTATTTAGGTTGATTATTGTTAGATCCTTTATTTAGGCTGCTCTTAATGCTAGTTTTAACTTGATTTCTCAAAATCTAGATCTCTAGGATTTCACGTCCGGAAGGTGTTCGATGAAATGGTTGAACCAAACCTTTTATGACCTTTATATACCTAGAGAACATGAGGTGATGATTAGTGTGTTAAACATATTAGACTTGTTATTAATATTCATGGATCATTTGACAGCTAACAAGAGTTATTGATTATTGGAAGATTAAGGAAGAGATTAGTGCTAGAGAGTGGAATAGTCATATTTGTGAGTTCCATGTTCTAGGTTGCTTAATTAAACCTCTTGCATTATTGTTTGATTGTTAATTTAATCATTTGATAGTAAAACTCATAGTTCAATGATTTTCTCTTATTTACTTCTTTCATTTCTGTGATTAAAAAAAAAACCCAAAATATTTGATTTAGATTAGTATATATCTCGCATCTCTACTGTATAATCTTTATGTCCCCATGGATTTGATACCTAAAGTGTTACATGAACACATTGATAAATATTTAGGTTTAGTTGATGTGTTAATCAATTTGGCACCGTTGCCGGAGACTAAAAGATTGCCATTAGAGTTATGATTCAAATTGAGACTATAACCTTTTTCTTTTATTTTGTTGTTAATCTTTTTCATCTTTTATTTTTTGTGATCTTGATCTCTTAGGTACAACTATGAGTAAAAGAGACATACAAGGAAGGAGTGAATGAGAAGAAGTAACCGTCAAACTAGTGAAGTTAAACGTGCCCTTGGAAATTCTCTCAAGCTCACCCTTGTCAAGCTAGTGACAAAAAACAATTAACAAATAAAGAGGACTGAGCTCCTAATTCCAGATCGCCAAGGTACCATTTCATTTCTCTTGTGATTCCCTTATTTTCTTCTTTGAATTTATTTGTGTTCCACTCTCTCTTTGGCTTATTTTCTCACCAAGATGGTGTGAATTAAGTCCGGGAGAAAAGTTCGTGTGGTTTGATCTTGTGTTTTTGTCTCTTATTTTCTTGTTTTGTGTGTTTTGAGTCTTGCATCATAGATATTCATATTGCATTAAAATATCATGTAGTGTGCATTTTCATTCCTATTATTAAGATTGAGTTTAGAGCATATAGGATTGTATTTCATATGGTTAAGGAAAAATTATGAAATCTCTTTGATAAGTTTCAAATTAAGAGTTAATTTAATGCCCTTGTTAGGAGTTCTTTAATGCATTTGAGTGATATCAAAGTTAAGGACTTACCATGCTTTGAACTCTTGGCTTGAATGTTTTTTCTTATTGCAAAATTTCTTTGAATTGATTCTAACTATATCTTAATTGATCTTAATTGAACATATATTATCTTGCTTAGGGGTTTGAAATCTCATGGTATTAATAAAAAATGATTGAGTTATCTTATCTGTTTTGTGATATCTACGGATTTAAACATGTTTTACATCTTTCTTTTGATCACTTTTTTATCTCATTTTGCATCATCTAAAAGTGTATATATTCATGTTAGTCTCATTTTGCATTATCTTGCATTTTAAAGTCCTAATTTGTATATATTGCATTTTACATAGCTATTGAGTCTTTTTAGGTGTTTATGGAACTTTGAGCTTAGACATGGAGGTCCTAGAAGATACATGAGAAGTGTCAAGAAAAACTCAATCATGTGAGAAATCACCATTATTATATTGAAGAGCATCTCTAATGAGGAATATAGGTCAAAGCGGACGTAAATTTGGGGTTACGGTTAAGAAATTATGAAGATTTGATGTTTCAGCACGTTCATGGAGCAGTCCTAGTAGTCATAACCGCCTGAACTGACCGTCAGAGACAACACAGATCGAATATGCTCCTAGGGATGTTCCTAGCGGTATCATGACCGCCACAAATGACTCCGGAACCTCCTTTCATGGATCGACCTGAGACCCGTGACACATTTACACAATATTTAATTCTAAACCTAATTTATGAATGTTATGCTTTGTGTTATGATTTTCTTTGGCTCTTTTGGATATATGAACAATTTTTATTGGATCTTAATCTTTTTCTGCAATCTATCTCATTGCTTTTTTAGATTTATGTTTCTCTTCACTAATTTATCATGATTATGCAACTTTCCATCATGAGTCTTTGTGTATCATTATGATGAGTGAGTAGTCATTTAGATGAATTGAGGGTTTGTGGATTGTGATGATTTTATGAATTAATGATGATGTTTAGGAATAGATTATTGGTTATCCTTTAATTAGGTTGTTAATATTGCTAGATTTAAGATAGTAAATTTATTCTAGATTATAAGAATTAATGCCCAGAAGGTGTTCGATGAGATGCTTGATAGAACCTAAATGAACTTTTATTCCTTAGCCAATGAAAATTGATGTTAGGGTGATTAGTGGTTGGATTAGACTTGATTAATAATGCTCATTGATCACTTTTCACAACTAGAAGTTTATTATTAATGATAGTAGTTAGTAAAGAGATTAATATCGTAGAAGTGGATTAGTATTCATAATATTTCCTTAGCATCATTAAAGAATCATCATCTCACCTCCATCAATGCCATGTCCTTAACTCATTGCTTTTATAATCTTAGAATTAACCTTGTTTTTAGCTTTCAATTATTTAGTTTCATTTCTTTTTTAGTTTCAATTATTAGTTAGTCAAAAATTCTAAACATTGTTGTTTTACATTAAGTTGATCTCTTCTTAATCTTAGTGTGTTAGTTATATTTTCTTTGTGAATCGATCCTAATAGTACTTCTCTAAATTTAAAAACGATGATAAAAAAGAAAGAGAAAACACCAAAAAATAGAATGGATAAAATAGTGATAGAGAGTCTTATATCAACATTTAGTCTTATTCTCCATTGCTTTTACTAAATGACTTACATTTTGTTTTGGTAGTAACCCACAAACACCATTGAACTCTCTGTTTTCCATCCGTGAATCTTTATTCTACTTAACCGATTGAGAATAATTGAGATTCTTTTTGTGAGACCGTGCCTAGTTCAAAATGAATGAGTATTAAAAACTTAGGTTGATAGGAATGATTGTTGATGGTAAGGGTTAGAGTTTGTAAGGTTGGAGTTTGTAAAGAGAGAGAAAAAGTTTTAGATTTTAAAAGTTGTACAACTCTTATTGTTCTTTCTTAGTATAAAGTTCTAATATAATAATTCGGCATACAAATAGAGCACCGGTGGATTCTGTATTTTGCTAAAAAAGTTTCGTCTTTACTCATTCCACCGTAATACGATTGGATAAGTAACACGCTATGCTTATGTTTATTTTTATAGAGTTTCACCGTAACAAAATTTTAAACCTATGTAGCTAATACAACTCGTTATTCTAATATGCCCCAACAAAAACTGATTAAACTATTACTCAATCGAAGATATGTTTAGTTTAATATAAACACTTTCATTGAGAAGATTGATAGATAACCCCCCCCCCCCCCGGCCCCCAACAAAATATACTTGAGAATATAATCAAACCCACAAAATAAATACTTGTAAGAGTGTATATCTAGTCGACTATACACTATCGAAATTAATTAGATAGGTTAAATTGTTTGTCCATATTCTAACGGCTGATTTTTTTTTTCTTTTTGCTGCAAATCATATTTTTTAGAAAGGTCAATCCACGCGCTTCAACATAATTAATTTTTGTTGTGAAAGAGATATTGGAGCAATTGTTGTATTATTATTCATAAGTCATAAAAAATATATATATAGAGACACAATTAGAGTTTAGTCTCAGGAACATGTATTTTGTAACTTTCTAATCGACCGATAATAGACATCCACATAATATCAGGTTTAAACCACCTCTTCCGCTTAGTTCTATCCTTTTTACCGAGTAGTTAGATCGAGCATTTCTCTTCTTCTCAGTCCTATTCATACAGTCTATTCCCTAAGACGAGCTTGATATCTTAGCAACCGGTGCCACATCATGTTTTGAATGGGGTTTTCCATTCACCACCCTCCTTCATACTTACTTGATGGTACCCGCTTTTTAGATCAATCTTGGAGAAGAGTGTTGATGAGGCCCCGGCACTAGCTCAAGTATCACTCAGAGAAGAACACATGGAGGAACCCGAGTACTAACTTGAGGAAGAGAAGAACTCCGAAGCTCCTACTATACCACTGAGGATTATGAAGAGGAACATCACATGCGTATACATGACAAGATTCAATGCATATATATAAGGAGCTTTAAGATGCTAGGAGAGCACGTGAGGGCACCCGAGAGATACCGATAGACCTTAGCGCGAGAACAATGAGCCTAGAAAACTCTTGGGAGCTGACTTTTTTTGGAAGGCATGAGATTAGTATCTTCACTATTTCGTTGAAGTGAAGACACCCTTAAGACGTCAAGGTATTGTACTCTTTTTCTCCACCTCAGGATTTTTCCACATGGTTTACCGAGTGGGTTTTTAATGAGGCAAGATCTCTTGATGCATCACATTCTTTACCATTGTTTATCTTGCTTGGAAATCCCAATGACAAAATAAGGTAAAGGTGAGATCTGATCCTATCTACCAAGATGACATTTATTTAACTAAAGTCTTTTTCTCTTTTCCTAAAAACGGTTTATGTAAGTTTTGGTGTTAAAAGAGGTCCAAATTTGGTGAATGTTAGAATATTTGGACCAAGTTGTAATTAGTATATGATCAGACCTAGAGAATATGTAAAAAAGCCTATAAAAACTCTTGTCATGGATTAAACTGCTTTTACACAAAAACTTGAGAAACTTTTTCTCCTTTTTTCTTGAGAGATTCAAGGTTATTCTTCACTCCTCGATTCCTAGCCAAGAGTGGGGTGCGTTGTATCAAGAGATTGTCACTCCTCTTGTGGTTCACGCTTCAACCCACCTTCTATCAATCCCATAGTTAATCCTAGGTCGAGTATCTCCTCGGGTTTAAACCACCTCTTCCGCTTAGTTCCATCCTTTTTACCGAGTAGTTAGATCGAGCATTTCTCTTCTTCTCTGTCCTATTCATACAGTCTATTCCCTAAGACGAGCTTGATATCTTAGCAACCGGTGCCACATCATGTTTTGAATGGGGTTTTCCATTCACCATCCTCCTTCATACTTACTTGATGGTACCCGCTCTTTAGATCAATCTTGGAGAAGAGTGTTGATGAGGCCCCGGCACTAGCTCAAGCATCACTCAGAGAAGAACACATGGAGGAACCCGAGTACTAACTTGAGGAGGAGAAGAACTCCGAAGCTCCTACCATACCACTGAGGATTATGAAGAGGAACATCACATGCGTATACATGACAAGATTCAATGCATATATACAAGGAGCTTTAAGATGCTAGGAGAGCACGTTAGGGCACCTGAGAGATAGCGATAGACCTTAGCGCGAGAACAATGAGCCTAGAAAACTCTTGGGAGCTGACTTTTTTTGGAAGGCATGAGATTAGTATCTTCACTATTTCGTTGAAGTGAAGACACCCTTAAGACGTCAAGGTATTGTACTCTTTTTCTCCACCTCAGGATTTTTCCACATGGTTTACCGAGGGGGTTTTTAATGAGGCAAGATCTCTTGATGCACCACATTCTTTACCATTGTTTATCTTGCTTGGAAATCCCTATGACGAAATAAGGTAAAGGTGAGATCTGATCCTATCTACCAAGATGACATTTATCTAACTAAAGTCTTTTTCTCTTTTCCTAAAAACGGTTTATGTAAATTTTGGTGTTAAAAGAGGTCCAAATTTGGTGAATGTTAGAATATTTGGACCAAGTTGTAATTAGTATAAGATCAGATCTAGAGGATATGTGAAAAAGCCTCTAAAAAATCTTGTAATGGATTAAACCGCTTTTACACAAAAACTTGAGAAACTTTTTCTCCTTTTTTCTTGAGAGATTCAAGGTTATTCTTCACTCCTCGATTCCTAGCTCAGAGTGGGGTGCGTTGTATCAAGAGATTGTCACTCCACTTGTGGTTCACGCTTCAACCCACCTTCTATCAATCCCATAGTTAATCCTAGGTCAAGTATCTCCTCGGGTTTAAACCACCTCTTCCACTTAGTTCCATCCTTTTTACTGAGTAGTTAGATCGAGCATTTCTCTTCTTCTCAGTCCTATTCATACAATCTATTCCCTAAGACGAGCGTGATATCTTAGCAACCGGTGCCACATCATGTTTTGAATGGGGTTTTCCATTCACCACCCTGCTTCATACTTACTTGATGGTACCCACTCTTTAGATCAATCTTGGAGAAGAGTGTTGATGAGGCCCCGGTACTAGCTCAAGTATCACTCAGAGAAGAACACATGGAGGAACCCGAGTACTAACTTGAGGAAGCGAAGAACTCCGAAGCTCCTACCATACCACTGAGGATTATGAAGAGGAACATCACATGCGTATACAGGACAAGATTCAATGCATATATACAAGGAGCTTTAAGATGCTAGGAGAGCATGTGAGGGCACCCGAGAGATACCGATAGACCTTAGCGCGAGAACAATGAGCCTAGAAAACTCTTGGGAGCTGACTTTTTTTGGAAGGCATGAGATTAGTATCTTCAAGGTATTGTACTCTTTTTCTCCACCTCAGGATTTTTCCACATGGTTTACCGAGGGGGTTTTTAATTAGGCAAGATCTCTTGATGCATCACATTCTTTACCATTGTTTATCTTGCTTGGAAATCCCTATGACGAAATAAGGTAAAGGTGAGATCTGATCCTATCTACCAAGATGACATTTATCAAACTAAAGTCTTTTTCTCTTTTCCTAAAAACAGTTTATGTAAGTTTTGGTGTTAAAAGAGGTCCAAATTTGGTAAAACTTAGAATATTTGGACCAAGTTGTAATTAGTATAGATCAGACCTAGAGAATATGTAAAAAAGCCTATAAAAACTCTTGTCATGGATTAAACTGCTTTTACACAAAAACTTGAGAAACTTTTTCTCCTTTTTTCTTGAGAGATTCAAGGTTATTCTTCACTCCTCGATTCCTAGCCAAGAGTGGGGTGCGTTGTATCAAGAGATTGTCACTCCTCTTGTGGTTCACGCTTCAACCCACCTTCTATCAATCCCATAGTTAATCCTAGGTCGAGTATCTCCTCGGGTTTAAACCACCTCTTCCGCTTAATTCCATCCTTTTTACCGAGTAGTTAGATCGAGCATTTCTCTTCTTCTCTGTCCTATTTATACAATCTATTCCCTAAGACGAGCTTGATATCTTAGCAACCGGTGCCACATCATGTTTTGAATGGGGTTTTCCATTCACCACCCTCCTTCATACTTACTTGATGGTACCCGCTCTTTAGATCAATCTTGGAGAAGAGTGTTGATGAGGCCCCGGCACTAGCTCAAGCATCACTCAGAGAAGAACACATGGAGGAACCCGAGTACTAACTTGAGGAAGAGAAGAACTCCGAAGCTCCTACCATACCACTGAGGATTATGAAGAGGAACATCACAAGCGTATACTGGACAAGATTCAATGCATATATACAAGGAGTTTTAAGATGCTAGGAGAGCACGTGAGGGCACCCGAGAGATACCGATAGACCTTAGCGCGAGAACAATGAGCCTAGAAAACTCTTGGGAGCTGACTTTTTTTGGAAGGCATGAGATTAGTATCTTCACTATTTCGTTGAAGTGAAGACACCCTTAAGAAGTCAAGGTATTGTACTCTTTTTCTCCACCTCGGGATTTTTCCACATGGTTTACGGAGGGGGTTTTTAATGAGGCAAGATCTCTTGATGCATCAAATTCTTTACCATTGTTTATCTTTCTTGGAAATCCCTATGACGAAATAAGGTAAAAAAGGGATGTGACCCTATCTACCAAGATGACAATTATCTAACTAAAGTCTTTTTCTCTTTTCCTAAAAACGGTTTAAGTAAGTTTTGGTGTTAAAAGAGGTCCAAATTTGGTGAATGTTAGAATATTTGGACCAAGTTGTAATTAGTATAAGATCAGACCTAGAGGATATGTGAAAATGACTCTAAAAACTCTAGTAATTGATTAAACCGCTTTGACACAAAAACTTGAGAAACTTTTTCTCTTTTTTTCTTTAGAGATTCAAGGTTATTCTTCACTCCTCGATTCCTAGCCTAGAGTGGGGTGCGTTGTATCAAGAGATTGTCACTCCTCTTGTGGTTTACGCTTCAACCCACCTTCTATCAATCCCATAGTTAATCCTAGGTCGAGTATCTCCTCGGGTTTAAACCACCTCTTCCGCTTAGTTCCATCCTTTTTACCGAGTAGTTAGATCGAGCATTTCTCTTCTTCTCAGTCCTATTCATACAGTCTATTCCCTAAGACGAGCTTGATATCTTAGCAACCGGTGCCACATCTTGTTTTGAATGGGGTTTTCCATTCACCACCCTCCTTCATACTTACTTGATGGTACCTGCTCTTTAGATCAATCTTGGAGAAGAGTGTTGATGAGGCCCCGGCACTAGCTCAAGCATCACTCAGAGAATAACAAATGGAGGAACCCGAGTACTAACTTGAGGAAGAGAAGAACTCCGAACCTCCTACCATACCACTGGGGATTATGAAGAGGAACATCACAAGCGTATGAAGGACAATATTCAATGCATATATACAAGGAGCTTTAAGATGCTAGGAGAGCACGTGAGGGCACCCGAGAGATACCGATAGACCTTAGCGCGAGAACAATGAGCCTAGAAAACTCTTGGGAGCTGACTTTTTTTGGAAGGCATGAGATTAGTATCTTCACTATTTCGTTGAAGTGAAGACACCCTTAAGACGTCAAGGTATTGTACTCTTTTTCTCCACCTCAGGATTTTTCCACATGGTTTACCGAGGGGGTTTTTAATGAGGCAAGATCTCTTGATGCATCACATTCTTTACCATTGTTTATCTTGCTTGGAAATCCCTATGACGAAATAAGGTAAAGGTGAGATCTGATCCTATCTACCAAGATGACAATTATCTAACTAAAGTCTTTTTCTCTTTTCCTAAAAACGGTTTAAGTAAGTTTTGGTGTTAAAAGAGGTCCAAATTTGGTGAATGTTAGAATATTTGGACCAAGTTGTAATTAGTATAAGATCAGACCTAGAGGATATGTGAAAAAGACTCTAAAAACTCTAGTAATTGATTAAACCGCTTTGACACAAAAACTTGAGAAACTTTTTCTCTTTTTTTCTTTAGAGATTCAAGGTTATTCTTCACTCCTCGATTCCTAGCCTAGAGTGGGGTGCGTTGTATCAAGAGATTGTCACTCCTCTTGTGGTTTACGCTTCAA
Source organism: Cardamine chenopodiifolia (assembly GCA_963922655.1). Lineage (NCBI taxonomy): Eukaryota > Viridiplantae > Streptophyta > Magnoliopsida > Brassicales > Brassicaceae > Cardamine > Cardamine chenopodiifolia. The sequence goes on along the minus strand of OZ000476.1, from coordinate 8,842,568 downwards.
CCCACCTTCTATCAATCCCATAGTTAATCCTAGGTCGAGTATCTCCTCGGGTTTAAACCACCTCTTCCGCTTAGTTCCATCCTTTTTACCGAGTAGTTAGATCGAGCATTTCTCTTATTCTCTGTCCTATTTATACAGTCTATTCCCTAAGACGAGCTTGATATCTTAGCAACCGGTGCCACATCATGTTTTGAATGGGGTTTTCCATTCACCACCCTCCTTCATACTTACTTGATGGTACCCGCTCTTTAGATCAATCTTGGAGAATAGTGTTGATGAGGCCCCGGCACTAGCTCAAGCATCACTCAGAGAAGAACACATGGAGGAACCCGAGTACTAACTTGAGGAAGAGAAGAACTCCGAACCTCCTACCATACCACTGGGGATTATGAAGAGGAACATCACAAGCGTATGAAGGACAATATTCAATGCATATATACAAGGAGCTTTAAGATGCTAGGAGAGCACGTGAGGGCACCCGAGAGATACCGATAGACCTTAGCGCGAGAACAATGAGCCTAGAAAACTCTTGGGAGCTGACTTTTTTTGGAAGGCATGAGATTAGTATCTTCACTATTTCGTTGAAGTGAAGACACCGTTAAGACGTCAAGGTATTGTACTCTTTTTCTCCACCTCAGGATTTTTCCACATGGTTTACCGAGGGGGTTTTTAATGAGGCAAGATCTCTTGATGCATCACATTCTTTACCATTGTTTATCTTGCTTGGAAATCCCTATGACGAAATAAGGTAAAGGTGAGATCTGATCCTATCTACCAAGATGACATTTATCTAACTAAAGTCTTTTTCTCTTTTCCTAAAAACGGTTTATGTAAGTTTTGGTGTTAAAAGAGGTCCAAATTTGGTGAATGTTAGAATATTTGGACCAAGTTGTAATTAGTATATGATCAGACCTAGAGAATATGTAAAAAAGCCTATAAAAACTCTTGTCATGGATTAAACTGTTTTTACACAAAAACTTGAGAAACTTTTTCTCCTTTTTTCTTGAGAGATTCAAGGTTATTCTTCACTCCTCGATTCCTAGCCAAGAGTGGGGTGCGTTGTATCAAGAGATTGTCACTCCTCTTGTGGTTCACGCTTCAACCCACCTTCTATCAATCCCATAGTTAATCCTAGGTCGAGTATCTCCTCGGGTTTAAACCACCTCTTCCGCTTAGTTCCATCCTTTTTACCGAGTAGTTAGATCGACCATTTCTCTTCTTCTTAGTCCTATTCATACAGTCTATTCCCTAAGACGAGCTTGATATCTTAGCAACCGGTGCCACATCATGTTTTGAATGGGGTTTTCCATTCACCATCCTCCTTCATACTTACTTGATGGTACCCGCTCTTTAGATCAATCTTGGAGAAGAGTGTTGATGAGGCCCCGGCACTAGCTCAAGCATCACTCAGAGAAGAACACATGGAGGAACCCGAGTACTAACTTGAGGAGGAGAAGAACTCCGAAGCTCCTACCATACCACTGAGGATTATGAAGAGGAACATCACATGCGTATACATGACAAGATTCAATGCATATATACAAGGAGCTTTAAGATGCTAGGAGAGCACGTTAGGGCACCCGAGAGATACCGATAGACCTTAGCGCGAGAACAATGAGCCTAGAAAACTCTTGGGAGCTGACTTTTTTTGGAAGGCATGAGATTAGTATCTTCACTATTTCGTTGAAGTGAAGACACCGTTAAGACGTCAAGGTATTGTACTCTTTTTCTCCACCTCAGGATTTTTCCACATGGTTTACCGAGGGGGTTTTTAATGAGGCAAGATCTCTTGATGCATCACATTCTTTACCATTGTTTATCTTGCTTGGAAATCCCTATGACGAAATAAGGTAAAGGTGAGATCTGATCCTATCTACCAAGATGACATTTATCTAACTAAAGTCTTTTTCTCTTTTCCTAAAAACGGTTTATGTAAGTTTTGGTGTTAAAAGAGGTCCAAATTTGGTGAATGTTAGAATATTTGGACCAAGTTGTAATTAGTATATGATCAGACCTAGAGAATATGTAAAAAAGCCTATAAAAACTCTTGTCATGGATTAAACTGTTTTTACACAAAAACTTGAGAAACTTTTTCTCCTTTTTTCTTGAGAGATTCAAGGTTATTCTTCACTCCTCGATTCCTAGCCAAGAGTGGGGTGCGTTGTATCAAGAGATTGTCACTCCTCTTGTGGTTCACGCTTCAACCCACCTTCTATCAATCCCATAGTTAATCCTAGGTCGAGTATCTCCTCGGGTTTAAACCACCTCTTCCGCTTAGTTCCATCCTTTTTACCGAGTAGTTAGATCGACCATTTCTCTTCTTCTTAGTCCTATTCATACAGTCTATTCCCTAAGACGAGCTTGATATCTTAGCAACCGGTGCCACATCATGTTTTGAATGGGGTTTTCCATTCACCATCCTCCTTCATACTTACTTGATGGTACCCGCTCTTTAGATCAATCTTGGAGAAGAGTGTTGATGAGGCCCCGGCACTAGCTCAAGCATCACTCAGAGAAGAACACATGGAGGAACCCGAGTACTAACTTGAGGAGGAGAAGAACTCCGAAGCTCCTACCATACCACTGAGGATTATGAAGAGGAACATCACATGCGTATACATGACAAGATTCAATGCATATATACAAGGAGCTTTAAGATGCTAGGAGAGCACGTTAGGGCACCCGAGAGATAGCGATAGACCTTAGCGCGAGAACAATGAGCCTAGAAAACTCTTGGGAGCTGACTTTTTTTGGAAGGCATGAGATTAGTATCTTCACTATTTCGTTGAAGTGAAGACACCCTTAAGACGTCAAGGTATTGTACTCTTTTTCTCCACCTCAGGATTTTTCCACATGGTTTACCGAGGGGGTTTTTAATGAGGCAAGATCTCTTGATGCATCACATTCTTTACCATTGTTTATCTTGCTTGGAAATCCCTATGACGAAATAAGGTAAAGGTGAGATCTGATCCTATCTACCAAGATGACATTTATCTAACTAAAGTCTTTTTCTCTTTTCCTAAAAACGGTTTATGTAAATTTTGGTGTTAAAAGAGGTCCAAATTTGGTGAATGTTAGAATATTTGGACCAAGTTGTAATTAGTATAAGATCAGATCTAGAGGATATGTGAAAAAGCCTCTAAAAAATCTTGTAATGGATTAAACCGCTTTTACACAAAAACTTGAGAAACTTTTTCTCCTTTTTTCTTGAGAGATTCAAGGTTATTCTTCACTCCTCGATTCCTAGCTCAGAGTGGGGTGCGTTGTATCAAGAGATTGTCACTCCACTTGTGGTTCACGCTTCAACCCACCTTCTATCAATCCCATAGTTAATCCTAGGTCAAGTATCTCCTCGGGTTTAAACCACCTCTTCCACTTAGTTCCATCCTTTTTACTGAGTAGTTAGATCGAGCATTTCTCTTCTTCTCAGTCCTATTCATACAATCTATTCCCTAAGACGAGCGTGATATCTTAGCAACCGGTGCCACATCATGTTTTGAATGGGGTTTTCCATTCACCACCCTGCTTCATACTTAATTGATGGTACCCACTCTTTAGATCAATCTTGGAGAAGAGTGTTGATGAGGCCCCGGTACTAGCTCAAGTATCACTCAGAGAAGAACACATGGAGGAACCCGAGTACTAACTTGAGGAAGCGAAGAACTCCGAAGCTCCTACCATACCACTGAGGATTATGAAGAGGAACATCACATGCGTATACAGGACAAGATTCAATGCATATATACAAGGAGCTTTAAGATGCTAGGAGAGCATGTGAGGGCACCCGAGAGATACCGATAGACCTTAGCGCGAGAACAATGAGCCTAGAAAACTCTTGGGAGCTGACTTTTTTTGGAAGGCATGAGATTAGTATCTTCAAGGTATTGTACTCTTTTTCTCCACCTCGGGATTTTTCCACATGGTTTACCGAGGGGGTTTTTAATTAGGCAAGATCTCTTGATGCATCACATTCTTTACCATTGTTTATCTTGCTTGGAAATCCCTATGACGAAATAAGGTAAAGGTGAGATCTGATCCTATCTACCAAGATGACATTTATCAAACTAAAGTCTTTTTCTCTTTTCCTAAAAACAGTTTATGTAAGTTTTGGTGTTAAAAGAGGTCCAAATTTGGTAAAACTTAGAATATTTGGACCAAGTTGTAATTAGTATAAGATCAGATCTAGAGGATATGTGAAAAAGCCTCTAAAAAATCTTGTCATGGATTAAACTGCTTTTACACAAAAACTTGAGAAACTTTTTCTCCTTTTTTCTTGAGAGATTCAAGGTTATTCTTCACTCCTCCATTCCTAGCTCAGAGTGGGGTGCATTGTATCAAGAGATTGTCACTCCACTTGTGGTTCACGCTTCAACCCACCTTCTATCAATCCCATAGTTAATCCTAGGTCGAGTATCTGCTCGGGTTTAAACCACCTCTTCCACTTAGTTCCATCCTTTTTACTGAGTAGTTAGATCGAGCATTTCTCTTCTTCTCAGTCCTATTCATACAATCTATTCCCTAAGACGAGCGTGATATCTTAGCAACAGGTGCCACATCATGTTTTGAATGGGGTTTTCCATTCAACACCCTGCTTCATACTTACTTGATGGTACCCACTCTTTAGATCAATCTTGGAGAAGAGTGTTGATGAGGCCCCGGTACTAGCTCAAGTATCACTCAGAGAAGAACACATGGAGGAACCCGAGTACTAACTTGAGGAAGAGAAGAACTCCGAAGCTCCTACCATACCACTGAGGATTATGAAGAGGAACATCACATGCGTATACAAGACAAGATTCAATGCATATATACAAGGAGCTTTAAGATGCTAGGAGAGCACGTGAGGGCACCCGAGAGATACCGATAGACCTTAGCGCGAGAACAATGAGCCTAGAAAACTCTTGGGAGCTGACTTTTTTTGGAAGGCATGAGATTAGTATCTTCACTATTTCGTTGAAGTGAAGACACCCTTAAGAGGTCAAGGTATTGTACTCTTTTTCTCCATCTCGGGATTTTTCCACATGGTTTACCGAGTGGGTTTTTAATGAGGCAAGATCTCTTGATGCATCACATTCTTTACCATTGTTTATCTTGCTTGGATATCCCTATGACAAAATAAGGTAAACAAGGGATGTGACCCTATCTACCAAGATGAGAATTATCTAACTAAAGTCTTTTTCTCTTTTCCTAAAAACGGTTTAAGTAAGTTTTTGTGTTAAAAGAGGTCCAAATTTGGTGAATGTTAGAATATTTGGACCAAGTTGTAATTAGTATAAGATCAGACCTAGAGGATATGTGAAAAATCCTCTAAAAACTCTTGTAATGGATTAAACCGCTTTTACACAAAATCTTGAGAAACTTTTTCTCCTTTTTCCTTGAGAGATTCAAGGTTATTCTTCACTCCTCGATTCCTAACTCAGAGTGGGGTGCGTTGTATCAAGAGATTGTCACTCCTCTTGTGGTTCACGCTTCAACCCAGCTTCTATCAATCCCATCGTTAATCCTAGGTCGAGTATCTCTTCGGGTTTAAACCACCTCTTCCGCTTAGTTCCATCCTTTTTACTGAGTAGTTAGATCGAGCATTTCTCTTCTTCTCAGTCCTATTCATACAGTTTATTCCCTAAGACGAGCTTGATATCTTAGTAACCGGTGCCACATCATGTTTTGAATGGGGTTTTCCATTCACCACCCTCCTTCATACTTACTTGATGGTACCCGCTCTTTAGATCAATCTTGGAGAAGAGTGTTGATGAGGCCCCGACACTAGCTCAAGTATCACTCAGAGAAGAACACATGGAGGAACCCGAGTACTAACTTGAGGAAGAGAAGAACTCCAAAGCTCCTTCCATACCACTAAGGATTATGAAGAGGAACATCACAAGCGTATACAGGACAAGATTCAATGCATATATACAAGGAGCTTTAAGATGCTAGGAGAGCACGTGAGAGCACCCGAGAGATACCGATAGACCTTAGCGCGAGAAAAATGAGCCTAGAAAACTCTTGGGAGCTGAATTTTTTTGGAAGGCATGAGATTAGTATCTTCAAGGTATTGTACTCTTTTTCTCCACCCCGGGATTTTTCCACATGGTTTACCGAGGGGGTTTTTAATGAGGCAAGATCTCTTGATGCATCACATTCTTTACCATTGTTTATCTTGCTTGGAAATCCCTATGACGAAATAAGGTAAAGGTGAGATCTGATCCTATCTACCAAGATGACATTTATCAAACTAAAGTCTTTTTCTCTTTTCCTAAAAACAGTTTATGTAAGTTTTGGTGTTAAAAGAGGTCCAAATTTGGTGAAACTTAGAATATTTGGACCAAGTTGTAATTAGTATATGATCAGACCTAGAGAATATGTAAAAAAGCCTCTAAAAACTCTTGTCATGGATTAAACCGCTTTTACACAAAAACTTGAGAAACTTTTTCTCCTTTTTTCTTGAGAGATTCAAGGTTATTCTTCACTCCTCGATTCCTAGCTCAGAGTGGGGTGCGCTGTATCAAGGGATTGGTTCTCTTCTTGTGGTTCACGCTTCAACCCACCTTCTATCAATCCCATAGTTAATCCTAGGTCGAGTGTCTCCTTGGGTTTAAACCACCTCTTCCACTTAGTTCCATCCTTTTTACTGAGTAGTTAGATCGAGCATTTCTCTTCTTCTCAGTCCTATTCATACAATCTATTTCCTAAGACGAGCTTGATATCTTAGCAACCGGTGCCACATCATGTTTTGAATGGGGTTTTCCATTCACCACCCTGCTTCATACTTACTTGATGGTACCTGCTCTTTAGATCAATCTTGGAGAAGAGTTGATGAGGCTCCCACACTAGCTCAAGCATCACTCTAAGAAGAACACGTGGAGGAACCCGAGTACTAACATGAGGAAGAGAAGAACTCCGAAGCTCCTACCATACCACTGAGGATTATGAAGAGGAACATCACAAGCGTCTACAGGACAAGATTCAATGCATACATACAAGGAGCACTAAGATGCGAGGAGAGCACCTGAGGGCACCCGAGAGATACCAATAGACCTTAGCGCTATAACAGTGAGCCTAGAAAACTCTTGGGAGCTGACTTTTTTTGGAAGGCATGAGTTTAGTATCTTCACTATTTCGTTGAAGAGAAGACACCCTTAAGAAGTCAAGGTATTGTACTCTTTTTCTCCACCTCGGGATTTTTCCACATGGTTTACCGAGGGGGTTTTTAATGAGGCAAGATGATGTGATCATGGATAGCTGACGGAAGTCGCTTGAAGCTGAGGACGCCTTGACCATGCCAAGTGGACCAATGACAAGATCACGTGCCAAAGAGTTCCAGAAAGCAATCAGTGGATTACTCACTCAAGCTCATTCGCCAAAGGACTAGCTCGAAGACATGGATAAGAAAATCATCTTGGTTGCTCGAGTGGACTAATAAACGGGTGATTCGTTTGTACTCTTTTTCCTAGCCTTTGGTTTTGTCCCAATGGGTTTTCCAAAGGAAGGTTTTAATGAGGCAAATGGGTCACTCTAATCCATCAAGTCCACAAGAGGCCACAAGAGAAGTTTCAGTCCAAGTCCAAGTTATGTTTGGGTCTTTTTTTTCAGAAGTATCAAGCCCAAAGGAGGGATTGTTGGCCCAAATATCATTGTCTCTATGCATGAAAACGCCCAGCCTTATTTGGAGAAGATGTAGGTGCTTGAGTAGTTCAAAAGTCCCTCGGGAAATAGTTAATATCGTTGTTAATTTTGCGTTTAATTATGACTTCTTCTTTACTCTTTCTTTTTTTCTTTATAACTTTAGTTTTCTTAAGAAATAAGGATCCACCTTTTTTTTATAAAATATTGAGAGTGATTTCTCCTGTGTTCGTTGAAGAACATTTCCCGATTGTTTGGTGTGTAATATCCTTCAATCAAACCGATTCAACGGTGTGTCATATCCGTGAATCAAACCTTGGCATTCTTGAGTGTGTCATATCTCGAGAAATTCATTGAGGAAATATCAGAGGTCTTCCGCAACCTTTGTGTGATCCATTCATTCCATCCTTTCACGATTACCCCTCGAAAGTGCGAAATCCCGGGAAGATTCATATCATTTGGTATCAGAGCACCCTTTCGGGATCGGTATTTGTTTCTGTTCATCTTATCATCTTAAAGTTATCATTTTCTCTTGTCTTTTTTCTGTTTTCTGATCAGATCAATTCATTTGGAATCGAAGAAAAAAAAATCGGTTTGATTGTTAGACATCTAGGCGATTAAATCTGTTCATCTTTGGCGATTTTTGATTCAATGATCTGATCAATTTTTTTCAGTTTGATCTTTATTTTCCTTCTAAATCTGATCAGTTTGTGTTTAAAAAAAAAAAAAAAAAAGAAACCCATCGGACACAAAAAAAAAAAAAAGAGAAAAAAAGGGGTCTGTCCGATTTAAATGTTCTAAGCAAGTTATATTTTTGTTGTTCTAAATTATTCTCTTAAATTTTCCTGATCAATCTTGATCTGTTTCGAATAAAAAAAAAAAAACACTACTAAATCTTTTCTTTCTATCTCGATTCTAATCGTTTCGTTTTGAGTTGTTGGAATTATTCATCGGATTTGATCGGTTTTGTTCGATACGAACCATTGAAGAAATCACTGAGAGAGGACATCTTGAGTGTTGAGTGTGGAGTGAATAAAAAGGAGAGAAACACTTGTGAGGATCGACTTTTTATTACTAACGGTTTGTTAAGTGTGCAGGGAAAATTAATATGTCTAATCACGAAAGCGATGCTGAGAACACTAACCGAGCACGAGGAGTAAGAAACAATAACAATCTGGACGTGCAAGCCCTTATGGGAGAGATGAGGCGATTGTTGAGGCGTGAGATGGAAGCAGTCAATGAAAGGATCGATACGATTCAAGAATCCGTTAATCAAGGATTGCCTCAAAATACTGCTGGTAGAAGAAGAAGACAACAACCTCAAGAAGAAGATGAAGAGGACGAGTTGAATTACTACAGCAGAGGTAGTTAAGCTTCTAATCGGAGTCGAAGAAGGCCGAGACGTGTAAGAGAAGCTGGGGTTCGAAATGAGGACAATCTCAGTGGATTGAAGTTGAAGATACTGCCATTTCATGGGAAGAATGATCCAGATGCCTACTTGGAGTGGGAGAAGAAAATTGAGCTCGTGTTTGATTGTCAAAATTATTCGGAGCAAAAGAAAGTTCAAGTAGCGGCGACGGAATTTTATGACTATGCTATTAATTGGTGGGATCAGATCGTGACAAGTAGAAGACGCAACCGTGAACCGCCCATAGTCACTTGGGAAGAGATGAAAAATCTGATGAGGAAGAGATTTGTTCCTAGCCACTACCATCGGGAGTTACATCAAAAGCTTAGGCGATTAACTCAGGGCAGTAAGAGTGTGGAGGATTATTTTCAAGAAATGGAGTCCCTAATGATCAAAGCTGATATAGATGAAGATGCTGAGGCAACAATGGCAAGGTTCTTGAGTGGGTTGGCTCGAGATATACAAGATAGAATGGAGCTTCAAACATATGCTGATTTGGAGGAAATGTTCCATAAGGCTGTTTTGGTTGAACAACAAATTAAGAGGAGGGGTACTTCTAGGCTTTCCTATGGAGCTGGAGCAGCCAATGCTAGGACGAGTTACAGCCGAGAAGATAAGTCTGTTGTTAAGCCAAAACCCGACCCTAAGCCTTACGCCAATACTCAAGACGCCAAAGGAAAAGCTGTGGCGACTTCGTCTAGAAACCGGGACGTTAAATGTTTCAAGTGTCAAGGGAGAGGACATTACGCCAATGAGTGCACCAATAGAAGGACTATGATCCTATTGGATAATGGCGAGATTGAAACTGAGGAGGAAGAGCTTGAAAGTGATAGTGAGACCGAGGAAGCGGACATAGAGTTACCAGCCACCGGAGAATTATTGGTAACAAGACGTTCCTTGAGTATTCAAGTTAAGGATACTGTCCAAGAGCAGCGGGAGAACTTATTTCACACGAGATGCTTGGTACAAGGTAAAGTTTGCAGCCTTATTATTGATGGTGGGAGCTGTACTAATGTGGCTAGTGAAACAATGGTGAAGAAGTTAGGGTTGGAAGTTAAGATGCATCCAAAACCTTATCAGCTTCAATGGCTAAATGATGCTGGCGAGATGACCGTGAGCAGCCAAGTATTGGTTCCTATAACCATAGGCATGTATGAGGACGAAATTCTTTGTGATATTTTACCTATGGAGGCGGGCCACATCTTGCTTGGAAGACCTTGGCAGTTCGATAGAAGGGTCTTACATGACGGTTTTACTAATCGATACTCATTTGAGTACAATGGCCGAAAGACGATACTTGCTCCATTAACACCACAAGAAGTTCATCAAGATCAACTTCAGCTGAAAAAAGAAGGAAAAACCATTGTGAGTGAACCCCTAAACACACCACCTCAAAATAAAAACGAGAGTTTGAGAAAAACCAAGAAAAAGGCCTGTGAGAGTAAACCCGTGAGGCATTCAAACTTCTTTGTGAGGTCTAATGTGGTTAAGAGAGCTCCGTTCTCTAAACAACCCGTTCTATTATTTATTTACAAAGAAGCTTTGCTGAACCTTACTAACCCCGTACCGGATTTTCCGAGTAAAATTACTTCTATTTTGCAGGATTTTGAAGACGTCTTTCCAGAAGAAAACCCCAAGGGATTGCCGCCTATTCGTGGGATTGAGCACCAGATCGATTTTGTGCCGGGAGCTTCACTTCCTAACAGGCCAGCGTATAGAACCAACCCAGTTGAGACTAAGGAGCTTCAAAAGCAAGTGAGTGAGCTGATGGACAAAGGATACATCCGAGAGAGCATGAGCCCTTGTGCTGTGCCGGTGCTGCTTGTTCCAAAGAAGGACGGAACTTGGAGGATGTGCATTGATTGTCGAGCCATCAACAATATCACTGTAAAGTATCGCCATCCTATCCCTCGTTTAGATGATATGTTAGATGAGCTTCATGGTTCTAGCATATTTTCGAAAATAGATCTTAAAAGTGGATACCATCAAATTAGGATGAAAGAGGGTGATGAATGGAAAACTGCGTTTAAAACTAAACATGGCTTGTATGAATGGTTAGTTATGCCATTTGGATTAAAAAATGCACCTAGTACTTTCATGAGGTTGATGAATCATGTTTTGAGGAGCTTCATTGGAATTTTTATTGTTGTTTACTTTAATGATATCTTAGTCTACAGCAAAAATTTAGAAGAACATGTTAAGCATCTAGAAGCGGTTTTGATGGTACTTAGGAAAGAAAAACTGTATGCTAATCTGAAGAAATGCACTTTTTGTACGGATAACGTTGTGTTTCTAGGCTTTGTTATAAGTGCAGATGGCATCAAAGTGGACGAAGAGAAGGTTAGAGCTGTCCGCGAATGGCCCAGTCCGAAAACCATAGGAGATGTGAGGAGTTTCCATGGGCTTGCGGGATTCTATCAAAGATTTGTGAAAGATTTCAGTACCATAGCTGCTCCTCTCACTGAAGTGATTAAGAAAAGTGTAGGATTTAAATGGGAGAATGCACAAGAAGAAGCGTTCTAAGCGTTAAAGGATAAACTCACCAATGCACCACTTTTATCTTTACCGAATTTTCTTAAAACTTTTGAAATTGAGTGTGATGCATCAGGTGTAGGTATTGGAGCTGTCTTGATGCAAGAGAAGAAGCCCATAGCCTTTTTTAGTGAGAAGCTTGGAGGAGCTACGCTGAACTATCCAACCTACGACAAGGAGTTGTATGCGCTAGTCCGAGCCTTGCAAACGTGGCAACACTACCTCTGGCCAAAGGAGTTTGTCATTCATACTGACCACGAGTCTTTGAAGCATTTAAAGGGTCAGCATAAGCTCAATAAGAGGCATGCTAGGTGGGTAGAGTTTATCGAAACATTTCCCTATGTGATCAAGTACAAACAAGGTAACGAAAACGTAGTTGCTGATGCCTTATCTCGAAGGTATGCCTTGATTTCGACTTTGGATGCTAAATTATTGGGATTTGAACACCTTAAAGATCTTTATCAAACTGATTCTGATTTTCAAGATAATTACAAGTCTTGTGAGAAGTTTGCTTTTGGGAAATATTTTAGGCATGACGGCTTTCTTTTCTTTGAAAATCGTTTGTGTGTGCCTAATTGTTCTTTGAGAGACTTGCTAGTTAGGGAGGCACATGGAGGAGGCTTGATGGGGCATTTTGGGATCGACAAGACTTTAAAAGTGATGCAAGAACACTTCTACTGGCCGCAAATGAAGAGAGATGTGGAAAGAATCTGCGGGAGATGTGTTACATGCAAACAAGCCAAATCGAAGGTACAGTCCCAAGGTATGTACACGCCCTTGCCTATTCCTGATCAGCCTTGGACTGACATTTCTATGGATTTTCTGCTTGGATTACCTAGAACTAGGACTGGAAAGGATTTGATTTTTGTGGTTGTCGATAGGTTCTCTAAAATGGCACATTTTCTTGCTTGTCATAAAACTGATGATGCTTCTCACATAGCTGACTTGTTCTTTAAAGAAATAGTTCGACTGCATGGAATGCCTAGGACTATAGTCAGTGATAGGGATACGAAGTTCTTGAGCTATTTCTGGAAAACACTTTGGTCTAAGTTAGGAACTAAGTTGTTGTTCTCAACTACTTGTCATCCCCAATCCGATGGACAAACTGAAGTGGTTAATAGAACTTTGTCTACCTTGTTGCGTGCCTTGATAAAAAAGAACTTGAAAACTTGGGAAGAATGTTTACCACATGTAGAATTTGCATATAATCGATCAGTGCATTCCGCCACAAAGTTTTCTCCGTTTGAAATTTTTTATGGCTTTAATCCTTTATCTCCTTTGGATCTAACCCCATTGCCTTTGAGTGAAAGAGCAAACTTGGATGGGAAAAAGAAAGCTGAACTTGTTAAGCAGATTCATGAGAAGACAAAACATAACATAGAGGAGAAGACAAAGTTGTACGCCAAACAAGCTAACAAGGGCAGGCGCAAGAAGATCTTTGAGGAAGGAGATCACGTATGGATACACCTAAGGAAGGAGAGATTTCCGGCTGAGAGGAAGTCCAAGCTTATGCCAAGAATTGACGGTCCATTGAGAATTACAAAGAAGATCAACGATAATGCTTATCAACTCGATCTCCAAGGTAAGTACAATGTAAGTTCAAGCTTCAATGTTTCTGACTTAATCCCTTTTGTTGCAGATGAACCAGATTTGAGGACAAACCCTTTTCAAGAGGGAGGGGATGATGTGATCATGGATAGCTCACGGAAGTCGCTTGAAGCTGAGGACGCCTTGACCATGCCAAGTGGACCAATGACAAGATCACGTGCCAAAGAGTTCCAGAAAGCAATCAGTGGATTACTCACTCAAGCTCATTCGCCAAAGGACCAGCTCGAAGACATGGATAAGAAAATCATCTTGGTTGCTCGAGTGGACTAATAAACGGGTGATTCGTTTGTACTCTTTTTCCTAGCCTTTGGTTTTGTCCCAATGGGTTTTCCAAAGGAAGGTTTTAATGAGGCAAATGGGTCACTCTAATCCATCAAGTCCACAAGAGTCCACAAGAGAAGTTTCAGTCCAAGTCCAAGTTATGTTTGGGTCTTTTTTTTCAGAAGTATCAAGCCCAAAGGAGGGATTGTTGGCCCAAATATCATTGTCTCTATGCATGAAAACGCCCAGCCTTATTTGGAGAAGATGTAGGTGCTTGAGTAGTTCAAAATTCCCTCGGGAAATAGTTAATATCGTTGTTAATTCTGCGTTTAATTATGACTTCTTCTTTACTCTTTCTTTTTTTCTTTATAACTTTAGTTTTCTTAAGAAATAGGGAATCACCTTTTTTTTATAAAATATTGAGAGTGATTTCTCCTGTGTTCGTTGAAGAACATTTCCCGATTGTTTGGTATGTAATATCCTTCAATCAAACCGATTCAACGGTGTGTCATATCCGTGAATCAAACCTTGGCGTTCTTGAGTGTGTCATATCTCGAGAAAGTCATTGAAGAAATATTAGAGGTCTTCCGCAACCTTTGTGTGATCCTGTCATTCCATCCTTTCACGATTACCCCTCGAAAGTGCGAAATCTCGGGAAGATTCATATCAGTACGTGAAGGACTAATTGACAGGAACCTACGTACCGGACAGTCCGCAGACAATCTGGCCCGATCACTACCTGTTCCGCAGACCAATCCGTAGACAAGTCTGGCCCAATCAGTACCCGTTCCCCGGATGAAAGCTATCCGTCCTCGACCAGTCCACAGACAGGCGATGCCAAGCACCCAGACTCGTCATCACCCGATCAAGACAAGGCTATGGAGGTTCATAACCTTCCATCTGGACCCATCAAAAGAAGCAAGGTCAAGCTCTATTGAGACAAGTTCGGACGAACGGTTCAACGCTTCATGGACCACGAAACCACCAAGACCGAGCTGACCCGCACCAACACCGACCCTAAGGAACTAAGCATCTTCACCAGCACAAGGTGAAGACGCATCTAAGACGCCAAGAGAAATGCACCCTTTTTCCCTGTCCGTATTTATCCCATGAGGTTTGCCGGATAGGTTTTTAACGAAGCACAGATACTTGGTGCAACACACTTCACCTTGGTCAACCTTCTTAACGTCCGGGGCAAGGAAGGTTAACGAAACGCGTTTTCTATCCCAAGGAGCCCACCCGCATTTTGGGTTTCATTTCATTAAGTTTTATTTGCTTTTGTTGTTTGCCTTTAAGCGGCCCAAACGAGCTTGTTCGTTTAAGGCCTTATTCAAACGCATAGACCCTTCTTTTGTAAGCCTATAAAAGGCGTGTAACCCCTTCATTAAATGATTAGACTTTTGCATAAAATTACTTAGAGTTTTCTCTTTCAAGGTCCAATCGAGTTTATTCTCTTGAACCTCTCTCAGGTAACGCTTCGTCAAATAGGGCTTGGAACCGTCACCAACTTTGCCGTATCAAGGGATGTTCCATACCCTTGTGCCGCATCTCACTCCATTCCATCTCTTTTGTGAAGAATTAGGTCGAGTCATCCTCGGTTCTTCGCTCCTTCCTTCTATCCTTAGTCCTTATCGTTTCAGTAACCGGTCTTAGAACGAGTCGTAACCTGTTTGTCGACTAGTACCCGTGACAGATCCTTGGATCAGAGCTAAACGCTCCTCTAGTTCACTTTTATCTTTCTTTTCTCGGGAAAACGTTGAGCTAAGCCTTGACCAAGTGTTAAGCTTTGGTTCCTTCGTTACCAAACCTTTCTGGACTAGATAGGCTGAGATCTGACCCAATGTTGGACTCTCGGCTTATCTTTCAGTCCGACACTTTTATCTTTTATTTCTAAGGAGAAAACGTTTTTGTTGCTTGTTTTTAACTAGTTTGGGTCAAGTAGGAAGGTTACGAACTCTGTGACGTTCCAAGCTTCGACCGCGTCCTTACTAGTCTAGCCAGAAAACGAGTTGAGTTTGAAACCAGTTTTCAAGACTCGGCTCCCTCCATTTTTCTCGAGCTTTACTAGTTCCTTTGGCCAAGAAACATCATTTCCTCGACCAAGCCACGTTTTGGCTCGACGGATTGACACGTTACCCCGTGTGGTCCCAAGTTAGACCACGTCGTTAGGGAATCATAGGTCGAGTATCTCCTCGGGTTTAAAACACCTCTTCCACTTAGTTCCATCCTTTTTACTGAGTAGTTAGATCGAGCATTTCTCTTCTTCTCAGTCCTATTCATACAATCTATTTCCTAAGACGAGCTTGATATCTTAGCAACCGGTGCCACATCATGTTTTGAATGGGGTTTTCCATTCACCACCCTGTTTCATACTTACTTGATGGTACCCGCTCTTTAGATCAATCTTGGAGAAGAGTGTTGATGAGGCCCTGACACTAGCTCAAGCATCACTCTGAGAAGAACACGTGGAGGAACCCGAGTACTAACTTGAGGAAGAGAAGAACTCCGAAGCTCCTACCATACCACTGAGGATTATGAAGAGGAACATCACAAGCGTCTACAGGACAAGATTAAATGCATACATACAAGGAGCACTAAGATGCGAGGAGAGCACCTGAGAGCACCCGAGAGATACCAATAGACCTTAGCGCTATAACAGTGAGCCTATAAAACTCTTGGGAGCTGACTTTTTTTGGAAGGCATGAGTTTAGTATCTTCACTATTTCGTTGAAGAGAAGACACCCTTAAGAAGTCAAGGTATTGTACTCTTTTTCTCCACCTCGGGATTTTTCCACATGGTTTACCGAGGGGGTTTTTAATGAGGCAAGATGTCTTGATGCATCACATTCTTTACCATTGTTTATCTTGCTTGGAAATCCCTATGACGAAATAAGGTAAAGAAGGGATGTGATCCTATCTACCAATATGACATTTACCTAATTAAAGTCTTCTTCTCTTTTCCTAAAAAAGGTGTAAGTATATTTTGGTGTTAAAAGAGGTTCAAATTAGGTGAATGTTATAATATTTGGACCAAGTTGTAATTAGTATAAGATCAGACCTAGAGGATATGTGTAAAAGCCTCTAAAAACTCTTGTAATGGATTTAAGCCGCTTTTACACAAAAACTTGAGAAACTTTTTCTCCTTTTTTCTTGAGAGATTCAAGGTTATTCTTCACTCCTCGATTCCTAGCTCAGAGTAGGGTGCGCTGTATCAAGAGATTGGTACTCCTCTTGTGGTTCACGCTTCAACCCACCTTCTATCAATCCCATAGTTAATCCTAGGGCGAGTATCTCCTCGGGTTTAAACCACCTCTTCTGCTAGTTCCATCCTTTTTACCGAGTAGTTAGATCGAGCATTTCTCTTCTTCTCAGTCCTATTCATACAGTTTATTCTCTAAGACGAGCTTGATATCTTAGCAATAGGTGCTACATCATGTTTAGAATGGGGTTTTCCATTCACCACCCTCCTTCATATTTACTTGATGGTACCCGCTCTTTAGATCAATCTTGGAGAAGAGTGTTGATGAGGCCCCGACACTAGCTCAAGCATCACTCTGAGAGGAACACGTGGATGAACCCGAGGACTAACTTGAGGAAGAGAAGAACTCCGAAGCTCCTACCATACCACTGAGGATTATGAAGAGGAACATCACAAGCGTGTACAGGACAAGATTCAATGCATACATACAAGGAGCTCTAAGATGCGAGGAGAGCACCTGAGGGCACCTGAGAGATACCTATAGACCTTAGCGCGATAACAGTGAGCCTCGAAAACTCTTGGGAGCTGACTTTTTTTGGAAGGCATGAGTTTAGTATCTTCACTTTTTCGTTAAAGTGAAGACACCCTTAAGACGTCAAGGTATTGTACTCTTTTTCTCCACCTCGGGATTTTTCCACATGGTTTACCGAGGGGGTTTTTAATGAGGCAAGATGTCTTGATGCATCACATTCTTTTCCATTGTTTATCTTGCTTGGAAATCCCTATGACGAAATAAGGTAAAGGTGAGATCTGATCCTATCTACCAAGATGACATTTGTCTAACTAAAGTCTTTTTCTCTTTTCCTAAAAACGGTTTATGTAAGTTTTGGTGTTAAAAGAGGTCCAAATTAGGTGAATGTTATAATATTTGGACCAAATTGTAATTAGTATAAGATCAGACCTATAGGATATGTGAAAAAGCCTCTAAAAACTCTTGTAATGGATTAAACCGCTTTTACACAAAAACTTGAGAAACTTTTTCTCCTTTTTTCTTGAGAGATTCAAAGTAATTCTTCACTCCTCGATTCCTAGCTCAGAGTGGGGTGCGTTGTATCAAGAGATTGTCACTCCTCTTGTGGTTCACGCTTCAACCCACCTTCTATCAATCCCATAGTTAATCCTAGGTCGAGTATCTCCTCGGGTGTAAACCACCTCTTCTGCCTAGTTCCATCCTTTTTACCGAGTAGTTAGATCGAGCATTTCTCTTCTTCTCAGTCCTATTCATACAGTCTATTCCCTAAGATGAGCTTTATATCTTAGCAACCGGTGCCACATCATGTTTTTAATGGGGTTTTCCATTCACCACCCTCCTTCATACTTAATTGATGGTACCCGCTCTTTAGATCAATCTTGGAGAAGAATGTTGATGAGGCCCCGGCACTTGCTCAAGCATCACTTTGAGAAAAACACGTGGAGGAATCCAAGGACTAACTTGAGGAAGAGAAGAACTTCGAAGCTCCTACCATACCACTGAGGATTATGAAGAGGAACATCACAAGCGTATACAGGACAAGATTCAATGCATACATACAAGGAGCTCTAAGATGCGATGAGAGCACCTGAGGGCACCCGAGAGATATCGATAGACCTTAGCGCGAGAACAGTGAACCTAGAAAACTTTTGGGAGCTTACTTTTTTTGGAAGGCATGAGTTTAGTATCTTCACTTTTTCGTTGAAGTGAAGACACCCTTAAGACGTCAAGGTATTGTACTCGTTTTCTCCACCTCGGGATTTTTCCACATGGTTTACCGAAGGGGTTTTTCATGAGGCAAGATATCTTGATGCATCACATTCTTTACCATAGTTTATCTTTCTTGGAATTCCCTATGACGAGATAAGGTAAACAAGGGATGTGACTCTATATACCAGGAAGACATTTATCTAACTAAAGCCTTTTTCTCTTTTCCTAAAAACGGTTTAAGTAAGTTTTGGAGTTAAAAGGGGTCCAAATTTGGTGAATTTTAGAAAATTTGGACCAAGTTATAATTAGTATAAGATCAGACCTAGAGGATATGTGAAAAAGCCTCTAAAAACTCTTGTAAAGGATTTAAGCCGTTTTTACACAAAAACTTGAGAAACTTTTTCTCTTTTTTCCTTGAGAGATTCAAGGTTATTCTTCACTCCTCGATTCCTAGCTCAGAGTGGGGTGCGCTGTATCAAAAGATTGGTACTCCTCTTGTGGTTCACGCTTCAACCCACCTTCTACCAATCCCTTAGTTAATCCTAGGTCGAGAATCTCCTCTGGTTTAAACCACCTCTTCCGCTTAGTTCCATCCTTTTTACCGTGTAGTTAGATCGAGCATTTCTCTTCTTCTTAGTCCTATTCTTATAGTCTATTCCCTAAGACGAGCTTGATATCTTAGCAACCGGTGCCACATCATGTTTTGAATGGGGTTTTCCATTCACTACCATCCTTCATACTTACTTGATAGTACCCGCTCTTTAGATCAATCTTGGAGAAGAGTGTTGATGAGGCCCCGGCACTAGCTCAAGCATCACTCTGAGAAGAACACGTGGAGGAACCCGAGGAATAACTTGAGGAAGAGAAGAACTCCGAAGCTCCTACCATACCACTAAGGATTATGAAGAGGAACATCACAAGCATCTACAGGACAAGATTCAATGCATACATACAAGGAGCTCTAAGGTGCGAGGAGAGCACCTGAGGGCACCCGAGAGATACCGATAAACCTTAGCACGATAACAGTGAGCCTAGAAAACTCTTGGGAGCTGACTTTTTTTGGAAGGCATGAGTTTAGTATCTTCACTTTTTCGTTGAAGTGAAGACACCCTTAAGACGTCAAGGTATTGTACTCTTTTTCTCCACCTCGGGATTTTTCCACATGGTTTACTGAAGGGGTTTTTAATGACGCAAGATCTCTTGATGCATCACATTCTTTACCATTGTTTATCTTTCTTGGAAATCCCTATGACGAAATAAGGTAAACAAGGGATGTGACCCTATCTACCAAGATGACATTTATCTAACTAAAGCCTTTTTCTCTTTTCCTAAAAACGGTTTAAGTAAGTTTTGGTGTTAAAAGAGGTCCAAATTTGGAGAATTTTAGAATATTTGGACCAAGTTGTATTTTGTATAAGATCATACCTAGAGGATATGTGAAAAAGCCTCTAAAAACTCTTGTAATGGATTAAACCGCTTTTACACAAAAACTTGAGAAACTTTTTCTCCTTTTTTCTTGATAGATTCAAGGTTATTCTTCACTTCTAGATTTCTAGCTTAGAGTTGGGTGCGTTGTATCAAGAGATTGTCACTCCTCTTGTGGTTCACGCTCAACCCACCTTCTATCAATCCCATAGTTAATCCTAGGTCGAGTATCTCCTCGAGTTTAAACCACCTCTTCCGCTTAGTTCCATCCTTTTTACCGAGTAGTTAGATCGAGCATTTCTCTTCTTCTCATCCTATTCATACAGTCTATTCCCTAAGACAAGCTTGATATCTTAGCAACCGGTGCCACATCATGTTTTGAATGGGGTTTTCCATTCACCACCCTCCTTCATACTTACTTGATGGTACCCGCTCTTTAGATCAATCTTGGAGACGAGTGTTGATGAGGCCCCGACACTAGCTCAAGCATCACTCTGAGAGGAACACGTGGATGTACCCGAGGACTAACTTGAGGAAGAGAAGAACTCCGAAGCTCCTACCATACCACTGAGGATTATGAAGAGGAACATTACAAGCGTGTACAGGACAAGATTCAATGCATACATACAAGGAGCTCTAAGATGCGAGGAGAGCACCTGAGGGCACCTGAGAGATACCTATAGACCATAGCGCGATAACAGTGAGCCTAGAAACTCTTGGGAGCTGACTTTTTTTGGAAGGCATGAGTTTAGTATCTTCACTTTTTCGTTAAAGTGAAGACACCCTTAAGACGTCAAGGTATTGTACTCTTTTTCTCCACCTCGGGATTTTTCCACATGGTTTACCGAGGGGGTTTTTAATGAGGCAAGATGTCTTGATGCATCACATTCTTTACCATTGTTTATCTTGCTTGGAAATCCCTATGACGAAATAAGGTAAAGAAGGGATGTGATCCTATCTACCAATATGACATTTACCTAATTAAAGTCTTCTTCTCTTTTCCTAAAAAAGGTGTAAGTATATTTTGGTGTTAAAAGAGGTTCAAATTAGGTGAATGTTATAATATTTGGACCAAGTTGTAATTAGTATAAGATCAGACCTAGAGGATATGTGTAAAAGCCTCTAAAAACTCTTGTAATGGATTTAAGCCGCTTTTACACAAAAACTTGAGAAACTTTTTCTCCTTTTTTCTTGAGAGATTCAAGGTTATTCTTCACTCCTCGATTCCTAGCTCAGAGTAGGGTGCGCTGTATCAAGAGATTGGTACTCCTCTTGTGGTTCACGCTTCAACCCACCTTCTATCAATCCCATAGTTAATCCTAGGGCGAGTATCTCCTCGGGTTTAAACCACCTCTTCTGCTAGTTCCATCCTTTTTACCGAGTAGTTAGATCGAGCATTTCTCTTCTTCTCAGTCCTATTCATACAGTTTATTCTCTAAGACGAGCTTGATATCTTAGCAATAGGTGCCACATCATGTTTAGAATGGGGTTTTCCATTCACCACCCTCCTTCATATTTACTTGATGGTACCCGCTCTTTAGATCAATCTTGGAGAAGAGTGTTGATGAGGCCCCGACACTAGCTCAAGCATCACTCTGAGAGGAACACGTGGATGTACCCGAGGACTAACTTGAGGAAGAGAAGAACTCCGAAGCTCCTACCATACCACTGAGGATTATGAAGAGGAACATCACAAGCGTGTACAGGACAAGATTCAATGCATACATACAAGGAGCTCTAAGATGCGAGGAGAGCACCTGAGGGCACCTGCGAGATACCTATAGACCTTAGCGCGATAACAGTGAGCCTCGAAAACTCTTGGGAGCTGACTTTTTTTGGAAGGCATGAGTTTAGTATCTTCACTTTTTCGTTAAAGTGAAGACACCCTTAAGACGTCAAGGTATTGTACTCTTTTTCTCCACCTCGGGATTTTTCCACATGGTTTACCGAGGGGGTTTTTAATGAGGCAAGATGTCTTGATGCATCACATTCTTTTCCATTGTTTATCTTGCTTGGAAATCCCTATGACGAAATAAGGTAAAGGTGAGATCTGATCCTATCTACCAAGATGACATTTGTCTAACTAAAGTCTTTTTCTCTTTTCCTAAAAACGGTTTATGTAAGTTTTGGTGTTAAAAGAGGTCCAAATTAGGTGAATGTTATAATATTTGGACCAAATTGTAATTAGTATAAGATCAGACCTATAGGATATGTGAAAAAGCCTCTAAAAACTCTTGTAATGGATTAAACCGCTTTTACACAAAAACTTGAGAAACTTTTTCTCCTTTTTTCTTGAGAGATTCAAAGTAATTCTTCACTCCTCGATTCCTAGCTCAGAGTGGGGTGCGTTGTATCAAGAGATTGTCACTCCTCTTGTGGTTCACGCTTCAACCCACCTTCTATCAATCCCATAGTTAATCCTAGGTCGAGTATCTCCTCGGGTGTAAACCACCTCTTCTGCCTAGTTCCATCCTTTTTACCGAGTAGTTAGATCGAGCATTTCTCTTCTTCTCAGTCCTATTCATACAGTCTATTCCCTAAGATGAGCTTTATATCTTAGCAACCGGTGCCACATCATGTTTTTAATGGGGTTTTCCATTCACCACCCTCCTTCATACTTAATTGATGGTACCCGCTCTTTAGATCAATCTTGGAGAAGAATGTTGATGAGGCCCCGGCACTTGCTCAAGCATCACTTTGAGAAAAACACGTGGAGGAATCCAAGGACTAACTTGAGGAAGAGAAGAACTTCGAAGCTCCTACCATACCACTGAGGATTATGAAGAGGAACATCACAAGCGTATACAGGACAAGATTCAATGCATACATACAAGGAGCTCTAAGATGCGATGAGAGCACCTGAGGGCACCCGAGAGATATCGATAGACCTTAGCGCGAGAACAGTGAACCTAGAAAACTCTTGGGAGCTTACTTTTTTTGGAAGGCATGAGTTTAGTATCTTCACTTTTTCGTTGAAGTGAAGACACCCTTAAGACGTCAAGGTATTGTACTCGTTTTCTCCACCTCGGGATTTTTCCACATGGTTTACCGAAGGGGTTTTTCATGAGGCAAGATATCTTGATGCATCACATTCTTTACCATAGTTTATCTTTCTTGGAATTCCCTATGACGAGATAAGGTAAACAAGGGATGTGACTCTATCTACCAGGAAGACATTTATCTAACTAAAGCCTTTTTCTCTTTTCCTAAAAACGGTTTAAGTAAGTTTTGGAGTTAAAAGGGGTCCAAATTTGGTGAAATTTAGAAAATTTGGACCAAGTTATAATTAGTATAAGATCAGACCTAGAGGATATGTGAAAAAGCCTCTAAAAACTCTTGTAAAGGATTTAAGCCGTTTTTACACAAAAACTTGAGAAACTTTTTCTCTTTTTTCCTTGAGAGATTCAAGGTTATTCTTCACTCCTCGATTCCTAGCTCAGAGTGGGGTGCGCTGTATCAAGAGATTGGTACTCCTCTTGTGGTTCACGCTTCAACCCACCTTCTACCAATCCCTTAGTTAATCCTAGGTCGAGAATCTCCTCTGGTTTAAACCACCTCTTCCGCTTAGTTCCATCCTTTTTACCGTGTAGTTAGATCGAGCATTTCTCTTCTTCTTAGTCCTATTCTTATAGTCTATTCCCTAAGACGAGCTTGATATCTTAGCAACCGGTGCCACATCATGTTTTGAATGGGGTTTTCCATTCACTACCATCCTTCATACTTACTTGATAGTACCCGCTCTTTAGATCAATCTTGGAGAAGAGTGTTGATGAGGCCCCGGCACTAGCTCAAGCATCACTCTGAGAAGAACACGTGGAGGAACCCGAGGAATAACTTGAGGAAGAGAAGAACTCCGAAGCTCCTACCATACCACTAAGGATTATGAAGAGGAACATCACAAGCATCTACAGGACAAGATTCAATGCATACATACAAGGAGCTCTAAGGTGCGAGGAGAGCACCTGAGGGCACCCGAGAGATACCGATAAACCTTAGCACGATAACAGTGAGCCTAGAAAACTCTTGGGAGCTGACTTTTTTTGGAAGGCATGAGTTTAGTATCTTCACTTTTTCGTTGAAGTGAAGACACCCTTAAGACGTCAGGGTATTGTACTCTTTTTCTCCACCTCGGGATTTTTCCACATGGTTTACTGAAGGGGTTTTTAATGACGCAAGATCTCTTGATGCATCACATTCTTTACCATTGTTTATCTTTCTTGGAAATCCCTATGACGAAATAAGGTAAACAAGGGATGTGACCCTATCTACCAAGATGACATTTATCTAACTAAAGCCTTTTTCTCTTTTCCTAAAAACGGTTTAAGTAAGTTTTGGTGTTAAAAGAGGTCCAAATTTGGAGAATTTTAGAATATTTGGACCAAGTTGTATTTTGTATAAGATCATACCTAGAGGATATGTGAAAAAGCCTCTAAAAACTCTTGTAATGGATTAAACCGCTTTTACACAAAAACTTGAGAAACTTTTTCTCCTTTTTTCTTGATAGATTCAAGGTTATTCTTCACTTCTAGATTTCTAGCTTAGAGTTGGGTGCGTTGTATCAAGAGATTGTCACTCCTCTTGTGGTTCACGCTCAACCCACCTTCTATCAATCCCATAGTTAATCCTAGGTCGAGTATCTCCTCAAGTTTAAACCACCTCTTCCGCTTAGTTCCATCCTTTTTACCGAGTAGTTAGATCGAGCATTTCTCTTCTTCTCATCCTATTCATACAGTCTATTCCCTAAGACAAGCTTGATATCTTAGCAACCGGTGCCACATCATGTTTTGAATGGGGTTTTCCATTCACCACCCTCCTTCATACTTACTTGATGGTACCCGCTCTTTAGATCAATCTTGGAGACGAGTGTTGATGAGGCCCCGACACTAGCTCAAGCATCACTCTGAGAGGAACACGTGGATGTACCCGAGGACTAACTTGAGGAAGAGAAGAACTCCGAAGCTCCTACCATACCACTGAGGATTATGAAGAGGAACATTACAAGCGTCTACAGGACAAGATTCAATGCATACATACAAGGAGCTCTAAGATGCGAGGAGAGCACCTGAGGGCACCTGAGAGATACCTATAGACCTTAGCGCGATAACAGTGAGCCTAGAAACTCTTGGGAGCTGACTTTTTTTGGAAGGCATGAGTTTAGTATCTTCACTTTTTCGTTAAAGTGAAGACACTCTTAAGACGTCAAGGTATTGTACTCTTTTTCTCCACCTCGGGATTTTTCCACATGGTTTACCGAGGGGGTTTTTAATGAGGCAAGATGTCTTGATGCATCACATTCTTTTCCATTGTTTATCTTGCTTGGAAATCCTTATGACGAAATAAGGTAAAGAAGAGATGTGATCCTATCTACCAAGATGACATTTATCTAATTAAAGTCTTCTTCTCTTTTCCTAAAAACGTTTTAAGTATGTTTTGGTGTTAAAAGAGGTCCAAATTAGGTGAATGTTATAATATTTGGACCAACTTGTAATTAGTATAAGATCAGACCTAGAGGATATGTTAAAAAGCCTCTAAAAACTCTTGTAATGGATTTAAGCCGCTTTTACACAAAAACTTGAGAAACTTTTTCTCCTTTTTTCTTGAGAGATTCAAGGTTATTCTTCACTCCTAGATTCCTAGCTCAGAGTGGGGTGCACTGTATCAAGAGATTGGTACTCCTCTTGTGGTTCACGCTTCAACCCACCTTCTATCAATCCCATAGTTAATCCTAGGTCGAGTATGTCCTCGGGTTTAAACCACCTCTTCCGCTTAGTTCCATCCTTTTTACCGAGTAGTTAGATCGAGCATTTCTCTTCTTCTCAGTCCTATTCATACAGTTTATTCTCTAAGACGAGCTTGATATCTTAGCAATAGGTGCCACATCATGTTTAGAATGGGGTTTTCCATTCACCACCCTCCTTCATATTTACTTGATGGTACCCGCTCTTTAGATCAATCTTGGAGAAGAGTGTTGATGAGGCCCCGACACTAGCTCAAGCATCACTCTGAGAGGAACACGTGGATGAACCCGAGGACTAACTTGAGGAAGAGAAGAACTCCGAAGCTCCTACCATACCACTGAGGATTATGAAGAGGAACATCACAAGCGTGTACAGGACAAGATTCAATGCATACATACAAGGAGCTCTAAGATGCGAGGAGAGCACCTGAGGGCACCTGCAAGATACCTATAGACCTTAGCGCGATAACAGTGAGCCTCGAAAACTCTTGGGAGCTGCCTTTTTTTGGAAGGCATGAGTTTAGTATCTTCACTTTTTCGTTAAAGTGAAGACACCCTTAAGACGTCAAGGTATTGTACTCTTTTTCTCCACCTCGGGATTTTTCCACATGGTTTACCGAGGGGGTTTTTAATGAGGCAAGATGTCTTGATGCATCACATTCTTTTCCATTGTTTATCTTGCTTGGAAATCCCTATGACGAAATAAGGTAAAGGTGAGATCTGATCCTATCTACCAAGATGACATTTGTCTAACTAAAGTCTTTTTCTCTTTTCCTAAAAACGGTTTATGTAAGTTTTGGTGTTAAAAGAGGTCCAAATTAGGTGAATGTTATAATATTTGGACCAAATTGTAATTAGTATAAGATCAGACCTATAGGATATGTGAAAAAGCCTCTAAAAACTCTTGTAATGGATTAAACCGCTTTTACACAAAAACTTGAGAAACTTTTTCTCCTTTTTTCTTGAGAGATTCAAAGTAATTCTTCACTCCTCGATTCCTAGCTCAGAGTGGGGTGCGTTGTATCAAGAGATTGTCACTCCTCTTGTGGTTCACGCTTCAACCCACCTTCTATCAATCCCATAGTTAATCCTAGGTCGAGTATCTCCTCGGGTGTAAACCACCTCTTCTGCCTAGTTCCATCCTTTTTACCGAGTAGTTAGATCGAGCATTTCTCTTCTTCTCAGTCCTATTCATACAGTCTATTCCCTAAGATGAGCTTTATATCTTAGCAACCGGTGCCACATCATGTTTTTAATGGGGTTTTCCATTCACCACCCTCCTTCATACTTAATTGATGGTACCCGCTCTTTAGATCAATCTTGGAGAAGAATGTTGATGAGGCCCCGACACTTGCTCAAGCATCACTTTGAGAAAAACACGTGGAGGAATCCAAGGACTAACTTGAGGAAGAGAAGAACTTCGAAGCTCTTACCATACCACTGAGGATTATGAAGAGGAACATCACAAGCGTATACAGGACAAGATTCAATGCATACATACAAGGAGCTCTAAGATGCGATGAGAGCACCTGAGGGCACCCGAGAGATATCGATAGACCTTAGCGCGAGAACAGTGAACCTAGAAAACTCTTGGGAGCTTACTTTTTTTGGAAGGCATGAGTTTAGTATCTTCACTTTTTCGTTGAAGTGAAGACACCCTTAAGACGTCAAGGTATTGTACTCGTTTTCTCCACCTCGGGATTTTTCCACATGGTTTACCGAAGGGGTTTTTCATGAGGCAAGATATCTTGATGCATCACATTCTTTACCATAGTTTATCTTTCTTGGAATTCCCTATGACGAGATAAGGTAAACAAGGGATGTGACTCTATCTACCAGGAAGACATTTATCTAACTAAAGCCTTTTTCTCTTTTCCTAAAAACGGTTTAAGTAAGTTTTGGAGTTAAAAGGGGTCCAAATTTGGTGAATTTTAGAAAATTTGGACCAAGTTATAATTAGTATAAGATCAGACCTAGAGGATATGTGAAAAAGCCTCTAAAAACTCTTGTAAAGGATTTAAGCCGTTTTTACACAAAAACTTGAGAAACTTTTTCTCTTTTTTCCTTGAGAGATTCAAGGTTATTCTTCACTCCTCGATTCCTAGCTCAGAGTGGGGTGCGCTGTATCAAGAGATTGGTACTCCTCTTGTGGTTCACGCTTCAACCCACCTTCTACCAATCCCTTAGTTAATCCTAGGTCGAGAATCTCCTCTGGTTTAAACCACCTCTTCCGCTTAGTTCCATCCTTTTTACCGTGTAGTTAGATCGAGCATTTCTCTTCTTCTTAGTCCTATTCTTATAGTCTATTCCCTAAGACGAGCTTGATATCTTAGCAACCGGTGCCACATCATGTTTTGAATGGGGTTTTCCATTCACTACCATCCTTCATACTTACTTGATAGTACCCGCTCTTTAGATCAATCTTGGAAAAGAGTGTTGATGAGGCCCCGGCACTAGCTCAAGCATCACTCTGAGAAGAACACGTGGAGGAACCCGAGGAATAACTTGAGGAAGAGAAGAACTCCGAAGCTCTTACCATACCACTAAGGATTATGAAGAGGAACATCACAAGCATCTACAGGACAAGATTCAATGCATACATACAAGGAGCTCTAAGGTGCGAGGAGAGCACCTGAGGGCACCCGAGAGATACCGATAAACCTTAGCACGATAACAGTGAGCCTAGAAAACTCTTGGGAGCTGACTTTTTTTGGAAGGCATGAGTTTAGTATCTTCACTTTTTCGTTGAAGTGAAGACACCCTTAAGACGTCAGGGTATTGTACTCTTTTTCTCCACCTCGGGATTTTTCCACATGGTTTACTGAAGGGGTTTTTAATGACGCAAGATCTCTTGATGCATCACATTCTTTACCATTGTTTATCTTTCTTGGAAATCCCTATGACGAAATAAGGTAAACAAGGGATGTGACCCTATCTACCAAGATGACATTTATCTAACTAAAGCCTTTTTCTCTTTTCCTAAAAACGGTTTAAGTAAGTTTTGGTGTTAAAAGAGGTCCAAATTTGGAGAATTTTAGAATATTTGGACCAAGTTGTATTTTGTATAAGATCATACCTAGAGGATATGTGAAAAAGCCTCTAAAAACTCTTGTAATGGATTAAACCGCTTTTACACAAAAACTTGAGAAACTTTTTCTCCTTTTTTCTTGATAGATTCAAGGTTATTCTTCACTTCTAGATTTCTAGCTTAGAGTTGGGTGCGTTGTATCAAGAGATTGTCACTCCTCTTGTGGTTCACGCTCAACCCACCTTCTATCAATCCCATAGTTAATCCTAGGTCGAGTATCTCCTCGAGTTTAAACCACCTCTTCCGCTTAGTTCCATCCTTTTTACCGAGTAGTTAGATCGAGCATTTCTCTTCTTCATACAGTCTATTCCCTAAGACAAGCTTGATATCTTAGCAACCGGTGCCACATCATGTTTTGAATGGGGTTTTCCATTCACCACCCTCCTTCATACTTACTTGATGGTACCCGCTCTTTAGATCAATCTTGGAGACGAGTGTTGATGAGGCCCCGACACTAGCTCAAGCATCACTCTGAGAGGAACACGTGGATGTACCCGAGGACTAACTTGAGGAAGAGAAGAACTCCGAAGCTCCTACCATACCACTGAGGATTATGAAGAGGAACATTACAAGCGTGTACAGGACAAGATTCAATGCATACATACAAGGAGCTCTAAGATGCGAGGAGAGCACCTGAGGGCACCTGAGAGATACCTATAGACCTTAGCGCGATAACAGTGAGCCTAGAAAACTCTTGGGAGCTGACTTTTTTTGGAAGGCATGAGTTTAGTATCTTCACTTTTTCGTTAAAGTGAAGACACCCTTAAGACGTCAAGGTATTGTACTCTTTTTCTCCACCTCGGGATTTTTCCACATGGTTTACCGAGGGGGTTTTTAATGAGGCAAGATGTCTTGATGCATCACATTCTTTTCCATTGTTTATCTTGCTTGGAAATCCTTATGACGAAATAAGGTAAAGAAGAGATGTGATCCTATCTACCAAGATGACATTTATCTAATTAAAGTCTTCTTCTCTTTTCCTAAAAACGTTTTAAGTATGTTTTGGTGTTAAAAGAGGTCCAAATTAGGTGAATGTTATAATATTTGGACCAACTTGTAATTAGTATAAGATCAGACCTAGAGGATATGTTAAAAAGCCTCTAAAAACTCTTGTAATGGATTTAAGCCGCTTTTACACAAAAACTTGAGAAACTTTTTCTCCTTTTTTCTTGAGAGATTCAAGGTTATTCTTCACTCCTAGATTCCTACCTCAGAGTGGGGTGCACTGTATCAAGAGATTGGTACTCCTCTTGTGGTTCACGCTTCAACCCACCTTCTATCAATCCCATAGTTAATCCTAGGTCGAGTATGTCCTCGGGTTTAAACCACCTCTTCCGCTTAGTTCCATCCTTTTTACCGAGTAGTTAGATCGAGCATTTCTCTTCTTCTCAGTCCTATTCATACAGTTTATTCTCTAAGACGAGCTTGATATCTTAGCAATAGGTGCCACATCATGTTTTGAATGGGGTTTTCCATTCACCACCCTCCTTCATACTTACTTGATGGTACCCGCTCTTTAGATCAATCTTGGAGAAGAGTGTTGATGAGGCCCCGACACTAGCTCAAGCATCACTCTGAGAGGAACACGTGGATGAACCCGAGGACTAACTTGAGGAAGAGAAGAACTCCGAAGCTCCTACCATACCACTGAGGATTATGAAGAGGAACATCACAAGCGTGTACAGGACAAGATTCAATGCATACATACCAGGAGCTCTAAGATGCGAGGAGAGCACCTGAGGGCACCTGCGAGATACCTATAGACCTTAGCGCGATAACAGTGAGCCTCGAAAACTCTTGGGAGCTGCCTTTTTTTGGAAGGCATGAGTTTAGTATCTTCACTTTTTCGTTAAAGTGAAGACACCCTTAAGACGTCAAGGTATTGTACTCTTTTTCTCCACCTCGGGATTTTTCCACATGGTTTACCGAGGGGGTTTTTAATGAGGCAAGATGTCTTGATGCATCACATTCTTTTCCATTGTTTATCTTGCTTGGAAATCCCTATGACGAAATAAGGTAAAGAAGGGATGTGATCCTATCTACCAAGATGACATTTATCTAATTAAAGTCTTCTTCTCTTTTCCTAAAAACGTTTTAAGTATGTTTTGGTTTTAAAAGAGGTCCAAATTAGGTGAATGTTATAATATTTGGACCAACTTGTAATTAGTATAAGATCAGACCTAGAGGATATGTTAAAAAGCCTCTAAAAACTCTTGTAATGGATTTAAGCCGCTTTTACACAAAAACTTGAGAAACTTTTTCTCCTTTTTTCTTGAGAGATTCAAGGTTATTCTTCACTCCTCGATTCCTAGCTCAGAGTGGGGTGCGCTGTATAAAGAGATTGGTACTCCTCTTGTGGTTCACGCTTCAACCCACCTTCTATCAATCTCATCGTTAATCCTAGGTCGAGTATGTCCTCGGGTTTAAACCACCTCTTCCGCTTAGTTCCATCCTTTTTACCAAGTAGTTAGATCGAGCATTTCTCTTCTTCTCAGTCCTATTCATACAGTCTATTCCCTAAGACGAGCTTGATATCTTAGCAACCGGTGCCACATCATGTTTTGAATGGGGTTTTCATTCACCACCCTCCTTCATACTTACTTGATGGTACCCGCTCTGTAGATCAATCTTGGAGAAGAGTGTTGATGAGGCCTTGGCACTAGCTCAAGCATCACTCTGAGAGGAACACGTGGAGGAACCCGAGGACTAACTTGAGGAAGAGAAGAACTCCGAAGCTCCTACCTTACCACTGAGGATTATGAAGAGGAACATCACAAGCGTCTACATGACAAGATTCAATGCATACATACAAGGAGCTCTAAGATGCGAGGAGAGCACCTGAGGGCACCCGAGAGATACCGATAGACCTTAGCGCGATAACAGTGAGCCTCGAAAACTCTTGGGAGCGAACTTTTTTTTGAAGGTATGAGTTTAGTATCTTCACTTTTTCGTTGAAGTGAAGACACCCTTAAAACGTCAAGGTATTGTACTCTTTTTCTCCATCTCGGGATTTTTCCACATGGTTTACCGAGGGGGTTTTTAACGAGGCAAGATCTCTTGATGCATCACATTCTTTACCATTGTTTATCTTGCTTGGAAATCCCTATGACGAAATAAGGTAAACAAGGGATGTGACCTTATCTACCAAGATTACATTTATCTAATTAAAGTCTTTTTCTCTTTTCCTAAAAACGATTTAAGTGTTTTTTGGTGTTAAAAGAGGTTCAAATTAGGTGAATGTTATAATATTTGGACCAAGTTGTAATTAGTATAAGATCAGACCTAGAGGATATGTGTAAAAGCCTCTAAAAACTCTTGTAATGGATTTAAGCCGCTTTTACACAAAAACTTGAGAAACTTTTTCTCCTTTTTTCTTGAGAGATTCAAGGTTATTCTTCACTCCTCGATTCCTAGCTCAGAGTAGGGTGCGCTGTATCAAGAGATTGGTACTCCTCTTGTGGTTCACGCTTCAACCCACCTTCTATCAATCCCATAGTTAATCCTAGGGCGAGTATCTCCTCGGGTTTAAACCACCTCTTCTGCTAGTTCCATCCTTTTTACCGAGTATTTAGATCGAGCATTTCTCTTCTTCTCAGTCCTATTCATACAGTTTATTCTCTAAGACGAGCTTGATATCTTAGCAATAGGTGCCACATCATGTTTTGAATGGGGTTTTCCATTCACCACCCTCCTTCATACTTACTTGATGGTACCCGCTCGTTAGATCAATCTTGGAGAAGAGTGTTGATGAGGCCCTGGCACTAGCTCAAGCATCACCCTGAGAGGAACACGTGGAGGAATCCGAGGACTAACTTGAGGAAGCGAATAACTACGAAGCTCCTACCATACCACTGAGGATTATGAAGACGAACATCACAAGCGTCTACATCATAAGATTTAATGCATACATACAAGGAGCTCTAAGATGCGAGGAGAGCACCTGAGGGCACCCGAGAGATACCGATAGACCTTAGCGCGATAACAGTGAGCCAAGAAAACTCTTGGGAGCTGACTTTTTTTGGAAGGCATGAGTTTAGTATCTTCACTTTTTCGTTGAATCGGGATTTTTCCACATAGTTTACCGAGGGGGTTTTTAACGAGGCAATATCTCTTGATGCATCACATTCTTTACCATATTTTATCTTTCTTGGAAATCTGTACTCCTCTTGTGGTTCACGCTTTAACCCACCTTCTGGCAATCCCATATTTAATCCTAGGTCGAGTATCTCCTCGGGTTTAAACCACCTCTTCCGCTTAGTTCCATCCTTTTTACCGAGTAGTGAGATCAAGGATTTCTCTGCTTCTGAGTCCTATTCATACCGTTTATTCCCTAAGACGTGCTTGATAACTTAGCAACCAGTGCCACATCATGTTTTGAATGGGGTTTTCCATTCACCACCCTCCTTCATACTTACTTGATGGTACCCGGTCTTTAGATCAATCTTGGAGAAGAGTGTTGATGAGGCCCCGGCACTAGCTCAAGAATCACCTTGAGAGGAACACGTGGAGGAACCCGAGGACTAACTTGAGGAAGAGAAGAACTCCGAAGCTCCTACCCTACCATTGAGGATTATGAAGACGAACATCACAACGTCTACAGGACAAGATTCAATGCATACATACAAGGAGCTCTAAGATGCTAGGAGAGCACGTGAGGGCACCCGAGAGATATTGATAGACCTTAGCGCGATAACAGTGATCCTAGAAAACTCTTGGGAGCTGACTTTTTTTGGAAGGCATGAGTTTAGTATCTTCACTTTTTCGTTGAAGTGAAGACACCCTTAAGACGTCAAGGTATTGTACTCTTTTTCTCTACCTCGGGATTTTTCCACATGGTTTACCGAGGGGGTTTTTAATGAGGCAAGATCTCTTGATGCATCACATTCTTTACCATTGTTTATCTTGCTTGGAAATCCCTATGACGAAATAAGGTAAACAAGGGATGTGACCCTATCTACCCAGATGACATTTATCTAACTAAAGGCTTTTTCTCTTTTCCTAAAAACGGTTTAAGTAAGTTTTGGTGTTAAAAGAGGTCCAAATTTGGTGAATTTTAGAATATTTGGACCAAGTTGTAATTAGTATAAGATCAGGCCTAGAGGATATGTGAAAAAAGCGTCTAAAGACTCTTGTAATGGATTAAACCGCTTTTACACAAAAACTTGAGAAACGTTTTCTCCTTTTTTCTTGATAGATTCAAGGTTATTCTTCACTTCTCGATTCCTAGCTCTGAGTGGGGTGCGCTGTATCAAGAGAGTGGTACTCTTCTTGTGGTTCATGCTTCAACCCACCTTCTATCAATCCCATAGTTAATCCTAGGTCGAGTATCTCCTCGGGTTTAAACCACCTCTTCCGCTTAGTTCCATTTTTTTTCCGAGTAGTTAGATCGAGCATTTCTCTTCTTCTCAGTCCTATTCACACAGTTTATTCCCTAAGACGAGCTTGATATCTTAGCAAACGGTGCCACATCATGTTTTGAATGGGGTTTTCCATTCACCATCCTCCTTCATACTTACTTGATGGTACCCGCTCTTTAGATCAATCTTGGAGAATAGTGTTGATGAGGCCTTGGCACTAGCTCAAGCATCACTCTGAGAGGAACACGTGGAGGAACCCGAGGACTAACTTGAGGAAGAGAAGAACTCCGAAGCTCCTACCATACCACTGAGGATTTTGAAGAGGAACATCAAAAGCGTCTATAGGACAAGATTCAATGCATACATACAAGGAGCTCTAATATGTGAGGAGAGCACCTGAGGGCACCCGAGAGATACCGATAGACCTTAGCGCGATAACAGTGAGCCTAGAAAACTCTTGGGAGCTGACTTTTTGTGGAAGGCATGAGTTTAGTATCTTCACTTTTTCGTTGAAGTGAAGACACCCTTAAGACGTCAAGGTATTGTACTCTTTTTCTCCACCTCGGGATTTTTCCACATAGTTTACCGAGGGGGTTTTTAATGAGGCAAGATCTCTTCATGCATCACATTCTTTACCATTGTTTATCTTTCTTGGAAATCCCTATGATGAAATAAGGTAAACAAGGGATGTGACCCTATCTACCAAGATGACATTTATCTAACTAAATGCTTTTTCTCTTTTCCTAAAAACGGTTTAAGTAAGTTTTGGTGTTAAAAGAGGTCCAAATTTGGTGAATTTTAGAATATTTGGACCAAGTTGTAATTAGTATAAGATCAGACATAGAGGATATGTGAAAAAGCGTCTAAAGACTCTTGTAATGGATTAAACCGCTTTTACACAAAAACTTGAGAAAGTTTTTCTCCTTTTTTCTTGATAGATTCAAGGTTATTCTTCACTTCTCGATTCCTAGCTCTGAGTGGGGTGCGCTGTATCAAGAGATTAGTACTCCTCTTGTGGTTCTCGCTTCAACCCACCTTCTATCAATCCCATAGTTAATCCTAGGTCGAGTATCTCCTCGGGTTAAACCACCTCTTCTGCTTAGTTCCATCCTTTTTACCGAGTAGTTATATCGAGCATTTCTCATCTTCTCAGTCCTATTCATACAGTTTATTCCCTAAGACGAGCTTGATATCTTAGCAACCGGTGCCACATCATGTTTTGAATGGGGTTTTCCATTCACCACCCTCCTTCATACTTACTTGATGGTACTCGCTCTTTAGATCAATCTTGGAGAAGAGTGTTGATGAGCCCTCGACACTAGCTCAAGCATCACTCTGAGAGGAACACGTGGAGGAACCCGAGGACTAACTTGAGGAAGAGAAGAACTCCGAAGCTCCTACCATACCACTAAGGATTATGAAGAGGAACATCAAAAGCGTCTACAGGACAAGATTCAATGCATACATACAAGGAGCACTAAGATGTGAGGAGAGCACCTGAGGGCACCCGAGAGATACCGATAGACCTTAGCGCGATAACAGTGAGCCTTGAAAACTCTTGGGAGCTGACTTTTTTTGGAAGGCATGAGTTTAGTATCTTCACTTTTTCGTTGAAGTGAAGACACCCTTAAGACGTCAAGGTATTGTACTCTTTTTCTCCACCTCGGGATTTTTCCACATCGTTTACCGAGGGGGTTTTTAATGAGGCAAGATCTCTTGATGCAGCACATTCTTTACCATTGTTTATCTTTCTTGGAAATCCCTATAACAAAATAAGGTAAACAAGGGATGTGACCCTATCTACCAAGATGACATTTATCTAACTAAAGCCTTTTTCTCTTTTTCTAAAAACGGTTTAAGTAAGTTTTGTTGTTAAAAGAGGTCCAAATTTGGTGAATTTTAGAATATTTGGACCAAGTTGTAATTAGTATAAGATCAGACATAGAGGATATGTGAAAAAGCGTCTAAAGACTCTTGTAATGGATTAAACCGCTTGTACACAAAAACTTGAGAAAGTTTTTCTCCTTTTTTCTTGATAGATTCAAGGTTATTCTTCACTTCTCGATTCCTAGCTTTGAGTGGGGTGCGCTGTATCAAGAGATTGGTACTCCTCTTGTGGTTCACGCTTCAACCCACCTTTTATCAATCCCATAGTTAATCCTAGGTCGAATATCTCCGCGGGTTTAAACCACCTCTTCCGCTTAGTTCCATCCTTTTTACCGAGTAGTTAGATCGAGCATTTCTCTTCTTCTCAGTCCTATTCATATAGTTTATTCCCTAAGACGAGCTTGATATCTTAGCAACCGGTGCCACATCATGTTTTGAATGGGGTTTTCCATTCACCACCCTCCTTCATACTTTCTTGATGGTACCCGCTCTTTAGATCAATCTTGGAGAAGAGTGTTGATGAGGCCCTGACACTAGCTCAAGCATCACTCTGAGAAGAACACGTGGAGGAACCCAAGGACTAACTTGAGGAAGAGAAGAACTCCGAAACTCCTACCATACCACTGAGAATTATGAAGAGGAACATCAAAAGCGTCTACAGAACAAGATTCAATGTATACATACAAGGAGCTCTAAGATGTAAGGAGAGCACCTGAGGGCACCCGAGAGATACCGATAGACCTTAGCGCGATAACAGTGAGCCTAGAAAACTCTTGGGAGCTGACTTTTTTTGGAAGGCATGAGTTTAGTATCTTCACTTTTTCGTTGAAGTGAAGACACCCTTAAGACGTCAAGGTATTGTACTCTTTTTCTCTACCTCGGGATTTTTCCACATGGTTTACCGAGGGGGTTTTTAATGAGGCAAGATCTCTTGATGCATCACATTCTTTACCATTGTTTATCTTGCTTGGAAATCCCTATGACGAAATAAGGTAAACAAGGGATGTGACCCTATCTACCCAGATGACATTTATCTAACTGAAGGCTTTTTCTCTTTTCCTAAAAACGGTTTAAGTAAGTTTTGGTGTTAAAAGAGGTCCAAATTTGGTGAATTTTAGAATATTTGGACCAAGTTGTAATTAGTATAAGATCAGGCCTAGAGGATATGTGAAAAAAGCGTCTAAAGACTCTTGTAATGGATTAAACCACTTTTACACAAAAACTTGAGAAACGTTTTCTCCTTTTTTCTTGATAGATTCAAGGTTATTCTTCACTTCTCGATTCCTAGCTCTGAGTGGGGTGCGCTGTATCAAGAGAGTGGTACTCTTCTTGTGGTTCATGCTTCAACCCACCTTCTATCAATCCCATAGTTAATCCTAGGTCGAGTATCTCCTCGGGTTTAAACCACCTCTTCCGCTTAGTTCCATTTTTTTTCCGAGTAGTTAGATCGAGCATTTCTCTTCTTCTCAGTCCTATTCACACAGTTTATTCCCTAAGACGAGCTTGATATCTTAGCAAACGGTGCCACATCATGTTTTGAATGGGGTTTTCCATTCACCATCCTCCTTCATACTTACTTGATGGTACCCGCTCTTTAGATCAATCTTGGAGAATAGTGTTGACGAGGCCTTGGCACTAGCTCAGGCATCACTCTGAGAGGAACACGTGGAGGAACCCGAGGACTAACTTGAGGAAGAGAAGAACTCCGAAGCTCCTACCATACCACTGAGGATTTTGAAGAGGAACATCAAAAGCGTCTATAGGACAAGATTCAATGCATACATACAAGGAGCTCTAATATGTGAGGAGAGCACCTGAGGGCACCCGAGAGATACCGATAGACCTTAGCGCGATAACAGTGAGCCTAGAAAACTCTTGGGAGCTGACTTTTTGTGGAAGGCATGAGTTTAGTATCTTCACTTTTTCGTTGAAGTGAAGACACCCTTAAGACGTCAAGGTATTGTACTCTTTTTCTCCACCTCGGGATTTTTCCACATAGTTTACCGAGGGGGTTTTTAATGAGGCAAGATCTCTTCATGCATCACATTCTTTACCATTGTTTATCTTTCTTGGAAATCCCTATGATGAAATAAGGTAAACAAGGGATGTGACCCTATCTACCCAGATGACATTTATCTAACTAAATGCTTTTTCTCTTTTCCTAAAAACGGTTTAAGTAAGTTTTGGTGTTAAAAGAGGTCCAAATTTGGTGAATTTTAGAATATTTGGACCAAGTTGTAATTAGTATAAGATCAGACATAGAGGATATGTGAAAAAGCGTCTAAAGACTCTTGTAATGGATTAAACCGCTTTTACACAAAAACTTGAGAAAGTTTTTCTCCTTTTTTCTTGATAGATTCAAGGTTATTCTTCACTTCTCGATTCCTAGCTCTGAGTGGGGTGCGCTGTATCAAGAGATTAGTACTCCTCTTGTGGTTCTCGCTTCAACCCACCTTCTATCAATCCCATAGTTAATCCTAGGTCGAGTATCTCCTCGGGTTAAACCACCTCTTCCGCTTAGTTCCATCCTTTTTACCGAGTAGTTATATCGAGCATTTCTCATCTTCTCAGTCCTATTCATACAGTTTATTCCCTAAGACGAGCTTGATATCTTAGCAACCGGTGCCACATCATGTTTTGAATGGGGTTTTCAATTCACCACCCTCCTTCATACTTACTTGATGGTACCCGCTCTTTAGATCAATCTTGGAGAAGAGTGTTGATGAGCCCTCGACACTAGCTCAAGCATCACTCTGAGAGGAACACGTGGAGGAACCCGAGGACTAACTTGAGGAAGAGAAGAACTCCGAAGCTCCTACCATACCACTAAGGATTATGAAGAGGAACATCAAAAGCGTCTACAGGACAAGATTCAATGCATACATACAAGGAGCACTAAGATGTGAGGAGAGCACCTGAGGGCACCCGAGAGATACCGATAGACCTTAGCGCGATAACAGTGAGCCTTGAAAACTCTTGGGAGCTGACTTTTTTTGGAAGGCATGAGTTTAGTATCTTCACTTTTTCGTTGAAGTGAAGACACCCTTAAGACGTCAAGGTATTGTACTCTTTTTCTCCACCTCGGGATTTTTCTACATCGTTTACCGAGGGGGTTTTTAATGAGGCAAGATCTCTTGATGCATCACATTCTTTACCATTGTTTATCTTTCTTGGAAATCCCTATGATGATATAAGGTAAACAAGGGATGTGACCCTATCTACCAAGATGACATTTATCTAACTAAAGCCTTTTTTTCTTTTCCTAAAAACGGTTTAAGTAAGTTTTGGTGTTAAAAGAGGTCCAAATTTGGTGAAATTTAGAATATTTGGACCAAGTTGTAATTAGTATAAGATCAGACCTAGAGGATATGTGAAAAAGCGTCTAAAGACACTTGTAATGTATTAAACCGCTTTTACACAAAAACTTGAGAAACTTTTTCTCCTTTTTTTTTAATAGATTCAAGGTTATTATTCTTCACTTCTCGATTCCTAGCTCTGAGTGGGGTGCGCTGTATCAAGAGATTGGTACTCCTCTTGTGGTTCACGCTTCAACCCACCTTCTATCAATCCCATAGTTAATCCTAGGTCGAGTATCTCCTCGGGTTTAAACCACCTCTTCCGCTTAGTTCCATTTTTTTTCCGAGTAGTTAGATCGAGCATTTCTCTTCTTCTCAGTCCTATTCACACAGTTTATTCCCTAAGACGAGCTTGATATCTTAGCAAACGGTGCCACATCATGTTTTGAATGGGGTTTTCCATTCACCATCCTCCTTCATACTTACTTGATGGTACCCGCTCTTTAGATCAATCTTGGAGAATAGTGTTGATGAGGCCTTGGCACTAGCTCAAGCATCACTCTGAGAGGAACACGTGGAGGAACCCGAGGACTAACTTGAGGAAGAGAAGAACTCCGAAGCTCCTACCATACCACTGAGGATTTTGAAGAGGAACATCAAAAGCGTCTATAGGACAAGATTCAATGCATACATACAAGGAGCTCTAATATGTGGGGAGAGCACCTGAGGGCACCCGAGAGATACCGATAGACCTTAGCGCGATAACAGTGAGCCTAGAAAACTCTTGGGAGCTGACTTTTTGTGGAAGGCATGAGTTTAGTATCTTCACTTTTTCGTTGAAGTGAAGACACCCTTAAGACGTCAAGGTATTGTACTCTTTTTCTCCACCTCGGGATTTTTCCACATAGTTTACCGAGGGGGTTTTTAATGAGGCAAGATCTCTTCATGCATCACATTCTTTACCATTGTTTATCTTTCTTGGAAATCCCTATGATGAAATAAGGTAAACAAGGGATGTGACCCTATCTACCCAGATGACATTTATCTAACTAAATGCTTTTTCTCTTTTCCTAAAAACGGTTTAAGTAAGTTTTGGTGTTAAAAGAGGTCCAAATTTGGTGAATTTTAGAATATTTGGACCAAGTTGTAATTAGTATAAGATCAGACATAGAGGATATGTGAAAAAGCGTCTAAAGACTCTTGTAATGGATTAAACCGCTTTTACACAAAAACTTGAGAAAGTTTTTCTCCTTTTTTCTTGATAGATTCAAGGTTATTCTTCACTTCTCGATTCCTAGCTCTGAGTGGGGTGCGCTGTATCAAGAGATTAGTACTCCTCTTGTGGTTCTCGCTTCAACCCACCTTCTATCAATCCCATAGTTAATCCTAGGTCGAGTATCTCCTCGGGTTAAACCACCTCTTCCGCTTAGTTCCATCCTTTTTACCGAGTAGTTATATCGAGCATTTCTCATCTTCTCAGTCCTATTCATACAGTTTATTCCCTAAGACGAGCTTGATATCTTAGCAACCGGTGCCACATCATGTTTTGAATGGGGTTTTCAATTCACCACCCTCCTTCATACTTACTTGATGGTACCCGCTCTTTAGATCAATCTTGGAGAAGAGTGTTGATGAGCCCTCGACACTAGCTCAAGCATCACTCTGAGAGGAACACGTGGAGGAACCCGAGGACTAACTTGAGGAAGAGAAGAACTCCGAAGCTCCTACCATACCACTAAGGATTATGAAGAGGAACATCAAAAGCGTCTACAGGACAAGATTCAATGCATACATACAAGGAGCACTAAGATGTGAGGAGAGCACCTGAGGGCACCCGAGAGATACCGATAGACCTTAGCGCGATAACAGTGAGCCTTGAAAACTCTTGGGAGCTGACTTTTTTTGGAAGGCATGAGTTTAGTATCTTCACTTTTTCGTTGAAGTGAAGACACCCTTAAGACGTCAAGGTATTGTACTCTTTTTCTCCACCTCGGGATTTTTCTACATCGTTTACCGAGGGGGTTTTTAATGAGGCAAGATCTCTTGATGCATCACATTCTTTACCATTGTTTATCTTTCTTGGAAATCCCTATGATGATATAAGGTAAACAAGGGATGTGACCCTATCTACCAAGATGACATTTATCTAACTAAAGCCTTTTTTTCTTTTCCTAAAAACGGTTTAAGTAAGTTTTGGTGTTAAAAGAGGTCCAAATTTGGTGAAATTTAGAATATTTGGACCAAGTTGTAATTAGTATAAGATCAGACCTAGAGGATATGTGAAAAAGCGTCTAAAGACACTTGTAATGTATTAAACCGCTTTTACACAAAAACTTGAGAAACTTTTTCTCCTTTTTTTTTAATAGATTCAAGGTTATTATTCTTCACTTCTCGATTCCTAGCTCTGAGTGGGGTGCGCTGTATCAAGAGATTGGTACTCCTCTTGTGGTTCACGCTTCAACCCACCTTCTATCAATCCCATAGTTAATCCTAGGTCGAGTATCTCCTCGGGTTTAAACCACCTCTTCCGCTTAGTTCCATTTTTTTTCCGAGTAGTTAGATCGAGCATTTCTCTTCTTCTCAGTCCTATTCACACAGTTTATTCCCTAAGACGAGCTTGATATCTTAGCAAACGGTGCCACATCATGTTTTGAATGGGGTTTTCCATTCACCATCCTCCTTCATACTTACTTGATGGTACCCGCTCTTTAGATCAATCTTGGAGAATAGTGTTGATGAGGCCTTGGCACTAGCTCAAGCATCACTCTGAGAGGAACACGTGGAGGAACCCGAGGACTAACTTGAGGAAGAGAAGAACTCCGAAGCTCCTACCATACCACTGAGGATTTTGAAGAGGAACATCAAAAGCGTCTATAGGACAAGATTCAATGCATACATACAAGGAGCTCTAATATGTGGGGAGAGCACCTGAGGGCACCCGAGAGATACCGATAGACCTTAGCGCGATAACAGTGAGCCTAGAAAACTCTTGGGAGCTGACTTTTTGTGGAAGGCATGAGTTTAGTATCTTCACTTTTTCGTTGAAGTGAAGACACCCTTAAGACGTCAAGGTATTGTACTCTTTTTCTCCACCTCGGGATTTTTCCACATAGTTTACCGAGGGGGTTTTTAATGAGGCAAGATCTCTTCATGCATCACATTCTTTACCATTGTTTATCTTTCTTG
Source organism: Cardamine chenopodiifolia (assembly GCA_963922655.1). NCBI lineage: Eukaryota > Viridiplantae > Streptophyta > Magnoliopsida > Brassicales > Brassicaceae > Cardamine > Cardamine chenopodiifolia. Next base: position 8,800,223 of record OZ000476.1, on the reverse strand, counting down.
GAAATCCCTATGATGAAATAAGGTAAACAAGGGATGTGACCCTATCTACCCAGATGACATTTATCTAACTAAATGCTTTTTCTCTTTTCCTAAAAACGGTTTAAGTAAGTTTTGGTGTTAAAAGAGGTCCAAATTTGGTGAATTTTAGAATATTTGGACCAAGTTGTAATTAGTATAAGATCAGACATAGAGGATATGTGAAAAAGCGTCTAAAGACTCTTGTAATGGATTAAACCGCTTTTACACAAAAACTTGAGAAAGTTTTTCTCCTTTTTTCTTGATAGATTCAAGGTTATTCTTCACTTCTCGATTCCTAGCTCTGAGTGGGGTGCGCTGTATCAAGAGATTAGTACTCCTCTTGTGGTTCTCGCTTCAACCCACCTTCTATCAATCCCATAGTTAATCCTAGGTCGAGTATCTCCTCGGGTTAAACCACCTCTTCCGCTTAGTTCCATCCTTTTTACCGAGTAGTTATATCGAGCATTTCTCATCTTCTCAGTCCTATTCATACAGTTTATTCCCTAAGACGAGCTTGATATCTTAGCAACCGGTGCCACATCATGTTTTGAATGGGGTTTTCCATTCACCACCCTCCTTCATACTTACTTGATGGTACCCGCTCTTTAGATCAATCTTGGAGAAGAGTGTTGATGAGCCCTCGACACTAGCTCAAGCATCACTCTGAGAGGAACACGTGGAGGAACCCGAGGACTAACTTGAGGAAGAGAAGAACTCCGAAGCTCCTACCATACCACTAAGGATTATGAAGAGGAACATCAAAAGCGTCTACAGGACAAGATTCAATGCATACATACAAGGAGCACTAAGATGTGAGGAGAGCACCTGAGGGCACCCGAGAGATACCGATAGACCTTAGCGCGATAACAGTGAGCCTTGAAAACTCTTGGGAGCTGACTTTTTTTGGAAGGCATGAGTTTAGTATCTTCACTTTTTCGTTGAAGTGAAGACACCCTTAAGACGTCAAGGTATTGTACTCTTTTTCTCCACCTCGGGATTTTTCCACATCGTTTACCGAGGGGGTTTTTAATGAGGCAAGATCTCTTGATGCAGCACATTCTTTACCATTGTTTATCTTTCTTGGAAATCCCTATAACAAAATAAGGTAAACAAGGGATGTGACCCTATCTACCAAGATGACATTTATCTAACTAAAGCCTTTTTCTCTTTTTCTAAAAACGGTTTAAGTAAGTTTTGTTGTTAAAAGAGGTCCAAATTTGGTGAATTTTAGAATATTTGGACCAAGTTGTAATTAGTATAAGATCAGACATAGAGGATATGTGAAAAAGCGTCTAAAGACTCTTGTAATGGATTAAACCGCTTTTACACAAAAACTTGAGAAAGTTTTTCTCCTTTTTTCTTGATAGATTCAAGGTTATTCTTCACTTCTCGATTCCTAGCTTTGAGTGGGGTGCGCTGTATCAAGAGATTGGTACTCCTCTTGTGGTTCACGCTTCAACCCACCTTTTATCAATCCCATAGTTAATCCTAGGTCGAATATCTCCGCGGGTTTAAACCACCTCTTCCGCTTAGTTCCATCCTTTTTACCGAGTAGTTAGATCGAGCATTTCTCTTCTTCTCAGTCCTATTCATATAGTTTATTCCCTAAGACAAGCTTGATATCTTAGCAACCGGTGCCACATCATGTTTTGAATGGGGTTTTCCATTCACCACCCTCCTTCATACTTTCTTGATGGTACCCGCTCTTTAGATCAATCTTGGAGAAGAGTGTTGATGAGGCCATGACACTAGCTCAAGCATCACTCTGAGAAGAACACGTGGAGGAACCCAAGGACTAACTTGAGGAAGAGAAGAACTCCGAAACTCCTACCATACCACTGAGAATTATGAAGAGGAACATCAAAAGCGTCTACAAAACAAGATTCAATGTATACATACAAGGAGCTCTAAGATGTAAGGAGAGCACCTGAGGGCACCCGAGAGATACCGATAGACCTTAGCGCGATAACAGTGAGCCTAGAAAACTCTTGGGAGCTGACTTTTTTTGGAAGGCATGAGTTTAGTATCTTCACTTTTTCGTTGAAGTGAAGACACCCTTAAGACGTCAAGGTATTGTACTCTTTTTCTCCACCTCGGGATTTTTCCACATCGTTTACCGAGGGGGTTTTTAATGAGGCAAGATCTCTTCATGCATCACATTCTTTACCATTGTTTATCTTTCTTGGAAATCCCTATGATGAAATAAGGTAAACAAGGGATGTGACCCTATCTACCCAGATGACATTTATCTAACTAAAGGCTTTTTCTCTTTTCCTAAAAACGGTTTAAGTAAGTTTTGGTGTTAAAAGAGGTCCAAATTTGATGAATTTTAGAATATTTGGACCAAGTTGTAATTAGTATAAGATCAGGCCTAGAGGATATGTGAAAAAGCGTCTAAAGACTCTTGTAATGGATTAAACCGCTTTTACACAAAAACTTGAGAAACGTTTTCTCCTTTTTTCTTGATAGATTCAAGGTTATTCTTCACTTCTCGATTCCTAGCTCTGAGTGGGGTGCGCTGTATCAAGAGAGTGGTACTCTTCTTGTGGTTCATGCTTCAACCCACCTTCTATCAATCCCATAGTTAATCCTAGGTCGAGTATCTCCTCGGGTTTAAACCACCTCTTCCGCTTAGTTCCATTTTTTTTCCGAGTAGTTAGATCGAGCATTTCTCTTCTTCTCAGTCCTATCCATACAGTCTATTCCCTAAGACGAGCTTGATATCTTAGCAATCGGTGCCACATCATGTTTTGAATGGGGTTTTCCATTCACCACCCTCCTTCATACTTACTTGATGGTACCCGCTCTTTAGATCAATCTTGGAGAAGAGTGTTGATGAGCCCTCGACACGAGCTCAAGCATCACTCTGAGAGGAACACGTGGAGGAACCCGAGGACTAACTTGAGGAAGAGAAGAACTCCGAAGCTCCTACCATACCACTGAGGATTTTGAAGAGGAACATCAAAAGCGTCTATAGGACAAGATTCAATGCATACATACAAGGAGCTCTAATATGTGAGGAGAGCACCTGAGGGCACCCGAGAGATACCGATAGACCTTAGCGCGATAACAGTGAGCCTAGAAAACTCTTGGGAGCTGACTTTTTGTGGAAGGCATGAGTTTAGTATCTTCACTTTTTCGTTGAAGTGAAGACACCCTTAAGACGTCAAGGTATTGTACTCTTTTTCTCCACCTCGGGATTTTTCCACATAGTTTACCGAGGGGGTTTTTAATGAGGCAAGATCTCTTGATGCATCACATTCTTTACCATTGTTTATCTTTCTTTGAAATCCCTATGACGAAATAAGGTAAACAAGCGATGTGACCCTATCTACCAAGATGACATTTATCTAGCTAAAGCCTTTTTCTCTTTTCCTAAAAACGGTTTAAGTAAGTTTTGGTGTTAAAAGAGGTCCAAATTTGGTGAATTTTAGAATATTTTGACCAAGTTGTAATTAGTATAAGATCAGACATAGAGGATATGTGAAAAAGCGTCTAAAGACTCTTGTAATGGATTAAACCGCTTTTACACAAAAACTTGAGAAAGTTTTTCTCCTTTTTTCTTGATAGATTCAAGGTTATTCTTCACTTCTCGATTCCTAGCTCTGAGTGGGGTGCGCTGTATCAAGAGATTAGTACTCCTCTTGTGGTTCTCGCTTCAACCCACCTTCTATCAATCCCATAGTTAATCCTAGGTCGAGTATCTCCTCGGGTTAAACCACCTCTTCCGCTTAGTTCCATCCTTTTTACCGAGTAGTTATATCGAGCATTTCTCATCTTCTCAGTCCTATTCATACAGTTTATTCCCTAAGACGAGCTTGATATCTTAGCAACCGGTGCCACATCATGTTTTGAATGGGGTTTTCCATTCACCACCCTCCTTCATACTTACTTGATGGTACCCGCTCTTTAGATCAATCTTGGAGAAGAGTGTTGATGAGCCCTCGACACTAGCTCAAGCATCACTCTGAGAGGAACACGTGGAGGAACCCGAGGACTAACTTGAGGAAGAGAAGAACTCCGAAGCTCCTACCATACCACTAAGGATTATGAAGAGGAACATCAAAAGCGTCTACAGGACAAGATTCAATGCATACATACAAGGAGCACTAAGATGTGAGGAGAGCACCTGAGGGCACCCGAGAGATACCGATAGACCTTAGCGCGATAACAGTGAGCCTTGAAAACTCTTGGGAGCTGACTTTTTTTGGAAGGCATGAGTTTAGTATCTTCACTTTTTCGTTGAAGTGAAGACACCCTTAAGACGTCAAGGTATTGTACTCTTTTTCTCCACCTCGGGATTTTTCCACATCGTTTACCGAGGGGGTTTTTAATGAGGCAAGATCTCTTGATGCAGCACATTCTTTACCATTGTTTATCTTTCTTGGAAATCCCTATAACAAAATAAGGTAAACAAGGGATGTGACCCTATCTACCAAGATGACATTTATCTAACTAAAGCCTTTTTCTCTTTTTCTAAAAACGGTTTAAGTAAGTTTTGTTGTTAAAAGAGGTCCAAATTTGGTGAATTTTAGAATATTTGGACCAAGTTGTAATTAGTATAAGATCAGACATAGAGGATATGTGAAAAAGCGTCTAAAGACTCTTGTAATGGATTAAACCGCTTTTACACAAAAACTTGAGAAAGTTTTTCTCCTTTTTTCTTGATAGATTCAAGGTTATTCTTCACTTCTCGATTCCTAGCTTTGAGTGGGGTGCGCTGTATCAAGAGATTGGTACTCCTCTTGTGGTTCACGCTTCAACCCACCTTTTATCAATCCCATAGTTAATCCTAGGTCGAATATCTCCGCGGGTTTAAACCACCTCTTCCGCTTAGTTCCATCCTTTTTACCGAGTAGTTAGATCGAGCATTTCTCTTCTTCTCAGTCCTATTCATATAGTTTATTCCCTAAGACAAGCTTGATATCTTAGCAACCGGTGCCACATCATGTTTTGAATGGGGTTTTCCATTCACCACCCTCCTTCATACTTTCTTGATGGTACCCGCTCTTTAGATCAATCTTGGAGAAGAGTGTTGATGAGGCCATGACACTAGCTCAAGCATCACTCTGAGAAGAACACGTGGAGGAACCCAAGGACTAACTTGAGGAAGAGAAGAACTCCGAAACTCCTACCATACCACTGAGAATTATGAAGAGGAACATCAAAAGCGTCTACAAAACAAGATTCAATGTATACATACAAGGAGCTCTAAGATGTAAGGAGAGCACCTGAGGGCACCCGAGAGATACCGATAGACCTTAGCGCGATAACAGTGAGCCTAGAAAACTCTTGGGAGCTGACTTTTTTTGGAAGGCATGAGTTTAGTATCTTCACTTTTTCGTTGAAGTGAAGACACCCTTAAGACGTCAAGGTATTGTACTCTTTTTCTCCACCTCGGGATTTTTCCACATCGTTTACCGAGGGGGTTTTTAATGAGGCAAGATCTCTTCATGCATCACATTCTTTACCATTGTTTATCTTTCTTGGAAATCCCTATGATGAAATAAGGTAAACAAGGGATGTGACCCTATCTACCCAGATGACATTTATCTAACTAAAGGCTTTTTCTCTTTTCCTAAAAACGGTTTAAGTAAGTTTTGGTGTTAAAAGAGGTCCAAATTTGATGAATTTTAGAATATTTGGACCAAGTTGTAATTAGTATAAGATCAGGCCTAGAGGATATGTGAAAAAGCGTCTAAAGACTCTTGTAATGGATTAAACCGCTTTTACACAAAAACTTGAGAAACGTTTTCTCCTTTTTTCTTGATAGATTCAAGGTTATTCTTCACTTCTCGATTCCTAGCTCTGAGTGGGGTGCGCTGTATCAAGAGAGTGGTACTCTTCTTGTGGTTCATGCTTCAACCCACCTTCTATCAATCCCATAGTTAATCCTAGGTCGAGTATCTCCTCGGGTTTAAACCACCTCTTCCGCTTAGTTCCATTTTTTTTCCGAGTAGTTAGATCGAGCATTTCTCTTCTTCTCAGTCCTATCCATACAGTCTATTCCCTAAGACGAGCTTGATATCTTAGCAATCGGTGCCACATCATGTTTTGAATGGGGTTTTCCATTCACCACCCTCCTTCATACTTACTTGATGGTACCCGCTCTTTAGATCAATCTTGGAGAAGAGTGTTGATGAGCCCTCGACACGAGCTCAAGCATCACTCTGAGAGGAACACGTGGAGGAACCCGAGGACTAACTTGAGGAAGAGAAGAACTCCGAAGCTCCTACCATACCACTGAGGATTTTGAAGAGGAACATCAAAAGCGTCTATAGGACAAGATTCAATGCATACATACAAGGAGCTCTAATATGTGAGGAGAGCACCTGAGGGCACCCGAGAGATACCGATAGACCTTAGCGCGATAACAGTGAGCCTAGAAAACTCTTGGGAGCTGACTTTTTGTGGAAGGCATGAGTTTAGTATCTTCACTTTTTCGTTGAAGTGAAGACACCCTTAAGACGTCAAGGTATTGTACTCTTTTTCTCCACCTCGGGATTTTTCCACATAGTTTACCGAGGGGGTTTTTAATGAGGCAAGATCTCTTGATGCATCACATTCTTTACCATTGTTTATCTTTCTTTGAAATCCCTATGACGAAATAAGGTAAACAAGCGATGTGACCCTATCTACCAAGATGACATTTATCTAGCTAAAGCCTTTTTCTCTTTTCCTAAAAACGGTTTAAGTAAGTTTTGGTGTTAAAAGAGGTCCAAATTTGGTGAATTTTAGAATATTTTGACCAAGTTGTAATTAGTATAAGATCAGACCTAGAGGATATGTGAAAAAGCGTCTAAAGACTCTTGTAATGGATTAAACCGCTTTTACACAAAAACTTGAGAAACTTTTTCTCCTTTTTTCTTGATAGATTCAAGGTTATTCTTCACTTCTCGATTCCTAGCTCTGAGTGGGGTGCGCTGCATCAAGAGATTGGTACTCCTCTTGTGGTTCACGCTTCAACCCACCTTTTATCAATCCCATAGTTAATCCTAGATCGAGTATCTCCGCGGGTTTAAACCACCTCTTCCGCTTAGTTCCATCCTTTTTACCGAGTAGTTAGATCGAGCATTTCTCTTCTTTTCAGTCCTATTCATATAGTTTATTCCCTAAGACGAGCTTGATATCTTAGCAACCGGTGCCACATCATGTTTTGAATGGGGTTTTCCATTCACCACCCTCCTTCATACTTTCTTGATGGTACCCGCTCTTTAGATCAATCTTGGAGAAGAGTGTTGATGAGGCCCTGACACTAGCTCAAGCATCACTCTGAGAAGAACACGTGGAGGAACCCGAGGACTAACTTGAGGAAGAGAAGAACTCCGAAACTCCTACCATACCACTGAGAATTATGAAGAGGAACATCAAAAGCGTCTACAGAACAATATTCAATGTATACATACAAGGAGCTCTAAGATGTAAGGAGAGCACCTGAGGGCACCCGAGAGATACCGATAGACCTTAGCGCGATAACAGTGAGCCTAGAAAACTCTTGGGAGCTGACTTTTTTTGGAAGGCATGAGTTTAGTATCTTCACTTTTTCGTTGAAGTGAAGACACCCTTAAGACGTCAAGGTATTGTACTCTTTTTCTCCACCTCGGGATTTTTCCACATCGTTTACCGAGGGGGTTTTTAATGAGGCAAGATCTCTTCATGCATCACATTCTTTACCATTGTTTATCTTTCTTGGAAATCCCTATGATGAAATAAGGTAAACAAGGGATGTGATCCTATCTACCAAGATGACATTTATCTAACTAAAGCCTTTTTCTCTTTTCCTAAAAACGGTTTAAGTAAGTTTTGGTGTTAAAAGAGGTCCAAATTTGGTGAATTTTAGAATATTTGGACCAAGTTGTAATTAGTATAAGATCAGACCTAGAGGATATGTGAAAAAGCGTCTAAAGACTCTTGTAATGGATTAAACCGCTTTTACACAAAAACTTGAGAAACTTTTTCTCCTTTTTCCTTGATAGATTCAAGTATATTCTTCACTTCTCGATTCCTAGCTCTGAGTGGGGTGCGCTGTATCACGAGAGTGGTACTCTTCTTGTGGTTCACGCTTCAACCCACCTTCTATCAATCCCATAGTTAATCCTAGGTCGAGTATCTCCTCGGGTTTAAACCACCTCTTCCGCTTAGTTCCATTTTTTTCCGAGTAGTTAGATCGAGCATTTCTCTTCTTCTCAGTCCTATTCATACAGTCTATTCCCTAAGACGAGCTTGATATCTTAGCAATCGGTGCCACATCATGTTTTGAATGGGGTTTTCCATTCACCACCCTCCTTCATACTTACTTGATGGTACCCGCTCTTTAGATCAATCTTGGAGAAGAGTGTTGATGAGCCCTCGACACTAGCTCAAGCATCACTCTGAGAGGAACACGTGGAGGAACCCGAGGACTAACTTGAGGAAGAGAAGAACTCCGAAGCTCCTACCATACCACTGAGGATTTTGAAGAGGAACATCAAAAGCGTCTATAGGACAAGATTCAATGCATACATACAAGGAGCTCTAATATGTGAGGAGAGCACCTGAGGGCACCCGAGAGATACCGATAGACCTTAGCGCGATAACAGTGAGCCTAGAAAACTCTTGGGAGCTGACTTTTTGTGGAAGGCATGAGTTTAGTATCTTCACTTTTTCGTTGAAGTGAAGACACCCTTAAGACGTCAAGGTATTGTACTCTTTTTCTCCACCTCGGGATTTTTCCACATAGTTTACCGAGGGGGTTTTTAATGAGGCAAGATCTCTTGATGCATCACATTCTTTACCATTTTTTATCTTTCTTGGAAATCACTATGATGAAATAAGGTAAACAAGGGATGTGACCCTATCTACCAAGATGACATTTATCTAACTAAAGCCTTTTTCTCTTTTCCTAAAAACGGTTTAAGTAAGTTTTGGTGTTAAAAGAGGTCCAAATTTGGTGAATTTTAGAATATTTGGACCAAGTTGTAATTAGTATAAGATCAGACCTAGAGGATATGTGAAAAAGCGTCTAAAGACTCTTGTAATGGATTAAACCGCTTTTACACAAAAACTTGAGAAACTTTTTCTCCTTTTTCCTTGATAGATTCAAGTATATTCTTCACTTCTCGATTCCTAGCTCTGAGTGGGGTGCGCTGTATCACGAGAGTGGTACTCTTCTTGTGGTTCACGCTTCAACCCACCTTCTATCAATCCCATAGTTAATCCTAGGTCGAGTATCTCCTCGGTTTTAAACCACCTCTTCCGCTTAGTTCCATACTTGTTACCGAGTAGTTAGATCGAGCATTTCTCTTCTTCTCAGTCCTATTCATACAGTCTATTCCCTAAGACGAGCTTGATATCTTAGCAACCGGTGCCACATCATGTTTTGAATGGGGTTTTCCATTCACCACCCTCCTTCATACTTTCTTGATGGTACCCGCTCTTTAGATCAATCTTGGAGAAGAGTGTTGATGAGGCCCTGACACTAGCTCAAGCATCACTCTGAGAAGAACACGTGGAGGAACCCGAGGACTAACTTGAGGAAGAGAAGAACTCCGAAACTCCTACCATACCACTGAGAATTATGAAGAGGAACATCAAAAGCGTCTACAGAACAAGATTCAATGGATACATACAAGGAGCTCTAAGATGTAAAGAGAGCACCTGAGGGCACCCGAGAGATACCGATAGACCTTAGCGCGATAACAGTGAGCCTAGAAAACTCTTGGGAGCTGACTTTTTTTGGAAGGCATGAGTTTAGTATCTTCACTTTTTCGTTGAAGTGAAGACACCCTTAAGACGTCAAGGTATTGTACTCTTTTTCTCCACCTCGGGATTTTTCCACATCGTTTACCGAGGGGGTTTTTAATGAGGCAAGATCTCTTCATGCATCACATTCTTTACCATTGTTTATCTTTCTTGGAAATCCCTATGATGAAATAAGGTAAACAAGGGATGTGACCCTATCTACCCAGATGACATTTATCTAACTAAAGGCTTTTTCTCTTTTCCCAAAAACGGTTTAAGTAAGTTTTGGTGTTAAAAGAGGTCCAAATTTGGTGAATTTTAGAATATTTGGACCAAGTTGTAATTAGTATAAGATCAGGCCTAGAGGATATGTGAAAAAGCGTCTAAAGACTCTTGTAATGGATTAAACCGCTTTTACACAAAAACTTGAGAAACGTTTTCTCCTTTTTTCTTGATAGATTCAAGGTTATTCTTCACTTCTCGATTCCTAGCTCTGAGTGGGGTGCGCTGTATCAAGAGAGTGGTACTCTTCTTGTGGTTCATGCTTCAACCCACCTTCTATCAATCCCATAGTTAATCCTAGGTCGAGTATCTCCTCGGGTTTAAACCACCTCTTCCGCTTAGTTCCATTTTTTTTCCGAGTAGTTAGATCGAACATTTCTCTTCTTCTCAGTCCTATTCATACAGTCTATTCCCTAAGACGAGCTTGATATCTTAGCAATCGGTGCCACATCATGTTTTGAATGGGGTTTTCCATTCACCACCCTCCTTCATACTTACTTGATGGTACCCGCTCTTTAGATCAATCTTGGAGAAGAGTGTTGATGAGCCCTCGACACTAGCTCAAGCATCACTCTGAGAGGAACACGTGGAGGAACCCGAGGACTAACTTGAGGAAGAGAAGAACTCCGAAGCTCCTACCATACCACTGAGGATTTTGAAGAGGAACATCAAAAGCGTCTATAGGACAAGATTCAATGCATACATACAAGGAGCTCTAATATGTGAGGAGAGCACCTGAGGGCACCCGAGAGATACCGATAGACCTTAGCGCGATAACAGTGAGCCTAGAAAACTCTTGGGAGCTGACTTTTTGTGGAAGGCATGAGTTTAGTATCTTCACTTTTTCGTTGAAGTGAAGACACCCTTAAGACGTCAAGGTATTGTACTCTTTTTCTCCACCTCGGGATTTTTCCACATAGTTTACCGAGGGGGTTTTTAATGAGGCAAGATCTCTTGATGCATCACATTCTTTACCATTGTTTATCTTTCTTGGAAATCCCTATGATGAAATAAGGTAAACAAGGGATGTGACCCTATCTACCAAGATGACATTTATCTAACTAAAGCCTTTTTCTCTTTTCCTAAAAACGGTTTAAGTAAGTTTTGGTGTTAAAAAAGGTCCAAATTTGGTGAATTTTAGAATATTTGGACCAAGTTGTAATTAGTATAAGATCAGACCTAGAGGATATGTGAAAAAGCGTCTAAAGACTCTTGTAATGGATTAAACCGCTTTTAAACAAAAACTTGAGAAACTTTTTCTCCTTTTTCCTTGATAGATTCAAGTATATTCTTCACTTCTCGATTCCTAGCTCTGAGTGGGGTGCGCTGTATCACGAGAGTGGTACTCTTCTTGTGGTTCACGCTTCAACCCACCTTCTATCAATCCCATAGTTAATCCTAGGTCGAGTATCTCCTCGGTTTTAAACCACCTCTTCCGCTTAGTTCCATACTTGTTACCGAGTAGTTAGATCGAGCATTTCTCTTCTTCTCAGTCCTATTCATACAGTCTATTCCCTAAGACGAGCTTGATATCTTAGCAACCGGTGCCACATCATGTTTTGAATGGGGTTTTCCATTCACCACCCTCCTTCATACTTACTTGATGGTACCCGCTCTTTAGATCAATCTTGGAGAAGAGTGTTGATGAGGCCCTGACACTAGCTCAAGCATCACTCTGAGAAGAACACGTGGAGGAACCCGAGGACTAACTTGAGGAAGAGAAGAACTCCGAAACTCCTACCATACCACTGAGAATTATGAAGAGGAACATCAAAAGCGTCTACAGAACAAGATTCAATGTATACATACAAGGAGCTCTAAGATGTAAGGAGAGCACCTGAGGGCACCCGAGAGATACCGATAGACCTTAGCGCGATAACAGTGAGCCTAGAAAACTCTTGGGAGCTGACTTTTTGTGGAAGGCATGAGTTTAGTATCTTCACTTTTTCGTTGAAGTGAAGACACCCTTAAGACGTCAAGGTATTGTACTCTTTTTCTCCACCTCGGGATTTTTCCACATCGTTTACCGAGGGGGTTTTTAATGAGGCAAGATCTCTTGATGCATCACATTCTTTACCATTGTTTATCTTTCTTGGAAATCCCTATGATGAAATAAGGTAAACAAGGGATGTGACCCTATCTACCCAGATGACATTTATCTAACTAAAGGCTTTTTCTATTTTCCCAAAAACGGTTTAAGTAAGTTTTGGTGTTAAAAGAGGTCCAAATTTGGTGAATTTTAGAATATTTGGACCAAGTTGTAATTAGTATAAGATCAGGCCTAGAGGATATGTGAAAAAGCGTCTAAAGACTCTTGTAATGGATTAAACCGCTTTTACACAAAAACTTGAGAAACGTTTTCTCCTTTTTTCTTGATAGATTCAAGGTTATTCTTCACTTCTCGATTCCTAGCTCTGAGTGGGGTGCGCTGTATCAAGAGAGTGGTACTCTTCTTGTGGTTCATGCTTCAACCCACCTTCTATCAATCCCATAGTTAATCCTAGGTCGACTATCTCCTCGGTTTTAAACCACCTCTTCCGCTTAGTTCCATACTTGTTACCGAGTAGTTAGATCGAGCATTTCTCTTCTTCTCAGTCCTATTCATACAGTCTATTCCCTAAGACGAGCTTGATATCTTAGCAATCGGTGCCACATCATGTTTTGAATGGGGTTTTCCATTCACCACCCTCCTTCATACTTACTTGATGGTACCCGCTCTTTAGATCAATCTTGGAGAAGAGTGTTGATGAGCCCTCGACACTAGCTCAAGCATCACTATGAGAGGAACACGTGGAGGAACCCGAGGACTAACTTGAGGAAGAGAAGAACTCCGAAGCTCCTACCATACCACTGAGGATTTTGAAGAGGAACATCAAAAGCGTCTATAGGACAAGATTCAATGCATACATACAAGGAGCTCTAATATGTGAGGAGAGCACCTGAGGGCACCCGAGAGATACCGATAGACCTTAGCGCGATAACAGTGAGCCTAGAAAACTCTTGGGAGCTGACTTTTTGTGGAAGGCATGAGTTTAGTATCTTCACTTTTTCGTTGAAGTGAAGACATCCTTAAGACGTCAAGGTATTGTACTCTTTTTCTCCACCTCAGGATTTTTCCACATAGTTTACCGAGGGGGTTTTTAATGAGGCAAGATCTCTTGATGCATCACATTCTTTACCATTGTTTATCTTTCTTGGAAATCCCTATGATGAAATAAGGTAAACAAGGGATGTGACCTTATCTACCAAGATGACATTTATCTAACTAAAGCCTTTTTCTCTTTTCCTAAAAACGGTTTAAGTAAGTTTTGGTGTTAAAAGAGGTCCAAATTTGGTGAATTTTAGAATATTTGGACCAAGTTGTAATTAGTATAAGATCAGACCTAGAGGATATGTGAAAAAGCGTCTAAAGACTCTTGTAATGGATTAAACCGCTTTTACACAAAAACTTGAGAAACTTTTTCTCCTTTTTCCTTGATAGATTCAAGTATATTCTTCACTTCTCGATTCCTAGCTCTGAGTGGGGTGCGCTGTATCACGAGAGTGGTACTCTTCTTGTGGTTCACGCTTCAACCCACCTTCTATCAATCCCATAGTTAATCCTAGGTCGACTATCTCCTCGGTTTTAAACCACCTCTTCCGCTTAGTTCCATACTTGTTACCGAGTAGTTAGATCGAGCATTTCTCTTCTTCTCAGTCCTATTCATACAGTCTATTCCCTAAGACGAGCTTGATATCTTAGCAACCGGTGCCACATCATGTTTTGAATGGGGTTTTCCATTCACCACCCTCCTTCATACTTACTTGATGGTACCCGCTCTTTAGATCAATCTTGGAGAAGAGTGTTGATGAGCCCTCGACACTAGCTCAAGCATCACTCCGAGAGGAACACGTGGAGGAACCCGAGGAACCCGAGGACTAACTTGAGGAAGAGAAGAACTCCGAAGCTCCTACCATACCACTGAGGATTATGAAGAGGAACATCAAAAGCGTCTATAGGACAAGATTCAATGCATACATACAAGGAGCTCTAAGATGTGAGGAGAGCACCTGAGGGCACCCGAGAGATACCGATAGACCTTAGCGCGATAACAGTGAGCCTAGAAAACTCTTGGGAGCTGACTTTTTTTGGAAGGCATGAGTTTAGTATCTTCACTTTTTCGTTGAAGTGAAGACACCCTTAAGACGTCAAGGTATTGTACTCTTTTTCTCCACCTCGGGATTTTTCCACATCATTTACCGAGGGGGTTTTTAATGAGGAAAGATCTCTCGATGCATCACATTCTTTACCATTGTTTATCTTTCTTGGAAATCCCTATGACGAAATAAGGTAAACAAGGGATGTGACCCTATCTACCAAGATGACATTTATCTAACTAAAGCCTTTTTCTCTTTTCCTAAAAACGGTTTAAGTAAGTTTTGGTGTTAAAAGAGGCCCAAATTTGGTGAATTTAGAATATTTGGACCAAGTTGTAATTAGTATAAGATCAGACCTAGAGGATATGTGAAAAAGCGTCTAAAGACTCTTGTAATGGATTAAACCGCTTTTACACAAAAACTTGAGAAACTTTTTCTCCTTTTTTCTTGATAGATTCAAGTATATTCTTCACTTCTCCATTCCTAGCTCTGAGTGGGGTGCGCTGTATCAAGAGAGTGGTACTCTTCTTGTGGTTCACGCTTCAACCCACCTTCTATCAATCCCATAGTCAATCCTAGGTCGAGTATCTCCTCGGTTTTAAACCACCTCTTCCGCTTAGTTCCATACTTTTTACCGAGTAGTTAGATCGAGCATTTCTCTTCTTCTCAGTCCTATTCATACAGTCTATTCCCTAAGACGAGCTTGATATCTTAGCAACCGGTGCCACATCATGTTTTGAATGGGGTTTTCCATTCACCACCCTCCTTCATACTTACTTGATGGTACCCGCTCTTTAGATCAATCTTGGAGAAGAGTATTGATGAGCCCTCGACACTAGCTCAAGCATCACTCTGAGAGGAACACGTGGAGGAACCCGAGGACTAACTTGAGAAAGAGAAGAACTCCGAAGCTCCTACCATACCACTGAGGATTTTGAAGAGGAACATCAAAAGCGTCTACAGGACAAGATTCAATGCATACATACAAGGAGCTCTAAGATGTGAGGAGAGCACCTGAGGGCACCCGAGAGATACCGATAGACCTTAGCGCGATAACAGTGAGCCTAGAAAACTCTTGGGAGCTGACTTTTTTTGGAAGGCATGAGTTTAGTATCTTCACTTTTTCGTTGAAGTGAAGACACCCTTAAGACGTCAAGGTATTGTACTCTTTTTCTCCACCTCGGGATTTTTCCACATCGTTTACCGAGGGGGTTTTTAATGAGGCAAGATCTCTCGATGCATCACATTCTTTACCATTTTTTATCTTTCTTGGAAATCCCTATGACGAAATAAGTTAAACAAGGGATGTGACCCTATCTACCAAGATGACATTTATCTAACTAAAGCCTTTTTCTCTTTTCCTAAAAACGGTTTAAGTAAGTTTTGGTGTTAAAAGAGGTCCAAATTTGGTGAATTTTAGAATATTTGGACCAAGTTGTAATTAGTATAAGATCAGACCTAGAGGATATGTGAAAAAGCGTCTAAAGACTCTTGTAATGGATTAAACCGCTTTTACACAAAAACTTGAGAAACTTTTTCTCCTTTTTTCTTGATAGATTCAAGTATATTCTTCACTTCTCGATTCCTAGCTCTGAGTGGGGTGCGCTGTATCAAGAGAGTGGTACTCTGCTTGTAGTTCACGCTTCAACCCACCTTCTATCAATCCCATAGTTAATCCTAGGTCGAGTATCTCCTCGGGTTTAAACCACCTCTTCTGCTTAGTTCCATCCTTTTTACCGAGTAGTTAGATCGAGCATTTCTCTTCTTATCAGTCCTATTCATACAGTTTATTCCCTAAGACGAGCTTGATATCTTAGCAACCGGTGCCACATCATGTTTTGAATGGGGTTTTCCATTCACCACCCTCCTTCATACTTACTTGACGGTACCTGCTCTTTAGATCAATGTTGAAGAAGAGTGTTGATGAGCCCTCGACACTAGCTCAAGCATCACTCAGAGGGGAACACGTGGAGGAACCCGAGGACTAACTTGAGGAAGAGAAGAACTCCGAAGCTCCTACCATACCATTGAGGATTATGAAGAGGAACATCAAAAGCGTCTACAGGACAAGATTCAATGCATACATACAAGGAGCTCTAAGATGTGAGGAGAGTACCTGAGGGCACCCGAGAGATACCGATAGACCTTAGCGCGATAACAGTGAGGCTAGAAAACTCTTGGGAGCTGACTTTTTTTGGAAGGCATGAGTTTAGTATCTTCACTTTTTCGTTGAAGTGAAGACACCCTTAAGACATCAAGGTATTGTACTCTTTTTCTCCACCTCGGGAATTTTTCACATAGTTTACCGAGGGGGTTTTTAATGA
The DNA here is from genome assembly GCA_963922655.1 of Cardamine chenopodiifolia. NCBI lineage: Eukaryota > Viridiplantae > Streptophyta > Magnoliopsida > Brassicales > Brassicaceae > Cardamine > Cardamine chenopodiifolia. The sequence continues at coordinate 8,783,742 of OZ000476.1, read as the reverse complement.
GGCAAGATCTCTTGATGCATCACATTCTTTACCATTGTTTATCTTTCTTGGAAATCCCTATGACGAAATAAGGTAAACAAGGGATGTGACCCTATCTACCAAGATGACATTTATCTAACTAAAGCCTTTTTCTGTTTTCCTAAAAACGGTTTAAGTAAGTTTTGGTGTTAAAAGAGGTCCAAATTTGGTGAATTTAGAATATTTGGACCAAGTTGTAATTAGTATAAGATCAGACCTAGAGGATATGTGAAAAAGCGTCTAAAGACTCTTGTAATGGATTAAACCGCTTTTACACAAAAACTTGAGAAACTTTTTCTCCTTTTTTCTTGATAGATTCCAGTATATTCTTCACTTCTCGATTCCTAGCTCTGATTGGGGTGCGCTGTATCAAGAGAGTGGTACTCTTCTTGTGGTTCACGCTTCAACCCACCTTCTATCAATCCCATAGTAAATCCTAGGTCGAGTATCTCCTCGGTTTTAAACCACCTCTTCCGCTTAGTTCCATACTTGTTACCGAGTAGTTAGATCGAGCATTTCTCTTCTTCTCAGTCCTATTCATACAGTCTATTCCCTAAGACGAGCTTGATATCTTAGCAACCGGTGCCACATCATGTTTTGAATGGGGTTTTCCATTCACCACCCTCCTTCATACTTACTTGATGGTACCCGCTCTTTAGATCAATCTTGGAGAAGAGTGTTGATGAGCCCTCGACACTAGCTCAAGCATCACTCCGAGAGGAACACGTGGAGGAACCCGAGGAACCCGAGGACTAACTTGAGGAAGAGAAGAACTCCGAAACTCCTACCATACCACTGAGGATTATGAAGAGGAACATCAAAAGCGTCTACAGGACAAGATTCAATGCATACATACAAGGAGCTCTAAGATGTGAGGAGAGCACCTGAGGGCACCCGAGAGATACCGATAGACCTTAGCGCGATAACAGTGAGCCTAGAAAACTCTTGGGAGCTGACTTTTTTTGGAAGGCATGAGTTTAGTATCTTCACTTTTTCGTTGAGGTGAAGACACCCTTAAGACGTCAAGGTATTGTACTCTTTTTCTCCACCTCGGGATTTTTCCACATCATTTACCGAGGGGGTTTTTAATGAGGCAAGATCTCTCGATGCATCACATTCTTTACCATTGTTTATCTTTCTTGGAAATCCCTATGACGAAATAAGGTAAACAAGGGATGTGACCCTATCTACCAAGATGACATTTATCTAACTAAAGCCTTTTTCTCTTTTCCTAAAAACGGTTTAAGTAAGTTTTGGTGTTAAAAGACGTCCAAATTTGGTGAATTTTAGTATATTTGGACCAAGTTGTAATTAGTATAAGATCAGACCTAGAGGATATGTGAAAAAGCGTCTAAAGACTCTTGTAATGGATTAAACCGCTTTTACACAAAAACTTGAGAAACTTTTTCTCCTTTTTTTAGAGAGATTCAAGGTTATTATTCGTCACTTCTCGATTCCTAGCTCTGAGTGGGGTGTGCTGTATCAAGAGAGTGGTACTCTTCTTGTGGTTCACGCTTCAACCCACCTTCTATCAATCCCATAGTTAATCCTAGGTCGAGTATCTCCTCGGGTTTAAACCACCTCTTCCGCTTAGTTCCATACTTTTTACCGAGTAGTTAGATCGAGCATTTCTCTTCTTCTCAGTCCTATTCATACAGTCTATTCCCTAAGACGAGCTTGATATCTTAGCAACCGGTGCCACATCATGTTTTGAATGGGGTTTTCCATTCCCCACCCTCCTTCATACTTACTTGATGGTACCCGCTCTTTAGATCAATCTTGGAGAAGAGTGTTGATGAGCCCTCGACACTAGCTCAAGCATCACTCTGAGAGGAACACGTGGAGGAACCCGAGGACTAACTTGAGGAAGAGAAGAACTCCGAAGCTCCTACCATACCACTGAGGATTTTGAAGAGGAACATCAAAAGCGTCTACAGGACAAGATTCAATGCATACATACAAGGAGCTCTAAGATGTGAGGAGAGCATCTGAGGGCACCCGAGCGATATCGATAGACCTTAGCGCGATAACAGTGAGCCTAGAAAAATCTTGGGAGCTGACTTTTTTTGGAAGGCATGAGTTTAGTATCTTCACTTTTTCGTTGAAGTGAAGTCACCCTTAAGACGTCAAGGTATTGTACTCTTTTTCTCCACCTCGGGATTTTTCTACATCGTTTACCGAGGGGGTTTTTAATGAGGCAAGATCTCTTGATGCATCACATTCTTTACCATTGTTTATCTTTCTTGGAAATCCCTATGAAGAAATATGGTAAACAAGGGATGTGACCCTATCTACCAAGATGACATTTATCTAACTAAAGCCTTTTTCTCTTTTCCTAAAAATGGTTAAGTAAGTTTTGGTGTTAAAAGAGGTCCAAATTTGGTGAAATTTAGAATATTTGGACCAAGTTGTAATTAGTATAAGATCAGACCTAGAGGATATGTGAAAAAGCGTCTAAAGACACTTGTAATGGATTAAACCGCTTTTACACAAAAACTTGAGAAACTTTTTCTCCTTTTTTCTTGATAGATTCAAGGTTATTATTCTTCATTTCTCGATTCCTAGCTCTGAGTGGGGTGCGCTCTATCAAGAGATTGGTACTCCTCTTGTGGTTCACGCTTCAACCCACCTTCTATCAATCCCCTAGTTAATCCTAGGTCGAGTATCTCCTCGGGTTTAAACCACCTCTTCCGCTTAGTTCCATACTTTTTAACGAATAGTTAGATCGAGCATTTCTCTTCTTCTCAGTCCTATTCATACAGTCTATTCCCTAAGACGAGCTTGATATCTTAGCAACAGGTGCCACATCATGTTTTGAATGGGGTTTTCCATTCCCCACCCTCCTTCATACTTACTTGATGGTACCCGCTCTTTAGATCAATCTTGGAGAAGAGTGTTGATGAGCCCTCGACACTAGCTCAAGCATCACTCAGAGGGGAACACGTGGAGGAACCCGAGGACTAACTTGAGGAAGAGAAGAACTCCGAAGCTCTTACCATACCACTGAGGATTTTGAAGAGGAACATCAAAAGCGTCTACAGGACAAGATTCAATGCATACATACAAGGAGCTCTAAGATGTGAGGAGAGTACCTGAGGGCACCCGAGAGATACCGATAGACCTTAGCGCGATAACAGTGAGCCTAGAAAACTCTTGGGAGCTGACTTTTTTTGGAAGGCATGAGTTTAGTATCTTCACTTTTTCGTTGAAGTGAAGACACCCTTATGACGTCAAGGTATTGTACTCTTTTTCTCCACCTCGGGATTTTTTCACATAGTTTACCGAGGGGGTTTTTAATGAGGCAACATCTCTTGATGCATCAAATTCTTTACCATTGTTTATATTTCTTGGAAATCCCTATGACGAAATAAGGTAAACAAGGGATGTGACCCTATCTACCAAGATGACATTTATCTAACTAAAGCCTTTTTCTCTTTTCCTAAAAACAGTTTAAGTAAGTTTTGGTGTTAAAAGAGGTCCAAATTTGGTGAATTTAGAATATTTGGACCAAGTTGTCATTAGTATAAGATCAGACCTAGAGGATATGTGAAAAAGCATCTAAAGACACTTGTAATGGATTAAACCGCTTTTACACAAAAACTTGAGAAACTTTTTCTCCTTTTTTTAGAGAGATTCAAGGTTATTCTTCACTTCTCGATTCCTAGCTCTGAGTGGGGTGCGCTGTATCAAGAGAGTGGTACTCTTCTTGTGGTTCACGCTTCAACCCACCTTCTATCAATCCCATAGTTAATCCTAGGTCGAGTATCTCCTCGGTTTTAAACCACCTCTTCCGCTTAGTTCCATACTTTTTACCGAGTAGTTAGATCGAGCATTTCTCTTCTTCTCAGTCCTATTCATACAGTCTATTCCCTAAGACGAGCTTGATATCTTAGCAACCGGTGCCACATCATGTTTTGAATGGGGTTTTCCATTCCCCACCCTCCTTCATACTTACTTGATGGTACCCGCTCTTTAGATCAATCTTGGAGAAGAGTGTTGATGAGCCCTCGACACTAGCTCAAGCATCACTCTGAGAGGAACACGTGGAGGAACCCGAGGACTAACTTGAGGAAGAGAAGAACTCCGAAGCTCCTACCATACCACTGAGGATTTTGAAGAGGAACATCAAAAGCGTCTACAGGACAAGATTCAATGCATACATACAAGGAGCTCTAAGATGTGAGGAGAGCACCTGAGGGCACCCGAGAGATATCGATAGACCTTAGCGCGATAACAGTGAGCCTAGAAAAATCTTGGGAGCTGACTTTTTTTGGAAGGCATGAGTTTAGTATCTTCACTTTTTCGTTGAAGTGAAGACACCCTTAAGACGTCAAGGTATTGTACTCTTTTTCTCCACCTCGGGATTTTTCTACATCGTTTACCGAGGGGGTTTTTAATGAGGCAAGATCTCTTGATGCATCACATTCTTTACCATTGTTTATCTTTCTTGGAAATCCCAATGATGAAATAAGGTAAACAAGGGATGTGACCCTATCTACCAAGATTACATTTATCTAACTAAAGCCTTTTTCTCTTTTCCTAAAAACGGTTAAGTAAGTTTTGGTGTTAAAAGAGGTCCAAATTTGGTGAAATTTAGAATATTTGGACCAAGTTGTAATTAGTATAAGATCAGACCTAGAGGATATGTGAAAAAGCGTCTAAAGACACTTGTAATGGATTAAACCGCTTTTACACAAAAACTTGAGAAACTTTTTCTCCTTTTTTTAGAGAGATTCAAGGTTATTCTTCACTTCTCGATTCCTAGCTCTGAGTGGGGTGCGCTGTATCAAGAGAGTGGTACTCTTCTTGTGGTTCATGCTTCAACCCACCTTCTATCAATCCCATAGTTAATCCTAGGTCGAGTATCTCCTCGGGTTTAAACCACCTCTTCCGCTTAGTTCCATACTTTTTACCGAGTAGTTAGATCGAGCATTTCTCTTCTTCTCAGTCCTATTCATACAGTCTATTCCCTAAGACGAGCTTGATATCTTAGCAACCGTTGCCACATCATGTTTTGAATGGGGTTTTCCATTCCCCACCCTCCTTCATACTTACTTGATGGTACCCGCTCTTTAGATCAATCTTGGAGAAGAGTGTAGATGAGCCCTCGACACTAGCTCAAGCATCACTCAGAGGGGAACACGTGGAGGAACCCGAGGACTAACTTGAGGAAGAGAAGAACTCCGAAGCTCCTACCATACCACTGAGGATTTTGAAGAGGAACATCAAAAGCGTCTACAGGACAAGATTCAATGCATACATACAAGGAGCTCTAAGATGTGAGGAGAGTACCTGAGGGCACCCGAGAGATACCGATAGACCTTAGCGCGATAACAGTGAGCCTAGAAAACTCTTGGGAGCTGACTTCTTTTGGAAGGCATGAGTTTAGTATCTTCACTTTTTCGTTGAAGTGAAGACACCCTTAAGACGTCAAGGTATTGTACTCTTTTTCTCCACCTCGGGATTTTTTCACATAGTTTACCGAGGGGGTTTTTAATGAGGCAAGATCTCTTGATACATCACATTCTTTACCATTGTTTATCTTTCTTGGAAATCCCTATGACGAAATAAGGTAAACAAGGGATGTGACCCTATCTACCAAGATGACATTTATCTAACTAAAGCCTTTTTCTCTTTTCCTAAAAACGGTTTAAGTAAGTTTTGGTGTTAAAAGAGGTCCAAATTTGGTGAATTTAGAATATTTGGACCAAGTTGTAATTAGTATAAGATCAGACCTAGAGGATATGTGAAAAAGCGTCTAAAGACTCTTGTAATGGATTAAACCGCTTTTACACAAAAACTTGAGAAACTTTTTCTCCTTTTTTTAGAGAGATTCAAGGTTATTCTTCACTTCTCGATTCCTAGCTCTGATTGGGGTGCGCTGTATCAAGAGAGTGGTACTCTTCTTGTGGTTCACGCTTCAACCCACCTTCTATCAATCCCATAGTTAATCCTAGGTCGAGTATCTCCTCGGTTTTAAACCACCTCTTCCGCTTAGTTCCATACTTTTTACCGAGTAGTTAGATCGAGCATTTCTCTTCTTCTCAGTCCTATTCATACAGTCTATTCCCTAAGACGAGCTTGATATCTTAGCAACCGGTTCCACATCATATTTTGAATGGGGTTTTCCATTCACCACCCTCCTTCATACTTACTTGATGGTACCCGCTCTTTAGATCAATCTTGGAGAAGAGTGTTGATGAGCCCTCGACACTAGCTCAAGCATCACTCTGAGAGGAACACGTGGAGGAACCCGAGGAACCCGAGGACTAACTTGAGGAAGAGAAGAACTCCGAAGCTCCTACCATACCACTGAGGATTATGAAGAGGAACATCAAAAGCGTCTACAGGACAAGATTCAATGCATACATACAAGGAGCTCTAAGATGTGAGGAGAGCACCTGAGGGCACCCGAGAGATACCGATAGACCTTAGCGCGATAACAGTGAGCCTAGAAAACTCTTGGGAGCTGACTTCTTTTGGAAGGCATGAGTTTAGTATCTTCACTTTTTCGTTGAAGTGAAGACACCCTTAAGACGTCAAGGTATTGTACTCTTTTTCTCCACCTCGGGATTTTTCCACATCGTTTACCGAGGGGGTTTTTAATGAGGCAAGATCTCTTGATGCATCACATTCTTTACCATTGTTTATCTTTCTTGGAAATCCCTATGATGAAATATGGTAAACAAGGGATGTGACCCTATCTACCAAGATGACATTTATCTAACTAAAGCCTTTTTCTCTTTTCCTAAAAACGGTTAAGTAAGTTTTGGTGTTAAAAGAGGTCCAAATTTGGTGAAATTTAGAATATTTGGACCAAGTTGTAATTAGTATAAGATCAGACCTAGAGGATATGTGAAAAAGCGTCTAAAGACACTTGTAATGGATTAAACCGCTTTTACACAAAAACTTGAGAAACTTTTTCTCCTTTTTTTAGAGAGATTCAAGGTTATTATTCTTCACTTCTTGATTCCTAGCTCTGAGTGGGGTGTGCTGTATCAAGAGAGTGGTACTCTTCTTGTGGTTCACGCTTCAACCCACCTTCTATCAATCCCATAGTTAATCCTAGGTCGAGTATCTCCTCGGGTTTAAACCACCTCTTCCGCTTAGTTCCATACTTTTTACCGAGTAGTTAGATCGAGCATTTCTCTTCTTCTCAGTCCTATTCATACAGTCTATTCCCTAAGACGAGCTTGATATCTTAGCAACCGGTGCCACATCATGTTTTGAATGGGGTTTTCCATTCCCCACCCTCCTTCATACTTACTTGATGGTACCCGCTCTTTAGATCAATCTTAGAGAAGAGTGTTGATGAGCCCTCGACACTAGCTCAAGCATCACTCTGAGAGGAACACGTGGAGGAACCCGAGGACTACCTTGAGGAAGAGAAGAACTCCGAAGCTCCTACCATACCACTGAGGATTTTGAAGAGGAACATCAAAAGCGTCTACAGGACAAGATTCAATGCATACATACAAGGAGCTCTAAGATGTGAGGAGAGCACCTGAGGGCACCCGAGAGATATCGATAGACCTTAGCGCGATAACAGTGAGCCTAGAAAAATCTTGGGAGCTGACTTTTTTTGGAAGGCATAAGTTTAGTATCTTCACTTTTTCGTTGAAGTGAAGACACCCTTAAGACGTCAAGGTATTGTACTCTTTTTCTCCACCTCGGGATTTTTCTACATCGTTTACCGAGGGGGTTTTTAATGAGGCAAGATCTCTTGATGCATCACATTCTTTACCATTGTTTATCTTTCTTGGAAATCCCTATGATGATATAAGGTAAACAAGGGATGTGACCCTATCTACCAAGATGACATTTATCTAACTAAAGCCTTTTTTTCTTTTCCTAAAAACGGTTTAAGTAAGTTTTGGTGTTAAAAGAGGTCCAAATTTGGTGAAATTTAGAATATTTGGACCAAGTTGTAATTAGTATAAGATCAGACCTAGAGGATATGTGAAAAAGCGTCTAAAGACACTTGTAATGTATTAAACCGCTTTTACACAAAAACTTGAGAAACTTTTTCTCCTTTTTTTTTAATAGATTCAAGGTTATTATTCTTCACTTCTCGATTCCTAGCTCTGAGTGGGGTGCGCTGTATCAAGAGATTGGTACTCCTCTTGTGGTTCACGCTTCAACCCACCTTCTATCAATCCCATAGTTAATCCTAGGTCGAGTATCTCCTCGGGTTTAAACCACCTCTTCCGCTTAGTTCCATACTTTTTACCGAGTAGTTAGATCGAGCATTTCTCTTCTTCTCAGTCCTATTCATACAGTCTATTCCCTAAGACGAGCTTGATATCTTAGCAACCGGTGCCACATCATGTTTTGAAGGGGGTTTTCCATTCCCCACCCTCCTTCATACTTACTTGATGGTACCCGCTCTTTAGATCAATCTTGGAGAAGAGTGTTGATGAGCCCTCGACACTAGCTCAAGCATCACTCTGAGAGGAACACGTGGAGGAACCCGAGGACTAACTTGAGGAAGAGAAGAACTCCGAAGCTCCTACCATACCACTGAGGATTATGAAGAGGAACATCAAAAGTGTCTACAAGACAAGATTCAATGCATACATACAAGGAGCTCTAAGATGTGAGGAAAGCACCTGAGGGCACCCGAGAGATACCGATAGACCTTAGCGCGATAACAGTGAGCCTAGAAAACTCTTGGGAGCTGACTTTTTTTGGAAGGCATGAGTTTAGTATCTTCACTTTTTCGTTGAAGTGATGACACCCTTAAGACGTCAAGGTATTGTACTCTTTTTCTCCACCTCGGGATTTTTCCACATGGTTTACCGAGGGTGTTTTTAATGAGGCAAGATCTCTTGATGCATCACATTCTTTACCATTGTTTATCTTTCTTGGAAATCCCTATGACGAAATAAGGTAAACAAGGGATGTGACCCTATCTACCAAGATGACATTTATCTAACTAAAGTCTTTTTCTCTTTTCCTAAAATCAGTTTAAGTAAGTTTTGGTGTTAAAAGAGGTCCAAATTTGGTGAATTTAGAATATTTGGACCAAGTTGTCATTAGTATAAGATCAGACCTAGAGGATATGTGAAAAAGCGTCTAAAGACTCTTGTAATGGATTAAACCGCTTTTACACAAAAACTTGAGAAACTTTTTCTCCTTTTTTTAGAGAGATTCAAGGTTATTATTCTTCACTTCTCGATTCCTAGCTCTGAGTGGGGTGTGCTGTATCAAGAGAGTGGTACTCTTTTTGTGGTTCACGCTTCAACCCACCTTCTATCAATCCCATAGTTAATCCTAGGTCGAGTATCTCCTCGGGTTTAAACCACCTCTTCCGCTTAGTTCCATACTTTTTACCGAGTAGTTAGATCGAGCATTTCTCTTCTTCTTAGTCCTATTCATACAGTCTATTCCCTAAGACGAGCTTGATATCTTAGCAACCGGTGCCACATCATGTTTTGAATGGGGTTTTCCATTCACCACCCTCCTTCATACTTACTTGATGGTACCCGCTCTTTAGATCAATCTTGGAGAAGAGTGTTGATGAGGCCCCGGCACTAGCTCAAGCATCACTCTGAGAACAACACATGGAGGAAGCCGAGGACTAACTTGAGGAAGAGAAGAACTCCGAAGCTCCTACCATACCACTAAGGATTATGAAGAGGAACATCACAAGCGTTTACAGGACAAGATTTAATGCATACATACAAGGAGCTCTAAGGTGCGAGGAGAGCACCTGAGGGCACCCGAGAGATGCCGATAGACCTTAGCGCAATAACAGTGAGCCTAGAAAACTCTTGGGAGCTGACTTTTTTTGGAAGGCATGAGTTTAGTATCTTCACTTTTTCGTTGAAGTGAAGACACCCTTAAGACGTCAAGGTATTGTACTCTTTTTCTCCACCTCGGGATTTTTCCACATGGTTTACCGAGGGGGTTTTTAATGAGGCAAGATCTCTTGATGCATCAGATTCTTTACCATTGTTTATCTTTCTTGGAAATCCCTATGACGAAATAAGGTAAACAAGGGATGTGACCCTATCTACCAAGATGACATTTATCTAACTAAAGCCTTTTTCTCTTTTCCTAAAAACGGTTTAAGTAAGTTTTGGTGTTAAAAGAGGTCCAAATTTGGTGAAATTTAGAATATTTGGACCAAGTTGTAATTAGTATAAGATCAGACATAGAGGATATGTGAAAAAGCGTCTAAAGACACTTGTAATGGATTAAACCGCTTTTACACAAAAACTTGAAAAACTCTTGGGCGCGGACTTTTTTTGGAAGGCATGAGTTTAGTGTCTTCACTTTTTCGTTGAAGTGAAGACACCCTTAATACGTCAAGGTATTGTACTATTTTTCTCCATCTCGGGATTTTTCCACATGGTTTACCGAGGGGGTTTTTAATGAGCCAAGATCTCTTGATGCATCACATTCTTTACCATTGTTTATCTTTCTTGGAAATCCCTATGACGAAATAAGGTAAACAAGGGATGTGACCCTATCTACCAAGATGATATTTATCTAATTAAAGTCTTCTTCTCTTTTCCTAAAAATGGTTTAAGTATGTTTTGGTGTTAAAAGAGGTCCAAATTAGGTGAATGTTATAATATTTGGACAAGGTTGTAATTAGTATAAGATCAGACCTAGAGGATATGTGAAAAAGCGTCTAAAAACTCTTGTAATGGATTTAAGTCGCTTTCACACAAAAACTTGAGAAACTTTTTCTCCTTTTTTTAGAGAGATTCAAGGTTATTCTTCACTTCTCGATTCCTAGCTCTGAGTGGGGTGCGCTGTATCAAGAGAGTGGTACTCTTCTTGTGGTTCACGCTTCAACCCACCTTCTATCAATCCCATAGTTAATCCTAGGTCGAGTATCTCCTCGGTTTTAAACCACCTCTTCCGCTTAGTTCCATACTTTTTACCGAGTAGTTAGATCGAGCATTTCTCTTCTTCTCAGTCCTATTCATACAGTCTATTCCCTAAGACGAGCTTGATATCTTAGCAACCGGTGCCACATCATGTTTTGAATGGGGTTTTCCATTCCCCACCCTCCTTCATACTTACTTGATGGTACCCGCTCTTTAGATCAATCTTGGAGAAGAGTGTTGATGAGCCCTCGACACTAGCTTAAGCATCACTCTGAGAGGAACACGTGGAGGAACCCGAGGACTAACTTGAGGAAGAGAAGAACTCCGAAGCTCCTACCATACCACTGAGGATTATGAAGAGGACCATCAAAAGCGTCTACAGGACAAGATTCAATGCAGACATACAAGGAGCTCTAAGATGTGATGAGAGCACCTAAGGGCACCCGAGAGATACCGATAGACCTTAGCGCGATAACAGTGAGCCTAGAAAACTCTTGGGAGCTGACTTTTTTTGGAAGGCATGAGTTTAGTATCTTCACTTTTTCGTTGAAGTGATGACACCCTTAAGACGTCAAGGTATTGTACTCTTTTTCTCCACCTCGGGATTTTTCCACATGGTTTATCGAGGGTGTTTTTAATGAGGCAAGATCTCTTGATGCATCACATTCTTTACCATTGTTTATCTTTCTTGGAAATCCCTATGACGAAATAAGGTAAACAAGGGATGTGACCCTATCTACCAAGATGACATTGATCTAACTAAAGCCTTTTTCTCTTTTCCTAAAAACAGTTTAAGTAAGTTTTGGTGTTAAAAGAGGTCCAAATTTGGTGAATTTTAGAATATTTGGACCAAGTTATAATTAGTATAAGATCAGACCTAGAGGATATGTGAAAAAGCGTCTAAAGCCTCTTGTAATGGATTAAACCGCTTTTACACAAAAACATGAGAAACTTTTTCTCCTTTTTTCTTGATAGATTCAAGGTTATTATTCTTCACTTCTCGATTCCTAGCTCTGAGTGGGGTGCGCTGTATCAAGAGATTGGTACTCCTCTTATGGTTCATGCTTCAACCCACCTTCTATCAATCCCATAGTTAATCCTAGGTTGAGTATCTCCTCGGGTTTAAACCACCTCTTCCGCTTAGTTCCATCCTTTTTACGGAGTAGTTAGATCGAGCATTTCTCTTCTTCTCAGTCCTATTCATATAGTTTATTCCCTAAGTTGAGCTTGATATCTTAGCAACCGGTGCCACATCATGTTTTGAATGGGGTTTTCCATTCACCACCCTCCTTTATACTTACTTGATGGTACCCGCTCTTTAGATCAATCTTGGAGAAGAGTGTTGATGAGCCCTCGATACTAGCTCAAGCATCACTCTGAGAGGATCACGTGGAGGGACCCGAGGACTAACTTGAGGAAGAGAAGAACTCCGAAGCTCCTACCATACCACTGAGGATTATGAAGAGGAACATCAAAAGCGTCTACAGGACAAGATTCAATGCATACATACAAGGAGCTCTAAGATGTGAGGAGAGCACCTGAGGGCACCCGAGAGATACCGATAGACCTTAGTGCGATAACTGTGAGCCTGGAAAACTCTTGGGAGCTGACTTTTTTTTGAAGGTATGAGTTTAGTATCTTCACTTTTTCGTTGAAGTAAAGACACCCTTAAGACGTCAAGGTATTGTACTCTTTTTCTCCACCTCGGGATATTTCCACATGGTTTACCGAGGGTGTTTTTAATGAGGCAAGATCTCTTGATGCATCACATTCTTTACCATTGTTTATCTTTCTTGGAAATCCCTATGACGAAATAAGGTAAACAAGGGATGTGACCCTATCTACCAAGATGACATTTATCTAACTAAAGCCTTTTTCTCTTTTCCTAAAAACGGTTTAAGTAAGTTTTGGTGTTAAATGAGGTCCAAATTTGGTGAAATTTAGAATATTTGGACCAAGTTGTAATTAGTATAAGATCAGACCTAGAGGATATGTGAAAAAGCGTCTAAAGACTATTGTAATGGATTAAACCGCTTTTACACAAAAACTTGAGAAACTTTTTCTCCTTTTTTCTTGATAGATTCAAGGTTATTATTCTTCACTTCTCGATTCCTAGCTCTGAGTGGGGTGCGCTGTATCAAGAGATTGGTACTCCTCTTGTGGTTCACGCTTCAACCCACCTTCTATCAATCCCATAATTAATCCTAGGTCGAGTATCTCCTCGGGTTTAAACCACCTCTTCTGCTTAGTTCCATCCTTTTTACCGAGTAGTTAGATCGAGCATTTCTCTTCTTCTCAAGCCTATTCATACTGTCTATTCCCTAAGACGAGCTTGATATCTTAGCAACCGGTGCCACATCATGTTTTGAATGGGGTTTTCCATTCACCACCCTCCTTCATACTTACTTGATGGTAACCGCTCTTTAGATCAATCTTGGAGAAGAGTGTTGATGGGCCCTCGACACTAGCTCAAGCATCACTCTGAGAGGAACACGTGGAGGAACCCGAGGACTAACTTGAGGAAGAGAAGAACTCCGAAGCTCCTACCATACCACTGAGGATTATGAAGAGGAACATCAAAAGCGTCTACAAGACAAGATTCAATGCATACATACAAGGAGCTCTAAGATGTGAGGAAAGCACCTGAGGGCACTCTAGAGATACCGATAGACCTTAGCGCGATAACAGTGAGCCTAGAAAACTCTTGGGAGCTGACTTTTTTTGGAAGGCATGAGTTTAGTATCTTCACTTTTTCGTTGAAGTGATGACACCCTTAAGACGTCAAGGTATTGTACTCTTTTTCTCCACCTCGGGATTTTTCCACATGGTTTACCGAGGGTGTTTTTAATGAGGCAAGATCTCTTGATGCATCACACTCTTTACCATTGTTTATCTCTCTTGGAAATCCCTTTGACGAAATAAGGTAAACAAGGGATGTGACCCTATCTACTAAGATGACATTTATCTTACTAAAGCCTTTTTCTCTTTTCCTAAAAACGGTTTAAGTAAGTTTTGGTGTTAAAAGAGGTCCAAATTTGGTGAATTTTAGAATATTTGGACCAAGTTGTAATTAGTATAAGATCAGACCTAGAGGATATGTGGAAAAGCGTCTAAAGACTCTTGTAATGGATTAAACCGCTTTTACACAAAAACATGAGAAACTTTTTCTCCTTTTTTTTTGATAGATTCAAGGTTATTCTTCACTTCTCGATTCCTAGCTCTGAGTGGGGTGCGCTGTATCAAGAGATTGGTACTCCTCTTGTGGTTCACGCTTCAACTTACCTTCTATCAATCCCATAGTTAATCCTAGGTCGAGTATCTCCTCGGGTTTAAACCACCTCTTCTGCTTAGTTCCATCCTTTTTACCGAGTAGTTAGATCGAGCATTTCTCTTCTTCTCAAGCCTATTCATACTGTCTATTCCCTAAGACGAGCTTGATATCTTAGCAACCGGTGCCACATCATGTTTTGAATGGGGTTTTCCATTCACCACCCTCCTTCATACTTACTTGATGGTACCCGCTCTTTAGATCAATCTTGGAGAAGAGTGTTGATGAGCCCTCGACACTAGCTTAAGCATCACTCTGAGAGGAACACGTGGAGGAACCCGAGGACTAACTTGAGGAAGAGAAGAACTCCGAAGCTCCTACCATACCACTGAGGATTATGAAGAGGACCATCAAAAGTGTCTACAGGACAAGATTCAATGCAGACATACAAGGAGCTCTAAGATGTGATGAGAGCACCTAAGGGCACCCGAGAGATACCGATAGACCTTAGCGCGATAACAGTGAGCCTAGAAAACTCTTGGGAGCTGACTTTTTTTGGAAGGCATGAGTTTAGTATCTTCACTTTTTCGTTGAAGTGATGACACCCTTAAGACGTCAAGGTATTGTACTCTTTTTCTCCACCTCGGGATTTTTCCACATGGTTTACCGAGGGTGTTTTTAATGAGGCAAGATCTCTTGATGCATCACATTCTTTACCATTGTTTATCTTTCTTGGAAATCCCTATGACGAAATAAGGTAAACAAGGGATGTGACCCTATCTACCAAGATGACATTGATCTAACTAAAGCCTTTTTCTCTTTTCCTAAAAACAGTTTAAGTAAGTTTTGGTGTTAAAAGAGGTCCAAATTTGGTGAATTTTAGAATATTTGGACCAAGTTATAATTAGTATAAGATCAGACCTAGAGGATATGTGAAAAAGCGTCTAAAGACTCTTGTAATGGATTAAACCGCTTTTACACAAAAACTTGAGAAACTTTTTCTCCTTTTTTCTTGATAGATTCAAGGTTATTATTCTTCACTTCTCGATTCCTAGCTCTGAGTGGTGTGCGCTGTATCAAGAGATTGGTACTCCTCTTATGGTTCATGCTTCAACCCACCTTCTATCAATCCCATAGTTAATCCTAGGTTGAGTATCTCCTCGGGTTTAAACCACCTCTTCCGCTTAGTTCCATCCTTTTTACGGAGTAGTTAGATCGAGCATTTCTCTTCTTCTCAGTCCTATTCATATAGTTTATTCCCTAAGTTGAGCTTGATATCTTAGCAACCGGTGCCACATCATGTTTTGAATGGGGTTTTCCATTCACCACCCTCCTTTATACTTACTTGATGGTACCCGCTCTTTAGATCAATCTTGGAGAAGAGTGTTGATGAGCCCTCGACACTAGCTTAAGCATCACTCTGAGAGGAACACGTGGAGGAACCCGAGGACTAACTTGAGGAAGAGAAGAACTCCGAAGCTCCTACCATACCACTGAGGATTATGAAGAGGACCATCAAAAGTGTCTACAGGACAAGATTCAATGCAGACATACAAGGAGCTCTAAGATGTGATGAGAGCACCTAAGGGCACCCGAGAGATACCGATAGACCTTAGCGCGATAACAGTGAGCCTAGAAAACTCTTGGGAGCTGACTTTTTTTGGAAGGCATGAGTTTAGTATCTTCACTTTTTCGTTGAAGTGATGACACCCTTAAGACGTCAAGGTATTGTACTCTTTTTCTCCACCTCGGGATTTTTCCACATGGTTTACCGAGGGTGTTTTTAATGAGGCAAGATCTCTTGATGCATCACATTCTTTACCATTGTTTATCTTTCTTTGAAATCCCTATGACGAAATAAGGTAAACAAGGGATGTGACCCTATCTACCAAGATGACATTCATCTAACTAAAGCCTTTTTCTCTTTTCCTAAAAACGGTTTAAGCAAGTTTTGGTGTTAAATGAGGTCCAAATTTGGTGAAATTTAGAATATTTGGACCAAGTTGTAATTAGTATAAGATCAGACCTAGAGGATATGTGAAAAAGCGTCTAAAGACTCTTGTAATGGATTAAACCGCTTTTACACAAAAACTTGAGAAACTTTTTCTCCTTTTTTCTTGATAGATTCAAGGTTATTATTCTTCACTTCTCGATTCCTAGCTCTGAGTGGTGTGCGCTGTATCAAGAGATTGGTACTCCTCTTATGGTTCATGCTTCAACCCACCTTCTATCAATCCCATAGTTAATCCTAGGTTGAGTATCTCCTCGGGTTTAAACCACCTCTTCCGCTTAGTTCCATCCTTTTTACGGAGTAGTTAGATCGAGCATTTCTCTTCTTCTCAGTCCTATTCATATAGTTTATTCCCTAAGTTGAGCTTGATATCTTAGCAACCGGTGCCACATCATGTTTTGAATGGGGTTTTCCATTCACCACCCTCCTTTATACTTACTTGATGGTACCCGCTCTTTAGATCAATCTTGGAGAAGAGTGTTGATGAGCCCTCGATACTAGCTCAAGCATCACTCTGAGAGGATCACGTGGAGGGACCCGAGGACTAACTTGAGGAAGAGAAGAACTCCGAAGCTCCTACCATACCACTGAGGATTATGAAGAGGAACATCAAAAGCGTCTACAGGACAAGATTCATTGCATACATACAAGGAGCTCTAAGATGTGAGGAGAGCACCTGAGGGCACCCGAGAGATACCGATAGACCTTAGTGCGATAACTGTGAGCCTGGAAAACTCTTGGGAGCTGACTTTTTTTTGAAGGTATGATTTTAGTATCTTCACTTTTTCGTTGAAGTAAAGACACCCTTAAGACGTCAAGGTATTGTACTCTTTTTCTCCACCTCGGGATATTTCCACATGGTTTACCGAGGGTGTTTTTAATGAGGCAAGATCTCTTGATGCATCACATTCTTTACCATTGTTTATCTTTCTTGGAAATCCCTATGACGAAATAAGGTAAACAAGGGATGTGACCCTATCTACCAAGATGACATTTATCTAACTAAATCCTTTTTCTCTTTTCCTAAAAACGGTTTAAGTAAGTTTTGGTGTTAAATGAGGTCCAAATTTGGTGAAATTTAGAATATTTGGACCAAGTTGTAATTAGTATAAGATCAGACCTAGAGGATATGTGAAAAAGCGTCTAAAGACTCTTGTAATGGATTAAACCGCTTTTACACAAAAACTTGAGAAACTTTTTCTCCTTTTTTCTTGATAGATTCAAGGTTATTATTCTTCACTTCTCGATTCCTAGCTCTGAGTGGGGTGCGCTGTATCAAGAGATTGGTACTCCTCTTGTGGTTCACGCTTCAACCCACCTTCTATCAATCCCATAGTTAATCCTAGGTCGAGTATCTCCTCGGGTTTAAACCACATCTTCTGCTTAGTTCCATCCTTTTTACCGAGTAGTTAGATCGAGCATTTCTCTTCTTCTCAAGCCTATTCATACTGTCTATTCCCTAAGACGAGCTTGATATCTTAGCAACCGGTGCCACATCATGTTTTGAATGGGGTTTTCCATTCACCACCCTCCTTCATACTTACTTGATGGTAATCGCTCTTTAGATCAATCTTGGAGAAGAGTGTTGATGGGCCCTCGACACTAGCTCAAGCATCACTCTGAGAGGAACACGTGGAGGAACCCGAGGACTAACTTGAGGAAGAGAAGAACTCCGAAGCTCCTACCATACCACTGAGGATTATGAAGAGGAACATCAAAAGCGTCTACAAGACAAGATTCAATGCATACATACAAGGAGCTCTAAGATGTGAGGAAAGCACCTGAGGGCACCCGAGAGATACCGATAGACCTTAGCGCGATAACAGTGAGCCTAGAAAACTCTTGGGAGCTGACTTTTTTTGGAAGGCATGAGTTTAGTATCTTCACTTTTTCGTTGAAGTGATGACACCCTTAAGACGTCAAGGTATTGTACTCTTTTTCTCCACCTCGGGATTTTTCCCCATGGTTTACCGAGGGTGTTTTTAATGAGGCAAGATCTCTTGATGCATCACACTCTTTACCATTGTTTATCTCTCTTGGAAATCCCTATGACGAAATAAGGTAAACAAGGGATGTGACCCTATCTACTAAGATGACATTTATCTTACTAAAGCCTTTTTCTCTTTTCCTAAAAACGGTTTAAGTAAGTTTTGGTGTGAAAAGAGGTCCAAATTTGGTGAATTTTAGAATATTTGGACCAAGTTGTAATTAGTATAAGATCAGACCTAGAGGATATGTGGAAAAGCGTCTAAAGACTCTTGTAATGGATTAAACCGCTTTTACACAAAAACATGAGAAACTTTTTCTCCTTTTTTTTTGATAGATTCAAGGTTATTCTTCACTTCTCGATTCCTAGCTCTGAGTGGGGTGCGCTGTATCAAGAGATTGGTACTCCTCTTGTGGTTCACGCTTCAACCCACCTTCTATTAATCCCATAGTTAATCCTAGGTCGAGTAACTCCTCGGGTTTAAACCACCTCTTCCGCTTAGTTCCATCCTCTTTACCGAGTAGTTAGATCGAGCATTTCTCTTCTTCTCTGTCCTATTCATACAGTTTATTCCCTAAGACGAGCTTGATATCTAAGCAACCGGTGCCACATCATCTTTTGAATGGGGTTTTCCATCCACCACCCTCCTTCATACTTACTTGATGGTACCCGCTCTTTAGATTAATATTGGAGAAGAGTGTTGATGAGGCCCCGGCACTAGCTCAAGCATCACTCTGAGAAGAACACGTGGAGGAACCTGAGGACTAACTTGAGGAAGAGAAGAACTCCGAAGCTCCTACCATACCACTGAGGATTATGAAGAGGAACATCAAAAGCGTCTACAGGACAAGATTCAATGCATACATACAAGGAGAGCACCTGAGGGCATTCGAGAGATACCGATAGACCTTAGCGCGATAACAGTGAGCCTAGAAAACTCTTGGGAGCTGACTTTTTTTGGAAGGCATGAGATTAGTATCTTCACTTTTTCGTTGAAGTGAAGACACCCTTAAGACGTCAAGGTATTGTACTCTTTTTCTCCACCTCGGGATTTTTCCACATGGTTTACCGAGGGTGTTTTTATTGAGGCAAGATCTCTTGATGCATCACATTCTTTACCATTGTTTATCTTTCTTGGAAATCCCTATGACGAAATAAGGTAAACAAGGGATGTGACCCTATCTACCAAGATGACATTTATCTAACTAAAGCCTTTTTCTCTTTTCCTAAAAACGGTTTAAGTAAGTTTTGGTGTTAAAAGAGGTCCAAATTTGGTGAATTTTAGAATATTTGGACCAAGTTGTAATTAGTATAAGATAAGACCTAGAGGATATGTGAAAAAGCGTCTAAAGACTCTTGTAATGGATTAAACCGCTTTTACACAAAAACATGAGAAACTTTTTCTCCTTTTTTTTTGATAGATTCAAGGTTATTATTCTTCACTTCTCGATTCCTAGCTCTGAGTGGGGTGCGCTGTATCAAGAGATTGGTACTCCTCTTGTGGTTCACGCTTCAACCCACCTTCTATCAATCCCATAGTTAATCCTAGGTCGAGTATCTCCTCGGGTTTAAACCACCTTTTCTGCTTAGTTCCATCCTTTTTACCGAGTAGTTAGATCGAGCATTTCTCTTCTTCTCAAGCCTATTCATATAGTCTATTCCCTAAGACGAGCTTGATATCTTAGCAACCGGTGCCACATCATGTTTTGAATGGGGTTTTCCATTTACCACCCTCCTTCATACTTACTTGATGGTACCCGCTCTTTAGATCAATCTTGGAGAAGAGTGTTGATGAGCCCTCGACACTAGCTTAAGCATCACTCTGAGAGGAACACGTGGAGGAACCCGAGGACTAACTTGAGGAAGAGAAGAACTCCGAAGCTCCTACCATACCACTGAGGATTATGAAGAGGAACATCAAAAGCGTCTACAAGACAAGATTCAATGCATACATACAAGGAGCTCTAAGATGTGAGGAAAGCACCTGAGGGCACCCGAGAGATACCGATAGACCTTAGCGCGATAACAGTGAGCCTAGAAAACTCTTGGGAGCTGACTTTTTTTGGAAGGCATGAGTTTAGTATCTTCACTTTTTCGTTGAAGTGATGACACCCTTAAGACGTCAAGGTATTGTACTCTTTTTCTCCACCTCGGGATTTTTCCCCATGGTTTACCGAGGGTGTTTTTAATGAGGCAAGATCTCTTGATGCATCACACTCTTTACCATTGTTTATCTCTCTTGGAAATCCCTATGACGAAATAAGGTAAACAAGGGATGTGACCCTATCTACTAAGATGACATTTATCTAACTAAAGCCTTTTTCTCTTTTCCTAAAAACGGTTTAAGTAAGTTTTGGTGTTAAAAGAGGTCCAAATTTGGTGAATTTTAGAATATTTGGACCAAGTTGTAATTAGTATAAGATAAGACCTAGAGGATATGTGAAAAAGCGTCTAAAGACTCTTGTAATGGATTAAACCGCTTTTACACAAAAACATGAGAAACTTTTTCTCCTTTTTTTTTGATAGATTCAAGGTTATTATTCTTCACTTCTCGATTCCTAGCTCTGAGTGGGGTGCGCTGTATCAAGAGATTGGTACTCCTCTTGTGGTTCACGCTTCAACCCACCTTCTATCAATCCCATAGTTAATCCTAGGTCGAGTATCTCCTCGGGTTTAAACCACATCTTCTGCTTAGTTCCATCCTTTTTACCGAGTAGTTAGATCGAGCATTTCTCTTCTTCTCAAGCCTATTCATACTGTCTATTCCCTAAGACGAGCTTGATATCTTAGCAACCGGTGCCACATCATGTTTTGAATGGGGTTTTCCATTCACCACCCTCCTTCATACTTACTTGATGGTAATCGCTCTTTAGATCAATCTTGGAGAAGAGTGTTGATGGGCCCTCGACACTAGCTCAAGCATCACTCTGAGAGGAACACGTGGAGGAACCCGAGGACTAACTTGAGGAAGAGAAGAACTCCGAAGCTCCTACCATACCACTGAGGATTATGAAGAGGAACATCAAAAGCGTCTACAAGACAAGATTCAATGCATACATACAAGGAGCTCTAAGATGTGAGGAAAGCACCTGAGGGCACCCGAGAGATACCGATAGACCTTAGCGCGATAACAGTGAGCCTAGAAAACTCTTGGGAGCTGACTTTTTTTGGAAGGCATGAGTTTAGTATCTTCACTTTTTCGTTGAAGTGATGACACCCTTAAGACGTCAAGGTATTGTACTCTTTTTCTCCACCTCGGGATTTTTCCCCATGGTTTACCGAGGGTGTTTTTAATGAGGCAAGATCTCTTGATGCATCACACTCTTTACCATTGTTTATCTCTCTTGGAAATCCCTATGACGAAATAAGGTAAACAAGGGATGTGACCCTATCTACTAAGATGACATTTATCTTACTAAAGCCTTTTTCTCTTTTCCTAAAAACGGTTTAAGTAAGTTTTGGTGTGAAAAGAGGTCCAAATTTGGTGAATTTTAGAATATTTGGACCAAGTTGTAATTAGTATAAGATCAGACCTAGAGGATATGTGGAAAAGCGTCTAAAGACTCTTGTAATGGATTAAACCGCTTTTACACAAAAACATGAGAAACTTTTTCTCCTTTTTTTTTGATAGATTCAAGGTTATTCTTCACTTCTCGATTCCTAGCTCTGAGTGGGGTGCGCTGTATCAAGAGATTGGTACTCCTCTTGTGGTTCACGCTTCAACCCACCTTCTATTAATCCCATAGTTAATCCTAGGTCGAGTAACTCCTCGGGTTTAAACCACCTCTTCCGCTTAGTTCCATCCTCTTTACCGAGTAGTTAGATCGAGCATTTCTCTTCTTCTCTGTCCTATTCATACAGTTTATTCCCTAAGACGAGCTTGATATCTAAGCAACCGGTGCCACATCATCTTTTGAATGGGGTTTTCCATCCACCACCCTCCTTCATACTTACTTGATGGTACCCGCTCTTTAGATTAATATTGGAGAAGAGTGTTGATGAGGCCCCGGCACTAGCTCAAGCATCACTCTGAGAAGAACACGTGGAGGAACCTGAGGACTAACTTGAGGAAGAGAAGAACTCCGAAGCTCCTACCATACCACTGAGGATTATGAAGAGGAACATCAAAAGCGTCTACAGGACAAGATTCAATGCATACATACAAGGAGAGCACCTGAGGGCATTCGAGAGATACCGATAGACCTTAGCGCGATAACAGTGAGCCTAGAAAACTCTTGGGAGCTGACTTTTTTTGGAAGGCATGAGATTAGTATCTTCACTTTTTCGTTGAAGTGAAGACACCCTTAAGACGTCAAGGTATTGTACTCTTTTTCTCCACCTCGGGATTTTTCCACATGGTTTACCGAGGGTGTTTTTATTGAGGCAAGATCTCTTGATGCATCACATTCTTTACCATTGTTTATCTTTCTTGGAAATCCCTATGACGAAATAAGGTAAACAAGGGATGTGACCCTATCTACCAAGATGACATTTATCTAACTAAAGCCTTTTTCTCTTTTCCTAAAAACGGTTTAAGTAAGTTTTGGTGTTAAAAGAGGTCCAAATTTGGTGAATTTTAGAATATTTGGACCAAGTTGTAATTAGTATAAGATAAGACCTAGAGGATATGTGAAAAAGCGTCTAAAGACTCTTGTAATGGATTAAACCGCTTTTACACAAAAACATGAGAAACTTTTTCTCCTTTTTTTTTGATAGATTCAAGGTTATTATTCTTCACTTCTCGATTCCTAGCTCTGAGTGGGGTGCGCTGTATCAAGAGATTGGTACTCCTCTTGTGGTTCACGCTTCAACCCACCTTCTATCAATCCCATAGTTAATCCTAGGTCGAGTATCTCCTCGGGTTTAAACCACCTTTTCTGCTTAGTTCCATCCTTTTTACCGAGTAGTTAGATCGAGCATTTCTCTTCTTCTCAAGCCTATTCATATAGTCTATTCCCTAAGACGAGCTTGATATCTTAGCAACCGGTGCCACATCATGTTTTGAATGGGGTTTTCCATTTACCACCCTCCTTCATACTTACTTGATGGTACCCGCTCTTTAGATCAATCTTGGAGAAGAGTGTTGATGAGCCCTCGACACTAGCTTAAGCATCACTCTGAGAGGAACACGTGGAGGAACCCGAGGACTAACTTGAGGAAGAGAAGAACTCCGAAGCTCCTACCATACCACTGAGGATTATGAAGAGGACCATCAAAAGCGTCTACAGGACAAGATTCAATGCAGACATACAAGGAGCTCTAAGATGTGATGAGAGCACCTAAGGGCACCCGAGAGATACCGATAGACCTTAGCGCGATAACAGTGAGCCTAGAAAACTCTTGGGAGCTGACTTTTTTTGGAAGGCATGAGTTTAGTATCTTCACTTTTTCGTTGAAGTGAAGACACCCTTAAGACGTCAAGGTATTGTACTCTTTTTCTCCACCTCGGGATTTTTCCACATAGTTTACCGAGGGGGTTTTTAATGAGGCAAGATCTCTTGATGCATCACATTCTTTACCATTGTTTATCTTTCTTGGAAATCCCTATGACGAAATAAGGTAAACAAGGGATGTGACCCTATCTACCAAGATGACATTTATCTAACTAAAGCCTTTTTCTCTTTTCCTAAAAACGGTTTAAGTAAGGTTTGGTGTTAAAAGAGGTCCAAATTTGGTGAATGTTAGAATATTTGGACCAAGTTGTAATTAGTATAAGATCAGACCTATAGGATATGTGAAAAAGCGTCTAAAGACTCTTGTAATGATTAAACCACTTTTACACAAAAACTTGAGAAACTTTTTCTCCTTTTTTCTTGATAGATTCAAGGTTATTCTTCACTTCTCGATTCCGAGCTCTGAGTGGGGTGCGCTGTATCAAGAGATTGGTACTCCTCTTATGGTTCATGCTTCAACCCACCTTCTATCAATCCCATAGTTAATCCTAGGTTGAGTATCTCCTCGGGTTTAAACCACCTCTTCCGCTTAGTTCCATCCTTTTTACGGAGTAGTTAGATCGAGCATTTCTCTTCTTCTCAGTCCTATTCATATAGTTTATTCCCTAAGTTGAGCTTGATATCTTAGCAACCGGTGCCACATCATGTTTTGAATGGGGTTTTCCATTCACCACCCTCCTTTATACTTACTTGATGGTACCCGCTCTTTAGATCAATCTTGGAGAAGAGTGTTGATGAGCCCTCGATACTAGCTCAAGCATCACTCTGAGAGGATCACGTGGAGGGACCCGAGGACTAACTTGAGGAAGAGAAGAACTCCGAAGCTCCTACCATACCACTGAGGATTATGAAGAGGAACATCAAAAGCGTCTACAGGACAAGATTCAATGCAGACATACAAGGAGCTCTAAGATGTGATGAGAGCACCTAAGGGCACCCGAGAGATACGATAGACCTTAGCGCGATAACAGTAAGCCTAGAAAACTCTTGGGAGCTGACTTTTTTTGGAAGGCATGAGTTTAGTATCTTCACTTTTTCGTTGAAGTGAAGACACCCTTAAGACGTCAAGGTATTGTACTCTTTTTCTCCACCTCGGGATTTTTCCACATAGTTTACCGAGGGGGTTTTTAATGAGGCAAGATCTCTTGATGCATCACATTCTTTACCATTGTTTATCATTCTTGGAAATCCCTATGACGAAATAAGGTAAACAAGGGATGTGACCCTATCTACCAAGATGACATTTATCTAACTAAAGCCTTTTTCTCTTTTCCTAAAAACGGTTTAAGTAAGGTTTGGTGTTAAAAGAGGTCCAAATTTGGTGAATGTTAGAATATTTGGACCAAGTTGTAATTAGTATAAGATCAGACCTATAGGATATGTGAAAAAGCGTCTAAAGACTCTTGTAATGATTAAACCACTTTTACACAAAAACTTGAGAAACTTTTTCTCCTTTTTTCTTGATAGATTCAAGGTTATTCTTCACTTCTCGATTCCGAGCTCTGAGTGGGGTGCGCTGTATCAAGAGATTGGTACTCCTCTTATGGTTCATGCTTCAACCCACCTTCTATCATTCCCATAGTTAATCCTAGGTCGAGTATCTCCTCGGGTTTAAACCACCTCTTCCGCTTAGTTCCATCCTTTTTACGGAGTAGTTAGATCGAGCATTTCTCTTCTTCTCAGTCCTATTCATATAGTTTATTCCCTAAGTTAAGCTTGATATCTTAGCAACCGGTGCCACATCATGTTTTGAATGGGGTTTTCCATTCACCACCCTCCTTTATACTTACTTGATGGTACCCGCTCTTTAGATCAATCTTGGAGAAGAGTGTTGATGAGCCCTCGATACTAGCTCAAGCATCACTCTGAGAGGATCACGTGGAGGAACCCGAGGACTAACTTGAGGAAGAGAAGAACTCCGAAGCTCCTACCATACCACTGAGGATTATGAAGAGGAACATCAAAAGCGTCTACAAGACAAGATTTAATGCATACATACAAGGAGCTCTAAGATGTGAGGAGAGCACCTGAGGGCACCCGAGAGATACCGATAGACCTTAGTGCGATAACTGTGAGCCTGGAAAACTCTTGGGAGCTGACTTTTTTTTGAAGGTATGAGTTTAGTATCTTCACTTTTTCGTTGAAGTAAAGACGCCCTTAAGACGTCAAGGTATTGTACTCTTTTTCTCCACCTCGGGATATTTCCACATGGTTTACCGAGGGGGTTTTTAATGAGGCAAGATCTCTTGATGCATCACATTCTTTACCATTGTTTATCTTTCTTGAAAATCCCTATGACGAAATAAGGTAAACAAGGGATGTGACCCTATCTACCAAGATGACATTTATCTAACTAAAGCCTTTTTCTCTTTTCCTAAAAACGGTTTAAGTAAGTTTTGGTGTTAAAAGAGGTCCAAATTTGGTGAATTTTAGAATATTTGGACCAAGTTGTAATTAGTATAAGATAAGACCTAGAGGATATGTGAAAAAGCGTCTAAAGACTCTTGTAATGGATTAAACCGCTTTTACACAAAAACATGAGAAACTTTTTCTCCTTTTTTTTTGATAGATTCAAGGTTATTATTCTTCACTTCTCGATTCCTAGCTCTGAGTGGGGTGCGCTGTATCAAGAGATTGGTACTCCTCTTGTGGTTCACGCTTCAACCCACCTTCTATCAATCCCATAGTTAATCCTAGGTCGAGTATCTCCTCGGGTTTAAACCACCTCTTCTGCTTAGTTCCATCCTTTTTACCGAGTAGTTAGATCGAGCATTTCTCTTCTTCTCAAGCCTATTCATATAGTCTATTCCCTAAGACGAGCTTGATATCTTAGCAACCGGTGCCACATCATGTTTTGAATGGGGTTTTCCATTTACCACCCTCCTTCATACTTACTTGATGGTACCCGCTCTTTAGATCAATCTTGGAGAAGAGTGTTGATGAGCCCTCGACACTAGCTTAAGCATCACTCTGAGAGGAACACGTGGAGGAACCCGAGGACTAACTTGAGGAAGAGAAGAACTCCGAAGCTCCTACCATACCACTGAGGATTATGAAGAGGACCATCAAAAGCGTCTACAGGACAAGATTCAATGCAGACATACAAGGAGCTCTAAGATGTGATGAGAGCACCTAAGGGCACCCGAGAGATACCGATAGACCTTAGCGCGATAACAGTGAGCCTAGAAAACTCTTGGGAGCTGACTTTTTTTGGAAGGCATGAGTTTAGTATCTTCACTTTTTCGTTGAAGTGAAGACACCCTTAAGACGTCAAGGTATTGTACTCTTTTTCTCCACCTCGGGATTTTTCCACATAGTTTACCGAGGGGGTTTTTAATGAGGCAAGATCTCTTGATGCATCACATTCTTTACCATTGTTTATCTTTCTTGGAAATCCCTATGACGAAATAAGGTAAACAAGGGATGTGACCCTATCTACCAAGATGACATTTATCTAACTAAAGCCTTTTTCTCTTTTCCTAAAAACGGTTTAAGTAAGGTTTGGTGTTAAAAGAGGTCCAAATTTGGTGAATTTTAGAGTATTTGGACCAAGTTGTAATTAGTATAAGATCAGACCTAGAGGATATGTGAAAAAGCGTCTAAAGACTCTTGTAATGATTAAACCACTTTTACACAAAAACTTGAGAAACTTTTTCTCCTTTTTTCTTGATAGATTCAAGGTTATTCTTCACTTCTCGATTCCGAGCTCTGAGTGGGGTGCGCTGTATCAAGAGATTGGTACTCCTCTTATGGTTCATGCTTTAACCCACCTTCTATCAATCCCATAGTTAATCCTAGGTTGAGTATCTCCTCGGGTTTAAACCACCTCTTCCGCTTAGTTCCATCCTTTTTACGGAGTAGTTAGATCGAGCATTTCTCTTCTTCTCAGTCCTATTCATATAGTTTATTCCCTAAGTTGAGCTTGATATCTTAGCAACCGGTGCCACATCATGTTTTGAATGGGGTTTTCCATTCACCACCCTCCTTTATACTTGATGGTACCCGCTCTTTAGATCAATCTTGGAGAAGAGTGTTGATGAGCCCTCGATACTAGCTCAAGCATCACTCTGAGAGGATCACGTGGAGGGACCCGAGGACTAACTTGAGGAAGAGAAGAACTCCGAAGCTCCTACCATACCACTGAGGATTATGAAGAGGAACATCAAAAGCGTCTACAGGACAAGATTCAATGCATACATACAAGGAGCTCTAAGATGTGAGGAGAGCACCTGAGGGCACCCGAGAGATACCGATAGACCTTAGTGCGATAACTGTGAGCCTGGAAAACTCTTGGGAGCTGACTTTTTTTTGAAGGTATGAGTTTAGTATCTTCACTTTTTCGTTGAAGTAAAGACACCCTTAAGACGTCAAGGTATTGTACTCTTTTTCTCCACCTCGGGATATTTCCACATGGTTTACCGAGGGTGTTTTTAATGAGGCAAGATCTCTTGATGCATCACATTCTTTACCATTGTTTATCTTTCTTGGAAATCCCTATGACGAAATAAGGTAAACAAGGGATGTGACCCTATCTACCAAGATGACATTTATCTAACTAAAGCCTTTTTCTCTTTTCCTAAAAACGGTTTAAGTAAGTTTTGGTGTTAAATGAGGTCCAAATTTGGTGAAATTTAGAATATTTGGACCAAGTTGTAATTAGTATAAGATCAGACCTAGAGGATATGTGAAAAAGCGTCTAAAGACTCTTGTAATGGATTAAACCGCTTTTACACAAAAACTTGAGAAACTTTTTCTCCTTTTTTCTTGATAGATTCAAGGTTATTATTCTTCACTTCTCGATTCCTAGCTCTGAGTGGGGTGCGCTGTATCAAGAGATTGGTACTCCTCTTGTGGTTCACGCTTCAACCCACCTTCTATCAATCCCATAGTTAATCCTAGGTCGAGTATCTCCTCGGGTTTAAACCACCTCTTCTGCTTAGTTCCATCCTTTTTACCGAGTAGTTAGATCGAGCATTTCTCTTCTTCTCAAGCCTATTCATACTGTCTATTCCCTAAGACGAGCTTGATATCTTAGCAACCGGTGCCACATCATGTTTTGAATGGGGTTTTCCATTCACCACCCTCCTTCATACTTACTTGATGGTAACCGCTCTTTAGATCAATCTTGGAGAAGAGTGTTGATGGGCCCTCGACACTAGCTCAAGCATCACTCTGAGAGGAACACGTGGAGGAACCCGAGGACTAACTTGAGGAAGAGAAGAACTCCGAAGCTCCTACCATACCACTGAGGATTATGAAGAGGAACATCAAAAGCGTCTACAAGACAAGATTCAATGCATACATACAAGGAGCTCTAAGATGTGAGGAAAGCACCTGAGGGCACCCGAGAGATACCGATAGACCTTAGCGCGATAACAGTGAGCCTAGAAAACTCTTGGGAGCTGACTTTTTTTGGAAGGCATGAGTTTAGTATCTTCACTTTTTCGTTGAAGTGATGACACCCTTAAGACGTCAAGGTATTGTACTCTTTTTCTCCACCTCGGGATTTTTCCACATGGTTTACCGAGGGTGTTTTTAATGAGGCAAGATCTCTTGATGCATCACACTCTTTACCATTGTTTATCTTTCTTGGAAATCCCTATGACGAAATAAGGTAAACAAGGGATGTGACCCTATCTACTAAGATGACATTTATCTTACTAAAGCCTTTTTCTCTTTTCCTAAAAACGGTTTAAGTAAGTTTTGGTGTTAAAAGAGGTCCAAATTTGGTGAATTTTAGAATATTTGGACCAAGTTGTAATTAGTATAAGATCAGACCTAGAGGATATGTGGAAAAGCGTCTAAAGACTCTTGTAATGGATTAAACCGCTTTTACACAAAAACATGAGAAACTTTTTCTCCTTTTTTTTTGATAGATTCAAGGTTATTCTTCACTTCTCGATTCCTAGCTCTGAGTGGGGTGCGCTGTATCAAGAGATTGGTACTCCTCTTGTGGTTCACGCTTCAACCCACCTTCTATTAATCCCATAGTTAATCCTAGGTCGAGTAACTCCTCGGGTTTAAACCACCTCTTCCGCTTAGTTCCATCCTCTTTACCGAGTAGTTAGATCGAGCATTTCTCTTCTTCTCTGTCCTATTCATACAGTTTATTCCCTAAGACGAGCTTGATATCTAAGCAACCGGTGCCACATCATCTTTTGAATGGGGTTTTCCATCCACCACCCTCCTTCATACTTACTTGATGGTACCCGCTCTTTAGATTAATATTGGAGAAGAGTGTTGATGAGGCCCCGGCACTAGCTCAAGCATCACTCTGAGAAGAACACGTGGAGGAACCCGAGGACTAACTTGAGGAAGAGAAGAACTCCGAAGCTCCTACCATACCACTGAGGATTATGAAGAGGAACATCAAAAGCGTCTACAAGACAAGATTCAATGCATACATACAAGGAGAGCACCTGAGGGCATTCGAGAGATACCGATAGACCTTAGCGCGATAACAGTGAGCCTAGAAAACTCTTGGGAGCTGACTTTTTTTGGAAGGCATGAGATTAGTATCTTCACTTTTTCGTTGAAGTGAAGACACCCTTAAGACGTCAAGGTATTGTACTCTTTTTCTCCACCTCGGGATTTTTCCACATGGTTTACCGAGGGTGTTTTTATTGAGGCAAGATCTCTTGATGCATCACATTCTTTACCATTGTTTATCTTTCTTGGAAATCCCTATGACGAAATAAGGTAAACAAGGGATGTGACCCTATCTACCAAGATGACATTTATCTAACTAAAGCCTTTTTCTCTTTTCCTAAAAACGGTTTAAGTAAGTTTTGGTGTTAAAAGAGGTCCAAATTTGGTGAATTTTAGAATATTTGGACCAAGTTGTAATTAGTATAAGATAAGACCTAGAGGATATGTGAAAAAGCGTCTAAAGACTCTTGTAATGGATTAAACCGCTTTTACACAAAAACATGAGAAACTTTTTCTCCTTTTTTTTTGATAGATTCAAGGTTATTATTCTTCACTTCTCGATTCCTAGCTCTGAGTGGGGTGCGCTGTATCAAGAGATTGGTACTCCTCTTGTGGTTCACGCTTCAACCCACCTTCTATCAATCCCATAGTTAATCCTAGGTCGAGTATCTCCTCGGGTTTAAACCACCTCTTCTGCTTAGTTCCATCCTTTTTACCGAGTAGTTAGATCGAGCATTTCTCTTCTTCTCAAGCCTATTCATATAGTCTATTCCCTAAGACGAGCTTGATATCTTAGCAACCGGTGCCACATCATGTTTTGAATGGGGTTTTCCATTTACCACCCTCCTTCATACTTACTTGATGGTACCCGCTCTTTAGATCAATCTTGGAGAAGAGTGTTGATGAGCCCTCGACACTAGCTTAAGCATCACTCTGAGAGGAACACGTGGAGGAACCCGAGGACTAACTTGAGGAAGAGAAGAACTCCGAAGCTCCTACCATACCACTGAGGATTATGAAGAGGACCATCAAAAGCGTCTACAGGACAAGATTCAATGCAGACATACAAGGAGCTCTAAGATGTGATGAGTGCACCTAAGGGCACCCGAGAGATACCGATAGACCTTAGCGCGATAACAGTGAGCCTAGAAAACTCTTGGGAGCTGACTTTTTTTGGAAGGCATGAGTTTAGTATCTTCACTTTTTCGTTGAAGTGAAGACACCCTTAAGACGTCAAGGTATTGTACTCTTTTTCTCCACCTCGGGATTTTTCCACATAGTTTACCGAGGGGGTTTTTAATGAGGCAAGATCTCTTGATGCATCACATTCTTTACCATTGTTTATCTTTCTTGGAAATCCCTATGACGAAATAAGGTAAACAAGGGATGTGACCCTATCTACCAAGATGACATTTATCTAACTAAAGCCTTTTTCTCTTTTCCTAAAAACGGTTTAAGTAAGGTTTGGTGTTAAAAGAGGTCCAAATTTGGTGAATTTTAGAGTATTTGGACCAAGTTGTAATTAGTATAAGATCAGACCTAGAGGATATGTGAAAAAGCGTCTAAAGACTCTTGTAATGATTAAACCACTTTTACACAAAAACTTGAGAAACTTTTTCTCCTTTTTTCTTGATAGATTCAAGGTTATTCTTCACTTCTCGATTCCGAGCTCTGAGTGGGGTGCGCTGTATCAAGAGATTGGTACTCCTCTTATGGTTCATGCTTTAACCCACCTTCTATCAATCCCATAGTTAATCCTAGGTTGAGTATCTCCTCGGGTTTAAACCACCTCTTCCGCTTAGTTCCATCCTTTTTACGGAGTAGTTAGATCGAGCATTTCTCTTCTTCTCAGTCCTATTCATATAGTTTATTCCCTAAGTTGAGCTTGATATCTTAGCAACCGGTGCCACATCATGTTTTGAATGGGGTTTTCCATTCACCACCCTCCTTTATACTTACTTGATGGTACCCGCTCTTTAGATCAATCTTGGAGAAGAGTGTTGATGAGCCCTCGATACTAGCTCAAGCATCACTCTGAGAGGATCACGTGGAGGGACCCGAGGACTAACTTGAGGAAGAGAAGAACTCCGAAGCTCCTACCATACCACTGAGGATTATGAAGAGGAACATCAAAAGCGTCTACAGGACAAGATTCAATGCATACATACAAGGAGCTCTAAGATGTGAGGAGAGCACCTGAGGGCACCCGAGAGATACCGATAGACCTTAGTGCGATAACTGTGAGCCTGGAAAACTCTTGGGAGCTGACTTTTTTTTGAAGGTATGAGTTTAGTATCTTCACTTTTTCGTTGAAGTAAAGACACCCTTAAGACGTCAAGGTATTGTACTCTTTTTCTCCACCTCGGGATATTTCCACATGGTTTACCGAGGGTGTTTTTAATGAGGCAAGATCTCTTGATGCATCACATTCTTTACCATTGTTTATCTTTCTTGGAAATCCCTATGACGAAATAAGGTAAACAAGGGATGTGACCCTATCTACCAAGATGACATTTATCTAACTAAAGCCTTTTTCTCTTTTCCTAAAAACGGTTTAAGTAAGTTTTGGTGTTAAATGAGGTCCAAATTTGGTGAAATTTAGAATATTTGGACCAAGTTGTAATTAGTATAAGATCAGACCTAGAGGATATGTGAAAAAGCGTCTAAAGACTCTTGTAATGGATTAAACCGCTTTTACACAAAAACTTGAGAAACTTTTTCTCCTTTTTTCTTGATAGATTCAAGGTTATTATTCTTCACTTCTCGATTCCTAGCTCTGAGTGGGGTGCGCTGTATCAAGAGATTGGTACTCCTCTTGTGGTTCACGCTTCAACCCACCTTCTATCAATCCCATAGTTAATCCTAGGTCGAGTATCTCCTCGGGTTTAAACCACCTCTTCTGCTTAGTTCCATCCTTTTTACCGAGTAGTTAGATCGAGCATTTCTCTTCTTCTCAAGCCTATTCATACTGTCTATTCCCTAAGACGAGCTTGATATCTTAGCAACCGGTGCCACATCATGTTTTGAATGGGGTTTTCCATTCACCACCCTCCTTCATACTTACTTGATGGTAACCGCTCTTTAGATCAATCTTGGAGAAGAGTGTTGATGGGCCCTCGACACTAGCTCAAGCATCACTCTGAGAGGAACACGTGGAGGAACCCGAGGACTAACTTGAGGAAGAGAAGAACTCCGAAGCTCCTACCATACCACTGAGGATTATGAAGAGGAACATCAAAAGCGTCTACAAGACAAGATTCAATGCATACATACAAGGAGCTCTAAGATGTGAGGAAAGCACCTGAGGGCACCCGAGAGATACCGATAGACCTTAGCGCGATAACAGTGAGCCTAGAAAACTCTTGGGAGCTGACTTTTTTTGGAAGGCATGAGTTTAGTATCTTCACTTTTTCGTTGAAGTGATGACACCCTTAAGACGTCAAGGTATTGTACTCTTTTTCTCCACCTCGGGATTTTTCCACATGGTTTACCGAGGGTGTTTTTAATGAGGCAAGATCTCTTGATGCATCACACTCTTTACCATTGTTTATCTTTCTTGGAAATCCCTATGACGAAATAAGGTAAACAAGGGATGTGACCCTATCTACTAAGATGACATTTATCTTACTAAAGCCTTTTTCTCTTTTCCTAAAAACGGTTTAAGTAAGTTTTGGTGTTAAAAGAGGTCCAAATTTGGTGAATTTTAGAATATTTGGACCAAGTTGTAATTAGTATAAGATCAGACCTAGAGGATATGTGGAAAAGCGTCTAAAGACTCTTGTAATGGATTAAACCGCTTTTACACAAAAACATGAGAAACTTTTTCTCCTTTTTTTTTGATAGATTCAAGGTTATTCTTCACTTCTCGATTCCTAGCTCTGAGTGGGGTGCGCTGTATCAAGAGATTGGTACTCCTCTTGTGGTTCACGCTTCAACCCACCTTCTATTAATCCCATAGTTAATCCTAGGTCGAGTAACTCCTCGGGTTTAAACCACCTCTTCCGCTTAGTTCCATCCTCTTTACCGAGTAGTTAGATCGAGCATTTCTCTTCTTCTCTGTCCTATTCATACAGTTTATTCCCTAAGACGAGCTTGATATCTAAGCAACCGGTGCCACATCATCTTTTGAATGGGGTTTTCCATCCACCACCCTCCTTCATACTTACTTGATGGTACCCGCTCTTTAGATTAATATTGGAGAAGAGTGTTGATGAGGCCCCGGCACTAGCTCAAGCATCACTCTGAGAAGAACACGTGGAGGAACCCGAGGACTAACTTGAGGAAGAGAAGAACTCCGA
Source organism: Cardamine chenopodiifolia (assembly GCA_963922655.1). Classification (NCBI taxonomy): domain Eukaryota; kingdom Viridiplantae; phylum Streptophyta; class Magnoliopsida; order Brassicales; family Brassicaceae; genus Cardamine; species Cardamine chenopodiifolia. Next base: position 8,749,437 of record OZ000476.1, on the reverse strand, counting down.
AGCTCCTACCATACCACTGAGGATTATGAAGAGGAACATCAAAAGCGTCTACAAGACAAGATTCAATGCATACATACAAGGAGAGCACCTGAGGGCATTCGAGAGATACCGATAGACCTTAGCGCGATAACAGTGAGCCTAGAAAACTCTTGGGAGCTGACTTTTTTTGGAAGGCATGAGATTAGTATCTTCACTTTTTCGTTGAAGTGAAGACACCCTTAAGACGTCAAGGTATTGTACTCTTTTTCTCCACCTCGGGATTTTTCCACATGGTTTACCGAGGGTGTTTTTATTGAGGCAAGATCTCTTGATGCATCACATTCTTTACCATCGTTTATCTTTCTTGGAAATCCCTATGCCGAAATAAGGTAAACAAAGGATGTGACCCTATCTACCAAGATGACATTTATCTAACTAAAGCCTTTTTCTCTTTTCCTAAAAACGGTTTAAGTAAGTTTTGGTGTTAAAAGAGGTCCAAATTTGGTGAATTTTAGAATATTTGGACCAAGTTGTAATTAGTATAAGATAAGACCTAGAGGATATGTGAAAAAGCGTCTAAAGACTCTTGTAATGGATTAAACCGCTTTTACACAAAAACATGAGAAACTTTTTCTCCTTTTTTTTTGATAGATTCAAGGTTATTATTCTTCACTTCTCGATTCCTAGCTCTGAGTGGGGTGCGCTGTATCAAGAGATTGGTACTCCTCTTGTGGTTCACGCTTCAACCCACCTTCTATCAATCCCATAGTTAATCCTAGGTCGAGTATCTCCTCGGGTTTAAACCACCTCTTCTGCTTAGTTCCATCCTTTTTACCGAGTAGTTAGATTGAGCATTTCTCTTCTTCTCAAGCCTATTCATATAGTCTATTCCCTAAGACGAGCTTGATATCTTAGCAACCGGTGCCACATCATGTTTTGAATGGGGTTTTCCATTTACCACCCTCCTTCATACTTACTTGATGGTACCCGCTCTTTAGATCAATCTTGGAGAAGAGTGTTGATGAGCCCTCGACACTAGCTTAAGCAACACTCTGAGAGGAACACGTGGAGGAACCCGAGGACTAACTTGAGGAAGAGAAGAACTCCGAAGCTCCTACCATACCACTGAGGATTATGAAGAGGACCATCAAAAGCGTCTACAGGACAAGATTCAATGCAGACATACAAGGAGCTCTAAGATGTGATGAGAGCACCTAAGGGCACCCGAGAGATACCGATAGACCTTAGCGCGATAACAGTGAGCCTAGAAAACTCTTGGGAGCTGACTTTTTTTGGAAGGCATGAGTTTAGTATCTTCACTTTTTCGTTGAAGTGAAGACACCCTTAAGACGTCAAGGTATTGTACTCTTTTTCTCCACCTCGGGATTTTTCCACATAGTTTACCGAGGGGGTTTTTAATGAGGCAAGATCTCTTGATGCATCACATTCTTTACCATTGTTTATCTTTCTTGGAAATCCCTATGACGAAATAAGGTAAACAAGGGATGTGACCCTATCTACCAAGATGACATTAATCTAACTAAAGCCTTTTTCTCTTTTCCTAAAAACGGTTTAAGTAAGGTTTGGTGTTAAAAGAGGTCCAAATTTGGTGAATTTTAGAATATTTGGACCAAGTTGTAATTAGTATAAGATCAGACCTAGAGGATATGTGAAAAAGCGTCTAAAGACTCTTGTAATGATTAAACCACTTTTACACAAAAACTTGAGAAACTTTTTCTCCTTTTTTCTTGATAGATTCAAGGTTATTCTTCACTTCTCGATTCCGAGCTCTGAGTGGGGTGCGCTGTATCAAGAGATTGGTACTCCTCTTATGGTTCATGCTTCAACCCACCTTCTATCAATCCCATAGTTAATCCTAGGTTGAGTATCTCCTCGGGTTTAAACCACCTCTTCCGCTTAGTTCCATCCTTTTTACGGAGTAGTTAGATCGAGCATTTCTCTTCTTCTCAGTTCCTATTCATATAGTTTATTCCCTAAGTTGAGCTTGATATCTTAGCAACCGGTGCCACATCATGTTTTGAATGGGGTTTTCCATTCACCACCCTCCTTTATACTTACTTGATGGTACCCGCTCTTTAGATCAATCTTGGAGAAGAGTGTTGATGAGCCCTCGATACTAGCTCAAGCATCACTCTGAGAGGATCACGTGGAGGGACCCGAGGACTAACTTGAGGAAGAGAAGAACTCCGAAGCTCCTACCATACCACTGAGGATTATGAAGAGGAACATCAAAAGCGTCTACAGGACAAGATTCAATGCAGACATACAAGGAGCTCTAAGATGTGATGAGAGCACCTAAGGGCACCCGAGAGATACGATAGACCTTAGCGCGATAACAGTAAGCCTAGAAAACTCTTGGGAGCTGACTTTTTTTGGAAGGCTTGAGTTTAGTATCTTCACTTTTTCGTTGAACTGAAGACACCCTTAAGACGTCAAGGTATTGTACTCTTTTTCTCCACCTCGGGATTTTTCCACATAGTTTACCGAGGGGGTTTTTAATGAGGCAAGATCTCTTGATGCATCACATTCTTTACCATTTTTTATCTTTCTTGGAAATCCCTATGACGAAATAAGGTAAACAAGGGATGTGACCCTATCTACCAAGATGACATTTATCTAACTAAAGCCTTTTTCTCTTTTCCTAAAAACGGTTTAAGTAAGGTTTGGTGTTAAAAGAGGTCCAAATTTGGTGAATTTTAGAATATTTGGACCAAGTTGTAATTTGTATAAGATCAGACCTATAGGATATGTGAAAAAGCGTCTAAAGACTCTTGTAATGATTAAATCACTTTTACACAAAAACTTGAGAAACTTTTTCTCCTTTTTTCTTGATAGATTCAAGGTTATTCTTCACTTCTCGATTCCGAGCTCTGAGTGGGGTGCGCTGTATCAAGAGATTGGTACTCCTCTTATGGTTCATGCTTCAACCCACCTTCTATCAATCCCATAGTTAATCCTAGGTCGAGTATCTCCTCGGGTTTAAACCACCTCTTCCGCTTAGTTCCATCCTTTTTACGGAGTAGTTAGATCGAGCATTTCTCTTCTTCTCAGTCCTATTCATATAGTTTATTCCCTAAGTTGAGCTTGATATCTTAGCAACCGGTGCCACATCATGTTTTGAATGGGGTTTTCCATTCACCACCCTCCTTTATACTTACTTGATGGTACCCGCTCTTTAGATCAATCTTGGAGAAGAGTGTTGATGAGCCCTCGATACTAGCTCAAGCATCACTCTGAGAGGATCACGTGGAGGAACCCGAGGACTAACTTGAGGAAGAGAAGAACTCCGAAGCTCCTACCATACCACTGAGGATTATGAAGAGGAACACCAAAAGCGTCTACAGGACAAGATTCAATGCATACATACAAGGAGCTCTAAGATGTGAGGAGAGCACCTGAGGGCACCCGAGAGATACCGATAGACCTTAGTGCGATAACTGTGAGCCTGGAAAACTCTTGGGAGCTGACTTTTTTTTGAAGGTATGAGTTTAGTATCTTCACTTTTTCGTTGAAGTGAAGACACCCTTAAGACGTCAAGGTATTGTACTCTTTTTCTCCACCTCGGGATTTTTCCACATAGTTTACCGAGGGGGTTTTTAATGAGGCAAGATCTCTTGATGCATCACATTCTTTACCATTGTTTATCTTTCTTGGAAATCCCTATGACGAAATAAGGTAAACAAGGGATGTGACCCTATCTACCAAGATGACATTAATCTAACTAAAGCCTTTTTCTCTTTTCCTAAAAACGGTTTAAGTAAGGTTTGGTGTTAAAAGAGGTCCAAATTTGGTGAATTTTAGAATATTTGGACCAAGTTGTAATTAGTATAAGATCAGACCTAGAGGATATGTGAAAAAGCGTCTAAAGACTCTTGTAATGATTAAACCACTTTTACACAAAAACTTGAGAAACTTTTTCTCCTTTTTTCTTGATAGATTCAAGGTTATTCTTCACTTCTCGATTCCGAGCTCTGAGTGGGGTGCGCTGTATCAAGAGATTGGTACTCCTCTTATGGTTCATGCTTCAACCCACCTTCTATCAATCCCATAGTTAATCCTAGGTTGAGTATCTCCTCGGGTTTAAACCACCTCTTCCGCTTAGTTCCATCCTTTTTACGGAGTAGTTAGATCGAGCATTTCTCTTCTTCTCAGTTCCTATTCATATAGTTTATTCCCTAAGTTGAGCTTGATATCTTAGCAACCGGTGCCACATCATGTTTTGAATGGGGTTTTCCATTCACCACCCTCCTTTATACTTACTTGATGGTACCCGCTCTTTAGATCAATCTTGGAGAAGAGTGTTGATGAGCCCTCGATACTAGCTCAAGCATCACTCTGAGAGGATCACGTGGAGGGACCCGAGGACTAACTTGAGGAAGAGAAGAACTCCGAAGCTCCTACCATACCACTGAGGATTATGAAGAGGAACATCAAAAGCGTCTACAGGACAAGATTCAATGCAGACATACAAGGAGCTCTAAGATGTGATGAGAGCACCTAAGGGCACCCGAGAGATACGATAGACCTTAGCGCGATAACAGTAAGCCTAGAAAACTCTTGGGAGCTGACTTTTTTTGGAAGGCATGAGTTTAGTATCTTCACTTTTTCGTTGAACTGAAGACACCCTTAAGACGTCAAGGTATTGTACTCTTTTTCTCCACCTCGGGATTTTTCCACATAGTTTACCGAGGGGGTTTTTAATGAGGCAAGATCTCTTGATGCATCACATTCTTTACCATTGTTTATCTTTCTTGGAAATCCCTATGACGAAATAAGGTAAACAAGGGATGTGACCCTATCTACCAAGATGACATTTATCTAACTAAAGCCTTTTTCTCTTTTCCTAAAAACGGTTTAAGTAAGGTTTGGTGTTAAAAGAGGTCCAAATTTGGTGAATTTTAGAATATTTGGACCAAGTTGTAATTAGTATAAGATCAGACCTAGAGGATATGTGAAAAAGCGTCTAAAGACTCTTGTAATGATTAAATCACTTTTACACAAAAACTTGAGAAATTTTTTCTCCTTTTTTCTTGATAGATTCAAGGTTATTCTTCACTTCTCGATTCCGAGCTCTGAGTGGGGTGCGCTGTATCAAGAGATTGGTACTCCTCTTATGGTTCATGCTTCAACCCACCTTCTATCAATCCCATAGTTAATCCTAGGTCGAGTATCTCCTCGGGTTTAAACCACCTCTTCCGCTTAGTTCCATCCTTTTTACGGAGTAGTTAGATCGAGCATTTCTCTTCTTCTCAGTCCTATTCATATAGTTTATTCCCTAAGTTGAGCTTGATATCTTAGCAACCGGTGCCACATCATGTTTTGAATGGGGTTTTCCATTCACCACCCTCCTTTATACTTACTTGATGGTACCCGCTCTTTAGATCAATCTTGGAGAAGAGTGTTGATGAGCCCTCGATACTAGCTCAAGCATCACTCTGAGAGGATCACGTGGAGGAACCCGAGGACTAACTTGAGGAAGAGAAGAACTCCGAAGCTCCTACCATACCACTGAGGATTATGAAGAGGAACACCAAAAGCGTCTACAGGACAAGATTCAATGCATACATACAAGGAGCTCTAAGATGTGAGGAGAGCACCTGAGGGCACCCGAGAGATACCGATAGACCTTAGTGCGATAACTGTGAGCCTGGAAAACTCTTGGGAGCTGACTTTTTTTTGAAGGTATGAGTTTAGTATCTTCACTTTTTCGTTGAAGTAAAGACGCCCTTAAGACGTCAAGGTATTGTACTCTTTTTCTCCACCTCGGGATATTTCCACATGGTTTACCGAGGGTGTTTTTAATGAGGCAAGATCTCTTGATGCATCACATTCTTTACCATTGTTTATCTTTCTTGAAAATCCCTATGACGAAATAAGGTAAACAAGGGATGTGACCCTATCTACCAAGATGACATTTATCTAACTAAAGCCTTTTTCTCTTTTCCTAAAAACGGTTTAAGTAAGTTTTGGTGTTAAAAGAGGTCCAAATTTGGTGAATTTTAGAATATTTGGACAAAGTTGTAATTAGTATAAGATCAAACCTAGAGGATATGTGAAAAAGCGTCTAAAGACTCTTGTAATGGATTAAACCTCTTTTACACAAAAACTTGAGAAACTTTTTCTCCTTTTTTCTTGATAGATTCAAGGTTATTATTCTTCACTTCTCGATTCCTAGCTCTGAGTGGGGTGCGCTGTATCAAGAGATTGGTACTCCTCTTGTGGTTCACGCTTCAACCCACCTTCTATCAATCCCATAGTTAATCCTAGGTCGAGTATCTCCTCGGGTTTAAACCACCTCTTCTGCTTAGTTCCATCCTTTTTACCGAGTAGTTAGATCGAGCATTTCTCTTCTTCTCAAGCCTATTCATACTGTCTATTCCCTAAGACGAGCTTGATATCTTAGCAACCGGTGCCACATCATGTTTTGAATGGGGTTTTCCATTCACCACCCTCCTTCATACTTACTTGATGGTAACAGCTCTTTATATCAATCTTGGAGAAGAGTGTTGATGGGCCCTCGACACTAGCTCAAGCATCACTCTAAGAGGAACACGTGGAGGAACCCGAGGACTAACTTGAGGAAGAGAAGAACTCCGAAGCTCCTACCATACCACTGAGGATTATGAAGAGGAACATCAAAAGTGTCTACAAGACAAGATTCAATGCATACATACAAGGAGCTCTAAGATGTGAGGAAAGCACCTGAGGGCACCCGAGAGATACCGATAGACCTTAGCGTGATAACAGTGAGCCTAGAAAACTCTTGGGAGCTGACTTTTTCTGGAAGGCATGAGTTTAGTATCTTCACTTTTTCGTTGAAGTGATGACACCCTTAAGACGTCAAGGTATTGTACTTTTTTTCTCCACCTCGGGATTTTTCCACATGGTTTACCGAGGGTGTTTTTAATGAGGCAAGATCTCTTGATGCATCACATTCTTTACCATTGTTTATCTTTCTTGGAAATCCCTATGACGAAATAAGGTAAACAAGGGATGTGACCCTATCTACCAAGATGACATTTATCTAACTAAAGCCTTTTTCTCTTTTCCTAAAAACGGTTTAAGTAAGTTTTGGTGTTAAAAGAGGTCCAAATTTGGTGAATTTTAGAATATTTGGACCAAGTTGTAATTAGTATAAGATCAGACCTAGAGGATATGTGAAAAAGCGTCTAAAGACTCTTGTAATGGATTAAACCGCTTTTACACAAAAACTTGAGAAACTTTTTCTCCTTTTTTCTTGATAGATTCAAGGTTATTATTCTTCACTTCTCGATTCCTAGCTCTGAGTGGGGTGCGCTGTATCAAGAGATTGGTACTCCTCTTGTGGTTCACTCTTCAACCCACCTTCTATCAATCCCATAGTTAATCCTAGGTCGAGTATCTCCTCGGGTTTAAACCACCTCTTCTGCTTAGTTCCATCCTTTTTACCGAGTAGTTAGATCGAGCATTTCTCTTCTTCTCAAGCCTATTCATATAGTCTATTCCCTAAGACGAGCTTGATATCTTAGCAACCGGTGCCACATCATGTTTTGAATGGGGTTTTCCATTCACCACCCTCCTTCATACTTACTTGATGGTACCCGCTCTTTAGATCAATCTTGGAGAAGAGTGTTGATGAGCCCTCGACACTAGCTTAAGCATCACTCTGAGAGGAACACGTGGAGGAACCCGAGGACTAACTTGGGGAAGAGAAGAACTCCGAAGCTCCTACCATACCAATGAGGATTATGAAGAGGAACATCAAAAGCGTCTACAGGACAAGATTCAATGCAGACATACAAGGAGCTCTAAGATGTGATGAGAGCACCTAAGGGCACCCGAGAGATACCGATAGACCTTAGCGCGATAACAGTGAGCCTAGAAAACTCTTGGGAGCTGACTTTTTTTGGAAGGCATGAGTTTAGTATCTTCACTTTTTCGTTGAAGTGAAGACACCCTTAAGACATCAAGGTATTGTACTCTTTTTCTCCACCTCGGGATTTTTCCACATAGTTTACCGAGGGGGTTTTTAATGACGCAAGATCTCTTGATGCATCACATTCTTTACCATTGTTTATCTTTCTTGGAAATCCCTATGACGAAATAAGGTAAACAAGGGATGTGACCCTATCTACCAAGATGACATTTATCTAACTAAAGCCTTTTTCTCTTTTCCTAAAAACGGTTTAAGTAAGTTTTGGTGTTAAAAGAGGTCCAAATTGGTGAATTTTAGAATATTTGGACCAAGTTGTAATTAGTATAAGATCAGACCTAGAGGATATGTGAAAAAGCGTCTAAAGACTCTTGTAATGATTAAACCACTTTTACACAAAAACTTGAGAAACTTTTTCTCCTTTTTTCTTCATAGATTCAAGGTTATTCTTCACTTCTCGATTCCAAGCTCTGAGTGGGGTGCGCTGTATCAAGAGATTGGTACTCCTCTTATGGTTCATGCTTCAACCCACCTTCTATCAATCCCATAGTTAATCCTAGGTCGAGTATCTCCTCGGGTTTAAACCACCTCTTCCGCTTAGTTCCATCCTTTTTACGGAGTAGTTAGATCGAGTATTTCTCTTCTTCTCAGTCCTATTCATATAGTTTATTCCCTAAGTTGAGCTTGATATCTTAGCAACCGGTGCCACATCATGTTTTGAATGGGGTTTTCCATTCACCACCCTCCTCTATACTTACTTGATGGTACCCGCTCTTTAGATCAATCTTGGAGAAGAGTGTTGATGAGCCCTCGATACTAGCTCAAGCATCACTCTGAGAGGAACACGTGGAGGAACCCGAGGACTAACTTGAGGAAGAGAAGAACTCCGAAGCTCCTACCATACCACTGAGGATTATGAAGAGGAACATCAAAAGCGTCTACAGGACAAGATTCAATGCAGACATACAAGGAGCTCTAAGATGTGAAGAGAGCACCTGAGGGCACCCGAGAGATACCGATAGACCTTAGTGCGATAACTGTGAGTCTGGAAAACTCTTGGGAGCTGACTTTTTTTTGAAGGTATGAGTTTAGTATCTTCACTTTTTCGTTGAAGTAAAGACACCCTTAAGACGTAAAGGTATTGTACTCTTTTTCTCCACCTCGGGATATTTCCACATGGTTTACCGAGGGTGTTTTTAATGAGGCAAGATCTCTTGATGCATCACATTCTTTACTATTGTTTATCTTTCTTGGAAATCCCTATGACGAAATAAGGTAAACAAGGGATGTGACCCTATCTACCAAGATGACATTTATCTAACTAAAGCCTTTTTCTCTTTTCCTAAAAACGGTTTAACTAAGTTTTGGTGTTAAAAGAGGTCCAAATTTGGTGAATTTTAGAATATTTGGACCAAGTTGTAATTAGTATAAGATCAGACCTAGAGGATATGTGAAAAAGCGTCTAAAGACTCTTGTAATGGATTAAACCGCTTTTACACAAAAACATGAGAAACTTTTTCTCCTTTTTTCTTGATAGATTCAAGGTTATTCTTCACTTCTCGATTCCTAGCTCTGAGTGGGGTGCGCTGTATCAAGAGATTGGTACTCCTCTTGTGGTTCACGCTTCAACCCACCTTCTATCCATCCCATAGTTAATCCTAGGTCGAGTATCTCCTCGGGTTTGAACCACCTCTTCCGCTTAGTTCCATCCTTTTTACCGAGTAGTTAGATCGAGCATTTCTCTTCTTCTCAAGCCTATTCATATAGTCTATTCCCTAAGACGAGCTTGATATCTTAGCAACCGGTGCCACATCATGTTTTGAATGGGGTTTTCCATTCACCACCATCCTTCATACTTACTTGATGGTACCCGCTCTTTAGATCAATCTTGGAGAAGAGTGTTGATGAGCCCTCGACACTAGCTTAAGCATCACTCTGAGAGGAACACGTGGAGGAACCCGAGGACTAACTTGAGGAAGAGAAGAACTCCGAAGCTCCTACTATACCACTGAGGATTATGAAGAGGAACATCAAAAGCGTCTACAGGACAAGATTCAATGCAGACATACAAGGAGCTCTAAGATGTGATGAGAGCACCTAAGGGCACCCGAGAGATACCGATAGACCTTAGCGCGATAACAGTAAGCCTAGAAAACTCTTGGGAGCTGACTTTTTTTGGAAGGCATGAGTTTAGTATCTTCACTTTTTCGTTGAAGTGAAGACACCCTTAAGACGTCAAGGTATTGTACTCTTTTTCTCCACCTCGGGATTTTTCCACATAGTTTACCGAGGGGGTTTTTAATGAGGCAAGATCTCTTGATGCATCACATTCTTTACTATTGTTTATCTTTCTTGGAAATCCCTATGACGAAATAAGGTAAACAAGGGATGTGACCCTATCTACCAAGATGACATTTATCTAACTAAAGCCTTTTTCTCTTTTCCTAAAAACGGTTTAACTAAGTTTTGGTGTTAAAAGAGGTCCAAATTTGGTGAATTTTAGAATATTTGGACCAAGTTGTAATTAGTATAAGATCAGACCTAGAGGATATGTGAAAAAGCGTCTAAAGACTTTTGTAATGGATTAAACCGCTTTTACACAAAAACATGAGAAACTTTTTCTCCTTTTTTCTTGATAGATTCAAGGTTATTCTTCACTTCTCGATTCCTAGCTCTGAGTGGGGTGCGCTGTATCAAGAGATTGGTACTCCTCTTGTGGTTCACGCTTCAACCCACCTTCTATCTATCCCATAGTTAATCCTAGGTCGAGTATCTCCTCGGGTTTAAACCACCTCTTCCGCTTAGTTCCATCCTTTTTACCGTGTAGTTAGATCGATAATTTCTTTTCTTCTCAGTCCTATTCATACAGTTTATTCCCTAAGACGAGCTTGATATCTTAGCAACCAGTGCCACATCATGTTTTGAATGGGGTTTTCCATTCACCACCCTCCTTCATACTTACTTGATGGTACCCGCTCTTTAGATTAATCTTGGAGAAGAGTGTTGATGAGGCCCCGGCACTAGCTCAAGCATCACTCTAAGAGGAACACGTGGAGGAACCTGAGGACTAACTTGAGGAAGAGAAGAATTTCGAAGCTCCTACCATACCACTAAGGATTTTGAAGAGGAACATCACAAGCGTCTACAGGACAAGATTCAATGCATACATACAAGGAGCTCTAAGATGCGAGGTGAGCACCTGAGGGCACCCTAGAGATACCGATAGACCTTAGCGCGATAACAGTGAGCCTAGAAAACTCTTGGGAGCTGATTTTTTTTGGAAGGCATGAGTTAAGTATCTTCACATTTTCGTTGAAGTGAAGACACCCTTAAGACGTCAAGGTATTGTACTCTTTTTCTCCACCTCGGGATTTTCCCACATACTTTACCGAGGGGGTTTTTAATGAGGCAAGATCTCTTGATGCATCACATTCTTTACCATTGTTTATCTTTCTTGGAAATTCCTATGGGGAAATAAGGTAAACAAGGGATGTGACCCTATCTACCAAGATGACATTTATCTAATTAAAGCCTTTTTCTCTTTTTCTAAAAACGGTTTAAGTAAGTTTTGGTGTTAAAAGAGGTCCAAATTTGGTGAATTTTAGAATATTTGGACCAAGTTGTAATTAGTATAAGATCAGACCAAGGGGATATGTGAAAAAGCGTCTAAAGACTCTTGTAATGGATTAAACCGTTGTTACACAAAAACTTGAGGAACTTTTTCTCCTTTTTTATTGATAGATTCAAGGTTATTCTTCACTTCTCGATTCCTAGCTCTTAGTGGGGTGCGCTGTATCAAGAGATTGGTACTCCTCTTGTGGTTCATCCTTTAACCCACCTTCTATCAATCCCATAGTTAATCCTAGGTTGAGTATCTCCTCCGGTTTAAACCACCTCTTCTGCGTAGTTCCATCCTTTTTACCGAGTAGTTAGATCGAGCATTTCTCTTCTTCTCAGTCCTATTCATACAGTCTATTCCCTAAGACCAGCTTAATATATTAGCAACCGGTGCCACATCATGTTTTGAATGGGGTTTTCCATTCACCACCCTCCTTCATACTTACTTGATGGTACCCGCTCTTTAGATCAATCTTGTGGAAGAGTGTTGATGAGCCCTCGACACTAGCTCAAGCATCACTCTGAGAAGAACACGTGGAGGAACCCGAGGACTAACACGTCCAGGTATTGTACTCTTTTTCTCCACCTCGGGATTTTTTCACATAGTTTACCGAGGGGGTTTTAATGAGGCAAGATGTCTTGATGCATCACATTCTTTTCCATTGTTTATCTTGCTTGGAAATCCTTATGACGAAATAAGGTAAAGAAGGGATGTGATCCTATCTACCAAGATGATATTTATCTAATTAAAGTCTTCTTCTCTTTTCCTAAAAATGGTTTAAGTATGTTATGGTGTTAAAAGAGGTCCAAATTAGGTGAATGTTATAATATTTGGACAAGGGTGTAATTAGTATAAGATCAGACCTAGAGGATATGTGAAAAAGCGTCTAAAAACTCTTGTAATGGATTTAAGCCGCTTTTACACAAAAACTTGAGAAACCTTTTCTCCTTTTTTCTTGAGAGATTCAAGGTTATTCTTCACTCCTCGATTCCTAGCTCATAGTGGGGTGCGCTGTATCAAGAGATTGCTACTCGTCTTGTGGTTCACGCTTTAACCCACCTTTTATCAATCCCATAGTTAATCCTAGGTCGAGTATCTCCTCGGGTTTAAACCATCTCTTCCGCTTAGTTCTATCCTTTTTACCGTGTAGTTAGATCGATAATTTCTCTTCTTCTCAGTCCTATTCATACAGTTTATTCCCTAAGACGAGCTTGATATCTTAGCAACCGGTGCCACATCATGTTTTGAATGGGGTTTTCCATTCACCACCCTCCTTCATACTTACTTGATGGTACCCGCTCTTTAGATCAATCTTGGAGAAGAGTGTTAATGAGGCCCTGTCACTAGCTCAGGCATCACTCTAAGAGAAACACGTGGAGGAACCCGAGGACTAACTTGAGGAAGAGAAGAACTCCGAAGCTCCTACCATACCAATGAGGATTATGAAGAGGAACGTCACAAGCGTCTACAGGACAAGATTCAATGCATACATACAAGGAGCTCTAAGATGCAAGGAGAGCACCTGAGGGAACCCGAGAGATACCGATAGACCTTAGCACGATAACAGTGAGCCTAGAAAACTCTTGGGAGCTGACTTTTTTAGGAAGGCATGAGTTTAGTATCTTCACATTTTCGTTGAAGTGAAGACACCCTTAAGACGTCAAGGTATTGTACTCTTTTTCTCCATCTTGGGATTTTTCCACATGGTTTACCGAGGGGGTTTTTAATGAGGCAAGATGTCTTGATGCATCACATTCTTTTCCATTGTTTATCTTGCTTGGAAATCCTTATGACAAAATAAGGTAAAGAAGGGATGTGATCCTATCTACCAAGATAACATTTATCTAAGTAAAGTCTTCTTCTCTTTTCCTAAAAACGGTTTTAGTAAGTTTTGGTGTTAAAAGAGGTCCAAATTTGGTGAATTTTAGAATATTTGGACCAAGTTATAATTAGTATAATATCAGACCTAGAGGATATGTGAAAAAGCGTCTAAAGACTCTTGTAATGGATTAAACCGCTTTTACACAAAAACTTGAGAAACTTTTCCTCCTCTTTTCTTGATAGATTCAAGGTTATTCTTCACTTCTCGATTCCTAGCTCTGAGTGGGGTGCGCTGTATCAAGAGATTGGTACTCCTCTTGTGGTTCACGCTTCAACCCACCTTCTATCAATCCCATAGTTAATCCTAGGTCGAGTATGTCCTCGAGTTTAAACCACCTCTTCCGCTTAGTTCCATCCTTTTTACCGTGTAATTAGATCGAGCATTTTTCTTCTTCTCAGTCCTATTCATACAGTTTATTCCCTAAGACGAGCTTGACATCTTAGCAACCGGTGCCACATCATGTTTTGAATGGGGTTTTCTATTCACCACCCTCCTTCATACTTACTTGATGGTACCCACTCTTTAGATCAATCTTGGAGAAGAGTGTGATGAGGCCCCGGTACTAGCTCAAGCATCACTCTAAGAGGAACACGTGGAGGAACCCAAGGACTAACTTGAGGAAGAGAAGAACTCCGAAGCTCCTACCATACCACTGAGGATTATGAAGAGGAACATCACAAGCGTCTACAGGACAAGATTCAATGCATACATACAAGGAGCTCTAAGATGCGAGGAGAGCACCTGAGGGCAACCGAGAGATACCGATAGACCTTAGCGCAATAACAGTGAGCCTAGAAAACTCTTGGGAGCTGACTTTTTTAGGAAGGCATGAGTTTAGTATCTTCACATTTTCGTTGAAGTGAAGACACCCTTAAGACGTCAAGGTATTGTACTATTTTTCTCCATCTCGGGATTTTTCCACATGGTTTACCGAGGGGGTTTTTAATGAGGCAAGATGTCTTGATGCATCACATTCTTTTCCATTGTTTATCTTGCTTGGAAATCCTTATGACGAAATAAGGTAAAGAAGGGATGTGATCCTATCTACCAAGATGACATTTATCTAATTAAAGTCTACTTCTCTTTTCTTAAAAATGGTTTAAGTATGTTTTGGTGTTAAAAGAGGTTCAAATTAGGTGTATGTTATAATATTTGGACCAAGTTGTAATTAGTATAAGATCAGACCTAGATGATATGTGAAAAAGCCTCTAAAAACTCTTGTAATGGATTTAAGACGCTTTTACACAAAAACTTGAGAAAATTTTACTCCTTTTTTCTTGAGAGATTCAAGGTTATTCTTCACTCCTCGATTCCTAGCACAGAGTGGGGTGCGCTGTATCAAGAGATTGGTACTCCTCTTGTGGTTCACGCTTCAACCCACCCTTTATCAATCCCATAGCTAATCCTAGGTCGAGTATCTCCTCGGGTTTAAACCACCTCTTCCGCTTAGTTCCATCCTTTTTACCGTGTAGTTAGATCGATAATTTCTTTTCTTCTCAGTCCTATTCATACAGTTTATTCCCTAAGACGAGCTTGATATCTTAGCAACCAGTGCTACATCATGTTTTGAATGGGGTTTTCCATTCACCACCCTCCTTCATACTTACTTGATGGTACCCGCTCTTTAGATTAATCTTGGAGAAGAGTGTTGATGAGGCCCCGGCACTAGCTCAAGCATCACTCTAAGAGGAACACGTGGAGGAACCTGAGGACTAACTTGAGGAAGAGAAGAACTTCGAAGCTCCTACCATACCACTGAGGATTTTGAAGAGGAACATCACAAGCGTCTACAGGACAAGATTCAATGCATACATACAAGGAGCTCTAAGATGCGAGGAGAGCACCTGAGGGCACCCTAGAGATACTGATAGACCTTAGCGCGATAACAGTGAGCCTAGAAAACTCTTGGGAGCTGATTTTTTTTGGAAGGCATGAGTTAAGTATCTTCACATTTTCGTTGAAGTGAAGACACCCTTAAGACGTCAAGGTATTGTACTCTTTTTCTCCACCTCGGGATTTTCCCACATACTTTACCGAGGGGGTTTTTAATGAGGCAAGATCTCTTGATGCATCACATTCTTTACCATTGTTTATCTTTCTATGAAAGCCCTATGACGAAATAAAGTAAACAAGGGATGTGACCCTATCTACCAAGATGACATTTATCTAATTAAAGTCTTCTTCTCTTTTCCTAAAAATGGTTTAAGTATGTTATGGTGTTAAAAGAGGTCCAAATTAGGTGTATGTTATAATATTTGGACCAAGTTGTAATTAGTATAAGATCAGACCTAGAGGATATGTGAAAAAGCGTCTAAAGACTCTTCTAATGGATTAAACCGCTTTTACAAAAAAAATTGAGAAACTTTTTCTCCTTTTTTCTTGATAGATTCAAGGATATTCTTCACTTCTCGATTCCTACCTCTGAGTGGGGTGCGCTGTATCAAGAGATTGGTACTCCGCTTGTGGTTCACGCTACAACCCACCTTCTATCAATCCCATAGTTAATCCTAGGTTCAGTATCTCCTCGGGTTTAAACCACCTCTTCCGCTTAGTTCCATCCTTTTTACCGAGTAGTTAGATCGAGCATTTCTCTTCTTCTCAGTCCTATTCATACAGTCTATTCCCTAAGACGAGCTTGATATCTTAGCAACCGGTGCCACATCATGTTTTGAATGGGGTTTTCCATTCACCACCCTCCTTCATACTTACTTGATGGTACCCGCTCTTTAGATCAATCTTGGAGAAGAGTGTTGATGAGGCCCCGCCACTAGCTCAAGCATCACTCTGAGAAGAACACGTGGAGGAACCCGAGGACTAACTTGAGGAAGAGAAGAACTCCGAAGCTCCTACCATACCACTAAGGATTATGAAGAGGAACATCTAAAGCGTCTACCAGACAAGATTCATTGCATACATACAAGGAGCTCTAAGATGCATGGAGAGCACCTGAGGGCACCCGAGAGATACCGATAGACCTTAGCGCGATAACATTGAGCCTCGAAAACTCTTGGGAGCTGACTTTTTTTTGAAGGTATGAGTTTTGTATCTTCACTTTTTCGTTGAAGTGAAGACACCCTTAAGATGTCAAGGTATTGTACTCTTTTTCTCCATCTCGGGATTTTTCCACTTGGTTTACCGAGGGGGTTTTTAATGAGGCAAGATGTCTTGATGCATCCCATTCTTTTCCATTGTTTATCTTGCTTGGAAATCCTTATGAAGAAATTAGGTAAAGAAGGGATGTGATCCTATCTACCAAGATGACATTTATCTAATTAAAGTCTTCTTCTCTTTTCCTAAAAACGGTTTAAGTAAGTTTTGGTGTCAAAAGAGGACCAAATTTGGTGAATTTTAAAATATTTGGACCAAGTTGTAATTAGTATAAGATCAGACCTAGAGGATATGTGAAAAAGCGTCTAAAGACTCTTCTAATGGATTAAACCGCTTTTACACAAAAAATTGAGAAACTTTTTCTCCTTTTTTCTTGATAGATTCAAGGTTATTCTTCACTTCTCGATTCCTAGCTCTGAGTGGGGTGCGATGCATCAGGATATTGGTACTCCTCTTGGGGTGCACGCTTTAACCCACCTTCTATCAATCCCATAGTTAATCCTAGGTCGAGTATCTCCTCGGGTTTAAACCACTTCTTCCGCTTAGTTCCATCCTTTTTATCGAGTAGTTAGATCGAGCATTTCTCTTCTTCTAAGTCCTATTCATACAGTCTATTCCCTAAGACGAGCTTGATATCTTAGCAACCGGTGCCACATCATGTTTTGAATGGGTGTTCCATTCACCACCCTCCTTCATACTTACGTGATGGTACCCGCTCTTTAGATCAATGTTGCAGAAGAGTGTTGATGAGGCCCCGACACTAGCTCAAGCATCACTCTGAGAAGAACACGTGGAGGAACCCGAGGATTAACTTGAGGAAGAGAAGAACTCCGAAGCTCCTACCATACCACTAAGGATTATGAAGAGGAACATCTAAAGCGTCTACCGGACAAGATTCATTGCATACATACAAGGAGCTCTAAGATGCATGGAGAGCACCTGAGGGCACCCGAGAGATACCGATAGACCTTAGCGCGATAACATTGAGCCTCGAAAACTCTTGGGAGCTGACTTTTTTTGAAGGTATGAGTTTTGTATCTTCACTTTTTCGTTGAAGTGAAGATACCCTTAAGACGTCAAGGTATTGTACTCTTTTTCTCCATCTCGGGATTTTTCCACATGGTTTACCGAGGGGGTTTTTAATAAGGCAAGATGTCTTGATGCATCACATTATTTTCCATTGTTTATCTTGCTTGGAAATCGTTATGACGAAATTAGGTAAAGAAGGGATTTGATCCTATCTACCAAGATGACATTTATCTAATTAAAGTCTTCTTCTCTTTTACTAAAAACGGTTTAAGTATGTTTTGGTGTTAAAAGAGGTCCAAATTTGGTGAATTTTAGAATATTTGGACCAAGTTGTAATTAATATAAGATCAGACCTAGAGGATATGTGAAAAAGGGTCTAAAGACTCTTGTAATGGATTAAACTGCTTTTACACAAAAACTTGAGAAACTTTTTCTCCTTTTTTTTTGAGAGATTCAAGGTTATTCTTCACTCCTCGATTCCTAACTCAGAGTAGGGTGCGCTGTATCAAGAGATTGGTACTCCTCTTGTGGTTCACGCTTCAACCCACCCTTTTTCAATCGCATAGTTAATCCTAGGTCGAGTATCTCCTCGGGTTTAAAGCACCACTTCCGCTTCGTTCCATCCTTTTTACCGTGTAGTTAGATCGATAATTTCTCTTCTTCTCAGTCCTATTCATATAGTTTATTCCCTAAGACGAGCTTGATATCTTAGCAACCGGTGCCACATTATGTTTTGAATGGGGTTTTCCATTCACCACCCTCCTTCATACTTTCTTGAAGGTACCCGCTCTTTAGATCAATCTTGGAGAAGAGTGTTGATGAGGCCCCGGCACTAGCTCAAGCATCACTCTGAGAAGAACACGTGGAGGAACCCGAGGACTAACTTGAGGAAGAGAACAACTCCGAAGCTCCTACCATACCACTGAGGATTATGAAGAGGAACATCAAAAGCGTCTACAGGACAAGATTCAATGCAGACATACAAGGAGCTCTAAGATGTGATGAGAGCACCTAAGGGCACCCGAGAGATACCGATAGACCTTAGCGCGATAACAGTAAGCCTAGAAAACTCTTGGGAGCTGACTTTTTTTGGAAGGCATGAGTTTAGTATCTTCACATTTTCGTTGAAGTGAAGACACCCTTAAGAGGTCAAGGTATTGTACTCTTTTTCTCCACCTCGGGATTTTTCCACATAGTTTACCGAGGGGGTTTTTAATGAGGCAAGATCTCTTGATGCATCACATTCTTTACCATTGTTTATCTTTCTTGGAAATCCGTACGACAAAATAAGCTAAACAAGGGATGTGACCCTATCTACCAAGATGACATTTATCTAATTAAAGTCTTCTTCTCTTTTCCTAAAAATGGTTTAAGTATGTTTTGGTGTTAAAAGAGGTCCAAATTAGGTGTATGTTATAATATTTGGACCAAGTTGTAATTAGTATAAGATCAGACCTAGAGGATATGTGAAAAAGCGTCTAAAGACTCTTCTAATGGATTAAACTGCTTTTACAAAAAAAATTGAGAAACTTTTTCTCCCTTTTTCTTGATAGATTCAAGGTTAATCTTCACTTCTCGATTCCTACCTCTGAGTGGGGTGCGCTGTATCAAGAGATTGGTACTCCGCTTGTGGTTCACGCTACAACCCACCTTCTATCAATCCCATAGTTAATCCTAGGTTCAGTATCTCCTCGGGTTTAAACCACCTCTTCTGCTTAGTTCCATCCTTTTTACCGAGTAGTTAGATCGAGCATTTCTCTTCTTCTCAGTCCTATTCATACAGTCTATTCCCTAAGACGAGCTTGATATCTTAGCAACCGGTGCCACATCATGTTTTGAATGGGGTTTTCCATTCACCACCCTCCTTCATACTTACTTGATGGTACCCGCTCTTTAGATCAATCTTGGAGAAGAGTGTTGATGAGGCCCCGACACTAGCTCAAGCATCACTCTGAGAAGAACACGTGGAGGAACCCGAGGACTAACTTGAGGAAGAGAAGAACTCCGAAGCTCCTACCATACCACTAAGGATTATGAAGAGGAACATCTAAAGCGTCTACCGGACAAGATTCATTGCATACATACAAGGAGCTCTAAGATGCATGGAGAGCACCTGAGGGCACCCGAGAGATACCGATAGACCTTAGCGCGATAACAGTGAGCCGCGAAAACTCTTGGGACCTGACTTTTTTTTGAAGGTATGAGTTTAGTATCTTCACTTTTTCGTTGAAGTGAAGACACCCTTAAGACGTCACGGTATTGTACTCTTTTTCTCCATCTCGGGATTTTTCCACAAGGTTTACCGAGGGGGTTTTTAATGAGGCAAGATGTCTTGATGCATCACATTCTTTTCCATTGTTTATCTTGCTTGGAAATCCTTATGACGAAATAAGGTAAAGAAGGGATGTGATCCTATCTACCAAGATGACATTTATCTAATTAAAGTCTTCTTCTCTTTTCCTAAAAACGGTTTAAGTAAGTTTTGGTGTCAAAAGAGGACCAAATTTGGTGAATTTTAAAATTTTTGGACCAAGTTGTAATTAGTATAAGATCAGACCTAGAGGATATGTGAAAAAGCGTCTAAAGACTCTTCTAATGGATTAAACCGCTTTTACACAAAAAATTGAGAAACTTTTTCTCCTTTTTTCTTGATAGATTCAAGGTTATTCTTCACTTCTCGATTCCTAGCTCTGAGTGGGGTGCGATGCATCAGGAGATTGGTACTCCTCTTGGGGTGCACGCTTTAACCCACCTTCTATCAATCCCATAGTTAATCCTAGGTCGAATATCTCCTCGGGTTTAAACCACTTCTTCCGCTTAGTTCCATCCTTTTTACCGAGTAGTTAGATCGAGCATTTCTCTTCTTCTCAGTCCTATTCATACAGTTTATTCCCTAAGACGAGCTTGATATCTTAGCAACCAGTGCCACATCATGTTTTGAATGGGGTTTTCCATTCACCACCCTCCTTCATACTTACTTGATGGTACTCGCTCTTTAGATCAATCTTGCAGAAGAGTGTTGATGAGGCCCCGACACTAGCTCAAGCATCACTCTGAGAAGAACACGTGGAGGAACCCGAGGATTAACTTGAGGAAGAGAAGAACTCCGAAGCTCCTACCATACCACTAAGGATTATGAAGAGGAACATCTAAAGCGTCTACCGGACAAGATTCATTGCATACATACAAGGAGCTCTAAGATGCGAGGAGAGCACCTGAGGGCACCCGAGAGATACCGATAGACCTTAGCGCGCTAACAGTGAGCCTAGAAAACTCTTGGGAGCTGACTTTTTTAGGAAGGCATGAGTTTAGTATCTTCACATTTTTGTTGAAGTGAAGACACCCTTAAGACGTCAAGGTATTGTACTATTTTTCTCCATCTCGGGATTTTTCCACATGGTTTACCGAGGGGGTTTTTAATGAGGCAAGATGTCTTGATGCATCACATTATTTTCCATTGTTTATCTTGCTTGGAAATCCTTATGACGAAATAAGGTAAAGAAGGGATGTGATCCTATCTACCAAGATGACATTTATCTAATTAAAGTCTTCTTCTCTTTTCCTAAAAACGGTTTAAGTATGTTTTGGTGTTAAAAGAGGTCCTAATTAGGTGAATGTTATAATATTTGTACCAAGTTGTAATTAGTATAAGGTCAGACCTAGAGGATATGTGAAAAAGCGTCTAAAGACTCTTGTAATGGATTAAACCGCTTTTACACAAAAACTTGAGAAACTTTTTCTCCTTTTTTTTTGAGAGATTCAAGGTTATTCTTCACTCCTCGATTCCTAACTCAGAGTGGGGTGCGCTGTATCAAGAGATTGGTACTCCTCTTGTGGTTCACGCTTCAACCCACCCTTTTTCAATCGCATAGTTAATCCTAGGTCGAGTATCTCCTCGGGTTTAAAGCACCACTTCCGCTTTGTTCCATCCTTTTTACCGTGTAGTTAGATCGATAATTTCTCTTCTTCTTAGTCCTATTCATATAGTTTATTCCCTAAGACGAGCTTGATATCTTAGCAACCGGTGCCACATTATGTTTTGAATGGGGTTTTCCATTCACCACCCTCCTTCATACTTACTTGATGGTGCCCGCTCTTTAGATCAATCTTGGAGAAGAGTGTTGATGAGACCCCGGCACTAGCTCAAGCATCACTCTGAGAGGAACACGTGGAGGAACCCGAGGACTAACTTGAGGAAGAGAACAACTCCGAAGCTCCTACCATACCACTGAGGATTAAGAAGAGGAACATCACAAGCATCTACAGGACAAGATTCAATGCATACATACAAGGAGCTCTAAGATGCGAGGAGAGCATCTGAGGGCACCCGAGAGATACCGATAGACCTTAGCGCGATAACAGTGAGCCTAGAAAACTCTTGGGAGCTTACTTTTTTTGGAAGGCATGAGTTTAGTATCTTCACATTTTCGTTAAAGTGAAGACACCCTTAAGACGTCAAGGTATTGTACTCTTTTTCTCCACCTCGGGATTTTCCACATGGTTTACCCAGGGGGTTTTTAATGAGGCAAGATCTCTTGATGCATCACATTCCTTACCATTGTTTATCTTTCTTGGAAATCCCTATGACGAAATAAGGTAAACAAGGGATGTGACCCTATCTACCAAGATGACATTTATCTAACTAAAGCCTTTTTCTCTTTTCCTAAAAACGGTTTAAGTAAGTTTTGGTGTTAAAAGAGGTCCAAATTTGGTGAATTTTAAAATATTTGGACCAAGTTGTAATTAGTATAAGATCAGACCTAGAGGATATGTGAAAAAGCGTCTAAAGACTCTTCTAATGGATTAAACCGCTTTTACACAAAAAATTGAGAAACTTTTTCTCCTTTTTTCTTGATAGATTCAAGGATATTCTTCACTTCTCGATTCCTACCTCTGAGTGGGGTGCGCTGTATCAAGAGATTGGTACTCCGCTTGTGGTTCACGCTACAACCCACCTTCTATCAATCCCATAGTTAATCCTAGGTTCAGTATCTCCTCGGGTTTAAACCACCTCTTCCGCTTAGTTCCATCCTTTTTACCGAGTAGTTAGATCGAGCATTTCTCTTCTTCTCAGTCCTATTCATACAGTCTATTCCCTAAGACGAGCTTGATATCTTAGCAACCGGTGCCACATCATGTTTTGAATGGGGTTTTCCTTTCACCACCCTCCTTCAAACTTAGTTGATGGTACCCGCCCTTTAGATCAATCTTGGAGAAGAGTGTTGATGAGGCCCCGGCACTAGCTCAAGCATCACTCTAAGAAGAACACGTGGAGGAACCCGAGGACTAACTTGAGGAAGAGAAGAACTCCGAAGCTCCTACCATACCACTGAGGATTATGAAGAGGAACATCACAAGCGTCTACAGGACAAGATTCAATGCATACATACAAGGATCTCTAATATGCGAGGAGAGCACCTGACGGCACCCGAGAGATACCGATAGAACTTAGCGCGATAACAGTGAGCCTCGAAAACTCTTGGGAGCTGACTTTTTTTTGAAGGTATGAGTTTAGTATCTTCACTTTTTCGTTGAAGTGAAGACACCCTTAAGACGTCAAGGTATTGTACTCTTTTTCTCCATCTCGGGATTTTTCCACATGGTTTACCGAGGGGGTTTTTAATAAGGCAAGATGTCTTGATGCATCACATTCTTTTCCATTGTTTATCTTGCTTGGAAATCCTTATGACGAAATAAGGTAGTGAAGGGATGTGATCCTATCTACCAAGATGACATTTATCTAATTAAAGTCTTCTTCTCTTTTCCTAAAAACGGTTTAAGTATGTTTTGGTGTTAAAAGAAGTCCAAATTAGGTGAATGTTATAATATTTGGACCAAGTTGTAATTAGTATAAGATCAGACCTAGAGGATATGTGAAAAAGCCTCTAAAAACTCTTGTAATGGATTTAAGCCGCTTTTACACACAAACTTGAGAACCTTTTTCTCCTTTTTTCTTAAGAGATTCATGGTTGTTCTTCACTCCTCGATTCCTAGCTCAGAGTGGGGTGCGCTGTATCAAGAGATTGCTACTCGTCTTGTGGTTCACGCTTCAACCCACCTTTTATCAATCGCATAGTTAATCCTAGGTCGAGTATCTCCTCGGGTTTAAAGCACCTCTTACGCTTAGTTCCATCCTTTTTACCGTGTAGTTAGATCGATAATTTCTCTTCTTCTCAGTCCTATTCATACAGTTTAATCCCTAAGACGAGCTTGATATCTTAGCAACCGGTGCCACATCATGTTTTGAATGGGGTTTTCCATTCACCACCCTCCTTCATACTTACTTGATGGTACCCACTCTTTAGATCAATCTTGGAGAAGAGTGTGATGAGGCCCCGGCACTAGCTCAAGCATCACTCTAAGAGGAACACGTGGAGGAACCCGAGGACTAACTTGAGGAAGAGAAGAACTCCGAAGCTCCTACCATACCACTGAGGATTATGAAGAGGAACATCACAAGCGTCTACAGGACAAGATTCAATGCATACATACAAGGAGCTCTAAGATGCGAGGAGAGCACCTGAGGGCACCCGAGAGATACCGATAGACCTTAGCGCGCTAACAGTGAGCCTCGAAAACTCTTGGGAGCTTACTTTTTTAGGAAGGCATGAGTTTAGTATCTTCACATTTTCGTTGAAGTGAAGACACCCTTAAGACGTCAAGGTATTGTACTATTTTTCTCCATCTCGGGATTATTCCACATGGTTTACCGAGGGGGTTTTTAATGAGGCAAGATGTCTTGATGCATCACATTCTTTTCCATTGTTTATCTTGCTTGGAAATCCTTATGACGAAATAAGGTAAAGAAGGGATGTGATCCTATCTACCAAGATGACATTTATCTAATTAAAGTCTTCTTCTCTTTTCCTAAAAACGGTTTAAGTATGTTTTGGTGTTAAAAGAGGTCCAAATTAGGTGAATGTTATAATATTTGTACCAAGTTGTAATTAGTATAAGATCAGACCTAGAGGATATGTGAAAAAGCCTCTAAAAACTCTTGTAATGGATTTAAGCCGCTTTTACACAAAAACTTGAGAAACTTTTTCTCCTTTTTTTTTGAGAGATTCAAGGTTATTCTTCACTCCTCGATTCCTAACACAGAGTGGGGTGCGCTGTATCAGGAGATTGGTACACCTCTTGGGGTTCACGCTTCAACCCACCTTCTATCAATCCCATAGTTAATCCTAGGTCGAGTATCTCCTCGGGTTTAAACCACTTCTTCCGCTTAGTTCCATCCTTTTTACCGAGTAGTTAGATCGAGCATTTCTCTTCTTCTCAGTCCTATTCATACAGTTTATTCCCTAAGACGTGATTGATATCTTAGCAACCGGTGCCACATCATGTTTTGAATGGGGTTTTCCATTCACCACCCTCCTTCATACTTACTTGATGGTACCCGCTCTTTAGATCAATCTTGGAGAAGAGTATTGATGAGGCCCCGGCACTAGCTCAAGCATCACTCTGAGAAGAATACGTGGAGGAACCCGAGGACTAACTTGAGGAAGAGAAGAACTCTGAAGCTCCTACCATACCACTGAGGATTATGAAGAGGAACATCACAAGCGTCTACAGGACAAGATTCAATGCATACATACAAGGAGCTCTAAGATGCGAGGAGAGCACCTGAGGGCACCCGAGAGATACCGATAGACCTTAGCGCGATAACAGTAAGCCTAGAAAACTCTTGGGAGCGGACTTTGTTATGAAGGCGTGAGTTTAGTATCTTCACTTTTTCGTTGAAGTGAAGACACCCTTAAGATGTCAAGGTATTGTACTCTTTTTCTCCACCTCGGGATTTTTCCACTTGGTTTACCGAGGGGGTTTTTAATGAGGCAAGATGTCTTGATGCATCACATTCTTTACCATTGTTTATGTTTCTTGGAAATCCTTATGACGAAATAAGGTAAAGAAGGGATGTGATCCTATCTACCAAGGTGACAATTATCTAATTAAAGTCTTCTTCTCTTTTCCTAAAAACGGTTTAAGTAAGTTTTGGTGTTAAAAGAGGTCCAAATTTGGTGAATTTTTGAATATTTGGACCAAGTTGTAATTAGTATAAGATCAAACCTAGAGGATATGTGAAAATGCGTCTAAAGACTCTTCTAATGGATTAAACCGCTTTTAAACAAAAACTTGAGAAACTTTTTCTCCTTTTTTTTCAGAGATTCAAGGTTATTCTTCACTCCTCGATTCCTAACACAGAGTGGGTACTCCTCTTGTGGGTCACGCTTCAACCCACCTTCTATCAATCCCATAGTTAATCCCAGGTCGAGTATCTCCTCGGGTTTAAACCACTTCTTCCGCTTAGTTCCATCCTTTTTACCGAGTAGTTAGATCGAGCATTTCTCTTCTTCTCAATCCTATTCATACAGTCTATTCCCTAAGACGAGCTTGATATCTTAGCAACCGGTGCCACATTATGTTTTGAATGGGGTTTTCCATTCACCACCATCCTTCATACTTACTTGATGGTGCCCACTCTTTAGATCAATCTTGGAGAAGAGTGTTGATGAGACCCCGGCACTAGCTCAAGCATCACTCTGAGAGGAATACGTGGAGGAACCCGAGGACTAACTTGAGGAAGAGAACAACTCCGAAGCTCCTACCATACCACTGAGGATTAAGAAGAGGAACATCACAAGCATCTACAGGACAAGATTCAATGCATACATACAAGGAGCTCTAAGATGCGAGGAGAGAACCTGAGGGCACCCGAGAGATACCGATAGACCTTAGCGCGATAACAGTGAGCCTAGAAAACTCTTGGGAGCTTACTTTTTTTGGAAGGCATGAGTTTAGTATCTTCACATTTTCGTTAAAGTGAAGACACCCTTAAGACGTCAAGGTATTGTACTCTTTTTCTCCACCTCGGGATTTTCCACATGGTTTACCCAGGGGGTTTTTAATGAGGCAAGATCTCTTGATGCATCACATTCCTTACCATTGTTTATCTTTCTTGGAAATCCCTATGACGAAATAAGGTAAACAAGGGATGTGACCCTATCTACCAAGATGACATTTATCTAACTAAAGCCTTTTTCTCTTTTCCTAAAAACGGTTTAAGTAAGTTTTGGTGTTAAAAGAGGTCCAAATTTGGTGAATTTTAAAATATTTGGACCAAGTTGTAATTAGTATAAGATCAGACCTAGAGGATATGTGAAAAAGCGTCTAAAGACTCTTCTAATGGATTAAACCGCTTTTACACAAAAAATTGAGAAACTTTTTCTCCTTTTTTCTTGATAGATTCAAGGTTATTCTTCACTTCTCGATTCCTAGCTCTGAGTGGGGTGCGATGTATCAGGAGATTGGTACTCCTCTTGGGGTTCACGCTTCAACCCACCTTCTATCAATCCCATAGTTAATCCTAGGTCGAGTATCTACTCGGGTTTAAACCACTTCTTCCGCTTAGTTCCATCCTTTTTACCGAGTAGTTAGATCGAGCATTTCTCTTCTTCTCAGTCCTATTCATACAGTCTATTCCCTAAGACGAGCTTGATATCTTAGCAACCGGTGCCACATCATGTTTTGAATGGGGTTTTCCTTTCACCACCCTCCTTCAAACTTAGTTGATGGTACCCGCCCTTTAGATCAATCTTGGAGAAGAGTGTTGATGAGGCCCCGGCACTAGCTCAAGCATCACTCTGAGAAGAACACGTGGAGGAACTCGAGGACTAACTTGAGGAAGAGAAGAACTCCGAAGCTCCTACCATACCACTGAGGATTATGAAGAGGAACATCACAAGCGTCTACAGGACAAGATTCAATGCATACATACAAGGAGCTCTAATATGCGAGGAGAGCACCTGACGGCACCCGAGAGATACCGATAGAACTTAGCGCGATAACAGTGAGCCTCGAAAACTCTTGGGAGCTGACTTTTTTTTGAAGGTATGAGTTTAGTATCTTCACTTTTTCGTTGAAGTGAAGACACCCTTAAGACGTCAAGGTATTGTACTCTTTTTCTCCATCTCGGGATTTTTCCACATGGTTTACCGAGGGGGTTTTTAATAAGGCAAGATGTCTTGATGCATCACATTCTTTTCCATTGTGTATCTTGCTTGGAAATCCTTATGACGAAATAAGGTAGTGAAGGGATGTGATACTATCTACCAAGATGACATTTATCTAATTAAAGTCTTCTTCTCTTTTCCTAAAAACGGTTTAAGTATGTTTTGGTGTTAAAAGAAGTCCAAATTAGGTGAATGTTATAATATTTGGACCAAGTTGTAATTAGTATAAGATCAGACCTAGAGGATATGTGAAAAAGCCTCTAAAAACTCTTGTAATGGATTTAAGCCGCTTTTACACACAAACTTGAGAACCTTTTTCTCCTTTTTTCTTAAGAGATTCATGGTTGTTCTTCACTCCTCGATTCCTAGCTCAGAGTGGGGTGCGCTGTATCAAGAGATTGCTACTCGTCTTGTGGTTCACGCTTCAACCCACCTTTTATCAATCGCATAGTTAATCCTAGGTCGAGTATCTCCTCGGGTTTAAAGCACCTCTTACGCTTAGTTCCATCCTTTTTACCGAGTAGTTAGATCGATAATTTCTCTTCTTCTCAGTCCTATTCATACAGTTTAATCCCTAAGACAAGCTTGATATCTTAGCAACCGGTGCCACATCATGTTTTGAATGGGGTTTTCCATTCACCACCCTCCTTCATACTTACTTGATGGTACCCACTCTTTAGATCAATCTTGGAGAAGAGTGTGATGAGGCCCCAGCACTAGCTCAAGCATCACTCTAAGAGGAACACGTGGAGGAACCCGAGGACTAACTTGAGGAAGAGAAGAACTCCGAAGCTCCTACCATACCACTGAGGATTATGAAGAGGAACATCACAAGCGTCTACAGGAAAAGATTCAATGCATACATACAAGGAGCTCTAAGATGCGAGGAGAGCACCTGAGGGCACCCGAGAGATACCGATAGACCTTAGCGCGATAACAGTGAGCCTCGAAAACTCTTGGGAGCTGACTTTTTTTTGAAGGTATGAGTTTAGTATATTCACTTTTTCGTTGAAGTGAAGACATCCTTAAGACTTCAAGGTATTGTACTCTTTTTCTCCATCTCGGGATTTTTCCACATGGTTTACCGAGGGGGTTTTTAATGAAGCAAGATGTCTTGATGCATCACATTCTTTTCCATTGTTTATCTTGGTTGGAAATCCTTATTACGAAATAAGGTAAAGAAGGGATGTGATCCTATCTACCAAGATGACATTTATCTAATTAAAGTCTTCTTCTCTTTTCCAAAAAACTGTTTAAGTATGTTTTGGTGTTAAAAGAGGTCCAAATTAGGTGAATGTTATAATATTTGTACCAAGTTGTAATTAGTATAAGATCAGACCTAGAGGATATGTGAAAAAGCCTCTAAAAACTCTTGTAATGGATTTAAGCCGCTTTTACACAAAAACTTGAGAAACTTTTTCTCCTTTTTTTTTGAGAGATTCAAGGTTATTCTTCACTCCTCGATTCCTAACACAGAGTGGGGTGCGCTGTATCAGGAGATTGGTACACCTCTTGGGGTTCACGCTTCAACCCACCTTCTATCCTAGTTAATCCTAGGTCGAGTATCTCCTCGGGTTTAAACCACTTCTTCCGCTTAGTTCCATCCTTTTTACCGAGTAGTTAGATCGAGCATTTCTCTTCTTCTCAGTCCTATTCATACAGTTTATTCCCTAAGACGTTATTGATATCTTAGCAACCGGTGCCACATCATGTTTTGAATGGGGTTTTCCATTCACCACCCTCCTTCATACTTACTTGATGGTACCCGCTCTTTAGATCAATCTTGGAGAAGAGTATTGATGAGGCCCCGGCACTAGCTCAAGCATCACTCTGAGAAGAATACGTGGAGGAACCCGAGGACTAACTTGAGGAAGAGAAGAACTCTGAAGCTCCTACCATACCACTGAGGATTATGAAGAGGAACATCACAAGCGTCTACAGGACAAGATTCAATGCATACATACAAGGAGCTCTAAGATGCGAGGAGAGCACCTGAGGGCACCCGAGAGATACCGATAGACCTTAGCGCGCTAACAGTAAGCCTAGAAAACTCTTGGGAGCGGACTTTGTTAGGAAGGCGTGAGTTTAGTATCTTCACTTTTTCGTTGAAGTGAAGACACCCTTAAGATGTCAAGGTATTGTACTCTTTTTCTCCACCTCGGGATTTTTCCACTTGGTTTACCGAGGGGGTTTTTAATGACGCAAGATGTCTTGATGCATCACATTCTTTACCATTGTTTATGTTTCTTGGAAATCCTTATGACGAAATAAGGTAAAGAAGGGATGTGATCCTATCTACCAAGGTGACAATTATCTAATTAAAGTCTTCTTCTCTTTTCCTAAAAACGGTTTAAGTAAGTTTTGGTGTTAAAAGAGGTCCAAATTTGGTGAATTTTTGAATATTTGGACCAAGTTGTAATTAGTATAAGATCAAACCTAGAGGATATGTGAAAATGCGTCTAAAGACTCTTCTAATGGATTAAACCGCTTTTAAACAAAAACTTGAGAAACTTTTTCTCCTTTTTTTTTCAGAGATTCAAGGTTATTCTTCACTCCTCGATTCCTAACACAGAGTGGGTACTCCTCTTGTGGGTCACGCTTCAACCCACCTTCTATCAATCCCATAGTTAATCCTAGCTCGAGTATCTCCTCGGGTTTAAACCACTTCTTCTGCTTAGTTCCATCCTTTTTACCGAGTAGTTAGATCGAGCATTTCTCTTCTTCTCAATCCTATTCATATAGTCTATTCCCTAAGACGAGCTTGATATCTTAGCAACCGGTGCCTCATCATGTTTTGAATGGGGTTTTCCATTCACCACCCTCCTTCATACTTACTTGATGGTACCCCCTCTTTAGATCAATCTTGGAGAAGAGTGTTGATGAGGCCCCGACACTAGCTCAAGCATCACTCTGAGAAGAACACGTGGAGGAACCCGACGACTAAGTTGAGGAAGAGAAGAACTCCGAAGCTCCTACCATACCACTGAGGATTATGAAGAGGAACATCACAAGCGTCTACAGTATAAGATTCATTGCATACATACAAGGAGCTCTAAGATGCATGGAGAGCACCTGAGGGCACCCGAGAGATACCGATAGACCTTAGCGCGATAAAAGTGAGCCTCCAAAACTCATGGGAGCAGAATTTTTTTTGAAGGTATGAGTTTAGTATCTTCACTTTTTCGTTGAAGTGAAGACACCCTTAAGACGTCAAGGTATTGCACTCTTTTTCTCCATCTCGGGATTTTTCCACATGGTTTACCGAGGGGGTTTTTAATAAGGCAAGATGTCTTGATGCATCACATTCTTTTTCATTGTTTATCTTGCTTTGAAATCCTTATGACGAAATAAGGTAAAGAAGGGATGTGATCCTATCTACCAAGATGACATTTATCTAATTAAAGTCTTCTTCTCTTTTCCTAAAATCGGTTTAAGTATGTTTTGGTGTTAAAAGAGGTCCAAATTTGGTGAATTTTAGAATATTTGGACCAAGTTGTAATTAGTATAAGATCAGACCTAGAGGATATGTGAAAAAGCGTCTAAAGACTCTTCTAATGGATTAAACCGCTTTTACACAAAAACTTGAGAAACTTTTTCTCCTTTTTTTTTGAGAGATTCAAGGTTATTCTTTACTCCTCGATTCCTAACACAGAGTGGGGTGCGCTGTATCAAGAGATTGGTACTCCTCTTGTGGTTCACGCTTCAACCCACCTTCTATCAATCCCATAGTTAATCCTAGGTCGAGTATCTCCTCGGGTTTAAACCACCTCTTCCGCTTAGTTCCATCCTTTTACCGTGTAGTTAGATCGATAATTTCTCTTCTTCTCAGTCCTATTCATACAATTTATTCCCTAAGACGAGCTTGATATCTTAGCAAACGGTGCCACATCATGTTTTGAATGGGGTTTTTCATTCACCACCCTCCTTCATACTTACTTGATGGTACCCGCTCTTTAGATCAATCTTGGAGAAGAGTGTTGATGAGGCCCCGGCACTAGCTCAAGCATCACTCTGAGAAGAACACGTGGAGGAACCCGAGGACTAACTTGAGGAAGAGAAGAACTCCGAAGCTCCTTCCATACCACTGAGGATTATGAAGAGGAACATCACAAGCCTCTACAGGACAAAATTCAATGCATACATACAAGGAGCTCTAAGATGCGAGGAGAGCACCTGAGGGCACCCGAGAGATACCGATAGACCTTAGCGCGATAACAGTGAGGCTAGAAAACTCTTGGGAGCTGACTTTTTTTTGAAGGCATGAGTTTAGTATCTTCACTTTTTCGTTGAAGTGAAGACACCCTTAAGACGTCAAGGTATTGTACTCTTTTTTTCCACCTCGGGATTTTTCCACATAGTTTACCGAGGGGGTTTTTAATGAGCCAAGAAGTCTTGATGCATCACATTCTTTACCATTGTTTATCTTTCTTGGAATTCCCTATGACGAAATAAGGTAAACAAGGGATGTGACCCTATATACCAAGATGACATTTATCTAACTAAAACCTTTTTCTCTTTTCCTAAAAAGGGTTTAAGTATGTTTTGGTATTAAAAGAGGTCCAAATTAGGTGAATTTTAGAATAATTGGACCAAGTTGTAATTAGTATAAGGTCAGACCTAGAGGATATGTGAAAAAGCCTCTAAAAACCCTTGTAATGGATTTAAGCCGCTTTTACACAAAAACTTGACAAACTTTTTTTCCTTTTTTTTGAGAGATTCAAGGTTATTCTTCACTCCACGATTCCTAACTCAGACTGGGGTGCGCTGTATCAAGAGATTGGTACTCCTCTTGTGGTTCACGCTTCAACCCACCTTCTATCAATCCCATAGTTAATCCTAGGTCGAGTATCTCCTCGGGTTTAAACCACCTCTTCCGCTTAGTTCCCTCCTTTTTACCGTGTAGTTAGATCGAGCATTTCTCTTCTTCTCAATCCTATTCATACAGTTTATTCCCTAAGACGAGCTTGATATCTTACCAACCGGTGCCACATCATGTTTTGAATGGGGTTTTCCATTCACCACCCTCCTTCATACTTACTTGATGGTACCCGCTCTTTAGACCAATCTTGGAGAAGAGTGTTGATGAGGCCCTGGCAGTAGCTCAAGCATCACTCTGAGAGGAACACGTGGAGGAACCCAAGGACTAACTTGAGGAAGAGAAGAACTCTGAAGCTCCAACCATACCACTGAGGATTATGAAGAGGAACATCACAAGCGTCTACAGGACAAGATTCAATGCATACATACAAGGAGCTCTAAGATGCGAGGAGAGCACCTAAGGGCACCCGAGAGATACCGATAGACCTTAGCGCGATAACAGTAAGCCTAGAAAACTCTTGGGAGCGGACTTTGTTAGGAAGGCATGAGTTTAGTATCTTCACATTTTCGTTGAAGTGAAGACACCCTTAAGACGTCAAGGTATTGTACTCTTTTTCTCCACCTTGGGATTTTTCCACATGGTTTACCGAGGTGGTTTTTAATGAGGCAAGATCTCTTGATGCATCACATTCTTTACCATTGTTTATCTTTCTTGGAAATCCCTATGACGAAATAAGGTAAACAAGGGATGTGACCCTATCTACCAAGATGACATTTATCTAACTAAAGCCTTTTTCTGTTTTCCTAAAAACGGTTTAAGTAAGTTTTGGTGTTAAAAGAGGTCCAAATTTGGTGAATTTTAGAATATTTGGACAAAGTTGTAAGTAGTATAAGATCAGACCTAGAGGATATGTGGAAAAGCGTCTAAAGACTCTTCTAATGGATTAAACCGCTTTTACACAAAAACTTGAGAAACTTTTTCTCCTTTTTTCTTGATAGATTCAAGGTTATTCTTCACTTCTCGATTTCTAGCTCTGAGTGGGGTGCGCTGTATCAGGAGATTGGTACACCTCTTGGGGTTCACGCTTCAACCCACCTTCTATCAATCCCATAGTAAATCCTTGGTCGAGTATCTCCTCGGGTTTAAACCACTTCTTCCGCTTAGTTCCATCCTTTTTACCGAGTAGTTAGATCGAGCATTTCTCTTCTTCTCAGTCCTATTCATACAGTTTATTCCCTAAGACGAGCTTGATATCTTAGCAACCGGTGCCACATCATGTTTTGAATGGGGTTTTCCATTCACCACCCTCCTTCATACTTACTTGATGGTACCCCCTCTTTAGATCAATCTTGGAGAAGAGTGTTGATGAGGCCCCGGCACTAGCTCAAGCATCACTCTGAGAAGAACACGAGGAGGAACCCGACGACTAACTTGAGGAAGAGAAGAACTCCGAAGCTCCTACCATACCACTGAGGATTATGAAGAGGAACATCACAAGCGTCTACAGGACAAGATTCAATGCATACATACAAGGAGCTCTAAGATGCGAGGAGAGCACCTGAGGGCACCCGAGAGATACCGATAGACCTTAGCGCGATAACAGTAAGCCTAGAAAACTCTTGGGAGCGGACTTTGTTAGGAAGGCATGAGTTTAGTATCTTCACTTTTTCGTTGAAGTGAAGACACCCTTAAGACGTCAAGGTATTGTACTCTTTTTCTCCATCTCGGGATTTTTCCACATGGTTTACCGAGGGGGTTTTTAATAAGGCAAGATGTCTTGATGCATCACATTCTTTTTCATTGTTTATCTTGCATGGAAATCCTTATGACAAAATAAGGTAAAGAAGGGATGTGATCCTATCTACCAAGATGACATTTATCTAATTAAAGTCTTCTTCTCTTTTCCTAAAAACGGTTTAAGTATGTTTTGGTGTTAAAAGAGGTCCAAATTAGGTGAATGTTATAATATTTGTACCAAGTTGTAATTAGTATAAGATCAGACCTAGAGGATATGTGAAAAAGCCTCTAAAAACTCTTGTAATTGATTTAAGCCGCTTTTACACAAAAACTTGAGAAACTTTTTCTCCTTTTTTTTTGAGAGATTCAAGGTTATTCTTCACTCCTCGATTCCTAACACAGAGTGGGGTGCGCTGTATCAGGAGATAGGTACACCTCTTGGGGTTCACGCTTCAACCCACCTTCTATCAATCCCATAGTTAATCCTAGGTCGAGTATCTCCTCGGGTTTAAACCACTTCTTCCGCTTAGTTCCATCCTTTTTACCGAGTAGTTAGATCGAGCATTTCTCTTCTTCTCATTCCTATTCATACAGTCTATTCCCTAAGACGAGCTTGATATCTTAGCAACCGGTGCCACATCATGTTTTGAATGGGGTTTTCCATTCACCACCCTCCTTCATACTTACTTGATGGTACCCCGTCTTTAGATCAATCTTGGAGAAGAGTGTTGATGAGGCCCCGACACTAGCTCAAGCATCACTCTGAGAAGAAAACGTGGAGGAACCCGACGACTAACTTGAGGAAGAGAAGAACTCCGAAGCTCCTACCATACCACTGAGGATTATGAAGAGGAACATCACAAGCGTCTACAGTATAAGATTCATTGCATACATACAAGGAGCTCTAAGATGCATGGAGAGCACCTGAGGGCACCCGAGAGATACCGATAGACCTTAGCGCGATAACAGTGAGGCTAGAAAACTCTTGGGAGCTGACTTTTTTTTGAAGGCATGAGTTTAGTATCTTCACTTTTTCGTTGAAGTGAAGACACCCTTAAGACGTCAAGGTATTGTACTCTTTTTTTCCACCTCGGGATTTTTCCACATAGTTTACCGAGGGGGTTTTTAATGAGCCAAGAAGTCTTGATGCATCACATTCTTTACCATTGTTTATCTTTCTTGGAATTCCCTATGACGAAATAAGGTAAACAAGGGATGTGACCCTATATACCAAGATGACATTTATCTAACTAAAACCTTTTTCTCTTTTCCTAAAAAGGGTTTAAGTATGTTTTGGTATTAAAAGAGGTCCAAATTAGGTGAATTTTAGAATAATTGGACCAAGTTGTAATTAGTATAAGATCAGACCTAGAGGATATGTGAAAAAGCCTCTAAAAACCCTTGTAATGGATTTAAGCCGCTTTTACACAAAAACTTGACAAACTTTTTCTCCTTTTTTTTGAGAGATTCAAGGTTATTCTTCACTCCACGATTCCTAACTCAGACTGGGGTGCGCTGTATCAAGAGATTGGTACTCCTCTTGTGGTTCACGCTTCAACCCACCTTCTATCAATCCCATAGTTAATCCTAGGTCGAGTATCTCCTCGGGTTTAAACCACCTCTTCCGCTTAGTTCCCTCCTTTTTACCGTGTAGTTAGATCGAGCATATCTCTTCTTCTCAATCCTATTCATACAGTTTATTCCCTAAGACGAGCTTGATATCTTACCAACCGGTGCCACATCATGTTTTGAATGGGGTTTTCCATTCACCACCCTCCTTCATACTTACTTGATGGTACCCGCTCTTTAGACCAATCTTGGAGAAGAGTGTTGATGAGGCCCCGGCACTAGCTCAAGCATCACTCTGAGAGGAACACGTGGAGGAACCCAAGGACTAACTTGAGGAAGAGAAGAACTCTGAAGCTCCAACCATACCACTGAGGATTATGAAGAGGAACATCACAAGCGTCTACAGGACAAGATTCAATGCATACATACAAGGAGCTCTAAGATGCGAGGAGAGCACCTAAGGGCACCCGAGAGATACCGATAGACCTTAGCGCGATAACAGTAAGCCTAGAAAACTCTTGGGAGCGGACTTTGTTAGGAAGGCATGAGTTTAGTATCTTCACATTTTCGTTGAAGTGAAGACACCCTTAAGACGTCAAGGTATTGTACTCTTTTTCTCCACCTTGGGATTTTTCCACATGGTTTACCGAGGTGGTTTTTAATGAGGCAAGATCTCTTGATGCATCACATTCTTTACCATTGTTTATCTTTCTTGGAAATCCCTATGACGAAATAAGGTAAACAAGGGATGTGACCCTATCTACCAAGATGACATTTATCTAACTAAAGCCTTTTTCTGTTTTCCTAAAAACGGTTTAAGTAAGTTTTGGTGTTAAAAGAGGTCCAAATTTGGTGAATTTTAGAATATTTGGACAAAGTTGTAAGTAGTATAAGATCAGACCTAGAGGATATGTGGAAAAGCGTCTAAAGACTCTTCTAATGGATTAAACCGCTTTTACACAAAAACTTGAGAAACTTTTTCTCCTTTTTTCTTGATAGATTCAAGGTTATTCTTCACTTCTCGATTTCTAGCTCTGAGTGGGGTGCGCTGTATCAGGAGATTGGTACACCTCTTGGGGTTCACGCTTCAACCCACCTTCTATCAATCCCATAGTAAATCCTTGGTCGAGTATCTCCTCGGGTTTAAACCACTTCTACCGCTTAGTTCCATCCTTTTTACCGAGTAGTTAGATCGAGCATTTCTCTTCTTCTCAGTCCTATTCATACAGTTTATTCCCTAAGACGAGCTTGATATCTTAGCAACCGGTGCCACATCATGTTTTGAATGGGGTTTTCCATTCACCACCCTCCTTCATACTTACTTGATGGTACCCCCTCTTTAGATCAATCTTGGAGAAGAGTGTTGATGAGGCCCCGGCACTAGCTCAAGCATCACTCTGAGAAGAACACGAGGAGGAACCCGACGACTAACTTGAGGAAGAGAAGAACTCCGAAGCTCCTACCATACCACTGAGGATTATGAAGAGGAACATCACAAGCGTCTACAGGACAAGATTCAATGCATACATACAAGGAGCTCTAAGATGCGAGGAGAGCACCTGAGGGCACCCGAGAGATACCGATAGACCTTAGCGCGATAACAGTAAGCCTAGAAAACTCTTGGGAGCGGACTTTGTTAGGAAGGCATGAGTTTAGTATCTTCACTTTTTCGTTGAAGTGAAGACACCCTTAAGACGTCAAGGTATTGTACTCTTTTTCTCCATCTCGGGATTTTTCCACATGGTTTACCGAGGGGGTTTT
Source organism: Cardamine chenopodiifolia (assembly GCA_963922655.1). NCBI lineage: Eukaryota > Viridiplantae > Streptophyta > Magnoliopsida > Brassicales > Brassicaceae > Cardamine > Cardamine chenopodiifolia. The sequence continues at coordinate 8,711,991 of OZ000476.1, read as the reverse complement.
TAATAAGGCAAGATGTCTTGATGCATCACATTCTTTTTCATTGTTTATCTTGCATGGAAATCCTTATGACAAAATAAGGTAAAGAAGGGATGTGATCCTATCTACCAAGATGACATTTATCTAATTAAAGTCTTCTTCTCTTTTCCTAAAAACGGTTTAAGTATGTTTTGGTGTTAAAAGAGGTCCAAATTAGGTGAATGTTATAATATTTGTACCAAGTTGTAATTAGTATAAGATCAGACCTAGAGGATATGTGAAAAAGCCTCTAAAAACTCTTGTAATTGATTTAAGCCGCTTTTACACAAAAACTTGAGAAACTTTTTCTCCTTTTTTTTTGAGAGATTCAAGGTTATTCTTCACTCCTCGATTCCTAACACAGAGTGGGGTGCGCTGTATCAGGAGATAGGTACACCTCTTGGGGTTCACGCTTCAACCCACCTTCTATCAATCCCATAGTTAATCCTAGGTCGAGTATCTCCTCGGGTTTAAACCACTTCTTCCGCTTAGTTCCATCCTTTTTACCGAGTAGTTAGATCGAGCATTTCTCTTCTTCTCATTCCTATTCATACAGTCTATTCCCTAAGACGAGCTTGATATCTTAGCAACCGGTGCCACATCATGTTTTGAATGGGGTTTTCCATTCACCACCCTCCTTCATACTTACTTGATGGTACCCCGTCTTTAGATCAATCTTGGAGAAGAGTGTTGATGAGGCCCCGACACTAGCTCAAGCATCACTCTGAGAAGAAAACGTGGAGGAACCCGACGACTAACTTGAGGAAGAGAAGAACTCCGAAGCTCCTACCATACCACTGAGGATTATGAAGAGGAACATCACAAGCGTCTACAGTATAAGATTCATTGCATACATACAAGGAGCTCTAAGATGCATGGAGAGCACCTGAGGGCACCCGAGAGATACCGATAGACCTTAGCGCGATAACAGTGAGGCTAGAAAACTCTTGGGAGCTGACTTTTTTTTGAAGGCATGAGTTTAGTATCTTCACTTTTTCGTTGAAGTGAAGACACCCTTAAGACGTCAAGGTATTGTACTCTTTTTTTCCACCTCGGGATTTTTCCACATAGTTTACCGAGGGGGTTTTTAATGAGCCAAGAAGTCTTGATGCATCACATTCTTTACCATTGTTTATCTTTCTTGGAATTCCCTATGACGAAATAAGGTAAACAAGGGATGTGACCCTATATACCAAGATGACATTTATCTAACTAAAACCTTTTTCTCTTTTCCTAAAAAGGGTTTAAGTATGTTTTGGTATTAAAAGAGGTCCAAATTAGGTGAATTTTAGAATAATTGGACCAAGTTGTAATTAGTATAAGATCAGACCTAGAGGATATGTGAAAAAGCCTCTAAAAACCCTTGTAATGGATTTAAGCCGCTTTTACACAAAAACTTGACAAACTTTTTCTCCTTTTTTTTGAGAGATTCAAGGTTATTCTTCACTCCACGATTCCTAACTCAGACTGGGGTGCGCTGTATCAAGAGATTGGTACTCCTCTTGTGGTTCACGCTTCAACCCACCTTCTATCAATCCCATAGTTAATCCTAGGTCGAGTATCTCCTCGGGTTTAAACCACCTCTTCCGCTTAGTTCCCTCCTTTTTACCGTGTAGTTAGATCGAGCATATCTCTTCTTCTCAATCCTATTCATACAGTTTATTCCCTAAGACGAGCTTGATATCTTACCAACCGGTGCCACATCATGTTTTGAATGGGGTTTTCCATTCACCACCCTCCTTCATACTTACTTGATGGTACCCGCTCTTTAGACCAATCTTGGAGAAGAGTGTTGATGAGGCCCCGGCACTAGCTCAAGCATCACTCTGAGAGGAACACGTGGAGGAACCCAAGGACTAACTTGAGGAAGAGAAGAACTCTGAAGCTCCAACCATACCACTGAGGATTATGAAGAGGAACATCACAAGCGTCTACAGGACAAGATTCAATGCATACATACAAGGAGCTCTAAGATGCGAGGAGAGCACCTAAGGGCACCCGAGAGATACCGATAGACCTTAGCGCGATAACAGTAAGCCTAGAAAACTCTTGGGAGCGGACTTTGTTAGGAAGGCATGAGTTTAGTATCTTCACATTTTCGTTGAAGTGAAGACACCCTTAAGACGTCAAGGTATTGTACTCTTTTTCTCCACCTTGGGATTTTTCCACATGGTTTACCGAGGTGGTTTTTAATGAGGCAAGATCTCTTGATGCATCACATTCTTTACCATTGTTTATCTTTCTTGGAAATCCCTATGACGAAATAAGGTAAACAAGGGATGTGACCCTATCTACCAAGATGACATTTATCTAACTAAAGCCTTTTTCTGTTTTCCTAAAAACGGTTTAAGTAAGTTTTGGTGTTAAAAGAGGTCCAAATTTGGTGAATTTTAGAATATTTGGACAAAGTTGTAAGTAGTATAAGATCAGACCTAGAGGATATGTGGAAAAGCGTCTAAAGACTCTTCTAATGGATTAAACCGCTTTTACACAAAAACTTGAGAAACTTTTTCTCCTTTTTTCTTGATAGATTCAAGGTTATTCTTCACTTCTCGATTTCTAGCTCTGAGTGGGGTGCGCTGTATCAGGAGATTGGTACACCTCTTGGGGTTCACGCTTCAACCCACCTTCTATCAATCCCATAGTTAATCCTAGGTCGAGTATCTCCTCGGGTTTAAACCACTTCTTCCGCTTAGTTCCATCCTTTTTACCGAGTAGTTAGATCGAGCATTTCTCTTCTTCTCAGTCCTATTCATACAGTTTATTCCCTAAGACGAGCTTGATATCTTAGCAACCGGTGCCACATCATGTTTTGAATGGGGTTTTCCATTCACCACCCTCCTTCATACTTACTTGATGGTACCCCCTCTTTAGATCAATCTTGGAGAAGAGTGTTGATGAGGCCCCGGCACTAGCTCAAGCATCACTCTGAGAAGAACACGACGAGGAACCCGACGACTAACTTGAGGAAGAGAAGAACTCCGAAGCTCCTACCATACCACTGAGGATTATGAAGAGGAACATCACAAGCGTCTACAGGACAAGATTCAATGCATACATACAAGGAGCTCTAAGATGCGAGGAGAGCACCTGAGGGCACCCGAGAGATACCGATAGACCTTAGCGCGATAACAGTAAGCCTAGAAAACTCTTGGGAGCGGACTTTGTTAGGAAGGCATGAGTTTAGTATCTTCACTTTTTCGTTGAAGTGAAGACACCCTTAAGACGTCAAGGTATTGTACTCTTTTTCTCCATCTCGGGATTTTTCCACATGGTTTACCGAGGGGGTTTTTAATAAGGCAAGATGTCTTGATGCATCACATTCTTTTTCATTGTTTATCTTGCATGGAAATCCTTATGACAAAATAAGGTAAAGAAGGGATGTGATCCTATCTACCAAGATGACATTTATCTAATTAAAGTCTTCTTCTCTTTTCCTAAAAACGGTTTAAGTATGTTTTGGTGTTAAAAGAGGTCCAAATTAGGTGAATGTTATAATATTTGTACCAAGTTGTAATTAGTATAAGATCAGACCTAGAGGATATGTGAAAAAGCCTCTAAAAACTCTTGTAATTGATTTAAGCCGCTTTTACACAAAAACTTGAGAAACTTTTTCTCCTTTTTTTTTGAGAGATTCAAGGTTATTCTTCACTCCTCGATTCCTAACACAGAGTGGGGTGCGCTGTATCAGGAGATAGGTACACCTCTTGGGGTTCACGCTTCAACCCACCTTCTATCAATCCCATAGTTAATCCTAGGTCGAGTATCTCCTCGGGTTTAAACCACTTCTTCCGCTTAGTTCCATCCTTTTTACCGAGTAGTTAGATCGAGCATTTCTCTTCTTCTCATTCCTATTCATACAGTCTATTCCCTAAGACGAGCTTGATATCTTAGCAACCGGTGCCACATCATGTTTTGAATGGGGTTTTCCATTCACCACCCTCCTTCATACTTACTTGATGGTACCCCGTCTTTAGATCAATCTTGGAGAAGAGTGTTGATGAGGCCCCGACACTAGCTCAAGCATCACTCTGAGAAGAAAACGTGGAGGAACCCGACGACTAACTTGAGGAAGAGAAGAACTCCGAAGCTCCTACCATACCACTGAGGATTATGAAGAGGAACATCACAAGCGTCTACAGTATAAGATTCATTGCATACATACAAGGAGCTCTAAGATGCATGGAGAGCACCTGAGGGCACCCGAGAGATACCGATAGACCTTAGCGCGATAACAGTGAGGCTAGAAAACTCTTGGGAGCTGACTTTTTTTTGAAGGCATGAGTTTAGTATCTTCACTTTTTCGTTGAAGTGAAGACACCCTTAAGACGTCAAGGTATTGTACTCTTTTTTTCCACCTCGGGATTTTTCCACATAGTTTACCGAGGGGGTTTTTAATGAGCCAAGAAGTCTTGATGCATCACATTCTTTACCATTGTTTATCTTTCTTGGAATTCCCTATGACGAAATAAGGTAAACAAGGGATGTGACCCTATATACCAAGATGACATTTATCTAACTAAAACCTTTTTCTCTTTTCCTAAAAAGGGTTTAAGTATGTTTTGGTATTAAAAGAGGTCCAAATTAGGTGAATTTTAGAATAATTGGACCAAGTTGTAATTAGTATAAGATCAGACCTAGAGGATATGTGAAAAAGCCTCTAAAAACCCTTGTAATGGATTTAAGCCGCTTTTACACAAAAACTTGACAAACTTTTTCTCCTTTTTTTTGAGAGATTCAAGGTTATTCTTCACTCCACGATTCCTAACTCAGACTGGGGTGCGCTGTATCAAGAGATTGGTACTCCTCTTGTGGTTCACGCTTCAACCCACCTTCTATCAATCCCATAGTTAATCCTAGGTCGAGTATCTCCTCGGGTTTAAACCACCTCTTCCGCTTAGTTCCCTCCTTTTTACCGTGTAGTTAGATCGAGCATATCTCTTCTTCTCAATCCTATTCATACAGTTTATTCCCTAAGACGAGCTTGATATCTTACCAACCGGTGCCACATCATGTTTTGAATGGGGTTTTCCATTCACCACCCTCCTTCATACTTACTTGATGGTACCCGCTCTTTAGACCAATCTTGGAGAAGAGTGTTGATGAGGCCCCGGCACTAGCTCAAGCATCACTCTGAGAGGAACACGTGGAGGAACCCAAGGACTAACTTGAGGAAGAGAAGAACTCTGAAGCTCCAACCATACCACTGAGGATTATGAAGAGGAACATCACAAGCGTCTACAGGACAAGATTCAATGCATACATACAAGGAGCTCTAAGATGCGAGGAGAGCACCTAAGGGCACCCGAGAGATACCGATAGACCTTAGCGCGATAACAGTAAGCCTAGAAAACTCTTGGGAGCGGACTTTGTTAGGAAGGCATGAGTTTAGTATCTTCACATTTTCGTTGAAGTGAAGACACCCTTAAGACGTCAAGGTATTGTACTCTTTTTCTCCACCTTGGGATTTTTCCACATGGTTTACCGAGGTGGTTTTTAATGAGGCAAGATCTCTTGATGCATCACATTCTTTACCATTGTTTATCTTTCTTGGAAATCCCTATGACGAAATAAGGTAAACAAGGGATGTGACCCTATCTACCAAGATGACATTTATCTAACTAAAGCCTTTTTCTGTTTTCCTAAAAACGGTTTAAGTAAGTTTTGGTGTTAAAAGAGGTCCAAATTTGGTGAATTTTAGAATATTTGGACAAAGTTGTAAGTAGTATAAGATCAGACCTAGAGGATATGTGGAAAAGCGTCTAAAGACTCTTCTAATGGATTAAACCGCTTTTACACAAAAACTTGAGAAACTTTTTCTCCTTTTTTCTTGATAGATTCAAGGTTATTCTTCACTTCTCGATTTCTAGCTCTGAGTGGGGTGCGCTGTATCAGGAGATTGGTACACCTCTTGGGGTTCACGCTTCAACCCACCTTCTATCAATCCCATAGTTAATCCTAGGTCGAGTATCTCCTCGGGTTTAAACCACTTCTTCCGCTTAGTTCCATCCTTTTTACCGAGTAGTTAGATCGAGCATTTCTCTTCTTCTCAGTCCTATTCATACAGTTTATTCCCTAAGACGAGCTTGATATCTTAGCAACCGGTGCCACATCATGTTTTGAATGGGGTTTTCCATTCACCACCCTCCTTCATACTTACTTGATGGTACCCCCTCTTTAGATCAATCTTGGAGAAGAGTGTTGATGAGGCCCCGGCACTAGCTCAAGCATCACTCTGAGAAGAACACGACGAGGAACCCGACGACTAACTTGAGGAAGAGAAGAACTCCGAAGCTCCTACCATACCACTGAGGATTATGAAGAGGAACATCACAAGCGTCTACAGGACAAGATTCAATGCATACATACAAGGAGCTCTAAGATGCGAGGAGAGCACCTGAGGGCACCCGAGAGATACCGATAGACCTTAGCGCGATAACAGTAAGCCTAGAAAACTCTTGGGAGCGGACTTTGTTAGGAAGGCATGAGTTTAGTATCTTCACTTTTTCGTTGAAGTGAAGACACCCTTAAGACGTCAAGGTATTGTACTCTTTTTCTCCATCTCGGGATTTTTCCACATGGTTTACCGAGGGGGTTTTTAATAAGGCAAGATGTCTTGATGCATCACATTCTTTTTCATTGTTTATCTTGCATGGAAATCCTTATGACAAAATAAGGTAAAGAAGGGATGTGATCCTATCTACCAAGATGACATTTATCTAATTAAAGTCTTCTTCTCTTTTCCTAAAAACGGTTTAAGTATGTTTTGGTGTTAAAAGAGGTCCAAATTAGGTGAATGTTATAATATTTGTACCAAGTTGTAATTAGTATAAGATCAGACCTAGAGGATATGTGAAAAAGCCTCTAAAAACTCTTGTAATTGATTTAAGCCGCTTTTACACAAAAACTTGAGAAACTTTTTCTCCTTTTTTTTTGAGAGATTCAAGGTTATTCTTCACTCCTCGATTCCTAACACAGAGTGGGGTGCGCTGTATCAGGAGATAGGTACACCTCTTGGGGTTCACGCTTCAACCCACCTTCTATCAATCCCATAGTTAATCCTAGGTCGAGTATCTTGATGCAAGATCTCTTGATGCATCACATTCTTTACCATTGTTTATCTTTCTTGCAAATCCCTATGACAAAATAAGGTAAACAAGGGATGTGACCCTATCTACCAAGATGACATTTATCTAACTAAAGCCTTTTTCTCTTTTCCTAAAAACGGTTTAAGTAAGTTTTGGTGTTAAAAGAGGTCCAAATTTGGGGAATTTTAGAATATTTGGACCAAGTTGTAATTAGTATAAGAATGGATTTAAGCCACTTTTACACAAAAACTGGAGAAACTTTTTCTCCTTTTTTCTTGAGAGATTCAAGGTTATTAATGAGGCAAGATCTCTTGATGCATCACATTCTTTACCATTGTTTATCTTTCTTGCAAATCCCTATGACAAAATAAGGTAAACAAGGGATGTGACCCTATCTACCAAGATGACATTTATCTAACTAAAGCCTTTTTCTCTTTTCCTAAAAACGGTTTAAGTAAGTTTTGGTGTTAAAAGAGGTCCAAATTTGGGGAATTTTAGAATATTTGGACCAAGTTGTAATTAGTATAAGAATGGATTTAAGCCACTTTTACACAAAAACTGGAGAAACTTTTTCTCCTTTTTTCTTGAGAGATTCAAGGTTATTCTTCGCTCCTCAATTCCTAGCTCGGAGTGGGGGGCGTTGTATCGAGAGATTGTCACTCCTCTTGTGGTTCACGCTTCAACCCACCTTCTATCAATCCCATTGTTAATCCTAGGTCAAGTATCTCCGCGGGTTTAAACCACTTCTTCCGCTTAGTTCCATCCTTTTTACCGAGTAGTTAGATCGAGCATTTCTCTTCTTCTCAGTCCTATTCATACAGTCTATTCCCTAAGACGAGCTTGATATCTTAGCAACCGGTGCCACATAATGTTTTGAATGGGGTTTTCCATTCACCACCCTCCTTCAAACTTAGTTAATGGTACCCGCTCTTTAGATCAATCTTGCAGAAGAGTGTTGATGAGGCCCCGACACTAGCTCAAGCATCACTCTGAGAAGAACACGTGGAGAAACCCGAGGACTAACTTGAGGAAGAGAAGAACTCCGAAGCTCCTACCATACCACTGAGGATTATGAAGAGGAACATCACAAGCGTCTACAGGACAAGATTCAATGCATACATACAAGGAGCTCTAAGATGCGAGGAGAGCACCTGAGGGCACTCGAGAGATACCGATAGACCTTAGTGCGATAACAGTGAGCCTCAAAAACTCTTGGGAGCTGACTTTTTTTTGAAGGTATGAGTTTAGTATATTCACTTTTTCGTTGAAGTGAAGACACCCTTAAGACGTCAAGGTATTGTACTCTTTTTCTCCATCTCGAGATTTTTCCACATGGTTTACCGAGGGGGTTTTTAATTAGGTAAGATGTCTTGATGCATCACATTCTTTTCCACTGTTTATCTTTCTTGGAAATCCTTATGACGAAATAAGGTAAAGAAGGGATGTGATCCTATCTACCAAGATGACATTTATCTAATTAAAGTCTTCTTCTCTTTTCCAAAAAATTGTTTAAGTATGTTTTGGTGTTAAAATGAGGTCCAAATTAGGTGAATGTTATAATATTTGGACCAAGTTGTAATTAGTATAAGATCAGACCTAGAGGATATGTGAAAAAGCCTCTAAAAACTCTTGTAATGGATTTAAGCCGCTTTTACCAAAAACTTGAGAAACTTTTTCTCCTTTTTTCTTGAGAGATTCAAGGTTATTCTTCACTACTCGATTCCTAGCTCGGAGTGGGGTGCGTTGTTTCAAGAGATTGTCATTCCTCTCGTGGTTCACGCTTCAACCAACTTTCTATCAATCCCATTGTTATTCCTAGGTCGAGTATCTCCTCGGGTTTAAACCACTTCTTCCGCTTAGTTCCATCCTTTTTACCGAGTAGTTAGATCGAGCATTTCTCTTCTTCTCAGTCCTATTCACACAGTCTATTCCCTAAGACGAAATTGATATCTTAGCAACCAGTGCCACATCATGTTTTGAATGGGGTTTTCCATTCACCACCCTTCTTCATACTTACTTGATGGTACCCCCTCTTTAGATCAATCTTGGAGAAGAATGTTGATGAGGCCCCGGCACTAGCTCAAGCATCACTCTGAGAAGAACACGTGGAGGAACCCAAGGACTAACTTGAGGAAAAGAAGAACTCCGAAGCTCCTACCATACCACTGAGGATTATGAAGAGGAACATCACAAGCGTCTACAGGACAAGATTTAATGCATACATACAAGGACCTCTAAGATGCGAGGAGAGCACCTGAGGGCACCCGAGAGATGCCGATAGACCTTGGCGTAATAACATTGAGCTTAGAAAACTCTTGGGAGCTGACTTTTTTTGGAAGGCATGAGTTTAGTATCTTCACTTTTTCGTTGAAGTGAAGACACCCTTAAGACGTCAAGGTATTGTACTCTTTTTCTCCATCTCAGGATTTTTCCACATGGTTTACCTAGGGCGTTTTTAATTAGGCAAGATGTCTTGATGCATCACATTCTTTACCATTGTTTATCTTGCTTGGAAATCCTTATGACGAATTAAGGTAAAGAAGGGATGTGATCCTATCTACCAAGATGACATTTATCTAATTAGAGTCTTCTTCTCTTTTCTAAAAAACTGTTTAAGTATGTTTTGGTGTTAAAAGAGGTCCAAATTAGGTGAATGTTATAATATTTGGACCAAGTTGTAATTAGTATAAGATCAGACCTAAAGGATATGTGAAAAAGCCTCTAAAAACTCTTGTAATGGATTTAAGCCGCTTATACACAAAAACTTGAGAAACTTTTTCTCCTTTTTTCTTTAGAGATTCAAGGTTATTCTTCACTACTCGATTCCTAGCTCGGAGTGGGGTGCGTTGTTTCAAGAGATTGTCATTCCTCTTGTGGTTCACGCTTCAACCCACCTTCTATCAATCCAATTGTTAATCCTAGGTCGAGTATCTCCTCGGGTTTAAACCACTTCTTCCGCTTAGTTCCATCCTTTTTACCGAGTAGTTAGATCGAGCATTTCTCTTCTTCTCAGTCCTATTCATACAGTCTATTCCCTAAGTTGAAATTGATATCTTAGCAACTAGTGCCACATCATGTTTTGAATGGGGTTTTCCATTCACCACCCTTCTTTCATACTTACTTGATGGTACCTGCTCTTTAGATCAATCTTGGAGAAGAATGTTGATGAGGCCCCGGCACTAGCTCAAGCATCACTCTGAGAAGAACACGTGGAGGAACCCAGGGACTAACTTGAGGAAGAGAAGAACTCCGAAGCTCCTACCATACCACTGAGGATTATGAAGAGGAACATCACAAGCGTCTACAAGACAAGATTTAATGCATACATACAAGGACCTCTAAGATGCGAGGAGAGCACCTGAGGGCACTCGAGAGATACCGATAGACCTTAGCGCGATAACAGTGAGCCTAGAAAACTCTTGGGAGCTGACTTTTTTTGGAAGGCATGAGTTTAGTATCTTCAATTTTTCGTTGAAGTGAAGACACCCTTAAGACGTCAACGTATTGTACTCTTTTTCTCCACCTCGGGATTTTTCCACAAGGTTTACCGAGGGGGTTTTTAATGAGGCAAGATCTCTTGATGCATCACATTCTTTACCATTGTTTATCTTTCTTGGAAATCCCTATGACGAAATAAGGTAAACAAGGGATGTGACCCTATCTACCAAGATAACATTTATCTAACTAAAGCCTTTTTCTCTTTTCCGAAAAACGATTTAAGTAAGTTTTGTTGTTAAAATAGGTCCAAATTTGGTGAATTTTAGAATATTTGGACCAAGTTGTAATTAGTATATGATCAGACCTAGAGTATATGTGAAAAAGGGTCTAAAGACTCTTGTAATGGATTAAACCGCTTTTACACAAAACCTTGAGAAACTTTTTCTCCTTTTTTCTTGAGAGATTCATGGTTATTCTTCACTCCTCGATTCCTAGCTCAGAGTGGGGTGCGCTGTATCAAGAGATTGGTACTCCTCTTGTGGTTCAAGTTTCAACCAACCCTTTATCAATCCCATAGTTAATCCTAGGTCGAGTATCTCCTCGGGTTTAAACCACCTCTTCCGCTTAGTTCCATCCTTTTTACGGTATAGTTAGATCGATAATTTCTCTTCTTCTCAGTCCTATTCATACAGTTTATTCCCTAAGACGAGCTTGATATCTTCGCAACCGGTGCCACATCATGTTTTGAATGGGGTTTTCCATTCACCACCCTCCTTCATACTTACTTGATGGTACCCGCTCTTTAGATCAATCTTGGACAAGAGTGTTGATGAGGCCCCGGCACTAGCTCAAGCATCACTCTAAGAGGAACACGTGGAGGAACCCGAGGACTAACTTGAGGAAGAGAAGAACTCCCAAGCTCCTACCATACCACTGAGGATTATGAAGAGGAACATCAAAAGCGTCTACAGGACAAGATTCAATGCATACATACAAGAGGCTCTAAGATGCGAGGAGAGCACCTGAGGGCACCCGAGAGATACCGATAAACCTTAGCGCGATAACAGTGAGCCTCGAAAACTCTTGGGAGCTGACTTTTTTTGGAAGGCATGAGTTTAGTATCTTCACTTTTTCGTTGAAGTGAAGACACCCTTAACACGTCAAGGTATTGTACTCTTTTTCTCCACCTTGGGATTTTTCCACATGGTTTACCGAGGGGTTTTTAATGAGGCAAGATCTCTTGATGCATCACATTCTTTACCATTGTTTATCTTTTTGCAAATCCCTATGACAAAATAAGGTGAACAAGGGATGTGACCCTATCTACCAAGATGACATTTATCTAACTAAAGCCTTTTTCTCTTTTCCTAAAAACGGTTTAAGTAAGTTTTGGTGTTAAAAGAGGTCCAAATTTGGTGAATTTTAGAATATTTGGACCAAGTTGTAATTAGTATAAGAATGGATTTAAGCCGCTTTTACACAAAAACTGGAGAAACTTTTTCTCCTTTTTTCTTGAGAGATTCAAGGTTATTCTTCACTCCTCAATTCCTAGCTCGGAGTGGGGGGCGTTGTATCGAGAGATTGTCACTCCTCTTGTGGTTCACGCTTCAACCCACCTTCTATCAATCCCATTGTTAATCCTAGGTCAAGTATCTCCCCGGGTTTAAACCACTTCTTCCGCTTAGTTCCATCCTTTTTACCGAGTAGTTAGATAGAGCATTTCTCTTCTTCTCAGTCCTATTCATACAGTCTATTCCCTAAGACGAGCTTGATATCTTAGAAACCGGTGCCACATCATGTTTTGAATGGGGTTTTCCATTCACCACCCTCCTTCAAACTTAGTTAATGGTACCCGCTCTTTAGATCAATCTTGGAGAAGAGTGTTGATGAGGCCCCGGCACTAGCTCAAGCATCACTCTAAGAAGAACACGTGGAGAAACCCGAGGACTAACTTGAGGAAGAGAAGAACTCCGAAGCTCCTACCATACCACTGAGGATTATGAAGAGGAACATCACAAGCGTCTACAGGACAAGATTCAATGCATACATACAAGGAGCTCTAAGATGCGAGGAGAGCACCTGAGGGCACTCTAGAGATACCGATAGACCTTAGCGCGATAACAGTGAGCCTCAAAAACTCTTGGGAGCTGACTTTTTTTTGAAGGTATGAGTTTAGTATATTCATTTTTTTGTTGAAGTGAAGACACCCTTAAGACGTCAAGGTATTGTACTCTTTTTCTCCATCTCAGGATTTTTCCATATGGTTTACCGAGGGGGTTTTTAATTAGGCAAGATGTCTTGATGCATCACATTCTTTACCATTGTTTATCTTGCTTGGAAATCCTTATGACGAATTAAGGTAAAGAAGGGATGTGATCCTATCTACCAAGATGACATTTATCTAATTAAAGTCTTCTTCTCTTTTCCAAAAAACTGTTTAAGTATGTTTTGGTGTTAAAAGAGGTCCAAATTAGGTGAATGTTATAATATTTGGACCAAGTTGTAATTAGTATAAGATCAGACCTAGAGGATATGTGAAAAAGCCTCTAAAAACTCTTGTAATGGATTTAAGCCGCTTATACACAAAAACTTGAGAAACTTTTTCTCCTTTTTTCTTGAGAGATTCAAGGTTATTCTTCACTACTCGTTTCCTAGCTCGGAGTGGGGTGCGTTGTTTCAAGAGATTGTCATTCCTCTTGGGTTCACGCTTCAACCCACCTTCTATCAATCCCATTGTTAATCCTAGGTCGATTAACTCCTCGGGTTTAAACCACTTCTTCCGATTAGTTGCATCCTTTTTACCGAGTAGTTAGATCGAGCATTTCTCTTCTTCTCAGTCCTATTCATACAGTCTATTCCCTAAGACGAGCTTGATATCTTAGCAACCGGTGCCACATCATGTATTGATTGGGGTTTTCCATTTACCACCCTTCTTCGTACTTACTTGATGGTACCCGCTCATTAGATCAATCTTGGAGAAGAATGTTGATGAGGCCCCGACACTAGCTCAAGCATCACTCTGAGAAGAACACATGGAGGAACCCGAGGACTAACTTGAGGAAGAGAAGAACTCCGAAGCTCCTACCATACCACTGAGGGTTATGAAGAGGAACATCACAAGCGTCTACAGGACAAGATTCAATGCATACATACAAGGAGCTCTAAGATGCGAGGAGAGCACCTAAGGACACCCGGGAGATACCGATAGACCTTAGCGCGATAACAGTGAGCCTCGAAAACTCTTGGGAGCTGACTTTTTTTGAAGGTATGAGTTTAGTATATTCACTTTTTCGTTGAAGTGAAGACACCCTTAAGACGTCAAGGTATTGTACTTTTTTTCTCCATCTCGGGATTTTTCCACATGGTTTACCGAGGGGGTTTTTAATTAGGCAAGATGTCTTGATGCATCACATTCTTTTCCATTGTTTATCTTGCTTGGAAATCCTTATGACGAAATAAGGTAAAGAAGGGATGTGATCCTATCTACCAAGATGACATTTATCTAATTAAAGTTTTCTTCTCTATTCCAAAAAACTGTTTAAGTATGTTTTGGTGTTAAAAAAGGTCCAAATTGGGTGAATGTTATAATATTTGGACCAAGTTGTAATTAGTATAAGATCAGACCTAGAGGATATGTGAAAAAGCCTCTAAAAACTCTTGTAATGGATTTAAGCCGCTTTTACACAAAAACTTAAGAAACTTTTTCTCCTTTTTTCTTAAGAGATTCAAGGTTATTCTTCACTACTCGATTCCTAGCTCGGAGTGGGGTGCGTTGTTTCAAGAGATTGTCATTCCTCTTGTGGTTCACGCTTCAACCCACCTTCTATCAATCCCATTGTTAATCCTAGGTCGAGTATCTCCTCGGGTTTAAACCAATTCTTCCGCTCAGTTCCATCCTTTTTACCGAGTAGTTAGATCGAGCATTTCTCTTCTTCTCAGTCCTATTCATACAGTCTATTCCCTAAGACGAACTTGATATCTTAGCAACCAGGGCCACATCATGTTTTGAATGGGGTTTTCCATTCACCACCCTTCTTCGTACTTACTTGATGGTACCCGCTCTTTAGATCAATCTTGGAGAAGAATGTTGATGAGGCCCCGACACTAGCTCAAGCATCACTCTGAGAAGAACACATGGAGGAACCCGAGGACTAACTTGAGGAAGAGAAGAACTCCGAAGCTCCTACCATACCACTGAGGATTATGAAGAGGAACATCACAAGCGTCTACAGGACAAGATTCAATGCATACATACAAGGAGCTCTAAGATGCGAGGAGAGCACCTGAGGGCACCCGAGAGATACCGATAGACCTTAGCGCGATAACAGTGAGCCTCGAAAACTCTTAGGAGCTGACTTTTTTTTGAAGGTATGAGTTTAGTATATTCACTTTTTCGTTGAAGTGAAAACACCCTTAAGACGTCAAGGTATTGTACTTTTTTTCTCCATCTCGGGATTTTTCCACATGGTTTACCGAGGGGGTTTTTAATTAGGCAAGATGTCTTGATGCATCACATTCTTTTCCATTGTTTATCTTGCTTGGAAATCCTTATGACGAAATAAGGTAAAGAAGGGATGTGATCCTATCTACCAAGATGACATTTATCTAATTAAAGTCTTCTTCTCTTTTCCAAAAAACTGTTTAAGTATGTTTTGGTGTTAAAAGAGGTCCAAATTAGGTGAATGTTATAATATTTGGACCAAGTTGTAATTAGTATAAGATCAGACCTAGAGTATATGTGAAAAAGCCTCTAAAAACTCTTGTAATGGATTTAAGCCGCTTATACACAAAAACTTGAGAAACTTTTTCTCCTTTTTTCTTGAGAGATTCAAGGTTATTCTTCACTACTCGATTCCTAGCTCGGAGTGGGGTGCGTTGTTTCAAGAGATTGTCATTCCTCTCGTGGTTCACGCTTCAACCAACTTTCTATCAATCCCATTGTTATTCCTAGGTCGAGTATCTCCTCGGGTTTAAACCACTTCTTCCGCTTAGTTCCATCCTTTTTACCGAGTAGTTAGATCGAGCATTTCTCTTCTTCTCAGTCCTATTCACACAGTCTATTCCCTAAGACGAAATTGATATCTTAGCAACCAGTGCCACATCATGTTTTGAATGGGGTTTTCCATTCACCACCCTTCTTCATACTTACTTGATGGTACCCCCTCTTTAGATCAATCTTGGAGAAGAATGTTGATGAGGCCCCGGCACTAGCTCAAGCATCACTCTGAGAAGAACACGTGGAGGAACCCAAGGACTAACTTGAGGAAAAGAAGAACTCCGAAGCTCCTACCATACCACTGAGGATTATGAAGAGGAACATCACAAGCGTCTACAGGACAAGATTTAATGCATACATACAAGGACCTCTAAGATGCGAGGAGAGCACCTGAGGGCACCCGAGAGATGCCGATAGACCTTGGCGTAATAACATTGAGCTTAGAAAACTCTTGGGAGCTGACTTTTTTTGGAAGGCATGAGTTTAGTATCTTCACTTTTTCGTTGAAGTGAAGACACCCTTAAGACGTCAAGGTATTGTACTCTTTTTCTCCATCTCAGGATTTTTCCACATGGTTTACCTAGGGCGTTTTTAATTAGGCAAGATGTCTTGATGCATCACATTCTTTACCATTGTTTATCTTGCTTGGAAATCCTTATGACGAATTAAGGTAAAGAAGGGATGTGATCCTATCTACCAAGATGACATTTATCTAATTAGAGTCTTCTTCTCTTTTCTAAAAAACTGTTTAAGTATGTTTTGGTGTTAAAAGAGGTCCAAATTAGGTGAATGTTATAATATTTGGACCAAGTTGTAATTAGTATAAGATCAGACCTAAAGGATATGTGAAAAAGCCTCTAAAAACTCTTGTAATGGATTTAAGCCGCTTATACACAAAAACTTGAGAAACTTTTTCTCCTTTTTTCTTTAGAGATTCAAAGTTATTCTTCACTACTCGATTCCTAGCTCGGAGTGGGGTGCGTTGTTTCAAGAGATTGTCATTCCTCTTGTGGTTCACGCTTCAACCCCCCTTCTATCAATCCAATTGTTAATCCTAGGTCGAGTATCTCCTCGGGTTTAAACCACTTCTTCCGCTTAGTTCCATCCTTTTTACCGAGTAGTTAGATCGGGCATTTCTCTTCTTCTCAGTCCTATTCATACAGTCTATTCCCTAAGTTGAAATTGATATCTTAGCAACTAGTGCCACATCATGTTTTGAATGGGGTTTTCCATTCACCACCCTTCTTTCATACTTACTTGATGGTACCTGCTCTTTAGATCAATCTTGGAGAAGAATGTTGATGAGGCCCCGGCACTAGCTCAAGCATCACTCTGAGAAGAACACGTGGAGGAACCCAGGGACTAACTTGAGGAAGAGAAGAACTCCGAAGCTCCTACCATACCACTGAGGATTATGAAGAGGAACATCACAAGCGTCTACAAGACAAGATTTAATGCATACATACAAGGACCTCTAAGATGCGAGGAGAGCACCTGAGGGCACTCGAGAGATACCGATAGACCTTAGCGCGATAACAGTGAGCCTAGAAAACTCTTGGGAGCTGACTTTTTTTGGAAGGCATGAGTTTAGTATCTTCAATTTTTCGTTGAAGTGAAGACACCCTTAAGACGTCAACGTATTGTACTCTTTTTCTCCACCTCGGGATTTTTCCACAAGGTTTACCGAGGGGGTTTTTAATGAGGCAAGATCTCTTGATGCATCACATTCTTTACCATTGTTTATCTTTCTTGGAAATCCCTATGACGAAATAAGGTAAACAAGGGATGTGACCCTATCTACCAAGATAACATTTATCTAACTAAAGCCTTTTTCTCTTTTCCGAAAAACGATTTAAGTAAGTTTTGTTGTTAAAATAGGTCCAAATTTGGTGAATTTTAGAATATTTGGACCAAGTTGTAATTAGTATATGATCAGACCTAGAGTATATGTGAAAAAGGGTCTAAAGACTCTTGTAATGGATTAAACCGCTTTTACACAAAACCTTGAGAAACTTTTTCTCCTTTTTTCTTGAGAGATTCATGGTTATTCTTCACTCCTCGATTCCTAGCTCAGAGTGGGGTGCGCTGTATCAAGAGATTGGTACTCCTCTTGTGGTTCAAGTTTCAACCAACCCTTTATCAATCCCATAGTTAATCCTAGGTCGAGTATCTCCTCGGGTTTAAACCACCTCTTCCGCTTAGTTCCATCCTTTTTACGGTATAGTTAGATCGATAATTTCTCTTCTTCTCAG
This sequence comes from Cardamine chenopodiifolia, assembly GCA_963922655.1. NCBI lineage: Eukaryota > Viridiplantae > Streptophyta > Magnoliopsida > Brassicales > Brassicaceae > Cardamine > Cardamine chenopodiifolia. The sequence continues at coordinate 8,694,202 of OZ000476.1, read as the reverse complement.
TCCTATTCATACAGTTTATTCCCTAAGACGAGCTTGATATCTTCGCAACCGGTGCCACATCATGTTTTGAATGGGGTTTTCCATTCACCACCCTCCTTCATACTTACTTGATGGTACCCGCTCTTTAGATCAATCTTGGACAAGAGTGTTGATGAGGCCCCGGCACTAGCTCAAGCATCACTCTAAGAGGAACACGTGGAGGAACCCGAGGACTAACTTGAGGAAGAGAAGAACTCCGAAGCTCCTACCATACCACTGAGGATTATGAAGAGGAACATCAAAAGCGTCTACAGGACAAGATTCAATGCATACATACAAGAGGCTCTAAGATGCGAGGAGAGCACCTGAGGGCACCCGAGAGATACCGATAAACCTTAGCGCGATAACAGTGAGCCTCGAAAACTCTTGGGAGCTGACTTTTTTTGGAAGGCATGAGTTTAGTATCTTCACTTTTTCGTTGAAGTGAAGACACCCTTAACACGTCAAGGTATTGTACTCTTTTTCTCCACCTTGGGATTTTTCCACATGGTTTACCGAGGGGTTTTTAATGAGGCAAGATCTCTTGATGCATCACATTCTTTACCATTGTTTATCTTTTTGCAAATCCCTATGACAAAATAAGGTGAACAAGGGATGTGACCCTATCTACCAAGATGACATTTATCTAACTAAAGCCTTTTTCTCTTTTCCTAAAAACGGTTTAAGTAAGTTTTGGTGTTAAAAGAGGTCCAAATTTGGTGAATTTTAGAATATTTGGACCAAGTTGTAATTAGTATAAGAATGGATTTAAGCCGCTTTTACACAAAAACTGGAGAAACTTTTTCTCCTTTTTTCTTGAGAGATTCAAGGTTATTCTTCACTCCTCAATTCCTAGCTCGGAGTGGGGGGCGTTGTATCGAGAGATTGTCACTCCTCTTGTGGTTCACGCTTCAACCCACCTTCTATCAATCCCATTGTTAATCCTAGGTCAAGTATCTCCCCGGGTTTAAACCACTTCTTCCGCTTAGTTCCATCCTTTTTACCGAGTAGTTAGATAGAGCATTTCTCTTCTTCTCAGTCCTATTCATACAGTCTATTCCCTAAGACGAGCTTGATATCTTAGAAACCGGTGCCACATCATGTTTTGAATGGGGTTTTCCATTCACCACCCTCCTTCAAACTTAGTTAATGGTACCCGCTCTTTAGATCAATCTTGGAGAAGAGTGTTGATGAGGCCCCGGCACTAGCTCAAGCATCACTCTAAGAAGAACACGTGGAGAAACCCGAGGACTAACTTGAGGAAGAGAAGAACTCCGAAGCTCCTACCATACCACTGAGGATTATGAAGAGGAACATCACAAGCGTCTACAGGACAAGATTCAATGCATACATACAAGGAGCTCTAAGATGCGAGGAGAGCACCTGAGGGCACTCTAGAGATACCGATAGACCTTAGCGCGATAACAGTGAGCCTCAAAAACTCTTGGGAGCTGACTTTTTTTTGAAGGTATGAGTTTAGTATATTCATTTTTTTGTTGAAGTGAAGACACCCTTAAGACGTCAAGGTATTGTACTCTTTTTCTCCATCTCAGGATTTTTCCATATGGTTTACCGAGGGGGTTTTTAATTAGGCAAGATGTCTTGATGCATCACATTCTTTACCATTGTTTATCTTGCTTGGAAATCCTTATGACGAATTAAGGTAAAGAAGGGATGTGATCCTATCTACCAAGATGACATTTATCTAATTAAAGTCTTCTTCTCTTTTCCAAAAAACTGTTTAAGTATGTTTTGGTGTTAAAAGAGGTCCAAATTAGGTGAATGTTATAATATTTGGACCAAGTTGTAATTAGTATAAGATCAGACCTAGAGGATATGTGAAAAAGCCTCTAAAAACTCTTGTAATGGATTTAAGCCGCTTATACACAAAAACTTGAGAAACTTTTTCTCCTTTTTTCTTGAGAGATTCAAGGTTATTCTTCACTACTCGTTTCCTAGCTCGGAGTGGGGTGCGTTGTTTCAAGAGATTGTCATTCCTCTTGGGTTCACGCTTCAACCCACCTTCTATCAATCCCATTGTTAATCCTAGGTCGATTAACTCCTCGGGTTTAAACCACTTCTTCCGATTAGTTGCATCCTTTTTACCGAGTAGTTAGATCGAGCATTTCTCTTCTTCTCAGTCCTATTCATACAGTCTATTCCCTAAGACGAGCTTGATATCTTAGCAACCGGTGCCACATCATGTATTGATTGGGGTTTTCCATTTACCACCCTTCTTCGTACTTACTTGATGGTACCCGCTCATTAGATCAATCTTGGAGAAGAATGTTGATGAGGCCCCGACACTAGCTCAAGCATCACTCTGAGAAGAACACATGGAGGAACCCGAGGACTAACTTGAGGAAGAGAAGAACTCCGAAGCTCCTACCATACCACTGAGGGTTATGAAGAGGAACATCACAAGCGTCTACAGGACAAGATTCAATGCATACATACAAGGAGCTCTAAGATGCGAGGAGAGCACCTAAGGACACCCGGGAGATACCGATAGACCTTAGCGCGATAACAGTGAGCCTCGAAAACTCTTGGGAGCTGACTTTTTTTGAAGGTATGAGTTTAGTATATTCACTTTTTCGTTGAAGTGAAGACACCCTTAAGACGTCAAGGTATTGTACTTTTTTTCTCCATCTCGGGATTTTTCCACATGGTTTACCGAGGGGGTTTTTAATTAGGCAAGATGTCTTGATGCATCACATTCTTTTCCATTGTTTATCTTGCTTGGAAATCCTTATGACGAAATAAGGTAAAGAAGGGATGTGATCCTATCTACCAAGATGACATTTATCTAATTAAAGTTTTCTTCTCTATTCCAAAAAACTGTTTAAGTATGTTTTGGTGTTAAAAAAGGTCCAAATTGGGTGAATGTTATAATATTTGGACCAAGTTGTAATTAGTATAAGATCAGACCTAGAGGATATGTGAAAAAGCCTCTAAAAACTCTTGTAATGGATTTAAGCCGCTTTTACACAAAAACTTAAGAAACTTTTTCTCCTTTTTTCTTAAGAGATTCAAGGTTATTCTTCACTACTCGATTCCTAGCTCGGAGTGGGGTGCGTTGTTTCAAGAGATTGTCATTCCTCTTGTGGTTCACGCTTCAACCCACCTTCTATCAATCCCATTGTTAATCCTAGGTCGAGTATCTCCTCGGGTTTAAACCAATTCTTCCGCTCAGTTCCATCCTTTTTACCGAGTAGTTAGATCGAGCATTTCTCTTCTTCTCAGTCCTATTCATACAGTCTATTCCCTAAGACGAACTTGATATCTTAGCAACCAGGGCCACATCATGTTTTGAATGGGGTTTTCCATTCACCACCCTTCTTCGTACTTACTTGATGGTACCCGCTCTTTAGATCAATCTTGGAGAAGAATGTTGATGAGGCCCCGACACTAGCTCAAGCATCACTCTGAGAAGAACACATGGAGGAACCCGAGGACTAACTTGAGGAAGAGAAGAACTCCGAAGCTCCTACCATACCACTGAGGATTATGAAGAGGAACATCACAAGCGTCTACAGGACAAGATTCAATGCATACATACAAGGAGCTCTAAGATGCGAGGAGAGCACCTGAGGGCACCCGAGAGATACCGATAGACCTTAGCGCGATAACAGTGAGCCTCGAAAACTCTTAGGAGCTGACTTTTTTTTGAAGGTATGAGTTTAGTATATTCACTTTTTCGTTGAAGTGAAAACACCCTTAAGACGTCAAGGTATTGTACTTTTTTTCTCCATCTCGGGATTTTTCCACATGGTTTACCGAGGGGGTTTTTAATTAGGCAAGATGTCTTGATGCATCACATTCTTTTCCATTGTTTATCTTGCTTGGAAATCCTTATGACGAAATAAGGTAAAGAAGGGATGTGATCCTATCTACCAAGATGACATTTATCTAATTAAAGTCTTCTTCTCTTTTCCAAAAAACTGTTTAAGTATGTTTTGGTGTTAAAAGAGGTCCAAATTAGGTGAATGTTATAATATTTGGACCAAGTTGTAATTAGTATAAGATCAGACCTAGAGTATATGTGAAAAAGCCTCTAAAAACTCTTGTAATGGATTTAAGCCGCTTATACACAAAAACTTGAGAAACTTTTTCTCCTTTTTTCTTGAGAGATTCAAGGTTATTCTTCACTACTCGATTCCTAGCTCGGAGTGGGGTGCGTTGTTTCAAGAGATTGTCATTCCTCTCGTGGTTCACGCTTCAACCCACCTTCTATCAATCCCATTGTTAATCCTAGGTCGAGTATCTCCTCGGGTTTAAACCAATTCTTCCGCTCAGTTCCATCCTTTTTACCGAGTAGTTAGATCGAGCATTTCTCTTCTTCTCAGTCCTATTCATACAGTCTATTCCCTAAGTTCAAATTGATATCTTAGCAACCAGTGCCACATCATGTTTTGAATGGGGTTTTCCATTCACCACCTTTCTTCGTACTTACTTGATGGTACCCGCTCTTTAGATCAATCTTGGAGAAGAATGTTGATGAGGCCCCGACACTAGCTCAAGCATCACTCTGAGAAGAACGCGTGGAGGAACCCGAGGACTAACTTGAGGAAGAGAACAACTCCAAAGCTCCTTCCATACCACTGAGGATTATGAAGAGGAACATCACAAGCGTCTACAGGACAAGATTCAATGCATACATACAAGGAGCTCTAAGATGCGAGGAGAGCACCTGAGGGCACCCAAAGATACCGATAGACCTTAGCGCGATAACAGTGAGCCTCGAAAACTCTTAGGAGCTGACTTTTTTTTTAAGGTACGAATTTAGTATATTCACTTTTTCGTTGAAGTGAACACACCCTTAAGACGTCAAGGTATTGTACTTTTTTTCTCCATCTCGGGATTTTTCCACATGGTTTACCGAGGGGGTTTTTAATTAGGCAAGATGTCTTGATGCATCACATTCTTTTCCATTGTTTATCTTGCTTGGAAATCCTTATGACGAAATAAGGTAAAGAAGGGATGTGATCCTATCTACCAAGATGACATTTATCTAATTAAAGTCTTCTTCTCTTTTCCAAAAAACTGTTTAAGTATGTTTTGGTGTTAAAAGAGGTCCAAATTAGGTGAATGTTATAATATTTGGACCAAGTTGTAATTAGTATAAGATCAGACCTAGAGGATATGTAAAAAAGCCTCTAAAAACTCTTGTAATGGATTTAAGCCGCTTTTACACAAAAACTTGAGAAACTTTTTCTCCTTTTTTCTTGAGAGATTCAAGGTTATTCTTCACTACTCGATTCCTAGCTCGGAGTGGGGTGCGTTGTTTCAAGAGATTGTCATTCCTCTTGTGGTTCACGCTTCAACCCACCTTCTATCAATCCCATTGTTAATCCTAGGTCGAGTATCTCCTCGGGTTTAAACCAATTCTTCCGCTCAGTTCCATCCTTTTTACCGAGTAGTTAGATCGAGCATTTCTCTTCTTCTCAGTCCTATTCATACAGTCTATTCCCTAAGACGAACTTGATATCTTAGCAACCAGTGCCACATCATGTTTTGAATGGGGTTTTCCATTCACCACCCTTCTTCGTACTTACTTGATGGTACCCGCTCTTTAGATCAATCTTGGAGAAGAATGTTGATGAGGCCCCGACACTAGCTCAAGCATCACTCTGAGAAGAACGCGTGGAGGAACCCGAGGACTAACTTGAGGAAGAGAAAAACTCCGAAGCTCCTACCATACCACTGAGGATTATGAAGAGGAACATCACAAGCGTCTACAGGACAAGATTCAATGCATAATACAAGGAGCTCTAAGATGCGAGGAGAGCACCTGAGGGCACCCGAGAGATACCGATAGACCTTAGCGCGATAACAGTGAGCCTCGAAAAACTCTTGGGATCTGACTTTTTTTTGAAGGTATGAGTTTAGTATCTTCAATTTTTCGTTGAAGTGAAGACACCCTTAAGACGTCAAGGTATTGTACTTTTTTTCTCCATCTCGAGATTTTTCCACATGGTTTACCGAGGGGGTTTTTAATTAGGCAAGATGTCTTGATGCATCACATTCTTTTCCATTGTTTATCTTGCATGGAAATCCTTATGACGAAATAAGGTAAAGAAGGGATGTGATCCTATCTACCAAGATGACATTTATCTAATTAAAGTCTTCTTCACTTTTCCAAAAAACTGTTTAAGTATGTTTTGGTGGTAAAAGAGGTCCAAATTAGGTGAATGTTATAATATTTGGACCAAGTTGTAATTAGTATAAGATCAGACCTAGAGGATATGTGAAAAAGCCTCTAAAAACTCTTGTAATGGATTTAAGCCGCTTTTAAACAAAAACTTGAGAAACTTTTTCTCCTTTTTTCTTGAGAGATTCAAGGTTATTCTTCACTACTCGATTCCTAGCTCGGAGTGGGGTGCGTTGTTTCAAGAGATTGTCATTCCTCTTGTGGTTCACGCTTCAACCCACCTTCTATCAATCCCATTGTTAATCCTAGGTCGAGTATCTCCTCGGGTTTAAACCACTTCTTCCGCTTAGTTCCATCCTTTTTATCGGGTAGTTAGATCGAGCATTTCTCTTCTTCTCAGTCCTATTCATACAGTCTATGCCCTAAGACGAGCGTGATATCTTAGCAACCGGTGCCACATCATGTTTTGAATGGGGTTTTCCATTCACCACCCTCCTTCAAACTTAGTTGATGGTACCCGCTCTTTAGATCAATCTTGGAGAAGAGTGTTGATGAGGCCCCGGCACTAGCTCAAGCATCACTCTGAGAAGAACACGCAGAGGAACCCGAGGACTAACTTGAGGAAGAGAAGAACTCCGAAGCTCCTACCATACCACTGAGGATTATGAAGAGGAACATCACAAGCGTCTACAGGACAAGATTCAATGCATACATACAAGGAGCTCTAAGATGCGAGGAGAGCACCTGAGGGAACCCGAGAGATACCGATAGACCTTAGCGAGATAACAGCGAGACTCGAAAACTCTAGGAAGATGACTTTTTTTTGAAGGTATGAGTTTAGTATATTCACTTTTTCGTTGAAGTGAAGACACCCTGAAGACGTCAAGGTATTGTACTCTTTTTCTCCATCTCGAGATTTTTCCACATGGTTTACCGAGGGGGTTTTTAATTAGGCAAGATGTCTTGATGCATCACATTCTTTACCATTGTTTATCTTTCTTGGAAATCCCTATGACGAAATAAGGTAAACAAGGGATGTGACCCTATCTACCAAGATGACATTTATCTAATTAAAGTCTTCTTCTCTTTTCCAAAACACTGTTTGAGTATGTTTTGGTGTTAAAATGAGGTCCAAATTAGGTGAATGTTATAATATTTGGACCAAGTTGTAATTAGTATAAGATCAGACCTAGAGGATATGTGAAAAAGCCTCTAAAAACTCTTGTAATGGATTTAAGCCGCTTTTACACAAAAACTTAAGAAACTTTTTCTCCTTTTTTCTTAAGAGATTCAAGGTTATTCTTCACTACTCGATTCCTAGCTCGGAGTGGGGTGCGTTGTTTCAAGAGATTGTCATTCCTCTTGTGGTTCACGCTTCAACCCACCTTCTATCAATCCCATTGTTAATCCTAGGTCGAGTATCTCCTCGGGTTTAAACCAATTCTTCCGCTCAGTTCCATCCTTTTTACCGAGTAGTTAGATCGAGCATTTCTCTTCTTCTCAGTCCTATTCATACAGTCTATTCCCTAAGACGAACTTGATATCTTAGCAACCAGGGCCACATCATGTTTTGAATGGGGTTTTCCATTCACCACCCTTCTTCGTACTTACTTGATGGTACCCGCTCTTTAGATCAATCTTGGAGAAGAATGTTGATGAGGCCCCGACACTAGCTCAAGCATCACTCTGAGAAGAACACATGGAGGAACCCGAGGACTAACTTGAGGAAGAGAAGAACTCCGAAGCTCCTACCATACCACTGAGGATTATGAAGAGGAACATCACAAGCGTCTACAGGACAAGATTCAATGCATACATACAAGGAGCTCTAAGATGCGAGGAGAGCACCTGAGGGCACCCGAGAGATACCGATAGACCTTAGCGCGATAACAGTGAGCCTCGAAAACTCTTAGGAGCTGACTTTTTTTTGAAGGTATGAGTTTAGTATATTCACTTTTTCGTTGAAGTGAAAACACCCTTAAGACGTCAAGGTATTGTACTTTTTTTCTCCATCTCGGGATTTTTCCACATGGTTTACCGAGGGGGTTTTTAATTAGGCAAGATGTCTTGATGCATCACATTCTTTTCCATTGTTTATCTTGCTTGGAAATCCTTATGACGAAATAAGGTAAAGAAGGGATGTGATCCTATCTACCAAGATGACATTTATCTAATTAAAGTCTTCTTCTCTTTTCCAAAAAACTGTTTAAGTATGTTTTGGTGTTAAAAGAGGTCCAAATTAGGTGAATGTTATAATATTTGGACCAAGTTGTAATTAGTATAAGATCAGACCTAGAGTATATGTGAAAAAGCCTCTAAAAACTCTTGTAATGGATTTAAGCCGCTTATACACAAAAACTTGAGAAACTTTTTCTCCTTTTTTCTTGAGAGATTCAAGGTTATTCTTCACTACTCGATTCCTAGCTCGGAGTGGGGTGCGTTGTTTCAAGAGATTGTCATTCCTCTCGTGGTTCACGCTTCAACCAACTTTCTATCAATCCCATTGTTATTCCTAGGTCGAGTATCTCCTCGGGTTTAAACCACTTCTTCCGCTTAGTTCCATCCTTTTTACCGAGTAGTTAGATCGAGCATTTCTCTTCTTCTCAGTCCTATTCACACAGTCTATTCCCTAAGACGAAATTGATATCTTAGCAACCAGTGCCACATCATGTTTTGAATGGGGTTTTCCATTCACCACCCTTCTTCATACTTACTTGATGGTACCCCCTCTTTAGATCAATCTTGGAGAAGAATGTTGATGAGGCCCCGGCACTAGCTCAAGCATCACTCTGAGAAGAACACGTGGAGGAACCCAAGGACTAACTTGAGGAAAAGAAGAACTCCGAAGCTCCTACCATACCACTGAGGATTATGAAGAGGAACATCACAAGCGTCTACAGGACAAGATTTAATGCATACATACAAGGACCTCTAAGATGCGAGGAGAGCACCTGAGGGCACCCGAGAGATGCCGATAGACCTTGGCGTAATAACATTGAGCTTAGAAAACTCTTGGGAGCTGACTTTTTTTGGAAGGCATGAGTTTAGTATCTTCACTTTTTCGTTGAAGTGAAGACACCCTTAAGACGTCAAGGTATTGTACTCTTTTTCTCCATCTCAGGATTTTTCCACATGGTTTACCTAGGGCGTTTTTAATTAGGCAAGATGTCTTGATGCATCACATTCTTTACCATTGTTTATCTTGCTTGGAAATCCTTATGACGAATTAAGGTAAAGAAGGGATGTGATCCTATCTACCAAGATGACATTTATCTAATTAGAGTCTTCTTCTCTTTTCTAAAAAACTGTTTAAGTATGTTTTGGTGTTAAAAGAGGTCCAAATTAGGTGAATGTTATAATATTTGGACCAAGTTGTAATTAGTATAAGATCAGACCTAAAGGATATGTGAAAAAGCCTCTAAAAACTCTTGTAATGGATTTAAGCCGCTTATACACAAAAACTTGAGAAACTTTTTCTCCTTTTTTCTTTAGAGATTCAAAGTTATTCTTCACTACTCGATTCCTAGCTCGGAGTGGGGTGCGTTGTTTCAAGAGATTGTCATTCCTCTTGTGGTTCACGCTTCAACCCCCCTTCTATCAATCCAATTGTTAATCCTAGGTCGAGTATCTCCTCGGGTTTAAACCACTTCTTCCGCTTAGTTCCATCCTTTTTACCGAGTAGTTAGATCGGGCATTTCTCTTCTTCTCAGTCCTATTCATACAGTCTATTCCCTAAGTTGAAATTGATATCTTAGCAACTAGTGCCACATCATGTTTTGAATGGGGTTTTCCATTCACCACCCTTCTTTCATACTTACTTGATGGTACCTGCTCTTTAGATCAATCTTGGAGAAGAATGTTGATGAGGCCCCGGCACTAGCTCAAGCATCACTCTGAGAAGAACACGTGGAGGAACCCAGGGACTAACTTGAGGAAGAGAAGAACTCCGAAGCTCCTACCATACCACTGAGGATTATGAAGAGGAACATCACAAGCGTCTACAAGACAAGATTTAATGCATACATACAAGGACCTCTAAGATGCGAGGAGAGCACCTGAGGGCACTCGAGAGATACCGATAGACCTTAGCGCGATAACAGTGAGCCTAGAAAACTCTTGGGAGCTGACTTTTTTTGGAAGGCATGAGTTTAGTATCTTCAATTTTTCGTTGAAGTGAAGACACCCTTAAGACGTCAACGTATTGTACTCTTTTTCTCCACCTCGGGATTTTTCCACAAGGTTTACCGAGGGGGTTTTTAATGAGGCAAGATCTCTTGATGCATCACATTCTTTACCATTGTTTATCTTTCTTGGAAATCCCTATGACGAAATAAGGTAAACAAGGGATGTGACCCTATCTACCAAGATAACATTTATCTAACTAAAGCCTTTTTCTCTTTTCCGAAAAACGATTTAAGTAAGTTTTGTTGTTAAAATAGGTCCAAATTTGGTGAATTTTAGAATATTTGGACCAAGTTGTAATTAGTATATGATCAGACCTAGAGTATATGTGAAAAAGGGTCTAAAGACTCTTGTAATGGATTAAACCGCTTTTACACAAAACCTTGAGAAACTTTTTCTCCTTTTTTCTTGAGAGATTCATGGTTATTCTTCACTCCTCGATTCCTAGCTCAGAGTGGGGTGCGCTGTATCAAGAGATTGGTACTCCTCTTGTGGTTCAAGTTTCAACCAACCCTTTATCAATCCCATAGTTAATCCTAGGTCGAGTATCTCCTCGGGTTTAAACCACCTCTTCCGCTTAGTTCCATCCTTTTTACGGTATAGTTAGATCGATAATTTCTCTTCTTCTCAGTCCTATTCATACAGTTTATTCCCTAAGACGAGCTTGATATCTTCGCAACCGGTGCCACATCATGTTTTGAATGGGGTTTTCCATTCACCACCCTCCTTCATACTTACTTGATGGTACCCGCTCTTTAGATCAATCTTGGACAAGAGTGTTGATGAGGCCCCGGCACTAGCTCAAGCATCACTCTAAGAGGAACACGTGGAGGAACCCGAGGACTAACTTGAGGAAGAGAAGAACTCCGAAGCTCCTACCATACCACTGAGGATTATGAAGAGGAACATCAAAAGCGTCTACAGGACAAGATTCAATGCATACATACAAGAGGCTCTAAGATGCGAGGAGAGCACCTGAGGGCACCCGAGAGATACCGATAAACCTTAGCGCGATAACAGTGAGCCTCGAAAACTCTTGGGAGCTGACTTTTTTTGGAAGGCATGAGTTTAGTATCTTCACTTTTTCGTTGAAGTGAAGACACCCTTAACACGTCAAGGTATTGTACTCTTTTTCTCCACCTTGGGATTTTTCCACATGGTTTACCGAGGGGTTTTTAATGAGGCAAGATCTCTTGATGCATCACATTCTTTACCATTGTTTATCTTTTTGCAAATCCCTATGACAAAATAAGGTGAACAAGGGATGTGACCCTATCTACCAAGATGACATTTATCTAACTAAAGCCTTTTTCTCTTTTCCTAAAAACGGTTTAAGTAAGTTTTGGTGTTAAAAGAGGTCCAAATTTGGTGAATTTTAGAATATTTGGACCAAGTTGTAATTAGTATAAGAATGGATTTAAGCCGCTTTTACACAAAAACTGGAGAAACTTTTTCTCCTTTTTTCTTGAGAGATTCAAGGTTATTCTTCACTCCTCAATTCCTAGCTCGGAGTGGGGGGCGTTGTATCGAGAGATTGTCACTCCTCTTGTGGTTCACGCTTCAACCCACCTTCTATCAATCCCATTGTTAATCCTAGGTCAAGTATCTCCCCGGGTTTAAACCACTTCTTCCGCTTAGTTCCATCCTTTTTACCGAGTAGTTAGATAGAGCATTTCTCTTCTTCTCAGTCCTATTCATACAGTCTATTCCCTAAGACGAGCTTGATATCTTAGAAACCGGTGCCACATCATGTTTTGAATGGGGTTTTCCATTCACCACCCTCCTTCAAACTTAGTTAATGGTACCCGCTCTTTAGATCAATCTTGGAGAAGAGTGTTGATGAGGCCCCGGCACTAGCTCAAGCATCACTCTAAGAAGAACACGTGGAGAAACCCGAGGACTAACTTGAGGAAGAGAAGAACTCCGAAGCTCCTACCATACCACTGAGGATTATGAAGAGGAACATCACAAGCGTCTACAGGACAAGATTCAATGCATACATACAAGGAGCTCTAAGATGCGAGGAGAGCACCTGAGGGCACTCTAGAGATACCGATAGACCTTAGCGCGATAACAGTGAGCCTCAAAAACTCTTGGGAGCTGACTTTTTTTTGAAGGTATGAGTTTAGTATATTCATTTTTTTGTTGAAGTGAAGACACCCTTAAGACGTCAAGGTATTGTACTCTTTTTCTCCATCTCAGGATTTTTCCATATGGTTTACCGAGGGGGTTTTTAATTAGGCAAGATGTCTTGATGCATCACATTCTTTACCATTGTTTATCTTGCTTGGAAATCCTTATGACGAATTAAGGTAAAGAAGGGATGTGATCCTATCTACCAAGATGACATTTATCTAATTAAAGTCTTCTTCTCTTTTCCAAAAAACTGTTTAAGTATGTTTTGGTGTTAAAAGAGGTCCAAATTAGGTGAATGTTATAATATTTGGACCAAGTTGTAATTAGTATAAGATCAGACCTAGAGGATATGTGAAAAAGCCTCTAAAAACTCTTGTAATGGATTTAAGCCGCTTATACACAAAAACTTGAGAAACTTTTTCTCCTTTTTTCTTGAGAGATTCAAGGTTATTCTTCACTACTCGTTTCCTAGCTCGGAGTGGGGTGCGTTGTTTCAAGAGATTGTCATTCCTCTTGGGTTCACGCTTCAACCCACCTTCTATCAATCCCATTGTTAATCCTAGGTCGATTAACTCCTCGGGTTTAAACCACTTCTTCCGATTAGTTGCATCCTTTTTACCGAGTAGTTAGATCGAGCATTTCTCTTCTTCTCAGTCCTATTCATACAGTCTATTCCCTAAGACGAGCTTGATATCTTAGCAACCGGTGCCACATCATGTATTGATTGGGGTTTTCCATTTACCACCCTTCTTCGTACTTACTTGATGGTACCCGCTCATTAGATCAATCTTGGAGAAGAATGTTGATGAGGCCCCGACACTAGCTCAAGCATCACTCTGAGAAGAACACATGGAGGAACCCGAGGACTAACTTGAGGAAGAGAAGAACTCCGAAGCTCCTACCATACCACTGAGGGTTATGAAGAGGAACATCACAAGCGTCTACAGGACAAGATTCAATGCATACATACAAGGAGCTCTAAGATGCGAGGAGAGCACCTAAGGACACCCGGGAGATACCGATAGACCTTAGCGCGATAACAGTGAGCCTCGAAAACTCTTGGGAGCTGACTTTTTTTGAAGGTATGAGTTTAGTATATTCACTTTTTCGTTGAAGTGAAGACACCCTTAAGACGTCAAGGTATTGTACTTTTTTTCTCCATCTCGGGATTTTTCCACATGGTTTACCGAGGGGGTTTTTAATTAGGCAAGATGTCTTGATGCATCACATTCTTTTCCATTGTTTATCTTGCTTGGAAATCCTTATGACGAAATAAGGTAAAGAAGGGATGTGATCCTATCTACCAAGATGACATTTATCTAATTAAAGTTTTCTTCTCTATTCCAAAAAACTGTTTAAGTATGTTTTGGTGTTAAAAAAGGTCCAAATTGGGTGAATGTTATAATATTTGGACCAAGTTGTAATTAGTATAAGATCAGACCTAGAGGATATGTGAAAAAGCCTCTAAAAACTCTTGTAATGGATTTAAGCCGCTTTTACACAAAAACTTAAGAAACTTTTTCTCCTTTTTTCTTAAGAGATTCAAGGTTATTCTTCACTACTCGATTCCTAGCTCGGAGTGGGGTGCGTTGTTTCAAGAGATTGTCATTCCTCTTGTGGTTCACGCTTCAACCCACCTTCTATCAATCCCATTGTTAATCCTAGGTCGAGTATCTCCTCGGGTTTAAACCAATTCTTCCGCTCAGTTCCATCCTTTTTACCGAGTAGTTAGATCGAGCATTTCTCTTCTTCTCAGTCCTATTCATACAGTCTATTCCCTAAGACGAACTTGATATCTTAGCAACCAGGGCCACATCATGTTTTGAATGGGGTTTTCCATTCACCACCCTTCTTCGTACTTACTTGATGGTACCCGCTCTTTAGATCAATCTTGGAGAAGAATGTTGATGAGGCCCCGACACTAGCTCAAGCATCACTCTGAGAAGAACACATGGAGGAACCCGAGGACTAACTTGAGGAAGAGAAGAACTCCGAAGCTCCTACCATACCACTGAGGATTATGAAGAGGAACATCACAAGCGTCTACAGGACAAGATTCAATGCATACATACAAGGAGCTCTAAGATGCGAGGAGAGCACCTGAGGGCACCCGAGAGATACCGATAGACCTTAGCGCGATAACAGTGAGCCTCGAAAACTCTTAGGAGCTGACTTTTTTTTGAAGGTATGAGTTTAGTATATTCACTTTTTCGTTGAAGTGAAAACACCCTTAAGACGTCAAGGTATTGTACTTTTTTTCTCCATCTCGGGATTTTTCCACATGGTTTACCGAGGGGGTTTTTAATTAGGCAAGATGTCTTGATGCATCACATTCTTTTCCATTGTTTATCTTGCTTGGAAATCCTTATGACGAAATAAGGTAAAGAAGGGATGTGATCCTATCTACCAAGATGACATTTATCTAATTAAAGTCTTCTTCTCTTTTCCAAAAAACTGTTTAAGTATGTTTTGGTGTTAAAAGAGGTCCAAATTAGGTGAATGTTATAATATTTGGACCAAGTTGTAATTAGTATAAGATCAGACCTAGAGTATATGTGAAAAAGCCTCTAAAAACTCTTGTAATGGATTTAAGCCGCTTATACACAAAAACTTGAGAAACTTTTTCTCCTTTTTTCTTGAGAGATTCAAGGTTATTCTTCACTACTCGATTCCTAGCTCGGAGTGGGGTGCGTTGTTTCAAGAGATTGTCATTCCTCTCGTGGTTCACGCTTCAACCCACCTTCTATCAATCCCATTGTTAATCCTAGGTCGAGTATCTCCTCGGGTTTAAACCAATTCTTCCGCTCAGTTCCATCCTTTTTACCGAGTAGTTAGATCGAGCATTTCTCTTCTTCTCAGTCCTATTCATACAGTCTATTCCCTAAGTTCAAATTGATATCTTAGCAACCAGTGCCACATCATGTTTTGAATGGGGTTTTCCATTCACCACCTTTCTTCGTACTTACTTGATGGTACCCGCTCTTTAGATCAATCTTGGAGAAGAATGTTGATGAGGCCCCGACACTAGCTCAAGCATCACTCTGAGAAGAACGCGTGGAGGAACCCGAGGACTAACTTGAGGAAGAGAACAACTCCAAAGCTCCTTCCATACCACTGAGGATTATGAAGAGGAACATCACAAGCGTCTACAGGACAAGATTCAATGCATACATACAAGGAGCTCTAAGATGCGAGGAGAGCACCTGAGGGCACCCAAAGATACCGATAGACCTTAGCGCGATAACAGTGAGCCTCGAAAACTCTTAGGAGCTGACTTTTTTTTTAAGGTACGAATTTAGTATATTCACTTTTTCGTTGAAGTGAACACACCCTTAAGACGTCAAGGTATTGTACTTTTTTTCTCCATCTCGGGATTTTTCCACATGGTTTACCGAGGGGGTTTTTAATTAGGCAAGATGTCTTGATGCATCACATTCTTTTCCATTGTTTATCTTGCTTGGAAATCCTTATGACGAAATAAGGTAAAGAAGGGATGTGATCCTATCTACCAAGATGACATTTATCTAATTAAAGTCTTCTTCTCTTTTCCAAAAAACTGTTTAAGTATGTTTTGGTGTTAAAAGAGGTCCAAATTAGGTGAATGTTATAATATTTGGACCAAGTTGTAATTAGTATAAGATCAGACCTAGAGGATATGTAAAAAAGCCTCTAAAAACTCTTGTAATGGATTTAAGCCGCTTTTACACAAAAACTTGAGAAACTTTTTCTCCTTTTTTCTTGAGAGATTCAAGGTTATTCTTCACTACTCGATTCCTAGCTCGGAGTGGGGTGCGTTGTTTCAAGAGATTGTCATTCCTCTTGTGGTTCACGCTTCAACCCACCTTCTATCAATCCCATTGTTAATCCTAGGTCGAGTATCTCCTCGGGTTTAAACCAATTCTTCCGCTCAGTTCCATCCTTTTTACCGAGTAGTTAGATCGAGCATTTCTCTTCTTCTCAGTCCTATTCATACAGTCTATTCCCTAAGACGAACTTGATATCTTAGCAACCAGTGCCACATCATGTTTTGAATGGGGTTTTCCATTCACCACCCTTCTTCGTACTTACTTGATGGTACCCGCTCTTTAGATCAATCTTGGAGAAGAATGTTGATGAGGCCCCGACACTAGCTCAAGCATCACTCTGAGAAGAACGCGTGGAGGAACCCGAGGACTAACTTGAGGAAGAGAAAAACTCCGAAGCTCCTACCATACCACTGAGGATTATGAAGAGGAACATCACAAGCGTCTACAGGACAAGATTCAATGCATAATACAAGGAGCTCTAAGATGCGAGGAGAGCACCTGAGGGCACCCGAGAGATACCGATAGACCTTAGCGCGATAACAGTGAGCCTCGAAAAACTCTTGGGATCTGACTTTTTTTTGAAGGTATGAGTTTAGTATCTTCAATTTTTCGTTGAAGTGAAGACACCCTTAAGACGTCAAGGTATTGTACTTTTTTTCTCCATCTCGAGATTTTTCCACATGGTTTACCGAGGGGGTTTTTAATTAGGCAAGATGTCTTGATGCATCACATTCTTTTCCATTGTTTATCTTGCATGGAAATCCTTATGACGAAATAAGGTAAAGAAGGGATGTGATCCTATCTACCAAGATGACATTTATCTAATTAAAGTCTTCTTCACTTTTCCAAAAAACTGTTTAAGTATGTTTTGGTGGTAAAAGAGGTCCAAATTAGGTGAATGTTATAATATTTGGACCAAGTTGTAATTAGTATAAGATCAGACCTAGAGGATATGTGAAAAAGCCTCTAAAAACTCTTGTAATGGATTTAAGCCGCTTTTAAACAAAAACTTGAGAAACTTTTTCTCCTTTTTTCTTGAGAGATTCAAGGTTATTCTTCACTACTCGATTCCTAGCTCGGAGTGGGGTGCGTTGTTTCAAGAGATTGTCATTCCTCTTGTGGTTCACGCTTCAACCCACCTTCTATCAATCCCATTGTTAATCCTAGGTCGAGTATCTCCTCGGGTTTAAACCACTTCTTCCGCTTAGTTCCATCCTTTTTATCGGGTAGTTAGATCGAGCATTTCTCTTCTTCTCAGTCCTATTCATACAGTCTATGCCCTAAGACGAGCGTGATATCTTAGCAACCGGTGCCACATCATGTTTTGAATGGGGTTTTCCATTCACCACCCTCCTTCAAACTTAGTTGATGGTACCCGCTCTTTAGATCAATCTTGGAGAAGAGTGTTGATGAGGCCCCGGCACTAGCTCAAGCATCACTCTGAGAAGAACACGCAGAGGAACCCGAGGACTAACTTGAGGAAGAGAAGAACTCCGAAGCTCCTACCATACCACTGAGGATTATGAAGAGGAACATCACAAGCGTCTACAGGACAAGATTCAATGCATACATACAAGGAGCTCTAAGATGCGAGGAGAGCACCTGAGGGAACCCGAGAGATACCGATAGACCTTAGCGAGATAACAGCGAGACTCGAAAACTCTAGGAAGATGACTTTTTTTTGAAGGTATGAGTTTAGTATATTCACTTTTTCGTTGAAGTGAAGACACCCTGAAGACGTCAAGGTATTGTACTCTTTTTCTCCATCTCGAGATTTTTCCACATGGTTTACCGAGGGGGTTTTTAATTAGGCAAGATGTCTTGATGCATCACATTCTTTACCATTGTTTATCTTTCTTGGAAATCCCTATGACGAAATAAGGTAAACAAGGGATGTGACCCTATCTACCAAGATGACATTTATCTAATTAAAGTCTTCTTCTCTTTTCCAAAACACTGTTTGAGTATGTTTTGGTGTTAAAATGAGGTCCAAATTAGGTGAATGTTATAATATTTGGACCAAGTTGTAATTAGTATAAGATCAGACCAAGAGGATATGTGAAAAAGCCTCTAAAAACTCTTGTAATGGATTTAAGCCGCTTTTACACAAAAACTTGAGAAACTTTTTCTCCTTTTTTCTAGAGAGTTTCAAGGTTATTCTTCACTCCTTAATTCCTTGCTCGGAGTGGGGTGCGTTGTATCAAGAGATTGTCACTCCTATTGTGGTTCACGCTTCAACCCACCTTCTATCAATCCCATTGTTAATCCTAGGTCGAGTATCTCCTCGGGTTTAAACCACTTCTTCCGCTTAGTTCCATCCTTTTTACCGAGTAGTTAGATCGAGCATTTCTCTTCTTCTCAGTCCTATTCATACAGTCTATTCCCTAAGACGAGCTTGATATCTTAGCAACCGGTGCCACATCATGTTTTGAATGGGGTTTTCCATTCACCACCCTCCTTCAAACTTAGTTGATGGTACCCGCTCTTTAGATCAATCTTGGAGAAGAGTGTTGATGAGGCCCCGGCACTAGCTCAAGCATCACTCTGAGAAGAACACGTGGAGGAACCCGAGGACTAACTTGAGGAAGAGAAGAACTCCGAAGCTCCTACCATACCACTGAGGATTATGAAGAGGAACATCACAAGCGTCTACAGGACAAGATTCAATGCATACATACAAGGAGCTCTAAGATGCGAGGAGAGCACCTGAGGGCACCCGAGAGATACCGATAGACCTTAGCCAGATAACAGCGAGACTCGAAACCTCTTGGAAGCTGACTTTTTTTTAAAGGTATGAGTTTAGTATCTTCACTTTTTCGTTGAAGTGAAGACACCCTTAAGACGTTAAGGTATTGTACTCTTTTTCTCCATCTCGGGATTTTTCCACATGGTTTACCGAGGGGGTTTTTAATGAGGCAAGATGTCTTGATGCATCACATTCTTTTCCATTGTTTATCTTGCTTGGAAATCCTTATGACGAAATAAGGTAAACAAGGGATGTGATCCTATCTACCAAGATGACATTTATCTAATTAAAGTCTTCTTCTCTTTTCCAAAAAACTGTTGAAGTATGTTTTGGTGTTAAAATGAGGTCCAAATTAGGTGAATGTTATAATATTTGGACCAAGTTGGAATTAGTATAAGATCAGACCTAGAGGATATGTGAAAAAGCCTCTAAAAACTCTTTTAATGGATTTAAGCCGCTTTTACACAAAAACTTGAGAAAATTTTTCTCCTTTTTTCTTGAGAGATTCAAGGTTATTCTTCACTACTCGATTCCTAGCTCGGAGTGGGGTGCGTTGTTTCAAGAGATTGTCATTCTTCTTGTGGTTCACGCTTCAACCCACCTTCTATCAATCCCATTGTTAATCCTAGGTCGAGTATCTCCTCGGGTTTAAACCACTTCTTCCGCTTAGTTCCATCCTTTTTACCGAGTAGTTAGATCGAGCATTTCTCTTCTTCTCAGTCCTATTCATACAGTCTATTCCCTAAGACGAGCTTGATATCTTAGCAACCGGTGCCACATCATGTTTTGAATGGGGTTTTCCATTCACCACCCTCCTTCAAACTTAGTTGATGGTACCCGCTCTTTAGATCAATCTTGGAGAAGAATGTTGATGAGGCCCCGACACTAGCTCAAGCATCACTCTGAGAAGAACACATGGAGGAACCCGAGGACTAACTTGAGGAAGAGAAGAACTCCGAAGCTCCTACCATACCACTGAGGATTATGAAGAGGAACATCACAAGCGTCTACAGGACAAGATTCAATGCATACATACAAGGAGCTCTAAGATGCGAGGAGAGCACCTGAGGGCACCCGAGAGATACCGATAGACCTTAGCGCGATAACAGTGAGCCTCGAAAACTCTTAGGAGCTGACTTTTTTTTGAAGGTATGAGTTTAGTATATTCACTTTTTCGTTGAAGTGAAAACACCCTTAAGACGTCAAGGTATTGTACTTTTTTTCTCCATCTCGGGATTTTTCCACATGGTTTACCGAGGGGGTTTTTAATTAGGCAAGATGTCTTGATGCATCACATTCTTTTCCATTGTTTATCTTGCTTGGAAATCCTTATGACGAAATAAGGTAAAGAAGGGATGTGATCCTATCTACCAAGATGACATTTATCTAATTAAAGTCTTCTTCTCTTTTCCAAAAAACTGTTGAAGTATGTTTTGGTGTTAAAATGAGGTCCAAATTAGGTGAATGTTATAATATTTGGACCAAGTTGGAATTAGTATAAGATCAGACCTAGAGGATATGTGAAAAAGCCTCTAAAAACTCTTGTAATGGATTTAAGCCGCTTTTACACAAAAACTTGAGAAAATTTTTCTCCTTTTTTCTTGAGAGATTCAAGGTTATTCTTCACTACTCGATTCCTAGCTCGGAGTGGGGTGCGTTGTTTCAAGAGATTGTCATTCTTCTTGTGGTTCACGCTTCAACCCACCTTCTATCAATCCCATTGTTAATCCTAGGTCAAATATCTCCTCAGGTTTAAACCACTTCTTCCGCTTAGTTCCATCCTTTTTACCGAGTAGTTAGATCAAGCATTTCTCTTCTTCTCAATCCTATTCATACAGTCTATTCCCTAAGACGAGCTCGATATCTTAGCAACCGGTGCCACATCATGTTTTGAATGGGGTTTTCCATTCACCACCCTCCTTCAAACTTAGTTGATGGTACCCGCTCTTTAGATCAATCTTGGAGAAGAGTGTTGATGAGGCCCCGACACTAGCTCAAGCAGCACTCTGAGAAGAACACGTGGAGGAACCCGAGGACTAACTTGAGGATGAGAAGAACTCCTAAGCTCCTACCATACCACTGAGGATTATGAAGAGGAACATCACAAGCGTCTACAGGACAAGATTCAATGCATACATACAAGGAGCTCTAACATGCGAGGAGAGCACCTGAGGGCACCCGAGAGATACCGATAGACCTTAGCGCGATAACAGTGAGCCTCGAAAACTCTTGGGAGCTGACTTTTTTTTGAAGGTATGAGTTTAGTATATTCACTTTTTCGTTGAAGTGAAGACACCCTTAAGACGTCAAGGTATTGTACTCTTTTTCTCCACCTCGGGATTTTTCCACATGCTTTACCGAGGGGTTTTTAATGAGGCAAGATCTCTTGATGCATCACATTCTTTACCATTGTTTATCTTTCTTGGAAATCCCTACGACGAAATAAGGTAAAGAAGGGATGTGATCCTATCTACCAAGATGACATTTATCTAATTAAAGTCTACTTCTCTTTTCCAAAAAACTGTTTAAGTATGTTTTGTTGTTAAAAGAGGTCCTAATTAGGTGAATGTTATAATATTTGGACCAAGTTGTAATTAGTATAAGATTAGACCTAGAGGATATGTGAAAAAGCCTCTAAAAACTCTTGTAATGGATTTAAGCCGCTTTTACACAAAAACTTGAGAAACTTTTTCTCCTTTTTTCCAGAGAGATTCAAGGTTATTCTCCACTCCTCAATTCCTAGCTCGGAGTGGGGTGCGTTGTATCAAGAGATTGTCATTCCTCTTGTGGTTCACGCTTCAACCCACCTTCTATCAATCCCATTGTTAATCCTAGGTCGAGCATCTCCTCGGGTTTAAACCACTTCTTCCGCTTAGTTCCATCCTTTTTACCGAGTAGTTAGATCGAGCATTTCTCTTCTTCTTAGTCCTATTCATACAGTCTATTCCCTAAGACGAACTTGATATCTTAGCAACCAGTGCCACATCATGTTTTGAATGGGGTTTTCCATTCACCACCCTTCTTCGTACTTACTTGATGGTACCCGCTCTTTAGATCAATCTTGGAGAAGAATGTTGATGAGGCCCCGGCACTAGCTCAAGCATCACTCTGAGAAGAACCCATGGAGGAAGCCGAGGACTAACTTGAGGAAGAGAAGAACTCCGAAGCTCCTACCATACCACTGAGGATTAAGAAGAGGAACATCACAAGCGTCTACAGGACAAGATTCAATGCATACATACAAGGAGCTCTAAGATGCGAGGAGAGCACCTGAGGGCACCCGAGAGATACCGATAGACCTTAGCGCGATAACAGTGAGCCTCGAAAACTCTTGGGAGCTGACTTTTTTTTGAAGGTATGAGTTTAGTATATTCACTTTTTCGTTGAAGTGAAGACACCCTTAAGACGTCAAGGTATTGTACTCTTTTTCTCCACCTCGGGATTTTTCCACATGGTTTACTGAGGGGTTTTTAATGAGGCAAGATCTCTTGATGCATCACATTCTTTACCATTGTTTATCTTTCTTGGAAATCCCTACGACGAAATAAGGTAAAGAAGGGATGTGATCCTATCTACCAAGATGACATTTATCTAATTAAAGTCTACTTCTCTTTTCCAAAAAACTGTTTAAGTATGTTTTGTTGTTAAAAGAGGTCCTAATTAGGTGAATGTTATAATATTTGGACCAAGTTGTAATTAGTATAAGATTAGACCTAGAGGATATGTGAAAAAGCCTCTAAAAACTCTTGTAATGGATTTAAGCCGCTTTTACACAAAAACTTGAGAAACTTTTTCTCCTTTTTTCTAGAGAGATTCAAGGTTATTCTCCACTCCTCAATTCCTAGCTCGGAGTGGGGTGCGTTGTATCAAGAGATTGTCACTCCTCTTGTGGTTCACGCTTCAACCCACCTTCTATTAATCCCATTGTTAATCCTAGGTCGAGTATCTCCTCGGGTTTAAACCACCTCTTCCGCTTATTTCCATCCTTTTTACCGAGTAGTTAGATCGAGCATTTCTCTTCTTCTCAGTCCTATTCATACAGTCTATTCCCTAAGACGAACTTGATATCTTAGCAACCAGTGCCACATCATGTTTTGAATGGGGTTTTCCATTCACCACCCTTCTTCGTACTTACTTGATGGTACCCGCTCTTTAGATCAATCTTGGAGAAGAGTGTTGATGAGGCCCCGGCACTAGCTCAAGCATCAATCTGAGAAGAACACGTGGAGGAACCCGAGGACTAACTTGAGGAAGAGAAGAACTCCGAAGCTCCTACCATACCACTGAGGATTATGAAGAGGAACATCACAAGCGTCTACAGGACAAGATTCAAAGCATACATACAAGGAGCTCTAAGATGCGAGGAGAGCACCTGAGGGCACCCGAGAGATACCGATAGACCTTAGCGCGATAACAGTGAGCCTCGAAAACTCTTGGGAGCTGACTTTTTTTTGAAGGTATGAGTTTAGTATATTCACTTTTTCGTTGAAGTGAAGACACCCTTAAGACGTCAAGGTATTGTACTTTTTTTCTCCATCTCGGGATTTTTCCACATGGTTTACCGAGGGTGTTTTTAATTAGGCAAGATGTCTTGATGCATCACATTCTTTTCCATTGTTTATCTTGCTTGGAAATACTTATTAGGAAATAAGGTAAAGAAGGGATGTGATCCTATCTACCAAGATGACATTTATCTAATTAAAGTCTTCTTCTCTTTTCCAAAAAACTGTTTAAGTATGTTTTGGTGTTAAAATGAGGTCCAAATTAGGTGAATGTTATAATATTTGGACCAAGTTGTAATTAGTATAAGATAAGACCTATAGGATATGTGAAAAAGCCTCTAAAAACTCTTGTAATGGATTTAAGCCGCTTTTACACAAAAACTTGAGAAACTTTTTCTCCTTTTTTCTTGAGAGATTCAAGGTTATTCTTCACTACTCGATTCCTAGCTCGGAGTGGGGTGCGTTGTTTCAAGAGATTGTCATTCCTCTTGTGGTTCACGCTTCAACCCACCTTCTATCAATCCCATTGTTAATCCTAGGTCGAGTATCTCCACGGGTTTAAACCACTTCTTCCGCTTAGTTCCATCCTTTTTACCGAGTAGTTAGATCGAGCATTTCTCTTCTTCTTAGTCCTATTCATACAGTCTATTCCCTAAGACGAACTTGATATCTTAGCAACCAGTGCCACATCATGTTTTGAATGGGGTTTTCCATTCACCACCCTTATTCGTACTTACTTGATGGTACCCGCTCTTTAGATCAATCTTGGAGAAGAATGTTGATGAGGCCCCGGCACTAGCTCAAGCATCACTCTGAGAAGAACCCATGGAGGAAGCCGAGGACTAACTTGAGGAAGAGAAGAACTCCGAAGCTCCTACCATACCACTGAGGATTAAGAAGAGGAACATCACAAGCGTCTGCAGGACAAGATTCAATGCATACATACAAGGAGCTCTAACATGCGATGAGAGCACCTGAGGGCACCCGAGAGATACCGACAGACCTTAGCGCGATAACAGTGAGCCTCGAAAACTCTTGGGAGCTGACTTTTTTTTGAAGGTATGAGTTTAGTATATTCACTTTTTCGTTGAAGTGAAGACATCCTTCAGACTTCAAGGTATTGTACTCTTTTTCTCCATCTCGGGATTTTTCCACATGGTTTACCGAGGGGGTTTTTAATGAAGCAAGATGTCTTGATGCATCACATTCTTTTCCATTGTTTATCTTGGTTGGAAATCCTTATTACGAAATAAGGTAAAGAAGGGATGTGATCCTATCTACCAAGATGACATTTATCTAATTAAAGTCTTCTTCTCTTTTCCAAAAAACTGTTTAAGTATGTTTTGGTGTTAAAATGAGGTCCAAATTAGGTGAATGTTATAATATTTGGACCAAGTTGTAATTAGTATAAGATAAGACCTATAGGATATGTGAAACAGCCTCTAAAAACTCTTGTAATGGATTTAAGCCGCTTTTACACAAAAACTTGAGAAACTTTTTCTCCTTTTTTCTTGAGAGATTCAAGGTTATTCTTCACTACTCGATTCCTAGCTCGGAGTGGGGTGCGTTGTTTCAAGAGATTGTCATTCCTCTTGTGGTTCACGCTTCAACCCACCTTCTATCAATCCCATTGTTAATCCTAGGTCGAGTATCTCCTCGGGTTTAAACCACTTCTTCCGCTTAGTTCCATCCTTTTTACCGAGTAGTTAGATCGAGCATTTCTCTTCTTCTTAGTCCTATTCGTACAGTCTATTCCCTAAGACGAACTTGATATCTTAGCAACCAGTGCCACATCATGTTTTGAATGGGGTTTTCCATTCACCACCCTTCTTCGTACTTACTTGATGGTACCCGCTCTTTAGATCAATCTTGGAGAAGAATGTTGATGAGGCCCCGGCACTAGCTCAAGCATCACTCTGAGAAGAACCCATGGAGGAAGCCGAGGACTAACTTGAGGAAGAGAAGAACTCCGAAACTCCTACCATACCACTGAGGATTAGGAAGAGGAACATCACAAGCGTCTACAGGACAAGATTCAATGCATACATACAAGGAGCTCTAAGATGCGAGGAGAGCACCTGAGGGCACCCGAGAGATACCGATAGACCTTAGCGCGATAACAGTGAGCCTCGAAAACTCTTGGGAGCTGACTTTTTTTTGAAGGTATGAGTTTAGTATATTCACTTTTTCGTTGAAGTGAAGACACCCTTAAGACGTCAAGGTATTGTACTTTTTTTCTCCATCTCGGGATTTTTCCACATGGTTTACCGAGGGTGTTTTTAATTAGGCAAGATGTCTTGATGCATCACATTCTTTTCCATTGTTTATCTTGCTTGGAAATCCTTATTAGGAAATAAGGTAAAGAAGGGATGTGATCCTATCTACCAAGATGACATTTATCTAATTAAAGTCTTCTTCTCTTTTCCAAAAAACTGTTTAAGTATGTTTTGGTGTTAAAATGAGGTCCAAATTAGGTGAATGTTATAATATTTGGACCAAGTTGTAATTAGTATAAGATAAGACCTATAGGATATGTGAAAAAGCCTCTAAAAACTCTTGTAATGGATTTAAGCCGCTTTTACACAAAAACTTGAGAAACTTTTTCTCCTTTTTTCTTGAGAGATTCAAGGTTATTCTTCACTACTCGATTCCTAGCTCGGAGTGGGGTGCGTTGTTTCAAGAGATTGTCATTCCTCTTGTGGTTCACGCTTCAACCCACCTTCTATCAATCCCATTGTTAATCCTAGGTCGAGTATCTCCTCGGGTTTAAACCACTTCTTCCGCTTAGTTCCATCCTTTTTACCGAGTAGTTAGATCGAGCATTTCTCTTCTTCTTAGTCCTATTCATACAGTCTATTCCCTAAGACGAACTTGATATCTTAGCAACCAGTGCCACATCATGTTTTGAATGGGGTTTTCCATTCACCACCCTTCTTCGTACTTACTTGATGGTACCCGCTCTTTAGATCAATCTTGGAGAAGAATGTTGATGAGGCCCCGGCACTAGCTCAAGCATCACTCTGAGAAGAACCAATGGAGGAAGCCGAGGACTAACTTGAGGAAGAGAAGAACTCCGAAACTCCTACCATACCACAGAGGATTAGGAAGAGGAACATCACAAGCGTCTACAGGACAAGATTCAATGCATACATACAAGGAGCTCTAAGATGCGAGGAGAGCACCTGAGGGCACCCGAGAGATACCGATAGACCTTAGCGCGATAACAGTGAGCCTCGAAAACTCTTGGGAGCTGACTTTTTTTTGAAGGTATGAGTTTAGTATATTCACTTTTTCGTTGAAGTGAAGACATCCTTAAGACTTCAAGGTATTGTACTCTTTTTCTCCATCTCGGGATTTTTCCACATGGTTTACCGAGGGGGTTTTTAATGAAGCAAGATGTCTTGATGCATCACATTCTTTTCCATTGTTTATCTTGGTTGGAAATCCTTATTACGAAATAAGGTAAAGAAGGGATGTGATCCTATCTACCAAGATGACATTTATCTAATTAAAGTCTTCTTCTCTTTTCCAAAAAACTGTTTAAGTATGTTTTGGTGTTAAAATGAGGTCCAAATTAGGTGAATGTTATAATATTTGGACCATGTTGTAATTAGTATAAGATAAGACCTATAGGATATGTGAAACAGCCTCTAAAAACTCTTGTAATGGATTTAAGCCGCTTTTACACAAAAACTTGAGAAACTTTTTCTCCTTTTTTCTTGAGAGATTCAAGGTTATTCTTCACTACTCGATTCCTAGCTCGGAGTGGGGTGCGTTGTTTCAAGAGATTGTCATTCCTCTTGTGGTTCACGCTTCAACCCACCTTCTATCAATCCCATTGTTAATCCTAGGTCGAGCATCTCCTCGGGTTTAAACCACTTCTTCCGCTTAGTTCCATCCTTTTTACCGAGTAGTTAGATCGAGCATTTCTCTTCTTCTTAGTCCTATTCATACAGTCTATTCCCTAAGACGAACTTGATATCTTAGCAACCAGTGCCACATCATGTTTTGAATGGGGTTTTCCATTCACCACCCTTCTTCGTACTTACTTGATGGTACCCGCTCTTTAGATCAATCTTGGAGAAGAATGTTGATGAGGCCCCGGCACTAGCTCAAGCATCACTCTGAGAAGAACCCATGGAGGAAGCCGAGGACTAACTTGAGGAAGAGAAGAACTCCGAAGCTCCTACCATACCACTGAGGATTAAGAAGAGGAACATCACAAGCGTCTACAGGACAAGATTCAATGCATACATACAAGGAGCTCTAAGATGCGAGGAGAGCACCTGAGGGCACCCGAGAGATACCGATAGACCTTAGCGCGATAACAGTGAGCCTCGAAAACTCTTGGGAGCTGACTTTTTTTTGAAGGTATGAGTTTAGTATATTCACTTTTTCGTTGAAGTGAAGACACCCTTAAGACGTCAAGGTATTGTACTTTTTTTCTCCATCTCGGGATTTTTCCACATGGTTTACCGAGGGTGTTTTTAATTAGGCAAGATGTCTTGATGCATCACATTCTTTTCCATTGTTTATCTTGCATGGAAATCCTTATTAGGAAATAAGGTAAAGAAGGGATGTGATCCTATCTACCAAGATGACATTTATCTAATTAAAGTCTTCTTCTCTTTTCCAAAAAACTGTTTAAGTATGTTTTGGTGTTAAAATGAGGTCCAAATTAGGTGAATGTTATAATATTTGGACCAAGTTGTAATTAGTATAAGATAAGACCTATAGGATATGTGAAAAAGCCTCTAAAAACTCTTGTAATGGATTTAAGCCGCTTTTACACAAAAACTTGAGAAACTTTTTCTCCTTTTTTCTTGAGAGATTCAAGGTTATTCTTCACTACTCGATTCCTAGCTCGGAGTGGGGTGCGTTGTTTCAAGAGATTGTCATTCCTCTTGTGGTTCACGCTTCAACCCACCTTCTATCAATCCCATTGTTAATCCTAGGTCGAGTATCTCCTCGGGTTTAAACCACTTCTTCCGCTTAGTTCCATCCTTTTTACCGAGTAGTTAGATCGAGCATTTCTCTTCTTCTTAGTCCTATTCATACAGTCTATTCCCTAAGACGAACTTGATATCTTAGCAACCAGTGCCACATCATGTTTTGAATGGGGTTTTCCATTCACCACCCTTCTTCGTACTTACTTGATGGTACCCGCTCTTTAGATCAATCTTGGAGAAGAATGTTGATGAGGCCCCGGCACTAGCTCAAGCATCACTCTGAGAAGAACCAATGGAGGAAGCCGAGGACTAACTTGAGGAAGAGAAGAACTCCGAAACTCCTACCATACCACAGAGGATTAGGAAGAGGAACATCACAAGCGTCTACAGGACAAGATTCAATGCATACATACAAGGAGCTCTAAGATGCGAGGAGAGCACCTGAGGGCACCCGAGAGATACCGATAGACCTTAGCGCGATAACAGTGAGCCTCGAAAACTCTTGGGAGCTGACTTTTTTTTGAAGGTATGAATTTAGTATATTCACTTTTTCGTTGAAGTGAAGACATCCTTAAGACTTCAAGGTATTGTACTCTTTTTCTCCATCTCGGGATTTTTCCACATGGTTTACCGAGGGGGTTTTTAATGAAGCAAGATGTCTTGATGCATCACATTCTTTTCCATTGTTTATCTTGGTTGGAAATCCTTATTACGAAATAAGGTAAAGAAGGGATGTGATCCTATCTACCAAGATGACATTTATCTAATTAAAGTCTTCTTCTCTTTTCCAAAAAACTGTTTAAGTATGTTTTGGTGTTAAAATGAGGTCCAAATTAGGTGAATGTTATAATATTTGGACCATGTTGTAATTAGTATAAGATAAGACCTATAGGATATGTGAAACAGCCTCTAAAAACTCTTGTAATGGATTTAAGCCGCTTTTACACAAAAACTTGAGAAACTTTTTCTCCTTTTTTCTTGAGAGATTCAAGGTTATTCTTCACTACTCGATTCCTAGCTCGGAGTGGGGTGCGTTGTTTCAAGAGATTGTCATTCCTCTTGTGGTTCACGCTTCAACCCACCTTCTATCAATCCCATTGTTAATCCTAGGTCGAGCATCTCCTCGGGTTTAAACCACTTCTTCCGCTTAGTTCCATCCTTTTTACCGAGTAGTTAGATCGAGCATTTCTCTTCTTCTCAGTCCTATTCATACAGTCTATTCCCTAAGACGAACTTGATATCTTAGCAACCAGTGCCACATCATGTTTTGAATGGGGTTTTCCATTCACCACCCTTCTTCGTACTTACTTGATGGTACCCGCTCTTTAGATCAATCTTGGAGAAGAATGTTGATGAGGCCCCGGCACTAGCTCAAGCATCACTCTGAGAAGAACCCATGGAGGAAGCCGAGGACTAACTTGAGGAAGAGAAGAACTCCGAAACTCCTACCATACCACTGAGGATTAGGAAGAGGAACATCACAAGCGTCTACAGGACAAGATTCAATGCATACATACAAGGAGCTCTAAGATGCGAGGAGAGCACCTGAGGGCACCCGAGAGATACCGATAGACCTTAGCGCGATAACAGTGAGCCTCGAAAACTCTTGGGAGCTGACTTTTTTTTGAAGGTATGAGTTTAGTATATTCACTTTTTCGTTGAAGTGAAGACACCCTTAAGAGTTCAAGGTATTGTACTCTTTTTCTCCATCTCGGGATTTTTCCACATGGTTTAACGAGGGGGTTTTTAATGAAGCAAGATGTCTTGATGCATCACATTCTTTTCCATTGTTTATCTTGCTTGGAAATCCTTATTACGAAATAAGGTAAAGAAGGGATGTGATCCTATCTACCAAGATGACATTTATCTAATTAAAGTCTTCTTCTCTTTTCCAAAAAACTGTTTAAGTATGTTTTGGTGTTAAAATGAGGTCCAAATTAGGTGAATGTTATAATATTTGGACCAAGTTGTAATTAGTATAAGATAAGACCTATAGGATATGTGAAAGAGCCTCTAAAAACTCTTGTAATGGATTTAAGCCGCTTTTACACAAAAACTTGAGAAACTTTTTCTCCTTTTTTCTTGAGAGATTCAAGGTTATTCTTCACTACTCGATTCCTAGCTCGGAGTGGGGTGCGTTGTTTCAAGAGATTGTCATTCCTCTTAAGGTTCACGCTTCAACCCACCTTCTATCAATCCCATTGTTAATCCTAGGTCGAGTATCTCCTCGGGTTTAAACCACTTCTTCCGCTTAGTTCCATCCTTTTTACCGAGTAGTTAGATCGAGCATTTCTCTTCTTCTTAGTCCTATTCATACAGTCTATTCCCTAAGACGAACTTGATATCTTAGCAACCAGTGCCACATCATGTTTTGAATGGGGTTTTCCATTCACCACCCTTCTTCGTACTTACTTGATGGTACCCGCTCTTTAGATCAATCTTGGAGAAGAATGTTGATGAGGCCCCGGCACTAGCTCAAGCATCACTCTGAGAAGAACCCATGGAGGAAGCCGAGGACTAACTTGAGGAAGAGAAGAACTCCGAAACTCCTACCATACCACTGAGGATTAGGAAGAGGAACATCACAAGCGTCTACAGGACAAGATTCAATGCATACATACAAGGAGCTCGAAGATGCGAGGAGAGCACCTGAGGGCACCCGAGAGATACCGATAGACCTTAGCGCGATAACAGTGAGCCTCGAAAACTCTTGGGAGCTGACTTTTTTTTGAAGGTATGAGTTTAGTATATTCACTTTTTCGTTGAAGTGAAGACACCCTTAAGACTTCAAGGTATTGTACTCTTTTTCTCCATCTCGGGATTTTTCCACATGGTTTACCGAGGGGGTTTTTAATGAAGCAAGATGTCTTGATGCATCACATTCTTTTCCATTGTTTATCTTGCTTGGAAATCCTTATTACGAAATAAGGTAAAGAAGGGATGTGATCCTATCTACCAAGATGACATTTATCTAATTAAAGTCTTCTTCTCTTTTCCAAAAAACTGTTTAAGTATGTTTTGGTGTTAAAATGAGGTCCAAATTAGGTGAATGTTATAATATTTGGACCAAGTTGTAATTAGTATAAGATAAGACCTATAGGATATGTGAAACAGCCTCTAAAAACTCTTGTAATGGATTTAAGCCGCTTTTACACAAAAACTTGAGAAACTTTTTCTCCTTTTTTCTTGAGAGATTCAAGGTTATTCTTCACTACTCGATTCCTAGCTCGGAGTGGGGTGCGTTGTTTCAAGAGATTGTCATTCCTCTTGTGGTTCACGCTTCAACCCACCTTCTATCAATCCCATTGTTAATCCTAGGTCGAGTATCTCCTCGGGTTTAAACCACTTCTTCCGCTTAGTTCCATCCTTTTTACCGAGTAGTTAGATCGAGCATTTCTCTTCTTCTTAGTCCTATTCATACAGTCTATTCCCTAAGACGAACTTGATATCTTAGCAACCAGTGCCACATCATGTTTTGAATGGGGTTTTCCATTCACCACCCTTCTTCGTACTTACTTGATGGTACCCGCTCTTTAGATCAATCTTGGAGAAGAATGTTGATGAGGCCCCGGCACTAGCTCAAGCATCACTCTGAGAAGAACCCATGGAGGAAGCCGAGGACTAACTTGAGGAAGAGAAGAACTCCGAAACTCCTACCATACCACTGAGGATTAGGAAGAGGAACATCACAAGCGTCTACAGGACAAGATTCAATGCATACATACAAGGAGCTCTAAGATGCGAGGAGAGCACCTGAGGGCACCCGAGAGATAACGATAGACCTTAGCGCGATAACAGTGAGCCTCGAAAACTCTTGGGAGCTGACTTTTTTTTGAAGGTATGAGTTTAGTATATTCACTTTTTCGTTGAAGTGAAGACACCCTTAAGACTTCAAGGTATTGTACTCTTTTTCTCCATCTCGGGATTATTCCACATGGTTTACCGAGGGGGTTTTTAATGAAGCAAGATGTCTTGATGCATCACATTCTTTTCCATTGTTTATCTTGCTTGGAAATCCTTATTACGAAATAAGGTAAAGAAGGGATGTGATCCTATCTACCAAGATGACATTTATCTAATTAAAGTCTTCTTCTCTTTTCCAAAAAACTGTTTAAGTATGTTTTGGTGTTAAAATGAGGTCCAAATTAGGTGAATGTTATAATATTTGGACCAAGTTGTAATTAGTATAAGATAAGACCTAGAGGATATGTGAAACAGCCTCTAAAAACTCTTGTAATGGATTTAAGCCGCTTTTACACAAAAACTTGAGAAACTTTTTCTCCTTTTTTCTTCAGAGATTCAAGGTTATTCTTCACTACTCGATTCCTAGCTCGGAGTGGGGTGCGTTGTTTCAAGAGATTGTCATTCCTCTTGTGGTTCACGCTTCAACCCACCTTCTATCAATCCCATTGTTAATCCTAGGTCGAGCATCTCCTCGGGTTTAAACCACTTCTTCCGCTTAGTTCCATCCTTTTTATCGAGTAGTTAGATCGAGCATTTCTCTTCTTCTTAGTCCTATTCATACAGTCTATTCCCTAAGACGAACTTGATATCTTAGCAACCAGTGCCACATGATGTTTTGAATGGGGTTTTCCATTCACCACCCTCCTTCAAACTTAGTTGATGGTACCCGCTCTTTAGATCAATCTTGGAGAAGAGTGTTGATGAGGCCCCGGCACTAGCTCAAGCATCAATCTGAGAAGAACACGTGGAGGAACCCGAGGACTAACTTGAGGAAGAGAAGAACTCCGAAGCTCCTACCATACCACTGAGGATTATGAAGAGGAACATCACAAGCGTCTACAGGACAAGATTCAAAGCCTACATACAAGGAGCTCTAAGATGCGAGGAGAGCACCTGAGGGCACCTGAGAGATACCGATAGACCTTAGCGCGATAACAGTGAGCCTCGAAAACTCTTGGTAGCTGACTTTTTTTAAAAGGTATGAGTTTAGTATATTCACTTTTTCGTTGAAATGAAGACACCCTTAAGACGTCAAGGTATTGTACTCTTTTTATCCATCTAGGGATTTTTCCACATGGTTTACCGAGGGGGTTTTTAATGAGGCAAGATGTCTTGATGCATTACATTCTTTTCCATTGTTTATCTTGCTTGGAAATCCTTATGACGAGATAAGGTAAAGAAGGGATGTGATCCTATCTACCAAGATGACATTTATCTAATTAAAGTCTTCTTCTCTTTTCCAAAAAACTGTTTAAGTATGTTTTGGTGTTAAAATGAGGTCCAAATTAGGTGAATGTTATAATATTTAGACCAAGTTGTAATTAGTATAAGATCAGATCTAGAGGATATGTGAAAAAGCCTCTAAAAACTCTTGTAATGGATTTAAGCCGCTTTTACACAAAAACTTGAGAAACTGTTTCTCCTTTTTTCTTGAGAGATTCAAGGTTATTCTTCACTACTCGATTCCTATCTCGGAGTGGGGTGCGTTGTTTCAAGAGATTGTCATTCCTCTTGTGGTTCACGCTTCAACCCACCTTCTATCAATCCCATTGTTAATCCTAGGTCGAGTATCTCCTCGGGTTTAAACCACTTCTTCCGCTTAGTTCCATCCTTTTTACCGAATAGTTAGATCGAGCATTTCTCTTCTTCTCAGTCATATTCATACAGTCTATTCCCTAAGACGAGCTCGATATCTTAGCAACCAGTGCCACATCATGTTTTGAATTGGGTTTTCCATTCACCACCCTCCTTCAAACTTAGTTGATGGTACACGCTCTTTAGATCAATCTTGGAGAAGAGTGTTGATGAGGCCCTGACACTAGCTCAAGCATCACTCTGAGAAGAACACGTGGAGGAACTCGAGGACTAACTTGAGGAAGAGAAGAACTCCAAAGCTCCTACCATACCACTGAGGATTATGAAGAGGAACATCACAAGCGTCTACAGGACAAGATTCAATGCATACATACAAGGAGCTCTAAGATGCGAGGAGAGCACCTGAGGGCACCCGAGAGATACCGATAGACCTTAGCGCGATAAGAGTGAGCCTCGAAAACTCTTGGGAGCTGAATTTTTTTTGAAGGTTTGAGTTTAGTATATTCACTTTTTCGTTGAAGTGAAGACACCCTTAAGACGTCAAGGTATTGTACTTTTTTTCTCCATCTCGGGATTTTTCCACATGGTTTACCGAGGGTGTTTTTAATTAGGCAAGATGTCTTGATGCATCACATTCTTTTCCATTGTTTATCTTGCTTGGAAATCCTTATTAGGAAATAAGGTAAAGAAGGGATGTGATCCTATCTACCAAGATGACATTTATCTAATTAAAGTCTTCTTCTCTTTTCCAAAAACCTGTTTAAGTATGTTTTGGTGTTAAAATGAGGTCCAAATTAGGTGAATGTTATAATATTTGGACCAAGTTATAATTAGTATCAGATAAGACCTATAGGATATGTGAAACAGCCTCTAAAAACTCTTGTAATGGATTTAAGCCGCTTTTACACAAAAACTTGAGAAACTTTTTCTCCTTTTTTCTTGAGAGATTCAAGGTTATTCTTCACTACTCGATTCCTAGCTCGGAGTGGGGTGCGTTGTTTCAAGAGATTGTCATTCCTCTTGTGGTTCACGCTTCAACCCACCTTCTATCAATCCCATTGTTAATCCTAGGTCGAGTATCTCCTTGGGTTTAAACCACTTCTTCCGCTTAGTTCCATCTTTTTTATCGAGTAGTTAGATCGAGCATTTCTCTTCTTCTCATTCCTATTCATACAGTCTATTCCCTAAGACGAGCTCGATATCTTAGCAACCAGTGCCACATCATGTTTTGAATGGGGTTTTCCATTCACCACCCTCCTTCAAACGTAGTTGATGGTACCCGCTCTTTAGATCAATCTTGGAGAAGAGTGTTGATGAGGCCCCGGCACTAGCTCAAGCATCAATCTGAGAAGAACACGTGGAGGAACCCGAGGACTAACTTGAGGAAGAGAAGAACTCCGAAGCTCCTACCATACCACTGAGGATTATGAAGAGGAACATCACAAGCGTCTACAGGACAAGATTCAAAGCCTACATACAAGGAGCTCTAAGATGCGAGGAGAGCACCTGAGGGCACCCGAGAGATACCGATAGACCTTAGCGCGATAACAGTGAGCCTCGAAAACTCTTGGGAGCTGACTTTTTTTAAAAGGTATGAGTTTAGTATATTCACTTTTTCGTTGAAATGAAGACACCCTTAAGACGTCAAGGTATTGTACTCTTTTTCTCCATCTAGGGATTTTTCCACATGGTTTACCGAGGGGGTTTTTAATGAGGCAAGATGTCTTGATGCATTACATTCTTTTCCATTGTTTATCTTGCTTGGAAATCCTTATGACGAGATAAGGTAAAGAAGGGATGTGATCCTATCTACCAAGATGACATTTATCTAATTAAAGTCTTCTTCTCTTTTCCAAAAAACTGTTTAAGTATGTTTTGGTGTTAAAATGAGGTCCAAATTAGGTGAATGTTATAATATTTAGACCAAGTTGTAATTAGTATAAGATCAGACCTAGAGGATATGTGAAACAGCCTCTAAAAACTCTTGTAATGGATTTAAGCCGCTTTTACACAAAAACTTGAGAAACTGTTTCTCCTTTTTTCTTGAGAGATTCAAGGTTATTCTTCACTACTCGATTCCTAGCTCGGAGTGGGGTGCGTTGTTTCAAGAGATTGTCATTCCTCTTGTGGTTCACGCTTCAACCCACCTTCTATCAATCCCATTGTTAATCCTAGGTCGAGTATCTCCTCGGGTTTAAACCACTTCTTCCGCTTAGTTCCATCCTTTTTACCGAGTAGTTAGATCGAGCATTTCTCTTCTTCTCAGTCATATTCATACAGTCTATTCCCTAAGACGAGCTCGATATCTTAGCAACCAGTGCCACATCATGTTTTGAATTGGGTTTTCCATTCACCACCCTCCTTCAAACTTAGTTGATGGTACCCGCTCTTTAGATCAATCTTGGAGAAGAGTGTTGATGAGGCCCTGACACTAGCTCAAGCATCACTCTGAGAAGAACACGTGGAGGAACCCGAGGACTAACTTGAGGAAGAGAAGAACTCCAAAGCTCCTACCATACCACTGAGGATTATGAAGAGGAACATCACAAGCGTCTACAGGACAAGATTCAATGCATACATACAAGGAGCTCTAAGATGCGAGGAGAGCACCTGAGGGCACCCGAGAGATACCGATAGACCTTAGCGCGATAAGAGTGAGCCTCGAAAACTCTTGGGAGCTGAATTTTTTTTGAAGGTTTGAGTTTAGTATATTCACTTTTTCGTTGAAGTGAAGACACCCTTAAGACGTCAAGGTATTGTACTTTTTTTCTCCATCTCGGGATTTTTCCACATGGTTTACCGAGGGTGTTTTTAATTAGGCAAGATGTCTTGATGCATCACATTCTTTTCCGTTGTTTATCTTGCTTGGAAATCCTTATTAGGAAATAAGGTAAAGAAGGGATGTGATCCTATCTACCAAGATGACATTTATCTAATTAAAGTCTTCTTCTCTTTTCCAAAAACCTGTTTAAGTATGTTTTGGTGTTAAAATGAGGTCCAAATTAGGTGAATGTTATAATATTTGGACCAAGTTGTAATTAGTATAAGATAAGACCTATAGGATATGTGAAAAAGCCTCTAAAAACTCTTGTAATGGATTTAAGCCGCTTTTACACAAAAACTTGAGAAACTTTTTCTCCTTTTTTCTTGAGAGATTCAAGGTTATTCTTCCCTACTCGATTCCTAGCTCGGAGTGGGGTGCGTTGTTTCAAGAGATTGTCATTCCTCTTGTGGTTCACGCTTCAACCCACCTTCTATCAATCCCATTGTTAATCCTAGGTCGAGTATCTCCTCGGGTTTAAACCACTTCTTCCGCTTAGTTCCATCCTTTTTACCGAGTAGTTAGATCGAGCATTTCTCTTCTTCTTAGTCCTATTCATACAGTCTATTCCCTAAGACGAACTTGATATCTTAGCAACCAGTGCCACATCATGTTTTGAATGGGGTTTTCCATTCACCACCCTTCTTCGTACTTACTTGATGGTACCCGCTCTTTAGATCAATCTTGGAGAAGAATGTTGATGAGGCCCCGGCACTAGCTCAAGCATCACTCTGAGAAGAACCCATGGAGGAAGCCGAGGACTAACTTGAGGAAGAGAAGAACTCCGAAGCTCCTACCATACCACTGAGGATTAAGAAGAGGAACATCACAAGCGTCTACAGGACAAGATTCAATGCATACATACAAGGAGCTCTAAGATGCGAGGAGAGCACCTGAGGGCACCCGAGAGATACCGATAGACCTTAGCGCGATAATAGTTAGCCTCGAAAACTCTTGGGAGCTGACTTTTTTTTGAAGGTAGGAGTTTAGTATATTCACTTTTTCGTTGAAGTGAAGACATCCTTAAGACTTCAAGGTATTGTACTCTTTTTCTCCATCTCGGGATTATTCCACATGGTTTACCGAGGGGGTTTTTAATGAAGCAAGATGTCTTGATGCATCACATTCTTTTCCATTTTTATCTTGCTTGGAAATCCTTATTACGAAATAAGGTAAAGAAGGGATGTGATCCTATCTACCAAGATGACATTTATCTAATTAAAGTCTTCTTCTCTTTTCCAAAAAACTGTTTAAGTATGTTTTGGTGTTAAAATGAGGTCCAAATTAGGTGAATGTTATAATATTTGGACCAAGTTATAATTAGTATCAGATAAGACCTATAGGATATGTGAAACAGCCTCTAAAAACTCTTGTAATGGATTTAAGCCGCTTTTACACAAAAACTTGAGAAACTTTTTCTCCTTTTTTCTTGAGAGATTCAAGGTTATTCTTCACTACTCGATTCCTAGCTCGGAGTGGGGTGCGTTGTTTCAAGAGATTGTCATTCCTCTTGTGGTTCACGCTTCAACCCACCTTCTATCAATCCCATTGTTAATCCTAGGTCAAGTATCTCCTCGGGTTTAAACCACTTCTTCCGCTTAGTTCCATCCTTTTTACCGAGTAGTTAGATCAAGCATTTCTCTTCTTCTCAATCCTATTCATACAGTCTATTCCCTAAGACGAGCTCGATATCTTAGCAACCAGTGCCACATCATGTTTTGAATTGGGTTTTCCATTCACCACCCTCCTTCAAACTTAGTTGATGGTACCCGCTCTTTAGATCAATCTTGGAGAAGAGTGTTGATGAGGCCCTGACACTAGCTCAAGCATCACTCTGAGAAGAACACGTGGAGGAACTCGAGGACTAACTTGAGGAAGAGAAGAACTCCAAAGCTCCTACCATACCACTGAGGATTATGAAGAGGAACATCACAAGCGTCTACAGGACAAGATTCAATGCATACATACAAGGAGCTCTAAGATGCGAGGAGAGCACCTGAGGGCACCCGAGAGATACCGATAGACCTTAGCGCGATAAGAGTGAGCCTCGAAAACTCTTGGGAGCTGAATTTTTTTTGAAGGTTTGAGTTTAGTATATTCACTTTTTCGTTGAAGTGAAGACACCCTTAAGACGTCAAGGTATTGTACTTTTTTTCTCCATCTCGGGATTTTTCCACATGGTTTACCGAGGGTGTTTTTAATTAGGCAAGATGTCTTGATGCATCACATTCTTTTCCATTGTTTATCTTGCTTGGAAATCCTTATTAGGAAATAAGGTAAAGAAGGGATGTGATCCTATCTACCAAGATGACATTTATCTAATTAAAGTCTTCTTCTCTTTTCCAAAAACCTGTTTTAAGTATGTTTTGGTGTTAAAATGAGGTCCAAATTAGGTGAATGTTATAATATTTGGACCAAGTTGTAATTAGTATAAGATAAGACCTATAGGATATGTGAAAAAGCCTCTAAAAACTCTTGTAATGGATTTAAGCCGCTTTTACCCAAAAACTTGAGAAACTGTTTCTCCTTTTTTCTTGAGAGATTCAAGGTTATTCTTCACTACTCGATTCCTAGCTCGAAGTGGGGTGCGTTGTTTCAAGAGATTGTCATTCCTCTTGTGGTTCACGCTTCAACCCACCTTCTATCAATGCCATTGTTAATCCTAGGTCGAGTATCTCCTCGGGTTTAAACCACTTCTTCCGCTTAGTTCCATCTTTTTTATCGAGTAGTTAGATCGAGCATTTGTCTTCTACTCATTCCTATTCATACAGTCTATTCCCTAAGACGAGCTCGATATCTTAGCAACCGGTGCCACATCATGTTTTGAATGGGGTTTTCCATTCACCACCCTCCTTCAAACTTAGTTGATGGTACCCGCTGTTTAGATCAATCTTGGAGAAGAGTGTTGATGAGGCCCCGGCACTAGCTCAAGCATCAATCTGAGAAGAACACGTGGAGGAACCCGAGGACTAACTTGAGGAAGAGAAGAACTCCGAAACTCCTACCATACCACTGAGGATTATGAAGAGGAACATCACAAGCGTCTACAGGACAAGATTCAAAGCATACATACAAGGAGCTCTAAGATGCGAGGAGAGCACCTGAGGGCACCCGAGAGATACCGATAGACCTTAGCGCGATAACAGTGAGCCTCGAAAACTCTTGGGAGCTGACTTTTTTTAAAAGGTATGAGTTTAGTATCTTCACTTTTTCGTTGAAGTGAAGACACCCTTAAGACGTCAAGGTATTGTACTCTTTTTCTCCACCTCGGGATTTTTCCACATGGTTTACCGAGGGGTTTTTAATGAGGCAAGATCTCTTGATGCATCACATTCTTTACCATTATTTATCTTTCTTGGAAATCCCTCCGACGAAATAAGGTAAACAAGGGATGTGACCCTATCTACCAAGATGACATTTATCTAATTAAAGTCTTCTTCTCTTTTCCAAAAAACTGTTTAAGTATGTTTTGGTGTTAAAATGAGGTCCAAATTAGGCGAATGTTATAATATTTGGACCAAGTTGTAATTAGTATAAGATCAGACCTAGAGGATATGTGAAAAAGCCTCTAAAAATTCTTGTAATGGATTTAAGCCGCTTTTACACAAAAACTTGAGAAACTTTTTCTCCTTTTTTTTTGAGAGATTCAAGGTTATTCTTCACTCCTCAATTCCTAGCTCGGAGTGGGGTGTATTGTATCAAGATATTGTCACTCCTCTTGTGGTTCACGCTTCAACCCACCTTCTATCAATCCCATTGTTAATCCTAGGTCGAGTATCTCCTTGGGTTTAAACCACTTCTTCCGCTTAGTTCCATCTTTTTTATCGAGTAGTTAGATCGAGCATTTCTCTTCTTCTCATTCCTATTCATACAGTCTATTCCCTAAGACGAGCTCGATATCTTAGCAACCGGTGCCACATCATGTTTTGAATGGGGTTTTCCATTCACCACCCTCCTTCAAACTTAGTTGATGGTACCCGCTCTTTAGATCAATCTTGGAGAAGAGTGTTGATGAGGCCCCGGCACTAGCTCAAGCATCAATCTGAGAAGAACACGTGGAGGAACCCGAGGAATAACTTGAGGAAGAGAAGAACTCCGAAGCTCCTACCATACCACTGAGGATTATGAAGAGGAACATCACAAGCGTCTACAGGACAAGATTCAAAGCATACATACAAGGAGCTCTAAGATGCGAGGACAGCACCTGAGGGCACCCGAGAGATACCGATAGACCTTAGCGCGATAACAGTGAGCCTCGAAAACTCTTGGGAGCTGACTTTTTTTAAAAGGTATGAGTTTAGTATATTCACTTTTTCGTTGAAATGAAGACACCCTTAAGACGTCAAGGTATTGTACTCTTTTTCTCCATCTAGGGATTTTTCCACATGGTTTACCGAGGGGGATTTTAATGAGGCAAGATGTCTTGATGCATTACATTCTTTTCCATTGTTTATCTTGCTTGGAAATCCTTATGACGAGATAAGGTAAAGAAGGGATGTGATCCTATCTACCAAGATGACATTTATCTAATTAAAGTCTTCTTCTCTTTTCCAAAAAACTGTTTAAGTATGTTTTGGTGTTAAAATGAGGTCCAAATTAGGTGAATGTTATAATATTTAGACCAAGTTGTAATTAGTATAAGATCAGACCTAGAGGATATGTGAAAAAGCCTCTAAAAACTCTTGTAATGGATTTAAGCCGCTTTTACCCAAAAACTTGAGAAACTGTTTCTCCTTTTTTCTTGAGAGATTCAAGGTTATTCTTCACTACTCGATTCCTAGCTCGGAGTGGGGTGCGTTGTTTCAAGAGATTGTCATTCCTCTTGTGGTTCACGCTTCAACCCACCTTCTATCAATCCCATAGTTAATCCTAGGTCGAGTATCTCCTCGGGTTTAAACCACTTCTTCCGCTTAGTTCCATCCTTTTTACCGAGTA
The DNA here is from genome assembly GCA_963922655.1 of Cardamine chenopodiifolia. Taxonomy (NCBI): domain Eukaryota; kingdom Viridiplantae; phylum Streptophyta; class Magnoliopsida; order Brassicales; family Brassicaceae; genus Cardamine; species Cardamine chenopodiifolia. The sequence goes on along the minus strand of OZ000476.1, from coordinate 8,652,397 downwards.
GTTAGATCGAGCATTTCTCTTCTTCTCAGTCCTATTCATACAGTCTATTCCCTAAGACGAACTTGATATCTTAGCAACCGGTGCCACATCATGTTTTGAATGGGGTTTTCCATTCACCACCCTCCTTCATACTTACTTGATGGTACCAGCTCTTTAGATCAATCTTGGAGAAGAATGTTGATGAGGCCCCGGCACTAGCTCAAGCATCACTCTGAGAAGAACACATGGAGGAACCCGAGGACTAACTTGAGGAAGAGAAGAACTCCGAAGCTCCAACCATACCACTCAGGATTATGAAGAGGAACATCACAAGCGTCTACAGGACAAGATTTAATGCATACATACAAGGAGCTCTAAGATGCGAGGACAGCACCTGAGGGCACCCGAGAGATGCCGATAGACCTTAGCGCAATAACAGTGAGCCTAGAAAACTCTTGGGAGCTGACTTTTTTTGGAAGGCATGAGTTTAGTATCTTCACTTTTTCGTTGAAGTGAAGACACCCTTAAGACGTCAAGGTATTGTACTCTTTTTCTCCACCTCGGGATTTTTCCACATGGTTTACCGAGGGGTTTTTAATGAGGCAAGATCTCTTGATGCATCACATTCTTTACCATTGTTTATCTTTCTTGGAAATCCCTCCGACGAAATAAGGGAAACAAGGGATGTGACCCTATCTACCAAGATGACATTTATCTAATTAAAGTCTTCTTCTCTTTTCCAAAAAACTGTTTAAGTATGTTTTGGTGTTAAAATGAGGTCCAAATTAGGTGAATGTTATAATATTTGGACCAAGTTGTAATTAGTATAAGATCAGACCTAGAGGATATGTGAAAAAGCCTCTAAAGACTCTTGTAATGGATTAAACCTCTTTTACACAAAAACTTGAGAAACTGTTTCTCCTTTTCTCTTGATAGATTCAAGGTTATTCTTCACTTCTTGATTCCTAGCTCGGAGTGGGGTGCGCTGTATCAGGAGATTGGTACTCCTCTTGGGTTCACGCTTCAACCCACCTTCTATCAATCCCATAGTTAATCCTAGGTCGAGTATCTCCTCGGGTTTAAACCACTTCTTCCTCTTAGTTCCATCCTTTTTACCGAGTAGTTAGATCGAGCATTTCTCTTCTTCTCAGTCCTATTCATACAGTCTATTCCCTAAGACGAACTTGATATCTTAGCAACCGGTGCCACATCATGTTTTGAATGGGGTTTTCCATTCACCACCCTTCTTCATACTTACTTGATGGTACCCGCTCTTTAGATCAATCTTGGAGAAGAGTGTTGATGAGGCCCCGGCACTAGCTCAAGCATCACTCTGAGAAGAACACGTGGAGGAACCCGAGGACTAACTTGAGGAAGAGAAGAACTCCGAAGCTCCTACCATACCACTGAGGATTATGAAGAGGAACATCACAAACGTCTACAGGACAAGATTTAATGCATACATACAAGGAGCTCTAAGATGCGAGGAGAGCACTTGAGGGCACCCGAGAGATGCCGATAGACCTTAGCGCAATAACAGTGAGCCTAGAAAACTCTTGGGAGCTGACTTTTTTTGGAAGGCATGAGTTTAGTATCTTCACTTTTTCGGTGAAGTGAAGACACCCTTAAGACGTCAAGGTATTGTACTCTTTTTCTCCACCTCGGGATTTTTCCACATGGTTTACTGAGGGGTTTTTAATGAGGCAAGATCTCTTGATGCATCACATTCTTTACCATTGTTTATCTTTCTTGGAAATCCCTACGACGAAATAAGGTAAACAAGGGATGTGACCCTATCTACCAAGATGACATTTATCTAATTAAAGTCTTCTTCTCTTTTCCAAAAAACTGTTTAAGTATGTTTTGGTGTTAAAATGAGGTCCAAATTAGGTGTATGTTATAATATTTGGACCAAGTTGTAATTAGTATAAGATCAGACCTAGAGGATATGTGAAAAAGAGTCTAAAGACTCTTGTAATGGATTAAACCGCTTTTACACAAAAACTCGAGAAACTTTTTCTTCTTTTCTCTTGATAGATTCAAGGTTATTCTTCACTTCTTGATTCCTAGCTCTGAGTGGGGTGCGCTGTATCAGGAGATTGGTACTCCTCTTGGGTTCACGCTTCAACCCACCTTCTATCAATCCCATAGTTAATCCTAGGTCGAGTATCTCCTCGGGTTTAAACCACTTCTTCCTCTTAGTTCCATCCTTTTTACCGAGTAGTTAGATCGAGCATTTCTCTTCTTCTCAGTCCTATTCATACAGTCTATTCCCTAAGACGAGCTTGATATCTTAGCAACCGGTGCCACATCATGTTTTGAATGGGGTTTTCCATTCACCACCCTCCTTCATACGTACTTGATGGTACCTGCTCTTTAGATCAATCTTGAAGAAGAGTGTTGATGAGGCCCCGGCACTAGCTCAAGCATCACTCTTAGAAGAACACATGGAGGAACCCGAGGACTAACTTGAGGAAGAGAAGAACTCCGAAGCTCCTACCATACCACTGAGGATTATGAAGAGGAACATCACAAGCGTCTACAAGACAAGATTTCATGCATACATACAAGGAGCTCTAAGATGCGAGGAGAGCACCTGAGGGCACCCGAGAGATGCCGATAGACCTTAGCGCAATAACAGTGAGCCTAGAAAACTCTTGGGAGCTGACTTTTTTTGGAAGGCATGAGTTTAGTATCTTCACTTTTTCGTTGAAGTGAAGACACCCTTAAGACGTCAAGGTATTGTACTCTTTTTCTCCACCTCGGGATTTTTCCACATGGTTTACTGAGGGGTTTTTAATGAGGCAAGATCTCTTGATGCATCACATTCTTTACCATTGTTTATCTTTCTTGGAAATCCCTACGACGAAATAAGGTAAACAAGGGATGTGACCCTATCTACCAAGATGACATTTATCTAATTAAAGTCTTCTTCTCTTTTCCAAAAAACTGTTTAAGTATGTTTTGGTGTTAAAATGAGGTCCAAATTAGGTGTATGTTATAATATTTGGACCAAGTTGTAATTAGTATAAGATCAGACCTAGAGGATATGTGAAAAAGCATCTAAAGACTCTTGTAATGGATTGAACCGCTTTTACACAAAAACTCGAGAAACTTTTTCTCCTTTTCTCTTGATAGATTCAAGGTTATTCTTCACTTCTTGATTCCTAGCTCTGAGAGGGGTGCGCTGTATCAGGAGATTGGTACTCCTCTTGGGTTCACGCTTCAACCCACCTTCTATCAATCCCATAGTTAATCCTAGGTCGAGTATCTCCTCGTGTTTAAACCACTTCTTCCACTTAGTTCCATCCTTTTTACCGAGTAGTTAGATCGAGCATTTCTCTTCTTCTCAGTCCTATTCATACAGTCTATTCCCTAAGACGAGCTTGATATCTTAGCAACCGGTGCCACATCATGTTTTGAATGGGGTTTTCCATTCACCACCCTCCTTCATACTTACTTGATGGTACCCGCTCTTTAGATCAATCTTGGAGAAGAGTGTTGATGAGGCCCCGGCACTAGCTCAAGCATCACTCTGAGAAGAACACGTGGAGGAACCCGAGGACTAACTTGAGGAAGAGAAGAACTCCGAAGCTCCTACCATACCACTGAGGATTATGAAGAGGAACATCACAAGCGTCTACAGGACAAGATTTAATGCATACATACAAGGAGCTCTAAGATGCGAGGAGAGCACCTGAGGGCACCCGAGAGATGCCGATAGACCATAGCGCAATAACAGTGAGCCTAGAAAACTCATGGGAGCTGACTTTTTTTGGAAGGCATGAGTTTAGTATCTTCACTTTTTCGTTGAAGTGAAGACACCCTTAAGACGTCAAGGTATTGTACTCTTTTTCTCCACCTCGGGATTTTTCCACATGGTTTACTAAGGGGTTTTTAATGAGGCAAGATCTCTTGATGCATCACATTCTTTACCATTGTTTATCTTTCTTGGAAATCCCTACGACGAAATAAGGTAAACAAGGGATGTGACCCTATCTACCAAGATGACATTTATCTAATTAAAGTCTTCTTCTCTTTTCCAAAAAACTGTTTAAGTATGTTTTGGTGTTAAAATGAGGTCCAAATTAGGTGTATGTTATAATATTTGGACCAAGTTGTAATTAGTATAAGATCAGACCTAGAGGATATGTGAAAAAGCATCTAAAGACTCTTGTAATGGATTGAACCGCTTTTACACAAAAACTCGAGAAACTTTTTCTCCTTTTCTCTTGATAGATTCAAGGTTATTCTTCACTTCTTGATTCCTAGCTCTGAGAGGGGTGCGCTGTATCAGGAGATTGGTACTCCTCTTGGGTTCACGCTTCAACCCACCTTCTATCAATCCCATAGTTAATCCTAGGTCGAGTATCTCCTCGGGTTTAAACCACTTCTTCCTCTTAGTTCCATCCTTTTTACCGAGTAGTTAGATCGAGCATTTCTCTTCTTCTCAGTCCTATTCATACAGTCTATTCCCTAAGACGAGCTTGATATCTTAGCAACCGGTGCCACATCATGTTTTGAATGGGGTTTTCCATTCACCACCCTCCTTCATACGTACTTGATGGTACCTGCTCTTTAGATCAATCTTGAAGAAGAGTGTTGATGAGGCCCCGGCACTAGCTCAAGCATCACTCTGAGAAGAACACATGGAGGAACCCGAGGACTAACTTGAGGAAGAGAAGAACTCCGAAGCTCCTACCATACCACTGAGGATTATGAAGAGGAACATCACAAGCGTCTACAGGACAAGATTTAATGCATACATACAAGGAGCTCTAAGATGCGAGGAGAGCACCTGAGGGCACCCGAGAGATGCCGATAGACCATAGCGCAATAACAGTGAGCCTAGAAAACTCATGGGAGCTGACTTTTTTTGGAAGGCATGAGTTTAGTATCTTCACTTTTTCGTTGAAGTGAAGACACCCTTAAGACGTCAAGGTATTGTACTCTTTTTCTCCACCTCGGGATTTTTCCACATGGTTTACTAAGGGGTTTTTAATGAGGCAAGATCTCTTGATGCATCACATTCTTTACCATTGTTTATCTTTCTTGGAAATCCCTACGACGAAATAAGGTAAACAAGGGATGTGACCCTATCTACCAAGATGACATTTATCTAATTAAAGTCTTCTTCTCTTTTCCAAAAAACTGTTTAAGTATGTTTTGCTGTTAAAATGAGGTCCAAATTAGGTGTATGTTATAATATTTGGACCAAGTTGTAATTAGTATAAGATCAGACCTAGAGGATATGTGAAAAAGCGTCTAAAGACTCTTGTAATGGATTGAACCGCTTTTACACAAAAACTCGAGAAACTTTTTCTCCTTTTCTCTTGATAGATTCAAGGTTATTCTTCACTTCTTGATTCCTAGCTCTGAGTGGGGTGCGCTGTATCAGGAGATTGGTACTCCTCTTGGGTTCACGCTTCAACCCACCTTCTATCAATCCCATAGTTCATCCTAGGTCGAGTATCTCCTCGTGTTTAAACCACTTCTTCCACTTAGTTCCATCCTTTTTACCGAGTAGTTAGATCGAGCATTTCTCTTCTTCTCAGTCCCATTCATACAGTCTATTCCCTAAGACGAGCTTGATATCTTAGCAACCGGTGCCACATCATGTTTTGAATGGGGTTTTCCATTCACCACCCTCCTTCATACTTACTTGATGGTACCCGCTCTTTAGATCAATCTTGGAGAAGAGTGTTGATGAGGCCCCGGCACTAGCTCAAGCATCACTCTGAGAAGAACACGTGGAGGAACCCGAGGACTAACTTGAGGAAGAGAAGAACTCCGAAGCTCCTACCATACCACTGAGGATTATGAAGAGGAACATCACAAGCGTCTACAGGACAAGATTTAATGCATACATACAAGGAGCTCTAAGATGCGAGGAGAGCACCTGAGGGCACCCGAGAGATGCCGATAGACCTTAGCGCAATAACAGTGAGCCTAGAAAACTCTTGGGAGCTGACTTTTTTTGGAAGGCATGAGTTTAGTATCTTCACTTTTTCGGTGAAGTGAAGACACCCTTAAGACGTCAAGGTATTGTACTCTTTTTCTCCACCTCGGGATTTTTTCACATGGTTTACTGAGGGGTTTTTAATGAGGCAAGATCTCTTGATGCATCACATTCTTTACCATTGTTTATCTTTCTTGGAAATCCCTACGACGAAATAAGGTCAACAAGGGATGTGACCCAATCTACCAAGATGACATTTATCTAATTAAAGTCTTCTTCTCTTTTCCAAAAAACTGTTTAAGTATGTTTTGGTGTTAAAATGAGGTCCAAATTAGGTGTATGTTATAATATTTGGACCAAGTTGTAATTAGTATAAGATCAGACCTAGAGGATATGTGAAAAAGCGTCTAAAGACTCTTGTAATGGATTGAACCGCTTTTACACAAAAACTTGAGAAACTTTTTCTCCTTTTCTCTTGATAGATTCAAGGTTATTCTTCACTTCTTGATTCCTAGCTCTGAGTGGGGTGCGCTGTATCAGGAGATTGGTACTCCTCTTGGGTTCACGCTTCAACCCACCTTCTATCAATCCCATAGTTCATCCTAGGTCGAGTATCTCCTCGTGTTTAAACCACTTCTTCCACTTAGTTCCATCCTTTTTACCGAGTAGTTAGATCGAGCATTTCTCTTCTTCTCAGTCCTATTCATACAGTCTATTCCCTAAGACGAGCTTGATATCTTAGCAACCGGTGCCACATCATGTTTTGAATGGGGTTTTCCATTCACCACCCTCCTTCATACTTACTTGATGGTACCCGCTCTTTAGATCAATCTTGGAGAAGAGTGTTGATGAGGCCCCGGCACTAGCTCAAGCATCACTCTGAGAAGAACACATGGAGGAAGCCGAGGACTAACTTGAGGAAGAGAAGAACTCCGAAGCTCCTACCATACCACTGAGGATTATGAAGAGGAACATCACAAGCGTTTACAGGACAAGATTTAATGCATACATACAAGGAGCACTAAGGTGCGAGGAGAGCACCTGAGGGCACCCGAGAGATGCCGATAGACCTTAGCGCAATAACAGTGAGCCTAGAAAACTCTTGGGAGCTGACTTTTTTTGGAAGGCATGAGTTTAGTATCTTCACTTTTTCGGTGAAGTGAAGACACCCTTAAGACGTCAAGGTATTGTACTCTTTTTCTCCACCTCGGGATTTTTCCACATGGTTTACTGAGGGGTTTTTAATGAGGCAAGATCTCTTGATGCATCACATTCTTTACCATTGTTTATCTTTCTTGGAAATCCCTACGACGAAATAAGGTAAACAAGGGATGTGACCCTATCTACCAAGATGACATTTATCTAATTAAAGTCTTCTTCTCTTTTCCAAAAAACTGTTTAAGTATGTTTTGGTGTTAAAATGAGGTCCAAATTAGGTGTATGTTATAATATTTGGACCAAGTTGTAATTAGTATAAGATCAGACCTAGAGGATATGTGAAAAAGCGTCTAAAGACTCTTGTAATGGATTGAACCGCTTTTACACAAAAACTCGAGAAACTTTTTCTCCTTTTCTCTTGATAGATTCAAGGTTATTCTTCACTTCTTGATTCCTAGCTCTGAGTGGGGTGCGCTGTATCAGGAGATTGGTACTCCTCTTGGGTTCACGCTTCAACCCACCTTCTATCAATCCCATAGTTCATCCTAGGTCGAGTATCTCCTCGTGTTTAAACCACTTCTTCCACTTAGTTCCATCCTTTTTACCGAGTAGTTAGATCGAGCATTTCTCTTCTTCTCAGTCCTATTCATACAGTCTATTCCCTAAGACGAGCTTGATATCTTAGCAACCGGTGCCACATCATGTTTTGAATGGGGTTTTCCATTCACCACCCTCCTTCATACTTACTTGATGGTACCCGCTCTTTAGATCAATCTTGGAGAAGAGTGTTGATGAGGCCCCGGCACTAGCTCAAGCATCACTCTGAGAAGAACACATGGAGGAAGCCGAGGACTAACTTGAGGAAGAGAAGAACTCCGAAGCTCCTACCATACCACTGAGGATTATGAAGAGGAACATCACAAGCGTTTACAGGACAAGATTTAATGCATACATACAAGGAGCACTAAGGTGCGAGGAGAGCACCTGAGGGCACCCGAGAGATGCCGATAGACCTTAGCGCAATAACAGTGAGCCTAGAAAACTCTTGGGAGCTGACTTTTTTTGGAAGGCATGAGTTTAGTATCTTCACTTTTTCGGTGAAGTGAAGACACCCTTAAGACGTCAAGGTATTGTACTCTTTTTCTCCACCTCGGGATTTTTCCACATGGTTTACTGAGGGGTTTTTAATGAGGCAAGATCTCTTGATGCATCACATTCTTTACCATTGTTTATCTTTCTTGGAAATCCCTACGACGAAATAAGGTAAACAAGGGATGTGACCCTATCTACCAAGATGACATTTATCTAATTAAAGTCTTCTTCTCTTTTCCAAAAAACTGTTTAAGTATGTTTTGGTGTTAAAATGAGGTCCAAATTAGGTGTATGTTATAATATTTGGACCAAGTTGTAATTAGTATAAGATCAGACCTAGAGGATATGTGAAAAAGCGTCTAAAGACTCTTGTAATGGATTGAACCGCTTTTACACAAAAACTCGAGAAACTTTTTCTCCTTTTCTCTTGATAGATTCAAGGTTATTCTTCACTTCTTGATTCCTAGCTCTGAGTGGGGTGCGCTGTATCAGGAGATTGGTACTCCTCTTGGGTTCACGCTTCAACCCACCTTCTATCAATCCCATAGTTCATCCTAGGTCGAGTATCTCCTCGTGTTTAAACCACTTCTTCCACTTAGTTCCATCCTTTTTACCGAGTAGTTAGATCGAGCATTTCTCTTCTTCTCAGTCCTATTCATACAGTCTATTCCCTAAGACGAGCTTGATATCTTAGCAACCGGTGCCACATCATGTTTTGAATGGGGTTTTCCATTCACCACCCTCCTTCATACTTACTTGATGGTACCCGCTCTTTAGATCAATCTTGGAGAAGAGTGTTGATGAGGCCCCGGCACTAGCTCAAGCATCACTCTGAGAAGAACACATGGAGGAAGCCGAGGACTAACTTGAGGAAGAGAAGAACTCCGAAGCTCCTACCATACCACTGAGGATTATGAAGAGGAACATCACAAGCGTTTACAGGACAAGATTTAATGCATACATACAAGGAGCACTAAGGTGCGAGGAGAGCACCTGAGGGCACCCGAGAGATGCCGATAGACCTTAGCGCAATAACAGTGAGCCTAGAAAACTCTTGGGAGCTGACTTTTTTTGGAAGGCATGAGTTTAGTATCTTCACTTTTTCGGTGAAGTGAAGACACCCTTAAGACGTCAAGGTATTGTACTCTTTTTCTCCACCTCGGGATTTTTCCACATGGTTTACTGAGGGGTTTTTAATGAGGCAAGATCTCTTGATGCATCACATTCTTTACCATTGTTTATCTTTCTTGGAAATCCCTACGACGAAATAAGGTAAACAAGGGATGTGACCCTATCTACCAAGATGACATTTATCTAATTAAAGTCTTCTTCTCTTTTCCAAAAAACTGTTTAAATATGTTTTGGTGTTAAAATGAGGTCCAAATTAGGTGTATGTTATAATATTTGGACCAAGTTCTAATTAGTATAAGATCAGACCTAGAGGATATGTGAAAAAGCGTCTAAAGACTCTTGTAATGGATTGAACCGCTTTTACACAAAAACTCGAGAAACTTTTTCTCCTTTTCTCTTGATAGATTCAAGGTTATTCTTCACTTCTTGATTCCTAGCTCTGAGTGGGGTGCGCTGTATCAGGAGATTGGTACTCCTCTTGGGTTCACGCTTCAACCCACCTTCTATCATTCCCATAGTTAATCCTAGGTCGAGTATCTCCTCGGGTTTAAACCACTTCTTCCTCTTAGTTCCATCCTTTTTACCGAGTAGTTAGATCGAGCATTTCTCTTCTTCTCAGTCCTATTCATACAGTCTATTCCCTAAGACGAGCTTGATATCTTAGCAACCGGTGCCACATCCTGTTTTGAATGGGGTTTTCCATTCACCACCCTCCTTCATACTTACTTGATGGTACCTGCTCTTTAGATCAATCTTGAAGAAGAGTGTTGATGAGGCCCCGGCACTAGCTCAAGCATCACTCTGAGAAGAACACGTGGAGGAACCCGAGGACTAACTTGGGGAAGAGAAGAACTCCGAAGCTCCTACCATACCACTGAGGATTATGAAGAGGAACATCACAAGCGTCTCCAGGACAAGATTTAATGCATACATACAAGGAGCTCTAAGATGCGAGGAGAGCACCTGAGGGCACCCGAGAGATGCCGATAGACCATAGCGTAATAACAGTGAGCCTAGAAAACTCATGGGAGCTGACTTTTTTTGGAAGGCATGAGTTTAGTATCTTCACTTTTTCGTTGAAGTGAAGACACCCTTAAGACGTTAAGGTATTGTACTCTTTTTCTCCACCTCGGGATTTTTCCACATGGTTTACCGAGGGGTTTTTAATGAGGCAAGATCTCTTGATGCATCACATTCTTTACGATTGTTTATCTTTCTTTGAAATCCCTACGACGAAATAAGGTAAAGAAGGGATGTGACCCTATCTACCAAGATGACATTTATCTAATTAAAGTCTTCTTCTCTTTTCCAAAAAACTGTTTAAGTATGTTTTGCTGTTAAAATGAGGTCCAAATTAGGTGTATGTTATAATATTTGGACCAAGTTGTAATTAGTATAAGATCAGACCTAGAGGATATGTGAAAAAGCGTCTAAAGACTCTTGTAATGGATTGAACCGCTTTTACACAAAAACTCGAGAAACTTTTTCTCCTTTTCTCTTGATAGATTCAAGGTTATTCTTCACTTCTTGATTCCTAGCTCTGAGTGGGGTGCGCTGTATCAGGAGATTGGTACTCCTCTTGGGTTCACGCTTCAACCCACCTTCTATCAATCCCATAGTTAATCCTAGTGCGAGTATCTCCTCGTGTTTAAACCACTTCTTCCACTTAGTTCCATCCTTTTTACCGAGTAGTTAGATCGAGCATTTCTCTTCTTCTCATTCCTATTCATACAGTCTATTCCCTAAGACGAGCTTGATATCTTAGCAACCGGTGCCACATCATGTTTTGAATGGGGTTTTCCATTCACCACCCTCCTTCATACTTACTTGATGGTACCCACTCTTTAGATCAATCTTGGAGAAGAGTGTTGATGAGGCCCCGGCACTAGCTCAAGCATCACTCTGAGAAGAACACGTGGAGGAAGCCGAGGACTAACTTGAGGAAGAGAAGAACTCCGAAGCTCCTACCATACCACTGAGGATTATGAAGAGGAACATCACAAGCGTTTACAGGACAAGATTTAATGCATACATACAAGGAGCTCTAAGGTGCGAGGAGAGCACCTGAGGGCACCCGAGAGATGCCGATAGACCTTAGCGCAATAACAGTGAGCCTAGAAAACTCTTGGGAGCTGACTTTTTTTGGAAGGCATGAGTTTAGTATCTTCACTTTTTCGGTGAAGTGAAGACACCCTTAAGACGTCAAGGTATTGTACTCTTTTTCTCCACCTCGGGATTTTTCCACATGGTTTATTGAGGGGTTTTTAATGAGGCAAGATCTCTTGATGCATCACATTCTTTACCATTGTTTATCTTTCTTGGAAATCCCTACGACGAAATAAGGTAAACAAGGGATGTGACCCTATCTACCAAGATGACATTTATCTAATTAAAGTCTTCTTCTCTTTTCCAAAAAACTGTTTAAGTATGTTTTGCTGTTAAAATGAGGTCCAAATTAGGTGTATGTTATAATATTTGGACCAAGTTGTAATTAGTATAAGATCAGACCTAGAGGATATGTGAAAAAGCGTCTAAAGACTCTTGTAATGGATTGAACCGCTTTTACACAAAAACTCGAGAAACTTTTTCTCCTTTTCTCTTGATAGATTCAAGGTTATTCTTCACTTCTTGATTCCTAGCTCTGAGTGGGGTGCGCTGTATCAGGAGATTGGTACTCCTCTTGGGTTCACGCTTCAACCCACCTTCTATCAATCCCATAGTTAATCCTAGGTCGAGTATCTCCTCGTGTTTAAACCACTTCTTCCACTTAGTTCCACCCTTTTTACCGAGTAGTTAGATCGAGCATTTCTCTTCTTCTCAGTCCTATTCATACAGTCTATTCCCTAAGACGAGCTTGATATCTTAGCAACCGGTGCCACATCATGTTTTGAATGGGGTTTTCCATTCACCACCCTCCTTCATACTTACTTGATGGTACCTGCTCTTTAGATCAATCTTGGAGAAGAGTGTTGATGAGGCCCCGACACTAGCTCAAGCATCACTCTGAGAAGAACACGTGGAGGAAGCCGAGGACTAACTTGAGGAAGAGAAGAACTCCGAAGCTCCTACCATACCACTGAGGATTATGAAGAGGAACATCACAAGCGTTTACAGGACAAGATTTAATGCATACATACAAGGAGCTCTAAGGTGCGAGGAGAGCACCTGAGGGCACCCGAGAGATGCCGATAGACCTTAGCGCAATAACAGTGAGCCTAGAAAACTCTTGGGAGCTGACTTTTTTTGGAAGGCATGAGTTTAGTATCTTCACTTTTTCGGTGAAGTGAAGACACCCTTAAGACGTCAAGGTATTGTACTCTTTTTCTCCACCTCGGGATTTTTCCACATGGTTTATTGAGGGGTTTTTAATGAGGCAAGATCTCTTGATGCATCACATTCTTTACCATTGTTTATCTTTCTTGGAAATCCCTACGACGAAATAAGGTAAACAAGGGATGTGACCCTATCTACCAAGATGACATTTATCTAATTAGAGTCTTCTTCTCTTTTCCAAAATACTGTTAAAGTATGTTTTGGTGTTAAAATGAGGTCCAAATTAGGTGTATGTTATAATATTTGGACCAAGTTGTAATTAGTATAAGATCAGACCTAGAGGATATGTGAAAAAGCGTCTAAAGACTCTTGTAATGGATTGAACCGCTTTTACACAAAAACTTGAGAAACTTTTTCTCCTTTTCTCTTGATAGATTCAAGGTTATTCTTCACTTCTTGATTCCTAGCTCTGAGTGGGGTGCGCTGTATCAGGAGATTGGTACTCCTCTTGGGTTCACGCTTCAACCCACCTTCTATCAATCCCATAGTTAATCCTAGGTCGAGTATCTCCTCGTGTTTAAACCACTTGTTCCACTTAGTTCCATCCTTTTTACCGAGTAGTTAGATCGAGCATTTCTCTTCTTCTCAGTCCTATTCATACAGTCTATTCCCTAAGACGAGCTTGATATCTTAGCAACCGGTGCCACATCATGTTTTGAATGGGGTTTTCCATTCACCACCCTCCTTCATACTTACCTGATGGTACCCGCTCTTTAGATCAATCTTGGAGAAGAGTGTTGATGAGGCCCCGGCACTAGCTCAAGCATCACTCTGAGAAGAACACGTGGAGGAACCCGAGGACTAACTTGAGGAAGAGAAGAACTCCGAAGCTCCTACCATACCACTGAGGATTATGAAGAGGAACATCACAAGCGTCTACAGGACAAGATTTAATGCATACATACAAGGAGCTCTAAGATGCAAGGAAAGCACCTGAGGGCACCCGAGAGATGCCGATAGACCATAGCGCAATAACAGTGAGCCTAGAAAACTTATGGGAGCTGAATTTTTTTGGAAGGCATGAGTTTAGTATCTTCACTTTTTCGTTGAAGTGAAGACACCCTTAAGACGTCAAGGTATTGTACTCTTTTTCTCCACCTCGGGATTTTTCCACATGGTTTACTGAGGGGTTTTTAATGAGGCAAGATCTCTTGATGCATCACATTCTTTACCATTGTTTATCTTTCTTGGAAATCCCTACGACAAAATAAGGTAAACAAGGGATGTGACCCTATCTACCAAGATGACATTTATCTAATTAAAGTCTTCTTCTCTTTTCCAAAAAACTGTTTAAGTATGTTTTGGTGTTAAAATGAGGTCCAAATTAGGTGTATGTTATAATATTTGGACCAAGTTGTAATTAGTATAAGATCAGACCTAGAGGATATGTGAAAAAGCGTCTAAAGACTCTTGTAATGGATTAAACCGCTTTTACACAAAAACTCGAGAAACTTTTTCTCCTTTTCTCTTGATAGATTCAAGGTTATTCTTCACTTCTTGATTCCTAGCTCTGAGTGGGGTGCGCTGTATCAGGAGATTGGTACCTCTCTTGGGTTCACGCTTCAACCCACCTTCTATCAATCCCATAGTTAATCCTAGGTCGAGTATCTCCTCGGGTTTAAACCACTTCTTCCACTTAGTTCCATCCTTTTTACCGAGTAGTTAGATCGAGCATTTCTCTTCTTCTCAGTCCTATTCATACAGTCTATTCCCTAAGACGAGCTTGATATCTTAGCAACCGGTGCCACATCATGTTTTTAATGGGGTTTTCCATTCACCACCCTCCTTCATACTTACTTGATGGTACCCGCTCTTTAGATCAATCTTGGAGAAGAGTGTTGATGAGGCCCCGGCACTAGCTCAAGCATCACTCTGAGAAGAACACGTGGAGGAAGCCGAGGACTAACTTGAGGAAGAGAAGAACTCCGAAGCTCCTACCATACCACTGAGGATTATGAAGAGGAACATCACAAGCGTCTACAGGACAAGATTCAATGCATACATACAAGGAGCTCTAAGATGCGAGGAGAGCACCTGAGGGCACCCGAGAGATACCGATAGACCTTAGCGCGATAACAGTGAGCCTAGAAAACTCATGGGAGCTGACTTTTTTTGGAAGGCATGAGTTTAGTATCTTCACTTTTTCGTTGAAGTGAAGACACCCTTAAGACGTTAAGGTATTGTACTCTTTTTCTCCACCTCGGGATTTTTCCACATGGTTTACCGAGGGGTTTTTAAGGAGGCAAGATCTCTTGATGCATCACATTCTTTACCATTGTTTATCTTTCTTGGAAAACCCTAAGACGAAAGAAGGTAAACAAGGGATGTGACCCTATCTACCAAGATGTCATTTATCAAATTAAAGTCTTCTTCTCTTTTCCAAAAAACTGTTTAAGTATGTTTGGTGTTAAAATGAGGTCCAAATTAGGTGAATGTTATAATATTTTGGACCAAGTTGTAATTAGTATAAAATCAGACCTAGAGGATATGTGAAAAAGCCTCTAAAAACTCTTGTAATGGATTTAAGCCGCTTTTACACAAAAACTTGAGAAACTTTTTCTCCTTTTTTCTTGAGAGATTCAAGGTTATTCTTCACTCCTCAATTCCTAGCTCGGAGTGGGGTGCGTTGTATCAAGAGATTGTCACTCCTCTTGTGGTTCACGCTTCAACCCACCTTCTATCAATCCCATAGTTAATCCTAGGTCGAGTATCTCCTCGGGTTTAAACCACTTCTTCCGCATAGTTCCATCTTTTTTACCGAGTAGTTAGATCGAGCATTTCTCTTCTTCTCAGTCCTATTCATACAGTCTATTCCCTAAGACGAGCTTGATATCTTAGCAACCGGTGCCACATCATGTTTTTAATGGGGTTTTCCATTCACCACCCTCCTTCATACTTACTTGATGGTACCCGCTCTTTAGATCAATCTTGGAGAAGAGTGTTGATGAGGCCCCGGCACTAGCTCAAGCATCACTCTGAGAAGAACACGTGGAGGAAGCCGAGGACTAACTTGAGGAAGAGAAGAACTCTGAAGCTCCTACCATACGACTGAGGATTATGAAGAGGAACAACACAAGCGTCTACATGACAAGATTCATTGCATATATACAAGGAGCTCTAAGATGCGTGGAGAGCACCTGAGGGCACCCAAGAGATGCCGATAGACCATAGCGCAATAACAGTGAGCCTAGAAAACTCATGGGAGCTGACTTTTTTTGGAAGGCATGAGTTTAGTATCTTCACTTTTTCGTTGAAGTGAAGACACCCTTAAGACGTTAAGGTATTGTACTCTTTTTCTCCACCTCGGGATTTTTCCACATGGTTTACCGAGGGGTTTTTAAGGAGGCA
Source organism: Cardamine chenopodiifolia (assembly GCA_963922655.1). Lineage (NCBI taxonomy): Eukaryota > Viridiplantae > Streptophyta > Magnoliopsida > Brassicales > Brassicaceae > Cardamine > Cardamine chenopodiifolia. The sequence continues at coordinate 8,636,397 of OZ000476.1, read as the reverse complement.
AGATCTCTTGATGCATCACATTCTTTACCATTGTTTATCTTTCTTGGAAAACCCTAAGACGAAAGAAGGTAAACAAGGGATGTGACCCTATCTACCAAGATGTCATTTATCAAATTAAAGTCTTCTTCTCTTTTCCAAAAAACTGTTTAAGTATGTTTGGTGTTAAAATGAGGTCCAAATTAGGTGAATGTTATAATATTTTGGACCAAGTTGTAATTAGTATAAAATCAGACCTAGAGGATATGTGAAAAAGCCTCTAAAAACTCTTGTAATGGATTTAAGCCGCTTTTACACAAAAACTTGAGAAATGTTTTCTCCTTTTTTCTTGAGAGATTCAAGGTTATTCTTCACTCCTCAATTCCTAGCTCGGAGTGGGGTGCGTTGTATCAAGAGATTGTCACTCCTCTTGTGGTTCACGCTTCAACCCACCTTCTATCAATCCCATAGTTAATCCTAGGTCGAGTATCTCCTCGGGTTTAAACCACTTCTTCCGCATAGTTCCATCTTTTTTACCGAGTAGTTAGATCGAGCATTTCTCTTCTTCTCAGTCCTATTCATACAGTCTATTCCCTAAGACGAGCTTGATATCTTAGCAACCGGTGCCACATCATGTTTTTAATGGGGTTTTCCATTCACCACCCTCCTTCATACTTACTTGATGGTACCCGCTCTTTAGATCAATCTTGGAGAAGAGTGTTGATGAGGCCCCGGCACTAGCTCAAGCATCACTCTGAGAAGAACACGTGGAGGAAGCCGAGGACTAACTTGAGGAAGAGAAGAACTCTGAAGCTCCTACCATACGACTGAGGATTATGAAGAGGAACAACACAAGCGTCTACATGACAAGATTCATTGCATATATACAAGGAGCTCTAAGATGCGTGGAGAGCACCTGAGGGCACCCAAGAGATGCCGATAGACCATAGCGCAATAACAGTGAGCCTAGAAAACTCATGGGAGCTGACTTTTTTTGGAAGGCATGAGTTTAGTATCTTCACTTTTTCGTTGAAGTGAAGACACCCTTAAAACGTTAAGGTATTGTACTCTTTTTCTCCACCTCGGGATTTTCCACATGGTTTACCGAGGGGTTTTTAAGGAGGCAAGATCTCTTGATGCATCACATTCTTTACCATTGTTTATCTTTCTTGGAAAACCCTAAGACGAAAGAAGGTAAACAAGGGATGTGACCCTATCTACCAAGATGTCATTTATCAAATTAAAGTCTTCTTCTCTTTTCCAAAAAACTGTTTAAGTATGTTTGGTGTTAAAATGAGGTCCAAATTAGGTGAATGTTATAATACTTTGGACCAAGTTGTAATTAGTATAAAATCAGACCTAGAGGATATGTGAAAAAGCCTCTAAAAACTCTTGTAATGGATTTAAGCCGCTTTTACACAAAAACTTGAGAAACTTTTTCTCCTTTTTTCTTGAGAGATTCAAGGTTATTCTTCACTCCTCAATTCCTAGCTCGGAGTGGGGTGCGTTGTATCAAGAGATTGTCACTCCTCTTGTGGTTCACGCTTCAACCCACCTTCTATCAATCCCATAGTTAATCCTAGGTCGAGTATCTCCTCGGGTTTAAACCACTTCTTCCGCATAGTTCCATCTTTTTTACCGAGTAGTTAGATCGAGCATTTCTCTTCTTCTCAGTCCTATTCATACAGTCTATTCCCTAAGACGAGCTTGATATCTTAGCAACCGGTGCCACATCATGTTTTTAATGGGGTTTTCCATTCACCACCCTCCTTCATACTTACTTGATGGTACCCGCTCTTTAGATCAATCTTGGAGAAGAGTGTTGATGAGGCCCCGGCACTAGCTCAAGCATCACTCTGAGAAGAACACGTGGAGGAAGCCGAGGACTAACTTGAGGAAGAGAAGAACTCTGAAGCTCCTACCATACGACTGAGGATTATGAAGAGGAACAACACAAGCGTCTACATGACAAGATTCATTGCATATATACAAGGAGCTCTAAGATGCGTGGAGAGCACCTGAGGGCACCCAAGAGATGCCGATAGACCATAGCGCAATAACAGTGAGCCTAGAAAACTCATGGGAGCTGACTTTTTTTGGAAGGCATGAGTTTAGTATCTTCACTTTTTCGTTGAAGTGAAGACACCCTTAAAACGTTAAGGTATTGTACTCTTTTTCTCCACCTCGGGATTTTCCACATGGTTTACCGAGGGGTTTTTAAGGAGGCAAGATCTCTTGATGCATCACATTCTTTACCATTGTTTATCTTTCTTGGAAATCCCTACGACGAAATAAGGTAAACAAGGGATGTGACCCTATCTACCAAGATGACATTTATCTAATTAAAGTCTTCTTCTCTTTTCCAAAAAACTGTTTAAGTATGTTTTGGTGTTAAAATGAGGTCCAAATTAGGTGAATGTTATAATATTTGGACCAAGTTGTAATTAGTATAAGATCAGACCTAGAGGATATGTGAAAAAGCCTCTAAAAACTCTTGTAATGGATTTAAGCCGCTTTTACACAAAAACTTGAGAAACTTTTTCTCCTTTTTTCTTGAGAGATGCAAGGTTATTCTTCACTCCTCAATTCCTAGCTCGGAGTGGGGTGCGTTGTATCAAGAGATTGTCACTCCTCTTGTGGTTCACGCTTCAACCCACCTTCTATCAATCCCATTGTTAATCCTAGGTCGAGTATCTCCTCGGGTTTAAACCATTTCTTCCGCATAGTTCCATCTTTTTTACCGAGTAGTTAGATCGAGCATTTCTCTTCTTCTCAGTCCTATTCATACAGTCTATTCCCTAAGACGAGCTTGATATCTTAGCAACCGGTGCCACATCATGTTTTTAATGGGGTTTTCCATTCACCACCCTCCTTCATACTTACTTGATGGTACCCGCTCTTTAGATCAATCTTGGAGAAGAGTGTTGATGAGGCCCCGGCACTAGCTCAAGCATCACTCTGAGAAGAACACGTGGAGGAAGCCGAGGACTAACTTGAGGAAGAGAAGAACTCTGAAGCTCCTACCATACCATTGAGGATTATGAAGAGGAACAACACAAGCGTCTACATGACAAGATTCATAGCATATATACAAGGAGCTCTAAGATGCGTGGAGACCACCTGAGGGCACCCGAGAGATGCCGATAGACCATAGCGCAATAACAGTGAGCCTAGAAAACTCATGGGAGCTGACTTTTTTTGGAAGGCATGAGTTTAGTATCTTCACTTTTTCGTTGAAGTGAAGACACCCTTAAAACGTTAAGGTATTGTACTCTTTTTCTCCACCTCGGGATTTTCCACATGGTTTACCGAGGGGTTTTTAAGGAGGCAAGATCTCTTGATGCATCACATTCTTTACCATTGTTTATCTTTCTTGGAAATCCCTACGACGAAATAAGGTAAACAAGGGATGTGACCCTATCTACCAAGATGACATTTATCTAATTAAAGTCTTCTTCTCTTTTCCAAAAAACTGTTTAAGTATGTTTTGGTGTTAAAATGAGGTCCAAATTAGGTGAATGTTATAATATTTGGACCAAGTTGTAATTAGTATAAGATCAGACCTAGAGGATATGTGAAAAAGCCTCTAAAAACTCTTGTAATGGATTTAAGCCGCTTTTACACAAAAACTTGAGAAACTTTTTCTCCTTTTTTCTTGAGAGATGCAAGGTTATTCTTCACTCCTCAATTCCTAGCTCGGAGTGGGGTGCGTTGTATCAAGAGATTGTCACTCCTCTTGTGGTTCACGCTTCAACCCACCTTCTATCAATCCCATTGTTAATCCTAGGTCGAGTATCTCCTCGGGTTTAAACCATTTCTTCCGCATAGTTCCATCTTTTTTACCGAGTAGTTAGATCGAGCATTTCTCTTCTTCTCAGTCCTATTCATACAGTCTATTCCCTAAGACGAGCTTGATATCTTAGCAACCGGTGCCACATCATGTTTTTAATGGGGTTTTCCATTCACCACCCTCCTTCATACTTACTTGATGGTACCCGCTCTTTAGATCAATCTTGGAGAAGAGTGTTGATGAGGCCCCGGCACTAGCTCAAGCATCACTCTGAGAAGAACACGTGGAGGAAGCCGAGGACTAACTTGAGGAAGAGAAGAACTCTGAAGCTCCTACCATACCATTGAGGATTATGAAGAGGAACAACACAAGCGTCTACATGACAAGATTCATAGCATATATACAAGGAGCTCTAAGATGCGTGGAGACCACCTGAGGGCACCCGAGAGATGCCGATAGACCATAGCGCAATAACAGTGAGCCTAGAAAACTCATGGGAGCTGACTTTTTTTGGAAGGCATGAGTTTAGTATCTTCACTTTTTCGTTGAAGTGAAGACACCCTTAAGACGTTAAGGTATTGTACTCTTTTTCTCGACCTCGGGATTTTTCCACATGGTTTACCGAGGGGTTTTTAATGAGGCAAGATCTCTTGATGCATCACATTCATTACCATTGTTTATCGTTCTTGGAAATCCCTATGACGAAATAAGGTAAACAAGGGATGTGACCTTATCTACCAAGATGACATTTATCTAATTAAAGTCTTCTTCTCTTTTCCAAAAAACTGTTTAAGTATGTTTTGGTGTTAAAATGAGGTCCAAATTAGGTGAATGTTATAATATTTGGACCAAGTTGTAATTAGTATAAGATCAGACCTAGAGGATATGTGAAAAAGCCTCTAAAAACTCTTGTAATGGATTTAAGCCGCTTTTACACAAAAACTTGAGAAACTTTTTCTCCTTTTTTCTTGAGAGATTTAAGGTTATTCTTCACTACTCGATTCCTAGCTCGGAGTGGGGTGCGTTGTTTCAAGAGATTGTCATTCCTCTTGTGGTTCACGCTTCAACCCATCTTCTATCAATCCCATTGTTAATCCTAGGTCGAGTATCTCCTCTTGTTTAAACCACTTCTTCCGCTTAGTTCCATCCTTTTTACCGAGTAGTTAGATCGAGCATTTCTCTTCTTCTCAGTCCTATTCATACAGTCTATTCCCTAAGACGAGATCGATATCTTAGCAACCGGTGCCACATCATGTTTTGAATGGGGTTTTCCATTCACCACCCTCCTTCATACTTACTTGATGGTACCCGCTCTTTAGATCAATCTTGGAGAAGAGTGTTGATGAGGACCCGACACTAGCTTAAGCAGCACTCTGAGAAGAACACGTGGAGGAACCCGAGGACTAACTTGAGGAAGAGAAGAACTCCTAAGCTCCTACCATACCACTGAGGATTATGAAGAGGAACATCACAAGCGTCTACAGGACAAGATTCAATGCATACATACAAGGAGCTCTAAGATGCGAGGAGAGCACCTGAGGGCACCCGAGAGATACCGATAGACCTTAACGCGATAACAGTGAGCCTCGAAAACTCTTGGGAGCTGACTTTTCTTTGAAGGTATGAGTTTAGTATATTCACTTTTTCGTTGAAGTGAAGACACCCTTAAGACGTCAAGGTACTGTACTCTTTTTCTCCATCTCGGGATTTTTCCACATGGTTTAATGAGGGGGTTTTTAATGAGGCAAGATCTCTTGATGCATCACATTCTTTTCCATTGTTTATCTTGCTTGGAAATCCTTATGACGAAATAAGGTAAAGAAGGGCTGTGATCCTATCTACCAAGATGACATTTATCAAATTAAAGTCTTCTTCTCTTTTCCAAAAAACTGTTTAAGTATGTTTTGGTGTTAAAATGAGGTCCAAATTAGGTGAATGTTATAATATTTGGACCAAGTTGTAATTAGTATAAGATCAGACCTAGAGGATATGTGAAAAAGCCTCTAAAAACTCTTGTAATGGATTTAAGTCGCTTTTACACAAAAACTTGAGAAATTTTTTCTCCTTTTTTCTTGAGAGATTTAAGGTTATTCTTCACTACTCGATTCCTAGCTCGGAGTGGGGTGTGTTGTTTCAAGAGATTGTCATTCCTCTTGTGGTTCACGCTTCAACCCACCTTCTATCAATCCCATTGTTAATCCTAGGTCGAGTATCTCCTCTTGTTTAAACCACTTCTTCCGCTTAGTTCCATCCTTTTTACCGAGTAGTTAGATCAAGCATTTCTCTTCTTCTCAGTCCTATTCATACAGTCTATTCCCTAAGACGAGATCGATATCTTAGCAACCGGTGCCACATCATGTTTTGAATGGGGTTTTCCATTCACCACCCTCCTTCATACTTACTTGATGGTACCCGCTCTTTAGATCAATCTTGGAGAAGAGTGTTGATGAGGCCCCGACACTAGCTCAAGCAGCACTCTGAGAAGAACACGTGGAGGAACCCGAGGACTAACTTGAGGAAGAGAAGAACTCCTAAGCTCCTACCATACCACTGAGGATTATGAAGAGGAACATCACAAGCGTCTACAGGACAAGATTCAATGCATACATACAAGGAGCTCTAAGATGCGAGGAGAGCACCTGAGGGCACCCGAGAGATACCGATAGACCTTAACGCGATAACAGTGAGCCTCGAAAACTCTTGGGAGCTGACTTTTCTTTGAAGGTATGAGTTTAGTATATTCACTTTTTCGTTGAAGTGAAGACACCCTTAAGACGTCAAGGTACTGTACTCTTTTTCTCCATCTCGGGATTTTTCCACATGATTTAATGAGGGGGTTTTTAATGAGGCAAGATCTCTTGATGCATCACATTCTTTTCCATTGTTTATCTTGCTTGGAAATCCTTATGACGAAATAAGGTAAAGAAGGGCTGTGATCCTATCTACCAAGATAACATTTATCAAATTAAAGTCTTCTTCTCTTTTCCAAAAAACTGTTTAAGTATGTTTTGGTGTTAAAATGAGGTCCAAATTAGGTGAATGTTATAATATTTGGACCAAGTTGTAATTAGTATAAGATCAGACCTAGAGGATATGTGAAAAAGCCTCTAAAAACTCTTGTAATGGATTTAAGTCGCTTTTACACAAAAACTTGAGAAATTTTTTCTCCTTTTTTCTTGAGAGATTTAAGGTTATTCTTCACTACTCGATTCCTAGCTCGGAGTGGGGTGCGTTGTTTCAAGAGATTGTCATTCCTCTTGTGGTTCACGCTTCAACCCACCTTCTATCAATCCCATTGTTAATCCTAGGTCGAGTATCTCCTCTTGTTTAAACCACTTCTTCCGCTTAGTTCCATCCTTTTTACCGAGTAGTTAGATCGAGCATTTCTCTTCTTCTCAGTCCTATTCATACAGTCTATTCCCTAAGGCGAGCTTGATATCTTAGCAACCGGTGCCATATCATGTTTTGAATGGGCTTTTCCATTCACCACCCTTCTTCATACTTACTTGATCGTACCCGCTCATTAGATCAATCTTGGAGAAGAATGTTGATGAGGCCCCGGCACTAGCTCAAGCATCACTCTGAGAAGAACACGTGGAGGAACCCGAGGACTAACTTGAGGAAGAGAAGAACTCCGAAGCTCCTACCATACCACTGAGGATTATGAAGAGGAACATCACAAGCGTCTACAGGACAAGATTCAATGCATACATACAAGGAGCTCTAAGATGCGAGGAGAGCACCTGAGGGCACCCGAGAGATACCGATAGACCTTAGCGCGATAACAGTGAGCCTCGAAAACTCTTGGGAGCTGACTTTTTTTTGAAGGTATGAGTTTAGTATATTCACTTTTTCGTTGAAGTGAAAACACCCTTAAGACGTCAAGGTACTGTACTCTTTTTCTCCATCTCGTGATTTTTCCACATGGTTTAATGAGGGGGTTTTTAATCAGGCAAGATCTCTTGATGCATCACATTCTTTTCCATTGTTTATCTTGCTTGGAAATCCTTATGACGAAATAAGGTAAAGAAGGGCTGTGATCCTATCTACCAAGATGACATTTATCTAATTAAAGTCTTCTTCTCTTTTCCAAAAAACTGTTTAAGTATGTTTTGGTGTTAAAATGAGGTCCAAATTAGGTGAATGTTATAATATTTAGACCAAGTTGTAATTAGTATAAGATCAGACCTAGAGGATATGTGAAAAAGCCTCTAAAAACTCTTGTAATGGATTTAAGCCGCTTTTACCCAAAAACTTGAGAAACTGTTTCTCCTTTTTTCTTGAGAGATTCAAGGTTATTCTTCACTACTCGATTCCTAGCTCGGAGTGGGGTGCGTTGTTTCAAGAGATTGTCATTCCTCTTGTGGTTCACGCTTCAACCCACCTTCTATCAATCCCATAGTTAATCCTAGGTCGAGTATCTCCTCGGGTTTAAACCACTTCTTCCGCTTAGTTCCATCCTTTTTACCGAGTAGTTAGATCGAGCATTTCTCTTCTTCTCAGTCCTATTCATACAGTCTATTCCCTAAGACGAACTTGATATCTTAGCAACCGGTGCCACATCATGTTTTGAATGGGGTTTTCCATTCACCACCCTCCTTCATACTTACTTGATGGTACCCGCTATTTAGATCAATCTTGGAGAAGAATGTTGATGAGGCCCCGGCACTAGCTCAAGCATCACTCTGAGAAGAACACATGGAGGAACCCAAGGACTAACTTGAGGAAGAGAAGAACTCCGAAGCTCCAACCATACCACTCAGGATTATGAAGAGGAACATCACAAGCGTCTACAGGACAAGATTTAATGCATACATACAAGGAGCTCTAAGATGCGAGGACAGCACCTGAGGGCACCCGAGAGATGCCGATAGACCTTAGCGCAATAACAGTGAGCCTAGAAAACTCTTGGGAGCTGACTTTTTTTGGAAGGCATGAGTTTAGTATCTTCACTTTTTCGTTGAAGTGAAGACACCCTTAAGACGTCAAGGTATTGTACTCTTTTTCTCCACCTCGGGATTTTTCCACATGGTTTACCGAGGGGTTTTTAATGAGGCAAGATCTCTTGATGCATCACATTCTTTACCATTGTTTATCTTTCTTGGAAATCCCTCCGACGAAATACGGTAAACAAGGGATGTGACCCTATCTACCAAGATGACATTTATCTAATTAAAGTCTTCTTCTCTTTTCCAAGAAACTGTTTAAGTATGTTTTGGTGTTAAAATGAGGTCCAAATTAGGTGAATGTTATAATATTTGGACCAAGTTGTAATTAGTATAAGATCAGACCTAGAGGATATGTGAAAAAGCCTCTAAAAACTCTTGTAATGGATTTAAGTCGCTTTTACACAAAAACTTGAGAAATTTTTTCTCCTTTTTTCTTGAGAGATTTAAGGTTATTCTTCACTACTCGATTCCTAGCTCGGAGTGGGGTGCGTTGTTTCAAGAGATTGTCATTCCTCTTGTGGTTCACGCTTCAACCCACCTTCTATCAATCCCATTGTTAATCCTAGGTCGAGTATCTCCTCTTGTTTAAACCACTTCTTCCGCTTAGTTCCATCCTTTTTACCGAGTAGTTAGATCGAGCATTTCTCTTCTTCTCAGTCCTATTCATACAGTCTATTCCCTAAGACGAGATCGATATCTTAGCAACCGGTGCCACATCATGTTTTGAATGGGGTTTTCCATTCACCACCCTCCTTCAAACTTAGTTGATGGTACCCGCTCTTTAGATCAATCTTGGAGAAGAGTGTTGATGAGGCCCCGACACTAGCTCAAGCAGCACTCTGAGAAGAACACGTGGAGGAACCCGAGGACTAACTTGAGGAAGAGAAGAACTCCTAAGCTCCTACCATACCACTGAGGATTATGAAGAGGAACATCACAAGCGTCTACAGAACAAGATTCAATGCATACATACAAGGAGCTCTAAGATGCGAGGAGAGCACCTGAGGGCACCCGAGAGATACCGATAGACCTTAACGCGATAACAGTGAGCCTCGAAAACTCTTGGGAGCTGACTTTTCTTTGAAGGTATGAGTTTAGTATATTCACTTTTTCGTTGAAGTGAAGACACCCTTAAGACGTCAAGGTACTGTACTCTTTTTCTCCATCTCGGGATTTTTCCACATGGTTTAATGAGGGGGTTTTTAATGAGGCAAGATCTCTTGATGCATCACATTCTTTTCCATTGTTTATCTTGCTTGGAAATCCTTATGACGAAATAAGGTAAAGAAGGGCTGTGATCCTATCTACCAAGATGACATTTATCAAATTAAAGTCTTCTTCTCTTTTCCAAAAAACTGTTTAAGTATGTTTTGGTGTTAAAATGAGGTCCAAATTAGGTGAATGTTATAATATTTGGACCAAGTTGTAATTAGTATAAGATCAGACCTAGAGGATATGTGAAAAAGCCTCTAAAAACTCTTGTAATGGATTTAAGTCGCTTTTACACAAAAACTTGAGAAATTTTTTCTCCTTTTTTCTTGAGAGATTTAAGGTTATTCTTCACTACTCGATTCCTAGCTCGGAGTGGGGTGCGTTGTTTCAAGAGATTGTCATTCCTCTTGTGGTTCACGCTTCAACCCACCTTCTATCAATCCCATTGTTAATCCTAGGTCGAGTATCTCCTCTTGTTTAAACCACTTCTTCCGCTTAGTTCCATCCTTTTTACCGAGTAGTTAGATCGAGCATTTCTCTTCTTCTCAGTCCTATTCATACAGTCTATTCCCTAAGGCGAGCTTGATATCTTAGCAACCGGTGCCATATCATGTTTTGAATGGGCTTTTCCATTCACCACCCTTCTTCATACTTACTTGATTGTACCCGCTCATTAGATCAATCTTGGAGAAGAATGTTGATGAGGCCCCGGCACTAGCTCAAGCATCACTCTGAGAAGAACACGTGGAGGAACCCGAGGACTAACTTGAGGAAGAGAAGAACTCCGAAGCTCCTACCATACCACTGAGGATTATGAAGAGGAACATCACAAGCGTCTACAGGACAAGATTCAATGCATACATACAAGGAGTTCTAAGATGCGAGGAGAGCACCTGAGGGCACCCGAGAGATACCGATAGACCTTAGCGCGATAACAGTGAGCCTCGAAAACTCTTGGGAGCTGACTTTTTTTTGAAGGTATGAGTTTAGTTTATTCACTTTTTCGTTGAAGTGAAGACACCCTTAAGACGTCAAGGTACTGTACTCTTTTTCTCCATCTCGGGATTTTTCCACATGGTTTAATGAGGGGGTTTTTAATGAGGCAAGATCTCTTGATGCATCACATTCTTTTCCATTGTTTATCTTGCTTGGAAATCCTTATGACGAAATAAGGTAAAGAAGGGCTGTGATCCTATCTACCAAGATGACATTTATCAAATTAAAGTCTTCTTCTCTTTTCCAAAAAACTGTTTAAGTATGTTTTGGTGTTAAAATGAGGTCCAAATTAGGTGAATGTTATAATATTTGGACCAAGTTGTAATTAGTATAAGATCAGACCTAGAGGATATGTGAAAAAGCCTCTAAAAACTCTTGTAATGGATTTAAGTCGCTTTTACACAAAAACTTGAGAAATTTTTTCTCCTTTTTTCTTGAGAGATTTAAGGTTATTCTTCACTACTCGATTCCTAGCTCGGAGTGGGGTGCGTTGTTTCAAGAGATTGTCATTCCTCTTGTGGTTCACGCTTCAACCCACCTTCTATCAATCCCATTGTTAATCCTAGGTCGAGTATCTCCTCTTGTTTAAACCACTTCTTCCGCTTAGTTCCATCCTTTTTACCGAGTAGTTAGATCGAGCATTTCTCTTCTTCTCAGTCCTATTCATACAGTCTATTCCCTAAGACGAGATCGATATCTTAGCAACCGGTGCCACATCATGTTTTGAATGGGGTTTTCCATTCACCACCCTCCTTCAAACTTAGTTGATGGTACCCGCTCTTTAGATCAATCTTTGAGAAGAGTGTTGATGAGGCCCCGACACTAGCTCAAGCAGCACTCTGAGAAGAACACGTGGAGGAACCCGAGGACTAACTTGAGGAAGAGAAGAACTCCTAAGCTCCTACCATACCACTGAGGATTATGAAGAGGAACATCACAAGCGTCTACAGGACAAGATTCAATGCATACATAAAAGGAGCTCTAAGATGCGAGGAGAGCACCTGAGGGCACCCGAGAGATACCGATAGACCTTAACGCGATAACAGTGAGCCTCGAAAACTCTTGGGAGCTGACTTTTCTTTGAAGGTATGAGTTTAGTATATTCACTTTTTCGTTGAAGTGAAGACACCCTTAAGACGTCAAGGTACTGTACTCTTTTTCTCCATCTCGGGATTTTTCCACATGGTTTAATAAGGGGGTTTTTAATGAGGCAAGATCTCTTGATGCATCACATTCTTTTCCATTGTTTATCTTGCTTGGAAATCCTTATGACGAAATAAGGTAAAGAAGGGCTGTGATCCTATCTACCAAGATGACATTTATCAAATTAAAGTCTTCTTCTCTTTTCCAAAAAACTGTTTAAGTATGTTTTGGTGTTAAAATGAGGTCCAAATTAGGTGAATGTTATAATATTTGGACCAAGTTGTAATTAGTATAAGATCAGACCTAGAGGATATGTGAAAAAGCCTCTAAAAACTCTTGTAATGGATTTAAGTCGCTTTTACACAAAAACTTGAGAAATTTTTTCTCCTTTTTTCTTGAGAGATTTAAGGTTATTCTTCACTACTCGATTCCTAGCTCGGAGTGGGGTGCGTTGTTTCAAGAGATTGTCATTCCTCTTGTGGTTTACGCTTCAACCCACCTTCTATCAATCCCATTGTTAATCCTAGGTCGAGTATCTCCTCTTGTTTAAACCACTTCTTCCGCTTAGTTCCATCCTTTTTACCGAGTAGTTAGATCGAGCATTTCTCTTCTTCTCAGTCCTATTCATACAGTCTATTCCCTAAGGCGAGCTTGATATCTTAGCAACCGGTGCCATATCATGTTTTGAATGGGCTTTTCCATTCACCACCCTTCTTCATACTTACTTGATGGTACCCGCTCATTAGATCAATCTTGGAGAAGAATGTTGATGAGGCCCCGGCACTAGCTCAAGCATCACTCTGAGAAGAACACGTGGAGGAACCCGAGGACTAACTTGAGGAAGAGAAGAACTCCGAAGCTCCTACCATACCACTGAGGATTATGAAGAGGAACATCACAAGCGTCTACAGGACAAGATTCAATGCGTACATACCAGGAGTTCTAAGATGCGAGGAGAGCACCTGAGGGCACCCGAGAGATACCGATAGACCTTAGCGCGATAACAGTGAGCCTCGAAAACTATTGGGAGCTGACTTTTTTTTGAAGGTATGAGTTTAGTATATTCACTTTTTCGTTGAAGTGAAGACACCCTTAAGACGTCAAGGTACTGTACTCTTTTTCTCCATCTCGTGATTTTTCCACATGGTTTAATGAGGGGGTTTTTAATGAGGCAAGATCTCTTGATGCATCACATTCTTTTCCATTGTTTATCTTGCTTGGAAATCCTTATGACGAAATAAGGTAAAGAAGGGCTGTGATCCTATCTACCAAGATGACATTTATCAAATTAAAGTCTTCTTCTCTTTTCCAAAAAACTGTTTAAGTATGTTTTGGTGTTAAAATGAGGTCCAAATTAGGTGAATGTTATAATATTTGGACCAAGTTGTAATTAGTATAAGATCAGACCTAGAGGATATGTGAAAAAGCCTCTAAAAACTCTTGTAATGGATTTAAGTCGCTTTTACACAAAAACTTGAGAAATTTTTTCTCCTTTTTTCTTGAGAGATTTAAGGTTATTCTTCACTACTCGATTCCTAGCTCGGAGTGGGGTGCGTTGTTTCAAGAGATTGTCATTCCTCTTGTGGTTCACGTTTCAACCCACCTTCTATCAATCCCATTGTTAATCCTAGGTCGAGTATCTCCTCTTGTTTAAACCACTTCTTCCGCTTAGTTCCATCCTTTTTACCGAGTAGTTAGATCGAGCATTTCTCTTCTTCTCAGTCCTATTCATACAGTCTATTCCCTAAGACGAGATCGATATCTTAGCAACCGGTGCCACATCATGTTTTGAATGGGGTTTTCCATTCACCACCCTCCTTCAAACTTAGTTGATGGTACCCGCTCTTTAGATCAATCTTGGAGAAGAGTGTTGATGAGGCCCCGACACTAGCTCAAGCAGCACTCTGAGAAGAACACGTGGAGGAACCCGAGGACTAACTTGAGGAAGAGAAGAACTCCTAAGCTCCTACCATACCACTGAGGATTATGAAGAGGAACATCACAAGCGTCTACAGGACAAGATTCAATGCATACATAAAAGGAGCTCTAAGATGCGAGGAGAGCACCTGAGGGCACCCGAGAGATACCTATAGACCTTAACGCGGTAACAGTGAGCCTCGAAAACTCTTGGGAGCTGACTTTTCTTTGAAGGTATGAGTTTAGTATATTCACTTTTTCGTTGAAGTGAAGACACCCTTAAGACGTCAAGGTACTGTACTCTTTTTCTCCATCTCGGGATTTTTCCACATGGTTTAATGAGGGGGTTTTTAATGAGGCAAGATCTCTTGATGCATCACATTCTTTTCCATTGTTTATCTTTCTTGGAAATCCTTATGACGAAATAAGGTAAAGAAGGGCTGTGATCCTATCTACCAAGATGACATTTATCAAATTAAAGTCTTCTTCTCTTTTCCAAAAAACTGTTTAAGTATGTTTTGGTGTTAAATTGAGGTCCAAATTAGGTGAATGTTATAATATTTGGACCAAGTTGTAATTAGTATAAGATCAGACCTAGAGGATATGTGAAAAAGCCTCTAAAAACTCTTGTAATGGATTTAAGTCGCTTTTACACAAAAACTTGAGAAATTTTTTCTCCTTTTTTCTTGAGAGATTTAAGGTTATTCTTCACTACTCGATTCCTAGCTCGGAGTGGGGTGCGTTGTTTCAAGAGATTGTCATTCCTCTTGTGGTTCACGCTTCAACCCACCTTCTATCAATCCCATTGTTAATCCTAGGTCGAGTATCTCCTCTTGTTTAAACCACTTCTTCCGCTTAGTTCCATCCTTTTTACCGAGTAGTTAGATCGAGCATTTCTCTTCTTCTCAGTCCTATTCATACAGTCTATTCCCTAAGGCGAGATCGATATCTTAGCAACCGGTGCCATATCATGTTTTGAATGGGCTTTTCCATTCACCACCCTTCTTCATACTTACTTGATGGTACCCGCTCTTTAGATCAACCTTGGAGAAGAATGTTGATGAGGCCCCGGCACTAGCTCAAGCATCACTCTGAGAAGAACACGTGGAGGAACCCGAGGACTAACTTGAGGAAGAGAAGAACTCCGAAGCTCCTACCATACCACTGAGGATTATGAAGAGGAACATCACAAGGGTCTACAGGACAAGATTTAATGCAAACATACAAGGAGCTCTAAGATGCGAGGAGAGCACCTGAGGGCACCCGAGAGATGCCGATAGACCTTAGTGCAATAACAGTGAGCCTAGTAATCTCTTTGGAGCTGACTTTTTTTGGAAGGCATGAGTGTAGTATCTTCACTTTTTCGTTGAAGTGAAGACACCCTTAAGACGTCAAGGTATTGTACTCTTTTTCTCCACCTCGGGATTTTTCCACATGGTATACCGAGGTGTTTTTAATGAGGCAAGATCTCTTGATGCATCACATTCTTTACCATTGTTTATCTTTCTTGGAAATCCCTATGACGAAATATGGTAAACAAGGGATGTGACCCTATCTACCAAGATGACATTTATCTAATTAAAGTCTTCTTCTCTTTTCCAAAAAACTGTTTAAGTATGTTTTGGTGTTAAAATGAGGTCCAAATTAGGTGAATGTTATAATATTTGGACCAAGTTGTAATTAGTATAAGATCAGACCTAGAGGATATGTGAAAAAGCCTCTAAAAACTCTTGTAATGGATTTAAGTCGCTTTTACACAAAAACTTGAGAAATTTTTTCCCCTTTTTTCTTGAGAGATTTAAGGTTATTCTTCACTACTCGATTCCTAGCTCGGAGTGGGGTGCGTTGTTTCAAGAGATTGTCATTCCTCTTGTGGTTCACGCTTCAACCCACCTTCTATCAATCCCATTGTTAATCCTAGGTCGAGTATCTCCTCTTGTTTAAACCACTTCTTCCGCTTAGTTCCATCCTTTTTACCGAGTAGTTAGATCGAGCATTTCTCTTCTTCTCAGTCCTATTCATACAGTCTATTCCCTAAGGCGAGATCGATATCTTAGCAACCGGTGCCATATCATGTTTTGAATGGGCTTTTCCATTCACCACCCTTCTTCATACTTACTTGATGGTACCCGCTCTTTAGATCAACCTTGGAGAAGAATGTTGATGAGGCCCCGGCACTAGCTCAAGCATCACTCTGAGAAGAACACGTGGAGGAACCCGAGGACTAACTTGAGGAAGAGAAGAACTCCGAAGCTCCTACCATACCACTGAGGATTATGAAGAGGAACATCACAAGGGTCTACAGGACAAGATTTAATGCAAACATACAAGGAGCTCTAAGATGCGAGGAGAGCACCTGAGGGCACCCGAGAGATGCCGATAGACCTTAGTGCAATAACAGTGAGCCTAGTAATCTCTTTGGAGCTGACTTTTTTTGGAAGGCATGAGTGTAGTATCTTCACTTTTTCGTTGAAGTGAAGACACCCTTAAGACGTCAAGGTATTGTACTCTTTTTCTCCACCTCGGGATTTTTCCACATGGTATACCGAGGTGTTTTTAATGAGGCAAGATCTCTTGATGCATCACATTCTTTACCATTGTTTATCTTTCTTGGAAATCCCTATGACGAAATATGGTAAACAAGGGATGTGACCCTATCTACCAAGATGACATTTATCTAATTAAAGTCTTCTTCTCTTTTCCAAAAAACTGTTTAAGTATGTTTTGGTGTTAAAATGAGGTCCAAATTAGGTGAATGTTATAATATTTGGACCAAGTTGTAATTAGTATAAGATCAGACCTAGAGGATATGTGAAAAAGCCTCTAAAAACTCTTGTAATGGATTTAAGTCGCTTTTACACAAAAACTTGAGAAATTTTTTCCCCTTTTTTCTTGAGAGATTTAAGGTTATTCTTCACTACTCGATTCCTAGCTCGGAGTGGGGTGCGTTGTTTCAAGATATTGTCATTCCTCTTGTGGTTCACGCTTCAACCCACCTTCTATCAATCCCATTGTTAATCCTAGGTCGAGTATCTCCTCGGGTTTAAACCACTTCTTCCGCTTAGTTCCATCCTTTTTACCGAGTAGTTAAATCTAGCATTTCTCTTCTTCTCAGTCCTATTTATACAGTCTATTCCCTAAGACAAAATTGATATCTTAGCAACCAGTGCCACATCATGTTTTTAATGGGGTTTTCCATTCACCACCCTTCTTCATACTTACTTGATGGTACCCGCTCTTTAGATCAATCTTGGAGAAGAATGTTGATGAGGCCCCGGCACTAGCTCAAGCATCACTCTGAGAAGAACACGTGGAGGAACCCGAGGACTAACTTGAGGAAGAGAAGAACTCCGAAGCTCCTACCATACCACTGAGGATTATGAAGAGGAACATCACAAGGGTCTACAGGACAAGATTTAATGCAAACATACAAGGAGCTCTAAGATGCGAGGAGAGCACCTGAGGGCACCCGAGAGATGCCGATAGACCTTAGTGCAATAACAGTGAGCCTAGTAATCTCTTTGGATCTGACTTTTTTTGGAAGGCATGAGTGTAGTATCTTCACTTTTTCGTTGAAGTGAAGACACCCTTAAGACGTCAAGGTATTGTACTCTTTTTCTCCACCTCGGGATTTTTCCACATGGTATACCGAGGTGTTTTTAATGAGGCAAGATCTCTTGATGCATCACATTCTTTACCATTGTTTATCTTTCTTGGAAATCCCTATGACGAAATAAGGTAAACAAGGGATGTGACCCTATCTACCAAGATGACATTTATCTAATTAAAGTCTTCTTCTCTTTTCCAAAAAACTGTTTAAGTATGTTTTGGTGTTAAAATGAGGTCCAAATTAGGTGAATGTTATAATATTTGGACCAAGTTGTAATTAGTATAAGATCAGACCTAGAGGATATGTGAAAAAGCCTCTAAAAACTCTTGTAATGGATTTAAGTCGCTTTTACACAAAAACTTGAGAAATTTTTTCTCCTTTTTTCTTGAGAGATTTAAGGTTATTCTTCACTACTCGATTCCTAGCTCGGAGTGGGGTGCGTTGTTTCAAGAGATTGTCATTCCTCTTGTGGTTCACGCTTCAACCCACCTTCTATCAATACCATTGTTAATCCTAGGTCAAGTATCTCCTCGGGTTTAAACCACTTCTTCCGCTTAGTTCCATCCTTTTAACCGAGTAGTTAGATCGAGCATTTCTCTTCTTCTCAGTCCTATTCATACAGTCTATTCCCTAAGACGAGATCGATATCTTAGCAACCGGTGCCACATCATGTTTTGAATGGGGTTTTCCATTCACCACCCTCCTTCAGACTTAGTTGATGGTACCCGCTCTTTAGATCAATCTTGGAGAAGAGTGTTGATGAGGCCCCGACACTAGCTCAAGCATCACTCTGAGAAGAACACGTGGAGGAACCCGAGGACTAACTTGAGGAAGAGAAGAACTCCTAAGCTCCTACCATACCACTGAGGATTATGAAGAGGAACATCACAAGCGTCTACAGGACAAGATTCAATGCATACATACAAGGAGCTCTAAGATGCGAGGAGAGCACCTGAGGGCACCCGAGAGATACCGATAGACCTTAGCGCGATAACAGTGAGCCTCGAAAACTCTTGGGAGCTGACTTTTTTTTGAAGGTATGAGTTTAGTATATTCACTTTTTCGTTGAAGTGAACACACCCTTAAGACGTCAAGGTATTGTACTCTTTTTCTCCATCTCAGGATTTTTCCACATGGTTTAATGAGGGGGTTTTTAATGAGGCAAGATCTCTTGATGCATCACATTCTTTTCCATTGTTTATCTTGCTTGGAAATCCTTATGACGAAATAAGGTAAAGAAGGGATGTGATCCTATCTACCAAGATGACATTTATCAAATTAAAGTCTTCTTCTCTTTTCCAAAAAACTGTTTAAGTATGTTTTGGTGTTAAAATGAGGTCCAAATTAGGTGAATGTTATAATATTTGGACCAAGTTGTAATTAGTATAAGATCAGACCTAGAGGATATGTGAAAAAGCCTCTAAAAACTCTTGTAATGGATTTAAGCCGCTTTTACACAAAAACTTGAGAAATGTTTTCTCCTTTTTTCTTGAGAGATTTAAGGTTATTCTTCACTACTCGATTCCTAGCTCGGAGTGGGGTGCGTTGTTTCAAGAGATTGTCATTCCTCTTGTGGTTCACGCTTCAACCCACCTTCTATCAATCCCATTGTTAATCCTAGGTCGAGTATCTCCTCTTGTTTAAACCACTTCTTCCGCTTAGTTCCATCCTTTTTACCGAGTAGTTAGATCGAGCATTTCTCTTCTTCTCAGTCCTATTTATACAGTCTATTCCCTAAGACAAACTTGATAACTTAGCAACCGGTGCCACATCATGTTTTTAATGGGGTTTTCCATTCACCACCCTTCTTCATACTTACTTGATGGTACCCGCTCTTTAGATCAATCTTGGAGAAGAATGTTGATGAGGCCCCGGCACTAGCTCAAGCATCACTCTGAGAAGAACACGTGGAGGAACCCGAGGACTAACTTGAGGAAGAGAAGAACTCCGAAGCTCCTACCATACCACTGAGGATTATGAAGAGGAACATCACAAGGGTCTACAGGACAAGATTTGATGCATACATAAAAGGAGCTCTAAGATGCGAGGAGAGCACCTGAGGGCACCCGAGAGATACCGATAGACCTTAGCGCGATAACAGTGAGCCTCGAAAACTCTTGGGAGCTGACTTTTTTTTGAAGGTATGAGTTTAGTATATTCACTTTTTCGTTGAAGTGAAGACACCCTTAAGACGTCAAGGTATTGTACTCTTTTTCTCCATCTCGGGATTTTTCCACATGGTTTAATGAGGGGGTTTTTAATGAGGCAAGATCTCTTGATGCATCACATTCTTTTCCATTGTTTATCTTGCTTGGAAATCCTTATGACGAAATAAGGTAAAGAAGGGATGTGATCCTATCTACCAAGATGACATTTATCAAATTAAAGTCTTCTTCTCTTTTCCAAAAAACTGTTTAAGTATGTTTTGGTGTTAAAATGAGGTCCAAATTAGGTGAATGTTATAATATTTGGACCAAGTTGTAATTAGTATAAGATCAGACCTAGAGGATATGTGAAAAAGCCTCTAAAAACTCCTGTAATGGATTTAAGCCGCTTTTACACAAAAACTTGAGAAATGTTTTCTCCTTTTTTCTTGAGAGATTTAAGGTTATTCTTCACTACTCGATTCCTAGCTCGGAGTGGGGTGCGTTGTTTCAAGAGATTGTCATTCCTCTTGTGGTTCACGCTTCAACCCACCTTCTATCAATACCATTGTTAATCCTAGGTCAAGTATCTCCTCGGGTTTAAACCATTTCTTCCGCTTAGTTCCATCCTTTTTACCGAGTAGTTAGATCGATCATTTCTCTTCTTCTCAGTCCTATTCATACAGTCTATTCCCTAAGACGAGATCGATATCTTAGCAACCGGTGCCACATCATGTTTTGAATGGGGTTTTCCATTCACCACCCTCCTTCAAACTTATTTGATGGTACCCGCTCTTTAGATCAATCTTGGAGAAAAGTGTTGATGAGGCCCCGACACTAGCTCAAGCATCACTCTGAGAAAAACACGTGGAGGTACCCGAGGACTAACTTGAGGAAGAGAAGAACTCCTAAGCTCCTACCATACCACTGAGGATTATGAAGAGGAACATCACAAGGGTCTACAGGACAAGATTTGATGCATACATAAAAGGAGCTCTAAGATGCGAGGAGAGCACCTGAGGGCACCCGAGAGATACCGATAGACCTTAGCGCGATAACAGTGAGCCTCGAAAACTCTTGGGAGCTGACTTTTTTTTGAAGGTATGAGTTTAGTATATTCACTTTTTCGTTGAAGTGAAGACACCCTTAAGACGTCAAGGTATTGTACTCTTTTTCTCCATCTCGGGATTTTTCCACATGGTTTAATGAGGGGGTTTTTAATGAGGCAAGATCTCTTGATGCATCACATTCTTTTCCATTGTTTATCTTGCTTGGAAATCCTTATGACGAAATAAGGTAAAGAAGGGATGTGATCCTATCTACCAAGATGACATTTATCAAATTAAAGTCTTCTTCTCTTTTCCAAAAAACTGTTTAAGTATAGTTTGGTGTTAAAATGAGGTCCAAATTAGGTGAATGTTATAATATTTGGACCAAGTTGTAATTAGTATAAGATCAGACCTAGAGGATATGTGAAAAAGCCTCTAAAAACTCCTGTAATGGATTTAAGCCGCTTTTACACAAAAACTTGAGAAACTTTTTCTCCTTTTTTCTTGAGAGATTTAAGTTTATTCTTCACTACTCGATTCCTAGCTCGGAGTGGGGTGCGTTGTTTCAAGAGATTGTCATTCCTCTTGTGGTTCACGCTTCAACCCACCTTCTATCAATCCCATTGTTAATCCGAGGTCGAGTATCTCCTCGGGTTTAAACCAATTCTTCCGCTTAGTTCCATCCTTTTTACCGAGTAGTTAGATCGAGCATTTCTCTTCTTCTCAGTCCTATTTATACAGTCTATTCCCTAAGACAAACTTGATAACTTAGCAACCGGTGCCACATCATGTTTTTAATGGGGTTTGCCATTCACCACCCTTCTTCATACTTACTTGATGGTACCCGCTCTTTAGATCAATCTTGGAGAAGAATGTTGATGAGGCCCCGACACTAGCTCAAGCATCACTCTGAGAAGAACACGTGGAGGAACCCGAGGACTAACTTGAGGAAGAGAAGAACTCCGAAGCTCCTACCATACCACTGAGGATTATGAAGAGGAACATCACAAGGGTCTACAGGACAAGATTTGATGCATACATAAAAGGAGCTCTAAGATGCGAGGAGAGCACCTGAGGGCACCCGAGAGATACCGATAGACCTTAGCGCGATAACAGTGAGCCTCGAAAACTCTTGGGAGCTGACTTTTTTTTGAAGGTATGAGTTTAGTATATTCACTTTTTCGTTGAAGTGAAGACACCCTTAAGACGTCAAGGTATTGTACTCTTTTTCTCCATCTCGGGATTTTTCCACATGGTTTAATGAGGGGGTTTTTAATGAGGCAAGATCTCTTGATGCATCACATTCTTTTCCATTGTTTATCTTGCTTGGAAATCCTTATGACGAAATAAGGTAAAGAAGGGATGTGATCCTATCTACCAAGATGACATTTATCAAATTAAAGTCTTCTTCTCTTTTCCAAAAAACTGTTTAAGTATGTTTTGGTGTTAAAATGAGGTCCAAATTAGGTGAATGTTATAATATTTGGACCAAGTTGTAATTAGTATAAGATCAGACCTAGAGGATATGTGAAAAAGCCTCTAAAAACTCCTGTAATGGATTTAAGCCGCTTTAACACAAAAACTTGAGAAATGTTTTCTCCTTTTTTCTTGAGAGATTTAAGGTTATTCTTCACTACTCGATTCCTAGCTCGGAGTGGGGTGCGTTGTTTCAAGAGATTGTCATTCCTCTTGTGGTTCACGCTTCAACCCACCTTCTATCAATACCATTGTTAATCCTAGGTCAAGTATCTCCTCGGGTTTAAACCATTTCTTCCGCTTAGTTCCATCCTTTTTACCGAGTAGTTAGATCGATCATTTCTCTTCTTCTCAGTCCTATTCATACAGTCTATTCCCTAAGACGAGATCGATATCTTAGCAACCGGTGCCACATCATGTTTTGAATGGGGTTTTCGATTCACCACCCTCCTTCAAACTTATTTGATGGTACCCGCTCTTTAGATCAATCTTGGAGAAGAGTGTTGATGAGGCCCCGACACTAGCTCAAGCATCACTCTGAGAAAAACACGTGGAGGTACCCGAGGACTAACTTGAGGAAGAGAAGAACTCCTAAGCTCCTACCATACCACTGAGGATTATGAAGAGGAACATCACAAGGGTCTACAGGACAAGATTCAATGCATACATACAAGGAGCTCTAAGATGCGAGGAGAGCACCTGAGGGCACCCGAGAGATACCGATAGACCTTAGCGCGATAACAATGATCCTCGAAAACTCTTGGGAGCTGACTTTTTTTTGAAGGTATGAGTTTAGTATATTCACTTTTTCGTTGAAGTGAAGACACCCTTAAGACGTCAAGGTATTGTACTCTTTATCTCCATCTCGGGATTTTTCTACATGGTTTAATGAGGGGGTTTTTAATGAGGCAAGATCTCTTGATGCATCACATTCTTTTCCATTGTTTATCTTGCTTGGAAATCCTTATGACGAAATAAGGTAAAGAAGGGATGTGATCCTCTCTACCAAGATGACATTTATCAAATTAAAGTCTTCTTCTCTTTTCCAAAAAACTGTTTAAGTATGTTTTGGTGTTAAAATGATGTCCAAATTAGGTGAATGTTATAATATTTGGACCAAGTTGTAATTAGTATAAGATCAGACCTAGAGGATATGTGAAAAAGCCTCTAAAAACTCTTGTAATGGATTTAAGCCGCTTTTACACAAAAACTTGAGAAACTTTTTCTCCTTTTTTCTTGAGAGATTTAATGTTATTCTTCACTACTCGATTCCTAGCTCGGAGTGGGGTGCGTTGTTTCAAGAGATTGTCATTCCTCTTGTGGTTCACGCTTCAACCCACCTTCTATCAATCCCATTGTTAATCCTAGGTCGAGTATCTCCTCGGGTTTAAACCACTTCTTCCGCTTAGTTCCATCCTTTTTACCGAGTAGTTAGATCGAGCATTTCTCTTCTTCTCAGTCCTATTTATACAGTCTATTACCTAAGACAAACTTGATAACTTAGCAACCGGTGCCACATCATGTTTTTAATGGGGTTTTCCATTCACCACCCTTCTTCATACTTACTTGATGGTACCCGCTCTTTAGATCAATCTTGGAGAAGAATGTTGATGAGGCCCCGGCACTAGCTCAAGCATCACTCTGAGAAGAACACGTGGAGGAACCCGAGGACTAACTTGAGGAAGAGAAGAACTCCGAAGCTCCTACCATACCACTGAGGATTATGAAGAGGAACATCACAAGGGTCTACAGGACAAGATTTGATGCATACATACAAGGAGCTCTAAGATGCGAGGAGAGCACCTGAGGGCACCCGAGAGATACCGATAGATCTTAGCGCGATAACAGTGAGCCTCGAAAACTCTTGGGAGCTGACTTTTTTTTGAAGGTATGAGTTTAGTATATTCACTTTTTCGTTGAAGTGAAGACACCCTTAAGACGTCAAGGTATTGTACTCTTTTTCTCCATCTCGGGATTTTTCCACATGGTTTAATGAGGGGGTTTTTAATTAGGCAAGATCTCTTGATGCATCACATTCTTTTCCATTGTTTATCTTGCTTGGAAATCCTTATGACGAAATAAGGTAAAGAAGGGATGTGATCCTATCTACCAAGATGACATTTATCAAATTAAAGTCTTCTTCTCTTTTCCAAAAAACTGTTTAAGTATGTTTTGGTGTTAAAATGAGGTCCAAATTAGGTGAATGTTATAATATTTGGACCAAGTTGTAATTAGTATAAGATCAGACCTAGAGGATATGTGAAAAAGCCTCTAAAAACTCCTGTAATGGATTTAAGCCGCTTTTACACAAAAACTTGAGAAATGTTTTCTCCTTTTTTCTTGAGAGATTTAAGGTTATTCTTCACTACTCGATTCCTAGCTCGGAGTGGGGTGCGTTGTTTCAAGAGATTGTCATTCCTCTTGTGGTTCACGCTTCAACCCACCTTCTATCAATACCATTGTTAATCCTAGGTCAAGTATCTCCTCGGGTTTAAACCATTTCTTCCGCTTAGTTCCATCCTTTTTACCGAGTAGTTAGATCGATCATTTCTCTTCTTCTCAGTCCTATTCATACAGTCTATTCCCTAAGACGAGATCGATATCTTAGCAACCGGTGCCACATCATGTTTTGAATGGGGTTTTCGATTCACCACCCTCCTTCAAACTTATTTGATGGTACCCGCTCTTTAGATCAATCTTGGAGAAGAGTGTTGATGAGGCCCCGACACTAGCTCAAGCATCACTCTGAGAAAAACACGTGGAGGTACCCGAGGACTAACTTGAGGAAGAGAAGAACTCCTAAGCTCCTACCATACCACTGAGGATTATGAAGAGGAACATCACAAGCGTCTAAAGGACAAGATTCAATGCATACATACAAGGAGCTCTAAGATGCGAGGAGAGCACCTGAGGGCACCCGAGAGATACCGATAGACCTTAGCGCGATAACAATGAGCCTCGAAAACTCTTGGGAGATGATTTTTTTTTGAAGGTATGAGTTTAGTATATTCACTTTTTCGTTGAAGTGAAGACACCCTTAAGACGTCAAGGTATTGTACTCTTTATCTCCATCTCGGGATTTTTCCACATGGTTTAATGAGGGGGTTTTTAATGAGGCAAGATCTCTTGATGCATCACATTCTTTTCCATTGTTTATCTTGCTTGGAAATCCTTATGACGAAATAAGGTAGAGAAGGGATGTGATCCTCTCTACCAAGATGACATTTATCAAATTAAAGTCTTCTTCGCTTTTCCAAAAAACTGTTTAAGTATGTTTTGGTGTTAAAATGAGGTCCAAATTAGGTGAATATTATAATATTTGGACCAAGTTGTAATTAGTATAAGATCAGACCTAGAGGATATGTGAAAAAGCCTCTAAAAACTCTTGTAATGGATTTAAGCCGCTTTTACACAAAAACTTGAGAAACTTTTTCTCCTTTTTTCTTGAGAGATTTAATGTTATTCTTCACTACTCGATTCCTAGCTCGGAGTGGGGTGCGTTGTTTCAAGAGATTGTCATTCCTCTTGTGGTTCACGCTTCAACCCACCTTCTATCAATCCCATTGTTAATCCTAGGTCGAGTATCTCCTCGGGTTTAAACCACTTCTTCCGCTTAGTTCCATCCTTTTTACCGAGTAGTTAGATCGAGCATTTCTCTTCTTCTCAGTCCTATTTATACAGTCTATTACCTAAGACAAACTTGATAACTTAGCAACCGGTGCCACATCATGTTTTTAATGGGGTTTGCCATTCACCACCCTTCTTCATACTTACTTGATGGTACCCGCTCTTTAGATCAATCTTGGAGAAGAATGTTGATGAGGCCCCGACACTAGCTCAAGCATCACTCTGAGAAGAACACGTGGAGGAACCCGAGGACTAACTTGAGGAAGAGAAGAACTCCGAAGCTCCTACCATACCACTGAGGATTATGAAGAGGAACATCACAAGGGTCTACAGGACAAGATTTGATGCATACATAAAAGGAGCTCTAAGATGCGAGGAGAGCACCTGAGGGCACCCGAGAGATACCGATAGACCTTAGCGCGATAACAGTGAGCCTCGAAAACTCTTGGGAGCTGACTTTTTTTTGAAGGTATGAGTTTAGTATATTCACTTTTTCGTTGAAGTGAAGACACCCTTAAGACGTCAAGGTATTGTACTCTTTTTCTCCATCTCGGGATTTTTCCACATGGTTTAATGAGGGGGTTTTTAATGAGGCAAGATCTCTTGATGCATCACATTCTTTTCCATTGTTTATCTTGCTTGGAAATCCTTATGACGAAATAAGGTAAAGAAGGGATGTGATCCTATCTACCAAGATGACATTTATCAAATTAAAGTCTTCTTCTCTTTTCCAAAAAACTGTTTAAGTATGTTTTGGTGTTAAAATGAGGTCCAAATTAGGTGAATGTTATAATATTTGGACCAAGTTGTAATTAGTATAAGATCAGACCTAGAGGATATGTGAAAAAGCCTCTAAAAACTCCTGTAATGGATTTAAGCCGCTTTAACACAAAAACTTGAGAAATGTTTTCTCCTTTTTTCTTGAGAGATTTAAGGTTATTCTTCACTACTCGATTCCTAGCTCGGAGTGGGGTGCGTTGTTTCAAGAGATTGTCATTCCTCTTGTGGTTCACGCTTCAACCCACCTTCTATCAATACCATTGTTAATCCTAGGTCAAGTATCTCCTCGGGTTTAAACCATTTCTTCCGCTTAGTTCCATCCTTTTTACCGAGTAGTTAGATCGATCATTTCTCTTCTTCTCAGTCCTATTCATACAGTCTATTCCCTAAGACGAGATCGATATCTTAGCAACCGGTGCCACATCATGTTTTGAATGGGGTTTTCGATTCACCACCCTCCTTCAAACTTATTTGATGGTACCCGCTCTTTAGATCAATCTTGGAGAAGAGTGTTGATGAGGCCCCGACACTAGCTCAAGCATCACTCTGAGAAAAACACGTGGAGGTACCCGAGGACTAACTTGAGGAAGAGAAGAACTCCTAAGCTCCTACCATACCACTGAGGATTATGAAGAGGAACATCACAAGGGTCTACAGGACAAGATTCAATGCATACATACAAGGAGCTCTAAGATGCGAGGAGAGCACCTGAGGGCACCCGAGAGATACCGATAGACCTTAGCGCGATAACAATGATCCTCGAAAACTCTTGGGAGCTGACTTTTTTTTGAAGGTATGAGTTTAGTATATTCACTTTTTCGTTGAAGTGAAGACACCCTTAAGACGTCAAGGTATTGTACTCTTTATCTCCATCTCGGGATTTTTCTACATGGTTTAATGAGGGGGTTTTTAATGAGGCAAGATCTCTTGATGCATCACATTCTTTTCCATTGTTTATCTTGCTTGGAAATCCTTATGACGAAATAAGGTAAAGAAGGGATGTGATCCTCTCTACCAAGATGACATTTATCAAATTAAAGTCTTCTTCTCTTTTCCAAAAAACTGTTTAAGTATGTTTTGGTGTTAAAATGATGTCCAAATTAGGTGAATGTTATAATATTTGGACCAAGTTGTAATTAGTATAAGATCAGACCTAGAGGATATGTGAAAAAGCCTCTAAAAACTCTTGTAATGGATTTAAGCCGCTTTTACACAAAAACTTGAGAAACTTTTTCTCCTTTTTTCTTGAGAGATTTAATGTTATTCTTCACTACTCGATTCCTAGCTCGGAGTGGGGTGCGTTGTTTCAAGAGATTGTCATTCCTCTTGTGGTTCACGCTTCAACCCACCTTCTATCAATCCCATTGTTAATCCTAGGTCGAGTATCTCCTCGGGTTTAAACCACTTCTTCCGCTTAGTTCCATCCTTTTTACCGAGTAGTTAGATCGAGCATTTCTCTTCTTCTCAGTCCTATTTATACAGTCTATTACCTAAGACAAACTTGATAACTTAGCAACCGGTGCCACATCATGTTTTTAATGGGGTTTTCCATTCACCACCCTTCTTCATACTTACTTGATGGTACCCGCTCTTTAGATCAATCTTGGAGAAGAATGTTGATGAGGCCCCGGCACTAGCTCAAGCATCACTCTGAGAAGAACACGTGGAGGAACCCGAGGACTAACTTGAGGAAGAGAAGAACTCCGAAGCTCCTACCATACCACTGAGGATTATGAAGAGGAACATCACAAGGGTCTACAGGACAAGATTTGATGCATACATACAAGGAGCTCTAAGATGCGAGGAGAGCACCTGAGGGCACCCGAGAGATACCGATAGATCTTAGCGCGATAACAGTGAGCCTCGAAAACTCTTGGGAGCTGACTTTTTTTTGAAGGTATGAGTTTAGTATATTCACTTTTTCGTTGAAGTGAAGACACCCTTAAGACGTCAAGGTATTGTACTCTTTTTCTCCATCTCGGGATTTTTCCACATGGTTTAATGAGGGGGTTTTTAATTAGGCAAGATCTCTTGATGCATCACATTCTTTTCCATTGTTTATCTTGCTTGGAAATCCTTATGACGAAATAAGGTAAAGAAGGGATGTGATCCTATCTACCAAGATGACATTTATCAAATTAAAGTCTTCTTCTCTTTTCCAAAAAACTGTTTAAGTATGTTTTGGTGTTAAAATGAGGTCCAAATTAGGTGAATGTTATAATATTTGGACCAAGTTGTAATTAGTATAAGATCAGACCTAGAGGATATGTGAAAAAGCCTCTAAAAACTCCTGTAATGGATTTAAGCCGCTTTTACACAAAAACTTGAGAAATGTTTTCTCCTTTTTTCTTGAGAGATTTAAGGTTATTCTTCACTACTCGATTCCTAGCTCGGAGTGGGGTGCGTTGTTTCAAGAGATTGTCATTCCTCTTGTGGTTCACGCTTCAACCCACCTTCTATCAATACCATTGTTAATCCTAGGTCAAGTATCTCCTCGGGTTTAAACCATTTCTTCCGCTTAGTTCCATCCTTTTTACCGAGTAGTTAGATCGATCATTTCTCTTCTTCTCAGTCCTATTCATACAGTCTATTCCCTAAGACGAGATCGATATCTTAGCAACCGGTGCCACATCATGTTTTGAATGGGGTTTTCGCTTCACCACCCTCCTTCAAACTTATTTGATGGTACCCGCTCTTTAGATCAATCTTGGAGAAGAGTGTTGATGAGGCCCCGACACTAGCTCAAGCATCACTCTGAGAAAAACACGTGGAGGTACCCGAGGACTAACTTGAGGAAGAGAAGAACTCCTAAGCTCCTACCATACCACTGAGGATTATGAAGAGGAACATCACAAGCGTCTAAAGGACAAGATTCAATGCATACATACAAGGAGCTCTAAGATGCGAGGAGAGCACCTGAGGGCACCCGAGAGATACCGATAGACCTTAGCGCGATAACAATGAGCCTCGAAAACTCTTGGGAGATGATTTTTTTTTGAAGGTATGAGTTTAGTATATTCACTTTTTCGTTGAAGTGAAGACACCCTTAAGACGTCAAGGTATTGTACTCTTTATCTCCATCTCGGGATTTTTCCACATGGTTTAATGAGGGGGTTTTTAATGAGGCAAGATCTCTTGATGCATCACATTCTTTTCCATTGTTTATCTTGCTTGGAAATCCTTATGACGAAATAAGGTAGAGAAGGGATGTGATCCTCTCTACCAAGATGACATTTATCAAATTAAAGTCTTCTTCGCTTTTCCAAAAAACTGTTTAAGTATGTTTTGGTGTTAAAATGAGGTCCAAATTAGGTGAATATTATAATATTTGGACCAAGTTGTAATTAGTATAAGATCAGACCTAGAGGATATGTGAAAAAGCCTCTAAAAACTCTTGTAATGGATTTAAGCCGCTTTTACACAAAAACTTGAGAAACTTTTTCTCCTTTTTTCTTGAGAGATTTAATGTTATTCTTCACTACTCGATTCCTAGCTCGGAGTGGGGTGCGTTGTTTCAAGAGATTGTCATTCCTCTTGTGGTTCACGCTTCAACCCACCTTCTATCAATCCCATTGTTAATCCTAGGTCGAGTATCTCCTCGGGTTTAAACCACTTCTTCCGCTTAGTTCCATCCTTTTTACCGAGTAGTTAGATCGAGCATTTCTCTTCTTCTCAGTCCTATTTATACAGTCTATTACCTAAGACAAACTTGATAACTTAGCAACCGGTGCCACATCATGTTTTTAATGGGGTTTTCCATTCACCACCCTTCTTCATACTTACTTGATGGTACCCGCTCTTTAGATCAATCTTGGAGAAGAATGTTGATGAGGCCCCGGCACTAGCTCAAGCATCACTCTGAGAAGAACACGTGGAGGAACCCGAGGACTAACTTGAGGAAGAGAAGAACTCCGAAGCTCCTACCATACCACTGAGGATTATGAAGAGGAACATCACAAGGGTCTACAGGACAAGATTTGATGCATACATACAAGGAGCTCTAAGATGCGAGGAGAGCACCTGAGGGCACCCGAGAGATACCGATAGATCTTAGCGCGATAACAGTGAGCCTCGAAAACTCTTGGGAGCTGACTTTTTTTTGAAGGTATGAGTTTAGTATATTCACTTTTTCGTTGAAGTGAAGACACCCTTAAGACGTCAAGGTATTGTACTCTTTTTCTCCATCTCGGGATTTTTCCACATGGTTTAATGAGGGGGTTTTTAATTAGGCAAGATCTCTTGATGCATCACATTCTTTTCCATTGTTTATCTTGCTTGGAAATCCTTATGACGAAATAAGGTAAAGAAGGGATGTGATCCTATCTACCAAGATGACATTTATCAAATTAAAGTCTTCTTCTCTTTTCCAAAAAACTGTTTAAGTATGTTTTGGTGTTAAAATGAGGTCCAAATTAGGTGAATGTTATAATATTTGGACCAAGTTGTAATTAGTATAAGATCAGACCTAGAGGATATGTGAAAAAGCCTCTAAAAACTCCTGTAATGGATTTAAGCCGCTTTTACACAAAAACTTGAGAAATGTTTTCTCCTTTTTTCTTGTGAGATTTAAGGTTATTCTTCACTACTCGATTCCTAGCTCGGAGTGGGGTGCGTTGTTTCAAGAGATTGTCATTCCTCTTGTGGTTCACGCTTCAACCCACCTTCTATCAATACCATTGTTAATCCTAGGTCAAGTATCTCCTCGGGTTTAAACCATTTCTTCCGCTTAGTTCCATCCTTTTTACCGAGTAGTTAGATCGATCATTTCTCTTCTTCTCAGTCCTATTCATACAGTCTATTCCCTAAGACGAGATCGATATCTTAGCAACCGGTGCCACATCATGTTTTGAATGGGGTTTTCCATTCACCACCCTCCTTCAAACTTATTTGATGGTACCCGCTCTTTAGATCAATCTTGGAGAAGAGTGTTGATGAGGCCCCGACACTAGCTCAAGCATCACTCTGAGAAAAACACGTGGAGGTACCCGAGGACTAACTTGAGGAAGAGAAGAACTCCTAAGCTCCTACCATACCACTGAGGATTATGAAGAGGAACATCACAAGCGTCTAAAGGACAAGATTCAATGCATACATACAAGGAGCTCTAAGATGCGAGGAGAGCACCTGAGGGCACCCGAGAGATACCGATAGACCTTAGCGCGATAACAATGAGCCTCGAAAACTCTTGGGAGATGATTTTTTTTTGAAGGTATGAGTTTAGTATATTCACTTTTTCGTTGAAGTGAAGACACCCTTAAGACGTCAAGGTATTGTACTCTTTATCTCCATCTCGAGATTTTTCCACATGGTTTAATGAGGGGGTTTTTAATGAGGCAAGATCTCTTGATGCATCACATTCTTTTCCATTGTTTATCTTGCTTGGAAATCCTTATGACGAAATAAGGTAAAGAAGGGATGTGATCCTCTCTACCAAGATGACATTTATCAAATTAAAGTCTTCTTCGCTTTTCCAAAAAACTGTTTAAGTATGTTTTGGTGTTAAAATGAGGTCCAAATTAGGTGAATGTTATAATATTTGGACCAAGTTGTAATTAGTATAAGATCAGACCTAGAGGATATGTGAAAAAGCCTCTAAAAACTCTTGTAATGGATTTAAGCCGCTTTTACACAAAAACTTGAGAAACTTTTTCTCCTTTTTTCTTGAGAGATTTAATGTTATTCTTCACTACTCGATTCCTAGCTCGGAGTGGGGTGCGTTGTTTCAAGAGATTGTCATTCCTCTTGTGGTTCACGCTTCAACCCACCTTCTATCAATCCCATTGTTAATCCTAGGTCGAGTATCTCCTCGGGTTTAAACCACTTCTTCCGCTTAGTTCCATCCTTTTTACCGAGTAGTTAGATCGAGCATTTCTCTTCTTCTCAGTCCTATTTATACAGTCTATTACCTAAGACAAACTTGATAACTTAGCAACCGGTGCCACATCATGTTTTTAATGGGGTTTTCCATTCACCACCCTTCTTCATACTTACTTGATGGTACCCGCTCTTTAGATCAATCTTGGAGAAGAATGTTGATGAGGCCCCGGCACTAGCTCAAGCATCACTCTGAGAAGAACACGTGGAGGAACCCGAGGACTAACTTGAGGAAGAGAAGAACTCCGAAGCTCCTACCATACCACTGAGGATTATGAAGAGGAACATCACAAGGGTCTACAGGACAACATTTAATACATACATACAAGGAGCTCTAAGATGCGAGGAGAGCACCTGAGGGCACCCGAGAGATGCCGATAGACCTTAGTGCAATAACAGTGAGCCTAGTAAACTCTTTGGAGCTGACTTTTTTTGGAAGGCATGAGTTTAGTATCTTCACTTTTTCGTTGAAGTGAAGACACCCTTAAGACATCAAGGTATTGTACTCTTTTTCTCCATCTCAGGATTTTTCCACATGGTATACCGAGGGGGTTTTTAATGAGGCAAGATGTCTTGATGCATCACATTTTTTTCCATTGTTTATCTTGCTTGGAAATCCTTATGACGAAATAAGGTAAAGAAGGGATGTGATCCTATCTACCAAGATGACATTTATCTAATTAAAGTCTTCTTCTCTTTTCCAAAAAACTGTTGAAGTATGTTTTGGTGTTAAAATGAGGTCCAAATTAGGTGAATGTTATAATATTTGGACCAAGTTGGAATTAGTATAAGATCAGACCTAGAGGATATGTGAAAAAGCCTCTAAAAACTCTTGTAATGGATTTAAGCCGCTTTTACACAAAAACTTGAGAAACTTTTTCTCCTTTTTTCTTGAGAGATTCAAGGTTATTCTTCAATACTCGATTCCTAGCTCGGAGTGGGGTGCGTTGTTACAAGAGATTGTCATTCCTCTTGTGGTTCACGCTTCAACCCACCTTCTATCAATCCCATTGTTAATCCTAGGTCAAGTATCTCCTCGGGTTTAAACCACTTCTTCCGCTTAGTTCCATCCTTTTTACCGAGTAGTTAGATCGAGCATTTCTCTTCTTCTCAGTCCTATTCATACAGTCTATTCCCTAAGACAAACTTGATATCTTAGCAACCGGTGCCACATCATGTTTTGAATGGGGTTTTCCATTCACCACCCTCCTTCAGACTTATTTGATGGTACCCGCTCTTTAGATCAATCTTGGAGAAGAGTGTTGATGAGGCCCCGACACTAGCTCAAGCATCACTCTGAGAAAAACACGTGGAGGAACCCGAGGACTAACTTGAGGAAGAGAAGAACTCCTAAGCTCCTACCATACCACTGAGGATTATGAAGAGGAACATCACAAGCGTCTACAGGACAAGATTCAATGCATACATACAAGGAGCTCTAAGATGCGAGGAGAGCACCTGAGGGCACCCGAGAGATACCGATAGACCTTAGCGCGATAACAATGATCCTCGAAAACTCTTGGGAGCTGACTTTTTTTTGAAGGTATGAGTTTAGTATATTCACTTTTTCGTTGAAGTGAAGACACCCTTAAGACGTCAAGGTATTGTACTCTTTATCTCCATCTCGGGATTTTTCCACATGGTTTAATGAGGGGGTTTTTAATGAGGCAAGATCTCTTGATGCATCACATTCTTTTCCATTGTTTATCTTGCTTGGAAATCCTTATGACGAAATAAGGTAAAGAAGGGATGTGATCCTATCTACCAAGATGACATTTATCAAATTAAAGTCTTCTTCTCTTTTCCAAAAAACTGTTTAAGTATAGTTTGGTGTTAAAATGAGGTCCAAATTAGGTGAATGTTATAATATTTGGACCAAGTTGTAATTAGTATAAGATCAGACCTAGAGGATATGTGAAAAAGCCTCTAAAAACTCCTGTAATGGATTTAAACCGCTTTTACACAAAAACTTGAGAAATGTTTTCTCCTTTTTTCTTGAGAGATTTAAGGTTATTCTTCACTACTCTATTCCTAGCTCGGAGTGGGGTGCGTTGTTTCAAGAGATTGTCATTCCTCTTGTGGTTCACGCTTCAACCCACCTTCTATCAATCCCATTGTTAATCCGAGGTCGAGTATCTCCTCGGGTTTAAACCACTTCTTCCGCTTAGTTCCATCCTTTTTACCGAGTAGTTAGATCGAGCATTTCTCTTCTTCTCAGTCCTATTTATACAGTCTATTCCCTAAGACAAACTTGATAACTTAGCAACCGGTGCCACATCATGTTTTTAATGGGGTTTTCCATTCACCACCCTTCTTCATACTTACTTGATGGTACCCGCTCTTTAGATCAATCTTGGAGAAGAATGTTGATGAGGCCCCGGCACTAGCTCAAGCATCACTCTGAGAAGAACACGTGGAGGAACCCGAGGACTAACTTGAGGAAGAGAAGAACTCCGAAGCTCCTACCATACCACTGAGGATTATGAAGAGGAACATCACAAGGGTCTACAGGACAAGATTTGATGCATACATAAAAGGAGCTCTAAGATGCGAGGAGAGCACCTGAGGGCACCCGAGAGATACCGATAGACCTTAGCGCGATAACAGTGAGCCTCGAAAACTCTTGGGAGCTGACTTTTTTTTGAAGGTATGAGTTTAGTATATTCACTTTTTCGTTGAAGTGAAGACACCCTTAAGACGTCAAGGTATTGTACTCTTTATCTCCATCTCGGGATTTTTCCACATGGTTTAATGAGGGGGTTTTTAATGAGGCAAGATGTCTTGATGCATCACATTCTTTTCCATTGTTTATCTTGCTTGGAAATCCTTATGACGAAATAAGGTAAAGAAGGGATGTGATCCTCTCTACCAAGATGACATTTATCAAATTAAAGTCTTCTTCTCTTTTCCAAAAAACTGTTTAAGTATGTTTTGGTGTTAAAATGAGGTCCAAATTAGGTGAATGTTATAATATTTGGACCAAGTTGGAATTAGTATAAGATCAGACCTAGAGGATATGTGAAAAAGCCTCTAAAAACTCTTGTAATGGATTTAAGCCGCTTTTACACAAAAACTTGAGAAACTTTTTCTCCTTTTTTCTTGAGAGATTCAAGGTTATTCTTCACTACTCGATTCCTAGCTCGGAGTGGGGTGCGTTGTTTCAAGAGATTGTCATTCCTCTTGTGGTTCACGCTTCAACCCACCTTCTATCAATCCCATTGTTAATCCTAGGTCAAGTATCTCCTCGGGTTTAAACCACTTCTTCCGCTTAGTTCCATCCTTTTTACCGAGTAGTTAGATCGAGCATTTCTCTTCTTCTCAATCCTATTCATACAGTCTATTCCCTAAGAGGAGCTCGATATCTTAGCAACCGGTGCCACATCATGTTTTGAATGGGGTTTTCCATTCACCACCCTCCTTCAAACTTAGTTGATGGTACCCGCTCTTTAGATCAATCTTGGAGAAGAGTGTTGATGAGGCCTCGACACTAGCTCAAGCATCACTCTGAGAAGAACACGTGGAGGAACCCGAGGACTAACTTGAGGATGAGAAGAACTCCTAAGCTCCTACCATACCACTGAGGATTATAAAGAGGAACATCACAAGCGTCTACAGGACAAGATTCAATGCATACATACAAGGAGCTCTAAGATGCGAGGAGAGCACCTGAGGGCACCCGAGAGATACCGATAGACCTTAGCGCGATAACAGTGAGCCTCGAAAACTCTTGGGAGCCGACCTTTTTTTGAAGGTATGAGTTTTGTATATTCACTTTTTCGTTGAAGTGAAGACACCCTTAAGACGTCAAGGTATTGTACTCTTTTTCTCCATCTCGGGATTTTTCCACATGGTTTAATGAGGGGGTTTTTAATGAGGCAAGATCTCTTGATGCATCACATTCTTTTCCATTGTTTATCTTGCTTGGAAATCCTTATGACGAAATAAGGTAAAGAAGGGATATGATCCTATCTACCAAGATGACATTTATCTAATTAAAGTCTTCTTCTCTTTTCCAAAAAACTGTTGAAGTATGTTTTGGTGTTAAAATGAGGTCCAAATTAGGTGAATGTTATAATATTTGGACCAAGTTGGAATTAGTATAAGATCAGACCTAGAGGATATGTGAAAAAGCCTCTAAAAACTCTTGTAATGGATTTAAGCCGCTTTTACACAAAAACTTGAGAAACTTTTTCTCCTTTTTTCTTGAGAGATTCAAGGTTATTCCTCACTACTCTATTCCTAGCTCGGAGTGGGGTGCGTTGTTTCAAGAGATTGTCATTCCTCTTGTGGTTCACGCTTCAACCCACCTTCTATCAATCCCATTGTTAATCCTAGGTCGAGTATCTCCTCGGGTTTAAACCACTTCTTCAGCTTCGTTCCATCCTTTTTACCGAGTAGTTAGATCGAGCATTTCTCTTCTTCTCAGTCCTATTCATACAGTCTATTCCCTAAGACGAGCTCGATATCTTAGCAACCGGTGCCACATCATGTTTTGAATGGGGTTTTCCATTCACCACCCTCCTTCAAACTTAGTTGATGGTACCCGCTCGTTAGATCAATCTTGGAGAAGAGTGTTGATGAGGCCCCGACACTAGCTCAAGCATCACTCTGAGAAGAACACGTGGAGGAACCAGAGGACTAACTTGAGGAAGAGAAGAACTCCGAAGCTCCTACCATACCACTGAGGATTATGAAGAGGAACATCACAAGCGTCTACAGGACAAGATTCAATGCATACATACAAGGAGCTCTAAGATGCGAGGATAGCACCTGAGGGCACCCTAGAGATACCGATAGACCTTAGCGCGATAACAGTGAGCCTCGAAAACTCTTGGGAGCCGACCTTTTTTTGAAGGTATGAGTTTTGTATATTCACTTTTTCGTTGAAGTGAAGACCCCCTTAAGACGTCAAGGTATTGTACTCTTTTTCTCCATCTCGGGGTTTTTCCACTTGGTTTAACGAGGGGGTTTTTAATGAGGCAAGATGTCTTGATGCATCACATTCTTTTCCATTGTTTATCTTGCTTGGAAATCCTTATGACGAAATAAGGTAAAGAAGGGATGTGATCCTATCTACCAAGATGACATTTATCAAATTAAAGTCTTCTTCTCTTTTCCAAAAAACTGTTGAAGTATGTTTTGGTGTTAAAATGAGGTCCAAATTAGGTGAATGTTATAATATTTGGACCAATTTGTAATTAGTATAAGATCAGACCTAGAGGATATGTGACAAAGCCTCTAAAAACTCTTGTAATGGATTTAAGCCGCTTTTACACAAAAACTTGAGAAACTTTTTCTCCTTTTTTTCTTGAGAGATTCAAGGTTATTCTTCACTACTCGATTCCTAGCTCGGAGTGGGGTGCGTTGTTTCAAGAGATTGTCATTCCTCTTGTGGTTCACGCTTCAACCCACCTTCCATCAATCCCATTGTTAATCCTAGGTCGAGTATCTCCTCGGGTTTAAACCACTTCTTCCGCTTAGTTCCATCCTTTTTACCGAGTAGTTAGATCGAGCATTTCTCTTTTTCTCAGTCCTATTCATACAGTCTATTCCCTAAGACGAGCTCGATATCTTAGCAACCGGTGCCACATCATGTTTTGAATGGGGTTTTCCATTCACCACCCTCCTTCAAACTTAGTTGATGGTACCCGCTCTTTAAATCAATCTTGGAGAAGAGTGTTGATGAGGCCCCGACACTAGCTTAAGCATCACTCTGAGAAGAACACGTGGAGGAACTCGAGGACTAACTTGAGGAAGAGAAGAACTCCGAAGCTCCTACCATACCACTGAGGATTATGAAGAGGAACATCACAAGCGTCTACAGGACAAGATTCAATGCATACATACAAGGAGCTCTAAGATGCGGGGAGAGCACCTGAGGGCACCCGAGAGATACCGATAGACCTTAGCGCGATAACAGTGAGCCTCGAAAACTCTTGGGAGCTAACTTTTTTTTGAAGGTATGAGTTTTGTATATTCACTTTTTCGTTGAAGTGAAGACACCCTTAAGACGTCAAGGTATTGTACTCTTTTTCTTCATCTCGGGATTTTTCCACATGGTTTAACGAGGGGGTTTTTAATGAGGCAAGATGTCTTGATGCATCACATTCTTTTCCATTGTTTATCTTGCTTGGAAATCCTTATGACGAAATAAGGTAAAGAAGGGATGTGATCCTATCTACCTAGATGTCATTTATCTAATTAAAGTCTTCTTCTCTTTTCCAAAAAACTGTTTAAGTATGTTTTGGTGTTAAAATAAGGTCCAAATTAGGTGAATGTTATAATATTTGGACCAAGTTGTAATTAGTATAAGATCAGACCTAGAGGATATGTGAAAAAGCCTCTAAAAACTCTTGTAATGGATTTAAGCCGCTTTTACACCAAAACTTGAGAAACTTTTTCTCCTTTTTTCTTGAGATATTCAAGGTTATTCTTCACTACTCGATTCCTAGCTCGGAGTGGGGTGCGTTGTTTCAAGAGATTGTCATTCCTCTTGTGGTTCACGCTTCAACCCACCTTCTATCAATCCCATTGTTAATCCTAGGTCGAGTATCTCCTCGGGTTTAAACCACTTCTTCCGCTTAGTTCCATCCTTTTTACCGAGTAGTTAGATCGAGCATTTCTCTTCTTCTCAGTCCTATTCATACAGTCTATTCCCTAAGACGAGCTCGATATCTTAGCAACCGGTGCCACATCATGTTTTGAATGGGTTTTTCCATTCACCACCCTCCTTCAAACTTAGTTGATGGTACCCGCTCTTTAGATCAATCTTGGAGAAGAGTGTTGATGAGGCCCCGGCACTAGCTCAAGCATCACTCTGAGAAGAACACGTGGAGGAACCCGAGGACTAACTTGAGGAAGAGAAGAACTCCGAAGCTCCTACCATACCACTGAGGATTATGAAGAGGAACATCACAAGCGTCTACAGGACAAGATTCAATGCATACATACAAGGAGCTCTAAGAAGCGAGGAGAGCACCTGAGGGCACCCGAGAGATACCGATAGACCTTAGCGCGATAACAGTGAGCCTCGAAAACTCTTGGGAGCCGACTTTTTATTGAAGGTATGAGTTTTGTATATTCACTTTTTCGTTGAAGTGAAGACACCCTTAAGACGTCAAGGTATTGTACTCTTTTTCTCCATCTCGGGATTTTTCCACATGATTTAACGAGGGGGTTTTTAATGAGGCAAGATGTCTTGATGCATCACATTCTTTTCCATTGTTTATCTTGCTTGGAAATCCTTATGACGAAATAAGGTAAAGAAGGGATGTGATCCTATCTACCAAGATGACATTTATCTAATTAAAGTCTTCTTCTCTTTTCCAAAAAACTGTTTAAGTATGTTTTGGTGTTAAAATGAGGTCCAAATTAGGTGAATGTTATAATATTTGGACCAAGTTGTAATTAGTATAAGATCAGACCTAGAGGATATGTGAAAAAGCCTCTAAAAACTCTTGTAATGGATTTAAGCCGCTTTTACACAAAAACTTGAGAAATGTTTTCTCCTTTTTTCTTGAGAGATTTAAGGTTATTCTTCACTACTCGATTCCTAGCTCGGAGTGGGGTGCGTTGTTTCAAGAGATTGTCATTCCTCTTGTGGTTCACGCTTCAACCCACCTTCTATCAATACCATTGTTAATCCTAGGTCAAGTATCTCCTCGGGTTTAAACCACTTCTTCCGCTTAGTTCCATCCTTTTTACCGAGTAGTTAGATCGAGCATTTCTCTTCTTCTCAGTCCTATTCATACAGTCTATTCCCTAAGACGAGCTCGATATCTTAGCAACCGGTGCCACATCATGTTTTGAATGGGGTTTTCCATTCACCACCCTCCTTCAAACTTAGTTGATGGTACCCGCTCTTTAGATCAATCTTGGAGAAGAGTGTTGATGAGGCCCCGACACTAGCTCAAGCATCACTCTGAGAAGAACACGTGGAGGAACCCGAGGACTAACTTGAGGAAGAGAAGAACTCCGAAGCTCCTACCATACCACTGAGGATTATGAAGAGGAACATCACAAGCGTCTACAGGACAAGATTCAATGCATACATACAAGGAGCTCTAAGATGCGAGGAGAACACCTGAGGGCACCCGAGAGATACCGATAGACCTTAGCGCGATAACAGTGAGCCTCGAAAACTCTTGGGAGCTGACTTTTTTTTGAAGGTATGAGTTTAGTATATTCACTTTT
Source organism: Cardamine chenopodiifolia (assembly GCA_963922655.1). Classification (NCBI taxonomy): domain Eukaryota; kingdom Viridiplantae; phylum Streptophyta; class Magnoliopsida; order Brassicales; family Brassicaceae; genus Cardamine; species Cardamine chenopodiifolia. Next base: position 8,595,661 of record OZ000476.1, on the reverse strand, counting down.
TCGTTGAAGTGAAGACACCCTTAAGACGTCAAGGTATTGTACTCTTTTTCTCCATCTCGGGATTTTTCCACATGGTTTACCGAGGGGGTTTTTAATGAGGCAAGATGTCTTGATGCATCACATTCTTTTCCATTGTTTATCTTGCTTGGAAATCCTTATGACGAAATAAGGTAAAGAAGGGATGTGATCCTATCTACCAAGATGACATTTATCTAATTAAATTCTTCTTCTCTTTTCCAAAAAACTGTTTAAGTATGTTTTGGTGTTAAAATGAGGTCCAAATTAGGTGAATGTTATAATATTTGGACCAAGTTGTAATTAGTATAAGATCAGACCTAGAGGATATGTGAAAAAGCCTCTAAAAACTCTTGTAATGGATTTCAGCCGCTTTTACACCAAAACTTGAGAAACTTTTTCTCCTTTTTTCCTGAGAGATTCAAGGTTATTCTTCACTACTCGATTCCTAGCTCGGAGTGGGGTGCGTTGTTTCAAGAGATTGTCATTCCTCTTGTGGTTTACGCTTCAACCCACCTTCTATCAATCCCATTGTTAATCCTAGGTCGAGTATCTCCTCGGGTTTTAACCACTTCTTCCGCTTAGTTCCATCCTTTTTACCGAGTAGTTAGATCGAGCATTTCTCTTCTTCTCAGTCCTATTCATACAGTCTATTCCCTAAGACGAGCTCGATATCTTAGCAACCGGTGCCACATCATGTTTTGAATGGGTTTTTCCATTCACCACCCTCCTTCAAACTTAGTTGATGGTACCCGCTCTTTAGATCAATCTTGGAGAAGAGTGTTGATGAGGCCCCGGCACTAGCTCAAGCATCACTCTGAGAAGAACACGTGGAGGAACCCGAGGACTAACTTGAGGAAGAGAAGAACTCCGAAGCTCCTACCATACCACTGACGATTATGAAGAGGAACATCACAAGCGTCTACAGGACAAGATTCAATGCATACATACAAGGAGCTCTAAGAAGCGAGGAGAGCACCTGAGGGCACCCGAGAGATACCGATAGACCTTAGCGCGATAACAGTGAGCCTCGAAAACTCTTGGGAGCCGACTTTTTATTGAAGGTATGAGTTTTGTATATTCACTTTTTCGTTGAAGTGAAGACACCCTTAAGACGTCAAGGTATTGTACTCTTTTTCTCCATCTCGGGATTTTTCCACATGATTTAACGAGGGGGTTTTTAATGAGGCAAGATGTCTTGATGCATCACATTCTTTTCCATTGTTTATCTTGCTTGGAAATCCTTATGACGAAATAAGGTAAAGAAGGGATGTGATCCTATCTACCAAGATGACATTTATCTAATTAAAGTCTTCTTCTCTTTTCCAAAAAACTGTTTAAGTATGTTTTGGTGTTAAAATGAGGTCCAAATTAGGTGAATGTTATAATATTTGGACCAAGTTGTAATTAGTATAAGATCAGACCTAGAGGATATGTTAAAAAGCCTCTAAAAACTCCTGTAATGGATTTAAGCCGCTTTTACACAAAAACTTGAGAAATGTTTTCTCCTTTTTTCTTGAGAGATTTAAGGTTATTCTTCACTACTCGATTCCTAGCTCGGAGTGGGGTGCGTTGTTTCAAGAGATTGTCATTCCTCTTGTGGTTCACGCTTCAACCCACCTTCTATCAATACCATTGTTAATCCTAGGTCGAGTATCTCCTCGGGTTTAAACCACTTCTTCTGCTTAGTTCCATCCTTTTTACCGAGTAGTTAGATCGAGCATTTCTCTTCTTCTCAGTCCTATTCATACAGTCTATTCCCTAAGACGAGCTCGATATCTTAGCAACCGGTGCCACATCATGTTTTGAATGGGGTTTTCCATTCACCACCCTCCTTCAAACTTAGTTGATGGTACCCGCTCTTTAGATCAATCTTGGAGAAGAGTGTTGATGAGGCCCCGACACTAGCTCAAGCATCACTCTGAGAAGAACACGTGGAGGAACCCGAGGACTAACTTGAGGAAGAGAAGAACTCCGAAGCTCCTACCATACCACTGAGGATTATGAAGAGGAACATCACAAGCGTCTACAGGACAAGATTCAATACATACATACAAGGAGCTCTAAGATGCGAGGAGAACACCTGAGGGCACCCGAGAGATACCGATAGACCTTAGCGCGATAACAGTGAGCCTCGAAAACTCTTGGGAGCTGACTTTTTTTTGAAGGTATGAGTTTAGTATATTCACTTTTTCGTTGAAGTGAAGACACCCTTAAGACGTCAAGGTATTGTACTCTTTTTCTCCATCTCGGGATTTTTCCACATGGTTTACCGAGGGGGTTTTTAATGAGGCAAGATGTCTTGATGCATCACATTCTTTTCCATTGTTTATCTTGCTTGGAAATCCTTATGACGAAATAAGGTAAAGAAGGGATGTGATCCTATCTACCAAGATGACATTTATCTAATTAAATTCTTCTTCTCTTTTCCAAAAAACTGTTTAAGTATGTTTTGGTGTTAAAATGAGGTCCAAATTAGGTGAATGTTATAATATTTGGACCAAGTTGTAATTAGTATAAGATCAGACCTAGAGGATATGTGAAAAAGCCTCTAAAAACTCTTGTAATGGTTTTCAGCCGCTTTTACACAAAAACTTGAGAAACTTTTTCTCCTTTTTTCCTGAGAGATTCAAGGTTATTCTTCACTACTCGATTCCTAGCTCGGAGTGGGGTGCGTTGTTTCAAGAGATTGTCATTCCTCTTGTGGTTCACGCTTCAACCCACCTTCTATCAATCCCATTGTTAATCCTAGGTCGAGTATCTCCTCGGGTTTAAACCACTTCTTCCGCTTAGTTCCATCCTTTTTACCGAGTAGTTAGATCGAGCATTTCTCTTCTTCTCAGTCCTATTCATACAGTCTATTCCCTAAGACGAGCTCGATATCTTAGCAACCGGTGCCACATCATGTTTTGAAAGGGTTTTTCCATTCACAACCCTCCTTCAAACTTAGTTGATGGTACCCGCTCTTTAGATCAATCTTGGAGAAGAGTGTTGATGAGGCCCCGGCACTAGCTCAAGCATCACTCTGAGAAGAACACGTGGAGGAACCCGAGGACTAACTTGAGGAAGAGAAGAACTCCGAAGCTCCTACCATACCACTGAGGATTATGAAGAGGAACATCACAAGCGTCTACAGGACAAGATTCAATGCATACATACAAGGAGCTCTAAGATGCGAGGAGAGCACCTGAGGGCACCCGAGAGATACCGATAGACCTTAGCGCGATAACAGTGAGCCTCGAAAACTCTTGGGAGCCGACTTTTTTTTGAAGGTATGAGTTTTGTATATTCACTTTTTCGTTGAAGTGAAGACACCCTTAAGACGTCAAGGTATTGTACTCTTTTTCTCCATCTCGGGATTTTTCCACATGGTTTAACGAGGGGGTTTTTAATGAGGCAAGATGTCTTGATGCATCACATTCTTTTCCATTGTTTATCTTGCTTGGAAATCCTTATGACGAAATAAGGTAAAGAAGGGATGTGATCCTATCTACCAAGATGACATTTATCTAATTAAAGTCTTCTTCTCTTTTCCAAAAAACTGTTTAAGTATGTTTTGGTGTTAAAATGAGATCCAAATTAGGTGAATGTTATAATATTTGGACCAAGTTGTAATTAGTATAAGATCAGACCTAGAGGATATGTGAAAAAGCCTCTAAAAACTCTTGTAATGGATTTAAGCCGCTTTTACACAAAAACTTGAGAAACTTTTTCTCCTTTTTTTCTTGAGAGATTCAAGGTTATTCTTCAGTACTCGATTCCTAGCTCGGAGTAGGGTGCGTTGTTTCAAGAGATTGTCATTCCTCTTGTGGTTCACGCTTCAACCCACCTTCTATCAATCCCATTGTTAATCCTAGGTCGAGTATCTCCTCGGGTTTAAACCACTTCTTCCGCTTAGTTCCATCCTTTTTACCGAGTAGTTAGATCGAGCATTTCTCTTCTTCTCAGTCCTATTCATACAGTCTATTCCCTAAGACGAGCTCGATATCTTAGCAACCGGTGCCACATCATGTTTTGAATGGGGTTTTCCATTCACCACCCTCCTTCAAACTTAGTTGATGGTACCCGCTCTTTAAATCAATCTTGGAGAAGAGTGTTGATGAGGCCCCGACACTAGCTTAAGCATCACTCTGAGAAGAACACGTGGAGGAACTCGAGGACTAACTTGAGGAAGAGAAGAACTCCGAAGCTCCTACCATACCACTAAGGATTATGAAGAGGAACATCACAAGCGTCTACAGGACAAGATTCAATGCATACATACAAGGAGCTCTAAGATGCGAGGAGAGCACCTGAGGGCACCCTAGAGATACCGATAGACCTTAGCGCGATAACAGTGAGCCTCGAAAACTCTTGGGAGCTGACTTTTTTTTGAAGGTATGAGTTTTGTATATTCACTTTTTCGTTGAAGTGAAGACACCCTTAAGACGTCAAGGTATTGTACTCTTTTTCTCCATCTCGGGATTTTTCCACATGGTTTAACGAGGGGGTTTTTAATGAGGCAAGATGTCTTGATGCATCACATTCTTTTCCATTGTTTATCTTGCTTGGAAATCCTTATGACGAAATAAGGTAAAGAAGGGATGTGATCCTATCTACCAAGATGACATTTATCTAATTAAAGTCTTCTTCTCTTTTCCAAAAAACTGTTTAAGTATGTTTTGGTGTTAAAATGAGGTCCAAATTAGGTGAATGTTATAATATTTGGACCAAGTTGTAATTAGTATAAGATCAGACCTAGAGGATATGTGAAAAAGCCTCTAAAAACTCTTGTAATGGATTTAAGCCGCTTTTACACAAAAACTTGAGAAACTTTTTCTCCTTTTTTCTTGAGATATTCAAGGTTATTCTTCACTACTCGATTCCTAGCTCGGAGTGGGGTGCGTTGTTTTAAGAGATTGTCATTCCTCTTGTGGTTCACGCTTCAACCCACCTTCTATCAATCCCATTGTTAATCCTAGGTCGAGTATCTCCTCGGGTTTAAACCACTTCTTCCGCTTAGTTCCATCCTTTTTACCGAGTAGTTAGATCGAGCATTTCTCTTCTTCTCAGTCCTATTCATACAGTCTATTCCCTAAGACGAGCTCGATATCTTAGCAACCGGTGCCACATCATGTTTTGAATGGGTTTTTCCATTCACCACCCTCCTTCAAACTTAGTTGATGGTACCCGCTCTTTAGATCAATCTTGGAGAAGAGTGTTGATGAGGCCCCGGCACTAGCTCAAGCATCACTCTGAGAAGAACACGTGGAGGAACCCGAGGACTAACTTGAGGAAGAGAAGAACTCCGAAGCTCCTACCATACCACTGAGGATTATGAAGAGGAACATCACAAGCGTCTACAGGACAAGATTCAATGCATACATACAAGGAGCTCTAAGAAGCGAGGAGAGCACCTGAGGGCACCCGAGAGATACCGATAGACCTTAGCGCGATAACAGTGAGCCTCGAAAACTCTTGGGAGCCGACTTTTTATTGAAGGTATGAGTTTTGTATATTCACTTTTTCGTTGAAGTGAAGACACCCTTAAGACGTCAAGGTATTGTACTCTTTTTCTCCATCTCGGGATTTTTCCACATGGTTTAACGAGGGGGTTTTTAATGAGGCAAGATGTCTTGATGCATCACATTCTTTTCCATTGTTTATCTTGCTTGGAAATCCTTATGACGAAATAAGGTAAAGAAGGGATGTGATCCTATCTACCAAGATGACATTTATCTAATTAAAGTCTTCTTCTCTTTTCCAAAAAACTGTTTAAGTATGTTTTGGTGTTAAAATGAGATCCAAATTAGGTGAATGTTATAATATTTGGACCAAGTTGTAATTAGTATAAGATCAGACCTAGAGGATATGTGAAAAAGCCTCTAAAAACTCTTGTAATGGATTTAAGCCGCTTTTACACAAAAACTTGAGAAACTTTTTCTCCTTTTTTCTTGAGAGATTCAAGGTTATTCTTCACTCCTCAATTCCTAGCTCGGAGTGGGGTGCGTTGTATCAAGAGATTGTCACTCCTCTTGTGGTTCACGCTTCAACCCACCTTCTATCAATCCCTTTGTTAATCCTAGGTCGAGTATCTCCTCGGGTTTAAACCACTTCTTCCGCTTAGTTCCATCCTTTTGACCGAGTAGTTAGATCGAGCATTTCTCTTCTTCTCAGTCCTATTCATACAGTCTATTCCCTAAGACGAGCTCGATATCTTAGCAACCGGTGCCACATCATGTTTTGAATGGGGTTTTCCATTCACCACCCTCCTTCAAACTTAGTTGATGGTACCCGCTCTTTAGATCAATCTTGGAGAAGAGTGTTGATGAGGCCCCGACACTAGCTCAAGCATCACTCTGAGAAGAACACGTGGAGGAACCCGAGGACTAACTTGAGGAAGAGAAGAACTCCGAAGCTCCTACCATACCACTGAGGATTATGAAGAGGAACATCACAAGCGTCTACAGGACAAGATTCAATGCATACATACAAGGAGCTCTAAGATGCGAGGAGAACACCTGAGGGCACCCGAGAGATACCGATAGACCTTAGCGCGATAACAGTGAGCCTCGAAAACTCTTGGGAGCTGACTTTTTTTTGAAGGTATGAGTTTAGTATATTCACTTTTTCGTTGAAGTGAAGACACCCTTAAGACGTCAAGGTATTGTACTCTTTTTCTCCATCTCGGGATTTTTCCACATGGTTTACCGAGGGGGTTTTTAATGAGGCAAGATGTCTTGATGCATCACATTCTTTTCCATTGTTTATCTTGCTTGGAAATCCTTATGACGAAATAAGGTAAATAAGGGATGTGATCCTATCTACCAAGATGACATTTATCTAATTAAATTCTTCTTCTCTTTTCCTAAAAACTGTTGAAGTATGTTTTGGTGTTAAAATGAGGTCCAAATTAGGTGAATGTTATAATATTTGGACCAAGTTGTAATTAGTATAAGATCAGACCTAGAGGATATGTGAAAAAGCCTCTAAAAACTCTTGTAATGGATTTAAGCCGCTTTTACACAAAAACTTGAGAAACTTTTTCTCCTTTTTTTCTTGAGAGATTCAAGGTTATTCTTCACTACTCGATTCCTAGCTCGGAGTGGGGTGCGTTGTTTCAAGAGATTGTCATTCCTCTTGTGGTTCACGCTTCAACCCACCTTCTATCAATCCCATTGTTAATCCTAGGTCAAGTATCTCCTCGGGTTTAAACCACTTCTTCAGCTTCGTTCCATCCTTTTTACCGAGTAGTTAGATCGAGCATTTCTCTTCTTCTCAGTCCTATTCATACAGTCTATTCCCTAAGACGAGCTCAATATCTTAGCAACAGGTGCCACATCATGTTTTGAATGGGGTTTTCCATTCACCACCCTCCTTCAAACTTAGTTGATGGTACCCGCTTTTTAGATCAATCTTGGAGAAGAGTGTTGATGAGGCCCCGACACTAGCTTAAGCATCACTCTGAGAAGAACACGTGGAGGAACCCGAGGACTAACTTGAGGAAGAGAAGAACTCCGAAGCTCCTACCATACCACTGAGGATTATGAAGAGGAACATCACAAGCGTCTACAGGACAAGATTCAATGCATACATACAAGGAGCTCTAAGATGCGAGGAGAGCACCTGAGGGCACCCGAGAGATACCGATAGACCTTAGCGCGATAACAGTGAGCCTCGAAAACTCTTGGGAGCCGACTTTTTTTTGAAGGTATGAGTTTTGTATATTCACTTTTTCGTTGAAGTGAAGACACCCTTAAGACGTCAAGGTATTGTACTCTTTTTCTCCATCTCGGGATTTTTCCACATGGTTTAACGAGGGGGTTTTTAATGAGGCAAGATGTCTTGATGCATCACATTCTTTTCCATTGTTTATCTTGCTTGGAAATCCTTATGACGAAATAAGGTAAAGAAGGGATGTGATCCTATCTACCAAGATGACATTTATCTAATTAAAGTCTTCTTCTCTTTTCCAAAAAACTGTTTAAGTATGTTTTGGTGTTAAAATGAGATCCAAATTAGGTGAATGTTATAATATTTGGACCAAGTTGTAATTAGTATAAGATCAGACCTAGAGGATATGTGAAAAAGCCTCTAAAAACTCTTGTAATGGATTTAAGCCGCTTTTACACAAAAACTTGAGAAACTTTTTCTCCTTTTTTTCTTGAGAGATTCAAGGTTATTCTTCACTACTCGATTCCTAGCTCGGAGTGGGGTGCGTTGTTTCAAGAGATTGTCATTCCTCTTGTGGTTCACGCTTCAACCCACCTTCTATCAATCCCATTGTTAATCCTAGGTCGAGTATCTCCTCGGGTTTAAACCACTTCTTCCGCTTAGTTCCATCCTTTTTACCGAGTAGTTAGATCGAGCATTTCTCTTCTTCTCAGTCCTATTCATACAGTCTATTCCCTAAGACGAGCTCGATATCTTAGCAACCGGTGCCACATCATGTTTTGAATGGGGTTTTCCATTCACCACCCTCCTTCAAACTTAGTTGATGGTACCCGCTCTTTAAATCAATCTTGGAGAAGAGTGTTGATGAGGCCCCGACACTAGCTTAAGCATCACTCTGAGAAGAACACGTGGAGGAACTCGAGGACTAACTTGAGGAAGAGAAGAACTCCGAAGCTCCTACCATACCACTAAGGATTATGAAGAGGAACATCACAAGCGTCTACATGACAAGATTCATTGCATACATACAAGGAGCTCTAAGAGCGGGGAGAGCACCTGAGGGCACCTGAGAGATACCGATAGACCTTAGTGCGATAACAGTGAGCCTCGAAAACTCTTGGGAGCTGACTTTTTTTTGAAGGTATGAGTTTTGTATATTCACTTTTTCGTTGAAGTGAAGACACCCTTAAGACGTCAAGGTATTGTACTCTTTTTCTCCATCTCGGGATTTTTCCACATGGTTTAACGAGGGGGTTTTTAATGAGGCAAGATGTCTTGATGCATCACATTCTTTTCCATTGTTTATCTTGCTTGGAAATCCTTATGAAGAAATAAGGTAAAGAAGGGATGTGATCCTATCTACCAAGATGACATTTATCTAATTAAAGTCTTCTTCTCTTTTCCAAAAAACTGTTTAAGTATGTTTTGGTGTTAAAATGAGATCCAAATTAGGTGAATGTTATAATATTTGGACCAAGTTGTAATTAGTATAAGATCAGACCTAGAGGATATGTGAAAAAGCCTCTAAAAACTCTTGTAATGGATTTAAGCCGCTTTTACACAAAAACTTGAGAAACTTTTTCTCCTTTTTTTCTTGAGAGATTCAAGGTTATTCTTCACTACTCGATTCCTAGCTCGGAGTGGGGTGCGTTGTTTCAAGAGATTGTCATTCCTCTTGTGGTTCACGCTTCAACCCACCTTCTATCAATCCCATTGTTAATCCTAGGTCGAGTATCTCCTCGGGTTTAAACCACGTCTTCCGCTTAGTTCCATCCTTTTTACCGAGTAGTTAGATCGAGCATTTCTCTTCTTCTCAGTCCTATTCATACAGTCTATTCCCTAAGACGAGCTCGATATCTTAGCAACCGGTGCCACATCATGTTTTGAATGGGTTTTTCCATTCACCACCCTCCTTCAAACTTAGTTGATGGTACCCGCTCTTTAGATCAATCTTGGAGAAGAGTGTTGATGAGGCCCCGGCACTAGCTCAAGCATCACTCTGAGAAGAACACGTGGAGGAACCCGAGGACTAACTTGAGGAAGAGAAGAACTCCGAAGCTCCTACCATACCACTGAGGATTATGAAGAGGAACATCACAAGCGTCTACAGGACAAGATTCAATGCATACATACAAGGAGCTCTAAGAAGCGAGGAGAGCACCTGAGGGCACCTGAGGGCACCCGAGAGATACCGATAGACCTTAGCGCGATAACAGTGAGCCTCGAAAACTCTTGGGAGCCGACTTTTTATTGAAGGTATGAGTTTTGTATATTCACTTTTTCGTTGAAGTGAAGACACCCTTAAGACGTCAAGGTATTGTACTCTTTTTCTCCATCTCGGGATTTTTCCACATGGTTTAACGAGGGGGTTTTTAATGAGGCAAGATGTCTTGATGCATCACATTCTTTTCCATTGTTTATCTTGCTTGGAAATCCTTATGACGAAATAAGGTAAGGAAGGGATGTGATCCTATCTACCAAGATGACATTTATCTAATTAAAGTCTTCTTCTCTTTTCCAAAAAACTGTTTAAGTATGTTTTGGTGTTAAAATGAGGTCCAAAATAGGTGAATGTTATAATATTTGGACCAAGTTGTAATTAGTATAAGATCAGACCTAAAGGATATGTGAAAAAGCCTCTAAAAACTCTTGTAATGGATTTAAGCCGCTTTTACACAAAAACTTGAGAAACTTTTTCTCCTTTTTTCTTGAGAGATTCAAGGTTATTCTTCACTACTCGATTCCTAGCTCGGAGTGGGGTGCGTTGCTTCAAGAGATTGTCATTCCTCTTGTGGTTCACGCTTCAACCCACCTTCTATCAATCCCATTGTTAATCCTAGGTCAAGTATCTCCTCGGGTTTAAACCACTTCTTCCTCTTAGTTCCATCCTTTTTACCGAGTAGTTAGATCGAGCATTTCTCTTCTTCTCAGTCCTACTTATACAGTCTATTCCCTAAGACGCACTGGATATCTTAGCAACCAGTGCCACATCATGTTTTGAATGGGGTTTTCCATTCACCACTCTTCTTCATACTTACTTGATGGTACCCGCTCTTTAGATCAATCTTGGAGAAGAATGTTGATGAGGCCCCGGCACTAGCTCAAGCATCACTCTGCGAAGAACATGTGGAGGAACCCGAGGACTAACTTGAGGAAGAGAAGAACTCCGAAGCTCCTACCATACCACTGAGGATTATGAAGAGGAACATCACAAGCGTCTACAGGACAAGATTCAATGCATACATACAAGGAGCTCTAAGAAGCGAGGAGAGCACCTGAGGGCACCCGAGAGATACCGATAGACCTTAGCGCGATAACAGTGAGCCTCGAAAACTCTTGGGAGCCGACTTTTTATTGAAGGTATGAGTTTTGTATATTCACTTTTTCGTTGAAGTGAAGACACCCTTAAGACGTCAAGGTATTGTACTCTTTTTCTCCATCTCGGGATTTTTCCACATGGTTTAACGAGGGGGTTTTTAATGAGGCAAGATGTCTTGATGCATCACATTCTTTTCCATTGTTTATCTTGCTTGGAAATCCTTATGAAGAAATAAGGTAAAGAAGGGATGTGATCCTATCTACCAAGATGACATTTATCTAATTAAAGTCTTCTTCTCTTTTCCAAAAAACTGTTTAAGTATGTTTTGGTGTTAAAATGAGATCCAAATTAGGTGAATGTTATAATATTTGGACCAAGTTGTAATTAGTATAAGATCAGACCTAGAGGATATGTGAAAAAGCCTCTAAAAACTCTTGTAATGGATTTAAGCCGCTTTTACACAAAAACTTGAGAAACTTTTTCTCCTTTTTTTCTTGAGAGATTCAAGGTTATTCTTCACTACTCGATTCCTAGCTCGGAGTGGGGTGCGTTGTTTCAAGAGATTGTCATTCCTCTTGTGGTTCACGCTTCAACCCACCTTCTATCAATCCCATTGTTAATCCTAGGTCGAGTATCTCCTCGGGTTTAAACCACGTCTTCCGCTTAGTTCCATCCTTTTTACCGAGTAGTTAGATCGAGCATTTCTCTTCTTCTCAGTCCTATTCATACAGTCTATTCCCTAAGACGAGCTCGATATCTTAGCAACCGGTGCCACATCATGTTTTGAATGGGTTTTTCCATTCACCACCCTCCTTCAAACTTAGTTGATGGTACCCGCTCTTTAGATCAATCTTGGAGAAGAGTGTTGATGAGGCCCCGGCACTAGCTCAAGCATCACTCTGAGAAGAACACGTGGAGGAACCCGAGGACTAACTTGAGGAAGAGAAGAACTCCGAAGCTCCTACCATACCACTGAGGATTATGAAGAGGAACATCACAAGCGTCTACAGGACAAGATTCAATGCATACATACAAGGAGCTCTAAGAAGCGAGGAGAGCACCTGAGGGCACCTGAGGGCACCCGAGAGATACCGATAGACCTTAGCGCGATAACAGTGAGCCTCGAAAACTCTTGGGAGCCGACTTTTTATTGAAGGTATGAGTTTTGTATATTCACTTTTTCGTTGAAGTGAAGACACCCTTAAGACGTCAAGGTATTGTACTATTTTTCTCCATCTCGGGATTTTTCCACATGGTTTAACGAGGGGGTTTTTAATGAGGCAAGATGTCTTGATGCATCACATTCTTTTCCATTGTTTATCTTGCTTGGAAATCCTTATGACGAAATAAGGTAAGGAAGGGATGTGATCCTATCTACCAAGATGACATTTATCTAATTAAAGTCTTCTTCTCTTTTCCAAAAAACTGTTTAAGTATGTTTTGGTGTTAAAATGAGGTCCAAAATAGGTGAATGTTATAATATTTGGACCAAGTTGTAATTAGTATAAGATCAGACCTAAAGGATATGTGAAAAAGCCTCTAAAAACTCTTGTAATGGATTTAAGCCGCTTTTACACAAAAACTTGAGAAACTTTTTCTCCTTTTTTCTTGAGAGATTCAAGGTTATTCTTCACTACTCGATTCCTAGCTCGGAGTGGGGTGCGTTGCTTCAAGAGATTGTCATTCCTCTTGTGGTTCACGCTTCAACCCACCTTCTATCAATCCCATTGTTAATCCTAGGTCAAGTATCTCCTCGGGTTTAAACCACTTCTTCCTCTTAGTTCCATCCTTTTTACCGAGTAGTTAGATCGAGCATTTCTCTTCTTCTCAGTCCTACTTATACAGTCTATTCCCTAAGACGCACTGGATATCTTAGCAACCAGTGCCACATCATGTTTTGAATGGGGTTTTCCATTCACCACTCTTCTTCATACTTACTTGATGGTACCCGCTCTTTAGATCAATCTTGGAGAAGAATGTTGATGAGGCCCCGGCACTAGCTCAAGCATCACTCTGCGAAGAACATGTGGAGGAACCCGAGGACTAACTTGAGGAAGAGAAGAACTCCGAAGCTCCTACCATACCACTGAGGATTATGAAGAGGAACATCACAAGCGTCTACAGGACAAGATTCAATGCATACATACAAGGAGCTCTAAGAAGCGAGGAGAGCACCTGAGGGCACCCGAGAGATACCGATAGACCTTAGCGCGATAACAGTGAGCCTCGAAAACTCTTGGGAGCCGACTTTTTATTGAAGGTATGAGTTTTGTATATTCACTTTTTCGTTGAAGTGAAGACACCCTTAAGACGTCAAGGTATTGTACTCTTTTTCTCCATCTCGGGATTTTTCCACATGGTTTAACGAGGGGGTTTTTAATGAGGCAAGATGTCTTGATGCATCACATTCTTTTCCATTGTTTATCTTGCTTGGAAATCCTTATGACGAAATAAGGTAAAGAAGGGATGTGATCCTATCTACCAAGATGACATTTATCTAATTAAAGTCTTCTTCTCTTTTCCAAAAAACTGTTTAAGTATGTTTTGGTGTTAAAATGAGATCCAAATTAGGTGAATGTTATAATATTTGGACCAAGTTGTAATTAGTATAAGATCAGACCTAGAGGATATGTGAAAAAGCCTCTAAAAACTCTTGTAATGGATTTAAGCCGCTTTTACACAAAAACTTGAGAAACTTTTTCTCCTTTTTTCTTGAGAGATTCAAGGTTATTCTTCACTCCTCAATTCCTAGCTCGGAGTGGGGTGCGTTGTATTAAGAGATTGTCACTCCTCTTGTGGTTCACGCTTCAACCCACCTTCTATCAATCCCTTTGTTAATCCTAGGTCGAGTATCTCCTCGGGTTTAAACCACTTCTTCCGCTTAGTTCCATCCTTTTGACCGAGTAGTTAGATCGAGCATTTCTCTTCTTCTCAGTCCTATTCATACAGTCTATTCCCTAAGACGAGCTCGATATCTTAGCAACCGGTGCCACATCATGTTTTGAATGGGGTTTTCCATTCACCACCCTCCTTCAAACTTAGTTGATGGTACCCGCTCTTTAGATCAATCTTGGAGAAGAGTGTTGATGAGGCCCCGACACTAGCTCAAGCATCACTCTGAGAAGAACACGTGGAGGAACCCGAGGACTAACTTGAGGAAGAGAAGAACTCCGAAGCTCCTACCATACCACTGAGGATTATGAAGAGGAACATCACAAGCGTCTACAGGACAAGATTCAATGCATACATACAAGGAGCTCTAAGATGCGAGGAGAACACCTGAGGGCACCCGAGAGATACCGATAGACCTTAGCGCGATAACAGTGAGCCTCGAAAACTCTTGGGAGCTGACTTTTTTTTGAAGGTATGAGTTTAGTATATTCACTTTTTCGTTGAAGTGAAGACACCCTTAAGACGTCAAGGTATTGTACTCTTTTTCTCCATCTCGGGATTTTTCCACATGGTTTACCGAGGGGGTTTTTAATGAGGCAAGATGTCTTGATGCATCACATTCTTTTCCATTGTTTATCTTGCTTGGAAATCCTTATGACGAAATAAGGTAAATAAGGGATGTGATCCTATCTACCAAGATGACATTTATCTAATTAAATTCTTCTTCTCTTTTCCTAAAAACTGTTGAAGTATGTTTTGGTGTTAAAATGAGGTCCAAATTAGGTGAATGTTATAATATTTGGACCAAGTTGTAATTAGTATAAGATCAGACCTAGAGGATATGTGAAAAAGCCTCTAAAAACTCTTGTAATGGATTTAAGCCGCTTTTACACAAAAACTTGAGAAACTTTTTCTCCTTTTTTTCTAGAGAGATTCAAGGTTATTCTTCACTACTCGATTCCTAGCTCGGAGTGGGGTGCGTTGTTTCAAGAGATTGTCATTCCTCTTGTGGTTCACGCTTCAACACACCTTCTATCAATCCCATTGTTAATCCTAGGTCAAGTATCTCCTCGGGTTTAAACCACTTCTTCAGCTTCGTTCCATCCTTTTTACCGAGTAGTTAGATCGAGCATTTCTCTTCTTCTCAGTCCTATTCATACAGTCTATTCCCTAAGACAAGCTCAATATCTTAGCAACAGGTGCCACATCATGTTTTGAATGGGGTTTTCCATTCACCACCCTCCTTCAAACTTAGTTGATGGTACCCGCTTTTTAGATCAATCTTGGAGAAGAGTGTTGATGAGGCCCCGACACTAGCTTAAGCATCACTCTGAGAAGAACACGTGGAGGAACCCGAGGACTAACTTGAGGAAGAGAAGAACTCCGAAGCTCCTACCATACCACTGAGGATTATGAAGAGGAACATCACAAGCGTCTACAGGACAAGATTCAATGCATACATACAAGGAGCTCTAAGATGCGAGGAGAGCACCTGAGGGCACCCGAGAGATACCGATAGACCTTAGCGCGATAACAGTGAGCCTCGAAAACTCTTGGGAGCCGACTTTTTTTTGAAGGTATGAGTTTTGTATATTCACTTTTTCGTTGAAGTGAAGACACCCTTAAGACGTCAAGGTATTGTACTCTTTTTCTCCATCTCGGGATTTTTCCACATGGTTTAACGAGGGGGTTTTTAATGAGGCAAGATGTCTTGATGCATCACATTCTTTTCCATTGTTTATCTTGCTTGGAAATCCTTATGACGAAATAAGGTAAAGAAGGGATGTGATCCTATCTACCAAGATGACATTTATCTAATTAAAGTCTTCTTCTCTTTTCCAAAAAACTGTTTAAGTATGTTTTGGTGTTAAAATGAGATCCAAATTAGGTGAATGTTATAATATTTGGACCAAGTTGTAATTAGTATAAGATCAGACCTAGAGGATATGTGAAAAAGCCTCTAAAAACTCTTGTAATGGATTTAAGCCGCTTTTACACAAAAACTTGAGAAACTTTTTCTCCTTTTTTTCTTGAGAGATTCAAGGTTATTCTTCACTACTCGATTCCTAGCTCGGAGTGGGGTGCGTTGTTTCAAGAGATTGTCATTCCTCTTGTGGTTCACGCTTCAACCCACCTTCTATCAATCCCATTGTTAATCCTAGGTCGAGTATCTCCTCGGGTTTAAACCACTTCTTCCGCTTAGTTCCATCCTTTTTACCGAGTAGTTAGATCGAGCATTTCTCTTCTTCTCAGTCCTATTCATACAGTCTATTCCCTAAGACGAGCTCGATATCTTAGCAACCGGTGCCACATCATGTTTTGAATGGGGTTTTCCATTCACCACCCTCCTTCAAACTTAGTTGATGGTACCCGCTCTTTAAATCAATCTTGGAGAAGAGTGTTGATGAGGCCCCGACACTAGCTTAAGCATCACTCTGAGAAGAACACGTGGAGGAACTCGAGGACTAACTTGAGGAAGAGAAGAACTCCGAAGCTCCTACCATACCACTAAGGATTATGAAGAGGAACATCACAAGCGTCTACATGACAAGATTCATTGCATACATACAAGGAGCTCTAAGAGCGGGGAGAGCACCTGAGGGCACCTGAGAGATACCGATAGACCTTAGTGCGATAACAGTGAGCCTCGAAAACTCTTGGGAGCTGACTTTTTTTTGAAGGTATGAGTTTTGTATATTCACTTTTTCGTTGAAGTGAAGACACCCTTAAGACGTCAAGGTATTGTACTCTTTTTCTCCATCTCGGGATTTTTCCACATGGTTTAACGAGGGGGTTTTTAATGAGGCAAGATGTCTTGATGCATCACATTCTTTTCCATTGTTTATCTTGCTTGGAAATCCTTATGAAGAAATAAGGTAAAGAAGGGATGTGATCCTATCTACCAAGATGACATTTATCTAATTAAAGTCTTCTTCTCTTTTCCAAAAAACTGTTTAAGTATGTTTTGGTGTTAAAATGAGATCCAAATTAGGTGAATGTTATAATATTTGGACCAAGTTGTAATTAGTATAAGATCAGACCTAGAGGATATGTGAAAAAGCCTCTAAAAACTCTTGTAATGGATTTAAGCCGCTTTTACACAAAAACTTGAGAAACTTTTTCTCCTTTTTTTCTTGAGAGATTCAAGGTTATTCTTCACTACTCGATTCCTAGCTCGGAGTGGGGTGCGTTGTTTCAAGAGATTGTCATTCCTCTTGTGGTTCACGCTTCAACCCACCTTCTATCAATCCCATTGTTAATCCTAGGTCGAGTATCTCCTCGGGTTTAAACCACGTCTTCCGCTTAGTTCCATCCTTTTTACCGAGTAGTTAGATCGAGCATTTCTCTTCTTCTCAGTCCTATTCATACAGTCTATTCCCTAAGACGAGCTCGATATCTTAGCAACCGGTGCCACATCATGTTTTGAATGGGTTTTTCCATTCACCACCCTCCTTCAAACTTAGTTGATGGTACCCGCTCTTTAGATCAATCTTGGAGAAGAGTGTTGATGAGGCCCCGGCACTAGCTCAAGCATCACTCTGAGAAGAACACGTGGAGGAACCCGAGGACTAACTTGAGGAAGAGAAGAACTCCGAAGCTCCTACCATACCACTGAGGATTATGAAGAGGAACATCACAAGCGTCTACAGGACAAGATTCAATGCATACATACAAGGAGCTCTAAGAAGCGAGGAGAGCACCTGAGGGCACCCGAGAGATACCGATAGACCTTAGCGCGATAACAGTGAGCCTCGAAAACTCTTGGGAGCCGACTTTTTATTGAAGGTATGAGTTTTGTATATTCACTTTTTCGTTGAAGTGAAGACACCCTTAAGACGTCAAGGTATTGTACTCTTTTTCTCCATCTCGGGATTTTTCCACATGGTTTAACGAGGGGGTTTTTAATGAGGCAAGATGTCTTGATGCATCACATTCTTTTCCATTGTTTATCTTGCTTGGAAATCCTTATGACGAAATAAGGTAAAGAAGGGATGTGATCCTATCTACCAAGATGACATTTATCTAATTAAAGTCTTCTTCTCTTTTCCAAAAAACTGTTTAAGTATGTTTTGGTGTTAAAATGAGGTCCAAAATAGGTGAATGTTATAATATTTGGACCAAGTTGTAATTAGTATAAGATCAGACCTAAAGGATATGTGAAAAAGCCTCTAAAAACTCTTGTAATGGATTTAAGCCGCTTTTACACAAAAACTTGAGAAACTTTTTCTCCTTTTTTCTTGAGAGATTCAAGGTTATTCTTCACTACTCGATTCCTAGCTCGGAGTGGGGTGCGTTGCTTCAAGAGATTGTCATTCCTCTTGTGGTTCACGCTTCAACCCACCTTCTATCAATCCCATTGTTAATCCTAGGTCAAGTATCTCCTCGGGTTTAAACCACTTCTTCCGCTTAGTTCCATCCTTTTTACCGAGTAGTTAGATCGAGCATTTCTCTTCTTCTCAGTCCTACTTATACAGTCTATTCCCTAAGACGCACTGGATATCTTAGCAACCAGTGCCACATCATGTTTTGAATGGGGTTTTCCATTCACCACTCTTCTTCATACTTACTTGATGGTACCCGCTCTTTAGATCAATCTTGGAGAAGAATGTTGATGAGGCCCCGGCACTAGCTCAAGCATCACTCTGCGAAGAACATGTGGAGGAACCCGAGGACTAACTTGAGGAAGAGAAGAACTCCGAAGCTCCTACCATACCACTGAGGATTATGAAGAGGAACATCACAAGCGTCTACAGGACAAGATTTAATGCATACATACAAGGAGCTCTAAGATGCGAGGAGAGCATCTGAGGGCAACTGAGAGATGCCGATAGACCTTAGCGCAAGAACAGTGAGCCTAGAAAACTCTTGGGAGCTGACTTTTTTTGGAAGGCATGAGTTAAGTATCTTCACTTTTTCATTGAAGTGAAGACACCCTTAAGACGTCAAGGTATTGTACTCTTTTTCTCCACCTCGGGATTTTTCCACACGGTTTACCGAGGGGTTTTTAATGAGGCAAGATCTCTTGATGCATCACATTCTTTACCATTGTTTATCTTTCTTGGAAATCCCTATGACGAAATAAGGTAAATAAGGGATGTGACCCTATCTACCAAGATGACATTTATCTAATTAAAGTCTTCTTCTCTTTTCCAAAAAACTGTTTAAGTATGTTTTGGTGTTAAAATGAGATCCAAATTAGGTGAATGTTATAATATTTGGACCAAGTTGTAATTAGTATAAGATCAGACCTAGAGGATATGTGAAAAAGCCTCTAAAAACTCTTGTAATGGATTTAAGCCGCTTTTACACAAAAACTTGAGAAACTTTTTCTCCTTTTTTCTTGAGAGATTCAAGGTTATTCTTCACTACTCGATTCCTAGCTCGGAGTGGGGTGCGTTGCTTCAAGAGATTGTCATTCCTCTTGTGGTTCACGCTTCAACCCACCTTCTATCAATCCCATTGTTAATCCTAGGTCAAGTATCTCCTCGGGTTTAAACCACTTCTTCCGCTTAGTTCCATCCTTTTTACCGAGTAGTTAGATCGAGCATTTCTCTTCTTCTCAGTCCTACTTATACAGTCTATTCCCTAAGACGCACTGGATATCTTAGCAACCAGTGCCACATCATGTTTTGAATGGGGTTTTCCATTCACCACTCTTCTTCATACTTACTTGATGGTACCCGCTTTTTAGATCAATCTTGGAGAAGAATGTTGATGAGGCCCCGGCACTAGCTCAAGCATCACTCTGCGAAGAACATGTGGAGGAACCCGAGGACTAACTTGAGGAAGAGAAGAACTCCGAAGCTCCTACCATACCACTGAGGATTATGAAGAGGAACATCACAAGCGTCTACAGGACAAGATTCAATGCATACATACAAGGAGCTCTAAGAAGCGAGGAGAGCACCTGAGGGCACCCGAGAGATACCGATAGACCTTAGCGCGATAACAGTGAGCCTCGAAAACTCTTGGGAGCCGACTTTTTATTGAAGGTATGAGTTTTGTATATTCACTTTTTCGTTGAAGTGAAGACACCCTTAAGACGTCAAGGTATTGTACTCTTTTTCTCCATCTCGGGATTTTTCCACATGGTTTAACGAGGGGGTTTTTAATGAGGCAAGATGTCTTGATGCATCACATTCTTTTCCATTGTTTATCTTGCTTGGAAATCCTTATGACGAAATAAGGTAAAGAAGGGATGTGATCCTATCTACCAAGATGACATTTATCTAATTAAAGTCTTCTTCTCTTTTCCAAAAAACTGTTTAAGTATGTTTTGGTGTTAAAATGAGATCCAAATTAGGTGAATGTTATAATATTTGGACCAAGTTGTAATTAGTATAAGATCAGACCTAGAGGATATGTGAAAAAGCCTCTAAAAACTCTTGTAATGGATTTAAGCCGCTTTTACACAAAAACTTGAGAAACTTTTTCTCCTTTTTTCTTGAGAGATTCAAGGTTATTCTTCACTCCTCAATTCCTAGCTCGGAGTGGGGTGCGTTGTATCAAGAGATTGTCACTCCTCTTGTGGTTCACGCTTCAACCCACCTTCTATCAATCCCTTTGTTAATCCTAGGTCGAGTATCTCCTCGGGTTTAAACCACTTCTTCCGCTTAGTTCCATCCTTTTGACCGAGTAGTTAGATCGAGCATTTCTCTTCTTCTCAGTCCTATTCATACAGTCTATTCCCTAAGACGAGCTCGATATCTTAGCAACCGGTGCCACATCATGTTTTGAATGGGGTTTTCCATTCACCACCCTCCTTCAAACTTAGTTGATGGTACCCGCTCTTTAGATCAATCTTGGAGAAGAGTGTTGATGAGGCCCCGACACTAGCTCAAGCATCACTCTGAGAAGAACACGTGGAGGAACCCGAGGACTAACTTGAGGAAGAGAAGAACTCCGAAGCTCCTACCATACCACTGAGGATTATGAAGAGGAACATCACAAGCGTCTACAGGACAAGATTCAATGCATACATACAAGGAGCTCTAAGATGCGAGGAGAACACCTGAGGGCACCCGAGAGATACCGATAGACCTTAGCGCGATAACAGTGAGCCTCGAAAACTCTTGGGAGCTGACTTTTTTTTGAAGGTATGAGTTTAGTATATTCACTTTTTCGTTGAAGTGAAGACACCCTTAAGACGTCAAGGTATTGTACTCTTTTTCTCCATCTCGGGATTTTTCCACATGGTTTACCGAGGGGGTTTTTAATGAGGCAAGATGTCTTGATGCATCACATTCTTTTCCATTGTTTATCTTGCTTGGAAATCCTTATGACGAAATAAGGTAAATAAGGGATGTGATCCTATCTACCAAGATGACATTTATCTAATTAAATTCTTCTTCTCTTTTCCTAAAAACTGTTGAAGTATGTTTTGGTGTTAAAATGAGGTCCAAATTAGGTGAATGTTATAATATTTGGACCAAGTTGTAATTAGTATAAGATCAGACCTAGAGGATATGTGAAAAAGCCTCTAAAAACTCTTGTAATGGATTTAAGCCGCTTTTACCCAAAAACTTGAGAAACTTTTTCTCCTTTTTTTCTTGAGAGATTCAAGGTTATTCTTCACTACTCGATTCCTAGCTCGGAGTGGGGTGCGTTGTTTCAAGAGATTGTCATTCCTCTTGTGGTTCACGCTTCAACCCACCTTCTATCAATCCCATTGTTAATCCTAGGTCAAGTATCTCCTCGGGTTTAAACCACTTCTTCAGCTTCGTTCCATCCTTTTTACCGAGTAGTTAGATCGAGCATTTCTCTTCTTCTCAGTCCTATTCATACAGTCTATTCCCTAAGACAAGCTCAATATCTTAGCAACAGGTGCCACATCATGTTTTGAATGGGGTTTTCCATTCACCACCCTCCTTCAAACTTAGTTGATGGTACCCGCTTTTTAGATCAATCTTGGAGAAGAGTGTTGATGAGGCCCCGACACTAGCTTAAGCATCACTCTGAGAAGAACACGTGGAGGAACCCGAGGACTAACTTGAGGAAGAGAAGAACTCCGAAGCTCCTACCATACCACTGAGGATTATGAAGAGGAACATCACAAGCGTCTACAGGACAAGATTCAATGCATACATACAAGGAGCTCTAAGATGCGAGGAGAGCACCTGAGGGCACCCGAGAGATACCGATAGACCTTAGCGCGATAACAGTGAGCCTCGAAAACTCTTGGGAGCCGACTTTTTTTTGAAGGTATGAGTTTTGTATATTCACTTTTTCGTTGAAGTGAAGACACCCTTAAGACGTCAAGGTATTGTACTCTTTTTCTCCATCTCGGGATTTTTCCACATGGTTTAACGAGGGGGTTTTTAATGAGGCAAGATGTCTTGATGCATCACATTCTTTTCCATTGTTTATCTTGCTTGGAAATCCTTATGACGAAATAAGGTAAAGAAGGGATGTGATCCTATCTACCAAGATGACATTTATCTAATTAAAGTCTTCTTCTCTTTTCCAAAAAACTGTTTAAGTATGTTTTGGTGTTAAAATGAGATCCAAATTAGGTGAATGTTATAATATTTGGACCAAGTTGTAATTAGTATAAGATCAGACCTAGAGGATATGTGAAAAAGCCTCTAAAAACTCTTGTAATGGATTTAAGCCGCTTTTACACAAAAACTTGAGAAACTTTTTCTCCTTTTTTTCTTGAGAGATTCAAGGTTATTCTTCACTACTCGATTCCTAGCTCGGAGTGGGGTGCGTTGTTTCAAGAGATTGTCATTCCTCTTGTGGTTCACGCTTCAACCCACCTTCTATCAATCCCATTGTTAATCCTAGGTCGAGTATCTCCTCGGGTTTAAACCACTTCTTCCGCTTAGTTCCATCCTTTTTACCGAGTAGTTAGATCGAGCATTTCTCTTCTTCTCAGTCCTATTCATACAGTCTATTCCCTAAGACGAGCTCGATATCTTAGCAACCGGTGCCACATCATGTTTTGAATGGGGTTTTCCATTCACCACCCTCCTTCAAACTTAGTTGATGGTACCCGCTCTTTAAATCAATCTTGGAGAAGAGTGTTGATGAGGCCCCGACACTAGCTTAAGCATCACTCTGAGAAGAACACGTGGAGGAACTCGAGGACTAACTTGAGGAAGAGAAGAACTCCGAAGCTCCTACCATACCACTAAGGATTATGAAGAGGAACATCACAAGCGTCTACATGACAAGATTCATTGCATACATACAAGGAGCTCTAAGAGCGGGGAGAGCACCTGAGGGCACCTGAGAGATACCGATAGACCTTAGTGCGATAACAGTGAGCCTCGAAAACTCTTGGGAGCTGACTTTTTTTTGAAGGTATGAGTTTTGTATATTCACTTTTTCGTTGAAGTGAAGACACCCTTAAGACGTCAAGGTATTGTACTCTTTTTCTCCATCTCGGGATTTTTCCACATGGTTTAACGAGGGGGTTTTTAATGAGGCAAGATGTCTTGATGCATCACATTCTTTTCCATTGTTTATCTTGCTTGGAAATCCTTATGAAGAAATAAGGTAAAGAAGGGATGTGATCCTATCTACCAAGATGACATTTATCTAATTAAAGTCTTCTTCTCTTTTCCAAAAAACTGTTTAAGTATGTTTTGGTGTTAAAATGAGATCCAAATTAGGTGAATGTTATAATATTTGGACCAAGTTGTAATTAGTATAAGATCAGACCTAGAGGATATGTGAAAAAGCCTCTAAAAACTCTTGTAATGGATTTAAGCCGCTTTTACACAAAAACTTGAGAAACTTTTTCTCCTTTTTTTCTTGAGAGATTCAAGGTTATTCTTCACTACTCGATTCCTAGCTCGGAGTGGGGTGCGTTGTTTCAAGAGATTGTCATTCCTCTTGTGGTTCACGCTTCAACCCACCTTCTATCAATCCCATTGTTAATCCTAGGTCGAGTATCTCCTCGGGTTTAAACCACGTCTTCCGCTTAGTTCCATCCTTTTTACCGAGTAGTTAGATCGAGCATTTCTCTTCTTCTCAGTCCTATTCATACAGTCTATTCCCTAAGACGAGCTCGATATCTTAGCAACCGGTGCCACATCATGTTTTGAATGGGTTTTTCCATTCACCACCCTCCTTCAAACTTAGTTGATGGTACCCGCTCTTTAGATCAATCTTGGAGAAGAGTGTTGATGAGGCCCCGGCACTAGCTCAAGCATCACTCTGAGAAGAACACGTGGAGGAACCCGAGGACTAACTTGAGGAAGAGAAGAACTCCGAAGCTCCTACCATACCACTGAGGATTATGAAGAGGAACATCACAAGCGTCTACAGGACAAGATTCAATGCATACATACAAGGAGCTCTAAGAAGCGAGGAGAGCACCTGAGGGCACCTGAGGGCACCCGAGAGATACCGATAGACCTTAGCGCGATAACAGTGAGCCTCGAAAACTCTTGGGAGCCGACTTTTTATTGAAGGTATGAGTTTTGTATATTCACTTTTTCGTTGAAGTGAAGACACCCTTAAGACGTCAAGGTATTGTACTCTTTTTCTCCATCTCGGGATTTTTCCACATGGTTTAACGAGGGGGTTTTTAATGAGGCAAGATGTCTTGATGCATCACATTCTTTTCCATTGTTTATCTTGCTTGGAAATCCTTATGACGAAATAAGGTAAAGAAGGGATGTGATCCTATCTACCAAGATGACATTTATCTAATTAAATTCTTCTTCTCTTTTCCAAAAAACTGTTTAAGTATGTTTTGGTGTTAAAATGAGGTCCAAAATAGGTGAATGTTATAATATTTGGACCAAGTTGTAATTAGTATAAGATCAGACCTAAAGGATATGTGAAAAAGCCTCTAAAAACTCTTGTAATGGATTTAAGCCGCTTTTACACAAAAACTTGAGAAACTTTTTCTCCTTTTTTCTTGAGAGATTCAAGGTTATTCTTCACTACTCGATTCCTAGCTCGGAGTGGGGTGCGTTGCTTCAAGAGATTGTCATTCCTCTTGTGGTTCACGCTTCAACCCACCTTCTATCAATCCCATTGTTAATCCTAGGTCAAGTATCTCCTCGGGTTTAAACCACTTCTTCCGCTTAGTTCCATCCTTTTTACCGAGTAGTTAGATCGAGCATTTCTCTTCTTCTCAGTCCTACTTATACAGTCTATTCCCTAAGACGCACTGGATATCTTAGCAACCAGTGCCACATCATGTTTTGAATGGGGTTTTCCATTCACCACTCTTCTTCATACTTACTTGATGGTACCCGCTCTTTAGATCAATCTTGGAGAAGAATGTTGATGAGGCCCCGGCACTAGCTCAAGCATCACTCTGCGAAGAACATGTGGAGGAACCCGAGGACTAACTTGAGGAAGAGAAGAACTCCGAAGCTCCTACCATACCAGTGAGGATTATGAAGAGGAACATCACAAGCGTCTACAGGACAAGATTTAATGCATACATACAAGGAGCTCTAAGATGCGAGGAGAGCATCTGAGGGCAACCGAGAGATGCCGATAGACCTTAGCGCAAGAACAGTGAGCCTAGAAAACTCTTGGGAGCTGACTTTTTTTGGAAGGCATGAGTTAAGTATCTTCACTTTTTCATTGAAGTGAAGACACCCTTAAGACGTCAAGGTATTGTACTCTTTTTCTCCACCTCGGGATTTTTCCACACGGTTTACCGAGGGGTTTTTAATGAGGCAAGATCTCTTGATGCATCACATTCTTTACCATTGTTTATCTTTCTTGGAAATCCCTATGACGAAATAAGGTAAATAAGGGATGTCACCCTATCTACCAAGATGACATTTATCTAATTAAAGTCTTCTTCTCTTTTCCAAAAAACTGTTTAAGTATGTTTTGGTGTTAAAATGAGGTCCAAATTAGGTGAATGTTATAATATTTGGACCAAGTTGTAATTAGTATAAGATCAGACCTAGAGGATATGTGAAAAAGCCTCTAAAAACTCTTGTAATGGATTTAAGCCGCTTTTACACAAAAACTTGAGAAACTTTTTCTCCTTTTTTTCTTGAGAGATTCAAGGTTATTCTTCACTACTCGATTCCTAGCTCGGAGTGGGGTGCGTTGTTTCAAGAGATTGTCATTCCTCTTGTGGTTCACGCTTCAACCCACCTTCTATCAATCCCATTGTTAATCCTAGGTCGAGTATCTCCTCGGGTTTAAACCACGTCTTCCGCTTAGTTCCATCCTTTTTACCGAGTAGTTAGATCGAGCATTTCTCTTCTTCTCAGTCCTATTCATACAGTCTATTCCCTAAGACGAGCTCGATATCTTAGCAACCGGTGCCACATCATGTTTTGAATGGGTTTTTCCATTCACCACCCTCCTTCAAACTTAGTTGATGGTACCCGCTCTTTAGATCAATCTTGGAGAAGAGTGTTGATGAGGCCCCGGCACTAGCTCAAGCATCACTCTGAGAAGAACACGTGGAGGAACCCGAGGACTAACTTGAGGAAGAGAAGAACTCCGAAGCTCCTACCATACCACTGAGGATTATGAAGAGGAACATCACAAGCGTCTACAGGACAAGATTCAATGCATACATACAAGGAGCTCTAAGAAGCGAGGAGAGCACCTGAGGGCACCTGAGGGCACCTGAGGGCACCTGAGGGCACCCGAGAGATACCGATAGACCTTAGCGCGATAACAGTGAGCCTCGAAAACTCTTGGGAGCCGACTTTTTATTGAAGGTATGAGTTTTGTATATTCACTTTTTCGTGGAAGTGAAGACACCCTTAAGACGTCAAGGTATTGTACTCTTTTTCTCCATCTCGGGATTTTTCCACATGGTTTAACGAGGGGGTTTTTAATGAGGCAAGATGTCTTGATGCATCACATTCTTTTCCATTGTTTATCTTGCTTGGAAATCCTTATGACGAAATAAGGTAAAGAAGGGATGTGATCCTATCTACCAAGATGACATTTATCTAATTAAATTCTTCTTCTCTTTTCCAAAAAACTGTTTAAGTATGTTTTGGTGTTAAAATGAGGTCCAAAATAGGTGAATGTTATAATATTTGGACCAAGTTGTAATTAGTATAAGATCAGACCTAAAGGATATGTGAAAAAGCCTCTAAAAACTCTTGTAATGGATTTAAGCCGCTTTTACACAAAAACTTGAGAAACTTTTTCTCCTTTTTTCTTGAGAGATTCAAGGTTATTCTTCACTACTCGATTCCTAGCTCGGAGTGGGGTGCGTTGCTTCAAGAGATTGTCATTCCTCTTGTGGTTCACGCTTCAACCCACCTTCTATCAATCCCATTGTTAATCCTAGGTCAAGTATCTCCTCGGGTTTAAACCACTTCTTCCGCTTAGTTCCATCCTTTTTACCGAGTAGTTAGATCGAGCATTTCTCTTCTTCTCAGTCCTACTTATACAGTCTATTCCCTAAGACGCACTGGATATCTTAGCAACCAGTGCCACATCATGTTTTGAATGGGGTTTTCCATTCACCACTCTTCTTCATACTTACTTGATGGTACCCGCTCTTTAGATCAATTTTGGAGAAGAATGTTGATGAGGCCCCGGCACTAGCTCAAGCATCACTCTGCGAAGAACATGTGGAGGAACCCGAGGACTAACTTGAGGAAGAGAAGAACTCCGAAGCTCCTACCATACCAGTGAGGATTATGAAGAGGAACATCACAAGCGTCTACAGGACAAGATTTAATGCATACATACAAGGAGCTCTAAGATGCGAGGAGAGCATCTGAGGGCAACTGAGAGATGCCGATAGACCTTAGCGCAAGAACAGTGAGCCTAGAAAACTCTTGGGAGCTGACTTTTTTTGGAAGGCATGAGTTAAGTATCTTCACTTTTTCATTGAAGTGAAGACACCCTTAAGACGTCAAGGTATTGTACTCTTTTTCTCCACCTCGGGATTTTTCCACACGGTTTACCGAGGGGTTTTTAATGAGGCAAGATCTCTTGATGCATCACATTCTTTACCATTGTTTATCTTTCTTGGAAATCCCTATGACGAAATAAGGTAAATAAGGGATGTGACCCTATCTACCAAGATGACATTTATCTAATTAAAGTCTTCTTCTCTTTTCCAAAAAACTGTTTAAGTATGTTTTGGTGTTAAAATGAGGTCCAAATTAGGTGAATGTTATAATATTTGGACCAAGTTGTAATTAGTATAAGATCAGACCTAGAGGATATGTGAAAAAGCCTCTAAAAACTCTTGTAATGGATTTAAGCCGCTTTTACACAAAAACTTGAGAAACTTTTTCTCCTTTTTTCTTGAGAGATTCAAGGTTATTCTTCACTCCTCAATTCCTAGCTCGGAGTGGGGTGCGTTGTATCAAGAGATTGTCACTCCTCTTGTGGTTCACGCTTCAACCCACCTTCTATCAATCCCTTTGTTAATCCTAGGTCGAGTATCTCCTCGGGTTTAAACCACTTCTTCCGCTTAGTTCCATCCTTTTTACCGAGTAGTTAGATCGAGCATTTCTCTTCTTCTCAGTCCTATTCATACAGTCTATTCCCTAAGACGAGCTCGATATCTTAGCAACCGGTGCCACATCATGTTTTGAATGGGGTTTTCCATTCACCACCCTCCTTCAAACTTAGTTGATGGTACCCGCTCTTTAGATCAATCTTGGAGAAGAGTGTTGATGAGGCCCCGACACTAGCTCAAGCATCACTCTAAGAAGAACACGTGGAGGAACCCGAGGACTAACTTGAGGAAGAGAAGAACTCCGAAGCTCCTACCATACCACTGAGGATTATGAAGAGGAACATCACAAACGTCTACAGGACAAGATTCAATGCATACATACAAGGAGCTCTAAGATGCGAGGAGAACACCTGAGGGCACCCGAGAGATACCGATAGACCTTAGCGCGATAACAGTGAGCCTCGAAAACTCTTGGGAGCTGACTTTTTTTTGAAGGTATGAGTTTAGTATATTCACTTTTTCGTTGAAGTGAAGATACCCTTAAGACGTCAAGGTATTGTACTCTTTTTCTCCATCTCGGGATTTTTCCACATGGTTTACCGAGGGGGTTTTTAATGAGGCAAGATGTCTTGATGCATCACATTCTTTACCATTGTTTATCTTGCTTGGAAATCCTTATGACGAAATAAGGTAAAGAAGGGATGTGATCCTATCTACCAAGATGACATTTATCTAATTAAATTCTTCTTCTCTTTTCCAAAAAACTGTTTAAGTATGTTTTGGTGTTAAAATGAGGTCCAAATTAGGTGAATGTTATAATATTTGGACCAAGTTGTAATTAGTATAAGATCAGACCTAGAGGATATGTGAAAAAGCCTCTAAAAACTCTTGTAATGGATTTCAGCCGCTTTTACACAAAAACTTGAGAAACTTTTTCTCCTTTTTTCCTGAGAGATTCAAGGTTATTCTTCACTACTCGATTCCTAGCTCGGAGTGGGGTGCGTTGTTTCAAGAGATTGTCATTCCTCTTGTGGTTCACGCTTCAACACACCTTCTATCAATCCCATTGTTAATCCTAGGTCAAGTATGTCCTCGGGTTTAAACCACTTCTTCCGCTTAGTTCCATCCTTTTTACCGAGTAGTTAGATCGAGCATTTCTCTTCTTCTCAGTCCTACTCATACAGTCTATTCCCTAAGACGCACTGGATATCTTAGCAACCAGTGCCACATCATGTTTTGAATGGGGTTTTCCATTCACCACCCTTCTTCATACTTACTTGATGGTACCTGCTCTTTAGATCAATCTTGGAGAAGAATGTTGATGAGGCCCCGGCACTAGCTCAAGCATCACTCTGAGAAGAACATGTGGAGGAACCCGAGGACTAACTTGAGGAAGAGAAGAACTCCGAAGCTCCTACCATACCACTGAGGATTATGAAGAGGAACATCACAAGCGTCTACAGGACAAGATTCAATGCATCCATACAAGGAGCTTTAAGATGCAAGGAGAGCACCTGAGGGCACCCGAGAGATACCGATAGACCTTAGCGCGATAACAGTGAGCCTCGAAAACTCTTGGGAGCTGAATTTTTTTTGAA
This sequence comes from Cardamine chenopodiifolia, assembly GCA_963922655.1. Lineage (NCBI taxonomy): Eukaryota > Viridiplantae > Streptophyta > Magnoliopsida > Brassicales > Brassicaceae > Cardamine > Cardamine chenopodiifolia. The sequence continues at coordinate 8,565,813 of OZ000476.1, read as the reverse complement.
GGTATGAGTTTAGTATATTCACTTTTTCGTTGAAGTGAAGACACCCTTAAGACGTCAAGGTATTGTACTCTTTTTCTCCATCTCGGGATTTTTCCACATGGTTTACCGAAGGGGTTTTTTAATGAGGTAAGATGTCTTGATGCATCACATTCTTTTCCATTGTTTATCTTGCTTGGAAATCCTTATGACGAAATAAGGTAAAGAAGGGATGTGATCCTATCTACCAAGATGACATTTATCTAATTAAAGGCTTCTTCTCTTTTCCTAAAAACTGTTGAAGTATGTTTTGGTGTTAAAATGAGGTCCAAATTAGGTGAATGTTATAATATTTGGACCAAGTTGTAATTAGTATAAGATCAGACCTAGAGGATATGTGAAAAAGCCTCTAAAAACTCTTGTAATGGATTTAAGCCGCTTTTACACAAAAACTTGAGAAACTTTTTCTCCTTTTTTTCTTAAGAGATTCAAGGTTATTCTTCACTACTCGATTCCTAGCTCAGAGTGGGGTGCGTTGTTTCAAGAGATTGTCATTCCTCTTGTGGTTCACGCTTCAACCCACCTTCTATCAATCCCATTGTTAATCCTAGGTCAAGTATCTCCTCGGGTTTAAACCACTTCTTCAGCTTCGTTCCATCCTTTTTACCGAGTAGTTAGATCGAGCATTTCTCTTCTTCTCAGTCCTATTCATACAGTCTATTCCCTAAGACGAGCTCAATATCTTAGCAACAGGTGCCACATCATGTTTTGAATGGGGTTTTCCATTCACCACCCTCCTTCAAACTTAGTTGATGGTACCCGCTTTTTAGATCAATCTTGGAGAAGAGTGTTGATGAGGCCCCGACACTAGCTTAAGCATCACTCTGAGAAGAACACGTGGAGGAACCCGAGGACTAACTTGAGGAAGAGAAGAACTCCGAAGCTCCTACCATACCACTGAGGATTATGAAGAGGAACATCACAAGCGTCTACAGGACAAGATTCAATGCATACATACAAGGAGCTCTAAGATGCGAGGAGAGCACCTGAGGGCACCCGAGAGATACCGATAGACCTTAGCGCGATAACAGTGAGCCTCGAAAACTCTTGGGAGCCGACTTTTTTTTGAAGGTATGAGTTTTGTATATTCACTTTTTCGTTGAAGTGAAGACACCCTTAAGACGTCAAGGTATTGTACTCTTTTTCTCCATCTCGGGATTTTTCCACATGGTTTAACGAGGGGGTTTTTAATGAGGCAAGATGTCTTGATGCATCACATTCTTTTCCATTGTTTATCTTGCTTGGAAATCCTTATGACGAAATAAGGTAAAGAAGGGATGTGATCCTATCTACCAAGATGACATTTATCTAATTAAAGTCTTCTTCTCTTTTCCAAAAAACTGTTTAAGTATGTTTTGGTGTTAAAATGAGATCCAAATTAGGTGAATGTTATAATATTTGGACCAAGTTGTAATTAGTATAAGATCAGACCTAGAGGATATGTGAAAAAGCCTCTAAAAACTCTTGTAATGGATTTAAGCCGCTTTTACACAAAAACTTGAGAAACTTTTTCTCCTTTTTTTCTTGAGAGATTCAAGGTTATTCTTCACTACTCGATTCCTAGCTCGTAGTGGGGTGCGTTGTTTCAAGAGATTGTCATTCCTCTTGTGGTTCACGCTTCAACCCACCTTCTATCAATCCCATTGTTAATCCTAGGTCGAGTATCTCCTCGTGTTTAAACCACTTCTTCCGCTTAGTTCCATCCTTTTTACCGAGTAGTTAGATCGAGCATTTCTCTTCTTCTCAATCCTATTCATACAGTCTATTCCCTAAGACGAGCTCGATATCTTAGCAACCGGTGCCACATCATGTTTTGAATGGGGTTTTCCATTCACCACCCTCCTTCAAACTTAGTTGATGGTACCCGCTCTTTAGATCAATCTTGGAGAAGAGTGTTGATGAGGCCCCGACACTAGCTCAAGCATCACTCTGAGAAGAACACGTGGAGGAACCCGAGGACTAACTTGAGGATGAGAAGAACTCCTAAGCTCCTACCATACCACTGAGGATTATGAAGAGGAACATCACAAGCGTCTACGGGACAAGATTTAATGCATACATACAAGGAGCTCTAAGATGCGAGGAGAGCATCTGAGGGCAACCGAGAGATGCCGATAGACCTTAGCGCAAGAACAGTGAGCCTAGAAAACTCTTGGGAGCTGACTTTTTTTGGAAGGCATGAGTTAAGTATCTTCACTTTTTCGTTGAAGTGAAGACACCCTTAAGACGTCAAGGTATTGTACTCTTTTTCTCCACCTCGGGATTTTTCCACACGGTTTACCGAGGGGTTTTTAATGAGGCAAGATCTCTTGATGCATCACATTCTTTACCATTGTTTATCTTTCTTGGAAATCCCTATGACGAAATAAGGTAAATAAGGGATGTGACCCTATCTACCAAGATGACATTTATCTAATTAAAGTCTTCTTCTCTTTTCCAAAAAACTGTTTAAGTATGTTTTGGTGTTAAAATGAGGTCCAAATTAGGTGAATGTTATAATATTTGGACCAAGTTGTAATTAGTATAAGATCAGACCTAGAGGATATGTGAAAAAGCCTCTAAAAACTCTTGTAATGGATTTAAGCCGCTTTTACACCAAAACTTGAGAAACTTTTTCTCCTTTTTTCTTGAGAGATTCAAGGTTATTCTTCACTACTCGATTCCTAGCTCGGAGTGGGGTGCGTCGCTTCAAGAGATTGTCATTCCTCTTGTGGTTCACGCTTCAACCCACCTTCTATCAATCCCATTGTTAATCCTAGGTCAAGTATCTCCTCGGGTTTAAACCACTTCTTCCGCTTAGTTCCATCCTTTTTACCGAGTAGTTAGATCGAGCATTTCTCTTCTTCTCAGTCCTACTTATACAGTCCATTCCCTAAGACGCACTGGATATCTTAGCAACCAGTGCCACATCATGTTTTGAATGGGGTTTTCCATTCACCACTCTTCTTCATACTTACTTGATGGTACCCGCTCTTTAGATCAATCTTGGAGAAGAATGTTGATGAGGCCCCGGCACTAGCTCAAGCATCACTCTGCGAAGAACATGTGGAGGAACCCGAGGACTAACTTGAGGAAGAGAAGAACTCCGAAGCTCCTACCATACCACTGAGGATTATGAAGAGGAACATCACAAGCGTCTACAGGACAAGATTTAATGCATACATACAAGGAGCTCTAAGATGCGAGGAGAGCATCTGAGGGCAACTGAGAGATGCCGATAGACCTTAGCGCAAGAACAGTGAGCCTAGAAAACTCTTGGGAGCTGACTTTTTTTGGAAGGCATGAGTTAAGTATCTTCACTTTTTCGTTGAAGTGAAGACACCCTTAAGACGTCAAGGTATTGTACTCTTTTTCTCCACCTCGGGATTTTTCCACACGGTTTACCGAGGGGTTTTTAATGAGGCAAGATCTCTTGCTGCATCACATTCTTTACCATTGTTTATCTTTCTTGGAAATCCCTATGACGAAATAAGGTAAATAAGGGATGTGACCCTATCTACCAAGATGACATTTATCTAATTAAAGTCTTCTTCTCTTTTCCAAAAAACTGTTTAAGTATGTTTTGGTGTTAAAATGTGGTCCAAATTAGGTGAATGTTATAATATTTGGACCAAGTTGTAATTAGTATAAGATCAGACCTAGAGGATATGTGAAAAAGCCTCTAAAAACTCTTGTAATGGATTTAAGCCGCTTTTACACAAAAACTTGAGAAACTTTTTCTCCTTTTTTCTTGACAGATTCAAGGTTATTCTTCACTCCTCAATTCCTAGCTCGGAGTGGGGTGCGTTGTATCAAGAGATTGTCATTCCTCTTGTGGTTCACGCATCAACCCAACTTCTATCAATCCCATTGTTAATCCTAGGTCAAGTATCTCCTCGGGTTTAAACCACTTCTTCCGCTTAGTTCCATCCTTTTTACCGAGTAGTTAGATCGAGCATTTCTCTTCTTCTCAGTCCTACTTATACAGTCTATTCCCTAAGACGCACTGGATATCTTAGCAACCAGTGCCACATCATGTTTTGAATGGGGTTTTCCATTCACCACCCTCCTTCAAACTTAGTTGATGGTACCCGCTCTTTAGATCAATCTTGGAGAAGAGTGTTGATGAGGCCCCGACACTAGCTCAAGCATCACTCTGAGAAGAACACGTGGAGGAACCCGAGGACTAACTTGAGGATGAGAAGAACTCCTAAGCTCCTACCATACCACTGAGGATTATGAAGAGGAACATCACAAGCGTCTACAGGACAAGATTTAATGCATACATACAAGGAGCTCTAAGATGCGAGGAGAGCATCTGAGGGCAACCGAGAGATGCCGATAGACCTTAGCGCAAGAACAGTGAGCCTAGAAAACTCTTGGGAGCTGACTTTTTTTGGAAGGCATGAGTTAAGTATCTTCACTTTTTCGTTGAAGTGAAGACACCCTTAAGACGTCAAGGTATTGTACTCTTTTTCTCCACCTCGGGATTTTTCCACACGGTTTACCGAGGGGTTTTTAATGAGGCAAGATCTCTTGATGCATCACATTCTTTACCATTGTTTATCTTTCTTGGAAATCCCTATGACGAAATAAGGTAAATAAGGGATGTGACCCTATCTACCAAGATGACATTTATCTAATTAAAGTCTTCTTCTCTTTTCCAAAAAACTGTTTAAGTATGTTTTGGTGTTAAAATGAGGTCCAAATTAGGTGAATGTTATAATATTTGGACCAAGTTGTAATTAGTATAAGATCAGACCTAGAGGATATGTGAAAAAGCCTCTAAAAACTCTTGTAATGGATTTAAGCCGCTTTTACACAAAAACTTGAGAAACTTTTTCTCCTTTTTTCTAGAGAGATTCAAGGTTATTCTTCACTACTCGATTCCTAGCTCGGAGTGGGGTGCGTCGCTTCAAGAGATTGTCATTCCTCTTGTGGTTCACACTTCAACCCACCTTCTATCAATCCCATTGTTAATCCTAGGTCAAGTATCTCCTCGGGTTTAAACCACTTCTTCCGCTTAGTTCCATCCTTTTTACCGAGTAGTTAGATCGAGCATTTCTCTTCTTCTCAGTCCTACTTATACAGTCTATTCCCTAAGACGCACTGGATATCTTAGCAACCAGTGCCACATCATGTTTTGAATGGGGTTTTCCATTCACCACTCTTCTTCATACTTACTTGATGGTACCCGCTCTTTAGATCAATCTTGGAGAAGAATGTTGATGAGGCCCCGGCACTAGCTCAAGCATCACTCTGCGAAGAACATGTGGAGGAACCCGAGGACTAACTTGAGGAAGAGAAGAACTCCGAAGCTCCTACCATACCACTGAGGATTATGAAGAGGAACATCACAAGCGTCTACAGGACAAGATTTAATGCATACATACAAGGAGCTCTAAGATGCGAGGAGAGCATCTGAGGGCAACTGAGAGATGCCGATAGACCTTAGCGCAAGAACAGTGAGCCTAGAAAACTCTTGGGAGCTGACTTTTTTTGGAAGGCATGAGTTAAGTATCTTCACTTTTTCGTTGAAGTGAAGACACCCTTAAGACGTCAAGGTATTGTACTCTTTTTCTCCACCTCGGGATTTTTCCACACGGTTTACCGAGGGGTTTTTAATGAGGCAAGATCTCTTGATGCATCACATTCTTTACCATTGTTTATCTTTCTTGGAAATCCCTATGACGAAATAAGGTAAATAAGGGATGTGACCCTATCTACCAAGATGACATTTATCTAATTAAAGTCTTCTTCTCTTTTCCAAAAAACTGTTTAAGTATGTTTTGGTGTTAAAATGAGGTCCAAATTAGGTGAATGTTATAATATTTGGACCAAGTTGTAATTAGTATAAGATCAGACCTAGAGGATATGTGAAAAAGCCTCTAAAAACTCTTGTAATGGATTTAAGCCGCTTTTACACAAAAACTTGAGAAACTTTTTCTCCTTTTTTCTTGAGAGATTCAAGGTTATTCTTCACTCCTCAATTCCTAGCTCGGAGTGGGGTGCGTTGTATCAAGAGATTGTCACTCCTCTTGTGGTTCACGCTTCAACCCACCTTCTATCAATCCCTTTGTTAATCCTAGGTCGAGTATCTCCTCGGGTTTAAACCACTTCTTCCGCTTAGTTCCATCCTTTTTACCGAGTAGTTAGATCGAGCATTTCTCTTCTTCTCAGTCCTATTCATACAGTCTATTCCCTAAGACGAGCTCGATATCTTAGCAACCGGTGCCACATCATGTTTTGAATGGGGTTTTCCATTCACCACCCTCCTTCAAACTTAGTTGATGGTACCCGCTCTTTAGATCAATCTTGGAGAAGAGTGTTGATGAGGCCCCGACACTAGCTCAAGCATCACTCTGAGAAGAACACGTGGAGGAACCCGAGGACTAACTTGAGGAAGAAAAGAACTCCGAAGCTCCTACCATACCACTGAGTATTATGAAGAGGAACATCACAAGCGTCTACAGGACAAGATTCAATGCATACATACAAGGAGCTCTAAGATGCGGGAGAACACCTGAGGGCACCCGAGAGATACCGATAGACCTTAGCGCGATAACAGTGAGCCTCGAAAACTCTTGGGAGCTGACTTTTTTTTGAAGGTATGAGTTTAGTATATTCACTTTTTCGTTGAAGTGAAGACACCCTTAAGACGTCAAGGTATTGTACTCTTTTTCTCCATCTCGGGATTTTTCCACATGGTTTACCGAGGGGGTTTTTAATGAGGCAAGATGTCTTGATGCATCACATTCTTTTCCATTGTTTATCTTGCTTGGAAATCCTTATGACGAAATAAGGTAAAGAAGGGATGTGATCCTATCTACCAAGATGACATTTATCTAATTAAATTCTTCTTCTCTTTTCCAAAAAACTGTTTAAGTATGTTTTGGTGTTAAAATGAGGTCCAAATTAGGTGAATGTTATAATATTTGGACCAAGTTGTAATTAGTATAAGATCAGACCTAGAGGATATGTGAAAAAGCCTCTAAAAACTCTTGTAATGGACTTCAGCCGCTTTAACACAAAAACTTGAGAAACTTTTTCTCCTTTTTTCTTGAGAGATTCAAGGTTATTCTTCACTACTCGATTCCTAGCTCGGAGTGGGGTGCGTTGTTTCAAGAGATTGTCATTCCTCTTGTGGTTCACGCTTCAACACACCTTCTATCAATCCCATTGTTAATCCTAGGTCAAGTATTTCCTCGGGTTTAAACCACTCCTTCCGCTTAGTTCCATCCTTTTTACCGAGTAGTTAGATCGAGCATTTCTCTTCTTCTCAGTCCTACTCATACAGTCTATTCCCTAAGACGCACTGGATATCTTAGCAACCAGTGCCACATCATGTTTTGAATGGGGTTTTCCATTCACCACCCTTCTTCACACTTACTTGATGGTACCTGCTCTTTAGATCAATCTTGGAGAAGAATGTTGATGAGGCCCCGGCACTAGCTCAAGCATCACTCTGAGAAGAACATGTGGAGGAACCCGAGGACTAACTTGAGGAAGAGAAGAACTCCGAAGCTCCTACCATACCACTGAGGATTATGAAGAGGAACATCACAAGCGTCTACAGGACAAGATTCAATGCATCCATACAAGGAGCTTTAAGATGCGAGGAGAGCACCTGAGGGCACCCGAGAGATACCGATAGACCTTAGCGCGATAACAGTGAGCCTCGAAAACTCTTGGGAGCTGAATTTTTTTTGAAGGTATGACTTTAGTATATTCACTTTTTCGTTGAAGTGAAGACACCCTTAAGACGTCAAGGTATTGTACTCTTTTTCTCCATCTCGGGATTTTTCCACATGGTTTACCGAGGGGGTTTTTAATGAGGCAAGATGTCTTGATGCATCACATTCTTTTCCATTGTTTATCTTGCTTGGAAATCCTTATGACGAAATAAGGTAAAGAAGGGATGTGATCCTATCTACCAAGATGACATTTATCTAATTAAATTCTTCTTCTCTTTTCCAAAAAACTGTTTAAGTATGTTTTGGTGTTAAAATGAGGTCCAAATTAGGTGAATGTTATAATATTTGGACCAAGTTGTAATTAGTATAAGATCAGACCTAGAGGATATGTGAAAAAGCCTCTAAAAACTCTTGTAATGGACTTCAGCCGCTTTAACACAAAAACTTGAGAAACTTTTTCTCCTTTTTTCTTGAGAGATTCAAGGTTATTCTTCACTACTCGATTCCTAGCTCGGAGTGGGGTGCGTTGTTTCAAGAGATTGTCATTCCTCTTGTGGTTCACGCTTCAACACACCTTCTATAAATCCCATTGTTAATCCTAGTACAAGTATTTCCTCGGGTTTAAACCACTTCTTCCGCTTAGTTCCATCCTTTTTACCGAGTAGTTAGATCGAGCATTTCTCTTCTTCTCAGTCCTACTCATACAGTCTATTCCCTAAGACGCACTGGATATCTTAGCAACCAGTGCCACATCATGTTTTGAATGGGGTTTTCCATTCACCACCCTTCTTCACACTTACTTGATGGTACCTGCTCTTTAGATCAATCTTGGAGAAGAATGTTGATGAAGCCCCGGCACTAGCTCAAGCATCACTCTGAGAAGAACATGTGGAGGAACCCGAGGACTAACTTGAGGAAGAGAAGAACTCCGAAGCTCCTACCATACCACTGAGGATTATGAAGAGGAACATCACAAGCGTCTACAGGACAAGATTCAATGCATCCATACAAGGAGCTTTAAGATGCGAGGAGAGCACCTGAGGGCACCCGAGAGATACCGATAGACCTTAGCGCGATAACAGTGAGCCTCGAAAACTCTTGGGAGCTGAATTTTTTTTGAAGGTATGAGTTTAGTATATTCACTTTTTCGTTGAAGTGAAGACACCCTTAAGACGTCAAGGTATTGTACTCTTTTTCTCCATCTCGGGATTTTTCCACATGGTTTACCGAAGGGGTTTTTTAATGAGGTAAGATGTCTTGATGCATCACATTCTTTTCCATTGTTTATCTTGCTTGGAAATCCTTATGACGAAATAAGGTAAAGAAGGGATGTGATCCTATCTACCAAGATGACGTTTATCTAATTAAAGTCTTCTTCTCTTTTCCAAAAAACTGTTTAAGTATGTTTTGGTGTTAAAATGAGGTCCAAATTAGGTGAATGTTATAATATTTGGACCAAGTTGTAATTAGTATAAGATCAGACCTAGAGGATATGTGAAAAAGCCTCTAAAAACTCTTGTAATGGATTTAAGCCGCTTTTACACAAAAACTTGAGAAACTTTTTCTCCTTTTTTCTTAAGAGATTCAAGGTTATTCTTCACTACTCGATTCCTAGCTCGGAGTGGGGTGCGTTGTTTCAAGAGATTGTCATTCCTCTTGTGGTTCACGCTTCAACCCACCTTCTATCAATCCCATTGTTAATCCTAGGTCGAGTATCTCCTCGGGTTTAAACCACTTCTTCCGCTTAGTTCCATCCTTTTTACCGAGTAGTTAGATCAAGCATTTCTCTTCTTCTCAATCCTATTCATACAGTCTATTCCCTAAGACGAGCTCGATATCTTAGCAACCGGTGCCACATCATGTTTTGAATGGGGTTTTCCATTCACCACCCTCCTTCAAACTTAGTTGATGGTACCCGCTCTTTAGATCAATCTTGGAGAAGAGTGTTGATGAGGCCCCGACACTAGCTCAAGCATCACTCTGAGAAGAACACGTGGAGGAACCCGAGGACTAACTTGAGGATGAGAAGAACTCCTAAGCTCCTACCATACCACTGAGGATTATGAAGAGGAACATCACAAGCGTCTACAGGACAAGATTTAATGCATACATACAAGGAGCTCTAAGATGCGAGGAGAGCATCTGAGGGCAACCGAGAGATGCCGATAGACCTTAGCGCAAGAACAGTGAGCCTAGAAAACTCTTGGGAGCTGACTTTTTTGGAAGGCATGAGTTAAGTATCTTCACTTTTTCGTTGAAGTGAAGACACCCTTAAGACGTCAAGGTATTGTACTCTTTTTCTCCACCTCGGGATTTTTCCACACGGTTTACCGAGGGGTTTTTAATGAGGCAAGATCTCTTGATGCATCACATTCTTTACCATTGTTTATCTTTCTTGGAAATCCCTATGACGAAATAAGGTAAATAAGGGATGTGACCCTATCTACCAAGATGACATTTATCTAATTAAAGTCTTCTTCTCTTTTCCAAAAAACTGTTTAAGTATGTTTTGGTGTTAAAATGAGGTCCAAATTAGGTGAATGTTATTATATTTGGACCAAGTTGTAATTAGTATAAGATCAGACCTAGAGGATATGTGAAAAAGCCTCTAAAAACTCTTGTAATGGATTTAAGCCGCTTTTACACAAAAACTTGAGAAACTTTTTCTCCTTTTTTCTTGAGAGATTCAAGGTTATTCTTCAATCCTCAATTCCTAGCTCGGAGTGGGGTGCGTTGTATCAAGAGATTGTCACTCCTCTTGTGGTTCACGCTTCAACCCACCTTCTATCAATCCCTTTGTTAATCCTAGGTCGAGTATCTCCTCGGGTTTAAACCACTTCTTCCGCTTAGTTCCATCCTTTTTACCGAGTAGTTAGATCGAGCATTTCTCTTCTTCTCAGTCCTATTCATACAGTCTATTCCCTAAGACGAGCTCGATATCTTAGCAACCGGTGCAACATCATGTTTTGAATGGGGTTTTCCATTCACCACCCTCCTTCAAACTTAGTTGATGGTACCCGCTCTTTAGATCAATCTTGGAGAAGAGTGTTGATGAGGCCCCGACACTAGCTCAAGCATCACTCTGAGAAGAACACGTGGAGGAACCCGAGGACTAACTTGAGGAAGAAAAGAACTCCGAAGCTCCTACCATACCACTGAGGATTATGAAGAGGAACATCACAAGCGTCTACAGGACAAGATTCAATGCATACATACAAGGAGCTCTAAGATGCGGGAGAACACCTGAGGGCACCCGAGAGATACCGATAGACCTTAGCGCGATAACAGTGAGCCTCGAAAACTCTTGGGAGCTGACTTTTTTTTGAAGGTATGAGTTTAGTATATTCACTTTTTCGTTGAAGTGAAGACACCCTTAAGACGTCAAGGTATTGTACTCTTTTTCTCCATCTCGGGATTTTTCCACATGGTTTACCGAGGGGGTTTTTAATGAGGCAAGATGTCTTGATGCATCACATTCTTTTCCATTGTTTATCTTGCTTGGAAATCCTTATGACGAAATAAGGTAAAGAAGGGATGTGATCCTATCTACCAAGATGACATTTATCTAATTGAATTCTTCTTCTCTTTTCCAAAAAACTGTTTAAGTATGTTTTGGTGTTAAAATGAGGTCCAAATTAGGTGAATGTTATAATATTTGGACCAAGTTGTAATTAGTATAAGATCAGACCTAGAGGATATGTGAAAAAGCCTCTAAAAACTCTTGTAATGGATTTCAGCCGCTTTAACACAAAAACTTGAGAAACTTTTTCTCCTTTTTTCTTGAGAGATTCAAGGTTATTCTTCACTACTCGATTCCTAGCTCGGAGTGGGGTGCGTTGTTTCAAGAGATTGTCATTCCTCTTGTGGTTCACGCTTCAACACACCTTCTATCAATCCCATTGTTAATCCTAGGTCAAGTATTTCCTCGGGTTTAAACCACTTCTTCCGCTTAGTTCCATCCTTTTTACCGAGTAGTTAGATCGAGCATTTCTCTTCTTCTCAGTCCTACTCATACAGTCTATTCCCTAAGACGCACTGGATATCTTAGCAACCAGTGCCACATCATGTTTTGAATGGGGTTTTCCATTCACCACCCTTCTTCACACTTACTTGATGGTACCTGCTCTTTAGATCAATCTTGGAGAAGAATGTTGATGAGGCCCCGGCACTAGCTCAAGCATCACTCTGAGAAGAACATGTGGAGGAACCCGAGGACTAACTTGAGGAAGAGAAGAACTCCGAAGCTCCTACCATACCACTGAGGATTATGAAGAGGAACATCACAAGCGTCTACAGGACAAGATTCAATGCATCCATACAAGGAGCTTTAAGATGCGAGGAGAGCACCTGAGGGCACCCGAGAGATACCGATAGACCTTAGCGCGATAACAGTGAGCCTCGAAAACTCTTGGGAGCTGAATTTTTTTTGAAGGTATGACTTTAGTATATTCACTTTTTCGTTGAAGTGAAGACACCCTTAAGACGTCAAGGTATTGTACTCTTTTTCTCCATCTCGGGATTTTTCCACATGGTTTACCGAGGGGGTTTTTAATGAGGCAAGATGTCTTGATGCATCACATTCTTTTCCATTGTTTATCTTGCTTGGAAATCCTTATGACGAAATAAGGTAAAGAAGGGATGTGATCCTATCTACCAAGATGACGTTTATCTAATTAAAGTCTTCTTCTCTTTTCCAAAAAACTGTTTAAGTATGTTTTGGTGTTAAAATGAGGTCCAAATTAGGTGAATGTTATAATATTTGGACCAAGTTGTAATTAGTATAAGATCAGACCTAGAGGATATGTGAAAAAGCCTCTAAAAACTCTTGTAATGGATTTAAGCCGCTTTTACACAAAAACTTGAGAAACTTTTTCTCCTTTTTTCTTAAGAGATTCAAGGTTATTCTTCACTACTCGATTCCTAGCTCGGAGTGGGGTGCGTTGTTTCAAGAGATTGTCATTCCTCTTGTGGTTCACGCTTCAACCGACCTTCTATCAATCCCATTGTTAATCCTAGGTCGAGTATCTCCTCGGGTTTAAACCACTTCTTCCGCTTAGTTCCATCCTTTTTACCGAGTAGTTAGATCGAGCATTTCTCTTCTTCTCAGTCCTATTCATACAGTCTATTCCCTAAGACGAGCTCGATATCTTAGCAACTGGTGCCACATCATGTTTTGAATGGGGTTTTCCATTCACCACCCTCCTTCAAACTTAGTTGATGGTACCCGCTCTTTAGATCAATCTTGGAGAAGAGTGTTGATGAGGCCCCGACACTAGCTCAAGCATCACTCTGAGAAGAACACGTGGAGGAACCCGAGGACTAACTTGAGGAAGAAAAGAACTCCGAAGCTCCTACCATACCACTGAGGATTATGAAGAGGAACATCACAAGCGTCTACAGGACAAGATTCAATGCATACATACAAGGAGCTCTAAGATGCGGGAGAACACCTGAGGGCACCCGAGAGATACCGATAGACCTTAGCGCGATAACAGTGAGCCTCGAAAACTCTTGGGAGCTGACTTTTTTTTGAAGGTATGAGTTTAGTATATTCACTTTTTCGTTGAAGTGAAGATACCCTTAAGACGTCAAGGTATTGTACTCTTTTTCTCCATCTCGGGATTTTTCCACATGGTTTACCGAGGGGGTTTTTAATGAGGCAAGATGTCTTGATGCATCACATTCTTTTCCATTGTTTATCTTGCTTGGAAATCCTTATGACGAAATAAGGTAAAGAAGGGATGTGATCCTATCTACCAAGATGACGTTTATCTAATTAAAGTCTTCTTCTCTTTTCCAAAAAACTGTTTAAGTATGTTTTGGTGTTAAAATGAGGTCCAAATTAGGTGAATGTTATAATATTTGGACCAAGTTGTAATTAGGATAAGATCAGACCTAGAGGATATGTGAAAAAGCCTCTAAAAACTCTTGTAATGGATTTAAGCCGCTTTTACACAAAAACTTGAAAAACTTTTTCTCCTTTTTTCTTGAGAGATTCAAGGTTATTCTTCACTCCTCAATTCCTAGCTCGGAGTGGGGTGCGTTGTATCAAGAGATTGTCACTCCTCTTGTGGTTCACGCTTCAACCCACCTTCTATCAATCCCTTTGTTAATCCTAGGTCGAGTATCTCCTCGGGTTTAAACCACTTCTTCCGCTTAGTTCCATCCTTTTTACCGAGTAGTTAGATCGAGCATTTCTCTTCTTCTCAGTCCTATTCATACAGTCTATTCCCTAAGACGAGCTCGATATCTTAGCAACTGGTGCCACATCATGTTTTGAATGGGGTTTTCCATTCACCACCCTCCTTCAAACTTAGTTGATGGTACCCGCTCTTTAGATCAATCTTGGAGAAGAGTGTTGATGAGGCCCCGACACTAGCTCAAGCATCACTCTGAGAAGAACACGTGGAGGAACCCGAGGACTAACTTGAGGAAGAAAAGAACTCCGAAGCTCCTACCATACCACTGAGGATTATGAAGAGGAACATCACAAGCGTCTACAGGACAAGATTCAATGCATACATACAAGGAGCTCTAAGATGCGGGAGAACACCTGAGGGCACCCAAGAGATACCGATAGACCTTAGCGCGATAACAGTGAGCCTCGAAAACTCTTGGGAGCTGACTTTTTTTTGAAGGTATGAGTTTAGTATATTCACTTTTTCGTTGAAGTGAAGATACCCTTAAGACGTCAAGGTATTGTACTCTTTTTCTCCATCTCGGGATTTTTCCACATGGTTTACCGAGGGGGTTTTTAATGAGGCAAGATGTCTTGATGCATCACATTCTTTTCCATTGTTTATCTTGCTTGGAAATCCTTATGACGAAATAAGGTAAAGAAGGGATGTGATCCTATCTACCAAGATGACGTTTATCTAATTAAAGTCTTCTTCTCTTTTCCAAAAAACTGTTTAAGTATGTTTTGGTGTTAAAATGAGGTCCAAATTAGGTGAATGTTATAATATTTGGACCAAGTTGTAATTAGTATAAGATCAGACCTAGAGGATATGTGAAAAAGCCTCTAAAAACTCTTGTAATGGATTTAAGCCGCTTTTACACAAAAACTTGAGAAACTTTTTCTCCTTTTTTCTTGAGAGATTCAAGGTTATTCTTCACTACTCGATTCCTAGCTCGGAGTGGGGTGCGTCGCTTCAAGAGATTGTCATTCCTCTTGTGGTTCACGCTTCAACCCACCTTCTATCAATCCCATTGTTAATCCTAGGTCAAGTATCTCCTCGGGTTTAAACCACTTCTTCCGCTTAGTTCCATCCTTTTTACCGAGTAGTTAGATCGAGCATTTCTCTTCTTCTCAGTCCTACTTATACAGTCTATTCCCTAAGACGCACTGGATATCTTAGCAACCAGTGCCACATCATGTTTTGAATGGGGTTTTCCATTCACCACTCTTCTTCATACTTACTTGATGGTACCCGCTCTTTAGATCAATCTTGGAGAAGAATGTTGATGAGGCCCCGGCACTAGCTCAAGCATCACTCTGCGAAGAACATGTGGAGGAACCCGAGGACTAACTTGAGGAAGAGAAGAACTCCGAAGCTCCTACCATACCACTGAGGATTATGAAGAGGAACATCACAAGCGTCTACAGGACAAGATTTAATGCATACATACAAGGAGCTCTAAGATGCGAGGAGAGCATCTGAGGGCAACTGAGAGATGCCGATGACCTTAGCGCAAGAACAGTGACCCTAGAAAACTCTTGGGAGCTGACTTTTTTTGGAAGGCATGAGTTAAGTATCTTCACTTTTTCGTTGAAGTGAAGACACCCTTAAGACGTCAAGGTATTGTACTCTTTTTCTCCACCTCGGGATTTTTCCACACGGTTTACCGAGGGGTTTTTAATGAGGCAAGATCTCTTGATGCATCACATTCTTTACCATTGTTTATCTTTCTTGGAAATCCCTATGACGAAATAAGGTAAATAAGGGATGTGACCCTATCTACCAAGATGACATTTATCTAATTAAATTCTTCTTCTCTTTTCCAAAAAACTGTTTAAGTATGTTTTGGTGTTAAAATGAGGTCCAAATTAGGTGAATGTTATAATATTTGGACCAAGTTGTAATTAGTATAAGATCAGACCTAGAGGATATGTGAAAAAGCCTCTCAAAACTCTTGTAATGGATTTAAGCCGCTTTTACACAAAAACTTGAGAAACTTTTTCTCCTTTTTTCTTGAGAGATTCAAGGTTATTCTTCACTCCTCAATTCCTAGCTCGGAGTGGGGTGCGTTGTATCAAGAGATTGTCACTCCTCTTGTGGTTCACGCTTCAACCCACCTTCTATCAATCCCTTTGTTAATCCTAGGTCGAGTATCTCCTCGGGTTTAAACCACGTCTTCCGCTTAGTTCCATCCTTTTTACCGAGTAGTTAGATCGAGCATTTCTCTTCTTCTCAGTCCTATTCATACACTCTATTCCCTAAGACGAGCTCGATATCTTAGCAACCGGTGCCACATCATGTTTTGAATGGGGTTTTCCATTCACCACCCTCCTCCAAACTTAGTTGATGGTACACGCTCTTTAGATCTATCTTGGAGAAGAATATTGATGAGGCCCCGGCACTAGCTCAAGCATCACTCTGAGAAGAACACGTGGAGGAACCCGAGGATTAACTTGAGGAAGAGAAGAACTCCGAAGCTCCTACCATACCACTGAGGATTATGAAGAGGAACATCACAAGAGTCTACAGGACAAGATTCAATGCATACATACAAGGAGCTCTAAGATGCGAGGAGAGGACCTGACGGCACCCGAGACATACCGATAGACCTTAGCGCAAGAACAGTGAGCCTAGAAAACTCTTGGGAGCTGACTTTTTTTGGAAGGCATGAGTTAAGTATCTTCAATTTTTCGTTGAAGTGAAGACACCCTTAAGACGTCAAGGTATTGTACTCTTTTTCTCCACCTCGGGGTTTTTCCACATGGTTTACCGAGGGGTTTTTAATGAGGCAAGATCTCTTGATGCATCACATTCTTTACCATTGTTTATCTTTCTTGGAAATCCCTATGACGAAATAAGGTAAACAAGGGATGTGACCCTATCTACCAAGATGACATTTATCAAATTAAAGTCTTCTTCTCTTTTCCAAAAAACTGTTTAAGTATGTTTTGGTGTTAAAATGAGGTCCAAATTAGGTGAATGTTATAATATTTGGACCAAGTTGTAATTAGTATAAGATCAGACCTAGAGGATATGTGAAAAAGTCTTTAAAAACTCTTGTAATGGATTTAAGCCGCTTTTACACAAAAACTTGAGAAACTTTTTCTCCTTTTTTTGAGAGATTCAAGGTTATTCTTCACTACTCGATTCCTAGCTCGGAGTGGGGTGCGTTGTTTCAAGAGATTGTCATTCCTCTTGTGGTTCACGCTTCAACTCACCTTCTATCAATCCCATTGTTAATCCTAGGTCAAGTATCTCCTCCGGTTTAAACCACTTCTTCCGCTTAGTTCCATCCTCTTTACCGAGTAGTTAGATCGAGCATTTCTCTTCTTCTCAGTCCTACTCATACAGTCTATTCCCTAAGACGCACTGGATATCTTAGCAACCAGTGCCACATCATGTTTTGAATGGGGTTTTCCATTCACCACCCTTCTTCATACTTACTTGATGGTACCTGCTCTTTAGATCAATCTTGATGTTTATGAGGCCCCGGCACTAGCTCAAGCATCACTCTGAGAAGAGTGTTGATGAGGCCCCGGCACTAGCTCAAGCATCACTCTGAGAAGAACATGTGGAGGAACCCGAGGACTAACTTGAGGAAGAGAAGAACTCCGAAGCTCCTACCATACCACTGAGGATTATAAAGAGGAACATCACAAGCGTCTATAGGACAAGATTCAATGCATACATACAAGGAGCTCTAAGATGCGAGGAGAGCACTTGAGGGCACCCGAGAGATACCGATAGACCTTAGCGCGATAACAGTGAGCCTCGAAAACTCTTGGGAGTTGACTTTTTTTTGAAGGTATGAGTTTAGTATATTCACTTTTTCGTTGAAGTGAAGACACCCTTAAGACGTCAAGGTATTGTACTCTTTTTCTCCATCTCGGGATTTTTCCACATGGTTTACCGAGGGGGTTTTTAATGAGGCAAGATGTCTTGATGCATCACATTCTTTTCCATTGTTTATCTTGCTTGGAAATCCTTATGACGAAATAAGGTAAAGAAGGGATGTGATCCTATCTACCAAGATGACATTTATCTAATTAAAGTCTTCTTCTCTTTTCCAAAAAACTGTTTAAGTATGTTTTGGTGTTAAAATGAGGTCCAAATTAGGTGAATGTTATAATATTTGGACCAAGTTGTAATTAGTATAAGATCAGACCTAGAGGATATGTGAAAAAGCCTTTAAAAACTCTTGTAATGGATTTAAGCCGCTTTTACACAAAAACTTGAGAAACTTTTTCTCCTTTTTTTTGAGAGATTCAAGGTTATTCTTCACTACTCGATTCCTAGCTCGGAGTGGGGTGCGTTGTTTCAAGAGATTGTCATTCCTCTTGTGGTTCACGCTTCAACTCACCTTCTATCAATCCCATTGTTAATCCTAGGTCAAGTATCTCCTCCGGTTTAAACCACTTCTTCCGCTTAGTTCCATCCTCTTTACCGAGTAGTTAGATCGAGCATTTCTCTTCTTCTCAGTCCTACTCATACAGTCTATTCCCTAAGACGCACTGGATATCTTAGCAACCAGTGCCACATCATGTTTTGAATGGGGTTTTCCATTCACCACCCTTCTTCATACTTACTTGATGGTACCTGCTCTTTAGATCAATCTTGATGTTTATGAGGCCCCGGCACTAGCTCAAGCATCACTCTGAGAAGAGTGTTGATGAGGCCCCGGCACTAGCTCAAGCATCACTCTGAGAAGAACATGTGGAGGAACCCGAGGACTAACTTGAGGAAGAGAAGAACTCCGAAGCTCCTACCATACCACTGAGGATTATAAAGAGGAACATCACAAGCGTCTATAGGACAAGATTCAATGCATACATACAAGGAGCTCTAAGATGCGAGGAGAGCACTTGAGGGCACCCGAGAGATACCGATAGACCTTAGCGCGATAACAGTGAGCCTCGAAAACTCTTGGGAGTTGACTTTTTTTTGAAGGTATGAGTTTAGTATATTCACTTTTTCGTTGAAGTGAAGACACCCTTAAGACGTCAAGGTATTGTACTCTTTTTCTCCATCTCGGGATTTTTCCACATGGTTTACCGAGGGGGTTTTTAATGAGGCAAGATGTCTTGATGCATCACATTCTTTTCCATTGTTTATCTTGCTTGGAAATCCTTATGACGAAATAAGGTAAAGAAGGGATGTGATCCTATCTACCAAGATGACATTTATCTAATTAAAGTCTTCTTCTCTTTTCCAAAAAACTGTTTAAGTATGTTTTGGTGTTAAAATGAGGTCCAAATTAGGTGAATGATATAATATTTGGACCAAGTTGTAATTAGTATAAGATCAGACCTAGAGGATATGTGAAAAAGCCTTTAAAAACTCTTGTAATGGATTTAAGCCGCTTTTACACAAAAACTTGAGAAACTTTTTCTCCTTTTTTTTGAGAGATTCAAGGTTATTCTTCACTACTCGATTCCTAGCTCGGAGTGGGGTGCGTTGTTTCAAGAGATTGTCATTCCTCTTGTGGTTCACGCTTCAACTCACCTTCTATCAATCCCATTGTTAATCCTAGGTCAAGTATCTCCTCCGGTTTAAACCAGTTCTTCCGCTTAGTTCCATCCTCTTTACCGAGTAGTTAGATCGAGCATTTCTCTTCTTCTCAGTCCTACTCATACAGTCTATTCCCTAAGACGCACTGGATATCTTAGCAACCAGTGCCACATCATGTTTTGAATGGGGTTTTCCATTCACCACCCTTCTTCATACTTACTTGATGGTACCTGCTCTTTAGATCAATCTTGATGTTTATGAGGCCCCGGCACTAGCTCAAGCATCACTCTGAGAAGAGTGTTGATGAGGCCCCGGCACTAGCTCAAGCATCACTCTGAGAAGAACATGTGGAGGAACCCGAGGACTAACTTGAGGAAGAGAAGAACTCCGAAGCTCCTACCATACCACTGAGGATTATAAAGAGGAACATCACAAGCGTCTATAAGACAAGATTCAATGCATACATACAAGGAGCTCTAAGATGCGAGGAGAGCACTTGAGGGCACCCGAGAGATACCGATAGACCTTAGCGCGATAACAGTGAGCCTCGAAAACTCTTGGGAGTTGACTTTTTTTTGAAGGTATGAGTTTAGTATATTCACTTTTTCGTTGAAGTGAAGACACCCTTAAGACGTCAAGGTATTGTACTCTTTTTCTCCATCTCGGGATTTTTCCACATGGTTTACCGAGGGGGTTTTTAATGAGGCAAGATGTCTTGATGCATCACATTCTTTTCCATTGTTTATCTTGCTTGGAAATCCTTATGACGAAATAAGGTAAAGAAGGGATGTGATCCTATCTACCAAGATGACATTTATCTAATTAAAGTCTTCTTCTCTTTTCCAAAAAACTGTTTAAGTATGTTTTGGTGTTAAAATGAGGTCCAAATTAGGTGAATGTTATAATATTTGGACCAAGTTGTAATTAGTATAAGATCAGACCTAGAGGATATGTGAAAAAGCCTTTAAAAACTCTTGTAATGGATTTAAGCCGCTTTTACACAAAAACTTGAGAAACAATATTCTCCTTTTTTCTTGAGAGATTCAAGGTTATTCTTCACTACTCGATTCCTAGCTCGGAGTGGGGTGCGTTGTTTCAAGAGATTGTCATTCCTCTTGTGGTTCACGCTTCAACACACCTTCTATCAATCCCATTGTTAATCCTAGGTCAAGTATCTCCTCGGGTTTAAACCACTTCTTCCGCTTAGTTCCATCCTCTTTACCGAGTAGTTAGATCGAGCATTTCTCTTCTTCTCAGTCCTACTCATACAGTCTATTCCCTAAGACGCACTGGATATCTTAGCAACCAGTGCCACATCATGTTTTTAATGGGGTTTTCCATTCACCAACCTTCTTCATACTTACTTGATGGTACCTGCTCTTTAGATCAATCTTGGAGAAGAATGTTGATGAGGCCCCGGCACTAGGTCAAGCATCACTCTGAGAAGAACATGTGGAGGAACCCGAGGACTAACTTGAGGAAAAGAAGAACTCCGAAGCTCCTACCATACCACTGAGGATTATGAAGAGGAACATCACAAGCGTCTACAGGACAAGATTCAATGCATACATACAAGGAGCTCTAAGATACGAGGAGAGCACCTGAGGGCACCCGAGAGATACCGATAGACCTTAGCGCGATAACAGTGAGCCTCGAAAACTCTTGGGAGCTGACTTTTTTTTGAAGGTATGAGTTTAGTATATTCAATTTTTCGTTGAAGTGAAGACACCCTTAAGACGTCCAGGTATTGTACTCTTTTTCTCCATCTCGGGATTTTTCCACATGGTTTACCGAGGGGGTTTTTAATGAGGCAAGATGTCTTGATGCATCACATTCTTTACCATTGTTTATCTTTCTTAGAAATCCCTATGACGAAATAAGGTAAACAAGAGATGTGATTTTATCTATCAAGATGACATTTATCTAATTAAAGTCTTCTTCTCTTTTCCTAAAAACGGTTTAAGTGTGTTTTGGTGTTAAAATGAGGTCCAAATTAGGTGAATGTTATAATATTTGGACCAAGTTGTAATTAATATAAGATCAGACCTAGAGGATATGTGAAAAAGCCTCTAAAAACTCTTATAATGGATTAAACCGCTTCTACACAATAACTTGAGAAACTTTTTCTCCTTTTTTCTTGAGAGATTCAAGGTTATTCTTTACTACTCGATTCCTAGCTCGGAGTGGGGTGCGTTGTTTCAAGAGATTGTCATTCCTCTTGTGGTTAACGCTTCAACCCACCTTCTATCAATCCCATTGTTAATCCTAGGTCAAGTATCTCCTCGGGTTTAAACCACTTCTTCCGCTTAGTTCCATCCTTTTTACCGAGTTGTTAGATCGAGCATCTCTCTTCTTCTCAGTCCTATTCATACAATCTATTCCCTAAGACGAGCTTGATATCTTAGCAACCGGTGCCACATCATGTTTTGAATGGGGTTTTCCATTCACCACCCTTCTTCATAATTACTTGATGGTACCCGCTCTTTAGATCAATCTTGGAGAAGAGTGTTGATGAGGCCCCGACACTAGCTCAAGCATCACTCTGAGAAGAACACGTGGAGGAACCCGGAGACTAACTTGAGGAAGAAAAGAACTCCGAAGCTCCTACCAAACCACTGAGGATTATGAAGAGGAACATCACAAGCGTCTACAGGACAAGATTTAATGCATACATTCAGGGAGCTCTAAGATGCGAGGAGAGCACCTGAGGGCACCCGAGAGATACCGATAGACCTTAGCGCGATAACAGTGAGCCTCGAAAACTCTTGGGAGCTGACTTTTTTTTGAAGGTATGAGTTTAGTATCTTCACTTTTTCGTTGAAGTGAAGACACCCTTCAGACGTCAAGGTATTGTACTCTTTTTCTCCATCTCGGGATTTTTCGACATGGTTTACCGAGGTGATTTTTAGTGAGGCAAGATCTCTTGATGCATCACATTCTTTACCATTGTTTATCTTTCTTAGAAATCCCTATGACGAAATAAGGTAAAGAAGGGATGTGATCCTATCTACCAAGATGACATTTATCTAATTAAAGTCTTCTTCTCTTTTCCTAAAAACAGTTTAAGTATGTTTTGGTGTTAAAGGAGGTCCAAATTAGGTGAATGTTAGAATATTTGGACCAAGTTTTAACTAGTATAAGATCAGACCAAGAGGATATGTGAAAAAAGCTTCTAAAAACTCTTATAATGGATTAAACCGCTTCAACACAATAACTTGAGAAACTTTTTCTCCTTTTTTCTTGAGAGATTCAAGGTTATTCTTCACTACTCGATTCCTAGCTCGGAGTGGGGTGCGTTGTTTCAAGAGATTGTCATTCCTCTTGTGGTTCACGCTTCAACACACCTTCTATCAATCCCATTGTTAATCCTAGGTCAAGTATCTCCTCGGGTTTAAACCACTTCTTTCGCTTAGTTCCATCCTCTTTACCGAGTAGTTAGATCGAGCATTTCTCTTCTTCTCAGTCCTACTCATACAGTCTATTCCCTAAGACGCACTGGATATCTTAGCAACCAGTGCCACATCATGTTTTGAATGGGGTTTTCCATTCACCACCCTTCTTCATACTTACTTGATGGTACCTGCTCTTTAGATCAATCTTGGAGAAGAATGTTGATGAGGCCCCGGCACTAGCTCAAGCATCACTCTGAGAAGAACACGTGGAGGAACCCGAGGACTAACTTGAGGAAGAGAAGAACTCCGAAGCTCCTACCATACCACTGAGGATTATGAAGAGGAACATCACAAGCGTCTACAGGACAAGATTCAATGCATACATACAAGGAGCTCTAAGATGCGAGGAGAGCACCTGAGGGCACCCGAGAGATACCGATAGACCTTAGCGCGATAACAGTGAGCCTCGAAAACTCTTGGGAGCTGACTTTTTTTTGAAGGTATGAGTTTAGTATATTCACTTTTTCGTTGAAGTGAAGACACCCTTAAGACGTCAAGGTATTGTACTCTTTTTCTCCATCTCGGGATTTTTCCACATGGTTTACCGAGGGGGTTTTTAATGAGGCAATATTTCTTGATGCATCACATTCTTTTCCATTTTTATCTTGCTTGGAAATCCTTATGACGAAATAAGGTAAAGAAGGGATGTGATCCTATCTACCAAGATGACATTTATCTAATTAAAGTCTTCTTCTCTTTTCCAAAAAACTGTTTAAGTATGTTTTGGTGTTAAAATGAGGTCCAAATTAGGTGAATGTTATAATATTTGGACTAAGTTGTAACTAGTATAAGATCAGACCTAGAGGATATGTGAAAAAGCCTTTAAAAACTCTTGTAATGGATTTAAGCCGCTTTTACACAAAAACTTGAGAAACTTTTTCTCCTTTTTTTTGAGAGATTCAAGGTTATTCTTCACTACTCGATTCCTAGCTCGGAGTGGGGTGCGTTGTTTCAAGAGATTGTCATTCCTCTTGTGGTTCACGCTTCAACACACCTTCTATCAATCCCATTGTTAATCCTAGGTCAAGTATCTCCTCGGGTTTAAACCACTTCTTTCGCTTAGTTCCATCCTCTTTACCGAGTAGTTAGATCGAGCATTTCTCTTCTTCTCAGTCCTACTCATACAGTCTATTCCCTAAGACGCACTGGATATCTTAGCAACCAGTGCCACATCATGTTTTGAATGGGGTTTTCCATTCACCACCCTTCTTCATACTTACTTGATGGTACCTGCTCTTTAGATCAATCTTGGAGAAGAATGTTGATGAGGCCCCGGCACTAGCTCAAGCATCACTCTGAGAAGAACACGTGGAGGAACCCGAGGACTAACTTGAGGAAGAGAAGAACTCCGAAGCTCCTACCATACCACTGAGGATTATGAAGAGGAACATCACAAGCGTCTACAGGACAAGATTCAATGCATACATACAAGGAGCTCTAAGATGCGAGGAGAGCACCTGAGGGCACCCGAGAGATACCGATAGACCTTAGCGCGATAACAGTGAGCCTCGAAAACTCTTGGGAGCTGACTTTTTTTTGAAGGTATGAGTTTAGTATATTCACTTTTTCGTTGAAGTGAAGACACCCTTAAGACGTCAAGGTATTGTACTCTTTTTCTCCATCTCGGGATTTTTCCACATGGTTTACCGAGGGGGTTTTTAATGAGGCAAGATTTCTTGATGCATCACATTCTTTTCCATTTTTATCTTGCTTGGAAATCCTTATGACGAAATAAGGTAAAGAAGGGATGTGATCCTATCTACCAAGATGACATTTATCTAATTAAAGTCTTCTTCTCTTTTCCAAAAAACTGTTTAAGTATGTTTTGGTGTTAAAATGAGGTCCAAATTAGGTGAATGTTATAATATTTGGACTAAGTTGTAATTAGTATAAGATCAGACCTAGAGGATATGTGAAAAAGCCTTTAAAAACTCTTGTAATGGATTTAAGCCGCTTTTACACAAAAACTTGAGAAACTTTTTCTCCTTTTTTTTGAGAGATTCAAGGTTATTCTTCACTACTCGATTCCTAGCTCGGAGTGGGGTGCGTTGTTTCAAGAGATTGTCATTCCTCTTGTGGTTCACGCTTCAACTCACCTTCTATCAATCCCATTGTTAATCCTAGGTCAAGTATCTCCTCCGGTTTAAACCACTTCTTCCGCTTAGTTCCATCCTCTTTACCGAGTAGTTAGATCGAGCATTTCTCTTCTTCTCAGTCCTACTCATACAGTCTATTCCCTAAGACGCACTGGATATCTTAGCAACCAGTGCCACATCATGTTTTGAATGGGGTTTTCCATTCACCACCCTTCTTCATACTTACTTGATGGTACCTGCTCTTTAGATCAATCTTGGAGAAGAATGTTGATGAGGCCCCGGCACTAGCTCAAGCATCACTCTGAGAAGAACACGTGGAGGAACCCGAGGACTAACTTGAGGAAGAGAAGAACTCCGAAGCTCCTACCATACCACTGAGGATTATGAAGAGGAACATCACAAGCGTCTACAGGACAAGATTCAATGCATACATACAAGGAGCTCTAAGATGCGAGGAGAGCACCTGAGGGCACCCGAGAGATACCGATAGACCTTAGCGCGATAACAGTGAGCCTCGAAAACTCTTGGGAGCTGACTTTTTTTTGAAGGTATGAGTTTAGTATATTCACTTTTTCGTTGAAGTGAAGACACCCTTAAGACGTCAAGGTATTGTACTCTTTTTCTCCATCTCGGGATTTTTCCACATGGTTTACCGAGGGGGTTTTTAATGAGGCAAGATTTCTTGATGCATCACATTCTTTTCCATTTTTATCTTGCTTGGAAATCCTTATGACGAAATAAGGTAAAGAAGGGATGTGATCCTATCTACCAAGATGACATTTATCTAATTAAAGTCTTCTTCTCTTTTCCAAAAAACTGTTTAAGTATGTTTTGGTGTTAAAATGAGGTCCAAATTAGGTGAATGTTATAATATTTGGACTAAGTTGTAATTAGTATAAGATCAGACCTAGAGGATATGTGAAAAAGCCTTTAAAAACTCTTGTAATGGATTTAAGCCGCTTTTACACAAAAACTTGAGAAACTTTTTCTCCTTTTTTTTGAGAGATTCAAGGTTATTCTTCACTACTCGATTCCTAGCTCGGAGTGGGGTGCGTTGTTTCAAGAGATTGTCATTCCTCTTGTGGTTCACGCTTCAACTCACCTTCTATCAATCCCATTGTTAATCCTAGGTCAAGTATCTCCTCCGGTTTAAACCACTTCTTCCGCTTAGTTCCATCCTCTTTACCGAGTAGTTAGATCGAGCATTTCTCTTCTTCTCAGTCCTACTCATACAGTCTATTCCCTAAGACGCACTGGATATCTTAGCAACCAGTGCCACATCATGTTTTGAATGGGGTTTTCCATTCACCACCCTTCTTCATACTTACTTGATGGTACCTGCTCTTTAGATCAATCTTGGAGAAGAATGTTGATGAGGCCCCGGCACTAGCTCAAGCATCACTCTGAGAAGAACACGTGGAGGAACCCGAGGACTAACTTGAGGAAGAGAAGAACTCCGAAGCTCCTACCATACCACTGAGGATTATGAAGAGGAACATCACAAGCGTCTACAGGACAAGATTCAATGCATACATACAAGGAGCTCTAAGATGCGAGGAGAGCACCTGAGGGCACCCGAGAGATACCGATAGACCTTAGCGCGATAACAGTGAGCCTCGAAAACTCTTGGGAGCTGACTTTTTTTTGAAGGTATGAGTTTAGTATATTCACTTTTTCGTTGAAGTGAAGACACCCTTAAGACGTCAAGGTATTGTACTCTTTTTCTCCATCTCGGGATTTTTCCACATGGTTTACCGAGGGGGTTTTTAATGAGGCAAGATTTCTTGATGCATCACATTCTTTTCCATTTTTATCTTGCTTGGAAATCCTTATGACGAAATAAGGTAAAGAAGGGATGTGATCCTATCTACCAAGATGACATTTATCTAATTAAAGTCTTCTTCTCTTTTCCAAAAAACTGTTTAAGTATGTTTTGGTGTTAAAATGAGGTCCAAATTAGGTGAATGTTATAATATTTGGACTAAGTTGTAATTAGTATAAGATCAGACCTAGAGGATATGTGAAAAAGCCTTTAAAAACTCTTGTAATGGATTTAAGCCGCTTTTACACAAAAACTTGAGAAACTTTTTCTCCTTTTTTTTGAGAGATTCAAGGTTATTCTTCACTACTCGATTCCTAGCTCGGAGTGGGGTGCGTTGTTTCAAGAGATTGTCATTCCTCTTGTGGTTCACGCTTCAACTCACCTTCTATCAATCCCATTGTTAATCCTAGGTCAAGTATCTCCTCCGGTTTAAACCACTTCTTCCGCTTAGTTCCATCCTCTTTACCGAGTAGTTAGATCGAGCATTTCTCTTCTTCTCAGTCCTACTCATACAGTCTATTCCCTAAGACGCACTGGATATCTTAGCAACCAGTGCCACATCATGTTTTGAATGGGGTTTTCCATTCACCACCCTTCTTCATACTTACTTGATGGTACCTGCTCTTTAGATCAATCTTGGAGAAGAATGTTGATGAGGCCCCGGCACTAGCTCAAGCATCACTCTGAGAAGAACACGTGGAGGAACCCGAGGACTAACTTGAGGAAGAGAAGAACTCCGAAGCTCCTACCATACCACTGAGGATTATGAAGAGGAACATCACAAGCGTCTACAGGACAAGATTCAATGCATACATACAAGGAGCTCTAAGATGCGAGGAGAGCACCTGAGGGCACCCGAGAGATACCGATAGACCTTAGCGCGATAACAGTGAGCCTCGAAAACTCTTGGGAGCTGACTTTTTTTTGAAGGTATGAGTTTAGTATATTCACTTTTTCGTTGAAGTGAAGACACCCTTAAGACGTCAAGGTATTGTACTCTTTTTCTCCATCTCGGGATTTTTCCACATGGTTTACCGAGGGGGTTTTTAATGAGGCAAGATTTCTTGATGCATCACATTCTTTTCCATTTTTATCTTGCTTGGAAATCCTTATGACGAAATAAGGTAAAGAAGGGATGTGATCCTATCTACCAAGATGACATTTATCTAATTAAAGTCTTCTTCTCTTTTCCAAAAAACTGTTTAAGTATGTTTTGGTGTTAAAATGAGGTCCAAATTAGGTGAATGTTATAATATTTGGACTAAGTTGTAATTAGTATAAGATCAGACCTAGAGGATATGTGAAAAAGCCTTTAAAAACTCTTGTAATGGATTTAAGCCGCTTTTACACAAAAACTTGAGAAACTTTTTCTCCTTTTTTTTGAGAGATTCAAGGTTATTCTTCACTACTCGATTCCTAGCTCGGAGTGGGGTGCGTTGTTTCAAGAGATTGTCATTCCTCTTGTGGTTCACGCTTCAACTCACCTTCTATCAATCCCATTGTTAATCCTAGGTCAAGTATCTCCTCCGGTTTAAACCACTTCTTCCGCTTAGTTCCATCCTCTTTACCGAGTAGTTAGATCGAGCATTTCTCTTCTTCTCAGTCCTACTCATACAGTCTATTCCCTAAGACGCACTGGATATCTTAGCAACCAGTGCCACATCATGTTTTGAATGGGGTTTTCCATTCACCACCCTTCTTCATACTTACTTGATGGTACCTGCTCTTTAGATCAATCTTGGAGAAGAATGTTGATGAGGCCCCGGCACTAGCTCAAGCATCACTCTGAGAAGAACACGTGGAGGAACCCGAGGACTAACTTGAGGAAGAGAAGAACTCCGAAGCTCCTACCATACCACTGAGGATTATGAAGAGGAACATCACAAGCGTCTACAGGACAAGATTCAATGCATACATACAAGGAGCTCTAAGATGCGAGGAGAGCACCTGAGGGCACCCGAGAGATACCGATAGACCTTAGCGCGATAACAGTGAGCCTCGAAAACTCTTGGGAGCTGACTTTTTTTTGAAGGTATGAGTTTAGTATATTCACTTTTTCGTTGAAGTGAAGACACCCTTAAGACGTCAAGGTATTGTACTCTTTTTCTCCATCTCGGGATTTTTCCACATGGTTTACCGAGGGGGTTTTTAATGAGGCAAGATTTCTTGATGCATCACATTCTTTTCCATTTTTATCTTGCTTGGAAATCCTTATGACGAAATAAGGTAAAGAAGGGATGTGATCCTATCTACCAAGATGACATTTATCTAATTAAAGTCTTCTTCTCTTTTCCAAAAAACTGTTTAAGTATGTTTTGGTGTTAAAATGAGGTCCAAATTAGGTGAATGTTATAATATTTGGACTAAGTTGTAATTAGTATAAGATCAGACCTAGAGGATATGTGAAAAAGCCTTTAAAAACTCTTGTAATGGATTTAAGCCGCTTTTACACAAAAACTTGAGAAACTTTTTCTCCTTTTTTTTGAGAGATTCAAGGTTATTCTTCACTACTCGATTCCTAGCTCGGAGTGGGGTGCGTTGTTTCAAGAGATTGTCATTCCTCTTGTGGTTCACGCTTCAACTCACCTTCTATCAATCCCATTGTTAATCCTAGGTCAAGTATCTCCTCCGGTTTAAACCACTTCTTCCGCTTAGTTCCATCCTCTTTACCGAGTAGTTAGATCGAGCATTTCTCTTCTTCTCAGTCCTACTCATACAGTCTATTCCCTAAGACGCACTGGATATCTTAGCAACCAGTGCCACATCATGTTTTGAATGGGGTTTTCCATTCACCACCCTTCTTCATACTTACTTGATGGTACCTGCTCTTTAGATCAATCTTGGAGAAGAATGTTGATGAGGCCCCGGCACTAGCTCAAGCATCACTCTGAGAAGAACACGTGGAGGAACTCGAGGACTAACTTGAGGAAGAGAAGAACTCCGAAGCTCCTACCATACCACTGAGGATTATGAAGAGGAACATCACAAGCGTCTACAGGACAAGATTCAATGCATACATACAAGGAGCTCTAAGATGCGAGGAGAGCACCTGAGGGCACCCGAGAGATACCGATAGACCTTAGCGCGATAACAGTGAGCCTCGAAAACTCTTGGGAGCTGACTTTTTTTTGAAGGTATGAGTTTAGTATATTCACTTTTTCGTTGAAGTGAAGACACCCTTAAGACGTCAAGGTATTGTACTCTTTTTCTCCATCTCGGGATTTTTCCACATGGTTTACCGAGGGGGTTTTTAATGAGGCAAGATTTCTTGATGCATCACATTCTTTTCCATTTTTATCTTGCTTGGAAATCCTTATGACGAAATAAGGTAAAGAAGGGATGTGATCCTATCTACCAAGATGACATTTATCTAATTAAAGTCTTCTTCTCTTTTCCAAAAAACTGTTTAAGTATGTTTTGGTGTTAAAATGAGGTCCAAATTAGGTGAATGTTATAATATTTGGACTAAGTTGTAATTAGTATAAGATCAGACCTAGAGGATATGTGAAAAAGCCTTTAAAAACTCTTGTAATGGATTTAAGCCGCTTTTACACAAAAACTTGAGAAACTTTTTCTCCTTTTTTTTGAGAGATTCAAGGTTATTCTTCACTACTCGATTCCTAGCTCGGAGTGGGGTGCGTTGTTTCAAGAGATTGTCATTCCTCTTGTGGTTCACGCTTCAACTCACCTTCTATCAATCCCATTGTTAATCCTAGGTCAAGTATCTCCTCCGGTTTAAACCACTTCTTCCGCTTAGTTCCATCCTCTTTACCGAGTAGTTAGATCGAGCATTTCTCTTCTTCTCAGTCCTACTCATACAGTCTATTCCCTAAGACGCACTGGATATCTTAGCAACCAGTGCCACATCATGTTTTGAATGGGGTTTTCCATTCACCACCCTTCTTCATACTTACTTGATGGTACCTGCTCTTTAGATCAATCTTGGAGAAGAATGTTGATGAGGCCCCGGCACTAGCTCAAGCATCACTCTGAGAAGAACACGTGGAGGAACCCGAGGACTAACTTGAGGAAGAGAAGAACTCCGAAGCTCCTACCATACCACTGAGGATTATGAAGAGGAACATCACAAGCGTCTACAGGACAAGATTCAATGCATACATACAAGGAGCTCTAAGATGCGAGGAGAGCACCTGAGGGCACCCGAGAGATACCGATAGACCTTAGCGCGATAACAGTGAGCCTCGAAAACTCTTGGGAGCTGACTTTTTTTTGAAGGTATGAGTTTAGTATATTCACTTTTTCGTTGAAGTGAAGACACCCTTAAGACGTCAAGGTATTGTACTCTTTTTCTCCATCTCGGGATTTTTCCACATGGTTTACCGAGGGGGTTTTTAATGAGGCAAGATTTCTTGATGCATCACATTCTTTTCCATTTTTATCTTGCTTGGAAATCCTTATGACGAAATAAGGTAAAGAAGGGATGTGATCCTATCTACCAAGATGACATTTATCTAATTAAAGTCTTCTTCTCTTTTCCAAAAAACTGTTTAAGTATGTTTTGGTGTTAAAATGAGGTCCAAATTAGGTGAATGTTATAATATTTGGACTAAGTTGTAATTAGTATAAGATCAGACCTAGAGGATATGTGAAAAAGCCTTTAAAAACTCTTGTAATGGATTTAAGCCGCTTTTACACAAAAACTTGAGAAACTTTTTCTCCTTTTTTTTGAGAGATTCAAGGTTAT
Organism: Cardamine chenopodiifolia; assembly: GCA_963922655.1. NCBI lineage: Eukaryota > Viridiplantae > Streptophyta > Magnoliopsida > Brassicales > Brassicaceae > Cardamine > Cardamine chenopodiifolia. Next base: position 8,534,342 of record OZ000476.1, on the reverse strand, counting down.
TCTTCACTACTCGATTCCTAGCTCGGAGTGGGGTGCGTTGTTTCAAGAGATTGTCATTCCTCTTGTGGTTCACGCTTCAACTCACCTTCTATCAATCCCATTGTTAATCCTAGGTCAAGTATCTCCTCCGGTTTAAACCACTTCTTCCGCTTAGTTCCATCCTCTTTACCGAGTAGTTAGATCGAGCATTTCTCTTCTTCTCAGTCCTACTCATACAGTCTATTCCCTAAGACGCACTGGATATCTTAGCAACCAGTGCCACATCATGTTTTGAATGGGGTTTTCCATTCACCACCCTTCTTCATACTTACTTGATGGTACCTGCTCTTTAGATCAATCTTGGAGAAGAATGTTGATGAGGCCCCGGCACTAGCTCAAGCATCACTCTGAGAAGAACACGTGGAGGAACCCGAGGACTAACTTGAGGAAGAGAAGAACTCCGAAGCTCCTACCATACCACTGAGGATTATGAAGAGGAACATCACAAGCGTCTACAGGACAAGATTCAATGCATACATACAAGGAGCTCTAAGATGCGAGGAGAGCACTTGAGGGCACCCGAGAGATACCGATAGACCTTAGCGCGATAACAGTGAGCCTCGAAAACTCTTGGGAGCTGACTTTTTTTTGAAGGTATGAGTTTAGTATATTCACTTTTTCGTTGAAGTGAAGACACCCTTAAGACGTCAAGGTATTGTACTCTTTTTCTCCATCTCGGGATTTTTCCACATGGTTTACCGAGGGGGTTTTTAATGAGACAAGATGTCTTGATGCATCACATTCTTTTCCATTGTTTATCTTGCTTGGAAATCCTTATGACGAAATAAGGTAAAGAAGGGATGTGATCCTATCTACCAAGATGACATTTATCTAATTAAAGTCTTTTTCTCTTTTCCAAAAAACTGTTTAAGTATGTTTTGGTGTTAAAATGAGGTCCAAATTAGGTGAATGTTATAATATTTGGACTAAGTTGTAATTAGTATAAGATCAGACCTAGAGGATATGTGAAAAAGCCTTTAAAAACTCTTGTAATGGATTTAATCCGCTTTTACACAAAAACTTGAGAAACTTTTTCTCCTTTTTTTTGAGAGATTCAAGGTTATTCTTCACTACTCGATTCCTAGCTCGGAGTGGGGTGCGTTGTTTCAAGAGATTGTCATTCCTCTTGTGGTTCACGCTTCAACTCACCTTCTATCAATCCCATTGTTAATCCTAGGTCAAGTATCTCCTCGGGTTTAAACCACTTCTTCCGCTTAGTTCCATCCTTTTTACCGAGTAGTTAGATCGAGCATTTCTCTTCTTCTCAGTCCTATTCATACAGTCTATTCCCTAAGACGAGCTCGATATCTTAGCAACCGGTGCCACATCATGTTTTGAATGGGGTTTTCCATTCACCACCCTCCTTTAAACTTAGTTGATGGTACCCGCTCTTTAGATCAATCTTGGAGAAGAGTGTTGATGAGGCCCCGACACTAGCTCAAGCATCACTCTGAGAAGAACACGTGGAGGAACCCGAGGACTAACTTGAGGAAGAGAAGAACTCCGAAGCTCCTACCATACCACTGAGGATTATGAAGAGGAACATCACAAGCGTCTACAGGACAAGATTCAATGCATACATACAAGGAGCTCTAAGATGCGAGGAGAGCACTTGAGGGCACCCGAGAGATACCGATAGACCTTAGCGCGATAACAGTGAGCCTCGAAAACTCTTGGGAGCTGACTTTTTTTTGAAGGTATGAGTTTAGTATATTCACTTTTTCGTTGAAGTGAAGACACCCTTAAGACGTCAAGGTATTGTACTCTTTTTCTCCATCTCGGGATTTTTCCACATGGTTTACCGAGGGGGTTTTTAATGAGGCAAGATGTCTTGATGCATCACATTCTTTTCCATTGTTTATCTTGCTTGGAAATCCTTATGACGAAATAAGGTAAAGAAGGGATGTGATCCTATCTACCAAGATGACATTTATCTAATTAAAGTCTTCTTCTCTTTTCCAAAAAACTGTTTAAGTATGTTTTGGTGTTAAAATGAGGTCCAAATTAGGTGAATGTTATAATATTTGGACCAAGTTGTAATTAGTATAAGATCAGACCAAGAGGATATGTGAAAAAGCCTTTAAAAACTCTTGCAATGGATTTAAGCCGCTTTTACACAAAAACTTGAGAAACTTTTTCTCCTTTTTTCTTGAGAGATTCAAGGTTATTCTTCACTACTCAATTCCTAGCTCGGAGTGGGGTGCGTTGTTTCAAGAGATTGTCATTCCTCTTGTGGTTCACGCTTCAACACACCTTCTATCAATCCCACTGTTAATCCTAGGTCAAGTATCTCCTCGGGTTTAAACCACTTCTTCCGCTTAGTTCCATCCTCTTTACCGAGTAGTTAGATCGAGCATTTCTCTTCTTCTCAGTCCTACTCATACAGTCTATTCCCATAGACGGACTGGATATCTTAGCAACCAGTGCCACATCATGTTTTGAATGGGGTTTTCCATTCACCACCCTTCTTCATACTTACTTGATGGTACCTGCTCTTTAGATCAATCTTGGAGAAGAATGTTGATGAGGCCCCGGCACTAGCTCAAGCATCACTCTGAGAAGAACATGTGGAGGAACCCGAGGACTAACTTGAGGAAAAGAAGAACTACGAAGCTCCTACCATACCACTGATGATTATGAAGAGGAACATCACAAGCGTCTACAGGACAAGATTCAATGCATACATACAAGGAGCTCTAAGATGCGAGGAGAGCACCTGAGGGCACCCGAGAGATACCGATAGACCTTAGCGCGATAACAGTGAGCCTCGAAAACTCTTGGGAGCTGACTTTTTTTTGAAGGTATGAGTTTAGTATATTCACTTTTTCGTTGAAGTGAAGACACCCTTAAGACGTCAAGGTATTATACTCTTTTTCTCCATCTCGGGATTTTTCCACATGGTTTACCGAGGGGGTTTTTAATGAGGCAAGATGTCTTGATGCATCACATTCTTTTCCATTCTTTATCTTGCTTGGAAATCCTTATGACGAAAATAGGTAAAGAAGGGATGTGATCCTATCTACCAAGATGACATTTATCTAATTAAAGCTTCTTCTCTTTTCCAAAAAACTGTTTAAGTATGTTTTGGTGTTAAAATGAGGTCCAAATTAGGTGAATGTTATAATATTTGGACCAAGTTGTAATTAGTATAAGATCAGACCTAGAGGATATGTGAAAAAGCCTCTAAAAACTCTTGTAATGGATTTAAGCCGCTTTTACACAAAAACTTGAGAAACTTTTTCTCCTTTTTTCTTGAGAGATTCAAGGTTATTCTTCACTACTCGATTCCTAGCTCGGAGTGGGGTGCGTTGTTTCAAGAGATTGTCATTCCTCTTGTGGTTCACGCTTCAACTCACCTTCTATCAATCCCATTGTTAATCCTAGGTCAAGTATCTCCTCGGGTTTAAACCACTTCTTCCGCTTAGTTCCATCCTTTTTACCGAGTAGTTAGATCGAGCATTTCTCTTCTTCTCAGTCCTATTCATACAGTCTATTCCCTAAGACGAGCTCGATATCTTAGCAACCGGTGCCACATCATGTTTTGAATGGGGTTTTCCATTCACCACCGTCCTTCAAACTTAGCTGATGGTACCCGCTCTTTAGATCAATCTTGGAAAAGAGTGTTGATGAGGCCCCGGCACTAGCTCAAGCATCACTCTGAGAAGAACACGTGGAGGAACCCGAGGATTAACTTGAGGAAGAGAAGAACTCCGAAGCTCCTACCATACCACTGAGGATTATGAAGAGGAACATCACAAGCGTCTACAGGACAAGATTCAATGCATACATACAAGGAGTTCTAAGATGCGAGGAGAGCACCTGAGGGCACCCGAGAGATACCGATAGACCTTAGCGCGATAACAGTGAGCCTCGAAAACTCTTGGGAGCTGACTTTTTTTTGAAGGTATGAGTTTAGTTTATTCACTTTTTCGTTGAAGTGAAGACACCCTTAAGACGTCAAGGTATTGTACTCTTTTTCTCCATCTCGGGATTTTTCCACATGGTTTACCGAGGGGGTTTTTAATGAGGCAAGATGTCTTGATGCATCACATTCTTTTCCATTGTTTATCTTGCTTGGAAATCCTTATGACGAAATAAGGTAAAGAAGGGATGTGATCCTATCTACCAAGATGACATTTATCTAATTAAAGTCTTCTTCTCTTTTCCAAAAAACTGTTTAAGTATGTTAAAATGAGGTCCAAATTAGGTGAATGTTATAATATTTGGACCAAGTTGTAATTAGTATAAGATCAGACCTAGAGGATATGTGAAAAAGCCTTTAAAAACTCTTGTAATGGATTTAAGCCGCTTTTACACAAAAACTTGAGAAACTTTTTCTCCTTTGTTCTTGAGAGATTCAAGGTTATTCTTCACTACTCGATTCCTAGCTCGGAGTGGGGTGCGTTGTTTCAAGAGATTGTCATTCCTCTTGTGGTTCACGCTTCAATACACCTTCTATCAATCCCATTGTTAATCCTAGGTCAAGTATCTCCTCGGGTTTAAACCACTTCTTCCGCTTAGTTCCATCCTCTTTACCGAGTAGTTAGATCGAGCATTTCTCTTCTTCTCAGTCCTACTCATACAGTCTATTCCCTAAGACGCACTGGATATCTTAGCAACCAGTGCCACATCATGTTTTGAATGGGGTTTTCCATTCACCACCCTTCTTCATACTTACTTGATGGTACCTGCTCTTTAGATCAATATTGGAGAAGAATGTTGATGAGGCCCCGGCACTAGCTCAAGCATCACTCTGAGAAGAACATGTGGAGGAAAGCTCCTACCAAACCACTGAGGATTATGAAGAGGAACATCACAAGCGTCTACAGGACAAGATTCAATGCATACATACAAGGAGCTCTAAGATACGAGGAGAGCACCTGAGGGCACCCGAGAGATACCGATAGACCTTAGGGCGATAACAGTGAGCCTCGAAAACTCTTGGGAGCTGACTTTTTTTTGAAGGTATGAGTTTAGTATCTTCACTTTTTCGTTGAAGTGAAGACACCCTTCAGACGTCAAGGTATTGTACTCTTTTTCTCCATCTCGGGATTTTTCCACATGGTTTACCGAGGTGATTTTTAGTGAGGCAAGATCTCTTGATGCATCACATTCTTTACCATTGTTTATCTTTCTTAGAAATCCCTATGACGAAATAAGGTAAAGAAGGGATGTGATCCTATCTACCAAGATGACATTTATCTAATTAAAGTCTTCTTCTCTTTTCCTACAAATGGTTTAAGTATGTTTTGGTGTCAAAGGAGGTCCAAATTAGGTGAATGTTAGAATATTTGGACCAAGTTTTAACTAGTATAAGATCAGACCAAGAGGATATGTGAAAAAAGCTTCTAAAAACTCTTATAATGGATTAAACCGCTTCTACACAATAACTTGAGAAACTTTTTCTCCTTTTTTCTTGAGAGATTCAAGGTTATTCTTGACTCCTCGATTCCTAGCTCTGAGTGGGGTGCGCTGTATCAGAGATTGGTACTCCTCTTATGGTTCACGCTTCCACCCACCTTCTATCAATCCCATAGTTAATCCTAGGTCGAGTATCTCCTCGGGTTTAAACCTCCTCTTCCGCTTAGTTCCATCCTTTTTACCGAGTAGTTAGATCGAGCATTTCTCTTCTTCTCAGTCCTATTCATACAATCTATTCCCTAACACGAGCTTGATATCTTAGCAACCGGTGCCACATCATGTTTTGAATGGGGTTTTCCATTCACCACCCTCATTCATACTTGCTTCATGGTACCCGCACTTTAGATCAATCTTGGAAAAGAGTGTTGATGAGGCCCCGGCACTAGCTCAAGCATCACTCTGAGAATAACACGTGGAGGACCCGAGGACTAACTTGAGGAAGAAAAGAACTCCGACGCTCCTACCATACCACTGAGGATTATGAAGAGGAACATCACAAGCATCTACAGGACAAGATTAAATGCATACATACAAGGAGCTCTAAGATGCGAGGAGAGCACCTAAGGGCACCCGAGAAATACCGATAGACCTTAGCGTGAGAACAGTGAGCCTAGAAAACTCTTGGGAGCTGACTTTTTTTGGAAGGCATGAGTTTAGTATCTTCACTTTTTCGTTGAAGTGAAGACACCCTTAAGACGTCAAGGTATTGTACTCTTTTTCTCCACCTCGGGATTTTTCCACATGGTTTACCGAGGTGATTTTTAGTGAGGCGAGATCTCTTGATGCATCACATTCTTTACCATTGTTTATCTTTCTTAGAAATCCCTATGACGAAATAAGGTAAACAAGGGATGTGATCCTATCTACCAAGATGACATTTATCTAATTAAAGTCTTCTTCTCTTTTTCTAAAAACGGTTTAAGTATGTTTTGGTGCCAAAGGAGGTCCGAATTAGGTGAATGTTAGAATATTTGGACCAAGTTTTAACTAGTATAAGATCAGACCTAGAGGATATGTGAAAAAGCCTCTAAAAACCCTTGTAATGGATTAAATTGCTTATACACAAAAACTTGAGAAACTTTTTCTCCTTTTTTCTTGAGAGATGCAAGGTTATTCTTCACTCCTCGATTCCTAGCTCAGAGTGGGGTGCGCTGTATCAAGAGATTGTCACTCCTCTTGTGGTTCACGCTTCAACCCACCTTCTATCAATCCCATAGTCAATCCTAGGTCAAGTATCTCCTCGGGTTTAAACCACCTCTTCCGCTTAGTTCCATCCTTTTTACCGAGTTGTTAGATCGAGCATTTCTCTTCTTCTCTGTCCTATTCATACAGTCTATTCCTTAAGACGAGCTTGATATCTTAGCAACTGGTGCCACATCATGTTTTGAATGGGGTTTTCCATTCACCACCCTCCTACATACTTCCTTGATGGTACCGCTCTTTAGATCAATCTTGGAGAAGAGTGTTGATGAGGCTCCAGCACTAGCTCAAGCATCAGTCTCAGAAGAACACGTGGAGGAACCCGAGGACTAACTTGAGAAAGAGAAGAACTCTGAAGCGCCTACCATACCACTGAGGATTATAAAGAGGAACATCACAAGCGTCTACAGGAGAAGATTCAATGCATACATACAAGGAGCTCTAAGATGCAAGGAGAGTACCTGAGGGCACCCGAGAAATACCAATAGACCTTAGCACGAGAACAGTGAGCCTAGAAAACTCTTGGGAGCTGACTTTTTTTGGAAGGCATGAGTTTAGAATTTTCACTTTTTCGTTGAAGTGAAGACACCCTTAAGACGTCAAGGTATTGTACTCTTTTTCTCCACCTTGGGATTTTTCCACATAGTTTACCGAGGTGATTTTTAGTGAGGCAAGATCTCTTGATGCATCACATTCTTTACCATTGTGTATCTTTCTTAGAAATCCCTATGACGAAATAAGGTAAACAAGGGATATGATCATATCTACCAAGATAACATTTATCTAATTAAAGTCTTCTTCTCTTTTCCTAAAAATGGTTTAAGTATGTTTTGGTGTCAAAGGAGGTCCGAATTAGGTGAATGTTAGAATATTTGGACCAAGTTTTAACTAGTATAAGATCAGACCTAGAGGATATGTGAAAATGCATCTAAAAACCCTTGTAATGGATTAAACTGCTTTTACACAAAAACTTGGGAAACTTTTCTCCTTTTTTCTTGAGAGATTCAAGGTTATTCTTCACTCCTCGATTCCTAGCTCAGAGTGGGATGCGTTGTATCAAGAGATTGTCACTCCTCTTGTGGTTCACGCTTCAACCCACCTTCTATCAATCCCATAGTCAATCCTAGGTCAAGTATCTCTTCGGGTTTAAACCACCTCTTCCGCTTAGTTCCATCCTTTTTACCGAGTTGTTAGATCGAGCATTTCTCTTCTTCTCTGTCCTATTCATACAGTCTATTCTCTAAGACGTGCTTGATATCTTAGCAACCGGTGCCACATCATGTTTTGAATGGGGTTTTCCATTCACCACCCTCCTTTATACTTACTTGATGGTACCCGCTCTTTAGATCAATCTTGGAGAAGAGTGTTGATGAGGCCCCGGCACTAGCTCAAGCATCACTCTGAGAAGAACACGTGGAGGAACCCAAGGACAAACTTGAGAAAGAGAAGAACTCCGAAACACCTACCATACCACTGAGGATTATGAAGAGGAACATCACAAGCGTCTACAGGACAAGATTCAATGAATACATACAAGGAGCTCTAAGATGCAAGGAGAGCACCTGAGGGCACCCGAGAAATACCGATAGACCTTAGCGCGAGAACAGTGAGCCTAGAAAACTCTTGGGAGGTGACTTTTTTTGGAAGGCATGAGTTTAGTATCTTCCCTTTTTCGTTGAAGTGAAGACACCCTTAAGACGTCAAGGTATTGTACTCTTTTTCTCCACCTTGCGATTTTTCCACATGGTTTACCGAGGTGATTTTTAGTGAGGCAAGATCTCTTGATGCATCACATTCTTTACCATTGTTTATCTTTCTTAGAAATCCCTATGACGAAATAAGGTAAACAAGGGATGTGATCCTATCTACCAAGATGACATTTATCTAATTAAAGTCTTCTTCTCTTTTCCTAAAAATGGTTTAAGTATGTTTTGGTGCCAAAGGAGGTCCGAATTAGGTGAATGTTAGAATATTTGGACCAAGTTTTAACTAGTATAAGATCAGACCTAGAGGATATGTGAAAAAGCCTCTAAAAACCCTAGTAATGGATTAAACTGCTTTTACACAAAAACTTGAGAAACTTTTTCTCCTTTTTTCTTGAGAGATTCAAGATTATTCTTCACTCCTCGATTCCTAGCTCAGAGTTGGGTGCGCTGTATCAAGAGATAGGTACTCCTCTTGTGGTTCACGCTTCAACCCACCTTCTATCAATCCCATAGTCAATCCTAGGTCAAGTATCTCCTCGGGTTTAAACCACCTCTTCCGCTTAGTTCCATCCTTTTTACCGAGTTGTTAGATCGAGCATTTCTCTTCTTCTCTGTCCTATTCATACAGTCTATTCCCTAAGACGAGCTTGATATCTTAGCAACTGGTGCCACATCATGTTTTGAATTGGATTTTCCATTCACCACCCTCCTTCATACTTCCTTGATGGTACCCGCTCTTTAGATCAATCTTGGAGAAGAGTGTTGATGAGGCCCCGGCACTAGCTCAAGCATCACTCTGAGAAGAACACGTGGAGGAACCCGAGGACTAACTTGAGTAAGAGAAGAACTCCGAAGCTCCGACCATACCACTGAGGATTATGAAGAGGAACATCACAAGCGTCTACAGGAGAAGATTCAATGCATACATACAAGGAGCTCTAAGATGCAAGGAGAGCACCTGAGGGCACCCGAGAAATACCGATAGACCTTAGCGCGAGAACAGTGAGCCTAAAAAACTCTTGGGAGTTGACTTTTTTTTGGAAGGCATGAGTTTAGTATCTTCACTTTTTCGTTGAAGTGAAGACACCCTTAAGACGTCAAGGTATTGTACTCTTTTTCTCCACCTTGGGATTTTTCAACATGGTTTAGCGAGGTGATTTTTAGTGAGGCAAGATCTCTTGATGCATCACATTCTTTACCATTGTTTATCTTTCTTAGAAATCCCTATGACGAAATAAGGTAAACAAGAGATGTGATCCTATCTACCAAGCTGACATTTATCTAATTAAAGTCTTCTTCTCTTTTCCTAAAAACGGTTTAAGTATGTTTTGTTGCCAAAGGAGGTCCGAATTAGGTGAATGTTAGAATATTTGGACCAAGTTTTAACTAGTATTAGATCAGACCTAGAGGATATGTGAAACATCCTCTAAAAACCCTTGTAATGGATTAAACTGCTTTTACACAAAAACTTGAGAAACTTTTCTCCTTTTTTCTTGAGAGATTCAAGGTTATTCTTCACTCCTCGATTCCTAGCTCAGAGTGGGGTGCGCTGTATCAAGAGATTGTCACTCCTCTTGTGGTTCACTCTTCAACCCACCTTACATCAATCCCATATTCAATCCTAGGTCAAGTATCTCCTCGAGTATAAACCACCTCTTCCGCTTAGTTCCATCCTTTTTACCGAGTTGTTAGATCGAGCATTTCTCTTCTTCTCTGTCCTATTCATACAGTCTATTCCCTAAGACGATCTTGATATCTTAGCAACTGGTGCCACATCATGTTTTGAATGGGGTTTTCCATTCACCACCCTCCTACATACTTCCTTGATGGTACCGCTCTTTAGATCAATCTTGGAGAAGAGTGTTGATGAGGCTCCAGCACTAGCTCAAGCATCAGTCTAAGAAGAACACGTGGAGGAACCCGAGGACTAACTTGAGAAAGAGAAGAACTCCGAAGCGCCTACCATACCACTGAGGATTATGAAGAGGAACATCACAAGCGTCTACAGGACAAGATTCAATGCATACATACAAGGAGCTCTAAGATGCAAGGAGAGTACCTGAGGGCACCCGAAAAATACCGATAGACCTTAGCGCGAGAACAGTAAGCCTAGAAAACTCTTGGGAGCTGACTTTTTTTGGAAGGCATGAGTTTAGTATTTTCACTTTTTCGTTGAAGTGAAGACACCCTTCAGACGTCAAGGTATTGTACTCTTTTTCTCCACCTCGGGATTTTCCCACATAGTTTACCGAGGTGATTTTTAGTGAGGCAAGATCTCTTGATGCATCACATTCTTTACCATTGTTTATCTTTCTTAGAAATCCCTATGACGAAATAAGGTAAACAAGGGATGTGATCCTATCTACCAAGATGACATTTATCTAATTAAAGTCTTCTTCTCTTTTCCTAAAATTGGTTTAAGTATGTTTTGGTGTCAAAGGAGGTCCTAATTAGGTGAATGTTAGAATATTTGGACCAAGTTTTAACTAGTATAAGATCAGACCTAGAGGATATGTGAAAAAGCCTCTAAAAACCCTTGTAATGGATTAAACTGCTATTACACAAGAACTTGAGTAACTTTTTCTCCTTTTTTCTTGAGAGATTCAGGGTTATTCTTCACTCCTCGATTCCTAGCTCTGAGTGGGGTGCGCTGTATCAAGAGATTGGTACTCCTCTTGTGGTTCACGCTTCAACCCACCTTCTATCAATCCCATAGTTAATCCTAGGTCAATTATCTCCTCGGGTTTAAACCACCTCATCCGCTTAGTTCCATCCTTTTTACCGACTTGTTAGATCGAGCATTTCTCTTCTTCTCTGTCCTATTCATACAGTCTATTCCCTAAGACGAGCTTGATATCTTAGCAACTGGTGCCACATCATGTTTTGAATGGGGTTTTCCATTCACCACCCTCCTACATACTTCCTTGATGGTACCCGCTCTTTAGATCAATCTTGGAGAAGAGTGTTGATGAGGCTCCAGCACTAGCTCAAGCATCAGTCTAAGAAGAACACGTGGACGAACCCGAGGACTAACTTGAGAAAAAGAGGAACTCCGAAGCGCCTACCATACCACTGAGGATTATGAAGAGGAACATCACAAGCGTCTACAGGACAAGATTCAATGCATACATACAAGGAGCTCTAAGATGCAAGGAGAGTACCTGAGGGCACCCGAAAAATACCGATAGACCTTAGCGCGAGAACAGTAAGCCTAGAAAACTCTTGGGAGCTGACTTTTTTTGGAAGGCATGAGTTTAGTATTTTCACTTTTTCGTTGAAGTGAAGACACCCTTCAGACGTCAAGGTATTGTACTCTTTTTCTCCACCTCGGGATTTTCCCACATAGTTTACCGAGGTGATTTTTAGTGAGGCAAGATCTCTTGATGCATCACATTCTTTACCATTGTTTATCTTTCTTAGAAATCCCTATGACGAAATAAGGTAAACAAGGGATGTGATCCTATCTACCAAGATGACATTTATCTAATTAAAGTCTTCTTCTCTTTTCCTAAAATTGGTTTAAGTATGTTTTGGTGTCAAAGGAGGTCCTAATTAGGTGAATGTTAGAATATTTGGACCAAGTTTTAACTAGTATAAGATCAGACCTAGAGGATATGTGAAAAAGCCTCTAAAAACCCTTGTAATGGATGAAACTGCTATTACACAAGAACTTGAGTAACTTTTTCTCCTTTTTTCTTGAGAGATTCAGGGTTATTCTTCACTCCTCGATTCCTAGCTCTGAGTGGGGTGCGCTGTATCAAGAGATTGGTACTCCTCTTGTGGTTCACGCTTCAACCCACCTTCTATCAATCCCATAGTTAATCCTAGGTCAATTATCTCCTCGGGTTTAAACCACCTCATCCGCTTAGTTCCATCCTTTTTACCGACTTGTTAGATCGAGCATTTCTCTTCTTCTCTGTCCTATTCATACAGTCTATTCCCTAAGACGAGCTTGATATCTTAGCAACTGGTGCCACATCATGTTTTGAATGGGGTTTTCCATTCACCACCCTCCTACATACTTCCTTGATGGTACCCGCTCTTTAGATCAATCTTGGAGAAGAGTGTTGATGAGGCTCCAGCACTAGCTCAAGCATCAGTCTAAGAAGAACACGTGGACGAACCCGAGGACTAACTTGAGAAAAAGAGGAACTCCGAAGCGCCTACCATACCACTGAGGATTATGAAGAGGAACATCACAAGCGTCTACAGGAGAAGATTCAATGCATACATACAAGGAGCTCTAAGATGCAAGGAGAGTACCTGAGAGCACCCGAGAAATACCGATAGACCTTAGCGCTAGAACAGTAAGCCTAGAAAACTCTTGGGAGCTGACTTTTTTTGGAAGGCATGAGTTTAGTATTTTCACTTTTTCGTTGAAGTGAAGACACCCTTCAGACGTCAAGGTATTGTACTCTTTTTCTCCACCTCGGGATTTTTCCACATAGTTTACCGAGGTGATTTTTAGTGAGGCAAGATCTCTTGATGCTTCACATTCTTTACCATTGTTTATCTTTCGTAGAAATCCCTATGACGAAATAAGGTAAACAAGGGATGTGATCCTATCTACCAAGATGACATTTATCTAATTAAAGTCTTCTTCTCTTTTCCTAAAAATGGTTTAAGTATTTTTTGGTGTCAAAGGAGGTGCTAATTAGGTGAATGTTAGAATATTTGGACCAAGTTTTAACTAGTATAAGATCAGACCTAGAGGATATGTGAAAAAGCCTCTAAAAACTCTTATAATGGATTAAACCGCTTTTACACAATAACTTGCGAAACTTTTTCTCCTTTTTTCTTGAGAGATACAAGGTTATTCTTGACTCCTTGATTCCTAGCTCTGAGTGGGGTGCACTGTATCAAGAGATTGGTACTCCTCTTGTGGTTCACGCTTCAAACCAATTTCTATCAATCACATAGTTAATCCTAAGTCGAGTATCTCCTCGGGTTTAAACCACCTCTTCCGCTTAGTTCCATCCTTTTTACCGAGTAGTTAGATCGAGCATCTCTCTTCTTCTCAGTCCTATTCATACAATCTATTCCCTAAGACGAGCTTGATATCTTAGCAACCGGTGCCACATCATGTTTTGGATGGGGTTTTCCATTCACCACCCTCCTTCATACTTGCTTGATTGTACCCGCTCTTTAGATCAATCTTGGAGAAGAGTTTTGATGAGGCCCCGACACTAGCTCAAGCATCACTCTGAGAAGAACACGTGGAGGAACCCGGAGACTAACTTGAGGAAGAAAAGAACTCTGAAGCTCCTAGCATACACTGAGGATTATGAAGAGGAACATCACAAGCGTGTACAGGACAAGATTCAATGCATACATACAAGGAGCTCTAAGATGCAAGGAGAGCACCCGAGGGCACCCGAGAAATACCGATATACCTAAGCGCGAGAACAGTGAGCCTAGAAAACTCTTGGGAGCTGACTTTTTTTGGAAGGCATGAGTTTAGTATCTTCACTTTTTTGTTGAAGTGAAGACACCCTTAAGACGTCAAGGTATTGTACTCTTTTTCTCCACCTCGGGATTTTTCCACATAGTTTACCGAGGTGATTTTTAGTGAGGCAAGATCTCTTGATGCATCACATTCTTTACCATTGTTTATCTTTCTTAGAAATCCCTATGACGAAATAAGGTAAACAAGGGATGTGATCCTATCTACCAAGCTGACATTTATCTAATTAAAGTCTTCTTCTCTTTTCCTACAAATGGTTTAAGTATGTTTTGGTGTCAAAGGAGGTCCAAATTAGGTGAATGTTAGAATATTTGGACCAAGTTTTAACTAGTATGAGATCAGACCAAGAAGATATGTGAAAAAGCTTCTAAAAACTCTTATAATGGATTAAACCGCTTCTACACAATAACCTGAGAAACCTTTTCTCCTTTTTTCTTGAGAGATTCAAGGTTATTCTTGACTCCTCGATTCCTAGCTCTGAGTGGGGTGCGCTGTATCAGAGATTGGTACTCCTCTTATGGTTCACGCTTCCACCCACCTTCTATCAATCCCATAGTTAATCCTAGGTCGAGTATCTCCTCAGGTTTAAACCACCTCTTTCGCTTAGTTCCATCCTTTTTACCGAGTAGTTAGATCGAGCATTTCTCTTCTTCTCAGTCCTATTCATACAATCTATTCCCTAAGACGAGCTTGATATCTTAGCAACCGGTGCCACATCATGTTTTGAATGGGGTTTTCCATTCACCACCCTCCTTCATACTTGCTTGATGGTACCCGCTCTTTAGATCAATCTTGGAAAAGAGTGTTGATGAGGCCCCGACACTAGCTCAAGCATCACTCTCAGAATAACACGTGGAGGACCCGAGGACTAACTTGAGGAAGAAAAGAACTCCGAAGCTCCTACCATACCACTGAGGATTATGAAGAGGAACATCACAAGCATCTACAGGACAAGATTCAATGAATACATACAAGGAGCTCTAACATGCGAGGAGAGCACCTGAGGGCACCCGAGAAATACCGATAGACCTTAGCGCGAGAACAGTAAGCCTAGAAAACTCTTGGGAGCTGACTTTTTTTGGAAGGCATGAGTTTAGTATTTTCACTTTTTCGTTGAAGTGAAGACACCCTTCAGACGTCAAGGTATTGTACTCTTTTTCTCCACCTCGGGATTTTCCCACATAGTTTACCGAGGTGATTTTTAGTGAGGCAAGATCTCTTGATGCATCACATTCTTTACCATTGTTTATCTTTCTTAGAAATCCCTATGACGAAATAAGGTAAACAAGGGATGTGATCCTATCTACCAAGATGACATTTATCTAATTAAAGTCTTCTTCCCTTTTCCTAAAATTGGTTTAAGTATGTTTTGGTGTCAAAGGAGGTCCTAATTAGGTGAATGTTAGAATATTTGGACCAAGTTTTAACTAGTATAAGATCAGACCTAGAGGATATGTGAAAAAGCCTCTAAAAACCCTTGTAATGGATTAAACTGCTATTACACAAGAACTTGAGTAACTTTTTCTCCTTTTTTCTTGAGAGATTCAGGGTTATTCTTTACTCCTCGATTCCTAGCTCTGAGTGGGGTGCGCTGTATCAAGAGATTGGTACTCCTCTTGTGGTTCACGCTTCAACCCACCTTCTATCAATCCCATAGTTAATCCTAGGTCAATTATCTCCTCGGGTTTAAACCACCTCATCCGCTTAGTTCCATCCTTTTTACCGACTTGTTAGATCGAGCATTTCTCTTCTTCTCTGTCCTATTCATACAGTCTATTCCCTAAGACGAGCTTGATATCTTAGCAACTGGTGCCACATCATGTTTTGAATGGGGTTTTCCATTCACCACCCTCCTACATACTTCCTTGATGGTACCCGCTCTTTAGATCAATCTTGGAGAAGAGTGTTGATGAGGCTCCAGCACTAGCTCAAGCATCAGTCTAAGAAGAACACGTGGACGAACCCGAGGACTAACTTGAGAAAAAGAGGAACTCCGAAGCGCCTACCATACCACTGAGGATTATGAAGAGGAACATCACAAGCGTCTACAGGAGAAGATTCAATGCATACATACAAGGAGCTCTAAGATGCAAAGAGAGTACCTGAGAGCACCCGAGAAATACCGATAGACCTTAGCGCTAGAACAGTAAGCCTAGAAAACTCTTGGGAGCTGACTTTTTTTGGAAGGCATGAGTTTAGTATTTTCACTTTTTCGTTGAAGTGAAGACACCCTTCAGACGTCAAGGTATTGTACTCTTTTTCTCCACCTCGGGATTTTTCCACATAGTTTACCGAGGTGATTTTTAGTGAGGCAAGATCTCTTGATGCTTCACATTCTTTACCATTGTTTATCTTTCGTAGAAATCCCTATGACGAAATAAGGTAAACAAGGGATGTGATCCTATCTACCAAGATGACATTTATCTAATTAAAGTCTTCTTCTCTTTTCCTAAAAATGGTTTAAGTATTTTTTGGTGTCAAAGGAGGTGCTAATTAGGTGAATGTTAGAATATTTGGACCAAGTTTTAACTAGTATAAGATCAGACCTAGAGGATATGTGAAAAAGCCTCTAAAAACTCTTATAATGGATTAAACCGCTTTTACACAATAACTTGCGAAACTTTTTCTCCTTTTTTCTTGAGAGATACAAGGTTATTCTTGACTCCTTGATTCCTAGCTCTGAGTGGGGTGCACTGTATCAAGAGATTGGTACTCCTCTTGTGGTTCACGCTTCAAACCAATTTCTATCAATCACATAGTTAATCCTAAGTCGAGTATCTCCTCGGGTTTAAACCACCTCTTCCGCTTAGTTCCATCCTTTTTACCGAGTAGTTAGATCGAGCATCTCTCTTCTTCTCAGTCCTATTCATACAATCTATTCCCTAAGACGAGCTTGATATCTTAGCAACCGGTGCCACATCATGTTTTGGATGGGGTTTTCCATTCACCACCCTCCTTCATACTTGCTTGATTGTACCCGCTCTTTAGATCAATCTTGGAGAAGAGTTTTGATGAGGCCCCGACACTAGCTCAAGCATCACTCTGAGAAGAACACGTGGAGGAACCCGGAGACTAACTTGAGGAAGAAAAGAACTCTGAAGCTCCTAGCATACACTGAGGATTATGAAGAGGAACATCACAAGCGTGTACAGGACAAGATTCAATGCATACATACAAGGAGCTCTAAGATGCAAGGAGAGCACCTGAGGGCACCCGAGAAATACCGATAGACCTAAGCGCGAGAACAGTGAGCCTAGAAAACTCTTGGGAGCTGACTTTTTTTGGAAGGCATGAGTTTAGTATCTTCACTTTTTTGTTGAAGTGAAGACACCCTTAAGACGTCAAGGTATTGTACTCTTTTTCTCCACCTCGGGATTTTTCCACATAGTTTACCGAGGTGATTTTTAGTGAGGCAAGATCTCTTGATGCATCACATTCTTTACCATTGTTTATCTTTCTTAGAAATCCCTATGACGAAATAAGGTAAACAAGGGATGTGATCCTATCTACCAAGCTGACATTTATCTAATTAAAGTCTTCTTCTCTTTTCCTAAAAACAGTTTAAGTATGTTTTGGTGTTAAAGGAGGTCCCAATTAGGTGAATGTTAGAATATTTGGACCAAGTTTTAACTAGTATGAGATCAGACCAAGAAGATATGTGAAAAAGCTTCTAAAAACTCTTATAATGGATTAAACCGCTTCTACACAATAACTTGAGAAACTTTTTCTCCTTTTTTCTTGAGAGATTCAAGGTTATTCTTGACTCCTCGATTCCTAGCTCTGAGTGGGGTGCGCTGTATCAGAGATTGGTACTCCTCTTATGGTTCACGCTTCCACCCACCTTCTATCAATCCCATAGTTAATCCTAGGTCGAGTATCTCCTCAGGTTTAAACCACCTCTTTCGCTTAGTTCCATCCTTTTTACCGAGTAGTTAGATCGAGCATTTCTCTTCTTCTCAGTCCTATTCATACAATCTATTCCCTAAGACGAGCTTGATATCTTAGCAACCGCTGCCACATCATGTTTTGAATGGGGTTTTCCATTCACCACCCTCCTTCATACTTGCTTGATGGTACCCGCTCTTTAGATCAATCTTGGAAAAGAGTGTTGATGAGGCCCCGACACTAGCTCAAGCATCACTCTGAGAATTACACGTGGAGGACCCGAGGACTAACTTGAGGAAGAAAAGAACTCCGAAGCTCCTACCATACCACTGAGGATTATGAAGAGGAACATCACAAGCATCTATAGGACAAGATTCAATGAATACATACAAGGAGCTTTAACATGCGAGGAGAGCACCTGAGGGCACCCGAGAAATACCGATAGACCTTAGCGCGAGAACAGTGAGCCTAGAAAACTCTTGGGAGCTGACTTTTTTTGGAAGGCATGAGTTTAGTATCTTCACTTTTTCGTTGAAGTGAAGACACCCTTAAGACGTCAAGGTATTGTACTCTTTTTCTCCACCTCGGGATTTTTCCACATAGTTTACCGAGGTGATTTTTAGTGAGGCAAGATCTCTTGATGCATCACATTCTTTACCATTGTTTATCTTTCTTAGAAATCCCTATGACGAAATAAGGTAAACAAGGGATGTGATCCTATCTACCAAGCTGACATTTATCTAATTAAAGTCTTCTTCCCTTTTCCTAAAATTGGTTTAAGTATGTTTTGGTGTCAAAGGAGGTCCTAATTAGGTGAATGTTAGAATATTTGGACCAAGTTTTAACTAGTATAAGATCAGACCTAGAGGATATGTGAAAAAGCCTCTAAAAACTCTTATAATGGATTAAACCGCTTTTACACAATAACTTGCGAAACTTTTTCTCCTTTTTTCTTGAGAGATACAAGGTTATTCTTGACTCCTTGATTCCTAGCTCTGAGTGGGGTGCACTGTATCAAGAGATTGGTACTCCTCTTGTGGTTCACGCTTCAAACCAATTTCTATCAATCACATAGTTAATCCTAAGTCGAGTATCTCCTCGGGTTTAAACCATCTCTTCCGCTTAGTTCCATCCTTTTTACCGAGTAGTTAGATCGAGCATCTCTCTTCTTCTCAGTCCTATTCATACAATCTATTCCCTAAGACGAGCTTGATATCTTAGCAACCGGTGCCACATCATGTTTTGGATGGGGTTTTCCATTCACCACCCTCCTTCATACTTGCTTGATTGTACCCGCTCTTTAGATCAATCTTGGAGAAGAGTTTTGATGAGGCCCCGACACTAGCTCAAGCATCACTCTGAGAAGAACACGTGGAGGAACCCGGAGACTAACTTGAGGAAGAAAAGAACTCTGAAGCTCCTAGCATTCACTGAGGATTATGAAGAGGAACATCACAAGCGTGTACAGGACAAGATTCAATGCATACATACAAGGAGCTCTAAGATGCAAGGAGAGCACCTGAGGGCACCCGAGAAATACCGATAGACCTAAGCGCGAGAACAGTGAGCCTAGAAAACTCTTGGGAGCTGACTTTTTTTGGAAGGCATGAGTTTAGTATCTTCACTTTTTTGTTGAAGTGAAGACACCCTTAAGACGTCAAGGTATTGTACTCTTTTTCTCCACCTCGGGATTTTTCCACATAGTTTACCGAGGTGATTTTTAGTGAGGCAAGATCTCTTGATGCATCACATTCTTTACCATTGTTTATCTTTCTTAGAAATCCCTATGACGAAATAAGGTAAACAAGGGATGTGATCCTATCTACCAAGCTGACATTTATCTAATTAAAGTCTTCTTCTCTTTTCCTAAAAACAGTTTAAGTATGTTTTGGTGTTAAAGGAGGTCCCAATTAGGTGAATGTTAGAATATTTGGACCAAGTTTTAACTAGTATGAGATCAGACCAAGAAGATATGTGAAAAAGCTTCTAAAAACTCTTATAATGGATTAAACCGCTTCTACACAATAACTTGAGAAACTTTTTCTCCTTTTTTCTTGAGAGATTCAAGGTTATAATTGACTCCTCGATTCCTAGCTCTGAGTGGGGTGCGCTGTATCAGAGATTGGTACTCCTCTTATGGTTCACGCTTCCACCCACCTTCTATCAATCCCATAGTTAATCCTAGGTCGAGTATCTCCTCAGGTTTAAACCACCTCTTTCGCTTAGTTCCATCCTTTTTACCGAGTAGTTAGATCGAGCATTTCTCTTCTTCTCAGTCCTATTCATACAATCTATTCCCTAAGACGAGCTTGATATCTTAGCAACCGCTGCCACATCATGTTTTGAATGGGGTTTTCCATTCACCACCCTCCTTCATACTTGCTTGATGGTACCCGCTCTTTAGATCAATCTTGGAAAAGAGTGTTGATGAGGCCCCGACACTAGCTCAAGCATCACTCTGAGAATTACACGTGGAGGACCCGAGGACTAACTTGAGGAAGAAAAGAACTCCGAAGCTCCTACCATACCACTGAGGATTATGAAGAGGAACATCACAAGCATCTATAGGACAAGATTCAATGAATACATACAAGGAGCTTTAACATGCGAGGAGAGCACCTGAGGGCACCCGAGAAATACCGATAGACCTTAGCGCGAGAACAGTGAGCCTAGAAAACTCTTGGGAGCTGACTTTTTTTGGAAGGCATGAGTTTAGTATCTTCACTTTTTCGTTGAAGTGAAGACACCCTTAAGACGTCAAGGTATTGTACTCTTTTTCTCCACCTCGGGATTTTTCCACATAGTTTACCGAGGTGATTTTTAGTGAGGCAAGATCTCTTGATGCATCACATTCTTTACCATTGTTTATCTTTCTTAGAAATCCCTATGACGAAATAAGGTAAACAAGGGATGTGATCCTATCTACCAAGCTGACATTTATCTAATTAAAGTCTTCTTCTCTTTTCCTAAAAACAGTTTAAGTATGTTTTGGTGTTAAAGGAGGTCCCAATTAGGTGAATGTTAGAATATTTGGACCAAGTTTTAACTAGTATGAGATCAGACCAAGAAGATATGTGAAAAAGCTTCTAAAAACTCTTATAATGGATTAAACCGCTTCTACACAATAACTTGAGAAACTTTTTCTCCTTTTTTCTTGAGAGATTCAAGGTTATTCTTGACTCCTCGATTCCTAGCTCTGAGTGGGGTGCGCTGTATCAGAGATTAGAACTCCTCTTATGGTTCACGCTTCCACCCAACTTCTATCAATCCCATAGTTAATCCTAGGTCGAGTATCTCCTCGGGTTTAAACCACCTCTTCCGCTTAGTTCCATCCTTTTTACCGAGTTGTTAGATCGAGCATTTCTCTTCTTCTCAGTCCTATTCATACAATCTATTCCCTAAGACGAGCTTGATATCTTAGCAACCGGTGCCACATCATGTTTTGAATGGGGTTTTCCATTCACCACCCTCCTTCATACTTGCTTGATGGTACCCGCTCTTTAGATCAATCTTGGAAAAGAGTGTTGATGAGGCCCCGACACTAGCTCAAGCATCACTCTGAGAATAACACGTGGAGGACCCGAGGACTAACTTGAGGAAGAAAAGAACTCCGAAGCTCCTACCATACCATTGAGGATTATGAAGAGGAACATCACAAGCATCTATAGGACAAGATTCAATGAATACATACAAGGAGCTTTAACATGCGAGGAGAGCACCTGAGGGCACCCGAGAAATACCGATAGACCTTAGCGCGAGAACAGTGAGCCTAAAAAACTCTTGGGAGCTGACTTTTTTTGGAAGGCATGAGTTTAGTATCTTCACTTTTTCGTTGAAGTGAAGACACCCTTAAGACGTCAAGGTATTGTACTCTTTTTCTCCACCTCGGGATTTTTCCACATAGTTTACCGAGGTGATTTTTAGTGAGGCAAGATCTCTTGATGCATCACATTCTTTACCATTGTTTATCTTTCTTAGAAATCCCTATGACGAAATAAGGTAAACAAGGGATGTGATCCTATCTACCAAGCTGACATTTATCTAATTAAAGTCTTCTTCTCTTTTCCTAAAAACAGTTTAAGTATGTTTTGGTGTTAAAGGAGGTCCCAATTAGGTGAATGTTAGAATATTTGGACCAAGTTTTAACTAGTATGAGATCAGACCAAGAAGATATGTGAAAAAGCTTCTAGAAACTCTTATAATGGATTAAACCGCTTCTACACAATAACTTGAGAAACTTTTTCTCCTTTTTTCTTGAGAGATTCAAGGTTATTCTTGACTCCTCGATTCCTAGCTCTGAGTGGGGTGCACTGTATCAAGAGATTGGTACTCCTCTTGTGGTTCACGCTTCAAACCAATTTCTATCAATCACATAGTTAATCCTAAGTCGAGTATCTCCTCGGGTTTAAACCACCTCTTCCGCTTAGTTCCATCCTTTTTACCGAGTAGTTAGATCGAGCATCTCTCTTCTTCTCAGTCCTATTCATACAATCTATTCCCTAAGACGAGCTTGATATCTTAGCAACCGGTGCCACATCATGTTTTGGATGGGGTTTTCCATTCACCACCCTCCTTCATACTTGCTTGATTGTACCCGCTCTTTAGATCAATCTTGGAGAAGAGTTTTGATGAGGCCCCGACACTAGCTCAAGCATCACTCTGAGAAGAACACGTGGAGGAACCCGGAGACTAACTTGAGGAAGAAAAGAACTCTGAAGCTCCTAGCATACACTGAGGATTATGAAGAGGAACATCACAAGCGTGTACAGGACAAGATTCAATGCATACATACAAGGAGCTCTAAGATGCAAGGAGAGCACCCGAGGGCACCCGAGAAATACCGATATACCTAAGCGCGAGAACAGTGAGCCTAGAAAACTCTTGGGAGCTGACCTTTTTTGGAAGGCATGAGTTTAGTATCTTCACTTTTTTGTTGAAGTGAAGACACCCTTAAGACGTCAAGGTATTGTACTCTTTTTCTCCACCTCGGGATTTTTCCACATAGTTTACCGAGGTGATTTTTAGTGAGGCAAGATCTCTTGATGCATCACATTCTTTACCATTGTTTATCTTTCTTAGAAATCCCTATGACGAAATAAGGTAAACAAGGGATGTGATCCTATCTACCAAGCTGACATTTATCTAATTAAAGTCTTCTTCTCTTTTCCTAAAAACAGTTTAAGTATGTTTTGGTGTTAAAGGAGGTCCCAATTAGGTGAATGTTAGAATATTTGGACCAAGTTTTAACTAGTATGAGATCAGACCAAGAAGATATGTGAAAAAGCTTCTAAAAACTCTTATAATGGATTAAACCGCTTCTACACAATAACTTGAGAAACTTTTTCTCCTTTTTTCTTGAGAGATTCAAGGTTATTCTTGACTCCTCGATTCCTAGCTCTGAGTGGGGTGCGCTGTATCAGAGATTGGTACTCCTCTTATGGTTCACGCTTACACCCACCTTCTATCAATCCCATAGTTAATCCTAGGTCGAGTATCTCCTCAGGTTTAAACCACCTCTTTCGCTTAGTTCCATCCTTTTTACCGAGTAGTTAGATCGAGCATTTCTCTTCTTCTCAGTCCTATTCATACAATCTATTCCCTAAGACGAGCTTGATATCTTAGCAACCGCTGCCACATCATGTTTTGAATGGGGTTTTCCATTCACCACCCTCCTTCATACTTGCTTGATGGTACCCGCTCTTTAGATCAATCTTGGAAAAGAGTGTTGATGAGGCCCCGACACTAGCTCAAGCATCACTCTGAGAATTACACGTGGAGGACCCGAGGACTAACTTGAGGAAGAAAAGAACTCCGAAGCTCCTACCATACCACTGAGGATTATGAAGAGGAACATCACAAGCATCTATAGGACAAGATTCAATGAATACATACAAGGAGCTTTAACATGCGAGGAGAGCACCTGAGGGCACCCGAGAAATACCGATAGACCTTAGCGCGAGAATAGTGAGCCTAGAAAACTCTTGGGAGCTGACTTTTTTTGGAAGGCATGAGTTTAGTATCTTCACTTTTTCGTTGAAGTGAAGACACCCTTAAGACGTCAAGGTATTGTACTCTTTTTCTCCACCTCGGGATTTTTCCACATAGTTTACCGAGGTGATTTTTAGTGAGGCAAGATCTCTTGATGCATCACATTCTTTACCATTGTTTATCTTTCTTAGAAATCCCTATGACGAAATAAGGTAAACAAGGGATGTGATCCTATCTACCAAGCTGACATTTATCTAATTAAAGTCTTCTTCTCTTTTCCTAAAAACAGTTTAAGTATGTTTTGGTGTTAAAGGAGGTCCCAATTAGGTGAATGTTAGAATATTTGGACCAAGTTTTAACTAGTATGAGATCAGACCAAGAAGATATGTGAAAAAGCTTCTAAAAACTCTTATAATGGATTAAACCGTTTCTACACAATAACTTGAGAAACTTTTTCTCCTTTTTTCTTGAGAGATTCAAGGTTATTCTTGACTCCTCGATTCCTAGCTCTGAGTGGGGTGCGCTGTATCAGAGATTGGTACTCCTCTTATGGTTCACGCTTCCACCCACCTTCTATCAATCCCATAGTTAATCCTAGGTCGAGTATCTCCTCAGGTTTAAACCACCTCTTTCGCTTAGTTCCATCCTTTTTACCGAGTAGTTAGATCGAGCATTTCTCTTCTTCTCAGTCCTATTCATACAATCTATTCCCTAAGACGAGCTTGATATCTTAGCAACCGCTGCCACATCATGTTTTGAATGGGGTTTTCCATTCACCACCCTCCTTCATACTTGCTTGATGGTACCCGCTCTTTAGATCAATCTTGGAAAAGAGTGTTGATGAGGCCCCGACACTAGCTCAAGCATCACTCTGAGAATAACACGTGGAGGACCCGAGGACTAACTTGAGGAAGAAAAGAACTCCGAAGCTCCTACCATACCATTGAGGATTATGAAGAGGAACATCACAAGCATCTATAGGACAAGATTCAATGAATACATACAAGGAGCTTTAACATGCGAGGAGAGCACCTGAGGGCACCCGAGAAATACCGATAGACCTTAGCGCGAGAACAGTGAGCCTAAAAAACTCTTGGGAGCTGACTTTTTTTGGAAGGCATGAGTTTAGTATCTTCACTTTTTCGTTGAAGTGAAGACACCCTTAAGACGTCAAGGTATTGTACTCTTTTTCTCCACCTCGGGATTTTTCCACATAGTTTACCGAGGTGATTTTTAGTGAGGCAAGATCTCTTGATGCATCACATTCTTTACCATTGTTTATCTTTCTTAGAAATCCCTATGACGAAATAAGGTAAACAAGGGATGTGATCCTATCTACCAAGCTGACATTTATCTAATTAAAGTCTTCTTCTCTTTTCCTAAAAACAGTTTAAGTATGTTTTGGTGTTAAAGGAGGTCCCAATTAGGTGAATGTTAGAATATTTGGACCAAGTTTTAACTAGTATGAGATCAGACCAAGAAGATATGTGAAAAAGCTTCTAGAAACTCTTATAATGGATTAAACCGCTTCTACACAATAACTTGAGAAACTTTTTCTCCTTTTTTCTTGAGAGATTCAAGGTTATTCTTGACTCCTCGATTCCTAGCTCTGAGTGGGGTGCGCTGTATCAGAGATTGGTACTCCTCTTATGGTTCACGCTTCCACCCACCTTCTATCAATCCCATAGTTAATCCTAGGTCGAGTATCTCCTCAGGTTTAAACCACCTCTTTCGCTTAGTTCCATCCTTTTTACCGAGTAGTTAGATCGAGCATTTCTCTTCTTCTCAGTCCTATTCATACAATCTATTCCCTAAGACGAGCTTGATATCTTAGCAACCGGTGCCACATCATGTTTTGAATGGGGTTTTCCATTCACCACCCTCCTTCATACTTGCTTGATGGTACCCGCTCTTTAGATCAATCTTGGAAAAGAGTGTTGATGAGGCCCCGACACTAGCTCAAGCATCACTCTGAGAATTACACGTGGAGGACCCGAGGACTAACTTGAGGAAGAAAAGAACTCCGAAGCTCATACCATACCACTGAGGATTATGAAGAGGAACATCACAAGCATCTATAGGACAAGATTCAATGAATACATACAAGGAGCTCTAACATGCGAGGAGAGCACCTGAGGGCACCCGAGAAATACCGATAGACCTTAGCGCGAGAACAGTGAGCCTAGAAAACTCTTGGGAGCTGACTTTTTTTGGAAGGCATGAGTTTAGTATCTTCACTTTTTCGTTGAAGTGAAGACACCCTTCAGACGTCAACGTATTGTACTCTTTTTCTCCACCTCGGGATTTTTCCACATGGTTTACCAAGGTGATTTTTAGTGAGGCAAGATCTCTTGACGCATCACATTCTTTACCATTGTTTATCTTTCTTAGAAATCCCTATGACGAAATAAGGTAAACAAGAGATGTGATCCTATCTACCAAGCTGACATTTATCTAATTAAAGTCTTCTTCTCTTTTCCTAAAAACAGTTTAAGTATGTTTTGGTGTTAAAGGAGGTCCCAATTAGGTGAATGTTAGAATATTTGGACCAAGTTTTAACTAGTATGAGATCAGACCAAGAAGATATGTGAAAAAGCTTCTAAAAACTCTTATAATGGATTAAACCGCTTCTACACAATAACTTGAGAAACTTTTTCTCCTTTTTTCTTGAGAGATTCAAGGTTATTCTTGACTCCTCGATTCCTAGCTCTGAGTGGGGTGCGCTGTATCAGAGATTAGAACTCCTCTTATGGTTCACGCTTCCACCCAACTTCTATCAATCCCATAGTTAATCCTAGGTCGAGTATCTCCTCGGGTTTAAACCACCTCTTCCGCTTAGTTCCATCCTTTTTACCGAGTTGTTAGATCGAGCATTTCTCTTCTTCTCAGTCCTATTCATACAATCTATTCCCTAAGACGAGCTTGATATCTTAGCAACCGGTGCCACATCATGTTTTGAATGGGGTTTTCCATTCACCACCCTCCTTCATACTTGCTTGATGGTACCCGCTCTTTAGATCAATCTTGGAAAAGAGTGTTGATGAGGCCCCGACACTAGCTCAAGCATCACTCTGAGAATAACACGTGGAGGACCCGAGGACTAACTTGAGGAAGAAAAGAACTCCGAAGCTCCTACCATACCACTGAGGATTATGAAGAGGAACATCACAAGAATCTACAGGACAAGATTCAATGAATACATACAAGGAGCTCTAACATGCGAGGAGAGCACCTGAGGGCACCCGAGAAATACCGATAGACCTTAGCGCGAGAACAGTGAGCCTAGAAAACTCTTGGGAGCTGACTTTTTTTGGAAGGCATGAGTTTAGTATCTTCACTTTTTCGTTGAAGTGAAGACACCCTTCAGACGTCAACGTATTGTACTCTTTTTCTCCACCTCGGGATTTTTCCACATGGTTTACCGAGGTGATTTTTAGTGAGGCAAGATCTCTTGACGCATCACATTCTTTACCATTGTTTATCTTTCTTAGAAATCCCTATGACGAAATAAGGTAAACAAGGGATGTGATCCTATCTACCAAGCTGACATTTATCTAATTAAAGTCTTCTTCTCTTTTCCTAAAAACAGTTTAAGTATGTTTTGGTGTTAAAGGAGGTCCCAATTAGGTGAATGTTAGAATATTTGGACCAAGTTTTAACTAGTATGAGATCAGACCAAGAAGATATGTGAAAAAGCTTCTAAAAACTCTTATAATGGATTAAACCGCTTCTACACAATAACTTGAGAAACTTTTTCTCCTTTTTTCTTGAGAGATTCAAGGTTATTCTTGACTCCTCGATTCCTAGCTCTGAGTGGGGTGCGCTGTATCAGAGATTGGAACTCCTCTTATGGTTCACGCTTCCACCCACCTTCTATCAATCCCATAGTTAATCCTAGGTCGAGTATCTCCTCGGGTTTAAACCACCTCTTCCACTTAGTTCCATCCTTTTTACCGAGTTGTTAGATCGAGCATTTCTCTTCTTCTCAGTCCTATTCATACAATCTATTCCCTAAGACGAGCTTGATATCTTAGCAACCGGTGCCACATCATGTTTTGAATGGGGTTTTCCATTCACCACCCTCCTTCATACTTGCTTGATGGTACCCGCTCTTTAGATCAATCTTGGAAAAGAGTGTTGATGAGGCCCCGACACTAGCTCAAGCATCACTCTGAGAATAACACGTGGAGGACCCGAGGACTAACTTGAGGAAGAAAAGAACTCCGAAGCTCCTACTATACCACTGAGGATTATGAAGAGGAACATCACAAGCATCTACAGGACAAGATTCAATGAATACATACAAGGAGCTCTAACATGCGAGGAGAGCACCTGAGGGCACCCGAGAAATACCGATAGACCTTAGCGCGAGAACAGTGAGCCTAGAAAACTCTTGGGAGCTGACTTTTTTTGGAAGGCATGAGTTTAGTATCTTCACTTTTTCGTTGAAGTGAAGACACCCTTCAGACGTCAACGTATTGTACTCTTTTTCTCCACCTCGGGATTTTTCCACATGGTTTACCAAGGTGATTTTTAGTGAGGCAAGATCTCTTGACGCATCACATTCTTTACCATTGTTTATCTTTCTTAGAAATCCCTATGACGAAATAAAGTAAACAAGGGATGTGATCCTATCTACCAAGCTGACATTTATCTAATTAAAGTCTTCTTCTCTTTTCCTAAAAACAGTTTAAGTATGTTTTGGTGTTAAAGGAGGTCCCAATTAGGTGAATGTTAGAATATTTGGACCAAGTTTTAACTAGTATGAGATCAGACCAAGAAGATATGTGAAAAAGCTTCTAAAAACTCTTATAATGGATTAAACCGCTTCTACACAATAACTTGAGAAACTTTTTCTCCTTTTTTCTTGAGAGATTTAAGGTTATTCTTGACTCCTCGATTCCTAGCTCTGAGTGGGGTGCGCTGTATCAGAGATTGGAACTCCTCTTATGGTTCACGCTTCCACCCACCTTCTATCAATCCCATAGTTAATCCTAGGTCGAGTATCTCCTCGGGTTTAAACCACCTCTTCCGCTTAGTTCCATCCTTTTTACCGAGTTGTTAGATCGAGCATTTCTCTTCTTCTCAGTCCTATTCATACAATCTATTCCCTAAGACGAGCTTGATATCTTAGCAACCGGTGCCACATCATGTTTTGAATGGGGTTTTCCATTCACCACCCTCCTTCATACTTGCTTGCTGGTACCCGCTCTTTAGATCAATCTTGGAAAAGAGTGTTGATGAGGCCCCGACACTAGCTCTAGCATCACTCTGAGAATTACACGTGGAGGACCCGAGGACTAACTTGAGGAAGAAAAGAACTCCGAAGCTCCTACCATACCACTGAGGATTATGAAGAGGAACATCACAAGCATCTACAGGACAAGATTCAATGAATACATACAAGGAGCTCTAACATGCGAGGAGAGCACCTGAGGGCACCCGAGAAATACCGATAGACCTTAGCGCGAGAACAGTGAGCCTAGAAAACTCTTGGGAGCTGACTTTTTTTGGAAGGCATGAGTTTAGTATCTTCACTTTTTCGTTGAAGTGAAGACACCCTTCAGACGTCAACGTATTGTACTCTTTTTCTCCACCTCGGGATTTTTCCACATGGTTTACCAAGGTGATTTTTAGTGAGGCAAGATCTCTTGACGCATCACATTCTTTACCATTGTTTATCTTTCTTAGAAATCCCTATGACGAAATAAAGTAAACAAGGGATGTGATCCTATCTACCAAGCTGACATTTATCTAATTAAAGTCTTCTTCTCTTTTCCTAAAAACAGTTTAAGTATGTTTTGGTGTTAAAGGAGGTCCCAATTAGGTGAATGTTAGAATATTTGGACCAAGTTTTAACTAGTATGAGATCAGACCAAGAAGATATGTGAAAAAGCTTCTAAAAACTCTTATAATGGATTAAACCGCTTCTACACAATAACTTGAGAAACTTTTTCTCCTTTTTTCTTGAGAGATTCAAGGTTATTCTTCACTCCTCGATTCCTAGCTCAGAGTGGGGTGCGCTGTATCAAGAGATTGTCACTCCTCTTGTGGTTCACGCTTCAACCCACCTTCTATCAATCCCATAGTCATACCTAGGTCAAGTATCTCCTCGGGTTTAAACCACCTCTTCCGCTTAGTTCCATCCTTTTTACCGAGTTGTTAGATCGAGCATTTCTCTTCTTCTCAGTCCTATTCATACAATCTATTCCCTAAGACGAGCTTGATATCTTAGCAACCGGTGCCACATCATGTTTTGAATGGGGTTTTCCATTCACCACCCTCCTTCATACTTGCTTGCTGGTACCCGCTCTTTAGATCAATCTTGGAAAAGAGTGTTGATGAGGCCCCGACACTAGCTCTAGCATCACTCTGAGAATTACACGTGGAGGACCCGAGGACTAACTTGAGGAAGAAAAGAACTCCGAAGCTCCTACCATACCACTGAGGATTATGAAGAGGAACATCACAAGCATCTACAGGACAAGATTCAATGAATACATACAAGGAGCTCTAACATGCGAGGAGAGCACCTGAGGGCACCCGAGAAATACCGATAGACCTTAGCGCGAGAACAGTGAGCCTAGAAAACTCTTGGGAGCTGACTTTTTTTGGAAGGCATGAGTTTAGTATCTTCACTTTTTCGTTGAAGTGAAGACACCCTTCAGACGTCAACATATTGTACTCTTTTTCTCCACCTCGGGATTTTTCCACATGGTTTACCAAGGTGATTTTTAGTGAGGCAAGATCTCTTGACGCATCACATTCTTTACCATTGTTTATCTTTCTTAGAAATCCCTATGACGAAATAAGGTAAACAAGGGATGTGATCCTATCTACCAAGCTGACATTTATCTAATTAAAGTCTTCTTCTCTTTTCCTAAAAACAGTTTAAGTATGTTTTGGTGTTAAAGGAGGTCCCAATTAGGTGAATGTTAGAATATTTGGACCAAGTTTTAACTAGTATGAGATCAGACCAAGAAGATATGTGAAAAAGCTTCTAAAAACTCTTATAATGGATTAAACCGCTTCTACACAATAACTTGAGAAACTTTTTCTCCTTTTTTCTTGAGAGATTCAAGGTTATTCTTGACTCCTCGATTCCTAGCTCTGAGTAGGGTGCGCTGTATCAGAGATTGGAACTCCTCTTATGGTTCACGCTTCCACCCACCTTCTATCAATCCCATAGTTAATCCTAGGTCGAGTATCTCCTCGGGTTTAAACCACCTCTTCCACTTAGTTCCATCCTTTTTACCGAGTTGTTAGATCGAGCATTTCTCTTCTTCTCAGTCCTATTCATACAATCTATTCCCTAAGACGAGCTTGATATCTTAGCAACCGCTGCCACATCATGTTTTGAATGGGGTTTTCCATTCACCACCCTCCTTCATACTTGCTTGATGGTACCCGCTCTTTAGATCAATCTTGGAAAAGAGTGTTGATGAGGCCTCGGCACTAGCTCAAGCATCACTCTGAGAAGAACACGTGGAGGAACCCAAGGACTAACTTGAGAAAGAGAAGAACTCCGAAGCGCCTACCATACCACTGAGGATTATGAAGAGGAACATCACAAGCGTCTACAGGACAAGATTCAATGAATACATACAAGGAGCTCTAACATGCGAGGAGAGCACCTGAGGGCACCCGAGAAATACCGATACACCTTAGTGCGAGAACAGTGAGCCTAGAAAACTCTTGGGAGCTGAATTTTTTTGGAAGGCATGAGTTTAGTATCTTCACTTTTTCGTTGAAGTGAAGACACCCTTCAGACGCCAACGTATTGTACTCTTTTTCTCCACCTCGGGATTTTTCCACATGGTTTACCGAGGTGATTTTTAGTGAGGCAAGATCTCTTGACGCATCACATTCTTTACCATTGTTTATCTTTCTTAGAAATCCCTATGACGAAATAAGGTAAACAAGGGATGTGATCCTATCTACCAAGCTGACATTTATCTAATTAAAGTCTTCTTCTCTTTTCCTAAAAACGGTTTAAGTATGTTTTGGTGCCAAAGGAGGTCCGAATTAAGTGAATGTTAGAATATTTGGACCAAGTTTTAACTAGTATAAGATCAGACCTAGAGGATATGTGAAAAAGCCTCTAAAAACCCTTGTAATGGATTAAACTGCTTTTACACAAAAACTTGAGAAACTTTTTCTCCTTTTTTCTTGAGAGATTCAAGGTTATTCTTCACTCCTCGATTCCTAGCTCAGAGTGGGGTGCGCTGTATCAAGAGATTGTCACTCCTCTTGTGGTTCACGTTTCAACCCACCTTCTATCAATCCCATAGTCAATCCTTGGTCAAGTATCTCCTCGGGTTTAAACCACCTCTTCCGCTTAGTTCCATCTTTTTTACCGAGTTGTTAGATCGAGCATTTCTCTTCTTCTCTGTCCTATTCATACAGTCTATTCCTGAAGACGAGCTTGATATCTTAGCAACTGGTGCCACATCATGTTTTGAATGGGGTTTTACATTCACCACCCTCCTTCATACTTCCTTGATGGTACCCGCTCTTTAGATCAATCTTGGAGAAGAGTGTTGATGAGGCCTCGGCACTAGCTCAAGCATCACTCTGAGAAGAACACGTGGAGGAACCCAAGGACTAACTTGAGAAAGAGAAGAACTCCGAAGCGCCTACCATACCACTGAGGATTATGAAGAGGAACATCACAAGCGTCTACAGGACAAGATTCAATGCATACATACAAGGAGCTCTAAGATGCAACGAGAGCACCTGAGGGCACCTGAGAAATACCGATAGACCTTAGCGCGAGAACAGTGAGCCTAGAAAACTCTTGGGAGTTGACTTTTTTTGGAAGGCATGAGTTTAGTATCTTCACTTTTTCGTTGAAGTGAAGACACCCTTAAGACGTCAAGGTATTGTACTCTTTTTCTCCACCTTGGGATTTTTCAACATGGTTTACCGAGGTGATTTTTAGTGAGGCAAGATCTCTTGATGCATCACATTCTTTACCATTGTTTATCTTTCTTAGAAATCACTATGACGAAATAAGGTAAACAAGGGATGTGATCCTATCTACCAAGATGACATTTATCTAATTAAAGTCTTCTTCTCTTTTCCTACAAATGGTTTAAGTATGTTTTGCTGTCAAAGGAGGTCCTAATTAGGTGAATGTTAGAATATTTGGACAAAGTTTTAACTAGTATAAGATCAGACCTAGAGGATATGTGAAAAAGCCTCTAAAAACCCCTGTAATGGATTAAACTGCTTTTACACAAAAACTTGAGAAACTTTTCTCCTTTTTTCTTGAGAGATTCAAGGTTATTCTTCACTCCTCGATTCCTAGCTCAGAGTGGGGTGCGCTGTATCAAGAGATTGTCACTCCTCTTGTGGTTCACGCTTCAACCCACCTTCTATCAATCCCATAGTCAATCCTAGGTCAAGTATCTCCTCGGGTTTAAACCACCTCTTCCGCTTAGTTCCATCTTTTTTACCGAGTTGTTAGATCGAGCATTTCTCTTCTTCTCTGTCCTATTCATACAGTCTATTCCTTAAGACGAGCTTGATATCTTAGCAACTGGTGCCACATCATGTTTTGAATGGGGTTTTACATTCACCACCCTCCTTCATACTTCCTTGATGGTACCCGCTCTTTAGATCAATCTTGGAGAAGAGTGTTGATGAGGCCTCGGCACTAGCTCAAGCATCACTCTGAGAAGAACACGTGGAGGAACCCAAGGACTAACTTGAGAAAGAGAAGAACTCCGAAGCGCCTACCATACCACTGAGGATTATGAAGAGGAACATCATAAGCGTCTACAGGACAAGATTCAATGCATACATACAAGCAGCTCTAAGATGCAACGAGAGCACCTGAGGGCACCTGAGAAATACCGATAGACCTTAGCGCGAGAACAGTGAGCCTAGAAAACTCTTGGGAGTTGACTTTTTTTGGAAGGCATGAGTTTAGTATCTTCACTTTTTCGTTGAAGTGAAGACACCCTTAAGACGTCAAGGTATTGTACTCTTTTTCTCCACCTTGGGATTTTTCAACATGGTTTACCGAGGTGATTTTTAGTGAGGCAAGATCTCTTGATGCATCACATTCTTTACCATTGTTTATCTTTCTTAGAAATCCCTATGACGAAATAAGGTAAACAAGGGATGTGATCCTATCTACCAAGATGACATTTATCTAATTAAAGTCTTCTTCTCTTTTCCTACAAATGGTTTAAGTATATTTTGGTGTCAAAGGAGGTCCTAATTAGGTGAATGTTAGAATATTTGGACCAATTTTAACTAGTATAAGATCAGACCTAGAGGATATGTGAAAAAGCCTCTAAAAACCCTTGTAATGGATTAAACTGCTTTTACACAAAAACTTGAGAAACTTTTCATCTTTTTTCTTGAGAGATTCAAGGTTATTCTTCACTCCTCGATTCCTAGCTCAGAGTGGGGTGCGCTGTATCAAGAGATTGTCACTCCTCTTGTGGTTCACGCTTCAACCCACCTTCTATCAATCCCATAGTCAATCCTAGGTCAAGTATCTCCTCGGGTTTAAACCACCTCTTCCGCTTAGTTCCATCTTTTTTACCGAGTTGTTAGATCGAGCATTTCTCTTCTTCTCTGTCCTATTCATACAGTCTATTCCTTAAGACGAGCTTGATATCTTAGCAACTGGTGCCACATCATGTTTTGAATGGGGTTTTACATTCACCACCCTCCTTCATACTTCCTTGATGGTACCCGCTCTTTAGATCAATCTTGGAGAAGAGTGTTGATGAGGCCTCGGCACTAGCTCAAGCATCACTCTGAGAAGAACACGTGGAGGAACCCAAGGACTAACTTGAGAAAGAGAAGAACTCCGAAGCGCCTACCATACCACTGAGGATTATGAAGAGGAACATCACAAGCATCTACTGGACAAGATTCAATGAATACATACAAGGAGCTCTAACATGCGAGGAGAGCACCTAAGGGCACCCGAGAAATACCGATAGACCTTAGCGCGAGAACAGTGAGCCTAGAAAACTCTCGGGAGCTGACTTTTTTTGGAAGGCATGAGTTTAGTATCTTCACTTTTTCGTTGAAGTGAAGACACCCTTCAGACGTCAACGTATTGTACTCTTTTTCTCCACCTCGGGATTTTTCCACATGGTTTACCGAGGTGATTTTTAGTGAGGCAAGATCTCTTGACGCATCACATTCTTTACCATTGTTTATCTTTCTTAGAAATCCCTATGACGAAATAAGGTAAACAAGGGATGTGATCCTATCTACCAAGCTGACATTTATCTAATTAAAGTCTTCTTCTCTTTTCCTAAAAACAGTTTAAGTATGTTTTGGTGTTAAAGGAGGTCCCAATTAGGTGAATGTTAGAATATTTGGACCAAGTTTTAACTAGTATGAGATCAGACCAAGAAGATATGTGAAAAAGCTTCTAAAAACTCTTATAATGGATTAAACCGCTTCTACACAATAACTTGAGAAACTTTTTCTCCTTTTTTCTTGAGAGATTCAAGGTTATTCTTCACTCCTCGATTCCTAGCTCAGAGTGGGGTGCGCTGTATCAAGAGATTGTCACTCCTCTTGTGGTTCACGCTTCAACCCACCTTCTATCAATCCCATAGTCATACCTAGGTCAAGTATCTCCTCGGGTTTAAACCACCTCTTCCGCTTAGTTCCATCCTTTTTACCGAGTTGTTAGATCGAGCATTTCTCTTCTTCTCAGTCCTATTCATACAATCTATTCCCTAAGACGAGCTTGATATCTTAGCAACCGCTGCCACATCATGTTTTGAATGGGGTTTTCCATTCACCACCCTCCTTCATACTTGCTTGATGGTACCCGCTCTTTAGATCAATCTTGGAAAAGAGTGTTGACGAGGCCCCGACACTAGCTCAAGCATCACTCTGAGAATAACACGTGGAGGACCCGAGGACTAACTTGAGGAAGAAAAGAACTCCGAAGCTCCTACCATACCACTAAGGATTATGAAGAGGAACATCACAAGCATCTACAGGACAAGATTCAATGAATACATACAAGGAGCTCTAACATGCGAGGAGAGCACCTGAGGGCACCCGAGAAATACCGATAGACCTTAGCGCGAGAACAGTGAGCCTAGAAAACTCTTGGGAGCTGACTTTTTTTGGAAGGCATGAGTTTAGTATCTTCACTTTTTCGTTGAAGTGAAGACACCCTTCAGACGTCAACGTATTGTACTCTTTTTCTCCACCTCGGGATTTTTCCACATGGTTTACCAAGGTGATTTTTAGTGAGGCAAGATCTCTTGACGCATCACATTCTTTACCATTGTTTATCTTTCTTAGAAATCCCTATGACGAAATAAGGTAAACAAGGGATGTGATCCTATCTACCAAGCTGACATTTATCTAATTAAAGTCTTCTTCTCTTTTCCTAAAAACAGTTTAAGTATGTTTTGGTGTTAAAGGAGGTCCCAATTAGGTGAATGTTAGAATATTTGGACCAAGTTTTAACTAGTATGAGATCAGACCAAGAAGATATGTGAAAAAGCTTCTAAAAACTCTTATAATGGATTAAACCGCTTCTACACAATAACTTGAGAAACTTTTTCTCCTTTTTTCTTGAGAGATTCAAGGTTATTCTTGACTCCTCGATTCCTAGCTCTGAGTGGGGTGCGCTGTATCAGAGATTGGAACTCCTCTTATGGTTCACGCTTCCACCCACCTTCTATCAATCCCATAGTTAATCCTAGGTCGAGTATCTCCTCGGGTTTAAACCACCTCTTCCGCTTAGTTCCATCCTTTTTACCGAGTTGTTAGATCGAGCATTTCTCTTCTTCTCAGTCCTATTCATACAATTTATTCCCTAAGACGAGCTTGATATCTTAGCAACCGCTGCCACATCATGTTTTGAATGGGGTTTTCCATTCACCACCCTCCTTCATACTTGCTTGATGGTACCCGCTCTTTAGATCAATCTTGGAAAAGAGTGTTGATGAGGCCCCGACACTAGCTCAAGCATCACTCTGAGAATTACACGTGGAGGACCCGAGGACTAACTTGAGGAAGAAAAGAACTTCGAAGCTCCTACCATACCACTGAGGATTATGAAGAGGAACATCACAAGCATCTACAGGACAAGATTCAATGAATACATACAAGGAGCTCTAACATGCGAGGAGAGCACCTGAGGGCACCCGAGAAATACCGATAGACCTTAGCGCGAGAACAGTGAGCCTAGAAAACTCGTGGGAGCTGACTTTTTTTGGAAGGCATGAGTTTAGTATCTTCACTTTTTCGTTGAAGTGAAGACACCCTTCAGACGTCAACGTATTGTACTCTTTTTCTCCACCTCGGGATTTTTCCACATGGTTTACCGAGGTGATTTTTAGTGAGGCAAGATCTCTTGACGCATCACATTCTTTACCATTGTTTATCTTTCTTAGAAATCCCTATGACGAAATAAGGTAAACAAGGGATGTGATCCTATCTACCAAGCTGACATTTATCTAATTAAAGTCTTCTTCTCTTTTCCTAAAAACAGTTTAAGTATGTTTTGGTGTTAAAGGAGGTCCCAATTAGGTGAATGTTAGAATATTTGGACCAAGTTTTAACTAGTATGAGATCAGACCAAGAAGATATGTGAAAAAGCTTCTAAAAACTCTTATAATGGATTAAACCGCTTCTACACAATAACTTGAGAAACTTTTTCTCCTTTTTTCTTGAGAGATTCAAGGTTATTCTTCACTCCTCGATTCCTAGCTCAGAGTGGGGTGCGCTGTATCAAGAGATTGTCACTCCTCTTGTGGTTCACGCTTCAACCCACCTTCTATCAATCCCATAGTCATACCTAGGTCAAGTATCTCCTCGAGTTTAAACCACCTCTTCCGCTTAGTTCCATCCTTTTTACCGAGTTGTTAGATCGAGCATTTCTCTTCTTCTCAGTCCTATTCATACAATCTATTCCCTAAGACGAGCTTGATATCTTAGCAACCGCTGCCACATCATGTTTTGAATGGGGTTTTCCATTCACCACCCTCCTTCATACTTGCTTGATGGTACCCGCTCTTTAGATCAATCTTGGAAAAGAGTGTTGACGAGGCCCCGACACTAGCTCAAGCATCACTCTGAGAATAACACGTGGAGGACCCGAGGACTAACTTGAGGAAGAAAAGAACTCCGAAGCTCCTACCATACCACTAAGGATTATGAAGAGGAACATCACAAGCATCTACAGGACAAGATTCAATGAATACATACAAGGAGCTCTAACATGCGAGGAGAGCACCTGAGGGCACCCGAGAAATACCGATAGACCTTAGCGCGAGAACAGTGAGCCTAGAAAACTCTTGGGAGCTGACTTTTTTTGGAAGGCATGAGTTTAGTATCTTCACTTTTTCGTTGAAGTGAAGACACCCTTCAGACGTCAACGTATTGTACTCTTTTTCTCCACCTCGGGATTTTTCCACATCGTTTACCAAGGTGATTTTTAGTGAGGCAAGATCTCTTGACGCATCACATTCTTTACCATTGTTTATCTTTCTTAGAAATCCCTATGACGAAATAAGGTAAACAAGGGATGTGATCCTATCTACCAAGCTGACATTTATCTAATTAAAGTCTTCTTCTCTTTTCCTAAAAACAGTTTAAGTATGTTTTGGTGTTAAAGGAGGTCCCAATTAGGTGAATGTTAGAATATTTGGACCAAGTTTTAACTAGTATGAGATCAGACCAAGAAGATATGTGAAAAAGCTTCTAAAAACTCTTATAATGGATTAAACCGCTTCTACACAATAACTTGAGAAACTTTTTCTCCTTTTTTCTTGAGAGATTCAAGGTTATTCTTGACTCCTCGATTCCTAGCTCTGAGTGGGGTGCGCTGTATCAGAGATTGGAACTCCTCTTATGGTTCACGCTTCCACCCACCTTCTATCAATCCCATAGTTAATCCTAGGTCGAGTATCTCCTCGGGTTTAAACCACCTCTTCCGCTTAGTTCCATCCTTTTTACCGAGTTGTTAGATCGAGCATTTCTCTTCTTCTCAGTCCTATTCATACAATCTATTCCCTAAGACGAGCTTGATATCTTAGCAACCGCTGCCACATCATGTTTTGAATGGGGTTTTCCATTCACCACCCTCCTTCATACTTGCTTGATGGTACCCGCTCTTTAGATCAATCTTGGAAAAGAGTGTTGATGAGGCCCCGACACTAGCTCAAGCATCACTCTGAGAATTACACGTGGAGGACCCGAGGACTAACTTGAGGAAGAAAAGAACTCCGAAGCTCCTACCATACCACTGAGGATTATGAAGAGGAACATCACAAGCATCTACAGGACAAGATTCAATGAATACATACAAGGAGCTCTAACATGCGAGGAGAGCACCTGAGGGCACCCGAGAAATACCGATAGACCTTAGCGCGAGAACAGTGAGCCTAGAAAACTCTTGGGAGCTGACTTTTTTTGGAAGGCATGAGTTTAGTATCTTCACTTTTTCGTTGAAGTGAAGACACCCTTCAGACGTCAACGTATTGTACTCTTTTTCTCCACCTCGGGATTTTTCCACATGGTTTACCAAGGTGATTTTTAGTGAGGCAAGATCTCTTGACGCATCACATTCTTTACCATTGTTTATCTTTCTTAGAAATCCCTATGACGAAATAAGGTAAACAAGGGATGTGATCCTATCTACCAAGCTGACATTTATCTAATTAAAGTCTTCTTCTCTTTTCCTAAAAACAGTTTAAGTATGTTTTGGTGTTAAAGGAGGTCCCAATTAGGTGAATGTTAGAATATTTGGACCAAGTTTTAACTAGTATGAGATCAGACCAAGAAGATATGTGAAAAAGCTTCTAAAAACTCTTATAATGGATTAAACCGCTTCTACACAATAACTTGAGAAACTTTTTCTCCTTTTTTCTTGAGAGATTCAAGGTTATTCTTGACTCCTCGATTCCTAGCTCTGAGTGGGGTGCGCTGTATCAGAGATTGGAACTCCTCTTATGGTTCACGCTTCCACCCACCTTCTATCAATCCCATAGTTAATCCTAGGTCGAGTATCTCCTCGGGTTTAAACCACCTCTTCCGCTTAGTTCCATCCTTTTTACCGAGTTGTTAGATCGAGCATTTCTCTTCTTCTCAGTCCTATTCATACAATCTATTCCCTAAGACGAGCTTGATATCTTAGCAACCGCTGCCACATCATGTTTTGAATGGGGTTTTCCATTCACCACCCTCCTTCATACTTGCTTGATGGTACCCGCTCTTTAGATCAATCTTGGAAAAGAGTGTTGATGAGGCCCCGACACTAGCTCAAGCATCACTCTGAGAATTACACGTGGAGGACCCGAGGACTAACTTGAGGAAGAAAAGAACTCCGAAGCTCCTACCATACCACTGAGGATTATGAAGAGGAACATCACAAGCATCTACAGGACAAGATTCAATGAATACATACAAGGAGCTCTAACATGCGAGGAGAGCACCTGAGGGCACCCGAGAAATACCGATAGACCTTAGCGCGAGAACAGTGAGCCTAGAAAACTCGTGGGAGCTGACTTTTTTTGGAAGGCATGAGTTTAGTATCTTCACTTTTTCGTTGAAGTGAAGACACCCTTCAGACGTCAACGTATTGTACTCTTTTTCTCCACCTCGGGATTTTTCCACATGGTTTACCGAGGTGATTTTTAGTGAGGCAAGATCTCTTGACGCATCACATTCTTTACCATTGTTTATCTTTCTTAGAAATCCCTATGACGAAATAAGGTAAACAAGGGATGTGATCCTATCTACCAAGCTGACATTTATCTAATTAAAGTCTTCTTCTCTTTTCCTAAAAACAGTTTAAGTATGTTTTGGTGTTAAAGGAGGTCCCAATTAGGTGAATGTTAGAATATTTGGACCAAGTTTTAACTAGTATGAGATCAGACCAAGAAGATATGTGAAAAAGCTTCTAAAAACTCTTATAATGGATTAAACCGCTTCTACACAATAACTTGAGAAACTTTTTCTCCTTTTTTCTTGAGAGATTCAAGGTTATTCTTCACTCCTCGATTCCTAGCTCAGAGTGGGGTGCGCTGTATCAAGAGATTGTCACTCCTCTTGTGGTTCACGCTTCAACCCACCTTCTATCAATCCCATAGTCATACCTAGGTCAAGTATCTCCTCGAGTTTAAACCACCTCTTCCGCTTAGTTCCATCCTTTTTACCGAGTTGTTAGATCGAGCATTTCTCTTCTTCTCAGTCCTATTCATACAATCTATTCCCTAAGACGAGCTTGATATCTTAGCAACCGCTGCCACATCATGTTTTGAATGGGGTTTTCCATTCACCACCCTCCTTCATACTTGCTTGATGGTACCCGCTCTTTAGATCAATCTTGGAAAAGAGTGTTGACGAGGCCCCGACACTAGCTCAAGCATCACTCTGAGAATAACACGTGGAGGACCCGAGGACTAACTTGAGGAAGAAAAGAACTCCGAAGCTCCTACCATACCACTAAGGATTATGAAGAGGAACATCACAAGCATCTACAGGACAAGATTCAATGAATACATACAAGGAGCTCTAACATGCGAGGAGAGCACCTGAGGGCACCCGAGAAATACCGATAGACCTTAGCGCGAGAACAGTGAGCCTAGAAAACTCTTGGGAGCTGACTTTTTTTGGAAGGCATGAGTTTAGTATCTTCACTTTTTCGTTGAAGTGAAGACACCCTTCAGACGTCAACGTATTGTACTCTTTTTCTCCACCTCGGGATTTTTCCACATCGTTTACCAAGGTGATTTTTAGTGAGGCAAGATCTCTTGACGCATCACATTCTTTACCATTGTTTATCTTTCTTAGAAATCCCTATGACGAAATAAGGTAAACAAGGGATGTGATCCTATCTACCAAGCTGACATTTATCTAATTAAAGTCTTCTTCTCTTTTCCTAAAAACAGTTTAAGTATGTTTTGGTGTTAAAGGAGGTCCCAATTAGGTGAATGTTAGAATATTTGGACCAAGTTTTAACTAGTATGAGATCAGACCAAGAAGATATGTGAAAAAGCTTCTAAAAACTCTTATAATGGATTAAACCGCTTCTACACAATAACTTGAGAAACTTTTTCTCCTTTTTTCTTGAGAGATTCAAGGTTATTCTTGACTCCTCGATTCCTAGCTCTGAGTGGGGTGCGCTGTATCAGAGATTGGAACTCCTCTTATGGTTCACGCTTCCACCCACCTTCTATCAATCCCATAGTTAATCCTAGGTCGAGTATCTCCTCGGGTTTAAACCACCTCTTCCGCTTAGTTCCATCCTTTTTACCGAGTTGTTA
Source organism: Cardamine chenopodiifolia (assembly GCA_963922655.1). Lineage (NCBI taxonomy): Eukaryota > Viridiplantae > Streptophyta > Magnoliopsida > Brassicales > Brassicaceae > Cardamine > Cardamine chenopodiifolia. Next base: position 8,492,367 of record OZ000476.1, on the reverse strand, counting down.
GATCGAGCATTTCTCTTCTTCTCAGTCCTATTCATACAATCTATTCCCTAAGACGAGCTTGATATCTTAGCAACCGCTGCCACATCATGTTTTGAATGGGGTTTTCCATTCACCACCCTCCTTCATACTTGCTTGATGGTACCCGCTCTTTAGATCAATCTTGGAAAAGAGTGTTGATGAGGCCCCGACACTAGCTCAAGCATCACTCTGAGAATTACACGTGGAGGACCCGAGGACTAACTTGAGGAAGAAAAGAACTCCGAAGCTCCTACCATACCACTGAGGATTATGAAGAGGAACATCACAAGCATCTACAGGACAAGATTCAATGAATACATACAAGGAGCTCTAACATGCGAGGAGAGCACCTGAGGGCACCCGAGAAATACCGATAGACCTTAGCGCGAGAACAGTGAGCCTAGAAAACTCGTGGGAGCTGACTTTTTTTGGAAGGCATGAGTTTAGTATCTTCACTTTTTCGTTGAAGTGAAGACACCCTTCAGACGTCAACGTATTGTACTCTTTTTCTCCACCTCGGGATTTTTCCACATGGTTTACCAAGGTGATTTTTAGTGAGGCAAGATCTCTTGACGCATCACATTCTTTACCATTGTTTATCTTTCTTAGAAATCCCTATGACGAAATAAGGTAAACAAGGGATGTGATCCTATCTACCAAGCTGACATTTATCTAATTAAAGTCTTCTTCTCTTTTCCTAAAAACAGTTTAAGTATGTTTTGGTGTTAAAGGAGGTCCCAATTAGGTGAATGTTAGAATATTTGGACCAAGTTTTAACTAGTATGAGATCAGACCAAGAAGATATGTGAAAAAGCTTCTAAAAACTCTTATAATGGATTAAACCGCTTCTACACAATAACTTGAGAAACTTTTTCTCCTTTTTTCTTGAGAGATTCAAGGTTATTCTTGACTCCTCGATTCCTAGCTCTGAGTGGGGTGCGCTGTATCAGAGATTGGAACTCCTCTTATGGTTCACGCTTCCACCCACCTTCTATCAATCCCATAGTTAATCCTAGGTCGAGTATCTCCTCGGGTTTAAACCACCTCTTCCGCTTAGTTCCATCCTTTTTACCGAGTTGTTAGATCGAGCATTTCTCTTCTTCTCAGTCCTATTCATACAATCTATTCCCTAAGACGAGCTTGATATCTTAGCAACCGCTGCCACATCATGTTTTGAATGGGGTTTTCCATTCACCACCCTCCTTCATACTTGCTTGATGGTACCCGCTCTTTAGATCAATCTTGGAAAAGAGTGTTGATGAGGCCCCGACACTAGCTCAAGCATCACTCTGAGAATTACACGTGGAGGACCCGAGGACTAACTTGAGGAAGAAAAGAACTCCGAAGCTCCTACCATACCACTGAGGATTATGAAGAGGAACATCACAAGCATCTACAGGACAAGATTCAATGAATACATACAAGGAGCTCTAACATGCGAGGAGAGCACCTGAGGGCACCCGAGAAATACCGATAGACCTTAGCGCGAGAACAGTGAGCCTAGAAAACTCGTGGGAGCTGACTTTTTTTGGAAGGCATGAGTTTAGTATCTTAACTTTTTCGTTGAAGTGAAGACACCCTTCAGACGTCAACGTATTGTACTCTTTTTCTCCACCTCGGGATTTTTCCACATGGTTTACCAAGGTGATTTTTAGTGAGGCAAGATCTCTTGACGCATCACATTCTTTACCATTGTTTATCTTTCTTAGAAATCCCTATGACGAAATAAGGTAAACAAGGGATGTGATCCTATCTACCAAGCTGACATTTATCTAATTAAAGTCTTCTTCTCTTTTCCTAAAAACGGTTTAAGTATGTTTTGGTGCCAAAGGAGGTCCGAATTAGGTGAATGTTAGAATATTTGGACCAAGTTTTAACTAGTATAAGATCAGACCTAGAGGATATGTGAAAAAGCCTCTAAAAACCCTTGTAATGGATTAAACTGCTTTTACACAAAAACTTGAGAAACTTTTTCTCCTTTTTTCTTGAGAGATTCAAGGTTATTCTTCACTCCTCGATTCCTAGCTCAGAGTGGGGTGTGCTGTATCAAGAGATTGTCACTCCTCTTGTGGTTCACGCTTCAACCCACCTTCTATCAATCCCATAGTCAATCCTAGGTCAAGTATCTCCTCGGGTTTAAACCACCTCTTCCGCTTAGTTCCATCTTTTTTACCGAGTTGTTAGATCGAGCATTTCTCTTCTTCTCTGTCTTATTCATACAGTCTATTCCTTAAGACGAGCTTGATATCTTAGCAACTGGTGCCACATCATGTTTTGAATGGGGTTTTACATTCACCACCCTCCTTCATACTTCCTTGATGGTACCCGCTCTTTAGATCAATCTTGGAGAAGAGTGTTGATGAGGCCTCGGCACTAGCTCAAGCATCACTCTGAGAAGAACACGTGGAGGAACCCAAGGACTAACTTGAGAAAGAGAAGAACTCCGAAGCGCCTACCATACCACTGAGGATTATGAAGAGGAACATCACAAGCGTCTACAGGACAAGATTCAATGCATACATACAAGGAGCTCTAAGATGCAACGAGAGCACCTGAGGGCACCTGAGAAATACCGATAGACCTTAGCGCGAGAACAGTGAGCCTAGAAAACTCTTGGGAGTTGACTTTTTTTGGAAGGCATGAGTTTAGTATCTTCACTTTTTCGTCGAAGTGAAGACACCCTTAAGACGTCAAGGTATTGTACTCTTTTTCTCCACCTTGGGATTTTTCAACATGGTTTACCGAGGTGATTTTTAGTGAGGCAAGATCTCTTGATGCATCACATTCTTTACCATTGTTTATCTTTCTTAGAAATCCCTATGACGAAATAAGGTAAACAAGGGATGTGATCTTATCTACCAAGATGACATTTATCTAATTAAAGTCTTCTTCTCTTTTCCTACAAATGGTTTAAGTATGTTATGGTGTCAAAGGAGGTCCTAATTAGGTGAATGTTAGAATATTTGGACCAAGTTTTAACTAGTATAAGATCAGACCTAGAGGATATGTGAAAAAGCCTCTAAAAACCCTTGTAATGGATTAAACTGCTTTTACACAAAAACTTGAGAAACTTTTCTCCTTTTTTCTTGAGAGATTCAAGGTTATTCTTCACTCCTCGATTCCTAGCTCAGAGTGGGATGCGTTGTATCAAGAGATTGTCACTCCTCTTGTGGTTCACGCTTCAACCCACCTTCTATCAATCCCATAGTCAATCCTAGGTCAAGTATCTCCTCGGGTTTAAACCACCTCTTCCGCTTAGTTCCATCCTTTTTACCGAGTTGTTAGATCGAGCATTTCTCTTCTTCTCTGTCCTATTCATACAGTCTATTCCCTAAGACAAGCTTGTTATCTTAGCAACCGGTGCCACATCATGTTTTGAATGGGGTTTTCCATTCACCACCCTCCTTTATACTTACTTGATGGTACCCGCTCTTTAGATCAATCTTGGAGAAGAGTGTTGATGAGGCCTCGGCACTAGCTCAAGCATCACTCTGAGAAGAACACGTGGAGGAACCCAAGGACTAACTTGAGAAAGAGAAGAACTCCGAAGCGCCTACCATACCACTGAGGATTATGAAGAGGAACATCACAGCGTCTACAGGACAAGATTCATTGCATACATACAAGGAGCTCTAAGATGCAAGGAGAGCACCTGAGGGCACCCGAGAAATACCGATAGACCTTAGCGCGAGAACAGTGAGCCTAGAAAACTCTTGGGAGTTGACTTTTTTTGGAAGGCATGAGTTTAGTCTCTTCACTTTTTCGTTGAAGTGAAGACACCCTTAAGACGTCAAGGTATTGTACTCTTTTTCTCCACCTTGGGATTTTTCAACATGGTTTACCGAGGTGATTTTTAGTGAGGCAAGATCTCTTGATGCATCACATTCTTTACCATTGTTTATCTTTCTTAGAAATCCCTATGACGAAATAAGGTAAACAAGGGATGTGATCCTATCTACCAAGATGACATTTATCTAATTAAAGTCTTCTTCTCTTTTCCTACAAATGGTTTAAGTATGTTTTGGTGTCAAAGGAGGTCCTAATTAGGTGAATGTTAGAATATTTGGACCAAGTTTTAACTAGTATAAGATCAGACCTAGAGGATATGTGAAAAAGCCTCTAAAAACCCTTGTAATGGATTAAACTGCTTTTACACAAAAACTTGAGGAACTTTTCTCCTTTTTTCTTGAGAGATTCAAGGTTATTCTTCACTCCTCGATTCCTAGCTCAGAGTGGGATGCGTTGTATCAAGAGATTGTCACTCCTCTTGTGGTTCACGCTTCAACCCACCTTCTATCAATCCCATAGTCAATCCTAGGTGAAGTATCTCCTCGGGTTTAAACCACCTCTTCCGCTTAGTTCCATCCTTTTTACCGAGTTGTTAGATCGAGCATTTCTCTTCTTCTCTGTCCTATTCATACAGTCTATTCCTTAAGACGAGCTTGTTATCTTAGCAACCGGTGCCACATCATGTTTTGAATGGGGTTTTCCATTCACCACCCTCCTTTATACTTACTTGATGGTACCCGCTCTTTAGATCAATCTTGGAGAAGAGTGTTGATGAGGCCCCGGCACTAGTTCAAGCATCACTCTGAGAAGAACACGTGGAGGAACCCAAGGATTAACTTGACAAAGAGAAGAACTCCGAAGCGCCTACCATACCACTGAGGATTATGAAGAGGAACATCACAAGCGTCTACAGGACAAGATTCAATGCATACATACAAGGAGCTCTAAGATGCAACGAGAGCACCTGAGGGCACCCGAGAAATACCGATAGACCTTAGCGCGAGAACAGTGAGCCTAGAAAACTCTTGGGAGTTGACTTTTTTTGGAAGGCATGAGTTTAGTATCTTCACTTTTTCGTTGAAGTGAAGACACCCTTAAGACGTCAAGGTATTGTACTCTTTTTCTCCACCTTGGGATTTTTCAACATGGTTTACCGAGGTGATTTTTAGTGAGGCAAGATCTCTTGATGCATCACATTCTTTACCATTGTTTATCTTTCTTAGAAATCCCTATGACGAAATAAGGTAAACAAGGGATGTGATCCTATCTACCAAGATGACATTTATCTAATTAAAGTCTTCTTCTCTTTTCCAACAAATGGTTTAAGTATGTTTTGGTGTCAAAGGAGGTCCTAGTTAGGTGAATGTTAGAATATTTGGACCAAGTTTTAACTAGTATAAGATCAGACCTAGAGGATATGTGAAAAAGCCTCTAAAAACCCTTGTAATGGATTAAACTGCTTTTACACAAAAACTTGAGAAACTTTTTCTCCTTTTTTCTTGAGAGATTCAAGGTTATTCTTCACTCCTCGATTCCTAGCTCAGAGTGGGGTGCGCTGTATGGAGAGATTGTCACTCCTCTTGTGGTTCACGCTTCAACCCACCTTCTATCAATCCCATAGTCAATCCTAGGTCAAGTATCTCCTCGGGTTTAAACCACCTCTTCCGCTTAGTTCCATCTTTTTTACCGAGTTGTTAGATCGAGCATTTCTCTTCTTCTCTGTCCTATTCATACAGTCTATTCCTTAAGACGAGCTTGATATCTTAGCAACTGGTGCCACATCATGTTTTGAATGGGGTTTTACATTCACCACCCTCCTTCATACTTCCTTGATGGTACCCGCTCTTTAGATCAATCTTGGAGAAGAGTGTTGATGAGGCCTCGGTACTAGCTCAAGCATCACTCTGAGAAGAACACGTGGAGGAACCCAAGGACTAACTTGAGAAAGAGAAGAACTCCGAAGCGCCTACCATACCACTGAGGATTATGAAGAGGAACATCACAAGCGTCTACAGGACAAGATTCAATGCATACATACAAGGAGCTCTAAGATGCAACGATAGCACCTGAGGGCACCTGAGAAATACCGATAGACCTTAGCGCGAGAACAGTGAGCCTAGAAAACTCTTGGGAGTTGACTTTTTTTGGAAGGCATGAGTTTAGTATCTTCACTTTTTTGTTGAAGTGAAGACACCCTTAAGACGTCAAGGTATTGTACTCTTTTTCTCCACCTTGGGATTTTTCAACATGGTTTACCGAGGTGATTTTTAGTGAGGCAAGATCTCTTGATGCATCACATTCTTTACCATTGTTTATCTTTCTTAGAAATCCCTATGACGAAATAAGGTAAACAAGGGATGTGATCCTATCTACCAAGATGACATTTATCTAATTAAAGTCTTCTTCTCTTTTCCTACAAATGGTTTAAGTATGTTTTGGTGTCAAAGGAGGTCCTAATTAGGAGAATGTTAGAATATTTGGACGAAGTTTTAACTAGTATAAGATCAGACCTAGAGGATATGTGAAAAAGCCTCTAAAAACCCTTGTAATGGATTAAACTGCTTTTACACAAAAACTTGAGGAACTTTTCTCCTTTTTTCTTGAGAGATTCAAGGTTATTCTTCACTCCTCGATTCCTAGCTCAGAGTGGGATGCGTTGTATCAAGAGATTGTCACTCCTCTTGTGGTTCACGCTTCAACCCACCTTCTATCAATCCCATAGTCAATCCTAGGTCAAGTATCTCCTCGGGTTTAAACCACCTCTTCCGCTTAGTTCCATCCTTTTTACCGAGTTGTTAGATCGAGCATTTCTCTTCTTCTCTGTCCTATTCATACAGTCTATTCCCTACGACAAGCTTGTTATCTTAGCAACCGGTGCCACATCATGTTTTGAATGGGGTTTTCCATTCACCACCCTCCTTTATACTTACTTGATGGTACCCGCTCTTTAGATCAATCTTGGAGAAGAGTGTTGATGAGGCCCCGGCACTAGTTCAACATCACTCTGAGAAGAACACGTGGAGGAACCCAAGGATTAACTTGACAAAGAGAAGAACTCCGAAGCGCCTACCATACCACTGAGGATTATGAAGAGGAACATCACAAGCGTCTACAGGACAAGATTCAATGCATACATACAAGCAGCTCTAAGATGCAAGGAGAGCACCTGAGGGCACCCGAGAAATACCGATAGACCTTAGCGCGAGAACAGTGAGCCTACAAAACTCTTGGGAGTTGACTTTTTTTGGAAGGCATGAGTTTAGTATCTTCACTTTTTCGTTGAAGTGAAGACACCCTTAAGACGTCAAGGTATTGTACTCTTTTTCTCCACCTTGGGATTTTTCAACATGGTTTACCGAGGTGATTTTTAGTGAGGCAAGATCTCTTGATGCATCACATTCTTTACCATTGTTTATCTTTCTTAGAAATCCCTATGACGAAATAAGGTAAACAAGGGATGTGATCCTATCTACCAAGCTGACATTTATCTAATTAAAGTCTTCTTCTCTTTTCCTAAAAATGGTTTACGTATGTTTTGGTGTTAAAGGAGGTCCCAATTTGGTGAATGTTAGAATATTTGGACCAAGTTTTAACTAGTATAAGATCAGACCTAGAGGATATGTGAAAAAGCCTCTAAAAACTCTTATAATGGATTAAACCGCTTCTACACAATAACTTGAGAAACTTTTTCTCATTTTTTCTTGAGAGATTCAAGGTTATTCTTGACTCCTCGATTCTTAGCTCTGAGTGGGGTGCGCTGTATCACAGATTGGTACTCCTCTTGTGGTTCACGCTTCCTCCCACCTTCTATCAATCCCATAGTTAATCCTAGGTCGAGTATCTCCTCGGGTGTAAACCACCTCTTCTGCTTAATTCCATCCTTTTTACCGAGTTGTTAGATCGAGCATTTCTCTTCTTCTCAGTCCTATTCATACAATCTATTCCCTAAGACGAGCTTGATATCTTAGCAACCGGTGCCACATCATGTTTTGAATGGGGTTTTCCATTCACCACCCTCCTTCATACTTGCTTGATGGTACCCGCTCTTTAGATCAATCTTGGAAAAGAGTGTTGATGAGGCCCCGACACTAGCTCAAGCATCACTCTGAGAATTACACGTGGAGGACCCGAGGACTAACTTGAGGAAGAAAAGAACTCCGAAGCTCCTACCATACCACTGAGGATTATGAAGAGGAACATCACAAGCATCTACTGGACACGATTCAATGAATACATACAAGGAGCTCTAACATGCGAGGAGAGCACCTAAGGGCACCCGAGAAATACCGATAGACCATAGCGCGAGAACAGTGAGCCTAGAAAACTCTTGGGAGCTGACTTTTTTTGGAAGGCATGAGTTTAGTATCTTCACTTTTTCGTTGAAGTAAAGACACCCTTCAGACGTCAACGTATTGTACTCTTTTTCTCCACCTCGGGATTTTTCCACATGGTTTACCGAGGTGATTTTTAGTGAGGCAAGATCTCTTGATGCATCACATTCTTTACCATTGTTTATCTTTCTTAGAAATCCCTATGACGAAATAAGGTAAATAAGGGATGTGATCCTATCTACCAAGCTGACATTTATCTAATTAAAGTCTTCTTCTCTTTTCCTAAAAACAGTTTAAGTATGTTTTGGTGTTAAAGGAGGTCCCAATTAGGTGAATGTTAGAATATTTGGACCAAGTTTTAACTAGTATGAGATCAGACCAAGAAGATATGTGAAAAAGCTTCTAAAAACTCTTATAATGGATTAAACCGCTTCTACACAATAACTTGAGAAACTTTTTCTCCTTTTTTCTTGAGAGATTCAAGGTTATTCTTGACTCCTCGATTCCTAGCTCTGAGTGGGGTGCGCTGTATCAGAGATTGGTACTCCTCTTATGGTTCACGCTTCCACCCACCTTCTATCAATCCCATAGTTAATCCTAGGTCGAGTATCTCCTCGGGTTTAAACCACCTCTTCCGCTTAGTTCCATCCTTTTTACCGAGTTGTTAGATCGAGCATTTCTCTTCTTCTCTGTCTTATTCATACAGTCTATTCCTTAAGACGAGCTTGATATCTTAGCAACTGGTGCCACATCATGTTTTGAATGGGGTTTTACATTCACCACCCTCCTTCATACTTCCTTGATGGTACCCGCTCTTTAGATCAATCTTGGAGAAGAGTGTTGATGAGGCCTCGGCACTAGCTCAAGCATCACTCTGAGAAGAACACGTGGAGGAACCCAAGGACTAACTTGAGAAAGAGAAGAACTCCGAAGCGCCTACCATACCACTGAGGATTATGAAGAGGAACATCACAAGCGTCTACAGGACAAGATTCAATGCATACATACAAGGAGCTCTAAGATGCAACGAGAGCACCTGAGGGCACCTGAGAAATACCGATAGACCTTAGCGCGAGAACAGTGAGCCTAGAAAACTCTTGGGAGTTGACTTTTTTTGGAAGGCATGAGTTTAGTATCTTCACTTTTTCGTCGAAGTGAAGACACCCTTAAGACGTCAAGGTATTGTACTCTTTTTCTCCACCTTGGGATTTTTCAACATGGTTTACCGAGGTGATTTTTAGTGAGGCAAGATCTCTTGATGCATCACATTCTTTACCATTGTTTATCTTTCTTAGAAATCCCTATGACGAAATAAGGTAAACAAGGGATGTGATCTTATCTACCAAGATGACATTTATCTAATTAAAGTCTTCTTCTCTTTTCCTACAAATGGTTTAAGTATGTTATGGTGTCAAAGGAGGTCCTAATTAGGTGAATGTTAGAATATTTGGACCAAGTTTTAACTAGTATAAGATCAGACCTAGAGGATATGTGAAAAAGCCTCTAAAAACCCTTGTAATGGATTAAACTGCTTTTACACAAAAACTTGAGAAACTTTTCTCCTTTTTTCTTGAGAGATTCAAGGTTATTCTTCACTCCTCGATTCCTAGCTCAGAGTGGGATGCGTTGTATCAAGAGATTGTCACTCCTCTTGTGGTTCACGCTTCAACCCACCTTCTATCAATCCCATAGTCAATCCTAGGTCAAGTATCTCCTCGGGTTTAAACCACCTCTTCCGCTTAGTTCCATCCTTTTTACCGAGTTGTTAGATCGAGCATTTCTCTTCTTCTCTGTCCTATTCATACAGTCTATTCCCTAAGACAAGCTTGTTATCTTAGCAACCGGTGCCACATCATGTTTTGAATGGGGTTTTCCATTCACCACCCTCCTTTATACTTACTTGATGGTACCCGCTCTTTAGATCAATCTTGGAGAAGAGTGTTGATGAGGCCTCGGCACTAGCTCAAGCATCACTCTGAGAAGAACACGTGGAGGAACCCAAGGACTAACTTGAGAAAGAGAAGAACTCCGAAGCGCCTACCATACCACTGAGGATTATGAAGAGGAACATCACAGCGTCTACAGGACAAGATTCATTGCATACATACAAGGAGCTCTAAGATGCAAGGAGAGCACCTGAGGGCACCCGAGAAATACCGATAGACCTTAGCGCGAGAACAGTGAGCCTAGAAAACTCTTGGGAGTTGACTTTTTTTGGAAGGCATGAGTTTAGTCTCTTCACTTTTTCGTTGAAGTGAAGACACCCTTAAGACGTCAAGGTATTGTACTCTTTTTCTCCACCTTGGGATTTTTCAACATGGTTTACCGAGGTGATTTTTAGTGAGGCAAGATCTCTTGATGCATCACATTCTTTACCATTGTTTATCTTTCTTAGAAATCCCTATGACGAAATAAGGTAAACAAGGGATGTGATCCTATCTACCAAGATGACATTTATCTAATTAAAGTCTTCTTCTCTTTTCCTACAAATGGTTTAAGTATGTTTTGGTGTCAAAGGAGGTCCTAATTAGGTGAATGTTAGAATATTTGGACCAAGTTTTAACTAGTATAAGATCAGACCTAGAGGATATGTGAAAAAGCCTCTAAAAACCCTTGTAATGGATTAAACTGCTTTTACACAAAAACTTGAGGAACTTTTCTCCTTTTTTCTTGAGAGATTCAAGGTTATTCTTCACTCCTCGATTCCTAGCTCAGAGTGGGATGCGTTGTATCAAGAGATTGTCACTCCTCTTGTGGTTCACGCTTCAACCCACCTTCTATCAATCCCATAGTCAATCCTAGGTGAAGTATCTCCTCGGGTTTAAACCACCTCTTCCGCTTAGTTCCATCCTTTTTACCGAGTTGTTAGATCGAGCATTTCTCTTCTTCTCTGTCCTATTCATACAGTCTATTCCTTAAGACGAGCTTGTTATCTTAGCAACCGGTGCCACATCATGTTTTGAATGGGGTTTTCCATTCACCACCCTCCTTTATACTTACTTGATGGTACCCGCTCTTTAGATCAATCTTGGAGAAGAGTGTTGATGAGGCCCCGGCACTAGTTCAAGCATCACTCTGAGAAGAACACGTGGAGGAACCCAAGGATTAACTTGACAAAGAGAAGAACTCCGAAGCGCCTACCATACCACTGAGGATTATGAAGAGGAACATCACAAGCGTCTACAGGACAAGATTCAATGCATACATACAAGGAGCTCTAAGATGCAACGAGAGCACCTGAGGGCACCCGAGAAATACCGATAGACCTTAGCGCGAGAACAGTGAGCCTAGAAAACTCTTGGGAGTTGACTTTTTTTGGAAGGCATGAGTTTAGTATCTTCACTTTTTCGTTGAAGTGAAGACACCCTTAAGACGTCAAGGTATTGTACTCTTTTTCTCCACCTTGGGATTTTTCAACATGGTTTACCGAGGTGATTTTTAGTGAGGCAAGATCTCTTGATGCATCACATTCTTTACCATTGTTTATCTTTCTTAGAAATCCCTATGACGAAATAAGGTAAACAAGGGATGTGATCCTATCTACCAAGATGACATTTATCTAATTAAAGTCTTCTTCTCTTTTCCAACAAATGGTTTAAGTATGTTTTGGTGTCAAAGGAGGTCCTAGTTAGGTGAATGTTAGAATATTTGGACCAAGTTTTAACTAGTATAAGATCAGACCTAGAGGATATGTGAAAAAGCCTCTAAAAACCCTTGTAATGGATTAAACTGCTTTTACACAAAAACTTGAGAAACTTTTTCTCCTTTTTTCTTGAGAGATTCAAGGTTATTCTTCACTCCTCGATTCCTAGCTCAGAGTGGGGTGCGCTGTATGGAGAGATTGTCACTCCTCTTGTGGTTCACGCTTCAACCCACCTTCTATCAATCCCATAGTCAATCCTAGGTCAAGTATCTCCTCGGGTTTAAACCACCTCTTCCGCTTAGTTCCATCTTTTTTACCGAGTTGTTAGATCGAGCATTTCTCTTCTTCTCTGTCCTATTCATACAGTCTATTCCTTAAGACGAGCTTGATATCTTAGCAACTGGTGCCACATCATGTTTTGAATGGGGTTTTACATTCACCACCCTCCTTCATACTTCCTTGATGGTACCCGCTCTTTAGATCAATCTTGGAGAAGAGTGTTGATGAGGCCTCGGTACTAGCTCAAGCATCACTCTGAGAAGAACACGTGGAGGAACCCAAGGACTAACTTGAGAAAGAGAAGAACTCCGAAGCGCCTACCATACCACTGAGGATTATGAAGAGGAACATCACAAGCGTCTACAGGACAAGATTCAATGCATACATACAAGGAGCTCTAAGATGCAACGATAGCACCTGAGGGCACCTGAGAAATACCGATAGACCTTAGCGCGAGAACAGTGAGCCTAGAAAACTCTTGGGAGTTGACTTTTTTTGGAAGGCATGAGTTTAGTATCTTCACTTTTTTGTTGAAGTGAAGACACCCTTAAGACGTCAAGGTATTGTACTCTTTTTCTCCACCTTGGGATTTTTCAACATGGTTTACCGAGGTGATTTTTAGTGAGGCAAGATCTCTTGATGCATCACATTCTTTACCATTGTTTATCTTTCTTAGAAATCCCTATGACGAAATAAGGTAAACAAGGGATGTGATCCTATCTACCAAGATGACATTTATCTAATTAAAGTCTTCTTCTCTTTTCCTACAAATGGTTTAAGTATGTTTTGGTGTCAAAGGAGGTCCTAATTAGGAGAATGTTAGAATATTTGGACGAAGTTTTAACTAGTATAAGATCAGACCTAGAGGATATGTGAAAAAGCCTCTAAAAACCCTTGTAATGGATTAAACTGCTTTTACACAAAAACTTGAGGAACTTTTCTCCTTTTTTCTTGAGAGATTCAAGGTTATTCTTCACTCCTCGATTCCTAGCTCAGAGTGGGATGCGTTGTATCAAGAGATTGTCACTCCTCTTGTGGTTCACGCTTCAACCCACCTTCTATCAATCCCATAGTCAATCCTAGGTCAAGTATCTCCTCGGGTTTAAACCACCTCTTCCGCTTAGTTCCATCCTTTTTACCGAGTTGTTAGATCGAGCATTTCTCTTCTTCTCTGTCCTATTCATACAGTCTATTCCCTACGACAAGCTTGTTATCTTAGCAACCGGTGCCACATCATGTTTTGAATGGGGTTTTCCATTCACCACCCTCCTTTATACTTACTTGATGGTACCCGCTCTTTAGATCAATCTTGGAGAAGAGTGTTGATGAGGCCCCGGCACTAGTTCAACATCACTCTGAGAAGAACACGTGGAGGAACCCAAGGATTAACTTGACAAAGAGAAGAACTCCGAAGCGCCTACCATACCACTGAGGATTATGAAGAGGAACATCACAAGCGTCTACAGGACAAGATTCAATGCATACATACAAGCAGCTCTAAGATGCAAGGAGAGCACCTGAGGGCACCCGAGAAATACCGATAGACCTTAGCGCGAGAACAGTGAGCCTACAAAACTCTTGGGAGTTGACTTTTTTTGGAAGGCATGAGTTTAGTATCTTCACTTTTTCGTTGAAGTGAAGACACCCTTAAGACGTCAAGGTATTGTACTCTTTTTCTCCACCTTGGGATTTTTCAACATGGTTTACCGAGGTGATTTTTAGTGAGGCAAGATCTCTTGATGCATCACATTCTTTACCATTGTTTATCTTTCTTAGAAATCCCTATGACGAAATAAGGTAAACAAGGGATGTGATCCTATCTACCAAGCTGACATTTATCTAATTAAAGTCTTCTTCTCTTTTCCTAAAAATGGTTTACGTATGTTTTGGTGTTAAAGGAGGTCCCAATTTGGTGAATGTTAGAATATTTGGACCAAGTTTTAACTAGTATAAGATCAGACCTAGAGGATATGTGAAAAAGCCTCTAAAAACTCTTATAATGGATTAAACCGCTTCTACACAATAACTTGAGAAACTTTTTCTCATTTTTTCTTGAGAGATTCAAGGTTATTCTTGACTCCTCGATTCTTAGCTCTGAGTGGGGTGCGCTGTATCACAGATTGGTACTCCTCTTGTGGTTCACGCTTCCTCCCACCTTCTATCAATCCCATAGTTAATCCTAGGTCGAGTATCTCCTCGGGTGTAAACCACCTCTTCTGCTTAATTCCATCCTTTTTACCGAGTTGTTAGATCGAGCATTTCTCTTCTTCTCAGTCCTATTCATACAATCTATTCCCTAAGACGAGCTTGATATCTTAGCAACCGGTGCCACATCATGTTTTGAATGGGGTTTTCCATTCACCACCCTCCTTCATACTTGCTTGATGGTACCCGCTCTTTAGATCAATCTTGGAAAAGAGTGTTGATGAGGCCCCGACACTAGCTCAAGCATCACTCTGAGAATTACACGTGGAGGACCCGAGGACTAACTTGAGGAAGAAAAGAACTCCGAAGCTCCTACCATACCACTGAGGATTATGAAGAGGAACATCACAAGCATCTACTGGACACGATTCAATGAATACATACAAGGAGCTCTAACATGCGAGGAGAGCACCTAAGGGCACCCGAGAAATACCGATAGACCTTAGCGCGAGAACAGTGAGCCTAGAAAACTCTTGGGAGCTGACTTTTTTTGGAAGGCATGAGTTTAGTATCTTCACTTTTTCGTTGAAGTAAAGACACCCTTCAGACGTCAACGTATTGTACTCTTTTTCTCCACCTCGGGATTTTTCCACATGGTTTACCGAGGTGATTTTTAGTGAGGCAAGATCTCTTGATGCATCACATTCTTTACCATTGTTTATCTTTCTTAGAAATCCCTATGACGAAATAAGGTAAATAAGGGATGTGATCCTATCTACCAAGCTGACATTTATCTAATTAAAGTCTTCTTCTCTTTTCCTAAAAACAGTTTAAGTATGTTTTGGTGTTAAAGGAGGTCCCAATTAGGTGAATGTTAGAATATTTGGACCAAGTTTTAACTAGTATGAGATCAGACCAAGAAGATATGTGAAAAAGCTTCTAAAAACTCTTATAATGGATTAAACCGCTTCTACACAATAACTTGAGAAACTTTTTCTCCTTTTTTCTTGAGAGATTCAAGGTTATTCTTGACTCCTCGATTCCTAGCTCTGAGTGGGGTGCGCTGTATCAGAGATTGGTACTCCTCTTATGGTTCACGCTTCCACCCACCTTCTATCAATCCCATAGTTAATCCTAGGTCGAGTATCTCCTCGGGTTTAAACCACCTCTTCCGCTTAGTTCCATCCTTTTTACCGAGTAGTTAGATCGAGCATTTCTCTTCTTCTCAGTCCTATTCATACAATCTATTCCCTAAGACGAGCTTGATATCTTAGTAACCGGTGCCACATCATGTTTTGAATGGGGTTTTCCATTCACCACCCTCCTTCATACTTGCTTGATGGTACCCGCTCTTTAGATCAATCTTGGAAAAGAGTGTTGATGAGGCCCCGACACTAGCTCAAGCATCAATCTGAGAATTACACGTGGAGGACCCGAGGACTAACTTGAGGAAGAAAAGAACTCCGAAGCTCCTACCATACCACTGTGGATTATGAAGAGGAACATCACAAGCATCTACTGGACAAGATTCAATGAATACATACAAGGAGCTCTAACATGCGAGGAGAGCACCTAAGGGCACCCGAGAAATACCGATAGACCTTAGCGCGAGAACAGTGAGCCTAGAAAACTCTTGGGAGCTGACTTTTTTTGGAAGGCATGAGTTTAGCATCTTCACTTTTTCGTTGAAGTGAAGACACCCTTCAGACGTCAACGTATTGTACTCTTTTTCTCCACCTCGGGATTTTTCCACATGGTTTACCGAGGTGATTTTTAGTGAGGCAAGATCTCTTGACGCATCACATTCTTTACCATTGTTTATCTTTCTTAGAAATCCCTATGACGAAATAAGGTAAACAAGGGATGTGATCCTATCTACCAAGCTGACATTTATCTAATTAAAGTCTTCTTCTCTTTTCCTAAAAACAGTTTAAGTATGTTTTGGTGTTATAGGAGGTCCCAATTAGGTGAATGTTAGAATATTTGGACCAAGTTTTAACTAGTATGAGATCAGACCAAGAAGATATGTGAAAAAGCTTCTAAAAACTCTTATAATGGATTAAACCGCTTCTACACAATAACTTGAGAAACTTTTTCTCCTTTTTTCTTGAGAGATTCAAGGTTATTCTTGACTCCTCGATTCCTAGCTCTGAGTGGGGTGCGCTGTATCAGAGATTGGTACTCCTCTTATGGTTCACGCTTCCACCCACCTTCTATCAATCCCATAGTTAATCCTAGGTCGAGTATCTCCTCGGGTTTAAACCACCTCTTCCGCTTAGTTCCATCCTTTTTACTGAGTAGTTAGATCGAGCATTTCTCTTCTTCTCAGTCCTATTCATACAATCTATTCCCTAAGACGAGCTTGATATCTTAGTAACCGGTGCCACATCATGTTTTGAATGGGGTTTTCCATTCACCACCCTCCTTCATACTTGCTTGATGGTACCCGCTCTTTAGATCAATCTTGGAAAAGAGTGTTGATGAGGCCCCGGCACTAACTCAAGCATCACTCTAAGAATAACACGTGGAGGACCCGAGGACTAACTTGAGGAAGAAAAGAACTCCGAAGCTCCTACCATACCACTGAGGATTATGAAGAGGAACATCACAAGCATCTATAGGACAAGATTCAATGCATACATACAAGGAGCTCTAACATGCGAGGACAGCACCTAAGGGCACCCGAGAAATACCGATAGACCTTAGCGCGAGAACAGTGAGCCTAGAAAACTCTTGGGAGCTGACTTTTTTTGGAAGGCATGAGTTTAGTATCTTCACTTTTTCGTTGAAGTGAAGACACCCTTAAGACGTTAAGGTATTGTACACTTTTTCTCCACCTCCGGATTTTTCCACATGGTTTACCGAGGTGATTTTTAGTGAGGCAAGATCTCTTGATGCATCACATTCTTTACCATTGTTTATCTTTCTTAGAAATCCCTATGACGAAATAAGGTAAACAAGGGATGTGATCCTATCTACCAAGATGACATTTATCTAATTAAAGTCTTCTTCTCTTTTCCTAAAAACGGTTTAAGTATGTTTTGGTGCCAAAGGAGGTCCGAATTAGGTGAATGTTAGAATATTTGGACCAAGTTTTAACTAGTATAAGATCAGACCTAGAGGATATTTGAAAAAGCCTCTAAAAACCCTTGTAATGGATTAAACTGCTTTTACACAAAAACTTGAGAAACTTTTTCTCCTTTTTTCTTGAGAGATTCAAGGTTATTCTTCACTCCTCGATTCCTAGCTCAGAGTGGGGTGCGCTGTATCAAGAGATTGTCACTCCTCTTGTGGTTCACGCTTCAACCCACCTTCTATCAATCCCATAGTCAATCCTAGGTCAAGTATCTCCTCGGGTTTAAACCACCTCTTCCGCTTAGTTCCATCTTTTTTACCGAGTTGTTAGATCGAGCATTTCTCTTCTTCTCTGTCCTATTCATACAGTCTATTCCTTAAGACGAGCTTGTTATCTTAGCAACCGGTGCCACATCATGTTTTGAATGGGGTTTTCCATTCACCACCCTCCTTTATACTTACTTGATGGTACCCGCTCTTTAGATCAATCTTGGAGAAGAGTGTTGATGAGGCCCCGGCACTAGTTCAAGCATCACTCTGAGAAGAACACGTGGAGGAACCCAAGGATTAACTTGACAAAGAGAAGAACTCCGAAGCGCCTACCATACCACTGAGGATTATGAAGAGGAACATCACAAGCGTCTACAGGACAAGATTCAATGCATACATACAAGGAGCTCTAAGATGCAACGAGAGCACCTGAGGGCACCCGAGAAATACCGATAGACCTTAGCGCGAGAACAGTGAGCCTAGAAAACTCTTGGGAGTTGACTTTTTTTGGAAGGCATGAGTTTAGTATCTTCACTTTTTCGTTGAAGTGAAGACACCCTTAAGACGTCAAGGTATTGTACTCTTTTTCTCCACCTTGGGATTTTTCAACATGGTTTACCGAGGTGATTTTTAGTGAGGCAAGATCTCTTGATGCATCACATTCTTTACCATTGTTTATCTTTCTTAGAAATCCCTATGACGAAATAAGGTAAACAAGGGATGTGATCCTATCTACCAAGATGACATTTATCTAATTAAAGTCTTCTTCTCTTTTCCAACAAATGGTTTAAGTATGTTTTGGTGTCAAAGGAGGTCCTAGTTAGGTGAATGTTAGAATATTTGGACCAAGTTTTAACTAGTATAAGATCAGACCTAGAGGATATGTGAAAAAGCCTCTAAAAACCCTTGTAATGGATTAAACTGCTTTTACACAAAAACTTGAGAAACTTTTTCTCCTTTTTTCTTGAGAGATTCAAGGTTATTCTTCACTCCTCGATTCCTAGCTCAGAGTGGGGTGCGCTGTATGGAGAGATTGTCACTCCTCTTGTGGTTCACGCTTCAACCCACCTTCTATCAATCCCATAGTCAATCCTAGGTCAAGTATCTCCTCGGGTTTAAACCACCTCTTCCGCTTAGTTCCATCTTTTTTACCGAGTTGTTAGATCGAGCATTTCTCTTCTTCTCTGTCCTATTCATACAGTCTATTCCTTAAGACGAGCTTGATATCTTAGCAACTGGTGCCACATCATGTTTTGAATGGGGTTTTACATTCACCACCCTCCTTCATACTTCCTTGATGGTACCCGCTCTTTAGATCAATCTTGGAGAAGAGTGTTGATGAGGCCTCGGTACTAGCTCAAGCATCACTCTGAGAAGAACACGTGGAGGAACCCAAGGACTAACTTGAGAAAGAGAAGAACTCCGAAGCGCCTACCATACCACTGAGGATTATGAAGAGGAACATCACAAGCGTCTACAGGACAAGATTCAATGCATACATACAAGGAGCTCTAAGATGCAACGATAGCACCTGAGGGCACCTGAGAAATACCGATAGACCTTAGCGCGAGAACAGTGAGCCTAGAAAACTCTTGGGAGTTGACTTTTTTTGGAAGGCATGAGTTTAGTATCTTCACTTTTTCGTTGAAGTGAAGACACCCTTAAGACGTCAAGGTATTGTACTCTTTTTCTCCACCTTGGGATTTTTCAACATGGTTTACCGAGGTGATTTTTAGTGAGGCAAGATCTCTTGATGCATCACATTCTTTACCATTGTTTATCTTTCTTAGAAATCCCTATGACGAAATAAGGTAAACAAGGGATGTGATCCTATCTACCAAGATGACATTTATCTAATTAAAGTCTTCTTCTCTTTTCCAACAAATGGTTTAAGTATGTTTTGGTGTCAAAGGAGGTCCTAGTTAGGTGAATGTTAGAATATTTGGACCAAGTTTTAACTAGTATAAGATCAGACCTAGAGGATATGTGAAAAAGCCTCTAAAAACCCTTGTAATGGATTAAACTGCTTTTACACAAAAACTTGAGAAACTTTTTCTCCTTTTTTCTTGAGAGATTCAAGGTTATTCTTCACTCCTCGATTCCTAGCTCAGAGTGGGGTGCGCTGTATGGAGAGATTGTCACTCCTCTTGTGGTTCACGCTTCAACCCACCTTCTATCAATCCCATAGTCAATCCTAGGTCAAGTATCTCCTCGGGTTTAAACCACCTCTTCCGCTTAGTTCCATCTTTTTTACCGAGTTGTTAGATCGAGCATTTCTCTTCTTCTCTGTCCTATTCATACAGTCTATTCCTTAAGACGAGCTTGATATCTTAGCAACTGGTGCCACATCATGTTTTGAATGGGGTTTTACATTCACCACCCTCCTTCATACTTCCTTGATGGTACCCGCTCTTTAGATCAATCTTGGAGAAGAGTGTTGATGAGGCCTCGGTACTAGCTCAAGCATCACTCTGAGAAGAACACGTGGAGGAACCCAAGGACTAACTTGAGAAAGAGAAGAACTCCGAAGCGCCTACCATACCACTGAGGATTATGAAGAGGAACATCCCAAGCGTCTACAGGACAAGATTCAATGCATACATACAAGGAGCTCTAAGATGCAACGATAGCACCTGAGGGCACCTGAGAAATACCGATAGACCTTAGCGCGAGAACAGTGAGCCTAGAAAACTCTTGGGAGTTGACTTTTTTTGGAAGGCATGAGTTTAGTATCTTCACTTTTTCGTTGAAGTGAAGACACCCTTAAGACGTCAAGGTATTGTACTCTTTTTCTCCACCTTGGGATTTTTCAACATGGTTTACCGAGGTGATTTTTAGTGAGGCAAGATCTCTTGATGCATCACATTCTTTACCATTGTTTATCTTTCTTAGAAATCCCTATGACGAAATAAGGTAAACAAGGGATGTGATCCTATCTACCAAGATGACATTTATCTAATTAAAGTCTTCTTCTCTTTTCCTACAAATGGTTTAAGTATGTTTTGGTGTCAACGGAGGTCCTAATTAGGAGAATGTTAGAATATTTGGACGAAGTTTTAACTAGTATAAGATCAGACCTAGAGGATATGTGAAAAAGCCTCTAAAAACCCTTGTAATGGATTAAACTGCTTTTACACAAAAACTTGAGGAACTTTTCTCCTTTTTTCTTGAGAGATTCAAGGTTATTCTTCACTCCTCGATTCCTAGCTCAGAGTGGGATGCGTTGTATCAAGAGATTGTCACTCCTCTTGTGGTTCACGCTTCAACCCACCTTCTATCAATCCCATAGTCAATCCTAGGTCAAGTATCTCCTCGGGTTTAAACCACCTCTTCCGCTTAGTTCCATCCTTTTTACCGAGTTGTTAGATCGAGCATTTCTCTTCTTCTCTGTCCTATTCATACAGTCTATTCCCTACGACAAGCTTGTTATCTTAGCAACCGGTGCCACATCATGTTTTGAATGGGGTTTTCCATTCACCACCCTCCTTTATACTTACTTGATGGTACCCGCTCTTTAGATCAATCTTGGAGAAGAGTGTTGATGAGGCCCCGGCACTAGTTCAACATCACTCTGAGAAGAACACGTGGAGGAACCCAAGGATTAACTTGACAAAGAGAAGAACTCCGAAGCGCCTACCATACCACTGAGGATTATGAAGAGGAACATCACAAGCGTCTACAGGACAAGATTCAATGCATACATACAAGCAGCTCTAAGATGCAAGGAGAGCACCTGAGGGCACCCGAGAAATACCGATAGACCTTAGCGCGAGAACAGTGAGCCTAGAAAACTCTTGGGAGTTGACTTTTTTTGGAAGGCATGAGTTTAGTATCTTCACTTTTTCGTTGAAGTGAAGACACCCTTAAGACGTCAAGGTATTGTACTCTTTTTCTCCACCTTGGGATTTTTCAACATGGTTTACCGAGGTGATTTTTAGTGAGGCAAGATCTCTTGATGCATCACATTCTTTACCATTGTTTATCTTTCTTAGAAATCCCTATGACGAAATAAGGTAAACAAGGGATGTGATCCTATCTACCAAGCTGACATTTATCTAATTAAAGTCTTCTTCTCTTTTCCTAAAAACAGTTTAAGTATGTTTTGGTGTTAAAGGAGGTCCCAATTAGGTGAATGTTAGAATATTTGGACCAAGTTTTAACTAGTATGAGATCAGACCAAGAAGATATGTGAAAAAGCTTCTAAAAACTCTTATAATGGATTAAACCGCTTCTACACAATAACTTGAGAAACTTTTTCTCCTTTTTTCTTGAGAGATTCAAGGTTATTCTTGACTCCTCGATTCCTAGCTCTGAGTGGGGTGCGCTGTATCAGAGATTGGTACTCCTCTTATGGTTCACGCTTCCACCCACCTTCTATCAATCCCATAGTTAATCCTAGGTCGAGTATCTCCTCGGGTGTAAACCACCTCTTCTGCTTAATTCCATCCTTTTTACCGAGTTGTTAGATCGAGCATTTCTCTTCTTCTCAGTCCTATTCATACAATCTATTCCCTAAGACGAGCTTGATATCTTAGCAACCGGTGCCACATCATGTTTTGAATGGGGTTTTCCATTCACCACCCTCCTTCATACTTGCTTGATGGTACCCGCTCTTTAGATCAATCTTGGAAAAGAGTGTTGATGAGGCCCCGACACTAGCTCAAGCATCACTCTGAGAATTACACGTGGAGGACCCGAGGACTAACTTGAGGAAGAAAAGAACTCCGAAGCTCCTACCATACCACTGAGGATTATGAAGAGGAACATCACAAGCATCTACTGGACACGATTCAATGAATACATACAAGGAGCTCTAACATGCGAGGAGAGCACCTAAGGGCACCCGAGAAATACCGATAGACCTTAGCGCGAGAACAGTGAGCCTAGAAAACTCTTGGGAGCTGACTTTTTTTGGAAGGCATGAGTTTAGTATCTTCACTTTTTCGTTGAAGTGAAGACACCCTTCAGACGTCAACGTATTGTACTCTTTTTCTCCACCTCGGGATTTTTCCACATGGTTTACCGAGGTGATTTTTAGTGAGGCAAGATCTCTTGATGCATCACATTCTTTACCATTGTTTATCTTTCTTAGAAATCCCTATGACGAAATAAGGTAAATAAGGGATGTGATCCTATCTACCAAGCTGACATTTATCTAATTAAAGTCTTCTTCTCTTTTCCTAAAAACAGTTTAAGTATGTTTTGGTGTTAAAGGAGGTCCCAATTAGGTGAATGTTAGAATATTTGGACCAAGTTTTAACTAGTATGAGATCAGACCAAGAAGATATGTGAAAAAGCTTCTAAAAACTCTTATAATGGATTAAACCGCTTCTACACAATAACTTGAGAAACTTTTTCTCCTTTTTTCTTGAGAGATTCAAGGTTATTCTTGACTCCTCGATTCCTAGCTCTGAGTGGGGTGCGCTGTATCAGAGATTGGTACTCCTCTTATGGTTCACGCTTCCACCCACCTTCTATCAATCCCATAGTTAATCCTAGGTCGAGTATCTCCTCGGGTTTAAACCACCTCTTCCGCTTAGTTCCATCCTTTTTACCGAGTAGTTAGATCGAGCATTTCTCTTCTTCTCAGTCCTATTCATACAATCTATTCCCTAAGACGAGCTTGATATCTTAGTAACCGGTGCCACATCATGTTTTGAATGGGGTTTTCCATTCACCACCCTCCTTCATACTTGCTTGATGGTACCCGCTCTTTAGATCAATCTTGGAAAAGAGTGTTGATGAGGCCCCGACACTAGCTCAAGCATCAATCTGAGAATTACACGTGGAGGACCCGAGGACTAACTTGAGGAAGAAAAGAACTCCGAAGCTCCTACCATACCACTGTGGATTATGAAGAGGAACATCACAAGCATCTACTGGACAAGATTCAATGAATACATACAAGGAGCTCTAACATGCGAGGAGAGCACCTAAGGGCACCCGAGAAATACCGATAGACCTTAGCGCGAGAACAGTGAGCCTAGAAAACTCTTGGGAGCTGACTTTTTTTGGAAGGCATGAGTTTAGCATCTTCACTTTTTCGTTGAAGTGAAGACACCCTTCAGACGTCAACGTATTGTACTCTTTTTCTCCACCTCGGGATTTTTCCACATGGTTTACCGAGGTGATTTTTAGTGAGGCAAGATCTCTTGACGCATCACATTCTTTACCATTGTTTATCTTTCTTAGAAATCCCTATGACGAAATAAGGTAAACAAGGGATGTGATCCTATCTACCAAGCTGACATTTATCTAATTAAAGTCTTCTTCTCTTTTCCTAAAAACAGTTTAAGTATGTTTTGGTGTTATAGGAGGTCCCAATTAGGTGAATGTTAGAATATTTGGACCAAGTTTTAACTAGTATGAGATCAGACCAAGAAGATATGTGAAAAAGCTTCTAAAAACTCTTATAATGGATTAAACCGCTTCTACACAATAACTGGAGAAACTTTTTCTCCTTTTTTCTTGAGAGATTCAAGGTTATTCTTGACTCCTCGATTCCTAGCTCTGAGTGGGGTGCGCTGTATCAGAGATTGGTACTCCTCTTATGGTTCACGCTTCCACCCACCTTCTATCAATCCCATAGTTAATCCTAGGTCGAGTATCTCCTCGGGTTTAAACCACCTCTTCCGCTTAGTTCCATCCTTTTTACTGAGTAGTTAGATCGAGCATTTCTCTTCTTCTCAGTCCTATTCATACAATCTATTCCCTAAGACGAGCTTGATATCTTAGTAACCGGTGCCACATCATGTTTTGAATGGGGTTTTCCATTCACCACCCTCCTTCATACTTGCTTGATGGTACCCGCTCTTTAGATCAATCTTGGAAAAGAGTGTTGATGAGGCCCCGGCACTAACTCAAGCATCACTCTAAGAATAACACGTGGAGGACCCGAGGACTAACTTGAGGAAGAAAAGAACTCCGAAGCTCCTACCATACCACTGAGGATTATGAAGAGGAACATCACAAGCATCTATAGGACAAGATTCAATGCATACATACAAGGAGCTCTAACATGCGAGGACAGCACCTAAGGGCACCCGAGAAATACCGATAGACCTTAGCGCGAGAACAGTGAGCCTAGAAAACTCTTGGGAGCTGACTTTTTTTGGAAGGCATGAGTTTAGTATCTTCACGTTTTCGTTGAAGTGAAGACTCCCTTAAGACGTTAAGGTATTGTACACTTTTTCTCCACCTCCGGATTTTTCCACATGGTTTACCGAGGTGATTTTTAGTGAGGCAAGATCTCTTGATGCATCACATTCTTTACCATTGTTTATCTTCCTTAGAAATCCCTATGACGAAATAAGGTAAACAAGGGATGTGATCCTATCTACCAAGATGACATTTATCTAATTAAAGTCTTCTTCTCTTTTCCTAAAAACGGTTTAAGTATGTTTTGGTGCCAAAGGAGGTCCGAATTAGGTGAATGTTAGAATATTTGGACCAAGTTTTAACTAGTATAAGATCAGACCTAGAGGATATTTGAAAAAGCCTCTAAAAACCCTTGTAATGGATTAAACTGCTTTTACACAAAAACTTGAGAAACTTTTTCTCCTTTTTTCTTGAGAGATTCAAGGTTATTCTTCACTCCTCGATTCCTAGCTCAGAGTGGGGTGCGCTGTATCAAGAGATTGTCACTCCTCTTGTGGTTCACGCTTCAACCCACCTTCTATCAATCCCATAGTCAATCCTAGGTCAAGTATCTCCTCGGGTTTAAACCACCTCTTCCGCTTAGTTCCATCTTTTTTACCGAGTTGTTAGATCGAGCATTTCTCTTCTTCTCTGTCCTATTCATACAGTCTATTCCTTAAGACGAGCTTGTTATCTTAGCAACCGGTGCCACATCATGTTTTGAATGGGGTTTTCCATTCACCACCCTCCTTTATACTTACTTGATGGTACCCGCTCTTTAGATCAATCTTGGAGAAGAGTGTTGATGAGGCCCCGGCACTAGTTCAAGCATCACTCTAAGAAGAACACGTGGAGGAACCCAAGGATTAACTTGACAAAGAGAAGAACTCCGAAGCGCCTACCATACCACTGAGGATTATGAAGAGGAACATCACAAGCGTCTACAGGACAAGATTCAATGCATACATACAAGGAGCTCTAAGATGCAAGGAGAGCACCTGAGGGCACCCGAGAAATACCGATAGACCTTAGCGCGAGAACAGTGAGCCTAGAAAACTCTTGGGAGTTGACTTTTTTTGGAAGGCATGAGTTTAGTATCTTCACTTTTTCATTGAAGTGAAGACACCCTTAAGACGTCAAGGTATTGTACTCTTTTTCTCCACCTTGGGATTTTTCAACATGGTTTACCGAGGTGATTTTTAGTGAGGCAAGATCTCTTGATGCATCACATTCTTTACCATTGTTTATCTTTCTTAGAAATCCCTATGACGAAATAAGGTAAACAAGGGATGTGATCCTATCTACCAAGCTGACATTTATCTAATTAAAGTCTTCTTCTCTTTTCCTAAAAATGGTTTACGTATGTTTTGGTGTTAAAGGAGGTCCCAATTTGGTGAATGTTAGAATATTTGGACCAAGTTTTAACTAGTATAAGATCAGACCTAGAGGATATGTGAAAAATCCTCTAAAAACTCTGATAATGGATTAAACCGCTTCTACACAATAACTTGAGAAACTTTTTCTCATTTTTTCTTGAGAGATTCAAGGTTATTCTTGACTCCTCGATTCTTAGCTCTGAGTGGGGTGCGCTGTATCAGAGATTGGTACTCCTCTTGTGGTTCACGCTTCCTCCCACCTTCTATCAATCCCATAGTTAATCCTAGGTCGAGTATCTCCTCGGGTGTAAACCACCTCTTCTGCTTAATTCCATCCTTTTTACCGAGTTGTTAGATCGAGCATTTCTCTTCTTCTCAGTCCTATTCATACAATCTATTCCCTAAGACGAGCTTGATATCTTAGCAACCGGTGCCACATCATGTTATGAATGGGGTTTTCCATTCACCACCCTCCTTCATACTTGCTTGATGGTACCCGCTCTTTAGATCAATCTTGGAAAAGAGTGTTGATGAGGCCCCGACACTAGCTCAAGCATCACTCTGAGAATTACACGTGGAGGACCCGAGGACTAACTTGAGGAAGAAAAGAACTCCGAAGCTCCTACCATATCACTGAGGATTATGAAGAGGAACATCACAAGCATCTACTGGACAAGATTCAATGAATACATACAAGGAGCTCTAACATGCGAGGAGAGCACCTAAGGGCACCCGAGAAATACCGATAGACCTTAGCGCGAGAACAGTGAGCCTAGAAAACTCTTGGGAGCTGACTTTTTTTGGAAGGCATGAGTTTAGCATCTTCACTTTTTCGTTGAAGTGAAGACACCCTTCAGACGTCAACGTATTGTACTCTTTTTCTCCACCTCGGGATTTTTCCACATGGTTTACCGAGGTGATTTTTAGTGAGGCAAGATCTCTTGACGCATCACATTCTTTACCATTGTTTATCTTTCTTAGAAATCCCTATGACGAAATAAGGTAAACAAGGGATGTGATCCTATCTACCAAGCTGACATTTATCTAATTAAAGTCTTCTTCTCTTTTCCTAAAAACAGTTTAAGTATGTTTTGGTGTTATAGGAGGTCCCAATTAGGTGAATGTTAGAATATTTGGACCAAGTTATAACTAGTATGAGATCAGACCAAGAAGATATGTGAAAAAGCTTCTAAAAACTCTTATAATGGATTAAACCGCTTCTACACAATAACTTGAGAAACTTTTTCTCCTTTTTTCTTGAGAGATTCAAGGTTATTCTTGACTCCTCGATTCCTAGCTCTGAGTGGGGTGCGCTGTATCAGAGATTGGTACTCCTCTTATGGTTCACGCTTCCACCCACCTTCTATCAATCCCATAGTTAATCCTAGGTCGAGTATCTCCTCGGGTTTAAACCACCTCTTCCGCTTAGTTCCATCCTTTTTACCGAGTAGTTAGATCGAGCATTTCTCTTCTTCTCAGTCCTATTCATACAATCTATTCCCTAAGACGAGCTTGATATCTTAGTAACCGGTGCCACATCATGTTTTGAATGGGGTTTTCCATTCACCACCCTCCTTCATACTTGCTTGATGGTACCCGCTCTTTAGATCAATCTTGGAAAAGAGTGTTGATGAGGCCCCGGCACTAACTCAAGCATCACTCTAAGAATAACACGTGGAGGACCCGAGGACTAACTTGAGGAAGAAAAGAACTCCGAAGCTCCTACCATACCACTGAGGATTATGAAGAGGAACATCACAAGCATCTATAGGACAAGATTCAATGCATACATACAAGGAGCTCTAACATGCGAGGACAGCACCTAAGGGCACCCGAGAAATACCGATAGACCTTAGCGCGAGAACAGTGAGCCTAGAAAACTCTTGGGAGCTGACTTTTTTTGGAAGGCATGAGTTTAGTATCTTTACTTTTTCGTTGAAGTGAAGACACCCTTAAGACGTTAAGGTATTGTACACTTTTTCTCCACCTCCGGATTTTTCCACATGGTTTACCGAGGTGATTTTTAGTGAGGCAAGATCTCTTGATGCATCACATTCTTTACCATTGTTTATCTTTCTTAGAAATCCCTATGACGAAATAAGGTAAACAAGGGATGTGATCCTATCTACCAAGATGACATTTATCTAATTAAAGTCTTCTTCTCTTTTCCTAAAAACGGTTTAAGTATGTTTTGGTGCCAAAGGAGGTCCGAATTAGGTGAATGTTAGAATATTTGGACCAAGTTTTAACTAGTATAAGATCAGACCTAGAGGATATGTGAAAAAGCCTCTAAAAACCCTTGTAATGGATTAAACTGCTTTTACACAAAAACTTGAGAAACTTTTTCTCCTTTTTTCTTGAGAGATTCAAGGTTATTCTTCACTCCTCGATTCCTAGCTCAGAGTGGGGTGCGCTGTATCAAGAGATTGTCACTCCTCTTGTGGTTCACGCTTCAACCCACCTTCTATCAATTCCATAGTCAATCCTAGGTCAAGTATCTCCTCGGGTTTAAACCACCTCTTCCGCTTAGTTCCATCTTTTTTACCGAGTTGTTAGATCGAGCATTTCTCTTCTTCTCTGTCCTATTCATACAGTCTATTCCTTAAGACGAGCTTGTTATCTTAGCAACCGGTGCCACATCATGTTTTGAATGGGGTTTTCCATTCACCACCCTCCTTTATACTTACTTGATGGTACCCGCTCTTTAGATCAATCTTGGAGAAGAGTGTTGACGAGGCCCCGACACTAGTTCAAGCATCACTCTGAGAAGAACACGAGGAGGAACGCAAGGATTAACTTGACAAAGAGAAGAACTCCGAAGCGCCTACCATACCACTGAGGATTATGAAGAGGAACATCACAAGCGTCTACAGGACAAGATTCAATGCATACATACAAGCAGCTCTAAGATGCAAGGAGAGCACCTGAGGGCACCCGAGAAATACCGATAGACCTTAGCGCGAGAACAGTGAGCCTAGAAAACTCTTGGGAGTTGACTTTTTTTGGAAGGCATGAGTTTAGTATCTTCACTTTTTCGTTGAAGTGAAGACACCCTTAAGACGTCAAGGTATTGTACTCTTTTTCTCCACCTTGGGATTTTTCAACATGGTTTACCGAGGTGATTTTTAGTGAGGCAAGATCTCTTGATGCATCACATTCTTTACCATTGTTTATCTTTCTTAGAAATCCCTATGACGAAATAAGGTAAACAAGGGATGTGATCCTATCTACCAAGCTGACATTTATCTAATTAAAGTCTTCTTCTCTTTTCCTAAAAATGGTTTACGTATGTTTTGGTGTTAAAGGAGGTCCCAATTTGGTGAATGTTAGAATATTTGGACCAAGTTTTAACTAGTATAAGATCAGACCTAGAGGATATGTGAAAAAGCCTCTAAAAACTCTTATAATGGATTAAACCGCTTCTACACAATAACTTGAGAAACTTTTTCTCATTTTTTCTTGAGAGATTCAAGGTTATTCTTGATTCCTCGATTCTTAGCTCTGAGTGGGGTGCGCTGTATCAGAGATTGGTACTCCTCTTGTGGTTCACGCTTCCTCCCACCTTCTATCAATCCCATAGTTAATCCTAGGTCGAGTATCTCCTCGGGTGTAAACCTCCTCTTCTGCTTAATTCCATCCTTTTTACCGAGTTGTTAGATCGAGCATTTCTCTTCTTCTCAGTCCTATTCATACAATCTATTCCCTAAGACGAGCTTGATATCTTAGTAACCGGTGCCACATCATGTTTTGAATGGGGTTTTCCATTCACCACCCTCCTTCATACTTGCTTGATGGTACCCGCTCTTTAGATCAATCTTGGAAAAGAGTGTTGATGAGGCCCCGACACTAGCTCAAGCATCACTCTGAGAATTACACGTGGAGGACCCGAGGACTAACTTGAGGAAGAAAAGAACTCCGAAGCTCCTACCATACCACTGTGGATTATGAAGAGGAACATCACAAGCATCTACTGGACAAGATTCAATGAATACATACAAGGAGCTCTAACATGCGAGGAGAGCACCTAAGGGCACCCGAGAAATACCGATAGACCTTAGCGCGAGAACAGTGAGCCTAGAAAACTCTTGGGAGCTGACTTTTTTTGGAAGGCATGAGTTTAGCATCTTCACTTTTTCGTTGAAGTGAAGACACCCTTCAGACGTCAACGTATTGTACTCTTTTTCTCCACCTCGGGATTTTTCCACATGGTTTACCGAGGTGATTTTTAGTGAGGCAAGATCTCTTGACGCATCACATTCTTTACCATTGTTTATCTTTCTTAGAAATCCCTATGACGAAATAAGGTAAACAAGGGATGTGATCCTATCTACCAAGCTGACATTTATCTAATTAAAGTCTTCTTCTCTTTTCCCAAAAACAGTTTAAGTATGTTTTGGTGTTATAGGAGGTCCCAATTAGGTGAATGTTAGAATATTTGGACCAAGTTTTAACTAGTATGAGATCAGACCAAGAAGATATGTGAAAAAGCTTCTAAAAACTCTTATAATGGATTAAACCGCTTCTACACAATAACTTGAGAAACTTTTTCTCCTTTTTTCTTGAGAGATTCAAGGTTATTCTTGACTCCTCGATTCCTAGCTCTGAGTGGGGTGCGCTGTATCAGAGATTGGTACTCCTCTTATGGTTCACGCTTCCACCCACCTTCTATCAATCCCATAGTTAATCCTAGGTCGAGTATCTCCTCGGGTTTAAACCACCTCTTCCGCTTAGTTCCATCCTTTTTACCGAGTAGTTAGATCGAGCATTTCTCTTCTTCTCAGTCCTATTCATACAATCTATTCCCTAAGACGAGCTTGATATCTTAGCAACCGGTGCCACATCATGTTTTGAATGGGGTTTTCCATTCACCACCCTCGTTCATACTTGCTTGATGGTACCCGCTATTTAGATCAATCTTGGAAAAGAGTGTTGATGAGGCCCCGGCACTAACTCAAGCATCACTCTAAGAATAACACGTGGAGGACCCGAGGACTAACTTGAGGAAGAAAAGAACTCCGAAGCTCCTACCATACCACTGTGGATTATGAAGAGGAACATCACAAGCATCTACTGGACAAGATTCAATGAATACATACAAGGAGCTCTAACATGCGAGGAGAGCACCTAAGGGCACCCGAGAAATACCGATAGACCTTAGCGCGAGAACAGTGAGCCTAGAAAACTCTTGGGAGCTGACTTTTTTTGGAAGGCATGAGTTTAGCATCTTCACTTTTTCGTTGAAGTGAAGACACCCTTCAGACGTCAACGTATTGTACTCTTTTTCTCCACCTCGGGATTTTTCCACATGGTTTACCGAGGTGATTTTTAGTGAGGCAAGATCTCTTGACGCATCACATTCTTTACCATTGTTTATCTTTCTTAGAAATCCCTATGACGAAATAAGGTAAACAAGGGATGTGATCCTATCTACCAAGCTGACATTTATCTAATTAAAGTCTTCTTCTCTTTTCCTAAAAACAGTTTAAGTATGTTTTGGTGTTATAGGAGGTCCCAATTAGGTGAATGTTAGAATATTTGGACCAAGTTTTAACTAGTATGAGATCAGACCAAGAAGATATGTGAAAAAGCTTCTAAAAACTCTTATAATGGATTAAACCGCTTCTACACAATAACTTGAGAAACTTTTTCTCCTTTTTTCTTGAGAGATTCAAGGTTATTCTTGACTCCTCGATTCCTAGCTCTGAGTGGGGTGCGCTGTATCAGAGATTGGTACTCCTCTTATGGTTCACGCTTCCACCCACCTTCTATCAATCCCATAGTTAATCCTAGGTCGAGTATCTCCTCGGGTTTAAACCACCTCTTCCGCTTAGTTCCATCCTTTTTACCGAGTAGTTAGATCGAGCATTTCTCTTCTTCTCAGTCCTATTCATACAATCTATTCCCTAAGACGAGCTTGATATCTTAGTAACCGATGCCACATCATGTTTTGAATGGGGTTTTCCATTCACCACCCTCCTTCATACTTGCTTGATGGTACCCGCTCTTTAGATCAATCTTGGAAAAGAGTGTTGATGAGGCCCCGACACTAGCTCAAGCATCACTCTGAGAATTACACGTGGAGGACCCGAGGACTAACTTGAGGAAGAAAAGAACTCCGAAGCTCCTACCATACCACTGTGGATTATGAAGAGGAACATCACAAGCATCTACTGGACAAGATTCAATGAATACATACAAGGAGCTCTAACATGCGAGGAGAGCACCTAAGGGCACCCGAGAAATACCGATAGACCTTAGCGCGAGAACAGTGAGCCTAGAAAACTCTTGGGAGCTGACTTTTTTTGGAAGGCATGAGTTTAGCATCTTCACTTTTTCGTTGAAGTGAAGACACCCTTCAGACGTCAACGTATTGTACTCTTTTTCTCCACCTCGGGATTTTTCCACATGGTTTACCGAGGTGATTTTTAGTGAGGCAAGATCTCTTGACGCATCACATTCTTTACCATTGTTTATCTTTCTTAGAAATCCCTATGACGAAATAAGGTAAACAAGGGATGTGATCCTATCTACCAAGCTGACATTTATCTAATTAAAGTCTTCTTCTCTTTTCCCAAAAACAGTTTAAGTATGTTTTGGTGTTATAGGAGGTCCCAATTAGGTGAATGTTAGAATATTTGGACCAAGTTTTAACTAGTATGAGATCAGACCAAGAAGATATGTGAAAAAGCTTCTAAAAACTTTTATAATGGATTAAACCGCTTCTACACAATAACTTGAGAAACTTTTTCTCCTTTTTTCTTGAGAGATTCAAGGTTATTCTTGACTCCTCGATTCCTAGCTCTGAGTGGGGTGCGCTGTATCAGAGATTGGTACTCCTCTTATGGTTCACGCTTCCACCCACCTTCTATCAATCCCATAGTTAATCCTAGGTCGAGTATCTCCTCGGGTTTAAACCACCTCTTCCGCTTAGTTCCATCCTTTTTACCGAGTAGTTAGATCGAGCATTTCTCTTCTTCTCAGTCCTATTCATACAATCTATTCCCTAAGACGAGCTTGATATCTTAGCAACCGGTGCCACATCATGTTTTGAATGGGGTTTTCCATTCACCACCCTCGTTCATACTTGCTTGATGGTACCCGCTATTTAGATCAATCTTGGAAAAGAGTGTTGATGAGGCCCCGGCACTAACTCAAGCATCACTCTAAGAATAACACGTGGAGGACCCGAGGACTAACTTGAGGAAGAAAAGAACTCCGAAGCTCCTACCATACCACTGTGGATTATGAAGAGGAACATCACAAGCATCTACTGGACAAGATTCAATGAATACATACAAGGAGCTCTAACATGCGAGGAGAGCACCTAAGGGCACCCGAGAAATACCGATAGACCTTAGCGCGAGAACAGTGAGCCTAGAAAACTCTTGGGAGCTGACTTTTTTTGGAAGGCATGAGTTTAGCATCTTCACTTTTTCGTTGAAGTGAAGACACCCTTCAGACGTCAACGTATTGTACTCTTTTTCTCCACCTCGGGATTTTTCCACATGGTTTACCGAGGTGATTTTTAGTGAGGCAAGATCTCTTGACGCATCACATTCTTTACCATTGTTTATCTTTCTTAGAAATCCCTATGACGAAATAAGGTAAACAAGGGATGTGATCCTATCTACCAAGCTGACATTTATCTAATTAAAGTCTTCTTCTCTTTTCCTAAAAACAGTTTAAGTATGTTTTGGTGTTATAGGAGGTCCCAATTAGGTGAATGTTAGAATATTTGGACCAAGTTTTAACTAGTATGAGATCAGACCAAGAAGATATGTGAAAAAGCTTCTAAAAACTCTTATAATGGATTAAACCGCTTCTACACAATAACTTGAGAAACTTTTTCTCCTTTTTTCTTGAGAGATTCAAGGTTATTCTTGACTCCTCGATTCCTAGCTCTGAGTGGGGTGCGCTGTATCAGAGATTGGTACTCCTCTTATGGTTCACGCTTCCACCCACCTTCTATCAATCCCATAGTTAATCCTAGGTCGAGTATCTCCTCGGGTTTAAACCACCTCTTCCGCTTAGTTCCATCCTTTTTACCGAGTAGTTAGATCGAGCATTTCTCTTCTTCTCAGTCCTATTCATACAATCTATTCCCTAAGACGAGCTTGATATCTTAGTAACCGATGCCACATCATGTTTTGAATGGGGTTTTCCATTCACCACCCTCCTTCATACTTGCTTGATGGTACCCGCTCTTTAGATCAATCTTGGAAAAGAGTGTTGATGAGGCCCCGACACTAGCTCAAGCATCACTCTGAGAATTACACGTGGAGGACCCGAGGACTAACTTGAGGAAGAAAAGAACTCCGAAGCTCCTACCATACCACTGTGGATTATGAAGAGGAACATCACAAGCATCTACTGGACAAGATTCAATGAATACATACAAGGAGCTCTAACATGCGAGGAGAGCACCTAAGGGCACCCGAGAAATACCGATAGACCTTAGCGCGAGAACAGTGAGCCTAGAAAACTCTTGGGAGCTGACTTTTTTTGGAAGGCATGAGTTTAGCATCTTCACTTTTTCGTTGAAGTGAAGACACCCTTCAGACGTCAACGTATTGTACTCTTTTTCTCCACCTCGGGATTTTTCCACATGGTTTACCGAGGTGATTTTTAGTGAGGCAAGATCTCTTGACGCATCACATTCTTTACCATTGTTTATCTTTCTTAGAAATCCCTATGACGAAATAAGGTAAACAAGGGATGTGATCCTATCTACCAAGCTGACATTTATCTAATTAAAGTCTTCTTCTCTTTTCCCAAAAACAGTTTAAGTATGTTTTGGTGTTATAGGAGGTCCCAATTAGGTGAATGTTAGAATATTTGGACCAAGTTTTAACTAGTATGAGATCAGACCAAGAAGATATGTGAAAAAGCTTCTAAAAACTCTTATAATGGATTAAACCGCTTCTACACAATAACTTGAGAAACTTTTTCTCCTTTTTTCTTGAGAGATTCAAGGTTATTCTTGACTCCTCGATTCCTAGCTCTGAGTGGGGTGCGCTGTATCAGAGATTGGTACTCCTCTTATGGTTCACGCTTCCACCCACCTTCTATCAATCCCATAGTTAATCCTAGGTCGAGTATCTCCTCGGGTTTAAACCACCTCTTCCGCTTAGTTCCATCCTTTTTACCGAGTAGTTAGATCGAGCATTTCTCTTCTTCTCAGTCCTATTCATACAATCTATTCCCTAAGACGAGCTTGATATCTTAGCAACCGGTGCCACATCATGTTTTGAATGGGGTTTTCCATTCACCACCCTCGTTCATACTTGCTTGATGGTACCCGCTATTTAGATCAATCTTGGAAAAGAGTGTTGATGAGGCCCCGGCACTAGCTCAAGCATCACTCTAAGAATAACACGTGGAGGACCCGAGGACTAACTTGAGGAAGAAAAGAACTCCGAAGCTCCTACCATACCACTGTGGATTATGAAGAGGAACATCACAAGCATCTACTGGACAAGATTCAATGAATACATACAAGGAGCTCTAACATGCG
Organism: Cardamine chenopodiifolia; assembly: GCA_963922655.1. Taxonomy (NCBI): domain Eukaryota; kingdom Viridiplantae; phylum Streptophyta; class Magnoliopsida; order Brassicales; family Brassicaceae; genus Cardamine; species Cardamine chenopodiifolia. The sequence goes on along the minus strand of OZ000476.1, from coordinate 8,456,790 downwards.
AGGAGAGCACCTAAGGGCACCCGAGAAATACCGATAGACCTTAGCGCGAGAACAGTGAGCCTAGAAAACTCTTGGGAGCTGACTTTTTTTGGAAGGCATGAGTTTAGCATCTTCACTTTTTCGTTGAAGTGAAGACACCCTTCAGACGTCAACGTATTGTACTCTTTTTCTCCACCTCGGGATTTTTCCACATGGTTTACTGAGGTGATTTTTAGTGAGGCAAGATCTCTTGACGCATCACATTCTTTACCATTGTTTATCTTTCTTAGAAATCCCTATGACGAAATAAGGTAAACAAGGGATGTGATCCTATCTACCAAGCTGACATTTATCTAATTAAAGTCTTCTTCTCTTTTCCTAAAAACAGTTTAAGTATGTTTTGGTGTTATAGGAGGTCCCAATTAGGTGAATGTTAGAATATTTGGACCAAGTTTTAACTAGTATGAGATCAGACCAAGAAGATATGTGAAAAAGCTTCTAAAAACTCTTATAATGGATTAAACCGCTTCTACACAATAACTTGAGAAACTTTTTCTCCTTTTTTCTTGAGAGATTCAAGGTTATTCTTGACTCCTCGATTCCTAGCTCTGAGTGGGGTGCGCTGTATCAGAGATTGGTACTCCTCTTATGGTTCACGCTTCCACCCACCTTCTATCAATCCCATAGTTAATCCTAGGTCGAGTATCTCCTCGGGTTTAAACCACCTCTTCCGCTTAGTTCCATCCTTTTTACCGAGTAGTTAGATCGAGCATTTCTCTTCTTCTCAGTCCTATTCATACAATCTATTCCCTAAGACGAGCTTGATATCTTAGTAACCGATGCCACATCATGTTTTGAATGGGGTTTTCCATTCACCACCCTCCTTCATACTTGCTTGATGGTACCCGCTCTTTAGATCAATCTTGGAAAAGAGTGTTGATGAGGCCCCGACACTAGCTCAAGCATCACTCTGAGAATTACACGTGGAGGACCCGAGGACTAACTTGAGGAAGAAAAGAACTCCGAAGCTCCTACCATACCACTGTGGATTATGAAGAGGAACATCACAAGCATCTACTGGACAAGATTCAATGAATACATACAAGGAGCTCTAACATGCGAGGAGAGCACCTAAGGGCACCCGAGAAATACCGATAGACCTTAGCGCGAGAACAGTGAGCCTAGAAAACTCTTGGGAGCTGACTTTTTTTGGAAGGCATGAGTTAAGCATCTTCACTTTTTCGTTGAAGTGAAGACACCCTTCAGACGTCAACGTATTGTACTCTTTTTCTCCACCTCGGGATTTTTCCACATGGTTTACCGAGGTGATTTTTAGTGAGGCAAGATCTCTTGACGCATCACATTCTTTACCATTGTTTATCTTTCTTAGAAATCCCTATGACGAAATAAGGTAAACAAGGGATGTGATCCTATCTACCAAGCTGACATTTATCTAATTAAAGTCTTCTTCTCTTTTCCCAAAAACAGTTTAAGTATGTTTTGGTGTTATAGGAGGTCCCAATTAGGTGAATGTTAGAATATTTGGACCAAGTTTTAACTAGTATGAGATCAGACCAAGAAGATATGTGAAAAAGCTTCTAAAAACTCTTATAATGGATTAAACCGCTTCTACACAATAACTTGAGAAACTTTTTCTCCTTTTTTCTTGAGAGATTCAAGGTTATTCTTGACTCCTCGATTCCTAGCTCTGAGTGGGGTGCGCTGTATCAGAGATTGGTACTCCTCTTATGGTTCACGCTTCCACCCACCTTCTATCAATCCCATAGTTAATCCTAGGTCGAGTATCTCCTCGGGTTTAAACCACCTCTTCCGCTTAGTTCCAACCTTTTTACCGAGTAGTTAGATCGAGCATTTCTCTTCTTCTCAGTCCTATTCATACAATCTATTCCCTAAGACGAGCTTGATATCTTAGTAACCGGTGCCACATCATGTTTTGAATGGGGTTTTCCATTCACCACCCTCCTTCATACTTGCTTGATGGTACCCGCTATTTAGATCAATCTTGGAAAAGAGTGTTGATGAGGCCCCGGCACTAACTCAAGCATCACTCTAAGAATAACACGTGGAGGACCCGAGGACTAACTTGAGGAAGAAAAGAACTCCGAAGCTCCTACCATACCACTGTGGATTATGAAGAGGAACATCACAAGCATCTACTGGACAAGATTCAATGAATACATACAAGGAGCTCTAACATGCGAGGAGAGCACCTAAAGGCACCCGAGAAATACCGATAGACCTTAGCGCGAGAACAGTGAGCCTAGAAAACTCTTGGGAGCTGACTTTTTTTGGAAGGCATGAGTTTAGCATCTTCACTTTTTCGTTGAAGTGAAGACACCCTTCAGACGTCAACGTATTGTACTCTTTTTCTCCACCTCGGGATTTTTCCACATGGTTTACCGAGGTGATTTTTAGTGAGGCAAGATCTCTTGACGCATCACATTCTTTACCATTATTTATCTTTCTTAGAAATCCCTATGACGAAATAAGGTAAACAAGGGATGTGATCCTATCTACCAAGCTGACATTTATCTAATTAAAGTCTTCTTCTCTTTTCCTAAAAACAGTTTAAGTATGTTTTGGTGTTATAGGAGGTCCCAATTAGGTGAATGTTAGAATATTTGGACCAAGTTTTAACTAGTATGAGATCAGACCAAGAAGATATGTGAAAAAGCTTCTAAAAACTCTTATAATGGATTAAACCGCTTCTACACAATAACTTGAGAAACTTTTTCTCCTTTTTTCTTGAGAGATTCAAGGTTATTCTTGACTCCTCGATTCCTAGCTCTGAGTGGGGTGCGCTGTATCAGAGATTGGTACTCCTCTTATGGTTCACGCTTCCACCCACCTTCTATCAATCCCATAGTTAATCCTAGGTCGAGTATCTCCTCGGGTTTAAACCACCTCTTCCGCTTAGTTCCATCCTTTTTACCGAGTAGTTAGATCGAGCATTTCTCTTCTTCTCAGTCCTATTCATACAATCTATTCCCTAAGACGAGCTTGATATCTTAGTAACCGATGCCACATCATGTTTTGAATGGGGTTTTCCATTCACCACCCTCCTTCATACTTGCTTGATGGTACCCGCTCTTTAGATCAATCTTGGAAAAGAGTGTTGATGAGGCCCCGACACTAGCTCAAGCATCACTCTGAGAATTACACGTGGAGGACCCGAGGACTAACTTGAGGAAGAAAAGAACTCCGAAGCTCCTACCATACCACTGTGGATTATGAAGAGGAACATCACAAGCATCTACTGGACAAGATTCAATGAATACATACAAGGAGCTCTAACATGCGAGGAGAGCACCTAAGGGCACCCGAGAAATACCGATAGACCTTAGCGCGAGAACAGTGAGCCTAGAAAACTCTTGGGAGCTGACTTTTTTTGGAAGGCATGAGTTAAGCATCTTCACTTTTTCGTTGAAGTGAAGACACCCTTCAGACGTCAACGTATTGTACTCTTTTTCTCCACCTCGGGATTTTTCCACATGGTTTACCGAGGTGATTTTTAGTGAGGCAAGATCTCTTGACGCATCACATTCTTTACCATTGTTTATCTTTCTTAGAAATCCCTATGACGAAATAAGGTAAACAAGGGATGTGATCCTATCTACCAAGCTGACATTTATCTAATTAAAGTCTTCTTCTCTTTTCCCAAAAACAGTTTAAGTATGTTTTGGTGTTATAGGAGGTCCCAATTAGGTGAATGTTAGAATATTTGGACCAAGTTTTAACTAGTATGAGATCAGACCAAGAAGATATGTGAAAAAGCTTCTAAAAACTCTTATAATGGATTAAACCGCTTCTACACAATAACTTGAGAAACTTTTTCTCCTTTTTTCTTGAGAGATTCAAGGTTATTCTTGACTCCTCGATTCCTAGCTCTGAGTGGGGTGCGCTGTATCAGAGATTGGTACTCCTCTTATGGTTCACGCTTCCACCCACCTTCTATCAATCCCATAGTTAATCCTAGGTCGAGTATCTCCTCGGGTTTAAACCACCTCTTCCGCTTAGTTCCAACCTTTTTACCGAGTAGTTAGATCGAGCATTTCTCTTCTTCTCAGTCCTATTCATACAATCTATTCCCTAAGACGAGCTTGATATCTTAGTAACCGGTGCCACATCATGTTTTGAATGGGGTTTTCCATTCACCACCCTCCTTCATACTTGCTTGATGGTACCCGCTATTTAGATCAATCTTGGAAAAGAGTGTTGATGAGGCCCCGGCACTAACTCAAGCATCACTCTAAGAATAACACGTGGAGGACCCGAGGACTAACTTGAGGAAGAAAGGAACTCCGAAGCTCCTACCATACCACTGTGGATTATGAAGAGGAACATCACAAGCATCTACTGGACAAGATTCAATGAATACATACAAGGAGCTCTAACATGCAAGGAGAGCACCTAAGGGCACCCGAGAAATACCGATAGACCTTAGCGCGAGAACAGTGAGCCTAGAAAACTCTTGGGAGCTGACTTTTTTTGGAAGGCATGAGTTTAGCATCTTCACTTTTTCGTTGAAGTGAAGACACCCTTCAGACGTCAACGTATTGTACTCTTTTTCTCCACCTCGGGATTTTTCCACATGGTTTACCGAGGTGATTTTTAGTGAGGCAAGATCTCTTGACGCATCACATTCTTTACCATTGTTTATCTTTCTTAGAAATCCCTATGACGAAATAAGGTAAACAAGGGATGTGATCCTATCTACCAAGCTGACATTTATCTAATTAAAGTCTTCTTCTCTTTTCCTAAAAACAGTTTAAGTATGTTTTGGTGTTATAGGAGGTCCCAATTAGGTGAATGTTAGAATATTTGGACCAAGTTATAACTAGTATGAGATCAGACCAAGAAGATATGTGAAAAAGCTTCTAAAAACTCTTATAATGGATTAAACCGCTTCTACACAATAACTTGAGAAACTTTTTCTCCTTTTTTCTTGAGAGATTCAAGGTTATTCTTGACTCCTCGATTCCTAGCTCTGAGTGGGGTGCGCTGTATCAGAGATTGGTACTCCTCTTATGGTTCACGCTTCCACCCACCTTCTATCAATCCCATAGTTAATCCTAGGTCGAGTATCTCCTCGGGTTTAAACCACCTCTTCCGCTTAGTTCCATCCTTTTTACCGAGTAGTTAGATCGAGCATTTCTCTTCTTCTTAGTCCTATTCATACAATCTATTCCCTAAGACGAGCTTGATATCTTAGTAACCGGTGCCACATCATGTTTTGAATGGGGTTTTCCATTCACCACCCTCCTTCATACTTGCTTGATGGTACCCGCTATTTAGATCAATCTTGGAAAAGAGTGTTGATGAGGCCCCGGCACTAACTCAAGCATCACTCTAAGAATAACACGTGGAGGACCCGAGGACTAACTTGAGGAAGAAAAGAACTCCGACGCTCCTACCATACCACTGAGGATTATGAAGAGGAACATCACAAGCATCTATAGGACAAGATTCAATGCATACATACAAGGAGCTCTAACATGCGAGGAGAGCACCTAAGGGCACCCGAGAAATACCGATAGACCTTAGCGCGAGAACAGTGAGCCTAGAAAACTCTTGGGAGCTGACTTTTTTTGGAAGGCATGAGTTTAGTATCTTCACTTTTTCGTTGAAGTGAAGACACCCTTAAGACGTTAAGGTATTGTACTCTTTTTCTCCACCTCCGGATTTTTCCACATGGTTTACCGAGGTGATTTTTAGTGAGGCAAGATCTCTTGATGCATCACATTCTTTACCATTGTTTATCTTTCTTAGAAATCCCTATGACGAAATAAGGTAAACAAGGGATGTGATCCTATCTACCAAGATGACATTTATCTAATTAAAGTCTTCTTCTCTTTTCCTAAAAACGGTTTAAGTGTGTTTTGGTGCCGAAGGAGGTCCGAATTAGGTGAATGTTAGAATATTTGGACCAAGTTTTAACTAGTATAAGATCAGACCTAGAGGATATGTGAAAAAGCCTCTAAAAACCCTTGTAATGGATTAAACTGCTTTTACACAAAAACTTGAGAAACTTTTTCTCCTTTTTTCTTGAGAGATTCAAGGTTATTCTTCACTCCTCGATTCCTAGCTCAGAGTGGGGTGCGCTGTATCAAGAGATTGTCACTCCTCTTGTGGTTCACGCTTCAACCCACCTTCTATCAATCCCATAGTCAATCCTAGGTCAAGTATCTACTCGGGTTTAAACCACCTCTTCCGCTTAGTTCCATCTTTTTTACCGAGTTGTTAGATCGAGCATTTCCCTTCTTCTCTGTCCTATTCATACAGTCTATTCCTTAAGACGAGCTTGATATCTTAGCAACCGGTGCCACATCATGTTTTGAATGGGGTTTTACATTCACCACCCTCCTTCATACTTCCTTGATGGTACCCGCTCTTTAGATCAATCTTGGAGAAGAGTGTTCATGAGGCCTCGGCACTAGCTCAAGCATCACTCTGAGAAGAACACGTGGAGGAACCCAAGGACTAACTTGAGAAAGAGAAGAACTCCGAAGCGCCTACCATACCACTGAGGATTATGAAGAGGAACATCACAAGCGTCTACAGGACAAGATTCAATGCATACATACAAGGAGCTCTAAGATGCAACGAGAGCACCTGAGGGCACCTGAGAAATACCGAAAGACCTTAGCGCGAGAACAGTGAGCCTAGAAAACTCTTGGGAGTTGACTTTTTTTGGAAGGCATGAGTTTAGTATCTTCACTTTTTCGTTGAAGTGAAGACACCCTTAAGACGTCAAGGTATTGTACTCTTTTTCTCCACCTTGGGATTTTTCAACATGGTTTACCGAGGTGATTTTTAGTGAGGCAAGATCTCTTGATGCATCACATTCTTTACCATTGTTTATCTTTCTTAGAAATCCCTATGACGAAATAAGGTAAACAAGGGATGTGATCCTATCTACCAAGATGACATTTATCTAATAAAAGTCTTATTCTCTTTTCCTACAAATGGTTTAAGTATGTTTTGGTGTCAAAGGAGGTCCTAATTAGGTGAATGTTAGAATATTTGGACCAAGTTTTAACTAGTATAAGATCAGACCTAGAGGATATGTGAAAAAGCCTCTAAAAACCCTTGTAATGGATTAAACTGCTTTTACACAAAAACTTGAGAAACTTTTCTCCTTTTTTCTTGAGAGATTCAAGGTTATTCTTCACTCCTCGATTCCTAGCTCAGAGTGGGATGCGTTGTATCAAGAGATTGTCACTCCTCTTGTGGTTCACGCTTCAACCCACCTTCTATCAATCCCATAGTCAATCCTAGGTCAAGTATCTCCTCGGGTTTAAACCACCTCTTCCGCTTAGTTCCATCCTTTTTACCGAGTTGTTAGATCGAGCATTTCTCTTCTTCTCTGTCCTATTCATACAGTCTATTCCCTAAGACAAGCTTGTTATCTTAGCAACCGGTGCCACATCATGTTTTGAATGGGGTTTTCCATTCACCACCCTCCTTTATACTTACTTGATGGTACCCGCTCTTTAGATCAATCTTGGAGAAGAGTGTTGATGAGGCCCCGGCACTAGTTCAAGCATCACTCTGAGAAGAACACGTGGAGGAACCCAAGGATTAACTTGACAAAGAGAAGAACTCCGAAGCGCCTACCATACCACTGAGGATTATGAAGAGGAACATCACAAGCGTCTACAGGACAAGATTCAATGCATACATACAAGGAGCTCTAAGATGCAAGGAGAGCACCTGAGGGCACCCGAGAAATACCGATAGACCTTAGCGCGAGAACAGTGAGCCTAGAAAACTCTTGGGAGTTGACTTTTTTTGGAAGGCATGAGTTTAGTATCTTCACTTTTTCGTTGAAGTGAAGACACCCTTAAGATGTCAAGGTATTGTACTCTTTTTCTCCACCTTGGGATTTTTCAACATGGTTTACCGAGGTGATTTTTAGTGAGGCAAGATCTCTTGATGCATCACATTCTTTACCATTGTTTATCTTTCTTAGAAATCCCTATGACGAAATAAGGTAAACAAGGGATGTGATCCTATCTACCAAGCTGACATTTATCTAATTAAAGTCTTCTTCTCTTTTCCTAAAAACGGTTTACGTATGTTTTGGTGTTAAAGGAGGTCCCAATTTGGTGAATGTTAGAATATTTGGACCAAGTTTTAACTAGTATAAGATCAGACCTAGAGGATATGTGAAAAAGCCTCTAAAAACTCTTATAATGGATTAAACCGCTTCTACACAATAACTTGAGAAACTTTTTCTCCTTTTTTCTTGAGAGATTCAAGGTTATTCTTGACTCCTCGATTCTTAGCTCTGAGTGGGGTGCGCTGTATCAGAGATTGGTACTCCTCTTGTGGTTCACGCTTCCTCCCACCTTCTATCAATCCCATAGTTAATCCTAGGTCGAGTATCTCCTCGGGTGTAAACCACCTCTTCTGCTTAATTCCATCCTTTTTACCGAGTAGTTAGATCGAGCATCTCTCTTCTTCTCAGTCCTATTCATACAATCTATTCCCTAAGACGAGCTTGATATCTTAGCAACCGGTGCCACATCATGTTTTCAATGGGGTTTTCCATTCAACACCCTCCTTCATACTTGTTTGATGGTACCCGCTCTTTAGATCAATCTTGGAGAAGAGTGTTGATGAGGCCCCGGCAGTAGCTCAAGCATCACTCTGAGAATAACACCTGGAGGACCCGAAGACTAACTTGAGTATTATGAAGAGGAACATCACAAGCATCTACAGGACAAGATTCAATGCATACATACAAGGAGCTCTAAGATGCGAGGAGAGCACCTAAGGGCACCCGAGAAATACCGATAGACCTTAGCGCGAGAACAGTGAGCCTAGAAAACTCTTGGGAGCTGATTTTTTTGGAAGGCATGAGTATAGTATCTTCACTTTTTCGTTGAAGTAAAGACACCCTTAAGACGTCAAGGTATTGTACTCTTTTTCTCCACCTCGGGATTTTTCCACATGGTTCACCGAGGTGATTTTTAGTGAGGCAAGATCTCTTGATGCATCACATTCTTTACCATTGTTTATCTTTCTTAGAAATCCCTATGACGAAATAAGGTAAACAAGGGATGTGATCCTATCTACCAAGATGACATTTATCTAATTAAAGTCTTCTTCTCTTTTCCTAAAAACGGTTTAAGTATATTTTCGTGTCAAAGGAGGTCCGAATTAGGTGAATGTTAGAATATTTGGACCAAGTTTTAATTAGTATAAGATCAGACCTAGAGGAAATGTGAAAAAGCCTCTAAAAACTCTTGTAATGGATTAAACCGCTTTTACACAAAAACTTGAGAAACTTTTTCTCCTTTTTTCTTGAGAGATTCAAGGTTATTCTTCACTCCTCGATTCCTAGCACTGAGTGGGGTGCGCTGTATCAAGAGATTGGTACTCCTCTTGTGGTTCACACTTCCACCCACCTTCTATCAATCCCATAGTCAATCCGAGGTCGAGTATCTCCTCGGGTTTAAACCACCTCTTCCGCTTAGTTCCATCCTTTTTACCGAGTAATTAGATCGAGCTTCTCTCTTCTTCTCAGACCTATTCATACAATCTATTCCCTAAGACGAGCTTGATATCTTAGCAACCAGTGCCACATCATGTTTTGAATGGGGTTTTCCATTCACCACCCTCCTTCATACTTGCTTGATTGTACCCGCTCTTTAGATCAATCTTGGAGAAGAGTGTTGATGAGGCCCCGACACTAGCTCAAGCATCACTCTGAGAAGAACACGTGGAGGAACCCGCAGACTAACTTGAGGAAGAAAAGAACTCCGAAGCTCCTAGCATACCACTGAGGATTATGAAGAGGAACATCACAAGCGTGTACAGGACAAGATTCAATGCATACATACAAGGAGCTCTAAGATGCAAGGAGAGCACCTGAGGGCACCCGAGAAATACCGATAGACCTTAGCGCGAGAACAATGAGCCTAGAAAACTCTTGGGAGCTGACTTTTTTTGGAAGGCATGAGTTTAGTATCTTCACTTTTTCGTTGAAGTGAAGACACCCTTAAGACGTCAAGGTATTGTACTCTTTTTCTCCACCTCGGGATTTTTCCACACATTCTTTACCGAGGTGATTTTTAGTGAGGCAAGATCCCTTGATGCATCACATTCTTTACCATTGTTTATCTTTCTTAGAAATCCCTATGACGAAATAAGGTAAACAAGGGATGTGATCCTATCTACCAAGCTGACATTTATCTAATTAAAGTCTTCTTCTCTTTTACTAAAAACGGTTTAAGTATGTTTTGGTGTCAAAGGAGGTCTGATTTAGGTGAATGTTAGAATATTTGGACCAAGTTTTAACTAGTATAAGATCAGACCTAGAGGATATGTGAAAAAGCCTCAAAAAACCCTTGTAATGGATTAAACTGCTTTTACACAAAAACTTGAGAAACTTTTTCTCCTTTTTTCTTGAGAGATTCAAGGTTATTCTTCACTCCTCGATTCCTAGCTAAGAGTGGGGTGCGCTGTATCAAGAGATTGTCACTCCACTTGTGGTTCACGCTTCAACCCACCTTCTATCAATCCCATAGTCAATCCTAGGTCAAGTATCTCCTCGGGTTTAAACCACCTCTTCCGCTTAGTTCCATCCTTTTTACCGAGTTGTTAGATCAAGCATTTCTCTTCTTCTCTGTCCTATTCATACAGTCTATTCCCTAAGACGTGCTTGATATCTTAGCAACCGGTGCGACATCATGTTTTGAATGGGGTTTTCCATTCACCACCCTCCTTCATACTTACTTGATGGTACCTGCTCTTTAGATCAATCTTGGAGAAGAGTGTTGATGAGGCCCCAGCACTAGCTCAAGCATCAGTCTGAGAAGAACACGTGGAGGAACCCGAGGAATAACTTGAGAAAGAGAAGAACTCTAAAGCGCCTACCATACCACTGAGGATTATGAAGAGGAACATCACAAGCGTCAACAGGAGAAGATTCAATGCATACATACAAGGAGCTCTAAGATGCAAGGAGAGCACCTGAGGGCACCCGAGAAATACCGATAGACCTTAGCGAGAACAGTGAGCCTAGAAAACTCTTGGGAGCTGACTTTTTTTGGAAGGCATGAGTTTAGTATTTTCACTTTTTCGTTGAAGTGAAGACACCCTTAAGACGTCAAGGTATTGTACTCTTTTACTCCACCTCGGGATTTTTCCACATGGTTTACCGAGGTGATTTTGAGTGAGGCAAGATCTCTTGATGCATCACATTCTTTACCATTGTTTATCTTTCTTAGAAATCCCTATGACGAAATAAGGTAAACAAGGGATGTGATCCTATCTACCAAGCTGACATTTATCTAATTAAAGTCTTCTTCTCGTTTCCTAAAAACGGTTTAAGTATGTTTTGGTGTCAAAGTAGGTCTGAATTAGGTGAATGTTAGAATATTTGGACCAAGTTTTAACTAGTATAAGATCAGACCTAGAGGATATGTGAAAAAGCCTCTAAAAGCTCTTGTAATGGATTAAATTTTTTTACACAAAAACTTGAGAAACTTTTTCTCCTTTTTTCTTGAGAGATTCAAGGTTATTCTTCACTCCTCGATTCCTAGCTAAGAGTGGGGTGCGCTGTATCAAGAGATTGTCACTCCACTTGTGGGTCACGCTTCAACCCACCTTCTATAAATCCCATAGTCAATCCTAGGTCAAGTATCTCCTCGGGTTTAAACCACCTCTTCCGCTTAGTTCCATCCTTTTTACCGAGTTGTTATATCGAGCATTTCTCTTCTTCTTTGTCCTAGTCATACAGTCTATTCCGTAAGACGAGCTTGATATCTTAGCAACCGGTGCCACATCATGATTTGAATGGGGTTTTCCATTCACCACCCTCCTTCATACTTGCTTGATGGTACCCGCTCTTTAGATCAATCTTAGGAAGGGTGTTGATGAGGCCCCGACACTAGCTCAAGCATCACTCTGAGAAGAAAACGTAGAGGAACCCAAGGACTAACTTGGGGAAGAGAAGAACTCTGAAGCTCTTACCATACCACTGAGAATTATGAAGAGGAACATCACAAGCGTCTACAAGACAAGATTCAATGCATACATACAAGGAGCTCTAAGATACACGGAGAGCACCTGAGGGCACCCGAGAAATACCAATAGACCTTAGCGCGATAACAAAGGGCCTAGAAAACTCTTGGGAACTGACTTTTTTTGGAAGGCATGAGTTTAGTATCTTCACTATTTCATTGAAGTGAAGACAACCTTAAGATGTCAAGGTATTGTACTCTTTTTCTCGACCTCGGGATTTTTCCACATGGTTTACCGAGGGGGTTTTTAATGAGGCAAGATCTCTTGATGCATCACATTCTTTACCGTTGTTTATCTTTCTAGGAAATCCCTATGACGAAATAAGTTAAAGAAGGGATGTGATGTTATCTACCAAGATGACATTTATCTAACAAAAGTCTTTTTCTCTTTTCCTAAAAACGGTTTAAGTAAGTTTAGTTTTAAAAGAGGTCCAAATATGGTGAATGTTAGAATATTTGGCCAAGTTGTAATTAGTATAAGATCAGACCTAGAGGATATGTGAAAAAGCCTCTAAAAACTCTTGTAATGGATTAAACCGCTTTTACATAAAAACTTGAGAAACTTTTTCTCCTTCTTTCTTGAGAGATTCACGGTTATTCTTCACTCCTCGATTCCTAGCTAAGAGTGGGGTGCGTTGTATCAAGAGATTGGTACTCCTCTTGTGGTTCACGCTTCAACCCACCTTCTATCTATCCAATAGTTAATCATAGGTCGAGTATCTCCTCGGGTTTAAACTACCTCTTCCGCATAGTTCCATCCTTTTTACCGAGTAGTTAGATCGAGCATTTCTTTTTTTCTCAGTCCTATTCATACAATCTATTCCCTAAGACGAGCTTGATATCTTAGCAACCGGTGCCACATCATGTTTTGAATGGGGTTTTCCATTCACCACCCTCCTTCATACTTGCTTGATGGTACCCGCTCTTTAGATCAATCTTGGAGAAGAGTGTTGATGAGGCCCCGGCACTAGCTCAAGCATCACTCTGAGAATAACACGTGGAAGAACCCGAGGACTTACTTGAGGAAGAGAAGAACTCCAAAGCTCCTACCATACCATTGAGGATTATAAAGAGGAACATCACAAGCCTCTACAGGAGAAGATTCAATGCATACATACAAGGAGCTCTAAGATGCGGGAAGAGCACCTGAGGGCAGCCGAGAGATACCGATAGACCTTAGAAAACTCTTGGGAGCTGAATTTTTTTGGAAAGCATGAGTTTAGTATCTTCACTATTTCGTTGAGGTGAAGACACCCTTAACACGTCAAGGTATTGTACTCTTTTTCTCGACCTCGGGAGTTTTCCACATGGTTTACCGAGGGGGTTTTTAATGAGGCAAGATCTCTTGATGCATCACATTCTTTACCATTGTTTATCTTTCTTGGAAATCCCTATGACGAAATAAGGTAAACAAGGGATGTGATCTTATCTACCAAGATGACATTTATCTAACAAAAATCTTTTTCTCTTTTCCTAAAAACGGTTTAAGTAAGTTTACTTTTAAAAGAGGTCCAAATTTGGTGAATGTTAAAATATTTGGACCAAGTTGTAATTAGTATAAGATCAGACCTAGAGGATATGTGAAAAAGCCTCTAAAAACTCTTGTAATGGATTAAACCGCTTTTACACAAAAACTTGAGAAACTTTTTCTCCTTTTTTCTTGAGAGATTCAAGGTTATTCTTCACTCCTCGATTCCTAGCTAAGAGTGGGGTGCGCTGTATCAAGAGATTGTCACTCCACTTGTGGTTCACGCTTCAACCCACCTTCTATCAATCCCATAGTCAATCCTAGGTCAAGTATCTCCTCGGGTTTAAACCACCTCTTCAGCTTAGTTCCATCCTTTTTACCGAGTTGTTAGATCGAGCATTTCTCTTCTTCTCTGTCATATTCATACAGTCTATTCCCTAAGACGAGCTTGATATCTTAGCAACCGGTGCCACATCATGTTTTGAATGGGGTTTTCCATTCACCACCCTCCTTCATACTTACTTGATGGTACCTGCTCTTTAGATCAATCTTGGAGAAGAGTGTTGATGAGGCCCCAGCACTAGCTCAAGCTTCAGTCTGAGAAGAACACATGGAGGAACCCGAGGAATAACTTGAGAAAGAGAAGAACTCTAAAGCGCCTACCATACCACTGAGGATTATGAAGAGGAACTCTAAGATGCGAGGAGAGCACCTGAGGGCACCCGAGAGATACTGATAGACCTTAGCGTGATAACAGTGAGCCTAGAAAACTCTTGGGAGCTGACTTTTTTTGGAAGGCATGAATTTAGTATCTTCACTATTTCGTTGAAGTGAAGACACCCTTAAGACGTCAAGGTATTGTACTCTTTTTCTCCACCTCCGGATTTTTCCACATGGTTTACCGAGGGTGTTTTTAATGAGGCAAGATCTCTTGATGCATCACATTCTTTACCATTGTTTGTCTTTCTTGGAAATCCCTATGACGAAATAAGGTAAACAAGGGATGTGACCCTATCTACCAAGATGACATTTATCTAACTAAAGTCTTTTTCTCTTTTCCTAAAAACGGTTTAAGTACGTTTAGTTTTAAAAGAGGTCCAAATTAGGTGAATGTTAGAATATTTGGACCAAGTTGTAATTAGTGTAAGATCAGACCTAGAGGATATGTGAAAAAGCCTCTAAAAACTCTTGTAATGGATTAAACTGCTTTTACACAAAAACTTGAGTAACTCTTTCTCCTTTTTTCTTGAGAGATTCACGGTTATTCTTCACTCCTCAATTCCTAGTTAAGAGTGGGGTGCGTTGTATCAAGAGATTGGTACTCCTCTTGTGGTTCACGCTTCAACTCACCTTCTATCAATCCCATAGTTAATCATAGGTGGAGCATGTCCTCGGGTTTAAACCACCTCTTCCACTTAGTTCCATCCTTTTTACCGAGTAGTTAGATCGAGCATTTCTCTTCTTCTCAGTCCTATTCATACAGTCTATTCCCTAAGACGAGCTTGATATCTTAGCAACCGGTGCCACATCATCTTTTGAATGGGGTTTTCCGTTCACCACCCTCCTTCATACTTGCTTGATGGTACCCGCTCTTTAGATCAATCTTGGAGAAAAGTGTTGATGAGGCCCCAACACTAGCTCAAGCATCACTCTGAGAAGAACATGTGGAAGAACCCGAGGACTTACTTGAGGAAGAGAAGAACTCCGAAGCTCCTAGCATACCACTGAGGATTATGAAGAGGAACATCACAAGCTTCTACAGGACAAGATTCAATGCATACATACAAGGAGCTCTAAGATGCAAGGAGAGCACCTGATGGCACCCGAGAGATACCGATAAACCTTAGCGTGATAACATTGAGCCTAGAAAACTCTTGGAAGCTGACTTTTTTTTGAAGGCATGAATTTAGTATCTTCACTTTTTCGTTGAAGTGAAGACACCCTTAAGACGTCAAGGTATTGTACTTTTTTTCTCCACCTCGGGATTTTTCCACATGGTTTACCGAGGGGGTTTTTAATGAGGCAAGATCTCTTGATGCATCACATTCTTTACCATTGTTGATCTTGCTTGGAAATACCTATGACGAAATAAGGTAAACAAGGGATGTGATCCTATCTACCAAGATGACATTTATCTAATTAAAGTCTTCTTCTCTTTCCCAAAAAATGGTTTAAGTATGTTTTGGTGTTAAAAGAGGTCCCAATTAGGTGAATGTTAGAATATTTGGACCAAGTTTTAACTAGTATAAGATCAGACCTAGAGGATATGTGAAAAAGCCTCTAAAAACTCTTGTAATGGATTAAACCGCTTTTACACAAAAACTTGAGAAACTTTTTCTCCTTTTTTCTTGAGAGATTCTAGGTTATTCTTCACTCCTCAATTCCTAGCTCGGAGTGGGGTGCGTTGTCTCAAGAGATTGTCACTCCTCTTGTGGTTCACGCTTCAACCCACCTTCTATGAATCCCATTGTTAATCCTAGGTCGAGTATCTCCTCGGGTTTAAACCACTTCTTCCGCTTAGTTCCATCCTTTTTACCGAGTAGTTAGATCGAGCATTTCTCATCTTCTCAGTCCTATTCATACAGTGTATTCCCTAAGACGAGCTCGATATCTTAGCAACCGGTGCCACATCATGTTTTGAATGGGGTTTTATATTCACCACCCTCCTTCAAACTTAGTTGATGGTACCTATTGAGAATATGGATGTGAATGTCTGTGCACGTGAAAGGAGAGGAGACAATATCAAAGGGAAAGAGTTAGCATGTATAGCAAGTGTGTTGGAATATGGTGAAAGCTCAGGAGTAAAAAGAGAAGGTATACCATGCAAAACAAGTAAGGAAGAGAAGAAGAATAAAGTCTTGCTTGCACATGAAATAAAGCACCAATGAGTAGCTAAGATCAACTAAAACGAGACCAAACAAGAAGTGGAGAAGGAACTGAATTGGTTAGAAGCAGACCAGTTTTTTCTCACTCAGCACAAGTGGAGCAAGTTGCAAAGAGGAGTAGGTGGGAGCAGTTGGGAGAAGCATGGCTCGCCTATACTTGTGTAGAGGTGTTGGTGAGATATTTTTCACTCAATAATTCATGTAAAGCATGCATATATGTGTATGGGATTGTAAGGAAACATCACACACGAAAATATTGAAGTTCTTCTCTAAAAAACTTCTATTCATCATCTTCATTACTCTTCTCTTCTAATCTTCTTCCCTTAAAATCACGTGCATATCCTAATCTACATGGTATCAGAGCAGTTAAGGTCCTAAACAAGATCTTAAACTCGTTCATATCCCTCAAACACTTCAAATCACTCTGTTTATTTTCTTTCTCGTGTGTACTATTCACCAAAAATTTCAAGTCATGGAAAGCTCCAAGAATATGGTTCTACCAGTTATTCTCAAGGGGAATAACTATATTTTGTGGTCCAGAACCACAAAGACAGTTCTAAGAGGAAGAGGGCTGTGGGAGTATGTTGATAGCTTGGTGGGAAACGCTGAAGAAGGAAGGGCTGAAGATGGCGGTATGACAGAGAGGAAGCGGGAGCAAGAAGATGCTCAAGTCTTGGCTGCGCTTCAAAGCTCTCTTGAGCCATCTATATTGGCGGCCTATTCATACTGTGAGAATTCCAAGGAGCTATGGGAGACGCTCAAGGGAGTTTATGGAGACACCTCAAACATTTCAAGGATCTTTGAGGTGAAGAAGGCATTGAATGACCTTCAGCAGAATGGGAAGGCGTTCAAGGACTTGTTTGGGGAGTTTAGAGGGTTGTGGGCAGAGCTGGAAATGCTTAGACCTACAACAAACGACCCAAAGGAGTTGAATGAGAGGAGAGAGCAAGATCAAGTGTTTGGTCTCTTACTCACACTCGATGACTCTTACAAGGGACTCATTCAGCATATCCTTCGATTTGACAAGCTTCCAACATTAAATGAAGTGTGTCAACAAGTTCAGAAGGAGGAAGGTGCTAGAGGGTTGTTTAAACCCGCTAGTGAAATGGTGCATATGGCGGAAAGAAGTTTTGGGCATGGAGAAAGGAGAGCGATTGAGTGTAGCCATTGTAGAATGAGAGGGTACACTAAGGAGAAGTGCTGGACACTTTACCCGCACTTGAAACCAGCCCGGCAAAGAGGAAGTTTCCAGGGAAGCAGTCAAGGTGCTAGAAACTTTGCAGGTGTAACTAGCATGGAAGGAGACCAATTGGTGAGGAAGAGCGATTTGGAGGGCCTCATCAAGAGTATCTCAAAGCTAGCAGAATCTGGTAAAGGTTTCTTTACCTCTAAGGCTAAGAGAAATGTGATAATAGATTCAGGAGCAAGTCATAAGGGTAGTGTTAGGATAGCAAACGGGAAAGAAGTTCCAATAGAGGGTGTTGGGGACTTAGAAGTGTTTAGGAAGAAAACTAAAGCCTTATATATCCCAGAATTTACTTCGAATTTGCTATCAGTTCATAAGGTAACTAAGGACTTGAATTGTAAAGTTGTTTTTGGAGTTAATGGTGTTGAGTTTCAGGATAATGAAACCAAAGATGCGATCGGATCAGGGGGTGTGAAAGATGGTTTGTACATATTGAATAAAAAGGATAAAGAGTTGAAAGCGCTTGCGGTCAGTTCGGTTGGATCAAGCCCTTTATGGCATTCTCGCCTTGGTCACCCAAGTCACAAGGTGCTCAGCATGGTCTTTGCCCAACCATTCAGTACCCAAGGAGGCGTGTGAAGCATGTATTTTGGGGAAGCATTGTAGGAAAGTGTTTCCAGAATCTACTACTATGTATAAGAAGTCTTTTGAGTTAATACACTCTGATGTATGGTCTGCTCCGTGTACTTCAAGAGATCAATATAAGTACTTTGTTTCCTTCATCGATCAAAAATCAAAGTATACATGGGTAACATTGATGTGCTCTAAGGATCAAGTGCTTGAATCATTTCAGAACTTCTATAACTATGTGCTCAATCAGTATGATACCAAGATTAAGATACTAAGAAGTGATAATGGCGGAGAATACATGAGCATACGGTTTAGGGAGTTTGTGAATGAGAAAGGGATAGTACATCAGACAACTTGCGCCTATACACCTCAACAAAATGGGATAGCAGAGAGGAAGAATAGACATTTGTTAGAAGTGGCTAGGAGCATGATGTTTGATAGGGGAGTTCCTAAGAATCTGTGGGGAGATGCAGTGATGGCGGCAGCTTACTTAATCAACCGCATACCCACTGAAAGCTTGAGTTACAAGTCACTATTTGAAGTTTTGAATGGTGTGAAGCCGAGTATCAGTCACTTGAGAGTCTTTGGGTGTAGATGTTACGTTCTTGTTCCAGAAGCACAAAGAAATAAGTTAGAGCCGAAGAGTATTAAGTGTGTGTTTCTAGGATACTCAAGCACTCAAAAGGGATACAAATGTCTTAACCCAGAGACTAATAGAATGTATGTGTCAAGGGAGGTGCAATTTGAGGAAGAGTATGGTTACTTTGAGAAAAAGAAATGGGAAGAATTAGATGAGATTGTGAACTCAAATGCAAATAGAGATCAAGTTCTAAGAAGCATTTGGGAAAGCATAGATGGTCGGGAGAGTGATGATAATGAGCAGAGGGGTGAAGAAGAAGTAGAAGAAAGTGAGCAGCTTCCGATAGTTCCAGATACTGTACCATTAGACCCAGAACTGGTAGAAGAAGAGGAGAGTACAAGAGGTGAGGGGGAGATAGAATCTGAAGAAGTGGAAGAAGTGGAAGCTCCTCAGTTAAGAAGAAGCCAAAGGATAAGACACGGACCTGAAAATTGGAAAAATACTATAGTGTATTACAATGGGATGGCTATGGCTCATCAAGATCACATGGGAACTGAGGTTGTGCTTGGGATAAGAGAGGGATGTACTGGGCGTACGGCAGGCTTAGATCCTGATCCTATAGGCGACAGCGTCTCCTTCTTGTCCCCTAAGCATAACACCGCACAAGAAGAGAAGATAGCCATAAGATATCCTATTGAGGAATACTACTCAATTTCTAATACTCCAGCTCATCATCAGGTATTTCTGAGCACTATTGATAGAAAAGTACCTAATTATTATGAGGAAGCAAGCATGGACAAGTTATGGGTTGATGCCATGGGGGAAGAGATTGCATCTATGTTGAGAAATAATACTTGGGACTTGACAAAATTGCCCAGCGGGAAGAAACTTGTGGGATGTAGATGGGTGTATACTATCAAATACAAGAGCAACGGTGAAATTGAGAGGTATAAAGCTAGACTAGTGGCAAAAGGATATACACAAGTATATGGAGAAGATTATACTGAAACTTTTGCTCCAGTAGCGAAGTTGCACTCGGTGAGGGTTCTACTATCCATTGCCATTAATCTGTCATGGAATTTGTGGCAAATGGATGTGAGAAACGCTTTCTTACAAGGGGATTTAGAAGAAGAAGTGTTTATGGAACTTCCAGAAGGTTATGGAGCAAGTTCAGATCAAGTGTGTAGATTAAAGAAGGCTATATACGGCTTGAAGCAATCTCCGAGAGCTTGGTACATACGTTTAAGCCGGTGCCTGTTGGAGAAAGGGTTTGTAAAATCTGAAGCGGATCACTCTCTCTTTACCAAAAAGAGCAAAGAAGGGATAGTTGTGGTGCTCATCTACGTGGATGACATTATTGTTACAGGAAGTGATTGTGAGGTGATGAAACGGACTAAGGAGGATCTAAACTCTACGTTTGATATAAAAGACCTAGGAGAGCTCAAATACTTCCTAGGCATTGAGATGAGCAGAGAGACAAAGGGAATGTCTATATCGCAAAGGAAGTATGTGATCGACTTACTAAAAGAAACTGGGAAGCTTGGGTGTAAACCGGCTAAGACTCCTATTGAAGAAGGTTATCAAGAAGAGTGCAACGTGGAGATATGGTCTGACATCAAGTAGTACCAAAGGTTAGTTGGTAAACTAATCTATTTGACCATAACAAGGCCGGATATTTGTTTTGCGGTGAATAAAGTAAGTCAACACATGCAAGCGCCAACAACACACCATTGGGGAATGATTGAAAGGATCTTGAGATATCTAAAAGGGAACCCAAGAAGAGGTATTTGGCTAAAGTGTCATGGAAGAGCAGATATAGAAGCATTTTGTGATGCGGATTGGGCTGGGGATAGACAAGATAGGAAGTCTACAACCGGTTATTGTACATTCGTAGGTGGGAATCTTGTCACCTGGAGAAGCAAAAAACAAAAGGTAATCTCTCTATCTAGTGCTGAAGCTGAGTATAGAGCAATGAGAGAAGCCACAAAAGAAATGATATGGCTGAAGGCGCTTCTACATGACTTGGGAGTTCAAGAAGACAAACCAATGACATTGTATTGTGATAACCAAGCAGCAATACACATAGCTTCAAACCCGGTGTTTCATGAAAGGACAAAACACATTGAGGTGGATTGTCATTTCATCCAAGACAAGATTCAGGAGGGAGTTGTGGTTCCCAAGTTTGTGAAGAGTGGAGAACAAATGGCGGATATATTTACCAAGGCTACTTCTTCACGCATCTGTGAATACATCCATGGCAAGATCGGCTTAAAGGACCCCTACCAGCCTATCTTCAGGGGGAGTGTTGAGAATATAGATGTGAAGGTCTGTGCACGTGAAAGGAGAGGGGACAATATCAAAGGGTAAGAGTTAGCATGTATAGCAAGTGTGTTGGAATATGGTGAAAGTTTAGGAGTAAAAAGAGAAGGTATACCATGCAAAACAAGTAAGGAAGAGAAGAAGAATAAAGTCTTGCTTGCACATGAAATAAAGCACCAATGAGTAGCTAAGATCAACTAAAACGAGACCAAACAAGAAGTAGAGAAGGAACTGAATTGGTTAGAAGCAGACCAGTTTTTTCTCACTCAGCACAAGTGGAGCAAGTTGCAAAGAGGAGTAGGTGGGAGCAGTTGGGAGAAGCATGGCTCTCCTATACTTGTGTAGAGGTAAGTTCAGTGAAAACTTGAGAAACTTTTTCTCCTTTTTTCTTGAGATATTCAAGGTTATTCTTCACTCCTCGATTCCTAGCTCAGAGTGGGGTGCGTTGTATCAAGAGATTTTCACTCCTCTTATGATTCACGCTTCAATCCACCTTCTATCAATCCCATAGTTAATCCTAAATCGAGTATCTCCTCGGGTTTAAACCACCTCTTCCGCTTAGTTCCATCCTTTTTACCGAGTAGTTAGATCGAGCATTTCTCTTCTTCTCAGTCCTATTCATACAGTCTATTCCCTAAGACGAGCTTGATATCTTAGCAACCGGTGCCACATCATGTTTTGAATGGGGTTTTCCATTCACCACCCTCCTTCATACTTACTTGATGGTACCCGCTCTTTAGATCAATCTTGGAGAAGAGTGTTGATGAGGCCCCGGCACTAGCTCAAGCATCACCCTGAGAAGAACACGTGGAGGAACCCGAGGACTAACTTGAGGAAGAGAAGAACTCCGAAGCTCCTACCATACCACTTAGGATTATGAAGAGGAACATCACAAGCGTCTATAGGACAAGATTCAATGCATACATACAAGGAGCTCTAAGATACAAGGAGAGCACCTGAAGGCACCCGAGAAATACCGATATACCTTAGCGCGAGAATAGTGAGCCTAGAAAACTCTTGGGAGCTGACTTTTTTTGGAAGGCATGAGTTTAGTATCTTCACTATTTCGTTGAAGTGAAGACACCCTTAAGACGTCAAGGTATTGTACTCTTTTTCTCCACCTCGGGATTTTTCCACATGGTTTACCAAGGGGGTTTTTAATGAGGCAAGATCTCTTGATGCATCACATTCTTTACCATTGTTTATCTTTCTTGGAAATCCCTATGACGAAATAAGGTAAACAAGGGATGTGACCCTATCTACCAAGATGACATTTATCTAACTAAAGTCTTTTTCTCATTTCCTAAAAACGGTTTTAAGTAAGTTTTGGTGTTAAAAGAGGTCCAAATTTGGTGAATGTTAGAATATTTGGACCAAGTTGTAATTAGTATAAGATCAGACCTAGAGGATATGTGAAAAAGCCTCTAAAAACTCTTGTAATGGATTAAACCGCTTTTACACAAAAACTTGAGAAACTTTTTCTCCTTTTTTCTTGAGAGATTCAAGGTTATTCTTCACTCCTCAATTCCTAGCTCAGAGTGGGGTGCGTTGTATCAAGAGATTGTCACTCCTCTTGTGGTTCACGCTTTAACCCACCTTCTATCAATGCCATAGTTAATCCTAGGTCGAGTATCTCCTCGGGTTTAAACCACCTCTTCCGCTTAGTTCCATCGTTTTTATAGAGTAGTTAGATCTGTAGATTTTAGAGGATATGAAGGTGATTTTATGGGAAGAAGATTAGAAGAGAAGAGTAATGAAGATGATGAATAGAAGTTTTTTAGAGAAGAACTTCAATATTTTCGTGTGTGATGTTTCCTTACAATCCCATATACATATATGCATGCTTTACATGAATTATTGAGTGAAAAATATCTCACCAACACCTCTACACAAGTATAGGCGAGCCATGCTTCTCCCAACTGCTCCCACCTACTCCTCTTTGCAACTTGCTCCACTTGTGCTGAGTGAGAAAAAACTGGTCTGCTTCTAACCAATTCAGTTCCTTCTCCACTTCTTGTTTGGTCTCGTTTTAGTTGATCTTAGCTACTCATTGGTGCTTTATTTCATGTGCAAGCAAGACTTTATTCTTCTTCTCTTCCTTACTTGTTTTGCATGGTATACCTTCTCCTTTTACTCCTGAGCTTTCACCATATTCCAACACACTTGCGATACATGCTAACTCTTTCCCTTTGATATTATCACCCCTCTGCTCAGTATCATCACTCTCCCGGCCATCTATGCTTTCCCAAATGCTTCTTAGAACTTGATCTCTATCTACATTTGAGTTCACAATCTCATCTATTTCTTCCCATTTCTTTTTCTCAAAGTAACCATACTCTTCCTCAAATTGCACCTCCCTTGACACATACATTCTATTAGTCTCTGGGTTAAGACATTTGTATCCCTTTTGAGTGCTTGAGTATCCCAGAAACACACTTAATACTCTTCGGCTCTAACTTATTTTTTTGTGCTTCTCGAACAAGAACATAACATCTACACCCAAAGACTCTCAAGTGACTGATACTCGGCTTCACACCATTCAAAACTTCAAATGGTGACTTGTAACTCAAGCTTTCAGTGGGTATGCGGTTGATTAAGTAAGCTGCCGCCATCACTGCATCTCCCCACAGATTCTTAGGAACTCCCCTATCAAACATCATTCTCCTAGCCACTTCTAACAAATGTCTATTCTTCCTCTCTGCTATCCCATTTTGTTGAGGTGTATAGGCGCAAGTTGTCTGATGTACTATCCCTTTCTCATTCACAAACTCCCTAAACCGTATGCTCATGTATTCTCCGCCATTATCACTTCTTAGTATCTTAATCTTGGTATCATACTAATTGAGCACATAGTTATAGAAGTTCTGAAATGATTCAAGCACTTGATCCTTAGAGCGCATCAATGTTACCCATGTATACTTTGATTTTTGATCGATGAAGGAAACAAAGTACTTATATTGATCTCTTGAAGTACACGGAGCAGACCATACATCAGAGTGTATTAACTCAAAAGACTTCTTATACATAGTAGTAGATTCTGGAAACACTTTCCTACAATGCTTCCCCAAAATACATGCTTCACACGCCTCCTTGGGTACTGAATGGTTGGGCAAGACCATGCTGAGTACCTTGTGACTTGGGTGACCAAGGCGAGAATGCCATAAAGGGCTTGATCCAACCGAACTGACAGCAAGCGCTTTCAACTCTTTATCCTTTTTATTCAATATGTACAAACCATCTTTTACACCCCCTGATCCGATCGCATCTTTGGTTTCATTATCCTGAAACTCAACACCATTATCTCCAAAAACAACTTTACAATTCAAGTCCTTAGTTGCCTTATGAACTGATAGCAAATTCGAAGTAAATTCTGGGATATATAAGGCTTTAGTTCTCTTCCCAAACACTTCTAAGTCCCCAACACCCTCTATTGGAAGTTCTTTCCCGTTTGCTATCCTAACACTACCCTTATGAGGTTCTACATTCTCCAGCAACTTAGCATCACAAATCATATTATGACTTGCTCCTGAATCTATTATCACATTTCTCTTAGCCTTAGAGGTAAAGAAACCTTTACGAGATTCTGCTAGCTTTGAGATACTCTTGATGAGGCCCTCCAAATCGCTCTTCCTCACCAATTGGTCTCCTTCCATGCTAGTTACACCTACAAAGTTTCTAGCACCTTGACTGCTTCCCTGGAAACTTCCTCTTAGCCAGGCTGGTTTCAAGTGTGGGTAAAGTGTCCATCACTTCTCCTTAGTGTGCGCTCTCATTCTACAATGGCTACACTCAACCGCTCTCCTTTCTCCATGCCCAAAACTTCTTTGCGCCATATGCGCCATTTCACTAGCGGGTTTAAACAACCCTCTAGCACCTTCCTCCTTCTGAACTTGTTGACACACTTCATTTAATGTTGGAAGCTTGTCAAATCGAAGGATATGCTGAATGAGTCCCTTGTAAGAGTCATCAAGTGTGAGTAAGAGACCAAACACTTGATCTTGCTCTCTCCTCTCATTCAACTCCTTTGGGTCGTTTGTTGTAGGTCTAAGCATTTCCAGCTCTGCCCACAACCCTCTAAACTCCCCAAACAAGTCCTTGAACGCCTTCCCATTCTGTTGAAGGTCATTCAATGCCTTCTTCACCTCAAAGATCCTTGAAATGTTTGAGGTGTCTCCATAAACTCCCTTGAGCGTCTCCCATAGCTCCTTGGAGTTCTCACAGTATAAATAGGCCGCCAATATAGATGGCTCAAGAGAGCTTTGAAGCGCAGCCAAGACTTGAGCATCTTCTTGCTCCCGCTTCCTCTCTGTCATACCGCCATCTTCAGCCCTTCCTTCTTCAGCGTTTCCCACCAAGCTATCAACATACTCCCACAGCCCTCTTCCTCTTAGGACTGTCTTTGTGGTTCTGGACCACAAAATATAGTTATTCCCCTTGAGAATAACTGGTAGAACCATATTCTTGGAGCTTTCCATGACTTGAAATTTTTGGTGAATAGTACACACGAGAAAGAAAATAAACAGAGTGATTTGAAGTGTTTGAGGGATATGAACGAGTTTAAGATCTTGTTTAGGACCTTAACTGCTCTGATACCATGTAGATTTTAGAGGATATGAAGGTGATTTTAAGGGAAGAAGATTAGAAAAGAAGAGTAATGAAGATGATGAATAGAAGTTTTTTAGAGAAGAACTTCAATATTTTCGTGTGTTATGTTTCCTTACAATCCCATTCACATATATGCACGCTTTACATGAATTATTGAGTGAAAAATATCTCACCAACAAATCTACACAAGTATAGGCGAGCCATGCTTCTCCCAACTGCTCCCACCTACTCCTCTTTGCAACTTGCTCCACTTGTGCTGAGTGAGAAAAAACTGGTCTGCTTCTAACCAATTCAGTTCCTTCTCCACTTCTTGTTTGGTCTCGTTGTAGTTGATCTTAGCTACTCATTGGTGCTTTATTTCATGTGCAAGCAAGACTTTATTCTTCTTCTCTTCCTTACTTGTTTTGCATGGTATACCTTCTTTTTTACTCCTGAGCTTTCACCATATTCCAACACACTTGCTATACATGCTAACTCTTTCCCTTTGATATTGTCCGCTCTCCTTTCACGTGCACAGACTTCACATCCATATTCTCAACACTATCTACCAAGATGACATTTATCAAACTAAAGTCTTCTTCTCATTTCCTACAAACGGTTTAAGTAAGTTTTGGTGTTAAAAGAGATCCAAATTTGGTGAATGTTAGAATATTTGGACCAAGTTGTAATTAGTATAAGATCAGACCTAGAGGATATGTGAAAAAGCCTCTAAAAACTTTTGTAATGGATTAAACCGCTTTTACACAAAAAGTTGAGAAACTTTTTCTCCTTTTTTCTTGAGAGATTCAAGGTTATTCTTCACTCCTCGATTCCTAGCTAAGAGTGGGGTGCGTTGTATCAAGAGATTGTCACTCCTCTTGTGGTTCGTTCACGCTTCATCCAAGGTCGAGTATCTCCTCGGGTTTAAACCACCTCTTCCGCTAAGTTCCATCCTTTTTATCGAGTAGTTAGATCGAGCATTTCTCTTCTTCTCAGTCCTATTCATACAGTCTATTCCCTAAGACGAGCTTGATATCTTAGCAACCAGTGTCACATCATGTTTTGAATGGGGTTTTCCATTCACCACCCTCCTTCATACTTACTTGATGGTACCCGCTCTTTAGATTAATCTTGGAGAGGAGTGTTGATGAGGCCCCGGCACTAGCTCAAGCATCACTCTGAGAAGAACACGTGGAAGAACCCGAGGACTAACTTGAGGAAGAGAAGAACTCCGTAGGGCACCCGAGAGATACCGATAAACCTTAGCGCGAGAACAGTGAGCCTAGAAAACTCTTGGGAGCTGACTTTTTTTGGAAGGCATGAGTTTCGAATCTTCACTATTTCGTTGAAGTGAAGACACCCTTAAGACGTCAAGGTATTGTACTCTTTTTCTCCACCTCGGGATTTTTCCACATGGTTTACCGAGGGGGTTTTTAATGAGGCAAGATCTCTTGATGCATCACATTCTTTACCATTGTTTATCTTTCTTGGAAATCCCTATGACGAAATAAGGTAAACAAGGGATGTGACCCTATCTACCAAGATGACATTTTTCTAACTAAAGTTTTTTTCTCTTTTCCTAAAAACGGTTTAAATAAGTTTTGGTGTTAAAAAAGGTCCAAATTTGATGAATCTTAGTATATTTGGACCAAGTTTTAACTAGTATAATATCAGACCTAGAGGATATGTGAAAAAGCCTCTAAAAACTCATGT
Source organism: Cardamine chenopodiifolia (assembly GCA_963922655.1). Taxonomy (NCBI): domain Eukaryota; kingdom Viridiplantae; phylum Streptophyta; class Magnoliopsida; order Brassicales; family Brassicaceae; genus Cardamine; species Cardamine chenopodiifolia. The sequence goes on along the minus strand of OZ000476.1, from coordinate 8,429,393 downwards.
AATGGATTAAACCGCTTTTACACAAAAACTTGAGAAACTTTTTCTCCTTTTTTCTTGAGAGATTCAAGGTTATTCTTTACTCCTCGATTCCTAGCTCAGAGTGGGGTGCGTTGTATCAAGAGATTGTCACTCCTCTTGTGGTTCACGCTTCAACCTACCTTCTATAAATCCCATAGTTAATCCTAGGTCGAGTATCTCCTTGGGTTTAAACCACCTCTTCCGCTTAGTTCCATCCTTTTTACCGAGTAGTTAGATCGAGCATTTCTCTTCTTCTCAGTCCTATTCATACAGTCTATTCCCTAAGACGAGCTTGATATCTTAGCAACCGGTGTCACATCATGTTTTGAATGGGGTTTTCCATTCACCACCCTCCTTCATACTTACTTGATGGTAACCGCTCTTTAGATCAATCTTGGAGAAGAGTGTTGATGAGGCCCCGACACTAGCTCAAGCTTCACTCTGAGAAGAACACGTGGAGGACCCGAGGACTAACTTGAGGAATAGAAGAACTCCGAAGCTCCTACCACACCACTGAGGATTATGAAGAGGAACATCACAAGCGTCTACAGGACAAGACTCAATGCATACATACAAGGAGCTCTAAGATGCGAGGAGCGCACCTGAGGGCACCCGAGAAATACCGATATACGTTAGCGCGAGAATAGTGAGCCTAGAAAACTCTTGGGAGCTGACTTTTTTTGGAAGGCATGAGTTTAGTATCTTCACTATTTCGTTGAAGTGAAGAGACCCTTAAGACGTCAAGGTATTGTAATCTTTTTCTCCACCTCGGGACATTTCCACATGGTTTACTGAGGGGGTTTTTAATGAGGCAAGATCTCTTGATGCATCACATTCTTTACCATTGTTTATCTTTCTTGGAAATCCCTATGACGAAATAAGGTAACCAAGGGATGTGACCCTATCTACCAAGATGACATTTATCTAACTAAAGTCTTTTTCTCATTTCCTAAAAACGGTTTAAGTAAGTTTTGGTGTTAAAAGAGGTCCAAATTTGGTGAATGTTAGAATATTTGGACCAAGTTGTAATTAGTATAAGATCAGACCTAGAGGATATGTGAAAAAGCCTCTAAAAACTCTTGTAATGGATTAAACCGCTTTTACACAAAAACTTGAGAAACTTTTTCTCCTTTTTTCTTGAGAGATTCAAGGTTATTCTTCACTCCTCGATTCCTAGCTCAGAGTGGGGTGCGTTGTATCAAGACATTGTCACTCCTCTTGTGGTTCACGCTTCAACCCACCTTCTATCAATCCCATAGTTAATCCTAGGTCGAGTATCTACTCGGGTTTAAACCACCTCTTCCGCTTAGTTCCATCCTTTTTACCGAGTAGTTAGATCGAGCATTTCCCTTCTTCTCAGTCCTATTCATACAGTCTATTCCCTAAGACGAGCTTGATATCTTAGCAACCGGTGTCACATCATGTTTTGAATGGGGTTTTCCATTCACCACCCTCCTTCATACTTACTTGATGGTAACCGCTCTTTAGATCAATCTTGGAGAAGAGTGTTGATGAGGCCCCGACACTAGCTCAAGCTTCACTCTGAGAAGAACACGTGGAGGACCCGAGGACTAACTTGAGGAATAGAAGAACTCCGAAGCTCCTACCACACCACTGAGGATTATGAAGAGGAACATCACAAGCGTCTACAGGACAAGACTCAATGCATACATACAAGGAGCTCTAAGATGCGAGGAGCGCACCTGAGGGCACCCGAGAAATACCGATATACGTTAGCGCGAGAATAGTGAGCCTAGAAAACTCTTGGGAGCTGACTTTTTTTGGAAGGCATGAGTTTAGTATCTTCACTATTTCGTTGAAGTGAAGACACCCTTAAGACGTCAAGGTATTGTAATCTTTTTCTCCACCTCGGGATATTTCCACATGGTTTACTGAGGGGGTTTTTAATGAGGCAAGATCTCTTGATGCATCACATTCTTTACCATTGTTTATCTTTCTTGGAAATCCCTCTGACGAAATAAGGTAACCAAGGGATGTGACCCTATCTACCAAGATGACATTTATCTAACTAAAGTCTTTTTCTCATTTCCTAAAAACGGTTTAAGTAAGTTTTGGTGTTAAAAGAGGTCCAAATTTGGTGAATGTTAGAATATTTGGACCAAGTTGTAATTAGTATAAGATCAGACCTAGAGGATATGTGAAAAAGCCTCTAAAAACTCTTGTAATGGATTAAACCGCTTTTACACAAAAACTTGAGAAACTTTTTCTCCTTTTTTCTTGAGAGATTCAAGGTTATTCTTCACTCCTCGATTCCTAGCTCAGAGTGGGGTGCGTTGTACCAAGACATTGTCACTCCTCTTGTGGTTCACGCTTCAACCCACCTTCTATCAATCCCATAGTTAATCCTAGGTCGAGTATCTACTCGGGTTTAAACCACCTCTTCCGCTTAGTTCCATCCTTTTTACCGAGTAGTTAGATCGAGCATTTCCCTTCTTCTCAGTCCTATTCATATAGTCTATTCCCTAAGACGAGCTTGATATCTTAGCAACCGGTGTCACATCATGTTTTGAATGGGGTTTTCCATTCACCACCCACCTTCATACTTACTTGATGGTAACCGCTCTTTAGATCAATCTTGGAGAAGAGTGTTGATGAGGCCCCGGCACTAGCTCAAGCATCACTCTGAGAAGAACACGTGGAGGACCCGAGGACTAACTTGAGGAAGTGAAGAACTCCGAAGCTCCTACCATACCACTGAGGATTATGAAGAGGAACATCACAAGCGTCTACAGGACAAGATTCAATGCATACATACAAGGAGCTCTAAGATGCGAGGAGAGCACCTGAGGGCACCCGAGAGATACCGATATACGTTAGCGCGAGAATAGTGAGCCTAGAAAACTCTTAGGAGCTGACTTTTTTTGGAAGGCATGAGTTTAGTATCTTCACTATTTCGTTGAAGTGAAGACACCCTTAAGACGTCAAGGTATTGTAATCTTTTTCTCCACCTCGGGATATTTCCACATGGTTTACTGAGGGGGTTTTTAATGAGGCAAGATCTCTTGATGCATCACATTCTTTACCATTGTTTATCTTTCTTGGAAATCCCTATGACGAAATAAGGTAACCAAGGGATGTGACCCTATCTACCAAGATGACATTTATCTAACTAAAGTCTTTTTCTCATTTCCTAAAAACGGTTTAAGTAAGTTTTGGTGTTAAAAGAGGTCCAAATTTGGTGAATGTTAGAATATTTGGACCAAGTTGTAATTAGTATAAGATCAGACCTAGAGGATATGTGAAAAAGCCTCTAAAAACTCTTGTAATGGATTAAACCGCTTTTACACAAAAACTTGAGAAACTTTTTCTCCTTTTTTCTTGAGAGATTCAAGGTTATTCTTCACTCCTCGATTCCTAGCTCAGAGTGGGGTGCGTTGTATCAAGACATTGTCACTCCTCTTGTGGTTCACGCTTCAACCCACCTTCTATCAATCCCATAGTTAATCCTAGGTCGAGTATCTACTCGGGTTTAAACCACCTCTTCCGCTTAGTTCCATCCTTTTTACCGAGTAGTTAGATCGAGCATTTCCCTTCTTCTCAGTCCTATTCATACAGTATATTCCCTAAGACGAGCTTGATATCTTAGCAACCGGTGTCACATCATGTTTTGAATGGGGTTTTCCATTCACCACCCTCCTTCATACTTACTTGATGGTAACCGCTCTTTAGATCAATATTGGAGAAGAGTGTTGATGAGGCCCCGACACTAGCTCAAGCTTCACTCTGAGAAGAACACGTGGAGGACCCGAGGACTAACTTGAGGAATAGAAGAACTCCGAAGCTCCTACCACACCACTGAGGATTATGAAGAGGAACATCACAAGCGTCTACAGGACAAGACTCAATGCATACATACAAGGAGCTCTAAGATGCGAGGAGCGCACCTGAGGGCACCCGAGAAATACCGATATACGTTAGCGCGAGAATAGTGAGCCTAGAAAACTCTTGGGAGCTGACTTTTTTTGGAAGGCATGAGTTTAGTATCTTCACTATTTCGTTGAAGTGAAGACACCCTTAAGACGTCAAGGTATTGTAATCTTTTTCTCCACCTCGGGATATTTCCACATGGTTTACTGAGGGGGTTTTTAATGAGGCAAGATCTCTTGATGCATCACATTCTTTACCATTGTTTATCTTTCTTGGAAATCCCTATGACGAAATAAGGTAACCAAGGGATGTGACCCTATCTACCAAGATGACATTTATCTAACTAAAGTCTTTTTCTCATTTCCTAAAAACGGTTTAAGTAAGTTTTGGTGTTAAAAGAGGTCCAAATTTGGTGAATGTTAGAATATTTGGACCAAGTTGTAATTAGTATAAGATCAGACCTAGAGGATATGTGAAAAAGCCTCTAAAAACTCTTGTAATGGATTAAACCGCTTTTACACAAAAACTTGAGAAACTTTTTCTCCTTTTTTCTTGAGAGATTCAAGGTTATTCTTCACTCCTCGATTCCTAGCTCAGAGTGGGGTGCGTTGTATCAAGACATTGTCACTCCTCTTGTGGTTCACGCTTCAACCCACCTTCTATCAATCCCATAGTTAATCCTAGGTCGAGTATCTACTCGGGTTTAAACCACCTCTTCCGCTTAGTTCCATCCTTTTTACCGAGTAGTTAGATCGAGCATTTCCCTTCTTCTCAGTCCTATTCATATAGTCTATTCCCTAAGACGAGCTTGATATCTTAGCAACCGGTGTCACATCATGTTTTGAATGGGGTTTTCCATTCACCACCCACCTTTATACTTACTTGATGGTAACCGCTCTTTAGATCAATCTTGGAGAAGAGTGTTGATGAGGCCCCGGCACTAGCTCAAGCATCACTCTGAGAAGAACACGTGGAGGACCCGAGGACTAACTTGAGGAAGTGAAGAACTCCGAAGCTCCTACCATACCACTGAGGATTATGAAGAGGAACATCACAAGCGTCTACAGGACAAGATTCAATGCATACATACAAGGAGCTCTAAGATGCGAGGAGAGCACCTGAGGGCACCCGAGAGATACCGATAAACCTTAGCGCGAGAACAGTGAGTCTAGAAAACTCTTGGGAGCTGACCTTTTTTGGAAGGCATGAGTTTAGTATCTTCACTATTTCGTTGAAGTCAAGACACCCTTAAGACGTCAAGGTATTGTACTCTTTTTCTCCACCTCGGGATTTTTCCACATGGTTTACCGAGGGGGTTTTTAATGAGGCAAGATCTCTTGATTCGTCACATTCTTTACCATTGTTTATCTTTCTTGGAAATCCCTATGACGAAATAATTTAAACAAGGGATGTGACCCTATCTACCAAGATGACATTTATCTAACTAAAGTCTTTTTCTCATTTCCTAAAAACGGTTTAAGTAAGTTTTGGTGTTAAAAGAGGTCCAAATTTGGTGAATGTTAGAATATTTGGACCAAGTTGTAATTAGTATAAGATCAGACCTAGAGGATATGTGAAAAAGCCTCTAAAAACTCTTGTAATGGATTAAACCGCTTTTACACAAAAACTTGAGAAACTTTTTCTCCTTTTTTCTTGAGAGATTCAAGGTTATTCTTCACTCCTCGATTCCTAGCTCAGAGTGGGGTGCGTTGTATCAAGACATTGTCACTCCTCTTGTGGTTCACGCTTCAACCCACCTTCTATCAATCCCATAGTTAATCCTAGGTCGAGTATCTACTCGGGTTTAAACCACCTCTTCCGCTTAGTTCCATCCTTTTTACCGAGTAGTTAGATCGAGCATTTCCCTTCTTCTCAGTCCTATTCATACAGTATATTCCCTAAGACGAGCTTGATATCTTAGCAACCGGTGTCACATCATGTTTTGAATGGGGTTTTCCATTCACCACCCACCTTCATACTTACTTGATGGTAACCGCTCTTTAGATCAATCTTGGAGAAGAGTGTTGATGAGGCCCCGGCACTAGCTCAAGCATCACTCTGAGAAGAACACGTGGAGGACCCGAGGACTAACTTGAGGAAGTGAAGAACTCCGAAGCTCCTACCATACCACTGAGGATTATGAAGAGGAACATCACAAGCGTCTACAGGACAAGATTCAATGCATACATACAAGGAGCTCTAAGATGCGAGGAGAGCACCTGAGGGCACCCGAGAGATACCGATATACGTTAGCGCGAGAATAGTGAGCCTAGAAAACTCTTAGGAGCTGACTTTTTTTGGAAGGCATGAGTTTAGTATCTTCACTATTTCGTTGAAGTGAAGACACCCTTAAGATGTCAAGGTATTGTAATCTTTTTCTCCACCTCGGGATATTTCCACATGGTTTACTGAGGGGGTTTTTAATGAGGCAAGATCTCTTGATGCATCACATTCTTTACCATTGTTTATCTTTCTTGGAAATCCCTATGACGAAATAAGGTAACCAAGGGATGTGACCCTATCTACCAAGATGACATTTATCTAACTAAAGTCTTTTTCTCATTTCCTAAAAACGGTTTAAGTAAGTTTTGGTGTTAAAAGAGGTCCAAATTTGGTGAATGTTAGAATATTTGGACCAAGTTGTAATTAGTATAAGATCAGACCTAGAGGATATGTGAAAAAGCCTCTAAAAACTCTTGTAATGGATTAAACCGCTTTTACACAAAAACTTGAGAAACTTTTTCTCCTTTTTTCTTGAGAGATTCAAGGTTATTCTTCACTCCTCGATTCCTAGCTCAGAGTGGGGTGCGTTGTATCAAGACATTGTCACTCCTCTTGTGGTTCACGCTTCAACCCACCTTCTATCAATCCCATAGTTAATCCTAGGTCGAGTATCTACTCGGGTTTAAACCACCTCTTCCGCTTAGTTCCATCCTTTTTACCGAGTAGTTAGATCGAGCATTTCCCTTCTTCTCAGTCCTATTCATACAGTATATTCCCTAAGACGAGCTTGATATCTTAGCAACCGGTGTCACATCATGTTTTGAATGGGGTTTTCCATTCACCACCCTCCTTCATACTTACTTGATGGTAACCGCTCTTTAGATCAATATTGGAGAAGAGTGTTGATGAGGCCCCGACACTAGCTCAAGCTTCACTCTGAGAAGAACACGTGGAGGACCCGAGGACTAACTTGAGGAATAGAAGAACTCCGAAGCTCCTACCACACCACTGAGGATTATGAAGAGGAACATCACAAGCGTCTACAGGACAAGACTCAATGCATACATACAAGGAGCTCTAAGATGCGAGGAGCGCACCTGAGGGCACCCGAGAAATACCGATATACGTTAGCGCGAGAATAGTGAGCCTAGAAAACTCTTGGGAGCTGACTTTTTTTGGAAGGCATGAGTTTAGTATCTTCACTATTTCGTTGAAGTGAAGACACCCTTAAGACGTCAAGGTATTGTAATCTTTTTCTCCACCTCGGGATATTTCCACATGGTTTACTGAGGGGGTTTTTAATGAGGCAAGATCTCTTGATGCATCACATTCTTTACCATTGTTTATCTTTCTTGGAAATCTCTATGACGAAATAAGGTAACCAAGGGATGTGACCCTATCTACCAAGATGACATTTATCTAACTAAAGTCTTTTTCTCATTTCCTAAAAACGGTTTAAGTAAGTTTTGGTGTTAAAAGAGGTCCAAATTTGGTGAATGTTAGAATATTTGGACCAAGTTGTAATTAGTATAAGATCAGACCTAGAGGATATGTGAAAAAGCCTCTAAAAACTCTTGTAATGGATTAAACCGCTTTTACACAAAAACTTGAGAAACTTTTTCTCCTTTTTTCTTGAGAGATTCAAGGTTATTCTTCACTCCTCGATTCCTAGCTCAGAGTGGGGTGCGTTGTATCAAGACATTGTCACTCCTCTTGTGGTTCACGCTTCAACCCACCTTCTATCAATCCCATAGTTAATCCTAGGTCGAGTATCTACTCGGGTTTAAACCACCTCTTCCGCTTAGTTCCATCCTTTTTACCGAGTAGTTAGATCGAGCATTTCCCTTCTTCTCAGTCCTATTCATATAGTCTATTCCCTAAGACGAGCTTGATATCTTAGCAACCGGTGTCACATCATGTTTTGAATGGGGTTTTCCATTCACCACCCACCTTCATACTTACTTGATGGTAACCGCTCTTTAGATCAATCTTGGAGAAGAGTGTTGATGAGGCCCCGGCACTAGCTCAAGCATCACTCTGAGAAGAACACGTGGAGGACCCGAGGACTAACTTGAGGAAGTGAAGAACTCCGAAGCTCCTACCATACCACTGAGGATTATGAAGAGGAACATCACAAGCGTCTACAGGACAAGATTCAATGCATACATACAAGGAGCTCTAAGATGCGAGGAGAGCACCTGAGGGCACCCGAGAGATACCGATAAACCTTAGCGCGAGAACAGTGAGTCTAGAAAACACTTGGGAGCTGACCTTTTTTGGAAGGCATGAGTTTAGTATCTTCACTATTTCGTTGAAGTCAAGACACCCTTAAGACGTCAAGGTATTGTACTCTTTTTCTCCACCTCGGGATTTTTCCACATGGTTTACCGAGGGGGTTTTTAATGAGGCAAGATCTCTTGATTCGTCACATTCTTTACCATTGTTTATCTTTCTTGGAAATCCCTATGACGAAATAATTTAAACAAGGGATGTGACCCTATCTACCAAGATGACATTTATCTAACTAAAGTCTTTTTCTCATTTCCTAAAAACGGTTTAAGTAAGTTTTGGTGTTAAAAGAGGTCCAAATTTGGTGAATGTTAGAATATTTGGACCAAGTTGTAATTAGTATAAGATCAGACCTAGAGGATATGTGAAAAAGCCTCTAAAAACTCTTGTAATGGATTAAACCGCTTTTACACAAAAACTTGAGAAACTTTTTCTCCTTTTTTCTTGAGAGATTCAAGGTTATTCTTCACTCCTCGATTCCTAGCTCAGAGTGGGGTGCGTTGTATCAAGACATTGTCACTCCTCTTGTGGTTCACGCTTCAACCCACCTTCTATCAATCCCATAGTTAATCCTAGGTCGAGTATCTACTCGGGTTTAAACCACCTCTTCCGCTTAGTTCCATCCTTTTTACCGAGTAGTTAGATCGAGCATTTCCCTTCTTCTCAGTCCTATTCATATAGTCTATTCCCTAAGACGAGCTTGATATCTTAGCAACCGGTGTCACATCATGTTTTGAATGGGGTTTTCCATTCACCACCCACCTTCATACTTACTTGATGGTAACCGCTCTTTAGATCAATCTTGGAGAAGAGTGTTGATGAGGCCCCAGCACTAGCTCAAGCATCACTCTGAGAAGAACACGTGGAGGACCCGAGGACTAACTTGAGGAAGTGAAGAACTCCGAAGCTCCTACCATACCACTGAGGATTATGAAGAGGAACATCACAAGCGTCTACAGGACAAGATTCAATGCATACATACAAGGAGCTCTAAGATGCGAGGAGAGCACCTGAGGGCACCCGAGAGATACCGATAAACCTTAGCGCGAGAACAGTGAGTCTAGAAAACTCTTGGGAGCTGACTTTTTTTGGAAGGCATGAGTTTAGTATCTTCACTATTTCGTTGAAGTCAAGACACCCTTAAGACGTCAAGGTATTGTACTCTTTTTCTCCACCTCGGGATTTTTCCACATGGTTTACCGAGGGGGTTTTTAATGAGGCAAGATCTCTTGATTCGTCACATTCTTTACCATTGTTTATCTTTCTTGGAAATCCCTATGACGAAATAATTTAAACAAGGGATGTGACCCTATCTACCAAGATGGCATTTTTCTAACTAAAGTCTTTTTCTCTTTTTCTAAAAACGGTTTAAGTAAGTTTTGGTGTTGAAAGAGGTACAAATTTGGTGAATGTTAGAATATTTGGACCAAGTTGTAATTAGTATAAGATCAGACCTAGAGGATATGTGAAAACGCCTCTAAAAACTCTTTTACTGGATTAAACCGCTTTTACACAAAAAGTTGAGAAACTTTTTCTCCTTTTTTCTTGAGAGATTCAAGGTTATTCTTCACTCCTCGATTCCTAGCTCAGAGTGGGGTGCGTTGTATCAAGAGATTGTCACTCCTCTTGTGGTTAGTTCACGCTTCATCCTAGGTCGAGTATCTCCTAGGGTTTAAACCACCTCTTCCGCTTAGTTCCATCCTTTTTACCGAGTAGTTAGATCGAGCATTTCCCTTCTTCTCAGTCCTATTCATACAGTCTATTCCCTAAGACGAGCTTGATATCTTAGCAACCGGTGTCACATCATGTTTTGAATGGGGTTTTCCATTCACCACCCTCCTTCATACTTACTTGATGGTAACCGCTCTTTAGATCAATCTTGGAGAAGAGTGTTGACGAGGCCCCGACACTAGCTCAAGCTTCACTCTGAGAAGAACACGTGGAGGACCCGAGGACTAACTTGAGGAATAGAAGAACTCCGAAGCTCCTACCACACCACTGAGGATTATGAAGAGGAACATCACAAGCGTCTACAGGACAAGACTCAATGCATACATACAAGGAGCTCTAAGATGCGAGGAGCGCACCTGAGGGCACCCGAGAAATACCGATATACGTTAGCGCGAGAATAGTGAGCCTAGAAAACTCTTGGGAGCTGACTTTTTTTGGAAGGCATGAGTTTAGTATCTTCACTATTTCGTTGAAGTGAAGACACCCTTAAGACGTCAAGGTATTGTAATCTTTTTCTCCACCTCGGGATATTTCCACATGGTTTACTGAGGGGGTTTTTAATGAGGCAAGATCTCTTGATGCATCACATTCTTTACCATTGTTTATCTTTCTTGGAAATCCCTATGACGAAATAAGGTAACCAAGGGATGTGACCCTATCTACCAAGATGACATTTATCTAACTAAAGTCTTTTTCTCATTTCCTAAAAACGGTTTAAGTAAGTTTTGGTGTTAAAAGAGGTCCAAATTTGGTGAATGTTAGAATATTTGGACCAAGTTGTAATTAGTATAAGATCAGACCTAGAGGATATGTGAAAAAGCCTCTAAAAACTCTTGTAATGGATTAAACCGCTTTTACACAAAAACTTGAGAAACTTTTTCTCCTTTTTTCTTGAGAGATTCAAGGTTATTCTTCACTCCTCGATTCCTAGCTCAGAGTGGGGTGCGTTGTATCAAGACATTGTCACTCCTCTTGTGGTTCACGCTTCAACCCACCTTCTATCAATCCCATAGTTAATCCTAGGTCGAGTATCTACTCGGGTTTAAACCACCTCTTCCGCTTAGTTCCATCCTTTTTACCGAGTAGTTAGATCGAGCATTTCCCTTCTTCTCAGTCCTATTCATATAGTCTATTCCCTAAGACGAGCTTGATATCTTAGCAACCGGTGTCACATCATGTTTTGAATGGGGTTTTCCATTCACCACCCACCTTCATACTTACTTGATGGTAACCGCTCTTTAGATCAATCTTGGAGAAGAGTGTTGATGAGGCCCCAGCACTAGCTCAAGCATCACTCTGAGAAGAACACGTGGAGGACCCGAGGACTAACTTGAGGAAGTGAAGAACTCCGAAGCTCCTACCATACCACTGAGGATTATGAAGAGGAACATCACAAGCGTCTACAGGACAAGATTCAATGCATACATACAAGGAGCTCTAAGATGCGAGGAGAGCACCTGAGGGCACCCGAGAGATACCGATAAACCTTAGCGCGAGAACAGTGAGTCTAGAAAACTCTTGGGAGCTGACTTTTTTTGGAAGGCATGAGTTTAGTATCTTCACTATTTCGTTGAAGTCAAGACACCCTTAAGACGTCAAGGTATTGTACTCTTTTTCTCCACCTCGGGATATTTCCACATGGTTTACTGAGGGGGTTTTTAATGAGGCAAGATCTCTTGATTCGTCACATTCTTTACCATTGTTTATCTTTCTTGGAAATCCCTATGACAAAATAATTTAAACAAGGGATGTGACCCTATCTACCAAGATGGCATTTTTCTAACTAAAGTCTTTTTCTCTTTTTCTAAAAACGGTTTAAGTAAGTTTTGGTGTTGAAAGAGGTCCAAATTTGGTGAATGTTAGAATATTTGGACCAAGTTGTAATTAGTATAAGATCAGACCTAGAGGATATGTGAAAACGCCTCTAAAAACTCTTTTACTGGATTAAACCGCTTTTACACAAAAAGTTGAGAAACTTTTTCTCCTTTTTTCTTGAGAGATTCAAGGTTATTCTTCACTCCTCGATTCCTAGCTCAGAGTGGGGTGCGTTGTATCAAGAGATTGTCACTCCTCTTGTGGTTAGTTCACGCTTCATCCTAGGTCGAGTATCTCCTAGGGTTTAAACCACCTCTTCCGCTTAGTTCCATCCTTTTTACCGAGTAGTTAGATCGAGCATTTCTCTTCTTCTCAGTCCTATTCATACAGTCTATTCCCTAAGACGAGCTTGATATCTCAGCAACCGGTGCCACATCATGTTTTGAATGGGGTTTTCTATTCACCACCCTCCTTCATACTTACTTGATGGTACCCGCTCTTTAGATCAATCTTGGAGAAGAGTGTTGATGAGGCCCCGACACTAGCTCAAGCATCACTTTGAGAAGAACACGTGGAAGAACCCGAGGACTAACTTGAGGAAGAGAAGAACAATGAAGCTCCTACCATACCACTGAGGATTATGAAGAGGAACATCACAAGCGTCTATAGGACAAGATTCAATGCATACATACAAGGAGCTCTAAGATGCGAGGAGAGCACCTGAGGGCACCCGAGAGATACTGATAGACCTTAGCGTGATAACAGTGAGCCTAGAAAACTCTTGGGAGATAACTTTTTTTGGAAGGCATGAGTTTAGTATCTTCACTTTTTCGTTGAAGTGAAGACACCCTTAAGACGTCATGGTATTGTACTCTTTTTCTCCACCTCGGGATTTTTCCACATGGTTTACCGAGGGGGTTTTTAATGAGGCAAGATCTCTTGATGCATCACATTCTTTAACATTGTTTATAGTTCTTGGAAATCCCTATGATGAAATAAGGTAAACAAGGGATGTGACCCTATCTACCAACTTGACATTTTTCTAACTAAAGTCTTTTTCTCATTTCCTAAAAACGGTTTAAGTAAGTTTTGGTGTTAAAAGAGGTCCAAATTTGGTGAATGTTAGAATATTTGGACCAAGTTGTAATTAGTATAAGATCAGCCCTAGAGGATATGTGAAAAAGCCTCTAAAAACTCTTGTAATGGATTAAACAGCTTTTACACAAAAATTTGAGAAACTTTTTCTCCTTTTTTCTTGAGAGATTCAAGGTTATTCTTCACTCCTCGATTCGTAGCTCAGAGTGGGGTGCTTTGTATCAAGAGATTGTCACTCCTCTTGTGGTTGGTTCACGCTTCATCCTAGGTCGAGTATCTCCTCGGGTTTAAACCACCTCTTCCGCTTAGTTCCATCCTTTTTACCGAGTAGTTAGATCGAGCATTTCTCTTCTTCTCAGTCCTATTCATACAGTCTATTCCCTAAGACGAGCTTGATATCTCAGCAACCGGTGCCACATGATGTTTTGAATGGGGTTTTCCATTCACCACCCTCCTTCATACTTACTTGATGGTACCCGCTCTTTAGATCAATCTTGGAGAAGAGTGTTGATGAGGCCCCGACACTAGCTCAAGCATCACTCTGAGAAGAACACGTGGAAGAACCCGAGGACTAACTTGAGGAAGAGAAGAACAATGAAGCTCCTACCATACCACTGAGGATTATGAAGAGGAACATCACAAGCGTCTATAGGACAAGATTCAATGCATACATACAAGGAGCTCTAAGATGCGAGGAGAGCACCTGAGGGCACCCGAGAAAACCGATATACCTTAGCGCCAGAATAGTGAGCCTAGAAAACTCTTGGGAGCTGACTTTTTTTGGAAGGCATGAGTTTAGTATCTTCGCTTTTTCGTTGAAGTGAAGACACCCTTAAGACGTCAAGGTATTGTACTCTTTTTCTCCACCTCGGGATTTTTCCACATGGATTACCGAGGGGGTTTTTAATGAGGCAAGATCTCTTGATGCATCACATTCTTTAACATTGTTTATAGTTCTTGGAAATCCCTATGATGAAATATGGTAAACAAGGGATGTGACCCTATCTACCAACTTGACATTTTTCTAACTAAAGTCTTTTTCTCATTTCCTAAAAACGGTTTAAGTAAGTTTTGGTGTTAAAAGAGATCCAAATTTGGTGAATGTTAGAATATTTGGACCAAGTTGTAATAAGTATAAGATCAGACCTAGAGGATATGTAAAAAAGCCTCTAAAAACTCTTGTAATGGATTAAACAGCTTTTACACAAAAACTTGAGAAACTTTATCTCCTTTTTTCCTGAGAGATTCAAGGTTATTCTTCACTCCTCGATTCCTAGCTCAGAGTGGGGTGCGTTGTATCAAGAGATTGTCACTCCTCTTGTGGTTTGTTCACGCTTCATCCTAGGTCGAGTATCTCCTCGGGTTTAAACCACCTCTTCCGCTTAGTTCCATCCTTTTTACCGAGTAGTTAGATCGAGCATTTCTCTTCTTCTCAGTCCTATTCATACAGTCTATTCCCTAAGACGAGCTTGATATCTCAGCAACCGGTGCCACATCATGTTTTGAATGGGGTTTTCTATTCACCACCCTCCTTCATACTTACTTGATGGTACCCGCTGTTTAGATCAATCTTGAAGAAGAGTGTTGACGAGGCCCCGGCACTAGCTCAAGCGTCACTCCGAGAAGAACACATGGAGGAACCCGAGGACTAACTTGACGAAGTGAAGAACTCCGAAGCTCCTACCATACCACTGAGGATTATGAAGAGGAACATCACAAGCGTCTACAGGACAAGATTCAATGCATACATACAAGGAGCTCTAAGATGCAAGGAGAGCACCTGAGGGCACCCGAGAGATACCGATAAACCTTAGCGCGAGAACAGTGAGCCTAGAAAACTCTTGGGAGCTGACTTTTTTTGGACGGCATGAGTTAAGTATCTTCACTATTTCGTTGAAGTGAAAACACCCTTAAGACGTCAAGGTATTGTACTCTTTCTCTCCACCTCGGGATTTTTCCACATGAGGGGGTTTTTAATGAGGCAAGATCTCTTGATGCATCACATTCTTTACCATTGTTTATCTTTCTTGGAAATCCCTATGACGAAATAAGGTAAACAAGGGATGTGACCCTATCTACGAAGATGACATTTATCTAACTAAAGTCTTTTTCTCATTTCCTAAAAACGGTTTAAGTAAGTTTTGGTGTTAAAAGAGTTCCACATTTGGTGAATGTTAGAATATTTGGATCAGACCTAGAGGATATGTGAAAAAGCCTCTAAAAACTCTTGTAATGGATTAAACCTCTTTTACACAAAAACTTGAGAACTCTTTCTCCTTTGTTCTTGAGAGATTCAACGTCATTCTTCACGCCTTGATGACTAGCGCGGTGTGGGGTGCGTTGTATCAATAGATTGTCACTCCTCTTGTGGTTCACACTTCAACCCACCTTCTATCAAAACCATTGTTAATCCTAGGTCGAGTATCTCCTCGGGTTGAACGCCACCTCTTCCGCTAAGTTCAAACTTTTTACCGAGTAGTTAGATCGAGCATCTACCTTTTCTTCAGTCTTATTCATACAATCTATTCACTAAGTAGATACTGAGATCTAAGTCCCCGGAGCCACATCATGTTTTGAATGGGGTTTTCCATTCATCAACCTCTTACATCTTTAGTTGATGGTACCCGCTCTTTAGTTCGATCTTGGACAAGAGTGTTGATAAGGCCCCGTCATAGGCACAAGCATAAATCAGAGTAGAACAAGAGGAGGAACCCGAGGACTTACTCGAGGAAGAAAAGACTCTGAAGCTCCTACCATACCACTTGGGATTAAGAAGAGGAACATCGCAAGAGTGTATAGGACAAGATTCAATGCATACATACAAGAAGCTCTAAGATGCGAGGAGAGAACTGGAGGGCACTGGAGTGGCACCCAAGAGACAGTGAGAGCCCTTAGCGTGAGAACACTGAGCCTAGTAAACTCTCGGAACTTACTTGCTTTGGAAGGCATGAGTTTAGTGTTTTCACTATTTCATTGACGTGAAAACACCCTTAAGATGTCAAGGTATTGTACTCTTTTTTCTTACCTCGGAATTTTCATATAAGGTCTATCGAGGGGGTTTTTAATGAGGCAAGATCTCTTGATGAATCGCATTCTTTTCAATTTTTTATCTTCCTTGAAAATCCCCATGACGAGTTAACGTAAACAAGGGATGTGATTCTATATCCCAAGAATACACTTATCTAAATAAACTCTTCTTTCTCTTTTCCTAAAAACGCTCAAGTATGTTTTGGTGTATGTTGATTTTATATGACGTCCAAATTAGGTGAGTGTTAGAACAGTTGGACCAAGTTGTAATAAGTTTAAGTCCAGACCTAGGGGATCCACGAAAAAGACTAAAAACTTTTGAGAATTCTTTCTCCTTTGTTCTTGAGAGATTCAACGTCATTCTTCACGCCTTGATGACTAGCTTGGCGTGGGGTGAGTTGTATCAATAGATTGTCACTCCTATTGTGGTTCACACTTCAACCCACCTTCTATCAAAACCATTGTTAATCCTAGGTCGAGTATCTCCTCGGGTTTAACGCCACCTCTTCCGCTTAGTTTAAACTTTTTACCGAGTAGTTAGATCGAGCATCTATCTTATCTTCAGTCTCGATCATACAATCTATTCACTAAGTAGATACTGAGATCTAAGTCCCCGGAGCCACATCATATGTTGAATGGGGTTTTCCATTCATCAACCTCTTACATCTTTAGTCGATTGTACCCGCTCTTTATTTCGATCTTGGACAAGAGTGTTGATAAGGACCCGTCGTTGGCACAAGCATAACTCAGAGTAGAACAAGAGGAGGAACCCGAGGACTTACTCGAGGAAGAGAAGACTCTGAATCTCCAACCATACCACTCGGGATTAAGAAGAGGAACATTGCAAGAGTGTATAGGACAAGATTCAATGCATACATATAAGAAGCTCTAAGATGCGAGGAGAGAACCGGAGGGCACTGGAGTGGCACCCAAGAGACAGTGAGAGTCCTTAGCGTGAGAACACTGAGCCAAGTAAACTCTCGGGAACTTACTTGCTTTGGAAGGCATGAGTTTAGTGTTTTCACTATTTCATTGAAGTGAAAACACCCTTAAGATGTCAAGGTATTGTACTCTTTTTCCTTACCTCGGAATTTTCATATAAGGTCTATCGAGTGGGTTTTTAATGAGGGAAGATCTCTTGATGAATCGCATTCTTTTCAATTTTTTTATCTTGCTTGAAAATCCCCATGACAAGTTAACGTAAACAAGGGATGTGATTCTATATCCCAAGAAGACACTTATCTAATTAAAGTCTTCTTTCTCTTTTTCTAAAAACGCTTAAGTATGTGTTGGTGTATGTTGATTTTATATGACGTCCAAATTAGGTGAGTGTTAGAACCGTTGGACCAAGTTGTAATAAGTTTAAGTCCAGACCTAGGGGATCCATGAAAAAGACTAAAAACTCTTGATAACTCTTTCTCCTTTGTTCTTGAGAGATTCAACGTCATTCTTCACGCCTTGATGACTAGCTCGGTGTGGGGTGCGTTGTATCAATAGATTGTCACTCCTCTTGTGGTTCACACTTCAACTCACCTTTTATCAAAACCATTGTTAATCCTAGGTCGAGTATCTCCTCGGTTTTAACGCCACCTCTTCCGCTAAGTTCAAACTTTTTACCGAGTAGTTAGATCGAGCATCTCTTCAGTCTTATTCATACAATCTATTCACTAAGTAGATACTGAGATCTAAGTCCCCGGAGCCACATCATGTTTTGAATGGGGTTTTCCATTCATCAACCTTTTACATCTTTAGTTGATGGTACCTGCTCTTTAGTTCGATCTTGGACAAGAGTGTTGATAAGGCCCTGTCATAGGCTCAAGCATAAATCAGAGTAGAACAAGAGGAGGAACCCGAGGACTTACTCGAGGAAGAAAAGACTCTGAAGCTCCTACCATACCACTCGGGATTAAGAAGAGTAACATCGCAAGAGTGTATAGGACAAGATTCAATGCATACATACAAGAAGCTCTAAGATGCGAGGAGAGAACCGGAGGGCACCGGAGTGGCACCCAAGAGACAATGAGAGCCCTTAGCGTGAGAACACTGAGCCTAGTAAACTCTCGGGAACTGACGTGCTTTGGAAGGCATGAGTTTAGATTTTTCACTATTTCATTGAAGTGAAAACACCCTTAAGATGTCAAGGTATTGTACTCTTTTTCTTTAGCTCGGAACTTTCATATAAGGTCTATCGAGGGGGTTTTTAATGAGGCAAGATCTCTTGATGAATCGCATTCTTTTCAATTTTTTATCTTGCTTGAAAATCCCCATGACGAGTTAACGTAAACAAGGGATGTGGTTCTATATCCCCAGAATACACTTATCTAATTAAACTCTTCTTTCTCTTTTCCTAAAAACGCTTAAGTATGTTTTGGTGTATGTTGATTTTATATGACGTCTAAATTAGGTGAGTGTTAGAACAGTTGGACCAAGTTGTAATAAGTTTAAATCCAGACCAAGGGGATCCATGAAAAAGACTAAAAACTCTTGAGAACTCTTTCTCCTTTGTTCTTGAGAAATTCAACGTCATTCTTCACGCCTTGATGACTAGCTCGGCGTGGGGTGCGTTGTATCAATAGATTGTCACTCCTCTTGTGGTTCACACTTCAACACACCTTCTATCAAAACCATTGTTAATCCTAGGTCGAGTATCTCCTCGGGTTTAACACCACCTCTTCCGCTTAGTTCAAACCTTTTTACCGAGTAGTTAGATCAAGCATCTATCTTCTCTTCAGTCCCATTCACACAATCAATTCCCTAAGTAGAGATTGAAATCTAAGACCCCGGAGCCATATCATGTTTTGAATGGGTTTTTCCATTCATCACCCTCCTACATCTTTAGTTGATGGTACCCGCTCTTTAGTTCGATCTTGGACAAGAGTGTTGATAAGGCCACGTCATAGGCTCAAGCATAACTCGGAGTAGAACAAGAGGAGGAACCCGAGGACTTACTCGAGGAAGAGAAGACTCTGAAGCTCCAACCATACCACTCGGGATTAAGAAGAGGAACATCGCAAGAGTTTATATGACAAGATTCAATGCATACATACAAGAAGCTCTAAGATGCGAGGAGAGAACCGGAGGGAACTGGAGTGGTACCCAAGAGACAGTGAGAGCCCTTAGCGTGAGAACACTGAGCCTAGTAAACTCTCGGAACTTACTTGCTTTGGAAGGCATGAGTTTAGTGTTTTCACTATTTCATTGACGTGAAAACACCCTTAAGATGTCAAGGTATTGTACTCTTTTTTCTTACCTCGGAATTTTCATATAAGGTCTATCGAGGGGGTTTTTAATGAGGCAAGATCTCTTGATGAATCGCATTCTTTTCAATTTTTTATCTTCCTTGAAAATCCCCATGACGAGTTAACGTAAACAAGGGATGTGATTCTATATCCCAAGAATACACTTATCTAATTAAACTCTTCTTTCTCTTTTCCTAAAAACGCTTAAGTATGTTTTGGTGTATGTTGATTTTATATGACGTCCAAATTAGGTGAGTGTTAGAACAGTTGGACCAAGTTGTAATAAGTTTAAGTCCAGACCTAGGGGATCCACGAAAAAGACTAAAAACTTTTGAGAATTCTTTCTCCTTTGTTCTTGAGAGATTCAACGTCATTCTTCACGCCTTGATGACTAGCTTGGCGTGGGGTGAGTTGTATCAATAGATTGTCACTCCTCTTGTGGTTCACACTTCAACCCACCTTCTATCAAAACCATTGTTAATCCTAGGTCGAGTATCTCCTCGGGTTTAACGCCACCTCTTCCGCTTAGTTTAAACTTTTTACCGAGTAGTTAGATCGAGCATCTATCTTATCTTCAGTCTCGATCATACAATCTATTCACTAAGTAGATACTGAGATCTAAGTCCCCGGAGCCACATCATATGTTGAATGGGGTTTTCCATTCATCAACCTCTTACATCTTTAGTCGATTGTACCCGCTCTTTATTTCGATCTTGGACAAGAGTGTTGATAAGGACCCGTCATTGGCACAAGCATAACTCAGAGTAGAACAAGAGGAGGAACCCGAGGACTTACTCGAGGAAGAGAAGACTCTGAATCTCCAACCATACCACTCGGGATTAAGAAGAGGAACATTGCAAGAGTGTATAGGACAAGATTCAATGCATACATATAAGAAGCTCTAAGATGCGAGGAGAGAACCGGAGGGCACTGGAGTGGCACCCAAGAGACAGTGAGAGTCCTTAGCGTGAGAACACTGAGCCAAGTAAACTCTCGGGAACTTACTTGCTTTGGAAGGCATGAGTTTAGTGTTTTCACTATTTCATTGAAGTGAAAACACCCTTAAGATGTCAAGGTATTGTACTCTTTTTCCTTACCTCGGAATTTTCATATAAGGTCTATCGAGTGGGTTTTTAATGAGGGAAGATCTCTTGATGAATCGCATTCTTTTCAATTTTTTTATCTTGCTTGAAAATCCCCATGACAAGTTAACGTAAACAAGGGATGTGATTCTATATCCCAAGAAGACACTTATCTAATTAAAGTCTTCTTTCTCTTTTTCTAAAAACGCTTAAGTATGTGTTGGTGTATGTTGATTTTATATGACGTCCAAATTAGGTGAGTGTTAGAACCGTTGGACCAAGTTGTAATAAGTTTAAGTCCAGACCTAGGGGATCCATGAAAAAGACTAAAAACTCTTGATAACTCTTTCTCCTTTGTTCTTGAGAGATTCAACGTCATTCTTCACGCCTTGATGACTAGCTCGGTGTGGGGTGCGTTGTATCAATAGATTGTCACTCCTCTTGTGGTTCACACTTCAACTCACCTTTTATCAAAACCATTGTTAATCCTAGGTCGAGTATCTCCTCGGTTTTAACGCCACCTCTTCCGCTAAGTTCAAACTTTTTACCGAGTAGTTAGATCGAGCATCTCTTCAGTCTTATTCATACAATCTATTCACTAAGTAGATACTGAGATCTAAGTCCCCGGAGCCACATCATGTTTTGAATGGGGTTTTCCATTCATCAACCTTTTACATCTTTAGTTGATGGTACCTGCTCTTTAGTTCGATCTTGGACAAGAGTGTTGATAAGGCCCTGTCATAGGCTCAAGCATAAATCAGAGTAGAACAAGAGGAGGAACCCGAGGACTTACTCGAGGAAGAAAAGACTCTGAAGCTCCTACCATACCACTCGGGATTAAGAAGAGTAACATCGCAAGAGTGTATAGGACAAGATTCAATGCATACATACAAGAAGCTCTAAGATGCGAGGAGAGAACCGGAGGGCACCGGAGTGGCACCGAAGAGACAATGAGAGCCCTTAGCGTGAGAACACTGAGCCTAGTAAACTCTCGGGAACTGACGTGCTTTGGAAGGCATGAGTTTAGATTTTTCACTATATCATTGAAGTGAAAACACCCTTAAGATGTCAAGGTATTGTACTCTTTTTCTTTAGCTCGGAACTTTCATATAAGGTCTATCGAGGGGGTTTTTAATGAGGCAAGATCTCTTGATGAATCGCATTCTTTTCAATTTTTTATCTTGCTTGAAAATCCCCATGACGAGTTAACGTAAACAAGGGATGTGGTTCTATATCCCCAGAATACACTTATCTAATTAAACTCTTCTTTCTCTTTTCCTAAAACCGCTTAAGTATGTTTTGGTGTATGGTGATTTTATATGACGTCTAAATTAGGTGAGTGTTAGAACAGTTGGACCAAGTTGTAATAAGTTTAAGTCCAGACCAAGGGGATCCATGAAAAAGACTAAAAACTCTTGAGAACTCTTTCTCCTTTGTTCTTGAGAAATTCAACGTCATTCTTCACGCCTTGATGACTAGCTCGGCGTGGGGTGCGTTGTATCAATAGATTGTCACTCCTCTTTTGGTTCACACTTCAACCAACCTTCTATCAAAACCATTGTTAATCCTAGGTCGAGTATCTCCTCGGGTTTAACGCCACCTCTTCCACTTAGTTCAAACCTTTTTACCGAGTAGTTAGATCAAGCATCTATCTTCTCTTCAGTCCCATTCACACAATCAATTCCCTAAGTAGAGATTGAAATCTAAGACCCCGGAGCCACATCATGTTTTGAATGGGTTTTTCCATTCATCACCCTCCTACATCTTTAGTTGATGGTACCCGCACTTTAGTTCGATCTTGGACAAGAGTGTTGATAAGGCCACGTCATAGGCTCAAGCATAACTCGGAGTAGAACAAGAGGAGGAACCCGAGGACTTACTCGAGGAAGAGAAGACTTTAAAACTCCAACCATACCACTCGGGATTAATAAGAGGAACATCGCAAGAGTGTATAGGACAAGATTCAATGCATACATACAAGAAGCCCTAAGATGCGAGGAGAGAACCGAAGGGAACTGGAGTGTTACCCAAGAGACAAAGAGAGCCCTTAGCGTGAGAACACTGAGCCTAGTAAACTCTCGGGAACTTACTTGCTTTGGAAGGCATGAGTTTAGTGTTTTCACTATTTCATTGAAGTGAAAACACCCTTAAGATGTCAAGGTATTGTACTCTTTTTTCTTACCTCGGAATTTTCATATAAGGTCTATCGAGGGGGTTTTTAATGAGGCAAGATCTCTTGATGAATCGCATTCTTTTCAATTTTTTATCTTGCTTGAAAATCTCCATGACGAGTTAACGTAAACAAGGGATGTGATTCTATATCCCAAGAAGACACTTATCTAATTAAACTCTTCTTTCTCTTTTCCTAAAAACGCTTAAGTATGTGTTGGTGTATGTTGATTTTATATGACGTCCAAATTAGGTGAGTGTTAGAACAGTTGGACCAAGTTGTAATAAGTTTAAGTCCAGACCTAGGGGATCCATGAAAAAGAC
Source organism: Cardamine chenopodiifolia (assembly GCA_963922655.1). Taxonomy (NCBI): domain Eukaryota; kingdom Viridiplantae; phylum Streptophyta; class Magnoliopsida; order Brassicales; family Brassicaceae; genus Cardamine; species Cardamine chenopodiifolia. The sequence goes on along the minus strand of OZ000476.1, from coordinate 8,406,493 downwards.
TAAAAACTCTTGAGAACTCTTTCTCCTTTGTTCTTGAGAGATTCAACGTCATTCTTCACGCCTTGATGACTAGCTCGGTGTGGGGTGCGTTGTATCAATAGATTGTCACTCCTCTTGTGGTTCACACTTCAACTCACCTTTTATCAAAACCATTGTTAATCCTAGGTCGAGTATCTCCTCGGTTTTAACGCCACCTCTTCCGCTAAGTTCAAACTTTTTACCGAGTAGTTAGATCGAGCATCTCTTCAGTCTTATTCATACAATCTATTCACTAAGTAGATACTGAGATCTAAGTCCCCGGAGCCACATCATGTTTTGAATGGGGTTTTCCATTCATCAACCTCTTACATCTTTAGTTGATGGTACCCGCTCTTTAGTTCGATCTTGGACAAGAGTGTTGATAAGGCCCTGTCATAGGCTCAAGCATAAATCAGAGTAGAACAAGAGGAGGAACCCGAGGACTTACTCGAGGAAGAAAAGACTCTGAAGCTCCTACCATACCACTCGGGATTAAGAAGAGTAACATCGCAAGAGTGTATAGGACAAGATTCAATGCATACATACAAGAAGCTCTAAGATGCGAGGAGAGAACCGGAGGGCACCGGAGTGGCACCGAAGAGACAATGAGAGCCCTTAGCGTGAGAACACTGAGCCTAGTAAACTCTCGGGAACTGACGTGCTTTGGAAGGCATGAGTTTAGATTTTTCACTATTTCATTGAAGTGAAAACACCCTTAAGATGTCAAGGTATTGTACTCTTTTTCTTTAGCTCGGAACTTTCATATAAGGTCTATCGAGGGGGTTTTTAATGAGGCAAGATCTCTTGATGAATCGCATTCTTTTCAATTTTTTATCTTGCTTGAAAATCCCCATGACGAGTTAACGTAAACAAGGGATGTGGTTCTATATCCCCAGAATACACTTATCTAATTAAACTCTTCTTTCTCTTTTCCTAAAAACGCTTAAGTATGTTTTGGTGTATGTTGATTTTATATGACGTCTAAATTAGGTGAGTGTTAGAACAGTTGGACCAAGTTGTAATAAGTTTAAATCCAGACCAAGGGGATCCATGAAAAAGACTAAAAACTCTTGAGAACTCTTTCTCCTTTGTTCTTGAGAAATTCAACGTCATTCTTCACGCCTTGATGACTAGCTCGGCGTGGGGTGCGTTGTATCAATAGATTGTCACTCCTCTTGTGGTTCACACTTCAACACACCTTCTATCAAAACCATTGTTAATCCTAGGTCGAGTATCTCCTCGGGTTTAACACCACCTCTTCCGCTTAGTTCAAACCTTTTTACCGAGTAGTTAGATCAAGCATCTATCTTCTCTTCAGTCCCATTCACACAATCAATTCCCTAAGTAGAGATTGAAATCTAAGACCCCGGAGCCATATCATGTTTTGAATGGGTTTTTCCATTCATCACCCTCCTACATCTTTAGTTGATGGTACCCGCTCTTTAGTTCGATCTTGGACAAGAGTGTTGATAAGGCCACGTCATAGGCTCAAGCATAACTCGGAGTAGAACAAGAGGAGGAACCCGAGGACTTACTCGAGGAAGAGAAGACTCTGAAGCTCCAACCATACCACTCGGGATTAAGAAGAGGAACATCGCAAGAGTTTATATGACAAGATTCAATGCATACATACAAGAAGCTCTAAGATGCGAGGAGAGAACCGGAGGGAACTGGAGTGGTACCCAAGAGACAGTGAGAGCCCTTAGCGTGAGAACACTGAGCCTAGTAAACTCTCGGAACTTACTTGCTTTGGAAGGCATGAGTTTAGTGTTTTCACTATTTCATTGACGTGAAAACACCCTTAAGATGTCAAGGTATTGTACTCTTTTTTCTTACCTCGGAATTTTCATATAAGGTCTATCGAGGGGGTTTTTAATGAGGCAAGATCTCTTGATGAATCGCATTCTTTTCAATTTTTTATCTTCCTTGAAAATCCCCATGACGAGTTAACGTAAACAAGGGATGTGATTCTATATCCCAAGAATACAGTTATCTAATTAAACTCTTCTTTCTCTTTTCCTAAAAACGCTTAAGTATGTTTTGGTGTATGTTGATTTTATATGACGTCCAAATTAGGTGAGTGTTAGAACAGTTGGACCAAGTTGTAATAAGTTTAAGTCCAGACCTAGGGGATCCACGAAAAAGACTAAAAACTTTTGAGAATTCTTTCTCCTTTGTTCTTGAGAGATTCAACGTCATTCTTCACGCCTTGATGACTAGCTTGGCGTGGGGTGAGTTGTATCAATAGATTGTCACTCCTCTTGTGGTTCACACTTCAACCCACCTTCTATCAAAACCATTGTTAATCCTAGGTCGAGTATCTCCTCGGGTTTAACGCCACCTCTTCCGCTTAGTTTAAACTTTTTACCGAGTAGTTAGATCGAGCATCTATCTTATCTTCAGTCTCGATCATACAATCTATTCACTAAGTAGATACTGAGATCTAAGTCCCCGGAGCCACATCATATGTTGAATGGGGTTTTCCATTCATCAACCTCTTACATCTTTAGTCGATTGTACCCGCTCTTTATTTCGATCTTGGACAAGAGTGTTGATAAGGACCCGTCATTGGCACAAGCATAACTCAGAGTAGAACGAGAGGAGGAACCCGAGGACTTACTCGAGGAAGAGAAGACTCTGAATCTCCAACCATACCACTCGGGATTAAGAAGAGGAACATTGCAAGAGTGTATAGGACAAGATTCAATGCATACATATAAGAAGCTCTAAGATGCGAGGAGAGAACCGGAGGGCACTGGAGTGGCACCCAAGAGACAGTGAGAGTCCTTAGCGTGAGAACACTGAGCCAAGTAAACTCTCGGGAACTTACTTGCTTTGGAAGGCATGAGTTTAGTGTTTTCACTATTTCATTGAAGTGAAAACACCCTTAAGATGTCAAGGTATTGTACTCTTTTTCCTTACCTCGGAATTTTCATATAAGGTCTATCGAGTGGGTTTTTAATGAGGGAAGATCTCTTGATGAATCTTATTCTTTTCAATTTTTTTATCTTGCTTGAAAATCCCCATGAAAAGTTAACGTAAACAAGGGATGTGATTCTATATCCCAAGAAGACACTTATCTAATTAAAGTCTTCTTTCTCTTTTTCTAAAAACGCTTAAGTATGTGTTGGTGTATGTTGATTTTATATGACGTCCAAATTAGGTGAGTGTTAGAACCGTTGGACCAAGTTGTAATAAGTTTAAGTCCAGACCTAGGGGATCCATGAAAAAGACTAAAAACTCTTGATAACTCTTTCTCCTTTGTTCTTGAGAGATTCAACGTCATTCTTCACGCCTTGATGACTAGCTCGGTGTGGGGTGCGTTGTATCAATAGATTGTCACTCCTCTTGTGGTTCACACTTCAACCCACCTTCTATCAAAACCATTGTTAATCCTAGGTCGAGTATCTCCTCGGGTTTAACGCCACCTCTTCAGCTAAGTTCAAACTTTTTACCGAGTAGTTAGATCGAGCATCTATCTTCTCTTCAGTCTTATTCATACAATCTATTCATTAAGTAGATATTGAGATCTAAGTCCCCGGAGCCACATCATGTTTTGAATGGGGTTATCCATTCATCAACCTCTTACATCTTTAGTTGATGGTACCCGCTCTTTAGTTCGATCTTGGACAAGAGTGTTGATAAGGCCCTGCCATAGGCTCAAGCATAAATCAGAGTAGAACAAGAGGAGGAACCCGAGGACTTACTCGAGGAAGAAAAGACTCTGAAGCTCCTACCATACCACTCGGGATTAAGAAGAGGAACATCGCAAGAGTGTATAGGACAAGATTCAATGCATACATACAAGAAGCTCTAAGATGCGAGGAGAGAACCGGAGGGCACCGGAGTGGCACCCAAGAGACAATGAGAGCCCTTAGCGTGAGAACACTGAGCCTAGTAAACTCTCGGGAACTGACGTGCTTTGGAAGGCATGAGTTTAGATTTTTCACTATTTCATTGAAGTGAAAACACCCTTAAGATGTCAAGGTATTGTACTCTTTTTCTTTAGCTCGGAACTTTCATATAAGGTCTATCGAGGGGGTTTTTAATGAGGCAAGATCTCTTGATGAATCGCATTCTTTTCAATTTTTTATCTTGCTTGAAAATCCCCATGACGAGTTAACGTAAACAAGGGATGTGGTTCTATATCCCCAGAATACACTTATCTAATTAAACTCTTCTTTCTCTTTTCCTAAAAACGCTTAAGTATGTTTTGGTGTATGTTGATTTTATATGACGTCTAAATTAGGTGAGTGTTAGAACAGTTGGACCAAGTTGTAATAAGTTTAAATCCAGACCAAGGGGATCCATGAAAAAGACTAAAAACTCTTGAGAACTCTTTCTCCTTTGTTCTTGAGAAATTCAACGTCATTCTTCACGCCTTGATGACTAGCTCGGCGTGGGGTGCGTTGTATCAATAGATTGTCACTCCTCTTGTGGTTCACACTTCAACACACCTTCTATCAAAACCATTGTTAATCCTAGGTCGAGTATCTCCTCGGGTTTAACACCACCTCTTCCGCTTAGTTCAAACCTTTTTACCGAGTAGTTAGATCAAGCATCTATCTTCTCTTCAGTCCCATTCACACAATCAATTCCCTAAGTAGAGATTGAAATCTAAGACCCCGGAGCCATATCATGTTTTGAATGGGTTTTTCCATTCATCACCCTCCTACATCTTTAGTTGATGGTACCCGCTCTTTAGTTCGATCTTGGACAAGAGTGTTGATAAGGCCACGTCATAGGCTCAAGCATAACTCGGAGTAGAACAAGAGGAGGAACCCGAGGACTTACTCGAGGAAGAGAAGACTCTGAAGCTCCAACCATACCACTCGGGATTAAGAAGAGGAACATCGCAAGAGTTTATATGACAAGATTCAATGCATACATACAAGAAGCTCTAAGATGCGAGGAGAGAACCGGAGGGAACTGGAGTGGTACCCAAGAGACAGTGAGAGCCCTTAGCGTGAGAACACTGAGCCTAGTAAACTCTCGGAACTTACTTGCTTTGGAAGGCATGAGTTTAGTGTTTTCACTATTTCATTGACGTGAAAACACCCTTAAGATGTCAAGGTATTGTACTCTTTTTTCTTACCTCGGAATTTTCATATAAGGTCTATCGAGGGGGTTTTTAATGAGGCAAGATCTCTTGATGAATCGCATTCTTTTCAATTTTTTATCTTCCTTGAAAATCCCCATGACGAGTTAACGTAAACAAGGGATGTGATTCTATATCCCAAGAATACACTTATCTAATTAAACTCTTCTTTCTCTTTTCCTAAAAACGCTTAAGTATGTTTTGGTGTATGTTGATTTTATATGACGTCCAAATTAGGTGAGTGTTAGAACAGTTGGACCAAGTTGTAATAAGTTTAAGTCCAGACCTAGGGGATCCACGAAAAAGACTAAAAACTTTTGAGAATTCTTTCTCCTTTGTTCTTGAGAGATTCAACGTCATTCTTCACGCCTTGATGACTAGCTTGGCGTGGGGTGAGTTGTATCAATAGATTGTCACTCCTCTTGTGGTTCACACTTCAACCCACCTTCTATCAAAACCATTGTTAATCCTAGGTCGAGTATCTCCTCGGGTTTAACGCCACCTCTTCCGCTTAGTTTAAACTTTTTACCGAGTAGTTAGATCGAGCATCTATCTTATCTTCAGTCTCGATCATACAATCTATTCACTAAGTAGATACTGAGATCTAAGTCCCCGGAGCCACATCATATGTTGAATGGGGTTTTCCATTCATCAACCTCTTACATCTTTAGTCGATTGTACCCGCTCTTTATTTCGATCTTGGACAAGAGTGTTGATAAGGACCCGTCATTGGCACAAGCATAACTCAGAGTAGAACAAGAGGAGGAACCCGAGGACTTACTCGAGGAAGAGAAGACTCTGAATCTCCAACCATACCACTCGGGATTAAGAAGAGGAACATTGCAAGAGTGTATAGGACAAGATTCAATGCATACATATAAGAAGCTCTAAGATGCGAGGAGAGAACCGGAGGGCACTGGAGTGGCACCCAAGAGACAGTGAGAGTCCTTAGCGTGAGAACACTGAGCCAAGTAAACTCTCGGGAACTTACTTGCTTTGGAAGGCATGAGTTTAGTGTTTTCACTATTTCATTGAAGTGAAAACACCCTTAAGATGTCAAGGTATTGTACTCTTTTTCCTTACCTCGGAATTTTCATATAAGGTCTATCGAGTGGGTTTTTAATGAGGGAAGATCTCTTGATGAATCGCATTCTTTTCAATTTTTTTATCTTGCTTGAAAATCCCCATGACAAGTTAACGTAAACAAGGGATGTGATTCTATATCCCAAGAAGACACTTATCTAATTAAAGTCTTCTTTCTCTTTTTCTAAAAACGCTTAAGTATGTGTTGGTGTATGTTGATTTTATATGACGTCCAAATTAGGTGAGTGTTAGAACCGTTGGACCAAGTTGTAATAAGTTTAAGTCCAGACCTAGGGGATCCATGAAAAAGACTAAAAACTCTTGATAACTCTTTCTCCTTTGTTCTTGAGAGATTCAACGTCATTCTTCACGCCTTGATGACTAGCTCGGTGTGGGGTGCGTTGTATCAATAGATTGTCACTCCTCTTGTGGTTCACACTTCAACTCACCTTTTATCAAAACCATTGTTAATCCTAGGTCGAGTATCTCCTCGGTTTTAACGCCACCTCTTCCGCTAAGTTCAAACTTTTTACCGAGTAGTTAGATCGAGCATCTCTTCAGTCTTATTCATACAATCTATTCACTAAGTAGATACTGAGATCTAAGTCCCCGGAGCCACATCATGTTTTGAATGGGGTTTTCCATTCATCAACCTTTTACATCTTTAGTTGATGGTACCTGCTCTTTAGTTCGATCTTGGACAAGAGTGTTGATAAGGCCCTGTCATAGGCTCAAGCATAAATCAGAGTAGAACAAGAGGAGGAACCCGAGGACTTACTCGAGGAAGAAAAGACTCTGAAGCTCCTACCATACCACTCGGGCTTAAGAAGAGTAACATCGCAAGAGTGTATAGGACAAGATTCAATGCATACATACAAGAAGCTCTAAGATGCGAGGAGAGAACCGGAGGGCACCGGAGTGGCACCCAAGAGACAATGAGAGCCCTTAGCGTGAGAACACTGAGCCTAGTAAACTCTCGGGAACTGACGTGCTTTGGAAGGCATGAGTTTAGATTTTTCACTATTTCATTGAAGTGAAAACACCCTTAAGATGTCAAGGTATTGTACTCTTTTTCTTTAGCTCGGAACTTTCATATAAGGTCTATCGAGGGGGTTTTTAATGAGGCAAGATCTCTTGATGAATCGCATTCTTTTCAATTTTTTATCTTGCTTGAAAATCCCCATGACGAGTTAACGTAAACAAGGGATGTGGTTCTATATCCCCAGAATACACTTATCTAATTAAACTCTTCTTTCTCTTTTCCTAAAAACGCTTAAGTATGTTTTGGTGTATGTTGATTTTATATGACGTCTAAATTAGGTGAGTGTTAGAACAGTTGGACCAAGTTGTAATAAGTTTAAGTCCAGACCAAGGGGATCCATGAAAAAGACTAAAAACTCTTGAGAACTCTTTCTCCTTTGTTCTTGAGAAATTCAACGTCATTCTTCACGCCTTGATGACTAGCTCGGCGTGGGGTGCGTTGTATCAATAGATTGTCACTCCTCTTTTGGTTCACACTTCAACCAACCTTCTATCAAAACCATTGTTAATCCTAGGTCGAGTATCTCCTCGGGTTTAACGCCACCTCTTCCACTTAGTTCAAACCTTTTTACCGAGTAGTTAGATCAAGCATCTATCTTCTCTTCAGTCCCATTCACACAATCAATTCCCTAAGTAGAGATTGAAATCTAAGACCCCGGAGCCACATCTTGTTTTGAATGGGTTTTTCCATTCATCATCCTCCTACATCTTTAGTTGATGGTACCCGCACTTTAGTTCGATCTTGGACAAGAGTGTTGATAAGGCCACGTCATAGGCTCAAGCATAACTCGGAGTAGAACAAGAGGAGGAACCCGAGGACTTACTCGAGGAAGAGAAGACTTTAAAACTCCAACCATACCACTCGGGATTAAGAAGAGGAACATCGCAAGAGTGTATAGGACAAGATTCAATGCATACGTACAAGAAGCTCTAAGATGCGAGGAGAGAACCGAAGGGAACTGGAGTGTTACCCAAGAGACAAAGAGAGCCCTTAGCGTGAGAACACTGAGCCTAGTAAACTCTCGGGAACTTACTTGCTTTGGAAGGCATGAGTTTAGTGTTTTCACTATTTCATTGAAGTGAAAACACCCTTAAGATGTCAAGGTATTGTACTCTTTTTTCTTACCTCGGAATTTTCATATAAGGTCTATCGAGGGGGTTTTTAATGAGGCAAGATCTCTTGATGAATCGCATTCTTTTCAATTTTTTATCTTGCTTGAAAATCTCCATGACGAGTTAACGTAAACAAGGGATTTGATTCTATATCCCAAGAAGACACTTATCTAATTAAACTCTTCTTTCTCTTTTCCTAAAAACGCTTAAGTATGTGTTGGTGTATGTTGATTTTATATGACGTCCAAATTAGGTGAGTGTTAGAACAGTTGGACCAAGTTGTAATAAGTTTAAGTCCAGACCTAGGGGATCCATGAAAAAGACTAAAAACTCTTGAGAACTCTTTCTCCTTTGTTCTTGAGAGATTCAACGTCATTCTTCACGCCTTGATGACTAGCTCGGTGTGGGGTGCGTTGTATCAATAGATTGTCACTCCTCTTGTGGTTCACACTTCAACCCACCTTCTATCAAAACCATTGTTAATCCTAGGTCGAGTATCTCCTCGGGTTTAACGCCACCTCTTCAGCTAAGTTCAAACTTTTTACCGAGTAGTTAGATCGAGCATCTATCTTCTCTTCAGTCTTATTCATACAATCTATTCATTAAGTAGATATTGAGATCTAAGTCCCCGGAGCCACATCATGTTTTGAATGGGGTTATCCATTCATCAACCTCTTACATCTTTAGTTGATGGTACCCGCTCTTTAGTTCGATCTTGGACAAGAGTGTTGATAAGACCCTGCCATAGGCTCAAGCATAAATCAGAGTAGAACAAGAGGAGGAACCCGAGGACTTACTCGAGGAAGAAAAGACTCTGAAGCTCCTACCATACCACTCGGGATTAAGAAGAGGAACATCGCAAGAGTGTAAAGGACAAGATTCAATGCATACATACAAGAAGCTCTAAGATGCGAGGAGAGAACCGGAGGGCACCGGAGTGGCACCGAAGAGACAATGAGAGCCCTTAGCGTGAGAACACTGAGCCTAGTAAACTCTCGGGAACTGACGTGCTTTGGAAGGCATGAGTTTAGATTTTTCACTATTTCATTGAAGTGAAAACACCCTTAAGATGTCAAGGTATTGTACTCTTTTTCTTTAGCTCGGAACTTTCATATAAGGTCTATCGAGGGGGTTTTTAATGAGGCAAGATCTCTTGATGAATCGCATTCTTTTCAATTTTTTATCTTGCTTGAAAATCTCCATGACGAGTTAACGTAAACAAGGGATGTGATTCTATATCCCAAGAAGACACTTATCTAATTAAACTCTTCTTTCTCTTTTCCTAAAAACGCTTAAGTATGTGTTGGTGTATGTTGATTTTATATGACGTCCAAATTAGGTGAGTGTTAGAACAGTTGGACCAAGTTGTAATAAGTTTAAGTCCAGACCTAGGGGATCCATGAAAAAGACTAAAAACTCTTGAGAACTCTTTCTCCTTTGTTCTTGAGAGATTCAACGTCATTCTTCACGCCTTGATGACTAGCTCGGTGTGGGGTGCGTTGTATCAATAGATTGTCACTCCTCTTGTGGTTCACACTTCAACCCACCTTCTATCAAAACCATTGTTAATCCTAGGTCGAGTATCTCCTCGGGTTTAACGCCACCTCTTCAGCTAAGTTCAAACTTTTTACCGAGTAGTTAGATCGAGCATCTATCTTCTCTTCAGTCTTATTCATACAATCTATTCATTAAGTAGATACTGAGATCTAAGTCCCCGGAGCCACATCATGTTTTGAATGGGGTTATCCATTCATCAACCTCTTACATCTTTAGTTGATGGTACCCGCTCTTTAGTTCGATCTTGGACAAGAGTGTTGATAAGGCCCTGCCATAGGCACAAGCATAACTCAGAGTAGAACAAGAGGAGGAACCCGAGGACTTACTCGAGGAAGAGAAGACTCTGAATCTCCAACCATACCACTCGGGATTAAGAAGAGGAACATCGCAAGAGTTTATATGACAAGATTCAATGCATACATACAAGAAGCTCTAAGATGCGAGGAGAGAACCGGAGGGAACTGGAGTGGTACCCAAGAGACAGTGAGAGCCCTTAGCGTGAGAACACTGAGCCTAGTAAACTCTCGGAACTTACTTGCTTTGGAAGGCATGAGTTTAGTGTTTTCACTATTTCATTGACGTGAAAACACCCTTAAGATGTCAAGGTATTGTACTCTTTTTTCTTACCTCGGAATTTTCATATAAGGTCTATCGAGGGGGTTTTTAATGAGGCAAGATCTCTTGATGAATCGCATTCTTTTCAATTTTTTATCTTCCTTGAAAATCCCCATGACGAGTTAACGTAAACAAGGGATGTGATTCTATATCCCAAGAATACACTTATCTAATTAAACTCTTCTTTCTCTTTTCCTAAAAACGCTTAAGTATGTTTTGGTGTATGTTGATTTTATATGACGTCCAAATTAGGTGAGTGTTAGAACAGTTGGACCAAGTTGTAATAAGTTTAAGTCCAGACCTAGGGGATCCACGAAAAAGACTAAAAACTTTTGAGAATTCTTTCTCCTTTGTTCTTGAGAGATTCAACGTCATTCTTCACGCCTTGATGACTAGCTTGGCGTGGGGTGAGTTGTATCAATAGATTGTCACTCCTCTTGTGGTTCACACTTCAACCCACCTTCTATCAAAACCATTGTTAATCCTAGGTCGAGTATCTCCTCGGGTTTAACGCCACCTCTTCCGCTTAGTTTAAACTTTTTACCGAGTAGTTAGATCGAGCATCTATCTTATCTTCAGTCTCGATCATACAATCTATTCACTAAGTAGATACTGAGATCTAAGTCCCCGGAGCCACATCATATGTTGAATGGGGTTTTCCATTCATCAACCTCTTACATCTTTAGTCGATTGTACCCGCTCTTTATTTCGATCTTGGACAAGAGTGCTGATAAGGACCCGTCATAGGCACAAGCATAACTCAGAGTAGAACAAGAGGAGGAACCCGAGGACTTACTCGAGGAAGAGAAGACTCTGAATCTCCAACCATACCACTCGGGATTAAGAAGAGGAACATTGCAAGAGTGTATAGGACAAGATTCAATGCATACATATAAGAAGCTCTAAGATGCGAGGAGAGAACCGGAGGGCACTGGAGTGGCACCCAAGAGACAGTGAGAGTCCTTAGCGTGAGAACACTGAGCCAAGTAAACTCTCAGGAACTTACTTGCTTTGGAAGGCATGAGTTTAGTGTTTTCACTATTTCATTGAAGTGAAAACACCCTTAAGATGTCAAGGTATTGTACTCTTTTTCCTTACCTCGGAATTTTCATATAAGGTCTATCGAGTGGGTTTTTAATGAGGGAAGATCTCTTGATGAATCGCATTCTTTTCAATTTTTTTATCTTGCTTGAAAATCCCCATGACAAGTTAACGTAAACAAGGGATGTGATTCTATATCCCAAGAAGACACTTATCTAATTAAAGTCTTCTTTCTCTTTTTCTAAAAACGCTTAAGTATGTGTTGGTGTATGTTGATTTTATATGACGTCCAAATTAGGTGAGTGTTAGAACCGTTGGACCAAGTTGTAATAAGTTTAAGTCCAGACCTAGGGGATCCATGAAAAAGACTAAAAACTCTTGATAACTCTTTCTCCTTTGTTCTTGAGAGATTCAACGTCATTCTTCACGCCTTGATGACTAGCTCGGTGTGGGGTGCGTTGTATCAATAGATTGTCACTCCTCTTGTGGTTCACACTTCAACTCACCTTTTATCAAAACCATTGTTAATCCTAGGTCGAGTATCTCCTCGGTTTTAACGCCACCTCTTCCGCTAAGTTCAAACTTTTTACCGAGTAGTTAGATCGAGCATCTCTTCAGTCTTATTCATACAATCTATTCACTAAGTAGATACTGAGATCTAAGTCCCCGGAGCCACATCATGTTTTGAATGGGGTTTTCCATTCATCAACCTCTTACATCTTTAGTTGATGGTACCTGCTCTTTAGTTCGATCTTGGACAAGAGTGTTGATAAGGCCCTGTCATAGGCTCAAGCATAAATCAGAGTAGAACAAGAGGAGGAACCCGAGGACTTACTCGAGGAAGAAAAGACTCTGAAGCTCCTACCATACCACTCGGGATTAAGAAGAGTAACATCGCAAGAGTGTATAGGACAAGATTCAATGCATACATACAAGAAGCTCTAAGATGCGAGGAGAGAACCGGAGGGCACCGGAGTGGCACCGAAGAGACAATGAGAGCCCTTAGCGTGAGAACACTGAGCCTAGTAAACTCTCGGGAACTGACGTGCTTTGGAAGGCATGAGTTTAGATTTTTCACTATTTCATTGAAGTGAAAACACCCTTAAGATGTCAAGGTATTGTACTCTTTTTCTTTAGCTCGGAACTTTCATATAAGGTCTATCGAGGGGGTTTTTAATGAGGCAAGATCTCTTGATGAATCGCATTCTTTTCAATTTTTTATCTTGCTTGAAAATCCCCATGACGAGTTAACGTAAACAAGGGATGTGGTTCTATATCCCCAGAATACACTTATCTAATTAAACTCTTCTTTCTCTTTTCCTAAAAACGCTTAAGTATGTTTTGGTGTATGTTGATTTTATATGACGTCTAAATTAGGTGAGTGTAAGAACAGTTGGACCAAGTTGTAATAAGTTTAAGTCCAGACCAAGGGGATCCATGAAAAAGACTAAAAACTCTTGAGAACTCTTTCTCCTTTGTTCTTGAGAAATTCAACGTCATTCTTCACGCCTTGATGACTAGCTCGGCGTGGGGTGCGTTGTATCAAAAGATTGTCACTCCTCTTTTGGTTCACACTTCAACCAACCTTCTATCAAAACCATTGTTAATCCTAGGTCGAGTATCTCCTCGGGTTTAACGCCACCTCTTCCACTTAGTTCAAACCTTTTTACCGAGTAGTTAGATCAAGCATCTATCTTCTCTTCAGTCCCATTCACACAATCAATTCCCTAAGTAGAGATTGAAATCTAAGACCCCGGAGCCACATCATGTTTTGAATGGGTTTTTCCATTCATCACCCTCCTACATCTTTAGTTGATGGTACCCGCACTTTAGTTCGATCTTGGACAAGAGTGTTGATAAGGCCACGTCATAGGCTCAAGCATAACTCGGAGTAGAACAAGAGGAGGAACCCGAGGACTTACTCGAGGAAGAGAAGACTTTAAAACTCCAACCATACCACTCGGGATTAAGAAGAGGAACATCGCAAGAGTGTATAGGACAAGATTCAATGCATACATACAAGAAGCTCTAAGATGCGAGGAGAGAACCGAAGGGAACTGGAGTGTTACCCAAGAGACAAAGAGAGCCCTTCGCGTGAGAACACTGAGCCTAGTAAACTCTCGGGAACTTACTTGCTTTGGAAGGCATGAGTTTAGTGTTTTCACTATTTCATTGAAGTGAAAACACCCTTAAGATGTCAAGGTATTGTACTCTTTTTTCTTACCTCGGAATTTTCATATAAGGTCTATCGAGGGGGTTTTTAATGAGGCAAGATCTCTTGATGAATCGCATTCTTTTCAATTTTTTATCTTGCTTGAAAATCTCCATGACGAGTTAACGTAAACAAGGGATGTGATTCTATATCCCAAGAAGACACTTATCTAATTAAACTCTTCTTTCTCTTTTCCTAAAAACGCTTAAGTATGTGTTGGTGTATGTTGATTTTATATGACGTCCAAATTAGGTGAGTGTTAGAACAGTTGGACCAAGTTGTAATAAGTTTAAGTCCAGACCTAGGGGATCCATGAAAAAGACTAAAAACTCTTGAGAACTCTTTCTCCTTTGTTCTTGAGAGATTCAACGTCATTCTTCACGCCTTGATGACTAGCTCGGTGTGGGGTGCGTTGTATCAATAGATTGTCACTCCTCTTGTGGTTCACACTTCAACCCACCTTCTATCAAAACCATTGTTAATCCTAGGTCGAGTATCTCCTCGGGTTTAACGCCACCTCTTCAGCTAAGTTCAAACTTTTTACCGAGTAGTTAGATCGAGCATCTATCTTCTCTTCAGTCTTATTCATACAATCTATTCATTAAGTAGATATTGAGATCTAAGTCCCCGGAGCCACATCATGTTTTGAATGGGGTTATCCATTCATCAACCTCTTACATCTTTAGTTGATGGTACCCGCTCTTTAGTTCGATCTTGGACAAGAGTGTTGATAAGGCCCTGCCATAGGCTCAAGCATAAATCAGAGTAGAACAAGAGGAGGAACCCGAGGACTTACTCGAGGAAGAAAAGACTCTGAAGCTCCTACCATACCACTCGGGATTAAGAAGAGGAACATCGCAAGAGTGTATAGGACAAGATTCAATGCATACATACAAGAAGCTCTAAGATGCGAGGAGAGAACCGGAGGGCACCGGAGTGGCACCGAAGAGACAATGAGAGCCCTTAGCGTGAGAACACTGAGCCTAGTAAACTCTCGGGAACTGACGTGCTTTGGAAGGCATGAGTTTAGATTTTTCACTATTTCATTGAAGTGAAAACACCCTTAAGATGTCAAGGTATTGTACTCTTTTTCTTTAGCTCGGAACTTTCATATAAGGTCTATCGAGGGGGTTTTTAATGAGGCAAGATCTCTTGATGAATCGCATTCTTTTCAATTTTTTATCTTGCTTGAAAATCCCCATGACGAGTTAACGTAAACAAGGGATGTGGTTCTATATCCCCAGAATACACTTATCTAATTAAACTCTTCTTTCTCTTTTCCTAAAAACGCTTAAGTATGTTTTGGTGTATGTTGATTTTATATGACGTCTAAATTAGGTGAGTGTTAGAACAGTTGGACCAAGTTGTAATAAGTTTAAGTCCAGACCAAGGGGATCCATGAAAAAGACTAAAAACTCTTGAGAACTCTTTCTCCTTTGTTCTTGAGAAATTCAACGTCATTCTTCACGCCTTGATGACTAGCTCGGCGTGGGGTGCGTTGTATCAATAGATTGTCACTCCTCTTTTGGTTCACACTTCAACCAACCTTCTATCAAAACCATTGTTAATCCTAGGTCGAGTATCTCCTCGGGTTTAACACCACCTCTTCCGCTTAGTTCAAACCTTTTTACCGAGTAGTTAGATCAAGCATCTATCTTCTCTTCAGTCCCATTCACACAATCAATTCCCTAAGTAGAGATTAAAATCTAAGACCCCGGAGCCATATCATGTTTTGAATGGGTTTTTCCATTCATCACCCTCCTACATCTTTAGTTGATGGTACCCGCTCTTTAGTTCGATCTTGGACAAGAGTGTTGATAAGGCCACGTCATAGGCTCAAGCATAACTCGGAGTAGAACAAGAGGAGGAACCCGAGGACTTACTCGAGGAAGAGAAGACTCTGAATCTCCAACCATACCACTCGGGATTAAGAAGAGGAACATCGCAAGAGTTTATATGACAAGATTCAATGCATACATACAAGAAGCTCTAAGATGCGAGGAGAGAACCGGAGGGAACTAGAGTGGTACCCAAGAGACAGTGAGAGCCCTTAGCATGAGAACACTGAGCCTAGTAAACTCTCGGAACTTACTTGCTTTGGAAGGCATGAGTTTAGTGTTTTCACTATTTCATTGACGTGAAAACACCCTTAAGATGTCAAGGTATTGTACTCTTTTTTCTTACCTCGGAATTTTCATATAAGGTCTATCGAGGGGGTTTTTAATGAGGCAAGATCTCTTGATGAATCGCATTCTTTTCAATTTTTTATCTTCCTTGAAAATCCCCATGACGAGTTAACGTAAACAAGGGATGTGATTCTATATCCCAAGAATACACTTATCTAATTAAACTCTTCTTTCTCTTTTCCTAAAAACGCTTAAGTATGTTTTGGTGTATGTTGATTTTATATGACGTCCAAATTAGGTGAGTGTTAGAACAGTTGGACCAAGTTGTAATAAGTTTAAGTCCAGACCTAGGGGATCCACGAAAAAGACTAAAAACTTTTGAGAATTCTTTCTCCTTTGTTCTTGAGAGATTCAACGTCATTCTTCACGCCTTGATGACTAGCTTGGCGTGGGGTGAGTTGTATCAATAGATTGTCACTCCTCTTGTGGTTCACACTTCAACCCACCTTCTATCAAAACCATTGTTAATCCTAGGTCGAGTATCTCCTCGGGTTTAACGCCACCTCTTCCGCTTAGTTTAAACTTTTTACCGAGTAGTTAGATCGAGCATCTATCTTATCTTCAGTCTCGATCATACAATCTATTCACTAAGTAGATACTGAGATCTAAGTCCCCGGAGCCACATCATATGTTGAATGGGGTTTTCCATTCATCAACCTCTTACATCTTTAGTCGATTGTACCCGCTCTTTATTTCGATCTTGGACAAGAGTGTTGATAAGGACCCGTCATAGGCACAAGCATAACTCAGAGTAGAACAAGAGGAGGAACCCGAGGACTTACTCGAGGAAGAGAAGACTCTGAATCTCCAACCATACCACTCGGGATTAAGAAGAGGAACATTGCAAGAGTGTATAGGACAAGATTCAATGCATACATATAAGAAGCTCTAAGATGCGAGGAGAGAACCGGAGGGCACTGGAGTGGCACCCAAGAGACAGTGAGAGTCCTTAGCGTGAGAACACTGAGCCAAGTAAACTCTCGGGAACTTACTTGCTTTGGAAGGCATGAGTTTAGTGTTTTCACTATTTCATTGAAGTGAAAACACCCTTAAGATGTCAAGGTATTGTACTCTTTTTCCTTACCTCGGAATTTTCATATAAGGTCTATCGAGTGGGTTTTTAATGAGGGAAGATCTCTTGATGAATCGCATTCTTTTCAATTTTTTTATCTTGCTTGAAAATCCCCATGACAAGTTAACGTAAACAAGGGATGTGATTCTATATCCCAAGAAGACACTTATCTAATTAAAGTCTTCTTTCTCTTTTTCTAAAAACGCTTAAGTATGTGTTGGTGTATGTTGATTTTATATGACGTCCAAATTAGGTGAGTGTTAGAACCGTTGGACCAAGTTGTAATAAGTTTAAGTCCAGACCTAGGGGATCCATGAAAAAGACTAAAAACTCTTGATAACTCTTTCTCCTTTGTTCTTGAGAGATTCAACGTCATTCTTCACGCCTTGATGACTAGCTCGGTGTGGGGTGCGTTGTATCAATAGATTGTCACTCCTCTTGTGGTTCACACTTCAACTCACCTTTTATCAAAACCATTGTTAATCCTAGGTCGAGTATCTCCTCGGTTTTAACGCCACCTCTTCCGCTAAGTTCAAACTTTTTACCGAGTAGTTAGATCGAGCATCTCTTCAGTCTTATTCATACAATCTATTCACTAAGTAGATACTGAGATCTAAGTCCCCGGAGCCACATCATGTTTTGAATGGGGTTTTCCATTCATCAACCTCTTACATCTTTAGTTGATGGTACCTGCTCTTTAGTTCGATCTTGGACAAGAGTGTTGATAAGGCCCTGTCATAGGCTCAAGCATAAATCAGAGTAGAACAAGAGGAGGAACCCGAGGACTTACTCGAGGAAGAAAAGACTCTGAAGCTCCTACCATACCACTCGGGATTAAGAAGAGTAACATCGCAAGAGTGTATAGGACAAGATTCAATGCATACATACAAGAAGCTCTAAGATGCGAGGAGAGAACCGGAGGGCACCGGAGTGGCACCCAAGAGACAATGAGAGCCCTTAGCGTGAGAACACTGAGCCTAGTAAACTCTCGGGAACTGACGTGCTTTGGAAGGCATGAGTTTAGATTTTTCACTATTTCATTGAAGTGAAAACACCCTTAAGATGTCAAGGTATTGTACTCTTTTTCTTTAGCTCGGAACTTTCATATAAGGTCTATCGAGGGGGTTTTTAATGAGGCAAGATCTCTTGATGAATCGCATTCTTTTCAATTTTTTATCTTGCTTGAAAATCCCCATGACGAGTTAACGTAAACAAGGGATGTGGTTCTATATCCCCAGAATACACTTATCTAATTAAACTCTTCTTTCTCTTTTCCTAAAAACGCTTAAGTATGTTTTGGTGTATGTTGATTTTATATGACGTCTAAATTACGTGAGTGTTAGAACAGTTGGACCAAGTTGTAATAAGTTTAAGTCCAGACCAAGGGGATCCATGAAAAAGACTAAAAACTCTTGAGAACTCTTTCTCCTTTGTTCTTGAGAAATTCAACGTCATTCTTCACGCCTTGATGACTAGCTCAGCGTGGGGTGCGTTGTATCAATAGATTGTCACTCCTCTTTTGGTTCACACTTCAACCAACCTTCTATCAAAACCATTGTTAATCCTAGGTCGAGTATCTCCTCGGGTTTAACGCCACCTCTTCCACTTAGTTCAAACCTTTTTACCGAGTAGTTAGATCAAGCATCTATCTTCTCTTCAGTCCCATTCACACAATCAATTCCCTAAGTAGAGATTGAAATCTAAGACCCCGGAGCCACATCATGTTTTGAATGGGTTTTTCCATTCATCACCCTCCTACATCTTTAGTTGATGGTACCCGCTCTTTAGTTCGATCTTGGACAAGAGTGTTGATAAGGCCACGTCATAGGCTCAAGCATAACTCGGAGTAGAACAAGAGGAGGAACCCGAGGACTTACTCGAGGAAGAGAAGACTTTAAAACTCCAACCATACCACTCGGGATTAAGAAGAGGAACATCGCAAGAGTGTATAGGACAAGATTCAATGCATACATACAAGAAGCTCTAAGATGCGAGGAGAGAACCGAAGGGAACTGGAGTGTTACCCAAGAGACAAAGAGAGCCCTTAGCGTGAGAACTCTGAGCCTAGTAAACTCTCGGGAACTTACTTGCTTTGGAAGGCATGAGTTTAGTGTTTTCACTATTTCATTGAAGTGAAAACACCCTTAAGATGTCAAGGTATTGTACTCTTTTTTCTTACCTCGGAATTTTCATATAAGGTCTATCGAGGGGGTTTTTAATGAGGCAAGATCTCTTGATGAATCGCATTCTTTTCAATTTTTTATCTTGCTTGAAAATCTCCATGACGAGTTAACGTAAACAAGGGATGTGATTCTATATCCCAAGAAGACACTTATCTAATTAAACTCTTCTTTCTCTTTTCCTAAAAACGCTTAAGTATGTGTTGGTGTATGTTGATTTTATATGACGTCTAAATTAGGTGAGTGTTAGAACAGTTGGACCAAGTTGTAATAAGTTTAAGTCCAGACCTAGGGGATCCATGAAAAAGACTAAAAACTCTTGAGAACTCTTTCTCCTTTGTTCTTGAGAGATTCAACGTCATTCTTCACGCCTTGATGACTAGCTCGGTGTGGGGTGCGTTGTATCAATAGATTGTCACTCCTCTTGTGGTTCACACTTCAACCCACCTTCTATCAAAACCATTGTTAATCCTAGGTCGAGTATCTCCTCGGGTTTAACGCCACCTCTTCAGCTAAGTTCAAACTTTTTACCGAGTAGTTAGATCGAGCATCTATCTTCTCTTCAGTCTTATTCATACAATCTATTCATTAAGTAGATACTGAGATCTAAGTCCCCGGAGCCACATCATGTTTTGAATGGGGTTATCCATTCATCAACCTCTTACATCTTTAGTTGATGGTACCCGCTCTTTAGTTCGATCTTGGACAAGAGTGTTGATAAGGCCCTGCCATAGGCTCAAGCATAAATCAGAGTAGAACAAGAGGAGGAACCCGAGGACTTACTCGAGGAAGAAAAGACTCTAAAGCTCCTACCATACCACTCGGGATTAAGAAGAGGAACATCGCAAGAGTGTATAGGACAAGATTCAATGCATACATACAAGAAGCTCTAAGATGCGAGGAGAGAACCGGAGGGCACCGGAGTGGCACCCAAGAGACAATGAGAGCCCTTAGCGTGAGAACACTGAGCCTAGTAAACTCTCGGGAACTGACGTGCTTTGGAAGGCATGAGTTTAGATTTTTCACTATTTCATTGAAGTGAAAACACCCTTAAGATGTCAAGGTATTGTACACTTTTTCTTTAGCTCGGAACTTTCATATAAGGTCTATCGAGGGGGTTTTTAATGAGGCAAGATCTCTTGATGAATCGCATTCTTTTCAATTTTTTATCTTGCTTGAAAATCCCCATGACGAGTTAACGTAAACAAGGGATGTGGTTCTATATCCCCAGAATACACTTATCTAATTAAACTCTTCTTTCTCTTTTCCTAAAAACGCTTAAGTATGTTTTGGTGTATGTTGATTTTATATGACGTCTAAATTAGGTGAGTGTTAGAACAGTTGGACCAAGTTGTAATAAGTTTAAGTCCAGACCAAGGGGATCCATGAAAAAGACTAAAAACTCTTGAGAACTCTTTCTCCTTTGTTCTTGAGAAATTCAACGTCATTCTTCACGCCTTGATGACTAGCTCGGCGTGGGGTGCGTTGTATCAATAGATTGTCACTCCTCTTGTGGTTCACACTTCAACCCACCGTCTATCAAAACCATTGTTAATCCTAGGTCGAGTATCTCCTCGGGTTTAACACCACCTCTTCCGCTTAGTTCAAACCTTTTTACCGAGTAGTTAGATCAAGCATCTATCTTCTCTTCAGTCCCATTCACACAATCAATTCCCTAAGTAGAGATTGAAATCTAAGACCCCGGAGCCATATCATGTTTTGAATGGGTTTTTCCATTCATCACCCTCCTACATCTTTAGTTGATGGTACCCGCTCTTTAGTTCGATCTTGGACAAGAGTGTTGATAAGGCCACGTCATTGGCTCAAGCATAACTCGGAGTAGAACAAGAGAAGGAACCCGAGGACTTAATCGAGGAAGAGAAGACTCTGAAGCTCCAACCATACCACCCGGGATTAAGAAAAGGAACATCGTAAGAGTGTATAGGACAAGATTCAATGCATACATAGAAGAAGCTCTAAGATGCGAGGAGAGAACCGGAGGGCACCGGAGTGGCACCCAAGAGACACAGAGAGCCCTTAGCGTGAGAACACTGAGCCTAGTAAACTCTCGGGACCTTACTTGCTTTGGAAGGCATGAGTTTAGTGTCTTTACTATTTCATTGAAGTGAAAACACACTTAAGATGTCAAGGTATTGTACTCTTTTTCCTTACCTCGAAATTTTCATATAAGGTTTATCGAGGGGGTTTTTAATGAGGCAAGATCTCTTGATGAATCGCATTCTTTTCAACTTTTTATCTTGCTTGAAAATCCCCATGACGAATTAACGTAAACAAGGGATGTGATTTTATATCCCAAGAAGAAATTTATCTAATTAAAGTCTTCTTTCTCTTTTCCTAAAAACGCTTAAATATGTTGTGGTGTATGTTGATTTTATATGACGTCCAAATTAGGTGAGTGTTAGAACAGTTGGACCAAGTTGTAATAAGTTTAAGTCCAGACCAAGGGGATCCATGAAAAAGACTAAAAACTCTTGAGAACTCTTTCTCCTTTGTTCTTGAGAAATTCAACGTCATTCTTCACGCCTTGATGACTAGCTCGGCGTGGGGTGCGTTGTATCAATAGATTGTCACTCCTCTTTTGGTTCACACTTCAACCAACCTTCTATCAAAACCATTGTTAATCCTAGGTCGAGTATCTCCTCGGGTTTAACGCCACCTCTTCCACTTAGTTCAAACCTTTTTACCGAGTAGTTAGATCAAGCATCTATCTTCTCTTCAGTCCCATTCACACAATCAATTCCCTAAGTAGAGATTGAAATCTAAGACCCCGGAGCCACATCATGTTTTGAATGGGTTTTTCCATTCATCACCCTCCTACATCTTTAGTTGATGGTACCCGCACTTTAGTTCGATCTTGGACAAGAGTGTTGATAAGGCCACGTCATAGGCTCAAGCATAACTCGAAGTAGAACAAGAGGAGGAACCCGAGGACTTACTCGAGGAAGAGAAGACTTTAAAACTCCAACCATACCACTCGGGATTAAGAAGAGGAACATCGCAAGAGTGTATAGGACAAGATTCAATGCATACATACAAGAAGCTCTAAGATGCGAGGAGAGAACCGAAGGGAACTGGAGTGTTACCCAAGAGACAAAGAGAGCCCTTAGCGTGAGAACACTGAGCCTAGTAAACTCTCGGGAACTTACTTGCTTTGGAAGGCATGAGTTTAGTGTTTTTACTATTTCATTGAAGTGAAAACACCCTTAAGATGTCAAGGTATTGTACTCTTTTTTCTTACCTCGGAATTTTCATATAAGGTCTATCGAGGGGGTTTTTAATGAGGCAAGATCTCTTGATGAATCGCATTCTTTTCAATTTTTTATCTTGCTTGAAAATCTCCATGACGAGTTAACGTAAACAAGGGATGTGATTTTATATCCCAAGAAGACACTTATCTAATTAAACTCTTCTTTCTCTTTTCCTAAAAACGCTTAAGTATGTGTTGGTGTATGTTGATTTTATATGACGTCCAAATTAGGTGAGTGTTAGAACAGTTGGACCAAGTTGTAATAAGTTTAAGTCCAGACCTAGGGGATCCATGAAAAAGACTAAAAACTCTTGAGAACTCTTTCTCCTTTGTTCTTGAGAGATTCAACGTCATTCTTCACGCCTTGATGACTAGCTCGGTGTGGGGTGCGTTGTATCAATAGATTGTCACTCCTCTTGTGGTTCACACTTCAACCCACCTTCTATCAAAACCATTGTTAATCCTAGGTCGAGTATCTCCTCGGGTTTAACGCCACCTCTTCAGCTAAGTTCAAACTTTTTACCGAGTAGTTAGATCGAGCATCTATCTTCTCTTCAGTCTTATTCATACAATCTATTCATTAAGTAGATACTGAGATCTAAGTCCCCGGAGCCACATCATGTTTTGAATGGGGTTATCCATTCATCAACCTCTTACATCTTTAGTTGATGGTACCCGCTCTTTAGTTCGATCTTGGACAAGAGTGTTGATAAGGCCCTGCCATAGGCTCAAGCATAAATCAGAGTAGAACAAGAGGAGGAACCCGAGGACTTACTCGAGGAAGAAAAGACTCTGAAGCTCCTACCATACCACTCGGGATTAAGAAGAGGAACATCGCAAGAGTGTATAGGACAAGATTCAATGCATACATACAAGAAGCTCTAAGATGCGAGGAGAGAACCGGAGGGCACCGGAGTGGCACCGAAGAGACAATGAGAGCCCTTAGCGTGAGAACACTGAGCCTAGTAAACTCTCGGGAACTGACGTGCTTTGGAAGGCATGAGTTTAGATTTTTCACTATTTCATTGAAGTGAAAACACCCTTAAGATGTCAAGGTATTGTAGTCTTTTTCTTTAGCTCGGAACTTTCATATAAGGTCTATCGAGGGGGTTTTTAATGAGGCAAGATCTCTTGATGAATCGCATTCTTTTCAATTTTTTATCTTGCTTGAAAATCCCCATGACGAGTTAACGTAAACAAGGGATGTGGTTCTATATCCCCAGAATACACTTATCTAATTAAACTCTTCTTTCTCTTTTCCTAAAAACGCTTAAGTATGTTTTGGTGTATGTTGATTTTATATGACGTCTAAATTACGTGAGTGTTAGAACAGTTGGACCAAGTTGTAATAAGTTTAAGTCCAGACCAAGGGGATCCATGAAAAAGACTAAAAACTCTTGAGAACTCTTTCTCCTTTGTTCTTGAGAAATTCAACGTCATTCTTCACGCCTTGATGACTAGCTCAGCGTGGGGTGCGTTGTATCAATAGATTGTCACTCCTCTTTTGGTTCACACTTCAACCAACCTTCTATCAAAACCATTGTTAATCCTAGGTCGAGTATCTCCTCGGGTTTAACGCCACCTCTTCCACTTAGTTCAAACCTTTTTACCGAGTAGTTAGATCAAGCATCTATCTTCTCTTCAGTCCCATTCACACAATCAATTCCCTAAGTAGAGATTGAAATCTAAGACCCCGGAGCCACATCATGTTTTGAATGGGTTTTTCCATTCATCACCCTCCTACATCTTTAGTTGATGGTACCCGCTCTTTAGTTCGATCTTGGACAAGAGTGTTGATAAGGCCACGTCATAGGCTCAAGCATAACTCGGAGTAGAACAAGAGGAGGAACCCGAGGACTTACTCGAGGAAGAGAAGACTTTAAAACTCCAACCATACCACTCGGGATTAAGAAGAGGAACATCGCAAGAGTGTATAGGACAAGATTCAATGCATACATACAAGAAGCTCTAAGATGCGAGGAGAGAACCGAAGGGAACTGGAGTGTTACCCAAGAGACAAAGAGAGCCCTTAGCGTGAGAACACTGAGCCTAGTAAACTCTCGGGAACTTACTTGCTTTGGAAGGCATGAGTTTAGTGTTTTTACTATTTCATTGAAGTGAAAACACCCTTAAGATGTCAAGGTATTGTACTCTTTTTTCTTACCTCGGAATTTTCATATAAGGTCTATCGAGGGGGTTTTTAATGAGGCAAGATCTCTTGATGAATCGCATTCTTTTCAATTTTTTATCTTGCTTGAAAATCTCCATGACGAGTTAACGTAAACAAGGGATGTGATTCTATATCCCAAGAAGACACTTATCTAATTAAACTCTTCTTTCTCTTTTCCTAAAAACGCTTAAGTATGTGTTGGTGTATGTTGATTTTATATGACGTCCAAATTAGGTGAGTGTTAGAACAGTTGGACCAAGTTGTAATAAGTTTAAGTCCAGACCTAGGGGATCCATGAAAAAGACTAAAAACTCTTGAGAACTCTTTCTCCTTTGTTCTTGAGAGATTCAACGTCATTCTTCACGCCTTGATGACTAGCTCGGTGTGGGGTGCGTTGTATCAATAGATTGTCACTCCTCTTGTGGTTCACACTTCAACCCACCTTCTATCAAAACCATTGTTAATCCTAGGTCGAGTATCTCCTCGGGTTTAACGCCACCTCTTCAGCTAAGTTCAAACTTTTTACCGAGTAGTTAGATCGAGCATCTATCTTCTCTTCAGTCTTATTCATACAATCTATTCATTAAGTAGATACTGAGATCTAAGTCCCCGGAGCCACATCATGTTTTGAATGGGGTTATCCATTCATCAACCTCTTACATCTTTAGTTGATGGTACCCGCTCTTTAGTTCGATCTTGGACAAGAGTGTTGATAAGGCCCTGCCATAGGCTCAAGCATAAATCAGAGTAGAACAAGAGGAGGAACCCGAGGACTTACTCGAGGAAGAAAAGACTCTGAAGCTCCTACCATACCACTCGGGATTAAGAAGAGGAACATCGCAAGAGTGTATAGGACAAGATTCAATGCATACATACAAGAAGCTCTAAGATGCGAGGAGAGAACCGGAGGGCACCGGAGTGGCACCGAAGAGACAATGAGAGCCCTTAGCGTGAGAACACTGAGCCTAGTAAACTCTCGGGAACTGACGTGCTTTGGAAGGCATGAGTTTAGATTTTTCACTATTTCATTGAAGTGAAAACACCCTTAAGATGTCAAGGTATTGTAGTCTTTTTCTTTAGCTCGGAACTTTCATATAAGGTCTATCGAGGGGGTTTTTAATGAGGCAAGATCTCTTGATGAATCGCATTCTTTTCAATTTTTTATCTTGCTTGAAAATCCCCATGACGAGTTAACGTAAACAAGGGATGTGGTTCTATATCCCCAGAATACACTTATCTAATTAAACTCTTCTTTCTCTTTTCCTAAAAACGCTTAAGTATGTTTTGGTGTATGTTGATTTTATATGACGTCTAAATTACGTGAGTGTTAGAACAGTTGGACCAAGTTGTAATAAGTTTAAGTCCAGACCAAGGGGATCCATGAAAAAGACTAAAAACTCTTGAGAACTCTTTCTCCTTTGTTCTTGAGAAATTCAACGTCATTCTTCACGCCTTGATGACTAGCTCAGCGTGGGGTGCGTTGTATCAATAGATTGTCACTCCTCTTTTGGTTCACACTTCAACCAACCTTCTATCAAAACCATTGTTAATCCTAGGTCGAGTATCTCCTCGGGTTTAACGCCACCTCTTCCACTTAGTTCAAACCTTTTTACCGAGTAGTTAGATCAAGCATCTATCTTCTCTTCAGTCCCATTCACACAATCAATTCCCTAAGTAGAGATTGAAATCTAAGACCCCGGAGCCACATCATGTTTTGAATGGGTTTTTCCATTCATCACCCTCCTACATCTTTAGTTGATGGTACCCGCTCTTTAGTTCGATCTTGGACAAGAGTGTTGATAAGGCCACGTCATAGGCTCAAGCATAACTCGGAGTAGAACAAGAGGAGGAACCCGAGGACTTACTCGAGGAAGAGAAGACTTTAAAACTCCAACCATACCACTCGGGATTAAGAAGAGGAACATCGCAAGAGTGTATAGGACAAGATTCAATGCATACATACAAGAAGCTCTAAGATGCGAGGAGAGAACCGAAGGGAACTGGAGTGTTACCCAAGAGACAAAGAGAGCCCTTAGCGTGAGAACACTGAGCCTAGTAAACTCTCGGGAACTTACTTGCTTTGGAAGGCATGAGTTTAGTGTTTTTACTATTTCATTGAAGTGAAAACACCCTTAAGATGTCAAGGTATTGTACTCTTTTTTCTTACCTCGGAATTTTCATATAAGGTCTATCGAGGGGGTTTTTAATGAGGCAAGATCTCTTGATGAATCGCATTCTTTTCAATTTTTTATCTTGCTTGAAAATCTCCATGACGAGTTAACGTAAACAAGGGATGTGATTCTATATCCCAAGAAGACACTTATCTAATTAAACTCTTCTTTCTCTTTTCCTAAAAACGCTTAAGTATGTGTTGGTGTATGTTGATTTTATATGACGTCCAAATTAGGTGAGTGTTAGAACAGTTGGACCAAGTTGTAATAAGTTTAAGTCCAGACCTAGGGGATCCATGAAAAAGACTAAAAACTCTTGAGAACTCTTTCTCCTTTGTTCTTGAGAGATTCAACGTCATTCTTCACGCCTTGATGACTAGCTCGGTGTGGGGTGCGTTGTATCAATAGATTGTCACTCCTCTTGTGGTTCACACTTCAACCCACCTTCTATCAAAACCATTGTTAATCCTAGGTCGAGTATCTCCTCGGGTTTAACGCCACCTCTTCAGCTAAGTTCAAACTTTTTACCGAGTAGTTAGATCGAGCATCTATCTTCTCTTCAGTCTTATTCATACAATCTATTCATTAAGTAGATACTGAGATCTAAGTCCCCGGAGCCACATCATGTTTTGAATGGGGTTATCCATTCATCAACCTCTTACATCTTTAGTTGATGGTACCCGCTCTATAGTTCGATCTTGGACAAGAGTGTTGATAAGGCCCTGCCATAGGCTCAAGCATAAATCAGAGTAGAACAAGAGGAGGAACCCGAGGACTTACTCGAGGAAGAAAAGACTCTGAAGCTCCTACCATACCACTCGGGATTAAGAAGAGGAACATCGCAAGAGTGTATAGGACAAGATTCAATGCATACATACAAGAAGCTCTAAGATGCGAGGAGAGAACCGGAGGGCACCGGAGTGGCACCGAAGAGACAATGAGAGCCCTTAGCGTGAGAACACTGAGCCTAGTAAACTCTCGGGAACTGACGTGCTTTGGAAGGCATGAGTTTAGATTTTTCACTATTTCATTGAAGTGAAAACACCCTTAAGATGTCAAGGTATTGTAGTCTTTTTCTTTAGCTCGGAACTTTCATATAAGGTCTATCGAGGGGGTTTTTAATGAGGCAAGATCTCTTGATGAATCGCATTCTTTTCAATTTTTTATCTTGCTTGAAAATCCCCATGACGAGTTAACGTAAACAAGGGATGTGGTTCTATATCCCCAGAATACACTTATCTAATTAAACTCTTCTTTCTCTTTTCCTAAAAACGCTTAAGTATGTTTTGGTGTATGTTGATTTTATATGACGTCTAAATTACGTGAGTGTTAGAACAGTTGGACCAAGTTGTAATAAGTTTAAGTCCAGACCAAGGGGATCCATGAAAAAGACTAAAAACTCTTGAGAACTCTTTCTCCTTTGTTCTTGAGAAATTCAACGTCATTCTTCACGCCTTGATGACTAGCTCAGCGTGGGGTGCGTTGTATCAATAGATTGTCACTCCTCTTTTGGTTCACACTTCAACCAACCTTCTATCAAAACCATTGTTAATCCTAGGTCGAGTATCTCCTCGGGTTTAACGCCACCTCTTCCACTTAGTTCAAACCTTTTTACCGAGTAGTTAGATCAAGCATCTATCTTCTCTTCAGTCCCATTCACACAATCAATTCCCTAAGTAGAGATTGAAATCTAAGACCCCGGAGCCACATCATGTTTTGAATGGGTTTTTCCATTCATCACCCTCCTACATCTTTAGTTGATGGTACCCGCTCTTTAGTTCGATCTTGGACAAGAGTGTTGATAAGGCCACGTCATAGGCTCAAGCATAACTCGGAGTAGAACAAGAGGAGGAACCCGAGGACTTACTCGAGGAAGAGAAGACTTTAAAACTCCAACCATACCACTCGGGATTAAGAAGAGGAACATCGCAAGAGTGTATAGGACAAGATTCAATGCATACATACAAGAAGCTCTAAGATGCGAGGAGAGAACCGAAGGGAACTGGAGTGTTACCCAAGAGACAAAGAGAGCCCTTAGCGTGAGAACACTGAGCCTAGTAAACTCTCGGGAACTTACTTGCTTTGGAAGGCATGAGTTTAGTGTTTTTACTATTTCATTGAAGTGAAAACACCCTTAAGATGTCAAGGTATTGTACTCTTTTTTCTTACCTCGGAATTTTCATATAAGGTCTATCGAGGGGGTTTTTAATGAGGCAAGATCTCTTGATGAATCGCATTCTTTTCAATTTTTTATCTTGCTTGAAAATCTCCATGACGAGTTAACGTAAACAAGGGATGTGATTCTATATCCCAAGAAGACACTTATCTAATTAAACTCTTCTTTCTCTTTTCCTAAAAACGCTTAAGTATGTGTTGGTGTATGTTGATTTTATATGACGTCCAAATTAGGTGAGTGTTAGAACAGTTGGACCAAGTTGTAATAAGTTTAAGTCCAGACCTAGGGGATCCATGAAAAAGACTAAAAACTCTTGAGAACTCTTTCTCCTTTGTTCTTGAGAGATTCAACGTCATTCTTCACGCCTTGATGACTAGCTCGGTGTGGGGTGCGTTGTATCAATAGATTGTCACTCCTCTTGTGGTTCACACTTCAACCCACCTTCTATCAAAACCATTGTTAATCCTAGGTCGAGTATCTCCTCGGGTTTAACGCCACCTCTTCAGCTAAGTTCAAACTTTTTACCGAGTAGTTAGATCGAGCATCTATCTTCTCTTCAGTCTTATTCATACAATCTATTCATTAAGTAGATACTGAGATCTAAGTCCCCGGAGCCACATCATGTTTTGAATGGGGTTATCCATTCATCAACCTCTTACATCTTTAGTTGATGGTACCCGCTCTTTAGTTCGATCTTGGACAAGAGTGTTGATAAGGCCCTGCCATAGGCTCAAGCATAAATCAGAGTAGAACAAGAGGAGGAACCCGAGGACTTACTCGAGGAAGAAAAGACTCTGAAGCTCCTACCATACCACTCGGGATTAAGAAGAGGAACATCGCAAGAGTGTATAGGACAAGATTCAATGCATACATACAAGAAGCTCTAAGATGCGAGGAGAGAACCGGAGGGCACCGGAGTGGCACCGAAGAGACAATGAGAGCCCTTAGCGTGAGAACACTGAGCCTAGTAAACTCTCGGGAACTGACGTGCTTTGGAAGGCATGAGTTTAGATTTTTCACTATTTCATTGAAGTGAAAACACCCTTAAGATGTCAAGGTATTGTACTCTTTTTCTTTAGCTCGGAACTTTCATATAAGGTCTATCGAGGGGGTTTTTAATGAGGCAAGATCTCTTGATGAATCGCATTCTTTTCAATTTTTTATCTTGCTTGAAAATCCCCATGACGAGTTAACGTAAACAAGGGATGTGGTTCTATATCCCCAGAATACACTTATCTAATTAAACTCTTCTTTCTCTTTTCCTAAAAACGCTTAAGTATGTTTTGGTGTATGTTGATTTTATATGACGTCTAAATTACGTGAGTGTTAGAACAGTTGGACCAAGTTGTAATAAGTTTAAGTCCAGACCAAGGGGATCCATGAAAAAGACTAAAAACTCTTGAGAACTCTTTCTCCTTTGTTCTTGAGAAATTCAACGTCATTCTTCACGCCTTGATGACTAGCTCAGCGTGGGGTGCGTTGTATCAATAGATTGTCACTCCTCTTTTGGTTCACACTTCAACCAACCTTCTATCAAAACCATTGTTAATCCTAGGTCGAGTATCTCCTCGGGTTTAACGCCACCTCTTCCACTTAGTTCAAACCTTTTTACCGAGTAGTTAGATCAAGCATCTATCTTCTCTTCAGTCCCATTCACACAATCAATTCCCTAAGTAGAGATTGAAATCTAAGACCCCGGAGCCATATCATGTTTTGAATGGGTTTTTCCATTCATCACCCTCCTACATCTTTAGTTGATGGTACCCGCTCTTTAGTTCGATCTTGGACAAGAGTGTTGATAAGGCCACGTCATTGGCTCAAGCATAACTCGGAGTAGAACAAGAGAAGGAACCCGAGGACTTAATCGAGGAAGAGAAGACTCTGAAGCTCCAACCATACCACCCGGGATTAAGAAAAGGAACATCGTAAGAGTGTATAGGACAAGATTCAATGCATACATAGAAGAAGCTCTAAGATGCGAGGAGAGAACCGGAGGGCACCGGAGTGGCACCCAAGAGACACAGAGAGCCCTTAGCGTGAGAACACTGAG
This sequence comes from Cardamine chenopodiifolia, assembly GCA_963922655.1. NCBI lineage: Eukaryota > Viridiplantae > Streptophyta > Magnoliopsida > Brassicales > Brassicaceae > Cardamine > Cardamine chenopodiifolia. Next base: position 8,375,442 of record OZ000476.1, on the reverse strand, counting down.
CCTAGTAAACTCTCGGGACCTTACTTGCTTTGGAAGGCATGAGTTTAGTGTCTTTACTATTTCATTGAAGTGAAAACACACTTAAGATGTCAAGGTATTGTACTCTTTTTCCTTACCTCGAAATTTTCATATAAGGTTTATCGAGGGGGTTTTTAATGAGGCAAGATCTCTTGATGAATCGCATTCTTTTCAACTTTTTATCTTGCTTGAAAATCCCCATGACGAATTAACGTAAACAAGGGATGTGATTTTATATCCCAAGAAGAAATTTATCTAATTAAAGTCTTCTTTCTCTTTTCCTAAAAACGCTTAAATATATTGTGGTGTATGTTGATTTTATATGACGTCCAAATTAGGTGAGTGTTAGAACAGTTGGACCAAGTTGTAATAAGTTTAAGTCCAGACCAAGGGGATCCATGAAAAAGACTAAAAACTCTTGAGAACTCTTTCTCCTTTGTTCTTGAGAGATTCAACGTCATTCTTCACGCCTTGATGACTAGCTCGGCGTGGGGTGCGTTGTATCAATAGATTGTCACTCCTCTTGTGGTTCACACTTCAACCCACCTTCTATCAAAACCATTGTTAATCCTAGGTCGAGTATCTCCTCGGGTTTAACACCACCTCTTCCGCTTAGATCAAACCTTTTTACCGAGTAGTTAGATCAAGCATCTATCTTCTCTTCAGTCCCATTCACACAATCAATTCCCTAAGTAGAGATTGAAATCTAAGACCCCGGAGCCACATCATGTTTTGAATGGGTTTTTCCATTCATCACCCTCCTACATCTTTAGTTGATGGTACCCGCTCTTTAGTTCGATCTTGGACAAGAGTGTTGATAAGGCCACGTCATAGGCTCAAGCATAACTCGGAGTAGAACACGAGGAGGAACCCGAGGACTTACTCGAGGAAGAGAAGACTCTAAAACTCCAACCATACCACTCGGAATTAAGAAGAGGAACATCGCAAGAGTGTATAGGACAAGATTCAATGCATACATACAAGAAGATCTAAGATGCGAGGAGAGAACCGGAGGGCACCGGAGTGGCACCCATGAGACACAAAGAGCCCTTAGCGTGAGAACACTGAGCCTAGTAAACTCTCGGGACCTTACTTGCTTTGGAAGGCATGAGTTTAGTGTCTTTACTATTTCATTGAAGTGAAAACACACTTAAGATGTCACGGTATTGTACTCTTTTTCCTTACCTCGAAATTTTCATATAAGGTTTATCGAGGGGGTTTTTAATGAGGCAAGATCTCTTGATGAATCGCATTCTTTTCAACTTTTTATCTTGCTTGAAAATCCCCATGACGAATTAACGTAAACAAGGGATGTGATTATATATCCCAAGAAGAAACTTATCTAATTAAAGTCTTCTTTCTCTTTTCCTAAAAACGCTTAAATATGTTTTGGTGTATGTTGATTTTACATGACATCCAAATTAGGTGAGTGTTAGAACAGTTGGACAAAGTTGTAATAAGTTTAATTCCAGACCTACAGGATCCATTAAAAAGACTAAAAACTCTTGAGAACTCTTTCTCCTTTGTTCTTGAGAGATTCAACGTCATTCTTCACGCCTTGATGACTAGCTCGGCGTGGGGTGCATTGTATCAATAGATTGTCACTCCTCTTGTGGTTCACACTTCAACCCACCTTCTATCAAAACCATTGATAATCCTAGGTCGAGTATCTCCTCAGGTTAAACACCACCTGTTCCGCTTAGTTCAAACCTTTTTACCGAGTAGTTAGATCAAGCATCTATCTTCTCTTCAGTCCCATCCACACAATCAATTCCCTAAGTAGACATTGAAATATAAGACCCCAGAGCCACATCATGTTTTGAATGGGTTTTTTCATTCATCACCCTCCTACATCTTTAGTTGATGGTACCCGCTCCTTAGTTCGATCTTGGACAAGAGTGTTGATAAGGCCACGTCATAGGTTCAAGCATAACTCGGAGTAGAACAAGAGGAGGAACCCGAGGACTTACTCGAGGAAGAGAAGACTCTGAAGCTCCAACCATACCACTCGGGATTAAGAAGAGGAACATCGTAAGAGTGTATAGGACAAGATTCAATGCGTACATAGAAGAAGCTCTAAGATGCGAGGAGAGAACCGGAGGGCACCGGAGTGGCACCCAAGAGACAGTGAGATCCCTTAGCGTGAGAACACTGAGCCTAGTAAACTCTCGGGAACTTACGTGCTTTGGAAGCCATGAGTTTAGTGTTTTCACTATTTCATTGAAGTGAAAACACCCTTAAGATGTCAAGGTATTGTACACTTTTTCCTTAGCTCGGAATTTTCATATAAGGTCTATCGAGGGGGTTTTTAATGAGTCAAGATCTCTTGATGAATGGCATTCTTTTCAATTTTTTATCATGCTTGAAAATCCCCATGACGAGTTAACGTAAACAAGGGATGTGGTTCTGTATCCCACGAATACACTTATCTAATTAAACTCTTCTTTCTCTTTTCCTAAAAACGCTTAAGTATGTTTTGGTGTATGTTGATTTTATATGACGTCTAAATTAGGTGAGTGTTAGAACAATTGGACCAAGTTGTAATAAGTTTAAGTCCAGACCTAGGGGATCCATGAAAAAGACTAAAAACACTTGAGAACTCTTTCTCCTTTGTTCTTGAGAGATTCAACGTCATTCTTCACGCCTTGATGACTAGCTCGGCATAGGGTGCGTTGTATCAATAGATTGTCACTCCTCTTGTGGTTCACACTTCAACCCACCTTCTATCAAAACCATTGTTAATCCTAGGTCGAGTATCACCTCGGGTTTAACACCACCTCTTCCGCTTAGTTCAAACCTTTTTACCGAGTAGTTAGATCAAGCATCTATCTTCTCTTCAGTCCCATTCACACAATCAATCCCCTAAGTAGAGATTGAAATCTAAGACCCCGGAGCCACATCATGTTTTGAATGGGGTTTTCCATTCATCACCCTCCTACATCTTTAGTTGATGGTACCCGCTCTTTAGTTCGATCTTGGACAAGAGTGTTGATAAGGCCACGTCATAGGCTCAAGCATAACTCGGAGTAGAACAAGAGGAGGAACCCGAGGACTTACTCGAGGAAGAGAAGACTCTAAAACTCCAACCATACCACTCGGGATTAAGAAGAGGAACATCGCAAGAGTGTATAGGACAAGATTCAATGCATACATACAAGAAGATCTAAGATGCGAGGAGAGAACCGGAGGGCACCGGAGTGGCACCCAAGAGACACAGAGAGCCCTTAGCGTGAGAACACTGAGCCTAGTAAACTCTCGGGACCTTACTTGCTTTGGAAGGCATGAGTTTAGTGTCTTTACTATTTCATTGAAGTGAAAACACACTTATGATGTCACGGTATTGTACTCTTTTTCCTTACCTCGAAATTTTCATATAAGGTTTATCGAGGGGGTTTTTAATGAGGCAAGATCTCTTGATGAATCACATTCCTTTCAACTTTTTATCTTGCTTGAAAATCCCCATGACGAATTAACGTAAACAAGGGATGTGATTTTATATCCCAAGAAGAAACTTATCTAATTAAAGTCTTCTTTCTCTTTTCCTAAAAACGCTTAAATATGTTTTGGTGTTTGTTGATTTTATATGACGTCCAAATTAGGTGAGTGTTAGAACAGTTGGACCAAGTTGTAATAAGTTTAAGGCCAGACCTACGGGATCCATTAAAAAGACTAAAAACTCTGGAGAACTCTTTCTCCTTTGTTCTTGAGAGATTCAACGTCATTCTTCACGCCTTGATGACTAGCTCGGCGTGGGGTGCGTTGTATCAATAGATTGTCACTCCTCTTGTGGTTCACACTTCAACCCACCTTCTATCAAAACCATTGATAATCCTAGGTCGAGTATCTCCTCGGGTTTAACACCACCTCTTCCGCTTAGTTCAAACCTTTTTACCGAGTAGTTAGATCAAGCATCTATCTTCTCTTCAGTCCCATTCACACAATCAATTCCCTAAGTAGAGATTGAAATATAAGACCCCGGAGCCACATCATGTTTTGAATGTGTTTTTTCATTCATCAACCTCCTACATCTTTAGTTGATGGTACCCGCTCTTTAGTTCGATCTTGGACAAGAGTGTTGATAAGGCCACGTCATAGGGTCAATCATAACTCGGAGTAGAACAAGAAGAGGAACCCGAGGACTTACTCGAGGAAGAGAAGACTCTGAAGCTCCAACCATACCACTCGGGATTAAGAAGAGGAACATCGTAAGAGTGTATAGGACAAGATTCAATGCATACATAGAAGAAGCTCTAAGATGCGAGGAGAGAACCGGAGGGCACCGGAGTGGCACCCAAGAGACAGTGAGAGCCCTTAGCGTGAGAACACTCAGCCTAGTAAACTCTCGGGAACTTACGTGCTTTGGCAAGGCATGAGTTTAGTGTTTTCACTATTTCATTGAAGTGAAAACACCCTTAAGATGTCAAGGTATTGTACACTTTTTCCTTAGCTCGGAATTTTCATATAAGGTCTATCGAGGGGGTTTTTAATGAGTCAAGATCTCTTGATGAATCGCATTCTTTTCAATTTTTTATCTTGCTTGAAAATCCCCATGACGAGTTAACGTAAACAAGGGATGTGGTTCTATATCCCAAGAATACACTTATCTAATTAAACTCTTCTTTCTCTTTTCCTAAAAACGCTTAAGTATGTTTTGGTGTATGTTGATTTTATATGACGTCTAAATTAGGTGAGTGTTAGAACAATTGGACCAAGTTGTAATAAGTTTAAGTCCAGACCTAGGGGATCCATGAAAAAGACTAAAAACTCTTGAGAACTCTTTCTCCTTTGTTCTTGAGAAATTCAACGTCATTCTTCACGCCTTGATGACTAGCTCAGCGTGGGGTGCGTTGTATCAATAGATTGTCACTCCTCTTTTGGTTCACACTTCAACCAACCTTCTATCAAAACCATTGTTAATCCTAGGTCGAGTATCACCTCGGGTTTAACACCACCTCTTCCGCTTAGTTCAAACCTTTTTACCGAGTAGTTAGATCAAGCATCTATCTTCTCTTCAGTCCCATTCACACAATCAATTCCCTAAGTAGAGATTGACATCTAAGACCCCGGAGCCACATCATGTTTTGAATGGGTTTTTCCATTCATCACCCTCCTACATCTTTAGTTGATGGTACCCGCTCTTTAGTTCGATCTTGGACAAGAGTGTTGATAAGGCCACGTCATAGGCTCAAGCATAACTCGGAGTAGAACAAGAGGAGGAACCCGAGGACTTACTCGAGGAAGAGAAGACTCTAAAACTCCAACCATACCACTCGGGATTAAGAAGAGGAACATCGCAAGAGTGTATAGGACAAGATTCAATGCATACATACAAGAAGATCTAAGATGCGAGGAGAGAACCGGAGGGCACCGGAGTGGCACCCAAGAGACACAGAGAGCCCTTAGCGTGAGAACACTGAGCCTAGTAAACTCTCGGGACCTTACTTGCTTTGGAAGGCATGAGTTTAGTGTCTTTACTATTTCATTGAAGTGAAAACACACTTATGATGTCACGGTATTGTACTCTTTTTCCTTACCTCGAAATTTTCATATAAGGTTTATCGAGGGGGTTTTTAATGAGGCAAGATCTCTTGATGAATCACATTCCTTTCAACTTTTTATCTTGCTTGAAAATCCCCATGACGAATTAACGTAAACAAGGGATGTGATTTTATATCCCAAGAAGAAACTTATCTAATTAAAGTCTTCTTTCTCTTTTCCTAAAAACGCTTAAATATGTTTTGGTGTTTGTTGATTTTATATGACGTCCAAATTAGGTGAGTGTTAGAACAGTTGGACCAAGTTGTAATAAGTTTAAGGCCAGACCTACGGGATCCATTAAAAAGACTAAAAACTCTGGAGAACTCTTTCTCCTTTGTTCTTGAGAGATTCAACGTCATTCTTCACGCCTTGATGACTAGCTCGGCGTGGGGTGCGTTGTATCAATAGATTGTCACTCCTCTTGTGGTTCACACTTCAACCCACCTTCTATCAAAACCATTGATAATCCTAGGTCGAGTATCTCCTCGGGTTTAACACCACCTCTTCTGCTTAGTTCAAACCTTTTTACCGAGTAGTTAGATCAAGCATCTATCTTCTCTTCAGTCCCATTCACACAATCAATTCCCTAAGTAGAGATTGAAATATAAGACCCCGGAGCCACATCATGTTTTGAATGTGTTTTTTCATTCATCAACCTCCTACATCTTTAGTTGATGGTACCCGCTCTTTAGTTCGATCTTGGACAAGAGTGTTGATAAGGCCACGTCATAGGGTCAATCATAACTCGGAGTAGAACAAGAGGAGGAACCCGAGGACTTACTCGAGGAAGAGAAGACTCTGAAGCTCCAACCATACCACTCGGGATTAAGAAGAGGAACATCGTAAGAGTGTATAGGACAAGATTCAATGCATACATAGAAGAAGCTCTAAGATGCGAGGAGAGAACCGTAGGGCACCGGAGTGGCACCCAAGAGACAGTGAGAGCCCTTAGCGTGAGAACACTCAGCCTAGTAAACTCTCGGGAACTTACGTGCTTTGGCAAGGCATGAGTTTAGTGTTTTCACTATTTCATTGAAGTGAAAACACCCTTAAGATGTCAAGGTATTGTACACTTTTTCCTTAGCTCGGAATTTTCATATAAGGTCTATCGAGGGGGTTTTTAATGAGTCAAGATCTCTTGATGAATCGCATTCTTTTCAATTTTTTATCTTGCTTGAAAATCCCCATGACGAGTTAACGTAAACAAGGGATGTGGTTCTATATCCCAAGAATACACTTATCTAATTAAACTCTTCTTTCTCTTTTCCTAAAAACGCTTAAGTATGTTTTGGTGTATGTTGATTTTATATGACGTCTAAATTAGGTGAGTGTTAGAACAATTGGACCAAGTTGTAATAAGTTTAAGTCCAGACCTAGGGGATCCATGAAAAAGACTAAAAACTCTTGAGAACTCTTTCTCCTTTGTTCTTGAGAAATTCAACGTCATTCTTCACGCCTTGATGACTAGCTCAGCGTGGGGTGCGTTGTATCAATAGATTGTCACTCCTCTTTTGGTTCACACTTCAACCAACCTTCTATCAAAACCATTGTTAATCCTAGGTCGAGTATCACCTCGGGTTTAACACCACCTCTTCCGCTTAGTTCAAACCTTTTTACCGAGTAGTTAGATCAAGCATCTATCTTCTCTTCAGTCCCATTCACACAATCAATTCCCTAAGTAGAGATTGACATCTAAGACCCCGGAGCCACATCATGTTTTGAATGGGTTTTTCCATTCATCACCCTCCTACATCTTTAGTTGATGGTACCCGCTCTTTAGTTCGATCTTGGACAAGAGTGTTGATAAGGCCACGTCATAGGCTCAAGCATAACTCGGAGTAGAACAAGAGGAGGAACCCGAGGACTTACTCGAGGAAGAGAAGACTCTAAAACTCCAACCATACCACTCGGGATTAAGAAGAGGAACATCGCAAGAGTGTATAGGACAAGATTCAATGCATACATACAAGAAGATCTAAGATGCGAGGAGAGAACCGGAGGGCACCGGAGTGGCACCCAAGAGACACAGAGAGCCCTTAGCGTGAGAACACTGAGCCTAGTAAACTCTCGGGACCTTACTTGCTTTGGAAGGCATGAGTTTAGTGTCTTTACTATTTCATTGAAGTGAAAACACACTTATGATGTCACGGTATTGTACTCTTTTTCCTTACCTCGAAATTTTCATATAAGGTTTATCGAGGGGGTTTTTAATGAGGCAAGATCTCTTGATGAATCACATTCCTTTCAACTTTTTATCTTGCTTGAAAATCCCCATGACGAATTAACGTAAACAAGGGATGTGATTTTATATCCCAAGAAGAAACTTATCTAATTAAAGTCTTCTTTCTCTTTTCCTAAAAACGCTTAAATATGTTTTGGTGTTTGTTGATTTTATATGACGTCCAAATTAGGTGAGTGTTAGAACAGTTGGACCAAGTTGTAATAAGTTTAAGACCAGACCTACGGGATCCATTAAAAAGACTAAAAACTCTGGAGAACTCTTTCTCCTTTGTTCTTGAGAGATTCAACGTCATTCTTCACGCCTTGATGACTAGCTCGGCGTGGGGTGCGTTGTATCAATAGATTGTCACTCCTCTTGTGGTTCACACTTCAACCCACCTTCTATCAAAACCATTGATAATCCTAGGTCGAGTATCTCCTCGGGTTTAACACCACCTCTTCCGCTTAGTTCAAACCTTTTTACCGAGTAGTTAGATCAAGCATCTATCTTCTCTTCAGTCCCATTCACACAATCAATTCCCTAAGTAGAGATTGAAATATAAGACCCCGGAGCCACATCATGTTTTGAATGTGTTTTTTCATTCATCAACCTCCTACATCTTTAGTTGATGGTACCCGCTCTTTAGTTCGATCTTGGACAAGAGTGTTGATAAGGCCACGTCATAGGGTCAATCATAACTCGGAGTAGAACAAGAGGAGGAACCCGAGGACTTACTCGAGGAAGAGAAGACTCTGAAGCTCCAACCATACCACTCGGGATTAAGAAGAGGAACATCGTAAGAGTGTATAGGACAAGATTCAATGCATACATAGAAGAAGCTCTAAGATGCGAGGAGAGAACCGTAGGGCACCGGAGTGGCACCCAAGAGACAGTGAGAGCCCTTAGCGTGAGAACACTCAGCCTAGTAAACTCTCGGGAACTTACGTGCTTTGGCAAGGCATGAGTTTAGTGTTTTCACTATTTCATTGAAGTGAAAACACCCTTAAGATGTCAAGGTATTGTACACTTTTTCCTTAGCTCGGAATTTTCATATAAGGTCTATCGAGGGGGTTTTTAATGAGTCAAGATCTCTTGATGAATCGCATTCTTTTCAATTTTTTATCTTGCTTGAAAATCCCCATGACGAGTTAACGTAAACAAGGGATGTGGTTCTATATCCCAAGAATACACTTATCTAATTAAACTCTTCTTTCTCTTTTCCTAAAAACGCTTAAGTATGTTTTGGTGTATGTTGATTTTATATGACGTCTAAATTAGGTGAGTGTTAGAACAATTGGACCAAGTTGTAATAAGTTTAAGTCCAGACCTAGGGGATCCATGAAAAAGACTAAAAACTCTTGAGAACTCTTTCTCCTTTGTTCTTGAGAAATTCAACGTCATTCTTCACGCCTTGATGACTAGCTCAGCGTGGGGTGCGTTGTATCAATAGATTGTCACTCCTCTTTTGGTTCACACTTCAACCAACCTTCTATCAAAACCATTGTTAATCCTAGGTCGAGTATCACCTCGGGTTTAACACCACCTCTTCCGCTTAGTTCAAACCTTTTTACCGAGTAGTTAGATCAAGCATCTATCTTCTCTTCAGTCCCATTCACACAATCAATTCCCTAAGTAGAGATTGACATCTAAGACCCCGGAGCCACATCATGTTTTGAATGGGTTTTTCCATTCATCACCCTCCTACATCTTTAGTTGATGGTACCCGCTCTTTAGTTCGATCTTGGACAAGAGTGTTGATAAGGCCACGTCATAGGCTCAAGCATAACTCGGAGTAGAACAAGAGGAGGAACCCGAGGACTTACTCGAGGAAGAGAAGACTCTAAAACTCCAACCATACCACTCGGGATTAAGAAGAGGAACATCGCAAGAGTGTATAGGACAAGATTCAATGCATACATGCAAGAAGATCTAAGATGCGAGGAGAGAACCGGAGGGCACCGGAGTGGCACCCAAGAGACACAGAGAGCCCTTAGCGTGAGAACACTGAGCCTAGTAAACTCTCGGGACCTTACTTGCTTTGGAAGGCATGAGTTTAGTGTCTTTACTATTTCATTGAAGTGAAAACACACTTATGATGTCACGGTATTGTACTCTTTTTCCTTACCTCGAAATTTTCATATAAGGTTTATCGAGGGGGTTTTCAATGAGGCAAGATCTCTTGATGAATCACATTCCTTTCAACTTTTTATCTTGCTTGAAAATCCCCATGACGAATTAACGTGAACAAGGGATGTGATTTTATATCCCAAGAAGAAACTTATCTAATTAAAGTCTTCTTTCTCTTTTCCTAAAAACGCTTAAATATGTTTTGGTGTTTGTTGATTTTATATGACGTCCAAATTAGGTGAGTGTTAGAACAGTTGGACCAAGTTGTAATAAGTTTAAGGCCAGACCTACGGGATCCATTAAAAAGACTAAAAACTCTGGAGAACTCTTTCTCCTTTGTTCTTGAGAGATTCAACGTCATTCTTCACGCCTTGATGACTAGCTCGGCGTGGGGTGCGTTGTATCAATAGATTGTCACTCCTCTTGTGGTTCACACTTCAACCCACCTTCTATCAAAACCATTGATAATCCTAGGTCGAGTATCTCCTCGGGTTTAACACCACCTCTTCCGCTTAGTTCAAACCTTTTTACCGAGTAGTTAGATCAAGCATCTATCTTCTCTTCAGTCCCATTCACACAATCAATTCCCTAAGTAGAGATTGAAATATAAGACCCCGGAGCCACATCATGTTTTGAATGTGTTTTTTCATTCATCAACCTCCTACATCTTTAGTTGATGGTACCCGCTCTTTAGTTCGATCTTGGACAAGAGTGTTGATAAGGCCACGTCATAGGGTCAATCATAACTCGGAGTAGAACAAGAGGAGGAACCCGAGGACTTACTCGAGGAAGAGAAGACTCTGAAGCTCCAACCATACCACTCGGGATTAAGAAGAGGAACATCGTAAGAGTGTATAGGACAAGATTCAATGCATACATAGAAGAAGCTCTAAGATGCGAGGAGAGAACCGGAGGGCACCGGAGTGGCACCCAAGAGACAGTGAGAGCCCTTAGCGTGAGAACACTCAGCCTAGTAAACTCTCGGGAACTTACGTGCTTTGGCAAGGCATGAGTTTAGTGTTTTCACTATTTCATTGAAGTGAAAACACCCTTAAGATGTCAAGGTATTGTACACTTTTTCCTTAGCTCGGAATTTTCATATAAGGTCTATCGAGGGGGTTTTTAATGAGTCAAGATCTCTTGATGAATCGCATTCTTTTCAATTTTTTATCTTGCTTGAAAATCCCCATGACGAGTTAACGTAAACAAGGGATGTGGTTCTATATCCCAAGAATACACTTATCTAATTAAACTCTTCTTTCTCTTTTCCTAAAAACGCTTAAGTATGTTTTGGTGTATGTTGATTTTATATGACGTCTAAATTAGGTGAGTGTTAGAACAATTGGACCAAGTTGTAATAAGTTTAAGTCCAGACCTAGGGGATCCATGAAAAAGACTAAAAACTCTTGAGAACTCTTTCTCCTTTGTTCTTGAGAGATTCAACGTCATTCTTCACGCCTTGATGACTAGCTCGGCGTAGGGTGCGTTGTATCAATAGATTGTCACTCCTCTTGTGGTTCACACTTCAACCCACCTTCTATCAAAACCATTGTTAATCCTAGGTCGAGTATCTCCTCGGGTTTAACACCACCTCTTCCGCTTAGTTCAAACCTTTTTACCGAGTAGTTAGATCAAGCATCTATCTTCTCTTCAGTCCCATTCACACAATCAATCCCCTAAGTAGAGATTGAAATCTAAGACCCCGGAGCCACATCATGTTTTGAATGGGGTTTTCCATTCATCACCCTCCTACATCTTTAGTTGATGGTACCTGCTCTTTAGTTCGATCTTGGACAAGAGTGTTGATAAGGCCACGTCATAGGCTCAAGCATAACTCGGAGTAGAACAAGAGGAGGAACCCGAGGACTTACTCGAGGAAGAGAAGACTCTAAAACTCCAACCATACCACTCGGGATTAAGAAGAGGAACATCGCAAGAGTGTATAGGACAAGATTCAATGCATACATACAAGAAGATCTAAGATGCGAGGAGAGAACCGGAGGGCACCGGAGTGGCACCCAAGAGACACAGAGAGCCCTTAGCGTGAGAACACTGAGCCTAGTAAACTCTCGGGACCTTACTTGCTTTGGAAGGCATGAGTTTAGTGTCTTTACTATTTCATTGAAGTGAAAACACACTTATGATGTCACGGTATTGTACTCTTTTTCCTTACCTCGAAATTTTCATATAAGGTTTATCGAGGGGGTTTTTAATGAGGCAAGATCTCTTGATGAATCACATTCCTTTCAACTTTTTATCTTGCTTGAAAATCCCCATGACGAATTAACGTAAACAAGGGATGTGATTTTATATCCCAAGAAGAAACTTATCTAATTAAAGTCTTCTTTCTCTTTTCCTAAAAACGCTTAAATATGTTTTGGTGTTTGTTGATTTTATATGACGTCCAAATTAGGTGAGTGTTAGAACAGTTGGACCAAGTTGTAATAAGTTTAAGGCCAGACCTACGGGATCCATTAAAAAGACTAAAAACTCTGGAGAACTCTTTCTCCTTTGTTCTTGAGAGATTCAACGTCATTCTTCACGCCTTGATGACTAGCTCGGCGTGGGGTGCGTTGTATCAATAGATTGTCACTCCTCTTGTGGTTCACACTTCAACCCACCTTCTATCAAAACCATTGTTAATCCTAGGTCGAGTATCACCTCGGGTTTAACACCACCTCTTCCGCTTAGTTCAAACCTTTTTACCGAGTAGTTAGATCAAGCATCTATCTTCTCTTCAGTCCCATTCACACAATCAATTCCCTAAGTAGAGATTGACATCTAAGACCCCGGAGCCACATCATGTTTTGAATGGGTTTTTCCATTCATCACCCTCCTACATCTTTAGTTGATGGTACCCGCTCTTTAGTTCGATCTTGGACAAGAGTGTTGATAAGGCCACGTCATAGGCTCAAGCATAACTCGGAGTAGAACAAGAGGAGGAACCCGAGGACTTACTCGAGGAAGAGAAGACTCTAAAACTCCAACCATACCACTCGGGATTAAGAAGAGGAACATCGCAAGAGTGTATAGGACAAGATTCAATGCATACATACAAGAAGATCTAAGATGCGAGGAGAGAACCGGAGGGCACCGGAGTGGCACCCAAGAGACACAGAGAGCCCTTAGCGTGAGAACACTGAGCCTAGTAAACTCTCGGGACCTTACTTGCTTTGGAAGGCATGAGTTTAGTGTCTTTACTATTTCATTGAAGTGAAAACACACTTATGATGTCACGGTATTGTACTCTTTTTCCTTACCTCGAAATTTTCATATAAGGTTTATCGAGGGGGTTTTTAATGAGGCAAGATCTCTTGATGAATCACATTCCTTTCAACTTTTTATCTTGCTTGAAAATCCCCATGACGAATTAACGTAAACAAGGGATGTGATTTTATATCCCAAGAAGAAACTTATCTAATTAAAGTCTTCTTTCTCTTTTCCTAAAAACGCTTAAATATGTTTTGGTGTTTGTTGATTTTATATGACGTCCAAATTAGGTGAGTGTTAGAACAGTTGGACCAAGTTGTAATAAGTTTAAGGCCAGACCTACGGGATCCATTAAAAAGACTAAAAACTCTGGAGAACTCTTTCTCCTTTGTTCTTGAGAGATTCAACGTCATTCTTCACGCCTTGATGACTAGCTCGGCGTGGGGTGCGTTGTATCAATAGATTGTCACTCCTCTTGTGGTTCACACTTCAACCCACCTTCTATCAAAACCATTGATAATCCTAGGTCGAGTATCTCCTCGGGTTTAACACCACCTCTTCTGCTTAGTTCAAACCTTTTTACCGAGTAGTTAGATCAAGCATCTATCTTCTCTTCAGTCCCATTCACACAATCAATTCCCTAAGTAGAGATTGAAATATAAGACCCCGGAGCCACATCATGTTTTGAATGTGTTTTTTCATTCATCAACCTCCTACATCTTTAGTTGATGGTACCCGCTCTTTAGTTCGATCTTGGACAAGAGTGTTGATAAGGCCACGTCATAGGGTCAATCATAACTCGGAGTAGAACAAGAGGAGGAACCCGAGGACTTACTCGAGGAAGAGAAGACTCTGAAGCTCCAACCATACCACTCGGGATTAAGAAGAGGAACATCGTAAGAGTGTATAGGACAAGATTCAATGCATACATAGAAGAAGCTCTAAGATGCGAGGAGAGAACCGGAGGGCACCGGAGTGGCACCCAAGAGACAGTGAGAGCCCTTAGCGTGAGAACACTCAGCCTAGTAAACTCTCGGGAACTTACGTGCTTTGGCAAGGCATGAGTTTAGTGTTTTCACTATTTCATTGAAGTGAAAACACCCTTAAGATGTCAAGGTATTGTACACTTTTTCCTTAGCTCGGAATTTTCATATAAGGTCTATCGAGGGGGTTTTTAATGAGTCAAGATCTCTTGATGAATCGCATTCTTTTCAATTTTTTATCTTGCTTGAAAATCCCCATGACGAGTTAACGTAAACAAGGGATGTGGTTCTATATCCCAAGAATACACTTATCTAATTAAACTCTTCTTTCTCTTTTCCTAAAAACGCTTAAGTATGTTTTGGTGTATGTTGATTTTATATGACGTCTAAATTAGGTGAGTGTTAGAACAATTGGACCAAGTTGTAATAAGTTTACGTCCAGACCTAGGGGATCCATGAAAAAGACTAAAAACTCTTGAGAACTCTTTCTCCTTTGTTCTTGAGAGATTCAACGTCATTCTTCACGCCTTGATGACTAGCTCGGCGTAGGGTGCGTTGTATCAATAGATTGTCACTCCTCTTGTGGTTCACACTTCAACCCACCTTCTATCAAAACCATTGTTAATCCTAGGTCGAGTATCTCCTCGGGTTTAACACCACCTCTTCCGCTTAGTTCAAACCTTTTTACCGAGTAGTTAGATCAAGCATCTATCTTCTCTTCAGTCCCATTCACACAATCAATCCCCTAAGTAGAGATTGAAATCTAAGACCCCGGAGCCACATCATGTTTTGAATGGGGTTTTCCATTCATCACCCTCCTACATCTTTAGTTGATGGTACCTGCTCTTTAGTTCGATCTTGGACAAGAGTGTTGATAAGGCCACGTCATAGGCTCAAGCATAACTCGGAGTAGAACAAGAGGAGGAACCCGAGGACTTACTCGAGGAAGAGAAGACTCTAAAACTCCAACCATACCACTCGGGATTAAGAAGAGGAACATCGCAAGAGTGTATAGGACAAGATTCAATGCATACATACAAGAAGATCTAAGATGCGAGGAGAGAACCGGAGGGCACCGGAGTGGCACCCAAGAGACACAGAGAGCCCTTAGCGTGAGAACACTGAGCCTAGTAAACTCTCGGGACCTTACTTGCTTTGGAAGGCATGAGTTTAGTGTCTTTACTATTTCATTGAAGTGAAAACACACTTATGATGTCACGGTATTGTACTCTTTTTCCTTACCTCGAAATTTTCATATAAGGTTTATCGAGGGGGTTTTTAATGAGGCAAGATCTCTTGATGAATCACATTCCTTTCAACTTTTTATCTTGCTTGAAAATCCCCATGACGAATTAACGTAAACAAGGGATGTGATTTTATATCCCAAGAAGAAACTTATCTAATTAAAGTCTTCTTTCTCTTTTCCTAAAAACGCTTAAATATGTTTTGGTGTTTGTTGATTTTATATGACGTCCAAATTAGGTGAGTGTTAGAACAGTTGGACCAAGTTGTAATAAGTTTAAGTCCAGACCTAGGGGATCCATGAAAAAGACTAAAAACTCTTGAGAACTCTTTCTCCTTTGTTCTTGAGAGATTCAACGTCATTCTTCACGCCTTGATGACTAGCTCGGCGTAGGGTGCGTTGTATCAATAGATTGTCACTCCTCTTGTGGTTCACACTTCAACCCACCTTCTATCAAAACCATTGTTAATCCTAGGTCGAGTATCACCTCGGGTTTAACACCACCTCTTCCGCTTAGTTCAAACCTTTTTACCGAGTAGTTAGATCAAGCATCTATCTTCTCTTCAGTCCCATTGACACAATCAATTCCCTAAGTAGAGATTGACATCTAAGACCCCGGAGCCACATCATGTTTTGAATGTGTTTTTCCATTCATCACCCTCCTACATCTTTAGTTGATGGTACCCGCTCTTTAGTTCGATCTTGGACAAGAGTGTTGATAAGGCCACGTCATAGGCTCAAGCATAACTCGGAGTAGAACAAGAGGAGGAACCCGAGGACTTACTCGAGGAAGAGAAGACTCTAAAACTCCAACCATACCACTCGGGATTAAGAAGAGGAACATCGCAAGAGTGTATAGGACAAGATTCAATGCATACATACAAGAAGATCTAAGATGCGAGGAGAGAACCGGAGGGCACCGGAGTGGCACCCAAGAGACACAGAGAGCCCTTAGCGTGAGAACACTGAGCCTAGTAAACTCTCGGGACCTTACTTGCTTTGGAAGGCATGAGTTTAGTGTCTTTACTATTTCATTGAAGTGAAAACACACTTATGATGTCACGGTATTGTACTCTTTTTCCTTACCTCGAAATTTTCATATAAGGTTTATCGAGGGGGTTTTTAATGAGGCAAGATCTCTTGATGAATCACATTCCTTTCAACTTTTTATCTTGCTTGAAAATCCCCATGACGAATTAACGTAAACAAGGGATGTGATTTTATATCCCAAGAAGAAACTTATCTAATTAAAGTCTTCTTTCTCTTTTCCTAAAAACGCTTAAATATGTTTTGGTGTTTGTTGATTTTATATGACGTCCAAATTAGGTGAGTGTTAGAACAGTTGGACCAAGTTGTAATAAGTTTAAGGCCAGACCTACGGGATCCATTAAAAAGACTAAAAACTCTGGAGAACTCTTTCTCCTTTGTTCTTGAGAGATTCAACGTCATTCTTCACGCCTTGATGACTAGCTCGGCGTGGGGTGCGTTGTATCAATAGATTGTCACTCCTCTTGTGGTTCACACTTCAACCCACCTTCTATCAAAACCATTGATAATCCTAGGTCGAGTATCTCCTCGGGTTTAACACCACCTCTTCCGCTTAGTTCAAACCTTTTTACCGAGTAGTTAGATCAAGCATCTATCTTCTCTTCAGTCCCATTCACACAATCAATTCCCTAAGTAGAGATTGAAATATAAGACCCCGGAGCCACATCATGTTTTGAATGTGTTTTTTCATTCATCAACCTCCTACATCTTTAGTTGATGGTACCCGCTCTTTAGTTCGATCTTGGACAAGAGTGTTGATAAGGCCACGTCATAGGGTCAATCATAACTCGGAGTAGAACAAGAGGAGGAACCCGAGGACTTACTCGAGGAAGAGAAGACTCTGAAGCTCCAACCATACCACTCGGGATTAAGAAGAGGAACATCGTAAGAGTGTATAGGACAAGATTCAATGCATACATAGAAGAAGCTCTAAGATGCGAGGAGAGAACCGGAGGGCACCGGAGTGGCACCCAAGAGACAGTGAGAGCCCTTAGCGTGAGAACACTGAGCCTAGTAAACTCTCGGGAACTTACGTGCTTTGGCAAGGCATGAGTTTAGTGTTTTCACTATTTCATTGAAGTGAAAACACCCTTAAGATGTCACGGTATTGTACACTTTTTCCTTAGCTCGGAATTTTCATATAAGGTCTATCGAGGGGGTTTTTAATGAGTCAAGATCTCTTGATGAATCGCATTCTTTTCAATTTTTTATCTTGCTTGAAAATCCCCATGACGAGTTAACGTAAACAAGGGATGTGGTTCTATATCCCAAGAATACACTTATCTAATTAAACTCTTCTTTCTCTTTTCCTAAAAACGCTTAAGTATGTTTTGGTGTATGTTGATTTTATATGACGTCTAAATTAGGTGAGTGTTAGAACAATTGGACCAAGTTGTAATAAGTTTAAGTCCAGACCTAGGGGATCCATGAAAAAGACTAAAAACTCTTGAGAACTCTTTCTCCTTTGTTCTTGAGAGATTCAACGTCATTCTTCACGCCTTGATGACTAGCTCGGCGTAGGGTGCGTTGTATCAATAGATTGTCACTCCTCTTGTGGTTCACACTTCAACCCACCTTCTATCAAAACCATTGTTAATCCTAGGTCGAGTATCTCCTCGGGTTTAACACCACCTCTTCCGCTTAGTTCAAACCTTTTTACCGAGTAGTTAGATCAAGCATCTATCTTCTCTTCAGTCCCATTCACACAATCAATCCCCTAAGTAGAGATTGAAATCTAAGACCCCGGAGCCACATCATGTTTTGAATGGGGTTTTCCATTCATCACCCTCCTACATCTTTAGTTGATGGTACCTGCTCTTTAGTTCGATCTTGGACAAGAGTGTTGATAAGGCCACGTCATAGGCTCAAGCATAACTCGGAGTAGAACAAGAGGAGGAACCCGAGGACTTACTCGAGGAAGAGAAGACTCTAAAACTCCAACCATACCACTCGGGATTAAGAAGAGGAACATCGCAAGAGTGTATAGGACAAGATTCAATGCATACATACAAGAAGATCTAAGATGCGAGGAGAGAACCGGAGGGCACCGGAGTGGCACCCAAGAGACACAGAGAGCCCTTAGCGTGAGAACACTGAGCCTAGTAAACTCTCGGGACTTTACTTGCTTTGGAAGGCATGAGTTTAGTGTCTTTACTATTTCATTGATGTGAAAACACACTTAAGATGTCACGGTATTGTACTCTTTTTCCTTACCTCGAAATTTTCATGTAAGGTTTATCGAGGGGGTTTTTAATGAGGCAAGATCTACTGATGAATCGCATTCTTTTCAACTTTTTATCTTGCTTGAAAATCCCCATGACGAATTAACGTAAACAAGGGATGTGATTTTATATCCCAAGAAGAAACTTATCTAATTAAAGTCTTCTTTCTCTTTTCCTAAAAACGCTTAAATATGTTTTGGTGTTTGTTGATTTTATATGACGTCCAAATTAGGTGAGTGTTAGAACAGTTGGACCAAGTTGTAATAAGTTTAAGTCCAGACCTAGGGGATCCATGAAAAAGACTAAAAACTCTTGAGAACTCTTTCTCCTTTGTTCTTGAGAGATTCAACGTCATTCTTCACGCCTTGATGACTAGCTCGGCGTAGGGTGCGTTGTATCAATAGATTGTCACTCCTCTTGTGGTTCACACTTCAACCCACCTTCTATCAAAACCATTGTTAATCCTAGGTCGAGTATCACCTCGGGTTTAACACCACCTCTTCCGCTTAGTTCAAACCTTTTTACCGAGTAGTTAGATCAAGCATCTATCTTCTCTTCAGTCCCATTCACACAATCAATTCCCTAAGTAGAGATTGACATCTAAGACCCCGGAGCCACATCATGTTTTGAATGGGTTTTTCCATTCATCACCCTCCTACATCTTTAGTTGATGGTACCCGCTCTTTAGTTCGATCTTGGACAAGAGTGTTGATAAGGCCACGTCATAGGGTCAATCATAACTCGGAGTAGAACAAGAGGAGGAACCCGAGGACTTACTCGAAGAAGAGAAGACTCTGAAGCTCCAACCATACCACTCGGGATTAAGAAGAGGAACATCATAAGAGTGTATAGGACAAGATTCAATGCATACATAGAAGAAGCTCTAAGATGCGAGGAGAGAACCGGAGGGCACCGGAGTGGCACCCAAGAGACAGTGAGAGCCCTTAGCGTGAGAACACTCAGCCTAGTAAACTCTCGGGAACTTACGTGCTTTGGCAAGGCATGAGTTTAGTGTTTTCACTATTTCATTGAAGTGAAAACACCCTTAAGATGTCAAGGTATTGTACACTTTTTCCTTAGCTCGGAATTTTCATATAAGGTCTATCGAGGGGGTTTTTAATGAGTCAAGATCTCTTGATGAATTGCATTCTTTTCAATTTTTTATCTTGCTTGAAAATCCCCATGACGAGTTAACGTAAACAAGGGATGTGGTTCTATATCCCAAGAATACACTTATCTAATTAAACTCTTCTTTCTCTTTTCCTAAAAACGCTTAAGTATGTTTTGGTGTATGTTGATTTTATATGACGTCTAAATTAGGTGAGTGTTAGAACAATTGGACCAAGTTGTAATAAGTATAAGTCCAGACCTAGGGGATCCATGAAAAAGACTAAAAACTCTTGAGAACTCTTTCTCCTTTGTTCTTGAGAAATTCAACGTCATTCTTCACGCCTTGATGACTAGCTCAGCGTGGGGTGCGTTGTATCAATAGATTGTCACTCCTCTTTTGGTTCACACTTCAACCAACCTTCTATCAAAACCATTGTTAATCCTAGGTCGAGTATCTCCTCGGGTTTAACACCACCTCTTCCGCTTAGTTCAAACCTTTTTACCGAGTAGTTAGATCAAGCATCTATCTTCTCTTCAGTCCCATTCACACAATCAATCCCCTAAGTAGAGATTGAAATCTAAGACCCTGGAGCCACATCATGTTTTGAATGGGGTTTTCCATTCATCACCCTCCTACATCTTTAGTTGATGGTACCCGCTCTTTAGTTCGATCTTGGACAAGAGTGTTGATAAGGCCACGTCATAGGCTCAAGCATAACTCGGAGTAGAACAAGAGGAGGAACCCGAGGACTTACTCGAGGAAGAGAAGACTCTAAAACTCCAACCATACCACTCGGGATTAAGAAGAGGAACATCGCAAGAGTGTATAGGACAAGATTCAATGCATACATACAAGAAGATCTAAGATGCGAGGAGAGAACCGGAGGGCACCGGAGTGGCACCCAAGAGACACAGAGAGCCCTTAGCGTGAGAACACTGAGCCTAGTAAACTCTCGGGACCTTACTTGCTTTGGAAGGCATGAGTTTAGTGTCTTTACTATTTCATTGAAGTGAAAACACACTTAAGATGTCACGGTATTGTACTCTTTTTCCTTACCTCGAAATTTTCATATAAGGTTTATCGAGGGGGTTTTTAATGAGGCAAGATCTCTTGATGAATCGCATTCTTTTCAACTTTTTATCTTGCTTGAAAATCCCCATGACGAATTAACGTAAACAAGGGATGTGATTTTATATCCCAAGAAGACACTTATCTAATTAAAGTCTTCTTTATCTTTTTCTAAAAACGCTTAAGTCTGTGTTGGTGTATGTTGATTTTATATGACGTCTAAATTAGGTGAGTGTTAGAACAGTTGGACCAAGTTGTAATAAGTTTAAGTCCAGACCTAGGGGATCCATGAAAAAGACTAAAAACTCTTGAGAACTCTTTCTCCTTTGTTCTTGAGAGATTCAACGTCATTCTTCACGCCTTGATGACTAGCTCGGCGTGGGGTGCGTTGTATTAATAGATTGTCACTCCTCTTGTGGTTCACACTTCAACCCACCTTCTATCAAAACCATTGTTAATCCTAGGTCGAGTATCTCCTCGGGTTTAACACCACCTCTTCCGCTTAGTTCAAACCTTTTTACCGAGTAGTTAGATCAAGCATCTATCTTCTCTTCAGTCCCATTCACACAATTAATCCCCTAAGTAGAGATTGAAATCTAAGACCCCGGAGCCACATCATGTTTTGAATGGGGTTTTCCATTCATCACCCTCCTACATCTTTAGTTGATGGTACCCGCTCTTTAGTTCGATCTTGGACAAGAGTGTTGATAAGGCCACGTCATAGGCTCAAGCATAACTCGGAGTAGAACAAGAGGAGGAACCCGAGGACTTACTCGAGGAAGAGAAGACTCTAAAACTCCAACCATACCACTCGGGATTAATAAGAGGAACATCGCAAGAGTGTATAGGACAAGATTCAATGCATACATACAAGAAGATATAAGATGCGAGGAGAGAACCGGAGGGCACCGGAGTGGCACCCAAGAGACACAGAGAGCCCTTAGCGTGAGAACACTGAGCCTAGTAAACTCTCGGGACCTTACTTGCTTTGGAAGGCATGAGTTTAGTGTCTTTACTATTTCATTGAAGTGAAAACACACTTAAGATGTCACGGTATTGTACTCTTTTTCCTTACCTCGAAATTTTCATATAAGGTTTATCGAGGGGGTTTTTAATGAGGCAAGATCTCTTGATGAATCGCATTCTTTTCAACTTTTTATCTTGCTTGAAAATCCCCATGACGAGTTAACGTAAACAAGGGATGTGATTCTATATCCCAAGAATACACTTATCTAATTAAAGTCTTCTTTCTCTTTTCGTAAAAACGCTTAAGTATGTTTTGGTGTATGTTGATTTTATTTGACGTCCAAATTAGGTGAGTGTTAGAACAGTTGGACCAAGTTGTAATAAGTTTAAGGCCAGACCTAGGGGATCCATGAAAAAGACTAAAAACTCTTGAGAATTCTTTCTCCTTTGTTCTTGAGAGATTCAACATCATTCTTCACGCCTTCATGACTAGCTCGGCGTGGGGTACGTTGTATCAATAGATTGTCACTCCTCTTGTGGTTCACACTTCAACCCACCTTCTATCAAAACCATTGTTAATCCTAGGTCGAGTATCTCCTCGGGTTTAACACAACCTCTTGCGCTTAGTTCAAACCTTTTTACCTAGTAGTTAGATCAAACATCTATTTTCTCTTCAGTCCCATTCATACAATCAATTCCCTAAGTAGAGATTAAGATCTAAGTCCCCGGAGCCACATCATGTTTTGAATGGTTTTTTCCATTCATCACCCTCCTACATCTTTAGTTGATGGTACCCGCTCTTTAGTTCGATCTTGGACAAGGGTGTTGATAAGGCCCCGTCATAGGCCCAAGCATAACTCGGACTAGAACAAGAGAAAGAACCCGAGGACTTACTCGAGGAAAAGAAGACTCTGAAGAGGAACATCGCAACAGTGTAGAGGACAAGATTCAATGCATACATACAAGAAGCTCTAAGATGCAAGGAGAGAACCGGAGGGCACCAGAGTGGCACCCAAGAGACAGTGAGAGCACTTAGCCTAGTAAAGTCTCGGGACCTTACTTGCTTTGGAAGGCATGAGTTTAGTGTCTTTACTATTTCGTTGAAGTGAAAACACGCTTAAGATGTCACGGTATTGTACTCTTTTTCCTTACCTCGGAATTTTCATATAAGGTTTATCGAGGGGGTTTTTAATGAGGCAAGATCTCTTGATGAATCGCGTTCTTTTCAATTTTTTTATCTTGCTTGGTAATCCCCATGACGAGTTAACGTAACCAAGGGATGTGATTCTATATCCCAAGAAGACACTTATATAAATAAACTCTTCTTTCTCTTTTTCTAAAAATGCTTAAGTATGAGTTGGTGTATGTTGATTTTATATGATGTCCAAATTAGGTGAGTGTTAGAACAGTTGGACCAAGTTGTAATAAGTTTAAGTCCAGACCTAGGGGATCCATGAAAAAGACTAAAAACTCTTGAGAAACTCTTTCTCCTTTGTTCCTGAGAGATTCAACGTCATTCTTCACGCCTTGATGACTAGCTCGGCGTGGGGTGCGTTGTATCAATAGATTGTCACTCCTCTTGTGGTTCACACTTCAACCCACCTACTATCAAAACCATTGTTAATCCTAGGTCGAGTATCTCCTCGGGTTTAACACCACCTCTTCCGCTTAGTTCTAACCTTTTTACCGAGTAGTGAGATCGAGCATCTATCCTCTCTTCAATCCCATTCATACAATCTATTCACTAAGTAGAGATTGAGATCTAAGTCCCAGGAGCCACATCATGTTTTGAATGGGGTTTTCTATTCATCACCCTCCTACATCTTTAGTTGATGGTACGCGCTCTTGAGTTCGATCTTGGACAAGAGTGTTGATGAGGCCCGGTCATAAGCTCAAGCATCACTCGGAGTAGAACAAGAGGATGAACCTGAGGACTTACTCGAGGAAGAGAATAACTCTAAAGGTCCACCAATACAACTCGGGATTACGGACAAGAACATCGCAAGAGTCTATAGGACAAGTTTCAATGCATACATACAAGAACCTCTAAGGTTCGAGGAGAGCACATGAGGGCGCCGGAGTCGCACCCAAGAGACACTTATAGCCCTTAGCGCGAGAACACTGAGCCTAGTAAACTCTAGGGACCTTACTTGCTTTGGAAGGCATGAGTTTAGTGTCTTCACTATTTTATTGAAGTGAAAACACCCTTAAGATGTCAAGGTATTGTACTCTTTTTCCCTACCTCGGAAATTTCCCATAAGGTTTATCGAGGGGGTTTTTAATGAGGCAAGATCTCTTGATGAATCGCATTCTTTTCAGTTTTTCATCTTGCTTGGAAATCCCCATGACGAGTTAACGTAAAAAAGGGATGTGATTCTATCTCCCAAGAAAACACTTATCTAATTAAAGTCTTCTTTCTTAAAAAGGCTTAAGTATGTTTTGGTGTATGTTGATTTTATATGACGTCCAAATTAGGTTAGTGTTAGAACAGTTGGACCAAGTTGTAATAAGTTTAAGTCCAGACCTAGAGGATCCATGAAAAAGACTAAAAATTCTTGAGAAACTCTTTCTCCTTTGTTCTTAAGAGATTCAACGTCATTCTTCACACCTTGATGACTAGCTCGGCGGGGGTGCGTTGTATCAAGACATTGTCACTCCTGTTATGGTTCACGCTTCAACCCACCTTCTATCAAAACCATTGTTAATCCTAGGTCGAATATCTTGTCGGGTTTAAAACCACTTCTTCCGCTTAGTTAAAACCTTTTTACCGAGTAGTTAGATCGAGCATCTATCTTCTCCTCAGTCCCATTCATACAATCTATTCACTAAGTAGAGATTGAGGTTTATGTCCCCGGAGCCACATCATGTTTGGAATGGGGTTTTCCATTCATCACTCTCCAACATCTTTAGTTGATGGTACCCGCCCTTTAGTTCGATCTTGGACAAGAGTGTTGATGAGGCCCCGTCATAAGCTCAAGCATCACTCGGAGTAGAACAAGAGGATGAACCCGAGGACTTACTCGAGGAAGAGAATAACTCTAAAGCTCCAACAATACAACTCGGGATTACGGAGATGAACATCGCAAGAGTCTATAGGACAAGTTTTAATGCATACATACAAGAAGCTCTAAGGTTCGAGGAGAGCACCTGAGGGTACCGGAGTCGCACACAAGAAACACTTAGAGCCCTTAGCGCGAGAACACTGAGCCTAGTAAACTCTCGGGACCTTACTTGCTTTGGAAGGCATGAGTTTAGTGTCTTCACTATTTCATTGAAGTGAAAACACCCTTAAGATGTCAAGGTGTTGTACTCTTTTTCCCTACCTCGGAAATTTCCCATAAGGTTTATGGAGGGGGTTTTTAATGAGGCAAGATCTCTTGATGAATCGCATTCTTTTCAGTTTTTCATCTTGCTTGGAAATCCCCATGACGAGTTAACATAAACAGGGGATGTGATTCTATCTCCCAAGAAGACACTTATCTAATTAAAGTCTTCTTTCTCTTTTCCTAAAAAGGCTTAAGTATGTTTTGGTATATGTTGATTTTATATGACGTCCAAATTAGGTTAGTGTTAGAACAGTTGGACCAAGTTGTAATAAGTTTAAGTCCAGACCTAGAGGATCCATGAAAAAGACTAAAAACTCTTGAGAAACTCTTTCTCCTTTGTTCTTGAGAGATTCAACGTCATTCTTCACGCCTTGATGACTAGCTCGGCGTGGGGTGCGTTGTATCAATAGATTGTCACTCCTCTTGTGGTTCACACTTCAACCCACCTACTTTCAAAACAATTGTTAATCCTAGGTCGAGTATCTCCTCGGGTTTAACACCACCTCTTCCGCTTAGTTCTAACTTTTTAACCGAGTAGTGAGATCGAGTATCTATCTTCTCTTCAATCCCATTCATACAATCTATTCACTAAGTAGAGATTGAGATCTAAGTCCCCGGAGCCACATCATGTTTTGAATGGGGTTTTCCATTCATCACCCTCCTACATCTTTAGTTGATGGTACCCGCTCTTTAGTTCGATCTTGGACAAGAGTGTTGATGAGGCCCCGTCATAAGCTCAAGCATCACTCGGAGTAGAACAAGAGGATGAACCCGAGGACTTACTCGAGGAAGAGAATAACTCTAAAGCTCCAACAATACAACTCGGGATTACGGAGATGAACATCGCAAGAGTCTATAGGACAAGTTTTAATGCATACATACAAGAAGCTCTAAGGTTCGAGGAGAGCACCTCAGGATACCGGAGTCGCACACAAGAAACACTAAGAGCCCTTAGCACGAGAACACTGAGCCTAGTAAACTCTCGGGACCTTACTTGCTTTGGAAGGCAAGAGTTTACTATCTTTACTATTTCAATCAAGTGAAAAAACCCTTAAGATGTCAAGGTATTGTACTCTTTTTCCCTACCTCGAAATTTTCCTATAAGGTTTTTCGAGGGGGTTTTTAATGAGGCAAGATCTTTTGATGAATCGCATTCTTTTCAATTTTATATCTTGCTTGGAAATCCCCATGATGAGTTAACGTAAACAAGGGATGTGATTCTATCTCCCAAGAAGACGCCTATCTAATTAAAGTCTTCTTTCTCTTTTCCTAAAAAGGATTATGTATGTTGATTTTATATGACGTCCAAATTAGGTGAGTGTTAGAACAGTTGGACAAAGTTCTAATAAGTTTAAATCCAAACCTAGAGGATCCATGAAAAAGACTAAAAACTCTTGAGAAACTCTTTCTCCTTTGTTCTTGAGAGATTCAACGTCATTCTTCACGCATTGATGACTAGCTCGGCGTGGGGTGCGTTGTATCAATAGATTGTCACTCCTGTTGTGGTTCACACTTCAACCCATCTACTATCAAAACAATTTTTAATCCTAGGTCAAGTATCTTCTTGCGGTTAACATCACCTCTTCCGCTTAGTTCTAACCTTTTTACGGAGTAGTGAGTTCGAGCATCTATCTTCTCTTCAATCCTATTCATACAATCTATTCACTAAGTAGAGATTGAGATCTAAGTCCCCGGAGCCACATCATGTTTTGAATGGGGTTGTCGATTCATCACCCTCCTACATCTTTAGTTGATGGTACCCGCTCTTTAGTTAGATCTTGGACAATAATGTTGATGAGGCCCCGTCATAAGCTCAAGCATCACTCGGAGTAGAACAAGAGGATGAACCCGAGGACTTACTCGAGGAAGAGAATAACTCTGAAGTTCCAACAATAAAACTCGGGATTACGGAGAGGAACATCGCAAGAGTCTATAGGACAAGATTCAATGCATACATACAAGAAGCTCTAAGGTGCGAGGAGAGCACCTGAGGGCACCGGAGTCGCACCCAAGAGACACTTAGAGCCCTTAGCGCGAGAACACTGAGCCTAGTAAACTCTAGGGACCTTACTTGCTTTGGAAGGCAAGAGTTTAGTATCTTCACTATTTCATTAAAGTGCAAAACACCCTTAAGCTGTCAAGGTATTGTACTCTTTTTACCTACCTCGGAATTTTCCTACAACTTTTTTCGAGGGGGTTTTTAATGAGGCAAGATCTCTTGATGAATCGCATTCTTTTCAGTTTTTCATCTTGCTCTGAAATCCCCATGACGAGTTAACGTAAACAAGATATGTGATTCTATCTCCCAAGAAGACACTTATCTAATTAAAGTCTTCTTTCTCCTTTCCTAAAAATGCTTAAGTATGTTTTGGTGTATGTTGATTTTCTTTGACGTCTAAATTAGGTGATTGTTAGAACAGTTGGATCAAGTTGTAATAAGATTAAGTCCAGACCTAGACGATCCATGAAAAAGACTAAAAACTCTTGAGAAACTCTTTCTCCTTTGTTCTTGAGAGATTCAACGTCATTCTTCACGCCTTGATGACTAGCTCGGCGTGGGGTGCGTTGTATCAATAGATTGTCACTCCACTTGTGGTTCACACTTCAACCCACCTACTATCAAAACCATTGTTAATCCTATGTCGTGTATCTCCTCGGGTTTAACACCACCTCTTCTGCTTAGTTCTAACCTTTTTACCGAGTAGTGAGACCGAGCATCTATCTTCTCTTCAATCCCATTCATACAATCTATTCACTAAGTCCCCGGAGCCACATCATGTTTTGAATGGGGTTTTCCATTCATTACCCACCTACATCTTTAGTTGATTGTACCCGCTCTTTAGTTCGATCTTGGACAAGAGTGTTGATGACGCCCCGTGATAAGCTCAACCATCACTCGGAGTAGAACAAGAGGATGAACCCGAGGACTTACTCGAGGAAGCGAATAACTCTGAAGCTCCAACAATACAACTCGGGATTATGGAGAGGAACATCGCAAGAGTCTTTAGGACAAGATTTAATGCATACATACAAGAAGCTCTACGGTGCGAGGAGAGCACCTGAGGGCACCGGAGTTGCACCCAAGAGACAGTTAGAGCCCTTATGGCAAGAACACTGAGCCTAGTAAACTCTAGGGACCTTACTTGCTTTGGAAGGCAAGAGTTTACTATCTTCACTATTTCAATGAAGTGAAAACACCCTTAAGATGTCAAGGTATAGTACTCTTTTTCCTAACCTCGGAATTTTCCCATAAGGTTTATCGAAGGGGTTTTTAATGAGGCAAGATCTCTTGATGAATCGCATTCTTTTCAGTTTTTTATCTTCCTTGGAAATCCCCATGACGAGTTAACGTAAACAAGGGATGTGATTCTATCTCCCATTAAGACACTTATCTAATTAAAGTCTTCTTTCTCTTTTAATAAAAACGCTTAAGTATGTTTTGGTGTATATTGAATATATATGACGTCCAAATTAGGTGATTGTTAGAACAGTTGGACCAACTTGTAATAAGTTTAAGTCCAGACCTAGAGGATCCTTGAAAAAGACTAAAAACTCTTGAGAAACTCTTTCTCTTTTGTTCTTGAGAGATTCAACGTCATTCTTCACGCCTTGATGACTAGCTCGGCGTGGGGTGCGTTGTATCAATAGATTGTCACTCCTCTTGCGGTTCACACTTCAACCCACCTACTATCAAAACCATTGTTAATCCTAGGTCTAGTATCTCCTCGGGTTTAACACCACCTCTTCCGCTTAGTTCAAACCTTTTTACCGAGTAGTGAGATCGAGCATCTATCTTCTCTTTAATCCCATTCATACAATCTATTCAATAAGTAGAGATTGAGATCTAAGTCCCCGGAGACACATCATGTTTTGAATGGGGTTGTCGATTCATCACCCTCCTACATCTTTAGTTGATGGTACCCACTCTTTAGTTCGATCTTGGAAAATAATGTTGATGAGGCCCCGTCATAAGCTCAAGCATCACTCGGAGTAGAACAAGAGGATGAACCCGAGGACTTACTCGAGGAAGAGAATAACTCTGAAGCTCCAATAATACAACTCGGGATTACGGAGAGGAACATCGCAAGAGTCTATAGGACAAGATTCAATGCATACATACAAGAAGCTCTAAGGTGCGAGGTGAGCACCTGAGGGCACCGGAGTCGTACCCAAGAGACACTTAGAGCCCTTAGCACGAGAACACTGAGCCTAGTAAACTCTAGGGACCTTACTTTCTTTGGAAGGCAAGAGTTTAGTATCTTTACTATTTCATTGAAGTGAAAAACACCCTTAAGATGTCAAGGTATTGTACTCTTTTTACCTACCTCGGAATTTTCCTATAAGGTTTTTCGAGGGGCTTGTTAATGAGGCAAGATCTCTTGTTGAATCGCATTCTTTTCAGTTTTTCATCTTGCTTGGAAATCCCCATGATGAGTTAACGTAAACAAGGGATGTGATTCTATCTCCCAAGAAGACGCTTATCTAATTAAAGTCTTTTTTCTCTTTTCCTAAAAACGTTTATGTATGTTTTGGTGTATGTTGATTTTATATGACGTCCAAATTAGGTGAGTGTTAGAACAGTTGGACCAAGTTGTGATAAGTTTAAATCCAAACCTAGAGGATCCATGAAATAGACTAAAAACTCTCCAGAAACTCTTTCTCCTTTGTTCTTGAGAGATTCAACGTCATTCTTCACGCATTGATGACTAGCTCGGCGTGGGGTGCGTTGTATCAATAGATTGTCACTCCTGTTGTGGTTCACACTTCAACCCACCTACTATCAAAACCATTGTTAATCCTAGGTCGAGTATCTCCTCGGGTTTAACACTACCTCTTCCGCTTAGTTCTAACCTTTTTACCGAGTAGTGAGATCGAGCATCTATCTTCTCTTCAATCCCATTCATACAATCTATTCACTAAGTAGAGATTGAGATCTAAGTCCCCGGAGCCACATCATGTTTTGAATGGGGTTGTCGATTCATCACCCTCCTACATCTTTAGTTGATGGTACCCGCTCTTTAGTTCGATCTTGGATAAGAGTGTTGATGAGGTACCGTCATAAGCTCAAGCATCACTCGGAGTAGAACAAGAGGATGAACCCGAGGACTTACTCGAGGAAGAGAATAACTCTGAAGCTCCAACAATACAACTCGGGATTACGGAGAGGAACATCGCAAGAGTCTATAGGAAAAGATTCAATGCATACATACAAGAAGCTCTAAGGTGCGAGGAGAGCACCGGAGTCGCACCCAAGAGACACTTAGAGCCCTTAGCGCGAGAACACTGAGCCTAGTAAACTCTAGGGACTTGACTTGCTTTGGAGGGCAAGAGTTTAGTATCTTCACTATTTCATTGAAGTGAAAAACACCCTTAACATGTCAAGGTATTGTACTCTTTTTACCTACCTCGGAATTTTCCTACAACGTTTTTCGAGGGGGTTTTTAATGAGGCAAGATCTCTTGATGAATCGTATTCTTTTCAGTTTTTCATCTTGCTTGAAAATCCCCATGACGAGTTAACGTAAACAAGCGATGTGATTCTATCTCCCAAGAAGACACTTATTTAATTAAAGTCTTCTTTCTCTTTTCCTAAGAATGATTATGTATGTTTTAGTGTATGTTGATTTTATATGACGTCCAAATTAGGTGAGTGTTAGAACAGTTGGACCAAGTTGTAATAAGTTTAAATCCAGACCTAGAGGATCTATGAAAAAGACTAAAACCTCTTGAGAAACTCTTTCTCCTTTGTTCTTGAGAGATTCAACGTCATTCTTCACACCTTGATGACTAGCTCGGCGAGGAGTGCGTTGTATCAATAGATTGTCACTCCTCTTGTTGTTCACACTTCAACCCACCTTCTATTAAAACCATTGTTAATCATATGTCGTGTATCTCCTCGGGTTTAACACCACCTCTTGCGCTTAGTTCAAACCTTTTTACCAAGTAGTTAGATCGAGCATCTACCTTCTCTTCAGTCCCATTCATACAGTCTATTCACTAAGTAGAGATTGAGATCTAAGTCCCCGGAGCCACATCATGTTTTGAATGGGGTTTTCCATTCATCACCCTCCTACATCTTTAGTTGATTGTACCCGCTCTTTAATTCGATCTTGGACTAGATTGTTGATGAGTCCCCGTCACAAGCTCAACCATCACTCGGAGTAGAACATGAGGAGGAACCCGAGGACTTACTCGAGGAAGAGAAGAACTCTGAAGCTCCAACCATACCACTCGGGATTACGAAGAGGAACATCGCAAGAGTCTATAGGACAAGATTCAATGCATACATACAAGAAGCTCTATGATACGAGGAGAGCACCTGAGGGCATCGGAGTCGCACCCAGGAGACACTTAGAGCCCTTAGCGCGAGAACACTGAGCCTAGTAATTTGAATGTTGTGAAACCCTTCTTCACCTCCTAATTTCTTGGCTCTCCTCTATATATACATGTTGTACACCCTTTGTAACACTTAATCAATTCTCATTGAAACTTCTCTTTATCTCTCATTCTATTGTTTCTCTTTCAAGCACTCTCAACCTCTCTAATCTTTTGTTCCGCAAATTCAACATGGTATCAGAGCAAGGTTCTTAACTAAATCAAGCTCTTGTTATCCAATTTTCAAATCTCTTCCTTTAAAATTCTGGGAATATTCTTTGTCAATCCTTTTTCACTCTGAGACTTAGTCCTCAAAGTCATTGACTCTTGAGTTATGAAAAGGCTGAAAAAGTGTATTTCTTGAAGCTTTTCTAAAAGTTTCTTTTTCACTCTAAAATTCTGGGAATACTCTTTGTCAATCCTTTTTCACTCTGAGACTTATTCCTCAAAGTCATTGACTCTTGAGTTGTGAAAAGGCTGAAAAAGTGTATTTCTTGAAGCTTCTCTAATATTTTCTTGAGAAAATCTCTTAATTCTCTGGTTAATAGAATTATCAGGTGAATAAATCTTGAAACACCATGGAAAATTCTAAACCAATTGTTATTCCAATCTTCTTGAAGGGTGTTAACTATTTGCCGTGGTCAAGAATGATAAGAACAACTCTATGTGGTCGTGGGCTTTGGAGCCATGTCTTGAAAGGACAAGATCCAAAATATGGAGAAGAAGCCATCAGTAATTATGAAGATAAGTGGTTCCAAGAGGACCAAATGGTGCTCGGAATCATCCAGAACTCTCTTGAAGCATCCATCCTTAAAGCCTACTCTTTTGTGAAAAAGCAAAAAAATTGTGGGATACTCTTCAAACCGTGTCTGGGAATACTTCAAACTTGAGCAGAATCAATGAAGTCAAGAAGGCTATCAATGATCTAAGCCAAGAAGATTTGGAGTTTACAAAGCACTTTGGCAAATTCAGATCATTGTGGGCTGAACTAGAAATGTTAAGGCCAAGCACGATTGATCCTTTGGTGTTAAATGAGAGGCGCGAACAAGACAAGGTCTTTGGTCTGCTATTACCTTAAATCCAACTTACAAGGATCTCATTAAGCACCTCCTTAGGGCAGACAATCTCCCCAGCCTACATGAAGTGTGCTCCAAGATACAAAAGGAGCAAGGATCTCATGGTCTATTTGGGGGAAAGGGCGAGCTGGTTATGGCTAACAAAGTAGAGCTAGGTGACGCCAACAAAGGATTTCACAAACCGTTGGGATCAAACCAGAACAAGAAAGTGGGATCAAATGCAATATGTGAGCATTGCAAGAAAGAGGGGCACACAAAGGAAAAATGCTGGAAGCTCCATCCTCATCTAAAACCAAGCTGGTGGAAGGAACCAAGAGCTAATGTCTCCCAAGAAGTGGCTGGGAATCAGGCTGGGACATCCAAGAGGGCTGAAGAAGGAGAAATGAGAGCTTTGGTGCCATATCAACAAGAATATGAATTTGTGAGGAAATCAGATTTGGAAGCTCTCATCAAAGCCTTGAAAGAGGCTGGTAGGTCTGGTATGATTTCTGGAAACTCTCTTCATGCTCAAAACATTTCAAAGCCTTTGATTGTAGATTCTGGTGCATCACATCATATGATAAGTGATGCACATCTAATGAATAACATAAAACCGGCTGTAGGTAATGTCATTATAGCAAATGGAGATAGTATTCCAATTGATGGAGTAGGAAATCTTAGGTTATTTGGAAAAGATTCAAACGCTTTCTACATGCCTAAGTTTACTTCAAATTTGTTATCCGTAAAGAAAGTTACATCTGATTTGAATTGTTATGCTATATTTGGTCTTAATGATGTACACTTTCAGGATATTGAGACCATGAATCTACTCGGAAAAGGAGTAGCAAAGGAGGAGCTGTATGTTCTTGAAAATAACTAGCCGGACTCCAATTTATTTCGTATTTTTAGTCTGAATGTTTCTAATGTTAGTAGTTCAATTTGGCATGCAAGGCTAGGTCATCCGCACTCTAGAGCATTAGAACTATTGTTGCCTAGGATTTCTTTCAAAAATGATGAATGTTGAGCTTGTATACTTGGCATTGTAAATCTGTGTTTTCCAAGTCTCCAACTATCTATGAAAAGTGTTTTGATTTAATTCATTCTGATGTTTGGACCTCACCATGTGAATCTAGAGAACATCATAAATACTTTGTCACCTTCATAGATGAAAAATCAAAATATACATGGCTAACACTTCTTCCATCTAAATATAGAGTTCTAGAAGCATTTAGAAAATTTCAAGCATATGTGACTAACCATTACAATACCAAGATTAAAATTTTTAGATCAGATAATGGTGGAGAGTACACAAGCCATGCCTTCAAACAACACTTAGCAAACCATGGGATAGTCCATCAAACCAGCTGCCCATACACTCTTCAGCAAAATGGAGTTGCTGAAAGAAAGAATAGGCATTTAATGGAAGTGGTCCGGTCTATGATGTTCCACACAAGTGTTCCCAAGAGATTTTGGGGAGATGCTGTGGTTTCAGCATGCTATTTGATCAACCGAATGCCAACAAAAATTTTGGATGATCACTCTCCATTTGAGGTATTAAACAACTCTAAACCCGCCATTAACCACTTACGTGTGTTTGGGTGTGTTTGTTTTGTATTAATCCCAGGAGAACAAAGAAACAAGTTGGAAGCTAAAAGTGTGAAGAGCATGTTCATTGGATACTCCACAACACAAAAAGGTTACAAATGCTTTGCTCCGGAAACAAGGAAGATTCTAGTCTCAAGGGACGTGAAGTTTGTTGAAACGAAAGGGTTCTATGATGAGAAGAACTGAAAAGAATTGGAGAATCTATCATCCTCATCATCAGACCGAGCTAGCAATTTGAGAAAAATCTTGGAGAACCTTGGATTACATCAGCCAGAAGCTAGTACAAACACATCTCAATCAAATGAAGAAACTGTACCCTTTGATCCTGAGGGAGGCAATAAACAAGAGGATCCAGTAGTGACTCAACAAGACTCAACAATTCATGATCAAAATGAATCAGAAGTTTGCAATGAAGCGGTTCATGATCAAAGTGAAGAGAGTCCAGAAAGTCAAGAAGAAGCTCAAACCTCAAATTCTAACTTTGAAGGGCCAGAATCTCAAGTTCAAGATCAAGAAGGGGGTTTAAGGAGAAGTACAAGACAAAGGTTTGGACCAGAACATTGGAAGCAAACCCGAGTGTACTACAATAACAAGGCAGTTGCTCATCCCATTCAAGCTGTTTGCACTCTAGCTCATTTCCCATTGGAACATCAAGCCTACATGGGAAAGTTGGATGAAGCTGAGATTCTAACAACCTATGAAGAAGCCAAGGAGCTTAAAGTATGGAGAGATGCTGTTGGTGGAGAAAAGAAAGCTATGGAAATCAACCACACTTGGGATGAACCTGAACTGCCAAAAGGGAAGAAGGCCGTAAGCTCTAGATGGATCTTCACTATCAAGTATAGAAGTGATGGAGAAATAAAGCATTACAAGGCTAGGCAGGTGGCTATAGGATTCACTCAAACCTATGGAGAGGACTACCTTGACACATTTGCACCTGTGGCAAAACTTCATATGGTAAGAGTTATTTTATCCTTAGCTACTAACTTGGAATGGGATCTTTGGCAGATGGACATCAAGAATGCATTCTTGCAAGGGGAACTAGAGGATGAAGTCTACATGACTCCACCACCAGGCTTGGAAGACTCAATTGCACCAAGAAAGGTGTTGAGACTCAAGAAAGCAATCTATGGACTGAAGCAATCTCCTCGAGCATGGTACCACTAGTTGAGTACAACACTGAAGAGTAAAGGCTTCAAGAAGTCCGAGGCAGATCATACACTTTTCACCTTGCAAAGCCAAGAAGGTATTGTAGTCATTCTCATTTATGTGGATGATATTATCATCTTTGGGAATGACAAGGTAGGTATTAAAGATACAAAAACATATTTAAAATCTGTATTTGATATTAAAGATCTTGGAGAGTTGAAATATTTTCTAGGGATTGAAGTCTATAGGTCCAAGGAAGAACTCTTCTTATCCCAAAGAAAGTACACTCGTGATCTATTGGCTGGTGCAGGAAAGCTAGGAGCGAAACCAGCAAAGACTCCCTTAGAAGAAGGATACAAAGTCATACGAGAGGAGAAGCTTGAAGATAAACCTTTTGAAGATGTCGAGCAATATCGGATAATGGTTGGTAAGTTGATTTATCTTACCATAACTCATCCTGATTTGTGTTTTGCTGTGTACCAGGTGAGTCAACATATGCAAGCTTCAAAAGTGCACCATTGGAGCATGGTGGATTGGATTCTCAAATATCTCAAAGGAGCTCCAGGTTGAGGCATTTGGATGGATTGTAACAAAAGCACAAGAATTGTGGGTTATTGTGATGCTG
The DNA here is from genome assembly GCA_963922655.1 of Cardamine chenopodiifolia. NCBI lineage: Eukaryota > Viridiplantae > Streptophyta > Magnoliopsida > Brassicales > Brassicaceae > Cardamine > Cardamine chenopodiifolia. Next base: position 8,339,554 of record OZ000476.1, on the reverse strand, counting down.
ACTGGGCTGGAGACAAAACAGAGAGAAGATCCACCACTGGGTATTGCACATTCATTGGAGGTAACCTGGTCACTTGGAAGAGCAAGAAACAAAAGGTTGTGTCATGTTCAAGTGCTGAAGCTGAGTATAGAGCAATGAGGAAGCTCACAAATGAGCTAACATGGCTGAAAGCTCTTCTCAAGGATTTGGGCATTGAATCGCCAGATCCAATCACAATGCATTGTGACAACCAAGCTGTTATTCACATTGTGTCCAACTCAGTGTTCCATGAGAGGACAAAGCATATTGAAATGGATTGTCACAAGGTGCGAGAGATGGTGGAGAAAAGGGTCATTCTTCCATGCTTTACAAGGAGTTCAAAACAATTGGCAAATATTTTTACCAAGGCAGCGAGTTTAAAAGTGTGTGAGTTCATCCATTCAAAGCTTGGACTCATAGATATGTCTCGGCCATGATTTCCTTAGCCATGGAGTCCACACTCTTTTTCCCTTAGTATGGTTTTGTCCCATGAGGTTTTCCATACTAAGGTTTTTAATGAGGTGGGTCATCATGGTTCCAAGCTTAACCTTTGGTTTCTCTACGGTTAAGGTTGAGGGGGAGTGTTGAAAAATGAGAGAATACATTAGCTTAAGACCCAAAGAAGAGAAGAGGTTTTATTCAACATATGCAAGCCCATTAAGAAGTCTTCTAGAAGGATGAAGACTTTGGGTGCACAAGTGGGTGTCTCGGGAAGTGTGAAAAGGAAGGAGATGTGTTTGAATTTCAAATAAGAGATTAGAGGGAAATTTGAATGTTGTGAAACCCTTCTTCACCTCCTAATTTTGTGGCTCTCCTCTATATATACATGTTGTACACCCTTTGTAACACTTAATCAATTCTCATTGAAACTTCTCTTTATCTCTCATTCTATTGTTTCTCTTTCAAGCACTCTCAAACTCTCTAATCTTATATTCCGTAAATTCAACAGAGTTAACGTAAACAAGGATGTGATTCTATCTCCTAAGCAGACACTTATCTAATCAAAGTCTTCTTTCTCTTTTCCTAAAAACGCTTATGTATGTTTTGGTGTATGTTGATTTTAAATGACGTCCAAATTAGGTGAGTGTTAGAACAGTTGGAACAAGTTGTAATAAGTTTAAGTATAGACCTAGAGGATCCATGAAAAAGATTAAAAACTCTTGAGAACTCTTTCTCCTTTGTTCTTGAGAGATTCAACGTCATTCTTCACGCCTGGATAACTAGCTCGGCATGGGGTGCATTGTATCAATAGATTGTCACTCCTCTTGTGGTCCACACTTCAACCCACCTTCTATCAAAACCATTGTTAACCCTTGTTAACCCTTGTTCGAGTATCTCCTCGGGTTTAACACCACCTCTTCTGCTTAGTTCAAACCTTTTTACCAAGTAGTTAGATCGAGCATCTATCTTCTCTTTAGTCCCATTCATAGAATCTATTCCCTAAGTAGAGATTGAGATCTAAGTCCCCAGAGCCACATCATGTTTTGAATGGGGTTTTCCATTCATCACCCTCCTACATCTTTAGTTGATGGTACCCGCTCTTAAGTTCGATCTTGGACTAGAGTGTTGATGAGGCCCCGTCATAAGCAAAAGCATCACTCGGAGTAGAACACGAGAATGAACCCGAGGACTTACTCGAGGAAGTGAAGAACTCTGAAGCTCCAACAATACCACTCGGGATTACAGAGAGGAACATCGCAAGAGTCTATAGGACAAGATTCAATGCATACATACATGAAGCTCTAAGATGCAAGGAGAACACCTGACGGCACCAAAGTCGCACCCAAGAGACACTTTGAGCCCTTAGCGCGAGAACACTGAGCCTAGTAAACTTTCGAGACCTTACTTTCTTTGGAAAGCATGAGTTTAGTGTCTTCACTATTTCATTGAAGTGAAAACACCCTTAAGAAGTCAAGGTATTGTACTCTTTTTCCCTACCTCGAAATTTTCCAATAAGGTTTATCGAGGGGGTTTTTAATGAGGCAAGATCTCTTGATGAATCGCATTCTTTTCAATTTTCTATCTTGCTTGGAAATCCCCATTACGAGTTAACGTAAACAAGGGATGTGATTCTATCTCCCAAGAAGACACTTATCTAATTAAAGTCTTCTTTCTCCTTTCCTAAAAATGCTTAAGTATGTTTTGGTGTATGTTGATTTTCTTTGACGTCTAAATTAGGTGATTGTTAGAACAGTTGGATCAAGTTGTAATAAGATTAAGTCCAGACCTAGACGATCCATGAAAAAGACTAAAAACTCTTGAGAAACTCTTTCTCCTTTGTTCTTGAGAGATTCAACGTCATTTTCACGCCTTAATGACTAGCTCGGCGTGGGGTGGGTTATATGAATAGATTGTTACTCCTCTTGTGGTTCACACTTCAACCCACCTTCTATCAAAACCATTGTTAATCCTAGGTCGAGTATCTCCTCGGGTTTAACACCACCTGTTCCGCTTAGTTCAAACCTTTTTACCGAGTAGTTAGATCGAGCATCTATCTTCTCTTCTTTCCCATTCATACAATCAATTCCTTAAGTAGAGATTGAGATCTAAGTCCCCGGAGCCACATCATGTTTTTGAATGGGGTTTTCCATTCATCACCCTCCTACATCTTTAGTTGATTGTACCTGCTCTTTAGTTCGATCTTGGACAAGAGTGTTGATGAGTCCCCGTCACAAGCTCAACCATCACTTGGAGTAGAACATGAGGATGAACCCGAGGACTAACTCGAGGAAGAGAAGAACTCTAATGCTCCATCAATACCACTCGGGATTACGGAGAGGAACATCGCAAGAGTCTATAGGACAAGTTTCAATGCATACATACAAGGAGCTCTATGATGCGAGGAGAGCACCTAAGGGCATTGGAGTCGAACCCAAGAGACACTGAGAGCCCTTAGCGCGAGAACACTGATCCTAGTAAACTCTTGAGACCTTACTTGATTTGGAAGGCATGAGTTTAGTGTCTTAACTATTTCATTGAATTGAAAACACCCATATGATGTCAAGGTATTGACTCTTTTTCCCTACCTCAGAATTTTCCAATAAGGTTTATCGAGGGGGTTTTTAATGAGGCAAGATCTCTTGATGAATCGCATTCTTTTCAATTTTTTATCTTGCTTGGAAATCCCCATGACGAGTTAACGTAAACAAGCAATGTGATTCTATCTCCCAAGAAGACACTAATCTAATTAAAGTCTTCTTTCTCTTTTCCTAAAAATGCTTAAGTATGTTTTGGTGTATGTTGATTTTATATGACGTCCAAATTAGGTGATTGTTAGAATAGTTGGATCAAGTTATAATAAGATTAAGTCCAGACCTATAGGATCCATGAAAAAGACTAAAAACTCTTGAGAAACTCTTTCTCCTTTGTTCTTGAGAGATTCAACGCCATTCTTCACGCCTTAATGACAAGCTTGGCGTGGGGTGGGTTATATGAATAGATTGTCACTCCTCTTGTGGTTCACACTTCAACCCACCTTGTATCAAAACCATTGTTAATCCTAGGTCGAGTATCTCCTAGGGTTTAACACCACCTCTTCTGCTTAGTTCAAACCTTTTTACCGAGTAGTTAGATCGAGCATCTATCTTCTCTTCTGTCCCATTCATACAATCAATTCCTTAAGTAGAGATTGAGATCTAAGTCCCCGGAGCCACATCATGTTTTGAATGCGGTTTTCCATTTATCACCCTCCTACATCTTTCGTTGATGGTACCCGCTCTTTAGTTCGAACTTGGACAAGAGTGTTGATGAGTCCCCGTCACAAGCTCAACCATCACTCGGAGTAGAACAAGAGGATGAACCAGAGGACTTACTCGAGGAAGAGAAGAACTCTAAAGCTCCATCACATTCTTTTCAATTTTTTATCTTGCTTGGAAATCATCATGACGAGTTAACGTAAACAAGGGATGTGATTCTATCTCCCAAGAAGACACTTATCTAATTAAAGTCTTCTTTCTCTTTTCCTAAAAATGCGTACGTATGTTTTGGTGTATGTTGATTTTATATGACATCCAAATTAGGTGAGTGTTAGAACAGTCGGACCAAGTTGTAATAAATTTAAGTCCAGACCTAGAGGATCCATGAAAAAGACTAAAAACTCTTGAGAAACTCTTTCTCCTTTGTTCTTGAGAGATTCAACGTTATTCTTCACGCCTTGATGACTAGCTCAGTGTGGGGTGCGTTGTATCAATAGATTGTCACTCCTTTTGTGGTTCACACTTCAACCCACCTTCTATTAAAACCATTGTTAATCCTAGGTCGAGTATCTCCTCTGGTTTAACACCACCTGTTCCGCTTAGTTCAAACCTTTTTACCGAGTAGTTAGATCGAGCATCTATCTTCTCTTCAGTCCGATTCATACAATCAATTCCCTAAGTAGAGATTGAGATCTAAATCCCCGGAGCCACATCATGTTTTGAATGGGGTTTTCCATTCATCACCCTCCTACATCTTTAGTTGATGGTACCCACTCTTTAGTTCGATCTTGGAGTAGAGTGTTGATGAGGCCCCATCACAAGCTCAAGCATCACTCGGAGTAGAACTTGAGGAGGAACCCGAGGACTTACTCACGGAAAAGAAGAACTCTGAAGCTCCAATACTACCACTCGGGATTACGGAGAAGAACATCGTAAGAGTCTATAGGACAAGTTTCAATGCATACATACAAGAAGCTCTATCATGCGAGGAGAGCACCTGAGGGCACTGGAGTCGCACCCAAGAGACACTGAGAGCCCTTAGCGCGAGAACACTGATCCTAGTAAACTCTCGAGACCTTACTTGATTTGGAAGGCATGAGTTTAGTGTCTTCACTATTTCATTGAATTGAAAAGACCCATAAGATGTCAAGGTATTGTACTCTTTTTCCCTACCTCAGAATTTTTCAATAAGGTTTATCGAGGGGGTTTTTAATGAGGCAAGATCTCTTGATGAATCACATTCTTTTCAATTTTTTATCTTGCTTGGAAATCACCATGACGAGTTAACGTAAACAAGGGATGTGATTCTATCTCCCAAGAAGACACTTATCTAATTAAAGTCTTCTTTCTCTTTACCTAAAAATGCGTACGTATGTTTTGGTGTATGTTGATTTTATATGACGTCCAAATTAGGTGAGTGTTAGAACAGTCGGACCAAGTTGTAATAAATTTAAGGGCAGACCTAGAGGATCCATGAAAAAGACTAAAAACTCTTGAGAAACTCTTTCTCCTTTGTTCTTGAGAGATTCAACGTTATTCTTCACGCCTTGATGACTAGCTCAGTGTGGGGTGCGTTGTATCAATAGATTGTCACTCCTCTTGTGGTTCACACTTCAACCCACCTTCTATTAAAACCATTGTTAATCCTAGGTCGAGTATCTCCTCGGGTTTAACACCACCTGTTCCGCTTAGTTCAAACCTTTTTACCGAGTAGTTAGATCGAGCATCTATCTTCTCTTCGGTCCCATTCATACAATCAATTCCCTAAGTAGAGATTGAGATCTAAGTCTCCGGAGCCACATCATGTTTTGAATGGGGTTTTCCATTCATCACCCTCCTACATCTTTAGTTGATGGTACCCGCTCTTTAGTTCGATCTTGTACTAGAGTGTTGATGAGTCCCCGTCACAAGCTCAAGCATCACTCAGAGTAGAACACGAGGAGGAATCCGAGGACTTACTCACGGAAAAGAAGAACTCTGAAGCTCCAATAATACCTCTCGGGATTACGGAGAGGAACATCGCAAGAGTCTATAGGACAAGATTCAATGCATACATACAAGAAGCTCTAAGATGCGAGTAGAGCACCTGAGGGCACCGGAGTCGCACCCAAGAGACACTTTGAGCCCTTAGCGTGAGAACACTGAGCCTAGTAAACTCTCAGGACCTTACTTGTTTTGGAAGGCATGAGTTTAGTGTTTTCACTATTTCATTGAAGTGAAACACCCTTAAGATGTCAAGGTATTGTACTGATACGCCCTTGATCTCGTTTAGAAGGGTGATATGGTGGTTGAACGTTTGATGGGGATGGAAGATGGATCAATTGGTGCCACAAAGGAGTGCGGAATAATCCTTTGATAAACCGGTTTTTTATTCTTTAGATATGACACACTAAAGAGATCGATTTGCTGGATATTACACACCAACAAGGACACAAGTTTAAGAAGTGATTTTGATGAATAAAACCTGAGTCCTTACAAAGGAGAATTCGACAAGAATATAAAGGGGTAGGGAGGAGAGTATTCAAAGACAAAGTAATAAAAACAAACATAGGAAATAACACATAATAAATAAAGGCCTTGCATGACGATTTAGAATTTGAATTTTGAAGGCTTCATGGGCAGGTTTTCCACCACTCTGGTCGAAAATGCACTCCCTAAGGTAAGCTGAATGCCGGTCCAATATTATTAGATAGTATGCTAAAGGATTTAAATAAACGGACATACAAGTATCTATCTTATGCCTCATTAAAAACCTTGGTGAGAAAAAACCCAAGTGGGACAAAAACTCACCCAAGGGAAAAAGAGTACTAAGATAAACACTTTTCCCATTCATTTAAATCAATTAGCTTGGACCAACATCAAAGTACCTTTTTGGGGATGTTCTTGAATCTTTATTTGATTGACTAGGATCTCGACGGTCTGATTGAGCAACTTGGTCTTTGATCTCGTCATTGGACCTGTGGGTATCACCATTGCATCCTCAGCTACGAGCTTGTCTTCCTCTCCATGATCCAAGCTCTGCTCAGCTACTAGCTTATCCTTATCCATGCTCGCATCATCCTCTCCCACTTGAAAAGGATTTGTCCTCAAATCTGTTTGATCTGTCACAAAAGAAACTAAGTCAGAAACATTAAAACTAGGACTCACATTATACTTACCTTGAAGATCAAGCTGGTAGGCGTTGTTGTTGATCTTATTGATGATTCTAAATGGTCCATCAATCCTGGGCATAAGCTTAGATTTCCTTTCAGCTGGAAACCGTTCCTTCCTCAAATGAACCCATATTGAATCTCCAACTTCAAAGATCATCTCCTTTCGGCCTTTGTTTGCTTTTTCAGCATATTGCTTTATTTTCTCTTCTATGTTCTTCCTTGCTTGTTCATGGATCTGTTTCACCATCTCAGCTTTCTTTTCACCATCAAAGCTAGTTCTTTCACTCAAAGGTAGGTATTAAATCCAAAGGAGACATAAGATTAAAACCATACACAATCTGAAAAGGGGAATACTTAGAAGCAGAATGCACATAATGATTATATGCAAACTCAACATGCGGTAAACATGCTTCCCAAGTTTTCAAGTTCTTTTTAATCAACGCCCTCAACAATGTGGACAAGGTTCTATTGACTACTTCAGTTTGTCCATCAGTTTGTGGATGACAAGTAGTAGAAAAGACAAGTTTAGTACCTAGTTTCGCCCACAATGTTTTCCAAAAATAACTCAAAAACTTAGTATCCCTATCAGAAACAATTGTCCTAGGCATTCCATGCAACCTCACAATTTCCCTAAAGAACAATTCAGCTACATGAGATGCATTATCAGTTTTATTACAAGCTATGAAATGTGCCATTTTTGAAAACCTATCAACAACCACAAAGATTGAATCTTTTCCAGTTTTAGTTCTAGGCAATCCTAACACAAAATCCATTGAAATGTCAGTCCAGGGATGAGTATGGATAGGGAGTGGAGTGTTGAGAATATGGATGAGAAGACATACATGGGAAGTAGCAATGCGAGTTCACATAATAACAAAGGCAAGGAGCTGGAGTGCATAGCAAGTATCTGGGAACTTGGCGAATGCTCTAAGACTAAGGGAGAAGTGCCGTTTGCAACAAGTAAGGAGAAGAGTGGAGTTGATGATTTAATGAGTGGCAAAACTAGACATTGGGATGTAACTAGAAGGAAGGACTCTTAGTTGAATCCTAAGCAGGTCAGAGGGTTGAAAACCCAAGATAAAGCAAATGAGGAGCCATTGGGTAAAGGCGAGCTCCATGCTCCTCACTCAAAGAAGAAAGACGCTCAAGCCTTGATTCTAGCATGTTTAACCATTTTAGGAAGTCAAGGGTGTTAGCCTTTTATCCATTATAAATTTATGTGTCTAAGTTTTTAAATCTTTTCTCTTACATGTATACATATGAAAACCGAGCTCTAGAGTGAATATAACAAGAAAGAATTTTCCAGAAATCTCTCTCAACCTTCTTCAATCTCATCAATTCTTGATAATTTATAATTCTTGTTTATTCTCCTTAAAATCAACATGGTATCAGAGCAGGTTTAGAGATCCTTGAAAATCTTCTAAACTGTTTCTTTCTCATCTAAAAATCTTTCTCTCTCAGATTTTTTCTTTTTTTCTCTTCATATTCTCAAGCTATTTGTTGGAAAAGGCCTATGGAGATGCAGAAACAAGTGGTACTGCCAGTTGTCTTCAAAGGGAGCAACTACTTGCTGTGGTCAAGGACTACAAGAACTGCTCTAAGAAGCAGAGGTCTATGGAGTTATGTGGAAACTCCAGAGGAGGCTGCTGGGGAAGAGGTAGCTGGAGAAGGAGTAGTGGGTGATGGCATTCTGAAGGGGCAGAAGTGGGAGCAAGAAGACCAACAAGATCTTGCGGTGCTCCAGAGCTCTCTAGAGCCATCAATACTCGTTGCTTACTCCTACTGTGAGACAGCCAAGGAGCTGTGGGACACACTCAAAGGAGTGTATGGAGACATCTCAAACATTTCTAGGATTTTTGAGGTGAAGAAAGCGTTGAATGACCTTCAGCAGGATGGAAAGGCATTCAAGGATCTATTTGGGGTATTTAGAGGATTATGGGCTGAGCTTGAGATGCTCAGGCCGACAACAAATGACCCCAAGGAATTGAATGAGAGGAGGGAACATGACCAGGTGTTTGGGCTACTACTCACGTTAAATGAGTCCTACAAGAGCCTCATTCAACACATCCTTCGCTTTGACAAGCTTCCAACGCTGAATGAAGTCTGTCAACAGATCCAAAAGGAGGAAGGGTCGAGGGGCTTGTTCAAAGCATCAAGCAAAATGGCACATGCTGCACATAGGAGCCAACTCTATGGAGAAAGAAGGAGTCTGGAATGTGAGAACTGCAAGATGAAAGACATACTAAGGAAAAATGCTGGACCTTGCACCTACATTTAAAGCCGGCTATACTAAGGGGAAATGGCCAAGGAAGTAGTCTAGGACCAAGGAACTTTGCTAGAGTAGCAAACGTGGAAAATGACAACTTGGTGAGGAAAAGCGATTTGGAAGCTCTCATCAAGAGTATTGCTAAGGTTTTCTTTACCTCTAAAGCTAGGGAGAAGGTGATAATAGATTCTGGAGCAAGTCATAATATGATTTGCAATGCCAAGCTGTTAATGTTGCAAATGGAAAAGAGGTTCAAATAGAAGGAATTGGAGACCTAAAAGTGTTTAGGAAAAAATACTAAGGCCTTGTACATTCCAGAATTCACATCTAATTTACTCTCGGTTTATAAAGCAACTAAGGATCTAGATTGCAAAGTTATTTTTAGATCTAATGATGTTGAGTTTCAGGATAATGAGACTAAGGAAGTAATGGGAGTAGGGAATATGGAAGGTGGTTTGTATTTTCTGAATAAAGAAGATGGAGTGATAATGGTGGAGAGTATATGAGTAATAGATTCAAGAAGTTGCTGGATGACAATGGGATAATTCACCAAACTTCTTGTGCATACACACCTCAACAGAATGGAGTTTCCAAGAGAAAGAATAGACGTTTGCTGGAGGTGGCTAGAAGTATGATGTTTGATAGAGGCGTGCCTAAGAGATTTTGGGGAGATGATGTGATGGCGGCATGCTACGTGATTAATCGTTACCCACTAAAAGTCTGAGCCACAAATCTCCATTTGAAATTTTGAATGGAGTAAAGCCAAGCAATGATCACCTAAGAGTTTTCGGGTGTAAATGCTATGTTTTTATCTCTGATGCACTAAGGAGTAAACTTGAGCAAAAAAGCATCAAATGTATTTTCGTGGGATACTCAAGCACTCAGAAGGGATACAAGTGTTTCCATCCAGAAACCAATAGAATATATGTGTCAAGAGAGGTGCGTTTTGATGAGAATTGTGGGTATTTTGAAGAAAAAAAATGGGAGGATTTAGATGACATTGTGAGCTCGGGCATAGACAGAGGGTGAGTGCTAAGAAGCATCTTGGTAGATGTCAATGGTTCGAATGGAGGTAATGATGTGCAAGGGGTATCTCAGAATGAGCAAGGAGGTGAAGAAGAAGACATTGAGCAACTCTCATCAGATACACACTCACTACCAAGGGATTCCGAACTGGTTAAAGAATCAGAACTTGCAAGTGGTGAGGGGGAGTCTGAACATGAAGAAGTTGAGGTAACTCAAGAACCCCCTCTAAGAAGAAGCCAACGGATAAGGCATGGCCCGGAAAATTGGAAAAACACTAGGGTGTATTACAATGGATTAACTACGGTTTAACAACAACATATAGGATCTGAGGTGAAGTCTACCGTAGGTGAGGGATGTTCTGGGCGTACGACAGACTTTGATTCTGAACCTATAGGCGACATCATCCCTCCCTTACCATGTAGATCATGTACTTCAAAGAGAAGAGAATTAACCGTAAGTGACATAAAATATCCTATTGAAGCATATAGTTCAGTGTCCTATTTAGGTGCTGAGCAGCAAGCTTACCTCACCAAGATTGATGAACATCAAGTCCCAGCATCATATGAGGAAGCATGTAGAGATGAGAGATGGGTTAAAGCCATGGAAGAAGAGATCAGTTCTATGGTGAGAAACAATACATGGAATTTGACAAACCTGCCAAGAGGGAAGAAGCTAGTGGGATGTAGATGGGTTTATACTATCAAGTATAAAAGCAATGGTGAAGTCGAGAGATACAAAGCGAGACTAGTGGCAAAGGGGTACACACAAGTATATGGAGAAGATTATACAGAAACGTTTGCTCCAGTGGCAAAATTGCATTTGGTAAGGGTTCTCCTATCCATTGCGGTTAACTTGTCATGGGAGTTATGGCAAATGGATGTAAAAAATGCCTTTTTACAAGGAGACCTAGAAGAGGAAGTCTTTATGGCTCTTCCACAAGGATATGGTACAGGTACAAATCAGGTCTATGAATTGAAGAAAGCTATTTATGGTCTGAAACAATCTCCGAGGGCCTGGTACCAAAGATTAAGCAGATGCTTGCTGGAGAAGGAATTTGTGAAGTCGGAAGCTGATCATACTCTATTCACCAAGAGGAGTAAAGAGGGGCTAGTGGCGGTTCTTATCTATGTAGATGATATCATCATCACTGGAAATGATGTTGAAGGAGTTAAAAGGACCAAGGAAATTCTGAGCTCCACGTTTGATATAAAATATTTGGGAGAGCTGAGGTATTTCTTGGGCATTGAGATGATCAGAGAGCCAAATGGGATGTTTATATCACAAAGGAAGGATGTGATTGACTTACTAAAGGAAACCGGCAAGTTAAGGTCGAAGCCAGCAAAAACGCCCATTGAAGAAGGCTATCAAGATGTGAGTAAGGAGGAAATGTGGCCTGATGTCAAGCAATATCAAAGGTTAGTTGGAAAACTAATCTACTTAACTATAACTCGGCCAGATATATGCTTTGCCGTGAATAGGGTGAGCCAGCACATGCAAGCTCCGAAAGCACACCATTGGGGCATGGTGGAGAGAATACTTAGGTATCTCAAGGGGAACCCTGGAAAGGGAATATGGTTGATTCGCAATGAAAATACCGAAGTGGAAGCCTATTGTGATTTAGACTATGCTTGAGACAAACAAGATAGAAAATCTACAACTGGGTATTGCACATTTGTAGGAGGAAATCTTGTCACTTGGAGGAGTAAAAAACAGAAGGTAATTGCATTGTCAAGTGCTGAGGCTGAGTATAGAGCAATGAAGGAAGTCACAAAGGAGATGATATGGCTGAAGGCTCTTCTCAAGGATTTGGGTATTCAAGAAACCAAACCAATGAGCCTTTATTGCGATAACCAAGCCGCAATACACATAGCTTCAAATCTAGTGTTTCATGAGAGAACGAAACACATTGAAGTGGATTGTCACTTCATCCGGGGCAAGATTCAAGATGGGCTAATAATCCCTAAGTTATTGAAGAGTGGAGACCAGATGGCAGACATCTTCACAAAGGCTACTTCCCTAAGTATATGTGAGTACATCCATGACAAGATAGGCTTAAAGGATCCCTACCAGCCTATCTTGAGGGGGAGTGTTGAGAATATGGATGAGAAGGCATACATGGGAAGTAGCAATGCGAGTTCACATAATAACAAAGGCAAGGAGCTGGAGTGCATAGCAAGTATCTGGGAACTTGGCGAATGCTCTAAGACTAAGGGAGAAGTGTCGTGTGCAACAAGTAAGGAGAAGAGTGGAGTTGATGATTTAATGAGTGGCAAAACTAGACATTGGGATGTAACTAGAAGGAAGGATTCTCAGTTGAATCCTAAGCAGGTCAGAGGGTTGAAAACCCAAGAAGAAGCAAATGAGGAGCCATTGGGTAAAGGCGAGCTCCATACTCCTCACCCAAAGAAGAAAGACGCTCAGGCCTTGATTCTAGCATGTTTAACCATTTTAGGAAGTCAAGGGTGTTAGTCTTTTATCCATTGTAAATTTATGTGTCTTGTTTTTAAATCCTTTCTCTTACATGTATACATATGAAAACCGAGCTCTAGAGTGATAATAACAAGAAATAATTTTCCAGAAATCTCTTTCAAGCTTCTTCAATCTCATCAGCTCTTGATAATCTCTGATTCTTGTTTATTCTCCTTAAAATCAACATGGAGTACACAAACCGTATGGCTAAACCTTAGACTTAGCTTGTTTACAAATAATGCACTGGTTGCATAACCTCTCGACATCTCTTCTCATATGCGGCCAATGGAAGTGATCTTGCATCACTTTAAGAGTTTTTGGCTTTACCGAAATGTCCTATTAAGCCTCCTCCATGTGCTTCCCTGACTAACAAATCTCTCATAGAGCAATTAGGAATACACAAACTCGGTCAATTCCCAAGTAAAAAGCTTGAGATCGAAGCCCCCGGAGCCAGATAATGTTTTGAATGGGGTTTTCCATTCATCACCCTCATTTATCCTTACTTGATGGTACTCACTCTTTAGATCGATCTTGGAAAAGAGGGTTGATGAGGCCTAACACTAGCTCAAGCATTACCTGGAGAACACGAGAAGGAACTCAAGGACTTATTTGAGGAAGAGACGAACTATGAAGCCCCTACCGCACCACCCGGGATCATGAAGAAGAAAAGCGCAAGAGTCTATCAGACAAGTGTTCAATCCATACGTACAAGGAGGTCTAATATGCGAGGAGAACACCCAAGGACAACTAATTGGTACCCGAGAGACACCGAGAGCTCTTAGCGCAAGAACATCGAGCCAAAAAAACTCTTGGGAGCTAACTTGCTTTGGAATGCATTGTTTATTGTGTTTACTACTTCACTGAAGCGAAGATACCCTTAAGATTTAAAGGAATTGTACTGTTTTTCCCTACTTCGGGTTTTTCCCATAGGGTTTACCGAGGGACTTTTTAATGTGGCAAGATCTTGTTATGCATCACATTCTTTTGAATTGTTTATCTTGATTTGAAATCCCCATGGCGAATTATTGTAAACAAGGGATGTGATCCTATCTCCCAAGAAAACAATTTTCTAAATAAAGTCTTCTTCTTTTTCCTAAAAATGGTTAAGTATGTTTCGGGTTATGTTGGTTTTAAAAGAGGTCCACAATAGGTGAATGTTATAACATGTGGACCAAGTTGTAGTAAGTTTAAGACCAGGCTTAGAGGCCTAATATATAAGCCTCTTAAAACTCTTGTAATGGATTTGACCCTTTTTATTCAAAAACTTGAGAAATTCTTTCGCCTTCGCCCTTGATAGATTCATGATCATTCCTCACGCCTCAAAGCCTAGCTCGGCGTGGGGTGCGTTGTATCAAGAGATTATCACTCGTCTTTTGGTTCAAGCTTCAACCCACGTTTTATCTATTTCATACATAATCCTAGGTCGAGTATCTCCCCGAGTTTAACACAACCTATTCTGCTTTGTTCCATCCTTTTTACCGAGTAGTTAGATCAAGCATCTCTCTTCTCCTCAGACTCATTCGTACGGTTTATTCCCAAGTATAGCTTGAGATCGAAGCCCCTGGAGCTACATCATGTTTTGAATGGCGTTTTCCATTCATCACACTCCTTCTACCTTACTTGATGGTACTAGTTCTTTATATCCATCTTGGAGAAGAAGGTTAATAAGGCCTCGACAATAGCTTAAGCATTACCTGGAGAAGACGAGAAGGAACTCGAGGACTTACTTGAGGAAGAGAAGAACTATGAAGCCCCTACCGCACCACCCGGGATCATGAACAAGAAAAGCGCAAGAGTCTGTAAGACAAGTGTTCAATCCATACGTACAAGGGGGTCTAATATGTGAGGAGAACACCCAAGGACAACCAATTGGTACCCAAGAGACACCGAGAGCTCTTAGCGCGAGAACAGCGAGCCTAAAAAACTCTTGGGAGCTAACTTGCTTTGGAATGCATAGTTTAGTGTGTTCACTACTTCACTGAAGCGAAGATACCCTTAAGATTTCTAGGAATTGTACATTTTTTCCCCACTTCGGGTTTTTCCTATAGGGTTTTTCGAGGGATTTTTTAATGTGGCAAGATCTCTTTATGCATCACATTCTTTTCAATTGTTTATCTTGATTTGAAATCCCCATGGCGAGTTATGGTAAACAAGGGATGTGATCCTATCTCCCAAGAAGACATTTTTCTAAATAAAGTCTTCTTCTTTTTCTTAAAAATGCTTAAGTATGTTTTGGGTTATGTTGGTTTCAAAAGAGGTCCACAATAGGTGAATGTTATAACATTTGGACCAAGTTGTAGTAAGTTGAAGACAAGACCTAGAGGCTCAATATATAAGCCTCTAAAAACTCTTGTAATGGATTAGACCGTTTTTGCACAAAAACTTGAGAAATTCTTTCTCCTTCGCTCTTGAGAGATTCAAGATCATTCCTCACACCTCATAGCCTAGCTCGGCGTGAGGTGCGTTATATCAAGAGATTTCACTCGTCTTTTGATTCAAGCTTCAACCCACGTTCTATCTATTTCATACATAATCCTAGGTCGAGTAGTTAGATTGAGCATCTCTCTTCTGCTTTGTTCTATCCCTCTTACGGAGTAGTTAGATCGAGCATCTCTCTTCTCCTTGGTCCCATTCGTATGGTCTATTCCCAAGTAGAGCTTGAGATCGAAGCCTCCAGAGCCACATCATGTTTTGAATGGGGTTTTCCATCCATCACGCTCCTTTAACCTTACTTGATGGTACTAGCTCTTTATATCCATCTTGGAGAAGAGGGTTAATGAGGCCTCGGCAGTAGCTCAAGCATTACCTGGAGAACACGATAAGGAACCCGAGGACGTACTTGAGGAAGAGAAGAACTATGAAGCCCCTAACGCACCACCCGAGATCATGAGGAGGAAAAGCGCAAGAGTCTATAGGACAAATTTCAATCCATACGTACAAGGAGCTCTAATATGCGAGGAGAACACCCTATTAATCAAGCTTATCATCAAGGGAGCTTAGGGAAGATGGTGGGATTTGGGTGTCTGTACAAGTCTGTATGGATCCTACGAGTTCGTACAAGTTCGTACGGATCCGTACAAGGCCGTACAAGACCGAACGTTTAAAGTTATCTTCGAGTGTCTTTGAGAGTCTTCGAGAAGCTTGGAAATGTTTGGATCATACACCAAGTCACTAGAGCGTCCAGGTGCATTGGTGCCTTGTCCTTGGTCTTCCTTCTTATCCATTTGGTCAAGGAAGAGCTGGAACCAGGCTGGACCAGGCTGGCATGGTCAAGGGTGCTCCAAAGACTACACTCCTATTGCCTGGTTTAAATTAAAGTTAAACCTAGGTTCTCTTGTAATTCTCCTATAAATATGCTATGTAATTCACAAAGATCAATAAGAAATTCTTCTCTAATATTCTACTATGGTTTTCCTTCTAGTTTATCTCAAAATCTCTCATTTATAATCTCTAAAATCTAACATGGTATAAGAGCATTGATCTTGCTCCTATCTATTCCGCTTTATTCTTAGTTATTCTCCATCATTCTCCATCATTTCTAGCCATTCTCCAAGCTGTTCTTCTTTATTTTCTCCTTTCTCACGCTGGTAGCTTCATTTCTCTCCGAGAGAAATTCCTCAAATCCATTGGTGCTTAGGAGCAGAGAATAGATACCCATATTCACCAAAACAATGGTTACCTAATTTATTGGAATTCGAATATGAAATACAATACATACAAGGAAAAGAGAATACATAAACATATACATTAACTATAGTGGAATGTTCTGAGATTTTACATATCTCAATGTTTGTTATGGAATATGACTTGATGAAGGAGATATAGAAACACTATGAAACAGATGGAAGGACTAAGAATATTATTAAATAAATGAAGAAGAACCTTGCAGCCAACAAACATTATTCATAGGTGCAAAATGTTTTACCAAGAAAGATTAAGATTGTTGTGTCAATGGTGGTTATATTGAAGAACACTATGTTACAATGGATGCATTTCTCTGGGACTATGGGACATTCAGGTAGAGATGATGCATATCAAAGAATAAAATAGTTATTTTATAGGAAATGAATGGTTGACCACAGTCGATTGTGAGTGACAGTGATAAATTGTTCTTAAGTGACTTTTGTGAAGAGTTGTTTACCTTACAAGGAGTGGAATTGAAGTTTTCTAATGCTTATTATCTTCAAAGTGATGTACAAATAAAAGCTGTGAATAAACTTTTGGAGAATAATTGGAGATGTATGTGCAGTGATAGGGCACATCTATGGAGCAAATGGTTACCTTTGGCAGAGATATGGTACAACACAAATTTCCATAATTCGACTCAATTAACACCATTTGAAGTTGTGTATAGACAAGAACCTCTGATTTATTTGCCTTATTTACCGCGAGAGTCTAACGTTGTTATAGTTACCAAACCCCTACAAGAAAGAGAGAATATGATGTTGATACTCAAATTTTAGTTTTTTGCGAGCTCAACATCGAATGCAGCAATTTGCGAATCAACATAGAATGGATAAAAGTTTTGGATATTTGTTTTTATTAAATTGAAACCATATAGTCAACATTTTTGGTAATATGTTCTAACCAGAGGCTAAATCCTAAGTACTTTGGTCCTTATATTATTATTGATAAATGTGGAGTAGTCGCATATAAACTGGAGTTATCATCATACTCATCAGTGCACCCTATTTTTCATGTCTCTCAATTAAAGATTTTGGCTGGCAATGTTTATAGTTCAAATCAATGGTGTTAGTTGATAGGTTGGTTAAGAATCCTAAATAGATTTGTAAAGGAAGATGGTCAATAGACAAGGTAAAGTGGCGATAATGGTTCTCATTAAATGGGTGAATGAATCAATCGAGAAAGCCATTTGGTAGTATATGTATGAGACTCAGCAGAAGTATCTAGATTTTACCACATGAACCTTGTGGTAAAGGTTCTTTGAAGGAGGGAGATTTGATGTATGAATACCAAAGGGAAGACTTGGAAGGAGATATAAGGTTTAATAGTAAATGGAAATAGAAGACTTAAAGGGAATTATAAGGTTTGAAAGGAAGAAGTGATGACTCACATCTAAAGGGAGATAGGAAGACACATGTAAGGCTGAGATGAAGAAATTGAATTAAAGAGAAGTTAAAGAGAAATTGAATTAAAGGGAGATAGTAAGACACGTGTAACGAGTTAAAGAGAAGTTGTTGAGGAAATTGAATTCACTATTGTTGTTGTTCACTTAGGTTCTTGTAATTCTTCTTCATCTTTCTCTATATCTGGGATTTCTCATCATGTTCTTGGAGTTTCTTAGTAGAACTTCAAGAAATGAGTATTAGATTGTTGTTTGTTGCCAACATCGATTCGGCTTGAAGATTAATGAAGTGGATTTTGTTCTTGAAATTGATATTGTAGAATTTCTTCATCATGAGTTTACCTCCTGTTAAAACTCTTTATTCCAAAAAAAAATTAAAATACTAAGTTGTTTGATTTGCAGAGTTTCTAGCGCAACAAAGACACATATTACTACAACTCACATGTTAGTGGAATTGAAAACAGAGATTGTTGCATCACATATTCAAGGAGAGATTGAGGATAATGGTATCAAATTGATCAAGCTTATGGGTCATTACACAGGTAAGTGTTTGCTCTAAAACATACATTTAAAATACTATTGGAGTTGTTACTGATTAAGGCCATGTTAGTGGAATTACTACAACTAACAGGTTACTAGGACTGAAAACAATGATTGTTGCAGCACATATTCAAGCAGAGATTAATAAGAATTTTATCGAATTTATCATCCTCATGGGTCGTTATAGTGGTAAGCGTTTGCTCTAAAACTTAAAATTTTATAATTTTGGAGATGTTACTGAGTAAGGCTAGGAAATGATTACATGGTTTATAGCAATGTATGGTACATTAACCAGCAGAGATGTTAGTATTTTCTTCATTCTTGACTCACCAATTAATCTTGAAGGAGAAGGTGGACTCTTTCAGTTCATAGAGTAAGGGCTTGAGGGAAATGGTCATGTGGTTATTGTTCTTCCTGCATCTACTCTTAAAGATGGTTATGTGAAGTAACTTTTTAAAGATGTCGCCTTCTTCCTATCACAAAGCATCAAGGTAAGAATTTAAATATTAACAATAATGAGATACTTATGCTAGAACATACATTTATTATACTCTTTTTTCTTCACCTCTAGTGTCGGGTTAAAAGTGTTGCATATGTTGATGATATTGATTCGATAAGGGTGAAACTCCTAGTGAATACAATTACAGCTAAGTCTGATTAATTTGAACATGTCAAACTTGAATATGCTATTCCATCTCATTTTTCTATCTCCAATAAGGTGCATAATATGGAACACATGATACAACACGAAACTTTATCTTTGAGAGAATAAAAGGGATTTATCTTGAAATAAAGCAATTGACACTAATAATGATATTTTAGGTCAAGTTTACTATCGTAAGAAGAAGAAGAAAACAGAAACTAAGAAAAAGAAAGAGTCCTTAATTAATGATATGGATGATGAGCTGGCTCAGTGAAAGAAAGATTGGGAATGAATGAGATGCTTTAATGTTACAAAATCATCATTCTTTAACTAGTAGCTGAATAGGGTTTTACTTTTTCTTATCCTATTTATTATGTGGTATCTCCATCCGCTATTAATCTGTGTTGATCGTGACTGACATAGAATTTTGAGAGTGAAGTTTAGGAGATCTATCTGTTTATTTAGTTTGGTGCTTACGTCTTGTAATCACTGTTAGCTTTTTATAAACCAAAGATTCTTTCTCTTATCAGTGCTGCGCATTTTGAAGACTTATTCACTGAACATGGACCTCCCTAGGTCACATCAGTTTGCACCAGAGCTCTCAAGGCTCAAGCGCATCAACACTTTTCTTATTTGGACCGATTACATCATCAATCTCTCCAACAGCTCTTTCTCTCTGATTTACGCAATTGCTTTCATTTATTTTGGCTTATAGTCATTGTACATCAAGCCTATAAAACCTCAGCTTGATTTTCATTGTAAACGACCCGTAATCGATATTTTAAAATTAAGAAGAAACTGTTATTTGAGTAATCCATTTAGCTTGTTTTGAATCGACTGAGTGAGTAAGTCAATTCACAATCCATCTCTACCTTCTTTTCCACTTCCTCTTAGCCTAGGTTTGGAATTCTATTAATCATCACATCAAGTGGTCTCAGAATTGTGTTATTCCGATCATATATCACATATGCTGCATTACACAATTTTCTTTGCAGAAACCGTCGGTCAGATGAACATTTTAGTGATAGCATGTTCAGAAAATACACAAACCTTAGAAGATGAAAGAGGTGCAAAATGAAAACCATAACATTGAAAAAAATGTTGCAATCCAAGTACAATAAAAAGAATATGCAAAAAATTGGAGAACCACCGTAGCGACATATTTTTGAAGAGATGCTACTAATATTGGTAGCCAAAGATGACTGATGATTTATTTTGATAATTAGGTAGCCATAAATGACTGAGGATTTAGTCTTTTGATTCTTGAACTTCTTTTAGTTTCTTCTTATATTTTATTTCTAAAATTATTTATAAGTGAAAGCTTTTCAAAGAATTTCTCCTTTTTAGTTTCTAAAATTCAAACACAAATTAAGGCAGCAGTAGTCATGTCGTCAATACAGACTAATATCAAACATAACAAGAAGTTTCATATATATATATATATATATATATATAATATTAGTGGTGAAAAAACCAGTTTTCATCACTAAAATACTATAATTTGAGAGGCAGTGTCACATTAAAGTTATGATCAATACTTTAAATAAATAAAATTATTTTACTGTAAATAATTAACCTTATATTTCTATTAATTAGCAGTATATCAACTAGAATATTATCATAATGATTATAATATTATCACAATTTTTTATTATAAAATATTACTTTGCTAGCACTATGACAATTAGAATACTATCATGCTGATTACCATATTACCACAAACTTTTAGTGTTCTAGAAAATTAACCTCATGTTTATCTCTCTAATACGATCACACTATCAATACATCAAACCCACGCTTATCTCTCATCTAAAGCATAAAACTGATCAAACTCAAAAGAAAAAGGTTTAACAATCTTTTCATTCTTACGTTTTTAGTTTGCTATGGCTTTAAGGTCGTAATTTGTTATTAAAAGTGGGATGTTGATTAAAGCTTAAGGTTTATAAGTGGTTGTTTCTCATCAGTTTATTTATTTCTTGCGCGGATGTTAAGTTCAAGTATGATTACATAACAAAACGGAGCGTTTTAGGGAGATAAGCGATTTTTAGGGCGACTAGGTTTCTCCTTCCTTTGACACCACATAGGCCTCGCCGGTGGTCATGGTGATCGCAGGGACGGTTGCTGGGTTCAGTTCAGGGAATATTTCAGTAGTTGCATGGTTCAGTGGTGTGCAGAAGTCAGTAGTTGCATGGTTCAGTGGTGTTCAGCTCAGGGTAAAATTTTGGACTCTCAGCCGGAAGGTTGTTGATTGTTCAGCTCAGGGTAAAATTTTGGACTCTCAGCCGGAAGGTTGTTGATTTCTTGGAGCAGAATTTTTGGGCTCAAATCGCTGCTAGACAAAATCTATCAAAATTCAATTGTGAAGTGGTTTCTATCGAGGGTCGGGATATTGTGGTAGTTCCTGATGAGATTCTGGTTGATTCGCCGCCACTGCGGGAGGAGATCTTGGTTGGCCGGTTTGCTTCAAATACTCCTCTTGTGGCCAAAGTCCATGTCATTGTTAATAAGATGTGAAATTTGGATGATAAAACTACCAAAATAGATGCTTTCAAGGTTAATGATGGCACCATCAAATTTTGTATTCGAAATCTAGTTGCGCTTCGTTGCGTCCTCTATAGGGGAATGTGGAACATTTGTGAAATTATGATGATCGTCTCCCGGTCGACTCCAATTGAAGAAGAAGCTCAGCCGGAGATCACGTTAATGCCTATGTGGGTTGAGATGAAAAACGTCTCGCACTCTTTGTTCTCATGGAAGGGGCTCAGCTTCTTGCTAGTCCTCTATGCATTCCCATCTGACATCATCATGATAGGAACATTCTTTCAAATTTTGAGGAAGCAAAGATCTTTGTTGACATTGATTTATCGAAACAACTACCACATCGAAGAGGTTGCCTCCACGCTGCAGAAGCTTTAGTAAATGGGGGCACATCGAAGAGGGCTGTGTGTTGAAGATTCACCAGGTTCATGGTTTAGCGAATCACAAGAGTTATGGTCCTCTCTCAGAGTTGTTGGTGTAGTGCTCTGTCTCTGAAGTCAATAGGATCAATGTTGTGTCTGTCAAAAAGAATGTAGACTCTGCTGTTGAGGATGGAGCTATAGGTAATGTTCAGGTAGGCGGGTTATTGGAGGAAGAAGAAGGAAAAATTAGTATGCTCTCTCCTGTTTTAAAATCCTCAGAAAATGACTGGTCAACAGTCTTTCACTCCCAGAGTAAAAGTCTGCTCAGCACTCTATAGGTTTGGTTTATGGCCAGGTAAAAATAGCAACACCATCTCGGTATGTGGTGTTAAGAGACTATGAAGAGTATTTAGTGAAGGAAGAGAAGGGAGAAGATTTGATAAAAGCGGTTAGACACACTCCAGTTTCATCTACGACGGAAGTGATTTCGGACACCTCGGAGGATATTAATTTGTCATCAGGCTCAGTTGCTGCTGGTTCTCACTCTCAAGTCTCTTCAGCTTGCCTACGGGTTACAAATGGTACATAAGAGGCAGCTGAGGAGTCACAAAGAGGGAGATGTTGGAGATGGTAACATTACCTCTGTTCGGGAGTTCACTTTGGTTTCAGCTAGCTCTGCCCCCGGTAGAGTCTGCTTCCGTTCTTTCAAAGGCAGCGACTAGTAAGGAGGCGATTGTGGCTCAGGCTCCCTTACCACGATCATCAAAGTTGCGCATAAGTATTGTTCCAAACAAACTCAGAAAGCAGGGGCAGTTCCTTCAAGCAGTATTGGAAAAAGGAATTCTAAAAAGAATCATTAACGTTGTGTTTCTCTTGGAATGTTTGTGGTCTTAACAAATCTAAGAAGCATTATGTGGTTAGAAATCTGATTCGTTCTAATTATATGGCTTTTGGTGGTTTGATGGAAATGCGGGTAAAGGAAACCAAGGCTGTTCCTATCGCAAATACTATTTTCGGGGATTGCTCGATGGTTTTGAACTACGAGTTTGATCCTTTAAGGAGAATCTGGGTTGTGTGGAGAAAAAGTGTAAATCTTACCGTGGTTTTCAAGACAGGCAAGCTCATTTCATGTATAATTAAATTAGAGGATTCATTGGAGGATTTTTTGTTTATGTTTGTCTACGCTTCTAATTCTATGAACGACCGTCGGGAATTATGGAGAGACATGGAAACTCACAAGACTTAACTAAATTTTGGAGGATGAAATGGATATGTGCTAGAGACTTCAATGGGATTTTGAACTTGGCTGAACACTCATGGTCTTCAAATTCTCATATATCTACGCCGATGATGATTGATATTTCAGGAAGCTGCCCGTTATTGTACTTTTGTTGATATGGCTTTCCATGGTCTTACTTTTACTTGGTGTAACAACCATGAAGAAGGTTTGGTTTGCAAGAAACTAAACTGTGTCCTTGTTAATGACATTTGGCTGCAGCCTAATAGCAACTTTTATTGTGTCTGTGAGGCTAACGGTTGCTCTGGTCACCTTTGTGGACTCATCTCTCTTGTGAGTACTCCTCACAAACCAATGGTTCCTTTCAAATTTGTCAATGCTCTAGTTAAAATGAGGATTTTAATTTTGTTTTTGGGACGTACTAGCATGTTGTTGTACCTTTATATTCGTCTACTTATGCTCTTTTTAGGTCTTTAGGTCGGGGAAAATGCATCACTTATCTCGGCGATCAGAGGAAGCTTTTACTTATCTCTTCAAGAAGCAAAAGCCACCTTGAGTACTCCTAATGAACAAGTGATGTTGATTGAATCAAGTGCATATGAGAGAAGGGAAAGAATGGAGGGTTTAATTTTTGAGGTGACATTGGAGAGCATAAGCTTTTTGTTAGATTACCGGTGCTCTGATCAGGATAGGGCAAGGCTGGTTTTTGAGGTCTCTGCGTCAAAGATTAAGCATATGCTGTTCTCGATGTCATCAAATAAATCTGCAGGCCTGGATGCCTTTACTGTGGAGTTTTTTTTTTAATTTCACTGTTGCTATAAAGGCTTTTTTACGTACGGTTTTCTTCATAAAGGTGTTAATGCCACGATTCTTGCTTTGATACCAAAGAGGCTGGGAACCATTGGAATAAAGAATTATCGACCAATATCATGCTGCAATGTGCTATATAAGGTCATATCTAAAATTCTTTCCAACCATTTAAAGCTTATTCTCCCAGGTTTTATCACACATAATCAGTCCGCTTTTATCAAGGATCGCTACATGGTGAAAAATTTTCTTCTCGCGTCTGAGCTTGTTAAGGATTATCAATATATATATATCTTCTCCTTGTGCTTTGAAAATAGATATCTCCAACATTTTTGACCCTATCAACTGGGATTTTCTGTTTATGGTTTTGAAGGCTATGGATCTACCGGCTGTGTTCATTCATTGGATTGAACTATGTGTCTCAACTCCCTCCTTCTCGGTACAAGTCAATGGAGAACTCACTGGTTCATTTAGGAGTGAGCGGGAGCTACGTCAAGGTTGTTCTGTTTTGCATGAACCTGTTATCTTGAATGATTGACAAGGCTGCTAGAGAGGGGATAATTAGCATTAGGTTGTAGAAGTTTGAATATAACCCATCTATGTTTTGCGGATGATATTATGGTTTTTGTGGATGGACGGTCTTGCTTCATTGAAGGTATCCTTGCTGTTTTTGATGACTTGGAGAAAACCTCTCTTTTCATCACCGGAATTTACACAGTAACGCGTGATCGGCTTGGATCCTAGAAGAATGGCTTTTTATCTTTTGCAGGTAGACTACATTTACTCCATTTAGTGATTGCTAGTTTGACAAATTTTTGAATAGAAGTGTTTAGGCTCCCATGAGCTTCTATTCAAAATATTGGGAGGATAAGCTCGGCTTTCTTATGGTCTGGACCAGGTTTAAACACAAGGAGAGCTAAAGTGGCTTGCTTCGATGTTTGCAAACCAAAATCAGAAGGGGGTCTTGGCTTGAAATTTTTAGTTGAGGCAAACAATGTGAGCTGTTTTAAGTTGATTTGGAGACTAGTTCCGTCAAAAGCTTCATTATGAATTGGATAAAGAAAAACTTGATAAGAAGAGGTTCCTTTTGGTCAGTAAAGTCAAATACGAGTGTTGGCTCGTGGATGTGGAGAAAGGTTATCAAGTATCATGACTTAGCAAAAAAGTTCCATAAAGTCGAGGTAAGGAGTGGCTCCCAAACTTTTTTTTTAGTTTGATAATTGGTGCTCACTAGGAAGGTTGTATGATTTATTGGGGAATCGTGGATGCATTGATATGGGTATCAAGATTTTGGATACTTTTTTAGATGTTTTTGAGAACTTTAGATTGAAGATGAAATTATAGAGGTTAAGGATTGGGTTATTCTGGGTGATGATGTAGCTTTATGGAAGAGTAAGGTTGACAAGTGTACTTCCAGATTTTCCTCTAAAGACACTTGGAATCATGTTCGAATTATCTCCACAGAAAAATCTTGGTATAAAGCTGTTTTGTTTTCTTATGCTATGCCAAGGTTTTCTTTTATTGTGTGGTTGGCTGCTCAAGATAGATTATCGACGGGTAACTGAATGTTGGCTTGGAATTGTAGTATTTCGTCTGCTTGTGTTTCTTGTTCGGCTTCCATTGAGACTCAGGACCATCTTTTTTTCTCTTGCTCTTTTACCACGCAGATTTGGCATAATCTCGTGATTTGCCTACTCCAACAAAGGTACACAAATAATTTTAACGATATAATTTCAGTGGGTTTGACTTCCGGAGGTAGGGGTCCTCATCTTTTCATCTTGAGGTATGTTTTCCAATCTTCTATCTACCTCTTATGGCGGAAACAAGATCAGCGACGATATGTTGAAGTCCCACTTCCCATGACAAAGGTGATTCACAATGTAGAGAAGACAATCCGAAATCGTCTCTCATCTTTACAGAGTCGGGGTATTATGAAGGCGGGACTGCAATTTTGGTTTGCCTCACGAGTCTAGAGTTTTGATTTCTTCGGTTATTTTTTTCTATCTTTTTGCTTTATTTTTTCAGCTCTTTCGATGGTGATGTGTACTCTTTTCCCAAAATTGATTTTGTCCCAATTAGATTGTCTATTTTTTGGTTTTACTGAGGTACCCCCACCTATCGAATTTCAATTGAGCTTTTCTTTCTTTTTCTTACAAGTTAAAAACAGTTGACCTTGTTGTTAAAAAGTTTTTTTTAGTATAATTATACATATTATTCAAACATCAGACATCACAGTAATGGACGTCACAAGAGGAAGTGTGAGAAAAACACCGTTGAGCTGCAGCGGAAATCGGTTTTCTCGGCTTACGAAAATGAAATTGCAAGATACAATCGATGCCAAGCACTACTAAAACACACAAATTAAAAAGTTGTCAAAATGTGTGTATAAAGACCGTCACTACACGACATATACCGTACTGTCTACTAAAATGCATATCTTCATCTAACTGTATAACTTGAGCGGAGACTTCATAGACTTTCAAAATTACGGCGCGGCAGGTGAAAATTTGTACATCAGACTGAATAGTTTATTTCGTCGCTCAATTATTTTTTTATTTTTTAATTATTTACACTTTTGCTTAAGATCATTACCAAAAAATACTGTTTTTCATGTGCTAATAAAAAGTTGTCTATAATAACATTAGTAAAAAAGTTGTAATCTATTTTCTTGTAGCTCATGTTAAATGTTGTATTATAGTGTTTTAGCATTTTTTGTTTGTTGTATTAAATATGCTTATAGCTCTTGCATTATGCTCTGATCTCTTGTTAGTTGCTATTTTATTTCATTTTATTTGTATTATATTTTGCAGAAACTAGTTTATTGGATATATAAAAATCATTTTAAACAAGTATAACACTAATTTATATAAGGCAAAATAAGTCTTGCAAAATATCATACAAATTCTTATACTAACATCGTAAGAACACTACAAGAAACAACGCTAAACTGACGGCCGTATCCATTGAAAATTCGTAAAAAATAGCTGTTTCCAACAGATTTCCAATCGATATATCCGTCTGTTCTAAATGGTCAGAAATGAAGTCATCGTTAGAAATCCGTTGGTATTGCCGACAGATTACGGATATCCTATATCCGACGGATTAATCTGTCGAAAATCCGATATCAGGAATCTGTGGGAACTTCCCATCGTTTATTTATCGGAACACCGTCGGTTACTTTTCAGATGGATAACCAACAGTTTTATGACCGACTATATTCCAACGGATTACCAATGTATATATTTCCAACGGATTTCCGACGACTATAAAATAAAGGTTTTAAAAAACATATAATAAAATATAAATATTAAATTAAATTAATTAAATTAAATTTAAAATTAAAATAAAATTATTCAAAACAAAATTAAATTTATCCAAAACAATATAAAAATTATTCAAAATAAAAAAAACATAAAAACTGCAATGTTGGGATTTCTAATTTTGAGGAGGCGGATGGAAGCAACAGAAGAATACATCCATTTGATCTTGTGTGTTGTTTTGAGCTGTGTAGCCGTGTTTTCTTTGATATTCTCATCTTGCCGTTGAGAGTTTCGATCTCAGCTGACTTTTCTTCCAGTTGCGCTCTAAGCTTCGATCTCCATAATACCTGGAAGTTGTCGAAGATGGCGACGAGTACTCCTCTCCAAAAAAGATGGTGTTTGGACTTTGGAGTGACCCTTGAAACAAAAATAGTAAATCACTAAAAATAATTAAACAGATTAAAAAGAAAAATAGAAAAAAACAAATGTTACTTACTTCGTAAACAAATTCATTGAGCTTCTCGATCGGAACTTCGGTACACAAAGGAGTTCTTTCGATAGTCGGTTGTGATTGGAGAAACTATTCTCATCGCCTTGTCACGTTCTCCACGATCGCTCAAGCAACCAGATCTTAGATTTGACCGGTCTTGCGGTTGGTGTGCGCATCTTGTAGCAAAACAAAATGCGAAGGTCGGACACCTTCTTGATGAAACTGTAAAAATATCAAACTTTCATTAAGTAAATAAAGTGAAATAAAAGTATATATTTAAAAAAACTTACCTTCTCGGGAAGCCTTGCTCATTGCTCTCAAATTGTGAGTGGCAATTCCTTTGTCCTTGCAGTCACTCTTCTGGTTGGTTGATTGAGTGGTCCATGTTGTTTGGGTTTCGTTCATGCTGTAATACTCAACCAACCCGTTCCAAGAAACTCCCTAGGAATGTTATTCTGAGTCCACTTGTCTTTCCACTTGTTCAGCTTCCTTGAGTACACTATCGCAAGTGAAATCTTGCTGCAAAAGCCGAGACGTGAGGTCTCTATCCCAAGTGAAATATTGCTGCAAAACAAAAAGGTTAAACATAAAATCTTCCTTGAAAGGATATTATCCAAAATCTAAAAAGTTAAAATTTTAAAGTTAAAATAAAAAGTAACACATACTGTACACTGGCATAAGAGAATATGTCACATACGGACGCTGTAGCATTCCGTTGAGCATACGGTCATGGACTTCGTTATCCCATTATGAGATATATGGAACCTATAAAACAAAAAATAGTTATAATAAACAAGTTAAATAAAAAATAAGAAAAATAAATTTACCAAGTGTTGTTGTCTTCCCAACTAGGATGAAGATGAGGCAATCTTTCCCGGCCGAGTTGAGAAACAAAGTCTTCCATGCTCATTTGGGTCGGAGCGGAAGCCGCTCGCTCTTCTGCCACATCTCGACCCACCCGCCTCAGAAGTGGATCTATAGAATCGACCATAATAACTGAAAATGAAAACAAAAAATGTTATTAAAAACATATAGAAATAATAATGTAAAAATATATACAAATACATAAAAAATTTTAAAATAGTTAATAAAAATATGAAAAAATACTTAAAATTTTATAATAAATTTAAAAAAACTCTAAAAACCATAATTATATTTATAAAAATTTTAAAAAGAATTATGAAATTATAAAATAATTACTAAAATAGGAAACATTTATAAAACTATACAAACATAAAAAAATTTTAAAAACAGTTATAATAATTACAAAATATATAAACAATTATTAAAACGATTATAAAATCTAAAAAAATTTATAAAACAATTATCAATGCACTTCAAGTCCGACATTCCTAGATACAGGATATCGCGTGATTGAGCTGAAACATCAAAATCTGAAGTTGGTCTTGTTCTCCCTTCCTCATGAATCATAAACGCATTTCCCCTACTGCAATATCTAGGGTATGAAGTTGCATTGTTCTTTGGACCATTAACAAACTCTATTAAACATTTTAGAAATTCTTAACCATTTTCTATGCCTTCAGTAACCTATGATATATAAATAAAAAAATTTTAAATAAAAATAGTACATTACAAATCTAAATTAGTAAAATTATTTAAAAACTTGCGTAATATATCAACAAAGTTGCAAGTTTTTGTTCTTTTAAGATGTCAAGTTCGGGTTCTGTCTTATCCGGATAATATTTCCGTACTAGCGCCATGTAAATTCTATAAGATAACCAAAAAATAAATATCACATATTATATATGTAATTTCAAATAATTGGGAATTCACAAAAAGAAATGAATTATTACCTCTCATACTCCACAATATCCTCACAATTTGTGAGGATATACATATGCAAGTGTGCAAACTCCTGCTCTGATAGTTTCCGTTTATTTATTTTTCTACTTACTCGACCAACTTGGACAAACAACTCAGGGACATACATCGGAAAAATTGCTCTCACACCTCTATCATCATGTCGTCCCAAATGTCTACTCTTAGTACGCATTTCCGATGGAATTAATATTCAGCAAAATGTGTGAGGCTTTTTCGTTCAGGCTCTATGCGACAATAGATCCCTAAATTTTTCTTAAATTTTTAACTTTTTCTTGAGATAGAATATGCAACGCTCAAAAGGATACATCCAACGGTATTGAACATGACCTCCAAGTGTTGCTTCTCGTGGGAGGTGGATTGGAAGATGTTCCATAACATGAAAGAAAGACGGCAGAAACATCTTCTACAGATTACAAAAGATAACCGGAATATAAGATTCCTTATACCGTAAATGTCCTCGTGCATAAACCTCGAAAAAAACACCAACTCCTACAAAACACAATAAACATTAAATAAATAAATATATATATATATATGCTACAAAATGGTTAGTTAACATTATGCAAGCAACAATATATATGTGCAATTGTTTCGTGGTTATTTTTTTGATGAAGATTTGCAAAGGAAAATGGAAGAAGACGCTGCATCACAACATGACAATCATGACTCTTCATTCTAATAAACTTTCCTTCAGTGATATCCACACAATTTTGCAGATTACATGCATATCCATACGAGAATTTAACATTGTCGCGAATCCAATCGAAAAATGCTTCTTTCTTAGCTGCATCTAACCAGTAGGCAGTCATAGGACATCTACCATTAAGCATAACATGAAGAAAATCACGAGAACAAATCAATGGTAAGTCTAATCTAGACTTCAAATTGTATTTTGTCTTCTTTTGCACATTTAAAACAGTGTTCATGATGTTGTCAAAAATTATTTTCTTAACGTGTATAGCATTTAGATTGTGCCTCAATAAATGATCTTTCCAATAAGGTAATCCCATAAAATACTCTTTTTATGCCAGTTATGAAGTTCACCGATACCGTCAACAGGATCATGCCCATTACCCCTACAATAAGGAGTTCTCTTAGTGCCAAAACCTCCTAACTGCTCCAATATACAACGTCCATCAATCTCCGGAGGTGCACAGTCAAACACTTGTTTGCTCTTTGTAAACAATGTTCTAGACCGGCAATAAGGATGATCACTTGGTAGATACCTTCTGTGGCAATCAAATCAGCACATCTTTATTCGTGTTGTAATTGGAATGCATCAATGTTATCTTGGAAATACATGCATGATATTTTTTCATGCGTTGTCCATCCAGATAACATACCATATGCTGGGAAATCGCTTATGGTTCACATAAGAACCGCATGCATCTTGAAATTCTGCTACAATGAAACATCAAATGCTTTAACCTCATGCTTCCATAGCATTTGTAACTTAAACATCAAATTCTTGATGAATTCAAGCAATGCTACGATTTGGGGATAAGTATAGAGAAGAATGCTCTATTTGTGGATGGTGGTGACTTTGAGTATGAACACTCGTTATCTTCCATGTTAGGTCTACAACAAGGATCCTTTCCTGTAAGATATATGGGGTCCCTTTACCTTCCTAGAAACTCTTGAAGCAAGATTATCAACCCGTCCTCAAAATGATTTCAAAATTACTTTCCTCTTGGTCGGTTAGGCACTTGTATTTCGCAGACAGCCTAAAATTGCTCCAATTTGTGATTTACTCTACGATACTTTTTTGGCTTCTATCTTCCTTTTACCGAATCAGTGTATGATTTCGCTTGAGAAAATTTGCAACGGTTTCTTTGGAAAGCGACTGAATATTCAGCTAGAAGCGATAGGTTAAGTTGGGATTGATTTTGTTCTCCTAAGGAAAGTGGCAGGCTTGACTTAAGGAGACCCGTGGCATGAAACTAAGTTCTTTCCCTAAAATTGATTTGGCTTATTTTTCGGACGGAGGTTCTCTTTGGGTCTCCTAGGTTTGGCATAATCTTATTGGGTCCAAAACTTATCTGATCTCGAGCCTTGTGCATCTAGAAGTTAGGTTTGGAAGAGTTTTGCACGCTAAGATCAATTTCTCGGCAGTTCATTATATGTAAAGTTGGTTTAAGCACTACGACAAGCTTCTGAAAAGATAATTAGATAGGGCTGGGCCCTTTACTCAACATCACAGGTTCTAGTGGACGGAGATCCACTTAGTTACCTATTTCTTCAGTTGTGGATGATGCTCTAAGGCATGGGAACTGGTGGTTAGCCTGTTGTATAAGTCGGGACCCCACTATTCCCTTCTTCATGATTGTCTTCCTTAGGTTCAATCCATTTTAGATTCAGAGATTGATGATTGCTGTCTCTGGAAAATAGAACTTGATCTTCCAAAGCTCTCTTTCTCAGCATCTGACACTTGGGATCACCTTTATCTGGCGATACAAACAGTAGATTGGCACTCTACAATTTGGTTTAAGGGTATGATCCCGAAGCATGCTTTTCTCTTTTGGACTATAATAAGGAACATGCTTCACAATAGGAACCGACTTCAAAGTTGGATTCTTGATGTTCCAAATACTTGGCTCTTATGCAATTTCATGAGTGAGTCTTGAAAATACCTTGTCCTTTGATTGTTCATTTAGCTTAGAAGTGTTGTCTTTCTTCATTACTTGAGCCCCTCTATCTCCTCCTACTCTATTTGAGGATGGTCTAAGATGGATGAAAGGTCCAACTTGGATCACCAATGTCTCCATTTTACTCAAGCTCCTATTCCAATTTTCCATATATGCTATAAGGAGAGAAACGAATATGAGGATCCACA
Source organism: Cardamine chenopodiifolia (assembly GCA_963922655.1). Classification (NCBI taxonomy): domain Eukaryota; kingdom Viridiplantae; phylum Streptophyta; class Magnoliopsida; order Brassicales; family Brassicaceae; genus Cardamine; species Cardamine chenopodiifolia. The sequence continues at coordinate 8,307,290 of OZ000476.1, read as the reverse complement.
ATGCTTATCGCACCATCCTTTTGCAATCATCAATGACATTCAACTCACGATTCGTATTCAACTAGACCCGCTATCTAGGGCACAAGAAAATTGGTTAATTGGTTCACGGTCTTCCAAAGGTACAAAACTGGTTAATTTTTTTTAATGTAAAATTACTATTAAAATGAGAAGTTTAATTACAAAAACCAAAGCTGAAAATTACATTAAGCGTGTGTTGAGCTCCAACGTCGAAGAAGCCCACTAAGCTTATTGTTGTCGGTGTAGTGAAGAGATATGAGTTGGTCTTATATAACTTTGGAGATACCTCAAGCTAGATGGGCTGTAGTACTGCTTACTTTTCCATGATGTTTTTCATTCCGTTCCCTCCATATATGGTAGATTATGGATAGAAAAGCCATGCGGAATAGAATTTTTTCAAGTGAACGGAGGCGAGTGGAGCTTATCCTTCTTAATGTTGTTGCCTAATCAGAAGTGACTAGGTTTTCCAAGAACCCCATCAACCTTGGTCCAAATAGTATAAGAAACAGGACAAACAAAAAACAGATGGTCTCAAAATTCTTCCGACTCACCACATAATAAACAAACCTGAACTTGATCCCATAAACGAGTGTGTATCTGTAGATAGTCAATCACAAACTGCTAACCAAGTAATAAAGGAATTTTTTGGAATCCGCTTGGGGGAACAAGAAAATTCTATGCCAAGAGACCTTATACCAAACCTGACAGGATTTGGTTGCAAGTACATCGAAAAGAGCTGGTTAATTGCTCTGCTTCATTTTTGTACGTCGTCTTTGTTTTGTGTTGTAACAAGATCATTTTTATGTTTTTCCTTGTTGGATTTGGTGTTCCCACAAGGTCCATTAAAATAAAATGGTATCGTTTTAAAAAAAAATCTTCTATATTAATTTAATGATTTTTTCATTTTGGTGTTCTTTGTATATCTACACACGAAACTGTTATATATAATTTCTTTTTTCTTTTGGTTAGAAAGTAAAATTAAAAATATGTTTACAAATACACACATAAATTAATATATGTAATATGTTTTATTTTTATTTATTTTTTTGGTGTAGAAAAAGATATTCAAAATGTTTTTAAAATATACACATAATTTAATATATGTAAATAAAATATTTTTTGGTTAAAGAAAAAACTACTAAAATATTTTAACACGTAAAAACATATAATCTATCAATTAACATGTGTCGTACTTTTGTTAGAATTTTGTTACGTACTAAACTCTTGTGAGATGGTTCAAAGTTTACAGTATAAGATTTGTCAAACAATATCAAAAGTATATATGTTATGAAAAAATAGATTTCCAGTTACATTAAAATAAATAGAAAATATTTTCCAAAAGATATTTAAGTCATTGTTTATTGTTAACTTATTTTCAAAATTTTGTCACTCCACGTATTTACTCAATTTATAAATGTCAGAGTGATTTTAAACAAATACCACTTTTTGATGAATTATATATCTTGAGTTAATTGTCACCCTTTCTTAACAACCTTGAATTGATAATAGTATTAAGAATTCCCCACTTTTCATAGCTGATTACTTCCTGTTAAGCATTAAACCATTACATTTATTTTCCTAATAGTGGCTCATGTGTTGAAGTTCTAAGTCGGAAAATGTATATGATTCCTGACAGTGGTTGTGTTAATGATAGAATAGCATCGGAGAAAGTATTAGATCGAATTTGTCAGGCACTAGAGATAAGCCAAGAGCTCAGCAATTGACGAAATTGAAGGACTGCCTAATCGCAATGAAAATGTTAACTAACATCCACAAGTCTAGGAATGCAAAATTTAACAAGAAATGTTTTTTTTTAACAAGAAATGTTGTTTTTATTATCTTTGCCTAAATCACCAAATTCTACTCCTTCTTTCTACTCTCTTTTAGATCTCAACGAACGTATTATTCTTAACACAAAAAGAAAAGAAAAATTATCCTTGTTTGGTCCTAGACTCATTCTCAATGCAATTTTAAGTGCAAGGCGAACAAATATTTCAATCTAATCCAAAAGAGAAGTCCAAATGCATTCAAAGGCCTCAAACTCCAGCCTATAATTACTAACACTTTTCACTGGCCATCTCATATCACTAATCTCATCAAACATCTCATTCGCATAATCTAAAACTGGAAAAAGGGATTCTGGTAGACTCCAATCAAGAGAGGTTGAGATCATACTCTCCTTCATCCACGGAAACTCAAAAACACCAAAATTCTCCTCATTACTCCCACTTCTCTTCTCCTCCATCTTGTTTTCTATATTGTTTGCTCTCACATATTGTCTCTTCTTGATCTTCTTTGTTTGCTCATCAACTTTCTTACGTTTATGGCTTGTTGTAGATGAACCCTCCATGTCGATCAAGAACGTGAGATGATGAGATTTGGAGTGAATTGATGAGATTATAAATTTATAAATGGGAATGAAAAGGTGGAGAGGGGAGGAGAGGGAGTCACGCCTTCTTACCCGTATGCATCTGTCATTTAGCATTTTAAAAGCAAACCAACCAAATCCTTTTGTGTTGTTTTCGTGTTTTCCTTCTTTTACGTTCTCATTTCTCTCTCTCCCAACCACATAAGCAAATTAAAAAGAGTTTTGAGATATCAAAGGATGGGGTGGACATTAAAAACCAAACGGCTATTTTTAGTATTTTTTAATTTTTCACTCATAACTCATAAATTACTCATGATCACTTATGTTGATAATGTTACTAAATGGAAATAGAACACATTTATTCTTAGTTAATATGAAATTAAGTTTTATATAGCGATTTATGTTTGTTTCATTTACTACAAATTAGAAGAAATTGAAGCTGAAAAGATATTCCTAGTACGTTGATAATTCGTAGGATCCAACGAGTAGTCAAATCCATTTACGTTTGTATCGCTAACAACAACACTACTTTAAACCTTTAATAGAATATGTTAGTATGTTTTTATGATAAATCCTATAAGGATTATGACTTTCAATCTTTCCTTATATCTTGATATGAGATATTGTAGTGGTAATTCTTGCTCCGTTTGTTTCATTCTTAATCATGAATACCGTGACAAATGTTAATGAATATTTTTCCCATTCTATATTCCTATATGTGAAAATGCTTTGATTTTCTCTTTGGAACGGAAAGAAAAGGGACATGAAATTTAAAATTTAAATTTTTTGGCAGTTGTAGATCTGTGAGGAAAGTGAGTTTCATCGCAAACTCTCGAAAATTTCTGAGTCATAAAGTGAAGTGGCAAAAGAGTTTTGGGATGGTTTTCGTATGTTCAGAAACCAGGCGATTAGCCAACTATGTGCTTTTGAAAATGATAAAATATTTCGCTCGTCTTAAATACGTAAACAAGTCATATTTGTAATTTAATGTAGTGAAGAAGCAGTATATAATAGAGGATACAAGTTGAGGCATCCGCGGAGTCTACTGCTCCACCGCCTCCTCATGAATATCCGGTTTTTCTTAAGCAGCTAGCGGAAGCCCGACTACAATTACAACACACTGCCGAGAAGACTCAATAGCTATGAAGCCCTCTCTCAATACTTGGTCGAGACGGATCCAGCATTCAGAACCATGTATCGTAACACAGTCCAGAAGCAGACAGACAACAAAACAGCAAATGAGAACGAAACCGAGGATGAGTAGTAGTTTTTCATTTTTATTTGAAACTTAAAAATAAAATTATTTTGAAAATTGTTTTGTATTAATGATTAATAAGTAGATTTAGGGCTACGAGGCTATTGTTGGGTAGGGTAATTATAATTTCGCCCCTAAGTATGAAAGAATGTATCTAAAAGAAAAAATATTTTCTGCGATTTTATTTTGGGCGACTGATTTTGATTTATATTTTTACTAAATGTGCATTATATTTTAACTAAATCAATCTACATCTAAAAACGACCAAAATCGTATCTGTCAAACGAAGCCTATCTGAAATTTAGAGAAAAAGAAAAAAAACCTAAGATTTTCCACCATCTATTTTAAACTTATAAATAGTGGGTTAGGTTTTCACGTTAGCTCATAAAAAATTTTAGCTGCTAACAAACCCATCTCTGACCTTTTTTCCAATGATTCTGCAGAAATATAAGTGGAAACACAAGAAATCGTGACAAAAGAGACGATACAAACTACAAAGAGTGTTTCATGTTCTGAGCTAATATTATCCTACTAGCTAGAATCAAAATCATCTAATTTTTTCATGAAGATTATGGCGTTTATTCTACTTCATTCCTCCCAAATATTCACCCACACCAACCCCCTTCTCTCCCTTCCTCGATTTATCTTCAGTTCGCCGAATCTAACTAGAATAAGTTAAAGGTAATCACTAACGGTCTTATCTCTTTTATCTATATACTCTGTCAAGCATCCCAGAATTTTGATTAGTAATCGCAGCTTTTTGTTTTTTTAATTATACAAAGTAAATTGTTACGAAACAGCACCAAATCACCTTACTCACAGCTCACAGATCACTCAATCAAGCTCCAAATCTTGCTTTAAACTCACAACTTAAGAACATGCAAGGATTAAGGAAGAAGAACACAGAGAGTTTGTTAACCCAGTTCGATCAAGTCTAGATGACAAAATCTACGTCTGGGCCAGATCAATCCGGCAAAATTTACTAATCACAATAAGGATGAGTCTTGCTTAAGAACAAAGCATAAAAAGCTAAAACTATCTCTCTCTCTCTCAAGATCGACGACCGTCAAACACGCAGACGAAGAAGAAGACTTATATCACTTTTTCTAAAGTGTAAAAGATAACGAATGAGGAACCTTCGATCGTGAGTAAAAGTTCCACTTTATTCTCTTCCTTCCGGTTTACTTAATCAACTTCAAACCAAGATTCAACCAGCTCCGATTTAGCACCTGAAATATTGAATCATAAATATTTATCTCAACACTCCACCTTGATTCAAGTGTTCATATCTTATCACTTGTGAATGTGCACTAATCTTGGATTTAACCTCTGGCCTTAATGAAAAAAACATCATTTACCTGAGCAACTTTAGAAAATCTAAAGTTGCATCAAACTTGTGAATTGGTATACCTTTAGTAAGCATATCCGCAGGGTTAGTCGAAGTGTGAATCTTTAAAACTTCTACTTCACCTGATTCAATAATATCCCTTATAAAATAAAGGTTAGCTGCCACATGCTTAGTTCTATCATGGAACGAATTGTTCTTTGATAAGAATATGGCTGACTGTGAGTCACACCAAATTTTTCATGCTTCTTCCTGTTTGAAACCCATGTCTTTAAGCAATCCTCTAATCCACAAGGGTTCTTTCACTACTTCTGTTAGTGATATAAACTCAGCTTCTGTAGTTGATAGGGTAACAATGTGTTGGAGATTTGACTTCCAACTCACAGTATTACCACCTAAAGTGAACACATAGCCACTAATCGACCTTTTTTTGTCAAGGTCTGCTGCAAAGTCAGAGTCACTATACCCCTGCAGACTAAAAACTTTGCTTCTAGTGTAAACAAGATTGAGATTAACAGACCCTTTAAAATATCTTAACAGCCATTTTACAGCTTCCCAATGAACTTCTCCTAGACAACTCATAAAACGACTCACAAGACCAATAGCATAAGCTACATCAGGCTGAGTACCAATCATAACATACATGACACTACCTACAATACTTGAGTAAGGAATTAAATATGTATCTATACACTCATTATCATCCTTAACCATTGACAACTTAAAATGAGCTCCAATAGGAGTATTTACTACCTTAGGCTCACTCATTTTAAATCTGTGAATAATTTTCTCAACATACTTAGCTTGTGATACACATAAAGTTCCTTTACTTCTATCTCTAGTAATGTCAATACCTAAGATCCTACTAGCAGCTCCCATGTCTTTCATTTCAAACTCTAGACTGAGAATTCTTTTAAGCTTATTAATGTCACTTAAGCTCTTTGATGCTAGTAGCATATATCAGCAAGTACACAAATTTTTTATGACTTACCTCCTTGATGTATACACAAGGATCATGCTCACCATCTTCTTTTTCTGACTCACTGGAGCTATCCAAGATATCTCCACCTTCTTGTGAGCTTTCTCTAATTTTCTTTACATTATACAGAAAATCAGCTGCTATCTCCTCAGCTTGTTTCTCCTTTGTAGGAACAGACTGTTCTTCAGTCTTCAGTTGCTTATAGACAAAATCCTCATTGAAGATCACATTTCTTCTTATGACACATTTCTCTTCATCCATCAACCAGATCTTATAGCCTTTCGTTCCTCTAGGGTAGCCTAAGAAGACTCCTTTTAAGGCTCTAAGCTTCAACTTTCCCTGTTCTTGATGTACATATGCCACCGAGCCAAATCTTCTAAGATGTTTATATCCTGGTTTCTGATTTAACCATAATTGCTCAGGCACATTATGGTCAATGGCAGAAGAAGGGGAATGATTTATTAGGTAAGCTGCTGTTGATGCAGCCTCAGCCCAAAACCTTTCTTCTAACCTTGATTCATCAAGTATGCACCTAACCTTTTCCATAATTGTTCTATTCATCCTTTCAGCAACCCCATTCTGTTCAGGGGTATAAGTACATGTTCTGTGCCTCTCAATACCATTTCTACTACATAACTCATTAAACCTTGAGTTACAAAACTCTAATCCATTGTCAGTCCTAAGAATTTTAACTTTCTTTTCACTCTGATTTTCCACTAAGTTTTTCCACTCACAAAACTTATCAAAATTCTCATCCTTAGTCTTCAGAAACATCAGCCAAACTTTCCTAGTTTTGTCATCAATGATAGATAGGAAATATTGGTTACCTAAAATAGAGGGAGTCACATTTGGGGAACCCCACAAGTCGGCATGTATGTATCCTATTGCATCTTCTGTGTTGTGTCTCCCGACATTAAAAAGATCAGCTTCTTGGTCTTCCCCATAACACAGTGCTCGCAGAAACTCAAGTTCTTGATATCCTTGTTGTCTAGCAGATCTTTTCCAGTCAGCACCTTCATGTTATTTAAACTCATATGACCGGGACGGCTGTGCCACAGTCCTGTAGAATTTTTTTGACTTATTACATTGCAGTTTTCAGATAGAGTCATCTCACCATCAAGGATATACAATCCATTCCTTAACATGCCACATAATGTCATTTTCTTGTTTTTAAAATATCAAACTTTGCCAGCTCCACCTTCATGTTTATATCCGAGTCCATCTAATGTACATGTAGATATTAGGTTTCTTCTTAGATTGGGCACATACTTCACATCATTAAGTACTTTGATTGAACCACCGTGAGTATTCAGTCTGATTGTTCCCACTCCTTGTGACTTTACCGAGTGATCATCACCCAGAAGAATTGTTGTGGCTTCACTTTCTTGAAATTTGCAAAACCAATCCTTTCTAGCTGTCATATGAGAAGTGCATCCAGAATCCAAGATCCGTAGGTCTTTTACCAGCATGTCATTTACACTCAGAGCTTCTAAGAATACAAGTTTTTCTGTAATCACCCCTGTTTCACCTTGACCTTCGGTTTCAAACTTCTTTTTCCTTGCAAAACAGTCCTTCTTCACGTGACCCTCCTTCTTGCAAAACCAACAAGTTAATCTTGACTTAGAATTAGACATGCTCCTATTTCGATTATTTGAGAACCTTGGATATTTCGCAGGAGGTCTGCTTCTTTCAGTAGTAAACAAGGCCGTAGATGCTGACTTGGTTATTTCCTTTGATTCTACAAGTTCTCTTTCTAGAGACTTGGCTGATGAGACCAAGTCTTGGACTGATAGGTTCTTATTCCCATACTTGAGCGTGTGTTCAGCTGATCATAACTCAAAGGAAGAGAGTTCAAGATCAATATAGCTTGAACTTCCGCATCCACAGTATCGAGAGATTACCCAATTCAGCCACTATCTTCAGGAAATTATCGACATTGTCATTGATGTTTTTCGATCCATTCATCTTGAATGAATAAAACTTCAATTGAAAATAGACTCAGTTTGGGAGAGAAGTTTCCATGTACTCTTTATTCAATACATTCCACATATCAGCCGCAGTCAAGCAATGGTTGATTTTTTAAGAACAGTATCGCTTGCTCAGATTGATCTACCTTGACAGGGTCTGGAATTTTATTCGTCAACACTCTCGGTGATGAATCTTGAGCTTTATCATCAGATTTCACTTTCTTTTCTTCACTTTTAGTCAAAGAAACCTCCATCGTTAGATCAAAATCAGTGATGATTTTTTTCAATCCCAGGATTCCTAAGTGTACCATCATCCTGATTTTCCAAAGGGAGAAGTCTGGAGCTCCATCGAATTACTCGATTTCAATCCGCTGCTTCGACATCGTTGTTAAACACCGTTAGCTCTGATACCAAATCTTGTTATGAAACAACACCAAATCACTTTACTCACACTTTCTTTTTTTTTTACATTATGTTTTCACGGTTATATTATTATGCTGCTTTTGCGCATTTAAATTTCTGTTTCATTTTAGGTGCTTTTAACTTTTAGATTAGAGAATGAATGGTTTTAGGTTTCTGTCATTTTCCCTGGAAGATTTTCCTCTGATAGCGAGGTTAACTTGTATTACAACCACTTCGTGACAAAATACACCTTCTATGCTCTAACCTACTCTGTATGGAGAGAAAGAAACCTGCGAAGACATAACATCACCCCTCTCACGATGGACAGATTGATCAGCGAGGTAGGACGGATGGTACGGAACAGATTATCAACCCTACAACAACAAGGAATAATGATGAATGGTTTGCAGATTTGGTTCGTATCAAGACGGTGAATGGATACTTGGATATATTTAGCTTTTTCGATAATGGTAAGTAATCTTTTTTCCGGAAGTGGTTTTGTCCTACTGGATTTTCTACTTTCGGGTTTTAATGAAGCTGCTAATTGTCGAACTTCTTTTAGCTAAACTTTCAAATTTTTCTTTCAAACAATAGCAGCACCTGATATAAAAATGATTTATTTTCTTTAAATATAATTTTACATACTATTCAAGAAAAAAAACTTATATTACAAGTAATTATAGAGATTTCTTTAGTCTGATGACGTCTATGAGTGACCATTAATGGCTGTAACTATGCGCAGAACCAATTTTTGATTTTTTTTGTTTCTTTGTTCTGCTTTTTGCTTGGAGTATCTTAATTCTCTCTCAGTGAACTGTGTAGTAGAAAGTGGAAACGATAGAGTCAACTATCGCCGTAGCTTATTCATTATATGGTTACCAACAAGGTATGGACCTGACACAATTTGATGTACTACTTGTTGTGATGACTGATGATATGTTTCGCTAATCATTGTTCCATTCAATTTTTCTGAAAAGCTTGATCATTTGTATTCTTGTAATGATTGATGGATCAACTGTTCACGTACATGTATATCAACCTTCGTTTGCAGATTAAGCTTATCTGTTATATCTATCATTAGCTTCTAATTCCTAACTTTCTCTTCCGATAGTTTGATTACAATCCCGAGAATTTTAAAAATCTTACAGGCTTGTAGAAGGTACGCCCTTATGCAATTACCAATGTACTTAACCTTAGCATAAAATTTATGATTTTTCATCTCGCATTCTTTTCATACAAATCAATTGGGACGTGGTCAGTGTTTATATATATATGTTGATCACTCCTTTTCTTCAATGACCTGGTGTCGGCTTTATTATTTAGTTTGCAGATATAATTATCTCTCTCTATTTATATATATATATGAAGTGATGCCGAGCCACGCGCGTCAAACGGATCTTCTCTCAAGCTGGGCTGGAGCTGGGCCTCACGAAGCAAACTGGACCAAGTGTTAAAGGCTGAGATCGGATGATAAAGGTTAATGGCCCATCATCATAAAGAAATAAGATATGTTTCTTGTCTCATAAGTAATCCGAATTCAAGTAGGATTAGGAAAAGCTAAACACGTTTGGACTAGGAAACCAAGTCTACAATTAGTATAAATAGAGGTCACAACATAACACAAAGATCATCCACAAAACGAGAGAAAAGAAGAGAAGACTAAGGAGGGCTAATACATTCGGTTTAGAAGGTTTAGTTCTAGGTAGTCTTTGGTGAGTGATTCTTCTTGGGGTTCTTGTTGTTCTTTTGTCTTGGGGTTGGGATTAGGGATAGGTGCCATATCTCCTAAGCACAACATCACATTGGAGCTCTTATTGTTGAGGTACCTTTCACAAAAAGAGCAAGAGAGTTAGTGTGAGTGAGAGACCAAAAGAGATCAAAGTGTAAACAACAAAAGCGTTTTAGTGAAGTTAGTAAGCAAGACTTACTCGAGACGTACTCTCAATTGAGAGAAACTCGTTAATTTCTTGTTCTTGGTTAACTTAACAATAGCATAAACCGAAACTAATCTAAGTTATAATCGAACTCAAAACTCAACAAGTGGTATCAGAGCTAGAACAAGCAGAAACGTGACTAAGATCCAAGTTCTGCAAGTTCATAATATCATACGGATTTGAAACCATCAGTGATTAAAACGTTTTGGACCTTGAAACTAAGGAATCATGGAGACAACTTCAAGAAGGTATGATGTGGAAAAGTTCGATGGGAAAGGAGATTTCGGTTTATGGAAGTACAAGATGTGTGTCAGCTAGAACTACTCGGTTTAGATTCATGTTTGAAAGAAACAAATCCATCTACATCAGGTGAGGGAGATCCTATAGGAAAAGGAAAAGAAAAAGAAATCTCGGAAACCTTACCTGAAGTGAAAATAGAAGTAGATCCGGCACAACAAGAAAAAGAAAAGAGAGCTAAGAATACAATATGCATGAGTTTAGGAGATGTAGTTCTCCAGAAAGTTATGAAAGAAAATACTGCTCTGGTGATATGGCAAGCTCTCGAAAGAGACTATCAATCAAAGTTTCAAGCCAATCACATCTACTTGAAACAAAAATTCTCAAGTTTTAAATTTGAAGAACATAAAAGTATAAATTACAACATGGATATGTTCTTGAAACTAATTAACGATTTGACTAGCTTGAATATCAACATATCGGATGAAGACCAAGACATACAAATCTTGACAATATTTTAATTTATTTAAAGAACACCCTTAAAAAGAAAACAATGTACGGGTTACAAATGGAACGATTCGTTTTAATTTTCATATACGAAGCAACTCCAAAATCAAAACTATAGTGGTAATGTAAATGAGAAAATTTAAACTTTCTTATCCTTTTTAGATTCTTCGATTTGAAGATATTGTTCAACATATGATCCGGATCAAAAAAGTATCAAAGTAAAACTGCACAATGTTCTATATATCATTTAAATTTCTATTTTTAAGCTTGAAAAGTTTAACTTCAACCAAACCAAGATCAAATTAGATTATACAAAATTGATCGGAATAGAAATCTTACTTGGTTATGGAGATTCATATTGTATTCGGGCCAATGTTCTGTTTGATAATCCAGAGAGAGTAAGAAAAAAAGTCAAAGTTATTATGTAAACTATGACTTTATACATTTTCGTTGGCTTAAAGGTATGAATTTTGAAATGCAAATTGGTGCATATATATAGAGAAAGAAATGAACTCAAGTTACGGTGTTTATTATAATATTTTTCTTAGAAACGAAATTTAGTTACGCGGATTAGGGCGACGAACTAATGAAATTTCTCTATATATGTTTCTTTTATATATTGAAATGTACTGCCATAAAAAAGGAAAAACTATATTTGTTGAAAACACATACTTGACTCTTGAAAATGTATAAAGTCTTCTCAGAATTGGTCCAACATGATTTTGATTCATTTATATATATTTGTGGAGACCAAAGTTCAAATTCTACATCCAAATGACATATAAACAACACAAGCTTTTGTTGTTTATGTGAAAAATATTTCAAAAATGTTGATTATACTCGTTTTGAAGTAGGACTAATGGAGAAATTTTTAATTCCCACGTAAATATATCCTACGTTTGTAATAAAAACATATAAAAGCAGTATGTATATGAAAAATCGAACACCATAAATAAATCATATAAATTAATAATTTTTTAATCCACCACACAAAAAAACAAAGATGTATAAGTTATATGTGATTTGGTTAGTAACTTCGATTTATCTCTTGTTCCATGTATCATCAAACACAACATTTGTCAAAGTATTATATGATGCCCAAAGAACAGAAAAGAAAAAAGAAAAACATTTCTTGGCCAAAATAAATTTGACAAACATTCCTCAGTATTTCGAGCCTCTATCCATTGTTAAATAACTCACATCATTACTTTTTGCTCGTCAATTCCACGTCACCTTCTAATTAACTTGATGTACTGCTTCTGTTCGAGACAACATGATTCTTATTTCCACAAGTCGTGACCAGATGAGCTTACACTTTCAATCTCCCCCTTTTTGATTGAATTTGTCACTCTAAGCATCTCCTGTCAAAACAGCAAACAGAAAGCTCCAACCAAGGAATATATCATTACAACATAAGACAACTGATTCAATAACAGACCAAAAAATTCATAAAATACTTAAAATTCATCAAACAAAGCAAACTAATTTAATTACATCCCAAAATAAACTCGAATTTTTAGTCTTATCAAACAGCAGCATAAATTCCTCCTGAATCAAACACTCCCCCATAAGCATAAATCCTCTTGAATCTTTCACGAGGCTGAGCATTATAAAGGCTATACTCATATACCATCTCACCCTGCTTGAGTGCCACAATTCAACTACAAACCTCTCTAGACAGTGTAAGCAAAGTAGGAAGAACACACTTACCTTTAAACGGAGTGATGATGTCCATACCTTCATTTCACTGTGTCAAGTTGATGTCAGATCCAAGTGAGTTTTCAAACTCATTATGTCATGTCCTTTTCACAACACCTTGTTCTACTCGTGTACATGACTCCAACGAAATCTCTGAATCAAAGTGCCTGCCGTACACACAGAACAGCTACTCTCTGAGAGTTTAAGCAGATCCAGTGCTAAACCCATAATCTTAACTTGATCAGAATCTCATTAGCACTTGCAAACATTGTATCTCATCTTTGTAGTTGTAGCGGAACCTTAGGCATATTATCTTGATGCATATCCTCCTTACTCAACACAGAGCTAAAGCTTCATAAAAATATTCCCAGCCGAACACATAGACGTACTGTCTTGATGCAAAAGATCAACACAATAGCAAACCAACCCATAAAACTACAAAAATTGGTGGAAATCAACAACACCCATACAAAGCCACATGAAAAATGGATCAAGATTTGGGTTTACAGTTTGAAAGTTATGACCAATTTTCCATAACAGATTGGAATGACACAACATTACAGACAGTCAACTTTGAGAGCAATTTTCCATCAAACCACATGGAACCAGAAGAATTTCTTAATATCCTTGAAAAGGTATCACCCTCAAGTTTTCATAACATCTTTCAGAGTTCAAATCTGAAGTCTATAGTCAAAGAAAACGTGGAAGACAAAATGGAGCAGACACCACGAAAACCTTATTCTTCTCACCTATGTTGATTTCGTGTTTCAACCAAACACATATCAACACAGAACACAAGGTCTAATCATAAATCAATTAATGTTGATCAAGTTAACACAAACCGGGGAGAACTTCTCCATGAAACTCACATTGTTCTTCTCACCCATGTTGATTTTGTGTTTCAACCAAACACATATCAACATAAAACACAAGTTCAATTCATAAATCAATTAATGTTGATCAAATGAACACAAACCGGGGGAACTTCTCCAATTGACCGATCAGAGTTGATAAGCTCAAAACCGTCTAACACTGTTTTCCTTGTTTGAGTGATGTTGACACAACAACTTCCCTGTTTCGCACACTCAACTCAAAACCAAACATTAGTTCACACAATATATAATTCATTCACGCAATTCACTCAGCCTCATCACATCACCAATGATATTCAAAGAAGAAATGATTTTAAAAGAAAACAATAAGATTCACACACAATGTAGCTTAGAGTCAAACTCAAATTATTCAAAACCTTTTTCTCACTTTGTACTTTTTTTCTTGGATATGTGCACCACCTTTCAGTCTCATTTGCAGCAGAGGACAACAAAGAGACTGAAACAAGAACCAAGAGCACAGTGTTCAGTCCAGATTTTAGTGAGAAGCTGTGGGAACAGTCGACTTGCCGTTTCAACCACAATAGCTATTTTCATTCTTGAGGAGCTTTCACACGTGTTGATCCACTGAGAGTAGTCTTCACACCTACATACCCTCAAGAATCAGCGAGTCCTAATCAAAAGATGAGAGTGTACCATAACATGAAAGCGAGACTCCGACTTTGTTCATCAAAGGAGAGGTCACGAGCACTTGAGAACATTAAAATTTGATATGCAAGTGTACCAGATGTTTCTTACCGTTCCTTTCTACATCAGGAGAGATTAGGGTGATTGACATTTTGCATCCCTTTTGAACTTTTGATTTCCTTTTTTTGTTTAGCTATTCTTTCTCCCATAAGAAAGATTTCTCCTTTGCCTAGATCTTAGATAAGCTTATGCTTCATCTGATGAGATCAAATGTGTTTTACTTCTCTTTTCTGCATTTTATCTCTTCCATCATCACCTTTCAACCAAACCGGTACACACTTTACTGACTGATTTTTGTTGAAGGCATGGAGGGTAACTTTTTCTCAAAGTAGACTTTACAGCAAAAAGTTTTATCAAACTCATCTTTTCAGCTCCTCTTAGTAACAAAAGCACAAGTTTTAAAACCAACAACTTTGCACTATACTCCAACTCATGTCCATGTGTTATCATTCAAAAGCAAAGAACATTAAAAAGCACACAGGCCCACAAATTTTTGCAACTTATTAAACGTGTTGTGATTCAAGGGCTTAGTGAAAATATCAACAAGTTGCAACTCTGTGGGAACATGTTCTATCACCACTTGTTCTTCTTCTTTGTTTTTCAACCAATTCTCTAACAAAGTGATGGCAATATGCGTGGTTCTAGAGTGTTGCATACGAATTTTTGATACATCAATGGCCTTTTTGTTAGCACATTCATTAAGAATGAAGTCATAATAAATCATAGAATTTTCCGATGCCATGTGCTTGATAGGTTCTTTAGCATTCTTTTTCTTGAATAGTTATCCACATGCATTGGACCCATCAAGTCCATATGAATGAGCTCCAACAATTTTTTGGTGTGAACCTCCTGAACTCTTTTGTGTTGCACTTTGGTCTATTTGCTTTGATTGCCTGCTCCAAACGCCAATCCTAATTCCTTTCATTTTTGTCTCTCCTTGATCAACATCTTGTGTCATGCTTCAAATCTTCATGTGATTAAGTCACTGACCCCATAAGTGAAAGTTACATGTAGCAGCTCTACGAGCACATATTCGTCTCTTCAAATATTTCTTGTAGCTCTTAGAAGTGGTGTGCAGTTCAGATCATTAAATGTTTCCACGTCACTAAAATAGTCACTTGTTAAAACATCAACCAGATTGTTCCAGGTCCAGAAACTTCGTTTGGCAAATTAAGCTTTTCTATAGTGAGACTTAATTTCTTACTTTATACTCGAGGATGGTAGGAGGATAAATATTTCAACATGAATCTATGCTTCTCCCCCCTCCCTTTAATTTGACGTCTTTCTTTTCGACCCTAAGTCTCTTAGTTCAAAATCTTTGAACAATGTCCCTTCAATAATCTATGCCAGCTTGATTGGCATGATTCAGTCATGAAACACATGTACAACTGTAGTGTTAGCAGTAACTCAGATTCTAGTTGTGACAAAGACACACCTCTTGCTTCTTGATGCTCCTCATCCAGTTTGTATCACAAAAGCCAACTAACTTCTCACTTTTGTACGTTGACTAACCATTTTTGAAGTTCAACATTCCCCATATGTACTGAATCATTTTTTTCAGTGCTTCCAAGTGATTGATCTTAGGGATGACAAGAGATAAACATGATTCATCATTCGCCAAGTTCATTGTAGTGATTACTGCAGGTATTGCAGACATGTTAGAACACATCACAACTTTTTCTAACAGGTTTCTAACATACGAATTTTGAACACCAAAAGTTTCATCACTCAGCTGTTTCACTTGAAGATCCATGAGATCTCTGATGTTTCTCCCAATATTCATCTTTTCCATTGGCTTTAGCTTTGAAATAACCTTAAGCATTATGTGATTGATGATTCTTGTCATATTATAGCCACTTATACATTTCACACATATTGTTTCTTCATCTGTTATTTCCTCCAACCATGCTTGAGATCAATCCAACATGTAGCAATCGTTGTCTGTTCTTATCCCTGAGAGAACCACTTGACCTTGTCTATTGATAGCCCAATATTTTGCTTTGTTGAACATTACCGTTAATCCTACATCACAAAGCTGGCTCACACTAATAAAACTTGTTGACAGTCTCTGAGCATAGTACACATTCATCAGCTCTGGTACATTCAATCATTTGAGGTTTCTTTTCCCTTTGATTTTTTTTTCTTCACCTCCACCAAAAATCACTTTGCTTTCCTTCACTTTACTGTACTTTCCCAAAGATTTTTTATTACCAGTCATATGCCTAGAACATCAACTATCAAAATATCATGGTTGACTCTCAACTAAGCTCATTAAAGTTTAAGAAACAACCTATTTTGATATAGATCTGATTTTCTCACCCAAACACATGAAGAATCATTATAACATGGGTAAATACCTTTGTTGATTCATCAATTTTTTTACTTTGGCTTCCAATCTGTAGTAGTACCTCTTGATATGCCTAATTTTCTCGCAATAATATCACCCATGTGAATTTCTTCTTTCAGTTCTCTGATTTTCTGCAATTTTGTTGGAACATTCTCTATGTTATTCCCTTTGATGAACGTGGTTCTATTTGCAACAGGGCTTCCTTGATATCTGAGACCAAAGTTTGACTTTTCAGTTTGGATTCTTTGTGTTGTTGGAACATACACAGAGTTGTTCCCTTTCACGAAATTGGTCATACCTGATGACATTTCTCCTTGGTACCATAGACCATGATTCGTTTTCTTAGTCTTTTCCAGCATCAATATCTTGTTCATATCCTTAGTTCCATTATTGAGCATGTGTATCTTCTTAGTGGTTTCAACTGCTTCATGTTCTAACACCTTTTTTGGAGATTTTGGTGTTCAACTCCTCCTTGAGTTTCTCATTCATTTCTTTTAATACGATTTTTTCTTCGAGGAGTAACACATTCTCCAGATTTGTCTTTTTCCAGTTTTCATACATTGATTTAAACTCTTCTTGTAGATCAGTTGCTCCCTCATCTTCAGACTCATTTTCAGAGGAATCACTCTCATAATTTTGTACACCTTTCTCTGAGGTTTTCCTGCAATTTCTTCATGTTCTACATATGAATCACTCTCAAAAGAATATTCATCCGTAAATATTATTCTTGGGAATGCACAATATTCAGTAACAAACTCCCCTTTCTCTGATTCACTCTCATAATCACTCACTCATTCTGCTCCCTTGTGCATGCGCGTTCTCGTCCTTCTTCCGTAGATGTCAAGGTTAGAGGCCCATCATCCCCTCCCTCTTCTAGAGGTTTTGTCCTAAAAACTTGCCCACACCCTGTACAAAAACGAAAAAACTCAGTAGCATCAAAGATGGTATAAATATTGATCTTACCTAGAAGTTCCAGCCAGTATGCTCTGTTGCGGATGCTCTCCAAACTATTCAATGGGCTGGCTCCACTTAGTCCTACTTGTTGTGTTAACTTGCTGAACTGCTCGGGATGATACACACGCTTTCCTAGATCAAAAGGAAATCTTCGGAGGCTCCTAGATGGTCTCCAAGTTCTAGCTTCCGTGTATATAAGTTTGGACCAATGTATCTCTTCAACTTGAAAAGGATAATAGTGACAGCTGATCCGTTTGATCCTTGGATTATGAGAACATGGGAGAACCTCTTCATCACGTTCTAGTTGTAGTTGAGACTCTCCAGGATACCATAAAAATGTTCGGGATGCACCAAACTTGCAAGTTATCTTGTAAGTAACCTGTAGGTTCCACCGGTCCGGGGGTGAATAGTTTGGTGCCTCCATTTAACCTGAGAGGTCTCCAACAACTCTCTCCTCATTGTACTCCTCCTATGCTCCTGTGCATTTATTCAAATTCTCAATAGTAAGTAGTTGTACTAAACTACCAAGAGAATTAAATTTAAGAGAATTTTATTTAGATACAACCGGTCATTTACCGACAAAAATGGCAATTGTGTTCCAACTCCTAAACCAGCTCGGTTGGAACCTGGTTTTCTTCTACAAATTCTCATATCTTGGCTTGTTTCCTGGTGAATCTCCAAGATTTGCTGAAATACACAAGTGGTTTTGCAGTTGGCACAAACTTCTTCTAATTCCTCGGGTCCGGTATGGTGCTCCTTGTTATTGGGCTCTCCTTGGCTCAGGCCATTGTTGGCTACTAACTTAACCTCTCTAAGAGTTAAATTGCAACACTCTCCTGGTCGCAATTGATATGTTTGGGAAGATCCAAATGAAAGAAAGTCCACTTTAGACTCCACGGAAAGTAGGTGTAGTGTAGTGATCCAAAACTTGGGTGGTATCAATCTTGCACATCCTAGGTATTCCCCTGATCTCCATATATTGTTTTGAGATGCACCTTGCTGAGGACAATCGGTAGACCCGTCAATGGGTAGCTCTGATTTCAAACCAATATTTCCGGGGAGTTATTCATAGCGCCTCTTTGACAGTCTCTGATGAGGGGTGATCACTCTTGGATCATTAGCCTCCTTAGGAGTGATTTGATGATAAACTATCAATCCCGGCCCTTGCGCTTAATCAGATTCCCAATTCGGCATGCCTTCCTCCTCTTGCTCTGTGTTAACCAATTTGACACTTGGGACAGGAAGCTTGGTTTGATCCTTGCTCTTCATGTTGTACTCAAACCTATATAACTGCTTGTGGAAAAGACTTGCTTCAGTTTGAGGGAAACTTGATCTTACTTGAGGAAGACAAGAGCTCTGAATCCCCAACCATGCCATCCGGAGTCATGAAGAGGAACTGCTCATGAGTCTATAGGGCCAAGTTCAATGCCTACATACAAGGAGCCCTTAGACGTGATGAGAATACCTAAGAGCACCCAAGTAGAACCCAAGGCTTACCGACCGTAGAAGACTCCCGGGAGTTGAATTTCTTTGGAAGGCATGAGTTTTGTGTCTTCACTATTTCATTGAAATGAAGCCACCCTTAAGACGTCTAGGTATTGTACTCTTTTTTCCCACCTCGGGCTTTTGCCATATGATTTACCAAGGATTTTTTTAATGAGGTAAGATCTCTTGATGCATCACATTCTCTTCCATTGCTTATTCTACTTGGAAATCCACATGACAAGTCAAGATAGGCAAAGGATGTGATTCTGTCTCCCAAGAAGGAACTTGTCTAGAATAAGCCTTCTTTTCTTTGTCTTTGAACTGTTTAATGTGTTTTAGTTTGAATTGGTTTAAAGAAGTACAAATTAGGAGGATGTTAGAATATATGGACCTTTTTGTAATAAGTTTAAGTCAGACGTAGAGGCTCCATATAAAGCCTCTAAAAACTTTTGTAATGCTTTTTAGACCCCTTGGACATAAAAATTTGAAAAGTTTTCTCTCTTTTATTCTTGTGAGATTCAAGAACCTTCATCACGCTTTGAAGCCTAGCTCGGCGTGGAGGTTGCGTTGTATCAAGAGATTTACACTCTTCTTGTGGTTCACGCCTCATTCCATTTATCTATCATTTCCATAGCTATACCTTGGTCGAAACATCTCCACGGGTTTAGCACCAACACTTCCATTTTGTTTATCTCTTCACCGAGGAGCTAGATGGAGTATCTCTCTTCTACTCAGATCCATCTCCACGGTTCATCCCTATGGTAGAACTAAAGATTCAAGTTTTTGGAGCCACATCATCTTTCGTATCAAAGCCGAAGATTCCTACAAAGAGGGTGTATCGTTTAATCTTTTATCCTTATTTCATATTTCTAGATTTTGTGTTTGCATTTTCTTGTCTTTCTTGTGTTCATTTTTCTGTTTCTTTCGGACTGCATTTGCATCATAAAACCTTGGAAAAATCTCATAAAAATATTATCTCATGCATCTAGATAGAAGGTCGGTTAAGTAGTGAGTCATTTTGCATTAAACGTTTTGGAGCATTTTAACATTTTTCGCATAGCTTGTTTATCTTGTGTTCTTGATGTTCTTGGTGATTGTTGTTTGATGCTTTTCTTTGATCTGAAAATGTCATGTTCATGTTGCCTTGTTTGTTTGTCCTAGGAATAATGCATCTAGACATGTTTTAGAGTTATCCTTAGCGCCAATTCAAATTTTCTCTTTGTGGTTCAAAACCACTTTTTGCTTTTATATTTCTCGCGTGTTTTTCTCTCCCTTGGCGCGAGTTTTACTCCTTAGCTAGCTCAGGTTGTACGAACCCAAACCCAAGTTAAATTGAACCTTACCTTAGTCACCTCTATTCTCATAATCAACATAGGTTACTTTTGCTTTTACCCGAGTTAACCACTAGTTTAGTACCGTTACCTTTCTTACTTTCTTGCGTGTGAACTGTTTTGGTTTTTATTGTTTATTTTTACCTTGAGTCTTTTACCTTTTACCATAAGTCATTGCTTTCAATTATTAGTCACAGATACTTAAAACTTTTTCTTTCGCTTGTTGTTGCAAGGTACTAAGGCGAGCGTGTCCTAGCATCCAAAGAGATGGAAGGGCAACCAGATTGGGCTAACGTCCTTACCCCCATCCCAGCTCAGCTCCAACAGCTCGTAAACACCTAGCTGGAGTAGAGACGTCACCTCCTCAAGCACCACCAAGGCATGGACTGGATCAAGATGTCTTATCCGATTAAGAAATAGAACACCCTCGGCAACCAAGAATGAGGCCTCGAAGATGTATAGGCTTACATGAAGTTGAAGATGAGAAAGCGCCAAGACCTCATGCCCCAAGTCTCAAACTCACGACTCCGACCTTTGCCGGGAAGGTTGACCGGGAAGCATACCTCAATTAGGAAAGGCGCATGGATCATATTTTTGCGTATTATGAGTACTCGTAACAAAGGAAGGTTATCTATGTCGTGTCTGAACTCACGGATCACGCCCTTACTTTGTGGGATCATGATCAATCCGAGAGAAGAAGGAACCATGAAGGACCTATGCCATCATTGGAAGCTATGAAGCGCCAAATGAGAAGGAGATATGTACCTCCTCTATACCACTGTGATCTCCAAAAGAAGTTTAGGAAGCTCTCTGAAGGCTCTCGATCGGTAGAAGAGTACTATGAGGAGTTCAAGCACTTCAGGAATCATCTCCAACTAGATGAAGAGGAAGAAACTCTCATGGCGCAATTCCTTGATGGTTTGCAAGATGGAATTGTGAGATAGGTTGAAAGGCAATCATATGGGGGTTTTGAAGAACTTCTCCACCTAGTTATACAAGTGGAGCAACAAGAGAAGAGGAAACAAAGTTCCATGAACCGGAAAAGAGTCCAAGGCGCACCCACTTGGTCCCGTAGCGCATTTCCATTCAACAACAACCCGCAGCCACAAGACAAGGACAAGGCTGCCATTGTAGACTAGCGATTCAAGCCTAGACCCGCCGAGACACCCAAAAGAAAGGAAATTTGAGCCGAGAGGAGAGGCACGTGCGACTAAGAGCAGGGACATTCTATGCTACAAGTGCCAAGGTCATAGACATTACGAACAAGAATGCCCAAATCACCGATTCATGATCATCACGGCATCCGGTGACTATGAGTCCCAAGATGAAGAAGCTCCGAAAGAAGAAGACGATAGAACCATGGAAGAGGAAGTTGAGTATTCGGATGAAGGGGAGCTCTTGGTCATTTGGAGGCTTCTAAGTTCAACTCAAGCCCCGGAAGACACCACCCAACGAGAAAGCATCTTCCACATGTGATGTACGGTAAGTGTCAAAGGTATGTGGTCTTATCATTTATGGGGGATCATGCACCAATGTGGCTAGCTCTACCATGATAGACAAGCTCAAATTGACCCCATCCCATCTCAACACCCTTAGCCTTATAAGCAAGTGGTTGAATGATAAGACTATCCTTAGTGTTAATGAACTAGTGATGATTCTGTTTAGTATAGGTTCTTACCAAGAGCAAGTCTTGTGCAATGTAGTGCCTATGCAAGCGAGCCACCTCCTCTTGGGGCATCCTTGGCAGTTTGACAAGGGCACTGGATATTGTGCAAAGACAAATCACTACTCATTTATGATAACAACAAAAGGATTAGTCTTGCGCCTCTTAACCCGGTTCAAGTCAATGAAATACAAGCCAAGTTGTCTAGGGATGCTAGCTCTAAATCTAACTTTTTGATCAATCATAGCATTGTTAGGAAGTCTCTTAGCAAGAATGATTGTTGTATTTTACTAATGGTTTTCAAAGAATCCTTAAGCATAGGTACCTTGGACAAGTCGTTACTCGAGGAGTTCAAGAAGCTCTTGGATCGTTTTTAAAACATTTTTCACCGAGAATATACCTCATGGACTGCCTCCCACGAGAAGGATAGAGCACCAAATTGATCTTATCCCCGGAGCCCAACTCCCTAATAGGTTGGCATACCAAGTAAACCCCGAGGAGGCTAAGGAGTTAGAGCGGCAAGTGAACGACTTGATGAGCAAGGGGTATATCCGAGAGAGGCTTAGCGCTTGTACGGTTCTGGTCTTATTAGTCTCACAGAAGGATGGCTCTTGGAGGATGTGCATAGACTGGTGGGCCATCAACAACATTACAATCAAGTACCGACACCCAATCCCGAGGCTAGACGACATGCTAGATGAGGTAGGCGGTTCAACCCTATTCTCCAAAATTGATTTGAAAAGCAGTTATCACCAAGTGAGAATGAAGGAGGGTGCTGAATGGAAAACCCCATTCAAAATCAAACAAAGTTTGTAATGCCATTTTGGTAATGCCATTCGGTCTTTCTAATGGGTTGAGTACCTTTATGAGATTGATGAACCATGTTTTGCGGTCTTTTATCAACAAATTTGTGGTAGTATACTTTGATGACATTCTCATTTATAGCCAAAGTTGATTGATCATGTTCATCATCTAGAGCTTGTCTTGGAAACCCTTAGAAAGGAAAGGTTATATGCTAATCTCGCTAAATGCATATTTTGTGCTAATGAGTTGGTTTTCCTAGGCTTTGTTGTTAGCTCGCAGGGTTTGAAGCTAGATAATGAGAAGATCAAATCCATTGAGGAGTGGCCAAAACCGACAAACATTAGTCAAGTTACGATCTTTCACGGCTTGGCTAGCTTTTACCGCCGATTTTTCATGAACTTTAGCACTGTGGCTGCACCTCTTACCTCGGTCATCAAGAAGAATATGGGTTTTAGTTGGGGAAAGCCACAAGAAGAAGTTTTTCGTGAGTTGAAGCATCGACTTACTCATGATTCGTTACTAGCACTTTCGGATTTCTCCAAGTCATTTGAGATTGAGTGTGATGCCTCCGAAGTGGGGATAGGGGCCGTGTTGACTCAAGGAGGGAAGCCCATAGCATACTTTATCGAGCAGCTCTCTGGATCAATGCTTAACTATCCTACTTACGATAAGGAGTTATATGCACTAGTGAGAGCCATGGAGACTTTGAAGCATTTGAGAGGAATGTGTCATTCACACCGACCATGAAACTTTGAAGCACTTAAGAGGAATGTGTCATTCACACCGACCATGAAACTTTAAAGCACTTGAGAGGGCAAACATTACCTCTTGGCCAAGGAATGCGTCATTCACATCGACCATGAAACTTTGAAGCACTTGAGAGGGCAAAAAAATCTCAAGAAGAGGCGCGCCAAATGGTTAGAGTTCATTGAAGCATTTCCATATGTTATCATGTATAAGAAAGAAAAAGACAATATTATAGCGTACCGCCTTGATATCAACCATGGAGGCCAAGGTTCTAGGTTTTGAGAGTATCAAGGAAGTTATGAGACTGATCCGGAATTAGGCGCATGCTATCAAGGAAGAGGAAAAGAGTTGTCTTACAAGTTCTATACGCATGATGGGTTTGTCTTCAAGGACAAGTGACTATGTATCCCCAAGGGTTCGATTAGAGAATTACTTATGCAAGAAAAGCATGGAGGGGGGTTAATGGGTCACTTTGGTAACAAGAAGACTTTGGATATGCTTAGGGAACACTTCTATTGGCCAAAGATGCGATGTGAAGTTGAGAGTTTTATTGATCTAACCTATCTAGACAAGCTTCTCATCACAGATTAGACTGCACGGACTTGTATGGATCAGTACGGATCATGACCGTATAAGTTGAGGGAAGGTCTTCAAATGGCTCAAAGATGAATGATAGTTATGTGAAAAACTCGGGTTAAGAGTACTTTAAGGTTCGTGCAAAACTTGGGATAAAAAGAAGAGAATATAGCCGTTTAAAGAAAGGGGACCATTGGTGCCTTATCTCTTGATTTAAAAATTCAAAATAAGAGAATTGTCTATCCTTATGTGCCAGCTAGCAAGGACGAGCATCTAATTCTTGTCTCCTATTTGTTTTGCCTTTTGCTTTATGCTTTTCTCTTTGTCTATATTATGTAGCCTTTGTGCAAACAATGAAATCAATGGAATAAAGCTTTATTCTCTCTCATTCTCCACGAATTCTCTCTAGAAATCTCTCTAAGTCTTTCATATTCTAACATGGTATCAGAGCAAAGATCTTCATGGGTTTGAGCTTTGCTATATTGATTCTCTATTCTTGTTACTAAATCTCGTTTTTCTTCAAAATCTCTTCATTTCATTCTAAAATCTTGTTTCACAAATCTATCTCCATTTCTCATCTTCTATCATCAGCTCTTATCACATTACTAGCTACTTTCACTCTGAGAGTTATTCCTCAAATCCATTGGTGCTGAGTTGTGAAAGTTGCTAGTTTTGTGAATAAATATCCATCTCTCTTTTCATATGATTAGCTATTTTCACTCTGAGAGTTATTCCTCAAATCCATTGGTGCTGAGATGTTAAAGTTGCTAGTTTTGTGAATAAACCATTAAAATCTTGAAATCATAAACTATGGAGAGCAACAAACCTGTAGTTATTCCGGTTACTCTTAAAGGCTCTAACTACTTATTATGGGCAAGAACAACAAGAAAAACTCTGTGTGGAAGAAAAGGAATGTGGGATCACATCACAAATACCACAGCTTCAAAAGGAATCACACAAGCTAAAGAAGACAAAGAAATCAAAACAGATGAAGAAGAGCAATGGTTTCAAGAGGACCAAGCGGTCTTTGGCCTCCTTCAAAACTCACTTGATGCTCCAATCTTGGAAGCATATTCTTACTGTGAATCTGCAAAAGAACTATGGGATACTCTCCACAATGTTTATGGAAACACCTCAAACTTGACTAGAGTCTTCGAGGTGAAAAAGACAATCAACAATCTGTCCCAAGAAGATCTTGAATTCACCAATCACTTTTCGGAAGTTAAGGTCTCTTTGGGCAGGACTAGAAATGCTGAGACCAAGCACTAAAGATCCAAACGTGAATTGATGAAAAGAGGGAACAAGACAAAGTATTCGGCTTGCTTCTTACATTAAACTCGAGCTACAATGATCTTATCAAACATTTCCTTAGAGATGATAAGCTTCCAACTCTTGATGAAGTCTGCTCTAAAATCCATAAAGAACAAGGGTCATTTGGCTTATTTGGTTGTAGCAAAGGATATCTTCACTTGGTAAAAAAAGCTGAGCTTCCCACAACAAACAAAGGAAGATATCAAGGCAACAACTTCAACAAAGATTACAAGCCTCCAATTTGTAGTCACTGTAAGAAAAGGGGTCATCTCAAAGAAAGGTGCTTCTTTCTTTATCCACATTTAAGGCCAACTACTCCAAGAGCAAACTTGATACAAGAAGCCGGAACAATCAAACTCAAGCAAGCGCTTCTAAACCGACTGAAAAAGTGGCAATGACAGCCTCTTATGGAAATATAGTGAAGAAATCAGACCTTGAGTCACTCATCAAAGCCATCTCCAACTTAAACTTATTCCGTATCACTCAATTTGCATAAAACCTAGTAATCATTGGTAGTTGATTCTGGAGGATCTCATCATATGATTAGCAATTCTAATTTGCTTAATGACATTAAACCCACCAATGGAAACGTAGTGATTGAAAATGGAGATAAAGTTCCGGTTAAGGGAATTGGTGATTTAAAATTGTTTAATAAATCATCTAAAGCATTCAATATGCCTACATTCACCTCAAACTTATTATCCATAAAAAAGGATGACTAATGATTTGAATTGTTATACTATTTTTGGTCCTAATAGTGTTCAGTTTCAGGATATTGAGAGTGGAGAAGTGCTCGGGCAAAGAGATACTAAAGGAGACTTATACATTTTGAAAGATGCATCTCCAAGCAACACTGTTATATAGTTTAATTCATGCTTAGAAAATAATGCCTTGTGGCACTTTAGATTAGGACATCCTCACATTAGAGCTCTTGAACTAATGATGCCTAATATTTCGTTTAATAATTCTAGTTGTGAAGCTTGTATCTTAGGAAAGCATTGCAAATCTGTATTCCTGAAATCAAGTACTATCTATGAAAAATGTTTTGACTTAGTACATTCAGATGTATGGACTTCACCATGCTTAACAAGAGATAATAAGAAACATATTGTCACATTTATAGATGAGAAATTAAAATACACTTGGATTACAGTACTTCCAACTAAAGACAAAGTGTTTGATGCATTTCTCAACTTCCAGAATTATGTGACTAATCAATTTAATGTCAAATTGAGAGTACTAAGGTCGGATAATGAAGGGGAATACACAAGCAATAAATTCAAAGATCACTTGGCTAAACATGGAATCATTCATCAAACAAGTTGCCCCCCATACTCCACAACAAAATGGAGTGGCTGAGAGAAAGAACCGACAACTGATGGAAGTAGCAAGTTCCATGATGTTTCATTCAAATGTACCAAAGAAATTTTGGGGAGATGCAGTGATGACTGCTTGTTACCTTATCAACCGGATACCAACAAGTATTCTGAATGATTCATCACCTTTTGAATTAAACCAAATAAAACCCTCATTTGATCACTTGAGAGTGTTTGGATGTGTGTGTTTTGTTCTGGTTCCGGAAGAGGAAAGAAACAAGCATGATATGAAGAGTGTAAGAAGCATCTTCCTTGGGTACTCAACAACATAAAAAGGATATACGTGCTATAATCCAGCCACTGATCAAATGCTAGTATCCAGAGATGTGAAGTTTATGGAAAATCAAGGGTACTATGACAAGATGGAATGGGATGGTGTAAAAGACTTGGTACACTCCAGATCTGACCGAGCAGCCAGTTTGAAGTTCGTATTGGTTCACCTTGGTACTTCCTCAACAACCAATCTGGGAAACACAAATGATCAAGAAAGGAACAAAGAAATTACGGCTGAAACTGAGATTCATATGGATGAAGAAGATAACAATCAATGGGGAGCTGAACCAAATTTTCCCACAATGGAGAACTCGAAACAAGAAGAATCTGGAACTGAAAATCAACAAGATCAAGTAGAAGAACAACCAGCTAAAGAAATTGTCCCACTAAGAAGAAGCACAAGACAAAAGTTTGGTCCGGAGCATTGGAAGCAAACTAGAGTTTATTACAATAATAAAGCGGTCTCTTATCCAATTCAAGATGTATGTTCACTTGCCCTCTTGCCATCAAATCATCAAATGTTTCTTGGCAAAATTGATAGCTATTATATTCCTCAAAGCTATAAAGAAGTAAAAGAGAGTGAAAGACAGATTGCCCCTATAGATGATGAAACTGGAGCAATGACAAAGAACCATACTTGGGATGAAGCTGAGTTACCTCAAGGAAAACGAGTTGTGAGTTCTCGATGGGCATTTACCATTAAGTATCAAAGTAATGGAGAGATTAAAAGGTATAAGGCTCGTTTGGTGGCAAGAGGCTTCATTCAAAGTTATGGGAAAGATTACAAGGATATCTTTGCTCCGGTAGCCAAATTACACAGAGTTAGAGTTGCTTTGTCCATTGCCACCAATCTCTCATGGGACTCATGGCAAATGGATGTGAAAGAAGCTTTCTTAAAAGGTGAATTAGAAGAAGAAATCTACATTACTCCACCACCAGGTCTTGAAACCACCATTACTCTGGGAAAGGTTTTGAAGCTTAGGAAGGCAACAATGGACTCAAACTATCCCTAAGAGCCTAGTATCATAAAGTTAGATTCACCTTGACAGCCAAAGGATTCAAAAGATCAGAGGCTGATCACACTCTATTTACACTCCAAAGCACCAAAGATATCATTGTAATCCTCATTTATGTAGATGATATAATTATCTCTGGAGATGATAAGGAAGATATCATAGAAACCAAGACATTTCTCAAATCTATGTTTGGTAAAAAAGATCTTGGAGAACTAAAGTACTTTCTAGGGATTGAAATAAGTCGTTCTCCGGAAGGCTTATTCACTTCTCAAAGAAAGTACACACTTGATTTGTTAAGTGAAACAGGGAAACTAGGAGCCAAACCAGCAAAAACACCACTTGAATAGGGCTACAAGGTCAAGCAAAAGGGGGAGAAAGAGAAAGATGATCCACTTGACAAACCATATGTTGATCCTTCTCAATACCGACGGCTTGTAGGTAAGCTCATTTATTTAACAATTACTAGACCTGACTTGTGTTTTGTCATGAACTAGGTAAGCCAATACATGAAGGAGCCTACGGTCTATCATTGGAATATGGTTAAAAGGATTCTTCGGTATCTCAAAGGGTCACTAGGACAAGGCATCTAGATGGAAAAGAATGCAAATACATAGATCGTTGCCTATTGTGATGCTGATTATGCTGGAGATACCATTGATAGAAAATCAACCACCAGCTATTGCACCTTTGTTGGAGGTAACCTGGTTACTTAGAAGTGAAAGAAACAGATTGTGGTGTCTTGTTCAAGTGCTGAATCGGAGAATAGGGCAATGAGGAAGCTTACAAACGAGTTAGTATGGCTGAAAGCTTTACTAAAAGATTTGGGTATTGAAATCTCAACACCAATCACCATGCATTGTGATAATCAAGCGGCAATCCATATAGCAACAAATTCAGTCTTTCATGAAAGGACAGAGCATACTGAGGTTTACTGCCACAAAGTGAGAGAGAAGATTAAAGAAGGGATCACTCTTCCATGTTTTACAAGAAGTGAAGATCAGCTTGCTGACATCTTCACCAAGGCTGCTAGTCTCAAATTTTTGAACTATATTTATAGCAAACTCGGACTAGTAGACCTTTCAAGACCTTGACAATGATTGCCTGTTCCGGGAAGACCACACTCTTTTTCCCTTACCAAGGTTTTGTTCCGCTCGCTTTTCCTTGGTAAGGTTTTTATAAAGAGGTGGTAGTCCTGGTTCCCAAACTTAGCCTTCACTCCATCACTTCGGCTAAGTTTGAGGAGGAATATTGATTAAACCTATCTAGACAAGCTTCTCATCAAGGATTGAACCGTACTGACTTGTACGGATCTGTATGGACCATGACCGTACAAGTTGAGGGAAGTTATCCAAATGGCTGAAATATGAAAGATAGTTATGTGAAAAACACGGGTTAAGAGTACTTTAAGGTTCGTGCAAAACTCGGGATAAAAAGAAGAGAAAATAGCCGTTTGAAGAAGGGGGACCATTGGAGCCTTATCTCTTGATTTCAAAATTCAAAATAAGGGAGTTGTTTATCCTTATGTGCCAACTAGCAAGGACGAACGTCCAATGCTTGTCTCCTATTGGTTGTGCCTTTTGCTTTATGCTTTCCTCTTTATTTATATTATGTAGCCTTTGTGCAAACAATGAAACCAATGGAATAAAGTGTTATTCTCTCTCATTCTCCACGAATTCTCTCTAGCAATCTCTCTAAATCTTTCATGCTTGCCTGTTCCTGGATGACCACACTCTTTTTCCTTTACCAAGGTTTTGTCCCACTGGGTGGTATGGTTTTTTTAATGAGGTGGTAGTCCTGGTTCCCAAACTTAGCCTTCACTGCATCACTTCAGCTATGTTTGAGGGGGAGTATTGATCAAACCTATCTAGACAAGCTTTTCATCATGGATTAGACCGTACGGACTTGTACGGATCCGTACGGACCATGACCGTACAAGTTGAGGGAAGGTCTCCAAATGGCTCAAAGATGAAAGATAGTTATGTGAAAAACTCGGGTTAAGAGTACATTAAGGTTCATGCAAAACTCGGGATAAAAAGAAGAGAATATAGCCGTTTGAAGAAAGGGGACCATTGTAGCCTTATCTTTTGATTTCAATATTCAAAATAAGAGAGTAATCTATCCTTATGTGCCAGCTAGCAAGGAGGAGTTTCCAATGCTTGTCTCCTATTGGTTGTGCCTTTTGATTTTTGCGTTTCTCTTTGTCTATATTATGTAGCCTTTATGTAAACAATGAAATCAATGGAATAGAGCTTTATTCTCTCTCATTCTCCACGAATTCTCTCTAGCTATCTCTCTAAATCTTTCATATTCTAATAAGGTTTTGTGAGAAGTGTTTTGTTAGCAAGAAGGCCTAGCCAAGGGTGCATCCGTATGATTTATATCTCCCATTGTCGACCGATTTTCCAAGATGGCACATTTCATCCCATGCTCAAAGACGAATGATGCTACACAAACCGCTAACTTGTTCTTTAAGGAAGTAGTCAAGTTACACGGTATCCCAAGAACCATTATATCGAACCGAGACTCAAATTTTTTAAGTCAATTTTTGCGGTCACTTTGGAGAAGGCTAGAGACTAAGCTTGTGTTTTCTACCACGTGCCATCCTTAAACCGACAGCTAAACAGAAGTCATCAATAGGACTCTCGGTACTCTCTTTAGGACCACCATAGGCAAGAACATGAAGACTTGGGTAGAGTGCCTTCCATTTGTCGATTTTGCATACAACCAGGCTTCACACTCGGTGACAAAACTTTCACCATTCAAGATCACCTACGGTTTTAAGCCTTTTGACTCCATTGGATCTCTTGCCACTATCATCAAGCTAGCTTGCCAATCAAAAAGGAGTTTCTAAGGCCGAACACGTGAAGAAGTTACATGAGAAAGTACGGGTGAACATTGAACAAAGGACAGAGCGCTACGCGAGACACGCCAACAAAGGACGCCAACATGTGACCTTCAAACTAGGAGATTTGGTCTGGTTACATTTTAGAGCTTAGAGGTTCCACCATCTACGGAAGAAAAAGCTTGCGCCCCGAGGAGATGGGCCATTCAAGATCATGGACAAAATCAACGTCAATGCCTACCACCTCGAGCTTCCAGGTTAGTTTAATGTCCCTACTACTTTTAATGTGGCTGATTTGGCTCCTTTTGATGTAGGTGATGATCCGGATTTGAGGGTAAAAACATAATGAAGAGGGAGAGAATGATGGGGCCCCGGTACCACCCGGAGAACAAGAAGAGGAACCCGAGACTTTACTTGAGAAAGAGAAGAGCTCTGAAGCCCCGACAATGCCATCTGGAGTCATGAAGAAGAACAGCTCAAGCGTCTCTAGGGCCAAGTTCAATGCCTACATACAAAGAGCCCTTAGACATGAGTAGAATAATCGAGAGCACACAAGTAGCACCCGAGGCTCACCAACCCTAGAAGACTCCCGGGAGTTGAATTGCTTTGGAAGGCATGAGTTTTGTGTCTTCACTATTTCAATGAAGTGAAGACACCCTTAAGACGTCAAATTATTGTACTCTTTTTCTCCACCTCGGGTTTTTCCAAAGGGTTTACTAAGAAGGTTTTTAATGAGGCAAGATCTCTTGATGCATCATATTCTCTTCCATTGTTTATCATACTTGGAAATCCATATGACAAGTCAAGATAGGTAAAGGATGTGATTCTATTTCCCAAGAAGGAACTTGTCTAGAATAAACCTTCTTTTCTTTGTCTTTGAACCATTTAAGATGTTTTAGTTTGAATTGCTATTAAGAAGTCCAAATTATGAGGATGTTAGAATATTTGGACCTTTTAGTAATAAGTTTAAGTCAGACCTAGAGGCTCCATAAAAAGCCTCTGAAAACTCTTGTAATGCATTTTGGACCCCTTGGACATAAAAATTTGAGAATTTTTCTCTCTTTTCTTCTTGTGAGATTCAAGAACCTTCTTCACGCTTTGAAGCCTAGCCCGGCATAGAGGTTGCGTTGTATCAAGAGATTGACACTCCTCTTGTGGTTCATGCCTCATTCCATTTCTCTATCCTTTCCATGGCTATACCTTGGTCGAAGCATCTCCTCGGGTGTAGCACCAACACTTCCGTTTTGTTCATCTCTTTGCCTAGGAGCTAGATGGAGTATCTCTCTTCTACTCAGATCCATCTCCACTGTTCATCCCTTTGGTAGAACTCAAGATTCAAGTTTTCGGAGCCACATCATCTTTGGTATCAAAGCCGAAGATTCCTACAAAGAGGGTGTATCGTCTATCTTCTATCTTTGTTGCATATTTCTAGCATTTTGTGTTTGCATTTTCTTGTATTTCTTGTGTTCATTTTTCCATTTCTTTAGGACTGCATTTGCATCATAAAACCTTTGAAAAATCTCATTAAAATGTTATTTCATGCATCTAGATAGAAGGTCGGTTAAGTAGTGAGTCATTTTGCATTAAACGTTTTGGAGCATTTTATCATTTTTTGCATAGCTTGTTCATCTTGTGTTCTTGATGTTAAAGGTGATTATTGTTTGATGCTTTCCTTTGATCCAAAAATGTCATGTGCACGTTGCCTTGTTTGTTTGTCCTAGGAATAATGAATCTAGACATGTTTTAGAGTTGTCCTAAGCGCCAATTCAAATTTTCCCTTTGTGGTCCTAAACCACCTTTTATTTTTAATGACTTAGGGGTGTCTTCACACTTGTGTGATAGTGAAGACACACTGACCTTGCTTCCCAAATCTGTTCCTAGTCCCAGAGATTCAAACGTGGGTGAGAAGCTCTCGAAGCTCTCGAATGATCTCGAATGATCCGGATCGAAAGTTCTAGTCGGTATGCTCTGTGCGGATGCTCTCCAAACTCTTCAACGGGCTGGCTCCTCTTAGTGCTAATTGTTGTGTTGACTCACTTGACTACTCGGGCTGATATACACACTTTCCTAGATCAAAAGGAAATCCTCGGAGGCTCATAGATGGTCTCCAAGTTCTAGCTTCCGTGTATATAAGCTTGGACCAATGTATCTCTTCAATTTAAAGAGGATAATAGTGACAGCTGATCCGTTTGATCCTTCGACTGTGAGAACATGGGAGAACCTTTACATCACATTCTAGTTGTAGTTGAGACTCTCCTGTACGCCATAAAAATGTTTGGGATGCACCAAACTTGCAATATATCTTGTAAGTAACCTCTAGATTCCACCTGTCTGGGAGTGAATAGTTTGGTGTCTCCATTGGACCTGAGAGGTCTCTAACAACTCTCTGCTCATTGTACTCCTCCTTTACACCTGTGCATTTATCAAAATTTTCAACAGCAAGTAGTTGTACCAAACTACCAAGAGAATCCTATTTAGATACAACCGGAGGGCCTTTTTCCTTGGGCTTTGAGCGGAGGGCTGAGGTGGTTGTAGTTGTTGCTGCCTCAAGATGGCATGGAGATTTCATAATGATGTTTAGAAGCATCAGGGAGTCAAATTTTTCAACATAAGCATGATCTGGTGGCTTCCCTAGGCGGTACGGGTCATTTACCGACGAAAATAGCACTTGTGTTCCAACTCCTAAACCAGCTCAGTTGGAACCTGGTTTTCTTCTACAAATCGTCATATCTTGGCTTGTTTCCTGGTGAATCTCCAAGATTTGCTAAAATACACAAGTGGTTTTGAAGTTGGCACATACTTCCTCGTCTTGCTCTATGTTAACCAATTTGACACTTGGGACAGACAGTTTGGTTTGATCCTCGCTCTTCATTTTGTACTCAGCCCTATATAACTGCTTGTGGACCAGACTTGTTTCAGTTTGAGGGAAACTTGATTCCACTTTAATTGGAGCCGGTTGCTCTTAGCTTGGTTCCATGAAGCATTAGAGTAATGAGGTGTAATTGAAGTCTAATTTGGAATTGATTGAGCTCGGCTTTGAATAAAGCTAGTAGTTTCCTGCTTGACTTGCTGCTCTCTTAATCCCTTTTGAAACTCTTGTTGATATGTTATAGGCACATATAATCTCCTCATCATAAGCTTCATGATTCTCCAAGTAGGTACTGGTCCTTCTCTTCTCCTCGTCCTCTCGATCATTTCCATATTCCACAAGGTGAATGCATCATCCCTGAATTGAGATGCAGCATAAGTAACTTCATCTTGCTCGTTGTACTCATAGCACGCAAAGATGTGATCCATCCTTCCCTCCAACTTTAAATAAGCTTCCGGATCAACATCTCATGCAAATAGAGGGCTGTAAGCTTGTGGCTTGGAGCATGAGGTCTGTTGAAGATAACAAGAAGATAGCGTGTGTAGGAAGGCTAGACAAACACAAAAGAGAAGAGGAAACTAGCTGTTGGAAAGGAATTGGAGGCAAGGAATTTCGGTTGAAACAAGACCCGGTCTGAAAGTCAATTGCTTGAGATGAACCATGCTAAGAACCAGTGGACACTTACCAGCCCCTACTGCTCAGCCTAAAGAAGCAAACTTTGAAATCTCTCCCAAGCATGTTTTGCCATTTTAGGCTAAGCAGAGATTAGTAATTTACCTTGTGGATATTTCATTGTATTGGATGTATCTCTCTCTCATCTAGCTCGCCTATATCTTGTAAATGACTTAGAAGAAATAAAATCAAGAGATTAAAAATCAAACAACTATTCTTTCTTTTCTCTCTCACTTATCCTTCTCTAATACCTCTTAATTATCGATTCTACTCTCTAAAATCTACATGGTATCAGAGCATTTAAGATCTAAAACAAGTTCTTAAACTCTGTTTTATCATCTAATTCCCCTATTTTGGTTTATTAATCTCTTCTTTCTTTCAGTTTTACTTACCAAACATTTCTTTGCTAAAAACTATGGAGATG
Organism: Cardamine chenopodiifolia; assembly: GCA_963922655.1. Taxonomy (NCBI): domain Eukaryota; kingdom Viridiplantae; phylum Streptophyta; class Magnoliopsida; order Brassicales; family Brassicaceae; genus Cardamine; species Cardamine chenopodiifolia. Next base: position 8,272,313 of record OZ000476.1, on the reverse strand, counting down.
CAAAAGCAGATGAACTACCAGTTGTTTCAAAGGAAGCAACTACCTCTTGTGGTCAAGGACCACGAACACAGCCTTGAGAAGTAGAGGGTTGTGGGGATATGTGGAAATCTCGGAAGCAGCTGTTGAAGGAAGTGAAGCCAGTGATGGTAGTACAAAGGAGAAGAAATTAGAGCAAGAGGACCAACAGGTCCTTGCAGCGTTTTAGAGCTCTCTTTAGCCATCAATCTTGGCTGGTTACTCCTATTGTGAGACAGCCAAGGAGCTGTGGGAAACACTCAAAAGAGTGTATGGAGATATGTCAAATATCTCAAAGATTTTTGAAGTCAAGAAAGCCCTGAATGATCTTCAACAAGAGAGTAAGGCATTGAAGGATCTGTTTGGAATGTTTAGAGGACTGTGGGCAGAGCTAGAGATGCTTAGGCTGGTAACAAACTATCCCAAAGAGCTGAATGAGAGGAGAGAGCAAGACCAAGTATTTGGATTATTGCTCACGCTCAATGATTCGTACAAGAGCCTCATTCAACATATTTTGAGGTCTGACAAACATCCAACTCTAAATGAAGTATGTCAACAGATTCAAAAAGAAGAGGGAGCTAGAGGCTTATTCAAGCCAACAAGTGAGATAGCACATGGGGTGCAAAGAAACCAAAGCTATGGTAAAAGGAGGAACTTAGAATCTGAGCATTGCAAGATGAGAGGGCACACAAAGGAAAACTGCTGGACCCTTCACTAACATTTGAAGCCAACAAGGATGAGAGGAAATAACCAAGGAATTGGTCTTGGAACAAGGATTTTTGCTAGAAGTGCAAGTGTAGGAGATGATGGCTTAGTGAGGAAATCGGAATTGGAAGCCCTCATCAAAAGCATCTCTAAGCTAGCTGATTCTGGAAATCGGATCTTTATGGCACTCACGCCAAGGTCACCCAAGCAACAAGGTGTTCAACATGATCTTTCCCAATATCACCGAAGATAATAAAGGATGTGAAGCTTGTGTGTTAGGCAAGCAATGTATGCTAAGTGTTTTCCAGATTCCACAACTAAGTATGCTAAGTGTTTTGAGCTAATTCACTCTGATGTATGAACAACTCCATGTATATCCAAAGATTAATATAAGTATTTTCTCTTTTTATTGATGAAAAGTCTAAGTATACGTGGGTGACACTCATGAGTTCCGAGAGCCAAGTATTTGAATCCTTTGTGAAATTCTACAAGTATGTCGAATTACAATTTGGAACCAATATCAAAATTCTCAGAAGTGATAATGGGGAAGAATATCTGAGTAATCAGTTCAAAAATTTGTAGAAGAAAAGGGAATAGTGCACCAAATCTCATGTGCTTATACTCCTCAGCAAAACGGAGTATCGGAAAGGAAGAATAAGCACTTGTTGGAGGTAGCTAAGAGCATGATGTTTGATCGGAAAGTTCTAAAAAGCTTTTGGGGAGATGCCATAATGATAGCTTGTTAAGTCATCAACTGGTTACCAACACCAAACCTAAACAACAAGTCTCCATATGAGGTACTTAATGGAGTAAAGCCTAACATCAATCATCTCCAAGTATTTGGAAGTAAGTGTTATGTGCTTATCCCTGAGTCACAAAGAAGCAAGTTGGAGCCTAAAAGTATGAGATGTGTCTTTGTGGGATACTCAAGTACCCAAAAGAGGTATAAGTGTTATAATCAGAAACTAACAAGATTCATGTGTCAAGAGAAGTCCAATTTGAAGAGGAGAATGGATATTTTCAAAGTGAGAGTTGGAAAGACCTTGAGGAGATTGTTAGTTCATGTCTGGATAAGGCACAAGTACTAAGGAGCACTTTAGTGAGTGAAGATGGACAGAGAAGAGGCACAGATGACTTGGAAATTTCTTTTAATAGGACAGAAGATGAAGTAAAAGAAACCAGAAACGAGTTTCAAATCTCCGAGGAAAATGATTCAGCTCTCGGAGAATCAAGTGATACTAACAAATAACAATCAACCACAAGGAGAATACTTGATCATAGACCCTGAGAAAGAACTGATGCATCAGGAGGGTGAAGAAACCCAAGCCCAGAACCTATCTTAAGATGGAGTCAGAGGAGAAAATTTCATCAGGAAAATTGAAAAAATACAAGGGTTTACTTCAATGGTATATCTATGGTTCAACAAGATAACACAAGGATTGAGGCGTGTTTAGTGTGAGTAGGGGATGTTCTGGGCGTACGTCAGGCTTTGACCCTGATCCTATAGACGACACCATCTCTCCCTCATCTACTAAGCAATACAACTTACAAGAAGAAAATCTAGTCGTTACAACCATAAGGTATCCTATTGAAGCCTATTATTCTACAATTCATTTACTGGATAAGGATCAAGCATTTTTTAGTGCAATTGATGAGCAATTACCAACAATCTATGAAGAAGCTTGTAAAAGCAAAGTGTGGGTTGAGGCAATGGAAGAAGAAATTGCCTCATTGATCAGAAATAATACTTGGAGCATGATGTAGTTGCCTAAGGGAAAGAAAACTATGGGCTGTAGATGGGTCTATACGATTAAGTACAAGAGCACATGAGAGATAGAGAGGTACAAAGCTCGGCTGGTGGCTAAGGGATATACACAAGTCTACATGGAAGACTACACCGAGACATTTGCACCAGTTGCCAAACTTCACTATGTCCGAGTTCTCTTGTCGATTGCCATAAATCTCTCATGGGGGTTGTGGCAAATGGATGTAAAAATGCATTATTGCAAGGAGACTTAGAAGAAGAAATTTACATGGTGGCTCATCAAGGATATGACCAGAAGCAAGGCCAAGTATGTAAGCTAAGAAAGGCAATTTATGGTTTCAAGCAGTCCCCGAGAGCTTGGTACCAAAGATTAAGTGGCTGCCTTGAAGAGGAGAATTTTACAAAATCAGAAGTTGAATTCTCTCTATTCACCAAATGAGGAGAAAAAAGGGATCATAGTGATTTTGGTTTATGCTGATGACATCATAATCACTGGTAATGATGAAGAGGGCATTCTAAGGACCAAGGAACTCTTGAAAAAATCATTTTACATAAAGGATTTAGTGGAGCTAAAATATTTACTTGGAATTGAAATAATGATATCGGGGGAAGGGATGTTTATCTCTCAAAGGAAGTATGCTCTGGATCTCTTAACCAAGATTGGAAAGCTCGTAGGAAGGCCTGCAAAGACTCCTATCGAAGACGGGTACCAAGATCTACTTTACAATCACACGTCTTGATATTAGTTTTGTAGTGAATCGTGTGAGTCAACATATTCAAGTCCCAAGAGTGCATCAATGGAATATGGTAGAAAGAATACTGAGTCCCAGGAAGACAATAAAGGATGTGAAGTAGATATTTGCAATGAATCTATTTGAGATACTGAGATATCTCAAAGGGAGTCCAAGGAAGGGAGTGTGGCTTAAGTGTTGTGGGAACACAGAGCTGGTAGGCTACTATGATGTAGATTAGGGAGGTGATAAAAGAATAGGAAGTCCACTACTGGATACTGCAAATTCATTGGAGGTAATCTAGTGACTTGGAGAAGTAAGAAACAAAAGGTAACAGCCTTATCAAAACTAAAGGAGCAAACTTTGAAGTCTCTCCCAAGAATGTTTTGCCATTTTAGGCTAAGTGGAGATTAGTAATTTACCTTGTGGATATTTCATTGTATTGGCTGTATCTCTCTGTCATCTAGCTCACCTATATCTTGTAAATGGCTTAGAAGAAATAAAATCAAGAGATTAAAAATCAAACAAGTCTTTTTTGTTTCTCTTTTACTTATCCTATCCTTCTCTAATTCCTCTTAATTATCGATTCTACTCTCTAAATCTACAAGGTCTTCGGAATGGCTCCTGATCTTCATCATTCAATCCCAGCCTTCTTCTCGGTCTCATCCTCCTCAGCGGTGAAGGTTCCAGCTCTTTCTTGGATAAAACCTCTTGTCTTGATCCTTGGCGTGGTAGATCTTGGCGTGATGAAATTTCTATGCGCGCGAGCCTTTCTCCAAGCTGTTGTATTTGAAGTTGAATAGCAGGCATAGTGTCTCTTAAGTCTGGTGGTTTAGCTTTGTAGTGATCCATGTGTACGCAAAACAAGTAACCAAAACCTCTAAGTATCTCTTTGATATGCAATGGCTAGACTTTATAAGAGATAGTGCATATGCTTTTTAAATGATAAAATGATAGTTGCAAAAGTGGATAAGCCAATGCACATATCACAAAAGCACAAAAGCAAAAGTTGACTCAAAAGGAGGATGCTCTTAACAACAATGACAGCTTAGATCTTTAAGAGATAATGACGAAAGATGATATAAGAGATAAGGCTTAAAGCAAACAAGGACAACTCATGCAATGTTTTAAGAAAAAATGCCAAAAACTCTTGCACAATTTTAAGAGAAGAAGACAAATTATCAATCAGCATAAAAGCATAAAGCAATGACAGCTCATGTTAACTCCAAAAGCAACTATGGTTAATTCAACAAGGTGAGTGGTTAAATAATTCAGCTCAGCTCACACACAAAAGTAACTAAGGTTAACAAAGAGAAAAATCAAGGGTGAGGCGCAAAAGGACAGTTAAAGATGCTGAAAGAGAGGCTAAATGCCAAAACTCAAAAACAAAAGCAAATGTGCACCACTTAATTCAAATTTGAATTGCCTCTCTTTCTTTTAACCCTATATTGCGTTTAAGTTCAACTAAGCATGTGATAAACTCAACCTCTGATGGAGCCCCAGTACCATTGGGAGAACAAGAAGAAGAACCCGAGATCTTACTTGAGGAAGAGAAGAGCTCTGAATCCCCAACCATGCCATCTGGAGTCATGAAGATGAACTGCTCATGATTCTATAGGGCCAACTTCAATGACTATATACAAGGAGCCCTTAGACGTGATGAGAATACCCTAGAGCATCCAAGTAGAACCCAAGGCTCACCGACCATAGAAGACTCCCGGGAGTTAAATTTCTTTGGAAGGCATGAGTTTTGTGTCTTCACTATTTCATTGAAGTGAAGACACCCTTAAGACGTCAAGGTATTGTACTCTTTTTTCCCACCTCAGGTTTTTGCCTTAGAATTTACCAAGGGTTTTTTTTAATGAGGTAAGATCTCTTGATGCATCACATTCTCTTCCTTTGTTTATCCTACCTGGAAATCAACATGCCAAGTCAAGATAGGCAAAAGATGTGATTCTATCTCCCAAGAAGGAACTTGTCTATTTGCCAAGGAGCTAGATTTATACACGCTCATGGTCTTCAAGCTCCAAGCTTCATCTTCTCTTGGTGGTGTTGTGATGAAAGAGGTGAGAAACTCCAACCCAATCTTCACGGTATTACAATGATGGATCGTTGGCACCACAAGTGACGTACCCCAAGGGACTTGATCCAAGGACCTAGTGACGGATACTCGTCAGCATGACCTATGGCTCGGCTTGAAAGCCGGTTCCCGGTAGAGAAAGACTAAGGATAAGGATGGAGCAAAGAACCGAGGATGACTCGACCCGATCCTTAGCGAAAGAGAGGGAATGGAGTGAAGTGCGACACAAGGGGTATGGATCGTCCCTTGATATGGCAAGCCAGTAACGGTTCCAAGTCCAGCTCGAGGAAACGTGACCGGAGATGGAGATTCAAGAGAATGAACTCGATTGAAACTCAGAAGAGAAAAGACTCTAAGTAGTTTTTGATGCAAAAAGTGTAACCTTTCATTAATGGAGAGAAGCACCTTTTATAGGCATACAAGGAAGAATCTAGGTGTCCCAAATAAGGCCTTAAACGAACATACTCGTTTGGGCTGCTTAAAGATAAACAACACGAAAGCAAATACAAGACTTAAGTAAAAAAAACCCAAAACACGGGTGGGCTTCGGTTGGATAGAAACAAGCTTCGTCAATCTTCCTTGGCCCGGACGTTAAGAAGATTTAACCGAGCAAAGCGTGTTGCGCCAAGTATCCGTGCCTTCTTAAAAACCTATCCGGCAAACCTCATGGGATAAATCCGGACAGGGAAAAAGAGTGCATTTCTCTGGGCGTCTTAGATGCGTCTTCACCTTGTGATGGTGAAGACGCTTAGTTCCTTAGAGACAGTGTTGGTGCGGGCCGGCACGGTCGTGGTGATCTTATGGTCCATGAAGCGTTGTACCATTCGTACGAACTTGTCTCTATAGAGCTTGACCTTGTTTCTTTTGATGGGTCCAAGCGGAAGGACAGGAACCTCTATGGGTGAATCTTGATCGGGTGATGACAAGTCTGGGTGCTCGGCATCAGCTGTTTGTGGACTGGTCTCAGACGGGTCAAACTCGTCCGTGGAACGGGTAGCGATCGCGATCAGCACAGACATATCTGCAGAACGTTCTTCGGGATGGGTAGCGATCGAGCCAGACTTGTCTGCGGACTGTCCGGTAAGCAGGTTCCTGTAATCCCCACCCTCTTGTTGAGGTTTTGTTCTCAAAACTGATTCTTCATCATCTGCATGGAAAGGGGCTAAGTCAGTTATGTTGAACGTGGATGAGATGTTGTACTTACCTAGTAGTTCGATGCGGTAGGCATTGTCATTGATGCGCTCGAGTACTTGGAACGGTCTGTCGCCTCACGGGTTGAGTTTGGTCTTCCTTTGTTGAGGTAATCTTTTAGAATCTTTTGGGTCTGAAGTGAAGCTAGACCCAGTCGCCGAGTTGATAGACCATGCGCTTCCGACCCTTGTACGCTTACCGAGCATAGTGTTGGGTCCTCTTCTCGATGTTGGTTCGGACGGTTTCATGTAGCTTCTTGACGTAGGCCGCCTTATCGAGCCTCTCTTGGTTCTCAACCTCTCCCGGGGGTAGAGGGAGTAATTCCAGCGGAGTTAAGGGGTTAAACCCCTAAACTACCTCGAAGGGGGACTTTCTAGTTGTCGAGTGGATAGCCCAGTTGTGGGCGAATTCGACCAAGGGAAGAACATCAAGCCACACCATCTTATTGTTGTCTAGGGTCGCTCTTAGGAGAGCGCCGAGAGTCCCGTTCACGACCTCCATTTGACTGTCGGTTTGCGGGTGGCACTTGGTTGAGTAGAGTTGCTTGGTACCGAGTTGCTGCCACAAGATTCGCCAAGAATGACCAAGGAATTTGGGTTCCTGGTATGATCCAATGGTGTGCGGCAGTCCGTGAATGCGTATGATGTCACGGATAAAGTACTCGGCTATCTTGGTTGCGTCATGAGACTTGGAACACAGGATAAAGTGCGCTATTTTGGAGAAGCGATCGACGACCACCATGATCGTGTCTTTGCGGTCAATGACAGGTAAGCCGAGGACAAAGTCCATAGATAGGTTGACCCATGGTGCGGTTGGAATGGGCAATGGTGTGTACAAGCATTGGGGTTGGCTTCGAGATTTTGCCTTCTTGCACGCGAAGCACTTTGCACAATAATCTTCGACTTGGCACTTCATCCTTGGCCAATAGAAATGGCTCCGGAGAATGGAGAGAGTCTTGAGGGAACCGAAATGGCCCATGAGCCCGCCTTTGTGAGCTTCTCGGGTTAGGTGTTCCCGGATCAATCCTTGGGGAATGCACAGCTTCCGGCCTTTGAAGAGGAAGCCATCGTGGAGATAGAACTTGTGATATGGGTGGGTTCCTTAGCCTTGGTAGCAATCGCCGAGCTTGGGGTCTTGGTCGTATTGGGTCTTGATGCCTTTGAACCCCAAAACCTTCGCGTCTAAGGCCATGACTAAGGTATAGCGCCGAGAAAGTGCATTGGCGACAATGTTTTCTTTCCCCTTCTTGTATTTGATGGCATAGGGAAAAGACTCGATAAACTCAAGCCACTTCGCGTGTCGCCTCTTGAGATTCGTTTGGCCTTGGAGATGTTTGAGCTTTCGTAATCCATGTGGATCATGAACTCCTTGGCGGGGAGGTAATGTTCCCAGATTTCAAGGACCCTGACCAAGGCGTAGAGCTCCTTATCGTACGTTGGATAGTTGAGGGAGGCGCCGCTAAGCTTTTCACTGAAGTAAGCAACCGGTCAGCCGCCTTGAGTGTGGACCACTCCAATGCCGATGCTGGAGGCATCGCATTCTACTTTGAACGTCTGGTTGAAGTCCGGAAGGATGAGCAACGGGGCTCGGGTGAGACGTTCCTTGAGTTCGCGGAAAGCTTTGTCTTGGTCGGGTTCCCAATGGAACTCGGTGTTCTTCTTAATGACGGCAGTAAGGGGAGCGGCTATAGTGCTAAAGTCGCGCACGAACCGTCTATAGAAGCTAGCCAGTCCGTGGAAGTTCCGGACTTGGCTGATGCTTGCAGGAGTGGGCCATTCTTGGATTGCCTTGATCTTCTCTTCATCGACCTTGAGTCCTTGCGCACTCACAATGAAGCCTAGTAACATATTTCAATAGCACCAAAGACACATTTCTTAAGGTTGGTGTATAGGCCTTCCTTTCGAAGCATGTCCAAGACCATTTCAAGGTGGCCTAGATGATCGTTAAAGCAACGATTATAGACGAGTATAACATCAAAGTAAACAACCACAAAGCGATTAATAAAAGGGCAAAGGACGTGATTCATTAACCGCATAAACGTTGAAAGCGCATTGGAGAGGCTGAATGGCATGACGAGCCACTCGTAGAGGCCGAATGGGATGACGAGCTACTCGTAGAGGCCTTGCTTGGTCTTGAAAGCGGTCTTCCACTCGTCGCCTACCTTTATGCGTACTTGGTGGTAGCCGCTTATGAGATCGATCTTGGGGAAGATCGTTGAGCCGCTTAACTCGTCGAGTATGTCATCAAGGCAGGGAATGGGATGCCAGTACTTAATCGTAATGTTGTTGATGGCTCGGCAGTCCACGCACATCCTCCAAGATCCGTCTTTTTTTGGGATGAAAAGGACTGGTACGGCACAAGAGCTGAGGCTCTTCCGAACGTAGCCTTGATTCAGGAGCTCAGAGACTTGGCGTTCCAACTCCTTAGCCTCTATGGGATTGACTCGGTAGGCTGCTTGGTTCCACATTGGAGCACCGGGTATGAAGTCGATCTGGTGCTCAATGCCTCGGAGAGGAGGCAGATCGGATGACATCTCATTGGGGAACATATCTTGGAAGCATTCTAAGACTTGTTCGAGCTCTCGGGGAATTGGCCGGTCCGTGGCGGAGTTGCTCAGGTTTTTGTTAGGAATTATGAGGATTACCCCGTGGGGAATGGATTTCCTCATAGTACTCGCCTTGATGGGAAAGTTAGACTTGTCCGGTGTTCCTGGGGCGAGTTTGGCCTGGAGTTCATTGACTTGGGTAGGCGTAGGAGGGGCTAGGCATACTCGCTTGCTATCGTGAAGGAATGAGTAGTGGTTGGTTCATCCGTTGTGAGTGACGCCCTTGTCGAATTACCAAGGACAGCCTAGTAGGAGGTGGCTAGCTTGCATGGGGACCACGTCACATAGTACTTGGTCCTTGTATTGACTGATGCTAAAAGGTATGGTGACTTAGTCGGCAACTTGGATGATGGACTTGTCGTTGAGCCATTTGAGCTTGTACAGGGCCGGATGCTTGGTGGTGGGAAGACCGAGTTTCTTGACCATGTCGAGGGTGGCCACGTTGGTGCATGACCCATTATCGATGATTAGACCGCATATTTTTCCGTTGATGGTGCATCGCGTGTGGAAGATGTTCTCACGCTGGCTTGGGTCTTTCGGGGTCGGGACGGTACTAAGGATTCATCGGATCATTAGGAGTTCACCTTCATCTGGGTATTCCACTTCCTCGGGCGTGAGGACTTCATCTTCCACGGGCTCGGGTTCTTCATCTTGTGATTCGTAGTCGCCCTCGGGGGTAAGGATCATGGTCCGCTGGTTGGGACAATAGCGTGCGTAATGCCCATGGCCTTGGCATTTGAAACAGACGATATCGCAGGATCGGATGGCTTCGGGTGCTCGTCGGGGATTTGGCCGAGGATTTTCTCAGGCTAGCTCGAGGTTTCTCGGTTGAAACTTGGATTCGACTAAGGCCAGACAGAGTTTTTCTTGTCCGTAGATAGGTTGAGCACTCGGAGAAGCGTTCGGAGTCCAAGTAGGGAGCCCTTGGTCGGCTACGATTCACACTTGCGGCTTTCCTTTTGACTTGTTGCTCCACTTGTATGGCCAAATGAAACAACTCCTCAAACCCTCCATAGAGCCTTCCGCCTTTCGAGTTATTCGGTCTTGGAGGCCGTCGAGGAACTAGGCCATTAGCGTTTCCTTGGACTCCTCGAGTTGAAGCTGGTTCCAAACGTGTTCAAATTCTTCGTAATATTCTTCGACCGTCTTGTTGCCTTGGGTGAGTCGCCAGAATCGTTTTTGTAATTTTCGGTGATAGACGGGAGGCATATAGCATTGTCTCATGACATATTTCATGACTTCCCAGGTTGGAGTCGGCCCTTTTGGGTTGCTGCGTCGGTCGGCCATTTACGGTCCCACCAAGTAAGGGCGTGATCCGTGAGTTGAGTAGTCACGTAAGCGATCTTCCTTTGTTCGTTGTACGCATAGCAATCGAAGATATGGTCCATCCTTTGCTCCCAGTCAAGGTAAGCCTCGGGGTTTACTCGTCCGGCAAAGGTCGGTGCCACGAGCTTGAGGCTAGGAACGTGCGGCCAAAGGACGGGTTCTTCAGGACCTTCATCGTTAAGGCCAGCTCGTTGCCAAGGCCTCATTCTTCTCGGGAGATACAGATCCATCTCATCTTCGGTTAAGTGATCGGGGTTGTGCTTATGCTGGTGTCGCATGGCCGGGTTACCCTCGGGTCGTTGCTCAGGCAAGCCGACCCTTAGTGGAGGCGTGAGGTAGCCATGATGTTGGAGTGGAGCCTTGACCTGGTTTAGTCTCTCCTCGATGTGGTGGAGTTGGTTCTGGATGGCGGTTAGGATGGCGCCAATCTCTGGTGGCTCGGGTGGGGGTTCCATGACTCAAGGGAGATCGAGTCGCGGAACGGGTCAGACAGGTGATAGAATAGGACAGACGATCTGTCGGGTGTTGGAGCGGGTAATTTATGGAGACGGAACGGATTAGAACAGAACAGAACAAACGGTATGGGTAACAAAACGAGACAGACGGTTTGCCGGGTGCCAGAACGGGTGATAACTGGAGACATAACAGAACGATGGTACATGTAACTAAACGGTCTGCCGGGTGCCAGAACGGGTGCCAGACAGGGAATGACCTGGTAAGAAGTTTAAAACATGAGGCGGGGTAAAAGTACAAGGTTAAAGTTAAAGCAGGAAAGAGAAAATGCAAGAACTAAGGACAAGGTTGCACGGAAAAGAACACGCGGCCCGGCATATTTTCGTATACACGGATGGGTCCAAATGTGGTAAACTTTTCTCGAAGCGACGCGCTAAGGACAGATTAAAAGAGACAATAAGAATGAAAAGGACGGTCAGGAATAAAAGGACAAGGACAGTATTAATCAAGCTTATCATCAAGGGAGCTTAGGGAAGATGGTTGGATTTGGGTGTCCGTACAAGTCCGTACGGTCTTGTACGGCCGTACGGATCCGTACAAGGCCGTACAAGACCGTACAACCTTAGCGAGCCTCCAGAACATTTAAGGAAGCCTTCGAGAGTCTTCTAGAAGCTTGGAAACGTTTGGACCATGCACCAAGCCACTTGAGTGTCCAGGTGCATTGGCACCTTGTCCTTGGTCTTCCTTCTTATCCATTTGGTCAAGGAAGGGGCTAGAAACAGGCTGGCATGGTCAAGGACGCCCAAAGACTACACTCCTATTGGCTGGTTCAAATTAAAGTTAAACCTAGGTTCCGTTGTAATTCTCCTATAAATATGCTATGTATTTCGCAAAGATCAATAAGAAATTCTTCTCTAATATTCTACTATGGTGTTTCTTCTAGTTTATCTGAAAAGCTCTCATTTATAATCTTTAAAATCTAACATGGTATCAGAGCATTGATCTTGCTCCTATCTATTCTGCTTTATTCTTGGTTATTCTCCATCATTCTCCATCATTTCTCCATCATTTCTCCATCATTTCTCCATCAGTTCTTGTCATTTCTACTCATTCTCCACGTTTTTCTTCTTTATTTTCTCCTTTCTCATGCTGCTAGCTTCATTTCTCTCTGAGAGAAATTCCTCAAATCCATTGGTGCTGAGTTGAGAAAGTTGCTAGCTTTGTGATTTTCACTTCATTTTCTTCCTTTCACGTTGCTAGCCTCATTTCTCTCTGAGAGAAATTCCTCAAATCCATTGGTGCTGAGTTGAGAAAGTTGCTAGCTTTGTGATTAAACACCAAGAAAATCATGGAAAATCTAAAAACCATGATCATTCCGGGTACCCTCAAAGGGAATAATTACTTGCTGTGGGCAAGAACAACTAAGACTGCTTTGTGTGGAAGAGGTTTGTGGAGACACATTGAGATCACACAAAACCCTAAAGAAGACACACAAGATGAAGAAAATGAGACCAAGACCAAGGAGGAAATCAAATGGTTTCAAGAAGACCAAACGGTTTTGGGTCTCCTTCAAAACTCACTAGACCCATCAATCCTAGAGGCATACTCCTATTGTGACACTGCAAAGGAGCTTTGGGATACACTAAAGAATGTCTACGGGAACATCTCCAACTTGACCCGGGTCTTCGAAGTAAAAAGGCCAATCAACAATCTCAATCAAGAGGATCTAGAATTTACTCAACACTTTGGGAAATTTAGATCTCTTTGGGCTGAATTAGAGATGTTACGTCCAAGCACAAAGGATTTTTCAATCATTGAAGAAAGAAGAGAACAAGATAAGGTCTTCGGTTTGCTTCTCACACTCAATCCGGCGTTTAACGACCTCATAAAGCATATCTTAAGATCGGAGAAGCTCCCTAGACTTGATGAAGTTTGTGCACAAATTCAAAAGGAACAAGGGTCCTTTGGTCTCTTTAGTGGTAAACAAGAACTCCCAATGGCCAATAAGGGCAATTACCAACCAAATCAAGGCTACAAAGGCAAGAATAGGAAAACATGCGATCATTGCAAGAAGGATGGTCATACAAAGGAGGATTGCTGGATCCTTCATCCACATCTCAAGCCCAAAGATTGGCATCCAAGGGAATTCAAGCCAAGAAAGTTCCAAGCTCATCAAGCACAAGAAACGCCAAGCTCATCAAACTCAACAAAACAACCTCAAACCGAAAGCTTGAAGCAAGGAGATGAGATGGCCATGGTAGCATATTCAAATGACGTGGTGCGCAAGTCAGACTTAGAAGCACTCATTCGATCCATCGCCGCACTAAAGGAGTCCGGTATCACATACTTTGCTACTAAACCTAATAAGACTAGCACTTCTCTTGTTATTGATTCTGGAGCTTCTCATCACATGATTAGTAATCCAAATTTGATTAGTAACATTAAAACTGCTAGTGGAAATGTAGTGATTGCTAATGGTGATAGGATACCGGTTAAAGGAATAGGAAGTTTAAAACTATTTGACAAAGAATCTCAAGCTTTCTACATGCCATCTTTCACTTCGAATCTTGTATCGGTTAAGAGAGCTACTACTGATCTTGATATTAAAACCGGAAGGGTTCTTGGAGAAGGAAACACAAAAGGAGACTTATACATCTTAGAAGATTCTTCAAGCAATCCTACTTTATCAAGTTTTAATTCATGCATAGCTAGTAGTTCTAATGCAATATGGCACGCTAGATTGGGACATCCTCACTCGCGTGCCTTGGAAATAATATTGCCTAATATTTCGTTTAATAACTCGGTTTGTGAGTCTTGTATTTTAGGAAAACATTGTAAAAGTGTATTTCCTAAGTCCTCTACCATATATGAAAAATGTTTTGATTTGGTCCACTCGGATGTATGGACTTCCCCATGTTTATCAAGAGATAATAATAAGTACTTTGTGACATTCATTGATGAAAAGTCGAAATACAGTTGGATCACCTTAATGCCATCTAAAGATAGAGTATTTGACGCTTTCATTAATTTTCAGAACTACATTACTAATCAATTCAAAACAAATGTTAAGGTACTTCGAACGGATAATGGAGGGGAATATACAAGCCACAAATTCAAAGAACACCTAGCTAAGCATGGAATAATCCACCAAACGAGCTGCCCATACACACCTCAACAAAATGGTGTAGCTGAAAGAAAGAATAGACATCTCATGGAAGTAGCTAGAGCTATGATGTTCCATTCCAACTTGCCAAGAAACTTCTGGGGAGATGCAGTCATGACGGCTTGCTATCTTATCAACCGAATTCTAACAAGAGTCCTAAAGGACGTCTCTCCCTTTGAAGTTTTAAATCACAATAAACCCTATATCAATGACTTACGAGTTCTTGGGTGTTTGTGTTTTGTATTTGTCCCAGGTACTCAGAGGGACAAACTAGAAGCCAAAAGCACAAGATGTGTATTCATAGGCTATTCTACCACTCAAAAGGGGTATAAGTGCTATGACCCCATCCAGAAGTGTACCCTGGTTTCAAGAGACGTGAAGTTCATAGAAAACCAAGGGTACTTTGACAAGAAACAAAATTGGGATAGCGTTAAAGACCTAGCCCGTTCTCCTTCAGATAGAAACGCCAGCTTAGAGTTCTTACTCAATCATTTGGGAAATCCGGCTCCAAGAGACTCTCATCAAGAGTAACCAGATCATCAGCCACAAGAAGGACCAAATTCTGAAAATAACAGTGAAGAAGAAGCAAACAACTTGGATAATGGTAATCAAGACCAAGCTCATCATGAAGAAGAATCCACTGGAGGAATGGAGCCAATGGTTAGTCAAGACCATGAGAGTGAAGAAATTAGTGCTCCTCAGCTTAGAAGAAGTACAAGGCTGAAGTATGGACCAGATCATTGGAAACAAACAAGGGTCTATTACAACAGCCAAGCCGTGGCTCATCCTCTCCAAGCGGTTTGTTCTCTTGCCCTCTTGCCATCAGAACACAAAGCATTCCTTGGAAAGAATGATCAACACCAAATTCCGAGCTCCTATGAAGAAGCAAAAGAACACAAAGAATGGTTAGCTGCTGTGGATGCTAAGATAGGGGCAATGGATAAGAATCATACTTGGGATGAATCTGAGCTTCCAAAGGGAAAGAAGGCAGTAAGTTCCAAGTGGGTATTTACAATCAAATATCAATCTAATGGGGAGATTGAGCGGTACAAAGCCAGATTGGTAGCCAGAGGTTTCACCCAGACATATGGAGCTGATTATACCGATACTTTTGCGCCAGTGGCAAAGCTTCACACAGTTAGGGTCATCTTGTCCTTAGCCACAAATCTATCATGGGATCTATGGCAAATGGACTTGAAGAACGCCTTTCTTCAAGGAGAATTGGAAGAAGAAGTGTACATGACTCCACCACCTGGATTAGAACACTCAATCAGCCCCGGAAAAGTCCTAAGGTTAAGAAAGGCAATTTATGGTCTAAAGCAATCACCAAGGGCCTGGTATCATAAACTGAGCTTCACTCTTGTTGCTCGAGGATTTAGCCGGTCAGAAGCCGACCATACCTTGTTCACTCACCAGAGCTCCCGTGGGCTTATTGTGGTATTGGTTTATGTGGATGACGTGATCATCTCAGGTAGTGATCAAGTTGGGATTCAAGAAACCAAATCCTTCCTTAAGTCTGTTTTTGATATCAAGGACTTGGGAGAGCTTAAGTATTTCCTAGGGATAGAGATATGTCGATCCTCGGAAGGGCTATTTCTATCACAAAGGAAATATTCTCTTGATTTATTGCAGGAGACAAGAAAGCTAGGGTCCAAACAAGCTAAGACCCCACTTGAAGATGGCTACAAGGTCAAGAGAAAGGGGGAGAAAGAAGATGATCCGCTTGACAAGCCATTTGAAGACCCAGCACAATATCGGCGCCTAGTTGGTAAGCTCATCTATTTGACTATTACACGGCCTGACTTATGTTTTGCTGTGAATCAGGTTAACCATATGAAGGAACCAACCGTGCATCATTGGAACATGGTGGAAAGAATATTGAGATACATCAAAGGTTCACCTGGCCAAGGAATTTGGATGGGGAAAATGGCAACACTGAGATAGTTGGATACTGCGATGTGGACTATGCGGGAGACACTATGGATAGGAAGTCTACAACTGGCTACTGTACTTTCATTGGAGGCAATCTAGTAACTTGGAAGTCTAAGAAGCAGAAGGTTGTGTCATGCTCAAGTGCGGAGTCAGAATATAGAGCAATGAGGAAGCTGACAAATGAATTAGTTTGGTTGAAGGCTCTTCTCAAGGATCTTGGCATAGAAACTTCAAGTCCCATCACAATGCATTGTGACAATCAGGCAGCCATTCATATAGCAACCAATCCAGTATTTCACGAGAGGACCAAGCACATTGAGATTGACTGCCACAAAGTTAGAGAGAAGATCATAGAAGGAGTGATACTTCCATGTTACACCAAGAGTGAAGACCAGTTGGCTGACATCTTCACCAAGGCTGCTAGCCTCAAAGTTTGCAACCACATCCACAGCAAACTTGGGTTAGTAGACCTTACTCATCCTTGATAATACTTGCCTGTTCCGGGAAGACCACACTCTTTTTCCCTTACCAAGGTTTTGTCCCACTGGGTTTTCCTTGGTAAGGTTTTTAATGAGGTGGTAGTCCCGGTTCCCAAACTTAGCCTTCATTCCAACACTCCGGCTAAGTTTGAGGGGGAGTATTAATCAAGCTTATCATCAAGGGAGCTTAGGGAAGATGGTTGGATTTGGGTGTCCGTACAAGTCCGTACGGATCCGTACAAGTCCGTACGGATCCGTACAAGGCCGTACAAGACCGTACAACCTTAGCGAGCCTCCGGAACATTTGAGGAAGCCTTCGAGAGTCTTCTAGAAGCTTGGAAACGTTTGGACCATGCACCAAGCCACTTGAGTGTCCAGGTGCATTGGCACCTTGTCCTTGGTCTTCCTTCTTATCCATTTGGTCAAGGAAGGGGCTGGAAACAGGCTGGCATGGTCAAGGACGCCCAAAGACTACACTCCTATTGGCTGGTTCAAATTAAAGTTAAACCTAGGTTCCCTTGTAATTCTCCTAAAAATATGCTATGTATTTCACAAAGATCAATAAGAAATTCTTCTCTAATATTCCACTATGGTGTTTCTTCTAGTTTATCTGAAAAGCTCTCATTTATAATCTCTAAAATCTAACAGACACCTTGTGCGTGGTAAAAGTCAGCGATAAGTATTTCGGGACCACACACACGCGGTGTTCCTCAAGTTATTCCCTAACGACACGGTCTAACTTGGGACCACTTGGGATTTTATGTCAATCCCTTGAGCCAAAACGTGCCTTGGTTGAGGAAAGAACGTTTCTTCCCCAAACGAACTAGCAAGCTCGAGAAAGATGGAGGGAGTCGAGTTTTGAAAACTGGTTTCAAACTAAATGTGTTTTCCGGCTAGCCTAGTAATGACGCGGTCAATGGTTGGGACCTCACAAAGCTTGCAACCTTCTTACTTGACCCAAACGAGTCAGAGACAAGCAACAAGAGCGTTTCCTCCTTATAAAAGAGAAAAATAAGAGTGTTAGAAGAGATACAAGCCGAGAGTCCAACACTTGGTCGGATCTCAACCGATCTAGTCCGGAAAGGTTCGGTAACGAAGGAGCCAAAGCTTAACACTTGGTCAAGGTTTAGCTCAACGTTTTCTCGTGAAAATAAGAAGATTAAAGGCAACTAAAGGAGCGTTTAGCTCTGATACCAGTTGATGGACGCCAAGGGAATAGATCCAAGGACCTAGTCATGGATACTCGTCGGCACGAGCTACGACTCAGCTAGAAAGTCGGTTGCTGGTAAAGAAAGAGTAAGGATAAGGATGGAGCAAAGAACCGAGGATGACTCGACCCGATCCTTTGCAAAAGAGAGGGAATGGAGTGAAGTGCGACAAAAGGGGTATGGATTTTCCCTTGATACAGCAAGCCGGTAATGGTTCCAAGTCCGGCTCGAGGAAACATGACCGGAGAAGGAGATTCAAGAGAATGAACTCGATTGAAACTCGGAAGAGAAAAGACTCTAAGTAGTTTTTGATGCAAAAGTGTAACCTTTCATTAATGGAGAGAAGGGCCTTTTATAGGCATACAAGGAAGGATCTAGGCGTCCCAAATAAAGCCTTAAACGAACATACTCGTTTGGGCCACTTAAAGAAAAACAACACGAAAGCAAATAAAAGACTTATGTAAAAAGAAACCCAAAACATGGGTGGGTTTCGGTTGGATAGAAACACGCTTCGTCAACCTTCCTTGCCCCGGACGTTAAGAAGGTTTGACCGAGTGAAGCGTGTTGCACCAAGTATCCGTGCCTCGTTAAAAACCTATCTAGCAAACCTCATGGGATAAATCGAGACAGAGAAAAAGAGTGTATTCTCTTGGCCTCTTAGATGCGTCTTCACCTAGTGATGGTGAAGACGCTTAGTTCCTTAGCGTCGATGTTGGTGTGGGTCAGCTCGGTCGTGGTGGTCTCATGATCCATGAAGCGTTGTACCATTCGTACGAACTTGTCTCTATAGAGCTTGACTTTGCTTCTTTTGATGGGTCAAGGCGGAAGGATAGGAACCTCTATGGCCGTGTCTTGATCGGGTGATGACAAGTCTGGGTGCTCGGCATCACCTGTCTGTGGACTGGTCGAACACGGGTAGAACTCGTCCGTGGAACGGGTAGCGATCGACACAGACTTGTCTGCAGAACGTTCTGCGGGACGGGTAGCGATCGAGCCAGACTTGTCTGCGGACTTGTCCGAAGAGTGTCCGGTACGCAGGTTCCTGTCAACAAGAGTTATGAAAGGACCCTTGATACAAAAAGTCTTCAAATATCTGATCCCAGCTCATGGAGGTTTGAAAGGTTTCGTTTAGAGGATTCCTCAATAGACAAGAGAAGAAAAGTTCTTCATTTTGATTTCTAAAAACGTGTTGTTTCTCTTACAAAGAGTTTTGGCACCTTAGGTATAAAAAAACTTAATTACAAAATGGTCCAATTTTCTAACAAACATCTAAATTGGACTCCTTAAGAAATGCTAAAAGCATTTAGAAAATATTTAAATAGAAAAGAAGACTTATTTTAAGCGAATGTCTTCTAGAGAAAGATAGGATCACACTCCATGCCTAACCTAGCTTTTCATTGACATTTCCAAGCAGATGAAGCACAGGGAATGGAGTGTGATGCACCAAGTATCATTGGCTCATTAAAAACCCCCTCGGTAAACCCATTGGGACAAACCCGAGGTGGGGAAAAAGAGTGTAATTACCTTGGTGTCTTGACGTGTCTTTACTCTTCGGAGATAGTGAAGACACTTTGATCCTGCTTCCCATAGCTGATCAAGTTCCAAGAGCTTCCACAAATTGGTGATAAAATGCTTAAAACCCTTGGAAAATTTAGTATCATCGGAGTTGTCATTTGGCTGTCATTTGCTAGTATCAGTACTCTCTCCACGAAGCCATTTTACTTGTCCCTATAAGCCCTTGCCTTGGTCTTCTTGATGACTCCAGGAGGTACAATTGGTGTCACCAGCTCCTCATCCTCTTCATGGTCCGTTGGTGAAGGTTACGGAAGTGCGTTGCTTACATCCTCTTTCTTCTAGAGGTTTTGTCCTCAAAACTTGTTTATCACATGTATCAAAAGGAGCCAAATCAGCAACATTGAAGGTAGAAGAGACATTAAACTCACCTGGAAGCTCCAGCCGGTATGCATTATCGTTGATCTTTCCAAAATCTTGAAGGAGTCATCTCTTCTAGGCGCTAGCTTGTTAATTCTATAGCGAGGAAACCTCTCTGGCCTTAGTTGCAACCACACCCAGTCTCCATGTTGGAATGACACTTGTCGACGTCCTTTATTTGCTTGCTTGGTGTTGTACTCAGTCTGCTTCTCAATGTTTACCCGAACCTTCTCATGGAGGTTCTTCACATATTCAGCCTTAGTGATACCTTCTTGATCCTCATATTGAGTTGGAGGTAAGGGTAGGAGATCCAATGGTGTCAATGGGTTGAATTCATATACTTCAAAGGGAGAAAGCCTTGTATTTGAATGTGTTGATCGGTTGTAGGCAAATTCCACAAATGGTAAGCATTCAAGCCATGTTTTCATATTCTTCCCAATGGTAGCTCTCAGCAATGTTGCAAGTGTTCTATTCACTACCTTGGTATGCCCATCGGTTTGGGGATGACAAGTCGTAGAGAACACAAGCTTAGTCCCCAACTTCTTCCATAGAGTTCTCCAATAGTGGCTCAAGAATTTGGTATCCCTATCTAAGAAAATGGTCCTTGGTATTCCATGAAACTTGAGACTTCCTCGAAGAAGAGGTTGGTGGTTTGAGTCGCATCATTTGTCTTGGCATACAGAATGAAGTGAGCCATCTTTGAGAACCGATCCACTACTACGAAGATGGAGTCCTTATGCTGAATCTTTGGCAGCCCTAAGACAAAGTCCATGGAGATATCTACCCATGGGGAAGTGGTAATAGGTAGAAGAAGGTATAGACCATGCAGATGAACCCGAGACTTTGCCTTTCTACACGTTGAGCAATTAGCACAAAATCTTTCAACCATTTTATTCATTCTTGGCGAATAGAAATGCTCTCTAAGTACAGCCAAAGTCTTGTCAACACCAAAATGACCCATCAAGCCACCTCCATGTGCTACTTTGATAAGCAAAACCCTAATGAACCATGGGGAATACACAGCCTTCTATCCTTGAAAAGGAAATCTTTATGAACATAAAACCGATGGTAGACTCCCTTACCATGCTCTCGAAAGCATTCTCCCAACTCTTGATCCTTTTCATAGAACTCCTTAATGCTCTCAAAACCCAATACCTTGGCTTCCATAGTTGTGATCAAAACATGCCGCCTTCACAAAGCATCCGCAACCACATTTTCCTTCCCTTTCTTGTATTTGATAACGTAAGGGAATGTCTTTATAAACTCCAGCCACTTGGTATGCCTCTTCTTGAGATTGGTTTAACCTCTCAAATGCCTAAAGGTTTCGTGATCGGTATGAATGACACACTCTTTAGCCAATAAATAGTATTGCCATGTCTCCATTGCTCTCACTAGGGAGTAAAGCTCTTTGTCGTAGGTGGGATAATTCAAGGCTGCTCCACTAAGCATCTCACTGAAAAATGCAACTTGTCTTCCTCCTTTTGTTAACACAGCTCCAATGCCAACTCCAGAAGCATTGCATTCTACTTCAAATGTCTTGGTGAAGTCCGGTAAAACAAGTAATGGGGCATGGGTGAGACGGTGCTTCAAATCCTTGAAAGCTTTCACTTGAGCTTCTCCCCAACTAAATCCCACACTTTTCTTGATCACAGCCGTGAGAGGAACTGCCACAGTGCTAAAGTCTTTAACAAACCTCCTATAAAAGCTTGCTAGTGAAAGCTTCACACTTGGCTAATACTTGTAGGGGTCGGCTAGTCCTCTATAGCTTTGATCTTCTCATTATCCACCTTTAATCACTGTGAAGTTACAATAAATCCTAAGAACACAAGCTCATTAGCACAAAAAATTTCATTTCTTAAGATTCGCATATAAACCTTCTTCCCTAAGCATCTTCAAGACCAATTCGAGATGACTAACATGATCAATTAAGCATTTACTATAAATAAGTATGTCATCAAAATAAACTACCACAAATTTATTTATGAAAGATCTCAAAATATGATTCTTAGGCGCATGAAAGTACTTGGGGCATTAGAAATACCGAATGGCAGTACCAACCATTCGTACAAACCTTGCTTGGTTTTGAAGGCTGTCTTCCACTCATCTCCCTCATTCATTCTCACTTGATGATACCCACTCTTGAGGTCTATTTTTGAAAATAGGGTGGATCTACTTAGCTCATCAAGCATGTTGTCGAGCCGGGGAATCGGATGCCGGTAATTAATGGTGATGTTGTTGATAGCCCGACAATCAATGCACATCCTCCATGTTCCGTCCTTCTTAGGCACCAATAGCACCGGTACGTCACAAGTACTTAGCCTCTCTCTAACGTATCTCTTACTCATCAAGTCCATAACTTGTCTCTCTAATTCCTTGGCTTCCTCGGAATTCACTCAGTAAGCTGGCCGGTTTGAGAGTTGAGCACCAGGAACGAGATCAATTTGATGTTTAATACCCCTAATGGGTGGTAGTCCATGTGAAATCTCCTCTAGAAAAACATCTTCAAACCGGTTCAAGAGCCTCTTGATATCTCCCAGTAAGTCCTCTTCCAATGTACCTATACTCATGCTCTCTTTAAACACCATTAGCAAAACACCACAAGCATTATCATCAAGAGATTTCCTAACAACACTAGGATTGATCAAGAAATTAGCCTTAAATCTAGTATCCTTAGACAACTTAGCTTGCATTATATTAACTTGTAAAGGAGTGAGGGGTGCTAAACTAATTCGTTTCTTATCATGAACAAAGGAGTAATGGTTTGTTCAGCCACAATGAGTGGTATCCCTATCAAACTGCCATGGACGCCCCAAAGAGAGATGGCTAGCTTGCATTGGAACCACATCACACAAGACTTGGTCTCGGTATTGCCCGAGACTAAATGACACTGAGACTTGGTCATCCACATTTATCACAGTTTTATCATTTAACCATTTGAGCTTATAAGGCTTCGGATATTTAGTGATTTTAAGCTTAAGTGTTTCTACCATATCGACGCTTTCTACATTTTTACAAGAACCACTTTCAATGATTAAACCACATACCTTCCCACTTACCATACATCTTGTATGGAAGATGTTTTCTCGTCGGTTGGCATCCTCCAGGGATTGAGTTGTGCTTAAGATCCTCTGGATGACAAGTTTTTCCCCCACATCCGGGTACTCGATCTCTTCTTCCAAGTCTTGTTCCTCTTCTTGGAGCATTTCTTCTTCATCTTGTGACTCATAGTCTCCAGTGGGAGTAATGATCATGACTCTCCAGTTAGGACAGTCCCTAGTATAGTGGATGTGCCCTTGGCATTTGAAACATACTATGTCCTGGCTCCTTAAGAACATTGGATTCTCCTCTTTGTTCCGGCTTCTTATCCCTTGGTGCCTCCACATTCCTCGGTTTGAACCTCGACTCTACCACAGCTGGTTTACTCTTTTCTTAGAGGCGTGGAGCATTGTTCGATGGAGAGGCGCTTGGAGACCAACTTGGAGTACCTTTCATGCGGTTCCGGTTCACACTATTTTTCTTTTGCTTCCCTTGTAAATCAACTTGAATCGCGAGCTGCAATAGCTCCTCAAACCCTCAATAGGATTGTCTTTCGACTTTTTGCATTATCCTATCTTGTAAGCCATCCATGAATGGACCATGAGAGTTTCGTCGGCTTTATCTAGCTGTAACCGGATTCGGAGATGCTCAAACATCTCATAGTACTCTTCAACGGATTTAGTGCCTTGTGTGAGCTTCCTAAATTTCTTTTAGAACTCTCGATGATGCAAGGGAGGTACATATCTTCTCTTGATTAGGCGCATCATAACATCCCAAGTAGGCCCCGACCCTTCTTGGTTATTCCTCCTCTCGGCTTGGTCTTGATCCCACCATGTGAGTGCGTGATCCGTGAGTTGTGCTGCTGCATAGGCAATCTTCCTTTGATCATTTTACTCGTAGCACGTAAAGATGTGATCTATACTTAGCTCCCAATCTAAGTAAACCTCCGGATCAACCTTTCTGGCAAAGGTGGGAGCCGTGAGTTTAAGGCTAGGCGCATAGGGTCTAGGTACTTGATCCTCTTCTTCTTCATTTAATCTCACTCGGCGTCTAGGTCTCATCCTCCTCTGTGGTGGAGGTTCTGATTTATCATCGAAGATAGCTCCTTGATCCGGTCCACGGTGAGGTGGAGCTTGGGGAGGTGGGTTTCTACCCGTGTGAGCCTCTCTCCAAGTTGTTGGAGTTTGTGCTTGTATAGCAGCAAGGACGTTCCCAATATCCGGTATGTCTTCCATAGCTTCCAGCCTTCTCAAGTCGCTTAGTCTTTGGTACCTTGCAAGATAAGTAGCAATCCTTAAGTATCTTGTGGTTGAAACAAGTGAATGAGAGCTAAGCGTTTTTAAAATATCTCGAGTGTAAAGTTGTAATAGTAATAAGATGGAACAATGACAGGTCAAGAGATAAATAACAAGGAAAAGCAACAACACTAAACTCAGGTTAAAAATAAAAGATTAACTATGGTTAACAAGAGTAAATAAATTAACTTTGATAGCTCAATTCTCTTATGGTTAACTAGAATTAACTGGTGGTAACAAAAGGAATAATCAGAAGGCATAAGAGATAAGGGAGAGAGGAATGCTAAATGCCAAAAATGCAAAAGCATAAAGCAAAATAGGACCACAATTTTCATATTAATTTGATTCTCTCCTAATTAATCCTAAAAATGCCACTCGATTCATTCAGACAGGTTACAAACAAGCAAATGATTTGAACTAGACGAAAATAGGATCAAACAACTCAGCTTTGGATGAAAAAATCATGAACAATTCAAGAACACCAAAATGACTAGGATGAACAAATGATGCTTAGATGATGAATGGTTGATGCAAATGATCTAACTAGCATGAAACTAACATGAGACTCTCAAAAATATCCACAAACATCATCAGCAAGATGAAACAAGTAGATCTAACACAAGAAATTTGTGAGAGAAAAAAATGCAAGAACACCAATAATGACAAAATGATGGAAATGGATGGTGCTTGAAGACTAAAAACTCAAGCTCGAAACTCAAATAAATTTCATTTTTATGGGTTTTCAAAGATTTATGATGCAAAGGAACATATCTAATGAGAGGAAACAAGATGAAAACAAACAAAATGCAAACAAGAGATTTGTAATTAAAGGACAATGAAACTAAATACTGAAACTAAATGATAGAATGTTTAGATGCAACCTGATTGAGGAAGTTTCGGGTCTGATACCAAAGATTATACATGCCCAAGGTCTTCAAGCTCCAAGCTTCATTTTCTCTTGGTGGTGTTATGATGAAAGCGGTGAGAAAAATCCAACCCAATCTTCACGGTATTACAATGATGGATCGTTGGCACCACAAGGGTTATGAAAGGACCCTTGATACAGCAAGTCTTCAAATATCTGATCCGAGCTCAAGGAGGTTTGAAGGTTTTCGTCTAGAGGATTCCTCAATAGACAAGAGAAGAAAAGTTCTTCATTTTGATTTCTAAAAATGTGTTGTTTCTCTTACAAAGAGTTTTGGCCCGTTTATATGAGGCACCTTAGGTATAAAAATAAACTTAATACAAAATGGTCCAATTTTCTAGCAAACATCTAAATTGGACCCCTTAAGAAACGCTAAAAGCATTTAGAAAATATTTAAATAGAAAAGAAGACTTATTTTAAGTGGATGTCTTCTAGAGAAAGATAGGATCACACTCCATGCCTAACCTAGCTTTTCATTCACATTTCCAAGCAGATTAAGCACAGGGAATGGAGTGTGATGCACCAAGTATCATCAGCTCATTAAAAAACCCCTCGGTAAACCCATTGGGACAAACCCGAGGTGGGGAAAAAGAGTGCAATTACCTTGGCGTCTTGATGTGTCTTTACTCTTGGGAGATAGTGAAGACACTTTGATCCTGCTTCCCATAGCTGATCAAGGTCCAAGAGCTTCCACAAATTGATGATATAACTCTTGAAGCCCTTGGAAAATTTAGTGTCATCAGAGCTGTCATCCGGTTGTCATCTGCTAGCATCAGTACTCTCTCCACGAAGCCGTTAAACTTGTCCCTGTAGGCCCTTGCCTTGGTCATCTTGATGACTCCAGGAGGTACAGTTGGTGACCCCAGCTCCTCATCCTCTTCTTGGTCTGTCGGTGAAGGTTCCAGAGGTGCCTTACTTACATCATAGATGGAGTATCTCTCTTCTACTCGGATCCATCTCCACAGTTCATCCCTTTGGTAGAACTCAAGATTCAAGTTTTTGGAGCCACATCAACCTCTAACAATTCCATACGAGAAATGGATCAAAACAAACAAAATTAAATTAAAAAATGCAACAACACTCAAGAACACTCAAGAACGCTCAAGAACATTCAAGAACAATGATGAATGGATGGTGAACTTATAATGAGTGAATGATGCAACAACCTATCTAGCACGAATCTAACACAAAAAGTGACCTTATCTAAACACAAACAACGCAACAAAACGAAAACAAGTGGATCTAACATAACTTGGTGAAAAAACACAAAATGAAGATAAAGAAGATGGAAAACGGATTAAGCACATGCAAAATGATGAACAAATCAAGAACACTCATGAACACCAAAATTGACAAAAATGATAAAATGATGGGACGAATCTCTAACGACCTAACGAAAAATTCATAGCAAAATATTTTTTGGATTTTTCTTAGAGGAAATGAACAAACGCAAACTAACTACGCGATAAATAGATACAACCTTGTTAAGAAACTTTAGCTCTGATACCAAAAGATGATGTGGCTTTGGGGCCTTCTTCAAGGGTTGATCCGGATATGGAGCTGGGGATGGGATATGGAGTTGAAAGATGGATAGAAGCTGAGGTTTAGTGCTAGGAAACCTAAAGAGATGCTTGATCTAGTTTCTAATGGAGTGAAGGTGGATTAATTTGGTGTGAAAGCTTCTAGATACAACCAGAACTTCAACACTGAGCTAGGCTTCTAGGTGTGAAAGGTTTTGTCTTGAATCACTCAAGAACAAGAAAGAAGAAAACCTCTTCCGGATTTAATTTCTAATTAAGGTCTAATTTATTTACAAGGGTTTTAGGGCCTTTATATGAGGCACCTTTAGGTCTAGAAAAAATAATTACATATTGGTCCAAATCTCTAACATCCTCCTAAATTGGACCCCAAAAGAATTTAAAACACATAATTATTTCAAGAAGAAAAGAAGACTTTATTGATGAGTTATCTTCTAGATGGATATAATCTTCACTTCTTTGATTTCCTAGCTTGTCGTGGGATAAGTGAAGATGCAGTAGATATTGCTGCCTCATTAAAACCCCTTCGGTAAACCCAATGGGACCAACCCAAAGTAGGAGAAAGAGTACAGTGCTTCTAATGACTTAGGGGTGTCTTCACACTTGTGTGATAGTGAAGACACACTGACCTTGCTTCCCAAAGCTGGTCCTAATCCAAGAGCTTCAAAGGTGGGTGAGAAGCTCTCGAATCATCCAGATGGCCGGGTGAGCTCGAGCTTGATCCTTGGATGTAGTCTTCATGCTTCACGGCTTGTTGGCTCCTGGAGATGATTATATACGAATCCTATGGAGACCTAATCCCTTGTGCATGTGCGCTCTCTTCCTTCTTCTGTAGAGGCCAAGGCTGGGGGCCCTTCACTTCCGAAGACTTGGAGATGATTTATGTTAGGCTTTATTCCATTACGCACGTCATATGGAGACTTGTTTTGAGGTTTGGTGTTGATAACCAATTGATGACATAACAAGCTGTCATTATGGCATCTCCCAGAAAACTGTTTTGGAACTTTTTGATCAAACAACTTTTAGCTACCTCCAACAAATGTCTATTCTTCCTTTCTGATACTCTGTTTTGCTGAGGAGTATATGCACATAAGGCTTGGTGCACTATTTATTTTTCTTCCACAAAACTCTCGAACTGATTACTTAGGTATTCTCCACCAGTATCACTTTTGAGAATTTTGATCTTTGTTCCACATTGTATTTCTACATACTTGTGGAATTTTGCAAAGGACTCAAACACTTGGCTCTTGGAACTCAAGAGTGTCACCCACGTATACTTGGAATGTTAGTCAATAAAAGAGAAAATACTTATATTGATCTTTGGAGATACATGAAGCTGTCCATACATCAGAGTGAATCAGCTCAAAACACTTAGCATACTTAATTTTGGGAATCCGGAAACCTACTCCTACATTGTTTGCATAACACACAAGCTTCACATCCTTTATTGTCTTCGGTGTTGTTGCGAAAGATCATGATGAGCACCTTGTTACTTGGATGACTTAGCCATGAGTGCCATACAAATATTGAACTAACTTCACTCAGACCACAAGACTTACTACATTATGCTCCTCTTTATTCAAGACATACAACCCCACCTTTAACTCCTCTTTCATTAGATCCAAAATAACTTTACAATGAAGGTCTTGTGTAGCCTTGTGAATCGACGACAGATTGGTGGTGAATTCAGGAACAAACAAACCCTTAGTGTTTTTTCTAAACAATTCCAAATCACCAATTCCTTCTATTTGGAATTCTGTACCATTAGCAATCCTAATAGTTCCACCATGAGGTTTCATATTCGCTAACAAACCGGCATCTCTAATTATGTGGTTACTTGCACCTGAGTCTACAATAACCTTTTCTTACCATAATTGGCTAGCTTGGTGATGCTTTTGATGAGGACTTCCAGGTCCGACTTCCTCACTAAGCCATCATCTCCAACACTTACACTTCCAGCAAAATTCCTTGTTCCCTGACCAACTCCTTGGTTATTTCCTCTCAGCCTCGTCGACTTCAAATGTGGATGAAGGGTCCAGCACTTCTCCTTCGTATGCCCTCTCATCTTGCAATGCTCACATTCCAAGTTCCTCCTTTCACCATAGGTTTGGTTTGTTTGTACCACATGTGCTATCTCACTTGTTGGCTTGAATAAGCTATTCATCAAACCTATCAAGACAAGCTTCTCATCATGGACCAGACCGTACGGACTTGTACGGATCTGTACGGACTATGACCGTACAAGTTAAGGGAAAGTCTCCAAATGGCTCAAAGATGAAAGATAGTTATGTGCAAAACTTGGGTTAAGAGTACTTTAAGGTTCGTGCAAAACTCGGAATAAAAAGAAGAGAATATAGCCGTTTGAAGAAGGGGGCACCATTGGAGCCTTATCTCTTGCTTTCAAAATTCAAAATAAGAGAGTTGTCTATCCTTATGTGCCAGCTAGCAAGGAGGAGCGTCTAATGCTTGTCTCCTATTGGTTGTGCCTTTTGCTTTATGCTTTTCTCTTTGTCTATATTATGTAGCCTTTGTACAAACAATGAAATAATTGGAATAGAGCTTTATTCTCTCTTATTCTCCACGAATTCTCTCTAATAATCTCTCTAAATCTTTCATATTCTAACATTGTATCAGAGCAAAGATCTTCATGGGTTTGAGCTTTGCTATACTGATTCTCTATTCTTGTTACTAAATCTCGTTTTTCTTCAAAATCTATTCTCACAATCACTTCATTTTATTCTAAAATCTTGTTTCACAAATCTATCTCCATTTCTCATCTCCTATCATCAGCTCTTATCACATTACTAGCTACTTTCACTCTGAGAGTTATTCCTCAAATCCATTGGTGATGAGTTGTGAAAGTTGCTAGTTTTGTGAATAAACCATTAAAATCTTGAAATCATAAACTATGGAGAGCAACAAACCTGTAGTTATTCCGGTTACTCTTAAAGGCTCTAACTACTTATTGTTGGAAAATACAACACCTTAAGGATCTTGTTTCCTTTAAGGTGAGGGAACACTTGAGGTTCTCTAAATGATCTTCAGCATAAACGTTCAAGCATAAAGGCATAAGTACATGGAGGCCAATCCCCATGTCTCTCTCTTTATGACTTAAGAGCTTATGCATAGATTCATAAGAGACCCTTTGAACTCTCTTCTACATGTTTCTATCTTCTTGTTTTGAGTATTGATAAACAAGAAGAAGAACTAGAGAGAAAAAAGAGTTTTTCCTTTTAATGTCTACATTTTTATTTCTCTTCAAGTGTTACATTACAATTGATGAATAGGCTACATATTTATAGAATAAAGCCACGAAATACTAAAGCTTAGGGAAGGTGAATGTACATTGGTCAATACATAATACCTTTAGACCCTAAATATAGAGAGACCTAATTATCTCTTCCTTGGAGACTTTCCCTTCTTGGATAAAGTAGCTTCAGCTCCCAAGGTTGCATCAGCCCTCTCTCCCATTGCATTGCTCACTGGTCCATAGGTAGCTACTTTAGCTAACTAGCTCCTAGCCTCCATCGGTTACAACTCAACCAGCTCTAACTTGCTCCATTCGACTCCAACTATGCTGGTTGCTTGTTTCCTTGTTTCCTTGAGTATTTGTTGTGTGTGCAATATTCTTGTAGCACTCCTTTGTCAATTGGTCCATAGAGTGCTCCTTATCCAATCTAGCCCCCACAACTCAAACCTTCTCAAACCTTGGCTTCCCTTCTTTAATAGTTCCGGTGCACACTTTTATCCGTTGATCCATAAAGTGCTCTCTTCTTTTGTAAGTGACCATTGGTCAATAGAGTGCATCCTCACCAAATCATGCCAAGATTATCCCCACGTGCACCCACATGTATTACCACAATTACTTGTGGCTTACTCCTTCACCAAGGCCATGATCACCTTACTTGTCTCTTAACCATTCCTCAACCTAATGTCTCATGGTCTTGTGACTTGTTTAGTTCTCAATGCCTTGTGCTTTCCTTAACCAATGTGATGCATATTTCAACACTCCCCCTTGCATCCTTTGGTTAACTCTCCTTGAATACGCTTCCTCTTCTAGGGATGTTGTAGTTCGGCTCCTTAGTCTACTTTGATCATCCTTGGTCCGAACACAACTCCCCCTTAAGATTTCCTTGGGTTTAGCTTTCCCTCGTTGGTTCACCACGCTTAGTTCCACCTCGCTTAGGTCCATCCAAAGTCTACACCTTTAGATCCTCCTTCGGGTCCTCCTTCTTGGTTAGCTTCTCCCACAGTCTTAAGGTCTTCTTGGCCACTCCTTGGCCTACACATTCGGCCAATACCTTGGCCAACTTCCCAGCCACTTCCATGGCTATCTCATCCACTTAGAACCTCACGATTCCATCTTTGACTTCTCGGTTAACACATCTCTAGCTCTCCTTGTGCTACCGGCTCTTAGAGTGATGGGCTGAATCTTCACACTCCCCCTCAAGTTTGTAATGGTGAGTATGTGAACCATCCAAACTTGTAAGATTGCCTTCAGCCCAACACCTCCATTTTCCTTCTCCTTCACGTATTCTCCTTTCGGAAGTCTTAGCGTAAGGATTCATATCCTTTGGTTGGTCTTGCCATGGTTGAATCTTGCGGTTTTAGCCATCGTGAGTAGACATGCTTCTACCCCAAATCCAAGTCTACACACGTGCCTCCTTTACACCATGCCTTCCCATTGAAGCAAAAGAAGGTTTCTTCATGTTTCTCCCCCTCTCGGTTTCATTGGGTTCACTTCCTTGAGTTATGAGCTTTCTTTCCACCAAGAGCTTCTCATCCTTTGCTATAAACATGACAACTTCTCGGGAAACACCTTCCCGACTTGTTCTTCATGCACTTAAGGCACCTCCAGCCTTCAAGATTTTCCTTGACCTTCAACCAGCCTCTCCAAGGCTTCTTAGGTCAACTCTTATGTGCCTCCACATGCGGCACACATTACCACATTCCAAGCTCCCTTCTTCTCGACTAACCACTTACACAACTCGGCAACCAATGGTTCCGAGGACTAAATCTCAGAGTGTAAGAGCCAGCCAAGTCTTTACAAACAGCCAACACCATCTGAACCCTTCTTTGATCCATTAGAAAAAGTGTTCTCCAAGGGCTTTGGAACCACTCACGCTTCTTGTTCTTATCACCTCCACTTATTCCACCTTAAGTACCATCTTCCTTGTTCTCCTCCAGCCATGTAAACGCCACCACATCTAAATCCTTCAACCTTTGCTTCACCTTAGGAATGAACAGATATAACTCTCCAAGACTGGCTGAGTGTGAGTACTCTTCCAAGACCGAATTTGAGTATAGTTTTAAGTCTTAGGAGCATGTTGGATAGATGTATGAGGTTAGAGCAACACCTAAGAATCTCTACCTTGTTCCAAAAATAAATTTCCAAGCACAAATCCTTCAAGAACCAGAGATATACTCTTATGTCTTATGCTTATGCTTGAAAATTTATTTTCAGGTACACAAGAGATATATTTGAGTTCAGGGACAAGAAAAACGTGAGAGTATAAAGAGAATAGAGTATTTTGGATTTGTGGGAAAATAAGAATGAGAGTATGAAAGAAAACAGAAAAAGAGTATAGGGAAGAATAGAAATTGCGGAAGCATGGTCTGGGTTTGTCAAGGTTCAAAAACGTGGTTTACATCTCTCATGTTCAGGGCTGGACATCTGAAACATGAAGCTCATGGGGCTGGACGTCCATGAATGTAGCCACAACCAAGAACACAACCTGCTCTGCTACCATGTTGGAAAATACAACACCTTAAGGATCTTGTTTCCTTTAAGGTGAGGGAACACTTGAGGTTCTCTAAATGATCTTCAGCATAAACGTTCAAGCATAAAGGCATAAGTACATGGAGGCCAATCCCCATGTCTCTCTCTTTATGAATTAAGAGCTTATGCATAGATTCATAAGATACCCTTTGAACTCCCTTCTACATGTTTCTATCTTCTTGTTTTGAGTATTGATAAACAAGAAGAAGAACTAGAGAGAAAAAAAAGTTTTTCCTTTTAATGTCTACATTTTTATTTCTCTTCAAGTGTTACATTACAATTGATGAATAGGCTACATATTTATAGAATAAAGCCACGAAATACTAAAGCTTAGGGAAGGTGAATGTACATTGGTCAATACATAATACCTTTAGACCCTAAATATAGAGAGACCTAATTATCTCTTCCTTGGAGACTTTCCCTTCTTAGATAAAGTAGCTTCAGCTCCCAAGGTTGCATCAGCCCTCTCTCCCATTGCATTGCTCACTGGTCCATAGGTAGCTACTTTAGCTAACTAGCTCCTAGCCTCCATCGGTTACAACTCAACCAGCTCTAACTTGCTCCATTCGACTCCAACTATGCTGGTTGCTTGTTTCCTTGTTTCCTTGAGTATTTGTTGTGTGTGCAATATTCTTATAGCACTCCTTTGTCAATTGGTCCATAGAGTGCTCCTTATCCAATCTAGCCCCCACAACTCAAACCTTCTCAAACCTTGGCTTCCCTTCTTTAATAGTTCCGGTGCACACTTTTATCTGTTGATCCATAAAGTGCTCTCTTCTTTTGTAAGTGACCATTGGTCAATAGAGTGCATCCTCACCAAATCATGCCAAGATTATCCCCACGTGCACCCACATGTATTACCACAATTACTTGTGGCTTACTCCTTCACCAAGGCCATGATCGCCTTACTTGTCGCTTAACCATTCCTCAACCTAATGTCTCATGGTCTTGTGACTTGTTTAGTTCTCAATGCCTTGTGCTTTCCTTAACCAATGTGATGCATATTTCAACACTTATTATGGGCAAGAACAACAAGAAAAAATCTGTGTGGAAGAAAAGGAATGTGGGATCACATCACAAATATCACAGCTTCAAAAGGAATCACACAAGCTGAAGAAGATAAAGAAATCAAAACAGATGAAGAAGAGCAATGGTTTCAAGAGGACCAAGCAGTCTTAGGCCTCCTTCAAAACTCACTTGATGCTCCAATCTTGGAAGCATATTCTTACTGTGAATCTGCAAAAGAACTATGGGATACTCTCCAAAATGTTTATGGAAACACCTTAAACTTGACTAGAGTCTTCGAGGTGAAAAAAGCAATCAACAATCTGTCCCAAGAAAATCTTGAATTCACCAATCACTTTGGGAAGTTCAGGTCTTTTTTGACAGAACTAGAAATGCTGAGACCAAGCACTAAAGATCCAAAGGTGAATTGATGAAAGGAGGGAACAAGACAAAGTATTCGGCTTGCTTCTTACATTAAACCCGAGCTACAATGATCTTATCAAACATCTCCTTAGAGATGATAAGCTTCCAACTCTTGATGAAGTCTGCTTTAAAATCCAGAAAGAACAACGGTCATTTGGCTTATTTAGTGGTAGTAAAGGAGAACTTCACTTGGTAAACAAGTTGAGCTTCCCACAGCAAACAAAGGAAGATATCAGGGCAACAACTTCAACAAGGATTAGAAGCCTCTAATTTGTAGTCATTATAAGAAAAGGGGTCATCTCAAAGAAAGGTGCCTCTTTCATCATCCATATTTAAGGCCAAATACATCAAGAGCAAACTTGATTCAAGAAGCCAGGAACAATCAAACTCAAGCAAACGCTTCTAAACCGACTGAAGAAGTGGCAATGACAAGCTCTTATGGAGATTTAGTGAGGAAATCAGAACTTGAGTCACTCATCAAAGCCATCTCCAACTTAAATTCATCTGGTATCACTAAATTTGCATCAAAACCTAGTAAATCATTGGTAGTTGATTCTGGAGCATCTCATCATATGATTAGCATTTTTAATATGCTTAATCACATTAAACCCACCAATAGGAACGTAGTGATTGCAAATGGAGATAGATTACCAGTTAAGGGAATTGGTGATTTAAATTTTTTTAATAAATCATCTAAAGCCTTCTATATGCCTACATTCACCTCAAACTTATTATCCGTAAAAAGGATGACTAATAATTTGAATTGTTTTACTATATTAGGTCCTAATAGTGTTCAGTTTCAGGATATTAAGAGTGGGGAAGTGCTCGGGCAGGGAGATACTAAAGGAAACTTATACATTGTGAAGAATGCATCTCCAAGAATCTCTGCTATATCGTTTAATTCATGCTTAGACAATAATGCCTTGTGGCACTTTAGATTAGGACATCCTCACACTAGAGCTCTTGAACTAATGTTGCCTAATATTTTGTTTAATAGTTCTAGTTGTGAAGCTTGTATCTTAGGATAACATTGCAAATCTGTATTCTTGAAATCAAGTACTATCTATGAAAATTTTTTTGACTTAGTACATTCAGATGTATGGACTCCACCATGCTTAACAAGAGATAATAAGAAATATTTTGTCACATTTATAGACGAGAAATCAAAATACACTTGGATTACATTACTTCCAACTAAAGACAAAGTGTTTGATGCATTTCTCAACTTCCAGAATTATGTAACTAATTAATTTAATGTCAAACTGAAGGTACTAAGGTCTGATAATGGAGGGAAATACACAAGCAATAAATTCAAAAATCACTTGGCTAAGCATGGAATCATTCATCAAACAAGTTGCCCCCATACTCCAAAACAAAATTGAATGGCTGAGAGAAAGAACCGACAGCTTATAGAAGTAGCAAGGTCCATGATGTTCCATTCAAATGTACCAAAGAAGTTTTTGAGAGATGCAGTGATGCCTGCTTGTTACTTTATCAACCAGATACCAACAAGGATTCTGAATTATTCATCATTTTTGAAGTGTTAAACCAAATAAAACCCTCATTTGATCACTTGAGAGTGTTTGGATGTGTGTGTTTTGTTCTGGTTCCGGAAGAGGAAAGGAACAAGCTTGATATGAAGAGTGCAAGAATCATCTTCCTTGGGTACTCAACAACACAAAAAGGATATAAGTGCTATAATCCAGCCACCAATCGAATGCTTTTATCCAGAGATGTGAAGTTTATGGAAAATCAAGGGTACTATGACAAGATGGTGTAAAAGACTTCGTACACTCCACATCTGACCGAGCAGCCAGTTTGAAGTTCCTATTGGATCACCTTGGTACTTCCTCAACAACCAATCCGGGAAACACAAATGATCAAGAAAGGAACAAAGAAATTACGGCTGAAACTGTGATTCATAAGGATCAAGAAGATAACAATCAAGGGGGAGCTGAACCAAACGAACAAAATTAGCCCATAATGGAGAACCCGGAACAAGAAGAATGTGGAACTGAAAATCAAAAAGTTCAAGTAGAAGAACAACCAGCTAAAGAAATTATCCCACTAAGAAGAAGCACAAGACAAAAGTTTGGTCCGAAGCATTGGAAGCAAACTAGAGTTTGTTACAATAATAAAGGGGTCACTCATCCAATTCAAGTTGTATGTTCACTTGCCCTCTTGCCATCAAATCATCAAGTGTTTCTTGGAAAAATTGATAGCCATTATATTCCTCAAAGTTATGAAGAAGCAAAAGAGAGTGAAAGATGAATTTTCGCAATAGATGATGAAATTGGAGCAATGACAAAGAACCATACTTGGGATAAAGCAGAGTTACCTCAAGGAAAATGAGCTGTGAGTTCTTATGGTATTTACCATTAAGTATCAAAGTAATGGAGAGATTGAAATGTACAAGGCTCGTTTGGTGGCAAGAGGCTTCACGCAAAGTTATGGGGAAGACTACAAGGATACCTTTGCTCCGGTAGCCAAATTACACATAGTTAGAGTTGTTTTGTCCTTTGCCACCAATCTCTCATGGGACTTATGGAAAATGGATGTGAAGAATGCTTTCTTACAAGGTGAATTGGAAGAAGAAGTCTACATGACTCCACCACCAGGTCTTGAAGCCACCAGTACTCCGGGAAAGGTTTTGAAGCTTAGGAAGGCAATATATGGACTCAAACTATCCCCAAGAGCCTGGTATCATAAAGTTAGCTTCACCTTGATAGCCAAAGCATTCAAAAGATCAAAGGCTGATCACACTCTATTTACACTCCAAAGCACCAAAGGTATCATTGTCATCCTCATTTATGTAGATGATATAATTATCTCTTGAGATGATAAGGAAGGTATCCTAGAAACCAAGAAATTTCTCAAATCTGTGTTTGATATAAAAGATCTCCGGAAGGCTTATTCATTTCTCAAAGAAAGTACACACTTGATTTGTTAAGTGAAACAGGGAAACCAGGAGCCAAACCAGCAAAAATACCACTTGAAGAGGGCTACAAGGTCAAGCAGAAGGGGGAGAAAGAGAAGGATGATCCACTTGACAAACCATATGTTAATCCTTCTCAATACCGACGACTTGTAGGTAAGATCATTTATTTAACAATTACTAGACCTGACTTATGTTTTGTCGTGAACCAGGTAAGCCAACACATGAAGGAGCCCACGGTCTATCATTGGAACATGGTTGAAAGGATTATTTAGTATCTCAAAGGGTCACCAGGATAAGGCATCTAAATGGGAAAGAATGCAAATAGAGATATCGTTGGTTATTGTGATGTTGATTATGCTGGAGATACCATTGATAGAAAATCAACCACCGGCTATTACACCTTTGTTGGAGATAACCTGGTTACTTTGAAGTCAAAGAAACAGAAAGTGGTGCCATGTTCAAGTGTTGAATCGGAATATAGAGCAATGAGGAAGCTTACAAACGAGTTAGTATGGTTGAAAGCTCTACCAAAAGATTTGGGTATTGAAAGTTCAACACCAATCACCATGTATTGTGATAATCAAGCAGTAATCCATAAAGCAACAAATTCAGTCTTTCATGAAAGGACAAAGCATATTGAGGTTGACTGCAACAAAGTGAGAGATAAGATTGAAGAAGGGATCACTCTTCCATGTTTTACAAGAAGTGAAGATCAGCTTGCTGACATCTTCACCAAGGCTGCTAGTCTCAAAGTTTGCAACCATATTTATAGCACACTCGGACTAGTAGACCTTTCAAGACCTTGATAATGCTTGCATGTTTCGGGAAGACCACACTCTTTTTCCCTTACCAAGGTTTTGTCCCACTGAATTTTCCTTAGTAAGGTTTTTTTAATGAGGTGGTAATCCTGGTTCCCAAACATCGCCTTCACTCCATCACTTCGGCTAAGTTTGAGGGGGAATATTGATCAAACCTATCTAGACAAGCTTCTCATCATGGATTGGACCGTACGGACTTGTACGGACTTGTACAGACTTGTACGGAATTGTACTGACTTGTACAGACCATGATCGTACAAGTTGATGGAAGGTCACCAAATGGCTCAAAGATGAAAGATAATTATGTGAAAAACTCGGGTTAAGAGTACTTTAAGGTTCGTGCCAAACTCGGATAGAAAGAAGGGAATATAGCTGTTTGAAGATGACAGACCATTGGAGCCTTATCTCTTGATTTCAAAATTCAAAATAACAGAGTTGTCTATCCTTATGTGCTAGCTAGCAAGGAGGAGCGTCCAATGCTTGTCTTCTATTGGTTGTGCCTTTTTCTTTATGCTTTTCTCTTTGTCTATATTATGTAGCCTTTGTGCAAACAATGAAACCAATGGAATAGAGCTTTATTCTCTCTCATTCTCCACGAATTATCTCTAGAAATCTCTCTAAATCTTTCATGCTTGCCTGTTCCGGGAAGACCACACGCATTTTCTCTTACCAAGGTTTTGTCCCACTGGGTTTTCCTTGGTAAGGTTTTTTTAATGAGGTGGTAGTCCTGGTTCTCAAACTTAGCCTTCACTACATCACTTCGGCTAAGTTTGAGGGGGAGTATTGATCAAACCTATCTAGACAAGCTTCTCATCATGGATTGGACCGTACGGACTTGTAACCGTTCCACCATGAGGTTACATATTTGCTAACAAACCTCTATCTCTAATTATGTGGTGACTTGCACCTGATTCTACAATAACCTTTCTACCTAGTTTAGAAGCAATGTAGCTCTTACCATAATTGGCTAGCTTGGAGATGCTTTTGATAAGGGCTTCCTAGTCCAACTTCCTCACTAAGCCATCATCTCCAACACTTTCACTTCGAGCAAAATCACTTGTTCCCTGACAAACTCCTTGGTTATTTCCTCTTAGCCTCGTCGGCTTCAAATGTGGATGAAGGGTCCAACACTTCTCCTTCATATGCTCTCTTATCTTTCAATGCTCATATTCCAAGTTCATCCTTTGACCATAGCTTTGTTTTCTTTGTGCCATATGCGCTATCTCACTTTTTGGTTTGAATAAGCTATTGATCAAACCTATCTAGACAAGCATCTCATCATGGACCGGACCGTATGGACTTGTACGGATCTGTACGAACCATGACCGTACAAGTTGAGGGAAGATCTCCAAATGGCTCAAAGATGTAAGATATTTATGTGCAAAACTTGGGTTTAGAGTACTTTAAGGTTCGTGGAAAACTCGGGTTAAGAGTACTTTAAGGTTGGTGCAAAACTCAAGATAAAAAAAAAGTAAATATAGCCGTTTTAAGAAGGGGGTATCATTGGAGCCTTATATCTTGATTTCAAAATTCAAAAAAAAAAAAGAGTTGTCTAACCTTATGTGCCAGGTATCAAGGAGGAGCGTCCAATGCTTGTCTCCTATTGGTTGTGCCTTTTGCTTTATGCTTTTATCTTTATCTATATTATGTAGCATTTGTGCAAACAATTAAATTAATGGAATAGAGCTTTATTCTCTCTAATTCTCCATGAATTCTCTCTAGCAATCTCGCTAAATCTTTCATATTCTCACATAAGCCTCTAACTCCCTCTTCCTTTTGAATCTGTTGACATACTTTATTTAATGTTGGAAGTTTGTCAAACATCAAAATGTGCTGAATGAGATTCTTGTAGGAGTCGTTAAGTGTGAGGAGTAACCAGCAAAAATTGATGGCTCAAGAGAGCATTGGAGTGCTGCAAGGACTTGCTAGTCCACTTGCTCCCATTTCTCCTCCTTTGTACCGCCATCATTAGCTTCACTTCCTTCACCAGCACCTTCAGGGACATTTACATATCCCCACAACCCTCTACTTCTCAAGGCTGTCTTCGTGGTCCTTGACCACAAAAGGTAGTTGTTCCCCTTGGGAACAACTGGTACTATCATCTGCTTTTGCATCTCCATAAGTTTTCAGCAAAATACTGTCTAGTGGATAAGACTGAAAGAAGTAGAGATTTTCAAAGAGATTAGTTGAAAAAATAGAGTTTAAGAGCTTGTTATGGATCTTAAACGCTTTGATACCATATAGATTTTAGAATGTAGAATATATAATTAAGAAGAATTAGAGAAAAATTAGATAAGTGGCGAGAGAAAAGTAGAGGAGTTGTTTGATTTTCAATCTCTTGATTTTATTTCTTCTAAGTCATTTACAAAATATAGGCGAAATAGATGAGAGAGAGATACAACAAATACAATGAAATATCCACAAGGTTAATTACTAAACTCCACTTAGCCTAAAATAGCAAAACACGCTTGGGGGACACTTCCGAGTTTGCTCCTTTAGGCTGGGTGCTAGCATGGTTTCTCACCAGCATTTAACTTTCTGACCTGGTCTTGTTTCAACCGAGATTCCTTGCATCCAATTCTATAACAACGGCTAGTTACTTCTGCTACTTTGTGTTTTCTAATGCTTGTGTCTACCATTCCCACACACGCTATCTTCTGGTTCTCTCCAATAGTTTCTTGTGGTCTTGGCTTAAACCTTGACTCCACTACAGGTAGCTTGGCCTTATCTTGTACTCGGGGAGTATCACTTGAAGGCGATGTATTCGAAGACTACCTCGGTATTCCTTGTGTCCTTCCTTAGCTTATACTACCTTGCTTCCTCTTCACTTGTTGTTCCACTTGAACAGCTAGATGCAAGAGCTCTTCAAACCCTCCATAAGATTGCCTCTCAACTTTATGGACTATCAAATCTTGTATACCATTTAAGAATTGTGCCATGAGGGTTTCTTTGGCTACAACCAATTGTAGCTTGTTTCGGAGGTGCTAAAACTCCTCTTAGTATTCCTCTACCATCTTACTCCATTGAGTAACTTTTATGAATTTCTTTTGGAGCTCTCGGTGGTACAAGGGAGGCACATACATCATCTTCATCATATGTTTCATAGCTTCCCAAGATGTTACTGCGCATTCTCGGTTTCTTCTCCTCTCGGATTGGACTCGGTCCCACCATGTAAGAGCATGGTCCATGAGTTACAAGGCTGCATAGGTGATCTTCCTTTGGTCATTGTACTCATAACACTCGAAGATGTGGTCCATTCAGTATTCCCAAACCAAGTAATCTTTTGGGTCAAACTTTCTGGCAAAAGTAGGAGCCATGAGTTTGAGGCTCGGTACATAGGGTCTTGGTGCTTGATCGTTTTCATCTTCATTGAGTCCCACGCGTCGCCTCGGCATCATCCTGCTTTGTGGCTGAGGCTCTAATTCATCCTCGAAGACAGCCCCTTGATCCGGTCTATGGCGTGGAGGTACTTAGGGAGGTGGAGTATTTACTCTGGTAAGTTTCTCTCCAAGTTGTACAAGTTGGGCTTGTAGGGTGGCAAACATAGCTCTCGGAGTGGTATGATAAGTAATGAATACTTGAAATATTTTGAACAAAGGTTCTCTAGATATTTTAAAGGGAAAAAGCTAATGGCTATATGCTTTTATAAGATGAATAACTTATGTTTTTTTTTATGATGAGAAGCTTGGTTAAAAGTGATAACTTATAGTGTGTATCTTTGTAATATTTTAGAGATTATAAATGAGAGATTTTGAGATAAACTAGAAGGAAAACCATAGTAAAACATTAGAGAAGAATTTCTTATTGATCTTTGTGAATTACAAAGCATATTTATAGGAGAATTACAAGGGAACCTAGGTTTAACTTTAATTTGAACCAGCCAATAGGAGAGTAGTCTTTGGAGCGCCCTTGACCATGCCAGCCTGTTCCAGCCCTTCCTTGACCAAATGGATAAAAAGGAAGACCAAGGAGAAGCCCGAATGCACCTGGATGCTATAGTGACTTGGTGCATGATCCGAACATTGCCAAGCTTCTCGAAGACTCTAGAAGACTCTCGAAGACTTCCTTAAATGTTCTGGAGGCTCCCTTAGGTTGTACGGTCTTGTACGGCCTTGTACGGATCCGTACGGACTTGTACAGACTTGTATGGATCCGTACGGACTTGTACGGACACCCAAATCCAACCATCTTCCCTAAGCTCCCTTGATGATATGCTTGATTAATACTCCCCCTCAAACTTAGCCAGAGTGTCGGAATGAAGCCTAAGTTTGGGAACCGGGACTACCACCTCATTAAAGACCTTACCAAGGAAAACCTAGTGGGACAAAACCTTGGTAAGGAAAAAAGAGTGTGGTCTTCCCGGAATATGCAAGTATTATCAAGGATGAGTAAGGTCTATTAACCCAAATTTGCTATGGATGTGGTTGCAAACTTTGAGGCTAGCAGACTTGGAGAAGATGTTAGCCAGCTGGTCTTCACTCTTGGTGTAGCATGGAAGTATCACTCCTTCTATGATCTTCTCTCTAACCTTGTGGCAGTCGATCTCAATGTGCTTGGTCCTCTCGTGAAATAATGGATTCGTTGCTATATGAATGGCTGCCTGATTGTCACAATGCATCGTGATAGGACTTGAAGTTTCTTAGACTTCCAGGTCACTAGATTGCCTCCAATGAAAGTACAGTAGCCAGTTGTGGACTTTCTATCCATAGTGTCTCCAACATAGTCTGCATCGCAATATCCAACTATCTCAGTGTTGCCATTCTTCCCCATCCAGATTCCTTGGCCTGGTGATCCTTTGATGTATCTCAAAATTCTTTCCACCATGTTCCAATGATGCACGGTTGGTTCCTTCATATGTTCGCTAACCTGATTCACAACAAAACATAAGTCAAGCTGTGTAATAGTCAAGTAGATGAGCTTACCAACTAGGCGCCGATATTGTGCTGGGTCTTCAAATGGCTTGTCAAGCGGATCATCTTCTTTCTCCCCCTTTCTCTTGACCTTGTAGCCATCTTCAAGGGGATTCTTAGCTGGTTTGGATCCTAGCTTTCCTATCTCCTGCAATAAATCAAAAGAATATTTCCTTTGTGATAGAAATAGGCCTTCCGAGGATCGGCATATCTCTATTTCTAGGAAATACTTCAGTTCTCCCAAGTCCTTGATATCCAAAACAGACTTAAGGAAGGATTTGATTTCTTGAACCCCAACTTGATCACTACCTGAGATGATCAAGTCATCCACATAAACCAATACCACAATAAGCCCACGGGAGCTCTGGTGAGTGAACAAGGTATGGTCGGCTTTTGACCGGCTAAATCCTCGAGTAACAAGAGTGAAGCTCAGTTTATGATACCAGGCCCTCGGTGATAGCTTTAGTCCATAAATTGCCTTTCTTAACCTTAAGACTTTTCCGGGGCTGATTGTGTGCTCTAATCCGGGTGGTGGAGTCATGTACACTTCTTCTTCCAATTCTCCTTGAAGAAAGGCGTTCTTCACATCCATTTGACATAGATCCCATGATAGATTTGTGGGTAAGGACAAGATAACCCTAACTGTGTGACGCTTTGCCACTGGCGCAAAAGTATCGGTATAATCAGCTCCATATGTCCAGGTGAAACCTCTGGCTACCAATCTTGCTTTGTACCGCTCAATCTCCCCATTAGATTGATACCCACTTGGAACTTACTGCCTTCTTTCCCTTTGGAAGCTCCGTTTCATCCCAAGTATGATTCTTATCCATTGCTCCTATCTCAGCATCCACAGCAGCTAACCATTCTTTGTGTTCTTTTGCTTCTTCATAGGAGCTCGGAATTTGGTGTTGATCAATCTTCCCAAGGAATGGTTGGTGTTCTGATGGCAAGAGGGCAAGAGAACAGACCGCTTGGAGAGGATGAGCCACGGCTTGGCTGTTGTAATAAACCCTTGTTTGTTTCCAATGATCTGGTCCATACTTCAGCCTTGTGCTTCTTCTAAGCTGAGGAGCACTAATTTCTTCACTCTCATGGTCTTGACTAACCATTGGCTCCATTCCTCTAATGACTTCTTCTTCATGATGAGCTTGGTCTTGATTACCATTATCTAAGTTGTTTGCTTCCACTTCATTGTTATTTTCAGAATTTGGTCCTCCTTGTCGTTGCTGCTCCGGTTGCTCTTGATGAAAGTCCCTTGGAGCAGGATTTCTGAGATGATTGAGTATGAACTCTAAGCTGGCGGCTTTATCTGAAGGAGAACAGGCTAGGTCTTTAACACTATCCCAATTCTGCTTCTTGTCAAAGTATCCTTGGTTTCTATGAACTTCACGTCTCTTGAAACCAGGGTACACTTCCGGATGGGGTCATAACACTTATACCCCTTTTGAGTAGTAGAATAGCCTATGAATACACATCTTGTGCTTTTGGCTTCTAGTTTGTCCCTCTGAGTACATGGGCCAAATACAAAACACAAACATCCAAGAACCCGTAAGTGATTGATAAAGGGTTTATTGTGATTTAAAACTTCAAAGGGAGAGACGTCCTTTATGACTCTTGTTGGAATTCAGTTGATTAGATAGCAGGCCGTCATGACTGCATCTCCCCAGAAGTTTCTTGGCAGGTTGGAATGGAACATCATGGCTCTAGCTACTTCCATGAGATGCCTATTCTTTCTTTCAGCTACACCATTTTGTTGAGGTGTGTATGGGCAGCTTGTTTGGTGGATTATTCCATGCTTAGCTAAGTGTTCTTTGAATTTGTCACTTGTATATTCCCCTCCATTATCCGTTCGAAGTACCTTAACATTTGTTTTGAATTGATTAGTAATGTAGTTCTGAAAATTAATGAAAGCGTCAAATACTCTATCTTTAGATGGCATTAAGGTGATCCAAGTGTATTTCGACTTTTCATCAATAAATGTCACAAAGTACTTATTATTATCTCTTCATAAACATGGGGAAGTCCATACATCCAAGTGGACCAAATTAAAACATTTTTCGTATATGGTAGAGGACTTAGGAAATACATTTTTACAAT
Organism: Cardamine chenopodiifolia; assembly: GCA_963922655.1. NCBI lineage: Eukaryota > Viridiplantae > Streptophyta > Magnoliopsida > Brassicales > Brassicaceae > Cardamine > Cardamine chenopodiifolia. The sequence continues at coordinate 8,227,964 of OZ000476.1, read as the reverse complement.
GTTTTCCTAAAATACAAGACTCACAAACCGAGTTATTAAATGAAATATTAGGCAATATTATTTCCATGGCACGCGAGTGAGGATGTCCCAATCTAGCGTGTCATATTGCATTAGAACTACTAGCTAAGCATGAATTAAAACTTGATAAAGTAGGATTGCTTGAAGAATCTTCTAAGATGTATAAGTCTCCTTTTGTGTTTCCTTCTCCAAGAACCCTTCCGGTCTTAATATCCTGAAAATGGAAACTATTAGGCCCAAAGATAGCATAAGCATCAAGATCAGTAGTAGCTCTCTTAACCGATACAAGATTCAAAGTGAAAGACGGCATGTAGAAAGCTTGAGATTCTTTGTCAAATAGTTTTAAACTTCCTATCCCTTTAACCGGTATTTTATCACCATTAGCAATTACTACATTCCCACTAGCAGATTTAATGTTACTAATCAAATTTGGATTACTAATCATGTGATGAGAAGCTCCGGAATCAATAACAAGAGAAGTGCTAGTTTTAGTAGGTTTAGTAGCAAAGTAGGTGATACCGGACTCCTTTAGTGCAGCAATGGATCGAATGAGTGCCTCTAGGTCTGACTTGCACACCATGTCATTCGAGTATGCTACCATGGCCATCTCATCTCCTTTCTTTGAGTTTTCGGTTTGAGGTTGTTTGGTTACGGTTGAGGAGCTTGGTGCTTCTTGTGCTTGATGAGCTTGAAACTTCCTTGATTTGAACTTCCTTGGTTGCCAATCTTTGGGTTTTAGATGTGGATGACGGATCCAGCAATCCTCCCTTGTATGACCATCTTTCTTGCAATGATCGCATGTTTTCCTATTCTTGCCTTTGTAGCCATGACTTGGTTGGTAATTGCCTTTATTAGCCGCTGGGAGTTCTTTTTTTCTACTAAAGAGACCAAAGGACCCTTGTTCTTTTTGAATTTGTGCACAAACTTCATCTAGGCTAGGGAACTTCTCCGATCTCAAGATGTGTTTTATGAGGTCATTAAATGTCAGATTGAGTGTGAGAAGTAAACTAAAGACCTTATCTTGTTCTCTCTTTTCTTCAATGATTGAAAAATCCTTAGTGCTTGGACGTAACATCTCTAATTCAGCCCAAAGAGATCTAAATTTCCCAAAGTGTTGAGTAAATTCTAGATCCTCTTGGTTGAGATTGTGGATTGCCCTTTTCACTTCAAAGACCCGGGTCAAGTTGGAGACGTTCCCGATAACATTCTTTAATGTATCCCAAAGCTCCTTTGCCGTGTCACAATAGGAGTATGCCTCTAGGATTGATGTGTCTAGTGAGTTTTGAAGGAGACCCAACACCATTTGGTCCTCTTGAAACCATTTGATTTCCTCCTCGGTCTTGGTCTCATTTTCTTCATCTTGTGTGTCTTCTTTTGGGTTTTGTTTGATCTCAATATGTCTCCACAAACCTCTTGCACACAAAGCAGTCTTTGTTGTTCTTGCCCACAGCAAGTAATTGATCCCTTTGAGTGTAACCGGAATGATCATGGTTTTTAGATTTTCCATGATCTTCTTGGTGTTTAATCACAGAGCTAGCACCTTTCTCAACTCAGCACCAATGGATTTGAGGAATTTCTCTCAGAGAGAAATGAAGCTAGCAACGTGAAAGGAAAAAAAAGAAGTGAAAATCACAAAGCTAGCAATTTCTCAACTCAGAACCAATGGATTTGAGGAATTTATCTCAGAGAGAAATGAAGCTAGCAGCGTGAGAAAGGAGAAAATAAAGATGAAAAGCTTGGAGAATGACTAGAATAACAAGAACTGATGGAGAAATGATGGAGAAATGATGGAGAATGATGAAGAAATGATGGAGAATAATGAAGAATAACTAAGACTAAAGCGGAAAAGATAAGAGCAAGATCAATGCTCTGATACCATGTAAGATTTTAGAGATTACAAATGAGAGATTTTGAGATAAACTAGAAGGAAAACAATAGTAGAACATTAGAGAATAATTTCTTATTGATCTTTGTGAATTACATAGCATATTTATAGGAGCATTACAAGGGAACCTAGGTTTAACTTTAATTTGAACCAGCCAATAGGAGAGTAGTCTTTGGAGTGCCCTTGACCATGCCAGCCTGTTCCAGCCTGGTTCCAGCCCTTCCTTGACCAAATAGATAAGAAGGAAGACCAAGGAGAAGCCCCAATGCACCTGGACGCTATAGTGACTTGGTGCATGATCCGAACATTGCCAAGCTTCTCGAAGACTCTAGAAGACTCTCGAAGACTTCCTTTAATGTTCTGGAGGCTTCCTTAGGTCGTACGGTTATGTACGACCTTGTACGGATCCGTACGGACTTGTACGAACACCCAAATCCAACCATTTTCCCTAAGCTCCCTTGATGATATGCTTGATTAATAATCTCCAAAGTAATAAGCACGTGCGGATAAGGTTTTACGGATGATAGCAAACAATGACAACTCATGTGAAATGTTTAAGAGAAAATGCCAAAAACCTTTACATGATTGTAAGAGAAGAAGACAAAAGGCAAAGTAAGTATTCTTAAAAGGAAAAAGCAAGAATCAAAAGGAACGGATGAGATTCAATGACACAAAAGTGGAATTCGAATGAATGGATGAGATGCAATGACTCAAAACCAAAAAAAGCAAATATTTCTTAAAGTAATCAAAAAATGGTCACAAGAAAAAGGGGGACCACGAGTCAAGGCTATCTCTTGACGCACCAACTTGGGACCACTTACCCTAATGATGTGCATTCCTTAGAACCTAATGATTTTTACCGAGTAAGACTACTAGACGCATGGTAAAAACAATTAAATGCAATGAACATAGGTAAAAAAAAATCTAGCAACCTATGCAACAACTCATGAAATTAAAAGACACGCTACACAACTAGACCAAATGTAACAACTCATGAAGAACTAGCTAAGAACACTAAGAACACAACAAACACGGATGATGATGAAATGACAAGCAGATGATGATAAGATGACAAGCAGAAGATGATGAGATGATAAGCGGACGATGACAAAATGCAAGAACATGACATTTTATGGATTTTTCAAAGAGCTAAGATGCAAGAAAATAAACTAGCAAAATGCAATGAGAATGAACTAAATGTGAATGACTAGGATATAGGTAGATGCAACCTGATTTGTAGGAAATATTTAGCTCTGTACCAAAGATGATATACGCCTGTCTTCAAAGCTTCATAGTCCTAAAACCCGATGACAAGTTGAAGATATAGCATGAGGAATCCAAACGAGTCTTCAACGTGGAGATGGAAGAGGATAGAGCTGAGACCGGTGATGGAGTTCAAATGGGTCTTCAAGCAAGGAAATGAAAGGACTGATGAAATAGAGGCAGGGGTGTTGTAGACCAACAATAGGATTCAAACGGGTCTGCAACCGGGAAATGAAAGGTGGAATGAGAGCACCCACAAAAGATGTGTATGTCCTTTGATACAATTAGGGTTCTTCAATACCGAGCTAGGCTGCGAGATATAGAAGAGATTCTTCTAGAGAGAACTCAATAGACAAAGGAAAAAGTTCCATTTTTATTCATAAAAGTCTAAGTCTTTACAAGGTAAGAAGTTTTCCTTTTGTAGTAAGCAAACTTATGTTCTCATGCTATAATAAGATAACTACATAACCAGCCCCAATTTCCTAACATAGTCCTAAATTGGGGTTAAAAGAAAATAACATCTACTCGATATTTTAAAAGAAAGAAGGGATGCTTTATTCGGTGAAATGCCTTATAAAAGATATGATCATATCTCTTACCTAAATCAGACTTGTCATGGAGATTTCCAAGTTAATTAAGTAATGGGGATGAGATGTAACGCACCAAGTTCAATGACTTATTAAAAACCCTCTCGTCAAACCAATTGGGATAAATCCGAGATGGAGAAAAAGAGTACACATTCCTTGGCAACTTCGATGTGTCTTTACTCTTGGGAGATAGTAAAGACGCTTTGATCCTGCTTCCCAAAGTTGATCAAGCTTCCAAGGATTAGTTAGAATAGGCTGGGGGGCTCTCGGAGAATTGATAATCATCCTACTATCATCGGCTGTCATCCAGCTGTCATCGGATACTATCATTCTACTGTAATCGGCTGTCATCCATACTTCCACATAGCTTTTGAACCTAGCTTGGTAAGTTCTTGCTTTGCGTCCTCTAATATTGGCTCCAAGGAGAATGACTGGTGCTTCAAGTTTTCCTTCATCCTCTTGATCACTTGGTGGTGTTGAATCTGGTATCGGTACGATGCCTACATCAACAAGGATCCATTACATAATTGCTTATGATTAAGGCACACGGAGGTGGCTTGATGGGTCACTTTGGAGCTGACAAGACTTTGGCAATACTTAAAGCTCATTTATATTTGCCAAAGATGCAAAGGATGGTTGAGAAGTTCTGTGCACAACGCTTGACATATAGAAGGGCTAAGTCTCAGAGTAATCCACATGGCTTTTACATGCCACTCTCTATTCCAACTTCACCATGGATTGATCTCTCTATGGATTTTGTCTTCAGGCTACCATAGGTTCAACATAAGGATTCCATATTAGTAGTGGTAGACTTGTTATCCAAAATGACTCACTTCATTCCATGTGGCCAAGACACATGATGTGATTCAAATCGCTAATCTCTTTTTCAAAGAAGTCGTCAAACTCCATGGAATACTAAGAACCATTTTCTTGGATAAGGACACAATGTTCTTGAATCACTTTTGGAAAATTCGACCAAAAATGCTAAGAACTAAGCTTGTTTACTCCACAACTTGTCACCCCCAAACCGATGGGCAGACTGAGGTAGTGAATAGGACACTAGGGACATTACTTAGAGCGACCATTATGAACAATAGAAGGACTTAGTTGGATTGTTTGCTTTTTGTGGAATTCGCCTACAATCGAGCCATGCATTTAGCCTATAATTATCCCCCTTTGAAGTTATCGATGGGTTTAACCCTTTGACACCCATGGATCTCTTACCATTGCCTCCAGCTCAGTTTGAAAACCAAGAAGGCATTTCCAAGGCTGAATATGTGAAGAAGCTTCATAAGAAGGTCCGGTTGAATATTGAGAAGAGGACCGAGCATTAATATAAGCAAGCAAACAAAGGGCGTCAACACGGAGATTGGGTGTGGTTGTACCTAAGACAAGAGAAGTTTGATGTGGCTCCGGGGGCTTAGATCTCAAGCTCTACTTAGAAAAGGAACCGTATGAATGGAACCGAGTAGAAGAGAGATGCTCGATCTATCTACTCGGTAAAAAGAATGGAACAAAGTAGAAGAGGTGGTGTTAAAACCCAGGGAGATGCTCGACCTAGGATTAACTATGGAATAGGTAGAAGGTGGGATGAAGCTTGAATTACAAGAGGATTTAAAATCTCTTAATACAATGCACCCCACGTCGAGGCGTGAAAAGTAATCTTGAATATCTCAAGTAAAAAGGAGAAAGTAGTTTAAAACATTACAAGAGTTTTTTAGAGTCTTAAACTTATTATAACTTGGCCCAAATGTTCTAACATTCACCTAATTTGGACCTCCTTTAAACCAAAACATACTTAAGTGTTTTTAAAATAAGAAAAGAAGACTTTATTTAGATAAGTGTCTTCTTGAGCGATAGGATCACATCTCTTGCTTACCTTAGCGTATCATGGGGATTTCCAAACAAGATAAACAATAAAAAAAGGATGTGTTGCATCAAGGGATATTATCTCATTAAAAACCCACTCAGTAAATCCTATGGGAAAAACCCGAGGTGGGGAAAAAGTTTACAATACCTTGACTTCTTAAGAGTGTCTTCACTTCAATGAAATAGTAAAGACACTAAATGCATGCCTTCGAAAGCAAGTCAGCTCCCGATAGTTTTCGATGATCGGTGTTCCTCAGGTGCCACTCGGGTGATCATGTACCTTGATCAGCTATTTGAGGATAAATAATTTTTTCTTCAATATCTCCCAATATTGAAGACACGACAAGTCGCCAAGGAAATTGTACTATTTTTCCCCCACCTCATGTTTGTCCCAATGGGTTTACCGAGGGGTTTTTTAATGTAGCAATGAAATCCCCATGCTTAGTGTGCTTGAAATACCCATGACAAGTTGGATTAGGCACAGAGTGTGATCCTATCCTCCTTAGAAGTGTTGAATAATGTGAGAATACATTAGCTTAAGACCCAAAGAAGAGAAGAGGCCTTATTCAACATATTCAAGCTTATTAAGAAGTCTTCTAGAAGGGTGAAGACTTTGGGTGCACAAGTGGGTGTCTCGGGAAGTGTGAAAAGGAAGGAGATGTGTTTGAATTTCAAATAAGAGATTGGAGGGAAATTTGAATGTTAAGAAACCCTTCTTCACCTCCTAATTTTGTGGCTCTCCTCTATATATACATGTTGTACACTCTTTGTAACACTTAATCAATTCTAATGGAAACTTCTCTTTATCTATCATTCTATTGTTTCTCTTTCAAGCACTTTCAAACTCTCTAATCTTGTATTCCGCAAATTCAACATGGTATCAGAGCAAGGTTCTTAACTAAATCAAGCTCATGTTATCCCATTTTCAAATCTCTTCCTTTAAAATTCTTAGAATACTCTTTGTCAATCTTTTTTCACTCTGAGACTTAGTCCTCAAAGTCATTGACTCTTGAGTTGTGAAAAGGCTGAAAAATGTATTTTTTGAAGCTTCTCTAAAATTTTATTTTTCACTCTAAAATTCTGGGAATATTCTTTGTCAATCCTTTTTCACTCTGAGACTTAGTCCTCAAAGTCATTGACTCTTGAGTTGTGAAAAGGCTGAAAAAGTGTATTTCTTGAAGCTTCTCTAATATTTTCTTGAGAAAATCTCTTAATCCTCTGGTTAATAGAATTGTCCGGTGAATAAATCTTGAAACACCATGGAAAACTCTAAACCAATTGTTATTCCAGTCATCTTGAAGGGTGTCAACTATTTGATGTGGTCAAGAATGATAAGAACAGCTCTATGTGGTCGTGGGCTTTGGAGTCTTGTCTTGAAAGGACAAGATCCAAAAGAGCCTAAGAAGACGGAAGAGAAAGAAACCACCAAAGATGGAGAAGAAGCCATCGATAATTATGAAGAAGCCATTGGAATAATCCAGAACTCTCTTGAAGCATCCATCCTTGAAGCCTACTCCTACTGTGAAAATGCAAAGGAATTGTGGGATACTCTTCAAACCGTGTATGGGAGTACTTCAAACTTGAGCAGAATCTATGAAGTCAAGAAGGCTATCAATGATCTAAGCCAAGAAGATTTGGAGTTTACAAAGTACTTTGGCAAGTTCAGATCATTGTGGGCTGAACTAGAAATGTCAAGGCCAAGCACGATTGATCCTTTGGTGTTAAATGAGAGGTGAAAACAAGACAAGGTCTTTGGTCTGCTATTGACCTTAAATTCAACTTACAAGGATATCATTAAGCACCTCCTTAGGGCAGACAATCTCCCCAGCCTAGATGAAGTGTGCTCCAAGATACAAAAGGAGCAAGGATCTCTTGGTCTATTTGGGGGAATGGGTGAGCTGGTTATGGCTAACAAAGTAGAGTTGGGTGACGCAAACAAAGGATTTTACAAACCTTTGGGATCAAACCAGAACAAGAAAGTGGGATCAAATGCAATCTGTGAGCATTGCAAGAAAGAGGGGCACACAAAGGAAAAATGCTGAAAGCTCCATCCTCATCTAAAACCAAGCTGGTGGAAGGAACCAGAGCTAATGTCTCCCAAGAAGTGGTTGGGAATCAGGCTGGGATATCCAAGAGGGCTGAAGAAGGAGAAATTAGAGCTTTGGTGCCATATCAACAAGAATCTGAATTCGTGAGGAAATCAGATTTGGAACTCTCATCAAAGCCTTGAAAGAGTCTGGTAGGTCTGGTATGGTTTCTAGAAACTCTCTTCATGCTCAAAACATTTCAAAGCCTTTGATTGTAGATTCTGGTGCATCACATCATATGATAAGTGATGCACAGCTAATGAATAACATAAAACCGGCTGTAGGTAATGTCATTATAGCAAATGGAGATAGTATTCCAATTGATGGAGTAGGAAATCTTAGGTTATTTGGAAAAGATTCAAACGCTTTCTACATGCCTAAGTTTACTTCAAATTTGTTATCCGTAAAGAAAGTTACATCTGATTTGAGTTGTTATTCTATATTTGGTCCTAATGATGTACACTTTCAGGATGAAGAGAAGTAGTAGCGAAGGAGGAGCTGTATGTTCTTGAAAATAACAAGACGGACTCCAATTTATTTTGTAGTTTTAGTTTGAATGGTTCTAATGTTAGTAGTTCAATTTGGCATGCAAGGCTAGGTCATTTGTACTCTAGATCATTAGAACTATTGTTGCCTTGGATTTCTTTCAAAAATGATGAATGTGAAGCTTGTATACTTGGCAAACATTGTAAATTTGTGTTTTCCAAGTCTCCAACTATCTATGAAAAGTGTTTTGGTTTAATTCATTCTGATGTTTGGACCTCACCATGTGAATCTAGAGAACATCATATATACTTTGTCACCTTCATAGATGAAAATTCAAAATATACATGGCTAACACTTCTTCCATCCAAAGATAGAGTTCTAGAAGCGTTTAGAAAATTTCAAGCATATGTGACTAACCATTATAATGCCAAGATTAAAATTTTTAGATCAGATAATGGTGGAGAGTACACAAGCCATGCCTTCAAACAACACTTAACACACCATGGGATAGTCCATCAAACCAGCTGCCCATATACTCCTCAGCAAAATGGAGTTGCTGAAAGAAAGAATAGGCACTTAATGGAAGTGGCCCGGTCTATGATGTTCCACACAAGTGTTCCCAAGAGATTTTGGGGAGATGTTGTGGTTTCAGCATGATATTTGATCAACCAGATGCCAACAAAAATCTTGGATGATCACTCTCCATTTGAGGTATTAAACAACTCTAAACCCGCCATTAACCACTTACGTGTGTTTGGGTGTGTTTGTTTTGTATTAATCCCAGGAGAACAAAGAAACAAGTTGGAAGCTAAAAGTGTGAAGAGGATGTTCATTGGATACTCCACAACACAAAAAGGTTACAAATGCTTTGTTCCGGAAACAAGGAAGATTCTAGTCTCAAGGGACGTGAAGTTTGTTGAAACGAAAGGGTTCTATGATGAGAAGAACTGGAAATAATTGGAGAATTTATCATCCTCATCATCAGACCGAGCTAGCAATTTGAGAAAAATCTTGGAGAACCTTGGATTACATCAGCTAGAAGCTAGTACAAGCACATCTCAATCAAATGAATAAACTATACCCTTTGATCCTGAGGGAGGCAATAAACTGGACGATCCAATAGTGACTCAACAAGACTCAACAATTCATGATCAAAATGAATCAGAAGTTCGTAAAGAAGCGTTTCAGGATCAAAGTGAAGAGAGTCCGAAAAATCAAGAGGAAGCTCAAACCTCAGATTTTGACTTTTAAGGGCCAGAACCTCAATTTCAAGCTCAAGAAGGGGGTTTAAGGAGAAGTGCAAGACAAAGTTTTGGACCAGAACATTGGAAGCAAACCCGAGTGTACTACAACAACAAGGCAGTTGCTCATCCCATTCAAGCTGTTCGCACTCTAGCTCATTTCCCATTGGAACATCAAGCCTACATGGGCAAGTTGGATGAAGTTGAGACTCCAACAACCTATGAAGAAGCCAAGGAGCTTAAAGTATGGAGAGATGTTGTTGGTGAAGAAAAGAAAGCTATGGAAATCAACCATACTTGGGATGAAGCTGAACTGCCAAAAGGGAAAAAGGCCGTAAGCTCTAGATGGATCTTCACAATCAAGTATAGAAGTGATGGAGAAATAGAGCGTTACAAGGCTAGGCTGGTGGCTAGAGGATTCACTCAAACCTATGGAGAGGACTACCTTGACACATTTGCACCTGTGGCAAAACTTCATACGGTCAGAGTCATTTTATCCTTAGCTACTAACTTGGAATGGGATCTTTGGCAGATGGACGTTAAGAATGCATTCTTGCAAGGGGAACTAGAGGATGAAGTTTACATTACTCCACCACCAGGCTTGGAGGACTCAATTGCACCAAGAAAGGTGTTGAGACTCAAGAAAGCAATCTATGGACTGAAGCAATCTCCTCGAGCATGGTACCACAAGTTGAGTACAACACTCAAGAGTAAAGGCTTCAAGAAGTTTGAGGCAGAACATACATTTTTCACCTTGCAAAGCCAAGAAGGTATTGTAGTCATTCTCATTTATGTGGATGAGATTATCATCTTGGGGAATGACAAGGTAGATATTAAAGATACAAAAGCATATTTAAAATCTGTATTTGATATTAAAGATCTTAGAGAGTTGAAATATTTTCTAGGGATTGAAGTCTATAGGTCCAATGAAGGAATCTTCTTATCCCAAAGGAAATATCTTGATCTATTGGCTGAGGCAGGAAAGCTATGAGCTAAACCATCAAAAGACTCCCTTAGAAGAAGGATACAAAGTCATACGAGAGGGGGAGCTTGAAGATAAACCTTTTGAAGATGTCAAGCAATATCGAAGAATGGTTGGTAAGTTGATTTATCTTACCATAACTCGTTCTGATTTATGTTTTGCTGTGAACCAGGTGAGTCAACATATGCAAGCTCCAAAAGTGCACCATTGGAGCATGGTGGATCGGATTCTCAAATATCTTAAAGGAGCTCCAGGTCAAGGCATTTGGATGGGTTGTAACAAAAGCACATAAATTGTGGGTTATTGTGATGCTGACTAGGTTGGAGACATAACGGATAGAAGATCCACCACTGGGTATTGCACATTCATTGAAGGTAACCTGGTCACTTGGAAGAGCAAGAAACAAAAGATTGTGTCATGTTCAAGTGCTGAAGCTGAGTATAGAGCAATGAGGAAGCTCACAAATGAGCTAACATGGCTGAAAGTTCTTCTCAAGGATTTGGGCATTGAATCACCAGATCCAATCACAATGCATTGTGACAACCAAGCTGCTATTCACATTGCGTCCAACTCAGTGTTCCATGAGAGGATAAAGCATATTGAAGTGGATTGTCACAAGGTGCAAGAGATGGTGGAGAAAAAGGTCATTCTTCCATGCTTTACAAGGAGTTCAGAATAATTGGCAGACATTTTTACCAAGGCAACGAGTTTAAGTGTGTGAGTTCATCCATTCAAAGCTTGGACTCATAGATATGTCTCGGCCATGATTTCCTTAGCCATGGAGTCCACACTCTTTTTCCCTTAGTATGATTTTGTCCCATGAGGTTTTCCATACTAAGGTTTTAAATGAGGTGGGTCATCATGGTTCCAAGTTTAATCTTTGGTTTCTCTATGGTTAAGCTTGAGGGAGAGTGTTGAATAATGTGAGAATACATTAGCTTAAGACCCAAAGAAGAGAAGATGCCTTATTCAACATATGCAAGCCCATTAAGAAGTCTTCTAGAAGGGTGAAGACTTTGGGTGCACAAGTGAGTGTCTCGGAAAGTGTGAAAAGAAAGGAGATGTGTTTGAATTTCAAATAAGAGATTGGAGGGAAATTTGAATGTTGTGAAACCCTTTTTCACCTCCTAATTTCGTGGCTCTCCTCTATATATACATGTTGTACACCCTTTGTAACAGTTAATCAATTCTAATGGAAACTTCTCTTTATCTCTCATTCTATTGTTTCTCTTTCAAGCACTCACAAACTCTCTAATCTTCTATTCTACAAATTCAACAAGAAGACAACTGCTTAATAAATCTTCTTTTCTTCTTAATATTTTTCTAAGTATTTTGCTTCTTTTTCTTTGGGGGTCAAATGCAAGCGTATATTAGTAAAATTGGACCATTGTGTAATTATTCTCCTCAGACCAAGAAGGATCCATATTAAAGCCTTTAAATCAATGTAATTAGTTCTTTACCACTTTAGAAATCAAAAACCAAGATTATTCTCTTTCTTATTCTCGAGCGTTTAAGACCAAAACCGCCACACCTTGAAGCTTAGCTCGGTGTTGGATTTGCTATATCAAGGGCCTTATACATCCCTTGTGGTTTGCACTTTAATCCATATACATGTTCACCGTTGAGCCAGATCCAGTTTCTTTCTGGTTCTTCAACACCCTTCATCCGCTTCACTCCATTTCAAGCTAAAGATTAGATCGAGTTTCTCTCCAATCAGCGCCTTGTCACTTCTACTTTGAACAAGAGAATATACAATGGGTAATGTCATAAACTCCACATAACTGGAAATGGCAAATCACGCCAGAGTACTACCTCGATGCCTTCCTCCTTGGGTGGAGTGTGTGTATCTCCTCATACCCGCTGGTCATTTGCATGGATTTTCTCCAAACCTTTATGACCCTTTGACCTGATTGTTACTCATCCGAGATTCCTCTAGTTTGGTTGCTTCCCAACGGATAGTTATGTTTCTTCCTTTCCTTATGACTTGATTTTGGACTTGAGCATTCCCCGACTCCCAAACACTCGATAAACTTTCCAACTCCTTTCTTTTTTGCTTAATCACTCCCGTGCTAAGAACTCCTACATATGCATGATGATCATTATCTTCAATAGATTCAAGATGGACTGATCATTCCTAAGTTTGTGAAGAGTGGAGATCAAATGGCAGATATATTCACTAAGGCGACTTCCTTAAGCATATCTGAGTACATTCGTGGCATGATTGGCCTAAAAGATCCCTACTAGTCAACCTTGAGGGGGAGTGTCGAGATTATGAATGAGAAAGCATGCGTTGGAATTAATCATGTGAGATCAAATAATGATAAAGGAAAGGAATTGGAGTGTATGCCAAGTATTTTGGGAGCTTGTCGAATGATCTAAGGCAAATGGAAGAGTATCTTGTGACACAATTAAAGAAAAGAGTAGAGATTATCATTGGGATTCAACCAAACGAGAATTATCTCGGTTGAGATGAAACCAAGTCAAAGTGTCAATGTATGAAGAGAGTCCACACGAGGAACCATTGGACAATGGAAAGTTCCTCACGCTCCACCCAAAGGAAAAGCGCCTAGGAAGTCTTCAAAGCTGTCTTGATATTTTTGGTAACTCAGGGTTTTATGTATTAACTAATGTACATTCATAGGGTCTTGTATATTGTATCTCTCTCCTTCCATCTCACATAAGAAGATATAATCACAGAAAAATAATAAGTGGATTTTACCAGACTCTAAAACATTCTAACATCCTTCTCAATTGAAAAACATTCTTTCACTTCAATCTCGCAAACTCTCTCATCTCTAATAACCACATATATTCTTCATAAAATCCACACATTGAACCCTCAAAAGAAATATAATTGCACAATGGTCCAATTTTCTAACATCCTTCTCAATTGAACCCTCAAAAGAAAGCATAAACACTTAGAAAAATATTAAGAAGAAAAAAGAAGACTTATTAAGCGAATGTCTTCTTAAAAGATAAGATCATACTCCATGCCTAATCTAACTTGTCATGGACATTTCCAAGTAGACTAAGCATAGGGAATGGAGTGGATGCACCAAGTCTCATTGCCTCATTAAAAACCTCATCGGAAAACCCATTGGGATAAATCCGAGGTAGGGAAAAAGAGTACAACTACCTTAGTGTCTTAAGTGGTTTCTTCTCTCTTGGGAGATAGTGAAGACACTCTAATCTTGCTTCCCAAAGCTGATCAATCTCCCAGAGGCTTCAAAGAGTGGTGATAAGGTGTTAGAAGCTCTTGAGGATTCACTTGGTTCTTGACTGTCCTTTCTTGACTTATTGCATCTTGAACAAACCCATTGAACCTTTCTCTTTAGATCCTTTCATTGCTCCTCTTTATAGCTCCAGAAGGTATGTAGGTATTTCACGATCCTCCTCATGCTCTTGGTCCTTCGGTGAAGGTGCATCCGGTTCCATGTTTACATCAAAAGGTGTGATGAATCAAGTACATTAAAAGACTTGAATGACTTAAAAAAATATCTAAGAGTGTTTGACTAAGATAAAATGAATCTAGACACTTAAATGATTACACACTGAATTCTTCAAAGACCAGGTAGATTCATCTCCTCTTTAACTAGTAGATGCATCTCCTCTTGTGATGGACTTGAACAAATGCTTAATGAGCTAGGCGATTGCAAACAAGGCTTGCCTCATTTAAAACATTATTTTGAAAACCTAATCGGACAAAACCAAAGATAAGGAAAAAGAGTACAAGCCCTTGACCTCAAGCCCATCTAGCAATTTGAACTAGTCGTTGCTTGTGTAGTGATCAAGGTGTCTCGATGATTGTATTTATTAAGCTTGAACCCTTCATGTCTGATATGAATCTTTCCGAGAATTCGCACTTCCGAGGGGTAATCGTGAAAGGATGGAATGAATGGATCACACAAAGGTTGCGGAAGACCTCTGATATTTCCTCAATGGCTTTCTTGAGAAATGACACACTCAAGAATGCCAAGGTTTGATTCACGGATATGACACACCGTTGAATCGGTTTGATTGAAGGATATTACACACCAAACAATCGGGAAATGTTCTTCAACAAACACAGGAGAAATCACTCTCAATATTTTATAAAAAAAAAAGGTCGATATTTATTCTGAACAAAGAACAAGAGTTTTAAAGGAAAAGCTGGAGTAAAGAAAAAGTCGAGAATTAAAAACGAGAAAATTAAAATGACATTAACTAAAGCCCGGAAAACTCTTCAGCTCTCCAAGCGCCTAGATCTTCTCATTATGGACGACTTTATTCTTCTTAGGAGACAATTATTTGGGCCAAATTGATCCTCCTTTGGGCTTGAAAGAACTGAAGACAAAATCCCAATTTATTGGTCTTTGGACTTGAAACTATTTGGGTGATCTTGGACTGAAACTCCTTCGGACTCTCTTATGGACTTAGATAGATTGGAATGACCCATTTGCCTCATTAAAACCTTCCTTTGGAAAACCCATTGGGATAAAACCAAAGGCTAAGGAAAAGAGTACAAATGGATCACCCGTTTCAGTCCACTCGAGCAACAAAGACGATTTTCTTATCCATGTCTTCGAGCTGGTCCTTTGGCGAATGAGCTTGAGTGAATAATCCACTGATTGCTTTCTGGAACTCTTTGGCACGTGATCTTGTCATTGGTCCACTTGGCATGGTCAAGGCGTCCTCGGCTTCAAGTGACCTTCGTAAGCTATCCATGATCACATCATCCCCTCCCTCTTGAAAAGGATTTGTCCTCAAATCTGGATCATCTGCAACAAAAGGAATTAAGTCAGCAACATTGAAACTTGAACTCACATTGTACTTATCTTGGAGATCGAGTTGATAAGCGTTATCGTTGATCTTCTTTGTAATTCTAAATGGACCGTCAATTCTTGGCATAAGCTTGGACTTCCTCTCAGCCGGAAATCTTTCCTTCCTTAGATGTATCCAAACGTCGTCTCCTTCCTCAAAAATCATCTTGCGCCTGCTCTTGTTAGCTTGTTTGGCGTACAACTTTGTCTTCTCTTCAATGTTGTGCTTCGCTTTCTCATGGATCTGTTTAACAAGTTCAGCTTTCTTTTTCCCATCCAAGTTTGCTCTTTCACTCAAAGGCAATGGGGTTAGATCCAAAGGAGACAAAGGATTAAAGCCATAAACGATTTCAAAAGGAGAAAACTTTGTGGCGGAATGCACTGATCGATTATAAGCAAATTCAACATGTGGCAAGCATTCTTCCCAAGTTTTCAAGTTCTTTTTAATCAAGGCACGCAACAAGATAGACAAAGTTCTATTAACTACTTCAGTTTGACCGTCGTATTGAGGATGGCAAGTAGTTGAAAACAGCAACTTAGTTCCTAGCTTAGACCAAAGCGTTTTCCAAAAATAACTCAAGAACTTCGTGTCTCTATCACTGACTATAGTCCTAGGCATTCCATGCAGTCGAACTATTTCTTTAAAGAACAAGTGAGCTATGTGAGAAGCATCATCAGTTTTATGACAAGCAAGAAAATGTGCCATTTTAGAGAACTTATCGACAACCACAAAAATCGAATCCTTTCCAGTCCTAGTTCTAGGTAATCCAAGCACAAAATCCATAGAAATGTCAGTCCAAGGCTGATCAGGAATAGGCAAGGGCGTGTACATACCTTGGGACTGTACCTTCGATTTGGCTTGTTTGCACGTAACACATCTCCCGCAGATTCTTTCCACGTCTCTCTTCATTTGCGGCCAGTAGAAGTGTTCTTGCATCACTTTTAAAGTCTTGGCGATCCCAAAATGCCCCATCAAGCCTCCTCCATGTGCCTCCCTAACTAGCAAGTCTCTCAAAGAACAATTAGGCACACACAAACGATTTTCAAAGAAAAGAAAGCTGTCATACCTAAAATATTTCCCAAAAGCAAACTTCTCACAAGACTTGTAATTATCTTGAAAATCAGAATCAGCTTGATAAAGATCTTTAAGGTGTTCAAATCCCAATAATTTAGCATCCAAAGTCGAAATCAAGGCATACCTTCAAGATAAGGCATCAGCAACTACGTTTTCGTTACCTTATTTGTACTTGATCACATAGGGAAATGTTTCGATAAACTCTACCCACCTAGCATGCCTCTTATTGAGCTTATGTTGACCCTTTAAATGCTTCAAAGACTCTTGGTCAGTATAAATGACAAACTCCTTTGGCCAGAGGTAGTGTTGCCACGTTTGCAAGGCTCGGACTAGCGCATACAACTCCTTGTCATAGGTTGGATAGTTCAGCGTAGCTCCTCCAAGTTTCTCACTAAAAAAGGCTATGGGCTTCTTCTCTTGCATCAAGACAGCTCCAATAGCTACACCAGATGCATCACACTCAATTTCAAAAGTTTTAAGAAAATTCGATAAAGATAAAAGTGGTGCATTGGTGAGTTTATCCTTTAACGCTTGGAACGCTTCTTCTTGTGCATTCTCCCATTTAAATCCTACACTTTTCTTGATCACTTCAGTGAGAGGAGCAGCTATGGTACTGAAATCTTTCACAAATCTTCGATAGAATCCCGCAAGCCCAAGGAAACTCCTCACATCTCCTATGGTTTTCGGACTGGGCCATTCGCGGACAGCTCTAACCTTCTCTTCGTCCACTTTGATGCCATCTGCACTTATAACAAAGCCTAGAAACACAACGTTATCCGTACAAAAAGTGCATTTCTTCAAATTAGCATACAGTTTTTCTTTCCTAAGTACCATCAAAACCGCTTCTAGATGCTTAACATGTTCTTCTAAATTTTTGCTGTAGACTAAGATATCATCAAAGTAAACAACAACAAAAATTCCAATGAAGCTCCTCAAAACATGATTCATCAACCTCATGAAAGTACTAGGTGCATTTGTTAATCCAAATGGCATAACTAACCATTCATACAAGCCATGTTTAGTTTTAAACGCAGTTTTCCATTCATCACCCTCTTTCATCCTAATTTGATGGTATCCACTTTTAAGATCTATTTTCGAAAATATGCTAGAACCATGAAGCTCATCTAACATATCATCTAAACGAGGGATAGTATGGCGATAATTTACAGTGATATTGTTGATGGCTCGGCAATCAATGCACATCCTCCAAGTTCCGTCCTTCTTTGGAACAAGCAGCACCGGCACAGCACAAGGGCTCATAATCTCTCGGATGTATCCTTTGTCCATCAGCTCACTCACTTGCTTTTGAAGCTCCTTAGTCTCAACTGGGTTGGTTCTATATGCTGGCCTGTTAGGAAGTGAAGCTCCCGGCACAAAATTGATCTGGTGCTCAATCCCACGAATAGGCGGCAATCCCTTGGGGTTTTCTTCCGGAAAGACGTCTTCAAAATCCTGCAAAATAGAAGTAATTTTACTCGGCAAATCCGGTACGGGGTTAGTAAGGTTCAGCAAAGCTTCTTTGTAAATAAATAAGAGAACGGGTTGTTTAGAGAACAGAGCTCTCTTAACCACATTAGACCTCACAAAGAAGTTTGAATACCTCACGGGTTTACTCTCACAGGCCTTTTTCTTGGATTTTCTCAAACTCTCATTTTTATTTTGAGGTGGTGTGTTTAGGGGTTCACTCACAATGGTTTTTCCTTGTTGTTTCAGCTGAAGTTGATCTTGATGAACTTCTTGTGGTGTTAATGGAGCAAGTATCGTCTTTCAGCCATTGTACTCAAATGAGTATCGATTAGTAAAACCGTCATGTAAGACCCTTCTATCGAACTGCCAAGGTCTTCCAAACAAGATGTGGCCCGCCTCCATTGGTAAAATATCACAAAGAATTTTGTCCTCATACTTGCCTATGGTTATAGGAACCAATACTTGGCTGCTCACCATCATCTCGCCAGCATCATCTCACTATCACTTTCAAGCTCTTCCTCCTCAGTTTCAATCTCGCCATTATCCAATAGTATCATAGTCCTTCTATTGGTGCACTCATTGGCGTAATGTCCTCTCCCTTGACACTTGAAAAATTTAACGTCCCGGTTTCTAGACGAAGTCGCCACAGCTTTTCCTTTGGCGTCTTGAGTATTGGCGTAAGGCTTAGGGTCGGGTTTTGGCTTAACAACAGACTTATCTTCTCGGCTGTAACTCGTCCTAGCATTGGCTGCTCCAGCTCCATAGGAAAGCCTAGAAGTACCCCTCCTCTTAATTTGTTGTTCAACCAAAACAGCCTTATGGAGCATTTCCTCCAAATCAGCATATGTTTGAAGCTCCATTCTATCTTGTATATCTCGAGCCAACCCACTCAAGAACCTTGTCATTGTTGCCTCAGCATCTTCATCTATATCAGCTTTGATCATTAGGGACTCCATTTCTTGAAAATAATCCTCCACACTCTTACTGCCCTGAGTTAATCGCCTAAGCTTTTGATGTAACTCCCGATGGTAGTGGCTAAGAACAAATCTCTTCCTCATCAGATTTTTCATCTCTTCCCAAGTGACTATGGGCGGTTCACGGTTGCGTCTTCTACTTGTCATGATCTGATCCCACCAATTAATAGCATAGTCATAAAATTCCGTCGCCGCTACTTGAACTTTCTTTTGCTCCGAATAATTTTGACAATCAAACACGAGCTCAATTTTCTTCTCCCACTCCAAGTAGGCGTCTGGATCATTCTTCCCATGAAATGGCGGTATCTTCAACTCACGTCTCGGCCTTCTTCGACTCCGATTAGAAGCTTGACTACCTCTGCTGTAGTAATTCAACTCGTCCTCTTCATCTTCTTCTTGAGGTTGTTGTCTTCTTCTTCTACCAGCAGTATTTTGAGGCAATCCTTGATTAACGGATTCTTGAATCGTATCGATCCTTTCATTGACTGCTTCCATCTCACGCCTCAACAATCGCCTCATCTCTCCCATAAGGGCTTGCACGTCCAGATTGTTATTGTTTCTTGCTCCTTGTGCTCGGTTAGTGTTCTCAGCATCGCTTTCGTGATTAGACATATTAATTTTTCTCTGCACACTTAATAAACCGTTAGTAATAAAAAGTCGATCCTCACAAGTGTTTCTCTCCTTTTTATTCACTCCACACTCAACACTCAAGATGTCCTCTCTCAGCGATTTCTCAACGGTTCGTATTGAAAAAAACCGATAAAATCCGATGAATAATTCCAACAACTCAAAACGAAACGATTAGAATCGAGATAGAAAGAAAAGATTTAGTAGTGTTTTTTTTTTTTTTTTATTCGAAACAATTATTTGGGAAATGTTTTTCAACGAACACAGGAGAAATCACTCTCAATATTTTATAAAAAAAAAGGTCGATCCTTATTCTGAACAAAGAACAAGAGTTTTAAAGGAAAAGCTGGAGTAAAGAAAAAGTCGATAATTAAAGACGAGAAAATTAAAATGACATTAACTAAAGCCCGGAAAACTCTTCAGCTCTCCAAGCGCCTAGATCTTCTCATTATGGACGACTTTATTCTTCTTAGGAGACAATTATTTGGGCCAAATTGATCCTCCTTTGGGCTTGAAAGAACTGAAGACAAAATCCCAATTTATTGGTCTTTGGACTTGAAACTATTTGGGTGATCTTGGACTGAAACTCCCTTGGACTCTCTTATGGACTTAGATAGATTGGAATGACCCATTTGCCTCATTAAAACCTTCCTTTGGAAAACCCATTGGGATAAAACCAAAGGCTAGGGAAAAGAGTACAAATGGATCACCCGTTTCAGTCCACTCGAGCAACCAAGACGATTTTCTTATCCATGTCTTCGAGCTGGTCCTTTGGCGAATGAGCTTGAGTGAATAATCCACTGGTTCCTTTCTAGAACTCTTTGGCACGTGATCTTGTCATTGGTCCACTTGGCATGGTCAAGGCGTCCTCGGCTTCAAGCGACCTCCGTGAGCTATCCATGATCACATCAATGTCTTATAATCTTCCGAGCACTTCCTTGAGTCGGTTAGTACTTGATCTTGTCTTCGGTCTGCTTGGACCCTCCAATGCTTCCTTGTTCATAATGCTTTCCATGATCATTTCATCCTCCTCTTGAAATGGATTTGACCTCAAATAAGGATAATCAACATTTAAAAGGATCAAGTTATAAACGTTGAAGATGTAGCTTACATTGTACTGACTTGGAAATTCGAGTTGGTAAGCATTGTTGTAGAGGCGCTCCGAAGCCTTGAGAGGAACATTCTTCCTAGGCCAAAACTTATATTTCCTTGTGGTTGGAAGCCTTTCTTCCCTCACTAGAACCTCAAAGTCCATTCTTCTCTTCCTCTTCTTGGTGAGTTGAAAAGAAAACTCTCTATAGCCAAACATCCCAAAGTATTATTTATTTGTTGTTCCTTGAATTGACACTAAACTGGCGTGATGGTTGGCTCCCATGGGCATTGAATCCATAAATTCTTGAATGAGTCCCACAGTGCCTCTTGTAAGCGCTTGGTTCTACCCCTAATCATTGGTCCGCTTGTCACTTGTATTGACTCCCCTTCCTTGTTGTTTCCCTTGATCACATGAAGGAAGCACATCGAGAGATCATCAAAAGAACATTGGTTCTGCCTTTGGAGCATATAGTGTTTTGCTAGGGAAAAAAGAAATGATATCGGAGGTATAAAGTTGAAGATACCCCCATTTCATGGCAAGAACTATCCAAATGATTATCTTGAGTGGAAAAAGAAAAATGCTTATCTAGTTGTCGCAACCGTGTTCTACGATTATGCAATCAATTGGTGGGATAAAATAGCAACACGCCGGAGAAAAAATGGAGAGAAACACGTGGAGACTTGGACTAAAATAAAGACGATAACGAGAAAAAAATCCATGCCTAGTCATTATCATCGTGAGCTTCATCAAGACTTAGACGTCTAACTCAAGGTAGTAAAGGAGTAGAAGATTACGACCAAGAATTAGAATCATTCATGTTAAAGGCATGCGTTTATGAAGCCAAAAAGCAACAACGGAAAGGTTCTTAATTGTTTTAAATCGAGACATTCAAGATCAGCTTAAAATGAAGCATTTTGTGGGGTTAGAAGAAATGTTGTACAAAGCCATACTTGTGGAGCAACAATTCAAGAGGAGAGGTTCTACTACACGGAAAAACTTTACCTATAACTCATGTCCGCGCTACACTAGAGAGGATAAGCCATCTTATTCTAAGTCAATCTTGGAAACCAAGCCTAAGGACGAGCTTAAGGGCACCGCATCAACACAAGCATATAAAGGAAAAGCTGAGACAACATTTACTCGGAAAAGGGATGTTAAGTGTTTTAAGTGTCAAGGAGTAGGGAACTATGCAAATGACTGTCCAAATCAGCGCACAATGTTCTTTAGAGAAAATGGAGACATTGAAACTGAAGAGGAGAAATTGGAGCATCAAAAAGATAGTGGAAAATTTTCACTCGGAGAACTTTGTGATGAATTCGCACAAATGAACGTAAAGGAAGAGCTCTTAGTTGCTAGAAGAGCTTGCAAGTCCAAGCTAAGGTTGTGGCTGAAATTCAAAGAGAAAGCTTGTTCCACACATGGCTTCAAGTCAAGGAGAAGTCATGTAGTATCATCATTGACAGAGGAAGCTGCACCAACGTAGCTAGCATCACCATGGTTGATAAACTTGGCCTAATCACAACACGACATCCTTAACCTTACAATCTACATTGGCTCAACAAGATCGACAACGTCAAGGTGAAAAATCAAGTTCTAGTTCCTTTTAACATAAGGAAATATGAAGACGAAAGTGCTTTGTCACATCTTGCCAATCGAGGCTTGATGTGGCTCTGGTGGCTTAGATCTCATACTCTATTAAGGGATTTGATGGGGCCCCGGCACCATTCGGAGAACAAGAGGAGGAACCTGAGGACCCACCCGACACCATGAAGAAGAATTGCTCAAGAGTCTATAGGGCAAAGTTCAATGCCTATATACAAGAATCCCTAAGATGCGAGGAGGACACCCAAGAGCACCCAAAGATCACTCGAGACACACCGACCCTAGAAGACTCCCGGGAGGTAAATTGCTTTGGAAGGCATGAGTTTTGTGTCTTCACTATTTAACTGGAGTGAAGAAACTTCTAAGATGTCAAGGTATTGTACTCTTTTTCCCCACCTTGGATTTTTCCCATTGGGTTTACCGAGGGGGTTTTTAATAACTCTTGATGCATCACATTCTCTTCCATTGCTAATCTTACTTGGAAAACTCCCATGACAAGTCAAGATGAGGAAAGGATGTGATTTTATCCCTTAAGGAAGGCGTTTGTCTAATAAGCTATCATTTTCTTTCGTTTGAACCGTTTTTAGGTGTTTTGGTTTACGTTGGTTTTGAGAAGTCCAAATTAGGCAAGTGTTAGAACATTTGGACCATTATATATAAGCCTCTAAAAACATTTATAATGTTTTTTAGACCCTTTTGACATAAAATTTAGAGAAGTTTTCTCTCTTTTGTTCTTGTGAGACTCAAGGACTTTCCTCACGCTTTGAAGCCTAGCTCAGCGTGAAGGCTGCATTGTATCAAGAGATTGACACTCCTCTTCTGGTTCACGCCTCATTCCATTTCTCTACCCCTCCATAGTTATCCCTTGGTCGAAGTATCTCCCCGGGTTTAGTACCAACACCTCCGTTTTGTTCATCTCTTTGCCGAGTAGCTAGATGGACTTTCTCTCTTCTACTCGGATCCATCTTCACCGTTCATCCCTTTGGTTGACTCAAGAGTCAAGCATCCGAAGCCACATCATCTTTGTATCAGAGCCGAAGATCCCTACCCAAAGGTTGTATCGTTTCATCATCTATCTTTATTTCATATTTCTGGCATTTTGTGTTTGCATTTTCTCTTTGTTCTTGTGTTCCTTGTGCCATTTCTTTAGTACCACATTTGCATCTTAAAACCTTGGAAAATCTCATAAAATGACATCTTATGCATCTAGGTAGAAGGTTTTTTAGGTAGTGAGTCATTTTGCATTAAACGATTTGGAGCAATTTAGCATTTTTAGCATTTTTTGCATAGTTTGTTCATCTTGTGTTCTTGGTGAATATTGGTTGATGCTTTCCTTCGATCCGAACATATCATGTGCACGTTTCATTTTTTGTTTGTCCTAGGAATAATGCACCTAGACATGTTTAGAGTTGTCCTTTAGTGCTGATTCAAAATTTTCTCTCCGTGGTCCCAAAACCACCTATTGCTTTTAATTTCTCGCATGTTTCTCTCTCCCTTAGTAATGTTTTTCTTTCGCGCGAGTCTTGCTCCTTAGCTGGCTTAGGCTATATGAACCCACACCTTGGTTAAATTAAACCTTACCTTAGTCACCTCTTATCCCCTAATCCCATATGCTTTTACCCAAGTTAACCACTAGTTTAGTACCGTTACCTTTCTTTTCGTCCTTGTGTGGGAGCTGTCTTGATTCTTATTGTTTATTTACCTTGAGCCTCACACCTTTTACCATTAGTTATTCACTTTCATTTCTTAAGTCACCAATACTTAACCTCTCTTTCACTTGTGTTACAAGGTACGCAAGAGAGTTTGTCCTAGTGAGCCAAGGAGATGGAAGGGCAGCCGGATTCGGCTAACGTCCTTACCATCATCCAAACTCAGCTCCAACAGCTCGGAGAATGCCTAGCTCGAGTAGAGACGCCACCTCCTCAAGCTCCACCAAGGCATGGACCAGACTAAGATGCCTTATCCGATGAAGAAATAGAACACCCTCGACAACCAAGAGTGAGGCCTCAAAAGCATATGGGATTACCTGACGTTGAAGATGAGCAAGCGCCAAGACCTCATGCCCCGAGTCTCAAACTCATGGGTCCGTGCTTTGCCTGAATGGTTAACCCAGAAGCATACCTTGATTGGGAAAGACGCATGGATCATATTTTTGCTTGTTATGAGTACTCGGAACAAAGGAAGGTTATCTATGTCGTGACTTAACTCACGGATCACGCCCTTACTTGGTGGGATCGTGACCAATCAGAGAGAAGAAGGAACCATGAAGGACCTATGCCATCATGGGAAGCTATGAAGCGCCAAATGAAAAGGAGATATATCCCTCCATTATACCACCATGATCTCCAAAAGAAGTTTAGGAAACTCTCCCAAGGCTCTCGATCGATAGAAGAGTACTATGAAGAGTTCGAGCACTTGAGGAATCGTCTCCAACTTGATGAAGAGGAAGAAACTCTCATGGCACAATTCCTTGACGGTTTGCAAAATTGAATTGTGAGAAAGGTTGACTGGCAATCGTATGGCGGTCCACTTAGCTATACAAGTGGAGCAACAAGTGAAGAGGAAACAAAGCTCCATGAACTGGACCCGAGTCCAAGGTGCATCCACTTGGTCCCCTAGTGCATCTTCATTCAACAACAACCCAAGGCCACAAGACAAGACCAAGGCTGACATTGTAGAGTCACGCTTCAAGCCTAGACCTGCTGAGGCACAAAAAGAAAGGAAATTTGAACCAAGAGGAGGGTCTAGTGCGACTAGGAGCAGATACATTGTAGAGTCATGGACATTATGCACGGGAATACGTAAACCACAAGATCATGATCATCATGGCATCCGGTGACTAAGAGTCTCAAGATGAGGAAGAACCTCAAGAAGAAGAGGGCACCATGGAACAAGAGGTTGAGTATCCAGATGAAGGAGAGCTCTTGGTCATTAGAAGACTCCAAAGTTCAACTCAACCCCGGAAGACACCACCCAACAAGAGAACATTTTCCACACGTGGTGTACGGTAAGTGGCTAGGTATGTGGTCTTCTTATCGATGGCAGATCATGCACGAATGTGGCTAGCTCTACTATGTTAGCTAAGCTCAAATTGATCCCATCTCAACACCCTAAGCC
The DNA here is from genome assembly GCA_963922655.1 of Cardamine chenopodiifolia. NCBI lineage: Eukaryota > Viridiplantae > Streptophyta > Magnoliopsida > Brassicales > Brassicaceae > Cardamine > Cardamine chenopodiifolia. The sequence continues at coordinate 8,202,792 of OZ000476.1, read as the reverse complement.
TTATAAGCTTAATTGGTTGAATGAAAAAACTGTCCTCAGTGTTAATGAGCAAGTAATTGTTTCGTTTAGTATAGGCTCTTATTATGACCAAGTCTTGTGCGATGTAGTGCCTATGCAAGCGAGCCACCTCCTCTTGGAGCGTCCTTGGCAGTTTGACAAGGGCACTACACATTGTGGTATGACTAATCACTACTCGTTTATGCATAACAACAAAAACATTAGCTTAGCGCCTCTTACACTGGTTCAAGTAAATGATATGCAAGTGAAGTTGGCTAGGGATGCTAGCTCTAAGTCTAACTTTTTGATCAATCCTAGCATTGTTAGGAAATCGCTTGGCAAGAATGATTGCTGTGTTTTCCTAATGAAATATGCATTAACAACAAAGCCTAGGAAAACCAACTCATTAGCACAAAATATGCATTTAACGAGATTATCATATAAATCTTTCTTTCTAAAGAGTTTCCAAGACAAGTTCCAAATGATTAACATGATCAATCAAATTTTTGCTATAAATGAGAATATCATCAAAGTGTATTACCACAAATTTGTTGACAAAAGATTGCAAAACACGGTTCATCAATCTCATAAATGTACTTGGGGCATTAGAAAGACCGAATCGCATTACCAACCAATAGTACAAACCTTGCTTTGTTTTTAATGCAGTTTTCCATTCATCACCCTCCTTCATCCTCACTTGATGATAGCTGCTTTTCAAGTCAACCTTTGAGAATAGGGTTGAATCGCTTAGCTCATATATCATGTCGTCTAGCCTTGGTATCGGTTGTCGGTACTTGGTTGTGATGCTATTGATGACACAGGAGTGTATGCATATCCTCCAAGAGCTATCCTTCTTTGGGACTAGCAAGACCGGAACTGGGGCTAAGGCTTTCTTGGACGTACCCCTTGCTCATCAAGTCACTTACTTGTCGCTCCAACTACTTAGCCTCTTTGGGGTTTACTCGGTAGACTGGCCTATTAGAAAGGTTGCCACTGGGAATGTGATCAATTTGGTGCTCTATCCCTCTTGTGGGAGGTAGTCCATGTCGTATCTCATCGGGGAAAACATCTTGGAAACGATCCAAAAGCTTCTTGACTTCCTCGGGTAATGACTCGTCCAATGCACATGTGCTAAAGGATTCTTTGAAAATCATTAGGAAAACACAGCAATCATTCTTGCCAAGCGATTTCCTAACAATGCTAGGATTGATCAAAAAGTTAGACTTAGAGCTAGCATCCCTAGCCAACTTCACTTGCATATCATTTACTTGCACCAGTGTAAGAGGCGCTAAGCTAATGTTTTTGTTGTTATGCATAAACGAGTAGTGATTAGTCATACCACAATGTGTAGTGCCCTTGTCAAACTGCCAAGGACGCCCCAAGAGGAGGTGGCTCGCTTGCATAGGCACTACATCGCACAAGACTTGGTCATAATAAGAGCCTATACTAAACGAAACAATTACTTGCTCATTAACACTGAGGACAGTTTTGTCATTCAACCAATTAAGCTTATAAGGCTTAGGGTGTTGAGATGGGATCAATTTGAGCTTAGCTAACATAGTAGAGCTAGGCACATTCGTGCATGATCTGCCATCGATAATAAGACCACATACATAGCCACTTACCGTACACCACGTGTGGAAAATGTTCTCTTGTTGGGTGGTGTCTTCCGGGGTTGAGTTGAACTTTGGAGTCTTCTAATGACCAAGAGCTCTCCTTCATCTGGATACTCAACCTCTTGTTCCATGGTGCCCTCTTCTTCTTGAGGTTCTTCCTCATCTTGAGACTCGTAGTCACTGGATGCCGTGATGATCATGATCGGTGATTTGGACACTCTCTCGCGAAATGGCCATGACTTTGACATTTGTAACATATAATCTCCATGCTTTTAGTCGCATTGCTTCTCTTTTCGGCTAAAATTTTCTTTCCTTTGTGCCTCGGTGGGCCTAGGCTTGAAGCATGACTCCACAACGATAGCCTTGTTCTTGTCTTGTGGCTGAGTGTTGTTGTTGAATGGAGTTGTGCTACGAGACCAAGTGGGTGTGAATTATACTCAGGTCCAGTTCATGGAGCTTTGTTTCCTCTTCACTTGTTGCTCCATTTGTAAGCCATGTAGGAATTGTGCCATTAGATTTTCTTCCTCTTCATCTAGTTGGAGACGATTTCTCAAGTGTTCCAACTCCTCGTAGTACTCTCCTACCGATCGAGAGCCTTGTGAAAGCTTCCTAAATTTCTTTTTTAGACCACGGTGGTAAAGGGCGGGGAGAGGGGGGTAAATATATCCTTCTCATTTTGGTGCTTCATAGCTTCCCATGAAAGCATAGGTCCCTCATGGATCCTTCTTCTCTTGGATTGATCACGGTCCCACCAAGTAAGGGAGAGATCTGTAAGTTGAACTGCTGCATAGATCACTCATTCTTTGTTGTTGAGGGTGCTCTACCTCTTCATCGGATAAGGCATCTTGATCTGATCCATGCCTTGGTGGTACTTGAGGAGGTGGCGTCTCTACTTGAGCAAGGCGTTCTCCGAGCTGTTGAGCTGAGTCTGGATGGTGGTAAGGACGTTAGCCCAATCCAGCTGCCCCTCCATATCCTCGGGTCGATAGGACAAGATAGACCTTGGTTCCTTGCAACACAAGTGTAAGAATGTTTTAAATATTTATGATACTCAAAAAGTGAAAGCAAATAATTTGTGGTAAAAGTAAAAAAGAACTCAAGGTAAATAAAACAAGTAACTCAAGATAGCTCACACAAGAAATAAAAGAAACTAATAGTACTAAATTAAAGCTTAAACTCGGCTAAAATGCAAAATTAACCTAGGTTAATTACAAGATAAGTGGTTACTCGGGTAAGGATCACTTCTAACTTGGGTTTGGTTAGTACTACTCGAGCCAGCTAAGGGAAAAACTTGCACCAATGGGGAAAAAGTAACACCAATGGAGAGAGAAGGCTACGAGACAAAATAAAAGCAAAAAGCAGGTTGGACCACAATTTGAAATGCGCTTATGACAGACCTAAAACATGTCTAGATGCATCATTCTAGGACGAACAAACAAAGCAGCATGCAACATGACATTTTTGTATCAAATGAAAGCATCAAACAACAATCACCAATAACATTAAGAACTCGAGAAGAACAAGCTATGCTAAAATGCTAAAATGTCCGAAAACGTTAAAGGCAAAAGACTTAGGACTGTACCGTCTACCTATCTAAATGCTCAAGTTGACATTTTTATGTGGTTTTTCAAAGCTATTATGATACAAATGAACGTGACTAATGAGGCGGAATGATAAACACAAAATGCTAAAAATGCAACAATGATAAAAAGATAGACTGATACACCTTTTTATAGGAATCTTCAGCTCTGATACCAAAGATGATGTGGCTCCGTGAGCTTGGATCTCAAGCACTACTTATTAATCAAGCTTATCATCAAGGGAGCTTAGGGAAGATGGTTGGATTTGAATGTCCATAAAAGTCCGTACGAATCCGTATAAGTTCGTACAAGTCCGTACGGATCCATACAATTCCGTACAGATCCATACAAGTCCGTACGGATCCGTACAAAGCCGTACAAGATCGTACGATCTTAGGAGCCTCCGGAACATTTGAGGAAACCTTCGAGAGTCTTTTAGAAGCTTGGCAACGTTCGGATCATGCACCAAGCCACTTGAGCATCCAGGTGCATTGGCGCCTTGTCCTTGGTCTTCCTTCTTATCCATTCGGTCAAGGAAGGGGCTGGAACCAGGCTGGCATGGTCAAGGGCAGGCTGGCATGGTCAAGGGCGCTCCAAAGGCTGATCTCCCATTGGATAGTTCAAAATAAAGTTAACCTTAGGTTCCCTTGAATTTCTCCTATAAATATGCTATGTAATTCTCAAAGATCAATAATAAATTCTTCTCTAATATTCTACTATGGTGTTCCTTCTAGTTTATCTCAAAATCTCTGATTTATAATCTCTAAAATCTAACATGGTTATAGAGCATTGATCTGCTCCTATCTATTCCACTTTATTCTTGGTTATTCTCCATCATTCTCCATCATTTTCCATCATTTCTCCATCATTTCTTCACCAGTTCTTGTCATTCTACTCATTCTCCACGATTTTCTTCTTTATTTTCTTCCTTCTCACGCTGTTAGCTTCATTTCTCTCTGAGAGAAATTGCTCAGATCCATTGGTGCTGAGTTGAGAAATTTGCTAGCTTTGTGATTAAACACCAAGAAAATCATGGAAAATCTAAAAACCATGATTATTTCGGTTACACTCAAAGGGAACAATTACTTGATGTGGGCAAGAATAACTAATACTGCTTTGTGTGGAAGAGGTTTGTGGAGACACATTGAGATCACACAAAACACAAAAGAAGACACACAAGATGAAGAAAATGAGACCAAGACCGAGGAGGAAATCAAATGGTTTCAAGCAGACCGAACGGTTTTGGGTCTCCTTCAAAACTCACTAGACCCATCAATCCTAGAGGCATACTCCTATTGTGACACGGTAAAAGGAGCTTCGGGATACACTAAAGAACGTATACGGGAACACTCCAACTTGAACCAGGTCTTTGAAGTAAAAAGGACAATAAACAATCTCAATCAAGAGGATCTATAATTTACTCAACGCTTTGGGAAATTTAGATCCTTTTGGGCTGAATTATAGATGTTACGTCCAAGCACTAAGTTTTTTTCAATCATTGAAGAAAAAATAGAACAAGATAAGGTCTTCGGTTTGCTTCTCACACTCAATCCGGCGTTTAACGACCTCATAAAGCATATCCTAAGATCAGAGAAGCTCCCTAGCCTTGATAAAGTTTGTGCACAAATTCAAAAGGAACAAGGGTCCTTTGGTCTCTTTAGTGGAAAGCAAGAACTCCCAACAGTCAATAAGGGCAATTACCAACCAAATCAAGGCTACAAAGGCAAGAATAAGAAAACATGCGGTCATTGTAAGAAGGATGGTCATACAAAGGAGATTGCTGGATCCTTCATCCGCATCTCAAGCCCAAAGATTGGCATCCAAGGGAATTCAAGCCAAGAAAGTTCCAAGCTCATCAAGCATAAGAAGCGCAAAGCTCATCAAACTCAACAAAACAACCTCAAACCGAAAGCTTGAAGCAAGGAGATGAGATGGCCATGGTAGCATATTCAAATGACGTGGTGCACAAGTCAGACTTAGAAGCACTCATTTAATCCATCGTCGCACTAAAGGAGTCCAATATCACCTACTTTGCTACTAAACCTACTAAGACTAGCACTTCTCTTGTTATTTATTCTAGAGCTTCTCATCACATGATTAGTAATCCTAATTTGATTAGTAACATTAAAACTACTAGTGGAAATATAGTGATTGCTAATGGTGATAGGATACCGGTTAAAGGAATAGGATGGTCAAAACTATTTGACAAAGAATCTCAAGCTTTCTACAGGCTATCTTTCACTATGAATCTTATATCGATTAAGAGAGCTACTACTGATCTTGATGCTTATGCTATCTTTGGGCCTAATAGTTTATATTTTTAGGATATTAAGACCGGAAGGGTTCTTAGAGAAGGAAACACAAAAGGAGACTTATACATCTTAGAAGATTCTTCAAGCAATCCTACTTTATCAAGTTTTTATTCATGCTTAGCTAGTAGTTCTAATGTAATATGGCACGCTAGATTGGGACATCCTCACTCGCGTGCTTTGGAAATAATATTGCCAAATATTTCGTTTAATAACTCGGTTTGTGAGTCTTGTAATTTAGGAAAACATTGTAAAAATGTATTTCCTAAGTCCTCTACCATATATGAAAAATGTTTTGATTTGGTCCACTCGGATGTATGGACTTCCCCATGTTTATCAAGAGATAATAGTATGTACCTTGTGACATTTATTGATGAAAAGTCGAAATACACTTGGATCACCTTAATGTCATCTAAAGATAGAATATTTGACGCTTTCATTAGTTTTCATAACTACATTACTAATCAATTCAAAAAAAATGTTAAGGTACTTCGAACGGATAATGGAGGGGAATATACAAGCTACAAATTCAAAGAACACCTAGCTAAGCATGGAATAATCCACTAAACGAGTTGCCCATACACACCTCAACAAAATGGTGTAGCTGAAAGAAAGAATAGGCATCTCATGGAAGTAGCTAGAGCTATGATGTTCCAATCCAACCTGCCAAGAAACTTCTGGCGGCTTGCAATCTTGTCAACCGAATTCCAACAAGAGTCCTAAAGGACGTCTCTCCCTTTGAAGTTTTAAACCACAATAAACCCTTTATCAATCACTTACGAGTTCTTGGGTGTTTGTGTTTTGTATTTGTCCCAGGTACTCAGAGGGACAAACTAGAAGCCAAAAGCACAAAATGTGTATTCATAGGCTATTTTACCACTCAAAAGGGGTATAAGTGCTATGACCCTATCCGGAAGTGTACCCTGGTTTCAAGAGACATGAAGTTCGTAGAAAACCAAGGGTACTTTGACAAGAAGCAAAATTGGGATAGTGTTGAAGACCTAGTCCGTTCTCCTTCAGATAAAGCCGCAAGCTTAGATTTCTTACTCAATCATCTGGGAAATCCGGCTCCAAGAGACTCTCATCAAGAGCAACCAGATCACCAACCACAAGAAGGACCAAATTCTGAAAATAACAGTGAAGAAGAAGCAAAAAACTTGGATAATGGTAATCAAAACCAAGCTCATCATGAAGAAGAAGAAATGGGAGGACTGGAGCCAATGGTTAATCAAGACCATGAGAGTGAAGAAATTAGTGCTCCTCAGCTTAGAAGAAGTACATGGCAGAAGTATGAACAAAATCACTGGAAACAAAAAAGGGTCTATTACAACAGCCAAGTCGTGGCTCATCCTCTCCAAGCGGTTTGTTCTCTTGCCCTCTTGCCATCAGAACACCAAGCATTCCTTGGAAAGATTGATCAACACCAAATTATGACCTCCAATGAAGAAGCAAAAGAACACAAAGAATGGTTAGCTACTGTGGATGCTGAGATAGGAGCAATGGATAAGAATCATACTTGAGATGAAACTGAGCTTCCAAAGGGAAAGAAGGCAGTAAGTTCCAAGTGGGTATTTACAATCAAATATCAATCTAATGGGGAGATTGAGCGGTGCAAAGCCAGATTGGTAGCCAGAGGTTTCACCCAGACATATGGAGCTGATTATACCGATACTTTTGCGCCAGTGGCAAAGCTTCACACAGTTAGGGTCATCTTGTCCTTAGCCACAAATCTATCATGGGATCTATGGCAAATGGACGTGAAGAACGCCTTTCTTCAAGGAGAATTGGAAGAAGAAGTGTACATGCCTCCACCACCTGGATTAGAACACTCAATCAGCCCCGGAAAATTCCTAAGTTTAAGAAAGGCAATTTATGGTCTAAAGCAATTACCAAGGGCCTGGTATCATAATCTGAGCTTCAGTCTTGTTGCTTAAGGATTTAGCCTGTTAGAAGCCGACCATACCTTGTTCACTCACCAGAGCTCCCGTGGACTTATTGTGGAATTGGTTTCTGTGGATGACTTGATCATCTCAGGTAGTAATCAAGTTGGGATTCAAGAAACCAAATCCTTCCTTAAGTCTGTTTTTGCTATCAAGGACTTTGGAGAGCTTAAGTATTTCCTAGGGATAGAGATATGTCGATCCTCGGAAGGCCTATTTCTATCACAAAGGAAATATTCTCTTGATTTATTGCAGGAGACAAGAAAGCTAGGATCCAAACCAGCTAAGACCCCACTTGAAGATGGCTACAAGGTCAAGAAGAAGGGGGAGAAAGAAGATGATCCGCTTGACAAGCCATTTGAAGACCCAACACAATACCGATGCCTAGTTGGTAAGCTCATCTACTTGACTATTACAAGACCTGACTTATGTTTTGCTGTGAATCAGGTTAGCCAACATATGAAGGAACCAACTGTGCATCATTGGAACATGGTGGAAAGAATATTGAGATACATCAAAGGATCATTGGGCCAAGGAATCTGGATGGGGAAGAATGGCAACACTGAGATAGTTGGATATTACGATGCGGACTATGCTCAAGACACTATAGATAGGAAGTCTACAACTGGCTACTGTACTTTCGTTGGAGGCAATCTAGTAACTTGGAAGTCTAAGAAGCAGAAGGTTGTGTCATGATCAAGTGCGGAGTTAGAATATAAAGCAATAAGAAAGCTGACAAATGAATTAGTTTGGTTAAAGGCTATTCTCAAGGATCTTGGCATAGAAACTTCAAGTCCCATCACAATGCATTGTGATAATCAGGCAGCCATTCATATAGCAACCAATCCAGTATTTCACGAGAGGACCAAACTCATTGAGATCGACTGCCACAAGGTCAGAGAGAAGATCATAGAAGCAGTGATACTTCCATGCTACACCAAGAGTGAATACCAGTTGGCTGACATCTTCACCAAGGCTGCTAGCCTCAAAGTTTGCAACCACATCCACAGCAAACTTGGGTTAGTAGACCTTATTCATCCTTGATAATACTTGCCTGTTCCAGGAAGACCACATTTTTTTTCCCTTACTAAGGTTTTGTCCCACTAGATTTTCCTTGGTAAAGTTTTTAATGAGGTGGTAGTCCCGGTTCCCAAACTTAGCCTTTATTCCAACACACCGGCTAAGTTTGAAGGGAGTATTAATCAAGTTTATCATCAAAAGAGCTTAGGGAAGATGGTTGGATTTGGGCTTCCGTATAAGTCTGTATCTTGACCATCTTCCCTAAGCTCCCTTGATGATAAGCTTGATTAATATCTTGAAACCATTTGATTTCCTCCTCGGTCTTGGTCTCAGTTTCTTCATCTTGTGTTTCTTATTTTGGGTTTTGAGTGATCTCAATGTGTCTCCACAAACCACTTCCACATAAAGCAGTCTTTGTTGTTCTTGCCCACATCAAGTAATTGATCCCTTTGAGTGTAACCGGAATGATCATGGTTTTTTAGATTTTCCATGGTTTTCTTGGTCTTTAATCACAAAGCTAGCAACTTTCCCAACTCAGCACCAATGGATTTGAGAAATTTCTCTCAGAGGAAAATGAAGCTAGCAACGTGAAAGGAAGAAAATGAAGAGAAAATCACAATGCTAGCAACTTTCTCAACTCAGCGCTAATGGATTTGAGGAATTTCTCTCAGAGAGAAATGAAGATAGAAGCATGAGAAAGAAGAAAATAAAGAAGAATAGTTTGGAGAATGACTACAAATGACAGGAAATGATGGAGAAATGATGGAAAACTAATGGATAAATGATGGAGAATGATGGAGAATAACCAAGAATATAGTGGAATAGATAGGAGCAAGATCAATGCTCTGATACCATGTAAGATTTTAGAGATTATGAAAGAGGAATTTCGAGATAAACTAGAAAGAAAACAATGGTAAAATATTAGAGAAGAATTTCTTATTGATCTTTGAGAATTACATAGCATATTTATAGGAGAAATACAAGGGAACCTAGGGTTAACTTTATTTTGAACCATCCAATGGGAGATCAGCCATTGGAGCGCCCTTGACCATGCCAGCCTGGTTCCAGCACTTCCTTAACCGAATGGATAAGAAGGAAGACCAAGGACAAGGCGCCAATGCACCCGGGCGCTCTAGTGGCTTGGTGCATGATCTAAACGTTGCTAAGCTTCTCGAAGACTCTTGAAGGCTTCCTCAAACGTTACGGAGGCTCCCTTAGGTCGTACGATCTTATACGGTCTTGTACAGATCAGTACGGTCTTGTACGGACACCCAGCTCTAACCATCTTCCTGAAGTTACCTTGATGATAAGCTTGATTAATAATCTTCACTATTTTATTGAAGTGAGGACACCCTTAAGACCTAAGGTATCGTACTTTTTTTCCCCACGTAGGGATTTTCCCATAAGGTTTACCAAGGGGTGTTTTATTAAGGCAAGATCTCTTGATGCATCGCATTCTTTTCCATTGTTTATCTTGCTTCGGAATCCCTATGAAGAGTTATGGTAAACAAGGGATGTGATCCTATCTCCCAAGAAGACACTTACCTAATCAAAGTCTTCTTCTCTTTTCCTAAAAGCACTTAAGTATGTTTTGGTGTATGTTGGTTTTAAAAGACATCCAAATTAAGTGAATGTGAGAACATTTGGACCAAGGTTAAGAGCGGACCTAGGGGCTCCCTGAAAAAGCCTCTAAAAACTCTTGTCATGGATTAGACCTCTTTTACACAAAAACTTGAGAAATACTTTCTCCTTTGTTCTTGAGAGATTCAAGGTCATTCTTCACGCGTTGTATCAAGAGATTGTCACTCCTCTTGTGGTCCACGCTTCAACCCATCTTCTATCAATCTCATAGTTAATCCTAGGTCGAGTATCTACTTGGATTTAACACCACCTCTTCCTCTTAGTTCCATCCTTTTTACCGAGTAGTTAGATCGAGCATCTCTCTTTTTCTCAGTCCCATTCATACAGTCTATTCCGTAAGAAGAGCTTGATATATAAGCCCCTAGAACCACATCATGTTCTGCATTCCGTTTTTCATTCATCACCCTGCTTCATCTTTACTTGACGGTACCCACTCTTTAGATTTATCTTGGAGAAGAGGGTTGATGAGGCCCCGACACTAGCTCAAGCATCACTCGGGGAAGAACACGTGGAGGAACCCGAGGACTTACTCGTGGAAGAGAAGAACTCTGAAGCTCCTACCATACCACTTGGGATTATGAAGAGGACATTGCAAAGGTCTATAGGACAAGATTCAATGCATACATACAAGGAGCTCTAAGATGTGAGGAGAGCACCTGAGGGCACCCGTGTGGCACCCGAGTGGCACCCAAGTGGCACCCGAGTTGCACGCGAGAGACCTTAGCGCGAGAACACTGAGCCTAGAAAACTCTTAGGACTTGACTTGCTTTGGAAGGCATCAGTTTAGTGTCTTCATTATTTCATTGAAGCGAAGACATCCTTAAGATGTCAAGGTATTGTAATCTTTTTCCGCACCTCAGAATTTTCCCATAAGGTTTACCGAGGGGGTTTTTAATGAGGCAAGATCTCTTGATGCATCGCATTCTTTTCCATTGTTTATCTTGCTTGGAAATCCCCATGATGAGTTAAGGTAAACAAAGGATATGATCCTATCTCCTAAGAAGACTCTTATCTAAATAATGTCTTCTTCTCTTTTCTTAAAAACGCTTAAGTATGTTTTGGTATATGTTGATTTTAAATGACGTCCAAATTAGGTAAATGTTAAAACATTTAGAACAAGTTGTAATAAGTTTAAGACGAGACCTAGAGGCTCCATATAAAAGCTTCTAAAAACTCTTGTAATGGATTAGGCCGCTTTTACACAAAAACTTGGGTAACTCTTTTTTCTTTGTTCTCGAGAGATTCAAGATCATTCTTCATGCCTTGAAACCTAGCTTGGCGTGGGGTGCATTGTCTCAAGAGATTGCCACACCTATTGTGGTTAATGCTCCAACCCACCTTCTTTCTATCCTATAGTTAATTATAGGTCGAGTATCTCCTCGGGTTTAACACCACCTCTTCTGCTTCGTTCCATCCTTTTTACTGAGTAGTTAGATCGAGCATCTCTCTTCTCCTCGGTCCCATTCATACGGTCTATTTACCAACGTAGAGCTTAAGATCTTAGCCCCCGGGAAACATTATGTTTTGAATGCGGTTTTCCATTCATCACCCTCATTCATCCTTACCTGATGGTACCCGCTATTTAGATCCATGTTAGAGAAGAGGGTTAATGAGGCCCCGTCACCAGCTACAAGGATCACTCGGAATAGAACACGTGGAGGAACCCGAGGACTTACTCGAGGAAGAGAAGAACTCCAAAGCTCCTACCATACTGTAAGAATTAGAGAGATTATGGGGAATACTAAAGGTAGATTAGATGGAGAATAAGCTAGATTAAATGTAGGATGGAGAATATGCAAAACTAAACTAAACTAAGAGAATAAGCATGAAAATAAACCTAAGGAGACTAAAAGCATGGAGAATTTCATAAAAACTAAAGAGAATAAGAGAATGGGACCCCAAAGGGTCTAACATTTTATTGATAATGAGGCGTTACATTTATAGAGAAAAATCTAGGGTTTTCTCTAAGTAAAGACGAAATGCAACAACCAATAGGAATGCTTTAATTCAAACTAGCCAATAAGGGCTTAGACTTGGAAGCTCCTTTTGACCATGTGGATAAGATTGCCAGCCTTGCTCCAGCCCTCCTTGCTTTGACCGGTTGGATAAAGCTGCATTGGGACACTCCTTTGGCTAGATTCATTGCCAGCTATCCTTGTCGATTTGCACCCGAGTTTTGCACGATCCCAAAATCCTGAAAATACTTTATCCCGAGTTTTGTACATTCTTGTTTCTTCATTTTAGGATATTTGGAGACATTTTGGGGAATCCCGGATTTTGCACGATCCGTACAATCCGTACAAGTCCGTACAAAATCCGTACGGTCGGGTTGGTTTGGTCTTGCAAGGCCTGGCTGGTCTTCTTAGCCATAGTGAACTTGAGAATGGAGGCTAACTTTGGAGTGACCCGTGAGTGCCACCTCATTAAAAACCTTAAGGAAAACCCTATGGGACAAAACCTTATAAGTGACAATAGTATGGCCTTCATGGATCTAGGGGACCTTTGACCAAGGGCATGAAAAGGTCTTGTAACCTTTGTGAAGAATGTTGCCACTTAATCTTCACTTGTTGTAGTCTTGCAAGGATTTGTTGATTTCATTCTTTGGTAATCACTTCGGTCTTCCTCTTGGGTTCACCACGCTTGAGTCTTATCTCTCGGGTCATCCTTCTAGGGGTTCACCATTTGTGGATTCCAAATCTTGATCAATGCTTCGAATGCTCCCCCTCACAATTGGCTTGAGAATAAGGAAAGACGACCATTTGGGTTTGAAGTTCTTTATGCACATTGCTCCTTGCAAGAAAAATTTATCACACTTTGCATAGAGAATTTAAATGGAGGGAGAGGATAGAAACAACCTAATCCCTTTGGATGGTGGTTTCTTCCTCTTTGTTTTTTTCACCAAGTGATGTCTTGATGGTTTTGCTCCAAGATATAAAGAAGAGAATTTGACCACAAAGAATAATTTGAAATTTAGAAAGGATAGATCCAACCTTATCTTTTTGGAGTTTGATGTTCTTCTTTTCCTCATTTCTTGATTGTTTTGGCACTTTGCGTGCCTTTACACTTCGCATGTCTTGCAAGTTGCCATTGATCATCATTTCCTTCTTTGACATCATTTTTCTTTTCCTTCATCTTTGGCATCCTTCGCCTTCTTTTCGGTTCTTTCTCCCCCCCCCCAAGCTTGGATGGAGGGACTCCTAAAGGAAAGCTTGAAAAACGTAAAAGAGGAACACTTCAAATCGGTGCCAAATGAACACTAACTCCCACATCTTCCTTGTGTCACCAATCATACTTCTTTGCTTCATTTAATCTTCATTTGACCTCTTCATCATCTAATACTTTCCCATTAGAATATTCACGCTTTCCTCCTTTAAACCTTCATCATGAGATTTAAAATTTTAAAGTACTCAACGTGAGGGATAAGGAAGCTTAGATGAAAGATAGATTTCAAATAAGAGAAACTAAAGAAACAAGATTAAACAATAATTGGTACACTAAGTATATTGGAAAAGATGAGTGTTTAGAGAGTAGCCCTTTATGCTAAACCGGTTAGGATAGTGACTCGTTGTTGAATCATTGTTTTGATTGGTCGATCTTCTTGAGATTTGACCTCTTCTTCCACCACTCACATTCTTTCATTCCTAAGAAAAAAAAAGGTTAGTGGTTGGGATTTTTCTCTTCATGGCTCTTCACCACAAAGGACTTTTACTCTCATTTGAGAGATCGGATTCTAGCAATGGTCTTTGGAATTATCCACTTGTTTTAACTATAATGGAAAACTTCAAACCAAAGCCTATCTTTTTGAGAAAACAAAACCGGATGAATCAATGTCATTAATTGTTTTTCATTCATAAAAAAGAAAACTGATTAAGATTCGTCCCTTTTATTTTTGAAAATTTACCAAGGACTTAGTAATTACTAGAGGTCCCATTTTTTTTTTTGAAAACTTGGATTTAAAGAACCTGGATTCATCATGCCTTCTCGATTTAACTTCTATGAGTAAATCAAGCAATGGTTCACTTCTTTAATCCCAAAAGAGTTTAGATTCATCATGCCTTCTCGACTTTAACTCTAATGAGTAAATCAGGTCATGGTTTACCTCTTTTAACACAAAAGAATTTGGATCCATCATGCCTTCTCAATTTTAACTCCAACGAGCAAAATAGGTCATGGTTCACTTCTTTTGGTTTCTCAGGGTTTGGATTCACTCAAGATTCTCCGGCATTCGAGTTTCAACGAGGCTCTCATCTAACTTTGGGTTTGGATCCATCTCGGTTCCCTATCTTCGAATTCAACAAGGTTCCACCTTTTTTCTTCTCTTAAATAGAAGAAACAAGGATTTCTTAAAACACTCTTCCCAAACAAACAAGTACAGAAGAGATTGGAATCCAATAAGAATTTTTAAGAAAAATTTAAGAGAAAAAAATAACCTAGGACTCAAAAATGTTTGAAAGTAGTAAAAAAATTTTCTACCAAAGGATTCGGATTCATCATGGTTCTCTTGCTTTTGGATTCAACGAGGTTCTCTTCCTTTGGTAATTTGAAAACAAAGAGATTTGGATTCATCAAGGCTTTGTGCTTATGCTCATAATAACATAGCTTTACCAAGGTTCTCTTCTCTTTAAAGAAAAATGGGACTTGGATTCAACATGGCTTTATGCTTATGCATATGGAAACATAGCTTTACCAAAGTTCTCTTCCCATAAAACAAGGATTAGGATTAATCAAGGTTTTATACTTAAACTCATAAGAGCAAAGTTTTACCAAGGTTCTCTACCTTTAAAACCCGGATACAACATGATTAAATATGCTTCAATCCATAAGAATCAAGCAATTTTAATCATGTTTCACTAATTGAAATTGCTTCAAACCACTAAAAATAACTCAAAAACATAAAATACAATGGACTTACGTATTTCTTCATTCCATAAGAAAGAAAAATACAATCCAAGGTTTTAACTTTGTAAAAATTGTGGTTTGAGGTGCCAGCAAATCATGGTTCTAAGTGTATTCATTTCCAAAATGGAAGCACTAGACGAATCCATGACTAAGCAACTAAGGTAGCCATTTATATCCCTTTTTATGTAGTTTTTCACTACAGCCCCCATTTATTTCTCTTCATTGTCACTAGAAACATTAACTTAACAACTTTCACAACTCAAGAACCAATGGTTTTGAGGAATAACTCTCAGAGTGAAAGAGGCTAACAAAGTATATGAAAATAAAAGAATAAGAAGAAGGTGATTAAGGAGACATTTAAGATACTATGTTAGACTATGAGAGATTAATGTAAATAATATAACTAAACATGAGAGAATAATGTAAATGACATAATTAAAATAGAGAGAATAATGTAAATGACATGGAGAATATGCAACTTTGACCTAAGAGAATAAGCATGATAGTAAACCTAAGGAGATTAAAATAATGAAGATTTTCGTAAAGAATGAGAGAATGGGACCCCAAAGGATCTAACATTTCATTGATAATGAGGCATTACATTTATAGAGAAAAATCTATGGTTTTCTCTGAGTAAAGACAAAATGCAACAACCAATAGGAATACTTTAATTCAAACTAGCCAATAAGGGCTTAGTCTTAGAAGCTCTTTCTGACCATGTGGATAAGATTGTCAGCCTTGCTCCAGCCCTCCTTGCTTTGACCGGTTGGATAAGGTTGCATTGAGACACTCCTTCGACTAGATTCATTGCCAGCTATCCATTTTGTTTTGCACCCGAGTTTTGCACGATCCCTAAATCCTGAAAATACTTTATCCCGAGTTTTGCACATTCTTGTTTCTTCATTTTAGGATGTTTGGAGACATTTTGGGGAATCCCGGATTCTGCACGGTCCGTACAATTTGTACAAGTCCGTACAAGATTAGTTTGGTTTGGTCTTACAAGATTGGTTTGGTTTAGTCTGTACAAGTCCGTACAAGATTGGTTTGGTTTGGTCTTGCAAGGCCTGGCTGGTCTTCTTGATCAATACATACCACACGGGATTATGAAGAGTAACATTGCAAGAATCTATAGGACAAGATTCAATGCATACATACAATAAGTTCTAAGATACGAGGAGAGCACCTGAGGGCACCCGAGTGGCACCCGAGAGACACTGAGAGCCCTTAGCACGAGAACACTGAGCCTAGAAAAATCTTGGGACCTGACTTGCTTTGGAAAGCATGAGTTTAGTGTCTTCACTATTTCATTGAAGTGAAGACACCCTTAAGATGTCAAGGTATATTACTCTTTTTCCCCACCTTGGAAATTTCCCGTAAGGTTTACTGAGGGGTTTTTAATGAGGCAAGATCTCTTGATGCATAGCATTCTTTTCTATTCTTTATCTTGCTTGGAAATCCCCATACCGAGTTAAGGTAAACAAAGGAATTGATCCAATCTCCCAAGAAAACATTTATCTAATAAAGTCTTCTTCTCTTTTCCTAAAAACACTTACGTATGTTTTGGTGTATATTGATTTTAAATGACGTCCAAATTAGGTGAATGTAAGAACATTTGGACCAAGTAGTAAGAAGTTCAAGACGGGACCTAGAGGCTCCATATAAAAGTCTCTAAAAACTCTTGTAATGGATTAGACCTCTTTTACACAAATACTTGAGAAACTCTTTCTCCTTTGTTCTTAAGAGATTCAAGATCATTCTTCATGCCTCGAAACCTAGCTCCGCGTGGGGTGCGTTGTATCAAGAGATTGTCACTCCTCTTGTGGTTCACGTTTCAACCCACCTTCTATTTATCCCATAGTTAAACCTAGGTCAAATATCTCTTCGGGTCTAACACCACCTCTTCTGCTTCTTTCCATCCTTTTTAACGATTAGTTAGATTGAGCATCTCTCTTCTCCTCGGTCCCATTCATATTTCCCAAAGTAAAGCTTGAGATCTTAGCCCCCGGGGCCACATTATGTTTTGAATGCGGTATTCCATTCATCACCCTCATTCATCCTAAATTGATGGTACCAGATCTTTAGATGTATCTTGGAGAAGAAGGTTGATGAGGCCCCGTCACCAGCTCAAGCATCACTTGGAGAAGAACACGTAAAGAAACCCGAGGACTTACTCGGGAAGAGAAGAACTCTTAAGCTCCTACCATACCACTCGAGATTCTGAAAAGGAACATTAAAAGATTCTATAGGAGAAGACTCATAGCATACATACAAGGAGCTCTAAGATGCGAGGAGAGCACCTGAGGGCACCCGAGTGGCAACCGAGAGATACAGAAAGCCCTTAGCGCGAGAACATTGAGCCTAGAAAAATCTTGGGAGCTAACTTTCTTGGGAAGGCATGAGTTTAGTATCTACACTATTTCATTGAAGTGAAGACACCCTTAAGACATAAAGGTATTGTCCTTTTTTTCCCCACCTCGGGATTTCTCCATAAGGTTTACCGAGGGGGGTTTTTAATGAGGTAATTAAAAACACTTAATTATGTTTTGGTGTATGTTGATTTTAAATGACGTCCAAATTAGGTGAATGTTAGAACATTTGGACACAAGTTACAATAAGTTTATGTAATGGATTAGATCGCTTTTACACAAAAACTTGAGAAACTCTTTCTCCTTTGTTCTTGAGAGATTCAAGATCATTCTTCACGCCTCGAATTCTTGCTCGGCGTGGTGTGTGTTGTATCAAGGGATTGTCACTCCTTTTGTTGTTCACGCTTCATCCCACCTTCTATATTTCCCATAGTTAAACCTAGGTTGAATATCTACTCGGGTTTAACCCCACATCTTCCGCTTCTTTCCATCCTTTTTACCAAGAAGTTAGATAGAGCATCTCTCTTCTCCTCTGTCCCATTCATACGGTCTATTTCCCAAAGTAGAGCTTAAGATCTTAGGCCCTCGGGGCACATCATGTTTTGAATGTGGTTTTCTTCTCTTTTCCTAAAAACGCTTAAGTATGTTTTGGTATATGTTGATTTGAAATGATGTCCAAATAAGGTGAATGTTAGAACATTTGGACCAAGTTGTAATAAGTTTAAGACCACACCCAGAGGCTCAATGAAAAAGCCTCTAAAACTCTGGTAATGGATTAGACCGCTTTTACACAAAACCTTGAGGAACTCTTTCTCCTTTGTTCTTGAGAGATTCAAGATCATTCTTCACGCCTAGAATTCTAGCTCGGCGTGGTGTGTGTTGTAACAAGGGATTGTCACTCCTCTTGTGGTTCACGCTTTAACCCACCTTCTATCTTTCCCATCGTTAAACCTAGGTCGAATATCTCCTCGGGTTTAACCCCACATCTTCCGCTTATTTCCATTCTTTTTACCGAGTAGTTAGGTCGAACATCTCTCTTTTCCTCGGTCCGATTCATATGGTGTATTTCCCAAAGTAGAGCTTGAGATCTTAGCCCCCCAGGCCACGTCACGTTTTGAATCCGGTTTTCCATTCATCACCCTCTTTCATCCTTACTTGATGGTACCCGCTCTTTAGATCCATCTTGGAGAAGAGGGTTGATGAGGCCCCGTCACTAGCTTAAGGATCACTCAAAGTAGAACACTAGGGGGAACCCAAGGACTTACTTAAGAAAGAGAAGAACTCCGAAGCTCCTACCATACCACTCGGGATTATGAAGAGGAACATCGCAAGAGTCTATAGTACAAGATTCAATGCATACATATAATAAGCTCTAAGATGCTAGGAGAGCACCTGAGGGCACCTGAGTGGCACCTGAGAGACACCGAGAGCAATTAGCATGAGAACACTGAACCTAGAAAACACTTGGGACCTGACTTGCTTTGGAAGGCATGAGTTTAGTGTCTTCACTATTTCATTGAAGTGAAGACACCCTTAAGATATCAAGATATAGTACTCTTTTACCCCACTTTGGAATTTTCCCGTAAGGTTTACTGAGGGGGTTTCTAATGAGGCAAGATCTCTTGATGCATAGCATTCTTTTCTATTTTTTATCTTGCTTGGAAACCCCAATGATGAGTTAAGGAAACCAAGGGATGTGATCCTATCTCCCAAGAAGACACTTATCTAATTAAAGTCTTCTTCTCTTTTCCTAAAAATGCTTAAGTATGTTTTGGTATATGTTGATTTTAAATGACGTCCAAATAAGGTGAATGTTCGAACATTTGGACCAAGTTGTAATAAGTTTAAGACCACACCCAGAGGCTCCATGAAAAAGCCTCTAAAACTCTGGTAATGGATTAGACCGCTTTTACACAAAACCTTGAGCAACTCTTTCTCCTTTGTTCTTGAGAGATTCAAGATCATTCTTCACACCTAGAATTCTTGCTCAGCGTGGTGTGTGTTGTAACAAGGGATTGTCACTCCTCTTGTGGTTCACGCTTTAACCCACCTTCTATCTTTCCCATCATTAAACCTAGGTCGAATATCTCCTCGGGGTTAACCCCACATCTTCCGCTTATTTCCATTCTTTTTACCGAGTACTTAGATCGAGCGTCTCTTTTTTCCTCGGTCCCATTTATATAGTCTATTTCCCAAAGTAGAGCTTGAGATCTTAGCCCCCGGGGCCACATCATGTTTTGAATGCAGATTTCCATTCAACACCCTCCTTCATCATCGGGATTATGAAGAGGAACATCGCAAGAGTCTATAGTATAAGATTAATAGCATACATACAAGGAGCTCTAAGATGCGAGGAGAGCACCTGAGGGCACCCAAGTGGCAACAGAGAGATACCGAGAGCCCTTAGCGTGAGAACACTGAGCCTAGAAAACACTTAGGACCTGACTTGCTTTGGAAGGAATGAATTTAGTGTCTTCACTATTTCATTGAAGTGAAAACACCCTTAAGATGTCAAGGTATTGTACTCTTTTTTCCCACCTCGGAATTTTCCCATAAGGTTTACCGAGGTTTTTTTTTTTTGAGGCAAGATCTCTTGATGCATCGCATTCTTTTCCATTGTTTATCTTGCTTGGAAATCCCCATGACGAGTTAAGATAAACAAGGTATGTGATCCTATCTCGCAAGAAGATAGTTATCTAATTAAACTCTCTTTCTCTTTTCGTAAAAACGCTATAGTATGTTTTGGTGTATGTTGGTTTTAAAAGAGGTCCAAATTAGGTGAATGTTAGATTATTTGGACCAAGTTGTAATAAGTTTAAGACAATACCAGACCTAGAGGATCCACGAAAAAACTTCTAAAAACTCTTGTAATTGATTAGACTGTTTTTAGACAAAAACTTGAGAAACTCTTTCTCTGTTGTTCTTGAGAGATTCAAGGTCATTCTTCACGCCTTGATGCCTAGCTCGGCGTGGGGTGCGTTCTATCAAGAGATTGTCACCCCTCTTATGGGTGAAACTTCAACCCACCTTCTATCTATCCCATAGTTAATTCTAGTTCGAGTATCTCCTCGTATGTAACACCACCACTTTCGCTTCTTTCCATCCTTTTTACCAAGTAGTTAGATCGAGCATCTCTCTTTTCCTCGGTCCCATTCATACGGTCTATTTCCCAAAGTAGAGCTTGAGATCTTAGCCCCCAAGGCCACATCATGTTTTGAATGCAGTTTTCCATTCATCACCCTCCTTCATCCTTACTTGATGGTACTCGCTCTTTAGATTCATCTTGGAGAAGAGGGTTGATGAGGCCCTGTCACACGCTCAAGTATCACTTGAAGTAGAACACAAGGGGGAACCCGAGGATTTACTCGAGGAAGAGAAGAACTCCGAAGCTCCTACCATACCACTTGGGGTTATGAAGAGGAACATCGTAAGAATCTATAGGACAAGATTCAATGCATACATACAAGGAGTTGTAAGATGCGAGGAGAGCACCTAAGGGCACCCGAGTGGTACCCGAGAGACACCAAGAGCCCTTAGCACAAGAACACTGAGCCTAGAAACTCTCGGGACCTGAATTGCTTTGGAAAGCATGATTTTAGTGTCTTCACTATTTCATTGAAGTGAAAACACCCTTAAGATGTCAAGGTATTGTACTCTTTTTCCCCACCTCGACATTTTTCAACAAGGTTTACCGAGGGAGTTTTTAACGAGGCAAGATCTCTTGCTTGTCCATTGTTTATCTTGCTTGGAAATTCCCATGACGAGTTAAGGTAAACAAGGGATGTGATCCTATCTCCCAAGAAGACACTTATCTAATTAAAGTCTTCTTCTCATTTCCTAAAAATGCTTAAGTATGTTTTAGTGTATGTTGATTTTAAATGACGTCCAAATAAGGTGAATGCTAGAACATTTGGACCATGTTATAATAAGTTTAAGATCAGACGTAGAGGCTCCATATAAAAGACTCTAAAAACTCTTGTAATGGATTTGACCGCTTTTACACAAAAACTTATGAAACTCTTTCTCATTTGTTCTTGAGAGGTTCAAGATCATTCTTTATGCCTTGAAACCTAACTCGGCTTGGTGTGCGTTGTATCAAGAGATTATCAGTACTCTTGTGGTTCACGCTTCAACCCACCTTCTATCTATCCCATAGTTAATTCTAGGTCAAGTATCTCCTCGGGTTTAACACCACCTTTTCCGCTTATTCCCATCCTTTTTACCGAGTAGTTAGATCGAGCATCTCTCTTTTCCTTGGCCCCATTCATACGGTCTATTTCCCAAAGTGGAGCTTGAAATCTTAGCCCCCAAGGCCACATCATGTTTTGAATGCGGTTTTCCATTCATCACCCTCCTTCATCGTTAATTGATGGTACCTGCTCTTTAGATCCATCTTGGAGAGGAGGGTTGATAAGGCCCCTTCACCAGGTCAAGGATCACTCGAAGTAGAACTAGAGGAGGAACCCGAGGACTTACTCGAGAAAGAGAAGATCTCCAAAGCTCCTACCATACCACTAAGGATTATGAAGAGTAACATCGCAAGAGTCCATAGTACAAGATTCATAGCATACATACAAGGAGCTCTAAGATGCGAGGAGAGCACCTGAGGGCACCCGAGTGGCAATCGAGAGATAACAAAAGCCCTTAGCGAGAGAACACTGAGCCTAGAAAACTCTTGGGACCTGACTTGCTTTGGAAGGCATGAGTTTAGTGTCTTCACTATTTCATTGTAGTGAAAACACCCTTAAGACGTCAAGGTATTGTACTCTTTTTCCCCACCTCGGGATTTTTCCATAAGGTTTACCAAGGGGGGTTTTAATGAGGCAAGATATCTTGACGCATCGCATTCTTGTCCATTGTTTCTCTTGCTTGTAAATCCCCATGACGAGTTAAGGTAAACAAGGAATGTGATCATATCTCTCAAGAAAACACTTATCTAAATAAAATTTTCTTGTCTTTTCCTAAAAATGATTAAGTATGTTTTGGTGTATGTTGATTTTAAATGACGTCCAAATAAGGTGAATGTTATAACATTTGGACCAAGTTGTAATTAGTTTAAGACGAGACCTAGAGGCTCCATATAAAAGCCTCTAAAAACTCTTGTAATGGATTAGACCGCTTTTACACAAAAACTTGAGGAACTCTTACTCCTTTGTTCTTGAGAGATTCAAGATCATTCTTCATGCCTCGAAACCTAGCTCGGCACGGGGTGCATTGTATCAAGAGATTTTCACTCCTGTTGTTGTTCACGCTTCAACCACCTTCTATCTATCCCATAGTTAATTCTAGGCAAGTATCTCCTCGGGTTTAACACCACCTCTTCCTCTCCAATAAAGCTTGAGATCTTAGCCCCCGGGTCCACATCATGTTTTGAATTGGTTTTTCCATTCATCACCCTCCTTCATACTTACTTGATGGTACCAGATCTTTAGAGATATCTTGGACAAGAGGGTTGATGAGGCCCCATCACCAGCTAAAGCATCACTCGGAGAAGAACACGTGAAGAAACCCGAGGACTTACTTGAGGAAGAGAAGAACTCCGAAGCTCCTACCATACCACTCGAGATTATGAAAATGAACATCACAAGATTCTATAGGATAAGATTCATAGCATACATACAAGGAGCTCTAAGATGCAAGGAGAGCACTTGAGGGCACCCGAGTAACAACCGAGAGATACCAAGAGCCTTTAGCGCGAGAAAACTGAGCCTAAAAAACTCTTGGGAGCTGACTTGCTTTGGAAGGCATAATTTTAGTGTCTTCACTATTTCATTGAAGTGAAGACACCCTTAAGACCTCAAGGTATTGTACTCTTTTTCCCCACCTTGGGATTTTTCCATAAGGTTTACCAAGGGGGGTTTTTAATGACGCAACATATCTTGATGCATCACATTCTTGTCCATTGTTTCTCTTGCTTGGAAATCCCCATGATGAGTTAAGGTAAACAAGGGATGTGATCCTATCTCCCAACTAGACACTTATCTAAATACAATCTTCTTTTTTTTTCCTAAAAGCGCTTAAGTATGTTTCGGTGTATGTTGATTTTAAATGATCTCCAAATTAGGTGAATGTTAGAACATTTTGACCAAGTTATAATAAGTGTAAGACCAGACCTAGAGGCTCCATATAAAAGCCTCTAAAAACTATTGTAATGGATTAGACCACTTTTACACAAAAACTTGAGAAACTTTTTCTCCTTGGTTCTTGAGAGATTCAAGATCATTCTTCATGCCTCGAAACCTAACTCGGCGTGGGGTGTGTGTTGTATCAAGATATTGTCACTCCTCTTGTGGTTCACGCTTCATCCCATCTTTTATCTATCCCATAGTTAATTCTAGGTCGATTATCTCCTCGGGTTTAACACTACCTCTTCCGCTTCGTTCCATTCTTTTTACTGAGTACTTAGATCGAGCGTCTCTTTTTTCCTCGGTCCCATTTATATAGTCTATTTCCCAAAGTAGAGCTTGAGATCTTAGCCCCCGGGGCCACATCATGTTTGAATGCGGTTTTCCATTCATCACCCTCCTTCATCCTTACTTGATGGTACCCGCTCTTTAGATACATCTTGGAGAAGAGTGTTGATGAGGCCCTGTCACCAGCTCAAGGATTACACAAAGTAGAACACGAGTCGGAACCCGAGGACTGTTTTTGAATATTATGTTAAATTATACTCAAGAAAAAAATGCCGTTTTACAACAATTGTGGCTGAAAGTTTTAATTGAAACAGAAAATGGAATAAGCTCGTCCTAATGATTTGGAAGTGGTTGCCTCATTAAAACCCATCTCCGGAAAACCCAATTGGGACAAAACCGGAAGATGGGAAAAAGAGTACAAACCAACTTCCAAAAGAGCTTAAAGATAGTAGAAAAGAAGCCAATAGTGAAAAAATTAAAATCTGGTAGAGAACCAAGCTTGGAGACCATCCACATGTATCCCTCTTGCTTGTAGAGTTGAGAATCGATTTCGCACGATTAGGTCCATACTTTTCAGTAATCTGGCCTCCGATAAACGAGCCTCACCATGATGCCTTCGATTGCGCTCCATCTATAGGGAGTAGACCGCCACTTGGAATACATATTTGACGATGAAAGAGAAAGTGTCTCTAGCTCCTGAAATCAAAACATTAGTAAACAGAGTTTGTAGGCAAGATGTATACCTATGGCGAAGTAACCCGTATGTGAGGCGATTCCATATGCAAGAGCTAAATGGGCAGGAGAAGAAGAGGTGCTTCACCGACTCAAAGGGTGACAAACAGAAAATGCAATCTGAATTAGTGTTAGAACTCCAAAGACTCATCTTGTCCCCTATAAACAAACGATTCAAGGCTA
Source organism: Cardamine chenopodiifolia (assembly GCA_963922655.1). NCBI lineage: Eukaryota > Viridiplantae > Streptophyta > Magnoliopsida > Brassicales > Brassicaceae > Cardamine > Cardamine chenopodiifolia. Next base: position 8,178,096 of record OZ000476.1, on the reverse strand, counting down.
CCAACCAACCAATCAAAGAAAATTTTAGAGTTGCATGATTGAACCAAATACCATTATACCAAGTCACACACTGAGTAGGCTCACGAACTTGGGCCAAAGTCTCCTTGGATAAGAACCAAGGCTTAAACTTACCTGCCGAACCTTGCCAAAGAGGTATGTCCGTGGCATGGGAGGCATTGTTCTTCAAACTCACTATTTCAGAATCGATTTGAGCATGGACGTGAGAGCGACGGTGTCGGGGTCTATGGCTACCAAAGACTTTCGCAAAGGTCCCGGATGGTGGAATACCTAAGTCGATGTTACTGCGGGCTCCAAGCAAATCAAACAGCCTACCTAGATCACTCCAATCGTCAAACCAGAATGAAGTGTAAGTGCCACTCCTAACCGCTACTTTGGGGAATACCTTGGCCTGAGCACGGTACTTTAAAAGCTTGTGCCATAACCAGGAGCCCGAGCTCAAAGTTATATTCATTGACCAGAAAGAACCCTCTCGAATGATGTGCTTATAAATCCAATTAACCCAAAGAGATTGAAAAGTGTAAGATTTTAGAATTCCATAGCATATTTATAGGAGAAAATCAAGGGAACATAGGGTTAACTTTATTTTGAACTATCCAATGGGAGATCAGCCTTTGGAGCGCTCTTGACCATGCCAGCCTGCCCTTGACCATGCCAGCCTTGTTCCAGCTCTTTCCTTGACCGAATGGATAAGAAGTAAGACCAAGGACACGATACCAATGCACCTCAATGCTCAAGTGGCTTGGTGCCTGATCCAAACGTCGCCAAGATTTTAGAAGACTCTAGCAGGCTTCCTCAAATTTTCCGGAGGCTCCCTATGGTCGTACGGTCTTGTACGGTCTTGTACGGCCTTGTACGAATCCGTATGGACTTGTACGGACTTGTACGGACACCTAAATCCAACCATCTTCCCTAAGCTCCCTTGCTGATAAGCTTGATTAATACTCCCCCTCAAACTTAGCCGGAGTGTTGGAATGAAGGCTAAGTTTGGGAACCGAGACTACAACCTCATTAAAAACCTTACCAAGCAAAACCCAGTGGGACAAAACCTTGGTAAGGGAAAAAGAGTGTGGTCTTCCCGGAACAGGCAAGTATTATCAAGGATAAGTAAGGTCTACTAACCCAAGTTTGTTGTGGATGTGGTTGCAAACTTTGAGGCTAGCGGCCTTGGTGAAGATGTTTACCAACTGGTCTTCCCTCTTGGTGTAGCATGGAAGTATCACTTCTTCTATGATCTTCTCTCTGACCTTGTGGCAGTCGATCTCAATGTGCTTGGTCCTCTCGTGAAATACTGGATTGGTTGCTATATGAATGGCTGCCTGATTGCCACAATGCATCGTGATAGGACTTGAAGTTTCTATGCCAAGATCCTTGAGAAGAGCCTTCAACCAAACTAATTCATTTGTCAGCTTCCTCATTGCTCTATATTCTGACTCCGCACTTGAGCATGACACAACCTTCTGCTTCTTAGACTTCCAAGTTACTAGATTGCCTCCAATGAAAGTACAGTAGCCAGTTGTAGACTTCTTATCCATAATGTCTCCCACATAGTCCGCATCGCAGTATCCAACTATCTGAGTGTTGCCATTCTTCCCCATCCAGATTCCTTGGCCCGGTGATCCTTTGATGTATCTCAATATTCTTTCCACCATGTTCCAATGATGCACGGTTGGTTCCTTCACATGTTGGCTACCCTGATTCACAGCAAAACATAAGTCAGGCCGTATAATAGTCATGTAGATGAGCTTACCAACTAGGCACCGATATTGTGATGGGTCTTCAAATGGCTTGTCAAGCGGATCATCTTCTTTTTCCCCCTTTCTCTTGACCTTGTAGCCATCTTCAAGTGGAGTCTTAGCTGGTTTGGATCCTAGATTTCCTGTTTCCTGCAATAAATCAAGAGAATATTTCCTTTGAGATAGAAATAGGCCTTCCGAGGATCGGCATATCTCTATCCCTAGGAAATACTTGAGTTCTCCCAAATCCTTGATATCAAAATCAGACTTAAGGAAGGATTTAGTTTCTTGAATCCCAACTTGATCACTACCTGAGATGATCAACTCATCCACATAAACCAATACCACAATAAGCCCACGGGAGCTCTAGTGAGTGAACAAGGTATGGTCAGCTTCTGACCGGCTAAATCCTCGAGCAACAAGTGTGAAGCTCAGTTTATGATACCAGACCCTCGGTGATTGCTTTAGACCATAAATTGCCTTTCTTAACCTGAGGACTTTTCCGGGGCTGATTGAGTGCTCTAATCCGGGTGGTGGAGTCATGTACACTTCTTCTTCCAATTCTCCTTGAACGAAGGCGTTCTTCACGTCCATTTGCCATAGATCCCATGATAGATTTGTGGCTAAAGACAAGATGACCCTAACTATGTTAAGCTTTGCCACTGGCGCAAAGATATCGGTATAATGAGCTCCATATGTCTGGGTGAAACCTCTGGCTACCAATCTGGCTTTGTACCGCTCAATCTCCCCATTAGATTGATATTTGATTGTAAATACCCACTTGGAACTTACTGCCTTCTTTCCCTTTGGAAGCTCAGTTTCATCCCAAGTATGATTCTTATCCATTGGTCCTATCTCAGCATCCACAGCAGCTAACCATTCTTTGTGTTCTTTTGCTTCTTCATAGGAGCTCGGAATTTGGTGTTGATAAACCTTTCCAAGGAATGCTTGGTGTTCTAATGTCAAGAAGGCAAGAGAACAAACCGCTTGGAGAGGATTAGCCACGCCTTGGCTGTTGTAATAGACCCTTGTTTGTTTCTTCTAAGCTGAGGAGCACTAATTTCTTCACTCTCATGGTCTTGACTAACCATTGGCTCCATTCCTCCAGTGGCTTCTTCTTCATGATGAGCTTGGTCTTGATTACCATTATCCAAGTTGTTTGCTTCTTCTTCACTGTTATTTTCAGAATTTGCTCCTTCTTGTGGTTGATGATCTGGTTGCTCTTGATGAGAGTCTCTTGGAGCCAGATTTCCCAAATGATTGAGTAAGAACTCTAAGCTAGCAGTTCTATCTGAAGGAGAACGGGCTAGGTCTTTAACACTATCCTAATTTTGTTTCTTGTCAAAGTACCCTTGGTTTTCTATGAACTTCACGTCTCTTAAAACCAGGGTACACTTCCGGATGGGGTCATAGCACTTATACGCCTTTTGAGTGGTAGAATAGCCTATGAATACACATCTTGTGCTTTTGGCTTCTAGTTTGTCCCTCTGAGTTACTGGTACAAATATAAAACACAAACACCCAAGAACTCGTAAGTGATTGATAAAGGGTTTATTGTGATTTAAAACTTCAAAGGGAGAGACGTCCTTTAGGACTCTTGTTGGAATTCGGTTGATAAGATAGCAAGCCGTTATGACTGCATTTCCCCAGAAGTTTCTTGGCAGGTTGGAATGGAACATCATAGCTCTAGCTACTTCTATGAGATGCATATTCTTTCTTTCAGCTACACCATTTTGTTGAGGTGTTTATGGGCAGCTCGTTTGGTGGATTATTCCATGCTTAGCTAGGTGTTCTTTGAATTTGTGGCTTGTATATTCCCCTCCATTATCCGTTCGAAGTACCTTAACATTTGTTTTGAATTGATTAGTAATGTAGTTCTGAAAATTAATGAAAGCGTCAAATACTTTATCTTTAGATGACATTAAGGTGATCCAAGTGTATTTTGACTTTTCATCAATAAATGTCACAAAATACTTATTCTTATTTCTTGATAAACATGGGGAAGTCCATACATCTGAGTGGACCAAATCAAAAAAAATTTCATATATGGTAGAGGACTTAGGAAATACATTTTTACAATATTTTCCTAAAATACAAAACTCACAAACCGAGTTATTAAACGAAATATTAGGCAATATTATTTCCAAGGCACGCTAGTGAGGATGTCCCAATCTAGCGTGCCATATTGCATTAGAACTACTAGCTAAGCATGAATTAAAACTTGATAAAGTAGGATTGCTTGAAGAATCTTCTAAGATGTATAAGTCTCCTTTTGTGTTTCCTTCTCCAAGAAGCCTTCCAGTCTTAATATCCTAAAAATAGAAACTATTAGGCCCAAAGATAGCATAAGCATCAAGATCAGTTGTAGCTCTCTTAACCGATACAAGATTCAAAGTGAAAGATGGCATGTAGAAAGCTTGAGATTCTTTGTCAAATATTTTTAAACTTCCTATTCCTTTAATCGGTATCCTATCACCATTAGCAATCACTACATTTCCACTAGCAGTTTTAATGTTTCTAATCAAATTTGGATTATTAATCATGTGATGAGAAGCTCAAGAATCAATAACAAGAGAAGTGCTAGTCTTAGTAGGTTTAGTAGCAAAGTAGGTGATATCGGACTTTTTTAGTGCGGCGATGGATAGAATGAGTGCTTTTAAGTCTGACTTGCGCACCACGTCATTTGAATATGCTACCATGGCCATCTCATCTCCTTTCTTCAAGCTTTCGGTTTGAGGTTGTTTTGTTGATTTTGATGAGCTTGGCGCTTCTTGTGCTTGATGAGCTTAGAACTTTCTTGGCTTGAATTACCTTGGATGCTAATCTTTGGGCTCGAGATGACGATGAAGGATCCATCAATCCTCCTTTGTATGACCATCCTTCTTGCAATGATTGCATGTTTTCCTATTCTTGCCTTTGTAGCCTTGATTTGGTTGGTAATTGCCCTTATTGGCCGTTGGGAGTTCTTGTTTTCCACTAAAGAGACCAAAGGACCCTTGTTCCTTTTGAATTTGTGCACAAACTTCATCAAGGCTAGGGAGCTTCTCCGATCTTAAGATATGTTTTATGAGATCGTTAAACGCCGGATTGAGTGTGAGAAGCAAACCGGAAACCTTATCTTGTTCTCTTTTTTCTTCAATGATTGAAAAATCCTTAGTGTTTGGACGTAACATCTCTAATTCAGCCCAAAAAGATCTAAATTTCCAAAAGTGTTGAGTAAATTCTAGATCCTCTTGATTGATATTGTTGATTGCCCTTTTTACTTCAAAGACCCGGGTCAAGTTGGAGATGTTCCCGTAGATGTTTTTTAGTGTATCCTAAAGCTCCTTTGCCGTGTCGCAATAGGAGTATACTTCAAGGATTGATGGGTCTAGTGAGTTTTGAAAGAGACCCAAAACCGTTTGGTCTTCTTGAAACAATTTGATTTCCTCCTCCGTCTTGGTCTCATTTTCTTCATCTTGTGTGTCTTCTTTTGGGTTTTGTGTGATCACAATGTGTCTCCACAAACTCCTTCCACACAAAGCAATCTTAGTTGTTCTTGCCCACAACAAGTAATTGATCCCTTTGAGTGTAACCGGAATGATCATGGTTTTTAGATTTTCCATGATTTTCTTGGTGTTTAATCACAAAGCTAGCAACTTTCTTAACTCAGCACCAATGGATTTGAGGAATTTCTCTCAGAGAGAAATGAGGCTAGCAACGTGAAAGGAAGAAAATGAAGTGAAAATCACAAAGCTAGCAACTTTCCCAACTCAACACCAATGGATTTGAGGAATTTCTCTTAGAGAGAAATGAAGCTAGCAGCATGAAAAGGAAGAAAATAAAGAAGAAAAGCGTGGAGAAAGAGTATAAATGACAAGAACTGATGGAGAAATGATGGAGAAATGATGGAGAATGATGGAGAATAACCAAGAATAAAGCGGAATAGATAGGAGCAAGATCAATGCTCTGATAGCAGTTAGATTTTAGTGATTATAAATGAGAGACTTCAAGATAAACTAGAAGAAACACCATAGTAGAATATTAAAGAAGAATTTCTTCTTGATCTTTGAGAATTACATAGCATATTTTTAGGAGAAATGCAAGGGAACCTAGGGTTAACTTTATTTTGAACTATCCAATGGGAGATCAGCCTTTGGAGCGCCCTTGACAATGCCAGCCTGGTTCCAGCCCTTTCCTTGACCGAATGGATCAGTAGGAAGACCACAGACAAGGCGCCAATGCACCTGGACGCTCAAGTGGCTTGGTGGATGATCTGAATGTTGCTAAGCTTCTAGAAGACTTTTTAAGGCTTCCTCAAATGTTCCAGAGGCTCCCTAAGGTCGTACGGTCTTGTACGATCTTGTACAGCCTTGTACGGATCCGTACGGACTTGTACGGATCCGTACGGACTTGTACGGACTTGTATGGACACCCAGATCCAACCATCTTCCCTATGCTCCGTTGATAATAAGCTCCAAGAGTTTTGTGTCTCCACTATTTCATTGAAGTGAATAAACCCTTAAGATGTCAAGGTATTGTACTCTTTTTCCCCACCTCGGAATTTTCCCATAAGGTTTACCGAGGGGGTTTTTAATGAGGCAAGATCTCTTGACGCATCACATTCTTTTCCATTGTTTATCTTGCTTGGAAATCCCCATGACGAGTTAAGGTAAACAAGGGATGTGATCCTATCTCCCAAGAAGACACTTATCAAATAAAAGTCTTCTTCTTTTTTCCTAAAAACGCTTAAGTATGTTTTGGTGTATGTTGGTTTTAAAAGAGGTCCTAATTAGGTGAATGTTAGAATATTTGGACCAAGTTGTAATAACTTTAAGACCAAACCTAGAGGACCTATGAGAAAGACTCTAAAAACTCTTGTCATGGATTAGACCGCTTTTACACAAAAACTTGAGAAACTCTCTCCTTTGTTCTTGAGAGATTCAAGGTCATTCTTCACGCCTTGATGCCTAGCTCGGCGTGGAGTGCGTTGTATCAAGAGATTGTCACTCCTCTTATGGATTACGCTTTAACCCACCTACTATCAATCCCATAGTTCATCCTAGGTCGAGTATCTCCTCGGGTTTAACACCACCTCTTCCGCTTAGTTCCATTCTTTTTATTGAGTAGTTAGATCGAGCATCTCTCTTTTTCTCAGTCCCATTCATACAGTCTATTCCCTAAGAAGAGCTTGATATCTAAGTCCCCCGATGCCACATCATGTTTTGAATGGGATTTTCGAGAAAGAGAAGAACTCTGAAGCTCCTACCATACCACTCGGGATTATAAAGAGGAACATCGCAAGAGTCTATAGGACAAGATTAAATGCATACATACAAGGAGCTCTAAGATGCGAGGAGAGCACCTGAGGTCACCCAAGTGGTGTAAGAATTAGAGAGATTATGCGGAATACTAAAGGTAAATTAGATGGAAAATATGCTAGATTAAATGTAGAATGGAGAATATGCAAAACTAAACTAAACTAAGAGAATAAGCATGAAAATAAATCTAAGGAGACTAAAAGCATGGAGAATTTCATAAACACTAAAGAGAATAAGAGAATGGGACCCCGAAGGGTCTAACATTTCATTGATAACAAGGCATTACATTAATAGAGAAAAATCTAGGGTTTTCTCTAAGTAAAGACAAAATGCAACAACCAATAAGAATGCTTTAATTCAAACTAGCCAATAAGGGCTTAGTCTTGGAAGCTCTTTTTGACCATGTGGTTAGGATTGCCAGCCTTGCTCTAGCCCTCCTTGCTTTGACCCGTTGGATAAGTTTGCATTGGGACACTTTTTTGGATATATTCATTGCCAGCTATCCATGTCCTTTTGCACCTGAGTTTTGCACGATTAATAAGTGGCACCCGAGAGATACCGATAGCCCTTAGCGCGAGAACAATGAGACTAGAAACTCTTGGGAGCTCACTTGCTTTGGAAGGTATGACTTTAGTGTAGATTTTAGAGAGTATAATCGAGAATTAAGAAGAATTAGATAATGGTAAGATAAATGAAAGAGAAAAGGAAGAAGAGTTGTTTGATTTTTAATCTCTTGATTTTATTTCTTCTAAGCCATTTACAAGATATAGGCGAGCTAGATGAGAGAGAGATACAGACAATACAATGAGATATCCACATGATAAATTACTAATCTCTACTTAGCCTAAAATGGCAAAACATGCTTGGGAGGGACTTCCAAGTTTGCTCCTTTTAGGCTGAGTGTTAAGGGCTGGCAACTGTCCATTGGTTCTTAGCATGGTTCATTTCAAGCCTTTGACTTTCAGACCTGGTCTTGTTTCAACCGAAATCCTTTGCCTCCAATTCCTTTCCAACAGCTAGTTTCCTCTTCTCTTTTGCGTTTGTCTAGCCTTCCCACACACGCTATCTTTTCGTTCTCTTTAACACTCCCCCTCAAGGCTGGCTGGTAGGGATCTATTAAGCCAACCTTGTACTGTATATAGTTGCTGACTAACGATGTGGTTGCCTTGGTGAAGATATATGCCACTTGTTCTTCACTCTTGATGAACCTTGGAATCACAACTCCTCCTTCAATTTTTTCTCGAACAAAATGACTGTCTATCTCAATATGTTTTGTTCGCTCATGGAAAACTGGATTAGAGGCAATGTGTATGGCTGCTTGGTTATCACAATAGAGAGTGGTTGGTTTACCCTCATGTATTCCCAGATCTCTAAGCAAAGCTTTCAACTAGATCAACTCTTTTGTTACTTCTTTCATTGCCCGGTACTCCGCCCTCGCACTTGATAAGGCTGTTACCTTTTGTTTCTTACTTCTCAAAGTCACTAGATTACCTCCAACGAATGTGCAATATCCAGTAGTGGACTTCCTATCCATTTTATCACCTCCCCAATCTGCATCATAGTAGCCTACCAGCTCTGTGTTTCAACAACACTTAAGCCACACTCCCTTCCCGGGACTCCCTTTGAGATACCTTAGTATTCTTTCTACCATATTCCAATGATGCACTCTTGGGGCTTGCATATGTTGACTCACACGATTAACTGCAAAACTAATATCAGGACGTGTGATAGTCAAGTAGATTAATTTTTCAAGATTTGGTATTGTTTCAAGATTTCCTTGGTCCTTAGAATGCTCTCTTCATCATTACCAGTGATTATGATGTTATCAACATAAATCAAAATCACTACGATCCCCTTTTCTCCTTGTTTGGTGAATAGAGAGTGATCAGCTTTTGATTTTGTAAAATTCTCCTCTTCAAGGCAGCCACTTAATCTTTGGTACCAAGCTCTTGGGGACTGTTTCAGACCATAAATTACCTTTCTTAGTTTACATACTTGGCCTTGCTTCTGGTCATATCCTTGAGGAGCCGCCATGTAAACTTCTTCTTCTAAGTCTTCTTGTAAGAATGCATTTCTTACGTCCATTTTCCACAGCCCCCATGAGAGATTTAAGGCAATCGACAAGAGAACTCGAACTGATGAAGTTTGGCAATCGGTGAAAATGTCTCGGTGTAGTCTTCCCCGTAGACTTGTGTATACCCCTTAGCCACCAGCAGAGCTTTGTACCTCTCTATCTCTCCTGTGCTCTTGTACTTAATCATATAGACCCATCTACAGCCCACAGTTTTCTTTCCCTTAGGCAACTCCATCATGCTCCAAGTATTATTTCTAATCATTGAGGCAATTTCTTCTTCCATTGCCTCAACCCACACTCTGCTTTTACAAGCTTCTTCATAGGTTGTTGGTACTTGCTCATCAATTGCACTAAAAAATGCTTGATCCTTATCCGGTAAATGAATTGTAGAATAATAGGCTTCAATATGATACCTTATGGTTGCAACGGCTAGATTTTCTTCTTGTGAGTTGTGTTGCTTAGTAGATGAGGGAGGGATGATGTCGCCTATAGGATCAGGGTCAAAGCCTGCCGTAAGCCCAGAACATCCCCTACTCACACTAAACAACGCCTCAGTCCTTGTGTTGTCTTGTTGAACCATAGATAGACCATTGAAGTAAACCCTTGTATTTTTCCAATTTTCGGGATCAAATTTTCTCCTCTGGCTCCTTCTTAAGATAGTTATGGGGCTTGGGTTTCTTCACCCTCCTCATGCATCAGACCTTTCTCAGGGTCTATGGTCAATGCTTCTCCTTCTGGTTGATTTTTAGTACCACTTGATTCTCCGAGAGCTGAATCACTTTCCTCAGAGATTTTAGACTCGTTTCTGCCTTCTTTTACTTCATCTTCCCTCCTATTAGAAGAAGTTTCCAAGTCATCCGTGCCTCTTCTCTGTCCATCTTCACTCACTAAAATGCTCCTTAGTACTTGTGCCCTATCTAGACTTGAACTAACAATCTCCTCAAGGTCTTTCCAACTCTCACTTTGAAAATATCTCTTCTCCTCTTCAAATTGGATTTCTCTTGACACATGAATCCTGTTAGTTTTTGGATTATAACACTTATACCCCTTTTGGGTACTTGAGTATCCAACAAAGACACATCTCATACTTTTAGGCTCCAGCTTGCTTCTTTGTGACTCGGGGAGAAGCACATAACACTTACTTCCAAATACTCGGATCTGGTTGATGTTAGGCTTTACTCCATTAAGAACCTCATATGGAGACTTGTTGTTTAGGTTTGTTGTTGGTAACCAATTGATGACATAACAAGCTGTCATTAAGGCATCTCCCCAGAAGCTTTTTGGAACTTTCTGATCAAACAGCATGCTTCTAGTTACCTCTAGCAAATGCATATTCTTCCTTTCCGATACTCCGTTTTGCTGAGGAGTATAAGCACATGAGTTTTGGTGCACTATTCCCTTTTCTTCCACAAAATTTTTGAACTGATTACTTAGGTATTCTCCCCCATTATCACTTCTGAGAATTTTGATCTTGGTTCCAAATTGTATTTCGACAAACTTGTAGAATTTTGCAAAGGATTCAAATACTTGGCTCTTGGAACTCATGAGTGTCACCCACGTATACTTGGACTTTTCAACAATAAAAGAGACAAAATACTTATATTGATCCTTGGAGATACATGGAGTTGTCCATACATCAGAGTGAATCAGCTCAAAACACTTAGTATACTTAGTTGTGGAATCCGGAAAACTACTTCTGCATTGCTTGCCTAACACACAAGCTTCACATCCTTTAATATCTTCGGTGATATTGGGCAAGATCATGCTGAGCACCTTGTTGCTTGGGTGACCTAGCCGTGAGTGCCATAAAGATCTTGAACCAACTTCACTCAGACCACAAGACTTCACTACATCTTGCTCCTCTTTATTCAAAACATACAGCCCACCTTTAACTCCTCCTTCTCCAATCATTTCCTTAGTATTATTGTCCTCAAACTGAACTTCATTAGATCCAAAAATAACTTTACAATTCAGGTCTTGAGTAGCCTTGTGAACCGACAACAGATTGGTGGTGAATTCAGGAACAAACAAAACTTTAGTGTTTTTTCTAAATAATTCCAAATCACCAATTCCTTCTATGGGGACTTCTTTACCATTAGCTATCCTAACTGTTCCACCATGAGGTTTTATATTCGCTAACAAACCTCCATCTCTAATCATATGGTGACTTGCACCTGAGTCTACAATAACCTTTCTATCAAGTTTAGAAGCTATGTAGCTCTTACCAGAATCAGCTAGCTTGGAGATGCTTTTGATGAGGGCTTCCAGGTCCGATTTCCTCACTAAGCCATCATCTCCTACACTTACACTTCCAGCAAAAATCCTTGTTCCCTGACCAATTCCTTGGTTATTTCCTCTCAGCCTTGCCGGCTTCAAATGGGGGTGAAGGGTCCAGCACTTTTCCTTTGTGTGCCCTCTCATCTTGCAATGCTCACATTCCAAGTTCCACCTTTCACCATAGCTTTGGTTTCTTTGTGCCACATGCGCTATCTCACTTGTTGGCTTGAATAAGCCTCTAGCTCCCTCTTCTTTTTGAATCTGTTGACATACTTCATTTAGAGTTGAAAGTTTGTCAAACCTTAAAATATGCTGAATGAGGCTCTTGTACGAATCATTGAGTGTGAGCAATAATCCAAATAATTGGTCTTGCTCTCTCCTCTCATTCAGGTCTTTGGGATCGTTTGTTGTCGGCCTAAGCATCTCCAGCTCTGCCCACAGCCCTCTAAACATTCCAAACAGATCCTTGAATGCCTTCCCCTCTTGCTCAAGATCATTCAGGGCTTTCTTGACTTCAAAAAACCTTGAGATATTTGACATATCTCCATACACTCCTTTGAGTGTTTCCCATAGCTCCTTGGCTGTCTCACAATAGGAGTAACTAGCCAAGATTGATGGCTCAAGAGAGCTCTGAAGTGCTGCAAGGACATGTTGGTCCTCTTGCTCCCATTTCTTCTCCTTTGTACTGCCATCACTGGCTTCACTTCCTTCAACAGCTCCTTCCGAGATTTACACATATCCCCAAAGCCCTCTACTTCTCAAGGCTGTCTTCGTGGTCCTTGACCACAAGAGGTAGTTGTTTCCATTGAAAACAACTGGTAGTATCATCTGCTTTTGCATCTCCATATTTTTTAGCAAAGAAATGTCTGGTAAGTAAAACTGAAAGAAAGAAGAGATTTACAAACGAAAACAGGGGAATTTGAAGAGATTAGAAGAAATTAGATGATAAAACCGAGTTTAAGAACTAGTTATAGATCTTAAATGCTCTGGTACCATGTAGATTTTAGAGAGTATAATCGAGAACTAAGAAGAATTAGAGAAGGGTAAGATAAGTGAAAGAGAAAAGGAAGAAGAGTTGTTTGATTTTTAATCTCTTGATTTTATTTCTTCTAAGCCATTTACAAGATATAGGTGAGCTAGATGAGAGAGAGATACAGCCAATACAATAAAATATCCACAAGATAAATTACTAATCTCTACTTAGCCTAAAATGGCAAAACATGCTTGGGAGGGACTTCCAAGTTTGCTCCTTTTAGGCAAAGTGTTAGGGTCTGGCAACTGTCCACTGGTTCTTAGCATGGTTCATTTCAAGCCTTTGACTTTTAGACCTGGTCTTGTTTCAACCGAAATCCTTTGCCTCCAATTCCTTTCCAACAGCTAGTTTCCTCTTCTCTTTTGCGTTTGTCTAGCCTTCCCACACACGCTATCTTTTCATTCTCTTCAACATTTAGTGTTTTCACTATTTCATTGCAGTGAAAACACCCTTAAGATGTCAAGTTATTGTACTCTTTTTCCCCACCTCGGGTTTTTCCCATAAGGTTTACCGAGGGGATTTTTAATGAGGCAAGATCTATTGATGCATCACATTCTTGTCCATTGTTTATCTTGCTTGGAAATCCCCATGATGAGTTAAGGTAAACAAGGGATGTGATCCTATCTCCCAAGAAGACACTAATCTAAATAAAGTCTTCTTCTCTTTTCCCAAAAAAGCTTAAGTATGTTTTGGTGTATGTTGATTTTAAATGACGTCAAAATTAGGTGAATATTAGAATATTTGGACCAAATGGTAATAAGTTTAAGCCCAGACCTAGAGGATCCATGAAAAAGCCTCTAAAACTCTTGTAATGGATTAGATCGCTTTACACAAAAAATTGAGAAACTCTTTCTCCTTTGTTCTTGAAATATTCAAGGTCATTCTTCATGCCTTGATGCCTAGCTCGGCGTGGGGTGCGTTGTATCAAGATATTTTCACTCCTCTTGTGGTTTCATGCTTCAACCCACCTTCTAGTTATCCCATAGTTAATCCTAGGTCGAGTATCTCCTTGGGTTTAACACCACCTCTTCCGCTTTGTTTCGTCCTTTTTACCGAGTAAATAGATCGAGCATATCTCTTCTCCTTAGTCCCAGTCATACGGTCTATTTCCCAAAGTAGAGCTTGAGATCTAAGCCCCTAGAGCCACATCATGTTTTGAATGGGGTTTTCCATTCATCACCCTCCTAAATCTTTAGTTGATGGTACCTGCTTTTTAGTTCGATCTTGGAGAAGAATGTTGATGACGCCCCGACACCAGCTCAAGCATCACTCGGAGAAAGAACACGAGGAGGAAACCGATGACTTAATCAAGGAAGAGAAGAGCTCTGAAGCTCCTACGATACTACTCGAGATTGTGAAGAGAAATAGCGCAAGAGTCTATAGGACAGGATTCAATACATACATACAAGAAGCTCTAAGATGTGAGGAGAACATCCGAGTGACACCCGATTAGAACCCGAGAGACACCTAGAGCCCTTAGCGCAAGAACACTAAGCTTAGACGTCATCACTATTTCTTGAAGTGAAAACCCCCTTAAGACGTCAAGGTATTCTACTCTTTTTCCCCACATGGAGATTTTCCCAAAAGGTTTACCGAGGGGGTTTTTAATGAGGAGAGATCTTTTAATGCATCGCATTCTTTTCCATTGTTTATCTTGCTTGGAAATCCCCATGACGAGTTAAGGTAAACAAGGGATGTGTTCCTATCTCCCAAGAAGACAGTTATCTAAATAAAGTCTTCTTCTATTTTCCTAAAAACGCTTAAGTATGTCTTGGTGTATGTTGATTTTAAATGACGTCCAAATTAGGTGAATGTTATAACATTTAGGCCAAGTTGTAATAAGTTTAAGACCAGACCTAGATGCTCCCTATAAAAGCCTCTAAAAACTCTTTTAATGGATTAGACCGCTTTCACACAAAAATGTTACATAGGGTGTACAACATGTATATATAGAGGAGAGCCACGAAATTAGGAGGTGAAAAAGGGTTTCACAGCATTCAAATTTCCCTCCAATCTCTTATTTGAAATTCAAACACATCTCCTTCCTTTTCACACATCCCGAGACACCCACTTGTGCACCCAATGTCTTCACCCTTCTAGAAGACTTCTTAATAGGGTTGCATATGTTGAATAAGGCCTCTTCTCTTCTTTGGGTCTTAAGCTCTCTTCTCTTGTTTTCTTATTTTTTCTTATTTAACACAGATGAATGTATTCTCGCATTATTCATCACTCCCCCTCAAGCTTAACCGTAGAGAAACCAGAGGTTAAGCTTGGAACCATGATGATCCACCTCATTAAAAACCTTAGTATGGAAAACCTCATGGGACAAAACCATAGTAAGGGAAAAAGAGTGTGGACTCCATGGCTAAGGAAATCATGGCCGAGACATATCTATGAGTCCAAGCTGTGAAAGGATGAACTCACACACTTTTAAACTCGTTGCCTTGGTAAAAATGTCTGCCAACTGTTCTGAACTCCTTGTAAAGCATGGAATAATGACCCTTTTCTCCACCATCTCTCGCACCTTGTGACAGTCCACTTCAATATGCTTTGTCCTCTCATGGAAAACTGAGTTGGATGCAATGTGAATAACAACTTGGTTGTCACAATGCATTGTGATTGGATATGGCGATTCAATGCCCAAATCCTTGAGAAGAGCTTTTAGCCATGTTAGCTCATTTGTGAGCTTCCTTATTGCTATATACTCAGCTTCAGCACTTGAACATGACACAACCTTTTATTTCTTGCTCTTCCAAGTGACTAGGTTACCTCCAATGAATGTGCAATACCCAGTGATGAATCTTCTATCCGTTTTGTCTCCAGCCCAGTCAGCATCACAATAACCCACAATTTATGTGCTTTTGTTATAACCCATCCAAATGCCTTGATTTGGAGCTCCTTTGAGATATTTGAGAATCCGATCCACCATGCTCCAATGGTTCACTTTTGGAGCTTGCATATGTTGACTCACCTAGTTCAACTTACCAACCATTCTCCGATATTGTTTGACATCTTCAAAAGGTTTATCTTCAAGCTCCCCCTCTCGTATGACTTTGTATCTTTCTTCTAAGGGAGTCTTTGCTGGTTTGGCTCCTAGCTTTCCTGCCTCAGCCAATAGATCAAGAGTGTACTTCCTTTGGGATAAGAAAAGTCCTTCATTTGACCTATAGACTTCAATCCCTAGAAAATATTTCAACTCTCCAAGATCTTTAATATCAAATACAGATTTTAAATATGCTTTTGTATCTTTAATACCTACCTTGTCATTCCCAGAGATGATAATATCATCCACATAAATGAGAATGACTACAATACCTTCTTGGATTTGCAAGGTGAAAAGTGTATGATATGCCTCAGACTTCTTGAAGCCTTGACTCTTGAGTGTTGTACTCAACTTTTGGTACCATGCTCGAGGAGATTGCTTCAGTCCATAGATTGCTTTCTTGAGTTTCAACACCTTTCCTGGTGCAATTGAGTCCTCCAAGCCTGGTGGTGGAGTCATGTAGACTTCATCCTCTAGTTCCCCTTGCAATAATGCATTCTTGACGTCCATCTGCCAAAGATCCCATTCCAAGTTAGTAGCTAAGGATAAAATGACTCTTTATGAAGTTTTGCCACAAATGCAAATGTGTCAAGGTAGTCCTCTCCATAGGTTTGAGTGAATCCTCTAGCCACCAGCCTAGCCTTGTAACGCTCTATTTCTCCATCACTTCTATACTTGATAGTGAAGATCCATCTAGAGCTTACGGTCTTCTTCCCTTTTGGCGGTTCAGCTTCATCCCAAGAGTGGTTGATTTTCATAGCTTTCTTTTCTTCACCAACAGCATCTCTCCATACTTTAGGCTCCTTGGATTCTTCATAGGTTGTTGGAATCTCAGCTTCATCCAACTTTCCCATGTAGGCTTGATGTTCCAATGGGAAATGAGCTAGAGTGCAAACAGCTTGAATGGGATGAGCAATTTCCTTGTTGTTGTAGTACACTCGGGTTTGCTTCCAATGTTCTGGTCCAAACCTTTTTCTTGTACTTCTCCTTAAACCCCCTTCTTGAGCTTGAACTTGAGGTTCTGGCCCTTCAAAGTCAGAATCTGAGGTTTGAGCTTCTTCTTGACTTTCCGGACTCTCTTCACTTTAATCATGAACCGCTTCATTGCGAACTTCTGATTCATTTTGATCATGAACTGTTGAGTCTTGTTAAGCCACTATTGGATCCTCTTGTTTATCGCCTTCCTCAGGATCAAAGGGTATAGTTTCTTCATTTGATTGAGATGTGCTTGTACTAGCTTCTGGCTGATGTAATCCAAGGTTCTCCAAGATTTTCTCAAATTGCTAGCTCGGTCTGATGATGAGGATGATATATTATCCAATTCTTTACAGTTCTTCTCATCATAGAACCCTTTCGTTTCAACAAACTTCACGTCCCTTGAGACTAGAATCTTCCTTGTTTCTGGAACAAAGCATTTGTAACCTTTTTGTGTTGTGAAATATCCAATGAACATGCTCTTCACACTTTTAGCTTCCAACTTGTTTCTTTGTTCTCCTGGGATTAATACAAAACAAACACACCCAAACACATGTAAGTGGTTAATGGCGGGTTTAGAGTTGTTTAATACCTCAAATAGAGAGTGATCATCCAAGATTTTTGTTGGCATCCGATTGATCAAATAGCATGGTGAAACCACAGCATCTCCCCAAAATCTCTTGGGAACACTTGTGTGGAACATCATAGACCGTGTCACTTCCATTAAGTGCCTATTCTTTCTTTCAGCAACTCCATTTTGCTGAGGAGTGTATGGGCAGGTGGTTTGGTGGACTATCCCATGGTTTGCTAAGTGTTTTTTGAAGGCATGGCTTGTGTACTTTCCACCATTATCTAATATAAAAATTTTAATCTTGGCATTATAATGGTTAATCTTCTAGTATAAGATTTTAGAGATTATAAATGAGAGATTTTGAGATAAACTAGAAGTAAAACCATAGTAGAACATTAGAGAAGAATTTCTTATTGATCTTTGTGAATTACATAGCATATTTATAGGAGAATTACAAGGGAACCTAGGTTTAACTTTAATTTGAACCAGCCAATAGGAGAGTAGTCTTGGGAGCGCCCTTGACCATGCCAGCCTGTTCCAGCCTGGTTCTAGCCCCTTCCTTGACCAAATGGATAAGAAGGAAGACCAAGGACAAGCCCCAATGCACCTGGACGCTCTAGTGACTTGGTGCATGATCAGAACATTGCCCAGCTTCTAGAAGACTCTAGAAGACTCTCGAAGACTCTCCAAGACTTCCTTAAACGTTCTGGAGGCTCCCTTAGGTCGTACGGTCTTGTACAGCCTAGTATGGATCCGTACGGACTTGTACGGACTTGTACGGATCCGTACGGACTTGTACGGATCCGTACGGACTTGTACGGACTTGTACGGATCCGTACGGACTTGTACGGACTTGTACGGATCCGTACGGACTTGTACGGACTTGTACGGACACCCAAATCCAACCATCTTCCCTAAGCTCCCTTGATGATATGCTTGATTAATACTCCCCCTCAAACTTAGCCGGAGTGTCGGAATGAAGGCTAAGTTTGGGAACCGGGACTACCACCTCATTAAAAACCTTACCAAGAAAAACCCTGTGGGACAAAACCTTGGTAAGGGAAAAAGAGTGTGGTCTTCCCGGAATAGGCAAGTATTATCAAGGCTGAGTATGGTCTACTAACCCAAGTTTGCTATGGATGTGGTTGCAAACTTTGAGGCTAGCAGCCTTGGTGAAGATGTCAGCCAGCTGGTCTTCACTCTTGGTGTAGCATGGAAGTATCACTTCTTCTATGATCTTCTCTCTAACCTTGTGGCAGTCGATCTCAATGTACTTGGTCCTCTCGTGAAATACTGGATTTGTTGCTATATGAATGGTTGCCTGATTGTCACAATTCATCGTGATAGGATTTGAAGTTTCTATGCCAAGATCTTTGAGAAGTGCTTTCAACCAAACTAATTCATTTGTCAGCTTCCTCGTTGCTCTATATTCTGACTCTGCACTCGAGCATGACACAACCTTCTGCTTCTTAGACTTCCAGGTAACTAGATTGCCTCCAATGAAAGTACAGTAGCCAGTTGTGGACTTTCTATCCATAGTGTCTCCAGCATAGTCTGCATCGCAATATCCAACTATCTCACTGTTGCCATTCTTCCCCATCCAGATTCCTTGGCCTGGTGATCCTTTGATGTTTCTCAAAATTCTTTCCACCATGTTCCAATGATGCACGGTTGGTTCCTTCATATGTTGGCTAACCTGATTCACAGCAAAACATAAGTCAGACCGTGTAATAGTCAAGTAGATGAGCTTACCAACTAGGTGCCGATATTGTGCTGGGTCTTCAAATGGCTTGTCAAGCGGATCATCTTCTTTCTCCCCCTTTCTCTTGACCTTGTAGCCATCTTCAAGTGGAGTCTTAGCTGGTTTAGATCCTATCTTTGCTGTCTCCTGCAATAAATCAAGAGAATATTTCCTTTGTGATAGAAATAAGCCTTCCGTGGATCGGCATATCTCTATCCCTAGGAAATACTTGAGTTCTCCCAAGTCCTTGATATCAAAAACAGACTTAAGGAAGGATTTGGTTTCTTGAACCCCAACTTGATCACTACCTAAGATGATCAAGTCATCCACATAAACCAATACCACAATAAGCCCACGGAGCTCTGGTGAGTGATCAAGGTATGGTCGGCTTCTAACCGGCTAAATCCTCGAGCAACAAGAGTGAAGCTCAGTTTATGATACCAGGCCCTCGGTGATTGCTTAAGTCCATAAATTGCCTTTCTTAACTTTAAGACTTTTCCGGGGCTGATTGTGTTCTCTAATCCGGGTGGTGGAGTCATGTACACTTCTTCTTCCAATTCTCCTTGAAGAAAGGCGTTCTTCACGTCCATTTGCCATAGATCCCGTGAAAGATTTGTGGCTAAGGACAAGATAACCCTAACTGTGTGAAGCTTTGCCACTGGCGCAAAAGTATCGGTATAATCAGCTCCATATGTCTGGGTGAAACCTCGGGCTACCAATCTGGCTTTGTACCGCTCAATCTCCCCATTAGATTGATATTTTATTGTAAATACCCACTTGGAACTTACTGCCTTCTTTCCCTTCGGAAGCTCTGTTTCATCCAAAGTATGATTCTTATCCATTGCTCCTATTTCAGCATCCATAGCGGCTAACCATTCTTTGTATTCTTTTGCTTCTTAATAGGAGCTCGGAATTTGGTGTTGATCAATCTTCCCAAGGAATGCTTGGTGTTCTGATGGCAAGAGGGCAAGAGAACAGACCGCTTGGAGAGGATGAGCCACGGCTTGGCCGTTGTAATAGACCCTTGTTTGTTTCCAATGATCTGGTCCATACTTCAGCCTTGTGCTTCTTCTAAGCTAAGGAGCCCTAATTTCTTCACTCCAATGATCTTGACTAACCATTGGCTTCATTCCTCCAGTGACTTCTTCTTCATGATGAGCTTGGTCTTGATTACCATTATCTAAGTTGTTTGCTTCCTCTTCATTGTTATTTTCAGAATTTGGTCCTTCTTGCGGTTGCTGCTCCGGGTTCTCTTGATGAGAGTCCCTTGGAGCAGGATTTCCCAGATGATTGAGTATGAACTCTAAGCTGGCAGCTCTATCTGAAGGAGAGCGGGCTAAGTCTTTAACACTATCCCAATTCTGCTTCTTGTCAAAGTATCCTTGGTTTTCTATGAACGTCACGTCTCTTGAAACCAGGGTACAGTTCCGCATGGGGTCATAACACTTATACCCCTTTTGAGTGGTAGAATAGCTTATGAATACACATCTTATGCTTTTGGCTTCTAGTTTGTCCCTCTGAGTACTTAAGACAAATACAAAACACAAACATCCAAGAACCCGTAAGTGATTGATAAAGGGTTTATTGTGATTTAAAACTTCAAAGGGAAAGACATCCTTTAGGACTCTTGTTGGAATTTGGTTGATAAGATAGCAAGCCGTCATGACTGCATCTCCCCAGAAGTTTCTTGGCAGGTTGGAATGGAACATCATAGCTCTAGCTACTTCCATGAGATGTCTATTCTTTCCTTTAGCTACACCATTTTGTTGAGGTATGTATGGGAAGCTCGTTCTGTGGATTATTCCATGCTTAGCTAGGTCTTCTTTGAACTTGTGGCTTGTATATTCCCCTCCATTATCCGTTCGAAGTACCTTAACATTTGTTTTGAATTGATTAGTAATGTAGTTCTGAAAATTAATGAAAGCGTCAAATACTCTATCTTTAGATGGCATTAAGGTGATCCAAGTGTATTTCGACTTTTCATCAATAAATGTCACAAAGTACTTATTATTATCTCTTGATAAACATGGGGAAGTCCATACATCCGAGTGGACCAAATCAAAACATGTTTCATATATGGTAGAGGACTTAGGAAATACACTTTTACAATGTTTTCCTAAAATACAAGACTCACAAACTGAGTTATTAAACGAAATATTAGGCAATATTATTTCCAAAGCACGCGAGTGAGGATGTCCCAATCTAGCGTGCCATATTGCATTAGAACTACTAGCTAAGCATGAATTAAAACTTGATAAAGTAGGATTGCTTGAAGAATCTTCTAAGATGTATAAGTCTCCTTTTGTGTTTCCTTCTCCAAGAACCCTTCCGGTCTTAATATCCTGAAAATGGAAACTATTAGGCCCAAAGATAGCATAAGCATCAAGATCAGTAGTAGCTCTCTTAACCGATACAAGATTTGAAGTGAAAGATGGCATGTAGAAAGCTGGAGATTCTTTGTCAAATAGTCTTAAACTTCCTATCCCTTTAACCGGTATTTTATCACCATTAGCAATCACTACATTTCCACTAGCAGTTTTAATGTTACTAATCAAATTTGGATTACTAATCATGTGATGAGAAGCTCCGGAATCAATAACAAGAGAAGTGCTAGTTTTAGTAGGTTTAGTAGCAAAGTAGGTGATACCGGATTCCTTTAGTGCAGCAATGGATCGAATGAGTGGCTCTAGGTCTGACTTGCGCACCACGTCATTCGAGTATGCTACCATGGCCATCTCATCTCCTTGCTTTGAGTTTTCGGTTTAAGGTTGTTTGGTTGCGATTGATGAGCTTGGCTAATATTTCGTTTTATTTCGTTTAGTAACTCGGTTTGTGAGTCTTGTATTTTAGGAAAACATTGTAAAAATGTATTTCCTAAGTCCTCTACCATATGTGAAAAATGTTTTGATTTGGTCCACTCGGATGTATGGACTTCCCCATGTTTATCAAGAGATAATAATAAGTACTTTGTGACATTTATTGATGAAAAGTCGAAATACACTTGGATCACCATAATGCCATCTAAAGATAGAGTATTTGACGCTTTCATTAATTTTCGGAACTACATTACTAATCAATTCAAAACAAATGTTAAGGTACTTCGAACGGATAATGGAGGGGAATATACAAGCCACAAGTTCAAAGAACACCTAGCTAAGCATGGAATAATCCACCGAACGAGTTGCCAATACACAGCTCAACAAAATGGTGTAGCTAAAGGAAAGAATAGACATCTCATGGAAGTAGCTAGAGCTATGATGTTCCATTCCAACCTGCCAAGAAACTTCTGGGGAGATGCAGTCATGACGGCTTGCTATCTTATCAACCAAATTCCAACAAGAGTCCTAAAGGACGTCTCTCCCATTGAAGTTTTAAATCACAATAAACCCTTTATCAATCACTTACGGGTTCTTGGATGTTTGTGTTTTGTATTTGTCTCAGGTACTCAGAGGGACAAACTAGAAGCCAAAAGCATAAGATGTGTATTCTTAAGCTATTCTACCACTCAAAAGGGGTATAAGTGTTATGACCCCATCCGGAAGTGTACCCTGGTTTCAAGAGACGTGAAGTTCATAGAAAACCAAGGATACTTTGACAAGAAGCAGAATTGGGATAGTGTTAAAGACCTAGCCCGCTCTCCTTCAGATAGAGCCGCCAACTTAGAGTTTTTAGTCAATCATCTGGGAAATCCTGCTCTAAGGGACTCTCATCAAGAGCAACCAGACCAGCAACCACAAGGAGGAACAAATTCTGAAAATAACAATGAAGAGGAAGCAAACAACTTAGATAATGGTAATCAAGACCAAGCTCATCATGAAGAAGAAGCCACTGGAGGAATGGAGCCAATGGTTAGTGAAGACCATGAGAGTGAAGAAATTAATGCTCCTCGGCTTAGAAGAAGCACAAGGCTGAAGTATGGACCAGAACATTGGAAACAAAGAAGAGTCTATTACAACAGCTAAGTCGTGGCTCATCCTTTCCCGGCGGTATGTTCTCTTACCCTCACGCCATCAGAACACCAAGCATTCCTTGGGAACATTAATCAACACAAAATTCCGAGCTCCTATGAAGAAGGAAAACAACAAAAAGAATGGTTAGTTGCTGTGGATGCTGAGATAGGAGCAATGGATAAGAATCGTACTTGGGATGAAACTGAGCTTCCAAAAGGAAAGAAGGCAGTAAGTTCCAAGTGGGTATTTACAATCAAATATCAATCTAATGGGGAGAGAGTGGTACAAATCCAGATTGGTAGCTAGAGGTTTCACCCAGACATATGGAGCTGATTATACCAAACCTTTGCGCCAGTGGCAAAGCTTCACACAGTTAGGGTCATCTTGTCCTTAGCCACAAATCTATCATGGGATCTATGGCAAATGGACGTTAAGAACGCCTTTCTTCAAGGAGAATTGGAAGAAGAAGTGTACATGACTCCACCACCCAGATTAGGGCACTCAATCAGCACTGGAAAAGTCCTAAGGTTAAGAAAGACAATTTATGGTCTAAAGCAGTCACCGAGGGCCTGGTATCATAAACTGAGCTTCACTCTTGTTGCTCGAGGATTTAGCCGGTCAGAAGCCGACCATACCTTGATCACTCACCAGAGCTCCCGTGGGCTTATTGTGGTATTGGTTTATGTGGATGACTTGATCAGCTCAGGTAGTGATCAAGCTGGGGTTCAAGAAACCAAATCCTTCTTTAAGTTTGTTTTTGATATCAAGGACTCGGGAGAACTCAAGTAGTTCCTAGGGATAGAGATATGTCGATCCTCGGAAGGCCTATTTCTATCACAAAGGAAATATTCTCTTGATTTATTGCAGGAGACAGGAAATCTAGGATCCAAACCAGCTAAGACTCCACTTGAAGATGGCTACAAGTTCACGAGAAAGGGGGAGAAAGAAAATGATCCGCTTGACAAGCCATTTGAAGACTCATCACAAAATCGGCGCCTAGTTGGTAAGCTCATCTACTTGACTATTACACGGCCTGACTTATGTTTTGTTGTGAATCAGGTTAGCCAACATATGAAGGAACCAACCGTTCATCATTGGAACATGGTGGAAAGAATATTAAGATACATCAAAGGATCACTAGGCCAAGGAATCTGGATGGGGAAGAATGGCAACACTGAGATAGTTGGATATTGCGATGCAGACTATACTCAAGACACTATAGATAGGAATTCCACAACTAGCTACTGTACTTTCGTTGGAGGCAATCTAGTGACTTGGAAGTGTAAGAAGCAGAAGGTTGTGTTATGCTCGAGTGCGGAGTCAAAATATATAGCCATGAGGAAGTTGACAAATGAATTAGTTTAGTTG
This sequence comes from Cardamine chenopodiifolia, assembly GCA_963922655.1. NCBI lineage: Eukaryota > Viridiplantae > Streptophyta > Magnoliopsida > Brassicales > Brassicaceae > Cardamine > Cardamine chenopodiifolia. The sequence continues at coordinate 8,154,010 of OZ000476.1, read as the reverse complement.
AAAGCACTTCTCAAAGATCTCAGCATAGAAACTTCAAGTCCTATCACGATGCATTGTGACAATCAGGCAACCATTCATATAGCAACAAATCCAGTATTTACGAGAGGACCAAGCACATTGAGATCGACTGCCACAAGGTTAGAGAGAAGATTATAGGAGTGATACTACCATGATACACCAAGAGCGAAGACCAGTTGGCTGACATCTTCACCAAGGCTGCTAGCCTCAAAGTTTGCAACCACATCCATAGCAAACTTGGGTTAGTAGACCTTACTCATCCTTGATAATACTTGCCTGTTCCGAGAAGGCCACACTCTTTTTCACTTACCAAGATTTTGTTCCACTGGGTTTTCCTTGGTAAGGTTTTTAATGAGGTGGTAATCCCGGTTCCCAAACTTAGCCTTCATTCCGACACTCTGGCTAAGTTTGAAGGGGAGTATTAATCAAGCTTATCATCAAGGGAGCTTAGGGAAGATGGTTGGATTTGGGTGTCCGTACAAGTTCGTACAAGTTCATAAAAGTCTGTACAAGTCCATACAAGCCCGTACGGATCCAACAACGAGTCACTATCCTAACCGGTTTAGCATAAAGGACTACTCTTTAAACACTCATCTTTTCCAATATACTTACTGTACCAATTATTGTTTAATCTTGTTTCTTTAGTTTCTCTTATTTGAAATCTATCTTTCATCTAAACTTCCTTATCCCTCACGTTGAGTACTATAAAATTTAAATCTCATGATGAAGGTTTAGAGGAGGAAAACGTGAATATTCTAACAGGGAAGTAATAGATGATGAAGAGGTCAAATGAAGATTAAATAAAGCAAAGAAGTATGATTGGTGACACACGGAAGCTGTGGGAGTTAGTGTTCATTTAGCACCGGTTTGAAGTGTTCTTCTTTTATGTTTTTCAAGCTTACCTTTTGGAGTCCCTCCAACCAAACTTGAGGGGGAGAAAGAACCAAAAAGAAGGCGCAGGATGCCAAAGAAGAAGGAAAAGAAAAATGATGTCAAAGAATGCAAGGATGATCAATGGCAACTTGCGAGAAATGCAAAGTGTAAAGGCACGCAAAGTGCCAAAACAATCAAGAAATGAGGAAAGCAAGAACATCAAACTCCAAAGAGATAAGGTTGTATCTATCCTTTCTAAATTTCAAATTTTTCTTTGTTTTCAAATTCTCTTCTTTATATCTTGTAAAGAACTTGATACACTATTTATTTGTATTGCAAGAATCTTCATGCAAACAAAGCCAAGTTGAGACTAGACCGCACCACTCTAAAACATGTTGAATGTTCGTGCTCACTTGTGGACAAGTTGATAGAGGGGCCACACCGTTGGAAACAAGTTGTAGGTTCGTGCTCACTTGTGGACAAAGTTGATAGAGGGACAGCATCATAGGAGACAAATTGTCCCACTTGACTAGAGATCAAAATTGGGTCACTTGCAAAGACAAACTTGCAAAGACAAGCTCGCAAAGACAAGGGCAACGGTTGAGACAAAAAAAGGAGGCATGCGAGTTGGAAACGAAGTTAAGGCATCTCCATCACCATGAAGAAAACCAAGTTGTATGGATCATACTAACCGTAAGGCTATTTTATATCGGAAGTGAGAAGAATAAGGAGATAAAATCAGAGCATATACAAGTGGTGCTCCTCAACCCAACAAATCAACAAAGAGCCAAGAAAAATTGAATGGTGCACAAGAAAAACTTGGAGAAAAACCATCGAGACCTCACTTGGTGAAAACAACAAAGAGGAAGAAACCACCATCCAAAGGGATTAGGTTGTTTCTATTCTCTCCCTCCATTTAAATTCTCTATGCAAAATGTGATCAGTTCTACCATTAAAATTGTAGTAAATTGATACACTATGTTTGTCAATTTTTCTTGCAAGGAGCAATGTGCATAAAGGACTTCAAACCCAAAAGGTCATTTTTCCTTATTCTCAAGCCAATCTTGAGGGGGAGCATTCGAAGCATTGATCAAGATTTGAAAACCACAAATGGTGAACCCAAGAAGGATGACCCGAGAGCTAAGACTCAAACGGGGTGAACCCAAGAGGAAGACCGAAGTGATTACCAAAGAATGAAATTAACAAATCCTTGCAAGACTACAACAAGTGAAGATTAAGTGGCGATATTCTTCACAAAGGTTACAAGACCATTTCATGCCCTAGGTCAAAGATTCCCTAGATCCGTGAAGGCCATACTCTTTTTCCCTTATAAGGTTTTGTCCCAAAGGGTCTTCATTATAAGATTTTTAATGAGGTGGCACTCACGGGTCACTCCAAACTTAGCCTCCATTCTCAAGTTTCACTATGGCTAAGTTTGAAGGGGAGTATTGATCAAGAAGAGCAGCCAGGCCTTGCAAGACAAAACCAACCCGATCGTACGGATTGTATGGACCGTGCAAAATCCAGGATTTCCCAAAATGTCTCCAAACATCCTAAAATGAAGAAACAAGAATGTGCAAAACTCCGGATAAAGTATTTTCAGGAATTGGGGATCGTGCAAAACTCGGGTGCAAAAGGACATGGATAGCTGGCAATTAATCTAGTCAAACGAGTATCCCATTGCAACCTTATCCAACCGGTCAAAAGCAAGGAGGGCTGGAGAAAGGCTGGCAATTTTATCCACATGGTCAAAAGGAGCTTCCAAGACTAAGCCCTTATTGGCTAGTATGAATTAAAGCATTCTTATTTGTTGTTGCATTTTGTCTTTACCTAGAGAAAACCCTAGATTTTTCTCTATAAATGTAATACCTCATTATCAATGAAATGTTAGACCCTTTGGAGTCCCATTCTCTTATTCTCTTTAGTGTTTACGAAATTCTCCATGCTTTTAGTCTCCTTATGTTTATTTTCATGCTTATTCTCTTAGTTTAGTTTAGTTTTGCATATTCTCCTTTCTACATTTAATCTAGTATATTTTCCATCTAATCTACCTTTAGTATTCCGCATAACCTCTCTAATTCTTTCACTCTTGTGGTTCACGCTTCAACCCACCTTCTATCAATCCCATAGTTAATCCTAGGTCGAGTATCTCCTCGGGTTTAACACCATCTCTTCTGCTTAGTTCCATCCTTTTTACCGAGTAGTTAGATTGAGCATCTCTCTTCTTCTCAGTCCCATTCATACAGTCTATTCCCTAAGAAAAGCTTGGTATCTAAGCCTCTAAAGCCACATCATGTTTAGAATGTTGTTTTCCATTCATCACCCTCCTTCATACTTACTTGATGGTACAAGATCTTTAGATCTATCTTGGAGAAGAGGGTTGATGAGGCCCCGTCACCAGCTCAGGCATCACTTGGAAGAACACGTGAAGAAACCCAAGGACTTACTCGAGGAAAAGAAGAACTCCAAAGCTTCTACCATACCACTCGGTATTATACAGAGGAACAACAAAAGAGTCTATAGGACAAGATTCAATGCATACATACAAGGAGCTCTAAGCTGCGAGGAGAGCACCTGAGGGCACTTGAGGGGCAATCGAGAGATATCGAGTGCCCTTAGCGCGAGAAAAAGGAGCTTAGAAAACTCTTGGGAGTTGACTTGCTTTGGAAGGTATGAGTTTAGTGTCTTCAGTATTTCATTGAAGCGAAGACACCCTTTAGACGTCAAGATATTGTACTTTTCTCTCCACCTCGGGATTTTTCCACACGGTTTACCGATGAGGTTTTTACTGAGGCAAGATCTGCTGATGCATCACATTCTTGCCCATTTTTTTATCTTGCTTGGAAATCCCCATGACGAGTTAAGGTAAACAAGGGATGTGATCCTATCTCCCAAGAAGAAACTTATTTAAATATAAAATGACGTCCATATTAGGTTAATGTTAGAACATTTGGACCAAGTTGTAATAAGTTTAAGACCAGACCTAGAAGCTCCATATAAAAGCCTCTAAAAACTCTTGTAATGGATTAGACCGCTTTTACACAAAAACTTGAGAAACTCTTTCTCCTTTGTTCTTGAGAGATTCAAGATCATTCTTCATGCCTTGAAACCTAACTCGGCGTGGGGGGCGTTGTATCAAGAGATTGTTAGTCCTTTGGTGGTTCACGCTTCAACCCACCTTCTATCTATCCCATAGTTAAATCTAGGAGGACTATCTCCTTGGGTTTAACAACACCTCTTCCGCTTCGTTCAATCCTTTTTACCGAGTAGTTAGATCGAGCATCTCTCTTCTCCTTGGTCCCATTCATACGGTCTATTTCCCAAAGTAGAGCTTGAGATCTTAGCCCCCAGGGCCACATCATGTTTTGAATGCGGTTTTCCGTTCATCACCCTTCTTTAACCTTACTTGATGGCACCCGCTCTTTAGATGCATCTTGGAGAAGAGGGTTAATGAGTCCCCATCACCAACATAAGCATCACTCGGAGAAGAACACGTGGAGGAACCCTTGGACTTACACGAGGAAGAGAAGAACTCCGAAGCTGCTACCATACCACTCGGGATTATGAAGACGAACTTTGCAAGAATCTATATGACATGATTCACTATATACATACAATAAGCTCTAAGATGCGAGGAAAGCACCTGAGGGCACCCGAGTGGTACCCGAGACACACCGAGAGCCCTTAACGCGAGACCTTTGTATTGATCAAGAAGACCAGCCAGGCCTTGCAAGACCAAACTAACCCGACCGTGCAAAATCCGAGATTCCCTAAAATATACGGACTTGTACGGATTGTACGGACCGTGCAAAATCCGGGATTCCTCAAAATGTCTCCAAACATCCTAAAAAGAAGAAACAAGAATGTGCAAAACTCGGGATAAAGTATTTTCAGGATTTGGGGATCGTGCAAAACTCGGGTGCAAAAGGACATGGATATAGCTGGCAATGAATCTAGCCAAAGGAGTGTCCCAATGCAACCTTATCCAACTGGTCAAAGCAAGGAGGGCTGGAGCAAGGCTGGCAATCTTATCCACATGGTCAAAAAGAGCCTCCAAGACTAAGCTCTCATTGGCTAGTTTGAATTAAAACATTCCCATTGGTTGTTGCATTTTTAGAAAACCCTAGATTTTTCTCTATAAATGTAATGCCTCATTATCAATGAAATGTTAGACCCTTTGGGGTCCCATTCTCTCATTCTCCACGAAATCTCTCTCATTTTATTCTCTTTAGTCTCATTGACATGCTTATTCTCTTAGTTCATACTTGCATATTCTCCATGTCATTTACATTATTCTCTCATGTTTAATCTCTTATATTCCGCATAATCTCTCTAATTCTTACATGGTATCAGAGCATTAAGGTCCTTAAATGCGTCCCTAATCTCTTTCTTCTTATTCTTTTATTTTCATACACTTTGTTAGCCTTTTTCACTCTGAGAGTTATTCCTCAAAACCATTGGTTCTTGAGTTGTGAAAGTTGCTAACTTAGTGTTTCTAGTGACAATGAAGAGAAATAAATGGGGGCTGTAGTGAAAAATTACATAAAAATGGAGATTAAAGGCTGCCTTAATTGCTTATTCATGGATTCGTCTAGTGCTTCCATTTTTTGGAAATGAATACACTTAGAACCATGATTTGCTGGTGCCTCATTCTATAATCTATTCCTTTTTAAGCCCATTTTCATCTCCAAGTCATTTTTTGATTTTAAAGCTCAAACCACAATTTTTACAAAGTTAAAACCTTGGATTGTATTTTTCTTTCTTATGGAATGAAGAAATATGTAACTCCATCGTATTTTATGTTTTTGAGTTTTTTTAGTGGTTTGAAGCAATTTCAATTAGTGAACCATGATTAAAATTACTTGATTCTTATGGATTTAAGCATATTTAATCATGTTGTATCCGTGTTTTAAAGGTAGAGAACCTTGGTAAAACTTTGCTCTTATGAGTTTAAGTATAAAACTTTGATGAATCATAATCCTTGTTTTGTGGGAAGAGAACTTTGGTAAAGCTATGTTTCCATAAGTATAAGCATAAAGCCATGTTGAATCCAATTCCCATTGTTTTATGGGAAGAGAACTTTGGTAAAGCTATGTTTCCATAAGCATAAGCATAAAGACATGTTGAATCCAAGTCCAGTCTTGAAAAGAGAAGAGAACCTTGGTAAAGCTATGTTATTATGAGCATAAGCACAAAGCCTTGATGAATCCAAATCTTTTTGTTTTCAAATTACCAAAGGAAGAGAACCTCGTTGAATCCAAAAGCTAGAGAACCTTGATGAATCCAAATCCTTTGGTAGAAAATCTTGGACTACTTTCAAACATGTTTGAGTCCTAGGTTATTTTTTTCAATTTTTCTTAAAAATTCTTATTGGATTCCAATCTCTTCTGTACTTGTTTGTTTGGGAAGAGTGTTTTAAGGAATCCTTGGTTGTTCTATTTAAGAAAAGAAAAAAAAGGGGTAGTGAACCTTGTTGAATCCGAAGCTAGGGAACCGAGATGGATCCAAATCCAAAGTTGGATGAGAGCCTCGTTGAAACTCGAATGCTGGAGAACCTTGAGTGAATCCAAACTCTTAGAAACCAAAAGAAGTGAACCATGACCTATTTTGGCTCGTTGGAGTTAAAATTGAGAAGGCATGATGGATCCAAATTCTTTTGTGTTAAAAGAGGTGAACCATGACCTGATTTACTCATTGGAGTTAAAGTCAAGAAGGCATGATGAATCCAAACTCTTTTGGGATTAAAGAAGTGAACCATGACCTGATTTACTCATAGAAGTTAAATCGAGAAGGCATGATGAATCCAAGTTCTTTAAATCCAAGTTTTCAAAAACATTGGACCTCTAGTATTTACTAAGTCCTTGGTAAAATTTTTCAAAAAAAAAAAAAAAAGGGGATGAATCTTAGTCAGTTTTCTTTCTTATGAATGAAAAATAATTAATGACATTGATTCATCCGGTTTTGTTTTCTCAAAAGGATAGGCTTTGGTTTAAAGTTTTACATTCTTGTTAAAACAAATGGATAATTCCAAAGACCATCGCTAGAATCCAATCTCTCAAATGAGAGTAAAGTCCTTTGTGGTGAAGAGCCATGAAGAGAAAAATCCCAACCACTAACCTTTGTTTTTCTTAGGAATGGAAGAATGTGAGTGGTGGAAGAAGAGGTCAAATCTTAAGAAGATCGACCAATCAAAACAATGGTTTAGAGGAGGAAAGCGTGAATATTCTAACAGAGAAGTATTAGATGATGAAGAGGCCAAATGAAGATTAAATGAAGTAAAGAAGTATGATTGGTGACACAAGGAAGCTGTGGGAGTTAGTGTTCATTTGGTACCGGTTTGAAGTGTTCATCTTTTACGTTTTTCAAGCTTGCTTTTCGGAGTCCCTCCAACCAAGCTTGAGGGGGAGAAAGAACCGAAAAGAAGGCAAGAATCTTTAAGCAAACCAAGCCGAGTTGAGACTAGACCGCACCGCACTAAAAGATGTTGAAGGTTCGTGTTCACTCGTGGACAAGTTGATAGAGGGGCCACACCGTTGGAAACAAGTTGTAGGTTCGTGCTCACTTGTGGACGAGTTGATAGAGGGACCGCATCATAGGAGACAAATTGTCCCACTAGGAGACGGGCCACTTTACTAAAGATCAAAACCGGGTCACTTGCAAAGACAAGCTTGCAAAGACAAGCTTGCAAAGACAAGCTCGCAAAGACAAGGGCAACGGTTGAGACAAAGCAAGGAGGCATGCGAGTTGGAAACGAAGCTAAGGCATCTCCATCACCATGAAGAGAACCAAGATGTATGGATCATACTAACCTTAAGGCTGGTTTATCTTTCGGAAGTGAGGGGAATAAGAAGATAAAATCAGAGCATACAAAAGTGGTGCTCCTCAACCCAATAAATCAACAGAGAGGAAGATTGTTTCTATCCTCTCCCTCCATTAAAATTCTCTATGCAAAGTGTGATCATTTCTACCATTAAAATTGGAGTAAATTGATACACTTTGTTTATCAAATTTTCTTGCAAGGAACAATGTGCATAAAGGACTTCAAACCCAAAAGATCGTCTTTCCTTATTCTCAAGCCGATCGTGAGGGGGAGCATTCGAAGCATTGATCAAAATTTGGAATCAACAAATGGTGAACCCAAGAAGGATGATCCGAGAACTAAGATTCAAGCGTGGTGAACCCAAGAGGAAGACCGAAGTGATTACCAAAGAATGAAATCAACAAATCCTTGCAAGATTACAACAAGTCAAGATTAAATGGCGACATTCTTCACAAAGGTTACAAGACCTTTTCATGCCCTTGGTCAAAGGTCCCCTAGATCCGTGAAGGCCATACTTTTTTTCCCTTATAATGTTTTGTCCCAAGGGGTTTTCCTTATAAGGTTTTTAATGAGGTGGCACTCACGGTCACTCCAAACTTAGCCTCCATTCTCGAGTTCACTATGGCTAAGTTTGAGGGGGAGTATTGATCAAGAAGACCAGCCAGGCCTTGCAAGACCAAACTAACCCGACCGTGCAAAATCCGGGATTCCCTAAAATATACGGACTTGTACGGATTGTACGGACCGTGCAAAATCCGGGATTCCTCAAAATGTCTCCAAACATCCTAAAAAGAAGAAACAAGAATGTGCAAAACTCGGGATAAAGTATTTTCAGGATTTGGGGATCGTGCAAAACTCGGGTGCAAAAGGACATGGATATAGCTGGCAATGAATCTAGCCAAAGGAGTGTCCCAATGCAACCTTATCCAACTGGTCAAAGCAAGGAGGGCTGGAGCAGGGCTGGCAATCTTATCCACATGGTCAAAAAGAGCCTCCAAGACTAAGCTCTCATTGGCTAGTTTGAATTAAAGCATTCCCATTGGTTGTTGCATTTTTAGAAAACCCTAGATTTTTCTCTATAAATGTAATGCCTCATTATCAATGAAATGTTAGACCCTTTGGGGTCCCATTCTCTCATTCTCCACGAAATCTCTCTCATTTTATTCTCCTTAGTCTCATTTACATGTTTATTCTCTTAGTTCATACTTGCATATTCTCCATGTCATTTACATTATTCTCTCATGTTTAATCTCTTATATTCCGCATAATCTCTCTAATTCTTACACTTTGAGCCTAGAAAACTCTCGGGACCTGAATTGATTTGGAAGGCATGAGTTTAGTGTCTTCACTATTTCATTGAAGTGAAAACACCCTTAAGATGTCAAGGTATTGTACTCTTTTTCCCTACCTCGGAATTTTTCCATAAGGTTTACCGAGGAGATTTTTAATGAGACAAGATTTCTTGATAAATCTCATTCTTTTCCATTTTTATCTTGCTTGGAAATCCCCATAACGAGCTAATGTAAACAAGGGATGTGATCCTATCTCCCAAAAAGACACTTATCTAATTAAAGTTTTCTTCTCTTTTCCTAAAACCGCTCAAGTATGTTTTGGTGTATGTTGGTTTTAAAAGAGGTCCAAATTAGCTGAATGTAAGAATATTTGGACCAAGTTATAATAAGTTTAAGACCAGAACTGGAAGATCCATGAAAAAGACTCTAAAAACTCTTGAGAAACTCTTTCTCCTTTGTTCTTGTGAGATTCATGTTCCTTTGTCACGCTTTTATGCCTAGCTCGGCGTGAGATGTGTTGTATCAAGAGATTGTCACTCCTCTTGTGGTTCACGCTTACACCCACCTTCTATCAAACCCATGGTTAATCCTAGGTCTAGTATCTCCTCAGGTTTAACACCATCTTTTCCACTTTGTTCAAACTTTTTTTACCGAGTAGTTAGATCGAGCATCTCTCTTCTTCTTAGTCCCATTCATGCAGTCTATTCCCTAAGACAAGCTTGATATCTAAGCCACCGGTTCCACATCATTTTTTGAATGGGGTTTTCAATTCATAACCCTCCTTCATACTTACTTGATGATACCCGCTCTTTAGATCAAACTTGAAGAAGAGTGTTGATGAGGCCCCAACACTAGCTCAAGCATCACTCAGAGAAGAACACGTGGAGGAACCCGAGGACTTACTCGAGGAAGAGAAGAACTCTGAAGCTCCTACCATACCACTCAGGATTATGAAGAACAACATCACAAGCGTCTATGGGACAAGTTTCAATGCATACATACAAGGAGCTCTAAGATGGGAGGAGAGCACCTGAGGGTTCCCCAGTAGCACCCGAGAGATACCGATACCTCTTGGCGCGGTTCCCCACTTAGCCTAGAAAATTCTTAGGTGCTGAATTTTTTTGGAAGGCATAATTTTAGTATCTTCACTATTTCATTGAAGTGAAGACACTCTTAACATGTCAACGTAGTTTACTCTTTTTCTCCACCTTGGGATTTTTCCACATGGTTTACCGAGGGGGTTTTTAATGAGGCAAGATCTCTTGATGCATCACATTCTTGTCCATTGTTTATCTTGCTTGGAAATCCCCATGACGAGTTAAGGTAAATAAGGGTTGTGATCCTATCTCCCATGAAGACTTATCTAAATAAAGTCTTCTTCTCTTTTCCTAAAAACGCTTAAGTATGTTTTGGTTTATGTTGATTTTAAATGACGTCCAAATTAGGTGAATGTTAGAACAGTTGGACCAAGTTGTAATAAGTTTAATCCTAGGTCACGTATCTCCTTGGGTTTAACACCACCTCTTCCGCTTTGTTCAAACCTTTTTACCGAGTAGTTAGATTGAGCATCTCTCTTCTCTTCACTCCCATTCATACAATCTATTCCCTAAGTAGAGATTGAGATGTAAGTCCCCGGAGCCACATCATGTTTTGAATGGGGTTTTCCGTGCATAGCCCTCCTACATCTTTAGTTGATAGTACCCGCTGTTTAGTTTGATCTTGGAGAAGAGTGTTGATGAGACCCCATCACCAGCTCAAGCATCACTCGGAGTAGAACACGAGGAGGAACCCGAGGACTTACTCGAGGAAGAGAAGAACTCCGAAGCTCCAACCATACCTCTTGGGATTATGAAGAAGAACATCGCAAGAGTCTATAGGAAAAGATTCAATGCATACATACAAGTAGCTTAAAGAGACCTTGTCACGAGAACACTAAGCCTAGAAAACTCTCGGGACCGGACTTGCTTTGGAAATCATGATTTTAGTGTCTTCACTATTTCATTGAAGTGAAGACACCCTTAAGATGTCAAGGTATCGTACTCTTTTTCCCCACCTCGGAATTTTTGAGGAAGGTTTACCGAGGGGGTTTTTCTCCTTTTTCCTTCAGAGATTCAAGTTCATTCTTCACGCCTCGTTTCCTAACTCAGTGTGGGATGCGTTGTATTAAGAGATTGTCACTCCTCTTGCGGGTTTAAACCACCTCTTTCGCTTAGTTCCATCCTTTTTACCGAGTAGTTAGATCGAGAATCTCTATTCTTCTCAGTCCCATTCATACAGTCAATACCCTAAGACGAGCTTGATATCTAAGCCATCGGTGCCACATCATGTTTTGAATGGGGTTTTCCATTCATCACCCTCCTTCATACTTACTTCATGGTACCCGCTCTTTAGATCAATCTTGGAGAAGAGTGTTGATGAGGCCCCGGTACTAGCTCAAGCATCACTCAGAGAAGAACACATGGAGGAACCCGAGGACTTACTCGAGGAAGAGAAGAACTGCGAAGCTCCTACCATACCACTCAGGATTATGAAGAAGAACATCACCAGCGTCTATAGGACAAGTTTCAATGCATACATACAACGAGCTCTAAGATGAGAGGAGAGCACTTGAGGGCACCTAAGTGGCACCCGAGAGATACCGATAGCCCTTGGCGCGAGAACACTTAGCCTAAAAAACTCTTAAGTGCTGAATTTTTGGGAAGGCATGAGTTTAGTATCTTCACTATTTCATTGAAGTGAAGACACCCTTAAGATGTCAAGGTATTTTACTCTTTTTCTCCACCTCGGGATTATTCCACATGGTATTCTTGGAAATCCCCATGACGAGTTAACGTAAATAAGGGTTGTGATCTTATCTCCCATGAAGACACTTATCTAAATAAGTTCTTCTTCTGTTTTCCTAAAAATGCCTAAGTATGTTTTGGTGTATGTTGATTTTACATGACGTCCAAATTAGGTGAATGTTAGAATAGTTGGACCAAGTTGTAATAAGTTTAAGACCAGACCTAGACGATCCATGACAAAGACTCCAAAAACTCTTGAGAAACTCTTGAGAGATTCAAGGTCATTCTTCACGCCTTGATGCCTTGCTCGGCGTGGGGTGCGTTGTATCAAGAGATTGTCACTCCTCTTGTGGTTCATGCTTCAACCCTCCTTCTATCAAACCAATGGTTAATCCTAGGTTGCGTATCTCCTTGGGTTAAACACCACTTCTTTCGCTTTGTTCAAACCTTTTTACCGAGTAGTTAGATTGAGCATCTCTCTTCTCTTCACTCCCATTCATACAATCTATTCCCTAAGTAGAGATTGAGATCTAAGTCCTCGGAGCCACATCATGTTTTGAATGGGGTTTTCCGTTCATAGCCCTCCTATATCTTTAGTTGATGGTACCAGCTCTTTAGTTTGATCTTGGAGAAGAGTGTTGATGAGGCCCCATCACCAGCTCAAGCATCACACGGAGTAGAACACGAGGACGAACCCGAGGACTTACTCGAGGAAGAGAAGAACTCCGAAGCTCCTACTATACCACTCAGGATTATGAAAATGAACATCGCAAGAGTCTATAGGACAAGATTCAATGCATATATACAAGAAGCTCTAGGATGCGAGGAGAGCACCTGAGGGCACCCGAGAGATACCAATAGCCCTTAGAGCAAGAAAACTGAGCCTAAAAATGTCTTAGGTGCTGAATTTTTTTGGAAGGCATGAGTTTAGTATCTTCACTATTTCATTGAAGTGAAGACACCCTTAAGATGTCAAGGTATTATACTCTTTTTCTCCACCTCGGGATTTTTCCACATGGTTTACCGAGGGGGTTTTTAATGAGGCAAGATCTCTTGATGCATCACATTCTTTACCATTGTTTATCTTGCTTGGAAGTCGCTACGATGAAATAAGGTAAACAAGTGATGTGATCCTATCTACCAAGACGACATTTATCTAATTAAAGTCGTCTTCTCTTTTCATTAAAACGGTTTAAGTATGTTTTGGTGTTAAAAGAGGTCCAAATTAGGTGAATGTTAGAATATTTGGACCAAGTTGTAATTAGTTTAAGATCAGACTGAGAGGATATATGAAAAAGCCTCTAAAAACTCTTGTAATGGATTAAACCGCTTTTACACAAAAACTTGAGAAACTTTTTCTCCTTTTTTCTTGAGAGATTCAAGGTCACTCTTCACGCCTCGATTCCTAGCTCAGCGTGGGGTGCGTTGTATCAAGAGATTGTCACTCCTCTTGTGGTTCACGCTTCAACCCACCTTCTATCAATCCCATAGTTAATCCTAGGTAGAGTATCTCCTCGAGTTTAAACCACCTCATCCGCTTAGTTCCATCCTTTTTACCGAGTAGTTAGATCGAGCATCTCTCTTCTTCTCAGTCCCATTCATACAGTCTATTCCCTAAGACGAGCTTGATATCTAAGCAACCGGTGCCACATTATGTTTTGAATGGGGTTTTCCATTCATCACCCTTCTGCATACTTACTTGATTGTACCCGCTCTTTAGATCAATCTTGGAGAAGAGTGTTGATAAGGCCCCGACACTAGCTCAAGCATCACTCAGAGAAGAACACGTGGAGGAACCCGAGGACTTACTTGAGTAAGAGAAGAACTCCAAAGCTCCTACCATACCATTGAGGATAATGAAGAGGAACATCACAAGTGTCCGGAGGACAAGATTCAATGCATACATACAAGGAGCTCTAAGATGCAAGGAGAGCACATGAGGGCGCCCGAGTGATACTGATAGCCCTTAGCGCGAGAACAGTGAGCCTAGAAAACTCTTAGGAGCTGACTTTTTTTGGAACGCATGAGTTTAGTATCTTCACTATTTCGTTGAAGTGAAGACACCCTTAAGACGTCAAGGTATTGTACTCTTTTTCTCTACCTAGGGATTTTTCCACATGGTTTACCGAGGGGGTTTTTAATGAGGTAAGATCTCTTGATGCATCACATTCTTGTCTATTGTTTATCTTGCTTGAAAATCCACATGAAGAGGTGAGGTATATAAGGATTGGGTTCCTATCTACCATGGAGACACTTATTTAAATAAGTTCTTCTTCTCTTTTCCTAAAAACGCTTAAGTATGTTTTGGTGTATGTTGATTTTACATGACGTCCAAATTAGGTGAATGTTAGAATAGTTGGACCAAGTTGTAATAAGTTTAAGACCAGACCTAGACGATCCATGAAAAAGACTCCAAAAACTCTTGAGAAACTCTTTCTCCTTTGTTCTTGAGAGATTCGAGGTCATTCTTCTCACCTTGATGTCTTGCTCGGCGTGGGGTGCGTTGTATCAAGAGATTGTCACTCCTCTTATGGTTCATTCTTCAACCCTCCTTCTATCAGACCAATGGTTAATCCTAGGTTGCGTATCTCCTTGGGTTTAACACCTCTTCTTCCGCTTTGTTCAAACCTTTTTACCGAGTAGGTAGATTGAGCATCTCTCTTCTCTTCACTCCCATTCATACAATCTATTCCCTAAGTAGAGATTGAGATCTTAGTCCCCGGAGCCATATCATGTTTTGAATGGGGTTTTCCGTTATAGCCCTCCTATATCTTTAGTTAATGGTACCCGCTCTTTAGTTTGATCTTGGAGAAGAGTGTTGATGGGGCCCCATTACCAGCCCAAGCATCACACGGAGTAGAACACGAGGACGAACCCGAGGACTTACTCGAGGTAGAGAAGAACTTCGAAGCTCCTACCATACCACTCAGGATTATGAAAAGGAACATCGCAAGAGTCTATAGGATAAGATTTAATGCATACATACAAGAAGCTCTAGGATGCGAGGAGAGCACCTGAGGGCACCCGAGAGATACCGATAGCCCTTAGCGCGAGAAAAGTGAGCCTAGAAAACTCTTGGGAGCTGAATTTTTTTGGAAGGCTTGAGTTTAGTAGCTTCACTATTTTGTTGAAGTGAAGACACCCTTAAGACGTCAAGATCTCTTGATTCATCACATTCTTTACCATTGTTTATCTTCCTTGGAAATTCCTATGACGAGATAAGGTAAACAAGTGATGTGATCCTATCTACCAAGACGACATTTATCTAATTAAAGTCTTCTTCTCTTTTCCTAAATATGGTTTAAGTATGTTTTGTTGTTAAAAGAGGTCCAAATTAGGTGAATGTTAGAATATTTGGGCCAAGTTGTAATTAGTATAAGATCAGACCTAGAGGATATGTGAAAAAGCCTCTAAAAACTCTTGTAATGGATTAAACCGCTTTTACACAAAAACGTGAGAAACTTTTTCTCGTTTTTTCTTGAGGGAATCAAGGTCATTCTTCATGCCTCGATTCCTAGCTCAACGTGGGGTGCGTTGTATCAAGAGATTGTCACTCCTCTTGTGGTTCACGCTTTAACCCACCTTCTATAAATCCCAGAGTTAATCCTAGGTCGAGTATCTGCTCGAGTTTAAACCACCTCTTCAGCTTACTTCCATCTTTTTTACCGAGTAGTTAGATCGAGCGTCTCTCTTCTTCTCAATCCCATTCATACAATCTATTCCTTAAGACGAGTTCGATATCTAAGCAACCGGTGCCACATTATGTTTTGAATGGGGTTTTCCATTCATCACCCTCCTTCATACTTACTTGATGGTACCCGCTCTTTAGATCAATCTTCGAGAAGAGTGTTGATGAGGCCCCGGCACTAGCTCAAGCATCACTCAGAGAAGAACACGTGGAGGAACCTAAGGACTTACCTGAGGAAGAGAAGATCTCTGAACCACCTACCATACCACTGAGGATAATGTAGAGGAACATCACAAGCGTCCAAAGGACAAGATTCAATGCATACATACAAGGAGCTCTAAGATGCGAAGAGAGCACCTAAGGGCGCCCGAGTGATACTGATAGCCCTTAGCGCGAGAACAGTGAGCCTAGAAAACTCTTGGGAGCTAACTTTTTTTGGAACGCATGAGTTTAGTATCTTCACTATTTCGTTGAAGTGAAGACACCCTTAAGACGTCAAGGTATTGTTCTCTTTTTCTCCACCTCGGAATTTTTCCTCATGGTTTACCGAGGGGTTTTTTAATGAGGCAAGATCTCTTGATGCATCACATTCTTGTCTATTGTTTATCTTTCTTGGAAATCCCCATGACGAGTTAAAGTAAATAAGTGTTGTGATCCTATATCCCATGAAGACACTTATCTAAATAAGTTCTTCTTCGGTTTTCCTAAAAACGCCTAAGTATGTGTTGATGTATGTTGATTTTACATGACCTCCAAATTAGGTGAATCTTAGAATTGTTGGACCAAGTTGTAATAAGTTTAAGACAAGACCTAGACGATCCATGAAAAAGACTGTAAAAACTCTTGAGAAACTCTTTCTCCTTTGTTCTTGAGAGATTCAAGGTCATTCTTCACGCCTTGATGCCTTGCTCGGCGTGGGGTGCATTGTATCAAGAGACTGTCACTCCTCTTGTGGTTCATGCTTTAACCCACCTTCTATAATCCCATAGTTCATCCTAGGTCGAGTATCTGCTCGAGTTTAAACCTCCTCTTCATCTTAGTTCCATCCTTTTTACCGAGTAGTTAGATCGAGCGTCTCTCTTCTTCTCAGTCCCATTCATACAGTCTATTCCTTAAGACGAGTTTAATATCTAAGCAACCGGTGCCACATTATGTTTTGAATGGGGTTTTCCATTCATCACCCTCCTTCATACTTACTTGATGTTACCCGCTCTTTGATCAATCTTAGAGAAGAGTATTGATGAGGCCCCGACACTAGCTCAAGTATCACTCAGAGAAGAACACGTGGAGGAACCCAAGGACTTACCTAAGGAAGAGAAGAACTCCGAACCTCCTACCATACCACTGAGGATAATGAAGAGGAACATCACAAGCGTCTGGAGGACATGATTCAATGCATACATACAAGGAGCTCTAAGATGCGAGGAGAGCACCTGAGGGCGCCCGAGTGATACTGATAGCTCTTAGCGCAAGAACAGTGAGCCTAGAAAACTCTTGGGAGCTAACTTTTTTTGGAACGCATGAGTTTAGTATCTTCACTATTTCGTTGAAGTGAAGACACCCTTAAGACGTCAAGGTAATGTTCTCTTTTTCTCCACCTCGGAATTTTTCCTCATGGTTTACCGAGGGGGTTTTTAATGAGGCAAGATCTCTTGATGCATCACATTCTTGTCTATTGTTTATCTTTCTTGGAAATCCCCATGACGAGTTAAAGTAAATAAGTTTTGTGATCCTATCTCCCCTGAAGACACTTATCTAAATAAGTTCTTCTTCTGTTTTCCTAAAAACCCCTAAGTATGTTTTGGTGTATGTTGATTTTACATGACCTCCAAATTAGGTGAATGTTAGAATTGTTGGACCAAGTTGTAATAAGTTTAAGACAAGACCTAAACGATCCATGAAAAAGACTCTAAAAACTCTTGAGAAACTCTTTCTCCTTTGTTCTTGAGAGATTCAAGGTCATTCTTCACGCCTTGATGCCTTGCTCGGCGTGGGGTGCGTTGTATCAAGAGATTGTCACTCCTCTTGTGGTTCATTCTTCAACCTTCCTTCTATCAGACCAATGGTTAAGCCTAGGTTGCGTATCTCCTTGGGTTTAACACCACTTCTTCCGCTTTGTTCAAACCTTTTTACCGAGTAGTTAGATTGAGCATATCTATTCTCTTCACTCCCATTCATACAATCTATTCCCTAAGTAGAGATTGAGATCTTAGTCCCCGGAGCCACATCATGTTTTGAATGGGGTTTTCCGTTCATAGCCCTCCTATATCTTTAGTTGATGGTACCAGCTCTTTAGTTTGATCTTGGAGAAGAGGGTTGATGAGGCCCCATTACCAGCTCAAGCATCACACGGAGTAGAACACGAGGACGAATCCGAGGACTTACTCGAGGAAGAGAAGAACTCTGAAGCTCCTACCAAACCACTCAGGATTATGAAAAGGAACATCGCAAGAGTCTATACGACAAGATTTAATGCATACATACATGAAGCTCTAGGATGCGAGGAGAGCACCTGAGGGCACCCGAGAGATACCGATAACACCTAGAGCGAGAACACTGAGCCTAGAAAAGTCTTAGGTGCTGAATTTCTTTGGAAGACATGAGTTTAGTATCTTCACTATTTCGTTGTAGTGAAGACACCCTTAAGACGTTAAGGTATTGTACTCTTTTTCTCCACCTCGGGATTTTTCCACATGATTTACCGAGGGTGTTTTTAATGAGGCAAGATCTCTTGATGCATCGCATTCTTTACCATTGTTTATCTTGCTTGGAAATCCCTATGACGATATAACGTAAACAAGGGATGTGATCCTATCTATTAATTAAGCTTATCATCAAGGGAGCTTAGGGAAGATGGTTTGATTTGGGTGTTCGTACAAGTCCGTACGGATCCGTACAAGTCCGTACGGATCCGTACAAGTCCGTACAAGTCTGTACGGATCCGTACAAGTCTGTACGGATCCGTACAAGGCCGTACAAGACCGTACAACCTTAGAGAGCCTCCGGAACATTTGAGGAAGCCTTCGAGAGTGTTCTAGAAGCTTGGAAACGTTTGGATCATGCACCAAGCCACTTGAGTGTCCAGGTGCATTGGCACCTTGTCCTTGGTCTTCCTTCTTATCCATTTGGTCAAGGAAGGGGCTGGAAACAGGCTGGCATGGTCAAGGACGCCCAAAGACTACACTCCTATTGGCTGGTTCAAATTAAAGTTAAACCTAGGTTCCCTTGTATTTCTCCTATAAATATGCTATGTATTTTACAAAGATCAATAAGAAATTCTTCTCTAATGTTCTACTATGGTTTTCCTTCTAGTTTATCTCAAAATCTCTTATTTATAATCTCTAAAATCTTACATGGTATCAGAGCATTGATCTTGCTCCTATCTATTCCGCTTTATTCTTAGTTATTATCCATTATTTCTCCATCATTCTCCATCATTTCTCCATCATTTCTCTATCAGTTTTCCATCAGTTCTTGTCATTTCTAGTCATTCTCCAAGCTTTTATTCTTTATTTTCTCCTTTCTCACGTTGCTAGCTTCATTTCTCTCTGAGAGAAATTCCTCAAATCCATTGGTGCTGAGTTGAGAAAGTTGCTAGCTTTGTGATTTTCACTTCTTTTTCTTCCTTTCACGTTGCTAGCTTCATTTCTCTCTGAGAGAAATTCCTCAAATCCATTGGTGCTGAGTTGAGAAAGTTGCTAGCTTTGTGATTAAACACCAAGAAGATCATGGAAAATTTAAAAACCATGATCATTCCGGTTACACTCAAAGGGATCAATTACTTGCTGTGGGCAAGAACAACAAAGACTGCTTTGTGTGCAAGAGGTTTGTGGAGACATATTGAGATCAAACAAAACCCAAAAGATGACACACAAGATGAAGAAAATGAGACCAAGACCGAGGAGGAAATCAAATGGTTTCAAGAGGACCAAACGGTGTTGGGTCTCCTTCAAAACTCACCAGACACATCAATCCTAGAGGCATACTCCTATTGTGACATGGCAAAGGTGCTTTGGGATACATTAAAGAATGTTATCGGGAACGTCTCCAACTTGACCCGGGTCTTTGAAGTGAAAAGGGCAATCCACAATCTCAACCAAGAGGATCTAGAATTTACTCAACACTTTGGGAAATTTAGATCTTTTTTGGCTGAATTAGAGATGTTACGTCCAAGGACTAAGGATTTTTCAATCATTGAAGAAAAGAGAGAACAAGATAAGGTCTTTAGTTTACTTCTCACACTCAATCTGACATTTAATGACCTCATAAAACACATCTTGAGATTGGAGAAGTTCCCTAGCCTAGATGAAGTTTGTGCACAAATTCAAAAAGAACAAGGGTCCTTTGGTCTCTTTAGTAGAAAAAAAAGAACTCCCAGCGGCTAATAAAGGCAATTACCGACCAAGTCATGGCTACAAAGGCAAGAATAGGAAAACATGCGATCATTGCAAGAAGGATCATTCCGGTTACATTAAAGAATGTTTACGGGAACGTCTCCAACTTGACCCAGGTCTTCGAAGTAAAAAGGGCAATCAACAATCTCAATCAAGAGGATGTAGAATTTACTCAACACTTTGGGAAATTTTGATCTCTTTGGGCTGCATTAGAGATGTTACGTCCAAGCACAAAGGATTTTTCAATCATTGAAGAAAGAAGAGAACAAGATAAGGTCTTCGGTTTGCTTCTCACACTCAATCCGGCGTTTAACGACCTCATAAAGCATATCTTAAGATCGGAGAAGCTCCCTAGACTTGATGAAGTTTGTGCACAAATTCAAAAGGAACAAGGGTCCTTTGGTCTCTTTAGTGGTAAACAAGAACTCCCAATGGCCAATAAGGGCAATTACCAACCAAATCAAGGCTACAAAGGCAAGAATAGGAAAACATGCGATCATTGCAAGAAGGATGGTCATACAAAGGAGGATTGCTGGATCCTTCATCCACATCTCAAGCCCAAAGATTGGCATCCAAGGGAATTCAAGCCAAGAAAGTTCCAAGCTCATCAAGCACAAGAAACGCCAAGCTCCTCAACCGCAACCAAACAACCTCAAACCGAAAACTCAAAGCAAGGAGATGAGATGGCCATGGTAGCATACTCGAATGACGCGGTGCGCAAGTCAGACCTAGAGGCACTCATTCGATCCATTGCTACACTATAGGAGTCCGGTATCACCTACTTCGCTACTAAACGTACTAAAACTAGCACTTCCCTTGTTATTAATTCCGGAGCTTCTCATCACATGATTAGTAATCCAAATTTGATTAGTAACATTAAAACTGCTAGTGGAAATGTAGTGATTGCTAATGGTGATAGGATACCGGTTAAAGGGATAGGAAGTTTAAGACTATTTGACAAAGAATCTCAAGCTTTCTACATGCCATCTTTCACTTCGAATCTTGTATCGGTTAAGAGAGCTACTACTGATCTTGATGCTTATGCTATCTTTGGGCCTAATAGTTTCCATTTTCAGGATATTAAAACCGGAAGGGTTCTTGGAGAAGGAAACACAAAAGGAGACTTATACAGCTTAGAAGATTCTTCAAGCAATCCTACTTTATCAAGTTTTAATTCATGCTTAGCTAGTAGTTCTAATGCAATATGGTACGCTAGATTGGGACATCCTCACTTGCGTGCCTTGGAAATAATATTGCCTAATATTTCGTTTAATAACTCGGTTTGTGAGTCTTGTATTTTAGGAAAACATTGTAAAAGTGTATTTCCTAACTCCTCTACCATATATGAAAAATGTTTTGATTTGGTCCACTCGGATGTATGGACTTCCCCATGTTTATCAAGAGATAATAATAAGTACTTTGTGACATTCATTGATGAAAAGTCGAAATACACTTGGATCACCTTAATGCCATCTAAAGATAGAGTATTTGACGCTTTCATTAATTTTCAGAACTACATTACTAATCAATTCAAAACAAATGTTAAGGTACTTCGAACGGATAATGGAGGGGAATATACAAGCCACAAATTCAAAGAACACCTAGCTAAGCATGGAATAATCCACCAAACGAGCTGCCCATACACACCTCAACAAAATGGTGTAGCTGAAAGAAAGAATAGACATCTCATGGACGTAGCTAGAGCTATGATGTTCCATTCTAACTTGCCAAGAAACTTCTGGGGAGATGCAGTCATGACGGCTTGCTATCTTATCAACCGAATTCCAACAAGAGTCCTAAAGGACGTCTCTCCCTTTGAAGTTAAATCACAATAAACCCTATATCAACCACTTACGAGTTCTTGGGTGTTTGTGTTTTGTATTTGTCCCAGGTACTCAGAGGGATAAACTAGAAGCCAAAAGCACAAGATGTGTATTCATAGGCTATTCTACCACTCAAAAGGGGTATAAGTGCTATGACCCCATCCGGAAGTGTACCCTGGTTTCAAGAGACGTGAAGTTCATAGAAAACCAAGGGTACTTTGACAAGAAACAAAATTGGGATAGTGTTAAAGATCTAGCCCGTTCTTCTTTAGATAGAGCCGCTAGCTTAGAGTTCTTACTCAATAATTTGGGAAATCCGGCTCCAAGAGACTCTCATCAAGAGCAACCAGATCATCAGCCACAAGAAGGACCAAATTCTGAACATAACAGTGAAGAAGAAGCAAACAACTTGGATAATGGTAATCAAGACCAAGCTCATCATGAAGAAGAATCCACTGGAGGAATGGAGCCAATGGTTAGTCAAGACCATGAGAGTGAAGAAATTAGTGCTCCTCAGCTTAGAAGAAGTACAAGGCTGAAGTATGGACCAGATCATTGGAAACAAACAAGGGTCTATTACAACAGTCAAGTCGTGGCTTATCCTCTCCAAGCAGTCTGTTCTCTTGCCCTCTTGTCATCAGAACACCAAGCATTCCTTAGGAAGATTGGTCAACACAAAATTCTGAGCTCCTATGAAGAAGCAAAAGAACACAAAGAATGGTTAGCTGATGTGGATGCTGTGATAGGAATCATACATGGGATGAAACGGAGCTTCCAAAGGAAAAGAAGGCAGTAAGTTCCAAATGGGTATTTAGAATCAAATATCAATCTAATGGGGAGATTTTGGGGTACAAAGCCAGATTGGTAGCCAGAGGTTTCACCCAGACATATGGAGCTGATTATACCGATACTTTTGCGCCAGTGGCAAAGCTTCACACAGGTAGGGTCATCTTGTCCTTAGCCACAAATATATCATGGGATCTATGGCAAATGGACGTGAATAACGCCTTTCTTCAGGGAGAATTGGAAGAACAAGTGTACATGACTCCACCACCCGGATTAGAGCACTCAATCCGCTTCACAACCAATTTGAAGACCCAACACAATATCGGTGCCTAGTTGGTAAGCTCATCTATTTGACTATTACACGGCCTAACTTATGTTTTGCTGTGAATCAGGTTAGCCAACATATGAAGGAACCAACCGTGCATCATTGGAGATACATCAAAGGTTCACCGGGCCAAGGAATTTGGATGGGGAAGAATGGCAACACTGAGATAGTTGGATACTGTAATGCGGACTATGCGGGAGACACTATGGATAGGAAGTCTACAACTGGCTACTGTACTTTCATTGGAGGCAATCTAGTAACTTGGAAGTCTAAGAAGCAGAAGGTTGTGTCATGCTCAAGTGCGGAGTCAGAATATAGAGCAATGAGGAAGCTGACAAATGAATTAGTTTGGTTGAAGGCTCTTCTCAAGGATCTTGGCATAGAAACTTCAAGTCCCATCACAATGCATTATGACAATCAGGCAGCCATTCATATAACAACCAATCTAGTATTCTACGAGAGGACCAAGCACATTGAGATTGACTGCCACAAAGTCAGAGAGAAGATCATAGAAGGAGTGATACTTCCATGTTACACCAAGAGTGAAGACCAGTTGGCTGACATCTTCACCAAGGCTGCTAGCCTCAAAGTTTGCAACTACGTCCACAGCAAACTTGGGTTAGTAGACCTTACTCATCCTTGATAATACTTGCCTGTTCCGGGAAGACCACACTCTTTTTCCCTTACCAAGGTTTTGTCCCACTGGGTTTTCCTTGGTAAGGTTTTTAATGAGGTGGTAGTCCCGGTTCCCAAACTTAGCCTTCATTCCAACACTCCGGCTAAGTTTGAGGGGGAGTATTAATCAAGCTTATCATCAAGGGAGCTTAGGGAAGATGGTTTGATTTGGGTGTGCGTACAAGTCCGTATGGATCCGTACAAGTTTGTACAAGTCCGTACGGATCCGTACAAGGCCGTACAAGACCGTACAACCTTAGAGAGCCTCTGGAACATTTGAGGAACCTTCGAGAGTCTTCTAGAAGCTTGAAAACGTTTGGATCATGCACCAAGCCACTTGAGTGTCCAGGTGCATTGGCACCTTGTCATTGGTATTCCTTCTTATCCATTTGGTCAAGGAAGGGGCTGGAAACAGGCTGGCATGGTCAAGGACGCCCGAAGACTACACTCCTATTGGCTGGTTCAAATTAAAGTTAAACCTTGGTTCCCTTGTAATTCTCCTATAAATATGCTATGTATTTTACAAAGATCAATAAGAAATTCTTCTCTAATGTTCTACTATGGTTTTCCTTCTAGTTTATCTCAAAATCTCTTATTTATAATCTCTAAAATCTTACACTATCTACCAATATGATAATTATCTAATTAAAGTCTTCTTCTTCTTTCCTAAAAACGGTTTAAGTATGTTTAAGTGTTAAAAGAGGTCCAAATTAGGTGAATGTTAGAATATTTGGACCAAGTTGTAATTAGTATAAGATAAGACCTAGATGATATATGAAAAAGCCTCTAAAAACTCTTGTAATGGATTAAACCGCTTTTACACAAAAACTTGAGAAACTTTTTCTCCTTTTTTCTTGAGATATTCAAGGTCATTCTTCATGCCTCGATTCCTAGCTTAGCGTGGGGTGCGTTGTATCAAGAGATTGTCACTCCTCTTGTAATAAATCCCATAGTTAATCCTAGGTCGAGTATCTCCTTGGGTTTAAACCACCTCTTCCGCTTAGTTCCATCCTTTTTATCGAGTAGTTAGATCGAGCATCTCTAAGTCCCATTCATACAGTCTATTCCCTAAGAAGAGCTTGATATCTTAGCAACCGGTGTCGCATACTGTTTTGAATGGGGTTTTCCATTCACCACCCTCCTTCATACTTACTTGATGGTACCCGCTCTTTAGATCAATCTTCGAGAAGAGTGTTGATGAGGCCCCGGCACTAGCTCAAGCATCACTCAGAGAAGAACACATGGAGGAACCCGAGGACTAACTTGAGGAAGAGAAGAACTCCGAAGCTCCTACCATACCACTGAGGATTATGAAGAGGAACATCACAAGCGTCTACAGGACAAGATTCAATGCATACATACAAGGAGCTCTAAGATGCGAGGAGAGCACCTGAGCGCACCGGAGAGATACCGATAGACCTTAGCGCGAGAACAGTGAGACTAGAAAACTCTTGGGAGCTGACCTTTTTTGGAAGGCATGAGTTTAGTATCTTCACTATTTCGTTGCAGTGAAGACACCCTTAAGACGTCAAGGTATCGTACTCTTTTTCTCTACCTCGGGATTTTTCCACATGGTTTACCGAGGGGGTTTTTAATGAGGCAAGATCTCTTGATGCATCACATTCTTTACCATTGTTTATCTTGCTTGGAAATCCCTATGACGAGATAAGGTAAACAAGTGATGTGATCCTATCTACCAAGACGACATTTATCTAATTAAAGTCTTCTTCTCTTTTCCTAAAAATGGTTTAAGTATGTTTTGGTGTTAAAAGAGGTCAAGATTAGGTGAATGTTAGAATATTTGGACCAAGTTATAATTAGTTTAAGATCAAACCTAGAGGATATATGAAAAAGCCTCTAAAAACTCTTGTAATGGATTAAACCGCTTTTACACAAAAACTTGAGAAACTTTTTTCCTTTTTTCTTGAGAGATTCAAGGTCATTCTTCACGCCTCGATTCCTAGCTCAGCGTGGGGTGCGTTGTATCAAGAGATTTTCACTCCTCTTGCAGTTCACACTTTAACCCACCTTCTATCAATCCCATAGTTAATCCTAGGTCGAGTATCTACTCGAGTTTAAACCACCTCTTCTGCTTAGTTCCATCCTTTTTACCAAGTAGTTAGTGTTGAGAATATGGATGTGAAGGTGTGTGAACATGAAATAAAGTGCCAATGAGTAGTTAAGATTAACTAAAACAAGACCAAACAAGAATTAGAGAAGGAACTAGACTGGTTAGAAACAAACCAGTTTTTTTCTCTCTCAGCACAAGTGGAGCAAGTTGCGAAGAGGAGTAGGTAGGAGCAGTTGGGAGAAGCATGGCTCGTCTATACTTGTGTAGAGGTGTTGGTGAGATATTTTTCTCTCTAAAATTCATGTAAAGCGTCCATATATCTTGGTTGTATTGTAAGAAGAAAAACACACACGAAATTATAAACTTCTATTCATCATCTTCATCACTCCTATCTTCTAATCTTCCTCCCTTAAAATCACCTTCATATCCTCCAAAATCTACATGGTATCAGAGCACTTAAGGTCCTAAACAAGATCTTAAACTCGTTCATATCTCTCAAACATTTCAAATCACTCTGTTTTTTTTCTGTTTCGTGTGTACTATTCACCAAAAATATCAAGTCATGGAATCTCCAAGAATATGGTTCTACCAGTTATTCTCAAGGGGAATAACTATATCTTGTGGTCAAGGACCACAAAGACAGTCCTAAGAGGAAGAGGGCTGTGGGAGTATGTTGATAGCTTGGTGGGAAATGCTGAAGAAGGAAGGGCTGAAGAGGGCAGTATGATGGAGAGGAAGCGGGAGCAAGAAGATGCTCAAGTCTTGGCTGCACTTCAATGCTCCCTTGAGCCATCTATTCTGGTGGCCTATTCATACTGTGAAAACTCCAAGGAGCTGTGGGAGACACTCAAGGGAGTTTTGGAGACATCTCAAACATTTCAAGGATCTTTGAGGTGAAGAAGGCATTGAATGACCTTCAGCAGAATGGGAAGGCGTTCAAGGACTTGTTTGGGGAGTTTAGAGGGTTGTGGGCAGAGCTGGAAATGCTTAGACCTACAACAAACGACCCAAAGGAGTTGAATGAGAGGAGAGAGCAAGATCAAGTGTTTGGTCTCTTACTCACACTTGATGACTCTTACAAGGGACTCATTCAGCATATCCTTCGATTTGACAAGCTTCCAACATTCAATGAAGTGTGTCAACAAGTTCAAAAAGAGGAAGGTGCTAGAGGGTTGTTTAAACCCGCTAGTGAGATGGCGCATATGGTGCAAAGAAGTTTTGGGCATGGAGAAAGGAGAGCTGTTGAGTGTAGCCATTGTAGGATGAAAGGGCACACTAAGGAGAAGTGCTGGACACTTTACCCGCACTTGAAACCAGCCCGGCTAAGAGGAAATGGCCAGGGAAGCAGTCAAGGCTCTAGGAACTTTGCGGGTGTAACTAGCATGGAAGGAGACCAATTGGTGAGGAAGAGCGATTTGGAGGGCCTCATCAAGAGTATCTCAAAGCTAGCGGAATCTGGTAAGGATTTCTTTACCTCTAAGGCTAAGAGAAACGTGATAATAGATTCTAGAGCAAGTCATAATATGATTTGTGATGCTAAGTTGCTGGAGAATGTAGAACCGCATAAGGGTAGTGTTAGGATAGCAAACAGGAAAGAAGTTCCAATAGAGGGTGTTTGGGAAGAGAACTAAAGCCCTATATATCCCAGAATTTACTTCGAATTTGCTATCGGTTCATAAGGCAACTAAGGACTTGAACTGTAAAGTTGTTTTTGGAGTTAATGGTGTCGAGTTTCAGGATAATGAAACCAAAGATGCGATCGGATCAGGGGGTGTGAAAGATGGTCTGTACATATTGAATAAAAAGGATAAAGAGTTGAAAGCGCTTGCGGTCAGTTCGGTTGGATCAAGCCCTTTATGGCATTCTCGCCTTGGTCACCCAAGTCACAAGGTGCTCAGCATGGTCTTGCCCAACCATTCAGTACCCAAGGAGGCATGTGAAGCATGTATTTTGGGGAAGCATTGTAGGAAAGTGTTTCCAGAATCTACTACTATGTATAAGAAGTCTTTTGAGTTAATACACTCCGATGTATGGTCTGCTCCGTGTACTTCAAGAGATCAATATAAGTACTTTGTTTCCTTCATCGATCAAAAATCAAAGTATACATGGGTAACATTGATGCGCTCTAAGGATTAAGTGCTTGAATCATTTCAGAACTTCTATAACTATGTGCTCAATCAGTATGATACCAAGATTAAGATACTAAGAAGTGATAATGGCGGAGAATACATGAGCATACAGTTTAGGGAGTTTGTGAATGAGAAAGGGATAGTACATCAGACAACTTGCACCTATACACCTCAACAAAATGGGATAGCAGAGAGGAAGAATAGACATTTGTTAGAAGTGGCTAGGAGCATGATGTTTGATAGGGGAGTTCCTAAGAATCTGTGGGGAGATGCAGTGATGGCGGCAGCTTACTTAATCAACCGCATACCCACTGAAAGCTTGAGTTACAAGTCACCATTTGAAGTTTTGAATGGTGTGAAGCCGAGTATCAGTCACTTGAGAGTCTTTGGGTGTAGATGCTATGTCCTTGTTCCAGAGGCACAAAGAAATAAGTTAGAGCCAAAGAGTATTAAGTGTGTGTTTGTGGGATACTCAATTACTCAAAAAGGATACAAATGTCTTAACCCGGAGACTAATAGAATGTATGTGTCAAGGGAGGTGCAATTTGAGGAAGAGTATGGTTACTTCAAAAAAAAGAAATGGGAAGACTTAGATGAGATTATGGACTCAAATGCAGATAGAGATCAAGTTCTAAGAAGCATTTGGGAAAGCATAGATGGCCGGGAGAGTGATGATAATGAGCAGAGGGGTGAAGAAGAAGTAGAAGAAAGTGAGCAGCTTCCGATAGTTCCGGATACTTTACCATTAGACTCAGAACTGGTAGAAGAAGAGGAGAGTACAAGAGGTGAGGGGGAGATAGAATCTGAAGAAGTGGAAAAAGTGCAAGCTCCTCAATTAAGAAGAAGCCAAAGGATAAGACACGGACCTGAAAATTGGAAAAATACAAGAGTGTATTACAATGGGATGGCTATGGCTTATCAAGATCACATGGGAACTGATGTTGTGCTTGGGACAAGAGAGGGATGTACTGGGCGTACGGCAGGCTTAGATCCTGATCCTATAGGCGACAACGTCTCCTTCTTGTCCCTTAAGCATAACACCGCACAAGAAGAGAAGATAGCCATAAGATATCCTATTGAAGAATACTACTCGGTTTCTAATACTCCAACTGATCATCATGCATTTCTGAGCACTATTGATAGAAAAGTACCTAATTCTTATGAGGAAGCAAGCATGGACAAGTTATGGGTTGATGCCATGAGGGAAGAGATTGCATCTATGTTGAGAAATAATACTTGGGACTTGACAAAATTGCCCAGCGGGAAGAAACTTGTGGGATGTAGATGGGTGTATACTATCAAATACAAGAGCAATGGTGAAATTGAGAGGTATAAAGCTAGACTAGTGGCAAAAGGATATACACAAGTATATGGAGAAGATTATACTGAAACTTTTGCTCCAGTAGCGAAGTTGCACTCGGTGAGGGTTCTACTATCCATTGCCATTAATCTGTCATGGAATTTGTGGCAAATGGATGTGAGAAACGCTTTCTTACAAGGGGATTTAGAAGAAGAAGTGTTTATGGAACTTCCACAAGGTTATGGAGCAAGTTCAGATCAAGTGTGTAGATTAAAGAAGGCTATATACAGCTTGAAACAATCTCCTAGAGCTTGGTACCAACGGTTAAGCCGGTGCCTGTTGGAGAAAGGGTTTGTAAAATCTGAAGCGGATCACTCTCTCTTTACCAAAAGGAGCAAAAATGGGATAGTTGTGGTGCTTATCTACGTGGATGACATTATTGTTACGGGAAGTGATTGTGAGGAGATGAAACGGACTAAGGAGAATCTAAACTCTACGTTTGATATAAAAGACCTAGGAGAGCTCAAATACTTCCTCGGAATTGAGATGAGCAAAGAGGAAAAGGGAATGTTTATATCGCAAAGGAAGTATGTGATCGACTTACTAAAAGAAACTGGGAAGCTTGGGTGTAAACTGGCTAAGACTCCTATTGAAGAAGGTTACCAAGAAGAGAGCAACGTGGAGATATGGTCTGACATCAAGCAGTACCAAAGGTTAGTTGGTAAACTAATCTATTTGACCATAACAAGGCCAGATATTTGTTTTGCGGTGAATAAAGTAAGTCAACACATGCAAGCGCCAACAACACACCATTGGGGAATGATTGAAAGGATCTTGAGATATCTAAAAGGGAACCCAAGAAGAGGTATTTGGCTAGAGTGTCATGGAAGAGCAGATGTAGAAGCGTTTTGTGATGCGGATTGGGCTGGGGATAGACAAGATAGGAAGTCTACGACCGGTTATTGTACATTCGTAGGCGGGAATCTTGTCACCTGGAGAAGCAAAAAACAAAAGGTAATCTCTCTATCTAGTGCTGAAGCTGAGTATAGAGCAATGAGAGAAGCCACAAAAGAAATGATATGGCTGAAGGCGCTTCTACATGACTTGGGAGTTCAAGAAGACAAACCAATGACATTGTATTGTGATAACCAAGCGGCAATACACATAGCTTCAAACCCGGTGTTTCATGAAAGGACAAAACACATTGAGGTGGATTGTCATTTCATCCGAGATAAAATTCAGGAGGGAGTTGTGGTTCCCAAGTTTGTGAAGAGTAGAGAACAAATGGCGGATATATTTACCAAGCCTACTTCTTCACGCATATGTGAATACATCCATGGCAAGATCGGCTTAAAGAACCCCTACCAGCCTATCTTGAGGGGGAGTGTTGAGAATATGGATGTGAAGGTGTGTGAACATGAAATAAAGTGCCAATGAGTAGTTAAGATCAACTAAAACAATACCAAAAAAGAAGTAGAGAAGGAACTAGACTGGTTAGAAACAGACCAGTTTTTTTCTCTCTCAGCACAAGTGGAGCAAGTTGCAAAGAGGAGTAAGTTGCAAAGACGAGTAGGTAAAAGCAGTTGGGAGAAGCATGGCTCGCCTATACTTGTGTAGAGGTGTTGGTGAGATATTTTTCTCTCTAAAATTCATGTAAAGCGTCCATATATGTTGGTTGTATTGTAAGAAGAAAAATACACACAAAATTAAAAACTTCTATTCATCATCTTCATCACTCCTATCTTCTAATCTTCCTCCCTTAAAATCACCTTCATATCCTCTAAAATCTACAGTAAGATCGAGCTTCTCTCTTCTTCTCAGTCCCATTCATACACTCTATTCCTTAAGACGAGTTCGATATCTAAGCAACCGGTGCCACATTATGTTTTGAATGGGGTTTTCCATTCATCACACTCCTTCATACTTACTTGATGGTACCCGCTCTTTAGATCAATCTTAGAGAAGAGTGTTGATGAGGCCCCGGCACTAGCTCAAGCATCAGTCAGAGAAGAACACGTGGAGGAACCCAAGCACTTACCTGAGGAAGAGAAGATCTCCGAACCTCCTACCATACCACTGAGGATAATGAAGAGCAACATCACAAGCATCCAGAGGACAAGATTCAATGCATACATACAAGGAGCTCTAAGATGCGAGGAGAGCACCTGAGGGCGCCCGAGTGATACTGATAGCCCTTAGCGCGAGAACAGTGAGCCTAGAAAACTCTTGGGAGCTAACTGTTTTTGGAAGGCATGAGTTTAATATCTTCATTATTTCGTTGAAGTGAAGACACCCTTAAGACGTCAAGGTATTGTACTCTTTTTCTCCACCTTGGGATTTTTCCACATGGTTTACCGAGGGGGTTTTTAATGAGGCAAGATCTCTTGATGCATCACATTCTTTTCTATTGTTTATCTTGCTTGGAAATCCCAATGAGGAGTTAAGGTAAATAAGGGCTGTGATCCTATCTACCATGAAAACACTTATCCAAATAAGTTCTTCTCTTTTCCTAAAAACGCTTAAGTATGTTTTGGTGTATGTTGATTTTACATGACGTCCAAAATAGGTGAATGTTAGAAAAGTTGGACCAAGTTGTAATAAGTTTAAGACCAGACCTAGACGATCCATGAAAAAGACTCTAAAAACTCTTGAGAAACTCTTTCTCCTTTGTTCTTGAGAGATTCGAGGTCATTCTTCACGCCTTGACGCCTTGCTCGGCATGGGGTGCGTTGTATCAAGAGATTGTCACTCCTCTTGTGGTTCATTCTTCAACCCTCCTTCTATCAGACCAATGGTTAATCCTAGGTTGCGTATCTCCTTGGGTTTAACACCTCTTCTTCCGTTTTGTTCAAACTTTTTTACCGAGTAGTTAGATTGAGCATCTCTATTCTCTTCACTCCCATTCATACAATCTATTCCCTAAGTAGAGATTGAGATCTTAGTCCCCGGAGCCACATCAAGTTTTGAATGGGGTTTTCCGTTCATAGCCCTCCTATATCTTTAGTTGATGATACCCGCTCTTTAGTTTGATCTTGGAGAAAAGTGTTGATGAGGCCCCATCACCAGCTCAAGCATCACTCAGAGTAGAAGACGAGGACGAACCCAAGGACTTACTAGAGGAAGAGAAGAACTCTGAAGCTCCTACCATACCACTGAGGATTATGAAGAGGAACATCACAAGCGTCTACAGGACAAGATTCAATGCATACATACAAGGAGCTCTAAGATGCGAGGAGAGCACCTGAGGGCAGCAGAGAGATACCGATAGACCTTAGCGCGAGAACAGTGAGACTAGAAAACTCTTGGGAGCATCCTTTTTTTGGAAGGCATGAGTTTGTAAGAATTAGAGAGATTATGCGGAATATAAGAGATTATACATGAGAGAATAATGTAAATGACATGGAGAATATGCAAGTATTAACTAAGAGAATAAGCATGTAAATGAGACTAAGGAGAATAAAATGAGAGAGATTTCATGGAGAATGAGAGAATGGGACCCCAAAGGGTCTAACATTTCATTGATAATGAGGCATTACATTTATAGAGAAAAATCTAGGGTTTTCTCTAAGTAAATTCAAAATGCAACAACCAATAGAAATGCTTTAATTCAAACTAGCCAATAAGGGCTTAGTCTTGGAGGCTCCTTTTGACCATGTGGATAAGATTGCCAGCCTTGCTCCAGCCCTCCTTGCTTTGACCGGTAGGATAAGGTTGCATTGGGACACTCCTTTGGCTAGATTCATTGCCAACTATCCATGTCCTTTTGCACCTGAGTTTTGCACGATCCCCAAATCCTGAAAATACTTTATCCCGAGTTTTGCACATTCTTGTTTCTTCATTTTAGGATGTTTGGAGACATTTTGGGGAATCCCGGATTTTGCACGGTCCGTACAATTCGTACAGTCCGTACAAGTCCGTACAAAATCCGTACGGTTGGGATGGTTTGGTCTTGCAAGGCCTGGCTGGTCTTCTTGATCAATACTCCCCCTCAAACTTAGCCATAGTGAACTTGAGAATGGAGGCTAAGTTTGGAGTGACCCGTGAGTGCCACCTCATTAAAAACCTTATAAGGAAAACCCTTTGGGACAAAACCTTATAAGGGAAAAAGAGTATGGCCTTCACGGATCTAGGGGACCTTTGACCAAGGACATGAAAAGGTCTTGTAACCTTTGTGAAGAATGTCGCAACTTAATCTTCACTTGTTGTAGTCTTGCAAGGATTTGTTGATTTCATTCTTTGGTAATCACTTCGGTCTTCCTCTTGGGTTTACCACGCTTGAGTCTTAGCTCTCGGGTCATCCTTCTTGGGTTCACCATTTGTGGATTCCAAATCTTGATCAATGCTTTGAATGCTCCCCCTCACGATTGGCTTGAGAATAAGGAAAGACGATCTTTTGGGTTTGAAGTCCTTTATGCACATTGCTCCTTGCAAGAAAAATTGACAAAATGTATCAATTTACTCCAATTTTAATGGTAGAAATGATCACACTTTGCATAGAGAATTTAAATGGAGAGAGAGGATAGAAACAACCTAATTCCTTTGGATGTTGGTTTCTTCCTCTTTGTTGATTTATTGGGTTGGGGAGCACCACTTGTGTATGCACTGATTTTATCTCCTTATTTTCCTCACTTACGAAAGATAAACCAACCTTAAGGTGAGTATGATCCATACAACTTGGTTTTCTTCATGGTGATGGAGATGCCTTAGCTTCGTTTCCAACTCACATGCCTCTTTGCGTTGTCTCAACCATTGCCCTTGTCTTTGCGAGCTTGTCTTTGCAAGTGACCCGGTTTTGATCTTTAGTAAAGTGGCCCGTCTTCTAGTGGGACAATTTGTCTCCTATGATGCGGTCCCTCTATCAACTCGTCCACAAGTGAGCACGAACCTACAACTTGTTTCCAACGGTGTGGCCCCTCTATCAACTTGTCCACGAGTGAGCACGAACCTTCAACATCTTTTAGTGCGGTGCGGTCTAGTCTCAACTCGGCTTGGTTTGCTTAAAGATTCTTGCCTTCTTTTCGGTTCTTTCTCCCCCTCAAGCTTGGTTGGAGGGACTCCGAAAGGCAAGCTTGAAAAACGTAAAAGATGAACACTTCAAACCGGTACCAAATGAACACTAACTCCCACAGCTTCCTTGTGTCACCAATCATACTTCTTTACTTCATTTAATCTTCATTTGGCCTCTTCATTATCTAATACTTCCCCGTTAGAATATTCACGCTTTCCTCCTCTAAACCTTCATCATGAGATTTAAAATTTTAAAGTACTCAACGTGAGGGATAAGGAAGTTTAGATGAAAGATAGATTGCAAATAAGAGAAACTAAAGAAACAAGATTAAAAAATAATTGGTACACTAAGTATATTGGAAAATATTAATGTTTAGAGAGTAGCCCTTTATGCTAAACCGGTTAGGATAGTGACTTGTTGTTGAACCATTGTTTTGATTGGTCGATCTTCTTGAGATTTGACCTCTTCTTCCACCACTCACATTCTTCCATTCCTAAGAAAAACAAAGGTTAGTGGTTGGGATTTTTCTCTTCATGGCTCTTCACCACAAAGGACTTTACTCTCATTTGAGAGATTGGATTCTAGCGATGGTCTTTGGAATTATCCACTTGTTTTAACAAGAATGGAAAACTTTAAACCAAAGCCTATCCTTTTGAGAAAATAAAACCGGATGAATCAATGTCATTAATTGTTTTTCATTCATAAGAAAGAAAACTGACTAAGATTCATCCCTTTTTTTTTTTTTTTTTTTTTTGAAAAATTTTACCAAGGACTTAGTAAATACTAGAGGTCCAATGTTTTTGAAAACTTGGATTCATCATGCCTTCTTGATTTAACTTCTATGAGTAAATCAGGCCATGGTTCACTTCTTTAATCCCAAAAGAGTTTGGATTCATCATGCCTTTTTGACTTTAACTCCAATGAGTAAATCAGGTTATGGTTCACCTCTTTTAACACAAAAGAATTTGGATCCATCATGCCTTCTCAATTTTAACTCCAACAAGCCAAAATAGGTCATGGTTCACTTCTTTTGGTTTCTAAGGGTTTGGATTCACTCAAGGTTCTCTAGCATTCGAGTTTCAACGAGGCTCTCATCCAACTTTGGATTTGGATCCATCTCGGTTCCCTAGCTTCAGATTCAACAAGGTTCACTACCCCTTTTTTTTTCTTTTCTTAAATAGAACAACCAAGGATTCCTTAAAACACTCTTCCCAAACAAACAAGTACAGAAGAGATTGGAATCCAATAAGAATTTTTTTAAGAAAAATTGAAAAAAATAACCTAGGACTCAAACATGTTTGAAAGTAGTCCAAGATTTTCTACCAAAGGATTTGGATTCATCAAGGTTCTCTAGCTTTTGGATTCAACGAGGTTCTCTTCCTTTGGAATTTGAAAACAAAGAGATTTGGATTCATCAAGGCTTTGTGCTTATGCTCATAATAGCATAGCTTTACCAAGGTTCTCCTCTTTTCAAGACGGGACTTGGATTCAACATGGCTTTATGCTTATGCTCATGGGGGCATAGCTTTACCAAAGTTCTCTTCCCTTAAAAATGGGACTTGGATTCAACATGGCTTTATGCTTATGCTTATGGAAACATAGCTTTACCAAAGTTCTCTTCCCATAAAACAATGGGAATTGGATTCAACATGGCTTTATGCTTATGCTTATGGAAACATAGCTTTACCAAAGTTCTCTTCCCACAAAACAAG
The DNA here is from genome assembly GCA_963922655.1 of Cardamine chenopodiifolia. NCBI lineage: Eukaryota > Viridiplantae > Streptophyta > Magnoliopsida > Brassicales > Brassicaceae > Cardamine > Cardamine chenopodiifolia. The sequence continues at coordinate 8,118,313 of OZ000476.1, read as the reverse complement.
GATTATGATTCATCAAAGTTTTATACTTAAACTCATAAGAGCAAAGTTTTACCAAGGTTCTCTACCTTTAAAACACGGATACAATATGATTAAATATGCTTAAATCCATAAGAATCAAGTAATTTTAATCATGGTTCACTAATTGAAATTGCTTCAAACCACTAACAAAAACTCAAAAACATAAAATACGATGGAGTACTCTTTTTCTCCACCTTGGGATTTTACCACATGGTTTACCGAGGGGGGTTTTAATGAGGCAAGATCTCTTGATGCATCACATTCTTTTCTATTGTTTATCTTGCTTGGAAATCCCAATGAGTAGTTAGATTGAGCATCTCTATTCTCTTCACTCCCATTCATACAATTTATTCCCTAAGTAGAGATTGAGATCTTAGTCCCCGGAGCCACATCATGTTTTGAATGGGGTTTTCCGTTCATAGCCCTCCTATATCTTTAGTTGATGATACCCGCTCTTTAGTTTGATCTTGGAGAAAAGTGTTGATGAGGCCCCATCACCAGCTCAAGCATCACTCAGAGTAGAAGACGAGGACGAACCCAAGGACTTACTAGAGGAAGAGAAGAACTCCGAAGCTTCTACCATACCACTGAGGATTATGAAGAGGAACATCACAAGCGTCTACATGACAAGATTCAATGCATACATACAAGGAGCTCTAAGATGCAAGGAGAGCACCTGAGGGCACCGGAGAGATACCGATAGACCTTAGCGCGAGAACAGCGAGACTAGAAAACTCTTGGGAGCGTCCTTTTTTGGAAGGCATGAGTTTACTATCTTCACTATTTCGTTGAAGTGAAGACACCCTTAAGCCGTCAAGGTATTGTACTCTTTTTCTCCACCTCGGGATTTTTCCACATGGTTTACCAAGGGGGTTTTTAATGAGGCAAGATCTCTTGATGCATCACATTCTTTATCTTGCTTGGAAATCCCTATGGCGAAATAAGGTAAACAAGTGATGTGATCCTCTACCAAGACGACATTTATCTAATTAAAGTCTTCTTCTCTTTTCCTAAATATGGTTTAAGTATGTTTTGGTGTTAAAAGAGGTCCAAATTAGGTGAATGTTAGAATATTTGGGCCAAGTTGTAATTAGTATAAGATCAGACCTATAGTGTTGAATAATGAGAGAATACATTAGCTTAAGACCCAATGAAGAGAACAGGTCTTATTCAACATATGCAAGTCCATTAAGAAGTCTTCTAGAAGGGTGAAGACTTTGGGTGCACAAGTGGGTGTCTTGGGAAGTGTGAAAAGGAAGGAGATGTGTTTGAATTTCAAATAAGATGTTGGAGGAAAATTTAATGTTGTGAAACCCTTCTACACCTTCTATTTTCGTGGCTCCCCTCTATATATACATGTTGTACACCCTTTGTAACACTTAATCAATTCTAATGGAAACTTCTCTTTATCTCTCATTCTATTGTTTCTCTTTCAAGCACTCTCAAACTCTCTAATCTTCTATTCCGCAAATTCAACATGGTATCAGAGCAAGGTTCTTAACTAAATCAAGCTCTTGTTATCCCATTTTCAAATCTCTTCTCTTAAAATTCTGGGAATACTCTTTGTCAATCCTTTTTCACTCTTAGACTTAGTCCTCAAAGTCATTGACTCTTGAGTTGTGAAAAGGCTGAAAAAGTGTATTTCTTGAAGCGTCTCTAAAATTTTTTTTTCACTCTAAAATTATGGGAATACTCTTTGTCAATCATTTTTCACTCTGAGATTTAGTCCTCGAAGTCATTGACTCTTGAGTTGTGAAAAGGCTGAAAAAGTGTATTTCTTGAAGCTTCTCTAATATTTTCTTGAAAAAATCTCTTAATCCTCTGGTTGATAGAACTATCCGGTGAATAAATCTTGAAGCACCATGGAAAATTCTAAACCAATTGTTATTCCAGTCATCTTGAAGGGTGTCAACTATTTGCTGTGGTCAAGAATGATAAGAACAGCTCTATGTGGTTGTGGGCTTTGGAGCCATGTCTTGAAAGGACAAGATCCAAAAGATGGAGAAGAAGCCATCGGTAATTATGAAGATAAGTGGTTCCAAGAGGACCAAATGGTGCTCGGAATCTTCCAGAACTCTCTTGAAGCATCCATCCTTGAAGCCTACTCCTACTGTGAAAATGCAAAGGAATTGTGGGATACTCTTCAAACCGTGTATAGGAATACTTCAAACTTGAGCAGAATCTATGAAGTCAAGAAGGCTATCAATGATCTAAGCCAAGAAGATTTGGAGTTTACAAAGCACTTTGGCAAATTCAGATCATTGTGGGCTGAACTAGAAATGTTAAGGCCAAGCACGATTGATCCTTTGGTGTTAAATGAGAGGCGCGAACAAGACAAGGTCTTTGGTCTGCTATTGACCTTAAATCCAACTTACAAGGATCTCATTAAGCACCTCCTTAGGGCAGACAATCTCCCCAGCCTAGATGAAGTGTGCTCCAAGATATAAAAGGAGCAAGGATCTCATGGTCTATTTGGGGGAAAGGGCGAGCTGGCTATGGCTAACAAAGTAGAGCTGGGTGATGCCAACAAAGGATTTTACAAACCGTTGGGATCAAACCAGAACAAGAAAGTGGGATCAAATGCAATCTGTGAGCATTGCAAGAAAGAGGGGCACACAAAGGAAAAATGCTGGAAGCTCCATCCTCATCTAAAACCAAGCTGGTGGAAGGAACCAAGAGCTAATGTCTCCCAAGAAGTGGCTGGGAATCAGGCTGGGACATCCAAGAGGGCTGAAGAAGGAGACATGAGAGTTTTGGTGCCATATCAACAAGAATCTGAATTTGTGAGGAAATTAGATTTGGAAGCTCTCATCAAAGCCTTGAAAGAGGCTGGTAGGTCTGGTATGGTTTCTAGAAACTCTCTTCATGCTCAAAACATTTCAAAGCCTTTGATTGTAGATTCTGGTGCATCACATCATATGATAAGTGATGCACATCTAATGAATAACATAAAACCGGCTGTAGGTAATGTCATTATAGCAAATGGAGATAGTATTCCTATTGATGGAGTAGGAAATCTTAGGTTATTTGGAAAAGATTGAAACGCTTTTTACATGCCTAAGTTTACTTCAAATTTGTTATCCGTGAAGAAAGTTACATCTGATTTGAATTGTTATGCTATATTTGGTCCTAATGATGTACACTTTCAGGATATTGAGACCATGAATCTACTCGGAAAAGGAGTAGCAAAGGAGGAGCTGTATGTTCTTGAAAATAACAAGCTGGACTCCAATTTATTTTGTAGTTTTAGTCTGAATATTTCTAATGTTAGTAGTTCAATTTGGCATGCAAGGCTAGGTCATCCGCACTCTAGAGCATTAGAACTATTGTTGCCTAGGATTTCTTTCAAAAATGATGAATGTGAAGCTTGTATACTTGGCAAACATTGTAAATCTGTGTTTTCCAAGCCTCCAACTATCTATGAAAAGTGTTTTGATTTAATTCATTCTGATGTTTGGACCTCACCATGTGAATCTAGAGAACATCATAAATACTTTGTCACCTTCATAGATGAAAAATCAAAATATACATGGCTAACACTTCTTCCATCCAAAGATAGAGTTCTAGAAGCATTTAGAAATTTTCAAGCATATGTGACTAACCATTATAATGCAAGATTAAAATTTTTAGATCAGATAATGGTGGAGAGTACACAAGCCATGCTTTCAAACAACACTTAGCAAACCATGGGATAGTCCATCAAACCAGCTGCCCATACACTCCTCAGCAAAATGGAGTTGCTGAAAGAAAGAATAGGCACTTAATGGAAGTGGCCCGGTCTATGATGTTCCACACAAGTGTTCCCAAGAGATTTTGGGGAGATGCTGTGGTTTCACCATGTTATTTGATTAACCGAATGCCAACAAAAATTTTGGATGATCACTCTCCATTTGAGGTATTAAACAACTCTAAACCCACCATTAACCACTTACGTGTGTTTGGGTGTGTTTGTTTTGTATTAATCCCAGGAGAACAAAGAAACAAGTTGGAAGCTAAAAGTGTGAAGAGCATGTTCATTGGATACTCCACAACACAAAAAGGTTACAAATGCTTTGTTCCGGAAACAAGGAAGATTCTAGTCTCAAGGGACGTGAAGTTTGTTGAAACGAAAGGGTTCTATGATGAGAAGAACTGGAAAAAATTGGAGAATCTATCATCCTCATCATCAGACCGAGCTAGCAATTTGAGAAAAATCTTGGAGAACCTTGGATTACATCAGCCAGAAGCTAGTACAAGTACATCTCAATCAAATGAAGAAACTATACCCTTTGATCCTGACGGAGGCAATAAACAAGAGGATCCAGTACTGGCTCAACAAGACTCAACAATTCATGATCAAAATGAATCAGAAGTTCGCAATGAAGCGGTTCATGATCAAAGTGAAGGGAGTCTGGAAAGTCAAGATGAAGCTCAAACCTCAGATTCTGACTTTGAAGGGCCAGAACCTCAATTTCAAGATCAAGAAGAGGGTTTAAGGAGAAGTACAAGACAAAGGTTTGGACCAGAACATTGGAAGCATACCCGAGTGTACTACAACAACAAGGCAGTTGCTCATCCCATTCAAGCTGTTTGCACTCTAGCTCATTTCCCATTGGAACATCAAGCCTACATGGGCAAGTTGGATGAAGCTGAGATTCCAACAACCTATGAAGAAGCCAAGGAGCTTAAAGTATGGAGAGATGCTATTGGTGAAGAAAAGAAAGCTATGGAAATCAACCACACTTGGGATGAAGCTGAACTGCCAAAAGGAAAGAAGGCCGTTAGCTCTAGATGGATCTTCACTATCAAGTATAGAAGTGATGGAGAAATAGAGCGTTACAAGGCTAGGCTGGTGGCTAGAGGATTTACTCAAACCTATGGAGAGGACTACCTTGACACATTTGCACCTGTGGCAAAACTTCATACGGTAAGAGTTATTTTATCCTTAGCTACTAACTTGGAATGGGATCTTTGGCAGATGGACGTCAAGAATGCATTCTTGCAAGGGGAACTAGAGGATGAAGTCTACATGACTCCACCACCAGGCTTGGAGGACTCAATTATACCAGGAAAGGTGTTGAGACTAAAGAAAGCAATCTATGGACTGAAGCAATCTCCTCGAGCATGGTACCACAAGTTGAGTACAACACTCAAGAGTAAAGGCTTCAAGAAGTCCGAGGCAGATCATACACTTTTCACCTTGCAAAGCCAAGAAGGTATTGTAGTCAGTCTCATTTATGTGGATGATATTATCATCTCTGGGAATGACAAGGTAGGTATTAAAGATACAAAAGCATATTTAAAATCTATGTTTGATATTAAAGATCTTGGAGAGTTGAAATATTTTCTAGGGATTGAAGTCTATAGGTCCAATGAAGGACTCTTCTTTGTTAGATTTTAGAGATTATAAATGAGAGCTTTTGAGATAAACTAGAAGAAACACCATAGTAGAATATTAGAGAAGAATTTCTTATTGATCTTTGTGAAATACATAGCATATTTATAGGAGAATTACAAGGGAACCTAGGTTTAACTTTAATTTGAACCAGCCAATAGGAGTGTAGTCTTTGGGCGTCCTTGACCATGCCAGCCTGTTTCCAGCCCCTTCCTTGACCAAATGGATAAGAAGGAAGACCAAGGACAAGGTGCCAATGCACCTGGACACTCACGTGGCTTGGTGCATGGTCCAAACGTTTCCAAGCTTCTAGAAGACTCTCGAAGGCTTCCTCAAATGTTCCGGAGGCTCGCTAAGGTTGTACGGTCTTGTACGGCCTTGTACGGATCCGTACGGACTTGTACGGACTTGTACGGATCCGTACGGACTTGTACGGACACCCAAATCCAACCATCTTCCCTAAGCTCCCTTGATGATAAGCTTGATTAATACTCCCCTTCAAACTTAGCCGGAGTGTTGGAATGAAGGCTAAGTTTGGGAACCGGGACTACCACCTCATTAAAAACCTTACCAAGGAAAACTCAGTGGGACAAAACCTTGGTAAGGGAAAAAGAGTGTGGTCTTCCCGAAACAGGCAAGTATTATCAAGGATGAGTAAGGTCTACTAACCCAAGTTTGCTGTGAATGTGGTTGCAAACTTTGAGGCTAGCAGCCTTGGTGAAGATGTCAGCCAACTTGTCTTCACTCTTGGTGTAACATGGAAGTATCACTCCTTCTATGATCTTCTCTCTAACTTTGTGGTAGTCAATCTCAATGTGCTTGGTCCTCTCGTGAAATACTGGATTGGTTGCTATATGAATGGCTGCCTGATTGTCACAATGCATTGTGATGGGACTTGAAGTTTCTATGCCAAGATCCTTGAGAAGAGCCTTCAACCAAACTAATTCATTTGTCAGCTTCCTCATTGCTCTATATTCTGACTCCGCACTTGAGCATGACACAACCATCTGCTTCTTAGACTTCCAAGTTACTAGATTGCCTCCAATGAAAGTACAGTAGCCAGTTGTAGACTTCCTATCCATAGTGTCTCCCGCATAGTCCGCATCGCAGTATCCAACTATCTCAGTGTTGCCATTCTTCCCCATCCAAATTCCTTGGCCAGATGAACCTTTGATGTATCTCAATATTCTTTCCACCATTTTCCAATGATGCACGGTTGGTTCCTTCATATGTTGGCTAACCTGATTCACAGCAAAACATAAGTCAGGCCGTGTAATAGTCAAATAGATGAGCTTACCAACTAGGCGCCGATATTGTGCTGGGTCTTCAAATGGCTTGTCAAGTGGATCATCTTCTTTCTCCCCCTTTCTCTTGACCTTGTAGCCATCTTCAAGTGGGGTCTTAGCTGGTTTGGATCCTAGCTTTTTTGTCTCCTGCAATAAATCAAGAGAATATTTCTTTTGTGATAGAAATAGGCCTTCCGAGGATCGGCATATCTCTATCCCTAGGAAATACTTAAGCTCTCCCAAGTCCTTGATATCAAAAACAGACTTAAGGAAGGATTTGGTTTCTTGAATCCCAACTTGATCACTACCTGAGATGATCAAGTCATCCACATAAACCAATACCACAATAAGCCCACGGGAGCTCTGGTGAGTGAACAAGGTATGGTCGGCTTCTGACTGGCTAAATCCTCGAGCAACAAGAGTGAAGCTCAGTTTATGATACCAGGCCCTTGGTGATTGCTTTAGACCATAAATTGCCTTTCTTAACCTTAGGACTTTTCCGGGGCTGATTGAGTGTTCTAATCCAGGTGGTGGAGTCATGTACACTTCTTCTTCCAATTCTCCTTGAAGAAAGGCGTTCTTCACGTCCATTTGCCATAGATCCCATGATAGATTTGTGGCTAAGGACAAGATGACCCTAACTGTGTGAAGCTTTGCCACTGGCGCAAAAGTATCGGTATAATCAGCTCCATATGTCTGGGTGAAACCTCTGGCTACCAATCTGGCTTTGTACCGCTCAATCTCCCCATTAGATTGATATTTGATTGTAAATACCCACTTGGAACTTACTGCCTTCTTTCCCTTTGGAAGCTCAGTTTCATCCCAAGTATGATTCTTATCCATTGCCCCTATCTCAGCATCCACAGCAGCTAACCATTCTTTGTGTTCTTTTGCTTCTTCATAGGAGCTCGGAATTTGGTGTTGATCAATCTTTCCAAGGAATGCTTTGTGTTCTGATGGCAAGAGGGCAAGAGAACAAACCGCTTGGAGAGGATGAGCCTCGGCTTGGCTGTTGTAATAGACCCTTGTTTGTTTCCAATGATCTGGTCCATACTTCAGCCTTGTACTTCTTCTAAGCTGAGGAGCACTAATTTCTTCACTCTCATGGTCTTGACTAACCATTGGCTCCATTCCTCTAGTGGATTCTTCTTCATGATGAGCTTGGTCTTGATTACCATTATCCAAGTTGTTTGCTTCTTCTTCACTGTTATTTTCAGAATTTGGTCCTTCTTGTGGCTGATGATCTGGTTGCTCTTGATGAGAGTCTCTTGGAGCCGGATTTCCCAAATGATTGAGTAAGAACTCTAAGCTGGCGGTTCTATCTGAAGGAGAACGGGCTAGGTCTTTAACGCTATCCCAATTTTGTTTCTTGTCAAAGTACCCTTGGTTTTCTATGAACTTCACGTCTCTTGAAACCAGGGTACACTTCCGGATGGGGTCATAGCACTTATACCCCTTTTGAGTGGTAGAATAGCCTATGAATACACATCTTGTGCTTTTGGCTTCTAGTTTGTCCCTCTGAGTACCTGGGACAAATACAAAACACAAACACCCAAGAACTCGTAAGTGATTGATATAGGGTTTATTGTGATTTAAAACTTCAAAGGGAGAGACGTCCTTTAGGACTCTTGTTGGAATTCGGTTGATAAGATAGCAAGCCGTCATGACAGCATCTCCCTAGAAGTTTCTTGGCAAGTTGGAATGGAACATCATAGCTCTAGCTACTTCCATGAGATGTTTATTCTTTCTTTCAGCTACACCATTTTGTTGAGGTGTGTATGGGCAGCTCGTTTGGTGGATTATTCCATGCTTAGCTAGGTGTTCTTTGAATTTGTGGCTTGTATATTCCCCTCCATTATCCGTTCGAAGTACCTTAACATTTGTTTTGAATTGATTAGTAATGTAGTTCTGAAAATTAATGAAAGCGTCAAATACTCTATCTTTAGATGGCATTAAGGTGATCCAAGTGTATTTCGACTTTTCATCAATGAATGTCACAAAGTACTTATTATTATCTCTTGATAAACATGGGGAAGTCCATACATCCGAGTGGACCAAATCAAAACATTTTTCATATATGGTAGAGGACTTAGGAAATACACTTTTACAATGTTTTCCTAAAATACAAGACTCACAAACCGAGTTATTAAACGAAATATTAGGCAATATTATTTCCAAGGCACGCGAGTGAGAATGTCCCAATCTAGCGTGCCATATTGCATTAGAACTACTAGCTATGCATGAATTAAAACTTGATAAAGTAGGATTGCTTGAAGAATCTTCTAAGATGTATAAGTCTCCTTTTGTGTTTCCTTCTCCAAGAACCCTTCCGGTTTTAATATCCTGAAAATGGAAACTATTAGGCCCAAAGATAGCATAAGCATCAAGATCAGTAGTAGGTCTCTTAACCGATACAAGATTCGAAGTGAAAGATGGCATGTAGAAAGCTTGAGATTCTTTGTCAAATAGTTTTAAACTTCCTATTCCTTTAACCGATATCCTATCACCATTGGCAATCACTACATTTCCACTAGCAGTTTTAATGTTACTAATCAAATTTGGATTACTAATCATGTGATGAGAAGCTCCAGAATCAATAACAAGAGAAGTGCTAGTCTTATTAGGTTTAGTAGCAAAGTATGTGATACCGGACTCCTTTAGTGCGGCGATGGATCGAATGAGTGCTTCTAAGTCTGACTTGCGCACCACGTCATTTGAATATGCTACCATGGCCATCTCATCTCCTTGCTTCAAGCTTTCGTTTTGAGGTTGTTTTGTTGAGTTTGATGAGCTTGGCGTTTCTTGCGCTTGATGAGCTTGGAACTTTCTTGGCTTGAATTCCCTTGGATGCCAATCTTTGGGCTTGAGATGTGGATGAAGGATCCAGCAATCCTCCTTTGTATGACCATCCTTCTTGCAATGATCGCATGTTTTCCTATTCTTGCCTTTGTAGCCTTGATTTGGTTGGTAATTGCCCTTATTGGCCATTGGGAGTTCTTGTTTACCACTAAAGAGACCAAAGGACCCTTGTTCCTTTTGAATTTGTGCACAAACTTCATCAAGTCTAGGGAGCTTCTCCGATCTTAAGATATGCTTTATGAGGTCGTTAAACGCCGGATTAAGTGTGAGAAGCAAACCGAAGACCATATCTTGTTCTCTTCTTTATTCAATGATTGAAAAATCCTTTGTGCTTGAGATACCATGTTAGATACCATGTTAGATCAATCCGGATTAAGATCAATGCTCTGATACCATGTTAGATTTTAGAGATTATAAATGAGAGCTTTTGAGATAAACTAGAAGAAACACCATAGTAGAATATTAGAGAAGAATTTCTTATTGATCTTTGTGAAATACATAGCATATTTATAGGAGAATTACAAGGGAACCTAGGTTTAACTTTAATTTGAACCAGCCAATAGGAGTGTAGTCTTTGGGCGTCCTTGACCATGCCAGCCTGTTTCCAGCCCCTTCCTTGACCAAATGGATAAGAAGGAAGACCAAGGACAAGGTGCCAATGCACCTGGACACTCAAGTGGCTTGGTGAATGGTCCAAACGTTTCCAAGCTTCTAGAAGGCTCTCGAAGGCTTCCTCAAATGTTTCGGAGGCTCGCTAAGGTTGTACGGTCTTGTACGGCCTTGTACGGATCCGTACGGACTTGTACGGACACCCAAATCCAACCATCTTCCCTAAGCTCCCTTGATGATAAGCTTGATTAATATTCTTATCCCAAAGGAAGTACACTCTTGATCTATTGGCTGGGGCAGGAAAGCTTGGAGCCAAACCAGCAAAGACTCCCTTAGAAAAAGGATACAAAGTCATACGAGAGGGGGAGCTTGAAGATAAACCTTTTGAAGATGTCAAGCAATATCGGAGAATGGTTGTAAGTTGATTTATCTTACCATAACTCGTCCTGATTTGTGTTTTGCTGTGAACCAGGTGAGTCAACATATGCAAGCTCCAAAAGTGCACCATTGGAGCATGGGTTGTAACAAAAGCACAGAAATTGTGGGTTATTGTGATGCTGACTGGGCTGGAGATAAAACGGATAGAAGATCCACCACTGGGTATTGCACATTCATTGGAGGTAACCTGAGCACATTCATTGGAGGTTGTGTCATGTTCAAGTGCTGAAGCTGAGTATAGAGCAATGAGGAAGCTCACAAATGAGCTAACATGGCTGAAAGCTCTTCTCAAGGCTTTGGGCATTGAATCACCAGATCCAATCACAATGCATTATGACAACCAAGCTGCTATTCACATTGCATCCAACTCAGTGTTCCATGAGAGGACAAAACATATTGAAGTGGATTGTCACAAGGTACGAGAGATGGTGGAGAAAAGGGTCATTCTTCCATGTTTTACAAGGAGTTCAGAACAATTGGCAGACATTTTTACCAAGGCAGCGAGTTTAAAAGTGTGTGAGTTCATTCATTCAAAGCTTGGACTCATAGATATGTCTCGACCATGATTTCCTTAGCCATTGAGTCCACACTCTTTTTCCCTTAGTATGGTTTTGTCCCATGAGGTTTTCCATACTAAGGTTTTTAATGAGGTGGGTCATCATGGTTCCAAGCTTAACCTTTGGTTTCTCTACGGTTAAGCTTGAGGGGGAGTGTTGAATAATGAGAGAATACATTAGCTTAAGACCCAATGAAGAGAAGAGGCCTTATTCAACATATGCAAGTCCATTAAGAAGTCTTCTAGAAGGGTGAAGACTTTGGGTGCACAAGTGGGTGTCTCGGGAAGTGTGAAAAGGAAGGAGATGTGTTTGAATTTCAAATAAGAGATTGGAGGGAAATTTAATGTTGTGAAACCCTTCTACACCTTCTATTTTCGTGGCTCCCCTCTATATATACATGTTGTACACCATTTGTAACACTTAATCAATTCTAATGGAAACTTCTCTTTATCTCTCATTCTATTGTTTCTCTTTCAAGCACTCTCAAACTCTCTAATCTTCTATTCCGCAAATTCAACATATAGGATATATGAAAAAGCCTCTAAAAACTCTTGTAATGGATTAAACCGCTTTTACACAAAAACTTGAGAAACTTTTTCTCCTTTTTTCTTGAGAGATTCAAGGTCATTCTTTATGCCCCGATTCCTAGCTCAGCGTGGGGTGCGTTGTATCAAGAGATTGTCACTCCTCTTGTGGTTCACGCTTTAACCCACCTTCTATCAATCCCATAGTTAATCCTAGGTCGAGTATCTGCTCGAGTTTAGACCACCTCTTCAGCTTACTTCCATCCTTTTTACCGAGTAGTTAGATCGAGCATCTCTCTTCTTCTCAGTCCCATTCATACAATATATTCCTTAAGACGAGTTTGATATCTAAGCAACCGGTGCCACATTATGTTTTGAATGAGGTTTTCCATTCACCACCCTCCTTCATACTTACTTCATGGTACCCGCTCTTTAGATCAATCTTGGAGAAGAGTGTTGATGAGGCCCCGACACTAGCTCAAGCATCACTCAGAGAAGAACACGTGGAGGAACCCGAGGACTAACTTGAGGTAGAGAAGAACTCCGAACATCCTACCATACCACTGAGGATTATGAAGAGGAACATCATAAACCTCTACAGGACAAGATTCAATGCATACATACAAGGAGCTCTAAGATGCGAGGAGAGCACCTGAGGGCACCGAGAGATACCGATAGCCCTTAACGCGAGAAAAGTAAGCCTAGAACACTCTTGGGAGCTGACTTTTTTTGGAAGGCATGAGTTTAGTATCTTCACTATTTCGTTGAAGTGAAGACACCCTTAATACATTAAGGTATTGTACTCTTTTTCTCCACCTTGGGATTTTTCCACATGGTTTACCAAGGGGGTTTTTAATGAGGCAAAATCTCTTGATGCATCACATTCTTTACCATTTTTTATCTTCCTTGGAAATCCCTATGACGAAATAAGGTAAACAAGGGATGTGATCCTATATACCAAGACGACATTTATCTAATGAAAGTCTTCTTCTCTTTTCCTAAAAATGGTTTAAGTATGTTTTGGTGTTAAAAGAGGTCAAAATTAGGTGAATGTTAGAATATTTGGACCAAGTTATAATTAGTTTAAGATCAAACCTAGAGGATATATGAAAAAGCCTCTAAAAACTCTTGTAATGGATTAAACCACTTTTACACAAAAACTTGAGAAAATTTTTCTCCTTTTTTCTTGAGAGATTCAAGGTCATTCTTCACGCCTCGATTCCTAGCTCAGCGTGGGGTGCGTTGTATCAAGAGATTTTCACTCCTCTTGTTGTTCACACTTTAACCCACCTTCTATCAATCCCATAGTTAATCCTAGGTCGAGTATCTGCTCGAGTTTAAACCACCTCTTCATCTTAGTTCCATCCTTTTTACCGAGTAGTTAGATCGAGCGTCTCTCTTCTTCTCAGTCCCATTCATACAGTCTATTCCTTAAGACGAGTTCGATATCTAAGCAACTGGTGCCACATTATGTTTTGAATGGGGTTTTCCATTCAGCACCCTCCTTTATACTTACTTGATGGTACCTGCTCTTTAGATCAATCTTAGAGAAGATTTTTGATGTGGCCCCGGCACTAGCTCAAGCATCACTCAGAGAAGAACACGTGGAGGAACCCAAGGACTTACCTGAGGAAGAGAAGAACTCCGAACCTCCTACCATACCACTGAGGATAATGAAGAGGAACATCACAAGCGTCTGGAGGACAAGATTCAATGCATACATACAGGGAGCTCTAAGATGCGAGGAGAGCACCTGAGGGCGCCCGAGTGATACTGATAGCCCTTAGCGCGAGAATAGTGAGCCTAGAAAACTCTTGGGAGCTGACTTTTTTTGGAAGGCATGAGTTTAATATCTTCACTATTTCGTTGAAGTGAAGACACCCTTAAGACGTCAAGGTATTGTACTCTTTTTCTCCACCTTGGGATTTTTCCACATGGTTTACCGAGGGGGTTTTTAATGAGGCAAGATCTCTTGATGCATCATATTCTTGTCTATTGTTTATCTTGCTTGGAAATCCCAATGACGAGTTAAGGTAAATAAGGGATGTGATCCTATCTACCATGAAAACACTTATCTAAATAAGTTCTTCTTCTCTTTTCCTTTGTTCTTGAGAGATTCAAGGTCATTCTTCACGCCTTGATGCCTTGCTCGGCGTGGGATGTTAAATTTGCGGAATAGAAGATTAGAGAGTTTGAGGGTGCTTGAAAGAGAAACAATAGAATGAGAGATAAAGAGAAGTTTCCATTAGAATTTGTTAAATGTTACAAAGGGTGTACAACATGTATATATAGAGGAGAGCCACGAAATTAGGAGGTGAAGAAGGGTTTCACAACATTAAAATTTCCCTCCAATCTCTTACTTGAAATTCAAACACATCTCCTTCCTTTTCACACTTCCCGAGACACCCACTTATGCACCCAAAGTCTTCACCTTCTAGAAGACTTCTTAATGGGCTTGCATATGTTGAATAAGGCCTCTTCTCTTCTTTTGGTCTTAACCTAATGTATTCTCTCATTATTCAACACTCCCCCTCAAGTTTAACCATAGAGAAACCAAAGGTTAAGCTTGGAACCATGATGACCCACCTCATTAAAAACCTTAGTATGGAAAACCTCATGGGACAAAACCATACTAAGGGAAAAAGAGTGTGGACTCCATGGCTAAGGAAATCATGCCCGAGACATATCTATGAGTCCAAGTTTTGAATGGATGAACTCACACACTTTTAAACTCGCTGCCTTAGTAAAAATGTCTGCCAATTGTTCTGAACTCCTTGTAAAGCATGGAAGAATGACCCTTTTCTCCACCATCTCTCGCACCTTGTGACAATCCACTTCAATATGCTTTGTCCTCTCATGGAACATTGAGTTGGACGCAATGTGGATAGCAGCTTGGTTGTCACAATGCATTGTGATTGGATTGGCGATTCAATGCCCAAATCCTTGAGAAGAGCTTTCAGCCATGTTAGCTCATTTGCGAGCTTCCTCATTGCTCTATACTTAGCTTCAGCACTTGAACATGACACAACCTTTTGTTTCTTGCTCTTCCAAGTGACCAGGTTACCTCCAATGAATGTGCAATACCCAGTGGTGGATCATCTATCCGTTTTGTCTCCAGCGCAGTCAGTATCACAATAACCCACAATTTATGTGCTTTTGTTACAACCCATCCAAATGCCTTGACCTGGAGCTCTTTTGAGATATTTGAGAATCCGAACCACCATGCTCCAATGGTGCACTTTTGGAGGTTGCATATGTTGACTCACCTAGTTCACAGCAAAACACAAATCAGGACGAGTTATGGTAAGATAAATCAACTTACCAACCATTCTTCGATATTGCTTAACATCTTCAAAAGGTTTATCTTCAAGCTCCCCCTCTCGTATGACTTTGTATCCTTCTTCTAAGGGAGTCTTTGCTGGTTTGGCTCCTAGCTTTCCTACCTCAGCCAATAGATCAAGAGTGTACTTCCTTTGGGATAAGAAGAGTCCTTCATTGGACCTATAGACTTCAATCCCTAGAAAATATTTCAACTCTCCAAGATCTTTAATATCAAATACAGATTTTATATATGCTTTTGTATCTTTAATACCTACGTTGTCATTCCCCAAGATGATAATGTCATCTACATAAATGAGAATGACTACAATACCTTCTTGGCTTTGCAAGGTGAAAAGTGTATGATCTGCCTCGGACTTCTTGAAGCCTTTACTCTTGAGTGTTGTACTCAACTTGTGGTACCATGCTCAAGGAGATTGCTTCAGTCCATAGATTGCTTTCTTGAGTCTCAACACCTTTCCTGATGCAATTGAGTCCTCCAAGCGTGGTGGTGGATTCATGTAGACTTCATCCTCTAGTTCCCCTTGCAAGAATGCATTCTTGACCTCCATCTGCCAAAGATCCCATTCCAAGTTAGTAGCTAAGGATAAAATAACTCTTACCGTATGAAGTTTTGCCATAGGTGCAAATGTGTCAAGGTAGTCCTCTCCATAGGTTTGAGTGAATCCTCTAGCCATCAGCCTAGCCTTGTAACGCTCTATTTCTCCATCACTTCTATACTTGATAGTGAAGATCCATCTAGAGCTTACGGCCTTCTTCCCTTTTGGCAGTTCAGCTTCATCCCAAGTGTGGTTGATTTCCATAGCTTTCTTTTCTTCACCAATAGCATCTCTCCATACTTTAAGCTCCTTGGCTTGTTCATAGGTTGTCGGAATCTCAGCTTCATCTAACTTGCCCATGTAGGCTTGATGTTCCAATGGGAAATAAGCTTGAATGGGATGAGCAACTGCCTTGTTGTTGTAGTACACTCGGGTTTGCTTCCAATGTTCTGGTCCAAACCTTTGTCTTGTACTTCTCCTTAAACCCCTTTCTTGATCTTGAACTTGAGGTTCTGGCCCTTCAAAGTCAGAATCTGAGGTTTGAGCTTCTTCTTGACTTTCCGGACTCTCTTCACTTTGATCATGAACCACTTCATTGTGAACTTCTAATTCATTTTGATCATGAATTGTTGAGTCTTGTTAAGCCACTACTAGATCCTCTTGTTTATTGCCTCCCTCAGGATCAAAGGGTATAGTTTCTTCATTTGATTGAGATGTGCTTGTACTAGCTTCTGGATGATGTAATCCAAGGTTCTCCAAGATTTTTCTCAAATTGCTAGCTCGGTCTGATGATGAGGATGATAGATTCTCCAATTCTTTCCAGTTCTTCTCATCATAGAACCCTTTCGTTTCAACAAACTTCACGTCCCTTGAGACTAGAATATTCTTTGTTTCTGGAACAAAGCATTTGTAACCTTTTTGTGTTGTGGAGTATCCAATGAACATTCTCTTCACACTTTTAGCTTCCAACTTGTTTCTTTGTTCTCCTGGGATTAATACAAAACAAACACACCCAAACACACGTAAGTGGTTAATGGCAGGTTTAGAGTTGTTTAATACCTCAAATGGAGAGTGATCATCCAAAATTTTTGTTGGCATTCAGTTGATCAAATAGCATGCTGAAACCATAGCATCTCCCCAAAATCTCTTGGGAACACTTGTGTGGAACATCATAGACCGGGCCACTTCCATTAAGTGCCTATTCTTTCTTTCAGCAACTCCATTTTGCTGAGGAGTGTATGGGCAGCTGGTTTGATGGACTATCCCATGGTGTGCTAAGTGTTGTTTGAAGGCATGGCTTGTGTACTCTCCACCATTATCTGATCTAAAAATTTTAATCTTGGCATTATAATGGTTAGTCACATATGCTTGAAAATTTCTAAACGCTTCTAGAACTCTATCTTTGGATGGAAGAAGTGTTAGCCATGTATATTTTGATTTTTCATCTATGAAGGTGACAAAGTATTTATGATGTTCTCTAGATTCACATGGTGATGTCCAAACATCAGAATGAACTAAATCAAAACACTTTTCATAGATAGTTGGAGACTTGGAAAACACAGATTTACAATGTTTGCCATGTATACAAGCTTCACATTCATCATTTTTGAAAGAAATCCTAGGCAACAATAGTTCTAATGCTCTAGAGTGCGGATGACCTAGCCTTGCATGCCAAATTGAACTACTAACATTAGAAACATTCAAACTAAATGTAAGATTTTAGAGATTATAAATGAGAGATTTTGAGATAAACTAGAAGGAAAATCATAGTAGAACATTAGAGAAGAATTTCTTATTGATCTTTGTGAATTACATAGCATATTTATAGGAGAATTACAAGGGAACCTAGGTTTAACTTTAATTTGAACCAGCCAATAGGAGAGTAGTCTTGGGAGCGCCCTTGACCATGCCAGCCTGTTCCAGCCCTTCCTTGACCAAATGGATAAGAAGGAAGACCAAGGACAAGCCCCAATGCACCTGGACGCTCTAGTTACTTGGTGCATGATCCGAACATTGCCCAGCTTCTAGAAGACTCTAGAAGACTCTCGAAGACTCTCCAAGACTTCCTTAAACGTTCCGGAGACTCCCTTAGGTTGTACGGTCTTGTACGGCCTTGTACAGATCCGTACGGACTTGTACGGACTTGTACGGATCCGTACGGACTTGTACGGACACCCAAATCCAACCATCTTCCCTAAGCTCCCTTGATGATATGCTTGATTAATACACCCCCTCAAACTTAGCCGGAGTGTCAGAATGAAGGCTAAGTTTGGGAACCGGGACTACCACCTCATTAAAAACCTTACCAAGGAAAACCCAGTGGGACAAAACCTTGGTAAGGGAAAAAGAGTGTGGTCTTCCCGGAACAGACAAAACCTTGCTATGGATGTGGTTGCAAACTTTGAGGTTAGCAGCCTTGGTGAAGATGTCAGCTAGCTGGTTTTCACTCTTGGTGTAGCATGGAAGTATCACTCCTTCTATGATCTTCTCTCTAACCTTGTGGCAGTCGATCTCAATGTGCTTGGTCCTCTCGTGAAATACCGGATTCGTTGCTATATGAATGGCTGCCTGATTGTCACAATGCATCGTGATAGGACTTGAAGTTTCTATGCCGAGATCTTTGAGAAGTGCTTTCAACCAAACTAATTCATTTGTCAGCTTCCTCATTTCTCTATATTCTGACTCTGCACTCTAGCATGACACAACCTTCTGCTTCTTAGACTTCCAGGTCACTAGATTGCCTCCAATGAAAGTACAGTAGCCAGTTGTCTGCATCGCAATCTAATGTATCCATAGTGTCTCCAGCATAGTCTGCATCGCAATATCCAACTATCTCAGTGTTGCCATTCTTCCCCATCCAGATTCCTTGGCCTGGTGATCCTTTGATGTATCTCAAAATTCTTTCCACCATGTTCCAATGATGCACGGTTGGTTCCTTCATATGTTGGCTAACCTGATTCACAGCAAAACATAAGTCAGGTCGTGTAATAGTCAAGTAGATGAGCTTACCAACTAGGCGCCGATATTGTGCTGGGTCTTCAAATGGCTTGTCAAGCGGATCATCTTCTTTCTCCCCCTTTCTCTTGACCTTGTAGCCATCTTCAAGTGGGGTCTTAGCTAGTTTGGATCCTAGCTTTTTTGTCTCCTGCAATAAATCAAGAGAATATTTCCTTTGTGATAGAAATAGGCTTTCCGTGGATCGGCATATCTCTATCCCTAGGAAATACTTGAGTTCTCCCAAGTCCTTGATATCAAAAACAGACTTAAGGAAGGATTTGGTTTCTTGAACCCCAACTTGATCACTACCTGAGATGATCAAGTCATCCACATAAACCAATACCACAATAAGCCCACGGGAGCTCTGGTGAGTGAACAAGGTATGGTCGGCTTCTGACCGGCTAAATCCTCGAGCAACAAGAGTGAAGTTCAGTTTATGATACGAGGCCCTCGGTGATTGCTTTAGTCCATAAATTGCCTTTCTTAACCTTAAGACTTTTCCGGGGCTGATTGTGTGCTCTAATCCGGGTGGTGGAGTCATGTACACTTCTTCTTCCAATTCTCCTTGAAGAAAGGCGTTCTTCACGTCCATTTGCCATAGATCCCATGATAGATTTGTGGCTAAGGACAAGATAACCCTAACTATGTGAAGCTTTGCCACTGGCACAAAAGTATCGGTATAATCAGCTCTATATGTCTGGGTGAAACCTCTAGCTACCAATCTGGCTTTGTACCGCTCAATCTCCCCATTAGATTGATATTTTATTGTAAATACCCACTTGGAACTTACTTCCTTCTTTCCCTTTGTAACCATTCTTTGTGTTCTTTTGCTTCTTCATAGGAGCTCGGAATTTGGTGTTGATCAATCTTCCCAAGGAATGCTTGGTGTTGTGATGGCAAGAGGGCAAGAGAACAGACCGCTTGGAGAGGATTAGCCACGGCTTGGCTGTTGTAATAGACCCTTGTTTGTTTCCAATGATCTGGTCCATACTTCAGCCTTGTGCTTCTTCTAAGCTGAGGAGCACTAATTTCTTCACTCTCGTGGTCTTGACTAACCATTGGCTCCATTCCTCCAGTGACTTCTTCTTCATGATGAGCTTGGTCTTGATTACCTTTATCTAAGTTGTTTTCTTCATTGTTATTTTCAGAATTTGGTTCTCCTTGCGGTTGCTGCTCCGGTTGCTCTTGATGAGACTCCGTTGGAGCAGGATTTCCCAGATGATTGAGTAAGAACTCTAAGCTGGCGGCTCTATCTGAAGGAGAGCGGGCTAGATCTTTAACACTATCCCAATTCTGCTTCTTGTCAAAGTATCCTTGGTTTTCTATGAACTTCACGTCTCTTGAAACCAGGGTACACTTCCGGATGGGGTCATAACACTTATACCCCTTTTGAGTAGTAGAATAGCCTATGAATACACATCTTGTGCTTTTGGCTTCTAGTTTGTCCCTCTGAGTACCTGGGACAAATACAAAACACAAACACCCAAGAACTCGTAAGTGATTGATATAGGGTTTATTGTGATTTAAAACTTCAAAGGGAGAGACGTCCTTTAGGACTCTTGTTGGAATTCGGTTGATAAGATAGCAGGCCGTCATGACTGCATCTCCCCAGAAGTTTCTTGGCAGGTTGGAATGGAACATCATGGCTCTAGCTACTTCCATGAGATGCCTATTCTTTCTTTCAGCTACACCATTTTGCTGAGGTGTGTATGGGCAGCTTGTTTGGTGGATTATTCCATGCTTAGCTAAGTGTTCTTTGAATTTGTGGGTTGTATATTCCCCTCCATTATCCGTTTGAAGTACCTTAACATTTGTTTTGAATTGATTAGTAATGTAGTTATGAAAATTAATGAAAGCGTCAAATACTCTATCTTTAGATGGCATTAAGGTGATCCAAGTGCATTTCGACTTTTCATCAATAAATGTCACAAAGTACTTATTATTATCTCTTGATAAACATGGGGAAGTCCATACATCCGAGTGGACCAAATCAAAACATTTTTCATATATGGTAGAGGACTTAGGAAATACACTTTTACAATGTTTTCCTAAAATACAAGACTCACAAACCGAGTTATTAAATGAAATATTAGGCAATATTATTTCCAAGGCACGCGAATGAGGATGTCCCAATCTAGCGTGCCATATTGCATTAGAACTACTAGCTAAGCATGAATTAAAACTTGATAAAGTAGGATTGCTTGAAGAATCTTCTAAGATGTATAAGTCTCCTTTTGTGTTTCCTTCTCCAAGAACCCTTCCGGTCTTAATATCCTGAAAATGGAAACTATTAGGCCCAAAGATAGCATAAGCATCAAGATCTGTAGTAGCTCTCTTAACCGATACAAGATTCGAAGTAAAAGATGGCATGTAGAAAGCTTGAGATTCTTTGTCAAATAGTCTTAAACTTCCTATCCCTTTAACCGGTATTTTATCACCATTAGCAATCACTACATTTCCACTAGCAGTTTTAATGTTACTAATCAAATTTGGATTACTAATCATGTGATGAGAAGCTCCGGAATAAATAACAAGAGAAGTGCTAGTTTTAGTAGGTTTAGTAGCAAAGTAGGTGATACCGGACTACTTTAGTGCAGCAATGGATCGAATGAGTGCCTCTAGGTCTGACTTGCGCACCACATCATTCGAGTATGCTACCATGGCCATCTCATCTCCTTGCTTTGAGTTTTCGGTTTGAGGTTGTTTGGTTGCGGTTGAGGAGCTTGGCGCTTCTTGTGCTTGATGAGCTTGAAACTTCCTTGGTTTGAACTCCCTTGGTTGCCAATCTTTGGGCTTGAGATGTGGATGAAGGATCCAGCAATCCTCCCTTGTATGACCATCCTTCTTGCAATGATCGCATGTTTTCCTATTCTTGCCTTTGTAGCCATGACTTGGTTGGTAATTGCCTTTATTAGCCGTTGGGAGTTCTTGTTTTCTACTAAAGAGACCAAAGGACCCTTGTTCCTTTTGAATTTGTGCACAAACTTCATCGAGCCTAGGGAGCTTCTCCGATCTCAAGATGTGTTTTATGAGGTCATTAAATGCCGGATTGAGTGTGAGAAGTAAACCAAAGACCTTATCTTGTTCTCTCCTTTCTTCAATGATTGAAAAATCCTTAGTGCTTGGACGTAACATCTCTAATTCAGCCCAAAGAGATATAAATTTCCCAAAGTGTTGAGTAAATTCTAGATCCTCTTGGTTGAGATTGTTGATTGCCCTTTTCACTTCAAAGACCCGGGTTAAGTTGGAGACGTTCCCATAAACATTCTTTAATGTATCCCAAAGCTCCTTTGCCGTGTCACAATAGGAGTATGCCTCTAGGATTGATGTGTCTAGTGAGTTTTGAAGGAGATCCAACACCGTTTGGTCTTCTTGAAACCATTTGATTTCCTCCTCGGTCTTGGTCTCATTTTCTTCATCTTGTGTGTCTTCTTTTGGGTTTTGTGTGATCTCAATGTGTCTCCACAAACCTCTTCCACACAAAGAAGTCTTTGTTGTTCTTGCCCACAGCAAGTAATTGATCCCTTTGAGTGTAACCGGAATGATCATGGTTTTTAGATTTTCCATGATCTTCTTGGTGTTTAATCACAAAGCTAGCAACTTTCTCAACTCAGCACCAATGGATTTGAGGAATTTCTCTCAAAGAGAAATGAAGCTAGCAACGTTAAAGGAAGAAAAAGAAGTGAAAATCACAAAGCTAGCAACTTTCTCAACTCAGCACCAATGGATTTGAGGAATTTCTCTTAGAGAGAAATGAAGCTAGCAGCGTGAGAAAGGAGAAAATAAAGAATAAAAGCTTGGATAATGACTAGAAATGACAAGAACTGATGGAGAACTGATGGAGAACTGATGGAGAAATGATGGAGAAATGATGGAGAATGATGGAGAAATGATGGAGAATAATGGAGAATAACTAAGAATAAAGCGGAATAGATAGGAGCAAGATCAATGCTCTGATACCATGTAAGATTTTAGAGATTATAAATGAGAGATTCTGAGATAAACTAGAAGGAAAATCATAGTAGAACATTAGAGAAGAATTTCTTATTGATCTTTGTGAATTACATAGCATATTTATAGGAGAATTACAAGGGAACCTACGTTTAACTTTAATTTGAACCAGCTAATAGGAGAGTAGTCTTGGGAGCGCCCTTGACCATGCCAGCCTGTTCTAGCCTGGTTCCAGCCCTTCCTTGACCAAATGGATAAGAAGGAAGACCAAGGACAAGCCCCAATGCACCTGGACGCTCTAGTGACTTGGTGCATGATCCGAACATTGCCTAGCTTCTAGAAGACTCTAGAAAACTCTCGAAGACTCTCCAAGACTTCCTTAAACGTTCTGGAGGCTCCCTTAGGTCGTACGGTCTTGTACGGCCTTGTACAGATCCGTACGGACTTGTACGGATCCGTACGGACTTGTACGGATCCGTACGGACTTGTACGGACACCCAAATCTAACCATCTTCCCTAAGCTCCCTTGATGATATGCTTGATTAATACTAAAAACTACAAAACAAATTGGAGTCCGGCTTGTTATTTTCAAGAACATACAGCTCCTCCTTTGCTACTCCTTTTCCGAGTAGTTTCATGGTCTCAATATCCTGAAAGTGTACATCATTAGGACCAAATATAGCATAACAATTCAAATCAGATGTAACTTTCTTTACGGATAACAAATTTGAAGTAAACTTAGGCATGTAGAAAGCGTTTGAATCTTTTCCAAATAACCTAAGATTTCCTACTCCATCAATTGGAATACTATCTCCATTTGCTATAATGACATTACCTACAGCTGGTTTTATGTTATTCATTAGATGTGCATCACTTATCATATAATGTGATGCACCAGAATCTACAATCAAAGGCTTTGAAATGTTTTGAGCATGAAGAGAGTTTCCAGCAACCATACCAGACCTACCAGCCTCTTTCAAGGCTTTGATGAGAGCTTCCAAATCTGATTTCCTCACAAATTCAGATTCTTGTTGATATGGCACCAAAGCTCTCATTTCTCCTTCTTCAGCCCTCTTGGATGTCCCAACCTGATTCCCAGCCACTTCTTGGGAGACATTAGCTCTTGGTTCCTTCCACCAGCTTGGTTTTAGATGAGGATGGAGCTTCCAGCATTTTTCCTTTGTGTGCCCCTCTTTCTTGCAATGCTCATAGATTGCATTTGATCCCACTTTCTTGTTCTGGTTTGATCCCAACCGTTTGTAAAATCCTTTGTTGGCGTCACCCAGCTCTACTTTGTTAGCCATAACCAGCTCGCCCTTTCCCCCAAATAAACCAGGAGATCCTTGCTCCTTTTGTATCTTGGAGCACACTTCATCTAGGCTGGGGAGATTGTCTACTCTAAGGAGGTCCTTAATGAGATCCTTGTAAGTTGGATTTAAGGTCAATAGCAGACCAAAGACCTTGTCTTGTTCGCGCCTCTCATTTAACACCAAAGGATCAATCGTGCTTGGCCTTAACATTTCTAGTTCAGCCCACAATGATCTGAATTTGCCAAAGTGCTTTGTAAACTCCAAATCTTCTTGGCTTAGATCATTGATAGCCTTTTTGACTTCATAGATTCTGCTCAAGTTTGAAGTATTCCCATACACGGTTTGAAGAGTATCCCACAATTCCTTTGCATTTTCACAGTAGGAGTAGGCTTCAAGGATGGATGCTTCAAGAGAGTTTTGGATGATTCCGAGCACCATTTGGTCCTCTTGGAACCACTTATCTTCATAATTACCGATGGCTTCTTCTCCATCTTTTGGATCTTGTCCTTTCAAGACATGGCTCCAAAGCCCACGACCACATAGAGCTGTTCTTATCATTCTTGACCACAACAAATAGTTGACACCCTTCAAGATGACTGGAATAAAAATTGGTTTAGAATTTTCCATGGTGTTTCAAGATTTATTCACCGGATAATTCTATTAACAAGAGGATTAAGAGATTTTCTCAAGAAAATATTAGAGAAGCTTCAAGAAATACACTTTTTCAGCCTTTTCACAACTCAAGAGTCAATGACTTTGAGGATTAAGTCTCAGAGTGAAAAAGGATTGACAAAGAGTATTCCCAGAATTTGAGAGTGAAAAAAAAATTTAGAGAAGCTTCAAGAAATACACTTTTTAAGCCTGTTCACAACTCACGAGTCAATGACTTTGAGGACTAAGTCTCAGAGTGAAAAAGGATTGACAAAGAGTATTCCCAGAATTTTAAGGGAAGAGATTTGAAAATGGGATAACAAAAACTTGATTTAGTTAAGAACCTTGCTCTGATACCATGTTAAATTTGCGGAATAGAAGATTAGAGAGTTTGAGGGTGCTTGAAAGAGAAACAATAGAATGGGAGATAAAGAGAAGTTTCCATTAGAATTGGTTATATGTTACAAAGGGTATACAACATGTATATATAGAGGAGAGCCACGAAATTAGGAGGTGAAAAAGGGTTTCACAACATTAAAACTTCCCTCCAATCTCTTATTTGAAATTCAAACACATCTCCTTCCTTTTCATACTTCCCGAGACACCCACTTGTGCACCCAAAGTCTTCACCTTCTAGAAGACTTCTTAATGGGCTTGCATATGTTGAATAAGGCCTCTTCTCTTCTTTTGGTCTTAACCTAATGTATTCTCTCATTATTCAACATGGGGTACGTTGTACCAAGAGATTGTCACTTCTCTTGTGGTTCATGCTTCAACCCTCCTTCTATCAGACCAATGGTTAACCCTAGGTTGCGTATCTCCTTGGGTTTAACACCTCTTCATCCGCTTAGTTCAAACCTTTTTACCGAGTAGTTAGATTGAGCAACTCTCTTCTCTTCACTCCCATTCATACAATCTATTCTCTAAGATGAGTTTGATATCTAAGCAACCGGAGCCACATCATGTTTTGAATGGGGTTTTCCATTCATCACCCTCCATCATACTTATTTGATGGTACCCGCTCTTTAGATCAATCTTGGAGAAGAGTGTTGATGAGGCCCCGGCACTAGCTCAAGCATCACTCAGAGAAGAACACGTGGAGGAACCCGAGGACTTACTTGAGGAAGAGAAGAACTCCGAAGCTCCTACCATACCACTCAAGATTTTAAAGAGGAACATCACAAGCGTCTAGAGGACATGATTCAATGCATATATACAAGGAGCTCTAAGATGCGAGGAGAGCACCAGAGGGCGCCCGAGTGATACCGATAGACCTTAGTGCGAGAACAGTGAGCCTAGAAAACTCTTGGGAGCTGACTTTTTTTGGAAGGCATGAGTTTAGTATCTTCACTATTTCGTTGAGGTGAAGACACCCTTAAGACGTCAAGGTATTGTACTCTTTTTTTCCACCTAAGGATTTTTCCACATGGTTTACCGAGGGGGTTTTTAATGAGGCAAGATCTCTTGATGCATCACATTCATTACCATTGTTTATCTTTCTTGGAAATCCCTATGACGAAATAAGGTAAACAAGGGATGTGATCCTATCTACCAAGATGACATTTATCTAATTAAAGTCTTCTTCTGTTTTCCTAAAAACGGTTTAAGTATGTTTTGGTTTTAAAAGAGATCCAAATTAGGTGAATGTTAGAATATTTGGACTAAGTTGTAATTAGTATAAGATCAGACCTAGAGGATATATGAAAAAGCCTCTAAAAACTCGTGTAATGGATTAAAACGCTTTTCGACAAAAACTTGAGAAACTTTTTCTCCTTTTTTCTTGAGAAATTCAAGGTCATTCTTCATGCCTCGATTCCTAGCTCAGCGTGGGGTGCATTGTATCAAGAGATTGTCACTCCTCTTGTGGTTCACGCTTCAACTCACCTTCTATCAATCCCATATTTAATCCTAGGTCGAGTATCTCCTCGGGTTTAAACCACCTCTTCCGCATAGTTCCATCCTTTTTACCGAGTAGTTAGATCGAGCATTTCTCTTCTTCTCAGTCCTATTCATACAGTCTATTCACTAAGACGAGCTTGATATCTTAGCAACCGGTGCCACATCATGTTTTGAATGGGGTTTTCCATTCACCACCCTCCTTCATAGTTACTTTATGGTACCCGCCCTTTAGATCAATCTCGGAGAAGAATGTTGATGAGGCCCCGGCACTAGCTCAAGCATCACTCAGAGAAGAACACGTGGAGGAACCCGAGGACTAACTAGACGAAGAGAAGAACTCCGAAGCTCCTACCATACCACTGAGGATTTTGAAGAGGAACATCACAAGCGTCTACAGGACAAGATTCAATTCATACATACACAGAGATCTAAGATGCTAGGAGAGCACCTGAGGGCACCCGACAGATACCCATAGACCTTAGCGCGAGAACAGTGAGCCTAGAAAACTATTGGGAGCTGAATTTTTTTGGAAGGCATGAGTTTAGTATCTTCACTATTTCGTTGAAGTGAAGACACCCTTAAGATGTCAAGGTATTGTACTCTTTTTCTGCACCTCGGGATTTTTCCACATGGTTTACCGAGGAGGTTTTTAATGAGGCAAGATCTCTTGATGCATCACATTATTTACCATTGTTTATCTTTCTTGGAAATCCCTATGACGAAATAAGGTAAACAAGGGATGTGATCCTATCTACCAAGATGACATTTATCTAATTAAAGTCTTCTTCTCTTTTCCTAAAAACGGTTTAAGTATGTTATGTTGTTAAAAGAGGTCCAAATTAGGTGAATGTTAGAATATTTGGACCAAGTTGTAATTAGTATAAGATCAGACCTAGAGTATATGTGAAAAAGCCTTTTAAAACTCTTGTAATGGATTAAACCGCTTTTACACAAAAAATTGAGAAACTTTTTCTCCTTTTTTCTTGAGAGATTCAAGGTTATTCTTCACTCCTCCATTCCTAGGTCAGAGTGGGGTGCGTTGTATCAAGAGATTGTCACTCCTCTTTTGGTTCACGCTTCAACCCACCTTCTATCAATCCCATAGTTAATCCTAGGTCGAGTATCTCCTTGGGTTTAAACCACCTGTTCCGCTTAGTTCCATCCTTTTTACCAAGTAGTTAGATCGAGCATTTCTCTTCTTCTCAGTCCTATTCATACAGTCTATTCACTAAGACGAGCTTGATATCTTAGCAACCGGTGCCACATCATGTTTTGAATGGGGTTTTCCATTCACCACCCTCCTTCATAGTTACTTTATGGTACCCGCCCTTTAGATCAATCTCGGAGAAGAATGTTGATGAGGCCCCGGCACTAGCTCAAGCATCACTCAGAGAAGAACACGTGGAGGAACCCGAGGACTAACTAGACGAAGAGAAGAACTCCGAAGCTCCTACCATACCACTGAGGATTTTGAAGAGGAACATCACAAGCGTCTACAGGACAAGATTCAATTCATACATACACAGAGATCTAAGATGCTAGGAGAGCACCTGAGGGCACCCGACAGATACCCATAGACCTTAGCGCGAGAACAGTGAGCCTAGAAAACTATTGGGAGCTGAATTTTTTTGGAAGGCATGAGTTTAGTATCTTCACTATTTCGTTGAAGTGAAGACACCCTTAAGATGTCAAGGTATTGTACTCTTTTTCTGCACCTCGGGATTTTTCCACATGGTTTACCGAGGAGGTTTTTAATGAGGCAAGATCTCTTGATGCATCACATTATTTACCATTGTTTATCTTTCTTGGAAATCCCTATGACGAAATAAGGTAAACAAGGGATGTGATCCTATCTACCAAGATGACATTTATCTAATTAAAGTCTTCTTCTCTTTTCCTAAAAACGGTTTAAGTATGTTATGTTGTTAAAAGAGGTCCAAATTAGGTGAATGTTAGAATATTTGGACCAAGTTGTAATTAGTATAAGATCAGACCTAGAGTATATGTGAAAAAGCCTTTTAAAACTCTTGTAATGGATTAAACCGCTTTTACACAAAAAATTGAGAAACTTTTTCTCCTTTTTTCTTGAGAGATTCAAGGTTATTCTTCACTCCTCCATTCCTAGGTCAGAGTGGGGTGCGTTGTATCAAGAGATTGTCACTCCTCTTTTGGTTCACGCTTCAACCCACCTTCTATCAATCCCATAGTTAATCCTAGGTCGAGTATCTCCTTGGGTTTAAACCACCTGTTCCGCTTAGTTCCATCCTTTTTACCAAGTAGTTAGATCGAGCATTTCTCTTCTTCTCAGTCCTATTCATACAGTCTATTCCCTAAGACGAGCTTGATATCTTAGCAACCGTTGCCACATCATGTTTTGAATGGGGTTTTCCGTTCACCACCCTCCTTCATAGTTACTTTATGGTACCCGCTCTTTAGATCAATCTCGGAGAAGAGTGTTGATGAGGCCCCGACACTAGCTCAAGCATCACTCAGAGAAGAACATGAGGAGGAACCCGAGGACTAACTTGAGGAAGATCACAAGCGTTTACAGGACAAGATTCAATGCATACATACAAGGAGCTTTAAGATGCGAGGAGAGCACCTGAGGGCACCTGAGAGATACCCATAGACCTTAGCGCGAGAACAAGTAGCCTAGAAAACACTTGGGAGCTGACGTTTTTTGGAAGGCATGAGTTTAGTATCTTCACTATTTTGTTGAAGTGAAGACACCCTTAAGATGTCAAGGTATTGTACTCTTTTTCTCCACCTCGGGATTTTTCCACATGGTTTACCGAGGGGGTTTTTAATGAGGCAAGATCTCTTGATGCATCACATTCTTTACCATTGTTTATCTTGCTTTGAAATCCCTATGACAAAATAAGGTAAACAAGGGATGTGATCCTATCTACCAAGATGACATTTATCTAATTAAAGTCTTCTTCTGTTTTCCTAAAAACGGTTTAAGTATGTTTTGGTTTTAAAAGAGATCCAAATTAGGTGAATGTTAGAATATTTGGACTAAGTTGTAATTAGTATAAGATCAGACCTAGAGGATATATGAAAAAGCCTCTAAAAACTCGTGTAATGGATTAAAACGCTTTTAGACAAAAACTTGAGAAACTTTTTCTCCTTTTTTCTTGAGAAATTCAAGGTCATTCTTCATGCCTCGATTCCTAGCTCAGCGTGGGGTGCATTGTATCAAGATCTCTTGATGCATCACATTCTTTACCATTGTTTATCTTGCTTTGAAATCCCTATGACAAAATAAGGTAAACAAGGGATGTGATCCTATCTACCAAGATGACATTTATCTAATTAAAGTCTTCTTCTGTTTTCCTAAAAACGGTTTAAGTATGTTTTGGTTTTAAAAGAGATCCAAATTAGGTGAATGTTAGAATATTTGGACTAAGTTGTAATTAGTATAAGATCAGACCTAGAGGATATATGAAAAAGCCTCTAAAAACTCGTGTAATGGATTAAAACGCTTTTAGACAAAAACTTGAGAAACTTTTTCTCCTTTTTTCTTGAGAAATTCAAGGTCATTCTTCATGCCTCGATTCCTAGCTCAGCGTGGGGTGCATTGTATCAAGATCTCTTGATGCATCACATTCTTTACCATTGTTTATCTTGCTTTGAAATCCCTATGACAAAATAAGGTAAACAAGGGATGTGATCCTATCTACCAAGATGACATTTATCTAATTAAAGTCTTCTTCTGTTTTCCTAAAAACGGTTTAAGTATGTTTTGGTTTTAAAAGAGATCCAAATTAGGTGAATGTTAGAATATTTGGACTAAGTTGTAATTAGTATAAGATCAGACCTAGAGGATATATGAAAAAGCCTCTAAAAACTCGTGTAATGGATTAAAACGCTTTTAGACAAAAACTTGAGAAACTTTTTCTCCTTTTTTCTTGAGAAATTCAAGGTCATTCTTCATGCCTCGATTCCTAGCTCAGCGTGGGGTGCATTGTATCAAGATCTCTTGATGCATCACATTCTTTACCATTGTTTATCTTGCTTTGAAATCCCTATGACAAAATAAGGTAAACAAGGGATGTGATCCTATCTACCAAGATGACATTTATCTAATTAAAGTCTTCTTCTGTTTTCCTAAAAACGGTTTAAGTATGTTTTGGTTTTAAAAGAGATCCAAATTAGGTGAATGTTAGAATATTTGGACTAAGTTGTAATTAGTATAAGATCAGACCTAGAGGATATATGAAAAAGCCTCTAAAAACTCGTGTAATGGATTAAAACGGTTTTCGACAAAAACTTGAGAAACTTTTTCTCCTTTTTTCTTGAGAAATTCAAGGTCATTCTTCATGCCTCGATTCCTAGCTCAGCGTGGGGTGCATTGTATCAAGAGATTGTCACTCCTCTTGTGGTTCACGCTTTAACCCACCTTCTATCAATCCCATAGTTAATCCTAGGTCGAGTATCTCCTCGGGTTTAAACCACCTCTTCCGCTTAGTTCCATCCTTTTTACCGAGTAGTTAGATTGAGCATCTCTCTTTTTCTCAGTCCCATTCATACAGTCTATTCCCTAAGACGAGTTTGATATCTAAGCAACCGGTGCCACATCATGTTTTGAATGGGGTTTTCCATTCATCACCCTCCATCATACTTACTTGAAGGTACCCGCTCTTTAGATCATTCTCGGAGAAGAGTGTTGATGAGGCCCCGGCACTAGCTCAAGCATTACTCAGAGAAGAACACGTGGAAGAACCCGAAGACTAACTTTATTGAATTTGCGGAATAGAAGATTGGAGAGTGTTTTCAAGAGAAACAAGAGAATGAGAGATAAAGAGAAGTTTCCATTAGAATGAATTTTAGGTTACAGCAAGAGATACATTATATAGAAGTGAAACTCGACTTGTATGATGGAGAAGTAGCCTCCAACGGTCTGATTGAGTTTGAAATTCAAAATCATCTCCTTCCTTTTCACGGAGCCCAAGGAAGCTCTCCAACAACTATTTTCTTGCTTTTTTGCACTTCAAGTTAACCTTCTTATGATCATTTTCTTCTTTATTCAACACTCCCCCTCAAGCTTAACCGTAGAGATAACTAGGTTGAGCTTGGAACCATGAAGACCCACCTCATTAAAAACCTTATTATGGAAAACCTCATGCGACAAAACCATACTAAGGGAAAAAGAGTGCGGACTTCATAGCTAAGGGGATCATGGCTGAGACATGTCTATGAGTCCAAGCTTTGAATGGATGAACTCACAAACCTTTAAGCTTGCTGCCTTAGTAAAAATGTCATCTAACTGATCTGAACTTCTTGTAAAACTTGGAAGGATTACTCCTTTCTCCACCATCTCACGCACCTTGTGACAATCCACTTCAATATGCTTCGTCCTCTCATGAAACACTGAGTTGGACGCAATATGGATTGCAGCTTGGTTGTCACAATGCATTGTGATAGGATCTGGTGATTCAATGCCTAGATCTTTGAGCAGAGACTTCAGCCAAGTCAATTCATTTGTGAGCTTCCTCATAGCTCTATATTCAGCTTCAACGCTTGAACATGACACCACCTTTTGCTTCTTGCTTTTCCAAGTGACCAGGTTGCCTCCAATGAATGTGCAATACCCAGTTGTGGATTTTCTATCCATTTTGTCTCCAGCCCAGTCAGCATCACAATAACCCACAATTTTTGTTCTTTTGTTGCAACCCATCCAGATGCCTTGACCTGGAGCTCTTTTGAGATATTTGAGGATCCGATCCACCATGTTCCAATGATGCACTTTTGGAGCTTGCATATGTTGGCTCACCTGGTTCACAGCAAAGCACAAATCAGGACGATTAATAGTAAGGTAAATCAACTTACCAACCATTCTCCTGTATTGTTTCACATTATCTAATGGTTTGTCTTCAGGCTCCCCCTCTCGTATGACTTTGTATCCTTCTTCTAGAGGAGTTTTAGCTGGTTTAGCTCCTAGCTTTCCTGCCTCAGTCAATAGATCAAGAGTGTATTTTCTTTGGGATAAGAAGAGTCCTTCTTTAGACCTACAAACCTCAATCCCTAGAAAGTATTTTAGCTCTCCAAGATCCTTAATATCAAATACAGATTTCAAGAATGTTTTAGTATCTTGAACACTTACCTTGTCATTCCCAGAGATGATTATATCATCCACGTAAATGAGAATGACTACAATACCTTCTTGGCTTTGCAATGTGAAAAGTGTGTGATCTGCTTCTGACTTCTTGAAGCCTCTACTCTTGAGTGTTGTACTCAGCTTGTGGTACCATGCTCGAGGAGATTGCTTTATTCTATAAATGGCTTTCTTGAGTCTTAGCACCTTTCCTGGTGCAATTGAGTCCTCCAAGTCTGGTGGTGGAGTCATATATACTTCATACTCTTACCGTATGAAGTTTGGCCACCAGAGCAAATGTGTCAAGGTAGTCCTCTCCATAGGTTTGAGTGAATCCTCTAGCCACCAGCCTAGCCTTGTAACGCTCTATTTCTCCATCACTTCTATACTTGATAGTGAAGATCCATCTAGAGCTTACAGCCTTCTTCCCTTTTGGCAGTTCTGCTTCATACCAAGTGTTGTTGATTTCCATAGCCCTTTTTTCTTCTCCAACTGCATCTCTCCATACTTTGTGTTTCGTAGCTTCTTCATAGTTTGTTGGAATCTCAGCTTTATCCAGCTTGCCAATGTATACTTGATGTTCTAATGGGAAGTGAGTTAGAGTGCAAACAGCTTGAATTGGATGCGCAACTGCCTTGTTGTTGTAATACACCCGCGTTTGCTTCCAATGTTCTGGGCTAAACCTTTGTCTTGTACTTCTCCTTAAGGGTACTTCTTGAGCTTGCTCTTCTTCTTGAATTTCCGGACCCGCTTCATGTTGATCATAAACCGCTTCATTTTGAACTGCTGATTCACTTTGATCATGAATTGCTGAGTCTTCTTGTGGTGCCAAGATTGGCTCCTCTTCTTCATTGCCTCTGTCATGATCAAGGGGAATAGCTTCTTCAACTGGATGTGATGTGCTTATGCTATTTTCTTGTTGATGCAGTCCAATACTTTCCAAGATCCTCCTTAAGTTTGTTGCTCGGTCTGATGGTGAGGATGATAGATTCTTCAATTCTTCCCAGTTCTTCTCACCATAGAATCCCTTGGTTTCCACAAACTTCACATCCCTTGAGACTAGAACATTTCTTGAGTCTGGAACAATGAATTTGTAACCCTTTTGTGTTGTGGAGTACCCAATGAACATGCTCTTCACACTCTTAGCATCCAGCTTGTTGCGTTGTTCTCCTGGAATTAAAACAAAGCACACACAACCAAACACAGGTAAGTGGTTAATGGAGGGTTTAGTGTTGTTTAATACCTCAAACGGAGAATGATCTTGTAGGATTTTTGTAGGTGTTCAGTTGATTAAGTAACATGCTAAAACCACAGCATCCCCCCCAAAACTTCTTTGGAACATTGATGTGGAACATCATAGACCGGGACACCTCCATCAAATGCCTATTCTTTCTTTCAGCCACTCCATTTTGTTGAGGAGTGTATGGATAGCTTGTTTGATGGATTATCCCATGTTTTGCTAAGTGTTGTTTGAAAGCATGGCTTGTGTACTCTCCACCATTATCTGATCTAAAAATTTTAATCTTTGCATTATAATGGTTAGTCACATATGCTTGAAAATTCCTAAATGCTTCTAGTACTCGGTCCTTAGATGGAAGAAGTGTTAGGCAAGTATATTTTGATTTTTCATCTATGAAAGTGACAAAATATTTATGATGTTCTCTAGATTCACATGGTGAGGTCCAAACATCAGAATGAATTAAATCAAAACATTTTTCATAGATAGTTGGAGACTTGGAAAACACAGACTTGCAATGTTTGCCAAGTAGACAAGCTTCACATACATCATTTTTAAACGAAATACTAGGTAACAATAGTCCTAATGCTCTAGGGTGAGGATGGCCTAATCTAGCATGCCAAATAAAGTTACTAACATCAGAGGGATTTAAACTAAAGTTACAAGATATATGAGAGGCTGGGTTAGTGTCTTCAAGAACATAAAGTTCCTCCTTGGCTACTCCTTTTCCGAGTAGTTTCATAGTCTCAGTATCCTGAAAATGTACATCATTAGGCTCAAAGATTGCATAAAAATTAAGATCAGATGTAACCTTTTTCACGGATAACAAATTAGAAGTAAACTCAGGCATGTAAAAAGCTTTAGAATCTTTACCAAACAATCTAAGATTACCAATTCCTTTAACTGGAACTTTATCTCCATTTGCTATAACCACACCACCTAAAGCCGGTTCTAAGTTGTTCATTAAATGAGAATCACTTATCATATGATGTGATGCACCTGAATCTACAATTAATGGCTTTGTGATGTTTTGAGCATGGAGAGAGATACCAGAAATTGTACCAGAATTACCAGCCTCTTTCAAGGCTTTGATGAGGGCCTCAAGATCTGATTTCCTTACTAGCTCATGTTGAGATGACACTAGAGCCCTCATTTCTCCTTCCATAGATTGTGTGGATGGACCAGCGTGATTCTCACTAAATTCTTTGGTGAGGTTTGCTCTTGGTTCTTTCCAACAGCTTAGTTTGAGATGGGGGTTGAGGATCCATCATTTTTCTTTTGTATGCCCTTCTTTCTTGCAATGTCCACATATTACATGTGGGTTTGTTACCAGCTTTTTGTTATGGTTTGGAGGCTTGTATGCACCCTTGTTGGCTATGATTAGCTCTTCTTTTCCCCCAAAGAGTCTGTGTGATCCTTGCTCCTTTTGGATCATTGAGCACACTTCATATAATCTTGGAAGCTTGTCAGCCCTAAAAAGATGCTTGATGAGGTCTTTGTAAGTTGGATGCAAGGTAAGAAGAAGTCCAAAGACCTTGTCTTGTTCACGCCTCTCATTTAGCACCATTGGATCTACCGAGTTTGGTCTCAACATCTCAAGTTCAGCCCATAGAGACCTGAACTTGCCAAAGTGTTTTGTAAACTCCAAGTCTTCTTGGCTTAGGTCATTGATAGCCTTCTTTACTTCGTAGACTCTGCTCAAATTTGAAGTGTTCCCATACACATTTTGAAGTGTATCCCACAGTTCCTTGGAGTTTTCACAATAAGAGTATGCTTCAAGGATGGGTGCTTCAAGTGAGTTCTGGATGATTCCGAGCACCATTTGGTCCTCTTGAAACCACTTATCTTCATACTCACTGATGGCTTCTTCTCCATCTTTGGTGGTTTCTTCCTCTGTTGTCTTCTTAGGCTCTTTTGGATCTTGTCTTTTCAAGACATGGCTCCAAAGCCCACGACCACATAGAGCTGTTCTTATCATTCTTGACCACAGCAAATAGTTGACACCCTTCAAGATGACTGGAATAACAATTGGTTTAGAGTTTTCCATGGTGTTTCAAGATTTATTCCCTGGAATTTTCTATTAACCAGAGGATTAAGAGATTTTCTCAAGAAAAGTTTAGAGAAGCTTCAAGAAATACACTTTTTAGCCTTTTCACAATTCAAGAGTCAATGACTTTGAGGACTAAGTCTCAGAGTGAAAAAGGATTGACAAAGAGTATTCCCAGAATTATAAAGGAAGAGATTTGAAAAATAAGATGATTTTGTAAAAAATGAGATAACAAGAGCTTGATTTAGTTAAGAACCTTGCTCTGATACCATATTGAATATGCGGAATAGAAGATTGGAGAGTGTTTTCAAGAGAAACAAGAGAATAAGAGATAAAGAGAAGTTTCCATTAGAATGAATTTTAGGTTACAGCAAGAGATTCATTATATAGAAGTGAAACTCGACTTGTATGAAGGAGAAATAGCCTCCAACGGTCTGATTGAGTTTGAAATTCAAAATCATCTCCTTCCTTTTCACGGAGCCCAAGGAAGCTCTCCAACAACTCTTTTCTTGTGTCTTTGCACTTCAAGTTAACCTTCTTATGATCATTTTCTTCTTTATTCAACAAACTTGAGGAAGAGAAGAACTCCGAAGCTCCTACCATACCACGGTGGATTTTGAAGAGGAACATCACAAGCGTTTACAGGACAAGATTCAATGCATACATACAAGGAGATCTAAGATGCTAGGAGAGCACCTGAGGGCACCCGAGAGATACCAATAAACCTTAGGTGAGCCTAGAAAACTCTTGGGAGCTGACTTTTTTTGGAAGGCATGAGATTAGTATCTTCACTATTTCGTTGAAGTGAAGGAACCCTTAAGACGTCAAGGTATTGTACTCTTTTTCTCCACCTCGGGATTTTTCCACATGGTTTACCTAGGGGGTTTTTAATGGGACAAGATCTCTTGATACATCACATTCTTTACCATTGTTTATCTTTCTTGGAAATCCCTATGATGAAATAAGGTAAACAATGGATGTGATCCTATCTACAAAGATGACATTTATCTAATTAAAGTCTTCTTCTCTTTTCCTAAAAACGGTTTAAGTATGTTTTGGTGTTAAAAGAGGTCCAAATTAGGTGAATGTTAGAATATTTGGACCAAGTTGTAATTAGTATATGATCAGACCAATAGGATATATGAAAAAGCCTCTAAAAACTCTTGTAATGGATTAAAACGCTTTTACACAAAAACTTGAGAAACTTTTTTTTCTTTTTTTTTTGAGAGATTCAAGGTCATTCTTCATGCCCAGCGTGGGGTGTGTTGTATCAAGAGATTTTCACTCCTCTTGTGGTTCACATTTTAACCCACCTTCTATCAATCCCATAGTTACTCCTAGGTCGAGTATCTCATCGGGTTTAAACCACCTCTTCCGCTAAGTTCCATCCTTGTTACCGAGTAGTTAGATCGAGCATCTCTCTTCTTCTCAGTCCCATTCATCTAGTCTATTGCTAAAGACGAGCTTGATATCTTAGCAAACGGTGCCACATCATGTTTTGAATGGGGTTTTCCATTCACCACCCTCCTTCATACTTACTTGATGGTACCCGCTCTTTAGATCAATCTTGGAGAAGAGTGTTGATGAGGCCCCGGCACTAGCTCAAGCATCACTCAGAGAAGAACATGAGGAGGAACCCGAGGACTAAATTGAGGAAGAGAAGAACTCCGAAGCTCCTACCATACCACTGAGAATTATGAAGAGGAACATCACAAGCGTCTAAAGGACAAGATTCAATGCATACATACAAGGAGCTCTAAGATGCGAGGAGAGCACCTGAGGGCACCCGAGAGATACCGATAGACCTTAGCGCGAGAACAGTGAGTTTTGGAAGGCATGAGTTTAGTATCTTCATTATTTCGTTGAAGTGAAGACACCCTTAAGATGTCAAGGTATTGTACTCTTTTTCTCCACCTCGGGATTTTTCCACATGGTTTACTGAGGGGGTTTTTAATGAGGCAAGATCTCTTGATGCATCACATTCTTTACCATTGTTTATCTTGGTTGGAAATCTCTATGACGATATAAGGTAAACAAGGGATGTCATCCTATCTACCAAGATGACATTTATCTAATTAAAGTTTTTTTCTCTTTTCCTAAAAACGGTTTAAGTATGTTTTGGTGTTAAAAGAGGTCCAAATTAGGTGAATGTTAGAATATTTGGACCAAGTTGTAATTAGTATATGATCATACCAAGAGGATATATGAAAAAGCCTCTAAAAACTCTTGTAATGGATTAAAAAGCTTTTACACAAAAACTTGAGAAACTTTTTTTTTTTTTTTTTGAGAGATTCAAGGTCATTCTTCATGCCTCGATTCCTAGCTCAGCGTGGGGTGTGTTGTATCAAGAGATTGTCACTCCTCTTGTGGTTCACGCTTTAACCCACCTTCTATCAATCCCATAGTTACTCCTAGGTTGAGCATCTCATCGGGTTTAAACCACCTCTTCCGCTAAGTTCCATCCTTGTTACCGAGTAGTTAGATCGAGCATCTCTCTTCTTCTTAGTCCCATTCATACAGTCTATTCCCAAAGATGAGCTTGATATCTTAGCAAACGGTGCCACATCATGTTTTGAATGGAGTTTTCCATTCACCACCCTCCTTCATACTTACTTGATGGTACCTGCTCTTTAGATCAATCTTGGAGAAGAGTGTTGATGAGGACCCGGCTCTAGCTCAAGCATCACTCTGAGAAGAACACGTGGAGGAACCCAAGGACTAACTTGAGGAAGAGAAGAACTCCGAAGCTCCTACCATACCACTGAGAATTATGAAGAGGAACATCACAAGCGTCTACAGGACAAGATTCAATGCATACATACATGGAGCTCTAAGATGCGAGGAGAGCACCTGAGGGCACCCGAGAGATACCGATAGACCTTAGCGCGAGAACAGTGAGCCTAGAAAACTCTTGGGAGCTTACTTTTTTTGGAAGGCATTAGTTTAGTATCTTCACTATTTCGTTGAAGTGAAGACACCCTTAAGATGTCAAGGTATTGTACTCTTTTTCTCCACCTCGGGATTTTTCCACATGGTTTACCGAGGGGGTTTTTAATGAGGTCAGATCTCTTGATGCATCACATTCTTTACCATTGTTTATCTTGCTTGGAAATCCCTATGACAAAATAAGGTCAACAAGGGATGTGATCCTATCTACCAAGATAACATTTATCTAATTAAAGTCTTCTTCTCTTTTCCTAAAAACGGTTTAAGTATGTTTTGGTGTTAAAAGAGGTCCAAATTAGGTGAATGTTAGAATATTTTATTAATCAAGCTTATCATCAAGGGAGCTTAGGGAAGATGGTTGGATTTGGGTGTCCGTACAAGTCCGTACGGATCCGTACAAGTCCGTACGGATCCGTACAAGTCCGTACAAGTCCGTACGGATCCGTATAAGGCCGTATAAGACCGTACAACCTTAACGAGCCTCCAGAACATTTGAGGAAGCCTTCGAGAGTCTTCTAGAAGCTTGGAAACGTTTGGACCATGCACCAAGCTACTTGAGTGTCCAGGTGCATTGGCACCTTGTCCTTGGTCTTCCTTCTTATCCATTTGGTCAAGGAAGGGGCTGGAAACAGGCTGGCATGGTCAAGGACGCCCAAAGACTACACTCCTATTGGCTGGTTCAAATTAAAGTTAAACCTAGGTTCCCTTGTAATTCTCCTATAAATATGCTATGTATTTCACAAAGATCAATAAGAAATTCTTCTCTAATATTCTACTATGGTGTTTCTTCTAGTTTATCTCAAAAGCTCTCATTTATAATCTCTAAAATCTAACATGGTATCAGAGCATTGATCTTGCTCCTATCTATTCTGCTTTATTCTTGGTTATTCTCCATCATTCTCCATCATTCTCCATCATTTCTCCATCATTTCTCCATCAGTTCTTGTCATTTCTACTCATTCTCCACGTTTTTCTTCTTTATTTTCTCCTTTCTCACGCTGCTAGCTTCATTTCTCTCTGAGAGAAATTCCTCAAATCCATTGGTGCTGAGTTGAGAAAGTTGCTAGCTTTGTGATTTTCACTTCATTTTCTTCCTTTCACGTTGCTAGCCTCATTTCTCTCTGAGAGAAATTCCTCAAATCCATTGGTGCTGAGTTGAGAAAGTTGCTAGCTTTGTGATTAAACACCAAGAAAATCATGGAAAATCTAAAAACCATGATCATTCCGGTTACCCTCAAAGGGAATAATTACTTGCTGTGGGCAAGAACAACTAAGACTGCTTTGTGTGGAAGAGGTTTGTGGAGACACATTGAGATCACACAAAACCCTAAAGAAGACACACAAGATGAAGAAAATGAGACCAAGATCGAGGAGGAAATCAAATGGTTTCAAGAAGACCAAACGGTTTTGGGTCTCCTTCAAAACTCACTAGACCCATCAATCCTAGAGGCATACTCCTATTGTGACACTGCAAAGGAGCTTTGGGATACACTAAAGAATGTCTACGGGAACATCTCCAACTTGACCCGGGTCTTCGAAGTAAAAAGGGCAATCAACAATCTCAATCGAGAGGATCTAGAATTTACTCAACACTTTGGGAAATTTAGATCTCTTTGGGCTGAATTAGAGATGTTACGTCCAAGCACAAAGGATTTTTCAATCATTGAAGAAAGAAGAGAACAAGATAAGGTCTTCGGTTTGCTTCTCACACTCAATCCGGCGTTTAACGACCTCATAAAGCATATCTTAAGATCGGAGAAGCTCCCTAGACTTGATGAAGTTTGTGCACAAATTCAAAAGGAACAAGGGTCCTTTGGTCTCTTTAGTGGTAAACAAGAACTCCCAATGGCCAATAAGGGCAATTACCAACCAAATCAAGGCTACAAAGGCAAGAATAGGAAAACATGCGATCATTGCAAGAAGGATGGTCATACAAAGGAGGATTGCTGGATCCTTCATCCACAT
Organism: Cardamine chenopodiifolia; assembly: GCA_963922655.1. Classification (NCBI taxonomy): domain Eukaryota; kingdom Viridiplantae; phylum Streptophyta; class Magnoliopsida; order Brassicales; family Brassicaceae; genus Cardamine; species Cardamine chenopodiifolia. The sequence continues at coordinate 8,077,670 of OZ000476.1, read as the reverse complement.
CTCAAGCCCAAAGATTGGCATCCAAGGGAATTCAAGCCAAGAAAGTTCCAAGCTCATCAAGCGCAAGAAACGCCAAGCTCATCAAACTCAACAAAACAACCTCAAAACGAAAGCTTGAAGCAAGGAGATGAGATGGCCATGGTAGCATATTCAAATGACGTGGTGCGCAAGTCAGACTTAGAAGCACTCATTCGATCCATCGCCGCACTAAAGGAGTCCGGTATCACATACTTTGCTACTAAACCTAATAAGACTAGCACTTCTCTTGTTATTGATTCTGGAGCTTCTCATCACATGATTAGTAATCCAAATTTGATTAGTAACATTAAAACTGCTAGTGGAAATGTAGTGATTGCTAATGGTGATAGGATACCGGTTAAAGGAATAGGAAGTTTAAAACTATTTGACAAAGAATCTCAAGCTTTCTACATGCCATCTTTCACTTCGAATCTTGTATCGGTTAAGAGAGCTACTACTGATCTTGATGCTTATGCTATCTTTGGGCCTAATAGTTTCCATTTTCAGGATATTAAAACCGGAAGGGTTCTTGGAGAAGGAAACACAAAAGGAGACTTATACATCTTAGAAGATTCTTCAAGCAATCCTACTTTATCAAGTTTTAATTCATGCATAGCTAGTAGTTCTAATGCAATATGGCACGCTAGATTGGGACATCCTCACTCGCGTGCCTTGGATCAAGTTGTAATTAGTATATGATCAGACCAAGAGGATATATGAAAAAGCCTCTAAAAACTCTTGTAATGGATTAAAACGCTTTTACACAAAAACTTGAGAAACTTTTTCTTCTTTTTTTTGAGAGATTCAAGGTCAATCTTCATGCCTCGATTCCTAGCTCAGCGTGGGGTGTGTTGTATCAAGAGATTTTCACTCCTCTTGTGGTTCACGCTTTAACCCACCTTCTATCAATCCCATAGTTACTCCTAGGTCAAGTATCTCATCGGGTTTAAACCACCTCTTCCGCTTAGTTCCATACTTGTTACCGAGTAGTTAGATCGAGCATCTCTCTTCTTCTCAGTCCCATTCATACAGTCTATTCCCAAAGACGAGCTTGATATCTTAGCAAACGGTGCCACATCATGTTTTGAATGGGGTTTTCCATTCACCACCCTCCTTCATACTTACTTGATGGTACCCGCTCTTTAGATCAATCTTGGAGAAGAGTGTTGATGAGGCCCCGACACTAGCTCAAGCATCACTCTGAGAAGAACACGTGGAGGAACCCGAGGACTAACTTGAGGAAGAGAAGAACTCCGAAGCTCCTACCATACCACTGAGAATTATGAAGAGGAACATCACAAGCGAATACAGGAAAAGATTCAATGCATACATACAAGGAGCTCTAAGATGCAAGGAGAGCACCTGAGGGCACCCGAGAGATACCGATAGACATTAGCGCGAGAACAGTGAGCCTAGAAAACTCTTGGGAGCTTACTTTTTTTGGAAGGCATGAGTTTAGTATCTTCACTATTTCGTTGAAGTGAAGACACCCTTAAGATGTCAGGTATTGTACTCTTTTTCTCCACCTCGGGATTTTTCCACATGGTTTACCGTGGGGGTTTTTAATGAGGCAAGATCTCTTGATGCATCACATTCGTTACCATTGTTTATCTTGCTTGGAAATCCCTATGACAAAATAAGGTCAACAAGGGATGTGATCCTATCTACCAAGATGACATTTATCTAATTAAAGTCTTCTTCTCTTTTCCTAAAAACGGTTTTAAGTATGTTTTGGTGTTAAAAGAGGTCCAAATTAGGTGAATGTTAGAATATTTGGACCAAGTTGTAATTAGTATAAGATCAGACCTAGAGGATATGTGAAAAAGTCTCTAAAAACTCTTGTAATGGATTAAACCGCTTTTACACAAAAAATTGAGAAACTTTTTCTCCTTTTTTCTTGAGAGATTCAAGGTTATTCTTCACTCCTCGATTCCTAGCTCAGAGTGGGGTGAGTTGTATAAAGAGATTGTCACTCCTCTTGTTGTTCACGATTCAACACACCTTCTATCAATCCCATAGTTAATCCTAGGTCGAGTATCTCCTCGGGTTTAAACCACCTCTTCCGCTTAGTTCCATCCTTTTTACCGAGTAGTTAGATCGAGCATTTCTCTTCTTTTCAGTCCTATTCATACAGTCTATTCCCTAAGACGAGCTTGATATCTTAGCAACCGGTGCGACATTGTTCAATTTGCGGAATAAAAGATTAGAGAGTTTGAGAGTGCTTGAAAGAGAAACAATAGAATGAGAGATAAAAAAAAGTTTCCATTAGAATTGATTAAGTGTTACAAAGGGTGTACAAAATGTATATATAGAGGAGAGCCACGAAATTAAGAGGTGAAGAAGGATTTCACAACATTCAAATTTCTCTACAATCTCTTATTTGAAATTCAAACATATCTCCTTCCTTTTTACACTTCCCGAGACACCCACTTGTGCACCAAAAGTCTTCACCCTTCTAGAAGACTTCTTAATGGGTTTGCATATGTTGAATAAGGCCTCTTCTCTTCTTTGGGTCTTAAGCTAATGTATTCTCTCATTATTCAACACTCCCCCTCAAGCTTAACCGTAGAGAAACCAAAGGTTAAGCTTGGAACCATGATGACCCACCTCATTAAAAACCTTAGTATGGAAAACCTCATGGGACAAAACCATACTTAGGGAAAAAGAGTGTGGACTCCATGGCAATGGAAATCATGTCCGAGACATATCTATGAGTCCAAGCTTTGAATGGATGAACTCACACACTTTTAAACTCGCTGCCTTGGTAAAAATGTCTGCCAATTGTTCTGAACTTCTTGTAAAGCATGGAAGAATGACCCTTTTCTCCACCATCTCTCGCACCTTGTGATAATCCACTTCAATATGCTTTGTCCTCTCATGGAACACTGAGTTGGACGCAATGTGAATAGCAGCTTGGTTGTCACAATGCATTGTGATTGGATCTGGCGATTCAATTCCCAAATTCTTAAGAAGAGCTTTCAGCCATGTTAGCTCGTTTGTGAGCTTCCTCATTGCTCTATACTCAGCTTCAGCACTTGAACGTGACACAACCTTTTGTTTCTTGCTCTTCCAAGTGACCAGCTTACCTCCAATGAATGTGCAATACCCAGTGGTGGATCTTCTATCCGTTTTGTCTCCAGCCTAGTCAGCATCACAATAACCCACAATTTATGTGCTTTTGTTACAACCCATCCAAATACCTTGACCTGGAGCTCCTTTGAGATATTTGAGAATTCGATCCACCATGCTCCAATGGTGCACTTTTGGAGCTTGCATATGTTGACTCACCTGGTTCACAGCAAAACACAAATCAGGACGAGTTATGGTAAGATAAATCAACTTACCAACCATTCTCCGATATTGCTTGACATCTTCAAAAGGTTTATCTTCAAGCTCCCCCTCTCGTATGACTTTGTATCCTTCTTCTAAGGGAGTCTTTGCTGGTTTGGCTCCTACCTTTCCTGCCTCAGCCAATAGATCAAGAGTGTACTTCCTTTGGGATAAGAAGAGTCCTTCATTGGACCTATAGACTTCAATCCCTAGAAAATATTTCAACTCTCCAAGATCTTTAATATCAAATACAGATTTTAAATATGCTTTTGTATCTTTAATACCTACCTTGTCATTCTCCGAGATGATAATGTCATCCACATAAATGAGAATTACTACAATACCTTCTTGGCTTTGCAAGGTGAAAAGTGTATGATCTACCTCGGACTTCTTGAAGCCTTTACTCTTGAGTGTTGTACTCAACTTGTGGTACCATGCTCGAGGAGATTGCTTCAGTCCATAGATTGCTTTCTTGAGTCTCAACACCTTTCCTGGTGCAATTGAGTCTTCCAAGCCTGGTGGTGGAGTCATGTAGACTTCATCCTCTAGTTCCCCTTGCAAGAATGCATTCTTGATGTCCATCTGCCAAAGATCCCATTCCAAGTTAGTAGCTAAGGATAAAATGACTCTTACCGTATGAAGTTTTGCCACAGGTGCAAATGTGTCAAGGTAGTCCTCTCCATAGGTTTGAGTGGATCCTCTAGCCACCAGCCTAGCCTTGTAACGCTCTATTTCTCCATCACTTCTATACTTGATAGTGAAGATCCATCTAGAGCTTACGGCCTTCTTCCCTTTTGGCAGTTCAGCTTCATCCCAAGTGTGGTTGATTTCCATAGCTTTCTTTTCTTCACCAACAGCATCTCTCCATACTTTAAGCTCCTTGGCTTCTTCATAGGTTGTTGGAATCTCAGCTTCATCCAACTTGCCCATGTAGGCTTGATGTTCCAATGGGAAATGAGCAATAGTGCAAACAGCTTGAATGGGATGAGTAACTGCCTTGTTGTTGTAGTACACTCGGGTTTGCTTCCAATGTTCTGGTCCAAACCTTTGTCTTGTACTTCTCCTTAAAATCCTTTCTTGAGCTTGAACTTGAGGTTCTGGCCCTCCAAAGTCAGAATCTAGGGTTTGAGCTTCTTCTTGACTTTCCGGACTCTCTTCACTTTGATCATGAACTGCTTCATTGCGAACTTCTGATTCATTTTGATCATGAATTGTTGAGTCTTGTTGAGCCACTACTGGATCCTCTTGTTTATTGTCTCCCTCAGGATCAAAGGGTATAGTTTCTTCATTTGATTGAGATGTGCTTGTACTAGCTTCTGGCTGATGTAATCCAAGGTTCTCCAAGATTTTTCTCAAATTGCTAGCTCGGTCTGATGATGAGGATGATAGATTCTCCAATTCTTTCCAGTTCTTCTCATCATAGAACCCTTTTGTTTCAACAAACTTCACATCCCTTGAGACTAGAATCTTCCTTGTTTCCGGAACAAAGCATTTGTAACCTTTTTGTGTTATGGAGTATCCAATGAACATGCACTTCACACTTTTAGCTTCCAACTTGTTTCTTTGTTCTCCTGGGATTAATACAAAACAAACACACTCAAACACACGTAAGTGGTTAATGGCGGGTTTAGAGTTGTTTAATACCTCAAATGGAGAGTGATCATCCAAGATTTTTGTTGGCATCCGGTTGATCAAATAGCATGCTGAAACCACATCATCTCCCCAAAATCTCTTGGGAACACTTGTGTGGAACATCATAGACCGGGCCACTTCCATTAAGTGCCTATTCTTTCTTTCAGCAACTCCATTTTGCTGAGGAGTGTATGGGCAGCTGGTTTGATGGACTATCCCATGATGTGCTAAGTGTTGTTTGAAGGCATGGCTTGTGTACTCTCCACCATTATCTGATCTAAAAATTTTAATCTTGGCATTATAATGGTTAGTCACATATGCTTGAAATTTTCTAAATGCTTCTAGAACTCTATCTTTGGATGGAATAAGTGTTAGCCATGTATATTTTGATTTTTCATCTATGAAGGTGATAAAGTATTTATGATGTTCTCTAGATTCACATGGTGAGGTCCAAACATCAGAATGAATTAAATCAAAACACTTTTCATAGATAGTTGGAGACTTGGAAAACACAGATTTGCAATGTTTACCAAGTATACAAGCTTCACATTCATCATTTTTGAAAGAAATCCTAGGCAACAATAGTTCTAATGCTCTAGTGTGCGGATGACCTAGCCTTGCATGCCAAATTGAACTACTAACATTAGAAACATTCAGACTAAAACTACAAAATAAATTGGAGTCCGGCTTGTTATTTTCAAGAACATACAGCTCCTCCTTTGCTACTCTTTTTTCGAGTAGTTTCATGGTCTCAATATCCTGAAAGTGTACATCATTAGGACCAAATATAGCATAACAATTCAAATCAGATGTAACTTTTTTTACGGATAACAAATTTGAAGTAAATTTAGGCATGCAGAAACCGTTTGAATCTTTTCCAAATAACTTAATATTTCCTACTCCATCAATTGGAATACTATCTCCATTTGGTATAATGACATTACCTACAGCCGGTTTTATGTTATTCATTAGATGTGCATCACTTATCATATGATGTGATGCACCAGAATCTACAATCAAAGGCTTTGAAATGTTTTGAGCATGAAGAGAGTTTCCAGAAACCATACCAGACCTACCAGCCTCTTTCAAGGCTTTGATGAGAGCTTCCAAATCTGATTTCCTCACAAATTCAGATTCTTGTTGATATGGCACCAAAGCTCTCATTTCTCCTTCTTCAGCCCTCTTGGATGTCACAGCCTGATTCCCAGCCACTTCTTGGGAGACATTAGCTCTTGGTTCCTTCCACCAGCTTGGTTTTAGATGAGGATGGAGCTTCCAGCATTTTTCCTTTGTGTGCCCCTCCTTCTTGCAATGCTCACAAATTGCATTTGATCCCACTTTCTTGTTCTGGTTTGATCCCAAAGGTTTGTAAAATCCTTTGTTTGCTTCACCCAACTCTACTTTGTTAGCCATAACCAGCTCGCCCTTTCTCCCAAATAAACCATGAGATCCTTGCTCCTTTTGTATCTTGGAGCACACTTCATCTAGGCTGGGGAGATTGTCTGCCCTGAGGAGGTGCTTAATGAGATCCTTGTAAGTTGGATTTAAGGTCAATAGCAGACCAAAGACCTTGTCTTGTTCGCGCCTCTCATTTAACACTAAAGGATCAATCGTGCTTGGCCTTAACATTTCTAGTTCAGCCCACAATGATCTAAATTTGCCAAAGTGCTTTCTAAACTCCAAATCTTCTTGGCTTAGATCATTGATAGCCTTCTTGACTTCATAGATTCTGCTCAAGTTTGAAGTATTCCTATACACAGTTTGAAGAGTATCCCACAATTCCTTTGCATTTTCACAGTACGAGTAGGCTTCAAGGATGGATGCTTCAAGAGAGTTCTAGATGTTTCCGAGCACCATTTGGTCCTCTTGGAACCACTTATCTTCATAATTACCGATGGCTTCTTCTCCATATTTTGGATCTTGTCCTTTCAAGACATGGCTCCAAAGCCCACGACCACATAGAGGTGTTCTTATCATTCTTGATCACAACAAATAGTTGACACCCTTCAAGATGACTGGAATAACAATTGGTTTAGAGTTTTCCATGGTGTTTCAAGATTTATTCACCGGATAATTCTATTAACCAAAGAATTAAGAGATTTTCTCAAGAAAAATATTAGAGAAGCTTCAAGAAATACACTTTTTCAGCCTTTTCACAACTCAAGAGTCAATGACTTTGAGGACTAAGTCTCAGAGTGAAAAAGGATTGACAAAGAGTATTCCCAGAATTTTAGAGTGAAAAAGAAAATATTAGAGAAGCTTCAAGAAATACACTTTTTCAGCCTTTTCACAACTCAAGAGTCAATGACTTTGAGGACTAAGTTTCAAAGTGAAAAAGGATTGACAAAGAGTATTCCCAGAATTTTAAAAGGAGAGATTTGAAAATGGGATAACAAGAGCTTGATTTAGTTAAGAACCTTGCTCTGATACCATGTTGAATTTGCGGAATAAAAGATTAGAGAGTTTGAGAGTGCTTGAAAGAGAAACAATAGAATGAGAGATAAAGAGAAGTTTCCATTAGAATTGATTAAGTGTTACAAAGGGTGTACAACATGTATATATAGAGGAGAGCCACGAAATTAAGAGGTGAAGAAGGGTTTCACAACATTCAAATTTTCCTCCAATCTCTTATTTGAAATTCAAACACATCTCCTTCCTTTTCACACTTCCCGAGACACCCACTTGTGCACCCAAAGTCTTCACCCTTCTAGAAGACTTCTTAATGGGTTTGCATATGTTGAATAAGGCCTCTTCTCTTCTTTGGGTCTTAAGCTAATGTAATCTCTCATTATTCAACACACATCATGTTTTGAATGGGGTTTTCCATTCACCACCCTCCTTCATACTTACTTGATGGTACCCGCTCTTTAGATCAATCTTGGAGAAGAGTGTTGATGAGGCCCCGGCACTAGCTCAAGCATCACTCTGAGAAGAACACGTGGAGGAACCCGAGGACTAACTTGAGGAAGAGAAGAACTCCGAAGCTCCTACCATACCACTAAGTATTATGAAAAGGAACATAACAAGCGTCTACAGGACAAGATTCAATGCATACAGACAAGGAGCTCTAAGATGCGAGGAGAGCATCTGAGGGCACCCGAGAGACACCGATAGACCTTAGCGCGAGAACAGTGAGCCTAGAAAACTCTTGGGAGCTTACTTTTTTTGGATGGCATGAGTTTAGTATCTTCACTATTTCATTGAAGTGAAGACACCCTTAAGATGTCAAGGTATTGTACTCTTTTTCTCCACCTCGGGATTTTTCCACATGGTTTACCGAGGGGGTTTTTAATGAGGCAAGATCTCTTGATGCATCACATTCTTTACCATTGTTTATCTTGCTTGGAAATCCCTATGACGAAATAAGGTAAACAAGGGATGTCATCCTATCTACCAAGATGACATTTATCTAATTAAAGTCTTTTTCTCTTTTCCTAAAAATGGTTTAAGTATGTTTTGGTGTTAAAAGAGATCCAAATTAGGTGAATGTTAGAATATTTGGACCAAGTTGTAATTAGTATATGATCATACCAAGAAGATATATGAAAAAGCCTATAAAAACTCTTGTAATAGATTAAAACGCTTTTACACAAAAACTTGAGAAATTTGTTCTTTTTTTTTTGAGAGAGATTCAAGGTCATTCTTCATACCTCGATTCCTACCTCAACGTGGGGTGTGTTGTATCAAGAGATGGTCACTCCTCTTGTGGTTCACGCTTTAACCCACCTTCTATCAATCCCATAGTTACTCCTAGGTCGAGTATCTCCACGGGTTTAAACCACCTCTTCCGCTTAGTTCCATCCTTTTTACCAAGTAGTTAGATCGAGCATTTCTCTTCTTCTAAGTCTTATTCATACAGTCTATTCCCTAAGACGAGCTTGATATCTTAGCAACCGGTGCCACATCATGTTTTGAATGGGGTTTTCCATTCACTACCCTCCTTCATACTTACTTGATGGTACCCGCTCTTTAGATCAATCTTGGAGAAGAGTGTTGATGAGGCCCCGACACTAGCTCAAGCATCACTCTGAGAAGAACACGTGGAGGAACCCGAGGACTAACTTGAGGAAGAGAAGAACTCCGATGCTCCTACCATACCACTGAGGACTTTAAAGAGGAACATCACAAGCGTTTACAGGACAAGATTCAATGCATACATACAAGGAGATCTAAGATGCTAGGAGAGCACCTGAGGGCAGGCGAGAGATACCGATAGACCTTAGCGCGAGGCCAGTGAGCCTAGAAAACTCTTGGGAGCTGACTTTTCTTGGAAAGCATGAGATTAGTATCTTCACTATTTCGTTGAAGTGAAGACACCCTTAAGATGTCAAGGTATTGTACTCTTTTTCTCCACCTCAGGAATTTCCACATGGTTTACCGAGGGGGTTTTTAATGAGGCAAGATCTCTTGATGCATTACATTCTTTACTATTGTTTATCTTTCTTGGAAATCCCTATGACGAAATAAGGTAAACAAGGGATGTCATCCTATCTACCAAGATGACATTTATCTAATTAAAGTCTTTTTCTCTTTTCCTAAACACGGTTTAAGTATGTTTTGGTGTTAAAAGAGGTCCAAATTAGGTGAATGTTAGAATATTTGGACCAAGTTGTAATTAGTATATGATCAGACCAACAGGATATATGAAAAAATCCTCTAAAAACTCTTGTAATAGTTTAAAACGCTTTTACGCAAAAACTTGAGAAACTTTTTCTTTTTTTTTTTTTGGGAGATTAAAGGTCATTCTTCATGCCTCGATTCCTAGCTCAGCATGGGGTGTGTTGTATCAAGAGATTGTCACTCCTCTTGTGGTTTACGCTTTAACCCACCCTCTATCAATCCCATAGTTACTCCTAGGTCGAGTATCTCCTCGGGTTTAAACCACCTCTTCCGCTTAGTTCCATCCTTGTTATCGAATAGTTAGATCGAGCATCTCTCTTCTTCTCAGTCCCATTCATACAGTCTATTCCCAAAGACGAGTTTGAGATCTAAGCAAACTGTGCCACATCATGTTTTGAATGGGGTTTTCCATTCACCACCCTCCTTCATACTTACGTGATTGTACCCGCTCTTTAGATCAATCTTGGAGAAGAGTGTTGATGAGGCCCCGGCACTAGCTCAAGCATCACTCTGAGAAGAACACGTGAAGGAACCCGAGGACTAACTTGAGGAAGAGAAGAACTCCGAAGCTCCTACCATACCACTGTGAATTATGAAGAGGAACATCACAAGCGTCTACAGGACAAGATTCAATGCATATATACAAGGAGCTCTAAGATACGAGGAGAGCACCTGAGGGCACCCGAGAAACACCGATAGACCTTAGCGCGAGAACAGTGAGCCTAGAAAACTCTTGGGCGCTTACTTTTTTTGGAAGGCATGAGTTTAGTATTTTCACTATTTCGTTGAAGTGAAGACACCCTTAAGATGTCAAGGTATTGTACTATTTTTCTCCACCTCGGGATTTTTCCACATGGTTTACCGAGCGGGTTTTTAATGAGGCAAGATCTCTTGATGCATCACATTCTTTACCATTGTTTATCTTTCTTGGAAATCCCTATGACAAAATAAGGTAAACAAGGGATGTCATCCTATCTACCAAGAAGACATTTATCTAATTAAAGTCTTTTTCTCTTTTCCTAAACACGGTTTAAGTATGTTTTGGTGTTAAAAGAGGTCTAAATTAGGTGAATGTTAGAATATTTGGACCAAGTTGTAATTAGTATATGATCAGACCAAGAAGATATATGAAAAGCCTCTAAAAACTCTTGTAATGGATTAAAACGCTTTTACACAAAAACTTGAGAAACTTTTTCTTTTTTTTTTTGGGAGATTCAAGGTCATTCTTCATGCCTCAATACCTAGCTCAGCATGGGGTGTGTTGTATCAAGAGATTGTCACTCCTCTTGTGGTTTACGCTTTAACCCACCCTCTATCAATCCCATAGTTACTCCTAGGTCGAGTATCTCCTCGGGTTTAAACCACCTCTTCCGCTTAGTTCCATCCTTGTTATCGAATAGTTAGATCGAGCATCTCTCTTCTTCTCAGTCCCATTCATACAGTCTATTCCCAAAGACGAGTTTGAGATCTAAGCAAACTGTGCCACATCATGTTTTGAATGGGGTTTTCCATTCACCACCCTCCTTCATACTTACGTGATTGTACCCGCTCTTTAGATCAATCTTGGAGAAGAGTGTTGATGAGGCCCCGGCACTAGCTCAAGCATCACTCTGAGAAGAACACGTGAAGGAACCCGAGGACTAACTTGAGGAAGAGAAGAACTCCGAAGCTCCTACCATACCATTAAGTATTATGAAAAGGAACATAACAAGCGTCTACAGGACAAGACTCAATGCATACATACAAGGAGCTCTAAGATGCGAGGAGAGCACATGAGGGCACCCGAGAGATACCAATAAACCTTAGCGCGAGAATAGTGAGCCTAGAAAACTCTTGGGAGCTTACTTTTTTTGGAAGGCATGAGTTTAGTATCTTCACTATTTCGTTGAAGTGGAGACACCCTTAAGATGTTAAGGTATTGTACTCTTTTTCTCCACCTCGGGATTTTTCCACATGGTTTACCGAGGGGGTTTTTAATGAGGCAAGATCTCTTGATGCATCACATTCTTTACCATTGTTTATCTTTCTTGGAAATCCCTATGACGAAATAACGTAAACAAGGGATGTCATCCTATCTACCAAGATGACTTTTATCTAATTAAAGTCTTTTTCTCTTTTCGTAAAAACGGTTTAAGTATGTTTTGGTGTTAAAAGAGGTCCATATTAGGTGAATGTTAGAATATTTGGACCAAGTTGTAATAAGTATATGATCAGACCAAGAAGATATATGAAAAAGCCTCTAAAAACTCTTGTAATGGATTAAAACGCTTTTACACAAAAACTTGAGAAACTTTTTCTTTTTTTTTTTGGGAGATTCAAGGTCATTTTTCATGCCTCGATACCTAGCTCAGCATGGGGTGTGTTGTATCAAGAGATTGTCACTCCTCTTGTGGTTTACGCTTTAACCCACCCTCTATCAATCCCATAGTTACTCCTAGGTCGAGCATCTCCTCGGGTTTAAACAACCTCTTCCGCTTAGTTCCATCCTTGTTATCGAGTAGTTAGATCGAGCATCTCTCTTCTTCTCAGTCCCATTCATACAGTCTATTCCCAAAGACGAGTTTGAGATCTAAGCAACCTGTGCCACATCATGTTTTGAATGGGGTTTTCCATTCACCACCCTCCTTTATACTTACTTGATTGTACCCGCTCTTTAGATCAATCTTGGAGAAGAGTGTTGATAAGGCCCCGGCACTAGCTCAAGCATCACTCTGAGAAGAACACGTGGAGGAACCCGAGGACTAACTTGAGGAAGAGAAGAACTCCGAAGCTCCTACCATACCACTGTGAATTATGAAGAGGAACATCACAAGCGTCTATAGGACAAGATTCAATGCATATATACAAGGAGCTCTAAGATACGAGGAGAGCACCTGAGGGCACCCGAGAAATACCGATAGACCTTAGCGCGAGAACAGTGAGCCTAGAAAACTCTTGGGCGCTTACTTTTTTTGGAAGGCATGAGTTTAGTATTTTCACTATTTCGTTGAAGTGAAGACACCCTTAAGATGTCAAGGTATTGTACTATTTTTCTCCACCTCGGGATTTTTCCACATGGTTTACCGAGCGGGTTTTTAATGAGACAAGATCTCTTGATGCATCACATTCTTTACCATTGTTTATCTTTCTTGGAAATCCCTATGACAAAATAAGGTAAACAAGGGATGTCATCCTATCTACCAAGAAGACATTTATCTAATTAAAGTCTTTTTCTCTTTTCCTAAACACGGTTTAAGTATGTTTTGGTGTTAAAAGAGGTCTAAATTAGGTGAATGTTAGAATATTTGGACCAAGTTGTAATTAGTATATGATCAGACCAAGAAGATATATGAAAAGCCTCTAAAAACTCTTGTAATGGATTAAAACGCTTTTACACAAAAACTTGAGAAACTTTTTCTTTTTTTTTTTGGGAGATTCAAGGTCATTCTTCATGCCTCGATACCTAGCTCAGCATGGGGTGTGTTGTATCAAGAGATTGTCACTCCTCTTGTGGTTTACGCTTTAACCCACCCTCTATCAATCCCATAGTTACTCCTAGGTCGAGTATCTCCTCAGGTTTAAACCACCTCTTCCGCTTAGTTCCATCCTTGTTATCGAGTAGTTAGATCGAGCATCTCTCTTCTTCTCAGTCCCATTCATACAGTCTATTCCCAAAGACGAGTTTGAGATCTAAGCAACCTGTGCCACATCATGTTTTGAATGGGGTTTTCCATTCACCACCCTCCTTTATACTTACTTGATTGTACCCGCTCTTTAGATCAATCTTGGAGAAGAGTGTTGATAAGGCCCCGGCACTAGCTCAAGCATCACTCTGAGAAGAACACGTGGAGGAACCCGAGGACTAACTTGAGGAAGAGAAGAACTCCGAAGCTCCTACCATACCATTAAGTATTATGAAAAGGAACATAACAAGCGTCTACAGGACAAGACTCAATGCATACATACAAGGAGCTCTAAGATGCGAGGAGAGCACATGAGGGCACCCGAGAGATACCAATAAACCTTAGCGCGAGAATAGTGAGCCTAGAAAACTCTTGGGAGCTTACTTTTTTTGGAAGGCATGAGTTTAGTATCTTCACTATTTCGTTGAAGTGGAGACACCCTTAAGATGTTAAGGTATTGTACTCTTTTTCTCCACCTCGGGATTTTTCCACATGGTTTACCGAGGGGGTTTTTAATGAGGCAAGATCTCTTGATGCATTACATTCTTTACTATTGTTTATCTTTCTTGGAAATCCCTATGACGAAATAAGGTAAACAAGGGATGTCATCCTATCTACCAAGATGACATTTATCTAATTAAAGTCTTTTTCTCTTTTCCTAAACACGGTTTAAGTATGTTTTGGTGTTAAAAGAGGTCCAAATTAGGTGAATGTTAGAATATTTGGACCAAGTTGTAATTAGTATATGATCAGACCAACAGGATATATGAAAAAATCCTCTAAAAACTCTTGTAATAGTTTAAAACGCTTTTACGCAAAAACTTGAGAAACTTTTTCTTTTTTTTTTTTTGGGAGATTAAAGGTCATTCTTCATGCCTCGATTCCTAGCTCAGCATGGGGTGTGTTGTATCAAGAGATTGTCACTCCTCTTGTGGTTTACGCTTTAACCCACCCTCTATCAATCCCATAGTTACTCCTAGGTCGAGTATCTCCTCGGATTTAAACAACCTCTTCCGCTTAGTTCCATCCTTGTTATCGAGTAGTTAGATCGAGCATCTCTCTTCTTCTCAGTCCCATTCATCCAGTCTATTCCCAAAGACGAGTTTGAGATCTAAGCAACCTGTGCCACATCATGTTTTGAATGGGGTTTTCCATTCACCACCCTCCTTTATACTTACTTGATTGTACCCGCTCTTTAGATCAATCTTGGAGAAGAGTGTTGATAAGGCCCCGGCACTAGCTCAAGCATCACTCTGAGAAGAACACGTGGAGGAACCCGAGGACTAACTTGAGGAAGAGAAGAACTCCGAAGCTCCTACCATACCACTGAGAATTATGAAGAGGAACATCACAAGCGTCTACAGGACAAGATTCAATGCATACATACAAGGAGCTCTAAGATGCGAGGAGAGCACCTGAGGGCACCCGAGAGATACCGATAGACCTTACCGTGAGAATAGTGAGCCTAGAAAACTCTTGGGAGCTTACTTTTTTTGGAAGGCATGAGTTTAGTATCTTCACTATTTCATTGAAGTGAAGACACCCTTAAGATGTCAAGGTATTGTACTATTTTTCTCCACCTCGGGATTTTTCCACATGGTTTACTGAGGGAGTTTTTAATGGGGCAAGATCTCTTGATGCATCACATTCTTTACCATTTTTTATCTTGCTTGGAAATCCCTATGACGAAATAAGGTAAACAAGGGATGTCATCCTATCTACCAAGTTGACATTTATCTAATTAAAGTCTTTTTCTCTTTTCCTAAACACGGTTTAAGTATGTTTTGGTGTTAAAAGAGGTCCAAATTAGGTGAATGTTAGAATATTTGAACCAAGTTGTAATTAGTATATGATCAGACCAGCAGGATATATGAAAAATACTCTAAAAACTCTTGTAATAGTTTAAAACGCTTTTACGTAAAAACTTGAGAAACTTTTTCTTTTTTTTTTTGGGAGATTCAAGGTCATTCTTCATGCCTCGATACCTAGCTCAGCATGGGGTGTGTTGTATCAAGAGATTGTCACTCCTCTTGTGGTTTACGCTTTAACCCACCCTCTATCAATCCCATAGTTACTCCTAGGTCGAGTATCTCCTCAGGTTTAAACCACCTCTTCCGCTTAGTTCCATCCTTGTTATCGAGTAGTTAGATCGAGCATCTCTCTTCTTCTCAGTCCCATTCATACAGTCTATTCCCAAAGACGAGTTTGAGATCTAAGCAAACTGTGCCACATCATTTTTTGAATGGGGTTTTCCATTCACCACCCTCCTTCATACTTACTTGATTATACCCGCTCTTTAGATCAATCTTGGAGAAGAGTGTTGATGAGGCCCCGGCACTAGCTCAAGCATCACTCAGAGAAGAACACGTGAAGGAACCCGAGGACTAACTTGAGGAAGAGAAGAACTCCGAAGCTCCTACCATACCACTAAGTATTATGAAAAGGAACATCACAAGCGTCTACAGGACAAGATTCAATGCATACATACAAGGAGCTCTAAGATGCGAGGAGAGCACATGAGGGCACCCGAGAGATACCAATAGACCTTAGCGCGAGAATAGTGAGCCTAGAAAACTCTTGGGCGCTTACTTTTTTTGGAAGGCATGAGTTTAGTATTTTCACTATTTCGTTGAAGTGAAGACACCCTTAAGATGTTAAGGTATTGTACTCTTTTTCTCCACCTCGGGATTTTTCCACATGGTTTACCGAGGGGGTTTTTAATGAGGCAAGATCTCTTGATGCATCACATTCTTTACCATTGTTTATCTTGCTTGAAAATCCCTATGACGAAATAAGGTAGATCGAGCATTTCTCTTCTTCTCAGTCCTATTCATACAGTTTATTCCCTAAGAGGAGCTTGATATCTTAGCAACCGGTGCCACATCATGTTTTGAATGGGGTTTTCCATTCACCACCCTCCGTCATACTTACTTGATGGTACCCGCTCTTTAGATCAATCTTGGAGAAGAGTGTTGATGAGGACCCGGCACTAGCTCAAGCATCACTCAGAGAAGAACACGTGGAGGAACCTGAGGACTAACTTGAGGAAGAGAAGAACTCCGAAGCTCCTACCATACCACTGAGAATTATGAAGAGGAACTTCACAAGCGTCTACAGGACAAGATTCATTGCATACATACAAGGAGCTCTATGATGCGAGGAGAGCACCTGAGGGCACCAGAGAGATACCGATAGACCTTAGCGCGAGAACAGTGAGCCTAGAAATCTCTTGGGAGCTTAATTTTTTTTGAAGGCATGAGTTTAGTATCTTCACTATTTCGCTGAAGTGAAGACACCCTTAAGATGTCAAGGTATTGTACTCTTTTTCTCCACCTCGGGATTTTTCCACATGGTTTACCGAGGGAGTTTTTAATGAGGCAAGATCTCTTGATGCTTCACATTCTTTACCACTGTTTATCTTGCTTGGAAATCCCTATGACGAAATAAGGTAAACAAGGGATGTCATCCTATCTACCAAGATGACATTTACCTAATTAAAGTCTTTTCCTCTTTTCCTAAAAACGGTTTAAGTATGTTTTGGTGTTAAAAGAGGTCCAAATTAGGTGAATGTTAGAATATTTGGAGCAAGTTGTAAGTAGTATAAGATCAGACCTAGAGGATATGTGAAAAAGCCTCTAAAAACTCTTGTAATGGATTAAAACGCTTTTACACAAAAACTTCAGAAACTCTTTCTTCTTCTTTTTTAGAGATTCTAGGTCATTCTTCATGCCTCGATTCCTAGCTAAGCGTGGGGTGTGTTGTATCAAGAGATTGTCACTCCTCTTGTGTTTCACGCTTTAACCCACCTTCTATCAATCCCATAGTTACTCCTAGGTCGAGTATCTCTTCGGGTTTAAACCACCTCTTCCGCTTAGTTCCATCCTTGTGACCGAGTAGTTAGATCGAGCATCTCTCTTCTTCTCAGTCCCATTCATACAGTCTATTCCCAAAGACGAGCTTGATATCTCAGCAACCTGTGCCACATCATGTTTTGAATGGGGTTTTCCATTCATCACCCTCCATCATACTTACTTGAAGGTACCCGCTCTTTTGGTCAATCTTGGAGAAGAGTGTTGATGAGGCCGCAGCACTAGCTCAAGCATCACTCTGAGAAGAACACGTGGAGGAACCCGAGGTTTAACTTGAGGAAGAGAAGAACTCCGAAGCTCCTACCATACCACTGAGGATTTTGAAGAGGAACATCACAAGCGTCTACAGGACAAGATTCAATGCATACATACAAGGAGCTCTAAGATGCGAGGATAGCACCTGAGGGCACCCGAGAGATACCGATAGACCTTAGCATGAGAATAATGAGCCTAGAAAACTCTTGGGAGCTTACTTTTTTTGGAAGGCATGAGTTTAGTATCTTCACTATTTCATTGAAGTGAAGACACCCTTAAGATGTCAAGGTATTGTACTATTTTTCTCCACCTCGGGATTTTTCCACATGGTTTACTGAGGGAGTTTTTAATGGGGCAAGATCTCTTGATGCATCACATTCTTTACCATTTTTTATCTTGCTTGGAAATCCCTATGACGAAATAAGGTAAACAAGGGATGTCATCCTATCTACCAAGTTGACATTTATCTAATTAAAGTCTTTTTCTCTTTTCCTAAAAACGGTTTACGTATGTTTTGGTGTTAAAAGAGGTCCAAATTAGGTGAATGCTAGTATATTTGGACCAAGTTGTAATTAGTATATGATCAGACCAAGAGGATATTTGAAAAAGCCTCTAAAAACTCTTGTAATGGATTAAAACGCTTTTACACAAAAATTTGAGAAACTTTTTCTTCTTTTTTTTTGAGAGATTCAAGGTCATTCTTCATGCCTCGATTCCTAGCTCATTGTGGAGTGTGTTGTATCTAGAGATAGTCACTCCTCTTGTGGTTCACGCTTCAACCCACCTTATATCAATCCCATAGTTAATCCTAGGTCGAGTATCTCTTCGGGTTTAAACCACCTCTTCCGCTTAGTTCCATCCTTTTTACCGAGTAGTTAGATCGAGCATTTCTCTTCTTCTCAATCCTATTCAGACAGTTTATTCCCTAAGAGGAGCTTGATATCTTAGCACCCGGTGCCACATTATGTTTTGAATGGGGTTTTTCATTCACCACCCTCCGTCATACTTACTTGATGGTACCCGCTCTTTAGATCAATCTTGGAGAACAGTGTTGATGAGGCCCCGGCACTAGCTCAAGCATCACTCAGAGAAGAACACGTGGAGGAACCCGAGGACTAACTTGAGGAAGAGAAGAACTCCGAAGCTCCTACCATACCACTGAGAATTATGAAGAGGAACATCACAAGCGTCTACAGGACAAGATTCAATGCATACATACAAGGAGCTCTATGATGCGAGGAGAGCACCTGAGGGCACCCGAGAGATACCGATAGACCTTAGCGTGAGAACAGTGAGCCTAGAAAACTCTTGGGAGCTTACTTTTTTTGGAAGGCATGAGTTTAGAATCTTCACGATTTCGCTGAAGTGAAGCCACCCTTAAGATGTCAAGGAATTGTACTCTTTTTCTCCACCTCGGGATTTTTCCACATGGTTTACTAACGGGGTTTTTAATGAGGCAAGATCTCTTGATGCTTCACATTCTTTACCATTGTTTATCTTGCTTGGAAATCCCTATGACAAAATAAGGTAAACAAGGGATGTCATCCTATCTACCAAGATGACATTTACCAAATTAAAGTCTTTTCCTCTTTTCCTAAAAAAGGTTTAAGTATGTTTTGGTGTTAAAAGAGGTCCAAATTAGGTGAATTTTTGAATATTTTGACCAAGTTGTAATTAGTATATGATCAGACAAAGAGGATATATGAAAAAGCCTCTAAAAACTCTTGTAATGGATTAAAACGCTTTTACACAAAAACTTGAGAAACTCTTTCTTCTTTTTTTTAGAGATTCTAGGTCATTCTTCATGCCTCGATTCCTAACTAAGCATGGGGTGTGTTGTATCAAGACATTGTCACTCCTTTTGTGGTTCACGCTTTAACCCACCTTCTATCAATCCCATAGTTACTCCTAGGTCGAGTATCTCTTCGGGTTTAAACCATCTCTTCCGCTTAGTTCCATCCTTGTTACCGAGTAGTTAGATCGAGCATCTCTCTTCTTCTCAGTCCCATTCATACAGTCTATTCCCAAAGACGAGCTTGATATCTAAGCAAACTGTGCCACATCATGTTTTGAATGGGGTTTTCCATTCATCACCCTCCTTCATACTTACTTGAAGGTACCCGCTCTTTAGATCACTCTTGGAGAAGAGTGTTGCTGAGGCCCCGGCAGTAGCTCAAGTATCACTCTGACAAGAACACATGGTGGAAACCGAGGACTAACTTGAGGAAGAGAAGAACTCCGAAACTCCTACCATACCACTGAGGATTTTAAAGAGCAACATCACAATCGTTTACAGAACAAGATTCAATCCAGACATACAAGGAGATCTAAGATGCTACGAGAGCACCTAATAACAACCGAGAGATACCGATAGACCTTAGCGCGAGACCAGTGAGCCTAGAAAACTCTTGGGAGCTGACTTTTTTGGAAGGCATAAGATTAGTATCTTCACTATTTCGTTGAAGTGAAGACACCCTTAAGATGTCAAGGTATTGTAGTCTTTTTCTCCACCTCAGGCTTTTTCCACATGGTTTACCAAGGGGGTTTTTAATGAGGCAAGATCTCTTGATGCATCACATTTTTTACCATTGTTTATCTTTCTTGGAAATCCCTATGACGAAATAAGGTAAACAAGGGATGTCATCCTATCTACCAAGATGACATTTATCTAATTAAAGTCTTTTTCTCTTTTCCTAAAAACGGTTTAAGTATTTTTTGGTGTTAAAAGACGTCCAAATTAGGTGAATGTTAGAATATTTGGACCAAGTTGTAATTAGTATATGATCAGACCAAGAGGATATATGAAAAAGCCTCTAAAAACTCTTGTACTGGAATAAAACGCTTTTACACAACCACTTTAGAAACTTCTTCTTTTTTTTTGAGAGATTCAAGATCATTCTTCATGCCTCGATTCCTAGCTAAGCGTGGGGTGTGTTGTATCAAGAGATTGTCACTCCTCATGTGGTTCACTCTTTAACCCACCTTCTATCAATCCAATAGTTACTCCTAGGTCGAGTATCTCCTTGGGTTTAAAAAACCTCTTCCGCTTAGTTCCATCCTTTTTACCGAGTAGTTTGATCGAGCATTTCTCTTCTTCTCAGTCCTATTCATACAGTCTATTCCCTAAGAGGAGCTTGATATCTAAGCAACCTGTGCCACATCATGTTTTGAATGGGGTTTTCCATTCATCACCCTCCATCATACTTACTTGAAGGTACCCGCTCTTTAGATCACTCTTGGAGAAGAGTGTTGCTGAGGCCCCGGCAGTAGCTCAAGTATCACTCTGACAAGAACACATGGAGGAAGCCGAGGACTAACTTGAGGAAGAGAAGAACTCCGAAGCTCCTACCATACCACTGAGGATTTTAAAGAGGAACATCACAAGCGTTTACAGAACAAGATTCAATCCATACATACAATGTGATCTAAGATGCTACGAGAGCACCTGAGAACAACCGAGAGATACCGATAGACCTTAGCGCGAGACCAGTGAGCCTAGAAAACTCTTGGGAGCTGACTTTTTTTTGAAGGCATGAGATTAGTATCTTCACTATTTCGTTGAAGTGAAGACACCCTTAAGATGTCAAGGTATTGTAGTCTTTTTCTCCACCTCAGGATTTTTCCACATGGTTTACCAAGGGGGTTTTTAATGAGGCAAGATCTCTTGATGCATCACATTTTTTACCATTGTTTATCTTTCTTGGAAATCCCTATGACGAAATAAGGTAAACAAGGGATGTCATCCTATCTACCAAGATGACATTTACCTAATTCAAGTCTTTTTCTCTTTTCCTAAAAACGGTTTTAGTATGTTTTGGTGTTAAAAGATGTCCAATTTAGGTGAATGTTTGAATATTTGGACCAAGTTGTAATTAGTATATGATCAGACCAAGAGGATATATGAAAAAGCCTCTAAAAACTCTTGTACTGGAATAAAACGCTTTTACACAACCACTTTAGAAACTTCTTCTTCTTTTTTTTTGAGAGATTCAAGGTCATTCTTCATGCCTCGATTCCTAGCTAAGCGTGGGGTGTGTTGTACCAAGAGATTGTCACTCCTCTTGTGGTTCATGCTTTAACCCACCTTCTATCAATCCCATAGTTACTCCTAGGTCGAGTATCTCCTCGGGTTTAAACAACCTCTTCCGCTTAGTTCTATCCTTTTTACCGAGTTGTTAGATCGAGCATTTCTCTTCTTCTCAGTCCTATTCATACAGTCTATTCCCTAAGAGGAGCTTGATATCTTAGCAACCGGTTCCACATCATGTTTTGAATGGGGTTTTCCATTCACCACCCTCCTTCATACTTACTTGATGGTACCCGTTCTTTAGATCAATCTTGGAGAAGAGTGTTGATGAGGACCCGGCACTAGCTCAAGCATCACTCAGAGAAGAACACGTGGAGGAACCCGAGGACTAACTTGAGGAAGAGAAGTACTCCGAAGCTCCTACCATACCACTGAGAATTATGAAGAGGAACATCACAAGCGTCTTCAGGACAAGATTCAATGCATACATACAAGGAGCTATATGATGCGAGGAGAGCACCTGAGGGCACCCGAGAGATACCGATAGACCTTAGCGCGAGAACAGTGAGCCTAGAAAACTCTTGGGAGCTTACTTTTTTTGGAAGGCATGAGTTTAGTATCTTCACTATTTCGCTGAAGTGAAGACCTCCTTAAGATGTCAAGGTATTGTACTCTTTTTCTCCACCTCGGGATTTTTCCACATGGTTTACTGAGGGGGTTTTTAATGAGGCAAGATCTCTTGATGCTTCGCATTCTTTACCATTGTTTATCTTGCTTGGAAATCCCTATGACGAAATAAGGTAAACAAGGGATGTCATCCTATCTACCAAGATGACATTTACCAAATTAAAGTCTTTTCCTCTTTTCCTAAAAACGGTTTAAGTATGTTTTGGTGTTAAAAGAGGTCCAAAATAGGTGAATGTTTGAATATTTTGACCAAGTTGTAATTAGTATATGATCAGACCAAGAGGATATATGAAAAAGCCTCTAAAAACTCGTGTAATGGATTAAAACGCTTTTACACAAAAACTTGAGAAACTCTTTCTTCTTTTTTTTAGACAATCTAGGTCATTCTTCATGCCTCGATTCCTAGCTAAGTGTGGGGTGTGTTGTATCAAGACATTGTCACTCCTCTTGTGGTTCACGCTTTAACCCACCTTCTATCAATCCCATAGTTACTCCTAGGTCGAGTATCTCTTCGGGTTTAAACTATCTCTTCTGCTTAGTTCCATCCTTGTTACCGAGTAGTTTGATCGAGCATCTCTCTTCTTCTCAGTCCCATTCATACAGTCTATTCCCAAAGACGAGCTTGATATCTAAGCAACCTGTGCCACATCATGTTTTGAATGGGGTTTTCCATTCATCACCCTCCATCATACTTACTTGAATGTACCCGCTCTTTAGATCACTCTTGGAGAAGAGTGTTGCTGAGGCCCCGGCAGTAGCTCAAGTATCACTCTGACAAGAACACTTGGAGGAAACCGAGGACTAACTTGAGGAAGAGAAGAACTCCGAAGCTCCTACCATACCACTAAGGATTTTAAAGAGGAACTTCAGAAGCGTTTACAGAACAAGATTCAATCCATACATACAAGGTGATCTAAGATGCTACGAGAGCACCTGAGAACAACCGAGAGATACCGATAGACCTTAGCGCGAGACCAGTGAGCCTAGAAAACTCTTGGGAGCTGACTTTTTTTTGAAGGCATGAGATTAGTATCTTCACTATTTCGTTGAAGTGAAGACACCCTTAAGATGTCAAGGTATTGTAGTCTTTTTCTCCACCTCAGGATTTTTCCACATGGTTTACCAAGGGGGTTTTTAATGAGGCAAGATCTCTTGATGCATCACATTTTTTACCATTGTTTATCTTTCTTGGAAATCCCTATGACGAAATAAGGTAAACAAGGGATGTCATCCTATCTACCAAGATGACATTTATCTAATTCAAGTATGTTTTGGAGTTAAAAGAGGTCCAATTTAGGTGAATGTTTGAATATTTGGACCAAGTTGTAATTAGTATATGATCAGACCAAGAGGATATATGAAAAAGCCTCTAAAAACTCTTGTACTGGAATAAAACGCTTTTACACAACCACTTTAGAAACTTCTTCTTCTTTTTTTTTGAGAGATTCAAGGTCATTCTTCATGCCTCGATTCCTAGCTAAGCGTGGGGTGTGTTGTATCAAGAGATTGTCACTCCTCTTGTGGTTCATGCTTTAACCCACCTTCTATCAATCCCATAGTTACTCCTAGGTCGAGTATCTCCTCGGGTTTAGAAACTTCTTTTTCTGGGTTTTTCTTGAGAGATTCAAGGTTATTCTTCACTCCTCGATTCCTAGTTCAGAGTGGGGTGAGTTGTATCAAGAGATTGTCACTCCTCTTGTTGTTCACGCTTCGACACACCTTCTATCAATCCCATAGTTAATCCTAGGTCGAGTATCTCCTCAAGTTTTAACCACCTCTTCTGCTTAGTTCCATCCTCTTTACCGAGTAGTTAGATCGAGCATTTCTCTTCTTCTCAGTCTTATTCATACAGCCTATTCCCTAAGACGAGCTCGATATCTTAGCAACCGGTGCCACATCATGTTTTGAATGGGGTTTTCCATTCACCACCCTCCTTCATACTTACTTGATGGTACCCGCTCTTTAGATCAATCTTGGAGAATAGTGTTGATGAGGCCCCGGCACTAGCTCAAGCATCACTCTGAGAAGAACACGTGGAGGAACCCGAGGACTAACTTGAGGAAGAGAAGAACTCCGAAGCTCCACCATACCACTGAGGATTATGAAGAGGAACATCACAAGCGTCTACAGGACAAGATTCAATGCATACAAACAAGGAGCTCTAAGATGCGAGGAGAGCACCTGAGGGCACCCGAGAGATACCGATAGACCTTAGCGCGAGAACAGTGAGCCTAGAAAACTCTTAGGAGCTTACTTTTTTTGGAAGGCATAAGTTTAGTATCTTCACTATTTCGTTGAAGTGAAGACACCCTTAAGACGTCAAGGTATTGTACTCTTTTTCTCCACCTCGGGATTTTTCCACATGGTTTACCGAGGGGGTTTTTAATGAGGCAAGATCTCTTAATGCATCACATTCTTTACCATTGTTTATCTTTCTTGGGAATCCCTATGACGAAATAAGATAAACCAGAGAGATACCGATACACCTTAGCGCGAGAACAGTGAGCCAAGAAAACTCTTGGGAGCTTACTTTTTTTGGAAGGCATGAGTTTAGTATCTTCACTATTTCGTTGAAGTGAAGACACCCTTAAGACGTCAAGGTATTGTACTCTTTTTCTCCACCTTGGGATTTTTCCACATGGTTTACCGAGGGGGTTTTTAATGAGGCAAGATCTCTTGATGCATCATATTCTTTACCATTGTTTATCTTTCTTGGAAATCCCTATGCGGAAATAAGGTAAACAAGGGATGTGATCCTATTGACCAAGATGACATTTATCTAATTAAAGTCTTCTTCTCTTTTCCTAAAAACGGTTTAAGTATGTTTTGGTGTTAAAAGAGGTCCAAATTAGGTGAATGTTAGAATATTTGGACCAAGTTGTAATTAGTATAAGATCAGACCTAGAGGATATGTGAAAAAGCTTCTAAACACTCTTGTAATGGATTAAACGACTTTTACACAAAAACTTGAGAAACTTTTTCTCCTTTTTTCTTGAGAGATTCAAGGTTATTCTTCACTCCTCGTTTCCAAGCTCAGAGTGGGGTGTGTTGTATCAAGAGATTGTCATTCCTCTTGTAATTCACACTTCAACCCACCTTCTATCAATCCCATAGTTAATCCTAGGTTGAGTATCTCGTCGGGTTTAAACTACCTCTTCCGCTTAGTTCCATCCTTTTTACCGAGTAGTTAGATCGAGCATTTCTCTTCTTCTCAGTCCTATTCATACAGTCTATTCCCTAAGACGAGCTTGATATCCTAGCAACTGGGCCACATCATGTTTTGAATGGGGTTTTCCATTCACCACCCTCCTTCAATATTTACTTCGTGGTACCCGCTCTTTAGATCAATCTTGGAGAAGAGTGTTGATGAGGCCCCGACACTAGCTCAAGCATCACTCTGAGAAGAACACGTGGAGGAACCCGAGGACTAACTTGAGGAAGAGAAGAACTCCGAAGCTCGTACCATACCACTGAGGATTTTGAAGAGGAACATCACAAGCGTTTACAGGACAAGATTCAATGCGTACATACAAGGGGATCTAAGATGCTAGGAGAGCACCTGAGGGCACCCGAGTGATACCGATAGACCTTAGCGCGAGAAAAGTGAGCCTAGAAAACTCTTGGGAGCTTACTTTTTTTGGAAGGCATGAGTTTAGTATCTTCACTATTTCGTTGAAGTGAAGACACCTTAAGACTTCAAGGTATTGTACTTTTTTTCTCCACCTCGGGATTTTTCCACATGGTTTACCGAGGGGGTTTTTAATGTGGCAAGATCTCTTGATGCATCACATTCTTTACCATTGTTTATCTTTCTTGGAAATCCCTATGCGGAAATAAGGTAAACAAGGGATGTGATCCTATTGACCAAGATGACATTTATCTAATTAAAGTCTTCTTCTCTTTTCCTAAAAACGGTTTAAGTATGTTTTGGTTTTAAAAGAGGTCCAAATTAGGTGAATGTTAGAATATTTGGACCAAGTTGTAATTAGTATAGGATCAGACCTAGAGGATATGTGAAAAAGCCTCTAAACACTCTTGCAATGGATTAAACGGCTTTTACACAAAAACTTGAGAAACTTTTTCTCCTTTTTTCTTGAGAGATTCAAGGTTATTCTTCACTCCTCATTTCCTAGCTCAGAGTGGGGTGTGTTGTATCGAGAGATTGTCATTCCTCTTGTAATTCACGCTTCAACCCACCTTCTATCAATCCTATAGTTAATCCTAGGTCGAGTATCTCCTCGGCTTTAAACGACCTCTTCCGCTTAGTTCCATCCTTTTTACCGAGTAGTTAGATCGAGCATTTCTCTTCTTCTCAGTCCTATTCATACAGTCTATTCCCTAAGACGAGCTTGATATCCTAGCAACCGGTGCCACATCATTTTTTGAATGGGGTTTTCCATTCACCACCCTCCTTTATAATTACTTGGTGGTACCCGCTCTTTAAATCAATCTTGGAGAAGAGTGTTGATGAGGCCCCGGCACTAGCTCAAGCATTACTCTGAGAAGAACACGTGGAGGAACCCGAGGACTAACTTGAGGAAGAAAAGAACTCCGAAGCTCTTACCATACCACTGAGGATTTTGAAGAGGAACATCACAAGCGTTTACAGGACAAGATTCAATGCGTACATACAAGGAGATCTAAGATGCGAGGAGAGCACCTGAGGGCACCCGAGAGATACCGATAGACCTTAGCGCGAGAACTGTGAGCCTAGAAAACTCTTGGGAGCTTACTTTTTTTGGAAGGCATGAGTTGAGTATCTTCACTATTTCGTTGAAGTGAAGACACCCTTAAGACGTCAAGGTATTGTACTCTTTTTCTCCACCTCGGGATTTTTCCACATGGTTTACCGAGGGGGTTTTTAATGAGGCAAGATCTCTTGATGCATCACATTCTTTACCATTGTTTATCTTTCTTGGAAATCCCTATGCGGAAATAAGGTAAACAAGGGATGTGATCCTATTGACCAAGATGACATTTATCTAATTAAAGTCTTCTTCTCTTTTCCTAAAAACGGTTTAAGTATGTTTTGGTGTTAAAAGAGGTCGAAATTAGGTGAATGTTAGAATATTTGGACCAAGTTGTAATTAGTATAGGATCAGACCTAGAGGATATGTGAAAAAGCCTCTAAACACTCTTGTAATGGATTAAACGGCTTTTACACAAAAACATGAGAAACTTTTTCTCCTTTTTTCTTGAGAGATTCAAGGTTATTCTTCACTCCTCGATTCCTAGCTCAGAGTGGGGTGCGATGTATCAAGAGATTGTCACTCCTCTTGTGGTTCACGCTTCAACCCACCTTCTATCAATCCCATAGTTAATCCTAGGTCGAGTATCTCCTCGGGTTTAAACCACCTCTTCCGCTTAGTTCCATTCTTTTGACCGAGTAGTTAGATCGAGCATTTCTCTTCTTCTTAGTCCTATTCATACAGTCTATTCCCTAAGACGAGCTTGATATCTTAGCAACGGGTGCCACATCATGTTTTGAATGGGGTTTTCCATTCACCACCCTCCTTCATACTTACTTGATGGTACCCGCTCTTTAGATCAATCTTGGAGAAGAGTCTTGATGAGTCCGCGACACTAGCTCAAGCATCACTCTGAGAAGAACACGTGGAGGAACCCGAGGACTAACTTGAGGAAGAAAAGACCTCCGAAGCTCTTACCATACCACTGAGGATTTTGAAGAGGAACATCACAAGCGTTTACAGGACAAGATTCAATGCGTACATACAAGGAGATCTAAGATGCGACGAGAGTACCTGAGGGCACCCGAGAGATACCGATAGACCTTAGCGCGAGAACAGTGAGCCTAGAAAACTCTTGGGAGCTTACTTTTTTTGGAAGGCATGAGTTGAGTATCTTCACTATTTCGTTGAAGTGAAGACACCCTTAAGACGTCAAGGTATTGTACTCTTTTTCTCCACCTCGGGATTTTTCCACATGGTTTACCGAGAGGGTTTTTAATGAGGCAAGATCTCTTGATGCATCACATTTCCTGGAAATCCCTATGCGGAAATAAGGTAAACAAGGGATGTGATCCTATTGACCAAGATGACATTTATCTAATTAAAGTCTTCTTCTCTTTTCCTAAAAACGGTTTAAGTATGTTTTGGTGTTAAAAGAGGTCCAAATTAGGTGAATATTAGAATATTTGGACCAAGTTGTAATTAGTATAGGATCAGACCTAGAGGATATGTGAAAAAGCCTCTAAACACTCTTGTAATGGATTAAACGGCTTTTACACAAAAACTTGAGAAACTTTTTCTCCTTTTTTTCTTGAGAGATTCAAGGTTATTCTTCATTCCTCGATTCCTAGCTCAGAGTGGGGTGTGTTGTATCAAGATATTGTCATTCCTCTTGTAATTCACGCTTCAACCCACCTTCTATCAATCCCATAGTTAATCCTAGGTCGAGTATCTCCTCATGTTTAAACCACCTCTTCCGCTTAGTTCCATCCTTTTTACCGAGTAGTTAGATCGAGCATTTCTCTTCTTCTCAGTCCTATTCATACAGTCTATTCCCTAAGACGAGCTTGATATCCTAGCAACGGGTGCCACATCATGTTTTGAATGGGGTTTTCCATTCACCACCCTCCTTCATACTTACTTGGTGGTACCCGCTCTTTAGATCAATCTTGGAGAAGAGTGTTGATGAGGCCCCGGCACTAGTTCAAGCATCACGCTAAGAAGAACACGTGGAGGAACCCGAGGACTAACTTGAGGAAGAAAAGAACTCCGAAGCTCCTACCATACAACTGAGTATTTTGAAGAGGAACATCACAAGCGTTTGCAGGACAAGATTCAATGCGTACATACAAGGAGATCTAAGATGCAAGGAGAGCACCTGAGGGCACCCGAGAGATACCGATATACCTTAGAGCGAGAACAGTGAGCCTAGAAAACTCTTGGGAGCTTACTTTTTTTGGAAGGCATGAGTTGAGTATCTTCACTATTTCGTTGAAGTGAAGACACCCTTAAGACGTCAAGGTATTGTACTCTTTTTCTCCACCTCGGGATTTTTCCACATGGTTTACCGAGGGGGTTTTTAATGAGGCAAGATCTCTTGATGCATCACATTCTTTACCATTGTTTATCTTTCTTGGAAATCCCTATGCGGAAATAAGGTAAACAAGGGATGTGATCCTATTGACCAAGATTACATTTATCTAATTAAAGTCTTCTTCTCTTTTCCTAAACACGGTTTAAGTATGTTTTGGTGTTAAAAGAGGTCCAAATTAGGTGAATCTTAGAATATTTGGACCAAGTTGTAATTAGTATAGGATCAGACCTAGAGGATATGTGAAAAAGCCTCTAAACACTCTTGTAATGGATTAAACCGCTTTGACACAAAAACTTGAGAAACTTTTTCTCCTTTTTTCTTCAAAGATTCAAGGTTATTCTTCACTCCTCGATTCCTAGCTCAGAGTGGGGTGCGATGTATCTAGAGATTGTCACTCCTCTTGTACTTCACGCTTCAACCCACCTTCTTGTTGAATTTGCGGAATAGAAGATTAGAGAGTTTGAGAGTGCTTGAAAGAGAGACAATAGAATGAGAGATAAAGAGAAGTTTCCATTTGAATTGAGTGAGTGTTACAAAGGGTGTACAACATGTATATATAGAGGATAGCCACGAAATTAGGAGGTGAAGAAGGGTTTCACAACATTCAATTTCCCTCCAATCTCTTGTTTGAAATTCAAACACATCTCCTTCCTTTTCACACTTCTCGAGACACCCACTTGTGCACCCAAAGTCTTCACCCTTCTAGAAGACTTCTTAATGGGCTTGCATATGTTGAATAAGGCCTCTTCCCTTCTTTGGGTCTTAAGCTAATGTATTCTCTCATTATTCAACACTCCCCCTCAAGCTTAACCGTAGAGAAACCAAAGGTTAAGCTTGGAACCATGATGACCCACCTCATTAAAAACCTTAGTATGGAAAACCTCATGGGACAAAACTATACTTAGGGAAAAATAGTGTGGACTCCATGGCTAAGGAAATCACGGCCGAGACATATCTATGAGTCCAAGCTTTGAATGGATGAACTCACACACTTTTAAACTCGCTGCCTTGGTAAAAATGTCTGCCAATTGTTCTGAACTCCTTGTAAAGCATGGAAGAATGACCCTTTTCTCCACCATCTCTCGCACCTTGTGACAATCCACTTCAATATGCTTTGTCCTCTCATGGAACACTGAGTTGGACGCAATGTGAATAGCAGCTTGGTTGTGACAATGCATTGTGATTGGATCTGCCGATTCAATGCCCAAATCCTTGAGAAGAGCTTTCAGCCATGTTAGCTCATTTGTGAGCTTCCTCATTGCTCTATACTCAGCTTCAACACTTGAACATGACACAACCTTTTGTTTCTTGCTCTTCCAAGTGACCAGGTTACCTCCAATGAATGTGCAATACCCAGTGGTGGATCTTCTATCCGTTTTGTCTCCAGCCCAGTCAGCATCACAATAACCCACAATTTCTGTGCTTTTGTTGCAACCCATCCAAATGCCTTGACCTGGAGCTCCTTTGAGATATTTGAGGATCCGATCCACCATGTTCCAATGATGCACTTTTGGAGCTTGCATATGTTGGCTCACCTGGTTCACAGCAAAACACAAATCAGGACGAGTTATGGTAAGATAAATCAACTTACCAACCATTCTCCGATATTGCTTGACATCTTCAAAAGGTTTATCTTCAAGCTCCCCCTCTCATATGACTTTGTATCCTTCTTCTAAGGGAGTCTTTGCTGGTTTGGCTCCTAGCTTTCCTACCCCAGCCAATAGATCAAGAGTGTACTTCCTTTGGGATAAGAAGAGTCCTTCATTGGACCTATAGACTTCAATCCCTAGAAAATATTTCAACTCTCCAAGATCTTTAATATCAAATACAGATTTTAAATATGCTTTTGTATCTTTAATACCTACCTTGTCATTCCCAGAGATGATAATATCATCGACATAAATGAGAATGACTACAATACCTTCTTGGCTTTGCAAGGTGAAAAGTGTATGATCTGCCTCGGACTTCTTGAAGCCTTTACTCTTGAGTGTTGTACTCAACTTGTGGTACCATGCTCGAGGAGATTGCTTCAGTCCATAGATTGCTTTCTTGAGTCTCAACACCTTTCCTGGTGCAATTGAGTCCTCCAAGCCTGGTGGTGGAGTCATGTAGACTTCATCCTCTAGTTCCCCTTGCAAGAATGCATTCTTGACATCCATCTGCCAAAGATCCCATCTCAAGTTAGTAGCTAAGGATAAAATAACTCTTACCGTATGAAGTTTTGCCACAGGTGCAAATGTGTCAAGGTAGTCCTCTCCATAGGTTTGAGTGAATCCTCTAGCCACCAGCCTAGCCTTGTAACGCTCTATTTCTCCATCACTTCTATACTTGATAGTGAAGATCCATCTAGAGCTTATGGCCTTCTTCCCTTTTGGCAGTTCAGCTTCATCCCAAGTGTGGTTAATTTCCATAGCTTTCTTTTCTTCACCAACAGCATCTCTCCATACTTTAAGCTCCTTGGCTTCTTCATAGGTTGTTGGAATCTCAGCTTCATCCAACTTGCCCATGTAGGCTTGACTTTCCAATGGGAAATGAGTTAGAGTGCAAACAGCTTGAATGGGATGAGCAACTGCCTTGTTGTTGTAGTACACTCGGGTTTGCTTCCAATGTTCTGGTCCAAACCTTTGTCTTGTACTTCTCCTTAAACCCCCTTCTTGATATTGAACTTGAGGTTCTGGCCCTTCAAAGTCAGAATCTGAGGTTTGAGCTTCTTCTTGACTTTCCGGACTCTCTTCACTTTGATCATGAACAGCTTCATTGCGAACTTCTGATTCATTTTGATCATGAATTGTTGAGTCTTGTTGAGCCACTACTGGATCCTCTTGTTTATTGCCTCCCTCAGGATCAAAGGGTATAGTTTCTTCATTTGATTGAGATGTGCTTGTACTAGCTTCTGGCTGATGTAATCCAAGGTTCTCCAAGATTTTTCTCAAATTGCTAGCTCGGTCTGATGATGAGGATGATAAATTCTCCAATTCTTTCCAGTTCTTCTCATCATAGAATCCTTTCGTTTCAACAAACTTCACGTCCCTTGAGACTAGAGTCTTCCTTGTTTCCGGAACAAAGCATTTGTAACCTTTTTGTGTTGTGGAGTATCCAATGAACATACTCTTCACACTTTTAGCTTCCAACTTGTTTCTTTGTTCTCCTGGGATTAATACAAAACAAACACACCCAAACAGACGTAAGTGGTTAATGGCGGGTTTAGAGTTGTTTAATACCTCAAATGGAGAGTGATCATCCAAAATTTTTGTTGGCATTCGGTTGATCAAATAGCATGCTGAAACCACAGCATCTCCCCAAAATCTCTTGGGAACACTTGTGTGGAACATCATAGACCGGGCCACTTCCATTAAGTGCCTATTCTTTCTTTCAGCAACTCCATTTTGCTGAGGAGTGTATGGGCAGCTGGTTTGATGGACTATCCCATGGTTTGCTAAGTGTTGTTTGAAGGCATGGCTTGTGTACTCTCCACCATTATCTGATCTAAAATTTTTAATCTTGGCATTATAATGGTTAGTCACATATGCTTGAAATTTTCTAAATGCTTCTAGAACTCTATCTTTGGATGGAAGAAGTGTTAGCCATGTATATTTTGATTTTTCATCTATAAAGGTGACAAAGTATTTATGATTTTCTCTAGATTCACATGGTGAGGTCCAAACATCAGAATGAATTAAATCAAAACACTTTTCATAGATAGTTGGAGACTTGGAAAACACAGATTTGCAATGTTTACCAAGTATACAAGCTTCACATTCATCATTTTTGAAAGAAATCCTAGGCAACAATAGTTCTAATGCTCTAGAGTGCGGATGACCTAGCCTTGCATGCCAAATTGAACTACTAACATTAGAAACATTCAGACTAAAACTACAAAATAAATTGGATTCCGGCTTGTTATTTTCAAGAACATACAGCTCCTCCTTTGCTACACCTTTTCCGAGTAGATTCATGGTCTCAATATCCTGAAAGTGTACATCATTAGGACTAAATATAGCATAACAATTCAAATCAGATGTAACTTTCTTTACGGATAACAAATTTGAAGTAAACTTAGGTATGTAGAAAGCGTTTGAATCTTTTCCAAATAACCTAAGATTTCCTACTCCATCAATTGGAATACTATCTCCATTTGCTATAATGACATTACCTACAGCCGGTTTTATGTTATTCATTAGATGTGCATCACTTATCATATGATGTGATGCACCAGAATCTACAATCAAAGGCTTTGAAATGTTTTGAGCATGAAGAGAGTTTCCAGAAACCATACCAGACCTACCAGCCTCTTTCAAAGCTTTGATGAGAGCTTCCAAATCTGATTTCCTCACAAATTCAGATTCTTGTTGATATGGCACCAAAGCTCTCATTTCTCCTTCTTCAGCCCTCTTGGATGTCCCAGCCTGATTCCCAACCACTTCTTGGGAGACATTAGCTCTTGGTTCCTTCCACCAGCTTGGTTTTAGATGAGGATGGAGCTTCCAGCATTTTTCCTTTGTGTGCCCCTCTTTCTTGCAATGCTCACAAATTGCATTTGATCCCAACGGTTTGTAAAATCCTTTGTTGGCGTCTCCCAGCTCTACTTTGTTAGCCATAACCAGCTCGCCCTTTCCCCCAAATAGACCATGAGATCCTTGCTCCTTTTGTATCTTGGAGCACACTTCATCTAGGCTGGGGAGATTGTCTGCCCTAAGGAGGTGCTTAATGAGATCCTTGTAAGTTGGATTTAAGGTCAATAGCAGACCAAAGACCTTGTCTTGTTCGCGCCTCTCATTTAACACCAAAGGATCAATCGTGCTTGGCCTTAACATTTCTAGTTCAGCCCACAATGATCTGAATTTGCCAAAGTGCTTTGTAAACTCCAAATCTTCTTGGCTTAGATCATTGATAGCCTTCTTGACTTCATAGATTCTGCTCAAGTTTGAAGTATTCCCATACACGGTTTGAAGAGTATCCCACAATTCCTTTGCATTTTCACAGTAGGAGTAGGCTTCAAGGATGGATGCTTCAAGAGAGTTCTGGATGATTCCGAGCACCATTTGGTCCTCTTGGAACCACTTATCTTCATAATTACCGATGGCTTCTTCTCCATCTTTTGGATCTTGGCCTTTCAAGACATGGCTCCAAAGCTCACGACCACATAGGGCTGTTCTTATCATTCTTGACCACAGCAAATAGTTGACACCCTTCAAGATGACTGGAATAACAATTGGTTTAGAATTTTCCATGGTGTTTCAAGATTTATTCACCGGATAATTCTATTAACCAGAGGATTAAGAGATTTTCTCAAGAAAATATTAGAGAAGCTTCAAGAAATACACTTTTCCAGCATTTTCACAACTCAAGAGTCAATGACTTTGAGGATTAAGTCTTAGAGTGAAAAAGGATTGACTAAGAGTATTCCCAGAATTTTAGAGTGAAAAAGAAAATTTTAGAGAACCTTCAAGAAATACACTTTTTCAGCCTTATCACAACTCAAGAGTCAATGACTTTGAGGACTAAGTCTCAGAGTGAAAAAGGATTGACAAAGAGTATTCCCAGAATTTTAAAGGAAGAGATTTGAAAATGGGATAACAAGAGCTTGATTTAGTTAAGAACCTTGCTCTGATACCATGTTGAATTTGCGGAATAGAAGATTAGAGAGTTTGAAGTGCTTGAAAGAGAAACAATAGAATGAGAGATAAAGAGAAGTTTCCATTTGAATTGAGTGAGTGTTACAAAGGGTGTACAACATGTATATATAGAGGATAGCCACGAAATTAGGAGGTGAAGAAGGGTTTCACAACATTCAATTTCCCTCCAATCTCTTATTTGAAATTCAAACACATCTCCTTCCTTTTCACACTTCCCGAGACACCCACTTGTGCACCCAAAGTCTTCACCCTTCTAGAAGACTTCTTAATGGGCTTGCATATGTTGAATAAGGCCTCTTCTCTTCTTTGGGTCTTAAGCTAATGTATTCTCTCATTATTCAACACTTCTATCAATCCCATAGTTAAACCTAGGTCGAGTATCTCCTCGGGTTTAAACCACCTCTTCCGCTTAGTTCCATACTTTTTACCGAGTAGTTAGATCGAGCATTTCTCTTCTTTTCAGTCCTATTCATACATTCTATTCCCTAAGACGAGCTTGATATCTTAGCAACCGCTGCCACATCATGTTTTGAATGGGGTTTTCCATTCACCACCCTCCTTTATACTTACTTGATGGTACCCGCTCTTTAGATCAATCTTGGAGAAGAGTGTTGATGAGGCCCCAGCACTAGCTCAAGCATCACTCTGAGAAGAACACGTGGAGGAACCCGAGGACTAACTTGAGGAAGAAAAGAACTCCGAAGCTCCTACCATACCACTGAGGATTTTGAAGAGGAACATCACAAGCGTTTGCAGGACAAGATTCAATGCGTACATACAAGGAGATCTAAGATGCGAGGAGAGCACCTAAGGGCACCCGAGAGATACCGATAGACCTTAGCGCGAGAACAATGAGCCTAGAAAACTCTTGGGAGCTTACTTTTTTTGGAAAGCATGAGTTGAGTATCTTCACTATTTCGTTGAAATGAAGACACCCTTAAGACGTCATGGTATTGTAGTCTTTTTCTCCACTTCGGGATTTTTCCACATGGTTTACCGAGGGGGTTTTTAATGAGGCAAGATCTCTTGATGCATCACATTCTTTACCATTGTTTATCTTTCTTGGAAATCCCTATGCGGAAATAAGGTAAACAAGGGATGTGATCCTATTGACCAAGATGACATTTATCTAATTAAAGTCTTCTTCTCTTTTCCTAAAAACGGTTTAAGTATGTTTTGGTGTTAAAAGAGGTCCAAATTAGGTGAATGTTAAAATATTTGGACCAAGTTGTAATTAGTATAAGATCAGACCTAGAGGATATGTGAAAAAGCCTCTAAACACTCTTGTAATGGATTAAACGGCTTTTACACAAAAACTTGAGAAACTTTTTCTCTTTTTTTCTTGAGAGATTCAAGGTTATTCTTCACTCCTCGATTCCTAGCTCAGAGTGGGGTGCGATGTATCAAGAGATTGTCATTCCTCTTGTAATTCACGCTTCAACCCACCTTCTATCAATCCCATAGTTAATCCTAGGTCGAGTATCTCCTCGGGTTTAAACCGCCTCTTCCGCTTAGTTCCATCCTTTTTACCGAGTAGTTAGATCGAGCATTTATCTTCTTCTCAGTCCTATTCATACAGTCTATTCCCTAAGACGAGCTTGATATCCTAGCAACCGGTGCCACATTATGTTTTGAATGGGGTTTTCCATTCATCACCCTCCTTCATACTTACTTGATGGTACCCGCTCTTTAGATCAATCTTGGAGAAGAGTGTTGATGAGGCCCCGGCACTAGCTCAAACATCACTCTGAGAAGAACACGTGGAGGAACCCGAGGACTAACTTGAGGAAGAAAAGAACTCCGAAGCTCCTACCATACCACTGAGGATTTTGAAGAGGAACATCACAAGCGTTTGCAGGACAAGATTCAATGCGTACATACAAGGAGATCTAAGATGCGAGGAGAGCACCTGAGGGCACCCGAGAGATACCGATAGACCTTAGCGCGAGAACAGTGAGCCTAGAAAACTCTTGGGAGCTTACTTTTTTTGGAAGGCATGAGTTGAGTATCTTCACTATTTCGTTGAAGTGAAGACACCCTTAAGACGTCAAGGTATTGTACTCTTTTTCTCCACCTCGGGATTTTTCCACATGGTTTACCGAGGGGGTTTTAATGAGGCAAGATCTCTTGATGCATCACATTCTTTACCATTGTTTATCTTTCTTGGAAATCTCTATGCGGAAATAAGGTAAACAAGGGATGTGATCCTATTGACCAAGATGACATTTATCTAATTAAAATCTTCTTCTTTTTTCCTAAAAACGGTTTAAGTATGTTTTGGTGTTAAAAGAGGTCCAAATTAGGTGAATGTTAGAATATTTGGACCAAGTTGTAATTAGTATAGGAGCAGACCTAGAGGATATGTGAAAAAGCCTCTAAATACTCTTGTAATGGATTAAACCGCTTTGACACAAAAACTTGAGAAACTTTTTCTCCTTTTCTCTTCAAATATTCAACGTTATCTTCACTCCTCGATTCATAACTTAGAGTGGGGTGTGTTGTATCAAGAGATTGTCATTCCTCTTGTAATTCAAGCTTCAACCCACCTTCTATCAATCCCATAGTTAATCCTAGGTCGAGTATCTCCTCGGGTTTAAACCGCCTCTTCCGCTTAGTTCCATCCTTTTTACCGAGTAGTTAGATCGAGCATTTATCTTCTTCTCAGTCCTATTCATACAGTCTATTCCCTAAGACGAGCTTGATATCCTAGCAACCGGTGCCACATTATGTTTTGAATGGGGTTTTCCATTCATCACCCTCCTTCATACTTACTTGATGGTACCCGCTCTTTAGATCAATCTTGGAGAAGAGTGTTGATGAGGCCCCGGCACTAGCTCAAACATCACTCTGAGAAGAACACGTGGAGGAACCCGAGGACTAACTTGAGGAAGAAAAGAACTCCGAAGCTCCTACCATACCACTGAGGATTTTGAAGAGGAACATCACAAGCGTTTCCAGGACAAGATTCAATGCGTACATACAAGGGGATCTAAGATGCGAGGAGAGCACCTGAGGGCACCCGAGAGATACCGATAGACCTTAGCGCGAGAACAGTGAGCCTAGAAAACTCTTGGGAGCTTACTTTTTTTGGAAGGCATGAGTTGAGTATCTTCACTATTTCGTTGAAGTGAAGACACCCTTAAGACGCCAAGGTATTGTACTCTTTTTCTCCACCTCGGGATTTTTCCACATGGTTTACCGAGGGGGTTTTAATGAGGCAAGATCTCTTGATGCATCACATTCTTTACCATTGTTTATCTTTCTTGGAAATCCCTATGCGGAAATAAGGTAAACAAGGGATGTGATCCTATTGACCAAGATGACATTTATCTAATTAAAGTCTTCTTCTCTTTTCCTAAAAACGGTTTAAGTATGTTTTGGTGTTAAAAGAGGTCCAAATTAGGTGAATGTTAGAATATTTGGACCAAGTTGTAATTAGTATAAGATCAGACCTAGAGGATATGTGAAAAAGCCTCTAAACACTCTTGTAATGGATTAAACCGCTTTGGCACAAAAACTTGAGAAACTTTTTCTCCTTTTCTCTTCAAAGATTCAAGGTTATCTTCACTCCTCGATTCCTAGCTTAGAGTGGGGTGTTTTGTATCAAGAGATTGTCATTCCTCTTGTAATTCATGCTTCAACCCACCTTCTATCAATCCCATAGTTAATCCTAGGTCGAGTATCTCCTCGGGTTTAAACCGCCTCTTCCGCTTAGTTCCATCCTTTTTACCGAGTAGTTAGATCGAGCATTTATCTTCTTCTCAGTCCTATTCATACAGTCTATTCCCTAAGACGAGCTTGATATCCTAGCAACCGGTGCCACATTATGTTTTGAATGGGGTTTTCCAATCATCACCCTCCTTCATACTTACTTGATGGTACCCGCTCTTTAGATCAATCTTGGAGAAGAGTGTTGATGAGGCCCCGGCACTAGCTCAAACATCACTCTGAGAAGAACACGTGGAGGAACCCGAGGACTAACTTGAGGAAGAAAAGAACTCCGAAGCTCCTACCATACCACTGAGGATTTTGAAGAGGAACATCACAAGCGTTTCCAGGACAAGATTCAATGCGTACATACAAGGAGATCTAAGATGCGAGGAGAGCACCTGAGGGCACCCGAGAGATACCGATAGACCTTAGCGCGAGAACAGTGAGCCTAGAAAACTCTTGGGAGCTTACTTTTTTTGGAAGGCATGAGTTGAGTATCTTCACTATTTCGTTGAAGTGAAGACACCCTTAAGACGTCAAGGTATTGTACTCTTTTTCTCCACCTCGGGATTTTTCCACATGGTTTACCGAGGGGGTTTTAATGAGGCAAGATCTCTTGATGCATCACATTCTTTACCATTGTTTATCTTTCTTGGAAATCTCTATGCGGAAATAAGGTAAACAAGGGATGTGATCCTATTGACCAAGATGACATTTATCTAATTAAAATCTTCTTCTTTTTTCCTAAAAACGGTTTAAGTATGTTTTGGTGTTAAAAGAGGTCCAAATTAGGTGAATGTTAGAATATTTGGACCAAGTTGTAATTAGTATAGGATCAGACCTAGAGGATATGTGAAAAAGCCTCTAAACACTCTTGTAATGGATTAAACCGCTTTGACACAAAAACTTGAGAAACTTTTTCTCCTTTTCTCTTCAAAGATTCAAGGTTATCTTCACTCCTCGATTCATAACTTAGATTGGGGTGTGTTGTATCAAGAGATTGTCATTCCTCTTGTAATTCACACTTCAACCCACCTTCTATCAATCCCATAGTTAATCCTAGGTCGAGTATCTCCTCGGGTTTAAACCGCCTCTTCCGCTTAGTTCCATCCTTTTTACCGAGTAGTTAGATCGAGCATTTATCTTCTTCTCAGTCCTATTCATACAGTCTATTCCCTAAGACGAGCTTGATATCCTAGCAACCGGTGCCACATTATGTCTTGAATGGGGTTTTCCATTCATCACCCTCCTTCATACTTACTTGATGGTACCCGCTCTTTAGATCAATCTTGGAGAAGAGTGTTGATGAGGCCCCGGCACTAGCTCAAACATCACTCTGAGAAGAACACGTGGAGGAACCCGAGGACTAACTTGAGGAAGAAAAGAACTCCGAAGCTCCTACCATACCACTGAGGATTTTGAAGAGGAACATCACAAGCGTTTGCAGGACAAGATTCAATGCGTACATACAAGGAGATCTAAGATGCGAGGAGAGCACCTGAGGGCACCCGAGAGATACCGATAGACCTTAGCGCGAGAACAGTGAGCCTAGAAAACTCTTGGGAGCTTACTTTTTTTGGAAGGCATGAGTTGAGTATCTTCACTATTTCGTTGAAGTGAAGACACCCTTAAGACGTCAAGGTATTGTACTCTTTTTCTCCACCTCGGGATTTTTCCACATGGTTTACCGAGGGGGTTTTAATGAGGCAAGATCTCTTGATGCATCACATTCTTTACCATTGTTTATCTTTCTTGGAAATCTCTATGCGGAAATAAGGTAAACAAGGGATGTGATCCTATTGACCAAGATGACATTTATCTAATTAAAATCTTCTTCTTTTTTCCTAAAAACGGTTTAAGTATGTTTTGGTGTTAAAAGAGGTCCAAATTAGGTGAATGTTAGAATATTTGGACCAAGTTGTAATTAGTATAGGATCAGACCTAGAGGATATGTGAAAAAGCCTCTAAACACTCTTGTAATGGATTAAACGGCTTTTACACAAAAACTTGAGAAACTTTTTCTCCTTTTCTCTTCAAAGATTCAAGGTTATCTTCACTCCTCGATTCATAACTTAGATTGGGGTGTGTTGTATCAAGAGATTGTCATTCCTCTTGTAATTCACACTTCAACCCACCTTCTATCAATCCCATAGTTAATCCTAGGTCGAGTATCTCCTCGGGTTTAAACCGCCTCTTCCGCTTAGTTCCATCCTTTTTACCGAGTAGTTAGATCGAGCATTTATCTTCTTCTCAGTCCTATTCATACAGTCTATTCCCTAAGACGAGCTTGATATCCTAGCAACCGGTGCCACATTATGTCTTGAATGGGGTTTTCCATTCATCACCCTCCTTCATACTTACTTGATGGTACCCGCTCTTTAGATCAATCTTGGAGAAGAGTGTTGATGAGGCCCCGGCACTAGCTCAAACATCACTCTGAGAAGAACACGTGGAGGAACCCGAGGACTAACTTGAGGAAGAAAAGAACTCCGAAGCTCCTACCATACCACTGAGGATTTTGAAGAGGAACATCACAAGCGTTTGCAGGACAAGATTCAATGCGTACATACAAGGAGATCTAAGATGCGAGGAGAGCACCTGAGGGCACCCGAGAGATACCGATAGACCTTAGTGTGAGAACAGTGAGCCTAGAAAACTCTTGGGAGCTTACTTTTTTTGGAAGGCATGAGTTGAGTATCTTCACTATTTCGTTGAAGTGAAGACACCCTTAAGACGTCAAGGTATTGTACTCTCTTTCTCCACCTCGGGATTTTTCCACATGGTTTACCGAGGGGGTTTTAATGAGGCAAGATCTCTTGATGCATCACATTCTTTACCATTGTTTATCTTTCTTGGAAATCCCTATGCGCAAATAAGGTAAACAAGGGATGTGATCCTATTGACCAAGATGACATTTATCTAATTAAAGTCTTCTTCTCTTTTCCTAAAAACGGTTTAAGTATGTTTTGGTGTTAAAAGAGGTCCAAATTAGGTGAATGTTAGAATATTTGGACCAAGTTGTAATTAGTATAGGATCAGACCTAGAGGATATGTGAAAAAGCCTCTAAAAACTCTTGTAATGGATTAAACGGCTTTTACACAAAAACTTGAGAAACTTTTTCTCTTTTTTTCTTGGGAGATTCAAGGTTATTCTTCACTCCTCGATTCCTAGCTCAGAGTGGGGTGCGATGTATCAAGAGATTGTCATTCCTCTTGTACTTCACGCTTCAACCCACCTTCTATCAATCCCATAGTTAATCCTAGGTCGAGTATCTCCTCGGATTTAAACCGCCTCTTCCGCTTAGTTCCATCCTTTTTACCGAGTAGTTAGATCGAGCATTTCTCTTCTTCTCAGTCCTATTCATACAGTCTATTCCCTAAGACGAGCTTGATATCCTAGCAATCGGTGCCACATTATGTTTTGAATGGGGTTTTCCATTCATCACCCTCCTTCATACTTACTTGATGGTACCCGCTCTTTAGATCAATCTTGGAGAAGAGTGTTGATGAGGCCCCGGCAATAGCTCAAACATCACTCTGAGAAGAACACGTGGAGGAACCCGAGGACTAACTTGAGGAAGAAAAGAACTCCGAAGCTCCTACCATACCACTGAGGATTTTGAAGAGGAACATCACAAGCGTTTGCAGGACAAGATTCAATGCGTACATACAAGGAGATCTAAGATGCGAGGAGAGCACCTGAGGGCACCCGAGAGATACCGATAGACCTTAGCGCGAGAACAGTGAGCCTAGAAAACTCTTGGGAGCTTACTTTTTTTGGAAGGCATGAGTTGAGTATCTTCACTATTTCGTTGAAGTGAAGACACCCTTAAGACGTCAAGGTATTGTACTCTTTTTCTCCACCTCGGGATTTTTCCACATGGTTTACCGAGGGGGTTTTAATGAGGCAAGATCTCTTGATGCATCACATTCTTTACCATTGTTTATCTTTCTTGGAAATCTCTATGCGGAAATAAGGTAAACAAGGGATGTGATCCTATTGACCAAGATGACATTTATCTAATTAAAATCTTCTTCTTTTTTCCTAAAAACGGTTTAAGTATGTTTTGGTGTTAAAAGAGGTCCAAATTAGGTGAATGTTAGAATATTTGGACCAAGTTGTAATTAGTATAGGATCAGACCTAGAGGATATGTGAAAAAGCCTCTAAACACTCTTGTAATGGATTAAACGGCTTTTACACAAAAACTTGAGAAACTTTTTCTCCTTTTCTCTTCAAAGATTCAAGGTTATCTTCACTCCTCGATTCATAACTTAGATTGGGGTGTGTTGTATCAAGAGATTGTCATTCCTCTTGTAATTCACACTTCAACCCACCTTCTATCAATCCCATAGTTAATCCTAGGTCGAGTATCTCCTCGGGTTTAAACCGCCTCTTCCGCTTAGTTCCATCCTTTTTACCGAGTAGTTAGATCGAGCATTTATCTTCTTCTCAGTCCTATTCATACAGTCTATTCCCTAAGACGAGCTTGATATCCTAGCAACCGGTGCCACATTATGTTTTGAATGGGGTTTTCCAATCATCACCCTCCTTCATACTTACTTGATGGTACCCGCTCTTTAGATCAATCTTGGAGAAGAGTGTTGATGAGGCCCCGGCACTAGCTCAAACATCACTCTGAGAAGAACACGTGGAGGAACCCGAGGACTAACTTGAGGAAGAAAAGAACTCCGAAGCTCCTACCATACCACTGAGGATTTTGAAGAGGAACATCACAAGCGTTTCCAGGACAAGATTCAATGCGTACATACAAGGAGATCTAAGATGCGAGGAGAGCACCTGAGGGCACCCGAGAGATACCGATAGACCTTAGCGCGAGAACAGTGAGCCTAGAAAACTCTTGGGAGCTTACTTTTTTTGGAAGGCATGAGTTGAGTATCTTCACTATTTCGTTGAAGTGAAGACACCCTTAAGACGTCAAGGTATTGTACTCTTTTTCTCCACCTCGGGATTTTTCCACATGGTTTACCGAGGGGGTTTTAATGAG
Organism: Cardamine chenopodiifolia; assembly: GCA_963922655.1. NCBI lineage: Eukaryota > Viridiplantae > Streptophyta > Magnoliopsida > Brassicales > Brassicaceae > Cardamine > Cardamine chenopodiifolia. Next base: position 8,034,154 of record OZ000476.1, on the reverse strand, counting down.
GCAAGATCTCTTGATGCATCACATTCTTTACCATTGTTTATCTTTCTTGGAAATCTCTATGCGGAAATAAGGTAAACAAGGGATGTGATCCTATTGACCAAGATGACATTTATCTAATTAAAATCTTCTTCTTTTTTCCTAAAAACGGTTTAAGTATGTTTTGGTGTTAAAAGAGGTCCAAATTAGGTGAATGTTAGAATATTTGGACCAAGTTGTAATTAGTATAGGATCAGACCTAGAGGATATGTGAAAAAGCCTCTAAACACTCTTGTAATGGATTAAACCGCTTTGACACAAAAACTTGAGAAACTTTTTCTCCTTTTCTCTTCAAAGATTCAAGGTTATCTTCACTCCTCGATTCATAACTTAGATTGGGGTGTGTTGTATCAAGAGATTGTCATTCCTCTTGTAATTCACACTTCAACCCACCTTCTATCAATCCCATAGTTAATCCTAGGTCGAGTATCTCCTCGGGTTTAAACCGCCTCTTCCGCTTAGTTCCATCCTTTTTACCGAGTAGTTAGATCGAGCATTTATCTTCTTCTCAGTCCTATTCATACAGTCTATTCCCTAAGACGAGCTTGATATCCTAGCAACCGGTGCCACATTATGTCTTGAATGGGGTTTTCCATTCATCACCCTCCTTCATACTTACTTGATGGTACCCGCTCTTTAGATCAATCTTGGAGAAGAGTGTTGATGAGGCCCCGGCACTAGCTCAAACATCACTCTGAGAAGAACACGTGGAGGAACCCGAGGACTAACTTGAGGAAGAAAAGAACTCCGAAGCTCCTACCATACCACTGAGGATTTTGAAGAGGAACATCACAAGCGTTTGCAGGACAAGATTCAATGCGTACATACAAGGAGATCTAAGATGCGAGGAGAGCACCTGAGGGCACCCGAGAGATACCGATAGACCTTAGCGCGAGAACAGTGAGCCTAGAAAACTCTTGGGAGCTTACTTTTTTTGGAAGGCATGAGTTGAGTATCTTCACTATTTCGTTGAAGTGAAGACACCCTTAAGACGTCAAGGTATTGTACTCTTTTTCTCCACCTCGGGATTTTTCCACATGGTTTACCGAGGGGGTTTTAATGAGGCAAGATCTCTTGATGCATCACATTCTTTACCATTGTTTATCTTTCTTGGAAATCTCTATGCGGAAATAAGGTAAACAAGGGATGTGATCCTATTGACCAAGATGACATTTATCTAATTAAAATCTTCTTCTTTTTTCCTAAAAACGGTTTAAGTATGTTTTGGTGTTAAAAGAGGTCCAAATTAGGTGAATGTTAGAATATTTGGACCAAGTTGTAATTAGTATAGGATCAGACCTAGAGGATATGTGAAAAAGCCTCTAAACACTCTTGTAATGGATTAAACGGCTTTTACACAAAAACTTGAGAAACTTTTTCTCCTTTTCTCTTCAAAGATTCAAGGTTATCTTCACTCCTCGATTCATAACTTAGATTGGGGTGTGTTGTATCAAGAGATTGTCATTCCTCTTGTAATTCACACTTCAACCCACCTTCTATCAATCCCATAGTTAATCCTAGGTCGAGTATCTCCTCGGGTTTAAACCGCCTCTTCCGCTTAGTTCCATCCTTTTTACCGAGTAGTTAGATCGAGCATTTATCTTCTTCTCAGTCCTATTCATACAGTCTATTCCCTAAGACGAGCTTGATATCCTAGCAACCGGTGCCACATTATGTCTTGAATGGGGTTTTCCATTCATCACCCTCCTTCATACTTACTTGATGGTACCCGCTCTTTAGATCAATCTTGGAGAAGAGTGTTGATGAGGCCCCGGCACTAGCTCAAACATCACTCTGAGAAGAACACGTGGAGGAACCCGAGGACTAACTTGAGGAAGAAAAGAACTCCGAAGCTCCTACCATACCACTGAGGATTTTGAAGAGGAACATCACAAGCGTTTGCAGGACAAGATTCAATGCGTACATACAAGGAGATCTAAGATGCGAGGAGAGCACCTGAGGGCACCCGAGAGATACCGATAGACCTTAGCGTGAGAACAGTGAGCCTAGAAAACTCTTGGGAGCTTACTTTTTTTGGAAGGCATGAGTTGAGTATCTTCACTATTTCGTTGAAGTGAAGACACCCTTAAGACGTCAAGGTATTGTACTCTCTTTCTCCACCTCGGGATTTTTACACATGGTTTACCGAGGGGGTTTTAATGAGGCAAGATCTCTTGATGCATCACATTCTTTATCATTGTTTATCTTTCTTGGAAATCCCTATGCGGAAATAAGGTAAACAAGGGATGTGATCCTATTGACCAAGATGACATTTATCTAATTAAAGTCTCCTTCTCTTTTCCTAAAAACGGTTTAAGTATGTTTTGGTGTTAAAAGAGGTCCAAATTAGGTGAATGTTAGAATATTTGGACCAAGTTGTAATTAGTATAAGATCAGACCTAGAGAATATGTGAAAAAGCCTCTAAACACTCTTGTAATGGATTAAACCGCTTTTACACAAAAACTTGAGAAACTTTTTCTCCTTTTCTCTTCAAAGATTCAAGGTTATCTTCACTCCTCGATTCCTAGCTTAGAGTGGGGTGTGTTGTATCAAGAGATTGTCATTCCTCTTGTAATTCATGCTTCAACCCACCTTCTATCAATCCCATAGTTAATCCTAGGTCGAGTATCTCCTCGGGTTTAAACCGCCTCTTCCGCTTAGTTCCATCCTTTTTACCGAGTAGTTAGATCGAGCATTTATCTTCTTTTCAGTCCTATTCATACAGTCTATTCCCTAAGACGAGCTTGATATCCTAGCAACCGGTGATGTGATCCTATTGACCAAGATGACATTTACCTAATTAAAGTCTTCTTATCTTTTCCTAACAACGGTTTAAGTATGTTTTGGTTTTAAAAGAGGTCCAAATTAGTTGAATGTTAGAATATTTGGACCAAGTCGTAATTAGTATAAGATCAGACCTAGAGGATATGTGAAAAAACCTCTAAAAACTCTTGTAATGGATTAAACCGCTTTTACACAAAAACTTGAGAAACTTTTTCTTCTTTTTTCTTGAGAGATTCAAGGTTATTCTTCACTCCTCGATTCCTAGCTCAGAGTGGGGTGCGTTGTATCAAGAGATTGCCACTCCTTTTGTGGTTCACGCTTCAACCCACCTTCTATCAATCCCATAGTTAATCCTAGGTCGAGTATCTCCTCGGGTTTAAACCACCTCTTCCGCTTAGTTCCATCCTTTTTACCGAGTAGTTAGATCGAGCATTTCTCTTCTTCACAGTCCTATTCATACAGTCTATTCCCTAAGACGAGCTTGATATCTTAGCAACCGCTGCCATATCATGTTTTGAATGGGCTTTTCCATTCACCACCCTCCTTCATACTTACTTGATGGTACACGCTCTTTAGATCAATCTTGGAGAAGAGTGTTGATGAGGCCCCAGCACTAGCCCAAGCATCACTCTGAGAAGAACACGTGGAGGAACCCGAGGACTAACTTGAGGAAGAGAAGAACTCCGAAGCTCCTACCTTACCACTGAGGATTATGAAGAGGACCATCACAAGCGTCTACAGGACAAGATTCAATGCATACGTACAAGGAGCTCTAAGATGCGAGGAGAGCACCTGAGGGCACCCGAGAGATACCGATAGACCTTATCGCGAGAGCAGTGAGCCTAGAAAACTCTTGGGAGCTTACTTTTTTCGGATGGCACGAGTTTAGTATCTTCACTATTTCGTTGAAGTGAAGACACCCTTAAGACGTCAAGGTATTGTACTCTTTTTCTCCACCTCGGGATTTTTCCACATGGTTTACCGAGGGGGTTTTTAATGAGGCAAGATCTCTTGATGCATCACATTCTTTACCATTGTTTATCTCTCTTGGAAATCCCGATGCGGAAATAAGGTAAACAAGGGATGTGATCCTATTGACCAAGATGAGGTTTATCTAATTAGTTGAATGTTAGAATATTTGGACCAAGTCGTAATTAGTATAAGATCAGACCTATAGGATATGTGAAAAAACCGCTAAAAACTCTTGTAATGGATTAAACCGCTTTTACACAAAAACTTGAGAAACTTTTTCTTCTTTTTTCTTGAGAGATTTAAGGTTATTCTTCACTCCTTGATTCCTAACTCAGAGTGGGGTGTGTTGTATCAAGAGATTGCCACTCCTTTTGTGGTTCACGCTTTAACCCACCTTCTATCAATCCCATAGTTAATCCTAGGTCGAGTATCTCCTCGGGTTTAAACCACCTCTTTCGCTTAGTTCCATCGTTTTTACCGAGTAGTTAGATCGAGCATTTCTCTTCTTCTCAGTCCTATTCATACAGTCTATTCCCTAAGACGAGCTTGATATCTTAGCAACCACTGCCATATCATGTTGTGAATGGGCTTTTCCATTCACCACCCTCCTTCATACTTACTTGATGGTACTCGCTCTTTAGATCAATCTTGGAAAAGAGTGTTGATGAGGCCCCAGCACTAGCTCAAGCATCACTCTGAGAAGAACACGTGGAGGAACCCGAGGACTAACTTGAGGAAGAGAAGAACTCCGAAGCTCCTACCTTAGCACTGAGGATTATGAAGTGGACCATCACAAGCGTCTACAGGACAAGATTCAATGCATACATACAAGGAGCTCTAATATGCGAGGAGAGCACCTGAGGGCACCCGAGAGATACCGATAGACCTTATCGCGAGAGCAGTGAGCCTAGAAAACTCTTGGGAGCTTACTTTTTTTGGTTGGCACGAGTTTAGTATCTTCACTATTTCGTTGAAGTGAAGACACCCTTAAGACGTCAAGGTATTGTACTCTTTTTCTCCACCTCGGGATTTTTCCACATGGTTTACCGAGGGGGTTTTTAATGAGGCAAGATCTCTTGATGCATCACATTCTTTACCATTGTTTATCTTTCTTGGAAATCCCTATGCAGAAATAAGGTAAACAAGGGATGTGATCCTATTGACCAAGATGACATTTATTTAATTAAAGTCTTCTTATCTTTTCCTAAAAACGGTTTAAGTATGTTTTGGTTTTAAAAGAGGTCCAAATTAGTTGAATGCTAGAATATTTGGACAGAGTCGTAATTAGTATAAGATCAGACCTATAGGATATGTGAAAAAACCTCTAAAAACTCTTGTAATGGATTAAACCGCTTTTACACAAAAACTTGAGAAACTTTTTCTCCTTTTTTCTTGAGAGATTCAAGGTTATTCTTCACTCCTCGATTCCTAGCTCAGAGTGGGGTGCGTTGTATCAAGAGATTGCCACTCCTTTTGTGGTTCACGCTTCAACCCACCTTCTATCAATCCCATAGTTAATCCTAGGTCGAGTATCTCCTCGGGTTTAAACCACCTCTTCCGCTTAGTTCCATCCTTTTTACCGAGTAGTTAGATCGAGCATTTCTCTTCTTCTCAGTCCTATTCATACAGTCTATTCCCTAAGACGAGCTTGATATCTTAGCAACCGGTGCCATATCATGTTTTGAATGGGCTTTTCCATTCACCACCCTCCTTCATACTTACTTGATGGTACCCGCTCTTTAGATCAATCCTGGAGAAGATTGTTGATGAGGCCCCGACACTAGCTCAAGCATCACTCTGAGAAGAACACGTGGAGGAACCCGAGGACTAACCTGAGGAAGAGAAGAACTCCTTACCTCCTACCTTACCACTGAGGATTATGAAGAGGACCATCACAAGCGTCTACAAGACAAGATTCAATGCATACATACAAGGAGCTCTAAGATGCGAGGAGAGCACCTGAGGGCACCCGAGAGATACCGATAGACCTTATCGCGAGAGCAGTGAGCCTAGAAAACTCTTGGGAGCTTACTTTTTTTGGTTGGCACGAGTTTAGTATCTTCACTATTTCGTTGAAGTGAAGACACCCTTAAGACGTCAAGGTATTGTACTCCTTTTCTCCACCTCGGGATTTTTCCACATGGTTTACCGAGGGGGTTTTTAATGAGGCAAGATCTCTTGATGCATCACATTCTTTACCATTGTTTATCTTTCTTGGAAATCCCTATGCGGAAATAAGGTAAACAAGGGATGTGATCCTATTGACCAAGATGACATTTATCTAATTAAAGTCATCTTATCTTTTCCTAAAAACGGTTTAAGTATGTTTTGGTTTTAAAAGAGGTCCAAATTAGTTGAATGTTAGAATATTTGGACCAAGTCGTAATTAGTATAAGATCAGACCTAGAGGATATGTGAAAAAACCTCTAAAAACTCTTGTAATGGATTAAACTGCTTTTACACAAAAACTTGAGAAACTTTTTCTCCTTTGTTCTTGAGAGATTCAAGGTTATTCTTCACTCCTCGATTCCTAGCTCAGAGTGGGGTGCGTTGTATCAAGAGATTGCCACTCCTTTTGTGGTTCACGCTTCAACCCACCTTCTATCAATCCCATAGTTAATCCTAGGTCGAGTATCTCCTCGGGTTTAAACCACCTCTTCCGCTTAGTTCCATCCTTTTTACCGAGTAGTTAGATAGAGCATTTCTCTTCTTCTCAGTCCTATTCATACAGTCTATTACCTAAGACGAGCTTGATATCTTAGCAACCGGTGCCATATCATGTTTTGAATGGGCTTTTCCATTCACCACCCTCCTTCATACTTACTTGATGGTACCCGCTCTTTAGATCAATCTTGGAGAAGAGTGTTGATGAGGCCCCAGCACTAGCTCAAGCATCACTCTGAGAAGAACACGTGGAGGAACCCGAGGACTAACTTGAGGAAGAGAAGAACTCCGAAGCTCCTACCTTAGCACTGAGGATTATGAAGTGGACCATCACAAGCGTCTACAGGACAAGATTCAATGCATACATACAAGGAGCTCTAAGATGCGAGGAGAGCACCTGAGGGCACCCGAGAGATACCGATAGACCTTATCGCTAGAGCAGTGAGCCTAGAAAACTCTTGGGAGCTTACTTTTTTTGGTTGGCACGAGTTTAGTATCTTCACTATTTCGTTGAAGTGAAGACACCCTTAAGACGTCAAGGTATTGTACTCTTTTTCTCCACCTCGGGATTTTTCCACATGGTTTACCGAGGGGGTTTTTAATGAGGCAAGATCTCTTGATGCATCACATTCTTTACCATTGTTTATCTTTCTTGGAAATCCCTATGCGGAAATAAGGTAAACAAGGGATGTGATCCTATTGACCAAGATGACATTTATCTAATTAAAGTCTTCTTATCTTTTCCTAAAAACGGTTTAAGTATGTTTTGGTTTTAAAAGAGGTCCAAATTAGTTGAATGCTGGAATATTTGGACCAAGTCGTAATTCGTATAAGATCAGACCTAGAGGATATGTGAAAAAACCTCTAAAAACTCTTGTAATGGATTAAACCGCTTTTACACAAAAACTTGAGAAACTTTTTCTCCTTTTTTCTTGAGAGATTCAAGGTTATTCTTCACTCCTCGATTCCTAGCTCAGAGTGGGGTGCGTTGTATCAAGAGATTGCCACTCCTTTTGTGGTTCACGCTTCAACCCACCTTCTATCAATCCCATAGTTAATCCTAGGTCGAGTATCTCCTCGGGTTTAAACCACCTCTTCCGCTTAGTTCCATCCTTTTTACCGAGTAGTTAGATCGAGCATTTCTCTTCTTCTCAGTCCTATTCATACAGTCTATTCCCTAAGACGAGCTTGATATCTTAGCAACCGGTGCCATATCATGTTTTGAATGGGCTTTTCCATTCACCACCCTCCTTCATACTTACTTGATGGTACCCGCTCTTTAGATCAATCTTGGAGAAGAGTGTTGATGAGGCCCCAGCACTAGCTCAAGCATCACTCTGAGAAGAACACGTGGAGGAACCCGAGGACTAACCTGAGGAAGAGAAGAACTCCGAACCTCCTACCTTACCACTGAGGATTATGAAGAGGACCATCACAAGCGTCTACAAGACAAGATTCAATGCATACATACAAGGAGCTCTAAGATGCGAGGAGAGCACCTGAGGGCACCCGAGAGATACCGATAGACCTTATCGCGAGAGCAGTGAGCCTAGAAAACTCTTGGGAGCTTACTTTTTTTGGTTGGCACGAGTTTAGTATCTTCTTTATTTCGTTGAAGTGAAGACACCCTTAAGACGTCAAGGTATTGTACTCTTTTTCTCCACCTCGGGATTTTTCCACATGGTTTACCGAGGGGGTTTTTAATGAGGCAAGATCTCTTGATGCATCACATTCTTTACCATTGTTTATCTTTCTTGGAAATCCCTATTCGGAAATAAGGTAAACAAGGGATGTGATCCTATTGACCAAGATGACATTTATCTAATTAAAGTCTTCTTATCTTTTCCTAAAAACGGTTTAAGTATGTTTTGGTTTTAAAAGAGGTCCAAATTAGTTGAATGCTAGAATATTTGGACCAAGTCGTAATTAGTATAAGATCAGACCTAGAGGATATGTGAAAAAACCTCTAAAAACTCTTGTAATGGATTAAACCGCTTTTACACAAAAACTTGAGAAACTTTTTCTCCTTTGTTCTTGAAAAACCGATTCAAGGTTATTCTTCACTCCTCGATTCCTAGCTCAGAGTGGGGTGCGTTGTATCAAGAGATTGCCACTCCTTTTGTGGTTCACGCTTCAACCCACCTTCTATCAATCCCATAGTTAATCCTAGGTCGAGTATCTCCTCGGGTTTAAACCACCTCTTCCGCTTAGTTCCATCCTTTTTACCGAGTAGTTAGATCGAGCATTTCTCTTCTTCTCAGTCCTATTCATACAGTCTATTCCCTAAGACGAGCTTGATATCTTAGCAACCGGTGCCATATCATGTTTTGAATGGGCTTTTCCATTCACCACCCTCCTTCATACTTACTTCATGGTACCCGCTCTTTAGATCAATCTTGGAGAAGAGTGTTGATGAGGCCCCAGCACTAGCTCAAGCATCACTCTGAGAAGAACACGTGGAGGAACCCGAGGACTAACTTGAGGAAGAGAAGAACTCCGAAGCTCCTACCTTAGCACTGAGGATTATGAAGTGGACCATCACAAGCGTCTACAGGACAAGATTCAATGCATACATACAAGGAGCTCTAAGATGCGAGGAGAGCACCTGAGGGCACCCGAGAGATACCGATAGACCTTATCGCGAGAGCAGTGAGCCTAGAAAACTCTTGGGAGCTTACTTTTTTTTGTTGGCACAAGTTTAGTATCTTCACTATTTCGTTGAAGTGTAGACACCCTTAAGACGTCAAGGTATTGTACTCTTTTTCTCCACCTCGGGATTTTTCCACATGGTTTACCTAGGGGGTTTTTAATGAGGCAAGATCTCTTGATGCATCACATTCTTTACCATTGTTTATCTTTCTTGGAAATCCCTATGCGGAAATAAGGTAAACAAGGGATGTGATCCTATTGACCAAGATGACATTTATCTAATTAAAGTCTACTTATCTTTTCCTAAAAACGGTTTAAGTATGTTTTGGTTTTAAAAGAGGTCCAAATTAGTTGAATGTTAGAATATTTGGACCAAGTCGTAATTAGTATAAGATCAGACCTAGAGGATATGTGAAAAAACCTCTAAAAACTCTTGTAATGGATTAAACCGCTTTTACACAAAAACTTGAGAAACTTTTTCTCCTTTGTTCTTGAAAAACCGATTCAAGGTTATTCTTCACTCCTCGATTCCTAGCTCAGAGTGGGGTGCGTTGTATCAAGAGATTGCCACTCCTTTTATGGTTCACGCTTCAACCCACCTTCTATCAATCCCATAGTTAATCCTAGGTCGAGTATCTCCTCGGGTTTAAACCACCTCTTCCGCTTAGTTCCATCCTTTTTACCGAGTAGTTAGATAGAGCATTTCTCTTCTTCTCAGTCCTATTCATACAGTCTATTCCCTAAGGCGAGCTTGATATCTTAGCAACCGGTGCCATATCATGTTCTGAATGGGCTTTTCCATTCACCACCCTCCTTCATACTTACTTGATGGTACCCGCTCTTAAGATCAATCTTGGAGAAGAATGTTGATGAGGCCAATGCACTAGCTCAAGCATTACTCTGAGAAGAACACGTGGAGGAACCCGAGGACTAACTTGAGGAAGAGAAGAACTCCGAAGCTCCTACCTTACCACTGAGGATTATGAAGAGGACCATCACAAGCGTCTACAGGACAAGATTCAATGCATACATACAAGGAGCTCTAAGATGCGAGGAGAGCACCTGAGGGCACCCGAGAGATACCGATAGACCTTATCGCGAGAGCAGTGAGCCTAGAAAACTCTTGGGAGCTTATTTTTTTTGGTTGGCACGAGTTTAGTATCTTCACTATTTCGTTGAAGTGAAGACACCCTTAAAACGTCAAGGTATTGTACTCTCTTTCTCCACCTCGGGATTTTTCCACATGGTTTACCTAGGGGGTTTTTAATGAGGCAAGATCTCTTGATGCATCACATTCTTTACCATTGTTTATCTTTCTTGGAAATCCCTATGCGGAAATAAGGTAAACAAGGGATGTGATCCTATTGACCAAGATGACATTTATCTAATTAAAGTCTTCTTATCTTTTCCTAAAAACGGTTTAAGTATGTTTTGGTTTTAAAAGAGGTCCAAATTAGTTGAATGTTAGAATATTTGGACCAAGTCGTAATTAGTATAAGATCAGACCTAGAGGATATGTGAAAAAACCTCTAAAAACTCTTGTAATGGATTAAACCGCTTTTACACAAAAACTTGAGAAACTTTTTCTCCTTTGTTCTTGAAAAACCGATTCAAGGTTATTCTTCACTCCTTGATTCCTAGCTCAGAGTGGGGTGCGTTGTATCAAGAGATTGCCACTCCTTTTGTGGTTCACGCTTCAACCCACCTTCTATCAATCCCATAGTTAATCCTAGGTCGAGTATCTCCTCGGGTTTAAACCACCTCTTCCGCTTAGTTCCATCCTTTTTACCGAGTAGTTAGATAGAGCATTTCTCTTCTTCTCAGTCCTATTCATACAGTCTATTCCCTAAGACGAGCTTGATATCTTAGCAACCGGTGCCATATCATGTTTTGAATGGTCTTTTCCATTCACCACCCTCCTTCATACTTACTTAATGGTACCCGCTCTTTAGATCAATCTTGGAGAAGAGTGTTGATGAGGCCCCAGCACTAGCTCAAGCATCACTCTGAGAAGAACACGTGGAGGAACCCGAGGACTAACTTGAGGAAGAGAAGAACTCCGAAGCTCCTACCTTAGCACTAAGGATTATGAAGTGGACCATCACAAGCGTCTACAGGACAAGATTCAATGCATACATACAAGGAGCTCTAAGATGCGAGGAGAGCACCTGAGGGCACCCGAGAGATACCGATAGACCTTATCGCGAGAGCAGTGAGCCTAGAAAACTCTTGGGAGCTTACTTTTTTTGGTTGGCACGAGTTTAGTATCTTTACTATTTCGTTGAAGTGAAGACACCCTTAAGACGTCAAGGTATTGTACTCTTTTTCTCCACCTCGGGATTTTTCCACATGGTTTACCGAGGGGGTTTTTAATGAGGCAAGATCTCTTGATGCATCACATTCTTTACCATTGTTTATCTTTCTTGGAAATCCCTATGCGGAAATAAGGTAAACAAGGGATGTGATCCTATTGACCAAGATGACATTTATCTAATTAAAGTCTTCTTATCTTTTCCTAAAAACGGTTTAAGTATGTTTTGGTTTTAAAAGAGGTCCAAATTAGTTGAATGTTAGAATATTTGGACCAAGTCGTAATTAGTATAAGATCAGACCTAGAGGATATGTGAAAAAACCTCTAAAAACTCTTGTAATGGATTAAACTGCTTTTACACAAAAACTTGAGAAACTTTTTCTCCTTTGTTCTTGAGAGATTCAAGGTTATTCTTCACTCCTCGATTCCTAGCTCAGAGTGGGGTGCGTTGTATCAAGAGATTGCCACTCCTTTTGTGGTTCATGCTTCAACCCACCTTCTATCAATCCCATAGTTAATCCTAGGTCGTGTATCTCCTCGGGTTTAAACCACCTCTTCCGCTTAGTTCCATCCTTTTTACCGAGTAGTTAGATCGAGCATTTCTCTTCTTCTCAGTCCTGTTCATACAGTCTATTCCCTAAGGCGAGCTTGATATCTTAGCAACCGGTGCCATATCATGTTTTGAATGGGCTTTTCCATTCACCACCCTCCTTCATACTTACTTGATGGTACCCGCTCTTTAGATCAATCTTGGAGAAGAGTGTTGATTAGGCCCCAGCACTAGCTCAAGCATCACTCTGAGAAGAACACGTGGAGGAACCCGAGGACTAACTTGAGGAAGAGAAGAACTCCGAACCTCCTACCTTACCACTGAGGATTATGAAGAGGACCATCACAAGCGTCTACAGGACAAGATTCAATGCATACATACAAGGAGCTCTAAGATGCGAGGAGAGGACCTAAGGGCACCCGAGAGATACCGAGAGACCTTATCGCGAGAGCAGTGAGCCTAGAAAACTCTTGGGAGCTTACTTTTTTTGGTTGGCACGAGTTTAGTATCTTTACTATTTCGTTGAAGTGAAGACACCCTTAAGACGTCAAGGTATTGTACTCTTTTTCTCCACCTCGGGATTTTTCCACATGGTTTACCGAGGGGGTTTTTAATGAGGCAAGATCTCTTGATGCATCACATTCTTTACCATTGTTTATCTTTCTTGGAAATCCCTATGCGGAAATAAGGTAAACAAGGGATGTGATCCTATTGACCAAGATGACATTTATCTAATTAAAGTCTTCTTATCTTTTCCTAAAAACGGTTTAAGTATGTTTTGGTTTTAAAAGAGGTCCAAATTAGTTGAATGTTAGAATATTTGGACCAAGTCGTAATTAGTATAAGATCAGACCTAGAGGATATGTGAAAAAACCTCTAAAAACTCTTGTAATGGATTAAACTGCTTTTACACAAAAACTTGAGAAACTTTTTCTCCTTTGTTCTTGAGAGATTCAAGGTTATTCTTCACTCCTCGATTCCTAGCTCAGAGTGGGGTGCGTTGTATCAAGAGATTGCCACTCCTTTTGTGGTTCATGCTTCAACCCACCTTCTATCAATCCCATAGTTAATCCTAGGTCGTGTATCTCCTCGGGTTTAAACCACCTCTTCCGCTTAGTTCCATCCTTTTTACCGAGTAGTTAGATCGAGCATTTCTCTTCTTCTCAGTCCTGTTCATACAGTCTATTCCCTAAGGCGAGCTTGATATCTTAGCAACCGGTGCCATATCATGTTTTGAATGGGCTTTTCCATTCACCACCCTCCTTCATACTTACTTGATGGTACCCGCTCTTTAGATCAATCTTGGAGAAGAGTGTTGATTAGGCCCCAGCACTAGCTCAAGCATCACTCTGAGAAGAACACGTGGAGGAACCCGAGGACTAACTTGAGGAAGAGAAGAACTCCGAAGCTCCTACCTTACCACTGAGGATTATGAAGAGGACCATCACAAGCGTCTACAGGACAAGATTCAATGCATACATACAAGGAGCTCTAAGATGCGAGGAGAGCACCTGAGGGCACCCGAGAGATACCGATAGACCTTATCGCGAGAGCAGTGAGCCTAGAAAACTCTTGGGAGCTTACTTTTTTTGGATGGCACGAGTATTGTATCTTCACTATTTCGTTGAAGTGAAGACACCCTTAAGACGTCAAGGTATTGTACTCTTTTTCTCCACCTCGGGATTTTTCCACATGGTTTACCGACGGGGTTTTTAATGAGGCAAGATCTCTTGATGCATCACATTGTTTATCTTTCTTGGAAATCCCTATGCGGAAATAAGGTAAACAAGGGATGTGATCCTATTGACCAAGATGACATTTATCTAATTAAAGTCTTCTTATCTTTTCCTATAAACGGTTTAAGTATGTTTTGGTTTTAAAAGAGGTCCAAATTAGTTGAATGTTAGAATATTTGGACCAAGTTGTAATTAGTATAAGATCAGACCTACAGGATATGTATAAAAACCTCTAAAAACTCTTGTAATGGATTAAACCGCTTTTACACAAAAACTTGAGAAACTTTTTCTCCTTTGTTCTTGAGAGATTCAAGGTTATTCTTCACTCCTCGATTCCTAGCTCAGAGTGGGGTGCGTTGTATCAAGAGATTGCCACTCCTTTTGTGGTTCACGCTTCAACCCACCTTCTATCAATCCCATAGTTAATCCTAGGTCGAGTATCTCCTCGGGTTTAAACCACCTCTTCCGCTTAGTTCCATCCTTTTTACCGAGTAGTTAGATCGAGCATTTCTCTTCTTCTCAGTCCTGTTCATACAGTCTATTCCCTAAGGCAAGCTTGATATCTTAGCAACCGGTGCCATATCATGTTTTGAATGGGCTTTTCCATTCACCACACTCCTTCATACTTACTTGATGGTACCCGCTCTTTAGATCAATCTTGGAGAAGAGTGTTGATGAGGCCCAAGCACTAGCTCAAGCATCACTCTGAGAAGAACACGTGGAGGAACCCGAGGACTAACTTGAGGAAGAGAAGAACTCCGAAGCTCCTACCTTACCACTGAGGATTATGAAGAGGACCATCACAAGCGTCTACAGGACAAGATTTAATGCATACATACAAGGAGCTCTAAGATGCGAGGAGAGCACCTGCGGGCACCCGAGAGATACCGATAGACCTTATCGCGAGAGCAGTGAGCCTAGAAAACTCTTGGGAGCTTACTTTTTTTGGATGGCACGAGTATTGTATCTTCACTATTTCGTTGAAGTGAAGACACCCTTAACAGGTCAAGGTATTGTACTCTTTTTCTCCACCTTGGGATTTTTCCACATGGTTTACCGATGGGGTTTTTAATGAGGCAAGATCTCTTGATGCATCACATTCTTTACCATTTTTTATCTTTCTTGGAACTCCCTATGCGGAAATAAGGTAAACAAGGGATGTGATCCTATTGACCAAGATGACATTTATCTAATTAAAGTCTTCTTATCTTTTCCTAAAAACGGTTTAAGTATGTTTTGGGTTTAAAAGAGGTCCAAATTAGTTGAATGTTAGAATATTTGGACCAAGTTGTAATTAGTATAAGATCAGACCTAGAGGTTATGTGAAAAAACCTCTAAAAACTCTTGTAATGGATTAAACCGCTTTTACACAAAAACTTGAGAAACTTTTTCTCCTTTGTTCTTGAGAGATTCAAGGTTATTCTTCACTCCTCGATTCCTAGCTCAGAGTGGGGTGCGTTGTATCAAGAGATTGCCATTCCTTTTGTGGTTCACGCTTCAACCCACCTTCTATCAATCCCATAGTTAATCCTAGGTCGAGTATCTCCTCGGGTTTAAACCACCTCTTCCGCTTAGTTCCATCCTTTTTACCGAGTAGTTAGATCGAGCATTTCTCTTCTTCTCAGTCCTATTCATACAGTCTATTCCTTAAGGCGAGCTTGATATCTTAGCAACCGGTGCCATATCATGTTTTGAATGCGCTTTTCCATTCACCACCCTCCTTCATACTAACTTGATGGTACCCGCTCTTTAGATCAATCTTGGAGAAGAGTGTTGATGAGGCCCCAGCACTAGCTCAAGCATCACTCTGAGAAGAACACGTGGAGGAACCCGAGGACTAACTTGAGGAAGAGAAGAACTTCGAAGCTCCTACCTTACCACTGAGGATTATGAAGAGGACCATCACAAGCGTCTACAGGACAAGATTCAATGCATACATACAAGGAGCTCTAAGATGCGAGGAGAGCACCTGAGGGCACCCGAGAGATACCGATAGACCTTATCGCGAGAGCAGTGAGCCTAGAAAACTCTTGGGAGCTTACTTTTTTTGGATGGCACGAGTATTGTATCTTCACTATTTCGTTGAAGTGAAGACACCCTTAAGACGTCAAGGTATTGTACTCTTTTTCTCCACCTCGGGATTTTTCCACATGGTTTACCGACGGGGTTTTTAATGAGGCAAGATCTCTTGATGCATCACATTGTTTATCTTTCTTGGAAATCCCTATGCGGAAATAAGGTAAACAAGGGATGTGATCCTATTGACCAAGATGACATTTATCTAATTAAAGTCTTCTTATCTTTTCCTATAAACGGTTTAAGTATGTTTTGGTTTTAAAAGAGGTCCAAATTAGTTGAATGTTAGAATATTTGGACCAAGTTGTAATTAGTATAAGATCAGACCTACAGGATTTGTAAAAAAACCTCTAAAAACTCTTGTAATGGATTAAACCGCTTTTACACAAAAACTTGAGAAACTTTTTCTCCTTTGTTCTTGAGAGATTCAAGGTTATTCTTCACTCCTCGATTCCTAGCTCAGAGTGGGGTGCGTTGTATCAAGAGATTGCCACTCCTTTTGTGGTTCACGCTTCAACCCACCTTCTATCAATCCCATAGTTAATCCTAGGTCGAGTATCTCCTCGGGTTTAAACCACCTCTTCCGCTTAGTTCCATCCTTTTTACCGAGTAGTTAGATCGAGCATTTCTCTTCTTCTCAGTCCTATTCATACAGTTTATTCCTTAAGGCGAGCTTGATATCTTAGCAACCGGTGCCATATCATGTTTTGAATGCGCTTTTCCATTCACCACCCTCCTTCATACTTACTTGATGGTACCCGCTCTTTAGATCAATCTTGGAGAAGAGTGTTGATGAGGCCCAAGCACTAGCTCAAGCATCACTCTGAGAAGAACACGTGGAGGAACCCGAGGACTAACTTGAGGAAGAGAAGAACTTCGAAGCTCCTACCTTACCACTGAGGATTATGAAGAGGACCATCACAAGCGTCTACAAGACAAGATTCAATGCATACATACAAGGAGCTCTAAGATGCGAGGAGAGCACCTGAGGGCACCCGAGAGATACCGATAGACCTTATCGCGAGAGCAGTGAGCCTAGAAAACTCTTGGGAGCTTACTTTTTTTGGATGGCACGAGTATTGTATCTTCACTATTTCGTTGAAGTGAAGACACCCTTAAGACGTCAAGGTATTGTACTCTTTTTCTCCACCTCGGGATTTTTCCACATGGTTTACCGACGGGGTTTTTAATGAGGCAAGATCTCTTGATGCATCACATTGTTTATCTTTCTTGGAAATCCCTATGCGGAAATAAGGTAAACAAGGGATGTGATCCTATTGACCAAGATGACATTTATCTAATTAAAGTCTTCTTATCTTTTCCTATAAACGGTTTAAGTATGTTTTGGTTTTAAAAGAGGTCCAAATTAGTTGAATGTTAGAATATTTGGACCAAGTTGTAATTAGTATAAGATCAGACCTACAGGATTTGTAAAAAAACCTCTAAAAACTCTTGTAATGGATTAAACCGCTTTTACACAAAAACTTGAGAAACTTTTTCTCCTTTGTTCTTGAGAGATTCAAGGTTATTCTTCACTCCTCGATTCCTAGCTCAGAGTGGGGTGCGTTGTATCAAGAGATTGCCACTCCTTTTGTGGTTCACGCTTCAACCCACCTTCTATCAATCCCATAGTTAATCCTAGGTCGAGTATCTCCTCGGGTTTAAACCACCTCTTCCGCTTAGTTCCATCCTTTTTACCGAGTAGTTAGATCGAGCATTTCTCTTCTTCTCAGTCCTATTCATACAGTTTATTCCTTAAGGCGAGCTTGATATCTTAGCAACCGGTGCCATATCATGTTTTGAATGCGCTTTTCCATTCACCACCCTCCTTCATACTTACTTGATGGTACCCGCTCTTTAGATCAATCTTGGAGAAGAGTGTTGATGAGGCCCAAGCACTAGCTCAAGCATCACTCTGAGAAGAACACGTGGAGGAACCCGAGGACTAACTTGAGGAAGAGAAGAACTTCGAAGCTCCTACCTTACCACTGAGGATTATGAAGAGGACCATCACAAGCGTCTACAAGACAAGATTCAATGCATACATACAAGGAGCTCTAAGATGCGAGGAGAGCACCTGAGGGCACCCGAGAGATACCGATAGACCTTATCGCGAGAGCAGTGAGCCTAGAAAACTCTTGGGAGCTTACTTTTTTTGGATGGCACGAGTATTGTATCTTCACTATTTCGTTGAAGTGAAGACACCCTTAAGACGTCAAGGTATTGTACTCTTTTTCTCCACCTCGGGATTTTTCCACATGGTTTACCGACGGGGTTTTTAATGAGGCAAGATCTCTTGATGCATCACATTGTTTATCTTTCTTGGAAATCCCTATGCGGAAATAAGGTAAACAAGGGATGTGATCCTATTGACCAAGATGACATTTATCTAATTAAAGTCTTCTTATCTTTTCCTATAAACGGTTTAAGTATGTTTTGGTTTTAAAAGAGGTCCAAATTAGTTGAATGTTAGAATATTTGGACCAAGTTGTAATTAGTATAAGATCAGACCTACAGGATTTGTATAAAAACCTCTAAAAACTCTTGTAATGGATTAAACCGCTTTTACACAAAAACTTGAGAAACTTTTTCTCCTTTGTTCTTGAGAGATTCAAGGTTATTCTTCACTCCTCGATTCCTAGCTCAGAGTGGGGTGCGTTGTATCAAGAGATTGCCACTCCTTTTGTAGTTCACGCTTCAACCCACCTTCTATCAATCCCATAGTTAATCCTAGGTCGAGTATCTCCTCGGGTTTAAACCACCTCTTCCGCTTAGTTCCATCCTTTTTACCGAGTAGTTAGATCGAGCATTTCTCTTCTTCTCAGTCCTATTCATACAGTCTATTCCTTAAGGCGAGCTTGATATCTTAGCAACCGGTGCCATATCATGTTTTGAATGCGCTTTTCCATTCACCACCCTCCTTCATACTTACTTGATGGTACCCGCTCTTTAGATCAATCTTGGAGAAGAGTGTTGATGAGGCCCCAGCACTAGCTCAAGCATCACTCTGAGAAGAACACGTGGAGGAACCCGAGGACTAACTTTAGGAAGAGAAGAACTTCGAAGCTCCTACCTTACCACTGAGGATTATGAAGAGGACCATCACAAGCGTCTACAGGACAAGATTCAATGCATACATACAAGGAGCTCTAAGATGCGAGGAGAGCACCTGAGGGCACCCGAGAGATACCGATAGACATTATCGCGAGAGCAGTGAGCCTAGAAAACTCTTGGGAGCTTACTTTTTTTGGATGGCACGAGTATTGTATCTTCACTATTTCGTTGAAGTGAAGACACCCTTAAGACGTCAAGGTATTGTACTCTTTTTCTCCACCTCGGGATTTTTCCACATGGTTTACCGACGGGGTTTTTAATGAGGCAAGATCTCTTGATGCATCACATTGTTTATCTTTCTTGGAAATCCCTATGCGGAAATAAGGTAAACAAGGGATGTGATCCTATTGACCAAGATGACATTTATCTAATTAAAGTCTTCTTATCTTTTCCTATAAACGGTTTAAGTATGTTTTGGTTTTAAAAGAGGTCCAAATTAGTTGAATGTTAGAATATTTGGACCAAGTTGTAATTCGTATAAGACCAGACCTAGAGGATATGTGAAAAAGCCTCTAAAAACTCTTGTAATGGATTAAACCGCTTTTACACAAAAACTTGAGAAACTTTTTCTCCTTTGTTCTTGAGAGATTCAAGGTTATTCTTCACTCCTCGATTCCTAGCTCAGAGTGGGGTGCGTTGTATCAAGAGATTGCCACTCCTTTTGTGGTTCACGCTTCAACCCACCTTCTATCAATCCCATAGTTAATCCTAGGTCGAGTATCTCCTCGGGTTTAAACCACCTCTTCCGCTTAGTTCCATCCTTTTTACCGAGTAGTTAGATCGAGCATTTCTCTTCTTCTCAGTCCTATTCATACAGTCTATTCCTTAAGGCGAGCTTGATATCTTAGCAACCGGTGCCATATCATGTTTTGAATGCGCTTTTCCATTCACCACCCTCCTTCATACTTACTTGATGGTACCCGCTCTTTAGATCAATCTTGGAGAAGAGTGTTGATGAGGCCCCAGCACTAGCTCAAGCATCACTCTGAGAAGAACACGTGGAGGAACCCGAGGACTAACTTGAGGAAGAGAAGAACTTCGAAGCTCCTACCTTACCACTGAGGATTATGAAGAGGACCATCACAAGCGTCTACAGGACAAGATTCAATGCATACATACAAGGAGCTCTAAGATGCGAGGAGAGCACCTGAGGGCACCCGAGAGATACCGATAGACCTTATCGCGAGAGCAGTGAGCCTAGAAAACTCTTGGGAGCTTACTTTTTTTGGATGGCACGAGTATTGTATCTTCACTATTTCGTTGAAGTGAAGACACCCTTAAGACGTCAAGGTATTGTACTCTTTTTCTCCACCTCGGGATTTTTCCACATGGTTTACCGACGGGGTTTTTAATGAGGCAAGATCTCTTGATGCATCACATTGTTTATCTTTCTTGGAAATCCCTATGCGGAAATAAGGTAAACAAGGGATGTGATCCTATTGACCAAGATGACATTTATCTAATTAAAGTCTTCTTATCTTTTCCTATAAACGGTTTAAGTATGTTTTGGTTTTAAAAGAGGTCCAAATTAGTTGAATGTTAGAATATTTGGACCAAGTTGTAATTAGTATAAGATCAGACCTACAGGATTTGTATAAAAACCTCTAAAAACTCTTGTAATGGATTAAACCGCTTTTACACAAAAACTTGAGAAACTTTTTCTCCTTTGTTCTTGAGAGATTCAAGGTTATTCTTCACTCCTCGATTCCTAGCTCAGAGTGGGGTGCGTTGTATCAAGAGATTGCCACTCCTTTTGTGGTTCACGCTTCAACCCACCTTCTATCAATCCCATAGTTAATCCTAGGTCGAGTATCTCCTCGGGTTTAAACCACCTCTTCCGCTTAGTTCCATCCTTTTTACCGAGTAGTTAGATCGAGCATTTCTCTTCTTCTCAGTCCTATTCATACAGTCTATTCCTTAAGGCGAGCTTGATATCTTAGCAACCAGTGCCATATCATGTTTTGAATGCGCTTTTCCATTCACCACCCTCCTTCATACTTACTTGATGGTACCCGCTCTTTAGATCAATCTTGGAGAAGAGTGTTGATGAGGCCCCAGCACTAGCTCAAGCATCACTCTGAGAAGAACACGTGGAGGAACCCGAGGACTAACTTGAGGAAGAGAAGAACTTCGAAGCTCCTACCTTACCACTGAGGATTATGAAGAGGACCATCACAAGCGTCTACAAGACAAGATTCAATGCATACATACAAGGAGCTCTAAGATGCGAGGAGAGCACCTGAGGGCACCCGAGAGATACCGATAGACCTTATCGCGAGAGCAGTGAGCCTAGAAAACTCTTGGGAGCTTACTTTTTTTGGATGGCACGAGTATTGTATCTTCACTATTTCGTTGAAGTGAAGACACCCTTAAGACGTCAAGGTATTGTACTCTTTTTCTCCACCTCGGGATTTTTCCACATGGTTTACCGACGGGGTTTTTAATGAGGCAAGATCTCTTGATGCATCACATTGTTTATCTTTCTTGGAAATCCCTATGCGGAAATAAGGTAAACAAGGGATGTGATCCTATTGACCAAGATGACATTTATCTAATTAAAGTCTTCTTATCTTTTCCTATAAACGGTTTAAGTATGTTTTGGTTTTAAAAGAGGTCCAAATTAGTTGAATGTTAGAATATTTGGACCAAGTTGTAATTAGTATAAGATCAGACCTACAGGATTTGTATAAAAACCTCTAAAAACTCTTGTAATGGATTAAACCGCTTTTACACAAAAACTTGAGAAACTTTTTCTCCTTTGTTCTTGAGAGATTCAAGGTTATTCTTCACTCCTCGATTCCTAGCTCAGAGTGGGGTGCGTTGTATCAAGAGATTGCCACTCCTTTTGTGGTTCACGCTTCAACCCACCTTCTATCAATCCCATAGTTAATCCTAGGTCGAGTATCTCCTCGGGTTTAAACCACCTCTTCCGCTTAGTTCCATCCTTTTTACCGAGTAGTTAGATCGAGCATTTCTCTTCTTCTCAGTCCTATTCATACAGTCTATTCCCTAAGGCGAGCTTGATATCTTAGCAACCGGTGCCATATCATGTTTTGAATGCGCTTTTCCATGCACCACCCTCCTTCATACTTACTTGATGGTACCCGCTCTTTAGATCAATCTTGGAGAAGAGTGTTGATGAGGCCCCAGCACTAGCTCAAGCATCACTCTGAGAAGAACACGTGGAGGAACCCGAGGACTAACATGAGGAAGAGAAGACCTTCGAAGCTCCTACCTTACCAATGAGGATTATGAAGAGGACCATCACAAGCGTCTACAGGACAAGATTCAATGCATACATAAAAGGAGCTCTAAGATGCGAGGAGAGCACCTGAGGGCACCCGAGAGATACCGATAGACCTTATCGCGAGAGCAGTGAGCCTAGAAAACTCTTGGGAGCTTATTTTTTTTGGATGGCACAAGTTTTGTATCTTCACTATTTCGTTGAAGTGAAGACACCCTTAAGACGTCAAGGTATTGTACTCTTTTTCTCCACCTCGGGATTTTTCCACATGGTTTACCGAGGGGGTTTTTAATGAGGCAAGATCTCTTGATGCATCACATTCTTTACCATTGTTTATCTTTCTTGGAAATCCCTATGCGGAAATAAGGTAAACAAGGGATGTGATCCTATTGACCAAGATGACATTTATCTAATTAAAGTCTTCTTATCTTTTCCTAAAAACGGTTTAAGTATGTTTTGGTTTTAAAAGAGGTCCAAATTAGTTGAATGTTAGAATATTTGGACCAAGTTGTAATTAGTATAAGATCAGACCTAGAGGATATGTGAAAAAACCTCTAAAAACTCTTGTAATGGATTAAACCGCTTTTACACAAAAACTTGCGAAACTTTTTCTCCTTTTCTCTTGAGAGATTCAAGGTTATTCTTCACTCCTGGATTCCTAGCTCAGGGTGGGGTGCGTTGTATCAAGAGATTGCCACTCCTTTTGTGGTTCACGCTTCAACCCACCTTCTATCAATCCCATAGTTAATCCTAGGTCGAGTATCTCCTCGGGTTTAAACCACCTCTTCCGCTTAGTTCCATCCTTTTTACCGAGTAGTTAGATCGAGCATTTCTCTTCTTCTCAGTCCTATTCATACAGTCTATTCCCTAAGGCGAGCTTGATATCTTAGCAACCGGTGCCATATCATGTTTTGAATGCGCTTTTCCATGCACCACCCTCCTTCATACTTACTTGATGGTACCCGCTCTTTAGATCAATCTTGGAGAAGAGTGTTGATGAGGCCCCAGCACTAGCTCAAGCATCACTCTGAGAAGAACACGTGGAGGAACCCGAGGACTAACGTGAGGAAGAGAAGAACTTTGAAGCTCCTACCTTACCACTGAGGATTATGAAGAGGACCATCACAAGCGTCTACAGGACAAGATTCAATGCATACATACAAGGAGCTCTAAGATGCGAGGAGAGCACCTGAGGGCACCCAAGAGATACCGATAGACCTTATCGCGAGAGCAGTGAGCCTAGAAAACTCTTGGGAGCTTATTTTTTTTGGATGGCACAAGTTTTGTATCTTCACTATTTCGTTGAAGTGAAGACACGCTTAAGACGTCAAGGTATTGTACTCTTTTTCTCCACCTCGGGATTTTTCCACATGGTTTACCGAGGGGGTTTTTAATGAGGCAAGATCTCTTGATTCTTTACCATTGTTTATCTTTCTTGGAAATCCCTATGCGGAAATAAGGTAAACAAGGGATGTGATCCTATTGACCAAGATGACATTTATCTAATTAAAGTCTTCTTATCTTTTCCTAAAAACGGTTTAAGTATGTTTTGGTTTTAAAAGAGGTCCAAATTAGTTGAATGTTAGAATATTTGGACCAAGTTGTAATTAGTATAAGATCAGACCTAGAGGTTATGTGAAAAAACCTCTAAAAACTCTTGTAATGGATTAAACCGCTTTTACACAAAAACTTGAGAAACTTTTTCTCCTTTGTTCTTGAGAGATTCAAGGTTATTCTTCACTCCTCAATTCCAAGCTCAGAGTGGGGTGCGTTGTATCAAGAGATTGCCACTCCTTTTGTGGTTCACGCTTCAACCCACCTTCTATCAATCCCATAGTTAATCCTAGGTCGAGTATCTCCTCGGGTTTAAACCACCTCTTCCGCTTAGTTCCATCCTTTTTACCGAGTAGTTAGATCGAGCATTTCTCTTCTTCTCATACCTATTCATACAGTCTATTTCTTAAGGCGAGCTTGATATCTTAGCAACCGGTGCCATATCATGTTTTGAATGGGCTTTTCCATTCACCACCCTCCTTCATACTTACTTGATGGTACCCGCTCTTTAGATCAATCTTGGAGAAGAGTGTTGATGAGGCCCCAGCACTAGCTCAAGCATCAGTCCGAGATGAACACGTGGAGGAACCCGAGGACTAACTTGAGGAAGAGAACAACACCGAAGCTCCTACCTTACCACTGAGGATTATGAAGAGGACCATCACAAGCCTCTACAGGAAAAGATTCAATGCATACATACAAGGAGCTCTACGATGCGACGAGAGCACCTGAGGGCACCCGAGAGATACCGATAGACCTTATCGCGAGAGCAGTGAGCCTAGAAAACTCTTGGGAGCTTATTTTTTTTGGATGGCACAAGTTTTGTATCTTCACTATTTCGTTGAAGTGAAGACACCCTTAAGACGTCAAGGTATTGTACTCTTTTTCTCCACCTCGGAATTTTTCCACATGGTTTACCGAGGGGGTTTTTAATGAGGCAAGATCTCTTGATGCATCACATTCTTTACCATTGTTTATCTTTCTTGGAAATCCCTATGCGGAAATAAGGTAAACAAGGGATGTGATCCTATTGACCAAGATGACATTTATCTAATTAAAGTCTTCTTATCTTTTCCTAAAAACGGTTTAAGTATGTTTTGGTTTTAAAAGAGGTCCAAATTAGTTGAATGTTAGAATATTTGGACCAAGTTGTAATTAGTATAAGATCAGACCTAGAGGATATGTGAAAAAACCTCTAAAAACTCTTGTAATGGATTAAACCGCTTTTACACAAAAACTTGAGAAACTTTTTCTCCTTTGTTCTTGAGAGATTCAAGGTTATTCTTCACTCCTCGATTCCAAGCTCAGAGTGGGGTGCGTTGTATCAAGAGATTGCCACTCCTTTTGTGGTTCACGCTTCAACCCACCTTCTATCAATCCCATAGTTAATCCTAGGTCGAGTATCTCCTCGGGTTTAAACCACCTCTTCCGCTTAGTTCCATCCTTTTTACCGAGTAGTTAGATCGAGCATTTCTCTTCTTCTCATACCTATTCATACAGTCTATTTCTTAAGGCGAGCTTGATCTCTTAGCAACCGGTGCCATATCATGTTTTGAATGGGCTTTTCCATTCACCACCCTCCTTCATACTTACTTGATGGTACCCGCTCTTTAGATCAATCTTGGAGAAGAGTGTTGATGAGGCCCCAGCACTAGCTCAAGCATCAGTCCGAGATGAACACGTGGAGAAACCCGAGGACTAACTTGAGGAAGAGAACAACACCGAAGCTCCTACCTTACCACTGAGGATTATGAAGAGGACCATCACAAGCCTCTACAGGAAAAGATTCAATGCATACATACAAGGAGCTCTACGATGCGACGAGAGCACCTGAGGGCACCCGAGAGATACCGATAGACCTTATCGCGAGAGCAGTGAGCCTAGAAAACTCTTGGGAGCTTATTTTTTTTGGATGGCACAAGTTTTGTATCTTCACTATTTCGTTGAAGTGAAGACACCCTTAAGACGTCAAGGTATTGTACTCTTTTTCTCCACCTCGGGATTTTTCCACATGGTTTACCGAGGGGGTTTTTAATGAGGCAAGATCTCTTGATGCATCACATTCTTTACCATTGTTTATCTTTCTTGGAAATCCCTATGCGGAAATAAGGTAAACAAGGGATGTGATCCTATTGACCAAGATGACATTTATCTAATTAAAGTCTTCTTATCTTTTCCTAAAAACGGTTTAAGTATGTTTTGGTTTTAAAAGAGGTCCAAATTAGTTGAATGTTAGAATATTTGGACCAAGTTGTAATTAGTATAAGATCAGACCTAGAGGATATGTGAAAAAACCTCTAAAAACTCTTGTAATGGATTAAACCGCTTTTACACAAAAACTTGCGAAACTTTTTCTCCTTTTCTCTTGAGAGATTCAAGGTTATTCTTCACTCCTGGATTCCTAGCTCAGGGTGGGGTGCGTTGTATCAAGAGATTGCCACTCCTTTTGTGGTTCACGCTTCAACCCACCTTCTATCAATCCCATAGTTAATCCTAGGTCGAGTATCTCCTCGGGTTTAAACCACCTCTTCCGCTTAGTTCCATCCTTTTTACCGAGTAGTTAGATCGAGCATTTCTCTTCTTCTCAGTCCTGTTCATACAGTCTATTCCCTAAGGCAAGCTTGATATCTTAGCAACCGGTGCCATATCATGTTTTGAATGGGCTTTTCCATTCACCACCCTCCTTCATACTTACTTGATGGTACCCGCTCTTTAGATCAATCTTGGAGAAGAGTGTTGATGAGGCCCCAGCACTAGCTCAAGCATCACTCTGAGAAGAACACGTGGAGGAACCCGAGGACTAACTTGAGGAAGAGAAGAACTCCGAAGCTCCTACCTTACCACTGAGGATTATGAAGAGGACCATCACAAGCCTCTACAGGAAAAGATTCAATGCATACATACAAGGAGCTCTAAGATGCGAGGAGAGCACCTGGGGGCACCCGAGAGATACCGATACACCTTATCGCGAGAGCAGTGAGCCTAGAAAACTCTTGGGAGCTTATTTTTTTTGGATGGCACGAGTTTTGTATCTTCACTATTTCGTTGAAGTGAAGACACCCTTAAGACGTCAAGGTATTGTACTCTTTTTCTCCACCTCGGGATTTTTCCACATGGTTTACCGACGGGGTTTTTAATGAGGCAAGATCTCTTGATGCATCACATTCTTTACCATTGTTTATCTGTCTTGGAAATCCCTATGCGGATATAAGGTAAACAAGGGATGTGATCCTATTGACCAAGATGACATTTATCTAATTAAAGTCTTCTTATCTTTTCCTAAAAACGGTTTAAGTCTTTTTTGGTTTTAAAAGAGGTCCAAATTAGTTGAATGTTAGAATATTTGGACCAAGTTGTAATTAGTATAAGATCAGACCTACAGGATTTGTATAAAAACCTCTAAAAACTCTTGTAATGGATTAAACCGCTTTTACACAAAAACTTGAGAAACTTTTTCTCCTTTTTTCTTGAGAGATTCAAGGTTATTCTTCACTCCTTGATTCCTAGCTCAGAGTGGGGTGCGTTGTATCAAGAGATTGCTACTCCTTTTGTGGTTCACGCTTCAACCCACCTTCTATCAATCCCATAGTTAATCCTAGGTCGAGTATCTCCTCGGGTTTAAACCACCTCTTCCGCTTTGTTCCATCCTTTTTACCGAGTAGTTAGATCGAGCATTTCTCTTCTTCTCAGTCCTATTCATACAGTCTATTCCCTAAGGCGAGCTTGATATCTTAGCAACCTGTGCCATATCATGTTTTGAATGGGCTTTTCCATTCACCACCCTCCTTCATACTTACTTGATGGTACCCGCTTTTTAGATCAATCTTGGAGAAGAGTGTTGATGAGGCCCCAGCACTAGCTCAAGCATCACTCTGAGAAGAACACGTGGAGGAACCCGAGGACTAACTTGAGGAAGAGAAGAACTCCGAAGCTCCTACCTTACCACTGAGGATTATAAAGAGGACCATCACAAGCGTCTACAAGACAAGATTCAATGCATACATACAAGGAGCTATAAGATGCGAGGAGAACACCTAAGGGCACCCGAGAGATACCGATAGACCATATCGCGAGAGCAGTGAGCCTAGAAAACTCTTAGGAGCTGACTTTTTTTGAAAGCATGAGTTTAGTATCTTCACTATTTCGTTGAAGTGAAGACACCCTTAAGCCGTCAAGGTATTGTACTGTTTTTCTCCACCTCGGGATTTTTCCACATGGTTTACCGAGGGGGTTTTTAATGAGGCAAGATCTCTTGATGCATCACATTCTTTACCATTGTTTATCTTTCTTGGAAATCCCTATGCGGAAATAAGGTAAACAAGGGATGTGATCCTATTGACCAAGATCACATTTATCTAATTAAAGTCTTCTTATCTTTTCCTAAAAACGGTTTAAGTATGTTTTGGTGTTATAAGAGGTCCAAATTAGGTGAATGTTAGAATATTTGGACCAAGTTGTAATTCGTATAAGACCAGACCTAGAGGATATGTGAAAAAGCCTCTAAAAACTCTTGTAATGGATTAAACCGCTTTTACACAAAAACTTGAGAAACTTTTTCTCCTTTTTTCTTGAGAGATTCAAGGTTATTCTTCACCCCTGGATTCCTAGCTCAGAGTGGGGTGCGTTGTATCAAGAGATTGTCACTCCTCTTGTGGTTCACGCTTCAACCCACCTTCTATCAATCCCATAGTTAATCCTAGGTCGAGTATCTCCTGGGGTTTAAACCACCTCTTCCGCTTAGGTCCATCCTTTTTACCGAGTAGTTAGATCGAGCATTTCTCTTCTTCTCAGTCCTATTTATACAGTCTATTCCCTAAGACGAGCTTGATATCTTCGCAACCGGTGCCACATCATGTTTTGAATGGGGTTTTCCATTCACCACCCTCTTTCATACTTACGTGATGGTACCCGCTCTTTAGATCAATCTTGGAGAAGAGTGTTGATAACGCCCCGGCACTAGCTCAAGCATCACTCCGAGATGAACACGTGGAGGAACCTGAGGACTAACTTGAGGAAGAGAAGAACTACGAAGCTCCTACCATAGCACTGAGGATTATGAAGAGGAACATCACAAGCGTCTACAGGACAAGATTCAATGCATACATACAAGGAGCTCTAAGATGCGAGGAGAGCACCTGAGGGCACCCGAGAGATACCGATAGACCTTAGCGCGAGAACAGTGAGACTAAAAAACTCTTGGGAGCGTCCTTTTTTTGGAAGGCATAAGTTTAGTATCTTCACTATTTCGTTGAAGTGAAGACACCCTTAAGCCGTCAAGGTATTGTACTCTTTTTCTCCACCTCGGGATTTTTCCACATGGTTTACCGAGGGGGTTTTTACTGAGGCAAGATCTCTTGATGCATCACATTCTTTACCATTGTTTATCTTTCTTGGAAATCCCTATGACGAAATAAGGTAAACAAGGGATGTGATCCTATCTACCAAGATGACATTTATCTAATTAAAGTCTTCTTCTTTTTTCCTAAAAACGGTTTAAGTATGTTTTGGTGTTATAAGAGGTCCAAATTAGGTGAATGTTAGAATATTTGGACCAAGTTGTAATTAATATAAGACCAGACCTAGAGGATATGTGAAAAAGCCTCTAAAAACTCTTGTAATGGATTAAACCGCTTTTACACAAAAACTTGAGAAACTTTTTCTCCTTTTTTCTTGAGAGATTCAAGGTTATTCTTCACTCCTCGATTCCTAGCTCAGAGTGGGGTGCGTTGTATCAAGAGATTGTCACTCCTTTTGTGGTTCACGCTTCAACCCACCTTCTATCAATCCCATAGTTAATCCTAGGTCGAGTATCTCCTCGGGTTTAAACCACCTCTTCCGCTTAGGTCCATCCTTTTTACCGAGTAGTTAGATCGAGCATTTCTCTTCTTCTCAATCCTATTTATACAGTCTATTCCCTAAGACGAGCTTGATATCTTAGCAACCGGTGCCACATCATGTTTTGAATGGGGTTTTCCATTCACCACCCTCTTTCATACTTACGTGATGGTACCCGCTCTTTAGATCAATCTTGGACAAGAGTGTTGATAAGGCCCCGACACTAGCTCAAGCATCACTCTGAGATGAACACGTGGAGGAACCCGAGGACTAACTTGAGGAAGAGAAGAACTACGAAGCTCCTACCATAGCACTGAGGATTATGAAGAGGAACATCACAAGTGTCTACAGGACAAGATTCAATGCATACATACAAGGAGCTCTAAGATGCGAGGAGAGCACCTGAGGGTACCTGAGAGATACCGATAGACCTTGGGAGCTGACTTTTTTTGGAAGGCATGAGTTTAGTATCTTCACTATTTCGTTGAAGTGAAGACACCTTTAAGCCGTCAAGTATTGTACTCTTTTTCTCCACCTCGGGATTTTTCCACATGGTTTACCGAGGGGGTTTTTAATGAGGCAAGATCTCTTGATGCACCACATTCTTTACCATTGTTTATCTTTCTTGGAAATCCCTATGCGGAAATAAGGTAAACAAGGGATGTGATCCTATTGACCAAGATGACATTTATCTAATTAAAGTCTTCTTATCTTTTCCTAAAAACGGTTTAATTATGTTTTGGTGTTATAAGAGGTCCAAATTAGGTGAATGTTAGAATATTTGGACCAAGTTGTAATTCGTATAAGACCAGACCTAGAGGATATGTGAAAAAGCCTCTAAAAACTCTTGTAATGGATTAAACCGCTTTTACACAAAAACTTGAGAAACTTTTTCTCCTTTTTTCTTGAGAGATTCAAGGTTATTCTTCACCCCTGGATTCCTAGCTCAGAGTGGGGTGCGTTGTATCAAGAGATTGTCACTCCTCTTGTGGTTCACGCTTCAACCCACCTTCTATCAATCCCATAGTTAATCCTAGGTCGAGTATCTCCTCGGGTTTAAACCACCACTTCCGCTTAGGTCCATCCTTTTTACCGAGTAGTTAGATCGAGCATTTCTCTTCTTCTCAGTCCTATTTATACAGTCTATTCCCTAAGACGAGCTTGATATCTTCGCAACCGGTGCCACATCATGTTTTGAATGGGGTTTTCCATTCACCACCCTCTTTCATACTTACGTGATGGTACCCGCTCTTTAGATCAATCTTGGAGAAGAGTGTTGATAACGCCCCGGCACTAGCTCAAGCATCACTCCGAGATGAACACGTGGAGGAACCTGAGGACTAACTTGAGGAAGAGAAGAACTACGAAGCTCCTACCATAGCACTGAGGATTATGAAGAGGAACATCACAAGCGTCTACAGGACAAGATTCAATGCATACATACAAGGAGCTCTAAGATGCGAGGAGAGCACCTGAGGGCACCCGAGAGATACCGATAGACCTTAGCGCGAGAACAGTGAGACTAGAAAACTCTTGGGAGCGTCCTTTTTTTGGAAGGCATGAGTTTAGTATCTCCACTATTTCGTTGAAGTGAAGACACCCTTAAGCCGTCAAGGTATTGTACTCTTTTTCTCCACCTCGGGATTTTTCCACATGGTTTACCGAGGGGGTTTTTACTGAGGCAAGATATCTTGATGCATCACATTCTTTACCATTGTTTATCTTTCTTGGAAATCCCTATGACGAAATAAGGTAAACAAGGGATGTGATCCTATCTACCAAGATGACATTTATCTAATTAAAGTCTTCTTCTCTTTTCCTAAAAACGGTTTAAGTATGTTTTGGTGTTATAAGAGGTCCAAATTAGGTGAATGTTAGAATATTTGGACCAAGTTGTAATTCGTATAAGACCAGACCTAGAGGATATGTGAAAAAGCCTCTAAAAACTCTTGTAATGGATTAAACCGCTTTTACACAAAAACTTGAGAAACTTTTTCTCCTTTTTTCTTGAGAGATTCAAGGTTATTCTTCACTCCTCGATTCCTAGCTCAGAGTGGGGTTTGTTGTATCAAGAGATTGTCACTCCTCTTGTGGTTCACGCTTCAACCCACCTTCTATCAATCCCATAGTTAATCCTAGGTCGAGTATCTCCTCGGGTTTAAACCACCTCTTCCGCTTAGGTTCATCATTTTTACCGAGTAGTTAGATCGAGCATTTCTCTTCTTCTCAGTCCTATTTATACAGTCTATTCCCTAAGACGAGCTTGATATCTTCGCAACCGGTGCCACATCATGTTTTGAATGGGGTTTTCCATTCACCACCCTCTTTCATACTTACGTGATGGTACCCGCTCTTTAGATCAATCTTGGAGAAGAGTGTTGATAAGGCCCCGGCACTAGCTCAAGCATCACTCTGAGATGAACACGTGGAGGAACCCGAGGACTAACTTGAGGAAGAGAAGAACTACGAAGCTCCTACCATAGCACTGAGGATTATGAAGAGGAACATCACAAGCGTCTACAGGACAAGATTCAATGCATACATACAAGGAGCTCTAAGATGCGAGGAGAGCACCTGAGGGCACCCGAGAGATACCGATAGACCTTAGCGCGAGAACAGTGAGACTAGAAAACTCTTGGGAGCTGACTTTTTTTGGAAGGCATGAGTTTAGTATCTTCAGTATTTCGTTGAAGTGAAGACACCCTTAAGCCGTCAAGGTATTGTACTCTCTTTCTACACCTCGGGATTTTTCCACATGGTTTACCGAGGGGGTTTTTACTGAGGCAAGATCTCTTGATGCATCACATTCTTTACCATTGTTTATCTTTCTTGGAAATCCCTATGACGAAATAAGGTAAACAAGGGATGTGATCCTATCTACCAAGATGACGTTAATCTAATTAAAGTCTTCTTCTCTTTTCCTAAAAACGGTTTAAGTATGTTTTGGTGTTATAAGAGGTCCAAATTAGGTGAATGTTAGAATATTTGGACCAAGTTGTAATTCATATAAGACCAGACCTAGAGGATATGTGAAAAAGCCTCTAAAAACTCTTGTAATGGATTAAACAGCTTTTACACAAAAACTTGAGAAACTTTTTCTCCTTTTTTCTTGAGAGATTCAAGGTTATTCTTCACTCCTCGATTACTAGCTCAGAGTGGGGTGCGTTGTATCAAGAGATTATCAGTCCTCTTGTGGTTCACGCTTCAACCCACCTTCTATCAATCCCATAGTTCATCCTAGGTCGAGTATCTCCTCGGGTTTAAACCACCTCTTCCGCTTAGGTCCATCCTTTTTACCGAGTAGTTAGATCGAGCATTTCTCTTCTTCTCAGTCCTATTTATACAGTCTATTCCCTAAGACGAGCTTGATATCTTAGCAACCGGTGCCACATCATGTTTTGAATGGGGTTTTCCATTCACCACCCTCTTTCATACTTACGTGATGGTACCCGCTCTTTAGATGAATCTTGGAGAAGAGTGTTGATAAGCCCCGGCACTAGCTCAAGCATCACTCTGAGATGAACACGTGGAGGAACCCGAGGACTAACTTGAGGAAGAGAAGAACTACGAAGCTCCTACCATAGCACTGAGGATTATGAAGAGGAACATCACAAGCGTCTACAGGACAAGATTCAATGCATACATAGAAGGAGCTCTAAGATGCGAGGAGAGCACCTGAGGGCACCCGAGAGATACCGATAGACCTTAGCGCGAGAACAGTGAGACTAGAAAACTCTTGGGAGCCTCCTTTTTTTGGAAAGCATGAGTTTAGTATCTCCACTATTTCGTTGAAGTGAAGACACCCTTAAGCCGTCAAGGTATTGTACTCTTTTTCTCCACCTCGGGATTTTTCCACATGGTTTACCGAGGGGGTTTTTACTGAGGCAAGATCTCTTGATGCATCACATTCTTTACCATTGTTTATCTTTCTTGGAAATCCCTATGACGAAATAAGGTAAACAAGGGATGTGATCCTATCTACCAAGATGACATTTATCTAATTAAAGTCTTCTTCTCTTTTCCTAAAAACGGTTTAAGTATGTTTTGGTGTTATAAGAGGTCCAAATTAGGTGAATGTTAGAATATTTGGACCAAGTTGTAATTCGTATAAGACCAGACCTAGAGGATATGTGAAAAAGCCTCTAAAAACTCTTGTAATGGATTAAACCGCTTTTACACAAAAACTTGAGAAACTTTTTCTCCTTTTTTCTTGAGAGATTCAAGGTTATTCTTCACTCCTCGATTCGTAGCTCAGAGTGGGGTTTGTTGTATCAAGAGATTGTCACTCCTCTTGTGGTTCACGCTTCAACCCACCTTCTATCAATCCCATAGTTAATCCTAGGTCGAGTATCTCCTCGGGTTCAAACCACCTCTTCCGCTTAGGTCCATCCTTTTAACCGAGTAGTTAGATCGAGCATTTCTCTTCTTCTCAGTCCTATTTATACAGTCTATTCCCTATGACGAGCTTGATATCTTAGCAACCGGTGCCACATCATGTTTTGAATGGGGTTTTCCATTCACCATTCTCTTTCATACTTACTTGATGGTACCCGCTCTTTAGATCAATCTTGGAGAAGAGTGTTGATAAGGCCCCGACACTAGCTCAAGCATCACTCCGAGATGAACACGTGGAGGAACCCGAGGACTAACTTGAGGAAGAGAAGAACTACGAAGCTCCTACCATAGCACTGAGGATTATGAAGAGGAAAATCACAAGCGTCTACAGGACAAGATTCAATGCATACATACAAGGAGCTCTAAGATGCGAGGAGAGCACCTGAGGGTACCCGAGAGATACCGATAGACCTTGGGAGCTGACTTTTTTTGGAAGGCATGAGTTTAGTATCTTCACTATTTCGTTGAAGTGAAGACACCTTTAAGCCGTCAAGGTATTGTACTCTTTTTCTCCACCTCGGGATTTTTCCACATGGTTTACCGAGGGGGTTTTTACTGAGGCAAAATCTCTTGATGCATCACATTCTTTACCATTGTTTACTTTCTTGGAAATCCCTATGACGAAATAAGGTAAACAAGGGATGTGATCCTATCTACCAAGATGACATTTATCTAATTAAAGTCTTCTTCTCTTTTCCTAAAAACGGTTTAAGTATGTTTTGGTGTTATAAGAGGTCCAAATTAGGTGAATGTTAGAATATTTGGACCAAGTTGTAATTCCTATAAGACCAGACCTAGAGGATATGTGAAAAAGCCTCTAAAAACTCTTGTAATGGATTAAACCGGTTTTACACAAAAACTTGAGAAACTTTTTCTCCTTTTTTCTTGAGAGATTCAAGGTTATTCTTCACTCTTCGATTCCTAGCTCAGAGTGGGGTGCGTTGTATCAAGAGATTGTCACTCCTTTTGTGGTTCACGCTTCAACCCACCTTCTATCAATCCCATAGTTAATCCTAGGTCGAGTATCTCCTCGGGTTTAAACCACATCTTCCGCTTAGGTCCATCTTTTTTACCGAGTAGTTAGATCGAGCATTTGTCTTCTTCTCAGTCCTATTTATACAGTCTATTCCCTAAGACGAGCTTGATATCTTAGCAACCGGTGCCACATCATGTTTTGAATGGGGTTTTCCATTCACCACCCTCCTTCATACTTACTTGATGGTACCCGCTCTTTAGATCAATCTTGGAGAAGAGTGTTGATGAGGCCCCAGCACTAGCTCAAGCATCACTCTGAGAAGAACACGTGGAGGAACCCGAGGACTAACTTGAGGAAGAGAAGAACTCCGAAGCTCCTACCTTACCACTGAGGATTATGAAGAGGACCATCACAAGCCTCTACAGGAAAAGATTCAATGCATACATACAAGGAGCTCTAAGATGCGAGGAGAGCACCTGGGGGCACCCGAGAGATACCGATACACCTTATCGCGAGAGCAGTGAGCCTAGAAAACTCTTGGGAGCTTATTTTTTTTGGATGGCACGAGTTTTGTATCTTCACTATTTCGTTGAAGTGAAGACACCCTTAAGACGTCAAGGTATTGTACTCTTTTTCTCCACCTCGGGATTTTTCCACATGGTTTACCGACGGGGTTTTTAATGAGGCAAGATCTCTTGATGCATCACATTCTTTACCATTGTTTATCTGTCTTGGAAATCCCTATGCGGATATAAGGTAAACAAGGGATGTGATCCTATTGACCAAGATGACATTTATCT
Source organism: Cardamine chenopodiifolia (assembly GCA_963922655.1). Taxonomy (NCBI): domain Eukaryota; kingdom Viridiplantae; phylum Streptophyta; class Magnoliopsida; order Brassicales; family Brassicaceae; genus Cardamine; species Cardamine chenopodiifolia. Next base: position 7,998,457 of record OZ000476.1, on the reverse strand, counting down.
AATTAAAGTCTTCTTATCTTTTCCTAAAAACGGTTTAAGTCTTTTTTGGTTTTAAAAGAGGTCCAAATTAGTTGAATGTTAGAATATTTGGACCAAGTTGTAATTAGTATAAGATCAGACCTACAGGATTTGTATAAAAACCTCTAAAAACTCTTGTAATGGATTAAACCGCTTTTACACAAAAACTTGAGAAACTTTTTCTCCTTTTTTCTTGAGAGATTCAAGGTTATTCTTCACTCCTTGATTCCTAGCTCAGAGTGGGGTGCGTTGTATCAAGAGATTGCTACTCCTTTTGTGGTTCACGCTTCAACCCACCTTCTATCAATCCCATAGTTAATCCTAGGTCGAGTATCTCCTCGGGTTTAAACCACCTCTTCCGCTTTGTTCCATCCTTTTTACCGAGTAGTTAGATCGAGCATTTCTCTTCTTCTCAGTCCTATTCATACAGTCTATTCCCTAAGGCGAGCTTGATATCTTAGCAACCTGTGCCATATCATGTTTTGAATGGGCTTTTCCATTCACCACCCTCCTTCATACTTACTTGATGGTACCCGCTTTTTAGATCAATCTTGGAGAAGAGTGTTGATGAGGCCCCAGCACTAGCTCAAGCATCACTCTGAGAAGAACACGTGGAGGAACCCGAGGACTAACTTGAGGAAGAGAAGAACTCCGAAGCTCCTACCTTACCACTGAGGATTATAAAGAGGACCATCACAAGCGTCTACAAGACAAGATTCAATGCATACATACAAGGAGCTATAAGATGCGAGGAGAACACCTAAGGGCACCCGAGAGATACCGATAGACCATATCGCGAGAGCAGTGAGCCTAGAAAACTCTTAGGAGCTGACTTTTTTTGAAAGCATGAGTTTAGTATCTTCACTATTTCGTTGAAGTGAAGACACCCTTAAGCCGTCAAGGTATTGTACTGTTTTTCTCCACCTCGGGATTTTTCCACATGGTTTACCGAGGGGGTTTTTAATGAGGCAAGATCTCTTGATGCATCACATTCTTTACCATTGTTTATCTTTCTTGGAAATCCCTATGCGGAAATAAGGTAAACAAGGGATGTGATCCTATTGACCAAGATCACATTTATCTAATTAAAGTCTTCTTATCTTTTCCTAAAAACGGTTTAAGTATGTTTTGGTGTTATAAGAGGTCCAAATTAGGTGAATGTTAGAATATTTGGACCAAGTTGTAATTCGTATAAGACCAGACCTAGAGGATATGTGAAAAAGCCTCTAAAAACTCTTGTAATGGATTAAACCGCTTTTACACAAAAACTTGAGAAACTTTTTCTCCTTTTTTCTTGAGAGATTCAAGGTTATTCTTCACCCCTGGATTCCTAGCTCAGAGTGGGGTGCGTTGTATCAAGAGATTGTCACTCCTCTTGTGGTTCACGCTTCAACCCACCTTCTATCAATCCCATAGTTAATCCTAGGTCGAGTATCTCCTGGGGTTTAAACCACCTCTTCCGCTTAGGTCCATCCTTTTTACCGAGTAGTTAGATCGAGCATTTCTCTTCTTCTCAGTCCTATTTATACAGTCTATTCCCTAAGACGAGCTTGATATCTTCGCAACCGGTGCCACATCATGTTTTGAATGGGGTTTTCCATTCACCACCCTCTTTCATACTTACGTGATGGTACCCGCTCTTTAGATCAATCTTGGAGAAGAGTGTTGATAACGCCCCGGCACTAGCTCAAGCATCACTCCGAGATGAACACGTGGAGGAACCTGAGGACTAACTTGAGGAAGAGAAGAACTACGAAGCTCCTACCATAGCACTGAGGATTATGAAGAGGAACATCACAAGCGTCTACAGGACAAGATTCAATGCATACATACAAGGAGCTCTAAGATGCGAGGAGAGCACCTGAGGGCACCCGAGAGATACCGATAGACCTTAGCGCGAGAACAGTGAGACTAAAAAACTCTTGGGAGCGTCCTTTTTTTGGAAGGCATAAGTTTAGTATCTTCACTATTTCGTTGAAGTGAAGACACCCTTAAGCCGTCAAGGTATTGTACTCTTTTTCTCCACCTCGGGATTTTTCCACATGGTTTACCGAGGGGGTTTTTACTGAGGCAAGATCTCTTGATGCATCACATTCTTTACCATTGTTTATCTTTCTTGGAAATCCCTATGACGAAATAAGGTAAACAAGGGATGTGATCCTATCTACCAAGATGACATTTATCTAATTAAAGTCTTCTTCTTTTTTCCTAAAAACGGTTTAAGTATGTTTTGGTGTTATAAGAGGTCCAAATTAGGTGAATGTTAGAATATTTGGACCAAGTTGTAATTAATATAAGACCAGACCTAGAGGATATGTGAAAAAGCCTCTAAAAACTCTTGTAATGGATTAAACCGCTTTTACACAAAAACTTGAGAAACTTTTTCTCCTTTTTTCTTGAGAGATTCAAGGTTATTCTTCACTCCTCGATTCCTAGCTCAGAGTGGGGTGCGTTGTATCAAGAGATTGTCACTCCTTTTGTGGTTCACGCTTCAACCCACCTTCTATCAATCCCATAGTTAATCCTAGGTCGAGTATCTCCTCGGGTTTAAACCACCTCTTCCGCTTAGGTCCATCCTTTTTACCGAGTAGTTAGATCGAGCATTTCTCTTCTTCTCAATCCTATTTATACAGTCTATTCCCTAAGACGAGCTTGATATCTTAGCAACCGGTGCCACATCATGTTTTGAATGGGGTTTTCCATTCACCACCCTCTTTCATACTTACGTGATGGTACCCGCTCTTTAGATCAATCTTGGACAAGAGTGTTGATAAGGCCCCGACACTAGCTCAAGCATCACTCTGAGATGAACACGTGGAGGAACCCGAGGACTAACTTGAGGAAGAGAAGAACTACGAAGCTCCTACCATAGCACTGAGGATTATGAAGAGGAACATCACAAGTGTCTACAGGACAAGATTCAATGCATACATACAAGGAGCTCTAAGATGCGAGGAGAGCACCTGAGGGTACCTGAGAGATACCGATAGACCTTGGGAGCTGACTTTTTTTGGAAGGCATGAGTTTAGTATCTTCACTATTTCGTTGAAGTGAAGACACCTTTAAGCCGTCAAGTATTGTACTCTTTTTCTCCACCTCGGGATTTTTCCACATGGTTTACCGAGGGGGTTTTTAATGAGGCAAGATCTCTTGATGCACCACATTCTTTACCATTGTTTATCTTTCTTGGAAATCCCTATGCGGAAATAAGGTAAACAAGGGATGTGATCCTATTGACCAAGATGACATTTATCTAATTAAAGTCTTCTTATCTTTTCCTAAAAACGGTTTAATTATGTTTTGGTGTTATAAGAGGTCCAAATTAGGTGAATGTTAGAATATTTGGACCAAGTTGTAATTCGTATAAGACCAGACCTAGAGGATATGTGAAAAAGCCTCTAAAAACTCTTGTAATGGATTAAACCGCTTTTACACAAAAACTTGAGAAACTTTTTCTCCTTTTTTCTTGAGAGATTCAAGGTTATTCTTCACCCCTGGATTCCTAGCTCAGAGTGGGGTGCGTTGTATCAAGAGATTGTCACTCCTCTTGTGGTTCACGCTTCAACCCACCTTCTATCAATCCCATAGTTAATCCTAGGTCGAGTATCTCCTCGGGTTTAAACCACCACTTCCGCTTAGGTCCATCCTTTTTACCGAGTAGTTAGATCGAGCATTTCTCTTCTTCTCAGTCCTATTTATACAGTCTATTCCCTAAGACGAGCTTGATATCTTCGCAACCGGTGCCACATCATGTTTTGAATGGGGTTTTCCATTCACCACCCTCTTTCATACTTACGTGATGGTACCCGCTCTTTAGATCAATCTTGGAGAAGAGTGTTGATAACGCCCCGGCACTAGCTCAAGCATCACTCCGAGATGAACACGTGGAGGAACCTGAGGACTAACTTGAGGAAGAGAAGAACTACGAAGCTCCTACCATAGCACTGAGGATTATGAAGAGGAACATCACAAGCGTCTACAGGACAAGATTCAATGCATACATACAAGGAGCTCTAAGATGCGAGGAGAGCACCTGAGGGCACCCGAGAGATACCGATAGACCTTAGCGCGAGAACAGTGAGACTAGAAAACTCTTGGGAGCGTCCTTTTTTTGGAAGGCATGAGTTTAGTATCTCCACTATTTCGTTGAAGTGAAGACACCCTTAAGCCGTCAAGGTATTGTACTCTTTTTCTCCACCTCGGGATTTTTCCACATGGTTTACCGAGGGGGTTTTTACTGAGGCAAGATATCTTGATGCATCACATTCTTTACCATTGTTTATCTTTCTTGGAAATCCCTATGACGAAATAAGGTAAACAAGGGATGTGATCCTATCTACCAAGATGACATTTATCTAATTAAAGTCTTCTTCTCTTTTCCTAAAAACGGTTTAAGTATGTTTTGGTGTTATAAGAGGTCCAAATTAGGTGAATGTTAGAATATTTGGACCAAGTTGTAATTCGTATAAGACCAGACCTAGAGGATATGTGAAAAAGCCTCTAAAAACTCTTGTAATGGATTAAACCGCTTTTACACAAAAACTTGAGAAACTTTTTCTCCTTTTTTCTTGAGAGATTCAAGGTTATTCTTCACTCCTCGATTCCTAGCTCAGAGTGGGGTTTGTTGTATCAAGAGATTGTCACTCCTCTTGTGGTTCACGCTTCAACCCACCTTCTATCAATCCCATAGTTAATCCTAGGTCGAGTATCTCCTCGGGTTTAAACCACCTCTTCCGCTTAGGTTCATCATTTTTACCGAGTAGTTAGATCGAGCATTTCTCTTCTTCTCAGTCCTATTTATACAGTCTATTCCCTAAGACGAGCTTGATATCTTCGCAACCGGTGCCACATCATGTTTTGAATGGGGTTTTCCATTCACCACCCTCTTTCATACTTACGTGATGGTACCCGCTCTTTAGATCAATCTTGGAGAAGAGTGTTGATAAGGCCCCGGCACTAGCTCAAGCATCACTCTGAGATGAACACGTGGAGGAACCCGAGGACTAACTTGAGGAAGAGAAGAACTACGAAGCTCCTACCATAGCACTGAGGATTATGAAGAGGAACATCACAAGCGTCTACAGGACAAGATTCAATGCATACATACAAGGAGCTCTAAGATGCGAGGAGAGCACCTGAGGGCACCCGAGAGATACCGATAGACCTTAGCGCGAGAACAGTGAGACTAGAAAACTCTTGGGAGCTGACTTTTTTTGGAAGGCATGAGTTTAGTATCTTCAGTATTTCGTTGAAGTGAAGACACCCTTAAGCCGTCAAGGTATTGTACTCTCTTTCTACACCTCGGGATTTTTCCACATGGTTTACCGAGGGGGTTTTTACTGAGGCAAGATCTCTTGATGCATCACATTCTTTACCATTGTTTATCTTTCTTGGAAATCCCTATGACGAAATAAGGTAAACAAGGGATGTGATCCTATCTACCAAGATGACGTTAATCTAATTAAAGTCTTCTTCTCTTTTCCTAAAAACGGTTTAAGTATGTTTTGGTGTTATAAGAGGTCCAAATTAGGTGAATGTTAGAATATTTGGACCAAGTTGTAATTCATATAAGACCAGACCTAGAGGATATGTGAAAAAGCCTCTAAAAACTCTTGTAATGGATTAAACAGCTTTTACACAAAAACTTGAGAAACTTTTTCTCCTTTTTTCTTGAGAGATTCAAGGTTATTCTTCACTCCTCGATTACTAGCTCAGAGTGGGGTGCGTTGTATCAAGAGATTATCAGTCCTCTTGTGGTTCACGCTTCAACCCACCTTCTATCAATCCCATAGTTCATCCTAGGTCGAGTATCTCCTCGGGTTTAAACCACCTCTTCCGCTTAGGTCCATCCTTTTTACCGAGTAGTTAGATCGAGCATTTCTCTTCTTCTCAGTCCTATTTATACAGTCTATTCCCTAAGACGAGCTTGATATCTTAGCAACCGGTGCCACATCATGTTTTGAATGGGGTTTTCCATTCACCACCCTCTTTCATACTTACGTGATGGTACCCGCTCTTTAGATGAATCTTGGAGAAGAGTGTTGATAAGCCCCGGCACTAGCTCAAGCATCACTCTGAGATGAACACGTGGAGGAACCCGAGGACTAACTTGAGGAAGAGAAGAACTACGAAGCTCCTACCATAGCACTGAGGATTATGAAGAGGAACATCACAAGCGTCTACAGGACAAGATTCAATGCATACATAGAAGGAGCTCTAAGATGCGAGGAGAGCACCTGAGGGCACCCGAGAGATACCGATAGACCTTAGCGCGAGAACAGTGAGACTAGAAAACTCTTGGGAGCCTCCTTTTTTTGGAAAGCATGAGTTTAGTATCTCCACTATTTCGTTGAAGTGAAGACACCCTTAAGCCGTCAAGGTATTGTACTCTTTTTCTCCACCTCGGGATTTTTCCACATGGTTTACCGAGGGGGTTTTTACTGAGGCAAGATCTCTTGATGCATCACATTCTTTACCATTGTTTATCTTTCTTGGAAATCCCTATGACGAAATAAGGTAAACAAGGGATGTGATCCTATCTACCAAGATGACATTTATCTAATTAAAGTCTTCTTCTCTTTTCCTAAAAACGGTTTAAGTATGTTTTGGTGTTATAAGAGGTCCAAATTAGGTGAATGTTAGAATATTTGGACCAAGTTGTAATTCGTATAAGACCAGACCTAGAGGATATGTGAAAAAGCCTCTAAAAACTCTTGTAATGGATTAAACCGCTTTTACACAAAAACTTGAGAAACTTTTTCTCCTTTTTTCTTGAGAGATTCAAGGTTATTCTTCACTCCTCGATTCGTAGCTCAGAGTGGGGTTTGTTGTATCAAGAGATTGTCACTCCTCTTGTGGTTCACGCTTCAACCCACCTTCTATCAATCCCATAGTTAATCCTAGGTCGAGTATCTCCTCGGGTTCAAACCACCTCTTCCGCTTAGGTCCATCCTTTTAACCGAGTAGTTAGATCGAGCATTTCTCTTCTTCTCAGTCCTATTTATACAGTCTATTCCCTATGACGAGCTTGATATCTTAGCAACCGGTGCCACATCATGTTTTGAATGGGGTTTTCCATTCACCATTCTCTTTCATACTTACTTGATGGTACCCGCTCTTTAGATCAATCTTGGAGAAGAGTGTTGATAAGGCCCCGACACTAGCTCAAGCATCACTCCGAGATGAACACGTGGAGGAACCCGAGGACTAACTTGAGGAAGAGAAGAACTACGAAGCTCCTACCATAGCACTGAGGATTATGAAGAGGAAAATCACAAGCGTCTACAGGACAAGATTCAATGCATACATACAAGGAGCTCTAAGATGCGAGGAGAGCACCTGAGGGTACCCGAGAGATACCGATAGACCTTGGGAGCTGACTTTTTTTGGAAGGCATGAGTTTAGTATCTTCACTATTTCGTTGAAGTGAAGACACCTTTAAGCCGTCAAGGTATTGTACTCTTTTTCTCCACCTCGGGATTTTTCCACATGGTTTACCGAGGGGGTTTTTACTGAGGCAAAATCTCTTGATGCATCACATTCTTTACCATTGTTTACTTTCTTGGAAATCCCTATGACGAAATAAGGTAAACAAGGGATGTGATCCTATCTACCAAGATGACATTTATCTAATTAAAGTCTTCTTCTCTTTTCCTAAAAACGGTTTAAGTATGTTTTGGTGTTATAAGAGGTCCAAATTAGGTGAATGTTAGAATATTTGGACCAAGTTGTAATTCCTATAAGACCAGACCTAGAGGATATGTGAAAAAGCCTCTAAAAACTCTTGTAATGGATTAAACCGGTTTTACACAAAAACTTGAGAAACTTTTTCTCCTTTTTTCTTGAGAGATTCAAGGTTATTCTTCACTCTTCGATTCCTAGCTCAGAGTGGGGTGCGTTGTATCAAGAGATTGTCACTCCTTTTGTGGTTCACGCTTCAACCCACCTTCTATCAATCCCATAGTTAATCCTAGGTCGAGTATCTCCTCGGGTTTAAACCACATCTTCCGCTTAGGTCCATCTTTTTTACCGAGTAGTTAGATCGAGCATTTGTCTTCTTCTCAGTCCTATTTATACAGTCTATTCCCTAAGACGAGCTTGATATCTTAGCAACCGGTGCCACATCATGTTTTGAATGGGGTTTTCCATTCACCACCCTCTTTCATACTTACGTGATGGTACCCGCTCTTTAGATCAATCTTGGAGAAGAGTGTTGATAAGGCCCCGGCACTAGCTCAAGCATCACTCTGAGATGAACACGTGGAGGGACCCGAGGACTAACTTGAGGAAGAGATGAACTACGAAGCTCCTACCATAGCACTGAAGATTATGAAGAAGACCATCACAAGCGTCTACAGGACAAGATTCAATGCATACATACAAGGAGCTCTAAGATGCGAGGAGAGCACCTGAGGGTACCCGAGAGATACCGATAGACCTTGGGAGCTGACTTTTTTTGGAAGGCATGAGTTTAGTATCTTCACTATTTCGTTGAAGTGAAGACACCTTTAAGCCGTCAAGGTATTGTACTCTTTTTCTCCACCTCGGGATTTTTCCACATGGTTTACCGAGGGGGTTTTTACTGAGGCAAGATATCTTGATGCATCACATTCTTTACCATTGTTTATCTTTCTTGGAAATCCCTATGACGAAATAAGGTAAACAAGGGATGTTATCCTATCTACCAAGATGACATTTATCTAATTAAAGTCTTCTTCTCTTTTCCTAAAAACGGTTTAAGTATGTTTTGGTGTTATAAGAGGTCCAAATTAGGTGAATGTTAGAATATTTGGACCAAGTTGTAATTCATATAAGACCAGACCTAGTGGATATGTGAAAAAGCCTCTAAAAACTCTTGTAATGGATTAAACAGCTTTTACACAAAAACTTGAGAAACTTTTTCTCCTTTTTTCTTGAGAGATTCAAGGTTATTCTTCACTCCTCGATTCCTAGCTCAGAGTGGGGTGCGTTGTATCAAGAGATTGTCACTCCTCTTGTGGTTCACACTTCAACCCACCTTCTATCAATCCCCTAGTTAATCCAAGGTCGAGTATCTCCTCGGGTTTAAACCACCTCTTCCGCTTAGGTCCATCCTTTTTACCGAGTAGTTAGATCGAGCATTTCTCTTCTTCTCAGTCCTATTTATACAGTCTATTCCCTAAGACGAGCTTGATATCTTAGCAACCGGTGCCACATCATGTTTTGAATGGGGTTTTCCATTCACCACCCTCTTTCATACTTACGTGATGGTACCCGCTCTTTAGATCAATCTTGGAGAAGAGTGTTGATAAGGCCCCGGCACTAGCTCAAGCATCACTCTGTGATGAACACGTGGAGGAACCCGAGGACTAACTTGAGGAAGAGAAGAACTACGAAGCTCCTACCATAGCACTGAGGATTATGAAGAGGAACATCACAAGCGTCTACAGGACAAGATTCAATGCATACATACAAGGAGCTCTAAGATGCGAGGAGAGCACCTGAGGGCACCCGAGAGATACCGATAGACCTTAGCGCGACAACAGTGAGACTAGAAAACTCTTGGGAGCTGACTTTTTTTGGAAGGCATGAGTTTAGTATCTTCACTATTTCGTTGAAGTGAAGACACCCTTAAGCCGTCAAGGTATTGTACTCTTTTTCTCCACCTCGGGATTTTTCCACATGGTTTACCGAGTGGGTTTTTACTGAGGCAAGATATCTTGATGCATCACATTCTTTACCATTGTTTATCTTTCTTGGAAATCCCTATGACGAAATAAGGTAAACAAGGGATGTTATCCTATCTACCAAGATGACATTTATCTAATTACAGTCTTCTTCTCTTTTCCTAAAAACGGTTTAAGTATGTTTTGGTGTTATAAGAGGTCCAAATTAGGTGAATGTTAGAATATTTGGACCAAGTTGTAATTCATATAAGACCAGACCTAGAGGATATGTGAAAAAGCCTCTAAAAACTCTTGTAATGGATTAAACAGCTTTTACACAAAAACTTCAGAAACTTTTTCTCCTTTTTTCTTGAGAGATTCAAGGTTATTCTTCACTCCTCGATTCCTAGCTCAGAGTGGGGTGCGTTGTATCAAGAGATTGTCACTCCTCTTGTGGTTCACGCTTCAACCCACCTTCTATCAATCCCATAGTTAATCCTAGGTCGAGTATCTCCTCGGGTTTAAACCACCTCTTCCGCTTAGGTCCATCCTTTTTACCGAGTAGTTAGATCGAGCATTTCTCTTCTTCTCAGTCCTATTTATACAGTCTATTCCCTAAGACGAGCTTGATATCTTAGCAACCGGTGCCACATCATGTTTTGAATGGGGTTTTCCATTCACCACCTTCTTTGATACTTACGTGATGGTACCCGCTCTTTAGATCAATCTTGGAGAAGAGTGTTGATAAGTCCCCGGCACTAGCTCAAGCATCACTCTGAGATGAACACGTGGAGGAACCCGAGGACTAACTTTAGGAAGAGAAGAACTACGAAGCTCCTACCATAGCACTGAGGATTATGAAGGGGAACATCACAAGCGTCTACAGGACATGATTCAATGCATACATACAAGGAGCTCTAAGATGCGAGGAGAGCACCTAAGGGTACCCGAGAGATACCGATAGACCTTGGGAGCTGACTTTTTTGGAAGGCATGAGTTTAGTATCTTCACTATTTCGTTGAAGTGAAGACACCTTTAAGCCGTCAAGGTATTGTACTCTTTTTCTCCACCTTGGGATTTTTCCACATGGTTTACCGAGGGGGTTTTTACTGAGGCAAGATATCTTGATGCATCACATTCTTTACCATTGTTTATCTTTCTTGGAAATCCCTATGACGAAATAAGGTAAACAAGGGATGTTATCCTATCTACCAAGATGACATTTATCTAATTAAAGTCTTCTTCTCTTTTCCTAAAAACGGTTTAAGTATGTTTTGGTGTTATAAGAGGTCCAAATTAGGTGAATGTTAGAATATTTGGACCAAGTTGTAATTCATATAAGACCAGACCTAGAGGATATGTGAAAAAGCCTCTAAAAACTCTTGTAATGGATTAAACAGCTTTTACACAAAAACTTGAGAAACTTTTTCTCCTTTTTTCTTGAGAGATTCAAGGTTATTCTTCACTCCTCGATTCCTAGCTCAGAGTGGGGATCGTTGTATCAAGAGATTGTCACTCCTCTTGTGGTTCACGCTTCAACCCACCTTCTATCAATCCCATAGTTAATCCTAGGTCGAGTATCTACTCAGGTTTAAACCACCTCTTCCGCTTAGGTCCATCCTTTTTACCGAGTAGTTAGATCGAGCATTTCTCTTCTTCTCAGTCCTATTTATACAGTCTATTCCCTAAGACGAGCTTGATATCTTAGCAACCGGTGCCACATCATGTTTTCAATGGGGTTTTCCATTCACCACCCTCTTTCATACTTACGTGATGGTACCCGCTCTTTAGATCAATCTTGGAGAAGAGTGTTGATAAGGCCCCGGCACTAGCTCAAGCATCACTCTGAGATGAACACGTGGAGGAACCCGAGAATTAACTTGAGGAAGAGAAGAACTACGAAGCTCCTACCATAGCACTGAGGATTATGAAGAGGAACATCACAAGCGTCTACAGGACAAGATTCAATGCATACATACAAGGAGCTCTAAGATGCGAGGAGAGCACCTGAGGGCACCCGAGAGATACCGATAGACCTTAGCGCGAGAACAGTGAGACTAGAAAACTCTTGGGAGCTGACTTTTTTTGGAAGGCATGAGTTTCGTATCTCCACTATTTGGTTGAAGTGAAGACACCCTTAAGCCATCAAGGTATTGTTCTCTTTTTCTCCACCTCGGGATTTTTCCACATGGTTTACCGAGGGGGTTTTTACTGAGGCAAGATATCTTGATGCATCACATTCTTTACCATTGTTTATCTTTCTTGGAAATCCCTATGACGAAATAAGGTAAACAAGGGATGTTATCCTATCTACCAAGATGACATTTATCTAATTAAAGTCTTCTTCTCTTTTCCTAAAAACGGTTTAAGTATGTTTTGTTGTTATAAGAGGTCCAAATTAGGTGACTGTTAGAATATTTGGACCAAGTTGTAATTCATATAAGACCAGACCTAGAGGATATGTGAAAAAGCCTCTAAAAACTCTTGTAATGGATTAAACAGCTTTTACACAGAAACTTGAGAAACTTTTTCTCCTTTTTTCTTGAGAGATTCAAGGTTATTCTTCACTCCTCGATTCCTAGCTCAGAGTGGGGTGCGTTGTATCAAGAGATTGTCACTCCTCTTGTGGTTCACGCTTCAACCCACCTTCTATCAATCCCATAGTTAATCCTAGGTTGAGTATCTCCACGGGTTTAAACCACCTCTTTCGCTTAGGTCTATCCTTTTTACCGAGTAGTTAGATCGAGCATTTCTCTTCTTCTCAGTCCTATTTATACAGTCTATTCCCTAAGACGAGCTTGATATCTTAGCAACCGGTGCCACATCATGTTTTGAATGGGGTTTTCCATTCACCACCCTCTTTCATACTTACGTGATGGTACGCGCTCTTTAGATCAATCTTGGAGAAGAGTGTTGATAAGGCCCCGGCACTAGCTCAAGCATCACTCTGAGATGAACACGTGGAGGAACCCAAGGACTAACTTGAGGAAGAGAAGAACTACGAAGCTCCTACCATAGCACTGAGGATTATGAAGAGGAACATCACAAGTGTCTACAGGACAAGATTCAATGCATACATACAAGGAGCTCTAAGATGCGAGGAGAGCACCTGAGGTTACCCGAGAGATACCGATAGACCTTGGGAGCTGACTTTTTTTGGAAGGCATGAGTTTAGTATCTTCATTATTTCGTTGAAGTGAAGACACCTTTAAGCCGTCAAGGTATTATACTCTTTTTCTCCACCTCGGGATTTTTCCACATGGTTTACCGAGGGGGTTTTTACTGAGGAAGATATCTTGATGCATCACATTCTTTACCATTGTTTATCTTTCTTGGAAATCCCTATGACGAAATAAGGTAAACAAGGGATGTGATCCTATCTACCAAGATGACATTTAGCTAATTAAAGTCTTCTTCTCTTTTCCTAAAAACGGTTTAAGTATGTTTTGGTGTTATAAGAGGTCCAAATTAGGTGACTGTTAGAATATTTGGACCAAGTTGTAATTCATATAAGACCAGACCTAGAGGATATGTGAAAAAGCCTCTAAAAACTCTTGTAATGGATTAAACAGCTTTTACACAGAAACTTGAGAAACTTTTTCTCCTTTTTTCTTGAGAGATTCAAGGTTATTCTTCACTCCTCGATTCCTAGCTCAGAGTGGGGTGCGTTGTATCAAGAGATTGTCACTCCCCTTGTGGTTCACGCTTCAACCCACCTTCTATCAATCCCATAGTTAATCCTAGGTCGAGTATCTCCACGGGTTTAAACCACCTCTTCCGCTTAGGTCTATCCTTTTTACCGAGTAGTTAGATCGAGCATTTCTCTTCTTCTCAGTCCTATTTATACAGTCTATTCCCTAAGACGAGCTTGATATCTTAGCAACCGGTGCCACATCATGTTTTGAATGGGGTTTTCCATTCACCACCCTCTTTCATACTTACGTGATGGTACCCGCTCTTTAGATCAATCTTGGAGAAGAGTGTTGATAAGGCCCCGGCACTAGCTCAAGCATCACTCTGAGATGAACACGTGGAGGAACCCAAGGACTAACTTGAGGAAGAGAAGAACTACGAAGCTCCTACCATAGCACTGAGGATTATGAAGGGGAACATCACAAGCGTCTACAGGACATGATTCAATGCATACATACAAGGAGCTCTAAGATGCGAGGAGAGCACCTAAGGGTACCCGAGAGATACCGATAGACCTTGGGAGCCGATTTTTTTGGAAGGCATGAGTTTAGTATCTTCACTATTTCGTTGAAGTGAAGACACCTTTAAGCCGTCAAGGTATTGTACTCTTTTTCTCCACCTTGGGATTTTTCCACATGGTTTACCGAGGGGGTTTTTACTGAGGCAAGATATCTTGATGCATCACATTCTTTACCATTGTTTATCTTTCTTGGAAATCCCTATGACGAAATAAGGTAAACAAGGGATGTTATCCTATCTACCAAGATGACATTTATCTAATTAAAGTCTTCTTCTCTTTTCCTAAAAACGGTTTAAGTATGTTTTGGTGTTATAAGAGGTCCAAATTAGGTGAATGTTAGAATATTTGGACCAAGTTGTAATTCATATAAGACCAGACCTAGAGGATATGTGAAAAAGCCTCTAAAAACTCTTGTAATGGATTAAACAGCTTTTACACAAAAACTTGAGAAACTTTTTCTCCTTTTTTCTTGAGAGATTCAAGGTTATTCTTCACTCCTCGATTCCTAGCTCAGAGTGGGGATCGTTGTATCAAGAGATTGTCACTCCTCTTGTGGTTCACGCTTCAACCCACCTTCTATCAATCCCATAGTTAATCCTAGGTCGAGTATCTACTCAGGTTTAAACCACCTCTTCCGCTTAGGTCCATCCTTTTTACCGAGTAGTTAGATCGAGCATTTCTCTTCTTCTCAGTCCTATTTATACAGTCTATTCCCTAAGACGAGCTTGATATCTTAGCAACTGGTGCCACATCATGTTTTGAATGGGGTTTTCCATTCACCACCCTCTTTCATACTTACGTGATGGTACCCGCTCTTTAGATCAATCTTGGAGAAGAGTGTTGATAAGGCCCCGGCACTAGCTCAAGCATCACTCTGAGATGAACACGTGGAGGAACCCGAGAATTAACTTGAGGAAGAGAAGAACTACGAAGCTCCTACCATAGCACTGAGGATTATGAAGAGGAACATCACAAGCGTCTACAGGACAAGATTCAATGCATACATACAAGGAGCTCTAAGATGCGAGGAGAGCACCTGAGGGCACCCGAGAGATACCGATAGACCTTAGCGCGAGAACAGTGAGACTAGAAAACTCTTGGGAGCTGACTTTTTTTGGAAGGCATGAGTTTAGTATCTCCACTATTTCGTTGAAGTGAAGACACCCTTAAGCCGTCAAGGTATTGTTCTCTTTTTCTCCACCTCGGGATTTTTCCACATGGTTTACCGAGGGGGTTTTTACTGAGGCAAGATATCTTGATGCATCACATTCTTTACCAATGTTTATCTTTCTTGGAAATCCCTATGACGAAATAAGGTAAACAAGGGATGTGATCCTATCTACCAAGATGACATTTATCTAATTAAAGTCTTCTTCTCTTTTCCTAAAAACGGTTTAAGTATGTTTTGGTGTTATAAGAGGTCCAAATTAGGTGAATGTTAGAATATTTGGACCAAGTTGTAATTCATATAAGACCAGACCTAGAGGATATGTGAAATAGCCTCTAAAAACTCTTGTAATGGATTAAACAGCTTTTACACAAAAACTTGAGAAACTTTTTCTCCTTTTTTCTTGAGAGATTCAAGGTTATTCTTCACTCCTCGATTCCTAGCTCAGAGTGGGGATCGTTGTATCAAGAGATTGTCACTCCTCTTGTGGTTCACGCTTCAACCCACCTTCTATCAATCCCATAGTTAATCCTAGGTCGAGTATCTCCTCAGGTTTAAACCACCTCTTCCGCTTAGGTCCATCCTTTTTACCGAGTAGTTAAATCGAGCATTTCTCTTCTTCTCAGTCCTATTTATACAGTCTATTCCCTAAGACGAGCTTGATATCTTAGCAACCGGTGCCACATCATGTTTTGAATGGGGTTTTCCATTCACCACCCTCTTTCATACTTACGTGATCGTACCCGCTCTTTAGATCAATCTTGGAGAAGAGTGTTGATAAGGCCCCGGCACTAGCTCAAGCATCACTCTGAGATGAACACGTGGAGGAACCCGAAGACTAACTTGAGGAAGAGAAGAACTACGAAGCTCCTACCATAGCACTGAGGATTATGAAGAGGAACATCACAAGCGTCTACAGGACAAGATTCAATGCATACATACAAGGAGCTCTAAGATGCGAGGAGAGCACCTAAGGGCACCCGAGAGATACCGATAGACCTTAGCGCGAGAACAGTGAGACTAGAAAACTCTTGGGAGCTGACTTTTTTTGGAAGGCATGAGTTTAGTATCTCCACTATTTCGTTGAAGTGAAGACACCCTTAAGCCGTCAAGGTATTGTTCTCTTTTTCTCCACCTCGGGATTTTTCCACATGGTTTACCGAGGGGGTTTTTACTGAGGCAAGATATCTTGATGCATCACATTCTTTACCAATGTTTATCTTTCTTGGAAATCCCTATGACGAAATAAGGTAAACAAGGGATGTGATCCTATCTACCAAGATGACATTTATCTAATTAAAGTCCTCTTCTCTTTTCCTAAAAACGGTTTAAGTATGTTTTGGTGTTATAAGAGGTCCAAATTAGGTGAATGTTAGAATATTTGGATCAAGTTGTAATTCATATAAGACCAGACCTAGAGGATATGTGAAAAAGCCTCTAAAAACTCTTGTAATGGATTAAACATCTTTTACACAAAAACTTGAGAAACTTTTTCTCCTTTTTTCTTGAGAGATTCAAGGTTATTCTTCACTCCTCGATTCCTAGCTCAGAGTGGGGATCGTTGTATCAAGAGATTGTCACTCCTCTTGTGGTTCACGCTTCAACCCACCTTCTATCAATCCCATAGTTAATCCTAGGTCGAGTATCTCCTCAGGTTTAAACCACCTCTTCCGCTTAGGTCCATCCTTTTTACCGAGTAGTTAAATCGAGCATTTCTCTTCTTCTCAGTCCTATTTATACAGTCTATTCCCTAAGACGAGCTTGATATCTTAGCAACCGGTGCCACATCATGTTTTGAATGGGGTTTTCCATTCACCACCCTCTTTCATACTTACGTGATCGTACCCGCTCTTTAGATCAATCTTGGAGAAGAGTGTTGATAAGGCCCCGGCACTAGCTCAAGCATCACTCTGAGATGAACACGTGGAGGAACCCGAAGACTAACTTGAGGAAGAGAAGAACTACGAAGCTCCTACCATAGCACTGAGGATTATGAAGAGGAACATCACAAGCGTCTACAGGACAAGATTCAATGCATACATACAAGGAGCTCTAAGATGCGAGGAGAGCACCTAAGGGCACCCGAGAGATACCGATAGACCTTAGCGCGAGAACAGTGAGACTAGAAAACTCTTGGGAGCTGACTTTTTTTGGAAGGCATGAGTTTAGTATCTCCACTATTTCGTTGAAGTGAAGACACCCTTAAGCCGTCAAGGTATTGTTCTCTTTTTCTCCACCTCGGGATTTTTCCACATGGTTTACCGAGGGGGTTTTTACTGAGGCAAGATATCTTGATGCATCACATTCTTTACCAATGTTTATCTTTCTTGGAAATCCCTATGACGAAATAAGGTAAACAAGGGATGTGATCCTATCTACCAAGATGACATTTATCTAATTAAAGTCCTCTTCTCTTTTCCTAAAAACGGTTTAAGTATGTTTTGGTGTTATAAGAGGTCCAAATTAGGTGAATGTTAGAATATTTGGATCAAGTTGTAATTCATATAAGACCAGACCTAGAGGATATGTGAAAAAGCCTCTAAAAACTCTTGTAATGGATTAAACATCTTTTACACAAAAACTTGAGAAACTTTTTCTCCTTTTTTCTTGAGAGATTCAAGGTTATTCTTCACTCCTCGATTCCTAGCTCAGAGTGGGGATCGTTGTATCAAGAGATTGTCACTCCTCTTGTGGTTCACGCTTCAACCCACCTTCTATCAATCCCATAGTTAATCCTAGGTCGAGTATCTCCTCAGGTTTAAACCACCTCTTCCGCTTAGGTCCATCCTTTTTACCGAGTAGTTAAATCGAGCATTTCTCTTCTTCTCAGTCCTATTTATACAGTCTATTCCCTAAGACGAGCTTGATATCTTAGCAACCGGTGCCACATCATGTTTTGAATGGGGTTTTCCATTCACCACCCTCTTTCATACTTACGTGATCGTACCCGCTCTTTAGATCAATCTTGGAGAAGAGTGTTGATAAGGCCCCGGCACTAGCTCAAGCATCACTCTGAGATGAACACGTGGAGGAACCCGAAGACTAACTTGAGGAAGAGAAGAACTACGAAGCTCCTACCATAGCACTGAGGATTATGAAGAGGAACATCACAAGCGTCTACAGGACAAGATTCAATGCATACATACAAGGAGCTCTAAGATGCGAGGAGAGCACCTAAGGGCACCCGAGAGATACCGATAGACCTTAGCGCGAGAACAGTGAGACTAGAAAACTCTTGGGAGCTGACTTTTTTTGGAAGGCATGAGTTTAGTATCTCCACTATTTCGTTGAAGTGAAGACACCCTTAAGCCGTCAAGGTATTGTTCTCTTTTTCTCCACCTCGGGATTTTTCCACATGGTTTACCGAGGGGGTTTTTACTGAGGCAAGATATCTTGATGCATCACATTCTTTACCAATGTTTATCTTTCTTGGAAATCCCTATGACGAAATAAGGTAAACAAGGGATGTGATCCTATCTACCAAGATGACATTTATCTAATTAAAGTCCTCTTCTCTTTTCCTAAAAACGGTTTAAGTATGTTTTGGTGTTATAAGAGGTCCAAATTAGGTGAATGTTAGAATATTTGGATCAAGTTGTAATTCATATAAGACCAGACCTAGAGGATATGTGAAAAAGCCTCTAAAAACTCTTGTAATGGATTAAACATCTTTTACACAAAAACTTGAGAAACTTTTTCTCCTTTTTTCTTGAGAGATTCAAGGTTATTCTTCACTCCTCGATTCCTAGCTCAGAGTGGGGATCGTTGTATCAAGAGATTGTCACTCCTCTTGTGGTTCACGCTTCAACCCACCTTCTATCAATCCCATAGTTAATCCTAGGTCGAGTATCTCCTCAGGTTTAAACCACCTCTTCCGCTTAGGTCCATCCTTTTTACCGAGTAGTTAGATCGAGCATTTCTCTTCTTCTCAGTCCTATTTATACAGTCTATTCCCTAAGACGAGCTTGATATCTTAGCAACCGGTGCCACATCATGTTTTGAATGGGGTTTTCCATTCACCACCCTCTTTCATACTTACGTGATGGTACCCGCTCTTTAGATCAATCTTGGAGAAGAGTGTTGATAAGGCCCCGGCACTAGCTCAAGCATCACTCTGAGATGAACACGTGGAGGAACCCGAGGACTAACTTGAGGAAGAGAAGAACTACGAAGCTCCTACCATAGCACTGAGGATTATGAAGAGGAACATCACAAGAGTCTACAGGACAAGATTCAATGCATACATACAAGGAGCTCTAAGATGCGAGGAGAGCACCTGAGGGTACCCGAGAGATACCGATAGACCTTGGGAGCTGACTTTTTTTGGAAGGCCTGAGTTTAGTATCTTCACTATTTCGTTGAAGTGAAGACACCTTTAAGCCGTCAAGGTATTGTACTCTTTTTCTCCACCTCGGGATTTTTCCACATGGTTTACCGAGGGGGTTTTTACTGAGGCAAGATATCTTGATGCATCACATTCTTTACCAATGTTTATCTATCTTGGAAATCCCTATGACGAAATAAGGTAAACAAGGGATGTGATCCTATCTACCAAGATGACATTTATCTAATTAAAGTCCTCTTCTCTTTTCCTAAAAACGGTTTAAGTATGTTTTGGTGTTATAAGAGGTCCAAATTAGGTGAATGTTAGAATATTTGGACCAAGTTGTAATTCATATAAGACCAGACCTAGAGGATATGTGAAAAAGCCTCTAAAAACTCTTGTAATGGATTAAACATCTTTTACACAAAAACTTGAGAAACTTTTTCTCCTTTTTTCTTGAGAGATTCAAGGTTATTCTTCACTCCTCGATTCCTAGCTCAGAGTGGGGATCGTTGTATCAAGAGATTGTCACTCCTCTTGTGGTTCACGCTTCAACCCACCTTCTATCAATCCCATAGTTAATCCTAGGTCGAGTATCTCCTCAGGTTTAAACCACCTCTTCCGCTTAGGTCCATCCTTTTTACCGAGTAGTTAGATCGAGCATTTCTCTTCTTCTCAGTCCTATTTATACAGTCTATTCCCTAAGACGAGCTTGATATCTTAGCAACCGGTGCCACATCATGTTTTGAATGGGGTTTTCCATTCACCACCCTCTTTCATACTTACGTGATGGTACCCGCTCTTTAGATCAATCTTGGAGAAGAGTGTTGATAAGGCCCCGGCACTAGCTCAAGCATCACTCTGAGATGAACACGTGGAGGAACCCGAGGACTAACTTGAGGAAGAGAAGAACTACGAAGCTCCTACCATAGCACTGAGGATTATGAAGAGGAACATCACAAGAGTCTACAGGACAAGATTCAATGCATACATACAAGGAGCTCTAAGATGCGAGGAGAGCACCTGAGGGTACCCGAGAGATACCGATAGACCTTGGGAGCTGACTTTTTTTGGAAGGCCTGAGTTTAGTATCTTCACTATTTCGTTGAAGTGAAGACACCTTTAAGCCGTCAAGGTATTGTACTCTTTTTCTCCACCTCGGGATTTTTCCACATGGTTTACCGAGGGGGTTTTTACTGAGGCAAGATATCTTGATGCATCACATTCTTTACCAATGTTTATCTATCTTGGAAATCCCTATGACGAAATAAGGTAAACAAGGGATGTGATCCTATCTACCAAGATGACATTTATCTAATTAAAGTCCTCTTCTCTTTTCCTAAAAACGGTTTAAGTATGTTTTGGTGTTATAAGAGGTCCAAATTAGGTGAATGTTAGAATATTTGGACCAAGTTGTAATTCATATAAGACCAGACCTAGAGGATATGTGAAAAAGCCTCTAAAAACTCTTGTAATGGATTAAACATCTTTTACACAAAAACTTGAGAAACTTTTTCTCCTTTTTTCTTGAGAGATTCAAGGTTATTCTTCACTCCTCGATTCCTAGCTCAGAGTGGGGATCGTTGTATCAAGAGATTGTCACTCCTCTTGTGGTTCACGCTTCAACCCACCTTCTATCAATCCCATAGTTAATCCTAGGTCGAGTATCTCCTCAGGTTTAAACCACCTCTTCCGCTTAGGTCCATCCTTTTTACCGAGTAGTTAGATCGAGCATTTCTCTTCTTCTCAGTCCTATTTATACAGTCTATTCCCTAAGACGAGCTTGATATCTTAGCAACCGGTGCCACATCATGTTTTGAATGGGGTTTTCCATTCACCACCCTCTTTCATACTTACGTGATGGTACCCGCTCTTTAGATCAATCTTGGAGAAGAGTGTTGATAAGGCCCCGGCACTAGCTCAAGCATCACTCTGAGATGAACACGTGGAGGAACCCGAGAATTAACTTGAGGAAGAGAAGAACTACGAAGCTCCTACCATAGCACTGAGGATTATGAAGAGGAACATCACAAGCGTCTACAGGACAAGATTCAATGCATACATACAAGGAGCTCTAAGATGCGAGGAGAGCACCTGAGGGCACCCGAGAGATACCGATAGACCTTAGCGCGAGAACAGTGAGACTAGAAAACTCTTGGGAGCTGACTTTTTTTGGAAGGCATGAGTTTAGTATCTCCACTATTTCGTTGAAGTGAAGACACCCTTAAGCCGTCAAGGTATTGTTCTCTTTTTCTCCACCTCGGGATTTTTCCACATGGTTTACCGAGGGGGTTTTTACTGAGGCAAGATATCTTGATGCATCACATTCTTTACCAATGTTTATCTTTCTTGGAAATCCCTATGACGAAATAAGGTAAACAAGGGATGTGATCCTATCTACCAAGATGACATTTATCTAATTAAAGTCTTCTTCTCTTTTCCTAAAAACAGTTTAAGTATGTTTTGGTGTTATAAGAGGTCCAAATTAGGTGAATGTTAGAATATTTGGACCAAGTTGTAATTCATATAAGACCAGACCTAGAGGATATGTGAAATAGCCTCTAAAAACTCTTGTAATGGATTAAACAGCTTTTACACAAAAACTTGAGAAACTTTTTCTCCTTTTTTCTTGAGAGATTCAAGGTTATTCTTCACTCCTCGATTCCTAGCTCAGAGTGGGGATCGTTGTATCAAGAGATTGTCACTCCTCTTGTGGTTCACGCTTCAACCCACCTTCTATCAATCCCATAGTTAATCCTAGGTCAAGTATCTCCTCAGGTTTAAACCACCTCTTCCGCTTAGGTCCATCCTTTTTACCGAGTAGTTAGATCGAGCATTTCTCTTCTTCTCAGTCCTATTTATACAGTCTATTCCCTAAGACGAGCTTGATATCTTAGCAACCGGTGCCACATCATGTTTTGAATGGGGTTTTCCATTCACCACCCTCTTTCATACTTACGTGATCGTACCCGCTCTTTAGATCAATCTTGGAGAAGAGTGTTGATAAGGCCCCGGCACTAGCTCAAGCATCACTCTGAGATGAACACGTGGAGGAACCCGAAGACTAACTTGAGGAAGAGAAGAACTACGAAGCTCCTACCATAGCACTGAGGATTATGAAGAGGAACATCACAAGCGTCTACAGGACAAGATTCAATGCATACATACAAGGAGCTCTAAGATGCGAGGAGAGCACCTGAGGGCACCCGAGAGATACCGATAGACCTTAGCGCGAGAACAGTGAGACTAGAAAACTCTTGGGAGCTGACTTTTTTTGGAAGGCATGAGTTTAGTATCTCCACTATTTCGTTGAAGTGAAGACACCCTTAAGCCGTCAAGGTATTGTTCTCTTTTTCTCCACCTCGGGATTTTTCCACATGGTTTACCGAGGGGGTTTTTACTGAGGCAAGATCTCTTGATGCATCACATTCTTTACCAATGTTTATCTTTCTTGGAAATCCCTATGACGAAATAAGGTAAACAAGGGATGTGATCCTATCTACCAAGATGACATTTATCTAATTAAAGTCTTCTTCTCTTTTCCTAAAAACGGTTTAAGTATGTTTTGGTGTTATAAGAGGTCCAAATTAGGTGAATGTTAGAATATTTGGACCAAGTTGTAATTCATATAAGACCAGACCTAGAGGATATGTGAAATAGCCTCTAAAAACTCTTGTAATGGATTAAACAGCTTTTACACAAAAACTTGAGAAACTTTTTCTCCTTTTTTCTTGAGAGATTCAAGGTTATTCTTCACTCCTCGATTCCTAGCTCAGAGTGGGGATCGTTGTATCAAGAGATTGTCACTCCTCTTGTGGTTCACGCTTCAACCCACCTTCTATCAATCCCATAGTTAATCCTAGGTCGAGTATCTCCTCAGGTTTAAACCACCTCTTCCGCTTAGGTCCATCCTTTTTACCGAGTAGTTAGATCGAGCATTTCTCTTCTTCTCAGTCCTATTTATACAGTCTATTCCCTAAGACGAGCTTGATATCTTAGCAACCGGTGCCACATCATGTTTTGAATGGGGTTTTCCATTCACCACCCTCTTTCATACTTACGTGATCGTACCCGCTCTTTAGATCAATCTTGGAGAAGAGTGTTGATAAGGCCCCGGCACTAGCTCAAGCATCACTCTGAGATGAACACGTGGAGGAACCCGAAGACTAACTTGAGGAAGAGAAGAACTACGAAGCTCCTACCATAGCACTGAGGATTATGAAGAGGAACATCACAAGCGTCTACAGGACAAGATTCAATGCATACATACAAGGAGCTCTAAGATGCGAGGAGAGCACCTAAGGGCACCCGAGAGATACCGATAGACCTTAGCGCGAGAACAGTGAGACTAGAAAACTCTTGGGAGCTGACTTTTTTTGGAAGGCATGAGTTTAGTATCTTCAGTATTTCGTTGAAGTGAAGACACCCTTAAGCCGTCAAGGTATTGTTCTCTTTTTCTCCACCTCGGGATTTTTCCACATGGTTTACCGAGGGGGTTTTCACTGAGGCAAGATATCTTGATGCATCACATTCTTTACCAATGTTTATCTATCTTGGAAATCCCTATGACGAAATAAGGTAAACAAGGGATGTGATCCTATCTACCAAGATGACATTTATCTAATTAAAGTCCTCTTCTCTTTTCCTAAAAACGGTTTAAGTATGTTTTGGTGTTATAAGAGGTCCAAATTAGGTGAATGTTAGAATATTTGGACCAAGTTGTAATTCATATAAGACCAGACCTAGAGGATATGTGAAAAAAGCCTCTAAAAACTCTTGTAATGGATTAAACATCTTTTACACAAAAACTTGAGAAACTTTTTCTCCTTTTTTCTTGAGAGATTCAAGGTTATTCTTCACTCCTCGATTCCTAGCTCAGAGTGGGGATCGTTGTATCAAGAGATTGTCACTCCTCTTGTGGTTCACGCTTCAACCCACCTTCTATCAATCCCATAGTTAATCCTAGGTCGAGTATCTCCTCAGGTTTAAACCACCTCTTCCGCTTAGGTCCATCCTTTTTACCGAGTAGTTAGATCGAGCATTTCTCTTCTTCTCAGTCCTATTTATACAGTCTATTCCCTAAGACGAGCTTGATATCTTAGCAACCGGTGCCACATCATGTTTTGAATGGGGTTTTCCATTCACCACCCTCTTTCATACTTACGTGATGGTACCCGCTCTTTAGATCAATCTTGGAGAAGAGTGTTGATAAGGCCCCGGCACTAGCTCAAGCATCACTCTGAGATGAACACATGGAGGAACACGAGGACTAACTTGAGGAAGAGAAGAACTACGAAGCTCCTACCATAGCACTGAGGATTATGAAGAGGAACATCACAAGAGTCTACAGGACAAGATTCAATGCATACATACAAGGAGCTCTAAGATGCGAGGAGAGCACCTGAGGGTACCCGAGAGATACCGATAGACCTTGGGAGCTGACTTTTTTTGGAAGGCCTGAGTTTAGTATCGTCACTATTTCGTTGAAGTGAAGACACCTTTAAGCCGTCAAGGTATTGTACTCTTTTTCTCCACCTCGGGATTTTTCCACATGGTTTACCGAGGGGGTTTTTACTGAGGCAAGATATCTTGATGCATCACATTCTTTACCATTGTTTATCTTTCTTGGAAATCCCTATGACGAAATAAGGTAAACAAGGGATGTGATCCTATCAACCAAGATGACATTTATCTAATTAAAGTCTTCTTCTCTTTTCCTAAAAACGGTTTAAGTATGTTTTGTTGTTATAAGAGGTCCAAATTAGGTGAATGTTAGAATATTTGGACCATGTTGTAATTCATATAAGACCAGACCTAGAGGATATGTGAAAAAGCCTCTAAAAACTCTTGTAATGGATTAAACAGCTTTTACCCAAAAACTTGAGAAACTTTTTCTCCTTTTTTCTTGAGAGATTCAAGGTTATTCTTCACTCCTCGATTCCTAGCTCAGAGTGGGGTGCGTTGTATCAAAAGATTGTCACTCCTCTTGTGGTTCACGCTTCAACCCACCTTCTATCAATCCCATAGTTTATCCTAGGTCGAGTATCTCCTCGGGTTTAAACCACCTCTTCCGCTTAGGTCTATCCTTTTTACCGAGTAGTTAGATCGAGCATTTCTCTTCTTCTCAGTCCTATTTATACAGTCTATTCCCTAAGACGAGCTTGATATCTTAGCAACCGGTGCCACATCATGTTTTGAATGGGGTTTTCCATTCACCACCCTCTTTCATACTTACGTGATGGTACCCGCTCTTTAGATCAATCTTGGAGAAGAGTGTTGATAAGGCCCCGGCACTAGCTCAAGCATCACTCTGAGATGAACACGTGGAGGAACCCAAGGACTAACTTGAGGAAGAGAAGAACTACGAAGCTCCTACCATAGCACTGAGGATTATGAAGAGGAACATCACAAGAGTCTACAGGACAAGATTCAATGCATACATACAAGGAGCTCTAAGATGCGAGGAGAGCACCTGAGGGTACCCGAGAGATACCGATAGACCTTGGGAGCTGACTTTTTTTGGAAGGCCTGAGTTTAGTATCTTCACTATTTCGTTGAAGTGAAGACACCTTTAAGCCGTCAAGGTATTGTACTCTTTTTCTCCACCTCGGGATTTTTCCACATGGTTTACCGAGGGGGTTTTTACTGAGGCAAGATATCTTGATGCATCACATTCTTTACCATTGTTTATCTTTCTTGGAAATCCCTATGACGAAATAAGGTAAACAAGGGATGTGATCCTATCTACCAAGATGACATTTATCTAATTAAAGTCTTCTTCTCTTTTCCTAAAAACGGTTTAAGTATGTTTTGTTGTTATAAGAGGTCCAAATTAGGTGAATGTTAGAATATTTGGACCATGTTGTAATTCATATAAGACCAGACCTAGAGGATATGTAAAAAAGCCTCTAAAAACTCTTGTAATGGATTAAACAGCTTTTACCCAAAAACTTGAGAAACTTTTTCTCCTTTTTTCTTGAGAGATTCAAGGTTATTCTTCACTCCTCGATTCCTAGCTCAGAGTGGGGTGCGTTGTATCAAAAGATTGTCACTCCTCTTGTGGTTCACGCTTCAACCCACCTTCTATCAATCCCATAGTTTATCCTAGGTCGAGTATCTCCTCGGGTTTAAACCACCTCTTCCGCTTAGGTCTATCCTTTTTACCGAGTAGTTAGATCGAGCATTTCTCTTCTTCTCAGTCCTATTTATACAGTCTATTCCCTAAGACGAGCTTGATATCTTAGCAACCGGTGCCACATCATGTTTTGAATGGGGTTTTCCATTCATCACCCTCTTTCATACTTACGTGATGGTACCCGCTCTTTAGATCAATCTTGGAGAAGAGTGTTGATAAGGCCCCGACACTAGCTCAAGCATCACTCTGAGATGAACACGTGGAGGAACCCAAGGACTAACTTGAGGAAGAGAAGAACTACGAAGCTCCTACCATAGCACTGAGGATTATGAAGAGGAACATCACAAGTGTCTACAGGACAAGATTCAATGCATACATACAAGGAGCTCTAAGATGCGAGGAGAGCACCTGAGGGTACCCGAGAGATACCGATAGACCTTGGGAGCTGACTTTTTTTGGAAGGCATGAGTTTAGTATCTTCATTATTTCGTTGAAGTGAAGACACCTTTAAGCCGTCAAGGTATTATACTCTTTTTCTCCACCTCGGGATTTTTCCACATGGTTTACCGAGGGGGTTTTTACTGAGGCAAGATCTCTTGATGCATCACATTCTTTACCATTGTTTATCTTTCTTGGAAATCCCTATGACGAAATAAGGTAAACAAGGGATGTGATCCTATCTACCAAGATGACATTTATCTAATTAAAGTCTTCTTCTCTTTTCCTAAAAACGGTTTAAGTATGTTTTGGTGTTATAAGAGGTCCAAATTAGGTGACTGTTAGAATATTTGGACCAAGTTGTAATTCATATAAGACCAGACCTAGAGGATATGTGAAAAAGCCTCTAAAAACTCTTGTAATGGATTAAACAGCTTTTACACAGAAACTTGAGAAACTTTTTCTCCTTTTTTCTTGAGAGATTCAAGGTTATTCTTCACTCCTCGATTCCTAGCTCAGAGTGGGGTGCGTTGTATCAAGAGATTGTCACTCCTCTTGTGGTTCACGCTTCAACCCACCTTCTATCAATCCCATAGTTAATCCTAGGTCGAGTATCTCCTCGGGTTTAAACCACCTCTTCCGCTTAGGTCCATCCTTTTTACCGAGTAGTTAGATCGAGCATTTCTCTTCTTCTCATTCCTATTTATACAGTCTATTCCCTAAGACGAGCTTGATATCTTAGCAACCGGTGCCACATCATGTTTTGAATGGGGTTTTCCATTCACCACCCTCTTTCATACTTACGTGATGGTACCCGCTCTTTAGATCAATCTTGGAGAAGAGTGTTGATAAGGCCCCGGCACTAGCTCAAGCATCACTCTGAGATGAACACGTGGAGGAACCCGAGGACTAACTTGAGGAAGAGAAGAACTACGAAGCTCCTACCATAGCACTGAGGATTATGAAGAGGAACATCACAAGAGTCTACAGGACAAGATTCAATGCATACATACAAGGAGCTCTAAGATGCGAGGAGAGCACCTGAGGGTACCCGAGAGATACCGATAGACCTTGGGAGCTGACTTTTTTTGGAAGGCATGAGTTTAGTATCTTCATTATTTCGTTGAAGTGAAGACACCTTTAAGCCGTCAAGGTATTGTACTCTTTTTCTCCACCTCGGGATTTTTCCACATGGTTTACCGAGGGGGTTTTTACTGAGGCAAGATATCTTGATGCATCACATTCTTTACCATTGTTTATCTTTCTTGGAAATCCCTATGACGAAATAAGGTAAACAAGGGATGTGATCCTATCTACCAAGATGACATTTATCTAATTAAAGTCTTCTTCTCTTTTCCTAAAAACGGTTTAAGTATGTTTTGTTGTTATAAGAGGTCCAAATTAGGTGAATGTTAGAATATTTGGACCATGTTGTAATTCATATAAGACCAGACCTAGAGGATATGTGAAAAAGCCTCTAAAAACTCTTGTAATGGATTAAACAGCTTTTACCCAAAAACTTGAGAAACTTTTTCTCCTTTTTTCTTGAGAGATTCAAGGTTATTCTTCACTCCTCGATTCCTAGCTCAGAGTGGGGTGCGTTGTATCAAAAGATTGTCACTCCTCTTGTGGTTCACGCTTCAACCCACCTTCTATCAATCCCATAGTTAATCCTAGGTCGAGTATCTCCTCGGGTTTAAACCACCTCTTCCGCTTAGGTCTATCCTTTTTACCGAGTAGTTAGATCGAGCATTTCTCTTCTTCTCAGTCCTATTTATACAGTCTATTCCCTAAGACGAGCTTGATATCTTAGCAACCGGTGCCACATCATGTTTTGAATGGGGTTTTCCATTCACCACCCTCTTTCATACTTACGTGATGGTACCCGCTCTTTAGATCAATCTTGGAGAAGAGTGTTGATAAGGCCCCGGCACTAGCTCAAGCATCACTCTGAGATGAACACGTGGAGGAACCCAAGGACTAACTTGAGGAAGAGAAGAACTACGAAGCTCCTACCATAGCACTGAGGATTATGAAGAGGAACATCACAAGTGTCTACAGGACAAGATTCAATGCATACATACAAGGAGCTCTAAGATGCGAGGAGAGCACCTGAGGGTACCCGAGAGATACCGATAGACCTTGGGAGCTGACTTTTTTTGGAAGGCATGAGTTTAGTATCTTCATTATTTCGTTGAAGTGAAGACACCTTTAAGCCGTCAAGGTATTATACTCTTTTTCTCCACCTCGGGATTTTTCCACATGGTTTACCGAGGGGGTTTTTACTGAGGAAGATATCTTGATGCATCACATTCTTTACCATTGTTTATCTTTCTTGGAAATCCCTATGACGAAATAAGGTAAACAAGGGATGTGATCCTCTCTACCAAGATGACATTTATCTAATTAAAGTCTTCTTCTCTTTTCCTAAAAACGATTTAAGTATGTTTTGGTGTTATAAGAGGTCCAAATTAGGTGACTGTTAGAATATTTGGACCAAGTTGTAATTCATATAAGACCAGACCTAGAGGATATGTGAAAAAGCCTCTAAAAACTCTTGTAATGGATTAAACAGCTTTTACACAGAAACTTGAGAAATTTTTTCTCCTTTTTTCTTGAGAGATTCAAGGTTATTCTTCACTCCTCGATTCCTAGCTCAGAGTGGGGTGCGTTGTATCAAGAGATTGTCACTCCTCTTGTGGTTCACGCTTCAACCCACCTTCTATCAATCCCATAGTTAATCCTAGGTCGAGTATCTCCTCGGGTTTAAACCACCTCTTCCGCTTAGGTCCATCCATTTTACCGAGTAGTTAGATCGAGCATTTCTCTTCTTCTCATTCCTATTTATACAGTCTATTCCCTAAGACGAGCTTGATATCTTAGCAACCGGTGCCACATCATGTTTTGAATGGGGTTTTCCATTCACCACCCTCTTTCATACTTATGTGATGGTACCCGCTCTTTAGATCAATCTTGGAGAAGAGTGTTGATAAGGCCCCGGCACTAGCTCAAGCATCACTCTGAGATGAACACGTGGAGGAACCCAAGGACTAACTTGAGGAAGAGAAGAACTACGAAGCTCCTACCATAGCACTGAGGATTATGAAGAGGAACATCACAAGTGTCTACAGGACAAGATTCAATGCATACATACAAGGAGCTCTAAGATGCGAGGAGAGCACCTGAGGGTACCCGAGAGATACCGATAGACCTTGGGAGCTGACTTTTTTTGGAAGGCATGAGTTTAGTATCTTCATTATTTCGTTGAAGTGAAGACACCTTTAAGCCGTCAAGGTATTATACCCTTTTTCTCCACCTCGGGATTTTTCCACATGGTTTACCGAGGGGGTTTTTACTGAGGCCAGATCTCTTGATGCATCACATTCTTTACCATTGTTTATCTTTCTTGGAAATCCCTATGACGAAATAAGGTAAACAAGGGATGTGATCCTATCTACCAAGATGACATTTATCTAATTAAAGTCTTCTTCTCTTTTCCTAAAAACGGTTTAAGTATGTTTTGGTGTTATAAGAGGTCCAAATTAGGTGACTGTTAGAATATTTGGACCAAGTTGTAATTCATATAAGACCAGACCTAGAGGATATGTGAAAAAGCCTCTAAAAACTCTTGTAATGGATTAAACAGCTTTTACACAGAAACTTGAGAAACTTTTTCTCCTTTTTTCTTGAGAGATTCAAGGTTATTCTTCACTCCTCGATTCCTAGCTCAGAGTGGGGTGCGTTGTATCAAGAGATTGTCACTCCTCTTGTGGTTCACGCTTCAACCCACCTTCTATCAATCCCATAGTTAATCCTAGGTCGAGTATCTCCTCGGGTTTAAACCACCTCTTCCGCTTAGGTCCATCCTTTTTACCGAGTAGTTAGATCGAGCATTTCTCTTCTTCTCATTCCTATTTATACAGTCTATTCCCTAAGACGAGCTTGATATCTTAGCAACCGGTGCCACATCATGTTTTGAATGGGGTTTTCCATTCACCACCCTCTTTCATACTTACGTGATGGTACCCGCTCTTTAGATCAATCTTGGAGAAGAGTGTTGATAAGGCCCCGGCACTAGCTCAAGCATCACTCTGAGATGAACACGTGGAGGAACCCGAGGACTAACTTGAGGAAGAGAAGAACTACGAAGCTCCTACCATAGCACTGAGAATTATGAAGAGGAACATCACAAGAGTCTACAGGACAAGATTCAATGCATACATACAAGGAGCTCTAAGATGCGAGGAGAGCACCTGAGGGCACCCGAGAGATACCGATAGACCTTAGCGCGAGAACAGTGAGACTAGAAAACTCTTGGGAGCGTCCTTTTTTTGGAAGGCATGAGTTTAGTATCTTCATTATTTCGTTGAAGTGAAGACACCCTTAAGCCGTCAAGGTATTGTACTCTTTTTCTCCACCTCGGGATTTTTCCACATGGTTTACCGAGGGGGTTTTTTACTGAGGCAAGATCTCTTGATGCATCACATTCTTTACCATTGTTTATCTTTCTTGGAAATCCCTATGACGAAATAAGGTAAACAAGGGATGTGATCCTATCTACCAAGATGACATTTATCTAATTAAAGTCTTCTTCTCTTTTCCTAAAAACGGTTTAAGTATGTTTTGGTGTTATAAGAGGTCCAAATTAGGTGACTGTTAGAATATTTGGACCAAGTTGTAATTCATATAAGACCAGACCTAGAGGATATGTGAAAAAGCCTCTAAAAACTCTTGTAATGGATTAAACAGCTTTTACACAGAAACTTGAGAAACTTTTTCTCCTTTTTTCTTGAGAGATTCAAGGTTATTCTTCACTCCTAGATTCCTAGCTCAGAGTGGGGTGCGTTGTATCAAGAGATTGTCACTCCTCTTGTGGTTCACGCTTCAACCCACCTTCTATCAATCCCATAGTTAATCCAAGGTCGAGTATCTCCTCGGGTTTAAACCACCTCTTCCGCTTAGGTCCATCCGTTTTACCGAGTAGTTAGATCGAGCATTTCTCTTCTTCTCATTCCTATTTATACAGTCTATTCCCTAAGACGAGCTTGATATCTTAGCAACCGGTGCCACATCATGTTTTGAATGGGGTTTTCCATTCACCACCCTCTTTCATACTTACGTGATGGTACCCGCTCTTTAGATCAATCTTGGAGAAGAGTGTTGATAAGGCCCCGGCACTAGCTCAAGCATCACTCTGAGATGAACACGTGGAGGAACCCGAGGACTAACTTGAGGAAGAGAAGAACTACGAAGCTCCTACCATAGCACTGAGAATTATGAAGAGGGACATCACAAGAGTCTACAGGACAAGATTCAATGCATACATACAAGGAGCTCTAAGATGCGAGGAGAGCACCTGAGGGCACCCGAGAGATACCGATAGACCTTAGCGCGAGAACAGTGAGACTAGAAAACTCTTGGGAGCGTCCTTTTTTTGGAAGGCATGAGTTTAGTATCTTCATTATTTCGTTGAAGAGAAGACACCCTTAAGCCGTCAAGGTATTGTACTCTTTTTCTCCACCTCGGGATTTTTCCACATGGTTTACCGAGGGGGTTTTTACTGAGGCAAGATCTCTTGATGCATCACATTCTTTACCATTGTTTATCTTTCTTGGAAATCCCTATAACGAAATAAGGTAAACAAGGGATGTGATCCTATCTACCAAGATGACATTTATCTAATTAAAGTCTTCTTCTCTTTTCCTAAAAACGGTTTAAGTATGTTTTGGTGTTATAAGAGGTCCAAATTAGGTGAATGTTAGAATATTTGGACCAAGTTGTAATTCGTATAAGACCAGACCTAGAGGATATGTGAAAAAGCCTCTAAAAACTCTTGTAATGGATTAAACCGCTTTTACACAAAAACTTGAGAAACTTTTTCTCCTTTTTTCTTGAGAGATTCAAGGTTATTCTTCACTCGTCGATTCCTAGCTCAGAGTGGGGTGCGTTGTATCAAGAGATTGTCACACCTCTTGTGGTTCACGCTTCAACCCACCTTCTATCAATCCCATTGTTAATCCTAGGTCGAGTATCTCCTCGGGTTTAAACCACCTCTTCCGCTTAGGTCCATCCTTTTTACCGAGTAGTTAGATCGAGCATTTCTCTTCTTCTCATTCCTATTTATACAGTCTATTCCCTAAGACGAGCTTGATATCTTAGCAACCGGTGCCACATCATGTTTTGAATGGGGTTTTCCATTCACCACCCTCTTTCATACTTACGTGATGGTACCCGCTCTTTAGATCAATCTTGGAGAAGAGTGTTGATAAGGACCCGGCACTAGCTCAAGCATCACTCTGAGATGAACACGTGGAGGAACCCGAGGACTAACTTGAGGAAGAGAAGAACTACGAAGCTCCTACCATAGCACTGAGAATTATGAAGAGGAACATCACAAGAGTCTACAGGACAAGATTCAATGCATACATACAAGGAGCTCTAAGATGCGAGGAGAGCACCTGAGGGCACCCGAGAGATACCGATAGACCTTAGCGCGAGAACAGTGAGACTAGAAAACTCTTGGGAGCGTCCTTTTTTTGGAAGGCATGAGTTTAGTATCTTCATTATTTCGTTGAAGTGAAGACACCCTTAAGCCGTCAAGGTATTGTACTCTTTTTCTCCACCTCGGGATTTTTCCACATGGTTTACCGAGGGGGTTTTTACTGAGGCAAGATATCTTGATGCATCACATTCTTTACCATTGTTTATCTTTCTTGGAAATCCCTATGACGAAATAAGGTAAACAAGGGATGTGATCCTATCTACCAAGATGACATTTATCTAATTAAAGTCTTCTTCTCTTTTCCTAAAAACGGTTTAAGTATGTTTTGTTGTTATAAGAGGTCCAAATTAGGTGAATGTTAGAATATTTGGACCATGTTGTAATTCATATAAGACCAGACCTAGAGGATATGTGAAAAAGCCTCTAAAAACTCTTGTAATGGATTAAACAGCTTTTACACAGAAACTTGAGAAACTTTTTCTCCTTTTTTCTTGAGAGATTCAAGGTTATTCTTCACTCCTCGATTCCTAGCTCAGAGTGGGGTGCGTTGTATCAAAAGATTGTCACTCCTCTTGTGGTTCACGCTTCAACCCACCTTCTATCAATCCCATAGTTTATCCTAGGTCGAGTATCTCCTCGGGTTTAAACCACCTCTTCCGCTTAGGTCTATCCTTTTTACCGAGTAGTTAGATCGAGCATTTCTCTTCTTCTCAGTCCTATTTATACAGTCTATTCCCTAAGACGAGCTTGATATCTTAGCAACCGGTGCCACATCATGTTTTGAATGGGGTTTTCCATTCACCACCCTCTTTCATACTTACGTGATGGTACCCGCTCTTTAGATCAATCTTGGAGAAGAGTGTTGATAAGGCCCCGGCACTAGCTCAAGCATCACTCTGAGATGAACACGTGGAGGAACCCGAGGACTAACTTGAGGAAGAGAAGAACTACGAAGCTCCTACCATAGCACTGAGGATTATGAAGAGGAACATCACAAGCGTCTACAGGACAAGATTCAATGCATACGTACAAGGAGCTCTAAGATGCGAGGAGAGCACCTGAGGGCACCCGAGCGATACCGATAGACCTTAGCGCGAGAACAGTGAGACTAGAAAACTCTTGGGAGCTGACTTTTTTTGGAAGGCATGAGTTTAGTATCTTCACTATTTCGTTGAAGTGAAGACACCCTTAAGCCGTCAAGGTATTGTACTCTTTTTCTCCACCTCGGGATTTTTCCACATGGTTTACCGAGTGGGTTTTTACTGAGGCAAGATCTCTTGATGCATCACATTCTTTACCATTGTTTATCTTTCTTGGAAATCCCTATGACGAAATAAGGTAAACAAGGGATGTGATCCTATCTACCAAGATGACATTTATCTAATTAAAGTCTTCTTCTCTTTTCCTAAAAACGGTTTAAGTATGTTTTGGTGTTATAAGAGGTCCAAATTAGGTGAATGTTAGAATATTTGGACCAAGTTGTAATTCGTATAAGACCAGACCTAGAGGATATGTGAAAAAGCCTCTAAAAACTCTTGTAATGGATTAAACCGCTTTTACACAAAAACTTGAGAAACTTTTTCTCCTTTTTTCTTGAGAGATTCAAGGTTATTCTTCACTCGTCGATTCCTTGCTCAGAGTGGGGTGCGTTGTATCAAGAGATTGTCACACCTCTTGTGGTTCACGCTTCAACCCACCTTCTATCAATCCCATAGTTAATCCTAGGTCGAGTATCTCCTCGGGTTTAAACCACCTCTTCCGCTTAGGTCCATCCTTTTTACCGAGTAGTTAGATTGAGCATTTCTCTTCTTCTCAGTCCTATTTATACAGTCTATTCCCTAAGACGAGCTTGATATCTTAGCAACCGGTGCCACATCATGTTTTGAATGGGGTTTTCCATTCACCACCCTCTTTCATACTTACGTGATGGTACCCGCTCTTTAGATCAATCTTGGAGAAGAGTGTTGATAAGGCCCCGGCACTAGCTCAAGCATCACTCTGTGATGAACACGTGGAGGAACCCGAGGACTAACTTGAGGAAGAGAAGAACTACGAAGCTCCTACCATAGCACTGAGGATTATGAAGAGGAACATCACAAGCGTCTACAGGACAAGATTCAATGCATACGTACAAGGAGCTCTAAGATGCGAGGAGAGCACCTGAGGGCACCCGAGCGATACCGATAGACCTTAGCGCGAGAACAGTGAGACTAGAAAACTCTTGGGAGCTGACTTTTTTTGGAAGGCATGAGTTTAGTATCTTCACTATTTCGTTGAAGTGAAGACACCCTTAAGCCGTCAAGGTATTGTACTCTTTTTCTCCACCTCGGGATTTTTCCACATGGTTTACCGAGTGGGTTTTTACTGAGGCAAGATATCTTGATGCATCACATTCTTTACCATTGTTTATCTTTCTTGGAAATCCCTATGACGAAATAAGGTAAACAAGGGATGTTATCCTATCTACCAAGATGACATTTATCTAATTAAAGTCTTCTTCTCTTTTCCTAAAAACGGTTTAAGTATGTTTTGGTGTTATAAGAGGTCCAAATTAGGTGAAAGTTAGAATATTTGGACCAAGTTGTAATTCATATAAGACCAGACCTAGAGGATATGTGAAAAAGCCTCTAAAAACTCTTGTAATGGATTAAACAGCTTTTACACAAAAACTTGAGAAACTTTTTCTCCTTTTTTCTTGAGAGATTCAAGGTTATTCTTCACTCCTCGATTCCTAGCTCAGAGTGGGGTTCGTTGTATCAAGAGATTGTCACTGCTCTTGTGGTTCACGCTTCAACCCACCTTCTATCAATCCCATAGTTAATCCTAGGTCGAGTATCTCCTCGGGTTTAAACCACCTCTTCCGCTTAGGTCCATCCTTTTTACCGAGTAGTTAGATCGAGCATTTCTCTTCATCTCAGTCCTATTTATACAGTCTATTCCTTATGACGAGCTTGATATCTTAGCAACCGGTGCCACATCATGTTTTGAATGGGGTTTTCCATTCACCACCCTCTTTCATACTTACGTGATGGTACCCGCTCTTTAGATCAATCTTGGCGAAGAGTGTTTATAAGGCCCCGGCACTAGCTCAAGCATCACTCTGAGATGAACACGTGGAGGAACCCGAGGACTAACTTGAGGAAGAGAAGAACTACGAAACTCCTACCATAGCACTGAGGATTATGAAGAGGAACATCACAAGAGTCTACATGACAAGATTCAATGCATACATACAAGGAGCTCTAAGATGCGAGGAGAGCACCTGAGGGCACCCGAGAGATACCGATAGACCTTAGCGCGAGAACAGTGAGACTAGAAAACTCTTGGGAGCTGACTTTTTTTGGAAGGCATGAGTTTAGTATCTTCACTATTTCGTTGAAGTGAAGACACCCTTAAGCCGTCAAGGTATTGTACTCTTTTTCTCCACCTCGGGATTTTTCCACATGGTTTACCGAGGGGGTTTTTACTGAGGCAAGATCTCTTGATGCATCACATTCTTTACCATTGTTTATCTTTCTTGGAAATCCCTATGACAAAATAAGGTAAACAAGGGATGTGATCCTATCTACCAAGATGACATTTATCTAATTAAAGTCTTCTTCTCTTTTCCTAAAAACGGTTTAAGTATGTTTTGGTGTTATAAGAGGTCCAAATTAGGTGAATGTTAGAATATTTGGACCAAGTTGTAATTCGTATAAGACCAGACCTAGAGGATATGTGAAAAAGCTTCTAAAAACTCTTGTAATGGATTAAACCGCTTTTACACAAAAACTTGAGAAACATTTTTTCCTTTTTTCTTGAGAGATTCAAGGTTATTCTTCACTCGTCGATTCCTAGCTCAGAGTGGGGTGCGTTGTATCAAGAGATTGTCACTCCTCTTGTGGTTCACGCTTCAACCCACCTTCTATCAATCCCATAGTTAATCCTAGGTCGAGTATCTCCTCGGGTTTAAACCACCTCTTCCGCTTAGTTCCATCCTTTTTACCGAGTAGTTAGATCGAGCATTTCTCTTCTTCTCAGTCCTATTTATACAGTCTATTCCCTAAGATGAGCTTGATATCTTAGCAACCAGTGCCACATCATGTTTTGAATGGGGTTTTCCATTCACCACCCTCTTTCATACTTACGTGATGGTACCCGCTCTTTAGATCAGTCTTGGAGAAGAGTGTTGATAAGGCCCCGACACTAGCTCAAGCATCACTCTGAGATGAACACGTGGAGGAACCCGAGGACTAACTTGAGGAAGAGAAGAACTACGAAGCTCCTACCATAGCACTGAGGATTATGAAGAGGAACATCACAAGAGTCTACATGACAAGATTCAATGCATACATACAAGGAGCTCTAAGATGCGAGGAGAGCACC
Organism: Cardamine chenopodiifolia; assembly: GCA_963922655.1. NCBI lineage: Eukaryota > Viridiplantae > Streptophyta > Magnoliopsida > Brassicales > Brassicaceae > Cardamine > Cardamine chenopodiifolia. The sequence continues at coordinate 7,960,650 of OZ000476.1, read as the reverse complement.
TGAGGGCACCCGAGAGATACCGATAGAGCTTAGCGCGAGAACAGTGAGACTAGAAAACTCTTGGGAGCATCCTTTTTTAGGAAGGCATGAGTATAGTATCTTCACTATTTCGTTGAAGTGAAGACACCCTTAAGCCGTCAAGGTATTGTACTCTTTTTCTCCACCTCGGGATTTTTCCACATGGTTTACCGAGGGGGTTTTTACTGAGGCAAGATCTCTTGATGCATCACATTCTTTACCATTGTTTATCTTTCTTGGAAATCCCTATGACGAAATAAGGTAAACAAGGGATGTGATCCTATCTACCAAGATGACATTTATCTAATTAAAGTCTTCTTCTCTTTTTCTAAAAACGGTTTAAGTATGTTTTGGTGTTATAAGAGGTCCAAATTAGGTGAATGTTAGAATATTTGGACCAAGTTGTAATTCGTATAAGACCAGACCTAGAGGATATGTGAAAAAGCCTCTAAAACCTCTTGTAATGGATTAAACCGCTTTTACACAAAAACTTGAGAAACTTTTTCTCCTTTTTTCTTGAGAGATTCAAGGTTATTCTTCGCTCCTCGATTCCTAGCTCAGAGTGGGGTGCGTTGTATCAAGAGATTGTCACTCCTCTTGTGGTTCACGCTTCAACCCACCTTCTATCAATCCCATAGTTAATCCTAGGTCGAGTATCTCCTCGGGTTTAAACCACCTCTTCCGCTTAGGTCCATCCTTTTTACCGAGTAGTTAGATCGAGCATTTCTCTTCTTCTCAGTCCTATTTATACAGTCTATTCCCTATGACGAGCTTGATATCTTAGCAACCGGTGCCACATCATGTTTTGAATGGGGTTTTCCATTCACCACCCTCTTTCATACTTACTTGATGGTACCCGCTCTTTAGATCAATCTTGGAGAAGAGTGTTGATAAGGCCCAGGCACTAGCTCAAGCATCACTCTGAGTGAACACGTGGAGGAACCCGAGGACAAACTTGAGGAAGAGAAGAACTACGAAGCTCCTACCATAGCACTAAGGATTATGAAGAGGAACATCACAAGTGTCTACAGGACAAGATTCAATGCATACATACAAGGAGCTCTAAGATGCGAGGAGAGCACCTGAGGGCACCCGAGAGATACCGATAGACCTTAGCGCGAGAACAGTGAGACTAGAAAACTCTTGGGAGCTGACTTTTTTTGGAAGGCATGAGTTTAGTATCTTCACTATTTCGTTGAAGTGAAGACACCCTTAAGCCGTCAAGGTATTGTACTCTTTTTCTCCACCTCGGGATTTTTCCACATGGTTTACCGAGGGGGTTTTTACTGAGGCAAGATCTCTTGATGCATCACATTCTTTACCATTGTTTATCTTTCTTGGAAATCCCTATGACGAAATAAGGTAAACAAGGGATGTGATCCTATCTACCAAGATGACATTTATCTAATTAAAGTCTTCTTCTCTTTTCCTAAAAACGGTTTAAGTATGTTTTGGTGTTATAAGAGGTCCAAATTAGGTGAATGTTAGAATATTTGGACCAAGTTGTAATTCGTATAAGACCAGACCTAGAGGATATGTGAAAAAGCCTCTAAAAACTCTTGTAATGGATTAAACCGCTTTTACACAAAAACTTGAGAAACTTTTTCTCCTTTTTTCTTGAGAGATTCAAGGTTATTCTTCACTCGTCGATTCCTAGCTCAGAGTGGGGTGCGTTGTATCAAGAGATTGTCACACCTCTTGTGGTTCACGCTTCAACCCACCTTCTATCAATCCCATAGTTAATCCTAGGTCGAGTATCTCCTCGGGTTTAAACCACCTCTTCCGCTTAGGTCCATCCTTTTTACCGAGTAGTTAGATCGAGCATTTCTCTTCTTCTCAGTCCTATTTATACAGTCTATTCCCTAAGACGAGCTTGATATCTTAGCAACCGGTGCCACATCATGTTTTGAATGGGGTTTTCCATTCACCACTCTCTTTCATACTTACGTGATGGTACCCGCTCTTTAGATCAATCTTGGAGAAGAGTGTTTATAAGGCCCCGGCACTAGCTCAAGCATCACTCTGAGATGAACACGTGGAGGAACCCGAGGACTAACTTGAGGAAGAGAAGAACTACGAAGCTCCTACCATAGCACTGAGGATTATGAAGAGGAACATCACAAGCGTCTACAGGACAAGATTCAATGCATACATACAAGGAGCTCTAAGATGCGAGGAGAGCACCTGAGGGAACCCGAGAGATATCGATAGACCTTAGCGCGAGAACAGTGAGACTAGAAAACTCTTGGGAGCTGACTTTTTTTGGAAGGCATGAGTTTAGTATCTTCACTAATTCGTTGAAGTGAAGACACCCTTAAGCCGTCAAGGTATTGTACTCTTTTTCTCCACCTCGGGATTTTTCCACATGGTTTACCGAGGGGGTTTTTACTGAGGCAAGATCTCTTGATGCATCACATTCTTTACCATTGTTTATCTGTCTTGGAAATCCCTATGACGAAATAAGGTAAACAAGCGATGTGATCCTATCTACCAAGATGACATTTATCTAATTAAAGTCTTCTTCTCTTTTCCTAAAAACGGTTTAAGTATGTTTTGGTGTTATAAGAGGTCCAAATTAGGTGAATGTTAGAATATTTGGACCAAGTTGTAATTCGTATAAGACCAGACCTAGAGGATATGTGAAAAAGCCTCTAAAAACTCTTGTAATGGATTAAACCGCTTTTACACAAAAACTTGAGAAACTTTTTCTCCTTTTTTCTTGAGAGATTCAAGGTTATTCTTCACTCGTCGATTCCTAGCTCAGAGTGGGGTGCGTTGTATCAAGAGATTGTCACACCTCTTGTGGTTCACGCTTCAACCCACCTTCTATCAATCCAATAGTTAATCCTAGGTCGAGTATCTCCTCGGGATTAAACCACCTCTTCCGCTTAGGTCCATCCTTTTTACCGAGTAGTTAGATCGAGCATTTCTCTTCTTCTTAGTCCTATTTATACAGTCTATTCCCTAAGACGAGCTTGATATCTTAGCCACCGGTGCCACATCATGTTTTGAATGGGGTTTTCCATTCACCACCCTCTTTCATACTTACTTGATGGTACCCACTCTTTAGATCAATCTTGGAGAAGAGTGTTGATAAGGCCCCAGCACTAGCTCAAGCATCACTCTGAGATGAACACGTGGAGGAACCCGAGGACTAACTTGAGGAAGAGAAGAACTACGAAGCTCCTACCATAGCACTGAGGATTATGAAGAGGAACATCACAAGAGTCTACATGACAAGATTCAATGCATACATACAAGGAGCTCTAAGATGCGAGGAGAGCACCTGAGGGCACCCGAGAGATACCGATAGACCTTAGCGCGAGAACAGTGAGACTAGAAAACTCTTGGGAGCATCCTTTTTTTGGAAGGCATGAGTTTAGTATCTTCACTATTTCGTTGAAGTGAAGACACCCTTAAGCCGTCAAGGTATTGTACTCTTTTTCTCCACCTCGGGATTTTTCCACATGGTTTACCGAGGGGGTTTTTACTGAGGCAAGATCTCTTGATGCATCACATTCTTTACCATTGTTTATCTTTCTTGGAAATCCCTATGACGAAATAAGGTAAACAAGGGATGTGATCCTATCTACCAAGATGACATTTATCTAATTAAAGTCTTCTTCTCTTTTCCTAAAAACGGTTTAAGTATGTTTTGGTGTTATAAGAGGTCCAAATTAGGTGAATGTTAGAATATTTGGACCAAGTTGTAATTCGTATAAGACCAGACCTAGAGGATATGTGAAAAAGCCTCTAAAAACTCTTGTAATGGATTAAACCGCTTTTACACAAAAACTTGAGAAACTTTTTCTCCTTTTCTCTTGAGAGATTCAAGGTTATTCTTCACTCGTCGATGCCACATCATGTTTTGAATGGGGTTTTCCATTCACCACCCTCTTTCATACTTACGTGATGGTACCCGCTCTTTAGATCAATCTTGGAGAAGAGTGTTGATAAGGCCCCGGCACTAGCTCAAGCATCACTCTGAGATGAACACGTGGAGGAACCCGAGGACTAACTTGAGGAAGAGAAGAACTACGAAGCTCCTACCATAGCACTGAGGATTATGAAGAGGAACATCACAAGCGTCTACAGGACAAGATTCAATGCATACATACAAGGAGCTCTAAGATGCGAGGAGAGCACCTGAGGGCACCCGAGAGATATCGATAGACCTTAGCGCGAGAACAGTGAGACTAGAAAACTCTTGGGAGCTGACTTTTTTTGGAAGGCATGAGTTTAGTATCTTCACTATTTCGTTGAAGTGAAGACACCCTTAAGCCGTCAAGGTATTGTACTCTTTTTCTCCACCTCGGGATTTTTCCACATGGTTTACCGAGGGGGTTTTTACTGAGGCAAGATCTCTTGATGCATCACATTCTTTACCATTGTTTATCTGTCTTGGAAATCCCTATGATGAAATAAGGTAAACAAGCGATGTGATCCTATCTACCAAGATGACATTTATCTAATTAAAGTCTTCTTCTCTTTTCCTAAAAACGGTTTAAGTATGTTTTGGTGTTATAAGAGGTCCAAATTAGGTGAATGTTAGAATATTTGGACCAAGTTGTAATTCGTATAAGACCAGACCTAGAGGATATGTGAAAAAGCCTCTAAAAACTCTTGTAATGGATTAAACCGCTTTTACACAAAAACTTGAGAAACTTTTTCTCTTTTTTTCTTGAGAGATTCAAGGTTATTCTTCACTCGTCGATTCCTAGCTCAGAGTGGGGTGCGTTGTATCAAGAGATTGTCACACCTCTTGTGGTTCACGCTTCAACCCACCTTCTATCAATCCAATAGTTAATCCTTGGTCGAGTATCTCCTCGGGTTTAAACCACCTCTTCCGCTTAGGTCCATCCTTTTTACCGAGTAGTTAGATCGAGCATTTCTCTTCTCCTCAGTCCTATTTATACAGTCTATTCCCTAAGACGAGCTTGATATCTTAGCAACCGGTGCCACATCATGTTTTGAATGGGGTTTTCCATTCACCACCCTCTTTCATACTTACGTGGTGGTACCCGCTCTTTAGATCAATCTTGGAGAAGAGTGTTGATAAGTTCACGGCACTAGCTCAAGCATCACTCTGAGATGAACACGTGGAGGAACCCGAGGACTAACTTGAGGAAGAGAAGAACCACGAAGCTCCTACCATAGCACTGAGGATTATGAAGAGGAACATCACAAGAGTCTACAGGACAAGATTCAATGCATACATACAAGGAGCTCTAAGATGCGAGGAGAGCACCTGAGGGCACCCGAGAGATACCGGTAGACCTTAGCGCGAGAACAGTGAGACTAGAAAACTCTTGGGAGCGTCCTTTTTTTGGAAGGCATGAGTTTAGTATCTTCACTATTTCGTTGAAGTGAAGACACCCTTAAGCCGTCAAGGTATTGTACTCTTTTTCTCCACCTCGGGATTTTTCCACATGGTTTACCGAGGGGGTTTTTACTGAGGCAAGATCTCTTGATGCATCACATTCTTTACCATTGTTTATCTTTCTTGGAAATCCCTATGACGAAATAAGGTAAACAAGGGATGTGATCCTATCTACCAAGATGACATTTATCTAATTAAAGTCTTCTTCTCTTTTCCAAAAAACGGTTTAAGTATGTTTTGGTGTTATAAGAGGTCCAAATTAGGTGAATGTTAGAATATTTGGACCAAGTTGTAATTCGTATAAGACCAGACCTAGAGGATATGTGAAAAAGCCTCTAAAAACTCTTGTAATGGATTAAACCGCTTTTACACAAAAACTTGAGAAACTTTTTCTCCTTTTTTCTTGAGAGATTCAAGGTTATTCTTCACTCGTCGATTCCTAGCTTAGAGTGGGGTGCGTTGTATCAAGAGATTGTCACTCCTCTTGTGGTTCACGCTTCAACCCACCTTCTATCAATCCCATAGTTAATCATAGGTCGAGTATCTCCTCGGGTTTAAACCACCTCTTCCAGTTAGGTCCATCCTTTTTACCGAGTAGTTAGATCGAGCATTTCTCTTCTTCTCAGTCCTATTTATACAGTCTATTCCCTAAGACGAGCTTGATATCTTAGCAACTGGTGCCAGATCATGTTTTGAATGGGGTTTTCCATTCACCACCCTCTTTCATACTTACGTGATGGTACCTGCTCTTTAGATCAATCTTGGAGAAGAGTGTTGATAAGGCCCCGGCACTAGCTCAAGCATCACTCTGAGATGAACACGTGGAGGAACCCGAGGACTAACTTGAGGAAGAGAAGAACTACGAAGCTCCTACCATAGCACTGAGAATTATGAAGAGGAACATCACAAGAGTCTACATGACAAGATTCAATGCATACATACAAGGAGCTCTAAGATGCGAGGAGAGCACCTGAGGGCACCCGAGAGATATCGATAGACCTTAGCGCGAGAACAGTGAGACTAGAAAACTCTTGGGAGCTGACTTTTTTTGGAAGGCATGAGTTTAGTATCTTCACTATTTCGTTGAAGTGAAGACACCCTTAAGCCGTCAAGGTATTGTACTCTTTTTCTCCACCTCGGGATTTTTCCACATGGTTTACCGAGGGGGTTTTTACTGAGGCAAGATCTCTTGATGCATCACATTCTTTACCATTGTTTATCTTTCTTGGAAATCCCTATGACGAAATAAGGTAAACCAGGGATGTGATCCTATCTACCAAGATGACATTTATCTAATTAAAGTCTTCTTCTCTTTTCCAAAAAACGGTTTAAGTATGTTTTGGTGTTATAAGAGGTCCAAATTAGGTGAATGTTAGAATATTTGGACCAAGTTGTAATTCGTATAAGACCAGACCTAGAGGATATGTGAAAAAGCCTCTAAAAACTCTTGTAATGGATTAAACCGCTTTTACACAAAAACTTGAGAAACTTTTTCTCCTTTTTTCTTGAGAGATTCAAGGTTATTCTTCACTCGTCGATTCCTAGCTTAGAGTGGGGTGCGTTGTATCAAGAGATTGTCACTCCTCTTGTGGTTCACGCTTCAACCCACCTTCTATCAATCCCATAGTTAATCATAGGTCGAGTATCTCCTCGGGTTTAAACCACCTCTTCCAGTTAGGTCCATCCTTTTTACCGAGTAGTTAGATCGAGCATTTCTCTTCTTCTCAGTCCTATTTATACAGTCTATTCCCTAAGACGAGCTTGATATCTTAGCAACCGGTGCCACATCATGTTTTGAATGGGGTTTTCCATTCACCACCCTCTTTCATACTTACGTGATGGTACCCGCTCTTTAGATCAATCTTGGAGAAGAGTGTTGATAAGGCCCCGACACTAGCTCAAGCATCACTCTGAGATGAACACGTGGAGGAACCCGAGGACTAACTTGAGGAAGAGAAGAACTACGAAGCTCCTACCATAGCACTGAGGATTATGAAGAGGAACATCACAAGAGTCTACAGGACAAGATTCAATGCATACATACAAGGAGCTCTAAGTTGCGAGGAGAGCACCTGAGGGCACCCGAGAGATATCGATAGACCTTAGCGCGAGAACAGTGAGACTAGAAAACTCTTGGGAGCTGACTTTTTTTGGAAGGCATGAGTTTAGTATCTTCACTATTTCGTTGAAGTGAAGACACCCTTAAGCCGTCAAGGTATTGTACTCTTTTTCTCCACCTCGGGATTTTTCCACAAGGGTTACCGAGGGGGTTTTTACTGAGGCAAGATCTCTTGATGCATCACATTCTTTACCATTGTTTATCTTTCTTGGAAATCCCTATGACGAAATAAGGTAAACAAGGGATGTGATCCTATCTACCAAGATGACATTTATCTAATTAAAGTCTTCTTCTCTTTTCCAAAAAACGGTTTAAGTATGTTTTGGTGTTATAAGAGGTCCAAATTAGGTGAATGTTAGAATATTTGGACCAAGTTGTAATTCGTATAAGACCAGACCTAGAGGATATGTGAAAAAGCCTCTAAAAACTCTTGTAATGGATTAAACCGCTTTTACACAAAAACTTGAGAAACTTTTTCTCCTTTTTTCTTGAGAGATTCAAGGTTATTCTTCACTCGTCGATTCCTAGCTTAGAGTGGGGTGCGTTGTATCAAGAGATTGTCACTCCTCTTGTGGTTCACGCTTCAACCCACCTTCTATCAATCCCATAGTTAATCATAGGTCGAGTATCTCCTCGGGTTTAAACCACCTCTTCCAGTTAGGTCCATCCTTTTTACCGAGTAGTTAGATCGAGCATTTCTCTTCTTCTCAGTCCTATTTATACAGTCTATTCCCTAAGACGAGCTTGATATCTTAGCAACCGGTGCCACATCATGTTTTGAATGGGGTTTTCCATTCACCACCCTCTTTCATACTTACGTGATGGTACCCGCTCTTTAGATCAATCTTGGAGAAGAGTGTTGATAAGGCCCCGGCACTAGCTCAAGCATCACTCTGAGATGAACACGTGGAGGAACCCGAGGACTAACTTGAGGAAGAGAAGAACTACGAAGCTCCTACCATAGCACTGAGGATTATGAAGAGGAACATCACAAGAGTCTACAGGACAAGATTCAATGCATACATACAAGGAGCTCTAAGTTGCGAGGAGAGCACCTGAGGGCACCCGAGAGATATCGATAGACCTTAGCGCGAGAACAGTGAGACTAGAAAACTCTTGGGAGCTGACTTTTTTTGGAAGGCATGAGTTTAGTATCTTCACTATTTCGTTGAAGTGAAGACACCCTTAAGCCGTCAAGGTATTGTACTCTTTTTCTCCACCTCGGGATTTTTCCACAAGGGTTACCGAGGGGGTTTTTACTGAGGCAAGATCTCTTGATGCATCACATTCTTTACCATTGTTTATCTTTCTTGGAAATCCCTATGACGAAATAAGGTAAACAAGGGATGTGATCCTATCTACCAAGATGACATTTATCTAATTAAAGTCTTCTTCTCTTTTCCAAAAAACGGTTTAAGTATGTTTTGGTGTTATAAGAGGTCCAAATTAGGTGAATGTTAGAATATTTGGACCAAGTTGTAATTCGTATAAGACCAGACCTAGAGGATATGTGAAAAAGCCTCTAAAAACTCTTGTAATGGATTAAACCGCTTTTACACAAAAACTTGAGAAACTTTTTCTCCTTTTTTCTTGAGAGATTCAAGGTTATTCTTCACTCGTCGATTCCTAGCTTAGAGTGGGGTGCGTTGTATCAAGAGATTGTCACTCCTCTTGTGGTTCACGCTTCAACCCACCTTCTATCAATCCCATAGTTAATCATAGGTCGAGTATCTCCTCGGGTTTAAACCACCTCTTCCAGTTAGGTCCATCCTTTTTACCGAGTAGTTAGATCGAGCATTTCTCTTCTTCTCAGTCCTATTTATACAGTCTATTCCCTAAGACGAGCTTGATATCTTAGCAACCGGTGCCACATCATGTTTTGAATGGGGTTTTCCATTCACCACCCTCTTTCATACTTACGTGATGGTACCCGCTCTTTAGATCAATCTTGGAGAAGAGTGTTGATAAGGCCCCGGCACTAGCTCAAGCATCACTCTGAGATGAACACGTGGAGGAACCCGAGGACTAACTTGAGGAAGAGAAGAACTACGAAGCTCCTACCATAGCACTGAGGATTATGAAGAGGAACATCACAAGAGTCTACAGGACAAGATTCAATGCATACATACAAGGAGCTCTAAGTTGCGAGGAGAGCACCTGAGGGCACCCGAGAGATATCGATAGACCTTAGCGCGAGAACAGTGAGACTAGAAAACTCTTGGGAGCTGACTTTTTTTGGAAGGCATGAGTTTAGTATCTTCACTATTTCGTTGAAGTGAAGACACCCTTAAGCCGTCAAGGTATTGTACTCTTTTTCTCCACCTCGGGATTTTTCCACATGGTTTACCGAGGGGGTTTTTACTGAGGCAAGATCTCTTGATGCATCACATTCTTTACCATTGTTTATCTTTCTTGGAAATCCCTATGACGAAATAAGGTAAACAAGGGATGTGATCCTATCTACCAAGATGACATTTATCTAATTAAAGTCTTCTTCTCTTTTCCAAAAAACGGTTTAAGTATGTTTTGGTGTTATAAGAGGTCCAAATTAGGTGAATGTTAGAATATTTGGACCAAGTTGTAATTCGTATAAGACCAGACCTAGAGGATATGTGAAAAAGCCTCTAAAAACTCTTGTAATGGATTAAACCGCTTTTACACAAAAACTTGAGAAACTTTTTCTCCTTTTTTCTTGAGAGATTCAAGGTTATTCTTCACTCGTCGATTCCTAGCTTAGAGTGGGGTGCGTTGTATCAAGAGATTGTCACTCCTCTTGTGGTTCACGCTTCAACCCACCTTCTATTAATCCCATAGTTAATCATAGGTCGAGTATCTCCTCGGGTTTAAACCACCTCTTCCAGTTAGGTCCATCCTTTTTACCGAGTAGTTAGATCGAGCATTTCTCTTCTTCTCAGTCCTATTTATACAGTCTATTCCCTAAGACGAGCTTGATATCTTAGCAACCGGTGCCACATCATGTTTTGAATGGGGTTTTCCATTCACCACCCTCTTTCATACTTACGTGATGGTACCCGCTCTTTAGATCAATCTTGGAGAAGAGTGTTGATAAGGCCCCGGCACTAGCTCAAGCATCACTCTGAGATGAACACGTGGAGGAACCCGAGGACTAACTTGAGGAAGAGAAGAACTACGAAGCTCCTACCATAGCACTGAGGATTATGAAGAGGAACATCACAAGAGTCTACAGGACAAGATTCAATGCATACATACAAGGAGCTCTAAGATGCGAGGAGAGCACCTGAGGGCACCCGAGAGATATCGATAGACCTTAGCGCGAGAACAGTGAGACTAGAAAACTCTTGGGAGCTGACTTTTTTTGGAAGGCATGAGTTTAGTATCTTCACTATTTCGTTGAAGTGAAGACACCCTTAAGCCGTCAAGGTATTGTACTCTTTTTCTCCACCTTGGGATTTTTCCACATGGTTTACCGAGGGGGTTTTTAGTGAGGCAAGATCTCTTGATGCATCACATTCTTTACCATTGTTTATCTGTCTTGGAAATCCCTATGACGAAATAAGGTAAACAAGGGATATGATCCTATCTACCAAGATGACATTTATCTAATTAAAGTCTTCTTCTCTTTTCCTAAAAACGGTTTAAGTATGTTTTGGTGTTATAAGAGGTCCAAATTAGGTGAATGTTAGAATATTTGGACCAAGTTGTAATTCGTATAAGACCAGACCTAGAGGATATGTGAAAAAGCCTCTAAAAACTCTTGTAATGGATTAAACAGCTTTTACACAAAAACTTGAGAAACTTTTTCCCCTTTTTTGTTGAGAGATTCAAGGTTATTCTTCACTCGTCGATTCCTAGCTCAGAGTGGGGTGCGTTGTATCAAGAGATTGTCACTCCTCTTGTGGTTCACGCTTCAACCCACCTTCTATAAATCCCATAGTTAATCATAGGTCGAGTATCTCCTCGGGTTTAAACCACCTCTTCCGCTTAGGTCCATCCTTTTTACCGAGTAGTTAGATCGAGCATTTCTCTTCTTCTCAGTCCTATTTATACAGTCTATTCCCTAAGACGAGCTTGATATCTTAGCAACCGGTGCCACATCATGTTTTGAATGGGGTTTTCCATTCACCACCCTCTTTCATACTTACGTGATGGTACCCGCTCTTTAGATCAATCTTGGAGAAGAGTGTTGATAAGGCCCCGGCACTAGCTCAAGCATCACTCTGAGATGAACACGTGGAGGAACCCGAGGACTAACTTGAGGAAGAGAAGTACTACGAAGCTCCTACCACAGCACTGAGGATTATGAAGAGGAACATCACAAGTGTCTACAGGACAAGATTCAATGCATACATACAAGGAGCTCTAAGATGCGAGGAGAGCACCTGAGGGCACCCGAGAGATACCGATAGACCCTAGCGCGAGAACAGTGAGACTAGAAAATTCTTGGGAGCTGACTTTTTTTGGAAGACATGAGTTTAGTATCTTCACTATTTCGTTGAAGTGAAGACACACTTAAGCCGTCAAGGTATTGTACTCTTTTTCTCCACCTCGGGATTTTTCCACATGGTTTACCGAGGGGGTTTTTACTGAGGCAAGATCTCTTGATGCATTACATTCTTTACCATTGTTTATCTTCTCTTGGAAATCCCTATGACGAAATAAGGTAAACAAGGGATGTGATCCTATCTACCAAGATGACATTTATCTAATTAAAGTCTTCTTCTCTTTTCCTAAAAACGGTTTAAGTATGTTTTGGTGTTATAAGAGGTCCAAATTAGGTGAATGTTAGAATATTTGGACCAAGTTGTAATTCGTATAAGACCAGACCTAGAGGATATGTGAAAAAGCCTCTAAAAACTCTTGTAATGGATTAAACAGCTTTTACACAAAAACTTGAGAAACTTTTTTCCCTTTTTTGTTGAGAGATTCAAGGTTATTCTTCACTCGTCGATTCCTAGCTTAGAGTGGGGTGCGTTGTATCAAGAGATTGTCACTCCTCTTGTGGTTCACGCTTCAACCCACCTTCTATCAATCCCATAGTTAATCATAGGTCGAGTATCTCCTCGGGTTTAAACCACCTCTTCCGGTTAGGTCCATCCTTTTTACCGAGTAGTTAGATCGAGCATTTCTCTTCTTCTCAGTCCTATTTATACAGTCTATTCCCTAAGACGAGCTTGATATCTTAGCAACCGGTGCCACATCATGTTTTGAATGGGGTTTTCCATTCACCACCCTCTTTCATACTTACGTGATGGTACCCGCTCTTTAGATCAATCTTGGAGAAGAGTGTTGATAAGGCCCCGGCACTAGCTCAAGCATCACTCTGAGATGAACACGTGGAGGAACCCGAGGACTAACTTGAGGAAGAGAAGAACTACGAAGCTCCTACCATAGCACTGAGGATTATGAAGAGGAACATCACAAGAGTCTACAGGACAAGATTCAATGCATACATACAAGGAGCTCTAAGTTGCGAGGAGAGCACCTGAGGGCACCCGAGAGATATCGATAGACCTTAGCGCGAGAACAGTGAGACTAGAAAACTCTTGGGAGCTGACTTTTTTTGGAAGGCATGAGTTTAGTATCTTCACTATTTCGTTGAAGTGAAGACACCCTTAAGCCGTCAAGGTATTGTACTCTTTTTCTCCACCTCGGGATTTTTCCACATGGTTTACCGAGGGGGTTTTTACCGGGGCAAGATCTCTTGATGCATCACATTCTTTACCATTGTTTATCTTTCTTGGAAATCCCTATGACGAAATAAGGTAAACAAGGGATGTGATCCTATCTACCAAGATGACATTTATCTAATTAAAGTCTTCTTCTCTTTTCCAAAAAACGGTTTAAGTATGTTTTGGTGTTATAAGAGGTCCAAATTAGGTGAATGTTAGAATATTTGGACCAAGTTGTAATTCGTATAAGACCAGACCTAGAGGATATGTGAAAAAGCCTCTAAAAACTCTTGTAATGGATTAAACCGCTTTTACACAAAAACTTGAGAAACTTTTTCTCCTTTTTTCTTGAGAGATTCAAGGTTATTCTTCACTCGTCGATTCCTAGCTTAGAGTGGGGTGCGTTGTATCAAGAGATTGTCACTCCTCTTGTGGTTCACGCTTCAACCCACCTTCTATCAATCCCATAGTTAATCATAGGTCGAGTATCTCCTCGGGTTTAAACCACCTCTTCCAGTTAGGTCCATCCTTTTTACCGAGTAGTTAGATCGAGCATTTCTCTTCTTCTCAGTCCTATTTATACAGTCTATTCCCTAAGACGAGCTTGATATCTTAGCAACCGGTGCCACATCATGTTTTGAATGGGGTTTTCCATTCACCACCCTCTTTCATACTTACGTGATGGTACCCGCTCTTTAGATCAATCTTGGAGAAGAGTGTTGATAAGGCCCCGGCACTAGCTCAAGCATCACTCTGAGATGAACACGTGGAGGAACCCGAGGACTAACTTGAGGAAGAGAAGAACTACGAAGCTCCTACCATAGCACTGAGGATTATGAAGAGGAACATCACAAGAGTCTACAGGACAAGATTCAATGCATACATACAAGGAGCTCTAAGTTGCGAGGAGAGCACCTGAGGGCACCCGAGAGATATCGATAGACCTTAGCGCGAGAACAGTGAGACTAGAAAACTCTTGGGAGCTGACTTTTTTTGGAAGGCATGAGTTTAGTATCTTCACTATTTCGTTGAAGTGAAGACACCCTTAAGCCGTCAAGGTATTGTACTCTTTTTCTCCACCTTGGGATTTTTCCACATGGTTTACCGAGGGGGTTTTTAGTGAGGCAAGATCTCTTGATGCATCACATTCTTTACCATTGTTTATCTGTCTTGGAAATCCCTATGACGAAATAAGGTAAACAAGGGATATGATCCTATCTACCAAGATGACATTTATCTAATTAAAGTCTTCTTCTCTTTTCCTAAAAACGGTTTAAGTATGTTTTGGTGTTATAAGAGGTCCAAATTAGGTGAATGTTAGAATATTTGGACCAAGTTGTAATTCGTATAAGACCAGACCTAGAGGATATGTGAAAAAGCCTCTAAAAACTCTTGTAATGGATTAAACAGCTTTTACACAAAAACTTGAGAAACTTTTTCCCCTTTTTTGTTGAGAGATTCAAGGTTATTCTTCACTCGTCGATTCCTAGCTCAGAGTGGGGTGCGTTGTATCAAGAGATTGTCACTCCTCTTGTGGTTCACGCTTCAACCCACCTTCTATAAATCCCATAGTTAATCATAGGTCGAGTATCTCCTCGGGTTTAAACCACCTCTTCCGCTTAGGTCCATCCTTTTTACCGAGTAGTTAGATCGAGCATTTCTCTTCTTCTCAGTCCTATTTATACAGTCTATTCCCTAAGACGAGCTTGATATCTTAGCAACCGGTGCCACATCATGTTTTGAATGGGGTTTTCCATTCACCACCCTCTTTCATACTTACGTGATGGTACCCGCTCTTTAGATCAATCTTGGAGAAGAGTGTTGATAAGGCCCCGGCACTAGCTCAAGCATCACTCTGAGATGAACACGTGGAGGAACCCGAGGACTAACTTGAGGAAGAGAAGTACTACGAAGCTCCTACCACAGCACTGAGGATTATGAAGAGGAACATCACAAGTGTCTACAGGACAAGATTCAATGCATACATACAAGGAGCTCTAAGATGCGAGGAGAGCACCTGAGGGCACCCGAGAGATACCGATAGACCCTAGCGCGAGAACAGTGAGACTAGAAAATTCTTGGGAGCTGACTTTTTTTGGAAGACATGAGTTTAGTATCTTCACTATTTCGTTGAAGTGAAGACACACTTAAGCCGTCAAGGTATTGTACTCTTTTTCTCCACCTCGGGATTTTTCCACATGGTTTACCGAGGGGGTTTTTACTGAGGCAAGATCTCTTGATGCATTACATTCTTTACCATTGTTTATCTTCTCTTGGAAATCCCTATGACGAAATAAGGTAAACAAGGGATGTGATCCTATCTACCAAGATGACATTTATCTAATTAAAGTCTTCTTCTCTTTTCCTAAAAACGGTTTAAGTATGTTTTGGTGTTATAAGAGGTCCAAATTAGGTGAATGTTAGAATATTTGGACCAAGTTGTAATTCGTATAAGACCAGACCTAGAGGATATGTGAAAAAGCCTCTAAAAACTCTTGTAATGGATTAAACAGCTTTTACACAAAAACTTGAGAAACTTTTTTCCCTTTTTTGTTGAGAGATTCAAGGTTATTCTTCACTCGTCGATTCCTAGCTTAGAGTGGGGTGCGTTGTATCAAGAGATTGTCACTCCTCTTGTGGTTCACGCTTCAACCCACCTTCTATCAATCCCATAGTTAATCATAGGTCGAGTATCTCCTCGGGTTTAAACCACCTCTTCCGGTTAGGTCCATCCTTTTTACCGAGTAGTTAGATCGAGCATTTCTCTTCTTCTCAGTCCTATTTATACAGTCTATTCCCTAAGACGAGCTTGATATCTTAGCAACCGGTGCCACATCATGTTTTGAATGGGGTTTTCCATTCACCACCCTCTTTCATACTTACGTGATGGTACCCGCTCTTTAGATCAATCTTGGAGAAGAGTGTTGATAAGGCCCCGGCACTAGCTCAAGCATCACTCTGAGATGAACACGTGGAGGAACCCGAGGACTAACTTGAGGAAGAGAAGAACTACGAAGCTCCTACCATAGCACTGAGGATTATGAAGAGGAACATCACAAGAGTCTACAGGACAAGATTCAATGCATACATACAAGGAGCTCTAAGTTGCGAGGAGAGCACCTGAGGGCACCCGAGAGATATCGATAGACCTTAGCGCGAGAACAGTGAGACTAGAAAACTCTTGGGAGCTGACTTTTTTTGGAAGGCATGAGTTTAGTATCTTCACTATTTCGTTGAAGTGAAGACACCCTTAAGCCGTCAAGGTATTGTACTCTTTTTCTCCACCTCGGGATTTTTCCACATGGTTTACCGAGGGGGTTTTTACCGGGGCAAGATCTCTTGATGCATCACATTCTTTACCATTGTTTATCTTTCTTGGAAATCCCTATGACGAAATAAGGTAAACAAGGGATGTGATCCTATCTACCAAGATGACATTTATCTAATTAAAGTCTTCTTCTCTTTTCCAAAAAACGGTTTAAGTATGTTTTGGTGTTATAAGAGGTCCAAATTAGGTGAATGTTAGAATATTTGGACCAAGTTGTAATTCGTATAAGACCAGACCTAGAGGATATGTGAAAAAGCCTCTAAAAACTCTTGTAATGGATTAAACCGCTTTTACACAAAAACTTGAGAAACTTTTTCTCCTTTTTTCTTGAGAGATTCAAGGTTATTCTTCACTCGTCGATTCCTAGCTTAGAGTGGGGTGCGTTGTATCAAGAGATTGTCACTCCTCTTGTGGTTCACGCTTCAACCCACCTTCTATCAATCCCATAGTTAATCATAGGTCGAGTATCTCCTCGGGTTTAAACCACCTCTTCCAGTTAGGTCCATCCTTTTTACCGAGTAGTTAGATCGAGCATTTCTCTTCTT
Organism: Cardamine chenopodiifolia; assembly: GCA_963922655.1. Lineage (NCBI taxonomy): Eukaryota > Viridiplantae > Streptophyta > Magnoliopsida > Brassicales > Brassicaceae > Cardamine > Cardamine chenopodiifolia. Next base: position 7,943,609 of record OZ000476.1, on the reverse strand, counting down.
CTCAGTCCTATTTATACAGTCTATTCCCTAAGACGAGCTTGATATCTTAGCAACCGGTGCCACATCATGTTTTGAATGGGGTTTTCCATTCACCACCCTCTTTCATACTTACGTGATGGTACCCGCTCTTTAGATCAATCTTGGAGAAGAGTGTTGATAAGGCCCCGGCACTAGCTCAAGCATCACTCTGAGATGAACACGTGGAGGAACCCGAGGACTAACTTGAGGAAGAGAAGAACTACGAAGCTCCTACCATAGCACTGAGGATTATGAAGAGGAACATCACAAGAGTCTACAGGACAAGATTCAATGCATACATACAAGGAGCTCTAAGTTGCGAGGAGAGCACCTGAGGGCACCCGAGAGATATCGATAGACCTTAGCGCGAGAACAGTGAGACTAGAAAACTCTTGGGAGCTGACTTTTTTTGGAAGGCATGAGTTTAGTATCTTCACTATTTCGTTGAAGTGAAGACACCCTTAAGCCGTCAAGGTATTGTACTCTTTTTCTCCACCTCGGGATTTTTCCACATGGTTTACCGAGGGGGTTTTTACTGAGGCAAGATCTCTTGATGCATCACATTCTTTACCATTGTTTATCTTTCTTGGAAATCCCTATGACGAAATAAGGTAAACAAGGGATGTGATCCTATCTACCAAGATGACATTTATCTAATTAAAGTCTTCTTCTCTTTTCCAAAAAACGGTTTAAGTATGTTTTGGTGTTATAAGAGGTCCAAATTAGGTGAATGTTAGAATATTTGGACCAAGTTGTAATTCGTATAAGACCAGACCTAGAGGATATGTGAAAAAGCCTCTAAAAACTCTTGTAATGGATTAAACCGCTTTTACACAAAAACTTGAGAAACTTTTTCTCCTTTTTTCTTGAGAGATTCAAGGTTATTCTTCACTCGTCGATTCCTAGCTTAGAGTGGGGTGCGTTGTATCAAGAGATTGTCACTCTTCTTGTGGTTCACGCTTCAACCCACCTTCTATTAATCCCATAGTTAATCATAGGTCGAGTATCTCCTCGGGTTTAAACCACCTCTTCCAGTTAGGTCCATCCTTTTTACCGAGTAGTTAGATCGAGCATTTCTCTTCTTCTCAGTCCTATTTATACAGTCTATTCCCTAAGACGAGCTTGATATCTTAGCAACCGGTGCCACATCATGTTTTGAATGGGGTTTTCCATTCACCACCCTCTTTCATACTTACGTGATGGTACCCGCTCTTTAGATCAATCTTGGAGAAGAGTGTTGATAAGGCCCCGGCACTAGCTCAAGCATCACTCTGAGATGAACACGTGGAGGAACCCGAGGACTAACTTGAGGAAGAGAAGAACTACGAAGCTCCTACCATAGCACTGAGGATTATGAAGAGGAACATCACAAGAGTCTACAGGACAAGATTCAATGCATACATACAAGGAGCTCTAAGATGCGAGGAGAGCACCTGAGGGCACCCGAGAGATATCGATAGACCTTAGCGCGAGAACAGTGAGACTAGAAAACTCTTGGGAGCTGACTTTTTTTGGAAGGCATGAGTTTAGTATCTTCACTATTTCGTTGAAGTGAAGACACCCTTAAGCCGTCAAGGTATTGTACTCTTTTTCTCCACCTTGGGATTTTTCCACATGGTTTACCGAGGGGGTTTTTAGTGAGGCAAGATCTCTTGATGCATCACATTCTTTACCATTGTTTATCTGTCTTGGAAATCCCTATGACGAAATAAGGTAAACAAGGGATATGATCCTATCTACCAAGATGACATTTATCTAATTAAAGTCTTCTTCTCTTTTCCTAAAAACGGTTTAAGTATGTTTTGGTGTTATAAGAGGTCCAAATTAGGTGAATGTTAGAATATTTGGACCAAGTTGTAATTCGTATAAGACCAGACCTAGAGGATATGTGAAAAAGCCTTTAAAAACTCTTGTAATGGATTAAACAGCTTTTACACAAAAACTTGAGAAACTTTTTCCCCTTTTTTGTTGAGAGATTCAAGGTTATTCTTCACTCGTCGATTCCTAGCTCAGAGTGGGGTGCGTTGTATCAAGAGATTGTCACTCCTCTTGTGGTTCACGCTTCAACCCACCTTCTATAAATCCCATAGTTAATCATAGGTCGAGTATCTCCTCGGGTTTAAACCACCTCTTCCGCTTAGGTCCATCCTTTTTACCGAGTAGTTAGATCGAGCATTTCTCTTCTTCTCAGTCCTATTTATACAGTCTATTCCCTAAGACGAGCTTGATATCTTAGCAACCGGTGCCACATCATGTTTTGAATGGGGTTTTCCATTCACCACCCTCTTTCATACTTACGTGATGGTACCCGCTCTTTAGATCAATCTTGGAGAAGAGTGTTGATAAGGCCCCGGCACTAGCTCAAGCATCACTCTGAGATGAACACGTGGAGGAACCCGAGGACTAACTTGAGGAAGAGAAGTACTACGAAGCTCCTACCACAGCACTGAGGATTATGAAGAGGAACATCACAAGTGTCTACAGGACAAGATTCAATGCATACATACAAGGAGCTCTAAGATGCGAGGAGAGCACCTGAGGGCACCCGAGAGATACCGATAGACCCTAGCGCGAGAACAGTGAGACTAGAAAATTCTTGGGAGCTGACTTTTTTTGGAAGACATGAGTTTAGTATCTTCACTATTTCGTTGAAGTGAAGACACACTTAAGCCGTCAAGGTATTGTACTCTTTTTCTCCACCTCGGGATTTTTCCACATGGTTTACCGAGGGGGTTTTTACTGAGGCAAGATCTCTTGATGCATTACATTCTTTACCATTGTTTATCTTCTCTTGGAAATCCCTATGACGAAATAAGGTAAACAAGGGATGTGATCCTATCTACCAAGATGACATTTATCTAATTAAAGTCTTCTTCTCTTTTCCTAAAAACGGTTTAAGTATGTTTTGGTGTTATAAGAGGTCCAAATTAGGTGAATGTTAGAATATTTGGACCAAGTTGTAATTCGTATAAGACCAGACCTAGAGGATATGTGAAAAAGCCTCTAAAAACTCTTGTAATGGATTAAACAGCTTTTACACAAAAACTTGAGAAACTTTTTTCCCTTTTTTGTTGAGAGATTCAAGGTTATTCTTCACTCGTCGATTCCTAGCTTAGAGTGGGGTGCGTTGTATCAAGAGATTGTCACTCCTCTTGTGGTTCACGCTTCAACCCACCTTCTATCAATCCCATAGTTAATCATAGGTCGAGTATCTCCTCGGGTTTAAACCACCTCTTCCGGTTAGGTCCATCCTTTTTACCGAGTAGTTAGATCGAGCATTTCTCTTCTTCTCAGTCCTATTTATACAGTCTATTCCCTAAGACGAGCTTGATATCTTAGCAACCGGTGCCACATCATGTTTTGAATGGGGTTTTCCATTCACCACCCTCTTTCATACTTACGTGATGGTACCCGCTCTTTAGATCAATCTTGGAGAAGAGTGTTGATAAGGCCCCGGCACTAGCTCAAGCATCACTCTGAGATGAACACGTGGAGGAACCCGAGGACTAACTTGAGGAAGAGAAGAACTACGAAGCTCCTACCATAGCACTGAGGATTATGAAGAGGAACATCACAAGAGTCTACAGGACAAGATTCAATGCATACATACAAGGAGCTCTAAGTTGCGAGGAGAGCACCTGAGGGCACCCGAGAGATATCGATAGACCTTAGCGCGAGAACAGTGAGACTAGAAAACTCTTGGGAGCTGACTTTTTTTGGAAGGCATGAGTTTAGTATCTTCACTATTTCGTTGAAGTGAAGACACCCTTAAGCCGTCAAGGTATTGTACTCTTTTTCTCCACCTGGGGATTTTTCCACATGGTTTACCGAGGGGGTTTTTACCGGGGCAAGATCTCTTGATGCATCACATTCTTTACCATTGTTTATCTTTCTTGGAAATCCCTATGACGAAATAAGGTAAACAAGGGATGTGATCCTATCTACCAAGATGACATTTATCTAATTAAAGTCTTCTTCTCTTTTCCAAAAAACGGTTTAAGTATGTTTTGGTGTTATAAGAGGTCCAAATTAGGTGAATGTTAGAATATTTGGACCAAGTTGTAATTCGTATAAGACCAGACCTAGAGGATATGTGAAAGAGCCTCTAAAAACTCTTGTAATGGATTAAACAGCTTTTACACAAAAACTTGAGAAACTTTTTCCCCTTTTTTGTTGAGAGATTCAAGGTTATTCTTCACTCGTCGATTCCTAGCTTAGAGTGGGGTGCGTTGTATCAAGAGATTGTCACTCCTCTTGTGGTTCACGCTTCAACCCACCTTCTATCAATCCCATAGTTAATCATAGGTCGAGTATCTCCTCGGGTTTAAACCACCTCTTCCGGTTAGGTCCATCCTTTTTACCGAGTAGTTAGATCGAGCATTTCTCTTCTTGTCAGTCCTATTTATACAGTCTATTCCCTAAGACGAGCTTGATATCTTAGCAACCGGTGCCACATCATGTTTTGAATGGGGTTTTCCATTCACCACCCTCTTTCATACCTACGTGATGGTACCCGCTCTTTAGATCAATCTTGGAGAAGAGTGTTGATAAGGCCCCGGCACTAGCTCAAGCATCACTCTGAGATGAACACGTGGAGGAACCCGAGGACTAACTTGAGGAAGAGAAGAACTACGAAGCTCCTACCATAGCACTGAGGATTATGAAGAGGAACATCACAAGAGTCTACAGGACAAGATTCAATGCATACATACAAGGAGCTCTAAGATGCGAGGAGAGCACCTGAGGGCACCCGAGAGATATCGATAGACCTTAGCGCGAGAACAGTGAGACTAGAAAACTCTTGGGAGCGTCCTTTTTTTGGAAGGCATGAGTTTAGTATCTTCACTATTTTGTTGAAGTGAAGACACCCTTAAGCCGTCAAGGTATTGTACTCTTTTTCTCCACCTCGGGATTTTTCCACATGGTTTACCGAGGGGGTTTTTACTGTGGCAAGATCTCTTGATGCATCACATTCTTTACCATTGTTTATCTTTCTTGGAAATCCCTATGACGAAATAAGGTAAACAAGGGATGTGATCCTATCTACCAAGATGACATTTATCTAATTAAAGTCTTCTTCTCTTTTCCTAAAAACGGTTTAAGTATGTTTTGGTGTTATAAGAGGTCCAAATTAGGTGAATGTTAGAATATTTGGACCAAGTTGTAATTCGTATAAGACCAGACCTAGAGGATATGTGAAAAAGCCTCTAAAAACTCTTGTAATGGATTAAACTGCTTTTACACAAAAACTTGAGAAACTTTTTCTCCTTTTTTCTTGAGAGATTCAAGGTTATTCTTTACTCGTCGATTCCTAGCTTAGAGTGGGGTGCGTTGTATCAAGAGATTGTCACTCCTCTTGTGGTTCACGCTTCAACCCACCTTCTATCAATCCCATAGTTAATCATAGGTCGAGTATCTCCTCGGGTTTAAACCACCTCTTCCGCTTAGGTCCATCCTTTTTACCGAGTAGTTAGATCGAGCATTTCTCTTCTTCTCAGTCCTATTTATACAGTCTATTCCCTAAGACGAGCTTGATATCTTAGCAACCGGTGCCACATCATGTTTTGAATGGGGTTTTCCATTCACCACCCTCTTTTATACTTACGTGATGGTACCCGCTCTTTAGATCAATCTTGGAGAAGAGTGTTGATAAGGCCCCGGCACTACCTCAAGCATCACTCTGAGATGAACACGTGGAGGAACCCGAGGACTAACTTGAGGAAGAGAAGAACTACGAAGCTCCTACCATAGCACTGAGAATTATGAAGAAGAACATCACAAGAGTCTACAGGACAAGATTCAATGCATACATACAAGGAGCTCTAAGATGCGAGGAGAGCACCTGAGGGCACCCGAGAGATACCGATAGACCTTAGCGCGAGAACAGTGAGACTAGGAAACTCTTGGGAGCGTCCTTTTTTTGGAAGGCATGAGTTTAGTATCTTCACTATTTCGTTGAAGTGAAGACACCCTTAAGCCGTCAAGGTATTGTACTCTTTTTCTCCACCTTGGGATTTTTCCACATGGTTTACCGAGGGGGTTTTTACTGAGGCAAGATCTCTTGATGCATCACATTCTTTACCATTGTTTATCTTTCTTGGAAATCCCTATGACGAAATAAGGTAAACAAGGGATGTGATCCTATCTACCAAGATGACATTTATCTAATTAAAGTCTTCTTCTCTTTTCCTAAAAACGGTTTAAGTATGTTTTGGTGTTATAAGAGGTCCAAATTAGGTGAATGTTAGAATATTTGGACCAAGTTGTAATTCGTATAAGACCAGACCTAGAGGATATGTGAAAAAGCCTCTAAAAACTCTTGTAATGGATTAAACCGCTTTTACACAAAAACTTGAGAAACTTTTTCTCCTTTTTTCTTGAGAGATTCAAGGTTATTCTTCCCTCCTCGATTCCTAGCTCAGAGTGGGGTGCGTTGTATCAAGAGATTGTCACTCCTCTTGTGGTTCACGCTTCAACCCACCTTCTATCAATCCCATAGTTAATCCTAGGTCGAGTATCTCCTCGGGTTTAAACCACCTCTTCCGCTTAGGTCCATCCTTTTTACCGAGTAGTTAGATCGAGCATTTCTCTTCTTCTCAGTCCTATTTATACAGTCTATTCCCTAAGACGAGCTTGATATCTTAGCAACCGGTGCCACATCATGTTTTGAATGGGGTTTTCCATTCACCACCCTCTTTCATACTTACGTGATGGTACCCGCTCTTTAGATCAATCTTGGAGAAGAGTGTTGATAAGGCCCCGGCACTAGCTCAAGCATCACTCTGAGATGAACACGTGGAGGAACCCGAGGACAAACTTGAGGAAGAGAAGAACTACGAAGCTCCTACCATAGCACTGAGGATTATGAAGAGGAACATCACAAGAGTCTACAGGACAAGATTCAATGCATACATACAAGGAGCTCTAAGTTGCGAGGAGAGCACCTGAGGGCACCCGAGAGATATCGATAGACCTTAGCGCGAGAACAGTGAGACTAGAAAACTCTTGGGAGCTGACTTTTTTTGGAAGGCATGAGTTTAGTATCTTCACTATTTCGTTGAAGTGAAGACACCCTTAAGCCGTCAAGGTATTGTACTCTTTTTCTCCACCTGGGGATTTTTCCACATGGTTTACCGAGGGGGTTTTTACCGGGGCAAGATCTCTTGATGCATCACATTCTTTACCATTGTTTATCTTTCTTGGAAATCCCTATGACGAAATAAGGTAAACAAGGGATGTGATCCTATCTACCAAGATGACATTTATCTAATTAAAGTCTTCTTCTCTTTTCCAAAAAACGGTTTAAGTATGTTTTGGTGTTATAAGAGGTCCAAATTAGGTGAATGTTAGAATATTTGGACCAAGTTGTAATTCGTATAAGACCAGACCTAGAGGATATGTGAAAGAGCCTCTAAAAACTCTTGTAATGGATTAAACAGCTTTTACACAAAAACTTGAGAAACTTTTTCCCCTTTTTTGTTGAGAGATTCAACGTTATTCTTCACTCGTCGATTCCTAGCTTAGAGTGGGGTGCGTTGTATCAAGAGATTGTCACTCCTCTTGTGGTTCACGCTTCAACCCACCTTCTATCAATCCCATAGTTAATCATAGGTCGAGTATCTCCTCGGGTTTAAACCACCTCTTCCGGTTAGGTCCATCCTTTTTACCGAGTAGTTAGATCGAGCATTTCTCTTCTTGTCAGTCCTATTTATACAGTCTATTCCCTAAGACGAGCTTGATATCTTAGCAACCGGTGCCACATCATGTTTTGAATGGGGTTTTCCATTCACCACCCTCTTTCATACCTACGTGATGGTACCCGCTCTTTAGATCAATCTTGGAGAAGAGTGTTGATAAGGCCCCGGCACTAGCTCAAGCATCACTCTGAGATGAACACGTGGAGGAACCCGAGGACTAACTTGAGGAAGAGAAGAACTACGAAGCTCCTACCATAGCACTGAGGATTATGAAGAGGAACATCACAAGAGTCTACAGGACAAGATTCAATGCATACATACAAGGAGCTCTAAGATGCGAGGAGAGCACCTGAGGGCACCCGAGAGATATCGATAGACCTTAGCGCGAGAACAGTGAGACTAGAAAACTCTTGGGAGCGTCCTTTTTTTGGAAGGCATGAGTTTAGTATCTTCACTATTTTGTTGAAGTGAAGACACCCTTAAGCCGTCAAGGTATTGTACTCTTTTTCTCCACCTCGGGATTTTTCCACATGGTTTACCGAGGGGGTTTTTACTGTGGCAAGATCTCTTGATGCATCACATTCTTTACCATTGTTTATCTTTCTTGGAAATCCCTATGACGAAATAAGGTAAACAAGGGATGTGATCCTATCTACCAAGATGACATTTATCTAATTAAAGTCTTCTTCTCTTTTCCTAAAAACGGTTTAAGTATGTTTTGGTGTTATAAGAGGTCCAAATTAGGTGAATGTTAGAATATTTGGACCAAGTTGTAATTCGTATAAGACCAGACCTAGAGGATATGTGAAAAAGCCTCTAAAAACTCTTGTAATGGATTAAACTGCTTTTACACAAAAACTTGAGAAACTTTTTCTCCTTTTTTCTTGAGAGATTCAAGGTTATTCTTTACTCGTCGATTCCTAGCTTAGAGTGGGGTGCGTTGTATCAAGAGATTGTCACTCCTCTTGTGGTTCACGCTTCAACCCACCTTCTATCAATCCCATAGTTAATCATAGGTCGAGTATCTCCTCGGGTTTAAACCACCTCTTCCGCTTAGGTCCATCCTTTTTACCGAGTAGTTAGATCGAGCATTTCTCTTCTTCTCAGTCCTATTTATACAGTCTATTCCCTAAGACGAGCTTGATATCTTAGCAACCGGTGCCACATCATGTTTTGAATGGGGTTTTCCATTCACCACCCTCTTTTATACTTACGTGATGGTACCCGCTCTTTAGATCAATCTTGGAGAAGAGTGTTGATAAGGCCCCGGCACTACCTCAAGCATCACTCTGAGATGAACACGTGGAGGAACCCGAGGACTAACTTGAGGAAGAGAAGAACTACGAAGCTCCTACCATAGCACTGAGAATTATGAAGAAGAACATCACAAGAGTCTACAGGACAAGATTCAATGCATACATACAAGGAGCTCTAAGATGCGAGGAGAGCACCTGAGGGCACCCGAGAGATACCGATAGACCTTAGCGCGAGAACAGTGAGACTAGGAAACTCTTGGGAGCGTCCTTTTTTTGGAAGGCATGAGTTTAGTATCTTCACTATTTCGTTGAAGTGAAGACACCCTTAAGCCGTCAAGGTATTGTACTCTTTTTCTCCACCTTGGGATTTTTCCACATGGTTTACCGAGGGGGTTTTTACTGAGGCAAGATCTCTTGATGCATCACATTCTTTACCATTGTTTATCTTTCTTGGAAATCCCTATGACGAAATAAGGTAAACAAGGGATGTGATCCTATCTACCAAGATGACATTTATCTAATTAAAGTCTTCTTCTCTTTTCCTAAAAACGGTTTAAGTATGTTTTGGTGTTATAAGAGGTCCAAATTAGGTGAATGTTAGAATATTTGGACCAAGTTGTAATTCGTATAAGACCAGACCTAGAGGATATGTGAAAAAGCCTCTAAAAACTCTTGTAATGGATTAAACCGCTTTTACACAAAAACTTGAGAAACTTTTTCTCCTTTTTTCTTGAGAGATTCAAGGTTATTCTTCCCTCCTCGATTCCTAGCTCAGAGTGGGGTGCGTTGTATCAAGAGATTGTCACTCCTCTTGTGGTTCACGCTTCAACCCACCTTCTATCAATCCCATAGTTAATCCTAGGTCGAGTATCTCCTCGGGTTTAAACCACCTCTTCCGCTTAGGTCCATCCTTTTTACCGAGTAGTTAGATCGAGCATTTCTCTTCTTCTCAGTCCTATTTATACAGTCTATTCCCTAAGACGAGCTTGATATCTTAGCAACCGGTGCCACATCATGTTTTGAATGGGGTTTTCCATTCACCACCCTCTTTCATACTTACGTGATGGTACCCGCTCTTTAGATCAATCTTGGAGAAGAGTGTTGATAAGGCCCCGGCACTAGCTCAAGCATCACTCTGAGATGAACACGTGGAGGAACCCGAGGACAAACTTGAGGAAGAGAAGAACTACGAAGCTCCTACCATAGCACTGAGGATTATGAAGAGGAACATCACAAGCGTCTACAGGACAAGATTCAATGCATACATACAAGGAGCTCTAAGATGCGAGGAGAGCACCTGAGGGCACCCGAGAGATACCGATAGACCTTAGCGCGAGAACAGTGAGACTAGAAAACTCTTGGGAACGTCCTTTTTTTGGAAGGCATGAGTTTAGTATCTTCACTATTTCGTTGAAGTGAATACACCCTTAAGCCGTCAAGGTATTGTACTTTTTTTTCTCCACCTCGGGATTTTTCCACATGGTTTACCGAGGGGGTTTTTACTGAGGCAAGATCTCTTGATGCATCACATTCTTTACCATTGTTTATTTTTCTTGGAAATCCCTATGACGAAATAAGGTAAACAAGGGATGTGATCCTATCTACCAAGATGACATTTATCTAATTAAAGTCTTCTTCTCTTTTCCTAAAAACGGTTTAAGTATGTTTTGGTGTTATAAGAGGTCCAAATTAGGTGAATGTTAGAATATTTGGACCAAGTTGTAATTCGTATAAGACCAGACCTAGAGGATATGTGAAAAAGCCTCTAAAAACTCTTGTAATGGATTAAACCGCTTTTACACAAAAACTTGAGAAACTTTTTCTCCTTTTTTCTTGAGAGATTCAAGGTTATTCTTCCCTCCTCGATTCCTAGCTCAGAGTGGGGTGCGTTGTATCAAGAGATTGTCACTCCTCTTGTGGTTCACGCTTCAACCCACCTTCTATCAATCCCATAGTTAATCCTAGGTCGAGTATCTCCTCGGGTTTAAACCACCTCTTCCGCTTAGGTCCATCCTTTTTACCGAGTAGTTAGATCGAGGATTTCTCTTCTTCTCAGTCCTATTTATACAGTCTATTCCCTAAGACGAGCTTGATATCTTAGCAACCGGTGCCACATCATGTTTTGAATGGGGTTTTCCATTCACCACCCTCTTTCATACTTACGTGATGGTACCCGCTCTTTAGATCAATCTTGGAGAAGAGTGTTGATAAGGCCCCGACACTAGCTCAAGCATCACTCTGAGATGAACACGTGGAGGAACCCGAGGACTAACTTGAGGAAGAGAAGTACTACGAAGCTCCTACCATAGTACTGAGGATTATGAAGAGGAACATCACAAGCGTCTACAGGACAAGATTCAATGCATACATACAAGGAGCTCTAAGATGCGAGGAGAGCACCTGAGGGCACCCGAGAGATACCGATAGACCCTAGCGCGAGAACAGTGAGACTAGAAAATTCTTGGGAGCTGACTTTTTTTGGAAGGCATGAGTTTAGTATCTTCACTATTTCGTTGAAGTGAAGACACACTTAAGCCGTCAAGGTATTGTACTCTTTTTCTCCACCTCGGGATTTTTCCACATGGTTTACCGAGGGGGTTTTTACTGAGGCAAGATCTCTTGATGCATCACATTCTTTACCATTGTTTATCTTTCTTGGAAATCCCTATGACGAAATAAGGTAAACAAGGGATGTGATCCTATCTACCAAGATGACATTTATCTAATTAAAGTCTTCTTCTCTTTTCCTAAAAACGGTTTAAGTATGTTTTGGTGTTATAAGAGGTCCAAATTAGGTGAATGTTAGAATATTTGGACCAAGTTGTAATTCGTATAAGACCAGACCTAGAGGATATGTGAAAAAGCCTCTAAAAACTCTTGTAATGGATTAAACCGCTTTTACACAAAAACTTGAGAAACTTTTTCTCCTTTTTTCTTGAGAGATTCAAGGTTATTGTTCACTCCTCGATTCCTAGCTCAGAGTGGGGTGCGTTGTATCAAGAGATTGTCACTCCTCTTCTGGTTCACGCTTCAACCCACCTTCTATCAATCCCATAGTTTATCCTAGGTCGAGTATCTCCTCGGGTTTAAACCACCTCTTCCGCTTAGGTCCATCCTTTTTACCGAGTAGTTAGATCGAGCATTTCTCTTCTTCTCAGTCCTATTGATACAGTCTATTCCCTAAGACGAGCTTGATATCTTAGCAACCGGTGCCACATCATGTTTTGAATGGGGTTTTCCATTCACCACCCTCTTTCATACTTACGTGATGGTACCCGCTCTTTAGATTAATCTTGGAGAAGAGTGTTGATAAGGCCCCGGCACTAGCTCAAGCATCACTCTGAGATGAACACGTGGAGGAACCCGAGGACAAACTTGAGGAAGAGAAGAACTACGAAGCTCCTACCATAGCACTGAGGATTATGAAGAGGAACATCACAAGCGTCTACAGGACAAGATTCAATGCATACATACAAGGAGCTCTAAGATGCGAGGAGAGCACCTGAGGGCACCCGAGAGATACCGATAGACCTTAGCGCGAGAACAGTGAGACTAGAAAACTCTTGGGAACGTCCTTTTTTTGGAAGGCATGAGTTTAGTATCTTCACTATTTCGTTGAAGTGAATACACCCTTAAGCCGTCAAGGTATTGTACTTTTTTTTCTCCACCTCGGGATTTTTCCACATGGTTTACCGAGGGGGTTTTTACTGAGGCAAGATCTCTTGATGCATCACATTCTTTACCATTGTTTATTTTTCTTGGAAATCCCTATGACGAAATAAGGTAAACAAGGGATGTGATCCTATCTACCAAGATGACATTTATCTAATTAAAGTCTTCTTCTCTTTTCCTAAAAACGGTTTAAGTATGTTTTGGTGTTATAAGAGGTCCAAATTAGGTGAATGTTAGAATATTTGGACCAAGTTGTAATTCGTATAAGACCAGACCTAGAGGATATGTGAAAAAGCCTCTAAAATCTCTTGTAATGGATTAAACCGCTTTTACACAAAAACTTGAGAAACTTTTTCTCCTTTTTTCTTAAGAGATTCAAGGTTATTGTTCACTCCTCGATTCCTAGCTCAGAGTGGGGTGCGTTGTATCAAGAGATTGTCACTCCTCTTCTGGTTCACGCATCAACCCACCTTCTATCAATCCCATAGTTAATCCTAGGTCGAGTATCTCCTCGGGTTTAAACCACCTCTTCCGCTTAGGTCCATCCTTTTTACCGAGTAGTTAGATCGAGCATTTCTCTTCTTCTCAGTCCTATTTATACAGTCTATTCCCTATGACGAGCTTGATATCTTAGCAACCGGTGCCACATCATGTTTTGAATGGGGTTTTCCATTCACCACCCTCTTTCATACTTACTTGATGGTACCCGCTCTTTAGATCAATCTTGGAGAAGAGTGTTGATAAGGCCCCGGCACTAGCTCAAGCATCACTCTGAGATGAACACGTGGAGGAACCCGAGGACAAACTTGAGGAAGAGAAGAACTACGAAGCTCCTACCATAGCACTGAGGATTATAAAGAGGAACATCACAAGCGTCTACAGGAAAAGATTCAATGCATACATACAAGGAGCTCTAAGATGAGAGGAGAGCACCTGAGGGCACCCGAGAGATACCGATAGACCTTAGCGCGAGAACAGTGAGACTAGAAAACTCTTGGGAGCTGACTTTTTTTGGAAGGCATGAGTTTAGTATCTTCACTATTTCGTTGAAGTGAAGACACCCTTAAGCCGTCAAGGTATTGTACTCTTTTTCTCCACCTCGGGATTTTTCCACATGGTTTACCGAGGGGGTTTTTACTGAGGCAAGATCTCTTGATGCATCACATTCTTTACCATTGTTTATCTTTCTTTGAAATCCCTATGACGAAATAAGGTAAACAAGGGATGTGATCCTATCTACCAAGATGACATTTATCTAATTAAAGTCTTCTTCTCTTTTCCTAAAAACGGTTGAAGTATGTTTTGGTGTTATAAGAGGTCCAAATTAGGTGAATGTTAGAATATTTGGACCAAGTTGTAATTCGTATAAGACTAGACGTAGAGGATATGTGAAAAAGCCTCTAAAAACTCTTGTAATGGATTAAACCGCTTTTACACAAAAACATGAGAAACTTTTTCTCCTTTTTTCTTGAGAGATTCAAGGTTATTCTTCACTCCTCGATTCCTAGCTCCGAGTGGGGTGCGTTGTATCAAGAGATTGTCACTCCTCTTCTGGTTCACGCTTCAACCCACCTTCTATCAATCCCATAGTTAATCCTAGGTCGAGTATCTCCTCGGGTTTAAACCACCTCTTCCGCTTTTTTTACCGAGTAGTTAGATCGAGTATTTCTCTTCTTCTCAGTCCTATTTATACAGTCTATTCCCTAAGACGAGCTGGATATCTTAGCAACCGGTGCCACTTCATGTTTTGAATGGGGTTTTCCATTCACCACCCTCTTTCATACTTACGTGATGGTACCCGCTCTTTAGATCAATCTTGGAGAAGAGTGTTGATAAGGCCCTGGCACTAGCTCAAGCATCACTCTGAGATGAACACGTGGAGGAACCCGAGGACTAACTTGAGGAAGAGAAGTACTACGAAGCTCCTACCACAGCACTGAGGATTATGAAGAGGAACATCACAAGCGTCTACAGGACAAGATTCAATGCATACATACAAGGAGCTCTAAGATGCGAGGAGAGCACATGAGGGCACCCGAGAGATACCGATAGACCCTAGCGCGAGAACAGTGAGACTAGAAAATTCTTGGGAGCTGACTTTTTTTGGAAGGCATGAGTTTAGTATCTTCACTATTTCGTTGAAGTGAAGACACACTTAAGCCGTCAAGGTATTGTACTCTTTTTCTCCACCTCGGGATTTTTCCACATGGTTTACCGAGGGGGTTTTTACTGAGGCAAGATCTCTTGATGCATCACATTCTTTACCATTGTTTATCTTCTCTTGGAAATCCCTATGACGAAATAAGGTAAACAAGGGATGTGATCCTATCTACCAAGATGACATTTATCTAATTAAAGTCTTCTTCTCTTTTCCTAAAAACGGTTTAAGTATGTTTTGGTGTTATAAGAGGTCCAAATTAGGTGAATGTTAGAATATTTGGACCAAGTTGTAATTCGTATAAGACCAGACCTAGAGGATATGTGAAAAAGCCTCTAAAAACTCTTGTAATGCATTAAACAGCTTTTACACAAAAACTTGAGAAACTTTTTCCCCTTTTTTGTTGAGAGATTCAAGGTTATTCTTCACTCGTCGATTCCTAGCTCAGAGTGGGGTGCGTTGTATCAAGAGATTGTCACTCCTCTTCTGGTTCACGCTTCAACCCACCTTCTATCAATCCCATAGTTAATCATAGGTCGAGTATCTCCTCGGGTTTAAACCACCTCTTCCGGTTAGGTCCATCCTTTTTACCGAGTAGTTAGATCGAGCATTTCTCTTCTTCTCAGTCCTATTTATACAGTCTATTCCCTAAGACGAGCTTGATATCTTAGCAACCGGTGCCACATCATGTTTTGAATGGGGTTTTCCATTCACCACCCTCTTTCATACTTACGTGATGGTACCCACTCTTTAGATCAATCTTGGAGAAGAGTGTTGATAAGGCCCCGGCACTAGCTCAAGCATCACTCTAAGATGAACACGTGGAGGAAACCGAGGACTAACTTGAGGAAGAGAAGAACTACGAAGCTCCTATAGCACTGAGGATTATGAAGAGGAACATCACAAGAGTCTACAGGAAAAGATTCAATGCATACATACAAGGAGCTCTAAGATGCGAGGAGAGCACCTGAGGGCACCCGAGAGATATCGATAGACCTTAGCGCGAGAACAGTGAGACTAGAAAACTCTTGGGAGCGTCCTTTTTTTGGAAGGCATGAGTTTAGTATCTTCACTATTTCGTTGAAGTGAAGACACCCTTAAGCCGTCAAGGTATTGTACTCTTTTTCTTCACCTCGGGATTTTTCCACATGGTTTACCGAGGGGGTTTTTACTGTGGCAAGATCTCTTGATGATCACATTCTTTACCATTGTTTATCTTTCTTGGAAATCCCTATGACGAAATAAGGTAAACAAGGGATGTGATCCTATCTACCAAGATGACATTTATCTAATTAAAGTCTTCTTCTCTTTTCCTAAAAACGGTTTAAGTATGTTTTGGTGTTATAAGAGGTCCAAATTAGGTGAATGTTAGAATATTTGGACCAAGTTGTAATTCGTATAAGACCAGACCTAGAGGATATGTGAAAAAGCCTCTAAAAACTCTTGTAATGGATTAAACTGCTTTTACACAAAAACTTGAGAAACTTTTTCTCCTTTTTTCTTGAGAGATTCAAGGTTATTCTTCACTCGTCGATTCCTAGCTTAGAGTGGGGTGCGTTGTATCAAGAGATTGTCACTCCTCTTGTGGTTCACGCTTCAACCCACCTTCTATCAATCCCATAGTTAATCATAGGTCGAGTATCTCCTCGGGTTTAAACCACCTCTTCCGCTTAGGTCCATCCTTTTTACCGAGTAGTTAGATCGAGTATTTCTCTTCTTCTCAGTCCTATTTATACAGTCTATTCCCTAAGACGAGCTGGATATCTTAGCAACCGGTGCCACTTCATGTTTTGAATGGGGTTTTCCATTCACCACCCTCTTTCATACTTACGTGATGGTACCCGCTCTTTAGATCAATCTTGGAGAAGAGTCTTGATAAGGCCCTGGCACTAGCTCAAGCATCACTCTGAGATGAACACGTGGAGGAACCCGAGGACTAACTTGAGGAAGAGAAGTACTACGAAGCTCCTACCACAGCACTGAGGATTATGAAGAGGAACATCATAAGCGTCTACAGGACAAGATTCAATGCATACATACAAGGAGCTCTAAGATGCGAGGAGAGCACATGAGGGCACCCGAGAGATACCGATAGACCCTAGCGCGAGAACAGTGAGACTAGAAAATTCTTGGGAGCTGACTTTTTTTGGAAGGCATGAGTTTAGTATCTTCACTATTTCGTTGAAGTGAAGACACACTTAAGCCGTCAAGGTATTGTACTCTTTTTCTCCACCTCGGGATTATTCCACATGGTTTACCGAGGGGGTTTTTACTGAGGCAAGATCTCTTGATGCATCACATTCTTTACCATTGTTTATCTTCTCTTGGAAATCCCTATGACGAAATAAGGTAAACAAGGGATGTGATCCTATCTACCAAGATGACATTTATCTAATTAAAGTCTTCTTCTCTTTTCCTAAAAACGGTTTAAGTATGTTTTGGTGTTATAAGAGGTCCAAATTAGGTGAATGTTAGAATATTTGGACCAAGTTGTAATTCGTATAAGACCAGACCTAGAGGATATGTGAAAAAGCCTCTAAAAACTCTTGTAATGCATTAAACAGCTTTTACACAAAAACTTGAGAAACTTTTTCCCCTTTTTTGTTGAGAGATTCAAGGTTATTCTTCACTCGTCGATTCCTAGCTCAGAGTGGGGTGCGTTGTATCAAGAGATTGTCACTCCTCTTCTGGTTCACGCTTCAACCCACCTTCTATCAATCCCATAGTTAATCATAGGTCGAGTATCTCCTCGGGTTTAAACCACCTCTTCCGGTTAGGTCCATCCTTTTTACCGAGTAGTTAGATCGAGCATTTCTCTTCTTCTCAGTCCTATTTATACAGTCTATTCCCTAAGACATGCTTGATATCTTAGCAACCGGTGCCACATCATGTTTTGAATGGGGTTTTCCATTCACCACCCTCTTTCATACTTACGTGATGGTACCCACTCTTTAGATCAATCTTGGAGAAGAGTGTTGATAAGGCCCCGGCACTAGCTCAAGCATCACTCTAAGATGAACACGTGGAGGAACCCGAGGACTAACTTGAAGAAGAGAAGAACTACGAAGCTCCTACCATAGCACTGAGGATTATGAAGAGGAACATCACAAGAGTCTACAGGAAAAGATTCAATGCATACATACAAGGAGCTCTAAGATGCGAGGAGAGCACCTGAGGGCACCCGAGAGATATCGATAGACCTTAGCGCGAGAACAGTGAGACTAGAAAACTCTTGGGAGCGTCCTTTTTTTGGAAGGCATGAGTTTAGTATCTTCACTATTTCGTTGAAGTGAAGACACCCTTAAGCCGTCAAGGTATTGTACTCTTTTTCTCCACCTCGGGATTTTTCCACATGGTTTACCGAGGGGGTTTTTACTGTGGCAAGATCTCTTGATGATCACATTCTTTACCATTGTTTATCTTTCTTGGAAATCCCTATGACGAAATAAGGTAAACAAGGGATGTGATCCTATCTACCAAGATGACATTTATCTAATTAAAGTCTTCTTCTCTTTTCCTAAAAACGGTTTAAGTATGTTTTGGTGTTATAAGAGGTCCAAATTAGGTGAATGTTAGAATATTTGGACCAAGTTGTAATTCGTATAAGACCAGACCTAGAGGATATGTGAAAAAGCCTCTAAAAACTCTTGTAATGGATTAAACTGCTTTTACACAAAAACTTGAGAAACTTTTTCTCCTTTTTTCTTGAGAGATTCAAGGTTATTCTTCACTCGTCGATTCCTAGCTTAGAGTGGGGTGCGTTGTATCAAGAGATTGTCACTCCTCTTGTGGTTCACGCTTCAACCCACCTTCTATCAATCCCATAGTTAATCATAGGTCGAGTATCTCCTCGGGTTTAAACCACCTCTTCCGCTTAGGTCCATCCTTTTTACCGAGTAGTTAGATCGAGTATTTCTCTTCTTCTCAGTCCTATTTATACAGTCTATTCCCTAAGACGAGCTGGATATCTTAGCAACCGGTGCCACTTCATGTTTTGAATGGGGTTTTCCATTCACCACCCTCTTTCATACTTACGTGATGGTACCCGCTCTTTAGATCAATCTTGGAGAAGAGTGTTGATAAGGCCCTGGCACTAGCTCAAGCATCACTCTGAGATGAACACGTGGAGGAACCCGAGGACTAACTTGAGGAAGAGAAGTACTACGAAGCTCCTACCACAGCACTGAGGATTATGAAGAGGAACATCACAAGCGTCTACAGGACAAGATTCAATGCATACATACAAGGAGCTCTAAGATGCGAGGAGAGCACATGAGGGCACCCGAGAGATACCGATAGACCCTAGCGCGAGAACAGTGAGACTAGAAAATTCTTGGGAGCTGACTTTTTTTGGAAGGCATGAGTTTAGTATCTTCACTATTTCGTTGAAGTGAAGACACACTTAAGCCGTCAAGGTATTGTACTCTTTTTCTCCACCTCGGGATTATTCCACATGGTTTACCGAGGGGGTTTTTACTGAGGCAAGATCTCTTGATGCATCACATTCTTTACCATTGTTTATCTTCTCTTGGAAATCCCTATGACGAAATAAGGTAAACAAGGGATGTGATCCTATCTACCAAGATGACATTTATCTAATTAAAGTCTTCTTCTCTTTTCCTAAAAACGGTTTAAGTATGTTTTGGTGTTATAAGAGGTCCAAATTAGGTGAATGTTAGAATATTTGGACCAAGTTGTAATTCGTATAAGACCAGACCTAGAGGATATGTGAAAAAGCCTCTAAAAACTCTTGTAATGGATTAAACTGCTTTTACACAAAAACTTGAGAAACTTTTTCTCCTTTTTTCTTGAGAGATTCAAGGTTATTCTTCACTCGTCGATTCCTAGCTTAGAGTGGGGTGCGTTGTATCAAGAGATTGTCACTCCTCTTGTGGTTCACGCTTCAACCCACCTTCTATCAATCCCATAGTTAATCATAGGTCGAGTATCTCCTCGGGTTTAAACCACCTCTTCCGCTTAGGTCCATCCTTTTTACCGAGTAGTTAGATCGAGTATTTCTCTTCTTCTCAGTCCTATTTATACAGTCTATTCCCTAAGACGAGCTGGATATCTTAGCAACCGGTGCCACTTCATGTTTTGAATGGGGTTTTCCATTCACCACCCTCTTTCATACTTACGTGATGGTACCCGCTCTTTAGATCAATCTTGGAGAAGAGTGTTGATAAGGCCCTGGCACTAGCTCAAGCATCACTCTGAGATGAACACGTGGAGGAACCCGAGGACTAACTTGAGGAAGAGAAGTACTACGAAGCTCCTACCACAGCACTGAGGATTATGAAGAGGAACATCACAAGCGTCTACAGGACAAGATTCAATGCATACATACAAGGAGCTCTAAGATGCGAGGAGAGCACATGAGGGCACCCGAGAGATACCGATAGACCCTAGCGCGAGAACAGTGAGACTAGAAAATTCTTGGGAGCTGACTTTTTTTGGAAGGCATGAGTTTAGTATCTTCACTATTTCGTTGAAGTGAAGACACACTTAAGCCGTCAAGGTATTGTACTCTTTTTCTCCACCTCGGGATTATTCCACATGGTTTACCGAGGGGGTTTTTACTGAGGCAAGATCTCTTGATGCATCACATTCTTTACCATTGTTTATCTTCTCTTGGAAATCCCTATGACGAAATAAGGTAAACAAGGGATGTGATCCTATCTACCAAGATGACATTTATCTAATTAAAGTCTTCTTCTCTTTTCCTAAAAACGGTTTAAGTATGTTTTGGTGTTATAAGAGGTCCAAATTAGGTGAATGTTAGAATATTTGGACCAAGTTGTAATTCGTATAAGACCAGACCTAGAGGATATGTGAAAAAGCCTCTAAAAACTCTTGTAATGCATTAAACAGCTTTTACACAAAAACTTGAGAAACTTTTTCCCCTTTTTTGTTGAGAGATTCAAGGTTATTCTTCACTCGTCGATTCCTAGCTCAGAGTGGGGTGCGTTGTATCAAGAGATTGTCACTCCTCTTCTGGTTCACGCTTCAACCCACCTTCTATCAATCCCATAGTTAATCATAGGTCGAGTATCTCCTCGGGTTTAAACCACCTCTTCCGGTTAGGTCCATCCTTTTTACCGAGTAGTTAGATCGAGCATTTCTCTTCTTCTCAGTCCTATTTATACAGTCTATTCCCTAAGACGAGCTTGATATCTTAGCAACCGGTGCCACATCATGTTTTGAATGGGGTTTTCCATTCACCACCCTCTTTCATACTTACGTGATGGTACCCACTCTTTAGATCAATCTTGGAGAAGAGTGTTGATAAGGCCCCGGCACTAGCTCAAGCATCACTCTAAGATGAACACGTGGAGGAACCCGAGGACTAACTTGAGGAAGAGAAGAACTACGAAGCTCCTACCATAGCACTGAGGATTATGAAGAGGAACATCACAAGAGTCTACAGGAAAAGATTCAATGCATACATACAAGGAGCTCTAAGATGCGAGGAGAGCACCTGAGGGCACCCGAGAGATATCGATAGACCTTAGCGCGAGAACAGTGAGACTAGAAAACTCTTGGGAGCGTCCTTTTTTTGGAAGGCATGAGTTTAGTATCTTCACTATTTCGTTGAAGTGAAGACACCCTTAAGCCGTCAAGGTATTGTACTCTTTTTCTCCACCTCGGGATTTTTCCACATGGTTTACCGAGGGGGTTTTTACTGTGGCAAGATCTCTTGATGATCACATTCTTTACCATTGTTTATCTTTCTTGGAAATCCCTATGACGAAATAAGGTAAACAAGGGATGTGATCCTATCTACCAAGATGACATTTATCTAATTAAAGTCTTCTTCTCTATTCCTAAAAACGGTTTAAGTATGTTTTGGTGTTATAAGAGGTCCAAATTAGGTGAATGTTAGAATATTTGGACCAAGTTGTAATTCGTATAAGACCAGACCTAGAGGATATGTGAAAAAGCCTCTAAAAACTCTTGTAATGGATTAAACTGCTTTTACACAAAAACTTGAGAAACTTTTTCTCCTTTTTTCTTGAGAGATTCAAGGTTATTCTTCACTCGTCGATTCCTAGCTTAGAGTGGGGTGCGTTGTATCAAGAGATTGTCACTCCTCTTGTGGTTCACGCTTCAACCCACCTTCTATCAATCCCATAGTTAATCATAGGTCGAGTATCTCCTCGGGTTTAAACCACCTCTTCCGCTTAGGTCCATCCTTTTTACCGAGTAGTTAGATCGAGTATTTCTCTTCTTCTCAGTCCTATTTATACAGTCTATTCCCTAAGACGAGCTGGATATCTTAGCAACCGGTGCCACTTCATGTTTTGAATGGGGTTTTCCATTCACCACCCTCTTTCATACTTACGTGATGGTACCCGCTCTTTAGATCAATCTTGGAGAAGAGTGTTGATAAGGCCCTGGCACTAGCTCAAGCATCACTCTGAGATGAACACGTGGAGGAACCCGAGGACTAACTTGAGGAAGAGAAGTACTACGAAGCTCCTACCACAGCACTGAGGATTATGAAGAGGAACATCACAAGCGTCTACAGGACAAGATTCAATGCATACATACAAGGAGCTCTAAGATGCGAGGAGAGCACATGAGGGCACCCGAGAGATACCGATAGACCCTAGCGCGAGAACAGTGAGACTAGAAAACTCTTGGGAGCGTCCTTTTTTTGGAAGGCATGAGTTTAGTATCTTCACTATTTCGTTGAAGTGAAGACACCCTTAAGCCGTCAAGGTATTGTACTCTTTTTCTCCACCTCGGGATTTTTCCACATGGTTTACCGAGGGGGTTTTTACTGAGGCAAGATCTCTTGATGCATCACATTCTTTACCATTGTTTATCTTCTCTTGGAAATCCCTATGACGAAATAAGGTAAACAAGGGATGTGATCCTATCTACCAAGATGACATTTATCTAATTAAAGTCTTCTTCTCTTTTCCTAAAAACGGTTTAAGTATGTTTTGGTGTTATAAGAGGTCCAAATTAGGTGAATGTTAGAATATTTGGACCAAGTTGTAATTCGTATAAGACCAGACCTAGAGGATATGTGAAAAAGCCTCTAAAAACTCTTGTAATGGATTAAACTGCTTTTACACAAAAACTTGAGAAACTTTTTCTCCTTTTTTCTTGAGAGATTCAAGGTTATTCTTCACTCGTCGATTCCTAGCTTAGAGTGGGGTGCGTTGTATCAAGAGATTGTCACTCCTCTTGTGGTTCACGCTTCAACCCACCTTCTATCAATCCCATAGTTAATCATAGGTCGAGTATCTCCTCGGGTTTAAACCACCTCTTCCGCTTAGGTCCATCCTTTTTACCGAGTAGTTAGATCGAGTATTTCTCTTCTTCTCAGTCCTATTTATACAGTCTATTCCCTAAGACGAGCTGGATATCTTAGCAACCGGTGCCACTTCATGTTTTGAATGGGGTTTTCCATTCACCACCCTCTTTCATACTTACGTGATGGTACCCGCTCTTTAGATCAATCTTGGAGAAGAGTGTTGATAAGGCCCTGGCACTAGCTCAAGCATCACTCTGAGATGAACACGTGGAGGAACCCGAGGACTAACTTGAGGAAGAGAAGTACTACGAAGCTCCTACCACAGCACTGAGGATTATGAAGAGGAACATCACAAGCGTCTACAGGACAAGATTCAATGCATACATACAAGGAGCTCTAAGATGCGAGGAGAGCACATGAGGGCACCCGAGAGATACCGATAGACCCTAGCGCGAGAACAGTGAGACTAGAAAATTCTTGGGAGCTGACTTTTTTTGGAAGGCATGAGTTTAGTATCTTCACTATTTCGTTGAAGTGAAGACACACTTAAGCCGTCAAGGTATTGTACTCTTTTTCTCCACCTCGGGATTATTCCACATGGTTTACCGAGGGGGTTTTTACTGAGGCAAGATCTCTTGATGCATCACATTCTTTACCATTGTTTATCTTCTCTTGGAAATCCCTATGACGAAATAAGGTAAACAAGGGATGTGATCCTATCTACCAAGATGACATTTATCTAATTAAAGTCTTCTTCTCTTTTCCTAAAAACGGTTTAAGTATGTTTTGGTGTTATAAGAGGTCCAAATTAGGTGAATGTTAGAATATTTGGACCAAGTTGTAATTCGTATAAGACCAGACCTAGAGGATATGTGAAAAAGCCTCTAAAAACTCTTGTAATGCATTAAACAGCTTTTACACAAAAACTTGAGAAACTTTTTCCCCTTTTTTGTTGAGAGATTCAAGGTTATTCTTCACTCGTCGATTCCTAGCTCAGAGTGGGGTGCGTTGTATCAAGAGATTGTCACTCCTCTTCTGGTTCACGCTTCAACCCACCTTCTATCAATCCCATAGTTAATCATAGGTCGAGTATCTCCTCGGGTTTAAACCACCTCTTCCGGTTAGGTCCATCCTTTTTACCGAGTAGTTAGATCGAGCATTTCTCTTCTTCTCAGTCCTATTTATACAGTCTATTCCCTAAGACGAGCTTGATATCTTAGCAACCGGTGCCACATCATGTTTTGAATGGGGTTTTCCATTCACCACCCTCTTTCATACTTACGTGATGGTACCCACTCTTTAGATCAATCTTGGAGAAGAGTGTTGATAAGGCCCCGGCACTAGCTCAAGCATCACTCTAAGATGAACACGTGGAGGAACCCGAGGACTAACTTGAGGAAGAGAAGAACTACGAAGCTCCTACCATAGCACTGAGGATTATGAAGAGGAACATCACAAGAGTCTACAGGAAAAGATTCAATGCATACATACAAGGAGCTCTAAGATGCGAGGAGAGCACCTGAGGGCACCCGAGAGATATCGATAGACCTTAGCGCGAGAACAGTGAGACTAGAAAACTCTTGGGAGCGTCCTTTTTTTGGAAGGCATGAGTTTAGTATCTTCACTATTTCGTTGAAGTGAAGACACCCTTAAGCCGTCAAGGTATTGTACTCTTTTTCTCCACCTCGGGATTTTTCCACATGGTTTACCGAGGGGGTTTTTACTGTGGCAAGATCTCTTGATGATCACATTCTTTACCATTGTTTATCTTTCTTGGAAATCCCTATGACGAAATAAGGTAAACAAGGGATGTGATCCTATCTACCAAGATGACATTTATCTAATTAAAGTCTTCTTCTCTTTTCCTAAAAACGGTTTAAGTATGTTTTGGTGTTATAAGAGGTCCAAATTAGGTGAATGTTAGAATATTTGGACCAAGTTGTAATTCGTATAAGACAAGACCTAGAGGATATGTGAAAAAGCCTCCAAAAACTCCTGTAATGGATTAAACCGCTTTTACACAAAAACTTGAGAAACTTTTTCTCCTTTTTTCTTGAGAGATTCAAGGTTATTCTTCACTCCTCGATTCCTAGCTCCGAGTGGGGTGCGTTGTATCAAGAGATTGTCACTCCTCTTGTGGTTCACGCTTCAACCCACCTTCTATCAATCCCATAGTTAATCCTAGGTCGAGTATCTCCTCGGGTTTAAACCACCTCTTCCGCTTTTTTTACCGAGTAGTTAGATCGAGTATTTCTCTTCTTCTCAGTCCTATTTATACTGTCTATTCCCTAAGACGAGCTGGATATCTTAGCAATCGGTGCCACTTCATGTTTTGAATGGGGTTTTCCATTCACCACCCTCTTTCATACTTACGTGATGGTACCCGCTCTTTAGATCAATCTTGGAGAAGAGTGTTGATAAGGCCCCGGCACTAGCTCAAGCATCACTCTGAGATGAACACGTGGAGGAACCCGAGGACTAACTTGAGGAAGAGAAGAACTACGAAGCTCCTTCCATAGCACTGAGGATTATGAAGAGGAACATCACAAGAGTCTACAGGAAAAGATTCAATGCATACATACAAGGAGCTCTAAGATGCGAGGAGAGCACCTGAGGGCACCCGAGAGATATCGATAGACCTTAGCGCGAGAACAGTGAGACTAGAAAACTCTTGGGAGCGTCCTTTTTTTGGAAGGCATGAGTTTAGTATCTTCACTATTTCGTTGAAGTGAAGACACCCTTAAGCCGTCAAGGTATTGTACTCTTTTTCTCCACCTCGGGATTTTTCCACATGGTTTACCGAGGGGGTTTTTACTGTGGCAAGATCTCTTGATGATCACATTCTTTACCATTGTTTATCTTTCTTGGAAATCCCTATGACGAAATAAGGTAAACAAGGGATGTGATCCTATCTACCAAGATGACATTTATCTAATTAAAGTCTTCTTCTCTTTTCCTAAAAACGGTTTAAGTATGTTTTGGTGTTATAAGAGGTCCAAATTAGGTGAATGTTAGAATATTTGGACCAAGTTGTAATTCGTATAAGACCAGACCTAGAGGATATGTGAAAAAGCCTCTAAAAACTCTTGTAATGGATTAAACCGCTTTTACACAAAAAATTGAGAAACTTTTTCTCCTTTTTTCTTGAGAGATTCAAGGTTATTCTTCACTCCTCGATTCCTAGCTCAGAGTGGGGTGCGTTGTATCAAGAGATTGTCACTCCTCTTGTGGTTCACGCTTCAACCCACCTTCTATCAATCCCATAGTTAATCCTAGGTCGAGTATCTCCTCGGGTTTAAACCACCTCTTCCGCTTAGGTCCATCCTTTTTACCGAGTAGTTAGATCGAGCATTTCTCTTCTTCTCAGTCCTATTTATAGAGTCTATTCCCTAAGACGAGCTTGATATCTTAGCAACCGGTGCCACATCATGTTTTGAATGGGGTTTTCCATTCACCACCCTCTTTCATACTTACTTGATGGTACCCGCTCTTTCGATCAATCTTGGAGAAGAGTGTTGATAAGGCCTCGACACTAGCTCAAGCATCACTCTGAGATGAACACGTGGAGGAACCCGAGGACTAACTTGAGGAAGAGAAGAACTACGAAGCTCCTACCATAGCACTGAGGATTATGAAGAGGAACATCACAAGCGTCTACAGGAAAAGATTCAATGCATACATACAAGGAGCTCTAAGATGAGAGGAGAGCACCTGGGGCACCCGAGAGATACCGATAGACCTTAGCGCGAGAACAGTGAGACTAGAAAACTCTTGGGAGCTGACTTTTTTTGGAAGGCATGAGTTTAGTATCTTCACTATTTCGTTGAAGTGAAGACACCCTTAAGCCGTCAAGGTATTGTACTCTTTTTCTCCACCTCGGGATTTTTCCACATGGTTTACCGAGGGGGTTTTTACTGAGGCAAGATCTCTTGATGCATCACATTCTTTACCATTGTTTATCTTTCTTGGAAATCCCTATGACGAAATAAGGTAAACAAGGGATGTGATCCTATCTACCAAGATGACATTTATCTAATTAAAGTCTTCTTCTCTTTTCCTAAAAACGGTTTAAGTATGTTTTGGTGTTATAAGAGGTCCAAATTAGGTGAATGTTAGAATATTTGGACCAAGTTGTAATTCGTATAAGACCAGACCTAGAGGATATGTGAAAAAGCCTCCAAAAACTCTTGTAATGGATTAAACCGCTTTTACACAAAAACTTGAGAAACTTTTTCTCCTTTTTTCTTGAGAGATTCAAGGTTATTCTTCACTCCTCGATTCCTAGCTCCGAGTGGGGTGCGTTGTATCAAGAGATTGTCACTCCTCTTGTGGTTCACGCTTCAACCCACCTTCTATCAATCCCATAGTTAATCCTAGGTCGAGTATCTCCTCGGGTTTAAACCACCTCTTCCGCTTTTTTTACCGAGTAGTTAGATCGAGTATTTCTCTTCTTCTCAGTCCTATTTATACTGTGTATTCCCTAAGACGAGCTGGATATCTTAGCAACCGGTGCCACTTCATGTTTTGAATGGGGTTTTCCATTCACCACCCTCTTTCATACTTACGTGATGGTACCCGCTCTTTAGATCAATCTTGGAGAAGAGTGTTGATAAGGCCCCGGCACTAGCTCAAGCATCACTCTGAGATGAACACGTGGAGGAACCCGAGGACTAACTTGAGGAAGAGAAGAACTACGAAGCTCTTACCATAGCACTGAGGATTATGAAGAGGAACATCACAATCGTCTACTGGACAAGATTCAATGCATACATACAAGGAGCTCTAAGATGTGAGGAGAGCACCTGAGGGCACCCGAGAGATACCGATAGACCTTAGCGCGAGAACAGTGAGACTAGAAAACTCTTGGGAGCTGACTTTTTTTGGAAGGCATGAGTTTAGTATCTTCACTATTCGTTTGAAGTGAAGACACCCTTAAGCCGTCAAGGTATTGTACTCTTTTTCTCCACTTCGGGATTTTTCCACATGGTTTACCGAGGGGGTTTTTACTGAGGCAAGATCTCTTGATGCATCACATTCTTTACCATTGTGTATATTTCTTGGAAATCCCTATGACGAAATAAGGTAAACAAGGGATGTGATCCTATCTACCAAGATGACATTTATCTAATTAAAGTCTTCTTCTCTTTCCCTAAAAACGGTTTAAGTATGTTTTGGTGTTATAAGAGGTCCAAATTAGGTGAATGTTAGAATATTTGGACCAAGTTGTAATTCGTATAAGACCAGACCTAGAGGATATGTGAAAAAGCCTCTAAAAACTCTTGTAATGGATTAAACCGCTTTTACACAAAAACTTGAGAAACTTTTTCTCCTTTTTTCTTGAGAGATTCAAGGTTATTCTTCACTCCTCGATTCCTAGCTCAGAGTGGGGTGCGTTGTATCAAGAGATTGTCACTCCTCTTGTGGTTCACGCTTCAACCCACCTTCTATCAATCCCATAGTTAATCCTAGGTCGAGTATCTCCTCGGGTTTAAACCACCTCTTCCGCTTAGGTCCATCCTTTTTACCGAGTAGTTAGATCGAGCATTTCTCTTCTTCTCAGTCCTATTTATAGAGTCTATTCCCTAAGACGAGCTTGATATCTTAGCAACCGGTGCCACATCATGTTTTGAATGGGGTTTTGCATTCACCACCCTCTTTCATACTTACGTGATGGTACCCGCTCTTTCGATCAATCTTGGAGAAGAGTGTTGATAAGGCCCCGGCACTAGCTCAAGCATCACTCTGAGATGAACACGTGGAGGAACCCGAGGACTAACTTGAGGAAGAGAAGAACTACGAAGCTCCTACCATAGCACTGAGGATTATGAAGAGGAACATCACAAGCGTCTACAGGACAAGATTCAATGCATACATACAAGGAGCTCTAAGATGCGAGGAGAGCACCTGATGGCAACCGAGAGATACCGATAGACCTTAGCGCGAGAACAGTGAGACTAGAAAACTCTTGGGAGCGTCCTTTTTTTGGAAGGCATGAGTTTAGTATCTTCACTATTTCCTTGAAGTGAAGACACCCTTAAGCCGTCAAGGTATTGTACTCTTTTTCTCCACCTCGGGATTTTTCCACATGGTTTACCGAGGGGGTTTTTACTGAGGCAAGATCTCTTGATGCATCACATTCTTTACCATTGTTTATCTTTCTTGGAAATCCCTATGACGAAATAAGGTAAACAAGGGATGTGATCCTATCTACCAAGATAACATTTATCTATTTAAAGTCTTCTTCTCTTTTCCTAAAAACAGTTTAAGTATGTTTTGGTGTTATAAGAGGTCCAAATTAGGTGAATGTTAGAATATTTGGACCAAGTTGTAATTCGTATAAGACCAGACCTAGAGGATATGTGAAAAGCCTCTAAAAACTCTTGTGATGGATTAAACCGCTTTTACACAAAAACTTGAGAAACTTTTTCTCCATTTTTCTTGAGAGATTCAAGGTTATTCTTCACTCCTCGATTCCTAGCTCAGAGTGGGGTGCGTTGTATCAAGAGATTGTCACTCCTCTTGTGGTTCACGCTTCAACCCACCTTCTATCAATCCCATAGTTAATCCTAGGTCGAGTATCTCCTCGGGTTTAAACCACCTCTTCCGCTTAGGTCCATCCTTTTTACCGAGTAGTTAGATCGAGCATTTCTCTTATTCTCAGTCCTATTTATACAGTCAATTCCCTAAGACGAGCTTGATATCTTAGCAACCGGTGCCACATCATGTTTTGAATGGGGTTTTCCATTCACCACCCTCTTCCATACTTACGTGATGGTACCCGCTCTTTAGATCAATCTTGGAGAAGAGTGTTGATAAGGCCCCGGCACTAGCTTAAGCATCACTCTGAGATGAACACGTGGAGGAACCCGAGGACTAACTTGAGGAAGAGAAGAACTACGAAGCTCTTACCATAGCACTGAGGATTATGAAGAGGAACATCACAATCGTCTACAGGACAAGATTCAATGCATACATACAAGGAGCTCTAAGATGCGAGGAGAGCACCTGAGGGCAACCGAGATATACCGATAGACCTTAGCGCGAGAACAGTGAGACTAGAAAACTCTTGGGAGCGTCCTTTTTTTGGAAGGCATGAGTTTAGTATCTTCACTATTTCGTTGAAGTGAAGACACCCTTAAGCCGTCAAGGTATTGTACTCTTTTTCTCCACCTCGGGATTTTTCCACATGGTTTACCGAGGGGATTTTTACTGAGGCAAGATCTCTTGATGCATCACATTCTTTACCATTGTTTATCTTTCTTGGAAATCCCTATGACGAAATAAGGTAAACAAGGGATGTGATCCTATCTACCAAGATGACATTTATCTAATTAAAGTCTTCTTCTCTTTCCCTAAAAACGGTTTAAGTATGTTTTGGTGTTATAAGAGGTCCAAATTAGGTGAATGTTAGAATATTTGGACCAAGTTGTAATTCCTATAAGACCAGACCTAGAGGATATGTGAAAAAGCCTCTAAAAACTCTTGTAATGGATTAAACCGCTTTTACACAAAAACTTGAGAAACTTTTTCTCCTTTTTTCTTGAGAGATTCAAGGTTATTCTTCACTCCTCGATTCCTAGCTCAGAGTGGGGTGCGTTGTATCAAGAGATTGTCACTCCTCTTGTGGTTCACGCTTCAACCCACCTTCTATCAATCCCATAGTTAATCCTAGGTCGAGTATCTCCTCGGGTTTAAACCACCTCTTCCGCTTAGGTCCATCCTTTTTACCGAGTAGTTAGATCGAGCATTTCTCTTCTTCTCAGTCCTATTTATAGAGTCTATTCCCTAAGACGAGCTTGATATCTTAGCAACCGGTGCCACATCATGTTTTGAATGGGGTTTTGCATTCACCACCCTCTTTCATACTTACGTGATGGTACCCGCTCTTTTGATCAATCTTGGAGAAGAGTGTTGATAAGGCCCCGGCACTAGCTCAAGCATCACTCTGAGATGAACACGTGGAGGAACCCGAAGACTAACTTGAGGAAGAGAAGAACTACGAAGCTCCTACCATAGCACTGAGGATTATGAAGAGGAACATCACAAGCGTCTACAGGACAAGATTCAATGCATACATACAAGGAGCTCTAAGATGCGAGGAGAGCACCTGATGGCAACCGAGAGATACCGATAGACCTTAGCGCGAGAACAGTGAGACTAGAAAACTCTTGGGATCGTCCTTTTTTTGGAAGGCATGAGTTTAGTATCTTCACTATTTCCTTGAAGTGAAGACACCCTTAAGCCGTCAAGGTATTGTACTCTTTTTCTCCACCTCGGGATTTTTCCACATGGTTTACCGAGGGGGTTTTTACTGAGGCAAGATCTCTTGATGCATCACATTCTTTACCATTGTTTATCTTTCTTGGAAATCCCTATGACGAAATAAGGTAAACAAGGGATGTGATCCTATCTACCAAGATGACATTTATCTAATTAAAGTCTTCTTCTCTTTTCCTAAAAACGGTTTAAGTATGTTTTGGTGTTATAAGAGGTCCAAATTAGGTGAATGTTAGAATATTTGGACCAAGTTGTAATTCGTATAAGACCAGACCTAGAAGATATGTGAAAAGCCTCTAAAAACTCTTGTGATGGATTAAACCGCTTTTACACAAAAACTTGAAAAACTTTTTCTCCATTTTTCTTGAGAGATTCAAGGTTATTCTTCACTCCTCGATTCCTAGCTCAGAGTGGGGTGCGTTGTATCAAGAGATTGTCACTCCTCTTGTGGTTCACGCTTCAACCCACCTTCTATCAATCCCATAGTTAATCCTAGGTCGAGTATCTCCTCGGGTTTAAACCACCTCTTCCGCTTAGGTCCATCCTCTTTACCGAGTAGTTAGATCGAGCATTTCTCTTATTCTCAGTCCTATTTATACAGTCTATTCCCTAAGACGAGCTTGATATCTTAGCAACCGGTGCCACATCATGTTTTGAATGGGGTTTTCCATTCACCACCCTCTTCCATACTTACGTGATGGTACCCGCTCTTTAGATCAATCTTGGAGAAGAGTGTTGATAAGGCCCCGGCACTAGCTCAAGCATCACTCTGAGATGAACACGTGGAGGAACCCGAGGACTAACTTGAGGAAGAGAAGAACTACGAAGCTCCTACCATAGCACTGAGGATTATGAAGAGGAACATCACAAGCGTCTACAGGACAAGATTCAATGCATACATACAAGGAGCTCTAAGATGCGAGGAGAGCACCTGAGGGCAACCGAGATATACCGATAGACCTTAGCGCGAGAACAGTGAGACTAGAAAACTCTTGGGAGCGTCCTTTTTTTGGAAGGCATGAGTTTAGTATCTTCACTATTTCGTTGAAGTGAAGACACCCTTAAGCCGTCAAGGTATTGTACTATTTTTCTCCACCTCGGGATTTTTCCACATGGTTTACCGAGGGGGTTTTTACTGAGGCAAGATCTCTTGATGCATCACATTCTTTACCATTGTTTATCTTTCTTGGAAATCCCTATGACGAAATAAGGTAAACAAGGGATGTGATCCTATCTACCAAGATGACATTTATCTAATTAAAGTCTTCTTCTCTTTTCCTAAAAACAGTTTAAGTATGTTTTGGTGTTATAAGAGGTCCAAATTAGGTGAATGTTAGAATATTTGGACCAAGTTGTAATTCCTATAAGACCAGACCTAGAGGATATGTGAAAAAGCCTCTAAAAACTCTTGTAATGGATTAAACCGCTTTTACACAAAAACTTGAGAAACTTTTTCTCCATTTTTCTTGAGAGATTCAAGGTTATTCTTCACTCCTCGATTCCTAGCTCAGAGTGGGGTGCGTTGTATCAAGAGATTGTCACTCCTCTTGTGGTTCACGCTTCAACCCACCTTCTATCAATCCCATAGTTAATCCTAGGTCGAGTATCTCCTCGGGTTTAAACCACCTCTTCCGCTTAGGTCCATCCTTTTTACCGAGTAGTTAGATCGAGCATTTCTCTTATTCTCAGTCCTATTTATACAGTCTATTCCCTAAGACGAGCTTGATATCTTAGCAACCGGTGCCACATCATGTTTTGAATGGGGTTTTCCATTCACCACCCTTTTCCATACTTACGTGATGGTACCCGCTCTTTAGATCAATCTTGGAGAAGAGTGTTGATAAGGCCCCGGCACTAGCTCAAGCATCACTCTGAGATGAACACGTGGAGGAACCCGAGGACTAACTTGAGAAAGAGAAGAACTACGAAGCTCCTACCATAGCACTGAGGATTATGAAGAGGAACATCACAAGTGTCTACAGGACAAGATTCAATGCATACATACAAGGAGCTCTAAGATGTGAGGAGAGCACCTGAGGGCACCCGAGAGATACCGATAGACCTTACCGCGAGAACAGTGAGACTAGAAAACTCTTGGGAGCTGACTTTTTTTGGAAGGCATGAGTTTAGTATCTTCACTATTCGTTTGAAGTGAAGACACCCTTAAGCCGTCAAGGTATTGTACTATTTTTCTCCACCTCGGGATTTTTCCACATGGTTTACCGAGGGGGTTTTTACTGAGGCAAGATCTCTTGATGCATCACATTCTTTACCATTGTTTATCTTTCTTGGAAATCCCTATGACGAAATAAGGTAAACAAGGGATGTGATCCTATCTACCAAGATGACATTTATCTAATTAAAGTCTTCTTCTCTTTCCCTAAAAACGGTTTAAGTATGTTTTGGTGTTATAAGAGGTCCAAATTAGGTGAATGTTAGAATATTTGGACCAAGTTGTAATTCGTATAAGACCAGACCTAGAGGATATGTGAAAAAGCCTCTAAAAACTCTTGTAATGGATTAAACCGCTTTTACACAAAAACTTGAGAAACTTTTTCTCCTTTTTTCTTGAGAGATTCAAGGTTATTCTTCACTCCTCGATTCCTAGCTCAGAGTGGGGTGCGTTGTATCAAGAGATTGTCACTCCTCTTGTGGTTCACGCTTCAACCCACCTTCTATCAATCCCATAGTTAATCCTAGGTCGAGTATCTCCTCGGGTTTAAACCACCTCTTCCGCTTAGGTCCATCCTTTTTACCGAGTAGTTAGATCGAGCATTTCTCTTCTTCTCAGTTCTATTTATAGAGTCTATTCCCTAAGACGAGCTTGATATCTTAGCAACCGGTGCCACATCATGTTTTGAATGGGGTTTTGCATTCACCACCCTCTTTCATACTTACGTGATGGTACCCGCTCTTTCGATCAATCTTGGAGAAGAGTGTTGATAAGGCCCCGGCACTAGCTCAAGCATCACTCTGAGATGAACACGTGGAGGAACCCGAGGACTAACTTGAGGAAGAGAAGAACTACGAAGCTCCTACCATAGCACTGAGGATTATGAAGAGGAACATCACAAGCGTCTACAGGACAAGATTCAATGCATACATACAAGGAGCTCTAAGATGCGAGGAGAGCACCTGATGGCAACCGAGAGATACTGATAGACCTTAGCGCGAGAACAGTGAGACTAGAAAACTCTTGGGAGCGTCCTTTTTTTGGAAGGCATGAGTTTAGTATCTTCACTATTTCCTTGAAGTGAAGACACCCTTAAGCCGTCAAGGTATTGTACTCTTTTTCTCCACCTCGGGATTTTTCCACATGGTTTACCGAGGGGGTTTTTACTGAGGCAAGATCTCTTGATGCATCACATTCTTTACCATTGTTTATCTTTCTTGGAAATCCCTATGACGAAATAAGGTAAACAAGGGATGTGATCCTATCTACCAAGATGACATTTATCTAATTAAAGTCTTCTTCTCTTTTCCTAAAAACGGTTTAAGTATGTTTTGGTGTTATAAGAGGTCCAAATTAGGTGAATGTTAGAATATTTGGACCAAGTTGTAATTCGTATAAGACCAGACCTAGAGGATATGTGAAAAGCCTCTAAAAACTCTTGTGATGGATTAAACCGCTTTTACACAAAAACTTGAGAAACTTTTTCTCCATTTTTCTTGAGAGATTCAAGGTTATTCTTCACTCCTCGATTCCTAGCTCAGAGTGGGGTGCGTTGTATCAAGAGATTGTCACTCCTCTTGTGGTTCACGCTTCAACCCACCTTCTATCAATCCCATAGTTAATCCTAGGTCGAGTATCTCCTCGGGTTTAAACCACCTCTTCCGCTTAGGTCCATCCTTTTTACCGAGTAGTTAGATCGAGCATTTCTCTTATTCTCAGTCCTATTTATACAGTCAATTCCCTAAGACGAGCTTGATATCTTAGCAACCGGTGCCACATCATGTTTTGAATGGGGTTTTCCATTCACCACCCTCTTCCATACTTACGTGATGGTACCCGCTCTTTAGATCAATCTTGGAGAAGAGTGTTGATAAGGCCCCGGCACTAGCTTAAGCATCACTCTGAGATGAACACGTGGAGGAACCCGAGGACTAACTTGAGGAAGAGAAGAACTACGAAGCTCTTACCATAGCACTGAGGATTATGAAGAGGAACATCACAAGCGTCTACAGGACAAGATTCAATGCATACATACAAGGAGCTCTAAGATGCGAGGAGAGCACCTGAGGGCAACCGAGATATACCGATAGACCTTAGCGCGAGAACAGTGAGACTAGAAAACTCTTGGGAGCGTCCTTTTTTTGGAAGGCATGAGTTTAGTATCTTCACTATTTCGTTGAAGTGAAGACACCCTTAAGCCGTCAAGGTATTGTACTCTTTTTCTCCACCTCGGGATTTTTCCACATGGTTTACCGAGGGGATTTTTACTGAGGCAAGATCTCTTGATGCATCACATTCTTTACCATTGTTTATCTTTCTTGGAAATCCCTATGACGAAATAAGGTAAACAAGGGATGTGATCCTATCTACCAAGATAACATTTATCTATTTAAAGTCTTCTTCTCTTTTCCTAAAAACAGTTTAAGTATGTTTTGGTGTTATAAGAGGTCCAAATTAGGTGAATGTTAGAATATTTGGACCAAGTTGTAATTCGTATAAGACCAGACCTAGAGGATATGTGAAAAGCCTCTAAAAACTCTTGTGATGGATTAAACCGCTTTTACACAAAAACTTGAGAAACTTTTTCTCCATTTTTCTTGAGAGATTCAAGGTTATTCTTCACTCCTCGATTCCTAGCTCAGAGTGGGGTGCGTTGTATCAAGAGATTGTCACTCCTCTTGTGGTTCACGCTTCAACCCACCTTCTATCAATCCCATAGTTAATCCTAGGTCGAGTATCTCCTCGGGTTTAAACCACCTCTTCCGCTTAGGTCCATCCTTTTTACCGAGTAGTTAGATCGAGCATTTCTCTTATTCTCAGTCCTATTTATACAGTCAATTCCCTAAGACGAGCTTGATATCTTAGCAACCGGTGCCACATCATGTTTTGAATGGGGTTTTCCATTCACCACCCTCTTCCATACTTACGTGATGGTACCCGCTCTTTAGATCAATCTTGGAGAAGAGTGTTGATAAGGCCCCGGCACTAGCTTAAGCATCACTCTGAGATGAACACGTGGAGGAACCCGAGGACTAACTTGAGGAAGAGAAGAACTACGAAGCTCTTACCATAGCACTGAGGATTATGAAGAGGAACATCACAAGCGTCTACAGGACAAGATTCAATGCATACATACAAGGAGCTCTAAGATGCGAGGAGAGCACCTGAGGGCAACCGAGATATACCGATAGACCTTAGCGCGAGAACAGTGAGACTAGAAAACTCTTGGGAGCGTCCTTTTTTTGGAAGGCATGAGTTTAGTATCTTCACTATTTCGTTGAAGTGAAGACACCCTTAAGCCGTCAAGGTATTGTACTCTTTTTCTCCACCTCGGGATTTTTCCACATGGTTTACCGAGGGGATTTTTACTGAGGCAAGATCTCTTGATGCATCACATTCTTTACCATTGTTTATCTTTCTTGGAAATCCCTATGACGAAATAAGGTAAACAAGGGATGTGATCCTATCTACCAAGATAACATTTATCTATTTAAAGTCTTCTTCTCTTTTCCTAAAAACAGTTTAAGTATGTTTTGGTGTTATAAGAGGTCCAAATTAGGTGAATGTTAGAATATTTGGACCAAGTTGTAATTCGTATAAGACCAGACCTAGAGGATATGTGAAAAGCCTCTAAAAACTCTTGTGATGGATTAAACCGCTTTTACACAAAAACTTGAGAAACTTTTTCTCCATTTTTCTTGAGAGATTCAAGGTTATTCTTCACTCCTCGATTCCTAGCTCAGAGTGGGGTGCGTTGTATCAAGAGATTGTCACTCCTCTTGTGGTTCACGCTTCAACCCACCTTCTATCAATCCCATAATTAATCCTAGGTCGAGTATCTCCTCGGGTTTAAACCACCTCTTCCGCTTAGGTCCATCCTTTTTACCGAGTAGTTAGATCGAGCATTTCTCTTATTCTCAGTCCTATTTATACAGTCAATTCCCTAAGACGAGCTTGATATCTTAGCAACCGGTGCCACATCATGTTTTGAATGGGGTTTTCCATTCACCACCCTCTTCCATACTTACGTGATGGTACCCGCTCTTTAGATCAATCTTGGAGAAGAGTGTTGATAAGGCCCCGGCACTAGCTTAAGCATCACTCTGAGATGAACACGTGGAGGAACCCGAGGACTAACTTGAGGAAGAGAAGAACTACGAAGCTCTTACCATAGCACTGAGGATTATGAAGAGGAACATCACAAGCGTCTACAGGACAAGATTCAATGCATACATACAAGGAGCTCTAAGATGCGAGGAGAGCACCTGAGGGCAACCGAGATATACCGATAGACCTTAGCGCGAGAACAGTGAGACTAGAAAACTCTTGGGAGCGTCCTTTTTTTGGAAGGCATGAGTTTAGTATCTTCACTATTTCGTTGAAGTGAAGACACCCTTAAGCCGTCAAGGTATTGTACTCTTTTTCTCCACCTCGGGATTTTTCCACATGGTTTACCGAGGGGATTTTTACTGAGGCAAGATCTCTTGATGCATCACATTCTTTACCATTGTTTATCTTTCTTGGAAATCCCTATGACGAAATAAGGTAAACAAGGGATGTGATCCTATCTACCAAGATAACATTTATCTATTTAAAGTCTTCTTCTCTTTTCCTAAAAACAGTTTAAGTATGTTTTGGTGTTATAAGAGGTCCAAATTAGGTGAATGTTAGAATATTTGGACCAAGTTGTAATTCCTATAAGACCAGACCTAGAGGATATGTGAAAAAGCCTCTAAAAACTCTTGTAATGGATTAAACCGCTTTTACACAAAAACTTGAAAAACTTTTTCTCCATTTTTCTTGAGAGATTCAAGGTTATTCTTCACTCCTCGATTCCTAGCTCAGAGTGGGGTGCGTTGTATCAAGAGATTGTCACTCCTCTTGTGGTTCACGCTTCAACCCACCTTCTATCAATCCCATAGTTAATCCTAGGTCGAGTATCTCCTCGGGTTTAAACCACCTCTTCCGCTTAGGTCCATCCTTTTTACCGAGTAGTTAGATCGAGCATTTCTCTTATTCTCAGTCCTATTTATACAGTCAATTCCCTAAGACGAGCTTGATATCTTAGCAACCGGTGCCACATCATGTTTTGAATGGGGTTTTCCATTCACCACCCTCTTCCATACTTACGTGATGGTACCCGCTCTTTAGATCAATCTTGGAGAAGAGTGTTGATAAGGCCCCGGCACTAGCTTAAGCATCACTCTGAGATGAACACGTGGAGGAACCCGAGGACTAACTTGAGGAAGAGAAGAACTACGAAGCTCTTACCATAGCACTGAGGATTATGAAGAGGAACATCACAAGCGTCTACAGGACAAGATTCAATGCATACATACAAGGAGCTCTAAGATGCGAGGAGAGCACCTGAGGGCAACCGAGATATACCGATAGACCTTAGCGCGAGAACAGTGAGACTAGAAAACTCTTGGGAGCGTCCTTTTTTTGGAAGGCATGAGTTTAGTATCTTCACTATTTCGTTGAAGTGAAGACACCCTTAAGCCGTCAAGGTATTGTACTCTTTTTCTCCACCTCGGGATTTTTCCACATGGTTTACCGAGGGGATTTTTACTGAGGCAAGATCTCTTGATGCATCACATTCTTTACCATTGTTTATCTTTCTTGGAAATCCCTATGACGAAATAAGGTAAACAAGGGATGTGATCCTATCTACCAAGATAACATTTATCTATTTAAAGTCTTCTTCTCTTTTCCTAAAAACAGTTTAAGTATGTTTTGGTGTTATAAGAGGTCCAAATTAGGTGAATGTTAGAATATTTGGACCAAGTTGTAATTCCTATAAGACCAGACCTAGAGGATATGTGAAAAAGCCTCTAAAAACTCTTGTAATGGATTAAACCGCTTTTACACAAAAACTTGAAAAACTTTTTCTCCATTTTTCTTGAGAGATTCAAGGTTATTCTTCACTCCTCGATTCCTAGCTCAGAGTGGGGTGCGTTGTATCAAGAGATTGTCACTCCTCTTGTGGTTCACGCTTCAACCCACCTTCTATCAATCCCATAGTTAATCCTAGGTCGAGTATCTCCTCGGGTTTAAACCACCTCTTCCGCTTAGGTCCATCCTCTTTACCGAGTAGTTAGATCGAGCATTTCTCTTATTCTCAGTCCTATTTATACAGTCTATTCCCTAAGACGAGCTTGATATCTTAGCAACCGGTGCCACATCATGTTTTGAATGGGGTTTTCCATTCACCACCCTCTTCCATACTTACGTGATGGTACCCGCTCTTTAGATCAATCTTGGAGAAGAGTGTTGATAAGGCCCCGGCACTAGCTCAAGCATCACTCTGAGATGAACACGTGGAGGAACCCGAGGACTAACTTGAGGAAGAGAAGAACTACGAAGCTCCTACCATAGCACTGAGGATTATGAAGAGGAACATCACAAGCGTCTACAGGACAAGATTCAATGCATACATACAAGGAGCTCTAAGATGCGAGGAGAGCACCTGAGGGCAACCGAGATATACCGATAGACCTTAGCGCGAGAACAGTGAGACTAGAAAACTCTTGGGAGCGTCCTTTTTTTGGAAGGCATGAGTTTAGTATCTTCACTATTTCGTTGAAGTGAAGACACCCTTAAGCCGTCAAGGTATTGTACTATTTTTCTCCACCTCGGGATTTTTCCACATGGTTTACCGAGGGGGTTTTTACTGAGGCAAGATCTCTTGATGCATCACATTCTTTACCATTGTTTATCTTTCTTGGAAATCCCTATGACGAAATAAGGTAAACAAGGGATGTGATCCTATCTACCAAGATGACATTTATCTAATTAAAGTCTTCTTCTCTTTTCCTAAAAACAGTTTAAGTATGTTTTGGTGTTATAAGAGGTCCAAATTAGGTGAATGTTAGAATATTTGGACCAAGTTGTAATTCCTATAAGACCAGACCTAGAGGATATGTGAAAAAGCCTCTAAAAACTCTTGTAATGGATTAAACCGCTTTTACACAAAAACTTGAGAAACTTTTTCTCCATTTTTCTTGAGAGATTCAAGGTTATTCTTCACTCCTCGATTCCTAGCTCAGAGTGGGGTGCGTTGTATCAAGAGATTGTCACTCCTCTTGTGGTTCACGCTTCAACCCACCTTCTATCAATCCCATAGTTAATCCTAGGTCGAGTATCTCCTCGGGTTTAAACCACCTCTTCCGCTTAGGTCCATCCTTTTTACCGAGTAGTTAGATCGAGCATTTCTCTTATTCTCAGTCCTATTTATACAGTCTATTCCCTAAGACGAGCTTGATATCTTAGCAACCGGTGCCACATCATGTTTTGAATGGGGTTTTCCATTCACCACCCTTTTCCATACTTACGTGATGGTACCCGCTCTTTAGATCAATCTTGGAGAAGAGTGTTGATAAGGCCCCGGCACTAGCTCAAGCATCACTCTGAGATGAACACGTGGAGGAACCCGAGGACTAACTTGAGAAAGAGAAGAACTACGAAGCTCCTACCATAGCACTGAGGATTATGAAGAGGAACATCACAAGTGTCTACAGGACAAGATTCAATGCATACATACAAGGAGCTCTAAGATGTGAGGAGAGCACCTGAGGGCACCCAAGAGATACCGATAGACCTTAGCGCGAGAACAGTGAGACTAGAAAACTCTTGGGAGCGTCCTTTTTTTGGAAGGCATGAGTTTAGTATCTTCACTATTTCCTTGAAGTGAAGACACCCTTAAGCCGTCAAGGTATTGTACTCTTTTTCTCCACCTCGGGATTTTTCCACATGGTTTACCGAGGGGGTTTTTACTGAGGCAAGATCTCTTGATGCATCATATTCTTTACCATTGTTTATCTTTCTTGGAAATCCCTATGACGAAATAAGGTAAACAAGGGATGTGATCCTATCTACCAAGATGACATTTATCTAATTAAAGTCTTCTTCTCTTTTCCTAAAAATAGTTTAAGTATGTTTTGGTGTTATAAGAGGTCCAAATTAGGTGAATGTTAGAATATTTGGACCAAGTTGTAATTCCTATAAGACCAGACCTAGAGGATATGTGAAAAAGCCTCTAAAAACTCTTGTAATGGATTAAACCGCTTTTACACAAAAAC
This sequence comes from Cardamine chenopodiifolia, assembly GCA_963922655.1. Lineage (NCBI taxonomy): Eukaryota > Viridiplantae > Streptophyta > Magnoliopsida > Brassicales > Brassicaceae > Cardamine > Cardamine chenopodiifolia. The sequence goes on along the minus strand of OZ000476.1, from coordinate 7,902,011 downwards.
TTGAGAAACTTTTTCTCCATTTTTCTTGAGAGATTCAAGGTTATTCTTCACTCCTCGATTCCTAGCTCAGAGTGGGGTGCGTTGTATCAAGAGATTGTCACTCCTCTTGTGGTTCACGCTTCAACCCACCTTCTATCAATCCCATAGTTAATCCTAGGTCGAGTATCTCCTCGGGTTTAAACCACCTCTTCCGCTTAGGTCCATCCTTTTTACCGAGTAGTTAGATCGAGCATTTCTCTTATTCTCAGTCCTATTTATACAGTCTATTCCCTAAGACGAGCTTGATATCTCAGCAACCGGTGCCACATCATGTTTTGAATGGGGTTTTCCATTCACCACCCTTTTCCATACTTACGTGATGGTACCCGCTCTTTAGATCAATCTTGGAGAAGAGTGTTGATAAGGCCCCGGCACTAGCTCAAGCATCACTCTGAGATGAACACGTGGAGGAACCCGAGGACTAACTTGAGGAAGAGAAGAACTACGAAGCTCCTACCATAGCACTGAGGATTATGAAGAGGAACATCACAAGCGTCTACAGGACAAGATTCAATGCATACATACAAGGAGCTCTAAGATGCGAGGAGAGCACCTGAGGGCAACCGAGATATACCGATAGACCTTAGCGCGAGAACAGTGAGACTAGAAAACTCTTGGGAGCGTCCTTTTTTTGGAAGGCATGAGTTTAGTATCTTCACTATTTCGTTGAAGTGAAGACACCCTTAAGCCGTCAAGGTATTGTACTCTTTTTCTCCACCTCGGGATTTTTCCACATGGTTTACCGAGGGGGTTTTTACTGAGGCAAGATCTCTTGATGCATCACATTCTTTACCATTGTTTATCTTTCTTGGAAATCCCTATGACGAAATAAGGTAAACAAGGGATGTGATCCTATCTACCAAGATGACATTTATCTAATTAAAGTCTTCTTCTCTTTTCCTAAAAACAGTTTAAGTATGTTTTGGTGTTATAAGAGGTCCAAATTAGGTGAATGTTAGAATATTTGGACCAAGTTGTAATTCCTATAAGACCAGACCTAGAGGATATGTGAAAAAGCCTCTAAAAACTCTTGTAATGGATTAAACCGCTTTTACACAAAAACTTGAGAAACTTTTTCTCCATTTTTCTTGAGAGATTCAAGGTTATTCTTCACTCCTCGATTCCTAGCTCAGAGTGGGGTGCGTTGTATCAAGAGATTGTCACTCCTCTTGTGGTTCACGCTTCAACCCACCTTCTATCAATCCCATAGTTAATCCTAGGTCGAGTATCTCCTCGGGTTTAAACCACCTCTTCCGCTTAGGTCCATCCTTTTTACCGAGTAGTTAGATCGAGCATTTCTCTTATTCTCAGTCCTATTTATACAGTCTATTCCCTAAGACGAGCTTGATATCTTAGCAACCGGTGCCACATCATGTTTTGAATGGGGTTTTCCATTCACCACCCTTTTCCATACTTACGTGATGGTACCCGCTCTTTAGATCAATCTTGGAGAAGAGTGTTGATAAGGCCCCGGCACTAGCTCAAGCATCACTCTGAGATGAACACGTGGAGGAACCCGAGGACTAACTTGAGGAAGAGAAGAACTACGAAGCTCCTACCATAGCACTGAGGATTATGAAGAGGAACATCACAAGTGTCTACAGGACAAGATTCAATGCATACATACAAGGAGCTCTAAGATGTGAGGAGAGCACCTGAGGGCACCCGAGAGATACCGATAGACCTTAGCGCGAGAACAGTGAGACTAGAAAACTCTTGGGAGCGTCCTTTTTTTGGAAGGCATGAGTTTAGTATCTTCACTATTTCGTTGAAGTGAAGACACCCTTAAGTCGTCAAGGTATTGTACTCTTTTTCTCCACCTCGGGATTTTTTCACATGGTTTACCGAGGGGGTTTTTACTGAGGCAAGATCTCTTGATGCATCACATTCTTTACCATTGTTTATCTTTCTTGGAAATCCCTATGACGAAATAAGGTAAACAAGGGATGTGATCCTATCTACCAAGATGACATTTATCTAATTAAAGTCTTCTTCTCTTTTCCTAAAAATAGTTTAAGTATGTTTTGGTGTTATAAGAGGTCCAAATTAGGTGAATGTTAGAATATTTGGACCAAGTTGTAATTCCTATAAGACCAGACCTAGAGGATATGTGAAAAAGCCTCTAAAAACTCTTGTAATGGATTAAACCGCTTTTACACAAAAACTTGAAAAACTTTTTCTCCATTTTTCTTGAGAGATTCAAGGTTATTCTTCACTCCTCGATTCCTAGCTCAGAGTGGGGTGCGTTGTATCAAGAGATTGTCACTCCTCTTGTGGTTCACGCTTCAACCCACCTTCTATCAATCCCATAGTTAATCCTAGGTCGAGTATCTCCTCGGGTTTAAACCACCTCTTCCGCTTAGGTCCATCCTTTTTACCGAGTAGTTAGATCGAGCATTTCTCTTATTCTCAGTCCTATTTATACAGTCTATTCCCTAAGACGAGCTTGATATCTTAGCAACCGGTGCCACATCATGTTTTGAATGGGGTTTTCCATTCACCACCCTCTTCCATACTTACGTGATGGTACCCGCTCTTTAGATCAATCTTGGAGAAGAGTGTTGATAAGGCCCCGGCACTAGCTCAAGCATCACTCTGAGATGAACACGTGGAGGAACCCGAGGACTAACTTGAGGAAGAGAAGAACTACGAAGCTCCTACCAAAGCACTGAGGATTATGAAGAGGAACATCACAAGCGTCTACAGGACAAGATTCAATGCATACATACAAGGAGCTCTAAGATGCGAGGAGAGCACCTGAGGGCAACCGAGATATACCGATAGACCTTAGCGCGAGAACAGTGAGACTAGAAAACTGTTGGGAGCGTCCTTTGTTTGGAAGGCATGAGTTTAGTATCTTTACTATTTCGTTGAAGTGAAGACACCCTTAAGCCGTCAAGGTATTGTACTATTTTTCTCCACCTCGGGATTTTTCCACATGGTTTACCGAGGGGGTTTTTACTGAGGCAAGATCTCTTGATGCATCACATTCTTTACCATTGTTTATCTTTCTTGGAAATCCCTATGACGAAATAAGGTAAACAAGGGATGTGATCCTATCTACCAAGATGACATTTATCTAATTAAAGTCTTCTTCTCTTTTCCTAAAAACAGTTTAAGTATGTTTTGGTGTTATAAGAGGTCCAAATTAGGTGAATGTTAGAATATTTGGACCAAGTTGTAATTCCTATAAGACCAGACCTAGAGGATATGTGAAAAAGCCTCTAAAAACTCTTGTAATGGATTAAACCGCTTTTACACAAAAACTTGAGAAACTTTTTCTCCATTTTTCTTGAGAGATTCAAGGTTATTCTTCACTCCTCGATTCCTAGCTCAGAGTGGGGTGCGTTGTATCAAGAGATTGTCACTCCTCTTGTGGTTCACGCTTCAACCCACCTTCTATCAATCCCATAGTTAATCCTAGGTCGAGTATCTCCTCGGGTTTAAACCACCTCTTCCGCTTAGGTCCATCCTTTTTACCGAGTAGTTAGATCGAGCATTTCTCTTATTCTCAGTCCTATTTATACAGTCTATTCCCTAAGACGAGCTTGATATCTTAGCAACCGGTGCCACATCATGTTTTGAATGGGGTTTTCCATTCACCACCCTCTTCCATACTTACGTGATGGTACCCGCTCTTTAGATCAATCTTGGAGAAGAGTGTTGATAAGGCCCCGGCACTAGCTCAAGCATCACTCTGAGATGAACACGTGGAGGAACCCGAGGACTAACTTGAGGAAGAGAAGAACTACGAAGCTCCTACCATAGCATTGAGGATTATGAAGAGGAACATCACAAGCGTCTACAGGACAAGATTCAATGCATACATACAAGGAGCTCTAAGATGCGAGGAGAGCACCTGAGGGCAACCGAGATATACCGATAGACCTTAGCGCGAGAACAGTGAGACTAGAAAACTCTTGGGAGCGTCCTTTTTTTGGAAGGCATGAGTTTAGTATCTTCACTATTTCGTTGAAGTGAAGACACCCTTAAGCCGTCAAGGTATTGTACTCTTTTTCTCCACCTCGGGATTTTTCCACATGGTTTACCGAGGGGGTTTTTACTGAGGCAAGATCTCTTGATGCATCACATTCTTTACCATTGTTTATCTTTCTTGGAAATCCCTATGACGAAATAAGGTAAACAAGGGATGTGATCCTATCTACCAAGATGACATTTATCTAATTAAAGTCTTCTTCTCTTTTCCTAAAAACAGTTTAAGTATGTTTTGGTGTTATAAGAGGTCCAAATTAGGTGAATGTTAGAATATTTGGACCAAGTTGTAATTCCTATAAGACCAGACCTAGAGGATATGTGAAAAAGCCTCTAAAAACTCTTGTAATGGATTAAACCGCTTTTACACAAAAACTTGAGAAACTTTTTCTCCATTTTTCTTGAGAGATTCAAGGTTATTCTTCACTCCTCGATTCCTAGCTCAGAGTGGGGTGCGTTGTATCAAGAGATTGTCACTCCTCTTGTGGTTCACGCTTCAACCCACCTTCTATCAATCCCATAGTTAATCCTAGGTCGAGTATCTCCTCGGGTTTAAACCACCTCTTCCGCTTAGGTCCATCCTTTTTACCGAGTAGTTAGATCGAGCATTTCTCTTATTCTCAGTCCTATTTATACAGTCTATTCCCTAAGACGAGCTTGATATCTCAGCAACCGGTGCCACATCATGTTTTGAATGGGGTTTTCCATTCACCACCCTTTTCCATACTTACGTGATGGTACCCGCTCTTTAGATCAATCTTGGAGAAGAGTGTTGATAAGGCCCCGGCACTAGCTCAAGCATCACTCTGAGATGAACACGTGGAGGAACCCGAGGACTAACTTGAGGAAGAGAAGAACTACGAAGCTCCTACCATAGCACTGAGGATTATGAAGAGGAACATCACAAGCGTCTACAGGACAAGATTCAATGCATACATACAAGGAGCTCTAAGATGCGAGGAGAGCACCTGAGGGCAACCGAGATATACCGATAGACCTTAGCGCGAGAACAGTGAGACTAGAAAACTCTTGGGAGCGTCCTTTTTTTGGAAGGCATGAGTTTAGTATCTTCACTATTTCGTTGAAGTGAAGACACCCTTAAGCCGTCAAGGTATTGTACTCTTTTTCTCCACCTCGGGATTTTTCCACATGGTTTACCGAGGGGGTTTTTACTGAGGCAAGATCTCTTGATGCATCACATTCTTTACCATTGTTTATCTTTCTTGGAAATCCCTATGACGAAATAAGGTAAACAAGGGATGTGATCCTATCTACCAAGATGACATTTATCTAATTAAAGTCTTCTTCACTTTTCCTAAAAACAGTTTAAGTATGTTTTGGTGTTATAAGAGGTCCAAATTAGGTGAATGTTAGAATATTTGGACCAAGTTGTAATTCCTATAAGACCAGACCTAGAGGATATGTGAAAAAGCCTCTAAAAACTCTTGTAATGGATTAAACCGCTTTTACACAAAAACTTGAGAAACTTTTTCTCCATTTTTCTTGAGAGATTCAAGGTTATTCTTCACTCCTCGATTCCTAGCTCAGAGTGGGGTGCGTTGTATCAAGAGATTGTCACTCCTCTTGTGGTTCACGCTTCAACCCACCTTCTATCAATCCCATAGTTAATCCTAGGTCGAGTATCTCCTCGGGTTTAAACCACCTCTTCCGCTTAGGTCCATCCTTTTTACCGAGTAGTTAGATCGAGCATTTCTCTTATTCTCAGTCCTATTTATACAGTCTATTCCCTAAGACGAGCTTGATATCTCAGCAACCGGTGCCACATCATGTTTTGAATGGGGTTTTCCATTCACCACCCTTTTCCATACTTACGTGATGGTACCCGCTCTTTAGATCAATCTTGGAGAAGAGTGTTGATAAGGCCCCGGCACTAGCTCAAGCATCACTCTGAGATGAACACGTGGAGGAACCCGAGGACTAACTTGAGGAAGAGAAGAACTACGAAGCTCCTACCATAGCACTGAGGATTATGAAGAGGAACATCACAAGCGTCTACAGGACAAGATTCAATGCATACATACAAGGAGCTCTAAGATGCGAGGAGAGCACCTGAGGGCAACCGAGATATACCGATAGACCTTAGCGCGAGAACAGTGAGACTAGAAAACTCTTGGGAGCGTCCTTTTTTTGGAAGGCATGAGTTTAGTATCTTCACTATTTCGTTGAAGTGAAGACACCCTTAAGCCGTCAAGGTATTGTACTCTTTTTCTCCACCTCGGGATTTTTCCACATGGTTTACCGAGGGGGTTTTTACTGAGGCAAGATCTCTTGATGCATCACATTCTTTACCATTGTTTATCTTTCTTGGAAATCCCTATGACGAAATAAGGTAAACAAGGGATGTGATCCTATCTACCAAGATGACATTTATCTAATTAAAGTCTTCTTCACTTTTCCTAAAAACAGTTTAAGTATGTTTTGGTGTTATAAGAGGTCCAAATTAGGTGAATGTTAGAATATTTGGACCAAGTTGTAATTCCTATAAGACCAGACCTAGAGGATATGTGAAAAAGCCTCTAAAAACTCTTGTAATGGATTAAACCGCTTTTACACAAAAACTTGAGAAACTTTTTCTCCATTTTTCTTGAGAGATTCAAGGTTATTCTTCACTCCTCGATTCCTAGCTCAGAGTGGGGTGCGTTGTATCAAGAGATTGTCACTCCTCTTGTGGTTCACGCTTCAACCCACCTTCTATCAATCCCATAGTTAATCCTAGGTCGAGTATCTCCTCGGGTTTAAACCACCTCTTCCGCTTAGGTCCATCCTTTTTACCGAGTAGTTAGATCGAGCATTTCTCTTATTCTCAGTCCTATTTATACAGTCTATTCCCTAAGACGAGCTTGATATCTTAGCAACCGGTGCCACATCATGTTTTGAATGGGGTTTTCCATTCACCACCCTTTTCCATACTTACGTGATGGTACCCGCTCTTTAGATCAATCTTGGAGAAGAGTGTTGATAAGGCCCCGGCACTAGCTCAAGCATCACTCTGAGATGAACACGTGGAGGAACCCGAGGACTAACTTGAGGAAGAGAAGAACTACGAAGCTCCTACCATAGCACTGAGGATTATGAAGAGGAACATCACAAGTGTCTACAGGACAAGATTCAATGCATACATACAAGGAGCTCTAAGATGTGAGGAGAGCACCTGAGGGCACCCGAGAGATACCGATAGACCTTAGCGCGAGAACAGTGAGACTAGAAAACTCTTGGGAGCGTCCTTTTTTTGGAAGGCATGAGTTTAGTATCTTCACTATTTCCTTGAAGTGAAGACACCCTTAAGCCGTCAAGGTATTGTACTCTTTTTCTCTACCTCGGGATTTTTCCACATGGTTTACCGAGGGGGTTTTTACTGAGGCAAGATCTCTTGATGCATCACATTCTTTACCATTGTTTATCTTTCTTGGAAATCCCTATGACGAAATAAGGTAAACAAGGGATGTGATCCTATCTACCAAGATGACATTTATCTAATTAAAGTCTTCTTCTCTTTTCCTAAAAACAGTTTAAGTATGTTTTGGTGTTATAAGAGGTCCAAATTAGGTGAATGTTAGAATATTTGGACCAAGTTGTAATTCCTATAAGACCAGCCCTAGAGGATATGTGAAAAAGCCTCTAAAAACTCTTGTAATGGATTAAACCGCTTTTACACAAAAACTTGAGAAACTTTTTCTCCATTTTTCTTGAGAGATTCAAGGTTATTCTTCACTCCTCGATTCCTAGCTCAGAGTGGGGTGCGTTGTATCAAGAGATTGTCACTCCTCTTGTGGTTCACGCTTCAACCCACCTTCTATCAATCCCATAGTTAATCCTAGGTCGAGTATCTCCTCGGGTTTAAACCACCTCTTCCGCTTAGGTCCATCCTTTTTACCGAGTAGTTAGATCGAGCATTTCTCTTATTCTCAGTCCTATTTATACAGTCTATTCCCTAAGACGAGCTTGATATCTTAGCAACCGGTGCCACATCATGTTTTGAATGGGGTTTTCCATTCACCACCCTCTTCCATACTTACGTGATGGTACCCGCTCTTTAGATCAATCTTGGAGAAGAGTGTTGATAAGGCCCCGGCACTAGCTCAAGCATCACTCTGAGATGAACACGTGGAGGAACCCGAGGACTAACTTGAGGAAGAGAAGAACTACGAAGCTCCTACCATAGCACTGAGGATTATGAAGAGGAACATCACAAGCGTCTACAGGAAAAGATTCAATGCATACATACAAGGAGCTCTAAGATGAGAGGAGAGCACCTGGGGCACCCGAGAGATACCGATAGACCTTAGCGCGAGAACAGTGAGACTAGAAAACTCTTGGGAGCTGACTTTTTTTGGAAGGCATGAGTTTAGTATCTTCACTATTTCGTTGAAGTGAAGACACCCTTAAGCCGTCAAGGTATTGTACTCTTTTTCTCCACCTCGGGATTTTTCCACATGGTTTACCGAGGGGGTTTTTACTGAGGCAAGATCTCTTGATGCATCACATTCTTTACCATTGTTTATCTTTCTTGGAAATCCCTATGACGAAATAAGGTAAACAAGGGATGTGATCCTATCTACCAAGATGACATTTATCTAATTAAAGTCTTCTTCTCTTTTCCTAAAAACGGTTTAAGTATGTTTTGGTGTTATAAGAGGTCCAAATTAGGTGAATGTTAGAATATTTGGACCAAGTTGTAATTCCTATAAGACCAGACCTAGAGGATATGTGAAAAAGCCTCTAAAAACTCTTGTAATGGATTAAACCGCTTTTACACAAAAACTTGAGAAACTTTTTCTCCATTTTTCTTGAGAGATTCAAGGTTATTCTTCACTCCTCGATTCCTAGCTCAGAGTGGGGTGCGTTGTATCAAGAGATTGTCACTCCTCTTGTGGTTCACGCTTCAACCCACCTTCTATCAATCCCATAGTTAATCCTAGGTCGAGTATCTCCTCGGGTTTAAACCACCTCTTCCGCTTAGGTCCATCCTTTTTACCGAGTAGTTAGATCGAGCATTTCTCTTATTCTCAGTCCTATTTATACAGTCTATTCCCTAAGACGAGCTTGATATCTCAGCAACCGGTGCCACATCATGTTTTGAATGGGGTTTTCCATTCACCACCCTTTTCCATACTTACGTGATGGTACCCGCTCTTTAGATCAATCTTGGAGAAGAGTGTTGATAAGGCCCCGGCACTAGCTCAAGCATCACTCTGAGATGAACACGTGGAGGAACCCGAGGACTAACTTGAGGAAGAGAAGAACTACGAAGCTCCTACCATAGCACTGAGGATTATGAAGAGGAACATCACAAGCGTCTACAGGACAAGATTCAATGCATACATACAAGGAGCTCTAAGATGCGAGGAGAGCACCTGAGGGCAACCGAGATATACCGATAGACCTTAGCGCGAGAACAGTGAGACTAGAAAACTCTTGGGAGCGTCCTTTTTTTGGAAGGCATGAGTTTAGTATCTTCCCTATTTCGTTGAAGTGAAGACACCCTTAAGCCGTCAAGGTATTGTACTCTTTTTCTCCACCTCGGGATTTTTCCACATGGTTTACCGAGGGGGTTTTTACTGAGGCAAGATCTCTTGATGCATCACATTCTTTACCATTGTTTATCTTTCTTGGAAATCCCTATGACGAAATAAGGTAAACAAGGGATGTGATCCTATCTACCAAGATGACATTTATCTAATTAAAGTCTTCTTCTCTTTTCCTAAAAACAGTTTAAGTATGTTTTGGTGTTATAAGAGGTCCAAATTAGGTGAATGTTAGAATATTTGGACCAAGTTGTAATTCCTATAAGACCAGACCTAGAGGATATGTGAAAAAGCCTCTAAAAACTCTTGTAATGGATTAAACCGCTTTTACACAAAAACTTGAGAAACTTTTTCTCCATTTTTCTTGAGAGATTCAAGGTTATTCTTCACTCCTCGATTCCTAGCTCAGAGTGGGGTGCGTTGTATCAAGAGATTGTCACTCCTCTTGTGGTTCACGCTTCAACCCACCTTCTATCAATCCCATAGTTAATCCTAGGTCGAGTATCTCCTCGGGTTTAAACCACCTCTTCCGCTTAGGTCCATCCTTTTTACCGAGTAGTTAGATCGAGCATTTCTCTTATTCTCAGTCCTATTTATACAGTCTATTCCCTAAGACGAGCTTGATATCTTAGCAACCGGTGCCACATCATGTTTTGAATGGGGTTTTCCATTCACCACCCTTTTCCATACTTACGTGATGGTACCCGCTCTTTAGATCAATCTTGGAGAAGAGTGTTGATAAGGCCCCGGCACTAGCTCAAGCATCACTCTGAGATGAACACGTGGAGGAACCCGAGGACTAACTTGAGGAAGAGAAGAACTACGAAGCTCCTACCATAGCACTGAGGATTATGAAGAGGAACATCACAAGTGTCTACAGGACAAGATTCAATGCATAAATACAAGGAGCTCTAAGATGCAAGGAGAGCACCTGAGGGCACCCGAGAGATACCGATAGACCTTAGCGCGAGAACAGTGAGACTAGAAAACTCTTGGGAGCGTCCTTTTTTTGGAAGGCATGAGTTTAGTATCTTCACTATTTCCTTGAAGTGAAGACACCCTTAAGCCGTCAAGGTATTGTACTCTTTTTCTCCACCTCGGGATTTTTCCACATGGTTTACCGAGGGGGTTTTTACTGAGGCAAGATCTCTTGATGCATCACATTCTTTACCATTGTTTATCTTTCTTGGAAATCCCTATGACGAAATAAGGTAAACAAGGGATGTGATCCTATCTACCAAGATGACATTTATCTAATTAAAGTCTTCTTCTCTTTTCCTAAAAACAGTTTAAGTATGTTTTGGTGTTATAAGAGGTCCAAATTAGGTGAATGTTAGAATATTTGGACCAAGTTGTAATTCCTATAAGACCAGACCTAGAGGATATGTGAAAAAGCCTCTAAAAACTCTTGTAATGGATTAAACCGCTTTTACACAAAAACTTGAGAAACTTTTTCTCCATTTTTCTTGAGAGATTCAAGGTTATTCTTCACTCCTCGATTCCTAGCTCAGAGTGGGGTGCGTTGTATCAAGAGATTGTCACTCCTCTTGTGGTTCACGCTTCAACCCACCTTCTATCAATCCCATAGTTAATCCTAGGTCGAGTATCTCCTCGGGTTTAAACCACCTCTTCCGCTTAGGTCCATCCTTTTTACCGAGTAGTTAGATCGAGCATTTCTCTTATTCTCAGTCCTATTTATACAGTCTATTCCCTAAGACGAGCTTGATATCTTAGCAACCGGTGCCACATCATGTTTTGAATGGGGTTTTCCATTCACCACCCTTTTCCATACTTACGTGATGGTACCCGCTCTTTAGATCAATCTTGGAGAAGAGTGTTGATAAGGCCCCGGCACTAGCTCAAGCATCACTCTGAGATGAACACGTGGAGGAACCCGAGGACTAACTTGAGGAAGAGAAGAACTACGAAGCTCCTACCATAGCACTGAGGATTATGAAGAGGAACATCACAAGTGTCTACAGGACAAGATTCAATGCATAAATACAAGGAGCTCTAAGATGTGAGGAGAGCACCTGAGGGCACCCGAGAGATACCGATAGACCTTAGCGCGAGAACAGTGAGACTAGAAAACTCTTGGGAGCGTCCTTTTTTTGGAAGGCATGAGTTTAGTATCTTCACTATTTCCTTGAAGTGAAGACACCCTTAAGCCGTCAAGGTATTGTACTCTTTTTCTCCACCTCGGGATTTTTCCACATGGTTTACCGAGGGGGTTTTTACTGAGGCAAGATCTCTTGATGCATCACATTCTTTACCATTGTTTATCTTTCTTGGAAATCCCTATGACGAAATAAGGTAAACAAGGGATGTGATCCTATCTACCAAGATGACATTTATCTAATTAAAGTCTTCTTCTCTTTTCCTAAAAACAGTTTAAGTATGTTTTGGTGTTATAAGAGGTCCAAATTAGGTGAATGTTAGAATATTTGGACCAAGTTGTAATTCCTATAAGACCAGACCTAGAGGATATGTGAAAAAGCCTCTAAAAACTCTTGTAATGGATTAAACCGCTTTTACACAAAAACTTGAGAAACTTTTTCTCCATTTTTCTTGAGAGATTCAAGGTTATTCTTCACTCCTCGATTCCTAGCTCAGAGTGGGGTGCGTTGTATCAAGAGATTGTCACTCCTCTTGTGGTTCACGCTTCAACCCACCTTCTATCAATCCCATAGTTAATCCTAGGTCGAGTATCTCCTCGGGTTTAAACCACCTCTTCCGCTTAGGTCCATCCTTTTTACCGAGTAGTTAGATCGAGCATTTCTCTTATTCTCAGTCCTATTTATACAGTCTATTCCCTAAGACGAGCTTGATATCTTAGCAACCGGTGCCACATCATGTTTTGAATGGGGTTTTCCATTCACCACCCTCTTCCATACTTACGTGATGGTACCCGCTCTTTAGATCAATCTTGGAGAAGAGTGTTGATAAGGCCCCGGCACTAGCTCAAGCATCACTCTGAGATGAACACGTGGAGGAACCCGAGGACTAACTTGAGGAAGAGAAGAACTACGAAGCTCCTACCATAGCACTGAGGATTATGAAGAGGAACATCACAAGCGTCTACAGGAAAAGATTCAATGCATACATACAAGGAGCTCTAAGATGAGAGGAGAGCACCTGGGGCACCCGAGAGATACCGATAGACCTTAGCGCGAGAACAGTGAGACTAGAAAACTCTTGGGAGCTGACTTTTTTTGGAAGGCATGAGTTTAGTATCTTCACTATTTCGTTGAAGTGAAGACACCCTTAAGCCGTCAAGGTATTGTACTCTTTTTCTCCACCTCGGGATTTTTCCACATGGTTTACCGAGGGGGTTTTTACTGAGGCAAGATCTCTTGATGCATCACATTCTTTACCATTGTTTATCTTTCTTGGAAATCCCTATGACGAAATAAGGTAAACAAGGGATGTGATCCTATCTACCAAGATGACATTTATCTAATTAAAGTCTTCTTCTCTTTTCCTAAAAACGGTTTAAGTATGTTTTGGTGTTATAAGAGGTCCAAATTAGGTGAATGTTAGAATATTTGGACCAAGTTGTAATTCCTATAAGACCAGACCTAGAGGATATGTGAAAAAGCCTCTAAAAACTCTTGTAATGGATTAAACCGCTTTTACACAAAAACTTGAGAAACTTTTTCTCCATTTTTCTTGAGAGATTCAAGGTTATTCTTCACTCCTCGATTCCTAGCTCAGAGTGGGGTGCGTTGTATCAAGAGATTGTCACTCCTCTTGTGGTTCACGCTTCAACCCACCTTCTATCAATCCCATAGTTAATCCTAGGTCGAGTATCTCCTCGGGTTTAAACCACCTCTTCCGCTTAGGTCCATCCTTTTTACCGAGTAGTTAGATCGAGCATTTCTCTTATTCTCAGTCCTATTTATACAGTCTATTCCCTAAGACGAGCTTGATATCTTAGCAACCGGTGCCACATCATGTTTTGAATGGGGTTTTCCATTCACCACCCTCTTCCATACTTACGTGATGGTACCCGCTCTTTAGATCAATCTTGGAGAAGAGTGTTGATAAGGCCCCGGCACTAGCTCAAGCATCACTCTGAGATGAACACGTGGAGGAACCCGAGGACTAACTTGAGGAAGAGAAGAACTACGAAGCTCCTACCAAAGCACTGAGGATTATGAAGAGGAACATCACAAGCGTCTACAGGACAAGATTCAATGCATACATACAAGGAGCTCTAAGATGCAAGGAGACCACCTGAGGGCAACCGAGATATACCGATAGACCTTAGCGCGAGAACAGTGAGACTAGAAAACTCTTGGGAGCGTCCTTTTTTTGGAAGGCATGAGTTTAGTATCTTCACTAATTCGTTGAAGTGAAGACACCCTTAAGCCGTCAAGGTATTGTACTCTTTTTCTCCACCTCGGTATTTTTCCACATGGTTTACCGAGGGGGTTTTTACTGAGGCAAGATCTCTTGATGCATCACATTCTTTACCATTGTTTATCTTTCTTGGAAATCCCTATGACGAAATAAGGTAAACAAGGGATGTGATCCTATCTACCAAGATGACATTTATCTAATTAAAGTCTTCTTCTCTTTTCCTAAAAACAGTTTAAGTATGTTTTGGTGTTATAAGAGGTCCAAATTAGGTGAATGTTAGAATATTTGGACCAAGTTGTAATTCCTATAAGACCAGACCTAGAGGATATGTGAAAAAGCCTCTAAAAACTCTTGTAATGGATTAAACCGCTTTTACACAAAAACTTGAGAAACTTTTTCTCCATTTTTCTTGAGAGATTCAAGGTTATTCTTCACTCCTCGATTCCTAGCTCAGAGTGGGGTGCGTTGTATCAAGAGATTGTCACTCCTCTTGTGGTTCACGCTTCAACCCACCTTCTATCAATCCCATAGTTAATCCTAGGTCGAGTATCTCCTCGGGTTTAAACCACCTCTTCCGCTTAGGTCCATCCTTTTTACCGAGTAGTTAGATCGAGCATTTCTCTTATTCTCAGTCCTATTTATACAGTCTATTCCCTAAGACGAGCTTGATATCTTAGCAACCGGTGCCACATCATGTTTTGAATGGGGTTTTCCATTCACCACCCTCTTCCATACTTACGTGATGGTACCCGCTCTTTAGATCAATCTTGGAGAAGAGTGTTGATAAGGCCCCGGCACTAGCTCAAGCATCACTCTGAGATGAACACGTGGAGGAACCCGAGGACTAACTTGAGGAAGAGAAGAACTACGAAGCTCCTACCATAGCACTGAGGATTATGAAGAGGAACATCACAAGCGTCTACAGGACAAGATTCAATGCATACATACAAGGAGCTCTAAGATGCAAGGAGAGTACCTGAGGGCAACCGAGATATACCGATAGACCTTAGCGCGAGAACAGTGAGACTAGAAAACTCTTGGGAGCGTCCTTTTTTTGGAAGGCATGAGTTTAGTATCTTCACTATTTCGTTGAAGTGAAGACACCCTTAAGCCGTCAAGGTATTGTACTCTTTTTCTCCACCTCGGTATTTTTCCACATGGTTTACCGAGGGGGTTTTTACTGAGGCAAGATCTCTTGATGCATCACATTCTTTACCATTGTTTATCTTTCTTGGAAATCCCTATGACGAAATAAGGTAAACAAGGGATGTGATCCTATCTACCAAGATGACATTTATCTAATTAAAGTCTTCTTCTCTTTTCCTAAAAACAGTTTAAGTATGTTTTGGTGTTATAAGAGGTCCAAATTAGGTGAATGTTAGAATATTTGGACCAAGTTGTAATTCCTATAAGACCAGCCCTAGAGGATATGTGAAAAAGCCTCTAAAAACTCTTGTAATGGATTAAACCGCTTTTACACAAAAACTTGAGAAACTTTTTCTCCATTTTTCTTGAGAGATTCAAGGTTATTCTTCACTCCTCGATTCCTAGCTCAGAGTGGGGTGCGTTGTATCAAGAGATTGTCACTCCTCTTGTGGTTCACGCTTCAACCCACCTTCTATCAATCCCATAGTTAATCCTAGGTCGAGTATCTCCTCGGGTTTAAACCACCTCTTCCGCTTAGGTCCATCCTTTTTACCGAGTAGTTAGATCGAGCATTTCTCTTATTCTCAGTCCTATTTATACAGTCTATTCCCTAAGACGAGCTTGATATCTTAGCAACCGGTGCCACATCATGTTTTGAATGGGGTTTTCCATTCACCACCCTCTTCCATACTTACGTGATGGTACCCGCTCTTTAGATCAATCTTGGAGAAGAGTGTTGATAAGGCCCCGGCACTAGCTCAAGCATCACTCTGAGATGAACACGTGGAGGAACCCGAGGACTAACTTGAGGAAGAGAAGAACTACGAAGCTCCTACCAAAGCACTGAGGATTATGAAGAGGAACATCACAAGCGTCTACAGGACAAGATTCAATGCATACATACAAGGAGCTCTAAGATGCGAGGAGAGCACCTGAGGGCAACCGAGATATACCGATAGACCTTAGCGCGAGAACAGTGAGACTAGAAAACTCTTGGGAGCGTCCTTTTTTTGGAAGGCATGAGTTTAGTATCTTCACTATTTCGTTGAAGTGAAGACACCCTTAAGCCGTCAAGGTATTGTACTCTTTTTCTCCACCTCGGTATTTTTCCACATGGTTTACCGAGGGGGTTTTTACTGAGGCAAGATCTCTTGATGCATCACATTCTTTACCATTGTTTATCTTTCTTGGAAATCCCTATGACGAAATAAGGTAAACAAGGGATGTCATCCTATCTACCAAGATGACATTTATCTAATTAAAGTCTTCTTCTCTTTTCCTAAAAACAGTTTAAGTATGTTTTGGTGTTATAAGAGGTCCAAATTAGGTGAATGTTAGAATATTTGGACCAAGTTGTAATTCCTATAAGACCAGACCTAGAGGATATGTGAAAAAGCCTCTAAAAACTCTTGTAATGGATTAAACCGCTTTTACACAAAAACTTGAGAAACTTTTCCTCCATTTTTCTTGAGAGATTCAAGGTTATTCTTCACTCCTCGATTCCTAGCTCAGAGTGGGGTGCGTTGTATCAAGAGATTGTCACTCCTCTTGTGGTTCACGCTTCAACCCACCTTCTATCAATCACATAGTTAATCCTAGGTCGAGTATCTCCTCGGGTTTAAACCACCTCTTCCGCTTAGGTCCATCCTTTTTACCGAGTAGTTAGATCGAGCATTTCTCTTATTCTCAGTCCTATTTATACAGTCTATTCCCTAAGACGAGCTTGATATCTTAGCAACCGGTGCCACATCATGTTTTGAATGGGGTTTTCCATTCACCACCCTTTTCCATACTTACGTGATGGTACCCGCTCTTTAGATCAATCTTGGAGAAGAGTGTTGATAAGGCCCCGGCACTAGCTCAAGCATCACTCTGAGATGAACACGTGGAGGAACCCGAGGACTAACTTGAGGAAGAGAAGAACTACGAAGCTCCTACCATAGCACTGAGGATTATGAAGAGGAACATCACAAGTGTCTACAGGACAAGATTCAATGCATACATACAAGGAGCTCTAAGATGTGAGGAGAGCACCTGAGGGCACCCGAGAGATACCGATAGACCTTAGCGCGAGAACAGTGAGACTAGAAAACTCTTGGGAGCGTCCTTTTTTGGAAGGCATGAGTTTAGTATCTTCACTATTTCCTTGAAGTGAAGACACCCTTAAGCCGTCAAGGTATTGTACTCTTTTTCTCCACCTCGGGATTTTTCCACATGGTTTACCGAGGGGGTTTTTACTGAGGCAAGATCTCTTGATGCATCACATTCTTTACCATTGTTTATCTTTCTTGGAAATCCCTATGACGAAATAAGGTAAACAAGGGATGTGATCCTATCTACCAAGATGACATTTATCTAATTAAAGTCTTCTTCTCTTTTCCTAAAAATAGTTTAAGTATGTTTTGGTGTTATAAGAGGTCCAAATTAGGTGAATGTTAGAATATTTGGACCAACTTGTAATTCCTATAAGACCAGACCTAGAGGATATGTGAAAAAGCCTCTAAAAACTCTTGTAATGGATTAAACCGCTTTTACACAAAAACTTGAGAAACTTTTTCTCCATTTTTCTTGAGAGATTCAAGGTTATTCTTCACTCCTCGATTCCTAGCTCAGAGTGGGGTGCGTTGTATCAAGAGATTGTCACTCCTCTTGTGGTTCACGCTTCAACCCACCTTCTATCAATCCCATAGTTAATCCTAGGTCGAGTATCTCCTCGGGTTTAAACCACCTCTTCCGCTTAGGTCCATCCTTTTTACCGAGTAGTTAGATCGAGCATTTCTCTTATTCTCAGTCCTATTTATACAGTCTATTCCCTAAGACGAGCTTGATATCTTAGCAACCGGTGCCACATCATGTTTTGAATGGGGTTTTCCATTCACCACCCTCTTCCATACTTACGTGATGGTACCCGCTCTTTAGATCAATCTTGGAGAAGAGTGTTGATAAGGCCCCGGCACTAGCTCAAGCATCACTCTGAGATGAACACGTGGAGGAACCCGAGGACTAACTTGAGGAAGAGAAGAACTACGAAGCTCCTACCATAGCACTGAGGATTATGAAGAGGAACATCACAAGCGTCTACAGGACAAGATTCAATGCATACATACAAGGAGCTCTAAGATGCAAGGAGAGCACCTAAGGGCAACCGAGATATACCGATAGACCTTAGCGCGAGAACAGTGAGACTATAAAACTCTTGGGAGCGTCCTTTTTTTGGAAGGCATGAGTTTAGTATCTTCACTATTTCGTTGAAGTGAAGACACCCTTAAGCCGTCAAGGTATTGTACTCTTTTTCTCCACCTCGGTATTTTTCCACATGGTTTACCGAGGGGGTTTTTACTGAGGCAAGATCTCTTGATGCATCACATTCTTTACCATTGTTTATCTTTCTTGGAAATCCCTATGACGAAATAAGGTAAACAAGGGATGTGATCCTATCTACCAAGATGACATTTATCTAATTAAAGTCTTCTTCTCTTTTCCTAAAAACAGTTTAAGTATGTTTTGGTGTTATAAGAGGTCCAAATTAGGTGCATGTTAGAATATTTGGACCAAGTTGTAATTCCTATAAGACCAGACCTAGAGGATATGTGAAAAAGCCTCTAAAAACTCTTGTAATGGATTAAACCGCTTTTACACAAAAACTTGAGAAACTTTTTCTCCATTTTTCTTGAGAGATTCAAGGTTATTCTTCACTCCTCGATTCCTAGCTCAGAGTGGGGTGCGTTGTATCAAGAGATTGTCACTCCTCTTGTGGTTCACGCTTCAACCCACCTTCTATCAATCCCATAGTTAATCCTAGGTCGAGTATCTCCTCGGGTTTAAACCACCTCTTCCGCTTAGGTCCATCGTTTTTACCGAGTAGTTAGATCGAGCATTTCTCTTATTCTCAGTCCTATTTATACAGTCTATTCCCTAAGACGAGCTTGATATCTTAGCAACCGGTGCCACATCATGTTTTGAATGGGGTTTTCCATTCACCACCCTCTTCCATACTTACGTGATGGTACCCGCTCTTTAGATCAATCTTGGAGAAGAGTGTTGATAAGGCCCCGGCACTAGCTCAAGCATCACTCTGAGATGAACACGTGGAGGAACCCGAGGACTAACTTGAGGAAGAGAAGAACTACGAAGCTCCTACCATAGCACTGAGGATTATGAAGAGGAACATCACAAGCGTCTACAGGACAAGATTCAATGCATACATACAAGGAGCTCTAAGATGCAAGGAGAGTACCTGAGGGCAACCGAGATATACCGATAGACCTTAGCGCGAGAACAGTGAGACTAGAAAACTCTTGGGAGCGTCCTTTTTTTGGAAGGCATGAGTTTAGTATCTTCACTATTTCGTTGAAGTGAAGACACCCTTAAGCCGTCAAGGTATTGTACTCTTTTTCTCCACCTCGGTATTTTTCCACATGGTTTACCGAGGGGGTTTTTACTGAGGCAAGATCTCTTGATGCATCACATTCTTTACCATTGTTTATCTTTCTTGGAAATCCCTATGACGAAATAAGGTAAACAAGGGATGTGATCCTATCTACCAAGATGACATTTATCTAATTAAAGTCTTCTTCTCTTTTCCTAAAAACAGTTTAAGTATGTTTTGGTGTTATAAGAGGTCCAAATTAGGTGAATGTTAGAATATTTGGACCAAGTTGTAATTCCTATAAGACCAGCCCTAGAGGATATGTGAAAAAGCCTCTAAAAACTCTTGTAATGGATTAAACCGCTTTTACACAAAAACTTGAGAAACTTTTTCTCCATTTTTCTTGAGAGATTCAAGGTTATTCTTCACTCCTCGATTCCTAGCTCAGAGTGGGGTGCGTTGTATCAAGAGATTGTCACTCCTCTTGTGGTTCACGCTTCAACCCACCTTCTATCAATCCCATAGTTAATCCTAGGTCGAGTATCTCCTCGGGTTTAAACCACCTCTTCCGCTTAGGTCCATCCTTTTTACCGAGTAGTTAGATCGAGCATTTCTCTTATTCTCAGTCCTATTTATACAGTCTATTCCCTAAGACGAGCTTGATATCTTAGCAACCGGTGCCACATCATGTTTTGAATGGGGTTTTCCATTCACCACCCTCTTCCATACTTACGTGTTGGTACCCGCTCTTTAGATCAATCTTGGAGAAGAGTGTTGATAAGGCCCCGGCACTAGCTCAAGCATCACTCTGAGATGAACACGTGGAGGAACCCGAGGACTAACTTGAGGAAGAGAAGAACTACGAAGCTCCTACCATAGCACTGAGGATTATGAAGAGGAACATCACAAGCGTCTACAGGACAAGATTCAATGCATACATACAAGGAGCTCTAAGATGCAAGGAGAGTACCTGAGGGCAACCGAGATATACCGATAGACCTTAGCGCGAGAACAGTGAGACTAGAAAACTCTTGGGAGCGTCCTTTTTTTGGAAGGCATGAGTTTAGTATCTTCACTATTTCGTTGAAGTGAAGACACCCTTAAGCCGTCAAGGTATTGTACTCTTTTTCTCCACCTCGGTATTTTTCCACATGGTTTACCGAGGGGGTTTTTACTGAGGCAAGATCTCTTGATGCATCACATTCTTTACCATTGTTTATCTTTCTTGGAAATCCCTATGACGAAATAAGGTAAACAAGGGATGTGATCCTATCTACCAAGATGACATTTATCTAATTAAAGTCTTCTTCTCTTTTCCTAAAAACAGTTTAAGTATGTTTTGGTGTTATAAGAGGTCCAAATTAGGTGAATGTTAGAATATTTGGACCAAGTTGTAATTCCTATAAGACCAGCCCTAGAGGATATGTGAAAAAGCCTCTAAAAACTCTTGTAATGGATTAAACCGCTTTTACACAAAAACTTGAGAAACTTTTTCTCCATTTTTCTTGAGAGATTCAAGGTTATTCTTCACTCCTCGATTCCTAGCTCAGAGTGGGGTGCGTTGTATCAAGAGATTGTCACTCCTCTTGTGGTTCACGCTTCAACCCACCTTCTATCAATCCCATAGTTAATCCTAGGTCGAGTATCTCCTCGGGTTTAAACCACCTCTTCCGCTTAGGTCCATCCTTTTTACCGAGTAGTTAGATCGAGCATTTCTCTTATTCTCAGTCCTATTTATACAGTCTATTCCCTAAGACGAGCTTGATATCTTAGCAACCGGTGCCACATCATGTTTTGAATGGGGTTTTCCATTCACCACCCTTTTCCATACTTACGTGATGGTACCCGCTCTTTAGATCAATCTTGGAGAAGAGTGTTGATAAGGCCCCGGCACTAGCTCAAGCATCACTCTGAGATGAACACGTGGAGGAACCCGAGGACTAACTTGAGGAAGAGAAGAACTACGAAGCTCCTACCAAAGCACTGAGGATTATGAAGAGGAACATCACAAGCGTCTACAGGACAAGATTCAATGCATACATACAAGGAGCTCTAAGATGCGAGGAGAGCACCTGAGGGCAACCGAGATATACCGATAGACCTTAGCGCGAGAACAGTGAGACTAGAAAACTCTTGGGAGCGTCCTTTTTTTGGAAGGCATGAGTTTAGTATCTTCACTATTTCGTTGAAGTGAAGACACCCTTAAGCCGTCAAGGTATTGTACTCTTTTTCTCCACCTCGGGGTTTTTCCACATGGTTTGCCGAGGGGGTTTTTACTGAGGCAAGATCTCTTGATGCATCACATTCTTTACCATTGTTTATCTTTCTTGGAAATCCCTATGACGAAATAAGGTAAACAAGGGATGTCATCCTATCTACCAAGATGACATTTATCTAATTAAAGTCTTCTTCTCTTTTCCTAAAAACAGTTTAAGTATGTTTTGGTGTTATAAGAGGTCCAAATTAGGTGAATGTTAGAATATTTGGACCAAGTTGTAATTCCTATAAGACCAGACCTAGAGGATATGTGAAAAAGCCTCTAAAAACTCTTGTAATGGATTAAACCGCTTTTACACAAAAACTTGAGAAACTTTTTCTCCATTTTTCTTGAGAGATTCAAGGTTATTCTTCACTCCTCGATTCCTAGCTCAGAGTGGGGTGCGTTGTATCAAGAAATTGTCACTCCTCTTGTGGTTCACGCTTCAACCCACCTTCTATCAATCCCATAGTTAATCCTAGGTCGAGTATCTCCTCGGGTTTAAACCACCTCTTCCGCTTAGGTCCATCCTTTTTACCGAGTAGTTAGATCGAGCATTTCTCTTCTTCTCAGTCCTATTTATACAGTCTATTCCCTAAGACGAGCTTGATATCTTAGCAACCGGTGCCACATCATGTTTTGAATGGGGTTTTCCATTCACCACCCTCTTCCATACTTACGTGATGGTACCCGCTCTTTAGATCAATCTTGGAGAAGAGTGTTGATAAGGCCCCGGCACTAGCTCAAGCATCACTCTGAGATGAACACGTGGAGGAACCCGAGGACTTACTTGAGGAAGAGAAGAACTACGAAGCTCCTACCATAGCACTGAGGATTATGAAGAGGAACATCACAAGCGTCTAGAGGACAAGATTCAATGCATACATACAAGGAGCTCTAAGATGCGAGGAGAGCACCTGAGGGCACCCGAGAGATACCGATAGACCTTAGCGCGAGAACAGTGAGACTAGAAAACTCTTGGGAGCGTCCTTTTTTGGAAGGCATGAGTTTAGTATCTTCACTATTTCCTTGAAGTGCAGACACCCTTAAGCCGTCAAGGTATTGTACTCTTTTTCTCCACCTCGGGATTTTTCCACATGGTTTACCGAGGGGGTTTTTACTGAGGCAAGATCTCTTGATGCATCACATTCTTTACCATTGTTTATCTTTCTTGGAAATCCCTATGACGAAATAAGGTAAACAAGGGATGTGATCCTATCTACCAAGATGACATTTATCTAATTAAAGTCTTCTTCTCTTTTCCTAAAAACAGTTTAAGTATGTTTTGGTGTTATAAGAGGTCCAAATTAGGTGAATGTTAGAATATTTGGACCAAGTTGTAATTCCTATAAGACCAGACCTAGAGGATATGTGAAAAAGCCTCTAAAAACTCTTGTAATGGATTAAACCGCTTTTACACAAAAACTTGAGAAACTTTTTCTCCATTTTTCTTGAGAGATTCAAGGTTATTCTTCACTCCTCGATTCCTAGCTCAGAGTGGGGTGCATTGTATCAAGAGATTGTCACTCCTCTTGTGGTTCACGCTTCAACCCACCTTCTATCAATCCCATAGTTAATCCTAGGTCGAGTATCTCCTCGGGTTTAAACCACCTCTTCCGCTTAGGTCCATCCTTTTTACCGAGTAGTTAGATCGAGCATTTCTCTTATTCTCAGTCCTATTTATACAGTCTATTCCCTAAGACGAGCTTGATATCTTAGCAACCGGTGCCACATCATGTTTTGAATGGGGTTTTCCATTCACCACCCTCTTCCATACTTACGTGATGGTACCCGCTCTTTAGATCAATCTTGGAGAAGAGTGTTGATAAGGCCCCGGCACTAGCTCAAGCATCACTCTGAGATGAACACGTGGAGGAACCCGAGGACTAACTTGAGGAAGAGAAGAACTACGAAGCTCCTACCATAGCACTGAGGATTATGAAGAGGAACATCACAAGCGTCTAGAGGACAAGATTCAATGCATACATACAAGGAGCTCTAAGATGCGAGGAGAGCACCTGAGGGCAACCGAGATATACCGATAGACCTTAGCGCGAGAACAGTGAGACTAGAAAACTCTTGGGAGCGTCCTTTTTTTGGAAGGCATGAGTTTAGTATCTTCACTATTTCGTTGAAGTGAAGACACCCTTAAGCCGTCAAGGTATTGTACTATTTTTCTCCACCTCGGGATTTTTCCACATGGTTTACCGAGGGGGTTGTTACTGAGGCAAGATCTCTTAATGCATTACATTCTTTACCATTGTTTATCTTTCTTGGAAATCCCTATGACGAAATAAGGTAAACAAGGGATGTGATCCTATCTACCAAGATGACATTTATCTAATTAAAGTCTTCTTCTCTTTTCCTAAAAACAGTTTAAGTATGTTTTGGTGTTATAAGAGGTCCAAATTAGGTGAATGTTAGAATATTTGGACCAAGTTGTAATTCCTATAAGACCAGACCTAGAGGATATGTGAAAAAGCCTCTAAAAACTCTTGTAATGGATTAAACCGCTTTTACACAAAAACTTGAGAAACTTTTTCTCCTTTTTTCTTGAGAGATTCAAGGTTATTCTTCACTCCTCGATTCCTAGCTCAGAGTGGGGTGCGTTGTATCAAGAGATTGTCACTCCTCTTGTGGTTCACGCTTCAACCCACCTTCTATCAATCCCATAGTTAATCCTAGGTCGAGTATCTCCTCGGGTTTAAACCACCTCTTCCGCTTAGGTCCATCCTTTTTACCGAGTAGTTAGATCGAGCATTTCTCTTATTCTCAGTCCTATTTATACAGTCTATTCCCTAAGACGAGCTTGATATCTTAGCAACCGGTGCCACATCATGTTTTGAATGGGGTTTTCCATTCACCACCCTCTTCCATACTTACGTGATGGTACCCGCTCTTTAGATCAATCTTGGAGAAGAGTGTTGATAAGGCCCCGGCACTAGCTCAAGCATCACTCTGAGATGAACACGTGGAGGAACCCGAGGACTAACTTGAGGAAGAGAAGAACTACGAAGCTCCTACCATAGCACTGAGGATTATGAAGAGGAACATCACAAGCGTCTACAGGACAAGATTCAATGCATACATACAAGGAGCTCTAAGATGCAAGGAGAGCACCTGAAGGCAACCGAGATATACCATAGACCTTAGCGCGAGAACAGTGAGACTAGAAAACTCTTGGGAGCGTCCTTTTTTTGGAAGGCATGAGTTTAGTATCTTCACTATTTCGTTGAAGTGAAGACACCCTTAAGCCGTCAAGGTATTGTACTCTTTTTCTCCACCTCGGGATTTTTCCACATGGTTTACCGAGGGGGTTTTTACTGAGGCAAGATCTCTTGATGCATCACATTCTTTACCATTGTTTATCTTTCTTGGAAATCCTTATGACGAAATAAGGTAAACAAGGGATGTGATCCTATCTACCAAGATGACATTTATCTAATTAAAGTCTTCTTCTCTTTTCCTAAAAATAGTTTAAGTATGTTTTGGTGTTATAAGAGGTCCAAATTAGGTGAATGTTAGAATATTTGGACCAAGTTGTAATTCCTATAAGACCAGACCTAGAGGATATGTGAAAAAGCCTCTAAAAACTCTTGTAATGGATTAAACCGCTTTTACACAAAAACTTGAGAAACTTTTTCTCCTTTTTTCTTGAGAGATTCAAGGTTATTCTTCACTCCTCGATTCCTAGCTCAGAGTGGGGTGCGTTGTATCAAGAGATTGTCACTCCTCTTGTGGTTCACGCTTCAACCCACCTTCTATCAATCCCATAGTTAATCCTAGGTCGAGTATCTCCTTGGGTTTAAACCACCTCTTCCGCTTAGGTCCATCCTTTTTACCGAGTAGTTAGATCGAGCATTTCTCTTATTCTCAGTCCTATTTATACAGTCTATTCCCTAAGACGAGCTTGATATCTTAGCAACCGGTGCCACATCATGTTTTGAATGGGGTTTTCCATTCACCACCCTCTTCCATACTTACGTGATGGTACCCGCTCTTTAGATCAATCTTGGAGAAGAGTGTTGATAAGGCCCCGGCACTAGCTCAAGCATCACTCTGAGATGAACACGTGGAGGAACCCGAGGACTTACTTGAGGAAGAGAAGAACTACGAAGCTCCTACCATAGCACTGAGGATTATGAAGAGGAACATCACAAGCGTCTAGAGGACAAGATTCAATGCATACATACAAGGAGCTCTAAGATGCGAGGAGAGCACCTGAGGGCACCCGAGAGATACCGATAGACCTTAGCGCGAGAACAGTGAGACTAGAAAACTCTTGGGAGCGTCCTTTTTTTGGAAGGCATGAGTTTAGTATCTTCACTATTTCCTTGTAGTGCAGACACCCTTAAGCCGTCAAGGTATTGTACTCTTTTTCTCCACCTCGGGATTTTTCCACATGGTTTACCGAGGGGGTTTTTACTGAGGCAAGATCTCTTGATGCATCACATTCTTTACCATTGTTTATCTTTCTTGGAAATCCCTATGACGAAATAAGGTAAACAAGGGATGTGATCCTATCTACCAAGATGACATTTATCTAATTAAAGTCTTCTTCTCTTTTCCTAAAAACAGTTTAAGTATGTTTTGGTGTTATAAGAGGTCCAAATTAGGTGAATGTTAGAATATTTGGACCAAGTTGTAATTCCTATAAGACCAGCCCAAGAGGATATGTGAAAAAGCCTCTAAAAACTCTTGTAATGGATTAAACCGCTTTTACACAAAAACTTGAGAAACTTTTTCTCCATTTTTCTTGAGAGATTCAAGGTTATTCTTCACTCCTCGATTCCTAGCTCAGAGTGGGGTGCGTTGTATCAAGAGATTGTCACTCCTCTTGTGGTTCACGCTTCAACCCACCTTCTATCAATCCCATAGTTAATCCTAGGTCGAGTATCTCCTCGGGTTTAAACCACCTCTTCCGCTTAGGTCCATCCTTTTTACCGAGTAGTTAGATCGAGCATTTCTCTTATTCTCAGTCCTATTTATACAGTCTATTCCCTAAGACGAGCTTGATATCTTAGCAACCGGTGCCACATCATGTTTTGAATGGGGTTTTCCATTCACCACCCTTTTCCATACTTACGTGATGGTACCCGCTCTTTAGATCAATCTTGGAGAAGAGTGTTGATAAGGCCCCGGCACTAGCTCAAGCATCACTCTGAGATGAACACGTGGAGGAACCCGAGGACTAACTTGAGGAAGAGAAGAACTACGAAGCTCCTACCAAAGCACTGAGGATTATGAAGAGGAACATCACAAGCGTCTACAGGACAAGATTCAATGCATACATACAAGGAGCTCTAAGATGCGAGGAGAGCACCTGAGGGCAACCGAGATATACCGATAGACCTTAGCGCGAGAACAGTGAGACTAGAAAACTCTTGGGAGCGTCCTTTTTTTGGAAGGCATGAGTTTAGTATCTTCACTATTTCGTTGAAGTGAAGACACCCTTAAGCCGTCAAGGTATTGTACTCTTTTTCTCCACCTCGGGGTTTTTCCACATGGTTTGCCGAGGGGGTTTTTACTGAGGCAAGATCTCTTGATGCATCACATTCTTTACCATTGTTTATCTTTCTTGGAAATCCCTATGACGAAATAAGGTAAACAAGGGATGTCATCCTATCTACCAAGATGACATTTATCTAATTAAAGTCTTCTTCTCTTTTCCTAAAAACAGTTTAAGTATGTTTTGGTGTTATAAGAGGTCCAAATTAGGTGAATGTTAGAATATTTGGACCAAGTTGTAATTCCTATAAGACCAGACCTAGAGGATATGTGAAAAAGCCTCTAAAAACTCTTGTAATGGATTAAACCGCTTTTACACAAAAACTTGAGAAACTTTTTCTCCATTTTTCTTGAGAGATTCAAGGTTATTCTTCACTCCTCGATTCCTAGCTCAGAGTGGGGTGCATTGTATCAAGAGATTGTCACTCCTCTTGTGGTTCACGCTTCAACCCACCTTCTATCAATCCCATAGTTAATCCTAGGTCGAGTATCTCCTTGGGTTTAAACCACCTCTTCCGCTTAGGTCCATCCTTTTTACCGAGTAGTTAGATCGAGCATTTCTCTTATTCTCAGTCCTATTTATACAGTCTATTCCCTAAGACGAGCTTGATATCTTAGCAACCGGTGCCACATCATGTTTTGAATGGGGTTTTCCATTCACCACCCTCTTCCATACTTACGTGATGGTACCCGCTCTTTAGATCAATCTTGGAGAAGAGTGTTGATAAGGCCCCGGCACTAGCTCAAGCATCACTCTAAGATGAACACGTGGAGGAACCCGAGGACTAACTTGAGGAAGAGAAGAACTACGAAGCTCCTACCATAGCACTGAGGATTATGAAGAGGAACATCACAAGCGTCTACAGGACAAGATTCAATGCATACATACAAGGAGCTCTAAGATGCGAGGAGAGCACCTGAGGGCAACCGAGATATACCGATAGACCTTAGCGCGAGAACAGTGAGACTAGAAAACTCTTGGGAGCGTCCTTTTTTTGGAAGGCATGAGTTTAGTATCTTCACTATTTCGTTGAAGTGAAGACACCCTTAAGCCGTCAAGGTATTGTACTCTTTTTCTCCACCTCGGGATTTTTCCACATGGTTTACCGAGGGGGTTTTTACTGAGGCAAGATCTCTTGATGCATCACATTCTTTACCATTGTTTATCTTTCTTGGAAATCCCTATGACGAAATAAGGTAAACAAGGGATGTGATCCTATCTACCAAGATGACATTTATCTAATTAAAGTCTTCTTCTCTTTTCCTAAAAACAGTTTAAGTATGTTTTGGTGTTATAAGAGGTCCAAATTAGGTGAATGTTAGAATATTTGGACCAAGTTGTAATTCCTATAAGACCAGACCTAGAGGATATGTGAAAAAGCCTCTAAAAACTCTTGTAATGGATTAAACTGCTTTTACACAAAAACTTGAGAAACTTTTTCTCCTTTTTTCTTGAGAGATTCAAGGTTATTCTTCACTCCTCGATTCCTAGCTCAGAGTGGGGTGCGTTGTATCAAGAGATTGTCACTCCTCTTGTGGTTCACGCTTCAACCCACCTTCTATCAATCCCATAGTTAATCCTAGGTCGAGTATCTCCTCGGGTTTAAACCACCTCTTCCGCTTAGGTCCATCCTTTTTACCGAGTAGTTAGATCGAGCATTTCTCTTATTCTCAGTCCTATTTATACAGTCTATTCCCTAAGACGAGCTTGATATCTTAGCAACCGGTGCCACATCATGTTTTGAATGGGGTTTTCCATTCACCACCCTCTTCCATACTTACGTGATGGTACCCGCTCTTTAGATCAATCTTGCAGAAGAGTGTTGATAAGGCCCCGGCACTAGCTCAAGCATCACTCTGAGATGAACACGTGGAGGAACCCGAGGACTAACTTGAGGAAGAGAAGAACTACGAAGCTCCTACAATAGCACTGAGGATTATGAAGAGGAACATCACAAGCGTCTACAGGACAAGATTCAATGCATACATACAAGGAGCTCTAAGATGCGAGGAGAGCACCTGAGGGCAACCGAGATATACCGATAGACCTTAGCGCGAGAACAGTGAGACTAGAAAACTCTTGGGAGCGTCCTTTTTTTGGAAGGCATGAGTTTAGTATCTTCACTATTTCGTTGAAGTGAAGACACCCTTAAGCCGTCAAGGTATTGTACTATTTTTCTCCACCTCGTGATTTTTCCACATGGTTTACCGAGGGGGTTTTTACTGAGGCAAGATCTCTTGATGCATCACATTCTTTACCATTGTTTATCTTTCTTGGAAATCCCTATGACGAAATAAGGTAAACAAGGGATGTGATCCTATCTAGCAAGATGACATTTATCTAATTAAAGTTTTCTTCTCTTTTCCTAAAAACAAATTAAGTATGTTTTGGTGTTATAAGAGGTCCAAATTAGGTGAATGTTAGAATATTTGGACCAAGTTGTAATTCCTGTAAGACCAGACCTAGAGGATATGTGAAAAAGCCTCTAAAAACTCTTGTAATGGATTAAACCGCTTTTACACAAAAACTTGAGAAACTTTTTCTCCTTTTTTCTTGAGAGATTCAAGGTTATTCTTCACTCCTCGATTCCTAGCTCAGAGTGGGGTGCGTTGTATCAAGAGATTGTCACTCCTCTTGTGGTTCACGCTTCAACCCACCTTCTATCAATCCCATAGTTAATCCTAGGTCGAGTATCTCCTCGGGTTTAAACCACCTCTTCCGCTTAGGTCCATCCGTTTTACCGAGTAGTTAGATCGAGCATTTCTCTTCTTCTCAGTTCTATTTATACAGTCTATTCCCTAAGACGAGCTTGATATCTTAGCAACCGGTGCCACATCATGTTTTGAATGGGGTTTTCCATTCACCACCCTCTTTCATACTTACGTGATGGTACCCGCTCTTTAGATCAATCTTGGAGAAGAGTGTTGATAAGGCCCCGGCACTAGCTCAAGCATCACTCTGAGATGAACACGTGGAGGAACCCGAGGACTAACTTGAGGAAGAGAAGAACTACGAAGCTCCTACCATAGCACTGAGGATAATGAAGAGGAACATCACAAGCGTCTACAGGACAAGATTCAATGCATACATACAAGGAGCTCTAAGATGCGAGGAGAGCACCTGAGGGCAACCGAGATATACCGATAGACCTTAGCGCGAGAACAGTGAGACTAGAAAACTCTTGGGAGCGTCCTTTTTTTGGAAGGCATGAGTTTAGTATCTTCACTATTTCGTTGAAGTGAAGACACCCTTAAGCCGTCAAGGTATTGTACTCTTTTTCTCCACCTCGGGATTTTTCCACATGGTTTACCGAGGGGGTTTTTACTGAGGCAAGATCTCTTGATGCATCACATTCTTTACCATTGTTTATCTTTCTTGGAATTCCCTATGACGAAATAAGGTAAACAAGGGATGTGATCCTATCTACCAAGATGACATTTATCTAATTAAAGTCTTCTTCTCTTTTCCTAAAAACAGTTTAAGTATGTTTTGGTGTTATAAGAGGCCCAAATTAGGTGAATGTTAGAATATTTGGACCAAGTTGTAATTCCTGTAAGACCAGACCTAGAGGATATGTGAAAAAGCCTCTAAAAACTCTTGTAATGGATTAAACCGCTTTTACACAAAAACTTGAGAAACTTTTTCTCCTTTTTTCTTGAGAGATTCAAGGTTATTCTTCACTCCTCGATTCCTAGCTCAGAGTGGGGTGCGTTGTATCAAGAGATTGTCACTCCTCTTGTGGTTCACGCTTCAACCCACCTTCTATCAATCCCATAGTTAATCCTAGGTCGAGTATCTCCTCGGGTTTAAACCACCTCTTCCGCTTAGGTCCATCCGTTTTACCGAGTAGTTAGATCGAGCATTTCTCTTCTTCTCAGTTCTATTTATACAGTCTATTCCCTAAGACGAGCTTGATATCTTAGCAACCGGTGCCACATCATGTTTTGAATGGGGTTTTCCATTCACCACCCTCTTTCATACTTACGTGATGGTACCCGCTCTTTAGATCAATCTTGGAGAAGAGTGTTGATAAGGCCCCGGCACTAGCTCAAGCATCACTCTGAGATGAACACGTGGAGGAACCCGAGGACTAACTTGAGGAAGAGAAGAACTACGAAGCTCCTACCATAGCACTGAGGATAATGAAGAGGAACATCACAAGCGTCTACAGGACAAGATTCAATGCATACATACAAGGAGCTCTAAGATGCGAGGAGAGCACCTGAGGGCAACCGAGATATACCGATAGACCTTAGCGCGAGAACAGTGAGACTAGAAAACTCTTGGGAGCGTCCTTTTTTTGGAAGGCATGAGTTTAGTATCTTCACTATTTCGTTGAAGTGAAGACACCCTTAAGCCGTCAAGGTATTGTACTCTTTTTCTCCACCTCGGGATTTTTCCACATGGTTTACCGAGGGGGTTTTTACTGAGGCAAGATCTCTTGATGCATCACATTCTTTACCATTGTTTATCTTTCTTGGAAATCCCTATGACGAAATAAGGTAAACAAGGGATGTGATCCTATCTACCAAGATGACATTTATCTAATTAAAGTCTTCTTCTCTTTTCCTAAAAACAGTTTAAGTATGTTTTGGTGTTATAAGAGGCCCAAATTAG
Source organism: Cardamine chenopodiifolia (assembly GCA_963922655.1). Lineage (NCBI taxonomy): Eukaryota > Viridiplantae > Streptophyta > Magnoliopsida > Brassicales > Brassicaceae > Cardamine > Cardamine chenopodiifolia. The sequence goes on along the minus strand of OZ000476.1, from coordinate 7,870,173 downwards.
GTGAATGTTAGAATATTTGGACCAAGTTGTAATTCCTATAAGACCAGACCTAGAGGATATGTGAAAAAGCCTCTAAAAACTCTTGTAAAGGATTAAACCGCTTTTACACAAAAACTTGAGAAACTTTTTCTCTATTTTTCTTGAGAGATACAAGGTTATTCTTCACTCCTCGATTCCTAGCTCAGAGTGGGGTGCGTTGTATCAAGAGATTGTCACTCCTCTTGTGGTTCACGCTTCAACCCACCTTCTATCAATCCCATAGTTAATCCTAGGTCGAGTATCTCCTCGGGTTTAAACCACCTCTTCCGCTTAGGTCCATCCTTTTTACCGAGTAGTTAGATCGAGCATTTCTCTTATTCTCAGTCCTATTTATACAGTCTATTCCCTAAGACGAGCTTGATATCTTAGCAACCGGTGCCACATCATGTTTTGAATGGGGTTTTCCATTCACTACCCTCTTCCATACTTACTTGATGGTACCCGCTCTTTAGATCAATCTTGGAGAAGAGTTTTGATAAGGCCCCGGCACTAGCTCAAGCATCACTCTGAGATGAACACGTGGAGGAACCCGAGGACTAACTTGAGGAAGAGAAGAACTACGAAGCTTCTACCATAGCACTGAGGATTATGAAGAGGAACATCACAAGCGTCTACAAGACAAGATTCAATGCATACATACAAGGAGCTCTAAGATGCGAGGAGAGCACCTGAGGGCAACCGAGAGATACCGATAGACCTTAGCGAGAAAAGTGAGACTAGAAAACGCTTGGGAGCGTCCTTTTTTTGGAAGGCATGAGTTTAGTATCTTCACTATTTCGTTGAAGTGAAGATACCCTTAAGCCGTCAAGGTATTGTACTCTTTTTCTCCACCTCGGGATTTTTCCACATGGTTTACCGAGGGGGTTTTTACTGAGGCAAGATCTCTTGATGCATCACATTCTTTACCATTGTTTATCTTTCTTGTAAATCCCTATGACGAAATAAGGTAAACAAGGGATGTGATCCTATCTACCAAGATGACATTTATCTAATTAAAGCCTTCTTTTCTTTTCCTAAAAACGGTTTAAGTATGTTTTGGTGTTATAAGAGGTCCAAATTAGGTGAATGTTAGAATATTTGGACCAAGTTGTAATTCCTATAAGACCAGACCTAGAGGATATGTGAAAAAGCCTCTAAAAACTCTTGTAATGGATTAAACCGCTTTTACACAAAAACTTGAGAAACTTTTTCTCCTTTTTTCTTGAGAGATTCAAGGTTATTCTTCACTCCTCGATTCCTAGCTCAGAGTGGGGTGTGTTGTATCAAGAGATTGTCACTCCTCTTGTGGTTCACGCTTCAACCCACCTTCTATCAATCCCATAGTTAATCCTAGGTCGAGTATCTCCTCGGGTTTAAACCACCTCTTCCGCTTAGGTCCATCCTTTTTACCGAGTAGTTAGATCGAGCATTTCTCTTCTTCTCAGTCCTATTTATACAGTCTATTCCCTAAGACGAGCTTGATATCTTAGCAACCGGTGCCACATCATGTTTTGAATGGGGTTTTCCATTCACCACCCTCTTTCATACTTACGTGATGGTACCCGCTCTTTAGATCAATCTTGGAGAAGAGTGTTGATAAGGCCCCGGCACTAGCTCAAGCATCACTCTGAGATGAACACGTGGAGGAACCCGAGGACTAACTTGAGGAAGAGAAGAACTACGAAGCTCCTACCATAGCACTGAGGATTATGAAGAGGAACATCACAAGCGTCTACAGGACAAGATTCAATGCATACATACAAGGAGCTCTAAGATGCGAGGAGAGCACCTGAGGGCACCCGAGAGATACCGATAGACCTTAGCGCGAGAACAGTGAGACTAGAAAACTCTTGGGAGCGTCCTTTTTTTGGAAGGCATGAGTTTAGTATCTTCACTATTTCGTTGAAGTGAAGACACCCTTAAGCCGTCAAGGTATTGTACTCTTTTTCTCCACCTCGGGATTTTTCCACATGGTTTACCGAGGGGGTTTTTACTGAGGCAAGATCTCTTGATGCATCACATTCTTTACCATTGTTTATCTTTCTTGGAAATCCCTATGACGAAATAAGGTAAACAAGGGATGTGATCCTATCTACCAAGATGACATTTATTTAATTAAAGTGTTCTTCTCTTTTCCTAAAAACGGTTTAAGTATGTTTTGGTGTTATAAGAGGTCCAAATTAGGTGAATGTTAGAATATTTGGACCAAGTTGTAATTCGTATAAAACCAGAGCTAGAGGATATGTGAAAAAGCCCCTAAAAACTCTTGTAATGGATTAAACCGCTTTTACACAAAAACTAGAGAAACTTTTTCTCCTTTTTTATTGAGAGATTCAAGGTTATTCTTCACTCCTCGATTCCTAGCTCAGAGTGGGGTGCGTTGTATCAAGAGATTGTCACTCTTCTTGTGGTTCACGCTTCAACCCACCTTCTATCAATCCCATAGTTAATCCTAGGTCGAGTATCTCCTCGGGTTTAAACCACCTCTTCCGGTTAGGTCCATCCTTTTTACCGAGTAGTTAGATCGAGCATTTCTCTTCTTCTCAGTCCTATTTATACAGTCTATTCCCTAAGACGAGCTTGATATCTTAGCAACCGGTGCCACATCATGTTTTGAATGGGGTTTTCCATTCACCACCCTCTTTCATACTTACGTGATGGTACCCGCTCTTTAGATCAATCTTGGAGAAGAGTGTTGATAAGGCCCCGGCACTAGCTCAAGCATCACTCTGAGATGAACACGTGGAGGAACCCGAGGACTAACTTGAGGAAGAGAAGAACTACGAAGCTCCTACCATAGCACTGAGGATTATGAAGAGGAACATCACAAGCGTCTACAGGACAAGATTCAATGCATACATACAAGGAGCTCTAAGATGCGAGGAGAGCACCTGAGGGCACCCGAGAGATACCGATTGACCATAGCGTGAGAACAGTGAGACTAGAAAACTCTTGGGAGCGTCCTTTTTTTGGAAGGCATGAGTTTAGTATCTTCACTATTTCGTTGAAGTGAAGACACCCTTAAGCCGTCAAGGTATTGTACTCTTTTTCTCCACCTCGGGATTTTTCCACATGGTTTACCGAGGGGGTTTTTACTGAGGTAAGATCTTTTGATGCATCACATTCTTTACCATTGTTTATCTTTCTTGGAAATCCCTATGACGAAATAAGGTAAACAAGGGATGTGATCCTATCTACCAAGATGACATTTATCTAATTAAAGTCTTCTTCTCTTTCCCTAAAAACGGTTTAAGTATGTTTTGGTGTTATAAGAGGTCCAAATTAGGTGAATGTTAGAATATTTGGACCAAGTTGTAATTCCTGTAAGACCAGACCTAGAGGATATGTGAAAAAGCCTCTAAAAACTCTTGTAATGGATTAAACCGCTTTTACACAAAAACTTAAGAAACTTTTTCTCCTTTTTTCTTGAGAGATTCAAGGTTATTCTTCACTCCTCGATTCCTAGCTCAGAGTGGGGTCCGTTGTATCAAGAGATTGTCACTCCTTTTGTGGTTCACGCTTCAACCCACCTTCTATCAATCCCATAGTTAATCCTAGGTCGAGTATCTCCTCGGGTTTAAACCACCTCTTCCGCTTAGGTCCATCCTTTTTACCGAGTAGTTAGATCGAGCATTTCTCTTCTTCTCAGTCCTATTTATACAGTCTATTCCCTAAGACGAGCTTGATATCTTAGCAACCGGTGCGACATCATGTTTTGAATGGGGTTTTCCATTCACCACCCTCTTTCATACTTACGTGATGGTACCCGCCCTTTAGATCAATCTTGGAGAAGAGTGTTGATAAGGCCCTGACACTAGCTCAAGCATCACTCTGAGATGAACACGTGGAGGAACCCGAGGACTAACTTGAGGAAGAGAAGAACTACGAAGCTCCTACCATAGCACTGAGGATTATGAAGAGGAACATCACAAGCGTCTACAGGACAAGATTCAATGCATACATACAAGGAGCTCTAAGATGCGAGGAGAGCACCTGAGGGCAACCGAGAGATACCGATAGACCTTAGCGAGAACAGTGAGACTAGAAAACGCTTGGGAGCGTCCTTTTTTTGGAAGGCATGAGTTTAGTATCTTCACTATTTTGTTGAAGTGAAGATACCCTTAAGCCGTCAAGGTATTGTACTCTTTTTCTCCACCTCGGGATTTTTCCACTTGGTTTACCGAGGGGGTTTTTACTGAGGCAAGATCTCTTGATGCATCACATTCTTTACCATTGTTTATCTTTCTTGTAAATCCCTATGACGAAATAAGGTAAACAAGGGATATGATCCTATCTACCAAGATGACATTTATCTAATTAAAGCCTTCTTTTCTTTTCCTAAAAACGGTTTAAGTATGTTTTGGTGTTATAAGAGGTCCAAATTAGGTGAATGTTAGAATATTTGGACCAAGTTGTAATTCCTATAAGACCAGACCTAGAGGATATGTGAAAAAGCCTCTAAAAACTCTTGTAATGGATTAAACCGCTTTTACACAAAAACTTGAGAAACTTTTTCTCCTTTTTTCTTGAGAGATTCAAGGTTATTCTTCACTCCTCGATTCCTAGCTCAGAGTGGGGTGTGTTGTATCAAGAGATTGTCACTCCTCTTGTGGTTCACGCTTCAATCCACCTTCTATCAATCCCATAGTTAATCCTAGGTCGAGTATCTCCTCGGGTTTAAACCACCTCTTCCGCTTAGGTCCATCCTTTTTACCGAGTAGTTAGATCGAGCATTTCTCTTCTTCTCAGTCCTATTTATACAGTCTATTCCCTAAGACGAGCTTGATATCTTAGCAACCGGTGCCACATCATGTTTTGAATGGGGTTTTCCATTCACCACCCTCTTTCATACTTACGTGATGGTACCCGCCCTTTAGATCAATCTTGGAGAAGAGTGTTGATAAGGCCCCGACACTAGCTCAAGCATCACTCTGAGATGAACACGTGGAGGAACCCGAGGACTAACTTGAGGAAGAGAAGAACTACGAAGCTCCTACCATAGCACTGAGGATTATGAAGAGGAACATCACAAGCGTCTAAAGGACAAGATTCAATGCATACATACAAGGAGCTCTAAGATGCGAGGAGAGCACCTGAGGGCACCCGAGAGATACCGATTGACCATAGCGTGAGAACAGTGAGACTAGAAAACGCTTGGGAGCGTCCTTTTTTTGGAAGGCATGAGTTTAGTATCTTCACTATTTCGTTGAAGTGAAGACACCCTTAGGCCGTCAAGGTATTGTACTCTTTTTCTCCACCTCGGGATTTTTCCACATGGTTTACCGAGGGGGTTTTTACTGAGGTAAGATCTTTTGATGCATCACATTCTTTACCATTGTTTATCTTTCTTGGAAATCCCTATGACGAAATAAGGTAAACAAGGGATGTGATCCTATCTACCAAGATGACATTTATCTAATTAAAGTCTTCTTCTCTTTCCCTAAAAACGGTTTAAGTATGTTTTGGTGTTATAAGAGGTCCAAATTAGGTGAATGTTAGAATATTTGGACCAAGTTGTAATTCCTGTAAGACCAGACCTAGAGGATATGTGAAAAAGCCTCTAAAAACTCTTGTAATGGATTAAACCGCTTTTACACAAAAACTTGAGAAACTTTTTCTCCTTTTTTCTTGAGAGATTCAAGGTTATTCTTCACTCCTCGATTCCTAGCTCAGAGTGGGGTGTGTTGTATCAAGAGATTGTCACTCCTCTTGTGGTTCACGCTTCAACCCACCTTCTATCAATCCCATAGTTAATCCTAGGTCGAGTATCTCCTCGGGTTTAAACCACCTCTTCCGCTTAGGTCCATCCTTTTTACCGAGTAGTTAGATCGAGCATTTCTCTTCTTCTCAGTCCTATTTATACAGTCTATTCCCTAAGACGAGCTTGATATCTTAGCAACCGGTGCCACATCATGTTTTGAATGGGGTTTTCCATTCACCACCCTCTTCCATACTTACGTGATGGTACCCGCTCTTTAGATCAATCTTGGAGAAGAGTGTTGATAAGGCCCCGGCACTAGCTCAAGCATCACTCTGAGATGAACACGTGGAGGAACCCGAGGACTAACTTGAGGAAGAGAAGAACTACGAAGCTCCTACCATAGCACTGAGGATTATGAAGAGGAACATCACAAGCGTCTACAGGACAAGATTCAATGCATACATACAAGGAGCTCTAAGATGCGAGGAGAGCACCTGAGGGCACCCGAGAGATACCGATTGACCATAGCGTGAGAACAGTGAGACTAGAAAACGCTTGGGAGCGTCCTTTTTTTGGAAGGCATGAGTTTAGTATCTTCACTATTTCGTTGAAGTGAAGACACCCTTAAGCCGTCAAGGTATTGTACTCTTTTTCTCCACCTCGGGATTTTTCCACATGGTTTACCGAGGGGGTTTTTACTGAGGTAAGATCTTTTGATGCATCACATTCTTTACCATTGTTTATCTTTCTTGGAAATCCCTATGACGAAATAAGGTAAACAAGGGATGTGATCCTATCTACCAAGATGACATTTATCTAATTAAAGTCTTCTTCTCTTTCCCTAAAAACGGTTTAAGTATGTTTTGGTGTTATAAGAGGTCCAAATTAGGTGAATGTTAGAATATTTGGACCAAGTTGTAATTCCTGTAAGACCAGACCTAGAGGATATGTGAAAAAGCCTCTAAAAACTCTTGTAATGGATTAAACCGCTTTTACACAAAAACTTGAGAAACTTTTTCTCCTTTTTTCTTGAGAGATTCAAGGTTATTCTTCACTCCTCGATTCCTAGCTCAGAGTGGGGTGCGTTGTATCAAGAGATTGTCACTCCTCTTGTGGTTCACGCTTCAACCCACCTTCTATCAATCCCATAGTTAATCCTAGGTCGAGTATCTCCTCGGGTTTAAACCACCTCTTCCGCTTAGGTCCATCCTTTTTACCGAGTAGTTATATCGAGCATTTCTCTTCTTCTCAGTCCTATTTATACAGTCTATTCCCTAAGACGAGCTTGATATCTTAGCAACCGGTGCCACATCATGTTTTGAATGGGGTTTTCCATTCACCACCCTCTTTCATACTTACGTGATGGTACCCGCTCTTTAGATCAATCTTGGAGAAGAGTGTTGATAAGGCCCCGGCACTAGCTCAAGCATCACTCTGAGATGAACACGTGGAGGAATCCGAGGACTAACTTGAGGAAGAGAAGAACTACGAAGCTCCTACCATAGCACTGAGGATTATGAAGAGGAACATCACAAGCGTCTACAGGACAAGATTCAATGCATACATACAAGGAGCTCTAAGATGCGAGGAGAGCACCTGAGGGCAACCGAGAGATACCGATAGACCTTAGCGAGAACAGTGAGAATAGAAAACGCTTGGGAGCGTCCTTTTTTTGGAAGGCATGAGTTTAGTATCTTCACTATTTCGTTGAAGTGAAGACACCCTTAAGCCGTCAAGGTATTGTACTCTTTTTCTCCACCTCGGGATTTTTCCACTTGGTTTACCGAGGGTTTTTTTACTGAGGCAATATCTATTGATGCATCACATTCTTTACCATTGTTTATCTTTCTTGGAAATCCCTATGACGAAATAAGGTAAACAAGGGATGTGATCCTATCTACCAAGATGACATTTATCTAATTAAAGTCTTCTTCTCTTTCCCTAAAAACGGTTTAAGTATGTTTTGGTGTTATAAGAGGTCCAAATTAGGTGAATGTTAGAATATTTGGACCAAGTTGTAATTCCTATAAGACCATACCTAGAGGATATGTGAAAAAGCCTCTAAAAACTCTTGTAATGGATTAAACCGCTTTTACACAAAAACTTGAGAAACTTTTTCTCCTTTTTTCTTGAGAGATTCAAGGTTATTCTTCACTCCTCGATTCCTAGCTCAGAGTGGGGTGCGTTGTATCAAGAGATTGTCACTCCTCTTGTGGTTCACGCTTCAACCCACCTTCTATCAATCCCATAGTTAATCCTAGGTCGAGTATCTCCTCGGGTTTAAACCACCTCTTCCGCTTAGGTCCATCCTTTTTACCGAGTAGTTAGATCGAGCATTTCTCTTCTTCTCAGTCCTATTTATACAGTCTATTCCCAAAGACGAGCTTGATATCTTAGCAACCGGTGCCACATCATGTTTTGAATGGGGTTTTCCATTCACCACCCTCTTTCATACTTACGTGATGGTACCCGCTCTTTAGATCAATCTTGGAGAAGAGTGTTGATAAGGCCCCGACACTAGCTCAAGTATCACTCTGATATGAACACGTGGAGGAACCCGAGGACTAACTTGAGGAAGAGAAGAACTACGAAGCTCCTACCATAGCACTGAGAGTTATGAAGAGGAACATCACAAGCGTCTAAAGGACAAGATTCAATGCATACATACAAGGAGCTCTAAGATGCGAGGAGAGCACCTGAGGGCACCCGAGAGATACCGATAGACCTTAGCGCGAGAACAGTGAGACTAGAAAACTCTTGGGAGCGTCCTTTTTTTGGAAGGCATAAGTTTAATATCTTCACTATTTCGTTGAACTGAAGACACCCTTAAGCCGTCAAGGTATTGTACTCTTTTTCTCCACCTCGGGATTTTTCCACATGGTTTACCGAGGGGGTTTTTAATGAGGCAAGATCTCTTGATGCATCATATTCTTTACCATTGTTTATCTTTCTTGGAAATCCCTATGACGAAATAAGGTAAACAAGGGATGTGATCCTATCTACCAAGATGATATTTATCTAATTAAAGCCTTCTTCTCTTTTCCTAAAAACGGTTTAAGTATGTTTTGGTGTTATAAGAGGTCCAAATTAGGTGAATGTTAGAATATTTTGACCAAGTTGTAATTCCTATAAGACCAGACCTAGAAGATATGTGAAAAAGCCTCTAAAAACTCTTGTAATGGATTAAACCGCTTTTACACAAAAACTTGAGAAACTTTTTCTCCTTTTTTCTTGAGAGATTCAAGGTTATTCTTCACTCCTCGATTCCTAGCTAAGAGTGGGGTGCGTTGTATCAAGAGATTGTCACTCCTCTTGTGGTTCACGCTTCAACCCACCTTCTATCATTCCCATAGTTAATCCTAGGTCGAGTATCTCCTCGGGTTTAAACCACCTCTTCCGCTTAGTTCTATCCTTTTTACCGAGTAGTTAGATCGAGCATTTCTCTTCTTCTCAGTCCTATTCATACAGTCTATTCCCTAAAACGAGCTTGATATTCTAGCAACCGGTGCCACATCATGTTTTGAATGGGGTTTTCCATTCACCACCCTCCTTCATACTTACTTGAGTGTACCAGCTCTTTAGATCAATCTTGGAGAAGAGTGTTGATGAGGCCCCGGCACTAGCTCAAGCATCACTTTGAGAAGAACACGTGGAGGAACCCGAGGACTAACTTGAGGAAGAGAAGAACTACGAAGCTCCTACCATAGAACTGAGGATTATGAAGAGGAACATCACAAGCGTCTATATGACAAGATTTAATGCATACATACATGGAGCTCTATGATGCGAGGAGAGCACCTGAGGGCACCCGAGAGATACCGATAGACCTTAGCGCGAGAACAGTGAGACTAGAAAACTCTTGGGAGCTGAAGTTTTTTGGAAGGCATGAGTTTAGTATCTTCACTATTTCCTTGAAGTGAAGACACCCTTAAGCCGTCAAGGTATTGTACTCTTTTACTCCACCTCGGGATTTTTCCACATGGTTTACCGAGGGGGTTTTTCCTGAGGCAAGATCTCTTGATGCATCACATTCTTTACCATTGTTTATCTTTCTTGGAAATCCCTATGACGAAATAAGGTAAACAAGGGATGTGATCCTATCTACCAAGATGACATTTATCTAATTAAAGTCTTCTTCTCTTTTCCTAAAAACGGTTTAAGTATGTTTTGGTGTTATAAGAGGTCCAAATTAGGTGAATGTTAGAATATTTGGACCAAGTTGTAATTCCTATAAGACCAGACCTAGAGGATATGTGAAAAAGCCTCTAAAAACTCTTGTAATGGATTAAACCGCTTTTACACAAAAACTTGAGAAACTTTTTCTCCTTTTTTCTAGAGAGATTCAAGGTTATTCTTCACTCCTCGATTCCTAGCTCAGAGTGGGGTGCGTTGTATCAAGAGATTGTCACTCCTCTTGTGGTTCACGCTTCAACCCACCTTTTATCAATCCCATAGTTAATCCTAGATCGAGTATCTCCTCGGGTTTAAACCACCTCTTCCGCTTAGGTCCATCCTTTTTACCGAGTAGTTAGATCGAGCATTTCTCTTATTCTCAGTCCTATTTATACAGTCTATTCCCTAAGATGAGCTTGATATCTTAGCAACCGGTGCCACATCATGTTTTTAATGGGGTTTTCCATTCACCACCCTCTTTCATACTTACGTGATGGTACCCGCTCTTTAGATCAATCTTGGAGAAGAGTGTTGATAAGGCCCCGACACTAGCTCAAGTATCACTCTGATATGAACACGTGGAGGAACCCGAGGACTAACTTGAGGAAGAGAAGAACTACGAAGCTCCTACCATAGCACTGAGAGTTATGAAGAGGAACATCACAAGCGTCTACAGGACAAGATTCAATGCATACATACAAGGAGCTCTAAGATGCGAGGAGAGCACCTGAGGGCACCCGAGAGATACCGATAGACCTTAGCGCGAGAACAGTGAGACTAGAAAACTCTTGGGAGCGTCCTTTTTTTGGAAGGCATAAGTTTAATATCTTCACTATTTCGTTGAACTGAAGACACCCTTAAGCCGTCAAGGTATTGTACTCTTTTTCTCCACCTCGGGATTTTTCCACATGGTTTACCGAGGGGGTTTTTAATGAGGCAAGATCTCTTGATGCATCATATTCTTTACCATTGTTTATCTTTCTTGGAAATCCCTATGACGAAATAAGGTAAACAAGGGATGTGATCCTATCTACCAAGATGATATTTATCTAATTAAAGCCTTCTTCTCTTTTCCTAAAAACGGTTTAAGTATGTTTTGGTGTTATAAGAGGTCCAAATTAGGTGAATGTTAGAATATTTTGACCAAGTTGTAATTCCTATAAGACCAGACCTAGAAGATATGTGAAAAAGCCTCTAAAAACTCTTGTAATGGATTAAACCGCTTTTACACAAAAACTTGAGAAACTTTTTCTCCTTTTTTATTGAGAGATTCAAGGTTATTCTTCACTCCTCGATTCCTAGCTAAGAGTGGGGTGCGTTGTATCAAGAGATTGTCACTCCTCTTGTGGTTCACGCTTCAACCCACCTTCTATCATTCCCATAGTTAATCCTAGGTCGAGTATCTCCTCGGGTTTAAACCACCTCTTCCGCTTAGTTCTATCCTTTTTACCGAGTAGTTAGATCGAGCATTTCTCTTCTTCTCAGTCCTATTCATACAGTCTATTCCCTAAAACGAGCTTGATATTCTAGCAACCGGTGCCACATCATGTTTTGAATGGGGTTTTCCATTCACCACCCTCCTTCATACTTACTTGAGTGTACCAGCTCTTTAGATCAATCTTGGAGAAGAGTGTTGATGAGGCCCCGGCACTAGCTCAAGCATCACTTTGAGAAGAACACGTGGAGGAACCCGAGGACTAACTTGAGGAAGAGAAGAACTACGAAGCTCCTACCATAGAACTGAGGATTATGAAGAGGAACATCACAAGCGTCTATATGACAAGATTTAATGCATACATACATGGAGCTCTATGATGCGAGGAGAGCACCTGAGGGCACCCGAGAGATACCGATAGACCTTAGCGCGAGAACAGTGAGACTAGAAAACTCTTGGGAGCTGAAGTTTTTTGGAAGGCATGAGTTTAGTATCTTCACTATTTCCTTGAAGTGAAGACACCCTTAAGCCGTCAAGGTATTGTACTCTTTTACTCCACCTCGGGATTTTTCCACATGGTTTACCGAGGGGGTTTTTCCTGAGGCAAGATCTCTTGATGCATCACATTCTTTACCATTGTTTATCTTTCTTGGAAATCCCTATGACGAAATAAGGTAAACAAGGGATGTGATCCTATCTACCAAGATGACATTTATCTAATTAAAGTCTTCTTCTCTTTTCCTAAAAACGGTTTAAGTATGTTTTGGTGTTATAAGAGGTCCAAATTAGGTGAATGTTAGAATATTTGGACCAAGTTGTAATTCCTATAAGACCAGACCTAGAGGATATGTGAAAAAGCCTCTAAAAACTCTTGTAATGGATTAAACCGCTTTTACACAAAAACTTGAGAAACTTTTTCTCCTTTTTTCTAGAGAGATTCAAGGTTATTCTTCACTCCTCGATTCCTAGCTCAGAGTGGGGTGCGTTGTATCAAGAGATTGTCACTCCTCTTGTGGTTCACGCTTCAACCCACCTTCTATCAATCCCATAGTTAATCCTAGGTCGAGTATCTCCTCGGGTTTAAACCACCTCTTCCGCTTAGGTCCATCCTTTTTACCGAGTAGTTAGATCGAGCATTTCTCTTATTCTCAGTCCTATTTATACAGTCTATTCCCTAAGATGAGCTTGATATCTTAGCAACCGGTGCCACATCATGTTTTTAATGGGGTTTTCCATTCACCACCCTCTTTCATACTTACGTGATGGTACCCGCTCTTTAGATCAATCTTGGAGAAGATTGTTGATAAGGCCCCGACACTAGCTCAAGTATCACTCTGATATGAACACGTGGAGGAACCCGAGGACTAACTTGAGGAAGAGAAGAACTACGAAGCTCCTACCATAGCACTGAGAGTTATGAAGAGGAACATCACAAGCGTCTACAGGACAAGATTCAATGCATACATACAAGGAGCTCTAAGATGCGAGGAGAGCACCTGAGGGCACCCGAGAGATACCGATAGACCTTAGCGCGAGAACAGTGAGACTAGAAAACTCTTGGGAGCGTCCTTTTTTTGGAAGGCATAAGTTTAATATCTTCACTATTTCGTTGAACTGAAGACACCCTTAAGCCGTCAAGGTATTGTACTCTTTTTCTCCACCTCGGGATTTTTCCACATGGTTTACCGAGGGGGTTTTTAATGAGGCAAGATCTCTTGATGCATCACATTCTTTACCATTGTTTATCTTTCTTGGAAATCCCTATGACGAAATAAGGTAAACAAAAGATGTGATCCTATCTACCAAGATGATATTTATCTAATTAAAGTCTTCTTCTCTTTTCCTAAAAAAGGTTTAAGTATGTTTTGGTGTTATAAGAGGTCCAAATTAGGTGAATGTTAGAATATTTTGACCAAGTTGTAATTCGTATAAGACCAGACCTAGAGGATATGTGAAAAAGCCTCTAAAAACTCTTGTAATGGATTAAACCGCTTTTACACAAAAACTTGAGAAACTTTTTCTCCTTTTTTCTTGAGAGATTCAAGGTTATTCTTCACTCCTCGATTCCTAGCTCAGAGTGGGGTGCGTTGTATCAAGAGATTGTCACTCCTCTTGTGGTTCACGCTTCAACCCACCTTCTATCAATCCCATAGTTAATCCTAGGTCGAGTATCTCCTCGGGTTTAAACCACCTCTTCCGCTTAGTTCTATCCTTTTTACCGAGTAGTTAGATCGAGCATTTCTCTTCTTCTCAGTCCTATTCATACAGTCTATTCCCTAAAACGAGCTTGATATCCTAGCAACCGGTGCCACATCATGTTTTGAATGGGGTTTTCCATTCACCACCCTCCTTCATACTTACTTGATGGTACCAGCTCTTTAGATCAATCTTGGAGAAGAGTGTTGATGAGGCCCCGGCACTAGCTCAAGCATCACTCTGAGAAGAACACGTGGAGGAACCCGAGGACTAACTTGAGGAAGAGAAGAACTACGAAGCTCCTACCATAGAACTGAGGATTATGAAGAGGAACATCACAAGCGTCTATATGACAAGATTTAATGCATACATACATGGAGCTCTATGATGCGAGGAGAGCACCTGAGGGCACCCGAGAGATACCGATAGACCTTAGCGCGAGAACAGTGAGACTAGAAAACTCTTGGGAGCTGAAGTTTTTTGGAAGGCATGAGTTTAGTATCTTCACTATTTCCTTGAAGTGAAGACACCCTTAAGCCGTCAAGGTATTGTACTCTTTTACTCCACCTCGGGATTTTTCCACATGGTTTACCGAGGGGGTTTTTCCTGAGGCAAGATCTCTTGATGCATCACATTCTTTACCATTGTTTATCTTTCTTGGAAATCCCTATGACGAAATAAGGTAAACAAGGGATGTGATCCTATCTACCAAGATGACATTTATCTAATTAAAGTCTTCTTCTCTTTTCCTAAAAACGGTTTAAGTATGTTTTGGTGTTATAAGAGGTCCAAATTAGGTGAATGTTAGAATATTTGGACCAAGTTGTAATTCCTATAAGACCAGACCTAGAGGATATGTGAAAAAGCCTCTAAAAACTCTTGTAATGGATTAAACCGCTTTTACACAAAAACTTGAGAAACTTTTTCTCCTTTTTTCTAGAGAGATTCAAGGTTATTCTTCACTCCTCGATTCCTAGCTCAGAGTGGGGTGCGTTGTATCAAGAGATTGTCACTCCTCTTGTGGTTCACGCTTCAACCCACCTTCTATCAATCCCATAGTTAATCCTAGGTCGAGTATCTCCTCGGGTTTAAACCACCTCTTCCGCTTAGGTCCATCCTTTTTACCGAGTAGTTAGATCGAGCATTTCTCTTATTCTCAGTCCTATTTATACAGTCTATTCCCTAAGATGAGCTTGATATCTTAGCAACCGGTGCCACATCATGTTTTTAATGGGGTTTTCCATTCACCACCCTCTTTCATACTTACGTGATGGTACCCGCTCTTTAGATCAATCTTGGAGAAGAGTGTTGATAAGGCCCCGACACTAGCTCAAGTATCACTCTGATATGAACACGTGGAGGAACCCGAGGACTAACTTGAGGAAGAGAAGAACTACGAAGCTCCTACCATAGCACTGAGAGTTATGAAGAGGAACATCACAAGCGTCTACAGGACAAGATTCAATGCATACATACAAGGAGCTCTAAGATGCGAGGAGAGCACCTGAGGGCACCCGAGAGATACCGATAGACCTTAGCGCGAGAACAGTGAGACTAGAAAACTCTTGGGAGCGTCCTTTTTTTGGAAGGCATAAGTTTAATATCTTCACTATTTCGTTGAACTGAAGACACCCTTAAGCCGTCAAGGTATTGTACTCTTTTTCTCCACCTCGGGATTTTTCCACATGGTTTACCGAGGGGGTTTTTAATGAGGCAAGATCTCTTGATGCATCATATTCTTTACCATTGTTTATCTTTCTTGGAAATCCCTATGACGAAATAAGGTAAACAAGGGATGTGATCCTATCTACCAAGATGATATTTATCTAATTAAAGCCTTCTTCTCTTTTCCTAAAAACGGTTTAAGTATGTTTTGGTGTTATAAGAGGTCCAAATTAGGTGAATGTTAGAATATTTTGACCAAGTTGTAATTCCTATAAGACCAGACCTAGAAGATATGTGAAAAAGCCTCTAAAAACTCTTGTAATGGATTAAACCGCTTTTACACAAAAACTTGAGAAACTTTTTCTCCTTTTTTATTGAGAGATTCAAGGTTATTCTTCACTCCTCGATTCCTAGCTAAGAGTGGGGTGCGTTGTATCAAGAGATTGTCACTCCTCTTGTGGTTCACGCTTCAACCCACCTTCTATCATTCCCATAGTTAATCCTAGGTCGAGTATCTCCTCGGGTTTAAACCACCTCTTCCGCTTAGTTCTATCCTTTTTACCGAGTAGTTAGATCGAGCATTTCTCTTCTTCTCAGTCCTATTCATACAGTCTATTCCCTAAAACGAGCTTGATATTCTAGCAACCGGTGCCACATCATGTTTTGAATGGGGTTTTCCATTCACCACCCTCCTTCATACTTACTTGAGTGTACCAGCTCTTTAGATCAATCTTGGAGAAGAGTGTTGATGAGGCCCCGGCACTAGCTCAAGCATCACTTTGAGAAGAACACGTGGAGGAACCCGAGGACTAACTTGAGGAAGAGAAGAACTACGAAGCTCCTACCATAGAACTGAGGATTATGAAGAGGAACATCACAAGCGTCTATATGACAAGATTTAATGCATACATACATGGAGCTCTATGATGCGAGGAGAG
Source organism: Cardamine chenopodiifolia (assembly GCA_963922655.1). Taxonomy (NCBI): domain Eukaryota; kingdom Viridiplantae; phylum Streptophyta; class Magnoliopsida; order Brassicales; family Brassicaceae; genus Cardamine; species Cardamine chenopodiifolia. The sequence continues at coordinate 7,854,047 of OZ000476.1, read as the reverse complement.
CACCTGAGGGCACCCGAGAGATACCGATAGACCTTAGCGCGAGAACAGTGAGACTAGAAAACTCTTGGGAGCTGAAGTTTTTTGGAAGGCATGAGTTTAGTATCTTCACTATTTCCTTGAAGTGAAGACACCCTTAAGCCGTCAAGGTATTGTACTCTTTTACTCCACCTCGGGATTTTTCCACATGGTTTACCGAGGGGGTTTTTCCTGAGGCAAGATCTCTTGATGCATCACATTCTTTACCATTGTTTATCTTTCTTGGAAATCCCTATGACGAAATAAGGTAAACAAGGGATGTGATCCTATCTACCAAGATGACATTTATCTAATTAAAGTCTTCTTCTCTTTTCCTAAAAACGGTTTAAGTATGTTTTGGTGTTATAAGAGGTCCAAATTAGGTGAATGTTAGAATATTTGGACCAAGTTGTAATTCCTATAAGACCAGACCTAGAGGATATGTGAAAAAGCCTCTAAAAACTCTTGTAATGGATTAAACCGCTTTTACACAAAAACTTGAGAAACTTTTTCTCCTTTTTTCTAGAGAGATTCAAGGTTATTCTTCACTCCTCGATTCCTAGCTCAGAGTGGGGTGCGTTGTATCAAGAGATTGTCACTCCTCTTGTGGTTCACGCTTCAACCCACCTTCTATCAATCCCATAGTTAATCCTAGGTCGAGTATCTCCTCGGGTTTAAACCACCTCTTCCGCTTAGGTCCATCCTTTTTACCGAGTAGTTAGATCGAGCATTTCTCTTATTCTCAGTCCTATTTATACAGTCTATTCCCTAAGATGAGCTTGATATCTTAGCAACCGGTGCCACATCATGTTTTTAATGGGGTTTTCCATTCACCACCCTCTTTCATACTTACGTGATGGTACCCGCTCTTTAGATCAATCTTGGAGAAGATTGTTGATAAGGCCCCGACACTAGCTCAAGTATCACTCTGATATGAACACGTGGAGGAACCCGAGGACTAACTTGAGGAAGAGAAGAACTACGAAGCTCCTACCATAGCACTGAGAGTTATGAAGAGGAACATCACAAGCGTCTACAGGACAAGATTCAATGCATACATACAAGGAGCTCTAAGATGCGAGGAGAGCACCTGAGGGCACCCGAGAGATACCGATAGACCTTAGCGCGAGAACAGTGAGACTAGAAAACTCTTGGGAGCGTCCTTTTTTTGGAAGGCATAAGTTTAATATCTTCACTATTTCGTTGAACTGAAGACACCCTTAAGCCGTCAAGGTATTGTACTCTTTTTCTCCACCTCGGGATTTTTCCACATGGTTTACCGAGGGGGTTTTTAATGAGGCAAGATCTCTTGATGCATCACATTCTTTACCATTGTTTATCTTTCTTGGAAATCCCTATGACGAAATAAGGTAAACAAAAGATGTGATCCTATCTACCAAGATGATATTTATCTAATTAAAGTCTTCTTCTCTTTTCCTAAAAAAGGTTTAAGTATGTTTTGGTGTTATAAGAGGTCCAAATTAGGTGAATGTTAGAATATTTTGACCAAGTTGTAATTCGTATAAGACCAGACCTAGAGGATATGTGAAAAAGCCTCTAAAAACTCTTGTAATGGATTAAACCGCTTTTACACAAAAACTTGAGAAACTTTTTCTCCTTTTTTCTTGAGAGATTCAAGGTTATTCTTCACTCCTCGATTCCTAGCTCAGAGTGGGGTGCGTTGTATCAAGAGATTGTCACTCCTCTTGTGGTTCACGCTTCAACCCACCTTCTATCAATCCCATAGTTAATCCTAGGTCGAGTATCTCCTCGGGTTTAAACCACCTCTTCCGCTTAGTTCTATCCTTTTTACCGAGTAGTTAGATCGAGCATTTCTCTTCTTCTCAGTCCTATTCATACAGTCTATTCCCTAAAACGAGCTTGATATCCTAGCAACCGGTGCCACATCATGTTTTGAATGGGGTTTTCCATTCACCACCCTCCTTCATACTTACTTGATGGTACCAGCTCTTTAGATCAATCTTGGAGAAGAGTGTTGATGAGGCCCCGGCACTAGCTCAAGCATCACTCTGAGAAGAACACGTGGAGGAACCCGAGGACTAACTTGAGGAAGAGAAGAACTACGAAGCTCCTACCATAGAACTGAGGATTATGAAGAGGAACATCACAAGCGTCTATATGACAAGATTTAATGCATACATACATGGAGCTCTATGATGCGAGGAGAGCACCTGAGGGCACCCGAGAGATACCGATAGACATTAGCGCGAGAATAGTAAGACTAGAAAACTCTTGGGAGCTGAAGTTTTTTGGAAGGCATGAGTTTAGTATCTTCACTATTTCGTTGAAGTGAAGACACCCTTAAGCCGTCAAGGTATTGTACTCTTTTTCTCCACCTCGGGATTTTTCCACATGGTTTACCGAGGGGGTTTTTAATGAGGCAATATCTCTTGATGCATCACATTCTTTACCATTGTTTATCTTTCTTGGAAATCCCTATGACGAAATAAGGTAAACAAGGGATGTGATCCTATTGACCAAGATGACATTTATCTAATTAAAGTCTTCTTCTCTTTTCTTAAAAACAGTTTAAGTATGTTTTGGTGTTATAAGCGGTCCAAATTAGGTGAATGTTAGAATATTTAGACCAAGTTGTAATTCCTATAAGACCAGACCTAGAGGATATGTGAAAAAGCCTCTAAAAACTCTTGTAATGGATTAAACCGCTTTTACACAAAAACTTGAGAAACTTTTTCTCCTTTTTTCTTGAGAGATTCAAGGTCATTCTTTACACCTCGATTCCTAGCTCAGAGTGGGGTGCGTTGTATCAAGAGGTTGTCACTCCTCTTGTGGTTCACGCTTCAACCCACCTTCTATCAATCCCATAGTTAATCCTAGGTCGAGTATCTCCTCGGGTTTAAACCACCTCTTCCGCTTAGTTCTATCCTTTTTACCGAGTAGTTAGATCGAGCATTTCTCTTCTTCTCAGTCCTATTCATACAGTCTATTCCCTAAAACGAGCATGATATCCTAGCAACCGGTGCCACATCATGTTTTGAATGGGGTTTTCCATTCACCACCCTCCTTCATACTTACTTGATGGTACCAGCTCTTTAGATCAATCTTGGAGAAGAGTGTTGATGAGGCCCCGGCACTAGCTCAAGCATCACTCTGAGATGAACACGTGGAGGAATCCGAGGACTAACTTGAGGAAGAGAAGAACTACGAAGCTTCTACCATAGCACTGAGGATTATGAAGAGGAACATCACAAGCGTCTACAGGACAAGATTCAATGCATACATACAAGGAGCTCTAAGATGCGAGGAGAGCACCTGAGGGCAACCGAGAGATACCGATAGACCTTAGCGAGAACAGTGAGAATAGAAAACGCTTGGGAGCGTCCTTTTTTTGGAAGGCATGAGTTTAGTATCTTCACTATTTCGTTGAAGTGAAGACACCCTTAAGCCGTCAAGGTATTGTACTCTTTTTCTCCACCTCGGGATTTTTCCACTTGGTTTACCGAGGGGGTTTTTACTGAGGCAATATCTATTGATGCATCACATTCTTTACCATTGTTTATCTTTCTTGGAAATCCCTATGACGAAATAAGGTAAACAAGGGATGTGATCCTATCTACCAAGATGACATTTATCTAATTAAAGTCTTCTTCTCTTTCCCTAAAAACGGTTTAAGTATGTTTTGGTGTTATAAGAGGTCCAAATTAGGTGAATGTTAGAATATTTGGATCAAGTTGTAATTCCTATAAGACCATACCTAGAGGATATGTGAAAAAGCCTCTAAAAACTCTTGTAATGGATTAAACCGCTTTTACACAAAAACTTGAGAAACTTTTTCTCCTTTTTTCTTGAGAGATTCAAGGTTATTCTTCACTCCTCGATTCCTAGCTCAGAGTGGGGTGCGTTGTATCAAGAGATTGTCACTCCTCTTGTGGTTCACGCTTCAACCCACCTTCTATCAATCCCATAGTTAATCCTAGGTCGAGTATCTCCTCGGGTTTAAACCACCTCTTCCGCTTAGGTCCATCCTTTTTACCGAGTAGTTAGATCGAGCATTTCTCTTCTTCTCAGTCCTATTTATACAGTCTATTCCCAAAGACGAGATTGATATCTTAGCAACCGGTGCCACATCATGTTTTGAATGGGGTTTTCCATTCACCACCCTCTTTCATACTTACGTGATGGTACCCGCTCTTTAGATCAATCTTGGAGAAGAGTGTTCATAAGGCCCCGACACTAGCTCAAGTATCACTCTGATATGAACACGTGGAGGAACCCGAGGACTAACTTGAGGAAGAGAAGAACTACGAAGCTCCTACCATAGCACTGAGAGTTATGAAGAGGAACATCACAAGCGTCTAAAGGACAAGATTCAATGCATACATACAAGGAGCTCTAAGATGCGAGGAGAGCACCTGAGGGCACCCGAGAGATACCGATAGACCTTAGCGCGAGAACAGTGAGACTAGAAAACTCTTGGGAGCGTCCTTTTTTTGGAAGGAATAAGTTTAATATCTTCACTATTTCGTTGAACTGAAGACACCCTTAAGCCGTCAAGGTATTGTACTCTTTTTCTCCACCTCGGGATTTTTCCACATGGTTTACCGAGGGGGTTTTTAATGAGGCAAGATCTCTTGATGCATCACATTCTTTACCATTGTTTATCTTTCTTGGAAATCCCTATGACGAAATAAGGTAAACAAGGGATGTGATCCTATCTACCAAGATGATATTTATCTAATTAAAGCCTTCTTCTCTTTTCCTAAAAACGGTTTAAGTATGTTTTGGTGTTATAAGAGGTCCAAATTAGGTGAATGTTAGAATATTTTGACCAAGTTGTAATTCCTATAAGACCAGACCTAGAGGATATGTGAAAAAGCCTCTAAAAACTCTTGTAATGGATTAAACCGCTTTTACACAAAAACTTGAGAAACTTTTTCTCCTTTTTTCTTGAGAGATTCAAGGTTATTCTTCACTCCTCGATTCCTAGCTAAGAGTGGGGTGCGTTGTATCAAGAGATTGTCACTCCTCTTGTGGTTCACGCTTCAACCCACCTTCTATCATTCCCATAGTTAATCCTAGGTCGAGTATCTCCTCAGGTTTAAACCACCTCTTCCGCTTAGTTCTATCCTTTTTACCGAGTAGTTAGATCGAGCATTTCTCTTCTTCTCAGTCCTATTCATACAGTCTATTCCCTAAAACGAGCTTGATATCCTAGCAACCGGTGCCACATCATGTTTTGAATGGGGTTTTCCATTCACCACCCTCCTTCATACTTACTTGATGGTACCAGCTCTTTAGATCAATCTTGGAGAAGAGTGTTGATGAGGCCCCGGCACTAGCTCAAGCATCACTCTGAGAAGAACACGTGGAGGAACCCGAGGACTAACTTGAGGAAGAGAAGAACTACGAATCTCCTACCATAGAACTGAGGATTATGAAGAGGAACATCACAAGCGTCTATATGACAAGATTTAATGCATACATACATGGAGCTCTATGATGCGAGGAGAGCACCTGAGGGCACCCGAGAGATACCGATAGACCTTAGCGCGAGAACAGTGAGACTAGAAAACTCTTGGGAGCTGAAGTTTTTTGGAAGGCATGAGTTTAGTATCTTCACTATTTCCTTGAAGTGAAGACACCCTTAAGCCGTCAAGGTATTGTACTCTTTTACTCCACCTCGGGATTTTTCCACATGGTTTACCGAGGGGGTTTTTACTGAGGCAAGATCTCTTGATGCATCACATTCTTTACCATTGTTTATCTTTCTTGGAAATCCCTATGACGAAATAAGGTAAACAAGGGATGTGATCCTATCTACCAAGATGACATTTATCTAATTAAAGTCTTCTTCTCTTTTCCTAAAAACGGTTTAAGTATGTTTTGGTGTTATAAGAGGTCCAAATTAGGTGAATGTTAGAATATTTGGACCAAGTTGTAATTCCTATAAGACCAGACCTAGAGGATATGTGAAAAAGCCTCTAAAAACTCTTGTAATGGATTAAACCGCTTTTACACAAAAACTTGAGAAACTTTTTCTCCTTTTTTCTAGAGAGATTCAAGGTTATTCTTCACTCCTCGATTCCTAGCTCAGAGTGGGGTGCGTTGTATCAAGAGATTGTCACTCCTCTTGTGGTTCACGCTTCAACCCACCTTCTATCAATCCCATAGTTAATCCTAGGTCGAGTATCTCCTCGGGTTTAAACCACCTCTTCCGCTTAGGTCCATCCTTTTTACCGAGTAGTTAGATCGAGCATTTCTCTTATTCTCAGTCCTATTTATACAGTCTATTCCCTAAGATGAGCTTGATATCTTAGCAACCGGTGCCACATCATGTTTTGAATGGGGTTTTCCATTCACCACCCTCTTTCATACTTACGTGATGGTACCCGCTCTTTAGATCAATCTTGGAGAAGAGTGTTGATAAGGCCCCGACACTAGCTCAAGTATCACTCTGATATGAACACGTGGAGGAACCCGAGGACTAACTTGAGGAAGAGAAGAACTACGAAACTCCTACCATAGCACTGAGAGTTATGAAGAGGAACATCACAAGCGTCTACAGGACAAGATTCAATGCATACATACAAGGAGCTCTAAGATGCGAGGAGAGCACCTGAGGGCACCCAAGAGATACCGATAGACCTTAGCGCGAGAACAGTGAGACTAGAAAACTCTTGGGAGCGTCCTTTTTTTGGAAGGCATAAGTTTAATATCTTCACTATTTCGTTGAACTGAAGACACCCTTAAGCCGTCAAGGTATTGTACTCTTTTTCTCCACCTCGGGATTTTTCCACATGGTTTACCGAGGGGGTTTTTAATGAGGCAAGATCTCTTGATGCATCACATTCTTTACCATTGTTTATCTTTCTTGGAAATCCCTATGACGAAATAAGGTAAACAAGGGATGTGATCCTATCTACCAAGATGATATTTATCTAATTAAAGTCTTCTTCTCTTTTCTTAAAAACGGTTTAAGTATGTTTTCGTGTTATAAGAGGTCCAAATTAGGTGAATGTTAGAATATTTAGACCAAGTTGTAATTCGTATAAGACCAGACCTAGAGGATATGTGAAAAAGCCTCTAAAAACTCTTGTAATGGATTAAACCGCTTTTACACAAAAACTTGAGAAACTTTTTCTCCTTTTTTCTTGAGAGATTCAAGGTTATTCTTCACACCTCGATTCCTAGCTCAGAGTGGGGTGCGTTGTATCAAGAGATTGTCACTCCTCTTGTGGTTCACGCTTCAACCCACCTTCTATCAATCCCATAGTTAATCCTAGGTCGAGTATCTCCTCGGGTTTAAACCACTTCTTCCGCTTAGTTCCATCCTTTTTACCGAGTAGTTAAATCGAGCATTTCTCTTCTTCTCAGTCCTATTCATACAGTCTATTCCCTAAGACGAGCTTGATATCTTAACAACCGTTGCCACATCATGTTTTGAATGGAGTTTTCCATTCACCACCCTCCTTCATACTTACTTGATGGTACCCGCTCTTTAGATCAATCTTAGAGAAGAGTGTTGATGAGGCCCCGGCACTAGCTCAAGCATCACTCTGAGAAGAACACGTGGAGGAACCCGAGGACTAACTTGAGGAAGAGAAGAACTACGAAGCTCCTACCATAGCACTGAGGATTATGAAGAGGAATATCACAAGCGTCTACAGGACAAGATTCAATGCATACATACAAGGCGCTCTAAGATGCGAGGAGAGCACCTGAGGGCACCCGAGAGATACCGATAGACCTTAGCGCGATAACAATGAGCCTAGAAAACTCTTGGGAGCTGAAGTTTTTTGGAAGGCATGAGTTTAGTATCTTCACTATTTCGTTGAAGTGAAGACACCCTTAAGCCATCAAGGTATTGTATTCTTTTTCTCCACCTCGGGATTTTTCCAAATGGTTTACCGAGGGGGTTTTTACTGAGGCAAGATCTCTTGATGCATCACATTCTTTACCATTGTTTATCTTTCTTGGAAATCCCTATGACGAAATAAGGTAAACAAGGGATGTGATCCTATCTACCAAGATGACATTTATCTAATTAAAGTCTTCTTCTCTTCCTCTCAAGCCAATTCATACAGTCTATTCCCTAAGACGAGCTTGATATCTTGGCAACCGGTGCCACATCATGTTTTGAATGGGGTTTTCCATTCACCACCCTCCTTCATACTTACTTGATGGTGTTGAGAATATGGATGTGAAGGTCTGTGCACGTGAAAGGAGAGGGGACAATATCAAAGGGAAAGAGTTAGCATGTATAGCAAGTGTGTTGGAATATGGTGAAAGCTCAGGAGTAAAAGGAGAAGGTATACCATGCATTGCACATGAAATAAAGCACCAATGAGTAGCTAAGATCAACTAAATAGAGACCAAACAAGAAGTGGAGAAGGAACTGAATTGGTTAGAAGCAGACCAGTTTTTTCTCACTCAGCACAAGTGGAGCAAGTTGCAAAGAGGAGTAGGTGGGAGCAGTTGGGAGAAGCATGGCTCGCCTATACTTGTGTAGAGGTGTTGGTGAGATATTTTTCACTCAATAATTCATGTAAATCGTGCATATATGTGTATGGGATTGTAAGGAAACATTACACACGAAATTATAAACTTCTATTCATCATCTTCATCACTCCTATCTTCTAATCTTCCTCCCTTAAAATCATCTTCATATCCTCTAAAAACTGGATGGTATCAGAGCACTTAAGGTCCTAAACAAGATCATAAACTCATTCATATCTCTCAAACATTTCAAATCACTCTGTTTTTTTTTTCTGTTTCGTGTGTACTATTCACCAAAAATTTCAAGTCATGGAAAGCTCCAAGAATATAGTTCTACCAGTTATTCTCAAGGGGAATAACTATATTTTGTGGTCAAGGACCACAAAGACAGTCTTAAGAGGAAGAGGGCTGTGGGAGTATGTTGATAGCTTGGTGGGAAATGCTGAAGAAGGAAGGGCTGAAGAGGGCAGTATGATGGAGAGGAAGCGGGAGCAAGAAGATGCTCAAGTCTTGGCTGCACTTCAAAGCTCCCTCGAGCCATCTATTCTGGCGGCCTATTCATACTGTGAGAACTCCAAGGAGCTGTGGGAGACACTCAAGGGAGTTTATGGAGACATCTCAAACATTTCAAGGATCTTTGAGGTGAAGAAGGTATTGAATGACCTTCAACAGAATGGGAAGGCGTTCAAGGACTTGTTTGGGGAGTTTAGAGGGTTGTGGGCAGAGCTGGAAATGCTTAGACCTACAACAAACGACCCAAAGGAGTTGAATGAGAGGAGAGAGCAGGATCAAGTGTTTGGTCTCTTACTCACACTTGATGACTCTTACAAGGGACTCATTCAGCATATCCTTCGATTTGACAAGCTTCCAACATTAAATGAAGTGTGTCAACAAGTTCAGAAAGAGGAAGGTGCTAGAGTGTTGTTTAAACCCGCTAGTGAGATGGCGCATGTGGTGCAAAGAAGTTTTGGGCATGGAGAAAGGAGAGCTGTTGAGTGTTGCCATTGTAGGATGAAAGGGCACACTAAGGAGAAGTGTTGGAGACTTTACTCGCACTTGAAACCAGCCCGGCTAAGAGGAAATGGCCAGGGAAGCAGTCAAGGCTCTAGGAACTTTGCGGGTGTAACTAGCATGGAAGGAGACCAATTGGTGAGGAAAAGCGATTTGGAGGGCCTCATCAAGAGTATCTCAAAGCTAGCGGAATCTGGTAAGGGTTTCTTTACCTCTAAGGCTAAGAGAAACGTGATAAAGATTCTGGAGCAAGTCATAATATGATTTGTGATGCTAAGTTGCTGGAGAATGTAGAACCGCATAAGGGTAGTGTTAGGATAGCAAACGGGAAAGAAGTTCCAATAGAGGGGGTTGGGGACTTAGAGGTGTTTGGGAAGAGAACTAAAGCCCTATATATCCCAGAATTTACTTCGAATTTGCTATCGGTTCATAAGGCAACTAAGGACTTGAATTGTAAAGTTGTTTTTGGAGTTAATGGTGTTGAGTTTCAGGATAATGAAACCAAAGATGCGATCGGATCAGGGGGTGTGATAGATGGTCTGTACATATTGAATAAAAAGGATAAAGAGTTGAAAGCACTTGCGGTCAGTTCGGTTGGATCAAGCCCTTTATGGCATTCTCGCCTTGGTCACCCAAGTCACAAGGTGCTCAGCATGGTCTTGCCCAACCATTCAGTACCCAAGGAGGCGTGTGAAGCATGTATTTTGGGGAAGCATTGTAGGAAAGTGTTTCCAGAATCTACTACTATGTATAAGAAGTCTTTTGAGTTAATACACTCTGATGTATGGTCTGCTCCGTGTACTTCAAGAGATCAATATAAGTACTTTGTTTCCTTCATCGATCAAAAATCAAAGTATACATGGGTAACATTGATGCGCTCTAAGGATCAAGTGCTTGAATCATTTCAGAACTTCTATAACTATGTGCTCAATCAGTATGATACCAAGATTAAGATACTAAGAAGTGATAATGGCGGAGAATACATGAGCATACAGTTTAGGGAGTTTGTGAATGAGAAAGGGATAGTACATCAGACAACTTGCGCCTATACACCTCAACAAAATGGGATAGCAGAGAGGAAGAATAGACATTTGTTAGAAGTGGCTAGGAGCATGATGTTTGATAGGGGAGTTCCTAAGAATCTGTGGGGAGATGCAGTGATGGCGGCAGCTTACTTAATCAACCGCATACCCACTGAAAGCTTGAGTTACAAGTCACCATTTGAAGTTTTGAATGGTGTGAAGCCGAGTATTAGTCACTTGAGAGTCTTTGGGTGTAGATGCTATGTCCTTGTTCCAGAGGCACAAAGAAATAAGTTAGAGCCAAAGAGTATTAAGTGTGTGTTTGTGGGATACTCAAGTACTCAAAAAGGATACAAATGTCTTAACCCGGAGACTAATAGAATGTATGTGTCAAGGGAGGTGCAATTTGAGGAAGAGTATGGTTACTTCGAAAAAAAGAAATGGGAAGACTTAGATGAGATTATGCACTCAAATGCAGATAGAGATCAAGTTCTAAGAAGCATTTGGGAAAGCATAGATGGCCGGGAGAGTGATGATAATGAGCAGAGGGGTGAAGAAGAAGTAGAAGAAAGTGAGCAGCTTCCGATAGTTCTGGATACTTTACCATTAGACTCAGAACTGGTAGAAGAAGAGGAGAGTACAAGAGGTGAGGGGGAGATAGAATCTGAAGAAGTGGAAGAAGTGCAAGCTCCTCAATTAAGAAGAAGCCAAAGGATAAGACACGGACCTGAAAATTGGAAAAATACTAGAGTGTATTACAATGGGATGGCTATGGCTTATCAAGATCACATGGGAACTGATGTTGTGCTTGGGACAAGAGAGGGATGTACTGGGCGTACGGCAGGCTTAGATCCTGATCCTATAGGCGACAGCGTCTCCTTCTTGTCCCTTAAGCATAACACCGCACAAGAAGAGAAGATAGCCATAAGATATCCTATTGAAGAATACTACTCGGTTTCTAATACTCCAGCTGATCATCAGGCATTTCTGAGCACTATTGATAGAAAAGTACCTAATTCTTATGAGGAAGCAAGCATGGACAAGTTATGGGTTGATGCCATGAGGGAAGAGATTGCATCTATGTTGAGAAATAATACTTGGGACTTGACAAAATTGCCTAGTGGGAAGAAACTTGTGGGATGTAGATGGGTGTATACTATCAAATACAAGAGCAATGGTGAAATTGAGAGGTATAAAGCTAGACTAGTGGCAAAAGGATATACACAAGTATATGGAGAAGATTATACTGAAACTTTTGCTCCAGTAGCGAAGTTGCACTCGGTGAGGGTTCTACTATCCATTGCCATTAATCTGTCATGGAATTTGTGGCAAATGGATGTGAGAAACGCTTTCTTACAAGGGGATTTAGAAGAAGAAGTGTTTATGGAACTTCCAGAAGGTTATGGAGCAAGTTCAGATCAAGTGTGTAGATTAAAGAAGGCTATATACGGCTTGAAACAATCTCCTAGAGCTTGGTACCAACGGTTAAGCCGGTGCCTGTTGGAGAAAGGGTTTGTAAAATCTGAAGCGGATCACTCTCTCTTTACCAAAAGGAGCAAAAATGGGATAGTTGTGGTGCTTATCTACGTGGATGACATTATTGTTACGAGAAGTGATTGTGAGGAGATGAAACGGACTAAGGAGGATCTAAACTCTACGTTTGATATAAAAGACCTAGGAGAGCTCAAATACTTCCTAGGAATTGAGATGAGCAGAGAGGAAAAGGGAATGTTTATATCGCAAAGGAAGTATGTGATCGACTTACTAAAAGAAACTGGGAAGCTTGGGTGTAAACCGGCTAAGACTCCTATTTAAGAAGGTTACCAAGAAGAGAGCAACGTGGAGATATGGTCTGACATCAAGCAGTACCAAAGGTTAGTTGGTAAACTAATCTATTTGACCATAACAAGGCCAGATATTTGTTTTGCGGTGAATAAAGTAAGTCAACACATGCAAGCGCCAACAACACACCATTGGGGAATGATTGAAAGGATCTTGAGATATCTAAAAGGAAACTCAGGAAGAGGTATTTGGCTAGAGTGACATGGAAGAGCAGATGTAGAAGCGTTTTGTGATGCGGATTGGGCTGGGGATAGACAAGATAGAAAGTCTACAACCAGTTATTGTACATTCGTAGGTGGGAATCTTGTCACCTGGAGAAGCAAAAAAACAAAAGGTAATCTCTCTATCTAGTGCTGAAGCTGAGTATAGAGCAATGAGAGAAGCCACAAAAGAAATGATATGGCTGAAGGCGCTTCTACATGACTTGGGAGTTCAAGAAGACAAACCAATGACATTGTATTGTGATAACCAAGCAGCAATACACATAGCTTCAAACCCGGTGTTTCATGAAAGGACAAAACACATTGAGGTGGATTGTCATTTCATCCGAGACAAGATTCAGGAGGGAGTTGTGGTTCCCAAGTTTGTGAAGAGTGGAGAACAAATGGCGGATATATTTACAAAGGCTACTTCTTCACGCATCTGTGAATACATCCATGGCAAGATCGGCTAAATGGACCCCTACCAGCCTATCTTGAGGGGGAGTGTTGAGAATATGGATGTGAAGGTCTGTGCACGTGAAAGGAGAGGGGACAATATCAAAGGGAAAGAGTTAGCATGTATAGCAAGTGTGTTGGAATATGGTGAAAGCTCAGGAGTAAAAGGAGAAGGTATACCATGCATTGCACATGAAATAAAGCACCAATGAGTAGCTAAGATCAACTAAATAGAGACCAAACAAGAAGTGGAGAAGGAACTGAATTGGTTAGAAGCAGACCAGTTTTTTCTCACTCAGCACAAGTGGAGCAAGTTGCAAAGAGGAGTAGGTGGGAGCAGTTGGGAGAAGCATGGCTCGCCCATACTTGTGTAGAGGTGTTGGTGAGATATTTTTCACTCAATAATTCATGTAAATCGTGCATATATGTGTATGGGATTGTAAGGAAACATTACTCACGAAATTATAAACTTCTATTCATCATCTTCATCACTCCTATCTTCTAATCTTCCTCCCTTAAAATCATCTTCATATCCTCTAAAAACTACACTATCAATCCCATAGTTAATCCTAGGTCGAGTATCTCCTCGGGTTTAAACCACCTCTTCCGCTTAGGTCCATCCTTTTTACCGAGTAGTTAGATCGAGCATTTCTCTTCTTCTCAGTCCTATTCATACAGTCTATTCCCTAAGACGAGCTTGATATCTTAGCAACCGGTGCCACATCATGTTTTGAATGGGGTTTTCCATTCACCACCCTCTTTCATACTTACGTGACGGTACCCGCTCTTTAGATCAATCTTGGAGAAGAGTGTTGATAAGGCCCCGGCACTAGCTCAAGCATCACTCTGAGATGAACACGTGGTGGAACCCGAGGACTAACTTGAGGAAGAGAAGAACTACGAAGCTCCTACCATAGCACTGAGGATTATGAAGAGGAACATCACAAGCATCTACAGGACAAGATTCTATGCATACATACAAGGAGCTCTAAGATGCGAGGAGAGAACCTGAGGGCACCCGAGAGATACCGATAGACCTTAGCGCGAGAACACTGAGACTAGAAAACTCTTGGGAGCGTCCCTTTTTTGGAAGGCATGAGTTTAGTATCTTCACTATTTCGTTGAAGTGAAGACACCCTTAAGCCGTCAAGGTATTGTACTCTTTTTCTCCACCTCGGGATTTTTCCACATGGTTTACCGAGGGGGTTTTTACTGAGGCAAGATCTCTTGATGCATCACATTCTTTACCATTGTTTATCTTTCTTGTAAATCCCTATGACGAAATAAGGTAAACAAGGGATGTGATCCTATCTACCAAGATGACATTTATCTAATTAAAGTCTTCTTCTCTTTTCCTAAAAACGGTTTAAGTATGTTTTGGTGTTAAAAGAGGTCCAAATTAGGTGAATGTTAGAATATTTGGACCAAGTTGTAATTCGTATAAGACCAGACCAAGAGGTTATGTGAAAAAGCCTCTAAAAACTCTTATAATGGATTAAACCGCTTTTACACAAAAACTTGAGAAACTTTTTCTCCTTTTTTCATGAGAGATTCAAGGTTATTCTTCACTCCTTGATTCCTAGCTCGGAGTGGGGTGCGTTGTATCAAGAGATTTTCACTCCTCTTGTGGTTCACGCTTCAACACACCTTTTATCAATCCAAAAGTTAATCCTAGATCTTGTATCTCCTCGGGTTTAAACCACCTCTTCCACTTAGGTCCAGCCTTTTTACCGAGTAGTTAGATCGAGCATTTCTCTTCTTCTCAGTCCTATTTATAAAGTTTATTCCCTAAGACGAGCTTGATATCTTAGCAACCGGTGCCACATCATGTTTTGAAAGGGGTTTTCCATTCACAACCCTCTTTCATACTTACTTGATGGTACCCGCTCTTTAGATCAATCTTGGTGAAGAGTGTTGATAAGGCCCCGGCACTAGCTCAAGCATCACTCTGAGATGAACACGTGGAGGAACCCGAGGACTAACTTGAGGAAGAGAAGAACTACGAAGCTCCTACCATAGCACTGAGGATTATGAAGAGGAACATCACAAGCGTCTACATGACAAGATTTAATGCATACATACAAGGAGCTCTAAGATGCGAGGAGAGCACCTGAGGGCACCCGAGAGATACCGATAGACCTTAGCGCGATAACAGTGAGCCTAGAAAACTCTTGGGAGCTGAATTTTTTTGGAAGGCATGAGTTTAGTATCTTCACTATTTCGTTGAAGTGAAGACACCCTTAAGCCGTCAAGGTATTGTACTCTTTTTCTCCACCTCGGGATTTTTCCAAATGGTTTACCGGGGGGTTTTTACTGAGGCAAGATCTCTTGATGCATCACATTCTTTACCATTGTTTATCTTTCTTGGAAATCCCTATGACGAAATAAGGTAAACAAGGGATGTGATCCTATCTACCAAGATGACATTTATCTAATTAAAGACTTCTTCTCTTTTCCTAAAAACTGTTTAAGTATGTTTTGGTGTTATAAGAGGTCCAAATTAGGTGAATGTTAGAATATTTTGACCAAGTTGTAATTCGTATAAGACCAGACCTAGAGGATATGTGAAAAAGCCTCTAAAAACTCTTAAAATGGATTAAACCGCTTTTACACAAAAACTTGAGAAACTTTTTCTCCTTTTTTCTTGAGAGATTCAAGGTTATTCTTCACTCCTCGGTACCTAGCTCAGAGTGGGGTGCGTTGTACCAAGAGATTGTCACTCCTCTTGTGGTTCACGCTTCAACCCACCTTCTATCAATCCCATAGTTAATCCTAGGTCGAGTATCTCCTCGGGTTTAAACCACCTCTTCCGCTTAGGTCCATCCTTTTTACCGAGTAGTTAGATCGAGCATTTCTCTTCTTCTCAGTCCTATTTATACAGTCTATTCCCTAAGACGAGTTTGATATCTTAGCAACCGGTGCCACATCATGTTTTGAAAGGGGTTTTCCATTCACAACCCTCTTTCATACTTACTTGATGGTACCCGCTCTTTAGATCAATCTTGGTGAAGAGTGTTGATAAGGCCCCGGCACTAGCTCAAGCATCACTCTGAGATGAACAAGTGGAGGAACCCGAGGACTAACTTGAGGAAGAGAAGAACTACGAAGCTCCTACCATAGCACTCAGCATTATGAAGAGGAACATCACAAGTGTCTACATGAAAAGATTTAATGCATACATACAAGGAGCTCTAAGATGCGAGGAGAGCACCTGAGGGCACCCGAGAGATATCGATAGACCTTAGCGCGATAACAGTGAGCCTAGAAATCTCTTGGGAGCTGACTTTTTTTGGAAGGCATGAGTTTAGTATCTTCACTATTTCGTTGAAGTGAAGACACCCTTAAGCCGTCAAGGGATTGTACTTTTTTTCTCCACCTCGGGATTTTTCCAAATGGTTTACCGAGGGGGTTTTTACTGAGGCAAGATCTCTAGATGCATCACATTCTTTACCATTGTTTATCTTTCTTGGAAATCCCCATGACGAAATAATGTAAAAAAGGGATGTCATCCTATCTACCAAGATGACATTTATCTAATTAAAGTCTTCTTCTCTTTTACTAAAAACGGTTTAAGTATGTTTTGGTGTTATAAGAGGTCCAAATTAGGTGAATGTTAGAATATTTGGACCAAGTTGTAATTCGTATAAGACCAGACCTAGAGGATATGTGAAAAAGCCTCTAAAAACTCTTGTAATGGATTAAACCGCTTTTACACAAAAACTTGAGAAACTTTTTCTCCTTTTTTCTTGAGAGATTCAAGGTTATTCTTCACTCCTCGATTCCTAGCTAAGAGTGGGGTGCGTTGTACCAAGAGATTGTCACTCCTCTTGGGGTTCACGCTTCAACCCACCTTCTATCAATCCCATAGTTAATCCTAGGTCGAGTATCTCCTCGGATTTAAACCACCTCTTCCGCTTAGGTCCATCCTTTTTACCGAGTAGTTAGATCGAGCATTTCTCTTCTTCTCAGTCCTATTTATACAGTCTATTCCCTAAGACGAGTTTGATATCTTAGCAACCGGTGCCACATCATGTTTTGAAAGGGGTTTTCCATTCACAACCCTCTTTCATACTTACTTGATGGTACCCGCTCTTTAGATCAATCTTGGTGAAGAGTGTTGATAAGGCCCCGGCACTAGCTCAAGCATCACTCTGAGATGAACACGTGGAGGAACCCGAGGACTAACTTGAGGAAGAGAAGAACTACGAAGCTCCTACCATAGCACTAAGGATTATGAAGAGGAACATCACAAGCTTCTACATGACAAGATTTAATGCATACATACAAGGAGCTCTAAGATGCGAGGAGAGCACCTGAGGGCACCCGAGAGATACCGATAGACCTTAGCGCGATAACAGTGAGCCAAGAAAACTCTTGGGAGCTGACTTTTTTTGGAAGGCATGAGTTTAGTATCTTCACTATTTCGTTGAAGTGAAGACACCCATAAGCCGTCAAGGTATTGTACTCTTTTTCTCCACCTCGGGATTTTTCCAAATGGTTTACCGGGGGGGTTTTTACTCAGGCAAGATCTCTTGATGCATCACATTCTTTACCATTGTTTATCTTTCTTGGAAATCCCTATGACGAAATAAGGTAAACAAGGGATGTCATCCTATCTACCAAGATGACATTTATCCAATTAAAGTCTTCTTCTCTTTTCCTAAAAACGGTTTAAGTATGTTTTGGTGTTATAAGAGGTCCAAATTAGATGAATGTTAGAATATTTGGACCAAGTTGTAATTCGTATAAGACCAGACCTAGAGGATATGTGAAAAAGCCTCTAAAAACTCTTGTAATGGATTAACCCGCTTTTACACAAAAACTTGAGAAACTTTTTCTCCTTTTTACTTGAGAGATTCAAGGTTATTCTTCACTCCTCGATTCCTAGCTCAGAGTGGGGTGCGTTGTACCAAGAGATTGTCACTCCTCTTGTGGTTCACGCTTCAACCCACCTTCTATCAATCCCATAGTTAATCCTAGGTCGAGTATCTCCTCGGGTTTAAATCACCTCTTCCGCTTAGGTCCATCCTTTTTACCGAGTAGTTAGATCGAGCATTTCTCTTCTTCTCAGTCCTATTTATACAGTCTATTCCCTAAGACGAGTTTGATATCTTAGCAACCGGTGCCACATCATGTTTTGAAAGGGGTTTTCCATTCACAACCCTCTTTCATACTTACTTGATGGTACCCGCTCTTTAGATCAATCTTGGTGAAGAGTGTTGATAAGGCCCCGGCACTAGCTCAAGCATCACTCTGAGATGAACACGTGGAGGAACCCGAGGACTAACTTGAGGAAGAGAAGAACTACGAAGCTCCTACCATAGCACTGAGGATTATGAAGAGGAACATCACAAGCGTCTACATGACAAGATTTAATGCATACATACAAGGAGCTCTAATATGCGAGGAGAGCACCTGAGGGCACCCGAGAGATACCGATAGACCTTAGCGCGATAACAGTGAGCCTAGAAAACTCTTGGGAGCTGACTTTTTTTGGAAGGGATGAGTTTAGTATCTTCACTATTTCGTTGAAGTGAAGACACCCTTAAGCCGTCAAGGTATTTTACTCTTTTTCTCCACCTCGGGATTTTTCCAAATGGTTTACCGGGGGGGTTTTTACTGAGGCAAGATCTCTTGATGCATCACATTCTTTACCATTGTGTATCTTTCTTGGAAATCCCTATGACGAAATAAGGTAAACAAGGGATGTGATCCTATCTACCAAGATGACATTTATCTAATTAAAGTCTTCTTCTCTTTTCCTAAAAACGGTTTAAGTATGTTTTGGTGTTATAAGAGGTCCAAATTAGATGAATGTTAGAATATTTGGACCAAGTTGTAATTCGTATAAGACCAGACCTAGAGGATATGTGAAAAAGCCTCTAAAAACTCTTGTAATGGATTAACCCGCTTTTACACAAAAACTTGAGAAACTTTTTCTCCTTTTTACTTGAGAGATTCAAGGTTATTCTTCACTCCTCGATTCCTAGCTCAGAGTGGGGTGCGTTGTACCAAGAGATTGTCACTCCTCTTGTGGTTCACGCTTCAACCCACCTTCTATCAATCCCATAGTTAATCCTAGGTCGAGTATCTCCTCGGGTTTAAATCACCTCTTCCGCTTAGGTCCATCCTTTTTACCGAGTAGTTAGATCGAGCATTTCTCTTCTTCTCAGTCCTATTTATACAGTCTATTCCCTAAGACGAGTTTGATATCTTAGCAACCGGTGCCACATCATGTTTTGAAAGGGGTTTTCCATTCACAACCCTCTTTCATACTTACTTGATGGTACCCGCTCTTTAGATCAATCTTGGTGAAGAGTGTTGATAAGGCCCCGGCACTAGCTCAAGCATCACTCTGAGATGAACACGTGGAGGAACCCGAGGACTAACTTGAGGAAGAGAAGAACTACGAAGCTCCTACCATAGCACTGAGGATTATGAAGAGGAACATCACAAGCGTCTACATGACAAGATTTAATGCATACATACAAGGAGCTCTAATATGCGAGGAGAGCACCTGAGGGCACCCGAGAGATACCGATAGACCTTAGCGCGATAACAGTGAGCCTAGAAAACTCTTGGGAGCTGACTTTTTTTGGAAGGGATGAGTTTAGTATCTTCACTATTTCGTTGAAGTGAAGACACCCTTAAGCCGTCAAGGTATTTTACTCTTTTTCTCCACCTCGGGATTTTTCCAAATGGTTTACCGGGGGGGTTTTTACTGAGGCAAGATCTCTTGATGCATCACATTCTTTACCATTGTGTATCTTTCTTGGAAATCCCTATGACGAAATAAGGTAAACAAGGGATGTGATCCTATCTACCAAGATGACATTTATCTAATTAAAGTCTTCTTCTCTTTTCCTAAAAACGGTTTAAGTATGTTTTGGTGTTATAAGAGGTCCAAATTAGGTGAATGTTAGAATATTTGGACCAAGTTGTAATTCGTATAAGACCAGACCTAGAGGATATGTGAAAAAGCCTCTAAAAACTCTTGTAATGGATTAAACCGCTTTTACACAAAAACTTGAGAAACTTTTTTCTCCTTTTTTCTTGAGAGATTCAAGGTTATTCTTCACTCCTCGATTCCTAGCTAAGAGTGGGGTGCGTTGTACCAAGAGATTGTCACTCCTCTTGTGGTTCACGCTTCAACCCACCTTCTATCAATCCCACAGTTAATCCTAGGTCGAGTATCTCCTCGGGTTTAAATCACCTCTTCCGCTTAGGTCCATCCTTTTTACCGAGTAGTTAGATCGAGCATTTCTCTTCTTCTCAGTCCTATTTATACAGTCTATTCCCTAAGACGAGCTTGATATCTTAGCAACCAGTGCCACATCATGTTTTGAAAGGGGTTTTCCATTCACAACCCTCTTTCATACTTACTTGATGGTACCCGCTCTTTAGATCAATCTTGGTGAAGAGTGTTGATAAGGCCCCGGCACTAGCTCAAGCATCACTCTGAGATGAACACGTGGAGGAACCCGAGGACTAACTTGAGGAAGAGAAGAACTACGAAGCTCCTACCATAGCACTGAGGATTATGAAGAGGAACATCACAAGCGTCTACATGACAAGATTTAATGCATACATACAAGGAGCTCTAATATGCGAGGAGAGCACCTGAGGGCACCCGAGAGATACCGATAGACCTTAGCGCGATAACAGTGAGCCTAGAAAACTCTTGGGAGCTGACTTTTTTTGGAAGGCATGAGTTTAGTATCTTCACTATTTCGTTGAAGTGAAGACACCCTTAAGACGTCAAGGTATTGTACTCTTTTTCTCCACCTCGGGATTTTTCCACATAGTTTACCGAGGGGGTTTTTAATGAGGCAAGATCTCTTGATGCATCACATTCTTTACCATTGTTTATCTTTCTTGGAAATCCCTATGACGAAATAAGGTAAACAAGGGATGTGATCCTATCTACCAAGATGACATTTATCTAATTAAAGTCTTCTTCTCTTTTCCTAAAAACGGTTTAAGTATGTTTTGGTGTTATAAGAGGTCCAAATTAGGTGAATGTTAGAATATTTTGACCAAGTTGTAATTCGTATAAGACCAGACCTAGAGGATATGTGAAAAAGCCTCTAAAAACTCTTAAAATGGATTAAACCGCTTTTACACAAAAACTTGAGAAACTTTTTCTCCTTTTTTCTTGAGAGATTCAAGGTTATTCTTCACTCCTCGATTCCTAGCTCAGAGTGGGTTGCGTTGTATCAAGAGATTGTCACTCCTCTTGTGGTTCTCTATTCAACCCACCTTCTATCAATCCCATAGTTAATCCTAGGTCGAGTATCTCCTCGGGTTTAAACCACCTCTTCCGCTTAGTTCCATCCTTTTTACCAAGTAGTTAGATCGAACATTTCTCTTTTTCTTAGTTCTATTTATACAGTCTATTCCCTAAGACGAGCTTGATATCTTAGCAACCGGTGCCACATCATGTTTTGAATGGGGTTTTCCATTCACCACCCTCTTTCATACTTACTTGATGGTACCTGCTCTTTAGATCAATCTTGGAGAAGAGTGTTGATAAGGCCCCGACACTAGCTTAAGCATCACTCTGAGATGAAGACGTGGAGGAACCCGAGGACTAACTTGAGGAAGATAAGAACTACGAAGCTCCTACCATAGCACTGAGGATTATGAAGAGGAACATCACAAGCGTCTACAGGACAAGATTTAATGCATACATACAAGGAGCTCTAAGATGCGAGGAGAGCACCTGAGGGCACCCGAGAGATACCGATAGAACTTAGCGCGAGATCAGTGAGACTAGAAAACTCTTGGGAGCTGACTTTTTTTGGAAGGCATGAGTTTAGTATCTTCACTATTTCGTTGAAGTGAAGACACCCTTAAGCCGTCAAGGTATTGTACTCTTTTTCTCCACTTCGGGATTTTTCCACATGGTTTACCGAGGGGGTTTTTAATGAGGCAAGATCTCTTGACGCATCAAATTCTTTACCATTGTTTATCTTTCTTGGAAATCCCTATGACGAAATGAGGTAAACAAGGGATGTGATCCTATCTACCAAGATGACATTTATCTAATTAAAGTCTTCTTCTCTTTTCCTAAAAACGGTTTAAGTATGTTTTGGTGTTATAAGAGGTCCAAATTAGGTGAATGTTAGAATATTTTGACCAAGTTGTAATTCGTATACGACCAGACCTAGAGAATATGTGAAAAAGCCTCTAAAAACTCTTAAAATGGATTAAACCGCTTTTACACAAAAACTTGAGAAACTTTTTCTCCTTTTTTCTTGAGAGATTCAAGGTTATTCTTCACTCCTCGGTACCTAGCTCAGAGTGGGGTGCGTTGTATCAAGAGATTGTCACTCCTCTTGTGGTTCACGCTTCAACCCACCTTCTATCATTCCCATAGTTAATCCTAGGTTGAGTATCTCCTCGGGTTTAAACCACCTCTTCCGCTTAGTTCCATCCTTTTTACCAAGTAGTTAGATCGAGCATTTCTCTTTTTCTTAGTCCTATTTATACAGTCTATTCCCTAAGACGAGCTTCATATCTTAGCAACCGGTGCCACATCATGTTTTGAATGGGGTTTTCCATTCACCACCCTCTTTCATACTTACTTGACGGTACCCGCTCTTTAGATCAATCTTGGTGAAGAGTGTTGATAAGGCCCCGGCACTAGCTCAAGCATCACTCTGAGATGAACACGTGGAGGAACCCGAGGACTAACTTGAGGAAGAGAAGAACTACGAAGCTCCTACCATAGCACTCAGGATTATGAAGAGGAACATCACAAGTGTCTACATGACAAGATTTAATGCATACATACAAGGAGCTCTAAGATGCGAGGAGAGCACCTGAGGGCACCCGAGAGATATCGATAGACCTTAGCGCGATAACAGTGAGCCTAGAAAACTCTTGGGAGCTGACTTTTTTTGGAAGGCATGAGTTTAGTATCTTCACTATTTCGTTGAAGTGAAGACACCCTTAAGCCGTCAAGGTATTGTACTTTTTTTCTCCACCTCGGGATTTTTCCAAATGGTTTACCGAGGGGGTTTTTACTGAGGCAAGATCTCTTGATGCATCACATTCTTTACCATTGTTTATCTTTCTTGGAAATCCCTATGACGAAATAATGTAAAAAAGGGATGTGATCCTATCTACCAAGATGACATTTATCTAATTAAAGTCTTCTTCTCTTTTACTAAAAACGGTTTAAGTATGTTTTGGTGTTATAAGAGGTCCAAATTAGGTGAATGTTAGAATATTTGGACCAAGTTGTAATTCGTATAAGACCAGACCTAGAGGATATGTGAAAAAGCCTCTAAAAACTCTTGTAATGGATTAAACCGCTTTTACACGAAAACTTGAGAAACTTTTTCTCCTTTTTTCTTGAGAGATTCAAGGTTATTCTTCACTCCTCGATTCCTAGCTAAGAGTGGGGTGCGTTGTACCAAGAGATTGTCACTCCTCTTGTGGTTCACGCTTCAACCCACCTTCTATCAATCCCATAGTTAATCCTAGGTCGAGTATCTCCTCGGATTTAAACCACCTCTTCCTCTTAGGTCCATCCTTTTTACCAAGTAGTTAGATCGAACATTTCTCTTTTTCTTAGTTCTATTTATACAGTCTATTCCCTAAGACGAGTTTGATATCTTAGCAACCGGTGCCACATCATGTATTGAAAGGGGTTTTCCATTCACAACCCTCTTTCATACTTACTTGATGGTACCCGCTCTTTAGATCAATCTTGGTGAAGAGTGTTGATAAGGCCCCGGCACTAGCTCAAGCATCACTCTGAGATGAACACGTGGAGGAACCCGAGGACTAACTTGAGGAAGAGAAGAACTACGAAGCTCCTACCATAGCACTAAGGATTATGAAGAGGAACATCACAAGCTTCTACATGACAAGATTTAATGCATACATACAAGGAGCTCTAAGATGCGAGGAGAGCACCTGAGGGCACCCGAGAGATACCGATAGACCTTAGCACGATAACAGTGAGCCAAGAAAACTCTTGGGAGCTGACTTTTTTTGGAAGGCATGAGTTTAGTATCTTCACTATTTCGTTGAAGTGAAGACACCCTTAAGCCGTCAAGGTATTGTACTCTTTTTCTCCACTTCGGGATTTTTCCACATGGTTTACCGAGGGGGTTTTTAATGAGGCAAGATCTCTTGACGCATCAAATTCTTTACCATTGTTTATCTTTCTTGGAAATCCCTATGACGAAATGAGGTAAACAAGGGATGTGATCCTATCTACCAAGATGACATTTATCTAATTAAAGTCTTCTTCTCTTTTCCTAAAAACGGTTTAAGTATGTTTTGGTGTTATAAGAGGTCCAAATTAGGTGAATGTTAGAATATTTTGACCAAGTTGTAATTCGTATACGACCAGACCTAGAGAATATGTGAAAAAGCCTCTAAAAACTCTTAAAATGGATTAAACCGCTTTTACACAAAAACTTGAGAAACTTTTTCTCCTTTTTACTTGAGAGATTCAAGGTTATTCTTCACTCCTCGATTCCTAGCTCAGAGTGGGGTGCGTTGTACCAAGAGATTGTCACTCTTTTTGTGGTTCACGCTTCAACCCACCTTCTATCAATCCCATAGTTAATCCTAGGTCGAGTATCTCCTCGGGTTTAAATCACCTCTTCCGCTTAGGTCCATCCTTTTTACCGAGTAGTTAGATCGAGCATTTCTCTTCTTCTCAGTCCTATTTATACAGTCTATTCCCTAAGACGAGCTTGATATCTTAGCAATCGGTGCCACATCATGTTTTGAAAGGGGTTTTCCATTCACAACCCTCTTTCATACTTACTTGATGGTACCCGCTCTTTAGATCAATCTTGGTGAAGAGTGTTGATAAGGCCCCGGCACTAGCTCAAGCATCACTCTGAGGTGAACACGTGGAGGAACCCGAGGACTAACTTGAGGAAGAGAAGAACTACGAAGCTCCTACCATAGCACTGAGGATTATGAAGAGGAACATCACAAGCGTCTACATGACAAGATTTAATGCATACATACAAGGAGCTCTAATATGCGAGGAGAACACCTGAGGGCACCCGAGAGATACCGATAGACCTTAGCGCGATAACAGTGAGCCAAGAAAACTCTTGGGAGCTGACTTTTTTTGGAAGGCATGAGTTTAGTATCTTCACTATTTCGTTGAAGTGAAGACACCCATAAGCCGTCAAGGTATTGTACTCTTTTTCTCCACCTCGGGATTTTTCCAAATGGTTTACCGGGGGGGTTTTTACTCAGGCAAGATCTCTTGACGCATCAAATTCTTTACCATTGTTTATCTTTCTTGGAAATCCCTATGACGAAATGAGGTAAACAAGGGATGTGATCCTATCTACCAAGATGACATTTATCTAATTAAAGTCTTCTTCTCTTTTCCTAAAAACGGTTTAAGTATGTTTTGGTGTTATAAGAGGTCCAAATTAGGTGAATGTTAGAATATTTTGACCAAGTTGTAATTCGTATACGACCAGACCTAGAGAATATGTGAAAAAGCCTCTAAAAACTCTTAAAATGGATTAAACCGCTTTTACACAAAAACTTGAGAAACTTTTTCTCCTTTTTACTTGAGAGATTCAAGGTTATTCTTCACTCCTCGATTCCTAGCTCAGAGTGGGGTGCGTTGTACCAAGAGATTGTCACTCTTTTTGTGGTTCACGCTTCAACCCACCTTCTATCAATCCCATAGTTAATCCTAGGTCGAGTATCTCCTCGGGTTTAAATCACCTCTTCCGCTTAGGTCCATCCTTTTTACCGAGTAGTTAGATCGAGCATTTCTCTTCTTCTCAGTCCTATTTATACAGTCTATTCCCTAAGACGAGCTTGATATCTTAGCAATCGGTGCCACATCATGTTTTGAAAGGGGTTTTCCATTCACAACCCTCTTTCATACTTACTTGATGGTACCCGCTCTTTAGATCAATCTTGGTGAAGAGTGTTGATAAGGCCCCGGCACTAGCTCAAGCATCACTCTGAGGTGAACACGTGGAGGAACCCGAGGACTAACTTGAGGAAGAGAAGAACTACGAAGCTCCTACCATAGCACTGAGGATTATGAAGAGGAACATCACAAGCGTCTACATGACAAGATTTAATGCATACATACAAGGAGCTCTAATATGCGAGGAGAACACCTGAGGGCACCCGAGAGATACCGATAGACCTTAGTGCGATAACAGTGAGCCTAGAAAACTCTTGGGAGCTGTCTTTTTTTGGAAGGCATGAGTTATGTATCTTCACTATTTCGTTGAAGTGAAGACACCCTTAAGCCGTCAAGGTATTTTACTCTTTTTCTCCACCTCGGGATTTTTCCAAATGGTTTACCGGGGGGGTTTTTACTGAGGCAAGATCTCTTGATGCATCACATTCTTTACCATTGTGTATCTTTCTTGGAAATCCCTATGACGAAATAAGGTAAATAAGGGATGTGATCCTATCTACCAAGATGACATTTTGTCTAATTAAAGTCTTCTTCTCTTTTCCTAAAAACGGTTTAAGTATGTTTTGGTGTTATAAGAGGTCCAAATTAGGTGAATGTTAGAATATTTGGACCAAGTTGTAATTCGTATAAGACCAGACCTAGAGGATATGTGAAAAAGCCTCTAAAAACTCTTGTAATGGATTAAACCGCTTTTACACAAAAACTTGAGAAACTTTTTCTCCTTTTTTCTTGAGAGATTCAAGGTTATTCTTCACTCCTCGATTCCTAGCTAAGAGTGGGGTGCGTTGTACCAAGAGATTGTCACTCCTCTTGTGGTTCACGCTTCAACCCACCTTCTATCAATCCCACAGTTAATCCTAGGTCGAGTATCTCCTCGGGTTTAAATCACCTCTTCCGCTTAGGTCCATCCTTTTTACCGAGTAGTTAGATCGAGCATTTCTCTTCTTCTCAGTCCTATTGATACTGTCTATTCCCTAAGACGAGCTTGATATCTTAGCAACCAGTGCCACATCATGTTTTGAAAGGGGTTTTCCATTCACAACCCTCTTTCATACTTACTTGATGGTACCCGCTCTTTAGATCAATCTTGGTGAAGAGTGTTGATAAGGCCCCGGCACTAGCTCAAGCATCACTCTGAGATGAACACGTGGAGGAACCCGAGGACTAACTTGAGGAAGAGAAGAACTACGAAGCTCCTACCATAGTACTGAGGATTATGAAGAGGAACATCACAAGCGTCTACATGACAAGATTTAATGCATACATACAAGGAGCTCTAAGATGCGAGGAGACCACTTGAGGGCACCCGAGAGATACCGATAGACCTTAGCGCGATAAAAGTGAGCCTAGAAAACTCTTGGGAGCTGTCTTTTTTTGGAAGGCATGAGTTATGTATCTTCACTATTTCGTTGAAGTGAAGACACCCTTAAGCCGTCAAGGTATTGTACTCTTTTTCTCCACTTTGGGATTTTTCCACATGGTTTACCGAGGGGGTTTTTAATGAGGCAAGATCTCTTGATGCATCACATTCTTTATCATTGTTTATCTTTCTTGGAAATCCCTATGACGAAATAAGGTAAACAAGGGATGTGATCCTATCTACCAAGATGACATTTATCTAATTAGGGTCTTCTTCTCTTTTCCTAAAAACGGTTTAAGTATGTTTTGGTGTTATAAGAGGTCCAAATTATGTGAATGTTAGAATATTTGGACCAAGTTGTAATTCGTATAAGACCAGACCTAGAGGATATGTGAAAAAGCCTCTAAAAACTCTTGTAATGGATTAAACCGCTTTTACACAAAAACTTGAGAAACTTTTTCTCCCTTTTTCTTGAGAGATTCAAGGTTATTCTTCACTCCTCGATTCCTAGCTAAGAGTGGGGTGCGTTGTACCAAGAGATTGTCACTCCTCTTGTGGTTCACGCTTCAACCCACCTTCTATCAATCCCACAGTTAATGCTAGGTCGAGTATCTCCTCGGGTTTAAATCACCTCTTCCGCTTAGGTCCATCCTTTTTACCGAGTAGTTAGATCGAGCATTTCTCTTCTTCTCAGTCCTATTTATACAGTCTATTCCCTAAGACGAGCTTGATATCTTAGCAACCAGTGCCACATCATGTTTTGAAAGGGGTTTTCCATTCACAACCCTCTTTCATACTTACTTGATGGTACCCGCTCTTTAGATCAATCTTGGTGAAGAGTGTTGATAAGGCCCTGGCACTAGCTCAAGCATCACTCTGAGATGAACACGTGGAGGAACCCGAGGACTAACTTGAGGAAGAGAAGAACTACGAAGCTCCTACCATAGCACTGAGGATTATGAAGAGGAACATCACAAGCGTCTACATGACAAGATTTAATGTATACATACAAGGAGCTCTAAGATGCGAGGAGAGCACTTGAGGGCACCCGAGAGATACCGATAGACCTTAGCGCGATAACAGTGAGCCTAGAAAACTCTTGGGAGCTGTCTTTTTTTGGAAGGCATGAGTTATGTATCTTCACTATTTCGTTGAAGTGAAGACACCCTTAAGCCGTCAAGGTATTGTACTCTTTTTCTCCACTTCGGGATTTTTCCACATGGTTTACCGAGGGGGTTTTTAATGAGCCAAGATCTCTTGATGCATCACATTCTTTACCATTGTTTATCTTTCTTGGAAATCCCTATGACGAAATAAGGTAAACAAGGGATGTGATCCTATCTACCAAGATGACATTTATCTAATTAGGGTCTTCTTCTCTTTTCCTAAAAACGGTTTAAGTATGTTTTGGTGTTATAAGAAGTCCAAATTAGGTGAATGTTAGAATATTTGGACCAAGTTGTAATTCGTATAAGACCAGACCTAGAGGATGTGTGAAAAAGTCTCTAAAAACTCTTAAAATGGATTAAACCGCTTTTACACAAAAACTTGAGAAACTTTTTCTCCTTTTTTCTTGAGAGATTCAAGGTTATTCTTCACTCCTCGATTCCTAGCTCAGAGTGGGGTGCGTTGTATCAAGAGATTGTCACTCCTCTTGTGGTTCTCTCTTCAACCCACCTTCTATCAATCCCATAGTTAATCCTAAGTCGAGTATCTCCTCGGGTTTAAACCACCTCTTCCGCTTAGTTCCATCCTTTTTACCAAGTAGTTAGATCGAACATTTCTCTTTTTCTTAGTCCTATTTATACAGTGTATTCCCTAAGACGAGCTTGATATCTTAGCAACCGGTGCCACATCATGTTTTGAATGGGGTTTTCCATTCACCACCCTCTTTCATACTTACTTGATGGTACCCGCTCTTTAGATCAATCTTGGAGAAGAGTGTTGATAAGGCCCCGACACTAGCCTAAGAATCACTCTGAGATGAAGACGTGGAGGAACCCGAGGACTAACTTGAGGAAGATAAGAACTACAAAGCTCCTACCATAGCACTGAGGATTATGAAGAGGAACATCACAAGCGTCTACAGGACAAGATTCAATGCATACATACAAGGAGCTCTAAGATGCGATGAGAGCACCTGAGGGCACCCGAGAGATACCGATAGAACTTAGCGCGAGATCAGTGAGACTAGAAAACTCTTGGGAGCTGACTTTTTTTGGAAGGCATGAGTTTAGTATCTTCACTATTTCGTTGAAGTGAAGACACCCTTAAGCCGTCAAGGTATTGTACTCTTTTTCTCCACTTCCGGATTTTTCCACATGGTTTACCGAGGGGGTTTTTAATGAGGCAAGATCTCTTGATGCATCACATTCTTTACCATTGTTTATCTTTCTTGGAAATCCCTATGACGAAATAAGGTAAACAAGGGATGTGATCCTATCTACCAAGATGACATTTATCTAATTAAAGTCTTCTTCTCTTTTCCTAAAAACGGTTTAAGTATGTTTTGGTGTTATAAGAAGTCCAAATTAGGTGAATGTTAGAATATTTTGACCAAGTTGTAATTCGTATAAGACCAGACCTAGAGGATATGTGAAAAAGCCTCTAAAAACTCTTAAAATGGATTAAACCGCTTTTACACAAAAACTTGAGAAACTTTTTCTCCTTTTTTCTTGAGAGATTCAAGGTTATTCTTCACTCCCCGGTATCTAGCTCAGAGTGGGGTGCGTTGTATCAAGAGATTGTCACTCCTCTTGTGGTTCACGCTTCAACCCACCTTCTATCATTCCCATAGTTAATCCTAGGTCGAGTATCTCCTCGGGTTTAAACCACCTCTTCCGCTTAGTTCCATCCTTTTTACCAAGTAGTTAGATCGAGCATTTCTCTTTTTCTTAGTCCTATTTATACAGTCTATTCCCTAAGACGAGCTTGATATCTTAGCAACCGGTGCCACATCATGTTTTGAATAGGGTTTTCCATTCACCACCCTCTTTCATACTTACTTGATGGTACCCGCTCTTGAGATCAATCTTGGAGAAGAGTGTTGATAAGGCCCCGGCACTAGCTCAAGCATCACTCTAAGAAGAACACGTGGAGGAACCCGAGGACTAACTTGAGGAAGTGAAGAACTACGAAGCTCCTACCATAGCACTGAGGATTATGAAGAGGAACATCACAAGCGTCTACATGACAAGATTTAATGCATACATACAAGGAGCTCTAAGATGCGAGGAGAGCACCTGAGGGCACCCGAGAGATACCGATAGACCTTAGCGCGATAACAGTGAGCCTAGAGAACTCTTGGGAGCTGTCTTTTTTTGGAAGGCATGAGTTATGTATCTTCACTATTTCGTTGAAGTGAAGACACCCTTAAGCCGTCAAGGTATTGTACTCTTTTTCTCCACTTCGGGATTTTTCCACATGGTTTACCGAGGGGGTTTTTAATGAGGCAAGATCTCTTGATGCATCACATTCTTTACCATTGTTTATCTTTCTTGGAAATCCCTATGACGAAATAAGGTAAACAAGGGATGTGATCCTATCTACCAAGATGACATTTATCTAATTAAAGTCTTCTTCTCTTTTCCTAAAAACGGTTTAAGTATGTTTTGGTGTTATAAGAGGTCCAAATTAGGTGAATGTTAGAATATTTGGACCAAGTTGTAATTCGTATAAGACCAGACCTAGAGGATATGTGAAAAAGCCTCTAAAAAATCTTGTAATGGATTAAACCGCTTTTACACAAAAAACTTGAGAAACTTTTTCTCCTTTTTTCTTGAGAGATTCAAGGTTATTCTTCACTCCTCGATTCCTAGCTCAGAGTGGGGTGCATTGTACCAAGAGATTGTCACTCCTCTTGTGGTTCACGCTTCAACCCACCTTCTATCAATCCCACAGTTAATCCTAGGTCGAGTATCTCCTCGGGTTTAAATCACCTCTTCCGCTTAGGTCCATCCTTTTTACCGAGTAGTTAGATCGAGCATTTCTCTTCTTCTCAGTCCTATTTATACAGTCTATTCCCTAAGACGAGCTTGATATCTTAGCAACCAGTGCCACATCATGTTTTGAAAGGGGTTTTCCATTCACAACCCTCTTTCATACTTACTTGATGGTACCCGCTCTTTAGATCAATCTTGGTGAAGAGTGTTGATAAGGCCCCGGCACTAGCTCAAGCATCACTCTGAGATGAACACGTGGAGGAACCCGAGGACTAACTTGAGGAAGAGAAGAACTACGAAGCTCCTACCATAGCACTGAGGATTATGAAGAGGAACATCACAAGCGTCTACATGACAAGATTTAATGCATACATACAAGGAGCTCTAAGATGCGAGGAGAGCACTTGAGGGCACCCGAGAGATACTGATAGACCTTAGCGCGATAACAGTGAGCCTAGAAAACTCTTGGGAGCTGTCTTTTTTTGGAAGGCATGAGTTATGTATCTTCACTATTTCGTTGAAGTGAAGACACCCTTAAGTCGTCAAGGTATTGTACTCTTTTTCTCCACTTCGGGATTTTTCCACATGGTTTACCGAGGGGGTTTTTAATGAGCCAAGATCTCTTGATGCATCACATTCTTTACCATTGTTTATCTTTCTTGGAAATCCCTATGACGAAATAAGGTAAACAAGGGATGTGATCCTATCTACCAAGATGACATTTATCTAATTAGGGTCTTCTTCTCTTTTCCTAAAAACGGTTTAAGTATGTTTTGGTGTTATAAGAAGTCCAAATTAGGTGAATGTTAGAATATTTGGACCAAGTTGTAATTCGTATAAGACCAGACCTAGAGGATATGTGAAAAAGCCTCTAAAAACTCTTAAAATGGATTAAACCGCTTTTACACAAAAACTTGAGAAACTTTTTCTCCTTTTTTCTTGAGAGATTCAAGGTTATTCTTCACTCCTCGATTCCTAGCTCAGAGTGGGGTGCGTTGTATCAAGAGATTGTCACTCCTCTTGTGGTTCTCTCTTCAACCCACCTTCTATCAATCCCATAGTTAATCCTGGGTCGAGTATCTCCTCGGGTTTAAACCACCTCTTCCGCTTAGTTCCATCCTTTTTACCAAGTAGTTAGATCGAACATTTCTCTTTTTCTTAGTCCTATTTATACAGTCTATTCCCTAAGACGAGCTTGATATCTTAGCAACCGGTGCCACATCATGTTTTGAATGGGGTTTTCCATTCACCACCCTCTTTCATACTTACTTGATGGTACCCGCTCTTTAGATCAATCTTGGAGAAGAGTGTTGATAAGGCCCCGACACTAGCTTAAGCATCACTCTGAGATGAAGACGTGGAGGAACCCGAGGACTAACTTGAGGAAGATAAGAACTACGAAGCTCCTACCATAGCACTGAGGATTATGAAGAGGAACATCACAAGCGTCTACAGGACAAGATTCAATGCATACATACAAGGAGCTCTAAGATGCGAGGAGAGCACCTGAGGGCACCCGAGAGATACCGATAGAACTTAGCGCGAGATCAGTGAGACTAGAAAACTCTTGGGAGCTGACTTTTTTTGGAAGGCATGAGTTTAGTATCTTCACTATTTCGTTGAAGTGAAGACACCCTTAAGCTGTCAAGGTATTGTACTCTTTTTCTCCACTTCGGGATTTTTCCACATGGTTTACCGAGGGGGTTTTTAATGAGCCAAGATCTCTTGATGCATCACATTCTTTACCATTGTTTATCTTTCTTGGAAATCCCTATGACGAAATAAGGTAAACAAGGGATGTGATCCTATCTACCAAGATGACATTTATCTAATTAAAGTCTTCTTCTCTTTTCCTAAAAACGGTTTAAGTATGTTTTGGTGTTATAAGAGGTCCAAATTAGGTGAATGTTAGAATATTTTGACCAAGTTGTAATTCGTATAAGACCAGACCTAGAGGATATGTGAAAAAGCCTCTAAAAACTCTTAAAATGGATTAAACCGCTTTTACACAAAAACTTGAGAAACTTTTTCTCCTTTTTTCTTGAGAGATTCAAGGTTATTCTTCACTCCTCGATTCCTAGCTCAGAGTGGGGTGCGTTGTATCAAGAGATTGTCACTCCTCTTGTGGTTCTCTCTTCAACCCACCTTCTATCAATCCCATAGTTAATCCTGGGTCGAGTATCTCCTCGGGTTTAAACCACCTCTTCCGCTTAGTTCCATCCTTTTTACCAAGTAGTTAGATCGAACATTTCTCTTTTTCTTAGTCCTATTTATACAGTCTATTCCCTAAGACGAGCTTGATATCTTAGCAACCGGTGCCACATCATGTTTTGAATGGGGTTTTCCATTCACCACCCTCTTTCATACTTACTTGATGGTACCCGCTCTTTAGATCAATCTTGGAGAAGAGTGTTGATAAGGCCCCGACACTAGCTTAAGCATCACTCTGAGATGAAGACGTGGAGGAACCCGAGGACTAACTTGAGGAAGATAAGAACTACGAAGCTCCTACCATAGCACTGAGGATTATGAAGAGGAACATCACAAGCGTCTACAGGACAAGATTCAATGCATACATACAAGGAGCTCTAAGATGCGAGGAGAGCACCTGAGGGCACCCGAGAGATACCGATAGAACTTAGCGCGAGATCAGTGAGACTAGAAAACTCTTGGGAGCTGACTTTTTTTGGAAGGCATGAGTTTAGTATCTTCACTATTTCGTTGAAGTGAAGACACCCTTAAGCTGTCAAGGTATTGTACTCTTTTTCTCCACTTCGGGATTTTTCCACATGGTTTACCGAGGGGGTTTTTAATGAGGCAAGATCTCTTGATGCATCACATTCTTTACCATTGTTTATCTTTCTTGGAAATCCCTATGACGAAATAAGGTAAACAAGGGATGTGATCCTATCTACCAAGATGACATTTATCTAATTAAAGTCTTCTTCTCTTTTCCTAAAAACGGTTTAAGTATGTTTTGGTGTTATAAGAGGTCCAAATTAGGTGAATGTTAGAATATTTTGACCAAGTTGTAATTCGTATAAGACCAGACCTAGAGGATATGTGAAAAAGCCTCTAAAAACTCTTAAAATGGATTAAACCGCTTTTACACAAAAACTTGAGAAACTTTTTCTCCTTTTTTCTTGAGAGATTCAAGGTTATTCTTCACTCCTCGGTACCTAGCTCAGAGTGGGGTGCGTTGTACCAAGAGATTGTCACTCCTCTTGTGGTTCACGCTTCAACCCACCTTCTATCAATCCCATAGTTAATCCTAGGTCGAGTATCTCCTCGGGTTTAAACCACCTCTTCCGCTCAGGTCCATCCTTTTTACCAAGTAGTTAGATCGAGCATTTCTCTTCTTCTCAGTCCTATTTATACAGTCTATTCCCTAAGACGAGCTTGATATCTTAGCAACCGGTGCCACATCATGTTTTGAATGGGGTTTTCCATTCACCACCCTCTTTCATACTTTCTTGATGGTACCCGCTCTTTAGATCAATCGTGGAGAAGAGTGTTGATATGGCCCCAACACTAGCTCAAGCATCACTTTGAGTTGAACACGTGGAGGAACCCGAGGACAAACTTGAGGAAGAGAAGAACTACGAGTCTCCTACCATAGCACTGAGGATTATGAAAAGGAACATCACAAGCGTCTACAGGACAAGATTCAATGCATACATACAAGGAGCTCTAAGATGCGAGGAGAGCACCTGAAGGCACCCGAGCGATACCGATAGAACTTAGCGCGAGATCAGTGAGACTAGATCTCTTGATGCATCACATTCTTTACCATTGTTTATCTTTCTTGGAAATCCCTATGACGAAATAAGGTAAACAAGGGATGTGATCCTATCTACCAAGATGACATTTATCTAATTAAAGACTTCTTCTCTTTTCCTAAAAACGGTTTAAGTATGTTTTGGTGTTATAAGAGGTCCAAATTAGGTGAATGTTAGAATATTTTGACCAAGTTGTAATTCGTATAAGAACAGACCTAGAGGATATGTGAAAAAGCCTCTTATAACTCTTAAAATGGATTAAACCGCTTTTACACAAAAACTTGAGAAACTTTTTCTCCTTTTTTCTTGAGAGATTCAAGGTTATTCTTCACTCCTCGATTCCTAGCTCAGAGTGGGGTGCGTTCTATCAAGAGATTGTCACTCCTCTTGTGGTTCTCTCTTCAACCCACCTTCTATCAATCCCATAGTTAATCCTAGGTCGAGTATCTCCTCGGGTTTAAACCACCTCTTCCGCTCAGGTCCATCCTTTTTACCGAGTAGTTAGATCGAGCATTTCTCTTCTTCTCAGTCCTATTTATACAGTCTATTCCCTAAGACGAGCTTGATATCTTATCAACCGGTGCCACATCATGTTTTGAATGGGGTTTTCCATTCACCACCCTCTTTCATACTTACTTGATGGTACCCGCTCTTTAGATCAATCTTGGAGAAGAGTGTTGATAAGGCCCCGACACTAGCTTCAGCATCACTCTGAGATGAAGACGTGGAGGAACCCGAGGACTAACTTGAGGAAGATAAGAACTACGAAGCTCCTACCATAGCACTGAGGATTATGAAGAGGAACATCACAAGCGTCTACAGGACAAGATTCAATGCATACATACAAGGAGCTCTAAGATGCGAGGAGAGCACCTGAGGGCACCCGAGAGATACCGATAGAACTTAGCGCGAGATCAGTGAGACTAGAAAACTCTTGGGAGCTGAATTTTTTTGGAAGGCATGAGTTTAGTATCTTCACTATTTCGTTGAAGTGAAGACACCCTTAAGCCGTCAAGGTATTGTACTCTTTTTCTCCACTTCGGGATTTTTCCACATGGTTTACCAAGGGGGTTTTTAATGAGGCAAGATCTCTTGATGCATCACATTCTTTACCATTGTTTATCTTTCTAGGAAATCCCTATGACGAAATAAGGTAAACAAGGGATGTGATCCTATCTACCAAGATGACATTTATCTAATTAAAGTCTTCTTCTCTTTTCCTAAAAACGGTTTAAGTATGTTTTGGTGTTATAAGAGGTCCAAATTAGGTGAATGTTAGAATATTTTGACCAAGTTGTAATTCGTATAAGACCAGACCTAGAGGATATGTGAAAAAGACTCTAAAAACTCTTAAAATGGATTAAACCGCTTTAACACAAAAACTTGAGAAACTTTTTCTCCTTTTTTCTTGAGAGATTCAAGGTTATTCTTCACTCCTCGATACCTAGCTCAGAGTGGGGTGCGTTGTATCAAGAGATTGTCACTCCTCTTGTGGTTCTCTCTTCAACCCACCTTCTATCAATCCCATAGTTAATCCTAGGTCGAGTATCTCCTCGGGTTTAAACCACCTCTTCCGCTCAGGTCCATCCTTTTTACCGAGTAGTTAGATCGAGCATTTCTCTTCTTCTCAGTCCTATTTATACAGTCTATTCCCTAAGACGAGCTTGATATCTTAGCAACCGGTGCCACATCATGTTTTGAATGGGGTTTTCCATTCACCACCCTCTTTCATACTTACTTGATGGTACCCGCTCTTTAGATCAATCTTGGAGAAGAGTGTTGATAAGGCCCCGACACTAGCTCAAGCATCACTCTGAGATGAAGACGTGGAGGAACCCGAGGACTAACTTGAGGAAGTGAAGAACTACGAAGCTCCTACCATAGCACTGAGGATTATGAAGAGGAACATCACAAGCGTCTACAGGACAAGATTCAATGCATACATACAAGGAGCTCTAAGATGCGAGGAGAGCACCTGAGGGCACCCGAGAGATACCGATAGACCTTAGCGCGATAACAGTGAGCCTAGAAAACTCTTGGGAGCTGTCTTTTTTTGGAAGGCATGAGTTATGTATCTTCACTATTTCGTTGAAGTGTAGACACCCTTAAGCCGTCAAGGTATTGTACTCTTTTTCTCCACCTCGAGATTTTTCCAAATGGTTTACCGGGGGGGTTTTTACTGAGGCAAGATCTCTTGATGCATCACATTCTTTACCATTGTTTATCTTTCTTGGAAATCCCTATGACGAAATAAGGTAAACAAGGGATGTGATCCTATCTACCAAGATGACATTTATCTAATTAAAGACTTCTTCTCTTTTCCTAAAAACGGTTTAAGTATGTTTTGGTGTTATAAGAGGGCCAAATTAGGTGAATGTTAGAATATTTGGACCAAGTTGTAATTCGTATAAGAACAGACCTAGAGGATATGTGAAAAAGCCTCTTATAACTCTTAAAATGGATTAAACCGCTTTTACACAAAAACTTGAGAAACTTTTTCTCCTTTTTTCTTGAGAGATTCAAGTTATTCTTCACTCCTCGATTCCTAGCTCAGAGTGGGGTGCGTTCTATCAAGAGATTGTCACTCCTCTTGTGGTTCTCTCTTCAACCCACCTTCTATCAATCCCATAGTTAATCCAGGTCGAGTATCTCCTAGGGTTTAAACCACCTCTTCCGCTCAGGTCCATCCTTTTTACCGAGTAGTTAGATCGAGCATTTCTCTTCTTCTCAGTCCTATTTATACAGTCTATTCCCTAAGACGAGCTTGATATCTTAGCAACCGGTGCCACATCATGTTTTGAATGGGGTTTTCCATTCACCACCCTCTTTCATACTTACTTGATGGTACCCGCTCTTTAGATCAATCTTGGAGAAGAGTGTTGATAAGGCCCCGACACTAGCTTCAGCATCACTCTGAGATGAAGACGTGGAGGAACCCGAGGACTAACTTGAGGAAGATAAGAACTACGAAGCTCCTACCATAGCACTGAGGATTATGAAGAGGAACATCACAAGCGTCTACAGGACAAGATTCAATGCATACATACAAGGAGCTCTAAGATGCGAGGAGAGCACCTGAGGGCACCCGAGAGATACCGATAGACCTTAGCGAGAGAACAGTAAGACTAGAAAACTCTTGGAAGGCATGAGTTTAGTATCTTCATTATTTCGTTGAAGTGAAGACACCCTTAAGCCGTCAAGGTATTGTACTCTTTTTCTCCACTTCGGGATTTTTCCACATGGTTTACCAAGGGGGTTTTTAATGAGGCAAGATCTCTTGATGCATCACATTCTTTACCATTGTTTATCTTTCTTGGAAATCCCTATGACGAAATAAGGTAAACAAGGGATGTGATCCTATCTACCAAGATGACATTTATCTAATTAAAGTCTTCTTCTCTTTTCCTAAAAACGGTTTAAGTATGTTTTGGTGTTATAAGAGGTCCAAATTAGGTGAATGTTAGAATATTTTGACCAAGTTGTAATTCGTATAAGAACAGACCTAGAGGATATGTGAAAAAGCCTCTTATAACTCTTAAAATGGATTAAACCGCTTTTACACAAAAACTTGAGAAACTTTTTCTCCTTTTTTCTTGAGAGATTCAAGGTTATTCTTCACTCCTCGATTCCTAGCTCAGAGTGGGGTGCGTTGTATCAAGAGATTGTCACTCCTCTTGTGGTTCTCTCTTCAACCCACCTTCTATCAATCCCATAGTTAATCCTGGGTCGAGTATCTCCTCGGGTTTAAACCACCTCTTCCGCTTAGTTCCATCCTTTTTACCAAGTAGTTAGATCGAACATTTCTCTTTTTCTTAGTCCTATTTATACAGTCTATTCCCTAAGACGAGCTTGATATCTTAGCAACCGGTGCCACATCATGTTTTGAATGGGGTTTTCCATTCACCACCCTCTTTCATACTTACTTGATGGTACCCGCTCTTTAGATCAATCTTGGAGAAGAGTGTTGATAAGGCCCCGACACTAGCTTAAGCATCACTCTGAGATGAAGACGTGGAGGAACCCGAGGACTAACTTGAGGAAGATAAGAACTACGAAGCTCCTACCATAGCACTGAGGATTATGAAGAGGAACATCACAAGCGTCTACAGGACAAGATTCAATGCATACATACAAGGAGCTCTAAGATGCGAGGAGAGCACCTGAGGGCACCCGAGAGATACCGATAGAACTTAGCGCGAGATCAGTGAGACTAGAAAACTCTTGGGAGCTGACTTTTTTTGGAAGGCATGAGTTTAGTATCTTCACTATTTCGTTGAAGTGAAGACACCCTTAAGCTGTCAAGGTATTGTACTCTTTTTCTCCACTTCGGGATTTTTCCACATGGTTTACCGAGGGGGTTTTTAATGAGGCAAGATCTCTTGATGCATCACATTCTTTACCATTGTTTATCTTTCTTGGAAATCCCTATGACGAAATAAGGTAAACAAGGGATGTGATCCTATCTACCAAGATGACATTTATCTAATTAAAGTCTTCTTCTCTTTTCCTAAAAACGGTTTAAGTATGTTTTGGTGTTATAAGAGGTCCAAATTAGGTGAATGTTAGAATATTTTGACCAAGTTGTAATTCGTATAAGACCAGACCTAGAGGATATGTGAAAAAGCCTCTAAAAACTCTTAAAATGGATTAAACCGCTTTTACACAAAAACTTGAGAAACTTTTTCTCCTTTTTTCTTGAGAGATTCAAGGTTATTCTTCACTCCTCGGTACCTAGCTCAGAGTGGGGTGCGTTGTACCAAGAGATTGTCAC
Organism: Cardamine chenopodiifolia; assembly: GCA_963922655.1. NCBI lineage: Eukaryota > Viridiplantae > Streptophyta > Magnoliopsida > Brassicales > Brassicaceae > Cardamine > Cardamine chenopodiifolia. The sequence continues at coordinate 7,814,235 of OZ000476.1, read as the reverse complement.
TCCTCTTGTGGTTCACGCTTCAACCCACCTTCTATCAATCCCATAGTTAATCCTAGGTCGAGTATCTCCTCGGGTTTAAACCACCTCTTCCGCTCAGGTCCATCCTTTTTACCAAGTAGTTAGATCGAGCATTTCTCTTCTTCTCAGTCCTATTTATACAGTCTATTCCCTAAGACGAGCTTGATATCTTAGCAACCGGTGCCACATCATGTTTTGAATGGGGTTTTCCATTCACCACCCTCTTTCATACTTTCTTGATGGTACCCGCTCTTTAGATCAATCGTGGAGAAGAGTGTTGATATGGCCCCAACACTAGCTCAAGCATCACTTTGAGTTGAACACGTGGAGGAACCCGAGGACAAACTTGAGGAAGAGAAGAACTACGAGTCTCCTACCATAGCACTGAGGATTATGAAAAGGAACATCACAAGCGTCTACAGGACAAGATTCAATGCATACATACAAGGAGCTCTAAGATGCGAGGAGAGCACCTGAAGGCACCCGAGCGATACCGATAGAACTTAGCGCGAGATCAGTGAGACTAGATCTCTTGATGCATCACATTCTTTACCATTGTTTATCTTTCTTGGAAATCCCTATGACGAAATAAGGTAAACAAGGGATGTGATCCTATCTACCAAGATGACATTTATCTAATTAAAGACTTCTTCTCTTTTCCTAAAAACGGTTTAAGTATGTTTTGGTGTTATAAGAGGTCCAAATTAGGTGAATGTTAGAATATTTTGACCAAGTTGTAATTCGTATAAGAACAGACCTAGAGGATATGTGAAAAAGCCTCTTATAACTCTTAAAATGGATTAAACCGCTTTTACACAAAAACTTGAGAAACTTTTTCTCCTTTTTTCTTGAGAGATTCAAGGTTATTCTTCACTCCTCGATTCCTAGCTCAGAGTGGGGTGCGTTCTATCAAGAGATTGTCACTCCTCTTGTGGTTCTCTCTTCAACCCACCTTCTATCAATCCCATAGTTAATCCTAGGTCGAGTATCTCCTCGGGTTTAAACCACCTCTTCCGCTCAGGTCCATCCTTTTTACCGAGTAGTTAGATCGAGCATTTCTCTTCTTCTCAGTCCTATTTATACAGTCTATTCCCTAAGACGAGCTTGATATCTTATCAACCGGTGCCACATCATGTTTTGAATGGGGTTTTCCATTCACCACCCTCTTTCATACTTACTTGATGGTACCCGCTCTTTAGATCAATCTTGGAGAAGAGTGTTGATAAGGCCCCGACACTAGCTTCAGCATCACTCTGAGATGAAGACGTGGAGGAACCCGAGGACTAACTTGAGGAAGATAAGAACTACGAAGCTCCTACCATAGCACTGAGGATTATGAAGAGGAACATCACAAGCGTCTACAGGACAAGATTCAATGCATACATACAAGGAGCTCTAAGATGCGAGGAGAGCACCTGAGGGCACCCGAGAGATACCGATAGAACTTAGCGCGAGATCAGTGAGACTAGAAAACTCTTGGGAGCTGAATTTTTTTGGAAGGCATGAGTTTAGTATCTTCACTATTTCGTTGAAGTGAAGACACCCTTAAGCCGTCAAGGTATTGTACTCTTTTTCTCCACTTCGGGATTTTTCCACATGGTTTACCGAGGGGGTTTTTAATGAGGCAAGATCTCTTGATGCATCACATTCTTTACCATTGTTTATCTTTCTAGGAAATCCCTATGACGAAATAAGGTAAACAAGGGATGTGATCCTATCTACCAAGATGACATTTATCTAATTAAAGTCTTCTTCTCTTTTCCTAAAAACGGTTTAAGTATGTTTTGGTGTTATAAGAGGTCCAAATTAGGTGAATGTTAGAATATTTTGACCAAGTTGTAATTCGTATAAGACCAGACCTAGAGGATATGTGAAAAAGACTCTAAAAACTCTTAAAATGGATTAAACCGCTTTAACACAAAAACTTGAGAAACTTTTTCTCCTTTTTTCTTGAGAGATTCAAGGTTATTCTTCACTCCTCGATACCTAGCTCAGAGTGGGGTGCGTTGTATCAAGAGATTGTCACTCCTCTTGTGGTTCTCTCTTCAACCCACCTTCTATCAATCCCATAGTTAATCCTAGGTCGAGTATCTCCTCGGGTTTAAACCACCTCTTCCGCTCAGGTCCATCCTTTTTACCGAGTAGTTAGATCGAGCATTTCTCTTCTTCTCAGTCCTATTTATACAGTCTATTCCCTAAGACGAGCTTGATATCTTAGCAACCGGTGCCACATCATGTTTTGAATGGGGTTTTCCATTCACCACCCTCTTTCATACTTACTTGATGGTACCCGCTCTTTAGATCAATCTTGGAGAAGAGTGTTGATAAGGCCCCGACACTAGCTCAAGCATCACTCTGAGATGAAGACGTGGAGGAACCCGAGGACTAACTTGAGGAAGTGAAGAACTACGAAGCTCCTACCATAGCACTGAGGATTATGAAGAGGAACATCACAAGCGTCTACAGGACAAGATTCAATGCATACATACAAGGAGCTCTAAGATGCGAGGAGAGCACCTGAGGGCACCCGAGAGATACCGATAGACCTTAGCGCGATAACAGTGAGCCTAGAAAACTCTTGGGAGCTGTCTTTTTTTGGAAGGCATGAGTTATGTATCTTCACTATTTCGTTGAAGTGTAGACACCCTTAAGCCGTCAAGGTATTGTACTCTTTTTCTCCACCTCGAGATTTTTCCAAATGGTTTACCGGGGGGGTTTTTACTGAGGCAAGATCTCTTGATGCATCACATTCTTTACCATTGTTTATCTTTCTTGGAAATCCCTATGACGAAATAAGGTAAACAAGGGATGTGATCCTATCTACCAAGATGACATTTATCTAATTAAAGACTTCTTCTCTTTTCCTAAAAACGGTTTAAGTATGTTTTGGTGTTATAAGAGGGCCAAATTAGGTGAATGTTAGAATATTTGGACCAAGTTGTAATTCGTATAAGAACAGACCTAGAGGATATGTGAAAAAGCCTCTTATAACTCTTAAAATGGATTAAACCGCTTTTACACAAAAACTTGAGAAACTTTTTCTCCTTTTTTCTTGAGAGATTCAAGTTATTCTTCACTCCTCGATTCCTAGCTCAGAGTGGGGTGCGTTCTATCAAGAGATTGTCACTCCTCTTGTGGTTCTCTCTTCAACCCACCTTCTATCAATCCCATAGTTAATCCAGGTCGAGTATCTCCTAGGGTTTAAACCACCTCTTCCGCTCAGGTCCATCCTTTTTACCGAGTAGTTAGATCGAGCATTTCTCTTCTTCTCAGTCCTATTTATACAGTCTATTCCCTAAGACGAGCTTGATATCTTAGCAACCGGTGCCACATCATGTTTTGAATGGGGTTTTCCATTCACCACCCTCTTTCATACTTACTTGATGGTACCCGCTCTTTAGATCAATCTTGGAGAAGAGTGTTGATAAGGCCCCGACACTAGCTTCAGCATCACTCTGAGATGAAGACGTGGAGGAACCCGAGGACTAACTTGAGGAAGATAAGAACTACGAAGCTCCTACCATAGCACTGAGGATTATGAAGAGGAACATCACAAGCGTCTACAGGACAAGATTCAATGCATACATACAAGGAGCTCTAAGATGCGAGGAGAGCACCTGAGGGCACCCGAGAGATACCGATAGACCTTAGCGAGAGAACAGTAAGACTAGAAAACTCTTGGAAGGCATGAGTTTAGTATCTTCATTATTTCGTTGAAGTGAAGACACCCTTAAGCCGTCAAGGTATTGTACTCTTTTTCTCCACTTCGGGATTTTTCCACATGGTTTACCAAGGGGGTTTTTAATGAGGCAAGATCTCTTGATGCATCACATTCTTTACCATTGTTTATCTTTCTTGGAAATCCCTATGACGAAATAAGGTAAACAAGGGATGTGATCCTATCTACCAAGATGACATTTATCTAATTAAAGTCTTCTTCTCTTTTCCTAAAAACGGTTTAAGTATGTTTTGGTGTTATAAGAGGTCCAAATTAGGTGAATGTTAGAATATTTTGACCAAGTTGTAATTCGTATAAGAACAGACCTAGAGGATATGTGAAAAAGCCTCTTATAACTCTTAAAATGGATTAAACCGCTTTTACACAAAAACTTGAGAAACTTTTTCTCCTTTTTTCTTGAGAGATTCAAGGTTATTCTTCACTCCTCGATTCCTAGCTCAGAGTGGGGTGCGTTCTATCAAGAGATTGTCACTCCTCTTGTGGTTCTCTCTTCAACCCACCTTCTATCAATCCCATAGTTAATCCTAGGTCGAGTATCTCCTAGGGTTTAAACCACCTCTTCCGCTCAGGTCCATCCTTTTTACCGAGTAGTTAGATCGAGCATTTCTCTTCTTCTCAGTCCTATTCATACAATCTATTCCCTAAGACGAGCTTGATATCTTAGCAACCGGTGCCACATCATGTTTTGAATGGGGTTTTCCATTCACCACCCTCTTTCATACTTACTTGATTGTACCCGCTCTTAAGATCAATCTTGGAGAAGAGTGTTGATAAGACTCTGGCACTAGCTCAAGCATCACTCTAAGAAGAACACGTGGAGGAACCCGAGCACTAACTTGAGGAAGATAAGAACTACGAAGCTCCTACCATAGCACTGAGGATTATGAAGAGGAACATCACAAGCGTCTACAGGACAAGATTCAATGCATACATACAAGGAGCTCTAAGATGCGAGGAGAGCACCTGAGGGCACCCGAGAGATACCGATAGACCTTAGCGCGATAACAGTAAGACTAGAAAACTCTTGGGAGCGTCCTTTTTTTGGAAGGCATGAGTTTAGTATCTTCACTATTTCGTTGAAGTGAAGACACCCTTAAGCCGTCAAGGTATTGTACTCTTTTTCTCCACTTCGGGATTTTTCCACATGGTTTACCGAGGGGGTTTTTAATGAGGCAAGATCTCTTGATGCATCACATTCTTTACCATTGTTTATCTTTCTTGGAAATCCCTATGACGAAATAAGGTAAACAAGGGATGTGATCCTATCTACCAAGATGACATTTATCTAATTAAAGTCTTCTTCTCTTTTCCTAAAAACGGTTTAAGTATGTTTTGGTGTTATAAGAGGTCCAAATTAGGTGAATGTTAGAATATTTTGACCAAGTTGTAATTCGTATAAGACCAGACCTAGAGGATATGTGAAAAAGCCTCTAAAAACTCTTAAAATGGATTAAACCGCTTTTACACAAAAACTTGAGAAACTTTTTCTCCTTTTTTCTTGAGAGATTCAAGGTTATTCTTCACTCCTCGATACCTAGCTCAGAGTGGGGTGCGTTGTATCAAGAGATTGTCACTCCTCTTGTGGTTCACGCTTCAACCCACCTTCTATCATTCCCATAGTTAATCCTAGGTCGAGTATCTCCTCGGGTTTAAACCACATCTTCCGCTTTAAGTTGAACACGTGGAGGAACCCGAGGACAAACTTGAGGAAGAGAAGAACTATTAGTCTCCTACCATAGCACTGAGGATTATGAAGAGGAACATCACAAGCGTCTACAGGACAAGATTCAATGCATACATACAAGGAGCTCTAAGATGCGAGGAGAGCACCTGAAGGCACCCGAGCGATACCGATAGACCTTAGTGCGAGAACAGTGAGACTAGAAAACTCTTGGGAGCGTCCTTTTTTTGGAATGCATGAGTTTAGTATCTTCACTATTTCGTTGAAGTGAAGACACCCTTAAGCCGTCAAGGTATTGTACTCTTTTTCTCCACCTCGGGATTTTTCCAAATGGTTTACCGGGGGGGTTTTTACTGAGGCAAGATCTCTTGATGCATCACATTCTTTACCATTGTTTATCTTTCTTGGAAATCCCTATGACGAAATAAGGTAAACAAGGGATGTGATCCTATCTACCAAGATGACATTTATCTAATTAAAGTCTTCTTCTCTTTTCCTAAAAACGGTTTAAGTATGTTTTGGTGTTATAAGAGGTCCAAATTAGGTGAATGTTAGAATATTTTGACCAAGTTGTAATTCGTATAAGACCAGACCTAGAGGATATGTGAAAAAGCCTCTAAAAACTCTTAAAATGGATTAAACCGCTTTTACACAAAAACTTGAGAAACTTTTTCTCCTTTTTTCTTGAGAGATTCAAGGTTATTCTTCACTCCTCGATTCCTAGCTCAGAGTGGGGTGCGTTCTATCAAGAGATTGTCACTCCTCTTGTGGTTCTCTCTTCAACCCACCTTCTATCAATCCCATAGTTAATCCTAGGTCGAGTATCTCCTAGGGTTTAAACCACCTCTTCCGCTCAGGTCCATCCTTTTTACCGAGTAGTTAGATCGAGCATTTCTCTTCTTCTCAGTCCTATTTATACAGTCTATTCCCTAAGACGAGCTTGATATCTTAGCAACCGGTGCCACATCATGTTTTGAATGGGGTTTTCCATTCACCACCCTCTTTCATACTTACTTGATGGTACCCGCTCTTTAGATCAATCTTGGAGAAGAGTGTTGATAAGGCCCCGACACTAGCTTCAGCATCACTCTGAGATGAAGACGTGGAGGAACCCGAGGACTAACTTGAGGAAGATAAGAACTACGAAGCTCCTACCATAGCACTGAGGATTATGAAGAGGAACATCACAAGCGTCTACAGGACAAGATTCAATGCATACATACAAGGAGCTCTAAGATGCGAGGAGAGCACCTGAGGGCACCCGAGAGATACCGATAGACCTTAGCGCGAGAACAGTAAGACTAGAAAACTCTTGGGAGCGTCCTTTTTTTGGAAGGCATGAGTTTAGTATCTTCACTATTTCGTTGAAGTGAAGACACCCTTAAGCCGTCAAGGTATTGTACTCTTTTTCTCCACTTCGGGATTTTTCCACATGGTTTACCGAGGGGGTTTTTAATGAGGCAAGATCTCTTGATGCATCACATTCTTTACCATTGTTTATCTTTCTTGGAAATCCCTATGACGAAATAAGGTAAACAAGGGATGTGATCCTATCTACCAAGATGACATTTATCTAATTAAAGTCTTCTTCTCTTTTCCTAAAAACGGTTTAAGTATGTTTTGGTGTTATAAGAGGTCCAAATTAGGTGAATGTTAGAATATTTTGACCAAGTTGTAATTCGTATAAGACCAGACCTAGAGGATATGTGAAAAAGCCTCTAAAAACTCTTAAAATGGATTAAACCGCTTTTACACAAAAACTTGAGAAACTTTTTCTCCTTTTTTCTTGAGAGATTCAAGGTTATTCTTCACTCCTCGATACCTAGCTCAGAGTGGGGTGCGTTGTATCAAGAGATTGTCACTCCTCTTGTGGTTCACGCTTCAACCCACCTTCTATCATTCCCATAGTTAATCCTCGGTCGAGTATCTCCTCGGGTTTAAACCACATCTTCCGCTTAGTTCCATCCTTTTTACCGAGTAGTTAGATCGAGCATTTCTCTTCTTCTCAAACCTATTCATACAATCTATTCCCCTAAGACGAGCTTGATATCTTAGCAACCGGTGCCACATCATGTTTTGAATGGGGTTTTCCATTCACCACCCTCTTTCATACTTACTTGATTGTACCCGCTCTTAAGATCAATCTTGGAGAAGAGTGTTGATAAGACTCTGGCACTAGCTCAAGCATCACTCTAAGAAGAACACGTGGAGGAACCCGAGCACTAACTTGAGGAAGTGAAGAACTACGAAGCTCCTACCATAGCACTGAGGATTATGAAGAGGAACATCACAAGCGTCTACATGACAAGATTCAATGCATACATACAAGGAGCTCTAAGATGCGAGGAGAGCACCTGAGGGCACCCGAGAGATACCGATAGACCTTAGCGCGATAATAGTGAGCCTAGAAAACTCTTGGGAGCTGTCTTTTTTTGGAAGGCATGAGTTATGTATCTTCACTATTTCGTTGAAGTGAAGACACCCTTAAGCCGTCAAGGTATTGTACTCTTTTTCTCCACCTCGGGATTTTTCCAAATGGTTTACCGGGGGGGTTTTTACTGAGGCAAGATCTCTTGATGCATCACATTCTTTACCATTGTTTATCTTTCTTGGAAATCCCTATGACGAAATAAGGTAAACAAGGGATGTGATCCTATCTACCAAGATGACATTTATCTAATTAAAGTCTTCTTCTCTTTTCCTAAAAACGGTTTAAGTATGTTTTGGTGTTATAAGAGGTCCAAATTAGGTGAATGTTAGAATATTTGGACCAAGTTGTAATTCGTATAAGACCAGACCTAGAGGATATGTGAAAAAGCCTCTAAAAACTCTTGTAATGGATTAAACCGCTTTTACACAAAAACTTGAGAAACTTTTTCTCCTTTTTTCTTGAGAGATTCAAGGTTATTCTGCACTTCTCGATTCCTAGCTCAGAGTGGGGAGCGTTGTACCAAGAGATTGTCACTCCTCTTGTGGTTCACGCTTCAACCCACCTTCTATCAATCCCATAGTTAATCCTAGGTCGAGTATCTCCTCGGGTTTAAACCACCTCTTCCGCTCAGGTCCATCCTTTTTACCGAGTAGTTAGATCGAGCATATCTCTTCTTCTCAGTCCTATTTATACAGTCTATTCCCTAAGACGAGCTTGATATCTTAGCAATCGGTGCCACATCATGTTTTGAATGGGGTTTTCCATTCACCACCCTCTTTCATACTTACTTGATGGTACCCGCTCTTTAGATCAATCTTGGAGAAGAGTGTTGATAAGGCCCCGACATTAGCTTCAGCATCACTCTGAGATGAAGACGTGGAGGAACCCGAGGACTAACTTGAGGAAGATAAGAACTACGAAGCTCCTACCATAGCACTGAGGATTATGAAGAGGAACATCACAAGCGTCTACAGGACAAGATTCAATGCATACATACAAGGAGCTCTAAGATGCGAGGAGAGCACCTGAGGGCACCCGAGAGATACCGATAGAACTTAGCGCGAGATCAGTGAGACTAGAAAACTCTTGGGAGCTGAATTTTTTTCGAAGGCATGAGTTTAGTATCTTCACTATTTCGTTGAAGTGTAGACACCCTTAAGCCGTCAAGGTATTGTACTCTTTTTCTCCATTTCGGGATTTTTCCACATGGTTTACCGAGGGGGTTTTTAATGAGGCAAGATCTCTTGATGCATCACATTCTTTACCATTGTTTATCTTTCTAGGAAATCCCTATGACGAAATAAGGTAAACAAGGGATGTGATCCTATCTACCAAGATGACATTTATCTAATTAAAGTCTTCTTCTCTTTTTTCTAAAAACGGTTTAAGTATGTTTTGGTGTTATAAGAGGTCCAAATTAGGTGAATGTTAGAATATTTTGACCAAGTTGTAATTCGTATAAGACCAGACCTAGAGGATATGTGAAAAAGCCTCTTATAACTCTTAAAATGGATTAAACCGCTTTTAGACAAAAACTTGAGAAACTTTTTCTCCTTTTTTCTTCAGAGATTCAAGGTTATTGTTCACTCCTCGATTCCTAGCTCAGAGTGGGGTGCGTTCTATCAAGAGATTGTCACTCCTCTTGTGGTTCTCTCTTCAACCCACCTTCTATCAATCCCATAGTTAATCCTAGGTCGAGTATCTCCTCGGGTTTAAACCACCTCTTCCGCTCAGGTCCATCCTTTTTACCGAGTAGTTAGATCGAGCATTTCTCTTCTTCTCAGTCCTATTTATACAGTCTATTCCCTAAGACGAGCTTGATATCTTAGCAACCGGTGCCACATCATGTTTTAAATGGGGTTTTCCATTCACCACCCTCTTTCATACTTACTTGATGGTACCCGCTCTTTAGATCAATCTTGGAGAAGAGTGTTGATAAGGCCCCGACATTAGCTTCAGCATCACTCTGAGATGAAGACGTGGAGGAACCCGAGGACTAACTTGAGGAAGATAAGAACTACGAAGCTCCTACCATAGCACTGAGGATTATGAAGAGGAACATCACAAGCGTCTACAGGACAAGATTCAATGCATACATACAAGGAGCTCTAAGATGCGAGGAGAGCACCTGAGGGCACCCGAGAGATACCGATAGAACTTAGCGCGAGATCAGTGAGACTAGAAAACTCTTGGGAGCTGAATTTTTTTGGAAGGCATGAGTTTAGTATCTTCACTATTTCGTTGAAGTGTAGACACCCTTAAGCCGTCAAGGTATTGTACTCTTTTTCTCCATTTCGGGATTTTTCCACATGGTTTACCGAGGGGGTTTTTAATGAGGCAAGATCTCTTGATGCATCACATTCTTTACCATTGTTTATCTTTCTAGGAAATCCCTATGACGAAATAAGGTAAACAAGGGATGTGATCCTATCTACCAAGATGACATTTATCTAATTAAAGTCTTCTTCTCTTTTCCTAAAAACGGTTTAAGTATGTTTTGGTGTTATAAGAGGTCCAAATTAGGTGAATGTTAGAATATTTTGACCAAGTTGTAATTCGTATAAGACCAGACCTAGAGGATATGTGAAAAAGCCTCTAAAAACTCTTAAAATGGATTAAACCGCTTTTACACAAAAACTTGAGAAACTTTTTCTCCTTTTTTCTTGAGAGATTCAAGGTTATTCTTCACTCCTCGATACCTAGCTCAGAGTGGGGTGCGTTGTATCAAGAGATTGTCACTCCTCTTGTTGTTCACGCTTCAACCCACCTTCTATCATTCCCATAGTTAATCCTAGGTCGAGTATCTCCTCGGGTTTAAACCACATCTTCCGCTTAGTTCCATCCTTTTTACCGAGTAGTTAGATCGAGCATTTCTCTTCTTCTCAAACCTATTCATACAATCTATTCCCTAAGACGAGCTTGATATCTTAGCAACCGGTGCCACATCATGTTTTGAATGGGGTTTTCCATTCACCACCCTCTTTCATACTTACTTGATTGTACCCGCTCTTTAGATCAATCTTGGAGAAGAGTGTTGATAAGACTCTGGCACTAGCTCAAGCATCACTCTAAGAAGAACACGTGGAGGAACCCGAGGACTAACTTGAGGAAGTGAAGAACTACGAAGCTCCTACCATAGCACTGAGGATTATGAAGAGGAACATCACAAGCGTCTACATGACAAGATTCAATGCATACATACAAGGAGCTCTAAGATGCGAGGAGAGCACCTGAGGGCACCCGAGAGATACCGATATACCTTAGCGCGATAACAGTGAGCCTAGAAAACTCTTGGGAGCTGTCTTTTTTTGGAAGGCATGAGTTATGTATCTTCACTATTTCGTTGAAGTGAAGACACCCTTAAGCCGTCGACGTATTGTACTCTTTTTCTCCACCTCGGGATTTTTCCAAATGGTTTACCGGGGGGGTTTTTACTGAGGCAAGATCTCTTGATGCATCACATTCTTTACCATTGTTTATCTTTCTTGGAAATCCCTATGACGAAATAAGGTAAACAAGGGATGTGATCCTATCTACCAAGATGACATTTATCTAATTAAAGTCTTCTTCTCTTTTCCTAAAAACGGTTTAAGTATGTTTTGGTGTTATAAGAGGTCCAAATTAGGTGAATGTTAGAATATTTTGACCAAGTTGTAATTCGTATAAGACCAGACCTAGAGGATATGTGAAAAAGCCTCTAAAAACTCTTAAAATGGATTAAACCGCTTTTACACAAAAACTTGAGAAACTTTTTCTCCTTTTTTCTTGAGAGATTCAAGGTTATTCTTCACTCCTCGATACCTAGCTCAGAGTGGGGTGCGTTGTATCAAGAGATTGTCACTCCTCTTGTTGTTCACGCTTCAACCCACCTTCTATCATTCCCATAGTTAATCCTAGGTCGAGTATCTCCTCGGGTTTAAACCACATCTTCCGCTTAGTTCCATCCTTTTTACCGAGTAGTTAGATCGAGCATTTCTCTTCTTCTCAAACCTATTCGTACAATCTATTCCCTAAGACGAGCTTGATATCTTAGCAACCGGTGCCACATCATGTTTTGAATGGGGTTTTCCATTCACCACCCTCTTTCATACTTACTTGATTGTACCCGCTCTTTAGATCAATCTTGGAGAAGAGTGTTGATAAGACTCTGGCACTAGCTCAAGCATCACTCTAAGAAGAACACGTGGAGGAACCCGAGGACTAACTTGAGGAAGTGAAGAACTACGAAGCTCCTACCATAGCACTGAGGATTATGAAGAGGAACATCACAAGCGTCTACATGACAAGATTCAATGCATACATACAAGGAGCTCTAAGATGCGAGGAGAGCACCTGAGGGCACCCGAGAGATACCGATATACCTTAGCGCGATAACAGTGAGCCTAGAAAACTCTTGGGAGCTGTCTTTTTTTGGAAGGCATGAGTTATGTATCTTCACTATTTCGTTGAAGTGAAGACACCCTTAAGCCGTCAAGGTATTGTACTCTTTTTCTCCACCTCGGGATTTTTCCAAATGGTTTACCGGGGGGGTTTTTACTGAGGCAAGATCTCTTGATGCATCACATTCTTTACCATTGTTTATCTTTCTTGGAAATCCCTATGACGAAATAAGGTAAACAAGGGATGTGATCCTATCTACCAAGATGACATTTATCTAATTAAAGTCTTCTTCTCTTTTCCTAAAAACGGTTTAAGTATGTTTTGGTGTTATAAGAGGTCCAAATTAGGTGAATGTTAGAATATTTTGACCAAGTTGTAATTCGTATAAGACCAGACCTAGAGGATATGTGAAAAAGCCTCTAAAAACTCTTAAAATGGATTAAACAGCTTTTACACAAAAACTTGAGAAACTTTTTCTCCTTTTTTCTTGAGAGATTCAAGGTTATTCTTCACTCCTCGATTCCTAGCTCAGAGTGGGGTGCGTTGTATCAAGAGATTGTCACTCCTCTTGTGGTTCACGCTTCAACCCACCTTCTATCATTCCCATAGTTAATCCTAGGTCGAGTATCTCCTCGGGTTTAAACCACATCTTCCGCTTAGTTCCATCCTTTTTACCGAGTAGTTAGATCGAGCATTTCTCTTCTTCTCAAACCTATTCATACAATCTATTCCCTAAGACGAGCTTGATATCTTAGCAACCGGTGCCACATCATGTTTTGAATGGGGTTTTCCATTCACCACCCTCTTTCATACTTACTTGATTGTACCCGCTCTTTAGATCAATCTTGGAGAAGAGTGTTGATAAGACTCTGGCACTAGCTCAAGCATCACTCTAAGAAGAACACGTGGAGGAACCCGAGGACTAACTTGAGGAAGTGAAGAACTACGAAGCTCCTACCATAGCACTGAGGATTATGAAGAGGAACATCACAAGCGTCTACATGACAAGATTCAATGCATACATACAAGGAGCTCTAAGATGCGAGGAGAGCACCTGAGGGCACCCGAGAGATACCGATATACCTTAGCGCGATAACAGTGAGCCTAGAAAACTCTTGGGAGCTGTCTTTTTTTGGAAGGCATGAGTTATGTATCTTCACTATTTCGTTGAAGTGAAGACACCCTTAAGCCGTCGACGTATTGTACTCTTTTTCTCCACCTCGGGATTTTTCCAAATGGTTTACCGGGGGGGTTTTTACTGAGGCAAGATCTCTTGATGCATCACATTCTTTACCATTGTTTATCTTTCTTGGAAATCCCTATGACGAAATAAGGTAAACAAGGGATGTGATCCTATCTACCAAGATGACATTTATCTAATTAAAGTCTTCTTCTCTTTTCCTAAAAACGGTTTAAGTATGTTTTGGTGTTATAAGAGGTCCAAATTAGGTGAATGTTAGAATATTTTGACCAAGTTGTAATTCGTATAAGACCAGACCTAGAGGATATGTGAAAAAGCCTCTAAAAACTCTTAAAATGGATTAAACCGCTTTTACACAAAAACTTGAGAAACTTTTTCTCCTTTTTTCTTGAGAGATTCAAGGTTATTCTTCACTCCTCGATACCTAGCTCAGAGTGGGGTGCGTTGTATCAAGAGATTGTCACTCCTCTTGTTGTTCACGCTTCAACCCACCTTCTATCATTCCCATAGTTAATCCTAGGTCGAGTATCTCCTCGGGTTTAAACCACATCTTCCGCTTAGTTCCATCCTTTTTACCGAGTAGTTAGATCGAGCATTTCTCTTCTTCTCAAACCTATTCGTACAATCTATTCCCTAAGACGAGCTTGATATCTTAGCAACCGGTGCCACATCATGTTTTGAATGGGGTTTTCCATTCACCACCCTCTTTCATACTTACTTGATTGTACCCGCTCTTTAGATCAATCTTGGAGAAGAGTGTTGATAAGACTCTGGCACTAGCTCAAGCATCACTCTAAGAAGAACACGTGGAGGAACCCGAGGACTAACTTGAGGAAGTGAAGAACTACGAAGCTCCTACCATAGCACTGAGGATTATGAAGAGGAACATCACAAGCGTCTACATGACAAGATTCAATGCATACATACAAGGAGCTCTAAGATGCGAGGAGAGCACCTGAGGGCACCCGAGAGATACCGATATACCTTAGCGCGATAACAGTGAGCCTAGAAAACTCTTGGGAGCTGTCTTTTTTTGGAAGGCATGAGTTATGTATCTTCACTATTTCGTTGAAGTGAAGACACCCTTAAGCCGTCAAGGTATTGTACTCTTTTTCTCCACCTCGGGATTTTTCCAAATGGTTTACCGGGGGGGTTTTTACTGAGGCAAGATCTCTTGATGCATCACATTCTTTACCATTGTTTATCTTTCTTGGAAATCCCTATGACGAAATAAGGTAAACAAGGGATGTGATCCTATCTACCAAGATGACATTTATCTAATTAAAGTCTTCTTCTCTTTTCCTAAAAACGGTTTAAGTATGTTTTGGTGTTATAAGAGGTCCAAATTAGGTGAATGTTAGAATATTTTGACCAAGTTGTAATTCGTATAAGACCAGACCTAGAGGATATGTGAAAAAGCCTCTAAAAACTCTTAAAATGGATTAAACAGCTTTTACACAAAAACTTGAGAAACTTTTTCTCCTTTTTTCTTGAGAGATTCAAGGTTATTCTTCACTCCTCGATTCCTAGCTCAGAGTGGGGTGCGTTGTATCAAGAGATTGTCACTCCTCTTGTGGTTCACGCTTCAACCCACCTTCTATCATTCCCATAGTTAATCCTAGGTCGAGTATCTCCTCGGGTTTAAACCACATCTTCCGCTTAGTTCCATCCTTTTTACCGAGTAGTTAGATCGAGCATTTCTCTTCTTCTCAAACCTATTCATACAATCTATTCCCTAAGACGAGCTTGATATCTTAGCAACCGGTGCCACATCATGTTTTGAATGGGGTTTTCCATTCACCACCCTCTTTCATACTTACTTGATTGTACCCGCTCTTTAGATCAATCTTGGAGAAGAGTGTTGATAAGACTCTGGCACTAGCTCAAGCATCACTCTAAGAAGAACACGTGGAGGAACCCGAGGACTAACTTGAGGAAGTGAAGAACTACGAAGCTCCTACCATAGCACTGAGGATTATGAAGAGGAACATCACAAGCGTCTACATGACAAGATTCAATGCATACATACAAGGAGCTCTAAGATGCGAGGAGAGCACCTGAGGGCACCCGAGAGATACCGATATACCTTAGCGCGATAACAGTGAGCCTAGAAAACTCTTGGGAGCTGTCTTTTTTTGGAAGGCATGAGTTATGTATCTTCACTATTTCGTTGAAGTGAAGACACCCTTAAGCCGTCAACGTATTGTACTCTTTTTCTCCACCTCGGGATTTTTCCAAATGGTTTACCGGGGGGGTTTTTACTGAGGCAAGATCTCTTGATGCATCACATTCTTTACCATTGTTTATCTTTCTTGGAAATCCCTATGACGAAATAAGGTAAACAAGGGATGTGATCCTATCTACCAAGATGACATTTATCTAATTAAAGTCTTCTTCTCTTTTCCTAAAAACGGTTTAAGTATGTTTTGGTGTTATAAGAGGTCCAAATTAGGTGAATGTTAGAATATTTTGACCAAGTTGTAATTCGTATAAGACCAGACCTAGAGGATATGTGAAAAAGCCTCTAAAAACTCTTAAAATGGATTAAACAGCTTTTACACAAAAACTTGAGAAACTTTTTCTCCTTTTTTCTTGAGAGATTCAAGGTTATTCTTCACTCCTCGATTCCTAGCTCAGAGTGGGGTGCGTTGTATCAAGAGATTGTCACTCCTCTTGTGGTTCACGCTTCAACCCACCTTCTATCATTCCCATAGTTAATCCTAGGTCGAGTATCTCCTCGGGTTTAAACCACATCTTCCGCTTAGTTCCATCCTTTTTACCGAGTAGTTAGATCGAGCATTTCTCTTCTTCTCAAACCTATTCATACAATCTATTCCCTAAGACGAGCTTGATATCTTAGCAACCGGTGCCACATCATGTTTTGAATGGGGTTTTCCATTCACCACCCTCTTTCATACTTACTTGATTGTACCCGCTCTTTAGATCAATCTTGGAGAAGAGTGTTGATAAGACTCTGGCACTAGCTCAAGCATCACTCTAAGAAGAACACGTGGAGGAACCCGAGGACTAACTTGAGGAAGTGAAGAACTACGAAGCTCCTACCATAGCACTGAGGATTATGAAGAGGAACATCACAAGCGTCTACATGACAAGATTCAATGCATACATACAAGGAGCTCTAAGATGCGAGGAGAGCACCTGAGGGCACCCGAGAGATACCGATATACCTTAGCGCGATAACAGTGAGCCTAGAAAACTCTTGGGAGCTGTCTTTTTTTGGAAGGCATGAGTTATGTATCTTCACTATTTCGTTGAAGTGAAGACACCCTTAAGCCGTCAACGTATTGTACTCTTTTTCTCCACCTCGGGATTTTTCCAAATGGTTTACCGGGGGGGTTTTTACTGAGGCAAGATCTCTTGATGCATCACATTCTTTACCATTGTTTATCTTTCTTGGAAATCCCTATGACGAAATAAGGTAAACAAGGGATGTGATCCTATCTACCAAGATGACATTTATCTAATTAAAGTCTTCTTCTCTTTTCCTAAAAACGGTTTAAGTATGTTTTGGTGTTATAAGAGGTCCAAATTAGGTGAATGTTAGAATATTTTGACCAAGTTGTAATTCGTATAAGACCAGACCTAGAGGATATGTGAAAAAGCCTCTAAAAACTCTTAAAATGGATTAAACCGCTTTTACACAAAAACTTGAGAAACTTTTTCTCCTTTTTTCTTGAGAGATTCAAGGTTATTCTTCACTCCTCGATACCTAGCTCAGAGTGGGGTGCGTTGTATCAAGAGATTGTCACTCCTCTTGTTGTTCACGCTTCAACCCACCTTCTATCATTCCCATAGTTAATCCTAGGTCAAGTATCTCCTCGGGTTTAAACCACATCTTCCGCTTAGTTCCATCCTTTTTACCGAGTAGTTAGATCGAGCATTTCTCTTCTTCTCAAACCTATTCGTACAATCTATTCCCTAAGACGAGCTTGATATCTTAGCAACCGGTGCCACATCATGTTTTGAATGGGGTTTTCCATTCACCACCCTCTTTCATACTTACTTGATTGTACCCGCTCTTTAGATCAATCTTGGAGAAGAGTGTTGATAAGACTCTGGCACTAGCTCAAGCATCACTCTAAGAAGAACACGTGGAGGAACCCGAGGACTAACTTGAGGAAGTGAAGAACTACGAAGCTCCTACCATAGCACTGAGGATTATGAAGAGGAACATCACAAGCGTCTACATGACAAGATTCAATGCATACATACAAGGAGCTCTAAGATGCGAGGAGAGCACCTGAGGGCACCCGAGAGATACCGATATACCTTAGCGCGATAACAGTGAGCCTAGAAAACTCTTGGGAGCTGTCTTTTTTTGGAAGGCATGAGTTATGTATCTTCACTATTTCGTTGAAGTGAAGACACCCTTAAGCCGTCAAGGTATTGTACTCTTTTTCTCCACCTCGGGATTTTTCCAAATGGTTTACCGGGGGGGTTTTTACTGAGGCAAGATCTCTTGATGCATCACATTCTTTACCATTGTTTATCTTTCTTGGAAATCCCTATGACGAAATAAGGTAAACAAGGGATGTGATCCTATCTACCAAGATGACATTTATCTAATTAAAGTCTTCTTCTCTTTTCCTAAAAACGGTTTAAGTATGTTTTGGTGTTATAAGAGGTCCAAATTAGGTGAATGTTAGAATATTTTGACCAAGTTGTAATTCGTATAAGACCAGACCTAGAGGATATGTGAAAAAGCCTCTAAAAACTCTTAAAATGGATTAAACAGCTTTTACACAAAAACTTGAGAAACTTTTTCTCCTTTTTTCTTGAGAGATTCAAGGTTATTCTTCACTCCTCGATTCCTAGCTCAGAGTGGGGTGCGTTGTATCAAGAGATTGTCACTCCTCTTGTGGTTCACGCTTCAACCCACCTTCTATCATTCCCATAGTTAATCCTAGGTCGAGTATCTCCTCGGGTTTAAACCACATCTTCCGCTTAGTTCCATCCTTTTTACCGAGTAGTTAGATCGAGCATTTCTCTTCTTCTCAAACCTATTCATACAATCTATTCCCTAAGACGAGCTTGATATCTTAGCAACCGGTGCCACATCATGTTTTGAATGGGGTTTTCCATTCACCACCCTCTTTCATACTTACTTGATTGTACCCGCTCTTTAGATCAATCTTGGAGAAGAGTGTTGATAAGACTCTGGCACTAGCTCAAGCATCACTCTAAGAAGAACACGTGGAGGAACCCGAGGACTAACTTGAGGAAGTGAAGAACTACGAAGCTCCTACCATAGCACTGAGGATTATGAAGAGGAACATCACAAGCGTCTACATGACAAGATTCAATGCATACATACAAGGAGCTCTAAGATGCGAGGAGAGCACCTGAGGGCACCCGAGAGATACCGATATACCTTAGCGCGATAACAGTGAGCCTAGAAAACTCTTGGGAGCTGTCTTTTTTTGGAAGGCATGAGTTATGTATCTTCACTATTTCGTTGAAGTGAAGACACCCTTAAGCCGTCAAGGTATTGTACTCTTTTTCTCCACCTCGGGATTTTTCCAAATGGTTTACCGGGGGGGTTTTTACTGAGGCAAGATCTCTTGATGCATCACATTCTTTACCATTGTTTATCTTTCTTGGAAATCCCTATGACGAAATAAGGTAAACAAGGGATGTGATCCTATCTACCAAGATGACATTTATCTAATTAAAGTCTTCTTCTCTTTTCCTAAAAACGGTTTAAGTATGTTTTGGTGTTATAAGAGGTCCAAATTAGGTGAATGTTAGAATATTTTGACCAAGTTGTAATTCGTATAAGACCAGACCTAGAGGATATGTGAAAAAGCCTCTAAAAACTCTTAAAATGGATTAAACCGCTTTTACACAAAAACTTGAGAAACTTTTTCTCCTTTTTTCTTGAGAGATTCAAGGTTATTCTTCACTCCTCGATACCTAGCTCAGAGTGGGGTGCGTTGTATCAAGAGATTGTCACTCCTCTTGTGGTTCACGCTTCAACCCACCTTCTATCATTCCCATAGTTAATCCTAGGTCGAGTATCTCCTCGGGTTTAAACCACATCTTCCGCTTAGTTCCATCCTTTTTACCGAGTAGTTAGATCGAGCATTTCTCTTCTTCTCAAACCTATTCATACAATCTATTCCCTAAGACGAGCTTGATATCTTAGCAACCGGTGCCACATCATGTTTTGAATGGAGTTTTCCATTCACCACCCTCTTTCATACTTACTTGATTGTACCCGCTCTTTAGATCAATCTTGGAGAAGAGTGTTGATAAGACTCTGGCACTAGCTCAAGCATCACTCTAAGAAGAACACGTGGAGGAACCCGAGGACTAACTTGAGGAAGTGAAGAACTACGAAGCTCCTACCATAGCACTGAGGATTATGAAGAGGAACATCACAAGCGTCTACATGACAAGATTCAATGCATACATACAAGGAGCTCTAAGATGCGAGGAGAGCACCTGAGGGCACCCGAGAGATACCGATATACCTTAGCGCGATAACAGTGAGCCTAGAAAACTCTTGGGAGCTGTCTTTTTTTGGAAGGCATGAGTTATGTATCTTCACTATTTCGTTGAAGTGAAGACACCCTTAAGCCGTCAAGGTATTGTACTCTTTTTCTCCACCTCGGGATTTTTCCAAATGGTTTACCGGGGGGGTTTTTACTGAGGCAAGATCTCTTGATGCATCACATTCTTTACCATTGTTTATCTTTCTTGGAAATCCCTATGACGAAATAAGGTAAACAAGGGATGTGATCCTATCTACCAAGATGACATTTATCTAATTAAAGTCTTCTTCTCTTTTCCTAAAAACGGTTTAAGTATGTTTTGGTGTTATAAGAGGTCCAAATTAGGTGAATGTTAGAATATTTTGACCAAGTTGTAATTCGTATAAGACCAGACCTAGAGGATATGTGAAAAAGCCTCTAAAAACTCTTAAAATGGATTAAACCGCTTTTACACAAAAACTTGAGAAACTTTTTCTCCTTTTTTCTTGAGAGATTCAAGGTTATTCTTCACTCCTCGATACCTAGCTCAGAGTGGGGTGCGTTGTATCAAGAGATTGTCACTCCTCTTGTGGTTCACGCTTCAACCCACCTTCTATCATTCCCATAGTTAATCCTAGGTCGAGTATCTCCTCGGGTTTAAACCACATCTTCCGCTTAGTTCCATCCTTTTTACCGAGTAGTTAGATCGAGCATTTCTCTTCTTCTCAAACCTATTCATACAATCTATTCCCTAAGACGAGCTTGATATCTTAGCAACCGGTGCCACATCATGTTTTGAATGGGGTTTTCCATTCACCACCCTCTTTCATACTTACTTGATTGTACCCGCTCTTTAGATCAATCTTGGAGAAGAGTGTTGATAAGACTCTGGCACTAGCTCAAGCATCACTCTAAGAAGAACACGTGGAGGAACCCGAGGACTAACTTGAGGAAGTGAAGAACTACGAAGCTCCTACCATAGCACTGAGGATTATGAAGAGGAACATCACAAGCGTCTACATGACAAGATTCAATGCATACATACAAGGAGCTCTAAGATGCGAGGAGAGCACCTGAGGGCACCCGAGAGATACCGATATACCTTAGCGCGATAACAGTGAGCCTAGAAAACTCTTGGGAGCTGTCTTTTTTTGGAAGGCATGAGTTATGTATCTTCACTATTTCGTTGAAGTAAAGACACCCTTAAGCCGTCAAGGTATTGTACTCTTTTTCTCCACCTCGGGATTTTTCCAAATGGTTTACCGGGGGGGTTTTTACTGAGGCAAGATCTCTTGATGCATCACATTCTTTACCATTGTTTATCTTTCTTGGAAATCCCTATGACGAAATAAGGTAAACAAGGGATGTGATCCTATCTACCAAGATGACATTTATCTAATTAAAGTCTTCTTCTCTTTTCCTAAAAACGGTTTAAGTATGTTTTGGTGTTATAAGAGGTCCAAATTAGGTGAATGTTAGAATATTTTGACCAAGTTGTAATTCGTATAAGACCAGACCTAGAGGATATGTGAAAAAGCCTCTAAAAACTCTTAAAATGGATTAAACCGCTTTTACACAAAAACTTGAGAAACTTTTTCTCCTTTTTTCTTCAGAGATTCAAGGTTATTCTTCACTCCTCGATTCCTAGCTCAGAGTGGGGTGCGTTCTATCAAGAGATTGTCACTCCTCTTGTGGTTCTCTCTTCAACCCACCTTCTATCAATCCCATAGTTAATCCTAGGTCGAGTATCTCCTCGGGTTTAAACCACCTCTTCCGCTCAGGTCCATCCTTTTTACCGAGTAGTTAGATCGAGCATTTCTCTTCTTCTCAGTCCTATTTATAAAGTCTATTCCCTAAGACGAGCTTGATATCTTAGCAACCGGTGCCACATCATGTTTTGAATGGGGATTTCCATTCACCACCCTCTTTCATACTTACTTGATGGTACCCGCTCTTTAGATCAATCTTGGAGAAGAGTGTTGATAAGGCCCCGACACTAGCTTCAGCATCACTCTAAGATGAAGACGTGGAGGAACCCAAGGACTAACTTGAGGAAGAGAAGAACTACGAAGCTCCTACCATAGCACTGAGGATTATGAAGAGGAACATCACAAGCGTCTACAGGACAAGATTCAATGCATACATACAAGGAGCTCTAAGATGCGAGGAGAGCACCTGAGGGCACCAGAGAGATACCGATAGAACTTAGCGCGAGATCAGTGAGACTAGAAAACTCTTGGGAGCGTCCTTTTTTTGGAAGGCATGAGTTTAGTATCTTCACTATTTCGTTGAAGTGAAGACACCCTTAAGCCGTCAAGGTATTGTACTCTTTTTCTCCACTTCGGGATTTTTCCACATGGTTTACCGAGGGGGTTTCTAATGAGGCAAGATCTCTTGATGCATCACATTCTTTACCATTGTTTATCTTTCTTGGAAATCCCTATGACGAAATAAGGTAAACAAGGGATGTGATCCTATCTACCAAGATGAAATTTATCTAATTAAAGTCTTCTTCTCTTTTCCTAAAAACGGTTTAAGTATGTTTTGGTGTTATAAGAGGTCCAAATTAGGTGAATGTTAGAATATTTTGACCAAGTTGTAATTCGTATAAGACCAGACCTAGAGGATATGTGAAAAAGCCTCTAAAAACTCTTAAAATGGATTAAACCGCTTTTACACAAAAACTTGAGAAACTTTTTCTCCTTTTTTCTTGAGAGATTCAAGGTTATTCTTCACTCCTCGATACCTAGCTCAGAGTGGGGTGCGTTGTATCAAGAGATTGTCACTCCTCTTGTGGTTCACGCTTCAACCCACCTTCTATCATTCCCATAGTTAATCCTAGGTCGAGTATCTCCTCGGGTTTAAACCACATCTTCCGCTTAGTTCCATCCTTTTTACCGAGTAGTTAGATCGAGCATTTCTCTTCTTCTCAAACCTATTCATACAATCTATTCCCTAAGACGAGCTTGATATCTTAGCAACCGGTGCCACATCATGTTTTGAATGGGGTTTTCCATTCACCACCCTCTTTCATACTTACTTGATTGTACCCGCTCTTTAGATCAATCTTGGAGAAGAGTGTTGATAAGACTCTGGCACTAGCTCAAGCATCACTCTAAGAAGAACACGTGGAGGAACCCGAGGACTAACTTGAGGAAGTGAAGAACTACGAAGCTCCTACCATAGCACTGAGGATTATGAAGAGGAACATCACAAGCGTCTACATGACAAGATTCAATGCATACATACAAGGAGCTCTAAGATGCGAGGAGAGCACCTGAGGGCACCCGAGAGATACCGATATACCTTAGCGCGATAACAGTGAGCCTAGAAAACTCTTGGGAGCTGTCTTTTTTTGGAAGGCATGAGTTATGTATCTTCACTATTTCGTTGAAGTGAAGACACCCTTAAGCCGTCAAGGTATTGTACTCTTTTTCTCCACCTCGGGATTTTTCCAAATGGTTTACCGGGGGGGTTTTTACTGAGGCAAGATCTCTTGATGCATCACATTCTTTACCATTGTTTATCTTTCTTGGAAATCCTTATGACGAAATAAGGTAAACAAGGGATGTGATCCTATCTACCAAGATGACATTTATCTAATTAAAGTCTTCTTCTCTTTTCCTAAAAACGGTTTAAGTATGTTTTGGTGTTATAAGAGGTCCAAATTAGGTGAATGTTAGAATATTTTGACCAAGTTGTAATTCGTATAAGACCAGACCTAGAGGATATGTGAAAAAGCCTCTAAAAACTCTTAAAATGGATTAAACCGCTTTTACACAAAAACTTGAGAAAAATTTTCTCTTTTTTTCTTCAGAGATTCAAGGTTATTCTTCACTCCTCGATTCCTAGCTCAGAGTGGGGTGCGTTCTATCAAGAGATTGTCACTCCTCTTGTGGTTCTCTCTTCAACCCACCTTCTATCAATCCCATAGTTAATCCTAGGTCGAGTATCTGCTCGGGTTTAAACCACCTCTTCCGCTCAGGTCCATCCTTTTTACCGAGTAGTTAGATCGAGCATTTCTCTTCTTCTCAGTCCTATTTATACAGTCTATTCCCTAAGACGAGCTTGATATCTTAGCAACCGGTGCCACATCATGTTTTGAATGGGGTTTTCCATTCACCACCCTCTTTCATACTTACTTGATGGTACCCGCTCTTTAGATCAATCTTGGAGAAGAGTGTTGATAAGGCCCCGACACTAGCTTCAGTATCACTCTTAGATGAAGACGTGGAGGAACCCGAGGACTAACTTGAGGAAGATAAGAACTACGAAGCTCCTACCATAGCACTGAGGATTATGAAGAGGAACATCACAAGCGTCTACAGGACAAGATTCAATGCATACATACAAGGAGCTCTAAGATGCGAGGAGAGCACCTGAGGGCACTCGAGAGATACCGATAGAACTTAGCGCGAGATCAGTGAGACTAGAAAACTCTTGGGAGCTGAATTTTTTTGGAAGGCATGAGTTATGTATCTTCACTATTTCGTTGAAGTGAAGACACCCTTAAGCCGTCAAGGTATTGTACTCTTTTTCTCCACTTCGGGATTTTTCCACATGGTTTACCGAGGGGGTTTTTAATGAGGCAAGATCTCTTGATGCATCACATTCTTTACCATTGTTTATCTTTCGTGGAAATCCCTATAACGAAATAAGGTAAACAAGGGATGTGATCCTATTGACCAAGATGACATTTATCTAATTAAAGTCTTCTTCTCTTTTCCTAAAAACGGTTTAAGTATGTTTTGGTGTTATAAGAGGTCCAAATTAGGTGAATGTTAGAATATTTTGACCAAGTTGTAATTCGTATAAGACCAGACCTAGAGGATATGTGAAAAAGCCTCTAAAAACTCTTAAAATGGATTAAACAGCTTTTACACAAAAACTTGAGAAACTTTTTCTCCTTTTTTCTTGAGAGATTCAAGGTTATTCTTCACTCCTCGATACCTAGCTCAGAGTGGGGTGCGTTATATCAAGAGATTATCACTCCTCTTGTGGTTCACGCTTCAACCCACCTTCTATCATTCCCATAGTTAATCCTAGGTCGAGTATCTCCTTGGGTTTAAACCATATCTTCCGCTTAGTTCCATCCTTTTTACCGAGTAGTTAGATCGAGCATTTCTCTTCTTCTCAAACCTATTCATACAATCTATTCCCTAAGACGAGCTTGATATCTTAGCAACCGGTGCCACATCATGTTTTGAATGGGGTTTTCCATTCACCACCCTCTTTCATACTTACTTGATTGTACCCGCTCTTTAGATCAATCTTGGAGAAGAGTGTTGATAAGACTCTGGCACTAGCTCAAGCATCACTCTAAGAATAACACGTGGAGGAACCCGAGGACTAACTTGAGGAAGTGAAGAACTACGAAGCTCCTACCATAGCACTGAGGATTATGAAAAGGAACATCACAAGCGTCTACATGACAAGATTCAATGCATACATACAAGGAGCTCTAAGATGCGAGGAGAGCACCTGAGGGCACCCGAGAGATACCGATAGACCTTAGCGCGATAACAGTGAGCCTAGAAAACTCTTGGGAGCTGTCTTTTTTTGGAAGGCATGAGTTATGTATCTTCACTATTTCGTTGAAGTGAAGACACCCTTAAGCCGTCAAGGTATTGTACTCTTTTTCTCCACCTCGGGATTTTTCCAAATGGTTTACCGGGGGGGGTTTTTACTGAGGCAAGATCTCTTGATGCATCACATTCTTTACCATTGTTTATCTTTCTTGGAAATCCCTATGACGAAATAAGGTAAACAAGGGATGTGATCCTATCTACCAAGATGACATTTATCTAATTAAAGTCTTCTTCTCTTTTCCTAAAAACGGTTTAAGTATGTTTTGGTATTATAAGAGGCCCAAATTAGGTGAATGTTAGAATATTTGGACCAAGTTGTAATTAGGATAAGATCAGACCTAGAGGATATTTGAAAAAGCGTCTAAAAACTCGTGTAATGGATTAAACCGCTTTTACACAAAAACTTGAGAAACTTTTTCTCCTTTTTTCTTGAGAGATTCAAGGTTATTCTTCACCCCTCGATTCCTAGCTCAGAGTGGGGTGCGTTGTATCAAGAGATTGTCACTCCTCTTGTGGTTCACGCTTCAACCCACCTTCTATCAATCCCATAGTTAATCCTAGGTCGAGTATCTCCTCGGGTTTAAACCACCTCTTCCGCTTAGTTCCATCCTTTGTAACGAGTAGTTAGATCGAGCATTTCTCTTCTTCTCAAGCCTATTCATACAGTCTATTCCCTAAGACGAGCTAGATATCTTAGCAACCGGTGCCACATCATGTTTTGAATGGGGTTTTCAATTCACAACCCTCCTTCATACTTACATGATGGTACCTGCTCTTTAGATCAATCTTGGAGAAGAGTGTTGATGAGGCCCCGACACTAGCTCCAGCATCACTCTGAGAAGAACACGTGGAGGAACCCGAGGACTAACTTGAGGAAGAGAAGAACTACGAAGCTCCTACCATAGCACTGAGGATTATGAAGAGGAACTTCACAAGCGTCTACAGGACAAGATTCAATGCATACATACAAGGCGCTCTAAGATGCGAGGAAAGCACCTGAGGGCACCCGAGAGATACCGATAGACCTTAGCGCGAGAACAGTGAGACTAGAAAACTCTTGGGAGCGTCCTTTTTTTGGAAGGCATGAGTTTAGTATCTTCACTATTTTTGTTGAAGTGAAGACACCCTTAAGCCGTCAAGGTATTGTACTCTTTTTCTCCACCTTGGGATTTTTCCACATCGTTTACCGAGGGGGTTTTTAATGAGGCAAGATCTCTTGATGCATCACATTCTTTACCATTGTTTATCTTTCTTGGAAATCCCTATGACGAAATAAGGTAAACAAGGGATGTGATCCTATCTACCAAGATGACATTTATCTAATTAAAGTCTTCTTCTCTTTTCCTAAAAACGGTTTAAGTATGTTTTGGTATTATAAGAGGCCCAAATTAGGTGAATGTTAGATTATTTAGACCAAGTTGTAATTCGTATAAGACCAGACCTAGAGGATATGTGAAAAAGCCTCTAAAAACTCGTGTAATGGATTAAACCGCTTTTACACAAAAACTTGAGAAACTTTTTCTCTTTTTTTCTTGAGAGATTCAAGGTTATTCTTCACTCCTCGATTCCTAGCTCAGAGTGGGGTGCGTTGTATCAAGAGATTGTCACTCCTCTTGTGGTTCACGCTTCAACCCACCTTCTATCAATCCCATAGTTAATCCTAGGTCGAGTATCTCCTCGGGTTTAAACCACCTCTTCCGCTTAGTTCCATCCTTTTTACCGAGTAGTTAGATCGGGCATTTCTCTTCTTCTCAGTCCTATTCATACAGTCTATTCCCTAAGAGGAGCTTGATATCTTAGCAACCGGTGCCACATCATGTTTTGAATGGGGTTTTCCATTCACCACCCTCCTTCATACTTACTTGATGGTACCCGCTCTTTAGATCAATCTTTGAGAAGAGTGTTGATGAGGCCCCGGCACTAGCTCAAGCATCACTCTGAGAA
This sequence comes from Cardamine chenopodiifolia, assembly GCA_963922655.1. Lineage (NCBI taxonomy): Eukaryota > Viridiplantae > Streptophyta > Magnoliopsida > Brassicales > Brassicaceae > Cardamine > Cardamine chenopodiifolia. The sequence goes on along the minus strand of OZ000476.1, from coordinate 7,786,759 downwards.
GAACACGTGGAGGAACCCGAGGACTAACTTGAGGAAGAGAAGAACTACGAAGCTCCTACCATAGCACTGAGGATTATGAAGAGGAACTTCACAAGCGTCTACAGGACAAGATTCAATGCATACATACAAGGCGCTCTAAGATGCGAGGAAAGCACCTGAGGGCACCCGAGAGATACCGATAGACCTTAGCGCGAGAACAGTGAGACTAGAAAACTCTTGGGAGCGTCCTTTTTTTGGAAGGCATGAGTTTAGTATCTTCACTATTTCGTTGAAGTGAAGACACCCTTAAGCCGTCAAGGTATTGTACTCTTTTTCTCCACCTCGGGATTTTTCCACATGGTTTACCGAGGGGGTTTTTAATGAGGCAAGATCTCTTGATGCATCACATTCTTTACCATTGTTTATCTTTCTTGGAAATCCCTATGACGAAATAAGGTAAACAAGCGATGTGATCCTATCTACCAAGATGACATTTATCTAATTAAAGTCGTCTTCTCTTTTCCTAAAAACGGTTTAAGTATGTTTTGGTATTATAAGAGGCCCAAATTAGGTGAATGTTAGAATATTTAGACCAAGTTGTAATTCGTATAAGACCAGACCTAGAGGATATGTGAAAAAGCCTCTAAAAACTCTTGTAATGGATTAAACCGCTTTTACACAAAAACTTGAGAAACTTTTTCTCCTTTTTTCTTGAGAGATTCAAGGTTTTTCTTCACTCCTCGATTCCTAGCTCAGAATGGGGTGCGTTGTATCAAGAGATTGTCACTCCTCTTGTTGTTCACGCTTCAACCCACCTTCTATCAATCCCATAGTTAATCCTAGGTCAAGTATCTCCTCGGGTTTAAACCACCTCTTCCGCTTAGTTCCATCCTTTTTACCGAGTAGTTGGATCGGGCATTTCTCTTCTTCTCAAGCCTATTTATACAGTCTCTTCCCTAAGACGAGCTTGATATCTTAGCAACCGGTGCCACATCATGTTTTGAATGGGGTTTTCCATTCACCACCCTCCTTTATACTTACATGATGGTACCTGCTCTTTAGATCAATCTTGGAGAAGAGTGTTGATGAGGCCCCGGCACTAGCTCCAGTATCACTCTGAGAAGAACACGTGGACGAACCCGAGGACTAAATTGAGGAAGAGAAGAACTACGAAGCTCCTACCATAGCACTAAGGATTATGAAGAGGAACATCACAAGCGTCTACAAGACAAGATTCAATGCATACATACAAGGGGCTCGAAGATGCGAGGAGAGCACCTGAGGGCACCCGAGAGATACCGATAGACCTTAGCGCGATAACAATGAGACTAGAAAACTCTTGGGAGCGTCCTTTTTTTGGAAGGCATGAGTTTAGTATCTTCACTATTTCATTGAGGTGAAGACACCCTTAAGCCGTCAAGGTATTGTACTCTTTTTCTCCACCTCGGGATTTTTTCACATGGTTTACCAAGGGGGTTTTTAATGAGGCAAGATCTCTTGATGCATCACATTCTTTACCATTGTTTATCTTTCTTGGAAATCCCTAAAACGAAATAAGGTAAACAAGGGATGTGATCCTATCTACCAAGATGACATTTATCTAATTAAAGTTTTCTTCTCTTTTCCTTAAAACGGTTTAAGTATGTTTTGGTGTTTAAAGAAGTCCAACTTAGGTGAATGTTAGAATATTTGGACCAAGTTGTAATTAGTATAAGATCAGACCTAGAGGATATGTGAAAAACCCTCTAAAAACTCGTGTAATGGATTAAACCGCTTTGACACAAAAACTTGAGAAACTTTTTCTCCTTTTTTCTTGAGAGATTCAAGGTTATTCTTCACTCCTCGATTCCTAGCTCAGAGTGGGGTGCGTTGTATCAAGAGATTGTCACTCCTCTTGTGGTTCACGCTTCAACCCACCTTCTATCAATCCCATAGTTAATCCTAGGTCGAGTATCTCCTCGGGTTTAAACCACCTCTTCCGCTTAGTTCCATCCTTTTTACCGAGTAGTTAGATCGAGCATTTCTCTTCTTCTCAAGCCTATTCATACAGTCTCTTCCCTAAGACGAGCTTGATATCTTAGCAACCGCTGCCACATCATGTTTTGAATGGGGTTTTCCATTCACAACCCTCCTTCATACTTACATGATGGTACCTGCTCTTTAGATCAATCTTGGATAAGAGTGTTGATGAGGCCCCGACACTAGCTCCAGCATCACTCTGAGAAGAACACGTGGACGAACCCGAGGACTAAATTGAGGAAGAGAAGAACTACGAAGCTCCTAACATAGCACTGAGGATTATGAAGAGGAACATCACAAGCGTCTACAAGACAAGATTCAATGCATACATACAAGGGGCTCGAAGATGCGAGGAGAGCACCTGAGGCCACCCGAGAGATACCGATAGACCTTAGCGCGATAACAATGAGACTAGAAAACTCTTGGGAGCGTCCTTTTTTTGGAAGTCATGAGTTTAGTATCTTCACTATTTCGTTGAAGTGAAGACACCCTTAAGCCGTCAAGGTATTGTACTCTTTTTCTCCACCTCGGGATTTTGTCACATGGTTTACCGAGGGGGTTTTTAATGAGGCAAGATCTCTTGATGCATCACATTCTTTACCATTGTTTATCTTTCTTGGAAATCCCTATGACGAAATAAGGTAAACAAGGGATGTGATCCTATCTACCAAGATGACATTTATCTAATTAAAGTCTTCTTCTCTTTTCCTAAAAACGGTTTAAGTATGTTTTGGTATTATAAGAGGCCCAAATTAGGTGAATGTTAGAATATTTGGACCAAGTTGTAATTCGTATAAGACCAGACCTAGAGGATATGTGAAAAAGCCTCTAAAAACTCTTGTAATGGATTAAACCGCTTTTACACAAAAACTTGAGAAACTTTTTCTCCTTTTTTCTTGAGAGATTCAAGGTTATTCTTCACTCCTCGATTCCTAGCTCAGAGTGGGGTGCGTTGTATCAAGAGATTGTCACTCCTCTTGTGGTTCACGCTTCAACCCACCTTCTATCAATCCCATAGTTAATCCTAGGTCGAGTATCTCCTCGGGTTTAAACCACCTCTTCCGCTTAGTTCCATCCTTTTTACCGAGTAGTTAGATCGAGCATTTCTCTTCTTCTCAAGCCTATTCATACAGTCTCTTCCCTAAGACGAGCTTGATATCTTAGCAACCGGTGCCACATCATGTTTTGAATGGGGTTTTCCATTCACCACCCTCCTTCATACTTAATTGATGGTACCCGCTCTTTAGCTCAATCTTGGAGAAGAGTGTTTATGAGGCCCCGGCACTAGCTCAAGCATCACTCTGAGAAGAAGACGTGGAGGAACCCGAGGACTAACTTGAGGAAGAGAAGAACTACGAAGCTCCTACCATAGCACTGAGGATTATGAAGAGGAACTTCACAAGCGTCTACAGGACAAGATTCAATGCATACATACAAGGCGCTCTAAGATGCGAGGAAAGCACCTGAGGGCACCCGAGAGATACCGATAGACCTTAGCGCGAGAACAGTGAGACTAGAAAACTCTTGGGAGCGTCCTTTTTTTGGAAGGCATGAGTTTAGTATCTTCACTATTTCGTTGAAGTGAAGACACCCTTAAGCCGTCAAGGTATTGTAATCTTTTTCTCCACCTCGGGATTTTTCCACATGGTTTACCGAGGGGATTTTTAATGAGGCAAGATCTCTTGATGCATCACATTCTTTACCATTGTTTATCTTTCTTGGAAATCCCTATGACGAAATAAGGTAAACAAGGGATGTGATCCTATCTACCAAGATGACATTTATCTAATTAAAGTCTTCTTCTCTTTTCCTAAAAACGGTTTAAGTATGTTTTGGTATTATAAGAGGCCCAAATTAGGTGAATGTTAGAATATTTGGACCAAGTTGTAATTTGTATAAGACCAGACCTAGAGGATATGTGAAAAAGCCTCTAAAAACTCTTGTAATGGATTAAACCGCTTTTACACAAAAACTTGAGAAACTTTTTCTCCTTTTTACTTGAGAGATTCAAGATTATTCTTCACTCCTCGATTCCTAGCTTAGAGTGGGGTGCGTTGTATCAAGAGATTATCACTCCTCTTGTGGTTCACGCTTCAACCCACCTTCTATCAATCCCATAGTTAATCCTAGGTCGAGTATCTCCTCGGGTTTAAACCACCTCTTCCGCTTAGTTCCATCCTTTTTACCGAGTAGTTAGATCGAGCATTTCTCTTCTTCTCAAGCCTATTCATACAGTCTATTCCCTAAGACGAGCTTGATATCTTAGCAACCGGTGCCACATCATGTTTTGAATGGGGTTTTCCATTCACAACCCTCCTTCATACTTACATGATGGTACCTGCTCTTTAGATCAATCTTGGAGAAGAGTGTTGATGAGGCCCCGGCACTAGCTCCAGCATCACTCTGAGAAGAACACGTGGACGAACCCGAGGACTAAATTGAGGAAGAGAAGAACTACGAAGCTCCTACCATAGCACTGAGGATTATGAAGAGGAACTTCACAAGCGTCTACAGGACAAGATTCAATGCATACATACAAGGCGCTCTAAGATGCGAGGAAAGCACCTGAGGGCACCCGAGAGATACCGATAGACCTTAGCGCGAGAACAGTGAGACTAGAAAACTCTTGGGAGCGTCCTTTTTTTGGAAGGCATGAGTTTAGTATCTTCACTATTTTTGTTGAAGTGAAGACACCCTTAAGCCGTCAAGGTATTGTACTCTTTTTCTCCACCTCGGGATTTTTTCACTTGGTTTACCAAGGGGGTTTTTAATGAGGCAAGATCTCTTGATGCATCACATTCTTTACCATTGTTTATCTTTCTTGGAAATCCCTAAAACGAAATAAGGTAAACAAGGGATGTGATCCTATCTACCAAGATGACATTTATCTAATTAAAGTTTTCTTCTCTTTTCCTTAAAACGGTTTAAGTATGTTTTGGTGTTAAAAGAAGTCCAACTTAGGTGAATGTTAGAATATTTGGACCAAGTTGTAATTAGTATAAGATCAGACCTAGAGGATATGTGAAAAACCCTCTAAAAACTCGTGTAATGGATTAAACCGCTTTTACACAAAAACTTGAGAAACTTTTTCTCCTTTTTTCTTGAGAGATTCAAGGTTATTCTTCACCCCTCGATTCCTAGCTCAGAGTGGGGTGCGTTGTATCAAGAGATTGTCACTCCTCTTGTGGTTCACGCTTCAACCCACCTTCTATCAATCCCATAGTTAATCCTAGGTCGAGTATCTCCTCGGGTTTAAACCACCTCTTCCGCTTAGTTCCATCCTTTTTACCGAGTAGTTAGATCGAGCATTTCTCTTCTTCTCAAGCCTATTCATACAGTCTCTTCCCTAAGACGAGCTTGATATCTTAGCAACCGGTGCCACATCATGTTTTGAATGGGGTTTTCCATTCACAACCCTCCTTCATACTTACATGATGGTACCTGCTCTTTAGACCAATCTTGGAGAAGAGTGTTGATGAGGCCCCGACACTAGCTCCAGCATCACTTTGAGAAGAACACGTGGACGAACCCGAGGACTAAATTGAGGAAGAGAAGAACTACGAAGCTCCTACCATAGCACTGAGGATTATGAAGAGGAACAGCACAAGCGTCTACAAGACAAGATTCAATGCATACATACAAGGGGCTCGAAGATGCGAGGAGAGCACCTGAGGGCACCCGAGAGATACCGATAGACCTTAGCGCGATAACAATGAGACTAGAAAACTCTTGGGAGCGTCCTTTTTTTGGAAGTCATGAGTTTAGTATCTTCACTATTTCGTTGAAGTGAAGACACCCTTAAGCCGTCAAGGTATTGTACTCTTTTTCTCCACCTCGGGATTTTGCCACATGGTTTACCTAGGGGGTTTTTAATGAGGCAAGATCTCTTGATGCATCACATTCTTTACCATTGTTTATCTTTCTTGGAAATCCCTATGACGAAATAAGGTAAACAAGGGATGTGATCCTATCTACCAAGATGACATTTATCTAATTAAAGTCTTCTTCTCTTTTCCTAAAAACGTTTTAAGTATGTTTTGGTGTTAAAAGAGGTCCAACTTAGGTGAATGTTAGAATATTTGGACCAAGTTGTAATTAGTATAAGATCAGACCTAGAGGATATGTGAAAAAGCCTCTAAAAACTCGTGTAATGGATTAAACCGCTTTTACACAAAAACTTGAGAAACTTTTTCTCCTTTTTCCATGAGAGATTCAAGGTTATTCTTCACCCCTCTAATACTAGCTCAGAGTGGGGTGCGTTGTATCAAGAGATTGTCACTCCTCTTGTGGTTCACGCTTCAACCCACCTTCTATCAATCCCATAGTTAATCCTAGGTCGAATATCTCCTCGGGTTTAAACCACCTCTTCCGCTTAGTTCCATCCTTTGTACCGAGTAGTTAGATCGAGCATTTCTCTTCTTCTCAAGCCTATTCATACAGTCTATTCCCTAAGACGAGCTTGATATCTTAGCAACCGGTGCCACATCATGTTTTGAATGGGGTTTTCCATTCACAACCCTCCTTCATACTTACATGATGGTACCTGCTCTTTAGATCAATCTTGGAGAAGAGTGTTGATGAGGCCCCGACACTAGTTCCAGCATCACTCTGAGAAGAACACGTGGACTGTTGAGAATATGGATGAGAAGGCATACATGGGAAGTAGCAATGCGAGTTCACATAATAACAAAGGGAAGGAGCTGGAGTGCATAACAAGTATCTGGGAACTTGGCGAATGCTCTAAGACTAAGGGAGAAGTGCTGTGTGCAACAAGTAAGGAGAAGAGTGGAGTTGATGATTTAATGAGTGGCAAAACTAGACATTGGGATGTAACTAGAAGGAGGGATTCTCGATTGAATCATAAGCAGATCAGAGGGTTGAAAACCCAAGAAGAAGCAAATGAGGAGCCATTGGGTAAAGGCGAGCTCCATACTCCTTCCCCAAAGAAGAAAGACGCTCAGGCCTTGATTCTAGCATGTTTAACCATTTTAGGAAGTCAAGGGTGTTAGCCTTTTATCCATTGTAAATTTATGTGTCTTGTTTTTTTTAAATACTTTCTCTTACATGTATACATATGAAAACCGAGCTCTAGAGTGATAATAACAAGAAATAATTTTCCAGAAATCTCTTTCAACCTTCTTCAATCTCATCAGCTCTTGATAATCTCTGATTCTTGTTTATTCTCCTTAAAATCTGTAGAATTTAGAGAGTATAATCAATAATTAAGAGAAATTAGAGAAGGATCAGATAAGTGAGAGAGAAAAGAAGAAGAGTTGTTTGATTTTAATCTCTTGATTTTATTTCTTCTAAGTGTTTTTCATGATATAGGCGAGCTGAATGAAAGAGAAATACAACCAATACAATGAAATATCCACAAGGTAAATTACTAAGCTCCACTTAGCCCAAAATGGCAAAACAGACTTTGGGGAGACTTCCAAGTTTGCTCCTTTAGGCTGAGCATTAGGGGCTGGCAATTATTCACTGGTTCTTAGCATGGTTTCTCTCCAGCCTTTGACTTTCTGACCTGGTCTTGTTTCAACCAAGATTCCTTGCCTCCAATTCCTTTCCAACGGCTAGTTATCTCTTCTCTTTTGCGTTTGCTCACCCTTGTGTCTAGCCTTCCCACACACGCTATCTTCTCGTTCTCTTCAACACTCCCCCTCAAGGCTGGCTGGTAGGGATCTATTAAGCCAACCTTGGACTGTATATAGTTGCTGACTAGCGATGTGGTTGCCTTGGTGAAGATATCTGCCACTTGTTCTTCACTCTTGATGAATCTTGGAATCACAACTCCTCCTTGAATTTTTTCTCGAACAAAATGGCAGTCTATCTCGATGTGTTTTGTTCGCTCATGAAAAACTGGATTAGAAGCTATGTGTATGGCTGCTTGGTTATCACAATAGAGAGTTGTTGGTTTACTCTCATGTATTCCCAGATCTCCAAGCAAAGCTTTCAACCAGATCAGCTCTTTTGTTACTTCTTTCATTGCCCGGTACTCAGCCTCTGCACTTGATAAGGCTGTTACCTTTTGTTTCTTACTTCTCCAAGTCACTAGATTACCTCCAATGAATGTACAATATCCAGTAGTGGACTTTCTATCCATTTTATCACCTCCCCAGTCTGCATCACAGTAGCCTACCAGCTCAGTGTTTCCACAACACTTAAGCCACACTCCCTTCCCGGGACTCCCTTTGAGATACCTCAGTATTCTTTCTACCATATTCCAATGATGCACTCTCGGAGCTTGCATATGTTGACTCACGCGATTCACTGCAAAACTAATGTCCGGACGGGTGATAGTCAAGTAGATTAATTTTCCCACTAGTCTTTGGTATTGTTTCACATCACCCCATAGCTCCCCCTCAGGTACATCTTGGTACCCGTCTTCAATAGGAGTCTTGGCTGGCCTACTTCCAAGCTTTCCAGTCTCGGTTAAGAGATCCAGAGCATACTTCCTTTGAGAGATAAACATCCCTTCCTCCGATCTCTTCATTTCAATCCCAAGGAAATATTTCAGCTCCCCTAAATCCTTTATGTCAAATGATTTTTTCAAGAGTTCCTTGGTCCTTAGAATGCCCTCTTCATCATCACCAGTGATTATAATGTCATCAACATAAATCAAAATCACTACGATCCCTTTCTCTCCTCGTTTGGTGAATAGAGAGTGATCAGCTTCTGATTTTGTAAACTTCTCCTCTTCAAGGCAGCCACTTAATCTTTGGTACCAAGCTCTTGGGGACTGCTTAAGACCATAAATTGCCTTTCTTAGTTTACACACTTGGCCTTGCTTCTGGTCATATCCTTGAGGAGCTGCCATGTAAACTTCTTCTTCTAAGTCTCCTTGCAAGAATGCATTTTTTACGTCCATTTGCCACAGCCCCCATGAGAGATTTATGGCAATTGACAAGAGAACTCGGACTGAGTGAAGTTTGGCAACCGGTGCAAATGTCTCGGTGTAGTCTTCCCCGTAGACTTGTGTATACCCCTTAGCCACCAGCCGGGCTTTGTACCTCTCTATCTCTCCTGTGCTCTTGTACTTAATAGTATAGACCCATCTACAGCCCACGGTTTTCTTTCCCTTAGGCAACTCCATCATGCTCCAAGTATTATTTCTGATCATTGAGGCAATTTCTTCTTCCATTGCCTCAACCCACACTTTGCTTTTACAAGCTTCTTCATAGGTTGTTGGTACTTGCTCATCAATTGCACTGAAAAATGCTTGATCCTTATCCGGTAAATGAATTGTAGAATAATAGGCTTCAATGGGATACCTTATGGTTGTAACAGCTAGATTTTCTTCTTGTGAGTTGTGTTGCTTAGTAGATGAGGGAGAGATGCTGTCGCCTATAGGATCAGGGTCAAAGCCTGCCGTACGCCCAGAACATCCCCCACTCACACTAAACAACGCCTCAGTCCTTGTGTTGTCTTGTTGAACCATAGATAGACCATTGAAGTAAACCCTTGTATTTTTCCAATTTTCCGGATCAAATTTTCTCCTCTGACTCCTTCTTAAGATAGGTTCTGGTGCTTGGGTTTCTTCACCCTCCTCATGCATCAGATCTTCCTCAGGGTCTATGGTTAAGTCTTCTCCTTCTGGTTGGTTGTTAGTACCATTTGATTCTCCGAGTGTTGAATCACTTTCCTCGGAGCTTTGAGACTCGTTTCTGCCTTCTTCTACTTCATCTTCCCTCCTATTAGAAGAAGTTTCCAAGTCATCTGTGCCTCCTCTTTGTTCATCTTCACTCACTAAAATGCTCCTTAGTACTTGTGCCCTATCCAGACTTGAGCTAACAATATCCTCAAGGTCTTTCCAACTCTCACTTTGAAAATATCCATTCTCCTCTTCAAATTGGACTTCTCTTGACACATGAATCCTGTTAGTTTCTGGATTATAACACTTATACCCCTTTTGGGTACTTGAGTATCCCACAAAGACACATCTCATACTTTTAGGCTCCAGCTTGCTTCTTTGTGACTCAGGGATAAGCACATAACACTTACTTCCAAATACTCGAAGATGATTGATGTTAGGCTGTACTCCATTAAGCACCTCATATGGGGACTTGTTGTCTAGGTTTGGTGTTGGTAACCGGTTTATGACATAACAAGCTGTCATTATGGCATCTCCCCAAAAGCTTTTTGGAACTTTCCGATCAAACAGCATGCTTCTAGCTACCTCCAACAAATGCCTATTCTTCCTTTCCGATACTCCGTTTTGCTGAGGAGTATAAGCACATGAGGTTTGGTGCACTATTCCATTTTCTTCCACAAAATTCTTGAACTGATTACTCAGGTATTCTCCCCCATTATCACTTCTTAGAATTTTGATCTTGGTTTCAAATTGTATTTCGACATACTTGTAGAATTTGACAAAGGATTCAAATACTTGGCTTTTGGAGCTCAGGAGTGTCACCCACGTATACTTGGACTTTTCATCAATAAAAGAGACAAAATACTTATATTGATCTTTGGAGATACATGGAGCTGTCCATACATCAGAGTGAATCAGCTCAAAGCACTTAGCATACTTAGTTGTGGAATCCGGAAAACTACTCCTACATTGCTTGCCTAACACACAAGCTTCACATCCTTTATTGTCTTCGGTGATATTGGGCAAGATCATGCTGAGCACCTTGTTGCTTGGGTGACCTAGCCGTGAGTGCCATAAAGATCTTGAACCAACTTCACTCAGACCACAAGACTTCACTACATCTTGCTCCTCTTTATTCAAAACATACAGCCCACCTTTAACTCCTCCTTCTCCAATCACTTCCTTAGTATTATTGTCCTGAAACTGAACTTCATTAGATCCAAAAATAACTTTACAATTCAGGTCTTGAGTAGCCTTGTGAACCGACAACAGATTGGTGGTGAATTCGGGAACAAACAAAGCCTTAGTGTTTTTTCTAAACAATTCCAAATCACCAATTCCTTCTATGGGGACTTCTTTACCATTAGCTATCCTAACAGTTCCACCATGAGGTTTTATATTTGCTAATAAACCTTCATCTCTAATCATGTGGTGACTTGCACCTGAGTCTACAATAACCTTTTTACCCAGTTTAAGCTATGTAGCTCTTACCAGAATCAGCTAGTTTGGAGATGCTTTTGATGAGGGCTTCCAGGTCCGATTTCCTCACTAAGCCATCATCTCCTACACTTGCACTTCCAGCAAAAATCCTTGTTCCCTGCCCAACTCCTTGGTTACTTCCTCTCAGCCTTGCTGGCTTCAAATGTGGGTGAAGGGTCCAGCACTTTTCTTTTGTGTGCCCTCTCATCTTGCAATGTTCACATTCCAAGTTCCTCCTTTCACCATAGCTTTGGTTTCTTTGCGCCACATGCGCTATCTCACTTGTTGGCTTGAATAAGCATCTAGCTCCCTCTTCTTTTTGAATCTGTTGACATACTTCATTTAGAGTTGGAAGTTTGTCAAACCTCAAAATATGCTGAATGAGGCTCTTGTATGAATCATTGAGCGTGAGTAATAATCCAAATACTTGGTCTTGCTCTCTCCTCTCATTCAGCTCTTTGGGATCATTTGTTGCCGGCCTAAGCATCTCCAGCTCTGCCCACTGTAGATTTTAGAGGATATGAAGATGATTTTAAGGGAGGAAGATTAGAAGATAGGAGTTATGAAGATGATGAATAGAAGTTTATAATTTCGTGTGTAATGTTTCCTTACAATCCCATACACATATATGCACGATTTACATGAATTATTGAGTGAAAAATATCTCACCAACACCTCTACACAAGTATAGGCGAGCCATGCTTCTCCCAACTGCTCCCACCTACTCCTCTTTGCAACTTGCTCCACTTGTGCTGAGTGAGAAAAAACTGGTCTGCTTCTAACCAATTCAGTTCCTTCTCCACTCCTTGTTTGGTCTCTTTTCAGTTGATCTTAGCTACTCATTGGTGCTTTATTTCATGTGCAATGCATGGTATACCTTCTCCTTTTACTCCTGAGCTTTCACCATATTCCAACACACTTGCTATACATGCTAACTCTTTCCCTTTGATATTGTCCCCTCTCCTTTCACGTGCACAGACCTTCACATCCATATTCTCAACACTCCCCCTCAAGATAGGCTGGTAGGGGTTCTTTAAGCCGATCTTGCCATGGATGTATTCACATATGCGTGAAGAAGTAGGTTTGGTAAATATATCCGCCATTTGTTCTCTACTCTTCACAAACTTGGGAACCACAACTCCCTCCTGAATTTTGTCTCGGATGAAATGACAATCCACCTCAATGTGTTTTGTCCTTTCATGAAACACCGGGTTTGAAGCTATGTGTATTGCCGCTTGGTTATCACAATACAAAGTCATTGGTTTGTCTTCTTGAACTCCCAAGTCATGTAGAAGCGCCTTCAGCCATATCATTTCTTTTGTGGCTTCTCTCATTGCTCTATACTCAGCTTCAGCACTAGATAGAGAGATTACCTTTTGTTTTTTGCTTCTCCAAGTGACAAGATTCCCGCCTACGAATGTACAATAACCGGTCGTAGACTTCCTATCTTGTCTATCCCCAGCCCAATCCGCATCACAAAACGCTTCTACATCTGCTCTTCCATGACACTCTAGCCAAATACCTCTTCCTGGGTTCCCTTTTAGATATCTCAAGATCCTTTCAATCATTCCCCAATGGTGTGTTGTTGGCGCTTGCATGTGTTGACTTACTTTATTCACCGCAAAACAAATATCTGGCCTTGTTATGGTCAAATAGATTAGTTTACCAACTAACCTTTGGTACTGCTTGATGTCAGACCATATCTCCACGTTGCTCTCTTCTTGGTAACCTTCTTCAATAGGAGTCTTAGCCGGTTTACACCCAAGCTTCCCAGTTTCTTTTAGTAAGTCAATCACATACTTCCTTTGCGATATAAACATTCCCTTTTCCTCTCTGCTCATCTCAATTCCTAGGAAGTATTTGAGCTCTCCTAGGTCTTTTATATCAAACGTAGAGTTTAGATCTTCCTTAGTCTGTTTCATCTCCTCACAATCACTTCCCGTAACAATAATGTCATCCACGTAGATAAGCACCACAACTATCCCATTTTTGCTCCTTTTGGTAAAGAGAGAGTGATCCGCTTCAGATTTTACAAACCCTTTCTCCAACAGGCACCGGCTTAACCGTTGGTACCAAGCTCTAGGAGATTGTTTCAAGCCATATATAGCCTTCTTTAATCTACACACTTGATCTGAACTTGCTCCATAACCTTGTGGAAGTTCCATAAACACTTCTTCTTCTAAATCCCCTTGTAAGAAAGCGTTTCTCACATCCATTTGCCACAAATTCCATGACAGATTAATGGCAATGGATAGTAGAACCCTCACCGAGTGCAACTTCGCTACTGGAGCAAAAGTTTCAGTATAATCTTCACCATATACTTGTGTATATCCTTTTGCCACTAGTCTAGCTTTATACCTCTCAATTTCACCATTGCTCTTGTATTTGATAGTATACACCCATCTACATCCCACAAGTTTCTTCCCGCTGGGCAATTTTGTCAAGTCCCAAGTATTATTTCTCAACATAGATGCAATCTCTTCCCTCATGGCATCAACCCATAACTTGTCCATGCTTGCTTCCTCATAAGAATTAGGTACTTTTCTATCAATAGTGCTCAGAAATGCCTGATGATCAGCTGGAGTATTAGAAACCGAGTAGTATTCTTCAATAGGATATCTTATGGCTATCTTCTCTTCTTGTGCGGTGTTATGCTTAAGGGACAAGAAGGAGACGCTGTCGCCTATAGGCTCAGGATCTAAGCCTGCCGTACGCCCAGTACATCCCTCTCTTGTCCCAAGCACAACATCAGTTCCCATGTGATCTTGATAAGCCATAGCCATCCCATTGTAATACACTCTAGTATTTTTCCAATTTTCAGGTCCGTGTCTTATCCTTTGGCTTCTTCTTAACTGAGGAGCTTGCACTTCTTCCACTTCTTCAGATTCTATCTCCCCCTCACCTCTTGTACTCTCCTCTTCTTCTACCAGTTCTGAGTCTAATGGTAAAGTATCCGGAACTATCGGAAGCTGCTCACTTTCTTCTACTTCTTCTTCACCCCTCTGCTCCTTATCATCACTCTCCCGGCCATCTATGCTTTCCCAAATGCTTCTTAGAACTTGATCTCTTTCTGCATTTGAGTCCATAATCTCATCTAAGTCTTCCCATTTCTTTTTTTCGAAGTAACCATACTCTTCCTCAAATTGCACCTCCCTTGACACATACATTCTATTAGTCTCTGGGTTAAGACATTTGTATCCTTTTTGAGTACTTGAGTATCCCACAAACACACACTTAATACTCTTTGGCTCTAACTTATTTCTTTGTGCCTCTGGAACAAGGACATAGCATCTACACCCAAAGACTCTCAAGTGACTGATACTCGGCTTCACACCATTCAAAACTTCAAATGGTGACTTGTAACTCAAGCTTTCAGTGGGTATGCGGTTGATTAAGTAAGCTGCCGCCATCACTGCATCTCCCCACAGATTCTTAGGAACTCCCCTATCAAACATCATGCTCCTAGCCACTTCTAACAAATGTCTATTCTTCCTCTCTGCTATCCCATTTTGTTGAGGTGTATAGGCGCAAGTTGTCTGATGTACTATCCCTTTCTCATTCACAAACTCCCTAAACTGTATGCTCATGTATTCTCCACCATTATCACTTCTTAGTATCTTAATCTTGGTATCATACTGATTGAGCACATAGTTATAGAAGTTCTGAAATGATTCAAGCACTTGATCCTTAGAGCGCATCAATGTTACCCATGTATACTTTGATTTTTGATCGATGAAGGAAACAAAGTACTTATATTGATCTCTTGAAGTACACGGAGCAGACCATACATCAGAGTGTATTAACTCAAAAGACTTCTTATACATAGTAGTAGATTCTGGAAACACTTTCCTACAATGCTTCCCCAAAATACATGCTTCACACGCCTCCTTGGGTACTGAATGGTTGGGCAAGACCATGCTGAGCACCTTGTGACTTGGGTGACCAAGGCGAGAATGCCATAAAGGGCTTGATCCAACCGAACTGACCGCAAGTGCTTTCAACTCTTTATCCTTTTTATTCAATATGTACAGACCATCTTTCACACCCCCTGATCCGATCGCATCTTTGGTTTCATTATCTTGAAACTCAACACCATTAACTCCAAAAACAACTTTACAATTCAAGTCCTTAGTTGCCTTATGAACCGATAGCAAATTCGAAGTAAATTCTGGGATATATAGGGCTTTAGTTCTCTTCCCAAACACCTCTAAGTCCCCAACCCCCTCTATTGGAATTTCTTTCCCGTTTGCTATCCTAACACTCCCCTTATGCGGTTCTACATTCTCCAGCAACTTAGCATCACAAATCATATTATGACTTGCTCCAGAATCTATTATCACGTTTCTCTTAGCCTTAGAGGTAAAGAAACCCTTACCAGATTCCGCTAGCTTTGAGATACTCTTGATGAGGCCCTCCAAATCGCTCTTCCTCACCAATTGGTCTCCTTCCATGCTAGTTACACCCGCAAAGTTCCTAGAGCCTTGACTGCTTCCCTGGCCATTTCCTCTTAGCCGGGCTGGTTTCAAGTGCGGGTAAAGTGTCCAGCACTTCTCCTTAGTGTGCCCTTTCATCCTACAATGGCTACACTCAACAGCTCTCCTTTCTCCATGCCCAAAACTTCTTTGCACCACATGCGCCATCTCACTAGCGGGTTTAAACAACACTCTAGCACCTTCCTCTTTCTGAACTTGTTGACACACTTCATTTAATGTTGGAAGCTTGTCAAATCGAAGGATATGCTGAATGAGTCCCTTGTAAGAGTCATCAAGTGTGAGTAAGAGACCAAACACTTGATCTTGCTCTCTCCTCTCATTCAACTCCTTTGGGTCGTTTGTTGTAGGTCTAAGCATTTCCAGCTCTGCCCACAACCCTCTAAACTCCCCAAACAAGTCCTTGAACGCCTTCCCATTCTGCTGAAGGTCATTCAATGCCTTCTTCACCTCAAAGATCCTTGAAATGTTTGAGATGTCTCCATAAACTCCCTTGAGCGTCTCCCACAGCTCCTTGGAGTTCTCACAGTATGAATAGGCCGCCAGAATAGATGGCTCAAGGGAGCTTTGAAGTGCAGCCAAGACTTGAGCATCTTCTTGCTCCCGCTTCCTCTCCATCATACTGCCCTCTTCAGCCCTTCCTTCTTCAGCATTTCCCACCAAGCTATCAACATACTCCCACAGCCCTCTTCCTCTTAGGACTGTCTTTGTGGTCCTTGACCACAAAATATAGTTATTCCCCTTGAGAATAACTGGTAGAACCATATTCTTGGAGCTTTCCATGACTTGAAATTTTTGGTGAATAGTACACACGAAACAGAAAAAAAACAGAGTGATTTGAAATGTTTGAGAGATATGAATGAGTTTAAGATCTTGTTTAGGACCTTAAGTGCTCTGATACCATGTAGATTTTAGAGGATATGAAGATGATTTTAAGGGAGGAAGATTAGAAGATAGGAGTGATGAAGATGATGAATAGAAGTTTATAATTTCGTGTGTAATGTTTCCTTACAATCCCATACACATATATGCACGATTTACATGAATTATTGAGTGAAAAATATCTCACCAACACCTCTACACAAGTATAGGCGAGCCATGCTTCTCCCAACTGCTCCCACCTACTCCTCTTTGCAACTTGCTCCACTTGTGCTGAGTGAGAAAAAACTGGTCTGCTTCTAACCAATTCAGTTCCTTCTCCACTTCTTGTTTGGTCTCTTTTCAGTTGATCTTAGCTACTCATTGGTGCTTTATTTCATGTGCAATGCATGGTATACCTTCTCCTTTTACTCCTGAGCTTTCACCATATTCCAACACACTTGCTATACATGCTAACTCTTTCCCTTTGATATTGTCCCCTCTCCTTTCACGTGCACAGACCTTCACATCCATATTCTCAACACCCACAGCCCTCTAAACGTTCCAAACAGATCCTTGAATGCCTTCCCCTCTTGCTGAAGATCATTCAGGGCTTTCTTGACTTCAAAAATCCTTGAGATATTTGACATATCTCCATACACTCCTTTAAGTGTTTCCCACAGCTCCTTGGCTGTCTCACAATAGGAGTAACCAGCCAATATTGAAGGCTCAAGAGAGCTCTGAAGTGCTGCAAGGACTTGTTGGTCCTCTTGCTCGCATTTTCTCTCCTTTGTACCGCCATCACCAGCTTCACTTCCTTCAACAGCTCCTTCCAAGATTTCCACATATCCCCACAGCCCTCTACTTCTCAAGGCTGTCTTCGTGGTCCTTGACCACAAGAGGTAGTTGTTTCCCTTGAAGACAACTGGTAGTATCATCTGCTTTTGCATCTCCATAGTTTTTACCAAAGAAATGTCTGGTAAATAAAACTGAAAGACATAAGAGATTTTATGAACGAAAACAGTGAATTTCAAAGGGATTAGAAGGAACTAGATGATAAAAAACGAGTTTAAGAACTTGTTTTAGATCTTAAATGCTCTGATACCATGTAGAATTTAGAGAGTATAATCAATAATTAAGAGAAATTAGAGAAGGATCAGATAAGTGAGAGAGAAAAGAAGAAGAGTTGTTTGATTTTAATCTCTTGATTTTATTTCTTCTAAGTGTTTTTCATGATATAGGCGAGCTGAATGAAAGAGAAATACAACCAATACAATGAAATATCCACAAGGTAAATTACTAAGCTCCACTTAGCCCAAAATGGCAAAACAGACTTTGGGGAGACTTCCAAGTTTGCTCCTTTATGTTGAATAATGAGAGAACACATTAGCTTAAGACCCAAAGAAGAGAAGAGGCCTTATTCAACATATGCAAGCCCATTAAGAAGTCTTCTAGAAGGGTGAAGACTTTGGGTGCACAAGTGGGTGTCTCGGGAAGTGTGAAAAGGAAGGAGATGTGTTTGAATTTCAAATAAGAGATTGGAGGGAAATTGAATGTTGTGAAACCCTTCCTCCTCCTAATTTCGTGGCTCTCCTCTATATATACATGTTGTACACCCTTTGTAACACTCACTCAATTCTAATGGAAACTTCTCCTTATCTCTCATTCTATTGTTTCTCTTTCAAGTACTCTCAAACTCTCTAATCTTCTATTCCGCAAATTCAACATGGTATCAGAGCAAGGTTCTTAACTAAATCAAGCTCTAGTTATCCCATTTTCAAATCTCTTCCTTTAAAATTCTGGGAATACTCTTTGTCAATCCTTTTTCACTCTGAGACTTAGTCCTCAAAGTCATTGACTCTTGAGTTGTGAAAAAGCTGAAAAAGTGTATTTCTTGAAGGTTCTCTAAAATTTTCTTTTTCACTCTAAAATTCTGGGAATACTCTTTGTCAATCCTTTTTCACTCTGAGACTTAGTCCTCAAAGTCATTGACTCTTGAGTTGTGAAAAGGCTGGAAAAGTGTATTTCTTGAAGCTTCTCTAATATTTTCTTGAGAAAATCTCTTAATCCTCTGGTTAATAGAATTATCCGGTGAATAAATCTTGAAACACCATGGAAAATTCTAAACCAATTGTTATTCCAGTCATCTTGAAGGGTGTCAACTATTTGCTGTGGTCAAGAATGATAAGAACAGCCCTATGTGGTCGTGGGCTTTGGAGCCATGTCTTGAAAGGCCAAGATCCAAAAGATGGAGAAGAAGCCATCGGTAATTATGAAGATAAGTGGTTCCAAGAGGACCAAATGGTGCTCGGAATCATCCAGAACTCTCTTGAAGCATCCATCCTTGAAGCCTACTCCTACTGTGAAAATGCAAAGGAATTGTGGGATACTCTTCAAACCGTGTATGGGAATACTTCAAACTTGAGCAGAATCTATGAAGTCAAGAAGGCTATCAATGATCTAAGCCAAGAAGATTTGGAGTTTACAAAGCACTTTGGCAAATTCAGATCATTGTGGGCTGAACTAGAAATGTTAAGGCCAAGCACGATTGATCCTTTGGTGTTAAATGAGAGGCGCGAACAAGACAAGGTCTTTGGTCTGCTATTGACCTTAAATCCAACTTACAAGGATCTCATTAAGCACCTCCTTAGGGCAGACAATCTCCCCAGCCTAGATGAAGTGTGCTCCAAGATACAAAAGGAGCAAGGATCTCATGGTCTATTTGGGGGAAAGGGTGAGCTGGTTATGGCTAAAAAGGTAGAGCTGGGAGACGCCAACAAAGGATTTTACAAACCGTTGGGATCAAACCAGAACAAGAAAGTGGGATCAAATGCAATTTGTGAGCATTGCAAGAAAGAGGGGCACACAAAGGAAAAATGCTGGAAGCTCCATCCTCATCTAAAACCAAGCTGGTGGAAGGAACCAAGAGCTAATGTCTCCCAAGAAGTGGCTGGGAATCAGGCTGGGACATCCAAGAGGGCTGAAGAAGGAGAAATGAGAGCTTTGGTGCCATATCAACAAGAATCTGAATTTGTGAGGAAATCAGATTTGGAAGCTCTCATCAAAGCCTTGAAAGAGGCTGGTAGGTCTGGTATGGTTTCTGGAAACTCTCTTCATGCTCAAAACATTTCAAAGCCTTTGATTGTAGATTCTGGTGCATCACATCATATGATAAGTGATGCACATCTAATGAATAACATAAAACCGGCTGTAGGTAATGTCATTATAGCAAATGGAGATAGTATTCCAATTGATGGAGTAGGAAATCTTAGGTTATTTGGAAAAGATTCAAATGCTTTCTACATGCCTAAGTTTACTTCAAATTTGTTATCCGTAAAGAAAGTTACATCTGATTTGAATTGTTATGCTATATTTGGTCCTAATGATGTACACTTTCAGGATATTGAGACCATGAAACTACTCGGAAAAGGAGTAGCAAAGGAGGAGCTGTATGTTCTTGAAAATAACAAGTCGGACTCCAATTTATTTTGTAGTTTTAGTCTGAATGTTTCTAATGTTAGTAGTTCAATTTGGCATGCAAGGCTAGGTCATCCGCACTCTAGAGCATTAGAACTATTGTTGCCTAGGATTTCTTTCAAAAATGATGAATGTGAAGCTTGTATACTTGGCAAACATTGTAAATCTGTGTTTTCCAAGTCTCCAACTATCTATGAAAAGTGTTTTGATTTAATTCATTCTGATGTTTGGACCTCACCATGTGAATCTAGAGAACATCATAAATACTTTGTCACCTTTATAGATGAAAAATCAAAATATACATGGCTAACACTTCTTCCATCCAAAGATAGAGTTCTAGAAGCATTTAGAAATTTTCAAGCATATGTGACTAACCATTATAATGCCAAGATTAAAATTTTTAGATCAGATAATGGTGGAGAGTACACAAGCCATGCCTTTAAACAACACTTAGCAAACCATGGGATAGTCCATCAAACCAGCTGCCCATACACTCCTCAGCAAAATGGAGTTGCTGAAAGAAAGAATAGGCACTTAATGGAAGTGGCCCGGTCTATGATGTTCCACACAAGTGTTCCCAAGAGATTTTGGGGAGATGCTGTGGTTTCAGCATGCTATTTGATCAACCGAATGCCAACAAAAATTTTGGATGATCACTCTCCATTTGAGGTATTAAACAACTCTAAACCCGCCATTAACTACTTACGTGTGTTTGGGTGTGTTTGTTTTGTATTAATCCCAGGAGAACAAAGAAACAAGTTGGAAGCTAAAAGTGTGAAGAGCATGTTCATTGGATACTCCACAACACAAAAAGGTTACAAATGCTTTGTTCCGGAAACAAGGAAGATTCTAGTCTCAAGGGACGTGAAGTTTGTTGAAACGAAAGGGTTCTATGATGAGAAGAACTGGAAAGAATTGGAGAATCTATCATCCTCATCATCAGACCGAGCTAGCAATTTGAGAAAAATCTTGGAGAACCTTGGATTACATCAGCCAGAAGCTAGTACAAGCACATCTCAATCAAATGAAGAAACTATACCCTTTGATCCTGAGGGAGGCAATAAACAAGAGGATCCAGTAGTGGCTCAACAAGACTCAACAATTCATGATCAAAATGAATCAGAAGTTCGCAATGAAGCGGTTCATGATCAAAGTGAAGGGAGTCCAGAAAGTCAAGAAGAAGCTCAAACCTCAGATTCTGACTTTGAAGGGCCAGAACCTCAAGTTCAAGATCAAGAAGAGGGTTTAAGGAGAAGTACAAGACAAAGGTTTGGACCAGAACATTGGAAGCAAACCCGAGTGTACTACAACAACAAGGCAGTTGCTCATCCCATTCAAGCTGTTTGCACTCTAGCTCATTTCCCATTGGAACATCAAGCCTACATGGGCAAGTTGGATGAAGCTGAGATTCCAACAACCTATGAAGAAGCCAAGGAGCTTAAAGTATGGAGAGATGCTATTGGTGAAGAAAAGAAAGCTATGGAAATCAACCACACTTGGGATGAAGCTGAACTGCCAAAAGGGAAGAAGGCCGTAAGCTCTAGATGGATCTTCACTATCAAGTATAGAAGTGATGGAGAAATAGAGCGTTACAAGGCTAGGCTGGTGGCTAGAGGATTCACTCAAACCTATGGAGAGGACTACCTTGACACATTTGCACCTGTGGCAAAACTTCATACGGTAAGAGTTATTTTATCCTTAGCTACTAACTTGAAATGGGATCTTTGGCAGATGGACGTCAAGAATGCATTCTTGCAAGGGGAACTAGAGGATGAAGTCTACATGACTCCACCACCAGGCTTGGAGGACTCAATTGCACCAGGAAAGGTGTTGAGACTCAAGAAAGCAATCTATGGACTGAAGCAATCTCCTCGAGCATGGTACCACAAGTTGAGTACAACACTCAAGAGTAAAGGCTTCAAGAAGTCCGAGGCAGATCATACACTTTTCACCTTGCAAAGCCAAGAAGGTATTGTAGTCATTCTCATTTATGTGGATGATATTATCATCTCTGGGAATGACAAGGTAGGTATTAAAGATACAAAAGCATATTTAAAATCTGTATTTGATATTAAAGATCTTGGAGAGTTGAAATATTTTCTAGGGATTGAAGTCTATAGGTCCAATGAAGGACTCTTCTTATCCCAAAGGAAGTACACTCTTGATCTATTGGCTGGGGCAGGAAAGCTAGGAGCCAAACCAGCAAAAACTCCCTTAGAAGAAGGATACAAAGTCATACGAGAGGGGGAGCTTGAAGATAAACCTTTTGAAGATGTCAAGCAATATCGGAGAATGGTTGGTAAGTTGATTTATCTTACCATAACTCGTCCTGATTTGTGTTTTGCTGTGAACCAGGTGAGCCAACATATGCAAGCTCCAAAAGTGCATCATTGGAACATGGTGGATCGGATCCTCAAATATCTCAAAGGAGCTCCAGGTCAAGGCATTTGGATGGGTTGCAACAAAAGCACAGAAATTGTGGGTTATTGTGATGCTGACTGGGCTGGAGACAAAACGGATAGAAGATCCACCACTGGGTATTGCACATTCATTGGAGGTAACCTGGTCACTTGGAAGAGCAAGAAACAAAAGGTTGTGTCATGTTCAAGTGCTGAAGCTGAGTATAGAGCAATGAGGAAGCTCACAAATGAGCTAACATGGCTGAAAGCTCTTCTCAAGGATTTGGGCATTGAATCGGCAGATCCAATCACAATGCATTGTGACAACCAAGCTGCTATTCACATTGCGTCCAACTCAGTGTTCCATGAGAGGACAAAGCATATTGAAGTGGATTGTCACAAGGTGCGAGAGATGGTGGAGAAAAGGGTCATTCTTCCATGCTTTACAAGGAGTTCAGAACAATTGGCAGACATTTTTACCAAGGCAGCGAGTTTAAAAGTGTGTGAGTTCATCCATTCAAAGCTTGGACTCATAGATATGTCTCGGCCGTGATTTCCTTAGCCATGGAGTCCACACTCTTTTTCCCTTAGTATGGTTTTGTCCCATGAGGTTTTCCATACTAAGGTTTTTAATGAGGTGGGTCATCATGGTTCCAAGCTTAACCTTTGATTTCTCTACGGTTAAGCTTGAAGGAGAGTGTTGAATAATGAGAGAACACATTAGCTTAAGACCCAAAGAAGAGAAGAGGCCTTATTCAACATATGCAAGCCCATTAAGAAGTCTTTTAGAAGGGTGAAGACTTTGGGTGCACAAGTGGGTGTCTCGGGAAGTGTGAAAAGGAAGGAGATGTGTTTGAATTTCAAATAAGAGATTGGAGGGAAATTGAATGTTGTGAAACCCTTCCTCCTCCTAATTTCGTGGCTCTCCTCTATATATACATGTTGTACACCCTTTGTAACACTCACTCAATTCTAATGGAAACTTCTCCTTATCTCTCATTCTATTGTTTCTCTTTCAAGTACTCTCAAACTCTCTAATCTTCTATTCCGCAAATTCAACACTTTAGGCTGAGCATTAGGGGCTGGCAATTATTCACTGGTTCTTAGCATGGTTTCTCTCCAGCCTTTGACTTTCTGACCTGGTCTTGTTTCAACCAAGATTCCTTGCCTCCAATTCCTTTCCAACGGCTAGTTATCTCTTCTCCTTTGCGTTTGCTCACCCTTGTGTCTAGCCTTCCCACACACGCTATCTTCTCGTTCTCTTCAACAAAATCAACATGGTATCAGAGCATGTTTAGAGATCCTTGAAAATCTTCTAAACTGTTTCTTTCTCATCTAAAAATCTCACTCTCAGATTTTCTTTCCCTTATTTCTCTTCATATTCTCAAGCTGCTTGTTGGAAAAAGCCTATGGAGATGCAGAAACAAGTGGTACTGCCAGTTGTCTTCAAAGGGAGCAACTACTTGTTGTGGTCAAGGACTACAAGAACTGCTCTAAGAAGCAGAGGTCTATGGAGTTATGTGGAAACTCCAGAGGAGGCTTCTGGGGAAGAGGTAGCTGGAGAAGGAGCAGTGGGTGATGGCATTGTGAAGGGGCAGAAGTGGGAGCAAGAAGACCAACAAGTTCTTGCGGTGCTCCAGAGCTCTCTAGAGCCATCAATACTCGCTGCTTACTCCTACTGTGAGACAGCCAAGGAGCTGTGGGACACACTCAAAGGAGTGTATGGAGACATCTCAAACATTTCTAGGATTTTTGAGGTGAAGAAAGCGTTGAATGACCTTCAGCAGGATGGAAAGGCATTCAAGGATCTATTTGGGGTATTTAGAGGATTATGGGCTGAGCTTGAGATGCTCAGGCCAGCAACAAATGACCCCAAGGAATTGAATGAGAGGAGGGAACAGGACCAGGTGTTTGGGCTACTACTCATGTTAAATGAGTCCTACAAGAGCCTCATTCAACACATCCTTCGCTTTGACAAGTTTCCAACGCTGAATGAAGTCTGTCAACAGATCCAAAAGGAGGAAGGGTCTAGGGGCTTGTTCAAAGCATCAAGCGAAATGGCACATGCTGCACATAGGAGCCAACTCTATGGAGAAAGAAGGAGTCTGGAATGTGAGCATTGCAAGATGAAAGGACATACTAAGCAAAAATGCTGGACCTTGCACCCACATTTAAAGCCAGCTAGGCTAAGGGGAAATGGCCAAGGAAGTAGTCAAGGACCAAGGAACTTTGCTGGAGTAGCAAACATGGAAAATGACAACTTGGTGAGGAAAAGCGATCTGGAAGCTCTCATCAAGAGTATTGCTAAGCTAGCTGAGTCTGGTAAGGTTTTCTTTACCTCTAAAGCTAGGGAGAAGGTGATAATAGATTCTGGAGCAAGTCATAATATGATTTGTAATGCCAAGCTGTTAACAAATATTAAGCCTTGTGAAGGAAATGTTAAAGTTGCAAATGGAAAAGAGGTTCAAATAGAAGGAATTGGAGACCTAAAAGTGTTTAGGAAAAATACTAAGGCCTTGTACATTCCAGAATTCACATCTAATTTACTCTCGGTTCATAAAGCAACTAAGGATCTAGATTGCAAAGTTATTTTTGGATCTAATGATGTTGAGTTTCAGGATAATGAGACTAAGGAAGTAATCGGAGCAGGGAATGTGGAAGGTGGTTTGTATTTGCTAAATAAAGAAGATGGAGTGATGGAGTCGTTTGCGGTTAGGCTGGTTGGTTCAAGCCCTTTATGGCACTCACGCCTTGGTCATCCAAGTCACAAGGTGCTCAGCATGGTCCTGCCCAACCTCACCTTACCTAATAAGGAGTGTGAAGCGTGTGTCTTAGGGAAACATTGTAGGAAAGTGTTTCCGGAATCTACTACTGTGTATGAGAAGTGTTTTGAGTTGATACATTCTGATGTGTGGTAAGCCCCCTGTACTTCAAAAGATCAATATAAGTATTTCGTGTCTTTCATTGATCAAAGGTCAAAGTACACTTGGGTAACTCTAATGAGCTCTAAGGATCAAGTATTTGAATCATTTCAAAAATTCTACAATTATGCACTGAATCAGTTTGGTACAAAGATCAAGATCCTTAGGAGTGATAATGGTGGAGAGTATATGAGTAATAGATTCAAGAAGTTGCTGGATGACAATGGGATAATTCACCAGACTTCTTGTGCATACACACCTCAGCAGAATGGAGTTTCCGAGAGAAAGAATAGACATTTGCTGGAGGTGGCTAGAAGTATGATGTTTGATAGAGGCGTGCCTAAGAGATTTTGGGGAGATGCTGTGATGGCGGCATGCTATGTGATTAATCGTTTACCCACAGAAAGTCTGAGCCACAAGTCTCCATTTGAAATTTTGAATGGAGTAAAGCCAAGCATTAATCACCTAAGAGTTTTCGGGTGTAAATGCTATGTCTTTACCCCTGATGCACTAAGGAGTAAACTTGAGCCAAAAAGCATCAAATGTATTTTCGTGGGATACTCAAGCACTCAGAAGGGATACAAGTGTTTCCATCCAGAAACTAATAGGATATATGTGTCAAGAGAGGTGCGTTTTGATGAGAATTGTGGGTATTTTGAAGAAAAAAAATGGGAGGATTTAAATGACATTGTGAGCTCGGGCATAGACAGAGAGCAAGTGCTAAGAAGCATCATGGCAGATGTCAGTGGTTCGAATGGAGGTAATGATGAGCAAGGGATATCTCAGAATGAGCAAGGATTTGAAGAGGAAGAAGAAGACAATGAGCAACTCTCATCGGATACAAGCTCACTACCAAGGGATTCCAAACTGGTTGAAGAATCAGAACTTGCAAGTGGTGAGGGGGAGTCTGAACATGAAGAAGTTGAGGTAACTCAAGAACCCCCTCTAAGAAGAAGCCAACGGATAAGGCATGGCCCGGAAAATTGGAAAAACACTAGGGTGTATTACAATGGATTAGCTACGGTTCAACAACAGCATATAGGATCTGAGGTGAAGTCTACCGTAGGTGAGGGATGTTCTGGGCGTACGGCAGACTTTGATTCTGAACCTATAGGCGACAGCATCCCTCCCTTACCAAGTAGATCATGTACTTCAAAGAGAAGAGAATTAACCGTAAGTGACATAAAATATCCTATTGAAGCATATAGTTCAGTGTTCTATTTAGGTGCTGAGCAGCAAGCTTACCTCACCAAGATTGATGAACATCAAGTCCCAGCATCATATGAGGAAGCATGTAGAGATGAGAGATGGGTTAAAGCCATGGAAGAAGAGATCAGTTCTATGGTGAGAAACAATACATGGAATTTGACAGAGCTGCCAAGAGGAAAGAAGCTAGTGGGATGTAGATGGGTTTATACTATCAAGTATAAAAGCAATGGTGAAGTCGAGAGATACAAAGCAAGACTAGTGGCAAAGGGGTACACACAAGTCTATGGAGAAGATTATACAGAAACATTTGCTCCGGTGGCAAAATTGCATTCGGTAAGGGTTCTCCTATCCATTGCGGTTAACTTGTCATGGGAGTTATGGCAAATGGATGTAAAAAATGCCTTTTTACAAGGAGACCTAGAAGAGGAAGTCTTTATGGCTCTTCCACAAGGATATGGTACAGGTACAAATCAGGTCTGTGAATTGAGGAAAGCTATTTATGGTTTGAAACAATCTCCGAGGGCCTGGTACCAATGATTGAGCAGATGCTTGCTGGAGAAGGAATTTGTGAAGTCAGAAGCTGATCATACTCTATTCACCAAGAGGAGTAAAGAGGGGCTAGTGGCGGTTCTTATCTATGTAGATGATATCATAATCACCGGAAATGACGTTGAAGGAGTTAAAAGGACCAAGGAAATTCCGAGCTCCACGTTTGATATAAAAGATCTAGGAGAGCTGAGGTATTTCTTGGGCATTGAGATGATCAGAGAGCCAAATGGGATGTTTATATCACAAAGGAAGTATGTGATTGACTTACTAAAGGAAACTGGCAAGTTAGGGTCGAAGCCAGCAAAAACGCCCATTGAAGAAGGCTATCAAGATGTGAGTAAGGAGGAAATGTGGCCTGATGTCAAGCAATATCAAAGGTTAGTTGGAAAACTAATCTACTTAACTATAACTCGGCCAGATATATGCTTTGCCGTGAATAGGGTGAGCCAGCACATGCAAGCTCCGAAAGTACACCATTGGGGCATGGTGGAGAGAATACTTAGGTATCTCAAGGGGAACCCTGGAAAGGGAATATGGTTGAGTCGCAATGAAAATACCGAAGTGGAAGCCTACTGTGATTCAGACTATGCTGGAGACAAACAAGATAGAAAATCTACAACTGGGTATTGCACATTTGTAGGAGGAAATCTTGTCACTTGGAGGAGTAAAAAACAGAAGGTAATTGCATTGTCAAGTGCTGAGGCTGAGTATAGAGCAATGAAGGAAGTCACAAAGGAGATGATATGGCTGAAGGCTCTTCTCAAGGATATGGGTATTCAAGAAACCAAACCAATGAGCCTTTATTGCGATAACCAAGCCGCAATACACATAGCTTCAAATCCAGTGTTTCATGAGAGAACAAAACACATTGAAGTGGATTGTCACTTCATCCGGGGCAAGATTCAAGATGGGCTAATAATCCCTAAGTTTGTGAAGAGTGGAGACCAGATGGCAGACATCTTCACAAAGGCTACTTCCCTAAGTATATGTGAGTACATCCATGACAAGATACGCTTAAAGGATCCCTACCAGCCTATCTTGAGGGGGAGTGTTGAGAATATGGATGAGAAGGCATACATGAGAAGTAGCAATGCGAGTTCACATAATAACAAAGGGAAGGAGCTGGAGTGCATAACAAGTATCTGGGAACTTGGCGAATGCTCTAAGACTAAGGGAGAAGTGCTGTGTGCAACAAGTAAGGAGAAGAGTGGAGTTGATGATTTAATGAGTGGCAAAACTAGACATTGGGATGTAACTAGAAGGAAGGATTCTCGGTTGAATCCTAAGCAGATCAGAGGGTTGAAAACCCAAGAAGCAAATGAGGAGCCATTGGGTAAAGGCGAGCTCCATACTCCTTCCCCAAAGAAGAAAGACGCTCAGGCCTTGATTCTAGCATGTTTAACCATTTTAGGAAGTCAAGGGTGTTAGCCTTTTATCCATTGTAAATTTATGTGTCTTGTTTTTTTTAAATCCTTTCTCTTACATGTATACATATGAAAACCGAGCTCTAGAGTGATAATAACAAGAAATAATTTTCCAGAAATCTCTTTCAACCTTCTTCAATCTCATCAGCTCTTGATAATCTCTGATTCTTGTTTATTCTCCTTAAAATCAACATGGACGAACCCGAGGACTAAATTGAGGAAGAGAAGAACTACGAAGCTCCTACCATAGCACTGAGGCTTATGAAGAGGAACATCACAAGCGTCTACAAGACAAGATTCAATGCATACATACAAGGAGCTCGAAGATGCGAGGAGAGCACCTGTGGGCACCCGAGAGATACCGATAGACCTTAGCCAGAGAACAGTGAGACTAGAAAACTCTTGGGAGCGTCCTTTTTTTGGAAGGCATGAGTTTAGTATCTTCACTATTTCGTTGAAGTGAAGACACCCTTAAGCCGTCAAGGTATTGTACTCTTTTTCTCCACCTCGGGATTTTTCCACATGGTTTACCGAGGGGGTTTTTAATGAGGCAAGATCTCTTGATGCATCACATTCTTTACCATTGTTTATCTTTCTTGGAAATCCCTATGACGAAATAAGGTAAACAAGGGATGTGATCCTATCTACCAAGATGACATTTATCTAATTAAAGTCTTCTTCTCTTTTCCTAAAAACGGTTTAAGTATGTTTTGGTATTATAAGAGGCCCAAATTAGGTGAATGTTAGAATATTTGGACCAAGTTGTAATTCGTATAAGACCAGACCTAGAGGATATGTGAAAAAGCCTCTAAAAACTCTTGTAATGGATTAAACCGCTTTTACACAAAAACTTGAGAAACTTTTTCTCCTTTTTTCTTGAGAGATTCAAGGTTATTCTTCACTCCTCGATTCCTAGCTCAAAGTGGGGTGCATTGTATCAAGAGATTGTCACTCCTCTTGTGGTTCACGCTTCAACCCACCTTCTATCAATCCCATAGTTAATCCTAGGTCGAGTATCTCCTCGGGTTTAAACCACCTCTTCCGCTTAGTTCCATCCTTTTTACCGAGTAGTTAGATCGGGCATTTCTCTTCTTCTCAGTCCTATTCATACAGTCTATTCCCTAAGAGGAGCTTGATATCTTAGCAACCGGTGCCACATCATGTTTTGAATGGGGTTTTCCATTCACCACCCTCCTTCATACTTACTTGATGGTACCCGCTCTTTAGATCAATCTTGGAGATGAGTGTTGATGAGGCCCCGGCACTAGCTCAAGCATCACTCTGAGAAGAACACGTGGAGGAACCCGGGGACTTACTTGAGGAAGAGAAAAACTACGAAGCTCCTACCATAGCACTGAGGATTATGAAGAGGAACTTCACAAGCGTCTACAGGACAAGATTCAATGCATACATACAAGGCGCTCTAAGATGCGAGGAAAGCACCTGAGGGCACCCGAGGGATACCGATAGACCTTAGCGCGAGAACAGTGAGACTAGAAAACTCTTGGGAGCGTCCTTTTTTTGGAAGGCATGAGTTTAGTATCTTCACTATTTCGTTGAAGTGAAGACACCCTTAAGCCGTCAAGGTATTGTACTCTTTTTCTCCACCTCGGGATTTTTCCACATGGTTTACCAAGGGGGTTTTTAATGAGGCAAGATCTCTTGATGCATCACATTCTTTACCATTGTTTATCTTTCTTGGAAATCCCTATGACGAAATAAGGTAAACAAGGGATGTGATCCTATCTACCAAGATGACATTTATCTAATTAAAGTCTTCTTCTCTTTTCCTAAAAACGGTTTAAGTATGTTTTGGTATTATAAGAGGCCCAAATTAGGTGAATGTTAGAATATTTGGACCAAGTTGTAATTCGTATAAGACCAGACCTAGAGGATATGTGAAAAAGCCTCTAAAAACTCTTGTAATGGATTAAACCGCTTTTACACAAAAACTTGAGAAACTTTTTCTCCTTTTTTCTTGAGAGATTCAAGGTTATTCTTCACTCCTCGATTCCTAGCTCAGAGTGGGGTGCGTTGTATCAAGAGATTGTCACTCCTCTTGTGGTTCACGCTTCAACCCACCTTCTATCAATCCTCTTGAGTATCTCCTCGGGTTTAAACCACCTCTTCCGCTTAGTTCCATCCCTATTATCGAGTAGTTGGATCGAGCATTTCTCTTCTTCTCAAGCCTATTCTTACAGTCTATTCCCTAAGACGAGCCTGATATCTTAGCAACCGGTGCCACATCATGTTTTGAATGGGGTTTTCCATTCACAACCCTCCTTCATACTTACATGATGGTACCTGCTCTTTAGATCAATCTTGGAGAAGAGTGTTGATGAGGCCCCGACACTAGCTCCAGCATCACTCTGAGAAGAACATGTGGACGAACCCAAGGACTAAATTGAGGAAGAGAAGAACTACGAAGCTCCTACCATAGCACTGAGGATTATGAAGAGGAACATCACAAGCGTCTACAAGACAAGATTCAATGCATACATACAAGGAGCTCGAAGATGCGAGGAGAGCACCTGAGGGCACCCGAGAGATACCGATAGACCTTAGCGCGATAACAATGAGACTAGAAAACTCTTGGGAGCATCCTTTTTTTGGAAGGCATGAGTTTAGTATCTTCACTATTTCATTGAGGTGAAGACACCCTTAAGCCGTCAAGGTATTGTACTCTTTTTCTCCACCTCGGGATTTTTCCACATAGTTTACCGAAGGGGTTTTTAGTGAGGCAAGATCTCTTGATGCATCACATTCTTTACCATTGTTTATCTTTCTTGGAAATCCCTGTAACGAAATAAGGTAAACAAGGGATGTGATCCTATCTACCAAGATGACATTTATCTAATTAAAGTCGTCTTCCCTTTTCCTAAAAACGGTTTAAGTATGTTTTGGTATTATAAGAGGCCCAAATTAGGTGAATGTTAGAATATTTGGACCAAGTTGTAATTCGTATAAGACCAGACCTAGAGGATATGTGAAAAAGCCTCTAAAAACTCTTGTAATGGATTAAACCGCTTTTACACAAAAACTTGAGAAACTTTTTCTCCTTTTTTCTTGAGAGATTCAAGGTTATTCTTCACTCCTCGATTCCTAGCTCAAAGTGGGGTGCGTTGTATCAAGAGATTGTCACTCCTCTTGTGGTTCACGCTTCAACCCACCTTCTATCAATCCCATAGTTAATCCTAGGTCGAGTATCTCCTCGGGTTTAAACCACCTCTTTCGCTTAGTTCCATCCTTTTTACCGAGTAGTTAGATCGGGCATTTCTCTTCTTCTCAGTCCTATTCATACAGTCTATTCCCTAAGAGGAGCTTGATATCTTAGCAACCGGTGCCACATCATGTTTTGAATGGGGTTTTCCATTCACCACCCTCCTTCATACTTACTTGATGGTACCCGCTCTTTAGATCAATCTTGGAGATGAGTGTTGATGAGGCCCCGGCACTAGCTCAAGCATCACTCTGAGAAGAACACGTGGAGGAACCCGGGGACTAACTTGAGGAAGAGAAGAACTACGAAGCTCCTACCATAGCACTGAGGATTATGAAGAGGAACTTCACAAGCGTCTACAGGACAAGATTCAATGCATACATACAAGGCGCTCTAAGATGCGAGGAAAGCACCTGAGGGCACCCGAGGGATACCGATAGACCTTAGCGCGAGAACAGTGAGACTAGAAAACTCTTGGGAGCGTCCTTTTTTTGGAAGGCATGAGTTTAGTATCTTACTATTTCGTTGAAGTGAAGACACCCTTAAGCCGTCAAGGTATTGTACTCCTTTTCTCCACCTCGGGATTTTTCCACATGGTTTACCGAGGGGGTTTTTAATGAGGCAAGATCTCTTGATGCATCACATTCTTTACCATTGTTTATCTTTCTTGGAAATCCCTATGACGAAATAAGGTAAACAAGGGATGTGATCCTATCTACCAAGATGACATTTATCTAATTAAAGTCTTCTTCTCTTTTCCTAAAAACGGTTTAAGTATGTTTTGGTATTATAAGAGGCCCAAATTAGGTGAATGTTAGAATATTTGGACCAAGTTGTAATTCGTATAAGACCAGACCTAGAGGATATGTGAAAAAGCCTCTAAAAACTCTTGTAATGGATTAAACCGCTTTTACAAAAAAACTTGAGAAACTTTTTCTCCTTTTTTCTTGAGAGATTCAAGGTTATTCTTCACTCCTCGATTCCTAGCTCAAAGTGGGGTGCGTTGTATCAAGAGATTGTCACTCCTCTTGTGGTTCACGCTTCAACCCACCTTCTATCAATCCCAAAGTTAATCCTAGGTCGAGTATCTCCTCGGGTTTAAACCACCTCTTCCGCTTAGTTCCATCCTTTTTACCGAGTAGTTAGATCGGGCATTTCTCTTCTTCTCAGTCCTATTCATACAGTCTATTCCCTAAGAGGAGCTTGATATCTTAGCAACCGGTGCCACATCATGTTTTGAATGGGGTTTTCAATTCACCACCCTCCTTCATACTTACTTGATGGTACTCGCTCTTTAGATCAATCTTGGAGATGAGTGTTGATGAGGCCCCGGCACTAGCTCAAGCATCACTCTGAGAAGAACACGTGGAGGAACCCGAGGACTAACTTGAGGAAGAGAAGAACTACGAAGCTCCTACCATAGCACTGAGGATTATGAAGAGGAACTTCACAAGCGTCTACAGGACAAGATTCAATGCATACATACAAGGCGCTCTAAGATGCGAGGAAAGCACCTGAGGGCACCCGAGGGATACCGATAGACCTTAGCGCGAGAACAGTGAGACTAGAAAACTCTTGGGAGCGTCCTTTTTTTGGAAGGCATGAGTTTAGTATCTTCACTATTTCGTTGAAGTGAAGACACCCTTAAGCCGTCAAGGTATTGTACTCCTTTTCTCCACCTCGGGATTTTTCCACATGGTTTACCGAGGGGGTTTTTAATGAGGCAAGATCTCTTGATGCATCACATTCTTTACCATTGTTTATCTTTCTTGGAAATCCCTATGACGAAATAAGGTAAACAAGGGATGTGATCCTATCTACCAAGATGACATTTATCTAATTAAAGTCTTCTTCTCTTTTCCTAAAAACGGTTTAAGTATGTTTTGGTATTATAAGAGGCCCAAATTAGGTGAATGTTAGAATATTTGGACCAAGTTGTAATTCGTATAAGACCAGACCTAGAGGATATGTGAAAAAGCCTCTAAAAACTCTTGTAATGGATTAAACCGCTTTTACAAAAAAACTTGAGAAACTTTTTCTCCTTTTTTCTTGAGAGATTCAAGGTTATTCTTCACTCCTCGATTCCTAGCTCAAAGTGGGGTGCGTTTTATCAAGAGATTGTCATTCCTCTTGTGGTTCACGCTTCAACCCACCTTCTATCAATCCCAAAGTTAATCCTAGGTCGAGTATCTCCTCGGGTTTAAACCACCTCTTCCGCTTAGTTCCATCCTTTTTACCGAGTAGTTAGATCGGGCATTTCTCTTCTTCTCAGTCCTATTCATACAGTCTATTCCCTAAGAGGAGCTTGATATCTTAGCAACCGGTGCCACATCATGTTTTGAATGGGGTTTTCAATTCACCACCCTCCTTCATACTTACTTGATGGTACCCGCTCTTTAGATCAATCTTGGAGATGAGTGTTGATGAGGCCCCGGCACTAGCTCAAGCATCACTCTGAGAAGAACACGTGGAGGAACCCGAGGACTAACTTGAGGAAGAGAAGAACTACGAAGCTCCTACCATAGCACTGAGGATTATGAAGAGGAACTTCACAAGCGTCTACAGGACAAGATTCAATGCATACATACAAGGCGCTCTAAGATGCGAGGAAAGCACCTGAGGGCACCCGAGGGATACCGATAGACCTTAGCGCGAGAACAGTGAGACTAGAAAACTCTTGGGAGCGTCCTTTTTTTGGAAGGCATGAGTTTAGTATCTTCACTATTTCGTTGAAGTGAAGACACCCTTAAGCCGTCAAGGTATTGTACTCTTTTTCTCCACCTCGGGATTTTTCCACATGGTTTACCGAGGGGGTTTTTAATGAGGCAAGATCTCTTGATGCATCACATTCTTTACCATTGTTTATCTTTCTTGGAAATCCCTATGACGAAATAAGGTAAACAAGGGATGTGATCCTATCTACCAAGATGACATTTATCTAATTAAAGTCTTCTTCTCTTTTCCTAAAAACGGTTTAAGTATGTTTTGGTGTTAAAAGAGGTCCAACTTAGGTGAATGTTAGAATATTTGGACCAAGTTGTAATTAGTATAAGATCAGACCTAGAGGATATGTGAAAAAGCGTCTAAAAACTCGTGTAATGGATTAAACCGCTTTTACACATAAACTTGAGAAACTTTTTCTCCTTTTTTCTTGAGAGATTCAAGGTTATTCTTCACTCCTCGATTCCTAGCTCAGAGTGGGGTGCGTTGTATCAAGAGATTGTCACTCCTCTTGTGGTTCACACTTCAACCCACCTTCTATCAATCCCATAGTTAATCCTAGGTCGAGTATCTCCTCGGGTTTAAACCACCTCTTCCGCTTAGTTCCATCCTTTTTACCGAGTAGTTAGATCGAGCATTTCTCTTCTTCTCAAGCCTATTCATACAGTCTCTTCCCTAAGATGAGCTTGATATCTTAGCAACCGGTGCCACATCATGTTTTGAATGGGGTTTTCCATTCACAACCCTCCTTCATACTTACATGATGGTACCTGCTCTTTAGATCAATCTTGGAGAAGAGTGTTGATGAGGCCCCGACACTAGCTCCAGCATCACTCTGAGAAGAACACGTGGACGAACCCGAGGACTAAATTGAGGAAGAGAAGAACTACGAAGGTCCTACCATAGCACTGAGGATTATGAAGAGGAACATCACAAGCGTCTACAAGACAAGATTCAATGCATACATACAAGGGGCTCGAAGATGCGAGGAGAGCACCTGAGGGCACCCGAGAGATACCGATAGACCTTAGCGCGATAACAATGAGACTAGAAAACTCTTGGGAGCGTCCTTTTTTTGGAAGGCATGAGTTTAGTATCTTCACTATTTCATTGAGGTGAAGACACCCTTAAGCCGTCAAGGTATTGTACTCTTTTTCTCCACCTCGGGATTTTTCCACATGGTTTACCGAGGGGGTTTTTAATGAGGCAAGATCTCTTGATGCATCACATTCTTTACCATTGTTTATCTTTCTTGGAAATCCCTATAAAGAAATAAGGTAAACAAGGGATGTGATCCTATCTACCAAGATGACATTTATCTAATTAAAGTTTTCTTCTCTTTTCCTAAAAACGGTTGAAGTATGTTTTGGTGTTAAAAGAGGTCCAACTTAGGTGAATGTTAGAATATTTGGACCAAGTTGTAATTAGTATAAGATCAGACCTAGAGGATATGTGAAAAAGCCTCTAAAAACTCGTGTAATGGATTAAACCGCTTTTACAAAAAAACTTGAGAAACTTTTTCTCCTTTTTTCTTGAGAGATTCAAGCATATTCTTCACCCCTCGATTCCTAGCTCAGAGTGGGGTGCGTTGTATCAAGAGATTGTCACTCCTCTTGTGGTTCATGCTTCAACCCACCTTCTATCAATCCCATAGTTAATCCTAGGTCGGGTATCTCCTCGGATTTAAACCACCTCTTCCGCTTAGGTCCATCCTTTTTACCGAGTAGTTAGATCGAGCATTTCTCTTCTTCTCAAGCCTATTCATACAGTCTATTCCCTAAGACGAGCTTGATATCTTAGCAACCGGTGCCACATCATGTTTTAAATGGGGTTTTCCATTCACAACCTTCTTTCATACTTACATGATGGTACCTGCTCTTTAGATCAATCTTGGAGAAGAGTGTTGATGAGGCCCCGACACTAGCTCCAGCATCACTCTGAGAAGAACACGTGGACGAACCCGAGGACTAAATTGAGGAAGAGAAGAACTACGAAGCTCCTACCATAGCACTGAGGATTATGAAGAGGAACATCACAAGCGTCTACAAGACAAGATTCAATGCATACATACAAGGAGCTCGAAGATGCGAGGAGAGCACCTAAGGGCACCCGAGATATACCGATAGAACTTAGCGCGAGAACAGTGAGACTAGAAAACTCTTGGGAGCGTCCTTTTTTTGGAAGGCATGAGTTTAGTATCTTCACTATTTCGTTGAAGTGAAGACACCCTTAAGCCGTCAAGGTATTGTACTCTTTTTCTCCACCTCGGGATTTTTCCACATGGTTTACCGAGGGGGTTTTTAATGAGGCAAGATGTCTTGATGCATCACATTCTTTACCATTTTTTATCTTTCTTGGAAATCCCTATAGCGAAATAAGGTAAACAAGGGATGTGATCCTATATACCAAGATGACATTTATCTAATTAAAGTTTTCTTCTCTTTTCCTAAAAACGGTTTAAGTATGTTTTGGTGTTAAAAGAGGTCCAACTTAGGTGAATGTTAGAATATTTGGACCAAGTTGTAATTCGTATAAGACCAGACCTAGAGGATATGTGAAAAAGCCTCTAAAAACTCTTGTAATGGATTAAACCGCTTTTACACAAAAACTTGAGAAACTTTTTCTCCTTTTTTCTTGAGAGATTCAAGGTTATTCTTCACTCCTCGATTCTAGCTCAGAGTGGGGTGCGTTGTATCAAGAGATTGTCACTCCTCTTCTAGTTCACGCTTCAACCCACCTTCTATCAATGCCATAGTTAATCCTAGGTCGAGTATCTCCTCGGGTTTAAACCACTCTTCCGCTTAGTTCCATCCTTTTTACCGAGTAGTTAGATCGAGCATTTCACTTCTTCTCAAGCCTATTCATACAGTCTATTCCCTAAGACGAGCTTGATATCTTAGCAACCGGTGCCACATCATGTTTTGAATGGGGTTTTCCGTTCACCACCCTCCTTCATACCTAATTGATGGTACCCGCTCTTTAGATCAATCTTGGAGAAGAGTGTTGATGAGGCCCCGGCACTAGCTCAAGCATCACTCTGAGAAGAACACGTGGAGGAACCCGAGGACTAACTTGAGGAAGAGAAGAACTACGAAGCTCCTACCATAGCACTGAGGATTATGAAGAGGAACATCACAAGCGTCTACAAGACAAGATTCAATGCATACATACAAGGGGCTCGAAGATGCGAGGAGAGCACCTGAGGGCACCCGAGAGATACCGATAGACCTTAGCGCGATAACAATGAGACTAGAAAACTCTTGGGAGCGTCCTTTTTTTGGAAGGCATGAGTTTAGTATCTTCACTATTTCATTGAGGTGAAGACACCCTTAAGCCGTCAAGGTATTGTACTCTTTTTCTCCACCTCGGGATTTTTCCACATGGTTTACCGAGGGGGTTTTTAATGAGGCAAGATCTCTTGATGCATCACATTCTTTACCATTGTTTATCTTTCTTGGAAATCCCTATAAAGAAATAAGGTAAACAAGGGATGTGATCCTATCTACCAAGATGACATTTATCTAATTAAAGTTTTCTTCTCTTTTCCTAAAAACGGTTGAAGTATGTTTTGGTGTTAAAAGAGGTCCAACTT
Organism: Cardamine chenopodiifolia; assembly: GCA_963922655.1. Lineage (NCBI taxonomy): Eukaryota > Viridiplantae > Streptophyta > Magnoliopsida > Brassicales > Brassicaceae > Cardamine > Cardamine chenopodiifolia. Next base: position 7,748,831 of record OZ000476.1, on the reverse strand, counting down.
AGGTGAATGTTAGAATATTTGGACCAAGTTGTAATTAGTATAAGATCAGACCTAGAGGATATGTGAAAAAGCGTCTAAAAACTCGTGTAATGGATTAAACCGCTTTTACACAAAAACTTGAGAAACTTTTTCTCCTTTTTTCTTGAGAGATTCAAGGTTATTCTTCACCCCTCGATTCCTAGCTCAGAGTGGGGTGCGTTGTATCAAGAGATTGTCACTCCTCTTGTGGTTCACGCTTCAACCCACCTTCTATCAATCCCATAGTTAATCCTAGGTCGAGTATCTCCTCGGGTTTAAACCACCTCTTCCGCTTAGGTCCATCCTTTTTACCGAGTAGTTAGATCGAGCATTTCTCTTCTTCTCAAGCCTATTCATACAGTCTATTCCCTAAGACGAGCTTGATATCTTAGCAACCGGTGCCACATCATGTTTTAAATGGGGTTTTCCATTCACAACATTCCTTCATACTTACATGATGGTACCTGCTCTTTAGATCAATCTTGGAGAAGAGTGTTGATGAGGCCCCGACACTAGCTCCAGCATCACTCTGAGAAGAACACGTGGACGAACCCGAGGACTAAATTGAGGAAGAGAAGAACTACGAAGCTCCTACCATAGCACTGAGGATTATGAAGAGGAACATCACAAGCGTCTACAAGACAAGATTCAATGCATACATACAAGGGGCTCGAAGATGCGAGGAGAGCACCTGAGGGCACCCGAGAGATACCGATATACCTTAGCGCGAGAACAGTGAGACTAGAAAACTCTTGGGAGCGTCCTTTTTTTGGAAGGCATGAGTTTAGTATCTTCACTATTTCATTGAGGTGAAGACACCCTTAAGCCGTCAAGGTATTGTACTCTTTTTCTCCACCTCGGGATTTTTCCACATGGTTTACCGAGGGGGTTTTTAATGAGGCAAGATCTCTTGATGCATCACATTCTTTACCATTGTTTATCTTTCTTGGAAATCCCTATAGCGAAATAAGGTAAACAAGGGATGTGATCCTATCTACCAAGATGACATTTATCTAATTAAAGTTTTCTTCTCTTTTCCTAAAAACGGTTTAAGTATGTTTTGGTGTTAAAAGAGGTCCAACTTAGGTGAATGTTAGAATATTTGGACCAAGTTGTAATTAGTATAAGATCAGACCTAGAGGATATGTGAAAAAGCCTCTAAAAACTCGTGTAATGGATTAAACCGCTTTTACACAAAAACTTGAGAAACTTTTTCTCCTTTTTTCTTGAGAGATTCAAGCTTATTCTTCACCCCTCGATTCCTAGCTCAGAGTGGGGTGCGTTGTATCAAGAGATTGTCACTCCTCTTGTGGTTCATGCTTCAACCCACCTTCTATCAATCCCATAGTTAATCCTAGGTCGAGTATCTCCTCGGGTTTAAACCACCTCTTCCGCTTAGGTCCATCCTTTTTACCGAGTAGTTAGATCGAGCATTTCTCTTCTTCTCAAGCCTATTCATACAGTCTATTCCCTAAGACGAGCTTGATATCTTAGCAACCGGTGCCACATCATGTTTTAAATGGGGTTTTCCATTCACAACCTTCTTTCATACTTACATGATGGTACCTGCTCTTTAGATCAATCTTGGAGAAGAGTGTTGATGAGGCCCCGACACTAGCTCCAGCATAACTCTGAGAAGAACACGTGGACGAACCCGAGGACTAAATTGAGGAAGAGAAGAACTACGAAGCTCCTACCATAGCACTGAGGATTATGAAGAGGAACATCACAAGCGTCTACAAGACAAGATTCAATGCATACATACAAGGAGCTCGAAGATGCGAGGAGAGCACCTGAGGGCACCCGAGATATACCGATAGACCTTAGCGCGAGAACAGTGAGACTAGAAAACTCTTGGGAGCGTCCTTTTTTTGGAAGGCATGAGTTTAGTATCTTCACTATTTCGTTGAAGTGAAGACACCCTTAAGCCGTCAAGGTATTGTACTCTTTTTCTCCACCCGGGATTTTTCCACATGATTACCGAGGGGGTTTTTAATGAGGCAAGATGTCTTGATGCATCACATTCTTTACCATTGTTTATCTTTCTTGGAAATCCCTATAGCGAAATAAGGTAAACAAGGGATGTGATCCTATATACCAAGATGACATTTATCTAATTAAAGTTTTCTTCTCTTTTCCTAAAAACGGTTTAAGTATGTTTTGGTGTTAAAAGAGGTCCAACTTAGGTGAATGTTAGAATATTTGGACCAAGTTGTAATTCGTATAAGACCAGACCTAGAGGATATGTGAAAAAGCCTCTAAAAACTCTTGTAATGGATTAAACCGCTTTTACACAAAAACTTGAGAAACTTTTTCTCCTTTTTTCTTGAGAGATTCAAGGTTATTCTTCACTCCTCGATTCCTAGCTCAGAGTGGGGTGCGTTGTATCAAGAGATTGTCACTCCTCTTCCGGTTCACGCTTCAACCCACCTTCTATCAATCCCATAGTTAATCCTAGGTCGAGTATCTCCTCGGGTTTAAACCACTCTTCCGCTTAGTTCCATCCTTTTTACCGAGTAGTTAGATCGAGCATTTCACTTCTTCTCAAGCCTATTCATACAGTCTATTCCCTAAGACGAGCTTGATATCTTAGCAACCGGTGCCACATCATGTTTTGAATGGGGTTTTCCGTTCACCACCCTCCTTCATACCTAATTGATGGTACCCGCTCTTTAGATCAATCTTGGAGAAGAGTGTTGATGAGGCCCCGGCACTAGCTCAAGCATCACTCTGAGAAGAACACGTGGAGGAACCCGAGGACTAACTTGAGGAAGAGAAGAACTACGAAGGTCCTACCATAGCACTGAGGATTATGAAGAGGAACATCACAAGCGTCTACAAGACAAGATTCAATGCATACATACAAGGGGCTCGAAGATGCGAGGAGAGCACCTGAGGGCACCCGAGAGATACCGATAGACCTTAGCGCGATAACAATGAGACTAGAAAACTCTTGGGAGCGTCCTTTTTTTGGAAGGCATGAGTTTAGTATCTTCACTATTTCATTGAGGTGAAGACACCCTTAAGCCGTCAAGGTATTGTACTCTTTTTCTCCACCTCGGGATTTTTCCACATGGTTTACCGAGGGGGTTTTTAATGAGGCAAGATCTCTTGATGCATCACATTCTTTACCATTGTTTATCTTTCTTGGAAATCCCTATAAAGAAATAAGGTAAACAAGGGATGTGATCCTATCTACCAAGATGACATTTATCTAATTAAAGTTTTCTTCTCTTTTCCTAAAAACGGTTGAAGTATGTTTTGGTGTTAAAAGAGGTCCAACTTAGGTGAATGTTAGAATATTTGGACCAAGTTGTAATTAGTATAAGATCAGACCTAGAGGATATGTGAAAAAGCGTCTAAAAACTCGTGTAATGGATTAAACCGCTTTTACACAAAAACTTGAGAAACTTTTTCTCCTTTTTTCTTGAGAGATTCAAGGTTATTCTTCACCCCTCGATTCCTAGCTCAGAGTGGGGTGCGTTGTATCAAGAGATTGTCACTCCTCTTGTGGTTCACGCTTCAACCCACCTTCTATCAATCCCATAGTTAATCCTAGGTCGAGTATCTCCTCGGGTTTAAACCACCTCTTCCGCTTAGGTCCATCCTTTTTACCGAGTAGTTAGATCGAGCATTTCTCTTCTTCTCAAGCCTATTCATACAGTCTATTCCCTAAGACGAGCTTGATATCTTAGCAACCGGTGCCACATCATGTTTTAAATGGGGTTTTCCATTCACAACATTCCTTCATACTTACATGATGGTACCTGCTCTTTAGATCAATCTTGGAGAAGAGTGTTGATGAGGCCCCGACACTAGCTCCAGCATCACTCTGAGAAGAACACGTGGACGAACCCGAGGACTAAATTGAGGAAGAGAAGAACTACGAAGCTCCTACCATAGCACTGAGGATTATGAAGAGGAACATCACAAGCGTCTACAAGACAAGATTCAATGCATACATACAAGGAGCTCGAAGATGCGAGGAGAGCACCTGAGGGCACCCGAGAGATACCGATAGACCTTAGTGCGAGAACAGTGAGACTAGAAAACTCTTGGGAGCGTCCTTTTTTTGGAAGGCATGAGTTTAGTATCTTCACTATTTCATTGAAGTGAAGACACCCTTAAGCCGTCAAGGTATTGTACTCTTTTTCTCTACCTCGGGATTTTTCCACATGGTTTACCGAGGGGGTTTTTAATGAGGTAAGATCTCTTGATGGATCACATTCTTTACCATTGTTTATCTTTCTTGGAAATCCCTATGACGAAATAAGGTAAACAAGGGATGTGATCCTATCTACCAAGATGACATTTATCTAATTAAAGTCTTCTTCTCTTTTCCTAAAAACGGTTTAAGTATGTTTTGGTATTATAAGAGGCCCAAATTAGATGAATGTTAGATTATTTAGACCAAGTTGTAATTCGTATAAGACCAGACCTAGAGGATATGTGAAAAAGCCTCTAAAAACTCGTGTAATGGATTAAACCGCTTTTACACAAAAACTTGAGAAACTTTTTCTCCTTTTTTCTTGAGAGATTCAAGGTTATTCTTCACTCCTCGATTCCTAGCTCAGAGTGGGGTGCGTTTTATCAAGAGATTGTCACTCCTCTTCTGGTTCACACTTCAACCATGTTGAATTTGCGGAATAGAAGATTAGAGAGTTTGAGAGTGCTTGAAAGAGAAACAATAGAATGAGAGATAAAGAGAAGTTTCCATTAGAATTGAGTGAGTGTTACAAAGGGTGTACAACATGTATATATAGAGGAGAGCCACGAAATTAGGAGGTGAAGAAGGGTTTCACAACATTCAATTTCCCTCCAATCTCTTATTTGAAATTTAAACACATCTCCTTCCTTTTCACACTTCCCGAGACACCCACTTGTGCATCCAAAGTCTTCACCCTTCTAGAAGACTTCTTAATGGGCTTGCATATGTTGAATAAGGCCTCTTCTCTTCTTTGGGTCTTAAGCTAATGTGTTCTCTCATTATTCAAAACTCCCCCTCAAGCTTAACCGTAGAGAAATCAAAGGTTAAGCTTAGAACCATGATTACCCACCTCATTAAAAACCTTAGTATGGAAAACCTCATGGGACAAAACCATACTAAGGGAAAAAGAGTGTGGACTCCATGGCTAAGGAAATCACGGCCGAGACATATCTATGAGTCCAAGCTTTGAATGGATGAACTCACACACTTTTAAACTCGCTGCCTTGGTAAAAATGTCTGCCAATTGTTCTGAACTCCTTGTAAAGCATGGAAGAATGACCCTTTTCTCCACCATCTCTCGCACCTTGTGACAATCCACTTCAATATGCTTTGTCCTCTCATGGAACACTAAGTTGGACGCAATGTGAATAGCAGCTTGGTTGTCACAATGCATTGTGATTGGATCTGCCGATTCAATGCCCAAATCCTTGAGAAGAGCTTTCAGCCATGTTAGCTCATTTGTGAGCTTCCTCATTGCTCTATACTCAGCTTCAGCACTTGAACATGACACAACCTTTTGTTTTTTTGCTCTTCCAAGTGACCAGGTTACCTCCAATGAATGTGCAATACCCAGTGGTGGATCTTCTATCCGTTTTGTCTCCAGCCCAGTCAGGATCACAATAACCCACAATTTCTGTGCTTTTGTTGCAACCCATCCAAATGCCTTGACCTGGAGCTCCTTTGAGATATTTGAGGATCCAATCCACCATGTTCCAATGATGCACTTTTGGAGCTTGCATATGTTGGCTCACCTGGTTCACAGCAAAACACAAATCAGGACGAGTTATGGTAAGATAAATCAACTTACCAACCATTCTCCGATATTGCTTGACATCTTCAAAAGGTTTATCTTCAAGCTCCCCCTCTCGTATGACTTTGTATCCTTCTTCTAAGGTAGTCTTTGCTGGTTTGGCTCCTACCTTTCCTGCCCCAGCCAATAGATCAAGAGTGTACTTCCTTTGGGATAAGAAGAGTCCTTCATTGGACCTATAGACTTCAATCCCTAGAAAATATTTCAACTCTCCAAGATCTATAATATCAAATACAGATTTTAAATATGCTTTTGTATCTTTAATACCTACCTTGTCATTCCCAGAGATGATAATATCATCCACATAAATGAGAATGACTACAATACCTTCTTGGCTTTGCAAGGTGAAAACTGTATGATCTGCCTCGGACTTCTTGAAGCCTTTACTCTTGAGTGTTGTACTCAACTTGTGGTACCATGCTCGAGGAGATTGCTTCAGTCCATAGATTGCTTTCTTGAGTCTCAACACCTTTCCTGGTGCAATTGAGTCCTCCAAGCCTGGTGGTGGAGTCATGTAGACTTCATCCTCTAGTTCCCCTTGCAAGAATGCATTCTTGACGTCCATCTGCCAAAGATCCCATTTCAAGTTAGTAGCTAAGGATAAAATAACTCTTACCGTATAAAGTTTTGCCACAGGTGCATAGGTTTGAGTGAATCCTCTAGCCACCAGCCTAGCCTTGTAACGCTCTATTTCTCCATCACTTCTATACTTGATAGTGAAGATCCATCTAGAGCTTACGGCCTTCTTCCCTTTTGGTAGTTCAGCTTCATCCCAAGTGTGGTTGATTTCCATAGCTTTCTTTTCTTCACCAATAGCATCTCTCCATACTTTAAGCTCCTTGGCTTCTTCATAGGTTGTTGGAATCTCAGCTTCATCTAACTTGCCCATGTAGGCTTGATGATCCAATGGGAAATGAGCTAGAGTGCAAACAGCTTGAATGGGATGAGCAACTGCCTTGTTGTTGTAGTACACTCGGGTTTGCTTCCAATGTTCTGGTCCAAACCTTTGTCTTGTACTTCTCCTTAAACCCCCTTCTTGATATTGAACTTGAGGTTCTGGCCCTTCAAAGTCAGAATCTGAGGTTTGAGCTTCTTCTTGACTTTCCGGACTCTCTTCACTTTGATTATGAACCGCTTCATTGCGAACTTCTGATTCATTTTGATCATAAATTGTTGAGTCTTGTTGAGCCACTACTGGATCCTCTTGTTTATTGCCTCCCTCAGGATCAAAGGGTATAGTTTCTTCATTTGATTGAGATGTGCTTGTACTAGCTTCTGGCTGATGTAATCCAAGGCTCTCCAAGATTTTTCTCAAATTGCTAGCTCAGTCTGATGATGAGGATGATAGATTCTCCAATTCTTTCCAGTTCTTCTCATCATAGAACCCTTTCGTTTCAACAAACTTCACGTCCCTTGAGACTAGAATCTTCCTTGTTTCCGGAACAAAGCATTTGTAACCTTTTTGTGTTGTGGAGTATCCAATGAACATGCTCTTCACACTTTTACCTTCCAACTTGTTTCTTTGTTCTCCTGGGATTAATACAAAACAAACACACCCAAACACGCGTAAGTGCTTAATGGCGGGTTTAGAGTTGTTTAATACCTCAAATGGAGAGTGATCATCCAAAATTTTTGTTGGCATTCGGTTGATCAAATAGCATGCTGAAACCACAGCATCTCCCCAAAATCTCTTGGGAACACTTGTGTGGAACATCATAGACCGGGCCACTTCCATTAAGTGCCTATTCTTTCTTTCAGCAACTCCATTTTGCTGAGGAGTGTATGGGCAGCTGGTTTGATGGACTATCCCATGGTTTGCTAAGTGTTGTTTGAAGGCATGGCTTGTGTACTCTCCACCATTATCTGATCTAAAAATTTTAATCTTGGCATTATAATGGTTAGTCACATATGCTTGAAATTTTCTAAATGCTTCTAGAACTCTATCTTTGGATGGAAGAAGTGTTAGCCATGTATATTTTGATTTTTCATCTATAAAGGTGACAAAGTATTTATGATGTTCTCTAGATTCACATGGTGAGGTCCAAACATCAGAATGAATTAAATCAAAACACTTTTCATAGATAGTTGGAGACTTGGAAAACACAGATTTACAATGTTTGCCAAGTATACAAGCTTCACATTCATCATTTTTGAAAGAAATCCTAGGCAACAATAGTTCTAATGCTCTAGAGTGCGGATGACCTAGCCTTGCATGCCAAATTGAACTACTAACATTAGAAACATTCAGACTAAAACTACAAAATAAATTGGAGTCCGGCTTGTTATTTTCAAGAACATACAGCTCCTCCTTTGCTACTCCTTTTCCGAGTAGTTTCATGGTCTCAATATCCTGAAAGTGTACATCATTAGGACCAAATATAGCATAACAATTCAAATCAGATGTAACTTTCTTTACGGATAACAAATTTGAAGTAAACTTAGGCATGTAGAAAGCATTTGAATCTTTTCCAAATAACCTAAGATTTCCTACTCCATCAATTGGAATACTATCCCCATTTGCTATAATGACATTACCTACAGCCGGTTTTATGTTATTCATTAGATGTGCATCACTTATCATATGATGTGATGCACCAGAATCTACAATCAAAGGCTTTGAAATGTTTTGAGCATGAAGAGAGTTTCCAGAAACCATACCAGACCTACCAGCCTCTTTCAAGGCTTTGATGAGAGCTTCCAAATCTGATTTCCTCATAAATTCAGATTCTTGTTGATATGGCACCAAAGCTCTCATTTCTCCTTCTTCAGCCCTCTTGGATGTCCCAGCCTGATTCCCAGCCACTTCTTGGGAGACATTAGCTCTTGGTTCCTTCCACCAGCTTGGTTTTAGATGAGGATGGAGCTTCCAGCATTTTTCCTTTGTGTGCCCCTCTTTCTTGCAATTCTCACAAATTGCATTTGATCCCACTTTCTTGTTCTGGTTTGATCCCAACGGTTTGTAAAATCCTTTGTTGGCATCTCCCAGCTCTACTTTGTTAGCCATAACCAGCTCACCCTTTCCCCCAAATAGACCATGAGATCCTTGCTCCTTTTGTATCTTGGAGCACACTTCATCTAGGCTGGGGAGATTGTCTGCCCTAAGGAGGTGCTTAATGAGATCCTTGTAAGTTGGATTTAAGGTCAATAACATACCAAAGACCTTGTCTTGTTCGCGCCTCTCATTTAACACCAAAGGATCAATCGTGCTTGGCCTTAACATTTCTAGTTCAGCCCACAATGATCTGAATTTGCCAAAGTGCTTTGTAAACTCCAAATCTTCTTGGCTTAGATCATTGATAGTCTTCTTGACTTCATAGATTCTGCTCAAGTTTGAAGTATTCCCATACACGGTTTGAAGAGTATCCCACAATTCCTTTGCATTTTCACAGTAGGAGTAGGCTTCAAGGATGGATGCTTCAAGAGAGTTCTGGATGATTCCGAGCACCATTTGGTCCTCTTGGAACCACTTATCTTCATAATTACCGATGGCTTCTTCTCCATCTTTTGGATCTTGGCCTTTCAAGACATGGCTCCAAAGCCCACAACCACATAGGGTTGTTCTTATCATTCTTGACCACATCAAATAGTTGACACCCTTCAAGATGACTGGAATAACAATTGGTTTAGAATTTTCCATGGTGTTTCAAGATTTATTCACCGGATAATTCTATTAACCAGAGGATTAAGAGATTTTCTCAAGAAAATATTAGAGAAGCTTCAAGAAATACACTTTTCCAGCCTTTTCACAACTCAAGAGTCAATGACTTTGAGGACTAAGTCTCAGAGTGAAAAAGGATTGACAAAGAGTATTCCCAGAATTTTAGAGTGAAAAAGAAAATTTTAGAGAACCTTCAAGAAATACACTTTTTCAGCCTTTTCACAACTCAAGAGTCAATGACTTTGAGGACTAAGTCTCAGAGTGAAAAAGGATTGACAAAGAGTATTCCCAGAATTTTAAAGGAAGAGATTTGAAAATGGGATAACAAGAGCTTGATTTAGTTAAGAACATTGCTCTGATACCATGTTGAATTTGCGGAATAGAAGATTAGAGAGTTTGAGAGTGCTTGAAAGAGAAACAATAGAATGAGAGATAAAGAGAAGTTTCCATTAGAATTGAGTGAGTGTTACAAAGGGTGTACAACATGTATATATAGAGGAGAGCCACGAAATTAGGAGGTGAAGAAGGGTTTCACAACATTCAATTTCCCTCCAATCTCTTATTTGAAATTCAAACACATCTCCTTCCTTTTCACACTTCCCGAGACACCCACTTGTGCATCCAAAGTCTTCACCCTTCTAGAAGACTTCTTAATGGGCTTGCATATGTTGAATAAGGCCTCTTCTCTTCATTGGGTCTTAAGCTAATGTGTTCTCTCATTATTCAACAAACCCACCTTCTATCAATCCCATAGTTAATCCTAGGTCGAGTATCTCCTCGGGTTTAAACCACCTCTTCCGCTTAGTTCCATCCTTTTTACCGAGTAGTTAGATCGAGCATTTCTCTTCTTCTCAGTCCTATTCATACAGTCTATTCCCTAAGACAAGCTTGATATCTTAGCAACCGGTGCCACATCATGTTTTGAATGGGTTTTCCATTCACCACCCTCCTTCATACTTACTTGATGGTACCCGCTCTTTAGATCAATCTTGGAGAAGAGTGTTGATGAGGCCCCGGCACTAGCTCAAGCATCACTCTGAGAAGAACACGTGGAGGAACCAGAGGAATAACTTGAGGAAGAGAAGAACTACGAAGCTCCTACCATAGCACTGAGGATTATGAAGAGGAACTTCACAAGCGTCTACCGGACAAGATTCAATGCATACATACAAGGCGCTCTAAGATGCAAGGAAAGCACCTGAGGGCACCCGAGAGGTACCGATAGACCTTAGCGCGAGAACAGTGAGACTAGAAAACTCTTGGGACCGTCCTTTTTTGGAAGGCATGAGTTTAGTATCTTCACTATTTCGTTGAAGTGAAGACACCCTTAAGCCGTCAAGGTATTGTACAGTTTTTCTCCACCTCGGGATTTTTCCACATGGTTTACCGAGGGGGTTTTTAATGAGGCAAGATCTCTTGATGCATCACATTCTTTACCATTGTTTATCTTTCTTGGAAATCCCTATGACGAAATAAGGTAAACATGGGATGTGATCCTATCTACCAAGATGACATTTATCTAATTAAATTCGTCTTCTCTTTTCCTAAAAACGGTTTAAGTATGTTTTGGTATTATAAGAAGCCCAAATTAGGTGAATGTTAGAATATTTAGACCAAGTTGTAATTCGTATAAGACCAGACCTAGAGGATATGTGAAAAAGCCTCTAAAAACTCTTGTAATGGATTAAACCGCTTTTACACAAAAACTTGAGAAACTTTTTCTCCTTTTTTCTTGAGAGATTCAAGGTTATTCTTCACTCCTCGATTCCTAGCTTAGAGTGGGGTGCGTTGTATCAAGAGATTGTCACTCCTCTTCTGGTTCACGCTTCAACCCACCTTCTATCAATCCCATAGTTAATCCTAGGTCGAGTATCTCCTCGGGTTTAAACCACCTCTTCCGCTTAGTTCCATCTTTTTTACCGAGTAGTTAGATCGAGCATTTCTCTTCTTCTCAGTCCTATTCATACAGTCTATTCCCTAAGACGAGCTTGATATCTTAGCAACCGGTGCCACATCATCCTTTGAATGGGGTTTTCCATTCACCACCCTCCTTCATACTTACTTGATGGTACCCGCTCTTTAGATCAATCTTGGAGAAGAGTGTTGATGAGGCCCCGACACTAGCTCCAGCATCACTCTGAGAAGAACACGTGGACGAACCCGAGGACTAAATTGAGGAAGAGAAGAATTACGAAGCTCCTACCATAGCACTGAGGATTATGAAGAGGAACATCACAAGCGTCTACAAGACAAGATTCAATGCATACATACAAGGAGCTCGAAGATGCGAGGAGGTCACCTGAGGGCACCCGAGAGATACCGATAGACCTTAGCGCGAGAACAGTGAGACTAGAAAACTCTTGGGAGCGTCCTCTTTTTGGAAGGCATGAGTTTAGTATCTTCACTATTTCATTGAGGTGAAGACACCTTAAGCCGTCAAGGTATTGTACTCTTTTTCTCCACCTCGGGATTTTTCCACATGGTTTACCGAGGGGGTTTTTAATGAGGCAAGATCTCTTGATGCATCACATTCTTTATCATTGTTTATCTTTCTTGGAAATCCCTATAATGAAATAAGGTAAACAAGGGATGTGATCCTATCTACCAAGATGACATTTATCTAATTAAAGTTTTCTTCTCTTTTCCTAAAAACGTTTTAAGTATGTTTTGGTGTTAAAAGAGGTCCAACTTAGGTGAATGTTAGAATATTTGGACCAAGTTGTAATTAGTATAAGATCAGACCTAGAGGATATGTGAAAAAGCCTCTAAAAACTCTTGTAATGGATTAAACCGCTTTTACACAAAAACTTGAGAAACTTTTTCTCCTTTTTTCTTGAGAGATTCAAGGTTATTCTTCACTCCTCGATTCCTAGCTCAGAGTGGGGTGCGTTGTATCAAGAGATTGTCACTCCTCTTGTGGTGCACGCTTCAACCCACCTTCTATCAATCCCATAGTTAATCCTAGGTCGAGTATCTCCTCGGGTTTAAACCACCTCTTCCGCTTAGTTCCATCCTTTTTACCGAGTAGTTAGATCGAGCATTTCTCTTCTTCTCAAGCCTATTCATACAGTCTATTCCCTAAGACGAGCTTAATATCTTAGCAAGCGGTGCCACATCATGTTTTGAATGGGGTTTTCCATTCACAACCCTCCTTCATACTTACATGATGGTACCTGCTCTTTCGATCAATCTTGGAGAAGAGTGTTGATGAGGCCCCGACACTAGCTCCAGCATCACTCTGAGAAGAACACGTGGACGAACCCGAGGACTAAATTGAGGAAGAGAAGAACTACGAAGCTCCTACCATAGCACTGAGGATTATGAAGAGGAACATCACAAGCGTCTACAAGACAAGATTCAATGCATACATACAAGGAGCTCGAAGATGCGAGGAGAGCACCTGAGGGCACCCGAGAGATACGGATTGACCTTAGCGCGATAACAATGAGACTAGAAAACTCTTGGGAGCATCCTTTTTTTGGAAGGCATGAGTTTAGTATCTTCACTATTTCGTTGAGGTGAAGACACCCTTAAGCCGTCAAGGTATTGTACTCTTTTTCTCCAACTCGGGATTTTTCCACATGGTTTACCGAAGGGGTTTTTAATGAGGCAAGATCTCTTGATGCATCACATTCTTTACCATTGTTTATCTTTCTTGGAAATCCCTATAACGAAATAAGGTAAACAAGGGATGTGATCCTATCTACAAAGATGACATTTATCTAATTAAAGTTTTCTTCTCTTTTCCTAAAAACGGATTAAGTATGTTTTGGTGTTAAAAGAGGTCCAAATTAGGTGAATGTTAGAATATTTGGACCAAGTTGTAATTAGTATAAGATCAGACCTAGAGGATATGTGAAAAAGCCTCTAAAAACTCTTGTAATGGATTAAACCGCTTTTACACAAAAACTTGAGAAACTTTTTCTCCTTTTTTCTTGAGAGATTCAAGGTTATTCTTCACTCCTCGATTCCTAGCTCAGAGTGGGTTGCGTTGTATCAAGAGATTGTCACTCCTCTTGTGGTTCACGCTTCAACCCACCTTCTATCAATCCCATACTTAATCCTAGGTCGAGTATCTCCTCGAGTTTAAACCACCTCTTCCGCTTAGTTCCATCCTTTTTACCGAGTAGTTAGATCGAGCATTTCTCTTCTTCTCAAGCCTATTCATACAGTCTATTCCCTAAGACGAGCTTGATATCTTAGCAACCGGTGCCACATCATTTTTTGAATGGGTTTTCCATTCACAACCCTCCTTCATACTTACATGATGGTACCTGCTCTTTAGATCAATCTTTGAGAAGAGTGTTGATGAGGCCCCGACACTAGCTCCAGCATCACTCTGAGAAGAACACGTGGACGAAGCCGAGGACTAAATTGAGGAAGAGAAGAACTACGAAGCTCCTACCATAGCACTGAGGATTATGAAAAGGAACATCACAAGCGTCTACAAGACAAGATTCAATGCATACATACAAGGAGCTCGAAGATGCGAGGAGAGCACCTGAGGGCACCCGAGAGATACCGATAGACCTTAGCGCGAGAACAGTGAGACTAGAAAACTCTTGGGAGCGTCCTTTTTTTGGAAGGCATGAGTTTAGTAGCTTCACTATTTCGTTGAAGTGAAGACACCCTTAAGCCGTCAAGGTATTGTACTCTTTTTCTCCACCTCGGGATTTTTCCACATGGTTTACCGAGGGGGTTTTTAATGAGGCAAGATCTCTTGATGCATCACATTCTTTACCATTGTTTATCTTTCTTGGAAATCCCTATGACGAAACAAGGTAAACAAGGGATGTGATCCTATCTACAAAGATGACATTTATCTAATTAAAGTTTTCTTCTCTTTTCCTAAAAACGGATTAAGTATGTTTTGGTGTTAAAAGAGGTCCAAATTAGGTGAATGTTAGAATATTTGGACCAAGTTGTAATTAGTATAAGATCAAACCTAGAGGATATGTGAAAAAGCCTCTAAAAACTCGTGTAATGGATTAAACCGCTTTTACAAAAAAGTTGCGAAACTTTTTCTCCTTTATCTTGAGAGATTCAAGGTTATTCTTCACTCCTCGATTCCTAGCTCAGAGTGGGGTGCGTTGTATCAAGAGATTGTCACTCCTTTTCTGGTTCACGCTTCAACCCACCTTCTATCAATCCCATAGTTAATCCTAGGTCGAGTATCTCCTCGGGTTTAAACCACCTCTTCCGCTTAGTTCCATCGTTTTTACCGAGTAGTTAGATCGAGCATTTCTCTTCTTCTCAAGCCTATTCATACAGTCTATTCCCTAAGACGAGCTTGATATCTTAGCTACCGGTGCCACATCATGTTTTGAATGGGGTTTTCCATTCACAACCCTCCTTCATACTTACATGATGGTACCTGCTCTTTAGATCAATCTTGGAGAAGAGTGTTGATGAGGCCCCGACACTAGCTCCAGCATCACTCTGAGAAGAACACGTGGACGAACCCGAGGACTAAATTGAGGAAGAGAAGAACTACGAAGCTCCTACCATAGCACTGAGGATTATGAAGAGGAACATCACAAGCGTCTACAAGACAAGATTCAATGCATACATACAAGGAGCTCGAAGATGCGAGGAGAGCACCTGAGGGCACCCGAGAGATACGGATTGACCTTAGCGCGATAACAATGAGACTAGAAAACTCTTGGGAGCATCCTTTTTTTGGAAGGCATGAGTTTAGTATCTTCACTATTTCGTTGAGGTGAAGACACCCTTAAGCCGTCAAGGTATTGTACTCTTTTTCTCCACCTCGGGATTTTTCCACATGGTTTACCGAAGGGGTTTTTAATGAGGCAAGATCTCTTGATGCATCACATTCTTTACCATTGTTTATCTTTCTTGGAAATCCCTATAACGAAATAAGGTAAACAAGGGATGTGATCCTATCTACAAAGATGACATTTATCTAATTAAAGTTTTCTTCTCTTTTCCTAAAAACGGATTAAGTATGTTTTGGTGTTAAAAGAGGTCCAAATTAGGTGAATGTTAGAATATTTGGACCAAGTTGTAATTAGTATAAGATCAGACCTAGAGGATATGTGAAAAAGCCTCTAAAAACTCTTGTAATGGATTAAACCGCTTTTACACAAAAACTTGAGAAACTTTTTCTCCTTTTTTCTTGAGAGATTCAAGGTTATTCTTCACTCCTCGATTCCTAGCTCAGAGTGGGTTGCGTTGTATCAAGAGATTGTCACTCCTCTTGTGGTTCACGCTTCAACCCACCTTCTATCAATCCCATAGTTAATCCTAGGTCGAGTATCTCCTCGAGTTTAAACCACCTCTTCCGCTTAGTTCCATCCTTTTTACCGAGTAGTTAGATCGAGCATTTCTCTTCTTTTCAAGCCTATTCATACAGTCTATTCCCTAAGACGAGCTTGATATCTTAGCAACCGGTGCCACATCATGTTTTGAATGGGTTTTCCATTCACAACCCTCCTTCATACTTACATGATGGTACCTGCTCTTTAGATCAATCTTGGAGAAGAGTGTTGATGAGGCCCCGACACTAGCTCCAGCATCACTCTGAGAAGAACACGTGGACGAACCCGAGGACTAAATTGAGGAAGAGAAGAACTACGAAGCTCCTACCATAGCACTGAGGATTATGAAAAGGAACATCACAAGCGTCTACAAGACAAGATTCAATGCATACATACAAGGAGCTCGAATATGCGAGGAGAGCACCTGAGGGCACCCGAGAGATACCGATAGACCTTAGCGCGAGAACAGTGAGACTAGAAAACTCTTGGGAGCGTCCTTTTTTTGGAAGGCATGAGTTTAGTATCTTCACTATTTCGTTGAAGTAAAGACACCCTTAAGCCGTCAAGGTATTGTACTCTTTTTCTCCACCTCGGGATTTTTCCACATGGTTTACCGAGGGGGTTTTTAATGAGGCAAGATCTCTTGATGCATCACATTCTTTACCATTGTTTATCTTTCTTGGAAATCCCTATGACGAAACAAGGTAAACAAGGGATGTGATCCTATCTACAAAGATGACATTTATCTAATTAAAGTTTTCTTCTCTTTTCCTAAAAACGGATTAAGTATGTTTTGGTGTTAAAAGAGGTCGAAATTAGGTGAATGTTAGAATATTTGGACCAAGTTGTAATTAGTATAAGATCAAACCTAGAGGATATGTGAAAAAGCCTCTAAAAACTCGTGTAATGGATTAAACCGCTTTTACAAAAAAGTTGAGAAACTTTTTCTCCTTTATCTTGAGAGATTCAAGGTTATTCTTCACTCCTCGATTCCTAGCTCAGAGTGGGGTGCGTTGTATCAAGAGATTGTCACTCCTTTTCTGGTTCACGCTTCAACCCACCTTCTATCAATCCCATAGTTAATCCTAGGTCGAGTATCTCCTCGGGTTTAAACCACCTCTTCCGCTTAGTTCCATCGTTTTTACCGAGTAGTTAGATCGAGCATTTCTTTTCTTCTCAAGCATATTCATACACTGTATTCCCTAAGACGAGCTTGATATCTTAGCTACCGGTGCCACATCATGTTTTGAATGGGGTTTTCCATTCACAACCCTCCTTCATACTTACATGATGGTACTTGCTCTTTAGATCAATCTTGGAGAAGAGTGTTGATGAGGCCCCGACACTAGCTCCAGCATCACTCTGAGAAGAACACGTGGACGAACCCGAGGACTAAATTGAGGAAGAGAAGAACTACGAAGCTCCTACCATAGCACTGAGGATTATGAAGAGGAACATCACAAGCGTCTACAAGACAAGATTCAATGCATACATACAAGGAGCTCGAAGAAGCGAGGAGAGCACCTGAGGGCACCTGAGAGATACCGATAGACCTTAGCGCGATAACAATGAGACTAGAAAACTCTTGGGAGCATCCTTTTTTTGGAAGGCATGAGTTTAGTATCTTCATTATTTCATTGAGGTGAAGACACCCTTAAGCCGTCAAGGTATTGTACTCTTTTACTCCACCTCGAGATTTTTCCACATGGTTTACCGAAGGGGTTTTTAATGAGGCAAGATCTCTTGATGCATCACATTCTTTACCATTGTTTATCTTTCTTGGAAATCCCTATAACGAATTAAGGTAAACAAGGGATGTGATCCTATCTACAACGATGACATTTATCTAATTAAAGTTTTCTTCTCTTTTCCTAAAAACGGATTAAGTATGTTTTGGTGTTAAAAGAGGTCCAAATTAGGTGAATGTTAGAATAATTGGACCAAGTTGTAATTAGTATAAGATCAGACCTAGAGGATATGTGAAAAAGCCTCTAAAAACTCTTGTAATGGATTAAACCGCTTTTACACAAAAACTTGAGAAACTTTTTCTCCTTTTTTCTTGAGAGATTCAAGGTTATTCTTCACTCCTCGATTCCTAGCTCAGAGTGGGTTGCGTTGTATCAAGAGATTGTCACTCCTCTTGTGGTTCACGCTTCAACCCACCTTCTATCAATCCCATAGTTAATCCTAGGTCGAGTATCTCCTCGAGTTTAAACCACCTCTTCCGCTTAGTTCCATCCTTTTTACCGAGTAGTTAGATCGAGCATTTCTCTTCTTCTCAAGCCTATTCATACAGTCTATTCCCTAAGACGAGCTTGATATTTTAGCAACCGGTGCCACATCATGTTTTGAATGGGGTTTTCCATTCACAACCCTCCTTCATACTTACATGATGGTACCTGCTCTTTAGATCAATCTTGGAGAAGAGTGTTGATGAGGCCCCGACACTAGCTCCAGCATCACTCTGAGAAGAACACGTGGACGAAGCCGAGGACTAAATTGAGGAAGAGAAGAACTACGAAGCTCCTACCATAGCACTGAGGGTTATGAAAAGGAACATCACAAGCGTCTACAAGACAAGATTCAATGCATACATACAAGGAGCTCGAAGATGCGAGGAGAGCACCTGAGGGCACCCGAGAGATACCGATAGACCTTAGCGCGAGAACAGTGAGACTAGAAAACTCTTGGGAGCGTCCTCTTTTTGGAAGGCATGAGTTTAGTATCTTCACTATTTCATTGAGGTGAAGACACCGTAAGCCGTCAAGGTATTGTACTCTTTTTCTCCACCTCGGGATTTTTCCACATGGTTTACCGAGGGGGTTTTTAATGAGGCAAGATCTCTTGATGCATCACATTCTTTACCATTGTTTATCTTTCTTGGAAATCCCTATAAAGAAATAAGGTAAACAAGGGATGTGATCCTATCTACCAAGATGACATTTATCTAATTAAAGTTTTCTTCTCTTTTCCTAAAAACGTTTTAAGTATGTTTTGGTGTTAAAAGAGGTCCAAATTAGGTGAATGTTAGAATATTTGGACCAAGTTGTAATTAGTATAAGATCAGACCTAGAAGATATGTGAAAAAGCCTCTAAAAACTCTTGTAATGGATTAAACCGCTTTTACACAAAAACTTGAGAAACTTTTTCTCCTTTTTTCTTGAGAGATTCAAGGTTATTCTTCACTCCTCGATTCCTAGCTCAGAGTGGGTTGCGTTGTATCAAGAGATTGTCACTCCTCTTGTGGTTCACGCTTCAACCCACCTTCTATCAATCCCATAGTTAATCCTAGGTCGAGTATCTCCTCGAGTTTAAACCACCTCTTCCGCTTAGTTCCATCCTTTTTACCGAGTAGTTAGATCGAGCATTTCTCTTCTTCTCAAGCCTATTCATACAGTCTATTCCCTAAGACGAGCTTGATATCTTAGCAACCGGTGCCACATCATGTTTTGAATGGGGTTTTCCATTCACAACCCTCCTACATACTTACATGATGGTACCTGCTCTTTAGATCAATCTTGGAGAAGAGTGTTGATGAGGCCCCGACACTAGCTCCAGCATCACTCTGAGAAGAACACGTGGACGAAGCCGAGGACTAAATTGAGGAAGAGAAGAACTACGAAGCTCCTACCATAGCACTGAGGGTTATGAAAAGGAACATCACAAGCGTCTACAAGACCAGACCTAGAGGATATGTGAAAAAGCCTCTAAAAACTCGTGTAATGGATTAAACCGCTTTTACACAAAAACTTGAGAAACTTTTTCTCCTTTTTTCTTGAGAGATTCAAGGTTATTCTTCACTCCTCGATTCCTAGCTCAGAGTGGGTTGCGTTGTATCAAGAGATTGTCACTCCTCTTGTGGTCAACCCACCTTCTATCAATCCCATAGTTAATCCTAGGTCGAGTATCTCCTCCAGTTTAAACCACCTCTTCCGCTTAGTTCCATCCTTTTTACCGAGTAGTTAGATCGAGCATTTCTCTTCTTCTCAAGCCTATTCATACAGTCTATTCCCTAAGACGAGCTTGATATCTTAGCAACCGGTGCCACATCATGTTTTGAATGGGGTTTTCCATTCACAACCCTCCTTCATACTTACATGATGGTACCTGCTCTTTAGATCAATCTTGGAGAAGAGTGTTGATGAGGCCCCGACACTAGCTCCAGCATCACTCTGAGCAGAACACGTGGACGAAGCCGAGGACTAAATTGAGGAAGAGAAGAACTACGAAGCTCCTACCATAGCACTGAGGGTTATGAAAAGGAACATCACAAGCGTCTACAAGACAAGATTCAATGCATACATACAAGGAGCTCGAAGATGCGAGGAGAGCACCTGAGGGCACCCGAGAGATACCGATAGACCTTAGCGCGAGAACAGTGAGACTAGAAAACTCTTGGGAGCGTCCTCTTTTTGGAAGGCATGAGTTTAGTATCTTCACTATTTCATTGAGGTGAAGACACCGTAAGCCGTCAAGGTATTGTACTCTTTTTCTCCACCTCGGGATTTTTCCACATGGTTTACCGAGGGGGTTTTTAATGAGGCAAGATCTCTTGATGCATCACATTCTTTACCATTGTTTATCTTTCTTGGAAATCCCTATAACGATATAAGGTAAACAAGGGATGTGATCCTATCTACAAAGATGACATTTATCTAATTAAAGTTTTCTTCTCTTTTCCTAAAAACGGATTAAGTATGTTTTGGTGTTAAAAGAGGTCCAAATTAGGTGAATGTTAGAATATTTGGACCAAGTTGTAATTAGTATAAGATCAGACCTAGAGGATATGTGAAAAAGCCTCTAAAAACTCTTGTAATGGATTAAACCGCTTTTACACAAAAACTTGAGAAACTTTTTCTCCTTTATCTTGAGATATTCAAGGTTATTCTTCACTCCTCGATTCCAAGCTCAGAGTGGGGTGCGTTGTATCAAGAGATTGTCACTCCTTTTCTGGTTCACGCTTCAACCCACCTTCTATCAATCCCAGAGTTAATCCTAGGTCGAGTATCTCCTCGAGTTTAAACCACCTCTTCCGCTTAGTTCCATCCTTTTTACCGAGTAGTTAGATCGAGCATTTCTCTTCTTCTCAAGCCTATTCATACAGTCTATTCCCTAAGACGAGTTTGATATCTTAGCAACCGGTGCCACATCATGTTTTGAATGGGTTTTCCATTCACAACCCTCCTTCATACTTACATGATGGTACCTGCTCTTTAGATCAATCTTGGAGAAGAGTGTTGATGAGGCCCCGACACTAGCTCCAGCATCACTCTGAGAAGAACACGTGGACGAAGCCGAGGACTAAATTGAGGAAGAGAAGAACTACGAAGCTCCTACCATAGCACTGAGGATTATGAAAAGGAACATCACAAGCGTCTACAAGACAAGATTCAATGCATACATACAAGGAGCTCGAAGATGCGAGGAGAGCACCTGAGGGCACCCGAGAGATACCGATAGACCTTAGCGCGAGAACAGTGAGACTAGAAAACTCTTGGGAGCGTCCTTTTTTTGGAAGGCATGAGTTTAGTATCTTCACTATTTCGTTGAAGTGAAGACACCCTTAAGCCGTCAAGGTATTGTACTGTTTTTCTCCACCTCTGGATTTTTCCACATGGTTTACCGAGGGGGTTTTTAATGAGGCAATATCTCTTGATGCATCACATTCTTTACCATTGTTTATCTTTCTTGGAAATCCCTATGACGAAACAAGGTAAACAAGGGATGTGATCCTATCTACAAAGATGACATTTATCTAATTAAAGTTTTCTTCTCTTTTCCTAAAAACGGATTAAGTATGTTTTGGTGTTAAAAGGGGTCCAAATTAGGTGAATGTTAGAATATTTGGACCAAGTTGTAATTAGTATAAGATCAAACCTAGAGGATATGTGAAAAAGCCTCTAAAAACTCGTGTAATGGATTAAACCGCTTTTACAAAAAAGTTGAGAAACCTTTTCTCCTTTATCTTGAGAGATTCAAGGTTATTCTTCACTCCTCGATTCCTAGCTCAGAGTGGGGTGCGTTGTATCAAGAGATTATCACTCCTTTTCTGGTTCACGCTTCAACCCACCTTCTATCAATCCCATAGTTAATCCTAGGTCGAGTATCTCCTCGGGTTTAAACCACCTCTTCCGCTTAGTTCCATCGTTTTTACCGAGTAGTTAGATCGAGCATTTCTTTTCTTCTCAAGCCTATTCATACAGTCTATTCCCTAAGACGTGCTTGATATCTTAGCTACCCGTGC
The DNA here is from genome assembly GCA_963922655.1 of Cardamine chenopodiifolia. Classification (NCBI taxonomy): domain Eukaryota; kingdom Viridiplantae; phylum Streptophyta; class Magnoliopsida; order Brassicales; family Brassicaceae; genus Cardamine; species Cardamine chenopodiifolia. Next base: position 7,726,835 of record OZ000476.1, on the reverse strand, counting down.
CACATCATGTTTTGAATGGGGTTTTCCATTCACAACCCTCCTTCATACTTACATGATGGTACCTGCTCTTTAGATCAATCTTGGAGAAGAGTGTTGATGAGGCCCCGACACTAGCTCCAGCATCACTCTGAGAAGAACACGTGGACGAAGCCGAGGACTAAATTGAGGAAGAGAAGAACTACGAAGCTCCTACCATAGCACTGAGGGTTATGAAAAGGAACATCACAAGCGTCTACAAGACAAGATTCAATGCATACATACAAGGAGCTCGAAGATGCGAGGAGAGCACCTGAGGGCACCCGAGAGATACCGATAGACCTTAGCGCGAGAACAGTGAGACTAGAAAACTCTTGGGAGCGTCCTCTTTTTGGAAGGCATGAGTTTAGTATCTTCACTATTTCATTGAGGTGAAGACACCGTAAGCCGTCAAGGTATTGTACTCTTTTTCTCCACCTCGGGATTTTTCCACATGGTTTACCGAGGGGGTTTTTAATGAGGCAAGATCTCTTGATGCATCACATTCTTTACCATTGTTTATCTTTCTTGGAAATCCCTATAACGAAATAAGGTAAACAAGGGATGTAATCCTATCTACCAAGATGACATTTATCTAATTAAAGTTTTCTTCTCTTTTCCTAAAAACGTTTTAAGTATGTTTTGGTGTTAAAAGAGGTCCAAATTAGGTGAATGTTAGAATATTTGGACCAAGTTGTAATTAGTATAAGATCAGACCTAGAGGATATGTGAAAAAGCCTCTAAAAACTCTTGTAATGGATTAAACCGCTTTTACACAAAAACTTGAGAAACTTTTTCTCCTTTTTTCTTGAGAGATTCAAGGTTATTCTTCACTCCTCGATTCCTAGCTCAGAGTGGGTTGCGTTGTATCAAGAGATTGTCACTCCTCTTGTGGTTCACGCTTCAACCCACCTTCTATCAATCCCATAGTTAATCCTAGGTCGAGTATCTCCTCGAGTTTAAACCACCTCTTCCGCTTAGTTCCATCCTTTTTACCGAGTAGTTAGATCGAGCATTTCTCTTCTTCTCAAGCCTATTCATACAGTCTATTCCCTAAGACGAGCTTGATATCTTAGCAACCGGTGCCACATCATGTTTTGAATGGGGTTTTCCATGATGGTACCTTCTCTTTAGATCAATCTTGGAGAAGAGTGTTGATGAGGCCCCGACACTAGCTCCAGCATCACTCTGAGAAGAACACGTGGACGAAGCCGAGGACTAAATTGAGGACGAGAAGAACTACAAAGCTCCTACCATAGCACTGAGGATTATGAAGAGGAACATCACAAGCGTCTACAAGACAAGATTCAATGCATACATACAAGGAGCTCGAAGATGCGAGGAGAGCACCTGAGGGCACCCGAGATATACCGATACACCTTAGCGCGATAACAATGAGACTAGAAAACTCTTTGGAGCATCCTTTTTTGGAAGGCATGAGTTTAGTATCTTCACTATTTCATTGAGGTGAAGACACCCTTAAGCCGTCAAGGTATTGTACTCTTTTTCTCCACCTCGGGATTTTTCCACATGGTTTACCGAAGGGGTTTTTAATGAGGCAAGATCTCTTGATGCATCACATTCTTTACCATTGTTTATCTTTCTTGGAAATCCCTATAACGAAATAAGGTAAACAAGGGATGTGATCCTATCTACAAAGATGACATTTATCTAATTAAAGTTTTCTTCTCTTTTCCTAAAAACGGATTAAGTTTGTTTTGGTGTTAAAAGAGGTCCAAATTAGGTGAATGTTAGAATATTTGGACCAAGTTGTAATTAGTATAAGATCAGACCTAGAGGATATGTGAAAAAGCCTCTAAAAACTCTTGTAATGGATTAAACCGCTTTTACACAAAAACTTGAGAAACTTTTTCTCCTTTTTTCTTGAGAGATTCAAGGTTATTCTTCACTCCTCGATTCCTAGCTCAGAGTGGGGTGCGTTGTATCAAGAGATTGTCACTCCTCTTGTGGTTCACGCTTCAATCCACCTTCTATCAATCCCATACTTAATCCTAGGTCGAGTATCTCCTCGAGTTTAAACCACCTCTTCCGCTTAGTTCCATCCTTTTTACCGAGTAGTTAGATCGAGCATTTCTCTTCTTCTCAAGCCTATTCATATAGTCTATTCCCTAAGACGAGCTTGATATCTTAGCAACCGGTGCCATTCACAACCCTCCTTCATACTTACATAACGGTACCTGCTCTTTAGATCAATCTTGGAGAAGAGTGTTGATGAGGCCCCGACACTAGCTCCAGCATCACTCTGAGAAGAACACGTGGACGAACCCGAGGACTAAATTGAGGAAGAGAGGAACTACGAAGCTCCTACCATAGCACTGAGGATTATGAAGAGGAACATCACAAGCGTCTACAAGACAAGATTCAATGCATACATACAAGGAGCTCGAAGATGCGAGGAGAGCACCTGAGGGCACCCGAGAGATACCGATAGACCTTAGCGCGATAACAATGAGACTAGAAAACTCTTGGGAGCATCCTTTTTTTGGAAGGCATGAGTTTAGTATCTTCACTATTTCATTGAGGTGAAGACACCCTTAAGCCGTCAAGGTATTGTACTCTTTTTCTCCACCTCGGGATTTTTCCACATGGTTTACCGAAGGGGTTTTTAATGAGGCAAGATCTCTTGATGCATCACATTCTTTACCATTGTTTATCTTTCTTGGACATCCCTATAACGAAATAAGGTAAACAAGGGATGTGATCCTATCTACAAAGATGACATTTATCTAATTAAAGTTTTCTTCTCTTTTCCTAAAAACGTTTTAAGTATGTTTTGGTGTTAAAAGAGGTCCAACTTAGGTGAATGTTAGAATATTTGGACCAAGTTGTAATTAGTATAAGATCAGACCTAGAGGATATGTGAAAAAGCCTCTAAAAACTCGTGTAATGGATTAAACCGCTTTTACACAAAAACTTGAGAAACTTTTTCTCCTTTTTTCTTGAGAGATTCAAGGTTATTCTTTACTCCTCGATTCCTAGCTCAGAGTGGGGTGCGTTGTATCAAGAGATTGTCACTCCTCTTGTGGTGCACGCTTCAACCCACCTTCTATCAATCCCATAGTTAATCCTAGGTCGAGTATCTCCTCGGGTTTAAACCACCTCTTCCGCTTAGTTCCATCCTTTTTACCGAGTAGTTAGATCGAGCATTTCTCTTCTTCTCAAGCCTATTCATACAGTCTATTCCCTAAGACGAGCTTGATATCTTAGCAACCGGTGCCACATCATGTTTTGAATGGGGTTTTCCATTCACAACCCTCCTTCATACTTACATGATGTTACCTGCTCTTTAGATCAATCTTGGAGAAGAGTGTTGATGAGGCCCTGACACTAGCTCCAGCATCACTCTAAGAAGAACACGTGGACGAACCCGAGGACTAAATTGAGGAAGAGAAGAACTACGAAGCTCCTACCATAGCACTGAGGATTATGAAGAGGAACATCACAAGCGTCTACGAGACAAGATTCAATGCATACATACAAGGAGCTCGAAGATGCGAGGAGAGCACCTGAGGGCACCCGAGAGATACCGATAGACCTTAGCGCGATAACAATGAGATTAGAAAACTCTTGGGAGCATCCTTTTTTTGGAAGGCATGAGTTTAGTATCTTCACTATTTCATTGAGGTGAAGACACCCTTAAGCCGTCAAGGTATTGTACTCTTTTTCTCCACCTCGGGATTTTTCCACATGGTTTACCGAGGGGGTTTTTAATGAGGCAAGATCTCTTGATGCATCACATTCTCTACCATTGTTTATCTTTCTTGGAAATCCCTATAACGAAATAAGGTAAACAAGGGATGTGATCCTATCTACCAAGATGACATTTATCTAATTAAAGTTTTCTTCCCTTTTCCTAAAAACGGATTAAGTATGTTTTGGTGTTAAAAGAGGTCCAACTTAGGTGAATGTTAGAATAATTGGACCAAGTTGTAATTAGTATAAGATCAGACCTAGAGGATATGTGAAAAAGCCTCTAAAAACTCGTGTAATGGATTAAACCGCTTTTACACAAAAACTTGAGAAACTTTTTCTCCTTTTTTCTTGAGAGATTCAAGGTTATTCTTCACTCCTCGATTCCTAGCTTAGAGTGGGGTGCGTTGTATCACGAGATTGTCACTCCTCTTGTGGTTCACGCTTCAACCCACCTTCTATCAATCCCAAAGTTAATCCTAGGTCGAGTATCTCCTCGGGTTTAAACCACCTCTTCCGCTTAGTTCCATCCTTTTTACCGAGTAGTTAGATCGAGCATTTCTCTTCTTCTCAGTCCTATTCATACAGTCTATTCTCTAAGACGAGCTTGATAACTTAGCAACCGGTGCCACATCATCTTTTGAATGGGGTTTTCCATTCACCACCCTCCTTCATACTTACTTGATGGTACCCGCTCTTTAGATCAATCTTGGAGAAGAGTGTTGATGAGGCCCCGGCACTAGCTCAAGCATCACTATGAGAAGAACACGTGGAGGAACCCGAGGACTAACTTGAGGAAGAGAAGAACTACGAAGCTCCTACCATAGCACTGAGGATTATGAAGAGGAACTTCACAAGCGTCTACAGGACAAGATTCAATGCATACATACAAGGCGCTCTAAGATGCGAGGAAAGCACCCGAGGGCACCCGAGAGATACCGATAGACCTTAGCGCGAGAACAGTGAGACTAGAAAACACTTGGGAGCGTCCTTTTTTTGGAAGGCATGAGTTTAGTATCTTCACTATTTCGTTGAAGTGAAGACACCATTAAGCCGTCAAGGTATTGTACTCTTTTTCTCCACCTCGGGATTTTTCCACATGGTTTACCGAGGGGGTTTTTAATGAGGCAAGATCTCTTGATGCATCACATTCTTTACCATTGTTTATCTTTCTTGGAAATCCCTATAACGAAATAAGGTAAACAAGGGATGTGATCCTATCTACCAAGATGACATTTATCTAATTAAAGTTTTCTTCCCTTTTCCTAAAAACGGATTAAGTATGTTTTGGTGTTAAAAGAGGTCCAACTTAGGTGAATGTTAGAATAATTGGACCAAGTTGTAATTAGTATAAGATCAGACCTAGAGGATATGTGAAAAAGCCTCTAAAAACTCGTGTAATGGATTAAACCGCTTTTACACAAAAACTTGAGAAACTTTTTCTCCTTTTTTCTTGAGAGATTCAAGGTTATTCTTCACTCCTCGATTCCTAGCTTAGAGTGGGGTGCGTTGTATCAAGAGATTGTCACTCCTCTTGTGGTTCACGCTTCAACCCACCTTCTATCAATCCCAAAGTTAATCCTAGGTCGAGTATCTCCTCGGGTTTAAACCACCTCTTCCGCTTAGTTCCATCCTTTTTACAGAGTAGTTAGATCGAGCATTTCTCTTCTTCTCAGTCCTATTCATACAGTCTATTCCCTAAGACGAGCTTGATATCTTAGCAACCGGTGCCACATCATGTTTTGAATGAGGTTTTCCATTCACCACCCTCCTTCATACTTACTTGATGGTACCCGCTCTTTAGATCAATCTTGGAGAAGAGTGTTGATGAGGCCCCGGCACTAGCTCAAGCATCACTCTGAGAAGAACACGTGGAGGACCCCGAGGACTAACTTGAGGAAGAGAAGAACTACGAAGCTCCTACCATAGCACTGAGGATTATGAAGAGGAACTTCACAAGCGTCTACAGGACAAGATTCAATGCATACATACAAGGCGCTCTAAGATGCGAGGAAAGCACCTGAGGGCACCCGAGAGATACCGATAGACCTTAGCGCGAGAACAGTGAGACTAGAAAACACTTGGGAGCGTCCTTTTTTTGGAAGGCATGAGTTTAGTATCTTCACTATTTCGTTGAAGTGAAGACACCCTTAAGCCGTCAAGGTATTGTACTCTTTTTCTCCACCTCGGGATTTTTCCACATGGTTTACCGAGGGGGTTTTTAATGAGGCAAGATCTCTTGATGCATCACATTCTTTACCATTGTTTATCTTTCTTGGAAATCCCTATAACGAAATAAGGTAAACAAGGGATGTGATCCTATCTACCAAGATGACATTTATCTAATTAAAGTTTTCTTCTCCTTTCCTAAAAACGGTTTAAGTATGTTTTGGTGTTAAAAGAGGTCCAAATTAGGTGAATGTTAGAATATTTGGACCAAGTTGTAATTAGTATAAGAACAGACCTAGAGGATATGTGAAAAAGCCTCTTAAAACTCGTGTAATGGATTAAACCGCTTTTACACAAAAACTTGAGAAACTTTTTCTCCTTTTTTCTTGAGAGATTCAAGGTTATTCTTCACTCCTCGATTCCTAGCTCAGAGTGGGGTGCGTTGTATCAAGAGATTGTTACTCCTCTTCTGGTTCACGCTTCAACCCACCTTCTATCAATCCCATAGTTAATCCTAGGTCGAGTATCTCCTCGGGTTTAAACCACCTCTTCCGCTTAGTTCCATCCTTTTTACCGAGTAGTTAGATCGAGCATTTCTCTTCTTCTCAGTCCTATTCATACAGTCTATTCCCTAAGACGAGCTTGATATCTTAGCAACCGGTGCCACATCATGTTTTGAATGGGGTTTTCCATTCACCACCCTCCTTCATACTTACTTGATGGTACCCGCTCTTTAGATCAATCTTGGAGAAGAGTGTTGATGAGGCCCCGACACTAGCGCCAGCATCACTCTGAGAAGAACACGTGGACGAACTAGGGGACTAAATTGAGGAAGAGAAGAACTACGAAGCTCCTACCATAGCACTGAGGATTATGAAGAGGAACAAGCGTCTACAAGACAAGATTCAATGCATACATACAAGGAGCTCGAAGATGCGAGGAGAGCGCCTGAGGGCACCCGAGAGATACCGATAGACCTTAGCGCGAGAACAGTGAGACTAGAAAACTCTTGGGAGCGTCCTTTTTTTGGAAGGCATAAGTTTAGTATCTTCACTATTTCATTGAGGTGAAGACACCTTAAGCCGTCAAGGTATTGTACTCTTTTTCTCCACCTCGGGATTTTTCCACATGGTTTACCGAGGGGGTTTTTAATGAGGCAAGATCTCTTGATGCAACACATTCTTTACCATTGTTTATCTTTCTTGGAAATCCCTATAACGAAATAAGGTAAACAAGGGATGTGATCTTATCTACCAAGATGACATTTATCTAATTAAAGTTTTCTTCCCTTTTCCTAAAAACGGATTAAGTATGTTTTGGTGTTAAAAGAGGTCCAACTTAGGTGAATGTTAGAATATTTGGACCAAGTTGTAATTAGTATAAGATCAGACCTAGAGGATATGTGAAAAAGCCTCTAAAAACTCGTGTAATGGATTAAACCGCTTTTACACAAAAACTTGAGAAACTTTTTCTCCTTTTTTCTTGAGAGATTCAAGGTTATTCTTCACTCCTCGATTCCTAGCTCAGAGTGGGGTGCGTTGTATCAAGAGATTGTCACTCCTCTTGTGGTTCACGCTTCAACCCACCTTCTATCAATCCCAAAGTTAATCCTAGGTCGAGTATCTCCTCGGGTTTAAACCACCTCTTCCGCTTAGTTCCATCCTTTTTACCGAGTAGTTAGATCGAGCATTTCTCTTCTTCTCAGTCCTATTCATACAGTCTATTCCCTAAGACGAGCTTGATATCTTAGCAACCGGTGCCACATCATGTTTTGAATGGGGTTTTCCATTCACCACCCTCCTTCATACTTACTTGATGGTACCCGCTCTTTAGATCAATCTTGGAGAAGAGTGTTGATGAGGCCCCGGCACTAGCTCAAGCATCACTCTGAGAAGAACACGTTGAGGAACCCGAGGACTAACTTGAGGAAGAGAAGAACTACGAAGCTCCTACCATAGCACTGAGGATTATGAAGAGGAACTTCACAAGCGTCTACAGGACAAGATTCAATGCATACATACAAGGCGCTCTAAGATGCGAGGAAAGCACCTGAGGGCACCCGAGAGATACCGATAGACCTTAGCGCGAGAACAGTGAGACTAGAAAACACTTGGGAGCGTCCTTTTTTTGGAAGGCATGAGTTTAGTATCTTCACTATTTCGTTGAAGTGAAGACACCCTTAAGCCGTCAAGGTATTGTACTCTTTTTCTCCACCTCGGGATTTTTCCACATGGTTTACCGAGGGGGTTTTTAATGAGGCAAGATCTCTTGATGCAACACATTCTTTACCATTGTTTATCTTTCTTGGAAATCCCTATAACGAAATAAGGTAAACAAGGGATGTGATCTTATCTACCAAGATGACATTTATCTAATTAAAGTTTTCTTCCCTTTTCCTAAAAACGGATTAAGTATGTTTTGGTGTTAAAAGAGGTCCAACTTAGGTGAATGTTAGAATATTTGGACCAAGTTGTAATTAGTATAAGATCAGACCTAGAGGATATGTGAAAAAGCCTCTAAAAACTCGTGTAATGGATTAAACCGCTTTTACACAAAAACTTGAGAAACTTTTTCTCCTTTTTTCTTGAGAGATTCAAGGTTATTCTTCACTCCTCGATTCCTAGCTCAGAGTGGGGTGCGTTGTATCAAGAGATTGTCACTCCTCTTGTGGTTCACGCTTCAACCCACCTTCTATCAATCCCAAAGTTAATCCTAGGTCGAGTATCTCCTCGGGTTTAAACCACCTCTTCCCCTTAGTTCCATCCTTTTTACCGAGTAGTTAGATCGAGCATTTCTCTTCTTCTCAGTCCTATTCATACAGTCTATTCCCTAAGACGAGCTTGATATCTTAGCAACCGGTGCCACATCATGTTTTGAATGGGGTTTTCCATTCACCACCCTCCTTCATACTTACTTGATGGTACCCGCTGTTTAGATCAATCTTGGAGAAGAGTGTTGATGAGGCCCCGGCACTAGCTCAAGCATCACTCTGAGAAGAACACGTGGAGGAACCCGAGGACTAACTTGAGGAAGAGAAGAACTACGAAGCTCCTACCATAGCACTGAGGATTATGAAGAGGAACTTCACAAGCGTCTACAGGACAAGATTCAATGCATACATACAAGGCGCTCTAAGATGCGAGGAAAGCACCTGAGGGCACCCGAGAGATACCGAGAGACCTTAGCGCGAGAACAGTGAGACTAGAAAACACTTGGGAGCGTCCTTTTTTTGGAAGGCATGAGTTTAGTATCTTCACTATTTCGTTGAAGTGAAGACACCCTTAAGCCGTCAAGGTATTGTACTCTTTTTCTCCACCTCGGGATTTTTCCACATGGTTTACCGAGGGGGTTTTTAATGAGGCAAGATCTCTTGATGCATCACATTCTTTACCATTGTTTATCTTTCTTGGAAATCCCTATAACGAAATAAGGTAAACAAGGGATGTGATCCTATCTACCAAGATGACATTTATCTAATTAAAGTTTTCTTCCCTTTTCCTAAAAACGGATTAAGTATGTTTTGGTGTTAAAAGAGGTCCAACTTAGGTGGATGTTAGAATATTTGGACCAAGTTGTAATTAGTATAAGATCAGACCTAGAGGATATGTGAAAAAGCCTCTAAAAACTCGTGTAATGGATTAAACCGCTTTTACACAAAAACTTGAGAAACTTTTTCTCCTTTTTTCTTGAGAGATTCAAGGTTATTCTTCACTCCTCGATTCCTAGCTCAGAGTGGGGTGCGTTGTATCAAGAGATTGTCACTCCTCTTGTGGTTCACGCTTCAACCCACCTTCTATCAATCCCAAAGTTAATCCTAGGTCGAGTATCTCCTCGGGTTTAAACCACCTCTTCCGCTTAGTTAGATCCTTTTTACTGAGTAGTTAGATCGAGCATTTCTCTTCTTCTCAGTCCTATTCATACAGTCTATTCCCTAAGACGAGCTTGATATCTTAGCAACCGGTGCCACATCATGTTTTGAATGGGGTTTTCCATTCACCACCCTCCTTCATACTTACTTGATGGTACCCGCTCTTTAGATCAAACTTGGAGAAGAGTGTTGATGAGGCCCCGGCACTAGCTCAAGCATCACTCTGAGAAGAACACGTGGAGGAACCCGAGGACTAACTTGAGGAAGAGAAGAACTACGAAGCTCCTACCATAGCACTGAGGATTATGAAGAGGAACTTCACAAGCGTCTACAGGACAAGATTCAATGCATACATACAAGGAGCTCGAAGATGCGAGGAGAGCACCTGAGGGCACCCGAGAGATACCGATAGACCTTAGCGCGAGAACAGTGAGACTAGAAAACTCTTGGGAGCGTCCTTTTTTTGGAAGGCATGAGTTTAGTATCTTCACTATTTCTTTGAGGTGAAGACACCTTAAGCCGTCAAGGTATTGTACTCTTTTTCTCCACCTCGGGATTTTTCCACATGGTTTACCGAGGGGGTTTTTAATGAGGCAAGATCTCTTGATGCATCACATTCTTTACCATTGTTTATCTTTCTTAGAAATCCCTATAACGAAATAAGGTAAACAAGGGATGTGATCCTATCTACCAAGATGACATTTATCTAATTAAAGTTTTCTTCTCTTTTCCTGAAAACGTTTTAAGTATGTTTTGGTGTTAAAAGAGGTCCAAATTAGGTGAATGTTAGAATATTTGGACCAAGTTGTAATTAGTATAAGATCAGACCTAGAGGATATGTGAAAAAGCCTCTAAAAACTCGTGTAATGGATTAAACCGCTTTTACACAAAAACTTGAGAAACTTTTTCTCCTTTTTTCTTGAGAGATTCAAGGTTATTCTTCACTCCTCGATTCCTAGCTCAGAGTGGGGTGCGTTGTATCAAGAGATTGTCACTCCTCTTGTGGTTCACACTTCAACCCACCTTCTATCAATCCCAAAGTTAATCCTAGGTCGAGTATCTCCTCGGGTTTAAACCACCTCTTCCGCTTAGTTCCATCCTTTTTACCGAGTAGTTAGATCGAGCATTTCTCTTCTTCTCAAGCCTATTCATACAGTCTATTCCCTAAGACGAGCTTGATATCTTAGCTACCGGTGGCACATCATGTTTTGAATGGGGTTTTCCATTCACAACCCTCCTTCATACTTACATGATGGTACCTGCTCTTTAGATCAATCTTGGAGAAGAGTGTTGATGAGGCCCCGACACTAGCTCAAGCATCACTCTGAGAAGAACACGTGGAGGAACCCGAGGACTAACTCGAGGAAGAGAAGAACTACGAAGCTCCTACCATAGCACTGAGGATTATGAAGAGGAACTTCACAAGCGTCTACAGGACAAGATTCAATGCATACATACAAGGCGCTCTAAGATGCGAGGAAAGCACCTGAGGGCACCCGAGAGATACCGATAGACCTTAGCGCGAGAACAGTGAGACTAGAAAACTCTTGGGAGCGTCCTTTTTTTGGAAGGCATGAGTTTAGTATCTTCACTATTTCATTGAGGTGAAGACACCTTAAGCCGTCAAGGTATTGTACTCTTTTTCTCCACCTCGGGATTTTTCCACATGGTTTACCGAGGGGGTTTTTAATGAGGCAAGATCTCTTGATGCATCACATTCTTTACCATTGTTTATCTTTCTTGGAAATCCCTATAACGAAATAAGGTAAACAAGGGAAGTGATCCTATCTACCAAGATGACATTTATCTAATTAAAGTTTTCTTCTCTTTTCCTAAAAACGGATTAAGTATGTTTTGGTGTTAAAAGAGGTCCAACTTAGGTGAATTTTAGAATATTTGGACCAAGTTGTAATTAGTATAAGATCAGACCTAGAGGATATGTGAAAAAGCCTCTAAAACTCGTGTAATGGATTAAACCGCTTTTACACAAAAACTTGAGAAACTTTTTCTCCTTTTTTCTTGAGAGATTCAAGGTTATTCTTCACTCCTCGATTCCTAGCTCAGAGTGGGGTGCGTTGTATCAAGAGATTGTCACTCCTCTTGTGGTTCACGCTTCAACCCACCTTCTATCAATCCCAAAGTTAATCCTAGGTCGAGTATCTCCTCGGGTTTAAACCACCTCTTCCGCTTAGTTAGATCCTTTTTACCGAGTAGTTAGATCGAGCATTTCTCTTCTTCTCAGTCCTATTCATACAGTCTATTCCCTAAGACGAGCTTGATATCTTAGCAACCGGTGCCACATCATGTTTTGAATGGGGTTTTCCATTCACCACCCTCCTTCATACTTACTTGATGGTACCCGCTCTTTAGATCAAACTTGGAGAAGAGTGTTGATGAGGCCCCGGCACTAGCTCAAGCATCACTCTGAGAAGAACACGTGGAGGAACCCGAGGACTAACTTGAGGAAGAGAAGAACTACGAAGCTCCTACCATAGCACTGAGGATTATGAAGAGGAACTTCACAAGCGTCTACAGGACAAGATTCAATGCATACATACAAGGAGCTCGAAGATGCGAGGAGAGCACCTGAGGGCACCCGAGAGATACCGATAGACCTTAGCGCGAGAACAGTGAGACTAGAAAACTCTTGGGAGCGTCCTTTTTTTGGAAGGCATGAGTTTAGTATCTTCACTATTTCTTTGAGGTGAAGACACCTTAAGCCGTCAAGGTATTGTACTCTTTTTCTCCACCTCGGGATTTTTCCACATGGTTTACCGAGGGGGTTTTTAATGAGGCAAGATCTCTTGATGCATCACATTCTTTACCATTGTTTATCTTTCTTAGAAATCCCTATAACGAAATAAGGTAAACAAGGGATGTGATCCTATCTACCAAGATGACATTTATCTAATTAAAGTTTTCTTCTCTTTTCCTGAAAACGTTTTAAGTATGTTTTGGTGTTAAAAGAGGTCCAAATTAGGTGAATGTTAGAATATTTGGACCAAGTTGTAATTAGTATAAGATCAGACCTAGAGGATATGTGAAAAAGCCTCTAAAAACTCGTGTAATGGATTAAACCGCTTTTACACAAAAACTTGAGAAACTTTTTCTCCTTTTTTCTTGAGAGATTCAAGGTTATTCTTCACTCCTCGATTCCTAGCTCAGAGTGGGGTGCGTTGTATCAAGAGATTGTCACTCCTCTTGTGGTTCACACTTCAACCCACCTTCTATCAATCCCAAAGTTAATCCTAGGTCGAGTATCTCCTCGGGTTTAAACCACCTCTTCCGCTTAGTTCCATCCTTTTTACCGAGTAGTTAGATCGAGCATTTCTCTTCTTCTCAAGCCTATTCATACAGTCTATTCCCTAAGACGAGCTTGATATCTTAGCTACCGGTGGCACATCATGTTTTGAATGGGGTTTTCCATTCACAACCCTCCTTCATACTTACATGATGGTACCTGCTCTTTAGATCAATCTTGGAGAAGAGTGTTGATGAGGCCCCGACACTAGCTCAAGCATCACTCTGAGAAGAACACGTGGAGGAACCCGAGGACTAACTCGAGGAAGAGAAGAACTACGAAGCTCCTACCATAGCACTGAGGATTATGAAGAGGAACTTCACAAGCGTCTACAGGACAAGATTCAATGCATACATACAAGGCGCTCTAAGATGCGAGGAAAGCACCTGAGGGCACCCGAGAGATACCGATAGACCTTAGCGCGAGAACAGTGAGACTAGAAAACTCTTGGGAGCGTCCTTTTTTTGGAAGGCATGAGTTTAGTATCTTCACTATTTCATTGAGGTGAAGACACCTTAAGCCGTCAAGGTATTGTACTCTTTTTCTCCACCTCGGGATTTTTCCACATGGTTTACCGAGGGGGTTTTTAATGAGGCAAGATCTCTTGATGCATCACATTCTTTACCATTGTTTATCTTTCTTGGAAATCCCTATAACGAAATAAGGTAAACAAGGGAAGTGATCCTATCTACCAAGATGACATTTATCTAATTAAAGTTTTCTTCTCTTTTCCTAAAAACGGATTAAGTATGTTTTGGTGTTAAAAGAGGTCCAACTTAGGTGAATGTTAGAATATTTGGACCAAGTTGTAATTAGTATAAGATCAGACCTAGAGGATATGTGAAAAAGCCTCTAAAACTCGTGTAATGGATTAAACCGCTTTTACACAAAAACTTGAGAAACTTTTTCTCCTTTTTTCTTGAGATATTCAAGGTTATTCTTCACTCCTCGATTCCTAGCTCAGAGTGGGGTGCGTTGTATCAAGAGATTGTCACTCCTCTTGTGGTTCACGCTTCAACCCACCTTCTATCAATCCCATAGTAATCCTAGGTCGAGTATCTCCTCGGGTTTAAACCACCTCTTCCGCTTAGTTCCATCATTTTTACCGAGTAGTTAGATCTAGCATTTCTCTTCTTCTCAAGCCTATTCATACAGTCTATTCCCTAAGACGAGCTTGATATCTTAGCAACCGGTGCCACATCATGTTTTGAATGGGGCTTTCCATTCACAACCCTCCTTCATACTTACATGATGGTACCTGCTCTTTAGATCAACCTTGGAGAAGAGTGTTAATGAGGCCCCGACACTAGCGCCAGCATCACTCTGAGAAGAACACGTGGACGAACCCGAGGACTAAATTGAGGAAGAGAAGAACTACGAAGCTCCTACCATAGCACTGAGGATTATGAAAAGGAACATCACAAGCGTCTACAAGACAAGATTCAATGCATACATACAAGGAGCTCGAAGATGCGAGGAGAGCACCTGAGGGCACCCGAGAGATACCGATAGACCTTAGCGCGAGAACAGTGAGACTAGAAAACTCTTGGGAGCGTCCTTTTTTTGGAGGGCATGAGTTTAGTATCTTCACTATTTCATTGAGGTGAAGACACCCTTAAGCCGTCAAGGTATTGTACTCTTTTTCTCCACCTCGGGATTTTTACACATGGTTTACCGAGGGGGTTTTTTATGAGGCAAGATCTCTTGATGCATCACATTCTTTACCATTGTTTATCTTTCTTGGAAATCCCTATGACAAAACAAGGTAAACAAGGGATGTGATCCTATCTACTAAGATGACATTTATCTAATTAAAGTTTTCTTCTCTTTTCCTAAAAACGGTTTAAGTATGTTTTGGTGTTAAAAGAGGTCCAAATTAGGTGAATGTTAGAATATTTGGACCAAGTTGTAATTAGTATAAGATCAGACCTAGAGGATATGTGAAAAAGCCTCTAAAAACTTGATAAACTTTTTCTCCTTTTTTCTTGAGAGATTCAAGGTTATTCTTCACTCCTCGATTCCTAGCTCAGAGTGGGGTGCGTTGTATCAAGAGATTGTCACTCCTCTTGTGGTTCACGCTTCAACCCACCTTCTATCAATCCCATAGTTAATCCTAGGTCGAGTATCTCCTCGGGTTTAAACCACCTCTTCCGCTTAGTTCCATCCTTTTTACCGAGTAGTTAGATCGAGCATTTCTCTTCTTCTCAAGCCTATTCATACAGTCTATTCCCTAAGACGAGCTTGATATCTTAGCTACCGGTGCCACATCATGTTTTGAATGGGGTTTTCCATTCACAACCCTCCTTCATACTTACATGATGGTACCTGCTCTTTAGATCAATCTTGGAGAAGAGTGTTGATGAGGCCCCGACACTAGCTCCAGCATCACTCTGAGAAGAACACGTGGACGAACCCGAGGACTAAATTAAAGAAGAGAAGAACTACGAAGCTCCTACCATAGCACTGAGGATTATGAAGAGGAACATCACAAGCGTCTACAAGACAAGATTCAATGCATACATACAAGGCGCTCTAAGATGCGAGGAAAGCACCTGAGGGCACCCGAGAGATACCGATAGACCTTAGCGCGAGAACAGTGAGACTAGAAAACTCTTGGGAGCGTCATTTTTTTGGAAGGCATGAGTTTAGTATCTTCACTATTTCGTTGAAGTGAAGACACCCTTAAGCCGTCAAGGTATTGTACTCTTTTTCTCCACCTCGGGATTTTTCCACATGGTTTACCGAGGGGGTTTTTAATGAGGCAAGATCTCTTGATGCATCACATTCTTTACCATTGTTTATCTTTCTTGGAAATCCCTATAACGAAATAAGGTAAACAAGGGAAGTGATCCTATCTACCAAGATGACATTTATCTAATTAAAGTTTTCTTCTCTTTTCCTAAAAACGGATTAAGTATGTTTTGGTGTTAAAAGAGGTCCAACTTAGGTGAATGTTAGAATATTTGGACCAAGTTGTAATTAGTATAAGATCAGACCTAGAGGATATGTGAAAAAGCCTCTAAAAACTCGTGTAATGGATTAAACCGCTTTTACACAAAAACTTGAGAAAATTTTTCTCCTTTTTTCTTGAGAGATTCAAGGTTATTCTTCACTCCTCGATTCCTAGCTCAGAGTGGGGTGCGTTGTATCAAGAGATTGTCACTCCTCTTGTGGTTCACGCTTCAACCCACCTTCTATCAATCCCATAGTAATCCTAGGTCGAGTATCTCCTCGGGTTTAAACCACCTCTTCCGCTTAGTTCCATCCTTTTTACCGAGTAGTTAGATCTAGCATTTCTCTTCTTCTCAAGCCTATTCATACAGTCTATTCCCTAAGACGAGCTTGATATCTTAGCAACCGGTGCCACATCATGTTTTGAATGGGGTTTTCCATTCACAACCCTCCTTCATACTTACATGATGGTACCTGCTCTTTAGATCAATCTTGGAGAAGAGTGTTAATGAGGCCCCGACACTAGCGCCAGCATCACTCTGAGAAGAACACGTGGACGAACCCGAGGACTAAATTGAGGAAGAGAAGAACTACGAAGCTCCTACCATAGCACTGAGGATTATGAAAAGGAACATCACAAGCGTCTACAAGACAAGATTCAATGCATACATACAAGGAGCTCGAAGATGCGAGGAGAGCACCTGAGGGCACCCGAGAGATACCGATAGACCTTAGCGCGAGAACAGTGAGACTAGAAAACTCTTGGGAGCGTCCTTTTTTTGGAGGGCATGAGTTTAGTATCTTCACTATTTCATTGAGGTGAAGACACCCTTAAGCCGTCAAGGTATTGTACTCTTTTTCTCCACCTCGGGATTTTTACACATGGTTTACCGAGGGGGTTTTTTATGAGGCAAGATCTCTTGATGCATCACATTCTTTACCATTGTTTATCTTTCTTGGAAATCCCTATGACGAAACAAGGTAAACAAGGGATGTGATCCTATCTACTAAGATGACATTTATCTAATTAAAGTTTTCTTCTCTTTTCCTAAAAACGGTTTAAGTATGTTTTGGTGTTAAAAGAGGTCCAAATTAGGTGAATGTTAGAATATTTGGACCAAGTTGTAATTAGTATAAGATCAGACCTAGAGGATATGTGAAAAAGCCTCTAAAAACTTGATAAACTTTTTCTCCTTTTTTCTTGAGAGATTCAAGGTTATTCTTCACTCCTCGATTCCTAGCTCAGAGTGGGGTGCGTTGTATCAAGAGATTGTCACTCCTCTTGTGGTTCACGCTTCAACCCACATTCTATCAATCCCATAGTAATCCTAGGTCGAGTATCTCCTCGGGTTTAAACCACCTCTTCCGCTTAGTTCCATCCTTTTTACCGAGTAGTTAGATCTAGCATTTCTCTTCTTCTCAAGCCTATTCATACAGTCTATTCCCTAAGACGAGCTTGATATCTTAGCAACCGGTGCCACATCATGTTTTGAATGGGGTTTTCCATTCACCACCCTCCTTCATACTTACATGATGGTACCTGCTCTTTAGATCAATCTTGGAGAAGAGTGTTAATGAGGCCCCGACACTAGCGCCAGCATCACTCTGAGAAGAACACGTGGACGAACCCGAGGACTAAATTGAGGAAGAGAAGAACTACGAAGCTCCTACCATAGCACTGAGGATTATGAAAAGGAACATCACAAGCGTCTACAAGACAAGATTCAATGCATACATACAAGGAGCTCGAAGATGCGAGGAGAGCACCTGAGGGCACCCGAGAGATACCGATAGACCTTAGCGCGAGAACAGTGAGACTAGAAAACTCTTGGGAGCGTCCTTTTTTTGGAGGGCATGAGTTTAGTATCTTCACTATTTCATTGAGGTGAAGACACCCTTAAGCCGTCAAGGTATTGTACTCTTTTTCTCCACCTCGGGATTTTTACACATGGTTTACCGAGGGGGTTTTTTATGAGGCAAGATCTCTTGATGCATCACATTCTTTACCATTGTTTATCTTTCTTGGAAATCCCTATGACGAAACAAGGTAAACAAGGGATGTGATCCTATCTACTAAGATGACATTTATCTAATTAAAGTTTTCTTCTCTTTTCCTAAAAACGGTTTAAGTATGTTTTGGTGTTAAAAGAGGTCCAAATTAGGTGAATGTTAGAATATTTGGACCAAGTTGTAATTAGTATAAGATCAGACCTAGAGGATATGTGAAAAAGCCTCTAAAAACTTGATAAACTTTTTCTCCTTTTTTCTTGAGAGATTCAAGGTTATTCTTCACTCCTCGATTCCTAGCTCAGAGTGGGGTGCGTTGTATCAAGAGATTGTCACTCCTCTTGTGGTTCACGCTTCAACCCACCTTCTATCAATCCCATAGTTAATCCTAGGTCGAGTATCTCCTCGGGTTTAAACCACCTCTTCCGCTTAGTTCCATCCTTTTTACCGAGTAGTTAGATCGAGCATTTCTCTTCTTCTCAGTCCTATTCATACAGTCTATTCCCTAAGACGAGCTTGATATCTTAGCAACCGGTGCCACATCATGTTTTGAATGGGGTTTTCCATTCACCACCCTCCTTCATACTTACTTGATGGTACCCGCTCTTTAGATCAATCTTGGAGAAGAGTGTTGATGAGGCCCCGACACTAGCGCCAGCATCACTCTGAGAAGAACACGTGGACGAACTAGGGGACTAAATTGAGGAAGAGAAGAACTACGAAGCTCCTACCATAGCACTGAGGATTATGAAGAGGAACAAGCGTCTACAAGACAAGATTCAATGCATACATACAAGGAGCTCGAAGATGCGAGGAGAGCGCCTGAGGGCACCCGAGAGATACCGATAGACCTTAGCGCGAGAACAGTGAGACTAGAAAACTCTTGGGAGCGTCCTTTTTTTGGAAGGCATAAGTTTAGTATCTTCACTATTTCATTGAGGTGAAGACACCTTAAGCCGTCAAGGTATTGTACTCTTTTTCTCCACCTCGGGATTTTTCCACATGGTTTACCGAGGGGGTTTTTTATGAGGCAAGATCTCTTGATGCATCACATTCTTTACCATTGTTTATCTTTCTTGGAAATCCCTATGACGAAACAAGGTAAACAAGGGATGTGATCCTATCTACTAAGATGACATTTATCTAATTAAAGTTTTCTTCTCTTTTCCTAAAAACGGTTTAAGTATGTTTTGGTGTTAAAAGAGGTCCAAATTAGGTGAATGTTAGAATATTTGGACCAAGTTGTAATTAGTATAAGATCAGACCTAGAGGATATGTGAAAAAGCCTCTAAAAACTTGATAAACTTTTTCTCCTTTTTTCTTGAGAGATTCAAGGTTATTCTTCACTCCTCGATTCCTAGCTCAGAGTGGGGTGCGTTGTATCAAGAGATTGTCACTCCTCTTGTGGTTCACGCTTCAACCCACCTTCTATCAATCCCATAGTTAATCCTAGGTCGAGTATCTCCTCGGGTTTAAACCACCTCTTCCGCTTAGTTCCATCCTTTTTACCGAGTAGTTAGATCGAGCATTTCTCTTCTTCTCAAGCCTATTCATACAGTCTATTCCCTAAGACGAGCTTGATATCTTAGCTACCGGTGCCACATCATGTTTTGAATGGGGTTTTCCATTCACAACCCTCCTTCATACTTACATGATGGTACCTGCTCTTTAGATCAATCTTGGAGAAGAGTGTTGATGAGGCCCCGACACTAGCTCCAGCATCACTCTGAGAAGAACACGTGGACGAACCCGAGGACTAAATTAAAGAAGAGAAGAACTACGAAGCTCCTACCATAGCACTGAGGATTATGAAAAGGAACATCACAAGCGTCTACAAGACAAGATTCAATGCATACATACAAGGAGCTCGAAGATGCGAGGAGAGCACCTGAGGGCACCCGAGAGATACCGATAGACCTTAGCGCGAGAACAGTGAGACTAGAAAACTCTTGGGAGCGTCCTTTTTTTGGAGGGCATGAGTTTAGTATCTTCACTATTTCATTGAGGTGAAGACACCCTTAAGCCGTCAAGGTATTGTACTCTTTTTCTCCACCTCGGGATTTTTACACATGGTTTACCGAGGGGGTTTTTTATGAGGCAAGATCTCTTGATGCATCACATTCTTTACCATTGTTTATCTTTCTTGGAAATCCCTATGACGAAACAAGGTAAACAAGGGATGTGATCCTATCTACTAAGATGACATTTATCTAATTAAAGTTTTCTTCTCTTTTCCTAAAAACGGTTTAAGTATGTTTTGGTGTTAAAAGAGGTCCAAATTAGGTGAATGTTAGAATATTTGGACCAAGTTGTAATTAGTATAAGATCAGACCTAGAGGATATGTGAAAAAGCCTCTAAAAACTTGATAAACTTTTTCTCCTTTTTTCTTGAGAGATTCAAGGTTATTCTTCACTCCTCGATTCCTAGCTCAGAGTGGGGTGCGTTGTATCAAGAGATTGTCACTCCTCTTGTGGTTCACGCTTCAACCCACCTTCTATCAATCCCATAGTTAATCCTAGGTCGAGTATCTCCTCGGGTTTAAACCACCTCTTCCGCTTAGTTCCATCCTTTTTACCGAGTAGTTAGATCGAGCATTTCTCTTCTTCTCAGTCCTATTCATACAGTCTATTCCCTAAGACGAGCTTGATATCTTAGCAACCGGTGCCACATCATGTTTTGAATGGGGTTTTCCATTCACCACCCTCCTTCATACTTACTTGATGGTACCCGCTCTTTAGATCAATCTTGGAGAAGAGTGTTGATGAGGCCCCGACACTAGCGCCAGCATCACTCTGAGAAGAACACGTGGACGAACTAGGGGACTAAATTGAGGAAGAGAAGAACTACGAAGCTCCTACCATAGCACTGAGGATTATGAAGAGGAACAAGCGTCTACAAGACAAGATTCAATGCATACATACAAGGAGCTCGAAGATGCGAGGAGAGCGCCTGAGGGCACCCGAGAGATACCGATAGACCTTAGCGCGAGAACAGTGAGACTAGAAAACTCTTGGGAGCGTCCTTTTTTTGGAAGGCATAAGTTTAGTATCTTCACTATTTCATTGAGGTGAAGACACCTTAAGCCGTCAAGGTATTGTACTCTTTTTCTCCACCTCGGGATTTTTCCACATGGTTTACCGAGGGGGTTTTTTATGAGGCAAGATCTCTTGATGCATCACATTCTTTACCATTGTTTATCTTTCTTGGAAATCCCTATGACGAAACAAGGTAAACAAGGGATGTGATCCTATCTACTAAGATGACATTTATCTAATTAAAGTTTTCTTCTCTTTTCCTAAAAACGGTTTAAGTATGTTTTGGTGTTAAAAGAGGTCCAAATTAGGTGAATGTTAGAATATTTGGACCAAGTTGTAATTAGTATAAGATCAGACCTAGAGGATATGTGAAAAAGCCTCTAAAAACTTGATAAACTTTTTCTCCTTTTTTCTTGAGAGATTCAAGGTTATTCTTCACTCCTCGATTCCTAGCTCAGAGTGGGGTGCGTTGTATCAAGAGATTGTCACTCCTCTTGTGGTTCACGCTTCAACCCACCTTCTATCAATCCCATAGTTAATCCTAGGTCGAGTATCTCCTCGGGTTTAAACCACCTCTTCCGCTTAGTTCCATCCTTTTTACCGAGTAGTTAGATCGAGCATTTCTCTTCTTCTCAAGCCTATTCATACAGTCTATTCCCTAAGACGAGCTTGATATCTTAGCTACCGGTGCCACATCATGTTTTGAATGGGGTTTTCCATTCACAACCCTCCTTCATACTTACATGATGGTACCTGCTCTTTAGATCAATCTTGGAGAAGAGTGTTGATGAGGCCCCGACACTAGCTCCAGCATCACTCTGAGAAGAACACGTGGACGAACCCGAGGACTAAATTAAAGAAGAGAAGAACTACGAAGCTCCTACCATAGCACTGAGGATTATGAAAAGGAACATCACAAGCGTCTACAAGACAAGATTCAATGCATACATACAAGGAGCTCGAAGATGCGAGGAGAGCACCTGAGGGCACCCGAGAGATACCGATAGACCTTAGCGCGAGAACAGTGAGACTAGAAAACTCTTGGGAGCGTCCTTTTTTTGGAGGGCATGAGTTTAGTATCTTCACTATTTCATTGAGGTGAAGACACCCTTAAGCCGTCAAGGTATTGTACTCTTTTTCTCCACCTCGGGATTTTTACACATGGTTTACCGAGGGGGTTTTTTATGAGGCAAGATCTCTTGATGCATCACATTCTTTACCATTGTTTATCTTTCTTGGAAATCCCTATGACGAAACAAGGTAAACAAGGGATGTGATCCTATCTACTAAGATGACATTTATCTAATTAAAGTTTTCTTCTCTTTTCCTAAAAACGGTTTAAGTATGTTTTGGTGTTAAAAGAGGTCCAAATTAGGTGAATGTTAGAATATTTGGACCAAGTTGTAATTAGTATAAGATCAGACCTAGAGGATATGTGAAAAAGCCTCTAAAAACTTGATAAACTTTTTCTCCTTTTTTCTTGAGAGATTCAAGGTTATTCTTCACTCCTCGATTCCTAGCTCAGAGTGGGGTGCGTTGTATCAAGAGATTGTCACTCCTCTTGTGGTTCACGCTTCAACCCACCTTCTATCAATCCCATAGTTAATCCTAGGTCGAGTATCTCCTCGGGTTTAAACCACCTCTTCCGCTTAGTTCCATCCTTTTTACCGAGTAGTTAGATCGAGCATTTCTCTTCTTCTCAGTCCTATTCATACAGTCTATTCCCTAAGACGAGCTTGATATCTTAGCAACCGGTGCCACATCATGTTTTGAATGGGGTTTTCCATTCACCACCCTCCTTCATACTTACTTGATGGTACCCGCTCTTTAGATCAATCTTGGAGAAGAGTGTTGATGAGGCCCCGACACTAGCGCCAGCATCACTCTGAGAAGAACACGTGGACGAACTAGGGGACTAAATTGAGGAAGAGAAGAACTACGAAGCTCCTACCATAGCACTGAGGATTATGAAGAGGAACAAGCGTCTACAAGACAAGATTCAATGCATACATACAAGGAGCTCGAAGATGCGAGGAGAGCGCCTGAGGGCACCCGAGAGATACCGATAGACCTTAGCGCGAGAACAGTGAGACTAGAAAACTCTTGGGAGCGTCCTTTTTTTGGAAGGCATAAGTTTAGTATCTTCACTATTTCATTGAGGTGAAGACACCTTAAGCCGTCAAGGTATTGTACTCTTTTTCTCCACCTCGGGATTTTTCCACATGGTTTACCGAGGGGGTTTTTTATGAGGCAAGATCTCTTGATGCATCACATTCTTTACCATTGTTTATCTTTCTTGGAAATCCCTATGACGAAACAAGGTAAACAAGGGATGTGATCCTATCTACTAAGATGACATTTATCTAATTAAAGTTTTCTTCTCTTTTCCTAAAAACGGTTTAAGTATGTTTTGGTGTTAAAAGAGGTCCAAATTAGGTGAATGTTAGAATATTTGGACCAAGTTGTAATTAGTATAAGATCAGACCTAGAGGATATGTGAAAAAGCCTCTAAAAACTTGATAAACTTTTTCTCCTTTTTTCTTGAGAGATTCAAGGTTATTCTTCACTCCTCGATTCCTAGCTCAGAGTGGGGTGCGTTGTATCAAGAGATTGTCACTCCTCTTGTGGTTCACGCTTCAACCCACCTTCTATCAATCCCATAGTTAATCCTAGGTCGAGTATCTCCTCGGGTTTAAACCACCTCTTCCGCTTAGTTCCATCCTTTTTACCGAGTAGTTAGATCGAGCATTTCTCTTCTTCTCAAGCCTATTCATACAGTCTATTCCCTAAGACGAGCTTGATATCTTAGCTACCGGTGCCACATCATGTTTTGAATGGGGTTTTCCATTCACAACCCTCCTTCATACTTACATGATGGTACCTGCTCTTTAGATCCATCTTGGAGAAGAGTGTTGATGAGGCCCCGACACTAGCTCCAGCATCACTCTGAGAAGAACACGTGGACGAACCCGAGGACTAAATTAAAGAAGAGAAGAACTACGAAGCTCCTACCATAGCACTGAGGATTATGAAGAGGAACATCACAAGCGTCTACAAGACAAGATTCAATGCATACATACAAGGCGCTCTAAGATGCGAGGAAAGCACCTGAGGGCACCCGAGAGATACCGATAGACCTTAGCGCGAGAACAGTGAGACTAGAAAACTCTTGGGAGCGTCCTTTTTTTGGAAGGCATGAGTTTAGTATCTTCACTATTTCGTTGAAGTGAAGACACCCTTAAGCCGTCAAGGTATTGTACTCTTTTTCTCCACCTCGGGATTTTTCCACATGGTTTACCGAGGGGGTTTTTAATGAGGCAAGATCTCTTGATGCATCACATTCTTTACCATTGTTTATCTTTCCTGGAAATCCCTATAACGAAATAAGGTAAACAAGGGATGTGATCCTATCTACCAAGATGACATTTAACTAATTAAAGTTTTCTTCTCTTTTCCTAAAAACGGTTTAAGTATGTTTTGGTGTTAAAAGAGGTCCAACTTAGGTGAATGTTAGAATATTTGGACCAAGTTGTAATTAGTATAAGATCAGACCTAGAGGATATGTGAAAAAGCCTCTAAAAACTCGTGTAATGGATTAAACCGCTTTTACACAAAAACTTGAGAAACTTTTTCTCCTTTTTTCTTGAGAGATTCAAGGTTATTCTTCACTCCTCGATTCCTAGCTTCGAGTGGGGTGCGTTGTATCAAGAGATTGTCACTCCACTTGTGGTTCACGCTTCAACCCACCTTCTATCAATCCCATAGTAATCCTAGGTCGAGTATCTCCTCGGGTTTAAACCACCTCTTCCGCTTAGTTCCATCCTTTTTACCGAGTAGTTAGATCGAGCATTTCTCTTCTTCTCAAGCCTATTCATACAGTCTATTCCCTAAGACGAGCTTGATATCTTAGCAACCGGTGCCACATCATGTTTTGTATGGGGCTTTCCATTCACAACCCTCCTTCATACTTACATGATGGTACCTGCTCTTTAGATCAATCTTGGAGAAGAGTGTTAATGAGGCCCCGACACTAGCGCCAGCATCACTCTGAGAAGAACACGTGGACGAACCCGAGGACTAAATTGAGGAAGAGAAGAACTACGAAGCTCCTACCATAGCACTGAGGATTATGAAAAGGAACATCACAAGCGTCTACAAGACAAGATTCAATGCATACATACTGTTGAGAATATGGATGAGAAGGCATACATGGGAAGTAGCAATGTGAGTTCACATAATAACAAAGGCAAGGAGCTGGAGTGCATAGCAAGTATCTGGGAACTTGGCGAATGCTCTAAGACTAAGGGAGAAGTGCCGTATGCAACAAGTAAGGAAAAGAGTGGAGCTGATGATTTAATGAGTGGCAAAACTAGACATTGGGATGTAACTAGAAGGAAGGATTCTTGGTTGAATTCTAAGCAGATCAAAGGGTTGAAAAACCAAGAAGAAGCACATGAGGAGCCATTGGGTAAAGGCAAGCTCCATGCTCCTCACCCAAAGAAGAAACACGCCCATGCCTTGATCTTAGCATGTTTAACCATTTTAGGAAGTCAAGGGTGTTAGTCTTTTACCCATTGTAAATTCCTGTGTCTTGTTTTCAAATTCTTCTCTTACATGTATGCACATTCAAACCGAGCTCAATTGATAGAATAACAAGAAAAAATATTCCAGAAATCTCTCTCAGCCATCTTCAATCTCATTGAGTTCTTGATATTTTCTAATTCTAGTTTATTCTCCTTAAAATCAACATGGTATCAGAGCATGTTTAGAGATCCTTGAAAATCTTCTAAACTGTTTCTTTCTCATCTAAAACTTTCTCTCTCAGATTTTTTTTCTTGTTCCCTTATTTCTCTCCATATTCTCAAGCTGGTTGTTGAAGATAAGAAAGAAAACCTATGGAGATGCAGAAACAAGTTGTACTGCCGGTTGTCTTCAAAGGGAGCAACTACTTGCTGTGGTCAAGGACTACAAGAACTGCTCTAAGAAGCAGAGGTCTATGGAGTTATGTGGAAACTCCAGAGGAGGTAGCTGGAGAAGGAGCAGCAGGTGATGGCGTTGTGAAGGGGCAGAAGTGGGAGCAAGAAGACCAACAAGTTCTTGCAGTGCTCCAGAGCACTCTAGAGCCATCAATACTCGCTGCTTACTCCTACTGTGAGACAGCCAAGGAGCTGTGGGACACACTCAAAGGAGTGTATGGAGACATCTCAAACATTTCTAGGATTTTTGAGGTGAAGAAAGCGTTGAATGACCTTCAGCAAGATGGAAAGGCATTCAAGGATCTATTTGGGGTATTTAGAGGCTTATGGGCTGAGCTTGAGATGCTCAGGCCAGCAACAAATGACCCCAAGGAATTGAATGAGAGGAGGGAACAGGACCAGGTGTTTGGGCTACTACTCACGTTAAATGAGTCCTACAAGAGCCTCATTCAACACATCCTTCGCTTTGACAAGCTTCCAACGCTGAATGAAGTCTGTCAACAGATCCAAAAGGAGGAAGGGTCTAGGGGCTTGTTCAAAGCATCAAGCGAAATGGCACATGCTGCACATAGGAGCCAACTCTATGGAGAAAGGAGGAGTCTGGAATGTGAGCATTGCAAGATGAAAGGACATACTAAGGAAAAATGCTGGACCTTGCACCCACATTTAAAGCCAGCTAGGCTAAGGGGAAATGGCCAAGGAAGTAGTCAAGGACCAAGGAACTTTGCTGGAGTAGCAAACGTGGAAAATGACAACTTGGTGAGGAAAAGCGACCTGGAAGCTCTCATCAAGAGTATTGCTAAGCTAGCTGAGTCTGGTAAGGTTTTCTTTACCTCTAAAGCTAGGGAGAAGGTGATAATAGATTCTGGAGCAAGTCATAACATGATTTGTAATGCCAAGCTGTTAACAAATATTAAGCCTTGTGAAGGAAATGTTAAAGTTGCAAATGGAAAAGAGGTTCAAATAGAAGGAATTGGAGACCTAAAAGTGTTTAGGAAAAATACTAAGGCCTTATACATTCCGGAATTCACATCTAACTTACTCTCGGTATATAAAGCAACTAAGGATCTAGATTGCAAAGTTATTTTTGGATCTAATGATGTTGAGTTTCAGGATAATGAGACTAAGGAAGTAATCGGAGTAGGGAATGTGGAAGGTGGTTTGTATTTGCTGAATAAAGAAGATGGAGTGATGGAGTCGTTTGCGGTTAGTCTGGTTGGTTCAAGCCCTTTATGGCACTCACGCCTTGGTCATCCAAGTCACAAGGTGCTCAGCATGGTCCTGCCCAACCTCACCTTACCTAATAAGGAGTGTGAAGCATGTGTCTTAGGGAAGCATTGTATGAAAGTGTTTCCGGAATCTACTACTGTGTATGAGAAGTGTTTTGAGTTGATACATTCTGATGTGTGGTCAGCCCCCTGTACTTCAAAAGATCAATATAAGTATTTCGTGTCTTTCATTGATCAAAGGTCAAAGTACACTTGGGTAACTCTAATGAGCTCTAAGGATCAAGTATTTGAATCATTTCAAAAATTCTACAATTATACACTGAATCAGTTTGGTACAAAGATCAAGATCCTTAGGAGTGATAATGGTGGAGAGTATATGAGTAATAGATTCAAGAAGTTGCTGGATGACAATGGGATAATTCACCAGACTTCTTGTGCATACACACCTCAGCAGAATGGAGTTTCCGAGAGAAAGAATAGACATTTGCTGGAGGTGGCTAGAAGTATGATGTTTCATAGAGGCGTGCCTAAGAGTTTTTGGGGAGATGCTGTGATGGCGGCATGCTATGTGATTAATCGTTTACCCACAGAAAGTCTGAGCCACAAGTCTCCATTTGAAATTTTGAATGGAGTAAAGCCAAGCATTGATCACCTAAGAGTTTTCGGGTGTAAATGCTATGTCTTTACCCCTGATGCACTAAGGAGTAAACTTGAGCCAAAAAGCATCAAATGTATTTTTGTGGGATACTCAAGCACTCAGAAGGGATACAAGTGTTTCCATCCAGAAACTAATAGGATATATGTGTCAAGAGAGGTGCGTTTTGATGAGAATTGTGGGTATTTTGAAGAAAAAAAATGGGAGGATTTAGATGACATTGTGAGCTCGGGCATAGACAGAGAGCGAGTGCTAAGAAGCATCTTGGCAGATGTCAATGGTTCGAATGGAGGTAATGATGAGCAAGGGATATCTCAGAATGAGCAAGGAGGTGAAGAGGAAGAAGAAGACAATGAGCAACTCTCATCGGATACAAGCTCACTACCAAGGGATTCCGAACTGGTTGAAGAATCAGAACTTGCAAGTGGTGAGGGGGAGTCTGAACATGAAGAAGTTGAGGTAACTCAAGAACCCCCTCTAAGAAGAAGCCAACGGATAAGGCATGGCCCGGAAAATTGGAAAAACACTAGGGTGTATTACAATGGATTAGCTACGGTTCAACAAGAGCATATAGGATCTGAGGTGAAGTCTACCGTAGGTGAGGGATGTTCTGGGCGTACGGCAGACTTTGATTCTGAACCTATAGGCGACAGCATCCCTCCCTTACCAAGTAGATCATGTACTTCAAAGAGAAGAAAATTAACCGTAAGTGACATAAAATATCCTATTGAAGCATATAGTTCAGTGTCCTATTTAGGTGCTGAGCAGCAAGCTTACCTCACCAAGATTGATGAACATCAAGTCCCAGCATCATATGAGGAAGCATGTAGAGACGAGAGATGGGTTAAAGCCATGGAAGAAGAGATCAGCTCTATGGTGAGAAACAATACATGGAATTTGACTGAGCTGCCAAGAGGGAAGAAGCTAGTGGGATGTAGATGGGTTTATACTATCAAGTATAAAAGCAATGGTGAAGTCGAGAGATACAAAGCGAGACTAGTGGCAAAGGGATACACACAAGTCTATGGAGAAGATTATACAGAAACTTTTGCTCCGGTGGCAAAATTGCATTCGGTAAGGGTTCTCCTATCCATTGCGGTTAACTTGTCATGGGAGTTATGGCAAATGGATGTAAAAAATGCCTTTTTACAAGGAGACCTAGAAGAGGAAGTCTTTATGGCTCTTCCACAAGGATATGGTACAGGTACAAATCAGGTCTGTGAATTGAAGAAAGCTATTTATGGGTTGAAACAATCCCCGAGGGCCTGGTACCAAAGACTGAGCAGATGCTTGCTGGAGAAGGAATTTGTGAAGTCGAAAGCTGATCATACTCTATTCACCAAGAGGAGTAAAGAGGGGCTAGTGGCTGTTCTTATCTATGTAGATGATATCATCATCACCGGAAGTGATGTTGAAGGAGTTAAAAGGACCAAGGTAATTCTGAGCTCCACGTTTGATATAAAAGATTTGGGAGAGCTGAGGTATTTCTTGGGCATTGAGATGATCAGAGAGCCAAATGGGATGTTTATATCACAAAGGAAGTATGTGATTGACTTACTAAAGGAAACCGGCAAGTTAGGGTCGAAGCCAGCAAAAACGCCCATTGAAGAAGGCTATCAAGATGTGAGTAAGGAGGAAATGTGGCCTGATGTCAAGCAATATCAAAGGTTAGTTGGAAAACTAATCTACTTAACTATAACTCGGCCGGATATATGCTTTGCCGTGAATAGGGTGAGCCAGCACATGCAAGCTCCAAAAGCACACCATTGGAGCATGGTGGAGAGAATACTTAGGTATCTCAAGGGGAACCCTGGAAAGGGAATATGGTTGAGTCGCAATGAAAATACTGAATTGGAAGCCTATTGTGATTCAGACTATGCTGGAGACAAACAAGATAGAAAATCTACAACTGGGTATTGCACATTTGTAGGAGGAAATCTTGTCACTTGGAGGAGTAAAAAACAGAAGGTAATTGCATTGTCAAGTGCTGAAGCTGAGTATAGAGCAATGAAGGAAGTCACAAAGGAGATGATATGGCTGAAGGCTCTTCTCAAGGATTTGGGTATTCAAGAAACTAAACCAATGACCCTTTATTGCGATAACCAAGCCGCAATACACATAGCTTCAAATCCAGTGTTTCATGAGAGAACGAAACACATTGAAGTGGATTGTCACTTCATCCGGGGCAAGATTCAAGATGGGCTAATAATCCCTAAGTTTGTGAAGAGTGGAGACCAGGTGGCAGACATTGTTGAGAATATGGATGTGAAGGTGTGTGAACATGAAATAAAGCACCAATGAGTAGCTAAGATCAACTAATACGAAACCAAACAAGAAGTGGAGAAGGAACTGAATTGGTTAGAAGCAGACCAGTTTTTTCTCACTCAGCACAAGTGGAGCAAGTTGCAAAGAGGAGTAGGTGGGAGCAGTTGGGAGAAGCATGGCTCGCCTATACTTGTGTAGAGGTGTTGGTGAGATATTTTTCACTCAATAATTCATGTAAAGCGTGCATATATGTATATGGGATTGTAAGGAAACATAACACACGAAAATATTGAAGTTCTTCTCTAAAAAACTTCTATTCATCATCTTCATTCTCTTCTCTTCTAATCTTCTTCCCTTAAAATCACCTTCATATCCTCTAAAATCTACATGGTATCAGAGCACTTAAGGTCCTAAACAAGATCTTAAACTCGTTCATATCTCTCAAACATTTCAAATCACTCTGTTTTTTTTCTGTTTCGTGTGTACTATTCACCAAAAATTTCAAGTCATGGAAAGCTCCAAGAATATGGTTCTACCAGTTATTCTCAAGGGGAATAACTATATTTTGTGGTCAAGGACCACAAAGACAGTCCTAAGAGGAAGAGGGCTGTGGGAGTATGTTGATAGCTTGGTGATAAATGCTGAAGAAGGAAGGGCTGAAGAGGGCAGTATGATGGAGAGGAAGCGGGAGCAAGAAGATGCTCAAGTCTTGGCTGCACTTCAAAGCTCCCTTGAGCCATCTATTCTGGCGGCCTATTCATACTGTGAGAACTCCAAGGAGCTGTGGGAGACGCTCAAGGGAGTTTATGGAGACATCTCAAACATTTCAAGGATCTTTGAGGTGAAGAAGGCATTGAATGACCTTCAGCAGAATGGGAAGGCGTTCAAGGACTTGTTTGGGGAGTTTAGAGGGTTGTGGGCAGAGCTGGAAATGCTTAGACCTACAACAAACGACCCAAAGGAGTTGAATGAGAGGAGAGAGCAAGATCAAGTGTTTGGTCTCTTACTCACACTTGATGACTCTTACAAGGGACTCATTCAGCATATCCTTCGATTTGACAAGCTTCCAACATTAAATGAAGTGTGTCAACAAATTCAGAAAGAGGAAGGTGCTAGAGAGTTGTTTAAACCCGCTAGTGAGATGGCACATGTGGTGCATGTTGAGAATATGGATGTGAAGGTGGTGAACATGAAATAAAGCACCAATGACTAGCTAAGATCAACTAAAACGAAACCAAACAAGAAGTGGAGAAGGAACTGAATTGGTTAGAAGCAGACCAGTTTTTTCTCACTCAGCACAAGTGGAGCAAGTTGCAAAGAGGAGTAGGTGGGAGCAGTTGGGAGAAGCATGGCTCGCCTATACTCTTGTAGAGGTGTTGGTGAGATATTTTTCACTCAATAATTCATGTAAATCGTGCATATATGTGTATGGGATTGTAAGGAAACATTACACACGAAATTATAAACTTCTATTCATCATCTTCATCACTCCTATCTTCTAATCTTCCTCCCTTAAAATCATATTCATATCCTCTAAAATCTACATGGTATCAGAGCACTTAAGGTCCTAAACAAGATCTTAAACTCATTCATATCTCTCAAACATTTCAAATCACTCTGTTTTTTTTCTGTTTCGTGTGTACTATTCACCAAAAATTTCAAGTCATGGAAAGCTCCAAGAATATGGTTCTACCAGTTATTCTCAAGGGGAATAACTATATTTTGTGGTCAAGGACCACAAAGACAGTCCTAAGAGGAAGAGGGCTGTGGGAGTATGTTGATAGCTTGGTGGGAAATGCTGAAGAAGGAAGGGCTGAAGAGGGCAGTATGATGGAGAGGAAGCGGGAGCAAGAAGATGCTCAAGTCTTGGCTGCACTTCAAAGCTCCCTTGAGCCATCTATTCTGGCGGCCTATTCATACTGTGAGAACTCCAAGGAGCTGTGGGAGACGCTCAAGGGAGTTTATGGAGACATCTCAAACATTTCAAGGATCTTTGAGGTGAAGAAGGCATTGAATGACCTTCAGCAGAATGGGAAGGCGTTCAAGGACTTGTTTGGGGAGTTTAGAGGGTTGTGGGCAGAGCTGGAAATGCTTAGACCTACAACAAACGACCCAAAGGAGTTGAATGAGAGGAGAGAGCAAGATCAAGTGTTTGGTCTCTTACTCACACTTGATGACTCTTACAAGGGACTCATTCAGCATATCCTTCGATTTGACAAGCTTCCAACATTAAATGAAGTGTGTCAACAAGTTCAGAAAGAGGAAGGTGCTAGAGTGTTGTTTAAACCCGCTAGTGAGATGGCGCATGTGGTGCAAAGAAGTTTTGGGCATGGAGAAAGGAGAGCTGTTGAGTGTAGCCATTGTAGGATGAAAGGGCACACTAAGGAGAAGTGCTGGACACTTTACCCGCACTTGAAACCAGCCCGGCTAAGAGGAAATGGCCAGGGAAGCAGTCAAGGCTCTAGGAACTTTGCGGGTGTAACTAGCATGGAAGGAGACCAATTGGTGAGGAAGAGCGATTTGGAGGGCCTCATCAAGAGTATCTCAAAGCTAGCGGAATCTGGTAAGGGTTTCTTTACCTCTAAGGCTAAGAGAAACGTGATAATAGATTCTGGAGCAAGTCATAATATGATTTGTGATGCTAAGTTGCTGGAGAATGTAGAACCGCATAAGGGTAGTGTTAGGATAGCAAACGGGAAAGAAGTTCCAATAGAGGGGGTTGGGGACTTAGAGGTGTTTGGGAAGAGAACTAAAGCCCTATATATCCCAGAATTTACTTCGAATTTGCTATCGGTTCATAAGGCAACTAAGGACTTGAATTGTACAGTTGTTTTTGGAGTTAATGGTGTTGAGTTTCAGGATAATGAAACCAAAGATGCGATCGGATCAGGGGGTGTGAAAGATGGTCTGTACATATTGAATAAAAAGGATAAAGAGTTGAAAGCACTTGCGGTCAGTTCGGTTGGATCAAGCCCTTTATGGCATTCTCGCCTTGGTCACCCAAGTCACAAGGTGCTCAGCATGGTCTTGCCCAACCATTCAGTACCCAAGGAGGCGTGTGAAGCATGTATTTTGGGGAAGCATTGTAGGAAAGTGTTTCCAGAATCTACTACTATGTATAAGAAGTCTTTTGAGTTAATACACTCTGATGTATGGTCTGCTCCGTGTACTTCAAGAGATCAATATAAGTACTTTGTTTCCTTCATCGATCAAAAATCAAAGTATACATGGGTAACATTGATGCGCTCTAAGGATCAAGTGCTTGAATCATTTCAGAACTTCTATAACTATGTGCTCAATCAGTATGATACCAAGATTAAGATACTAAGAAGTGATAATGGTGGAGAATACATGAGCATACAGTTTAGGGAGTTTGTGAATGAGAAAGGGATAGTACATCAGACAACTTGCGCCTATACACCTCAACAAAATGGGATAGCAGAGAGGAAGAATAGACATTTGTTAGAAGTGGCTAGGAGCATGATGTTTGATAGGGGAGTTCCTAAGAATCTGTGGGGAGATGCAGTGATGGCGGCAGCTTACTTAATCAACCGCATACCCACTGAAAGCTTGAGTTACAAGTCACCATTTGAAGTTTTGAATGGTGTGAAGCCGAGTATCAGTCACTTGAGAGTCTTTGGGTGTAGATGCTATGTCCTTGTTCTAGAGGCACAAAGAAATAAGTTAGAGCCAAAGAGTATTAAGTGTGTGTTTGTGGGATACTCAAGTACTCAAAAAGGATACAAATGTCTTAACCCAGAGACTAATAGAATGTATGTGTCAAGGGAGGTGCAATTTGAGGAAGAGTATGGTTACTTCGAAAAAAAGAAATGGGAAGACTTAGATGAGATTATGGACTCAAATGCAGAAAGAGATCAAGTTCTAAGAAGCATTTGGGAAAGCATAGATGGCCGGGAGAGTGATGATAAGGAGCAGAGGGGTGAAGAAGAAGTAGAAGAAAGTGAGCAGCTTCCGATAGTTCCGGATACTTTACCATTAGACTCAGAACTGGTAGAAGAATAGGAGAGTACAAGAGGTGAGGGGGAGATAGAATCTGAAGAAGTGGAAGAAGTGCAAGCTCCTCAGTTAAGAAGAAGCCAAAGGATAAGACACGGACCTGAAAATTGGAAAAATACTAGAGTGTATTACAATGGGATGGCTATGGCTTATCAAGATCACATGGGAACTGATGTTGTGCTTGGGACAAGAGAGGGATGTACTGGGCGTACGGCAGGCTTAGATCCTGATCCTATAGGCGACAGCGTCTCCTTCTTGTCCCTTAAGCATAACACCGCACAAGAAGAGA
This sequence comes from Cardamine chenopodiifolia, assembly GCA_963922655.1. NCBI lineage: Eukaryota > Viridiplantae > Streptophyta > Magnoliopsida > Brassicales > Brassicaceae > Cardamine > Cardamine chenopodiifolia. Next base: position 7,692,345 of record OZ000476.1, on the reverse strand, counting down.
AGATAGCCATAAGATATCCTATTGAAGAATACTACTCGGTTTCTAATACTCCAGCTGATCATCAGGCATTTCTGAGCACTATTGATAGAAAAGTACCTAATTCTTATGAGGAAGCAAGCATGGACAAGTTATGGGTTGATGCCATGAGGGAAGAGATTGCATCTATGTTGAGAAATAATACTTGGGACTTGACAAAATTGCCCAGCGGGAAGAAACTTGTGGGATGTAGATGGGTGTATACTATCAAATACAAGAGCAATGGTGAAATTGAGAGGTATAAAGCTAGACTAGTGGCAAAAGGATATACACAAGTATATGGTGAAGATTATACTGAAACTTTTGCTCCAGTAGCGAAGTTGCACTCGGTGAGGGTTCTACTATCCATTGCCATTAACTTGTCATGGAATTTGTGGCAAATGGATGTGAGAAACGCTTTCTTACAAGGGGATTTAGAAGAAGAAGTGTTTATGGAACTTCCACAAGGTTATGGAGCAAGTTCAGATCAAGTGTGTAGATTAAAGAAGGCTATATATGGCTTGAAACAATCTCCTAGAGCTTGGTACCAACGGTTAAGCCGGTGCCTGTTGGAGAAAGGGTTTGTAAAATCTGAAGCGGATCACTCTCTCTTTACCAAAAGGAGCAAAAATGGGATAGTTGTGGTGCTTATCTACGTGGATGTCATTATTGTTACGGGAAGTGATTGTGAGGAGATGAAACAGACTAAGGAAGATCTAAACTCTACGTTTGATATAAAAGACCTAGGAGAGCTCAAATACTTCCTAGGAATTGAGATGAGCAGAGAGGAAAAGGGAATGTTTATATCGCAAAGGAAGTATGTGATTGACTTACTAAAAGAAACTGGGAAGCTTGGGTGTAAACCGGCTAAGACTCCTATTGAAGAAGGTTACCAAGAAGAGAGCAACGTGGAGATATGGTCTGACATCAAGCAGTACCAAAGGTTAGTTGGTAAACTAATCTATTTGACCATAACTGTTGAATAATGAGAGAACACATTAGCTTAAGACCCAAAGAAGAGAAGAGGCCTTATTCTACATATGCAAGCCCATTAAGAAGTCTTCTAGAAGGGTGAAGACTTTGGGTGCACAAGTGGGTGTCTCGGGAAGTGTGAAAAGGAAGGAGATGTGTTTGAATTTCAAATAAGAGATTGGAGGGAAATTGAATGTTGTGAAACCCTTCTTCACCTCCTAATTTCGTGGCTCTCCTCTATATATACATGTTGTACACCCTTTGTAACACTCACTCAATTCTAATGGAAACTTCTCTTTATCTCTCATTCTATTGTTTCTCTTTCAAGCACTCTCAAACTCTCTAATCTTCTATTCCGCAAATTCAACATGGTATCAGAGCAAGGTTCTTAACTAAATCAAGCTCTTGTTATCCCATTTTCAAATCTCTTCCTTTAAAATTCTGGGAATACTCTTTGTCAATCCTTTTTCACTCTGAGACTAAGTCCTCAAAGTCATTGACTCTTGAGTTGTGAAAAGGCTGAAAAAGTGTATTTCTTGAAGATTCTCTAAAATTTTCTTTTTCACTCTAAAATTCTGGGAATACTCTTTGTCAATCCTTTTTCACTCTGAGACTTAGTCCTCAAAGTCATTGACTCTTGAGTTGTGAAAAGGCTGGAAAAGTGTATTTCTTGAAGCTTCTCTAATATTTTCTTGAGAAAATCTCTTAATCCTCTGGTTAATAGAATTATCCGGTGAATAAATCTTGAAACACCATGGAAAATTCTAAACCAATTGTTATTCCAGTCATCTTGAAGGGTGTCAACTATTTGCTGTGGTCAAGAATGATAAGAACAGCCCTATGTGGTCGTGGGCTTTGGAGCCATGTCTTGAAAGGCCAAGATCCAAAAGATGGAGAAGAAGCCATCGGTAATTATGAAGATAAGTGGTTCCAAGAGGACCAAATGGTGCTCGGAATCATCCAGAACTCTCTTGAAGCATCCATCCTTGAAGCCTACTCCTACTGTGAAAATGCAAAGGAATTGTGGGATACTCTTCAAACCGTGTATGGGAATACTTCAAACTTGAGCAGAATCTATGAAGTCAAGAAGGCTATCAATGATCTAAGCCAAGAAGATTTGGAGTTTACAAAGCACTTTGGCAAATTCAGATCATTGTGGGCTGAACTAGAAATGTTAAGGCCAAGCACGATTGATCCTTTGGTGTTAAATGAGAGGCGCGAACAAGACAAGGTCTTTGGTCTGCTATTGACCTTAAATCCAACTTACAAGGATCTCATTAAGCACCTCCTTAGGGCAGACAATCTCCCCAGCCTAGATGAAGTGTGCTCCAAGATACAAAAGGAGCAAGGATCTCATGGTCTATTTGGGGGAAAGGGTGAGCTGGTTATGGCTAACAAAGTAGAGCTGGGAGACGCCAACAAAGGATTTTACAAACCGTTGGGATCAAACCAGAACAAGAAAGTGGGATCAAATGCAATTTGTGAGCATTGCAAGAAAGAGGGGCACACAAAGGAAAAATGCTGGAAGCTCCATCCTCATCTAAAACCAAGCTGGTGGAAGGAACCAAGAGCTAATGTCTCCCAAGAAGTGGCTGGGAATCAGGCTGGGACATCCAAGAGGGCTGAAGAAGGAGAAATGAGAGCTTTGGTGCCATATCAACAAGAATCTGAATTTGTGAGGAAATCAGATTTGGAAGCTCTCATCAAGGCCTTGAAAGAGGCTGGTAGGTCTGGTATGGTTTCTGGAAACTCTCTTCATGCTCAAAACATTTCAAAGCCTTTGATTGTAGATTCTGGTGCATCACATCATATGATAAGTGATGCACATCTAATGAATAACATAAAACCGGCTGTAGGTAATGTCATTATAGCAAATGGAGATAGTATTCCAATTGATGGAGTAGGAAATCTTAGGTTATTTGGAAAAGATTCAAACGCTTTCTACATGCCTAGGTTTACTTCAAATTTGTTATCCGTAAAGAAAGTTACATCTGATTTGAATTGTTATGCTATATTTGGTCCTAATGATGTACACTTTCAGGATATTGAGACCATGAATCTACTCGGAAAAGGAGTAGCAAAGGAGGAGCTGTATGTTCTTGAAAATAACAAGCCAGACTCCAATTTATTTTGTAGTTTTAGTCTGAATGTTTCTAATGTTAGTAGTTCAATTTGGCATGCAAGGCTAGGTCATCCGCACTCTAGAGCATTAGAACTATTGTTGCCTAGGATTTCTTTCAAAAATGATGAATGTGAAGCTTGTATACTTGGCAAACATTGTAAATCTGTGTTTTCCAAGTCTCCAACTATCTATGAAAAGTGTTTTGATTTAATTCATTCTGATGTTTGGACCTCACCATGTGAATCTAGAGAACATCATAAATACTTTGTCACCTTTATAAATCTGTGGTCAAGAATGATAAGAACAGCCCTATGTGGTCGTGGGCTTTGGAGCCATGTCTTGAAAGGCCAAGATCCAAAAGATGGAGAAGAAGCCATCGGTAATTATGAAGATAAGTGGTTCCAAGAGGACCAAATGGTGCTCGGAATCATCCAGAACTCTCTTGAAGCATCCATCCTTGAAGCCTACTCCTACTGTGAAAATGCAAAGGAATTGTGGGATACTCTTCAAACCGTGTATGGGAATACTTCAAACTTGAGCAGAATCTATGAAGTCAAGAAGGCTATCAATGATCTAAGCCAAGAAGATTTGGAGTTTACAAAGCACTTTGGCAAATTCAGATCATTGTGGGCTGAACTAGAAATGTTAAGGCCAAGCACGATTGATCCTTTGGTGTTAAATGAGAGGCGCGAACAAGACAAGGTCTTTGGTCTGCTATTGACCTTAAATCCAACTTACAAGGATCTCATTAAGCACCTCCTTAGGGCAGACAATCTCCCCAGCCTAGATGAAGTGTGCTCCAAGATACAAAAGGAGCAAGGATCTCATGGTCTATTTGGGGGAAAGGGTGAGCTGGTTATGGCTAACAAAGTAGAGCTGGGAGACGCCAACAAAGGATTTTACAAACCGTTGGGATCAAACCAGAACAAGAAAGTGGGATCAAATGCAATTTGTGAGCATTGCAAGAAAGAGGGGCACACAAAGGAAAAATGCTGGAAGCTCCATCCTCATCTAAAACCAAGCTGGTGGAAGGAACCAAGAGCTAATGTCTCCCAAGAAGTGGCTGGGAATCAGGCTGGGACATCCAAGAGGGCTGAAGAAGGAGAAATGAGAGCTTTGGTGCCATATCAACAAGAATCTGAATTTGTGAGGAAATCAGATTTGGAAGCTCTCATCAAGGCCTTGAAAGAGGCTGGTAGGTCTGGTATGGTTTCTGGAAACTCTCTTCATGCTCAAAACATTTCAAAGCCTTTGATTATAGATTCTGGTGCATCACATCATATGATAAGTGATGCACATCTAATGAATAACATAAAACCGGCTGTAGGTAATGTCATTATAGCAAATGGAGATAGTATTCCAATTGATGGAGTAGGAAATCTTAGGTTATTTGGAAAAGATTCAAACGCTTTCTACATGCCTAGGTTTACTTCAAATTTGTTATCCGTAAAGAAAGTTACATCTGATTTGAATTGTTATGCTATATTTGGTCCTAATGATGTACACTTTCAGGATATTGAGACCATGAATCTACTCGGAAAAGGAGTAGCAAAGGAGGAGCTGTATGTTCTTGAAAATAACAAGCCAGACTCCAATTTATTTTGTAGTTTTAGTCTGAATGTTTCTAATGTTAGTAGTTCAATTTGGCATGCAAGGCTAGGTCATCCGCACTCTAGAGCATTAGAACTATTGTTGCCTAGGATTTCTTTCAAAAATGATGAATGTGAAGCTTGTATACTTGGCAAACATTGTAAATCTGTGTTTTCCAAGTCTCCAACTATCTATGAAAAGTGTTTTGATTTAATTCATTCTGATGTTTGGACCTCACCATGTGAATCTAGAGAACATCATAAATACTTTGTCACCTTTATAAATCTGTGGTCAAGAATGATAAGAACAGCCCTATGTGGTCGTGGGCTTTGGAGCCATGTCTTGAAAGGCCAAGATCCAAAAGATGGAGAAGAAGCCATCGGTAATTATGAAGATAAGTGGTTCCAAGAGGACCAAATGGTGCTCGGAATCATCCAGAACTCTCTTGAAGCATCCATCCTTGAAGCCTACTCCTACTGTGAAAATGCAAAGGAATTGTGGGATACTCTTCAAACCGTGTATGGGAATACTTCAAACTTGAGCAGAATCTATGAAGTCAAGAAGGCTATCAATGATCTAAGCCAAGAAGATTTGGAGTTTACAAAGCACTTTGGCAAATTCAGATCATTGTGGGCTGAACTAGAAATGTTAAGGCCAAGCACGATTGATCCTTTGGTGTTAAATGAGAGGCGCGAACAAGACAAGGTCTTTGGTCTGCTATTGACCTTAAATCCAACTTACAAGGATCTCATTAAGCACCTCCTTAGGGCAGACAATCTCCCCAGCCTAGATGAAGTGTGCTCCAAGATACAAAAGGAGCAAGGATCTCATGGTCTATTTGGGGGAAAGGGTGAGCTGGTTATGGCTAACAAAGTAGAGCTGGGAGACGCCAACAAAGGATTTTACAAACCGTTGGGATCAAACCAGAACAAGAAAGTGGGATCAAATGCAATTTGTGAGCATTGCAAGAAAGAGGGGCACACAAAGGAAAAATGCTGGAAGCTCCATCCTCATCTAAAACCAAGTTGGTGGAAGGAACCAAGAGCTAATGTCTCCCAAGAAGTGGCTGGGAATCAGGCTGGGACATCCAAGAGGGCTGAAGAAGGAGAAATGAGAGCTTTGGTGCCATATCAACAAGAATTTGAATTTGTGAGGAAATCAGATTTGGAAGCTCTCATCAAGGCCTTGAAAGAGGCTGGTAGGTCTGGTATGGTTTCTGGAAACTCTCTTCATGCTCAAAACATTTCAAAGCCTTTGATTGTAGATTCTGGTGCATCACATCATATGATAAGTGATGCACATCTAATGAATAACATAAAACCGGCTGTAGGTAATGTCATTATAGCAAATGGAGATAGTATTCCAATTGATGGAGTAGGAAATCTTAGGTTATTTGGAAAAGATTCAAACGCTTTCTACATGCCTAGGTTTACTTCAAATTTGTTATCCGTAAAGAAAGTTACATCTGATTTGAATTGTTATGCTATATTTGGTCCTAATGATGTACACTTTCAGGATATTGAGACCATGAATCTACTCGGAAAAGGAGTAGCAAAGGAGGAGCTGTATGTTCTTGAAAATAACAAGCCAGACTCCAATTTATTTTGTAGTTTTAGTCTGAATGTTTCTAATGTTAGTAGTTCAATTTGGCATGCAAGGCTAGGTCATCCGCACTCTAGAGCATTAGAACTATTGTTGCCTAGGATTTCTTTCAAAAATGATGAATGTGAAGCTTGTATACTTGGCAAACATTGTAAATCTGTGTTTTCCAAGTCTCCAACTATCTATGAAAAGTGTTTTGATTTAATTCATTCTGATGTTTGGACCTCACCATGTGAATCTAGAGAACATCATAAATACTTTGTCACCTTTATAAATCTGTGGTCAAGAATGATAAGAACAGCCCTATGTGGTCGTGGGCTTTGGAGCCATGTCTTGAAAGGCCAAGATCCAAAAGATGGAGAAGAAGCCATCGGTAATTATGAAGCTAGCGGAATCTGGTAAGGGTTTCTTTACCTCTAAGGCTAAGAGAAACGTGATAATAGATTCTGGAGCAAGTCATAATATGATTTGTGATGCTAAGTTGCTGGAGAATGTAGAACCGCATAAGGGTAGTGTTAGGATAGCAAACGGGAAAGAAGTTCCAATAGAGGGTGTTGGGGACTTAGAGGTGTTTGGGAAGAGAACTAAAGCCCTATATATCCCAGAATTTACTTCAAATTTGCTATCGGTTCATAAGGCAACTAAGGACTTGAATTGTACAGTTGTTTTTGGAGTTAATGGTGTTGAGTTTCAGGATAATGAAACCAAAGATGCGATCGGATCAGGGGGTGTGAAAGATGGTCTGTACATATTGAATAAAAAGGATAAAGAGTTGAAAGCACTTGCGGTCAGTTCGGTTGGATCAAGCCCTTTATGGCATTCTCGCCTTGGTCACCCAAGTCACAAGGTGCTCAGCATGGTCTTGCCCAACCATTCAGTACCCAAGGAGGCGTGTGAAGCATGTATTTTGGGGAAGCATTGTAGGAAAGTGTTTCCAGAATCTACTACTATGTATAAGAAGTCTTTTGAGTTAATACACTCTGATGTATGGTCTGCTCCGTGTACTTCAAGAGATCAATATAAGTACTTTGTTTCCTTCATCGATCAAAAATCAAAGTATACATGGGTAACATTGATGCGCTCTAAGGATCAAGTGCTTGAATCATTTCAGAACTTCTATAACTATGTGCTCAATCAGTATGATACCAAGATTAAGATACTAAGAAGTGATAATGGCGGAGAATACATGAGCATACAGTTTAGGGAGTTTGTGAATGAGAAAGGGATAGTACATCAGACAACTTGCGCCTATACACCTCAACAAAATGGGATAGCAGAGAGGAAGAATAGACATTTGTTAGAAGTGGCTAGGAGCATGATGTTTGATAGGGGAGTTCCTAAGAATCTGTGGGGAGATGCAGTGATGGCGGCAGCTTACTTAATCAACCGCATACCCACTGAAAGCTTGAGTTACAAGTCACCATTTGAAGTTTTGAATGGTGTGAAGCCGAGTATCAGTCACTTGAGAGTCTTTGGGTGTAGATGCTATGTCCTTGTTCCAGAGGCACAAAGAAATAAGTTAGAGCCAAAGAGTATTAAGTGTGTGTTTGTGGGATACTCAAGTACTCAAAAAGGATACAAATGTCTTAACCCAGAGACTAATAGAATGTATGTGTCAAGGGAGGTGCAATTTGAGGAAGAGTATGGTTACTTCGAAAAAAAGAAATGGGAAGACTTAGATGAGATTATGGACTCAAATGCAGAAAGAGATCAAGTTCTAAGAAGCATTTGGGAAAGCATAGATGGCCGGGAGAGTGATGATAAGGAGCAGAGGGGTGAAGAAGAAGTAGAAGAAAGTGAGCAGCTTCCGATAGTTCCGGATACTTTACCATTAGACTCAGAACTGGTAGAAGAAGAGGAGAGTACAAGAGGTGAGGGGGAGATAGAATCTGAAGAAGTGGAAGAAGTGCAAGCTCCTCAGTTAAGAAGAAGCCAAAGGATAAGACACGGACCTGAAAATTGGAAAAATACTAGAGTGTATTACAATGGGATGGCTATGGCTTATCAAGATCACATGGGAACTGATGTTGTGCTTGGGACAAGAGAGGGATGTACTGGGCGTACGGCAGGCTTAGATCCTGATCCTATAGGCGACAGCGTCTCCTTCTTGTCCCTTAAGCATAACACCGCACAAGAAGAGAAGATAGCCATAAGATATCCTATTGAAGAATACTACTCGGTTTCTAATACTCCAGCTGATCATCAGGCATTTCTGAGCACTATTGATAGAAAAGTACCTAATTCTTATGAGGAAGCAAGCATGGACAAGTTATGGGTTGATGCCATGAGGGAAGAGATTGCATCTATGTTGAGAAATAATACTTGGGACTTGACAAAATTGCCCAGCGGGAAGAAACTTGTGGGATGTAGATGGGTGTATACTATCAAATACAAGAGCAATGGTGAAATTGAGAGGTATAAAGCTAGACTAGTGGCAAAAGGATATACACAAGTATATGGTGAAAATTATACTGAAACTTTTGCTCCAGTAGCGAAGTTGCACTCGGTGAGGGTTCTACTATCCATTGCCATTAACTTGTCATGGAATTTGTGGCAAATGGATGTGAGAAACGCTTTCTTACAAGGGGATTTAGAAGAAGAAGTGTTTATGGAACTTCCACAAGGTTATGGAGCAAGTTCAGATCAAGTGTGTAGATTAAAGAAGGCTATATATGGCTTGAAACAATCTCCTAGAGCTTGGTACCAACGGTTAAGCCGGTGCCTGTTGGAGAAAGGGTTTGTAAAATCTGAAGCGGATCACTCTCTCTTTACCAAAAGGAGCAAAAATGGGATAGTTGTGGTGCTTATCTATGTGGATGACATTATTGTTACGGGAAGTGATTGTGAGGAGATGAAACGGACTAAGGAGGATCTAAACTCTACATTTGATATAAAAGACCTAGGAGAGCTCAAATACTTCCTAGGAATTGAGATGAGCAGAGAGGAAAAGGGAATGTTTATATCGCAAAGGAAGTATGTGATTGACTTACTAAAAGAAACTGGGAAGCTTGGGTGTAAACCGGCTAAGACTCCTATTGAAGAAGGTTACCAAGAAGAGAGCAACGTGGAGATATGGTCTGACATCAAGCAGTACCAAAGGTTAGTTGGTAAACTAATATATTTGACCATAACAAGGCCAGATATTTGTTTTGCGGTGAATAAAGTAAGTCAACACATGCAAGCGCCAACAACACACCATTGGGGAATGATTGAAAGGATCTTGAGATATCTAAAAGGGAACCCAGGAAGAGGTATTTGGCTAGAGTGTCATGGAAGAGCAGATGTAGAAGCGTTTTGTGATGCGGATTGGGCTGGGGATAGACAAGATAGGAAGTCTACGACCGGTTATTGTACATTCGTAGGCGGGAATCTTGTCACCTGGAGAAGCAAAAAACAAAAGGTAATCTCTCTATCTAGTGCTGAAGCTGAGTATAGAGCAATGAGAGAAGCCACAAAAGAAATGATATGGCTGAAGGCGCTTCTACATGACTTGGGAGTTCAAGAAGACAAACCAATGACATTGTATTGTGATAACCAAGCGGCAATACACATAGCTTCAAACCCGGTGTTTCATGAAAGGACAAAACACATTGAGGTGGATTGTCATTTCATCCGAGACAAAATTCAGGAGGGAGTTGTGGTTCCCAAGTTTGTGAAGAGTAGAGAACAAATGGCGGATATATTTACCAAGCCTACTTCTTCACGCATATGTGAATACATCCATGGCAAGATCGGCTTAAAGAACCCCTACCAGCCTATCTTGAGGGGGAGTGTTGAGAATATGGATGTGAAGGTGTGTGAACATGAAATAAAGCACCAATGAGTAGCTAAGATCAACTAATACGAAACCAAACAAGAAGTGGAGAAGGAACTGAATTGGTTAGAAGCAGACCAGTTTTTTCTCACTCAGCACAAGTGGAGCAAGTTGCAAAGAGGAGTAGGTGGGAGCAGTTGGGAGAAGCATGGCTCGCCTATACTTGTGTAGAGGTGTTGGTGAGATATTTTTCACTCAATAATTCATGTAAAGCGTGCATATATGTATATGGGATTGTAAGGAAACATAACACACGAAAATATTGAAGTTCTTCTCTAAAAAACTTCTATTCATCATCTTCATTCTCTTCTCTTCTAATCTTCTTCCCTTAAAATCACCTTCATATCCTCTAAAATCTACAGACATCTTCACAAAGGCTACTTCCCTAAATATATGTGAGTATATCCATGACAAGATAGGCTTAAAGGATCCCTACCAGCCTATCTTGAGGGGGAGTGTTGAGAATATGGATGAGAAGGCATACATGGGAAGTAGCAATGTGAGTTCACATAATAACAAAGGCAAGGAGCTGGAGTGCATAGCAAGTATCTGGGAACTTGGCGAATGCTCTAAGACTAAGGGAGAAGTGCCGTATGCAACAAGTAAGGAAAAGAGTGGAGCTGATGATTTAATGAGTGGCAAAACTAGACATTGGGATGTAACTAGAAGGAAGGATTCTTGGTTGAATTCTAAGCAGATCAAAGGGTTGAAAAACCAAGAAGAAGCACATGAGGAGCCATTGGGTAAAGGCAAGCTCCATGCTCCTCACCCAAAGAAGAAACACGCCCAGGCCTTGATCTTAGCATGTTTAACCATTTTAGGAAGTCAAGGGTGTTAGTCTTTTACCCATTGTAAATTCCTGTGTCTTGTTTTCAAATTCTTCTCTTACATGTATGCACATTCAAACCGAGCTCAATTGATAGAATAACAAGAAAAAATATTCCAGAAATCTCTCTCAGCCATCTTCAATCTCATTGAGTTCTTGATATTTTCTAATTCTAGTTTATTCTCCTTAAAATCAACACATACAAGGAGCTCGAAGATGCGAGGAGAGCACCTGAGGGCACCCGAGAGATACCGATAGACCTTAGCGCGAGAACAGTGAGACTAGAAAACTCTTGGGAGCGTCCTTTTTTTGGAGGGCATGAGTTTAGTATCTTCACTATTTCATTGAGGTGAAGACACCCTTAAGCCGTCAAGGTATTGTACTCTTTTTCTCCACCTCGGGATTTTTACACATGGTTTACCGAGGGGGTTTTTTATGAGGCAAGATCTCTTGATGCATCACATTCTTTACCATTGTTTATCTTTCTTGGAAATCCCTATGACGAAACAAGGTAAACAAGGGATGTGATCCTATCTACCAAGATGACATTTAACTAATTAAAGTTTTCTTCTCTTTTCCTAAAAACGGTTTAAGTATGTTTTGGTGTTAAAAGAGGTCCAAATTAGGTGAATGTTAGAATATTTGGACCAAGTTGTAATTAGTATAAGATCAGACCTAGAGGATATGTGAAAAAGCCTCTAAAAACTCGTGTAATGGATTAAACCGCTTTTACACAAAAACTTGAGAAACTTTTTCTCCTTTTTTCTTGAGAGATTCAAGGTTATTCTTCACTCCTCGATTCCTAGCTCAGAGTGGGGTGCGTTGTATCAAGAGATTGTCACTCCTCTTCTGGTTCACGCTTCAACCCACCTTCTATCAATCCCATAGTTAATCCTAGGTCGAGTATCTCCTCGGGTTTAAACCACCTCTTCCGCTTAGTTCCATCCTTTTTACCGAGTAGTTAGATCGAGCATTTCTCTTCTTCTCAAGCCTATTCATACAGTCTATTCCCTAACACGAGCTTGATATCTTAGCTACCGGTGCCACATCATGTTTTGAATGGGGTTTTCCATTCACAACCCTCCTTCATACTTACATGATGGTACCTGCTCTTTAGATCAATCTTGGAGAAGAGTGTTGATGAGGCCCCGACACTAGCTCCAGCATCACTCTGAGAAGAACACGTGGACGAACCCGAGGACTATATTGAAGAAGAGAAGAACTACGAAGCTCCTACCATAGCACTGAGGATTATGAAGAGGAACATCACAAGCGTCTACAGGACAAGATTCAATGCATACATACAAGGCGCTCTAAGATGCGAGGAAAGCACCTGAGGGCACCCGAGAGATTCCGATAGACCTTAGCGCGAGAACAGTGAGACTAGAAAACTCTTGGGAGCGTCCTTTTTTTGGAAGGCATGAGTTTAGTATCTTCACTATTTCGTTGAAGTGAAGACACCCTTAAGCCGTCAAGGTATTGTACTCTTTTTCTCCACCTCGGGATTTTTCCACATGGTTTACCGAGGGGGTTTTTAATGAGGCAAGATCTCTTGATGCATCACATTCTTTACCATTGTTTATCTTTCTTGGAAATCCCTATAACGAAATAAGGTAAACAAGGGAAGTGATCCTATCTACCAAGATGACATTTATCTAATTAAAGTTTTCTTCTCTTTTCCTAAAAACGGATTAAGTATGTTTTGGTGTTAAAAGAGGTCCAACTTAGGTGAATGTTAGAATATTTGGACCAAGTTATAATTAGTATAAGATCAGACCTAGAGGATATGTGAAAAAGCCTCTAAAAACTCGTGTAATGGATTAAACCACTTTTACACAAAAACTTGAGAAACTTTTTCTCCTTTTTTCTTGAGAGATTCAAGGTTATTCTTCACTCCTCGATTCCTAGCTCAGAGTGGGGTGCGTTGTATCAAGAGATTGTCACTCCTCTTGTGGTTCACGCTTCAACCCACCTTCTATCAATCCCATAGTAATCCTAGGTCGAGTATCTCCTCGGGTTTAAACCACCTCTTCCGCTTAGTTCCATCCTTTTTACCGAGTAGTTAGATCTAGCATTTCTCTTCTTCTCAAGCCTATTCATACAGTCTATTCCCTAAGACGAGCTTGATATCTTAGCAACCGGTGCCACATCATGTTTTGAATGGGGTTTTCCATTCACAACCCTCCTTCATACTTACATGATGGTACCTGCTCTTTAGATCAATCTTGGAGAAGAGTGTTAATGAGGCCCCGACACTAGCGCCAGCATCACTCTGAGAAGAACACGTGGACGAACCCGAGGATTAAATTGAGGAAGAGAAGAACTACGAAGCTCCTACCATAGCACTGAGGATTATGAAAAGGAACATCACAAGCGTCTACAAGACAAGATTCAATGCATACATACAAGGAGCTCGAAGATGCGAGGAGAGCACCTGAGGGCACCCAAGAGATACCGATAGACCTTAGCGCGAGAACAGTGAGACTAGAAAACTCTTGGGAGCGTCCTTTTTTGGAGGGCATGAGTTTAGTATCTTCACTATTTCGTTGAGGTGAAGACACCCTTAAGCCGTCAAGGTATTGTACTCTTTTTCTCCACCTCGGGATTTTTACACATGGTTTACCGAGGGGGTTTTTTATGAGGCAAGATCTCTTGATGCATCACATTCTTTACCATTGTTTATCTTTCTTGGAAATCCCTATGACGAAACAAGGTAAACAAGGGATGTGATCCTATCTACTAAGATGACATTTATCTAATTAAAGTTTTCTTCTCTTTTCCTAAAAACGGTTTAAGTATGTTTTGGTGTTAAAAGAGGTCCAAATTAGGTGAATGTTAGAATATTTGGACCAAGTTGTAATTAGTATAAGATCAGACCTAGAGGATATGTGAAAAAGCCTCTAAAAACTTGAGAAACTTTTTCTCCTTTTTTCTTGAGAGATTCAAGGTTATTCTTCACTCCTCGATTCCTAGCTCAGAGTGGGGTGCGTTGTATCAAGAGATTGTCACTCCTCTTCTGGTTCACGCTTCAACCCACCTTCTATCAATCCCATAGTTAATCCTAGGTCGAGTATCTCCTCGGGTTTAAACCACCTCTTCCGCTTAGTTCCATCCTTTTTACCGAGTAGTTAGATCGAGCATTTCTCTTCTTCTCAAGCCTATTCATACAGTCTATTCCCTAAGACGAGCTTGATATCTTAGCTACCGGTGCCACATCATGTTTTGAATGGGGTTTTCCATTCACAACCCTCCTTCATACTTACATGATGGTACCTGCTCTTTAGATCAATCTTGGAGAAGAGTGTTGATGAGGCCCCGACACTAGCTCCAGCATCACTCTGAAAAGAACACGTGGACGAACCCGAGGACTAAATTGAAGAAGAGAAGAACTACGAAGCTCTTACCATAGCACTGAGGATTATAAAGAGGAACATCACAAGCGTCTACAAGACAAGATTCAATGCATACATACAAGGCGCTCTAAGATGCGAGGAAAGCACCTGAGGGCACCCGAGAGATACCGATAGACCTTAGCGCAAGAACAGTGAGACTAGAAAACTCTTGGGAGCGTCCTTTTTTTGGAAGGCATGAGTTTAGTATCTTCACTATTTCGTTGAAGTGAAGACACCCTTAAGCCGTCAAGGTATTGTACTCTTTTTCTCCACCTCGGGATTTTTCCACATGGTTTACCGAGGGGGTTTTTAATGAGGCAAGATCTCTTGATGCATCACATTCTTTACCATTGTTTATCTTTCTTGGAAATCCCTATAACGAAATAAGGTAAACAAGGGAAGTGATCCTATCTACCAAGATGACATTTATCTAATTAAAGTTTTCTTCTCTTTTCCTAAAAACGGATTAAGTATGTTTTGGTGTTAAAAGAGGTCCAACTTAGGTGAATGTTAGAATATTTGGACCAAGTTGTAATTAGTATAAGATCAGACCTAGAGGATATGTGAAAAAGCCTCTAAAAACTCGTGTAATGGATTAAACCGCTTTTACACAAAAACTTGAGAAACTTTTTCTCCTTTTTTCTTGAGAGATTCAAGGTTATTCTTCACTCCTCGATTCCTAGCTCAGAGTGGGGTGCGTTGTATCAAGAGATTGTCACTCCTCTTCTGGTTCACGCTTCAACCCACCTTCTATCAATCCCATAGTTAATCCTAGGTCGAGTATCTCCTCGGGTTTAAACCACCTCTTCCGCTTAGTTCCATCCTTTTTACCGAGTAGTTAGATCGAGCATTTCTCTTCTTCTCAAGCCTATTCATACAGTCTATTCCCTAACACGAGCTTGATATCTTAGCTACCGGTGCCACATCATGTTTTGAATGGGGTTTTCCATTCACAACCTTCCTTCATACTTACATGATGGTACCTGCTCTTTAGATCAATCTTGGAGAAGAGTGTTGATGAGGCCCCGTCACTAGCTCCAGCATCACTCTGAGAAGAACACGTGGACGAACCCGAGGACTAAATTGAGGAAGAGAAGAACTACGAAGCTCCTACCATAGCACTGAGGATTATGAAGAGGAACATCACAAGCGTGTACGAGACAAGATTCAATGCATACATACAAGGAGCTCGAAGATGCGAGGAGAGCACCTGAGGGCACCCGAGAGATACCGATAGACCTTAGCGCGAGAACAGTGAGACTAGAAAACTCTTGGGAGCGTCCTTTTTTGGAAGGCATGAGTTTAGTATCTTCACTATTTCATTGAGGTGAAGACACCTTAAGCCGTCAAGGTATTGTACTCTTTTTCCCCACCTCGGGATTTTTCCACATGGTTTACCGAGGGGGTTTTTAATGAGCCAAGATCTCTTGATGCATCACATTCTTTACCATTGTGTATCTTTCTTAGAAATCCTTATAACGAAATAAGGTAAATAAGGGATGTGATCCTATCTACCAAGATGACATTTATCTAATTAAAGTTTTCTTCTCTTTTCCTGAAAACGTTTTAAGTATGTTTTGGTGTTAAAAGAGGTCCAAATTAGGTGAATGTTAGAATATTTGGACCAAGTTGTAATTAGTATAAGATCAGACCTAGAGGATATGTGAAAAAGCCTCTAAAAACTCGTGTAATGGACTAAACCGCTTTTACACAAAAACTTGAGAAACTTTTTCTCCTTTTTTCTTGAGAGATTCAAGGTTATTCTTCACTCCTCGATTCCTAGCTCAGAGTGGGGTGCGTTGTATCAAGAGATTGTCACTCCTCTTGTGGTTCACGCTTCAACCCACCTTCTATCAATCCCAAAGTTAATCCTAGGTCGAGTATCTCCTCGGGTTTAAACCACCTCTTCCGCTTAGTTCCATCCTTTTTACCGAGTAGTTAGATCGAGCATTTCTCTTCTTCTCAGTCCTATTCATACAGTCTATTCCCTAAGACGAGCTTGATATCTTAGCAACCGGTGCCACATCATGTTTTGAATGGGGTTTTCCATTCACCACCCTCCTTCATACTTAGTTGATGGTACCCGCTCTTTAGATCAATCTTGGAGAAGAGTATTGATGAGGCCCCGGCACTAGCTCAAGCATCACTCTGAGAAGAACACGTGGAGGAACCCGAGGACTAACTTGAGGAAGAGAAGAACTACGAAGCTCCTACCATAGCACTGAGGATTATGAAGAGGAACTTCACAAGCGTCTACAGGACAAGATTCAATGCATACATACAAGGCGCTCTAAGATGCGAGGAAAGCACTTGAGGGCACCCGAGAGATTCCGATAGACCTTAGCGCGAGAACAGTGAGACTAGAAAACTCTTGGGAGCGTCCTTTTTTTGGAAGGCATGAGTTTAGTATCTTCGCTATTTCGTTGAAGTGAAGACACCCTTAAGCCGTCAAGGTATTGTACTCTTTTTCTCCACCTCGGGATTTTTCCACATGGTTTACCGAGGGGGTTTTTAATGAGGCAAGATCTCTTGATGCATCACATTCTTTACCATTGTTTATCTTTCTTGGAAATCCCTATGACGAAACAAGGTAAACAAGGGATGTGATCCTATCTACCAAGATGACATTTAACTAATTAAAGTTTTCTTCTCTTTTCCTAAAAACGGTTTAAGTATGTTTTGGTGTTAAAAGAGGTCCAAATTAGGTGAATGTTAGAATATTTGGACCAAGTTGTAATTAGTATAAGATCAGACCTAGAGGATATGTGAAAAAGCCTCTAAAAACTCGTGTAATGGATTAAACCGCTTTTACACAAAAACTTGAGAAACTTTTTCTCCTTTTTTCTTGAGAGATTCAAGGTTATTCTTCACTCCTCGATTCCTAGCTCAGAGTGGGGTGCGTTGTATCAAGAGATTGTCACTCCTCTTCTGGTTCACGCTTCAACCCACCTTCTATCAATCCCATAGTTAATCCTAGGTCGAGTATCTCCTCGGGTTTAAACCACCTCTTCCGCTTAGTTCCATCCTTTTTACCGAGTAGTTAGATAGAGCATTTCTCTTCTTCTCAAGCCTATTCATACAGTCTATTCCCTAACACGAGCTTGATATCTTAGCTACCGGTGCCACATCATGTTTTGAATGGGGTTTTCCATTCACAACCCTCCTTCATACTTACATGATGGTACCTGCTCTTTAGATCAATCATGGAGAAGAGTGTTGATGAGGCCCCGTCACTAGCTCCAGCATCACTCTGAGAAGAACACGTGGACGAACCCGAGGACTAAATTGAGGAAGAGAAGAACTACGAAGCTCCTACCATAGCACTGAGGATTATGAAGAGGAACATCACAAGCGTGTACGAGACAAGATTCAATGCATACATACAAGGAGCTCGAAGATGCGAGGAGAGCACCTGAGGGCACCCGAGAGATACCGATAGATCTTAGCGCGAGAACAGTGAGACTAGAAAACTCTTGGGAGCGTCCTTTTTTGGAAGGCATGAGTTTAGTATCTTCACTATTTCATTGAGGTGAAGACACCTTAAGCCGTCAAGGTATTGTACTCTTTTTCCCCACCTCGGGATTTTTCCACATGGTTTACCGAGGGGGTTTTTAATGAGCCAAGATCTCTTGATGCATCACATTCTTTACCATTGTGTATCTTTCTTAGAAATCCTTATAACGAAATAAGGTAAACAAGGGATGTGATCCTATCTACCAAGATGACATTTATCTAATTAAAGTTTTCTTCTCTTTTCCTGAAAACGTTTTAAGTATGTTTTGGTGTTAAAAGAGGTCCAAATTAGGTGAATGTTAGAATATTTGGACCAAGTTGTAATTAGTATAAGATCAGACCTAGAGGATATGTGAAAAAGCCTCTAAAAACTCGTGTAATGGATTAAACCGCTTTTACACAAAAACTTGAGAAACTTTTTCTCCTTTTTTCTTGAGAGATTCAAGGTTATTCTTCACTCCTCGATTCCTAGCTCAGAGTGGGGTGCGTTGTATCAAGAGATTGTCACTCCTCTTGTGGTTCACGCTTCAACCCACCTTCTATCAATCCCATAGTAATCCTAGGTCGAGTATCTCCTCGGGTTTAAACCACCTCTTCCGCTTAGTTCCATCCTTTTTACCGAGTAGTTAGATCTAGCATTTCTCTTCTTCTCAAGCCTATTCATACAGTCTATTCCCTAAGACGAGCTTGATATCTTAGCAACCGGTGCCACATCATGTTTTGAATGGGGTTTTCCATTCACAACCCTCCTTCATACTTACATGATGGTACATGCTCTTTAGATCAATCTTGGAGAAGAGTGTTAATGAGGCCCCGACACTAGCGCCAGCATCACTCTGAGAAGAACACGTGGACGAACCCGAGGACTAAATTGAGGAAGAGAAGAACTACGAAGCTCCTACCATAGCACTGAGGATTATGAAAAGGAACATCACAAGCGTCTACAAGACAAGATTCAATGCATACATACAAGGAGCTCGAAGATGCGAGGAGAGCACCTGAGGGCACCCAAGAGATACCGATAGACCTTAGCGCGAGAACAGTGAGACTAGAAAACTCTTGGGAGCGTCCTTTTTTGGAGGGCATGAGTTTAGTATCTTCACTATTTCGTTGAGGTGAAGACACCCTTAAGCCGTCAAGGTATTGTACTCTTTTTCTCCACCTCGGGATTTTTACACATGGTTTACCGAGGGGGTTTTTTATGAGGCAAGATCTCTTGATGCATCACATTCTTTACCATTGTTTATCTTTCTTGGAAATCCCTATGACGAAACAAGGTAAACAAGGGATGTGATCCTATCTACTAAGATGACATTTATCTAATTAAAGTTTTCTTCTCTTTTCCTAAAAACGGTTTAAGTATGTTTTGGTGTTAAAAGAGGTCCAAATTAGGTGAATGTTAGAATATTTGGACCAAGTTGTAATTAGTATAAGATCAGACCTAGAGGATATGTGAAAAAGCCTCTAAAAACTTGAGAAACTTTTTCTCCTTTTTTCTTGAGAGATTCAAGGTTATTCTTCACTCCTCGATTCCTAGCTCAGAGTGGGGTGCGTTGTATCAAGAGATTGTCACTCCTCTTCTGGTTCACGCTTCAACCCACCTTCTATCAATCCCATAGTTAATCCTAGGTCGAGTATCTCCTCGGGTTTAAACCACCTCTTCCGCTTAGTTCCATCCTTTTTACCGAGTAGTTAGATCGAGCATTTCTCTTCTTCTCAAGCCTATTCATACAGTCTATTCCCTAAGACGAGCTTGATATCTTAGCTACCGGTGCCACATCATGTTTTGAATGGGGTTTTCCATTCACAACCCTCCTTCATACTTACATGATGGTACCTGCTCTTTAGATCAATCTTGGAGAAGAGTGTTGATGAGGCCCCGACACTAGCTCCAGCATCACTCTGAAAAGAACACGTGGACGAACCCGAGGACTAAATTGAAGAAGAGAAGAACTACGAAGCTCTTACCATAGCACTGAGGATTATAAAGAGGAACATCACAAGCGTCTACAAGACAAGATTCAATGCATACATACAAGGCGCTCTAAGATGCGAGGAAAGCACCTGAGGGCACCCGAGAGATACCGATAGACCTTAGCGCAAGAACAGTGAGACTAGAAAACTCTTGGGAGCGTCCTTTTTTTGGAAGGCATGAGTTTAGTATCTTCACTATTTCGTTGAAGTGAAGACACCCTTAAGCCGTCAAGGTATTGTACTCTTTTTCTCCACCTCGGGATTTTTCCACATGGTTTACCGAGGGGGTTTTTAATGAGGCAAGATCTCTTGATGCATCACATTCTTTACCATTGTTTATCTTTCTTGGAAATCCCTATAACGAAATAAGGTAAACAAGGGAAGTGATCCTATCTACCAAGATGACATTTATCTAATTAAAGTTTTCTTCTCTTTTCCTAAAAACGGATTAAGTATGTTTTGGTGTTAAAAGAGGTCCAACTTCGGTGAATGTTAGAATATTTGGACCAAGTTGTAATTAGTATAAGATCAGACCTAGAGGATATGTGAAAAAGCCTCTAAAAACTCGTGTAATGGATTAAACCGCTTTTACACAAAAACTTGAGAAACTTTTTCTCCTTTTTTCTTGAGAGATTCAAGGTTATTCTTCACTCCTCGATTCCTAGCTCAGAGTGGGGTGCGTTGAATCAAGAGATTGTCACTCCTCTTGTGGTTCACGCTTCAACCCACCTTCTATCAATCCCATAGTTAATCCTAGGTCGAGTATCTCCTCGGGTTTAAACCACCTCTTCCGCTTAGTTCCATCCTTTTTACCGAGTAGTTAGATCGAGCATTTCTCTTCTTCTCAAGCCTATTCATACAGTCTATTCCCTAACACGAGCTTGATATCTTAGCTACCGGTGCCACATCATGTTTTGAATGGGGTTTTCCATTCACAACCTTCCTTCATACTTACATGATGGTACCTGCTCTTTAGATCAATCTTGGAGAAGAGTGTTGATGAGGCCCCGTCACTAGCTCCAGCATCACTCTGAGAAGAACACGTGGACGAACCCGAGGACTAAATTGAGGAAGAGAAGAACTACGAAGCTCCTACCATAGCACTGAGGATTATGAAGAGGAACATCACAAGCGTGTACGAGACAAGATTCAATGCATACATACAAGGAGCTCGAAGATGCGAGGAGAGCACCTGAGGGCACCCGAGAGATACCGATAGACCTTAGCGCGAGAACAGTGAGACTAGAAAACTCTTGGGAGCGTCCTTTTTTGGAAGGCATGAGTTTAGTATCTTCACTATTTCATTGAGGTGAAGACACCTTAAGCCGTCAAGGTATTGTACTCTTTTTCCCCACCTCGGGATTTTTCCACATGGTTTACCGAGGGGGTTTTTAATGAGCCAAGATCTCTTGATGCATCACATTCTTTACCATTGTGTATCTTTCTTAGAAATCCTTATAACGAAATAAGGTAAATAAGGGATGTGATCCTATCTACCAAGATGACATTTATCTAATTAAAGTTTTCTTCTCTTTTCCTGAAAACGTTTTAAGTATGTTTTGGTGTTAAAAGAGGTCCAAATTAGGTGAATGTTAGAATATTTGGACCAAGTTGTAATTAGTATAAGATCAGACCTAGAGGATATGTGAAAAAGCCTCTAAAAACTCGTGTAATGGACTAAACCGCTTTTACACAAAAACTTGAGAAACTTTTTCTCCTTTTTTCTTGAGAGATTCAAGGTTATTCTTCACTCCTCGATTCCTAGCTCAGAGTGGGGTGCGTTGTATCAAGAGATTGTCACTCCTCTTGTGGTTCACGCTTCAACCCACCTTCTATCAATCCCAAAGTTAATCCTAGGTCGAGTATCTCCTCGGGTTTAAACCACCTCTTCCGCTTAGTTCCATCCTTTTTACCGAGTAGTTAGATCGAGCATTTCTCTTCTTCTCAGTCCTATTCATACAGTCTATTCCCTAAGACGAGCTTGATATCTTAGCAACCGGTGCCACATCATGTTTTGAATGGGGTTTTCCATTCACCACCCTCCTTCATACTTAGTTGATGGTACCCGCTCTTTAGATCAATCTTGGAGAAGAGTATTGATGAGGCCCCGGCACTAGCTCAAGCATCACTCTGAGAAGAACACGTGGAGGAACCCGAGGACTAACTTGAGGAAGAGAAGAACTACGAAGCTCCTACCATAGCACTGAGGATTATGAAGAGGAACTTCACAAGCGTCTACAGGACAAGATTCAATGCATACATACAAGGCGCTCTAAGATGCGAGGAAAGCACTTGAGGGCACCCGAGAGATTCCGATAGACCTTAGCGCGAGAACAGTGAGACTAGAAAACTCTTGGGAGCGTCCTTTTTTTGGAAGGCATGAGTTTAGTATCTTCGCTATTTCGTTGAAGTGAAGACACCCTTAAGCCGTCAAGGTATTGTACTCTTTTTCTCCACCTCGGGATTTTTCCACATGGTTTACCGAGGGGGTTTTTAATGAGGCAAGATCTCTTGATGCATCACATTCTTTACCATTGTTTATCTTTCTTTGAAATCCCTATGACGAAACAAGGTAAACAAGGGATGTGATCCTATCTACCAAGATGACATTTAACTAATTAAAGTTTTCTTCTCTTTTCCTAAAAACGGTTTAAGTATGTTTTGGTGTTAAAAGAGGTCCAAATTAGGTGAATGTTAGAATATTTGGACCAAGTTGTAATTAGTATAAGATCAGACCTAGAGGATATGTGAAAAAGCCTCTAAAAACTCGTGTAATGGATTAAACCGCTTTTACACAAAAACTTGAGAAACTTTTTCTCCTTTTTTCTTGAGAGATTCAAGGTTATTCTTCACTCCTCGATTCCTAGCTCAGAGTGGGGTGCGTTGTATCAAGAGATTGTCACTCCTCTTCTGGTTCACGCTTCAACCCACCTTCTATCAATCCCATAGTTAATCCTAGGTCGAGTATCTCCTCGGGTTTAAACCACCTCTTCCGCTTAGTTCCATCCTTTTTACCGAGTAGTTAGATAGAGCATTTCTCTTCTTCTCAAGCCTATTCATACAGTCTATTCCCTAACACGAGCTTGATATCTTAGCTACCGGTGCCACATCATGTTTTGAATGGGGTTTTCCATTCACAACCCTCCTTCATACTTACATGATGGTACCTGCTCTTTAGATCAATCATGGAGAAGAGTGTTGATGAGGCCCCGTCACTAGCTCCAGCATCACTCTGAGAAGAACACGTGGACGAACCCGAGGACTAAATTGAGGAAGAGAAGAACTACGAAGCTCCTACCATAGCACTGAGGATTATGAAGAGGAACATCACAAGCGTGTACGAGACAAGATTCAATGCATACATACAAGGAGCTCGAAGATGCGAGGAGAGCACCTGAGGGCACCCGAGAGATACCGATAGATCTTAGCGCGAGAACAGTGAGACTAGAAAACTCTTGGGAGCGTCCTTTTTTGGAAGGCATGAGTTTAGTATCTTCACTATTTCATTGAGGTGAAGACACCTTAAGCCGTCAAGGTATTGTACTCTTTTTCCCCACCTCGGGATTTTTCCACATGGTTTACCGAGGGGGTTTTTAATGAGCCAAGATCTCTTGATGCATCACATTCTTTACCATTGTGTATCTTTCTTAGAAATCCTTATAACGAAATAAGGTAAACAAGGGATGTGATCCTATCTACCAAGATGACATTTATCTAATTAAAGTTTTCTTCTCTTTTCCTGAAAACGTTTTAAGTATGTTTTGGTGTTAAAAGAGGTCCAAATTAGGTGAATGTTAGAATATTTGGACCAAGTTGTAATTAGTATAAGATCAGACCTAGAGGATATGTGAAAAAGCCTCTAAAAACTCGTGTAATGGATTAAACCGCTTTTACACAAAAACTTGAGAAACTTTTTCTCCTTTTTTCTTGAGAGATTCAAGGTTATTCTTCACTCCTCGATTCCTAGCTCAGAGTGGGGTGCGTTGTATCAAGAGATTGTCACTCCTCTTGTGGTTCACGCTTCAACCCACCTTCTATCAATCCCAAAGTTAATCCTAGGTCGAGTATCTCCTCGGGTTTAAACCACCTCTTCCGCTTAGTTCCATCCTTTTTACCGAGTAGTTAGATCGAGCATTTCTCTTCTTCTCAGTCCTATTCATACAGTCTATTCCCTAAGACGAGCTTGATATCTTAGCAACCGGTGCCACATCATGTTTTGAATGGGGTTTTCCATTCACCACCCTCCTTCATACTTAGTTGATGGTACCCGCTCTTTAGATCAATCTTGGAGAAGAGTGTTGATGAGGCCCCGGCACTAGCTCAAGCATCACTCTGAGAAGAACACGTGGAGGAACCCGAGGACTAACTTGAGGAAGAGAAGAACTACGAAGCTCCTACCATAGCACTGAGGATTATGAAGAGGAACTTCACAAGCGTCTACAGGACAAGATTCAATGCATACATACAAGGCGCTCTAAGATGCGAGGAAAGCACTTGAGGGCACCCGAGAGATTCCGATAGACCTTAGCGCGAGAACAGTGAGACTAGAAAACTCTTGGGAGCGTCCTTTTTTTGGAAGGCATGAGTTTAGTATCTTCGCTATTTCGTTGAAGTGAAGACACCCTTAAGCCGTCAAGGTATTGTACTCTTTTTCTCCACCTCGGGATTTTTCCACATGGTTTACCGAGGGGGTTTTTAATGAGGCAAGATCTCTTGATGCATCACATTCTTTACCATTGTTTATCTTTCTTGGAAATCCCTATGACGAAACAAGGTAAACAAGGGATGTGATCCTATCTACCAAGATGACATTTAACTAATTAAAGTTTTCTTCTCTTTTCCTAAAAACGGTTTAAGTATGTTTTGGTGTTAAAAGAGGTCCAAATTAGGTGAATGTTAGAATATTTGGACCAAGTTGTAATTAGTATAAGATCAGACCTAGAGGATATGTGAAAAAGCCTCTAAAAACTCGTGTAATGGATTAAACCGCTTTTACACAAAAACTTGAGAAACTTTTTCTCCTTTTTTCTTGAGAGATTCAAGGTTATTCTTCACTCCTCGATTCCTAGCTCAGAGTGGGGTGCGTTGTATCAAGAGATTGTCACTCCTCTTCTGGTTCACGCTTCAACCCACCTTCTATCAATCCCATAGTTAATCCTAGGTCGAGTATCTCCTCGGGTTTAAACCACCTCTTCCGCTTAGTTCCATCCTTTTTACCGAGTAGTTAGATCGAGCATTTCTCTTCTTCTCAAGCCTATTCATACAGTCTATTCCCTAACACGAGCTTGATATCTTAGCTACCGGTGCCACATCATGTTTTGAATGGGGTTTTCCATTCACAACCCTCCTTCATACTTACATGATGGTACCTGCTCTTTAGATCAATCTTGGAGAAGAGTGTTGATGAGGCCCCGACACTAGCTCCAGCATCACTCTGAGAAGAACACGTGGACGAACCCGAGGACTAAATTAAAGAAGAGAAGAACTACGAAGCTCCTACCATAGCACTGAGGATTATGAAGAGGAACATCACAAGCGTCTACAAGACAAGATTCAATGCATACATACAAGGCGCTCTAAGATGCGAGGAAAGCACCTGAGGGCACCCGAGAGATACCGATAGACCTTAGCGCGAGAACAGTGAGACTAGAAAACTCTTGGGAGCGTCCTTTTTTTGGAAGGCATGAGTTTAGTATCTTCACTATTTCGTTGAAGTGAAGACACCCTTAAGCCGTCAAGGTATTGTACTCTTTTTCTCCACCTCGGGATTTTTCCACATGGTTTACCGAGGGGGTTTTTAATGAGGCAAGATCTCTTGATGCATCACATTCTTTACCATTGTTTATCTTTCTTGGAAATCCCTATAACGAAATAAGGTAAACAAGGGAAGTGATCCTATCTACCAAGATGACATTTATCTAATTAAAGTTTTCTTCTCTTTTCCTAAAAACGGATTAAGTATGTTTTGGTGTTAAAAGAGGTCCAACTTAGGTGAATGTTAGAATATTTGGACCAAGTTGTAATTAGTATAAGATCAGACCTAGAGGATATGTGAAAAAGCCTCTAAAAACTCGTGTAATGGATTAAACCGCTTTTACACAAAAACTTGAGAAACTTTTTCTCCTTTTTTCTTGAGAGATTCAAGGTTATTCTTCACTCCTCGATTCCTAGCTCAGAGTGGGGTGCGTTGTATCAACAGATTGTCACTCCTCTTGTGGTTCACGCTTCAACCCACCTTCTATCAATCCCATAGTAATCCTAGGTCGAGTATCTCCTCGGGTTTAAACCACCTCTTCCGCTTAGTTCCATCCTTTTTACCGAGTAGTTAGATCTAGCATTTCTCTTCTTCTCAAGCCTATTCATACAGTCTATTCCCTAAGACGAGCTTGATATCTTAGCAACCGGTGCCACATCATGTTTTGAATGGGGTTTTCCATTCACAACCCTCCTTCATACTTACATGATGGTACCTGCTCTTTAGATCAATCTTGGAGAAGAGTGTTAATGAGGCCCCGACACTAGCGCCAGCATCACTCTGAGAAGAACACGTGGACGAACCCGAGGACTAAATTGAGGAAGAGAAGAACTACGAAGCTCCTACCATAGCACTGAGAATTATGAAAAGGAACATCACAAGCGTCTACAAGACAAGATTCAATGCATACATACAAGGAGCTCGAAGATGCGAGGAGAGCACCTGAGGGCACCCGAGAGATACCGATAGACCTTAGCGCGAGAACAGTGAGACTAGAAAACTCTTGGGAGCGTCCTTTTTTGGAGGGCATGAGTTTAGTATCTTCACTATTTCGTTGAGGTGAAGACACCCTTAAGCCGTCAAGGTATTGTACTCTTTTTCTCCACCTCGGGATTTTTACACATGGTTTACCGAGGGGGTTTTTTATGAGGCAAGATCTCTTGATGCATCACATTCTTTACCATTGTTTATCTTTCTTGGAAATCCCTATGACGAAACAAGGTAAACAAGGGATGTGATCCTATCTACTAAGATGACATTTATCTAATTAAAGTTTTCTTCTCTTTTCCTAAAAACGGTTTAAGTATGTTTTGGTGTTAAAAGAGGTCCAAATTAGGTGAATGTTAGAATATTTGGACCAAGTTGTAATTAGTATAAGATCAGACCTAGAGGATATGTGAAAAAGCCTCTAAAAACTTGAGAAACTTTTTCTCCTTTTTTCTTGAGAGATTCAAGGTTATTCTTCACTCCTCGATTCCTAGCTCAGAGTGGGGTGCGTTGTATCAAGAGATTGTCACTCCTCTTCTGGTTCACGCTTCAACCCACCTTCTATCAATCCCATAGTTAATCCTAGGTCGAGTATCTCCTCGGGTTTAAACCACCTCTTCCGCTTAGTTCCATCCTTTTTACCGAGTAGTTAGATCGAGCATTTCTCTTCTTCTCAAGCCTATTCATACAGTCTATTCCCTAAGACGAGCTTGATATCTTAGCTACCGGTGCCACATCATGTTTTGAATGGGGTTTTCCATTCACAACCCTCCTTCATACTTACATGATGGTACCTGCTCTTTAGATCAATCTTGGAGAAGAGTGTTGATGAGGCCCCGACACTAGCTCCAGCATCACTCTGAGAAGAACACGTGGACGAACCCGAGGACTAAATTGAAGAAGAGAAGAACTACGAAGCTCCTACCATAGCACTGAGGATTATGAAGAGGAACATCACAAGCGTCTACAAGACAAGATTCAATGCATACATACAAGGCACTCTAAGATGCGAGGAAAGCACCTGAGGGCACCCGAGAGATACCGATAGACCTTAGCGCCAGAACAGTGAGACTAGAAAACTCTTGGGAGCGTCCTTTTTTTGGAAGGCATGAGTTTAGTATCTTCACTATTTCGTTGAAGTGAAGACACCCTTAAGCCGTCAAGGTATTGTACTCTTTTTCTCCACCTCGGGATTTTTCCACATGGTTTACCGAGGGGGTTTTTAATGAGGCAAGATCTCTTGATGCATCACATTCTTTACCATTGTTTATCTTTCTTGGAAATCCCTATAACGAAATAAGGTAAACAAGGGAAGTGATCCTATCTACCAAGATGACATTTATCTAAATAAAGTTTTCTTCTCTTTTCCTAAAAACGGATTAAGTATGTTTTGATGTTAAAAGAGGTCCAACTTAGGTGAATGTTAGAATATTTGGACCAAGTTGTAATTAGTATAAGATCAGACCTAGAGGATATGTGAAAAAGCCTCTAAAAACTCGTGTAATGGATTACACCGCTTTTACACAAAAACTTGAGAAACTTTTTCTCCTTTTTTCTTGAGAGATTCAAGGTTATTCTTCACTCCTCGATTCCTAGCTCAGAGTGGGGTGCGTTGTATCAACAGATTGTCACTCCTCTTGTGGTTCACGCTTCAACCCACCTTCTATCAATCCCATAGTAATCCTAGGTCGAGTATCTCCTCGGGTTTAAACCACCTCTTCCGCTTAGTTCCATCCTTTTTACCGAGTAGTTAGATCTAGCATTTCTCTTCTTCTCAAGCCTATTCATACAGTCTATTCCCTAAGACGAGCTTGATATCTTAGCAACCGGTGCCACATCATGTTTTGAATGGGGTTTTCCATTCACAACCCTCCTTCATACTTACATGATGGTACCTGCTCTTTAGATCAATCTTGGAGAAGAGTGTTAATGAGGCCCCGACACTAGCGCCAGCATCACTCTGAGAAGAACACGTGGACGAACCCGAGGACTAAATTGAGGAAGAGAAGAACTACGAAGCTCCTACCATAGCACTGAGGATTATGAAAAGGAACATCACAAGCGTCTACAAGACAAGATTCAATGCATACATACAAGGAGCTCGAAGATGCGAGGAGAGCACCTGAGGGCACCCGAGAGATACCGATAGACCTTAGCGCGAGAACAGTGAGACTAGAAAACTCTTGGGAGCGTCCTTTTTTGGAGGGCATGAGTTTAGTATCTTCACTATTTCGTTGAGGTGAAGATACCCTTAAGCCGTCAAGGTATTGTACTCTTTTTCTCCACCTCGGGATTTTTACACATGGTTTACCGAGGGGGTTTTTTATGAGGCAAGATCTCTTGATGCATCACATTCTTTACCATTGTTTATCTTTCTTGGAAATCCCTATGACGAAACAAGGTAAACAAGGGATGTGATCCTATCTACTAAGATGACATTTATCTAATTAAAGTTTTCTTCTCTTTTCCTAAAAACGGTTT
The DNA here is from genome assembly GCA_963922655.1 of Cardamine chenopodiifolia. Taxonomy (NCBI): domain Eukaryota; kingdom Viridiplantae; phylum Streptophyta; class Magnoliopsida; order Brassicales; family Brassicaceae; genus Cardamine; species Cardamine chenopodiifolia. The sequence goes on along the minus strand of OZ000476.1, from coordinate 7,663,302 downwards.
AAGTAAGTTTTGGTGTTAAAAGAGGTCCAAATTAGGTGAATGTTAGAATATTTGGACCAAGTTGTAATTAGTATAAGATCAGACCTAGAGGATATGTGAAAAAGCCTCTAAAAACTTGAGAAACTTTTTCTCCTTTTTTCTTGAGAGATTCAAGGTTATTCTTCACTCCTCGATTCCTAGCTCAGAGTGGGGTGCGTTGTATCAAGAGATTGTCACTCCTCTTCTGGTTCACGCTTCAACCCACCTTCTATCAATCCCATAGTTAATCCTAGGTCGAGTATCTCCTCGGGTTTAAACCACCTCTTCCGCTTAGTTCCATCCTTTTTACCGAGTAGTTAGATCGAGCATTTCTCTTCTTCTCAAGCCTATTCATACAGTCTATTCCCTAAGACGAGCTTGATATCTTAGCTACCGGTGCCACATCATGTTTTGAATGGGGTTTTCCATTCACAACCCTCCTTCATACTTACATGATGGTACCTGCTCTTTAGATCAATCTTGGAGAAGAGTGTTGATGAGGCCCCGACACTAGCTCCAGCATCACTCTGAGAAGAACACGTGGACGAACCCGAGGACTAAATTGAAGAAGAGAAGAACTACGAAGCTCCTACCATAGCACTGAGGATTATGAAGAGGAACATCACAAGCGTCTACAAGACAAGATTCAATGCATACATACAAGGCACTCTAAGATGCGAGGAAAGCACCTGAGGGCATCCGAGAGATACCGATAGACCTTAGCGCCAGAACAGTGAGACTAGAAAACTCTTGGGAGCGTCCTTTTTTTGGAAGGCATGAGTTTAGTATCTTCACTATTTCGTTGAAGTGAAGACACCCTTAAGCCGTCAAGGTATTGTACTCTTTTTCTCCACCTCGGGATTTTTCCACATGGTTTACCGAGGGGGTTTTTAATGAGGCAAGATCTCTTGATGCATCACATTCTTTACCATTGTTTATCTTTCTTGGAAATCCCTATAACGAAATAAGGTAAACAAGGGAAGTGATCCTATCTACCAAGATGACATTTATCTAATTAAAGTTTTCTTCTCTTTTCCTAAAAACGGATTAAGTATGTTTTGGTGTTAAAAGAGGTCCAACTTCGGTGAATGTTAGAATATTTGGACCAAGTTGTAATTAGTATAAGATCAGACCTAGAGGATATGTGAAAAAGCCTCTAAAAACTCGTGTAATGGATTAAACCGCTTTTACACAAAAACTTGAGAAACTTTTTCTCCTTTTTTCTTGAGAGATTCAAGGTTATTCTTCACTCCTCGATTCCTAGCTCAGAGTGGGGTGCGTTGTATCAAGAGATTGTCACTCCTCTTGTGGTTCACGCTTCAACCCACCTTCTATCAATCCGATAGTTAATCCTAGGTCGAGTATCTCCTCGGGTTTAGACCAACTCTTCCGCTTAGTTCCATCCTTTTTACCGAGTAGTTAGATCGAGCATTTCTCTTCTTCTCAAGCCTATTCATACAGTCTATTCCCTAAGACGAGCTTGATATCTTAGCAACCGGTGCCACATCATGTTTTGAATGGGGTTTTCCATTCACAACCCTCCTTCATACTTACATGATGGTACCTGCTCTTTAGATCAATCTTGGAGAAGAGTGTTGATGAGGCCCCGACACTAGCTCCAGCATCACTCTGAGAAGAACACGTGGACGAACCCGAGGACTAAATTGAAGAAGAGAAGAACTACGAAGCTCCTACCATAGCACTGAGGATTATGAAGAGGAACATCACAAGCGTCTACAAGACAAGATTCAATGCATACATACAAGGCGCTCTAAGATGCGAGGAAAGCACCTGAGGGCACCCGAGAGATACCGATAGACCTTAGCGCGAGAACAGTGAGACTAGAAAACTCTTGGGAGCGTCCTTTTTTTGGAGGGCATGAGTTTAGTATCTTCACTATTTCGTTGAAGTGAAGACACCCTTAAGCCGTCAAGGTATTGTACTCTTTTTCTCCACCTCGGGATTTTTCCACATGGTTTACCGAGGGGGTTTTTAATGAGGCAAGATCTCTTGATGCATCACATTCTTTACCATTGTTTATCTTTCTTGGAAATCCCTATAACGAAATAAGGTAAACAAGGGAAGTGATCCTATCAACCAAGATGACATTTATCTAATTAAAGTTTTCTTCTCTTTTCCTAAAAACGGATTAAGTATGTTTTGGTGTTAAAAGGGGTCCAACTTCGGTGAATGTTAGAATATTTGGACCAAGTTGTAATTAGTATAAGATCAGACCTAGAGGATATGTGAAAAAGCCTCTAAAAACTCGTGTAATGGATTAAACCGCTTTTACACAAAAACTTGAGAAACTTTTTCTCCTTTTTTCTTGAGAGATTCAAGGTTATTCTTCACTCCTCGATTCCTAGCTCAGAGTGGGGTGCGTTGTATCAAGAGATTGTCACTCCTCTTGTGGTTCACGCTTCAACCCACCTTCTATCAATCCCAAAGTTAATCCTAGGTCGAGTATCTCCTCGGGTTTAAACCACCTCTTCCGCTTAGTTCCATCCTTTTTACCGAGTAGTTAGATCTAGCATTTCTCTTCTTCTCAGTCCTATTCATACAGTCTATTCCCTAAGACGAGCTTGATATCTTAGCAACCGGTGCCACATCATCTTTTGAATGGGGTTTTCCATTCACCACCCTCCTTCATACTTACTTGATGGTACCCGCTCTTTAGATCAATCTTGGAGAAGAGTGTTGATGAGGCCCCGACACTAGCGCCAGCATCACTCTGAGAAGAACACGTGGACGAACTAGGGGACTAAATTGAGGAAGAGAAGAACTACGAAGCTCCTACCATAGCACTGAGGATTATGAAGAGGAACAAGCGTCTACAAGACAAGATTCAATGCATACATACAAGGAGCTCGAAGATGCGAGGAGAGCACCTGAGGGCACCCGAGAGATACCGATAGACCTTAGCGCGAGAACAGTGAGACTAGAAAACTCTTGGGAGCGTCCTTTTTTTGGAAGGCATTAGTTTAGTATCTTCACTATTTCATTGAGGTGAAAAAACCTTAAGCCGTCAAGGTATTGTACTCTTTTTCTCCACCTCGGGATTTTTCCACATGGTTTACCGAGGGGGTTTTTAATGAGGCAAGATCTCTTGATGCATCACATTCTTTACCATTGTGTATCTTTCTTAGAAATCCTTATAACGAAATAAGGTAAACAAGGGATGTGATCCTATCTACCAAGATGATATTTATCTAATTAAAGTTTTCTTCTCTTTTCCTGAAAACGTTTTAAGTATGTTTTGGTGTTAAAAGAGGTCCAAATTAGGTGAATGTTAGAATATTTGGACCAAGTTGTAATTAGTATAAGATCAGACCTAGAGGATATGTGAAAAAGCCTCTAAAAACTCGTGTAATGGATTAAACCGCTTTTACACAAAAATTTGAGAAACTTTTTCTCCTTTTTTCTTGAGAGATTCAAGGTTATTCTTCACTCCTCGATTCCTAGCTCAGAGTGGGGTGCGTTGTATCAAGACATTGTCACTCCTCTTCTGGTTCACGCTTCAACCCACCTTCTATCAATCCCATAGTTAATCCTAGGTCGAGTATCTCCTCGGGTTTAAACCACCTCTTCCGCTTAGTTCCATCCTTTTTACCGAGTAGTTAGATCGAGCATTTCTCTTCTTCTCAGTCCTATTCATACAGTCTATTCCCTAAGACGAGCTTGATATCTTAGCAACCGGTGCCACATCATGTTTTGAATGGGGTTTTCCATTCACCACCCTCCTTCATACTTACTTGATGGTACCCGCTCTTTAGATCAATCTTGGAGAAGAGTGTTGATGAGGCCCCGGCACTAGCTCAAGCATCACTCTGAGAAGAACACGTGGAGGAACCCGAGGACTAACTTGAGGAAGAGAAGAACTACGAAGCTCCTACCATAGCACTGAGGATTATGAAGAGGAACTTCACAAGCGTCTACAGGACAAGATTCAATGCATACATACAAGGCGCTCTAAGATGCGAGGAAAGCACCTGAGGGCACCCGAGAGATACCGATAGACCTTAGCGCGAGAACAGTGAGACTAGAAAACTCTTGGGAGCGTCCTTTTTTTGGAAGGCATGAGTTTAGTATCTTCACTATTTCGTTGAAGTGAAGACACCCTTAGGTCGTCAAGGTATTGTACTCTTTTTCTCCACCTCGGGATTTTTCCACATGGTTTACCGAGGGGGTTTTTAATGAGGCAAGATCTCTTGATGCATCACATTCTTTACCATTGTTTATATTTCTTGGAAATCCCTAATACGAAATAAGGTAAAAAAGGGATGTGATCCTATCTACCAAGATGACATTTATCTAATTAAAGTTTTCTTCTCCTTTCCTAAAAACGGTTTAAGTATGTTTTGGTGTTAAAAGAGGTCCAAATTAGGTGAATGTTAGAATATTTGGACCAAGTTGTAATTAGTATAAGATCAGACCTAGAGTATATGTGAAAAAGCCTCTAAAAACTCGTGTAATGGATTAAACCGCTTTTACACAAAAACTTGAGAAACTTTTTCTCCTTTTTTCTTGAGAGATTAAAGGTTATTCTTCACTCCTCGATTCCTAGCTCAGAGTGGGGTGCGTTGTATCAAAAGATTGTCACTCCTCTTGTGGTTCACGCTTCAACCCACCTTCTATCAATCCCAAAGTTAATCCTAGGTCGAGTATCTCCTCGGGTTTAAACCACCTCTTCCGCTTAGTTCCATCCTTTTTACCGAGTAGTTAGATCGAGCATTTCTCTTCTTCTCAGTCCTATTCATACAGTCTATTCCCTAAGACGAGCTTGATATCTTAGCAACCGGTGCCACATCATGTTTTGAATGGGGTTTTCCATTCACAACCCTCCTTCATACTTACATGATGGTACCTGCTCTTTAGATCAATCTTGGAGAAGAGTGTTGATGAGGCCCCGGCACTAGCTCAAGCATCACTCTGAGAAGAACACGTGGAGGAACCCGAGGACTAACTTGAGGAAGAGAAGAACTACGAAGCTCCTACCATAGCACTGAGGATTATGAAGAGGAACTTCACAAGCGTCTACAGGACAAGATTCAATGCATACATACAAGGCGCTCTAAGATGCGAGGAAAGCACCTGAGGGCACCCGAGAGATACCGATAGACCTTAGAGCGAGAACAGTGAGACTAGAAAACTCTTGGGAGCGTCCTTTTTTTGGAAGGCATGAGTTTAGTATCTTCACTATTTCGTTGAAGTGAAGACACCCTTAGGTCGTCAAGGTATTGTACTCTTTTTCTCCACCTCGGGATTTTTCCACATGGTTTACCGAGGGGGTTTTTAATGAGGCAAGATCTCTTGATGCATCACATTCTTTACCATTGTTTATCTTTCTTAGAAATCCCTATAATGAAATAAGGTAAACAAGGGATGTGATCCTATCTACCAAGATGACATTTATCTAATTAAAGTTTTCTTCTCTTTTCCTGAAAACGTTTTAAGTATGTTTTGGTGTTAAAAGAGGTCCAAATTAGGTGAATGTTAGAATATTTGGACCAAGTTGTAATTAGTATAAGATCAGACCTAGAGTATATGTGAAAAAGCCTGTAAAAACTCGTGTAATGGATTAAACCGCTTTTACACAAAAACTTGAGAAACTTTTTCTCCTTTTTTCTTGAGAGATTCAAGGTTATTCTTCACTCCTCGATTCCTAGCTCAGAGTGGGGTGCGTTGTATCAAGAGATTGTCACTCCTCTTGTGGTTCACGCTTCAACCCACCTTCTATCAATCGCATAGTTAATCCTAGGTCGAGTATCTCCTCGGGTTTAAACCACCTCTTCCGCTTAGTTCCATCCTTTTTACCGAGTAGTTAGATCGAGCATTTCTCTTCTTCTCAAGCCTATTCATACAGTCTATTCCCTAAGACGAGCTTGATATCTTAGCAACCGGTGCCACATCATGTTTTGAATGGGGTTTTCCATTCACAACCCTCCTTCATACTTACATGATGGTACCTGCTCTTTAGATCAATCTTGGAGAAGAGTGGTAATGAGGCCCCGACACTAGCTCCAGCATCACTCTGAGAAGAACACGTGGACGAACCCGAGGACTAAATTGAGGAAGAGAAGAACTACGAAGCTCCTACCATAGCACTGAGGATTATGAAAAGGAACATCCCAAGCGTCTACAAGACAAGATTCAATGCATACATACAAGGAGCTCGAAGATGCGAGGAGAGCACCTGAGGGCACCCGAGAGATACCGATAGACCTTAGCGCGAGAACAGTGAGACTAGAAAACTCTTGGGAGCGTCCTTTTTTTGGAAGGCATGAGTTTAGTATCTTCACTATTTCATTGAGGTGAAGACACCTTAAGCCGTCAAGGTATTGTACTCTTTTTCTCCACCTCGGGATTTTTCCACATGGTTTACCGAGGGGGTTTTTAATGAGGCAAGATCTCTTGATGCATCACATTCTTTACCATTGTTTATCTTTCTTGGAAATCCCTATAACGAAATAAGGTAAACAAGGGATATGATCCTATCTACCAAGATGACATTTATCTAATTAAAGTTTTCTTCTCCTTTCCTAAAAACGGTTTAAGTATGTTTTGGTGTTAAAAGAGGTCCAAATTAGGTGAATGTTAGAATATTTGGACCAAGTTGTAATTAGTATAAGAACAGACCTAGAGGATATGTGAAAAAGCCTCTAAAAACTCGTGTAATGGATTAAACCGCTTTTACACAAAAACTTGAGAAACTTTTTCTCCTTTTTTCTTGAGAGATTCAAGGTTATTCTTCACTCCTCAATTCCTAGCTCAGAGTGGGGTGCGTTGTATCAAAAGATTGTCACTCCTCTTGTGGTTAACGCTTCAACCCACCTTCTATCAATCCCAAAGTTAATCCTAGGTCGAGTATCTCCTCGGGTTTAAACCACCTCTTCCGCTTAGTTCCATCCTTTTTACCGAGTAGTTAGATCGAGCATTTCTCTTCTTCTCAGTCCTATTCATACAGTCTATTCCCTACGACGAGCTTGATATCTTAGCAACCGGTGCCACATCATGTTTTGAATGGGGTTTTCCATTCACAACCCTCCTTCATACTTACATGATGGTACCTGCTCTTTAGATCAATCTTGGAGAAGAGTGGTAATGAGGCCCCGACACTAGCGCCAGCATCACTCTGAGAAGAACACGTGGACGAACTCGGGGACTAAATTGAGGAAGAGAAGAACTACGAAGCTCCTACCATAGCACTGAGGATTATGAAGAGGAACAAGCGTCTACAAGACAAGATTCAATGCATACATACAAGGAGCTCGAAGATGCGAGGAGAGCACCTGAGGGCATCCGAGAGATACAGATAGACTTTAGCGCGAGAACAGTGAGACTAGAAAACTCTTGGGAGCGTCCTTTTTTTGGAAGGCATGAGTTTAGTATCTTCACTATTTCATTGAGGTGAAGACACCTTAAGCCGTCAAGGTATTGTACTCTTTTTCTCCACCTCGGGATTTTTCCACATGGTTTACCGAGGGGGTTTTTAATGAGGCAAGATCTCTTGATGCATCACATTCTTTACCATTGTTTATCTTTCTTGGAAATCCCTATAACGAAATAAGGTAAACAAGGGATGTGATCCTATCTACCAAGATGACATTTATCTAATTAAAGTTTTCTTCTCCTTTCCTAAAAACGGTTGAAGTATGTTTTGGTGTTAAAAGAGGTCCAAATTAGGTGAATGTTAGAATATTTGGACCAAGTTGTAATTAGTATAAGAACAGACCTAGAGGATATGTGAAAAAGCCTCTAAAAACTCGTATAATGGATTAAACCGCTTTTACACAAAAACTTGAGAAACTTTTTCTCCTTTTTTCTTGAGAGATTCAAGGTTATTCTTCACTCCTCGATTCCTAGCTCAGAGTGGGGTGCGTTGTATCAAGAGATTGTCACTCCTCTTGTGGTTCACGCTTCAACCCACCTTCTATCAATCCCATAGTTAATCCTAGGTCGAGTATCTCCTCGGGTTTAAACCACCTCTTCCGCTTAGTTCCATCTTTTTTACCGAGAAGTTAGATCGAGCATTTCACTTCTTCTCAGTCCTATTCATACAGTCTATTCCCTAAGACGAGCTTGATATCCTAGCAACCGGTGCCACATCATCTTTTGAATGGGGTTTTCCATTCACCACCCTCCTTCATACTTACTTGATGGTACCCGCTCTTTAGATCAATCTTGGAGAAGAGTGTTGATGAGGCCCCGACACTAGCGCCAGCATCACTCTGAGAAGAACACGTGGACGAACTAGGGGACTAAATTGAGGAAGAGAAGAACTACGAAGCTCCTACCATAGCACTGAGGATTATGAAGAGGAACAAGCGTCTACAAGACAAGATTCAATGCATACATACAAGGAGCTCGAAGATGCGAGGAGAGCACCTGAGGGCACCCGAGAGATACCGATAGACCTTAGCGCGAGAACAATGAGACTAGAAAACTCTTGGGAGCGTCCTTTTTTTGGAAGGCATGAGTTTAGTATCTTCACTATTTCATTGAGGTGAAGACACCTTAAGCCGTCAAGGTATTGTACTCTTTTTCTCCACCTCGGGATTTTTCCACATGGTTTACCGAGGGGGTTTTTAATGAGGCAAGATCTCTTGATGCATCACATTCTTTACCATTGTTTATCTTTCTTAGAAATCCCTATAACGAAATAAGGTAAACAAGGGATGTGATCCTATCTACCAAGATGACATTTATCTAATTAAAGTTTTCTTCTCTTTTCCTGAAAACGTTTTAAGTATGTTTTGGTGTTAAAAGAGGTCCAAATTAGGTGAATTTTAGAATATTTGGACCAAGTTGTAATTAGTATAAGATCAGACCTAGAGGATATGTGAAAAAGTCTCTAAAAACTCGTGTAATGGATTAAACCGCTTTTACACAAAAATTTGAGAAACTTTTTCTCCTTTTTTCTTGAGAGATTAAAGGTTATTCTTCACTCCTCGATTCCTAGCTCAGAGTGGGGTGCGTTGTATCAAGAGATTGTCACTCCTCTTGTGGTTCACGCTTCAACCCACCTTCTATCAATCCCAAAGTTAATCCTAGGTCGAGTATCACCTCGGGTTTAAACCACCTCTTCCGCTTAGTTCCATCCTTTCTACCGAGTAGTTAGATCGAGCATTTCTCTTCTTCTCAGTCCTATTCATACAGTCTATTCCCTAAGACGAGCTTGATATCTTAGCAACCGGTGCCACATCATGTTTTGAATGGGGTTTTCCATTCACCACCCTCCTTCATACTTACTTGATGGTACCCGCTCTTTAGATCAATCTTGGAGAAGAGTGTTGATGAGGCCCCGGCACTAGCTCAAGCATCACTCTAAGAAGAACACGTGGAGGAACCCGAGGACTAACTTGAGGAAGAGAAGAACTACGAAGCTCCTACCATAGCACTGAGGATTATGAAGAGGAACTTCACAAGCGTCTACAGGACAAGATTCAATGCATACATACAAGGCGCTCTAAGATGCGAGGAAAGCACCTGAGGGCACCCGAGAGATACCGATAGACCTTAGCGCGAGAACAGTGAGACTAGAAAACTCTTGGGAGCGTCCTTTTTTTGGAAGGCATGAGTTTAGTATCTTCACTATTTCGTTGAAGTGAAGACACCCTTAGGCCGTCAAGGTATTGTACTCTTTTTTTCCACCTCGGGGTTTTTCCACATGGTGTACCGAGGGGGTTTTTAATGAGGCAAGATCTCTTGATGCATCACATTCTTTACCATTGTTTATCTTTCTTGGAAATCCCTATAACGAAATAAAGTAAACAAGGGATGTGATCCTATCTACCAAGATGACATTTATCTAATTAAAGTTTTCTTCTCCTTTCCTAAAAATGGTTTAAGTATGTTTTGGTGTTAAAAGAGGTCCAAATTAGGTGAATGTTAGAATATTTGGACCAAGTTGTAATTAGTATAAGAACAGACCTAGAGGATATGTGAAAAAGCCTCTAAAAACTCGTGTAATGGATTAAACCGCTTTTACACAAAAACTTGAGAAACTTTTTCTCCTTTTTTCTTGAGAGATTCAAGGTTATTCTTCACTCCTCGATTCCTAGCTCAGAGTGGGGTGCGTTGTATCAAGACATTGTCACTCCTCTTGTGGTTCACGCTTCAACCCACCTTCTATCAATCCCATAGTTAATCCTAGGTCGAGTATCTCCTCGGGTTTAAACCACCTCTTCCGCTTAGTTCCATCCTTTTTACCGAGTAGTTAGATCGAGCATTTCTCTTCTTCCCAGTCCTATTCATACAGTCTATTCCCTAAGACGAGCTTGATATCTTAGCAACCGGTGCCACATCATGTTTTGAATGGGGTTTTCCATTCACCACCCTCCTTCATACTTACTTGATGGTACCCGCTCTTTAGATCAATCTTGGAGAAGAGTGTTGATGAGGCCCCGACACTAGCGCCAGCATCACTCTGAGAAGAACACGTGGACGAACTAGGGGACTAAATTGAGGAAGAGAAGAACTACGAAGCTCCTACCATAGCACTGAGGATTATGAAGAGGAACAAGCGTCTACAAGACAAGATTCAATGCATACATACAATGAGCTCGAAGATGCGAGGAGAGCACCTGAGGGCACCCGAGAGATACCGATAGACCTTAGCGCGAGAACAGTGAGACTAGAAAACTCTTGGGAGCGTCCTTTTTTTGGAAGGCATGAGTTTAGTATCTTCACTATTTCATTGAGGTGAAGACACCTTAAGCCGTCAAGGTATTGTACTCTTTTTCTCCACCTCGGGATTTTTCCACGTGGTTTACCGAGGGGGTTTTTAATGAGGCAAGATCTCTTGATGCATCACATTCTTTACCATTGTTTATCTTTCTTAGAAATCCCTATAATGAAATAAGGTAAACAAGGGATGTGATCCTATCTACCAAGATGACATTTATCTAATTAAAGTTTTCTTCTCTTTTCCTGAAAACGTTTTAAGTATGTTTTGGTGTTAAAAGAGGTCCAAATTAGGTGAATGTTAGAATATTTGGACCAAGTTGTAATTAGTATAAGATCAGACCTAGAGTATATGTGAAAAAGCCTGTAAAAACTCGTGTAATGGATTAAACCGCTTTTACACAAAAACTTGAGAAACTTTTTCTCCTTTTTTCTTGAGAGATTCAAGGTTATTCTTCACTCCTCGATTCCTAGCTCAGAGTGGGGTGCGTTGTATCAAGAGATTGTCACTCCTCTTGTGGTTCACGCTTCAACCCACCTTCTATCAATCGCATAGTTAATCCTAGGTCGAGTATCTCCTCGGGTTTAAACCACCTCTTCCGCTTAGTTCCATCCTTTTTACCGAGTAGTTAGATCGAGCATTTCTCTTCTTCTCAAGCCTATTCATACAGTCTATTCCCTAAGACGAGCTTGATATCTTAGCAACCGGTGCCACATCATGTTTTGAATGGGGTTTTCCATTCACAACCCTCCTTCATACTTACATGATGGTACCTGCTCTTTAGATCAATCTTGGAGAAGAGTGGTAATGAGGCCCCGACACTAGCTCCAGCATCACTCTGAGAAGAACACGTGGACGAACCCGAGGACTAAATTGAGGAAGAGAAGAACTACGAAGCTCCTACCATAGCACTGAGGATTATGAAAAGGAACATCCCAAGCGTCTACAAGACAAGATTCAATGCATACATACAAGGAGCTCGAAGATGCGAGGAGAGCACCTGAGGGCACCCGAGAGATACCGATAGACCTTAGCGCGAGAACAGTGAGACTAGAAAACTCTTGGGAGCGTCCTTTTTTTGGAAGGCATGAGTTTAGTATCTTCACTATTTCATTGAGGTGAAGACACCTTAAGCCGTCAAGGTATTGTACTCTTTTTCTCCACCTCGGGATTTTTCCACATGGTTTACCGAGGGGGTTTTTAATGAGGCAAGATCTCTTGATGCATCACATTCTTTACCATTGTTTATCTTTCTTGGAAATCCCTATAACGAAATAAGGTAAACAAGGGATATGATCCTATCTACCAAGATGACATTTATCTAATTAAAGTTTTCTTCTCCTTTCCTAAAAACGGTTTAAGTATGTTTTGGTGTTAAAAGAGGTCCAAATTAGGTGAATGTTAGAATATTTGGACCAAGTTGTAATTAGTATAAGAACAGACCTAGAGGATATGTGAAAAAGCCTCTAAAAACTCGTGTAATGGATTAAACCGCTTTTACACAAAAACTTGAGAAACTTTTTCTCCTTTTTTCTTGAGAGATTCAAGGTTATTCTTCACTCCTCAATTCCTAGCTCAGAGTGGGGTGCGTTGTATCAAAAGATTGTCACTCCTCTTGTGGTTAACGCTTCCACCCACCTTCTATCAATCCCAAAGTTAATCCTAGGTCGAGTATCTCCTCGGGTTTAAACCACCTCTTCCGCTTAGTTCCATCCTTTTTACCGAGTAGTTAGATCGAGCATTTCTCTTCTTCTCAGTCCTATTCATACAGTCTATTCCCTACGACGAGCTTGATATCTTAGCAACCGGTGCCACATCATGTTTTGAATGGGGTTTTCCATTCACAACCCTCCTTCATACTTACATGATGGTACCTGCTCTTTAGATCAATCTTGGAGAAGAGTGGTAATGAGGCCCCGACACTAGCGCCAGCATCACTCTGAGAAGAACACGTGGACGAACTCGGGGACTAAATTGAGGAAGAGAAGAACTACGAAGCTCCTACCATAGCACTGGGGATTATGAAGAGGAACAAGCGTCTACAAGACAAGATTCAATGCATACATACAAGGAGCTCGAAGATGCGAGGAGAGCACCTGAGGGCATCCGAGAGATACAGATAGACTTTAGCGCGAGAACAGTGAGACTAGAAAACTCTTGGGAGCGTCCTTTTTTTGGAAGGCATGAGTTTAGTATCTTCACTATTTCATTGAGGTGAAGACACCTTAAGCCGTCAAGGTATTGTACTCTTTTTCTCCACCTCGGGATTTTTCCACATGGTTTACCGAGGGGGTTTTTAATGAGGCAAGATCTCTTGATGCATCACATTCTTTACCATTGTTTATCTTTCTTGGAAATCCCTATAACGAAATAAGGTAAACAAGGGATGTGATCCTATCTACCAAGATGACATTTATCTAATTAAAGTTTTCTTCTCCTTTCCTAAAAACGGTTGAAGTATGTTTTGGTGTTAAAAGAGGTCCAAATTAGGTGAATGTTAGAATATTTGGACCAAGTTGTAATTAGTATAAGAACAGACCTAGAGGATATGTGAAAAAGCCTCTAAAAACTCGTATAATGGATTAAACCGCTTTTACACAAAAACTTGAGAAACTTTTTCTCCTTTTTTCTTGAGAGATTCAAGGTTATTCTTCACTCCTCGATTCCTAGCTCAGAGTGGGGTGCGTTGTATCAAGAGATTGTCACTCCTCTTGTGGTTCACGCTTCAACCCACCTTCTATCAATCCCATAGTTAATCCTAGGTCGAGTATCTCCTCGGGTTTAAACCACCTCTTCCGCTTAGTTCCATCTTTTTTACCGAGAAGTTAGATCGAGCATTTCACTTCTTCTCAGTCCTATTCATACAGTCTATTCCCTAAGACGAGCTTGATATCCTAGCAACCGGTGCCACATCATCTTTTGAATGGGGTTTTCCATTCACCACCCTCCTTCATACTTACTTGATGGTACCCGCTCTTTAGATCAATCTTGGAGAAGAGTGTTGATGAGGCCCCGACACTAGCGCCAGCATCACTCTGAGAAGAACACGTGGACGAACTAGGGGACTAAATTGAGGAAGAGAAGAACTACGAAGCTCCTACCATAGCACTGAGGATTATGAAGAGGAACAAGCGTCTACAAGACAAGATTCAATGCATACATACAAGGAGCTCGAAGATGCGAGGAGAGCACCTGAGGGCACCCGAGAGATACCGATAGACCTTAGCGCGAGAACAATGAGACTAGAAAACTCTTGGGAGCGTCCTTTTTTTGGAAGGCATGAGTTTAGTATCTTCACTATTTCATTGAGGTGAAGACACCTTAAGCCGTCAAGGTATTGTACTCTTTTTCTCCACCTCGGGATTTTTCCACATGGTTTACCGAGGGGGTTTTTAATGAGGCAAGATCTCTTGATGCATCACATTCTTTACCATTGTTTATCTTTCTTAGAAATCCCTATAACGAAATAAGGTAAACAAGGGATGTGATCCTATCTACCAAGATGACATTTATCTAATTAAAGTTTTCTTCTCCTTTCCTAAAAACGGTTGAAGTATGTTTTGGTGTTAAAAGAGGTCCAAATTAGGTGAATGTTAGAATATTTGGACCAAGTTGTAATTAGTATAAGAACAGACCTAGAGGATATGTGAAAAAGCCTCTAAAAACTCGTATAATGGATTAAACCGCTTTTACACAAAAACTTGAGAAACTTTTTCTCCTTTTTTCTTGAGAGATTCAAGGTTATTCTTCACTCCTCGATTCCTAGCTCAGAGTGGGGTGCGTTGTATCAAGAGATTGTCACTCCTCTTGTGGTTCACGCTTCAACCCACCTTCTATCAATCCCATAGTTAATCCTAGGTCGAGTATCTCCTCGGGTTTAAACCACCTCTTCCGCTTAGTTCCATCTTTTTTACCGAGAAGTTAGATCGAGCATTTCACTTCTTCTCAGTCCTATTCATACAGTCTATTCCCTAAGACGAGCTTGATATCCTAGCAACCGGTGCCACATCATCTTTTGAATGGGGTTTTCCATTCACCACCCTCCTTCATACTTACTTGATGGTACCCGCTCTTTAGATTAATCTTGGAGAAGAGTGTTGATGAGGCCCCGACACTAGCGCCAGCATCACTCTGAGAAGAACACGTGGACGAACTAGGGGACTAAATTGAGGAAGAGAAGAACTACGAAGCTCCTACCATAGCACTGAGGATTATGAAGAGGAACAAGCGTCTACAAGACAAGATTCAATGCATACATACAAGGAGCTCGAAGATGCGAGGAGAGCACCTGAGGGCACCCGAGAGATACCGATAGACCTTAGCGCGAGAACAATGAGACTAGAAAACTCTTGGGAGCGTCCTTTTTTTGGAAGGCATGAGTTTAGTATCTTCACTATTTCATTGAGGTGAAGACACCTTAAGCCGTCAAGGTATTGTACTCTTTTTCTCCACCTCGGGATTTTTCCACATGGTTTACCGAGGGGGTTTTTAATGAGGCAAGATCTCTTGATGCATCACATTCTTTACCATTGTTTATCTTTCTTAGAAATCCCTATAACGAAATAAGGTAAACAAGGGATGTGATCCTATCTACCAAGATGACATTTATCTAATTAAAGTTTTCTTCTCTTTTCCTGAAAACGTTTTAAGTATGTTTTGGTGTTAAAAGAGGTCCAAATTAGGTGAATTTTAGAATATTTGGACCAAGTTGTAATTAGTATAAGATCAGACCTAGAGGATATGTGAAAAAGTCTCTAAAAACTCGTGTAATGGATTAAACCGCTTTTACACAAAAACTTGAGAAACTTTTTCTCCTTTTTTCTTGAGAGATTAAAGGTTATTCTTCACTCCTCGATTCCTAGCTCAGAGTGGGGTGCGTTGTATCAAGAGATTGTCACTCCTCTTGTGGTTCACGCTTCAACCCACCTTCTATCAATCCCAAAGTTAATCCTAGGTCGAGTATCTCCTCGGGTTTAAACCACCTCTTCCGCTTAGTTCCATCCTTTTTACCGAGTAGTTAGATCGAGCATTTCTCTTCTTCTCAGTCCTATTCATACAGTCTATTCCCTAAGACGAGCTTGATATCTTAGCAACCGGTGCCACATCATGTTTTGAATGGGGTTTTCCATTCACCACCCTCCTTCATACTTACTTGATGGTACCCGCTCTTTAGATCAATCTTGGAGAAGAGTGTTGATGAGGCCCCGGCACTAGCTCAAGCATCACTCTAAGAAGAACACGTGGAGGAACCCGAGGACTAACTTGAGGAAGAGAAGAACTACGAAGCTCCTACCATAGCACTGAGGATTATGAAGAGGAACTTCACAAGCGTCTACAGGACAAGATTCAATGCATACATACAAGGCGCTCTAAGATGCGGGGAAAGCACCTGAGGGCACCCGAGAGATACCGATAGACCTTAGCGCGAGAACAGTGAGACTAGAAAACTCTTGGGAGCGTCCTTTTTTTGGAAGGCATGAGTTTAGTATCTTCACTATTTCGTTGAAGTGAAGACACCCTTAGGCCGTCAAGGTATTGTACTCTTTTTTTCCACCTCGGGATTTTTCCACCTGGTGTACCGAGGGGGTTTTTAATGAGGCAAGATCTCTTGATGCATCACATTCTTTACCATTGTTTATCTTTCTTGGAAATCCCTATAACGAAATAAAGTAAACAAGGGATGTGATCCTATCTACCAAGATGACATTTATCTAATTAAAGTTTTCTTCTCCTTTCCTAAAAATGGTTTAAGTATGTTTTGGTGTTAAAAGAGGTCCAAATTAGGTGAATGTTAGAATATTTGGACCAAGTTGTAATTAGTATAAGAACAGACCTAGAGGATATGTGAAAAAGCCTCTAAAAACTCGTGTAATGGATTAAACCGCTTTTACACAAAAACTTGAGAAACTTTTTCTCCTTTTTTCTTGAGAGATTCAAGGTTATTCTTCACTCCTCGATTCCTAGCTCAGAGTGGGGTGCGTTGTATCAAGAGATTGTCACTCCTCTTGTGGTTCACGCTTCAACCCACCTTCTATCAATCCCATAGTTAATCCTAGGTCGAGTATCTCCTCGGGTTTAAACCACCTCTTCCGCTTAGTTCCATCTTTTTTACCGAGTAGTTAGATCGAGCATTTCACTTCTTCTCAGTCCTATTCATACAGTCTATTCCCTAAGACGAGCTTGATATCTTAGCAACCGGTGCCACATCATCTTTTGAATGGGGTTTTCCATTCACCACCCTCCTTCATACTTACTTGATGGTACCCGCTCTTTAGATCAATCTTGGAGAAGAGTGTTGATGAGGCCCCGACACTAGCGCCAGCATCACTCTGAGAAGAACACGTGGACGAACTAGGGGACTAAATTGAGGAAGAGAAGAACTACGAAGCTCCTACCATAGCACTGAGGATTATGAAGAGGAACAAGCGTCTACAAGACAAGATTCAATGCATACATACAAGGAGCTCGAAGATGCGAGGAGAGCACCTGAGGGCACCCGAGAGATACTGATAGACCTTAGCGCGAGAACAGTGAGACTAGAAAACTTTTGGGAGCGTCCTTTTTTTGGAAGGCATGAGTTTAGTATCTTCACTATTTCATTGAGGTGAAGACACCTTAAGCCGTCAAGGTATTGTACTCTTTTTCTCCACCTCGGGATTTTTCCACGTGGTTTACCGAGGGGGTTTTTAATGAGGCAAGATCTCTTGATGCATCACATTCTTTACCATTGTTTATCTTTCTTAGAAATCCCTATAATGAAATAAGGTAAACAAGGGATGTGATCCTATCTACCAAGATGACATTTATCTAATTAAAGTTTTCTTCTCTTTTCCTGAAAACGTTTTAAGTATGTTTTGGTGTTAAAAGAGGTCCAAATTAGGTGAATGTTAGAATATTTGGACCAAGTTGTAATTAGTATAAGATCAGACCTAGAGTATATGTGAAAAAGCCTGTAAAAACTCGTGTAATGGATTAAACCGCTTTTACACAAAAACTTGAGAAACTTTTTCTCCTTTTTTCTTGAGAGATTCAAGGTTATTCTTCACTCCTCGATTCCTAGCTCAGAGTGGGGTGCGTTGTATCAAGAGTTTGTCACTCCTCTTGTGGTTCACGCTTCAACCCACCTTCTATCAATCGCATAGTTAATCCTAGGTCGAGTATCTCCTCGGGTTTAAACCACCTCTTCCGCTTAGTTCCATCCTTTTTACCGAGTAGTTAGATCGAGCATTTCTCTTCTTCTCAAGCCTATTCATACAGTCTATTCCCTAAGACGAGCTTGATATCTTAGCAACCGGTGCCACATCATGTTTTGAATGGGGTTTTCCATTCACAACCCTCCTTCATACTTACATGATGGTACCTGCTCTTTAGATCAATCTTGGAGAAGAGTGGTAATGAGGCCCCGACACTAGCTCCAGCATCACTCTGAGAAGAACACGTGGACGAACCCGAGGACTAAATTGAGGAAGAGAAGAACTACGAAGCTCCTACCATAGCACTGAGGATTATGAAAAGGAACATCCCAAGCGTCTACAAGACAAGATTCAATGCATACATACAAGGAGCTCGAAGATGCGAGGAGAGCACCTGAGGGCACCCGAGAGATACCGATAGACCTTAGCGCGAGAACAGTGAGACTAGAAAACTCTTGGGAGCGTCCTTTTTTTGGAAGGCATGAGTTTAGTATCTTCACTATTTCATTGAGGTGAAGACACCCTTAAGCCGTCAAGGTATTGTACTCTTTTTCTCCACCTCGGGATTTTTCCACATGGTTTACCGAGGGGGTTTTTAATGAGGCAAGATCTCTTGATGCATCACATTCTTTACCATTGTTTATCTTTCTTGGAAATCCCTATGACGAAACAAGGTAAACAAGGGATGTGATCCTATCTACAAAGATGACATTTATCTAATTAAAGTTTTCTTCTCTTTTCCTAAAAACGGTTTAAGTATGTTTTGGTGTTAAAAGAGGTCCAAATTAGTTGAATGTTAGAATATTTGGACCAAATTGTAATTAGTATAAGATCAGACCTAGAGGATATGTGAAAAAGCCTCTAAAAACTCGTGTAATGGATTAAACCGCTTTTGCACAAAAACTTGAGAAACTTTTTCTCCTTTTTTCTTGAGAGATTCAAGGTTATTCTTCACTCCTCGATTCCTAGCTCAGAGTGGGGTGCGTTGTATCAAGAGATTGTCACTCCTCTTGTGGTTCACGCTTCAACCCACCTTCTATCAATCCCATAGTTAATCCTAGGTCGAGTATCTCCTCGGGTTTAAACCACCTCTTCCGCTTAGTTCCATCCTTTTTACCGAGTAGTTAGATCGAGCATTTCTCTTCTTCTCAAGCCTATTCATACAGTCTATTCCCTAAGACGAGCTTGATATCTTAGCAACCGGTGCCACATCATGTTTTGAATGGGATTTTCCATTCACAACCCTCCTTCATACTTACATGATGGTACCTGCTCTTTAGATCAATCTTGGAGAAGAGTGTTAATGAGGCCCCGACACTAGCGCCAGCATCACTCTGAGAAGAACACGTGGACGAACTCGGGGACTAAATTGAGGAAGAGAAGAACTACGAAGCTCCTACCATAGCACTGAGGATTATGAAGAGGAACATCACAAGCGTCTACAAGACAAGATTCAATGCATACATACAAGGAGCTCGAAGATGCGAGGAGAGCACCTGAGGGCACCCGAGAGATACCGATAGACCTTAGCGCGATAACAATGAGACTAGAAAACTCTTGGGAGCATCCTTTTTTTGGAAGGCATGAGTTTAGTATCTTCACTATTTCATTGAGGTGAAGACACCCTTAAGCCATCAAGGTATTGTACTCTTTTTCTCCACCTCGGGATTTTTCCACATGGTTTACCGAGGGGGTTTTTAATGAGGCAAGATCTCTTGATGCATCACATTCTTTACCATTGTTTATCTTTCTTGGAAATCCCTATAACGAAATAAGGTAAACAAGGGATGTGATCCTATCTACCAAGATGACATTTATCTAATTAAAGTTTTCTTCTCCTTTCCTAAAAACGGTTGAAGTATGTTTTGGTGTTAAAAGAGGTCCAAATTAGGTGAATGTTAGAATATTTGGACCAAGTTGTAATTAGTATAAGAACAGACCTAGAGGATATGTGAAAAAGCCTCTAAAAACTCGTGTAATGGATTAAACCGCTTTTACACAAAAACTTGAGAAACTTTTTCTCCTTTTTTCTTGAGAGATTCAAGGTTATTCTTCACTCCTCGATTCCTAGCTCAGAGTGGGGTGCGTTGTATCAAGACATTGTCACTCCTCTTGTGGTTCACGCTTCAACCCACCTTCTATCAATCCCATAGTTAATCCTAGGTCGAGTATCTCCTCGGGTTTAAACCACCTCTTCCGCTTAGTTCCATCTTTTTTACCGAGTAGTTAGATCGAGCATTTCACTTCTTCTCAGTCCTATTCATACAGTCTATTCCCTAAGACGAGCTTGATATCTTAGCAACCGGTGCCACATCATCTTTTGAATGGGGTTTTCCATTCACCACCCTCCTTCATACTTACTTGATGGTACCCGCTCTTTAGATCAATCTTGGAGAAGAGTGTTGATGAGGCCCCGACACTAGCGCCAGCATCACTCTGAGAAGAACACGTGGACGAACTAGGGGACTAAATTGAGGAAGAGAAGAACTACGAAGCTCCTACCATAGCACTGAGGATTATGAAGAGGAACAAGCGTCTACAAGACAAGATTCAATGCATACATACAAGGAGCTCGAAGATGCGAGGAGAGCACCTGAGGGCACCCGAGAGATACCGATAGACCTTAGCGCGAGAACAATGAGACTAGAAAACTCTTGGGAGCGTCCTTTTTTTGGAAGGCATGAGTTTAGTATCTTCACTATTTCATTGAGGTGAAGACACCTTAAGCCGTCAAGGTATTGTACTCTTTTTCTCCACCTCGGGATTTTTCCACATGGTTTACCGAGGGGGTTTTTAATGAGGCAAGATCTCTTGATGCATCACATTCTTTACCATTGTTTATCTTTCTTGGAAATCCCTATGACGAAACAAGGTGAACAAGGGATGTGATCCTATCTACCAAGATGACATTTATCTAATTAAAGTTTTCTTCTCTTTTCCTAAAAACGGTTTAAGTATGTTTTGGTGTTAAAAGAGGTCCAAATTAGTTGAATGTTAGAATATTTGGACCAAATTGTAATTAGTATAAGATCAGACCTAGAGGATATGTGAAAAAGCCTCTAAAAACTCGTGTAATGGATTAAACCGCTTTTACACAAAAACTTGAGAAACTTTTTCTCCTTTTTTCTTGAGAGATTCAAGGTTATACTTCACTCCTCGATTCCTAGCTCAGAGTGGGGTGCGTTGTATCAAGAGATTGTCACTCCTCTTGTGGTTCACGCTTCAACCCACCTTCTATCAATCCCATAGTTAATCCTAGGTCGAGTATCTCCTCGGGTTTAAACCACCTCTTCCGCTTAGTTCCATCCTTTTTACCGAGTAGTTAGATCGAGCATTTCTCTTCTTCTCAAGCCTATTCATACAGTCTATTCCCTAAGACGAGCTTGATATCTTAGCAACCGGTGCCACATCATGTTTTGAATGAGATTTTCCATTCACAACCCTCCTTCATACTTACATGATGGTACCTGCTCTTTAGATCAATCTTGGAGAAGAGTGTTAATGAGGCCCCGACACTAGCGCCAGCATCACTCTGAGAAGAACACGTGGACGAACTCGGGGACTAAATTGAGGAAGAGAAGAACTACGAAGCTCCTACCATAGCACTGAGGATTATGAAGAGGAACATCACAAGCGTCTACAAGACAAGATTCAATGCATACATACAAGGAGCTCGAAGATGCGAGGAGAGCACCTGAGGGCACCCGAGAGATACCGATAGACCTTAGCGCGATAACAATGAGACTAGAAAACTCTTGGGAGCATCCTTTTTTTGGAAGGCATGAGTTTAGTATCTTCACTATTTCATTGAGGTGAAGACACCCTTAAGCCATCAAGGTATTGTACTCTTTTTCTCCACCTCGGGATTTTTCCACGTGGTTTACCGAGGGGGTTTTTAATGAGGCAAGATCTCTTGATGCATCACATTCTTTACCATTGTTTATCTTTCTTAGAAATCCCTATAATGAAATAAGGTAAACAAGGGATGTGATCCTATCTACCAAGATGACATTTATCTAATGAAAGTTTTCTTCTCTTTTCCTGAAAACGTTTTAAGTATGTTTTGGTGTTAAAAGAGGTCCAAATTAGGTGAATGTTAGAATATTTGGACCAAGTTGTAATTAGTATAAGATCAGACCTAGAGTATATGTGAAAAAGCCTGTAAAAACTCGTGTAATGGATTAAACCGCTTTTACACAAAAGCTTGAGAAACTTTTTCTCCTTTTTTCTTGAGAGATTCAAGGTTATTCTTCACTCCTCGATTCCTAGCTCAGAGTGGGGTGCGTTGTATCAAGAGATTGTCACTCCT
Organism: Cardamine chenopodiifolia; assembly: GCA_963922655.1. Lineage (NCBI taxonomy): Eukaryota > Viridiplantae > Streptophyta > Magnoliopsida > Brassicales > Brassicaceae > Cardamine > Cardamine chenopodiifolia. The sequence goes on along the minus strand of OZ000476.1, from coordinate 7,641,098 downwards.
CTTGTGGTTCACGCTTCAACCCACCTTCTATCAATCGCATAGTTAATCCTAGGTCGAGTATCTCCTCGGGTTTAAACCACCTCTTCCGCTTAGTTCCATCCTTTTTACCGAGTAGTTAGATCGAGCATTTCTCTTCTTCTCAAGCCTATTCATACAGTCTATTCCCTAAGACGAGCTTGATATCTTAGCAACCGGTGCCACATCATGTTTTGAATGGGGTTTTCCATTCACAACCCTCCTTCATACTTACATGATGGTACCTGCTCTTTAGATCAATCTTGGAGAAGAGTGTTGATGAGGCCCCGACACTAGCTCCAGCATCACTCTGAGAAGAACACGTGGACGAACCCGAGGACTAAATTGAGGGAGAGAAGAACTACGAAGCTCCTACCATAGCACTGAGGATTATGAAAAGGAACATCCCAAGCGTCTACAAGACAAGATTCAATGCATACATACAAGGAGCTCGAAGATGCGAGGAGAGCACCTGAGGGCACCCGAGAGATACCGATAGACCTTAGCGCGAGAACAGTGAGACTAGAAAACTCTTGGGAGCGTCCTTTTTTTGGAAGGCATGAGTTTAGTATCTTCACTATTTCATTGAGGTGAAGACACCCTTAAGCCGTCAAGGTATTGTACTCTTTTTCTCCACCTCGGGATTTTTCCACATGGTTTACCGAGGGGGTTTTTAATGAGGCAAGATCTCTTGATGCATCACATTCTTTACCATTGTTTATCTTTCTTGGAAATCCCTATGACGAAACAAGGTAAACAAGGGATGTGATCCTATCTACCAAGATGACATTTATCTAATTAAAGTTTTCTTCTCTTTTCCTAAAAACGGTTTAAGTATGTTTTGGTGTTAAAAGAGGTCCAAATTAGTTGAATGTTAGAATATTTGGACCAAATTGTAATTAGTATAAGATCAGACCTAGAGGATATGTGAAAAAGCCTCTAAAAACTCGTGTAATGGATTAAACCGCTTTTACACAAAAACTTGAGAAACTTTTTCTCCTTTTTTCTTGAGAGATTCAAGGTTATTCTTCACTCCTCGATTCCTAGCTCAGAGTGGGGTGCGTTGTATCAAGAGATTGTCACTCCTCTTGTGGTTCACGCTTCAACCCACCTTCTATCAATCGCATAGTTAATCCTAGGTCGAGTATCTCCTCGGGTTTAAACCACCTCTTCCGCTTAGTTCCATCCTTTTTACCGAGTAGTTAGATCGAGCATTTCTCTTCTTCTCAAGCCTATTCATACAGTCTATTCCCTAAGACGAGCTTGATATCTTAGCAACCGGTGCCACATCATGTTTTGAATGGGGTTTTCCATTCACAACCCTCCTTCATACTTACATGATGGTACCTGCTCTTTAGATCAATCTTGGAGAAGAGTGTTGATGAGGCCCCGACACTAGCTCCAGCATCACTCTGAGAAGAACACGTGGACGAACCCGAGGACTAAATTGAGGAAGAGAAGAACTACGAAGCTCCTACCATAGCACTGAGGATTATGAAAAGGAACATCACAAGCGTCTACAAGAAGAGATTCAATGCATACATACAAGGAGCTCGAAGATGCAAGGAGAGCACCTGAGGGCACCCGAGAGATACCGATAGACCTTAGCGCGATAACAATGAGACTAGAAAACTCTTGGGAGCATCCTTTTTTTGGAAGGCATGAGTTTAGTATCTTCACTATTTCATTGAGGTGAAAACACCCTTAAGCCATCAAGGTATTGTACTCTTTTTCTCCACCTCGGGATTTTTCCACATGGTTTACCGAGGGGGTTTTTAATGAGGCAATATCTCTTGATGCATCACATTCTTTACCATTGTTTATCTTTCTTGGAAATCCCTATAACGAAATAAGGTAAACAAGGGATGTGATCCTATCTACCAAGATGACATTTATCTAATTAAAGTTTTCTTCTCCTTTCCTAAAAACGGTTGAAGTATGTTTTGGTGTTAAAAGAGGTCCAAATTAGGTGAATGTTAGAATATTTGGACCAAGTTGTAATTAGTATAAGAACAGACCTAGAGGATATGTGAAAAAGCCTCTAAAAACTCGTGTAATGGATTAAACCGCTTTTACACAAAAACTTGAGAAACTTTTTCTCCTTTTTTCTTGAGAGATTCAAGGTTATTCTTCACTCCTCGATTCCTAGCTCAGAGTGGGGTGCGTTGTATCAAGAGATTGTCACTCCTCTTGTGGTTCACGCTTCAACCCACCTTCTATCAATCGCATAGTTAATCCTAGGTCGAGTATCTCCTCGGGTTTAAACCACCTCTTCCGCTTAGTTCCATCCTTTTTACCGAGTAGTTAGATCGAGCATTTCTCTTCTTCTCAAGCCTATTCATACAGTCTATTCCCTAAGACGAGCTTGATATCTTAGCAACCGGTGCCACATCATGTTTTGAATGGGGTTTTCCATTCACAACCCTCCTTCATACTTACATGATGGTACCTGCTCTTTAGATCAATCTTGGAGAAGAGTGTTGATGAGGCCCCGACACTAGCTCCAGCATCACTCTGAGAAGAACACGTGGACGAACCCGAGGACTAAATTGAGGAAGAGAAGAACTACGAAGCTCCTACCATAGCACTGAGGATTATGAAAAGGAACATCCCAAGCGTCTACAAGACAAGATTCAATGCATACATACAAGGAGCTCGAAGATGCGAGGAGAGCACCTGAGGGCACCCGAGAGATACCGATAGACCTTAGCGCGAGAACAGTGAGACTAGAAAACTCTTGGGAGCGTCCTTTTTTTGGAAGGCATGAGTTTAGTATCTTCACTATTTCATTGAGGTGAAGACACCCTTAAGCCGTCAAGGTATTGTACTCTTTTTCTCCACCTCGGGATTTTTCCACATGGTTTACCGAGGGGGTTTTTAATGAGGCAAGATCTCTTGATGCATCACATTCTTTACCATTGTTTATCTTTCTTGGAAATCCCTATGACGAAACAAGGTAAACAAGGGATGTGATCCTATCTACCAAGATGACATTTATCTAATTAAAGTTTTCTTCTCTTTTCCTAAAAACGGTTTAAGTATGTTTTGGTGTTAAAAGAGGTCCAAATTAGTTGAATGTTAGAATATTTGGACCAAATTGTAATTAGTATAAGATCAGACCTAGAGGATATGTGAAAAAGCCTCTAAAAACTCGTGTAATGGATTAAACCGCTTTTACACAAAAACTTGAGAAACTTTTTCTCCTTTTTTCTTGAGAGATTCAAGGTTATTCTTCACTCCTCGATTCCTAGCTCAGAGTGGGGTGCGTTGTATCAAGAGATTGTCACTCCTCTTGTGGTTCACGCTTCAACCCACCTTCTATCAATCCCATAGTTAATCCTAGGTCGAGTATCTCCTCGGGTTTAAACCACCTCTTCCGCTTAGTTCCATCTTTTTTACCGAGTAGTTAGATCGAGCATTTCTCTTCTTCTCAAGCCTATTCATACAGTCTATTCCCTAAGACGAGCTTGATATCTTAGCAACCGGTGCCACATCATGTTTTGAATGGGGTTTTCCATTCACAACCCTCCTTCATACTTACATGATGGTACCTGCTCTTTAGATCAATCTTGGAGAAGAGTGTTAATGAGGCCCCGACACTAGCGCCAGCATCACTCTGAGAAGAACACGTGGACGAACTCGGGGACTAAATTGAGGAAGAGAAGAACTACGAAGCTCCTACCATAGCACTGAGGATTATGAAGAGGAACATCACAAGCGTCTACAAGACAAGATTCAATGCATACATACAAGGAGCTCGAAGATGCAAGGAGAGCACCTGAGGGCACCCGAGAGATACCGATAGACCTTAGCGCGATAACAATGAGACTAGAAAACTCTTGGGAGCATCCTTTTTTTGGAAGGCATGAGTTTAGTATCTTCACTATTTCATTGAGGTGAAGACACCTTAAGCCGTCAAGGTATTGTACTCTTTTTCTCCACCTCGGGATTTTTCCACATGGTTTACCGAGGGGGTTTTTAATGAGGCAAGATCTCTTGATGCATCACATTCTTTACCATTGTTTATCTTTCTTGGAAATCCCTATAACGAAATAAGGTAAACAAGGGATGTGATCCTATCTACCAAGATGACATTTATCTAATTAAAGTTTTCTTCTCCTTTCCTAAAAACGGTTGAAGTATGTTTTGGTGTTAAAAGAGGTCCAAATTAGGTGAATGTTAGAATATTTGGACCAAGTTGTAATTAGTATAAGAACAGACCTAGAGGATATGTGAAAAAGCCTCTAAAAACTCGTGTAATGGATTAAACCGCTTTTACACAAAAACTTGAGAAACTTTTTCTCCTTTTTTCTTGAGAGATTCAAGGTTATTCTTCACTCCTCGATTCCTAGCTCAGAGTGGGGTGCGTTGTATCAAGAGATTGTCACTCCTCTTGTGGTTCACGCTTCAACCCACCTTCTATCAATCCCATAGTTAATCCTAGGTCGAGTATCTCCTCGGGTTTAAACCACCTCTTCCGCTTAGTTCCATCTTTTTTACCGAGTAGTTAGATCGAGCATTTCACTTCTTCTCAGTCCTATTCATACAGTCTATTCCCTAAGACGAGCTTGATATCTTAGCAACCGGTGCCACATCATCTTTTGAATGGGGTTTTCCATTCACCACCCTCCTTCATACTTACTTGATGGTTCCCGCTCTTTAGATCAATCTTGGAGAAGAGTGTTGATGAGGCCCCGACACTAGCGCCAGCATCACTCTGAGAAGAACACGTGGACGAACTAGGGGACTAAATTAAGGAAGAGAAGAACTACGAAGCTCCTACCATAGCACTGAGGATTATGAAGAGGAACAAGCGTCTACAAGACAAGATTCAATGCATACATACAAGGAGCTCGAAGATGCGAGGAGAGCACCTGAGGGCACCCGAGAGATACCGATAGACCTTAGCGCGAGAACAATGAGACTAGAAAACTCTTGGGAGCGTCCTTTTTTTGGAAGGCATGAATTTAGTATCTTCACTATTTCATTGAGGTGAGGACACCTTAAGCCGTCAAGGTATTGTACTCTTTTTCTCCACCTCGGGATTTTTCCACGTGGTTTACCGAGGGGGTTTTTAATGAGGCAAGATCTCTTGATGCATCACATTCTTTACCATTGTTTATCTTTCTTAGAAATCCCTATAATGAAATAAGGTAAACAAGGGATGTGATCCTATCTACCAAGATGACATTTATCTAATTAAAGTTTTCTTCTCTTTTCCTGAAAACGTTTTAAGTATGTTTTGGTGTTAAAAGAGGTCCAAATTAGGTGAATGTTAGAATATTTGGACCAAGTTGTAATTAGTATAAGATCAGACCTAGAGTATATGTGAAAAAGCCTGTAAAAACTCGTGTAATGGATTAAACCGCTTTTACACAAAAACTTGAGAAACTTTTTCTCCTTTTTTCTTGAGAGATTCAAGGTTATTCTTCACTCCTCGATTCCTAGCTCAGAGTGGGGTGCGTTGTATCAAGAGATTGTCACTCCTCTTGTGGTTCACGCTTCAACCCACCTTCTATCAATCGCATAGTTAATCCTAGGTCGAGTATCTCCTCGGGTTTAAACCACCTCTTCCGCTTAGTTCCATCCTTTTTACCGAGTAGTTAGATCGAGCATTTCTCTTCTTCTCAAGCCTATTCATACAGTCTATTCCCTAAGACGAGCTTGATATCTTAGCAACCGGTGCCACATCATGTTTTGAATGGGGTTTTCCATTCACAACCCTCCTTCATACTTACATGATGGTACCTGCTCTTTAGATCAATCTTGGAGAAGAGTGGTAATGAGGCCCCGACACTAGCTCCAGCATCACTCTGAGAAGAACACGTGGACGAACCCGAGGACTAAATTGAGGAAGAGAAGAACTACGAAGCTCCTACCATAGCACTGAGGATTATGAAAAGGAACATCCCAAGCGTCTACAAGACAAGATTCAATGCATACATACAAGGAGCTCGAAGATGCGAGGAGAGCACCTGAGGGCACCCGAGAGATACCGATAGACCTTAGCGCGAGAACAGTGAGACTAGAAAACTCTTGGGAGCGTCCTTTTTTTGGAAGGCATGAGTTTAGTATCTTCACTATTTCATTGAGGTGAAGACACCCTTAAGCCGTCAAGGTATTGTACTCTTTTTCTCCACCTCGGGATTTTTCCACATGGTTTACCGAGGGGGTTTTTAATGAGGCAAGATCTCTTGATGCATCACATTCTTTACCATTGTTTATCTTTCTTGGAAATCCCTATGACGAAACAAGGTAAACAAGGGATGTGATCCTATCTACCAAGATGACATTTATCTAATTAAAGTTTTCTTCTCTTTTCCTAAAAACGGTTTAAGTATGTTTTGGTGTTAAAAGAGGTCCAAATTAGTTGAATGTTAGAATATTTGGACCAAATTGTAATTAGTATAAGATCAGACCTAGAGGATATGTGAAAAAGCCTCTAAAAACTCGTGTAATGGATTAAACCGCTTTTGCACAAAAACTTGAGAAACTTTTTCTCCTTTTTTCTTGAGAGATTCAAGGTTATTCTTCACTCCTCGATTCCTAGCTCAGAGTGGGGTGCGTTGTATCAAGAGATTGTCACTCCTCTTGTGGTTCACGCTTCAACCCACCTTCTATCAATCCCATAGTTAATCCTAGGTCGAGTATCTCCTCGGGTTTAAACCACCTCTTCCGCTTAGTTCCATCCTTTTTACCGAGTAGTTAGATCGAGCATTTCTCTTCTTTTCAAGCCTATTCATACAGTCTATTCCCTAAGACGAGCTTGATATCTTAGCAACCGGTGCCACATCATGTTTTGAATGGGATTTTCCATTCACAACCCTCCTTCATACTTACATGATGGTACCTGCTCTTTAGATCAATCTTGGAGAAGAGTGTTAATGAGGCCCCGACACTAGCGCCAGCATCACTCTGAGAAGAACACGTGGACGAACTCGGGGACTAAATTGAGGAAGAGAAGAACTACGAAGCTCCTACCATAGCACTGAGGATTATGAAGAGGAACATCACAAGCGTCTACAAGACAAGATTCAATGCATACATACAAGGAGCTCGAAGATGCGAGGAGAGCACCTGAGGGCACCCGAGAGATACCGATAGACCTTAGCGCGATAACAATGAGACTAGAAAACTCTTGGGAGCATCCTTTTTTTGGAAGGCATGAGTTTAGTATCTTCACTATTTCATTGAGGTGAAGACACCCTTAAGCCATCAAGGTATTGTACTCTTTTTCTCCACCTCGGGATTTTTCCACATGGTTTACCGAGGGGGTTTTTAATGAGGCAAGATCTCTTGATGCATCACATTCTTTACCATTGTTTATCTTTCTTGGAAATCCCTATAACGAAATAAGGTAAACAAGGGATGTGATCCTATCTACCAAGATGACATTTATCTAATTAAAGTTTTCTTCTCCTTTCCTAAAAACGGTTGAAGTATGTTTTGGTGTTAAAAGAGGTCCAAATTAGGTGAATGTTAGAATATTTGGACCAAGTTGTAATTAGTATAAGAACAGACCTAGAGGATATGTGAAAAAGCCTCTAAAAACTCGTGTAATGGATTAAACCGCTTTTACACAAAAACTTGAGAAACTTTTTCTCCTTTTTTCTTGAGAGATTCAAGGTTATTCTTCACTCCTCGATTCCTAGCTCAGAGTGGGGTGCGTTGTATCAAGACATTGTCACTCCTCTTGTGGTTTACGCTTCAACCCACCTTCTGTCAATCCCATAGTTAATCCTAGGTCGAGTATCTCCTCGGGTTTAAACCACCTCTTCCGCTTAGTTCCATCTTTTTTACCGAGTAGTTAGATCGAGCATTTCACTTCTTCTCAGTCCTATTCATACAGTCTATTCCCTAAGACGAGCTTGATATCTTAGCAACCGGTGCCACATCATCTTTTGAATGGGGTTTTCCATTCACCACCCTCCTTCATACTTACTTGATGGTACCCGCTCTTTAGATCAATCTTGGAGAAGAGTGTTGATGAGGCCCCGACACTAGCGCCAGCATCACTCTGAGAAGAACACGTGGACGAACTAGGGGACTAAATTGAGGAAGAGAAGAACTACGAAGCTCCTACCATAGCACTGAGGATTATGAAGAGGAACAAGCGTCTACAAGACAAGATTCAATGCATACATACAAGGAGCTCGAAGATGCGAGGAGAGCACCTGAGGGCACCCGAGAGATACCGATAGACCTTAGCGCGAGAACAATGAGACTAGAAAACTCTTGGGAGCGTCCTTTTTTTGGAAGGCATGAGTTTAGTATCACTATTTCATTGAGGTGAAGACACCTTAAGCCGTCAAGGTATTGTACTCTTTTTCTCCACCTCGGGATTTTTCCACATGGTTTACCGAGGGGGTTTTTAATGAGGCAAGATCTCTTGATGCATCACATTCTTTACCATTGTTTATCTTTCTTAGAAATCCCTATAACGAAATAAGGTAAACAAGGGATGTGATCCTATCTACCAAGATGACATTTATCTAATTAAAGTTTTCTTCTCTTTTCCTGAAAACGTTTTAAGTATGTTTTGGTGTTAAAAGAGGTCCAAATTAGGTGAATTTTAGAATATTTGGACCAAGTTGTAATTAGTATAAGATCAGACCTAGAGGATATGTGAAAAAGCCTCTAAAAACTCGTGTAATGGATTAAACCGCTTTTACACAAAAACTTGAGAAACTTTTTCTCCTTTTTTCTTGAGAGATTCAAGGTTATTCTTCACTCCTCGATTCCTAGCTCAGAGTGGGGTGCGTTGTATCAAGAGATTGTCACTCCTCTTGTGGTTCACGCTTCAACCCACCTTCTATCAATCCCATAGTTAATCCTAGGTCGAGTATCTCCTCGGGTTTAAACCACCTCTTCCGCTTAGTTCCATCCTTTTTACCGAGTAATTAGATCGAGCATTTCTCTCCTTCTCAAGCCTATTCATACAGTCTATTCCCTAAGACGAGCTTGATATCTTAGCAACCGGTGCCACATCATGTTTTGAATGGGATTTTCCATTCACAACCCTCCTTCATACTTACATGATGGTACCTGCTCTTTAGATCAATCTTGGAGAAGAGTGTTAATGAGGCCCCGACACTAGCGCCAGCATCACTCTGAGAAGAACACGTGGACGAACTAGGGGACTAAATTGAGGAAGAGAAGAACTACGAAGCTCCTACCATAGCACTGAGGATTATGAAGAGGAACATCACAAGCGTCTACAAGACAAGATTCAATGCATACATACAAGGAGCTCGAAGATGCGAGGAGAGCACCTGAGGGCACCCGAGAGATACCGATAGACCTTAGCGCGATAACAATGAGACTAGAAAACTCTTGGGAGCATCCTTTTTTTGGAAGGCATGAGTTTAGTATCTTCACTATTTCATTGAGGTGAAGACACCCTTAAGCCATCAAGGTATTGTACTCTTTTTCTCCACCTCGGGATTTTTCCACATGGTTTACCGAGGGGGTTTTTAATGAGGCAAGATCTCTTGATGCATCACATTCTTTACCATTGTTTATCTTTCTTGGAAATCCCTATACCGAAATAAGGTAAACAAGGGATGTGATCCTATCTACCAAGATGACATTCATCTAATTAAAGTTTTCTTCTCCTTTCCTAAAAACGGTTGAAGTATGTTTTGGTGTTAAAAGAGGTCCAAATTAGGTGAATGTTAGAATATTTGGACCAAGTTGTAATTAGTATAAGAACAGACCTAGAGGATATGTGAAAAAGCCTCTAAAAACTCGTGTAATGGATTAAACCGCTTTTACACAAAAACTTGAGAAACTTTTTCTCTTTTTTTCTTGAGAGATTCAAGGTTATTCTTCACTCCTCGATTCCTAGCTCAGAGTGGGGTGCGTTGTATCAAGACATTGTCACTCCTCTTGTGGTTCACGCTTCAACCCACCTTCTATCAATCCCATAGTTAATCCTAGGTCGAGTATCTCCTCGGGTTTAAACCACCTCTTCCGCTTAGTTCCATCTTTTTTACCGAGTAGTTAGATCGAGCATTTCACTTCTTCTCAGTCCTATTCATACAGTCTATTCCCTAAGACGAGCTTGATATCTTAGCAACCGGTGCCACATCATCTTTTGAATGGGGTTTTCCATTCACCACCCTCCTTCATACTTACTTGATGGTACCCGCTCTTTAGATCAATCTTGGAGAAGAGTGTTGATGAGGCCCCGACACTAGCGCCAGCATCACTCTGAGAAGAACACGTGGACGAACTAGGGGACTAAATTGAGGAAGAGAAGAACTACGAAGCTCCTACCATAGCACTGAGGATTATGAAGAGGAACAAGCGTCTACAAGACAAGATTCAATGCATACATACAAGGAGCTCGAAGATGCGAGGAGAGCACCTGAGGGCACCCGAGAGATACTGATAGACCTTAGCGCGAGAACAATGAGACTAGAAAACTCTTGGGAGCGTCCTTTTTTTGGAAGGCATGAGTTTAGTATCTTCACTATTTCATTGAGGTGAAGACACCTTAAGCCGTCAAGGTATTGTACTCTTTTTCTCCACCTCGGGATTTTTCCACATGGTTTACCGAGGGGGTTTTTAATGAGGCAAGATCTCTTGATGCATCACATTCTTTACCATTGTTTATCTTTCTTAGAAATCCCTATAACGAAATAAGGTAAACAAGGGATGTGATCCTATCTACCATGATGACATTTATCTAATTAAAGTTTTCTTCTCTTTTCCTGAAAACGTTTTAAGTATGTTTTGGTGTTAAAAGAGGTCCAAATTAGGTGAATTTTAGAATATTTGGACCAAGTTGTAATTAGTATAAGATCAGACCTAGAGGATATGTGAAAAAGTCTCTAAAAACTCGTGTAATGGATTAAACCGCTTTTACACAAAAACTTGAGAAACTTTTTCTCCTTTTTTCTTGAGAGATTCAAGGTTATTCTTCACTCCTCGATTCCTAGCTCAGAGTGGGGTGCGTTGTATCAAGAGATTGTCACTCCTCTTGTGGTTCACGCTTCAACCCACCTTCTATCAATCCCATAGTTAATCCTAGGTCGAGTATCTCCTCGGGTTTAAACCACCTCTTCCGCTTAGTTCCATCCTTTTTACCGAGTAATTAGATCGAGCATTTCTCTTCTTCTCAAGCCTATTCATACAGTCTATTCCCTAAGACGAGCTTGATATCTTAGCAACCGGTGCCACATCATCTTTTGAATGGGGTTTTCCATTCACCACCCTCCTTCATACTTACTTGATGGTACCCGCTCTTTAGATCAATCTTGGAGAAGAGTGTTGATGAGGCCCCGACACTAGCGCCAGCATCACTCTGAGAAGAACACGTGGACGAACTAGGGGACTAAATTGAGGAAGAGAAGAACTACGAAGCTCCTACCATAGCACTGAGGATTATGAAGAGGAACAAGCGTCTACAAGACAAGATTCAATGCATACATACAAGGAGCTCGAAGATGCGAGGAGAGCACCTGAGTGCACCCGAGAGATACCGATAGACCTTAGCGCGAGAACAATGAGACTAGAAAACTCTTGGGAGCGTCCTTTTTTTGGAAGGCATGAGTTTAGTATCTTCACTATTTCATTGAGGTGAAGACACCTTAAGCCGTCAAGGTATTGTACTCTTTTTCTCCACCTCGGGATTTTTCCACATGGTTTACCGAGGGGGTTTTTAATGAGGCAAGATCTCTTGATGCATCACATTCTTTACCATTGTTTATCTTTCTTAGAAATCCCTATAACGAAATAAGGTAAACAAGGGATGTGATCCTATCTACCAAGATGACATTTATCTAATTGAAGTTTTCTTCTCTTTTCCTGAAAACGTTTTAAGTATGTTTTGGTGTTAAAAGAGGTCCAAATTAGGTGAATTTTAGAATATTTGGACCAAGTTGTAATTAGTATAAGATCAGACCTAGAGGATATGTGAAAAAGTCTCTAAAAACTCGTGTAGTGGATTAAACCGCTTTTACACAAAAACTTGAGAAACTTTTTCTCCTTTTTTCTTGAGAGATTCAAGGTTATTCTTCACTCCTCGATTCCTAGCTCAGAGTGGGGTGCGTTGTATCAAGAGATTGTCACTCCTCTTGTGGTTCACGCTTCAACCCACCTTCTATCAATCCCAAAGTTAATCCTAGGTCGAGTATCTCCTCGGGTTTAAACCACCTCTTCCGCTTAGTTCCATCCTTTTTACCGAGTAGTTAGGTCGAGCATTTCTCTTCTTCTTAGTCCTATTCATACAGTCTATTCCCTAAGACGAGCTTGATATCTTAGCAACCGGTGCCACATCATGTTTTGAATGGGGTTTTCCATTCACCACCCTCCTTCATACTTACTTGATGGTACCCGCTCTTTAGATCAATCTTGGAGAAGAGTGTTGATGAGGCCCCGGCACTAGCTCAAGCATCACTCTGAGAAGAACACGTGGAGGAACCCGAGGACTAACTTGAGGAAGAGAAGAACTACGAAGCTCCTACCATAGCACTGAGGATTATGAAGAGGAACTTCACAAGCGTCTACAGGACAAGATTCAATGCATACATACAAGGCGCTCTAAGATGCGAGGAAAGCACCTGAGGGCACCCGAGAGATACCGATAGACCTTAGCGCGAGAACAGTGAGACTAGAAAACTCTTGGGAGCGTCCTTTTTTTGGAAGGCATGAGTTTAGTATCTTCACTATTTCGTTGAAGTGAAGACACCCTTAGGCCGTCAAGGTATTGTACTCTTTTTTTCCACCTCGGGATTTTTCTGTTGAATAATGAGAGAATACATTAGCTTAAGACCCAAAGAAGAGAAGAGGCCTTATTCAACATATGCAAGCCCATTAAGAAGTCTTCTAGAAGGGTGAAGACTTTGGGTGCACAAGTGGGTGTCTCGGGAAGTGTGAAAAGGAAGGAGATGTGTTTGAATTTCAAATAAGAGATTGGAGGGAAATTGAATGTTGTGAAACCCTTCTTCACCTCCTAATTTCGTGGCTCTCCTCTATATATACATGTTGTACACCCTTTGTAACACTTACTCAATTCTAATGGAAACTTCTCTTTATCTCTCATTCTATTGTTTCTCTTTCAAGCACTCTCAAACTCTCTAATTTTCTATTCCGCAAATTCAACATGGTATCAGAGCAAGGTTCTTAACTAAATCAAGCTCTTGTTATCCCATTTTCAAATCTCTTCCTTTAAAATTCTAGGAATACTCTTTGTCAATCCTTTTTCACTCTGAGACTTAGTCCTCAAAGTCATTGACTCTTGAGTTGTGATAAGGCTGAAAAAGTGTATTTCTTGAAGGTTCTCTAAAATTTTCTTTTTCACTCTAAAATTCTGGGAATACTCTTTGTCAATCCTTTTTCACTCTGAGACTTAGTCCTCAAAGTCATTGACTCTTGAGTTGTGAAAAGGCTGGAAAAGTGTATTTCTTGAAGCTTCTCTAATATTTTCTTGAGAAAATCTCTTAATCCTCTGGTTAATAGAATTATCCGGTGAATAAATCTTGAAACACCATGGAAAATTCTAAACCAATTGTTATTCCAGTCATCTTGAAGGGTGTCAACTATTTGCTGTGGTCAAGAATGATAAGAACAGCCCTATGTGGTCGTGGGCTTTGGAGCCATGTCTTGAAAGGCCAAGATCCAAAAGATGGAGAAGAAGCCATCGGTAATTATGAAGATAAGTGGTTCCAAGAGGACCAAATGGTGCTCGGAATAATCCAGAACTCTCTTGAAGCATCCATCCTTGAAGCCTACTCCTACTGTGAAAATGCAAAGGAATTGTGGGATACTCTTCAAACCGTGTATGGGAATACTTCAAACTTGAGCAGAATCTATGAAGTCAAGAAGGCTATCAATGATCTAAGCCAAGAAGATTTGGAGTTTACAAAGCACTTTGGCAAATTCAGATCATTGTGGGCTGAACTAGAAATGTTAAGGCCAAGCACGATTGATCCTTTGGTGTTAAATGAGAGGCGCGAACAAGACAAGGTCTTTGGTCTGCTATTGACCTTAAATCCAACTTACAAGGATCTCATTAAGCACCTCCTTAGGGCAGACAATCTCCCCAACCTAGATGAAGTGTGCTCCAAGATACAAAAGGAGCAAGGATCTCATGGTCTATTTGGGGGAAAGGGCGAGCTGGTTATGGCTAACAAAGTAGAGCTGGGAGACGCCAACAAAGGATTTTACAAACCATTGGGATCAAACCAGAACAAGAAAGTGGGATCAAATGCAATTTGTGAGCATTGCAAGAAAGAGGGGCACACAAAGGAAAAATGCTGGAAGCTCCATCCTCATCTAAAACCAAGCTGGTGGAAGGAACCAAGAGCTAATGTCTCCCAAGAAGTGGCTAGGAATCAGGCTGGGACATCCAAGAGGGCTGAAGAAGGAGAAATGAGAGCTTTGGTGCCATATCAACAAGAATCTGAATTTGTGAGGAAATCAGATTTGGAAGCTCTCATCAAAGCCTTGAAAGAGGCTGGTAGGTCTGGTATGGTTTCTGGAAACTCTCTTCATGCTCAAAACATTTCAAAGCCTTTGATTGTAGATTCTGGTGCATCACATCATATGATAAGTGATGCACATCTAATGAATAACATAAAACCGGCTGTAGGTAATGTCATTATAGCAAATGGAGATAGTATTCCAATTGATGGAGTAGGAAATCTTAGGTTATTTGGAAAAGATTCAAATGCTTTCTACATGCCTAAGTTTACTTCAAATTTGTTATCCGTAAAGAAAGTTACATCTGATTTGAATTGTTATGCTATATTTGGTCCTAATGATGTACACTTTCAGGATATTGAGACCATGAATCTACTCGGAAAAGGAGTAGCAAAGGAGGAGCTGTATGTTCTTGAAAATAACAAGCCGGACTCCAATTTATTTTGTAGTTTTAGTCTGAATGTTTCTAATGTTAGTAGTTCAATTTGGCATGCAAGGCTAGGTCATCCGCACTCTAGAGCATTAGAACTATTGTTGCCTAGGATTTCTTTCAAAAATGATGAATGTGAAGCTTGTATACTTGGTAAACATTGCAAATCTGTGTTTTCCAAGTCTCCAACTATCTATGAAAAGTGTTTTGATTTAATTCATTCTGATGTTTGGACCTCACCATGTGAATCTAGAGAACATCATAAATACTTTGTCACATTTATAGATGAAAAATCAAAATATACATGGCTAACACTTCTTCCATCCAAAGATAGAGTTCTAGAAGCATTTAGAAATTTTCAAGCATATGTGACTAACCATTATAATGCCAAGATTAAAATTTTTAGATCAGATAATGGTGGAGAGTACACAAGCCATGCCTTCAAACAACACTTAGCAAACCATGGGATAGTCCATCAAACCAGCTGCCCATACACTCCTCAGCAAAATGGAGTTGCTGAAAGAAAGAATAGGCACTTAATGGAAGTGGCCCGGTCTATGATGTTCCACACAAGTGTTCCCAAGAGAGTTTGGGGAGATGCTGTGGTTTCAGCATGCTATTTGATCAACCGAATGCCAACAAAAATTTTGGATGATCACTCTCCATTTGAGGTATTAAACAACTCTAAACCCGCCATTAACCACTTACGTGTGTTTGGGTGTGTTTGTTTTGTATTAATCCCAGGAGAACAAAGAAACAAGTTGGAAGCTAAAAGTGTGAAGAGCATGTTCATTGGATACTCCACAACACAAAAAGGTTACAAATGCTTTGTTCCGGAAACAAGAAAGATTCTAGTCTCAAGGGACGTGAAGTTTGTTGAAACGAAAGGGTTCTATGATGAGAAGAACTGGAAAGAATTGGAGAATCTATCATCCTCATCATCAGACCGAGCTAGCAATTTGAGAAAAATCTTGGAGAACCTTGGATTACATCAGCCAGAAGCTAGTACAAGCACATCTCAATCAAATGAAGAAACTATACCCTTTGATCCTGAGGGAGGCAATAAACAAGAGGATCAAGTAGTGGCTCAACAAGACTCAACAATTCATGATCAAAATGAATCAGAAGTTCGCAATGAAGCGGTTCATGATCAAAGTGAAGAGAGTCCAGAAAGTCAAGAAGAAGCTCAAACCTCAGATTCTGACTTTGAAGGGCCAGAACCTCAAGTTCAATATCAAGAAGGGGGTTTAAGGAGAAGTACAAGACAAAGGTTTGGACCAGAACATTGGAAGCAAACCCGAGTGTACTACAACAACAAGGCAGTTGCTCATCCCATTCAAGCTGTTTGCACTCTAGCTCATTTCCCATTGGAACATCAAGCCTACATGGGCAAGTTGGATGAAGCTGAGATTCCAACAACCTATGAAGAAGCCAAGGAGCTTAAAGTATGGAGAGATGCTGTTGGTGAAGAAAAGAAAGCTATGGAAATTAACCACACTTGGGATGAAGCTGAACTGCCAAAAGGGAAGAAGGCCGTAAGCTCTAGATGGATCTTCACTATCAAGTATAGAAGTGATGGAGAAATAGAGCGTTACAAGGCTAGGCTGGTGGCTAGAGGATTCACTCAAACCTATGGAGAGGACTACCTTGACACATTTGCACCTGTGGCAAAACTTCATACGGTAAGAGTTATTTTATCCTTAGCTACTAACTTGAAATGGGATCTTTGGCAGATGGACGTCAAGAATGCATTCTTGCAAGGGGAACTAGAGGATGAAGTCTACATGACTCCACCACCAGGCTTAGAGGACTCAATTGCACCCGGGAAGGTGTTGAGACTCAAGAAAGCAATCTATGGACTGAAGCAATCTCCTCGAGCATGGTACCACAAGTTGAGTACAACACTCAAGAGTAAAGGCTTCAAGAAGTCCGAGGCAGATCACACACTTTTCACCTTGCAAAGCCAAGAAGGTATTGTAGTCATTCTCATTTATGTGGATGATATTATCATCTCTGGGAATGACAAGGTAGGTATTAAAGATACAAAAGCATATTTAAAATCTGTATTTGATATTAAAGATCTTGGAGAGTTGAAATATTTTCTAGGGATTGAAGTCTATAGGTCCAATGAAGGACTCTTCTTATCCCAAAGGAAGTACACTCTTGATCTATTGGCTGAGGCAGGAAAGCTAGGAGCCAAACCAGCAAAGACTCCCTTAGAAGAAGGATACAAAGTCATACGAGAGGGGGAGCTTGAAGATAAACCTTTTGAAGATGTCAAGCAATATCGGAGAATGGTTGGTAAGTTGATTTATCTTACCATAACTCGTCCTGATTTGTGTTTTGCTGTGAACCAGGTGAGCCAACATATGCAAGCTCCAAAAGTGCATCATTGGAACATGGTGGATCGGATTCTCAAATATCTCAAAGGAGCTCCAGGTCAAGGCATTTGGATGGGTTGCAACAAAAGCACAGAAATTGTGGGTTATTGTGATGCTGACTGGGCTGGAGACAAAACGGATAGAAGATCCACCACTGGGTATTGCACATTCATTGGAGGTAACCTGGTCACTTGGAAGAGCAAGAAACAAAAGGTTGTGTCATGTTCAAGTGCTGAAGCTGAGTATAGAGCAATGAGGAAGCTCACAAATGAGCTAACATGGCTGAAAGCTCTTCTCAAGGATTTGGGCATTGAATCGGCAGATCCAATCACAATGCATTGTGACAACCAAGCTGCTATTCACATTGCGTCCAACTCAGTGTTCCATGAGAGGACAAAGCATATTGAAGTGGATTGTCACAAGGTGCGAGAGATGGTGGAGAAAAGGGTCATTCTTCCATGCTTTACAAGGAGTTCGGAACAATTAGCAGACATTTTTACCAAGGCAGCGAGTTTAAAAGTGTGTGAGTTCATCCATTCAAAGCTTGGACTCATAGATATGTCTCGGCCGTGATTTCCTTAGCCATGGAGTCCACACTCTTTTTCCCTTAGTATGGTTTTGTCCCATGAGGTTTTCCATACTAAGGTTTTTAATGAGGTGGGTCATCATGGTTCCAAGCTTAACCTTTGGTTTCTCTACGGTTAAGCTTGAGGGGGAGTGTTGAATAATGAGAGAATACATTAGCTTAAGACCCAAAGAAGAGAAGAGGCCTTATTCAACATATGCAAGCCCATTAAGAAGTCTTCTAGAAGGGTGAAGACTTTGGGTGCACAAGTGGGTGTCTCGGGAAGTGTAAAAAGGAAGGAGATGTGTTTGAATTTCAAATAAGAGATTGGAGGGAAATTGAATGTTGTGAAACCCTTCTTCACCTCCTAATTTCGTGGCTCTCCTCTATATATACATGTTGTACACCCTTTGTAACACTTACTCAATTCTAATGGAAACTTCTCTTTATCTCTCATTCTATTGTTTCTCTTTCAAGCACTCTCAAACTCTCTAATTTTCTATTCCGCAAATTCAACATTTTCCACATGGTGTACCGAGGGGGTTTTTAATGAGGCAAGATCTCTTGATGCATCACATTCTTTACCATTGTTTATCTTTCTTGGAAATCCCTATAACGAAATAAAGTAAACAAGGGATGTGATCCTATCTACCAAGATGACATTTATCTAATTAAAGTTTTCTTCTCCTTTCCTAAAAATGGTTTAAGTATGTTTTGGTGTTAAAAGAGGTCCAAATTAGGTGAATGTTAGAATATTTGGACCAAGTTGTAATTAGTATAAGAACAGACCTAGAGGATATGTGAAAAAGCCTCTAAAAACTCGTATAATGGATTAAACCGCTTTTACACAAAAACTTGAGAAACTTTTTCTCCTTTTTTCTTGAGAGATTCAAGGTTATTCTTCACTCCTCGATTCCTAGCTCAGAGTGGGGTGCGTTGTATCAAGACATTGTCACTCCTCTTGTGGTTCACGCTTCAACCCACCTTCTATCAATCCCATAGTAAATCCTAGGTCGAGTATCTCCTCGGGTTTAAACCACCTCTTCCGCTTAGTTCCATCCTTTTTACCGAGTAGTTAGATCGAGCATTTCTCTTCTTCTCAGTCCTATTCATACAGTCTATTCCCTAACACGAGCTTGATATCTTAGCAACCGGTGCCACATCATGTTTTGAATGGGGTTTTCCATTCACCACCCTCCTTCATACTTACTTGATGGTACCCGCTCTTTAGATCAATCTTGGAGAAGAGTGTTGATGAGGCCCCGACACTAGCGCCAGCATCACTCTGAGAAGAACACGTGGACGAACTAGGGGACTAAATTGAGGAAGAGAAGAACTACGAAGCTCCTACCATAGCACTGAGGATTATGAAAAGGAACAAGCGTCTACAAGACAAGATTCAATGCATACATACAAGGAGCTCGAAGATGCGAGGAGAGCACCTGAGGGCACCCGAGAGATACCGATAGACCTTAGCGCGAGAACAGTGAGACTAGAAAACTCTTGGGAGCGTCCTTTTTTTGGAAGGCATGAGTTTAGTATCTTCACTATTTCATTGAGGTGAAGACACCTTAAGCCGTCAAGGTATTGTACTCTTTTTCTCCACCTCGGGATTTTTCCACGTGGTTTACCGAGGGGGTTTTTAATGAGGCAAGATCTCTTGATGCATCACATTCTTTACCATTGTTTATCTTTCTTGGAAATCCCTATAACGAAATAAAGTAAACAAGGGATGTGATCCTATCTACCAAGATGACATTTATCTAATTAAAGTTTTCTTCTCCTTTCCTAAAAATGGTTTAAGTATGTTTTGGTGTTAAAAGAGGTCCAAATTAGGTGAATGTTAGAATATTTGGACCAAGTTGTAATTAGTATAAGAACAGACCTAGAGGATATGTGAAAAAGCCTCTAAAAACTCGTGTAATGGATTAAACCGCTTTTACACAAAAACTTGAGAAACTTTTTCTCCTTTTTTCTTGAGAGATTCAAGGTTATTCTTCACTCCTCGATTCCTAGCTCAGAGTGGGGTGCGTTGTATCAAGAGATTGTCACTCCTCTTGTGGTTCACGCTTCAACCCACCTTCTATCAATCGCATAGTTAATCCTAGGTCGAGTATCTCCTCGGGTTTAAACCACCTCTTCCGCTTAGTTCCATCCTTTTTACCGAGTAGTTAGATCGAGCATTTCTCTTCTTCTCAAGCCTATTCATACAGTCTATTCCCTAAGACGAGCTTGATATCTTAGCAACCGGTGCCACATCATGTTTTGAATGGGGTTTTCCATTCACAACCCTCCTTCATACTTACATGATGGTACCTGCTCTTTAGATCAATCTTGGAGAAGAGTGTTGATGAGGCCCCGACACTAGCTCCAGCATCACTCTGAGAAGAACACGTGGACGAACCCGAGGACTAAATTGAGGAAGAGAAGAACTACGAAGCTCCTACCATAGCACTGAGGATTATGAAAAGGAACATCCCAAGCGTCTACAAGACAAGATTCAATGCATACATACAAGGAGCTCGAAGATGCGAGGAGAGCACCTGAGGGCACCCGAGAGATACCGATAGACCTTAGCGCGAGAACAGTGAGACTAGAAAACTCTTGGGAGCGTCCTTTTTTTGGAAGGCATGAGTTTAGTATCTTCACTATTTCATTGAGGTGAAGACACCCTTAAGCCGTCAAGGTATTGTACTCTTTTTCTCCACCTCGGGATTTTTCCACATGGTTTACCGAGGGGGTTTTTAATGAGGCAAGATCTCTTGATGCATCACATTCTTTACCATTGTTTATCTTTCTTGGAAATCCCTATGACGAAACAAGGTAAACAAGGGATGTGATCCTATCTACCAAGATGACATTTATCTAATTAAAGTTTTCTTCTCTTTTCCTAAAAACGGTTTAAGTATGTTTTGGTGTTAAAAGAGGTCCAAATTAGTTGAATGTTAGAATATTTGGACCAAATTGTAATTAGTATAAGATCAGACCTAGAGGATATGTGAAAAAGCCTCTAAAAACTCGTGTAATGGATTAAACCGCTTTTACACAAAAACTTGAGAAACTTTTTCTCCTTTTTTCTTGAGAGATTCAAGGTTATTCTTCACTCCTCGATTCCTAGCTCAGAGTGGGGTGCGTTGTATCAAGAGATTGTCACTCCTCTTGTGGTTCACGCTTCAACCCACCTTCTATCAATCGCATAGTTAATCCTAGGTCGAGTATCTCCTCGGGTTTAAACCACCTCTTCCGCTTAGTTCCATCCTTTTTACCGAGTAGTTAGATCGAGCATTTCTCTTCTTCTCAAGCCTATTCATACAGTCTATTCCCTAAGACGAGCTTGATATCTTAGCAACCGGTGCCACATCATGTTTTGAATGGGGTTTTCCATTCACAACCCTCCTTCATACTTACATGATGGTACCTGCTCTTTAGATCAATCTTGGAGAAGAGTGTTGATGAGGCCCCGACACTAGCTCCAGCATCACTCTGAGAAGAACACGTGGACGAACCCGAGGACTAAATTGAGGAAGAGAAGAACTACGAAGCTCCTACCATAGCACTGAGGATTATGAAAAGGAACATCCCAAGCGTCTACAAGACAAGATTCAATGCATACATACAAGGAGCTCGAAGATGCGAGGAGAGCACCTGAGGGCACCCGAGAGATACCGATAGACCTTAGCGCGAGAACAGTGAGACTAGAAAACTCTTGGGAGCCTCCTTTTTTTGG
This sequence comes from Cardamine chenopodiifolia, assembly GCA_963922655.1. NCBI lineage: Eukaryota > Viridiplantae > Streptophyta > Magnoliopsida > Brassicales > Brassicaceae > Cardamine > Cardamine chenopodiifolia. Next base: position 7,619,553 of record OZ000476.1, on the reverse strand, counting down.
AAGGCATGAGTTTAGTATCTTCACTATTTCATTGAGGTTAAGACACCCTTAAGCCGTCAAGGTATTGTACTCTTTTTCTCCACCTCGGGATTTTTCCACATGGTTTACCGAGGGGGTTTTTAATGAGGCAAGATCTCTTGATGCATCACATTCTTTACCATTGTTTATCTTTCTTGGAAATCCCTATGACGAAACAAGGTAAACAAGGGATGTAATCCTATCTACCAAGATGACATTTATCTAATTAAAGTTTTCTTCTCTTTTCCTAAAAACGGTTTAAGTATGTTTTGGTGTTAAAAGAGGTCCAAATTAGTTGAATGTTAGAATATTTGGACCAAATTGTAATTAGTATAAGATCAGACCTAGAGGATATGTGAAAAAGCCTCTAAAAACTCGTGTAATGGATTAAACCGCTTTTACACAAATACTTGAGAAACTTTTTCTCCTTTTTTCTTGAGAGATTCAAGGTTATTCTTCACTCCTCGATTCCTAGCTCAGAGTGGGGTGCGTTGTATCAAGAGATTGTCACTCCTCTTGTGGTTCACGCTTCAACCCACCTTCTATCAATCCCATAGTTAATCCTAGGTCGAGTATCTCCTCGGGTTTAAACCACCTCTTCCGCTTAGTTCCATCCTTTTTACCGAGTAGTTAGATCGAGCATTTCTCTTCTTCTCAAGCCTATTCATACAGTCTATTCCCTAAGACGAGCTTGATATCTTAGCAACCGGTGCCACATCATGTTTTGAATGGGATTTTCCATTCACAACCCTCCTTCATACTTACATGATGGTACCTGCTCTTTAGATCAATCTTGGAGAAGAGTGTTAATGAGGCCCCGACACTAGCGCCAGCATCACTCTGAGAAGAACACGTGGACGAACTCGGGGACTAAATTGAGGAAGAGAAGAACTACGAAGCTCCTACCATAGCACTGAGGATTATGAAGAGGAACATCACAAGCGTCTACAAGACAAGATTCAATGCATACATACAAGGAGCTCGAAGATGCGAGGAGAGCACCTGAGGGCACCCGAGAGATACCGATAGACCTTAGCGCGATAACAATGAGACTAGAAAACTCTTGGGAGCATTCTTTTTTGGGAAGGCATGAGTTTAGTATCTTCACTATTTCATTGAGGTGAAGACACCCTTAAGCCGTCAAGGTATTGTACTCTTTTTCTCCACCTCGGGATTTTTCCACATGGTTTACCGAGGGGGTTTTTAATGAGGCAAGATCTCTTGATGCATCACATTCTTTACCATTGTTTATCTTTCTTGGAAATCCCTATGACGAAACAAGGTAAACAAGGGATGTGATCCTATCTACCAAGATGACATTTATCTAATTAAAGTTTTCTTCTCTTTTCCTAAAAACGGTTTAAGTATGTTTTGGTGTTAAAAGAGGTCCAAATTAGTTGAATGTTAGAATATTTGGACCAAATTGTAATTAGTATAAGATCAGACCTAGAGGATATGTGAAAAAGCCTCTGTGTAATGGATTAAACCGCTTTTACACAAAAACTTGAGAAACTTTTTCTCCTTTTTTCTTGAGAGATTCAAGGTTATTCTTCACTCCTCGATTCCTAGCTCAGAGTGGGGTGCGTTGTATCAAGAGATTGTCACTCCTCTTGTGGTTCACGCTTCAACCCACCTTCTATCAATCCCATAGTTAATCCTAGGTCGAGTATCTCCTCGGGTTTAAACCACCTCTTCCGCTTAGTTCCATCCTTTTTACCGAGTAGTTAGATCGAGCATTTCTCTTCTTCTCAAGCGTATTCATACAGTCTATTCCCTAAGACGAGCTTGATATCTTAGCAACCGGTGCCACATCATGTTTTGAATGGGATTTTCCATTCACAACCCTCCTTCATACTTACATGATGGTACCTGCTCTTTAGATCTATCTTGGAGAAGAGTGTTGATGAGGCCCCGACACTAGCTCCAGCATCACTCTGAGAAGAACACGTGGACGAAGCCGAGGACTAAATTGAGGAAGAGAAGAACTACGAAGCTCCTACCTTAGCACTGAGGATTATGAAGAGGAACATCACAAGCGTCTACAAGACAAGATTCAATGCATACATACAAGGAGCTCGAAGATGCGAGGAGAGCACCTGAGGGCACCCGAGAGATACCGATAGACCTTAGCGCGATAACAATGAGACTAGAAAACTCTTGGGAGCATCCTTTTTTTGGAAGGCATGAGTTTAGTATCTTCACTATTTCATTGAGGTGAAGACACCCTTAAGCCATCAAGGTATTGTACTCTTTTTCTCCACCTCGGGATTTTTCCACATGGTTTACCGAGGGGGTTTTTAATGAGGCAAGATCTCTTGATGCATCACATTCTTTACCATTGTTTATCTTTCTTGGAAATCCCTATAACGAAATAAGGTAAACAAGGGATGTGATCCTATCTACCAAGATGACATTTATCTAATTAAAGTTTTCTTCTCTTTTCCTAAAAACGGTTTAAGTATGTTTTGGTGTTAAAAGAGGTCCAAATTAGGTGAATGTTAGAATATTTGGACCAAGTTGTAATTAGTATAAGATCAGACCTAGAGTATATGTGAAAAAGCCTCTAAAAACTCGTGTAATGGATTAAACCGCTTTTACACAAAAACTTGAGAAACTTTTTCTCCTTTTTTCTTGAGAGATTCAAGGTTATTCTTCACTCCTCGATTCCTAGCTCAGAGTGGGGTGCGTTGTATTAAGAGATTGTCACTCCTCTTCTGGTTCACGCTTCAACCCACCTTCTATCAATCCCATAGTTAATCCTAGGTCGAGTATCTCCTCGAGTTTAAACCACCTCTTCCGCTTAGTTCCATCCTTTTTACCGAGTAGTTAGATCGAGAATTTTTCTTCTTCTCAGTCCTATTCATACAGTCTATTCCCTAAGACGAGCTTGTAATCTTAGCAACCGGTGCCATATCATCTTTTGAATGGGGTTTTCCATTCACCACCCTCCTTCATACTTACTTGATGGTACCCGCTCTTTAGATCAATCTTGGAGAAGAGTGTTGATGAGGCCCCGGCACTAGCTCAAGCATCACTCTGAGAAGAACACGTGGAGGAACCCGAGGACTAACTTGAGGAAGAGAAGAACTACGAAGCTCCTACCATAGCACTGAGGATTATGAAGAGGAACTTCACAAGTGTCTACAGGACAAGATTCAATGCATACATACAAGGCGCTCTAAGATGCGAGGAGAGCACCTGAGGGCACCCGAGAGATACCGATAGACCTTAGCGCGAGAACAGTGAGACTAGAAAATTCTTGGAAGCGTCCTTTTTTTGGAAGGCATGAGTTTAGTATCTTCACTATTTCGTTGAAGTGAAGACACCCTTAAGCCGTCAAGGTATTGTACTCTTTTTCTCCTCCTTGGGATTTTTCCACATGGTTTACCGAGGGGGTTTTTAATGAGGCAAGATCTCTTGATGCATCACATTCTTTACCATTGTTTATCTTTCTTGGAAATCCCTATGACGAGACAAGGTAAACAAGGGATGTGATCCTATCTACCAAGATGACATTTATCTAATTAAAGTTTTCTTCTCTTTTCCTAAAAACGGTTTAAGTATGTTTTGGTGTTAAAAGAGGTCCAAATTAGTTGAATGTTAGAATATTTGGACCAAGTTGTAATTAGTATAAGATCAGACCTAGAGGATATGTGAAAAAGCCTCTAAAAACTCGTGTAATGGATTAAACCGCTTTTACACAAAAACTTGGGAAACTTTTTCTCCTTTTTTCTTGAGAGATTCAAGGTTATTCTTAACTCCTTGATTCCTAGCTCAGAGTGGGGTGCATTGTATCAAGAGATTGTCACTCCTCTTGTGGTTCACGCTTCAACCCACCTTCTATCAATCCCATAGTTAATCCTAGGTCGAGTATCTCCTCGGGTTTAAACCACCTCTTCCGCTTAGTTCCATCCTTTTTACCGAGTAGTTAGATCGAGCATTTCTCTTCTTCTCAAGCCTATTCATACAGTCTATTCCCTAAGACGAGCTTGATATCTTAGCAACCGGTGCCACATCATGTTTTGAATGGGATTTTCCATTCACAACCCTCCTTCATACTTACATGATGGTACCTGCTCTTTAGATCAATCTTGGAGTAGAGTGTTAATGAGGCCCCGACACTAGCGCCAGCATCACTCTGAGAAGAACACGTGGACGAACTCGGGGACTAAATTGAGGAAGAGAAGAACTACGAAGCTCCTACCATAGCACTGAGGATTATGAAGAGGAACATCACAAGCGTCTACAAGACAAGATTCAATGCATACATACAAGGAGCTCGAAGATGCGAGGAGAGCACCTGAGGGCACCCGAGAGATACCGATAGACCTTAGCGCGATAACAATGAGACTAGAAAACTCTTGGGAGCATCCTTTTTTTGGAAGGCATGAGTTTAGTATCTTCACTATTTCATTGAGGTGAAGACACCCTTAAGCCATCAAGGTATTGTACTCTTTTTCTCCACCTCGGGATTTTTCCACATGGTTTACCGAGGGGGTTTTTAATGAGGCAAGATCTCTTGATGCATCACATTCTTTACCATTGTTTATCTTTCTTGGAAATCCCTATAACGAAATAAGGTAAACAAGGGATGTGATCCTATCTACCAAGATGACATTTATCTAATTAAAGTTTTCTTCTCCTTTCCTAAAAACGGTTGAAGTATGTTTTGGTGTTAAAAGAGGTCCAAATTAGGTGAATGTTAGAATATTTGGACCAAGTTGTAATTAGTATAAGAACAGACCTAGAGGATATGTGAAAAAGCCTCTAAAAACTCGTGTAATGGATTAAACCGCTTTTACACAAAAACTTGAGAAACTTTTTCTCCTTTTTTCTTGAGAGATTCAAGGTTATTCTTCACTCCTCGATTCCTAGCTCAGAGTGGGGTGCGTTGTATCAAGAGATTGTCACTCCTCTTGTGGTTCACGCTTCAACCCACCTTCTATCAATCCCATAGTTAATCCTAGGTCGAGTATCTCCTCGGGTTTAAACCACCTCTTCCGCTTAGTTCCATCCTTTTTACCGAGTAGTTAGATCGAGCATTTCTCTTCTTCTCAAGCCTATTCATACAGTCTATTCCCTAAGACGAGCTTGATATCTTAGCAACCGGTGCCACATCATGTTTTGAATGGGATTTTCCATTCACAACCCTCCTTCATACTTACATGATGGTACCTGCTCTTTAGATCAATCTTGGAGAAGAGTGTTAATGAGGCCCCGACACTAGCGCCAGCATCACTCTGAGAAGAACACGTGGACGAACTCGGGGACTAAATTGAGGAAGAGAAGAACTACGAAGCTCCTACCATAGCACTGAGGATTATGAAGAGGAACATCACAAGCGTCTACAAGACAAGATTCAATGCATACATACAAGGAGCTCGAAGATGCGAGGAGAGCACCTGAGGGCACCCGAGAGATACCGATAGACCTTAGCGCGATAACAATGAGACTAGAAAACTCTTGGGAGCATCCTTTTTTTGGAAGGCATGAGTTTAGTATCTTCACTATTTCATTGAGGTGAAGACACCCTTAAGCCATCAAGGTATTGTACTCTTTTTCTCCACCTCGGGATTTTTCCACATGGTTTACCGAGGGGGTTTTTAATGAGGCAAGATCTCTTGATGCATCACATTCTTTACCATTGTTTATCTTTCTTGGAAATCCCTATAACGAAATAAGGTAAACAAGGGATGTGATCCTATCTACCAAGATGACATTTATCTAATTAAAGTTTTCTTCTCTTTTCCTAAAAACGGTTTAAGTATGTTTTGGTGTTAAAAGAGGTCCAAATTAGGTGAATGTTAGAATATTTGGACCAAGTTGTAATTAGTATAAGATCAGACCTAGAGTATATGTGAAAAAGCCTCTAAAAACTCGTGTAATGGATTAAACCGCTTTTACACAAAAACTTGAGAAACTTTTTCTCCTTTTTTCTTGAGAGATTCAAGGTTATTCTTCACTCCTCGATTCCTAGCTCAGAGTGGGGTGCGTTGTATTAAGAGATTGTCACTCCTCTTCTGGTTCACGCTTCAACCCACCTTCTATCAATCCCATAGTTAATCCTAGGTCGAGTATCTCCTCGAGTTTAAACCACCTCTTCCGCTTAGTTCCATCCTTTTTACCGAGTAGTTAGATCGAGCATTTCTCTTCTTCTCAGTCCTATTCATACAGTCTATTCCCTAAGACGAGCTTGTAATCTTAGCAACCGGTGCCACATCATCTTTTGAATGGGGTTTTCCATTCACCACCCTCCTTCATACTTACTTGATGGTACCTGCTCTTTAGATCAATCTTGGAGAAGAGTGTTAATGAGGCCCCGACAGTAGCGCCAGCATCACTCTGAGAAGAACACGTGGACGAACTCGGGGACTAAATTGAGGAAGAGAAGAACTACGAAGCTCCTACCATAGCACTGAGGATTATGAAGAGGAACATCACAAGCGTCTACAAGACAAGATTCAATGCATACATACAAGGAGCTCGAAGATGCGAGGAGAGCACCTGAGGGCACCCGAGAGATACCGATAGACCTTAGCGCGATAACAATGAGACTAGAAAACTCTTGGGAGCATCCTTTTTTTGGAAGGCATGAGTTTAGTATCTTCACTATTTCATTGAGGTGAAGACACCCTTAAGCCGTCAAGGTATTGTACTCTTTTTCTCCACCTCGGGATTTTTCCACATGGTTTACCGAGGGGGTTTTTAATGAGGCAAGATCTCTTGATGCATCACATTCTTTACCATTGTTTATCTTTCTTGGAAATCCCTATGACGAAACAAGGTAAACAAGGGATGTGATCCTATCTACCAAGATGACATTTATCTAATTAAAGTTTTCTTCTCTTTTCCTAAAAACGGTTTAAGTATGTTTTGGTGTTAAAAGAGGTCCAAATTAGTTGAATGTTAGAATATTTGGACCAAGTTGTAATTAGTATAAGATCAGACCTAGAGGATATGTGAAAAAGCCTCTAAAAACTCGTGTAATGGATTAAACCGCTTTTACACAAAAACTTGAGAAACTTTTTCTCCTTTTTTCTTGAGAGATTCAAGGTTATTCTTCACTCCTCGATTCCTAACTCAGAGTGGGGTGCGTTGTATCAAGAGATTGTCACTCCTCTTGTGGTTCACGCTTCAACCCACCTTCTATCAATCCCATAGTTAATCCTAGGTCGAGTATCTCCTCGGGTTTAAACCACCTCTTCCGCTTAGTGTTGAGAATATGGATGAGAAGGCATACATGGGAAGTAGCAATGTGAGTTCACATAATAACAAAGGCAAGGAGCTGGAGTGCATAGCAAGTATCTGGGAACTTGGCGAATGCTCTAAGACTAAGGGAGAAGTGCCGTATGCAACAAGTAAGGAAAAGAGTGGAGCTGATGATTTAATGAGTGGCAAAACTAGACATTGGGATGTAACTAGAAGGAAGGATTCTTGGTTGAATTCTAAGCAGATCAAAGGGTTGAAAAACCAAGAAGAAGCACATGAGGAGCCATTGGGTAAAGGCAAGCTCCATGCTCCTCACCCAAAGAAGAAACACGCCCAGGCCTTGATCTTAGCATGTTTAACCATTTTAGGAAGTCAAGGGTGTTAGTCTTTTACCCATTGTAAATTCCTGTGTCTTGTTTTCAAATTTTTCTCTTACATGTATGCACATTCAAACCGAGCTCAATTGATAGAATAACAAGAAAAAATATTCCAGAAATCTCTCTCAGCCATCTTCAATCTCATTGAGTTCTTGATATTTTCTAATTCTAGTTTATTCTCCTTAAAATCAACATGGTATTAGAGCATGTTTAGAGATCCTTGAAAATCTTCTAAACTGTTTCTTTCTCATCTAAAACTTTCTCTCTCAGATTTTTTCTTGTTCCCTTATTTCTCTCCATATTCTCAAGCTGGTTGTTGAAGATAAGAAAGAAAACCTATGGAGATGCAGAAACAAGTTGTACTGCCGGTTGTCTTCAAAGGGAGCAACTACTTGCTGTGGTCAAGGACTACACGAACTGCTCTAAGAAGCAGAGGTTTATGGAGTTATGTGGAAACTCCAGAAGAGGTAGCTGGAGAAGGAGCAGCAGGTGATGGCGTTGTGAAGGGGCAGAAGTGGGAGCAAGAAGACCAACAAGTTCTTGCAGTGCTCCAGAGCTCTCTAGAGCCATCAATACTCGCTGCTTACTCCTACTGTGAGACAGCCAAGGAGCTGTGGGACACACTCAAAGGAGTGTATGGAGACATCTCAAACATTTCTAGGATTTTTGAGGTGAAGAAAGCGTTGAATGACCTTCAGCAAGATGGAAAGGCATTCAAGGATCTATTTGGGGTATTTAGAGGCTTATGGGCTGAGCTTGAGATGCTCAGGCCAGCAACAAATGACCCCAAGGAATTGAATGAGAGGAGGGAACAGGACCAGGTGTTTGGGCTACTACTCACGTTAAATGAGTCCTACAAGAGCCTCATTCAACACATCCTTCGCTTTGACAAGCTTCCAACGCTGAATGAAGTCTGTCAACAGATCCAAAAGGAGGAAGGGTCTAGGGGCTTGTTCAAAGCATCAAGCGAAATGGCACATGCTGCACATAGGAGCCAACTCTATGGAGAAAGGAGGAGTCTGGAATGTGAGCATTGCAAGATGAAAGGACATATTAAGGAAAAATGCTGGACCTTGCACCCACATTTAAAGCCAGCTAGGCTAAGGGGAAATGGCCAAGGAAGTAGTCAAGGACCAAGGAACTTTGCTGGAGTAGCAAACGTGGAAAATGACAACTTGGTGAGGAAAAGCGACCTGGAAGCTCTCATCAAGAGTATTGCTAAGCTAGCTGAGTCTGGTAAGGTTTTCTTTACCTCTAAAGCTAGGGAGAAGGTGATAATAGATTCTGGAGCAAGTCATAACATGATTTGTAATGCCAAGCTGTTAACAAATATTAAGCCTTGTGAAGGAAATGTTAAAGTTGCAAATGGAAAAGAGGTTCAAATAGAAGGAATTGGAGACCTAAAAGTGTTTAGGAAAAATACTAAGGCCTTATACATTCCGGAATTCACATCTAACTTACTCTCGGTATATAAAGCAACTAAGGATCTAGATTGCAAAGTTATTTTTGGATCTAATGATGTTGAGTTTCAGGATAATGAGACTAAGGAAGTAATCGGAGTAGGGAATGTGGAAGGTGGTTTGTATTTGCTGAATAAAGAAGATGGAGTGATGGAGTCGTTTGCGGTTAGTCTGGTTGGTTCAAGCCCTTTATGGCACTCACGCCTTGGTCATCCAAGTCACAAGGTGCTCAGCATGGTCCTGCCCAACCTCACCTTACCTAATAAGGAGTGTGAAGCATGTGTCTTAGGGAAGCATTGTAGGAAAGTGTTTCCGGAATCTACTACTGTGTATGAGAAGTGTTTTGAGTTGATACATTCTGATGTGTGGTCAGCCCCCTGTACTTCAAAAGATCAATATAAGTATTTCGTGTCTTTCATTGATCAAAGGTCAAAGTACACTTGGGTAACTCTAATGAGCTCTAAGGATCAAGTATTTGAATCATTTCAAAAATTCTACAATTATACACTGAATCAGTTTGGTACAAAGATCAAGATCCTTAGGAGTGATAATGGTGGAGAGTATATGAGTAATAGATTCAAGAAGTTGCTGGATGACAATGGGATAATTCACCAGACTTCTTGTGCATACACACCTCAGCAGAATGGAGTTTCCGAGAGAAAGAATAGACATTTGCTGGAGGTGGCTAGAAGTATGATGTTTGATAGAGGCGTGCCTAAGAGTTTTTGGGGAGATGCTGTGATGGCGGCATGCTATGTGATTAATCGTTTACCCACAGAAAGTCTGAGCCACAAGTCTCCATTTGAAATTTTGAATGGAGTAAAGCCAAGCATTGATCACCTAAGAGTTTTCGGGTGTAAATGCTACGTCTTTACCCCTGATGCACTAAGGAGTAAACTTGAGCCAAAAAGCATCAAATGTATTTTTGTGGGATACTCAAGCACTCAGAAGGGATACAAGTGTTTCCATCCAGAAACTAATAGGATATATGTGTCAAGAGAGGTGCGTTTTGATGAGAATTGTGGGTATTTTGAAGAAAAAAAATGGGAGGATTTAGATGACATTGTGAGCTCGGGCATAGACAGAGAGCGAGTGCTAAGAAGCATCTTGGCAGATGTCAATGGTTCGAATGGAGGTAATGATGAGCAAGGGATATCTCAGAATGAGCAAGGAGGTGAAGAGGAAGAAGAAGACAATGAGCAACTCTCATCGGATACAAGCTCACTACCAAGGGATTCCGAACTGGTTGAAGAATCAGAACTTGCAAGTGGTGAGGGGGAGTCTGAACATGAAGAAGTTGAGGTAACTCAAGAACCCCCTCTAAGAAGAAGCCAACGGATAAGGCATGGCCCGGAAAATTGGAAAAACACTAGGGTGTATTACAATGGATTAGCTACGGTTCAACAACAGCATATAGGATCTGAGGTGAAGTCTACCGTAGGTGAGGGATGTTCTGGGCGTACGGCAGACTTTGATTCTGAACCTATAGGCGACAGTATCCCTCCCTTACCAAGTAGATCATGTACTTCAAAGAGAAGAAAATTAACCGTAAGTGACATAAAATATCCTATTGAAGCATATAGTTCAGTGTCCTATTTAGGTGCTGAGCAACAAGCTTACCTCACCAAGATTGATGAACATCAAGTCCCAGCATCATATGAGGAAGCATGTAGAGACGAGAGATGGGTTAAAGCCATGGAAGAAGAGATCAGCTCTATGGTGAGAAACAATACATGGAATTTGACTGAGCTGCCAAGAGGGAAGAAGCTAGTGGGATGTAGATGGGTTTATACTATCAAGTATAAAAGCAATGGTGAAGTCGAGAGATACAAAGCGAGACTAGTGGCAAAGGGATACACACAAGTCTATGGAGAAGATTATACAGAAACTTTTGCTCCGGTGGCAAAATTGCATTCGGTAAGGGTTCTCCTATCCATTGCGGTTAACTTGTCATGGGAGTTATGGCAAATGGATGTAAAAAATGCCTTTTTACAAGGAGACCTAGAAGAGGAAGTCTTTATGGCTCTTCCACAAGGATATGGTACAGGTACAAATCAGGTCTGTGAATTGAAGAAAGCTATTTATGGGTTGAAACAATCCCCGAGGGCCTGGTACCAAAGACTGAGCAGATGCTTGCTGGAGAAGGAATTTGTGAAGTCGGAAGCTGATCATACTCTATTCACCAAGAGGAGTAAAGAGGGGCTAGTGGCTGTTCTTATCTATGTAGATGATATCATCATCACCGGAAGTGATGTTGAAGGAGTTAAAAGGACCAAGGTAATTCTGAGCTCCACGTTTGATATAAAAGATTTGGGAGAGCTGAGGTATTTCTTGGGCATTGAGATGATCAGAGAGCCAAATGGGATGTTTATATCACAAAGGAAGTATGTGATTGACTTACTAAAGGAAACCGGCAAGTTAGGGTCGAAGCCAGCAAAAACGCCCATTGAAGAAGGCTATCAAGATGTGAGTAAGGAGGAAACGTGGCCTGATGTCAAGCAATATCAAAGGTTAGTTGGAAAACTAATCTACTTAACTATAACTCGGCCGGATATATGCTTTGCCGTGAATAGGGTGAGCCAGCACATGCAAGCTCCAAAAGCACACCATTGGAGCATGGTGGAGAGAATACTTAGGTATCTCAAGGGGAACCCTGGAAAGGGAATATGGTTGAGTCGCAATGAAAATACTGAATTGGAAGCCTATTGTGATTCAGACTATGCTGGAGACAAACAAGATAGAAAATCTACAACTGGGTATTGCACATTTGTAGGAGGAAATCTTGTCACTTGGAGGAGTAAAAAACAGAAGGTAATTGCATTGTCAAGTGCTGAAGCTGAGTATAGAGCAATGAAGGAAGTCACAAAGGAGATGATATGGCTGAAGGCTCTTCTCAAGGATTTGGGTATTCAAGAATCCAAACCAATGACCCTTTATTGTGATAACCAAGCCGCAATACACATAGCTTCAAATCCAGTGTTTCATGAGAGAACGAAACACATTGAAGTGGATTGTCACTTCATCCGGGGCAAGATTCAAGATGGGCTAATAATCCCTAAGTTTGTGAAGAGTGGAGACCAGGTGGCAGACATCTTCACAAAGGCTACTTCCCTAAATATATGTGAGTATATCCATGACAAGATAGGCTTAAAGGACCCCTACCAGCCTATCTTGAGGGGGAGTGTTGAGAATATGGATGAGAAGGCATACATGGGAAGTAGCAATGTGAGTTCACATAATAACAAAGGCAAGGAGCTGGAGTGCATAGCAAGTATCTGGGAACTTGGCGAATGCTCTAAGACTAAGGGAGAAGTGCCGTATGCAACAAGTAAGGAAAAGAGTGGAGCTGATGATTTAATGAGTGGCAAAACTAGACATTGGGATGTAACTAGAAGGAAGGATTCTTGGTTGAATTCTAAGCAGATCAAAGGGTTGAAAAACCAAGAAGAAGCACATGAGGAGCCATTGGGTAAAGGCAAGCTCCATGCTCCTCACCCAAAGAAGAAACACGCCCAGGCCTTGATCTTAGCATGTTTAACCATTTTAGGAAGTCAAGGGTGTTAGTCTTTTACCCATTGTAAATTCCTGTGTCTTGTTTTCAAATTTTTCTCTTACATGTATGCACATTCAAACCGAGCTCAATTGATAGAATAACAAGAAAAAATATTCCAGAAATCTCTCTCAGCCATCTTCAATCTCATTGAGTTCTTGATATTTTCTAATTCTAGTTTATTCTCCTTAAAATCAACACTTAGTTCCATCCTTTTTACCAAGTAGTTAGATCGAGCATTTCTCTTCTTCTCAAGCCTATTCATACAGTCTATTCCCTAAGACGAGCTTGATATCTTAGCAACCGGTGCCACATCATGTTTTGAATGGGATTTTCCATTCACAACCCTCCTTCATACTTACATGATGGTTTCTGCTCTTTAGATCAATCTTGGAGAAGAGTGTTGATGAGGCCCCGACACTAGCTCCAGCATCACTCTGAGAAGAACACGTGGACGAACCCGAGGACTAAATTGAGGAAGAGAAGAACTACGAAGCTCCTACCATAGCACTGAGGATTATGAAGAGGAGCATCACAAGCGTCTACAAGACAAGATTCAATGCATACATACAAGGAGCTCGAAGATGCGAGGAGAGCACCTGAGGGCACCCGAGAGATACCGATAGACCTTAGCGCGATAACAATGAGACTAGAAAACTCTTGGGAGCATCCTTTTTTTGGTAGGCATGAGTTTATTATCTTCACTATTTCATTGAGGTGAAGACACCCTTAAGCCGTCAAGGTATTGTACTCTTTTTCTCCACCTCGGGATTTTTCCACATGGTTTACCGAGGGGGTTTTTAATGAGGCAAGATCTCTTGATGCATCACATTCTTTACCATTGTTTACTTTCTTGGAAATCCCTATAACGAAATAAGGTAAACAAGGGATGTGATCCTATCTACCAAGATGACATTTATCTAATTAAAGTTTTCTTCTCTTTTCCTAAAAACGGTTTAAGTATGTTTTGGTGTTAAAAGAGGTCCAAATTAGGTGAATGTTAGAATATTTGGACCAAGTTGTAATTAGTATAAGATCAGACCTAGAGGATATGTGAAAAAGCCTCTAAAACTCGTGTAATGGATTAAACCGCTTTTACACAAAAAGTTGAGAAACTTTTTCTCCTTTTTTCTTGAGAGATTCAAGGTTATTCTTCACTCCTCGATTCCTAGCTCAAAGTGGGGTGCGTTGTATCAAGAGATTGTCACTCCTCTTGTGGTTCACGCTTCAACCCACCTTCTATCAATCCCATAGTTAATCCTAGGTCGAGTATCTCCTCGGGTTTAAACCACCTCTTCCGCTTAGTTCCATCCTTTTTACCGAGTAGTTAGATCGAGCATTTCTCTTCTTCTCAGTCCTATTCATACAGTCTATGCCCTAAGACGAGCTTGATATCTTAGCAACCGGTGCCACATCATCTTTTGAATGGGGTTTTCCATTCACCACCCTCCTTCATACTTACTTGATGGTACCCGCTCTTTAGATCAATCTTGGAGAAGAGTGTTGATGAGGCCCCGGCACTAGCTCAAGCATCACTCTGAGAAGAACACGTGGAAGAACCCAAGGACTAACTTGAGGAAGAGAAGAACTACGAAGCTCCTACCATAGCACTGAGGATTATGAAGAGGAACTTCACAAGCGTCTACAGGACAAGATTCAATGCATACATACAAGGCGCTCTAAGATGCGAGGAAAGCACCTGAGGGCACCCGAGAGATACCGATAAACCTTAGCGCGAGAACAGTGAGACTAGAAAAGTCTTGGAAGCGTCCTTTTTTTGGAAGGCACGAGTTTAGTATCTTCACTATTTCGTTGAAGTGAAGACACCCTTAAGCCGTCAAGGTATTGTACTCTTTTTCTCCACCTTGGGATTTTTCCACATGGTTTACCGAGGGGGTTTTTAATGAGGCAAGATCTCTTGATGCATCACATTCTTTACCATTGTTTATCTTTCTTGGAAATCCCTATGACGAAACAAGGTAAACAAGGGATGTGATCCTATCTACCAAGATGACATTTATCTAATTAAAGTTTTCTTCTCTTTTCCTAAAAACGGTTTAAGTATGTTTTGGTGTTAAAAGAGGTCCAAATTAGGTGAATGTTAGAATATTTGGACCAAGTTGTAATTAGTATAAGATCAGACCTAGAGGATATGTGAAAAAGCCTCTAAAAACTCGTGTAATGGATTAAACCGCTTTTACACAAAAACTTGAGAAACTTTTTCTCCTTTTTTCTTGAGAGATTCAAGGTTATTCTTCACTCCTCGATTCCTAGCTCAGAGTGGGGTGCGTTGTATCAAGAGATTGTCACTCCTCTTGTGGTTCACGCTTCAACCCACCTTCTATCAATCCCATAGTTAATCCTAGGTCAAGTATCTCCTCGGGTTTAAACCACCTCTTCCGCTTAGTTCCATCCTTTTTACCGAGTAGTTAGATCGAGCATTTCTCTTCTTCTCAAGCCTATTCATACAGTCTATTCCCTAAGACGAGCTTGATATCTTAGCAACCGGTGCCACATCATGTTTTGAATGGGGTTTTCCATTCTCCACCCTCCTTCATACTTATTTGATGGTACCCGCTCTTTAGATCAATCTTGGAGAAGAGTGTTGATGAGGCCCCGGCACTAGCTCAAGCATCACTCTGAGAAGAACACGTGGAGGAACCCGAGGACTAACTTGAGGAAGAGAAGAACTACGAAGCTCCTACCATAGCACTGAGGATTATGAAGAGGAACTTCACAAGCGTCTACAGGACAAGATTCAATGCATACATACAAGGCGCTCTAAGATGCGAGGAAAGCACCTGAGGGCACCCGAGAGATACCGATAAACCTTAGCGCGAGAACAGTGAGACTAGAAAATTCTTGGAAGCGTCCTTTTTTTGGAAGGCATGAGTTTAGTATCTTCACTATTTCATTGAGGTGAAGACACCCTTAAGCCGTCAAGGTATTGTACTCTTTTTCTCCACCTCGGGATTTTTCCACATGGTTTACCGAGGGGGTTTTTAATGAGGCAAGATCTCTTGATGCATCACATTCTTTACCATTGTTTACTTTCTTGGAAATCCCTATAACGAAATAAGGTAAACAAGGGATGTGATCCTATCTACCAAGATGACATTTATCTAATTAAAGTTTTCTTCTCTTTTCCTAAAAACGGTTTAAGTATGTTTTGGTGTTAAAAGAGGTCCAAATTAGGTGAATGTTAGAATATTTGGACCAAGTTGTAATTAGTATAAGATCAGACCTAGAGGATATGTGAAAAAGCCTCTAAAACTCGTGTAATGGATTAAACCGCTTTTACACAAAAAGTTGAGAAACTTTTTCTCCTTTTTTCTTGAGAGATTCAAGGTTATTCTTCACTCCTCGATTCCTAGCTCAAAGTGGGGTGCGTTGTATCAAGAGATTGTCACTCCTCTTGTGGTTCACGCTTCAACCCACCTTCTATCAATCCCATAGTTAATCCTAGGTCGAGTATCTCCTCGGGTTTAAACCACCTCTTCCGCTTAGTTCCATCCTTTTTACCGAGTAGTTAGATCGAGCATTTCTCTTCTTCTCAGTCCTATTCATACAGTCTATTCCCTAAGACGAGCTTGATATCTTAGCAACCGGTGCCACATCATGTTTTGAATGGGATTTTCCATTCACAACCCTCCTTCATACTTACATGATGGTACCTGCTCTTTAGATCAATCTTGGAGAAGAGTGTTGATGAGGCCCCGACACTAGCTCCAGCATCACTCTGAGAAGAACACGTGGACGAACCCGAGGACTAAATTGAGGAAGAGAAGAACTACGAAGCTCCTACCATAGCACTGAGGATTATGAAGAGGAACATCACAAGCGTCTACAAGACAAGATTCAATGCATACATACAAGGAGCTCGAAGATGCGAGGAGAGCACCTGAGGGCACCCGAGAGATACCGATAGACCTTAGCGCGATAACAATGAGACTAGAAAACTCTTGGGAGCATCCTTTTTTGGAAGGCATGAGTTTAGTATCTTCACTATTTCATTGAGGTGAAGACACCCTTAAGCCGTCAAGGTATTGTACTCTTTTTCTCTACCTCGGGATTTTTCCACATGGTTTACCAAGGGGGTTTTTAATGAGGCAAGATCTCTTGATGCATCACATTCTTTACCATTGTTTATCTTTCTTGGAAATCCCTATAACGAAATAAGGTAAACAAGGGATGTGATCCTATCTACCAAGATGACATTTATCTAATTAAAGTTTTCTTCTCTTTTCCTAAAAACGGTTTAAGTATGTTTTGGTGTTAAAAGAGGTCCAAATTACGTGAATGTTAGAATATTTGGACCAAGTTGTAATTAGTATAAGATCAGACCTAGAGGATATGTGAAAAAGCCTCTAAAAACACGTGTAATGGATTAAACCGCTTTTACACAAAAACTTGAGAAACTTTTTCTCCTTTTTTCTTGAGAGATTCAAAGTTATTCTTCACTCCTCGATTCCTAGCTCAGAGTGGGGTGCGTTGTATCAAGAGATTGTCACTCCTCTTCTGGTTCACGCTTCAACCCACCTTCTATCAATCCCATAGTTAATCCTAGGTCGAGTATCTCCTCGGGTTTAAACCACCTCTTCCGCTTAGTTCCATCCTTTTTACCGAGTAGTTAGATCGAGCATTTCTCTTCTTCTCAGTCCTATTCATACAGTCTATGCCCTAAGACGAGCTTGATATCTTAGCAACCGGTGCCACATCATCTTTTGAATGGGGTTTTCCATTCACCACCCTCCTTCATACTTACTTGATGGTACCCGCTCTTTAGATCAATCTTGGAGAAGAGTGTTGATGAGGCCCCGACACTAGCTCCAGCATCACTCTGAGAAGAACACGTGGACGAACCCGAGGACTAAATTGAGGAAGAGAAGAACTACGAAGCTCCTACCATAGCACTGAGGATTATGAAGAGGAACTTCACAAGCGTCTACAGGACAAGATTCAATGCATACATACAAGGCGCTCTAAGATGCGAGGAAAGCACCTGAGGGCACCCGAGAGATACCGATAAACCTTAGCGCGAGAACAGTGAGACTAGAAAATTCTTGGAAGCGTCCTTTTTTTGGAAGGCATGAGTTTAGTATCTTCACTATTTCATTGAGGTGAAGACACCCTTAAGCCGTCAAGGTATTGTACTCTTTTTCTCTACCTCGGGATTTTTCCACATGGTTTACCGAGGGGGTTTTTAATGAGGCAAGATCTCTTGATGCATCACATTCTTTACCATTGTTTATCTTTCTTGGAAATCCCTATAACGAAATAAGGTAAACAAGGGATGTGATCCTTTCTACCAAGATGACATTTATCTAATTAAAGTTTTCTTCTCTTTTCCTAAAAACGGTTTAAGTATGTTTTGGTGTTAAAAGAAGTCCAAATTAGGTGAATGTTAGAATATTTGGACCAAGTTGTAATTAGTATAAGATCAGACCTAGAGGATATGTGAAAAAGCCTCTAAAAACTCGTGTAATGGATTAAACCGCTTTTACACAAAAACGTGAGAAACTTTTTCTCCTTTTTTCTTGAGCGATTCAAGGTTATTCTTCACTCCTCGATTCCTAGCTCAGAGTGGGGTACTTTGTATCAAGAGATTGTCACTCCTCTTCTGGTTCATGCTTCAACCCACCTTCTATCAATCCCATAGTTAATCCTAGGTCGAGTATCTCCTCGGGTTTAAACCACCTCTTCCGCTTAGTTCCATCCTTTTTACCGAGTAGTTAGATCGAGCATTTCTCTTCTTCTCAGTCCTATTCATACAGACTATTCCCTAAGACGAGCTTGATATCTTAGCAACCGGTGCCACATCATCTTTTGAATGGGGTTTTCCATTCACCACCCTCCTTCATACTTACTTGATGGTACCCGCTGTAGATTTTAGAGGATATGAAGATGATTTTAAGGGAGGAAGATTAGAAGATAGGAGTGATGAAGATGATGAATAGAAGTTTATAATTTCGTGTGTAATGTTTCCTTACAATCCCATACACATATATGCACGATTTACATGAATTATTGAGTGAAAAATATCTCATCAACACCTCTACAAGAGTATAGGCGAGCCATGCTTCTCCCAACTGCTCCCACCTACTCCTCTTTGCAACTTGCTCCACTTGTGCTGAGTGAGAAAAAACTGGTCTGCTTCTAACCAATTCAGTTCCTTCTCCACTTTTTGTTTGGTTTCGTTTTAGTTGATCTTAGCTAGTCATTGGTGCTTTATTTCATGTTCACCACCTTCACATCCATATTCTCAACACTCCCCCTCAAGATAGGCTGGTAGGGGTTCTTTAAGCCGATCTTGCCATGGATGTATTCACATATGCGTGAAGAAGTAGGTTTGGTAAATATATCCGCCAATTGTTCTCTACTCTTCACAAACTTGGGAACCACAACTCCCTCCTGAATTTTGTCTCGGATGAAATGACAATCCACCTCAATGTGTTTTGTCCTTTCATGAAACACCGGGTTTGAAGCTATGTGTATTGCCGCTTGGTTATCACAATACAAAGTCATTGGTTTGTCTTCTTGAACTCCCAAGTCATGTAGAAGCGCCTTCAGCCATATCATTTCTTTTGTGGCTTCTCTCATTGCTCTATACTCAGCTTCAGCACTAGATAGAGAGATTACCTTTTGTTTTTTGCTTCTCCAAGTGACAAGATTCCCGCCTACGAATGTACAATAACCGGTCGTAGACTTCCTATCTTGTCTATCCCCAGCCCAATCCGCATCACAAAACGCTTCTACATTTGCTCTTCCATGACACTCTAGCCAAATACCTCTTCCTGGGTTCCCTTTTAGATATCTCAAGATCCTTTCAATCATTCCCCAATGGTGTGTTGTTGGCGCTTGCATGTGTTGACTTACTTTATTCACCGCAAAACAAATATCTGGCCTTGTTATGGTCAAATAGATTAGTTTACCAACTAACCTTTGGTACTGCTTGATGTCAGACCATATCTCCACGTTGCTCTCTTCTTGGTAACCTTCTTCAATAGGAGTCTTAGCCGGTTTACACCCAAGCTTCCCAGTTTCTTTTAGTAAGTCAATCACATACTTCCTTTGCGATATAAACATTCCCTTTTCCTCTCTGCTCATCTCAATTCCTAGGAAGTATTTGAGCTCTCCTAGGTCTTTTATATCAAACGTAGAGTTTAGATCTTCCTTAGTCTGTTTCATCTCCTCACAATCACTTCCCGTAACAATAATGTCATCCACGTAGATAAGCACCACAACTATCCCATTTTTGCTCCTTTTGGTAAAGAGAGAGTGATCCGCTTCAGATTTTACAAACCCTTTCTCCAACAGGCACCGGCTTAACCGAGTGCAACTTCGCTACTGGAGCAAAAGTTTCAGTATAATCTTCACCATATACTTGTGTATATCCTTTTGCCACTAGTCTAGCTTTATACCTCTCAATTTCACCATTGCTCTTGTATTTGATAGTATACACCCATCTACATCCCACAAGTTTCTTCCCGCTGGGCAATTTTGTCAAGTCCCAAGTATTATTTCTCAACATAGATGCAATCTCTTCCCTCATGGCATCAACCCATAACTTGTCCATGCTTGCTTCCTCATAAGAATTAGGTACTTTTCTATCAATAGTGCTCAGAAATGCCTGATGATCAGCTGGAGTATTAGAAACCGAGTAGTATTCTTCAATAGGATATCTTATGGCTATCTTCTCTTCTTGTGCGGTGTTATGCTTAAGGGACAAGAAGGAGACGCTGTCGCCTATAGGCTCAGGATCTAAGCCTGCCGTACGCCCAGTACATCCCTCTCTTGTCCCAAGCACAACATCAGTTCCCATGTGATCTTGATAAGCCATAGCCATCCCATTGTAATACACTCTAGTATTTTTCCAATTTTCAGGTCCGTGTCTTATCCTTTGGCTTCTTCTTAACTGAGGAGCTTGCACTTCTTCCACTTCTTCAGATTCTATCTCCCCCTCACCTCTTGTACTCTCCTCTTCTTCTACCAGTTCTGAGTCTAATGGTAAAGTATCCGGAACTATCGGAAGCTGCTCACTTTCTTCTACTTCTTCTTCACCCCTCTGCTCCTTATCATCACTCTCCCGGCCATCTATGCTTTCCCAAATGCTTCTTAGAACTTGATCTCTTTCTGCATTTGAGTCCATAATCTCATCTAAGTCTTCCCATTTCTTTTTTTCGAAGTAACCATACTCTTCCTCAAATTGCACCTCCCTTGACACATACATTCTATTAGTCTCTGGGTTAAGACATTTGTATCCTTTTTGCGTACTTGAGTATCCCACAAACACACACTTAATACTCTTTGGCTCTAACTTATTTCTTTGTGCCTCTGGAACAAGGACATAGCATCTACACCCAAAGACTCTCAAGTGACTGATACTTGTTGAAGAAAACGAAAAGATAGTGTGTGTGGGAAGGCTAGACAAAGGCAAAAGAGAAGAGGAAACTAGCTGTTGGAAAGGAATTGGAGGCAAAGGATTTCGGTTGAAACAAGACCAGGTCTGAAAGTCAAAGACTTGAGATGAACCATGCCAAGAACCAGTGGACAGTTGCCAGCCCCTAACACTCAGCCTAAAGGAGCAACCTTGGAAGTCCCTCCAAAGCATGTTTTGCCATTTTAGGCTAAGTAGAGATTAGTAATTTACCTTGTGGATATTTCATTGCATTGGCTGTAACTCTCTCTCATCTAGCTCGCCTATATCTTGTAAATGGCTTAGAAGAAATAAAATTAAGAGATTAAAAATCCAATTCTACTCTCTAAAATCTACATGGTATCAGAGCAATTAAGATCTATAACAAGTTCTTAAACTCGTTTTTATCATCTAATTTCTTCTAATCTCTTTGAAATCCCCTGTTTTCGTTTATAAATCTCTTCTTTCTTTCAGTTTTACTTACGAGACATTTCTTTGCTAAAAACTATGGAGATGCAAAAGCAGATGATACTACCAGTTGTTTTCAAGGGAAACAACTACCTCTTGTGGTCAAGGACCACGAAGACAGCCTTGAGAAGTAGAGGGCTGTGGGGATATGTGGAAATCTCAGAAGGAGCTGTTGAAGGAAGTGAAGCCAGTGATGGCAGTACAAAGGAGAAGAAATGGGAGCAAGAGGACCAACAGGTCCTTGCAGCACTTCAGAGCTCTCTTGAGCCATCAATCTTGGCTGGTTATTCCTATTGTGAGACAGCCAAGGAGCTGTGGGAAACACTCAAAGGAGTGTATGGAGATATGTCAAATATCTCAAGGATTTTTGAAGTTAAGAAAGCCCTGAATGATCTTCAGCAAGAGGGGAAGGCATTCAAGGATCTGTTTGGAACGTTTAGAGGGCTGTGGGCAGAGCTGGAGATGCTTAGGCCGGCAACAAATGATCCCAAAGAGCTGAATGAGAGGAGAGAGCAAGACCAAGTATTTGGATTATTGCTCACGCTCAATGATTCATACAAGAGCCTCATTCAGCATATTTTGAGGTTTGACAAACTTCCAACTCTAAATGAAGTATGTCAACAGATTCAAAAAGAAGAGGGAGCTAGATGCTTATTCAAGCCAACAAGTGAGATAGCGCATGTGGCACAAAGAAACCAAAGCTATGGTGAAAGGAGGAACTTGGAATGTGAACATTGCAAGATGAGAGGGCACACAAAAGAAAAGTGCTGGACCCTTCACCCACATTTGAAGCCAGCAAGGCTGAGAGGAAGTAACCAAGGAGTTGGTCAGGGAACAAGGATTTTTGCTGGAAGTGCAAGTGTAGGAGATGATGGCTTAGTGAGGAAATCGGACCTGGAAGCCCTCATCAAAAGCATCTCCAAACTAGCTGATTCTGGTAAGAGCTACATAGCTTCTAAACTTGGTAAAAAGGTTATTGTAGACTCAGGTGCCAGTCACCACATGATTAGAGATGGAGGTTTATTGGCAAATATAAAACCTCATGGTGGAACTGTTAGGATAGCTAATGGTAAAGAAGTCCCCATAAAAGGAATTGGTGATTTGGAATTGTTTAGAAAAAACACTAAGGCTTTGTTTGTTCCCGAATTCACCACCAATCTGTTGTCGGTGCACAAGGCTACTCAAGACCTAAATTGCAAAGTTATTTTTGGATCTAATGAAGTTCAGTTTCAGGACAATAATACTAAGGAAGTGATTGGAGAAGGAGGAGTTAAAGGTGGGCTGTATGTTTTGAATAAAGAGGAGCAAGATGTAGTGAAGTCTTGTGGTCTGAGTGAAGTTGGTTCAAGATCTTTATGGCACTCACGGCTAGGTCACCCAAGCAACAAGGTGCTCAGCATGATCTTGCCCAATATCACCGAAGACAATAAAGGATGTGAAGCTTGTGTGTTAGGCAAGCAATGTAGGAGTAGTTTTCCGGATTCCACAACTAAGTATGCTAAGTGCTTTGAGCTGATTCACTCTGATGTATGGACAGCTCCATGTATCTCCAAAGATCAATATAAGTATTTTGTCTCTTTTATTGATGAAAAGTCCAAGTATACGTGGGTGACACTCCTAAGTTCCAAGAGCCAAGTATTTGAATCCTTTGCCAAATTCTACAAGTATGTCGAAATACAATTTGAAACCAAGATCAAAATTCTAAGGAGTGATAATGGGGGAGAATACCTGAGTAATCAGTTCAAGAATTTTGTGGAAGAAAATGGAATAGTGCACCAAACCTCATGTGCTTATACTCCTCAGCAAAACGGAGTATCGGAAAGGAAGAATAGGCATTTGTTGGAGGTAGCTAGAAGCATGCTGTTTGATCGGAAAGTTCCAAAAAGCTTTTGGGGAGATGCCATAATGACAGCTTGTTATGTCATCAATCGGTTACCAACACCAAACCTAAACAACAAGTCTCCATATGAGGTGCTTAATGGAGTAAAGCCTAACATCAATCATCTCCGAGTATTTGGAAGTAAGTGTTATGTGCTTATCCCCGAGTCACAAAGAAGCAAGCTGGAGCCTAAAAGTATGAGATGTGTCTTTGTTGGATATTCAAGTACCCAAAAGGGGTATAAGTGTTATAATCCAGAAACTAACAGGATTCATGTGTCAAGAGAAGTCCAATTTGAAGAGGAGAATGGATATTTTCAAAGTGAGAGTTGGAAAGACCTTGAGGAGATTGTTAGTTCAAGTCTGGATAGGGTACAAGTACTAAGGAGCATTTTAGTGAGTGAAGATGGACAGAGAAGAGGCACGGATGACTTGGAAACTTCTTCTAATTGGAGTGAAGATGAAGTAAAAGAAGACAGAAACGAGTCTCAAATCTCCGAGGAAAGTGATTCAGCTCTTGGAGAATCAAGTGAGACTAAAAATCAACCAGAAGGAGAAGAAGTGACCATAGACCCTGAGGAAGGTCTGATGCATGAGGAGGGTGAAGAAACCCAAGCCCCAGAACCTATCTTAAGAAGGAGTCAGAGGAGAAAATTTGATCCAGAAAATTGGAAAAATACAAGAGTTTACTTCAATGGTCTATCTATGGTTCAACAAGACAACACAAGGACTGAGGCGTTGTTTAGTGTGAGTAGGGGATGTTCTGGGCGTACGGCAGGCTTTGACCCTGATCCTATAGGCGACAGCATCCCTCCCTCATCTACTAAGCAACACAACTCACAAAAAGAAAATCTAGCCGTTACAACCATAAGGTATCCTATTGAAGCCTATTATTCTACAATTCATTTACCAGATAAGGATCAAGCATTTTTTAGTGCAATTGATGAGCAAGTACCAACAACCTATGAAGAAGCTTGTAAAAGCAAAGTTTGGGTTGAGGCAATGGGAGAAGAAATTGCTTCAATGATCAGAAATAATACTTGGAGCATGATGGAGTTGCCTAAGGGAAAGAAAACCGTGGGCTGTAGATGGGTCTATACAATTAAGTACAAGAGCACAGGAGAGATAGAGAGGTACAAAGCTCGGCTGGTGGCTAAGGGGTATACACAAGTCTACGGGGAAGACTACACCGAGACATTTGCACCGGTTGCCAAACTTCACTCAGTCCGAGTTCTTTTGTCGATGGCCATAAATCTTTCATGGGGGCTGTGGCAAATGGACGTAAGAAATGCATTCTTGCAAGGAGACTTAGAAGAAGAAGTTTACATGGTGGCTCCTCAAGGATATGACCAGAAGCAAGGCCAAGTATGTAAACTAAGAAAGGCAATTTATGGTCTCAAGCAGTCCCCGAGAGCTTGGTACCAAAGATTAAGTGGCTGCCTTGAAGAGGAGAATTTTACAAAATCAGAAGCGGATCACTCTCTATTCACCAAACGAGGAGAAAAGGGGATCATAGTGATTTTGATTTATGTTGATGACATCATAATCACTGGTAATGATGAAGAGGGCATTCTAAGGACCAAGGAGATCTTGAAAAAATCATTTGACATAAAGGATTTAGGGGAGCTAAAATATTTCCTTGGAATTGAAATGATGAGGTCGGAGGAAGGGATGTTTATCTCTCAAAGGAAGTATGCTCTGGATCTCTTAACCGAGACTGGAAAGCTTGGAGGAAGGCCTGCAAAAACTCCTATTGAAGATGGGTACCAAGATGTACCTGAGGGGGAGCTATGGGCTGATGTGAAACAATACCAAAGGCTAGTGGGAAAATTAATCTACTTGACTATCACACGTCCTGATATTAGTTTTGCAGTGAATCGTGTGAGTCAACATATGCAAGCCCCAAGAGTGCATCATTGGAATATGGTAGAAAGAATACTAAGGTATCTCAAAGGGAGTCCCGGGAAGGGAGTGTGGCTTAAGTGTTGTGGAAACACAGAGCTGGTAGGCTACTGTGATGCAGATTGGGGAGGTGATAAAATGGATAGGAAGTCCACTACTGGATATTGCACATTCGTTGGAGGTAATCTAGTGACTTGGAGAAGTAAGAAACAAAAGGTAACAGCTTTATCAAGTGCTGAGGCAGAGTACCGGGCAATGAAAGAAGTAACAAAAGAGTTGATCTGGCTGAAAGCTTTGCTTAGAGATCTGGGAATACATGAGGATAAACCAACCACTCTCTATTGTGATAACCAAGCAGCCATACACATTGCCTCCAATCCAGTTTTCCATGAGCGAACAAAACACATTGAGATAGACTGTCATTTTGTTCGAGAAAAAATTCAAGGAGGAGTTGTGATTCCAAGGTTCATCAAGAGTGAAGAACAAGTGGCAGATATCTTCACCAAGGCAACCACATCTCTAGTCAGCAACTATATACAGTCCAAGGTTGGCTTAATAGATCCCTACCAGCCAGCCTTGAGGGGGAGTGTTGAAGAAAACGAAAAGATAGTGTGTGTGGGAAGGCTAGACAAAGGCAAAAGAGAAGAGGAAACTAGTTGTTGGAAAGGAATTGGAGGCAAAGGATTTCGGTTGAAACAAGACCAGGTCTGAAAGTCAAAGACTTGAGATGAACAATGCCAAGAACCAGTGGACAGTTGCCAGCCCCTAACACTCAGCCTAAAGGAGCAACCTTGGAAGTCCCTCCAAAGCATGTTTTGCCATTTTAGGCTAAGTAGAGATTAGTAATTTACCTTGTGGATATTTCATTGCATTGGCTGTAACTCTCTCTCATCTAGCTCGCCTATATCTTGTAAATGGCTTAGAAGAAATAAAATTAAGAGATTAAAAATCCAATTCTACTCTCTAAAATCTACAATACTCGGCTTCACACCATTCAAAACTTCAAATGGTGACTTGTAACTCAAGCTTTCAGTGGGTATGCGGTTGATTAAGTAAGCTGCCGCCATCACTGCATCTCCCCACAGATTCTTAGGAACTCCCCTATCAAACATCATGCTCCTAGCCACTTCTAACAAATGTCTATTCTTCCTCTCTGCTATCCCATTTTGTTGAGGTGTATAGGCGCAAGTTGTCTGATGTACTATCCCTTTCTCATTCACAAACTCCCTAAACTGTATGCTCATGTATTCTCCGCCATTATCACTTCTTAGTATCTTAATCTTGGTATCATACTGATTGAGCACATAGTTATAGAAGTTCTGAAATGATTCAAGCACTTGATCCTTAGAGCGCATCAATGTTACCCATGTATACTTTGATTTTTGATCGATGAAGGAAACAAAGTACTTATATTGATCTCTTGAAGTACACGGAGCAGACCATACATCAGAGTGTATTAACTCAAAAGACTTCTTATACATAGTAGTAGATTCTGGAAACACTTTCCTACAATGCTTCCCCAAAATACATGCTTCACACGCCTCCTTGGGTACTGAATGGTTGGGCAAGACCATGCTGAGCACCTTGTGACTTGGGTGACCAAGGCGAGAATGCCATAAAGGGCTTGATCCAACCGAACTGACCGCAAGTGCTTTCAACTCTTTATCCTTTTTATTCAATATGTACAGACCATCTTTCACACCCCCTGATCCGATCGCATCTTTGGTTTCATTATCCTGAAACTCAACACCATTAACTCCAAAAACAACTTTACAATTCAAGTCCTTAGTTGCCTTATGAACCGATAGCAAATTCGAAGTAAATTCTGGGATATATAGGGCTTTAGTTCTCTTCCCAAACACCTCTAAGTCCCCAACCCCCTCTATTGGAACTTCTTTCCCGTTTGCTATCCTAACACTACCCTTATGCGGTTCTACATTCTCCAGCAACTTAGCATCACAAATCATATTATGACTTGCTCCAGAATCTATTATCACGTTTCTCTTAGCCTTAGAGGTAAAGAAACCCTTACCAGATTCCGCTAGCTTTGAGATACTCTTGATGAGGCCCTCCAAATCGCTCTTCCTCACCAATTGGTCTCCTTCCATGCTAGTTACACCCGCAAAGTTCCTAGAGCCTTGACTGCTTCCCTGGCCATTTCCTCTTAGCCGGGCTGGTTTCAAGTGCGGGTAAAGTGTCCAGCACTTCTCCTTAGTGTGCCCTTTCATCCTACAATGGCTACACTCAACAGCTCTCCTTTCTCCATGCCCAAAACTTCTTTGCACCACATGCGCCATCTCACTAGCGGGTTTAAACAACACTCTAGCACCTTCCTCTTTCTGAACTTGTTGACACACTTCATTTAATGTTGGAAGCTTGTCAAATCGAAGGATATGCTGAATGAGTCCCTTGTAAGAGTCATCAAGTGTGAGTAAGAGACCAAACACTTGATCTTGCTCTCTCCTCTCATTCAACTCCTTTGGGTCGTTTGTTGTAGGTCTAAGCATTTCCAGCTCTGCCCACAACCCTCTAAACTCCCCAAACAAGTCCTTGAACGCCTTCCCATTCTGCTGAAGGTCATTCAATGCCTTCTTCACCTCAAAGATCCTTGAAATGTTTGAGATGTCTCCATAAACTCCCTTGAGCGTCTCCCACAGCTCCTTGGAGTTCTCACAGTATGAATAGGCCGCCATAATAGATGGCTCAAGGGAGCTTTGAAGTGCAGCCAAGACTTGAGCATCTTCTTGCTCCCGCTTCCTCTCCATCATACTGCCCTCTTCAGCCCTTCCTTCTTCAGCATTTCCCACCAAGCTATCAACATACTCCCACAGCCCTCTTCCTCTTAGGACTGTCTTTGTGGTCCTTGACCACAAAATATAGTTATTCCCCTTGAGAATAACTGGTAGAACCATATTCTTGGAGCTTTCCATGACTTGAAATTTTTGGTGAATAGTACACACGAAACAGAAAAAACCAGAGTGATTTGAAATGTTTGAGAGATATGAATGAGTTTAAGATCTTGTTTAGGACCTTAAGTGCTCTGATACCATGTAGATTTTAGAGGATATGAAGATGATTTTAAGGGAGGAAGATTAGAAGATAGGAGTGATGAAGATGATGAATAGAAGTTTATAATTTCGTGTGTAATGTTTCCTTACAATCCCATACACATATATGCACGATTTACATGAATTATTGAGTGAAAAATATCTCACCAACACCTCTACAAGAGTATAGGCGAGCCATGCTTCTCCCAACTGCTCCCACCTACTCCTCTTTGCAACTTGCTCCACTTGTGCTGAGTGAGAAAAAACTGGTCTGCTTCTAACCAATTCAGTTCCTTCTCCACTTCTTGTTTGGTTTCGTTTTAGTTGATCTTAGCTAGTCATTGGTGCTTTATTTCATGATCACCACCTTCACATCCATATTCTCAACAAGGATCACATCCCTTGTTTACCTTATTTCGTTATAGGGATTTCCAAGAAAGATAAACAATGGTAAAGAATGTGATGCATCAAGAGATCTTGCCTCATTAAAAACCCCCTCGGTAAACCATGTGGAAAAATCCCGAGGTGGAGAAAAAGAGTACAATACCTTGACGGCTTAAGGGTGTCTTCACCTCAATGAAATAGTGAAGATACTAAACTCATGCCTTCCAAAAAAAGGACGCTTCCAAGAATTTTCTAGTCTCACTGTTCTCGCGCTAAGGTCTATCTGTATCTCTCGGGTGCCCTCAGGTGCTTTCCTCGCATCTTAGAGCGCCTTGTATGTATGCATTGAATCTTGTCCTGTAGACGCTTGTGAAGTTCCTCTTCATAATCCTCAGTGCTATGGTAGGAGCTTCGTAGTTCTTCTCTTCCTCAAGTTAGTCCTCGGGTTCCTCCACGTGTTCTTCTCAGAGTGATGCTTGAGCTAGTGCCGGGGCCTCATCAACACTCTTCTCCAAGATTGATCTAAAGAGCGGGTACCATCAAGTAAGTATGAAGGAGGGTGGTGAATGGAAAACCCCATTCAAAAGATGATGTGGCACCGGTTGCTAAAATATCAAGCTCGTCTTAGGTAATAGTCTGTATGAATAGGACTGAGAAGAAGAGAAATGCTCGATCTAACTACTCGGTAAAAAGGATGGAACTAAGCGGAAGAGGTGGTTTAAACCCGAGGAGATACTCGACCTAGGATTAACTATGGGATTGATAGAAGGTGGGTTGAAGCGTGAACCAGAAGAGTGTTGAATAATGAGAGAACACATTAGCTTAAGACCCAAAGAAGAGAAGAGGCCTTATTCAACATATGCAAGCCCATTAAGAAGTCTTCTAGAAGGGTGAAGACTTTGGGTGCACAAGTGGGTGTCTCGGGAAGTGTGAAAAGGAAGGAGATGTGTTTGAATTTCAAATAAGAGATTGGAGGGAAATTGAATGTTGTGAAACCCTTCTTCACCTCCTAATTTCGTGGCTCTCCTCTATATATACATGTTGTACACCCTTTGTAACACTCACTCAATTCTAATGGAAACTTCTCTTTATCTCTCATTCTATTGTTTCTCTTTCAAGCACTCTCAAACTCTCTAATCTTCTATTCCGCAAATTCAACATGGTATCAGAGCAAGGTTCTTAACTAAATCAAGCTCTAGTTATCCCATTTTCAAATCTCTTCCTTTAAAATTCTGGGAATACTCTTTGTCAATCCTTTTTCACTCTGAGACTTAGTCCTCAAAGTCATTGACTCTTGAGTTGTGAAAAGGCTGAAAAAGTGTATTTCTTGAAGGTTCTCTAAAATTTTCTTTTTCACTCTAAAATTCTTGGAATACTCTTTGTCAATCCTTTTTCACTCTGAGACTTAGTCCTCAAAGTCATTGACTCTTGAGTTGTGAAAAGGCTGGAAAAGTGTATTTCTTGAAGCTTCTCTAATATTTTCTTGAGAAAATCTCTTAATCCTCTGGTTAATAGAATTATCCGGTGAATAAATCTTGAAACACCATGGAAAATTCTAAACCAATTGTTATTCCAGTCATCTTGAAGGGTGTCAACTATTTGCTGTGGTCAAGAATGATAAGAACAGCCCTATGTGGTCGTGGGCTTTGGAGCCATGTCTTGAAAGGCCAAGATCCAAAAGATGGAGAAGAAGCCATCGGTAATTATGAAGATAAGTGGTTCCAAGAGGACCAAATGGTGCTCGGAATCATCCAGAACTCTCTTGAAGCATCCATCCTTGAAGCCTACTCCTACTGTGAAAATGCAAAGGAATTGTGGGATACTCTTCAAACCGTGTATGGGAATACTTCAAACTTGAGCAGAATCTATGAAGTCAAGAAGGCTATCAATGATCTAAGCCAAGAAGATTTGGAGTTTACAAAGCACTTTGGCAAATTCAGATCATTGTGGGCTGAACTAGAAATGTTAAGGCCAAGCACGATTGATCCTTTGGTGTTAAATGAGAGGCGCGAACAAGACAAGGTCTTTGGTCTGCTATTGACCTTAAATCCAACTTACAAGGATCTCATTAAGCACCTCCTTAGGGCAGACAATCTCCCCAGCCTAGATGAAGTGTGCTCCAAGATACAAAAGGAGCAAGGATCTCATGGTCTATTTGGGGGAAAGGGTGAGCTGGTTATGGCTAACAAAGTAGAGCTGGGAGACGCCAACAAAGGATTTTACAAACCGTTGGGATCAAACCAGAACAAGAAAGTGGGATCAAATGCAATTTGTGAGCATTGCAAGAAAGAGGGGCACACAAAGGAAAAATGCTGGAAGCTCCATCCTCATCTAAAACCAAGCTGGTGGAAGGAACCAAGAGCTAATGTCTCCCAAGAAGTGGCTGGGAATCAGGCTGGGACATCCAAGAGGGCTGAAGAAGGAGAAATGAGAGCTTTGGTGCCATATCAACAAGAATCTGAATTTGTGAGGAAATCAGATTTGGAAGCTCTCATCAAAGCCTTGAAAGAGGCTGGTAGGTCTGGTATGGTTTCTGGAAACTCTCTTCATGCTCAAAACATTTCAAAGCCTTTGATTGTAGATTCTGGTGCATCACATCATATGATAAGTGATGCACATCTAATGAATAACATAAAACCGGCTGTAGGTAATGTCATTATAGCAAATGGAGATAGTATTCCAATTGATGGAGTAGGAAATCTTAGGTTATTTGGAAAAGATTCAAACGCTTTCTACATGCCTAGGTTTACTTCAAATTTGTTATCCGTAAAGAAAGTTACATCTGATTTGAATTGTTATGCTATATTTGGTCCTAATGATGTACACTTTCAGGATATTGAGACCATGAATCTACTCGGAAAAGGAGTAGCAAAGGAGGAGCTGTATGTTCTTGAAAATAACAAGCCAGACTCCAATTTATTTTGTAGTTTTAGTCTGAATGTTTCTAATGTTAGTAGTTCAATTTGGCATGCAAGGCTAGGTCATCCGCACTCTAGAGCATTAGAACTATTGTTGCCTAGGATTTCTTTCAAAAATGATGAATGTGAAGCTTGTATACTTGGCAAACATTGTAAATCTGTGTTTTCCAAGTCTCCAACTATCTATGAAAAGTGTTTTGATTTAATTCATTCTGATGTTTGGACCTCACCATGTGAATCTAGAGAACATCATAAATACTTTGTCACCTTTATAGATGAAAAATCAAAATATACATGGCTAACACTTCTTCCATCCAAAGATAGAGTTCTAGAAGCATTTAGAAATTTTCAAGCATATGTGACTAACCATTATAATGCCAAGATTAAAATTTTTAGATCAGATAATGGTGGAGAGTACACAAGCCATGCCTTCAAACAACACTTAGCAAACCATGGGATAGTCCATCAAACCAGCTGCCCATACACTCCTCAGCAAAATGGAGTTGCTGAAAGAAAGAATAGGCACTTAATGGAAGTGGCCCGGTCTATGATGTTCCACACAAGTGTTCCCAAGAGATTTTGGGGAGATGCTGTGGTTTCAGCATGCTATTTGATCAACCGAATGCCAACAAAAATTTTGGATGATCACTCTCCATTTGAGGTATTAAACAACTCTAAACCCGCCATTAACCACTTACGTGTGTTTGGGTGTGTTTGTTTTGTATTAATCCCAGGAGAACAAAGAAACAAGTTGGAAGCTAAAAGTGTGAAGAGCATGTTCATTGGATACTCCACAACACAAAAAGGTTACAAATGCTTTGTTCCGGAAACAAGGAAGATTCTAGTCTCAAGGGACGTGAAGTTTGTCGAAACGAAAGGGTTTTATGATGAGACGAACTGGAAAGAATTGGAGAATCTATCATCCTCATCATCAGACCGAGCTAGCAATTTGAGAAAAATCTTGGAGAACCTTGGATTACATCAGCCAGAAGCTAGTACAAGCACATCTCAATCAAATGAAGAAACTATACCCTTTGATCCTGAGGGAGGCAATAAACAAGAGGATCCAGTAGTGGCTCCACAAGACTCAACAATTTATGATCAAAATGAATCAGAAGTTCGCAATGAAGCGGTTCATGATCAAAGTGAAGAGAGTCCGGAAAGTCAAGAAGAAGCTCAAACCTCAGATTCTGACTTTGAAGGGCCAGAACCTCAAGTTCAATATCAAGAAGGGGGTTTAAGGAGAAGTACAAGACAAAGGTTTGGACCAGAACATTGGAAGCAAACCCGAGTGTACTACAACAACAAGGCAGTTGCTCATCCCATTCAAGCTGTTTGCACTCTAGCTCATTTCCCATTGGAACATCAAGCCTACATGGGCAAGTTAGATGAAGCTGAGATTCCAACAACCTATGAAGAAGCCAAGGAGCTTAAAGTATGGAGAGATGCTATTGGTGAAGAAAAGAAAGCTATGGAAATCAACCACACTTGGGATGAAGCTGAACTACCAAAAGGGAAGAAGGCCGTAAGCTCTAGATGGATCTTCACTATCAAGTATAGAAGTGATGGAGAAATAGAGCGTTACAAGGCTAGGCTGGTGGCTAGAGGATTCACTCAAACCTATGGAGAGGACTACCTTGACACATTTGCACCTGTGGCAAAACTTCATACGGTAAGAGTTATTTTATCCTTAGCTACTAACTTGAAATGGGATCTTTGGCAGATGGACGTCAAGAATGCATTCTTGCAAGGGGAACTAGAGGATGAAGTCTACATGACTCCACCACCAGGCTTGGAGGACTCAATTGCACCAGGAAAGGTGTTGAGACTCAAGAAAGCAATCTATGGACTAAAGCAATCTCCTCGAGCATGGTACCACAAGTTGAGTACAACACTCAAGAGTAAAGGCTTCAAAAAGTCCGAGGCAGATCATACACTTTTCACCTTGCAAAGCCAAGAAGGTATTGTAGTCATTCTCATTTATGTGGATGATATTATCATCTCTGGGAATGACAAGGTAGGTATTAAAGATACAAAAGCATATTTAAAATCTGTATTTGATATTAAAGATCTTGGAGAGTTGAAATATTTTCTAGGGATTGAAGTCTATAGGTCCAATGAAGGACTCTTCTTATCCCAAAGGAAGTACACTCTTGATCTATTGGCTGGGGCAGGAAAGCTAGGAGCCAAACCAGCAAAAACTCCCTTAGAAGAAGGATACAAAGTCATACGAGAGGGGGAGCTTGAAGATAAACCTTTTGAAGATGTCAAGCAATATCGGAGAATGGTTGGTAAGTTGATTTATCTTACCATAACTCGTCCTGATTTGTGTTTTGCTGTGAACCAGGTGAGCCAACATATGCAAGCTCCAAAAGTGCATCATTGGAACATGGTGGATCGGATCCTCAAATATCTCAAAGGAGCTCCAGGTCAAGGCATTTGGATGGGTTGCAACAAAAGCACAGAAATTGTGGGTTATTGTGATGCTGACTGGGCTGGAGACAAAACGGATAGAAGATCCACCACTGGGTATTGCACATTCATTGGAGGTAACCTGGTCACTTGGAAGAGCAAGAAACAAAAGGTTGTGTCATGTTCAAGTGCTGAAGCTGAGTATAGAGCAATGAGGAAGCTCACAAATGAGCTAACATGGCTGAAAGCTCTTCTCAAGGATTTGGGCATTGAATCGGCAGATCCAATCACAATGCATTGTGACAACCAAGCTGCTATTCACATTGCGTCCAACTCAGTGTTCCATGAGAGGACAAAGCATATTGAAGTGGATTGTCACAAGGTGCGAGAGATGGTGGAGAAAAGGGTCATTCTTCCATGCTTTACAAGGAGTTCAGAACAATTGGCAGACATTTTTACCAAGGCAGCGAGTTTAAAAGTGTGTGAGTTCATCCATTCAAAGCTTGGACTCATAGATATGTCTCGGCCGTGATTTCCTCAGCCATGGAATCCACACTCTTTTTCCCTTAGTATGGTTTTGTCCCATGAGGTTTTCCATACTAAGGTTTTTAATGAGGTGGGTCATCATGGTTCCAAGCTTAACCTTTGATTTCTCTACGGTTAAGCTTGAGGGGGAGTGTTGAATAATGAGAGAACACATTAGCTTAAGACCCAAAGAAGAGAAGAGGCCTTATTCAACATATGCAAGCCCATTAAGAAGTCTTCTAGAAGGGTGAAGACTTTGGGTGCACAAGTGGGTGTCTCGGGAAGTGTGAAAAGGAAGGAGATGTGTTTGAATTTCAAATAAGAGATTGGAGGGAAATTGAATGTTGTGAAACCCTTCTTCACCTCCTAATTTCGTGGCTCTCCTCTATATATACATGTTGTACACCCTTTGTAACACTCACTCAATTCTAATGGAAACTTCTCTTTATCTCTCATTCTATTGTTTCTCTTTCAAGCACTCTCAAACTCTCTAATCTTCTATTCCGCAAATTCAACAAAGAGGAGTGACAATCTCTTGATACAAAGTACCCCACTCTGAGCTAGGAATCGAGGAGTGAAGAATAACCTTGAATCTCTCAAGAAAAAAGGAGAAAAAGTTTCTCAACTTTTTGTGTAAAAGCGGTTTAATCCATTACACGAGTTTTTAGAGGCTTTTTCACATATCCTCTAGGTCTGATCTTATACTAATTACAACTTGGTCCAAATATTCTAACATTCACCTAATTTGGACCTCTTTTAACACCAAAACATACTTAAACCGTTTTTAGGAAAAGAGAAGAAAACTTTAATTAGATAAATGTCATCTTGGTAGATAGGATCACATCCCTTGTTTACCTTATTTCGTTATAGGGATTTCCAAGAAAGATAAACAATGGTAAAGAATGTAATGCATCAAGAGATCTTGCCTCATTAAAAACCCCCTCGGTAAACCATGTGGAAAAATCTCGAGGTGGAGAAAAAGAGTACAATACCTTGACGGCTTAAGGGTGTCTTCACCTCAATGAAATAGTGAAGATACTAAACTCATGCCTTCCAAAAAAAGGACGCTTCCAAGAATTTTCTAGTCTCACTGTTCTCGCGCTAAGGTCTATCTGTATCTCTCGGGTGCCCTCAGGTGCTTTCCTCGCATCTTAGAGCGCCTTGTATGTATGCATTGAATCTTGTCCTGTAGACGCTTGTGAAGTTCCTCTTCATAATCCTCAGTGCTATGGTAGGAGCTTCGTAGTTCTTCTCTTCCTCAAGTTAGTCCTCGGGTTCCTCCACGTGTTCTTCTCAGAGTGATGCTTGAGCTAGTGCCGGGGCCTCATCAACACTCTTCTCCAAGATTGATCTAAAGAGCGGGTACCATCAAGTAAGTATGAAGGAGGGTGGTGAATGGAAAACCCCATTCAAAAGATGATGTGGCACCGGTTGCTAAGATATCAAGCTCGTCTTAGGGAATAGTCTGTATGAATAGGACTGAGAAGAAGAGAAATGCTCGATCTAACTACTCGGTAAAAAGGATGGAACTAAGCGGAAGAGGTGGTTTAAACCCGAGGAGATACTCGACCTAGGATTAACTATGGGATTGATAGAAGGTGGGTTGAAGCGTGAACCAGAAGAGGAGTGACAATCTCTTGATACAAAGTACCCCACTCTGAGCTAGGAATCGAGGAGTGAAGAATAACCTTGAATCTCTCAAGAAAAAAGGAGAAAAAGTTTCTCAACTTTTTGTGTAAA
The DNA here is from genome assembly GCA_963922655.1 of Cardamine chenopodiifolia. Lineage (NCBI taxonomy): Eukaryota > Viridiplantae > Streptophyta > Magnoliopsida > Brassicales > Brassicaceae > Cardamine > Cardamine chenopodiifolia. Next base: position 7,583,249 of record OZ000476.1, on the reverse strand, counting down.
AGCGGTTTAATCCATTACACGAGTTTTTAGAGGCTTTTTCACATATCCTCTAGGTCTGATCTTATACTAATTACAACTTGGTCCAAATATTCTAACATTCACCTAATTTGGACCTCTTTTAACACCAAAACATACTTAAACCGTTTTTAGGAAAAGAGAAGAAAACTTTAATTAGATAAATGTCATCTTGGTAGATAGGATCACATCCCTTGTTTACCTTGTTTCTTCATAGGGATTTCCAAGAAAGATAAACAATGGTAAAGAATGTGATGCATCAAGAGATCTTGCCTCATTAAAAACCCCCTCGGTAAACCATGTGGAAAAATCCCGAGGTGGAGAAAAAGAGTACAATACCTTGACGGCTTAAGGGTGTCTTCACTTCAACGAAATAGTGAAGATACTAAACTCGTGCCTTCCAAAAAAAGGACGCTTCCAAGAATTTTCTAGTCTCACTGTTCTCGCGCTAAGGTCTATCTGTATCTCTCGGGTGCCCTCAGGTGCTTTCCTCGCATCTTAGAGCGCCTTGTATGTATGCATTGAATCTTGTCCTGTAGACGCTTGTGAAGTTCCTCTTCATAATCCTCAGTGCTATGGTAGGAGCTTCGTAGTTCTTCTCTTCCTCAAGTTAGTCCTCGGGTTCCTCCACGTGTTCTTCTCAGAGTGATGCTTGAGCTAGTGCCGGGGCCTCATCAACACTCTTCTCCAAGATTGATCTAAAGAGCGGGTACCATCAAGTAAGTATGAAGGAGGGTGGTGAATGGAAAACCCCATTCAAAAGATGATGTGGCACCGGTTGCTAAGATATCAAGCTCGTCTTAGGGAATAGTCTGTATGAATAGGACTGAGAAGAAGAGAAATGCTCGATCTAACTACTCGGTAAAAAGGATGGAACTAAGCGGAAGAGGTGGTTTAAACCCGAGGAGATACTCGACCTAGGATTAACTATGGGATTGATAGAAGGTGGGTTGAAGCGTGAACCAGAAGAGGAGTGACAATCTCTTGATACAAAGTACCCCACTCTGAGCTAGGAATCGAGGAGTGAAGAATAACCTTGAATCTCTCAAGAAAAAAGGAGAAAAAGTTTCTCAACTTTTTGTGTAAAAGCGGTTTAATCCATTACACGAGTTTTTAGAGGCTTTTTCACATATCCTCTAGGTCTGATCTTATACTAATTACAACTTGGTCCAAATATTCTAACATTCACCTAATTTGGACCTCTTTTAACACCAAAACATACTTAAACCGTTTTTAGGAAAAGAGAAGAAAACTTTAATTAGATAAATGTCATCTTGGTAGATAGGATCACATCCCTTGTTTACCTTGTTTCTTCATAGGGATTTCCAAGAAAGATAAACAATGGTAAAGAATGTGATGCATCAAGAGATCTTGCCTCATTAAAAACCCCCTCGGTAAACCATGTGGAAAAATCCCGAGGTGGAGAAAAAGAGTACAATACCTTGACGGCTTAAGGGTGTCTTCACTTCAACGAAATAGTGAAGATACTAAACTCGTGCCTTCCAAAAAAAGGACGCTTCCAAGAATTTTCTAGTCTCACTGTTCTCGCGCTAAGGTCTATCTGTATCTCTCGGGTGCCCTCAGGTGCTTTCCTCGCATCTTAGAGCGCCTTGTATGTATGCATTGAATCTTGTCCTGTAGACGCTTGTGAAGTTCCTCTTCATAATCCTCAGTGCTATGGTAGGAGCTTCGTAGTTCTTCTCTTCCTCAAGTTAGTCCTCGGGTTCCTCCACGTGTTCTTCTCAGAGTGATGCTTGAGCTAGTGCCGGGGCCTCATCAACACTCTTCTCCAAGATTGATCTAAAGAGCGGGTACCATCAAGTAAGTATGAAGGAGGGTGGTGAATGGAAAACCCCATTCAAAAGATGATGTGGCACCGGTTGCTAAGATATCAAGCTCGTCTTAGGGAATAGTCTGTATGAATAGGACTGAGAAGAAGAGAAATGCTCGATCTAACTACTCGGTAAAAAGGATGGAACTAAGCGGAAGAGGTGGTTTAAACCCGAGGAGATACTCGACCTAGGATTAACTATGGGATTGATAGAAGGTGGGTTGAAGCGTGAACCAGAAGAGGAGTGACAATCTCTTGATACAAAGTACCCCACTCTGAGCTAGGAATCGAGGAGTGAAGAATAACCTTGAATCTCTCAAGAAAAAAGGAGAAAAAGTTTCTCAACTTTTTGTGTAAAAGCGGTTTAATCCATTAAACGAGTTTTTAGAGGCTTTTTCACATATCCTCTAGGTCTGATCTTATACTAATTACAACTTGGTCCAAATATTCTAACATTCACCTAATTTGGACCTCTTTTAACACCAAAACATACTTAAACCGTTTTTAGGAAAAGAGAAGAAAACTTTAATTAGATAAATGTCATCTTGGTAGATAGGATCACATCCCTTGTTTACCTTGTTTCTTCATAGGGATTTCCAAGAAAGATAAACAATGGTAAAGAATGTGATGCATCAAGAGATCTTGCCTCATTAAAAACCCCCTCGGTAAACCATGTGGAAAAATCCCGAGGTGGAGAAAAAGAGTACAATACCTTGACGGCTTAAGGGTGTCTTCACTTCAACGAAATAGTGAAGATACTAAACTCGTGCCTTCCAAAAAAAGGACGCTTCCAAGAATTTTCTAGTCTCACTGTTCTCGCGCTAAGGTCTATCTGTATCTCTCGGGTGCCCTCAGGTGCTTTCCTCGCATCTTAGAGCGCCTTGTATGTATGCATTGAATCTTGTCCTGTAGACGCTTGTGAAGTTCCTCTTCATAATCCTCAGTGCTATGGTAGGAGCTTCGTAGTTCTTCTCTTCCTCAAGTTAGTCCTCGGGTTCCTCCACGTGTTCTTCTCAGAGTGATGCTTGAGCTAGTGCCGGGGCCTCATCAACACTCTTCTCCAAGATTGATCTAAAGAGCGGGTACCATCAAGTAAGTATGAAGGAGGGTGGTGAATGGAAAACCCCATTCAAAAGATGATGTGGCACCGGTTGCTAAGATATCAAGCTCGTCTTAGGGAATAGTCTGTATGAATAGGACTGAGAAGAAGAGAAATGCTCGATCTAACTACTCGGTAAAAAGGATGGAACTAAGCGGAAGAGGTGGTTTAAACCCGAGGAGATACTCGACCTAGGATTAACTATGGGATTGATAGAAGGTGGGTTGAAGCGTGAACCAGAAGAGGAGTGACAATCTCTTGATACAAAGTACCCCACTCTGAGCTAGGAATCGAGGAGTGAAGAATAACCTTGAATCTCTCAAGAAAAAAGGAGAAAAAGTTTCTCAACTTTTTGTGTAAAAGCGGTTTAATCCATTACACGAGTTTTTAGAGGCTTTTTCACATATCCTCTAGGTCTGATCTTATACTAATTACAACTTGGTCCAAATATTCTAACATTCACCTAATTTGGACCTCTTTTAACACCAAAACATACTTAAACCGTTTTTAGGAAAAGAGAAGAAAACTTTAATTAGATAAATGTCATCTTGGTAGATAGGATCACATCCCTTGTTTACCTTGTTTCTTCATAGGGATTTCCAAGAAAGATAAACAATGGTAAAGAATGTGATGCATCAAGAGATCTTGCCTCATTAAAAACCCCCTCGGTAAACCATGTGGAAAAATCCCGAGGTGGAGAAAAAGAGTACAATACCTTGACGGCTTAAGGGTGTCTTCACTTCAACGAAATAGTGAAGATACTAAACTCGTGCCTTCCAAAAAAAGGACGCTTCCAAGAATTTTCTAGTCTCACTGTTCTCGCGCTAAGGTCTATCTGTATCTCTCGGGTGCCCTCAGGTGCTTTCCTCGCATCTTAGAGCGCCTTGTATGTATGCATTGAATCTTGTCCTGTAGACGCTTGTGAAGTTCCTCTTCATAATCCTCAGTGCTATGGTAGGAGCTTCGTAGTTCTTCTCTTCCTCAAGTTAGTCCTCGGGTTCCTCCACGTGTTCTTCTCAGAGTGATGCTTGAGCTAGTGCCGGGGCCTCATCAACACTCTTCTCCAAGATTGATCTAAAGAGCGGGTACCATCAAGTAAGTATGAAGGAGGGTGGTGAATGGAAAACCCCATTCAAAAGATGATGTGGCACCGGTTGCTAAGATATCAAGCTCGTCTTAGGGAATAGTCTGTATGAATAGGACTGAGAAGAAGAGAAATGCTCGATCTAACTACTCGGTAAAAAGGATGGAACTAAGCGGAAGAGGTGGTTTAAACCCGAGGAGATACTCGACCTAGGATTAACTATGGGATTGATAGAAGGTGGGTTGAAGCGTGAACCAGAAGAGGAGTGACAATCTCTTGATACAAAGTACCCCACTCTGAGCTAGGAATCGAGGAGTGAAGAATAACCTTGAATCTCTCAAGAAAAAAGGAGAAAAAGTTTCTCAACTTTTTGTGTAAAAGCGGTTTAATCCATTAAACGAGTTTTTAGAGGCTTTTTCACATATCCTCTAGGTCTGATCTTATACTAATTACAACTTGGTCCAAATATTCTAACATTCACCTAATTTGGACCTCTTTTAACACCAAAACATACTTAAACCGTTTTTAGGAAAAGAGAAGAAAACTTTAATTAGATAAATGTCATCTTGGTAGATAGGATCACATCCCTTGTTTACCTTGTTTCTTCATAGGGATTTCCAAGAAAGATAAACAATGGTAAAGAATGTGATGCATCAAGAGATCTTGCCTCATTAAAAACCCCCTCGGTAAACCATGTGGAAAAATCCCGAGGTGGAGAAAAAGAGTACAATACCTTGACGGCTTAAGGGTGTCTTCACTTCAACGAAATAGTGAAGATACTAAACTCGTGCCTTCCAAAAAAAGGACGCTTCCAAGAATTTTCTAGTCTCACTGTTCTCGCGCTAAGGTCTATCTGTATCTCTCGGGTGCCCTCAGGTGCTTTCCTCGCATCTTAGAGCGCCTTGTATGTATGCATTGAATCTTGTCCTGTAGACGCTTGTGAAGTTCCTCTTCATAATCCTCAGTGCTATGGTAGGAGCTTCGTAGTTCTTCTCTTCCTCAAGTTAGTCCTCGGGTTCCTCCACGTGTTCTTCTCAGAGTGATGCTTGAGCTAGTGCCGGGGCCTCATCAACACTCTTCTCCAAGATTGATCTAAAGAGCGGGTACCATCAAGTAAGTATGAAGGAGGGTGGTGAATGGAAAACCCCATTCAAAAGATGATGTGGCACCGGTTGCTAAGATATCAAGCTCGTCTTAGGGAATAGTCTGTATGAATAGGACTGAGAAGAAGAGAAATGCTCGATCTAACTACTCGGTAAAAAGGATGGAACTAAGCGGAAGAGGTGGTTTAAACCCGAGGAGATACTCGACCTAGGATTAACTATGGGATTGATAGAAGGTGGGTTGAAGCGTGAACCAGAAGAGGAGTGACAATCTCTTGATACAAAGTACCCCACTCTGAGCTAGGAATCGAGGAGTGAAGAATAACCTTGAATCTCTCAAGAAAAAAGGAGAAAAAGTTTCTCAACTTTTTGTGTAAAAGCGGTTTAATCCATTACACGAGTTTTTAGAGGCTTTTTCACATATCCTCTAGGTCTGATCTTATACTAATTACAACTTGGTCCAAATATTCTAACATTCACCTAATTTGGACCTCTTTTAACACCAAAACATACTTAAACCGTTTTTAGGAAAAGAGAAGAAAACTTTAATTAGATAAATGTCATCTTGGTAGATAGGATCACATCCCTTGTTTACCTTGTTTCTTCATAGGGATTTCCAAGAAAGATAAACAATGGTAAAGAATGTGATGCATCAAGAGATCTTGCCTCATTAAAAACCCCCTCGGTAAACCATGTGGAAAAATCCCGAGGTGGAGAAAAAGAGTACAATACCTTGACGGCTTAAGGGTGTCTTCACTTCAACGAAATAGTGAAGATACTAAACTCGTGCCTTCCAAAAAAAGGACGCTTCCAAGAATTTTCTAGTCTCACTGTTCTCGCGCTAAGGTCTATCGGTATCTCTCGGGTGCCCTCAGGTGCTTTCCTCGCATCTTAGAGCGCGTTGTATGTATGCATTGAATCTTGTCCTGTAGACGCTTGTGAAGTTCCTCTTCATAATCCTCAGTGCTATGGTAGGAGCTTCGTAGTTCTTCTCATCCTCAAGTTAGTCCTTGGGTTCTTCCACGTGTTCTTCTAAGAGTGATGCTTGAGCTAGTGCCGGGGCCTCATCAACACTCTTCTCCAAGATTGATCTAAAGAGCGGGTACCATCAAGTAAGTATGAAGGAGGGTGGTGAATGGAAAACCCCATTCAAAACATGATGTGGCACCGGTTGCTAAGATATCAAGCTCGTCTTAGGGAATAGACTGTATGAATAGGACTGAGAAGAAGAGAAATGCTCGATCTAACTACTCGGTAAAAAGGATGGAACTAAGCGGAAGAGGTGGTTTAAACCCGAGGAGATACTCGACCTAGGATTAACTATGGGATTGATAGAAGGTGGGTTGAAGCGTGAACCACAAGAGGAGTGACAATCTCTTGATACAACGCACCCCACTTTGAGCTAGGAATCGAGGAGTGAAGAATAACCTTGAATCTCTCAAGAAAAAAGGAGAAAAAGTTTCTCAAGTTTTTGTGTAAAAGCGGTTTAATCCATCACAAGAGTTTTTAGAGGCTTTTTCACATATCCTCTAGGTCTGATCTTATACTAATTACAACTTGGTCCAAATATTCTAACATTCACCTAATTTGGACCTCTTTTAACACCAAAACATACTTAAACCGTTTTTAGGAAAAGAGAAGAAAACTTTAATTAGATAAATGTCATCTTGGTAGATAGGATCACATCCCTTGTTTACCTTATTTCGTTATAGGGATTTCAAAGAAAGTAAACAATGGTAAAGAATGTGATGCATCAAGAGATCTTGCCTCATTAAAAACCCCCTCGGTAAACCATGTGGAAAAATCCCGAGGTGGAGAAAAAGAGTACAATACCTTGACGGCTTAAGGGTGTCTTCACCTCAATGAAATAGTGAAGATACTAAACTCATGCCTTCCAAAAAAAGGACGCTTCCAAGAATTTTCTAGTCTCACTGTTCTCGCGCTAAGGTCTATCTGTATCTCTCGGGTGCCCTCAGGTGCTTTCCTCGCATCTTAGAGCGCCTTGTATGTATGCATTGAATCTTGTCCTGTAGACGCTTGTGAAGTTCCTCTTCATAATCCTCAGTGCTATGGTAGGAGCTTCGTAGTTCTTCTCTTCCTCAAGTTAGTCCTCGGGTTCCTCCACGTGTTCTTCTCAGAGTGATGCTTGAGCTAGTGCCGGGGCCTCATCAACACTCTTCTCCAAGATTGATCTAAAGAGCGGGTGTTGAGAACAACTCTCCATGCCCAAAATTTCTTTGCACCACATGCACCATCTCACTAGCGGGTTGAAACAACTCTCTAGCACCTTCCTCTTTCTGAATTTGTTGACACACTTCATTTAATGTTGGAAGCTTGTCAAATCGAAGGATATGCTGAATGAGTCCCTTGTAAGAGTCATCAAGTGTGAGTAAGAGGCCAAACACTTGATCTTGCTCTCTCCTCTCATTCAACTCCTTTGGGTCGTTTGTTGTAGGTCTAAGCATTTCCAGCTCTGCCCACAACCCTCTAAACTCCCCAAACAAGTCCTTGAACGCCTTCCCATTCTGCTGAAGGTCATTCAATGCCTTCTTCACCTCAAAGATCCTTGAAATGTTTGAGATGTCTCCATAAACTCCCTTGAGCGTCTCCCACATCTCCTTGGAGTTCTCACAGTATGAATAGGCCGCCAGAATAGATGGCTCAAGGGAGCTTTGAAGTGCAGCCAAGACTTGAGCATCTTCTTGCTCCCGCTTCCTCTCCATCATACTGCCCTCTTCAGCCCTTCCTTCTTCAGCATTTATCACCAAGCTATCAACATACTCCCACAGCCCTCTTCCTCTTAGGACTGTCTTTGTGGTCCTTGACCACAAAATATAGTTATTCCCCTTGAGAATAACTGGTAGAACCATATTCTTGGAGCTTTCCATGACTTGAAATTTTTGGTGAATAGTACACACGAAACAGAAAAAAAACAGAGTGATTTGAAATGATTGAGAGATATGAACGAGTTTAAGATTTGTTTAGGACCTTAAGTGCTCTGATACCATGTAGATTTTAGAGGATATGAAGGTGATTTTAAGGGAAGAAGATTAGAAGAGAAGAGAATGAAGATGATGAATAGAAGTTTTTTAGAGAAGAACTTCAATATTTTCGTGTGTTTTGTTTCCTTACAATCCCATATACATATATGCACGCTTTACATGAATTATTGAGTGAAAAATATCTCACCAACACCTCTACAGAAGTATAGGCGAGCCATGCTTCTCCCAACTGCTCCCACCTACTCCTCTTTGCAACTTGCTCCACTTGTGCTGAGTGAGAAAAAACTGGTCTGCTTCTAACCAATTCAGTTCCTTCTCCACTTCTTGTTTGGTTTCGTTTTAGTTGATCTTAGCTACTCATTGGTGCTTTATTTCATGTTCACACACCTTCACATCCATATTCTCAACAATTCTCAAGGGGAATAACTATATTTTGTGGTCAAGGACCACAAAGACAGTCCTAAGAGGAAGAGGGCTGTGGGAGTATGTTGATAGCTTGGTGATAAATGCTGAAGAAGGAAGGGCTGAAGAGGGCAGTATGATGGAGAGGAAGCGGGAGCAAGAAGATGCTCAAGTCTTGGCTGCACTTCAAAGCTCCCTTGAGCCATCTATTCTGGCGGCCTATTCATACTGTGAGAACTCCAAGGAGATGTGGGAGACGCTCAAGGGAGTTTATGGAGACATCTCAAACATTTCAAGGATCTTTGAGGTGAAGAAGGCATTGAATGACCTTCAGCAGAATGGGAAGGCGTTCAAGGACTTGTTTGGGGAGTTTAGAGGGTTGTGGGCAGAGCTGGAAATGCTTAGACCTACAACAAACGACCCAAAGGAGTTGAATGAGAGGAGAGAGCAAGATCAAGTGTTTGGCCTCTTACTCACACTTGATGACTCTTACAAGGGACTCATTCAGCATATCCTTCGATTTGACAAGCTTCCAACATTAAATGAAGTGTGTCAACAAATTCAGAAAGAGGAAGGTGCTAGAGAGTTGTTTCAACCCGCTAGTGAGATGGTGCATGTGGTGCAAAGAAATTTTGGGCATGGAGAAAGGAGAGCTGTTGAGTGTAGCCATTGTAGGATGAAAGGGCACACTAAGGAGAAGTGCTGGACACTTTACCCGCACTTGAAACCAGCCCGGCTAAGAGGAAATGGCCAGGGAAGCAGTCAAGGCTCTAGGAACTTTGCGGGTGTAACTAGCATGGAAGGAGACCAATTGGTGAGGAAGAGCGATTTAGAGGGCCTCATCAAGAGTATCTCAAAGCTAGCGGAATCTGGTAAGGGTTTCTTTACCTCTAAGGCTAAGAGAAACGTGATAATAGATTCTGGAGCAAGTCATAATATGATTTGTGATGCTAAGTTGCTGGAGAATGTAGAACCGCATAAGGGTAGTGTTAGGATAGCAAACGGGAAAGAAGTTCCAATAGAGGGTGTTGGGGACTTAGAGGTGTTTGGGAAGAGAACTAAAGCTCTATATATCCCAGAATTTACTTCAAATTTGCTATCGGTTCATAAGGCAACTAAGGACTTGAATTGTAAAGTTGTTTTTGGAGTTAATGGTGTTGAGTTTCAGGATAATGAAACCAAAGATATGATCGGATCAGGGGGTGTGAAAGATGGTCTGTACATATTGAATAAAAAGGATAAAGAGTTGAAAGCGCTTGCGGTCAGTTCGGTTGGATCAAGCCCTTTATGGCATTCTCGCCTTGGTCACCCAAGTCACAAGGTGCTCAGCATGGTCTTGCCCAACAATTCAGTACCCAAGGAGGCGTGTGAAGCATGTATTTTGGGGAAGCATTGTAGGAAAGTGTTTCCAGAATCTACTACTATGTATAAGAAGTCTTTTGAGTTAATACACTCTGATGTATGGTCTGCTCCGTGTACTTCAAGAGATCAATATAAGTACTTTGTTTCCTTCATCGACCAAAAATCAAAGTATACATGGGTAACATTGATGCGCTCTAAGGATCAAGTGCTTGAATCATTTCAGAACTTCTATAACTATGTGCTCAATCAGTATGATACCAAGATTAAGATACTAAGAAGTGATAATGGCGGAGAATACATGAGCATACGGTTTAGGGAGTTTGTGAATGAGAAAGGGATAGTACATCAGACAACTTGCGCCTATACACCTCAACAAAATGGGATAGCAGAGAGGAAGAATAGACATTTGTTAGAAGTGGCTAGGAGCATGATGTTTGATAGGGGAGTTCCTAAGAATCTGTGGGGAGATGCAGTGATGGCAGCAGCTTACTTAATCAACCGCATACCCACTGAAAGCTTGAGTTACAAGTCACCATTTGAAGTTTTGAATGGTGTGAAGCCGAGTATTGTAGATTTTAGAGAGTAGAATTGGATTTTTAATCTCTTAATTTTATTTCTTCTAAGCCATTTACAAGATATAGGCGAGCTAGATGAGAGAGAGTTACAGCCAATGCAATGAAATATCCACAAGGTAAATTACTAATCTCTACTTAGCCTAAAATGGCAAAACATGCTTTGGAGGGACTTCCAAGGTTGCTCCTTTAGGCTGAGTGTTAGGGGCTGGCAACTGTCCACTGGTTCTTGGCATTGTTCATCTCAAGTCTTTGACTTTCAGACCTGGTCTTGTTTCAACCGAAATCCTTTGCCTCCAATTCCTTTCCAACAGCTAGTTTCCTCTTCTCTTTTGCCTTTGTCTAGCCTTCCCACACACACTATCTTTTCGTTTTCTTCAACACTCCCCCTCAAGGCTGGCTGGTAGGGATCTATTAAGCCAACCTTGGACTGTATATAGTTGCTGACTAGAGATGTGGTTGCCTTGGTGAAGATATCTGCCACTTGTTCTTCACTCTTGCTGAACCTTGGAATCACAACTCCTCCTTGAATTTTTTCTCGAACAAAATGACAGTCTATCTCAATGTGTTTTGTTCGCTCATGGAAAACTGGATTGGAGGCAATGTGTATGGCTGCTTGGTTATCACAATAGAGAGTGGTTGGTTTATCCTCATGTATTCCCAGATCTCTAAGCAAAGCTTTCAGCCAGATCAACTCTTTTGTTACTTCTTTCATTGCCCGGTACTCTGCCTCAGCACTTGATAAAGCTGTTACCTTTTGTTTCTTACTTCTCCAAGTCACTAGATTACCTCCAACGAATGTGCAATATCCAGTAGTGGACTTCCTATCCATTTTATCACCTCCCCAATCTGCATCACAGTAGCCTACCAGCTCTGTGTTTCCACAACACTTAAGCCACACTCCCTTCCCGGGACTCCCTTTGAGATACCTTAGTATTCTTTCTACCATATTCCAATGATGCACTCTTGGGGCTTGCATATGTTGACTCACACGATTCACTGCAAAACTAATATCAGGACGTGTGATAGTCAAGTAGATTAATTTTCCCACTAGCCTTTGGTATTGTTTCACATCAGCCCATAGCTCCCCCTCAGGTACATCTTGGTACCCATCTTCAATAGGAGTTTTTGCAGGCCTTCCTCCAAGCTTTCCAGTCTCGGTTAAGAGATCCAGAGCATACTTCCTTTGAGAGATAAACATCCCTTCCTCCGACCTCATCATTTCAATTCCAAGGAAATATTTTAGCTCCCCTAAATCCTTTATGTCAAATGATTTTTTCAAGATCTCCTTGGTCCTTAGAATGCCCTCTTCATCATTACCAGTGATTATGATGTCATCAACATAAATCAAAATCACTATGATCCCCTTTTCTCCTCGTTTGGTGAATAGAGAGTGATCCGCTTCTGATTTTGTAAAATTCTCCTCTTCAAGGCAGCCACTTAATCTTTGGTACCAAGCTCTCGGGGACTGCTTGAGACCATAAATTGACTTTCTTAGTTTACATACTTGGCCTTGCTTCTGGTCATATCCTTGAGGAGCCACCATGTAAACTTCTTCTTCTAAGTCTCCTTGCAAGAATGCATTTCTTACGTCCATTTGCCACAGCCCCCATGAAAGATTTATGGCCATCGACAAAAGAACTCGGACTGAGTGAAGTTTGGCAACCGGTGCAAATGTCTCGGTGTAGTCTTCCCCGTAGACTTGTGTATACCCCTTAGCCACCAGCCGAGCTTTGTACCTCTCTATCTCTCCTGTGCTCTTGTACTTAATTGTATAGACCCATCTACAGCCCACGGTTTTCTTTCCCTTAGGCAACTCCATCATGCTCCAAGTATTATTTCTGATCATTGAAGCAATTTCTTCTCCCATTGCCTCAACCCAAACTTTGCTTTTACAAGCTTCTTCATAGGTTGTTGGTACTTGCTCATCAATTGCACTAAAAAATGCTTGATCCTTATCTGGTAAATGAATTGTAGAATAATAGGCTTCAATAGGATACCTTATGGTTGTAACGGCTAGATTTTCTTTTTGTGAGTTGTGTTGCTTAGTAGATGAGGGAGGGATGCTGTCGCCTATAGGATCAGGGTCAAAGCCTGCCGTACGCCCAGAACATCCCCTACTCACACTAAACAACGCCTCAGTCCTTGTGTTGTCTTGTTGAACCATAGATAGACCATTGAAGTAAACTCTTGTATTTTTCCAATTTTCTGGATCAAATTTTCTCCTCTGACTCCTTCTTAAGATAGGTTCTGGGGCTTGGGTTTCTTCACCCTCCTCATGCATCAGACCTTCCTCAGGGTCTATGGTCACTTCTTCTCCTTCTGGTTGATTTTTAGTCTCACTTGATTCTCCAAGAGCTGAATCACTTTCCTCGGAGATTTGAGACTCGTTTCTGTCTTCTTTTACTTCATCTTCACTCCAATTAGAAGAAGTTTCCAAGTCATCCGTGCCTCTTCTCTGTCCATCTTCACTCACTAAAATGCTCCTTAGTACTTGTACCCTATCCAGACTTGAACTAACAATCTCCTCAAGGTCTTTCCAACTCTCACTTTGAAAATATCCATTCTCCTCTTCAAATTGGACTTCTCTTGACACATGAATCCTGTTAATTTCTGGATTATAACACTTATACCCCTTTTGGGTACTTGAATATCCAACAAAGACACATCTCATACTTTTAGGCTCCAGCTTGCTTCTTTGTGACTCGGGGATAAGCACATAACACTTACTTCCAAATACTCGGAGATGATTGATGTTAGGCTTTACTCCATTAAGCACCTCATATGGAGACTTGTTGTTTAGGTTTGGTGTTGGTAACCGATTGATGACATAACAAGCTGTCATTATGGCATCTCCCCAAAAGCTTTTTGGAACTTTCCGATCAAACAGCATGCTTCTAGCTACCTCCAACAAATGCCTATTCTTCCTTTCCGATACTCCGTTTTGCTGAGGAGTATAAGCACATGAGGTTTGGTGCACTATTCCATTTTCTTCCACAAAATTCTTGAACTGATTACTCAGGTATTCTCCCCCATTATCACTCCTTAGAATTTTGATCTTGGTTTCAAATTGTATTTCGACATACTTGTAGAATTTGGCAAAGGATTCAAATACTTGGCTCTTGGAACTTAGGAGTGTCACCCACGTATACTTGGACTTTTCATCAATAAAAGAGACAAAATACTTATATTGATCTTTGGAGATACATGGAGCTGTCCATACATCAGAGTGAATCAGTTCAAAGCACTTAGCATACTTAGTTGTGGAATCCGGAAAACTACTCCTACATTGCTTGCCTAACACACAAGCTTCACATCCTTTATTGTCTTCGGTGATATTGGGCAAGATCATGCTGAGCACCTTGTTGCTTGGGTGACCTAGCCGTGAGTGCCATAAAGATCTTGAACCAACTTCACTCAGACCACAAGACTTCACTACATCTTGCTCCTCTTTATTCAAAACATACAGCCCACCTTTAACTCCTCCTTCTCCAATCACTTCCTTAGTATTATTGTCCTGAAACTGAACTTCATTAGATCCAAAAATAACTTTGCAATTTAGGTCTTGAGTAGCCTTGTGCACCGACAACAGATTGGTGGTGAATTCGGGAACAAACAAAGCCTTAGTGTTTTTTCTAAACAATTCCAAATCACCAATTCCTTTTATGGGGACTTCTTTACCATTAGCTATCCTAACAGTTCCACCATGAGGTTTTATATTTGCCAATAAACCTCCATCTCTAATCATGTGGTGACTGGCACCTGAGTCTACAATAACCTTTTTACCAAGTTTAGAAGCTATGTAGCTCTTACCAGAATCAGCTAGTTTGGAGATGCTTTTGATGAGGGCTTCCAGGTCCGATTTCCTCACTAAGCCATCATCTCCTACACTTGCACTTCCAGCAAAAATCCTTGTTCCCTGACCAACTCCTTGGTTACTTCCTCTCAGCCTTGCTGGCTTCAAATGTGGGTGAAGGGTCCAGCACTTTTCTTTTGTGTGCCCTCTCATCTTGCAATGTTCACATTCCAAGTTCCTCCTTTCACCATAGCTTTGGTTTCTTTGTGCCACATGCGCTATCTCACTTGTTGGCTTGAATAAGCATCTAGCTCCCTCTTCTTTTTGAATCTGTTGACATACTTCATTTAGAGTTGGAAGTTTGTCAAACCTCAAAATATGCTGAATGAGGCTCTTGTATGAATCATTGAGCGTGAGCAATAATCCAAATACTTGGTCTTGCTCTCTCCTCTCATTCAGCTCTTTGGGATCATTTGTTGCCGGCCTAAGCATCTCCAGCTCTGCCCACAGCCCTCTAAACGTTCCAAACAGATCCTTGAATGCCTTCCCCTCTTGCTGAAGATCATTCAGGGCTTTCTTAACTTCAAAAATCCTTGAGATATTTGACATATCTCCATACACTCCTTTGAGTGTTTCCCACAGCTCCTTGGCTGTCTCACAATAGGAACATTGATGCGCTCTAAGGATCAAGTGCTTGAATCATTTCAGAACTTCTATAACTATGTGCTCAATCAGTATGATACCAAGATTAAGATACTAAGAAGTGATAATGGCGGAGAATACATGAGCATACAGTTTAGGGAGTTTGTGAATGAGAAAGGGATAGTACATCAGACAACTTGCGCCTATACACCTCAACAAAATGGGATAGCAGAGAGGAAGAATAGACATTTGTTAGAAGTGGCTAGGAGCATGATGTTTGATAGGGGAGTTCCTAAGAATCTGTGGGGAGATGCAGTGATGGCGGCAGCTTACTTAATCAACCGCATACCCACTGAAAGCTTGAGTTACAAGTCACCATTTGAAGTTTTGAATGGTGTGAAGCCGAGTATCAGTCACTTGAGAGTCTTTGGGTGTAGATGCTATGTCCTTGTTCCAGAGGCACAAAGAAATAAGTTGGAGCCAAAGAGTATTAAGTGTTTGTTTGTGGGATACTCAAGTACTCAAAAAGGATACAAATGTCTTAACCCGGAGACTAATAGAATGTATGTGTCAAGGGAGGTGCAATTTGAGGAAGAGTATGGTTACTTCGAAAAAAAGAAATGGGAAGACTTAGATGAGATTATGGACTCAAATGCAGAAAGAGATCAAGTTCTAAGAAGCATTTGGGAAAGCATAGATGGCGGGGAGAGTGATGATAATGAGCAGAGGGGTGAAGAAGAAGTAGAAGAAAGTGAGCAGCTTCCGATAGTTCTGGATACTTTACCATTAGACTCAGAACTGGTAGAAGAAGAGGAGAGTACAAGAGGTGAGGGGGAGATAGAATCTGAAGAAGTAGAAGAAGTGCAAGCTCCTCAGTTAAGAAGAAGCCAAAGGATAAGACACGGACCTGAAAATTGGAAAAATACTAGAGTGTATTACAATGGGATGGCTATGGCTTATCAAGATCACATGGGAACTGATGTTGTGCTTGGGACAAGAGAGGGATGTACTGGGCGTACGGCAGGCTTAGATCCTGATCCTATAGGCGACAGCGTCTCCTTCTTGTCCCTTAAGCATAACACCGCACAAGAAGAGAAGATAGCCATAAGATATCCTATTGAAGAATACTACTCGGTTTCTAATACTCCAGCTGATCATCAGGCATTTCTGAGCACTATTGATAGAAAAGTACCTAATTCTTATGAGGAAGCAAGCATGGACAAGTTATGGGTTGATGCCATGAGGGAAGAGATTGCATCTATGTTGAGAAATAATACTTGGGACTTGACAAAATTGCCCAGCGGGAAGAAACTTGTGGGATGTAGATGGGTGTATACTATCAAATACAAGAGCAATGGTGAAATTGAGAGGTATAAAGCTAGACTAGTGGCAAAAGGATATACACAAGTATATGGTGAAGATTATACTGAAACTTTTGCTCCAGTAGCGAAGTTGCACTCGGTGAGGGTTCTACTATCCATTGCCATTAATCTGTCATGGAATTTGTGGCAAATGGATGTGAGAAACGCTTTCTTACAAGGGGATTTAGAAGAAGAAGTGTTTATGGAACTTCCACAAGGTTATGGAGCAAGTTCAGATCAAGTGTGTAGATTAAAGAAGGCTATATATGGCTTGAAACAATCTCCTAGAGCTTGGTACTGTTGAATTTGCGGAATAGAAGATTAGAGAGTTTGAGAGTGCTTGAAAGAGAAACAATAGAATGAGAGATAAAGAGAAGTTTCCATTAGAATTGAGTGAGTGTTACAAAGGGTGTACAACATGTATATATAGAGGAGAGCCACGAAATTAGGAGGTGAAGAAGGGTTTCACAACATTCAATTTCCCTCCAATCTCTTATTTGAAATTCAAACACATCTCCTTCCTTTTCACACTTCCCGAGACACCCACTTGTGCACCCAAAGTCTTCACCCTTCTAGAAGACTTCTTAATGGGTTTGCATATGTTGAATAAGGCCTCTTCTCTTCTTTGGGTCTTAAGCTAATGTGTTCTCTCATTATTCAACACTCCCCCTCAAGCTTAACCGTAGAGAAATCAAAGGTTAAGCTTGGAACCATGATGACCCACCTCATTAAAAACCTTAGTATGGAAAACCTCATGGGACAAAACCATACTAAGGGAAAAAGAGTGTGGACTCCATGGCTAAGGAAATCACGGCCGAGACATATCTATGAGTCCAAGCTTTGAATGGATGAACTCACACACTTTTAAACTCGCTGCCTTGGTAAAAATGTCTGCCAATTGTTCTGAACTCCTTGTAAAGCATGGAAGAATGACCCTTTTCTCCACCATCTCTCGCACCTTGTGACAATCCACTTCAATATGCTTTGTCCTCTCATGGAACACTGAGTTGGACGCAATGTGAATAGCAGCTTGGTTGTCACAATGCATTGTGATTGGATCTGCCGATTCAATGCCCAAATCCTTGAGAAGAGCTTTCAGCCATGTTAGCTCATTTGTGAGCTTCCTCATTGCTCTATACTCAGCTTCAGCACTTGAACATGACACAACCTTTTGTTTCTTGCTCTTCCAAGTGACCAGGTTACCTCCAATGAATGTGCAATACCCAGTGGTGGATCTTCTATCCGTTTTGTCTCCAGCCCAGTCAGCATCACAATAACCCACAATTTCTGTGCTTTTGTTGCAACCCATCCAAATGCCTTGACCTGGAGCTCCTTTGAGATATTTGAGGATCCGATCCACCATGTTCCAATGATGCACTTTTGGAGCTTGCATATGTTGGCTCACCTGGTTCACAGCAAAACACAAATCAGGACGAGTTATGGTAAGATAAATCAACTTACCAACCATTCTCCGATATTGCTTGACATCTTCAAAAGGTTTATCTTCAAGCTCCCCCTCTCGTATGACTTTGTATCCTTCTTCTAAGGGAGTCTTTGCTGGTTTGGCTCCTAGCTTTCCTGCCTCAGCCAATAGATCAAGAGTGTACTTCCTTTGGGATAAGAAGAGTCCTTCATTGGACCTATAGACTTCAATCCCTAGAAAATATTTCAACTCTCCAAGATCTTTAATATCAAACACAGATTTTAAATATGCTTTTGTATCTTTAATACCTACCTTGTCATTCCCAGAGATGATAATATCATCCACATAAATGAGAATGACTACAATACCTTCTTGGCTTTGCAAGGTGAAAAGTGTATGATCTGCCTCGGATTTCTTGAAACCTTTACTCTTGAGTGTTGTACTCAACTTGTGGTACCATGCTCGAGGAGATTGCTTCAGTCCATAGATTGCTTTCTTGAGTCTCAACACATTTCCTGGTGCAATTGAGTCCTCCAAGCCTGGTGGTGGAGTCATGTAGACTTCATCCTCTAGTTCCCCTTGTAAGAATGCATTCTTGACGTCCATCTGCCAAAGATCCCATTTCAAGTTAGTAGCTAAGGATAAAATAACTCTTACCGTATGAAGTTTTGCCACAGGTGCAAATGTGTCAAGGTAGTCCTCTCCATAGGTTTGAGTGAATCCTCTAGCCACCAGCCTAGCCTTGTAACGCTCTATTTCTCCATCACTTCTATACTTGATAGTGAAGATCCATCTAGAGCTTACGGCCTTCTTCCCTTTTGGTAGTTCAGCTTCATCCCAAGTGTGGTTGATTTCCATAGCTTTCTTTTCTTCACCAATAGCATCTCTCCATACTTTAAGCTCCTTGGCTTCTCCATAGGTTGTTGGAATCTCAGCTTCATCTAACTTGCCCATGTAGGCTTGATGTTCCAATGGGAAATGAGCTAGAGTGCAAACAGCTTGAATGGGATGAGCAACTGCCTTGTTGTTGTAGTACACTCGGGTTTGCTTCCAATGTTCTGGTCCAAACCTTTGTCTTGTACTTCTCCTTAAACCCCCTTCTTGATATTGAACTTGAGGTTCTGGCCCTTCAAAGTCAGAATTTGAGGTTTGAGCTTCTTCTTGACTTTCCGGACTCTCTTCACTTTGATCATGAACCGCTTCATTGCGAACTTCTGATTCATTTTGATCATAAATTGTTGAGTCTTGTTGAGCCACTACTGGATCCTCTTGTTTATTGCCTCCCTCAGGATCAAAGGGTATAGTTTTTTCATTTGATTGAGATGTGCTTGTACTAGCTTCTGGCTGATGTAATCCAAGGTTCTCCAAGATTTTTCTCAAATTGCTAGCTCGGTCTGATGATGAGGATGATAGATTCTCCAATTCTTTCCAGTTCTTCTCATCATAGAACCCTTTCGTTTCAACAAACTTTACGTCCCTTGAGACTAGAATCTTCCTTGTTTCCGGAACAAAGCATTTGTAACCTTTTTGTGTTGTGGAGTATCCAATGAACATGCTCTTCACACTTTTAGCTTCCAACTTGTTTCTTTGTTCTCCTGGGATTAATACAAAACAAACACACCCAAACACACGTAAGTGGTTAATGGCGGGTTTAGAGTTGTTTAATACCTCAAATGGAGAGTGATCATCCAAAATTTTTGTTGGCATTCGGTTGATCAAATAGCATGCTGAAACCACAGCATCTCCCCAAAATCTCTTGGGAACACTTGTGTGGAACATCATAGACCGGGCCACTTCCATTAAGTGCCTATTCTTTCTTTCAGCAACTCCATTTTGCTGAGGAGTGTATGGGCAGCTGGTTTGATGGACTATCCCATGGTTTGCTAAGTGTTGTTTGAAGGCATGGCTTGTGTACTCTCCACCATTATCTGATCTAAAAATTTTAATCTTGGCATTATAATGGTTAGTCACATATGCTTGAAAATTTCTAAATGCTTCTAGAACTCTATCTTTGGATGGAAGAAGTGTTAGCCATGTATATTTTGATTTTTCATCTATAAAGGTGACAAAGTATTTATGATGTTCTCTAGATTCACATGGTGAGGTCCAAACATCAGAATGAATTAAATCAAAACACTTTTCATAGATAGTTGGAGACTTGGAAAACACAGATTTACAATGTTTGCCAAGTATACAAGCTTCACATTCATCATTTTTGAAAGAAATCCTAGGCAACAATAGTTCTAATGCTCTAGAGGGCGGATGACCTAGCCTTGCATGCCAAATTGAACTACTAACATTAGAAACATTCAGACTAAAACTACAAAATAAATTGGAGTCCGGCTTGTTATTTTCAAGAACATACAGCTCCTCCTTTGCTACTCCTTTTCCGAGTAGTTTCATGGTCTCAATATCCTGAAAGTGTACATCATTAGGACCAAATATAGCATAACAATTCAAATCAGATGTAACTTTCTTTACGGATAACAAATTTGAAGTAAACTTAGGCATGTAGAAAGCATTTGAATCTTTTCCAAATAACCTAAGATTTCCTACTCCATCAATTGGAATACTATCTCCATTTGCTATAATGACATTACCTACAGCCGGTTTTATGTTATTCATTAGATGTGCATCACTTATCATATGATGTGATGCACCAGAATCTACAATCAAAGGCTTTGAAATGTTTTGAGCATGAAGAGAGTTTCCAGAAACCATACCAGACCTACCAGCCTCTTTCAAGGCTTTGATGAGAGCTTCCAAATCTGATTTCCTCACAAATTCAGATTCTTGTTGATATGGCACCAAAGCTCTCATTTCTCCTTCTTCAGCCCTCTTGGATGTCCCAGCTTGATTCCCAGCCACTTCTTGGGAGACATTAGCTCTTGGTTCCTTCCACCAGCTTGGTTTTAGATGAGGATGGAGCTTCCAGCATTTTTCCTTTGTGTGCCCCTCTTTCTTGCAATGCTCACAAATTGCATTTGATCCCACTTTCTTGTTCTGGTTTGATCCCAACGGTTTGTAAAATCCTTTGTTGGCGTCTCCCAGCTCTACTTTGTTAGCCATAACCAGCTCACCCTTTCCCCCAAATAGACCATGAGATCCTTGCTCCTTTTGTATCTTGGAGCACACTTCATCTAGGCTGGGGAGATTGTCTGCCCTAAGGAGGTGCTTAATGAGATCCTTGTAAGTTGGATTTAAGGTCAATAGCAGACCAAAGACCTTGTCTTGTTCGCGCCTCTCATTTAACACCAAAGGATCAATCGTGCTTGGCCTTAACATTTCTAGTTCAGCCCACAATGATCTGAATTTGCCAAAGTGCTTTGTAAACTCCAAATCTTCTTGGCTTAGATCATTGATAGCCTTCTTGACTTCATAGATTCTGCTCAAGTTTGAAGTATTCCCATACACGGTTTGAAGAGTATCCCACAATTCCTTTGCATTTTCACAGTAGGAGTAGGCTTCAAGGATGGATGCTTCAAGAGAGTTCTGGATGATTCCGAGCACCATTTGGTCCTCTTGGAACCACTTATCTTCACAATTACCGATTGCTTCTTCTCCATCTTTTGGATCTTGGCCTTTCAAGACATGGCTCCAAAGCCCACGACCACATAGGGCTGTTCTTATCATTCTTGACCACAGCAAATAGTTGACACCCTTCAAGATGACTAGAATAACAATTGGTTTAGAATTTTCCATGGTGTTTCAAGATTTATTCACCGGATAATTCTATTAACCAGAGGATTAAGAGATTTTCTCAAGAAAATATTAGAGAAGCTTCAAGAAATACACTTTTCCAGCCTTTTCACAACTCAAGAGTCAATGACTTTGAGGACTAAGTCTCAGAGTGAAAAAGGATTGACAAAGAGTATTCCCAGAATTTTAGAGTGAAAAAGAAAATTTTAGAGAACCTTCAAGAAATACACTTTTTCAGCCTTTTCACAACTCAAGAGTCAATGACTTTGAGGACTAAGTCTCAGAGTGAAAAAGGATTGACAAAGAGTATTCCCAGAATTTTAAAGGAAGAGATTTGAAAATGGGATAACAAGAGCTTGATTTAGTTAAGAACCTTGCTCTGATACCATGTTGAATTTGCGGAATAGAAGATTAGAGAGTTTGAGAGTGCTTGAAAGAGAAACAATAGAATGAGAGATAAAGAGAAGTTTCCATTAGAATTGAGTGAGTGTTACAAAGGGTGTACAACATGTATATATAGAGGAGAGCCACAAAATTAGGAGGTGAAGAAGGGTTTCACAACATTCAATTTCCCTCCAATCTCTTATTTGAAATTCAAACACATCTCCTTCCTTTTTACACTTCCCGAGACACCCACTTGTGCACCCAAAGTCTTCACCCTTCTAGAAGACTTCTTAATGGGTTTGCATATGTTGAATAAGGCCTCTTCTCTTCTTTGGGTCTTAAGCTAATGTGTTCTCTCATTATTCAACAGGTACCAACGGTTAAGCCGGTGCCTGTTGGAGAAAGGGTTTGTAAAATCTGAAGCGGATCACTCTCTCTTTACCAAAAGGAGCAAAAATGGGATAGTTGTGGTGCTTATCTACGTGGATGACATTATTGTTACGGGAAGTGATTGTGAGGAGATGAAACAGACTAAGGAAGATCTAAACTCTACGTTTGATATAAAAGACCTAGGAGAGCTCAAATACTTCCTAGGAATTGAGATGAGCCGAGAGGAAAAGGGAATGTTTATATCGCAAAGGAAGTATGTGATTGACTTACTAAAAGAAACTGGGAAGCTTGGGTGTAAACCGGCTAAGACTCCTATTGAAGAAGGTTACCAAGAAGAGAGCAACGTGGAGATATGGTCTGACATCAAGCAGTACCAAAGGTTAGTTGGTAAACTAATCTATTTGACCATAACAAGGCCAGATATTTGTTTTGCGGTGAATAAAGTAAGTCAACACATGCAAGCGCCAACAACACACCATTGGGGAATGATTGAAAGGATCTTGAGATATCTAAAAGGGAACCCAGGAAGAGGTATTTGGCTAGAGTGTCATGGAAGAGCAGATGTAGAAGCGTTTTGTGATGCGGATTGGGCTGGGGATAGACAAGATAGGAAGTCTACGACCGGTTATTGTACATTCGTAGGCGGGAATCTTGTCACTTGGAGAAGCAAAAAACAAAAGGTAATCGCTCTATCTAGTGTTGAAGCTGAGTATAGAGCAATGAGAGAAGCCACAAAAGAAATGATATGGCTGAAGGCGCTTCTACATGACTTGGGAGTTCAAGAAGACAAACCAATGACTTTGTATTGTGATAACCAAGCGGCAATACACATAGCTTCAAACCCGGTGTTTCATGAAAGGACAAAACACATTGAGGTGGATTGTCATTTCATCCAAGACAAAATTCAGGAGGGAGTTGTGGTTCCCAAGTTTGTGAAGAGTAGAGAACAAATGGCGGATATATTTACCAAACCTACTTCTTCACGCATATGTGAATACATCCATGGCAAGATCGGCTTAAAGAACCCCTACCAGCCTATCTTGAGGGGGAGTGTTGAGAATATGGATGTGAAGGTGGTGATCATGAAATAAAGCACCAATGACTAGCTAAGATCAACTAAAACGAAACCAAACAAGAAGTGGAGAAGGAACTGAATTGGTTAGAAGCAGACCAGTTTTTTCTCACTCAGCACAAGTGGAGCAAGTTGCAAAGAGGAGTAGGTGGGAGCAGTTGGGAGAAGCATGGCTCGCCTATACTCTTGTAGAGGTGTTGGTGAGATATTTTTCACTCAATAATTCATGTAAATCGTGCATATATGTGTATGGGATTGTAAGGAAACATTACACACGAAATTATAAACTTCTATTCATCATCTTCATCACTCCTATCTTCTAATCTTCCTCCCTTAAAATCATCTTCATATCCTCTAAAATCTACAGTCCTATCTACCAAGATGACATTTATCTAATTAAAGTTTTCTTCTCTTTTCCTAAAAACGGTTTAAGTATGTTTTGGTGTTAAAAGAGGTCCAAATTAGGTGAATGTTAGAATATTTGGACCAAGTTATAATTAGTATAAGATCAGACCTAGAGGATATGTGAAAAAGCCTCTAAAACTCGTGTAATGGATTAAACCGCTTTTACACAAAAAGTTGAGAAACTTTTTCTTCTTTTTTCTTGAGAGATTCAAGGTTATTCTTCACTCCTCGATTCCTAGCTCAGAGTGGGGTGCGTTGTATCAAGAGATTGTCACTCCTCTTCTGGTTCACGCTTCAACCCACCTTCTATCAATCCCATAGTTAATCCTAGGTCGAGTATCTCCTCGGGTTTAAACCACCTCTTCCGCTTAGTTCCATCCTTTTTACCGAGTAGTTAGATCGAGCATTTCTCTTCTTCTCAGTCCTATTCATACAGTCTATTCCCTAAGACGAGCTTGATATCTTAGCAACCGGTGCCACATCATGTTTTGAATGGGGTTTTCCATTCACCACCCTCCTTCATACTTACTTGATGGTACCCGCTCTTTAGATCAATCTTGGAGAAAAGTGTTGATGAGGCCCCGGCACTAGCTCAAGCATCACTCTGAGAAGAACACGTGGAAGAACCCAAGGACTAACTTGAGGAAGAGAAGAACTACGAAGCTCCTACCATAGCACTGAGGATTATGAAGAGGAACTTCACAAGATTCTTGGAAGCGTCCTTTTTTTGGAAGGCATGAGTTTAGTATCTTCACTATTTCATTGAGGTGAAGACACCCTTAAGCCGTCAAGGTATTGTACTCTTTTTCTCCACCTCGGGATTTTTCCACATGGTTTACCGAGGGGGTTTTTAATGAGGCAAGATCTCTTGATGCATCACATTCTTTACCATTGTTTATCTTTCTTGGAAATCCCTATGAAGAAACAAGGTAAACAAGGGATGTGATCCTATCTACCAAGATGACATTTATCTAATTAAAGTTTTCTTCTCTTTTCCTAAATACGGTTTAAGTATGTTTTGGTGTTAAAAGAGGTCCAAATTAGGTGAATGTTAGAATATTTGGACCAAGTTGTAATTAGTATAAGATCAGACCTAGAGGATATGTGAAAAAGCCTCTAAAAACTCTTGTGATGGATTAAACCGCTTTTACACAAAAACTTGAGAAACTTTTTCTCCTTTTTTCTTGAGAGATTCAAGGTTATTCTTCACTCCTCGATTCCTAGCTCAGAGTGGGGTGCGTTGTATCAAGAGATTGTCACTCCTCTTGTGGTTCACGCTTCAACCCACCTTCTATCAATCCCATAGTTAATCCTAGGTCGAGTATATCCTCGGGTTTAAACCACCTCTTCCGCTTAGTTCCATCCTTTTTACCGAGTAGTTAGATCGAGCATTTCTCTTCTTCTCAGTCCTATTCATACAGTCTATTCCCTAAGACGAGCTTGATATCTTAGCAACCGGTGCCACATCATCTTTTGAATGGGGTTTTCCATTCACCACCCTCCTTCATACTTACTTGATGGTACCCGCTCTTTAGATCAATCTTGGAGAAGAGTGTTTATGAGGCCCTGGCACTAGCTCAAGCATCACTCTGAGAAGAACACGTGGAAGAACCCAAGGACTAACTTGAGGAAGAGAAGAACTACGAAGCTCCTACCATAGCACTGAGGATTATGAAGAGGAACTTCACAAGCGTCTACAGGACAAGATTCAATGCATACATACAAGGCGCTCTAAGATGTGAGGAAAGCACCTGAGGGCACCCGAGAGATACCGATAGACCTTAGCGCGAGAACAGTGAGACTAGAAAAGTCTTGGAAGCGTCCTTTTTTTGGAAGGCACGAGTTTAGTATCTTCACTATTTCGTTGAAGTGAAGACACCCTTAAGCCGTCAAGGTATTATACTCTTTTTCTCCACCTCGGGATTTTTCCACATGGTTTACCGAGGGGGTTTTTAATGAGGCAAGATCTCTTGATGCATCACATTCTTTACCATTTTTTATCTTTCTTGGAAATCCCTATGAAGAAACAAGGTAAACAAGGGATGTGATCCTATCTACCAAGATGACATTTATCTAATTAAAGTTTTCTTCTCTTTTCCTAAAAACGGTTTAAGTATGTTTTGGTGTTAAAAGAGGTCCAAATTAGGTGAATGTTAGAATATTTGGACCAAGTTGTAATTAGTATAAGATCAGACCTAGAGGATATGTGAAAAAGCCTCTAAAAACTCGTGTAATGGATTAAACCGCTTTTACACAAAAACTTGAGAAACTTTTTCTCCTTTTTTCTTGAGAGATTCAAGGTTATTCTTCACTCCTCGATTCCTAGCTCAGAGTGGGGTGCGTTGTATCAAGAGATTGTCACTCCTCTTGTGGTTCACGCTTCAACCCACCTTCTATCAATCCCATAGTTAATCCTAGGTCGAGTATCTCCTCGGGTTTAAACCACCTCTTCCGCTTAGTTCCATCCTTTTTACCGAGTAGTTAGATCGAGCATTTCTCTTCTTCTCAAGCCTATTCATACAGTCTATTCCCTAAGACGAGCTTGATATCTTAGCAACCAGTGCCACATCATGTTTTGAATGGGGTTTTCCATTCACCACCCTCCTTCATATTTACTTGATGGTACCCGCTCTTTAGATGAATCTTGGAGAAGAGTGTTGATGAGGCCCCGGCACTAGCTCAAGCATCACTCTGAGAAGAACACGTGGAGGAACCCGAGGACTAACTTGAGGAAGAGAAGAACTACGAACCTCCTACCATAGCACTGAGGATTATGAAGAGGAAATTCACAAGCGTCTACAGGACAAGATTCAATGCATACATACAAGGCGCTCTAAGATGCGAGGAAAGCACCTGAGGGCACCCGAGAGATACAGATAGACCTTAGCGCGAGAACAGTGAGACTAGAAAATTCTTGGAAGCGTCCTTTTTTTGGAAGGCATGAGTTTAGTATCTTCACTATTTCATTGAGGTGAAGACACCCTTAAGCCGTCAAGGTATTGTACTCTTTTTCTCCACCTCGGGATTTTTCCACATGGTTTACCGAGGGGGTTTTTAATGAGGCAAGATCTCTTGATGCATCACATTCTTTACCATTGTTTATCTTTCTTGGAAATCCCTATGAAGAAACAAGGTAAACAAGGGATGTGATCCTATCTACCAAGATGACATTTATCTAATTAAAGTTTTCTTCTCTTTTCCTAAAAACGGTTTAAGTATGTTTTGGTGTTAAAAGAGGTCCAAATTAGGTGAATGTTAGAATATTTGGACCAAGTTGTAATTAGTATAAGATCAGACCAAGAGGATATGTGAAAAAGCCTCTAAAAACTCGTGTAATGGATTAAACCGCTTTTACACAAAAACTTGAGAAACTTTTTCTCCTTTTTTCTTGAGAGATTCAAGGTTATTTTTAACTCCTCGATTCCTAGCTCATAGTGGGGTGCGTTGTATCAAGAGATTGTCACTCCTCTTGTGGTTCACGCTTCAACCCACCTTCTATCAATCCCATAGTTAATCCTAGGTCGAGTATCTCCTCGGGTTTAAACCACCTCTTCCGCTTAGTTCCATCCTTTTTACCGAGTAGTTAGATCGAGCATTTCTCTTCTTCTCAAGCCTATTCATACAGTCTATTCCCTAAGACGAGCTTGATATCTTAGCAACCTGTGCCACATCATGTTTTGAATGGGGTTTTCCATTCACCACCCTCCTTCATACTTACTTGATGGTACCCGCTCTTTAGATCAATCTTGGAGAAGAGTGTTGATGAGGCCCCGGCACTAGCTCAAGCATCACTCTGAGAAGAACACGTGGAGGAACCCGAGGACTAACTTGAGGAAGAGAAGAACTACGAACCTCCTACCATAGCACTGAGGATTATGAAGAGGAACTTCACAAGCGTCTACAGGACAAGATTCAATGCATACATACAAGGCGCTCTAAGATGCGAGGAAAGCACCTGAGGGCACCCGAGAGATACAGATAGACCTTAGCGCGAGAACAGTGAGACTAGAAAATTCTTGGAAGCGTCCTTTTTTTGGAAGGCATGAGTTTAGTATCTTCACTATTTCATTGAGGTGAAGACACCCTTAAGCCGTCAAGGTATTGTACTCTTTTTCTCCACCTCGGGATTTTTCCACATGGTTTACCGAGGGGGTTTTTAATGAGGCAAGATCTCTTGATGCATCACATTCTTTACCATTGTTTACTTTCTTGGAAATCCCTATAACGAAATAAGGTAAACAAGGGATGTGATCCTATCTACCAAGATGACATTTATCTAATTAAAGTTTTCTTCTCTTTTCCTAAAAACGGTTTAAGTTTGTTTTGGTGTTAAAAGAGGTCCAAATTAGGTGAATGTTAGAATATTTGGACCAAGTTGTAATTAGTATAAGATCAGACCTAGAGGATATGTGAAAAAGCCTCTAAAACTCGTGTAATGGATTAAACCGCTTTTACACAAAAAGTTGAGAAACTTTTTCTCCTTTTTTCTTGAGAGATTCAAGGTTATTCTTCACTCCTCGATTCCTAGCTCAAAGTGGGGTGCGTTGTATCAAGAGATTGTCACTCCTCTTGTGGTTCACGCTTCAACCCACCTTCTATCAATCCCATAGTTAATCCTAGGTCGAGTATCTCCTCGGGTTTAAACCACCTCTTCCGCTTAGTTCCATCCTTTTTACCGAGTAGTTAGATCGAGCATTTCTCTTCTTCTCAGTCCTATTCATACAGTCTATTCCCTAAGACGAGCTTGATATCTTAGCAACCGGTGCCACATCATCTTTTGAATGGGGTTTTCCATTCACCACCCTCCTTCATACTTACTTGATGGTACCCGCTCTTTAGATCAATCTTGGAGAAGAGTGTTTATGAGGCCCTGGCACTAGCTCAAGCATCACTCTGAGAAGAACACGTGGAAGAACCCAAGGACTAACTTGAGGAAGAGAAGAACTACGAAGCTCCTACCATAGCACTGAGGATTTTGAAGAGGAACTTCACAAGCGTCTACAGGACAAGATTCAATGCATACATACAACGCGCTCTAAGATGCGAGGAAAGCACCTGAGGGCACCCGAGAGATACCGATAGACCTTAGCGCGAGAACAGTGAGACTAGAAAATTCTTGGAAGCGTCCTTTTTTTGGAAGGCACGAGTTTAGTATCTGCACTATTTCGTTGAAGTGAAGACACCCTTAAGCCGTCAAGGTATTGTACTCTTTTTCTCCACCTCGGGATTTTTCCACATGGTTTACCGAGGGGGTTTTTAATGAGGCAAGATCTCTTGATGCATCACATTCTTTACCATTGTTTATCTTTCTTGGAAATCCCTATGAAGAAACAAGGTAAACAAGGGATGTGATCCTATCTACCAAGATGACATTTATCTAATTAAAGTTTTCTTCTCTTTTCCTAAAAACGGTTTAAGTATGTTTTGGTGTTAAAAGAGGTCCAAATTAGGTGAATGTTAGAATATTTGGACCAAGTTGTAATTAGTATAAGATCAGACCTAGAGGATATGTGAAAAAGCCTCTAAAAACTCGTGTAATGGATTAAACCGCTTTTACACAAAAACTTGAGAAACTTTTTCTCCTTTTTTCTTGAGAGATTCAAGGTTATTTTTAACTCCTCGATTCCTAGCTCATAGTGGGGTGCGTTGTATCAAGAGATTGTTACTCCTCTTGTGGTTCACGCTTCAACCCACTTTCTATCAATCCCATAGTTAATCCTAGGTCGAGTATCTCCTCGGGTTTAAACCACCTCTTCCGCTTATTTCCATCCTTTTTACCGAGTAGTTAGATCGAGCATTTCTCTTCTTCTCAAGCCTATTCATACAGTCTATTCCCTAAGACGAGCTTGATATCTTAGCAACCGGTGCCACATCATGTTTTGAATGGGATTTTCCATTCACAACCCTCCTTCATACTTACATGATGGTACCTGCTCTTTAGATCAATCTTGGAGAAGAGTGTTGATGAGGCCCCGACACTAGCTCCAGCATCACTCTGAGAAGAACACGTGGACGAACCCGAGGACTAAATTGAGGAAGAGAAGAACTACGAAGCTCCTACCATAGCACTGAGGATTATGAAGAGGAACATCACAAGCGTCTACAAGACAAGATTCAATGCATACATACAAGGAGCTCGAAGATGCGAGGAGAGCACCTGAGGGCACCCGAGAGATACCGATAGACCTTAGCGCGATAACAATGAGACTAGAAAACTCTTGGGAGCATCCTTTTTTTGGAAGGCATGAGTTTAGTATCTTCACTATTTCATTGAGGTGAAGACACCCTTAAGCCGTCCAGGTATTGTACTCTTTTTCTCTACCTCGGGATTTTTCCACATGGTTTACCGAGGGGGTTTTTAATGAGGCAAGATCTCTTGATGCATCACATTCTTTACCATTGTTTATCTTTCTTGGAAATCCCTATGAAGAAACAAGGTAAACAAGGGATGTGATCCTATCTACCAAGATGACATTTATCTAATTAAAGTTTTCTTCTCTTTTCCTAAAAACGGTTTAAGTATGTTTTGGTGTTAAAAGAGGTCCAAATTAGGTGAATGTTAGAATATTTGGACCAAGTTGTAATTAGTATAAGATCAGACCTAGAGGATATGTGAAAAAGCCTCTAAAAACTCTTGTGATGGATTAAACCGCTTTTACACAAAAACTTGAGAAACTTTTTCTCCTTTTTTCTTGAGAGATTCAAGGTTATTCTTCACTCCTCGATTCCTAGCTCAGAGTGGGGTGCGTTGTATCAAGAGATTGTCACTCCTCTTGTGGTTCACGCTTCAACCCACCTTCTATCAATCCCATAGTTAATCCTAGGTCGAGTATCTCCTCGGGTTTAAACCACCTCTTCCGCTTAGTTCCATCCTTTTTACCGAGTAGTTAGATCGAGCATTTCTCTTCTTCTCAGTCCTATTCATACAGTCTATTCCCTAAGACGAGCTTGATATCTTAGCAACCGGTGCCACATCATCTTTTGAATGGGGTTTTCCATTCACCACCCTCCTTCATACTTATTTGATGGTACCCGCTCTTTAGATCAATCTTGGAGAAGAGTGTTTATGAGGCCCTGGCACTAGCTCAAGCATCACTCTGAGAAGAACACGTGGAAGAACCCAAGGACTAACTTGAGGAAGAGAAGAACTACGAAGCTCCTACCATAGCACTGAGGATTATGAAGAGGAACTTCACAAGCGTCTACAGGACAAGATTCAATGCATACATACAAGGCGCTCTAAGATGCGAGGAAAGCACCTGAGGGCACCCGAGAGATACAGATAGACCTTAGCGCGAGAACAGTGAGACTAGAAAATTCTTTGAAGCGTCCTTTTTTTGGAAGGCATGAGTTTAGTATCTTCACTATTTCATTGAGGTGAAGACACCCTTAAGCCGTCAAGGTATTGTACTCTTTTTCTCCACCTCGGGATTTTTCCACATGGTTTACCGAGGGGGTTTTTAATGAGGCAAGATCTCTTGATGCATCACATTCTTTACCATTGTTTACTTTCTTGGAAATCCCTATAACGAAATAAGGTAAACAAGGGATGTGATCCTATCTACCAAGATGACATTTATCTAATTAAAGTTTTCTTCTCTTTTCCTAAAAACGGTTTAAGTTTGTTTTGGTGTTAAAAGAGGTCCAAATTAGGTGAATGTTAGAATATTTGGACCAAGTTGTAATTAGTATAAGATCAGACCTAGAGGATATGTGAAAAAGCCTCTAAAACTCGTGTAATGGATTAAACCGCTTTTACACAAAAAGTTGAGAAACTTTTTCTCCTTTTTTCTTGAGAGATTCAAGGTTATTCTTCACTCCTCGATTCCTAGCTCAAAGTGGGGTGCGTTGTATCAAGAGATTGTCACTCCTCTTGTGGTTCACGCTTCAACCCACCTTCTATCAATCCCATAGTTAATCCTAGGTCGAGTATCTCCTCGGGTTTAAACCACCTCTTCCGCTTAGTTCCATCCTTTTTACCGAGTAGTTAGATCGAGCATTTCTCTTCTTCTCAGTCCTATTCATACAGTCTATTCCCTAAGACGAGCTTGATATCTTAGCAACCGGTGCCACATCATCTTTTGAATGGGGTTTTCCATTCACCACCCTCCTTCATACTTACTTGATGGTACCCGCTCTTTAGATCAATCTTGGAGAAGAGTGTTTATGAGGCCCTGGCACTAGCTCAAGCATCACTCTGAGAAGAACACGTGGAAGAACCCAAGGACTAACTTGAGGAAGAGAAGAACTACGAAGCTCCTACCATAGCACTGAGGATTTTGAAGAGGAACTTCACAAGCGTCTACAGGACAAGATTCAATGCATACATACAACGCGCTCTAAGATGCGAGGAAAGCACCTGAGGGCACCCGAGAGATACCGATAGACCTTAGCGCAAGAACAGTGAGACTAGAAAATTCTTGGAAGCGTCCTTTTTTTGGAAGGCACGAGTTTAGTATCTGCACTATTTCGTTGAAGTGAAGACACCCTTAAGCCGTCAAGGTATTGTACTCTTTTTCTCCACCTCGGGATTTTTCCACATGGTTTACCGAGGGGGTTTTTAATGAGGCAAGATCTCTTGATGCATCACATTCTTTACCATTGTTTATCTTTCTTGGAAATCCCTATGAAGAAACAAGGTAAACAAGGGATGTGATCCTATCTACCAAGATGACATTTATCTAATTAAAGTTTTCTTCTCTTTTCCTAAAAACGGTTTAAGTATGTTTTGGTGTTAAAAGAGGTCCAAATTAGGTGAATGTTAGAATATTTGGACCAAGTTGTAATTAGTATAAGATCAGACCTAGAGGATATGTGAAAAAGCCTCTAAAAACTCGTGTAATGGATTAAACCGCTTTTACACAAAAACTTGAGAAACTTTTTCTCCTTTTTTCTTGAGAGATTCAAGGTTATTTTTAACTCCTCGATTCCTAGCTCATAGTGGGGTGCGTTGTATCAAGAGATTGTTACTCCTCTTGTGGTTCACGCTTCAACCCACTTTCTATCAATCCCATAGTTAATCCTAGGTCGAGTATCTCCTCGGGTTTAAACCACCTCTTCCGCTTATTTCCATCCTTTTTACCGAGTAGTTAGATCGAGCATTTCTCTTCTTCTCAAGCCTATTCATACAGTCTATTCCCTAAGACGAGCTTGATATCTTAGCAACCGGTGCCACATCATGTTTTGAATGGGATTTTCCATTCACAACCCTCCTTCATACTTACATGATGGTACCTGCTCTTTAGATCAATCTTGGAGAAGAGTGTTGATGAGGCCCCGACACTAGCTCCAGCATCACTCTGAGAAGAACACGTGGACGAACCCGAGGACTAAATTGAGGAAGAGAAGAACTACGAAGCTCCTACCATAGCACTGAGGATTATGAAGAGGAACATCACAAGCGTCTACAAGACAAGATTCAATGCATACATACAAGGAGCTCGAAGATGCGAGGAGAGCACCTGAGGGCACCCGAGAGATACCGATAGACCTTAGCGCGATAACAATGAGACTAGAAAACTCTTGGGAGCATCCTTTTTTTGGAAGGCATGAGTTTAGTATCTTCACTATTTCATTGAGGTGAAGACACCCTTAAGCCGTCCAGGTATTGTACTCTTTTTCTCTACCTCGGGATTTTTCCACATGGTTTACCGAGGGGGTTTTTAATGAGGCAAGATCTCTTGATGCATCACATTCTTTACCATTGTTTATCTTTCTTGGAAATCCCTATAACGAAACAAGGTAAACAAGGGATGTGATCCTATCTACCAAGATGACATTTATCTAATTAAAGTTTTCTTCTCTTTTCCTAAAAACGGTTTAAGTATGTTTTGGTGTTAAAAGAGGTCCAAATTAGGTGAATGTTAGAATATTTGGACCAAGTTGTAATTAGTATAAGATCAGACCTAGAGGATATGTGAAAAAGCCTCTAAAAACTCTTGTGATGGATTAAACCGCTTTTACACAAAAACTTGAGAAACTTTTTCTCCTTTTTTCTTGAGAGATTCAAGGTTATTCTTCACTCCTCGATTCCTAGCTCAGAGTGGGGTGCGTTGTATCAAGAGATTGTCACTCCTCTTGTGGTTCACGCTTCAACCCACCTTCTATCAATCCCATAGTTAATCCTAGGTCGAGTATCTCCTCGGGTTTAAACCACCTCTTCCGCTTAGTTCCATCCTTTTTACCGAGTAGTTAGATCGAGCATTTCTCTTCTTCTCAGTCCTATTCATACAGTCTATTCCCTAAGACGAGCTTGATATCTTAGCAACCGGTGCCACATCATCTTTTGAATGGGGTTTTCCATTCACCACCCTCCTTCATACTTACTTGATGGTACCCGCTCTTTAGATCAATCTTGGAGAAGAGTGTTTATGAGGCCCTGGCACTAGCTCAAGCATCACTCTGAGAAGAACACGTGGAAGAACCCAAGGACTAACTTGAGGAAGAGAAGAACTACGAAGCTCCTACCATAGCACTGAGGATTATGAAGAGGAACTTCACAAGCGTCTACAGGACAAGATTCAATGCATACATACAAGGCGCTCTAAGATGTGAGGAAAGCACCTGAGGGCACCCGAGAGATACCGATAGACCTTAGCGCGAGAACAGTGAGACTAGAAAAGTCTTGGAAGCGTCCTTTTTTTGGAAGGCACGAGTTTAGTATCTTCACTATTTCGTTGAAGTGAAGACACCCTTAAGCCGTCAAGGTATTATACTCTTTTTCTCCACCTCGGGATTTTTCCACATGGTTTACTGAGGGGGTTTTTAATGAGGCAAGATCTCTTGATGCATCACATTCTTTACCATTTTTTATCTTTCTTGGAAATCCCTATGAAGAAACAAGGTAAACAAGGGATGTGATCCTATCTACCAAGATGACATTTATCTAATTAAAGTTTTCTTCTCTTTTCCTAAAAACGGTTTAAGTATGTTTTGGTGTTAAAAGAGGTCCAAATTAGGTGAATGTTAGAATATTTGGACCAAGTTGTAATTAGTATAAGATCAGACCTAGAGGATATGTGAAAAAGCCTCTAAAAACTCGTGTAATGGATTAAACCGCTTTTACACAAAAACTTGAGAAACTTTTTCTCCTTTTTTCTTGAGAGATTCAAGGTTATTCTTCACTCCTCGATTCCTAGCTCAGAGTGGGGTGCGTTGTATCAAGAGATTGTCACTCCTCTTGTGGTTCACGCTTCAACCCACCTTCTATCAATCCCATAGTTAATCCTAGGTCGAGTATCTCCTCGGGTTTAAACCACCTCTTCCGCTTAGTTCCATCCTTTTTACCGAGTAGTTAGATCGAGCATTTCTCTTCTTCTCAAGCCTATTCATACAGTCTATTCCCTAAGACGAGCTTGATATCTTAGCAACCGGTGCCACATCATGTTTTGAATGGGATTTTCCATTCACGACCCTCCTTCATACTTACATATTGGTTTCTGCTCTTTAGATCAATCTTGGAGAAGAGTGTTGATGAGGCCCCGACACTAGCTCCAGCATCACTCTGAGAAGAACACGTGGACGAACCCGAGGACTAAATTGAGGAAGAGAAGAACTACGAAGCTCCTACCATAGCACTGAGGATTATGAAGAGGAACATCACAAGCGTCTACAAGACAAGATTCAATGCATACATACAAGGAGCTCGAAGATGCGAGGAGAGCACCTGAGGGCACCCGAGAGATACCGATAGACCTTAGCGCGAGAACAGTGAGACTATAAAACTCTTGGGAGCGTCCTTTTTTTGGAAGGCATGAGTTTAGTATCTTCACTATTTCATTGAGGTGAAGACACCCTTAAGCCGTCAAGGTATTGTACTCTTTTTCTCCACCTCGGGATTTTTCCACATGGTTTACCGAGGGGGTTTTTAATGAGGCAAGATCTCTTGATGCATCACATTCTTTACCATTGTTTATCTTTCTTGGAAATCCCTATGAAGAAACAAGGTAAACAAGGGATGTGATCCTATCTACCAAGATGACATTTATCTAATTAAAGTTTTCTTCTCTTTTCCTAAAAACGGTTTAAGTATGTTTTGGTGTTAAAAGAGGTCCAAATTAGGTGAATGTTAGAATATTTGGACCAAGTTGTAATTAGTATAAGATCAGACCTAGAGGATATGTGAAAAAGCCTCTAAAAACTCGTGTAATGGATTAAACCGCTTTTACACAAAAACTTGAGAAACTTTTTCTCCTTTTCTCTTGAGAGATTCAAGGTTATTTTTAACTCCTCGATTCCTAGCTCATAGTGGGGTGCGTTGTATCAAGAGATTGTCACTCCTCTTGTGGTTCACGCTTCAACCCACCTTCTATCAATCCCATAGTTAATCCTAGGTCGAGTATCTCCTCGGGTTTAAACCACCTCTTCCGCTTAGTTCCATCCTTTTTACCGAGTAGTTAGATCGAGCATTTCTCTTCTTCTCAAGCCTATTCATACAGTCTATTCCCTAAGACGAGCTTGATATCTTAGCAACCGGTGCCACATCATGTTTTGAATGGGGTTTTCCATTCACCACCCTCCTTCATACTTACTTGATGGTACCCGCTCTTTATATCAATCTTGGAGAAGAGTGTTGATGAGGCCCCGGCACTAGCTCAAGCATCACTCTGAGAAGAACACGTGGAGGAACCCGAGGACTAACTTGAGGAAGAGAAGAACTACGAACCTCCTACCATAGCACTGAGGATTATGAAGAGGAACTTCACAAGCGTCTACAGGACAAGATTCAATGCATACATACAAGGCGCTCTAAGATGCGAGGAAAGCACCTGAGGGCACCCGAGAGATACAGATAGACCTTAGCGCGAGAACAGTGAGACTAGAAAATTCTTGGAAGCGTCCTTTTTTTGGAAGGCATGAGTTTAGTATCTTCACTATTTCATTGAGGTGAAGACACCCTTAAGCCGTCAAGGTATTGTACTCTTTTTCTCCACCTCGGGATTTTTCCACATGGTTTACCGAGGGGGTTTTTAATGAGGCAAGATCTCTTGATGCATCACATTCTTTACCATTGTTTACTTTCTTGGAAATCCCTATAACGAAATAAGGTAAACAAGGGATGTGATCCTATCTACCAAGATGACATTTATCTAATTAAAGTTTTCTTCTCTTTTCCTAAACACGGTTTAAGTTTGTTTTGGTGTTAAAAGAGGTCCAAATTAGGTGAATGTTAGAATATTTGGACCAAGTTGTAATTAGTATAAGATCAGACCTAGAGGATATGTGAAAAAGCCTCTAAAACTCGTGTAATGGATTAAACCGCTTTTACACAAAAAGTTGAGAAACTTTTTCTCCTTTTTTCTTGAGAGATTCAAGGTTATTCTTCACTCCTCGATTCCTAGCTCAAAGTGGGGTGCGTTGTATCAAGAGATTGTCACTCCTCTTGTGGTTCACGCTTCAACCCACCTTCTATCAATCCCATAGTTAATCCTAGGTCGAGTATCTCCTCGGGTTTAAACCACCTCTTCCGCTTAGTTCCATCCTTTTTACCGAGTAGTTAGATCGAGCATTTCTCTTCTTCTCAGTCCTATTCATACAGTCTATTCCCTAAGACGAGCTTAATATCTAAGCAACCGGTGCCACATCATGTTTTGAATGGGTTTTTCCATTCACCACCCTCCTTCATACTTACTTGATGGTACCCGCTCTTTAGATCAATCTTGGAGAAGAGTGTTGATGAGGCCCCGGCACTAGCTCAAGCATCACTCTGAGAAGAACACGTGGAAGAACCCAAGGACTAACTTGAGGAAGAGAAGAACTACGAAGGTCCTACCATAGCACTGAGGATTTTGAAGAGGAACTTCACAAGCGTCTACAGGACAAGATTCAATGCATACATACAACGCGCTCTAAGATGCGAGGAAAGCACCTGAGGGCACCCGAGAGATACCGATAGACCTTAGCGCGAGAACAGTGAGACTAGAAAATTCTTGGAAGCGTCCTTTTTTTGGAAGGCACGAGTTTAGTATCTGCACTATTTCGTTGAAGTGAAGACACCCTTAAGCCGTCAAGGTATTGTACTCTTTTTCTCCACCTCGGGATTTTTCCACATGGTTTACCGAGGGGGTTTTTAATGAGGCAAGATCTCTTGATGCATCACATTCTTTACCATTGTTTATCTTTCTTGGAAATCCCTATGAAGAAACAAGGTAAACAAGGGATGTGATCCTATCTACCAAGATGACATTTATCTAATTAAAGTTTTCTTCTCTTTTCCTAAAAACGGTTTAAGTATGTTTTGGTGTTAAAAGAGGTCCAAATTAGGTGAATGTTAGAATATTTGGACCAAGTTGTAATTAGTATAAGATCAGACCTAGAGGATATGTGAAAAAGCCTCTAAAAACTCGTGTAATGGATTAAACCGCTTTTACACAAAAACTTGAGAAACTTTTTCTCCTTTTTTCTTGAGAGATTCAAGGTTATTTTTAACTCCTCGATTCCTAGCTCATAGTGGGGTGCGTTGTATCAAGAGATTGTTACTCCTCTTGTGGTTCACGCTTCAACCCACCTTCTATCAATCCCATAGTTAATCCTAGGTCGAGTATCTCCTCGGGTTTAAACCACCTCTTCCGCTTATTTCCATCCTTTTTACCGAGTAGTTAGATCGAGCATTTCTCTTCTTCTCAAGCCTATTCATACAGTCTATTCCCTAAGACGAGCTTGATATCTTAGCAACCGGTGCCACATCATGTTTTGAATGGGATTTTCGATTCACAACCCTCCTTGATACTTACATGATGGTACCTGCTCTTTAGATCAATCTTGGAGAAGAGTGTTGATGAGGCCCCGACACTAGCTCCAGCATCACTCTGAGAAGAACACGTGGACGAACCCGAGGACTAAATTGAGGAAGAGAAGAACTACGAAGCTCCTACCATAGCACTGAGGATTATGAAGAGGAACATCACAAGCGTCTACAAGACAAGATTCAATGCATACATACAAGGAGCTCGAAGATGCGAGGAGAGCACCTGAGGGCACCCGAGAGATACCGATAGACCTTAGCGCGATAACAATGAGACTAGAAAACTCTTGGGAGCATCCTTTTTTTGGAAGGCATGAGTTTAGTATCTTCACTATTTCATTGAGGTGAAGACACCCTTAAGCCGTCAAGGTATTGTACTCTTTTTCTCTACCTCGGGATTTTTCCACATGGTTTACCGAGGGGGTTTTTAATGAGGCAAGATCTCTTGATGCATCACATTCTTTACCATTGTTTATCTTTCTTGGAAATCCCTATAACGAAATAAGGTAAACAAGGGATGTGATCCTATCTACCAAGATGACATTTATCTAATTAAAGTTTTCTTCTCTTTTCCTAAAAACGGTTTAAGTATGTTTTGGTGTTAAAAGAGGTCCAAATTAGGTGAATGTTAGAATATTTGGACCAAGTTGTAATTAGTATAAGATCAGACCTAGAGGATATGTGAAAAAGCCTCTAAAAACTCGTGTAATGGATTAAACCGCTTTTACACAAAAACTTGAGAAACTTTTTCTCCTTTTTTCTTGAGAGATTCAAGGTTATTCTTCACTCCTCGATTCCTAGCTCAAAGTGGGGTGCGTTGTATCAAGAGATTGTCACTCCTCTTGTGGTTCACGCTTCAACCCACCTTCTATCAATCCCATAGTTAATCCTAGGTCGAGTATCTCCTCGGGTTTAAACCACCTCTTCCGCTTAGTTCCATCCTTTTTACCGAGTAGTTAGATCGAGCATTTCTCTTCTTCTCAGTCCTATTCATACAGTCTATTCCCTAAGACGAGCTTAATATCTAAGCAACCGGTGCCACATCATGTTTTGAATGGGGTTTTCCATTCACCACCCTCCTTCATACTTACTTGATGGTACCCGCTCTTTATATCAATCTTGGAGAAGAGTGTTGATG
Source organism: Cardamine chenopodiifolia (assembly GCA_963922655.1). Taxonomy (NCBI): domain Eukaryota; kingdom Viridiplantae; phylum Streptophyta; class Magnoliopsida; order Brassicales; family Brassicaceae; genus Cardamine; species Cardamine chenopodiifolia. The sequence goes on along the minus strand of OZ000476.1, from coordinate 7,543,726 downwards.
AGGCCCCGGCACTAGCTCAAGCATCACTCTGAGAAGAACACGTGGAGGAACCCGAGGACTAACTTGAGGAAGAGAAGAACTACGAACCTCCTACCATAGCACTGAGGATTATGAAGAGGAACTTCACAAGCGTCTACAGGACAAGATTCAATGCATACATACAAGGCGCTCTAAGATGCGAGGAAAGCACCTGAGGGCACCCGAGAGATACAGATAGACCTTAGCGCGAGAACAGTGAGACTAGAAAATTCTTGGAAGCGTCCTTTTTTTGGAAGGCATGAGTTTAGTATCTTCACTATTTCATTGAGGTGAAGACACCCTTAAGCCGTCAAGGTATTATACTCTTTTTCTCCACCTCGGGATTTTTCCACATGGTTTACTGAGGGGGTTTTTAATGAGGCAAGATCTCTTGATGCATCACATTCTTTACCATTGTTTATCTTTCTTGGAAATCCCTATAACGAAATAAGGTAAACAAGGGATGTGATCCTATCTACCAAGATGACATTTATCTAATTAAAGTTTTCTTCTCTTTTCCTAAAAACGGTTTAAGTATGTTTTGGTGTTAAAAGAGGTCCAAATTAGGTGAATGTTAGAATATTTGGACCAAGTTGTAATTAGTATAAGATCAGACCTAGAGGATATGTGAAAAAGTCTCTAAAAACTCTTGTGATGGATTAAACCGCTTTTACACAAAAACTTGATAAACTTTTTCTCCTTTTTTCTTGAGAGATTCAAGGTTATTCTTCACTCCTCGATTCCTAGCTCAGAGTGGGGTGCGTTGTATCAAGAGATTGTCACTCCTCTTGTGGTTCACGCTTCAACCCACCTTCTATCAATCCCATAGTTAATCCTAGGTCGAGTATCTCCTCGGGTTTAAACCACCTCTTCCGCTTAGTTCCATCCTTTTTACCGAGTAGTTAGATCGAGCATTTCTCTTCTTCTCAGTCCTATTCATACAGTCTATTCCCTAAGACGAGCTTGATATCTTAGCAACCGGTGCCACATCATCTTTTGAATGGGTTTTTCCATTCACCACCCTCCTTCATACTTACTTGATGGTACCCGCTCTTTAGATCAATCTTGGAGAAGAGTGTTGATGAGGCCCTGGCACTAGCTCAAGCATCACTCTGAGAAGAACACGTGGAAGAACCCAAGGACTAACTTGAGGAAGAGAAGAACTACGAAGCTCCTACCATAGCACTGAGGATTATGAAGAGGAACTTCACAAGCGTCTACAGGACAAGATTCAATGCATACATACAAGGCGCTCTAAGATGTGAGGAAAGCACCTGAGGGCACCCGAGAGATACCGATAGACCTTAGCGCGAGAACAGTGAGACTAGAAAAGTCTTGGAAGCGTCCTTTTTTTGGAAGGCACGAGTTTAGTATCTTCACTATTTCGTTGAAGTGAAGACACCCTTAAGCCGTCAAGGTATTATACTCTTTTTCTCCACCTCGGGATTTTTCCACATGGTTTACCGAGGGGGTTTTTAATGAGGCAAGATCTCTTGATGCATCACATTCTTTACCATTTTTTATCTTTCTTGGAAATCCCTATGAAGAAACAAGGTAAACAAGGGATGTGATCCTATCTACCAAGATGACATTTATCTAATTAAAGTTTTCTTCTCTTTTCCTAAAAACGGTTTAAGTATGTTTTGGTGTTAAAAGAGGTCCAAATTAGGTGAATGTTAGAATATTTGGACCAAGTTGTAATTAGTATAAGATCAGACCTAGAGGATATGTGAAAAAGCCTCTAAAAACTCGTGTAATGGATTAAACCGCTTTTACACAAAAACTTGAGAAACTTTTTATCCTTTTTTCTTGAGAGATTCAAGGTTATTCTTCACTCCTCGATTCCTAGCTCAGAGTGGGGTGCGTTGTATCAAGAGATTGTCACTCCTCTTGTGGTTCACGCTTCAACCCACCTTCTATCAATCCCATAGTTAATCCTAGGTCGAGTATCTCCTCGGGTTTAAACCACCTCTTCCGCTTAGTTCCATCCTTTTTACCGAGTAGTTAGATCGAGCATTTCTCTTCTTCTCAAGCCTATTCATACAGTCTATTCCCTAAGACGAGCTTGATATCTTAGCAACCGGTGCCACATCATGTTATGAATGGGATTTTCCATTCACCACCCTCCTTCATACTTACTTGATGGTACCCGCTCTTTAGATCAATCTTGGAGAAGAGTGTTGATGAGGCCCCGGCACTAGCTCAAGCATCACTCTGAGAAGAACACGTGGAAGAACCCAAGGACTAAATTGAGGAAGAGAAGAACTACGAAGCTCCTACCATAGCACTGAGGATTATGAAGAGGAACATCACAAGCGTCTACAAGACAAGATTCAATGCATACATACAAGGAGCTCGAAGATGCGAGGAGAGCACCTGAGGGCACCCGAGAGATACCGATAGACCTTAGCGCGAGAACAGTGAGACTAGAAAACTCTTGGGAGCGTCCTTTTTTTGGAAGGCATGAGTTTAGTATCTTCACTATTTCATTGAGGTGAAGACACCCTTAAGCCGTCAAGGTATTGTACTCTTTTTCTCCACCTCGGGATTTTTCCACATGGTTTACCGAGGGGGTTTTTAATGAGGCAAGATCTCTTGATGCATCACATTCTTTACCATTGTTTATCTTTCTTGGAAATCCCTATGAAGAAACAAGGTAAACAAGGGATGTGATCCTATCTACCAAGATGACATTTATCTAATTAAAGTTTTCTTCTCTTTTCCTAAAAACGGTTTAAGTATGTTTTGGTGTTAAAAGAGGTCCAAATTAGGTGAATGTTAGAATATTTGGACCAAGTTGTAATTAGTATAAGATCAGACCTAGAGGATATGTGAAAAAGCCTCTAAAAACTCGTGTAATGGATTAAACCGCTTTTACACAAAAACTTGAGAAACTTTTTCTCCTTTTTTCTTGAGAGATTCAAGGTTATTTTTAACTCCTCGATTCCTAGCTCATAGTGGGGTGCGTTGTATCAAGAGATTGTCACTCCTCTTGTGGTTCACGCTTCAACCCACCTTCTATCAATCCCATAGTTAATCCTAGGTCGAGTATCTCCTCGGGTTTAAACCACCTCTTCCGCTTAGTTCCATCCTTTTTACCGAGTAGTTAGATCGAGCATTTCTCTTCTTCTCAAGCCTATTCATACAGTCTATTCCCTAAGACGAGCTTGATATCTTAGCAACCGGTGCCACATCATGTTTTGAATGGGGTTTTCCATTCACCACCCTCCTTCATACTTACTTGATGGTACCCGCTCTTTAGATCAATCTTGGAGAAGAGTGTTGATGAGGCCCCGGCACTAGCTCAAGCATCACTCTGAGAAGAACACGTGGAAGAACCCAAGGACTAACTTGAGGATGAGAAGAACTACGAAGCTCCTACCATAGCACTGAGGATTATGAAGAGGAACTTCACAAGCGTCTACAGGACAAGATTCAATGCATACATACAAGGCGCTCTAAGATGCGAGGAAAGCACCTGAGGGCACCCGAGAGATACAGATAGACCTTAGCGCGAGAACAGTGAGACTAGAAAATTCTTGGAAGCGTCCTTTTTTTGGAAGGCATGAGTTTAGTATCTTCACTATTTCATTGAGGTGAAGACACCCTTAAGCCGTCAAGGTATTGTACTCTTTTTCTCCACCTCGGGATTTTTCCACATGGTTTACCGAGGGGGTTTTTAATGAGGCAAGATCTCTTGATGCATCACATTCTTTACCATTGTTTACTTTCTTGGAAATCCCTATAACGAAATAAGGTAAACAAGGGATGTGATCCTATCTACCAAGATGACATTTATCTAATTAAAGTTTTCTTCTCTTTTCCTAAAAACGGTTTAAGTATGTTTTGGTGTTAAAAGAGGTCCAAATTAGGTGAATGTTAGAATATTTGGACCAAGTTGTAATTAGTATAAGATCAGACCTAGAGGATATGTGAAAAAGCCTCTAAAACTCGTGTAATGGATTAAACCGCTTTTACACAAAAAGTTGAGAAACTTTTTCTCCTTTTTTCTTGAGAGATTCAAGGTTATTCTTCACTCCTCGATTCCTAGCTCAAAGTGGGGTGCGTTGTATCAAGAGATTGTCACTCCTCTTGTGGTTCACGCTTCAACCCACCTTCTATCAATCCCATAGTTAATCCTAGGTCGAGTATCTCCTCGGGTTTAAACCACCTCTTCCGCTTAGTTCCATCCTTTTTACCGAGTAGTTAGATCGAGCATTTCTCATCTTCTCAGTCCTATTCATACAGTCTATTCCCTAAGACGAGCTTGATATCTTAGCAACCGGTGCCACATCATGTTTTGAATGGGGTTTTCCATTCACCACCCTCCTTCATACTTACTTGATGGTACCCGCTCTTTAGATCAATCTTGGAGAAGAGTGTTGATGAGGCCCCGGCACTAGCTCAAGCATCACTCTGAGAAGAACACGTGGAAGAACCCAAGGACTAACTTGAGGATGACAAGAACTACGAAGCTCCTACCATAGCACTGAGGATTATGAAGAGGAACTTCACAAGCGTCTACAGGACAAGATTCAATGCATACATACAACGCGCTCTAAGATGCGAGGAAAGCACCTGAGGGCACCCGAGAGATACCGATAGACCTTAGCGCGAGAACAGTGAGACTAGAAAATTCTTGGAAGCGTCCTTTTTTTGGAAGGCACGAGTTTAGTATCTTCACTATTTCGTTGAAGTGAAGACACCCTTAAGCCGTCAAGGTATTGTACTCTTTTTCTCCACCTCGGGATTTTTCCACATGGTTTACCGAGGGGGTTTTTAATGAGGCAAGATCTCTTGATGCATCACATTCTTTACCATTGTTTATCTTTCTTGGAAATCCCTATGAAGAAACAAGGTAAACAAGGGATGTGATCCTATCTACCAAGATGACATTTATCTAATTAAAGTTTTCTTCTCTTTTCCTAAAAACGGTTTAAGTATGTTTTGGTGTTAAAAGAGGTCCAAATTAGGTGAATGTTAGAATATTTGGACCAAGATGTAATTAGTATAAGATCAGACCTAGAGGATATGTGAAAAAGCCTCTAAAAACTCGTGTAATGGATTAAACCGCTTTTACACAAAAACTTGAGAAACTTTTTCTCCTTTTTTCTGGAGAGATTCAAGGTTATTTTTAACTCCTCGATTCCTAGCTCATAGTGGGGTGCGTTGTATCAAGAGATTGTCACTCCTCTTGTGGTTCACGCTTCAACCCACCTTCTATCAATCCCATAGTTAATCCTAGGTCGAGTATCTCCTCGGGTTTAAACCACCTCTTCCGCTTATTTCCATCCTTTTTACCGAGTAGTTAGATCGAGCATTTCTCTTCTTCTCAAGCCTATTCATACAGTCTATTCCCTAAGACGAGCTTGATATCTTAGCAACCGGTGCCACATCATGTTTTGAATGGGATTTTCCATTCACAACCCTCCTTCATACTTACATGATGGTACCTGCTCTTTAGATCAATCTTGGAGAAGAGTGTTGATGAGGCCCCGACACTAGCTCCAGCATCACTCTGAGAAGAACACGTGGACGAACCCGAGGACTAAATTGAGGAAGAGAAGAACTACGAAGCTCCTACCATAGCACTGAGGATTATGAAGAGGAACATCACAAGCGTCTACAAGACAAGATTCAATGCATACATACAAGGAGCTCGAAGATGCGAGGAGAGCACCTGAGGGCACCCGAGAGATACCGATAGACCTTAGCGCGATAACAATGAGACTAGAAAACTCTTGGGAGCATCCTTTTTTTGGAAGGCATGAGTTTAGTATCTTCACTATTTCATTGAGGTGAAGACACCCTTAAGCCGTCAAGGTATTGTACTCTTTTTCTCTACCTCGGGATTTTTCCACATGGTTTACCGAGGTGGTTTTTAATGAGGCAAGATCTCTTGATGCATCACATTCTTTACCATTGTTTATCTTTCTTGGAAATCCCTATAACGAAATAAGGTAAACAAGGGATGTGATCCTATCTACCAAGATGACATTTATCTAATTAAAGTTTTCTTCTCTTTTCCTAAAAACGGTTTAAGTATGTTTTGGTGTTAAAAGAGGTCCAAATTAGGTGAATGTTAGAATATTTGGACCAAGTTGTAATTAGTATAAGATCAGACCTAGAGGATATGTGAAAAAGCCTCTAAAAACTCGTGTAATGGATTAAACCGCTTTTACACAAAAACTTGAGAAACTTTTTCTCCTTTTTTCTTGAGAGATTCAAGGTTATTCTTCACTCCTCGATTCCTAGCTCAGAGTGGGGTGCGTTGTATCAAGAGATTGTCACTCCTCTTGTGGTTCACGCTTCAACCCACCTTCTATCAATCCCATAGTTAATCCTAGGTCGAGTATCTCCTCGGGTTTAAACCACCTCTTCCGCTTAGTTCCATCCTTTTTACCGAGTAGTTAGATCGAGCATTTCTCTTCTTCTCAGTCCTATTCATACAGTCTATTCCCTAAGACGAGCTTGATATCTTAGCAACCGGTGCCACATCATGTTTTGAATGGGGTTTTCCATTCACCACCCTCCTTCATACTTACTTGATGGTACCCGCTCTTTAGATCAATCTTGGAGAAGAGTGTTGATGAGGCCCCGGCACTAGCTCAAGCATCACTCTGAGAAGAACACGTGGAGGAACCCGAGGACTAACTTGAGGAAGAGAAGAACTACGAACCTCCTACCATAGCACTGAGGATTATGAAGAGGAACTTCACAAGCGTCTACAGGACAAGATTCAATGCATACATACAAGGCGCTCTAAGATGCGAGGAAAGCACCTGAGGGCACCCGAGAGATACAGATAGACCTTAGCGCGAGAACAGTGAGACTAGAAAATTCTTGGAAGCGTCCTTTTTTTGGAAGGCATGAGTTTAGTATCTTCACTATTTCATTGAGGTGAAGACACCCTTAAGCCGTCAAGGTATTGTACTCTTTTTCTCCACCTCGGGATTTTTCCACATGGTTTACCGAGGGGGTTTTTAATGAGGCAAGATCTCTTGATGCATCACATTCTTTACCATTGTTTACTTTCTTGGAAATCCCTATAACGAAATAAGGTAAACAAGGGATGTGATCCTATCTACCAAGATGACATTTATCTAATTAAAGTTTTCTTCTCTTTTCCTAAACACGGTTTAAGTTTGTTTTGGTGTTAAAAGAGGTCCAAATTAGGTGAATGTTAGAATATTTGGACCAAGTTGTAATTAGTATAAGATCAGACCTAGAGGATATGTGAAAAAGCCTCTAAAACTCGTGTAATGGATTAAACCGCTTTTACACAAAAAGTTGAGAAACTTTTTCTCCTTTTTTCTTGAGAGATTCAAGGTTATTCTTCACTCCTCGATTCCTAGCTCAAAGTGGGGTGCGTTGTATCAAGAGATTGTCACTCCTCTTGTGGTTCACGCTTCAACCCACCTTCTATCAATCCCATAGTTAATCCTAGGTCGAGTATCTCCTCGGGTTTAAACCACCTCTTCCGCTTAGTTCCATCCTTTTTACCGAGTAGTTAGATCGAGCATTTCTCTTCTTCTCAGTCCTATTCATACAGTCTATTCCCTAAGACGAGCTTAATATCTAAGCAACCGGTGCCACATCATGTTTTGAATGGGTTTTTCCATTCACCACCCTCCTTCATACTTACTTGATGGTACCCGCTCTTTAGATCAATCTTGGAGAAGAGTGTTGATGAGGCCCCGGCACTAGCTCAAGCATCACTCTGAGAAGAACACGTGGAAGAACCCAAGGACTAACTTGAGGAAGAGAAGAACTACGAAGGTCCTACCATAGCACTGAGGATTTTGAAGAGGAACTTCACAAGCGTCTACAGGACAAGATTCAATGCATACATACAACGCGCTCTAAGATGCGAGGAAAGCACCTGAGGGCACCCGAGAGATACCGATAGACCTTAGCGCGAGAACAGTGAGACTAGAAAATTCTTGGAAGCGTCCTTTTTTTGGAAGGCACGAGTTTAGTATCTGCACTATTTCGTTGAAGTGAAGACACCCTTAAGCCGTCAAGGTATTGTACTCTTTTTCTCCACCTCGGGATTTTTCCACATGGTTTACCGAGGGGGTTTTTAATGAGGCAAGATCTCTTGATGCATCACATTCTTTACCATTGTTTATCTTTCTTGGAAATCCCTATAACGAAATAAGGTAAACAAGGGATGTGATCCTATCTACCAAGATGACATTTATCTAATTAAAGTTTTCTTCTCTTTTCCTAAAAACGGTTTAAGTATGTTTTGGTGTTAAAAGAGGTCCAAATTAGGTGAATGTTAGAATATTTGGACCAAGTTGTAATTAGTATAAGATCAGACCTAGAGGATATGTGAAAAAGCCTCTAAAAACTCGTGTAATGGATTAAACCGCTTTTACACAAAAACTTGAGAAACTTTTTCTCCTTTTTTCTTGAGAGATTCAAGGTTATTTTTAACTCCTCGATTCCTAGCTCATAGTGGGGTGCGTTGTATCAAGAGATTGTTACTCCTCTTGTGGTTCACGCTTCAACCCACCTTCTATCAATCCCATAGTTAATCCTAGGTCGAGTATCTCCTCGGGTTTAAACCACCTCTTCCGCTTATTTCCATCCTTTTTACCGAGTAGTTAGATCGAGCATTTCTCTTCTTCTCAAGCCTATTCATACAGTCTATTCCCTAAGACGAGCTTGATATCTTAGCAACCGGTGCCACATCATGTTTTGAATGGGATTTTCCATTCACAACCCTCCTTGATACTTACATGATGGTACCTGCTCTTTAGATCAATCTTGGAGAAGAGTGTTGATGAGGCCCCGACACTAGCTCCAGCATCACTCTGAGAAGAACACGTGGACGAACCCGAGGACTAAATTGAGGAAGAGAAGAACTACGAAGCTCCTACCATAGCACTGAGGATTATGAAGAGGAACATCACAAGCGTCTACAAGACAAGATTCAATGCATACATACAAGGAGCTCGAAGATGCGAGGAGAGCACCTGAGGGCACCCGAGAGATACCGATAGACCTTAGCGCGATAACAATGAGACTAGAAAACTCTTGGGAACATCCTTTTTTTGGAAGGCATGAGTTTAGTATCTTCACTATTTCATTGAGGTGAAGACACCCTTAAGCCGTCAAGGTATTGTACTCTTTTTCTCTACCTCGGGATTTTTCCACATGGTTTACCGAGGGGGTTTTTAATGAGGCAAGATCTCTTGATGCATCACATTCTTTACCATTGTTTATCTTTCTTGGAAATCCCTATAACGAAATAAGGTAAACAAGGGATGTGATCCTATCTACCAAGATGACATTTATCTAATTAAAGTTTTCTTCTCTTTTCCTAAAAACGGTTTAAGTATGTTTTGGTGTTAAAAGAGGTCCAAATTAGGTGAATGTTAGAATATTTGGACCAAGTTGTAATTAGTATAAGATCAGACCTAGAGGATATGTGAAAAAGTCTCTAAAAACTCTTGTGATGGATTAAACCGCTTTTACACAAAAACTTGATAAACTTTTTCTCCTTTTTTCTTGAGAGATTCAAGGTTATTCTTCACTCCTCGATTCCTAGCTCAGAGTGGGGTGCGTTGTATCAAGAGATTGTCACTCCTCTTGTGGTTCACGCTTCAACCCACCTTCTATCAATCCCATAGTTAATCCTAGGTCGAGTATCTCCTCGGGTTTAAACCACCTCTTCCGCTTAGTTCCATCCTTTTTACCGAGTAGTTCGATCGAGCATTTCTCTTCTTCTCAGTCCTATTCATACAGTCTATTCCCTAAGACGAGCTTGATATCTTAGCAACCGGTGCCACATCATCTTTTGAATGGGTTTTTCCATTCACCACCCTCCTTCATACTTACTTGATGGTACCCGCTCTTTAGATCAATCTTGGAGAAGAGTGTTGATGAGGCCCTGGCACTAGCTCAAGCATCACTCTGAGAAGAACACGTGGAAGAACCCAAGGACTAACTTGAGGAAGAGAAGAACTACGAAGCTCCTACCATAGCACTGAGGATTATGAAGAGGAACTTCACAAGCGTCTACAGGACAAGATTCAATGCATACATACAAGGCGCTCTAAGATGTGAGGAAAGCACCTGAGGGCACCCGAGAGATACCGATAGACCTTAGCGCGAGAACAGTGAGACTAGAAAAGTCTTGGAAGCGTCCTTTTTTTGGAAGGCACGAGTTTAGTATCTTCACTATTTCGTTGAAGTGAAGACACCCTTAAGCCGTCAAGGTATTATACTCTTTTTCTCCACCTCGGGATTTTTCCACATGGTTTACCGAGGGGGTTTTTAATGAGGCAAGATCTCTTGATGCATCACATTCTTTACCATTTTTTATCTTTCTTGGAAATCCCTATGAAGAAACAAGGTAAACAAGGGATGTGATCCTATCTACCAAGATGACATTTATCTAATTAAAGTTTTCTTCTCTTTTCCTAAAAACGGTTTAAGTATGTTTTGGTGTTAAAAGAGGTCCAAATTAGGTGAATGTTAGAATATTTGGACCAAGTTGTAATTAGTATAAGATCAGACCTAGAGGATATGTGAAAAAGCCTCTAAAAACTCGTGTAATGGATTAAACCGCTTTTACACAAAAACTTGAGAAACTTTTTATCCTTTTTTCTTGAGAGATTCAAGGTTATTCTTCACTCCTCGATTCCTAGCTCAGAGTGGGGTGCGTTGTATCAAGAGATTGTCACTCCTCTTGTGGTTCACGCTTCAACCCACCTTCTATCAATCCCATAGTTAATCCTAGGTCGAGTATCTCCTCGGGTTTAAACCACCTCTTCCGCTTAGTTCCATCCTTTTTACCGAGTAGTTAGATCGAGCATTTCTCTTCTTCTCAAGCCTATTCATACAGTCTATTCCCTAAGACGAGCTTGATATCTTAGCAACCGGTGCCACATCATGTTTTGAATGGGATTTTCCATTCACGACCCTCCTTCATACTTACATATTGGTTTCTGCTCTTTAGATCAATCTTGGAGAAGAGTGTTGATGAGGCCCCGACACTAGCTCCAGCATCACTCTGAGAAGAACACGTGGACGAACCCGAGGACTAAATTGAGGAAGAGAAGAACTACGAAGCTCCTACCATAGCACTGAGGATTATGAAGAGGAACATCACAAGCGTCTACAAGACAAGATTCAATGCATACATACAAGGAGCTCGAAGATGCGAGGAGAGCACCTGAGGGCACCCGAGAGATACCGATAGACCTTAGCGCGAGAACAGTGAGACTAGAAAACTCTTGGGAGCGTCCTTTTTTTGGAAGGCATGAGTTTAGTATCTTCACTATTTCATTGAGGTGAAGACACCCTTAAGCCGTCAAGGTATTGTACTCTTTTTCTCCACCTCGGGATTTTTCCACATGGTTTACCGAGGGGGTTTTTAATGAGGCAAGATCTCTTGATGCATCACATTCTTTACCATTGTTTATCTTTCTTGGAAATCCCTATGAAGAAACAAGGTAAACAAGGGATGTGATCCTATCTACCAAGATGACATTTATCTAATTAAAGTTTTCTTCTCTTTTCCTAAAAACGGTTTAAGTATGTTTTGGTGTTAAAAGAGGTCCAAATTAGGTGAATGTTAGAATATTTGGACCAAGTTGTAATTAGTATAAGATCAGACCTAGAGGATATGTGAAAAAGCCTCTAAAAACTCGTGTAATGGATTAAACCGCTTTTACACAAAAACTTGAGAAACTTTTTCTCCTTTTTTCTTGAGAGATTCAAGGTTATTTTTAACTCCTCGATTCCTAGCTCATAGTGGGGTGCGTTGTATCAAGAGATTGTCACTCCTCTTGTGGTTCACGCTTCAACCCACCTTCTATCAATCCCATAGTTAATCCTAGGTCGAGTATCTCCTCGGGTTTAAACCACCTCTTCCGCTTAGTTCCATCCTTTTTACCGAGTAGTTAGATCGAGCATTTCTCTTCTTCTCAAGCCTATTCATACAGTCTATTCCCTAAGACGAGCTTGATATCTTAGCAACCGGTGCCACATCATGTTTTGAATGGGGTTTTCCATTCACCACCCTCCTTCATACTTACTTGATGGTACCCGCTCTTTAGATCAATCTTGGAGAAGAGTGTTGATGAGGCCCCGGCACTAGCTCAAGCATCACTCTGAGAAGAACACGTGGAAGAACCCAAGGACTAACTTGAGGATGAGAAGAACTACGAAGCTCCTACCATAGCACTGAGGATTATGAAGAGGAACTTCACAAGCGTCTACAGGACAAGATTCAATGCATACATACAAGGCGCTCTAAGATGCGAGGAAAGCACCTGAGGGCACCCGAGAGATACAGATAGACCTTAGCGCGAGAACAGTGAGACTAGAAAATTCTTGGAAGCGTCCTTTTTTTGGAAGGCATGAGTTTAGTATCTTCACTATTTCATTGAGGTGAAGACACCCTTAAGCCGTCAAGGTATTGTACTCTTTTTCTCCACCTCGGGATTTTTCCACATGGTTTACCGAGGGGGTTTTTAATGAGGCAAGATCTCTTGATGCATCACATTCTTTACCATTGTTTACTTTCTTGGAAATCCCTATAACGAAATAAGGTAAACAAGGGATGTGATCCTATCTACCAAGATGACATTTATCTAATTAAAGTTTTCTTCTCTTTTCCTAAAAACGGTTTAAGTATGTTTTGGTGTTAAAAGAGGTCCAAATTAGGTGAATGTTAGAATATTTGGACCAAGTTGTAATTAGTATAAGATCAGACCTAGAGGATATGTGAAAAAGCCTCTAAAACTCGTGTAATGGATTAAACCGCTTTTACACAAAAAGTTGAGAAACTTTTTCTCCTTTTTTCTTGAGAGATTCAAGGTTATTCTTCACTCCTCGATTCCTAGCTCAAAGTGGGGTGCGTTGTATCAAGAGATTGTCACTCCTCTTGTGGTTCACGCTTCAACCCACCTTCTATCAATCCCATAGTTAATCCTAGGTCGAGTATCTCCTCGGGTTTAAACCACCTCTTCCGCTTAGTTCCATCCTTTTTACCGAGTAGTTAGATCGAGCATTTCTCATCTTCTCAGTCCTATTCATACAGTCTATTCCCTAAGACGAGCTTGATATCTTAGCAACCGGTGCCACATCATGTTTTGAATGGGGTTTTCCATTCACCACCCTCCTTCATACTTACTTGATGGTACCCGCTCTTTAGATCAATCTTGGAGAAGAGTGTTGATGAGGCCCCGGCACTAGCTCAAGCATCACTCTGAGAAGAACACGTGGAAGAACCCAAGGACTAACTTGAGGATGACAAGAACTACGAAGCTCCTACCATAGCACTGAGGATTATGAAGAGGAACTTCACAAGCGTCTACAGGACAAGATTCAATGCATACATACAACGCGCTCTAAGATGCGAGGAAAGCACCTGAGGGCACCCGAGAGATACCGATAGACCTTAGCGCGAGAACAGTGAGACTAGAAAATTCTTGGAAGCGTCCTTTTTTTGGAAGGCACGAGTTTAGTATCTTCACTATTTCGTTGAAGTGAAGACACCCTTAAGCCGTCAAGGTATTGTACTCTTTTTCTCCACCTCGGGATTTTTCCACATGGTTTACCGAGGGGGTTTTTAATGAGGCAAGATCTCTTGATGCATCACATTCTTTACCATTGTTTATCTTTCTTGGAAATCCCTATGAAGAAACAAGGTAAACAAGGGATGTGATCCTATCTACCAAGATGACATTTATCTAATTAAAGTTTTCTTCTCTTTTCCTAAAAACGGTTTAAGTATGTTTTGGTGTTAAAAGAGGTCCAAATTAGGTGAATGTTAGAATATTTGGACCAAGATGTAATTAGTATAAGATCAGACCTAGAGGATATGTGAAAAAGCCTCTAAAAACTCGTGTAATGGATTAAACCGCTTTTACACAAAAACTTGAGAAACTTTTTCTCCTTTTTTCTGGAGAGATTCAAGGTTATTTTTAACTCCTCGATTCCTAGCTCATAGTGGGGTGCGTTGTATCAAGAGATTGTCACTCCTCTTGTGGTTCACGCTTCAACCCACCTTCTATCAATCCCATAGTTAATCCTAGGTCGAGTATCTCCTCGGGTTTAAACCACCTCTTCCGCTTATTTCCATCCTTTTTACCGAGTAGTTAGATCGAGCATTTCTCTTCTTCTCAAGCCTATTCATACAGTCTATTCCCTAAGACGAGCTTGATATCTTAGCAACCGGTGCCACATCATGTTTTGAATGAGATTTTCCATTCACAACCCTCCTTCATACTTACATGATGGTACCTGCTCTTTAGATCAATCTTGGAGAAGAGTGTTGATGAGGCCCCGACACTAGCTCCAGCATCACTCTGAGAAGAACACGTGGACGAACCCGAGGACTAAATTGAGGAAGAGAAGAACTACGAAGCTCCTACCATAGCACTGAGGATTATGAAGAGGAACATCACAAGCGTCTACAAGACAAGATTCAATGCATACATACAAGGAGCTCGAAGATGCGAGGAGAGCACCTGAGGGCACCCGAGAGATACCGATAGACCTTAGCGCGATAACAATGAGACTAGAAAACTCTTGGGAGCATCCTTTTTTTGGAAGGCATGAGTTTAGTATCTTCACTATTTCATTGAGGTGAAGACACCCTTAAGCCGTCAAGGTATTGTACTCTTTTTCTCTACCTCGGGATTTTTCCACATGGTTTACCGAGGGGGTTTTTAATGAGGCAAGATCTCTTGATGCATCACATTCTTTACCATTGTTTATCTTTCTTGGAAATCCCTATAACGAAATAAGGTAAACAAGGGATGTGATCCTATCTACCAAGATGACATTTATCTAATTAAAGTTTTCTTCTCTTTTCCTAAAAACGGTTTAAGTATGTTTTGGTGTTAAAAGAGGTCCAAATTAGGTGAATGTTAGAATATTTGGACCAAGTTGTAATTAGTATAAGATCAGACCTAGAGGATATGTGAAAAAGCCTCTAAAAACTCGTGTAATGGATTAAACCGCTTTTACACAAAAACTTGAGAAACTTTTTCTCCTTTTTTCTTGAGAGATTCAAGGTTATTCTTCACTCCTCGATTCCTAGCTCAGAGTGGGGTGCGTTGTATCAAGAGATTGTCACTCCTCTTGTGGTTCACGCTTCAACCCACCTTCTATCAATCCCATAGTTAATCCTAGGTCGAGTATCTCCTCGGGTTTAAACCACCTCTTCCGCTTAGTTCCATCCTTTTTACCGAGTAGTTAGATCGAGCATTTCTCTTCTTCTCAAGCCTATTCATACAGTCTATTCCCTAAGACGAGCTTGATATCTTAGCAACCGGTGCCACATCATGTTTTGAATGGGATTTTCCATTCACGACCCTCCTTCATACTTACATATTGGTTTCTGCTCTTTAGATCAATCTTGGAGAAGAGTGTTGATGAGGCCCCGACACTAGCTCCAGCATCACTCTGAGAAGAACACGTGGACGAACCCGAGGCCTAATTGAGGAAGAGAAGAACTACGAAGCTCCTACCATAGCACTGAGGATTATGAAGAGGAACATCACAAGCGTCTACAAGACAAGATTCAATGCATACATACAAGGAGCTCGAAGATGCGAGGAGAGCACCTGAGGGCACCCGAGAGATACCGATAGACCTTAGCGCGATAAAAATGAGACTAGAAAACTCTTGGGAGCATCCTTTTTTTGGAAGGCATGAGTTTAGTATCTTCACTATTTCATTGAGGTGAAGACACCCTTAAGCCGTCAAGGTATTGTACTCTTTTTCTCTACCTCGGGATTTTTCCACATGGTTTACCGAGGGGGTTTTTAATGAGGCAAGATCTCTTGATGCATCACATTCTTTACCATTGTTTATCTTTCTTGGAAATCCCTATAACGAAATAAGGTAAACAAGGGATGTGATCCTATCTACCAAGATGACATTTATCTAATTAAAGTTTTCTTCTCTTTTCCTAAAAACGGTTTAAGTATGTTTTGGTGTTAAAAGAGGTCCAAATTAGGTGAATGTTAGAATATTTGGACCAAGTTGTAATTAGTATAAGATCAGACCTAGAGGATATGTGAAAAAGCCTCTAAAAACTCGTGTAATGGATTAAACCGCTTTTACACAAAAACTTGAGAAACTTTTTCTCCTTTTTTCTTGAGAGATTCAAGGTTATTCTTCACTCCTCGATTCCTAGCTCAGAGTGGGGTACTTTGTATCAAGAGATTGTCATTCCTCTTCTGGTTCACGCTTCAACCCACCTTCTATCAATCCCATAGTTAATCCTAGGTCGAGTATCTCCTCGGGTTTAAACCACCTCTTCCGCTTAGTTCCATCCTTTTTACCGAGTAGTTAGATCGAGCATTTCTCTTCTTCTCAGTCTTATTCATACAGACTATTCCCTAAGACGAGCTTGATATCTTAGCAACCGGTGCCACATCATCTTTTGAATGGGGTTTTCCATTCACCACCCTCCTTCATACTTACTTGATGGTACCCGCTCTTTAGGTCAATCTTGGAGAAGAGTGTTGATGAGGCCCCGGCACTAGCTCAAGCATCACTCTGAGAAGAACACGTGGAGGAACCCGAGGACTAACTTGAGGAAGAGAAGAACTACGAAGCTCCTACCATAGCACTGAGGATTATGAAGAGGAACATCACAAGCGTCTACAAGACAAGATTCAATGCATACATACAAGGCGCTCTAAGATGCGAGGAAAGCACCTGAGGGCACCCGAGAGATACAGATAGACCTTAGCGCGAGAACAGTGAGACTAGAAAATTCTTGGAAGCGTCCTTTTTTTGGAAGGCATGAGTTTAGTATCTTCACTATTTCATTGAGGTGAAGACACCCTTAAGCCGTCAAGGTATTGTACTCTTTTTCTCCACCTCGGGATTTTTCCACATGGTTTACCGAGGGGGTTTTTAATGAGGCAAGATCTCTTGATGCATCACATTCTTTACCATTGTTTACTTTCTTGGAAATCCCTATAACGAAATAAGGTAAACAAGGGATGTGATCCTATCTACCAAGATGACATTTATCTAATTAAAGTTTTCTTCTCTTTTCCTAAAAACGGTTTAAGTATGTTTTGGTGTTAAAAGAGGTCCAAATTAGGTGAATGTTAGAATATTTGGACCAAGTTGTAATTAGTATAAGATCAGACCTAGAGGATATGTGAAAAAGCCTCTAAAACTCGTGTAATGGATTAAACCGCTTTTACACAAAAAGTTGAGAAACTTTTTCTCCTTTTTTCTTGAGAGATTCAAGGTTATTCTTCACTCCTCGATTCCTAGCTCAAAGTGGGGTGCGTTGTATCAAGAGATTGTCACTCCTCTTGTGGTTCACGCTTCAACCCACCTTCTATCAATCCCATAGTTAATCCTAGGTCGAGTATCTCCTCGGGTTTAAACCACCTCACCCGCTTAGTTCCATCCTTTTTACCGAGTAGTTAGATCGAGCATTTCTCATCTTCTCAGTCCTATTCATACAGTCTATTCCCTAAGACGAGCTTGATATCTTAGCAACCGGTGCCACATCATGTTTTGAATGGGGTTTTCCATTCACCACCCTCCTTCATACTTACTTGATGGTACCCGCTCTTTAGATCAATCTTGGAGAAGAGTGTTGATGAGGCCCCGGCACTAGCTCAAGCATCACTCTGAGAAGAACACGTGGAAGAACCCAAGGACTAACTTGAGGATGACAAGAACTACGAAGCTCCTACCATAGCACTGAGGATTATGAAGAGGAACTTCACAAGCGTCTACAGGACAAGATTCAATGCATACATACAACGCGCTCTAAGATGCGAGGAAAGCACCTGAGGGCACCCGAGAGATACCGATAGACCTTAGCGCGAGAACAGTGAGACTAGAAAATTCTTGGAAGCGTCCTTTTTTTGGAAGGCACGAGTTTAGTATCTTCACTATTTCGTTGAAGTGAAGACACCCTTAAGCCGTCAAGGTATTGTACTCTTTTTCTCCACCTCGGGATTTTTCCACATGGTTTACCGAGGGGGTTTTTAATGAGGCAAGATCTCTTGATGCATCACATTCTTTACCATTGTTTATCTTTCTTGGAAATCCCTATGAAGAAACAAGGTAAACAAGGGATGTGATCCTATCTACCAAGATGACATTTATCTAATTAAAGTTTTCTTCTCTTTTCCTAAAAACGGTTTAAGTATGTTTTGGTGTTAAAAGAGGTCCAAATTAGGTGAATGTTAGAATATTTGGACCAAGATGTAATTAGTATATGATCAGACCTAGAGGATATGTGAAAAAGCCTCTAAAAACTCGTGTAATGGATTAAACCGCTTTTACACAAAAACTTGAGAAACTTTTTCTCCTTTTTTCTGGAGAGATTCAAGGTTATTTTTAACTCCTCGATTCCTAGCTCATAGTGGGGTGCGTTGTATCAAGAGATTGTCACTCCTCTTGTGGTTCACGCTTCAACCCACCTTCTATCAATCCCATAGTTAATCCTAGGTCGAGTATCTCCTCGGGTTTAAACCACCTCTTCCGCTTATTTCCATCCTTTTTACCGAGTAGTTAGATCGAGCATTTCTCTTCTTCTCAAGCCTATTCATACAGTCTATTCCCTAAGACGAGCTTGATATCTTAGCAACCGGTGCCACATCATGTTTTGAATGGGATTTTCCATTCACAACCCTCCTTCATACTTACATGATGGTACCTGCTCTTTAGATCAATCTTGGAGAAGAGTGTTGATGAGGCCCCGACACTAGCTCCAGCATCACTCTGAGAAGAACACGTGGACGAACCCGAGGACTAAATTGAGGAAGAGAAGAACTACGAAGCTCCTACCATAGCACTGAGGATTATGAAGAGGAACATCACAAGCGTCTACAAGACAAGATTCAATGCATACATACAAGGAGCTCGAAGATGCGAGGAGAGCACCTGAGGGCACCCGAGAGATACCGATAGACCTTAGCGCGATAACAATGAGACTAGAAAACTCTTGGGAGCATCCTTTTTTTGGAAGGCATGAGTTTAGTATCTTCACTATTTCATTGAGGTGAAGACACCCTTAAGCCGTCAAGGTATTGTACTCTTTTTCTCTACCTCGGGATTTTTCCACATGGTTTACCGAGGTGGTTTTTAATGAGGCAAGATCTCTTGATGCATCACATTCTTTACCATTGTTTATCTTTCTTGGAAATCCCTATAACGAAATAAGGTAAACAAGGGATGTGATCCTATCTACCAAGATGACATTTATCTAATTAAAGTTTTCTTCTCTTTTCCTAAAAACGGTTTAAGTATGTTTTGGTGTTAAAAGAGGTCCAAATTAGGTGAATGTTAGAATATTTGGACCAAGTTGTAATTAGTATAAGATCAGACCTAGAGGATATGTGAAAAAGCCTCTAAAAACTCGTGTAATGGATTAAACCGCTTTTACACAAAAACTTGAGAAACTTTTTCTCCTTTTTTCTTGAGAGATTCAAGGTTATTCTTCACTCCTCGATTCCTAGCTCAGAGTGGGGTGCGTTGTATCAAGAGATTGTCACTCCTCTTGTGGTTCACGCTTCAACCCACCTTCTATCAATCCCATAGTTAATCCTAGGTCGAGTATCTCCTCGGGTTTAAACCACCTCTTCCGCTTAGTTCCATCCTTTTTACCGAGTAGTTAGATCGAGCATTTCTCTTCTTCTCAAGCCTATTCATACAGTCTATTCCCTAAGACGAGCTTGATATCTTAGCAACCGGTGCCACATCATGTTTTGAATGGGATTTTCCATTCACGACCCTCCTTCATACTTACATATTGGTTTCTGCTCTTTAGATCAATCTTGGAGAAGAGTGTTGATGAGGCCCCGACACTAGCTCAAGCATCACTCTGAGAAGAACACGTGGAGGAACCCGAGGACTAACTTGAGGAAGAGAAGAACTACGAAGCTCCTACCACAGCACTGAGGATTATGAAGAGGAACTTCACAAGCGTCTACCGGACAAGATTCAATGCATACATACAAGGCGCTCTAAGATGCGAGGAAAGCACCTAAGGGCACCCGAGAGATACCGATAGACCTTAGCGCGAGAACAGTGAGACTAGAAAACTCTTGGGAGCGTCCTTTTTTTGGAAGGCATGAGTTTAGTATCTTCACTATTTCGTTGAAGTGAAGACACCCTTAAGCCGTCAAGGTATTGTACTCTTTTTCTCCACCTCGGGATTTTTCCACATGGTTTACCGAGGGGGTTTTTAATGAGGCAAGATCTCTTGATGCATCACATTCTTTACCATTGTTTATCTTTCTTGGAAATCCCTATAACGAAATAAGGTAAACAAGGGATGTGATCCTATCTACCAAGATGACATTTATCTAATTAAAGTTTTTTTCTCTTTTCCTAAAAACGGTTTAAGTATGTGTTGGTGTTAAAAGAGGTCCAACTTAGGTGAATGTTAGAATATTTGGACCAAGTTGTAATTAGTATAAGATCAGACCTAGAGGATATGTGAAAAAGCCTCTAAAAACTCGTGTAATGGATTAAACCGCTTTTACACAAAAACTTGAGAAACTTTTTCTCCTTTTTTCTTGAGAGATTCAAGGTTATTCTTCACTCCTCGATTCCTAGCTCAGAGTGGGGTGCGTTGTATCAAGAGATTGTCACTCCTCTTGTGGTTCACGCTTCAACCCACCTTCTATCAATCCCATAGTTAATCCTAGGTCGAGTATCTCCTCGGGTTTAAACCACCTCTTGCGCTTAGTTCCATCCTTTTTACCGAGTAGTTAGATCGAGCATTTCTCTTCTTCTCAGTCCTATTCATACAGTCTATTCCCTAAGACGAGCTTGATATCTTAGCAACCGGTGCCACATCATGTTTTGAATGGGGTTTTCCATTCGCCACCCTCCTTCATACTTACTTGATGGTACCCGCTCTTTAGATCAATCTTGGAGAAGAGTGTTGATGAGGCCCCGGCACTAGCTCAAGCATCACTTTGAGAAGAACACGTGGAGGAACCCGAGGACTAACTTGAGGAAGAGAAGAACTACGAAGCTCCTACCACAGCACTGAGGATTATGAAGAGGAACTTCACAAGCGTCTACAGGACAAGATTCAATGCATACATACAAGGCGCTCTAAGATGCGAGGAAAGCACCTGAGGGCACCCGAGAGATACCGATAGACCTTAGCGCGAGAACAGTGAGACTAGAAAACTCTTGGGAGCGTCCTTTTTTTGGAAGGCATGAGTTTAGTATCTTCACTATTTCGTTGAAGTGAAGACACCCTTAAGCCGTCAAGGTATTGTACTGTTTTTCTCCACCTCGGGATTTTTCTACATGGTTTACCGAGGGGGTTTTTAATGAGGCAAGATCTCTTGATGCATCACATTCTTTACCATTGTTTATCTTTCTTGGAAATCCCTATAACGAAATAAGGTAAACAAGGGATGTGATCCTATCTACCAAGATGACATTTATCTAATTAAAGTTTTCTTCTCTTTTACTAAAAACGGTTTAAGTATGTTTTGGTGTTAAAAGAGGTCCAACTTAGGTGAATGTTAGAATATTTGGACCAAGTTGTAATTAGTATAAGATCAGACCTAGAGGATATGTGAAAAAGCCTCTAAAAACTCGTGTAATGGATTAAACCGCTTTTACACAAAAACTTGAGAAACTTTTTCTCCTTTTTTCTTGAGAGATTCAAGGTTATTCTTCACTCCTCGATTCCTAGCTCAGAGTGGGGTGCGTTGTATCAAGAGATTATCACTCCTCTTGTGGTTCACGCTTCAACCCACCTTCTATCAATCCCATAGTTAATCCTAGGTCGAGTATCTCCTCGGGTTTAAACCACCTCTTGCGCTTAGTTCCATCCTTTTTACCGAGTAGTTAGATCGAGCATTTCTCTTCTTCTCAGTCCTATTCATACAGTCTATTCCCTAAGACGAGCTTGATATCTTAGCAACCGGTGCCACATCATGTTTTGAATGGGGTTTTCCATTCGCCACCCTCCTTCATACTTACTTGATGGTACCCGCTCTTTAGATCAATCTTGGAGAAGAGTGTTGATGAGGCCCCGGCACTAGCTCAAGCATCACTTTGAGAAGAACACGTGGAGGAACCCGAGGACTAACTTGAGGAAGAGAAGAACTACGAAGCTCCTACCACAGCACTGAGGATTATGAAGAGGAACTTCACAAGCGTCTACAGGACAAGATTCAATGCATACATACAAGGCGCTCTAAGATGCGAGGAAAGCACCTGAGGGCACCCGAGAGATACCGATAGACCTTAGCGCGAGAACAGTGAGACTAGAAAACTCTTGGGAGCGTCCTTTTTTTGGAAGGCATGAGTTTAGTATCTTCACTATTTCGTTGAAGTGAAGACACCCTTAAGCCGTCAAGGTATTGTACTGTTTTTCTCCACCTCGGGATTTTTCTACATGGTTTACCGAGGGGGTTTTTAATGAGGCAAGATCTCTTGATGCATCACATTCTTTACCATTGTTTATCTTTCTTGGAAATCCCTATAACGAAATAAGGTAAACAAGGGATGTGATCCTATCTACCAAGATGACATTTATCTAATTAAAGTTTTCTTCTCTTTTACTAAAAACGGTTTAAGTATGTTTTGGTGTTAAAAGAGGTCCAACTTAGGTGAATGTTAGAATATTTGGACCAAGTTGTAATTAGTATAAGATCAGACCTAGAGGATATGTGAAAAAGCCTCTAAAAACTCGTGTAATGGATTAAACCGCTTTTACACAAAAACTTGAGAAACTTTTTCTCCTTTTTTCTTGAGAGATTCAAGGTTATTCTTCACTCCTCGATTCCTAGCTCAGAGTGGGGTGCGTTGTATCAAGAGATTGTCACTCCTCTTGTGGTTCACGCTTCAACCCACCTTCTATCAATCCCATAGTTAATCCTAGGTCGAGTATCTCCTCGGGTTTAAACCACCTCTTGCGCTTAGTTCCATCCTTTTTACCGAGTAGTTAGATCGAGCATTTCTCTTCTTCTCAGTCCTATTCATACAGTCTATTCCCTAAGACGAGCTTGATATCTTAGCAACCGGTGCCACATCATGTTTTGAATGGGGTTTTCCATTCGCCACCCTCCTTCATACTTACTTGATGGTACCCGCTCTTTAGATCAATCTTGGAGAAGAGTGTTGATGAGGCCCCGGCACTAGCTCAAGCATCACTCTGAGAAGAACACGTGGAGGAACCAGAGGACTAACTTGAGGAAGAGAAGAACTACGAAGCTCCTACCACAGCACTGAGGATTATGAAGAGGAACTTCACAAGCGTCTACAGGACAAGATTCAATGCATACATACAAGGCGCTCTAAGATGCGAGGAAAGCACCTAAGGGCACCCGAGAGATACCGATAGACCTTAGCGCGAGAACAGTGAGACTAGAAAACTCTTGGGAGCGTCCTTTTTTTGGAAGGCATGAGTTTAGTATCTTCACTATTTCGTTGAAGTGAAGACACCCTTAAGCCATCAAGGTATTGTACTGTTTTTCTCCACCTCGGGATTTTTCCACATGGTTTACCGAGGGGGTTTTTAATGAGGCAAGATCTCTTGATGCATCACATTCTTTACCATTGTTTATCTTTCTTGGAAATCCCTATAACGAAATAAGTTAAACAAGGGATGTGATCCTATCTACCAAGATGACATTTATCTAATTAAAGTTTTCTTCTCTTTTCCTAAAAACGGTTTAAGTATGTTTTGGTGTTAAAAGAGGTCCAACTTAGGTGAATGTTAGAATATTTGGACCAAGTTGTAATTAGTATAAGATCAGACCTAGAGGATATGTGAAAAAGCCTCTAAAAACCCGTGTAATGGATTAAACCGCTTTTACACAAAAACTTGAGAAACTTTTTCTCCTTTTTTCTTGAGAGATTCAAGGTTATTCTTCACTCCTCGATTCCTATCTCAGATTGGGGTGCGTTGTATCAAGAGATTGGGGAGCGTCCTTTTTTTGGAAGGCATGAGTTTAGTATCTTCACTATTTCGTTGAAGTGAAGACACCCTTAAGCCGTCAAGGTATTGTACTGTTTTTCTCCACCTCGGGATTTTTCCACATGGTTTACCGAGGGGGTTTTTACTGAGGCAAGATCTCTTGATGCATCACATTCTTTACCATTGTTTATCTTTCTTGGAAATCCCTATGACGAAATAAGGTAAACAAGGGATGTGATCCTATCTACCAAGATGACATTTATCTAATTAAAGTTTTCTTCTCTTTTCCTAAAAACGGTTTAATTATGTTTTGGTGTTATAAGAGGTCCAAATTAGGTGAATGTTAGAATATTTGGACCAAGTTGTAATTAGTATAAGATCAGACCTAGAGGATATGTGAAAAAGCCTCTAAAAACTCGTGTAATGGATTAAACCGCTTTTACACAAAAACTTGAGAAACTTTTTCTCCTTTTTTCTTGAGAGATTCAAGGTTATTCTTCACTCCTCGATTCCTAGCTCAGAGTGGGGTGCGTTGTATCAAGAGATTGTCACTCCTCTTGTGGTTCACGCTTCAACCCACCTTCTATCAATCCCATAGTTAATCCTAGGTCGAGTATCTCCTCGGGTTTAAACCACCTCTTCCGCTTAGTTCCATCCTTTTTACCGAGTAGTTAGATCGAGCATTTCTCTTCTTCTCAGTCCTATTCATACAGTCTATTCCCTAAGACGAGCTTGATATCTTAGCAACCGGTGCCACATCATGTTTTGAATGGGGTTTTCCATTCGCCACCCTCCTTCATACTTACTTGATGGTACCCGCTCTTTAGATCAATCTTGGAGAAGAGTGTTCATGAGGCCCCGGCACTAGCTCAAGCATCACTCTGAGAAGAACACGTGGAGGAACCCGAGGACTAACTTGAGGAAGAGAAGAACTACGAAGCTCCTACCACAGCACTGAGGATTATGAAGAGGAACTTCACAAGCGTCTACAGGACAAGATTCAATGCATACATACAAGGCGCTCTAAGATGCGAGGAAAGCACCTAAGGGCACCCGAGAGATACCGATAGACCTTAGCGCGAGAACAGTGAGACTAGAAAACTCTTGGGAGCGTCCTTTTTTTGGAAGGCATGAGTTTAGTATCTTCACTATTTCGTTGAAGTGAAGACACCCTTAAGCCGTCAAGGTATTGTACTGTTTTTCTCCACCTCGGGATTTTTCCACATGGTTTACCGAGGGGGTTTTTAATGAGGCAAGATCTCTTGATGCATCACATTCTTTACCATTGTTTATCTTTCTTGGAAATCCCTATAACGAAATAAGGTAAACAAGGGATGTGATCCTATCTACCAAGATGACATTTATCTAATTAAAGTTTTCTTCTCTTTTCCTAAAAACGGTTTAAGTATGTTTTGGTGTTAAAAGAGGTCCAACTTAGGTGAATGTTAGAATATTTGGACCAAGTTGTAATTAGTATAAGATCAGACCTAGAGGATATGTGAAAAAGCCTCTAAAAACTCGTGTAATGGATTAAACCGCTTTTACACAAAAACTTGAGAAACTTTTTCTCCTTTTTTCTTGAGAGATTCAAGGTTATTCTTCACTCCTCGATTCCTATCTCAGATTGGGGTGCGTTGTATCAAGAGATTGGGGAGCGTCCTTTTTTTGGAAGGCATGAGTTTAGTATCTTCACTATTTCGTTGAAGTGAAGACACCCTTAAGCCGTGAAGGTATTGTACTGTTTTTCTCCACCTCGGGATTTTTCCACATGGTTTACCGAGGGGGTTTTTACTGAGGCAAGATCTCTTGATGCATCACATTCTTTACCATTGTTTATCTTTCTTGCAAATCCCTATGACGAAATAAGGTAAACAAGGGATGTGATCCTATCTACCAAGATGACATTTATCTAATTAAAGTTTTCTTCTCTTTTCCTAAAAACGGTTTAAGTATGTTTTGGTGTTATAAGAGGTCCAAATTAGGTGAATGTTAGAATATTTGGACCAAGTTGTAATTAGTATAAGATCAGACCTAGAGGATATGTGAAAAAGCCTCTAAAAACTCGTGTAATGGATTAAACCGCTTTTACACAAAAACTTGAGAAACTTTTTCTCCTTTTTTCTTGAGAGATTCAAGGTTATTCTTCACTCCTCGATTCCTAGCTCAGATTGGGGTGCGTTGTATCAAGAGATTGTCACTCCTCTTGTGGTTCACGCTTCAACCCACCTTCTATCAATCCCATAGTTAATCCTAAGTCGAGTATCTCCTCGGGTTTAAACCACCTCTTCCGCTTAGTTCCATCCTTTTTACCGAGTAGTTAGATCGAGCATTTCTCTTCTTCTCAGTCTTATTCATACAGTCTATTCCCTAAGACGAGCTTGATATCTTAGCAACCGGTGCCACATCATGTTTTGAATGGGGTTTTCCATTCACCACCCTCCTTAATACTTACTTGATGGTACCCGCTCTTTAGATCAATCTTGGAGAAGAGTGTTGATGAGGCCCCGGCACTAGCTCAAGCATCACTCCGAGAAGAACACGTGGAGGAACCCGAGGACTAACTCGAGGAAGAGAAGAACTACGAAGCTCCTACCACAGCACTGAGGATTATGAAGAGGAACTTCACAAGCGTCTACATGACAAGATTCAATGCATACATACAAGGCGCTCTAAGATGCGAGGAAAGCACCTGAGGGCACCCGAGAGATACCGATAGACCTTAGCGCGAGAACAGTGAGACTAGAAAACTCTTGGGAGCGTCCTTTTTTTGGAAGGCATGAGTTTAGTATCTTCACTATTTCGTTGAAGTGAAGACACCCTTAAGCCGTCAAGGTATTGTACTGTTTTTCTCCACCTCGGAATTTTTCCACATGGTTTACCGAGGGGGTTGTTACTGAGGCAAGATCTCTTGATGCATCACATTCTTTACCATTGTTTATCTTTCTTGGAAATCCCTATGACGAAATAAGGTAAACAAGGGATGTGATCCTATCTACCAAGATGACATTTATCTAATTAAAGTTTTCTTCTCTTTTCCTAAAAACGGTTTAAGTATGTTTTGGTGTTATAAGAGGTCCAAATTAGGTGAATGTTAGAATATTTGGACCAAGTTGTAATTAGTATAAGATCAGACCTAGAGGATATGTGAAAAAGCCTCTAAAAACTCGTGTAATGGATTAAACCGCTTTTACACAAAAACTTGAGAAACTTTTTCTCCTTTTTTCTTGAGAGATTCAAGGTTATTCTTCACTCCTCGATTCCTAGCTCAGATTGGGGTGCGTTGTATCAAGAGATTGTCACTCCTCTTGTGGTTCACGCTTCAACCCACCTTCTATCAATCCCATAGTTAATCCTAAGTCGAGTATCTCCTCGGGTTTAAACCACCTCTTCCGCTTAGTTCCATCCTTTTTACCGAGTAGTTAGATCGAGCATTTCTCTTCTTCTCAGTCCTATTCATACAGTCTATTCCCTAAGACGAGCTTGATATCTTAGCAACCGGTGCCACATCATGTTTTGAATGGGGTTTTCCATTCACCACCCTCCTTCATACTTACTTGATGGTACCCGCTCTTTAGATCAATCTTGGAGAAGAGTGTTGATGAGGCCCCGGCACTAGCTCAAGCATCACTCCGAGAAGAACACGTGGAGGAACCCGAGGACTAACTCGAGGAAGAGAAGAACTACGAAGCTCCTACCACAGCACTGAGGATTTTGAAGAGGAACTTCACAAGCGTCTACATGACAAGATTCAATGCATACATACAAGGCGCTCTAAGATGCGAGGAAAGCACCTGAGGGCACCCGAGAGATACCGATAGACCTTAGCGCGAGAACAGTGAGACTAGAAATCTCTTGGGAGCGTCCTTTTTTTGGAAGGCATGAGTTTAGTATCTTCACTATTTCGTTGAAGTGAAGACACCCTTAAGCCGTCAAGGTATTGTACTGTTTTTCTCCACCTCGGGATTTTTCCACATGGTTTACCGAGGGGGTTTTTACTGAGGCAAGATCTCTTGATGCATCAAATTCTTTACCATTGTTTATCTTTCTTGGAAATCCCTATGACGAAATAAGGTAAACAAGGGATGTGATCCTATCAACCAAGATGACATTTATCTAATTAAAGTTTTCTTCTCTTTTCCTAAAAACGGTTTAAGTATGTTTTGGTGTTATAAGAGGTCCAAATTAGGTGAATGTTAGAATATTTGGACCAAGTTGTAATTAGTATAAGATCATACCTAGAGGATATGTGAAAAAGCCTCTAAAAACTCGTGTAATGGATTAAACCGCTTTTACACAAAAACTTGAGAAACTTTTTCTCCTTTTTTCTTGAGAGATTCAAGGTTATTCTTCACTCTTCGATTCCTAGCTCAGATTGGGGTGCGTTGTATCAAGAGATTGTCACTCCTCTTGTGGTTCACGCTTCAACCCACCTTCTATCAATCCCATAGTTAATCCTAGGTCGAGTATCTCCTCGGGTTTAAACCACCTCTTCCGCTTAGTTCCATCCTTTTTACCGAGTAGTTAGATCGAGCATTTCTCTTCTTCTCAGTCCTATTCATACAGTCTATTCCCTAAGACGAGCTTGATATCTTAGCAACCGGTGCCACATCATGTTTTGAATGGGGTTTTCCATTCACCACCCTCCTTCATACTTACTTGATGGTACCCGCTCTTTAGATCAATCTTGGAGAAGAGTGTTGATGAGGCCCCGGCACTAGCTCAAGCATCACTCCGAGAAGAACACGTGGAGGAACCCGAGGACTAACTCGAGGAAGAGAAGAACTACGAAGCTCCTACCACAGCACTGAGGATTATGAAGAGGAACTTCACAAGCGTATACATGACAAGATTCAATGCATACATACAAGGCGCTCTAAGATGCGAGGAAAGCACCTGAGGGCACCCGAGAGATACCGATAGACCTTAGCGCGAGAACAGTGAGACTAGAAATCTCTTGGGAGCGTCCTTTTTTTGGAAGGCATGAGTTTAGTACCTTCACTATTTCGTTGAAGTGAAGACACCCTTAAGCCGTCAAGGTATTGTACTGTTTTTCTCCACCTCGGGATTTTTCCACCTGGTTTACCGAGGGGGTTTTTACTGAGGCAAGATCTCTTGATGCATCAAATTCTTTACCATTGTTTATCTTTCTTGGAAATCCCTATGACGAAATAAGGTAAACAAGGGATGTGATCCTATCTACCAAGATGACATTTATCTAATTAAAGTTTTCTTCTCTTTTCCTAAAAACGGTTTAAGTATGTTTTGGTGTTATAAGAGGTCCAAATTAGGTGAATGTTAGAATATTTGGACCAAGTTGTAATTAGTATAAGATCAGACCTAGAGGATATGTGAAAAAGCCTCTATAAACTCGTGTAATGGATTAAACCGCTTTTACACAAAAACTTGAGAAACTTTTTCTCCTTTTTTCTTGAGAGATTCAAGGTTATTCTTCACTCCTCGATTCCTAGCTCAGATTGGGGTGCGTTGTATCAAGAGATTGTCACTCCTCTTGTGGTTCACGCTTCAACCCACCTTCTATCAATCCCATAGTTAATCCTAAGTCGAGTATCTCCTCGGGTTTAAACCACCTCTTCCGCTTAGTTCCATCCTTTTTACCGAGTAGTTAGATCGAGCATTTCTCTTCTTCTCAGTCCTATTCATACAGTCTATTCCCTAAGACGAGCTTGATATCTTAGCAACCGGTGCCACATCATGTTTTGAATGGGGTTTTCCATTCACCACCCTCCTTCATACTTACTTGATGGTACCCGCTCTTTAGATCAATCTTGGAGAAGAGTGTTTATGAGGCCCCGGCACTAGCTCAAGCATCACTTTGAGAAGAACACGTGGAGGAACCCGAGGACTAACTCGAGGAAGAGAAGAACTACGAAGCTCCTACCACAGCACTGAGGATTTTGAAGAGGAACTTCACAAGCGTCTACATGACAAGATTCAATGCATACATACAAGGCGCTCTAAGATGCGAGGAAAGCACCTGAGGGCACCCGAGAGATACCGATAAACCTTAGCGCGAGAACAGTGAGACTAGAAATCTCTTGGGAGCGTCCTTTTTTTGGAAGGCATGAGTTTAGTATCTTCACTATTTCGTTGAAGTGAAGACACCCTTAAGCCGTCAAGGTATTGTACTGTTTTTCTCCACCTCGGGATTTTTCCACATGGTTTACCGAGGGGGTTTTTACTGAGGCAAGATCTCTTGATGCATCACATTCTTTACCATTGTTTATCTTTCTTGGAAATCCCTATGACGAAATAAGGTAAACAAGGGATGTGATCCTATCAACCAAGATGACATTTATCTAATTAAAGTTTTCTTCTCTTTTCCTAAAAACGGTTTAAGTATGTTTTGGTGTTATAAGAGGTCCAAATTAGGTGAATGTTAGAATATTTGGACCAAGTTGTAATTAGTATAAGATCAGACCTAGAGGATATGTGAAAAAGCCTCTAAAAACTCGTGTAATGGATTAAACCGCTTTTACACAAAAACTTGAGAAACTTTTTCTCCTTTTTTCTTGAGAGATTCAAGGTTATTCTTCACTCTTCGATTCCTAGCTCAGATTGGGGTGCGTTGTATCAAGAGATTGTCACTCCTCTTGTGGTTCACGCTTCAACCCACCTTCTATCAATCCCATAGTTAATCCTAGGTCGACTATCTCCTCGGGTTTAAACCACCTCTTCCGCTTAGTTCCATCCTTTTTACCGAGTAGTTAGATCGAGCATTTCTCTTCTTCTCAGTCCTATTCATACAGTCTATTCCCTAAGACGAGCTTGATATCTTAGCAACCGGTGCCACATCATGTTTTGAATGGGGTTTTCCATTCACCACCCTCCTTCATACTTACTTGATGGTACCCGCTCTTTAGATCAATCTTGGAGAAGAGTGTTGATGAGGCCCCGGCACTAGCTCAAGCATCACTCCGAGAAGAACACGTGGAGGAACCCGAGGACTAACTCGAGGAAGAGAAGAACTACGAAGCTCCTACCACAGCACTGAGGATTATGAAGAGGAACTTCACAAGCGTATACATGACAAGATTCAATGCATACATACAAGGCGCTCTAAGATGCGAGGAAAGCACCTGAGGGCACCCGAGAGATACCGATAGACCTTAGCGCGAGAACAGTGAGACTAGAAAACTCTTGGGAGCGTCCTTTTTTTGGAAGGCATGAGTTTAGTACCTTCACTATTTCGTTGATGTGAAGACACCCTTAAGCCGTCAAGGTATTGTACTCTTTTTCTCCACCTCGGGATTTTTCCACATGGTTTACCGAGGGGGTTTTTACTGAGGCAAGATCTCTTGATGCATCAAATTCTTTACCATTGTTTATCTTTCTTGGAAATCCCTATGACGAAATAAGGTAAACAAGGGATGTGATCCTATCTACCAAGATGACATTTATCTAATTAAAGTTTTCTTCTCTTTTCCTAAAAACGGTTTAAGTATGTTTTGGTGTTATAAGAGGTCCAAATTAGGTGAATGTTAGAATATTTGGACCAAGTTGTAATTAGTATAAGATCAGACCTAGAGGATATGTGAAAAAGCCTCTAAAAACTCGTGTAATGGATTAAACCGCTTTTACACAAAAACTTGAGAAACTTTTTCTCCTTTTTTCTTGAGAGATTCAAGGTTATTCTTCACTCCTCGATTCCTAGCTCAGATTGGGGTGCGTTGTATCAAGAGATTGTCACTCCTCTTGTGGTTCACGCTTCAACCCACCTTCTATCAATCCCATAGTTAATCCTAGGTCGAGTATCTCCTCGGGTTTAAACCACCTCTTCCGCTTAGTTCTATCCTTTTTACCGAGTAGTTAGATCGAGCATTTCTCTTCTTCTCAGTCCTATTCATACAGTCTATTCCCTAAGACGAGCTTGATATCTTAGCAACCGGTGCCACATCATGTTTTGAATGGGGTTTTCCATTCACCACCCTCCTTCATACTTACTTGATGGTACCCGCTCTTTAGATCAATCTTGGAGAAGAGTATTCATGAGGCCCCGGCACTAGCTCAAGCATCACTCCGAGAAGAACACGTGGAGGAACCCGAGGACTAACTCGAGGAAGAGAAGAACTACGAAGCTCCTACCACAGCACTGAGGATTATGAAGAGGAACTTCACAAGCGTATACATGACAAGATTCAATGCATACATACAAGGCGCTCTAAGATGCGAGGAAAGCACCTGAGGGCACCCGAGAGATACCGATAGACCTTAGCGCGAGAACAGTGAGACTAGAAATCTCTTGGGAGCGTCCTTTTTTTGGAAGGCATGAGTTTAGTACCTTCACTATTTCGTTGAAGTGAAGACACCCTTAAGCCGTCAAGGTATTGTACTCTTTTTCTCCACCTCGGGATTTTTCCACATGGTTTACCGAGGGGGTTTTTACTGAGGCAAGATCTCTTGATGCATCAAATTCTTTACCATTGTTTATCTTTCTTGGAAATCCCTATGACGAAATAAGGTAAACAAGGGATGTGATCCTATCTACCAAGATGACATTTATCTAATTAAAGTTTTCTTCTCTTTTCCTAAAAACGGTTTAAGTATGTTTTGGTGTTATAAGAGGTCCAAATTAGGTGAATGTTAGAATATTTGGACCAAGTTGTAATTAGTATAAGATCAGACCTAGAGGATATGTGAAAAAGCCTCTAAAAACTCGTGTAATGGATTAAACCGCTTTTACACAAAAACTTGAGAAACTTTTTCTCCTTTTTTCTTGAGAGATTCAAGGTTATTCTTCACTCCTCGATTCCTAGCTCAGATTGGGGTGCGTTGTATCAAGAGATTGTCACTCCTCTTGTGGTTCACGCTTCAACCCACCTTCTATCAATCCCATAGTTAATCCTAGGTCGAGTATCTCCTCGGGTTTAAACCACCTCTTCCGCTTAGTTCCATCCTTTTTACCGAGTAGTTAGATCGAGCATTTCTCTTCTTCTCAGTCCTATTCATACAGTCTATTCCCTAAGACGAGCTTGATATCTTAGCAACCGGTGCCACATCATGTTTTGAATGGGGTTTTCCATTCACCACCCTCCTTCATACTTACTTGATGGTACCCGCTCTTTAGATCAATCTTGGAGAAGAGTGTTTATGAGGCCCCGGCACTAGCTCAAGCATCACTCCGAGAAGAACACGTGGAGGAACCCGAGGACTAACTCGAGGAAGAGAAGAACTACGAAGCTCCTACCACAGCACTGAGGATTTTGAAGAGGAACTTCACAAGCGTCTACATGACAAGATTCAATGCATACATACAAGGCGCTCTAAGATGCGAGGAAAGCACCTGAGGGCACCCGAGAGATACCGATAGACCTTAGCGCGAGAACAGTGAGACTAGAAATCTCTTGGGAGCGTCCTTTTTTTGGAAGGCATGAGTTTAGTATCTTCACTATTTCGTTGAAGTGAAGACACCCTTAAGCCGTCAAGGTATTGTACTGTTTTTCTCCACCTCGGGATTTTTCCACATGGTTTACCGAGGGGGTTTTTACTGAGGCAAGATCTCTTGATGCATCAAATTCTTTACCATTGTTTATCTTTCTTGGAAATCCCTATGACGAAATAAGGTAAACAAGGGATGTGATCCTATCAACCAAGATGACATTTATCTAATTAAAGTTTTCTTCTCTTTTCCTAAAAACGGTTTAAGTATGTTTTGGTGTTATAAGAGGTCCAAATTAGGTGAATGTTAGAATATTTGGACCAAGTTGTAATTAGTATAAGATCAGACCTAGAGGATATGTGAAAAAGCCTCTAAAAACTCGTGTAATGGATTAAACCGCTTTTACACAAAAACTTGAGAAACTTTTTCTCCTTTTTTCTTGAGAGATTCAAGGTTATTCTTCACTCTTCGATTCCTAGCTCAGATTGGGGTGCGTTGTATCAAGAGATTGTCACTCCTCTTGTGGTTCACGCTTCAACCCACCTTCTATCAATCCCATAGTTAATCCTAGGTCGAGTATCTCCTCGGGTTTAAACCACCTCTTCCGCTTAGTTCCATCCTTTTTACCGAGTAGTTAGATCGAGCATTTCTCTTCTTCTCAGTCCTATTCATACAGTCTATTCCCTAAGACGAGCTTGATATCTTAGCAACCGGTGCCACATCATGTTTTGAATGGGGTTTTCCATTCACCACCCTCCTTCATACTTACTTGATGGTACCCGCTCTTTAGATTAATCTTGGAGAAGAGTGTTGATGAGGCCCCGGCACTAGCTCAAGCATCACTCCGAGAAGAACACGTGGAGGAACCCGAGGACTAACTCGAGGAAGAGAAGAACTACGAAGCTCCTACCACAGCACTGAGGATTATGAAGAGGAACTTCACAAGCGTATACATGACAAGATTCAATGCATACATACAAGGCGCTCTAAGATGCGAGGAAAGCACCTGAGGGCACCCGAGAGATACCGATAGACCTTAGCGCGAGAACAGTGAGACTAGAAAACTCTTGGGAGCGTCCTTTTTTTGGAAGGCATGAGTTTAGTACCTTCACTATTTCGTTGATGTGAAGACACCCTTAAGCCGTCAAGGTATTGTACTCTTTTTCTCCACCTCGGGATTTTTCCACATGGTTTACCGAGGGGGTTTTTACTGAGGCAAGATCTCTTGATGCATCAAATTCTTTACCATTGTTTATCTTTCTTGGAAATCCCTATGACGAAATAAGGTAAACAAGGGATGTGATCCTATCTACCAAGATGACATTTATCTAATTAAAGTTTTCTTCTCTTTTCCTAAAAACGGTTTAAGTATGTTTTGGTGTTATAAGAGGTCCAAATTAGGTGAATGTTAGAATATTTGGACCAAGTTGTAATTAGTATAAGATCAGACCTAGAGGATATGTGAAAAAGCCTCTAAAAACT
Organism: Cardamine chenopodiifolia; assembly: GCA_963922655.1. Taxonomy (NCBI): domain Eukaryota; kingdom Viridiplantae; phylum Streptophyta; class Magnoliopsida; order Brassicales; family Brassicaceae; genus Cardamine; species Cardamine chenopodiifolia. The sequence goes on along the minus strand of OZ000476.1, from coordinate 7,508,921 downwards.
CGTGTAATGGATTAAACCGCTTTTACACAAAAACTTGAGAAACTTTTTCTCCTTTTTTCTTGAGAGATTCAAGGTTATTCTTCACTCCTCGATTCCTAGCTCAGATTGGGGTGCGTTGTATCAAGAGATTGTCACTCCTCTTGTGGTTCACGCTTCAACCCACCTTCTATCAATCCCATAGTTAATCCTAGGTCGAGTATCTCCTCGGGTTTAAACCACCTCTTCCGCTTAGTTCTATCCTTTTTACCGAGTAGTTAGATCGAGCATTTCTCTTCTTCTTAGTCCTATTCATACAGTCTATTCCCTAAGACGAGCTTGATATCTTAGCAACCGGTGCCACATCATGTTTTGAATGGGGTTTTCCATTCACCACCCTCCTTCATACTTACTTGATGGTACCCGCTCTTTAGATCAATCTTGGAGAAGAGTATTCATGAGGCCCCGGCACTAGCTCAAGCATCACTACGAGAAGAACACGTGGAGGAACCCGAGGACTAACTCGAGGAAGAGAAGAACTACGAAGCTCCTACCACAGCACTGAGGATTATGAAGAGGAACTTCACAAGCGTCTACATGACAAGATTCAATGCATACATACAAGGCGCTCTAAGATGCGAGGAAAGCACCTGAGGGCACCCGAGAGATACCGATAGACCTTAGCGCGAGAACAGTGAGACTAGAAAACTCTTGGGAGCGTCCTTTTTTTGGAAGGCATGAGTTTAGTATCTTCACTATTTCGTTGAAGTGAAGACACCCTTAAGCCGTCAAGGTATTGTACTGTTTTTCTCCACCTCGGGATTTTTCCACATGGTTTACCGAGGGGGTTTTTAATGAGGCAAGATCTCTTGATGCCTCACATTCTTTACCATTGTTTATCTTTCTTGGAAATCCCTATAACGAAATAAGGTAAACAAGGGATGTGATCCTATCTACCAAGATGACATTTATCTAATTAAAGTTTTCTTCTCTTTTCCTAAAAAACGGTTTAAGTATGTTTTGGTGTTAAAAGAGGTCCAAATTAGGTGAATGTTAGAATATTTGGACCAAGTTGTAATTAGTATAAGATCAGACCTAGAGGATATGTGAAAAAGCCTCTAAAAACTCGTGTAATGGATTAAACCGCTTTTACACAAAGACTTGAGAAACTTTTGCTCCTTTTTTCTTGAGAGATTCAAGGTTATTCTTCACTCCTCGATTCCTAGCTCAGATTGGGGTGCGTTGTATCAAGAGATTGTCACTCCTCTTGTGGTTCACGCTTCAACCCACCTTCTATCAATCCCATAGTTAATCCTAGGTCGAGTATCTCCTCGGGTTTAAACCACCTCTTCCGCTTAGTTCCATCCTTTTTACCGAGTAGTTAGATCGAGCATTTCTCTTCTTCTCAGTCCTATTCATACAGTCTATTCCCTAAGACGAGCTTGATATCTTAGCAACCGGTGCCACATCATGTTTTGAATGGGGTTTTCCATTCACCACCCTCCTTTATACTTACTTGATGGTACCCGCTCTTTAGATCAATCTTGGAGAAGAGTGTTGATGAGGCCCCGGCACTAGCTCAAGCATCACTCTGAGAAGAACACGTGGTGGAAACCGAGGACTAACTTGAGGAAGAGAAGTACTACGAAGCTCCTACCATAGCACTGAGGATTATGAAGAGGAACTTCACAAGCGTCTACATGACAAGATTCAATGCATACATACAAGGCGCTCTAAGATGCGAGAAAAGCACCTGAGGGCACCCGAGAGATACCGATAGACCTTAGCGCGAGAACAGTGAGACTAGAAAACTCTTGGGAGCGTCCTTTTTTTGGAAGGCATGAGTTTAGTATCTTCACTATTTCGTTGAAGTGAAGCCACCCTTAAGCCGTCAAGGTATTGTACTCTTTTTCTCCACCTCGGGATTTTTCCACATGGTTTACCGAGGGGGTTTTTAATGAGGCAAGATCTCTTGATGCATCACATTCTTTACCATTGTTTATCTTTCTTGGAAATCCCTATGACGAAATAAGGTAAACAAGGGATGTGATCCTATCTACCAAGATGACATTTATCTAATTAAAGTCTTCTTCTCTTTTCCTAAAAACGGTTTAAGTATGTTTTGGTGTTATAAGAGGTCCAAATTAGGTGAATGTTAGAATATTTGGACCAAGTTGTAATTAGTATAAGATCAGACCTAGAGGATATGTGAAAAAGCCTCTAAAAACTCGTGTAATGGATTAAACCGCTTTTACACAAAAACTTGAGAAACTTTTTCTCCTTTTTTCTTGAGAGATTCAAGGTTATTCTTCACTCCTCGATTCCTAGCTCAGATTGGGGTGCGTTGTATCAAGAGATTGTCACTCCTCTTGTGGTTCACGCTTCAACCCACCTTCTATCAATCCCATAGTTAATCCTAGGTCGAGTATCTCCTCGGGTTTAAACCACCTCTTCCGCTTAGTTCCATCCTTTTTACCGAGTAGTTAGATCGAGCATTTCTCTTCTTCTCAGTCCTATTCATACAGTCTATGCCCTAAGACGAGCTTGATATCTTAGCAACCGGTGCCACATCATGTTTTGAATGGGGTTTTCCATTCACCACCCTCCTTCATACTTACTTGATGGTACCCGCTCTTTGGATCAATCTTGGAGAAGAGTGTTCATGAGGCCCCGGCACTAGCTCAAGCATCACTCTGAGAAGAACACGTGGAGGAACCCGAGGACTAACTCGAGGAAGAGAAGAACTACGAAGCTCCTACCACAGCACTGAGGATTATGAAGAGGAACTTCACAAGCGTCTACATGACAAGAGTCAATGCATACATACAAGGCGCTCTAAGATGCGAGGAGAGCACCTGAGGGCACCCGAGAGATACCGATAGACCTTAGCGCGAGAACAGTGAGACTAGAAAACTCTTGGGAGCGTCCTTTTTTTGGAAGGCATGAGTTTAGTATCTTCACTATTTCGTTGAAGTGAAGTCACCCTTAAGCCGTCAAGGTATTGTACTGTTTTTCTCCACCTCGGGATTTTTCCACATGGTTTACCGAGGGGGTTTTTAATGAGGCAAGATCTCTTGATGCCTCACATTCTTTACCATTGTTTATCTTTCTTGGAAATCCCTATAACGAAATAAGGTAAACAAGGGATGTGATCCTATCTACCAAGATGACATTTATCTAATTAAAGTTTTCTTCTCTTTACCTAAAAAACGGTTTAAGTATGTTTTGGTGTTAAAAGAGGTCCAACTTAGGTGAATGTTAGAATATTTGGACCAAGTTGTAATTAGTATAAGATCAGACCTAGAAGATATGTGAAAAAGCCTCTAAAAACTCGTGTAATGGATTAAACCGCTTTTACACAAAGACTTGAGAAACTTTTGCTCCTTTTTTCTTGAGAGATTCAAGGTTATTCTTCACTCCTCGATTCCTAGCTCAGATTGGGGTGCGTTGTATCAAGAGATTGTCACTCCTCTTGTGGTTCACGCTTCAACCCACCTTCTATCAATCCCATAGTTAATCCTAGGTCGACTATCTCCTCGGGTTTAAACCACCTCTTCCGCTTAGTTCCATCCTTTTTACCGAGTAGTTAGATCGAGCATTTCTCTTCTTCTCAGTCCTATTCATACAGTCTATTCCCTAAGACGAGCTTGATATCTTAGCAACCGGTGCCACATCATGTTTTGAAGGGGGTTTTCCATTCACCACCCTCCTTCATACTTACTTGATGGTACCCGCTCTTTAGATCAATCTTGGAGAAGAGTGTTGATGAGGCCCCGACACTAGCTCAAGCATCACTCTGAGAAGAACACGTGGAGGAACCCGAGGACTAACTTGAGGAAGAGAAGAACTACGAAGCTCCTACCATAGCACTGAGGATTATGAAAAGGAACTTCACAAGCGTCTACAGGACAAGATTCAATGCATACATACAAGGCGCTCTAAGATTCGAGAAAAGAACCTGAGGGCACCCGAGAGATACCGATAGACCTTAGCGCGAGAACAGTGAGACTATAAAACTCTTGGGAGCGTCCTTTTTTTGGAAGGCATGAGTTTAGTATCTTCACTATTTCGTTGAAGTGAAGACACCCTTAAGCCGTCAAGGTATTGTACTCTTTTTCTCCACCTCGGGATTTTTTCACATGGTTTACCGAGGGGGTTTTTAATGAGGCAAGATCTCTTGATGCATCACATTCTTTACCATTGTTTATCTTTCTTGGAAATCCCTATGACGAAATAAGGTAAACAAGGGATGTGATCCTATCTACCAAGATGACATTTATCTAATTAAAGTCTTCTTCTCTTTTCCTAAAAACGGTTTAAGTATGTTTTGGTGTTATAAGAGGTCCAAATTAGGTGAATCTTAGAATATTTGGACCAAGTTGTAATTAGTATAAGATCAGACCTAGAGGATATGTGAAAAAGCCTCTAAAAACTCGTGTAATGGATTAAACCGCTTTTACACAAAAACTTGAGAAACTTTTTCTCCTTTTTTCTTGAGAGATTCAAGGTTATTCTTCACTCCTCGATTCCTAGCTCAGATTGGGGTGCGTTGTATCAAGAGATTGTCACTCCTCTTGTGGTTCACGCTTCAACCCACCTTCTATCAATCCCATAGTTAATCCTAGGTCGAGTATCTCCTCGGGTTTAAACCACCTCTTCCGCTTAGTTCCATCCTTTTTACCGAGTAGTTAGATCGAGCATTTCTCTTCTTCTCAGTCCTATTCATACAGTCTATTCCCTAAGACGAGCTTGATATCTTAGCAACCGGTGCCACATCATGTTTTGAATGGGGTTTTCCATTCACCACCCTCCTTCATACTTACTTGATGGTACCCGCTCTTTGGATCAATCTTGGAGAAGAGTGTTCATGAGGCCCCGGCACTAGCTCAAGCATCACTCTGAGAAGAACACGTGGAGGAACCCGAGGACTAACTCGAGGAAGAGAAGAACTACGAAGCTCCTACCACAGCACTGATGATTATGAAGAGGAACTTCACAAGCGTCTACATGACAAGAGTCAATGCATACATACAAGGCGCTCTAAGATGCGAGGAGAGCACCTGAGGGCACCCGAGAGATACCGATAGACCTTAGCGCGAGAACAGTGAGACTAGAAAACTCTTGGGAGCGTCCTTTTTTTGGAAGGCATGAGTTTAGTATCTTCACTATTTCGTTAAAGTGAAGACACCCTTAAGCCGTCAAGGTATTGTACTGTTTTTCTCCACCTCGGGATTTTTCCACATGGTTTACCGAGGGGGTTTTTAATGAGGCAAGATCTCTTGATGCCTCACATTCTTTACCATTGTTTATCTTTCTTGGAAATCCCTATAACGAAATAAGGTAAACAAGGGATGTGATCCTATCTACCAAGATGACATTTATCTAATTAAAGTTTTCTTCTCTTTACCTAAAAAACGGTTTAAGTATGTTTTGGTGTTAAAAGAGGTCCAACTTAGGTGAATGTTAGAATATTTGGACCAAGTTGTAATTAGTATAAGATCAGACCTAGAGGATATGTGAAAAAGCCTCTAAAAACTCGTGTAATGGATTAAACCGCTTTTACACAAAGACTTGAGAAACTTTTGCTCCTTTTTTCTTGAGAGATTCAAGGTTATTCTTCACTCCTCGATTCCTAGCTCAGATTGGGGTGCGTTGTATCAAGAGATTGTCACTCCTCTTGTGGTTCACGCTTCAACCCACCTTCTATCAATCCCATAGTTAATCCTAGGTCGAGTATCTCCTCGGGTTTAAACCACCTCTTCCGCTTAGTTCCATCCTTTTTACCGAGTAGTTAGATCGAGCATTTCTCTTCTTCTCAGTCCTATTCATACAGTCTATTCCCTAAGACGAGCTTGATATCTTAGCAACCGGTGCCACATCATGTTTTGAAGGGGGTTTTCCATTCACCACCCTCCTTTATACTTACTTGATGGTACCCGCTCTTTAGATCAATCTTGGAGAAGAGTGTTGATGAGGCCCCGGCACTAGCTCAAGCATCACTCTGAGAAGAACACGTGGAGGAACCCGAGGACTAACTTGAGGAAGAGAAGAACTACGAAGCTCCTACCATAGCACTGAGGATTATGAAAAGGAACTTCACAAGCGTCTACAAGACAAGATTCAATGCATACATACAAGGCGCTCTAAGATTCGAGAAAAGAACCTGAGGGCACCCGAGAGATACCGATAGACCTTAGCGCGAGAACAGTGAGACTAGAAAACTCTTGGGATAGTCCTTTTTTTGGAAGGCATGAGTTTAGTATCTTCACTATTTCGTTGAAGTGAAGACACCCTTAAGCCGTCAAGGTATTGTACTCTTTTTCTCCACCCCGGGATTTTTCCACATGGTTTACCGAGGGGGTTTTTAATGAGGCAAGATCTCTTGATGCATCACATTCTTTACCATTGTTTATCTTTCTTGGAAATCCCTATGACGAAATAAGGTAAACAAGGGATGTGATCCTATCTACCAAGATGACATTTATCTAATTAAAGTCTTCTTCTCTTTTCCTAAAAACGGTTTAAGTATGTTTTGGTGTTATAAGAGGTCCAAATTAGGTGAATGTTAGAATATTTGGACCAAGTTGTAATTAGTATAAGATCAGACCTAGAGGATATGTGAAAAAGCCTCTAAAAACTCGTGTAATGGATTAAACCGCTTTTACACAAAAACTTGAGAAACTTTTTCTCCTTTTTTCTTGAGAGATTCAAGGTTATTCTTCACTCCTCGATTCCTAGCTCAGATTGGGGTGCGTTGTATCAAGAGATTGTCACTCCTCTTGTGGTTCACGCTTCAACCCACCTTCTATCAATCCCATAGTTAATCCTAGGTCGAGTATCTCCTCGGGTTTAAACCACCTCTTCCGCTTAGTTCCATCCTTTTTACCGAGTAGTTAGATCGAGCATTTCTCTTCTTCTCAGTCCTATTCATACAGTCTATGCCCTAAGACGAGCTTGATATCTTAGCAACCGGTGCCACATCATGTTTTGAATGGGGTTTTCCATTCACCACCCTCCTTCATACTTACTTGATGGTACCCGCTCTTTGGATCAATCTTGGAGAAGAGTGTTCATGAGGCCCCGGCACTAGCTCAAGCATCACTCTGAGAAGAACACGTGGAGGAACCCGAGGACTAACTCGAGGAAGAGAAGAACTACGAAGCTCCTACCACAGCACTGAGGATTATGAAGAGGAACTTCACAAGCGTCTACATGACAAGAGTCAATGCATACATACAAGGCGCTCTAAGATGCGAGGAGAGCACCTGAGGGCACCCGAGAGATACCGATAGACCTTAGCGCGAGAACAGTGAGACTAGAAAACTCTTGGGAGCGTCCTTTTTTTGGAAGGCATGAGTTTAGTATCTTCACTATTTCGTTGAAGTGAAGACACCCTTAAGCCGTCAAGGTATTGTACTGTTTTTCTCCACCTCGGGATTTTTCCACATGGTTTACCGAGGGGGTTTTTAATGAGGCAAGATCTCTTGATGCCTCACATTCTTTACCATTGTTTATCTTTCTTGGAAATCCCTATAACGAAATAAGGTAAACAAGGGATGTGATCCTATCTACCAAGATGACATTTATCTAATTAAAGTTTTCTTCTCTTTACCTAAAAAACGGTTTAAGTATGTTTTGGTGTTAAAAGAGGTCCAACTTAGGTGAATGTTAGAATATTTGGACCAAGTTGTAATTAGTATAAGATCAGACCTAGAGGATATGTGAAAAAGCCTCTAAAAACTCGTGTAATGGATTAAACCGCTTTTACACAAAGACTTGAGAAACTTTTGCTCCTTTTTTCTTGAGAGATTCAAGGTTATTCTTCACTCCTCGATTCCTAGCTCAGATTGGGGTGCGTTGTATCAAGAGATTGTCACTCCTCTTGTGGTTCACGCTTCAACCCACCTTCTATCAATCCCATAGTTAATCCTAGGTCGACTATCTCCTCGGGTTTAAACCACCTCTTCCGCTTAGTTCCATCCTTTTTACCGAGTAGTTAGATCGAGCATTTCTCTTCTTCTCAGTCCTATTCATACAGTCTATTCCCTAAGACGAGCTTGATATCTTAGCAACCGGTGCCACATCATGTTTTGAAGGGGGTTTTCCATTCACCACCCTCCTTCATACTTACTTGATGGTACCCGCTCTTTAGATCAATCTTGGAGAAGAGTGTTGATGAGGCCCCGACACTAGCTCAAGCATCACTCTGAGAAGAACACGTGGAGGAACCCGAGGACTAACTTGAGGAAGAGAAGAACTACGAAGCTCCTACCATAGCACTGAGGATTATGAAAAGGAACTTCACAAGCGTCTACAAGACAAGATTCAATGCATACATACAAGGCGCTCTAAGATTCGAGAAAAGAACCTGAGGGCACCCGAGAGATACCGATAGACCTTAGCGCGAGAACAGTGAGACTAGAAAACTCTTGGGAGCGTCCTTTTTTTGGAAGGCATGAGTTTAGTATCTTCACTATTTCGTTGAAGTGAAGACACCCTTAAGCCGTCAAGGTATTGTACTCTTTTTCTCCACCTCGGGATTTTTCCACATGGTTTACCGAGGGGGTTTTTAATGAGGCAAGATCTCTTGATGCATCACATTCTTTACCATTGTTTATCTTTCTTGGAAATCCCTATGACGAAATAAGGTAAACAAGGGATGTGATCCTATCTACCAAGATGACATTTATCTAATTAAAGTCTTCTTCTCTTTTCCTAAAAACGGTTTAAGTATGTTTTGGTGTTATAAGAGGTCCAAATTAGGTGAATCTTAGAATATTTGGTCCAAGTTGTAATTAGTATAAGATCAGACCTAGAGGATATGTGAAAAAGCCTCTAAAAACTCGTGTAATGGATTAAACCGCTTTTACACAAAAACTTGAGAAACTTTTTCTCCTTTTTTCTTGAGAGATTCAAGGTTATTCTTCACTCCTCGATTCCTAGCTCAGATTGGGGTGCGTTGTATCAAGAGATTGTCACTCCTCTTGTGGTTCACGCTTCAACCCACCTTCTATCAATCCCATAGTTAATCCTAGGTCGAGTATCTCCTCGGGTTTAAACCACCTCTTCCGCTTAGTTCCATCCTTTTTACCGAGTAGTTAGATCGAGCATTTCTCTTCTTCTCAGTCCTATTCATACAGTCTATTCCCTAAGACGAGCTTGATATCTTAGCAACCGGTGCCACATCATGTTTTGAATGGGGTTTTCCATTCACCACCCTCCTTCATACTTACTTGATGGTACCCGCTCTTTGGATCAATCTTGGAGAAGAGTGTTCATGAGGCCCCGGCACTAGCTCAAGCATCACTCTGAGAAGAACACGTGGAGGAACCCGAGGACTAACTCGAGGAAGAGAAGAACTACGAAGCTCCTACCACAACACTGATGATTATGAAGAGGAACTTCACAAGCGTCTACATGACAAGAGTCAATGCATACATACAAGGCGCTCTAAGATGCGAGGAGAGCACCTGAGGGCACCCGAGAGATACCGATAGACCTTAGCGCGAGAACAGTGAGACTAGAAAACTCTTGGGAGCGTCCTTTTTTTGGAAGGCATGAGTTTAGTATCTTCACTATTTCGTTGAAGTGAAGACACCCTTAAGCCGTCAAGGTATTGTACTGTTTTTCTCCACCTCGGGATTTTTCCACATGGTTTACCGAGGGGGTTTTTAATGAGGCAAGATCTCTTGATGCATCACATTCTTTACCATTGTTTATCTTTCTTGGAAATCCCTATGACGAAATAAGGTAAACAAGGGATGTGATCCTATCTACCAAGATGACATTTATCTAATTAAAGTTTTCTTCTCTTTACCTAAAAAACGGTTTAAGTATGTTTTGGTGTTAAAAGAGGTCCAACTTAGGTGAATGTTAGAATATTTGGAAAGGTTGTAATTAGTATAAGATCAGACCTAGAGGATATGTGAAAAAGCCTCTAAAAACTCGTGTAATGGATTAAACCGCTTTTACACAAAGACTTGAGAAACTTTTGCTCCTTTTTTCTTGAGAGATTCAAGGTTATTCTTCACTCCTCGATTCCTAGCTCAGATTGGGGTGCGTTGTATCAAGAGATTGTCACTCCTCTTGTGGTTCACGCTTCAACCCACCTTCTATCAATCCCATAGTTAATCCTAGGTCGAGTATCTCCTCGGGTTTAAACCACCTCTTCCGCTTAGTTCCATCCTTTTTACCGAGTAGTTAGATCGAGCATTTCTCTTCTTCTCAGTCCTATTCATACAGTCTATTCCCTAAGACGAGCTTGATATCTTAGCAACCGGTGCCACATCATGTTTTGAAGGGGGTTTTCCATTCACCACCCTCCTTTATACTTACTTGATGGTACCCGCTCTTTAGATCAATCTTGGAGAAGAGTGTTGATGAGGGCCCGGCACTAGCTCAAGCATCACTCTGAGAAGAACACGTGGAGGAACCCGAGGACTAACTTGAGGAAGAGAAGAACTACGAAGCTCCTACCATAGCACTGAGGATTATGAAAAGGAACTTCACAAGCGTCTACAAGACAAGATTCAATGCATACATACAAGGCGCTCTAAGATTCGAGAAAAGAACCTGAGGGCACCCGAGAGATACCGATAGACCTTAGCGCGAGAACAGTGAGACTAGAAAACTCTTGGGATCGTCCTTTTTTTGGAAGGCATGAGTTTAGTATCTTCACTATTTCGTTGAAGTGAAGACACCCTTAAGCCGTCAAGGTATTGTACTCTTTTTCTCCACCTCGGGATTTTTCCACATGGTTTACCGAGGGGGTTTTTAATGAGGCAAGATCTCTTGATGCATCACATTCTTTACCATTGTTTATCTTTCTTGGAAATCCCTATGACGAAATAAGGTAAACAAGGGATGTGATCCTATCTACCAAGATGACATTTATCTAATTAAAGTCTTCTTCTCTTTTCCTAAAAACGGTTTAAGTATGTTTTGGTGTTATAAGAGGTCCAAATTAGGTGAATGTTAGAATATTTGGACCAAGTTGTAATTAGTATAAGATCAGACCTAGAGGATATGTGAAAAAGCCTCTAAAAACTCGTGTAATGGATTAAACCGCTTTTACACAAAAACTTGAGAAACTTTTTCTCCTTTTTTCTTGAGAGATTCAAGGTTATTCTTCACTCCTCGATTCCTAGCTCAGATTGGGGTGCGTTGTATCAAGAGATTGTCTCTCCTCTTGTGGTTCACGCTTCAACCCACCTTCTATCAATCCCATAGTTAATCCTAGGTCGAGTATCTCCTCGGGTTTAAACCACCTCTTCCGCTTAGTTCCATCCTTTTTACCGAGTAGTTAGATCGAGCATTTCTCTTCTTCTCAGTCCTATTCATACAGTCTATGCCCTAAGACGAGCTTGATATCTTAGCAACCGGTGCCACATCATGTTTTGAATGGGGTTTTCCATTCACCACCCTCCTTCATACTTACTTGATGGTACCCGCTCTTTGGATCAATCTTGGAGAAGAGTGTTCATGAGGCCCCGGCACTAGCTCAAGCATCACTCTGAGAAGAACACGTGGAGGAACCCGAGGACTAACTCGAGGAAGAGAAGAACTACGAAGCTCCTACCACAGCACTGATGATTATGAAGAGGAACTTCACAAGCGTCTACATGACAAGAGTCAATGCATACATACAAGGCGCTCTAAGATGCGAGGAGAGCACCTGAGGGCACCCGAGAGATACCGATAGACCTTAGCGCGAGAACAGTGAGACTAGAAAACTCTTGGGAGCGTCCTTTTTTTGGAAGGCATGAGTTTAGTATCTTCACTATTTCGTTGAAGTGAAGACACCCTTAAGCCGTCAAGGTATTGTACTGTTTTTCTCCACCTCGGGATTTTTCCACATGGTTTACCGAGGGGGTTTTTAATGAGGCAAGATCTCTTGATGCCTCACATTCTTTACCATTGTTTATCTTTCTTGGAAATCCCTATAACGAAATAAGGTAAACAAGGGATGTGATCCTATCTACCAAGATGACATTTATCTAATTAAAGTTTTCTTCTCTTTACCTAAAAAACGGTTTAAGTATGTTTTGGTGTTAAAAGAGGTCCAACTTAGGTGAATGTTAGAATATTTGGACCAAGTTGTAATTAGTATAAGATCAGACCTAGAGGATATGTGAAAAAGCCTCTAAAAACTCGTGTAATGGATTAAACCGCTTTTACACAAAGACTTGAGAAACTTTTGCTCCTTTTTTCTTGAGAGATTCAAGGTTATTCTTCACTCCTCGATTCCTAGCTCAGATTGGGGTGCGTTGTATCAAGAGATTGTCACTCCTCTTGTGGTTCACGCTTCAACCCACCTTCTATCAATCCCATAGTTAATCCTAGGTCGACTATCTCCTCGGGTTTAAACCACCTCTTCCGCTTAGTTCCATCCTTTTTACCGAGTAGTTAGATCGAGCATTTCTCTTCTTCTCAGTCCTATTCATACAGTCTATTCCCTAAGACGAGCTTGATATCTTAGCAACCGGTGCCACATCATGTTTTGAAGGGGGTTTTCCATTCACCACCCTCCTTCATACTTACTTGATGGTACCCGCTCTTTAGATCAATCTTGGAGAAGAGTGTTGATGAGGCCCCGACACTAGCTCAAGCATCACTCTGAGAAGAACACGTGGAGGAACCCGAGGACTAACTTGAGGAAGAGAAGAACTACGAAGCTCCTACCATAGCACTGAGGATTATGAAAAGGAACTTCACAAGCGTCTACAGGACAAGATTCAATGCATACATACAAGGCGCTCTAAGATTCGAGAAAAGAACCTGAGGGCACCCGAGAGATACCGATAGACCTTAGCGCGAGAACAGTGAGACTAGAAAACTCTTGGGAGCGTCCTTTTTTTGGAAGGCATGAGTTTAGTATCTTCACTATTTCGTTGAAGTGAAGACACCCTTAAGCCGTCAAGGTATTGTACTCTTTTTCTCCACCTCGGGATTTTTCCACATGGTTTACCGAGGGGGTTTTTAATGAGGCAAGATCTCTTGATGCATCACATTCTTTACCATTGTTTATCTTTCTTGGAAATCCCTATGACGAAATAAGGTAAACAAGGGATGTGATCCTATCTACCAAGATGACATTTATCTAATTAAAGTCTTCTTCTCTTTTCCTAAAAACGGTTTAAGTATGTTTTGGTGTTATAAGAGGTCCAAATTAGGTGAATCTTAGAATATTTGGACCAAGTTGTAATTAGTATAAGATCAGACCTAGAGGATATGTGAAAAAGCCTCTAAAAACTCGTGTAATGGATTAAACCGCTTTTACACAAAAACTTGAGAAACTTTTTCTCCTTTTTTCTTGAGAGATTCAAGGTTATTCTTCACTCCTCGATTCCTAGCTCAGATTGGGGTGCGTTGTATCAAGAGATTGTCACTCCTCTTGTGGTTCACGCTTCAACCCACCTTCTATCAATCCCATAGTTAATCCTAGGTCGAGTATCTCCTCGGGTTTAAACCACCTCTTCCGCTTAGTTCCATCCTTTTTACCGAGTAGTTAGATCGAGCATTTCTCTTCTTCTCAGTCCTATTCATACAGTCTATTCCCTAAGACGAGCTTGATATCTTAGCAACCGGTGCCACATTATGTTTTGAATGGGGTTTTCCATTCACCACCCTCCTTCATACTTACTTGATGGTACCCGCTCTTTGGATCAATCTTGGAGAAGAGTGTTCATGAGGCCCCGGCACTAGCTCAAGCATCACTCTGAGAAGAACACGTGGAGGAACCCGAGGACTAACTCGAGGAAGAGAAGAACTACGAAGCTCCTACCACAGCACTGATGATTATGAAGAGGAACTTCACAAGCGTCTACATGACAAGAGTCAATGCATACATACAAGGCGCTCTAAGATGCGAGGAGAGCACCTGAGGGCACCCGAGAGATACCGATAGACCTTAGCGCGAGAACAGTGAGACTAGAAAACTCTTGGGAGCGTCCTTTTTTTGGAAGGCATGAGTTTAGTATCTTCACTATTTCGTTGAAGTGAAGACACCCTTAAGCCGTCAAGGTATTGTACTGTTTTTCTCCACCTCGGGATTTTTCCACATGGTTTACCGAGGGGGTTTTTAATGAGGCAAGATCTCTTGATGCCTCACATTCTTTACCATTGTTTATCTTTCTTGGAAATCCCTATAACGAAATAAGGTAAACAAGGGATGTGATCCTATCTACCAAGATGACATTTATCTAATTAAAGTTTTCTTCTCTTTACCTAAAAAACGGTTTAAGTATGTTTTGGTGTTAAAAGAGGTCCAACTTAGGTGAATGTTAGAATATTTGGACAAGGTTGTAATTAGTATAAGATCAGACCTAGAGGATATGTGAAAAAGCCTCTAAAAACTCGTGTAATGGATTAAACCGCTTTTACACAAAGACTTGAGAAACTTTTGCTCCTTTTTTCTTGAGAGATTCAAGGTTATTCTTCACTCCTCGATTCCTAGCTCAGATTGGGGTGCGTTGTATCAAGAGATTGTCACTCCTCTTGTGGTTCACGCTTCAACCCACCTTCTATCAATCCCATAGTTAATCCTAGGTCGAGTATCTCCTCGGGTTTAAACCACCTCTTCCGCTTAGTTCCATCCTTTTTACCGAGTAGTTAGATCGAGCATTTCTCTTCTTCTCAGTCCTATTCATACAGTCTATTCCCTAAGACGAGCTTGATATCTTAGCAACCGGTGCCACATCATGTTTTGAAGGGGGTTTTCCATTCACCACCCTCCTTTATACTTACTTGATGGTACCCGCTCTTTAGATCAATCTTGGAGAAGAGTGTTGATGAGGGCCCGGCACTAGCTCAAGCATCACTCTGAGAAGAACACGTGGAGGAACCCGAGGACTAACTTGAGGAAGAGAAGAACTACGAAGCTCCTACCATAGCACTGAGGATTATGAAAAGGAACTTCACAAGCGTCTACAAGACAAGATTCAATGCATACATACAAGGCGCTCTAAGATTCGAGAAAAGAACCTGAGGGCACCCGAGAGATACCGATAGACCTTAGCGCGAGAACAGTGAGACTAGAAAACTCTTGGGATCGTCCTTTTTTTGGAAGGCATGAGTTTAGTATCTTCACTATTTCGTTGAAGTGAAGACACCCTTAAGCCGTCAAGGTATTGTACTCTTTTTCTCCACCTCGGGATTTTTCCACATGGTTTACCGAGGGGGTTTTTAATGAGGCAAGATCTCTTGATGCATCACATTCTTTACCATTGTTTATCTTTCTTGGAAATCCCTATGACGAAATAAGGTAAACAAGGGATGTGATCCTATCTACCAAGATGACATTTATCTAATTAAAGTCTTCTTCTCTTTTCCTAAAAACGGTTTAAGTATGTTTTGGTGTTATAAGAGGTCCAAATTAGGTGAATGTTAGAATATTTGGACCAAGTTGTAATTAGTATAAGATCAGACCTAGAGGATATGTGAAAAAGCCTCTAAAAACTCGTGTAATGGATTAAACCGCTTTTACACAAAAACTTGAGAAACTTTTTCTCCTTTTTTCTTGAGAGATTCAAGGTTATTCTTCACTCCTCGATTCCTAGCTCAGATTGGGGTGCGTTGTATCAAGAGATTGTCACTCCTCTTGTGGTTCACGCTTCAACCCACCTTCTATCAATCCCATAGTTAATCCTAGGTCGAGTATCTCCTCGGGTTTAAACCACCTCTTCCGCTTAGTTCCATCCTTTTTACCGAGTAGTTAGATCGAGCATTTCTCTTCTTCTCCGTCCTATTCATACAGTCTATTCCCTAAGACGAGCTTGATATCTTAGCAACCGGTGCCACATCATGTTTTGAATGGGGTTTTCCATTCACCACCCTCCTTCATACTTACTTGATGGTACCCGCTCTTTGGATCAATCTTGGAGAAGAGTGTTCATGAGGCCCCGGCACTAGCTCAAGCATCACTCTGAGAAGAACACGTGGAGGAACCCGAGGACTAACTCGAGGAAGAGAAGAACTACGAAGCTCCTACCACAGCACTGAGGATTATGAAGAGGAACTTCACAAGCGTCTACATGACAAGAGTCAATGCATACATACAAGGCGCTCTAAGATGCGAGGAGAGCACCTGAGGGCACCCGAGAGATACCGATAGACCTTAGCGCGAGAACAGTGAGACTAGAAAACTCTTGGGAGCGTCCTTTTTTTGGAAGGCATGAGTTTAGTATCTTCACTATTTCGTTGAAGTGAAGACACCCTTAAGCCGTCAAGGTATTGTACTGTTTTTCTCCACCTCGGGATTTTTCCACATGGTTTACCGAGGGGGTTTTTAATGAGGCAAGATCTCTTGATGCCTCACATTCTTTACCATTGTTTATCTTTCTTGGAAATCCCTATAACGAAATAAGGTAAACAAGGGATGTGATCCTATCTACCAAGATGACATTTATCTAATTAAAGTTTTCTTCTCTTTTCCTAAAAAACGGTTTAAGTATGTTTTGGTGTTAAAAGAGGTCCAACTTAGGTGAATGTTAGAATATTTGGACCAAGTTGTAATTAGTATAAGATCAGACCTAGAGGATATGTGAAAAAGCCTCTAAAAACTCGTGTAATGGATTAAACCGCTTTTACACAAAGACTTGAGAAAGTTTTGCTCCTTTTTTCTTGAGAGATTCAAGGTTATTCTTCACTCCTCGATTCCTAGCTCAGATTGGGGTGCGTTGTATCAAGAGATTGTCACTCCTCTTGTGGTTCACGCTTCAACCCACCTTCTATCAATCCCATAGTTAATCCTAGGTCGAGTATCTCCTCGGGTTTAAACCACCTCTTCCGCTTAGTTCCATCCTTTTTACCGAGTAGTTAGATCGAGCATTTCTCTTCTTCTCAGTCCTATTCATACAGTCTATTCCCTAAGACGAGCTTGATATCTTAGCAACCGGTGCCACATCATGTTTTGAATGGGGTTTTCCATTCACCACCCTCCTTCATACTTACTTGATGGTACCCGCTCTTTAGATCAATCTTGGAGAAGAGTGTTGATGAGGCCCCGGCACTAGCTCAAGCATCACTCTGAGAAGAACACGTGGAGGAACCCGAGGACTAACTTGAGGAAGAGAAGAACTACGAAGCTCCTACCATAGCACTGAGGATTATGAAAAGGAACTTCACAAGCGTCTACAGGACAAGATTCAATGCATACATACAAGGCGCTCTAAGATTCGAGAAAAGAACCTGAGGGCACCCGAGAGATACCGATAGACCTTAGCGCGAGAACAGTGAGACTATAAAACTCTTGGGAGCGTCCTTTTTTTGGAAGGCATGAGTTTAGTATCTTCACTATTTCGTTGAAGTGAAGACACCCTTAAGCCGTCAAGGTATTGTACTCTTTTTCTCCACCTCGGGATTTTTCCACATGGTTTACCGAGGGGGTTTTTAATGAGGCAAGATCTCTTGATGCCTCACATTCTTTACCATTGTTTATCTTTCTTGGAAATCCCTATAACGAAATAAGGTAAACAAGGGATGTGATCCTATCTACCAAGATGACATTTATCTAATTAAAGTTTTCTTCTCTTTTCCTAAAAAACGGTTTAAGTATGTTTTGGTGTTAAAAGAGGTCCAACTTAGGTGAATGTTAGAATATTTGGACCAAGTTGTAATTAGTATAAGATCAGACCTAGAGGATATGTGAAAAAGCCTCTAAAAACTCGTGTAATGGATTAAACCGCTTTTACACAAAGACTTGAGAAAGTTTTGCTCCTTTTTTCTTGAGAGATTCAAGGTTATTCTTCACTCCTCGATTCCTAGCTCAGATTGGGGTGCGTTGTATCAAGAGATTGTCACTCCTCTTGTGGTTCACGCTTCAACCCACCTTCTATCAATCCCATAGTTAATCCTAGGTCGAGTATCTCCTCGGGTTTAAACCACCTCTTCCGCTTAGTTCCATCCTTTTTACCGAGTAGTTAGATCGAGCATTTCTCTTCTTCTCAGTCCTATTCATACAGTCTATTCCCTAAGACGAGCTTGATATCTTAGCAACCGGTGCCACATCATGTTTTGAATGGGGTTTTCCATTCACCACCCTCCTTCATACTTACTTGATGGTACCCGCTCTTTAGATCAATCTTGGAGAGGAGTGTTGATGAGGCCCCGGCACTAGCTCAAGCATCACTCTGAGAAGAACACGTGGAGGAACCCGAGGACTAACTCGAGGAAGAGAAGAACTACGAAGCTCCTACCACAGCACTGAGGATTATGAAGAGGAACTTCACAAGCGTCTACATGACAAGAGTCAATGCATACATACAAGGCGCTCTAAGATGCGAGGAAAGCACCTGAGGGCACCCGAGAGATACCGATAGACCTTAGCGCGAGAACAGTGAGACTAGAAAACTCTTGGGAGCGTCCTTTTTTTGGAAGGCATGAGTTTAGTATCTTCACTATTTCGTTGAAGTGAAGACACCCTTAAGCCGTCAAGGTATTGTACTCTTTTTCTCCACCTCGGGATTTTTCCACATGGTTTACCGAGGGGGTTTTTAATGAGGCAAGATCTCTTGATGCATCACATTCTTTACCATTGTTTATCTTTCTTGGAAATCCCTATAACGAAATAAGGTAAACAAGGGATGTGATCCTATCTACCAAGATGACATTTATCTAATTAAAGTCTTCTTCTCTTTTCCTAAAAACGGTTTAAGTATGTTTTGGTGTTATAAGAGGTCCAAATTAGGTGAATGTTAGAATATTTGGACCAAGTTGTAATTAGTATAAGACCAGACCTAGAGGATATGTGAAAAAGCCTCTAAAAACTCGTGTAATGGATTAAACCGCTTTTACACAAAAACTTGAGAAACTTTTTCTCCTTTTTTCTTGAGAGATTCAAGGTTATTCTTCACTCCTCGATTCCTAGCTCAGAGTGGGGTGCGTTGTATCAAGAGATTGTCACTCCTCTTGTGGTTCACGCTTCAACCCACCTTCTATCAATCCCATAGTTAATCCTAGGTCGAGTATCTCCTCGGGTTTAAACCACCTCTTCCGCTTAGTTCCATCCTTTTTACCGAGTAGTTAGATCGAGCATTTCTCTTCTTCTCAGTCCTATTCATACAGTCTATTCCCTAAGACGAGCTTGATATCTTAGCAACCGGTGCCACATCATGTTTTGAATGGGGTTTTCCATTCACCACCCTCCTTCATACTTACTTGATGGTACCCGCTCTTTGGATCAATCTTGGAGAGGAGTGTTCATGAGGCCCCGGCACTAGCTCAAGCATCACTCTGAGAAGAACACGTGGAGGAACCCGAGGACTAACTCGAGGAAGAGAAGAACTACGAAGCTCCTACCACAGCACTGAGGATTATGAAGAGGAACTTCACAAGCGTCTACATGACAAGAGTCAATGCATACATACAAGGCGCTCTAAGATGCGAGGAAAGCACCTGAGGGCACCCGAGAGATACCGATAGACCTTAGCGCGAGAACAGTGAGACTAGAAAACTCTTGGGAGCGTCCTTTTTTTGGAAGGCATGAGTTTAGTATCTTCACTATTTCGTTGAAGTGAAGACACCCTTAAGCCGTCAAGGTATTGTACTCTTTTTCTCCACCTCGGGATTTTTCCACATGGTTTACCGAGGGGGTTTTTAATGAGGCAAGATCTCTTGATGCATCACATTCTTTACCATTGTTTATCTTTCTTGGAAATCCCTATAACGAAATAAGGTAAACAAGGGATGTGATCCTATCTACCAAGATGACATTTATCTAATTAAAGTCTTCTTCTCTTTTCCTAAAAACGGTTTAAGTATGTTTTGGTGTTATAAGAGGTCCAAATTAGGTGAATGTTAGAATATTTGGACCAAGTTGTAATTAGTATAAGACCAGACCTAGAGGATATGTGAAAAAGCCTCTAAAAACTCGTGTAATGGATTAAACCGCTTTTACACAAAAACTTGAGAAACTTTTTCTCCTTTTTTCTTGAGAGATTCAAGGTTATTCTTCACTCCTCGATTCCTAGCTCAGAGTGGGGTGCGTTGTATCAAGAGATTGTCACTCCTCTTGTGGTTCACGCTTCAACCCACCTTCTATCAATCCCATAGTTAATCCTAGGTCGAGTATCTCCTCGGGTTTAAACCACCTCTTCCGCTTAGTTCCATCCTTTTTACCGAGTAGTTAGATCGAGCATTTCTCTTCTTCTCAGTCCTATTCATACAGTCTATTCCCTAAGACGAGCTTGATATCTTAGCAACCGGTGCCACATCATGTTTTGAATGGGGTTTTCCATTCACCACCCTCCTTCATACTTACTTGATGGTACCCGCTCTTTAGATCAATCCTGGAGAAGAGTGTTCATGAGGCCCCGGCACTAGCTCAAGCATCACTCTGAGAAGAACACGTGGAGGAACCCGAGGACTAACTCGAGGAAGAGAAGAACTACGAAGCTCCTACCACAGCACTGAGGATTATGAAGAGGAACTTCACAAGCGTCTACATGACAAGAGTCAATGCATACATACAAGGCGCTCTAAGATGCGAGGAAAGCACCTGAGGGCACCCGAGAGATACCGATAGACCTTAGCGCGAGAACAGTGAGACTAGAAAACTCTTGGGAGCGTCCTTTTTTGGAAGGCATGAGTTTAGTATCTTCACTATTTCGTTGAAGTGAAGACACCCTTAAGCCGTCAAGGTATTGTACTCTTTTTCTCCACCTCGGGATTTTTCCACATGGTTTACCGAGGGGGTTTTTAATGAGGCAAGATCTCTTGATGCATCACATTCTTTACCATTGTTTATCTTTCTTGGAAATCCCTATGACGAAATAAGGTAAACAAGGGATGTGATCCTATCTACTAAGATGACATTTATCTAATTAAAGTTTTCTTGTCTTTTCCTAAACACGGTTTAAGTATGTTTTGGTGTTAAAAGAGGCCCAAATTAGGTGAATGTTAGAATATTTGGACCAATTTGTAATTAGTATAAGACCAGACCTAGAGGATATGTGAAAAAGCCTCTAAAAACTTTTGTAATGGATTAAACCGCTTTTACACAAAGACTTGAGAAAGTTTTGCTCCTTTTTTCTTGAGAGATTCAAGGTTATTCTTCACTCCTCGATTCCTAGCTCGGAGTGGGGTGCGTTGTATCAAGAGATTGTCACTCCTCTTGTGGTTCACGCTTCAACCCACCTTCTATCAATCCCATAGTTAATCCTAGGTCGAGTATCTCCTCGGGTTTAAACCACCTCTTCCGCTTAGTTCCATCCTTTTTACCGAGTAGTTAGATCGAGCATTTCTCTTCTTCTTAGTCCTATTCATACAGTCTATTCCCTAAGACGAGCTTGATATCTTAGCAACCGGTGCCACATCATGTTTTGAATGGGGTTTTCCATTCACCACCCTCCTTCATACTTACTTGATGGTACCCGCTCTTTAGATCAATCTTGGAGAAGAGTGTTGATGAGGCCCCGGCACTAGCTCAAGCATCACTATGAGAAGAACACGTGGAGGAACCCGAGGACTAACTTGAGGAAGAGAAGAACTACGAAGCTCCTACCATAGCACTGAGGATTATGAAGAGGAACTTCAGAAGCGTCTACAAGACAAGATTCAATGCATACATACAAGGCGCTCTAAGATGCGAGGAAAGCACCTGAAGGCACCCCAGAGATACCGATAGACCTTAGCGCGAGAACAGTGAGACTAGAAAACTCTTGGGAGCGTCCTTTTTTTGGAAGGCATGAGTTTAGTATCTTCACTACTTCGTTGAAGTGAAGACACCCTTAAGCCGTCAAGGTATTGTACTCTTTTTCTCCACCTCGGGATTGTTCCACATGGTTTACCGAGGGGGTTTTTAATAAGGCAAGATCTCTTGATGCATCACATTCTTTACCATTGTTTATCTTTCTTGGAAATCCGTATAACGAAATAAGGTAAACAAGGGATGTGATCCTATCTACTAAGATGACATTTATCTAATTAAAGTTTTGTTGTCTTTTCCTAAACACGGTTTAAGTATGTTTTGGTGTTAAAAGAGGTCCAACTTAGGTGAATGTTAGAATATTTGGACCAAGTTGTAATTAGTATAAGATCAGACCTAGAGGATATGTGAAAAAGCCTCTAAAAACTCGTGTAATGGATTAAACCGCTTTTACACAAAGACTTGAGAAAGTTTTGCTCCTTTTTTCTTGAGAGATTCAAGGTTATTCTTCACTCCTCGATTCCTAGCTCAGAGTGGGGTGCGTTGTATCAAGAGATTGTCACTCCTCTTGGGGTTCACGCTTCAACCCACCTTCTATCAATCCCATAGTTAATCCTAGGTCGACTATCTCCTCGGGTTTAAACCACCTCTTCCGCTTAGTTCCATCCTTTTTACCGAGTAGTTAGATCGAGCATTTCTCTTCTTCTCAGTCCTATTCATACAGTCTATTCCCTAAGACGAGCTTGATATCTTAGCAATCGGTGCCACATCATGTTTTGAATGGGGTTTTCCATTCACCACCCTCCTTCATACTTACTTGATGGTACCCGCTCTTTAGATCAATCTTGGAGAAGAGTGTTGATGAGGCCCCGGCACTAGCTCAAGCATCACTCTGAGAAGAACACGTGGAGGAACCCGAGGACTAACTTGAGGAAGAGAAGAACTACGAAGCTCCTACCATAGCACTGAGGATTATGAAGAGGAACTTCAGAAGCGTCTACAAGACAAGATTCAATGCATACATACAAGGCGCTCTAAGATGCGAGGAAAGCACCTGAAGGCACCCGAGAGATACCGATAGACCTTAGCGCGAGAACAGTGAGACTAGAAAACTCTTGGGAGCGTCCTTTTTTTGGAAGGCATGAGTTTAGTATCTTCACTACTTCGTTGAAGTGAAGACACCCTTAAGCCGTCAAGGTATTGTACTCTTTTTCTCCACCTCGGGATTGTTCCACATGGTTTACCGAGGGGGTTTTTAATGAGGCAAGATCTCTTGATGCATCACATTCTTTACCATTGTTTATCTTTCTTGGAAATCCCTATAACGAAATAAGGTAAACAAGGGATGTGATCCTATCTACCAAGATGACATTTATCTAATTAAAGTTTTCTTCTCTTTTCCTAAACACGGTTTAAGTATGTTTTGGTGTTAAACCGCTTTTAAACAAAAACTTGAGAAACTTTTTCTCCTTTTTTCTTGAGAGATTCAAGGTTATTCTTCACTCCTCGATTCCTAGCTCAGAGTGGGGTGCGTTGTATCAAGAGATTGTCACTCCTCTTGTGGTTCACGCTTCAACCCACCTTCTATCAATCCCATAGTTAATCCTAGGTCGACTATCTCCTCGGGTTTAAACCACCTCTTCCGCTTAGTTCCATCCTTTTTACCGAGTAGTTAGATCGAGCATTTCTCTTCTTCTCAGTCCTATTCATACAGTCTATTCCCTAAGACGAGCTTGATATCTTAGCAACCAGTGCCACATCATGTTTTGAATGGGGTTTTCCATTCACCACCCTCCTTCATACTTACTTGATGGTACCCGCTCTTTAGATCAATCTTGGAGAAGAGTGTTGATGAGGCCCCGGCACTAGCTCAAGCATCACTCTGAGAAGAACACGTGGAGGAACCCGAGGACTAACTTGAGGAAGAGAAGAACTACGAAGCTCCTACCATAGCACTGAGGATTATGAAGAGGAACATCACAAGCGTCTACAAGACAAGATTCAATGCATACGTACAAGGAGCTCGAAGATGCGAGAAGAGCACCTGAGGGCACCCGAGAGATACCGATAGACCTTAGCGCGAGAACAATGAGACTAGAAAACCCTTGGGAGCGTCCTTTTTTTGGAAGGCATTAGTTTAGTATCTTCACTATTTCGTTGAAGTGAAGACACCCTTAAGCCGTCAAGGTATTGTACTCTTTTTCTCCACCTCGGGATTTTTCCACATGGTTTACCGAGGGAGTTTTTAATGAGGCAAGATCTCTTGATCCATCACATTCTTTACCATTGTTTATCTTTCTTGGAAATCCCTATAACGAAATAAGGTAAACAAGGGATGTGATCCTATCTACCAAGATGACATTTATCTAATTAAAGTTTTCTTCTCTTTTCCTAAAAACGGTTTAAGTATGGTTTGGTGTTAAAAGAGGTCCAACTTAGGTGAATGGTAGAATATTTGGACCAAGTTGTAATTAGTATAAGATCAGACCTAGAGGATATGTGAAAAAGCCTCTAATAACTCGTGTAATGGATTAAACCGCTTTTACACAAAAACTTGAGAAACTTTTTCTCCTTTTTTCTTGAGAGATTCAAGGTTATTCTTCACTCCTCGATTCCTAGCTTAGACTAGGGTGCGTTGTATCAAGAGATTGTCACTCCTCCTGTGGTTCACGCTTCAACCCACCTTCTATCAATCCCATAGTTAATCCTAGGTCGAGTATCTCCTCGGGTTTAAACCACCTCTTGCGCTTAGTTCCATCCTTTTTACCGAGTAGTTAGATCGAGCATTTCTCTTCTTCTCAGTCCTATTCATACAGTCTATTCCCTAAGACGAGCTTGATATCTTAGCAACCGGTGCCACATCATGTTTTGAATGGGGTTTTCCATTCACCACCCTCCTTCATACTTACTTGATGGTACCCGCTCTTTAGATCAATCTTGGAGAAGAGTGTTGATGAGGCCCCGGCACTAGCTCAAGCATCACTCTGAGAAGAACACGTGGAGGAACCCGAGGACTAACTTGAGGAAGAGAAGAACTACGAAGCTCCTACCATAGCACTGAGGATTATGAAGAGGAACTTCAAAAGCGTCTACAAGACAAGATTCAATGCATACATACAAGGCGCTCTAAGATGCGAGGAAAGCACCTGAGGGCACCCGAGAGATACCGATAGACCTTAGCGCGAGAACTGTGAGACTAGAAAACTCTTGGGAGCGTCCTTTTTTTGGAAGGCATGAGTTTAGTATCTTCACTATTTCGTTGAAGTGAAGACACCCTTAAGCCGTCAAGGTATTGTACTCTTTTTCTCCACCTCGGGATTTTTCCACATGGTTTACCGAGGGAGTTTTTAATGAGGCAAGATCTCTTGATCCATCACATTCTTTACCATTGTTTATCTTTCTTGGAAATCCCTATAACGAAATAAGGTAAACAAGGGATGTGATCCTATCTACCAAGATGACATTTATCTAATTAAAGTTTTCTTCTCTTTTCCTAAAAACGGTTTAAGTATGGTTTGGTGTTAAAAGAGGTCCAACTTAGGTGAATGTTAGAATATTTGGACCAAGTTGTAATTAGTATAAGATCAGACCTAGAGGATATGTGAAAAAGCCTCTAATAACTCGTGTAATGGATTAAACCGCTTTTACACAAAAACTTGAGAAACTTTTTCTCCTTTTTTCTTGAGAGATTCAAGGTTATTCTTCACTCCTCGATTCCTAGCTCAGAGTAGGGTGCGTTGTATCAAGAGATTGTCACTCCTCCTGTGGTTCACGCTTCAACCCACCTTCTATCAATCCCATAGTTAATCCTAGGTCGAGTATCTCCTCGGGTTTAAACCACCTCTTGCGCTTAGTTCCATCCTTTTTACCGAGTAGTTAGATCGAGCATTTCTCTTCTTCTCAGTCCTATTCATACAGTCTATTCCCTAAGACGAGCTTGATATCTTAGCAACCGGTGCCACATCATGTTTTGAATGGGGTTTTCCATTCACCACCCTCCTTCACACTTACTTGATGGTACCCGCTCTTTAGATCAATCTTGGAGAAGAGTGTTGATGAGGCCCTGGCACTAGCTCAAGCATCACTCTGAGAAGAACACGTGGAGGAACCCGAGGACTAACTTGAGGAAGAGAAGAACTACGAAGCTCCTACCATAGCACTGAGGATTATGAAGAGGAACTTCAAAAGCGTCTACAAGACAAGATTCAATGCATACATACAAGGCGCTCTAAGATGCGAGGAAAGCACCTGAGGGCACCCGAGAGATACCGATAGACCTTAGCGCGAGAACTGTGAGACTAGAAAACTCTTGGGAGCGTCCTTTTTTTGGAAGGCATGAGTTTAGTATCTTCACTATTTCGTTGAGTTGAAGACACCCTTAAGCCGTCAAGGTATTGTACTCTTTTTCTCCACCTCGGGATTGTTCCACATGGTTTACCGAGGGGGTTTTTAATGAGGCAAGATCTCTTGATCCATCACATTCTTTACCATTGTTTATCTTTCTTGGAAATCCCTATAACGAAATAAGGTAAACAAGGGATGTGATCCTATCTACCAAGATGACATTTATCTAATTAAAGTTTTCTTCTCTTTTCCTAAAAACGGATTAAGTATGTTTTGGTGTTAAAAGAGGTCCAACTTAGGTGAATGTTAGAATATTTGGACCAAGTTGTAATTAGTATAAGATCAGACCTAGAGGATATGTGAAAAAGCCTCCAAAAACTCGTGTAATGGATTAAACCGTTTTTACACAAAAACTTGAGAAACTTTTTCTCCTTTTTTCTTGAGAGATTAAAGGTTATTCTTCACTCCTCGATTCCTAGCTCAGAGTGGGGTGCGTTGTATCAAGAGATTGTCACTCCTCTTGTGGTTCACGCTTCAACCCACCTTCTATCAATCCCATAGTTAATCCTAGGTCGAGTATCTCCTCGGGTTTAAACCACCTCTTCCGCTTAGTTCCATCCTTTTTACCGAGTAGTTAGATCGAGCATTTCTCTTCTTCTCAGTCCTATTCATACAGTCTATTCCCTAAGACGAGCTTGATATCTTAGCAACCGGTGCCACATCATGTTTTTAATGGGGTTTTCCATTCACCACCCTCCTTCATACTTACTTGATGGTACCCGCTCTTTAGATCAATCTTGGAGAAGAGTGTTGATGAGGCCCCGGCACTAGCTCAAGCATCACTCTGAGAAGAACACGTGGAGGAACCCGAGGACTAACTTGAGGAAGAGAAGAACTACGAAGCTCTTACCATAGCACTGAGGATTAAGAAGAGGAACTTCAAAAGCGTCTACAAGACAAGATTCAATGCATACATACAAGGCGCTCTAAGATGCGAGGAAAGCACCTGAGGGCACCCGAGAGATACCGATAGACCTTAGCGCGAGAACTGTGAGACTAGAAAACTCTTGGGAGCGTCCTTTTTTTGGAAGGCATGAGTTTAGTATCTTCACTATTTCGTTGAAGTGAAGACACCCTTAAGCCGTCAAGGTATTGTACTCTTTTTCTCCACCTCGGGATTTTTCCACATGGTTTACCGAGGGAGTTTTTAATGAGGCAAGATCTCTTGATCCATCACATTCTTTACCATTGTTTATCTTTCTTGGAAATCCCTATAACGAAATAAGGTAAACAAGGGATGTGATCCTATCTACCAAGATGACATTTATCTAATTAAAGTTTTCTTCTCTTTTCCTAAAAACGGTTTAAGTATGGTTTGGTGTTAAAAGAGGTCCAACTTAGGTGAATGGTAGAATATTTGGACCAAGTTGTAATTAGTATAAGATCAGACCTAGAGGATATGTGAAAAAGCCTCTAATAACTCGTGTAATGGATTAAACCGCTTTTACACAAAAACTTGAGAAACTTTTTCTCCTTTTTTCTTGAGAGATTCAAGGTTATTCTTCACTCCTCGATTCCTAGCTTAGAGTAGGGTGCGTTGTATCAAGAGATTGTCACTCCTCCTGTGGTTCACGCTTCAACCCACCTTCTATCAATCCCATAGTTAATCCTAGGTCGAGTATCTCCTCGGGTTTAAACCACCTCTTGCGCTTAGTTCCATCCTTTTTACCGAGTAGTTAGATCGAGCATTTCTCTTCTTCTCAGTCCTATTCATACAGTCTATTCCCTAAGACGAGCTTGATATCTTAGCAACCGGTGCCACATCATGTTTTGAATGGGGTTTTCCATTCACCACCCTCCTTCATACTTACTTGATGGTACCCGCTCTTTAGATCAATCTTGGAGAAGAGTGTTGATGAGGCCCCGGCACTAGCTCAAGCATCACTCTGAGAAGAACACGTGGAGGAACCCGAGGACTAACTTGAGGAAGAGAAGAACTACGAAGCTCCTACCATAGCACTGAGGATTATGAAGAGGAACTTCAAAAGCGTCTACAAGACAAGATTCAATGCATACATACAAGGCGCTCTAAGATGCGAGGAAAGCACCTGAGGGCACCCGAGAGATACCGATAGACCTTAGCGCGAGAACTGTGAGACTAGAAAACTCTTGGGAGCGTTCTTTTTTTGGAAGGCATGAGTTTAGTATCTTCACTATTTCGTTGAAGTGAAGACACCCTTAAGCCGTCAAGGTATTGTACTCTTTTTCTCCACCTCGGGATTTTTCCACATGGTTTACCGAGGGAGTTTTTAATGAGGCAAGATCTCTTGATCCATCACATTCTTTACCATTGTTTATCTTTCTTGGAAATCCCTATAACGAAATAAGGTAAACAAGGGATGTGATCCTATCTACCAAGATGACATTTATCTAATTAAAGTTTTCTTCTCTTTTCCTAAAAACGGATTAAGTATGTTTTGGTGTTAAAAGAGGTCCAACTTAGGTGAATGTTAGAATATTTGGACCAAGTTGTAATTAGTATAAGATCAGACCTAGAGGATATCTGAAAAAGCCTCCAAAAACTCGTGTAATGGATTAAACCGTTTTTACACAAAAACTTGAGAAACTTTTTCTCCTTTTTTCTTGAGAGATTAAAGGTTATTCTTCACTCCTCGATTCCTAGCTCAGAGTGGGGTGCGTTGTATCAAGAGATTGTCACTCCTCTTGTGGTTCACGCTTCAACCCACCTTCTATCAATCCCATAGTTAATCCTAGGTCGAGTATCTCCTCGGGTTTAAACCACCTCTTCCGCTTAGTTCCATCCTTTTTACCGAGTAGTTAGATCGAGCATTTCTCTTCTTCTCAGTCCTATTCATACAGTCTATTCCCTAAGACGAGCTTGATATCTTAGCAACCGGTGCCACATCATGTTTTTAATGGGGTTTTCCATTCACCACCCTCCTTCATACTTACTTGATGGTACCCGCTCTTTAGATCAATCTTGGAGAAGAGTGTTGATGAGGCCCCGGCACTAGCTCAAGCATCACTCTGAGAAGAACACGTGGAGGAACCCGAGGACTAACTTGAGGAAGAGAAGAACTACGAAGCTCCTACCATAGCACTGAGGATTATGAAGAGGAACTTCAAAAGCGTCTACAAGACAAGATTCAATGCATACATACAAGGCACTCTAAGATGCGAGGAAAGCACCTGAGGGCACCCGAGAGATACCGATAGACCTTAGCGCGAGAACTGTGAGACTAGAAAACTCTTGGGAGCGTCCTTTTTTTGGAAGGCATGAGTTTAGTATCTTCACTATTTCGTTGAAGTGAAGACACCCTTAAGCCGTCAAGGTATTGTACTCTTTTTCTCCACCTCGGGATTTTTCTACATGGTTTACCGAGGGGGTTTTTAATGAGGCAAGATCTCTTGATCCATCACATTCTTTACCATTGTTTATCTTTCTTGGAAATCCCTATAACGAAATAAGGTAAACAAGGGATGTGATCCTATCTACCAAGATGACATTTATCTAATTAAAGTTTTCTTCTCTTTTCCTAAAAACGGATTAAGTATGTTTTGGTGTTAAAAGAGGTCCAACTTAGGTGAATGTTAGAATATTTGGACCAAGTTGTAATTAGTATAAGATCAGACCTAGAGGATATGTGAAAAAGCCTCCAAAAACTCGTGTAATGGATTAAACCGTTTTTACACAAAAACTTGAGAAACTTTTTCTCCTTTTTTCTTGAGAGATTAAAGGTTATTCTTCACTCCTCGATTCCTAGCTCAGAGTGGGGTGCGTTGTATCAAGAGATTGTCACTCCTCTTGTGGTTCACGCTTCAACCCACCTTCTATCAATCCCATAGTTAATCCTAGGTCGAGTATCTCCTCGGGTTTAAACCACCTCTTCCGCTTAGTTCCATCCTTTTTACCGAGTAGTTAGATCGAGCATTTCTCTTCTTCTCAGTCCTATTCATACAGTCTATTCCCTAAGACGAGCTTGATATCTTAGCAACCGGCGCCACATCATGTTTTGAATGAGGTTTTCCATTCACCTCCCTCCTTCATACTTACTTGATGGTACCCGCTCCTTAGATCAATCTTGGAGAAGAAGAGTGTTGATGAGGCCCCGGCACTAGCTCAAGCATCACTCTGAGAAGAACACGTGGAGGAACCCGAGGACTAACTTGAGGAAGAGAAGAACTACGAAGCTCCTACCATAGCACTGAGGATTATGAAGAGGAACTTCACAAGCGTCTACAGGACAAGATTCAATGCATACATACAAGGTGTAGATATCTGCGAGGAAAGCACCTGAGGGCACTCGAGAGATACCGATAGACCTTAGAGCGAGAACAGTGAGACTAGAAAACTCTTGGGAGCGTCCTTTGTTTGGAAGGCATGAGTTTAGTATCTTCACTCTTTCGTTGAAGTGAAGACACCCTTAAGCCGTCAAGGTATTGTACTCTTTTTCTCCACCTCGGGATTTTTCCACATGGTTTACCGAGGGAGTTTTTAATGAGGCAAGATATCTTGATGCATCACATTCTTTACCATTGTTTATCTTTCTTGGAAATCTCTATAACGAAATAAGGTAAACAAGGGATGTGATCCTATCTACCAAGATGACATTTATCTAATTAAAGTCTTCTTCTCTTTTCCTAAAAACGGTTTAAGTATATTTTGGTATTATAAGAGGCCCAAATTAGGTGAATGTTAGATTATTTAAACCAAGTTGTAATTCGTATAAGATCAGACCTAGAGGATATGTGAAAAAGCCTCTAAAAACTCGTGTAATGGATTAAACCGCTTTTACACAAAAACTTGAGAAACTTTTTCTCCTTTTTTCTTGAGAGATTCGAGGTTATTCTTCACTCCTCGATTCCTAGCTCAGAGTGGGGTGCGTTGTATCAAGAGATTGTCACTCCTCTTGTGGTTCACGCTTCAACCCACCTTCTATCAATCCCATAGTTAATCCTAGGTCGAGTATCTCCTCGGGTTTAAACCACCTCTTCCGCTTAGTTCCATCATTTTTACCGAGTAGTTAGATCGAGCATTTCTCTTCTTCTCAGTCCTATTCATACAGTCTATTCCCTGAGACGAGCTTGATATCTTAGCAACCGGTGCAACATCATGTTTTGAATGGGGTTTTCCATTCACCACCCTCCTTCATACTTACTTGATGGTACCCGCTCTTTAGATCAATCTTGGAGAAGAGTGTTGATGAGTCCCCGGCACTAGCTCAAGCATCACTCTGAGAAGAACACGTGGAGGAACCCGAGGACTAACTTGAGGAAGAGAAGAACTACGAAGCTCCTACCATAGCACTGAGGATTATGAAGAGGAACTTCACAGGCGTCTACAAGACAAGATTCAATGCATACATACAAGGCGCTCTAAGATGCGAGGAAAGCACCTGAGGGCACCCGTGAGATACCGATAGACCTTAGCGCGATAACAATGAGACTAGAAAACTCTTGGGAGCGTCCTTTTTTTGGAAGGCATGAGTTTAGTATCTTCACTATTTCGTTGAAGTGAAGACACCCTTAAGCCGTCAAGGTATTGTACTGTTTTTCTCCACCTCGGGATTGTTCCACATGGTTTACCGAGGGGGTTTTTAATGAGGCAAGATCTCTTGATCCATCACATTCTTTACCATTGTTTATCTTTCTTGGAAATCCCTATAACGAAATAAGGTAAACAAGGGATGTGATCCTATCTACCAAGATGACATTTATCTAATTAAAGTTTTCTTCTCTTTTCCTAAAAACGGTTTAAGTATGGTTTGGTGTTAAAAGAGGTCCAACTTAGGTGAATGTTAGAATATTTGGACCAAGTTGTAATTAGTATAAGATCAGACCTAGAGGATATGTGAAAAAGCCTCTAATAACTCGTGTAATGGATTAAACCGCTTTTACACAAAAACTTGAGAAACTTTTTCTCCTTTTTTCTTGAGAGATTCAAGGTTATTCTTCACTCCTCGATTCCTAGCTCAGAGTGGGGTGCGTTGTATCAAGAGATTGTCACTCCTCTTGTGGTTCACGCTTCAACCCACCTTCTATCAATCCCATAGTTAATCCTAGGTCGAGTATCTCCTCGGGTTTAAACCACCTCTTCTGCTTAGTTCCATCCTTTTTACCGAGTAGTTAGATCGAGCATTTCTCTTCTTCTCAGTCCTATTCATACAGTCTATTCCCTAAGACGAGCTTGATATCTTAGCAACCGGTGCCACATCATGTTTTGAATGGGGTTTTCCATTCACCACCCTCCTTCATACTTACTTGATGGTACCCGCTCTTTAGATCAATCATGGAGAAGAGTGTTGATGAGGCCCCGGCACTAGGTCAAGCATCACTTTGAGAAGAACACGTGGAGGAACCCGAGGACTAACTTGAGGAAGAGAAGAACTACGAAGCTCCTACCATAGCACTGAGGATTATGAAGAGGAACTTCAAAAGCGTCTACAAGACAAGATTCAATGCATACATACAAGGCGCTCTAAGATGCGAGGAAAGCACCTGAGGGCACCCGAGAGATACCGATAGACCTTAGCGCGAGAACTGTGAGACTAGAAAACTCTTGGGAGCGTCCTTTTTTTGGAAGGCATGAGTTTAGTATCTTCACTCTTTCGTTGAAGTGAAGACACCCTTAAGCCGTCAAGGTATTGTACTCTTTTTCTCCACCTCGGGATTTTTCCACATGGTTTACCGAGGGAGTTTTTAATGAGGCAAGATATCTTGATGCATCACATTCTTTACCATTGTTTATCTTTCTTGGAAATCTCTATAACGAAATAAGGTAAACAAGGGATGTGATCCTATCAACCAAGATGACATTTATCTAATTAAAGTCTTCTTCTCTTTTCCTAAAAACGGTTTAAGTATATTTTGGTATTATAAGAGGCCCAAATTAGGTGAATGTTAGATTATTTAAACCAAGTTGTAATTCGTATAAGATCAGACCTAGAAGATATGTGAAAAAGCCTCTAAAAACTCGTGTAATGGATTAAACCGCTTTTACACAAAAACTTGAGAAACTTTTTCTCCTTTTTTCTTGAGAGATTCAAGGTTATTCTTCACTCCTCGATTCCTAGCTCAGAGTGGGGTGCGTTGTATCAAGAGATTGTCACTCCTCTTGTGGTTCACGCTTCAACCCACCTTCTATCAATCCCATAGTTAATCCTAGGTCGAGTATCTCCTCGGGTTTAAACCACCTCTTCCGCTTAGTTCCATCATTTTTACCGAGTAGTTAGATCGAGCATTTCTCTTCTTCTCAGTCCTATTCATACAGTCTATTCCCTGAGACGAGCTTGATATCTTAGCAACCGGTGCAACATCATGTTTTGAATGGGGTTTTCCATTCACCACCCTCCTTCATACTTACTTGATGGTACCCGCTCTTTAGATCAATCTTGGAGAAGAGTGTTGATGAGGCCCCGGCACTAGCTCAAGCATCACTCTGAGAAGAACACGTGGAGGAACCCGAGGACTAACTTGAGGAAGAGAAGAACTACGAAGCTCCTACCATAGCACTGAGGATTATGAAGAGGAACTTCACAGGCGTCTACAAGACAAGATTCAATGCATACATACAAGGCGCTCTAAGATGCGAGGAAAGCACCTGAGGGCACCCGTGAGATACCGATAGACCTTAGCGCGATAACAATGAGACTAGAAAACTCTTGGGAGCGTCCTTTTTTTGGAAGGCATGAGTTTAGTATCTTCACTATTTCGTTGAAGTGAAGACACCCTTAAGCCGTCAAGGTATTGTACTGTTTTTCTCCACCTCGGGATTGTTCCACATGGTTTACCGAGGGGGTTTTTAATGAGGCAAGATCTCTTGATCCATCACATTCTTTACCATTGTTTATCTTTCTTGGAAATCCCTATAACGAAATAAGGTAAACAAGGGATGTGATCCTATCTACCAAGATGACATTTATCTAATTAAAGTTTTCTGCTCTTTTCCTAAAAACGGTTTAAGTATGGTTTGGTGTTAAAAGAGGTCCAACTTAGGTGAATGTTAGAATATTTGGACCAAGTTGTAATTAGTATAAGATCAGACCTAGAGGATATGTGAAAAAGCCTCTAATAACTCGTGTAATGGATTAAACCGCTTTTACACAAAAACTTGAGAAACTTTTTCTCCTTTTTTCTTGAGAGATTCAAGGTTATTCTTCACTCCTCGATTCCTAGCTCAGAGTGGGGTGCGTTGTATCAAGAGATTGTCACTCCTCTTGTGGTTCACGCTTCAACCCACCTTCTATCAATCCCATAGTTAATCCTAGGTCGAGTATCTCCTCGGGTTTAAACCACCTCTTCTGCTTAGTTCCATCCTTTTTACCGAGTAGTTAGATCGAGCATTTCTCTTCTTCTCAGTCCTATTCATACAGTCTATTCCCTAAGACGAGCTTGATATCTTAGCAACCGGTGCCACATCATGTTTTGAATGGGGTTTTCCATTCACCACCCTCCTTCATACTTACTTGATGGTACCCGCTCTTTAGATCAATCATGGAGAAGAGTGTTGATGAGGCCCCGGCACTAGGTCAAGCATCACTCTGAGAAGAACACGTGGAGGAACCCGAGGACTAACTTGAGGAAGAGAAGAACTACGAAGCTCCTACCATAGCACTGAGGATTATGAAGAGGAACTTTAAAAGCGTCTACAAGACAAGATTCAATGCATACATACAAGGCGCTCTAAGATGCGAGGAAAGCACCTGAGGGCACCCGAGAGATACCGATAGACCTTAGCGCGAGAACTGTGAGACTAGAAAACTCTTGGGAGCGTCCTTTTTTTGGAAGGCATGAGTTTAGTATCTTCACTATTTCGTTGAAGTGAAGACACCCTTAAGCCGTCAAGGTATTGTACTCTTTTTCTCCACCTCGGGATTTTTCCACATGGTTTACCGAGGGAGTTTTTAATGAGGCAAGATCTCTTGATCCATCACATTCTTTACCATTGTTTATCTTTCTTGGAAATCCCTATAACGAAATAAGGTAAACAAGGGATGTGATCCTATCTACCAAGATGACATTTATCTAATTAAAGTTTTCTTCTCTTTTCCTAAAAACGGATTAAGTATGTTTTGGTGTTAAAAGAGGTCCAACTTAGGTGAATGTTAGAATATTTGGACCAAGTTGTAATTAGTATAAGATCAGACCTAGAGGATATGTGAAAAAGCCTCCAAAAACTCGTGTAATGGATTAAACCGTTTTTACACAAAAACTTGAGAAACTTTTTCTCCTTTTTTCTTGAGAGATTAAAGGTTATTCTTCACTCCTCGATTCCTAGCTCAGAGTGGGGTGCGTTGTATCAAGAGATTGTCACTCCTCTTGTGGTTCACGCTTCAACCCACCTTCTATCAATCCCATAGTTAATCCTAGGTCGAGTATCTCCTCGGGTTTAAACCACCTCTTCCGCTTAGTTCCATCCTTTTTACCGAGTAGTTAGATCGAGCATTTCTCTTCTTCTCAGTCCTATTCATACAGTCTATTCCCTAAGACGAGCTTGATATCTTAGCAACCGGTGCCACATCATGTTTTGAACGGGGTTTTCCATTCACCACCCTCCTTCATACTTACTTGATGGTACCCGCTCTTTAGATCAATCTTGGAGAAGAGTGTTGATGAGGCCCCGGCACTAGCTCAAGCATCACTCTGAGAAGAACACGTGGAGGAACCCGAGGACTAACTTGAGGAAGAGAAGAACTACGAAGCTCCTACCATAGCACTGAGGATTATGAAGAGGAACTTCACAAGCGTCTACAGGACAAGATTCAATGCATACATACAAGGTGTAGATATCTGCGAGGAAAGCACCTGAGGGCACTCGAGAGATACAGATAGACCTTAGAGCGAGAACAGTGAGACTAGAAAACTCTTGGGAGCGTCCTTTGTTTGGAAGGCATGAGTTTAGTATCTTCACTCTTTCGTTGAAGTGAAGACACCCTTAAGCCGTCAAGGTATTGTACTCTTTTTCTCCACCTCGGGATTTTTCCACATGGTTTACCGAGGGAGTATTTAATGAGGCAAGATATCTTGATGCATCACATTCTTTACCATTGTTTATCTTTCTTGGAAATCTCTATAACGAAATAAGGTAAACAAGGGATGTGATCCTATCTACCAAGATGACATTTATCTAATTAAAGTCTTTTTCTCTTTTCCTAAAAACGGTTTAAGTATATTTTGGTATTATAAGAGGCCCAAATTAGGTGAATGTTAGATTATTTAAACCAAGTTGTAATTCGTATAAGATCAGACCTAGAGGATATGTGAAAAAGCCTCTAAAAACTCGTGTAATGGATTAAACCGCTTTTACACAAAAACTTGAGAAACTTTTTCTCCTTTTTTCTTGAGAGATTCAAGGTTATTCTTCACTCCTCGATTCCTAGCTCAGAGTGGGGTGTGTTGTATCAAGAGATTGTCACTCCTCTTGTGGTTCACGCTTCAACCCACCTTCTATCAATCCCATAGTTAATCCTAGGTCGAGTATCTCCTCGGGTTTAAACCACCTCTTCCGCTTAGTTCCATCATTTTTACCGAGTAGTTAGATCGAGCATTTCTCTTCTTCTCAGTCCTATTCATACAGTCTATTCCCTGAGACGAGCTTGATATCTTAGCAACCGGTGCAACATCATGTTTTGAATGGGGTTTTCCATTCACCACCCTCCTTCATACTTACTTGATGGTACCCGCTCTTTAGATCAATCTTGGAGAAGAGTGTTGATGAGGCCCCGGCACAAGCTCAAGCATCACTCTGAGAAGAACACGTGGAGGAACCCGAGGACTAACTTGAGGAAGAGAAGAACTACGAAGCTCCTACCATAGCACTGAGGATTATGAAGAGGAACTTCACAGGCGTCTACAAGACAAGATTCAATGCATACATACAAGGCGCTCTAAGATGCGAGGAAAGCACCTGAGGGCACCCGTGAGATACCGATAGACCTTAGCGCGATAACAATGAGATTAGAAAACTCTTGGGAGCGTCCTTTTTTTGGAAGGCATGAGTTTAGTATCTTCACTATTTCGTTAAAGTGAAGACACCCTTAAGCCGTCAAGGTATTGTACTGTTTTTCTCCACCTCGGGATTTTTCCACATGGTTTACCGAGGGGGTTTTTAATGAGGCAAGATCTCTTGATGCATCACATTCTTTACCATTGTTTATCTTTCTTGGAAATCCCTATAACGAAATAAGGTAAACAAGGGATGTGATCCTATCTACCAAGATGACATTTATCTAATTAAAGTTTTCTTCTCTTTTCCTAAAAACGGTTTAAGTATGGTTTGGTGTTAAAAGAGGTCCAACTTAGGTGAATGTTAGAATATTTGGACCAAGTTGTAATTAGTATAAGATCAGACCTAGAGGATATGTGAAAAAGCCTCTAATAACTCGTGTAATGGATTAAACCGCTTTTACACAAAAACTTGATAAACTTTTTCTCCTTTTTTCTTGAGAGATTCAAGGTTATTCTTCACTCCTCGATTCCTAGCTCAGAGTGGGGTGCGTTGTATCAAGAGATTGTCACTCCTCTTGTGGTTCACGCTTCAACCCACCTTCTATCAATCCCATAGTTAATCCTAGGTCGAGTATCTCCTCGGGTTTAAACCACCTCTTCCGCTTAGTTCCATCATTTTTACCGAGTAGTTAGATCGAGCATTTCTCTTCTTCTCAGTCCTATTCATACAGTCTATTCCCTGAGACGAGCTTGATATCTTAGCAACCGGTGCAACATCATGTATTGAATGGGGTTTTCCATTCACCACCCTCCTTCATACTTACTTGATGGTACCCGCTCTTTAGATCAATCTTGGAGAAGAGTGTTGATGAGGCCCCGGCACTAGCTCAAGCATCACTCTGAGAAGAACACGTGGAGGAACCCGAGGACTAACTTGAGGAAGAGAAGAACTACGAAGCTCCTACCATAGCACTGAGGATTATGAAGAGGAACTTCACAGGCGTCTACAAGACAAGATTCAATGCATACATACAAGGTGCTCTAAGATGCGAGGAAAGCACCTGAGGGCACCCGTGAGATACCGATAGACCTTAGCGCGATAACAATGAGACTAGAAAACTCTTGGGAGCGTCCTTTTTTTGGAAGGCATGAGTTTAGTATCTTCACTATTTCGTTGAAGTGAAGACACCCTTAAGCCGTCAAGGTATTGTACTGTTTTTCTCCACCTCGGGATTTTTCCACATGGTTTACCGAGGGGGTTTTTAATGAGGCAAGATCTCTTGATGCATCACATTCTTTACCATTGTTTATCTTTCTTGGAAATCCCTATAACGAAATAAGGTAAACAAGGGATGTGATCCTATCTACCAAGATGACATTTATCTAATTAAAGTTTTCTTCTCTTTTCCTAAAAACGGTTTAAGTATGTTTTGGTGTTAAAAGAGGTCCAACTTAGGTGAATGTTAGAATATTTGGACCAAGTTGTAATTAGTATAAGATCAGACCTAGAGGATATGTGAAAAAGCCTCTAATAACTCGTGTAATAGATTAAACCGCTTTTACACAAAAACTTGAGAAACTTTTTCTCCTTTTTTCTTGAGAGATTCAAGGTTACTCTTCACTCCTCGATTCCTAGCTCAGAGTGGGGTGCGTTGTATCAAGAGATTGTCACTCCTCTTGTGGTTCACGCTTCAACCCACCTTCTATCAATCCCATAGTTAATCCTAGGTCGAGTATCTCCTCGGGTTTAAACCACCTCTTCCGCTTAGTTCCATCCTTTTTACCGAGTAGTTAGATCGAGCATTTCTCTTCTTCTCAGTCCTATTCATACAGTCTATTCCCTAAGACGAGCTTGATATCTTAGCAACCGGTGCCACATCATGTTTTGAACGGGGTTTTCCATTCACCACCCTCCTTCATACTTACTTGATGGTACCCGCTCTTTAGATCAATCTTGGAGAAGAGTGTTGATGAGGCCCCGGCACTAGCTCAAGCATCACTCTGAGAAAGAACACGTGGAGGAACCCGAGGACTAACTTGAGGAAGAGAAGAACTACGAAGCTCCTACCATAGCACTGAGGATTATGAAGAGGAACTTCACAGGCGTCTACAAGACAAGATTCAATGCATACATACAAGGCGCTCTAAGATGCGAGGAAAGCACCTGAGGGCACCCGTGAGATACCGATAGACCTTAGCGCGATAACAATGAGACTAGAAAACTCTTGGGAGCGTCCTTTTTTTGGAAGGCATGAGTTTAGTATCTTCACTATTTCGTTGAAGTGAAGACACCCTTAAGCCGTCAAGGTATTGTACTGTTTTTCTCCACCTCGGGATTGTTCCACATGGTTTACCGAGGGGGTTTTTAATGAGGCAAGATCTCTTGATCCATCACATTCTTTACCATTGTTTATCTTTCTTGGAAATCCCTATAACGAAATAAGGTAAACAAGGGATGTGATCCTATCTACCAAGATGACATTTATCTAATTAAAGTTTTCTGCTCTTTTCCTAAAAACGGTTTAAGTATGGTTTGGTGTTAAAAGAGGTCCAACTTAGGTGAATGTTAGAATATTTGGACCAAGTTGTAATTAGTATAAGATCAGACCTAGAGGATATGTGAAAAAGCCTCTAATAACTCGTGTAATGGATTAAACCGCTTTTACACAAAAACTTGAGAAACTTTTTCTCCTTTTTTCTTGAGAGATTCAAGGTTATTCTTCACTCCTCGATTCCTAGCTCAGAGTGGGGTGCGTTGTATCAAGAGATTGTCACTCCTCTTGTGGTTCACGCTTCAACCCACCTTCTATCAATCCCATAGTTAATCCTAGGTCGAGTATCTCCTCGGGTTTAAACCACCTCTTCTGCTTAGTTCCATCCTTTTTACCGAGTAGTTAGATCGAGCATTTCTCTTCTTCTCAGTCCTATTCATACAGTCTATTCCCTAAGACGAGCTTGATATCTTAGCAACCGGTGCCACATCATGTTTTGAATGGGGTTTTCCATTCACCACCCTCCTTCATACTTACTTGATGGTACCCGCTCTTTAGATCAATCATGGAGAAGAGTGTTGATGAGGCCCCGGCACTAGGTCAAGCATCACTCTGAGAAGAACACGTGGAGGAACCCGAGGACTAACTTGAGGAAGAGAAGAACTACGAAGCTCCTACCATAGCACTGAGGATTATGAAGAGGAACTTTAAAAGCGTCTACAAGACAAGATTCAATGCATACATACAAGGCGCTCTAAGATGCGAGGAAAGCACCTGAGGGCACCCGAGAGATACCGATAGACCTTAGCGCGAGAACTGTGAGACTAGAAAACTCTTGGGAGCGTCCTTTTTTTGGAAGGCATGAGTTTAGTATCTTCACTATTTCGTTGAAGTGAAGACACCCTTAAGCCGTCAAGGTATTGTACTCTTTTTCTCCACCTCGGGATTTTTCCACATGGTTTACCGAGGGAGTTTTTAATGAGGCAAGATCTCTTGATCCATCACATTCTTTACCATTGTTTATCTTTCTTGGAAATCCCTATAACGAAATAAGGTAAACAAGGGATGTGATCCTATCTACCAAGATGACATTTATCTAATTAAAGTTTTCTTCTCTTTTCCTAAAAACGGATTAAGTATGTTTTGGTGTTAAAAGAGGTCCAACTTAGGTGAATGTTAGAATATTTGGACCAAGTTGTAATTAGTATAAGATCAGACCTAGAGGATATGTGAAAAAGCCTCTAATAACTCGTGTAATAGATTAAACCGCTTTTACACAAAAACTTGAGAAACTTTTTCTCCTTTTTTCTTGAGAGATTCAAGGTTACTCTTCACTCCTCGATTCCTAGCTCAGAGTGGGGTGCGTTGTATCAAGAGATTGTCACTCCTCTTGTGGTTCACGCTTCAACCCACCTTCTATCAATCCCATAGTTAATCCTAGGTCGAGTATCTCCTCGGGTTTAAACCACCTCTTCCGCTTAGTTCCATCCTTTTTACCGAGTAGTTAGATCGAGCATTTCTCTTCTTCTCAGTCCTATTCATACAGTCTATTCCCTAAGACGAGCTTGATATCTTAGCAACCGGTGCCACATCATGTTTTGAACGGGGTTTTCCATTCACCACCCTCCTTCATACTTACTTGATGGTACCCGCTCTTTAGATCAATCTTGGAGAAGAGTGTTGATGAGGCCCCGGCACTAGCTCAAGCATCACTCTGAGAAGAACACGTGGAGGAACCCGAGGACTAACTTGAGGAAGAGAAGAACTACGAAGCTCCTACCATAGCACTGAGGATTATGAAGAGGAACTTCACAAGCGTCTACATGACAAGATTCAATGCATACATACAAGGTGTAGATATCTGCGAGGAAAGCACCTGAGGGCACTCGAGAGATACCGATAGACCTTAGAGCGAGAACAGTGAGACTAGAAAACTCTTGGGAGCGTCCTTTGTTTGGAAGGCATGAGTTTAGTATCTTCACTCTTTCGTTGAAGTGAAGACACCCTTAAGCCGTCAAGGTATTGTACTCTTTTTCTCCACCTCGGGATTTTTCCACATGGTTTACCGAGGGAGTATTTAATGAGGCAAGATATCTTGATGCATCACATTCTTTACCATTGTTTATCTTTCTTGGAAATCTCTATAACGAAATAAGGTAAACAAGGGATGTGATCCTATCTACCAAGATGACATTTATCTAATTAAAGTCTTTTTCTCTTTTCCTAAAAACGGTTTAAGTATATTTTGGTATTATAAGAGGCCCAAATTAGGTGAATGTTAGATTATTTAAACCAAGTTGTAATTCGTATAAGATCAGACCTAGAGGATATGTGAAAAAGCCTCTAAAAACTCGTGTAATGGATTAAACCGCTTTTACACAAAAACTTGAGAAACTTTTTCTCCTTTTTTCTTGAGAGATTCAAGGTTATTCTTCACTCCTCGATTCCTAGCTCAGAGTGGGGTGTGTTGTATCAAGAGATTGTCACTCCTCTTGTGGTTCACGCTTCAACCCACCTTCTATCAATCCCATAGTTAATCCTAGGTCGAGTATCTCCTCGGGTTTAAACCACCTCTTCCGCTTAGTTCCATCATTTTTACCGAGTAGTTAGATCGAGCATTTCTCTTCTTCTCAGTCCTATTCATACAGTCTATTCCCTGAGACGAGCTTGATATCTTAGCAACCGGTGCAACATCATGTTTTGAATGGGGTTTTCCATTCACCACCCTCCTTCATACTTACTTGATGGTACCCGCTCTTTAGATCAATCTTGGAGAAGAGTGTTGATGAGGCCCCGGCACAAGCTCAAGCATCACTCTGAGAAGAACACGTGGAGGAACCCGAGGACTAACTTGAGGAAGAGAAGAACTACGAAGCTCCTACCATAGCACTGAGGATTATGAAGAGGAACTTCACAGGCGTCTACAAGACAAGATTCAATGCATACATACAAGGCGCTCTAAGATGCGAGGAAAGCACCTGAGGGCACCCGTGAGATACCGATAGACCTTAGCGCGATAACAATGAGATTAGAAAACTCTTGGGAGCGTCCTTTTTTTGGAAGGCATGAGTTTAGTATCTTCACTATTTCGTTAAAGTGAAGACACCCTTAAGCCGTCAAGGTATTGTACTGTTTTTCTCCACCTCGGGATTTTTCCACATGGTTTACCGAGGGGGTTTTTAATGAGGCAAGATCTCTTGATGCATCACATTCTTTACCATTGTTTATCTTTCTTGGAAATCCCTATAACGAAATAAGGTAAACAAGGGATGTGATCCTATCTACCAAGATGACATTTATCTAATTAAAGTTTTCTTCTCTTTTCCTAAAAACGGTTTAAGTATGGTTTGGTGTTAAAAGAGGTCCAACTTAGGTGAATGTTAGAATATTTGGACCAAGTTGTAATTAGTATAAGATCAGACCTAGAGGATATGTGAAAAAGCCTCTAATAACTCGTGTAATGGATTAAACCGCTTTTACACAAAAACTTGATAAACTTTTTCTCCTTTTTTCTTGAGAGATTCAAGGTTATTCTTCACTCCTCGATTCCTAGCTCAGAGTGGGGTGCGTTGTATCAAGAGATTGTCACTCCTCTTGTGGTTCACGCTTCAACCCACCTTCTATCAATCCCATAGTTAATCCTAGGTCGAGTATCTCCTCGGGTTTAAACTACCTCTTCCGCTTAGTTCCATCATTTTTACCGAGTAGTTAGATCGAGCATTTCTCTTCTTCTCAGTCCTATTCATACAGTCTATTCCCTGAGACGAGCTTGATATCTTAGCAACCGGTGCAACATCATGTATTGAATGGGGTTTTCCATTCACCACCCTCCTTCATACTTACTTGATGGTACCCGCTCTTTAGATCAATCTTGGAGAAGAGTGTTGATGAGGCCCCGGCACTAGCTCAAGCATCACTCTGAGAAGAACACGTGGAGGAACCCGAGGACTAACTTGAGGAAGAGAAGAACTACGAAGCTCCTACCATAGCACTGAGGATTATGAAGAGGAACTTCACAGGCGTCTACAAGACAAGATTCAATGCATACATACAAGGCGCTCTAAGATGCGAGGAAAGCACCTGAGGGCACCCGTGAGATACCGATAGACCTTAGCGCGATAACAATGAGACTAGAAAACTCTTGGGAGCGTCCTTTTTTTGGAAGGCATGAGTTTAGTATCTTCACTATTTCGTTGAAGTGAAGACACCCTTAAGCCGTCAAGGTA
The DNA here is from genome assembly GCA_963922655.1 of Cardamine chenopodiifolia. Lineage (NCBI taxonomy): Eukaryota > Viridiplantae > Streptophyta > Magnoliopsida > Brassicales > Brassicaceae > Cardamine > Cardamine chenopodiifolia. The sequence continues at coordinate 7,465,272 of OZ000476.1, read as the reverse complement.
TTGTACTGTTTTTCTCCACCTCGGGATTTTTCCACATGGTTTACCGAGGGGGTTTTTAATGAGGCAAGATCTCTTGATGCATCACATTCTTTACCATTGTTTATCTTTCTTGGAAATCCCTATAACGAAATAAGGTAAACAAGGGATGTGATCCTATCTACCAAGATGACATTTATCTAATTAAAGTTTTCTTCTCTTTTCCTAAAAACGGTTTAAGTATGTTTTGGTGTTAAAAGAGGTCCAACTTAGGTGAATGTTAGAATATTTGGACCAAGTTGTAATTAGTATAAGATCAGACCTAGAGGATATGTGAAAAAGCCTCTAATAACTCGTGTAATAGATTAAACCGCTTTTACACAAAAACTTGAGAAACTTTTTCTCCTTTTTTCTTGAGAGATTCAAGGTTACTCTTCACTCCTCGATTCCTAGCTCAGAGTGGGGTGCGTTGTATCAAGAGATTGTCACTCCTCTTGTGGTTCACGCTTCAACCCACCTTCTATCAATCCCATAGTTAATCCTAGGTCGAGTATCTCCTCGGGTTTAAACCACCTCTTCCGCTTAGTTCCATCCTTTTTACCGAGTAGTTAGATCGAGCATTTCTCTTCTTCTCAGTCCTATTCATACAGTCTATTCCCTAAGACGAGCTTGATATCTTAGCAACCGGTGCCACATCATGTTTTGAACGGGGTTTTCCATTCACCACCCTCCTTCATACTTACTTGATGGTACCCGCTCTTTAGATCAATCTTGGAGAAGAGTGTTGATGAGGCCCCGGCACTAGCTCAAGCATCACTCTGAGAAAGAACACGTGGAGGAACCCGAGGACTAACTTGAGGAAGAGAAGAACTACGAAGCTCCTACCATTGCACTGAGGATTATGAAGAGGAACTTCACAAGCGTGTAGATTTTAGAGGATATGAAGATGATTTTAAGGGAGGAAGATTAGAAGATAGGAGTGATGAAGATGATGAATAGAAGTTTATAATTTCGTGTGTAATGTTTCCTTACAATCCCATACACATATATGCACGATTTACATGAATTATTGAGTGAAAAATATCTCACCAACACCTCTACAAGAGTATAGGCGAGCCATGCTTCTCCCAACTGCTCCCACCTACTCCTCTTTGCAACTTGCTCCACTTGTGCTGAGTGAGAAAAAACTGGTCTGCTTCTAACCAATTCAGTTCCTTCTCCACTTCTTGTTTGGTTTCGTTTTAGTTGATCTTAGCTAGTCATTGGTGCTTTATTTCATGTTCACCACCTTCACATCCATATTCTCAACACTCCCCCTCAAGAGAGGCTGGTAGGGGTTCTTTAAGCCGATCTTGCCATGGATGTATTCACATATGCGTGAAGAAGTAGGTTTGGTAAATATATCCGCCAATTGTTCTCTACTCTTCACAAACTTGGGAACCACAACTCCCTCCTGAATTTTGTCTCGGGTGAAATGACAATCCACCTCAATGTGTTTTGTCCTTTCATGAAACACCGGGTTTGAAGCTATGTGTATTGCCGCTTGGTTATCACAATACAAAGTCATTGGTTTGTCTTCTTGAACTCCCAAGTCATGTAGAAGCGCCTTCAGCCATATCATTTCTTTTGTGGCTTCTCTCATTGCTCTATACTCAGCTTCAGCACTAGATAGAGAGATTACCTTTTGTTTTTTGCTTCTCCAAGTGACAAGATTCCCGCCTACGAATGTACAATAACCGGTCGTAGACTTCCTATCTTGTCTGTCCCCAGCCCAATCCGCATCACAAAACGCTTCTACATCTGCTCTTCCATGACACTCTAGCCAAATACCTCTTCCTGGGTTCCCTTTTAGATATCTCAAGATCCTTTCAATCATTCCCCAATGGTGTGTTGTTGGCGCTTGCATGTGTTGACTTACTTTATTCACCGCAAAACAAATATCTGGCCTTGTTATGGTCAAATAGATTAGTTTACCAACTAACCTTTGGTACTGCTTGATGTCAGACCATATCTCCACGTTGCTCTCTTCTTGGTAACCTTCTTCAATAGGAGTCTTAGCCGGTTTACACCCAAGCTTCCCAGTTTCTTTTAGTAAGTCAATCACATACTTCCTTTGCGATATAAACATTCCCTTTTCCTCTCTGCTCATCTCAATTCCTAGGAAGTATTTGAGCTCTCCTAGGTCTTTTATATCAAACGTAGAGTTTAGATCTTCCTTAGTCTGTTTCATCTCCTCACAATCACTTCCCGTAACAATAATGTCATCCACGTAGATAAGCACCACAACTATCCCATTTTTGCTCCTTTTGGTAAAGAGAAAGTGATCCGCTTCAGATTTTACAAACCCTTTCTCCAACAGGCACCGACTTAACCGTTGGTACCAAGCTCTAGGAGATTGTTTCAAGCCATATATAGCCTTCTTTAATCTACACACTTGATCTGAACTTGCTCCATAACCTTGTGGAAGTTCCATAAACACTTCTTCTTCTAAATCCCCTTGTAAGAAAGCGTTTCTCACATCCATTTGCCACAAATTCCATGACAGATTAATGGCAATGGATAGTAGAACCCTCACCGAGTGCAACTTCGCTACTGGAGCAAAAGTTTCAGTATAATCTTCACCATATACTTGTGTATATCCTTTTGCCACTAGTCTAGCTTTATACCTCTCAATTTCACCATTGCTCTTGTATTTGATAGTATACACCCATCTACATCCCACAAGTTTCTTCCCGCTGGGCAATTTTGTCAAGTCCCAAGTATTATTTCTCAACATAGATGCAATCTCTTCCCTCATGGCATCAACCCATAACTTGTCCATGCTTGCTTCCTCATAAGAATTAGGTACTTTTCTATCAATAGTGCTCAGAAATGCCTGATGATCAGCTGGAGTATTAGAAACCGAGTAGTATTCTTCAATAGGATATCTTATGGCTATCTTCTCTTCTTGTGCGGTGTTATGCTTAAGGGACAAGAAGGAGACGCTGTCGCCTATAGGCTCAGGATCTAAGCCTGCCGTACACCCAGTACATCCCTCTCTTGTCCCAAGCACAACATCAGTTCCCATGTGATCTTGATAAGCCATAGCCATCCCATTGTAATACACTCTAGTATTTTTCCAATTTTCAGGTCCGTGTCTTATCCTTTGGCTTCTTCTTAACTGAGGAGCTTGCACTTCTTCCACTTCTTCAGATTCTATCTCCCCCTCACCTCTTGTACTCTCCTCTTCTTCTACCAGTTCTGAGTCTAATGGTAAAGTATCCGGAACTATCGGAAGCTGCTCACTTTCTTCTACTTCTTCTTCACCCCTCTGCTCCTTATCATCACTCTCCCGGCCATCTATGCTTTCCCAAATGCTTCTTAGAACTTGATCTCTTTCTGCATTTGAGTCCATAATCTCATCTAAGTCTTCCCATTTCTTTTTTCCGAAGTAACCATACTCTTCCTCAAATTGCACCTCCCTTGACACATACATTCTATTATTCTCTGGGTTAAGACATTTGTATCCTTTTTGAGTACTTGAGTATCCCACAAACACACACTTAATACTCTTTGGCTCTAACTTATTTCTTTGTGCCTCTGGAACAAGGACATAGCATCTACACCCAAAGACTCTCAAGTGACTGATACTCGGCTTCACACCATTCAAAACTTCAAATGGTGACTTGTAACTCAAGCTTTCAGTGGGTATGCGGTTGATTAAGTAAGCTGCCGCCATCACTGCATCTCCCCACAGATTCTTAGGAACTCCCCTATCAAACATCATGCTCCTAGCCACTTCTAACAAATGTCTATTCTTCCTCTCTGCTATCCCATTTTGTTGAGGTGTATAGGCGCAAGTTGTCTGATGTACTATCCCTTTCTCATTCACAAACTCCCTAAACTGTATGCTCATGTATTCTCCACCATTATCACTTCTTAGTATCTTAATCTTGGTATCATACTGATTGAGCACATAGTTATAGAAGTTCTGAAATGATTCAAGCACTTGATCCTTAGAGCGCATCAATGTTACCCATGTATACTTTGATTTTTGATCGATGAAGGAAACAAAGTACTTATATTGATCTCTTGAAGTACACGGAGCAGACCATACATCAGAGTGTATTAACTCAAAAGACTTCTTATACATAGTAGTAGATTCTGGAAACACTTTCCTACAATGCTTCCCCAAAATACATGCTTCACACGCCTCCTTGGGTACTGAATGGTTGGGCAAGACCATGCTGAGCACCTTGTGACTTGGGTGACCAAGGCGAGAATGCCATAAAGGGCTTGATCCAACCGAACTGACCGCAAGTGCTTTCAACTCTTTATCCTTTTTATTCAATATGTACAGACCATCTTTCACACCCCCTGATCCGATCGCATCTTTGGTTTCATTATCCTGAAACTCAACACCATTAACTCCAAAAACAACTTTACAATTCAAGTCCTTAGTTGCCTTATGAACCGATAGCAAATTCGAAGTAAATTCTGGGATATATAGGGCTTTAGTTCTCTTCCCAAACACCTCTAAGTCCCCAACCCCCTCTATTGGAACTTCTTTCCCGTTTGCTATCCTAACACTACCCTTATGCGGTTCTACATTCTCCAGCAACTTAGCATCACAAATCATATTATGACTTGCTCCAGAATCTATTATCACGTTTCTCTTAGCCTTAGAGGTAAAGAAACCCTTACCAGATTCCGCTAGCTTTGAGATACTCTTGATGAGGCCCTCCAAATCGCTCTTCCTCACCAATTGGTCTCCTTCCATGCTAGTTACACCCGCAAAGTTCCTAGAGCCTTGACTGCTTCCCTGGCCATTTCCTCTTAGCCGGGCTGGTTTCAAGTGCGGGTAAAGTGTCCAGCACTTCTCCTTAGTGTGCCCTTTCATCCTACAATGGCTACACTCAACAGCTCTCCTTTCTCCATGCCCAAAACTTCTTTGCACCACATGCGCCATCTCACTAGCGGGTTTAAACAACACTCTAGCACCTTCCTCTTTCTGAACTTGTTGACACACTTCATTTAATGTTGGAAGCTTGTCAAATCGAAGGATATGCTGAATGAGTCCCTTGTAAGAGTCATCAAGTGTGAGTAAGAGACCAAACACTTGATCTTGCTCTCTCCTCTCATTCAACTCCTTTGGGTCGTTTGTTGTAGGTCTAAGCATTTCCAGCTCTGCCCACAACCCTCTAAACTCCCCAAACAAGTCCTTGAACGCCTTCCCATTCTGCTGAAGGTCATTCAATGCCTTCTTCACCTCAAAGATCCTTGAAATGTTTGAGATGTCTCCATAAACTCCCTTGAGCGTCTCCCACAGCTCCTTGGAGTTCTCACAGTATGAATAGGCCGCCAGAATAGATGGCTCAAGGGAGCTTTGAAGTGCAGCCAAGACTTGAGCATCTTCTTGCTCCCGCTTCCTCTCCATCATACTGCCCTCTTCAGCCCTTCCTTCTTCAGCATTTCCCACCAAGCTATCAACATACTCCCACAGCCCTCTTCCTCTTAGGACTGTCTTTGTGGTCCTTGACCACAAAATATAGTTATTCCCCTTGAGAATAACTGGTAGAACCATATTCTTGGAGCTTTCCATGACTTGAAATTTTTGGTGAATAGTACACACGAAACAGAAAAAAAAACAGAGTGATTTGAAATGTTTGAGAGATATGAATGAGTTTAAGATCTTGTTTAGGACCTTAAGTGCTCTGATACCATGTAGATTTTAGAGGATATGAAGATGATTTTAAGGGAGGAAGATTAGAAGATAGGAGTGATGAAGATGATGAATAGAAGTTTATAATTTCGTGTGTAATGTTTCCTTACAATCCCATACACATATATGCACGATTTACATGAATTATTGAGTGAAAAATATCTCACCAACACCTCTACAAGAGTATAGGCGAGCCATGCTTCTCCCAACTGCTCCCACCTACTCCTCTTTGCAACTTGCTCCACTTGTGCTGAGTGAGAAAAAACTGGTCTGCTTCTAACCAATTCAGTTCCTTCTCCACTTCTTGTTTGGTTTCGTTTTAGTTGATCTTAGCTAGTCATTGGTGCTTTATTTCATGTTCACCACCTTCACATCCATATTCTCAACAAAGCGTCTACAGGACAAGATTCAATACATACATACAAGGTGTTGATATCTGCGAGGAAAGCACCTGAGGGCACTCGAGAGATACCGATAGACCTTAGAGCGAGAACAGTGAGACTAGAAAACTCTTGGGAGCGTCCTTTGTTTGGAAGGCATGAGTTTAGTATCTTCACTCTTTCGTTGAAGTGAAGACACCCTTAAGCCGTCAAGGTATTGTACTCTTTTTCTCCACCTCGGGATTTTTCCACATGGTTTACCGAGGGGGTTTTTAATGAGGCAGGATATCTTGATGCATCACATTCTTTACCATTGTTTATCTTTCTTGGAAATCCCTATAACGAAATAAGGTAAACAAGGGATGTGATCCTATCTACCAAGATGACATTTATCTAATTAAAGTTTTCTTCTCTTTTCCTAAAAACGGTTTAAGTATGTTTTGGTGTTTAAAGAGGTCCAACTTAGGTGAATGTTAGAATATTTGGACCAAGTTGTAATTAGTATAAGATCAGACCTAGAGGATATGTGAAAAAGCCTCTAAAAACTCGTGTAATGGATTAAACCGCTTTTACACAAAAACTTGAGAAACTTTTTCTCCTTTTTTCTTGAGAGATTCAAGGTTATTCTTCACTCCTCGATTCCTAGCTCAGAGTGGGGTGTGTTGTATCAAGAGATTGTCACTCCTCTTGTGGTTCACGCTTCAACCCACCTTCTATCAATCCCATAGTTAATCCTGGGTCGAGTATCTCCTCGGGTTTAAACCACCTCTTCCGCTTAGTTCCATCCTTTTTACCAAGTAGTTAGATCGAGCATTTCTCTTCTTCTCAGTCCTATTCATACAGTCTATTCCCTAAGACGAGCTTGATATCTTAGCAACCGGTGCCACATCATGTTTTGAATGGGGTTTTCCATTCACCACCCTCCTTCATACTTACTTGATGGTACCCGCTCTTTAGATCAATCTTGGAGAAGAGTGTTGATGAGGCCCCGGCACTAGCTCAAGCATCACTCTGAGAAGAACACGTGGAGGAACCCGAGGACTAACTTGAGGAAGAGAAGAACTACGAAGCTCCTACCATAGCACTGAGGATTATGAAGAGGAACTTCACAGGCGTCTACAAGACAAGATTCAATGCATACATACAAGGCGCTCTAAGATGCGAGGAAAGCACCTGAGGGCACCCGTGAGATACCGATAGACCTTAGCGCGATAACAATGAGACTAGAAAACTCTTGGGAGCGTCCTTTTTTTGGAAGGCATGAGTTTAGTATCTTCACTATTTCCTTGAAGTGAAGACACCCTTAAGCCGTCAAGGTATTGTACTCTTTTTCTCCACCTCGGGATTTTTCCACATGGTTTACCGAGGGAGTTTTTAATGAGGCAAGATCTCTTGATGCATCACATTCTTTACCATTGTTTATCTTTCTTGGAAATCCCTATAACGAAATAAGGTAAACAAGGGATGTGATCCTATCTACCAAGATGACATTTATCTAATTAAAGTTTTCTTCTCTTTTCCTAAAAACGGTTTAAGTATGTTTTGGTGTTAAAAGAGGTCCAACTTAGGTGAATGTTAGAATATTTGGACCAAGTTGTAATTAGTATAAGATCAGACCTAGAGGATATGTGAAAAAGCCTCTAATAACTCGTGTAATAGATTAAACCGCTTTTACACAAAAACTTGAGAAACTTTTTCTCCTTTTTTCTTGAGAGATTCAAGGTTACTCTTCACTCCTCGATTCCTAGCTCAGAGTGGGCTGCGTTGTATCAAGAGATTGTCACTCCTCTTGTGGTTCACGCTTCAACCCACCTTCTATCAATCCCATAGTTAATCCTAGGTCAAGTATCTCCTCGGGTTTAAACCACCTCTTCCGCTTAGTTCCATCCTTTTTACCGAGTAGTTAGATCGAGCATTTCTCTTCTTCTCAGTCCTATTCATACAGTCTATTCCCTAAGACGAGCTTGATATCTTAGCAACCGGTGCCACATCATGTTTTGAACGGGGTTTTCCATTCACCACCCTCCTTCATACTTACTTGATGGTACCCGCTCTTTAGATCAATCTTGGAGAAGAGTGTTGATGAGGCCCCGGCACTAGCTCAAGCATCACTATGAGAAAGAACACGTGGAGGAACCCGAGGACTAACTTGAGGAAGAGAAGAACTACGAAGCTCCTACCATAGCACTGAGGATTATGAAGAGGAACTTCACAAGCGTCTACAGGACAAGATTCAATGCATACATACAAGGTGTTGATATCTGCGAGGAAAGCACCTGAGGGCACTCGAGAGATACCGATAGACCTTAGAGCGAGAACAGTGAGACTAGAAAACTCTTGGGAGCGTCCTTTGTTTGGAAGGCATGAGTTTAGTATCTTCACTCTTTCGTTGAAGTGAAGACACCCTTAAGCCGTCAAGGTATTGTACTCTTTTTCTCCATCTCGGGATTTTTCCACATGGTTTACCGAGGGGGTTTTTAATGAGGCAAGATATCTTGATGCATCACATTCTTTACCATTGTTTATCTTTCTTGGAAATCTCTATAACGAAATAAGGTAAACAAGGGATGTGATCCTATCTACCAAGATGACATTTATCTAATTAAAGTTTTCTTCTCTTTTCCTAAAAACGGTTTCAGTATGTTTTTGTGTTAAAAGAGGTCCAACTTAGGTGAATGTTAGAATATTTGGACCAAGTTGTAATTAGTATAAGATCAGACTTAGAGGATATGTGAAAAAGCCTCTAAAAACTCGTGTAATGGATTAAACCGTTTTTACACAAAAACTTGAGAAACTTTTTCTCCTTTCTTCTTGAGAGATTCAAGGTTATTCTTCACTCCTCGATTCCTAGCTCAGAGTGGGGTGCGTTGTATCAAGAGATTGTCACTCCTCTTGTGGTTCACGCTTCAACCCACCTTCTATCAATCCCATAGTTAATCCTGGGTCTAGTATCTCCTCGGGTTTAAACCACCTCTTCCGCTTAGTTCCATCCTTTTTACCGAGTAGTTAGATCAAGCATTTCTCTTCTTCTCAGTCCTATTCATACAGTCTATTCCCTAAGACGAGCTTGATATCTTAGCAACCGGTGCCACATCATGTTTTGAATGGGGTTTTCCATTCACCACCCTCCTTCATACTTACTTGATGGTACCCGCTCTTTAGATCAATCTTGGAGAAGAGTGTTGATGAGGCCCCGGCACTAGCTCAAGCATCACTCTGAGAAGAACACGTGGAGGAACCCGAGGACTAACTTGAGGAAGAGAAGAACTACGAAGCTCCTACCATAGCACTGAGGATTATGAAGAGGAACTTCACAGGCGTCTACAAGACAAGATTCAATGCATACATACAAGGCGCTCTAAGATGCGAGGAAAGCACCTGAGGGCACCCGTGAGATACCGATAGACCTTAGCGCGATAACAATGAGACTAGAAAACTCTTGGGAGCGTCCTTTTTTTGGAAGGCATGAGTTTAGTATCTTCACTATTTCCTTGAAGTGTAGACACCCTTAAGCCGTCAAGGTATTGTACTCTTTTTGTCCACCTCGGGATTTTTCCACATGGTTTACCGAGGGGGTTTTTAATGAGGCAAGATCTCCTGATGCATCACATTCTTTACCATTGTTTATCTTTCTTGGAAATCCCTATAACGAAATAAGGTAAACAAGGGATGTGATCCTATCTACCAAGATGACATTTATCTAATTAAAGTTTTCTTCTCTTTTCCTAAAAACGGTTTAAGTATGTTTTGGTGTTAAAAGAGGTCCAACTTAGGTGAATGTTAGAATATTTGGACCAAGTTGTAATTAGTATAAGATCAGACCTAGAGGATATGTGAAAAAGCCTCTAATAACTCGTGTAATAGATTAAACCGCTTTTACACAAAAACTTGAGAAACTTTTTCTCCTTTTTTCTTGAGAGATTCAAGGTTACTCTTCACTCCTCGATTCCTAGCTCAGAGTGGGGTGCGTTGTATCAAGAGATTGTCACTCCTCTTGTGGTTCACGCTTCAACCCACCTTCTATCAATCCCATAGTTAATCCTAGGTCGAGTATCTCCTCGGGTTTAAACCACCTCTTCCGCTTAGTTCCATCCTTTTTACCGAGTAGTTAGATCGAGCATTTCTCTTCTTCTCAGTCCTATTCATACAGTCTATTCCCTAAGACGAGCTTGATATCTTAGCAACCGGTGCCACATCATGTTTTGAACGGGGTTTTCCATTCACCACCCTCCTTCATACTTACTTGATGGTACCCGCTCTTTAGATCAATCTTGGAGAAGAGTGTTGATGAGGCCCCGGCACTAGCTCAAGCATCACTCTGAGAAAGAACACGTGGAGGAACCCGAGGACTAACTTGAGGAAGAGAAGAACTACGAAGCTCCTACCATAGCACTGAGGATTATGAAGAGGAACTTCACAAGCGTCTACAGGACAAGATTCAATGCATACATACAAGGTGTTGATATCTGCGAGGAAAGCACCTGAGGGCACTCGAGAGATACTGATAGACCTTAGAGCGAGAACAGTGAGACTAGAAAACTCTTGGGAGCGTCCTTTGTTTGGAAGGCATGAGTTTAGTATCTTCACTCTTTCGTTGAAGTGAAGACACCCTTAAGCCGTCAAGGTATTGTACTCTTTTTCTCCACCTCGGGATTTTTCCACATGGTTTACCGAGGGGGTTTTTAATGAGGCAAGATATCTTGATGCATCACATTCTTTACCATTGTTTATCTTTCTTGGAAATCTCTATAACGAAATAAGGTAAACAAGGGATGTGATCCTATCTACCAAGATGACATTTATCTAATTAAAGTTTTCTTCTCTTTTCCTAAAAACGGTTTCAGTATGTTTTTGTGTTAAAAGAGGTCCAACTTAGGTGAATGTTAGAATATTTGGACCAAGTTGTAATTAGTATAAGATCAGACTTAGAGGATATGTGAAAAAGTCTCTAAAAACTCGTGTAATGGATTAAACCGTTTTTACACAAAAACTTGAGAAACTTTTTCTCCTTTCTTCTTGAGAGATTCAAGGTTATTCTTCACTCCTCGATTCCTAGCTCAGAGTGGGGTGCGTTGTATCAAGAGATTGTCACTCCTCTTGTGGTTCACGCTTCAACCCACCTTCTATCAATCCCATAGTTAATCCTGGGTCGAGTATCTCCTCGGGTTTAAACCACCTCTTCCGCTTAGTTCCATCCTTTTTACCGAGTAGTTAGATCGAGCATTTCTCTTCTTCTCAGTCCTATTCATACAGTCTATTCCCTAAGACGAGCTTGATATCTTAGCAACCGGTGCCACATCATGTTTTGAATGGGGTTTTCCATTCACCACCCTCCTTCATACTTACTTGATGGTACCCGCTCTTTAGATCAATCTTGGAGAAGAGTGTTGATGAGGCCCCGGCACTAGCTCAAGCATCACTCTGAGAAGAACACGTGGAGGAACCCGAGGACTAACTTGAGGAAGAGAAGAACTACGAAGCTCCTACCATAGCACTGAGGATTATGAAGAGGAACTTCACAGGCGTCTACAAGACAAGATTCAATGCATACATACAAGGCGCTCTAAGATGCGAGGAAAGCACCTGAGGGCACCCGTGAGATACCGATAGACCTTAGCGCGATAACAATGAGACTAGAATACTCTTGGGAGCGTCCATTTTTTGGAAGGCATGAGTTTAGTATCTTCACTATTTCCTTGAAGTGAAGACACCCTTAAGCCGTCAAGGTATTGTACTCTTTTTCTCCACCTCGGGATTTTTCCACATGGTTTACCGAGGGGGTTTTTAATGAGGCAAGATCTCTTGATGCATCACATTCTTTACCATTGTTTATCTTTCTTGGAAATCCCTATAACGAAATAAGGTAAACAAGGGATGTGATCCTATCTACCAAGATGACATTTATCTAATTAAAGTTTTCTTCTCTTTTCCTAAAAACGGTTTAAGTATGTTTTGGTGTTAAAAGAGGTCCAACTTAGGTGAATGTTAGAATATTTGGACCAAGTTGTAATTAGTATAAGATCAGACCTAGAGGATATGTGAAAAAGCCTCTAATAACTCGTGTAATAGATTAAACCGCTTTTACACAAAAACTTGAGAAACTTTTTCTCCTTTTTTCTTGAGAGATTCAAGGTTACTCTTCACTCCTCGATTCCTAGCTCAGAGTGGGGTGCGTTGTATCAAGAGATTGTCAATCCTCTTGTGGTTCACGCTTCAACCCACCTTCTATCAATCCCATAGTTAATCCTAGGTCGAGTATCTCCTCGGGTTTAAACCACCTCTTCCGCTTAGTTCCATCCTTTTTACCGAGTAGTTAGATCGAGCATTTCTCTTCTTCTCAGTCCTATTCATACAGTCTATTCCCTAAGACGAGCTTGATATCTTAGCAACCGGTGCCACATCATGTTTTGAACGGGGTTTTCCATTCACCACCCTCCTTCATACTTACTTGATGGTACCCGCTCTTTAGATCAATCTTGGAGAAGAGTGTTGATGAGGCCCCGGCACTAGCTCAAGCATCACTATGAGAAAGAACACGTGGAGGAACCCGAGGACTAACTTGAGGAAGAGAAGAACTACGAAGCTCCTACCATAGCACTGAGGATTATGAAGAGGAACTTCACAGGCGTCTACAAGACAAGATTCAATGCATACATACAAGGCGCTCTAAGATGCGAGGAAAGCACCTGAGGGCACCCGTGAGATACCGATAGACCTTAGCGCGATAACAATGAGACTAGAATACTCTTGGGAGCGTCCATTTTTTGGAAGGCATGAGTTTAGTATCTTCACTATTTCCTTGAAGTGAAGACACCCTTAAGCCGTCAAGGTATTGTACTCTTTTTCTCCACCTCGGGATTTTTCCACATGGTTTACCGAGGGGGTTTTTAATGAGGCAAGATCTCTTGATGCATCACATTCTTTACCATTGTTTATCTTTCTTGGAAATCCCTATAACGAAATAAGGTAAACAAGGGATGTGATCCTATCTACCAAGATGACATTTATCTAATTAAAGTTTTCTTCTCTTTTCCTAAAAACGGTTTAAGTATGTTTTGGTGTTAAAAGAGGTCCAACTTAGGTGAATGTTAGAATATTTGGACCAAGTTGTAATTAGTATAAGATCAGACCTAGAGGATATGTGAAAAAGCCTCTAATAACTCGTGTAATAGATTAAACCGCTTTTACACAAAAACTTGAGAAACTTTTTCTCCTTTTTTCTTGAGAGATTCAAGGTTACTCTTCACTCCTCGATTCCTAGCTCAGAGTGGGGTGCGTTGTATCAAGAGATTGTCAATCCTCTTGTGGTTCACGCTTCAACCCACCTTCTATCAATCCCATAGTTAATCCTAGGTCGAGTATCTCCTCGGGTTTAAACCACCTCTTCCGCTTAGTTCCATCCTTTTTACCAAGTAGTTAGATCGAGCATTTCTCTTCTTCTCAGTCCTATTCATACAGTCTATTCCCTAAGACGAGCTTGATATCTTAGCAACCGGTGCCACATCATGTTTTGAACGGGGTTTTCCATTCACCACCCTCCTTCATACTTACTTGATGGTACCCGCTCTTTAGATCAATCTTGGAGAAGAGTGTTGATGAGGCCCCGGCACTAGCTCAAGCATCACTATGAGAAAGAACACGTGGAGGAACCCGAGGACTAACTTGAGGAAGAGAAGAACTACGAAGCTCCTACCATAGCACTGAGGATTATGAAGAGGAACTTCACAGGCGTCTACAAGACAAGATTCAATGCATACATACAAGGCGCTCTAAGATGCGAGGAAAGCACCTGAGGGCACCCGTGAGATACCGATAGACCTTAGCGCGATAACAATGAGACTAGAAAACTCTTGGGAGCGTCCTTTTTTTGGAAGGCATGAGTTTAGTATCTTCACTATTTCCTTGAAGTGTAGACACCCTTAAGCCGTCAAGGTATTGTACTCTTTTTGTCCACCTCGGGATTTTTCCACATGGTTTACCGAGGGGGTTTTTAATGAGGCAAGATCTCCTGATGCATCACATTCTTTACCATTGTTTATCTTTCTTGGAAATCCCTATAACGAAATAAGGTAAACAAGGGATGTGATCCTATCTACCAAGATGACATTTATCTAATTAAAGTTTTCTTCTCTTTTCCTAAAAACGGTTTAAGTATGTTTTGGTGTTAAAAGAGGTCCAACTTAGGTGAATGTTAGAATATTTGGACCAAGTTGTAATTAGTATAAGATCAGACCTAGAGGATATGTGAAAAAGCCTCTAATAACTCGTGTAATAGATTAAACCGCTTTTACACAAAAACTTGAGAAACTTTTTCTCCTTTTTTCTTGAGAGATTCAAGGTTACTCTTCACTCCTCGATTCCTAGCTCAGAGTGGGGTGCGTTGTATCAAGAGATTGTCACTCCTCTTGTGGTTCACGCTTCAACCCACCTTCTATCAATCCCATAGTTAATCCTAGGTCGAGTATCTCCTCGGGTTTAAACCACCTCTTCCGCTTAGTTCCATCCTTTTTACCGAGTAGTTAGATCGAGCATTTCTCTTCTTCTCAGTCCTATTCATACAGTCTATTCCCTAAGACGAGCTTGATATCTTAGCAACCGGTGCCACATCATGTTTTGAACGGGGTTTTCCATTCACCACCCTCCTTCATACTTACTTGATGGTACCCGCTCTTTAGATCAATCTTGGAGAAGAGTGTTGATGAGGCCCCGGCACTAGCTCAAGCATCACTCTGAGAAAGAACACGTGGAGGAACCCGAGGACTAACTTGAGGAAGAGAAGAACTACGAAGCTCCTACCATAGCACTGAGGATTATGAAGAGGAACTTCACAAGCGTCTACAGGACAAGATTCAATGCATACATACAAGGTGTTGATATCTGCGAGGAAAGCACCTGAGGGCACTCGAGAGATACTGATAGACCTTAGAGCGAGAACAGTGAGACTAGAAAACTCTTGGGAGCGTCCTTTGTTTGGAAGGCATGAGTTTAGTATCTTCACTCTTTCGTTGAAGTGAAGACACCCTTAAGCCGTCAAGGTATTGTACTCTTTTTCTCCACCTCGGGATTTTTCCACATGGTTTACCGAGGGGGTTTTTAATGAGGCAAGATATCTTGATGCATCACATTCTTTACCATTGTTTATCTTTCTTGGAAATCTCTATAACGAAATAAGGTAAACAAGGGATGTGATCCTATCTACCAAGATGACATTTATCTAATTAAAGTTTTCTTCTCTTTTCCTAAAAACGGTTTCAGTATGTTTTTGTGTTAAAAGAGGTCCAACTTAGGTGAATGTTAGAATATTTGGACCAAGTTGTAATTAGTATAAGATCAGACTTAGAGGATATGTGAAAAAGTCTCTAAAAACTCGTGTAATGGATTAAACCGTTTTTACACAAAAACTTGAGAAACTTTTTCTCCTTTCTTCTTGAGAGATTCAAGGTTATTCTTCACTCCTCGATTCCTAGCTCAGAGTGGGGTGCGTTGTATCAAGAGATTGTCACTCCTCTTGTGGTTCACGCTTCAACCCACCTTCTATCAATCCCATAGTTAATCCTGGGTCGAGTATCTCCTCGGGTTTAAACCACCTCTTCCGCTTAGTTCCATCCTTTTTACCGAGTAGTTAGATCGAGCATTTCTCTTCTTCTCAGTCCTATTCATACAGTCTATTCCCTAAGACGAGCTTGATATCTTAGCAACCGGTGCCACATCATGTTTTGAATGGGGTTTTCCATTCACCACCCTCCTTCATACTTACTTGATGGTACCCGCTCTTTAGATCAATCTTGGAGAAGAGTGTTGATGAGGCCCCGGCACTAGCTCAAGCATCACTCTGAGAAGAACACGTGGAGGAACCCGAGGACTAACTTGAGGAAGAGAAGAACTACGAAGCTCCTACCATAGCACTGAGGATTATGAAGAGGAACTTCACAGGCGTCTACAAGACAAGATTCAATGCATACATACAAGGCGCTCTAAGATGCGAGGAAAGCACCTGAGGGCACCCGTGAGATACCGATAGACCTTAGCGCGATAACAATGAGACTAGAATACTCTTGGGAGCGTCCATTTTTTGGAAGGCATGAGTTTAGTATCTTCACTATTTCCTTGAAGTGAAGACACCCTTAAGCCGTCAAGGTATTGTACTCTTTTTCTCCACCTCGGGATTTTTCCACATGGTTTACCGAGGGGGTTTTTAATGAGGCAAGATCTCTTGATGCATCACATTCTTTACCATTGTTTATCTTTCTTGGAAATCCCTATAACGAAATAAGGTAAACAAGGGATGTGATCCTATCTACCAAGATGACATTTATCTAATTAAAGTTTTCTTCTCTTTTCCTAAAAACGGTTTAAGTATGTTTTGGTGTTAAAAGAGGTCCAACTTAGGTGAATGTTAGAATATTTGGACCAAGTTGTAATTAGTATAAGATCAGACCTAGAGGATATGTGAAAAAGCCTCTAATAACTCGTGTAATAGATTAAACCGCTTTTACACAAAAACTTGAGAAACTTTTTCTCCTTTTTTCTTGAGAGATTCAAGGTTACTCTTCACTCCTCGATTCCTAGCTCAGAGTGGGGTGCGTTGTATCAAGAGATTGTCAATCCTCTTGTGGTTCACGCTTCAACCCACCTTCTATCAATCCCATAGTTAATCCTAGGTCGAGTATCTCCTCGGGTTTAAACCACCTCTTCCGCTTAGTTCCATCCTTTTTACCGAGTAGTTAGATCGAGCATTTCTCTTCTTCTCAGTCCTATTCATACAGTCTATTCCCTAAGACGAGCTTGATATCTTAGCAACCGGTGCCACATCATGTTTTGAACGGGGTTTTCCATTCACCACCCTCCTTCATACTTACTTGATGGTACCCGCTCTTTAGATCAATCTTGGAGAAGAGTGTTGATGAGGCCCCGGCACTAGCTCAAGCATCACTATGAGAAAGAACACGTGGAGGAACCCGAGGACTAACTTGAGGAAGAGAAGAACTACGAAGCTCCTACCATAGCACTGAGGATTATGAAGAGGAACTTCACAGGCGTCTACAAGACAAGATTCAATGCATACATACAAGGCGCTCTAAGATGCGAGGAAAGCACCTGAGGGCACCCGTGAGATACCGATAGACCTTAGCGCGATAACAATGAGACTAGAATACTCTTGGGAGCGTCCATTTTTTGGAAGGCATGAGTTTAGTATCTTCACTATTTCCTTGAAGTGAAGACACCCTTAAGCCGTCAAGGTATTGTACTCTTTTTCTCCACCTCGGGATTTTTCCACATGGTTTACCGAGGGGGTTTTTAATGAGGCAAGATCTCTTGATGCATCACATTCTTTACCATTGTTTATCTTTCTTGGAAATCCCTATAACGAAATAAGGTAAACAAGGGATGTGATCCTATCTACCAAGATGACATTTATCTAATTAAAGTTTTCTTCTCTTTTCCTAAAAACGGTTTCAGTATGTTTTGGTGTTAAAACAGGTCCAACTTAGGTGAATGTTAGAATATTTGGACCAAGTTGTAATTAGTATAAGATCAGACCTAGAGGATATGTGAAAAAGCCTCTAATAACTCGTGTAATAGATTAAACCGCTTTTACACAAAAACTTGAGAAACTTTTTCTCCTTTTTTCTTGAGAGATTCAAGGTTACTCTTCACTCCTCGATTCCTAGCTCAGAGTGGGGTGCGTTGTATCAAGAGATTGTCAATCCTCTTGTGGTTCACGCTTCAACCCACCTTCTATCAATCCCATAGTTAATCCTAGGTCGAGTATCTCCTCGGGTTTAAACCACCTCTTCCGCTTAGTTCCATCCTTTTTACCGAGTAGTTAGATCGAGCATTTCTCTTCTTCTCAGTCCTATTCATACAGTCTATTCCCTAAGACGAGCTTGATATCTTAGCAACCGGTGCCACATCATGTTTTGAACGGGGTTTTCCATTCACCACCCTCCTTCATACTTACTTGATGGTACCCGCTCTTTAGATCAATCTTGGAGAAGAGTGTTGATGAGGCCCCGGCACTAGCTCAAGCATCACTATGAGAAAGAACACGTGGAGGAACCCGAGGACTAACTTGAGGAAGAGAAGAACTACGAAGCTCCTACCATAGCACTGAGGATTATGAAGAGGAACTTCACAGGCGTCTACAAGACAAGATTCAATGCATACATACAAGGCGCTCTAAGATGCGAGGAAAGCACCTGAGGGCACCCGTGAGATACCGATAGACCTTAGCGCGATAACAATGAGACTAGAAAACTCTTGGGAGCGTCCTTTGTTTGGAAGGCATGAGTTTAGTATCTTCACTCTTTCGTTGAAGTGAAGACACCCTTAAGCCGTCAAGGTATTGTACTCTTTTTCTCCACCTCGGGATTTTTCCACATGGTTTACCGAGGGGGTTTTTAATGAGGCAGGATATCTTGATGCATCAAATTCTTTACCATTGTTTATCTTTCTTGGAAATCCCTATAACGAAATAAGGTAAACAAGGGATGTGATCCTATCTACCAAGATGACATTTATGTTGAATAATGAGAGAATACATTAGCTTAAGACCCAAAGAAGAGAAGAGGCCTTATTCAACATATGCAAGCCCATTAAGAAGTCTTCTAGAAGGGTGAAGACTTTGGGTGCACAAGTGGGTGTCTCGGGAAGTGTGAAAAGGAAGGAGATGTGTTTGAATTTCAAATAAGAGATTGGAGGGAAATTGAATGTTGTGAAACCCTTCTTCACCTCCTAATTTCGTGGCTCTCCTCTATATATACATGTTGTACACCCTTTGTAACACTCACTCAATTCTAATGGAAACTTCTCTTTATCTCTCATTCTATTGTTTCTCTTTCAAGCACTCTCAAACTCTCTAATTTTCTATTCCGCAAATTCAACATGGTATCAGAGCAAGGTTCTTAACTAAATCAAGCTCTTGTTATCCCATTTTCAAATCTCTTCCTTTAAAATTCTAGGAATACTCTTTGTCAATCCTTTTTCACTCTGAGACTTAGTCCTCAAAGTCATTGACTCTTGAGTTGTGATAAGGCTGAAAAAGTGTATTTCTTGAAGGTTCTCTAAAATTTTCTTTTTCACTCTAAAATTCTGGGAATACTCTTTGTCAATCCTTTTTCACTCTGAGACTTAGTCCTCAAAGTCATTGACTCTTGAGTTGTGAAAAGGCTGGAAAAGTGTATTTCTTGAAGCTTCTCTAATATTTTCTTGAGAAAATCTCTTAATCCTCTGGTTAATAGAATTATCCGGTGAATAAATCTTGAAACACCATGGAAAATTCTAAACCAATTGTTATTCCAGTCATCTTGAAGGGTGTCAACTATTTGCTGTGGTCAAGAATGATAAGAACAGCCCTATGTGGTCGTGGGCTTTGGAGCCATGTCTTGAAAGGCCAAGATCCAAAAGATGGAGAAGAAGCCATCGGTAATTATGAAGATAAGTGGTTCCAAGAGGACCAAATGGTGCTCGGAATAATCCAGAACTCTCTTGAAGCATCCATCCTTGAAGCCTACTCCTACTGTGAAAATGCAAAGGAATTGTGGGATACTCTTCAAACCGTGTATGGGAATACTTCAAACTTGAGCAGAATCTATGAAGTCAAGAAGGCTATCAATGATCTAAGCCAAGAAGATTTGGAGTTTACAAAGCACTTTGGCAAATTCAGATCATTGTGGGCTGAACTAGAAATGTTAAGGCCAAGCACGATTGATCCTTTGGTGTTAAATGAGAGGCGCGAACAAGACAAGGTCTTTGGTCTGCTATTGACCTTAAATCCAACTTACAAGGATCTCATTAAGCACCTCCTTAGGGCAGACAATCTCCCCAACCTAGATGAAGTGTGCTCCAAGATACAAAAGGAGCAAGGATCTCATGGTCTATTTGGGGGAAAGGGCGAGCTGGTTATGGCTAACAAAGTAGAGCTGGGAGACGCCAACAAAGGATTTTACAAACCGTTGGGATCAAACCAGAACAAGAAAGTGGGATCAAATGCAATTTGTGAGCATTGCAAGAAAGAGGGGCACACAAAGGAAAAATGCTGGAAGCTCCATCCTCATCTAAAACCAAGCTGGTGGAAGGAACCAAGAGCTAATGTCTCCCAAGAAGTGGCTGGGAATCAGGCTGGGACATCCAAGAGGGCTGAAGAAGGAGAAATGAGAGCTTTGGTGCCATATCAACAAGAATCTGAATTTGTGAGGAAATCAGATTTGGAAGCTCTCATCAAAGCCTTGAAAGAGGCTGGTAGGTCTGGTATGGTTTCTGGAAACTCTCTTCATGCTCAAAACATTTCAAAGCCTTTGATTGTAGATTCTGGTGCATCACATCATATGATAAGTGATGCACATCTAATGAATAACATAAAACCGGCTGTAGGTAATGTCATTATAGCAAATGGAGATAGTATTCCAATTGATGGAGTAGGAAATCTTAGGTTATTTGGAAAAGATTCAAATGCTTTCTACATGCCTAAGTTTACTTCAAATTTGTTATCCGTAAAGAAAGTTACATCTGATTTGAATTGTTATGCTATATTTGGTCCTAATGATGTACACTTTCAGGATATTGAGACCATGAATCTACTCGGAAAAGGAGTAGCAAAGGAGGAGATGTATGTTCTTGAAAATAACAAGCCGGACTCCAATTTATTTTGTAGTTTTAGTCTGAATGTTTCTAATGTTAGTAGTTCAATTTGGCATGCAAGGCTAGGTCATCCGCACTCTAGAGCATTAGAACTATTGTTGCCTAGGATTTCTTTCAAAAATGATGAATGTGAAGCTTGTATACTTGGTAAACATTGCAAATCTGTGTTTTCCAAGTCTCCAACTATCTATGAAAAGTGTTTTGATTTAATTCATTCTGATGTTTGGACCTCACCATGTGAATCTAGAGAACATCATAAATACTTTGTCACATTTATAGATGAAAAATCAAAATATACATGGCTAACACTTCTTCCATCCAAAGATAGAGTTCTAGAAGCATTTAGAAATTTTCAAGCATATGTGACTAACCATTATAATGCCAAGATTAAAATTTTTAGATCAGATAATGGTGGAGAGTACACAAGCCATGCCTTCAAACAACACTTAGCAAACCATGGGATAGTCCATCAAACCAGCTGCCCATACACTCCTCAGCAAAATGGAGTTGCTGAAAGAAAGAATAGGCACTTAATGGAAGTGGCCCGGTCTATGATGTTCCACACAAGTGTTCCCAAGAGATTTTGGGGAGATGCTGTGGTTTCAGCATGCTATTTGATCAACCGAATGCCAACAAAAATTTTGGATGATCACTCTCCATTTGAGGTATTAAACAACTCTAAACCCGCCATTAACCACTTACGTGTGTTTGGGTGTGTTTGTTTTGTATTAATCCCAGGAGAACAAAGAAACAAGTTGGAAGCTAAAAGTGTGAAGAGCATGTTCATTGGATACTCCACAACACAAAAAGGTTACAAATGCTTTGTTCCGGAAACAAGAAAGATTCTAGTCTCAAGGGACGTGAAGTTTGTTGAAACGAAAGGGTTCTATGATGAGAAGAACTGGAAAGAATTGGAGAATCTATCATCCTCATCATCAGACCGAGCTAGCAATTTGAGAAAAATCTTGGAGAACCTTGGATTACATCAGCCAGAAGCTAGTACAAGCACATCTCAATCAAATGAAGAAACTATACCCTTTGATCCTGAGGGAGGCAATAAACAAGAGGATCAAGTAGTGGCTCAACAAGACTCAACAATTCATGATCAAAATGAATCAGAAGTTCGCAATGAAGCGGTTCATGATCAAAGTGAAGAGAGTCCAGAAAGTCAAGAAGAAGCTCAAACCTCAGATTCTGACTTTGAAGGGCCAGAACCTCAAGTTCAATATCAAGAAGGGGGTTTAAGGAGAAGTACAAGACAAAGGTTTGGACCAGAACATTGGAAGCAAACCCGAGTGTACTACAACAACAAAGCAGTTGCTCATCCCATTCAAGCTGTTTGCACTCTAGCTCATTTCCCATTGGAACATCAAGCCTACATGGGCAAGTTGGATGAAGCTGAGATTCCAACAACCTATGAAGAAGCCAAGGAGCTTAAAGTATGGAGAGATGCTGTTGGTGAAGAAAAGAAAGCTATGGAAATTAACCACACTTGGGATGAAGCTGAACTGCCAAAAGGGAAGAAGGCCGTAAGCTCTAGATGGATCTTCACTATCAAGTATAGAAGTGATGGAGAAATAGAGCGTTACAAGGCTAGGCTGGTGGCTAGAGGATTCACTCAAACCTATGGAGAGGACTACCTTGACACATTTGCACCTGTGGCAAAACTTCATACGGTAAGAGTTATTTTATCCTTAGCTACTAACTTGAAATGGGATCTTTGGCAGATGGACGTCAAGAATGCATTCTTGCAAGGGGAACTAGAGGATGAAGTCTACATGACTCCACCACCAGGCTTAGAGGACTCAATTGCACCCGGAAAGGTGTTGAGACTCAAGAAAGCAATCTATGGACTGAAGCAATCTCCTCGAGCATGGTACCACAAGTTGAGTACAACACTCAAGAGTAAAGGCTTCAAGAAGTCCGAGGCAGATCATACACTTTTCACCTTGCAAAGCCAAGAAGGTATTGTAGTCATTCTCATTTATGTGGATGATATTATCATCTCTGGGAATGACAAGGTAGGTATTAAAGATACAAAAGCATATTTAAAATCTGTATTTGATATTAAAGATCTTGGAGAGTTGAAATATTTTCTAGGGATTGAAGTCTATAGGTCCAATGAAGGACTCTTCTTATCCCAAAGGAAGTACACTCTTGATCTATTGGCTGAGGCAGGAAAGCTAGGAGCCAAACCAGCAAAGACTCCCTTAGAAGAAGGATACAAAGTCATACGAGAGGGGGAGCTTGAAGATAAACCTTTTGAAGATGTCAAGCAATATCGGAGAATGGTTGGTAAGTTGATTTATCTTACCATAACTTGTCCTGATTTGTGTTTTGCTGTGAACCAGGTGAGCCAACATATGCAAGCTCCAAAAGTGCATCATTGGAACATGGTGGATCGGATTCTCAAATATCTCAAAGGAGCTCCAGGTCAAGGCATTTGGATGGGTTGCAACAAAAGCACAGAAATTGTGGGTTATTGTGATGCTGACTGGGCTGGAGACAAAACGGATAGAAGATCCACCACTGGGTATTGCACATTCATTGGAGGTAACCTGGTCACTTGGAAGAGCAAGAAACAAAAGGTTGTGTCATGTTCAAGTGCTGAAGCTGAGTATAGAGCAATGAGGAAGCTCACAAATGAGCTAACATGGCTGAAAGCTCTTCTCAAGGATTTGGGCATTGAATCGGCAGATCCAATCACAATGCATTGTGATAACCAAGCTGCTATTCACATTGCGTCCAACTCAGTGTTCCATGAGAGGACAAAGCATATTGAAGTGGATTGTCACAAGGTGCGAGAGATGGTGGAGAAAAGGGTCATTCTTCCATGCTTTACAAGGAGTTCGGAACAATTAGCAGACATTTTTACCAAGGCAGCGAGTTTAAAAGTGTGTGAGTTCATCCATTCAAAGCTTGGACTCATAGATATGTCTCGGCCGTGATTTCCTTAGCCATGGAGTCCACACTCTTTTTCCCTTAGTATGGTTTTGTCCCATGAGGTTTTCCATACTAAGGTTTTTAATGAGGTGGGTCATCATGGTTCCAAGCTTAACCTTTGGTTTCTCTACGGTTAAGCTTGAGGGGGAGTGTTGAATAATGAGAGAATACATTAGCTTAAGACCCAAAGAAGAGAAGAGGCCTTATTCAACATATGCAAGCCCATTAAGAAGTCTTCTAGAAGGGTGAAGACTTTGGGTGCACAAGTGGGTGTCTCGGGAAGTGTGAAAAGGAAGGAGATGTGTTTGAATTTCAAATAAGAGATTGGAGGGAAATTGAATGTTGTGAAACCCTTCTTCACCTCCTAATTTCGTGGCTCTCCTCTATATATACATGTTGTACACCCTTTGTAACACTCACTCAATTCTAATGGAAACTTCTCTTTATCTCTCATTCTATTGTTTCTCTTTCAAGCACTCTAATTAAAGTTTTCTTCTCTTTTCCTAAAAACGGTTTAAGTATGTTTTGGTGTTTAAAGAGGTCCAACTTAGGTGAATGTTAGAATATTTGGACCAAGTTGTAATTAGTATAAGATCAGACCTAGAGGATATGTGAAAAAGCCTCTAAAAACTCGTGTAATGGATTAAACCGCTTTTACACAAAAACTTGAGAAACTTTTTCTCCTTTTTTCTTGAGAGATTCAAGGTTATTCTTCACTCCTCGATTCCTAGCTCAGAGTGGGGTGTGTTGTATCAAGAGATTGTCACTCCTCTTGTGGTTCACGCTTCAACCCACCTTCTATCAATCCCATAGTTAATCCTGGGTCGAGTATCTCCTCGGGTTTAAACCAACTCTTCCGCTTAGTTCCATCCTTTTTACCGAGTAGTTAGATCGAGCATTTCTCTTCTTCTCAGTCCTATTCATACAGTCTATTCCCTAAGACGAGCTTGATATCTTAGCAACCGGTGCCACATCATGTTTTGAATGGGGTTTTCCATTCACCACCCTCCTTCATACTTACTTGATGGTACCCGCTCTTTAGATCAATCTTGGAGAAGAGTGTTGATGAGGCCCCGGCACTAGCTCAAGCATCACTCTGAGAAGAACACGTGGAGGAACCCGAGGACTAACTTGAGGAAGAGAAGAACTACGAAGCTCCTACCATAGCACTGAGGATTATGAAGAGGAACTTCACAGGCGTCTACAAGACAAGATTCAATGCATACATACAAGGCGCTCTAAGATGCGAGGAAAGCACCTGAGGGCACCCGTGAGATACCGATAGACCTTAGCGCGATAACAATGAGACTAGAAAACTCTTGGGAGCGTCCTTTTTTTGGAAGGCATGAGTTTAGTATCTTCACTATTTCCTTGAAGTGAAGACACCCTTAAGCCGTCAAGGTATTGTACTCTTTTTCTCCACCTCGGGATTTTTCCACATGGTTTACCGAGGGGGTTTTTAATGAGGCAAGATCTCTTGATGCATCACATTCTTTACCATTGTTTATCTTTCTTGGAAATCCCTATAACGAAATAAGGTAAACAAGGGATGTGATCCTATCTACCAAGATGACATTTATCTAATTAAAGTTTTCTTCTCTTTTCCTAAAAACGGTTTAAGTATGTTTTGGTGTTAAAAGAGGTCCAACTTAGGTGAATGTTAGAATATTTGGACCAAGTTGTAATTAGTATAAGATCAGACCTAGAGGATATGTGAAAAAGCCTCTAATAACTCGTGTAATAGATTAAACCGCTTTTACACAAAAACTTGAGAAACTTTTTCTCCTTTTTTCTTGAGAGATTCAAGGTTACTCTTCACTCCTCGATTCCTAGCTCAGAGTGGGGTGCGTTGTATCAAGAGATTGTCACTCCTCTTGTGGTTCACGCTTCAACCCACCTTCTATCAATCCCATAGTTAATCCTAGGTCCAGTATCTCCTCGGGTTTAAACCACCTCTTCCGCTTAGTTCCATCCTTTTTACCGAGTAGTTAGATCGAGCATTTCTCTTCTTCTCAGTCCTATTCATACAGTCTATTCCCTAAGACGAGCTTGATATCTTAGCAACCGGTGCCACATCATGTTTTGAACGGGGTTTTCCATTCACCACCCTCCTTCATACTTACTTGATGGTACCCGCTCTTTAGATCAATCTTGGAGAAGAGTGTTGATGAGGCCCCGGCACTAGCTCAAGCATCACTCTGAGAAAGAACACGTGGAGGAACCCGAGGACTAACTTGAGGAAGAGAAGAACTACGAAGCTCCTACCATAGCACTGAGGATTATGAAGAGGAACTTCACAAGCGTCTACAGGACAAGATTCAATGCATACATACAAGGTGTTGATATCTGCGAGGAAAGCACCTGAGGGCACTCGAGAGATACCGATAGACCTTAGAGCGAGAACAGTGAGACTAGAAAACTCTTGGGAGCGTCCTTTGTTTGGAAGGCATGAGTTTAGTATCTTCACTCTTTCGTTGAAGTGAAGACACCCTTAAGCCGTCAAGGTATTGTACTCTTTTTCTCCACCTCGGGATTTTTCCACATGGTTTACCGAGGGGGTTTTTAATGAGGCAAGATATCTTGATGCATCACATTCTTTACCATTGTTTATCTTTCTTGGAAATCTCTATAACGAAATAAGGTAAACAAGGGATGTGATCCTATCTACCAAGATGACATTTATCTAATTAAAGTTTTCTTCTCTTTTCCTAAAAACGGTTTCAGTATGTTTTTGTGTTAAAAGAGGTCCAACTTAGGTGAATGTTAGAATATTTGGACCAAGTTGTAATTAGTATAAGATCAGACTTAGAGGATATGTGAAAAAGCCTCTAAAAACTCGTGTAATGGATTAAACCGTTTTTACACAAAAACTTGAGAAACTTTTTCTCCTTTCTTCTTGAGAGATTCAAGGTTATTCTTCACTCCTCGATTCCTAGCTCAGAGTGGGGTGCGTTGTATCAAGAGATTGTCACTCCTCTTGTGGTTCACGCTTCAACCCACCTTCTATCAATCCCATAGTTAATCCTGGGTCGAGTATCTCCTCGGGTTTAAACCACCTCTTCCGCTTAGTTCCATCCTTTTTACCGAGTAGTTAGATCAAGCATTTCTCTTCTTCTCAGTCCTATTCATACAGTCTATTCCCTAAGACGAGCTTGATATCTTAGCAACCGGTGCCACATCATGTTTTGAATGGGGTTTTCCATTCACCACCCTCCTTCATACTTACTTGATGGTACCCGCTCTTTAGATCATTCTTGGAGAAGAGTGTTGATGAGGCCCCGGCACTAGCTCAAGCATCACTCTGAGAAGAACACGTGGAGGAACCCGAGGACTAACTTGAGGAAGAGAAGAACTACGAAGCTCCTACCATAGCACTGAGGATTATGAAGAGGAACTTCACAGGCGTCTACAAGACAAGATTCAATGCATACATACAAGGCGCTCTAAGATGCGAGGAAAGCACCTGAGGGCACCCGTGAGATACCGATAGACCTTAGCGCGATAACAATGAGACTAGAAAACTCTTGGGAGCGTCCTTTTTTTGGAAGGCATGAGTTTAGTATCTTCACTATTTCCTTGAAGTGTAGACACCCTTAAGCCGTCAAGGTATTGTACTCTTTTTGTCCACCTCGGGATTTTTCCACATGGTTTACCGAGGGGGTTTTTAATGAGGCAAGATCTCCTGATGCATCACATTCTTTACCATTGTTTATCTTTCTTGGAAATCCCTATAACGAAATAAGGTAAACAAGGGATGTGATCCTATCTACCAAGATGACATTTATCTAATTAAAGTTTTCTTCTCTTTTCCTAAAAACGGTTTAAGTATGTTTTGGTGTTAAAAGAGGTCCAACTTAGGTGAATGTTAGAATATTTGGACCAAGTTGTAATTAGTATAAGATCAGACCTAGAGGATATGTGAAAAAGCCTCTAATAACTCGTGTAATAGATTA
Organism: Cardamine chenopodiifolia; assembly: GCA_963922655.1. Lineage (NCBI taxonomy): Eukaryota > Viridiplantae > Streptophyta > Magnoliopsida > Brassicales > Brassicaceae > Cardamine > Cardamine chenopodiifolia. The sequence goes on along the minus strand of OZ000476.1, from coordinate 7,437,679 downwards.
AACCGCTTTTACACAAAAACTTGAGAAACTTTTTCTCCTTTTTTCTTGAGAGATTCAAGGTTACTCTTCACTCCTCGATTCCTAGCTCAGAGTGGGGTGTGTTGTATCAAGAGATTGTCACTCCTCTTGTGGTTCACGCTTCAACCCACCTTCTATCAATCCCATAGTTAATCCTAGGTCGAGTATCTCCTCGGGTTTAAACCACCTCTTCCGCTTAGTTCCATCCTTTTTACCGAGTAGTTAGATCGAGCATTTCTCTTCTTCTCAGTCCTATTCATACAGTCTATTCCCTAAGACGAGCTTGATATCTTAGCAACCGGTGCCACATCATGTTTTGAACGGGGTTTTCCATTCACCACCCTCCTTCATACTTACTTGATGGTACCCGCTCTTTAGATCAATCTTGGAGAAGAGTGTTGATGAGGCCCCGGCACTAGCTCAAGCATCACTCTGAGAAAGAACACGTGGAGGAACCCGAGGACTAACTTGAGGAAGAGAAGAACTACGAAGCTCCTACCATAGCACTGAGGATTATGAAGAGGAACTTCACAAGCGTCTACAGGACAAGATTCAATGCATACATACAAGGTGTTGATATCTGCGAGGAAAGCACCTGAGGGCACTCGAGAGATACCGATAGACCTTAGAGCGAGAACAGTGAGACTAGAAAACTCTTGGGAGCGTCCTTTGTTTGGAAGGCATGAGTTTAGTATCTTCACTCTTTCGTTGAAGTGAAGACACCCTTAAGCCGTCAAGGTATTGTACTCTTTTTCTCCACCTCGGGATTTTTCCACATGGTTTACCGAGGGGGTTTTTAATGAGGCAGGATATCTTGATGCATCAAATTCTTTACCATTGTTTATCTTTCTTGGAAATCCCTATAACGAAATAAGGTAAACAAGGGATGTGATCCTATCTACCAAGATGACATTTATCTAATTAAAGTTTTCTTCTCTTTTCCTAAAAACGGTTTAAGTATGTTTTGGTGTTTAAAGAGGTCCAACTTAGGTGAATGTTAGAATATTTGGACCAAGTTGTAATTAGTATAAGATCAGACCTAGAGGATATGTGAAAAAGCCTCTAATAACTCGTGTAATAGATTAAACCGCTTTTACACAAAAACTTGAGAAACTTTTTCTCCTTTTTTCTTGAGAGATTCAAGGTTACTCTTCACTCCTCGATTCCTAGCTCAGAGTGGGGTGCGTTGTATCAAGAGATTGTCACTCCTCTTGTGGTTCACGCTTCAACCCACCTTCTATCAATCCCATAGTTAATCCTAGGTCCAGTATCTCCTCGGGTTTAAACCACCTCTTCCGCTTAGTTCCATCCTTTTTACCGAGTAGTTAGATCGAGCATTTCTCTTCTTCTCAGTCCTATTCATACAGTCTATTCCCTAAGACGAGCTTGATATCTTAGCAACCGGTGCCACATCATGTTTTGAACGGGGTTTTCCATTCACCACCTTCCTTCATACTTACTTGATGGTACCCGCTCTTTAGATCAATCTTGGAGAAGAGTGTTGATGAGGCCCCGGCACTAGCTCAAGCATCACTCTGAGAAAGAACACGTGGAGGAACCCGAGGACTAACTTGAGGAAGAGAAGAACTACGAAGCTCCTACCATAGCACTGAGGATTATGAAGAGGAACTTCACAAGCGTCTACAGGACAAGATTCAATGCATACATACAAGGTGTTGATATCTGCGAGGAAAGCACCTGAGGGCACTCGAGAGATACCGATAGACCTTAGAGCGAGAACAGTGAGACTAGAAAACTCTTGGGAGCGTCCTTTGTTTGGAAGGCATGAGTTTAGTATCTTCACTCTTTCGTTGAAGTGAAGACACCCTTAAGCCGTCAAGGTATTGTACTCTTTTTCTCCACCTCGGGATTTTTCCACATGGTTTACCGAGGGGGTTTTTAATGAGGCAAGATATCTTGATGCATCACATTCTTTACCATTGTTTATCTTTCTTGGAAATCTCTATAACGAAATAAGGTAAACAAGGGATGTGATCCTATCTACCAAGATGACATTTATCTAATTAAAGTTTTCTTCTCTTTTCCTAAAAACGGTTTCAGTATGTTTTTGTGTTACAAGAGGTCCAACTTAGGTGAATGTTAGAATATTTGGACCAAGTTGTAATTAGTATAAGATCAGACTTAGAGGATATGTGAAAAAGCCTCTAAAAACTCGTGTAATGGATTAAACCGTTTTTACACAAAAACTTGAGAAACTTTTTCTCCTTTCTTCTTGAGAGATTCAAGGTTATTCTTCACTCCTCGATTCCTAGCTCAGAGTGGGGTGCGTTGTATCAAGAGATTGTCACTCCTCTTGTGGTTCACGCTTCAACCCACCTTCTATCAATCCCATAGTTAATCCTGGGTCGAGTATCTCCTCGGGTTTAAACCACCTCTTCCGCTTAGTTCCATCCTTTTTACCGAGTAGTTAGATCAAGCATTTCTCTTCTTCTCAGTCCTATTCATACAGTCTATTCCCTAAGACGAGCTTGATATCTTAGCAACCGGTGCCACATCATGTTTTGAATGGGGTTTTCCATTCACCACCCTCCTTCATACTTACTTGATGGTACCCGCTCTTTAGATCAATCTTGGAGAAGAGTGTTGATGAGGCCCCGGCACTAGCTCAAGCATCACTCTGAGAAGAACACGTGGAGGAACCCGAGGACTAACTTGAGGAAGAGAAGAACTACGAAGCTCCTACCATAGCACTGAGGATTATGAAGAGGAACTTCACAGGCGTCTACAAGACAAGATTCAATGCATACATACAAGGCGCTCTAAGATGCGAGGAAAGCACCTGAGGGCACTCGTGAGATACCGATAGACCTTAGCGCGATAACAATGAGACTAGAAAACTCTTGGGAGCGTCCTTTTTTTGGAAGGCATGAGTTTAGTATCTTCACTATTTCCTTGAAGTGTAGACACCCTTAAGCCGTCAAGGTATTGTACTCTTTTTGTCCACCTCGGGATTTTTCCACATGGTTTACCGAGGGGGTTTTTAATGAGGCAAGATCTCCTGATGCATCACATTCTTTACCATTGTTTATCTTTCTTGGAAATCCCTATAACGAAATAAGGTAAACAAGGGATGTGATCCTATCTACCAAGATGACATTTATCTAATTAAAGTTTTCTTCTCTTTTCCTAAAAACGGTTTAAGTATGTTTTGGTGTTAAAAGAGGTCCAACTTAGGTGAATGTTAGAATATTTGGACCAAGTTGTAATTAGTATAAGATCAGACCTAGAGGATATGTGAAAAAGCCTCTAAAAACTCGTGTAATGGATTAAACCGCTTTTACACAAAAACTTAAGAAACTTTTTCTCCTTTTTTCTTGAGAGATTCAAGGTTATTCTTCACTCCTCGATTCCTAGCTCAGAGTGGGGTGTGTTGTATCAAGAGATTGTCACTCCTCTTGTGGTTCACGCTTCAACCCACCTTCTATCAATCCCATAGTTAATCCTGGGTCGAGTATCTCCTCGGGTTTAAACCACCTCTTCCGCTTAGTTCCATCCTTTTTACCGAGTAGTTAGATCGAGCATTTCTCTTCTTCTCAGTCCTATTCATACAGTCTATTCCCTAAGACGAGCTTGATATCTTAGCAACCGGTGCCACATCATGTTTTGAACGGGGTTTTCCATTCACCACCCTCCTTCATACTTACTTGATGGTACCCGCTCTTTAGATCAATCTTGGAGAAGAGTGTTGATGAGGCCCCGGCACTAGCTCAAGCATCACTCTGAGAAAGAACACGTGGAGGAACCCGAGGACTAACTTGAGGAAGAGAAGAACTACGAAGCTCCTACCATAGCACTGAGGATTATGAAGAGGAACTTCACAAGCGTCTACAGGACAAGATTCAATGCATACATACAAGGTGTTGATATCTGCGAGGAAAGCACCTGAGGGCACTCGAGAGATACCGATAGACCTTAGAGCGAGAACAGTGAGACTAGAAAACTCTTGGGAGCGTCCTTTGTTTGGAAGGCATGAGTTTAGTATCTTCACTCTTTCGTTGAAGTGAAGACACCCTTAAGCCGTCAAGGTATTGTACTCTTTTTCTCCACCTCGGGATTTTTCCACATGGTTTACCGAGGGGGTTTTTAATGAGGCAAGATATCTTGATGCATCACATTCTTTACCATTGTTTATCTTTCTTGGAAATCTCTATAACGAAATAAGGTAAACAAGGGATGTGATCCTATCTACCAAGATGACATTTATCTAATTAAAGTTTTCTTCTCTTTTCCTAAAAACGGTTTCAGTATGTTTTTGTGTTACAAGAGGTCCAACTTAGGTGAATGTTAGAATATTTGGACCAAGTTGTAATTAGTATAAGATCAGACTTAGAGGATATGTGAAAAAGCCTCTAAAAACTCGTGTAATGGATTAAACCGTTTTTACACAAAAACTTGAGAAACTTTTTCTCCTTTCTTCTTGAGAGATTCAAGGTTATTCTTCACTCCTCGATTCCTAGCTCAGAGTGGGGTGCGTTGTATCAAGAGATTGTCACTCCTCTTGTGGTTCACGCTTCAACCCACCTTCTATCAATCCCATAGTTAATCCTGGGTCGAGTATCTCCTCGGGTTTAAACCACCTCTTCCGCTTAGTTCCATCCTTTTTACCGAGTAGTTAGATCAAGCATTTCTCTTCTTCTCAGTCCTATTCATACAGTCTATTCCCTAAGACGAGCTTGATATCTTAGCAACCGGTGCCACATCATGTTTTGAATGGGGTTTTCCATTCACCACCCTCCTTCATACTTACTTGATGGTACCCGCTCTTTAGATCATTCTTGGAGAAGAGTGTTGATGAGGCCCCGGCACTAGCTCAAGCATCACTCTGAGAAGAACACGTGGAGGAACCCGAGGACTAACTTGAGGAAGAGAAGAACTACGAAGCTCCTACCATAGCACTGAGGATTATGAAGAGGAACTTCATAGGCGTCTACAAGACAAGATTCAATGCATACATACAAGGCGCTCTAAGATGCGAGGAAAGCACCTGAGGGCACCCGTGAGATACCGATAGACCTTAGCGCGATAACAATGAGACTAGAAAACTCTTGGGAGCATCCTTTTTTTGGAAGGCATGAGTTTAGTATCTTCACTATTTCCTTGAAGTGTAGACACCCTTAAGCCGTCAAGGTATTGTACTCTTTTTGTCCACCTCAGGATTTTTCCACATGGTTTACCGAGGGGGTTTTTAATGAGGCAAGATCTCCTGATGCATCACATTCTTTACCATTGTTTATCTTTCTTGGAAATCCCTATAACGAAATAAGGTAAACAAGGGATGTGATCCTATCTACCAAGATGACATTTATCTAATTAAAGTTTTCTTCTCTTTTCCTAAAAACGGTTTAAGTATGTTTTGGTGTTAAAAGAGGTCCAACTTAGGTGAATGTTAGAATATTTGGACCAAGTTGTAATTAGTATAAGATCAGACCTAGAGGATATGTGAAAAAGCCTCTAATAACTCGTGTAATAGATTAAACCGCTTTTACACAAAAACTTGAGAAACTTTTTCTCCTTTTTTCTTGAGAGATTCAAGGTTACTCTTCACTCCTCGATTCCTAGCTCAGAGTGGGGTGTGTTGTATCAAGAGATTGTCACTCCTCTTGTGGTTCACGCTTCAACCCACCTTCTATCAATCCCATAGTTAATCCTAGGTCGAGTATCTCCTCGGGTTTAAACCACCTCTTCCGCTTAGTTCCATCCTTTTTACCGAGTAGTTAGATCGAGCATTTCTCTTCTTCTCAGTCCTATTCATACAGTCTATTCCCTAAGACGAGCTTGATATCTTAGCAACCGGTGCCACATCATGTTTTGAACGGGGTTTTCCATTCACCACCCTCCTTCATACTTACTTGATGGTACCCGCTCTTTAGATCAATCTTGGAGAAGAGTGTTGATGAGGCCCCGGCACTAGCTCAAGCATCACTCTGAGAAAGAACACGTGGAGGAACCCGAGGACTAACTTGAGGAAGAGAAGAACTACGAAGCTCCTACCATAGCACTGAGGATTATGAAGAGGAACTTCACAAGCGTCTACAGGACAAGATTCAATGCATACATACAAGGTGTTGATATCTGCGAGGAAAGCACCTGAGGGCACTCGAGAGATACCGATAGACCTTAGAGCGAGAACAGTGAAACTAGAAAACTCTTGGGAGCGTCCTTTGTTTGGAAGGCATGAGTTTAGTATCTTCACTCTTTCGTTGAAGTGAAGACACCCTTAAGCCGTCAAGGTATTGTACTCTTTTTCTCCACCTCGGGATTTTTCCACATGGTTTACCGAGGGGGTTTTTAATGAGGCAGGATATCTTGATGCATCAAATTCTTTACCATTGTTTATCTTTCTTGGAAATCCCTATAACGAAATAAGGTAAACAAGGGATGTGATCCTATCTACCAAGATGACATTTATCTAATTAAAGTTTTCTTCTCTTTTCCTAAAAACGGTTTAAGTATGTTTTGGTGTTTAAAGAGGTCCAACTTAGGTGAATGTTAGAATATTTGGACCAAGTTGTAATTAGTATAAGATCAGACCTAGAGGATATGTGAAAAAGCCTCTAAAAACTCGTGTAATGGATTAAACCGCTTTTACACAAAAACTTGAGAAACTTTTTCTCCTTTTTTCTTGAGAGATTCAAGGTTATTCTTCACTCCTCGATTCCTAGCTCAGAGTGGGGTGTGTTGTATCAAGAGATTGTCACTCCTCTTGTGGTTCACGCTTCAACCCACCTTCTATCAATCCCATAGTTAATCCTGGGTCGAGTATCTCCTCGGGTTTAAACCACCTCTTCCGCTTAGTTCCATCCTTTTTACCGAGTAGTTAGATCGAGCATTTCTCTTCTTCTCAGTCCTATTCATACAGTCTATTCCCTAAGACGAGCTTGATATCTTAGCAACCGGTGCCACATCATGTTTTGAACGGGGTTTTCCATTCACCACCCTCCTTCATACTTACTTGATGGTACCCGCTCTTTAGATCAATCTTGGAGAAGAGTGTTGATGAGGCCCCGGCACTAGCTCAAGCATCACTCTGAGAAAGAACACGTGGAGGAACCCGAGGACTAACTTGAGGAAGAGAAGAACTACGAAGCTCCTACCATAGCACTGAGGATTATGAAGAGGAACTTCACAAGCGTCTACAGGACAAGATTCAATGCATACATACAAGGTGTTGATATCTGCGAGGAAAGCACCTGAGGGCACTCGAGAGATACCGATAGACCTTAGAGCGAGAACAGTGAGACTAGAAAACTCTTGGGAGCGTCCTTTGTTTGGAAGGCATGAGTTTAGTATCTTCACTCTTTCGTTGAAGTGAAGACACCCTTAAGCCGTCAAGGTATTGTACTCTTTTTCTCCACCTCGGGATTTTTCCACATGGTTTACCGAGGGGGTTTTTAATGAGGCAGGATATCTTGATGCATCAAATTCTTTACCATTGTTTATCTTTCTTGGAAATCCCTATAACGAAATAAGGTAAACAAGGGATGTGATCCTATCTACCAAGATGACATTTATCTAATTAAAGTTTTCTTCTCTTTTCCTAAAAACGGTTTAAGTATGTTTTGGTGTTAAAAGAGGTCCAACTTAGGTGAATGTTAGAATATTTGGACCAAGTTGTAATTAGTATAAGATCAGACCTAGAGGATATGTGAAAAAGCCTCTAATAACTCGTGTAATAGATTAAACCGCTTTTACACAAAAACTTGAGAAACTTTTTCTCCTTTTTTCTTGAGAGATTCAAGGTTACTCTTCACTCCTCGATTCCTAGCTCAGAGTCGGGTGCGTTGTATCAAGAGATTGTCACTCCTCTTGTGGTTCACGCTTCAACCCACCTTCTATCAATCCCATAGTTAATCCTAGGTTGAGTATCTCCTCGGGTTTAAACCACCTCTTCCGCTTAGTTCCATCCTTTTTACCGAGTAGTTAGATCGAGCATTTCTCTTCTTCTCAGTCCTATTCATACAGTCTATTCCCTAAGACGAGCTTGATATCTTAGCAACCGGTGCCACATCATGTTTTGAACGGGGTTTTCCATTCACCACCCTCCTTCATACTTACTTGATGGTACCCGCTCTTTAGATCAATCTTGGAGAAGAGTGTTGATGAGGCCCCGGCACTAGCTCAAGCATCACTCTGAGAAAGAACACGTGGAGGAACCCGAGGACTAACTTGAGGAAGAGAAGAACTACGAAGCTCCTACCATAGCACTGAGGATTATGAAGAGGAACTTCACAAGCGTCTACAGGACAAGATTCAATGCATACATACAAGGTGTTGATATCTGCGAGGAAAGCACCTGAGGGCACTCGAGAGATACCGATAGACCTTAGAGCGAGAACAGTGAGACTAGAAAACTCTTGGGAGCGTCCTTTGTTTGGAAGGCATGAGTTTAGTATCTTCACTCTTTCGTTGAAGTGAAGACACCCTTAAGCCGTCAAGGTATTGTACTCTTTTTCTCCACCTCGGGATTTTTCCACATGGTTTACCGAGGGGGTTTTTAATGAGGCAAGATATCTTGATGCATCACATTCTTTACCATTGTTTATCTTTCTTGGAAATCTCTATAACGAAATAAGGTAAACAAGGGATGTGATCCTATCTACCAAGATGACATTTATCTAATTAAAGTTTTCTTCTCTTTTCCTAAAAACGGTTTCAGTATGTTTTTGGGTTAAAAGAGGTCCAACTTAGGTGAATGTTAGAATATTTGGACCAAGTTGTAATTAGTATAAGATCAGACTTAGAGGATATGTGAAAAAGCCTCTAAAAACTCGTGTAATGGATTAAACCGTTTTTACACAAAAACTTGAGAAACTTTTTGTCCTTTCTTCTTGAGATATTCAAGGTTATTCTTCACTCCTCGATTCCTAGCTAAGAGTGGGGTGCGTTGTATCAAGAGATTGTCACTCCTCTTGTGGTTCACGCTTCAACCCACCTTCTATCAATCCCATATTTAATCCTGGGTCGAGTATCTCCTCGGGTTTAAACCACCTCTTCCGCTTAGTTCCATCCTTTTTACCGAGTAGTTAGATCAAGCATTTCTATTCTTCTCAGTCCTATTCATACAGTCTATTCCCTAAGACGAGCTTGATATCTTAGCAACCGGTGCCACATCATGTTTTGAATGGGGTTTTCCATTCACCACCCTCCTTCATACTTACTTGATGGTACCCGCTCTTTAGATCAATCTTGGAGAAGAGTGTTGATGAGGCCCCGGCACTAGCTCAAGCATCACTCTGAGAAGAACACGTGGAGGAACCCGAGGACTAACTTGAGGAAGAGAAGAACTACGAAGCTCCTACCATAGCACTGAGGATTATGAAGAGGAACTTCACAGGCGTCTACAAGACAAGATTCAATGCATACATACAAGGCGCTCTAAGATGCGAGGAAAGCACCTGAGGGCACCCGTGAGATACCGATAGACCTTAGCGCGATAACAATGAGACTAGAAAACTCTTGGGAGCGTCCTTTTTTTGGAAGGCATGAGTTTAGTATCTTCACTATTTCCTTGAAGTGTAGACACCCTTAAGCCGTCAAGGTATTGTACTCTTTTTGTCCACCTCGGGATTTTTCCACATGGTTTACCGAGGGGGTTTTTAATGAGGCAAGATCTCCTGATGCATCACATTCTTTACCATTGTTTATCTTTCTTGGAAATCCCTATAACGAAATAAGGTAAACAAGGGATGTGATCCTATCTACCAAGATGACATTTATCTAATTAAAGTTTTCTTCTCTTTTCCTAAAAACGGTTTAAGTATGTTTTGGTGTTAAAAGAGGTCCAACTTAGGTGAATGTTAGAATATTTGGACCAAGTTGTAATTAGTATAAGATCAGACCTAGAGGATATGTGAAAAAGCCTCTAATAACTCGTGTAATAGATTAAACCGCTTTTACACAAAAACTTGAGAAACTTTTTCTCCTTTTTTCTTGAGAGATTCAAGGTTACTCTTCACTCCTCGATTCCTAGCTCAGAGTGGGGTACGTTGTATCAAGAGATTGTCACTCCTCTTGTGGTTCACGCTTCAACCCACCTTCTATCAATCCCATAGTTAATCCTAGGTCGAGTATCTCCTCGGGTTTAAACCACCTCTTCCGCTTAGTTCCATCCTTTTTACCGAGTAGTTAGATCGAGCATTTCTCTTCTTCTCAGTCCTATTCATACAGTCTATTCCCTAAGCCGAGCTTGATATCTTAGCAACCGGTGCCACATCATGTTTTGAACGGGGTTTTCCATTCACCACCCTCCTTCATACTTACTTGATGGTACCCGCTCTTTAGATCAATCTTGGAGAAGAGTGTTGATGAGGCCCCGGCACTAGCTCAAGCATCACTCTGAGAAAGAACACGTGGAGGAACCCGAGGACTAACTTGAGGAAGAGAAGAACTACGAAGCTCCTACCATAGCACTGAGGATTATGAAGAGGAACTTCACAAGCGTCTACAGGACAAGATTCAATGCATACATACAAGGTGTTGATATCTGCGAGGAAAGCACCTGAGGGCACTCGAGAGATACCGATAGACCTTAGAGCGAGAACAGTGAGACTAGAAAACTCTTGGGAGCGTCCTTTGTTTGGAAGGCATGAGTTTAGTATCTTCACTCTTTCGTTGAAGTGAAGACACCCTTAAGCCGTCAAGGTATTGTACTCTTTTTCTCCACCTCGGGATTTTTCCACATGGTTTACCGAGGGGGTTTTTAATGAGGCAAGATATCTTGATGCATCACATTCTTTACCATTGTTTATCTTTCTTGGAAATCTCTATAACGAAATAAGGTAAACAAGGGATGTGATCCTATCTACCAAGATGACATTTATCTAATTAAAGTTTTCTTCTCTTTTCCTAAAAACGGTTTCAGTATGTTTTTGTGTTAAAAGAGGTCCAACTTAGGTGAATGTTAGAATATTTGGACCAAGTTGTAATTAGTATAAGATCAGACTTAGAGGATATGTGAAAAAGCCTCTAAAAACTCGTGTAATGGATTAAACCGTTTTTACACAAAAACTTGAGAAACTTTTTCTCCTTTCTTCTTGAGAGATTCAAGGTTATTCTTCACTCCTCGATTCCTAGCTCAGAGTGGGGTGCGTTGTATCAAGAGATTGTCACTCCTCTTGTGGTTCACGCTTCAACCCACCTTCTATCAATCCCATAGTTAATCCTGGGTCGAGTATCTCCTCGGGTTTAAACCACCTCTTCCGCTTAGTTCCATCCTTTTTACCGAGTAGTTAGATCGAGCATTTCTCTTCTTCTCAGTCCTATTCATACAGTCTGTTCCCTAAGACGAGCTTGATATCTTAGCAACCGGTGCCACATCATGTTTTGAATGGGGTTTTCCATTCACCACCCTCCTTCATACTTACTTGATGGTACCCGCTCTTTAGATCAATCTTGGAGAAGAGTGTTGATGAGGCCCCGGCACTAGCTCAAGCATCACTCTGAGAAGAACACGTGGAGGAACCCGAGGACTAACTTGAGGAAGAGAAGAACTACGAAGCTCCTACCATAGCACTGAGGATTATGAAGAGGAACTTCACAGGCGTCTACAAGACAAGATTCAATGCATACATACAAGGCGCTCTAAGATGCGAGGAAAGCACCTGAGGGCACCCGTGAGATACCGATAGACCTTAGCGCGATAACAATGAGACTAGAATACTCTTGGGAGCGTCCATTTTTTGGAAGGCATGAGTTTAGTATCTTCACTATTTCCTTGAAGTGAAGACACCCTTAAGCCGTCAAGGTATTGTACTCTTTTTCTCCACCTCGGGATTTTTCCACATGGTTTACCGAGGGAGTTTTTAATGAGGCAAGATCTCTTGATGTATCACATTCTTTACCATTGTTTATCTTTCTTGGAAATCCCTATAACGAAATAAGGTAAACAAGGGATGTGATCCTATCTACCAAGATGACATTTATCTAATTAAAGTTTTCTTCTCTTTTCCTAAAAACGGTTTCAGTATGTTTTTGGGTTAAAAGAGGTCCAACTTAGGTGAATGTTAGAATATTTGGACCAAGTTGTAATTAGTATAAGATCAGACTTAGAGGATATGTGAAAAAGCCTCTAAAAACTCGTGTAATGGATTAAACCGTTTTTACACAAAAACTTGAGAAACTTTTTCTCCTTTCTTCTTGAGAGATTCAAGGTTATTCTTCACTCCTCGATTCCTAGCTCAGAGTGGGGTGCGTTGTATCAAGAGATTGTCACTCCTCTTGTGGTTCACGCTTCAACCCACCTTCTATCAATCCCATAGTTAATCCTGGGTCGAGTATCTCCTCGGGTTTAAACCACCTCTTCCGCTTAGTTCCATCCTTTTTACCGAGTAGTTAGATCAAGCATTTCTCTTCTTCTCAGTCCTATTCATACAGTCTATTCCCTAAGACGAGCTTGATATCTTAGCAACCGGTGCCACATAATGTTTTGAATGGGGTTTTCCATTCACCACCCTCCTTCATACTTACTTGATGGTACCCGCTCTTTAGATCAATCTTGGAGAAGAGTGTTGATGAGGCCCCGGCACTAGCTCAAGCATCACTCTGAGAAGAACACGTGGAGGAACCCGAGGACTAACTTGAGGAAGAGAAGAACTACGAAGCTCCTACCATAGCACTGAGGATTATGAAGAGGAACTTCACAGGCGTCTACAAGACAAGATTCAATGCATACATACAAGGCGCTCTAAGATGCGAGGAAAGCACCTGAGGGCACCCGTGAGATACCGATAGACCTTAGCGCGATAACAATGAGACTAGAAAACTCTTGGGAGCGTCCTTTTTTTGGAAGGCATGAGTTTAGTATCTTCACTATTTCCTTGAAGTGTAGACACCCTTAAGCCGTGAAGGTATTGTACTCTTTTTGTCCACCTCGGGATTTTTCCACATGGTTTACCGAGGGGGTTTTTAATGAGGCAAGATCTCCTGATGCATCACATTCTTTACCATTGTTTATCTTTCTTGGAAATCCCTATAACGAAATAAGGTAAACAAGGGATGTGATCCTATCTACCAAGATGACATTTATCTAATTAAAGTTTTCTTCTCTTTTCCTAAAAACGGTTTAAGTATGTTTTGGTGTTAAAAGAGGTCCAACTTAGGTGAATGTTAGAATATTTGGACCAAGTTGTAATTAGTATAAGATCAGACCTAGAGGATATGTGAAAAAGCCTCTAATAACTCGTGTAATAGATTAAACCGCTTTTACACAAAAACTTGAGAAACTTTTTCTCCTTTTTTCTTGAGAGATTCAAGGTTACTCTTCACTCCTCGATTCCTAGCTCAGAGTGGGGTACGTTGTATCAAGAGATTGTCACTCCTCTTGTGGTTCACGCTTCAACCCACCTTCTATCAATCCCATAGTTAATCCTAGGTCGAGTATCTCCTCGGGTTTAAACCACCTCTTCCGCTTAGTTCCATCCTTTTTACCGAGTAGTTAGATCGAGCATTTCTCTTCTTCTCAGTCCTATTCATACAGTCTATTCCCTAAGCCGAGCTTGATATCTTAGCAACCGGTGCCACATCATGTTTTGAACGGGGTTTTCCATTCACCACCCTCCTTCATACTTACTTGATGGTACCCGCTCTTTAGATCAATCTTGGAGAAGAGTGTTGATGAGGCCCCGGCACTAGCTCAAGCATCACTCTGAGAAAGAACACGTGGAGGAACCCGAGGACTAACTTGAGGAAGAGAAGAACTACGAAGCTCCTACCATAGCACTGAGGATTATGAAGAGGAACTTCACAAGCGTCTACAGGACAAGATTCAATGCATACATACAAGGTGTTGATATCTGCGAGGAAAGCACCTGAGGGCACTCGAGAGATACCGATAGACCTTAGAGCGAGAACAGTGAGACTAGAAAACTCTTGGGAGCGTCCTTTGTTTGGAAGGCATGAGTTTAGTATCTTCACTCTTTCGTTGAAGTGAAGACACCCTTAAGCCGTCAAGGTATTGTACTCTTTTTCTCCACCTCGGGATTTTTCCACATGGTTTACCGAGGGGGTTTTTAATGAGGCAAGATCTCTTGATGCATCACATTCTTTACCATTGTTTATCTTTCTTGGAAATCCCTATAACGAAATAAGGTAAACAAGGGATGTGATCCTATCTACCAAGATGACATTTATCTAATTAAAGTTTTCTTCTCTTTTCCTAAAAACGGTTTCAGTATGTTTTTGTGTTAAAAGAGGTCCAACTTAGGTGAATGTTAGAATATTTGGACCAAGATGTAATTAGTATAAGATCAGACCTAGAGGATATGTGAAAAAGCCTCTAAAACCTCGTGTAATGGATTAAACCGCTTTTACACAAAAACTTGAGAAACTTTTTCTCCTTTTTTCTTGAGAGATTCAAGGTTATTCTTCACTCCTCGATTCCTAGCTCAGAGTGGGGTGCGTTGTATCAAGAGATTGTCACTCCTCTTGTGGTTCACGCTTCAACCCACCTTCTATCAATCCCATAGTTAATCCTGGGTCGAGTATCTCCTCGGGTTTAAACCACCTCTTTCGCTTAGTTCCATCCTTTTTACCGAGTAGTTAGATCGAGCATTTCTCTTCTTCTTAGTCCTATTCATACAGTCTATTCCCTAAGACGAGCTTGATATCTTAGCAACCGGTGCCACATCATGTTTTGAATGGGGTTTTCCATTCACCACCCTCCTTCATACTTACTTGATGGTACCCGCTCTTTAGATCAATCTTGGAGAAGAGTGTTGATGAGGCCCCGGCACTAGCTCAAGCATCACTCTGAGAAGAACACGTGGAGGAACCCGAGGACTAACTTGAGGAAGAGAAGAACTACGAAGCTCCTACCATAGCACTGAGGATTATGAAGAGGAACTTCACAGGCGTCTACAAGACAAGATTCAATGCATACATACAAGGCGCTCTAAGATGCGAGGAAAGCACCTGAGGGCACCCGTGAGATACCGATAGACCTTAGCGCGATAACAATGAGACTAGAATACTCTTGGGAGCGTCCATTTTTTGGAAGGCATGAGTTTAGTATCTTCACTATTTCCTTGAAGTGAAGACACCCTTAAGCCGTCAAGGTATTGTACTCTTTTTCTCCACCTCGGGATTTTTCCACATGGTTTACCGAGGGGGTTTTTAATGAGGCAAGATCTCTTGATGCATCACATTCTTTACCATTGTTTATCTTTCTTGGAAATCCCTATAACGAAATAAGGTAAACAAGGGATGTGATCCTATCTACCAAGATGACATTTATCTAATTAAAGTTTTCTTCTCTTTTCCTAAAAACGGTTTCAGTATGTTTTTGTGTTAAAAGAGGTCCAACTTAGGTGAATGTTAGAATATTTGGACCAAGTTGTAATTAGTATAAGATCAGACTTAGAGGATATGTGAAAAAGCCTCTAAAAACTCGTGTAATGGATTAAACCGTTTTTACACAAAAACTTGAGAAACTTTTTCTCCTTTCTTCTTGAGAGATTCAAGGTTATTCTTCACTCCTCGATTCCTAGCTCAGAGTGGGGTGCGTTGTATCAAGAGATTGTCACTCCTCTTGTGGTTCACGCTTCAACCCACCTTCTATCAATCCCATAGTTAATCCTGGGTCGAGTATCTCCTCGGGTTTAAACCACCTCTTCCGCTTAGTTCCATCCTTTTTACCGAGTAGTTAGATCGAGCATTTCTCTTCTTCTCAGTCCTATTCATACAGTCTGTTCCCTAAGACGAGCTTGATATCTTAGCAACCGGTGCCACATCATGTTTTGAATGGGGTTTTCCATTCACCACCCTCCTTCATACTTACTTGATGGTACCCGCTCTTTAGATCAATCTTGGAGAAGAGTGTTGATGAGGCCCCGGCACTAGCTCAAGCATCACTCTGAGAAGAACACGTGGAGGAACCCGAGGACTAACTTGAGGAAGAGAAGAACTACGAAGCTCCTACCATAGCACTGAGGATTATGAAGAGGAACTTCACAGGCGTCTACAAGACAAGATTCAATGCATACATACAAGGCGCTCTAAGATGCGAGGAAAGCACCTGAGGGCACCCGTGAGATACCGATAGACCTTAGCGCGATAACAATGAGACTAGAATACTCTTGGGAGCGTCCATTTTTTGGAAGGCATGAGTTTAGTATCTTCACTATTTCCTTGAAGTGAAGACACCCTTAAGCCGTCAAGGTATTGTACTCTTTTTCTCCACCTCGGGATTTTTCCACATGGTTTACCGAGGGGGTTTTTAATGAGGCAAGATCTCTTAATGCATCACATTCTTTACCATTGTTTATCTTTCTTGGAAATCCCTATAACGAAATAAGGTAAACAAGGGATGTGATCCTATCTACCAAGATGACATTTATCTAATTAAAGTTTTCTTCTCTTTTCCTAAAAACGGTTTAAGTATGTTTTGGTGTTAAAAGAGGTCCAACTTAGGTGAATGTTAGAATATTTGGACCAAGTTGTAATTAGTATAAGATCAGACCTAGAGGATATGTGAAAAAGCCTCTAATAACTCGTGTAATAGATTAAACCGCTTTTACACAAAAACTTGAGAAACTTTTTCTCCTTTTTTCTTGAGAGATTCAAGGTTACTCTTCACTCCTCGATTCCTAGCTCAGAGTGGGGTGCGTTGTATCAAGAGATTGTCACTCCTCTTGTGGTTCACGCTTCAACCCACCTTCTATCAATCCCATAGTTAATCCTAGGTCGAGTATCTCCTCGGGTTTAAACCACCTCTTCCGCTTAGTTCCATCCTTTTTACCGAGTAGTTAGATCGAGCATTTCTCTTCTTCTCAGTCCTATTCATACAGTCTATTCCCTAAGACGAGCTTGATATCTTAGCAACCGGTGCCACATCATGTTTTGAACGGGGTTTTCCATTCACCACCCTCCTTCATACTTACTTGATGGTACCCGCTCTTTAGATCAATCTTGGAGAAGAGTGTTGATGAGGCCCCGGCACTAGCTCAAGCATCACTCTGAGAAAGAACACGTGGAGGAACCCGAGGACTAACTTGAGGAAGAGAAGAACTACGAAGCTCCTACCATAGCACTGAGGATTATGAAGAGGAACTTCACAAGCGTCTACAGGACAAGATTCAATGCATACATACAAGGTGTTGATATCTGCGAGGAAAGCACCTAAGGGCACTCGAGAGATACCGATAGACCTTAGAGCGAGAACAGTGAGACTAGAAAACTCTTGGGAGCGTCCTTTGTTTGGAAGGCATGAGTTTAGTATCTTCACTCTTTCGTTGAAGTGAAGACACCCTTAAGCCGTCAAGGTATTGTACTCTTTTTCTCCACCTCGGGATTTTTCCACATGGTTTACCGAGGGGGTTTTTAATGAGGCAAGATATCTTGATGCATCACATTCTTTACCATTGTTTATCTTTCTTGGAAATCTCTATAACGAAATAAGGTAAACAAGGGATGTGATCCTATCTACCAAGATGACATTTATCTAATTAAAGTTTTCTTCTCTTTTCCTAAAAACGGTTTCAGTATGTTTTTGTGTTAAAAGAGGTCCAACTTAGGTGAATGTTAGAATATTTGGACCAAGTTGTAATTAGTATAAGATCAGACTTAGAGGATATGTGAAAAAGCCTCTAAAAACTCGTGTAATGGATTAAACCGTTTTTACACAAAAACTTGAGAAACTTTTTCTCCTTTCTTCTTGAGAGATTCAAGGTTATTCTTCACTCCTCGATTCCTAGCTCCGAGTGGGGTGCGTTGTATCAAGAGATTGTCACTCCTCTTGTGGTTCACGCTTCAACCCACCTTCTATCAATCCCATAGTTAATCCTAGGTCGAGTATCTCCTCGGGTTTAAACCACCTCTTCCGCTTAGTTCCATCCTTTTTACCGAGTAGTTAGATCAAGCATTTCTTTTCTTCTCAGTCCTATTCATACAGTCTATTCCCTAAGACGAGCTTGATATCTTAGCAACCGGTGCCACATCATGTTTTGAATGGGGTTTTCCATTCACCACCCTCCTTCATACTTACTTGATGGTACCCGCTCTTTAGATCAATCTTGGAGAAGAGTGTTGATGAGGCCCCGGCACTAGCTCAAGCATCACTCTGAGAAGAACACGTGGAGGAACCCAAGGACTAACTTGAGGAAGAGAAGAACTACGAAGCTCCTACCATAGCACTGAGGATTATGAAGAGGAACTTCACAAGCGTCTACAGGACAAGATTCAATGCATACATACAAGGTGTTGATATTTGCGAGGAAAGCACCTGAGGGCACTCGAGAGATACCGATAGACCTTAGAGCGAGAACAGTGAGACTAGAAAACTCTTGGGAGCGTCCTTTGTTTGGAAGGCATGAGTTTAGTATCTTCACTCTTTCGTTGAAGTGAAGACACCCTTAAGCCGTCAAGGTATTGTACTCTTTTTCTCCACCTCGAGATTTTTCCACATGGTTTACCGAGGGGGTTTTTAATGAGGCAGGATATCTTGATGCATCACATTCTTTACCATTGTTTATCTTTCTTGGAAATCCCTATAACGAAATAAGGTAAACAAGGGATGTGATCCTATCTACCAAGATGACATTTATCTAATTAAAGTTTTCTTCTCTTTTCCTAAAAACGGTTTAAGTATGTTTTTGTGTTTAAAGAGGTCCAACTTAGGTGAATGTTAGAATATTTGGACCAAGTTGTAATTAGTATAAGATCAGACCTAGAGGATATGTGAAAAAGCCTCTAAAAACTCGTGTAATGGATTAAACCGCTTTTACACAAAAACTTGAGAAACTTTTTCTCCTTTTTTCTTGAGAGATTCAAGGTTATTCTTCACTCCTCGATTCCTAGCTCAGAGTGGGGTGTGTTGTATCAAGAGATTGTCAGTCCTCTTGTGGTTCACGCTTCAACCCACCTTCTATCAATCCCATAGTTAATCCTGGGTCGAGTATCTCCTCGGGTTTAAACCACCTCTTCCCCTTAGTTCCATCCTTTTTACCGAGTAGTTAGATCGAGCATTTCTCTTCTTCTCAGTCCTATTCATACAGTCTATTCCCTAAGACGAGCTTGATATCTTAGCAACCGGTGCCACATCATGTTTTGAATGGGGTTTTCCATTCACCACCCTCCTTCATACTTACTTGATGGTACCCGCTCTTTAGATCAATCTTGGAGAAGAGTGTTGATGAGGCCCCGGCACTAGCTCAAGCATCACTCTGAGAAGAACACGTGGAGGAACCCGAGGACTAACTTGAGGAAGAGAAGAACTACGAAGCTCCTACCATAGCATTGAGGATTATGAAGAGGAACTTCACAGGCGTCTACAAGACAAGATTCAATGCATACATACAAGGCGCTCTAAGATGCGAGGAAAGCACCTGAGGGCACCCGTGAGATACCGATAGACCTTAGCGCGATAACAATGAGACTAGAAAACTCTTGGGAGCGTCCTTTTTTTGGAAGGCATGAGTTTAGTATCTTCACTATTTCGTTGAAGTGAAGACACCCTTAAGCCGTCAAGGTATTGTACTCTTTTTCTCCACCTCGGGATTTTTCCACATGGTTTACCGAGGGGGTTTTTAATGAGGCAAGATCTCCTGATGCATCACATTCTTTACCATTGTTTATCTTTCTTGGAAATCCCTATAACGAAATAAGGTAAACAAGGGATGTGATCCTATCTACCAAGATGACATTTATCTAATTAAAGTTTTCTTCTCTTTTCCTAAAAACGGTTTAAGTATGTTTTGGTGTTTAAAGAGGTCCAACTTAGGTGAATGTTAGAATATTTGGACCAAGATGTAATTAGTATAAGATCAGACCTAGAGGATATGTGAAAAAGCCTCTAAAACCTCGTGTAATGGATTAAACCGCTTTTACACAAAAACTTGAGAAACTTTTTCTCCTTTTTTCTTGAGAGATTCAAGGTTATTCTTCACTCCTCGATTCCTAGCTCAGAGTGGGGTGTGTTGTATCAAGAGACTGTCACTCCTCTTGTGGTTCACGCTTCAACCCACCTTCTATCAATCCCATAATTAATCCTACGTCGAGTATCTCCTCGGGTTTAAACCACCTCTTCCGCTTAGTTCCATCCTTTTTACCGAGTAGTTAGATCGAGCATTTCTCTTCTTCTCAGTCCTATTCATACAGTCTATTCCCTAAGACGAGCTTGATATCTTAGCAACCGGTGCCACATCATGTTTTGAATGGGGTTTTCCATTCACCACCCTCCTTCATACTTACTTGATGGTACACGCTCTTTAGATCAATCTTGGAGAAGAGTGTTGATGAGGCCCCGGCACTAGCTCAAGCATCACTCTGAGAAGAACACGTGGAGGAACCCGAGGACTAACTTGAGGAAGAGAAGAACTACGAAGCTCCTACCATAGCACTGAGGATTATGAAGAGGAACTTCACAAGCGTCTACAGGACAAGATTCAATGCATACATACAAGGCGCTCTAAGATGCGAGGAAAGCACCTGACGGCACCCGAGAGATACCGATAGACCTTAGCGCGAGAACAGTGAGACTAGAAAACTCTTGGGAGCGTCCTTTTTTTGGAAGGCATGAGTTTAGTATCTTCACTATTTCGTTGAAGTGAAGACACCCTTAAGCCGTCAAGGTATTGTACTCTTTTTCTCCACCTCGGGATTTTTCCACATGGTTTACCGAGGGGGTTTTTAATGAGGCAAGATATCTTGATGCATCACATTCTTTACCATTGTTTATCTTTCTTGGAAATCTCTATAACGAAATAAGGTAAACAAGGGATGTGATCCTATCTACCAAGATGACATTTATCTAATTAAAGTTTTCTTCTCTTTTCCTAAAAACGGTTTAAGTATGTTTTTGTGTTAAAAGAGGTCCAACGTAGGTGAATGTTAGAATATTTGGACCAAGTTGTAATTAGTATAAGATCAGACTTAGAGGATATGTGAAAAAGCCTCTAAAAACTCGTGTAATGGATTTAACCGTTTTTACACAAAAACTTGAGAAACTTTTTCTCCTTTCTTCTTGAGAGATTCAAGGTTATTCTTCACTCCTCGATTCCTAGCTCAGAGTGGGGTGCGTTGTATCAAGAGATTGTCACTCCTCTTGTGGTTCACGCTTCAACCCACCTTCTATCAATCCCATAGTTAATCCTAGGTCGAGTATCTCCTCGGGTTTAAACCACCTCTTCCGCTTAGTTCCATCCTTTTTACCGAGTAGTTAGATCAAGCATTTCTTTTCTTCTCAGTCCTATTCATACAGTCTATTCCCTAAGACGAGCTTGATATCTTAGCAACCGGTGCCACATCATGTTTTGAATGGGGTTTTCCATTCACCACCCTCCTTCATACTTACTTGATGGTACCCGCTCTTTAGATCAATCTTGGAGAAGAGTGTTGATGAGGCCCCGGCACTAGCTCAAGCATCACTCTGAGAAGAACACGTGGAGGAACCCGAGGACTAACTTGAGGAAGAGAGAACTACGAAGCTCCTACCATAGCACTGAGGATTATGAAGAGGAACTTCACAAGCGTCTACAGGACAAGATTCAATGCATACATACAAGGCGCTCTAAGATGCGAGGAAAGCACCTGACGGCACCCGAGAGATACCGATAGACCTTAGCGCGAGAACAGTGAGACTAGAAAACTCTTGGGAGCGTCCTTTTTTTGGAAGGCATGAGTTTAGTATCTTCACTATTTCGTTGAAGTGAAGACACCCTTAAGCCGTCAAGGTATTGTACTCTTTTTCTCCACCTCGGGATTTTTCCACATGGTTTAACGAGGGGGTTTTTAATGAGGCAAGATCTCTTGATGCATCACATTCTTTACCATTGTTTATCTTTCTTGGAAATCCCTATGACGAAATAAGGTAAACAAGGGATGTGATCCTATCTACCAAGATGACATTTATCTAATTAAAGTCTTCTTCTCTTTTCCTAAAAACGGTTTAAGTATGTTTTGGTATTATAAAAGGCCCAAATTAGGTGAATGTTAGATTATTTAGACCAAGTTGTAATTCGTATAAGACCAGACCTAGAGGATATGTGAAAAAGCCTCTAAAAACTCGTGTAATGGATTAAACCGCTTTTACACAAAAACTTGAGAAACTTTTTCTCCTTTTTTCTTGAGAGATTCAAGGTTATTCTTCACTCCTCGATTCCTAGCTTAGAGTGGGGTGCGTTGTATCAAGAGATTGTCACTCCTCTTGTTGTTCACGCTTCAACCCACCTTCTATCAATCCCATAGTTAATCCTAGGTCGAGTATCTCCTCGGGTTTAAACCACCTCTTCCGCTTAGTTCCATCCTTTTTACCGAGTAGTTAGATCGAGCATTTCTCTTCTTCTCAGTCCTATTCATACAGTCTATTCCCTAAGACGAGCTTGATATCTTAGCAACCGGTGCCACATCATGTTTTGAATGGGGTTTTCCATTCACCACCCTCCTTCATACTTACTTGATGGTACCCGCTCTTTAGATCAATCTTGGAGAAGAGTGTTGATGAGGCCCCGGCACTAGCTCAAGCATCACTCTGAGAAGAACACGTGGAGGAACCCGAGGACTAACTTGAGGAAGAGAAGAACTACGAAGCTCCTACCATAGCACTGAGGATTATGAAGAGGAACTTCACAGGCGTCTACAAGACAAGATTCAATGCATACATACAAGGCGCTCTAAGATGCGAGGAAAGCACCTGAGGGCACCCGTGAGATACCGATAGACCTTAGCGCGATAACAATGAGACTAGAAAACTCTTGGGAGCGTCCTTTTTTTGGAAGGCATGAGTTTAGTATCTTCACTATTTCCTTGAAGTGAAGACACCCTTAAGCCGTCAAGGTATTGTACTCTTTTTCTCCACCTCGGGATTTTTCCACATGGTTTACCGAGGGTGTTTTTAATGAGGCAAGATCTCTTGATGCATCACATTCTTTACCATTGTTTATCTTTCTTGGAAATCCCTATAACGAAATAAGGTAAACAAGGGATGTGATCCTATCTACCAAGATGACATTTATCTAATTAAAGTTTTCTTCTCTTTTCCTAAAAACGGTTTAAGTATGTTTTGGTGTTAAAAGAGGTCCAACTTAGGTGAATGTTAGAATATTTGGACCAAGTTGTAATTAGTATAAGATCAGACCTAGAGGATATGTGAAAAAGCCTCTAATAACTCGTGTAATAGATTAAACCGCTTTTACACAAAAACTTGAGAAACTTTTTCTCCTTTTTTCTTGAGAGATTCAAGGTTACTCTTCACTCCTCGATTCCTAGCTCAGAGTGGGGTGCGTTGTATCAAGAGATTGTCACTCCTCTTGTGGTTCACGCTTCAACCCACCTTCTATCAATCCCATAGTTAATCCTAGGTCGAGTATCTCCTCGGGTTTAAACCACCTCTTCCGCTTAGTTCCATCCTTTTTACCGAGTAGTTAGATCGAGCATTTCTCTTCTTCTCAGTCCTATTCATACAGTCTATTCCCTAAGACGAGCTTGATATCTTAGCAACCGGTGCCACATCATGTTTTGAACGGGGTTTTCCATTCACCACCCTCCTTCATACTTACTTGATGGTACCCGCTCTTTAGATCAATCTTGGAGAAGAGTGTTGATGAGGCCCCGGCACTAGCTCAAGCATCACTCTGAGAAAGAACACGTGGAGGAACCCGAGGACTAACTTGAGGAAGAGAAGAACTACGAAGCTCCTACCATAGCACTGAGGATTATGAAGAGGAACTTCACAAGCGTCTACAGGACAAGATTCAATGCATACATACAAGGTGTTGATATCTGCGAGGAAAGCACCTGAGGGCACTCGAGAGATACCGATAGACCTTAGAGCGAGAACAGTGAGACTAGAAAACTCTTGGGAGCGTCCTTTGTTTGGAAGGCATGAGTTTAGTATCTTCACTCTTTCGTTGAAGTGAAGACACCCTTAAGCCGTCAAGGTATTGTACTCTTTTTCTCCACCTCGGGATTTTTCCACATGGTTTACCGAGGGGGTTTTTAATGAGGCAAGATATCTTGATGCATCACATTCTTTACCATTGTTTATCTTTCTTGGAAATCTCTATAACGAAATAAGGTAAACAAGGGATGTGATCCTATCTACCAAGATGACATTTATCTAATTAAAGTTTTCTTCTCTTTTCCTAAAAACGGTTTAAGTATGTTTTTGTGTTAAAAGAGGTCCAACTTAGGTGAATGTTAGAATATTTGGACCAAGTTGTAATTAGTATAAGATCAGACTTAGAGGATATGTGAAAAAGCCTCTAAAAACTCGTGTAATGGATTAAACCGTTTTTACACAAAAACTTGAGAAACTTTTTCTCCTTTCTTCTTGAGAGATTCAAGGTTATTCTTCACTCCTCGATTCCTAGCTCAGAGTGGGGTGCGTTGTATCAAGAGATTGTCACTCCTCTTGTGGTTCACGCTTCAACCCACCTTCTATCAATCCCATAGTTAATCCTAGGTCGAGTATCTCCTCGGGTTTAAACCACCTCTTCCGCTTAGTTCCATCCTTTTTACCGAGTAGTTAGATCAAGCATTTCTTTTCTTCTCAGTCCTATTCATACAGTCTATTCCCTAAGACGAGCTTGATATCTTAGCAACCGGTGCCACATCATGTTTTGAATGGGGTTTTCCATTCACCACCCTCCTTCATACTTACTTGATGGTACCCGCTCTTTAGATCAATCTTGGAGAAGAGTGTTGATGAGGCCCCGGCACTAGCTCAAGCATCACTCTGAGAAGAACACGTGGAGGAACCCAAGGACTAACTTGAGGAAGAGAAGAACTACGAAGCTCCTACCATAGCACTGAGGATTATGAAGAGGAACTTCACAAGCGTCTACAGGACAAGATTCAATGCATACATACAAGGTGTTGATATCTGCGAGGAAAGCACCTGAGGGCACTCGAGAGATACCGATAGACCTTAGAGCGAGAACAGTGAGACTAGAAAACTCTTGGGAGCGTCCTTTGTTTGGAAGGCATGAGTTTAGTATCTTCACTCTTTCGTTGAAGTGAAGACACCCTTAAGCCGTCAAGGTATTGTACTCTTTTTCTCCACCTCGGGATTTTTCCACATGGTTTACCGAGGGGGTTTTTAATGAGGCAGGATATCTTGATGCATCACATTCTTTACCATTGTTTATCTTTCTTGGAAATCCCTATAACGAAATAAGGTAAACAAGGGATGTGATCCTATCTACCAAGATGACATTTATCTAATTAAAGTTTTCTTCTCTTTTCCTAAAAACGGTTTAAGTATGTTTTGGTGTTTAAAGAGGTCCAACTTAGGTGAATGTTAGAATATTTGGACCAAGTTGTAATTAGTATAAGATCAGACCTAGAGGATATGTGAAAAAGCCTCTAAAAACTCGTGTAATGGATTAAACCGCTTTTACACAAAAACTTGAGAAACTTTTTCTCCTTTTTTCTTGAGAGATTCAAGGTTATTCTTCACTCCTCGATTACTAGCTCAGAGTGGGGTGAGTTGTATCAAGAGATTGTCACTCCTCTTGTGGTTCACGCTTCAACCCACCTTCTATCAATCCCATAGTTAATCCTGGGTCGAGTATCTCCTCGGGTTTAAACCACCTCTTCCGCTTAGTTCCATCCTTTTTACCGAGTAGTTAGATCAAGCATTTCTTTTCTTCTCAGTCCTATTCATACAGTCTATTCCCTAAGACGAGCTTGATATCTTAGCAACCGGTGCCACATCATGTTTTGAATGGGGTTTTCCATTCACCACCCTCCTTCATACTTACTTGATGGTACCCGCTCTTTAGATCAATCTTGGAGAAGAGTGTTGATGAGGCCCCGGCACTAGCTCAAGCATCACTCTGAGAAGAACACGTGGAGGAACCCGAGGACTAACTTGAGGAAGAGAAGAACTACGAAGCTCCTACCATAGCATTGAGGATTATGAAGAGGAACTTCACAGGCGTCTACAAGACAAGATTCAATGCATACATACAAGGCGCTCTAAGATGCGAGGAAAGCACCTGAGGGCACCCGTGAGATACCGATAGACCTTAGCGCGATAACAATGAGACTAGAAAACTCTTGGGAGCGTCCTTTTTTTGGAAGGCATGAGTTTAGTATCTTCACTATTTCCTTGAAGTGAAGACACCCTTAAGCCGTCAAGGTATTGTACTCTTTTTCTCCACCTCGGGATTTTTCCACATGGTTTACCGAGGGGGTTTTTAATGAGGCAAGATCTCCTGATGCATCACATTCTTTACCATTGTTTATCTTTCTTGGAAATCCCTATAACGAAATAAGGTAAACAAGGGATGTGATCCTATCTACCAAGATGACATTTATCTAATTAAAGTTTTCTTCTCTTTTCCTAAAAACGGTTTAAGTATGTTTTTGTGTTAAAAGAGGTCCAACTTAGGTGAATGTTAGAATATTTGGACCAAGTTGTAATTAGTATAAGATCAGACTTAGAGGATATGTGAAAAAGCCTCTAAAAACTCGTGTAATGGATTAAACCGTTTTTACACAAAAACTTGAGAAACTTTTTCTCCTTTCTTCTTGAGAGATTCAAGGTTATTCTTCACTCCTCGATTCCTAGCTCAGAGTGGGGTGCGTTGTATCAAGAGATTGTCACTCCTCTTGTGGTTCACGCTTCAACCCACCTTCTATCAATCCCATAGTTAATCCTAGGTCGAGTATCTCCTCGGGTTTAAACCACCTCTTCCGCTTAGTTCCATCCTTTTTACCGAGTAGTTAGATCAAGCATTTCTTTTCTTCTCAGTCCTATTCATACAGTCTATTCCCTAAGACGAGCTTGATATCTTAGCAACCGGTGCCACATCATGTTTTGAATGGGGTTTTCCATTCACCACCCTCCTTCATACTTACTTGATGGTACCCGCTCTTTAGATCAATCTTGGAGAAGAGTGTTGATGAGGCCCCGGCACTAGCTCAAGCATCACTCTGAGAAGAACACGTGGAGGAACCCAAGGACTAACTTGAGGAAGAGAAGAACTACGAAGCTCCTACCATAGCACTGAGGATTATGAAGAGGAACTTCACAAGCGTCTACAGGACAAGATTCAATGCATACATACAAGGTGTTGATATCTGCGAGGAAAGCACCTGAGGGCACTCGAGAGATACCGATAGACCTTAGAGCGAGAACAGTGAGACTAGAAAACTCTTGGCAGCGTCCTTTGTTTGGAAGGCATGAGTTTAGTATCTTCACTCTTTCGTTGAAGTGAAGACACCCTTAAGCCGTCAAGGTATTGTACTCTTTTTCTCCACCTCGGGATTTTTCCACATGGTTTACCGAGGGGGTTTTTAATGAGGCAGGATATCTTGATGCATCACATTCTTTACCATTGTTTATCTTTCTTGGAAATCCCTATAACGAAATAAGGTAAACAAGGGATGTGATCCTATCTACCAAGATGACATTTATCTAATTAAAGTTTTCTTCTCTTTTCCTAAAAACGGTTTAAGTATGTTTTGGTGTTTAAAGAGGTCCAACTTAGGTGAATGTTAGAATATTTGGACCAAGTTGTAATTAGTATAAGATCAGACCTAGAGGATATGTGAAAAAGCCTCTAAAAACTCGTGTAATGGATTAAACCGCTTTTACACAAAAACTTGAGAAACTTTTTCTCCTTTTTTCTTGAGAGATTCAAGGTTATTCTTCACTCCTCGATTACTAGCTCAGAGTGGGGTGAGTTGTATCAAGAGATTGTCACTCCTCTTGTGGTTCACGCTTCAACCCACCTTCTATCAATCCCATAGTTAATCCTGGGTCGAGTATCTCCTCGGGTTTAAACCACCTCTTCCGCTTAGTTCCATCCTTTTTACCGAGTAGTTAGATCGAGCATTTCTCTTCTTCTCAGTCCTATTCATACAGTCTATTCCCTAAGACGAGCTTGATATCTTAGCAACCGGTGCCACATCATGTTTTGAATGGGGTTTTCCATTCACCACCCTCCTTCATACTTACTTGATGGTACCCGCTCTTTAGATCAATCTTGGAGAAGAGTGTTGATGAGGCCCCGGCACTAGCTCAAGCATCACTCTGAGAAGAACACGTGGAGGAACCCGAGGACTAACTTGAGGAAGAGAAGAACTACGAAGCTCCTACCATAGCATTGAGGATTATGAAGAGGAACTTCACAGGCGTCTACAAGACAAGATTCAATGCATACATACAAGGCGCTCTAAGATGCGAGGAAAGCACCTGAGGGCACCCGTGAGATACCGATAGACCTTAGCGCGATAACAATGAGACTAGAAAACTCTTGGGAGCGTCCTTTTTTTGGAAGGCATGAGTTTAGTATCTTCACTATTTCCTTGAAGTGAAGACACCCTTAAGCCGTCAAGGTATTGTACTCTTTTTCTCCACCTCGGGATTTTTCCACATGGTTTACCGAGGGGGTTTTTAATGAGGCAAGATCTCCTGATGCATCACATTCTTTACCATTGTTTATCTTTCTTGGAAATCCCTATAACGAAATAAGGTAAACAAGGGATGTGATCCTATCTACCAAGATGACATTTATCTAATTAAAGTTTTCTTCTCTTTTCCTAAAAACGGTTTAAGTATGTTTTGGTGTTTAAAGAGGTCCAACTTAGGTGAATGATAGAATATTTGGACCAAGATGTAATTAGTATAAGATCAGACCTAGAGGATATGTGAAAAAGCCTCTAAAACCTCGTGTAATGGATTAAACCGCTTTTACACAAAAACTTGAGAAACTTTTTCTCCTTTTTTCTTGAGAGATTCAAGGTTATTCTTCACTCCTCGATTCCTAGCTCAGAGTGGGGTGTGTTGTATCAAGAGACTGTCACTCCTCTTGTGGTTCACGCTTCAACCCACCTTCTATCAATCCCATAATTAATCCTACGTCGAGTATCTCCTCGGGTTTAAACCACCTCTTCCGCTTAGTTCCATCCTTTTTACCGAGTAGTTAGATCGAGCATTTCTCTTCTTCTCAGTCCTATTCATACAGTCTATTCCCTAAGACGAGCTTGATATCTTAGCAACCGGTGCCACATCATGTTTTGAATGGGGTTTTCCATTCACCACCCTCCTTTATACTTACTTGATGGTACCCGCTCTTTAGATCAATCTTGGAGAAGAGTGTTGATGAGGCCCCGGCACTAGCTCAAGCATCACTCTGAGAAGAACACGTGGAGGAACCCGAGGACTAACTTGAGGAAGAGAAGAACTACGAAGCTCCTACCATAGCACTGAGGATTATGAAGAGGAACTTCACAAGCGTCTACAGGACAAGATTCAATGCATACATACAAGGTGTTGATATCTGCGAGGAAAGCACCTGACGGCACCCGAGAGATACCGATAGACCTTAGCGCGAGAACAGTGAGACTAGAAAACTCTTGGGAGCGTCCTTTTTTTGGAAGGCATGAGTTTAGTATCTTCACTATTTCGTTGAAGTGAAGACACCCTTAAGCCGTCAAGGTATTGTACTCTTTTTCTCCACCTCGGGATTTTTCCACATGGTTTACCGAGGGGGTTTTTAATGAGGCAAGATATCTTGATGCATCACATTCTTTACCATTGTTTATCTTTCTTGGAAATCTCTATAACGAAATAAGGTAAACAAGGGATGTGATCCTATCTACCAAGATGACATTTATCTAATTAAAGTTTTCTTCTCTTTTCCTAAAAACGGTTTAAGTATGTTTTTGTGTTAAAAGAGGTCCAACGTAGGTGAATGTTAGAATATTTGGACCAAGTTGTAATTAGTATAAGATCAGACTTAGAGGATATGTGAAAAAGCCTCTAAAAACTCGTGTAATGGATTTAACCGTTTTTACACAAAAACTTGAGAAACTTTTTCTCCTTTCTTCTTGAGAGATTCAAGGTTATTCTTCACTCCTCGATTCCTAGCTCAGAGTGGGGTGCGTTGTATCAAGAGATTGTCACTCCTCTTGTGGTTCACGCTTCAACCCACCTTCTATCAATCCCATAGTTAATCCTAGGTCGAGTATCTCCTCGGGTTTAAACCACCTCTTCCGCTTAGTTCCATCCTTTTTACCGAGTAGTTAGATCAAGCATTTCTTTTCTTCTCAGTCCTATTCATACAGTCTATTCCCTAAGACGAGCTTGATATCTTAGCAACCGGTGCCACATCATGTTTTGAATGGGGTTTTCCATTCACCACCCTCCTTCATACTTACTTGATGGTACCCGCTCTTTAGATCAATCTTGGAGAAGAGTGTTGATGAGGCCCCGGCACTAGCTCAAGCATCACTCTGAGAAGAACACGTGGAGGAACCCGAGGACTAACTTGAGGAAGAGAGAACTACGAAGCTCCTACCATAGCACTGAGGATTATGAAGAGGAACTTCACAAGCGTCTACAGGACAAGATTCAATGCATACATACAAGGCGCTCTAAGATGCGAGGAAAGCACCTGACGGCACCCGAGAGATACCGATAGACCTTAGCGCGAGAACAGTGAGACTAGAAAACTCTTGGGAGCGTCCTTTTTTTGGAAGGCATGAGTTTAGTATCTTCACTATTTCGTTGAAGTGAAGACACCCTTAAGCCGTCAAGGTATTGTACTCTTTTTCTCCACCTCGGGATTTTTCCACATGGTTTAACGAGGGGGTTTTTAATGAGGCAAGATCTCTTGATGCATCACATTCTTTACCATTGTTTATCTTTCTTGGAAATCCCTATGACGAAATAAGGTAAACAAGGGATGTGATCCTATCTACCAAGATGACATTTATCTAATTAAAGTCTTCTTCTCTTTTCCTAAAAACGGTTTAAGTATGTTTTGGTATTATAAAAGGCCCAAATTAGGTGAATGTTAGATTATTTAGACCAAGTTGTAATTCGTATAAGACCAGACCTAGAGGATATGTGAAAAAGCCTCTAAAAACTCGTGTAATGGATTAAACCGCTTTTACACAAAAACTTGAGAAACTTTTTCTCCTTTTTTCTTGAGAGATTCAAGGTTATTCTTCACTCCTCGATTCCTAGCTTAGAGTGGGGTGCGTTGTATCAAGAGATTGTCACTCCTCTTGTGGTTCACGCTTCAACCCACCTTCTATCAATCCCATAGTTAATCCTAGGTCGAGTATCTCCTCGGGTTTAAACCACCTCTTCCGCTTAGTTCCATCCTTATTACCGAGTAGTTAGATCGAGCATTTCTCTTCTTCTCAGTCGTATCCATATAGTCTATTCCCTAAGACGAGCTTGATATCTTAGCAACCAGTGCCACATCATGTTTTGAATGGGGTTTTCCATTCACCACCCTCCTTCATACTTACTTGATGGTACCCGCTCTTTAGATCAATCTTGGAGAAGAGTGTTGATGAGGCCCCGGCACTAGCTCAAGCATCACTCTGAGAAGAACACATGGAGGAACCCGAGGACTAACTTGAGGAAGAGAAGAACTACGAAGCTCCTACCATAGCACTGAGGATTATGAAGAGGAACTTCACAGGCGTCTACAAGACAAGATTCAATGCATACATACAAGGCGCTCTAAGATGTGAGGAAAGCACCTGAGGGCACCCGTGAGATACTGATAGACCTTAGCGCGATAACAATGAGACTTGAAAACTCTTGGGAGCGTCCTTTTTTTGGAAGGCATGAGTTTAGTATCTTCACTATTTCCTTGAAGTGAAGACACCCTTAAGCCGTCAAGGTATTGTACTCTTTTTCTCCACCTCGGGATTTTTCCACATGGTTTACCGAGGGGGTTTTTAATGAGGCAAGGTCTCTTGATGCATCACATTCTTTACCATTGTTTATCTTTCTTGGAAATCCCTATAACGAAATAAGGTAAACAAGGGATGTGATCCTATCTACCAAGATGACATTTATCTAATTAAAGTTTTCTTCTCTTTTCCTAAAAACGGTTTAAGTATGTTTTGGTGTTAAAAGAGGTCCAACTTAGGTGAATGTTAGAATATTTGGACCAAGTTGTAATTAGTATAAGATCAGACCTAGAGGATATGTGAAAAAGCCTCTAAAAACTCGTGTAATGGATTAAACCGCTTTTACACAAAAACTTGAGAAACTTTTTCTCCTTTTTTCTTGAGAGATTCAAGGTTACTCTTCACTCCTCGATTCCTAGCTCAGAGTGGGGTGCGTTGTATCAAGAGATTGTCACTCCTCTTGTGGTTCACGCTTCAACCCACCTTCTATCTATCCCATAGTTAATCCTAGGTCGAGTATCTCCTCGGGTTTAAACCACCTCTTCCGCTTAGTTCCATCCTTTTTACCGAGTAGTTAGATCGAGCATTTCTCTTCTTCTCAGTCCTATTCATACAGTCTATTCCCTAAGACGAGCTTGATATCTTAGCAACCGGTGCCACATCATGTTTTGAACGGGGTTTTCCATTCACCACCCTCCTTCATACTTACTTGATGGTACCCGCTCTTTAGATCAATCTTGGAGAAGAGTGTTGATGAGGCCCCGGCACTAGCTCAAGCATCACTCTGAGAAAGAACACGTGGAGGAACCCGAGGACTAACTTGAGGAAGAGAAGAACTACGAAGCTCCTACCATAGCACTGAGGATTATGAAGAGGAACTTCACAAGCGTCTACAGGACAAGATTCAATGCATACATACAAGGTGTTGATATCTGCGAGGAAAGCACCTGAGGGCACTCGAGAGATACCGATAGACCTTAGAGCGAGAACAGTGAGACTAGAAAACTCTTGGGAGCGTCCTTTGTTTGGAAGGCATGAGTTTAGTATCTTCACTCTTTCGTTGAAGTGAAGACACCCTTAAGCCGTCAAGGTATTGTACTCTTTTTCTCCACCTCGGGATTTTTCCACATGGTTTACCGAGGGGGTTTTTAATGAGGCAAGATATCTTGATGCATCACATTCTTTACCATTGTTTATCTTTCTTGGAAATCTCTATAACGAAATAAGGTAAACAAGGGATGTGATCCTATCTACCAAGATGACATTTATCTAATTAAAGTTTTCTTCTCTTTTCCTAAAAACGGTTTAAGTATGTTTTTGTGTTAAAAGAGGTCCAACTTAGGTGAATGTTAGAATATTTGGACCAAGTTGTAATTAGTATAAGATCAGACTTAGAGGATATGTGAAAAAGCCTCTAAAAACTCGTGTAATGGATTAAACCGTTTTTACACAAAAACTTGAGAAACTTTTTCTCCTTTCTTCTTGAGAGATTCAAGGTTATTCTTCACTCCTCGATTCCTAGCTCAGAGTGGGGTGCGTTGTATCAAGAGATTGTCACTCCTCTTGTGGTTCACGCTTCAACCCACCTTCTATCAATCCCATAGTTAATCCTAGGTCGAGTATCTCCTCGGGTTTAAACCACCTCTTCCGCTTAGTTCCATCCTTTTTACCGAGTAGTTAGATCAAGCATTTCTTTTCTTCTCAGTCCTATTCATACAGTCTATTCCCTAAGACGAGCTTGATATCTTAGCAACCGGTGCCACATCATGTTTTGAATGGGGTTTTCCATTCACCACCCTCCTTCATACTTACTTGATGGTACCCGCTCTTTAGATCAATCTTGGAGAAGAGTGTTGATGAGGCCCCGGCACTAGCTCAAGCATCACTCTGAGAAGAACACGTGGAGGAACCCAAGGACTAACTTGAGGAAGAGAAGAACTACGAAGCTCCTACCATAGCACTGAGGATTATGAAGAGGAACTTCACAAGCGTCTACAGGACAAGATTCAATGCATACATACAAGGTGTTGATATCTGCGAGGAAAGCACCTGAGGGCACTCGAGAGATACCGATAGACCTTAGAGCGAGAACAGTGAGACTAGAAAACTCTTGGGAGCGTCTTTTGTTTGGAAGGCATGAGTTTAGTATCTTCACTCTTTCGTTGAAGTGAAGACACCCTTAAGCCGTCAAGGTATTGTACTCTTTTTCTCCACCTCGGGATTTTTCCACATGGTTTACCGAGGGGGTTTTTAATGAGGCAGGATATCTTGATGCATCACATTCTTTACCATTGTTTATCTTTCTTGGAAATCCCTATAACGAAATAAGGTAAACAAGGGATGTGATCCTATCTACCAAGATGACATTTATCTAATTAAAGTTTTCTTCTCTTTTCCTAAAAACGGTTTAAGTATGTTTTGGTGTTTAAAGAGGTCCAACTTAGGTGAATGTTAGAATATTTGGACCAAGTTGTAATTAGTATAAGATCAGACCTAGAGGATATGTGAAAAAGCCTCTAAAAACTCGTGTAATGGATTAAACCGCTTTTACACAAAAACTTGAGAAACTTTTTCTCCTTTTTTCTTGAGAGGTTCAAGGTTATTCTTCACTCCTCGATTCCTAGCTCAGAGTGGGGTGCGTTGTATCAAGAGATTGTCACTCCTCTTGTGGTTCACGCTTCAACCCACCTTCTATCAATCCCATAGTTAATCCTAGGTCGAGTATCTCCTCGGGTTTAAACCACCTCTTCCGCTTAGTTCCATCCTTTTTACCGAGTAGTTAGATCGAGCATTTCTCTTCTTCTCAGTCCTATTCATACAGTCTATTCCCTAAGACGAGCTTGATATCTTAGCAACCGGTGCCACATCATGTTTTGAATGGGGTTTTCCATTCACCACCCTCCTTCATACTTACTTGATGGTACCCGCTCTTTAGATCAATCTTGGAGAAGAGTGTTGATGAGGCCCCGGCACTAGCTCAAGCATCACTCTGAGAAGAACACGTGGAGGAACCCGAGGACTAACTTGAGGAAGAGAAGAACTACGAAGCTCCTACCATAGCATTGAGGATTATGAAGAGGAACTTCACAGGCGTCTACAAGACAAGATTCAATGCATACATACAAGGCGCTCTAAGATGCGAGGAAAGCACCTGAGGGCACCCGTGAGATACCGATAGACCTTAGCGCGATAACAATGAGACTAGAAAACTCTTGGGAGCGTCCTTTTTTTGGAAGGCATGAGTTTAGTATCTTCACTATTTCCTTGAAGTGAAGACACCCTTAAGCCGTCAAGGTATTGTACTCTTTTTCTCCACCTCGGGATTTTTCCACATGGTTTACCGAGGGGGTTTTTAATGAGGCAAGATCTCCTGATGCATCACATTCTTTACCATTGTTTATCTTTCTTGGAAATCCCTATAACGAAATAAGGTAAACAAGGGATGTGATCCTATCTACCAAGATGACATTTATCTAATTAAAGTTTTCTTCTCTTTTCCTAAAAACGGTTTAAGTATGTTTTGGTGTTTAAAGAGGTCCAACTTAGGTGAATGTTAGAATATTTGGACCAAGATGTAATTAGTATAAGATCAGACCTAGAGGATATGTGAAAAAGCCTCTAAAACCTCGTGTAATGGATTAAACCGCTTTTACACAAAAACTTGAGAAACTTTTTCTCCTTTTTTCTTGAGAGATTCAAGGTTATTCTTCACTCCTCGATTCCTAGCTCAGAGTGGGGTGTGTTGTATCAAGAGACTGTCACTCCTCTTGTGGTTCACGCTTCAACCCACCTTCTATCAATCCCATAATTAATCCTACGTCGAGTATCTCCTCGGGTTTAAACCACCTCTTCCGCTTAGTTCCATCCTTTTTACCGAGTAGTTAGATCGAGCATTTCTCTTCTTCTCAGTCCTATTCATACAGTCTATTCCCTAAGACGAGCTTGATATCTTAGCAACCGGTGCCACATCATGTTTTGAATGGGGTTTTCCATTCACCACCCTCCTTCATACTTACTTGATGGTACCCGCTCTTTAGATCAATCTTGGAGAAGAGTGTTGATGAGGCCCCGGCACTAGCTCAAGCATCACTCTGAGAAGAACACGTGGAGGAACCCGAGGACTAACTTGAGGAAGAGAAGAACTACGAAGCTCCTACCATAGCACTGAGGATTATGAAGAGGAACTTCACAAGCGTCTACAGGACAAGATTCAATGCATACATACAAGGTGTTGATATCTGCGAGGAAAGCACCTGAGGGCACTCGAGAGATACCGATAGACCTTAGAGCAAGAACAGTGAGACTAGAAAACTCTTGGGAGCGTCCTTTGTTTGGAAGGCATGAGTTTAGTATCCTCACTCTTTCGTTGAAGTGAAGACACCCTTAAGCCGTCAAGGTATTGTACTCTTTTTCTCCACCTCGGGATTTTTCCACATGGTTTACCGAGGGGGTTTTTAATGAGGCAAGATATCTTGATGCATCACATTCTTTACCATTGTTTATCTTTCTTGGAAATCTCTATAACGAAATAAGGTAAACAAGGGATGTGATCCTATCTACCAAGATGACATTTATCTAATTAAAGTTTTCTTCTCTTTTCCTAAAAACGGTTTAAGTATGTTTTTGTGTTAAAAGAGGTCCAACGTAGGTGAATGTTAGAATATTTGGACCAAGTTGTAATTAGTATAAGATCAGACTTAGAGGATATGTGAAAAAGCCTCTAAAAACTCGTGTAATGGATTAAACCGTTTTTACACAAAAACTTGAGAAACTTTTTCTCCTTTCTTCTTGAGAGATTCAAGGTTATTCTTCACTCCTCGATTCCTAGCTCAGAGTGGGGTGCGTTGTATCAAGAGATTGTCACTCCTCTTGTGGTTCACGCTTCAACCCACCTTCTATCAATCCCATAGTTAATCCTAGGTCGAGTATCTCCTCGGGTTTAAACCACCTCTTCCGCTTAGTTCCATCCTTTTTACCGAGTAGTTAGATCAAGCATTTCTTTTCTTCTCAGTCCTATTCATACAGTCTATTCCCTAAGACGAGCTTGATATCTTAGCAACCGGTGCCACATCATGTTTTGAATGGGGTTTTCCATTCACCACCCTCCTTCATACTTACTTGATGGTACCCGCTCTTTAGATCAATCTTGGAGAAGAGTGTTGATGAGGCCCCGGCACTAGCTCAAGCATCACTCTGAGAAGAACACGTGGAGGAACCCGAGGACTAACTTGAGGAGGAGAGAACTACGAAGCTCCTACCATAGCACTGAGGATTATGAAGAGGAACTTCACAAGCGTCTACAGGACAAGATTCAATGCATACATACAAGGCGCTCTAAGATGCGAGGAAAGCACCTGACGGCACCCGAGAGATACCGATAGACCTTAGCGCGAGAACAGTGAGACTAGAAAACTCTTGGGAGCGTCCTTTTTTTGGAAGGCATAAGTTTAGTATCTTCACTATTTCGTTGAAGTGAAGACACCCTTAAGCCGTCAAGGTATTGTACTCTTTTTCTCCACCTCGGGATTTTTCCACATGGTTTAACGAGGGGGTTTTTAATGAGGCAAGATCTCTTGATGCATCACATTCTTTACCATTGTTTATCTTTCTTGGAAATCCCTATGACGAAATAAGGTAAACAAGGGATGTGATCCTATCTACCAAGATGACATTTATCTAATTAAAGTCTTCTTCTCTTTTCCTAAAAACGGTTTAAGTATGTTTTGGTATTATAAAAGGCCCAAATTAGGTGAATGTTAGATTATTTAGACCAAGTTGTAATTCGTATAAGACCAGACCTAGAGGATATGTGAAAAAGCCTCTAAAAACTCGTGTAATGGATTAAACCGCTTTTACACAAAAACTTGAGAAACTTTTTCTCCTTTTTTCTTGAGAGATTCAAGGTTATTCTTCACTCCTCGATTCCTAGCTTAGAGTGGGGTGCGTTGTATCAAGAGATTGTCACTCCTCTTGTGGTTCACGCTTCAACCCACCTTCTATCAATCCCATAGTTAATCCTAGGTCGAGTATCTCCTCGGGTTTAAACCACCTCTTCCGCTTAGTTCCATCCTTATTACCGAGTAGTTAGATCGAGCATTTCTCTTCTTCTCAGTCGTATCCATATAGTCTATTCCCTAAGACGAGCTTGATATCTTAGCAACCAGTGCCACATCATGTTTTGAATGGGGTTTTCCATTCACCACCCTCCTTCATACTTACTTGATGGTACCCGCTCTTTAGATCAATCTTGGAGAAGAGTGTTGATGAGGCCCCGGCACTAGCTCAAGCATCACTCTGAGAAGAACACGTGGAGGAACCCGAGGACTAACTTGAGGAAGAGAGAACTACGAAGCTCCTACCATAGCACTGAGGATTTTGAAGAGGAACTTCACAAGCGTCTACAGGACAAGATTCAATGCATACATACAAGGCGCTCTAAGATGCGAGGAAAGCACCTGACGGCACCCGAGAGATACCGATAGACCTTAGCGCGAGAACAGTGAGACTAGAAAACTCTTGGGAGCGTCCTTTTTTTGGAAGGCATAAGTTTAGTATCTTCACTATTTCGTTGAAGTGAAGACACCCTTAAGCCGTCAAGGTATTGTACTCTTTTTCTCCACCTCGGGATTTTTCCACATGGTTTAACGAGGGGGTTTTTAATGAGGCAAGATCTCTTGATGCATCACATTCTTTACCATTGTTTATCTTTCTTGGAAATCCCTATGACGAAATAAGGTAAACAAGGGATGTGATCCTATCTACCAAGATGACATTTATCTAATTAAAGTCTTCTTCTCTTTTCCTAAAAACGGTTTAAGTATGTTTTGGTATTATAAAAGGCCCAAATTAGGTGAATGTTAGATTATTTAGACCAAGTTGTAATTCGTATAAGACCAGACCTAGAGGATATGTGAAAAAGCCTCTAAAAACTCGTGTAATGGATTAAACCGCTTTTACACAAAAACTTGAGAAACTTTTTCTCCTTTTTTCTTGAGAGATTCAAGGTTATTCTTCACTCCTCGATTCCTAGCTTAGAGTGGGGTGCGTTGTATCAAGAGATTGTCACTCCTCTTGTGGTTCACGCTTCAACCCACCTTCTATCTATCCCATAGTTAATCCTAGGTCGAGTATCTCCTCGGGTTTAAACCACCTCTTCCGCTTAGTTCCATCCTTTTTACCGAGTAGTTAGATCGAGCATTTCTCTTCTTCTCAGTCCTATTCATACAGTCTATTCCCTAAGACGAGCTTGATATCTTAGCAACCGGTGCCACATCATGTTTTGAACGGGGTTTTCCATTCACCACCCTCCTTCATACTTACTTGATGGTACCCGCTCTTTAGACCAATCTTGGAGAAGAGTGTTGATGAGGCCCCGGCACTAGCTCAAGCATCACTCTGAGAAAGAAAACGTGGAGGAACCCGAGGACTAACTTGAGGAAGAGAAGAACTACGAAGCTCCTACCATAGCACTGAGGATTATGAAGAGGAACTTCACAAGCGTCTACAGGACAAGATTCAATGCATACATACAAGGTGTTGATATCTGCGAGGAAAGCACCTAAGGGCACTCGAGAGATACCGATAGACCTTAGAGCGAGAACAGTGAGACTAGAAAACTCTTGGGAGCGTCCTTTGTTTGGAAGGCATGAGTTTAGTATCTTCACTCTTTCGTTGAAGTGAAGACACCCTTAAGCCGTCAAGGTATTGTACTCTTTTTCTCCACCTCGGGATTTTTCCACATGGTTTACCGAGGGGGTTTTTAATGAGGCAAGATATCTTGATGCATCACATTCTTTACCATTGTTTATCTTTCTTGGAAATCTCTATAACGAAATAAGGTAAACAAGGGATGTGATCCTATCTACCAAGATGACATTTATCTAATTAAAGTTTTCTTCTCTTTTCCTAAAAACGGTTTAAGTATGTTTTTGTGTTAAAAGAGGTCCAACTTAGGTGAATGTTAGAATATTTGGACCAAGTTGTAATTAGTATAAGATCAGACTTAGAGGATATGTGAAAAAGCCTCTAAAAACTCGTGTAATGGATTAAACCCTTTTTACACAAAAACTTGAGAAACTTTTTCTCCTTTCTTCTTGAGAGATTCAAGGTTATTCTTCACTCCTCGATTCCTAGCTCAGAGTGGGGTGCGTTGTATCAAGAGATTGTCACTCCTCTTGTGGTTCACGCTTCAACCCACCTTCTATCAATCCCATAGTTAATCCTAGGTCGAGTATCTCCTCGGGTTTAAACCACCTCTTCCGCTTAGTTCCATCCTTTTTACCGAGTACTTAGATCAAGCATTTCTTTTCTTCTCAGTCCTATTCATACAGTCTATTCCCTAAGACGAGCTTGATATCTTAGCAACTGGTGCCACATCATGTTTTGAATGGGGTTTTCCATTCACCACCCTCCTTCATACTTACTTGATGGTACCCGCTCTTTAGATCAATCTTGGAGAAGAGTGTTGATGAGGCCCCGGCACTAGCTCAAGCATCACTCTGAGAAGAACACGTGGAGGAACCCAAGGACTAACTTGAGGAAGAGAAGAACTACGAAGCTCCTACCATAGCACTGAGGATTATGAAGAGGAACTTCACAAGCGTCTACAGGACAAGATTCAATGCATACATACAAGGTGTTGATATCTGCGAGGAAAGCACCTGAGGGCACTCGAGAGATACCGATAGACCTTAGAGCGAGAACAGTGAGACTAGAAAACTCTTGGGAGCGTCCTTTGTTTGGAAGGCATGAGTTTAGTATCTTCACTCTTTCGTTGAAGTGAAGACACCCTTAAGCCGTCAAGGTATTGTACTCTTTTTCTCCACCTCGGGATTTTTCCACATGGTTTACCGAGGGGGTTTTTAATGAGGCAGGATATCTTGATGCATCACATTCTTTACCATTGTTTATCTTTCTTGGAAATCCCTATAACGAAATAAGGTAAACAAGGGATGTGATCCTATCTACCAAGATGACATTTATCTAATTAAAGTTTTCTTCTCTTTTCCTAAAAACGGTTTAAGTATGTTTTGGTGTTTAAAGAGGTCCAACTTAGGTGAATGTTAGAATATTTGGACCAAGTTGTAATTAGTATAAGATCAGACCTAGAGGATATGTGAAAAAGCCTCTAAAAACTCGTGTAATGGATTAAACCGCTTTTACACAAAAACTTGAGAAACTTTTTCTCCTTTTTTCTTGAGAGATTCAAGGTCATTCTTCACTCCTCGATTCCTAGCTCAGAGTGGGGTGTGTTGTATCAAGAGATTGTCACTCCTCTTGTGGTTCACGCTTCAACCCACCTTCTATCAATCCCATAGTTAATCCTGGGTCGAGTATCTCCTCGGGTTTAAACCACCTCTTCCGCTTAGTTCCATCCTTTTTACCGAGTAGTTAGATCGAGCATTTCTCTTCTTCTCAGTCCTATTCATACAGTCTATTCCCTAAGACGAGCTTGATATCTTAGCAACCGGTGCCACATCATGTTTTGAATGGGGTTTTCCATTCACCACCCTCCTTCATACTTACTTGATGGTACCCGCTCTTTAGATCAATCTTGGAGAAGAGTGTTGATGAGGCCCCGGCACTAGCTCAAGCATCACTCTGAGAAGAACACGTGGAGGAACCCGAGGACTAACTTGAGGAAGAGAAGAACTACGAAGCTCCTACCATAGCACTGAGGATTATGAAGAGGAACTTCACAAGCGTCTACAGGACAAGATTCAATGCATACATACAAGGTGTTGATATCTGCGAGGAAAGCACCTAAGGGCACTCGAGAGATACCGATAGACCTTAGAGCGAGAACAGTGAGACTAGAAAACTCTTGGGAGCGTCCTTTGTTTGGAAGGCATGAGTTTAGTATCTTCACTCTTTCGTTGAAGTGAAGACACCCTTAAGCCGTCAAGGTATTGTACTCTTTTTCTCCACCTCGGGATTTTTCCACATGGTTTACCGAGGGGGTTTTTAATGAGGCAAGATATCTTGATGCATCACATTCTTTACCATTGTTTATCTTTCTTGGAAATCTCTATAACGAAATAAGGTAAACAAGGGATGTGATCCTATCTACCAAGATGACATTTATCTAATTAAAGTTTTCTTCTCTTTTCCTAAAAACGGTTTAAGTATGTTTTTGTGTTAAAAGAGGTCCAACTTAGGTGAATGTTAGAATATTTGGACCAAGTTGTAATTAGTATAAGATCAGACTTAGAGGATATGTGAAAAAGCCTCTAAAAACTCGTGTAATGGATTAAACCCTTTTTACACAAAAACTTGAGAAACTTTTTCTCCTTTCTTCTTGAGAGATTCAAGGTTATTCTTCACTCCTCGATTCCTAGCTCAGAGTGGGGTGCGTTGTATCAAGAGATTGTCACTCCTCTTGTGGTTCACGCTTCAACCCACCTTCTATCAATCCCATAGTTAATCCTAGGTCGAGTATCTCCTCGGGTTTAAACCACCTCTTCCGCTTAGTTCCATCCTTTTTACCGAGTACTTAGATCAAGCATTTCTTTTCTTCTCAGTCCTATTCATACAGTCTATTCCCTAAGACGAGCTTGATATCTTAGCAACTGGTGCCACATCATGTTTTGAATGGGGTTTTCCATTCACCACCCTCCTTCATACTTACTTGATGGTAC
Organism: Cardamine chenopodiifolia; assembly: GCA_963922655.1. Classification (NCBI taxonomy): domain Eukaryota; kingdom Viridiplantae; phylum Streptophyta; class Magnoliopsida; order Brassicales; family Brassicaceae; genus Cardamine; species Cardamine chenopodiifolia. The sequence goes on along the minus strand of OZ000476.1, from coordinate 7,395,410 downwards.
CCGCTCTTTAGATCAATCTTGGAGAAGAGTGTTGATGAGGCCCCGGCACTAGCTCAAGCATCACTCTGAGAAGAACACGTGGAGGAACCCAAGGACTAACTTGAGGAAGAGAAGAACTACGAAGCTCCTACCATAGCACTGAGGATTATGAAGAGGAACTTCACAAGCGTCTACAGGACAAGATTCAATGCATACATACAAGGTGTTGATATCTGCGAGGAAAGCACCTGAGGGCACTCGAGAGATACCGATAGACCTTAGAGCGAGAACAGTGAGACTAGAAAACTCTTGGGAGCGTCCTTTGTTTGGAAGGCATGAGTTTAGTATCTTCACTCTTTCGTTGAAGTGAAGACACCCTTAAGCCGTCAAGGTATTGTACTCTTTTTCTCCACCTCGGGATTTTTCCACATGGTTTACCGAGGGGGTTTTTAATGAGGCAGGATATCTTGATGCATCACATTCTTTACCATTGTTTATCTTTCTTGGAAATCCCTATAACGAAATAAGGTAAACAAGGGATGTGATCCTATCTACCAAGATGACATTTATCTAATTAAAGTTTTCTTCTCTTTTCCTAAAAACGGTTTAAGTATGTTTTGGTGTTTAAAGAGGTCCAACTTAGGTGAATGTTAGAATATTTGGACCAAGTTGTAATTAGTATAAGATCAGACCTAGAGGATATGTGAAAAAGCCTCTAAAAACTCGTGTAATGGATTAAACCGCTTTTACACAAAAACTTGAGAAACTTTTTCTCCTTTTTTCTTGAGAGATTCAAGGTCATTCTTCACTCCTCGATTCCTAGCTCAGAGTGGGGTGTGTTGTATCAAGAGATTGTCACTCCTCTTGTGGTTCACGCTTCAACCCACCTTCTATCAATCCCATAGTTAATCCTGGGTCGAGTATCTCCTCGGGTTTAAACCACCTCTTCCGCTTAGTTCCATCCTTTTTACCGAGTAGTTAGATCGAGCATTTCTCTTCTTCTCAGTCCTATTCATACAGTCTATTCCCTAAGACGAGCTTGATATCTTAGCAACCGGTGCCACATCATGTTTTGAATGGGGTTTTCCATTCACCACCCTCCTTCATACTTACTTGATGGTACCCGCTCTTTAGATCAATCTTGGAGAAGAGTGTTGATGAGGCCCCGGCACTAGCTCAAGCATCACTCTGAGAAGAACACGTGGAGGAACCCGAGGACTAACTTGAGGAAGAGAAGAACTACGAAGCTCCTACCATAGCATTGAGGATTATGAAGAGGAACTTCACAGGCGTCTACAAGACAAGATTCAATGCATACATACAAGGCGCTCTAAGATGCGAGGAAAGCACCTGAGGGCACCCGTGAGATACCGATAGACCTTAGCGCGATAACAATGAGACTAGAAAACTCTTGGGAGCGTCCTTTTTTTGGAAGGCATGAGTTTAGTATCTTCACTATTTCCTTGAAGTGAAGACACCCTTAAGCCGTCAAGGTATTGTACTCTTTTTCTCCACCTCGGGATTTTTCCACATGGTTTACCGAGGGGGTTTTTAATGAGGCAAGATCTCCTGATGCATCACATTCTTTACCATTGTTTATCTTTCTTGGAAATCCCTATAACGAAATAAGGTAAACAAGGGATGTGATCCTATCTACCAAGATGACATTTATCTAATTAAAGTTTTCTTCTCTTTTCCTAAAAACGGTTTAAGTATGTTTTGGTGTTTAAAGAGGTCCAACTTAGGTGAATGTTAGAATATTTGGACCAAGATGTAATTAGTATAAGATCAGACCTAGAGGATATGTGAAAAAGCCTCTAAAACCTCGTGTAATGGATTAAACCGCTTTTACACAAAAACTTGAGAAACTTTTTCTCCTTTTTTCTTGAGAGATTCAAGGTTATTCTTCACTCCTCGATTCCTAGCTCAGAGTGGGGTGTGTTGTATCAAGAGACTGTCACTCCTCTTGTGGTTCACGCTTCAACCCACCTTCTATCAATGCCATAATTAATCCTACGTCGAGTATCTCCTCGGGTTTAAACCACCTCTTCCGCTTAGTTCCATCCTTTTTACCGAGTAGTTAGATCGAGCATTTCTCTTCTTCTCAGTCCTATTCATACAGTCTATTCCCTAAGACGAGCTTGATATCTTAGCAACCGGTGCCACATCATGTTTTGAATGGGGTTTTCCATTCACCACCCTCCTTCATACTTACTTGATGGTACCCGCTCTTTAGATCAATCTTGGAGAAGAGTGTTGATGAGGCCCCGGCACTAGCTCAAGCATCACTCTGAGAAGAACACGTGGAGGAACCCGAGGACTAACTTGAGGAAGAGAGAACTACGAAGCTCCTACCATAGCACTGAGGATTATGAAGAGGAACTTCACAAGCGTCTACAGGACAAGATTCAATGCATACATACAAGGCGCTCTAAGATGCGAGGAAAGCACCTGACGGCACCCGAGAGATACCGATAGACCTTAGCGCGAGAACAGTGAGACTAGAAAACTCTTGGGAGCGTCCTTTTTTTGGAAGGCATGAGTTTAGTATCTTCACTATTTCGTTGAAGTGAAGACACCCTTAAGCCGTCAAGGTATTGTACTCTTTTTCTCCACCTCGGGATTTTTCCACATGGTTTAACGAGGGGGTTTTTAATGAGGCAAGATCTCTTGATGCATCACATTCTTTACCATTGTTTATCTTTCTTGGAAATCCCTATGACGAAATAAGGTAAACAAGGGATGTGATCCTATCTACCAAGATGACATTTATCTAATTAAAGTCTTCTTCTCTTTTCCTAAAAACGGTTTAAGTATGTTTTGGTATTATAAGAGGCCCAAATTAGGTGAATGTTAGATTATTTAGACCAAGTTGTAATTCGTATAAGACCAGACCTAGAGGATATGTGAAAAAGCCTCTAAAAACTCGTGTAATGGATTAAACCGCTTTTACACAAAAACTTGAGAAAATTTTTCTCCTTTTTTCTTGAGAGATTCAAGGTTATTCTTCACTCCTCGATTCCTAGCTTAGAGTGGGGTGCGTTGTATCAAGAGATTGTCACTCCTCTTGTGGTTCACGCTTCAACCCACCTTCTATCTATCCCATAGTTAATCCTAGGTCGAGTATCTCCTCGGGTTTAAACCACCTCTTCCGCTTAGTTCCATCCTTTTTACCGAGTAGTTAGATCGAGCATTTCTCTTCTTCTCAGTCCTATTCATACAGTCTATTCCCTAAGACGAGCTTGATATCTTAGCAACCGGTGCAACATCATGTTTTGAACGGGGTTTTCCATTCACCACCCTCCTTCATACTTACTTGATGGTACCCGCTCTTTAGACCAATCTTGGAGAAGAGTGTTGATGAGGCCCCGGCACTAGCTCAAGCATCACTCTGAGAAAGAAAACGTGGAGGAACCCGAGGACTAACTTGAGGAAGAGAAGAACTACGAAGCTCCTACCATAGCACTGAGGATTATGAAGAGGAACTTCACAAGCGTCTACAGGACAAGATTCAATGCATACATACAAGGTGTTGATATCTGCGAGGAAAGCACCTGAGGGCACTCGAGAGATACCGATAGACCTTAGAGCGAGAACAGTGAGACTAGAAAACTCTTGGGAGCGTCCTTTGTTTGGAAGGCATGAGTTTAGTATCTTCACTCTTTCGTTGAAGTGAAGACACCCTTAAGCCGTCAAGGTATTGTACTCTTTTTCTCCACCTCGGGATTTTTCCACATGGTTTACCGAGGGGGTTTTTAATGAGGCAAGATATCTTGATGCATCACATTCTTTACCATTGTTTATCTTTCTTGGAAATCCCTATAACGAAATAAGGTAAACAAGGGATGTGATCCTATCTACCAAGATGACATTTATCTAATTAAAGTTTTCTTCTCTTTTCCTAAAAACGGTTTAAGTATGTTTTTGTGTTAAAAGAGGTCCAACTTAGGTGAATGTTAGAATATTTGGACCAAGTTGTAATTAGTATAAGATCAGACTTAGAGGATATGTGAAAAAGCCTCTAAAAACTCGTGTAATGGATTAAACCGTTTTTACACAAAAACTTGAGAAACTTTTTCTCCTTTCTTCTTGAGAGATTCAAGGTTATTCTTCACTCCTCGATTCCTAGCTCAGAGTGGGGTGCGTTGTATCAAGAGATTGTCACTCCTCTTGTGGTTCACGCTTCAACCCACCTTCTATCAATCCCATAGTTAATCCTAGGTCGAGTATCTCCTCGGGTTTAAACCACCTCTTCCGCTTAGTTCCATCCTTTTTACCGAGTACTTAGATCAAGCATTTCTTTTCTTCTCAGTCCTATTCATACAGTCTATTCCCTAAGACGAGCTTGATATCTTAGCAACCGGTGCCACATCATGTTTTGAATGGGGTTTTCCATTCACCACCCTCCTTCATACTTACTTGATGGTACCCGCTCTTTAGATCAATCTTGGAGAAGAGTGTTGATGAGGCCCCGGCACTAGCTCAAGCATCACTCTGAGAAGAACACGTGGAGGAACCCAAGGACTAACTTGAGGAAGAGAAGAACTACGAAGCTCCTACCATAGCACTGAGGATTATGAAGAGGAACTTCACAAGCGTCTACAGGACAAGATTCAATGCATACATACAAGGTGTTGATATCTTCGAGGAAAGCACCTGAGGGCACTCGAGAGATACCGATAGACCTTAGAGCGAGAACAGTGAGACTAGAAAACTCTTGGGAGCGTCCTTTGTTTGGAAGGCATGAGTTTAGTATCTTCACTCTTTCGTTGAAGTGAAGACACCCTTAAGCCGTCAAGGTATTGTACTCTTTTTCTCCACCTCGGGATTTTTCCACATGGTTTACCGAGGAGGTTTTTAATGAGGCAGGATATCTTGATGCATCACATTCTTTACCATTGTTTATCTTTCTTGGAAATCCCTATAACGAAATAAGGTAAACAAGGGATGTGATCCTATCTACCAAGATGACATTTATCTAATTAAAGTTTTCTTCTCTTTTCCTAAAAACGGTTTAAGTATGTTTTGGTGTTTAAAGAGGTCCAACTTAGGTGAATGTTAGAATATTTGGACCAAGTTGTAATTAGTATAAGATCAGACCTAGAGGATATGTGAAAAAGCCTCTAAAAACTCGTGTAATGGATTAAACCGCTTTTACACAAAAACTTGAGAAACTTTTTCTCCTTTTTTCTTGAGAGATTCAAGGTCATTCTTCACTCCTCGATTCCTAGCTCAGAGTGGGGTGTGTTGTATCAAGAGATTGTCACTCCTCTTGTGGTTCACGCTTCAACCCACCTTCTATCAATCCCATAGTTAATCCTGGGTCGAGTATCTCCTCGGGTTTAAACCACCTCTTCCGCTTAGTTCCATCCTTTTTACCGAGTAGTTAGATCGAGCATTTCTCTTCTTCTCAGTCCTATTCATACAGTCTATTCCCTAAGACGAGCTTGATATCTTAGCAACCGGTGCCACATCATGTTTTGAATGGGGTTTTCCATTCACCACCCTCCTTCATACTTACTTGATGGTACCCGCTCTTTAGATCAATCTTGGAGAAGAGTGTTGATGAGGCCCCGGCACTAGCTCAAGCATCAATCTGAGAAGAACACGTGGAGGAACCCGAGGACTAACTTGAGGAAGAGAAGAACTACGAAGCTCCTACCATAGCATTGAGGATTATGAAGAGGAACTTCACAGGCGTCTACAAGACAAGATTCAATGCATACATACAAGGCGCTCTAAGATGCGAGGAAAGCACCTGAGGGCACCCGTGAGATACCGATAGACCTTAGCGCGATAACAATGAGACTAGAAAACTCTTGGGAGCGTCCTTTTTTTGGAAGGCATGAGTTTAGTATCTTCACTATTTCCTTGAAGTGAAGACACCCTTAAGCCGTCAAGGTATTGTACTCTTTTTCTCCACCTCGGGATTTTTCCACATGGTTTACCGAGGGGGTTTTTAATGAGGCAAGATCTCCTGATGCATCACATTCTTTACCATTGTTTATCTTTCTTGGAAATCCCTATAACGAAATAAGGTAAACAAGGGATGTGATCCTATCTACCAAGATGACATTTATCTAATTAAAGTTTTCTTCTCTTTTCCTAAAAACGGTTTAAGTATGTTTTGGTGTTTAAAGAGGTCCAACTTAGGTGAATGTTAGAATATTTGGACCAAGATGTAATTAGTATAAGATCAGACCTAGAGGATATGTGAAAAAGCCTCTAAAACCTCGTGTAATGGATTAAACCGCTTTTACACAAAAACTTGAGAAACTTTTTCTCCTTTTTTCTTGAGAGATTCAAGGTTATTCTTCACTCCTCGATTCCTAGCTCAGAGTGGGGTGTGTTGTATCAAGAGACTGTCACTCCTCTTGTGGTTCACGCTTCAACCCACCTTCTATCAATGCCATAATTAATCCTACGTCGAGTATCTCCTCGGGTTTAAACCACCTCTTCCGCTTAGTTCCATCCTTTTTACCGAGTAGTTAGATCGAGCATTTCTCTTCTTCTCAGTCCTATTCATACAGTCTATTCCCTAAGACGAGCTTGATATCTTAGCAACCGGTGCCACATCATGTTTTGAATGGGGTTTTCCATTCACCACCCTCCTTCATACTTACTTGATGGTACCCGCTCTTTAGATCAATCTTGGAGAAGAGTGTTGATGAGGCCCCGGCACTAGCTCAAGCATCACTCTGAGAAGAACACGTGGAGGAACCCGAGGACTAACTTGAGGAAGAGAAGAACTACGAAGCTCCTACCATAGCACTGAGGATTATGAAGAGGAACTTCACAAGCGTCTACAGGACAAGATTCAATGCATACATACAAGGTGTTGATATCTGCGAGGAAAGCACCTGAGGGCACTCGAGAGATACCGATAGACCTTAGAGCGAGAACAGTGAGACTAGAAAACTCTTGGGAGCGTCCTTTGTTTGGAAAGCATGAGTATAGTATCTTCACTCTTTCGTTGAAGTGAAGACACCCTTAAGCCGTCAAGGTATTGTACTCTTTTTCTCCACCTCGGGATTTTTCCACATGGTTTACCGAGGGGGTTTTTAATGAGGCAAGATATCTTGATGCATCACATTCTTTACCATTGTTTATCTTTCTTGGAAATCTCTATAACGAAATAAGGTAAACAAGGGATGTGATCCTATCTACCAAGATGACATTTATCTAATTAAAGTTTTCTTCTCTTTTCCTAAAAACGGTTTAAGTATGTTTTTGTGTTAAAAGAGGTCCAACGTAGGTGAATGTTAGAATATTTGGACCAAGTTGTAATTAGTATAAGATCAGACTTAGAGGATATGTGAAAAAACCTCTAAAAACTCGTGTAATGGATTAAACCGTTTTTACACAAAAACTTGAGAAACTTTTTCTCCTTTCTTCTTGAGAGATTCAAGGTTATTCTTCACTCCTCGATTCCTAGCTCAGAGTGGGGTGCGTTGTATCAAGAGATTGTCACTCCTCTTGTGGTTCACGCTTCAACCCACCTTCTATCAATCCCATAGTTAATCCTAGGTCGAGTATCTCCTCGGGTTTAAACCACCTCTTCCGCTTAGTTCCATCCTTTTTACCGAGTAGTTAGATCAAGCATTTCTTTTCTTCTCAGTCCTATTCATATAGTCTATTCCCTAAGACGAGCTTGATATCTTAGCAACCGGTGCCACATCATGTTTTGAATGGGGTTTTCCATTCACCACCCTCCTTCATACTTACTTGATGGTACCCGCTCTTTAGATCAATCTTGGAGAAGAGTGTTGATGAGGCCCCGGCACTAGCTCAAGCATCACTCTGGGAAGAACACGTGGAGGAACCCGAGGACTAACTTGAGGAAGAGAGAACTACGAAGCTCCTACCATAGCACTGAGGATTATGAAGAGGAACTTCACAAGCGTCTACAGGACAAGATTCAATGCATACATACAAGGCGCTCTAAGATGCGAGGAAAGCACCTGACGGCACCCGAGAGATACCGATAGACCTTAGCGCGAGAATAGTGAGACTAGAAAACTCTTGGGAGCGTCCTTTTTTTGGAAGGCATGAGTTTAGTATCTTCACTATTTCGTTGAAGTGAAGACACCCTTAAGCCGTCAAGGTATTGTACTCTTTTTCTCCACCTCGGGATTTTTCCACATGGTTTAACGAGGGGGTTTTTAATGAGGCAAGATCTCTTGATGCATCACATTCTTTACCATTGTTTATCTTTCTTGGAAATCCCTATGACGAAATAAGGTAAACAAGGGATGTGATCCTATCTACCAAGATGACATTTATCTAATTAAAGTCTTCTTCTCTTTTCCTAAAAACGGTTTAAGTATGTTTTGGTATTATAAGAGGCCCAAATTAGGTGAATGTTAGATTATTTAGACCAAGTTGTAATTCGTATAAGACCAGACCTAGAGGATATGTGAAAAAGCCTCTAAAAACTCGTGTAATGGATTAAACCGCTTTTACACAAAAACTTGAGAAACTTTTTCTCCTTTTTTCTTGAGAGATTCAAGGTTATTCTTCACTCCTCGATTCCTAGCTTAGAGTGGGGTGTGTTGTATCAAGAGATTGTCACTCCTCTTGTGGTTCACTCTTCAACCCACCTTCTATCAATCCCATAGTTAATCCTAGGTCGAGTATCTCCTTGGGTTTAAACCACCTCTTCCGCTTAGTTCCATCCTTATTACCGAGTAGTTAGATCGAGCATTTCTCTTCTTCTCAGTCGTATCCATATAGTCTATTCCCTAAGACGAGATTGATATCTTAGCAACCAGTGCCACATCATGTTTTGAACGGGGTTTTCCATTCACCACCCTCCTTCATACTTACTTGATGGTACCCGCTCTTTAGATCAATCTTGGAGAAGAGTGTTGATGAGGCCCCGGCACTAGCTCAAGCATCACTCTGAGAAGAACACGTGGAGGAACCCGAGGACTAACTTGAGGAAGAGAAGAACTACGAAGCTCCTACCATAGCACTGAGGATTATGAAGAGGAACTTCACAGGCGTCTACAAGACAAGATTCAATGCATACATACAAGGCGCTCTAAGATGCGAGGAAAGCACCTGAGGGCACCCGTGAGATACCGATAGACCTTAGCGCGATAACAATGAGACTAGAAAACTCTTGGGAGCGTCCTTTTTTGGAAGGCATGAGTTTAGTATCTTCACTATTTCGTTGAAGTGAAGACACCCTTAAGCCGTCAAGGTATTGTACTCTTTTTCTCCACCTCGGGATTTTTCCACATGGTTTACCGAGGGGGTTTTTTAATGAGGCAAGATCTCTTGATGCATCACATTCTTTACCATTGTTTATCTTTCTTGGAAATCCCTCTAACGAAATAAGGTAAACAAGGGATGTGATCCTATCTACCAAGATGACATTTATCTAATTAAAGTTTTCTTCTCTTTTCCTAAAAACGGTTTAAGTATGTTTTGGTGTTTAAAGAGGTCCAACTTAGGTGAATGCTAGAATATTTGGACCAAGTTGTAATTAGTATAAGATCAGACCTAGAGGATATGTGAAAAAGCCTCTAAAACCTCGTGTAATGGATTAAACCGCTTTTACACAAAAACTTGAGAAACTTTTTCTCCTTTTTTCTTGAGAGATTCAAGGTTATTCTTCACTCCTCGATTCCTAGCTCAGAGTGGGGTGCGTTGTATCAAGAGATTGTCACTCCTCTTGTGGTTCACGCTTCAACCCACCTTCTATCAATCCCATAATTAATCCGAGGTCGAGTATCTCCTCGGGATTAAACCACCTCTTCCGCTTAGTTCCATCCTTTTTACCGAGTAGTTAGATCGAGCATTTCTCTTCTTCTCAGTCCTATTCATACAGTCTATTCCCTAAGACGAGCTTGATATCTTAGCAACCGGTGCCACATCATGTTTTGAATGGGGTTTTCCATTCACCACCCTCCTTCATACTTACATGATGGTACCCGCTCTTTAGATCAATCTTGGAGAAGAGTGTTGATGAGGCCCCGGCACTAGCTCAAGCATCACTCTGAGAAGAACACGTGAAAGAACACGAGGACTAACTTGAGGAAGAGAAGAACTACGAAGCTCCTACCATAGCACTGAGGATTATGAAGAGGAACTTCACACGCGTCTACAGGACAAGATTCAATGCATACATACAAGGTGCTCTAAGATGCGAGGAAAGCACCTGAGGGCACCCGAGAGATACCGATAGACCTTAGCGCGAGAACAGTGAGACTAGAAAACTCTTGGGAGCGTCCTTTGTTTGGAAGGCATGAGTTTAGTATCTTCACTCTTTCGTTGAAGTGAAGACACCCTTAAGCCGTCAAGGTATTGTACTCTTTTTCTCCACCTCGGGATTTTTCCACATGGTTTACCGAGGGGGTTTTTAATGAGGCAAGATCTCTTGATGCATCACATTCTTTACCATTGTTTATCTTTCTTGGAAATCCCTATAACGAAATAAGGTAAACAAGGGATGTGATCCTATCTACCAAGATGACATTTATCTAATTAAAGTTTTCTTCTCTTTTCCTAAAAACGGTTTAAGTATGTTTTGGTGTTTAAAGAGGTCCAACTTAGGTGAATGTTAGAATATTTAGACCAAGTTGTAATTCGTATAAGACCAGACCTAGAGGATATGTGAAAAAGTCTCTAAAAACTCGTGTAATGGATTAAACCGCTTTTACACAAAAACTTGAGAAACTTTTTCTCCTTTTTTCTTGAGAGATTCAAGGTTATTCTTCACTCCTCGATTCCTAGCTCAGAGTGGGGTGTGTTGTATCAAGAGATTGTCACTCCTCTTGTGGTTCACGCTTCAACCCACCTTCTATCAATCCCATAGTTAATCCTGGGTCGAGTATCTCCTCGGGTTTAAACCACCTCTTCCGCTTAGTTCCATCCTTTTTACCGAGTAGTTAGATCGAGCATTTCTCTTCTTCTCAGTCCTATTCATACAGTCTATTCCCTAAGACGAGCTTGATATCTTAGCAACCAGTGCCACATCATGTTTTGAATGGGGGTTTCCATTCACCACCCTCCTTCATACTTACTTGATGGTACCCGCTCTTTAGATCAATCTTGGAGAAGAGTGTTGATGAGGCCCCGGCACTAGCTCAAGCATCACTCTGAGAAGAACACGTGGAGGAACCCGAGGACTAACTTGAGGAAGAGAAGAACTACGAAGCTCCTACCATAGCACTGAGGATTATGAAGAGGAACTTCACAGGCGTCTACAAGACAAGATTCAATGCATACATACAAGGCGCTCTAAGATGCGAGGAAAGCACCTGAGGGCACCCGTGAGATACCGATAGACCTTAGCGCGATAACAATGAGACTAGAAAACTCTTGGGAGCGTCCTTTTTTTGGAAGGCATGAGTTTAGTATCTTCACTATTTCCTTGAAGTGAAGACACCCTTAAGCCGTCAAGGTATTGTACTCTTTTTCTCCACCTCGGGATTTTTCCACATGGTTTACCGAGGGGGTTTTTAATGAGGCAAGATCTCTTGATGCATCACATTCTTTACCATTGTTTATCTTTCTTGGAAATCCCTATAACGAAATAAGGTAAACAAGGGATGTGATCCTATCTACCAAGATGACATTTATCTAATTAAAGTTTTCTTCTCTTTTCCTAAAAACGGTTTAAGTATGTTTTGGTGTTTAAAGAGGTCCAACTTAGGTGAATGTTAGAATATTTGGACCAAGATGTAATTAGTATAAGATCAGACCTAGAGGATATGTGAAAAAGCCTCTAAAACCTCGTGTAATGGATTAAACCGCTTTTACACAAAAACTTGAGAAACTTTTTCTCCTTTTTTCTTGAGAGATTCAAGGTTATTCTTCACTCCTCGATTCCTAGCTCAGAGTGGGGTGTGTTGTATCAAGAGATTGTCACTCCTCTTGTGGTTCACGCTTCAACCCACCTTCTATCAATCCCATAATTAATCCTACGTCGAGTATCTCCTCGGGTTTAAACCACCTCTTCCGCTTAGTTCCATCCTTTTTACCGAGTAGTTAGATCGAGCATTTCTCTTCTTCTCAGTCCTATTCATACAGTCTATTCCCTAAGACGAGCTTGATATCTTAGCAACCGGTGCCACATCATGTTTTGAATGGTGTTTTCCATTCACCACCCTCCTTCATACTTACTTGATGGTACCCGCTCTTTAGATCAATCTTGGAGAAGAGTGTTGATGAGGCCCCGGCACTAGCTCAAGCATCACTCTGAGAAGAACACGTGAAAGAACCCGAGGACTAACTTGAGGAAGAGAAGAACTACGAAGCTCCTACCATAGCACTGAGGATTATGAAGAATAACTTCACAAGCGTCTACAGGACAAGATTCAATGCATACATACAAGGCGCTCTAAGATGCGAGGAAAGCACCTGAGGGCACCCGTGAGATACCGATAGACCTTAGCGCGATAACAATGAGACTAGAAAACTCTTGGGAGCGTCCTTTTTTTGGAAGGCATGAGTTTAGTATCTTCACTATTTCGTTGAAGTGAAGACACCCTTAAGCCGTCAAGGTATTGTACTCTTTTTCTCCACCTCGGGATTTTTCCACATGGTTTAACGAGGGGGTTTTTAATGAGGCAAGATCTCTTGATGCATCACATTCTTTACCATTGTTTATCTTTCTTGGAAATCCCTATAACGAAATAAGGTAAACAAGGGATGTGATCCTATCTACCAAGATGACATTTATCTAATTAAAGTTTTCTTCTCTTTTCCTAAAAACGGTTTAAGTATGTTTTGGTGTTTAAAGAGGTCCAACTTAGGTGAATGTTAGAATATTTGGACCAAGTTGTAATTAGTATAAGATCAGACCTAGAGGATATGTGAAAAAGCCTCTAAAACCTCGTGTAATGGATTAAACCGCTTTTACACAAAAACTTGAGAAACTTTTTCTCCTTTTTTCTTGAGAGATTCAAGGTTATTCTTCACTCCTCGATTCCTAGCTCAGAGTGGGGTGCGTTGTATCAAGAGATTGTCACTCCTTTTGTGGTTCACGCTTCAACCCACCTTCTATCAATCCCATAATTAATCCTACGTCGAGTATCTCCTCGGGTTTAAACCACCTCTTCCGCTTAGTTCCATCCTTTTTACCGAGTAGTTAGATCGAGCATTTCTCTTCTTCTCAGTCCTATTCATACAGTCTATTCCCTAAGACGAGCTTGATATCTTAGCAACCGGTGCCACATCATGTTTTGAATGGGGTTTTCCATTCACCACCCTCCTTCATACTTACTTGATGGTACCCGCTCTTTAGATCAATCTTGGAGAAGAGTGTTGATGAGGCCCCGGCACTAGCTCAAGCATCACTCTGAGAAGAACACGTGGAGGAACCCGAGGACTAACTTGAGGAAGAGAAGAACTACGAAGCTCCTACCATAGCACTAAGGATTATGAAGAGGAACTTCACAAGCGTCTACAGGACAAGTTTCAATGCATACATACAAGGTGTTGATATCTGCGAGGAAAGCACCTGAGGGCACTCGAGAGATACCGATAGACCTTAGCGCGAGAACAGTGAGACTAGAAAACTCTTGGGAGCGTCCTTTGTTTGGAAGGCATGAGTTTAGTATCTTCACTCTTTCGTTGAAGTGAAGACACCCTTAAGCCGTCAAGGTATTGTACTCTTTTTCTCCACCTCGGGATTTTTCCACATGGTTTACCGAGGGGGTTTTTAATGAGGCAAGATCTCTTGATGCATCACATTCTTTACCATTGTTTATCTTTCTTGGAAATCCCTATGACGAAATAAGGTAAACAAGGGATTGTTGAGAATATGGATGTGAAGGTGTGTGAACATGAAATAAAGCACCAATGAGTAGCTAAGATCAACTAAAACGAAACCAAACAAGAAGTGGAGAAGGAACTGAATTGGTTAGAAGCAGACCAGTTTTTTACCACTCAGCACAAGTGGAGCAAGTTGCAAAGAGGAGTAGGTGGGAGCAGTTGGGAGAAGCATGGCTCGCCTATACTTGTGTAGAGGTGTTGGTGAGATATTTTTCACTCAATAATTCATGTAAAGCGTGCATATATGTATATGGGATTGTAAGGAAACATTACACACGAAATTATAAACTTCTATTCATCATCTTCATCACTCCTATCTTCTAATCTTCCTCCCTTAAAATCACCTTCATATCCTCTAAAATCTACATGGTATCAGAGCACTTAAGGTCCTAAACAAGATCTTAAACTCGTTCATATCTCTCAAACATTTCAAATCACTCTGTTTTTTTTTCTGTTTCGTGTGTACTATTCACCAAAAATTTCAAGTCATGGAAAGCTCCAAGAATATGGTTCTTCCAGTTATTCTCAAGGGGAATAACTATATTTTGTGGTCAAGGACCACAAAGACAGTCCTAAGAGGAAGAGGGCTGTGGGAGTATGTTGATAGCTTGGTGGGAAATGCTGAAGAAGGAAGGGCTGAAGATGGCAGTATGATGGAGAGGAAGCGGGAGCAAGAAGATGCTCAAGTCTTGGCTGCACTTCAAAGCTCCCTTGAGCCATCTATTCTGGCGGCCTATTGATACTGTGAGAACTCCAAGGAGCTGTGGGAGACGCTCAAGGGAGTTTATGGAGACATCTCAAACATTTCAAGGATCTTTGAGGTGAAGAAGGCATTGAATGACCTTCAGCAGAATGGGAAGGCGTTCAAGGACTTGTTTGGGGAGTTTAGAGGGTTGTGGGCAGAGCTGGAAATGCTTAGACCTACAACAAATGACCCAAAGGAGTTGAATGAGAGGAGAGAGCAAGATCAAGTGTTTGGTCTCTTACTCACACTTGATGACTCTTACAAGGGACTCATTCAGCATATCCTTCGATTTGACAAGCTTCCAACATTAAATGAAGTGTGTCAACAAATTCAGAAAGAGGAAGGTGCTAGAGAGTTGTTTAAACCCGCTATTGAGATGGCGCATGTGGTGCAAAGAAGTTTTGGGCATGGAGAAAGGAGAGCTGTTGAGTGTAGCCATTGTAGGATGAAAGGGCACACTAAGGAGAAGTGCTGGACACTTTACCCGCACTTGAAACCAGCCCGGCTAAGAGGAAATGGCCAGGGAAGCAGTCAAGGCTCTAGGAACTTTGTGGGTGTAACTAGCATGGAAGGAGACCAATTGGTGAGGAAGAGCGATTTGGAGGGCTTCATCAAGAGTATCTCAAAGCTAGCGGAATCTGGTAAGGGTTTCTTTACCTCTAAGGCTAAGAGAAACGTGATAATAGATTCTGGAGCAAGTCATAATATGATTTGTGATGCTAAGTTGCTGGAGAATGTAGAACCGCATAAGGGTAGTGTTAGGATAGCAAACGGGAAAGAAGTTCCAATAGAGGGGGTTGGGGACTTAGAGGTGTTTGGGAAGAGAACTAAAGCCCTATATATCCCAGAATTTACTTCGAATTTGCTATCGGTTCATAAGGCAACTAAGGACTTGAATTGTAAAGTTATTTTTGGAGTTAATGGTGTTGAGTTTCAGGATAATGAAACCAAAGATGCGATCGGATCAGGGGGTGTGAAAGATGGTCTGTACATATTGAATAAAAAGGATAAAGAGTTGAAAGCACTTGCGGTCAGTTCGGTTGGATCAAGCCCTTTATGGCATTCTCGCCTTGGTCACCCAAGTCACAAGGTGCTCAGCATGGTCTTGCCCAACCATTCAGTACCCAAGGAGGCGTGTGAAGCATGTATTTTGGGGAAGCATTGTAGGAAAGTGTTTCCAGAATCTACTACTATGTATAAGAAGTCTTTTGAGTTAATACACTCTGATGTATGGTCTGCTCCGTGTACTTCAAGAGATCAATATAAGTACTTTGTTTCCTTCATCGATCAAAAATCAAAGTATACATGGGTAACATTGATGCGCTCTAAGGATCAAGTGCTTGAATCATTTCAGAACTTCTATAACTATGTGCTCAATCAGTATGATACCAAGATTAAGATACTAAGAAGTGATAATGGCGGAGAATACATGAGCATACAGTTTAGGGAGTTTGTGAATGAGAAAGGGATAGTACATCAGACAACTTGCGCCTATACACCTCAACAAAATGGGATAGCAGAGAGGAAGAATAGACATTTGTTAGAAGTGGCTAGGAGCATGATGTTTCATAGGGGAGTTCCTAAGAATCTGTGGGGAGATGCAGTGATGGCAGCAGCTTACTTAATCAACCGCATACCCACTGAAAGCTTGAGTTACAAGTCACCATTTGAAGTTTTGAATGGTGTGAAGCCGAGTATCAGTCACTTGAGAGTCTTTGGGTGTAGATGCTATGTCCTTGTTCCAGAGGCACAAAGAAATAAGTTAGAGCCAAAGAGTATTAAGTGTGTGTTTGTGGGATACTCAAGTACTCAAAAAGGATACAAATGTCTTAACCCGGAGACTAATAGAATGTATGTGTCAAGGGAGGTGCAATTTGAGAAAGAGTATGGTTACTTCGAAAAAAAAGAAATGGGAAGACTTAGATGAGATTATGGACTCAAATGCAGAAAGAGATCAAGTTCTAAGAAGCATTTGGGAAAGCATAGATGGCCGGGAGAGTGATGATAATGAGCAGAGGGGTGAAGAAGAAGTAGAAGAAAGTGAGCAGCTTCCGATAGTTCCGGATACTTTACCATTAGACTCAGAACCGGTAGAAGAAGAGGAGAGTACAAGAGGTGAGGGGGAGATAGAATCTGAAGAAGTGGAAGAAATGCAAGCTCCTCAGTTAAGAAGAAGCCAAAGGATAAGACACGGACCTGAAAATTGGAAAAATACTAGTGTATTACAATGGGATGGCTATGGCTTATCAAGATCACATGGGAACTGATGTTGTGCTTGGGACAAGAGAGGGATGTACTGGGCGTACAGCAGGCTTAGATCCTGATCCTATAGGCGACAGCGTCTCCTTCTTGTCCCTTAAGCATAACACCGCACAAGAAGAGAAGATAGCCATAAGATATCCTATTGAAGAATACTACTCGGTTTCTAATACTCCAGCTGATCATCAGGCATTTCTGAGCACTATTGATAAAAAAGTACCTAATTCTTATGAGGAAGCAAGCATGGACAAGTTATGGGTTGATGCCATGAGGGAAGAGATTGCATCTATGTTGAGAAATAATACTTGGGACTTGACAAAATTGCCCAGCGGGAAGAAACTTGTGGGATGTAGATGGGTGTATACTATCAAATACAAGAGCAATGGTGAAATTGAGAGGTATAAAGCTAGACTAGTGGCAAAAGGATATACACAAGTATATGGTGAAGATTATACTTAAACTTTTGCTCCAGTAGCGAAGTTGCACTCGGTGAGGGTTCTACTATCCATTGCCATTAATCTGTCATGGAATTTGTGGCAAATGGATGTGAGAAACGCTTTCTTACAAGGGGATTTAGAAGAAGAAGTGTTTATGGAACTTCCACAAGGTTATGGAGCAAGTTCAGATCAAGTGTGTAGATTAAAGAAGGCTATATATGGCTTGAAACAATCTCCTAGAGCTTGGTACCAACGGTTAAGCCGGTGCCTGTTGGAGAAAGGGTTTGTAAAATCTGAAGCGGATCACTCTCTCTTTACCAAAAGGAGCAAAAATGGGATAGTTGTGGTGCTTATCTACGTGGATGACATTATTGTTACGGGAAGTGATTGTGAGGAGATGAAACGGACTAAGGAGGATCTAAACTCTACGTTTGATATAAAAGACCTAGGAGAGCTCAAATACTTCCTAGGAATTGAGATGAGCAGAGAGGAAAAGGGAATGTTTATATCGCAAAGGAAGTATGTGATTGACTTACTAAAAGAAACTGGGAAGCTTGGGTGTAAACCGGCTAAGACTCCTATTGAAGAAGGTTACCAAGAATAGAGCAACGTGGAGATATGGTCTGACATCAAGCAGTACCAAAGGTTAGTTGGTAAACTAATCTATTTGACTATAACAAGGCAAGATATTTGTTTTGCGGTGAATAAAGTAAGTCAACACATGCAAGCGCCAACAACACACCATTGGGGAATGATTGAAAGGATCTTGAGATATCTAAAAGGGAACCCAGGAAGAGGTATTTGGCTAGAGTGTCATGGAAGAGCAGATGTAGAAGCGTTTTGTGATGCGGATTGGGCTGGGGATAGACAAGATAGGAAGTCTACGACCGGTTATTGTACATTCGTAGGCGGGAATCTTGTCACCTGGAGAAGCAAAAAACAAAAGGTAATCTCTCTATCTAGTGCTGAAGCTGAGTATAGAGCAATGAGAGAAGCCAAAAAAGAAATGATATGGCTGAAGCCGCTTCTACATGACTTGGGAGTTCAAGAAGACAAACCAATGACATTGTATTGTGATAACCAAGCGGCAATACACATAGCTTCAAACCCGGTGTTTCATGAAAGGAAAAAACACATTGAGGTGGATTGTCATTTCATCCGAGACAAAATTCATGAGGGAGTTGTGGTTCCCAAGTTTGTGAAGAGTAGAGAACAAATGGCGGATATATTTACCAAGCCTACTTCTTCACGCATATGTGAATACATCCATGGCAAGATCGGCTTAAAGAACCCCTACCAGCCTATCTTGAGGGGGAGTGTTGAGAATATGGATGTGAAGGTGTGTGAACATGAAATAAAGCACCAATGAGTAGCTAAGATCAACTAAAACGAAACCAAACAAGAAGTGGAGAAGGAACTGAATTGGTTAGAAGCAGACCAGTTTTTTCTCACTCAGCACAAGTGGAGCAAGTTGCAAAGAGGAGTAGGTGGGAACAGTTGGGAGAAGCATGGCTCGCCTATACTTGTGTAGAGGTGTTGGTGAGATATTTTTCACTCAATAATTCATGTAAAGCGTGCATATATGTATATGGGATTGTAAGGGAACATTACACACGAAATTATAAACTTCTATTCATCATCTTCATCACTCCTATCTTCTAATCTTCCTCCCTTAAAATCACCTTCATATCCTCTAAAATCTACATGGATGTGATCCTATCTACCAAGATGACATTTATCTAATTAAAGTTTTCTTCTCTTTTCCTAAAAACGGATTAAGTATGTTTTGGTGTTAAAAGAGGTCCAACTTAGGTGAATGTTAGAATATTTGGACCAAGTTGTAATAAGTATAAGATCAGACCTAGAGGATATGTGAAAAAGCCTCTAAAAACTCGTGTAATGGATTAAACCGCTTTTACACAAAAACTTGAGAAACTTTTTCTCCTTTTTTCTTGAGAGATTAAAGGTTATTCTTCACTCCTCGATTCCTAGCTCAGAGTGGGGTGCGTTGTATCAAGAGATTGTCACTCCTCTTGTGTTTCACGCTTCAACCCACCTTCTATCAATCCCATAGTTAATCCTAGGTCGAGTATCTCCTCGGGTTTAAACCACCTCTTCCGCTTAGTTCCATCCTTTTTACCGAGTAGTTAGATCGAGCATTTCTCTTCTTCTCAGTCCTATTCATACAGTCTATTCCCTAAGACGAGCTTGATATCTTAGCAACCGGTGCCACATCATGTTTTGAATGGGGTTTTCCATTCACCACCCTCCTTCATACTTACTTGATGGTACCCGCTCTTTAGATCAATCATGGAGAAGAGTGTTGATGAGGCCCCGGCACTAGCTCAAGCATCACTCTGAGAAGAACACGTGGAGGAACCCGAGGACTAACTTGAGGAAGAGAAGAACTACGAAGCTCCTACCATAGCACTGAGGATTATGAAGAGGAACTTCACAAGCGTCTACAGGACAAGATTCAATGCATACATACAAGGCGCTCTAAGATGCGAGGAAAGTGTTGAATTTGTGGAATAGAAGATTAGAGAGTTTGAGAGTGCTTGAAAGAGAAACAATAGAATGAGAGATAAAGAGAAGTTTCCATTAGAATTGAGTGAGTGTTACAAAGGGTGTACAACATGTATATATAGAGGAGAGCCACGAAATTAGGAGGTGAAGAAGGGTTTCACAACATTCAATTTCCCTCCAATCTCTTATTTGAAATTCAAACACATCTCCTTCCTTTTCACACTTCCCGAGACACCCACTTGTGCACCAAAAGTCTTCATCCTTCTAGAAGACTTCTTAATGGGCTTGCATATGTTGAATAAGGCCTCTTCTCTTCTTTGGGTCTTAAGCTAATGTGTTCTCTCATTATTCAACAGAAAGCACCTGAGGGCACCCGAGAGATACTGATAGACCTTAGCGCGAGCACAGTGAGACTAGAAAACTCTTGGGAGCGTCCTTTTTTTGGAACGCATGAGTTTAGTATCTTCACTATTTCGTTGAAGTGAAGACACCCTTAAGCCGTCAAGGTATTGTACTCTTTTTCTCCACCTCGGGATTTTTCCACATGGTTTACCGAGGGCGTTTTTAATGAGGCAAGATCTCTTGATGCATCACATTCTTTACCATTGTTTATCTTTCTTGGAAATTCCTACGACGAAATAAGGTAAACAAGGGATGTGATCCTATTGACCAAGATGGCATTTATCTAATTAAAGTCTTCTTCTCTTTTCCTAAAAACGGTTTAAGTATGTTTTGCTATTATAAGAGGCCCAAATTAGGTGAATGTTAGAATATTTGGACCAAGTTGTAATTCGTATAAGACCAGACCTAGAGGATATGTGAAAAAGCCTCTAAAAACTCTTGTAATGGATTAAACCGCTTTTACACGAAAACTTGAGAAACTTTTTCTCCTTTTTTCTTGAGAGATTCAAGGTTATTCTTCACTCCTCGATTCCTAGCTCAGAGTGGGGTGCGTTGTATCAAGAGATTGTCACTCCTCTTGTGGTTCACGCTTCAACCCACCTTCTATCAATCCCATAGTTAATCCTAGGTCGAGTATCTCCTCGGGTTTAAACCACCTCTTCCGCTTAGTTCCATCCTTTTTACCGAATAGTTAGATCGAGCATTTCTCTTCTTCTCAAGCCTATTCATATAGTCTCTTTCCTAAGACGAGCTTGATATCTTAGCAACCGGTGCCACATCATGTTTTGAATGGGGTTTTCCATTCACCACCCTCCTTCATACTTAATTGATGGTACCCGCTCTTTAGATCAATCTTGGAGAAGAGTGTTGATGAGGCCCCGGCACTAGCTCAAGCATCACTCTGAGAAGAACACGTGGAGGAACCCGAGGACTAACTTGAGGAAGAGAAGAACTACGAAGCTCCTACCATAGCACTGAGGATTATGAAGAGGAACTTCACAAGCGTCTACAGGACAAGATTCAATGCATACATACAAGGCGCTCTAAGATGCGAGGAAAGCACCTGAGGGCACCCGAGAGATACCAATAGACCTTAGCGCGAGAACAGTGAGACTAGAAAACTCTTGGGAGCGTCCTTTTTTTGGAACGCATGAGTTTAGTTTCTTCACTATTTCGTTGAAGTGAAGACACCCTTAAGCCGTCAAGGTATTGTACTCTTTTTCTCCATCTCGGGATTTTTCCACATGGTTACCGAGGGGGTTTTTAATGAGGCAAGATCTCTTGATGCATCACATTCTTTACCATTGTTTATCTTTCTTGGAAATCCCTATGACGAAATAAGGTAAACAAGGGATGTGATCCTATCTACCAAGATGACATTTATCTAATTAAAGTCTTCTTCTCTTTTCCTAAAAACGGTTTAAGTATGTTTTGGTATTATAAGAGGCCCAAATTAGGTAAATGTTAGATTATTTAGACCAAGTTGTAATTCGTATAAGATCAGACCTAGAGGATATGTGAAAAAGCCTCTAAAAAATCGTGTAATGGATTAAACCGCTTTTACACAAAAACTTGAGAAACGTTTTCTCCTTTTTTCTTGAGAGATTCAAGGTTATTCTTCACTCCTCGATTCCTAGCTCAGAGTGGGGTGCGTTGTATCAAGAGATTGTCACTCCTCTTGTGGTTCACGCTTCAACCCACCTTCTATCAATCCCATAGTTAATCCTAGGTCGAGTATCTCCTCGGGTTTAAACCACCTCTTCCGCTTAGGTCCATCCTTTTTACCGAGTAGTTAGATCGAGCATTTCTCTTCTTCTCAATCCTATTCATACAGTTTATTCCCTAAGACGAGCTTGATATCTTAGCAACCGGTGCCACATCATGTTTTGAATGGGGTTTTCCATTCACCACCCTCCTTCATACTTACTTGATGGTACCCGCTCTTTAGATCAATCTTGGAGAAGAGTGTTGATGAGGCCCCGGCACTAGCTCAAGCATCACTCTAAGAAGAACACGTGGAGGAACCCGTGGACTAACTTGAGGAAGAGAAGAACTACGAAGCTCCTACCATAGCACTGAGGATTATGAAGAGGAACTTCACAAGCGTCTACAGGACAAGATTCAATGCATACATACAAGGCGCTCTAAGATGCGAGGAAAGCACCTGAGGGCACCCGAGAGATACCGATAGACCTTAGCGCGAGAACAGATAGACTAGAAAACTCTTGGGAGCGTCCTTTTTTTGGAAGGCATGAGTTTAGTATCTTCACTATTTCGTTGAAGTGAAGACACCCTTAAGCCGTCAAGGTATTGTACTCTTTTTCTCCACCTCGGGATTTTTTCACATGGTTTACCGAGGGCGTTTTTAATGAGGCAAGATCTCTTGATGCATCACATTCTTTACCATTGTTTATCTTTCTTGGAAATCCCTACGACGAAATAAGGTAAACAAGGGATGTGATCCTATTGACCAAGATGACATTTATCTAATTAAAGTCTTCTTCTCTTTTCCTAAAAACGGTTTAAGTATGTTTTGGTATTATAAGAGGCCCAAATTAGGTGAATGTTAGAATATTTGGACCAAGTTGTAATTCGTATAAGACCAGACCTAGAGGATATGTGAAAAAGCCTCTAAAACCTCTTGTAATGGATTAAACCGCTTTTACACGAAAACTTGAGAAACTTTTTCTCCTTTTTTCTTGAGAGATTCAAGGTTATTCTTCACTCCTCGATTCCTAGCTCAGAGTGGGGTGCGTTGTATCAAGAGATTGTCACTCCTCTTGTGGTTCACGCTTCAACCCACCTTCTATCAATCCCATAGTTAATCCTAGGTCGAGTATCTCCTCGGGTTTAAACCACCTCTTCCGCTTAGTTCCATCCTTTTTACCGAGTAGTTAGATCGAGCATTTCTCTTCTTCTCAATCCTATTCATACAGTTTATTCCCTATGACGAGCTTGATATCTTAGCAACCGGTGCCACATCATGTTTTGAATGGGGTTTTCCATTCACCACCCTCCTTCATACTTACTTGATGGTACCCGCTCTTTAGATCAATCTTGGAGAAGAGTGTTGATGAGGCCCCGGCACTAGCTCAAGCATCACTCTAAGAAGAACACGTGGAGGAACCCGAGGACTAACTTGAGGAAGAGAAGAACTACGAAGCTCCTACCATAGCACTGAGGATTATGAAGAGGAACTTCACAAGCGTCTACAGGACAAGATTCAATGCATACATACAAGGCGCTCTAAGATGCGAGGAAAGCACCTGAGGGCACCCGAGAGATAACAATAGTGTTGAATTTGCGGAATAGAAGATTAGAGAGTTTGAGAGTGCTTGAAAGAGAAACAATAGAATGAGAGATAAAGAGAAGTTTCCATTAGAATTGAGTGAGTGTTACAAAGGGTGTACAACATGTATATATAGAGGAGAGCCACGAAATTAGGAGGTGAAGAAGGGTTTCACAACATTCAATTTCCCTCCAATCTCTTATTTGAAATTCAAACACATCTCCTTCCTTTTCACACTTCCCGAGACACCCACTTGTGCACCCAAAGTCTTCACCCTTCTAGAAGACTTCTTAATGGGCTTGCATATGTTGAATAAGGCCTCTTCTCTTCTTTGGGTCTTAAGCTAATGTGTTCTCTCATTATTAAACACTCCCCCTCAAGCTTAACCGTAGAGAAATCAAAGGTTAAGCTTGGAACCATGATGACCCACCTCATTAAAAACCTTAGTATGGAAAACCTCATGGGACAAAACCATACTAAGGGAAAAAGAGTGTGGACTCCATGGCTAAGGAAATCACGGCCGAGACATATCTATGAGTCCAAGCTTTGAATGGATGAACTCACACACTTTTAAACTCGCTGCCTTGGTAAAAATGTCTGCCAATTGTTCTGAACTCCTTGTAAAGCATGGAAGAATGACCCTTTTCTCCACCATCTCTCGCACCTTGTGACAATCCACTTCAATATGCTTTGTCCTCTCATGGAACACTGAGTTGGACGCAATGTGAATAGCAGCTTGGTTGTCACAATGCATTGTGATTGGATCTGCCGATTCAATGCCCAAATCCTTGAGAAGAGCTTTCAGCCATGTTAGCTCATTTGTGAGCTTCCTCATTGCTCTATACTCAGCTTCAGCACTTGAACATGACACAACCTTTTGTTTCTTGCTCTTCCAAGTGACCAGGTTACCTCCAATGAATGTGCAATACCCAGTGGTAGATCTTCTATCCGTTTTGTCTCCAGCCCAGTCAGCATCACAATAACCCACAATTTCTGTGCTTTTGTTGCAACCCATCCAAATGCCTTGACCTGGAGCTCCTTTGAGATATTTGAGGATCCGATCCACCATGTTCCAATGATGCACTTTTGGAGCTTGCATATGTTGGCTCACCTGGTTCACAGCAAAACACAAATCAGGACGAGTTATGGTAAGATAAATCAACTTACCAACCATTCTCCGATATTGCTTGACATCTTCAAAAGGTTTATCTTCAAGCTCCCCCTCTCGTATGACTTTGTATCCTTCTTCTAAGGGAGTTTTTGCTGGTTTGGCTCCTAGCTTTCCTGCCCCAGCCAATAGATCAAGAGTGTACTTCCTTTGGGATAAGAAGAGTCCTTCATTGGACCTATAGACTTCAATCCCTAGAAAATATTTCAACTCTCCAAGATCTTTAATATCAAATACAGATTTTAAATATGCTTTTGTATCTTTAATACCTACCTTGTCATTCCCAGAGATGATAATATCATCCACATAAATGAGAATGACTACAATACCTTCTTGGCTTTGCAAGGTGAAAAGTGTATGATCTGCCTCGGACTTCTTGAAGCCTTTACTCTTGAGTGTTGTACTCAACTTGTGGTACCATGCTCGAGGAGATTGCTTCAGTCCATAGATTGCTTTCTTGAGTCTCAACACCTTTCCTGGTGCAATTGAGTCCTCCAAGCCTGGTGGTGGAGTCATGTAGACTTCATCCTCTAGTTCCCCTTGCAAGAATGCATTCTTGACGTCCATCTGCCAAAGATCCCATTTCAAGTTAGTAGCTAAGGATAAAATAACTCTTACCGTATGAAGTTTACGCTCTATTTCTCCATCACTTCTATACTTGATAGTGAAGATCCATCTAGAGCTTACGGCCTTCTTCCTTTTTGGTAGTTCAGCTTCATCCCAAGTGTGGTTGATTTCCATAGCTTTCTTTTCTTCACCAATAGCATCTCTCCATACTTTAAGCTCCTTGGCTTCTTCATAGGTTGTTGGAATCTCAGCTTCATCTAACTTGCCCATGTAGGCTTGATGTTCCAATGGGAAATGAGCTAGAGTGCAAACAGCTTGAATGGGATGAGCAACTGCCTTGTTGTTGTAGTACACTCGGGTTTGCTTCCAATGTTCTGGTCCAAACCTTTGTCTTGTACTTCTCCTTAAACCCCCTTCTTGATATTGAACTTGAGGTTCTGGCCCTTCAAAGTCAGAATCTGAGGTTTGAGCTTCTTCTTGACTTTCCGGACTCTCTTCACTTTGATCATGAACCGCTTCATTGCGAACTTCTGATTCATTTTGATCATAAATTGTTGAGTCTTGTTGAGCCACTACTGGATCCTCTTGTTTATTGCCTCCCTCAGGATCAAAGGGTATAGTTTCTTCATTTGATTGAGATGTGCTTGTACTAGCTTCTGGCTGATGTAATCCAAGGTTCTCCAATATTTTTCTCAAATTGCTAGCTCGGTCTGATGATGAGGATGATAGATTCTCCAGTTCTTTCCAGTTCTTCTCATCATAGAACCCTTTCGTTTCAACAAACTTCACGTCCCTTGAGACTAGAAGCTTCCTTGTTTCCGGAACAAAGCATTTGTAACCTTTTTGTGTTGTGGAGTATCCAATGAACATGCTCTTCACACTTTTAGCTTCCAACTTGTTTCTTTGTTCTCCTGGGATTAATACAAAACAAACACACCCAAACACACGTAAGTGGTTAATGGCGGGTTTAGAGTTGTTTAATACCTCAAATGGAGAGTGATCATCCAAAATTTTTGTTGGCATTCGGTTGATCAAATAGCATGCTGAAACCACAGCATCTCCCCAAAATCTCTTGGGAACACTTGTGTGGAACATCATAGACCGGGCCACTTCCATTAAGTGCCTATTCTTTCTTTCAGCAACTCCATTTTGCTGAGGAGTGTATGGGCAGCTGGTTTGATGGACTATCCCATGGTTTGCTAAGTGTTGTTTGAAGGCATGGCTTGTGTACTCTCCACCATTATCTGATCTAAAAATTTTAATCTTGGCATTATAATGGTTAGTCACATATGCTTGAAAATTTCTAAATGCTTCTAGAACTCTATCTTTGGATGGAAGAAGTGTTAGCCATGTATATTTTGATTTTTCATCTATAAAGGTGACAAAGTATTTATGATGTTCTCTAGATTCACATGGTGAGGTCCAAACATCAGAATGAATTAAATCAAAACACTTTTCATAGATAGTTGGAGACTTGGAAAACACAGATTTACAATGTTTGCCAAGTATACAAGCTTCACATTCATCATTTTTGAAAGAAATCCTAGGCAACAATAGTTCTAATGCTCTAGAGTGCGGATGACCTAGCCTTGCATGCCAAATTAAACTACTAACATTAGAAACATTCAGACTAAAACTACAAAATAAATTGGAGTCCGGCTTGTTATTTTCAAGAACATACAGCTCCTCCTTTGCTACTCTTTTTCCGAGTAGTTTCATGGTCTCAATATCCTGAAAGTGTACATCATTAGGACCAAATATAGCATAACAATTCAAATCAGATGTAACTTTCTTTACGGATAACAAATTTGAAGTAAACTTAGGCATGTAGAAAGCATTTGAATCTTTTCCAAATAACCTAAGATTTCCTACTCCATCAATTGGAATACTATCTCCATTTGCTATAATGACATTACCTACAGCCGGTTTTATGTTATTCATTAGATGTGCATCACTTATCATATGATGTGATGCACCAGAATCTACAATCAAAGGCTTTGAAATGTTTTGAGCATGAAGAGAGTTTCCAGAAACCATACCAGACCTACCAGCCTCTTTCAAGGCTTTGATGAGAGCTTCCAAATCTGATTTCCTCACAAATTCAGATTCTTGTTGATATGGCACCAAATCTCCTTCTTTAGCTCTCTTGGATGTCCCAGCCTGATTCCCAGCCACTTCTTGGGAGACATTAGCTCTTGGTTCCTTCCACCAGCTTGGTTTTAGATGAGGATGGAGCTTCCAGCATTTTTCCTTTGTGTGCCCCTCTTTCTTGCAATGCTCACAAATTGCATTTGATCCCACTTTCTTGTTCTGGTTTGATCCCAACGGTTTGTAAAATCCTTTGTTGGCGTCTCCCAGCTCTACTTTGTTAGCCATAACCAGCTCACCCTTTCCCCCAAATAGACCATGAGATCCTTGCTCCTTTTGTATCTTGGAGCACACTTCATCTAGGCTGGGGAGATTGTCTGCCCTAAGGAGGTGCTTAATGAGATCCTTGTAAATTGGATTTAAGGTCAATAGCAGACCAAAGACCTTGTCTTGTTCGCGCCTCTCATTTAACACCAAAGGATCAATCGTGCTTGGCCTTAACATTTCTAGTTCAGCCCACAATGATCTGAATTTGCCAAAGTGCTTTGTAAACTCCAAATCTTCTTGGCTTAGATCATTGATAGCCTTCTTGACTTCATAGATTCTGCTCAAGTTTGAAGTATTCCCATACACGGTTTGAAGAGTATCCCACAATTCCTTTGCATTTTCACAGTAGGAGTAGGCTTCAAGGATGGATGCTTCAAGAGAGTTCTGGATGATTCCGAGCACCATTTGGTCCTCTTGGAACCACTTATCTTCATAATTACCGATGGCTTCTTCTCCATCTTTTGGATCTTGTCCTTTCAAGACATGGCTCCAAAGCCCACGACCACATAGAGCTGTTCTTATCATTCTTGACCACAGCAAATAGTTGACACCCTTCAAGATGACTGGAATAACAATTGGTTTAGAATTTTCCATGGTGTTTCAAGATTTATTCACCGGATAATTCTATTAACCAGAGGATTAAGAGATTTTCTCAAGAAAATATTAGAGAAGCTTCAAGAAATACACTTTTCCAGCCTTTTCACAACTCAAGAGTCAATGACTTTGAGGACTAAGTCTCAGAGTGAAAAAGGATTGACAAAGAGTATTCCCAGAATTTTAGAGTGAAAAAGAAAATTTTAGAGAACCTTCAAGAAATACACTTTTTCAGCCTTTTCACAACTCAAGAGTCAATGACTTTGAGGACTAAGTCTCAGAGTGAAAAAGGATTGACAAAAAGTATTCCCAGAATTTTAAAGGAAGAGATTTGAAAATGGGATAACAAGAGCTTGATTTAGTTAAGAACCTTGCTCTGATACCATGTTGAATTTGCGGAATAGAAGATTAGAGAGTTTGAGAGTGCTTGAAAGAGAAACAATAGAATGAGAGATAAAGAGAAGTTTCCATTAGAATTGAGTGAGTGTTACAAAGGGTGTACAACATGTATATATAGAGGAGAGCCACGAAATTAGG
Organism: Cardamine chenopodiifolia; assembly: GCA_963922655.1. Lineage (NCBI taxonomy): Eukaryota > Viridiplantae > Streptophyta > Magnoliopsida > Brassicales > Brassicaceae > Cardamine > Cardamine chenopodiifolia. Next base: position 7,366,707 of record OZ000476.1, on the reverse strand, counting down.
AGGTGAAGAAGGGTTTCACAACATTCAATTTCCCTCCAATCTCTTATTTGAAATTCAAACACATCTCCTTCCTTTTCACACTTCCCGAGACACCCACTTGTGCACCCAAAGTCTTCACCCTTCTAGAAGACTTCTTAATGGGCTTGCATATGTTGAATAAGGCCTCTTCTCTTCTTTGGGTCTTAAGCTAATGTGTTCTCTCATTATTAAACAAATAGACCTTAGCGCGAGAACAGATAGACTAGAAAACTCTTGGGAGCGTCCTTTTTTTGGAAGGCATGAGTTTAGTATCTTCACTATTTCGTTGAAGTGAAGACACCCTTAAGCCGTCAAGGTATTGTACTCTTTTTCTCCACCTCGGGATTTTTCCACATGGTTTACCGAGGGCGTTTTTAATGAGGCAAGATCTCTTGATGCATCACATTCTTTACAATTGTTTATCTTTCTTGGAAATCCCTACGACGAAATAAGGTAAACAAGGGATGTGATCCTATTGACCAAGATGACATTTATCTAATTAAAGTCTTCTTCTCTTTTCCTAAAAACGGTTTAAGTATGTTTTGGTATTATATGAGGCCCAAATTAGGTGAATGTTAGAATATTTGGACCAAGTTGTAATTCGTATAAGACCAGACCTAGAGGATATGTGAAAAAGCCTCTAAAAATCGTGTAATGGATTAAACCGCTTTTACACAAAAACTTGAGAAACGTTTTCTCCTTTTTTCTTGAGAGATTCAAGGTTATTCTTCACTCCTCGATTCCTAGCTCAGAGTGGGGTGCGTTGTATCAAGAGATTGTCACTCCTCTTGTGGTTTACGCTTCAACCCACCTTCTATCAATCCCATAGTTAATCCTAGGTCGAGTATCTCCTCGGGTTTAAACCACCTCTTCCGCTTAGTTCCATCCTTTTTACCGAGTAGTTAGATCGAGCATTTCTCTTCTTCTCAGTCCTATTCATACAATCTATTCCCTAAGAGGAGCTTGATATCTTAGCAACCAGTGCCACATCATGTTTTGAATGGGGTTTTCCATTCACCACCCTCCTTCATACTTACTTGATGGTACCCGCTCTTTAGATCAATCTTGGAGAAGAGTGTTGATGAGGCCCCGGTACTAGCTCAAGCATCACTCTGAGAAGAACACGTGGAGGAACCCGAGGACTAACTTGAGGAAGAGAAGAACTACGAAGCTCCTACCATAGCACTGAGGATTATGAAGAGGAACTTCACAAGCGTCTAAAGGACAAGATTCAATGCATACATACAAGGCGCTCTAAGATGCGAGGAAAGCACCTGAGGGCACCCGAGAGATACCGATAGACCTTAGCGCGAGAAGAGTGAGACTAGAAAACTCTTGGGAGCATCCTTTTTTTGGAAGGCATGAGTTTAGTATCTTCACTATTTCGTTGAAGTGAAGACACCCTTAAGCCGTCAAGGTATTGTACTCTTTTTCTCCACCTCGGGATTTTGCCACATGGTTTACCGAGGGGGTTTTTAATGAGGCAAGATCTCTTGATGCATCACATTCTTTACCATTGTTTATCTTTCTTGGAAATCCCTATGACGAAATAAGGTAAACAAGGGATGTGATCCTATCTACCAAGATGACATTTATCTAATTAAAGTCTTCTTCTCTTTTCCTAAAAACGGTTTAAGTATGTTTTGGTATTATAAGAGGCCCAAATTAGGTGAATGTTAGAATATTTGGACCAAGTTGTAATTCGTATAAGACCAGACCTAGAGGATATGTGAAAAAGCTTCTAAAAACTCTAGTAATGGATTAAACCGCTTTTACACAAAAACTTGAGAAACTTTTTCTCCCTTTTTCTTGAGAGATTCAAGGTTATTCTTCACTCCTCGATTCCTAGCTCAGAGTGGGGTGCGTTGTATCAAGAGATTGTCACTCCTCTTGTGGTTCACGCTTCAACCCACCTTCTATCAATCCCATAGTTAATCCTAGGTCGAGTATCTCCTCGGGTTTAAACCACCTCTTCCGCTTAGTTCCATCCTTTTTACCGAGTAGTTAGATCGAGCATTTCTCTTCTTCTCAGTCCTATTCATACAATCTATTCCCTAAGAGGAGCTTGATATCTTAGCAACCAGTGCCACATCATGTTTTGAATGGGGTTTTCCATTCACGACCCTCCTTCATACTTACATGATGGTACCTGCTCTTTAGATCAATCTTGGAGAAGAGTGTTGATGAGGCCCCGACACTAGCTCCAGCATCACTCTGAGAAGAAAACGTGGACGAACCCGAGGACTAAATTGAGGAAGAGAAGAACTACGAAGCTCCTACCATGCACTGAGGATTATGAAGAGGAACATCACAAGCGTCTACAGGACAAGATTCAATGCATACATACAAGGAGCTCGAAGATGCGAGGAGAGCACCTGAGGGCACCCGAGAGATACCGATAGACCTTAGCGCGAGAACAGTGAAACTAGAAAACTCTTGGGAGCGTCCTTTTTTTGGAAGGCATGAGTTTAGTATCTTCACTATTTCGTTGAAGTGAAGACACCCTTAAGCCGTCAAGGTATTGTACTCTTTTTCTCCACCTCGGGATTTTTCCACATGGTTTACCGAGGGGGTTTTTAATGAGGCAAGATCTCTTGATGCATCACATTCTTTACCATTGTTTATCTTTCTTGGAAATCCCTATGACGAAATAAGGTAAACAAGGGATGTGATCCTATCTACCAAGATGACATTTATCTAATTAAAGTCTTCTTCTCTTTTCCTAAAAACGGTTTAAGTATGTTTTGGTATTATAAGAGGCCCAAATTAGGTGAATGTTAGAATATTTGGACCAAGTTGTAATTCGTATAAGACCAGACCTAGAGGATATGTGAAAAAGCCTCTAAAAACTCGTGTAATGGATTAAACCGCTTTTACACAAAAACTTGAGAAACTTTTTCTCCTTTTTTCTTGAGAGATTCAAGGTTATTCTTCACTCCTCGATTCCTAGCTCAGAGTGGGGTGCGTTGTATCAAGAGATTGTCACTCCTCTTGTGGTTCACGCTTCAACCCACCTTCTATCAATCCCATAGTTAATCCTAGGTCGAGTATCTCCTCGGGTTTAAACCACCTCTTCCGCTTAGTTCCATCCTTTTTACCGAGTAGTTAGATCGAGCATTTCTCTTCTTCTCAATCCTATTCATACAGTTTATTCCCTAAGACGAGCTTGATATCTTAGCAACCGGTGCCACATCATGTTTTGAATGGGGTTTTCCATTCACCACCCTCCTTCATACTTACTTGATGGTACCCGCTCTTTAGATCAATCTTGGAGAAGAGTGTTGATGAGGCCCCGGCACTAGCTCAAGCATCACTCTGAGAAGAACACGTGGAGGAACCCGAGGACTAACTTGAGGAAGAGAAGAACTACGAAGCTCCTACCATAGCACTGAGGATTATGAAGAGGAACTTCACAAGCGTCTACAGGACAAGATTCAATGCATACATACAAGGCGCTCTAAGATGCGAGGAAAGCACCTGAGGGCACCCGAGAGATACCGATAGACCTTAGCGCGAGAACAGTGAGACTAGAAAACTCTTGGGAGCGTCCTTTTTTTGGAAGGCATGAGTTTAGTATCGTCACTAATTCATTGAGGTGAAGACACCCTTAAGCCGTCAAGGTATTGTACTCTTTTTCTCCACCTCGGGATTTTTCCACATGGTTTACCGAGGGGGTTTTTAATGAGGCAAGATCTCTTGATGCATCACATTCTTTACCACTGTTTATCTTTCTTGGAAATCCCTATAACAAAATAAGGTAAACAAGGGATGTGATCCTATCTACCAAGATGACATTTATCTAATTAAAGTTTTCTTCTCTTTTCCTAAAAACGTTTTAAGTATGTTTTGGTGTTAAAAGAGGTCCAACTTAGGTGAATGTTAGAATATTTGGACCAAGTTGTAATTAGTATAAGACCAGACCTAGAGGATATGTGAAAAAGCCTCTAAAAAATCGTGTAATGGATTAAACCGCTTTTACACAAAAACTTGAGAAACTTTTTCTCCTTTTTTCTTGATAGATTCAAGGTTATTCTTCACTCCTCGATTCCTAGCTCAGAGTGGGGTGCGTTGTATCAAGAGATTGTCACTCCTCTTGTGGTTCACGCTTCAACCCACCTTCTATCAATCCCATAGTTAATCCTAGGTCGAGTATCTCCTCGGGTTTAAACCACCTCTTCCGCTTAGTTCCATCCTTTGTACCGAGTAGTTAGATCGAGCATTTCTCTTCTTCTCAAGCCTATTCATACAGTCTATTCCCTAAGAGGAGCTTGATATCTTAGCAACCAATGCCACATCATGTTTTGAATGGGGTTTTCCATTCACCACCCTCTTTCATACTTAATTGATGGTACCCGCTCTTTAGATCAATCTTGGAGAAGAGTGTTGATGAGGCCCCGGCACTAGCTCAAGCATCACTCTGAGAAGAACACGTGGAGGAACCAGAGGACTAACTTGAGGAAGAGAAGAACTACGAAGCTCCTACCATGCACTGAGGATTATGAAGAGGAACATCACAAGCGTCTACAGGACAAGATTCAATGCATACATACAAGGAGCTCGAAGATGCGAGGAGAGCACCTGAGGGCACCCGAGAGATACCGATAGACCTTAGCGCGAGAACAGTGAAACTAGAAAACTCTTGGGAGCGTCCTTTTTTTGGAAGGCATGAGTTTAGTATCTTCACTATTTCGTTGAAGTGAAGACACCCTTAAGCCGTCAAGGTATTGTACTCTTTTTCTCCACCTCGGGATTTTTCCACATGGTTTACCGAGGGGGTTTTTAATGAGGCAAGATCTCTTGATGCATCACATTCTTTACCATTGTTTATCTTTCTTGGAAATCCCTATGACGAAATAAGGTAAACAAGGGATGTGATCCTATCTACCAAGATGACATTTATCTAATTAAAGTCTTCTTCTCTTTTCCTAAAAACGGTTTAAGTATGTTTTGGTATTATAAAAGGCCCAAATTAGGTGAATGTTAGAATATTTGGACCAAGTTGTAATTCGTATAAGACCAGACCTAGAGGATATGTGAAAAAGCCTCTAAAAACTCTTGTAATGGATTAAACCGCTTTTACACAAAAACTTGAGAAACTTTTTCTCCTTTTTTCTTGAGAGATTCAAGGTTATTCTTCACTCCTCGATTCCTAGCTCATAGTGGGGTGCGTTGTATCAAGAGATTGTCACTCCTCTTGTGGTTTACGCTTCAACCCACCTTCTATCAATCCCATAGTTAATCCTAGGTCGAGTATCTCCTCGGGTTTAAACCACCTCTTCCGCTTAGTTCCATCCTTTTTACCGAGTAGTTAGATCGAGCATTTCTCTTCTTCTCAGTCCTATTCATACAGTCTATTCCCTAAGACGAGCTTGATATCTTAGCAACCAGTGCCACATCATGTTTTGAATGGGGTTTTCCATTCACCACCCTCCTTCATACTTACTTGATGGTACCCGCTCTTTAGATCAATCTTGGAGAAGAGTGTTGATGAGGCCCCGGTACTAGCTCAAGCATCACTCTGAGAAGAACACGTGGAGGAACCCGAGGACTAACTTGAGGAAGAGAAGAACTACGAAGCTCCTACCATAGCACTGAGGATTATGAAGAGGAACTTCACAAGCGTCTAAAGGACAAGATTCAATGCATACATACAAGGCGCTCTAAGATGCGAGGAAAGCACCTGAGGGCACCCGAGAGATACCAATAGACCTTAGCGCGAGAACAGTGAGACTAGAAAACTCTTGGGAGCATCCTTTTTTTGGAAGGCATGAGTTTAGTATCTTCACTATTTCGTTGAAGTGAAGACACCCTTAAGCCGTCAAGGTATTGTACTCTTTTTCTCCACCTCGGGATTTTGCCACATGGTTTACCGAGGGGGTTTTTAATGAGGCAAGATCTCTTGATGCATCACATTCTTTACCATTGTTTATCTTTCTTGGAAATCCCTATGACGAAATAAGGTAAACAAGGGATGTGATCCTATCTACCAAGATGACATTTATCTAATTAAAGTCTTCTTCTCTTTTCCTAAAAACGGTTTAAGTATGTTTTGGTATTATAAGAGGCCCAAATTAGGTGAATGTTAGAATATTTGGACAAAGTTGTAATTCGTATAAGACCAGACCTAGAGGATATGTGAAAAAGCTTCTAAAAACTCTAGTAATGGATTAAACCGCTTTTACACAAAAACTTGAGAAACTTTTTCTCCTTTTTTCTTGGGAGATTCAAGGTTATTCTTCACTCCTCGATTCCTAGCTCAGAGTGGGGTGCGTTGTATCAAGAGATTGTCACTCCTCTTGTGGTTCACGCTTCAACCCACCTTCTATCAATCCCATAGTTAATCCTAGGTCGAGTATCTCCTCGGGTTTAAACCACCTCTTCCGCTTAGTTCCATCCTTTTAACCTAGTAGTTAGATCGAGCATTTCTCTTCTTCTCAAGCCTATTCATACAGTCTATTCGCTAAGACGAGCTTGATATCTTAGCAACCGGTGCCACATCATGTTTTGAATGGGGTTTTCCATTCACCACCCTCTTTCATACTTAATTGATGGTACCCGCTCTTTAGATCAATCTTGGAGAAGAGTGTTGATGAGGCCCCGGCACTAGCTCAAGCATCACTCTGAGAAGAACACGTGGAGGAACCAGAGGACTAACTTGAGGAAGAGAAGAACTACGAAGCTCCTACCATAGCACTGAGGATTATGAAGAGGAACTTCACAAGCGTCTACAAGACAAGATTCAATGCATACATACAAGGCGCTCTAAGATGCGAGGAGAGCACCTGAGGGCACCCGAGAGATACCGATAGACCTTAACGCGATAACAATGAGACTAGAAAACTCTTGGGAGCATCCTTTTTTTGGAAGGCATGAGTTTAGTATCTTCACTATTTCATTCAGGTGAAGACACCCTTAAGCCGTCAAGGTATTGTACTCTTTTTCTCCACCTCGGGATTTTTCCACATGATTTACCGAGGGGGTTTTTAATGAGGCAAGATCTCTTGATGCATTACATTCTTTACAATTGTTTATCTTTCTTGGAAATCCCTATAACGAAATAAGGTAAACAAGGGATGTGATCCTATCTACCAAGATGACATTTATCTAATTAAAGTTTTCTTCTCTTTTCCTAAAAACGTTTTAAGTATGTTTTGGTGTTAAAAGAGGTCCAACTTAGGTGAATGTTAGAATATTTGGACCAAGTTGTAATTAGTATAAGATCAGACCTAGAGGATATGTGAAAAAGCCTCTAAAAACTCTAGTAATGGATTAAACCGCTTTTACACAAAAACTTGAGAAACTTTTTCTCCCTTTTTCTTGAGAGATTCAAGGTTATTCTTCACTCCTCGATTCCTAGCTCAGAGTGGGATGCGTTGTATCAAGAGATTGTCACTCCTCTTGTGGTTTACGCTTCAACCCACCTTCTATCAATCCCATAGTTAATCCTAGGTCGAGTATCTCCTCGGGTTTAAACCACCTCTTCCGCTTAGTTCCATCCTTTTTACCGAGTAGTTAGATCGAGCATTTCTCTTCTTCTCAGTCCTATTCATACAATCTATTCCCTAAGAGGAGCTTGATATCTTAGCAACCAGTGCCACATCATGTTTTGAATGGGGTTTTCCATTCACGACCCTCCTTCATACTTACATGATGGTACCTGCTCTTTAGATCAATCTTGGAGAAGAGTGTTGATGAGGCCCCGACACTAGCTCCAGCATCACTCTGAGAAGAAAACGTGGACGAACCCGAGGACTAAATTGAGGAAGAGAAGAACTACGAAGCTCCTACCATGCACTGAGGATTATGAAGAGGAACATCACAAGCGTCTACAGGACAAGATTCAATGCATACATACAAGGAGCTCGAAGATGCGAGGAGAGCACCTGAGGGCACCCGAGAGATACCGATAGACCTTAGCGCGAGAACAGTGAAACTAGAAAACTCTTGGGAGCGTCCTTTTTTTGGAAGGCATGAGTTTAGTATCTTCACTATTTCGTTGAAGTGAAGACACCCTTAAGCCGTCAAGGTATTGTACTCTTTTTCTCCACCTCGGGATTTTTCCACATGGTTTACCGAGGGGGTTTTTAATGAGGCAAGATCTCTTGATGCATCACATTCTTTACCATTGTTTATCTTTCTTGGAAATCCCTATGACGAAATAAGGTAAACAAGGGATGTGATCCTATCTACCAAGATGACATTTATCTAATTAAAGTCTTCTTCTCTTTTCCTAAAAACGGTTTAAGTATGTTTTGGTATTATAAGAGGCCCAAATTAGGTGAATGTTAGAATATTTGGACCAAGTTGTAATTCGTATAAGACCAGACCTAGAGGATATGTGAAAAAGCCTCTAAAAACTCGTGTAATGGATTAAACCGCTTTTACACAAAAACTTGAGAAACTTTTTCTCCTTTTTTCTTGAGAGATTCAAGGTTATTATTCACTCCTCGATTCCTAGCTCAGAGTGGGGTGTGTTGTATCAAGAGATTGTCACTCCTCTTGTGGTTCACGCTTCAACCCACCTTCTATCAATCCCATAGTTAATCCTAGGTCGAGTATCTCCTCGGGTTTAAACCACCTCTTCCGCTTAGTTCCATCCTTTTTACCGAGTAGTTAGATCGAGCATTTCTCTTCTTCTCAATCCTATTCATACAGTTTATTCCCTAAGACGAGCTTGATATCTTAGCAACCGGTGCCACATCATGTTTTGAATGGGGTTTTCCATTCACCACCCTCCTTCATACTTACTTGATCGTACCCGCTCTTTAGATCAATCTTGGAGAAGAGTGTTGATGAGGCCCCGGCACTAGCTCAAGCATCACTCTGAGAAGAACACGTGGAGGAACCAGAGGACTAACTTGAGGAAGAGAAGAACTACGAAGCTCCTACCATAGCACTGAGGATTATGAAGAGGAACTTCACAAGCGTCTACAAGACAAGATTCAATGCATACATACAAGGCGCTCTAAGATGCGAGGAGAGCACCTGAGGGCACCCGAGAGATACCGATAGACCTTAACGCGATAACAATGAGACTAGAAAACTCTTGGGAGCATCCTTTTTTTGGAAGGCATGAGTTTAGTATCTTCACTATTTCATTCAGGTGAAGACACCCTTAAGCCGTCAAGGTATTGTACTCTTTTTCTCCACCTCGGGATTTTTCCACATGATTTACCGAGGGGGTTTTTAATGAGGCAAGATCTCTTGATGCATTACATTCTTTACAATTGTTTATCTTTCTTGGAAATCCCTATAACGAAATAAGGTAAACAAGGGATGTGATCCTATCTACCAAGATGACATTTATCTAATTAAAGTTTTCTTCTCTTTTCCTAAAAACGTTTTAAGTATGTTTTGGTGTTAAAAGAGGTCCAACTTAGGTGAATGTTAGAATATTTGGACCAAGTTGTAATTAGTATAAGATCAGACCTAGAGGATATGTGAAAAAGCCTCTAAAAACTCTAGTAATGGATTAAACCGCTTTTACACAAAAACTTGAGAAACTTTTTCTCCCTTTTTCTTGAGAGATTCAAGGTTATTCTTCACTCCTCGATTCCTAGCTCAGAGTGGGATGCGTTGTATCAAGAGATTGTCACTCCTCTTGTGGTTTACGCTTCAACCCACCTTCTATCAATCCCATAGTTAATCCTAGGTCGAGTATCTCCTCGGGTTTAAACCACCTCTTCCGCTTAGTTCCATCCTTTTTACCGAGTAGTTAGATCGAGCATTTCTCTTCTTCTCAGTCCTATTCATACAATCTATTCCCTAAGAGGAGCTTGATATCTTAGCAACCAGTGCCACATCATGTTTTGAATGGGGTTTTCCATTCACGACCCTCCTTCATACTTACATGATGGTACCTGCTCTTTAGATCAATCTTGGAGAAGAGTGTTGATGAGGCCCCGACACTAGCTCCAGCATCACTCTGAGAAGAAAACGTGGACGAACCCGAGGACTAAATTGAGGAAGAGAAGAACTACGAAGCTCCTACCATGCACTGAGGATTATGAAGAGGAACATCACAAGCGTCTACAGGACAAGATTCAATGCATACATACAAGGAGCTCGAAGATGCGAGGAGAGCACCTGAGGGCACCCGAGAGATACCGATAGACCTTAGCGCGAGAACAGTGAAACTAGAAAACTCTTGGGAGCGTCCTTTTTTTGGAAGGCATGAGTTTAGTATCTTCACTATTTCGTTGAAGTGAAGACACCCTTAAGCCGTCAAGGTATTGTACTCTTTTTCTCCACCTCGGGATTTTTCCACATGGTTTACCGAGGGGGTTTTTAATGAGGCAAGATCTCTTGATGCATCACATTCTTTACCATTGTTTATCTTTCTTGGAAATCCCTATGACGAAATAAGGTAAACAAGGGATGTGATCCTATCTACCAAGATGACATTTATCTAATTAAAGTCTTCTTCTCTTTTCCTAAAAACGGTTTAAGTATGTTTTGGTATTATAAGAGGCCCAAATTAGGTGAATGTTAGAATATTTGGACCAAGTTGTAATTCGTATAAGACCAGACCTAGAGGATATGTGAAAAAGCCTCTAAAAACTCGTGTAATGGATTAAACCGCTTTTACACAAAAACTTGAGAAACTTTTTCTCCTTTTTTCTTGAGAGATTCAAGGTTATTATTCACTCCTCGATTCCTAGCTCAGAGTGGGGTGTGTTGTATCAAGAGATTGTCACTCCTCTTGTGGTTCACGCTTCAACCCACCTTCTATCAATCCCATAGTTAATCCTAGGTCGAGTATCTCCTCGGGTTTAAACCACCTCTTCCGCTTAGTTCCATCCTTTTTACCGAGTAGTTAGATCGAGCATTTCTCTTCTTCTCAATCCTATTCATACAGTTTATTCCCTAAGACGAGCTTGATATCTTAGCAACCGGTGCCACATCATGTTTTGAATGGGGTTTTCCATTCACCACCCTCCTTCATACTTACTTGATCGTACCCGCTCTTTAGATCAATCTTGGAGAAGAGTGTTGATGAGGCCCCGGCACTAGCTCAAGCATCACTCTGCGAAGAACACGTGGAGGAACCCGAGGACTAACTTGAGGAAGAGAAGAACTACGAAGCTCCTACCATAGCACTGAGGATTATGAAGAGGAACTTCACAAGCGTCTACAGGACAAGATTCAATGCATACATACAAGGCGCTCTAAGATGCGAGGAGAGCACCTGAGGGCACCCGAGAGATACCGATAGACCTTAGCGCGATAACAATGAGACTAGAAAACTCTTGGGAGCATCCTTTTTTTGGAAGGCATGAGTTTAGTATCTTCACTATTTCATTCAGGTGAAGACACCCTTAAGCCGTCAAGGTATTGTACTCTTTTTCTCCACCTCGGGATTTTTCCACATGATTTACCGAGGGGGTTTTTAATGAGGCAAGATCTCTTGATGCATCACATTCTTTACAATTGTTTATCTTTCTTGGAAATCCCTATAACGAAATAAGGTAAACAAGGGATGTGATCCTATCTACCAAGATGACATTTATCTAATTAAAGTTTTCTTCTCTTTTCCTAAAAACGTTTTAAGTATGTTTTGGTGTTAAAAGAGGTCCAACTTAGGTGAATGTTAGAATATTTGGACCAAGTTGTAATTAGTATAAGATCAGACCTAGAGGATATGTGAAAAAGCCTCTAAAAACTCTAGTAATGGATTAAACCACTTTTACACAAAAACTTGAGAAACTTTTTCTCCCTTTTTCTTGAGAGATTCAAGGTTATTCTTCACTCCTCGATTCCTAGCTCAGAGTGGGATGCGTTGTATCAAGAGATTGTCACTCCTCTTGTGGTTTACGCTTCAACCCACCTTCTATCAATCCCATAGTTAATCCTAGGTCGAGTATCTCCTCGGGTTTAAACCACCTCTTCCGCTTAGTTCCATCCTTTTTACCGAGTAGTTAGATCGAGCATTTCTCTTCTTCTCAGTCCTATTCATACAATCTATTCCCTAAGAGGAGCTTGATATCTTAGCAACCAGTGCCACATCATGTTTTGAATGGGGTTTTCCATTCACGACCCTCCTTCATACTTACATGATGGTACCTGCTCTTTAGATCAATCTTGGAGAAGAGTGTTGATGAGGCCCCGACACTAGCTCCAGCATCACTCTGAGAAGAAAACGTGGACGAACCCGAGGACTAAATTGAGGAAGAGAAGAACTACGAAGCTCCTACCATGCACTGAGGATTATGAAGAGGAACATCACAAGCGTCTACAGGACAAGATTCAATGCATACATACAAGGAGCTCGAAGATGCGAGGAGAGCACCTGAGGGCACCCGAGAGATACCGATAGACCTTAGCGCGAGAACAGTGAAACTAGAAAACTCTTGGGAGCGTCCTTTTTTTGGAAGGCATGAGTTTAGTATCTTCACTATTTCGTTGAAGTGAAGACACCCTTAAGCCGTCAAGGTATTGTACTCTTTTTCTCCACCTCGGGATTTTTCCACATGGTTTACCGAGGGGGTTTTTAATGAGGCAAGATCTCTTGATGCATCACATTCTTTACCATTGTTTATCTTTCTTGGAAATCCCTATGACGAAATAAGGTAAACAAGGGATGTGATCCTATCTACCAAGATGACATTTATCTAATTAAAGTCTTCTTCTCTTTTCCTAAAAACGGTTTAAGTATGTTTTGGTATTATAAGAGGCCCAAATTAGGTGAATGTTAGAATATTTGGACCAAGTTGTAATTCGTATAAGACCAGACCTAGAGGATATGTGAAAAAGCCTCTAAAAACTCGTGTAATGGATTAAACCGCTTTTACACAAAAACTTGAGAAACTTTTTCTCCTTTTTTCTTGAGAGATTCAAGGTTATTCTTCACTCCTCGATTCCTAGCTCATAGTGGGGTGCGTTGTATCAAGAGATTGTCACTCCTCTTGTGGTTTACGCTTCAACCCACCTTCTATCAATCCCATAGTTAATCCTAGGTCGAGTATCTCCTCGGGTTTAAACCACCTCTTCCGCTTAGTTCCATCCTTTTTACCGAGTAGTTAGATCGAGCATTTCTCTTCTTCTCAGTCCTATTCATACAGTCTATTCCCTAAGACGAGCTTGATATCTTAGCAACCAGTGCCACATCATGTTTTGAATGGGGTTTTCCATTCACCACCCTCCTTCATACTTACTTGATCGTACCCGCTCTTTAGATCAATCTTGGAGAAGAGTGTTGATGAGGCCCCGGTACTAGCTCAAGCATCACTCTGAGAAGAACACGTGGAGGAACCCGAGGACTAACTTGAGGAAGAGAAGAACTACGAAGCTCCTACCATAGCACTGAGGATTATGAAGAGGAACTTCACAAGCGTCTAAAGGACAAGATTCAATGCATACATACAAGGCGCTCTAAGATGCGAGGAAAGCACCTGAGGGCACCCGAGAGATACCAATAGACCTTAGCGCGAGAACAGTGAGACTAGAAAACTCTTGGGAGCATCCTTTTTTTGGAAGGCATGAGTTTAGTATCTTCACTATTTCGTTGAAGTGAAGACACCCTTAAGCCGTCAAGGTATTGTACTCTTTTTCTCCACCTCGGGATTTTTCCACATGGTTTACCGAGGGGGTTTTTAATGAGGCAAGATCTCTTGATGCATCACATTCTTTACCACTGTTTATCTTTCTTGGAAATCCCTATAACAAAATAAGGTAAACAAGGGATGTGATCCTATCTACCAAGATGACATTTATCTAATTAAAGTTTTCTTCTCTTTTCCTAAAAACGTTTTAAGTATGTTTTGGTGTTAAAAGAGGTCCAACTTAGGTGAATGTTAGAATATTTGGACCAAGTTGTAATTAGTATAAGACCAGACCTAGAGGATATGTGAAAAAGCCTCTAAAAACTCGTGTAATGGATTAAACCGCTTTTACACAAAAACTTGAGAAACTTTTTCTCCTTTTTTCTTGATAGATTCAAGGTTATTCTTCACTCCTCGATTCCTAGCTCAGAGTGGGGTGCGTTGTATCAAGAGATTGTCACTCCTCTTGTGGTTCACGCTTCAACCCACCTTCTATCAATCCCATAGTTAATCCTAGGTCGAGTATCTCCTCGGGTTTAAACCACCTCTTCCGCTTAGTTCCATCCTTTGTACCGAGTAGTTAGATCGAGCATTTCTCTTCTTCTCAAGCCTATTCATACAGTCTATTCCCTAAGAGGAGCTTGATATCTTAGCAACCAATGCCACATCATGTTTTGAATGGGGTTTTCCATTCACCACCCTCTTTCATACTTAATTGATGGTACCCGCTCTTTAGATCAATCTTGGAGAAGAGTGTTGATGAGGCCCCGACACTAGCTCAAGCATCACTCTGAGAAGAACACGTGGAGGAACCAGAGGACTAACTTGAGGAAGAGAAGAACTACGAAGCTCCTACCATGCACTGAGGATTATGAAGAGGAACATCACAAGCGTCTACAGGACAAGATTCAATGCATACATACAAGGAGCTCGAAGATGCGAGGAGAGCACCTGAGGGCACCCGAGAGATACCGATAGACCTTAGCGCGAGAACAGTGAAACTAGAAAACTCTTGGGAGCGTCCTTTTTTTGGAAGGCATGAGTTTAGTATCTTCACTATTTCGTTGAAGTGAAGACACCCTTAAGCCGTCAAGGTATTGTACTCTTTTTCTCCACCTCGGGATTTTTCCACATGGTTTACCGAGGGGGTTTTTAATGAGGCAAGATCTCTTGATGCATCACATTCTTTACCATTGTTTATCTTTCTTGGAAATCCCTATGACGAAATAAGGTAAACAAGGGATGTGATCCTATCTACCAAGATGACATTTATCTAATTAAAGTCTTCTTCTCTTTTCCTAAAAACGGTTTAAGTATGTTTTGGTATTATAAGAGGCCCAAATTAGGTGAATGTTAGAATATTTGGACCAAGTTGTAATTCGTATAAGACCAGACCTAGAGGATATGTGAAAAAGCCTCTAAAAACTCGTGTAATGGATTAAACCGCTTTTACACAAAAACTTGAGAAACTTTTTCTCCTTTTTTCTTGAGAGATTCAAGGTTATTCTTCACTCCTCGATTCCTAGCTCATAGTGGGGTGCGTTGTATCAAGAGATTGTCACTCCTCTTGTGGTTTACGCTTCAACCCACCTTCTATCAATCCCATAGTTAATCCTAGGTCGAGTATCTCCTCGGGTTTAAACCACCTCTTCCGCTTAGTTCCATCCTTTTTACCGAGTAGTTAGATCGAGCATTTCTCTTCTTCTCAATCCTATTCATACAGTTTATTCCCTAAGACGAGCTTGATATCTTAGCAACCGGTGCCACATCATGTTTTGAATGGGGTTTTCCATTCACCACCCTCCTTCATACTTACTTGATGGTACCCGCTCTTTAGATCAATCTTGGAGAAGAGTGTTGATGAGGCCCCGGCACTAGCTCAAGCATCACTCTGAGAAGAACACGTGGAGGAACCCGAGGACTAACTTGAGGAAGAGAAGAACTACGAAGCTCCTACCATAGCACTGAGGATTATGAAGAGGAACTTCACAAGCGTCTACAGGACAAGATTCAATGCATACATACAAGGCGCTCTAAGATGCGAGGAAAGCACCTGAGGGCACCCGAGAGATACCGATAGACCTTAGCGCGAGAACAGTGAGACTAGAAAACTCTTGGGAGCGTCCTTTTTTTGGAAGGCATGAGTTTAGTATCGTCACTAATTCATTGAGGTGAAGACACCCTTAAGCCGTCAAGGTATTGTACTCTTTTTCTCCACCTCGGGATTTTTCCACATGGTTTACCGAGGGGGTTTTTAATGAGGCAAGATCTCTTGATGCATCACATTCTTTACCACTGTTTATCTTTCTTGGAAATCCCTATAACAAAATAAGGTAAACAAGGGATGTGATCCTATCTACCAAGATGACATTTATCTAATTAAAGTTTTCTTCTCTTTTCCTAAAAACGTTTTAAGTATGTTTTGGTGTTAAAAGAGGTCCAACTTAGGTGAATGTTAGAATATTTGGACCAAGTTGTAATTAGTATAAGACCAGACCTAGAGGATATGTGAAAAAGCCTCTAAAAACTCGTGTAATGGATTAAACCGCTTTTACACAAAAACTTGAGAAACTTTTTCTCCTTTTTTCTTGATAGATTCAAGGTTATTCTTCACTCCTCGATTCCTAGCTCAGAGTGGGGTGCGTTGTATCAAGAGATTGTCACTCCTCTTGTGGTTCACGCTTGAACCCACCTTCTATCAATCCCATAGTTAATCCTAGGTCGAGTATCTCCTCGGGTTTAAACCACCTCTTCCGCTTAGTTCCATCCTTTGTACCGAGTAGTTAGATCGAGCATTTCTCTTCTTCTCAAGCCTATTCATACAGTCTATTCCCTAAGAGGAGCTTGATATCTTAGCAACCAATGCCACATCATGTTTTGAATGGGGTTTTCCATTCACCACCCTCTTTCATACTTAATTGATGGTACCCGCTCTTTAGATCAATCTTGGAGAAGAGTGTTGATGAGGCCCCGACACTAGCTCAAGCATCACTCTGAGAAGAACACGTGGAGGAACCAGAGGACTAACTTGAGGAAGAGAAGAACTACGAAGCTCCTACCATGCACTGAGGATTATGAAGAGGAACATCACAAGCGTCTACAGGACAAGATTCAATGCATACATACAAGGAGCTCGAAGATGCAAGGAGAGCACCTGAGGGCACCCGAGAGATACCGATAGACCTTAGCGCGAGAACAGTGAAACTAGAAAACTCTTGGGAGCGTCCTTTTTTTGGAAGGCATGAGTTTAGTATCTTCACTATTTCGTTGAAGTGAAGACACCCTTAAGCCGTCAAGGTATTGTACTCTTTTTCTCCACCTCGGGATTTTTCCACATGGTTTACCGAGGGGGTTTTTAATGAGGCAAGATCTCTTGATGCATCACATTCTTTACCATTGTTTATCTTTCTTGGAAATCCCTATGACGAAATAAGGTAAACAAGGGATGTGATCCTATCTACCAAGATGACATTTATCTAATTAAAGTCTTCTTCTCTTTTCCTAAAAACGGTTTAAGTATGTTTTGGTATTATAAGAGGCCCAAATTAGGTGAATGTTAGAATATTTGGACCAAGTTGTAATTCGTATAAGACCAGACCTAGAGGATATGTGAAAAAGCCTCTAAAAACTCGTGTAATGGATTAAACCGCTTTTACACAAAAACTTGAGAAACTTTTTCTCCTTTTTTCTTGAGAGATTCAAGGTTATTCTTCACTCCTCGATTCCTAGCTCATAGTGGGGTGCGTTGTATCAAGAGATTGTCACTCCTCTTGTGGTTTACGCTTCAACCCACCTTCTATCAATCCCATAGTTAATCCTAGGTCGAGTATCTCCTCGGGTTTAAACCACCTCTTCCGCTTAGTTCCATCCTTTTTACCGAGTAGTTAGATCGAGCATTTCTCTTCTTCTCAGTCCTATTCATACAGTCTATTCCCTAAGACGAGCTTGATATCTTAGCAACCAGTGCCACATCATGTTTTGAATGGGGTTTTCCATTCACCACCCTCCTTCATACTTACTTGATCGTACCCGCTCTTTAGATCAATCTTGGAGAAGAGTGTTGATGAGGCCCCGGTACTAGCTCAAGCATCACTCTGAGAAGAACACGTGGAGGAACCCGAGGACTAACTTGAGGAAGAGAAGAACTACGAAGCTCCTACCATAGCACTGAGGATTATGAAGAGGAACTTCACAAGCGTCTAAAGGACAAGATTCAATGCATACATACAAGGCGCTCTAAGATGCGAGGAAAGCACCTGAGGGCACCCGAGAGATACCAATAGACCTTAGCGCGAGAACAGTGAGACTAGAAAACTCTTGGGAGCATCCTTTTTTTGGAAGGCATGAGTTTAGTATCTTCACTATTTCGTTGAAGTGAAGACACCCTTAAGCCGTCAAGGTATTGTACTCTTTTTCTCCACCTCGGGATTTTGCCACATGGTTTACCGAGGGGGTTTTTAATGAGGCAAGATCTCTTGATGCATCACATTCTTTACCATTGTTTATCTTTCTTGGAAATCCCTATGACGAAATAAGGTAAACAAGGGATGTGATCCTATCTACCAAGATGACATTTATCTAATTAAAGTCTTCTTCTCTTTTCCTAAAAACGGTTTAAGTATGTTTTGGTATTATAAGAGGCCCAAATTAGGTGAATGTTAGAATATTTGGACAAAGTTGTAATTCGTATAAGACCAGACCTAGAGGATATGTGAAAAAGCCTCTAAAAACTCGTGTAATGGATTAAACCGCTTTTACACAAAAACTTGAGAAACTTTTTCTCCTTTTTTCTTGAGAGATTCAAGGTTATTCTTCACTCCTCGATTCCTAGCTCATAGTGGGGTGCGTTGTATCAAGAGATTGTCACTCCTCTTGTGGTTTACGCTTCAACCCACCTTCTATCAATCCCATAGTTAATCCTAGGTCGAGTATCTCCTCGGGTTTAAACCACCTCTTCCGCTTAGTTCCATCCTTTTTACCGAGTAGTTAGATCGAGCATTTCTCTTCTTCTCAGTCCTATTCATACAGTCTATTCCCTAAGACGAGCTTGATATCTTAGCAACCAGTGCCACATCATGTTTTGAATGGGGTTTTCCATTCACCACCCTCCTTCATACTTACTTGATCGTACCCGCTCTTTAGATCAATCTTGGAGAAGAGTGTTGATGAGGCCCCGGTACTAGCTCAAGCATCACTCTGAGAAGAACACGTGGAGGAACCCGAGGACTAACTTGAGGAAGAGAAGAACTACGAAGCTCCTACCATAGCACTGAGGATTATGAAGAGGAACTTCACAAGCGTCTAAAGGACAAGATTCAATGCATACATACAAGGCGCTCTAAGATGCGAGGAAAGCACCTGAGGGCACCCGAGAGATACCAATAGACCTTAGCGCGAGAACAGTGAGACTAGAAAACTCTTGGGAGCATCCTTTTTTTGGAAGGCATGAGTTTAGTATCTTCACTATTTCGTTGAAGTGAAGACACCCTTAAGCCGTCAAGGTATTGTACTCTTTTTCTCCACCTCGGGATTTTGCCACATGGTTTACCGAGGGGGTTTTTAATGAGGCAAGATCTCTTGATGCATCACATTCTTTACCATTGTTTATCTTTCTTGGAAATCCCTATGACGAAATAAGGTAAACAAGGGATGTGATCCTATCTACCAAGATGACATTTATCTAATTAAAGTCTTCTTCTCTTTTCCTAAAAACGGTTTAAGTATGTTTTGGTATTATAAGAGGCCCAAATTAGGTGAATGTTAGAATATTTGGACAAAGTTGTAATTCGTATAAGACCAGACCTAGAGGATATGTGAAAAAGCTTCTAAAAACTCTAGTAATGGATTAAACCGCTTTTACTCAAAAACTTGAGAAACTTTTTCTCCTTTTTTCTTGGGAGATTCAAGGTTATTCTTCACTCCTCGATTCCTAGCTCAGAGTGGGGTGCGTTGTATCAAGAGATTGTCACTCCTCTTGTGGTTCACGCTTCAACCCACCTTCTATCAATCCCATAGTTAATCCTAGGTCGAGTATCTCCTCGGGTTTAAACCACCTCTTCCGCTTAGTTCCATCCTTTTAACCTAGTAGTTAGATCGAGCATTTCTCTTCTTCTCAAGCCTATTCATATAGTCTATTCGCTAAGACGAGCTTGATATCTTAGCAACCGGTGCCACATCATGTTTTGAATGGGGTTTTCCATTCACCACCCTCTTTCATACTTAATTGATGGTACCCGCTCTTTAGATCAATCTTGGAGAAGAGTGTTGATGAGGCCCCGGCACTAGCTCAAGCATCACTCTGAGAAGAACACGTGGAGGAACCAGAGGACTAACTTGAGGAAGAGAAGAACTACGAAGCTCCTACCATAGCACTGAGGATTATGAAGAGGAACTTCACAAGCGTCTACAAGACAAGATTCAATGCATACATACAAGGCGCTCTAAGATGCGAGGAGAGCACCTGAGGGCACCCGAGAGATACCGATAGACCTTAGCGCGATAACAATGAGACTAGAAAACTCTTGGGAGCATCCTTTTTTTGGAAGGCATGAGTTTAGTATCTTCACTATTTCATTCAGGTGAAGACACCCTTAAGCCGTCAAGGTATTGTACTCTTTTTCTCCACCTCGGGATTTTTCCACATGATTTACCGAGGGGGTTTTTAATGAGGCAAGATCTCTTGATGCATCACATTCTTTACAATTGTTTATCTTTCTTGGAAATCCCTATAACGAAATAAGGTAAACAAGGGATGTGATCCTATCTACCAAGATGACATTTATCTAATTAAAGTTTTCTTCTCTTTTCCTAAAAACGTTTTAAGTATGTTTTGGTGTTAAAAGAGGTCCAACTTAGGTGAATGTTAGAATATTTGGACCAAGTTGTAATTAGTATAAGATCAGACCTAGAGGATATGTGAAAAAGCCTCTTAAAACTCTAGTAATGGATTAAACCGCTTTTACACAAAAACTTGAGAAACTTTTTCTCCCTTTTTCTTGAGAGATTCAAGGTTATTCTTCACTCCTCGATTCCTAGCTCAGAGTGGGATGCGTTGTATCAAGAGATTGTCACTCCTCTTGTGGTTTACGCTTCAACCCACCTTCTATCAATCCCATAGTTAATCCTAGGTCGAGTATCTCCTCGGGTTTAAACCACCTCTTCCGCTTAGTTCCATCCTTTTTACCGAGTAGTTAGATCGAGCATTTCTCTTCTTCTCAGTCCTATTCATACAATCTATTCCCTAAGAGGAGCTTGATATCTTAGCAACCAGTGCCACATCATGTTTTGAATGGGGTTTTCCATTCACGACCCTCCTTCATACTTACATGATGGTACCTGCTCTTTAGATCAATCTTGGAGAAGAGTGTTGATGAGGCCCCGACACTAGCTCCAGCATCACTCTGAGAAGAAAACGTGGACGAACCCGAGGACTAAATTGAGGAAGAGAAGAACTACGAAGCTCCTACCATGCACTGAGGATTATGAAGAGGAACATCACAAGCGTCTACAGGACAAGATTCAATGCATACATACAAGGAGCTCGAAGATGCGAGGAGAGCACCTGAGGGCACCCGAGAGATACCGATAGACCTTAGCGCGAGAACAGTGAAACTAGAAAACTCTTGGGAGCGTCCTTTTTTTGGAAGGCATGAGTTTAGTATCTTCACTATTTCGTTGAAGTGAAGACACCCTTAAGCCGTCAAGGTATTGTACTCTTTTTCTCCACCTCGGGATTTTTCCACATGGTTTACCGAGGGGGTTTTTAATGAGGCAAGATCTCTTGATGCATCACATTCTTTACCATTGTTTATCTTTCTTGGAAATCCCTATGACGAAATAAGGTAAACAAGGGATGTGATCCTATCTACCAAGATGACATTTATCTAATTAAAGTCTTCTTCTCTTTTCCTAAAAACGGTTTAAGTATGTTTTGGTATTATAAGAGGCCCAAATTAGGTGAATGTTAGAATATTTGGACCAAGTTGTAATTCGTATAAGACCAGACCTAGAGGATATGTGAAAAAGCCTCTAAAAACTCGTGTAATGGATTAAACCGCTTTTACACAAAAACTTGAGAAACTTTTTCTCCTTTTTTCTTGAGAGATTCAAGGTTATTCTTCACTCCTCGATTCCTAGCTCAGAGTGGGGTGCGTTGTATCAAGAGATTGTCACTCCTCTTGTGGTTCACGCTTCAACCCACCTTCTATCAATCCCATAGTTAATCCTAGGTCGAGTATCTCCTCGGGTTTAAACCACCTCTTCCGCTTAGTTCCATCCTTTTTACCGAGTAGTTAGATCGAGCATTTCTCTTCTTCTCAATCCTATTCATACAGTTTATTCCCTAAGACGAGCTTGATATCTTAGCAACCGGTGCCACATCATGTTTTGAATGGGGTTTTCCATTCACCACCCTCCTTCATACTTACTTGATCGTACCCGCTCTTTAGATCAATCTTGGAGAAGAGTGTTGATGAGGCCCCGGCACTAGCTCAAGCATCACTCTGCGAAGAACACGTGGAGGAACCCGAGGACTAACTTGAGGAAGAGAAGAACTACGAAGCTCCTACCATAGCACTGAGGATTATGAAGAGGAACTTCACAAGCGTCTACAGGACAAGATTCAATGCATACATACAAGGCGCTCTAAGATGCGAGGAGAGCACCTGAGGGCACCCGAGAGATACCGATAGACCTTAGCGCGATAACAATGAGACTAGAAAACTCTTGGGAGCATCCTTTTTTTGGAAGGCATGAGTTTAGTATCTTCACTATTTCATTCAGGTGAAGACACCCTTAAGCCGTCAAGGTATTGTACTCTTTTTCTCCACCTCGGGATTTTTCCACATGATTTACCGAGGGGGTTTTTAATGAGGCAAGATCTCTTGATGCATCACATTCTTTACAATTGTTTATCTTTCTTGGAAATCCCTATAACGAAATAAGGTAAACAAGGGATGTGATCCTATCTACCAAGATGACATTTATCTAATTAAAGTTTTCTTCTCTTTTCCTAAAAACGTTTTAAGTATGTTTTGGTGTTAAAAGAGGTCCAACTTAGGTGAATGTTAGAATATTTGGACCAAGTTGTAATTAGTATAAGATCAGACCTAGAGGATATGTGAAAAAGCCTCTTAAAACTCTAGTAATGGATTAAACCGCTTTTACACAAAAACTTGAGAAACTTTTTCTCCCTTTTTCTTGAGAGATTCAAGGTTATTCTTCACTCCTCGATTCCTAGCTCAGAGTGGGATGCGTTGTATCAAGAGATTGTCACTCCTCTTGTGGTTTACGCTTCAACCCACCTTCTATCAATCCCATAGTTAATCCTAGGTCGAGTATCTCCTCGGGTTTAAACCACCTCTTCCGCTTAGTTCCATCCTTTTTACCGAGTAGTTAGATCGAGCATTTCTCTTCTTCTCAGTCCTATTCATACAATCTATTCCCTAAGAGGAGCTTGATATCTTAGCAACCAGTGCCACATCATGTTTTGAATGGGGTTTTCCATTCACGACCCTCCTTCATACTTACATGATGGTACCTGCTCTTTAGATCAATCTTGGAGAAGAGTGTTGATGAGGCCCCGACACTAGCTCCAGCATCACTCTGAGAAGAAAACGTGGACGAACCCGAGGACTAAATTGAGGAAGAGAAGAACTACGAAGCTCCTACCATGCACTGAGGATTATGAAGAGGAACATCACAAGCGTCTACAGGACAAGATTCAATGCATACATACAAGGAGCTCGAAGATGCGAGGAGAGCACCTGAGGGCACCCGAGAGATACCGATAGACCTTAGCGCGAGAACAGTGAAACTAGAAAACTCTTGGGAGCGTCCTTTTTTTGGAAGGCATGAGTTTAGTATCTTCACTATTTCGTTGAAGTGAAGACACCCTTAAACCGTCAAGGTATTGTACTCTTTTTCTCCACCTCGGGATTTTTCCACATGGTTTACCGAGGGGGTTTTTAATGAGGCAAGATCTCTTGATGCATCACATTCTTTACCATTGTTTATCTTTCTTGGAAATCCCTATGACGAAATAAGGTAAACAAGGGATGTGATCCTATCTACCAAGATGACATTTATCTAATTAAAGTCTTCTTCTCTTTTCCTAAAAACGGTTTAAGTATGTTTTGGTATTATAAGAGGCCCAAATTAGGTGAATGTTAGAATATTTGGACCAAGTTGTAATTCGTATAAGACCAGACCTAGAGGATATGTGAAAAAGCCTCTAAAAACTCGTGTAATGGATTAAACCGCTTTTACACAAAAACTTGAGAAACTTTTTCTCCTTTTTTCTTGAGAGATTCAAGGTTATTATTCACTCCTCGATTCCTAGCTCAGAGTGGGGTGCGTTGTATCAAGAGATTGTCACTCCTCTTGTGGTTCACGCTTCAACCCACCTTCTATCAATCCCATAGTTAATCCTAGGTCGAGTATCTCCTCGGGTTTAAACCACCTCTTCCGCTTAGTTCCATCCTTTTTACCGAGTAGTTAGATCGAGCATTTCTCTTCTTCTCAATCCTATTCATACAGTTTATTCCCTAAGACGAGCTTGATATCTTAGCAACCGGTGCCACATCATGTTTTGAATGGGGTTTTCCATTCACCACCCTCCTTCATACTTACTTGATCGTACCCGCTCTTTAGATCAATCTTGGAGAAGAGTGTTGATGAGGCCCCGGCACTAGCTCAAGCATCACTCTGCGAAGAACACGTGGAGGAACCCGAGGACTAACTTGAGGAAGAGAAGAACTACGAAGCTCCTACCATAGCACTGAGGATTATGAAGAGGAACTTCACAAGCGTCTACAGGACAAGATTCAATGCATACATACAAGGCGCTCTAAGATGCGAGGAGAGCACCTGAGGGCACCCGAGAGATACCGATAGACCTTAGCGCGATAACAATGAGACTAGAAAACTCTTGGGAGCATCCTTTTTTTGGAAGGCATGAGTTTAGTATCTTCACTATTTCATTCAGGTGAAGACACCCTTAAGCCGTCAAGGTATTGTACTCTTTTTCTCCACCTCGGGATTTTTCCACATGATTTACCGAGGGGGTTTTTAATGAGGCAAGATCTCTTGATGCATCACATTCTTTACAATTGTTTATCTTTCTTGGAAATCCCTATAACGAAATAAGGTAAACAAGGGATGTGATCCTATCTACCAAGATGACATTTATCTAATTAAAGTTTTCTTCTCTTTTCCTAAAAACGTTTTAAGTATGTTTTGGTGTTAAAAGAGGTCCAACTTAGGTGAATGTTAGAATATTTGGACCAAGTTGTAATTAGTATAAGATCAGACCTAGAGGATATGTGAAAAAGCCTCTAAAAACTCTAGTAATGGATTAAACCGCTTTTACACAAAAACTTGAGAAACTTTTTCTCCCTTTTTCTTGAGAGATTCAAGGTTATTCTTCACTCCTCGATTCCTAGCTCAGAGTGGGATGCGTTGTATCAAGAGATTGTCACTCCTCTTGTGGTTTACGCTTCAACCCACCTTCTATCAATCCCATAGTTAATCCTAGGTCGAGTATCTCCTCGGGTTTAAACCACCTCTTCCGCTTAGTTCCATCCTTTTTACCGAGTAGTTAGATCGAGCATTTCTCTTCTTCTCAGTCCTATTCATACAATCTATTCCCTAAGAGGAGCTTGATATCTTAGCAACCAGTGCCACATCATGTTTTGAATGGGGTTTTCCATTCACGACCCTCCTTCATACTTACATGATGGTACCTGCTCTTTAGATCAATCTTGGAGAAGAGTGTTGATGAGGCCCCGACACTAGCTCCAGCATCACTCTGAGAAGAAAACGTGGACGAACCCGAGGACTAAATTGAGGAAGAGAAGAACTACGAAGCTCCTACCATGCACTGAGGATTATGAAGAGGAACATCACAAGCGTCTACAGGACAAGATTCAATGCATACATACAAGGAGCTCGAAGATGCGAGGAGAGCACCTGAGGGCACCCGAGAGATACCGATAGACCTTAGCGCGAGAACAGTGAAACTAGAAAACTCTTGGGAGCGTCCTTTTTTTGGAAGGCATGAGTTTAGTATCTTCACTATTTCGTTGAAGTGAAGACACCCTTAAGCCGTCAAGGTATTGTACTCTTTTTCTCCACCTCGGGATTTTTCCACATGGTTTACCGAGGGGGTTTTTAATGAGGCAAGATCTCTTGATGCATCACATTCTTTACCATTGTTTATCTTTCTTGGAAATCCCTATGACGAAATAAGGTAAACAAGGGATGTGATCCTATCTACCAAGATGACATTTATCTAATTAAAGTCTTCTTCTCTTTTCCTAAAAACGGTTTAAGTATGTTTTGGTATTATAAGAGGCCCAAATTAGGTGAATGTTAGAATATTTGGACCAAGTTGTAATTCGTATAAGACCAGACCTAGAGGATATGTGAAAAAGCCTCTAAAAACTCGTGTAATGGATTAAACCGCTTTTACACAAAAACTTGAGAAACTTTTTCTCCTTTTTTCTTGAGAGATTCAAGGTTATTCTTCACTCCTCGATTCCTAGCTCAGAGTGGGGTGCGTTGTATCAAGAGATTGTCACTCCTCTTGTGGTTCACGCTTCAACCCACCTTCTATCAATCCCATAGTTAATCCTAGGTCGAGTATCTCCTCGGGTTTAAACCACCTCTTCCGCTTAGTTCCATCCTTTTTACCGAGTAGTTAGATCGAGCATTTCTCTTCTTCTCAATCCTATTCATACAGTTTATTCCCTAAGACGAGCTTGATATCTTAGCAACCGGTGCCACATCATGTTTTGAATGGGGTTTTCCATTCACCACCCTCCTTCATACTTACTTGATCGTACCCGCTCTTTAGATCAATCTTGGAGAAGAGTGTTGATGAGGCCCCGGCACTAGCTCAAGCATCACTCTGCGAAGAACACGTGGAGGAACCCGAGGACTAACTTGAGGAAGAGAAGAACTACGAAGCTCCTACCATAGCACTGAGGATTATGAAGAGGAACTTCACAAGCGTCTACAGGACAAGATTCAATGCATACATACAAGGCGCTCTAAGATGCGAGGAGAGCACCTGAGGGCACCCGAGAGATACCGATAGACCTTAGCGCGATAACAATGAGACTAGAAAACTCTTGGGAGCATCCTTTTTTTGGAAGGCATGAGTTTAGTATCTTCACTATTTCATTCAGGTGAAGACACCCTTAAGCCGTCAAGGTATTGTACTCTTTTTCTCCACCTCGGGATTTTTCCACATGATTTACCGAGGGGGTTTTTAATGAGGCAAGATCTCTTGATGCATCACATTCTTTACAATTGTTTATCTTTCTTGGAAATCCCTATAACGAAATAAGGTAAACAAGGGATGTGATCCTATCTACCAAGATGACATTTATCTAATTAAAGTTTTCTTCTCTTTTCCTAAAAACGTTTTAAGTATGTTTTGGTGTTAAAAGAGGTCCAACTTAGGTGAATGTTAGAATATTTGGACCAAGTTGTAATTAGTATAAGATCAGACCTAGAGGATATGTGAAAAAGCCTCTTAAAACTCTAGTAATGGATTAAACCGCTTTTACACAAAAACTTGAGAAACTTTTTCTCCCTTTTTCTTGAGAGATTCAAGGTTATTCTTCACTCCTCGATTCCTAGCTCAGAGTGGGATGCGTTGTATCAAGAGATTGTCACTCCTCTTGTGGTTTACGCTTCAACCCACCTTCTATCAATCCCATAGTTAATCCTAGGTCGAGTATCTCCTCGGGTTTAAACCACCTCTTCCGCTTAGTTCCATCCTTTTTACCGAGTAGTTAGATCGAGCATTTCTCTTCTTCTCAGTCCTATTCATACAATCTATTCCCTAAGAGGAGCTTGATATCTTAGCAACCAGTGCCACATCATGTTTTGAATGGGGTTTTCCATTCACGACCCTCCTTCATACTTACATGATGGTACCTGCTCTTTAGATCAATCTTGGAGAAGAGTGTTGATGAGGCCCCGACACTAGCTCCAGCATCACTCTGAGAAGAAAACGTGGACGAACCCGAGGACTAAATTGAGGAAGAGAAGAACTACGAAGCTCCTACCATGCACTGAGGATTATGAAGAGGAACATCACAAGCGTCTACAGGACAAGATTCAATGCATACATACAAGGAGCTCGAAGATGCGAGGAGAGCACCTGAGGGCACCCGAGAGATACCGATAGACCTTAGCGCGAGAACAGTGAAACTAGAAAACTCTTGGGAGCGTCCTTTTTTTGGAAGGCATGAGTTTAGTATCTTCACTATTTCGTTGAAGTGAAGACACCCTTAAGCCGTCAAGGTATTGTACTCTTTTTCTCCACCTCGGGATTTTTCCACATGGTTTACCGAGGGGGTTTTTAATGAGGCAAGATCTCTTGATGCATCACATTCTTTACCATTGTTTATCTTTCTTGGAAATCCCTATGACGAAATAAGGTAAACAAGGGATGTGATCCTATCTACCAAGATGACATTTATCTAATTAAAGTCTTCTTCTCTTTTCCTAAAAACGGTTTAAGTATGTTTTGGTATTATAAGAGGCCCAAATTAGGTGAATGTTAGAATATTTGGACCAAGTTGTAATTCGTATAAGACCAGACCTAGAGGATATGTGAAAAAGCCTCTAAAAACTCGTGTAATGGATTAAACCGCTTTTACACAAAAACTTGAGAAACTTTTTCTCCTTTTTTCTTGAGAGATTCAAGGTTATTCTTCACTCCTCGATTCCTAGCTCAGAGTGGGGTGCGTTGTATCAAGAGATTGTCACTCCTCTTGTGGTTCACGCTTCAACCCACCTTCTATCAATCCCATAGTTAATCCTAGGTCGAGTATCTCCTCGGGTTTAAACCACCTCTTCCGCTTAGTTCCATCCTTTTTACCGAGTAGTTAGATCGAGCATTTCTCTTCTTCTCAATCCTATTCATACAGTTTATTCCCTAAGACGAGCTTGATATCTTAGCAACCGGTGCCACATCATGTTTTGAATGGGGTTTTCCATTCACCACCCTCCTTCATACTTACTTGATCGTACCCGCTCTTTAGATCAATCTTGGAGAAGAGTGTTGATGAGGCCCCGGCACTAGCTCAAGCATCACTCTGCGAAGAACACGTGGAGGAACCCGAGGACTAAGTTGAGGAAGAGAAGAACTACGAAGCTCCTACCATAGCACTGAGGATTATGAAGAGGAACTTCACAAGCGTCTACAGGACAAGATTCAATGCATACATACAAGGCGCTCTAAGATGCGAGGAGAGCACCTGAGGGCACCCGAGAGATACCGATAGACCTTAGCGCGATAACAATGAGACTAGAAAACTCTTGGGAGCATCCTTTTTTTGGAAGGCATGAGTTTAGTATCTTCACTATTTCATTCAGGTGAAGACACCCTTAAGCCGTCAAGGTATTGTACTCTTTTTCTCCACCTCGGGATTTTTCCACATGATTTACCGAGGGGGTTTTTAATGAGGCAAGATCTCTTGATGCATCACATTCTTTACAATTGTTTATCTTTCTTGGAAATCCCTATAACGAAATAAGGTAAACAAGGGATGTGATCCTATCTACCAAGATGACATTTATCTAATTAAAGTTTTCTTCTCTTTTCCTAAAAACGTTTTAAGTATGTTTTGGTGTTAAAAGAGGTCCAACTTAGGTGAATGTTAGAATATTTGGACCAAGTTGTAATTAGTATAAGATCAGACCTAGAGGATATGTGAAAAAACCTCTAAAAACTCTAGTAATGGATTAAACCGCTTTTACACAAAAACTTGAGAAACTTTTTCTCCCTTTTTCTTGAGAGATTCAAGGTTATTCTTCACTCCTCGATTCCTAGCTCAGAGTGGGATGCGTTGTATCAAGAGATTGTCACTCCTCTTGTGGTTTACGCTTCAACCCACCTTCTATCAATCCCATAGTTAATCCTAGGTCGAGTATCTCCTCGGGTTTAAACCACCTCTTCCGCTTAGTTCCATCCTTTTTACCGAGTAGTTAGATCGAGCATTTCTCTTCTTCTCAGTCCTATTCATACAATCTATTCCCTAAGAGGAGCTTGATATCTTAGCAACCAGTGCCACATCATGTTTTGAATGGGGTTTTCCATTCACGACCCTCCTTCATACTTACATGATGGTACCTGCTCTTTAGATCAATCTTGGAGAAGAGTGTTGATGAGGCCCCGACACTAGCTCCAGCATCACTCTGAGAAGAAAACGTGGACGAACCCGAGGACTAAATTGAGGAAGAGAAGAACTACGAAGCTCCTACCATGCACTGAGGATTATGAAGAGGAACATCACAAGCGTCTACAGGACAAGATTCAATGCATACATACAAGGAGCTCGAAGATGCGAGGAGAGCACCTGAGGGCACCCGAGAGATACCGATAGACCTTAGCGCGAGAACAGTGAAACTAGAAAACTCTTGGGAGCGTCCTTTTTTTGGAAGGCATGAGTTTAGTATCTTCACTATTTCGTTGAAGTGAAGACACCCTTAAGCCGTCAAGGTATTGTACTCTTTTTCTCCACCTCGGGATTTTTCCACATGGTTTACCGAGGGGGTTTTTAATGAGGCAAGATCTCTTGATGCATCACATTCTTTACCATTGTTTATCTTTCTTGGAAATCCCTATGACGAAATAAGGTAAACAAGGGATGTGATCCTATCTACCAAGATGACATTTATCTAATTAAAGTCTTCTTCTCTTTTCCTAAAAACGCTTTAAGTATGTTTTGGTATTATAAGAGGCCCAAATTAGGTGAATGTTAGAATATTTGGACCAAGTTGTAATTCGTATAAGACCAGACCTAGAGGATATGTGAAAAAGCCTCTAAAAACTCTTGTAATGGATTAAACCGCTTTTACACAAAAACTTGAGAAACTTTTTCTCCTTTTTTCTTGAGAGATTCAAGGTTATTCTTCACTCCTCGATTCCTAGCTCAGAGTGGGGTGCGTTGTATCAAGAGATTGTCACTCCTCTTGTGGTTTACGCTTCAACCCACCTTCTATCAATCCCATAGTTAATCCTAGGTCGAGTATCTCCTCGGGTTTAAACCACCTCTTCCGCTTAGTTCCATCCTTTTTACCGAGTAGTTAGATCGAGCATTTCTCTTCTTCTCAGTCCTATTCATACAGTCTATTCCCTAAGAGGAGCTTGATATCTTAGCAACCAGTGCCACATCATGTTTTGAATGGGGTTTTCCATTCACCACCCTCCTTCATACTTACTTGATGGTACCCGCTCTTTAGATCAATCTTGGAGAAGAGTGTTGATGAGGCCCCGGTACTAGCTCAAGCATCACTCTGAGAAGAACACGTGGAGGAACCCGAGGACTAACTTGAGGAAGAGAAGAACTACGAAGCTCCTACCATAGCACTGAGGATTATGAAGAGGAACTTCACAAGCGTCTAAAGGACAAGATTCAATGCATACATACAAGGCGCTCTAAGATGCGAGGAAAGCACCTGAGGGCACCCGAGAGATACCAATAGACCTTAGCGCGAGAACAGTGAGACTAGAAAACTCTTGGGAGCATCCTTTTTTTGGAAGGCATGAGTTTAGTATCTTCACTATTTCGTTGAAGTGAAGACACCCTTAAGCCGTCAAGGTATTGTACTCTTTTTCTCCACCTCGGGATTTTGCCACATGGTTTACCGAGGGGGTTTTTAATGAGGCAAGATCTCTTGATGCATCACATTCTTTACCATTGTTTATCTTTCTTGGAAATCCCTATGACGAAATAAGGTAAACAAGGGATGTGATCCTATCTACCAAGATGACATTTATCTAATTAAAGTCTTCTTCTCTTTTCCTAAAAACGGTTTAAGTATGTTTTGGTATTATAAGAGGCCCAAATTAGGTGAATGTTAGAATATTTGGACCAAGTTGTAATTCGTATAAGACCAGACCTAGAGGATATGTGAAAAAGCCTCTAAAAACTCGTGTAATGGATTAAACCGCTTTTACACAAAAACTTGAGAAACTTTTTCTCCTTTTTTCTTGAGAGATTCAAGGTTATTCTTCACTCCTTGATTCCTAGCTCAGAGTGGGGTGCGTTGTATCAAGAGATTGTCACTCCTCTTGTGGTTCACGCTTCAACCCACCTTCTATCAATCCCATAGTTAATCCTAGGTCGAGTATCTCCTCGGGTTTAAACCACCTCTTCCGCTTAGTTCCATCCTTTTTACCGAGTAGTTAGATCGAGCATTTCTCTTCTTCTCAATCCTATTCATACAGTTTATTCCCTAAGACGAGCTTGATATCTTAGCAACCGGTGCCACATCATGTTTTGAATGGGGTTTTCCATTCACCACCCTCCTTCATACTTACTTGATGGTACCCGCTCTTTAGATCAATCTTGGAGAAGAGTGTTGATGAGGCCCCGGCACTAGCTCAAGCATCACTCTGCGAAGAACACGTGGAGGAACCCGAGGACTAAGTTGAGGAAGAGAAGAACTACGAAGCTCCTACCATAGCACTGAGGATTATGAAGAGGAACTTCACAAGCGTCTACAGGACAAGATTCAATGCATACATACAAGGCGCTCTAAGATGCGAGGAGAGCACCTGAGGGCACCCGAGAGATACCGATAGACCTTAGCGCGATAACAATGAGACTAGAAAACTCTTGGGAGCATCCTTTTTTTGGAAGGCATGAGTTTAGTATCTTCACTATTTCATTCAGGTGAAGACACCCTTAAGCCGTCAAGGTATTGTACTCTTTTTCTCCACCTCGGGATTTTTCCACATGATTTACCGAGGGGGTTTTTAATGAGGCAAGATCTCTTGATGCATCACATTCTTTACAATTGTTTATCTTTCTTGGAAATCCCTATAACGAAATAAGGTAAACAAGGGATGTGATCCTATCTACCAAGATGACATTTATCTAATTAAAGTTTTCTTCTCTTTTCCTAAAAACGTTTTAAGTATGTTTTGGTGTTAAAAGAGGTCCAACTTAGGTGAATGTTAGAATATTTGGACCAAGTTGTAATTAGTATAAGATCAGACCTAGAGGATATGTGAAAAAGCCTCTTAAAACTCTAGTAATGGATTAAACCGCTTTTACACAAAAACTTGAGAAACTTTTTCTCCCTTTTTCTTGAGAGATTCAAGGTTATTCTTCACTCCTCGATTCCTAGCTCAGAGTGGGATGCGTTGTATCAAGAGATTGTCACTCCTCTTGTGGTTTACGCTTCAACCCACCTTCTATCAATCCCATAGTTAATCCTAGGTCGAGTATCTCCTCGGGTTTAAACCACCTCTTCCGCTTAGTTCCATCCTTTTTACCGAGTAGTTAGATCGAGCATTTCTCTTCTTCTCAGTCCTATTCATACAATCTATTCCCTAAGAGGAGCTTGATATCTTAGCAACCAGTGCCACATCATGTTTTGAATGGGGTTTTCCATTCACGACCCTCCTTCATACTTACATGATGGTACCTGCTCTTTAGATCAATCTTGGAGAAGAGTGTTGATGAGGCCCCGACACTAGCTCCAGCATCACTCTGAGAAGAAAACGTGGACGAACCCGAGGACTAAATTGAGGAAGAGAAGAACTACGAAGCTCCTACCATGCACTGAGGATTATGAAGAGGAACATCACAAGCGTCTACAGGACAAGATTCAATGCATACATACAAGGAGCTCGAAGATGCGAGGAGAGCACCTGAGGGCACCCGAGAGATACCGATAGACCTTAGCGCGAGAACAGTGAAACTAGAAAACTCTTGGGAGCGTCCTTTTTTTGGAAGGCATGAGTTTAGTATCTTCACTATTTCGTTGAAGTGAAGACACCCTTAAGCCGTCAAGGTATTGTACTCTTTTTCTCCACCTCGGGATTTTTCCACATGGTTTACCGAGGGGGTTTTTAATGAGGCAAGATCTCTTGATGCATCACATTCTTTACCATTGTTTATCTTTCTTGGAAATCCCTATGACGAAATAAGGTAAACAAGGGATGTGATCCTATCTACCAAGATGACATTTATCTAATTAAAGTCTTCTTCTCTTTTCCTAAAAACGGTTTAAGTATGTTTTGGTATTATAAGAGGCCCAAATTAGGTGAATGTTAGAATATTTGGACCAAGTTGTAATTCGTATAAGACCAGACCTAGAGGATATGTGAAAAAGCCTCTAAAAACTCGTGTAATGGATTAAACCGCTTTTACACAAAAACTTGAGAAACTTTTTCTCCTTTTTTCTTGAGAGATTCAAGGTTATTCTTCACTCCTCGATTCCTAGCTCAGAGTGGGGTGCGTTGTATCAAGAGATTGTCACTCCTCTTGTGGTTCACGCTTCAACCCACCTTCTATCAATCCCATAGTTAATCCTAGGTCGAGTATCTCCTCGGGTTTAAACCACCTCTTCCGCTTAGTTCCATCCTTTTTACCGAGTAGTTAGATCGAGCATTTCTCTTCTTCTCAATCCTATTCATACAGTTTATTCCCTAAGACGAGCTTGATATCTTAGCAACCGGTGCCACATCATGTTTTGAATGGGGTTTTCCATTCACCACCCTCCTTCATACTTACTTGATGGTACCCGCTCTTTAGATCAATCTTGGAGAAGAGTGTTGATGAGGCCCCGGCACTAGCTCAAGCATCACTCTGCGAAGAACACGTGGAGGAACCCGAGGACTAACTTGAGGAAGAGAAGAACTACGAAGCTCCTACCATAGCACTGAGGATTATGAAGAGGAACTTCACAAGCGTCTACAGGACAAGATTCAATGCATACATACAAGGCGCTCTAAGATGCGAGGAAAGCACCTGAGGGCACCCGAGAGATACCGATAGACCTTAGCGCGAGAACAGTGAGACTAGAAAACTCTTGGGAGCGTCCTTTTTTTGGAAGGCATGAGTTTAGTATCGTCACTAATTCATTGAGGTGAAGACACCCTTAAGCCGTCAAGGTATTGTACTCTTTTTCTCCATCTCGGGATTTTTCCACATGGTTTACCGAGGGGGTTTTTAATGAGGCAAGATCTCTTGATGCATCACATTCTTTACCACTGTTTATCTTTCTTGGAAATCCCTATAACAAAATAAGGTAAACAAGGGATGTGATCCTATCTACCAAGATGACATTTATCTAATTAAAGTTTTCTTCTCTTTTCCTAAAAACGTTTTAAGTATGTTTTGGTGTTAAAAGAGGTCCAACTTAGGTGAATGTTAGAATATTTGGACCAAGTTGTAATTAGTATAAGACCAGACCTAGAGGATATGTGAAAAAGCCTCTAAAAACTCGTGTAATGGATTAAACCGCTTTTACACAAAAACTTGAGAAACTTTTTCTCCTTTTTTCTTGAGAGATTCAAGGTTATTCTTCACTCCTCGATTCCTAGCTCAGAGTGGGGTGCGTTGTATCAAGAGATTGTCACTCCTCTTGTGGTTCACGCTTCAACCCACCTTCTATCAATCCCATAGTTAATCCTAGGTCGAGTATCTCCTCGGGTTTAAACCACCTCTTCCGCTTAGTTCCATCCTTTGTACCGAGTAGTTAGATCGAGCATTTCTCTTCTTCTCAAGCCTATTCATACAGTCTATTCCCTAAGAGGAGCTTGATATCTTAGCAACCGATGCCACATCATGTTTTGAATGGGGTTTTCCATTCACAACCCTCCTTCATACTTACATGATGGTACCTGCTCTTTAGATCAATCTTGGAGAAGAGTGTTGATGAGGCCCCGACACTAGCTCCAGCATCACTCTGAGAAGAACACGTGGACGAACCCGAGGACTAAATTGAGGAAGAGAAGAACTACGAAGCTCCTACCATAGCACTGAGGATTATGAAGAGGAACATCACAAGCGTCTACAAGACAAGATTCAATGCATACATACAAGAGAGCTCGAAGATGCGAGGAGAGCACCTTGTTAGATTTTAGAGATTATAAATGAGAGATTTTGAGATAAATTAGAAGGAAAACCATAGTAGAACATTAGAGAAGAATTTCTTATTGATCTTTGTGAATTACATAGCATATTTATAGGAGAATTACAAGGGAACCTAGGTTTAACTTTAATTTGAACCAGCTAATAGGAGAGTAGTCTTGGGAGCACCCTTGACCATGCCAGCCTGTTCCAGCCTGGTTCCAGCCCCTTCTTTGACCAAATGGATAAGAAGGAAGACCAAGGACAAGCCCCAATGCACCTGGACACTCTAGTGACTTGGTGCATGATCCGAACATTGCCCAGCTTCTCGAAGACTCTAGAAGACTCTCCAAGACTCTCCAAGACTTCCTTAAACGTTCCGGAGGCTCCCTTAGGTCGTACGGTCTTGTACGGTCTTGTACGGCCTTGTACAGATCCGTACGGACTTGTACGGACTTGTACGGATCCGTACGGACTTGTACGGACATCCGAATCCAACCATCTTCCCTAAGCTCCCTTGATGATATGCTTGATTAATACTCCCCCTCAAACTTAGCCGGAGTGTCGGAATGAAGTCTAATTTTGGGAACCGGGACTACCACCTCATTAAAAACCTTACCAAGGAAAACCCAGTGGGACAAAACCTTGGGAAGGGAAAAAGAGTGTGGTCTTCCCGGAACAGGCAAGTATTATCAAGGATGAGTAAGGTCTACTAACCCAAGTTTGCTATGGATGTGGTTGCAAACTTTGAGGCTAGCAGCCTTGGTGAAGATGTTAGCCAGCTGGTCTTCACTCTTGGTGTAGCATGGAAGTATCACTCCTTCTATGATCTTCTCTCTAACCTTGTGGCAGTCGATCTCAATGTGCTTGGTCCTCTCGTGAAATACTGGATTCGTTGCTATATGAATGGCTGCCTGATTGTCACAATGCATCGTGATAGGACTTGAAGTTTCTATGCCGAGATCTTTGAGAAGTGCTTTCAACCAAACTAATTCATTTGTCAGCTTCCTCATTGCTCTATATTCTGACTCTGCACTCGAGCATGACACAACCTTCTGCTTCTTAGACTTCCAAGTCACTAGATTGCCTCCAATGAAAGTACAGTAGCCAGTTGTGGACTTTTTATCCATAGTGTCTCCAGCATAGTCTGCATCGCAATATCCAACTATCTTAGTGTTGCCATTCTTCCCCATCCAGATTCCTTGGCCTGGTGATCCTTTGATGTATCTCAAAATTCTTTCCACCATGTTCCAATGATGCACGGTTGGTTCTTTCATATGTTGGCTAACCTGATTCACAACAAAACATAAGTCAGGCCGTGTAATAGTCAAGTAGATGAGCTTACCAACTAGGCGCCGATATTGTGCTGGGTCTTCAAATGGCTTGTCAAGCGGATCATCTTCTTTCTCCCCCTTTCTCTTGACCTTGTAGCCATCTTCAAGTGGAGTCTTAGCTGGTTTGGATCCTAGCTTTCCTGTCTCCTGCAATAAATCAAGAGAATATTTCCTTTGTGATAGAAATAGGCCTTCCGTGGATCAGCATATCTCTATCCCTAGGAAATACTTGAGTTCTCCCAAGTCCTTGATATCAAAAACAGACTTAAGGAAGGATTTGGTTTCTTGAACCCCAACTTGACCACTACCTGAGATGATCAAGTCATCCACATAAACCAATACCACAATAAGCCCACGGGAGTTCTGGTGAGTGAACAAGGTATGGTCGGCTTCTGACCGGCTAAATCCTCGAGCAACAAGAGTGAAGCTCAGTTTATGATACCAGGCCCTCGGTGATTGCTTTAATCCATAAATTGCCTTTCTTAACCTTAAGACTTTTCCAGGGCTGATTGTGTGCTCTAATCCGGGTGGTGGAGTCATGTACACTTCTTCTTCCAATTCTCCTTGAAGAAAGGCGTTCTTCACGTCCATTTGCCATAGATCCCATGATAGATTTGTGGCTAAGGACAAGATAACCCTAACTGTGTGAAGCTTTGCCACGGGCGCAAAGGTATCGGTATAATCAGCTCCATATGTCTGGGTGAAACCTCTGGCTACCAATCTGGCTTTGTACCGCTCAATCTCCCCATTAGATTGATATTTTATTGTAAATACCCACTTGGAACTTACTGCCTTCTTTCCCTTTGGAAGCTCCGTTTCATCCCAAGTATGATTCTTATCCATTGCTCCTATCTCAGCATCCACCGCAGCTAACCATTCTTTGTGTTCTTTTGCTTCTTCATAGGAGCTCGGAATTTGGTGTTGATCAATCTTCCCAAGGAATGCTTGGTGTTCTGATGGCAAGAGGGCAAGAGAACAGACCGCTTGGAGAGGATGAGCCACGGCTTGGCTGTTGTAATAGACCCTTGTTTGTTTCCAATGATCTGGTCCATACTTCAGCCTTGTGCTTCTTCTAAGCTGAGGAGCACTAATTTCTTCACTCTCATGGTCTTGACTAACCATTGGCTCCATTCCTCCAGTGACTTCTTCTTCATGATGAGCTTGTTCTTGATTACCATTATCTAAGTTGTTTGCTTCCTCTTCATTGTTATTTTCGGAATTTGGTCCTCCTTGCGGTTCCTGCTCCGGTTGCTCTTGATGAGAGTCCCTTGGAGCAGGATTTCCCAGATGATTGAGTATGAACTCTAAGCTGCCGGCTCTATCTGAAGGAGAGCGGGCTAGGTCTTTAACATTATCCCAATTCTGCTTCTTGTCAAAGTATCCTTGGTTTTCTATGAACTTCACGTCTCTTGAAACCAGGGTACACTTCCGGATGGGGTCATAACACTTATACCCCTTTTGAGTAGTAGAATAGCCTATGAATACACATCTTGTGCTTTTGGCTTCTAGTTTGTCCCTCTGAGTACCTGGGACAAATACAAAACACAAACATCCAAGAACCCGTAAGTGATTGATAAAGGGTTTATTGTGATTTAAAACTTCAAAGGGAAAGACGTCCTTTAGGACTCTTGTTGGAATTCGGTTGATAAGATAGCAGGCCGTCATGACTGCATCTCCCCAGAAGTTTCTTGGCAGGTTGGAATGGAACATCATGGCTCTAGCTACTTCCATGAGATGCCTATTCTTTCTTTCAGCTACACCATTTTGTTGAGGTGTGTATGGGCAGCTTGTTTGGTGGATTATTCCATGCTTAGCTAAGTGTTCTTTGAATTTGTGGCTTGTATATTCCCCTCCATTATCCGTTCGAAGTACCTTAACATTTGTTTTGAATTGATTAGTAATGTAGTTCTGAAAATTAATGAAAGCGTCAAATACTCTATCTTTAGATGGCATTAAGGTGATCCATGTGTATTTCGACTTTTCATCATTAAATGTCACAAAGTACTTATTATTATCTCTTGATAAACATGGGGAAGTCCATACATCCGAGTGGACCAAATCAAAACATTTTTCATATATGGTAGAGGACTTAGGAAATACACTTTTACAATGTTTTCCTAAAATACAAGACTCACAAACCGAGTTATTAAATGAAATATTAGGCAATATTATTTCCAAGGCACGCGAGTGAGGATGTCCCAATCTAGCGTGCCATATTGCATTAGAACTACTAGCTAAGCATGAATTAAAACTTGATAAAGTAGGATTGTTTGAAGAATCTTCTAAGATGTATAAGTCTCCTTTTGTGTTTCCTTCTCCAAGAACCCTTCCGGTCTTAATATCCTAAAAATGGAAACTATTAGGCCCAAAGATAGCATAAGCATCAAGATCAGTAGTAGCTCTCTTAACCGATACAAGATTCGAAGTGAAAGATGGCATGTAGAAAGCTTGAGATTCTTTATCAAATAGTCTTAAACTTCCTATCCCTTTAACCGGTATTTTATCACCATTAGCAATCACTACATTTCCACTAGCAGTTTTAATGTTACTAATCAAATTTGGATTACTAATCATGTGATGAGAAGCTCCGGAATCAAAAACAAGAGAAGTGCTAGTTTTAGTAGGTTTAGTAGCAAAGTAGGTGATACCGGACTCCTTTAGTGCAGCAATGGATCGAATGAGTGCCTCTAGGTCTGACTTGCGCACCACGTCATTCGAGTATGCTACCATGGCCATCTCATCTCCTTGCTTTGAGTTTTCGGTTTGAGGTTGTTTGGTTGCGGTTGAGGAGCTTGGCGCTTCTTGTGCTTGATGAGCTTGAAACTTCCTTGGTTTGAACTCCCTTGGTTGCCAATCTTTGGGCTTGAGATGTGGATGAAGGATCCAGCAATCCTCCCTTGTATGACCATCTTTCTTGCAATGATCGCATGTTTTCCTATTCTTGCCTTTGTAGCCATGACTTGGTTGGTAATTGCCTTTATTAGCCGTTGGGAGTTCTTGTTTTCTACTAAAGAGACCAAAGGACCCTTGTTCCTTTTGAATTTGTGCACAAACTACATCGAGGCTAGGGAGCTTCTCCGATCTCAAGATGTGTTTTATGAGGTCATTAAATGTCGGATTGAGTGTGAGAAGTAAACCAAAAACCTTATCTTGTTCTCTCTTTTCTTCAATGATTGAAAAATCCTTAGTGCTTGGACGTAACATCTCTAATTCAGCCCAAAGAGATCTAAATTTCCCAAAGTGTTGAGTAAATTCTAGATCCTCTTGGTTGAGATTGTTGATTGCCCTTTTCACTTCAAAGACCCGGGTCAAGTTGGAGACGTTCCCGTAAACATTCTTTAATGTATCCCAAAGCTCCTTTGCCGTGTCACAATAGGAGTATGCCTCTAGGATTGATGTGTCTAGTGAGTTTTGAAGGAGACCCAACACCGTTTGGTCCTCTTGAAACCATTTGATTTCCTCCTCGGTCTTGGTCTCATTTTCTTCATCTTGTGTGTCTTCTTTTGGGTTTTGTGTGATCTCAATGTGTCTCCACAAACCTCTTCCACACAAAGCAGTCTTTGTTGTTCTTGCCCACAGCAAGTAATTGATACCTTTGAGTGTAACCGGAATAATCATGGTTTTTAGATTTTCCATGATCTTCTTGGTGTTTAATCACAAAGCTATCAACTTTCTCAACTCAGCACCAATGGATTTGAGGAATTTCTCTCAGAGAGAAATGAAGCTAGCAATGTGAAAGGAAGAAAAAGAAGTGAAAATCACAAAGCTAGCAACTTTCTCAACTCAGCACCAATGGATTTGAGGAATTTCTCTCAGAGAGAAATGAAGCTAGCAGCGTGAGAAATGAGAAAATAAAGAATAAAAGGTTGGAGAATGACTAGAAATGACAAGAACTGATGGAGAACTGATGGAGACATGATGGAGAAATGATGGAGAATGATGGAGAAATGATGGAGAATAATGGAGAATAATTAAGAATAAAGCGGAATAGATAGGAGCAAGATCAATGCTCTGATACCATGTTAGATTTTAGAGAATATAAATGAGAGATTTAGAGATAAATTAGAAGGAAAACCTTAGTAGAACATTAGAGAAGAATTTCTTATTGATCTTTGTGAATTACATAGCATATTTATAGGAGAATTACAAGGGAATCTAGGTTTAACTTTAATTTGAACCAGCTAATAGGAGAGTAGTCTTGGGAGCACCCTTGACCATGCCAGCCTGTTCCAGCCTGGTTCCAGCCCCTTCCTTGACCAAATGGATAAGAAGGAAGACCAAGGACAAGCCCCAATGCACCTTGACGCTCTAGTGACTTGGTGCATGATCCGAACATTGCCCAGCTTCTAGAACACTCTAGAAGACTCTCCAAGACTCTCCAAGACTTCCTTAAACGTTCCGGAGGCTCCCTTAGGTCGTACGGTCTTGTACGGTCTTGTACGGCCTTGTACGGATCCGTACGGACTTGTACGGACTTGTACGGATCCGTACGGACTTGTACGGACACCCAAATCCAACCATCTTCCCTAAGCTCCCTTGATGATATGCTTGATTAATACACCTGAGGGCACCCGAGAGATACGGATAGACCTTAGCGCGAGAACAGTGAGACTAGAAAACTCTTGGGAGCGTCCTTTTTTGGAAGTCATGAGTTTAGTATCTTCACTATTTCGTTGAAGTGAAGACACCCTTAAGCCGTCAAGGTATTGTACTCTTTTTCTCCACCTCGGGATTTTTCCACATGGTTTACCGAGGCGGTTTTTAATGAGGCAAGATCTCTTGATGCATCACATTCTTTACCATTGTTTATCTTTCTTGGAAATCCCTATGACGAAATAAGGTAAACAAGGGATGTGATCCTATCTACCAAGATGACATTTATCTAATTAAAGTCTTCTTCTCTTTTCCTAAAAACGGTTTAAGTATGTTTTGGTATTATAAGAGGCCCAAATTAGGTGAATGTTAGATTATTTAGACCAAGTTGTAATTCGTATAAGACCAGACCTAGAGGATATGTGAAAAAGCCTCTAAAAACTCGTGTAATGGATTAAACCGCTTTTACACAAAAACTTGAGAAACTTTTTCTCCTTTTTTCTTGAGAGATTCAAGGTTATTCTTCACTCCTCGATTCCTAGCTCAGAGTGGGGTGCGTTGTATCAAGAGATTGACACTCCTCTTGTGGTTCACGCTTCACCCCACCTTCTATCAATCCCATAGTTAATCCTAGGTCGAGTATCTCCTCGGGTTTAAACCACCTCTTCCGCTTAGTTCCATCCTTTTTACCGAGTAGTTAGATCGAACATTTCTCTTCTTCTCAAGCCTATTCATACAGTCTATTCCCTAAGACGAGCTTGATATCTTAGCAACCGGTGCCACATAATGTTTTGAATGGGGTTTTCCATTCACCACCCTCCTTCATACTTAATTGATGGTACCCGCTCTTTAGATCAATCTTGGAGAAGAGTGTTGATGAGGCCCCGGCACTAGCTCAAGCATCACTCTGAGAAGAACACGTGGAGGAACCCGAGGACTAACTTGAGGAAGAGAAGAACTACGAAGCTCCTACCATAGCACTGAGGATTATGAAGAGGAACTTCACAAGCGTCTACAGGACAAGATTCAATGCATACATACAAGGCGCTCTAAGATGCGAGGAAAGCACCTGAGGGCACCCGAGAGATACCGATAGACCTTAGCGCCAGAACAGTGAGATTAGAAAACTCTTGGGAGCGTCCTTTTTTTGGAAGGCATGAGTTTAGTATCTACACTATTTCATTGAGGTGAAGACACCCTTAAGCCGTCAAGGTATTGTACTCTTTCTCTCCACCTCGGGATTTTTCCACATGGTTTACCGAGGGGGTTTTTAATGAGGCAAGATCTCTTGATGCATCACATTCTTTACCATTGTTTATCTTTCTTGGAAATCCCTATAACGAAATAAGGTAAACAAAGGATGTGATCCTATCTACCAAGATGACATTTATCTAATTAAAGTTTTCTTCTCTTTTCCTAAAAACGTTTTAAGTATGTTTTGGTGTTAAAAGAGGTCCAACTTAGGTGAATGTTAGAATATTTGGACCAAGTTGTAATTAGTATAAGATCAGACCTAGAGGATATTTGAAAAAGCGTCTAAAAACTCGTGTAATGGATTAAACCGCTTTTACACAAAAACTTGAGAAACTTTTTCTCCTTTTTTCTTGAGAGATTCAAGGTTATTCTTCACCCCTCGATTCCTAGCTCAGAGTGGGGTGCGTTGTATCAAGAGATTGTCACTCCTCTTGTGGTTCACGCTTCAACCCACCTTCTATCAATCCATAGTTAATCCTAGGTCGAGTATCTCCTCGGGTTTAAACCACCTCTTCCGCTTAGTTCCATCCTTTGTACCGAGTAGTTAGATCGAGCATTTCTCTTCTTCTCAAGCCTATTCATACAGTCTATTCCCTAAGACGAGCTAGATATCTTAGCAACCGGTGCCACATCATGTTTTGAATGGGGTTTTCCATTCACAACCCTCCTTCATACTTACATGATGGTACCTGCTCTTTAGATCAATCTTGGAGAAGAGTGTTGATGAGGCCCCGACACTAGCTCCAGCATCACTCTGAGAAGAACACGTGGAGGAACCCGAGGACTAACTTGAGGAAGAGAAGAACTACGAAGCTCCTACCATAGCACTGAGGATTATGAAGAGGAACTTCACAAGCGTCTACAGGACAAGATTCAATGCATACATACAAGGCGCTCTAAGATGCGAGGAAAGCACCTGAGGGCACCCGAGAGATACCGATAGACCTTAGCGCGAGAACAGTGAGACTAGAAAACTCTTGGGAGCGTCCTTTTTTTGGAAGGCATGAGTTTAGTATCTTCACTATTTCGTTGAAGTGAAGACACCCTTAAGCCGTCAAGGTATTGTACTCTTTTTCTCCACCTCGGGATTTTTCCACATGGTTTACCGAGGGGGTTTTTAATGAGGCAAGATCTCTTGATGCATCACATTCTTTACCATTGTTTATCTTTCTTGGAAATCCCTATGACGAAATAAGGTAAACAAGCGATGTGATCCTATCTACCAAGATGACATTTATCTAATTAAAGTCGTCTTCTCTTTTCCTAAAAACGGTTTAAGTATGTTTTGGTATTATAAGAGGCCCAAATTAGGTGAATGTTAGAATATTTAGACCAAGTTGTAATTAGTATAAGATCAGACCTAGAGGATATGTGAAAAACCCTCTAAAAACTCGTGTAATGGATTAAACCGCTTTGACACAAAAACTTGAGAAACTTTTTCTCCTTTTTTCTTGAGAGATTCAAGGTTATTCTTCACCCCTCGATTCCTAGCTCAGAGTGGGGTGCGTTGTATCAAGAGATTGTCACTCCTCTTGTGGTTCACGCTTCAACCCACCTTCTATCAATCCCATAGTTAATCCTAGGTCGAGTATCTCCTCGGGTTTAAACCACCTCTTCCGCTTAGTTCCATCCTTTTTACCGAGTAGTTAGATCGAGCATTTCTCTTCTTCTCAAGCCTATTCATACAGTCTCTTCCCTAAGACGAGCTTGATATCTTAGCAACCGCTGCCACATCATGTTTTGAATGGGGTTTTCCATTCACAACCCTCCTTCATACTTACATGATGGTACCTGCTCTTTAGATCAATCTTGGATAAGAGTGTTGATGAGGCCCCGACACTAGCTCCAGCATCACTCTGAGAAGAACACGTGGACGAACCCGAGGACTAAATTGAGGAAGAGAAGAACTACGAAGCTCCTACCATAGCACTGAGGATTATGAAGAGGAACATCACAAGCGTCTACAAGACAAGATTCAATGCATACATACAAGGGGCTCGAAGATGCGAGGAGAGCACCTGAGGGCACCCGAGAGATACCGATAGACCTTAGCGCGATAACAATGAGACTAGAAAACTCTTGGGAGCGTCCTTTTTTTGGAAGTCATGAGTTTAGTATCTTCACTATTTCGTTGAAGTGAAGACACCCTTAAGCCGTCAAGGTATTGTACTCTTTTTCTCCACCTCGGGATTTTGTCACATGGTTTACCGAGGGTGTTTTTAATTAGGCAAGATCTCTTGAT
Organism: Cardamine chenopodiifolia; assembly: GCA_963922655.1. Lineage (NCBI taxonomy): Eukaryota > Viridiplantae > Streptophyta > Magnoliopsida > Brassicales > Brassicaceae > Cardamine > Cardamine chenopodiifolia. The sequence goes on along the minus strand of OZ000476.1, from coordinate 7,321,841 downwards.
GCATCACATTCTTTACCATTGTTTATCTTTCTTGGAAATCCCTATGACGAAATAAGGTAAACAAGGGATGTGATCCTATCTACCAAGATGACATTAATCTAATTAAAGTCTTCTTCTCTTTTCCTAAAAACGGTTTAAGTATGTTTTGGTATTATAAGAGGCCCAAATTAGGTGAATGTTAGAATATTTGGACCAAGTTGTAATTCGTATAAGACCAGACCTAGAGGATATGTGAAAAAGCCTCTAAAAACTCTTGGAATGGATTAAACCGCTTTTACACAAAAACTTGAGAAACTTTTTCTCCTTTTTTCTTGAGAGATTCAAGGTTATTCTTCACTCCTCGATTCCTAGCTCAGAGTGGGGTGCGTTGTATCAAGAGATTGTCACTCCTCTTGTGGTTCACGCTTCAACCCACCTTCTATCAATCCCATAGTTAATCCTAGGTCGAGTATCTCCTCGGGTTTAAACCACCTCTTCCGCTTAGTTCCATCCTTTTTACCGAGTAGTTAGATCGAGCATTTCTCTTCTTCTCAAGCCTATTCATACAGTCTCTTCCCTAAGACGAGCTTGATATCTTAGCAACCGGTGCCACATCATGTTTTGAATGGGGTTTTCCATTCACCACCCTCCTTCATACTTAATTGATGGTACCCGCTCTTTAGCTCAATCTTGGAGAAGAGTGTTGATGAGGCCCCGGCACTAGCTCAAGCATCACTCTGAGAAGAAGACGTGGAGGAACCCGAGGACTAACTTGAGGAAGAGAAGAACTACGAAGCTCCTACCATAGCACTGAGGATTATGAAGAGGAACTTCACAAGCGTCTACAGGACAAGATTCAATGCATACATACAAGGCGCTCTAAGATGCGAGGAAAGCACCTGAGGGCACCCGAGAGATACCGATAGACCTTAGCGCGAGAACAGTGAGACTAGAAAACTCTTGGGAGCGTCCTTTTTTTGGAAGGCATGAGTTTAGTATCTTCACTATTTCGTTGAAGTGAAGACACCCTTAAGCCGTCAAGGTATTCTAATCTTTTTCTCCACCTCGGGATTTTTCCACATGGTTTACCGAGGGGATTTTTAATTAGGCAAGATCTCTTGATGCATCACATTCTTTACCATTGTTTATCTTTCTTGGAAATCCCTATGACGAAATAAGGTAAACAAGGGATGTGATCCTATCTACCAAGATGACATTTATCTAATTAAAGTCTTCTTCTCTTTTCCTAAAAACGGTTTAAGTATGTTTTGGTATTATAAGAGGCCCAAATTAGGTGAATGTTAGAATATTTGGACCAAGTTGTAATTTGTATAAGACCAGACCTAGAGGATATGTGAAAAAGCCTCTAAAAACTCTTGTAATGGATTAAACCGCTTTTACACAAAAACTTGAGAAACTTTTTCTCCTTTTTACTTGAGAGATTCAAGATTATTCTTCACTCCTCGATTCCTAGCTTAGAGTGGGGTGCGTTGTATCAAGAGATTATCACTCCTCTTGTGGTTCACGCTTCAACCCACCTTCTATCAATCCCATAGTTAATCCTAGGTCGAGTATCTCCTCGGGTTTAAAGCACCTCTTCCGCTTAGTTCCATCCTTTTTACCGAGTAGTTAGATCGAGCATTTCTCTTCTTCTCAAGCCTATTCATACAGTCTATTCCCTAAGACGAGCTTGATATCTTAGCAACCTGTGCCACATCATGTTTTGAATGGGGTTTTCCATTCACCACCCTCCTTCATACTTAATTGATGGTACCCGCTCTTTAGATCAAACTTGGAGAAGAGTGTTGATGAGGCCCCGGCACTAGCTCAAGCATCACTCTGAGAAGAACACGTGGAGGAACCCGAGGACTAACTTGAGGAAGAGAAGAACTACGAAGCTCCTACCATAGCACTGAGGATTATGAAGAGGAACTTCACAAGCGTCTACAGGACAAGATTCAATGCATACATACAAGGCGCTCTAAGATGCGAGGAAAGCACCTGAGGGCACCCGAGAGATACCGATAGACCTTAGCGCCAGAACAGTGAGATTAGAAAAGTCTTGGGAGCGTCCTTTTTTTGGAAGGCATGAGTTTAGTATCTTCACTATTTCATTGAGGTGAAAACACCCTTAAGCCGTCAAGGTATTGTACTCTTTTTCTCCACCTCGGGATTTTTCCACATGGTTTACCGAGGGGGTTTTTAATGAGGCAAGATCTCTTGATGCATCACATTCTTTACCATTGTTTATCTTTCTTGGAAATCCCTGTGACGAAATAAGGTAAACAAGCGATGTGATCCTATCTACCAAGATGACATTTATCTAATTAAAGTCGTCTTCTCTTTTCCTAAAAACGGTTTAAGTATGTTTTGGTATTATAAGAGGCCCAAATTAGGTGAATGTTAGAATATTTAGACCAAGTTGTAATTCGTATAAGACCAGACCTAGAGGATATGTGAAAAAGCCTCTAAAAACTCGTGTAATGGATTAAACCGCTTTTACACAAAAACTTGAGAAACTTTTTCTCCTTTTTTCTTGAGAGATTCAAGGTTATTCTTCACTCCTCGATTCCTAGCTCAGAGTGGGGTGCGTTGTATCAAGAGATTGTCACTCCTCTTGTGGTTCACGCTTCAACCCACCTTCTATCAATCCCAAGTTAATCCTAGGTCGAGTATCTCCTCGGGTTTAAACCACCTCTTCCGCTTAGTTCCATCCTTTTTACCGAGTAGTTAGATCGATAATTTCTCTTCTTCTCAAGCCTATTCATACAGTCTATTCCCTAAGACGAGCTTGATATCTTAGCAACCGGTGCTACATAATGTTTTGAATGCGGTTTTCCATTCACCACCCTCCTTTATACTTAATTGATGGTACCCGCTCTTTAGATCAATCTTGGAGAAGAGTGTTGATGAGGCCCCGGCACTAGCTCAAGCATCACTCTGAGAAGAACACGTGGAGGAACCCGAGGACTAACTTGAGGAAGAGAAGAACTACGAAGCTCCTACCATAGCACTGAGGATTATGAAGAGGAACTTCACAAGCGTCTACAGGACAAGATTCAATGCATACATACAAGGCGCTCTAAGATGCGAGGAAAGCACCTGAGGGCACCCGAGAGATACCGATAGACCTTAGCGCGAGAACAGTGAGATTAGAAAACTCTTGGGAGCGTCCTTTTTTTGGAAGGCATGAGTTTAGTATCTACACTATTTCATTGAGGTGAAGACACCCTTAAGCCGTCAAGGTATTGTACTCTTTTTCTCCACCTCGGGATTTTTCCACATGGTTTACCGAGGGGGTTTTTAATGAGGCAAGATCTCTTGATGCATCACATTCTTTACCATTGTTTATCTTTCTTGGAAATCCCTATGACGAAATAAGGTAAACAAGCGATGTGATCCTATCTACCAAGATGACATTTATCTAATTAAAGTCGTCTTCTCTTTTCCTAAAAACGGTTTAAGTATGTTTTGGTATTATAAGAGGCCCAAATTAGGTGAATGTTAGAATATTTAGACCAAGTTGTAATTCGTATAAGACCAGACCTAGAGGATATGTGAAAAAGCCTCTAACAACTCTTGTAATGGATTAAACCGCTTTTACACAAAAACTTGAGAAACTTTTTCTCTTTTTTTCTTGAGAGATTCAAGGTTATTCTTCACTCCTCGATTCCTAGCTCAGAATGGGGTGCGTTGTATCAAGAGATTGTCACTCCTCTTGTGGTTCACGCTTCAACCCACCTTCTATCAATCCCATAGTTAATCCTAGGTCGAGTATCTCCTCGGGTTTAAACCACCTCTTCCGCTTAGTTCCATCCTTTGTACCGAGTAGTTAGATCGAGCATTTCTCTTCTTCTCAAGCCTATTCATACAGTCTATTCCCTAAGACGAGCTTGATATCTTAGCAACCGGTGCCACATCATGTTTTGAATGGGGTTTTCCATTCACAACCCTCCTTCATACTTACATGATGGTACCTGCTCTTTAGATCAATCTTGGAGAAGAGTGTTGATGAGGCCCCGACACTAGCTCCAGCATCACTCTGAGAAGAACACGTGGAGGAACCCGAGGACTAACTTGAGGAAGAGAAGAACTACGAAGCTCCTACCATAGCACTGAGGATTATGAAGAGGAACTTCACAAGCGTCTACAGGACAAGATTCAATGCATACATACAAGGCGCTCTAAGATGCGAGGAAAGCACCTGAGGGCACCCGAGAGATACCGATAGACCTTAGCGCGAGAACAGTGAGACTAGAAAACTCTTGGGAGCGTCCTTTTTTTGGAAGGCATGAGTTTAGTATCTTCACTATTTTTGTTGAAGTGAAGACACCCTTAAGCCGTCAAGGTATTGTACTCTTTTTCTCCACCTTGGGATTTTTCCACATGGTTTACCGAGGGGGTTTTTAATGAGGCAAGATCTCTTGATGCATCACATTCTTTACCATTGTTTATCTTTCTTGGAAATCCCTATGACGAAATAAGGTAAACAAGGGATGTGATCCTATCTACCAAGATGACATTTATCTAATTAAAGTCTTCTTCTCTTTTCCTAAAAACGGTTTAAGTATGTTTTGGTATTATAAGAGGCCCAAATTAGGTGAATGTTAGATTATTTAGACCAAGTTGTAATTCGTATAAGACCAGACCTAGAGGATATGTGAAAAAGCCTCTAAAAACTCGTGTAATGGATTAAACCGCTTTTACACAAAAACTTGAGAAACTTTTTCTCTTTTTTTCTTGAGAGATTCAAGGTTATTCTTCACTCCTCGATTCTTAGCTTAGAGTGGGGTGCGTTGTATCAAGAGATTGTCACTCCTCTTGTGGTTCACGCTTCAACCCACCTTCTATCAATCCCATAGTTAATCCTAGGTCGAGTATCTCCTCGGGTTTAAACCACCTCTTCCGCTTAGTTCCATCCTTTTTACCGAGTAATTAGATCGGGTATTTCTCTTCTTCTCAGTCCTATTCATACAGTCTATTCCCTAAGAGGAGCTTGATATCTTAGCAACCGGTGCCACATCATGTTTTGAATGGGGTTTTCCATTCACCACCCTCCTTCATACTTACTTGATGGTACCCGCTCTTTAGATCAATCTTGGAGAAGAGTGTTGATGAGGCCCCGGCACTAGCTCAAGCATCACTCTGAGAAGAAGACGTGGAGGAACCCGAGGACTAACTTGAGGAAGAGAAGAATTACGAAGCTCCTACCATAGCACTGAGGATTTTGAAGAGGAACTTCACAAGCGTCTACAGGACAAGATTCAATGCATACATACAAGGCGCTCTAAGATGCGAGGAAAGCACCTGAGGGCACCCGAGAGATACCGATAGACCTTAGCGCCAGAACAGTGAGACTAGAAAACTCTTGGGAGCGTCCTTTTTTTGGAAGGCATGAGTTTAGTATCTTCACTACTTCGTTGAAGTGAAGACACCCTTAAGCCGTCAAGGTATTGTACTCTTTTTCTCCACCTCGGGATTTTTCCACATGGTTTACCGAGGGGGTTTTTAATGAGGCAAGATCTCTTGATGCATCACATTCTTTACCATTGTTTATCTTTCTTGGAAATCCCTATGACGAAATAAGGTAAACAAGCGATGTGATCCTATCTACCAAGATGACATTTATCTAATTAAAATCGTCTTCTCTTTTCCTAAAAACGGTTTAAGTATGTTTTGGTATTATAAGAGGCCCAAATTAGGTGAATGTTAGAATATTTAGACCAAGTTGTAATTCGTATAAGACCAGACCTAGAGGATATGTGAAAAAGCCTCTAAAAACTCTTGTAATGGATTAAACCGCTTTTACACAAAAACTTGAGAAACTTTTTCTCCTTTTTTCTTGAGAGATTCAAGGTTATTCTTCACTCCTCGATTCCTAGCTCAGAATGGGGTGCGTTGTATCAAGAGATTGTCACTCCTCTTGTGGTTCACGCTTCAACCCACCTTCTATCAATCCCATAGTTAATCCTAGCTCGAGTATCTCCTCGGGTTTAAACCACCTCTTCCGCTTAGTTCCATCCTTTTTACCGAGTAGTTGGATCGGGCATTTCTCTTCTTCTCAAGCCTATTTATACAGTCTCTTCCCTAAGACGAGCTTGATATCTTAGCAACCGGTGCCACATCATGTTTTGAATGGGGTTTTCCATTCACAACCCTCCTTTATACTTACATGATGGTACCTGCTCTTTAGATCAATCTTGGAGAAGAGTGTTGATGAGGCCCCGGCACTAGCTCCAGCATCACTCTGAGAAGAACACGTGGACGAACCCGAGGACTAAATTGAGGAAGAGAAGAACTACGAAGCTCCTACCATAGCACTGAGGATTATGAAGAGGAACTTCACAAGCGTCTACAGGACAAGATTCAATGCATACATACAAGGCGCTCTAAGATGCGAGGAAAGCACCTGAGGGCACCCGAGAGATACCGATAGACCTTAGCGCGAGAACAGTGAGACTAGAAAACTCTTGGGAGCGTCCTTTTTTTGGAAGGCATGAGTTTAGTATCTTCACTATTTCGTTGAAGTGAAGACACCCTTAAGCCGTCAAGGTATTGTACTCTTTTTCTCCACCTCGGGATTTTTCCACATGGTTTACCGAGGGGGTTTTTAATGAGGCAAGATCTCTTGATGCATCACATTCTTTACCATTGTTTATCTTTCTTGGAAATCCCTATGACGAAATAAGGTAAACAAGCGATGTGATCCTATCTACCAAGATGACATTTATCTAATTAAAGTCGTCTTCTCTTTTCCTAAAAACGGTTTAAGTATGTTTTGGTATTATAAGAGGCCCAAATTAGGTGAATGTTAGAATATTTAGACCAAGTTGTAATTCGTATAAGACCAGACCTAGAGGATATGTGAAAAAGCCTCTAACAACTCTTGTAATGGATTAAACCGCTTTTACACAAAAACTTGAGAAACTTTTTCTCTTTTTTTCTTGAGAGATTCAAGGTTATTCTTCACTCCTCGATTCCTAGCTCAGAATGGGGTGCGTTGTATCAAGAGATTGTCACTCCTCTTGTGGTTCACGCTTCAACCCACCTTCTATCAATCCCATAGTTAATCCTAGCTCGAGTATCTCCTCGGGTTTAAACCACCTCTTCCGCTTAGTTCCATCCTTTTTACCGAGTAGTTGGATCGGGCATTTCTCTTCTTCTCAAGCCTATTTATACAGTCTCTTCCCTAAGACGAGCTTGATATCTTAGCAACCGGTGCCACATCATGTTTTGAATGGGGTTTTCCATTCACAACCCTCCTTTATACTTACATGATGGTACCTGCTCTTTAGATCAATCTTGGAGAAGAGTGTTGATGAGGCCCCGGCACTAGCTCCAGCATCACTCTGAGAAGAACACGTGGACGAACCCGAGGACTAAATTGAGGAAGAGAAGAACTACGAAGCTCCTACCATAGCACTAAGGATTATGAAGAGGAACATCACAAGCGTCTACAAGACAAGATTCAATGCATACATACAAGGGGCTCGAAGATGCGAGGAGAGCACCTGAGGGCACCCGAGAGATACCGATAGACCTTAGCGCGATAACAATGAGACTAGAAAACTCTTGGGAGCGTCCTTTTTTTGGAAGGCATGAGTTTAGTATCTTCACTATTTCATTGGGGTGAAGACACCCTTAAGCCGTCAAGGTATTGTACTCTTTTTCTCCACCTCGGGATTTTTTCACATGGTTTACCAAGGGGGTTTTTAATGAGGCAAGATCTCTTGATGCATCACATTCTTTACCATTGTTTATCTTTCTTGGAAATCCCTAAAACGAAATAAGGTAAACAAGGGATGTGATCCTATCTACCAAGATGACATTTATCTAATTAAAGTTTTCTTCTCTTTTCCTTAAAACGGTTTAAGTATGTTTTGGTGTTAAAAGAAGTCCAACTTAGGTGAATGTTAGAATATTTGGACCAAGTTGTAATTAGTATAAGATCAGACCTAGAGGATATGTGAAAAACCCTCTAAAAACTCGTGTAATGGATTAAACCGCTTTTACACAAAAACTTGAGAAACTTTTTCTCCTTTTTTCTTGAGAGATTCAAGGTTATTCTTCACCCCTCGATTCCTAGCTCAGAGTGGGGTGTGTTGTATCAAGAGATTGTCACTCCTCTTGTGGTTCACGCTTCAACCCACCTTCTATCAATCCCATAGTTAATCCTAGGTCGAGTATCTCCTCGGGTTTAAACCACCTCTTCCGCTTAGTTCCATCCTTTTTACCGAGTAGTTAGATCGAGCATTTCTCTTCTTCTCAAGCCTATTCATACAGTCTCTTCCCTAAGACGAGCTTGGTATCTTAGCAACCGGTGCCACATCATGTTTTGAATGGGGTTTTCCATTCACAACCCTCCTTCATACTTACATGATGGTACCTGCTCTTTAGATCAATCTTGGAGAAGAGTGTTGATGAGGCCCCGACACTAGCTCCAGCATCACTTTGAGACGAACACGTGGACGAACCCGAGGACTAAATTGAGGAAGAGAAGAACTACGAAGCTCCTACCATAGCACTGAGGATTATGAAGAGGAACATCACAAGCGTCTACAAGACAAGATTCAATGCATACATACAAGGGGCTCGAAGATGCGAGGAGAGCACCTGAGGGCACCCGAGAGATACCGATAGACCTTAGCGCGATAACAATGAGACTAGAAAACTCTTGGGAGCGTCCTTTTTTTGGAAGTCATGAGTTTAGTATCTTCACTATTTCGTTGAAGTGAAGACACCCTTAAGCCGTCAAGGTATTGTACTCTTTTTCTCCACCTCGGGATTTTGCCACATGGTTTACCGAGGGGGTTTTTAATGAGGCAAGATCTCTTGATGCATCACATTCTTTACCATTGTTTATCTTCCTTGGAAATCCCTATGACGAAATAAGGTAAACAAGGGATGTGATCCTATCTACCAAGATGACATTTATCTAATTAAAGTCTTCTTCTCTTTTCCTAAAAACGGTTTAAGTATGTTTTGGTATTATAAGAGGCCCAAATTAGGTGAATGTTAGAATATTTGGACCAAGTTGTAATTCGTATAAGACCAGACCTAGAGGATATGTGAAAAAGCCTCTAAAAACTCTTGTAATGGATTAAACCGCTTTTACACAAAAACTTGAGAAACTTTTTCTCCTTTTTTCTTGAGAGATTCAAGGTTATTCTTCACTCCTCGATTCCTAGCTCAGAGTGGGGTGCGTTGTATCAAGAAATTGTCACTCCTCTTGTGGTTCACGCTTCAACCCACCTTCTATCAATCCCATAGTTAATCCTAGGTCGAGTATCTCCTCGGGTTTAAACCACCTCTTCCGCTTAGTTCCATCCTTTTTACCGAGTAGTTAGATCGAGCATTTCTCTTCTTCTCAAGCCTATTCATACAGTCTCTTCCCTAAGACGAGCTTGATATCTTAGCAACCGGTGCCACATCATGTTTTGAATGGGGTTTTCCATTCACCACCCTCCTTCATACTTAATTGATGGTACCCGCTCTTTAGATCAATCTTGGAGAAGAGTGTTGATGAGGCCCCGACACTAGCTCAAGCATCACTCTGAGAAGAACACGTGGAGGAACCCGAGGACTAACTTGAGGAATGTTGAATAATGAGAGAACACATTAGCTTAAGACCCAAAGAAGAGAAGAGGCCTTATTCAACATATGCAAGCCCATTAAGAAGTCTTCTAGAAGGGTGAAGACTTTGGGTGCACAAGTGGGTGTCTCGGGAAGTGTGAAAAGGAAGGAGATGTGTTTGAATTTCAAATAAGAGATTGGAGGGAAATTGAATGTTGTGAAACCCTTCTTCACCTCCTAATTTCGTGGCTCTCCTCTATATATACATGTTGTACACCCTTTGTAACACTTACTCAATTCTATTGGAAACTTCTCTTTCTCTCTCATTCTATTGTTTCTCTTTCAAGCACTCTCAAACTCTCTAATCTTCTATTCCGCAAATTCAACATGGTATCAGAGCAAGGTTCTTAACTAAATCAAGCTCTTGTTATCCCATTTTCAAATCTCTTCCTTTAAAATTCTGGGAATACTCTTTGTCAATCCTTTTTCACTCTGAGACTTAGTCCTCAAAGTCATTGACTCTTGAGTTGTGAAAAGGCTGAAAAAGTGTATTTCTTGAAGGTTCTCTAAAATTTTCTTTTTCACTCTAAAATTCTGGGAATACTCTTTGTCAATCCTTTTTCACTCTGAGACTTAGTCCTCAAAGTCATTGACTCTTGAGTTGTGAAAAGGCTGGAAAAGTGTATTTCTTGAAGCTTCTCTAATATTTTCTTGAGAAAATCTCTTAATCTTCTGGTTAATAGAATTATCCGGTGAATAAATCTTGAAACACCATGGAAAATTCTAAACCAATTGTTATTCCAGTCATCTTGAAGGGTGTCAACTATTTGCTGTGGTCAAGAATGATAAGAACAGCCCTATGTGGTCGTGGGCTTTGGAGTCATGTCTTGAAAGGCCAAGATATAAAAGATGGAGAAGAAGCCATCGGTAATTATGAAGATAAGTGGTTCCAAGAGGACCAAATGGTGCTCGGAATCATCCAGAACTCTCTTGAAGCATCCATCCTTGAAGCCTACTCCTACTGTGAAAATGCAAAGGAATTGTGGGATACTCTTCAAACCGTGTATGGGAATACTTCAAACTTGAGCAGAATCTATGAAGTCAAGAAGGCTATCAATGATCTAAGCCAAGAAGATTTGGAGTTTACAAAGCACTTTGGCAAATTCAGATCATTGTGGGCTGAACTAGAAATGTTAAGGCCAAGCACGATTGATCCTTTGGTGTTAAATGAGAGGCGCGAACAAGACAAGGTCTTTGGTCTGCTATTGACCTTAAATCCAACTTACAAGGATCTCATTAAGCACCTCCTTAGGGCAGACAATCTCCCCAGCCTAGATGAAGTGTGCTCCAAGATACAAAAGGAGCAAGGATCTCATGGTCTATTTGGGGGAAAGGGTGAGCTGGTTATGGCTAACAAAGTAGAGCTGGGAGACGCCAACAAAGGATTTTACAAACCGTTGGGATCAAACCAGAACAAGAAAGTGGGATCAAATTCAATTTGTGAGCATTGCAAGAAAGAGGGGCACACAAAGGAAAAATGCTGGAAGCTCCATCCTCATCTAAAACCAAGCTGGTGGAAGGAACCAAGAGCTAATGTCTCCCAAGAAGTGGCTGGGAATCAGGCTGGGACATCCAAGAGGGCTGAAGAAGGAGAAATGAGAGCTTTGGTGCCATATCAACAAGAATCTGAATTTGTGAGGAAATCAGATTTGGAAGCTCTCATCAAAGCCTTGAAAGAGGCTGGTAGGTTTGGTATAGTTTCTGGAAACTCTCTTCATGCTCAAAACATTTCAAAGCCTTTGATTGTAGATTCTGGTGCATCACATCATATGATAAGTGATGCACATCTAATGAATAACATAAAACCGGCTGTAGGTAATGTCATTATAGCAAATGGAGATAGTATTCCAATTGATGGAGTAGGAAATCTTAGGTTATTTGGAAAAGATTCAAATGCTTTCTACATGCCTAAGTTTACTTCAAATTTGTTATCCGTAAAGAAAGTTACATCTGATTTGAATTGCTATGCTATATTTGGTCCTAATGATGTACACTTTCAGGATATTGAGACCATGAATCTACTCGGAAAAGGAGTAGCAAAGGAGGAGCTGTATGTTCTTGAAAATAACAAGCCGGACTCCAATTTATTTTGTAGTTTTAGTCTGAATGTTTCTAATGTTAGTAGTTCAATTTGGCATGCAAGGCTAGGTCATCCGCACTCTAGAGCATTAGAACTATTGTTGCCTAGGATTTCTTTCAAAAATGATGAATGTGAAGCTTGTATACTTGGCAAACATTGTAAATCTGTGTTTTCCAAGTCTCCAACTATCTATGAAAAGTGTTTTGATTTAATTCATTCTGATGTTTGGACCTCACCATGTGAATCTAGAGAACATCATAAATACTTTGTCACCTTTATAGATGAAAAATAAAAATATACATGGCTAACACTTCTTCCATCCAAAGATAGAGTTCTAGAAGCATTTAGAAATTTTCAAGCATATGTGACTAACCATTATAATGCCAAGATTAAAATTTTTAGATCAGATAATGGTGGAGAGTACACAAGCCATGCCTTCAAACAACACTTAGCAAACCATGGGATAGTCCATCAAACCAGCTGCCCATACACTCCTCAGCAAAATGGAGTTGCTGAAAGAAAGAATAGGCACTTAATGGAAGTGGCCCGGTCTATGATGTTCCACACAAGTGTTCCCAAGAGATTTTGGGGAGATGCTGTGGTTTCAGCATGCTATTTGATCAACCGAATGCCAACAAAAATTTTGGATGATCACTCTCCATTTGAGGTATTAAACAACTCTAAACCCGTCATTAACCACTTACGTGTGTTTGGGTGTGTTTGTTTTGTATTAATCCCAGGAGAACAAAGAAACAAGTTGGAAGCTAAAAGTGTGAAGAGCATGTTCATTGGATACTCCACAACACAAAAAGGTTACAAATGCTTTGTTCCGGAAACAAGGAAGATTCTAGTCTCAAGGGACGTGAAGTTTGTTGAAACGAAAGGGTTCTATGATGAGAAGAACTGGAAAGAATTGGAGAATCTATCATCTTCATCATCAGACCGAGCTAGCAATTTGAGAAAAATCTTGGAGAACCTTGGATTACATCAGCCAGAAGCTAGTACAAGCACATCTCAATCAAATGAAGAAACTATACCCTTTGATCCTGAGGGAGGCAATAAACAAGAGGATCCAGTAGTGGCTCAACAAGACTCAACAATTTATGATCAAAATGAATCAGAAGTTCGCAATGAAGCGGTTCATGATCAAAGTGAAGAGAGTCCGGAAAGTCAAGAAGAAGCTTAAACCTCAGATTCTGACTTTGAAGGGCCAGAACCTCAAGTTCAATATCAAGAAGGGGGTTTAAGGAGAAGTGCAAGACAAAGGTTTGGACCAGAACATTGGAAGCAAACCCGAGTGTACTACAACAACAAGGCAGTTGCTCATCCCATTCAAGCTGTTTGCACTCTAGCTCATTTCCCATTGGAACATCAAGCCTACATGGGCAAGTTAGATGAAGCTGAGATTCCAACAACCTATGAAGAAGCCAAGGAGCTTAAAGTATGGAGAGATGCTATTGGTGAAGAAAAGAAAGCTATGGAAATCAACCACACTTGGGATGAAGCTGAACTACCAAAAGGGAAGAAGGCCGTAAGCTCTAGATGGATCTTCACTATCAAGTATAGAAGTGATGGAGAAATAGAGCGTTACAAGGCTAGGCTGGTGGCTAGAGGATTCACTCAAACCTATGGAGAGGACTACCTTGACACATTTGCACCTGTGGCAAAACTTCATACGGTAAGAGTTATTTTATCCTTAGCTACTAACTTGAAATGGGATCTTTGGCAGATGGACGTCAAGAATGCATTCTTGCAAGGGGAACTAGAGGATGAAGTCTACATGACTCCACCACCAGGCTTGGAGGACTCAATTGCACCAGGAAAGGTGTTGAGACTCAAGAAAGCAATCTATGGACTGAAGCAATCTCCTCGAGCATGGTACCACAAGTTGAGTACAACACTCAAGAGTAAAGGCTTCAAGAAGTCCGAGGCAGATCATACACTTTTCACCTTGCAAAGCCAAGAAGGTATTGTAGTCATTCTCATTTATGTGGATGATATTATCATCTCTGGGAATGACAAGGTAGGTATTAAAGATACAAAAGCATATTTAAAATCTGTATTTGATATTAAAGATCTTGGAGAGTTGAAATATTTTCTAGGGATTGAAGTCTATAGGTCCAATGAAGGACTCTTCTTATCCCAAAGGAAGTACACTCTTGATCTATTGGCTGGGGCAGGAAAGCTAGGAGCCAAACCAGCAAAGACTCCCTTAGAAGAAGGATACAAAGTCATACGAGAGGGGGAGCTTGAAGATAAACCTTTTGAAGATGTCAAGCAATATCGGAGAATGGTTGGTAAGTTGATTTATCTTACCATAACTCGTCCTGATTTGTGTTTTGCTGTGAACCAGGTGAGCCAACATATGCAAGCTCCAAAAGTGCATCATTGGAACATGGTGGATCGGATCCTCAAATATCTCAAAGGAGCTCCAGGTCAAGGCATTTGGATGGGTTGCAACAAAAGCATAGAAATTGTGGGTTATTGTGATGCTGACTGGGCTGGAGACAAAACGGATAGAAGATCCACCACTGGGTATTGCACATTCATTGGAGGTAACCTGGTCACTTGGAAGAGCAAGAAACAAAAGGTTGTGTCATGTTCAAGTGCTGAAGCTGAGTATAGAGCAATGAGGAAGCTCACAAATGAGCTAACATGGCTGAAAGCTCTTCTCAAGGATTTGGGCATTGAATCGGCAGATCCAATCACAATGCATTGTGACAACCAAGCTGCTATTCACATTGCGTCCAACTCAGTGTTCCATGAGAGGACAAAGCATATTGAAGTGGATTGTCACAAGGTGCGAGAGATGGTGGAGAAAAGGGTCATTCTTCCATGCTTTACAAGGAGTTCAGAACAATTGGCAGACATTTTTACCAAGGCAGCGAGTTTAAAAGTGTGTGAGTTCATCCATTCAAAGCTTGGACTCATAGATATGTCTCGGCCGTGATTTCCTTAGCCATGGAGTCCACACTCTTTTTCCCTTAGTATGGTTTTGTCCCATGAGGTTTTCCATACTAAGGTTTTTAATGAGGTGGGTCATCAGGGTTCCAAGCTTAACCTTTGATTTCTCTACGGTTAAGCTTGAGGGGGAGTGTTGAATAATGAGAGAACACATTAGCTTAAGACCCAAAGAAGAGAAGAGGCCTTATTCAACATATGCAAGCCCATTAAGAAGTCTTCTAGAAGGGTGAAGACTTTGAGTGCACAAGTGGGTGTCTCGGGAAGTGTGAAAAGGAAGGAGATGTGTTTGAATTTCAAATAAGAGATTGGAGGGAAATTGAATGTTGTGAAACCCTTCTTCACCTCCTAATTTCGTGGCTCTCCTCTATATATACATGTTGTACACCCTTTGTAACACTTACTCAATTCTATTGGAAACTTCTCTTTCTCTCTCATTCTATTGTTTCTCTTTCAAGCACTCTCAAACTCTCTAATCTTCTATTCCGCAAATTCAACACTCTTATGAGGAAGAGTGTTGATGAGGCCCCGACACTAGCTCAAGCATCACTCTGAGAAGAACACGTGGAGGAACCCGAGGACTAACTTGAGGAAGAGAAGAACTACGAAGCTCCTACCATAGCACTGAGGATTATGAAGAGGAACTTCACAAGCGTCTACAGGACAAGATTCAATGCATACATACAAGGCGCTCTAAGATGCGAGGAAAGCACCTGAGGGCACCCGAGAGATACCGATAGACCTTAGCGCGAGAACAGTGAGACTAGAAAACTCTTGGGAGCGTCCTTTTTTTGGAAGGCATGAGTTTAGTATCTTCACTATTTCGTTGAAGTGAAGACACCCTTAAGCCGTCAAGGTATTGTACTCTTTTTCTCCACCTCGGGATTTTTCCACATGGTTTACCGAGGGGGTTTTTAATGAGGCAAGATCTCTTGATGCATCACATTCTTTACCATTGTTTATCTTTCTTGGAAATCCCTATGACGAAATAAGGTAAACAAGCGATGTGATCCTATCTACCAAGATGACATTTATCTAATTAAAATCGTCTTCTCTTTTCCTAAAAACGGTTTAAGTATGTTTTGGTATTATAAGAGGCCCAAATTAGGTGAATGTTAGAATATTTAGACCAAGTTGTAATTCGTATAAGACCAGACCTAGAGGATATGTGAAAAAGCCTCTAAAAACTCTTGTAATGGATTAAACCGCTTTTACACAAAAACTTGAGAAACTTTTTCTCCTTTTTTCTTGAGAGATTCAAGGTTATTCTTCACTCCTCGATTCCAAGCTCAGAATGGGGTGCGTTGTATCAAGAGATTGTCACTCCTCTTGTGGTTCACGCTTCAACCCACCTTCTATCAATCCCATAGTTAATCCTAGGTCGAGTATCTCCTCGGGTTTAAACCACCTCTTCCGCTTAGTTCCATCCTTTTTACCGAGTAGTTGGATCGGGCATTTCTCTTCTTCTCAAGCCTATTTATACAGTCTCTTCCCTAAGACGAGCTTGATATCTTAGCAACCGGTGCCACATCATGTTTTGAATGGGGTTTTCCATTCACAACCCTCCTTTATACTTACATGATGGTACCTGCTCTTTAGATCAATCTTGGAGAAGAGTGTTGATGAGGCCCCGGCACTAGCTCCAGCATCACTCTGAGAAGAACACGTGGACGAACCCGAGGACTAAATTGAGGAAGAGAAGAACTACGAAGCTCCTACCATAGCACTGAGGATTATGAAGAGGAACTTCACAAGCGTCTACAGGACAAGATTCAATGCATACATACAAGGCGCTCTAAGATGCGAGGAAAGCACCTGAGGGCACCCGAGAGATACCGATAGACCTTAGCGCGAGAACAGTGAGACTAGAAAACTCTTGGGAGCGTCCTTTTTTTGGAAGGCATGAGTTTAGTATCTTCACTATTTTTGTTGAAGTGAAGACACCCTTAAGCCGTCAAGGTATTGTACTCTTTTTCTCCACCTCGGGATTTTTTCACTTGGTTTACCAAGGGGGTTTTTAATGAGGCAAGATCTCTTGATGCATCACATTCTTTACCATTGTTTATCTTTCTTGGAAATCCCTAAAACGAAATAAGGTAAACAAGGGATGTGATCCTATCTACCAAGATGACATTTATCTAATTAAAGTTTTCTTCTCTTTTCCTTTAAACGGTTTAAGTATGTTTTGGTGTTAAAAGAAGTCCAACTTAGGTGAATGTTAGAATATTTAGACCAAGTTGTAATTAGTATAAGATCAGACCTAGAGGATATGTGAAAAACCCTCTAAAAACTCGTGTAATGGATTAAACCGCTTTTACACAAAAACTTGAGAAACTTTTTCTCCTTTTTTCTTGAGAGATTCAAGGTTATTCTTCACCCCTCGATTCCTAGCTCAGAGTGGGGTGCGTTGTATCAAGAGATTGTCACTCCTCTTGTGGTTCACGCTTCAACCCACCTTCTATCAATCCCATAGTTAATCCTAGGTCGAGTATCTCCTCGGGTTTAAACCACCTCTTCCGCTTAGTTCCATCCTTTTTACCGAGTAGTTAGATCGAGCATTTCTCTTCTTCTCAAGCCTATTCATACAGTCTCTTCCCTAAGACGAGCTTGATATCTTAGCAACCGGTGCCACATCATGTTTTGAATGGGGTTTTCCATTCACAACCCTCCTTCATACTTACATGATGGTACCTGCTCTTTAGATCAATCTTGGAGAAGAGTGTTGATGAGGCCCCGACACTAGCTCCAGCATCACTTTGAGAAGAACACGTGGACGAACCCGAGGACTAAATTGAGGAAGAGAAGAACTACGAAGCTCCTACCATAGCACTGAGGATTATGAAGAGGAACAGCACAAGCGTCTACAAGACAAGATTCAATGCATACATACAAGGGGCTCGAAGATGCGAGGAGAGCACCTGAGGGCACCCGAGAGATACCGATAGACCTTAGCGCGATAACAATGAGACTAGAAAACTCTTGGGAGCGTCCTTTTTTTGGAAGTCATGAGTTTAGTATCTTCACTATTTCGTTGAAGTGAAGACACCCTTAAGCCGTCAAGGTATTGTACTCTTTTTCTCCACCTCGGGATTTTGCCACATGGTTTACCGAGGGGGTTTTTAATGAGGCAAGATCTCTTGATGCATCACATTCTTTACCATTGTTTATCTTTCTTGGAAATCCCTATGACGAAATAAGGTAAACAAGGGATGTGATCCTATCTACCAAGATGACATTTATCTAATTAAAGTCTTCTTCTCTTTTCCTAAAAACGTTTTAAGTATGTTTTGGTGTTAAAAGAGGTCCAACTTAGGTGAATGTTAGAATATTTGGACCAAGTTGTAATTAGTATAAGATCAGACCTAGAGGATATGTGAAAAAGCCTCTAAAAACTCGTGTAATGGATTAAACCGCTTTTACACAAAAACTTGAGAAACTTTTTCTCCTTTTTCCATGAGAGATTCAAGGTTATTCTTCACCCCTCTAATACTAGCTCAGAGTGGGGTGCGTTGTATCAAGAGATTGTCACTCCTCTTGTGGTTCACGCTTCAACCCACCTTCTATCAATCCCATAGTTAATCCTAGGTCGAATATCTCCTCGGGTTTAAACCACCTCTTCCGCTTAGTTCCATCCTTTGTACCGAGTAGTTAGATCGAGCATTTCTCTTCTTCTCAAGCCTATTCATACAGTCTATTCCCTAAGACGAGCTTGATATCTTAGCAACCGGTGCCACATCATGTTTTGAATGGGGTTTTCCATTCACAACCCTCCTTCATACTTACATGATGGTACCTGCTCTTTAGATCAATCTTGGAGAAGAGTGTTGATGAGGCCCCGACACTAGTTCCAGCATCACTCTGAGAAGAACACGTGGACTGTTGAGAATATGGATGAGAAGGCATACATGGGAAGTAGCAATGCGAGTTCACATAATAACAAAGGGAAGGAGCTGGAGTGCATAACAAGTATCTGGGAACTTGGCGAATGCTCTAAGACTAAGGGAGAAGTGCTGTGTGCAACAAGTAAGGAGAAGAGTGGAGTTGATGATTTAATGAGTGGCAAAACTAGACATTGGGATGTAACTAGAAGGAGGGATTCTCGGTTGAATCATAAGCAGATCAGAGGGTTGAAAACCCAAGAAGAAGCAAATGAGGAGCCATTGGGTAAAGGCGAGCTCCATACTCCTTCCCCAAAGAAGAAAGACGCTCAGGCCTTGATTCTAGCATGTTTAACCATTTTAGGAAGTCAAGGGTGTTAGCCTTTTATCCATTGTAAATTTATGTGTCTTGTTTTTTTTAAATCCTTTCTCTTACATGTATACATATGAAAACCGAGCTCTAGAGTGATAATAACAAGAAATAATTTTCCAGAAATCTCTTTCAACCTTCTTCAATCTCATCAGCTCTTGATAATCTCTGATTCTTGTTTATTCTCCTTAAAATCTGTAGAATTTAGAGAGTATAATCAATAATTAAGAGAAATTAGAGAAGGATCAGATAAGTGAGAGAGAAAAGAAGAAGAGTTGTTTGATTTTAATCTCTTGATTTTATTTCTTCTAAGTGTTTTTCATGATATAGGCGAGCTGAATGAAAGAGAAATACAACCAATACAATGAAATATCCACAAGGTAAATTACTAAGCTCCACTTAGCCCAAAATGGCAAAACAGACTTTGGGGAGACTTCCAAGTTTGCTCCTTTAGGCTGAGCATTAGGGGCTGGCAATTATTCACTGGTTCTTAGCATGGTTTCTCTCCAGCCTTTGACTTTCTGACCTGGTCTTGTTTCAACCAAGATTCCTTGCCTCCAATTCCTTTCCAACGGCTAGTTATCTCTTCTCCTTTGCGTTTGCTCACCCTTGTGTCTAGCCTTCCCACACACGCTATCTTCTCGTTCTCTTCAACACTCCCCCTCAAGGCTGGCTGGTAGGGATCTATTAAGCCAACCTTGGACTGTATATAGTTGCTGACTAGCGATGTGGTTGCCTTGGTGAAGATATCTGCCACTTGTTCTTCACTCTTGATGAATCTTGGAATCACAACTCCTCCTTGAATTTTTTCTCGAACAAAATGGCAGTCTATCTCGATGTGTTTTGTTCGCTCATGAAAAACTGGATTAGAAGCTATGTGTATGGCTGCTTGGTTATCACAATAGAGAGTTGTTGGTTTACTCTCATGTATTCCCAGATCTCCAAGCAAAGCTTTCAACCAGATCAGCTCTTTTGTTACTTCTTTCATTGCCCGGTACTCAGCCTCTGCACTTGATAAGGCTGTTACCTTTTGTTTCTTACTTCTCCAAGTCACTAGATTACCTCCAATGAATGTACAATATCCAGTAGTGGACTTTTTATCCATTTTATCACCTCCCCAGTCTGCATCACAGTAGCCTACCAGCTCAGTGTTTCCACAACACTTAAGCCACACTCCCTTCCCGGGACTCCCTTTGAGATACCTCAGTATTCTTTCTACCATATTCCAATGATGCACTCTCGGAGCTTGCATATGTTGACTCACGCGATTCACTGCAAAACTAATGTCCGGACGGGTGATAGTCAAGTAGATTAATTTTCCCACTAGTCTTTGGTATTGTTTCACATCACCCCATAGCTCCCCCTCAGGTACATCTTGGTACCCGTCTTCAATAGGAGTCTTGGCTGGCCTACTTCCAAGCTTTCCAGTCTCGGTTAAGAGATCTAGAGCATACTTCCTTTGAGAGATAAACATCCCTTCCTCCGATCTCTTCATTTCAATCCCAAGGAAATATTTCAGCTCCCCTAAATCCTTTATGTCAAATGATTTTTTCAAGAGTTCCTTGGTCCTTAGAATGCCCTCTTCATCATCACCAGTGATTATAATGTCATCAACATAAATCAAAATCACTACGATCCCTTTCTCTCCTCGTTTGGTGAATAGAGAGTGATCAGCTTCTGATTTTGTAAACTTCTCCTCTTCAAGGCAGCCACTTAATCTTTGGTACCAAGCTCTTGGGGACTGCTTGAGACCATAAATTGCCTTTCTTAGTTTACACACTTGGCCTTGCTTCTGGTCATATCCTTGAGGAGCTGCCATGTAAACTTCTTCTTCTAAGTCTCCTTGCAAGAATGCATTTTTTACGTCCATTTGCCACAGCCCCCATGAGAGATTTATGGCAATTGACAAGAGAACTCGGACTGAGTGAAGTTTGGCAACCGGTGCAAATGTCTCGGTGTAGTCTTCCCCGTAGACTTGTGTATACCCCTTAGCCACCAGCCGGGCTTTGTACCTCTCTATCTCTCCTGTGCTCTTGTACTTAATAGTATAGACCCATCTACAGCCCACGGTTTTCTTTCCCTTAGGCAACTCCATCATGCTCCAAGTATTATTTCTGATCATTGAGGCAATTTCTTCTTCCATTGCCTCAACCCACACTTTGCTTTTACAAGCTTCTTCATAGGTTGTTGGTACTTGCTCATCAATTGCACTGAAAAATGCTTGATCCTTATCCGGTAAATGAATTGTAGAATAATAGGCTTCAATGGGATACCTTATGGTTGTAACAGCTAGATTTTCTTCTTGTGAGTTGTGTTGCTTAGTAGATGAGGGAGAGATGCTGTCGCCTATAGGATCAGGGTCAAAGCCTGCCGTACGCCCAGAACATCCCCCACTCACACTAAACAACGCCTCAGTCCTTGTGTTGTCTTGTTGAACCATAGATAGACCATTGAAGTAAACCCTTGTATTTTTCCAATTTTCCGGATCAAATTTTCTCCTCTGACTCCTTCTTAAGATAGGTTCTGGTGCTTGGGTTTCTTCACCCTCCTCATGCATCAGATCTTCCTCAGGGTCTATGGTTAAGTCTTCTCCTTCTGGTTGGTTGTTAGTACCATTTGATTCTCCGAGTGTTGAATCACTTTCCTCGGAGCTTTGAGACTCGTTTCTGCCTTCTTCTACTTCATCTTCCCTCCTATTAGAAGAAGTTTCCAAGTCATCTGTGCCTCCTCTTTGTTCATCTTCACTCACTAAAATGCTCCTTAGTACTTGTGCCCTATCCAGACTTGAGCTAACAATATCCTCAAGGTCTTTCCAACTCTCACTTTGAAAATATCCATTCTCCTCTTCAAATTGGACTTCTCTTGACACATGAATCCTGTTAGTTTCTGGATTATAACACTTATACCCCTTTTGGGTACTTGAGTATCCCACAAAGACACATCTCATACTTTTAGGCTCCAGCTTGCTTCTTTGTGACTCAGGGATAAGCACATAACACTTACTTCCAAATACTCGAAGATGATTGATGTTAGGCTGTACTCCATTAAGCACCTCATATGGGGAGTTGTTGTCTAGGTTTGGTGTTGGTAACCGGTTTATGACATAACAAGCTGTCATTATGGCATCTCCCCAAAAGGTTTTTGGAACTTTCCGATCAAACAGCATGCTTCTAGCTACCTCCAACAAATGCCTATTCTTCCTTTCCGATACTCCGTTTTGCTGAGGAGTATAAGCACATGAGGTTTGGTGCACTATTCCATTTTCTTCCACAAAATTCTTGAACTGATTACTCAGGTATTCTCCCCCATTATCACTTCTTAGAATTTTGATCTTGGTTTCAAATTGTATTTCGACATACTTGTAGAATTTGACAAAGGATTCAAATACTTGGCTTTTGGAGCTCAGGAGTGTCACCCACGTATACTTGGACTTTTCATCAATAAAAGAGACAAAATACTTATATTGATCTTTGGAGATACATGGAGCTGTCCATACATCAGAGTGAATCAGCTCAAAGCACTTAGCATACTTAGTTGTGGAATCCGGAAAACTACTCCTACATTGCTTGCCTAACACACAAGCTTCACATCCTTTATTGTCTTCGGTGATATTGGGCAAGATCATGCTGAGCACCTTGTTGCTTGGGTGACCTAGCCGTGAGTGCCATAAAGATCTTGAACCAACTTCACTCAGACCACAAGACTTCACTACATCTTGCTCCTCTTTATTCAAAACATACAGCCCACCTTTAACTCCTCCTTCTCCAATCACTTCCTTAGTATTATTGTCCTGAAACTGAACTTCATTAGATCCAAAAATAACTTTACAATTCAGGTCTTGAGTAGCCTTGTGAACCGACAACAGATTGGTGGTGAATTCGGGAACAAACAAAGCCTTAGTGTTTTTTCTAAACAATTCCAAATCACCAATTCCTTCTATGGGGACTTCTTTACCATTAGCTATCCTAACAGTTCCACCATGAGGTTTTATATTTGCTAATAAACCTTCATCTCTAATCATGTGGTGACTTGCACCTGAGTCTACAATAACCTTTTTACCCAGTTTAAGCTATGTAGCTCTTACCAGAATCAGCTAGTTTGGAGATGCTTTTGATGAGGGCTTCCAGGTCCGATTTCCTCACTAAGCCATCATCTCCTACACTTGCACTTCCAGCAAAAATCCTTGTTCCCTGCCCAACTCCTTGGTTACTTCCTCTCAGCCTTGCTGGCTTCAAATGTGGGTGAAGGGTCCAGCACTTTTCTTTTGTGTGCCCTCTCATCTTGCAATGTTCACATTCCAAGTTCCTCCTTTCACCATAGCTTTGGTTTCTTTGCGCCACATGCGCTATCTCACTTGTTGGCTTGAATAAGCATCTAGCTCCCTCTTCTTTTTGAATCTGTTGACATACTTCATTTAGAGTTGGAAGTTTGTCAAACCTCAAAATATGCTGAATGAGGCTCTTGTATGAATCATTGAGCGTGAGTAATAATCCAAATACTTGGTCTTGCTCTCTCCTCTCATTCAGCTCTTTGGGATCATTTGTTGCCGGCCTAAGCATCTCCAGCTCTGCCCACTGTAGATTTTAGAGGATATGAAGATGATTTTAAGGGAGGAAGATTAGAAGATAGGAGTGATGAAGATGATGAATAGAAGTTTATAATTTCGTGTGTAATGTTTCCTTACAATCCCATACACATATATGCACGATTTACATGAATTATTGAGTGAAAAATATCTCACCAACACCTCTACACAAGTATAGGCGAGCCATGCTTCTCCCAACTGCTCCCACCTACTCCTCTTTGCAACTTGCTCCACTTGTGCTGAGTGAGAAAAAACTGGTCTGCTTCTAACCAATTCAGTTCCTTCTCCACTCCTTGTTTGGTCTCTTTTCAGTTGATCTTAGCTACTCATTGGTGCTTTATTTCATGTGCAATGCATGGTATACCTTCTCCTTTTACTCCTGAGCTTTCACCATATTCCAACACACTTGCTATACATGCTAACTCTTTCCCTTTGATATTGTCCCCTCTCCTTTCACGTGCACAGACCTTCACATCCATATTCTCAACACTCCCCCTCAAGATAGGCTGGTAGGGGTTCTTTAAGCCGATCTTGCCATGGATGTATTCACATATGCGTGAAGAAGTAGGTTTGGTAAATATATCCGCCATTTGTTCTCTACTCTTCACAAACTTGGGAACCACAACTCCCTCCTGAATTTTGTCTCGGATGAAATGACAATCCACCTCAATGTGTTTTGTCTTTTCATGAAACACCGGGTTTGAAGCTATGTGTATTGCCGCTTGGTTATCACAATACAAAGTCATTGGTTTGTCTTCTTGAACTCCCAAGTCATGTAGAAGCGCCTTCAGCCATATCATTTCTTTTGTGGCTTCTCTCATTGCTCTATACTCAGCTTCAGCACTAGATAGAGAGATTACCTTTTGTTTTTTGCTTCTCCAAGTGACAAGATTCCCGCCTACGAATGTACAATAACCGGTCGTAGACTTCCTATCTTGTCTATCCCCAGCCCAATCCGCATCACAAAACGCTTCTACATCTGCTCTTCCATGACACTCTAGCCAAATACCTCTTCCTGGGTTCCCTTTTAGATATCTCAAGATCCTTTCAATCATTCCCCAATGGTGTGTTGTTGGCGCTTGCATGTGTTGACTTACTTTATTCACCGCAAAACAAATATCTGGCCTTGTTATGGTCAAATAGATTAGTTTACCAACTAACCTTTGGTACTGCTTGATGTCAGACCATATCTCCACGTTGCTCTCTTCTTGGTAACCTTCTTCAATAGGAGTCTTAGCCGGTTTACACCCAAGCTTCCCAGTTTCTTTTAGTAAGTCAATCACATACTTCCTTTGCGATATAAACATTCCCTTTTCCTCTCTGCTCATCTCAATTCCTAGGAAGTATTTGAGCTCTCCTAGGTCTTTTATATCAAACGTAGAGTTTAGATCTTCCTTAGTCTGTTTCATCTCCTCACAATCACTTCCCGTAACAATAATGTCATCCACGTAGATAAGCACCACAACTATCCCATTTTTGCTCCTTTTGGTAAAGAGAGAGTGATCCGCTTCAGATTTTACAAACCCTTTCTCCAACAGGCACCGGCTTAACCGTTGGTACCAAGCTCTAGGAGATTGTTTCAAGCCATATATAGCCTTCTTTAATCTACACACTTGATCTGAACTTGCTCCATAACCTTGTGGAAGTTCCATAAACACTTCTTCTTCTAAATCCCCTTGTAAGAAAGCGTTTCTCACATCCATTTGCCACAAATTCCATGACAGATTAATGGCAATGGATAGTAGAACCCTCACCGAGTGCAACTTCGCTACTGGAGCAAAAGTTTCAGTATAATCTTCACCATATACTTGTGTATATCCTTTTGCCACTAGTCTAGCTTTATACCTCTCAATTTCACCATTGCTCTTGTATTTGATAGTATACACCCATCTACATCCCACAAGTTTCTTCCCGCTGGGCAATTTTGTCAAGTCCCAAGTATTATTTCTCAACATAGATGCAATCTCTTCCCTCATGGCATCAACCCATAACTTGTCCATGCTTGCTTCCTCATAAGAATTAGGTACTTTTCTATCAATAGTGCTCAGAAATGCCTGATGATCAGCTGGAGTATTAGAAACCGAGTAGTATTCTTCAATAGGATATCTTATGGCTATCTTCTCTTCTTGTGCGGTGTTATGCTTAAGGGACAAGAAGGAGACGCTGTCGCCTATAGGCTCAGGATCTAAGCCTGCCGTACGCCCAGTACATCCCTCTCTTGTCCCAAGCACAACATCAGTTCCCATGTGATCTTGATAAGCCATAGCCATCCCATTGTAATACACTCTAGTATTTTTCCAATTTTCAGGTCCGTGTCTTATCCTTTGGCTTCTTCTTAACTGAGGAGCTTGCACTTCTTCCACTTCTTCAGATTCTATCTCCCCCTCACCTCTTGTACTCTCCTCTTCTTCTACCAGTTCTGAGTCTAATGGTAAAGTATCCGGAACTATCGGAAGCTGCTCACTTTCTTCTACTTCTTCTTCACCCCTCTGCTCCTTATCATCACTCTCCCGGCCATCTATGCTTTCCCAAATGCTTCTTAGAACTTGATCTCTTTCTGCATTTGAGTCCATAATCTCATCTAAGTCTTCCCATTTCTTTTTTTCGAAGTAACCATACTCTTCCTCAAATTGCACCTCCCTTGACACATACATTCTATTAGTCTCTGGGTTAAGACATTTGTATCCTTTTTGAGTACTTGAGTATCCCACAAACACACACTTAATACTCTTTGGCTCTAACTTATTTCTTTGTGCCTCTAGAACAAGGACATAGCATCTACACCCAAAGACTCTCAAGTGACTGATACTCGGCTTCACACCATTCAAAACTTCAAATGGTGACTTGTAACTCAAGCTTTCAGTGGGTATGCGGTTGATTAAGTAAGCTGCCGCCATCACTGCATCTCCCCACAGATTCTTAGGAACTCCCCTATCAAACATCATGCTCCTAGCCACTTCTAACAAATGTCTATTCTTCCTCTCTGCTATCCCATTTTGTTGAGGTGTATAGGCGCAAGTTGTCTGATGTACTATCCCTTTCTCATTCACAAACTCCCTAAACTGTATGCTCATGTATTCTCCACCATTATCACTTCTTAGTATCTTAATCTTGGTATCATACTGATTGAGCACATAGTTATAGAAGTTCTGAAATGATTCAAGCACTTGATCCTTAGAGCGCATCAATGTTACCCATGTATACTTTGATTTTTGATCGATGAAGGAAACAAAGTACTTATATTGATCTCTTGAAGTACACGGAGCAGACCATACATCAGAGTGTATTAACTCAAAAGACTTCTTATACATAGTAGTAGATTCTGGAAACACTTTCCTACAATGCTTCCCCAAAATACATGCTTCACACGCCTCCTTGGGTACTGAATGGTTGGGCAAGACCATGCTGAGCACCTTGTGACTTGGGTGACCAAGGCGAGAATGCCATAAAGGGCTTGATCCAACCGAACTGACCGCAAGTGCTTTCAACTCTTTATCCTTTTTATTCAATATGTACAGACCATCTTTCACACCCCCTGATCCGATCGCATCTTTGGTTTCATTATCTTGAAACTCAACACCATTAACTCCAAAAACAACTTTACAATTCAAGTCCTTAGTTGCCTTATGAACCGATAGCAAATTCGAAGTAAATTCTGGGATATATAGGGCTTTAGTTCTCTTCCCAAACACCTCTAAGTCCCCAACCCCCTCTATTGGAACTTCTTTCCCGTTTGCTATCCTAACACTCCCCTTATGCGGTTCTACATTCTCCAGCAACTTAGCATCACAAATCATATTATGACTTGCTCCAGAATCTATTATCACGTTTCTCTTAGCCTTAGAGGTAAAGAAACCCTTACCAGATTCCGCTAGCTTTGAGATACTCTTGATGAGGCCCTCCAAATCGCTCTTCCTCACCAATTGGTCTCCTTCCATGCTAGTTACACCCGCAAAGTTCCTAGAGCCTTGACTACTTCCCTGGCCATTTCCTCTTAGCCGGGCTGGTTTCAAGTGCGGGTAAAGTGTCCAGCACTTCTCCTTAGTGTGCCCTTTCATCCTACAATGGCTACACTCAACAGCTCTCCTTTCTCCATGCCCAAAACTTCTTTGCACCACATGCGCCATCTCACTAGCGGGTTTAAACAACACTCTAGCACCTTCCTCTTTCTGAACTTGTTGACACACTTCATTTAATGTTGGAAGCTTGTCAAATCGAAGGATATGCTGAATGAGTCCCTTGTAAGAGTCATCAAGTGTGAGTAAGAGACCAAACACTTGATCTTGCTCTCTCCTCTCATTCAACTCCTTTGGGTCGTTTGTTGTAGGTCTAAGCATTTCCAGCTCTGCCCACAACCCTCTAAACTCCCCAAACAAGTCCTTGAACGCCTTCCCATTCTGCTGAAGGTCATTCAATGCCTTCTTCACCTCAAAGATCCTTGAAATGTTTGAGATGTCTCCATAAACTCCCTTGAGCGTCTCCCACAGCTCCTTGGAGTTCTCACAGTATGAATAGGCCGCCAGAATAGATGGCTCAAGGGAGCTTTGAAGTGCAGCCAAGACTTGAGCATCTTCTTGCTCCCGCTTCCTCTCCATCATACTGCCCTCTTCAGCCCTTCCTTCTTCAGCATTTCCCACCAAGCTATCAACATACTCCCACAGCCCTCTTCCTATTAGGACTGTCTTTGTGGTCCTTGACCACAAAATATAGTTATTCCCCTTGAGAATAACTGGTAGAACCATATTCTTGGAGCTTTCCATGACTTGAAATTTTTGGTGAATAGTACACACGAAACAGAAAAAAAACAGAGTGATTTGAAATGTTTGAGAGATATGAATGAGTTTAAGATCTTGTTTAGGACCTTAAGTGCTCTGATACCATGTAGATTTTAGAGGATATGAAGATGATTTTAAGGGAGGAAGATTAGAAGATAGGAGTGATGAAGATGATGAATAGAAGTTTATAATTTCGTGTGTAATGTTTCCTTACAATCCCATACACATATATGCACGATTTACATGAATTATTGAGTGAAAAATATCTCACCAACACCTCTACACAAGTATAGGCGAGCC
Source organism: Cardamine chenopodiifolia (assembly GCA_963922655.1). Lineage (NCBI taxonomy): Eukaryota > Viridiplantae > Streptophyta > Magnoliopsida > Brassicales > Brassicaceae > Cardamine > Cardamine chenopodiifolia. The sequence goes on along the minus strand of OZ000476.1, from coordinate 7,293,280 downwards.
ATGCTTCTCCCAACTGCTCCCACCTACTCCTCTTTGCAACTTGCTCCACTTGTGCTGAGTGAGAAAAAACTGGTCTGCTTCTAACCAATTCAGTTCCTTCTCCACTTCTTGTTTGGTCTCTTTTCAGTTGATCTTAGCTACTCATTGGTGCTTTATTTCATGTGCAATGCATGGTATACCTTCTCCTTTTACTCCTGAGCTTTCACCATATTCCAACACACTTGCTATACATGCTAACTCTTTCCCTTTGATATTGTCCCCTCTCCTTTCACGTGCACAGACCTTCACATCCATATTCTCAACACCCACAGCCCTCTAAACGTTCCAAACAGATCCTTGAATGCCTTCCCCTCTTGCTGAAGATCATTCAGGGCTTTCTTGACTTCAAAAATCCTTGAGATATTTGACATATCTCCATACACTCCTTTAAGTGTTTCCCACAGCTCCTTGGCTGTCTCACAATAGGAGTAACCAGCCAATATTGAAGGCTCAAGAGAGCTCTGAAGTGCTGCAAGGACTTGTTGGTCCTCTTGCTCGCATTTTCTCTCCTTTGTACCGCCATCACCAGCTTCACTTCCTTCAACAGCTCCTTCCAAGATTTCCACATATCCCCACAGCCCTCTACTTCTCAAGGCTGTCTTCATGGTCCTTGACCACAAGAGGTAGTTGTTTCCCTTGAAGACAACTGGTAGTATCATCTGCTTTTGCATCTCCATAGTTTTTACCAAAGAAATGTCTGGTAAATAAAACTGAAAGACAGAAGAGATTTTATGAACGAAAACAGTGAATTTCAAAGGGATTAGAAGGAACTAGATGATAAAAAACGAGTTTAAGAACTTGTTTTAGATCTTAAATGCTCTGATACCATGTAGAATTTAGAGAGTATAATCAATAATTAAGAGAAATTAGAGAAGGATCAGATAAGTGAGAGAGAAAAGAAGAAGAGTTGTTTGATTTTAATCTCTTGATTTTATTTCTTCTAAGTGTTTTTCATGATATAGGCGAGCTGAATGAAAGAGAAATACAACCAATACAATGAAATATCCACAAGGTAAATTACTAAGCTCCACTTAGCCCAAAATGGCAAAACAGACTTTGGGGAGACTTCCAAGTTTGCTCCTTTAGGCTGAGCATTAGGGGCTGGCAATTATTCACTGGTTCTTAGCATGGTTTCTCTCCAGCCTTTGACTTTCTGACCTGGTCTTGTTTCAACCAAGATTCCTTGCCTCCAATTCCTTTCCAACGGCTAGTTATCTCTTCTCCTTTGCGTTTGCTCACCCTTGTGTCTAGCCTTCCCACACACGCTATCTTCTCGTTCTCTTCAACAAAATCAACATGGTATCAGAGCATGTTTAGAGATCCTTGAAAATCTTCTAAACTGTTTCTTTCTCATCTAAAAATCTCACTCTCAGATTTTCTTTCCCTTATTTCTCTTCATATTCTCAAGCTGCTTGTTGGAAAAAGCCTATGGAGATGCAGAAACAAGTGGTACTGCCAGTTGTCTTCAAAGGGAGCAACTACTTGTTGTGGTCAAGGACTACAAGAACTGCTCTAAGAAGCAGAGGTCTATGGAGTTATGTGGAAACTCCAGAGGAGGCTTCTGGGGAAGAGGTAGCTGGAGAATGAGCAGTGGGTGATGGCATTGTGAAGGGGCAGAAGTGGGAGCAAGAAGACCAACAAGTTCTTGCGGTGCTCCAGAGCTCTCTAGAGCCATCAATACTCGCTGCTTACTCCTACTGTGAGACAGCCAAGGAGCTGTGGGACACACTCAAAGGAGTGTATGGAGACATCTCAAACATTTCTAGGATTTTTGAGGTGAAGAAAGCGTTGAATGACCTTCAGCAGGATGGAAAGGCATTCAAGGATCTATTTGGGGTATTTAGAGGATTATGGGCTGAGCTTGAGATGCTCAGGCCAGCAACAAATGACCCCAAGGAATTGAATGAGAGGAGGGAACAGGACCAGGTGTTTGGGCTACTACTCACGTTAAATGAGTCCTACAAGAGCCTCATTCAACACATCCTTCGCTTTGACAAGTTTCCAACGCTGAATGAAGTCTGTCAACAGATCCAAAAGGAGGAAGGGTCTAGGGGCTTGTTCAAAGCATCAAGCGAAATGGCACATGCTGCACATAGGAGCCAACTCTATGGAGAAAGAAGGAGTCTGGAATGTGAGCATTGCAAGATGAAAGGACATACTAAGCAAAAATGCTGGACCTTGCACCCACATTTAAAGCCAGCTAGGCTAAGGGGAAATGGCCAAGGAAGTAGTCAAGGACCAAGGAACTTTGCTGGAGTAGCAAACATGGAAAATGACAACTTGGTGAGGAAAAGCGATCTGGAAGCTCTCATCAAGAGTATTGCTAAGCTAGCTGAGTCTGGTAAGGTTTTCTTTACCTCTAAAGCTAGGGAGAAGGTGATAATAGATTCTGGAGCAAGTCATAATATGATTTGTAATGCCAAGCTGTTAACAAATATTAAGCCTTGTGAAGGAAATGTTAAAGTTGCAAATGGAAAAGAGGTTCAAATAGAAGGAATTGGAGACCTAAAAGTGTTTAGGAAAAATACTAAGGCCTTGTACATTCCAGAATTCACATCTAATTTACTCTCGGTTCATAAAGCAACTAAGGATCTAGATTGCAAAGTTATTTTTGGATCTAATGATGTTGAGTTTCAGGATAATGAGACTAAGGAAGTAATCGGAGCAGGGAATGTGGAAGGTGGTTTGTATTTGCTAAATAAAGAAGATGGAGTGATGGAGTCGTTTGCGGTTAGGCTGGTTGGTTCAAGCCCTTTATGGCACTCACGCCTTGGTCATCCAAGTCACAAGGTGCTCAGCATGGTCCTGCCCAACCTCACCTTACCTAATAAGGAGTGTGAAGCGTGTGTCTTAGGGAAACATTGTAGGAAAGTGTTTCCGGAATCTACTACTGTGTATGAGAAGTGTTTTGAGTTGATACATTCTGATGTGTGGTCAGCCCCCTGTACTTCAAAAGATCAATATAAGTATTTCGTGTCTTTCATTGATCAAAGGTCAAAGTACACTTGGGTAACTCTAATGAGCTCTAAGGATCAAGTATTTGAATCATTTCAAAAATTCTACAATTATGCACTGAATCAGTTTGGTACAAAGATCAAGATCCTTAGGAGTGATAATGGTGGAGAGTATATGAGTAATAGATTGAAGAAGTTGCTGGATGACAATGGGATAATTCACCAGACTTCTTGTGCATACACACCTCAGCAGAATGGAGTTTCCGAGAGAAAGAATAGACATTTGCTGGAGGTGGCTAGAAGTATGATGTTTGATAGAGGCGTGCCTAAGAGATTTTGGGGAGATGCTGTGATGGCGGCATGCTATGTGATTAATCGTTTACCCACAGAAAGTCTGAGCCACAAGTCTCCATTTGAAATTTTGAATGGAGTAAAGCCAAGCATTAATCACCTAAGAGTTTTCGGGTGTAAATGCTATGTCTTTACCCCTGATGCACTAAGGAGTAAACTTGAGCCAAAAAGCATCAAATGTATTTTCGTGGGATACTCAAGCACTCAGAAGGGATACAAGTGTTTCCATCCAGAAACTAATAGGATATATGTGTCAAGAGAGGTGCGTTTTGATGAGAATTGTGGGTATTTTGAAGAAAAAAAATGGGAGGATTTAAATGACATTGTGAGCTCGGGCATAGACAGAGAGCAAGTGCTAAGAAGCATCATGGCAGATGTCAGTGGTTCGAATGGAGGTAATGATGAGCAAGGGATATCTCAGAATGAGCAAGGATTTGAAGAGGAAGAAGAAGACAATGAGCAACTCTCATCGGATACAAGCTCACTACCAAGGGATTCCAAACTGGTTGAAGAATCAGAACTTGCAAGTGGTGAGGGGGAGTCTGAACATGAAGAAGTTGAGGTAACTCAAGAACCCCCTCTAAGAAGAAGCCAACGGATAAGGCATGGCCCGGAAAATTGGAAAAACACTAGGGTGTATTACAATGGATTAGCTACGGTTCAACAACAGCATATAGGATCTGAGGTGAAGTCTACCGTAGGTGAGGGATGTTCTGGGCGTACGGCAGACTTTGATTCTGAACCTATAGGCGACAGCATCCCTCCCTTACCAAGTAGATCATGTACTTCAAAGAGAAGAGAATTAACCGTAAGTGACATAAAATATCCTATTGAAGCATATAGTTCAGTGTTCTATTTAGGTGCTGAGCAGCAAGCTTACCTCACCAAGATTGATGAACATCAAGTCCCAGCATCATATGAGGAAGCATGTAGAGATGAGAGATGGGTTAAAGCCATGGAAGAAGAGATCAGTTCTATGGTGAGAAACAATACATGGAATTTGACAGAGCTGCCAAGAGGAAAGAAGCTAGTGGGATGTAGATGGGTTTATACTATCAAGTATAAAAGCAATGGTGAAGTCGAGAGATACAAAGCAAGACTAGTGGCAAAGGGGTACACACAAGTCTATGGAGAAGATTATACAGAAACATTTGCTCCGGTGGCAAAATTGCATTCGGTAAGGGTTCTCCTATCCATTGCGGTTAACTTGTCATGGGAGTTATGGCAAATGGATGTAAAAAATGCCTTTTTACAAGGAGACCTAGAAGAGGAAGTCTTTATGGCTCTTCCACAAGGATATGGTACAGGTACAAATCAGGTCTGTGAATTGAGGAAAGCTATTTATGGTTTGAAACAATCTCCGAGGGCCTGGTACCAAAGATTGAGCAGATGCTTGCTGGAGAAGGAATTTGTGAAGTCAGAAGCTGATCATACTCTATTCACCAAGAGGAGTAAAGAGGGGCTAGTGGCGGTTCTTATCTATGTAGATGATATCATAATCACCGGAAATGACGTTGAAGGAGTTAAAAGGACCAAGGAAATTCCGAGCTCCACGTTTGATATAAAAGATCTAGGAGAGCTGAGGTATTTCTTGGGCATTGAGATGATCAGAGAGCCAAATGGGATGTTTATATCACAAAGGAAGTATGTGATTGACTTACTAAAGGAAACTGGCAAGTTAGGGTCGAAGCCAGCAAAAACGCCCATTGAAGAAAGCTATCAAGATGTGAGTAAGGAGGAAATGTGGCCTGATGTCAAGCAATATCAAAGGTTAGTTGGAAAACTAATCTACTTAACTATAACTCGGCCAGATATATGCTTTGCCGTGAATAGGGTGAGCCAGCACATGCAAGCTCCGAAAGTACACCATTGGGGCATGGTGGAGAGAATACTTAGGTATCTCAAGGGGAACCCTGGAAAGGGAATATGGTTGAGTCGCAATGAAAATACCGAAGTGGAAGCCTACTGTGATTCAGACTATGCTGGAGACAAACAAGATAGAAAATCTACAACTGGGTATTGCACATTTGTAGGAGGAAATCTTGTCACTTGGAGGAGTAAAAAACAGAAGGTAATTGCATTGTCAAGTGCTGAGGCTGAGTATAGAGCAATGAAGGAAGTCACAAAGGAGATGATATGGCTGAAGGCTCTTCTCAAGGATATGGGTATTCAAGAAACCAAACCAATGAGCCTTTATTGCGATAACCAAGCCGCAATACACATAGCTTCAAATCCAGTGTTTCATGAGAGAACAAAACACATTGAAGTGGATTGTCACTTCATCCGGGGCAAGATTCAAGATGGGCTAATAATCCCTAAGTTTGTGAAGAGTGGAGACCAGATGGCAGACATCTTCACAAAGGCTACTTCCCTAAGTATATGTGAGTACATCCATGACAAGATACGCTTAAAGGATCCCTACCAGCCTATCTTGAGGGGGAGTGTTGAGAATATGGATGAGAAGGCATACATGAGAAGTAGCAATGCGAGTTCACATAATAACAAAGGGAAGGAGCTGGAGTGCATAACAAGTATCTGGGAACTTGGCGAATGCTCTAAGACTAAGGGAGAAGTGCTGTGTGCAACAAGTAAGGAGAAGAGTGGAGTTGATGATTTAATGAGTGGCAAAACTAGACATTGGGATGTAACTAGAAGGAAGGATTCTCGGTTGAATCCTAAGCAGATCAGAGGGTTGAAAACCCAAGAAGCAAATGAGGAGCCATTGGGTAAAGGCGAGCTCCATACTCCTTCCCCAAAGAAGAAAGACGCTCAGGCCTTGATTCTAGCATGTTTAACCATTTTAGGAAGTCAAGGGTGTTAGCCTTTTATCCATTGTAAATTTATGTGTCTTGTTTTTTTTAAATCCTTTCTCTTACATGTATACATATGAAAACCGAGCTCTAGAGTGATAATAACAAGAAATAATTTTCCAGAAATCTCTTTCAACCTTCTTCAATCTCATCAGCTCTTGATAATCTCTGATTCTTGTTTATTCTCCTTAAAATCAACATGGACGAACCCGAGGACTAAATTGAGGAAGAGAAGAACTACGAAGCTCCTACCATAGCACTGAGGCTTATGAAGAGGAACATCACAAGCGTCTACAAGACAAGATTCAATGCATACATACAAGGAGCTCGAAGATGCGAGGAGAGCACCTGTGGGCACCCGAGAGATACCGATAGACCTTAGCCAGAGAACAGTGAGACTAGAAAACTCTTGGGAGCGTCCTTTTTTTGGAAGGCATGAGTTTAGTATCTTCACTATTTCGTTGAAGTGAAGACACCCTTAAGCCGTCAAGGTATTGTACTCTTTTTCTCCACCTCGGGATTTTTCCACATGGTTTACCGAGGGGGTTTTTAATGAGGCAAGATCTCTTGATGCATCACATTCTTTACCATTGTTTATCTTTCTTGGAAATCCCTATGACGAAATAAGGTAAACAAGGGATGTGATCCTATCTACCAAGATGACATTTATCTAATTAAAGTCTTCTTCTCTTTTCCTAAAAACGGTTTAAGTATGTTTTGGTATTATAAGAGGCCCAAATTAGGTGAATGTTAGATTATTTAGACCAAGTTGTAATTCGTATAAGACCAGACCTTGAGGATATGTGAAAAAGCCTCTAAAAACTCGTGTAATGGATTAAACCGCTTTTACACAAAAACTTGAGAAACTTTTTCTCCTTTTTTCTTGAGAGATTCAAGGTTATTCTTCACTCCTCGATTCCTAGCTCAGAGTGGGGTGCGTTGTATCAAGAGATTGTCACTCCTCTTGTGGTTCACGCTTCAACCCACCTTCTATCAATCCCATAGTTAATCCTAGGTCGAGTATCTCCTCGGGTTTAAACCACCTCTTCCGCTTAGTTCCATCCTTTTTACCGAGTAGTTAGATCGGGCATTTCTCTTCTTCTCAGTCCTATTCATACAGTCTATTCCCTAAGAGGAGCTTGATATCTTAGCAACCGGTGCCACATCATGTTTTGAATGGGGTTTTCCATTCACCACCCTCCTTCATACTTACTTGATGGTACCCGCTCTTTAGATCAATCTTGGAGATGAGTGTTGATGAGGCCCCGGCACTAGCTCAAGCATCACTCTGAGAAGAACACGTGGAGGAACCCGGGGACTAACTTGAGGAAGAGAAGAACTACGAAGCTCCTACCATAGCACTGAGGATTATGAAGAGGAACTTCACAAGCGTCTACAGGACAAGATTCAATGCATACATACAAGGCGCTCTAAGATGCGAGGAAAGCACCTGAGGGCACCCGAGGGATACCGATAGACCTTACCGCGAGAACAGTGAGACTAGAAAACTCTTGGGAGCGTCCTTTTTTTGGAAGGCATGAGTTTAGTATCTTCACTGTTTCGTTGAAGTGAAGACACCCTTAAGCCGTCAAGGTATTGTACTCTTTTTCTCCACCTCGGGATTTTTCCACATGGTTTACCGAGGGGGTTTTTAATGAGGCAAGATCTCTTGATGCATCACATTCTTTACCATTGTTTATCTTTCTTGGAAATCCCTATGACGAAATAAGGTAAACAAGGGATGTGATCCTATCTACCAAGATGACATTTATCTAATTAAAGTCTTCTTCTCTTTTCCTAAAAACGGTTTAAGTATGTTTTGGTATTATAAGAGGCCCAAATTAGGTGAATGTTAGAATATTTGGACAAAGTTGTAATTCGTATAAGACCAGACCTAGAGGATATGTGAAAAAGCCTCTAAAAACTCTTGTAATGGATTAAACCGCTTTTACACAAAAACTTGAGAAACTTTTTCTCCTTTTTTCTTGAGAGATTCAAGGTTATTCTTCACTCCTCGATTCCTAGCTCAAAGTGGGGTGCATTGTATCAAGAGATTGTCACTCCTCTTGTGGTTCACGCTTCAACCCACCTTCTATCAATCCCATAGTTAATCCTAGGTCGAGTATCTCCTCGGGTTTAAACCACCTCTTCCGCTTAGTTCCATCCTTTTTACCGAGTAGTTAGATCGGGCATTTCTCTTCTTATCAGTCCTATTCATACAGTCTATTCCCTAAGAGGAGCTTGATATCTTAGCAACCGGTGCCACATCATGTTTTGAATGGGGTTTTCCATTCACCACCCTCCTTCATACTTACTTGATGGTACCCGCTCTTTAGATCAATCTTGGAGATGAGTGTTGATGAGGCCCCGGCACTAGCTCAAGCATCACTCTGAGAAGAACACGTGGAGGAACCCGGGGACTAACTTGAGGAAGAGAAAAACTACGAAGCTCCTACCATAGCACTGAGGATTATGAAGAGGAACTTCACAAGCGTCTACAGGACAAGATTCAATGCATACATACAAGGCGCTCTAAGATGCGAGGAAAGCACCTGAGGGCACCCGAGGGATACCGATAGACCTTAGCGCGAGAACAGTGAGACTAGAAAACTCTTGGGAGCGTCCTTTTTTTGGAAGGCATGAGTTTAGTATCTTCACTATTTCGTTGAAGTGAAGACACCCTTAAGCCGTCAAGGTATTGTACTCTTTTTCTCCACCTCGGGATTTTTCCACATGGTTTACCGAGGGGGTTTTTAATGAGGCAAGATCTCTTGATGCATCACATTCTTTACCATTGTTTATCTTTCTTGGAAATCCCTATGACGAAATAAGGTAAACAAGGGATGTGATCCTATCTACCAAGATGACATTTATCTAATTAAAGTCTTCTTCTCTTTTCCTAAAAACGGTTTAAGTATGTTTTGGTATTATAAGAGGCCCAAATTAGGTGAATGTTAGAATATTTGGACCAAGTTGTAATTCGTATAAGACCAGACCTAGAGGATATGTGAAAAAGCCTCTAAAAACTCTTGTAATGGATTAAACCGCTTTTACACAAAAACTTGAGAAACTTTTTCTCCTTTTTTCTTGAGAGATTCAAGGTTATTCTTCACTCCTCGATTCCTAGCTCAGAGTGGGGTGCGTTGTATCAAGAGATTGTCACTCCTCTTGTGGTTCACGCTTCAACCCACCTTCTATCAATCCCATAGTTAATCCTAGGTCGAGTATCTCCTCGGGTTTAAACCACCTCTTCCACTTAGTTCCATCCTTTTTACCGAGTAGTTAGATCAGGCATTTCTCTTCTTCTCCGTCCTATTCATACAGTCTATTCCATAAGAGGAGCTTGATATCTTAGCAACCGGTGCCACATCATGTTTTGAATGGGGTTTTCCATTCACCACCCTCCTTCATACTTACTTGATGGTACCCGCTCTTTAGATCAATCTTGGAGAAGAGTGTTGATGAGGCCCCGACACTAGCTCAAGCATCACTCTGAGAAGAACACGTGGAGGAACCCGAGGACTAACTTGAGGAAGAGAAGAACTACGAAGCTCCTACCATAGCACTGAGGATTATGAAGAAGAATTTCACAAGCGTCTACAGGACAAGATTCAATGCATACATACAAGGCGCTCTAAGATGCGAGGAAAGCACCTGAGGGCACCCGAGAGATACCGATAGACCTTAGCGCGAGAACAGTGAGACTAGAAAACTCTTGGGAGCGTCCTTTTTTTGGAAGGCATGAGTTTAGTATCTTCACTATTTCGTTGAAGTGAAGACACCCTTAAGCCGTCAAGGTATTGTACTCTTTTTCTCCACCTCGGGATTTTTCCACATGGTTTACCGAGGGAGTTTTTAATGAGGCAAGATCTCTTGATGCATCACATTCTTTACCATTGTTTATCTTTCTTGGAAATCCCTATGACGAAATAAGGTAAACAAGGGATGTGATCCTATCTACCAAGATGACATTTATCTAATTAAAGTCTTCTTCTCTTTTCCTAAAAACGGTTTAAGTATGTTTTGGTATTATAAGAGGCCCAAATTAGGTGAATGTTAGATTATTTAGACCAAGTTGTAATTCGTATAAGACCAGACCTTGAGGATATGTGAAAAAGCCTCTAAAAACTCGTGTAATGGATTAAACCGCTTTTACACAAAAACTTGAGAAACTTTTTCTCCTTTTTTCTTGAGAGATTCAAGGTTATTCTTCACTCCTCGATTCCTAGCTCAAAGTGGGGTGCGTTGTATCAAGAGATTGTCACTCCTCTTGTGGTTCACGCTTCAACCCACCTTCTATCAATTCCATAGTTAATCCTAGGTTGAGTATCTCCTCGGGTTTAAACCACCTCTTCCGCTTAGTTCCATCCTTTGTACCGAGTAGTTAGATCGAGCATTTCTCTTCTTCTCAAGCCTATTCATACAGTCTATTCCCTAAGACGAGCTTGATATCTTAGCAACCGGTGCCACATCATGTTTTTAATGGGGTTTTCCATTCACCACCCTCCTTCATATTTAATTGATGGTACCCGCTCTTTAGATCAATCTTGGATAAGAGTGTTGATGAGGCCCCGGCACTAGCTCAAGCATCACTCTGAGAAGAACACGTGGAGGAACCCGAGGACTAACTTGAGGAAGAGAAGAACTACGAAGCTCCTACCATAGCACTGAGGATTATGAAGAGGAACTTCACAAGCGTCTACAGGACAAGATTCAATGCATACATACAAGGCGCTCTAAGATGCGAGGAAAGCACCAGAGGGCACCCGAGAGATACCGATAGACCTTAGCGCGAGAACAGTGAGCCTAGAAAACTCTTGGGAGCGTCCTTTTTTTGGAAGGCATGAGTTTAGTATCTTCACTATTTCGTTGAAGTGAAGACACTCTTAAGCCGTCAAGGTATTGTACTCTTTTTCTCCACCTCGGGATTTTTCCACATGGTTTACCGAGGGGGTTTTTAATGAGGCAAGATCTCTTGATGCATCACATTTTTTACTATTGTTTATCTTTCTTGGAAATCCCTATGACGAAATAAGGTAAACAAGGGATATGATCCTATCTACCAAGATGAAATTTATCTAATTAAAGTCGTCTTCTCTTTTCCTAAAAACGGTTTAAGTATGTTTTGGTATTATAAAAGGCCCAAATTAGGTGAATGTTAGAATATTTAGACCAAGTTGTAATTCGTATAAGACCAGACCTAGAGGATATGTGAAAAAGCCTCTAAAAACTCTTGTAATGGATTAAACCGCTTTTACACAAAAACTTGAGAAACTTTTTCTCGTTTTTTCTTGAGAGATTCAAGGTTATTCTTCACTCCTCGATTCCTAGCTCAGAGTGGGGTGCGTTGTATCAAGAGATTGTCACTCCTCTTGTGGTTCACGCTTCAACCCACCTTCTATCAATCCTCTTGAGTATCTCCTCGGGTTTAAACCACCTCTTCCGCTTAGTTCCATCCCTATTACCGAGTAGTTGGATCGAGCATTTCTCTTCTTCTCAAGCCTATTCTTACAGTCTATTCCCTAAGACGAGCTTGATATCTTAGCAACCGGTGCCACATCATGTTTTGAATGGGGTTTTCCATTCACAACCCTCCTTCATACTTACATGATGGTACCTGCTCTTTAGATCAATCTTGGAGAAGAGTGTTGATGAGGCCCCGACACTAGCTCCAGCATCACTCTGAGAAGAACATGTGGACGAACCCGAGGACTAAATTGAGGAAGAGAAGAACTACGAAGCTCCTACCATAGCACTGAGGATTATGAAGAGGAACATCACAAGCGTCTACAAGACAAGATTCAATGCATACATACAAGGAGCTCGAAGATGCGAGGAGAGCACCTGAGGGCACCCGAGAGATACCGATAGACCTTAGCGCCATAACAATGAGACTAGAAAACTCTTGGGAGCATCCTTTTTTTGGAAGGCATGAGTTTAGTATCTTCACTATTTCATTGAGGTGAAGACACCCTTAAGCCGTCAAGGTATTGTACTCTTTTTCTCCACCTCGGGATTTTTCCACATAGTTTACCGAAGGGGTTTTTAGTGAGGCAAGATCTCTTGATGCATCACATTCTTTACCATTGTTTATCTTTCTTGGAAATCCCTGTAACGAAATAAGGTAAACAAGGGATGTGATCCTATCTACCAAGATGACATTTATCTAATTAAAGTCGTCTTCCCTTTTCCTAAAAACGGTTTAAGTATGTTTTGGTATTATAAGAGGCCCAAATTAGGTGAATGTTAGAATATTTGGACCAAGTTGTAATTCGTATAAGACCAGACCTAGAGGATATGTGAAAAAGCCTCTAAAAACTCTTGTAATGGATTAAACCGCTTTTAAACAAAAACTTGAGAAACTTTTTCTCCTTTTTTCTTGAGAGATTCAAGGTTATTCTTCACTCCTCGATTCCTAGCTCAAAGTGGGGTGCATTGTATCAAGAGATTGTCACTCCTCTTGTGGTTCACACTTCAACCCACCTTCTATCAATCCCATAGTTAATCCTAGGTCGAGTATCTCCTCGGGTTTAAACCACCTCTTCCGCTTAGTTCCATCCTTTTTACCGAGTAGTTAGATCAGGCATTTCTCTTCTTCTCAGTCCTATTCATACAGTCTATTCCCTAAGAGGAGCTTGATATCTTAGCAACCGGTGCCACATCATGTTTTGAATGGGGTTTTCCATTCACCACCCTCCTTCATACTTACTTGATGGTACCCGCTCTTTAGATCAATCTTGGAGATGAGTGTTGATGAGGCCCCGGCACTAGCTCAAGCATCACTCTGAGAAGAACACGTGGAGGAACCCGGGGACTAACTTGAGGAAGAGAAGAACTACGAAGCTCCTACCATAGCACTGAGGATTATGAAGAGGAACTTCACAAGCGTCTACAGGACAAGATTCAATGCATACATACAAGGCGCTCTAAGATGCGAGGAAAGCACCTGAGGGCACCCGAGGGATACCGATAGACCTTAGCGCGAGAACAGTGAGACTAGAAAACTCTTGGGAGCGTCCTTTTTTTGGAAGGCATGAGTTTAGTATCTGCACTATTTCGTTGAAGTGAAGACACCCTTAAGCCGTCAAGGTATTGTACTCTTTTTCTCCACCTCGGGATTTTGCCACATGGTTTACCGAGGGGGTTTTTAATGAGGTAAGATCTCTTGATGCATCACATTCTTTACCATTGTTTATCTTTCTTGGAAATCCCTATGACGAAATAAGGTAAACAAGGGATGTGATCCTATCTACCAAGATGACATTTATCTAATTAAAGTCTTCTTCTCTTTTCCTAAAAACGGTTTAAGTATGTTTTGGTATTATAAGAGGCCCAAATTAGGTGAATGTTAGAATATTTGGACCAAGTTGTAATTCGTATAAGACCAGACCTAGAGGATATGTGAAAAAGCCTCTAAAAACTCTTGTAATGGATTAAACCGCTTTTACACAAAAACTTGAGAAACTTTTTCTCCTTTTTTCTTGAGAGATTCAAGGTTATTCTTCACTCCTCGATTCCTAGCTCAAAGTGGGGTGCGTTGTATCAAGAGATTGTCACTCCTCTTGTGGTTCACGCTTCAACCCACCTTCTATCAATCCCATAGTTAATCCTGTTGAATAATGAGAGAACACATTAGCTTAAGACCCAAAGAAGAGAAGAGGCCTTATTCAACATATGCAAGCCCATTAAGAAGTCTTCTAGAAGGGTGAAGACTTTGGGTGCACAAGTGGGTGTCTCGGGAAGTGTGAAAAGGAAGGAGATGTGTTTGAATTTCAAATAAGAGATTGGAGGGAAATTGAATGTTGTGAAACCCTTCTTCACCTCCTAATTTCGTGGCTCTCCTCTATATATACATGTTGTACACCCTTTGTAACACTTACCCAATTCTAATGGAAACTTCTCTTTATCTCTCATTCTATTGTTTCTCTTTCAAGCACTCTCAAACTCTCTAATCTTCTATTCCGCAAATTCAACATGGTATCAGAGCAAGGTTCTTAACTAAATCAAGCTCTTGTTATCCCATTTTCAAATCTCTTCCTTTAAAATTCTGGGAATACTCTTTGTCAATCCTTTTTCACTCTGAGACTTAGTCCTCAAAGTCATTGACTCTTGAGTTGTGAAAAGGCTGAAAAAGTGTATTTCTTGAAGGTTCTCTAAAATTTTCTTTTTCACTCTAAAATTCTGGGAATACTCTTTGTCAATCCTTTTTCACTCTGAGACTTAGTCCTCAAAGTCATTGACTCTTGAGTTGTGAAAAGGCTGGAAAGTGTATTTCTTGAAGCTTCTCTAATATTTTCTTGAGAAAATCTCTTAATCCTCTGGTTAATAGAATTATCCGGTGAATAAATCTTGAAACACCATGGAAAATTCTAAACCAATTGTTATTCCAGTCATCTTGAAGGGTGTCAACTATTTGCTGTGGTCAAGAATGATAAGAACAGCCCTATGTGGTCGTGGGCTTTGGAGCCATGTCTTGAAAGGCCAAGATATAAAAGATGGAGAAGAAGCCATCGGTAATTATGAAGATAAGTGGTTCCAAGAGGACCAAATGGTGCTCGGAATCATCCAGAACTCTCTTGAAGCATCCATCCTTGAAGCCTACTCCTACTGTGAAAATGCAAAGGAATTGTGGGATACTCTTCAAACCGTGTATGGGAATACTTCAAACTTGAGCAGAATCTATGAAGTCAAGAAGGCTATCAATGATCTAAGCCAAGAAGATTTGGAGTTTACAAAGCACTTTGGCAAATTCAGATCATTGTGGGCTGAACTAGAAATGTTAAGGCCAAGCACGATTGATCCTTTGGTGTTAAATGAGAGGCGCGAACAAGACAAGGTCTTTGGTCTGCTATTGACCTTAAATCCAACTTACAAGGATCTCATTAAGCACCTCCTTAGGGCAGACAATCTCCCCAGCCTAGATGAAGTGTGCTCCAAGATACAAAAGGAGCAAGGATCTCATGGTCTATTTGGGGGAAAGGGTGAGCTGGTTATGGCTAACAAAGTAGAGCTGGGAGACGCCAACAAAGGATTTTACAAACCGTTGGGATCAAACCAGAACAAGAAAGTGGGATCAATTGCAATTTGTGAGCATTGCAAGAAAGAGGGGCACACAAAGGAAAAATGCTGGAAGCTCCATCCTCATCTAAAACCAAGATGGTGGAAGGAACCAAGAGCTAATATCTCCCAAGAAGTGGCTGGGAATCAGGCTGGGACATCCAAGAGGGCTGAAGAAGGAGAAATGAGAGCTTTGGTGCCATATCAACAAGAATCTGAATTTGTGAGGAAATCAGATTTGGAAGCTCTCATCAAAGCCTTGAAAGAGGCTGGTAGGTCTGGTATGGTTTCTGGAAACTCTCTTCATGCTCAAAACATTTCAAAGCCTTTGATTGTAGATTCTGGTGCATCACATCATATGATAAGTGATGCACATCTAATGAATAACATAAAACCGGCTGTAGGTAATGTCATTATAGCAAATGGAGATAGTATTCCAATTGATGGAGTAGGAAATCTTAGGTTATTTGGAAAAGATTCAAATGCTTTCTACATGCCTAAGTTTACTTCAAATTTGTTATCCGTAAAGAAAGTTACATCTGATTTGAATTGTTATGCTATATTTGGTCCTAATGATGTACACTTTCAGGATATTGAGACCATGAATCTACTCGGAAAAGGAGTAGCAAAGGAGGAGCTGTATGTTCTTGAAAATAACAAGCCGGACTCCAATTTATTTTGTAGTTTTAGTCTGAATGTTTCTAATGTTAGTAGTTCAATTTGGCATGCAAGGCTAGGTCATCCGCACTCTAGAGCATTAGAACTATTGTTGCCTAGGATTTCTTTCAAAAATGATGAATGTGAAGCTTGTATACTTGGCAAACATTGTAAATCTGTGTTTTCCAAGTCTCCAACTATCTATGAAAAGTGTTTTGATTTAATTCATTCTGATGTTTGGACCTCACCATGTGAATCTAGAGAACATCATAAATACTTTGTCACCTTTATAGATGAAAAATCAAAATATACATGGCTAACACTTCTTCCATCCAAAGATAGAGTTCTAGAAGCATTTAGAAATTTTCAAGCATATGTGACTAACCATTATAATGCCAAGATTAAAATTTTTAGATCAGATAATGGTGGAGAGTACACAAGCCATGCCTTCAAACAACACTTAGCAAACCATGGGATAGTCCATCAAACCAGCTGCCCATACACTCCTCAGCAAAATGGAGTTGCTGAAAGAAAGAATAGGCACTTAATGGAAGTGGCCCGGTCTATGATGTTCCACACAAGTGTTCCCAAGAGATTTTGGGGAGATGCTGTGGTTTCAGCATGCTATTTGATCAACCGAATGCCAACAAAAATTTTGGATGATCACTCTCCATTTGAGGTATTAAACAACTCTAAACCCGTCATTAACCACTTACGTGTGTTTGGGTGTGTTTGTTTTGTATTAATCCCAAGAGAACAAAGAAACAAGTTGGAAGCTAAAAGTGTGAAGAGCATGTTCATTGGATACTCCACAACACAAAAAGGTTACAAATGCTTTGTTCCGGAAACAAGGAAGATTCTAGTCTCAAGGGACGTGAAGTTTGTTGAAACGAAAGGGTTCTATGATGAGAAGAACTGGAAAGAATTGGAGAATCTATCATCTTCATCATCAGACCGAGCTAGCAATTTGAGAAAAATCTTGGAGAACCTTGGATTACATCAGCCAGAAGCTAGTACAAGCACATCTCAATCAAATGAAGAAACTATACCCTTTGATCCTGAGGGAGGCAATAAACAAGAGGATCCAGTAGTGGCTCAACAAGACTCAACAATTTATGATCAAAATGAATCAGAAGTTCGCAATGAAGCGGTTCATGATCAAAGTGAAGAGAGTCCGGAAAGTCAAGAAGAAGCTCAAACCTCAGATTCTGACTTTGAAGGGCCAGAACCTCAAGTTCAATATCAAGAAGGGGGATTAAGGAGAAGTACAAGACAAAGGTTTGGACCAGAACATTGGAAGCAAACCCGAGTGTACTACAACAACAAGGCAGTTGCTCATCCCATTCAAGCTGTTTGCACTCTAGCTCATTTCCCATTGGAACATCAAGCCTACATGGGCAAGTTAGATGAAGCTGAGATTCCAACAACCTATGAAGAAGCCAAGGAGCTTAAAGTATGGAGAGATGCTATTGGTGAAGAAAAGAAAGCTATGGAAATCAACCACACTTGGGATGAAGCTGAACTACCAAAAAGGAAGAAGGCCGTAAGCTCTAGATGGATCTTCACTATCAAGTATAGAAGTGATGGAGAAATAGAGCGTTACAAGGCTAGGCTGGTGGCTAGAGGATTCACTCAAACCTATGGAGAGGACTACCTTGACACATTTGCACCTGTGGCAAAACTTCATACGGTAAGAGTTATTTTATCCTTAGCTACTAACTTGAAATGGGATCTTTGGCAGATGGACGTCAAGAATGCATTCTTGCAAGGGGAACTAGAGGATGAAGTCTACATGACTCCACCACCAGGCTTGGAGGACTCAATTGCACCAGGAAAGGTGTTGAGACTCAAGAAAGCAATCTATGGACTGAAGCAATCTCCTCGAGCATGGTACCACAAGTTGAGTACAACACTCAAGAGTAAAGGCTTCAAGAAGTCCGAGGCAGATCATACACTTTTCACCTTGCAAAGCCAAGAAGGTATTGTAGTCATTCTCATTTATGTGGATGATATTATCATCTCTGGGAATGACAAGGTAGGTATTAAAGATACAAAAGCATATTTAAAATCTGTATTTGA
Organism: Cardamine chenopodiifolia; assembly: GCA_963922655.1. Classification (NCBI taxonomy): domain Eukaryota; kingdom Viridiplantae; phylum Streptophyta; class Magnoliopsida; order Brassicales; family Brassicaceae; genus Cardamine; species Cardamine chenopodiifolia. The sequence goes on along the minus strand of OZ000476.1, from coordinate 7,275,333 downwards.
TATTAAAGATCTTGGAGAGTTGAAATATTTTCTAGGGATTGAAGTCTATAGGTCCAATGAAGGACTCTTCTTATCCCAAAGGAAGTACACTCTTGATCTATTGGCTGGGGCAGGAAAGCTAGGAGCCAAACCAGCAAAGACTCCCTTAGAAGAAGGATACAAAGTCATACGAGAGGGGGAGCTTGAAGATAAACCTTTTGAAGATGTCAAGCAATATCGGAGAATGGTTGGTAAGTTGATTTATCTTACCATAACTCGTCCTGATTTGTGTTTTGCTGTGAACCAGGTGAGCCAACATATGCAAGCTCCAAAAGTGCATCATTGGAACATGGTGGATCGGATCCTCAAATATCTCAAAGGAGCTCCAGGTCAAGGCATTTGGATGGGTTGCAACAAAAGCACAGAAATTGTGGGTTATTGTGATGCTGACTGGGCTGGAGACAAAACGGATAGAAGATCCACCACTGGGTATTGCACATTCATTGGAGGTAACCTGGTCACTTGGAAGAGCAAGAAACAAAAGGTTGTGTCATGTTCAAGTGCTGAAGCTGAGTATAGAGCAATGAGGAAGCTCACAAATGAGCTAACATGGCTGAAAGCTCTTCTCAAGGATTTGGGCATTGAATCGGCAGATCCAATCACAATGCATTGTGACAACCAAGCTGCTATTCACATTGCGTCCAACTCAGTGTTCCATGAGAGGACAAAGCATATTGAAGTGGATTGTCACAAGGTGCGAGAGATGGTGGAGAAAAGGGTAATTCTTCCATGCTTTACAAGGAGTTCAGAACAATTGGCAGACATTTTTACCAAGGCAGCGAGTTTAAAAGTGTGTGAGTTCATCCATTCAAAGCTTGGACTCATAGATATGTCTCGGCCGTGATTTCCTTAGCCATGGAGTCCACACTCTTTTTCCCTTAGTATGGTTTTGTCCCATGAGGTTTTCCATACTAAGGTTTTTAATGAGGTGGGTCATCATGGTTCCAAGCTTAACCTTTGATTTCTCTACGGTTAAGCTTGAGGGGGAGTGTTGAATAATGAGAGAACACATTAGCTTAAGACCCAAAGAAGAGAAGAGGCCTTATTCAACATATGCAAGCCCATTAAGAAGTCTTCTAGAAGGGTGAAGACTTTGGGTGCACAAGTGGGTGTCTCGGGAAGTGTGAAAAGGAAGGAGATGTGTTTGAATTTCAAATAAGAGATTGGAGGGAAATTGAATGTTGTGAAACCCTTCTTCACCTCCTAATTTCGTGGCTCTCCTCTATATATACATGTTGTACACCCTTTGTAACACTTACCCAATTCTAATGGAAACTTCTCTTTATCTCTCATTCTATTGTTTCTCTTTCAAGCACTCTCAAACTCTCTAATCTTCTATTCCGCAAATTCAACAAATCCTAGGTCGAGTATCTCCTCGGGTTTAAACCACCTCTTTCGCTTAGTTCCATCCTTTTTACCGAGTAGTTAGATCGGGCATTTCTCTTCTTCTCAGTCCTATTCATACAGTCTATTCCCTAAGAGGAGCTTGATATCTTAGCAACCGGTGCCACATCATGTTTTGAATGGGGTTTTCCATTCACCACCCTCCTTCATACTTACTTGATGGTACCCGCTCTTTAGATCAATCTTGGAGATGAGTGTTGATGAGGCCCCGGCACTAGCTCAAGCGTCACTCTGAGAAGAACACGTGGAGAAACCCGGGGACTAACTTGAGGAAGAGAAGAACTACGAAGCTCCTACCATAGCACTGAGGATTATGAAGAGGAACTTCACAAGCGTCTACAGGACAAGATTCAATGCATACATACAAGGCGCTCTAAGATGCGAGGAAAGCACCTGAGGGCACCCGAAGGATACCGATAGACCTTAGCGCGAGAACAGTGAGACTAGAAAACTCTTGGGAGCGTCCTTTTTTTGGAAGGCATGAGTTTAGTATCTTCACTATTTCGTTGAAGTGAAGACACCCTTAAGCCGTCAAGGTATTGTACTCCTTTTCTCCACCTCGGGATTTTTCCACATGGTTTACCGAGGGGGTTTTTAATGAGGCAAGATCTCTTGATGCATCACATTCTTTACCATTGTTTATCTTTCTTGGAAATCCCTATGACGAAATAAGGTAAACAAGGGATGTGATCCTATCTACCAAGATGACATTTATCTAATTAAAGTCTTCTTCTCTTTTCCTAAAAACGGTTTAAGTATGTTTTGGTATTATAAGAGGCCCAAATTAGGTGAATGTTAGAATATTTGGACCAAGTTGTAATTCGTATAAGACCAGACCTTGAGGATATGTGAAAAAGCCTCTAAAAACTCTTGTAATGGATTAAACCGCTTTTACAAAAAAACTTGAGAAACTTTTTCTCCTTTTTTCTTGAGAGATTCAAGGTTATTCTTCACTCCTCGATTCCTAGCTCAAAGTGGGGTGCGTTGTATCAAGAGATTGTCACTCCTCTTGTGGTTCACGCTTCAACCCACCTTCTATCAATCCCAAAGTTAATCCTAGGTCGAGTATCTCCTCGGGTTTAAACCACCTCTTCCGCTTAGTTCCATCCTTTTTACCGAGTAGTTAGATCGGGCATTTCTCTTCTTCTCAGTCCTATTCATACAGTCTATTCCCTAAGAGGAGCTTGATATCTTAGCAACCGGTGCCACATCATGTTTTGAATGGGGTTTTCAATTCACCACCCTCCTTCATACTTACTTGATGGTACCCGCTCTTTAGATCAATCTTGGAGATGAGTGTTGATGAGGCCCCGGCACTAGCTCAAGCATCACTCTGAGAAGAACACGTGGAGGAACCCGAGGACTAACTTGAGGAAGAGAAGAACTACGAAGCTCCTACCATAGCACTGAGGATTATGAAGAGGAACTTCACAAGCGTCTACAGGACAAGATTCAATGCATACATACAAGGCGCTCTAAGATGCGAGGAAAGCACCTGAGGGCACCCGAGGGATACCGATAGACCTTAGCGCGAGAACAGTGAGACTAGAAAACTCTTGGGAGCGTCCTTTTTTTGGAAGGCATGAGTTTAGTATCTTCACTATTTCGTTGAAGTGAAGGCACCCTTAAGCCGTCAAGGTATTGTACTCTTTTTCTCCACCTCGGGATTTTTCCACATGGTTTACCGAGGGGGTTTTTAATGAGGCAAGATCTCTTGATGCATCACATTCTTTACCATTGTTTATCTTTCTTGGAAATCCCTATGACGAAATAAGGTAAACAAGGGATGTGATCCTATCTACCAATATGACATTTATCTAATTAAAATCTTCTTCTCTTTTCCTAAAAACGGTTTAAGTATGTTTTGGTATTATAAGAGGCCCAAATTATGTGAATGTTAGATTATTTAGACAAAGTTGTAATTCGTATAAGACCAGACCTTGAGGATATGTGAAAAAGCCTCTAAAAACTCGTGTAATGGATTAAACCGCTTTTACACAAAAACTTGAGAAACTTTTTCTCCTTTTTTCTTGAGAGATTCAAGGTTATTCTTCACTCCTCGATTCCTAGCTCAGAGTGGGGTGCGTTGTATCAAGAGATTGTCACTCCACTTTTGGTTCACGCTTCAACCCACCTTCTATCAATCCCATAGTTAATCCTAGGTCGAGTATCTCCTCGGGTTTAAACCACCTCTTCCACTTAGTTCCATCCTTTTTACCGAGTAGTTAGATCAGGCATTTCTCTTCTTCTCCGTCCTATTCATACAGTCTATTCCATAAGAGGAGCTTGATATCTTAGCAACCGGTGCCACATCATGTTTTGAATGGGGTTTTCCATTCACCACCCTCCTTCATACTTACTTGATGGTACCCGCTCTTTAGATCAATCTTGGAGATGAGTGTTGATGAGGCCCCGGCACTAGCTCAAGCATCACTCTGAGAAGAACACGTGGAGGAACCCGGGGACTAACTTGAGGAAGAGAAGAACTACGAAGCTCCTACCATAGCACTGAGGATTATGAAGAGGAACTTCACAAGCGTCTACAGGACAAGATTCAATGCATACATACAAGGCGCTCTAAGATGCGAGGTAAGCACCTGAGGGCACCCGAGGGATACCGATAGACCTTAGCGCGAGAACAGTGAGACTAGAAAACTCTTGGGAGCGTCCTTTTTTTGGAAGGCATGAGTTTAGTATCTTCACTATTTCGTTGAAGTGAAGACACCCTTAAGTCGTCAAGGTATTGTACTCTTTTTCTCCACCTCGGGATTTTTCCACATGGTTTACCGAGGGGGCTTTTAATGAGGCAAGATCTCTTGATGCATCACATTCTTTACCATTGTTTATCTTTCTTGGAAATCCCTATGACGAAATAAGGTAAACAAGGGATGTGATCCTATCTACCAAGATGACATTTATCTAATTAAAGTCTTCTTCTCTTTTCCTAAAAACGGTTTAAGTATGTTTTGGTATTATAAGAGGCCCAAATTAGGTAAATGTTAGAATATTTAGACCAAGTTGTAATTCGTATAAGACCAGACCTAGAGGATATGTGAAAAAGCCTCTAAAAACTCTTGTAATGGATTAAACCGCTTTTACACAAAAACTTGAGAAACTTTTTCTCCTTTTTTCTTGAGAGATTCAAGGTTATTCTTCACTCCTCGATTCCTAGCTCAGAGTGGGGTGCGTTGTATCAAGAGATTGTCACTCCTCTTGTGGTTCACGCTTCAACCCACCTTCTATCAATCCCATAGTTAATCCTAGGTCGAGTATCTCCTCGGGTTTAAACCACCTCTTCCGCTTAGTTCCATCCTTTTTACCGAGTAGTTAGATCGAGCATTTCTCTTCTTCTCAGTCCTATTCATACAGTCTATTCCCTAAGACGAGCTTGATATCTTAGCAACCGGTGCCACATCATGTTTTGAATGGGGTTTTCCATTCACCACCCTCCTTCATACTTACTTGATGGTACCCGCTCTTTAGATCAATCTTGGAGAAGAGTGTTGATGAGGCCCTGTTACTAGCTCAAGCATCACTCTGAGAAGAACACGTGGAGGAACCCGAGGACTAAATTGAGGAAGAGAAGAACTACGAAGCTCCTACCATAGCACTGAGGATTATGAAGAGGAACTTCACAAGCGTCTACAGGACAAGATTCAATGCATACATACAAGGCACTCTAAGATGCGAGGAAAGCACCTGAGGGCACCCGAGAGATACCGACAGACCTTAGCGCGAGAACAGTGAGACTAGAAAACTCTTGGGAGCGTCCTTTTTTTGGAAGGCATGAGTTTAGTATCTTCACTATTTCGTTGAAGTGAAGATACCCTTAAGTCGTCAAGGTATTGTACTCTTTTTCTCCACCTCGGGATTTTTCCACATGGTTTACCGAGGGGGCTTTTAATGAGGCAAGATCTCTTGATGCATCACATTCTTTACCATTGTTTATCTTTCTTGGAAATCCCTATGACGAAATAAGGTAAACAAGGGATGTGATCCTATCTGCCAAGATGACATTTATCTAATTAAAGTCTTCTTCTCTTTTCCTAAAAACGGTTTAAGTATGTTTTGGTATTATAAGAGGCCCAAATTAGGTGAATGTTAGAATATTTGGACCAAGTTGTAATTCGTATAAGACCAGACCTAGAGGATATGTGAAAAAGCCTCTAAAAACTCTTGTAATGGATTAAACCGCTTTTACACAAAAACTTGAGAAACTTTTTCTCCTTTTTTCTTGAGAGATTCAAGGTTATTCTTCACTCCTCGATTCCTAGCTCAAAGTGGGGTGCGTTGTATCAAGAGATTGTCACTCCTCTTGTGGTTCACGCTTCAACCCACCTTCTATCAATCCCATAGTTAATCCTAGGTCGAGTATCTCCTCGGGTTTAAACCACCTCTTTCGCTTAGTTCCATCCTTTTTACCGAGTAGTTAGATCGGGCATTTCTCTTCTTCTCAGTCCTATTCATACAGTCTATTCCCTAAGAGGAGCTTGATATCTTAGCAACCGGTGCCACATCATGTTTTGAATGGGGTTTTCCATTCACCACCCTCCTTCATACTTACTTGATGGTACCCGCTCTTTAGATCAATCTTGGAGATGAGTGTTGATGAGGCCCCGGCACTAGCTCAAGCATCACTCTGAGAAGAACACGTGGAGAAACCCGGGGACTAACTTGAGGAAGAGAAGAACTACGAAGCTCCTACCATAGCACTGAGGATTATGAAGAGGAACTTCACAAGCGTCTACAGGACAAGATTCAATGCATACATACAAGGCGCTCTAAGATGCGAGGAAAGCACCTGAGGGCACCCGAGGGATACCGATAGACCTTAGCGCGAGAACAGTGAGACTAGAAAACTCTTGGGAGCGTCCTTTTTTTGGAAGGCATGAGTTTAGTATCTTCACTATTTCGTTGAAGTGAAGACACCCTTAAGCCGTCAAGGTATTGTACTCCTTTTCTCCACCTCGGGATTTTTCCACATGGTTTACCGAGGGGGTTTTTAATGAGGCAAGATCTCTTGATGCATCACATTCTTTACCATTGTTTATCTTTCTTGGAAATCCCTATGACGAAATAAGGTAAACAAGGGATGTGATCCTATCTACCAAGATGACATTTATCTAATTAAAGTCTTCTTCTCTTTTCCTAAAAACGGTTTAAGTATGTTTTGGTATTATAAGAGGCCCAAATTAGGTGAATGTTAGAATATTTGGACCAAGTTGTAATTCGTATAAGACCAGACCGAGAGGATATGTGAAAAAGCCTCTAAAAACTCTTGTAATGGATTAAACCGCTTTTACAAAAAAACTTGAGAAACTTTTTCTCCTTTTTTCTTGAGAGATTCAAGGTTATTCTTCACTCCTCGATTCCTAGCTCAAAGTGGGGTGCGTTGTATCAAGAGATTGTCACTCCTCTTGTGGTTCACGCTTCAACCCACCTTCTATCAATCCCAAAGTTAATCCTAGGTCGAGTATCTCCTCGGGTTTAAACCACCTCTTCCGCTTAGTTCCATCCTTTTTACCGAGTAGTTAGATCGGGCATTTCTCTTCTTCTCAGTCCTATTCATACAGTCTATTCCCTAAGAGGAGCTTGATATCTTAGCAACCGGTGCCACATCATGTTTTGAATGGGGTTTTCCATTCACCACCCTCCTTCATACTTACTTGATGGTACCCGCTCTTTAGATCAATCTTGGAGATGAGTGTTGATGAGGCCCCGGCACTAGCTCAAGCATCACTCTGAGAAGAACACGTGGAGGAACCCGAGGACTAACTTGAGGAAGAGAAGAACTACGAAGCTCCTACCATAGCACTGAGGATTATGAAGATGAACTTCACAAGCGTCTACAGGACAAGATTCAATGCATACATACAAGGCGCTCTAAGATGCGAGGAAAGCACCTGAGGGCACCCGAGGGATACCGATAGACCTTAGCGCGAGAACAGTGAGACTAGAAAACTCTTGGGAGCGTCCTTTTTTTGGAAGGCATGAGTTTAGTATCTTCACTATTTCGTTGAAGTGAAGACACCCTTAAGCCGTCAAGGTATTGTACTCTTTTTCTCCACCTCGGGATTTTTCCACATGGTTTACCGAGGGGGTTTTTAATGAGGCAAGATCTCTTGATGCATCACATTCTTTACCATTGTTTATCTTTCTTGGAAATCCCTATGACGAAATAAGGTAAACAAGGGATGTGATCCTATCTACCAAGATGACATTTATCTAATTAAAGTCTTCTTCTCTTTTCCTAAAAACGGTTTAAGTATGTTTTGGTATTATAAGAGGCCCAAATTAGGTGAATGTTAGAATATTTGGACCAAGTTGTAATTCGTATAAGACCAGACCTAGAGGATATGTGAAAAAGCCTCTAAAAACTCTTGTAATGGATTAAACCGCTTTTACAAAAAAACTTGAGAAACTTTTTCTCCTTTTTTCTTGAGAGATTCAAGGTTATTCTTCACTCCTCGATTCCTAGCTCAAAGTGGGGTGCGTTGTATCAAGAGATTGTCACTCCTCTTGTGGTTCACGCTTCAACCCACCTTCTATCAATCCCAAAGTTAATCCTAGGTCGAGTATCTCCTCGGGTTTAAACCACCTCTTCCGCTTAGTTCCATCCTTTTTACCGAGTAGTTAGATCGGGCATTTCTCTTCTTCTCAGTCCTATTCATACAGTCTATTCCCTAAGAGGAGCTTGATATCTTAGCAACCGGTGCCACATCATGTTTTGAATGGGGTTTTCAATTCACCACCCTCCTTCATACTTACTTGATGGTACCCGCTCTTTAGATCAATCTTGGAGATGAGTGTTGATGAGGCCCCGGCACTAGCTCAAGCATCACTCTGAGAAGAACACGTGGAGGAACCCGAGGACTAACTTGAGGAAGAGAAGAACTACGAAGCTCCTACCATAGCACTGAGGATTATGAAGAGGAACTTCACAAGCGTCTACAGGACAAGATTCAATGCATACATACAAGGCGCTCTAAGATGCGAGGAAAGCACCTGAGGGCACCCGAGGGATACCGATAGACCTTAGCGCGAGAACAGTGAGACTAGAAAACTCTTGGGAGCGTCCTTTTTTTGGAAGGCATGAGTTTAGTATCTTCACTATTTCGTTGAAGTGAAGGCACCCTTAAGCCGTCAAGGTATTGTACTCTTTTTCTCCACCTCGGGATTTTTCCACATGGTTTACCGAGGGGGTTTTTAATGAGGCAAGATCTCTTGATGCATCACATTCTTTACCATTGTTTATCTTTCTTGGAAATCCCTATGACGAAATAAGGTAAACAAGGGATGTGATCCTATCTACCAATATGACATTTATCTAATTAAAATCTTCTTCTCTTTTCCTAAAAACGGTTTAAGTATGTTTTGGTATTATAAGAGGCCCAAATTATGTGAATGTTAGATTATTTAGACAAAGTTGTAATTCGTATAAGACCAGACCTTGAGGATATGTGAAAAAGCCTCTAAAAACTCGTGTAATGGATTAAACCGCTTTTACACAAAAACTTGAGAAACTTTTTCTCCTTTTTTCTTGAGAGATTCAAGGTTATTCTTCACTCCTCGATTCCTAGCTCAGAGTGGGGTGCGTTGTATCAAGAGATTGTCACTCCACTTTTGGTTCACGCTTCAACCCACCTTCAATCAATCCCATAGTTAATCCTAGGTCGAGTATCTCCTCGGGTTTAAACCACCTCTTCCACTTAGTTCCATCCTTTTTACCGAGTAGTTAGATCAGGCATTTCTCTTCTTCTCAGTCCTATTCATACAGTCTATTCCCTAAGAGGAGCTTGATATCTTAGCAACCGGTGCCACATCATGTTTTGAATGGGGTTTTCCATTCACCACCCTCCTTCATACTTACTTGATGGTACCCGCTCTTTAGATCAATCTTGGAGATGAGTGTTGATGAGGCCCCGGCACTAGCTCAAGCATCACTCTGAGAAGAACACGTGGAGGAACCCGAGGACTAACTTGAGGAAGAGAAGAACTACGAAGCTCCTACCATAGCACTGAGGATTATGAAGAGGAACTTCACAAGCGTCTACAGGACAAGATTCAATGCATACATACAAGGCGCTCTAAGATGCGAGGTAAGCACCTGAGGGCACCCGAGGGATACCGATAGACCTTAGCGCGAGAACAGTGAGACTAGAAAACTCTTGGGAGCGTCCTTTTTTTGGAAGGCATGAGTTTAGTATCTTCACTATTTCGTTGAAGTGAAGACACCCTTAAGCCGTCAAGGTATTGTACTCTTTTTCTCCACCTCGGGATTTTTCCACATGGTTTACCGAGGGGGTTTTTAATGAGGCAAGATCTCTTGATGCATCACATTCTTTACCATTGTTTATCTTTCTTGGAAATCCCTATGACGAAATAAGGTAAACAAGGGATGTGATCCTATCTACCAAGATGACATTTATCTAATTAAAGTCTTCTTCTCTTTTCCTAAAAACGGTTTAAGTATGTTTTGGTATTATAAGAGGCCCAAATTAGGTGAATGTTAGAATATTTGGACCAAGTTGTAATTCGTATAAGACCAGACCTAGAGGATATGTGAAAAAGCCTCTAAAAACTCTTGTAATGGATTAAACCGCTTTTACACAAAAACTTGAGAAACTTTTTCTCCTTTTTTCTTGAGAGATTCAAGGTTATTCTTCACTCCTCGATTCCTAGCTCAAAGTGGGGTGCGTTGTATCAAGAGATTGTCACTCCTCTTGTGGTTCACGCTTCAACCCACCTTCTATCAATCCCATAGTTAATCCTAGGTCGAGTATCTCCTCGGGTTTAAACCACCTCTTTCGCTTAGTTCCATCCTTTTTACCGAGTAGTTAGATCGGGCATTTCTCTTCTTCTCAGTCCTATTCATACAGTCTATTCCCTAAGAGGAGCTTGATATCTTAGCAACCGGTGCCACATCATGTTTTGAATGGGGTTTTCCATTCACCACCCTCCTTCATACTTACTTGATGGTACCCGCTCTTTAGATCAATCTTGGAGATGAGTGTTGATGAGGCCCCGGCACTAGCTCAAGCATCACTCTGAGAAGAACACGTGGAGAAACCCGGGGACTAACTTGAGGAAGAGAAGAACTACGAAGCTCCTACCATAGCACTGAGGATTATGAAGAGGAACTTCACAAGCGTCTACAGGACAAGATTCAATGCATACATACAAGGCGCTCTAAGATGCGAGGAAAGCACCTGAGGGCACCCGAGGGATACCGATAGACCTTAGCGCGAGAACAGTGAGACTAGAAAACTCTTGGGAGCGTCCTTTTTTTGGAAGGCATGAGTTTAGTATCTTCACTATTTCGTTGAAGTGAAGACACCCTTAAGCCGTCAAGGTATTGTACTCCTTTTCTCCACCTCGGGATTTTTCCACATGGTTTACCGAGGGGGTTTTTAATGAGGCAAGATCTCTTGATGCATCACATTCTTTACCATTGTTTATCTTTCTTGGAAATCCCTATGACGAAATAAGGTAAACAAGGGATGTGATCCTATCTACCAAGATGACATTTATCTAATTAAAGTCTTCTTCTCTTTTCCTAAAAACGGTTTAAGTATGTTTCGGTATTATAAGAGGCCCAAATTAGGTGAATGTTAGAATATTTGGACCAAGTTGTAATTCGTATAAGACCAGACCGAGAGGATATGTGAAAAAGCCTCTAAAAACTCTTGTAATGGATTAAACCGATTTTACAAAAAAACTTGAGAAACTTTTTCTCCTTTTTTCTTGAGAGATTCAAGGTTATTCTTCACTCCTCGATTCCTAGCTCAAAGTGGGGTGCGTTGTATCAAGAGATTGTCACTCCTCTTGTGGTTCACGCTTCAACCCACCTTCTATCAATCCCAAAGTTAATCCTAGGTCGAGTATCTCCTCGGGTTTAAACCACCTCTTCCGCTTAGTTCCATCCTTTTTACCGAGTAGTTAGATCGGGCATTTCTCTTCTTCTCAGTCCTATTCATACAGTCTATTCCCTAAGAGGAGCTTGATATCTTAGCAACCGGTGCCACATCATGTTTTGAATGGGGTTTTCAATTCACCACCCTCCTTCATACTTACTTGATGGTACCCGCTCTTTAGATCAATCTTGGAGATGAGTGTTGATGAGGCCCCGGCACTAGCTCAAGCATCACTCTGAGAAGAACACGTGGAGGAACCCGAGGACTAACTTGAGGAAGAGAAGAACTACGAAGCTCCTACCATAGCACTGAGGATTATGAAGAGGAACTTCACAAGCGTCTACAGGACAAGATTCAATGCATACATACAAGGCGCTCTAAGATGCGAGGAAAGCACCTGAGGGCACCCGAGGGATACCGATAGACCTTAGCGCGAGAACAGTGAGACTAGAAAACTCTTGGGAGCGTCCTTTTTTTGGAAGGCATGAGTTTAGTATCTTCACTATTTCGTTGAAGTGAAGGCACCCTTAAGCCGTCAAGGTATTGTACTCTTTTTCTCCACCTCGGGATTTTTCCACATGGTTTACCGAGGGGGTTTTTAATGAGGCAAGATCTCTTGATGCATCACATTCTTTACCATTGTTTATCTTTCTTGGAAATCCCTATGACGAAATAAGGTAAACAAGGGATGTGATCCTATCTACCAATATGACATTTATCTAATTAAAATCTTCTTCTCTTTTCCTAAAAACGGTTTAAGTATGTTTTGGTATTATAAGAGGCCCAAATTATGTGAATGTTAGATTATTTAGACAAAGTTGTAATTCGTATAAGAGCAGACCTTGAGGATATGTGAAAAAGCCTCTAAAAACTCGTGTAATGGATTAAACCGCTTTTACACAAAAACTTGAGAAACTTTTTCTCCTTTTTTCTTGAGAGATTCAAGGTTATTCTTCACTCCTCGATTCCTAGCTCAGAGTGGGGTGCGTTGTATCAAGAGATTGTCACTCCACTTTTGGTTCACGCTTCAACCCACCTTCAATCAATCCCATAGTTAATCCTAGGTCGAGTATCTCCTCGGGTTTAAACCACCTCTTCCACTTAGTTCCATCCTTTTTACCGAGTAGTTAGATCAGGCATTTCTCTTCTTCTCAGTCCTATTCATACAGTCTATTCCCTAAGAGGAGCTTGATATCTTAGCAACCGGTGCCACATCATGTTTTGAATGGGGTTTTCCATTCACCACCCTCCTTCATACTTACTTGATGGTACCCGCTCTTTAGATCAATCTTGGAGATGAGTGTTGATGAGGCCCCGGCACTAGCTCAAGCATCACTCTGAGAAGAACACGTGGAGGAACCCGAGGACTAACTTGAGGAAGAGAAGAACTACGAAGCTCCTACCATAGCACTGAGGATTATGAAGAGGAACTTCACAAGCGTCTACAGGACAAGATTCAATGCATACATACAAGGCGCTCTAAGATGCGAGGTAAGCACCTGAGGGCACCCGAGGGATACCGATAGACCTTAGCGCGAGAACAGTGAGACTAGAAAACTCTTGGGAGCGTCCTTTTTTTGGAAGGCATGAGTTTAGTATCTTCACTATTTCGTTGAAGTGAAGACACCCTTAAGCCGTCAAGGTATTGTACTCTTTTTCTCCACCTCGGGATTTTTCCACATGGTTTACCGAGGGGGTTTTTAATGAGGCAAGATCTCTTGATGCATCACATTCTTTACCATTGTTTATCTTTCTTGGAAATCCCTATGACGAAATAAGGTAAACAAGGGATGTGATCCTATCTACCAAGATGACATTTATCTAATTAAAGTCTTCTTCTCTTTTCCTAAAAACGGTTTAAGTATGTTTTGGTATTATAAGAGGCCCAAATTAGGTGAATGTTAGAATATTTGGACCAAGTTGTAATTCGTATAAGACCAGACCTAGAGGATATGTGAAAAAGCCTCTAAAAACTCTTGTAATGGATTAAACCGCTTTTACACAAAAACTTGAGAAACTTTTTCTCCTTTTTTCTTGAGAGATTCAAGGTTATTCTTCACTCCTCGATTCCTAGCTCAAAGTGGGGTGCGTTGTATCAAGAGATTGTCACTCCTCTTGTGGTTCACGCTTCAACCCACCTTCTATCAATCCCATAGTTAATCCTAGGTCGAGTATCTCCTCGGGTTTAAACCACCTCTTTCGCTTAGTTCCATCCTTTTTACCGAGTAGTTAGATCGGGCATTTCTCTTCTTCTCAGTCCTATTCATACAGTCTATTCCCTAAGAGGAGCTTGATATCTTAGCAACCGGTGCCACATCATGTTTTGAATGGGGTTTTCCATTCACCACCCTCCTTCATACTTACTTGATGGTACCCGCTCTTTAGATCAATCTTGGAGATGAGTGTTGATGAGGCCCCGGCACTAGCTCAAGCATCACTCTGAGAAGAACACGTGGAGAAACCCGGGGACTAACTTGAGGAAGAGAAGAACTACGAAGCTCCTACCATAGCACTGAGGATTATGAAGAGGAACTTCACAAGCGTCTACAGGACAAGATTCAATGCATACATACAAGGCGCTCTAAGATGCGAGGAAAGCACCTGAGGGCACCCGAGGGATACCGATAGACCTTAGCGCGAGAACAGTGAGACTAGAAAACTCTTGGGAGCGTCCTTTTTTTGGAAGGCATGAGTTTAGTATCTTCACTATTTCGTTGAAGTGAAGACACCCTTAAGCCGTCAAGGTATTGTACTCCTTTTCTCCACCTCGGGATTTTTCCACATGGTTTACCGAGGGGGTTTTTAATGAGGCAAGATCTCTTGATGCATCACATTCTTTACCATTGTTTATCTTTCTTGGAAATCCCTATGACGAAATAAGGTAAACAAGGGATGTGATCCTATCTACCAAGATGACATTTATCTAATTAAAGTCTTCTTCTCTTTTCCTAAAAACGGTATAAGTATGTTTTGGTATTATAAGAGGCCCAAATTAGGTGAATGTTAGAATATTTGGACCAAGTTGTAATTCGTATAAGACCAGACCGAGAGGATATGTGAAAAAGCCTCTAAAAACTCTTGTAATGGATTAAACCGATTTTACAAAAAAACTTGAGAAACTTTTTCTCCTTTTTTCTTGAGAGATTCAAGGTTATTCTTCACTCCTCGATTCCTAGCTCAAAGTGGGGTGCGTTGTATCCAGAGATTGTCACTCCTCTTGTGGTTCACGCTTCAACCCACCTTCTATCAATCCCAAAGTTAATCCTAGGTCGAGTATCTCCTCGGGTTTAAACCACCTCTTCCGCTTAGTTCCATCCTTTTTACCGAGTAGTTAGATCGGGCATTTCTCTTCTTCTCAGTCCTATTCATACAGTCTATTCCCTAAGAGGAGCTTGATATCTTAGCAACCGGTGCCACATCATGTTTTGAATGGGGTTTTCAATTCACCACCCTCCTTCATACTTACTTGATGGTACCCGCTCTTTAGATCAATCTTGGAGATGAGTGTTGATGAGGCCCCGGCACTAGCTCAAGCATCACTCTGAGAAGAACACGTGGAGGAACCCGAGGACTAACTTGAGGAAGAGAAGAACTACGAAGCTCCTACCATAGCACTGAGGATTATGAAGAGGAACTTCACAAGCGTCTACAGGACAAGATTCAATGCATACATACAAGGCGCTCTAAGATGCGAGGAAAGCACCTGAGGGCACCCGAGGGATACCGATAGACCTTAGCGCGAGAACAGTGAGACTAGAAAACTCTTGGGAGCGTCTTTTTTTGGAAGGCATGAGTTTAGTATCTTCACTATTTCGTTGAAGTGAAGACACCCTTAAGCCGTCAAGGTATTGTACTCTTTTTCTCCACCTCGGGATTTTTCCACATGGTTTACCGAGGGAGTTTTTAATGAGGCAAGATCTCTTGATGCATCACATTCTTTACCATTGTTTATCTTTCTTGGAAATCCCTATGACGAAATAAGGTAAACAAGGGATGTGATCCTATCTACCAAGATGACATTTATCTAATTAAAGTCTTCTTCTCTTTTCCTAAAAACGGTTTAAGTATGTTTTGGTATTATAAGAGGCCCAAATTATGTGAATGTTAGATTATTTAGACAAAGTTATAATTTGTATAAGACCAGACCTTGAGGATATGTGAAAAAGCCTCTAAAAACTCGTGTAATGGATTAAACCGCTTTTACACAAAAACTTGAGAAACTTTTTCTCCTTTTTTCTTGAGAGATTCAAGGTTATTCTTCACTCCTCGATTCCTAGCTCAGAGTGGGGTGCGTTGTATCAAGAGATTGTCACTCCACTTTTGGTTCACGCTTCAACCCACCTTCTATCAATCCCATAGTTAATCCTAGGTCGAGTATCTCCTCGGGTTTAAACCACCTCTTCCACTTAGTTCCATCCTTTTTACCGAGTAGTTAGATCAGGCATTTCTCTTCTTCTCCGTCCTATTCATACAGTCTATTCCATAAGAGGAGCTTGATATCTTAGCAACCGGTGCCACATCATGTTTTGAATGGGGTTTTCCATTCACCACCCTCCTTCATACTTACTTGATGGTACCCGCTCTTTAGATCAATCTTGGAGAAGAGTGTTGATGAGGCCCCGACACTAGCTCAAGCATCACTTTGAGAAGAACATGTGGAGGAACCCGAGGACTAACTTGAGGAAGAGAAGAACTACGAAGCTCCTACCATAGCACTGAGGATTATGAAGAAGAATTTCACAAGCGTCTACAGGACAAGATTCAATGCATACATACAAGGCGCTCTAAGATGCGAGGAAAGCACCTGAGGGCACCCGAGAGATACCGATAGACCTTAGCGCGAGAACAGTGAGACTAGAAAACTCTTGGGAGCGTCCTTTTTTTGGAAGGCATGAGTTTAGTATCTTCACTATTTCGTTGAAGTGAAGACACCCTTAAGCCGTCAAGGTATTGTACTCTTTTTCTCCACCTCGGGATTTTTCCACATGGTTTACCGAGGGAGTTTTTAATGAGGCAAGATCTCTTGATGCATCACATTCTTTACCATTGTTTATCTTTCTTGGAAATCCCTATGACGAAATAAGGTAAACAAGGGATGTGATCCTATCTACCAAGATGACATTTATCTAATTAAAGTCTTCTTCTCTTTTCCTAAAAACGGTTTAAGTATGTTTTGAGATTATAAGAGGCCCAAATTAGGTGAATGTTAGAATATTTGGACCAAGTTGTAATTCGTATAAGACCAGACCTAGAGGATATGTGAAAAAGCCTCTAAAAACTCTTGTAATGGATTAAACCGCTTTTAAACAAAAACTTGAGAAACTTTTTCTCCTTTTTTCTTGAGAGATTCAAGGTTATTCTTCACTCCTCGATTCCTAGCTCAAAGTGGGGTGGGTTGTATCAAGAGATTGTCACTCCTCTTGTGGTTCACGCTTCAACCCACCTTCTATCAATCCCATAGTTAATCCTAGGTTGAGTATCTCCTCGGGTTTAAACCACCTCTTCCGCTTAGTTCCATCCTTTGTACCGAGTAGTTAGATCGAGCATTTCTCTTCTTCTCAAGCCTATTCATACAGTCTATTCCCTAAGACGAGCTTGATATCTTAGCAACCGGTGCCACATCATGTTTTTAATGGGGTTTTCCATTCACCACCCTCCTTCATACTTAATTGATGGTACCCGCTCTTTAGATCAATCTTGGATAAGAGTGTTGATGAGGCCCCGGCACTAGCTCAAGCATCACTCTGAGAAGAACACGTGGAGGAACCCGAGGACTAACTTGAGGAAGAGAAGAACTACGAAGCTCCTACCATAGCACTGAGGATTATGAAGAGGAACTTCACAAGCGTCTACAGGACAAGATTCAATGCATACATACAAGGCGCTCTAAGATGCGAGGAAAGCACCAGAGGGCACCCGAGAGATACCGATAGACCTTAGCGCGAGAACAGTGAGCCTAGAAAACTCTTGGGAGCGTCCTTTTTTTGGAAGGCATGAGTTTAGTATCTTCACTATTTCTTTAAAGTGAACACACCCTTAAGCCGTCAAGGTATTGTACTCTTTTTCTCCACCTCGGGATTTTTCCACATGGTTTACCGAAGGGGTTTTTAATGAGGCAAGATCTCTTGATGCATCACATTTTTTACTATTTTTTATCTTTCTTGGAAATCCCTATGACGAAATAAGGTAAACAAGGGATATGATCCTATCTACCAAGATGACATTTATCTAATTAAAGTCGTCTTCTCTTTTCCTAAAAACGGTTTAAGTATGTTTTGGTATTATAAGAGGCCCAAATTAGGTGAATGTTAGAATATTTAGACCAAGTTGTAATTCGTATAAGACCAGACCTAGAGGATATGTGAAAAAGCCTCTAAAAACTCTTATAATGGATTAAACCGCTTTTACACAAAAACTTGAGAAACTTTTTCTCCTTTTTTCTTGAGAGATTCAAGGTTATTCTTCACTCCTCGATTCCTAGCTTAGAGTGGGGTGCGTTGTATCAAGAGATTGTCACTCCTCTTGTGCTTCACGCTTCAACCCACCTTCTATCAATCCTCTTGAGTATCTCCTCGGGTTTAAACCACCTCTTCCGCTTAGTTCCATCCCTATTACCGAGTAGTTGGATTGAGCATTTCTCTTCTTCTCAAGCCTATTCTTACAGTCTATTCCCTAAGACGAGCTTGATATCTTAGCAACCGGTGCCACATCATGTTTTGAATGGGGTTTTCCATTCACAACCCTCCTTCATACTTACATGATGGTACCTGCTCTTTAGATCAATCTTGGAGAAGAGTGTTGATGAGGCCCCGACACTAGCTCCAGCATCACTCTGAGAAGAACATGTGGACGAACCCGAGGTCTAAATTGAGGAAGAGAAGAACAACGAAGCTCCTACCATAGCACTGAGGATTATGAAGAGGAACATCACAAGCGTCTACAAGACAAGATTCAATGCATACATACAAGGAGCTCGAAGATGCGAGGAGAGCACCTGAGGGCACCCGAGAGATACCGATAGACCTTAGCGCCATAACAATGAGACTAGAAAACTCTTGGGAGCATCCTTTTTTTGGAAGGCATGAGTTTAGTATCTTCACTATTTCATTGAGGTGAAGACACCCTTAAGCCGTCAAGGTATTGTACTCTTTTTCTCCACCTCGGTATTTTTCCACATAGTTTACCGAAGGGGTTTTTAGTGAGGCAAGATCTCTTGATGCATCACATTCTTTACCATTGTTTATCTTTCTTGGAAATCCCTGTAACGAAATAAGGTAAACAAGGGATGTGATCCTATCTACCAAGATGACATTTATCTAATTAAAGTCGTCTTCCCTTTTCCTAAAAACGGTTTAAGTATGTTTTGGTATTATAAGAGGCCCAAATTAGGTGAATGTTAGAATATTTAGACCAAGTTGTAATTCGTATAAGACCAGACCGAGAGGATATGTGAAAAAGCCTCTAAAAACTCTGGTAATGGATTAAACCGCTTTTACACAAAAACTTGAGAAACTTTTTCTCCTTTTTTCTTGAGAGATTCAAGGTTATTCTTCACTCCTCGATTCCTAGCTCAGAGTGGGGTGCGTTGTATCAAGAGATTGTCACTCCTCTTGTGGTTCACGCTTCAACCCACCTTCTATCAATCCCATAGTTAATCCTAGGTTGAGTATCTCCTTGGGTTTAAACCACCTCTTCCGTTTAGTTCCATCCTTTTTACCGAGTAGTTGGATCGAGCATTTCTCTTCTTCTCAAGCCTATTCATACAGTCTATTCCCTAAGACGAGCTTGATATCTTAGCAACCGGTGCCACATCATGTTTTGAATGGGGTTTTCCATTCACAACCCTCCTTCATACTTACATGATGGTACCTACTCTTTAGATCAATCTTAGAGAAGAGTGTTGATGAGGCCCCGACACTAGCTCCAGCATCACTCTGAGAAGAACACGTGGACGAACCCGAGGACTAAATTGAGGAAGAGAAGAACTACGAAGCTCCTACCATAGCACTGAGGATTATGAAGAGGAACATCACAAGCGTCTACAAGACAAGATTCAATGCATACATACAAGGGGCTCGAAGATGCGAGGAGAGCACCTGAGGGCACCCGAGAGATACCGATAGACCTTAGCGCGATAACAATGAGACTAGAAAACTCTTGGGAGCGTCCTTTTTTTGGAAGGCATGAGTTTAGTATCTTCACTATTTCATTGAGGCGAAGACACCCTTAAGCCGTCAAGGTATTGTACTCTTTTTCTCCACCTCGGGATTTTTCCACATAGTTTACCGAAGGGGTTTTTAGTGAGGCAAGATCTCTTGATGCATCACATTCTTTACCATTGTTTATCTTTCTTGGAAATCCCTGTAACGAAATAAGGTAAACAAGGGATGTGATCCTATCTACCAAGATGACATTTATCTAATTAAAGTTTTCTTCTCTTTTCCTAAAAACGGTTGAAGTATGTTTTGGTGTTAAAAGAGGTCCAACTTAGGTAAATGTTAGAATATTTGGACCAAGTTGTAATTAGTATAAGATCAGACCTAGAGGATATGTGAAAAAGCGTCTAAAAACTCGTGTAATGGATTAAACCGCTTTTACACAAAAACTTGAGAAACTTTTTCTCCTTTTTTCTTGAGAGATTCAAGGTTATTCTTCACCCCTCGATTCCTAGCTCAGAGTGGGGTGCGTTGTATCAAGAGATTGTCACTCCTCTTGTGGTTCACGCTTCAACCCACCTTCTATCAATCCCATAGTTAATCCTAGGTCGAGTATCTCCTCGGGTTTAAACCACCTCTTCCGCTTAGGTCCATCCTTTTTACCGAGTAGTTAGATCGAGCATTTCTCTTCTTCTCAAGCCTATTCATACAGTCTATTCCCTAAGACGAGCTTGATATCTTAGCAACCGGTGCCACATCATGTTTTAAATGGGGTTTTCCATTCACAACCTTCCTTCATACTTACATGATGGTACCTGCTCTTTAGATCAATCTTGGAGAAGAGTGTTGATGAGGCCCCGACACTAGCTCCAGCATCACTCTGAGAAGAACACGTGGACGAACCCGAGGACTAAATTGAGGAAGAGAAGAACTACGAAGCTCCTACCATAGCACTGAGGATTATGAAGAGGAACATCACAAGCGTCTACAAGACAAGATTCAATGCATACATATAAGGGGCTCGAAGATGCGAGGAGAGCACCTGAGGGCACCCGAGAGATACTGATAGACCTTAGCGCGATAACAATGAGACTAGAAAACTCTTGGGAGCGTCCTTTTTTTGGAAGGCATGAGTTTAGTATCTTCACTATTTCATTGAGGCGAAGACACCCTTAAGCCGTCAAGGTATTGTACTCTTTTTCTCCACCTCGGGATTTTTCCACATGGTTTACCGAGGGGGTTTTTAATGAGGCAAGATGTCTTGATGCATCACATTCTTTACCATTGTTTATCTTTCTTGGAAATCCCTATAGCGAAATAAGGTAAACAAGGGATGTGATCCTATATACCAAGATGACATTTATCTAATTAAAGTTTTCTTCTCTTTTCCTAAAAACGGTTTAAGTATGTTTTGGTGTTAAAAGAGGTCCAACTTAGGTGAATGTTAGAATATTTGGACCAAGTTGTAATTCGTATAAGACCAGACCTAGAGGATATGTGAAAAAGCCTCTAAAAACTCTTGTAATGGATTAAACCGCTTTTACACAAAAACTTGAGAAACTTTTTCTCCTTTTTTCTTGAGAGATTCAAGGTTATTCTTCACTCCTCGATTCCTAGCTCAGAGTGGGGTGCGTTGTATCAAGAGATTGTCACTCCTCTTGTGGTTCACACTTCAACCCACCTTCTATCAATCCCATAGTTAATCCTAGGTCGAGTATCTCCTCGGGTTTAAACCACCTCTTCCGCTTAGTTCCATCCTTTTTACCGAGTAGTTAGATCGAGCATTTCTCTTCTTCTCAAGCCTATTCATACAGTCTCTTCCCTAAGATGAGCTTGATATCTTAGCAACCGGTGCCACATCATGTTTTGAATGGGGTTTTCCATTCACAACCCTCCTTCATACTTACATGATGGTACCTGCTCTTTAGATCAATCTTGGAGAAGAGTGTTGATGAGGCCCCGACACTAGCTCCAGCATCACTCTGAGAAGAACACGTGGACGAACCCGAGGACTAAATTGAGGAAGAGAAGAACTACGAAGCTCCTACCATAGCACTGAGGATTATGAAGAGGAACATCACAAGCGTCTACAAGACAAGATTCAATGCATACATACAAGGGGCTCGAAGATGCGAGGAGAGCACCTGAGGGCACCCGAGAGATACCGATAGACCTTAGCGCGATAACAATGAGACTAGAAAACTCTTGGGAGCTTCCTTTTTTTGGAAGGCATGAGTTTAGTATCTTCACTATTTCATTGAGGTGAAGACACCCTTAAGCCGTCAAGGTATTGTACTCTTTTTCTCCACCTCGGGATTTTTCCACATGGTTTACCGAGGGGGTTTTTAATGAGGCAAGATGTCTTGATGCATCACATTCTTTACCATTGTTTATCTTTCTTGGAAATCCCTATAAAGAAATAAGGTAAACAAGGGATGTGATCCTATCTACCAAGATGACATTTATCTAATTAAAGTTTTCTTCTCTTTTCCTAAAAACGGTTGAAGTATGTTTTGGTGTTAAAAGAGGTCCAACTTAGGTGAATGTTAGAATATTTGGACCAAGTTGTAATTAGTATAAGATCAGACCTAGAGGATATGTGAAAAAGCGTCTAAAAACTCGTGTAATGGATTAAACCGCTTTTACACAAAAACTTGAGAAACTTTTTCTCCTTTTTTCTTGAGAGATTCAAGGTTATTCTTCACCCCTCGATTCCTAGCTCAGAGTGGGGTGCGTTGTATCAAGAGATTGTCACTCCTCTTGTGGTTCACGCTTCAACCCACCTTCTATCAATCCCATAGTTAATCCTAGGTCGAGTATCTCCTCGGGTTTAAACCACCTCTTCCGCTTAGGTCCATCCTTTTTACCGAGTAGTTAGATCGAGCATTTCTCTTCTTCTCAAGCCTATTCATACAGTCTATTCCCTAAGACGAGCTTGATATCTTAGCAACCGGTGCCACATCATGTTTTAAATGGGGTTTTCCATTCACAACATTCCTTCATACTTACATGATGGTACCTGCTCTTTAGATCAATCTTGGAGAAGAGTGTTGATGAGGCCCCGACACTAGCTCCAGCATCACTCTGAGAAGAACACGTGGACGAACCCGAGGACTAAATTGAGGAAGAGAAGAACTACGAAGCTCCTACCATAGCACTGAGGATTATGAAGAGGAACATCACAAGCGTCTACAAGACAAGATTCAATGCATACATACAAGGAGCTCGAAGATGCGAGGAGAGCACCTGAGGGCACCCGAGAGATACTGATAGACCTTAGCGCGATAACAATGAGACTAGAAAACTCTTGGGAGCGTCCTTTTTTTGGAAGGCATGAGTTTAGTATCTTCACTATTTCATTGAGGCGAAGACACCCTTAAGCCGTCAAGGTATTGTACTCTTTTTCTCCACCTCGGGATTTTTCCACATGGTTTACCGAGGGGGTTTTTAATGAGGTAAGATCTCTTGATGGATCACATTCTTTACCATTGTTTATCTTTCTTGGAAATCCCTATGACGAAATAAGGTAAACAAGGGATGTGATCCTATCTACCAAGATGACATTTATCTAATTAAAGTCTTCTTCTCTTTTCCTAAAAACGGTTTAAGTATGTTTTGGTATTATAAGAGGCCCAAATTAGATGAATGTTAGATTATTTAGACCAAGTTGTAATTCGTATAAGACCAGACCTAGAGGATATGTGAAAAAGCCTCTAAAAACTCGTGTAATGGATTAAACCGCTTTTACACAAAAACTTGAGAAACTTTTTCTCCTTTTTTCTTGAGAGATTCAAGGTTATTCTTCACTCCTCGATTCCTAGCTCAGAGTGGGGTGCGTTTTATCAAGAGATTGTCACTCCTCTTCTGGTTCACACTTCAACCATGTTGAATTTGCGGAATAGAAGATTAGAGAGTTTGAGAGTGCTTGAAAGAGAAACAATAGAATGAGAGATAAAGAGAAGTTTCCATTAGAATTGAGTGAGTGTTACAAAGGGTGTACAACATGTATATATAGAGGAGAACCACGAAATTAGGAGGTGAAGAAGGGTTTCACAACATTCAATTTCCCTCCAATCTCTTATTTGAAATTTAAACACATCTCCTTCCTTTTCACACTTCCCGAGACACCCACTTGTGCATCCAAAGTCTTCACCCTTCTAGAAGACTTCTTAATGGGCTTGCATATGTTGAATAAGGCCTCTTCTCTTCTTTGGGTCTTAAGCTAATGTGTTCTCTCATTATTCAAAACTCCCCCTCAAGCTTAACCGTAGAGAAATCAAAGGTTAAGCTTAGAACCATGATTACCCACCTCATTAAAAACCTTAGTATGGAAAACCTCATGGGACAAAACCATACTAAGGGAAAAAGAGTGTGGACTCCATGGCTAAGGAAATCACGGCCGAGACATATCTATGAGTCCAAGCTTTGAATGGATGAACTCACACACTTTTAAACTCGCTGCCTTGGTAAAAATGTCTGCCAATTGTTCTGAACTCCTTGTAAAGCATGGAAGAATGACCCTTTTCTCCACCATCTCTCGCACCTTGTGACAATCCACTTCAATATGCTTTGTCCTCTCATGGAACACTGAGTTGGACGCAATGTGAATAGCAGCTTGGTTGTCACAATGCATTGTGATTGGATCTGCCGATTCAATGCCCAAATCCTTGAGAAGAGCTTTCAGCCATGTTAGCTCATTTGTGAGCTTCCTCATTGCTCTATACTCAGCTTCAGCACTTGAACATGACACAACCTTTTGTTTCTTGCTCTTCCAAGTGACCAGGTTACCTCCAATGAATGTGCAATACCCAGTGGTGGATCTTCTATCCGTTTTGTCTCCAGCCCAGTCAGCATCACAATAACCCACAATTTCTATGCTTTTGTTGCAACCCATCCAAATGCCTTGACCTGGAGCTCCTTTGAGATATTTGAGGATCCAATCCACCATGTTCCAATGATGCACTTTTGGAGCTTGCATATGTTGGCTCACCTGGTTCACAGCAAAACACAAATCAGGACGAGTTATGGTAAGATAAATCAACTTACCAACCATTCTCCGATATTGCTTGACATCTTCAAAAGGTTTATCTTCAAGCTCCCCCTCTCGTATGACTTTGTATCCTTCTTCTAAGGTAGTCTTTGCTGGTTTGGCTCCTACCTTTCCTGCCCCAGCCAATAGATCAAGAGTGTACTTCCTTTGGGATAAGAAGAGTCCTTCATTGGATCTATAGACTTCAATCCCTAGGAAATATTTCAACTCTCCAAGATCTATAATATCAAATACAGATTTTAAATATGCTTTTGTATCTTTAATACCTACCTTGTCATTCCCAGAGATGATAATATCATCCACATAAATGAGAATGACTACAATACCTTCTTGGCTTTGCAAGGTGAAAACTGTATGATCTGCCTCGGACTTCTTGAAGCCTTTACTCTTGAGTGTTGTACTCAACTTGTGGTACCATGCTCGAGGAGATTGCTTCAGTCCATAGATTGCTTTCTTGAGTCTCAACACCTTTCCTGGTGCAATTGAGTCCTCCAAGCCTGGTGGTGGAGTCATGTAGACTTCATCCTCTAGTTCCCCTTGCAAGAATGCATTCTTGACGTCCATCTGCCAAAGATCCCATTTCAAGTTAGTAGCTAAGGATAAAATAACTCTTACCGTATAAAGTTTTGCCACAGGTGCATAGGTTTGAGTGAATCCTCTAGCCACCAGCCTAGCCTTGTAACGCTCTATTTCTCCATCACTTCTATACTTGATAGTGAAGATCCATCTAGAGCTTACGGCCTTCTTCCCTTTTGGTAGTTCAGCTTCATCCCAAGTGTGGTTGATTTCCATAGCTTTCTTTTCTTCACCAATAGCATCTCTCCATACTTTAAGCTCCTTGGCTTCTTCATAGGTTGTTGGAATCTCAGCTTCATCTAACTTGCCCATGTAGGCTTGATGTTCCAATGGGAAATGAGCTAGAGTGCAAACAGCTTGAATGGGATGAGCAACTGCCTTGTTGTTGTAGTACACTCGGGTTTGCTTCCAATGTTCTGGTCCAAACCTTTGTCTTGTACTTCTCCTTAAACCCCCTTCTTGATATTGAACTTGAGGTTCTGGCCCTTCAAAGTCAGAATCTGAGGTTTGAGCTTCTTCTTGACTTTCCGGACTCTCTTCACTTTGATTATGAACCGCTTCATTGCGAACTTCTGATTCATTTTGATCATAAATTGTTGAGTCTTGTTGAGCCACTACTGGATCCTCTTGTTTATTGCCTCCCTCAGGATCAAAGGGTATAGTTTCTTCATTTGATTGAGATGTGCTTGTACTAGCTTCTGGCTGATGTAATCCAAGGCTCTCCAAGATTTTTCTCAAATTGCTAGCTCAGTCTGATGATGAGGATGATAGATTCTCCAATTCTTTCCAGTTCTTCTCATCATAGAACCCTTTCGTTTCAACAAACTTCACGTCCCTTGAGACTAGAATCTTCCTTGTTTCCGGAACAAAGCATTTGTAACCTTTTTGTGTTGTGGAGTATCCAATGAACATGCTCTTCACACTTTTACCTTCCAACTTGTTTCTTTGTTCTCCTGGGATTAATACAAAACAAACACACCCAAACACGCGTAAGTGCTTAATGGCGGGTTTAGAGTTGTTTAATACCTCAAATGGAGAGTGATCATCCAAAATTTTTGTTGGCATTCGGTTGATCAAATAGCATGCTGAAACCACAGCATCTCCCCAAAATCTCTTGGGAACACTTGTGTGGAACATCATAGACCGGGCCACTTCCATTAAGTGCCTATTCTTTCTTTCAGCAACTCCATTTTGCTGAGGAGTGTATGGGCAGCTGGTTTGATGGACTATCCCATGGTTTGCTAAGTGTTGTTTGAAGGCATGGCTTGTGTACTCTCCACCATTATCTGATCTAAAAATTTTAATCTTGGCATTATAATGGTTAGTCACATATGCTTGAAATTTTCTAAATGCTTCTAGAACTCTATCTTTGGATGGAAGAAGTGTTAGCCATGTATATTTTGATTTTTCATCTATAAAGGTGACAAAGTATTTATGATGTTCTCTAGATTCACATGGTGAGGTCCAAACATCAGAATGAATTAAATCAAAACACTTTTCATAGATAGTTGGAGACTTGGAAAACACAGATTTACAATGTTTGCCAAGTATACAAGCTTCACATTCATCATTTTTGAAAGAAATCCTAGGCAACAATAGTTCTAATGCTCTAGAGTGCGGATGACCTAGCCTTGCATGCCAAATTGAACTACTAACATTAGAAACATTCAGACTAAAACTACAAAATAAATTGGAGTCCGGCTTGTTATTTTCAAGAACATACAGCTCCTCCTTTGCTACTCCTTTTCCGAGTAGTTTCATGGTCTCAATATCCTGAAAGTGTACATCATTAGGACCAAATATAGCATAACAATTCAAATCAGATGTAACTTTCTTTACGGATAACAAATTTGAAGTAAACTTAGGCATGTAGAAAGCATTTGAATCTTTTCCAAATAACCTAAGATTTCCTACTCCATCAATTGGAATACTATCCCCATTTGCTATAATGACATTACCTACAGCCGGTTTTATGTTATTCATTAGATGTGCATCACTTATCATATGATGTGATGCACCAGAATCTACAATCAAAGGCTTTGAAATGTTTTGAGCATGAAGAGAGTTTCCAGAAACCATACCAGACCTACCAGCCTCTTTCAAGGCTTTGATGAGAGCTTCCAAATCTGATTTCCTCATAAATTCAGATTCTTGTTGATATGGCACCAAAGCTCTCATTTCTCCTTCTTCAGCCCTCTTGGATGTCCCAGCCTGATTCCCAGCCACTTCTTGGGAGACATTAGCTCTTGGTTCCTTCCACCAGCTTGGTTTTAGATGAGGATGGAGCTTCCAGCATTTTTCCTTTGTGTGCCCCTCTTTCTTGCAATTCTCACAAATTGCATTTGATCCCACTTTCTTGTTCTGGTTTGATCCCAACGGTTTGTAAAATCCTTTGTTGGCGTCTCCCAGCTCTACTTTGTTAGCCATAACCAGCTCACCCTTTCCCCCAAATAGACCATGAGATCCTTGCTCCTTTTGTATCTTGGAGCACACTTCATCTAGGCTGGGGAGATTGTCTGCCCTAAGGAGGTGCTTAATGAGATCCTTGTAAGTTGGATTTAAGGTCAATAGCAGACCAAAGACCTTGTCTTGTTCGCGCCTCTCATTTAACACCAAAGGATCAATCGTGCTTGGCCTTAACATTTCTAGTTCAGCCCACAATGATCTGAATTTGCCAAAGTGCTTTGTAAACTCCAAATCTTCTTGGCTTAGATCATTGATAGTCTTCTTGACTTCATAGATTCTGCTCAAGTTTGAAGTATTCCCATACACGGTTTGAAGAGTATCCCACAATTCCTTTGCATTTTCACAGTAGGAGTAGGCTTCAAGGATGGATGCTTCAAGAGAGTTCTGGATGATTCCGAGCACCATTTGGTCCTCTTGGAACCACTTATCTTCATAATTACCGATGGCTTCTTCTCCATCTTTTGGATCTTGGCCTTTCAAGACATGGCTCCAAAGCCCACAACCACATAGGGTTGTTCTTATCATTCTTGACCACATCAAATAGTTGACACCCTTCAAGATGACTGGAATAACAATTGGTTTAGAATTTTCCATGGTGTTTCAAGATTTATTCACCGGATAATTCTATTAACCAGAGGATTAAGAGATTTTCTCAAGAAAATATTAGAGAAGCTTCAAGAAATACACTTTTCCAGCCTTTTCACAACTCAAGAGTCAATGACTTTGAGGACTAAGTCTCAGAGTGAAAAAGGATTGACAAAGAGTATTCCCAGAATTTTAGAGTGAAAAAGAAAATTTTAGAGAACCTTCAAGAAATACACTTTTTCAGCCTTTTCACAACTCAAGAGTCAATGACTTTGAGGACTAAGTCTCAGAGTGAAAAAGGATTGACAAAGAGTATTCCCAGAATTTTAAAGGAAGAGATTTGAAAATGGGATAACAAGAGCTTGATTTAGTTAAGAACATTGCTCTGATACCATGTTGAATTTGCGGAATAGAAGATTAGAGAGTTTGAGAGTGCTTGAAAGAGAAACAATAGAATGAGAGATAAAGAGAAGTTTCCATTAGAATTGAGTGAGTGTTACAAAGGGTGTACAACATGTATATATAGAGGAGAGCCACGAAATTAGGAGGTGAAGAAGGGTTTCACAACATTCAATTTCCCTCCAATCTCTTATTTGAAATTCAAACACATCTCCTTCCTTTTCACACTTCCCGAGACACCCACTTGTGCATCCAAAGTCTTCACCCTTCTAGAAGACTTCTTAATGGGCTTGCATATGTTGAATAAGGCCTCTTCTCTTCTTTGGGTCTTAAGCTAATGTGTTCTCTCATTATTCAACAAACCCACCTTCTATCAATCCCATAGTTAATCCTAGGTCGAGTATCTCCTCGGGTTTAAACCACCTCTTCCGCTTAGTTCCATCCTTTTTACCGAGTAGTTAGATCGAGCATTTCTCTTCTTCTCAGTCCTATTCATACAGTCTATTCCCTAAGACAAGCTTGATATCTTAGCAACCGGTGCCACATCATGTTTTGAATGGGTTTTCCATTCACCACCCTCCTTCATACTTACTTGATGGTACCCGCTCTTTAGATCAATCTTGGAGAAGAGTGTTGATGAGGCCCCGGCACTAGCTCAAGCATCACTCTGAGAAGAACACGTGGAGGAACCCGAGGACTAACTTGAGGAAGAGAAGAACTACGAAGCTCCTACCATAGCACTGAGGATTATGAAGAGGAACTTCACAAGCGTCTACCGGACAAGATTCAATGCATACATACAAGGCGCTCTAAGATGCAAGGAAAGCACCTGAGGGCACCCGAGAGGTACCGATAGACCTTAGCGCGAGAACAGTGAGACTAGAAAACTCTTGGGACCGTCCTTTTTTGGAAGGCATGAGTTTAGTATCTTCACTATTTCGTTGAAGTGAAGACACCCTTAAGCCGTCAAGGTATTGTACAGTTTTTCTCCACCTCGGGATTTTTCCACATGGTTTACCGAGGGGGTTTTTAATGAGGCAAGATCTCTTGATGCATCACATTCTTTACCATTGTTTATCTTTCTTGGAAATCCCTATGACGAAATAAGGTAAACATGGGATGTGATCCTATCTACCAAGATGACATTTATCTAATTAAATTCGTCTTCTCTTTTCCTAAAAACGGTTTAAGTATGTTTTGGTATTATAAGAAGCCCAAATTAGGTGAATGTTAGAATATTTAGACCAAGTTGTAATTCGTATAAGACCAGACCTAGAGGATATGTGAAAAAGCCTCTAAAAACTCTTGTAATGGATTAAACCGCTTTTACACAAAAACTTGAGAAACTTTTTCTCCTTTTTTCTTGAGAGATTCAAGGTTATTCTTCACTCCTCGATTCCTAGCTTAGAGTGGGGTGCGTTGTATCAAGAGATTGTCACTCCTCTTCTGGTTCACGCTTCAACCCACCTTCTATCAATCCCATAGTTAATCCTAGGTCGAGTATCTCCTCGAGTTTAAACCACCTCTTCCGCTTAGTTCCATCTTTTTTACCGAGTAGTTAGATCGAGCATTTCTCTTCTTCTCAGTCCTATTCATACAGTCTATTCCCTAAGACGAGCTTGATATCTTAGCAACCGGTGCCACATCATCCTTTGAATGGGGTTTTCCATTCACCACCCTCCTTCATACTTACTTGATGGTACCCGCTCTTTAGATCAATCTTGGAGAAGAGTGTTGATGAGGCCCCGACACTAGCTCCAGCATCACTCTGAGAAGAACACGTGGACGAACCCGAGGACTAAATTGAGGAAGAGAAGAATTACGAAGCTCCTACCATAGCACTGAGGATTATGAAGAGGAACATCACAAGCGTCTACAAGACAAGATTCAATGCATACATACAAGGAGCTCGAAGATGCGAGGAGGTCACCTGAGGGCACCCGAGAGATACCGATAGACCTTAGCGCGAGAACAGTGAGACTAGAAAACTCTTGGGAGCGTCCTCTTTTTGGAAGGCATGAGTTTAGTATCTTCACTATTTCGTTGAGGTGAAGACACCTTAAGCCGTCAAGGTATTGTACTCTTTTTCTCCACCTCGGGATTTTTCCACATGGTTTACCGAGGGGGTTTTTAATGAGGCAAGATCTCTTGATGCATCACATTCTTTATCATTGTTTATCTTTCTTGGAAATCCCTATAACGAAATAAGGTAAACAAGGGATGTGATCCTATCTACCAAGATGACATTTATCTAATTAAAGTTTTCTTCTCTTTTCCTAAAAACGTTTTAAGTATGTTTTGGTGTTAAAAGAGGTCCAAATTAGGTGAATGTTAGAATATTTGGACCAAGTTGTAATTAGTATAAGATCAGACCTAGAGGATATGTGAAAAAGCCTCTAAAAACTCTTGTAATGGATTAAACCGCTTTTACACAAAAACTTGAGAAACTTTTTCTCCTTTTTTCTTGAGAGATTCAAGGTTATTCTTCACTCCTCGATTCCTAGCTCAGAGTGGGGTGCGTTGTATCAAGAGATTGTCACTCCTCTTGTGGTGCACGCTTCAACCCACCTTCTATCAATCCCATAGTTAATCCTAGGTCGAGTATCTCCTCGGGTTTAAACCACCTCTTCCGCTTAGTTCCATCCTTTTTACCGAGTAGTTAGATCGAGCATTTCTCTTCTTCTCAAGCCTATTCATACAGTCTATTCCCTAAGACGAGCTTAATATCTTAGCAAGCGGTGCCACATCATGTTTTGAATGGGGTTTTCCATTCACAACCCTCCTTCATACTTACATGATGGTACCTGCTCTTTCGATCAATCTTGGAGAAGAGTGTTGATGAGGCCCCGACACTAGCTCCAGCATCACTCTGAGAAGAACACGTGGACGAACCCGAGGACTAAATTGAGGAAGAGAAGAACTACGAAGCTCCTACCATAGCACTGAGGATTATGAAGAGGAACATCACAAGCGTCTACAAGACAAGATTCAATGCATACATACAAGGAGCTCGAAGATGCGAGGAGAGCACCTGAGGGCACCCGAGAGATACGGATTGACCTTAGCGCGATAACAATGAGACTAGAAAACTCTTGGGAGCATCCTTTTTTTGGAAGGCATGAGTTTAGTATCTTCACTATTTCGTTGAGGTGAAGACACCCTTAAGCCGTCAAGGTATTGTACTCTTTTTCTCCAACTCGGGATTTTTCCACATGGTTTACCGAAGGGGTTTTTAATGAGGCAAGATCTCTTGATGCATCACATTCTTTACCATTGTTTATCTTTCTTGGAAATCCCTATAACGAAATAAGGTAAACAAGGGATGTGATCCTATCTACAAAGATGACATTTATCTAATTAAAGTTTTCTTCTCTTTTCCTAAAAACGGATTAAGTATGTTTTGGTGTTAAAAGAGGTCCAAATTAGGTGAATGTTAGAATATTTGGACCAAGTTGTAATTAGTATAAGATCAGACCTAGAGGATATGTGAAAAAGCCTCTAAAAACTCTTGTAATGGATTAAACCGCTTTTACACAAAAACTTGAGAAACTTTTTCTCCTTTTTTCTTGAGAGATTCAAGGTTATTCTTCACTCCTCGATTCCTAGCTCAGAGTGGGTTGCGTTGTATCAAGAGATTGTCACTCCTCTTGTGGTTCACGCTTCAACCCACCTTCTATCAATCCTATAGTTAATCCTAGGTCGAGTATCTCCTCGAGTTTAAACCACCTCTTCCGCTTAGTTCCATCCTTTTTACCGAGTAGTTAGATCGAGCATTTCTCTTCTTCTCAAGCCTATTCATACAGTCTATTCCCTAAGACGAGCTTGATATCTTAGCAACCGGTGCCACATCATGTTTTGAATGGGGTTTTCCATTCACAACCCTCCTTCATACTTACATGATGGTACCTGCTCTTTAGATCAATCTTGGAGAAGAGTGTTGATGAGGCCCCGACACTAGCTCCAGCATCACTCTGAGAAGAACACGTGGACGAAGCCGAGGACTAAATTGAGGAAGAGAAGAACAACGAAGCTCCTACCATAGCACTGAGGATTATGAAAAGGAACATCACAAGCGTCTACAAGACAAGATTCAATGCATACATACAAGGAGCTCGAAGATGCGAGGAGAGCACCTGAGGGCACCCGAGAGATACCGATAGACCTTAGCGCGAGAACAGTGAGACTAGAAAACTCTTGGGAGCGTCCTTTTTTTGGAAGGCATGAGTTTAGTAGCTTCACTATTTCGTTGAAGTGAAGACACCATTAAGCCGTCAAGGTATTGTACTCTTTTTCTCCACCTCGGGATTTTTCCACATGGTTTACCGAGGGGGTTTTTAATGACGCAAGATCTCTTGATGCATCACATTCTTTACCATTGTTTATCTTTCTTGGAAATCCCTATGACGAAACAAGGTAAACAAGGGATGTGATCCTATCTACAAAGATGACATTTATCTAATTAAAGTTTTCTTCTCTTTTCCTAAAAACGGATTAAGTATGTTTTGGTGTTAAAAGAGGTCCAAATTAGGTGAATGTTAGAATATTTGGACCAAGTTGTAATTAGTATAAGATCAAACCTAGAGGATATGTGAAAAAGCCTCTAAAAACTCGTGTAATGGATTAAACCGCTTTTACAAAAAAGTTGAGAAACTTTTTCTCCTTTATCTTGAGAGATTCAAGGTTATTCTTCACTCCTCGATTCCTAGCTCAGAGTGGGGTGCGTTGTATCAAGAGATTGTCACTCCTTTTCTGGTTCACGCTTCAACCCACCTTCTATCAATCCCATAGTTAATCCTAGGTCGAGTATCTCCTCGGGTTTAAACCACCTCTTCCGCTTAGTTCCATCGTTTTTACCGAGTAGTTAGATCGAGCATTTCTCTTCTTCTCAAGCCTATTCATACAGTCTATTCCCTAAGACGAGCTTGATATCTTAGCTACCGGTGCGTCATCATGTTTTGAATGGGGTTTTCCATTCACAACCCTCCTTCATACTTACATGATGGTACCTGCTCTTTAGATCAATCTTGGAGAAGAGTGTTGATGAGGCCCCGACACTAGCTCCAGCATCACTCTAAGAAGAACACGTGGACGAACCCGAGGACTAAATTGAGGAAGAGAAGAACTACGAAGCTCCTACCATAGCACTGAGGATTATGAAGAGGAACATCACAAGCGTCTACAAGACAAGATTCAATGCATACATACAAGGAGCTCGAAGATGCGAGGAGAGCACCTGAGGGCACCCGAGAGATACGGATTGACCTTAGCGCGATAACAATGAGACTAGAAAACTCTTGGGAGCATCCTTTTTTTGGAAGGCATGAGTTTAGTATCTTCACTATTTCGTTGAGGTGAAGACACCCTTAAGCCGTCAAGGTATTGTACTCTTTTTCTCCACCTCGGGATTTTTCCACATGGTTTACCGAAGGGGTTTTTAATGAGGCAAGATCTCTTGATGCATCACATTCTTTACCATTGTTTATCTTTCTTGGAAATCCCTATAACGAAATAAGGTAAACAAGGGATGTGATCCTATCTACAAAGATGACATTTATCTAATTAAAGTTTTCTTCTCTTTTCCTAAAAACGGATTAAGTATGTTTTGGTGTTAAAAGAGGTCCAAATTAGGTGAATGTTAGAATATTTGGACCAAGTTGTAATTAGTATAAGATCAGACCTAGAGGATATGTGAAAAAGCCTCTAAAAACTCTTGTAATGGATTAAACCGCTTTTACACAAAAACTTGAGAAACTTTTTCTCCTTTTTTCTTGAGAGATTCAAGGTTATTCTTCACTCCTCGATTCCTAGCTCAGAGTGGGTTGCGTTGTATCAAGAGATTGTCACTCCTCTTGTGGTTCACGCTTCAACCCACCTTCTATCAATCCCATAGTTAATCCTAGGTCGAGTATCTCCTCGAGTTTAAACCACCTCTTCCGCTTAGTTCCATCCTTTTTACCGAGTAGTTAGATCGAGCATTTCTCTTCTTCTCAAGCCTATTCATACAGTCTATTCCCTAAGACGAGCTTGATATCTTAGCAACCGGTGCCACATCATGTTTTGAATGGGTTTTCCATTCACAACCCTCCTTCATACTTACATGATGGTACCTGCTCTTTAGATCAATCTTGGAGAAGAGTGTTGATGAGGCCCCGACACTAGCTCCAGCATCACTCTAAGAAGAACACGTGGACGAACCCGAGGACTAAATTGAGGAAGAGAAGAACTACGAAGCTCCTACCATAGCACTGAGGATTATGAAGAGGAACATCACAAGCGTCTACAAGACAAGATTCAATGCATACATACAAGGAGCTCGAAGATGCGAGGAGAGCACCTGAGGGCACCCGAGAGATACCGATAGACCTTAGCGCGAGAACAGTGAGACTAGAAAACTCTTGGGAGCGTCCTCTTTTTGGAAGGCATGAGTTTAGTATCTTCACTATTTCATTGAGGTGAAGACACCGTAAGCCGTCAAGGTATTGTACTCTTTTTCTCCACCTCGGGATTTTTCCACATGGTTTACCGAGGGGGTTTTTAATGAGGCAAGATCTCTTGATGCATCACATTCTTTACCATTGTTTATCTTTCTTGGAAATCCCTATAACGAAATAAGGTAAACAAGGGATGTAATCCTATCTACCAAGATGACATTTATCTAATTAAAGTTTTCTTCTCTTTTCCTAAAAACGTTTTAAGTATGTTTTGGTGTTAAAAGAGGTCCAAATTAGGTGAATGTTAGAATATTTGGACCAAGTTGTAATTAGTATAAGATCAGACCTAGAGGATATGTGAAAAAGCCTCTAAAAACTCTTGTAATGGATTAAACCGCTTTTACACAAAAACTTGAGAAACTTTTTCTCCTTTTTTCTTGAGAGATTCAAGGTTATTCTTCACTCCTCGATTCCTAGCTCAGAGTGGGTTGCGTTGTATCAAGAGATTGTCACTCCTCTTGTGGTTCACGCTTCAACCCACCTTCTATCAATCCCATAGTTAATCCTAGGTCGAGTATCTCCTCGAGTTTAAACCACCTCTTCCGCTTAGTTCCATCCTTTTTACCGAGTAGTTAGATCGAGCATTTCTCTTCTTCTCAAGCCTATTCATACAGTCTATTCCCTAAGACGAGCTTGATATTTTAGCAACCGGTGCCACATCATGTTTTGAATGGGGTTTTCCATTCACAACCCTCCTTCATACTTACATGATGGTACCTGCTCTTTAGATCAATCTTGGAGAAGAGTGTTGATGAGGCCCCGACACTAGCTCCAGCATCACTCTGAGAAGAACACGTGGACGAAGCCGAGGACTAAATTGAGGAAGAGAAGAACTACGAAGCTCCTACCATAGCACTGAGGGTTATGAAAAGGAACATCACAAGCGTCTACAAGACAAGATTCAATGCATACATACAAGGAGCTCGAAGATGCGAGGAGAGCACCTGAGGGCACCCGAGAGATACCGATAGACCTTAGCGCGAGAACAGTGAGACTAGAAAACTCTTGGGAGCGTCCTCTTTTTGGAAGGCATGAGTTTAGTATCTTCACTATTTCATTGAGGTGAAGACACCGTAAGCCGTCAAGGTATTGTACTCTTTTTCTCCACCTCGGGATTTTTCCACATGGTTTACCGAGGGGGTTTTTAATGAGGCAAGATCTCTTGATGCATCACATTCTTTACCATTGTTTATCTTTCTTGGAAATCCCTATAACGAAATAAGGTAAACAAGGGATGTAATCCTATCTACCAAGATGACATTTATCTAATTAAAGTTTTCTTCTCTTTTCCTAAAAACGTTTTAAGTATGTTTTGGTGTTAAAAGAGGTCCAAATTAGGTGAATGTTAGAATATTTGGACCAAGTTGTAATTAGTATAAGATCAGACCTAGAGGATATGTGAAAAAGCCTCTAAAAACTCTTGTAATGGATTAAACCGCTTTTACACAAAAACTTGAGAAACTTTTTCTCCTTTTTTCTTGAGAGATTCAAAGTTATTCTTCACTCCTCGATTCCTAGCTCAGAGTGGGTTGCGTTGTATCAAGAGATTGTCACTCCTCTTGTGGTTCACGCTTCAACCCACCTTCTATCAATCCCATAGTTAATCCTAGGTCGAGTATCTCCTCGAGTTTAAACCACCTCTTCCGCTTAGTTCCATCCTTTTTACCGAGTAGTTAGATCGAGCATTTCTCTTCTTCTCAAGCCTATTCATACAGTCTATTCCCTAAGACGAGCTTGATATCTTAGCAACCGGTGCCACATCATGTTTTGAATGGGGTTTTCCATGATGGTACCTTCTCTTTAGATCAATCTTGGAGAAGAGTGTTGATGAGGCCCCGACACTAGCTCCAGCATCACTCTGAGAAGAACACGTGGACGAAGCCGAGGACTAAATTGAGGACGAGAAGAACTACAAAGCTCCTACCATAGCACTGAGGATTATGAAGAGGAACATCACAAGCGTCTACAAGACAAGATTCAATGCATACATACAAGGAGCTCGAAGATGCGAGGAGAGCACCTGAGGGCACCCGAGATATACCGATACACCTTAGCGCGATAACAATGAGACTAGAAAACTCTTTGGAGCATCCTTTTTTTGGAAGGCATGAGTTTAGTATCTTCACTATTTCATTGAGGTGAAGACACCCTTAAGCCGTCAAGGTATTGTACTCTTTTTCTCCACCTCGGGATTTTTCCACATGGTTTACCGAAGGGGTTTTTAATGAGGCAAGATCTCTTGATGCATCACATTCTTTACCATTGTTTATCTTTCTTGGAAATCCCTATAACGAAATAAGGTAAACAAGGGATGTGATCCTATCTACAAAGATGACATTTATCTAATTAAAGTTTTCTTCTCTTTTCCTAAAAACGGATTAAGTTTGTTTTGGTGTTAAAAGAGGTCCAAATTAGGTGAATGTTAGAATATTTGGACCAAGTTGTAATTAGTATAAGATCAGACCTAGAGGATATGTGAAAAAGCCTCTAAAAACTCTTGTAATGGATTAAACCGCTTTTACACAAAAACTTGAGAAACTTTTTCTCCTTTTTTCTTGAGAGATTCAATGTTATTCTTCACTCCTCGATTCCTAGCTCAGAGTGGGGTGCGTTGTATCAAGAGATTGTCACTCCTCTTGTGGTTCACGCTTCAACCCACCTTCTATCAATCCCATAGTTAATCCTAGGTCGAGTATCTCCTCGAGTTTAAACCACCTCTTCCGCTTAGTTCCATCCTTTTTACCGAGTAGTTAGATCGAGCATTTCTCTTCTTCTCAAGCCTATTCATATAGTCTATTCCCTAAGACGAGC
Source organism: Cardamine chenopodiifolia (assembly GCA_963922655.1). Classification (NCBI taxonomy): domain Eukaryota; kingdom Viridiplantae; phylum Streptophyta; class Magnoliopsida; order Brassicales; family Brassicaceae; genus Cardamine; species Cardamine chenopodiifolia. The sequence continues at coordinate 7,237,442 of OZ000476.1, read as the reverse complement.
TTGATATCTTAGCAACCGGTGCCATTCACAACCCTCCTTCATACTTACATAACGGTACCTGCTCTTTAGATCAATCTTGGAGAAGAGTGTTGATGAGGCCCCGACACTAGCTCCAGCATCACTCTGAGAAGAACACGTGGACGAACCCGAGGACTAAATTGAGGAAGAGAGGAACTACGAAGCTCCTACCATAGCACTGAGGATTATGAAGAGGAACATCACAAGCGTCTACAAGATAAGATTCAATGCATACATACAAGGAGCTCGAAGATGCGAGGAGAGCACCTGAGGGCACCCGAGAGATACCGATAGACCTTAGCGCGATAACAATGAGACTAGAAAACTCTTGGGAGCATCCTTTTTTTGGAAGGCATGAGTTTAGTATCTTCACTATTTCATTGAGGTGAAGACACCCTTAAGCCGTCAAGGTATTGTACTCTTTTTCTCCACCTCGGGATTTTTCCACATGGTTTACCGAAGGGGTTTTTAATGAGGCAAGATCTCTTGATGCATCACATTCTTTACCATTGTTTATCTTTCTTGGAAATCCCTATAACGAAATAAGGTAAACAAGGGATGTGATCCTATCTACAAAGATGACATTTATCTAATTAAAGTTTTCTTCTCTTTTCCTAAAAACGTTTTAAGTATGTTTTGGTGTTAAAAGAGGTCCAACTTAGGTGAATGTTAGAATATTTGGGCCAAGTTGTAATTAGTATAAGATCAGACCTAGAGGATATGTGAAAAAGCCTCTAAAAACTCGTGTAATGGATTAAACCGCTTTTACACAAAAACTTGAGAAACTTTTTCTCCTTTTTTCTTGAGAGATTCAAGGTTATTCTTCACTCCTCGATTCCTAGCTCAGAGTGGGGTGCGTTGTATCAAGAGATTGTCACTCCTCTTGTGGTGCACGCTTCAACCCACCTTCTATCAATCCCATAGTTAATCCTAGGTCGAGTATCTCCTCGGGTTTAAACCACCTCTTCCGCTTAGTTCCATCCTTTTTACCGAGTAGTTAGATCGAGCATTTCTCTTCTTCTCAAGCCTATTCATACAGTCTATTCCCTAAGACGAGCTTGATATCTTAGCAACCGGTGCCACATCATGTTTTGAATGGGGTTTTCCATTCACAACCCTCCTTCATACTTACATGATGTTACCTGCTCTTTAGATCAATCTTGGAGAAGAGTGTTGATGAGGCCCTGACACTAGCTCCAGCATCACTCTGAGAAGAACACGTGGACGAACCCGAGGACTAAATTGAGGAAGAGAAGAACTACGAAGCTCCTACCATAGCACTGAGGATTATGAAGAGGAACATCACAAGCGTCTACGAGACAAGATTCAATGCATACATACAAGGAGCTCGAAGATGCGAGGAGAGCACCTGAGGGCACCCGAGAGATACCGATAGACCTTAGCGCGATAACAATGAGATTAGAAAACTCTTGGGAGCATCCTTTTTTTGGAAGGCATGAGTTTAGTATCTTCACTATTTCATTGAGGTGAAGACACCCTTAAGCCGTCAAGGTATTGTACTCTTTTTCTCCACCTCGGGATTTTTCCACATGGTTTACCGAGGGGGTTTTTAATGAGGCAAGATCTCTTGATGCATCACATTCTTTACCATTGTTTATCTTTCTTGGAAATCCCTATAACGAAATAAGGTAAACAAGGGATGTGATCCTATCTACCAAGATAACATTTATCTAATTAAAGTTTTCTTCCCTTTTCCTAAAAACGGATTAAGTATGTTTTGGTGTTAAAAGAGGTCCAACTTAGGTGAATGTTAGAATAATTGGACCAAGTTGTAATTAGTATAAGATCAGACCTAGAGGATATGTGAAAAAGCCTCTAAAAACTCGTGTAATGGATTAAACCGCTTTTACACAAAAACTTGAGAAACTTTTTCTCCTTTTTTCTTGAGAGATTCAAGGTTATTCTTCACTCCTCGATTCCTAGCTTAGAGTGGGGTGCGTTGTATCAAGAGATTGTCACTCCTCTTGTGGTTCACGCTTCAACCCACCTTCTATCAATCCCAAAGTTAATCCTAGGTCGAGTATCTCCTCGGGTTTAAACCACCTCTTCCGCTTAGTTCCATCCTTTTTACCGAGTAGTTAGATCGAGCATTTCTCTTCTTCTCAGTCCTATTCATACAGTCTATTCCCTAAGACGAGCTTGATATCTTAGCAACCGGTGCCACATCATGTTTTGAATGGGGTTTTCCATTCACCACCCTCCTTCATACTTACTTGATGGTACCCGCTCTTTAGATCAATCTTGGAGAAGAGTGTTGATGAGGCCCCGGCACTAGCTCAAGCATCACTATGAGAAGAACACGTGGAGGAACCCGAGGACTAACTTGAGGAAGAGAAGAACTACGAAGCTCCTACCATAGCACTGAGGATTATGAAGAGGAACTTCACAAGCGTCTACAGGACAAGATTCAATGCATACATACAAGGCGCTCTAAGATGCGAGGAAAGCACCCGAGGGCACCCGAGAGATACCGATACACCTTAGCGCGAGAACAGTGAGACTAGAAAACACTTGGGAGCGTCCTTTTTTTGGAAGGCATGAGTTTAGTATCTTCACTATTTCGTTGAAGTGAAGACACCCTTAAGCCGTCAAGGTATTGTACTCTTTTTCTCCACCTCGGGATTTTTCCACATGGTTTACCGAGGGGGTTTTTAATGAGGCAAGATCTCTTGATGCATCACATTCTTTACCATTGTTTATCTTTCTTGGAAATCCCTAAAACGAAATAAGGTAAACAAGGGATGTGATCCTATCTACCAAGATGCATTTATCTAATTAAAGTTTTCTTCCCTTTTCCTAAAAACGGATTAAGTATGTTTTGGTGTTAAAAGAGGTCCAACTTAGGTGAATGTTAGAATAATTGGACCAAGTTGTAATTAGTATAAGATCAGACCTAGAGGATATGTGAAAAAGCCTCTAAAAACTCGTGTAATGGATTAAACCGCTTTTACACAAAAACTTGAGAAACTTTTTCTCCTTTTTTCTTGAGAGATTCAAGGTTATTCTTCACTCCTCGATTCCTAGCTCAGAGTGGGGTGCGTTGTATCAAGAGATTGTCACTCCTCTTGTGGTTCACGCTTCAACCCACCTTCTATCAATCCCAAAGTTAATCCTAGGTCGAGTATCTCCTCGGGTTTAAACCACCTCTTCCGCTTAGTTCCATCCTTTTTACCGAGTAGTTAGATCGAGCATTTCTCTTCTTCTCAGTCCTATTCATACAGTCTATTCCCTAAGACGAGCTTGATATCTTAGCAACCGGTGCCACATCATGTTTTGAATGGGGTTTTCCATTCACCACCCTCCTTCATACTTACTTGATGGTACCCGCTCTTTAGATCAATCTTGGAGAAGAGTGTTGATGAGGCCCCGGCACTAGCTCAAGCATCACTCTGAGAAGAACACGTGGAGGACCCCGAGGACTAACTTGAGGAAGAGAAGAACTACGAAGCTCCTACCATAGCACTGAGGATTATGAAGAGGAACTTCACAAGCGTCTACAGGACAAGATTCAATGCATATATACAAGGCGCTCTAAGATGCGAGGAAAGCACCTGAGGGCACCCGAGAGATACCGATAGACCTTAGCGCGAGAACAGTGAGACTAGAAAACACTTGGGAGCGTCCTTTTTTTGGAAGGCATGAGTTTAGTATCTTCACTATTTCGTTGAAGTGAAGACACCCTTAAGCCGTCAAGGTATTGTACTCTTTTTCTCCACCTCGGGATTTTTCCACATGGTTTACCGAGGGGGTTTTTAATGAGGCAAGATCTCTTGATGCATCACATTCTTTACCATTGTTTATCTTTCTTGGAAATCCCTATAACGAAATAAGGTAAACAAGGGATGTGATCCTATCTACCAAGATGACATTTATCTAATTAAAGTTTTCTTCTCCTTTCCTAAAAACGGTTTAAGTATGTTTTGGTGTTAAAAGAGGTCCAAATTAGGTGAATGTTAGAATATTTGGACCAAGTTGTAATTAGTATAAGAACAGACCTAGAGGATATGTGAAAAAGCCTCTTAAAACTCGTGTAATGGATTAAACCGCTTTTACACAAAAACTTGAGAAACTTTTTCTCCTTTTTTCTTGAGAGATTCAAGGTTATTCTTCACTCCTCGATTCCTAGCTCAGAGTGGGGTGCGTTGTATCAAGAGATTGTTACTCCTCTTCTGGTTCACGCTTCAACCCACCTTCTATCAATCCCATAGTTAATCCTAGGTCGAGTATCTCCTCGGGTTTAAACCACCTCTTCCGCTTAGTTCCATCCTTTTTACCGAGTAGTTAGATCGAGCATTTCTCTTCTTCTCAGTCCTATTCATACAGTCTATTCCCTAAGACGAGCTTGATATCTTAGCAACCGGTGCCACATCATGTTTTGAAGTGGGTTTTCCATTCACCACCCTCCTTCATACTTACTTGATGGTACCCGCTCTTTAGATCAATCTTGGAGAAGAGTGTTGATGAGGCCCCGACACTAGCGCCAACATCACTCTGAGAAGAACACGTGGACGAACTAGGGGACTAAATTGAGGAAGAGAAGAACTACGAAGCTCCTACCATAGCACTGAGGATTATGAAGAGGAACAAGCGTCTACAAGACAAGATTCAATGCATACATACAAGGAGCTCGAAGATGCGAGGAGAGCGCCTGAGGGCACCCGAGAGATACCGATAGACCTTAGCGCGAGAACAGTGAGACTAGAAAACTCTTGGGAGCGTCCTTTTTTTGGAAGGCATAAGTTTAGTATCTTCACTATTTCATTGAGGTGAAGACACCTTAAGCCGTCAAGGTATTGTACTCTTTTTCTCCACCTCGGGATTTTTCCACATGGTTTACCGAGGGGGTTTTTAATGAGGCAAGATCTCTTGATGCAACACATTCTTTACCATTGTTTATCTTTCTTGGAAATCCCTATAACGAAATAAGGTAAACAAGGGATGTGATCTTATCTACCAAGATGACATTTATCTAATTAAAGTTTTCTTCCCTTTTCCTAAAAACGGATTAAGTATGTTTTGGTGTTAAAAGAGGTCCAACTTAGGTGAATGTTAGAATATTTGGACCAAGTTGTAATTAGTATAAGATCAGACCTAGAGGATATGTGAAAAAGCCTCTAAAAACTCGTGTAATGGATTAAACCGCTTTTACACAAAAACTTGAGAAACTTTTTCTCCTTTTTTCTTGAGAGATTCAAGGTTATTCTTCACTCCTCGATTCCTAGCTCAGAGTGGGGTGCGTTGTATCAAGAGATTGTCACTCCTCTTGTGGTTCACGCTTCAACCCACCTTCTATCAATCCCAAAGTTAATCCTAGGTCGAGTATCTCCTCGGGTTTAAACCACCTCTTCCGCTTAGTTCCATCCTTTTTACCGAGTAGTTAGATCGAGCATTTCTCTTCTTCTCAGTCCTATTCATACAGTCTATTCCCTAAGACGAGCTTGATATCTTAGCAACCGGTGCCACATCATGTTTTGAATGGGGTTTTCCATTCACCACCCTCCTTCATACTTACTTGATGGTACCCGCTCTTTAGATCAATCTTGGAGAAGAGTGTTGATGAGGCCCCGGCACTAGCTCAAGCATCACTCTGAGAAGAACACGTTGAGGAACCCGAGGACTAACTTGAGGAAGAGAAGAACTACGAAGCTCCTACCATAGCACTGAGGATTATGAAGAGGAACTTCACAAGCGTCTACAGGACAAGATTCAATGCATACATACAAGGCGCTCTAAGATGCGAGGAAAGCACCTGAGGGCACCCGAGAGATACCGATAGACCTTAGCGCGAGAACAGTGAGACTAGAAAACACTTGGGAGCGTCCTTTTTTTGGAAGGCATGAGTTTAGTATCTTCACTATTTCGTTGAAGTGAAGACACCCTTAAGCCGTCAAGGTATTGTACTCTTTTTCTCCACCTCGGGATTTTTCCACATGGTTTACCGAGGGGGTTTTTAATGAGGCAAGATCTCTTGATGCATCACATTCTTTACCATTGTTTATCTTCCTTGGAAATCCCTATAACGAAATAAGGTAAACAAGGGATGTGATCCTATCTACCAAGATGACATTTATCTAATTAAAGTTTTCTTCCCTTTTCCTAAAAACGGATTAAGTATGTTTTGGTGTTAAAAGAGGTCCAACTTAGGTGGATGTTAGAATATTTGGACCAAGTTGTAATTAGTATAAGATCAGACCTAGAGGATATGTGAAAAAGCCTCTAAAAACTCGTGTAATGGATTAAACCGCTTTTACACAAAAACTTGAGAAACTTTTTCTCCTTTTTTCTTGAGAGATTCAAGGTTATTCTTCACTCCTCGATTCCTAGCTCAGAGTGGGGTGCGTTGTATCAAGAGATTGTCACTCCTCTTGTGGTTCACGCTTCAACCCACCTTCTATCAATCCCATAGTAATCCTAGGTCGAGTATCTCCTCGGGTTTAAACCACCTCTTCCGCTTAGTTCCATCCTTTTTACCGAGTAGTTAGATCGAGCATTTCTCTTCTTCTCAAGCCTATTCATACAGTCTATTCCCTAAGACGAGCTTGATATCTTAGCTACCGGTGGAACATCATGTTTTGAATGGGGTTTTCCATTCACAACCCTCCTTCATACTTACATGATGGTACCTGCTCTTTAGATCAATCTTGGAGAAGAGTGTTGATGAGGCCCCGACACTAGCTCCAGCATCACTCTGAGAAGAACACGTGGACGAACCCGAGGACTAAATTGAAGAAGAGAAGAACTACGAAGCTCCTACCATAGCACTGATGATTATGAAGAGGAACATCACAAGCGTCTACAAGACAAGATTCAATGCATACATACAAGGCGCTCTAAGATGCGAGGAAAGAACCTGAGGGCACCCGAGAGATACCGATAGACCTTAGCGCGAGAACAGTGAGACTAGAAAACTCTTGGGAGCGTCCTTTTTTTGGAAGGCATGAGTTTAGTATCTTCACTATTTCATTGAGGTGAAGACACCTTAAGCCGTCAAGGTATTGTACTCTTTTTCTCCACCTCGGGATTTTTCCACATGGTTTACCGAGGGGGTTTTTAATGAGGCAAGATCTCTTGATGCATCACATTCTTTACCATTGTTTATCTTTCTTGGAAATCCCTATAACGAAATAAGGTAAACAAGAGAAATGATCCTATCTACCAAGATGACATTTATCTAATTAAAGTTTTCTTCTCTTTTCCTAAAAACGGATTAAGTATGTTTTGGTGTTAAAAGAGGTCCAACTTAGGTGAATGTTAGAATATTTGGACCAAGTTGTAATTAGTATAAGATCAGACCTAGAGGATATGTGAAAAAGCCTCTAAAACTCGTGTAATGGATTAAACCGCTTTTACACAAAAACTTGAGAAACTTTTTCTCCTTTTTTCTTGAGATATTCAAGGTTATTCTTCACTCCTCGATTCCTAGCTCAGAGTGGGGTGCGTTGTATCAAGAGATTGTCACTCCTCTTGTGGTTCACGCTTCAACCCACCTTCTATCAATCCCATAGTAATCCTAGGTCGAGTATCTCCTCGGGTTTAAACCACCTCTTCCGCTTAGTTCCATCCTTTTTACCGAGTAGTTAGATCTAGCATTTCTCTTCTTCTCAAGCCTATTCATACAGTCTATTCCCTAAGACGAGCTTGATATCTTAGCAACCGGTGCCACATCATGTTTTGAATGGGGCTTTCCATTCACAACCCTCCTTCATACTTACATGATGGTACCTGCTCTTTAGATCAATCTTGGAGAAGAGTGTTAATGAGGCCCCGACACTAGCGCCAGCATCACTCTGAGAAGAACACGTGGACGAACCCGAGGACTAAATTGAGGAAGAGAAGAACTACGAAGCTCCTACCATAGCACTGAGGATTATGAAAAGGAACATCACAAGCGTCTACAAGACAAGATTCAATGCATACATACAAGGAGCTCGAAGATGCGAGGAGAGCACCTGAGGGCACCCGAGAGATACCGATAGACCTTAGCGCGAGAACAGTGAGACTAGAAAACTCTTGGGAGCGTCCTTTTTTTGGAGGGCATGAGTTTAGTATCTTCACTATTTCATTGAGGTGAAGACACCCTTAAGCCGTCAAGGTATTGTACTCTTTTTCTCCACCTCGGGATTTTTACACATGGTTTACCGAGGGGGTTTTTTATGAGGCAAGATCTCTTGATGCATCAGATTCTTTACCATTGTTTATCTTTCTTGGAAATCCCTATGACGAAACAAGGTAAACAAGGGATGTGATCCTATCTACTAAGATGACATTTATCTAATTAAAGTTTTCTTCTCTTTTCCTAAAAACGGTTTAAGTATGTTTTGGTGTTAAAAGAGGTCCAAATTAGGTGAATGTTAGAATATTTGGACCAAGTTGTAATTAGTATAAGATCAGACCTAGAGGATATGTGAAAAAGCCTCTAAAAACTTGAGAAACTTTTTCTCCTTTTTTCTTGAGAGATTCAAGGTTATTCTTCACTCCTCGATTCCTAGCTCAGAGTGGGGTGCGTTGTATCAAGAGATTGTCACTCCTCTTGTGGTTCACGCTTCAACCCACCTTCTATCAATCCCATAGTAATCCTAGGTCGAGTATCTCCTCGGGTTTAAACCACCTCTTCCGCTTAGTTCCATCCTTTTTACCGAGTAGTTAGATCGAGCATTTCTCTTCTTCTCAGTCCTATTCATACAGTCTATTCCCTAAGACGAGCTTGATATCTTAGCAACCGGTGCCACATCATGTTTTGAATGGGGTTTTCCATTCACCACCCTCCTTCATACTTACTTGATGGTACCCGCTCTTTAGATCAATCTTGGAGAAGAGTGTTGATGAGGCCCCGGCACTAGCTCAAGCATCACTCTGAGAAGAACACGTGGAGGAACCCGAGGACTAACTTGAGGAAGAGAAGAACTACGAAGCTCCTACCATAGCACTGAGGATTATGAAGAGGAACTTCACAAGCGTCTACAGGACAAGATTCAATGCATACATACAAGGAGCTCGAAGATGCGAGGAGAGCACCTGAGGGCACCCGAGAGATACCGATAGACCTTAGCGCGAGAACAGTGAGACTAGAAAACTCTTGGGAGCGTCCTTTTTTTGGAAGGCATGAGTTTAGTATCTTCACTATTTCTTTGAGGTGAAGACACCTTAAGCCGTCAAGGTATTGTACTCTTTTTCTCCACCTCGGGATTTTTCCACATGGTTTACCGAGGGGGTTTTTAATGAGGCAAGATCTCTTGATGCATCACATTCTTTACCATTGTTTATGTTTCTTAGAAATCCCTATAACGAAATAAGGTAAACAAGGGATGTGATCCTATCTACCAAGATGACATTTATCTAATTAAAGTTTTCTTCTCTTTTCCTGAAAACGTTTTAAGTATGTTTTGGTGTTAAAAGAGGTCCAAATTAGGTGAATGTTAGAATATTTGGACCAAGTTGTAATTAGTATAAGATCAGACCTAGAGGATATGTGAAAAAGCCTCTAAAAACTCGTGTAATGGATTAAACCGCTTTTACACAAAAACTTGAGAAATTTTTTCTCCTTTTTTCTTGAGAGATTCAAGGTTATTCTTCACTCCTCGATTCCTAGCTCAGAGTGGGGTGCGTTGTATCAAGAGATTGTCACTCCTCTTGTGGTTCACGCTTCAACCCACCTTCTATCAATCCCAAAGTTAATCCTAGGTCGAGTATCTCCTCGGGTTTAAACCACCTCTTCCGCTTAGTTCCATCCTTTTTACCTAGTAGTTAGATCGAGCATTTCTCTTCTTCTCAAGCCTATTCATACAGTCTATTCCCTAAGACGAGCTTGATATCTTAGCTACCGGTGGCACATCATGTTTTGAATGGGGTTTTCCATTTACAACCCTCCTTCATACTTACATGATGGTACCTGCTCTTTAGATCAATCTTGGAGAAGAGTGTTGATGAGGCCCCGACACTAGCTCCAGCATCACTCTGAGAAGAACACGTGGACGAACCCGAGGACTAAATTGAAGAAGAGAAGAACTACGAAGCTCCTACCATAGCACTGAGGATTATGAAGAGGAACATCACAAGCGTCTACAAGACAAGATTCAATGCATACATACAAGGCGCTCTAAGATGCGAGGAAAGAACCTGAGGGCACCCGAGAGATACCGATAGACCTTAGCGCGAGAACAGTGAGACTAGAAAACTCTTGGGAGCGTCCTTTTTTTGGAAGGCATGAGTTTAGTATCTTCACTATTTCATTGAGGTGAAGACACCTTAAGCCGTCAAGGTATTGTACTCTTTTTCTCCACCTCGGGATTTTTCCACATGGTTTACCGAGGGGGTTTTTAATGAGGCAAGATCTCTTGATGCATCACATTCTTTACCATTGTTTATCTTTCTTGGAAATCCCTATAACGAAATAAGGTAAACAAGGGAAGTGATCCTATCTACCAAGATGACATTTATCTAATTAAAGTTTTCTTCTCTTTTCCTAAAAACGGATTAAGTATGTTTTGGTGTTAAAAGAGGTCCAACTTAGGTGAATGTTAGAATATTTGGACCAAGTTGTAATTAGTATAAGATCAGACCTAGAGGATATGTGAAAAAGCCTCTAAAACTCGTGTAATGGATTAAACCGCTTTTACACAAAAACTTGAGAAACTTTTTCTCCTTTTTTCTTGAGAGATTCAAGGTTATTCTTCACTCCTCGATTCCTAGCTCAGAGTGGGGTGCGTTGTATCAAGAGATTGTCACTCCTCTTGTGGTTCACGCTTCAACCCACCTTCTATCAATCCCATAGTAATCCTAGGTCGAGTATCTCCTCGGGTTTAAACCACCTCTTCCGCTTAGTTCCATCCTTTTTACCGAGTAGTTAGATCTAGCATTTCTCTTCTTCTCAAGCCTATTCATACAGTCTATTCCCTAAGACGAGCTTGATATCTTAGCAACCGGTGCCACATCATGTTTTGAATGGGGCTTTCCATTCACAACCCTCCTTCATACTTACATGATGGTACCTGCTCTTTAGATCAATCTTGGAGAAGAGTGTTAATGAGGCCCCGACACTAGCGCCAGCATCACTCTGAGAAGAACACGTGGACGAACCCAAGGACTAAATTGAGGAAGAGAAGAACTACGAAGCTCCTACCATAGCACTGAGGATTATGAAAAGGAACATCACAAGCGTCTACAAGACAAGATTCAATGCATACATACAAGGAGCTCGAAGATGCGAGGAGAGCACCTGAGGGCACCCGAGAGATACCGATAGACCTTAGCGCGAGAACAGTGAGAGTAGAAAACTCTTGGGAGCGTCCTTTTTTTGGAGGGCATGAGTTTAGTATCTTCACTATTTCATTGAGGTGAAGACACCCTTAAGCCGTCAAGGTATTGTACTCTTTTTCTCCACCTCGGGATTTTTACACATGGTTTACCGAGGGGGTTTTTTATGAGGCAAGATCTCTTGATGCATCACATTCTTTACCATTGTTTATCTTTCTTGGAAATCCCTATGACGAAACAAGGTAAACAAGGGATGTGATCCTATCTACTAAGATGACATTTATCTAATTAAAGTTTTCTTCTCTTTTCCTAAAAACGGTTTAAGTATGTTTTGGTGTTAAAAGAGGTCCAAATTAGGTGAATGTTAGAATATTTGGACCAAGTTGTAATTAGTATAAGATCAGACCTAGAGGATATGTGAAAAAGCCTCTAAAAACTTGAGAAACTTTTTCTCCTTTTTTCTTGAGAGATTCAAGGTTATTCTTCACTCCTCGATTCCTAGCTCAGAGTGGGGTGCGTTGTATCAAGAGATTGTCACTCCTCTTGTGGTTCACGCTTCAACCCACCTTCTATCAATCCCATAGTAATCCTAGGTCGAGTATCTCCTCGGGTTTAAACCACCTCTTCCGCTTAGTTCCATCCTTTTTACCAAGTAGTTAGATCGAGCATTTCTCTTCTTCTCAGTCCTATTCATACAGTCTATTCCCTAAGACGTGCTTGATATCTTAGCAACCGGTGCCACATCATGTTTTGAATGGGGTTTTCCATTCACCACCCTCCTTCATACTTACTTGATGGTACCCGCTCTTTAGATCAATCTTGGAGAAGAGTGTTGATGAGGCCCCGGCACTAGCTCAAGCATCACTCTGAGAAGAACACGTGGAGGAACCCGAGGACTAACTTGAGGAAGAGAAGAACTACGAAGCTCCTACCATAGCACTGAGGATTATGAAGAGGAATTTCACAAGCGTCTACAGGACAAGATTCAATGCATACATACAAGGAGCTCGAAGATGCGAGGAGAGCACCTGAGGGCACCCGAGAGATACCGATAGACCTTAGCGCGAGAACAGTGAGACTAGAAAACTCTTGGGAGCGTCCTTTTTTTGGAAGGCATGAGTTTAGTATCTTCACTATTTCTTTGAGGTGAAGACACCTTAAGCCGTCAAGGTATTGTACTCTTTTTCTCCACCTCGGGATTTTTCCACATGGTTTACCGAGGGGGTTTTTAATGAGGCAAGATCTCTTGATGCATCACATTCTTTACCATTGTTTATGTTTCTTAGAAATCCCTATAACGAAATAAGGTAAACAAGGGATGTGATCCTATCTACCAAGATGACATTTATCTAATTAAAGTTTTCTTCTCTTTTCCTGAAAACGTTTTAAGTATGTTTTGGTGTTAAAAGAGGTCCAAATTAGGTGAATGTTAGAATATTTGGACCAAGTTGTAATTAGTATAAGATCAGACCTAGAGGATATGTGAAAAAGCCTCTAAAAACTCGTGTAATGGATTAAACCGCTTTTACACAAAAACTTGAGAAATTTTTTCTCCTTTTTTCTTGAGAGATTCAAGGTTATTCTTCACTCCTCGATTCCTAGCTCAGAGTGGGGTGCGTTGTATCAAGAGATTGTCACTCCTCTTGTGGTTCACGCTTCAACCCACCTTCTATCAATCCCAAAGTTAATCCTAGGTCGAGTATCTCCTCGGGTTTAAACCACCTCTTCCGCTTAGTTCCATCCTTTTTACCGAGTAGTTAGATCGAGCATTTCTCTTCTTCTCAAGCCTATTCATACAGTCTATTCCCTAAGACGAGCTTGATATCTTAGCTACCGGTGGCACATCATGTTTTGAATGGGGTTTTCCATTTACAACCCTCCTTCATACTTACATGATGGTACCTGCTCTTTAGATCAATCTTGGAGAAGAGTGTTGATGAGGCCCCGACACTAGCTCCAGCATCACTCTGAGAAGAACACGTGGACGAACCCGAGGACTAAATTGAAGAAGAGAAGAACTACGAAGCTCCTACCATAGCACTGAGGATTATGAAGAGGAACATCACAAGCGTCTACAAGACAAGATTCAATGCATACATACAAGGCGCTCTAAGATGCGAGGAAAGAACCTGAGGGCACCCGAGAGATACCGATAGACCTTAGCGCGAGAACAGTGAGACTAGAAAACTCTTGGGAGCGTCCTTTTTTTGGAAGGCATGAGTTTAGTATCTTCACTATTTCATTGAGGTGAAGACACCTTAAGCCGTCAAGGTATTGTACTCTTTTTCTCCACCTCGGGATTTTTCCACATGGTTTACCGAGGGGGTTTTTAATGAGGCAAGATCTCTTGATGCATCACATTCTTTACCATTGTTTATCTTTCTTGGAAATCCCTATAACGAAATAAGGTAAACAAGGGAAGTGATCCTATCTACCAAGATGACATTTATCTAATTAAAGTTTTCTTCTCTTTTCCTAAAAACGGATTAAGTATGTTTTGGTGTTAAAAGAGGTCCAACTTAGGTGAATGTTAGAATATTTGGACCAAGTTGTAATTAGTATAAGATCAGACCTAGAGGATATGTGAAAAAGCCTCTAAAACTCGTGTAATGGATTAAACCGCTTTTACACAAAAACTTGAGAAACTTTTTCTCCTTTTTTCTTGAGAGATTCAAGGTTATTCTTCACTCCTCGATTCCTAGCTCAGAGTGGGGTGCGTTGTATCAAGAGATTGTCACTCCTCTTGTGGTTCACGCTTCAACCCACCTTCTATCAATCCCATAGTAATCCTAGGTCGAGTATCTCCTCGGGTTTAAACCACCTCTTCCGCTTAGTTCCATCCTTTTTACCGAGTAGTTAGATCTAGCATTTCTCTTCTTCTCAAGCCTATTCATACAGTCTATTCCCTAAGACGAGCTTGATATCTTAGCAACCGGTGCCACATCATGTTTTGAATGGGGCTTTCCATTCACAACCCTCCTTCATACTTACATGATGGTACCTGCTCTTTAGATCAATCTTGGAGAAGAGTGTTAATGAGGCCCCGACACTAGCGCCAGCATCACTCTGAGAAGAACACGTGGACGAACCCAAGGACTAAATTGAGGAAGAGAAGAACTACGAAGCTCCTACCATAGCACTGAGGATTATGAAAAGGAACATCACAAGCGTCTACAAGACAAGATTCAATGCATACATACAAGGAGCTCGAAGATGCGAGGAGAGCACCTGAGGGCACCCGAGAGATACCGATAGACCTTAGCGCGAGAACAGTGAGACTAGAAAACTCTTGGGAGCGTCCTTTTTTTGGAGGGCATGAGTTTAGTATCTTCACTATTTCATTGAGGTGAAGACACCCTTAAGCCGTCAAGGTATTGTACTCTTTTTCTCCACCTCGGGATTTTTACACATGGTTTACCGAGGGGGTTTTTTATGAGGCAAGATCTCTTGATGCATCACATTCTTTACCATTGTTTATCTTTCTTGGAAATCCCTATGACGAAACAAGGTAAACAAGGGATGTGATCCTATCTACTAAGATGACATTTATCTAATTAAAGTTTTCTTCTCTTTTCCTAAAAACGGTTTAAGTATGTTTTGGTGTTAAAAGAGGTCCAAATTAGGTGAATGTTAGAATATTTGGACCAAGTTGTAATTAGTATAAGATCAGACCTAGAGGATATGTGAAAAAGCCTCTAAAAACTTGAGAAACTTTTTCTCCTTTTTTCTTGAGAGATTCAAGGTTATTCTTCACTCCTCGATTCCTAGCTCAGAGTGGGGTGCGTTGTATCAAGAGATTGTCACTCCTCTTGTGGTTCACGCTTCAACCCACCTTCTATCAATCCCATAGTTAATCCTAGGTCGAGTATCTCCTCGGGTTTAAACCACCTCTTCCGCTTAGTTCCATCCTTTTTACCGAGTAGTTAGATCGAGCATTTCTCTTCTTCTCAAGCCTATTCATACAGTCTATTCCCTAAGACGAGCTTGATATCTTAGCTACCGGTGCCACATCATGTTTTGAATGGGGTTTTCCATTCACAACCCTCCTTCATACTTACATGATGGTACCTGCTCTTTAGATCAATCTTGGAGAAGAGTGTTGATGAGGCCCCGACACTAGCTCCAGCATCACTCTGAGAAGAACACGTGGACGAACCCGAGGACTAAATTAAAGAAGAGAAGAACTACGAAGCTCCTACCATAGCACTGAGGATTATGAAGAGGAACATGACAAGCGTCTACAAGACAAGATTCAATGCATACATACAAGGCGCTCTAAGATGCGAGGAAAGCACCTGAGGGCACCCGAGAGATACCGATAGACCTTAGCACGAGAACAGTGAGACTAGAAAACTCTTGGGAGCGTCCTTTTTTTGGAAGGCATGAGTTTAGTATCTTCACTATTTCGTTGAAGTGAAGACACCCTTAAGCCGTCAAGGTATTGTACTCTTTTTCTCCACCTCGGGATTTTTCCACATGGTTTACCGAGGGGGTTTTTAATGAGGCAAGATCTCTTGATGCATCACATTCTTTACCATTGTTTATCTTTCTTGGAAATCCCTATAACGAAATAAGGTAAACAAGGGAAGTGATCCTATCTACCAAGATGACATTTATCTAATTAAAGTTTTCTTCTCTTTTCCTAAAAACGGATTAAGTATGTTTTGGTGTTAAAAGAGGTCCAAATTAGGTGAATGTTAGAATATTTAGACCAAGTTGTAATTAGTATAAGATCAGACCTAGAGGATATGTGAAAAAGCCTCTAAAAACTCGTGTAATGGATTAAACCGCTTTTACACAAAAACTTGAGAAAATTTTTCTCCTTTTTTCTTGAGAGATTCAAGGTTATTCTTCACTCCTCGATTCCTAGCTCAGAGTGGGGTGCGTTGTATCAAGAGATTGTCACTCCTCTTGTGGTTCACGCTTCAACCCACCTTCTATCAATCCCATAGTAATCCTAGGTCGAGTATCTCCTCGGGTTTAAACCACCTCTTCCGCTTAGTTCCATCCTTTTTACCGAGTAGTTAGATCTAGCATTTCTCTTCTTCTCAAGCCTATTCATATAGTCTATTCCCTAAGACGAGCTTGATATCTTAGCAACCGGTGCCACATCATGTTTTGAATGGGGTTTTCCATTCACAACCCTCCTTCATACTTACATGATGGTACCTGCTCTTTAGATCAATCTTGGAGAAGAGTGTTAATGAGGCCCCGACACTAGCGCCAGCATCACTCTGAGAAGAACACGTGGACGAACCCGAGGACTAAATTGAGGAAGAGAAGAACTACGAAGCTCCTACCATAGCACTGAGGATTATGAAAAGGAACATCACAAGCGTCTACAAGACAAGATTCAATGCATACATACAAGGAGCTCGAAGATGCGAGGAGAGCACCTGAGGGCACCCGAGAGATACCGATAGACCTTAGCGCGAGAACAGTGAGACTAGAAAACTCTTGGGAGCGTCCTTTTTTTGGAGGGCATGAGTTTAGTATCTTCACTATTTCATTGAGGTGAAGACACCCTTAAGCCGTCAAGGTATTGTACTCTTTTTCTCCACCTCGGGATTTTTACACATGGTTTACCGAGGGGGTTTTTTATGAGGCAAGATCTCTTGATGCATCACATTCTTTACCATTGTTTATCTTTCTTGGAAATCCCTATGACGAAACAAGGTAAACAAGGGTTGTGATCCTATCTACTAAGATGACATTTATCTAATTAAAGTTTTCTTCTCTTTTCCTAAAAACGGTTTAAGTATGTTTTGGTGTTAAAAGAGGTCCAAATTAGGTGAATGTTAGAATATTTGGACCAAGTTGTAATTAGTATAAGATCAGACCTAGAGGATATGTGAAAAAGCCTCTAAAAACTTGATAAACTTTTTCTCCTTTTTTCTTGAGAGATTCAAGGTTATTCTTCACTCCTCGATTCCTAGCTCAGAGTGGGGTGCGTTGTATCAAGAGATTGTCACTCCTCTTGTGGTTCACGCTTCAACCCACCTTCTATCAATCCCATAGTTAATCCTAGGTCGAGTATCTCCTCGGGTTTAAACCACCTCTTCCGCTTAGTTCCATCCTTTTTACCGAGTAGTTAGATCGAGCATTTCTCTTCTTCTCAAGCCTATTCATACAGTCTATTCCCTAAGACGAGCTTGATATCTTAGCTACCGGTGCCACATCATGTTTTGAATGGGGTTTTCCATTCACAACCCTCCTTCATACTTACATGATGGTACCTGCTCTTTAGATCAATCTTGGAGAAGAGTGTTGATGAGGCCCCGACACTAGCTCCAGCATCACTCTGAGAAGAACACGTGGACGAACCCGAGGACTAAATTAAAGAAGAGAAGAACTACGAAGCTCCTACCATAGCACTGAGGATTATGAAGAGGAACATCACAAGCGTCTACAAGACAAGATTCAATGCATACATACAAGGCGCTCTAAGATGCGAGGAAAGCACCTGAGGGCACCCGAGAGATACCGATAGACCTTAGCGCGAGAACAGTGAGACTAGAAAACTCTTGGGAGCGTCCTTTTTTTGGAAGGCATGAGTTTAGTATCTTCACTATTTCGTTGAAGTGAAGACACCCTTAAGCCGTCAAGGTATTGTACTCTTTTTCTCCACCTCGGGATTTTTCCACATGGTTTACCGAGGGGGTTTTTAATGAGGCAAGATCTCTTGATGCATCACATTCTTTACCATTGTTTATCTTTCCTGGAAATCCCTATAACGAAATAAGGTAAACAAGGGAAGTGATCCTATCTACCAAGATGACATTTATCTAATTAAAGTTTTCTTCTCTTTTCCTAAAAACGGATTAAGTATGTTTTGGTGTTAAAAGAGGTCCAACTTAGGTGAATGTTAGAATATTTGGACCAAGTTGTAATTAGTATAAGATCAGACCTAGAGGATATGTGAAAAAGCCTCTAAAAACTCGTGTAATGGATTAAACCGCTTTTACACAAAAACTTGAGAAACTTTTTCTCCTTTTTTCTTGAGAGATTCAAGGTTATTCTTCACTCCTCGATTCCTAGCTTCGAGTGGGGTGCGTTGTATCAAGAGATTGTCACTCCTCTTGTGGTTCACGCTTCAACCCACCTTCTATCAATCCCATAGTAATCCTAGGTCGAGTATCTCCTCGGGTTTAAACCACCTCTTCCGCTTAGTTCCATCCTTTTTACCGAGTAGTTAGATCGAGCATTTCTCTTCTTCTCAAGCCTATTCATACAGTCTATTCCCTAAGACGAGCTTGATATCTTAGCAACCGGTGCCACATCATGTTTTGTATGGGGCTTTCCATTCACAACCCTCCTTCATACTTACATGATGGTACCTGCTCTTTAGATCAATCTTGGAGAAGAGTGTTAATGAGGCCCCGACACTAGCGCCAGCATCACTCTGAGAAGAACACGTGGACGAACCCGAGGACTAAATTGAGGAAGAGAAGAACTACGAAGCTCCTACCATAGCACTGAGGATTATGAAAAGGAACATCACAAGCGTCTACAAGACAAGATTCAATGCATACATACTGTTGAGAATATGGATGAGAAGGCATACATGGGAAGTAGCAATGTGAGTTCACATAATAACAAAGGCAAGGAGCTGGAGTGCATAGCAAGTATCTGGGAACTTGGCGAATGCTCTAAGACTAAGGGAGAAGTGCCGTATGCAACAAGTAAGGAAAAGAGTGGAGCTGATGATTTAATGAGTGGCAAAACTAGACATTGGGATGTAACTAGAAGGAAGGATTCTTGGTTGAATTCTAAGCAGATCAAAGGGTTGAAAAACCAAGAAGAAGCACATGAGGAGCCATTGGGTAAAGGCAAGCTCCATGCTCCTCACCCAAAGAAGAAACACGCCCAGGCCTTGATCTTAGCATGTTTAACCATTTTAGGAAGTCAAGGGTGTTAGTCTTTTACCCATTGTAAATTCCTGTGTCTTGTTTTCAAATTCTTCTCTTACATGTATGCACATTCAAACCGAGCTCAATTGATAGAATAACAAGAAAAAATATTCCAGAAATCTCTCTCAGCCATCTTCAATCTCATTGAGTTCTTGATATTTTCTAATTCTAGTTTATTCTCCTTAAAATCAACATGGTATCAGAGCATGTTTAGAGATCCTTGAAAATCTTCTAAACTGTTTCTTTCTCATCTAAAACTTTCTCTCTCAGATTTTTTTTCTTGTTCCCTTATTTCTCTCCATATTCTCAAGCTGGTTGTTGAAGATAAGAAAGAAAACCTATGGAGATGCAGAAACAAGTTGTACTGCCGGTTGTCTTCAAAGGGAGCAACTACTTGCTGTGGTCAAGGACTACAAGAACTGCTCTAAGAAGCAGAGGTCTATGGAGTTATGTGGAAACTCCAGAGGAGGTAGCTGGAGAAGGAGCAGCAGGTGATGGCGTTGTGAAGGGGCAGAAGTGGGAGCAAGAAGACCAACAAGTTCTTGCAGTGCTCCAGAGCACTCTAGAGCCATCAATACTCGCTGCTTACTCCTACTGTGAGACAGCCAAGGAGCTGTGGGACACACTCAAAGGAGTGTATGGAGACATCTCAAACATTTCTAGGATTTTTGAGGTGAAGAAAGCGTTGAATGACCTTCAGCAAGATGGAAAGGCATTCAAGGATATACTTGGGGTATTTAGAGGCTTATGGGCTGAGCTTGAGATGCTCAGGCCAGCAACAAATGACCCCAAGGAATTGAATGAGAGGAGGGAACAGGACCAGGTGTTTGGGCTACTAATCACGTTAAATGAGTCCTACAAGAGCCTCATTCAACACATCCTTCGCTTTGACAAGCTTCCAACGCTGAATGAAGTCTGTCAACAGATCCAAAAGGAGGAAGGGTCTAGGGGCTTGTTCAAAGCATCAAGCGAAATGGCACATGCTGCAATAGGAGCCAACTCTATGGAGAAAGGAGGAGTCTGGAATGTGAGCATTGCAAGATGAAAGGACATACTAAGGAAAAATGCTGGACCTTGCACCCACATTTAAAGCCAGCTAGGCTAAGGGGAAATGGCCAAGGAAGTAGTCAAGGACCAAGGAACTTTGCTGGAGTAGCAAACGTGGAAAATGACAACTTGGTGAGGAAAAGCGACCTGGAAGCTCTCATCAAGAGTATTGCTAAGCTAGCTGAGTCTGGTAAGGTTTTCTTTACCTCTAAAGCTAGGGAGAAGGTGATAATAGATTCTGGAGCAAGTCATAACATGATTTGTAATGCCAAGCTGTTAACAAATATTAAGCCTTGTGAAGGAAATGTTAAAGTTGCAAATGGAAAAGAGGTTCAAATAGAAGGAATTGGAGACCTAAAAGTGTTTAGGAAAAATACTAAGGCCTTATACATTCCGGAATTCACATCTAACTTACTCTCGGTATATAAAGCAACTAAGGATCTAGATTGCAAAGTTATTTTTGGATCTAATGATGTTGAGTTTCAGGATAATGAGACTAAGGAAGTAATCGGAGTAGGGAATGTGGAAGGTGGTTTGTATTTGCTGAATAAAGAAGATGGAGTGATGGAGTCGTTTGCGGTTAGTCTGGTTGGTTCAAGCCCTTTATGGCACTCACGCCTTGGTCATCCAAGTCACAAGGTGCTCAGCATGGTCCTGCCCAACCTCACCTTACCTAATAAGGAGTGTGAAGCATGTGTCTTAGGGAAGCATTGTAGGAAAGTGTTTCCGGAATCTACTACTGTGTATGAGAAGTGTTTTGAGTTGATACATTCTGATGTGTGGTCAGCCCCCTGTACTTCAAAAGATCAATATAAGTATTTCGTGTCTTTCATTGATCAAAGGTCAAAGTACACTTGGGTAACTCTAATGAGCTCTAAGGATCAAGTATTTGAATCATTTCAAAAATTCTACAATTATACACTGAATCAGTTTGGTACAAAGATCAAGATCCTTAGGAGTGATAATGGTGGAGAGTATATGAGTAATAGATTCAAGAAGTTGCTGGATGACAATGGGATAATTCACCAGACTTCTTGTGCATACACACCTCAGCAGAATGGAGTTTCCGAGAGAAAGAATAGACATTTGCTGGAGGTGGCTAGAAGTATGATGTTTCATAGAGGCGTGCCTAAGAGTTTTTGGGGAGATGCTGTGATGGCGGCATGCTATGTGATTAATCGTTTACCCACAGAAAGTCTGAGCCACAAGTCTCCATTTGAAATTTTGAATGGAGTAAAGCCAAGCATTGATCACCTAAGAGTTTTCGGGTGTAAATGCTATGTCTTTACCCCTGATGCACTAAGGAGTAAACTTGAGCCAAAAAGCATCAAATGTATTTTTGTGGGATACTCAAGCACTCAGAAGGGATACAAGTGTTTCCATCCAGAAACTAATAGGATATATGTGTCAAGAGAGGTGCGTTTTGATGAGAATTGTGGGTATTTTGAAGAAAAAAAATGGGAGGATTTAGATGACATTGTGAGCTCGGGCATAGACAGAGAGCGAGTGCTACATCATGTTTTGAATGGGGTTTTCCATTCACCACCCTCCTTCATACTTAGTTGATGGTACCCGCTCTTTAGATCAATCTTGGAGAAGAGTGTTGATGAGGCCCCGGCACTAGCTCAAGCATCACTCTGAGAAGAACACGTGGAGGAACCCGAGGACTAACTTGAGGAAGAGAAGAACTACGAAGCTCCTACCATAGCACTGAGGATTATGAAGAGGAACTTCACAAGCGTCTACAGGACAAGATTCAATGCATACATACAAGGCGCTCTAAGATGCGAGGAAAGCACTTGAGGGCACCCGAGAGATTCCGATAGACCTTAGCGCGAGAACAGTGAGACTAGAAAACTCTTGGGAGCGTCCTTTTTTTGGAAGGCATGAGTTTAGTATCTTCACTATTTCGTTGAAGTGAAGACACCCTTAAGCCGTCAAGGTATTGTACTCTTTTTCTCCACCTCGGGATTTTTCCACATGGTTTACCGAGGGGGTTTTTAATGAGGCAAGATCTCTTGATGCATCACATTCTTTACCATTGTTTATCTTTCTTGGAAATCCCTATGACGAAACAAGGTAAACAAGGGATGTGATCCTATCTACCAAGATGACATTTAACTAATTAAAGTTTTCTTCTCTTTTCCTAAAAACGGTTTAAGTATGTTTTGGTGTTAAAAGAGGTCCAAATTAGGTGAATGTTAGAATATTTGGACCAAGTTGTAATTAGTATAAGATCAGACCTAGAGGATATGTGAAAAAGCGTCTAAAAACTTGAGAAACTTTTTCTCCTTTTTTCTTGAGAGATTCAAGGTTATTCTTCACTCCTCGATTCCTAGCTCAGAGTGGGGTGCGTTGTATCAAGAGATTGTCACTCCTCTTGTGGTTCACGCTTCAACCCACCTTCTATCAATCCCATAGTTAATCCTAGGTCGAGTATCTCCTCGGGTTTAAACCACCTCTTCCGCTTAGTTCCATCCTTTTTACCGAGTAGTTAGATCGAGCATTTCTCTTCTTCTCAAGCCTATTCATACAGTCTATTCCCTAAGACGAGCTTGATATCTTAGCAACCGGTGCCACATCATGTTTTGAATGGGGTTTTCCATTCACAACCCTCCTTCATACTTACATGATGGTACCTGCTCTTTAGATCAAACTTGGAGAAGAGTGTTGATGAGGCCCTGACACTAGCTCCAGCATCACTCTGAGAAGAACACGTGGACGAACCCGAGGTCTAAATTGAGGAAGAGAAGAACTACGAAGCTCCTACCATAGCACTGAGGATTATGAAGAGGAACATCACAAGCGTCTACAACACAAGATTCAATGCATACATACAAGGAGCTCTAAGATGCGAGGAGAGCACCTGAGGGCACCCGAGAGATACCGATAGACCTTAGCGCGATAACAATGAGACTAGAAAACTCTTGGGAGCGTCCTTTTTTTGGAAGGCATTAGTTTAGTATCTTCACTATTTCATTGAGGTGAAGACACCCTTAAGCCGTCAAGGTATTGTACTCTTTTTCTCCACTTCGGGATTTTTCCATATGGTTTACCGAGGGAGTTTTTAATGAGGCAAGATCTCTTGATGCATCACATTCTTTACCATTGTTTATCTTTCTTGGAAATCCCTATAACGAAATAAGGTAAACAAGGGATGTGATCCTATCTACCAAGATGACATTTATCTAATTAAAGTTTTCTTCTCTTTTCCTAAAAACGGTTTAAGTATGTTTTGGTGTTAAAAGAGGTCCAAATTAGGTGAATGTTAGAATATTTGGACCAAGTTGTAATTCGTATAAGATCAGACCTAGAGGATATGTGAAAAAGCCTCTAAAAACTCGTGTAATGGATTAAACCGCTTTTCCACAAAAACTTGAGAAACTTTTTCTCCTTTTTTCTTGAGAGATTCAAGGTTATTCTTCACTCCTCGATTCCTAGCTCAGAGTGGGGTGCGTTGTATCAAGAGATTGTCACTCCTCTTGTGGTTCACGCTTCAACCCACCTTCTATCAATCCCATAGTTAATCCTAGGTCGAGTATCTCCTCGGGTTTAAACCACCTCTTCCGCTTAGTTCCATCCTTTTTACCGAGTAGTTAGATCGAGCATTTCTCTTCTTCTCAGTCCTATTCATACAGTCTATTCCCTAAGATGAGCTTGATATCTTAGCAACCGGTGCCACATCATGTTTTGAATGGGGTTTTCCATTCACAACCCTCCTTCATACTTACATGATGGTACCTGCTCTTTAGATCAAACTTGGAGAAGAGTGTTGATGAGGCCCTGTTACTAGCTCAAGCATCACTCTGAGAAGAACACGTGGAGGAACCCGAGGACTAAATTGAGGAAGAGAAGAACTACGAAGCTCCTACCATAGCACTGAGGATTATGAAGAGGAACTTTACAAGCGTCTACAAGACAAGATTCAATGCATACATACAAGGCGCTCTAAGATGTGAGGAAAGCACCTGAGGGCACCCGAGAGATACCGATAAACCTTAGCGCGAGAACAGTGAGACTAGAAAACTCTTGGGAGCGTCCTTTTTTTGGAAGGCATGAGTTTAGTATCTTCACTATTTCATTGAAGTGAAGACACCCTTAAGCCGTCAAGGTATTGTACTCTTTTTCTCCACCTCGGGATTTTTCCACATGGTTTACCGAGGGGGTTTTTAATGAGGCAAGATCTCTTGATGCATCACATTCTTTACCATTGTTTATCTTTCTTTGAAATCCCTATGACGAAATAAGGTAAACAAGGGATGTGATCCTATCTACCAAGATGACATTTATCTAATTAAAGTCTTCTTCTCTTTTCCTAAAAACGGTTTAAGTATGTTTTGGTATTATAAGAAGCCCAAAATAGGTGAATGTTAGAATATTTAGACCAAGTTGTAATTCGTATAAGACCAGACCTAGAGGATATGTGAAAATGCCTCTAAAAACTCTTGTAATGGATTAAACCGCTTTTACACAAAAACTTGAGAAACTTTTTCTCCTTTTTTCTTGAGAGATTCAAGGTTATTCTTCACTCCTCGATTCCTAGCTCAGAGTGGGGTGCGTTGTATCAAGAGATTGTCACTCCTCTTGTGGTTCACGCTTCAACCCACCTTCTATCAATCCCATAGTTAATCCTAGGTCGAGTATCTCCTCGGGTTTAAACCACCTCTTCCGCTTAGTTCCATCCTTTTTACCGAGTAGTTAGATCGAGCATTTCTCTTCTTCTCAGTCCTATTCATACAGTCTATTCCCTAAGACGAGCTTGATATCTTAGCAACCGGTGCCACATCATGTTTTGAATGGGGTTTTCCATTCACCACCCTCCTTCATACTTACTTGATGGTACCCGCTCTTTAGATGAATCTTGGAGAAGAGTCTTGATGAGGCCCTGTTACTAGCTCAAGCATCACTCTGAGAAGAACACGTGGAGGAACCCGAGGACTAAATTGAGGAAGAGAAGAACTACGAAGCTCCTACCATAGCACTGAGGATTATGAAGAGGAACTTCACAAGCGTCTACAACACAAGATTCAATGCATACATACAAGGAGCTCGAAGATGCGAGGAGAGCACCTGAGGGCACCCGAGAGATACCGATAGACCTTAGCGCGAGAACAGTGAGACTAGAAAACTCTTGGGAGCGTCTTTTTTTTGGAAGGCATTAGTTTAGTATCTTCACTATTTCATTGAGGTGAAGACACCCATAAGCCGTCAAGGTATTGTACTCTTTTTCTCCACCTCGGGATTTTTCCATCTGGTTTACCGAGGGAGTTTTTAATGAGGCAAGATCTCTTGATGCATCACATTCTTTGCCATTGTTTATCTTTCTTGGAAATCCCTATAACGAATAAGGTAAACAAGGGATGTGATCCTATCTACCAAGATGACATTTATCTAATTAAAGTCTTCTTCTCTTTTCCTAAAAACGGTTTAAGTATGTTTTGGTATTATAAGAGGCCCAAATTAGGTGAATGTTAGAATATTTAGACCAAGTTGTAATTCGTATAAGACCAGACCTAGAGGATATGTGAAAAAGCCTCTAAAAACTCTTGTAATGGATTAAACCGCTTTTACACAAAAACTTGAGAAACTTTTTCTCCTTTTTTCTTGAGAGATTCAAGGTTATTCTTCACTCCTCGATTCCTAGCTCAGAGTGGGGTGCGTTGTATCAAGAGATTGTCACTCCTCTTGTGGTTCACGGTTCAACCCACCTTCTATCAATCCCATAGTTAATCCTAGGTCGAGTATCTCCTCGGGTTTAAACCACCTCTTCCGCTTAGTTCCATCCTTTTTACCGAGTAGTTAGATCGAGCATTTCTCTTCTTCTCAGTCCTATTCATACAGTCTATTCCCTAAGACGAGCTTGATATCTTAGCAACCGGTGCCACATCATGTTTTGAATGGGGTTTTCCATTCACCACCCTCCTTCATACTTACTTGATGGTACCCGCTCTTTAGATCAATCTTGGAGAAGAGTGTTGATGAGGCCCTGTTACTAGCTCAAGCATCACTCTGAGAAGAACACGTGGAGGAACCCGAGGACTAAATTGAGGAAGAGAAGAACTACGAAGCTCCTACCATAGCACTGAGGATTATGAAGAGGAACTTCACAAGCGTCTACAGGACAAGATTCAATGCATACATACAAGGCGCTCTAAGATGCGAGGAAAGCACCTGAGGGCACCCGAAAGATACCGATAGACCTTAGCGCGAGAACAGTGAGACTAGAAAACTCTTGGGAGCGTCCTTTTTTTGGAAGGCATGAGTTTAGTATCTTCATTATTTCGTTGAAGTGAAGACACCCTTAAGTCGTCAAGGTATTGTACTCTTTTTCTCCACCTCGGGATTTTTCCACATGGTTTACCGAGGGGGCTTTTAATGAGGCAAGATCTCTTGATGCATCACATTCTTTACCATTGTTTATCTTTCTTGGAAATCCCTATGACGAAATAAGGTAAACAAGGGATGTGATCCTATCTACCAAGATGACATTTATCTAATTAAAGTCTTCTTCTCTTTTCCTAAAAACGGTTTAAGTATGTTTTGGTATTATAAGAAGCCCAAAATAGGTGAATGTTAGAATATTTAGACCAAGTTGTAATTCGTATAAGACCAGACCTAGAGGATATGTGAAAATGCCTCTAAAAACTCTTGTAATGGATTAAACCGCTTTTACACAAAAACTTGAGAAACTTTTTCTCCTTTTTTCTTGAGAGATTCAAGGTTATTCTTCACTCCTCGATTCCTAGCTCAGAGTGGGGTGCGTTGTATCAAGAGATTGTCACTCCTCTTGTGGTTCACGCTTCAACCCACCTTCTATCAATCCCATAGTTAATCCTAGGTCGAGTATCTCCTCGGGTTTAAACCACCTCTTCCGCTTAGTTCCATCCTTTTTACCGAGTAGTTAGATCGAGCATTTCTCTTCTTCTCAGTCCTATTCATACAATCTGTTGATTTTAAGGAGAATAAACAAGAATCAGAGATTATCAAGAGCTGATGAGATTGAAGAAGGTTGAAAGAGATTTCTGGAAAATTTTTTCTTGTTATTATCTCTCTAGAGCTCGGTTTTCATATGTATACATGTAAGAGAAAGGATTAAAAAAAAAAGACACATAAATTTACAATGGATAAAAGGCTAACACCCTTGACTTCCTAAAATGGTTAAACATGCTAGAATCAAGGCCTGAGCGTCTTTCTTCTTTGGGGAAGGAGTATGGAGCTCGCCTTTACCCAATGGCTCCTCATTTGCTTCTTCTTGGGTTTTCAACCCTCTGATCTGCTTAGGATTCAACCGAGAATCCTTCCTTCTAGTTACATCCCAATGTCTAGTTTTGCCACTCATTAAATCATCAACTCCACTCTTCTCCTTACTTGTTGCACACAGCACTTCTCCCTTAGTCTTAGAGCATTCGCCAAGTTCCCATATACTTGTTATGCACTCCAGCTCCTTCCCTTTGTTATTATGTGAACTCGCATTGCTACTTCCCATGTATGCCTTCTCATCCATATTCTCAACACAGTCTATTCCCTAAGACGAGCTTGATATCTTAGCAACCGGTGCCACATCATGTTTTGAATGGGGTTTTCCATTCACCACCCTCCTTCATACTTACTTGATGGTACCCGCTCTTTAGATCAATCTTGGAGAAGAGTGTTGATGAGGCCCTGTTACTAGCTCCAGCATCACTCTGAGAAGAACACGTGGACGAACCCGAGGACTAAATTGAGGAAGAGAAGAACTACGAAGCTCCTACCATAGCACTGAGGATTATGAAGAGGAACTTCACAAGCGTCTACAGGACAAGATTCAATGCATACATACAAGGCGCTCTAAGATGCGAGGAAAGCACCTGAGGGCACCCGAGAGATACCGATAGACCGTAGCGCGAGAACAGTGAGACTAGAAAACTCTTGGGAGCGTCCTTTTTTTGGAAGGCATGAGTTTAGTATCTTCACTATTTCGTTGAAGTGAAGACACCCTTAAGTCGTCAAGGTATTGTACTCTTTTTCTCCACCTCGGGATTTTTCCACATGGTTTACCGAGGGGGCTTTTAATGAGGCAAGATCTCTTGATGCATCACATTCTTTACCATTGTTTATCTTTCTTGGAAATTCCTATGACGAAATAAGGTAAACAAGGGATGTGATCCTATCTACCAAGATGACATTTATCTAATTAAAGTCTTCTTCTCTTTTCCTAAAAACGGTTTAAGTATGTTTTGGTATTATAAGAGGCCCAAATTAGGTGAATGTTAGAATATTTAGACCAAGTTGTAATTCGTATAAGACCAGACCTAGAGGATATGTGAAAAAGCCTCTAAAAACTCTTGTAATGGATTAAACCGCTTTTACACAAAAACTTGAGAAACTTTTTCTCCTTTTTTCTTGAGAGATTCAAGGTTATTCTTCACTCCTCGATTCCTAGCTCAGAGTGGGGTGCGTTGTATCAAGAGATTGTCACTCCTCTTGTGGTTCACGCTTCAACCCACCTTCTATCAATCCCATAGTTAATCCTAGGTCGAGTATCTCCTCGGGTTTAAACCACCTCTTCCGCTTAGTTCCATCCTTTTTACCGAGTAGTTAGATCGAGCATTTCTCTTCTTCTCAAGCCTATTCATACAGTCTATTCCCTAAGACGAGCTTGATATCTTAGCAACCGGTGCCACATCATGTTTTGAATGGGGTTTTCCATTCACAACCCTCCTTCATACTTACATGATGGTACCTGCTCTTTAGATCAAACTTGGAGAAGAGTGTTGATGAGGCCCCGACACTAGCTCCAGCATCACTCTGAGAAGAACACGTGGACGAACCCGAGGTCTAAATTGAGGAAGAGAAGAACTACGAAGCTCCTACCATAGCACTGAGGATTATGAAGAGGAACATCACAAGCGTCTACAACACAAGATTCAATGCATACATACAAGGAGCTCTAAGATGCGAGGAGAGCACCTGAGGGCACCCGAGAGATACCGATAGACCTTAGCGCGATAACAATGAGACTAGAAAACTCTTGGGAGCGTCCTTTTTTTGGAAGGCATTAGTTTAGTATCTTCACTATTTCATTGAGGTGAAGACACCCTTAAGCCGTCAAGGTATTGTACTCTTTTTCTCCACCTCGGGATTTTTCAATATGGTTTACCGAGGGAGTTTTTAATGAGGCAAGATCTCTTGATGCATCACATTCTTTACCATTGTTTATCTTTCTTGGAAATCCCTATAACGAATAAGGTAAACAAGGGATGTGATCCTATCTACCAAGATGACATTTATCTAATTAAAGTTTTCTTCTCTTTTCCTAAAAACGGTTTAAGTATGTTTTGGTGTTAAAAGAGGTCCAAATTAGGTGAATGTTAGAATATTTGGACCAAGTTGTAATTCGTATAAGATCAGACCTAGAGGATATGTGAAAAAGCCTCTAAAAACTCGTGTAATGGATTAAACCGCTTTTCCACAAAAACTTGAGAAACTTTTTCTCCTTTTTTCTTGAGAGATTCAAGGTTATTCTTCACTCCTCGATTCCTAGCTCAGAGTGGGGTGCGTTGTATCAAGAGATTGTCACTCCTCTTGTGGTTCACGCTTCAACCCACCTTCTATCAATCCCATAGTTAATCCTAGGTCGAGTATCTCCTCGGGTTTAAACCACCTCTTCCGCTTAGTTCCATCCTTTTTACCGAGTAGTTAGATCGAGCATTTCTCTTCTTCTCAGTCCTATTCATACAGTCTATTCCCTAAGATGAGCTTGATATCTTAGCAACCGGTGCCACATCATGTTTTGAATGGGGTTTTCCATTCACAACCCTCCTTCATACTTACATGATGGTACCTGCTCTTTAGATCAAACTTGGAGAAGAGTGTTGATGAGGCCCTGTTACTAGCTCAAGCCTCACTCTGAGAAGAACACGTGGAGGAACCCGAGGACTAAATTGAGGAAGAGAAGAACTACGAAGCTCCTACCATAGCACTGAGGATTATGAAGAGGAACTTTACAAGCGTCTACAGGACAAGATTCAATGCATACATACAAGGCGCTCTAAGATGTGAGGAAAGCACCTGAGGGCACCCGAGAGATACCGATAAACCTTAGCGCGAGAACAGTGAGACTAGAAAACTCTTGGGAGCGTCCTTTTTTTGGAAGGCATGAGTTTAGTATCTTCACTATTTCATTGAAGTGAAGACACCCTTAAGCCGTCAAGGTATTGTACTCTTTTTCTCCACCTCGGGATTTTTCCACATGGTTTACCGAGGGGGTTTTTAATGAGGCAAGATCTCTTGATGCATCACATTCTTTACCATTGTTTATCTTTCTTTGAAATCCCTATGACGAAATAAGGTAAACAAGGGATGTGATCCTATCTACCAAGATGACATTTATCTAATTAAAGTCTTCTTCTCTTTTCCTAAAAACGGTTTAAGTATGTTTTGGTATTATAAGAAGCCCAAAATAGGTGAATGTTAGAATATTTAGACCAAGTTGTAATTCGTATAAGACCAGACCTAGAGGATATGTGAAAAAGCCTCAAAAAACTCTTGTAATGGATTAAACCGCTTTTACACAAAAACTTGAGAAACTTTTTCTCCTTTTTTCTTGAGAGATTCAAGGTTATTCTTCACTCCTCGATTCCTAGCTCAGAGTGGGGTGCGTTGTATCAAGAGATTGTCACTCCTCTTGTGGTTCACGCTTCAACCCACCTTCTATCAATCCCATAGTTAATCCTAGGTCGAGTATCTCCTCGGGTTTAAACCACCTCTTCCGCTTAGTTCCATCCTTTTTACCGAGTAGTTAGATCGAGCATTTCTCTTCTTCTCAGTCCTATTCATACAGTCTATTCCCTAAGACGAGCTTGATATCTTAGCAACCGGTGCCACATCATGTTTTGAATGGGGTTTTCCATTCACCACCCTCCTTCATACTTACTTGATGGTACCCGCTCTTTAGATGAATCTTGGAGAAGAGTCTTGATGAGGCCCTGTTACTAGCTCAAGCATCACTCTGAGAAGAACACGTGGAGGAACCCGAGGACTAAATTGAGGAAGAGAAGAACTACGAAGCTCCTACCATAGCACTGAGGATTATGAAGAGGAACTTCACAAGCGTCTACAAGACAAGATTCAATGCATACATACAAGGAGCTCGAAGATGCGAGGAGAGCACCTGAGGGCACCCGAGAGATACCGATAGAGCTTAGCGCGAGAACAGTGAGACTAGAAAACTCTTGGGAGCGTCCTTTTTTTGGAAGGCATTAGTTTAGTATCTTCACTATTTCATTGAGGTGAAGACACCCATAAGCCGTCAAGGTATTGTACTCTTTTTCTCCACCTCGGGATTTTTCCATCTGGTTTACCGAGGGAGTTTTTAATGAGGCAAGATCTCTTGATGCATCACATTCTTTGCCATTGTTTATCTTTCTTGGAAATCCCTATAACGAATAAGGTAAACAAGGGATGTGATCCTATCTACCAAGATGACATTTATCTAATTAAAGTCTTCTTCTCTTTTCCTAAAAACGGTTTAAGTATGTTTTGGTATTATAAGAGGCCCAAATTAGGTGAATGTTAGAATATTTAGACCAAGTTTTAATTCGTATAAGACCAGACCTAGAGGATATGTGAAAAAGCCTCTAAAAACTCTTGTAATGGATTAAACCGCTTTTACACAAAAACTTGAGAAACTTTTTCTCCTTTTTTCTTGAGAGATTCAAGGTTATTCTTCACTCCTCGATTCCTAGCTCAGAGTGGGGTGCGTTGTATCAAGAGATTGTCACTCCTCTTGTGGTTCACGGTTCAACCCACCTTCTATCAATCCCATAGTTAATCCTAGGTCGAGTATCTCCTCGGGTTTAAACCACCTCTTCCGCTTAGTTCCATCCTTTTTACCGAGTAGTTAGATCGAGCATTTCTCTTCTTCTCAGTCCTATTCATACAGTCTATTCCCTAAGACGAGCTTGATATCTTAGCAACCGGTGCCACATCATGTTTTGAATGGGGTTTTCCATTCACCACCCTCCTTCATACTTACTTGATGGTACCCGCTCTTTAGATCAATCTTGGAGAAGAGTGTTGATGAGGCCCTGTTACTAGCTCAAGCATCACTCTGAGAAGAACACGTGGAGGAACCCGAGGACTAAATTGAGGAAGAGAAGAACTACGAAGCTCCTACCATAGCACTGAGGATTATGAAGAGGAACTTCACAAGCGTCTACAGGACAAGATTCAATGCATACATACAAGGCGCTCTAAGATGCGAGGAAAGCACCTGAGGGCACCCGAAAGATACCGATAGACCTTAGCGCGAGAACAGTGAGACTAGAAAACTCTTGGGAGCGTCCTTTTTTTGGAAGGCATGAGTTTAGTATCTTCATTATTTCGTTGAAGTGAAGACACCCTTAAGTCGTCAAGGTATTGTACTCTTTTTCTCCACCTCGGGATTTTTCCACATGGTTTACCGAGGGGGCTTTTAATGAGGCAAGATCTCTTGATGCATCACATTCTTTACCATTGTTTATCTTTCTTGGAAATCCCTATGACGAAATAAGGTAAACAAGGGATGTGATCCTATCTACCAAGATGACATTTATCTAATTAAAGTCTTCTTCTCTTTTCCTAAAAACGGTTTAAGTATGTTTTGGTATTATAAGAAGCCCAAAATAGGTGAATGTTAGAATATTTAGACCAAGTTGTAATTCGTATAAGACCAGACCTAGAGGATATGTGAAAATGCCTCTAAAAACTCTTGTAATGGATTAAACCGCTTTTACACAAAAACTTGAGAAACTTTTTCTCCTTTTTTCTTGAGAGATTCAAGGTTATTCTTCACTCCTCGATTCCTAGCTCAGAGTGGGGTGCGTTGTATCAAGAGATTGTCACTCCTCTTGTGGTTCACGCTTCAACCCACCTTCTATCAATCCCATAGTTAATCCTAGGTCGAGTATCTCCTCGGGTTTAAACCACCTCTTCCGCTTAGTTCCATCCTTTTTACCGAGTAGTTAGATCGAGCATTTCTCTTCTTCTCAGTCCTATTCATACAGTCTGTTGATTTTAAGGAGAATAAACAAGAATCAGAGATTATCAAGAGCTGATGAGATTGAAGAAGGTTGAAAGAGATTTCTGGAAAATTTTTTCTTGTTATTATCTCTCTAGAGCTCGGTTTTCATATGTATACATGTAAGAGAAAGGATTAAAAAAAAAAGACACATAAATTTACAATGGATAAAAGGCTAACACCCTTGACTTCCTAAAATGGTTAAACATGCTAGAATCAAGGCCTGAGCGTCTTTCTTCTTTGGGGAAGGAGTATGGAGCTCGCCTTTACCCAATGGCTCCTCATTTGCTTCTTCTTGGGTTTTCAACCCTCTGATCTGCTTAGGATTCAACCGAGAATCCTTCCTTCTAGTTACATCCCAATGTCTAGTTTTGCCACTCATTAAATCATCAACTCCACTCTTCTCCTTACTTGTTGCACACAGCACTTCTCCCTTAGTCTTAGAGCATTCGCCAAGTTCCCATATACTTGTTATGCACTCCAGCTCCGTCCCTTTGTTATTATGTGAACTCGCATTGCTACTTCCCATGTATGCCTTCTCATCCATATTCTCAACACAGTCTATTCCCTAAGACGAGCTTGATATCTTAGCAACCGGTGCCACATCATGTTTTGAATGGGGTTTTCCATTCACCACCCTCCTTCATACTTACTTGATGGTACCCGCTCTTTAGATCAATCTTGGAGAAGAGTGTTGATGAGGCCCTGTTACTAGCTCAAGCATCACTCTGAGAAGAACATGTGGAGGAACCCGAGGACTAAATTGAGGAAGAGAAGAACTACGAAGCTCCTACCATAGCACTGAGGATTATGAAGAGGAACTTCACAAGCGTCTACAGGACAAGATTCAATGCATACATACAAGTGTTGATTTTAAGGAGAATAAACTAGAATTAGAAAATATCAAGAACTCAATGAGATTGAAGATGGCTGAGAGAGATTTCTGGAATATTTTTTCTTGTTATTCTATCAATTGAGCTCGGTTTGAATGTGCATACATGTAAGAGAAAAATTTGAAAACAAGACACAGGAATTTACAATGGGTAAAAGACTAACACCCTTGACTTCCTAAAATGGTTAAACATGCTAAGATCAAGGCCTGGGCGTGTTTCTTCTTTGGGTGAGGAGCATGGAGCTTGCCTTTACCCAATGGCTCCTCATGTGCTTCTTTGGTTAAACATGCTAAGATCAAGGCCTGGGCGTGTTTCTTCTTTGGGTGAGGAGCATGGAGCTTGCCTTTACCCAATGGCTCCTCATGTGCTTCTTCTTGGTTTTTCAACCCTTTGATCTGCTTAGAATTCAACCATGAATCCTTCCTTCTAGTTACATCCCAATGTCTAGTTTTGCCACTCATTAAATCATCAGCTCCACTCTTTTCCTTACTTGTTGCATACGGCACTTCTCCCTTAGTCTTAGAGCATTCGCCAAGTTCCCAGATACTTGCTATGCACTCCAGCTCCTTGCCTTTGTTATTATGTGAACTCACATTGCTACTTCCCATGTATGCCTTCTCATCCATATTCTCAACAACAAGGCGCTCTAAGATGCGAGGAAAGCACCTGAGGGCACCCGAAAGATACCGATAGACCTTAGCGCGAGAACAGTGAGACTAGAAAACTCTTGGGAGCGTCCTTTTTTTGGAAGGCATGAGTTTAGTATCTTCATTATTTCGTTGAAGTGAAGACACCCTTAAGTCGTCAAGGTATTGTACTCTTTTTCTCCACCTCGGGATTTTTCCACATGGTTTACCGAGGGGGCTTTTAATGAGGCAAGATCTCTTGATGCATCACATTCTTTACCATTGTTTATCTTTCTTGGAAATCCCTATGACGAAATAAGGTAAACAAGGGATGTGATCCTATCTACCAAGATGACATTTATCTAATTAAAGTCTTCTTCTCTTTTCCTAAAAACGGTTTAAGTATGTTTTGGTATTATAAGAAGCCCAAAATAGGTGAATGTTAGAATATTTAGACCAAGTTGTAATTCGTATAAGACCAGACCTAGAGGATATGTGAAAATGCCTCTAAAAACTCTTGTAATGGATTAAACCGCTTTTACACAAAAACTTGAGAAACTTTTTCTCCTTTTTTCTTGAGAGATTCAAGGTTATTCTTCACTCCTCGATTCCTAGCTCAGAGTGGGGTGCGTTGTATCAAGAGATTGTCACTCCTCTTGTGGTTCACGCTTCAACCCACCTTCTATCAATCCCATAGTTAATCCTAGGTCGAGTATCTCCTCGGGTTTAAACCACCTCTTCCGCTTAGTTCCATCCTTTTTACCGAGTAGTTAGATCGAGCATTTCTCTTCTTCTCAGTCCTATTCATACAGTCTGTTGATTTTAAGGAGAATAAACAAGAATCAGAGATTATCAAGAGCTGATGAGATTGAAGAAGGTTGAAAGAGATTTCTGGAAAATTTTTTCTTGTTATTATCTCTCTAGAGCTCGGTTTTCATATGTATACATGTAAGAGAAAGGATTAAAAAAAAAAGACACATAAATTTACAATGGATAAAAGGCTAACACCCTTGACTTCCTAAAATGGTTAAACATGCTAGAATCAAGGCCTGAGCGTCTTTCTTCTTTGGGGAAGGAGTATGGAGCTCGCCTTTACCCAATGGCTCCTCATTTGCTTCTTCTTGGGTTTTCAACCCTCTGATCTGCTTAGGATTCAACCGAGAATCCTTCCTTCTAGTTACATCCCAATGTCTAGTTTTGCCACTCATTAAATCATCAACTCCACTCTTCTCCTTACTTGTTGCACACAGCACTTCTCCCTTAGTCTTAGAGCATTCGCCAAGTTCCCATATACTTGTTATGCACTCCAGCTCCGTCCCTTTGTTATTATGTGAACTCGCATTGCTACTTCCCATGTATGCCTTCTCATCCATATTCTCAACACAGTCTATTCCCTAAGACGAGCTTGATATCTTAGCAACCGGTGCCACATCATGTTTTGAATGGGGTTTTCCATTCACCACCCTCCTTCATACTTACTTGATGGTACCCGCTCTTTAGATCAATCTTGGAGAAGAGTGTTGATGAGGCCCTGTTACTAGCTCAAGCATCACTCTGAGAAGAACATGTGGAGGAACCCGAGGACTAAATTGAGGAAGAGAAGAACTACGAAGCTCCTACCATAGCACTGAGGATTATGAAGAGGAACTTCACAAGCGTCTACAGGACAAGATTCAATGCATACATACAAGTGTTGATTTTAAGGAGAATAAACTAGAATTAGAAAATATCAAGAACTCAATGAGATTGAAGATGGCTGAGAGAGATTTCTGGAATATTTTTTCTTGTTATTCTATCAATTGAGCTCGGTTTGAATGTGCATACATGTAAGAGAAAAATTTGAAAACAAGACACAGGAATTTACAATGGGTAAAAGACTAACACCCTTGACTTCCTAAAATGGTTAAACATGCTAAGATCAAGGCCTGGGCGTGTTTCTTCTTTGGGTGAGGAGCATGGAGCTTGCCTTTACCCAATGGCTCCTCATGTGCTTCTTTGGTTAAACATGCTAAGATCAAGGCCTGGGCGTGTTTCTTCTTTGGGTGAGGAGCATGGAGCTTGCCTTTACCCAATGGCTCCTCATGTGCTTCTTCTTGGTTTTTCAACCCTTTGATCTGCTTAGAATTCAACCATGAATCCTTCCTTCTAGTTACATCCCAATGTCTAGTTTTGCCACTCATTAAATCATCAGCTCCACTCTTTTCCTTACTTGTTGCATACGGCACTTCTCCCTTAGTCTTAGAGCATTCGCCAAGTTCCCAGATACTTGCTATGCACTCCAGCTCCTTGCCTTTGTTATTATGTGAACTCACATTGCTACTTCCCATGTATGCCTTCTCATCCATATTCTCAACAACAAGGCGCTCTAAGATGCGAGGAAAGCACCTGAGGGCACCCGAGAGATACCGATAGACCTTAGCGCGAGAACAGTGAGACTAGAAAACTCTTGGGAGCGTCCTTTTTTTGGAAGGCATGAGTTTAGTATCTTCACTATTTCGTTGAAGTGAAGACACCCTTAAGCCGTCAAGGTATTGTACTCTTTTTCTCCACCTCGGGATTTTTCCACATGGTTTACCGAGGGGGTTTTTAATGAGGCAAGATCTCTTGATGCATCACATTCTTTACCATTGTTTATCTTTCTTGCAAATCCCTATGACGAAATAAGGTAAACAAGGGATGTGATCCTATCTACCAAGATGACATTTATCTAATTAAAGTCTTCTTCTCTTTTCCTAAAAACGGTTTAAGTATGTTTTGGTATTATAAGAGGCCCAAATTAGGTGAATGTTAGAATATTTAGACCAAGTTGTAATTCGTATAAGACCAGACCTAGAGGATATGTGAAAAAGCCTCTAAAAACTCTTGTAATGGATTAAACCGCTTTTACAAAAAAACTTGAGAAACTTTTTCTCCTTTTTTCTTGAGAGATTCAAGGTTATTCTTCACTCCTCGATTCCTAGCTCAGATTGGTGTGCGTTGTATCAAGAGATTGTCACTCCTCTTGTGGTTCACGCTTCAACCCACCTTCTATCAATCCCATAGTTAATCCTAGGTCGAGTATCTCCTCGGGTTTAAACCACCTCTTCCGCTTAGTTCCATCCTTTTTACCGAGTAGTTAGATCGAGCATTTCTCTTCTTCTCAAGCCTATTCATACAGTCTATTCCCTAAGACGAGCTTGATATCTTAGCAACCGGTGCCACATCATGTTTTGAATGGGGTTTTCCATTCACAACCCTCCTTCATACTTACATGATGGTACCTGCTCTTTAGATCAAACTTGGAGAAGAGTGTTGATGAGGCCCCGACACTAGCTCCAGCATCACTCTGAGAAGAACACGTGGACGAACCCGAGGTCTAAATTGAGGAAGAGAAGAACTACGAAGCTCCTACCATAGCACTGAGGATTATGAAGAGGAACATCACAAGCGTCTACAAGACAAGATTCAATGCATACATACAAGGAGCTCGAAGATGCGAGGAAAGCACCTGAGGGCACCCGAGAGATACCGATAGACCTTAGCGCGATAACAATGAGACTAGAAAACTCTTGGGAGCGTCCTTTTTTTGGAAGGAATGAGTTTAGTATCTTCACTATTTCATTGAGGTGAAGACACTCTTAAGCCGTCAAGGTATTGTACTCTTTTTCTCCACCTCGGGATTTTTCCATATGGTTTACCGAGGGAGTTTTTAATGAGGCAAGATCTCTTGATGCATCACATTCTTTACCATTGTTTATCTTTCTTGCAAATCCCTATGACGAAATAAGGTAAACAAGGGATGTGATCCTATCTACCAAGATGACATTTATCTAATTAAAGTTTTCTTCTCTTTTCCTAAAAACGGTTTAAGTATGTTTTGGTGTTAAAAGAGGTCCAAATTAGGTGAATGTTAGAATATTTAGACCAAGTTGTAATTCGTATAAGATTAGACCTAGAGGATATGTGAAAAAGCCTCTAAAAACTCGTGTAATGGATTAAACCGCTTTTACACAAAAACTTGAGAAACTTTTTCTCCTTTTTTCTTGAGAGATTCAAGGTTATTCTTCACTCCTCGATTCCTAGCTCAGAGTGGGGTGCGTTGTATCAAGAGATTGTCACTCCTCTTGTGGTTCACGCTTCAACCCACCTTCTATCAATCCCATAGTTAATCCTAGGTCGAGTATCTCCTCGGGTTTAAACCACCTCTTCCGCTTAGTTCCATCCTTTTTACCGAGTAGTTAGTGTTGAATAATGAGAGAACACATTAGCTTAAGACCCAAAGAAGGGAAGAGGCCTTATTCAACATATGCAAGCCCATTAAGAAGTCTTCTAGAAGGGTGAAGACTTTGGGTGCACAAGTGGGTGTCTCGGGAAGTGTGAAAAGGAAGGAGATGTGTTTGAATTTCAAATAAGAGATTGGAGGGAAATTGAATGTTGTGAAACCCTTCTTCACCTCCTAATTTTGTGGCTCTCCTCTATATATACATGTTGTTGTACACCCTTTGTAACACTCACTCAATTCTAATGGAAACTTCTCTTTATCTCTCATTCTATTGTTTCTCTTTCAAGCACTCTCAAACTCTCTAATCTTCTATTCCGCAAATTCAACATGGTATCAGAGCAAGGTTCTTAACTAAATCAAGCTCTAGTTATCCCATTTTCAAATCTCTTCCTTTAAAATTCTGGGAATACTCTTTGTCAATCCTTTTTCACTCTGGGACTTAGTCCTCAAAGTCATTGACTCTTGAGTTGTGAAAAGGCTGGAAAAGTGTATTTCTTGAAGCTTCTCTAATATTTTCTTGAGAAAATCTCTTAATCCTCTGGTTAATAAAATTATCCGGTGAATAAATCTTGAAACACCATGGAAAATTCTAAACCAATTGTTATACCAGTCATCTTGAAGGGTGTCAACTATTTGCTGTGGTCAAGAATGATAAGAACAGCCCTATGTGGTCGTGGGCTTTGGAGCCATGTCTTGAAAGGCCAAGATGCAAAAGATGGAGAAGAAGCCATCGGTAATTATGAAGATAAGTGGTTCCAAGAGGACCAAATGGTGCTCGGAATCATCCAGAACTCTCTTGAAGCATCCATCCTTGAAGCCTACTCCTACTGTGAAAATGCAAAGGAATTGTGGGATACTCTTCAAACCGTGTATGGGAATACTTCAAACTTGAGCAGAATCTATGAAGTCAAGAAGGCTATCAATGATCTAAGCCAAGAAGATTTGGAGTTTACAAAGCACTTTGGCAAATTCAGATCATTGTGGGCTGAACTAGAAATGTTAAGGCCAAGCACGATTGATCCTTTGGTGTTAAATGAGAGGCGCGAACAAGACAAGGTCTTTGGTCTGCTATTGACCTTAAATCCAACTTACAAGGATCTCATTAAGCACCTCCTTAGGGCAGACAATCTCCCCAGCCTAGATGAAGTGTGCTCCAAGATACAAAAGGAGCAAGGATCTCATGGTCTATTTGGGGGAAAGGGTGAGCTGGTTATGGCTAACAAAGTAGAGCTGGGAGACGCCAACAAAGGATTTTACAAACCGTTGGGATCAAACCAGAACAAGAAAGTGGGATCAAATGCAATTTGTGAGCATTGCAAGAAAGAGGGGCACACAAAGGAAAAATGCTGGAAGCTCCATCCTCATCTAAAACCAAGCTGGTGGAAGGAACCAAGAGCTAATGTCTCCCAAGAAGTGGCTGGGAATCAGGCTGGGACATCCAAGAGGGCTGAAGAAGGAGAAATGAGAGCTTTGGTGCCATATCAACAAGAATCTGAATTTGTGAGGAAATCAGATTTGGAAGCTCTCATCAAAGCCTTGAAAGAGGCTGGTAGGTCTGGTATGGTTTCTGGAAACTCTCTTCATGCTCAAAACATTTCAAAGCCTTTGATTGTAGATTCTGGTGCATCACATCATATGATAAGTGATGCACATCTAATGAATAACATAAAACCGGCTGTAGGTAATGTCATTATAGCAAATGGAGATAGTATTCCAATTGATGGAGTAGGAAATCTTAGGTTATTTGGAAAAGATTCAAATGCTTTCTACATGCCTAAGTTTACTTCAAATTTGTTATCCGTAAAGAAAGTTACATCTGATTTGAATTGTTATGCTATATTTGGTCCTAATGATGTACACTTTCAGGATATTGAGACCATGAAACTACTCGGAAAAGGAGTAGCAAAGGAGGAGCTGTATGTTCTTGAAAATAACAAGCCGGACTCCAATTTATTTTGTAGTTTTAGTCTGAATGTTTCTAATGTTAGTAGTTCAATTTGGCATGCAAGGCTAGGTCATCCGCACTCTAGAGCATTAGAACTATTGTTGCCTAGGATTTCTTTCAAAAATGATGAATGTGAAGCTTGTATACTTGGCAAACATTGTAAATCTGTGTTTTCCAAGTCTCCAACTATCTATGAAAAGTGTTTTGATTTAATTCATTCTGATGTTTGGACCTCACCATGTGAATCTAGAGAACATCATAAATACTTGTCACCTTTATAGATGAAAAATCAAAATATACATGGCTAACACTTCTTCCATCCAAAGATAGAGTTCTAGAAGCATTTAGAAATTTTCAAGCATATGTGACTAACCATTATAATGCCAAGATTAAAATTTTTAGATCAGATAATGGTGGAGAGTACACAAGCCATGCCTTCAAACAACACTTAGCAAACCATGGGATAGTCCATGAAACCAGCTGCCCATACACTCCTCAGCAAAATGGAGTTGCTGAAAGAAAGAATAGGCACTTAATGGAAGTGGCCCGGTCTATGATGTTCCACACAAGTGTTCCCAAGAGATTTTGGGGAGATGCTGTGGTTTCAGCATGCTATTTGATTAACCGAATGCCAACAAAAATTTTGGATGATCACTCTCCATTTGAGGTATTAAACAACTCTAAACCCGCCATTAACCACTTACGTGTGTTTGGGTGTGTTTGTTTTGTATTAATCCCAGGAGAACAAAGAAACAAGTTGGAAGCTAAAAGTGTGAAGAGCATGTTCATTGGATACTCCACAACACAAAAAGGTTACAAATGCTTTGTTCCGGAAACAAGGAAGATTCTAGTCTCAAGGGACGTGAAGTTTGTTGAAACGAAAGGGTTCTATGATGAGAAGAACTGGAAAGAATTGGAGAATCTATCATCCTCATCATCAGACCGAGCTAGCAATTTGAGAAAAATCTTGGAGAACCTTGGATTACATCAGCCAGAAGCTAGTACAAGCACATCTCAATCAAATGAAGAAACTATACCCTTTGATCCTGAGGGAGGCAATAAACAAGAGGATCCAGTAGTGGCTCAACAAGACTCAACAATTTATGATCAAAATGAATCAGAAGTTCGCAATGAAACGGTTCATGATCAAAGTGAAGAGAGTCCAGAAAGTCAAGAAGAAGCTCAAACCTCAGATTCTGACTTTGAAGGGCCAGAACCTCAAGTTCAATATCAAGAAGGGGGTTTAAGGAGAAGTACAAGACAAAGGTTTGGACCAGAACATTGGAAGCAAACCCGAGTGTACTACAACAACAAGGCAGTTGCTCATCCCATTCAAGCTGTTTGCACTCTAGCTCATTTCCCATTGGAACATCAAGCCTACATGGGCAAGTTAGATGAAGCTGAGATTCCAACAACCTATGAAGAAGCCAAGGAGCTTAAAGTATGGAGAGATGCTATTGGTGAAGAAAAGAAAGCTATGGAAATCAACCACACTTGGGATGAAGCTGAACTACCAAAAGGGAAGAAGGCCGTAAGCTCTAGATGGATCTTCACTATCAAGTATAGAAGTGATGGAGAAATAGAGCGTTACAAGGCTAGGCTGGTGGCTAGAGGATTCACTCAAACCTATGGAGAGGACTACCTTGACACATTTGCACCTGTGGCAAAACTTCATACGGTAAGAGTTATTTTATCCTTAGCTACTAACTTGAAATGGGATCTTTGGCAGATGGACGTCAAGAATGCATTCTTGCAAGGGGAACTAGAGGATGAAGTCTACATGACTCCACCACCAGGCTTGGAGGACTCAATTGCACCAGGAAAGGTGTTGAGACTCAAGAAAGCAATCTATGGACTGAAGCAATCTCCTCGAGCATGGTACCACAAGTTGAGTACAACACTCAAGAGTAAAGGCTTCAAGAAGTCCGAGGCAGATCATACACTTTTCACCTTGCAAAGCCAAGAAGGTATTGTAGTCATTCTCATTTATGTGGATGATATTATCATCTCTGGGAATGACAAGGTAGGTATTAAAGATACAAAAGCATATTTAAAATCTGTATTTGATATTAAAGATCTTGGAGAGTTGAAATATTTTCTAGGGATTGAAGTCTATAGGTCCAATGAAGGACTCTTCTTATCCCAAAGGAAGTACACTCTTGATCTATTGGCTGAGGCAGGAAAGCTAGGAGCCAAACCAGCAAAGACTCCCTTAGAAGAAGGATACAAAGTCATACGAGAGGGGGAGCTTGAAGATAAACCTTTTGAAGATGTCAAGCAATATCGGAGAATGGTTGGTAAGTTGATTTATCTTACCATAACTCGTCCTGATTTGTGTTTTGCTGTGAACCAGGTGAGCCAACATATGCAAGCTCCAAAAGTGCATCATTGGAACATGGTGGATCGGATCCTCAAATATCTCAAAGGAGCTCCAGGTCAAGGCATTTGGATGGGTTGCAACAAAAGCACAGAAATTGTGGGTTATTGTGATGCTGACTGGGCTGGAGACAAAACGGATAGAAGATCCACCACTGGGTATTGCACATTCATTGGAGGTAACCTGGTCACTTGGAGGAGCAAGAAACAAAAGGTTGTGTCATGTTCAAGTGCTGAAGCTGAGTATAGAGCAATGAGGAAGCTCACAAATGAGCTAACATGGCTGAAAGCTCTTCTCAAGGATTTGGGCATTGAATCGGCAGATCCAATCACAATGCATTGTGACAACCAAGCTGCTATTCACATTGCGTCCAACTCAGTGTTCCATGAGAGGACAAAGCATATTGAAGTGGATTGTCACAAGGTGCGAGAGATGGTGGAGAAAAGGGTCATTCTTCCATGCTTTACAAGGAGTTCAGAACAATTGGCAGACATTTTTACCAAGGCAGCGAGTTTAAAAGTGTGTGAGTTCCTCCATTCAAAGCTTGGACTCATAGATATGTCTCGGCCGTGATTTCCTTAGCCATGGAGTCCACACTCTTTTTCCCTTAGTATGGTTTTGTCCCATGAGGTTTTCCATACTAAGGTTTTTAATGAGGTGGGTCATCATGGTTCCAAGCTTAACCTTTGATTTCTCTACGGTTAAGCTTGAGGGGGAGTGTTGAATAATGAGAGAACACATTAGCTTAAGACCCAAAGAAGAGAAGAGGCCTTATTCAACATATGCAAGCCCATTAAGAAGTCTTCTAGAAGGGTGAAGACTTTGGGTGCACAAGTGGGTGTCTCGGGAAGTGTGAAAAGGAAGGAGATGTGTTTGAATTTCAAATAAGAGATTGGAGGGAAATTGAATGTTGTGAAACCCTTCTTCACCTC
Organism: Cardamine chenopodiifolia; assembly: GCA_963922655.1. NCBI lineage: Eukaryota > Viridiplantae > Streptophyta > Magnoliopsida > Brassicales > Brassicaceae > Cardamine > Cardamine chenopodiifolia. The sequence goes on along the minus strand of OZ000476.1, from coordinate 7,193,120 downwards.
CTAATTTTGTGGCTCTCCTCTATATATACATGTTGTTGTACACCCTTTGTAACACTCACTCAATTCTAATGGAAACTTCTCTTTATCTCTCATTCTATTGTTTCTCTTTCAAGCACTCTCAAACTCTCTAATCTTCTATTCCGCAAATTCAACAGTTAGATCGAGCATTTCTCTTCTTCTCAGTCCTATTCATACAGTCTATTCCCTAAGACGAGCTTGATATCTTAGCAACCGGTGCCACATCATGTTTTGGATGGGGTTTTCCATTCACCACCCTCCTTCATACTTACTTGATGGTACCCGCTCTTTAGATCAATCTTGGAGAAGAGTGTTGATGAGGCCCTGTTACTAGCTCAAGCATTACTCTGAGAAGAACACGTGGAGGAACCCGAGGACTAAATTGAGGAAGAGAAGAACTACGAAGCTCCTACCATAACACTGAGGATTATGAAGAGGAACTTCACAAGCGTCTACAGGACAAGATTCAATGCATACATACAAGGCGCTCTAAGATGCGAGGAAAGCACCTGAGGGCACCCGAAAGATACCGATAGACCTTAGCGCGAGAACAGTGAGACTAGAAAACTCTTGGGAGCGTCCTTTTTTTGGAAGGCATGAGTTTAGTATCTTCACTATTTCGTTGAAGTGAAGACACCCTTAAGTCGTCAAGGTATTGTACTCTTTTTCTCCACCTCGGGATTTTTCCACATGGTTTACCGAGGGGGCTTTTAATGAGGCAAGATCTCTTGATGCATCACATTCTTTACCATTGTTTATCTTTCTTGGAAATCCCTATGACGAAATAAGGTAAACAAGGGATGTGATCCTATCTACCAAGATGACATTTATCTAATTAAAGTCTTCTTCTCTTTTCCTAAAAACGGTTTAAGTATGTTTTGGTATTATAAGAGGCCCAAATTAGGTGAATGTTAGAATATTTAGACCAAGTTGTAATTCGTATAAAACCAGACCTAGAGGATATGTGAAAAAGCCTCTAAAAACTCTTGTAATGGATTAAACCGCTTTTACACAAAAACTTGAGAAACTTTTTCTCCTTTTTTCTTGAGAGATTCAAGGTTATTCTTCACTCCTCGATTCCTAGCTCAGAGTGGGGTGCGTTGTATCAAGAGATTGTCACTCCTCTTGTGGTTCACGCTTCAACCCACCTTCTATCAATCCCATAGTTAATCCTAGGTCGAGTATCTCCTCGAGTTTAAACCACCTCTTCCGCTTAGTTCCATCCTTTTTACCGAGTAGTTAGATCGAGCATTTCTCTTCTTCTCCGTCCTATTCATACAGTCTATTCCCTAAGACGAGCTTGATATCTTAGCAACCGGTGCCACATCATGTTTTGAATGGGGTTTTCCATTCACCTCCCTCCTTTATACTTACTTGATGGTACCCGCTCCTTAGATCAATCTTGGAGAAGAAGAGTGTTGATGAGGCCCCGACACTAGCTCAAGCATCACTCTGAGAAGAACACGTGGAGGAACCCGAGGACTAACTTGAGGAAGAGAAGAACTACGAAGCTCCTACCATAGCACTGAGGATTATGAAGAGGAACTTCACAATCGTCTACAGGACAAGATTCAATGCATACATACAAGGCGCTCTAAGATGCGAAGAAAGCACCTGAGGGCACCCGAGAGATACCGATAGACCTTAGCGCGAGAACAGTGAGACTAGAAAACTCTTGGGAGCGTCCTTTTTTTGGAAGGCATGAGTTTAGTATCTTCACTATTTCGTTGAAGTGAAGACACCCTTAAGTCGTCAAGGTATTGTACTATTTTTCTCCACCTCGGGATTTTTCCACATGGTTTACCGAGGGGGTTTTTAATAAGGCAAGATCTCCTGATGCATCACATTCTTTACCATTATTTATCTTTCTTGGAAATCCCTATCACGAAATAAGGTAAACAAGGGATGTGATCCTATCTACCAAGATGACATTTATCTAATTAAAGTCTTCTTCTCTTTTCCTAAAAACGGTTTAAGTATGTTTTGGTATTATAAGAGGCCCAAATTAGGTGAATGTTAGAATATTTAGACCAAGTTGTAATTCGTATAAGACCAGACCTAGAGGATATGTGAAAAAGCCTCTAAAAACTCTTGTAATGGATTAAACCGCTTTTACACAAAAACTTGAGAAACTTTTTCTCCTTTTTTCTTGAGAGATTCAAGGTTATTCTTCACTCCTCGATTCCTAGCTCAGATTGGTGTGCATTGTATCAAGAGATTGTCACTCCTCTTGTGGTTCACGCTTCAACCCACCTTCTATCAATCCCATAGTTAATCCTAGGTCGAGTATCTCCTCGGGTTTAAACCACCTCTTCCGCTTAGTTCCATCCTTTTTACCGAGTAGTTAGATCGAGCATTTCTCTTCTTCTCAAGCCTATTCATACAGTCTATTCCCTAAGACGAGCTTGATATCTTAGCAACCGGTGCCACATCATGTTTTGAATGGGGTTTTCCATTCACAACCCTCCTTCATACTTACATGATGGTACCTGCTCTTTAGATCAAACTTGGAGAAGAGTGTTGATGAGGCCCCGACACTAGCTCCAGGACTAACTTGAGGAAGAGAAGAACTACGAAGCTCCTACCATAGCACTGAGGATTATGAAGAGGAACTTCACAATCGTCTACAGGACAAGATTCAATGCATACATACAAGGCGCTCTAAGATGCGAAGAAAGCACCTGAGGGCACCCGAGAGATACCGATAGACCTTAGCGCGAGAACAGTGAGACTAGAAAACTCTTGGGAGCGTCCTTTTTTTGGAAGGCATGAGTTTAGTATCTTCACTATTTCGTTGAAGTGAAGACACCCTTAAGTCGTCAAGGTATTTTACTCTTTTTCTCCACCTCGGGATTTTTCCACATGGTTTACCGAGGGGGTTTTTAATAAGGCAAGATCTCCTGATGCATCACATTCTTTACCATTATTTATCTTTCTTGGAAATCCCTATCACGAAATAAGGTAAACAAGGGATGTGATCCTATCTACCAAGATGACATTTATCTAATTAAAGTCTTCTTCTCTTTTCCTAAAAACGGTTTAAGTATGTTTTGGTATTATAAGAGGCCCAAATTAGGTGAATGTTAGAATATTTAGACCAAGTTGTAATTCGTATAAGACCAGACCTAGAGGATATGTGAAAAAGCCTCTAAAAACTCTTGTAATGGATTAAACCGCTTTTACACAAAAACTTGAGAAACTTTTTCTCCTTTTTTCTTGAGAGATTCAAGGTTATTCTTCACTCCTCGATTCCTAGCTCAGATTGGTGTGCATTGTATCAAGAGATTGTCACTCCTCTTGTGGTTCACGCTTCAACCCACCTTCTATCAATCCCATAGTTAATCCTAGGTCGAGTATCTCCTCGGGTTTAAACCACCTCTTCCGCTTAGTTCCATCCTTTTTACCGAGTAGTTAGATCGAGCATTTCTCTTCTTCTCAAGCCTATTCATACAGTCTATTCCCTAAGACGAGCTTGATATCTTAGCAACCGGTGCCACATCATGTTTTGAATGGGGTTTTCCATTCACAACCCTCCTTCATACTTACATGATGGTACCTGCTCTTTAGATCAAACTTGGAGAAGAGTGTTGATGAGGCCCCGACACTAGCTCCAGCATCCCTCTGAGAAGAACACGTGGACGAACCCGAGGTCTAAATTGAGGAAGAGAAGAACTACGAAGCTCCTACCATAGCACTGAGGATTATGAAGAGGAACATCACAAGCGTCTACAAAACAAGATTCAATGCATACATACAAGGAGCTCGAAGATGCGAGGAGAGCACCTGAGGGCACCCGAGAGATACCGATAGACCTTAGCGCGATAACAATGAGACTAGAAAACTCTTGGGAGCGTCCTTTTTTTGGAAGGCATGAGTTTAGTATCTTCACTATTTCATTGAGGTGAAGACACCTTTAAGCCGTCAAGGTATTTTACTCTTTTTCTCCACCTCGGGATTTTTCCACATGGTTTACCGAGGGGGTTTTTAATAAGGCAAGATCTCCTGATGCGTCACATTCTTTACCATTATTTATCTTTCTTGGAAATCCCTATCACGAAATAAGGTAAACAAGGGATGTGATCCTATCTACCAAGATGACATTTATCTAATTAAAGTCTTCTTCTCTTTTCCTAAAAACGGTTTAAGTATGTTTTGGTGTTAAAAGATGTCCAAATTAGGTTAATGTTAGAATATTTGGACCAAGTTGTAATTCGTATAAGACCAGACCTAGAGGATATGTGAAAAAGCCTCTAAAAACACTTGTAATGGATTAAACCGCTTTTACACAAAAACTTGAGAAAATTTTTCTCCTTTTTTCTTGAGAGATTCAAGGTCATTCTTCACTCCTCGATTCCTAGCTCCCTAAGACGAGCTTGATATCTTAGCAACCGGTGCCACATCATGTTTTGAATGGGGTTTTCCATTCACAACCCTCCTTCATACTTACATGATGGTACCTGCTCTTTAGATCAAACTTGGAGAAGAGTGTTGATGAGGCCCCGACACTAGCTCCAGCATCACTCTGAGAACAACACGTGGACGAACCCGAGGTCTAAATTGAGGAAGAGAAGAACTACTAAGCTCCTACCATAGCACTGAGGATTATGAAGAGGAACATCACAAGCGTCTACAAAACAAGATTCAATGCATACATACAAGGAGCTCGAAGATGCGAGGAGAGCACCTGAGGGCACCCGAGAGATACCGATAGACCTTAGCGCGATAACAATGAGACTAGAAAACTCTTGGGAGCGTCCTTTTTTTGGAAGGCATGAGTTTAGTATCTTCACTATTTCATTGAGGTGAAGACACCTTTAAGCCGTCAAGGTATTGTACTCTTTTTCTCCACCTCGGGATTTTTCCATATGGTTTACCGAGGGGGTTTTTAATGAGGCAAGATCTCCTGATGCATCACATTCTTTACCATTGTTTATCTTTCTTGGAAATCCCTATGACGAAATAAGGTAAACAAGGGATGTGATCCTATCTACCAAGATGACATTTATCTAATTAAAGTTTTCTTCTCTTTTCCTAAAAACGGTTTAAGTATGTTTTGGTGTTAAAAGAGGTCCAAATTAGGTGAATGTTAGAATATTTGGACCAAGTTGTAATTAGTAAAAGATCAGACCTAGAGGATATGTGAAAAAGCCTCTAAAAACTCGTGTAATGGATTAAACCGCTTTTACACAAAAACTTGAGAAACTTTTTCTCCTTTTTTTCTTGAGAGATTCAAGGTTATTCTTCACTTCTCGATTCCTAGCCTAGAGTGGGGTGCGTTGTATCAAGAGATTGTCACTCCTCTTGTGGTTCACGCTTCAACCCACCTTCTATCAATCCCATAGTTAATCCTAGGTCGAGTATCTCCTCGGGTTTAAACAACCTCTTCCGCTTAGTTCCATCCTTTTTACCGAGTAGATAGATCGAGCATTTATCTTCTTCTCAGTCCTATTCATACAGTCTATTCCCTAAGACGAGCTTAACGTCTTAGCAACCGGTGCCACATCATGTTTTGAATGGGGTTTTCCATTCACAACCCTCCTTCATACTTACATGATGGTACCTGCTCTTTAGATCAAACTTGGAGAAGAGTGTTGATGAGGCCCCGACACTAGCTCCAGCATCACTCTGAGAACAACACGTGGACGAACCCGAGGTCTAAATTGAGGAAGAGAAGAACTACGAAGCTCCTACCATAGCACTGAGGATTATGAAGAGGAACATCACAAGCGTCTACAAGACAAGATTCAATGCATACATACAAGGAGCTCGAAGATGCGAGGAGAGCACCTGAGGGCACCCGAGAGATACCGATAGACCTTAGCGCGATAACAATGAGACTAGAAAACTCTTGGGAGCGTCCTTTTTTTGGAAGGCATGAGTTTAGTATCTTCACTATTTCATTGAGGTGAAGACACCTTTAAGCCGTCAAGGTATTGTACTCTTTTTCTCCACCTCGGGATTTTTCCACATGGTTTACCGAGGGGGTTTTTAATGAGGCAAGATCTCTTGATGCATCACATTCTTTACCATTGTTTATCTTTCTTGGAAATCCCTATGACGAAATAAGGTAAACAAGGGATGTGATCCTATCTACCAAGATGACATTTATCTAATTAAAGTTTTCTTCTCTTTTCCTAAAAACGGTTTAAGTATGTTTTGGTGTTAAAAGAGGTCCAAATTAGGTGAATGTTAGAATATTTGGACCAAGTTGTAATTAGTATAAGATCAGACCTAGAGGATATGTGAAAAAGCCTCTAAAAACTCGTGTAATGGATTAAACCGCTTTTACACAAAAACTTGAGAAACTTTTTCTCCTTTTTTTCTTGAGAGATTCAAGGTTATTCTTCACTTCTCGATTCCTAGCCTAGAGTGGGGTGCGTTGTATCAAGAGATTGTCACTCCTCTTGTGGTTCACGCTTCAACCCACCTTCTATCAATCCCATAGTTAATCCTAGGTCGAGTATCTCCTCGGGTTTAAACCACCTCTTCCGCTTAGTTCCATCCTTTTTACCGAGTAGTTAGATCGAGCATTTCTCTTCTTCTCAGTCCTATTCATACAGTCTATTCCCTAAGACGAGCTTGATATCTTAGCAACCGGTGCCACATCATGTTTTGAATGGGGTTTTCCATTCACCACCCTCCTTCATACTTACTTGATGGTACCCGCTCTTTAGATCAATCTTGGAGAAGAGTGTTGATGAGGCCTTGTTACTAGCTCAAGCATCACTCTGAGAAGAACACGTGGACGAACCCGAGGTCTAAATTGAGGAAGAGAAGAACAACGAAGCTCCTACCATAGCACTGAGGATTATGAAGAGGAACATCACAAGCGTCTACAAGACAAGATTCAATGCATACATACAAGGAGCTCGAAGATGCGAGGAGAGCACCTGAGGGCACCCGAGAGATACCGATAGACCTTAGCGCGATAACAATGAGACTAGAAAACTCTTGGGAGCGTCCTTTTTTTGGAAGGCATGAGTTTAGTATCTTCACTATTTCATTGAGGTGAAGACACCTTTAAGCCGTCAAGGTATTGTACTCTTTTTCTCCACCTCGGGATTTTTCCACATGGTTTACCGAGGGGGTTTTTAATGAGGCAAGATCTCTTGATGCATCACATTCTTTACCATTGTTTATCTTTCTTGGAAATCCCTATGACGAAATAAGGTAAACAAGGGATGTGATCCTATCTACCAAGATGACATTTATCTAATTAAAGTTTTCTTCTCTTTTCCTAAAAACGGTTTAAGTATGTTTTGGTGTTAAAAGAGGTCCAAATTAGGTGAATGTTAGAATATTTGGACCAAGTTGTAATTAGTATAAGATCAGACCTAGAGGATATGTGAAAAAGCCTCTAAAAACTCGTGTAATGGATTAAACCGCTTTTACACAAAAACTTGAGAAACTTTTTCTCCTTTTTTTCTTGAGAGATTCAAGGTTATTCTTCACTTCTCGATTCCTAGCCTAGAGTGGGGTGCGTTGTATCAAGAGATTGTCACTCCTCTTGTGGTTCACGCTTCAACCCACCTTCTTTCAATCCCATAGTTAATCCTAGGTCGAGTATCTCCTCGGGTTTAAACCACCTCTTCCGCTTAGTTCCATCCTTTTTACCGAGTAGTTAGATCGAGCATTTCTCTTCTTCTCAGTCCTATTCATACAGTCTATTCCCTAAGACGAGCTTGATATCTTAGCAACCGGTGCCACATCATGTTTTGAATGGGGTTTTCCATTCACCACCCTCCTTCATACTTACTTGATGGTACCCGCTCTTTAGATCAATCTTGGAGAAGAGTGTTGATGAGGCCTTGTTACTAGCTCAAGCATCACTCTGAGAAGAACACGTGGACGAACCCGAGGTCTAAATTGAGGAAGAGAAGAACAACGAAGCTCCTACCATAGCACTGAGGATTATGAAGAGGAACATCACAAGCGTCTACAAGACAAGATTCAATGCATACATACAAGGAGCTCGAAGATGCGAGGAGAGCACCTGAGGGCACCCGAGAGATACCGATAGACCTTAGCGCGATAACAATGAGACTAGAAAACTCTTGGGAGCGTCCTTTTTTTGGAAGGCATGAGTTTAGTATCTTCACTATTTCATTGAGGTGAAGACACCTTTAAGCCGTCAAGGTATTGTACTCTTTTTCTCCACCTCGGGATTTTTCCACATGGTTTACCGAGGGGGTTTTTAATGAGGCAAGATCTCTTGATGCATCACATTCTTTACCATTGTTTATCTTTCTTGGAAATCCCTATGACGAAATAAGGTAAACAAGGGATGTGATCCTATCTACCAAGATGACATTTATCTAATTAAAGTTTTCTTCTCTTTTCCTAAAAACGGTTTAAGTATGTTTTGGTGTTAAAAGAGGTCCAAATTAGGTGAATGTTAGAATATTTGGACCAAGTTGTAATTAGTATAAGATCAGACCTAGAGGATATGTGAAAAAGCCTCTAAAAACTCGTGTAATGGATTAAACCGCTTTTACACAAAAACTTGAGAAACTTTTTCTCCTTTTTTTCTTGAGAGATTCAAGGTTATTCTTCACTTCTCGATTCCTAGCCTAGAGTGGGGTGCGTTGTATCAAGAGATTGTCACTCCTCTTGTGGTTCACGCTTCAACCCACCTTCTATCAATCCCATAGTTAATCCTAGGTCGAGTATCTCCTCGGGTTTAAACCACCTCTTCCGCTTAGTTCCATCCTTTTTACCGAGTAGTTAGATCGAGCATTTCTCTTCTTCTCAGTCCTATTCATACAGTCTATTCCCTAAGACGAGCTTGATATCTTAGCAACCGGTGCCACATCATGTTTTGAATGGGGTTTTCCATTCACCACCCTCCTTCATACTTACTTGATGGTACCCGCTCTTTAGATCAATCTTGGAGAAGAGTGTTGATGAGGCCTTGTTACTAGCTCAAGCATCACTCTGAGAAGAACACGTGGACGAACCCGAGGTCTAAATTGAGGAAGAGAAGAACAACGAAGCTCCTACCATAGCACTGAGGATTATGAAGAGGAACATCACAAGCGTCTACAAGACAAGATTCAATGCATACATACAAGGAGCTCGAAGATGCGAGGAGAGCACCTGAGGGCACCCGAGAGATACCGATAGACCTTAGCGCGATAACAATGAGACTAGAAAACTCTTGGGAGCGTCCTTTTTTTGGAAGGCATGAGTTTAGTATCTTCACTATTTCATTGAGGTGAAGACACCTTTAAGCCGTCAAGGTATTGTACTCTTTTTCTCCACCTCGGGATTTTTCCACATGGTTTACCGAGGGGGTTTTTAATGAGGCAAGATCTCTTGATGCATCACATTCTTTACCATTGTTTATCTTTCTTGGAAATCCCTATGACGAAATAAGGTAAACAAGGGATGTGATCCTATCTACCAAGATGACATTTATCTAATTAAAGTCTTCTTCTCTTTTCCTAAAAACGGTTTAAGTATGTTTTGGTGTTAAAAGAGGTCCATATTAGGTGAATGTTAGAATATTTGGACCAAGTTGTAATTAGTATAAGATCAGACCTAGAGGATATGTGAAAAAGCCTCTAAAAACTCGTGTAATGGATTAAACCGCTTTTACACAAAAACTTGAGAAACTTTTTCTCCTTTTTTTCTTGAGAGATTCAAGGTGGAGATACTCGACCTAGGATCAATCTTGGAGAAGAGTGTTGATGAGGCCTTGTTACTAGCTCAAGCATCACTCTGAGAAGAACACGTGGACGAACCCGAGGTCTAAATTGAGGAAGAGAAGAACAACGAAGCTCCTACCATAGCACTGAGGATTATGAAGAGGAACATCACAAGCGTCTACAAGACAAGATTCAATGCATACATACAAGGAGCTCGAAGATGCGAGGAGAGCACCTGAGGGCACCCGAGAGATACCGATAGACCTTAGCGCGATAACAATGAGACTAGAAAACTCTTGGGAGCGTCCTTTTTTTGGAAGGCATGAGTTTAGTATCTTCACTATTTCATTGAGGTGAAGACACCTTTAAGCCGTCAAGGTATTGTACTCTTTTTCTCCACCTCGGGATTTTTCCACATGGTTTACCGAGGGGGTTTTTAATGAGGCAAGATCTCTTGATGCATCACATTCTTTACCATTGTTTATCTTTCTTGGAAATCCCTATGACGAAATAAGGTAAACAAGGGATGTGATCCTATCTACCAAGATGACATTTATCTAATTAAAGTTTTCTTCTCTTTTCCTAAAAACGGTTTAAGTATGTTTTGGTGTTAAAAGAGGTCCAAATTAGGTGAATGTTAGAATATTTGGACCAAGTTGTAATTAGTATAAGATCAGACCTAGAGGATATGTGAAAAAGCCTCTAAAAACTCGTGTAATGGATTAAACCGCTTTTACACAAAAACTTGAGAAACTTTTTCTCCTTTTTTTCTTGAGAGATTCAAGGTTATTCTTCACTGCTCGATTCCTAGCCTAGAGTGGGGTGCGTTGTATCAAGAGATTGTCACTCCTCTTGTGGTTCATGCTTCAACCCACCTTCTATCAATCCCATAGTTAATCCTAGGTCGAGTATCTCCTCGGGTTTAAACCACCTCTTCCGCTTAGTTCCATCCTTTTTACCGAGTAGTTAGATCGAGCATTTCTCTTCTTCTCAGTCCTATTCATACAGTCTATTCCCTAAGACGAGCTTGATATCTTAGCAACCGGTGCCACATCATGTTTTGAATGGGGTTTTCCATTCACCACCCTCCTTCATACTTACTTGATGGTACCCGCTCTTTAGATCAATCTTGGAGAAGAGTGTTGATGAGGCCTTGTTACTAGCTAGAGCATCACTCTGAGAAGAACACGTGGACGAACCCGAGGTCTAAATTGAGGAAGAGAAGAACAACGAAGCTCCTACCATAGCACTGAGGATTATGAAGAGGAACATCACAAGCGTCTACAAGACAAGATTCAATGCATACATACAAGGAGCTCGAAGATGCGAGGAGAGCACCTGAGGGCACCCGAGAGATACCGATAGACCTTAGCGCGATAACAATGAGACTAGAAAACTCTTGGGAGCGTCCTTTTTTTGGAAGGCATGAGTTTAGTATCTTCACTATTTCATTGAGGTGAAGACACCTTTAAGCCGTCAAGGTATTGTACTCTTTTTCTCCACCTCGGGATTTTTCCACATGGTTTACCGAGGGGGTTTTTAATGAGGCAAGATCTCTTGATGCATCACATTCTTTACCATTGTTTATCTTTCTTGGAAATCCCTATGACGAAATAAGGTAAACAAGGGATGTGATCCTATCTACTAAGATGACATTTATCTAATTAAAGTCTTCTTCTCTTTTCCTAAAAACGGTTTAAGTATGTTTTGGTGTTAAAAGAGGTCCATATTAGGTGAATGTTAGAATATTTGGACCAAGTTGTAATTAGTATAAGATCAGACCTAGAGGATATGTGAAAAAGCCTCTAAAAACTCGTGTAATGGATTAAACCGCTTTTACACAAAAACTTGAGAAACTTTTTCTCCTTTTTTTCTTGAGAGATTCAAGGTGGAGATACTCGACCTAGGATCAATCTTGGAGAAGAGTGTTGATGAGGCCTTGTTACTAGCTCAAGCATCACTCTGAGAAGAACACGTGGACGAACCCGAGGTCTAAATTGAGGAAGAGAAGAACAACGAAGCTCCTACCATAGCACTGAGGATTATGAAGAGGAACATCACAAGCGTCTACAAGACAAGATTCAATGCATACATACAAGGAGCTCGAAGATGCGAGGAGAGCACCTGAGGGCACCCGAGAGATACCGATAGACCTTAGCGCGATAACAATGAGACTAGAAAACTCTTGGGAGCGTCCTTTTTTTGGAAGGCATGAGTTTAGTATCTTCACTATTTCATTGAGGTGAAGACACCTTTAAGCCGTCAAGGTATTGTACTCTTTTTCTCCACCTCGGGATTTTTCCACATGGTTTACCGAGGGGGTTTTTAATGAGGCAAGATCTCTTGATGCATCACATTCTTTACCATTGTTTATCTTTCTTGGAAATCCCTATGACGAAATAAGGTAAACAAGGGATGTGATCCTATCTACCAAGATGACATTTATCTAATTAAAGTTTTCTTCTCTTTTCCTAAAAACGGTTTAAGTATGTTTTGGTGTTAAAAGAGGTCCAAATTAGGTGAATGTTAGAATATTTGGACCAAGTTGTAATTAGTATAAGATCAGACCTAGAGGATATGTGAAAAAGCCTCTAAAAACTCGTGTAATGGATTAAACCGCTTTTACACAAAAACTTGAGAAACTTTTTCTCCTTTTTTTCTTGAGAGATTCAAGGTTATTCTTCACTGCTCGATTCCTAGCCTAGAGTGGGGTGCGTTGTATCAAGAGATTGTCACTCCTCTTGTGGTTCATGCTTCAACCCACCTTCTATCAATCCCATAGTTAATCCTAGGTCGAGTATCTCCTCGGGTTTAAACCACCTCTTCCGCTTAGTTCCATCCTTTTTACCGAGTAGTTAGATCGAGCATTTCTCTTCTTCTCAGTCCTATTCATACAGTCTATTCCCTAAGACGAGCTTGATATCTTAGCAACCGGTGCCACATCATGTTTTGAATGGGGTTTTCCATTCACCACCCTCCTTCATACTTACTTGATGGTACCCGCTCTTTAGATCAATCTTGGAGAAGAGTGTTGATGAGGCCTTGTTACTAGCTAGAGCATCACTCTGAGAAGAACACGTGGACGAACCCGAGGTCTAAATTGAGGAAGAGAAGAACAACGAAGCTCCTACCATAGCACTGAGGATTATGAAGAGGAACATCACAAGCGTCTACAAGACAAGATTCAATGCATACATACAAGGAGCTCGAAGATGCGAGGAGAGCACCTGAGGGCACCCGAGAGATACCGATAGACCTTAGCGCGATAACAATGAGACTAGAAAACTCTTGGGAGCGTCCTTTTTTTGGAAGGCATGAGTTTAGTATCTTCACTATTTCATTGAGGTGAAGACACCTTTAAGCCGTCAAGGTATTGTACTCTTTTTCTCCACCTCGGGATTTTTCCACATGGTTTACCGAGGGGGTTTTTAATGAGGCAAGATCTCTTGATGCATCACATTCTTTACCATTGTTTATCTTTCTTGGAAATCCCTATGACGAAATAAGGTAAACAAGGGATGTGATCCTATCTACCAAGATGACATTTATCTAATTAAAGTCTTCTTCTCTTTTCCTAAAAACGGTTTAAGTATGTTTTGGTGTTAAAAGAGGTCCAAATTAGGTGAATGTTAGAATATTTGGACCAAGTTGTAATTAGTATAAGATCAGACCTAGAGGATATGTGAAAAAGCCTCTAAAAACTCGTGTAATGGATTAAACCGCTTTTACACAAAAACTTGAGAAACTTTTTCTCCTTTTTTTCTTGAGAGATTCAAGGTTATTCTTCACTTCTCGATTCCTAGCCTAGAGTGGGGTGCGTTGTATCAAGAGATTGTCACTCCTCTTGTGGTTCACGCTTCAACCCACCTTCTATCAATCCCATATTTAATCCTAGGTCGAGTATTTCCTCGGGTTTAAACCACCTCTTCCGCTTAGTTCCATCCTTTTTACCGAGTAGTTAGATCGAGCATTTCTCTTCTTCTCAGTCCTATTCATACAGTCTATTCCCTAAGACGAGCTTGATATCTTAGCAACCGGTGCCACATCATGTTTTGAATGGGGTTTTCCATTCACCACCCTCCTTCATACTTACTTGATGGTACCCGCTCTTTAGATCAATCTTGGAGAAGAGTGTTGATGAGGCCTTGTTACTAGCTCAAGCATCACTCTGAGAAGAACACGTGGACGAACCCGAGGTCTAAATTGAGGAAGAGAAGAACTACGAAGCTCCTACCATAGCACTGAGGATTATGAAGAGGAACATTATGTTTTGAATGGGGTTTTCCATTCACAACCCTCCTTCATACTTACATGATGGTACCTGCTCTTTAGATCAAACTTGGAGAAGAGTGTTGATGAGGCCCCGACACTAGCTCCAGCATCACTCTGAGAAGAACACGTGGACGAACCCGAGGTCTAAATTGAGGAAGAGAAGAACTACGAAGCTCCTACCATAGCACTTAGGATTATGAAGAGGAACATCACAAGCGTCTACAAGACAACATTCAATGCATACATACAAGGAGCTCGAAGATGCGAAGAGAGCACCTGAGGGCACCCGAGAGATACCGATAGACCTTAGCGCGATAACAATGAGACTAGAAAACTCTTGGGAGCGTCCTTTTTTTGGAAGGCATGAGTTTAGTATCTTCACTATTTCATTGAGGTGAAGACACCTTTAAGCCGTCAAGGTATTGTACTCTTTTTCTCCACCTCGGGATTTTTCCACATGGTTTACCGAGGGGGTTTTTAATGAGGCAAGATCTCCTGATGCATCACATTCTTTACCATTGGTTATCTTTCTTGGAAATCCCTATCACGAAATAAGGTAAACAAGGGATGTGATCCTATCTACCAAGATGACATTTATCTAATTAAAGTCTTCTTCTCTTTTCCTAAAAACGGTTTAAGTATGTTTTGGTGTTAAAAGAGGTCCAAATTAGGTTAATGTTAGAATATTTGGACCAAGTTGTAATTCGTATAAGACCAGACCTAGAGGATATGTGAAAAAGCCTCTAGAAACACTTGTAATGGATTAAACCGCTTTTACACAAAAACTTGACAAACTTTTTCTCCTTTTTTTCTTGAGAGATTCAAGGTCATTCTTCACTCCTCGATTCCTAGCCTAGAGTGGGGTGCATTGTATCAAGAGATTGTCACTCCTCTTGTGGTTCACGCTTCAACCCACCTTCTATCAATCCCATAGTTAATCCTAGGTCGAGTATCTCCTCGGGTTTATACCACCTCTTCCGCTTAGTTCCATCCTTTTTACCGAGTAGTTAGATCGAGCATTTCTCTTCTTCTCAGTCCTATTCATACAGTCTATTCCCTAAGACGAGCTTGATATCTTAGCAACCGGTGCCACATCATGTTTTGAATGGGGTTTTCCATTCACCACCCTCCTTCATACTTACTTGATGGTACCCGCTCTTTAGATCAATCTTGGAGAAGAGTGTTGATGAGGCCTTGTTACTAGCTCCAGCATCACTCTGAGAAGAACACGTGGACGAACCCGAGGTCTAAATTGAGGAAGAGAAGAACTACGAAGCTCCTACCATAGCACTGAGGATTATGAAGAGGAACATCACAAGCGTCTACAAGACAAGATTCAATGCATACATACAAGGAGCTCGAAGATGCGAGGAGAGCACCTGAGGGCACCCGAGAGATACCGATAGACCTTAGCGCGATAACAATGAGACTAGAAAACTCTTGGGAGCGTCCTTTTTTTGGAAGGCATGAGTTTAGTATCTTCACTATTTCATTGAGGTGAAGACACCTTTAAGCCGTCAAGGTATTGTACTCTTTTTCTCCACCTCGGGATTTTTCCATATGGTTTACCGAGGGAGTTTTTAATGAGGCAAGATCTCTTGATGCATCACATTCTTTACCATTGTTTATCTTTCTTGGAAATCCCTATCACGAAATAAGGTAAACAAGGGATGTGATCCTATCTACCAAGATGACATTTATCTAATTAAAGTTTTCTTCTCTTTTCCTAAAAACGGTTTAAGTATGTTTTGGTGTTAAAAGAGGTCCAAATTAGGTGAATGTTAGAATATTTGGACCAAGTTGTAATTAGTATAAGATCAGACCTAGAGGATATGTGAAAAAGCCTCTAAAAACTCGTGTAATGGATTAAACCGCTTTTACACAAAAACTTGAGAAACTTTTTCTCCTTTTTTTCTTGAGAGATTCAAGGTGGAGATACTCGACCTAGGATCAATCTTGGAGAAGAGTGTTGATGAGGCCTTGTTACTAGCTCAAGCATCACTCTGAGAAGAACACGTGGACGAACCCGAGGTCTAAATTGAGGAAGAGAAGAACAACGAAGCTCCTACCATAGCACTGAGGATTATGAAGAGGAACATCACAAGCGTCTACAAGACAAGATTCAATGCATACATACAAGGAGCTCGAAGATGCGAGGAGAGCACCTGAGGGCACCCGAGAGATACCGATAGACCTTAGCGCGATAACAATGAGACTAGAAAACTCTTGGGAGCGTCCTTTTTTTGGAAGGCATGAGTTTAGTATCTTCACTATTTCATTGAGCTGAAGACACCTTTAAGCCGTCAAGGTATTGTACTCTTTTTCTCCACCTCGGGATTTTTCCATATGGTTTACCGAGGGGGTTTTTAATGAGGCAAGATCTCTTGATGCATCACATTCTTTACCATTGTTTATCTTTCTTGGAAATCCCTATGACGAAATAAGGTAAACAAGGGATGTGATCCTATCTACCAAGATGACATTTATCTAATTAAAGTTTTCTTCTCTTTTCCTAAAAACGGTTTAAGTATGTTTTGGTGTTAAAAGAGGTCCAAATTAGGTGAATGTTAGAATATTTGGACCAAGTTGTAATTAGTATAAGATCAGACCTAGAGGATATGTGAAAAAGCCTCTAAAAACTCGTGTAATGGATTAAACCGCTTTTACACAAAAACTTGAGAAACTTTTTCTCCTTTTTTTCTTGAGAGATTCAAGGTTATTCTTCACTGCTCGATTCCTAGCCTAGAGTGGGGTGCGTTGTATCAAGAGATTGTCACTCCTCTTGTGGTTCATGCTTCAACCCACCTTCTATCAATCCCATAGTTAATCCTAGGTCGAGTATCTCCTCGGGTTTAAACCACCTCTTCCGCTTAGTTCCATCCTTTTTACCGAGTAGTTAGATCGAGCATTTCTCTTCTTCTCAGTCCTATTCATACAGTCTATTCCCTAAGACGAGCTTGATATCTTAGCAACCGGTGCCACATCATGTTTTAAATGGGGTTTTCCATTCACCACCCTCCTTCATACTTACTTGATGGTACCCGCTCTTTAGATCAATCTTGGAGAAGAGTGTTGATGAGGCCTTGTTACTAGCTCAAGCATCAGTCTGAGAAGAACACGTGGACGAACCCGAGGTCTAAATTGAGGAAGAGAAGAACTACGAAGCTCCTACCATAGCACTGAGGATTATGAAGAGGAACATCATGTTTTGAATGGGGTTTTCCATTCACAACCCTCCTTCATACTTACATGATGGTACCTGCTCTTTAGATCAAACTTGGAGAAGAGTGTTGATGAGGCCCCGACACTAGCTCCAGCATCACTATGAGAAGAACACGTGGACGAACCCGAGGTCTAAATTGAGGAAGAGAAGAACTACGAAGCTCCTACCATAGCACTTAGGATTATGAAGAGGAACATCACAAGCGTCTACAAGACAAGATTCAATGCATACATACAAGGAGCTCGAAGATGCGAAGAGAGCACCTGAGGGCACCCGAGAGATACCGATAGACCTTAGCGCGATAACAATGAGACTAGAAAACTCTTGGGAGCGTCCTTTTTTTGGAAGGCATGAGTTTAGTATCTTCACTATTTCATTGAGGTGAAGACACCTTTAAGCCGTCAAGGTATTGTACTCTTTTTCTCCACCTCGGGATTTTTCCACATGGTTTACCGAGGGGGTTTTTAATGAGGCAAGATCTCCTGATGCATCACATTCTTTACCATTGGTTATCTTTCTTGGAAATCCCTATCACGAAATAAGGTAAACAAGGGATGTGATCCTATCTACCAAGATGACATTTATCTAATTAAAGTCTTCTTCTCTTTTCCTAAAAACGGTTTAAGTATGTTTTGGTGTTAAAAGATGTCCAAATTAGGTTAATGTTAGAATATTTGGACCAAGTTGTAATTCGTATAAGACCAGACCTAGAGGATATGTGAAAAAGCCTCTAGAAACACTTGTAATGGATTAAACCGCTTTTACACAAAAACTTGACAAAAATTTTCTCCTTTTTTCTTGAGAGATTCAAGGTCATTCTTCACTCCTCGATTCCTAGCTCAGAGTAGGGTGCGTTGTATCAAGAGATTGTCACTCCTCTTGTGGTTCACGCTTCAACCCACCTACTATCAATCCCATAGTTAATCCTAGGTCGAGTATCTCCTCGGGTTTAAACCACCTCTTCCGCTTAGTTCCATCCTTTTTACCGAGTAGTTAGATCGAGCATTTCTCTTCTTCTCAGTCCTATTCATACAGTCTATTCCCTAAGACGAGCTTCATATCTGAGCAACCGGTGCCACATCATGTTTTGAATGGGGTTTTCCATTCACAACCCTCCTTCATACTTACATGATGGTACCTGCTCTTTAGATCAAACTTGGAGAAGAGTGTTGATGAGGCCCCGACACTAGCTCCAGCATCACTCTGAGAAGAACACGTGGACGAACACGAGGTCTAAATTGAGGAAGAGAAGAACTACGAAGCTCCTACCATAGCACTGAGGATTATGAAGAGGAACATCACAAGCGTCTACAAGACAAGATTCAATGCATACATACAAGGAGCTCGAAGATGCGAGGAGAGCACCTGAGGGCACCCGAGAGATACCGATAGACCTTAGCTCGATAACAATGAGACTAGAAAACTCTTGGGAGCGTCCTTTTTTTGGAAGGCATGAGTTTAGTATCTTCACTATTTCATTGAGGTGAAGACACCTTTAAGCCGTCAAGGTATTGTACTCTTTTTCTCCACCTCGGGATTTTTCCACATGGTTTACCGAGGGGGTTTTTAATGAGGCAAGATCTCCTGATGCATCACATTCTTTACCATTGTTTATCTTTCTTGGAAATCCCTATGACGAAATAAGGTAAACAAGGGATGTGATCCTATCTACCAAGATGACATTTATCTAATTAAAGTCTTCTTCTCTTTTCCTAAAAACGGTTTAAGTATGTTTTGGTATTATAAGAGGCCCAAATTAGGTGAATGTTAGAATATTTAGACCAAGTTGTAATTCGTATAAGACCAGACCTAGAGGATATGTGAAAAAGCCTCTAAAAACTCTTGTAATGGATTAAACCGCTTTTACACAAAAACTTGAGAAACTTTTTCTCCTTTTTTCTTGAGAGATTCAAGGTTATACTTCACTCCTCGATTCCTAGCTCAGAGTAGGGTGCGTTGTATCAAGAGATTGTCACTCCTCTTGTGGTTCACGCTTCAACCCACCTTCTATCAATCCCATAGTTAATCCTAGGTCGAGTATCTCCTCGGGTTTAAACCACCTTTTCCGCTTAGTTCCATCCTTTTTACCGAGTAGTTAGATCGAGCATTTCTCTTCTTCTCAAGCCTATTCATACAGTCTATTCCCTAAGACGAGCTTGATATCTTAGCAACCGGTGCCACATCATGTTTTGAATGGGGTTTTCCATTCACAACCCTCCTTCATAGTTACATGATGGTACCTGCTCTTTAGATCAAACTTGGAGAAGAGTGTTGATGAGGCCCCGACACTAGCTCCAGCATCACTCTGAGAACAACACGTGGACGAACCCGAGGTCTAAATTGAGGAAGAGAAGAACTACGAAGCTCCTACCATAGCACTGAGGATTATGAAGAGGAACATCACAAGCGTCTACAAGACAAGATTCAATGCATACATACAAGGAGCTCGAAGATGCGAGGAGAGCACCTGAGGGCACCCGAGAGATACCGATAGACCTTAGCGCGATAACAATGAGACTAGAAAACTCTTGGGAGCGTCCTTTTTTTGGAAGGCATGAGTTTAGTATCTTCACTATTTCATTGAGGTGAAGACACCTTTAAGCCGTCAAGGTATTGTACTCTTTTTCTCCACCTCGGGATTTTTCCACATGGTTTACCGAGGGGGTTTTTAATGAGGCAAGATCTCTTGATGCATCACATTCTTTACCATTGTTTATCTTTCTTGGAAATCCCTATGACGAAATAAGGTAAACAAGGGATGTGATCCTATCTACCAAGATGACATTTATCTAATTAAAGTTTTCTTCTCTTTTCCTAAAAACGGTTTAAGTATGTTTTGGTGTTAAAAGAGGTCCAAATTAGGTGAATGTTAGAATATTTGGACCAAGTTGTAATTAGTATAAGATCAGACCTAGAGGATATGTGAAAAAGCCTCTAAAAACTCGTGTAATGGATTAAACCGCTTTTACACAAAGACTTGAGAAACTTTTTCTCCTTTTTTCTTGAGAGATTCAAGGTTATTCTTCACTTCTCGATTCCTAGCCTAGAGTGGGGTGCGTTGTATCAAGAGATTGTCACTCCTCTTTTGGTTAACGCTTCAACCCACCTTCTATCAATCCCATAGTTAATCCTAGGTCGAGTATCTCCTCGGGTTTAAACCACCTCTTCCGCTTGGTTCCATCCTTTTTACCGAGTAGTTAGATCGAGCATTTCTCTTCTTCTCAGTCCTATTCATACAGTCTATTCCCTAAGACGAGCTTGATATCTTATCAACCGGTGCCACATCATGTTTTGAATGGGGTTTTCCATTCACCACCCTCCTTCATACTTACTTGATGGTACCCGCTCTTTAGATCAATCTTGGAGAAGAGTGTTGATGAGGCCTTGTTACTAGCTCAAGCATCACTCTGAGAAGAACACGTGGACGAACCCGAGGTCTAAATTGAGGAAGAGAAGAACTACGAAGCTCCTACCATAGCACTGAGGATTATGAAGAGGAACATCACAAGCGTCTACAAGACAAGATTCAATGCATACATACAAGGAGCTCGAAGATGCGAGGAGAGCACCTGAGGGCACCCGAGAGATACCGATAGACCTTAGCGCGATAACAATGAGACTAGAAAACTCTTGGGAGCGTCCTTTTTTTGGAAGGCATGAGTTTAGTATCTTCACTATTTCATTGAGGTGAAGACACCTTTAAGCCGTCAAGGTATTGTACTCTTTTTCTCCACCTCGGGATTTTTCCATATGGTTTACCGAGGGGGTTTTTAATGAGGCAAGATCTCTTGATGCATCACATTCTTTACCATTGTTTATCTTTCTTGGAAATCCCTATCACGAAATAAGGTAAACAAGGGATGTGATCCTATCTACCAAGATGACATTTATCTAATTAAAGTTTTCTTCTCTTTTCCTAAAAACGGTTTAAGTATGTTTTGGTGTTAAAAGATGTCCAAATTAGGTTAATGTTAGAATATTTGGACCAAGTTGTAATTCGTATAAGGCCAGACCTAGAGGATATGTGAAAAAGCCTCTAAAAACATTTGTAATGGATTAAACCGCTTTTACACAAAAACTTGAGAAAAATTTTCTTCTTTTTTCTTGAGAGATTCAAGGTCATTCTTCACTCCTCGATTCCTAGCTCAGAGTAGGGTGCGTTGTATCAAGAGATTGTCACTCCTCTTGTGGTTCACGCTTCAACCCACCCACTATAAATCCCATAGTTAATCCTAGGTCGAGTATCTCCTCGGGTTTAAACCACCTTTTCCGCTTAGTTCCATCCTTTTTACCGAGTAGTTAGATCGAGCATTTCTCTTCTTCTCAAGCCTATTCATACAGTCTATTCCCTAAGACGAGCTTGATATCTTAGCAACCGGTGCCACATCATGTTTTGAATGGGGTTTTCCATTCACAACCCTCCTTCATACTTACATGATGGTACCTGCTCTTTAGATCAAACTTGGAGAAGAGTGTTGATGAGGCCCCGACACTAGCTCCAGCATCACTCTGAGAAGAACACGTGGACGAACCCGAGGTCTAAATTGAGGAAGAGAAGAACTACGAAGCTCCTACCATAGCACTGAGGATTATGAAGAGGAACATCACAAGCGTCTACAAGACAAGATTCAATGCATACATACAAGGAGCTCGAAGATGCGAGGAGAGCACCTGAGGGCACCCGAGAGATACCGATAGACCTTAGCGCGATAACAATGAGACTAGAAAACTCTTGGGAGCGTCCTTTTTTTGGAAGGCATGAGTTTAGTATCTTCACTATTTCATTGAGGTGAAGACACCTTTAAGCCGTCAAGGTATTGTACTCTTTTTCTCCACCTCGGGATTTTTCCACATGGTTTACCGAGGGGGTTTTTAATGAGGCAAGATCTCCTGATGCATCACATTCTTTACCATTGTTTATCTTTCTTGGAAATCCCTATCACGAAATATGGTAAACAAGGGATGTGATCCTATCTACCAAGATGACATTTATCTAATTAAAGTCTTCTTCTCTTTTCCTAAAAACAGTTTAAGTATGTTTTGGTGTTAAACGATGTCCAAATTAGGTTAATGTTAGAATATTTGGACCAAGTTGTAATTCGTAGAAGGCCAGACCTAGAGGATATGTGAAAAAGCCTCTAAAAACATTTGTAATGGATTAAACCGCTTTTACACAAAAACTTGAGAAAATATTTCTCCTTTTTTCTTGAGAGATTCAAGGTCATTCTTCACTCCTCGATTCCTAGCTCAGAGTAGGGTGCGTTGTATCAAGAGATTGTCACTCTTCTTGTGGTTCACGCTTCAACCCACCTACTATCAATCCCATAGTTAATCCTAGGTCGAGTATCTCCTCGGGTTTAAACCACCTCTTCCGCTTAGTTCCATCCTTTTTACCGAGTAGTTAGATCGAGCATTTCTCTTCTTCTCAGTCCTATTCATACAGTCTATTCCCTAAGACGAGCTTCATATCTGAGCAACCGGTGCCACATCATGTTTTGAATGGGGTTTTCCATTCACAACCCTCCTTCATACTTACATGATGGTACCTGCTCTTTAGATCAAACTTGGAGAAGAGTGTTGATGAGGCCCCGACACTAGCTCCAGCATCACTCTGAGAAGAACACGTGGACGAACACGAGGTCTAAATTGAGGAAGAGAAGAACTACGAAGCTCCTACCATAGCACTGACGATTATGAAGAGGAACATCACAAGCGTCTACAAGACAAGATTCAATGCATACATACAAGGAGCTCGAAGATGCGAGGAGAGCACCTGAGGGCACCCGAGAGATACCGATAGACCTTAGCGCGATAACAATGAGACTAGAAAACTCTTGGGAGCGTCCTTTTTTTGGAAGGCATGAGTTTAGTATCTTCACTATTTCATTGAGTTGAAGACACCTTTAAGCCGTCAAGGTATTGTACTCTTTTTCTCCACCTCGGGATTTTTCCACATGGTTTACCGAGGGGGTTTTTAATGAGGCAAGATCTCCTGATGCATCACATTCTTTACCATTGTTTATCTTTCTTGGAAATCCCTATGACGAAATAAGGTAAACAAGGGATGTGATCCTATCTACCAAGATGACATTTATCTAATTAAAGTCTTCTTCTCTTTTCCTAAAAACGGTTTAAGTATGTTTTGGTATTATAAGAGGCCCAAATTAGGTGAATGTTAGAATATTTAGACCAAGTTGTAATTCGTATAAGACCAGACCTAGAGGATATGTGAAAAAGCCTCTAAAAACTCTTGTAATGGATTAAACCGCTTTTACACAAAAACTTGAGAAACTTTTTCTCCTTTTTTCTTGAGAGATTCAAGGTTATACTTCACTCCTCGATTCCTAGCTCAGAGTAGGGTGCGTTGTATCAAGAGATTGTCACTCCTCTTGTGGTTCACGCTTCAACCCACCTTCTATCAATCCCATAGTTAATCCTAGGTCGAGTATCTCCTCGGGTTTAAACCACCTTTTCCGCTTAGTTCCATCCTTTTTACCGAGTAGTTAGATCGAGCATTTCTCTTCTTCTCAAGCCTATTCATACAGTCTATTCCCTAAGACGAGCTTGATATCTTAGCAACCGGTGCCACATCATGTTTTGAATGGGGTTTTCCATTCACAACCCTCCTTCATAGTTACATGATGGTACCTGCTCTTTAGATCAAACTTGGAGAAGAGTGTTGATGAGGCCCCGACACTAGCTCCAGCATCACTCTGAGAAGAACACGTGGACGAACCCGAGGTCTAAATTGAGGAAGAGAAGAACTACGAAGCTCCTACCATAGCACTGAGGATTATGAAGAGGAACATCACAAGCGTCTACAAGACAAGATTCAATGCATACATACAAGGAGCTCAAAGATGCGAGGAGAGCACCTGAGGGCACCCGAGAGATACCGATAGACCTTAGCGCGATAACAATGAGACTAGAAAACTCTTGGGAGCGTCCTTTTTTTGGAAGGCATGAGTTTAGTATCTTCACTATTTCATTGAGGTGAAGACACCTTTAAGCCGTCAAGGTATTGTACTCTTTTTCTCCACCTCGGGATTTTTCCACATGGTTTACCGAGGGGGTTTTTAATGAGGCAAGATCTCCTGATGCATCACATTCTTTACCATTGTTTATCTTTCTTGGAAATCCCTATCACGAAATATGGTAAACAAGGGATGTGATCCTATCTACCAAGATGACATTTATCTAATTAAAGTCTTCTTCTCTTTTCCTAAAAACGGTTTAAGTATGTTTTGGTGTTAAAAGATGTCCAAATTAGGTTAATGTTAGAATATTTGGACCAAGTTGTAATTCGTATAAGGCCAGACCTAGAGTGTTGAATTTGCGGAATAGAAGATTAGAGAGTTTGAGAGTGCTTGAAAGAGAAACAATAGAATGAGAGATAAAGAGAAGTTTCCATTAGAATTGAGTGAGTGTTACAAAGGGTGTACAACATGTATATATAGAGGAGAGCCACGAAATTAGGAGGTGAAGAAGGGTTTCACAACATTCAATTTCCCTCCAATCTCTTATTTGAAATTCAAACACATCTCCTTCCTTTTCACACTTCCCGAGACACCCACTTGTGCACCCAAAGTCTTCACCCTTCTAGAAGACTTCTTAATGGGTTTGCATATGTTGAATAAGGCCTCTTCTCTTCTTTGGGAATTAAGCTAATGTGTTCTCTCATTATTCAACACTCCTCCTCAAGCTTAACCGTAGAGAAATCAAAGGTTAAGCTTGGAACCATGATGACCCACCTCATTAAAAACCTTAGTATGGAAAACCTCATGGGACAAAACCATACTAAGGGAAAAAGAGTGTGGACTCCATGGCTAAGGAAATCACGGCCGAGACATATCTATGAGTCCAAGCTTTGAATGGATGAACTCACACACTTTTAAACTCGCTGCCTTGGTAAAAATGTCTGCCAATTGTTCTGAACTCCTTGTAAAGCATGGAAGAATGACCCTTTTCTCCACCATCTCTCGCACCTTGTGACAATCCACTTCAATATGCTTTGTCCTCTCATGGAACACTGAGTTGGACGCAATGTGAATAGCAGCTTGGTTGTCACAATGCATTGTGATTGGATCTGCTGATTCAATGCCCAAATCCTTGAGAAGAGCTTTCAGCCATGTTAGCTCATTTGTGAGCTTCCTCATTGCTCTATACTCAGCTTCAGCACTTGAACATGACACAACCTTTTGTTTCTTGCTCTTCCAAGTGACCAGGTTACCTCCAATGAATGTGCAATACCCAGTGGTGGATCTTCTATCCGTTTTGTCTCCAGCCCAGTCAGCATCACAATAACCCACAATTTCTGTGCTTTTGTTGCAACCCATCCAAATGCCTTGACCTGGAGCTCCTTTGAGATATTTGAGGATCCGATCCACCATGTTCCAATGATGCACTTTTGGAGCTTGCATATGTTGGCTCACCTGGTTCACAGCAAAACACAAATCAGGACGAGTTATGGTAAGATAAATCAACTTACCAACCATTCTCCGATATTGCTTGACATCTTCAAAAGGTTTATCTTCAAGCTCCCCCTCTCGTATGACTTTGTATCCTTCTTCTAAGGGAGTTTTTGCTGGTTTGGCTCCTAGCTTTCCTGCCCCAGCCAATAGATCAAGAGTGTACTTCCTTTGGGATAAGAAGAGTCCTTCATTGGACCTATAGACTTCAATCCCTAGAAAATATTTCAACTCTCCAAGATCTTTAATATCAAATACAGATTTTAAATATGCTTTTGTATCTTTAATACCTACCTTGTCATTCCCAGAGATGATAATTGTAGATTTTAGAGGATATGAAGGTGATTTTAAGGGAAGAAGATTAGAAGAGAAGCCACAAAAGAAATGATATGGCTGAAGGCGCTTCTACATGACTTGGGAGTTCAAGAAGACAAACCAATGACATTGTATTGTGATAACCAAGCGGCAATACACATAGCTTCAAACCCGGTGTTTCATGAAAGGACAAAACACATTGAGGTGGATTGTCATTTCATCCGAGACAAAATTCAGGAGGGAGTTGTGGTTCCCAAGTTTGTGAAGAGTAGAGAACAAATGGCGGATATATTTACCAAGCCTACTTCTTCACGCATATGTGAATACATCCATGGCAAGATCGGCTTAAAGAACCCCTACCAGCCTATCTTGAGGGGGAGTGTTGAGAATATGGATGTGAAGGTGTGTGAACATGAAATAAAGCACCAATGAGTAGCTAAGATCAACTAATACGAAACCAAACAAGAAGTGGAGAAGGAACTGAATTGGTTAGAAGCAGACCAGTTTTTTCTCACTCAGCACAAGTGGAGCAAGTTGCAAAGAGGAGTAGGTGGGAGCAGTTGGGAGAAGCATGGCTCGCCTATACTTGTGTAGAGGTGTTGGTGAGATATTTTTCACTCAATAATTCATGTAAAGCGTGTTGAGAATATGGATGTGAAGGTCTGTGCACGTGAAAGGAGAGGGGACAATATCAAAGGGAAAGAGTTAGCATGTATAGCAAGTGTGTTGGAATATGGTGAAAGCTCAGGAGTAAAAGGAGAAGGTATACCATGCATTGCACATGAAATAAAGCACCAATGAGTAGCTAAGATCAACTGAAAAGAGACCAAACAAGAAGTGGAGAAGGAACTGAATTGGTTAGAAGCAGACCAGTTTTTTCTCACTCAGCACAAGTGGAGCAAGGTGCAAAGAGGAGTAGGTGGGAGCAGTTGGGAGAAGCATGGCTCGCCTATACTTGTGTAGAGGTGTTGGTGAGATATTTTTCACTCAATAATTCATGTAAATCGTGCATATATGTGTATGGGATTGTAAGGAAACATTACACACGAAATTATAAACTTCTATTCATCATCTTCATCACTCCTATCTTCTAATCTTCCTCCCTTAAAATCATCTTCATATCCTCTAAAATCTACATGGTATCAGAGCACTTAAGGTCCTAAACAAGATCTTAAACTCATTCATATCTCTCAAACATTTCAAATCACTCTGTTTTTTTCTGTTTCGTGTGTACTATTCACCAAAAATTTCAAGTCATGGAAAGCTCCAAGAATATGGTTCTACCAGTTATTCTCAAGGGGAATAACTATATTTTGTGGTCAAGGACCACAAAGACAGTCCTAAGAGGAAGAGGGCTGTGGGAGTATGTTGATAGCTTGGTGGGAAATGCTGAAGAAGGAAGGGCTGAAGAGGGCAGTATGATGGAGAGGAAGCGGGAGCAAGAAGATGCTCAAGTCTTGGCTGCACTTCAAAGCTCCCTTGAGCCATCTATTCTGGCGGCCTATTCATACTGTGAGAACTCCAAGGAGCTGTGGGAGACGCTCAAGGGAGTTTATGGAGACATCTCAAACATTTCAAGGATCTTTGAGGTGAAGAAGGCATTGAATGACCTTCAGCAGAATGGGAAGGCGTTCAAGGACTTGTTTGGGGAGTTTAGAGGGTTGTGGGCAGAGCTGGAAATGCTTAGACCTACAACAAACGACCCAAAGGAGTTGAATGAGAGGAGAGAGCAAGATCAAGTGTTTGGTCTCTTACTCACACTTGATGACTCTTACAAGGGACTCATTCAGCATATCCTTCGATTTGACAAGCTTCCAACATTAAATGAAGTGTGTCAACAAGTTCAGAAAGAGGAAGGTGCTAGAGTGTTGTTTAAACCCGCTAGTGAGATGGCACATATGGTGCAAAGAAGTTTTGGGCATGGAGAAAGGAGAGCTGTTGAGTGTAGCCATTGTAGGATGAAAGGGCACACTAAGGAGAAGTGCTGGACACTTTACCCGCACTTGAAACCAGCCCGGCTAAGAGGAAATGGCCAGGGAAGCAGTCAAGGCTCTAGGAACTTTGCGGGTGTAACTAGCATGGAAGGAGACCAATTGGTGAGGAAGAGCGATTTGGAGGGCCTCATCAAGAGTATCTCAAAGCTAGCGGAATCTGGTAAGGGTTTCTTTACCTCTAAGGCTAAGAGAAACGTGATAATAGATTCTGGAGCAAGTCATAATATGATTTGTGATGCTAAGTTGCTGGAGAATGTAGAACCGCATAAGGGTAGTGTTAGGATAGCAAACGGGAAAGAAGTTCCAATAGAGGGGGTTGGGGACTTAGAGGTGTTTGGGAAGAGAACTAAAGCCCTATATATCCCAGAATTTAATTCGAATTTGCTATCGGTTCATAAGGCAACTAAGGACTTGAATTGTAAAGTTGTTTTTGGAGTTAATGGTGTTGGTTTCAGGATAATGAAACCAAAGATGCGATCGGATCAGGGGGTGTGAAAGGTGGTCTGTACATATTGAATAAAAAGGATAAAGAGTTGAAAGCACTTGCGGTCAGTTCGGTTGGATCAAGCCCTTTATGGCATTCTCGCCTTGGTCACCCAAGTCACAAGGTGCTCAGCATGGTCTTGCCCAACCATTCAGTACCCAAGGAGGCGTGTGAAGCATGTATTTTGGGGAAGCATTGTAGGAAAGTGTTTCCAGAATCTACTACTATGTATAAGAAGTCTTTTGAGTTAATACACTCTGATGTATGGTCTGCTCCGTGTACTTCAAGAGATCAATATAAGTACTTTGTTTCCTTCATCGATCAAAAATCAAAGTATACATGGGTAACATTGATGCGCTCTAAGGATCAAGTGCTTGAATCATTTCAGAACTTCTATAACTATGTGCTCAATCAGTATGATACCAAGATTAAGATACTAAGAAGTGATAATGGCGGAGAATACATGAGCATACAGTTTAGGGAGTTTGTGAATGAGAAAGGGATAGTACATCAGACAACTTGCGCCTATACACCTCAACAAAATGGGATAGCAGAGAGGAAGAATAGACATTTGTTAGAAGTGGCTAGGAGCATGATGTTTGATAGGGGAGTTCCTAAGAATCTGTGGGGAGATGCAGTGATGGCGGCAGCTTACTTAATCAACCACATACCCACTGAAAGCTTGAGTTACAAGTCACCATTTGAAGTTTTGAATGGTGTGAAGCCGAGTATCAGTCACTTGAGAGTCTTTGGGTGTAGATGCTATGTCCTTGTTCCAGAGGCACAAAGAAATAAGTTAGAGCCAAAGAGTATTAAGTGTGTGTTTGTGGGATACTCAAGTACTCAAAAAGGATACAAATGTCTTAACCCAGAGACTAATAGAATGTATGTGTCAAGGGAGGTGCAATTTGAGGAAGAGTATGGTTACTTCGGAAAAAAGAAATGGGAAGACTTAGATGAGATTATGGACTCAAATGCAGATAGAGATCAAGTTCTAAGAAGCATTTGGGAAAGCATAGATGGCCGGGAGAGTGATGATAATGAGCAGAGGGGTGAAGAAGAAGTAGAAGAAAGTGAGCAGCTTCCGATAGTTCTGGATACTTTACCATTAGACTCAGAACTGGTAGAAGAAGAGGAGAGTACAAGAGGTGAGGGGGAGATAGAATCTGAAGAAGTGGAAGAAGTGCAAGCTCCTCAATTAAGAAGAAGCCAAAGGATAAGACATGGACCTGAAAATTGGAAAAATACTAGAGTGTATTACAATGGGATGGCTATGGCTTATCAAGATCACATGGGAACTGATGTTGTGCTTGGGACAAGAGAGGGATGTACTGGGCGTACGGCAGGCTTAGATCCTGATCCTATAGGCGACAGCGTCTCCTTCTTGTCCCTTAAGCATAACACCGCACAAGAAAAGAAGATAGCCATAAGATATCCTATTGAAGAATACTACTCGGTTTCTAATACTCCAGCTGATCATCAGGCATTTCTGAGCACTATTGATAGAAAAGTACCTAATTCTTATGAGGAAGCAAGCATGGACAAGTTATGGGTTGATGCCATGAGGGAAGAGATTGCATCTATGTTGAGAAATAATACTTGGGACTTGACAAAATTGCCTAGTGGGAAGAAACTTGTGGGATGTAGATGGGTGTATACTATCAAATACAAGAGCAATGGTGAAATTGAGAGGTATAAAGCTAGACTAGTGGCAAAAGGATATACACAAGTATATGGAGAAGATTATACTGAAACTTTTGCTCCAGTAGCGAAGTTGCACTCGGTGAGGGTTCTACTATCCATTGCCATTAATCTGTCATGGAATTTGTGGCAAATGGATGTGAGAAACGCTTTCTTACAAGGGGATTTAGAAGAAGAAGTGTTTATGGAACTTCCACAAGGTTATGGAGCAAGTTCAGATCAAGTGTGTAGATTAAAGAAGGCTATATACGGCTTGAAACAATCTCCTAGAGCTTGGTACCAACGGTTAAGCCGGTGCCTGTTGGAGAAAGGGTTTGTAAAATCTGAAGCGGATCACTCTCTCTTTACCAAAAGGAGCAAAAATGGGATAGTTGTGGTGCTTATCTACGTGGATGACATTATTGTTACGGGAAGTGATTGTGAGGAGATGAAACGGACTAAGGAGGATCTAAACTCTACGTTTGATATAAAAGACCTAGGAGAGCTCAAATACTTCCTAGGAATTGAGATGAGCAGAGAGGAAAAGGGAATGTTTATATCGCAAAGGAAGTATGTGATCGACTTACTAAAAGAAACTGGGAAGCTTGGGTGTAAACCGGCTAAGACTCCTATTGAAGAAGGTTACCAAGAAGAGAGCAACGTGGAGATATGGTCTGACATCAAGCAGTACCAAAGGTTAGTTGGTAAACTAATCTATTTGACCATAACAAGGCCAGATATTTGTTTTGCGGTGAATAAAGTAAGTCAACACATGCAAGCGCCAACAACACACCATTGGGGAATGATTGAAAGGATCTTGAGATATCTAAAAGGAAACCCAGGAAGAGGTATTTGGCTAGAGTGTCATGGAAGAGCAGATGTAGAAGCGTTTTGTGATGCGGATTGGGCTGGGGATAGACAAGATAGAAAGTCTACAACCGGTTATTGTACATTCGTAGGTGGGAATCTTGTCACCTGGAGAAGCAAAAAACAAAAGGTAATCTCTCTATCTAGTGCTGAAGCTGAGTATAGAGCAATGAGAGAAGCCACAAAAGAAATGATATGGCTGAAGGCGCTTCTACATGACTTGGGAGTTCAAGAAGACAAACCAATGACATTGTATTGTGATAACCAAGCAGCAATACACATAGCTTCAAACCCGGTGTTTCATGAAAGGACAAAACACATTGAGGTGGATTGTCATTTCATCCGAGACAAGATTCAGGAGGGAGTTGTGGTTCCCAAGTTTGTGAAGAGTGGAGAACAAATGGCGGATATATTTACAAAGGCTACTTCTTCACGCATCTGTGAATACATCCATGGCAAGATCGGCTTAATGGACCCCTACCAGCCTATCTTGAGGGGGAGTGTTGAGAATATGGATGTGAAGGTCTGTGCACGTGAAAGGAGAGGGGACAATATCAAAGGGAAAGAGTTAGCATGTATAGCAAGTGTGTTGGAATATGGTGAAAGCTCAGGAGTAAAAGGAGAAGGTATACCATGCATTGCACATGAAATAAAGCACCAATGAGTAGCTAAGATCAACTGAAAAGAGACCAAACAAGAAGTGGAGAAGGAACTGAATTGGTTAGAAGCAGACCAGTTTTTTCTCACTCAGCACAAGTGGAGCAAGTTGCAAAGAGGAGTAGGTGGGAGCAGTTGGGAGAAGCATGGCTCGCCTATACTTGTGTAGAGGTGTTGGTGAGATATTTTTCACTCAATAATTCATGTAAATCGTGCATATATGTGTATGGGATTGTAAGGAAACATTACACACGAAATTATAAACTTCTATTCATCATCTTCATCACTCCTATCTTCTAATCTTCCTCCCTTAAAATCATCTTCATATCCTCTAAAATCTACAGATCTTAGCTACTCATTGGTGCTTTATTTCATGTTCACACACCTTCACATCCATATTCTCAACACTCCCCCTCAAGATAGGCTGGTAGGGGTTCTTTAAGCCGATCTTGCCATGGATGTATTCACATATGCGTGAAGAAGTAGGCTTGGTAAATATATCCGCCATTTGTTCTCTACTCTTCACAAACTTGGGAACCACACTCCCTCCTGAATTTTGTCTCGGATGAAATGACAATCCACCTCAATGTGTTTTGTCCTTTCATGAAACACCGGGTTTGAAGCTATGTGTATTGCCGCTTGGTTATCACAATACAATGTCATTGGTTTGTCTTCTTGAACTCCCAAGTCATTTAGAAGTGCCTTCAGCCATATTATTTCTTTTGTGGCTTCTCTCATTGCTCTATACTCAGCTTCAGCACTAGATAGAGAGATTACCTTTTGTTTTTTGCTTCTCCAGGTGACAAGATTCCCGCCTACGAATGTACAATAACCGGTCGTAGACTTCCTATCTTGTCTATCCCCAGCCCAATCCGCATCACAAAACGCTTCTACATCTGCTCTTCCATGACACTCTAGCCAAATACCTCTTCCTGGGTTCCCTTTTAGATATCTCAAGATCCTTTCAATCATTCCCCAATGGTGTGTTGTTGGCGCTTGCATGTGTTGACTTACTTGATTCACCGCAAAACAAATATCTGGCCTTGTTATGGTCAAATAGATTAGTTTACCAACTAACCTTTGGTACTGCTTGATGTCAGACCATATCTCCACGTTGCTCTCTTCTTGGTAACCTTCTTCAATAGGAGTCTTAGCCGGTTTACACCCAAGCTTCCCAGTTTCTTTTAGTAAGTCAATCACATACTTCCTTTGCGATATAAACATTCCCTTTTCCTCTCTGCTCATCTCAATTCCTAGGAAGTATTTGAGCTCTCCTAGGTCTTTTATATCAAATGTAGAGTTTAGATCCTCCTTAGTCCGTTTCATCTCCTCACAATCACTTCCCGTAACAATAATGTCATCCACATAGATAAGCACCACAACTATCCCATTTTTGCTCCTTTTGGTAAAGAGAGAGTGATCCGCTTCAGATTTTACAAACCCTTTCTCCAACAGGCACCGGCTTAACCGTTGGTACCAAGCTCTAGGAGATTGTTTCAAGCCATATATAGCCTTCTTTAATCTACACACTTGATCTGAACTTGCTCCATAACCTTGTGGAAGTTCCATAAACACTTCTTCTTCTAAATCCCCTTGTAAGAAAGCGTTTCTCACATCCATTTGCCACAAATTCCATGACAAGTTAATGGCAATGGATAGTAGAACCCTCACCGAGTGCAACTTCGCTACTGGAGCAAAAGTTTCAGTATAATCTTCACCATATACTTGTGTATATCCTTTTGCCACTAGTCTAGCTTTATACCTCTCAATTTCACCATTGCTCTTGTATTTGATAGTATACACCCATCTACATCCCACAAGTTTCTTCCCGCTGGGCAATTTTGTCAAGTCCCAAGTATTATTTCTCAACATAGATGCAATCTCTTCCCTCATGGCATCAACCCATAACTTGTCCATGCTTGCTTCCTCATAAGAATTAGGTACTTTTCTATCAATAGTGCTCAGAAATGCCTGATGATCAGCTGGAGTATTAGAAACCGAGTAGTATTCTTCAATAGGATATCTTATGGCTATCTTCTCTTCTTGTGCGGTGTTATGCTTAAGGGACAAGAAGGAGACGCTGTCGCCTATAGGATCAGGATCTAAGCCTGCCGTACGCCCAGTACATCCCTCTCTTGTCCCAACCACAACATCAGTTCCCATGTGATCTTGATAAGCCATAGCCATCCCATTGTAATACACTCTAGTATTTTTCCAATTTTCAGGTCCGTGTCTTATCCTTTGGCTTCTTCTTAACTGAGGAGCTTGCACTTCTTCTACTTCTTCAGATTCTATCTCCCCCTCACCTCTTGTACTCTCCTCTTCTTCTACCAGTTCTGAGTCTAATGGTAAAGTATCCAGAACTATCGGAAGCTGCTCACTTTCTTCTACTTCTTCTTCACCCCTCTGCTCATTATCATCACTCTCCCCGCCATCTATGCTTTCCCAAATGCTTCTTAGAACTTGATCTCTTTCTGCATTTGAGTCCATAATCTCATCTAAGTCTTCCCATTTCTTTTTTTCGAAGTAACCATACTCTTCCTCAAATTGCACCTCCCTTGACACATACATTCTATTAGTCTCCGGGTTAAGACATTTGTATCCTTTTTGAGTACTTGAGTATCCCACAAACAAACACTTAATACTCTTTGGCTCCAACTTATTTCTTTGTGCCTCTGGAACAAGGACATAGCATCTACACCCAAAGACTCTCAAGTGACTGATACTCGGCTTCACACCATTCAAAACTTCAAATGGTGACTTGTAACTCAAGCTTTCAGTGGGTATGCGGTTGATTAAGTAAGCTGCCGCCATCACTGCATCTCCCCACAGATTCTTAGGAACTCCCCTATCAAACATCATGCTCCTAGCCACTTCTAACAAATGTCTATTCTTCCTCTCTGCTATCCCATTTTGTTGAGGTGTATAGGCGCAAGTTGTCTGATGTACTATCCCTTTCTCATTCACAAACTCCCTAAACTGTATGCTCATGTATTCTCCGCCATTATCACTTCTTAGTATCTTAATCTTGGTATCATACTGATTGAGCACATAGTTATAGAAGTTCTGAAATGATTCAAGCACTTGATCCTTAGAGCGCATCAATGTTACCCATGTATACTTTGATTTTTGATCGATGAAGGAAACAAAGTACTTATATTGATCTCTTGAAGTACACGGAGCAGACCATACATCAGAGTGTATTAACTCAAAAGACTTCTTATACATAGTAGTAGATTCTGGAAACACTTTCCTACAATGCTTCCCCAAAATACATGCTTCACACGCCTCCTTGGGTACTGAATGGTTGGGCAAGACCATGCTGAGCACCTTGTGACTTGGGTGACCAAGGCGAGAATGCCATAAAGGGCTTGATCCAACCGAACTGACCGCAAGTGCTTTCAACTCTTTATCCTTTTTATTCAATATGTACAGACCATCTTTCACACCCCCTGATCCGATCGCATCTTTGGTTTCATTATCTTGAAACTCAACACCATTAACTCCAAAAACAACTTGACAATCCAAGTCCTTAGTTGCCTTATGAACCGATAGCAAATTTGAAGTAAATTCTGGGATATATAGGGCTTTAGTTCTCTTCCCAAACACCTCTAAGTCCCCAACACCCTCTATTGGAACTTCTTTCCCGTTTGCTATCCTAACACTACCCTTATGCGGTTCTACATTCTCCAGCAACTTAGCATCACAAATCATATTATGACTTGCTCCAGAATCTATTATCACGTTTCTCTTAGCCTTAGAGGTAAAGAAACCCTTACCAGATTCCGCTAGCTTTGAGATACTCTTGATGAGGCCCTCTAAATCGCTCTTCCTCACCAATTGGTCTCCTTCCATGCTAGTTACACCCGCAAAGTTCCTAGAGCCTTGACTGCTTCCCTGGCCATTTCCTCTTAGCCGGGCTGGTTTCAAGTGCGGGTAAAGTGTCCAGCACTTCTCCTTAGTGTGCCCTTTCATCCTACAATGGCTACACTCAACAGCTCTCCTTTCTCCATGCCCAAAATTTCTTTGCACCACATGTGCCATCTCACTAGCGGGTTTAAACAACTCTCTAGCACCTTCCTCTTTCTGAATTTGTTGACACACTTCATTTAATGTTGGAAGCTTGTCAAATCGAAGGATATGCTGAATGAGTCCCTTGTAAGAGTCATCAAGTGTGAGTAAGAGACCAAACACTTGATCTTGCTCTCTCCTCTCATTCAACTCCTTTGGGTCGTTTGTTGTAGGTCTAAGCATTTCCAGCTCTGCCCACAACCCTCTAAACTCCCCAAACAAGTCCTTGAACGCCTTCCCATTCTGCTGAAGGTCATTCAATGCCTTCTTCACCTCAAAGATCCTTGAAATGTTTGAGATGTCTCCATAAACTCCCTTGAGCGTCTCCCACAGCTCCTTGGAGTTCTCACAGTATGAATAGGCCGCCAGAATAGATGGCTCAAGGGAGCTTTGAAGTGCAGCCAAGACTTGAGCATCTTCTTGCTCCCGCTTCCTCACCATCATACTGCCCTCTTCAGCCCTTCCTTCTTCAGCATTTATCACCAAGCTATCAACATACTCCCACAGCCCTCTTCCTCTTAGGACTGTCTTTGTGGTCCTTGACCACAAAATATAGTTATTCCCCTTGAGAATAACTGGTAGAACCATATTCTTGGAGCTTTCCATGACTTGAAATTTTTGGTGAATAGTACACACGAAACAGAAAAAAAACAGAGTGATTTGAAATGTTTGAGAGATATGAACGAGTTTAAGATCTTGTTTAGGACCTTAAGTGCTCTGATACCATGTAGATTTTAGAGGATATGAAGGTGATTTTAAGGGAAGAAGATTAGAAGAGAAGAGAATGAAGATGATGAATAGAAGTTTTTTAGAGAAGAACTTCAATATTTTCGTGTGTTATGTTTCCTTACAATCCCATATACATATATGCACGCTTTACATGAATTATTGAGTGAAAAATATCTCACCAACACCTCTACACAAGTATAGGCGAGCCATGCTTCTCCCAACTGCTCCCACCTACTCCTCTTTGCAACTTGCTCCACTTGTGCTGAGTGAGAAAAAACTGGTCTGCTTCTAACCAATTCAGTTCCTTCTCCACTTCTTGTTTGGTTTCGTATTAGTTGATCTTAGCTACTCATTGGTGCTTTATTTCATGTTCACACACCTTCACATCCATATTCTCAACAATAATATCATCCACATAAATGAGAATGACTACAATACCTTCTTGGCTTTGCAAGGTGAAAAGTGTATGATCTGCCTCGGACTTCTTGAAGCCTTTACTCTTGAGTGTTGTACTCAACTTGTGGTACCATGCTCGAGGAGATTGCTTCAGTCCATAGATTGCTTTCTTGAGTCTCAACACCTTTCCTGGTGCAATTGAGTCCTCCAAGCCTGGTGGTGGAGTCATGTAGACTTCATCCTCTAGTTCCCCTTGCAAGAATGCATTCTTGACGTCCATCTGCCAAAGATCCCATTTCAAGTTAGTAGCTAAGGATAAAATAACTCTTACCGTATGAAGTTTTGCCACAGGTGCAAATGTGTCAAGGTAGTCCTCTCCATAGGTTTGAGTGAATCCTCTAGCCACCAGCCTAGCCTTGTAACGCTCTATTTCTCCATCACTTCTATACTTGATAGTGAAGATCCATCTAGAGCTTACGGCCTTCTTCCCTTTTGGTAGTTCAGCTTCATCCCAAGTGTGGTTGATTTCCATAGCTTTCTTTTCTTCACCAATAGCATCTCTCCATACTTTAAGCTCCTTGGCTTCTTCATAGGTTGTTGGAATCTCAGCTTCATCTAACTTGCCCATGTAGGCTTGATGTTCCAATGGGAAATGAGCTAGAGTGCAAACAGCTTGAATGGGATGAGCAACTGCCTTGTTGTTGTAGTACACTCGGGTTTGCTTCCAATGTTCTGGTCCAAACCTTTGTCTTGTACTTCTCCTTAAACCCCCTTCTTGATATTGAACTTGAGGTTTTGGCCCTTCAAAGTCAGAATCTGAGGTTTGAGCTTCTTCTTGACTTTCCGGACTCTCTTCACTTTGATCATGAACCGCTTCATTGCGAACTTCTGATTCATTTTGATCATAAATTGTTGAGTCTTGTTGAGCCACTACTGGATCCTCTTGTTTATTGCCTCCCTCAGGATCAAAGGGTATAGTTTCTTCATTTGATTGAGATGTGCTTGTACTAGCTTCTGGCTGATGTAATCCAAGGTTCTCCAAGATTTTTCTCAAATTGCTAGCTCGGTCTGATGATGAGGATGATAGATTCTCCAATTCTTTCCAGTTCGTCTCATCATAGAACCCTTTCGTTTCAACAAACTTCACGTCCCTTGAGACTAGAATCTTCCTTGTTTCCGGAACAAAGCATTTGTAACCTTTTTGTGTTGTGGAGTATCCAATGAACATGCTCTTCACACTTTTAGCTTCCAACTTGTTTCTTTGTTCTCCTGGGATTAATACAAAACAAACACACCCAAACACACGTAAGTGGTTAATGGCGGGTTTAGAGTTGTTTAATACCTCAAATGGAGAGTGATCATCCAAAATTTTTGTTGGCATTCGGTTGATCAAATAGCATGCTGAAACCATAGCATCTCCCCAAAATCTCTTGGGAACACTTGTGTGGAACATCATAGACCGGGCCACTTCCATTAAGTGCCTATTCTTTCTTTCAGCAACTCCATTTTGCTGAGGAGTGTATGGGCAGCTGGTTTGATGGACTATCCCATGGTTTGCTAAGTGTTGTTTGAAGGCATGGCTTGTGTACTCTCCACCATTATCTGATCTAAAAATTTTAATCTTGGCATTATAATGGTTAGTCACATATGCTTGAAAATTTCTAAATGCTTCTAGAACTCTATCTTTGGATGGAAGAAGTGTTAGCCATGTATATTTTGATTTTTCATCTATAAAGGTGACAAAGTATTTATGATGTTCTCTAGATTCACATGGTGAGGTCCAAACATCAGAATGAATTAAATCAAAACACTTTTCATAGATAGTTGGAGACTTGGAAAACACAGATTTACAATGTTTGCCAAGTATACAAGCTTCACATTCATCATTTTTGAAAGAAATCCTAGGCAACAATAGTTCTAATGCTCTAGAGTGCGGATGACCTAGCCTTGCATGCCAAATTGAACTACTAACATTAGAAACATTCAGACTAAAACTACAAAATAAATTGGAGTCCGGCTTGTTATTTTCAAGAACATACAGCTCCTCCTTTGCTACTCCTTTTCCGAGTAGATTCATGGTCTCAATATCCTGAAAGTGTACATCATTAGGACCAAATATAGCATAACAAT
Organism: Cardamine chenopodiifolia; assembly: GCA_963922655.1. Taxonomy (NCBI): domain Eukaryota; kingdom Viridiplantae; phylum Streptophyta; class Magnoliopsida; order Brassicales; family Brassicaceae; genus Cardamine; species Cardamine chenopodiifolia. Next base: position 7,154,169 of record OZ000476.1, on the reverse strand, counting down.
TCAAATCAGATGTAACTTTCTTTACGGATAACAAATTTGAAGTAAACCTAGGCATGTAGAAAGCGTTTGAATCTTTTCCAAATAACCTAAGATTTCCTACTCCATCAATTGGAATACTATCTCCATTTGCTATAATGACATTACCTACAGCCGGTTTTATGTTATTCATTAGATGTGCATCACTTATCATAGGATGTGATGCACCAGAATCTACAATCAAAGGCTTTGAAATGTTTTGAGCATGAAGAGAGTTTCCAGAAACCATACCAGACCTACCAGCCTCTTTCAAGGCTTTGATGAGAGCTTCCAAATCTGATTTCCTCACAAATTCAGATTCTTGTTGATATGGCACCAAAGCTCTCATTTCTCCTTCTTCAGCCCTCTTGGATGTCCCAGCCACTTCTTGGGAGACATTAGCTCTTGGTTCCTTCCACCAGCTTGGTTTTAGATGAGGATGGAGCTTCCAGCATTTTTCCTTTGTGTGCCCCTCTTTCTTGCAATGCTCACAAATTGCAATTGATCCCACTTTCTTGTTCTGGTTTGATCCCAACGGTTTGTAAAATCCTTTGTTGGCGTCTCCCAGCTCTACTTTGTTAGCCATAACCAGCTCACCCTTTCCCCCAAATAGAGCATGAGATCCTTGCTCCTTTTGTATCTTGGAGCACACTTCATCTAGGCTGGGGAGATTGTCTGCCCTAAGGAGGTGCTTAATGAGATCCTTGTAAGTTGGATTTAAGGTCAATAGCAGACCAAAGACCTTGTCTTGTTCGCGCCTCTCATTTAACACCAAAGGATCAATCGTGCTTGGCCTTAACATTTCTAGTTCAGCCCACAATGATCTGAATTTGCCAAAATGCTTTGTAAACTCCAAATCTTCTTGGCTTAGATCATTGATAGCCTTCTTGACTTCATAGATTCTGCTCAAGTTTGAAGTATTCCCATACACGGTTTGAAGAGTATCCCACAATTCCTTTGCATTTTCACAGTAGGAGTAGGCTTCAAGGATGGATGCTTCAAGAGAGTTCTGGATGATTCCGAGCACCATTTGGTCCTCTTGGAACCACTTATCTTCATAATTACCGATGGCTTCTTCTCCATCTTTTGGATCTTGGCCTTTCAAGACATGGCTCCAAAGCCCACGACCACATAGGGCTGTTCTTATCATTCTTGACCACAGCAAATAGTTGACACCCTTCAAGATGACTGGAATAACAATTGGTTTAGAATTTTCCATGGTGTTTCAAGATTTATTCACCGGATAATTCTATTAACCAGAGAATTAAGAGATTTTCTCAAGAAAATATTAGAGAAGCTTCAAGAAATACACTTTTCCAGCCTTTTCACAACTCAAGAGTCAATGACTTTGAGGACTAAGTCTCAGAGTGAAAAAGGATTGACAAAGAGTATTCCCAGAATTTTAGAGTGAAAAAGAAAATTTTAGAGAACCTTCAAGAAATACACTTTTTCAGCCTTTTCACAACTCAAGAGTCAATGACTTTGAGGACTAAGTCTCAGAGTGAAAAAGGATTGACAAAGAGTATTCCCAGAATTTTAAAGGAAGAGATTTGAAAATGGGATAACAAGAGCTTGATTTAGTTAAGAACCTTGTTCTGATACCATGTTGAATTTGCGGAATAGAAGATTAGAGAGTTTGAGAGTGCTTGAAAGAGAAACAATAGAATGAGAGATAAAGAGAAGTTTCCATTAGAATTGAGTGAGTGTTACAAAGGGCGTACAACATGTATATATAGAGGAGAGCCACGAAATTAGGAGGTGAAGAAGGGTTTCACAACATTCAATTTCCCTCCAATCTCTTATTTGAAATTCAAACACATCTCCTTCCTTTTCACACTTCCCGAGACACCCACTTGTGCACCCAAAGTCTTCACCCTTCTAGAAGACTTCTTAATGGGTTTGCATATGTTGAATAAGGCCTCTTCTCTTCTTTGGGTCTTAAGCTAATGTGTTCTCTCATTATTCAACATAGAGGATATGTGAAAAAGCCTCTAAAAACATTTGTAATGGATTAAACCGCTTTTACACAAAAACTTGAGAAAATTTTTCTTCTTTTTTCTTGAGAGATTCAAGGTCATTCTTCACTCCTCGATTCCTAGCTCAGAGTAGGGTGCGTTGTATCAAGAGATTGTCACTCCTCTTGTGGTTCACGCTTCAACCCACCTACTATAAATCCCATAGTTAATCCTAGGTCGAGTATCTCCTCGGGTTTAAACCACCTTTTCCGCTTAGTTCCATCCTTTTTACCGAGTAGTTAGATCGAGCATTTCTCTTCTTCTCAAGCCTATTCATACAGTCTATTCCCTAAGACGAGCTTGATATCTTAGCAACCGGTGCCACATCATGTTTTGAATGGGGTTTTCCATTCACAACCCTCCTTCATACTTACATGATGGTACCTGCTCTTTAGATCAAACTTGGAGAAGAGTGTTGATGAGGCCCCGACACTAGCTCCAGCATCACTCTGAGAAGAACACGTGGACGAACCCGAGGTCTAAATTGAGGAAGAGAAGAACTACGAAGCTCCTACCATAGCACTGAGGATTATGAAGAGGAACATCACAAGCGTCTACAAGACAAGATTCAATGCATACATACAAGGAGCTCGAAGATGCGAGGAGAGCACCTGAGGGCACCCGAGAGATACCGATAGACCTTAGCGCGATAACAATGAGACTAGAAAACTCTTGGGAGCGTCCTTTTTTTGGAAGGCATGAGTTTAGTATCTTCACTATTTCATTGAGGTGAAGACACCTTTAAGCCGTCAAGGTATTGTACTCTTTTTCTCCACCTCGGGATTTTTCCACATGGTTTACCGAGGGGGTTTTTAATGAGGCAAGATCTCCTGATGCATCACATTCTTTACCATTGTTTATCTTTCTTGGAAATCCCTATGACGAAATAAGGTAAACAAGGGATGTGATCCTATCTACCAAGATGACATTTATCTAATTAAAGTCTTCTTCTCTTTTCCTAAAAACGGTTTAAGTATGTTTTGGTATTATAAGAGGCCCAAATTAGGTGAATGTTAGAATATTTAGACCAAGTTGTAATTCGTATAAGACCAGACCTAGAGGATATGTGAAAAAGCCTCTAAAAACTCTTGTAATGGATTAAACCGCTTTTACACAAAAACTTGAGAAACTTTTTCTCCTTTTTTCTTGAGAGATTCAAGGTTATACTTCACTCCTCGATCCCTAGCTCAGAGTAGGGTGCGTTGTATCAAGAGATTGTCACTCCTCTTGTGGTTCACGCTTCAACCCACCTTCTATCAATCCCATAGTTAATCCTAGGTCGAGTATCTCCTCGGGTTTAAACCACCTTTTCCGCTTAGTTCCATCCTTTTTACCGAGTAGTTAGATCGAGCATTTCTCTTCTTCTCAAGCCTATTCATACAGTCTATTCCCTAAGACGAGCTTGATATCTTAGCAACCGGTGCCACATCATGTTTTGAATGGGGTTTTCCATTCACAACCCTCCTTCATACTTACATGATGGTACCTGCTCTTTAGATCAAACTTGGAGAAGAGTGTTGATGAGGCCCCGACACTAGCTCCAGCATCACTCTGAGAAGAACACGTGGACGAACCCGAGGTCTAAATTGAGGAAGAGAAGAACTACGAAGCTCCTACCATAGCACTGAGGATTATGAAGAGGAACATCACAAGCGTCTACAAGACAAGATTCAATGCATACATACAAGGAGCTCGAAGATGCGAGGAGAGCACCTGAGGGCACCCGAGAGATACCGATAGACCTTAGCGCGATAACAATGAGACTAGAAAACTCTTGGGAGCGTCCTTTTTTTGGAAGGCATGAGTTTAGTATCTTCACTATTTCATTGAGGTGAAGACACCTTTAAGCCGTCAAGGTATTGTACTCTTTTTCTCCACCTCGGGATTTTTCCACATGGTTTACCGTGGGGGTTTTTAATGAGGCAAGATCTCTTGATGCATCACATTCTTTACCATTGTTTATCTTTCTTGGAAATCCCTATGACGAAATAAGGTAAACAAGGGATGTGATCCTATCTACAAAGATGACATTTATCTAATTAAAGTCTTCTTCTCTTTTCCTAAAAACGGTTTAAGTATGTTTTGGTATTATAAGAGGCCCAAATTAGGTGAATGTTAGAATATTTAGACCAAGTTGTAATTCGTATAAGACCAGACCTAGAGGATATGTGAAAAAGCCTCTAAAAACTCTTGTAATGGATTAAACCGCTTTTACACAAAAACTTGAGAAACTTTTTCTCCTTTTTTCTTGAGAGATTCAAGGTTATACTTCACTCCTCGATCCCTAGCTCAGAGTAGGGTGCGTTGTATCAAGAGATTGTCACTCCTCTTGTGGTTCACGCTTCAACCCACCTTCTATCAATCCCATAGTTAATCCTAGGTCGAGTATCTCCTCGGGTTTAAACCACCTTTTCCGCTTAGTTCCATCCTTTTTACCGAGTAGTTAGATCGAGCATTTCTCTTCTTCTCAAGCCTATTCATACAGTCTATTCCCTAAGACGAGCTTGATATCTTAGCAACCGGTGCCACATCATGTTTTGAATGGGGTTTTCCATTCACAACCCTCCTTCATACTTACATGATGGTACCTGCTCTTTAGATCAAACTTGGAGAAGAGTGTTGATGAGGCCCCGACACTAGCTCCAGCATCACTCTGAGAAGAACACGTGGACGAACCCGAGGTCTAAATTGAGGAAGAGAAGAACTACGAAGCTCCTACCATAGCACTGAGGATTATGAAGAGGAACATCACAAGCGTCTACAAGACAAGATTCAATGCATACATACAAGGAGCTCGAAGATGCGAGGAGAGCACCTGAGGGCACCCGAGAGATACCGATAGACCTTAGCGCGATAACAATGAGACTAGAAAACTCTTGGGAGCGTCCTTTTTTTGGAAGGCATGAGTTTAGTATCTTCACTATTTCATTGAGGTGAAGACACCTTTAAGCCGTCAAGGTATTGTACTCTTTTTCTCCACCTCGGGATTTTTCCACATGGTTTACCGTGGGGGTTTTTAATGAGGCAAGATCTCTTGATGCATCACATTCTTTACCATTGTTTATCTTTCTTGGAAATCCCTATGACGAAATAAGGTAAACAAGGGATGTGATCCTATCTACAAAGATGACATTTATCTAATTAAAGTCTTCTTCTCTTTTCCTAAAAACGGTTTAAGTATGTTTTGGTATTATAAGAGGCCCAAATTAGGTGAATGTTAGAATATTTAGACCAAGTTGTAATTCGTATAAGACCAGACCTAGAGGATATGTGAAAAAGCCTCTAAAAACTCTTGTAATGGATTAAACCGCTTTTACACAAAAACTTGAGAAACTTTTTCTCCTTTTTTCTTGAGAGATTCAAGGTTATACTTCACTCCTCGATCCCTAGCTCAGAGTAGGGTGCGTTGTATCAAGAGATTGTCACTCCTCTTGTGGTTCACGCTTCAACCCACCTTCTATCAATCCCATAGTTAATCCTAGGTCGAGTATCTCCTCGGGTTTAAACCACCTTTTCCGCTTAGTTCCATCCTTTTTACCGAGTAGTTAGATCGAGCATTTCTCTTCTTCTCAAGCCTATTCATACAGTCTATTCCCTAAGACGAGCTTGATATCTTAGCAACCGGTGCCACATCATGTTTTGAATGGGGTTTTCCATTCACAACCCTCCTTCATACTTACATGATGGTACCTGCTCTTTAGATCAAACTTGGAGAAGAGTGTTGATGAGGCCCCGACACTAGCTCCAGCATCACTCTGAGAAGAACACGTGGACGAACCCGAGGTCTAAATTGAGGAAGAGAAGAACTACGAAGCTCCTACCATAGCACTGAGGATTATGAAGAGGAACATCACAAGCGTCTACAAGACAAGATTCAATGCATACATACAAGGAGCTCGAAGATGCGAGGAGAGCACCTGAGGGCACCCGAGAGATACCGATAGACCTTAGCGCGATAACAATGAGACTAGAAAACTCTTGGGAGCGTCCTTTTTTTGGAAGGCATGAGTTTAGTATCTTCACTATTTCATTGAGGTGAAGACACCTTTAAGCCGTCAAGGTATTGTACTCTTTTTCTCCACCTCGGGATTTTTCCACATGGTTTACCGTGGGGGTTTTTAATGAGGCAAGATCTCTTGATGCATCACATTCTTTACCATTGTTTATCTTTCTTGGAAATCCCTATGACGAAATAAGGTAAACAAGGGATGTGATCCTATCTACCAAGATGACATTTATCTAATTAAAGTCTTCTTCTCTTTTCCTAAAAACGGTTTAAGTATGTTTTGGTATTATAAGAGGCCCAAATTAGGTGAATGTTAGAATATTTAGACCAAGTTGTAATTCGTATAAGACCAGACCTAGAGGATATGTGAAAAAGCCTCTAAAAACTCTTGTAATGGATTAAACCGCTTTTACACAAAAACTTGAGAAACTTTTTCTCCTTTTTTCTTGAGAGATTCAAGGTTATACTTCACTCCTCGATCCCTAGCTCAGAGTAGGGTGCGTTGTATCAAGAGATTGTCACTCCTCTTGTGGTTCACGCTTCAACCCACCTTCTATCAATCCCATAGTTAATCCTAGGTCGAGTATCTCCTCGGGTTTAAACCACCTTTTCCGCTTAGTTCCATCCTTTTTACCGAGTAGTTAGATCGAGCATTTCTCTTCTTCTCAAGCCTATTCATACAGTCTATTCCCTAAGACGAGCTTGATATCTTAGCAACCGGTGCCACATCATGTTTTGAATGGGGTTTTCCATTCACAACCCTCCTTCATACTTACATGATGGTACCTGCTCTTTAGATCAAACTTGGAGAAGAGTGTTGATGAGGCCCCGACACTAGCTCCAGCATCACTCTGAGAAGAACACGTGGACGAACCCGAGGTCTAAATTGAGGAAGAGAAGAACTACGAAGCTCCTACCATAGCACTGAGGATTATGAAGAGGAACATCACAAGCGTCTACAAGACAAGATTCAATGCATACATACAAGGAGCTCGAAGATGCGAGGAGAGCACCTGAGGGCACCCGAGAGATACCGATAGACCTTAGCGCGATAACAATGAGACTAGAAAACTCTTGGGAGCGTCCTTTTTTTGGAAGGCATGAGTTTAGTATCTTCACTATTTCATTGAGGTGAAGACACCTTTAAGCCGTCAAGGTATTGTACTCTTTTTCTCCACCTCGGGATTTTTCCACATGGTTTACCGTGGGGATTTTTAATGAGGCAAGATCTCTTGATGCATCACATTCTTTACCATTGTTTATCTTTCTTGGAAATCCCTATGACGAAATAAGGTAAACAAGGGATGTGATCCTATCTACAAAGATGACATTTATCTAATTAAAGTCTTCTTCTCTTTTCCTAAAAACGGTTTAAGTATGTTTTGGTATTATAAGAGGCCCAAATTAGGTGAATGTTAGAATATTTAGACCAAGTTGTAATTCGTATAAGACCAGACCTAGAGGATATGTGAAAAAGCCTCTAAAAACTCTTGTAATGGATTAAACCGCTTTTACACAAAAACTTGAGAAACTTTTTCTCCTTTTTTCTTGAGAGATTCAAGGTTATACTTCACTCCTCGATCCCTAGCTCAGAGTAGGGTGCGTTGTATCAAGAGATTGTCACTCCTCTTGTGGTTCACGCTTCAACCCACCTTCTATCAATCCCATAGTTAATCCTAGGTCGAGTATCTCCTCGGGTTTAAACCACCTTTTCCGCTTAGTTCCATCCTTTTTACCGAGTAGTTAGATCGAGCATTTCTCTTCTTCTCAAGCCTATTCATACAGTCTATTCCCTAAGACGAGCTTGATATCTTAGCAACCGGTGCCACATCATGTTTTGAATGGGGTTTTCCATTCACAACCCTCCTTCATACTTACATGATGGTACCTGCTCTTTAGATCAAACTTGGAGAAGAGTGTTGATGAGGCCCCGACACTAGCTCCAGCATCACTCTGAGAAGAACACGTGGACGAACCCGAGGTCTAAATTGAGGAAGAGAAGAACTACGAAGCTCCTACCATAGCACTGAGGATTATGAAGAGGAACATCACAAGCGTCTACAAGACAAGATTCAATGCATACATACAAGGAGCTCGAAGATGCGAGGAGAGCACCTGAGGGCACCCGAGAGATACCGATAGACCTTAGCGCGATAACAATGAGACTAGAAAACTCTTGGGAGCGTCCTTTTTTTGGAAGGCATGAGTTTAGTATCTTCACTATTTCATTGAGGTGAAGACACCTTTAAGCCGTCAAGGTATTGTACTCTTTTTCTCCACCTCGGGATTTTTCCACATGGTTTACCGTGGGGGTTTTTAATGAGGCAAGATCTCTTGATGCATCACATTCTTTACCATTGTTTATCTTTCTTGGAAATCCCTATGACGAAATAAGGTAAACAAGGGATGTGATCCTATCTACCAAGATGACATTTATCTAATTAAAGTCTTCTTCTCTTTTCCTAAAAACGGTTTAAGTATGTTTTGGTATTATAAGAGGCCCAAATTAGGTGAATGTTAGAATATTTAGACCAAGTTGTAATTCGTATAAGACCAGACCTAGAGGATATGTGAAAAAGCCTCTAAAAACTCTTGTAATGGATTAAACCGCTTTTACACAAAAACTTGAGAAACTTTTTCTCCTTTTTTCTTGAGAGATTCAAGGTTATACTTCACTCCTCGATTCCTAGCTCAGAGTAGGGTGCGTTGTATCAAGAGATTGTCACTCCTCTTGTTGTTCACGCTTCAACCCACCTTCTATCAATCCCATAGTTAATCCTAGGTCGAGTATCTCCTCGGGTTTAAACCACCTTTTCCGCTTAGTTCCATCCTTTTTACCGAGTAGTTAGATCGAGCATTTCTCTTCTTCTCAAGCCTATTCATACAGTCTATTCCCTAAGACGAGCTTGATATCTTAGCAACCGGTGCCACATCATGTTTTGAATGGGGTTTTCCATTCACAACCCTCCTTCATACTTACATGATGGTACCTGCTCTTTAGATCAAACTTGGAGAAGAGTGTTGATGAGGCCCCGACACTAGCTCCAGCATCACTCTGAGAAGAACACGTGGACGAACCCGAGGTCTAAATTGAGGAAGAGAAGAACTACGAAGCTCCTACCATAGCACTGAGGATTATGAAGAGGAACATCACAAGCGTCTACAAGACAAGATTCAATGCATACATACAAGGAGCTCGAAGATGCGAGGAGAGCACCTGAGGGCACCCGAGAGATACCGATAGACCTTAGCGCGATAACAATGAGACTAGAAAACTCTTGGGAGCGTCCTTTTTTTGGAAGGCATGAGTTTAGTATCTTCACTATTTCATTGAGGTGAAGACACCTTTAAGCCGTCAAGGTATTGTACTCTTTTTCTCCACCTCGGGATTTTTCCACATGGTTTACCGAGGGGGTTTTTAATGAGGCAAGATCTCTTGATGCATCACATTATTTACCATTGTTTATCTTACTTGGAAATCCCTATGACGAAATAAGGTAAACAAGGGATGTGATCCTATCTACCAAGATGACATTTATCTAATTAAAGTCTTCTTCTCTTTTCCTAAAAACGGTTTAAGTATGTTTTGGTATTATAAGAGGCCCAAATTAGGTGAATGTTAGAATATTTAGACCAAGTTGTAATTCGTATAAGACCAGACCTAGAGGATATGTGAAAAAGCCTCTAAAAACTCTTGTAATGGATTAAACCGCTTTTACACAAAAACTTGAGAAAATTTTTCTCCTTTTTTCTTGAGAGATTCAAGGTCATTCTTAACTCCTCGATTCCTAGCTCAGAGTAGGGTGCGTTGTATCCAGAGATTGTCACTCCTCTTGTGGTTCACGCTTCAACCCACCTTCTATCAATCCCATAGTTAATCCTAGGTCGAGTATCTCCATGGGTTTAAACCACCTCTTCCGCTTAGTTCCATCCTTTTTACCGAGTAGTTAGATCGAGCATTTCTCTTTTTCTCAAGCCTATTCATACAGTCTATTCCCTAAGACGAGCTTGATATCTTAGCAACCGGTGCCACATCATGTTTTGAATGGGGTTTTCCATTCACAACCCTCCTTCATACTTACATGATGGTACCTGCTCTTTAGATCAAACTTGGAGAAGAGTGTTGATGAGGCCCCGACACTAGCTCCAGCATCACTCTGAGAAGAACACGTGGACGAACCCGAGGTCTAAATTGAGGAAGAGAAGAACTACGAAGCTCCTACCATAGGACTGAGGATTATGAAGAGGAACATCACAAGCGTCTACAAGACAAGATTCAATGCATACATACAAGGAGCTCGAAGATGCGAGGAGAGCACCTGAGGGCACCCGAGAGATACCGATAGACCTTAGCGCGATAACAATGAGACTAGAAAACTCTTGGGAGCGTCCTTTTTTTGGAAGGCATTGTTGAGAATATGGATGTGAAGGTGGTGAACATGAAATAAAGCACCAATGACTAGCTAAGATCAACTAAAACGAAACCAAACAAGAAGTGGAGAAGGAACTGAATTGGTTAGAAGCAGACCAGTTTTTTCTCACTCAGCACAAGTGGAGCAAGTTGCAAAGAGGAGTAGGTGGGAGCAGTTGGGAGAAGCATGGCTCGCCTATACTCTTGTAGAGGTGTTGGTGAGATATTTTTCACTCAATAATTCATGTAAATCGTGCATATATGTGTATGGGATTGTAAGGAAACATTACACACGAAATTATAAACTTCTATTCATCATCTTCATCACTCCTATCTTCTAATCTTCCTCCCTTAAAATCATCTTCATATCCTCTAAAATCTACATGGTATCAGAGCACTTAAGGTCCTAAACAAGATCTTAAACTCATTCATATCTCTCAAACATTTCAAATCACTCTGTTTTTTTTTCTGTTTCGTGTGTACTATTCACCAAAAATTTCAAGTCATGGAAAGCTCCAAGAATATGGTTCTACCAGTTATTCTCAAGGGGAATAACTATATTTTGTGGTCAAGGACCACAAAGACAGTCCTAAGAGGAAGAGGGCTGTGGGAGTATGTTGATAGCTTGGTGGGAAATGCTGAAGAAGGAAGGGCTGAAGAGGGCAGTATGATGGAGAGGAAGCGGGAGCAAGAAGATGCTCAAGTCTTGGCTGCACTTCAAAGCTCCCTTGAGCCATCTATTCTGGCGGCCTATTCATACTGTGAGAACTCCAAGGAGCTGTGGGAGACGCTCAAGGGAGTTTATGGAGACATCTCAAACATTTCAAGGATCTTTGAGGTGAAGAAGGCATTGAATGACCTTCAGCAGAATGGGAAGGCGTTCAAGGACTTGTTTGGGGAGTTTAGAGGGTTGTGGGCAGAGCTGGAAATGCTTAGACCTACAACAAACGACCCAAAGGAGTTGAATGAGAGGAGAGAGCAAGATCAAGTGTTTGGTCTCTTACTCACACTTGATGACTCTTACAAGGGACTCATTCAGCATATCCTTCGATTTGACAAGCTTCCAACATTAAATGAAGTGTGTCAACAAGTTCAGAAAGAGGAAGGTGCTAGAGTGTTGTTTAAACCCGCTAGTGAGATGGCGCATGTGGTGCAAAGAAGTTTTGGGCATGGAGAAAGGAGAGCTGTTGAGTGTAGCCATTGTAGGATGAAAGGGCACACTAAGGAGAAGTGCTGGACACTTTACCCGCACTTGAAACCAGCCCGGCTAAGAGGAAATGGCCAGGGAAGCAGTCAAGGCTCTAGGAACTTTGCGGGTGTAACTAGCATGGAAGGAGACCAATTGGTGAGGAAGAGCGATTTGGAGGGCCTCATCAAGAGTATCTCAAAGCTAGCGGAATCTGGTAAGGGTTTCTTTACCTCTAAGGCTAAGAGAAACGTGATAATAGATTCTGGAGCAAGTCATAATATGATTTGTGATGCTAAGTTGCTGGAGAATGTAGAACCGCATAAGGGTAGTGTTAGGATAGCAAACGGGAAAGAAGTTCCAATAGAGGGGGTTGGGGACTTAGAGGTGTTTGGGAAGAGAACTAAAGCCCTATATATCCCAGAATTTACTTCGAATTTGCTATCGGTTCATAAGGCAACTAAGGACTTGAATTGTAAAGTTGTTTTTGGAGTTAATGGTGTTGAGTTTCAGGATAATGAAACCAAAGATGCGATCGGATCAGGGGGTGTGAAAGATGGTCTGTACATATTGAATAAAAAGGATAAAGAGTTGAAAGCACTTGCGGTCAGTTCGGTTGGATCAAGCCCTTTATGGCATTCTCGCCTTGGTCACCCAAGTCACAAGGTGCTCAGCATGGTCTTGCCCAACCATTCAATACCCAAGGAGGCGTGTGAAGCATGTATTTTGGGGAAGCATTGTAGGAAAGTGTTTCCAGAATCTACTACTATGTATAAGAAGTCTTTTGAGTTAATACACTCTGATGTATGGTCTGCTCCGTGTACTTCAAGAGATCAATATAAGTACTTTGTTTCCTTCATCGATCAAAAATCAAAGTATACATGGGTAACATTGATGCACTCTAAGGATCAAGTGCTTGAATCATTTCAGAACTTCTATAACTATGTGCTCAATCAGTATGATACCAAGATTAAGATACTAAGAAGTGATAATGGTGGAGAATACATGAGCATACAGTTTAGGGAGTTTGTGAATGAGAAAGGGATAGTACATCAGACAACTTGCGCCTATACACCTCAACAAAATGGGATAGCAGAGAGGAAGAATAGACATTTGTTAGAAGTGGCTAGGAGCATGATGTTTGATAGGGGAGTTCCTAAGAATCTGTGGGGAGATGCAGTGATGGCGGCAGCTTACTTAATCAACCGCATACCCACTGAAAGCTTGAGTTACAAGTCACCATTTGAAGTTTTGAATGGTGTGAAGCCGAGTATCAGTCACTTGAGAGTCTTTGGGTGTAGATGCTATGTCCTTGTTCCAGAGGCACAAAGAAATAAGTTAGAGCCAAAGAGTATTAAGTGTGTGTTTGTGGGATACTCAAGTACTCAAAAAGGATACAAATGTCTTAACCCAGAGAATAATAGAATGTATGTGTCAAGGGAGGTGCAATTTGAGGAAGAGTATGGTTACTTCGGAAAAAAGAAATGGGAAGACTTAGATGAGATTATGGACTCAAATGCAGAAAGAGATCAAGTTCTAAGAAGCATTTGGGAAAGCATAGATGGCCGGGAGAGTGATGATAAGGAGCAGAGGGGTGAAGAAGAAGTAGAAGAAAGTGAGCAGCTTCCGATAGTTCCGGATACTTTACCATTAGACTCAGAACTGGTAGAAGAAGAGGAGAGTACAAGAGGTGAGAGGGAGATAGAATCTGAAGAAGTGGAAGAAGTGCAAGCTCCTCAGTTAAGAAGAAGCCAAAGGATAAGACACGGACCTGAAAATTGGAAAAATACTAGAGTGTATTACAATGGGATGGCTATGGCTTATCAAGATCACATGGGAACTGATGTTGTGCTTGGGACAAGAGAGGGATGTACTGGGCGTACGGCAGGCTTAGATCCTGAGCCTATAGGCGACAGCGTCTCCTTCTTGTCCCTTAAGCATAACACCGCACAAGAAGAGAAGATAGCCATAAGATATCCTATTGAAGAATACTACTCGGTTTCTAATACTCCAGCTGATCATCAGGCATTTCTGAGCACTATTGATAGAAAAGTACCTAATTCTTATGAGGAAGCAAGCATGGACAAGTTATGGGTTGATGCCATGAGGGAAGAGATTGCATCTATGTTGAGAAATAATACTTGGGACTTGACAAAATTGCCCAGCGGGAAGAAACTTGTGGGATGTAGATGGGTGTATACTATCAAATACAAGAGCAATGGTGAAATTGAGAGGTATAAAGCTAGACTAGTGGCAAAAGGATATACACAAGTATATGGTGAAGATTATACTGAAACTTTTGCTCCAGTAGCGAAGTTGCACTCGGTGAGGGTTCTACTATCCATTGCCATTAATCTGTCATGGAATTTGTGGCAAATGGATGTGAGAAACGCTTTCTTACAAGGGGATTTAGAAGAAGAAGTGTTTATGGAACTTCCACAAGGTTATGGAGCAAGTTCAGATCAAGTGTGTAGATTAAAGAAGGCTATATATGGCTTGAAACAATCTCCTAGAGCTTGGTACCAACGGTTAAGCCGGTGCCTGTTGGAGAAAGGGTTTGTAAAATCTGAAGCGGATCACTCTCTCTTTACCAAAAGGAGCAAAAATGGGATAGTTGTGGTGCTTATCTACGTGGATGACATTATTGTTACGGGAAGTGATTGTGAGGAGATGAAACAGACTAAGGAAGATCTAAACTCTACGTTTGATATAAAAGACCTAGGAGAGCTCAAATACTTCCTAGGAATTGAGATGAGCAGAGAGGAAAAGGGAATGTTTATATCGCAAAGGAAGTATGTGATTGACTTACTAAAAGAAACTGGGAAGCTTGGGTGTAAACCGGCTAAGACTCCTATTGAAGAAGGTTACCAAGAAGAGAGCAACGTGGAGATATGGTCTGACATCAAGCAGTACCAAAGGTTAGTTGGTAAACTAATCTATTTGACCATAACAAGGCCAGATATTTGTTTTGCGGTGAATAAAGTAAGTCAACACATGCAAGCGCCAACAACACACCATTGGGGAATGATTGAAAGGATCTTGAGATATCTAAAAGGGAACCCAGGAAGAGGTATTTGGCTAGAGTGTCATGGAAGAGCAGATGTAGAAGCGTTTTGTGATGCGGATTGGGCTGGGGACAGACAAGATAGGAAGTCTACGACCGGTTATTGTACATTCGTAGGCGGGAATCTTGTCACTTGGAGAAGCAAAAAACAAAAGGTAATCTCTCTATCTAGTGCTGAAGCTGAGTATAGAGCAATGAGAGAAGCCACAAAAGAAATGATATGGCTGAAGGCGCTTCTACATGACTTGGGAGTTCAAGAAGACAAACCAATGACTTTGTATTGTGATAACCAAGCGGCAATACACATAGCTTCAAACCCGGTGTTTCATGAAAGGACAAAACACATTGAGGTGGATTGTCATTTCACCCGAGACAAAATTCAGGAGGGAGTTGTGGTTCCCAAGTTTGTGAAGAGTAGAGAACAATTGGCGGATATATTTACCAAACCTACTTCTTCACGCATATGTGAATACATCCATGGCAAGATCGGCTTAAAGAACCCCTACCAGCCTATCTTGAGGGGGAGTGTTGAGAATATGGATGTGAAGGTGGTGAACATGAAATAAAGCACCAATGACTAGCTAAGATCAACTAAAACGAAACCAAACAAGAAGTGGAGAAGGAACTGAATTGGTTAGAAGCAGACCAGTTTTTTCTCACTCAGCACAAGTGGAGCAAGTTGCAAAGAGGAGTAGGTGGGAGCAGTTGGGAGAAGCATGGCTCGCCTATACTCTTGTAGAGGTGTTGGTGAGATATTTTTCACTCAATAATTCATGTAAATCGTGCATATATGTGTATGGGATTGTAAGGAAACATTACACACGAAATTATAAACTTCTATTCATCATCTTCATCACTCCTATCTTCTAATCTTCCTCCCTTAAAATCATCTTCATATCCTCTAAAATCTACAGGCATGAGTTTAGTATCTTCACTATTTCATTGAGGTGAAGACACCTTTAAGCCGTCAAGGTATTGTACTCTTTTTCTCCACCTCGGGATTTTTCCACATGGTTTACCGAGGGGGTTTTTAATGAGGCAAGATCTCTTGATGCATCACATTCTTTACCATTGTTTATCTTTCTTGGAAATCCCTATGACGAAATAAGGTAAACAAGGGATGTGATCCTATCTACCAAGATGACATTTATCTAATTAAAGTCTTCTTCTCTTTTCCTAAAAACGGTTTAAGTATGTTTTGGTATTATAAGAGGCCCAAATTAGGTGAATGTTAGAATATTTAGACCAAGTTGTAATTCGTATAAGACCAGACCTAGAGGATATGTGAAAAAGCCTCTAAAAACTCTTGTAATGGATTAAACCGCTTTTACACAAAAACTTGAGAAAATTTTTCTCCTTTTTTCTTGAGAGATTCAAGGTCATTCTTCACTCCTCGATTCCTAGCTCAGAGTAGGGTGCGTTGTATCAAGAGATTGTCACTCCTCTTGTGGTTCACGCTTCAACCCACCTTCTATCAATCCCATAGTTAATCCTAGGTCGAGTATCTCCTCGGGTTTAAACCACCTCTTCCGCTTAGTTCCATCCTTTTTACCGAGTAGTTAGATCGAGCATTTCTCTTCTTCTCAAGCCTATTCATACAGTCTATTCCCTAAGACGAGCTTGATATCTAAGCAACCGGTGCCACATCATGTTTTGAATGGGGTTTTCCATTCACAACCCTCCTTCATACTTACATGATGGTACCTGCTCTTTAGATCAAACTTGGAGAAGAGTGTTGATGAGGCCCGGACACTAGCTCCAGCATCACTCTGAGAAGAACACGTGGACGAACCCGAGGTCTAAATTGAGGAAGAGAAGAACTACGAAGCTCCTACCATAGCACTGAGGATTATGAAGAGGAACATCACAAGCGTCTACAAGACAAGATTCAATGCATACATACAAGGAGCTTGAAGATGCGAGGAGAGCACCTGAGGGCACCCGAGAGATACCGATAGACCTTAGCGCGATAACAATGAGACTAGAAAACTCTTGGGAGCGTCCTTTTTTTGGAAGGCATGAGTTTAGTATCTTCACTATTTCATTGAGTTGAAGACACCCTTAAGCCGTCAAGGTATTGTACTCTTTTTCTCCACCTCGGGATTTTTCCATATGGTTTACCGAGGGAGTTTTTAATGAGGCAAGATCTCTTGATGCATCACATTCTTTACCATTGTTTATCTTTCTTGGAAATCCCTATGACGAAATAAGGTAAACAAGGGATGTGATCCTATCTACCAAGATGACATTTATCTAATTAAAGTTTTCTTCTCTTTTCCTAAAAACGGTTTAAGTATGTTTTGGTGTTAAAAGAGGTCCAAATTAGGTGAATGTTAGAATATTTGGACCAAGTTGTAATTAGTATAAGATCAGACCTAGAGGATATTGTTGAGAATATGGATGAGAAGGCATACATGGGAAGTAGCAATGTGAGTTCACATAATAACAAAGGCAAGGAGCTGGAGTGCATAGCAAGTATCTGGGAACTTGGCGAATGCTCTAAGACTAAGGGAGAAGTGCCGTATGCAACAAGTAAGGAAAAGAGTGGAGCTGATGATTTAATGAGTGGCAAAACTAGACATTGGGATGTAACTAGAAGGAAGGATTCTTGGTTGAATTCTAAGCAGATCAAAGGGTTGAAAAACCAAGAAGAAGCACATGAGGAGCCATTGGGTAAAGGCAAGCTCCATGCTCCTCACCCAAAGAAGAAACACGCCCAGGCCTTGATCTTAGCATGTTTAACCATTTTAGGAAGTCAAGGGTGTTAGTCTTTTACCCATTGTAAATTCCTGTGTCTTGTTTTCAAATTTTTCTCTTACATGTATGCACATTCAAACCGAGCTCAATTGATAGAATAACAAGAAAAAATATTCCAGAAATCTCTCTCAGCCATCTTCAATCTCATTGAGTTCTTGATATTTTCTAATTCTAGTTTATTCTCCTTAAAATCAACATGGTATCAGAGCATGTTTAGAGATCCTTGAAAATCTTCTAAACTGTTTCTTTCTCATTTTCTTGTTCCCTTATTTCTCTCCATATTCTCAAGCTGGTTGTTGAAGATAAGAAAGAAAACCTATGGAGATGCAGAAACAAGTTGTACTGCCGGTTGTCTTCAAAGGGAGCAACTACTTGCTGTGGTCAAGGACTACACGAACTGCTCTAAGAAGCAGAGGTCTATGGAGTTATGTGGAAACTCCAGAAGAGGTAGCTGGAGAAGGAGCAGCGGGTGATGGCGTTGTGAAGGGGCAGAAGTGGGAGCAAGAAGACCAACAAGTTCTTGCAGTGCTCCAGAGCTCTCTAGAGCCATCAATACTCGCTGCTTACTCCTACTGTGAGACAGCCAAGGAGCTGTGGGACACACTCAAAGGAGTGTATGGAGACATCTCAAACATTTCTAGGATTTTTGAGGTGAAGAAAGCGTTGAATGACCTTCAGCAAGATGGAAAGGCATTCAAGGATCTATTTGGGGTATTTAGAGGCTTATGGGCTGAGCTTGAGATGCTCAGGCCAGCAACAAATGACCCCAAGGAATTGAATGAGAGGAGGGAACAGGACCAGGTGTTTGGGCTACTACTCACATTAAATGAGTCCTACAAGAGTCTCATTCAACACATCCTTCGCTTTGACAAGCTTCCAACGCTGAATGAAGTCTGTCAACAGATCCAAAAGGAGGAAGGGTCTAGGGGCTTGTTCAAAGCATCAAGCGAAATGGCACATGCTGTTGAATAATGAGAGAACACATTAGCTTAAGACCCAAAGAAGAGAAGAGGCCTTATTCAACATATGCAAGCCCATTAAGAAGTCTTCTAGAAGGGTGAAGACTTTGGGTGCACAAGTGGGTGTCTCGGGAAGTGTGAAAAGGAAGGAGATGTGTTTGAATTTCAAATAAGAGATTGGAGGGAAATTGAATGTTGTGAAACCCTTCTTCACCTCCTAATTTCGTGGCTCTCCTCTATATATACATGTTGTACACCCTTTGTAACACTTACTCAATTCTATTGGAAACTTCTCTTTCTCTCTCATTCTATTGTTTCTCTTTCAAGCACTCTCAAACTCTCTAATCTTCTATTCCGCAAATTCAACATGGTATCAGAGCAAGGTTCTTAACTAAATCAAGCTCTTGTTATCCCATTTTCAAATCTCTTCCTTTAAAATTCTGGGAATACTCTTTGTCAATCCTTTTTCACTCTGAGACTTAGTCCTCAAATTCATTGACTCTTGAGTTGTGAAAAGGCTGAAAAAGTGTATTTCTTGAAGGTTCTCTAAAATTTTCTTTTTCACTCTAAAATTCTGGGAATACTCTTTGTCAATCCTTTTTCACTCTGAGACTTAGTCCTCAAAGTCATTGACTCTTGAGTTGTGAAAAGGCTGGAAAAGTGTATTTCTTGAAGCTTCTCTAATATTTTCTTGAGAAAATCTCTTAATCCTCTGGTTAATAGAATTATCCGGTGAATAAATCTTGAAACACCATGGAAAATTCTAAACCAATTGTTATTCCAGTCATCTTGAAGGGTGTCAACTATTTGCTGTGGTCAAGAATGATAAGAACAGCCCTATGTGGTCGTGGGCTTTGGAGCCATGTCTTGAAAGGCCAAGATCCAAAAGATGGAGAAGAAGCCATCGGTAATTATGAAGATAAGTGGTTCCAAGAGGACCAAATGGTGCTCGGAATCATCCAGAACTCTCTTGAAGCATCCATCCTTGAAGCCTACTCCTACTGTGAAAATGCAAAGGAATTGTGGGATACTCTTCAAACCGTGTATGGGAATACTTCAAACTTGAGCAGAATCTATGAAGTCAAGAAGGCTATCAATGATCTAAGCCAAGAAGATTTGGAGTTTACAAAGCACTTTGGCAAATTCAGATCATTGTGGGCTGAACTAGAAATGTTAAGGCCAAGCACGATTGATCCTTTGGTGTTAAATGAGAGGCGCGAACAAGACAAGGTCTTTGGTCTGCTATTGACCTTAAATCCAACTTACAAGGATCTCATTAAGCACCTCCTTAGGGCAGACAATCTCCCCAGCCTAGATGAAGTGTGCTCCAAGATACAAAAGGAGCAAGGATCTCATGGTCTATTTGGGGGAAAGGGTGAGCTGGTTATGGCTAACAAAGTAGAGCTGGGAGACGCCAACAAAGGATTTTACAAACCGTTGGGATCAAACCAGAACAAGAAAGTGGGATCAAATGCAATTTGTGAGCATTGCAAGAAAGAGGGGCACACAAAGGAAAAATGCTGGAAGCTCCATCCTTGTTACACAAAGAAACAAGTTGGAAGCTAAAAGTGTGAAGAGCATGTTCATTGGATACTCCACAACACAAAAAGGTTACAAATGCTTTGTTCCGGAAACAAGGAAGATTCTAGTCTCAAGGGACGTGAAGTTTGTTGAAACGAAAGGGTTCTATGATGAGAAGAACTGGAAAGAATTGGAGAATCTATCATCTTCATCATCAGACCGAGCTAGCAATTTGAGAAAAATCTTGGAGAACCTTGGATTACATCAGCCAGAAGCTAGTACAAGCACATCTCAATCAAATGAAGAAACTATACCCTTTGATCCTGAGGGAGGCAATAAACAAGAGGATCCAGTAGTGGCTCAACAAGACTCAACAATTTATGATCAAAATGAATCAGAAGTTCGCAATGAAGCGGTTCATGATCAAAGTGAAGAGAGTCCGGAAAGTCAAGAAGAAGCTCAAACCTCAGATTCTGACTTTGAAGGGCCAGAACCTCAAGTTCAATATCAAGAAGGGGGTTTAAGGAGAAGTGCAAGACAAAGGTTTGGACCAGAACATTGGAAGCAAACCCGAGTGTACTACAACAACAAGGCAGTTGCTCATCCCATTCAAGCTGTTTGCACTCTAGCTCATTTCCCATTGGAACATCAAGCCTACATGGGCAAGTTAGATGAAGCTGAGATTCCAACAACCTATGAAGAAGCCAAGGAGCTTAAAGTATGGAGAGATGCTATTGGTGAAGAAAAGAAAGCTATGGAAATCAACCACACTTGGGATGAAGCTGAACTACCAAAAGGGAAGAAGGCCGTAAGCTCTAGATGGATCTTCACTATCAAGTATAGAAGTGATGGAGAAATAGAGCGTTACAAGGCTAGGCTGGTGGCTAGAGGATTCACTCAAACCTATGGAGAGGACTACCTTGACACATTTGCACCTGTGGCAAAACTTCATACGGTAAGAGTTATTTTATCCTTAGCTACTAACTTGAAATGGGATCTTTGGCAGATGGACGTCAAGAATGCATTCTTGCAAGGGGAACTAGAGGATGAAGTCTACATGACTCCACCACCAGGCTTGGAGGACTCAATTGCACCAGGAAAGGTGTTGAGACTCAAGAAAGCAATCTATGGACTGAAGCAATCTCCTCGAGCATGGTACCACAAGTTGAGTACAACACTCAAGAGTAAAGGCTTCAAGAAGTCCGAGGCAGATCATACACTTTTCACCTTGCAAAGCCAAGAAGGTATTGTAGTCATTCTCATTTATGTGGATGATATTATCATCTCTGGGAATGACAAGGTAGGTATTAAAGATACAAAAGCATATTTAAAATCTGTATTTGATATTAAAGATCTTGGAGAGTTGAAATATTTTCTAGGGATTGAAGTCTATAGGTCCAATGAAGGACTCTTCTTATCCCAAAGGAAGTACACTCTTGATCTATTGGCTGGGGCAGGAAAGCTAGGAGCCAAACCAGCAAAGACTCCCTTAGAAGAAGGATACAAAGTCATACGAGAGGGGGAGCTTGAAGATAAACCTTTTGAAGATGTCAAGCAATATCGGAGAATGGTTGGTAAGTTGATTTATCTTACCATAACTCGTCCTGATTTGTGTTTTGCTGTGAACCAGGTGAGCCAACATATGCAAGCTCCAAAAGTGCATCATTGGAACATGGTGGATCGGATCCTCAAATATCTCAAAGGAGCTCCAGGTCAAGGCATTTGGATGGGTTGCAACAAAAGCATAGAAATTGTGGGTTATTGTGATGCTGACTGGGCTGGAGACAAAACGGATAGAAGATCCACCACTGGGTATTGCACATTCATTGGAGGTAACCTGGTCACTTGGAAGAGCAAGAAACAAAAGGTTGTGTCATGTTCAAGTGCTGAAGCTGAGTATAGAGCAATGAGGAAGCTCACAAATGAGCTAACATGGCTGAAAGCTCTTCTCAAGGATTTGGGCATTGAATCGGCAGATCCAATCACAATGCATTGTGACAACCAAGCTGCTATTCACATTGCGTCCAACTCAGTGTTCCATGAGAGGACAAAGCATATTGAAGTGGATTGTCACAAGGTGCGAGAGATGGTGGAGAAAAGGGTCATTCTTCCATGCTTTACAAGGAGTTCAGAACAATTGGCAGACATTTTTACCAAGGCAGCGAGTTTAAAAGTGTGTGAGTTCATCCATTCAAAGCTTGGACTCATAGATATGTCTCGGCCGTGATTTCCTTAGCCATGGAGTCCACACTCTTTTTCCCTTAGTATGGTTTTGTCCCATGAGGTTTTCCATACTAAGGTTTTTAATGAGGTGGGTCATCAGGGTTCCAAGCTTAACCTTTGATTTCTCTACGGTTAAGCTTGAGGGGGAGTGTTGAATAATGAGAGAACACATTAGCTTAAGACCCAAAGAAGAGAAGAGGCCTTATTCAACATATGCAAGCCCATTAAGAAGTCTTCTAGAAGGGTGAAGACTTTGGGTGCACAAGTGGGTGTCTCGGGAAGTGTGAAAAGGAAGGAGATGTGTTTGAATTTCAAATAAGAGATTGGAGGGAAATTGAATGTTGTGAAACCCTTCTTCACCTCCTAATTTCGTGGCTCTCCTCTATATATACATGTTGTACACCCTTTGTAACACTTACTCAATTCTATTGGAAACTTCTCTTTCTCTCTCATTCTATTGTTTCTCTTTCAAGCACTCTCAAACTCTCTAATCTTCTATTCCGCAAATTCAACACATGCTGCACATAGGAGCCAACTCTATGGAGAAAGGAGGAGTCTGGAATGTGAGCATTGCAAGATGAAAGGACATACTAAGGAAAAATGCTGGACCTTGCACCCACATTTAAAGCCAGCTAGGCTAAGGGGAAATGGCCAAGGAAGTAGTCAAGGACCAAGGAACTTTGCTGGAGTAGCAAATGTGGAAAATGACAACTTGGTGAGGAAAAGCGACCTGGAAGCTCTCATCAAGAGTATTGCTAAGCTAGCTGAGTCTGGTAAGGTTTTCTTTACCTCTAAAGCTAGGGAGAAGGTGATAATAGATTCTGGAGCAAGTCATAACATGATTTTTAATGCCAAGCTGTTAACAAATATTAAGCCTTGTGAAGGAAAGGTTAAAGTTGCAAATGGAAAAGAGGTTCAAATAGAAGGAATTGGAGACCTAAAAGTGTTTAGGAAAAATACTAAGACCTTATACATTCCGGAATTCACATCTAACTTACTCTCGGTATATAAAGCAACTAAGGATCTAGATTGCAAAGTTATTTTTGGATCTAATGATGTTGAGTTTCAGGATAATGAGACTAAGGAAGTAATCGGAGTAGGGAATGTGGAAGGTGGTTTGTATTTGCTGAATAAAGAAGATGGAGTGATGGAGTCGTTTGCGGTTAGTCTGGTTGGTTCAAGCCCTTTATGGCACTCACGCCTTGGTCATCCAAGTCACAAGGTGCTCAGCATGGTCCTGCCCAACCTCACCTTACCTAATAAGGAGTGTGAAGCATGTGTCTTAGGGAAGCATTGTAGGAAAGTGTTTCCGGAATCTACTACTGTGTATGAGAAGTGTTTTGAGTTGATACATTCTGATGTGTGGTCAGCCCCCTGTACTTCAAAAGATCAATATAAGTATTTCGTGTCTTTCATTGATCAAAGGTCAAAGTACACTTGGGTAACTCTAATGAGCTCTAAGGATCAAGTATTTGAATCATTTCAAAAATTCTACAATTATACACTGAATCAGTTTGGTACAAAGATCAAGATCCTTAGGAGTGATAATGGTGGAGAGTATATGAGTAATAGATTCAAGAAGTTGCTGGATGACAATGGGATAATTCACCAGACTTCTTGTGCATACACACCTCAGCAGAATGGAGTTTCCGAGAGAAAGAATAGACATTTGCTGGAGGTGGCTAGAAGTATGATGTTTGATAGAGGCGTGCCTAAGAGTTTTTGGGGAGATGCTGTGATGGCGGCATGCTATGTGATTAATCGTTTACCCACAGAAAGTCTGAGCCACAAGTCTCCATTTGAAATTTTGAATGGAGTAAAGCCAAGCATTGATCACCTAAGAGTTTTCGGGTGTAAATGCTATGTCTTTACCCCTGATGCACTAAGGAGTAAACTTGAGCCAAAAAGCATCAAATGTATTTTTGTGGGATACTCAAGCACTCAGAAGGGATACAAGTGTTTCCATCCAGAAACTAATAGGATATATGTGTCAAGAGAGGTGCGTTTTGATGAGAATTGTGGGTATTTTGAAGAAAAAAAATGGGAGGATTTAGATGACATTGTGAGCTCGGGCATAGACAGAGAGCGAGTGCTAAGAAGCATCTTGGCAGATGTCAATGGTTCGAATGGAGGTAATGATGAGCAAGGGATATCTCAGAATGAGCAAGGAGGTGAAGAGGAAGAAGAAGACAATGAGCAACTCTCATCGGATACAAGCTCACTACCAAGGGATTCCGAACTGGTTGAAGAATCAGAACTTGCAAGTGGTGAGGGGGAGTCTGAAACATGAAGAAGTTGAGGTAACTCAAGAACCCCCTCTAAGAAGAAGCCAACGGATAAGGCATGGCCCGGAAAATTGGAAAAACACTAGGGTGTATTACAATGGATTAGCTACGGTTCAACAACAGCATATAGGATCTGAGGTGAAGTCTACCGTAGGTGAGGGATGTTCTGGGCGTACGGCAGACTTTGATTCTGAACCTATAGGCGACAGTATCCCTCCCTTACCAAGTAGATCATGTACTTCAAAGAGAAGAAAATTAACCGTAAGTGTTGAGAATATGGATGAGAAGGCATACATGGGAAGTAGCAATGTGAGTTCACATAATAACAAAGGCAAGGAGCTGGAGTGCATAGCAAGTATCTGGGAACTTGGCGAATGCTCTAAGACTAAGGGAGAAGTGCCGTATGCAACAAGTAAGGAAAAGAGTGGAGCTGATGATTTAATGAGTGGCAAAACTAGACATTGGGATGTAACTAGAAGGAAGGATTCTTGGTTGAATTCTAAGCAGATCAAAGGGTTGAAAAACCAAGAAGAAGCACATGAGGAGCCATTGGGTAAAGGCAAGCTCCATGCTCCTCACCCAAAGAAGAAACACGCCCAGGCCTTGATCTTAGCATGTTTAACCATTTTAGGAAGTCAAGGGTGTTAGTCTTTTACCCATTGTAAATTCCTGTGTCTTGTTTTCAAATCTTTCTCTTACATGTATGTGTAGATTTTAGAGGATATGAAGATGATTTTAAGGGAGGAAGATTAGAAGATAGGAGTGATGAAGATGATGAATAGAAGTTTATAATTTCGTGTGTAATGTTTCCTTACAATCCCATACACATATATGCACGATTTACATGAATTATTGAGTGAAAAATATCTCACCAACACCTCTACAAGAGTATAGGCGAGCCATGCTTCTCCCAACTGCTCCCACCTACTCCTCTTTGCAACTTGCTCCACTTGTGCTGAGTGAGAAAAAACTGGTCTGCTTCTAACCAATTCAGTTCCTTCTCCACTTCTTGTTTGGTTTCGTTTTAGTTGATCTTAGCTAGTCATTGGTGCTTTATTTCATGTTCACCACCTTCACATCCATATTCTCAACACTCCCCCTCAAGATAGGCTGGTAGGGGTTCTTTAAGCCGATCTTGCCATGGATGTATTCACATATGCGTGAAGAAGTAGGTTTGGTAAATATATCCGCCAATTGTTCTCTACTCTTCACAAACTTGGGAACCACAACTCCCTCCTGAATTTTGTCTCGGATGAAATGACAATCCACCTCAATGTGTTTTGTCCTTTCATGAAACACCGGGTTTGAAGCTATGTGTATTGCCGCTTGGTTATCACAATACAAAGTCATTGGTTTGTCTTCTTGAACTCCCAAGTCATGTAGAAGCGCCTTCAGCCATATCATTTCTTTTGTGGCTTCTCTCATTGCTCTATACTCAGCTTCAGCACTAGATAGAGAGATTACCTTTTGTTTTTTGCTTCTCCAAGTGACAAGATTCCCGCCTACGAATGTACAATAACCGGTCGTAGACTTCCTATCTTGTCTATCCCCAGCCCAATCCGCATCACAAAACGCTTCTACATCTGCTCTTCCATGACACTCTAGCCAAATACCTCTTCCTGGGTTCCCTTTTAGATATCTCAAGATCCTTTCAATCATTCCCCAATGGTGTGTTGTTGGCGCTTGCATGTGTTGACTTACTTTATTCACCGCAAAACAAATATCTGGCCTTGTTATGGTCAAATAGATTAGTTTACCAACTAACCTTTGGTACTGCTTGATGTCAGACCATATCTCCACGTTGCTCTCTTCTTGGTAACCTTCTTCAATAGGAGTCTTAGCCGGTTTACACCCAAGCTTCCCAGTTTCTTTTAGTAAGTCAATCACATACTTCCTTTGCGATATAAACATTCCCTTTTCCTCTCTGCTCATCTCAATTCCTAGGAAGTATTTGAGCTCTCCTAGGTCTTTTATATCAAACGTAGAGTTTAGATCTTCCTTAGTCTGTTTCATCTCCTCACAATCACTTCCCGTAACAATAATGTCATCCACGTAGATAAGCACCACAACTATCCCATTTTTGCTCCTTTTGGTAAAGAGAGAGTGATCCGCTTCAGATTTTACAAACCCTTTCTCCAACAGGCACCGGCTTAACCGTTGGTACCAAGCTCTAGGAGATTGTTTTAAGCCATATATAGCCTTCTTTAATCTACACACTTGATCTGAACTTGCTCCATAACCTTGTGGAAGTTCCATAAACACTTCTTCTTCTAAATCCCCTTGTAAGAAAGCGTTTCTCACATCCATTTGCCACAAATTCCATGACAGATTAATGGCAATGGATAGTAGAACCCTCACCGAGTGCAACTTCGCTACTGGAGCAAAAGTTTCAGTATAATCTTCACCATATACTTGTGTATATCCTTTTGCCACTAGTCTAGCTTTATACCTCTCAATTTCACCATTGCTCTTGTATTTGATAGTATACACCCATCTACATCCCACAAGTTTCTTCCCGCTGGGCAATTTTGTCAAGTCCCAAGTATTATTTCTCAACATAGATGCAATCTCTTCCCTCATGGCATCAACCCATAACTTGTCCATGCTTGCTTCCTCATAAGAATTAGGTACTTTTCTATCAATAGTGCTCAGAAATGCCTGATGATCAGCTGGAGTATTAGAAACCGAGTAGTATTCTTCAATAGGATATCTTATGGCTATCTTCTCTTCTTGTGCGGTGTTATGCTTAAGGGACAAGAAGGAGACGCTGTCGCCTATAGGCTCAGGATCTAAGCCTGCCGTACGCCCAGTACATCCCTCTCTTGTCCCAAGCACAACATCAGTTCCCATGTGATCTTGATAAGCCATAGCCATCCCATTGTAATACACTCTAGTATTTTTCCAATTTTCAGGTCCGTGTCTTATCCTTTGGCTTCTTCTTAACTGAGGAGCTTGCACTTCTTCCACTTCTTCAGATTCTATCTCCCCCTCACCTCTTGTACTCTCCTCTTCTTCTACCAGTTCTGAGTCTAATGGTAAAGTATCCGGAACTATCGGAAGCTGCTCACTTTCTTCTACTTCTTCTTCACCCCTCTGCTCCTTTTCATCACTCTCCCGGCCATCTATGCTTTCCCAAATGCTTCTTAGAACTTGATCTCTTTCTGCATTTGAGTCCATAATCTCATCTAAGTCTTCCCATTTCTTTTTTTCGAAGTAACCATACTCTTCCTCAAATTGCACCTCCCTTGACACATACATTCTATTAGTCTCTGGGTTAAGACATTTGTATCCTTTTTGAGTACTTGAGTATCCCACAAACACACACTTAATACTCTTTGGCTCTAACTTATTTCTTTGTGCCTCTGGAACAAGGACATAGCATCTACACCCAAAGACTCTCAAGTGACTGATACTCGGCTTCACACCATTCAAAACTTCAAATGGTGACTTGTAACTCAAGCTTTCAGTGGGTATGCGGTTGATTAAGTAAGCTGCCGCCATCACTGCATCTCCCCACAGATTCTTAGGAACTCCCCTATCAAACATCATGCTCCTAGCCACTTCTAACAAATGTCTATTCTTCCTCTCTGCTATCCCATTTTGTTGAGGTGTATAGGCGCAAGTTGTCTGATGTACTATCCCTTTCTCATTCACAAACTCCCTAAACTGTATGCTCATGTATTCTCCACCATTATCACTTCTTAGTATCTTAATCTTGGTATCATACTGATTGAGCACATAGTTATAGAAGTTCTGAAATGATTCAAGCACTTGATCCTTAGAGCGCATCAATGTTACCCATGTATACTTTGATTTTTGATCGATGAAGGAAACAAAGTACTTATATTGATCTCTTGAAGTACACGGAGCAGACCATACATCAGAGTGTATTAACTCAAAAGACTTCTTATACATAGTAGTAGATTCTGGAAACACTTTCCTACAATGCTTCCCCAAAATACATGCTTCACATGCCTCCTTGGGTACTGAAATGTTAGGCAAGACCATGCTGAGCACCTTGTGACTTGGGTGACCAAGGCGAGAATGCCATAAAGGGCTAGATCCAACCGAACTGACCGGAAGCGCTTTAAACTCTTTATCCTTTTTATTCAATATGTACAGACCATCTTTCACACCCCCTGATCCGATCGCATCTTTGGTTTCATTATCCTGAAACTCAACACCATTAACTCCAAAAACAACTTTACAATTCAAGTCCTTAGTTGCCTTATGAACCGATAGCAAATTCGAAGTAAATTCTGGGATATATAGGGCTTTAGTTCTCTTCCCAAACACCTCTAAGTCCCCAACCCCCTCTATTGGAACTTCTTTCCCGTTTGCTATCCTAAGACTACCCTTATGCGGTTCTACATTCTCCAGCAACTTAGCATCACAAATCATATTATGACTTGCTCCAGAATCTATTATCACGTTTCTCTTAGCCTTAGAGGTAAAGAAACCCTTACCAGATTCCGCTAGCTTTGAGATACTCTTGATGAGGCCCTCCAAATCGCTCTTCCTCACCAATTGGTTTCCTTCCATGCTAGTTACACCCGCAAAGTTCCTAGAGCCTTGACTGCTTCCCTGGCCATTTCCTCTTAGCCGGGCTGGTTTCAAGTGCGGGTAAAGTGTCCAGCACTTCTCCTTAGTGTGCCCTTTCATCCTACAATGGCTACACTCAACAGCTCTCCTTTCTCCATGCCCAAAACTTCTTTGCACCACATGCGCCATCTCACTAGCGGGTTTAAACAACACTCTAGCACCTTCCTCTTTCTGAACTTGTTGACACACTTCATTTAATGTTGGAAGCTTGTCAAATCGAAGGATATGCTGAATGAGTCCCTTGTAAGAGTCATCAAGTGTGAGTAAGAGACCAAACACTTGATCTTGCTCTCTCCTCTCATTCAACTCCTTTTGGTCGTTTGTTGTAGGTCTAAGCATTTCCAGCTCTGCCCACAACCCTCTAAACTCCCCAAACAAGTCCTTGAACGCCTTCCCATTCTGCTGAAGGTCATTCAATGCCTTCTTCACCTCAAAGATCCTTGAAATGTTTGAGATGTCTCCATAAACTCCCTTGAGCGTCTCCCACAGCTCCTTGGAGTTCTCACAGTATGAATAGGCCGCCAGAATAGATGGCTCAAGGGAGCTTTGAAGTGCAGCCAAGACTTGAGCATCTTCTTGCTCCCGCTTCCTCTCCATCATACTGCCCTCTTCAGCCCTTCCTTCTTCAGCATTTCCCACCAAGCTATCAACATACTCCCACAGCCCTCTTCCTCTTAGGACTGTCTTTGTGGTCCTTGACCACAAAATATAGTTATTCCCCTTGAGAATAACTGGTAGAACCATATTCTTGGAGCTTTCCATGACTTGAAATTTTTGGTGAATAGTACACACGAAACAGAAAAAAAACAGAGTGATTTGAAATGTTTGAGAGATATGAATGAGTTTAAGATCTTGTTTAGGACCTTAAGTGCTCTGATACCATGTAGATTTTAGAGGATATGAAGATGATTTTAAGGGAGGAAGATTAGAAGATAGGAGTGATGAAGATGATGAATAGAAGTTTATAATTTCGTGTGTAATGTTTCCTTACAATCCCATACACATATATGCACGATTTACATGAATTATTGAGTGAAAAATATCTCACCAACACCTCTACAAGAGTATAGGCGAGCCATGCTTCTCCCAACTGCTCCCACCTACTCCTCTTTGCAACTTGCTCCACTTGTGCTGAGTGAGAAAAAACTGGTCTGCTTCTAACCAATTCAGTTCCTTCTCCACTTCTTGTTTGGTTTCGTTTTAGTTGATCTTAGCTAGTCATTGGTGCTTTATTTCATGTTCACCACCTTCACATCCATATTCTCAACAGTATGCACATTCAAACCGAGCTCAATTGATAGAATAACAAGAAAAAATATTCCAGAAATCTCTCTCAGCCATCTTCAATCTCATTGAGTTCTTGATATTTTCTAATTCTAGTTTATTCTCCTTAAAATCAACATGGTATCAGAGCATGTTTAGAGATCCTTGAAAATCTTCTAAACTGTTTCTTTCTCATCTAAAACTTTCTCTCTCAGATTTTTTCTTGTTCCCTTATTTCTCTCCATATTCTCAAGCTGGTTGTTGAAGATAAGAAAGAAAACCTATGGAGATGCAGAAACAAGTTGTACTGCCGGTTGTCTTCAAAGGGAGCAACTACTTGCTGTGGTCAAGGACTACACGAACTGCTCTAAGAAGCAGAGGTCTATGGAGTTATGTGGAAACTCCAGAAGAGGTAGCTGGAGAAGGAGCAGCGGGTGATGGCGTTGTGAAGGGGCAGAAGTGGGAGCAAGAAGACCAACAAGTTCTTGCAGTGCTCCAGAGCTCTCTAGAGCCATCAATACTCGCTGCTTACTCCTACTGTGAGACAGCCAAGGAGCTGTGGGACACACTCAAAGGAGTGTATGGAGACATCTCAAACATTTCTAGGATTTTTGAGGTGAAGAAAGCGTTGAATGACCTTCAGCAAGATGGAAAGGCATTCAAGGATCTATTTGGGGTATTTAGAGGCTTATGGGCTGAGCTTGAGATGCTCAGGCCAGCAACAAATGACCCCAAGGAATTGAATGAGAGGAGGGAACAGGACCAGGTGTTTGGGCTACTACTCACATTAAATGAGTCCTACAAGAGTCTCATTCAACACATCCTTCGCTTTGACAAGCTTCCAACGCTGAATGAAGTCTGTCAACAGATCCAAAAGGAGGAAGGGTCTAGGGGCTTGTTCAAAGCATCAAGCGAAATGGCACATGCTGCACATAGGAGCCAACTCTATGGAGAAAGGAGGAGTCTGGAATGTGAGCATTGCAAGATGAAAGGACATACTAAGGAAAAATGCTGGACCTTGCACCCACATTTAAAGCCAGCTAGGCTAAGGGGAAATGGCCAAGGAAGTAGTCAAGGACCAAGGAACTTTGCTGGAGTAGCAAATGTGGAAAATGACAACTTGGTGAGGAAAAGCGACCTGGAAGCTCTCATCAAGAGTATTGCTAAGCTAGCTGAGTCTGGTAAGGTTTTCTTTACCTCTAAAGCTAGGGAGAAGGTGATAATAGATTCTGGAGCAAGTCATAACATGATTTTTAATGCCAAGCTGTTAACAAATATTAAGCCTTGTGAAGGAAAGGTTAAAGTTGCAAATGGAAAAGAGGTTCAAATAGAAGGAATTGGAGACCTAAAAGTGTTTAGGAAAAATACTAAGGCCTTATACATTCCGGAATTCACATCTAACTTACTCTCGGTATATAAAGCAACTAAGGATCTAGATTGCAAAGTTATTTTTGGATCTAATGATGTTGAGTTTCAGGATAATGAGACTAAGGAAGTAATCGGAGTAGGGAATGTGGAAGGTGGTTTGTATTTGCTGAATAAAGAAGATGGAGTGATGGAGTCGTTTGCGGTTAGTCTGGTTGGTTCAAGCCCTTTATGGCACTCACGCCTTGGTCATCCAAGTCACAAGGTGCTCAGCATGGTCCTGCCCAACCTCACCTTACCTAATAAGGAGTGTGAAGCATGTGTCTTAGGGAAGCATTGTAGGAAAGTGTTTCCGGAATCTACTACTGTGTATGAGAAGTGTTTTGAGTTGATACATTCTGATGTGTGGTCAGCCCCCTGTACTTCAAAAGATCAATATAAGTATTTCGTGTCTTTCATTGATCAAAGGTCAAAGTACACTTGGGTAACTCTAATGAGCTCTAAGGATCAAGTATTTGAATCATTTCAAAAATTCTACAATTATACACTGAATCAGTTTGGTACAAAGATCAAGATCCTTAGGAGTGATAATGGTGGAGAGTATATGAGTAATAGATTCAAGAAGTTGCTGGATGACAATGGGATAATTCACCAGACTTCTTGTGCATACACACCTCAGCAGAATGGAGTTTCCGAGAGAAAGAATAGACATTTGCTGGAGGTGGCTAGAAGTATGATGTTTGATAGAGGCGTGCCTAAGAGTTTTTGGGGAGATGCTGTGATGGCGGCATGCTATGTGATTAATCGTTTACCCACAGAAAGTCTGAGCCACAAGTCTCCATTTGAAATTTTGAATGGAGTAAAGCCAAGCATTGATCACCTAAGAGTTTTCGGGTGTAAATGCTATGTCTTTACCCCTGATGCACTAAGGAGTAAACTTGAGCCAAAAAGCATCAAATGTATTTTTGTGGGATACTCAAGCACTCAGAAGGGATACAAGTGTTTCCATCCAGAAACTAATAGGATATATGTGTCAAGAGAGGTGCGTTTTGATGAGAATTGTGGGTATTTTGAAGAAAAAAAATGGGAGGATTTAGATGACATTGTGAGCTCGGGCATAGACAGAGAGCGAGTGCTAAGAAGCATCTTGGCAGATGTCAATGGTTCGAATGGAGGTAATGATGAGCAAGGGATATCTCAGAATGAGCAAGGAGGTGAAGAGGAAGAAGAAGACAATGAGCAACTCTCATCGGATACAAGCTCACTACCAAGGGATTCCGAACTGGTTGAAGAATCAGAACTTGCAAGTGGTGAGGGGGAGTCTGAAACATGAAGAAGTTGAGGTAACTCAAGAACCCCCTCTAAGAAGAAGCCAACGGATAAGGCATGGCCCGGAAAATTGGAAAAACACTAGGGTGTATTACAATGGATTAGCTACGGTTCAACAACAGCATATAGGATCTGAGGTGAAGTCTACCGTAGGTGAGGGATGTTGATTTTAAGGAGAATAAACAAGAATCAGAGATTATCAAGAGCTGATGAGATTGAAGAAGGTTGAAAGAGATTTCTGGAAAATTATTTCTTGTTATTATCACTCTAGAGCTCGGTTTTCATATGTATACATGTAAGAGAAAGGATTAAAAAAAAAAACAAGACACATAAATTTACAATGGATAAAAGGCTAACACCCTTGACTTCCTAAAATGGTTAAACATGCTAGAATCAAGGCCTGAGCGTCTTTCTTCTTTGGGGAAGGAGTATGGAGCTCGCCTTTACCCAATGGCTCCTCATTTGCTTCTTCTTGGGTTTTCAACCCTCTGATCTGCTTAGGATTCAACCGAGAATCCTTCCTTCTAGTTACATCCCAATGTCTAGTTTTGCCACTCATTAAATCATTAACTCCACTCTTCTCCTTACTTGTTGCACACAGCACTTCTCCCTTAGTCTTAGAGCATTCGCCAAGTTCCCAGATACTTGTTATGCACTCCAGCTCCTTCCCTTTGTTATTATGTGAACTCGCATTGCTACTTCCCATGTATGCCTTCTCATCCATATTCTCAACACTCCCCCTCAAGATAGGCTGGTAGGGATCCTTTAAGCCTATCTTGTCATGGATGTACTCACATATACTTAGGGAAGTAGCCTTTGTGAAGATGTCTGCCATCTGGTCTCCACTCTTCACAAACTTAGGGATTATTAGCCCATCTTGAATCTTGCCCCGGATGAAGTGACAATCCACTTCAATGTGTTTTGTTCTCTCATGAAACACTGGATTTGAAGCTATGTGTATTGCGGCTTGGTTATCGCAATAAAGGCTCATTGGTTTGGTTTCTTGAATACCCATATCCTTGAGAAGAGCCTTCAGCCATATCATCTCCTTTGTGACTTCCTTCATTGCTCTATACTCAGCCTCAGCACTTGACAATGCAATTACCTTCTGTTTTTTACTCCTCCAAGTGACAAGATTTCCTCCTACAAATGTGCAATACCCAGTTGTAGATTTTCTATCTTGTTTGTCTCCAGCATAGTCTGAATCACAGTAGGCTTCCACTTCGGTATTTTCATTGCGACTCAACCATATTCCCTTTCCAGGGTTCCCCTTGAGATACCTAAGTATTCTCTCCACCATGCCCCAATGGTGTACTTTCGGAGCTTGCATGTGCTGGCTCACCCTATTCACGGCAAAGCATATATCTGGCCGAGTTATAGTTAAGTACATTAGTTTTCCAACTAACCTTTGATATTGCTTGACATCAGGCCACATTTCCTCCTTACTCACATCTTGATAGCCTTCTTCAATGGGCGTTTTTGCTGGCTTCGACCCTAACTTGCCAGTTTCCTTTAGTAAGTCAATCACATACTTCCTTTGTGATATAAACATCCCATTTGGCTCTCTGATCATCTCAATACCCAAGAAATACCTCAGCTCTCCTAGATCTTTTATATCAAACGTGGAGCTCAGAATTTCCTTGGTCCTTTTAACTCCTTCAACGTCATTTCCGGTGATTATGATATCATCTACATAGATAAGAACCGCCACTAGCCCCTCTTTACTCCTCTTGGTGAATAGAGTATGATCAGCTTCTGACTTCACAAATTCCTTCTCCAGCAAGCATCTGCTCAATCTTTGGTACCAGGCCCTCGGAGATTGTTTCAAACCATAAATAGCTTTCCTCAATTCACAGACCTGATTTGTACCTGTACCATATCCTTGTGGAAGAGCCATAAAGACTTCCTCTTCTAGGTCTCCTTGTAAAAAAGCATTTTTTACATCCATTTGCCATAACTCCCATGACAAGTTAACCGCAATGGATAGGAGAACCCTTACCGAATGCAATTTTGCCACCGGAGCAAATGTTTCTGTATAATCTTCTCCATAGACTTGTGTGTACCCCTTTGCCACTAGTCTTGCTTTGTATCTCTCGACTTCACCATTGCTTTTGTACTTGATAGTATAAACCCATCTACATCCCACTAGCTTCTTTCCTCTTGGCAGCTCTGTCAAATTCCATGTATTGTTTCTCACCATAGAACTGATCTCTTCTTCCATGGCTTTAACCCATCTCTCATCTCTACATGCTTCCTCATATGATGCTGGGACTTGATGTTCATCAATCTTGGTGAGGTAAGCTTGCTGCTCAGCACCTAAATAGGACACTGAACTATATGCTTCAATAGGATATTTTATGTCACTTACGGTTAATTCTCTTCTCTTTGAAGTACATGATCTACTTGGTAAGGGAGGGATGCTGTCGCCTATAGGTTCAGAATCAAAGTCTGCCGTACGCCCAGAACATCCCTCACCTACGGTAGACTTCACCTCAGATCCTATATGCTGTTGTTGAACCGTAGCTAATCCATTGTAATACACCCTAGTGTTTTTCCAATTTTCCGGGCCATGCCTTATCCGTTGGCTTCTTCTTAGAGGGGGTTCTTGAGTTACCTCAACTTCTTCATGTTCAGACTCCCCCTCACCACTTGCAAGTTCTGATTCTTCAACCAGTTCGGAATCCCTTGGTAGTGAGCTTGTATCCGATGAGAGTTGCTCATTGTCTTCTTCTTCCTCTTCACCTCCTTGCTCATTCTGAGATATCCCTTGCTCATCATTACCTCCATTCGAACCATTGACATCTGCCATGATGCTTCTTAGCACTCGCTCTCTGTCTATGCCCGAGCTCACAATGTCATTTAAATCCTCCCATTTTTTTTCTTCAAAATACCCACAATTCTCATCAAAACGCACCTCTCTTGACACATATATCCTATTAGTTTCTGGATGGAAACACTTGTATCCCTTCTGAGTGCTTGAGTATCCCACGAAAATACATTTGATGCTTTTTGGCTCAAGTTTACTCCTTAGTGCATCAGGGGTAAAGACATAGCATTTACACCCGAAAACTCTTAGGTGATTAATGCTTGGCTTTACTCCATTCAAAATTTCAAATGGAGACTTGTGGCTCAGACTTTCTGTGGGTAAACGATTAATCACATAGCATGCCGCCATCACAGCATCTCCCCAAAATCTCTTAGGCACGCCTCTATCAAACATCATACTTCTAGCCACCTCCAGCAAATGTCTATTCTTTCTCTCGGAAACTCCATTCTGCTGAGGTGTGTATGCACAAGAAGTCTGGTGAATTATCCCATTGTCATCCAGCAACTTCTTCAATCTATTACTCATATACTCTCCACCATTATCACTCCTAAGGATCTTGATCTTTGTACCAAACTGATTCAGTGCATAATTGTAGAATTTTTGAAATGATTCAAATACTTGATCCTTAGAGCTCATTAGAGTTACCCAAGTGTACTTTGACCTTTGATCAATGAAAGACACGAAATACTTATATTGATCTTTTGAAGTACAGGGGGCTGACCACACATCAGAATGTATCAACTCAAAACACTTCTCATACACAGTAGTAGATTCCGGAAACACTTTCCTACAATGTTTCCCTAAGACACACGCTTCACACTCCTTATTAGGTAAGGTGAGGTTGGGCAGGACCATGCTGAGCACCTTGTGACTTGGATGACCAAGGCGTGAGTGCCATAAAGGGCTTGAACCAACCAGCCTAACCGCAAACGACTCCATCACTCCATCTTCTTTATTTAGCAAATACAAACCACCTTCCACATTCCCTACTCCGATTACTTCCTTAGTCTCATTATCCTGAAACTCAACATCATTAGATCCAAAAATAACTTTGCAATCTAGATCCTTAGTTGCTTTATGAACCGAGAGTAAATTAGATGTGAATTCTGGAATGTACAAGGCCTTAGTATTTTTCCTAAACACTTTTAGGTCTCCAATTCCTTCTATTTGAACCTCTTTTCCATTTGCAACTTTAACATTTCCTTCACAAGGCTTAATATTTGTTAACAGCTTGGCATTACAAATCATGTTATGACTTGCTCCAGAATCTATTATCACCTTCTCCCTAGCTTTAGAGGTAAAGAAAACCTTACCAGACTCAGCTAGCTTAGCAATACTCTTGATGAGAGCTTCCAGGTCGCTTTTCCTCACCAAGTTGTCATTTTCCACGTTTGCTACTCCAGCAAAGTTCCTTGGTCCTTGACTACTTCCTTGGCCATTTCTGTAGAATTTAGAGAGTATAATCAATAATTAAGAGAAATTAGAGAAGGATCAGATAAGTGAGAGAGAAAAGAAGAAGAGTTGTTTGATTTTAATCTCTTGATTTTATTTCTTCTAAATGTTTTTCATGATATAGGCGAGCTGAATGAAAGAGAAATACAACCAATACAATGAAATATCCACAAGGTAAATTACTAAGCTCCACTTAGCCCAAAATGGCAAAACAGACTTTGGGGAGACTTCCAAGTTTGCTCCTTTAGGCTGAGCATTAGGGGCTGGCAATTATTCACTGGTTCTTAGCATGGTTTCTCTCCAGCCTTTGACTTTCTGACCTGGTCTTGTTTCAACCGAGATTCCTTGCCTCCAATTCCTTTCCAACGGCTAGTTATCTCTTCTCCTTTGCGTTTGCTCACCCTTGTGTCTAGCCTTCCCACACACGCTATCTTCTCGTTCTCTTCAACACTCCCCCTCAAGGCTGGCTGGTAGGGATCTATTAAGCCAACCTTGGACTGTATATAGTTGCTGACTAGCGATGTGGTTGCCTTGGTGAAGATATCTGCCACTTGTTCTTCACTCTTGATGAATCTTGGAATCACAACTCCTCCTTTAATTTTTTCTCGAACAAAATGGCAGTCTATCTCGATGTGTTTTGTTCGCTCATGAAAAACTGGATTAGAAGCAATGTGTATGGCTGCTTGGTTATCACAATAGAGAGTTGTTGGTTTACTCTCATGTATTCCCAGATCTCCAAGCAAAGCTTTCAACCAGATCAGCTCTTTTGTTACTTCTTTCATTGCCCGGTACTCAGCCTCTGCACTTGATAAGGCTGTTACCTTTTGTTTCTTACTTCTCCAAGTCACTAGATTACCTCCAATGAATGTACAATATCCAGTAGTGGACTTTCTATCCATTTTATCACCTCCCCAGTCTGCATCACAGTAGCCTACCAGCTCAGTGTTTCCACAACACTTAAGCCACACTCCCTTCCCGGGACTCCCTTTGAGATACCTCAGTATTCTTTCTACCATATTCCAATGATGCACTCTCGGAGCTTGCATATGTTGACTCACGCGATTCACTGCAAAACTAATGTCCGGACGGGTGATAGTCAAGTAGATTAATTTTCCCACTAGTCTTTGGTATTGTTTCACATCACCCCATAGCTCCCCCTCAGGTACATCTTGGTACCCGTCTTCAATAGGAGTCTTGGCTGGCCTACTTCCAAGCTTTCCAGTCTCGGTTAAGAGATCCAGAGCATACTTCCTTTGAGAGATAAACATCCCTTCCTCCGATCTCTTCATTTCAATCCCAAGGAAATATTTCAGCTCCCCTAAATCCTTTATGTCAAATGATTTTTTCAAGAGTTCCTTGGTCCTTAGAATGCCCTCTTCATCATCACCAGTGATTATAATGTCATCAACATAAATCAAAATCACTACGATCCCTTTCTCTCCTCGTTTGGTGAATAGAGAGTGATCAGCTTTTGATTTTGTAAACTTCTCCTCTTCAAGGCAGCCACTTAATCTTTGGTACCAAGCTCTTGGGGACTGCTTGAGACCATAAATTGCCTTTCTTAGTTTACACACTTGGCCTTGCTTCTGGTCATATCCTTGAGGAGCTGCCATGTAAACTTCTTCTTCTAAGTCTCCTTGCAAGAATGCATTTTTTACGTCCATTTGCCACAGCCCCCATGAGAGATTTATGGCAATTGACAAGAGAACTCGGACTGAGTGAAGTTTGGCAACCGGTGCAAATGTCTCGGTGTAGTCTTCCCCGTAGACTTGTGTATACCCCTTAGCCACCAGCCGGGCTTTGTACCTCTCTATCTCTCCTGTGCTCTTGTACTTAATAGTATAGACCCATCTACAGCCCACAGTTTTCTTTCCCTTAGGCAACTCCATCATGCTCCAAGTATTATTTCTGATCATTGAGGCAATTTCTTCTTCCATTGCCTCAACCCACACTTTGCTTTTACAAGCTTCTTCATAGGTTGTTGGTACTTGCTCATCAATTGCACTGAAAAATGCTTGATCCTTATCCGGTAAATGAATTGTAGAATAATAGGCTTCAATGGGATACCTTATGGTTGTAACAGCTAGATTTTCTTCTTGTGAGTTGTGTTGCTTAGTAGATGAGGGAGAGATGCTGTCGCCTATAGGATCAGGGTCAAAGCCTGCCGTACGCCCAGAACATCCCCCACTCACACTAAACAACGCCTCAGTCCTTGTGTTGTCTTGTTGAACCATAGATAGACCATTGAAGTAAACCCTTGTATTTTTCCAATTTTCCGGATCAAATTTTCTCCTCTGACTCCTTCTTAAGATAGGTTCTGGTGCTTGGGTTTCTTCACCCTCCTCATGCATCAGACCTTCCTCAGGGTCTATGGTTAAGTCTTCTCCTTCTGGTTGGTTGTTAGTACCATTTGATTCTCCGAGTGCTGAATCACTTTCCTCGGAGCTTTGAGACTCGTTTCTGCCTTCTTCTACTTCATCTTCCCTCCTATTAGAAGAAGTTTCCAAGTCATCTGTGCCTCCTCTTTGTTCATCTTCACTCACTAAAATGCTCCTTAGTACTTGTGCCCTATCCAGACTTGAGCTAACAATATCCTCAAGGTCTTTCCAACTCTCACTTTGAAAATATCCATTCTCCTCTTCAAATTGGACTTCTCTTGACACATGAATCCTG
This sequence comes from Cardamine chenopodiifolia, assembly GCA_963922655.1. Taxonomy (NCBI): domain Eukaryota; kingdom Viridiplantae; phylum Streptophyta; class Magnoliopsida; order Brassicales; family Brassicaceae; genus Cardamine; species Cardamine chenopodiifolia. The sequence goes on along the minus strand of OZ000476.1, from coordinate 7,114,216 downwards.
TTAGTTTCTGGATTATAACACTTATACCCCTTTTGGGTACTTGAGTATCCCACAAAGACACATCTCATACATTTAGGCTCCAGCTTGCATCTTTGTGACTCAGGGATAAACACATAACACTTACTTCCAAATACTCGAAGATGGTTGATGTTAGGCTGTACTCCATTAAGCACCTCATATGGGGACTTGTTGTCTAGGTTTGGTGTTGGTAACCGGTTTATGACATAACAAGCTGTCATTATGGCATCTCCCCAAAAGGTTTTTGGAACTTTCCGATCAAACAGCATGCTTCTAGCTACCTCCAACAAATGCCTATTCTTCCTTTCCGATACTCCGTTTTGCTGAGGAGTATAAGCACATGAGGTTTGGTGCACTATTCCATTTTCTTCCACAAAATTCTTGAACTGATTACTCAGGTATTCTCCCCCATTATCACTTCTTAGAATTTTGATCTTGGTTTCAAATTGTATTTCGACATACTTGTAGAATTTGACAAAGGATTCAAATACTTGGCTTTTGGAGCTCAGGAGTGTCACCCACGTATACTTGGACTTTTCATCAATAAAAGAGACAAAATACTTATATTGATCTTTGGAGATACATGGAGCTGTCCATACATCAGAGTGAATCAGCTCAAAGCACTTAGCATACTTAGTTGTGGAATCCGGAAAACTACTCCTACATTGCTTGCCTAACACACAAGCTTCACATCCTTTATTGTCTTCGGTGATATTGGGCAAGATCATGCTGAGCACCTTGTTGCTTGGGTGACCTAGCCGTGAGTGCCATAAAGATCTTGAACCAACTTCACTCAGACCACAAGACTTCACTACATCTTGCTCCTCTTTATTCAAAACATACAGCCCACCTTTAACTCCTCCTTCTCCAATCACTTCCTTAGTATTATTGTCCTGAAACTGAACTTCATTAGATCCAAAAATAACTTTACAATTCAGGTCTTGAGTAGCCTTGTGAACCGACAACAGATTGGTGGTGAATTCGGGAACAAACAAAGCCTTAGTGTTTTTTCTAAACAATTCCAAATCACCAATTCCTTCTATGGGGACTTCTTTACCATTAGCTATCCTAACAGTTCCACCATGAGGTTTTATATTTGCTAATAAACCTCCATCTCTAATCATGTGGTGACTTGCACCTGAGTCTACAATAACCTTTTTACCCAGTTTAGAAGCTATGTAGCTCTTACCAGAATCAGCTAGTTTGGAGATGCTTTTGATGAGGGCTTCTAGGTCCGATTTCCTCACTAAGCCATCATCTCCTACACTTGCACTTCCAGCAAAAATCCTTGTTCCCTGCCCAACTCCTTGGTTACTTCCTCTCAGCCTTGCTGGCTTCAAATGTGGGTGAAGGGTCCAGCACTTTTCTTTTGTGTGCCCTCTCATCTTGCAATGTTCACAGTCCAAGTTCCTCCTTTCACCATAGCTTTGGTTTCTTTGCGCCACATGCGCTATCTCACTTGTTGGCTTGAATAAGCATCTAGCTCCCTCTTCTTTTTGAATCTGTTGACATACTTCATTTAGAGTTGGAAGTTTGTCAAACCTCAAAATATGCTGAATGAGGCTCTTGTATGAATCATTGAGCGTGAGTAATAATCCAAATACTTGGTCTTGCTCTCTCCTCTCATTCAGCTCTTTGGGATCATTTGTTGCCGGCCTAAGCATCTCCAGCTCTGCCCACAGCCCTCTAAACGTTCCAAACAGATCCTTGAATGCCTTCCCCTCTTGCTGAAGATCATTCAGGGCTTTCTTGACTTCAAAAATCCTTGAGATATTTGACATATCTCCATACACTCCTTTAAGTGTTTCCCACAGCTCCTTGGCTGTCTCACAATAGGAGTAACCAGCCAATATTGATGGCTCAAGAGAGCTCTGAAGTGCTGCAAGGACTTGTTGGTCCTCTTGCTCCCATTTTCTCTCCTTTGTACCGCCATCACCAGCTTCACTTCCTTCAACAGCTCCTTCCAAGATTTCCACATATCCCCACAGCCCTCTACTTCTCAAGGCTGTCTTCGTGGTCCTTGACCACAAGAGGTAGTTGTTTCCCTTGAAGACAACTGGTAGTATCATCTGCTTTTGCATCTCCATAGTTTTTACCAAAGAAATGTCTGGTAAATAAAACTGAAAGACAGAAGAGATTTTATGAACGAAAACAGTGAATTTCAAAGGGATTAGAAGGAATTAGATGATAAAAAACGAGTTTAAGAACTTGTTTTAGATCTTAAATGCTCTGATACCATGTAGAATTTAGAGAGTATAATCAATAATTAAGAGAAATTAGAGAAGGATCAGATAAGTGAGAGAGAAAAGAAGAAGAGTTGTTTGATTTTAATCTCTTGATTTTATTTCTTCTAAATGTTTTTCATGATATAGGCGAGCTGAATGAAAGAGAAATACAACCAATACAATGAAATATCCACAAGGTAAATTACTAAGCTCCACTTAGCCCAAAATGGCAAAACAGACTTTGGGGAGACTTCCAAGTTTGCTCCTTTAGGCTGAGCATTAGGGGCTGGCAATTATTCACTGGTTCTTAGCATGGTTTCTCTCCAGCCTTTGACTTTCTGACCTGGTCTTGTTTCAACCGAGATTCCTTGCCTCCAATTCCTTTCCAACGGCTAGTTATCTCTTCTCCTTTGCGTTTGCTCACCCTTGTGTCTAGCCTTCCCACACACGCTATCTTCTCGTTCTCTTCAACAATTTCCCCTTAGCCTAGCTGGCTTTAAATGTGGGTGCAAGGTCCAGCATTTTTCCTTAGTATGTCCTTTCATCTTGCAATGCTCACATTCCAGACTCCTTCTTTCTCCATAGAGTTGGCTCCTATGTGCAGCATGTGCCATTTCGCTTGATGCTTTGAACAAGCCCCTAGACCCTTCCTCCTTTTGGATCTGTTAACAGACTTCATTCAGCGTTGGAAGCTTGTCAAAGCGAAGGATGTGTTGAATGAGGCTCTTGTATGACTCATTTAACGTGAGTAGTAGCCCAAACACCTGGTCCTGTTCCCTCCTCTCATTCAATTCCTTGGGGTCATTTGTTGCTGGCCTGAGCATCTCAAGCTCAGCCCATAAGCCTCTAAATACCCCAAATAGATCCTTGAATGCCTTTCCATCTTGCTGAAGGTCATTCAACGCTTTCTTCACCTCAAAAATCCTAGAAATGTTTGAGATGTCTCCATACACTCCTTTGAGTGTGTCCCACAGCTCCTTGGCTGTCTCACAGTAGGAGTAAGCAGCGAGTATTGATGGCTCTAGAGAGCTCTGGAGCACTGCAAGAACTTGTTGGTCTTCTTGCTCCCACTTCTGCCCCTTCACAACGCCATCACCCGCTGCTCCTTCTCCAGCTACCTCCTCTGGAGTTTCCACATAACTCCATAGACCTCTGCTTCTTAGAGCAGTTCTTGTAGTCCTTGACCACAGCAAGTAGTTGCTCCCTTTGAAGACAACTGGCAGTACCACTTGTTTCTGCATCTCCATAGGCTTTTTCCAACAATCAGCTTGAGAATATGAAGAGAAATAAGGGAAAAAAAAATCTGAGAGAGAGATTTTTAGATGAGAAAGAAACAGTTTAGAAGATTTTCAAGGATCTCTAAACATGCTCTGATACCATGTTGATTTTAAGGAGAATAAACAAGAATCAGAGATTATCAAGAGCTGATGAGATTGAAGAAGGTTGAAAGAGATTTCTGGAAAATTATTTCTTGTTATTATCACTCTAGAGCTCGGTTTTCATATGTATACATGTAAGAGAAAGGATTAAAAAAAAAAACAAGACACATAAATTTACAATGGATAAAAGGCTAACACCCTTGACTTCCTAAAATGGTTAAACATGCTAGAATCAAGGCCTGAGCGTCTTTCTTCTTTGGGGAAGGAGTATGGAGCTCGCCTTTACCCAATGGCTCCTCATTTGCTTCTTCTTGGGTTTTCAACCCTCTGATCTGCTTAGGATTCAACCGAGAATCCTTCCTTCTAGTTACATCCCAATGTCTAGTTTTGCCACTCATTAAATCATCAACTCCACTCTTCTCCTTACTTGTTGCACACAGCACTTCTCCCTTAGTCTTAGAGCATTCGCCAAGTTCCCAGATACTTGTTATGCACTCCAGCTCCTTCCCTTTGTTATTATGTGAACTCGCATTGCTACTTCCCATGTATGCCTTCTCATCCATATTCTCAACAAGGGATGTTCTGGGCGTACGGCAGACTTTGATTCTGAACCTATAGGCGACAGCATCCCTCCCTTACCAAGTAGATCATGTACTTCAAAGAGAAGAAAATTAACCGTAAGTGACATAAAATATCCTATTGAAGCATATAGTTCAGTGTCCTATTTAGGTGCTGAGCAGCAAGCTTACCTCACCAAGATTGATGAACATCAAGTCCCAGCATCATATGAGGAAGCATGTAGAGACGAGAGATGGGTTAAAGCCATGGAAGAAGAGATCAGCTCTATGGTGAGAAACAATACATGGAATTTGACTGAGCTGCCAAGAGGGAAGAAGCTAGTGGGATGTAGATGGGTTTATACTATCAAGTATAAAAGCAATGGTGAAGTCGAGAGATACAAAGCGAGACTAGTGGCAAAGGGATACACACAAGTCTATGGAGAAGATTATACAGAAACTTTTGCTCCGGTGGCAAAATTGCATTCGGTAAGGGTTCTCCTATCCATTGCGGTTAACTTGTCATGGGAGTTATGGCAAATGGATGTAAAAAATGCCTTTTTACAAGGAGACCTAGAAGAGGAAGTCTTTATGGCTCTTCCACAAGGATATGGTACAGGTACAAATCAGGTCTGTGAATTGAAGAAAGCTATTTATGGGTTGAAACAATCCCCGAGGGCCTGGTACCAAAGACTGAGCAGATGCTTGCTGGAGAAGGAATTTGTGAAGTCGGAAGCTGATCATACTCTATTCACCAAGAGGAGTAAAGAGGGGCTAGTGGCTGTTCTTATCTATGTAGATGATATCATCATCACCGGAAGTGATGTTGAAGGAGTTAAAAGGAACAAGGTAATTCTGAGCTCCACGTTTGATATAAAAGATTTGGGAGAGCTGAGGTATTTCTTGGGCATTGAGATGATCAGAGAGCCAAATGGGATGTTTATATCACAAAGGAAGTATGTGATTGACTTACTAAAGGAAACCGGCAAGTTAGGGTTGTTGAGAATATGGATGAGAAGGCATACATGGGAAGTAGCAATGCGAGTTCACATAATAACAAAGGGAAGGAGCTGGAGTGCATAACAAGTATATGGGAACTTGGCGAATGCTCTAAGACTAAGGGAGAAGTGCTGTGTGCAACAAGTAAGGAGAAGAGTGGAGTTGATGATTTAATGAGTGGCAAAACTAGACATTGGGATGTAACTAGAATGAAGGATTCTCGGTTGAATCCTAAGCAGATCAGAGGGTTGAAAACCCAAGAAGAAGCAAATGAGGAGCCATTGGGTAAAGGCGAGCTCCATACTCCTTCCCCAAAGAAGAAAGACACTCAGGCCTTGATTCTAGCATGTTTAACCATTTTAGGAAGTCAAGGGTGTTAGCCTTTTATCCATTGTAAATTTATGTGTCTTGTTTTTTTTTAATCCTTTCTCTTACATGTATACATATGAAAACCGAGCTCTAGAGTGATAATAACAAGAAATAATTTTCCAGAAATCTCTTTCAACCTTCTTCAATCTCATCAGCTCTTGATAATCTCTGATTCTTGTTTATTCTCCTTAAAATCAACATGGTATCAGAGCATGTTTAGAGATCCTTGAAAATCTTCTAAACTGTTTCTTTCTCATCTAAAAATCTCTCTCTCAGATTTTTTTTTTCCCTTATTTCTCTTCATATTCTCAAGCTGATTGTTGGAAAAAGCCTATGGAGATGCAGAAACAAGTGGTACTGCCAGTTGTCTTCAAAGGGAGCAACTACTTGCTGTGGTCAAGGACTACAAGAACTGCTCTAAGAAGCAGAGGTCTATGGAGTTATGTGGAAACTCCAGAGGAGGTAGCTGGAGAAGGACCAGCGGGTGATGGCGTTGTGAAGGGGCAGAAGTGGGAGCAAGAAGACCAACAAGTTCTTGCAGTGCTCCAGAGCTCTCTAGAGCCATCAATACTCGCTGCTTACTCCTACTGTGAGACAGCCAAGGAGCTGTGGGACACACTCAAAGGAGTGTATGGAGACATCTCAAACATTTCTAGGATTTTTGAGGTGAAGAAAGCGTTGAATGACCTTCAGCAAGATGGAAAGGCATTCAAGGATCTATTTGGGGTATTTAGAGGCTTATGGGCTGAGCTTGAGATGCTCAGGCCAGCAACAAATGACCCCAAGGAATTGAATGAGAGGAGGGAACAGGACCAGGTGTTTGGGCTACTACTCACATTAAATGAGTCATACAAGAGCCTCATTCAACACATCCTTCGCTTTGACAAGCTTCCAACGCTGAATGAAGTCTGTCAACAGATCCAAAAGGAGGAAGGGTCTAGGGGCTTGTTCAAAGCATCAAGCGAAATGGCACATGCTGCACATAGGAGCCAACTCTATGGAGAAAGAAGGAGTCTGGAATGTGAGCATTGCAAGATGAAAGGACATACTAAGGAAAAATGCTGGACCTTGCACCCACATTTAAAGCCAGCTAGGCTAAGGGGAAATAGCCAAGGAAGTAGTCAAGGACCAAGGAACTTTGCTGGAGTAGCAAACGTGGAAAATGACAACTTGGTGAGGAAAAGCGACCTGGAAGCTCTCATCAAGAGTATTGCTAAGCTAGCTAAGTCTGGTAAGGTTTTCTTTACCTCTAAAGCTAGGGAGAAGGTGATAATAGATTCTGGAGCAAGTCATAACATGATTTGTAATGCCAAGCTGTTAACAAATATTAAGCCTTGTGAAGGAAATGTTAAAGTTGCAAATGGAAAAGAGGTTCAAATAGAAGGAATTGGAGACCTAAAAGTGTTTAGGAAAAATACTAAGGCCTTGTACATTCCAGAATTCACATCTAATTTACTCTCGGTTCATAAAGCAACTAAGGATCTAGATTGCAAAGTTATTTTTGGATCTAATGATGTTGAGTTTCAGGATAATGAGACTAAGGAAGTAATCGGAGTAGGGAATGTGGAAGGTGGTTTGTATTTGCTAAATAAAGAAGATGGAGTGATGGAGTCGTTTGCGGTTAGGCTGGTTGGTTCAAGCCCTTTATGGCACTCACGCCTTGGTCATCCAAGTCACAAGGTGCTCAGCATGGTCCTGCCCAACCTCACCTTACCTAATAAGGAGTGTGAAGCGTGTGTCTTAGGGAAACATTGTAGGAAAGTGTTTCCGGAATCTACTACTGTGTATGAGAAGTGTTTTGAGTTGATACATTCTGATGTGTGGTCAGCCCCCTGTACTTCAAAAGATCAATATAAGTATTTCGTGTCTTTCATTGATCAAAGGTCAAAGTACACTTGGGTAACTCTAATGAGCTCTAAGGATCAAGTATTTGAATCATTTCAAAAATTCTACAATTATGCACTGAATCAGTTTGGTACAAAGATCAAGATCCTTAGGAGTGATAATGGTGGAGAGTATATGAGTAATAGATTGAAGAAGTTGCTGGATGACAATGGGATAATTCACCAGACTTCTTGTGCATACACACCTCAGCAGAATGGAGTTTCCGAGAGAAAGAATAGACATTTGCTGGAGGTGGCTAGAAGTATGATGTTTGATAGAGGCATGCCTAAGAGATTTTGGGGAGATGCTGTGATGGCGGCATGCTATGTGATTAATCGTTTACCCACAGAAAGTCTGAGCCACAAGTCTCCATTTGAAATTTTGAATGGAGTAAAGCCAAGCATTAATCACCTAAGAGTTTTCGGGTGTAAATGCTATGTCTTTACCCCTGATGCACTAAGGAGTAAACTTGAGCCAAAAAGCATCAAATGTATTTTCGTGGGATACTCAAGCACTCAGAAGGGATACAAGTGTTTCCATCCAGAAACTAATAGGATATATGTGTCAAGAGAGGTGCGTTTTGATGAGAATTGTGGGTATTTTGAAGAAAAAAAATGGGAGGATTTAAATGACATTGTGAGCTCGGGCATAGACAGAGAGCGAGTGCTAAGAAGCATCATGGCAGATGTCAATGGTTCGAATGGAGGTAATGATGAGCAAGGGATATCTCAGAATGAGCAAGGAGGTGAAGAGGAAGAAGAAGACAATGAGCAACTCTCATCGGATACAAGCTCACTACCAAGGGATTCCGAACTGGTTGAAGAATCAGAACTTGCAAGTGGTGAGGGGGAGTCTGAACATGAAGAAGTTGAGGTAACTCAAGAACCCCCTCTAAGAAGAAGCCAACGGATAAGGCATGGCCCGGAAAATTGGAAAAACACTAGGGTGTATTACAATGGATTAGCTACGGTTAATGCATACATACAAGGAGCTCGAAGATGCGAGGAGAGCACCTGAGGGCACCCGAGAGATACCGATAGACTAGAAAACTCTTGGGAGCGTCCTTTTTTTGGAAGGCATGAGTTTAGTATCTTCACTATTTCATTGAGGTGAAGACACCTTTAAGCCGTCAAGGTATTGTACTCTTTTTCTCCACCTCGGGATTTTTCCACATGGTTTACCGAGGGGGTTTTTAATGAGGCAAGATCTCTTGATGCATCACATTCTTTACCATTGTTTATCTTTCTTGGAAATCCCTATGACGAAATAAGGTAAACAAGGGATGTGATCCTATCTACCAAGATGACATTTATCTAATTAAAGTCTTCTTCTCTTTTCCTAAAAACGGTTTAAGTATGTTTTGGTATTATAAGAGGCCCAAATTAGGTGAATGTTAGAATATTTAGACCAAGTTGTAATTCGTATAAGACCAGACCTAGAGGATATGTGAAAAAGCCTCTAAAAACTCTTGTAATGGATTAAACCGCTTTTACACAAAAACTTGAGAAAATTTTTCTCCTTTTTTCTTGAGAGATTCAAGGTCATTCTTCACTCCTCGATTCCTAGCTCAGAGTAGGGTGCGTTGTATCAAGAGATTGTCACTCCTCTTGTGGTTCACGCTTCAACCCACCATCTATCAATCCCATAGTTAATCCTAGGTCGAGTATCTCCATGGGTTTAAACCACCTCTTCCGCTTAGTTCCATCCTTTTTACCGAGTAGTTAGATCGAGCATTTCTCTTCTTCTCAAGCCTATTCATACAGTCTATTCCCTAAGACGAGCTTGATATCTTAGCAACCGGTGCCACATCATGTTTTGAATGGGGTTTTCCATTCACAACCCTCCTTCATACTTACATGATGGTACCTGCTCTTTAGATCAAACTTGGAGAAGAGTGTTGATGAGGCCCCGACACTAGCTCCAGCATCACTCCTAGAAGAACACGTGGACGAACCCGAGGTCTAAATTGAGGAAGAGAAGAACTACGAAGCTCCTACCATAGGACTGAGGATTATGAAGAGGAACATCACAAGCGTCTACAAGACAAGATTCAATGCATACATACAAGGAGCTCGAAGATGCGAGGAGAGCACCTGAGGGCACCCGAGAGATACCGATAGACCTTAGCGCGATAACAATGAGACTAGAAAACTCTTGGGAGCGTCCTTTTTTTGGAAGGCATGAGTTTAGTATCTTCACTATTTCATTGAGGTGAAGACACCCTTAAGCCGTCAAGGTATTGTACTCTTTTTCTCAACCTCGGGATTTTTCCATATGGTTTACCGAGGGAGTTTTTAATGAGGCAAGATCTCTTGATGCATCACATTCTTTACCATTGTTTATCTTTCTTGGAAATCCCTATGACGAAATAAGGTAAACAAGGGATGTGATCCTATCTACCAAGATGACATTTATCTAATTAAAGTTTTCTTCTCTTTTCCTAAAAACGGTTTAACTATGTTTTGGTGTTAAAAGAGGTCCAAATTAGGTGAATGTTAGAATATTTGGACCAAGTTGTAATTAGTATAAGATCAGACCTAGAGGATATGTGAAAAAGCCTCTAAAAACTCGTGTAATGGATTAAACCGCTTTTACACAAAAACTTGAGAAACTTTTTCTCCTTTTTTCTTGAGAGATTCAAGGTTATTCTTCACTCCTCGATTCCTAGCTCAGAGTGGGGTGCGTTGTATCAAGAGATTGTCACTCCTCTTGTGGTTCACGCTTCAACCCACCTTCTATCAATCCCATAGTTAATCCTAGGTCGAGTATCTCCCCGGGTTTAAACCACCTCTTCCGCTTAGTTCCATCCTTTTTACCGAGTAGTTAGATCGAGCATTTCTCTTCTTCTCAGTCCTAATCATACAGTCTATTCCCTAAGACGAGCTTGATATCTGAGCAACCGGTGCCACATCATGTTTTGAATGGGGTTTTCCATTCACAACCCTCCTTCATACTTACATGATGGTACCTGCTCTTTAGATCAAACTTGGAGAAGAGTGCTGATGAGGCCCCGACACTAGCTCCAGCATCACTCTGAGAAGAACACGTGGACGAACCCGAGGTCTAAATTGAGGAAGAGAAGAACTACGAAGCTCCTACCATAGCACTGAGGATTATGAAGAGGAACATCACAAGCGTCAACAAGACAAGATTCAATGCATACATACAAGGAGCTCGAAGATGCGAGGAGAGCACCTGAGGGCACCCGAGAGATACCGATAGACCTTAGCGCGATAACAATGAGACTAGAAAACTCTTGGGAGCGTCCTTTTTTTGGAAGGCATGAGTTTAGTATCTTCACTATTTCATTGAGGTGAAGACACCCTTAAGCCGTCAAGGTATTGTACTCTTTTTCTCCACCTCGGGATTTTTCCATATGGTTTACCGAGGGAGTTTTTAATGAGGCAAGATCTCTTGATGCATCACATTCTTTACCATTGTTTATCTTTCTTGGAAATCCCTATGACGAAATAAGGTAAACAAGGGATGTGATCCTATCTACCAAGATGACATTTATCTAATTAAAGTCTTCTTCTCTTTTCCTAAAAACGGTTTAAGTATGTTTTGGTATTATAAGAGGCCCAAATTAGGTGAATGTTAGAATATTTAGACCAAGTTGTAATTCGTATAAGACCAGACCTAGAGGATATGTGAAAAAGCCTCTAAAAACTCTTGTAATGGATTAAACCGCTTTTACACAAAAACTTGAGAAAATTTTTCTCCTTTTTTCTTGAGAGATTCAAGGTCATTCTTCACTCCTCGATTCCTAGCTCAGAGTGGGGTGCGTTGTATCAAGAGATTGTCACTCCTCTTGTGGTTCACGCTTCAACCCACCTTCTATCAATCCCATAGTTAATCCTAGGTCGAGTATCTCCTCGGGTTTAAACCACCTCTTCCGCTTAGTTCCATCCTTTTTACCGAGTAATTAGATCGAGCATTTCTCTTCTTCTCAGTCCTATTCATACAGTCTATTCCCTAAGACGAGCTTGATATCTGAGCAACCGGTGCCACATCATGTTTTGAATGGGGTTTTCCATTCACAACCCTCCTTCATACTTACATGATGGTACCTGCTCTTTAGATCAAACTTGGAGAAGAGTGTTGATGAGGCCCCGACACTAGCTCCAGCATCACTCTGAGAAGAACACGTGGACGAACCCGAGGTCTAAATTGAGGAAGAGAAGAACTACGAAGCTCCTACCATAGCACTGAGGATTATGAAGAGGAACATCACAAGCGTCAACAAGACAAGATTCAATGCATACATACAAGGAGCTCGAAGATGCGAGGAGAGCACCTGAGGGCACCCGAGAGATACCGATAGACCTTAGCGCGATAACAATGAGACTAGAAAACTCTTGGGAGCGTCCTTTTTTTGGAAGGCATGAGTTTAGTATCTTCACTATTTCATTGAGGTGAAGACACCCTTAAGCCGTCAAGGTATTGTACTCTTTTTCTCAACCTCGGGATTTTTCCATATGGTTTACCGAGGGGGTTTTTAATGACGCAAGATCTCTTGATGCATCACATTCTTTACCATTGTTTATCTTTCTTGGAAATCCCTATGACGAAATAAGGTAAACAAGGGATGTGATCCTATCTACCAAGATGACATTTATCTAATTAAAGTCTTCTTCTCTTTTTTTCTAAAAACGGTTTAAGTATGTTTTGGTATTATAAGAGGCCCAAATTAGGTGAATGTTAGAATATTTAGACCAAGTTGTAATTCGTATAAGACCAGACCTAGAGGATATGTGAAAAAGCCTCTAAAAACTCTTGTACTGGATTAAACCGCTTTTACACAAAAACTTGAGAAAATTTTTCTCCTTTTTTCTTGAGAGATTCAAGGTCATTCTTAACTCCTCGATTCCTAGCTCAGAGTAGGGTGCGTTGTATCAAGAGATTGTCACTCCTCTTGTGGTTCACGCTTCAACCCACCTTCTATCAATCCCATAGTTAATCCTAGGTCGAGTATCTCCACGGGTTTAAACCACCTCTTCCGCTTAGTTCCATCCTTTTTACCGAGTAGTTAGATCGAGCATTTCTCTTCTTCTCAAGCCTATTCATACAGTCTATTCCCTAAGACGAGCTTGATATCTGAGCAACCGGTGCCACATCATGTTTTGAATGGGGTTTTCCATTCACAACCCTCCTTCATACTTACATGATGGTACCTGCTCTTTAGATCAAACTTGGAGAAGAGTGTTGATGAGGCCCCGACACTAGCTCCAGCATCACTCTGAGAAGAACACGTGGACGAACCCGAGGTCTAAATTGAGGAAGAGAAGAACTACGAAGCTCCTACCATAGGACTGAGGATTATGAAGAGGAACATCACAAGCGTCTACAAGACAAGATTCAATGCATACATACAAGGAGCTCGAAGATGCGAGGAGAGCACCTGAGGGCACCCGAGAGATACCGATAGACCTTAGCGCGATAACAATGAGACTAGAAAACTCTTGGGAGCGTCCTTTTTTTGGAAGGCATGAGTTTAGTATCTTCACTATTTCATTGAGGTGAAGACACCTTTAAGCCGTCAAGGTATTGTACTCTTTTTCTCCACCTCGGGATTTTTCCACATGGTTTACCGAGGGGGTTTTTAATTGTTGAATTTGCGGAATAGAAAATTAGAGAGTTTGAGAGTGCTTGAAAGAGAAACAATAGAATGAGAGATAAAGAGAAGTTTCCATTAGAATTGAGTAAGTGTTACAAAGGGTGTACAACATGTATATATAGAGGAGAGCCACGAAATTAGGAGGTGAAGAAGGGTTTCACAACATTCAATTTCCCTCCAATCTCTTATTTGAAATTCAAACACATCTCCTTCCTTTTCACACTTCCCGAGACACCCACTTGTGCACCCAAAGTCTTCACCCTTCTAGAAGACTTCTTAATGGGCTTGCATATGTTGGATAAGGCCTCTTCTCTTCTTTGGGTCTTAAGCTAATGTTTTCTCTCATTATTCAACACTCCCCCTCAAGCTTAACCGTAGAGAAATCAAAGGTTAAGCTTGGAACCATGATGACCCACCTCATTAAAAACCTTAGTATGGAAAACCTCATGGGACAAAACCATACTAAGGGAAAAAGAGTGTGGACTCCATGGCTAAGGAAATCACGGCCGAGACATATCTATGAGTCCAAGCTTTGAATGGATGAACTCACACACTTTTAAACTTGCTGCCTTGGTAAAAATGTCTGCCAATTGTTCTGAACTCCTTGTAAAGCATGGAAGAATGACCCTTTTCTCCACCATCTCTCGCACCTTGTGACAATCCACTTCAATATGCTTTGTCCTCTCATGGAACACTGAGTTGGACGCAATGTGAATAGCAGCTTGGTTGTCACAATGCATTGTGATTGGATCTGCCGATTCAATGCCCAAATCCTTGAGAAGAGCTTTCAGCCATGTTAGCTCATTTGTGAGCTTCCTCATTGCTCTATACTCAGCTTCAGCACTTGAACATGACACAACCTTTTGTTTCTTGCTCTTCCAAGTGACCAGGTTACCTCCAATGAATGTGCAATACCCAGTGGTGGATCTTCTATCCGTTTTGTCTCCAGCCCAGTCAGCATCACAATAACCCACAATTTCTGTGCTTTTGTTGCAACCCATCCAAATGCCTTGACCTGGAGCTCCTTTGAGATATTTGAGGATCCGATCCACCATGTTCCAATGATGCACTTTTGGAGCTTGCATATGTTGGCTCACCTGGTTCACAGCAAAACACAAATCAGGACGAGTTATGGTAAGATAAATCAACTTACCAACCATTCTCCGATATTGCTTGACATCTTCAAAAGGTTTATCTTCAAGCTCCCCCTCTCGTATGACTTTGTATCCTTCTTCTAAGGGAGTCTTTGCTGGTTTGGCTCCTAGCTTTCCTGCCCCAGCCAATAGATCAAGAGTGTACTTCCTTTGGGATAAGAAGAGTCCTTCATTGGACCTATAGACTTCAATCCCTAGAAAATATTTCAACTCTCCAAGATCTTTAATATCAAATACAGATTTTAAATATGCTTTTGTATCTTTAATACCTACCTTGTCATTCCCAGAGATGATAATATCATCCACATAAATGAGAATGACTACAATACCTTCTTGGCTTTGCAAGGTGAAAAGTGTATGATCTGCCTCAGACTTCTTGAAGCCTTTACTCTTGAGTGTTGTACTCAACTTGTGGTACCATGCTCGAGGAGATTGCTTCAGTCCATAGATTGCTTTCTTGAGTCTCAACACCTTTCCTGGTGCAATTGAGTCCTCCAAGCCTGGTGGTGGAGTCATGTAGACTTCATCCTCTAGTTCCCCTTGCAAGAATGCATTCTTGACGTCCATCTGCCAAAGATCCCATTTCAAGTTAGTAGCTAAGGATAAAATAACTCTTACCGTATGAAGTTTTGCCACAGGTGCAAATGTGTCAAGGTAGTCCTCTCCATAGGTTTGAGTGAATCCTCTAGCCACCAGCCTAGCCTTGTAACGCTCTATTTCTCCATCACTTGTATACTTGATAGTGAAGATCCATCTAGAGCTTACGGCCTTCTTCCCTTTTGGTAGTTCAGCTTCATCCCAAGTGTGGTTGATTTCCATAGCTTTCTTTTCTTCACCAATAGCATCTCTCCATACTTTAAGCTCCTTGGCTTCTTCATAGGTTGTTGGAATCTCAGCTTCATCTAACTTGCCCATGTAGGCTTGATGTTCCAATGGGAAATGAGCTAGAGTGCAAACAGCTTGAATGGGATGAGCAACTGCCTTGTTGTTGTAGTACACTCGGGTTTGCTTCCAATGTTCTGGTCCAAACCTTTGTCTTGTACTTCTCCTTAAACCCCCTTCTTGATATTGAACTTGAGGTTCTGGCCCTTCAAAGTCAGAATCTGAGGTTTGAGCTTCTTCTTGACTTTCCGGACTCTCTTCACTTTGATCATGAACCGCTTCATTGCGAACTTCTGATTCATTTTGATCATAAATTGTTGAGTCTTGTTGAGCCACTACTGGATCCTCTTGTTTATTGCCTCCCTCAGGATCAAAGGGTATAGTTTCTTCATTTGATTGAGATGTGCTTGTACTAGCTTCTGGCTGATGTAATCCAAGGTTCTCCAAGATTTTTCTCAAATTGCTAGCTCGGTCTGATGATGAGGATGATAGATTCTCCAATTCTTTCCAGTTCTTCTCATCATAGAACCCTTTCGTTTCAACAAACTTCACGTCCCTTGAGACTAGAATCTTTCTTGTTTCCGGAACAAAGCATTTGTAACCTTTTTGTGTTGTGGAGTATCCAATGAACATGTTCTTCACACTTTTAGCTTCCAACTTGTTTCTTTGTTCTCCTGGGATTAATACAAAACAAACACACCCAAACACACGTAAGTTTTAATGGCGGGTTTAGAGTTGTTTAATACCTCAAATGGAGAGTGATCATCCAAAATTTTTGTTGGCATTCGGTTGATCAAATAGCATGCTGAAACCACAGCATCTCCCCAAAATCTCTTGGGAACACTTGTGTGGAACATCATAGACCGGGCCACTTCCATTAAGTGCCTATTCTTTCTTTCAGCAACTCCATTTTGCTGAGGAGTGTATGGGCAGCTGGTTTGATGGACTATCCCATGGTTTGCTAAGTGTTGTTTGAAGGCATGGCTTGTGTACTCTCCACCATTATCTGATCTAAAAATTTTAATCTTGGCATTATAATGGTTAGTCACATATGCTTGAAAATTTCTAAATGCTTCTAGAACTCTATCTTTGGATGGAAGAAGTGTTAGCCATGTATATTTTGATTTTTCATCTATAAATGTGACAAAGTATTTATGATGTTCTCTAGATTCACATGGTGAGGTCCAAACATCAGAATGAATTAAATCAAAACACTTTTCATAGATAGTTGGAGACTTGGAAAACACAGATTTGCAATGTTTACCAAGTATACAAGCTTCACATTCATCATTTTTGAAAGAAATCCTAGGCAACAATAGTTCTAATGCTCTAGAGTGCGGATGACCTAGCCTTGCATGCCAAATTGAACTACTAACATTAGAAACATTCAGACTAAAACTACAAAATAAATTGGGGTCCGGCTTGTTATTTTCAAGAACATACAGCTCCTCCTTTGCTACTCCTTTTCCGAGTAGATTCATGGTCTCAATATCCTGAAAGTGTACATCATTAGGACCAAATATAGCATAACAATTCAAATCAGATGTAACTTTCTTTACGGATAACAAATTTGAAGTAAACTTAGGCATGTAGAAAGCGTTTGAATCTTTTCCAAATAACCTAAGATTTCCTACTCCATCAATTGGAATACTATCTCCATTTGCTATAATGACATTACCTACAGCCGGTTTTATGTTATTCATTAGATGTGCATCACTTATCATATGATGTGATGCACCAGAATCTACAATCAAAGGCTTTGAAATGTTTTGAACATGAAGAGAGTTTCCAGAAACCATACCAGACCTACCAGCCTCTTTCAAGGCTTTGATGAGAGCTTCCAAATCTGATTTCCTCACAAATTCAGATTCTTGTTGATATGGCACCAAAGCTCTCATTTCTCCTTCTTCAGCCCTCTTGGATGTCCCAGCCTGATTCCTAGCCACTTCTTGGGAGACATTAGCTCTTGGTTCCTTCCACCAGCTTGGTTTTAGATGAGGATGGAGCTTCCAGCATTTTTCCTTTGTGTGCCCCTCTTTCTTGCAATGCTCACAAATTGCATTTGATCCCACTTTCTTGTTCTGGTTTGATCCCAACGGTTTGTAAAATCCTTTGTTGGCGTCTCCCAGCTCTACTTTGTTAGCCATAACCAGCTCGCCCTTTCCCCCAAATAGACCATGAGATCCTTGCTCCTTTTGTATCTTGGAGCACACTTCATCTAGGTTGGGGAGATTGTCTGCCCTAAGGAGGTGCTTAATGAGATCCTTGTAAGTTGGATTTAAGGTCAATAACAGACCAAAGACCTTGTCTTGTTCGCGCCTCTCATTTAACACCAAAGGATCAATCGTGCTTGGCCTTAACATTTCTAGTTCAGCCCACAATGATCTGAATTTGCCAAAGTGCTTTGTAAACTCCAAATCTTCTTGGCTTAGATCATTGATAGCCTTCTTGACTTCATAGATTCTGCTCAAGTTTGAAGTATTCCCATACACGGTTTGAAGAGTATCCCACAATTCCTTTGCATTTTCACAGTAGGAGTAGGCTTCAAGGATGGATGCTTCAAGAGAGTTCTGGATTATTCCGAGCACCATTTGGTCCTCTTGGAACCACTTATCTTCATAATTACCGATGGCTTCTTCTCCATCTTTTGGATCTTGGCCTTTCAAGACATGGCTCCAAAGCCCACGACCACATAGGGCTGTTCTTATCATTCTTGACCACAGCAAATAGTTGACACCCTTCAAGATGACTGGAATAACAATTGGTTTAGAATTTTCCATGGTGTTTCAAGATTTATTCACCGGATAATTCTATTAACCAGAGGATTAAGAGATTTTCTCAAGAAAATATTAGAGAAGCTTCAAGAAATACACTTTTCCAGCCTTTTCACAACTCAAGAGTCAATGACTTTGAGGACTAAGTCTCAGAGTGAAAAAGGATTGACAAAGAGTATTCCCAGAATTTTAGAGTGAAAAAGAAAATTTTAGAGAACCTTCAAGAAATACACTTTTTCAGCCTTATCACAACTCAAGAGTCAATGACTTTGAGGACTAAGTCTCAGAGTGAAAAAGGATTGACAAAGAGTATTCCTAGAATTTTAAAGGAAGAGATTTGAAAATGGGATAACAAGAGCTTGATTTAGTTAAGAACCTTGCTCTGATACCATGTTGAATTTGCGGAATAGAAAATTAGAGAGTTTGAGAGTGCTTGAAAGAGAAACAATAGAATGAGAGATAAAGAGAAGTTTCCATTAGAATTGAGTAAGTGTTACAAAGGGTGTACAACATGTATATATAGAGGAGAGCCACGAAATTAGGAGGTGAAGAAGGGTTTCACAACATTCAATTTCCCTCCAATCTCTTATTTGAAATTCAAACACATCTCCTTCCTTTTCACACTTCCCGAGACACCCACTTGTGCACCCAAAGTCTTCACCCTTCTAGAAGACTTCTTAATGGGCTTGCATATGTTGGATAAGGCCTCTTCTCTTCTTTGGGTCTTAAGCTAATGTTTTCTCTCATTATTCAACATTAATGAGGCAAGATCTCTTGATGCATCACATTCTTTACCATTGTTTATCTTTCTTGGAAATCCCTATGACGAAATAAGGTAAACAAGGGATGTGATCCTATCTACCAAGATGACATTTATCTAATTAAAGTCTTCTTCTCTTTTCCTAAAAACGGTTTAAGTATGTTTTGGTATTATAAGAGGCCCAAATTAGGTGAATGTTAGAATATTTAGACCAAGTTGTAATTCGTATAAGACCAGACCTAGAGGATATGTGAAAAAGCCTCTAAAAACTCTTGTAATGGATTAAACCGCTTTTACACAAAAACTTGAGAAAATTTTTCTCCTTTTTTCTTGAGAGATTCAAGGTCATTCTTCACTCCTCGATTCCTAGCTCAGAGTAGGGTGCGTTGTATCAAGAGATTGTCACTCCTCTTGTGGTTCACGCTTCAACCCACCTTCTATCAATCCCATAGTTAATCCTAGGTCGAGTATCTCCATGGGTTTAAACCACCTCTTCCGCTTAGTTCCATCCTTTTTACCGAGTAGTTAGATCGAGCATTTCTCTTCTTCTCAGTCCTATTCATACAGTCTATTCCCTAAGACGAGCTTGATATCTGAGCAACCGGTGCCACATCATGTTTTGAATGGGGTTTTCCATTCACAACCCTCCTTCATACTTACATGATGGTACCTGCTCTTTAGATCAAACTTGGAGAAGAGTGTTGATGAGGCCCCGACACTAGCTCCAGCATCACTCCTAGAAGAACACGTGGACGAACCCGAGGTCTAAATTGAGGAAGAGAAGAACTACGAAGCTCCTACCATAGGACTGAGGATTATGAAGAGGAACATCACAAGCGTCTACAAGACAAGATTCAATGCATACATACAAGGAGCTCGAAGATGCGAGGAGAGCACCTGAGGGCACCCGAGAGATACCGATAGACCTTAGCGCGATAACAATGAGACTAGAAAACTCTTGGGAGCGTCCTTTTTTTGGAAGGCATGAGTTTAGTATCTTCACTATTTCATTGAGGTGAAGACACCCTTAAGCCGTCAAGGTATTGTACTCTTTTTCTCAACCTCGGGATTTTTCCATATGGTTTACCGAGGGAGTTTTTAATGAGGCAAGATCTCTTGATGCATCACATTCTTTACCATTGTTTATCTTTCTTGGAAATCCCTATGACGAAATAAGGTAAACAAGGGATGTGATCCTATCTACCAAGATGACATTTATCTAATTAAAGTTTTCTTCTCTTTTCCTAAAAACGGTTTAACTATGTTTTGGTGTTAAAAGAGGCCCAAATTAGGTGAATGTTAGAATATTTGGACCAAGTTGTAATTAGTATAAGATCAGACCTAGAGGATATGTGAAAAAGCCTCTAAAAACTCGTGTAATGGATTAAACCGCTTTTACACAAAAACTTGAGAAACTTTTTCTCCTTTTTTCTTGAGAGATTCAAGGTTATTCTTCACTCCTCGATTCCTAGCTCAGAGTGGGGTGCGTTGTATCAAGAGATTGTCACTCCTCTTGTGGTTCACGCTTCAACCCACCTTCTATCAATCCCATAGTTAATCCTAGGTCGAGTATCTCCCCGGGTTTAAACCACCTCTTCCGCTTAGTTCCATCCTTTTTACCGAGTAGTTAGATCGAGCATTTCTCTTCTTCTCAGTCCTATTCATACAGTCTATTCCCTAAGACGAGCTTGATATCTGAGCAACCGGTGCCACATCATGTTTTGAATGGGGTTTTCCATTCACAACCCTCCTTCATACTTACATGATGGTACCTGCTCTTTAGATCAAACTTGGAGAAGAGTGTTGATGAGGCCCCGACACTAGCTCCAGCATCACTCTGAGAAGAACACGTGGACGAACCCGAGGTCTAAATTGAGGAAGAGAAGAACTACGAAGCTCCTACCATAGCACTGAGGATTATGAAGAGGAACATCACAAGCGTCTACAAGACAAGATTCAATGCATACATACAAGGAGCTCGAAGATGCGAGGAGAGCACCTGAGGGCACCCGAGAGATACCGATAGACCTTAGCGCGATAACAATGAGACTAGAAAACTCTTGGGAGCGTCCTTTTTTTGGAAGGCATGAGTTTAGTATCTTCACTATTTCATTGAGGTGAAGACACCCTTAAGCCGTCAAGGTATTGTACTCTTTTTCTCCACCTCGGGATTTTTCCATATGGTTTACCGAGGGAGTTTTTAATGAGGCAAGATCTCTTGATGCATCACATTCTTTACCATTGTTTATCTTTCTTGGAAATCCCTATGACGAAATAAGGTAAACAAGGGATGTGATCCTATCTACCAAGATGACATTTATCTAATTAAAGTCTTCTTCTCTTTTCCTAAAAACGGTTTAAGTATGTTTTGGTATTATAAGAGGCCCAAATTAGGTGAATGTTAGAATATTTAGACCAAGTTGTAATTCGTATAAGACCAGACCTAGAGGATATGTGAAAAAGCCTCTAAAAACTCTTGTAATGGATTAAACCGCTTTTACACAAAAACTTGAGAAAATTTTTCTCCTTTTTTCTTGAGAGATTCAAGGTCATTCTTCACTCCTCGATTCCTAGCTCAGAGTGGGGTGCGTTGTATCAAGAGATTGTCACTCCTCTTGTGGTTCACGCTTCAACCCACCTTCTATCAATCCCATAGTTAATCCTAGGTCGAGTATCTCCTCGGGTTTAAACCACCTCTTCCGCTTAGTTCCATCCTTTTTACCGAGTAATTAGATCGAGCATTTCTCTTCTTCTCAGTCCTATTCATACAGTCTATTCCCTAAGACGAGCTTGATATCTGAGCAACCGGTGCCACATCATGTTTTGAATGGGGTTTTCCATTCACAACCCTCCTTCATACTTACATGATGGTACCTGCTCTTTAGATCAAACTTGGAGAAGAGTGTTGATGAGGCCCCGACACTAGCTCCAGCATCACTCTGAGAAGAACACGTGGACGAACCCGAGGTCTAAATTGAGGAAGAGAAGAACTACGAAGCTCGTACCATAGCACTGAGGATTATGAAGAGGAACATCACAAGCGTCAACAAGACAAGATTCAATGCATACATACAAGGAGCTCGAAGATGCGAGGAGAGCACCTGAGGGCACCCGAGAGATACCGATAGACCTTAGCGCGATAACAATGAGACTAGAAAACTCTTGGGAGCGTCCTTTTTTTGGAAGGCATGAGTTTAGTATCTTCACTATTTCATTGAGGTGAAGACACCCTTAAGCCGTCAAGGTATTGTACTCTTTTTCTCAACCTCGGGATTTTTCCATATGGTTTACCGAGGGGGTTTTTAATGACGCAAGATCTCTTGATGCATCACATTCTTTACCATTGTTTATCTTTCTTGGAAATCCCTATGACGAAATAAGGTAAACAAGGGATGTGATCCTATCTACCAAGATGACATTTATCTAATTAAAGTCTTCTTCTCTTTTTTTCTAAAAACGGTTTAAGTATGTTTTGGTATTATAAGAGGCCCAAATTAGGTGAATGTTAGAATATTTAGACCAAGTTGTAATTCGTATAAGACCAGACCTAGAGGATATGTGAAAAAGCCTCTAAAAACTCTTGTACTGGATTAAACCGCTTTTACACAAAAACTTGAGAAAATTTTTCTCCTTTTTTCTTGAGAGATTCAAGGTCATTCTTAACTCCTCGATTCCTAGCTCAGAGTAGGGTGCGTTGTATCAAGAGATTGTCACTCCTCTTGTGGTTCACGCTTCAACCCACCTTCTATCAATCCCATAGTTAATCCTAGGTCGAGTATCTCCACGGGTTTAAACCACCTCTTCCGCTTAGTTCCATCCTTTTTACCGAGTAGTTAGATCGAGCATTTCTCTTCTTCTCAAGCCTATTCATACAGTCTATTCCCTAAGACGAGCTTGATATCTGAGCAACCGGTGCCACATCATGTTTTGAATGGGGTTTTCCATTCACAACCCTCCTTCATACTTACATGATGGTACCTGCTCTTTAGATCAAACTTGGAGAAGAGTGTTGATGAGGCCCCGACACTAGCTCCAGCATCACTCTGAGAAGAACACGTGGACGAACCCGAGGTCTAAATTGAGGAAGAGAAGAACTACGAAGCTCCTACCATAGGACTGAGGATTATGAAGAGGAACATCACAAGCGTCTACAAGACAAGATTCAATGCATACATACAAGGAGCTCGAAGATGCGAGGAGAGCACCTGAGCGCACCCGAGAGATACCGATAGACCTTAGCGCGATAACAATGAGACTAGAAAACTCTTGGGAGCGTCCTTTTTTTGGAAGGCATGAGTTTAGTATCTTCACTATTTCATTGAGGTGAAGACACCTTTAAGCCGTCAAGGTATTGTACTCTTTTTCTCCACCTCGGGATTTTTCCACATGGTTTACCGAGGGGGTTTTTAATGAGGCAAGATCTCTTGATGCATCACATTCTTTACCATTGTTTATCTTTCTTGGAAATCCCTATGACGAAATAAGGTAAACAAGGGATGTGATCCTATCTACCAAGATGACATTTATCTAATTAAAGTCTTCTTCTCTTTTCCTAAAAACGGTTTAAGTATGTTTTGGTATTATAAGAGGCCCAAATTAGGTGAATGTTAGAATATTTAGACCAAGTTGTAATTCGTATAAGACCAGACCTAGAGGATATGTAAAAAAGCCTCTAAAAACTCTTGTAATGGATTAAACCGCTTTTACACAAAAACTTGAGAAACTTTTTCTCCTTTTTTCTTGAGAGATTCAAGGTTATTCTTCACTCCTCGATTCCTAGCTCAGAGTGGGGTGCGTTGTATCAAGAGATTGTCACTCCTCTTGTGGTTCACGCTTCAACCCACCTTCTATCAATCCCATAGTTAATCCTAGGTCGAGTATCTCCCCGGGTTTAAACCACCTCTTCCGCTTAGTTCCATCCTTTTTACCGAGTAGTTAGATCGAGCATTTCTCTTCTTCTCAGTCCTATTCATACAGTCTATTCCCTAAGACGAGCTTGATATCTGAGCAACCGGTGCCACATCATGTTTTGAATGGGGTTTTCCATTCACAACCCTCCTTCATACTTACATGATGGTACCTGCTCTTTAGATCAAACTTGGAGAAGAGTGTTGATGAGGCCCCGACACTAGCTCCAGCATCACTCTGAGAAGAACACGTGGACGAACCCGAGGTCTAAATTGAGGAAGAGAAGAACTACGAAGCTCCTACCATAGGACTGAGGATTATGAAGAGGAACATCACAAGCGTCTACAAGACAAGATTCAATGCATACATACAAGGAGCTCGAAGATGCGAGGAGAGCACCTGAGGGCACCCGAGAGATACCGATAGACCTTAGCGCGATAACAATGAGACTAGAAAACTCTTGGGAGCGTCCTTTTTTTGGAAGGCATGAGTTTAGTATCTTCACTATTTCATTGAGGTGAAGACACCTTTAAGCCGTCAAGGTATTGTACTCTTTTTCTCCACCTCGGGATTTTTCCACATGGTTTACCGAGGGGGTTTTTAATGAGGCAAGATCTCTTGATGCATCACATTCTTTACCATTGTTTATCTTTCTTGGAAATCCCTATGACGAAATAAGGTAAACAAGGGATGTGATCCTATCTACCAAGATGACATTTATCTAATTAAAGTCTTCTTCTCTTTTCCTAAAAACGGTTTAAGTATGTTTTGGTATTATAAGAGGCCCAAATTAGGTGAATGTTAGAATATTTAGACCAAGTTGTAATTCGTATAAGACCAGACCTAGAGGATATGTGAAAAAGCCTCTAAAAACTCTTGTAATGGATTAAACCGCTTTTACACAAAAACTTGAGAAAATTTTTCTCCTTTTTTCTTGAGAGATTCAAGGTCATTCTTCACTCCTCGATTCCTAGCTCAGAGTAGGGTGCGTTGTATCAAGAGATTGTCACTCCTCTTGTGGTTCACGCTTTAACCCACCTTCTATCAATCCCATAGTTAATCCTAGGTCGAGTATCTCCATGGGTTTAAACCACCTCTTCCGCTTAGTTCCATCCTTTTTACCGAGTAGTTAGATCGAGCATTTCTCTTCTTCTCAAGCCTATTCATACAGTCTATTCCCTAAGACGAGCTTGATATCTTAGCAACCGGTGCCACATCATGTTTTGAATGGGGTTTTCCATTCACAACCCTCCTTCATACTTACATGATGGTACCTGCTCTTTAGATCAAACTTGGAGAAGAGTGTTGATGAGGCCCCGACACTAGCTCCAGCATCACTCCTAGAAGAACACGTGGACGAACCCGAGGTCTAAATTGAGGAAGAGAAGAACTACGAAGCTCCTACCATAGGACTGAGGATTATGAAGAGGAACATCACAAGCGTCTACAAGACAAGATTCAATGCATACATACAAGGAGCTCGAAGATGCGAGGAGAGCACCTGAGGGCACCCGAGAGATACCGATAGACCTTAGCGCGATAACAATGAGACTAGAAAACTCTTGGGAGCGTCCTTTTTTTGGAAGGCATGAGTTTAGTATCTTCACTATTTCATTGAGGTGAAGACACCCTTAAGCCGTCAAGGTATTGTACTCTTTTTCTCAACCTCGGGATTTTTCCATATGGTTTACCGAGGGAGTTTTTAATGAGGCAAGATCTCTTGATGCATCACATTCTTTACCATTGTTTATCTTTCTTGGAAATCCCTATGACGAAATAAGGTAAACAAGGGATGTGATCCTATCTACCAAGATGACATTTATCTAATTAAAGTTTTCTTCTCTTTTCCTAAAAACGGTTTAACTATGTTTTGGTGTTAAAAGAGGTCCAAATTAGGTGAATGTTAGAATATTTGGACCAAGTTGTAATTAGTATAAGATCAGACCTAGAGGATATGTGAAAAAGCCTCTAAAAACTCGTGTAATGGATTAAACCGCTTTTACACAAAAACTTGAGAAACTTTTTCTCCTTTTTTCTTGAGAGATTCAAGGTTATTCTTCACTCCTCGATTCCTAGCTCAGAGTGGGGTGCGTTGTATCAAGAGATTGTCACTCCTCTTGTGGTTCACGCTTCAACCCACCTTCTATCAATCCCATAGTTAATCCTAGGTCGAGTATCTCCCCGGGTTTAAACCACCTCTTCCGCTTAGTTCCATCCTTTTTACCGAGTAGTTAGATCGAGCATTTCTCTTCTTCTCAGTCCTATTCATACAGTCTATTCCCTAAGACGAGCTTGATATCTGAGCAACCGGTACCACATCATGTTTTGAATGGGGTTTTCCATTCACAACCCTCCTTCATACTTACATGATGGTACCTGCTCTTTAGATCAAACTTGGAGAAGAGTGTTGATGAGGCCCCGACACTAGCTCCAGCATCACTCTGAGAAGAACACGTGGGCGAACCCGAGGTCTAAATTGAGGAAGAGAAGAACTACGAAGCTCCTACCATAGCACTGAGGATTATGAAGAGGAACATCACAAGCGTCTACAAGACAAGATTCAATGCATACATACAAGGAGCTCGAAGATGCGAGGAGAGCACCTGAGGGCACCCGAGAGATACCGATAGACCTTAGCGCGATAACAATGAGACTAGAAAACTCTTGGGAGCGTCCTTTTTTTGGAAGGCATGAGTTTAGTATCTTCACTATTTCATTGAGGTGAAGACACCCTTAAGCCGTCAAGGTATTGTACTCTTTTTCTCCACCTCGGGATTTTTCCATATGGTTTACCGAGGGAGTTTATAGTGAGGCAAGATCTCTTGATGCATC
The DNA here is from genome assembly GCA_963922655.1 of Cardamine chenopodiifolia. Taxonomy (NCBI): domain Eukaryota; kingdom Viridiplantae; phylum Streptophyta; class Magnoliopsida; order Brassicales; family Brassicaceae; genus Cardamine; species Cardamine chenopodiifolia. The sequence continues at coordinate 7,087,858 of OZ000476.1, read as the reverse complement.
ACATTCTTTACCATTGTTTATCTTTCTTGGAAATCCCTATGACGAAATAAGGTAAACAAGGGATGTGATCCTATCTACCAAGATGACATTTATCTAATTAAAGTCTTCTTCTCTTTTCCTAAAAACGGTTTAAGTATGTTTTGGTATTATAAGAGGCCCAAATTAGGTGAATGTTAGAATATTTAGACCAAGTTGTAATTCGTATAAGACCAGACCTAGAGGATATGTGAAAAAGCCTCTAAAAACTCTTGTAATGGATTAAACCGCTTTTACACAAAAACTTGAGAAAATTTTTCTCCTTTTTTCTTGAGAGATTCAAGGTCATTCTTCACTCCTCGATTCCTAGCTCAGAGTGGGGTGCGTTGTATCAAGAGATTGTCACTCCTCTTGTGGTTCACGCTTCAACCCACCTTCTGTCAATCCCATAGTTAATCCTAGGTCGAGTATCTCCTCGGGTTTAAACCACCTCTTCCGCTTAGTTCCATCCTTTTTACCGAGTAATTAGATCGAGCATTTCTCTTCTTCTCAGTCCTATTCATACAGTCTATTCCCTAAGACGAGCTTGATATCTGAGCAACCGGTGCCACATCATGTTTTGAATGGGGTTTTCCATTCACAACCCTCCTTCATACTTACATGATGGTACCTGCTCTTTAGATCAAACTTGGAGAAGAGTGTTGATGAGGCCCCGACACTAGCTCCAGCATCACTCTGAGAAGAACACGTGGACGAACCCGAGGTCTAAATTGAGGAAGAGAAGAACTACGAAGCTCCTACCATAGCACTGAGGATTATGAAGAGGAACATCACAAGCGTCAACAAGACAAGATTCAATGCATACATACAAGGAGCTCGAAGATGCGAGGAGAGCACCTGAGGGCACCCGAGAGATACCGATAGACCTTAGCGCGATAACAATGAGACTAGAAAACTCTTGGGAGCGTCCTTTTTTTGGAAGGCATGAGTTTAGTATCTTCACTATTTCATTGAGGTGAAGACACCCTTAAGCCGTCAAGGTATTGTACTCTTTTTCTCAACCTCGGGATTTTTCCATATGGTTTACCGAGGGGGTTTTTAATGACGCAAGATCTCTTGATGCATCACATTCTTTACCATTGTTTATCTTTCTTGGAAATCCCTATGACGAAATAAGGTAAACAAGGGATGTGATCCTATCTACCAAGATGACATTTATCTAATTAAAGTCTTCTTCTCTTTTTTTCTAAAAACGGTTTAAGTATGTTTTGGTATTATAAGAGGCCCAAATTAGGTGAATGTTAGAATATTTAGACCAAGTTGTAATTCGTATAAGACCAGACCTAGAGGATATGTGAAAAAGACTCTAAAAACTCTTGTACTGGATTAAACCGCTTTTACACAAAAACTTGAGAAAATTTATCTCCTTTTTTCTTGAGAGATTCAAGGTCATTCTTAACTCCTCGATTCCTAGCTCAGAGTAGGGTGCGTTGTATCAAGAGATTGTCACTCCTCTTGTGGTTCACGCTTCAACCCACCTTCTATCAATCCCATAGTTAATCCTAGGTCGAGTATCTCCACGGGTTTAAACCACCTCTTCCGCTTAGTTCCATCCTTTTTACCGAGTAGTTAGATCGAGCATTTCTCTTCTTCTCAAGCCTATTCATACAGTCTATTCCCTAAGACGAGCTTGATATCTGAGCAACCGGTGCCACATCATGTTTTGAATGGGGTTTTCCATTCACAACCCTCCTTCATACTTACATGATGGTACCTGCTCTTTAGATCAAACTTGGAGAAGAGTGTTGATGAGGCCCCGACACTAGCTCCAGCATCACTCTGAGAAGAACACGTGGACGAACCCGAGGTCTAAATTGAGGAAGAGAAGAACTACGAAGCTCCTACCATAGCACTGAGGATTATGAAGAGGAACATCACAAGCGTCTACAAGACAAGATTCAATGCATACATACAAGGAGCTCGAAGATGCGAGGAGAGCACCTGAGGGCACCCGAGAGATACCGATAGACCTTAGCGCGATAACAATGAGACTAGAAAACTCTTGGGAGCGTCCTTTTTTTGGAAGGCATGAGTTTAGTATCTTCACTATTTCATTGAGGTGAAGACACCCTTAAGCCGTCCAGGTATTGTACTCTTTTTCTCCACCTCGGGATTTTTCCATATGGTTTACCGAGGGAGTTTTTAATGAGGCAAGATCTCTTGATGCATCACATTCTTTACCATTGTTTATCTTTCTTGGAAATCCCTATGACGAAATAAGGTAAACAAGGGATGTGATCCTATCTACCAAGATGACATTTATCTAATTAAAGTTTTCTTCTCTTTTCCTAAAAACGGTTTAAGTATGTTTTGGTGTTAAAAGAGGTCCAAATTAGGTGAATGTTAGAATATTTGGACCATGTTGTAATTAGTATAAGATCAGACCTAGAGGATATGTGAAAAAGCCTCTAAAAACTCGTGTAATGGATTAAACCGCTTTTACACAAAAACTTGAGAAACTTTTTCTCCTTTTTTCTTGAGAGATTCAAGGTTATTCTTCACTCCTCGATTCCTAGCTCAGAGTGGGGTGCGTTGTATCAAGAGATTGTCACTCCTCTTGTGGTTCACGCTTCAACCCACCTTCTATCAATCCCATAGTTAATCCTAGGTCGAGTATCTCCTCGGGTTTAAACCACCTCTTCCGCTTAGTTCCATCCTTTTTACCGAGTAGTTAGATCGAGCATTTCTCTTCTTCTCAGTCCTATTCATACAGTCTATTCCCTAAGACGAGCTTGATATCTGAGCAACCGGTGCCACATCATGTTTTGAATGGGGGTTTCCATTCACAACCCTCCTTCATACTTACATGATGGTACCTGCTCTTTAGATCAAACTTGGAGAAGAGTGTTGATGAGGCCCCGACACTAGCTCCAGCATCACTCTGAGAAGAACACGTGGACGAACCCGAGGTCTAAATTGAGGAAGAGAAGAACTACGAAGCTCCTACCATAGCACTGAGGATTATGAAGAGGAACATCACAAGCGTCTACAAGACAAGATTCAATGCATACATACAAGGAGCTCGAAGATGCGAGGAGAGCACCTGAGGGCACCCGAGAGATACCGATAGACCTTAGCGCGATAACAATGAGACTAGAAAACTCTTGGGAGCGTCCTTTTTTTGGAAGGCATGAGTTTAGTATCTTCACTATTTCATTGAGGTGAAGACACCCTTAAGCCGTCCAGGTATTGTACTCTTTTTCTCCACCTCGGGATTTTTCCATATGGTTTACCGAGGGAGTTTTTAATGAGGCAAGATCTCTTGATGCATCACATTCTTTACCATTGTTTATCTTTCTTGGAAATCCCTATGACGAAATAAGGTAAACAAGGGATGTGATCCTATCTACCAAGATGACATTTATCTAATTAAAGTTTTCTTCTCTTTTCCTAAAAACGGTTTAAGTATGTTTTGGTGTTAAAAGAGGTCCAAATTAGGTGAATGTTAGAATATTTGGACCATGTTGTAATTAGTATAAGATCAGACCTAGAGGATATGTGAAAAAGCCTCTAAAAACTCGTGTAATGGATTAAACCGCTTTTACACAAAAACTTGAGAAAATTTTTCTCCTTTTTTCTTGAGAGATTCAAGGTCATTCTTCACTCCTCGATTCCTAGCTCAGAGTAGGGTGCGTTGTATCAAGAGATTGTCACTCCTCTTGTGGTTCACGCTTCAACCCACCTTCTATCAATCCCATAGTTAATCCTAGGTCGAGTATCTCCATGGGTTTAAACCACCTCTTCCGCTTAGTTCCATCCTTTTTACCGAGTAGTTAGATCGAGCATTTCTCTTCTTCTCAAGCCTATTCATACAGTCTATTCCCTAAGACGAGCTTGATATCTTAGCAACCGGTGCCACATCATGTTTTGAATGGGGTTTTCCATTCACAACCCTCCTTCATACTTACATGATGGTACCTGCTCTTTAGATCAAACTTGGAGAAGAGTGTTGATGAGGCCCCGACACTAGCTCCAGCATCACTCTGAGAAGAACACGTGGACGAACCCGAGGTCTAAATTGAGGAAGAGAAGAACTACGAAGCTCCTACCATAGGACTGAGGATTATGAAGAGGAACATCACAAGCGTCTACAAGACAAGATTCAATGCATACATACAAGGAGCTCGAAGATGCGAGGAGAGCACCTGAGGGCACCCGAGAGATACCGATAGACCTTAGCGCGATAACAATGAGACTAGAAAACTCTTGGGAGCGTCCTTTTTTTGGAAGGCATGAGTTTAGTATCTTCACTATTTCATTGAGGTGAAGACACCTTTAAGCCGTCAAGGTATTGTACTCTTTTTCTCCACCTCGGGATTTTTCCACATGGTTTACCGAGGGGGTTTTTAATGAGGCAAGATCTCTTGATGCATCACATTCTTTACCATTGTTTATCTTTCTTGGAAATCCCTATGACGAAATAAGGTAAACAAGGGATGTGATCCTATCTACCAAGATGACATTTATCTAATTAAAGTCTTCTTCTCTTTTCCTAAAAACGGTTTAAGTATGTTTTGGTATTATAAGAGGCCCAAATTAGGTGAATGTTAGAATATTTAGACCAAGTTGTAATTCGTATAAGACCAGACCTAGAGGATATGTGAAAAAGCCTCTAAAAACTCTTGTAATGGATTAAACCGCTTTTACACAAAAACTTGAGAAAATTTTTCTCCTTTTTTCTTGAGAGATTCAAGGTCATTCTTCACTCCTCGATTCCTAGCTCAGAGTAGGGTGCGTTGTATCAAGAGATTGTCACTCCTCTTGTGGTTCACGCTTCAACCCACCTTCTATCAATCCCATAGTTAATCCTAGGTCGAGTATCTCCATGGGTTTAAACCACCTCTTCCGCTTAGTTCCATCCTTTTTACCGAGTAGTTAGATCGAGCATTTCTCTTCTTCTCAAGCCTATTCATACAGTCTATTCCCTAAGACGAGCTTGATATCTTAGCAACCGGTGCCACATCATGTTTTGAATGGGGTTTTCCATTCACAACCCTCCTTCATACTTACATGATGGTACCTGCTCTTTAGATCAAACTTGGAGAAGAGTGTTGATGAGGCCCCGACACTAGCTCCAGCATCACTCCTAGAAGAACACGTGGACGAACCCGAGGTCTAAATTGAGGAAGAGAAGAACTACGAAGCTCCTACCATAGGACTGAGGATTATGAAGAGGAACATCACAAGCGTCTACAAGACAAGATTCAATGCATACATACAAGGAGCTCGAAGATGCGAGGAGAGCACCTGAGGGCACCCGAGAGATACCGATAGACCTTAGCGCGATAACAATGAGACTAGAAAACTCTTGGGAGCGTCCTTTTTTTGGAAGGCATGAGTTTAGTATCTTCACTATTTCATTGAGGTGAAGACACCCTTAAGCCGTCAAGGTATTGTACTCTTTTTCTCAACCTCGGGATTTTTCCATATGGTTTACCGAGGGAGTTTTTAATGACGCAAGATCTCTTGATGCATCACATTCTTTACCATTGTTTATCTTTCTTGGAAATCCCTATGACGAAATAAGGTAAACAAGGGATGTGATCCTATCTACCAAGATGACATTTATCTAATTAAAGTTTTCTTCTCTTTTCCTAAAAACGGTTTAACTATGTTTTGGTGTTAAAAGAGGTCCAAATTAGGTGAATGTTAGAATATTTGGACCAAGTTGTAATTAGTATAAGATCAGACCTAGAGGATATGTGAAAAAGCCTCTAAAAACTCGTGTAATGGATTAAACCGCTTTTACACAAAAACTTGAGAAACTTTTTCTCCTTTTTTCTTGAGAGATTCAAGGTTATTCTTCACTCCTCGATTCCTAGCTCAGAGTGGGGTGCGTTGTATCAAGAGATTGTCACTCCTCTTGTGGTTCACGCTTCAACCCACCTTCTATCAATCCCATAGTTAATCCTAGGTCGAGTATCTCCCCGGGTTTAAACCACCTCTTCCGCTTAGTTCCATCCTTTTTACCGAGTAGTTAGATCGAGCATTTCTCTTCTTCTCAGTCCTATTCATACAGTCTATTCCCTAAGACGAGCTTGATATCTGAGCAACCGGTGCCACATCATGTTTTGAATGGGGTTTTCCATTCACAACCCTCCTTCATACTTACATGATGGTACCTGCTCTTTAGATCAAACTTGGAGAAGAGTGTTGATGAGGCCCCGACACTAGCTCCAGCATCACTCCTAGAAGAACACGTGGACGAACCCGAGGTCTAAATTGAGGAAGAGAAGAACTACGAAGCTCCTACCATAGCACTGAGGATTATGAAGAGGAACATCACAAGCGTCTACAAGACAAGATTCAATGCATACATACAAGGAGCTCGAAGATGCGAGGAGAGCACCTGAGGGCACCCGAGAGATACCGATAGACCTTAGCGCGATAACAATGAGACTAGAAAACTCTTGGGAGCGTGCTTTTTTTGGAAGGCATGAGTTTAGTATCTTCACTATTTCATTGAGGTGAAGACACCCTTAAGCCGTCAAGGTATTGTACTCTTTTTCTCCACCTCGGGATTTTTCCATATGGTTTACCGAGGGAGTTTATAATGAGGCAAGATCTCTTGATGCATCACATTCTTTACCATTGTTTATCTTTCTTGGAAATCCCTATGACGAAATAAGGTAAACAAGGGATGTGATCCTATCTACCAAGATGACATTTATCTAATTAAAGTCTTCTTCTCTTTTCCTAAAAACGGTTTAAGTATGTTTTGGTATTATAAGAGGCCCAAATTAGGTGAATGTTAGAATATTTAGACCAAGTTGTAATTCGTATAAGACCAGACCTAGAGGATATGTGAAAAAGCCTCTAAAAACTCTTGTAATGGATTAAACCGCTTTTACACAAAAACTTGAGAAAATTTTTCTCCTTTTTTCTTGAGAGATTCAAGGTCATTCTTCACTCCTCGATTCCTAGCTCAGAGTAGGGTGCGTTGTATCAAGAGATTGTCACTCCTCTTGTGGTTCACGCTTCAACCCACCTTCTATCAATCCCATAGTTAATCCTAGGTCGAGTATCTCCATGGGTTTAAACCACCTCTTCCGCTTAGTTCCATCCTTTTTACCGAGTAGTTAGATCGAGCATTTCTCTTCTTCTCAAGCCTATTCATACAGTCTATTCCCTAAGACGAGCTTGATATCTTAGCAACCGGTGCCACATCATGTTTTGAATGGGGTTTTCCATTCACAACCCTCCTTCATACTTACATGATGGTACCTGCTCTTTAGATCAAACTTGGAGAAGAGTGTTGATGAGGCCCCGACACTAGCTCCAGCATCACTCCTAGAAGAACACGTGGACGAACCCGAGGTCTAAATTGAGGAAGAGAAGAACTACGAAGCTCCTACCATAGGACTGAGGATTATGAAGAGGAACATCACAAGCGTCTACAAGACAAGATTCAATGCATACATACAAGGAGCTCGAAGATGCGAGGAGAGCACCTGAGGGCACCCGAGAGATACCGATAGACCTTAGCGCGATAACAATGAGACTAGAAAACTCTTGGGAGCGTCCTTTTTTTGGAAGGCATGAGTTTAGTATCTTCACTATTTCATTGAGGTGAAGACACCCTTAAGCCGTCAAGGTATTGTACTCTTTTTCTCAACCTCGGGATTTTTCCATATGGTTTACCGAGGGAGTTTTTAATGAGGCAAGATCTCTTGATGCATCACATTCTTTACCATTGTTTATCTTTCTTGGAAATCCCTATGACGAAATAAGGTAAACAAGGGATGTGATCCTATCTACCAAGATGACATTTATCTAATTAAAGTTTTCTTCTCTTTTCCTAAAAACGGTTTAACTATGTTTTGGTGTTAAAAGAGGTCCAAATTAGGTGAATGTTAGAATATTTGGACCAAGTTGTAATTAGTATAAGATCAGACCTAGAGGATATGTGAAAAAGCCTCTAAAAACTCGTGTAATGGATTAAACCGCTTTTACACAAAAACTTGAGAAACTTTTTCTCCTTTTTTCTTGAGAGATTCAAGGTTATTCTTCACTCCTCGATTCCTAGCTCAGAGTAGGGTGCGTTGTATCAAGAGATTGTCACTCCTCTTGTGGTTCACGCTTCAACCCACCTTCTATCAATCCCATAGTTAATCCTAGGTCGAGTATCTCCCCGGGTTTAAACCACCTCTTCCGCTTAGTTCCATCCTTTTTACCGAGTAGTTAGATCGAGCATTTCTCTTCTTCTCAGTCCTATTCATACAGTCTATTCCCTAAGACGAGCTTGATATCTGAGCAACCGGTGCCACATCATGTTTTGAATGGGGTTTTCCATTCACAACCCTCCTTCATACTTACATGATGGTACCTGCTCTTTAGATCAAACTTGGAGAAGAGTGTTGATGAGGCCCCGACACTAGCTCCAGCATCACTCCTAGAAGAACACGTGGACGAACCCGAGGTCTAAATTGAGGAAGAGAAGAACTACGAAGCTCCTACCATAGCACTGAGGATTATGAAGAGGAACATCACAAGCGTCTACAAGACAAGATTCAATGCATACATACAAGGAGCTCGAAGATGCGAGGAGAGCACCTGAGGGCACCCGAGAGATACCGATAGACCTTAGCGCGATAACAATGAGACTAGAAAACTCTTGGGAGCGTCCTTTTTTTGGAAGGCATGAGTTTAGTATCTTCACTATTTCATTGAGGTGAAGACACCCTTAAGCCGTCAAGGTATTGTACTCTTTTTCTCCACCTCGGGATTTTTCCATATGGTTTACCGAGGGAGTTTATAATGAGGCAAGATCTCTTGATGCATCACATTCTTTACCATTGTTTATCTTTCTTGGAAATCCCTATGACGAAATAAGGTAAACAAGGGATGTGATCCTATCTACCAAGATGACATTTATCTAATTAAAGTCTTCTTCTCTTTTCCTAAAAACGGTTTAAGTATGTTTTGGTATTATAAGAGGCCCAAATTAGGTGAATGTTAGAATATTTAGACCAAGTTGTAATTCGTATAAGACCAGACCTAGAGGATATGTGAAAAAGCCTCTAAAAACTCTTGTAATGGATTAAACCGCTTTTACACAAAAACTTGAGAAAATTTTTCTCCTTTTTTCTTGAGAGATTCAAGGTCATTCTTCACTCCTCGATTCCTAGCTCAGAGTGGGGTGCGTTGTATCAAGAGATTGTCACTCCTCTTGTGGTTCACGCTTCAACCCACCTTCTGTCAATCCCATAGTTAATCCTAGGTCGAGTATCTCCTCGGGTTTAAACCACCTCTTCCGCTTAGTTCCATCCTTTTTACCGAGTAATTAGATCGAGCATTTCTCTTCTTCTCAGTCCTATTCATACAGTCTATTCCCTAAGACGAGCTTGATATCTGAGCAACCGGTGCCACATCATGTTTTGAATGGGGTTTTCCATTCACAACCCTCCTTCATACTTACATGATGGTACCTGCTCTTTAGATCAAACTTGGAGAAGAGTGTTGATGAGGCCCCGACACTAGCTCCAGCATCACTCTGAGAAGAACACGTGGACGAACCCGAGGTCTAAATTGAGGAAGAGAAGAACTAACAAGCTCCTACCATAGCACTGAGGATTATGAAGAGGAACATCACAAGCGTCAACAAGACAAGATTCAATGCATACATACAAGGAGCTCGAAGATGCGAGGAGAGCACCTGAGGGCACCCGAGAGATACCGATAGACCTTAGCGCGATAACAATGAGACTAGAAAACTCTTGGGAGCGTCCTTTTTTTGGGAGGCATGAGTTTAGTATCTTCACTATTTCGTTGAAGTGAAGACACCCTTAAGCCGTCAAGGTATTGTACTCTTTTTCTCCACCTCGGGATTTTTCCACATGGTTTACCGAGGGGGTTTTTAATGAGGCAAGATCTCTTGATGCATCACATTCTTTACCATTGTTTATCTTTCTTGGAAATCCCTATGACGAAATAAGGAAAACAAGGGATGTGATCCTATCTACCAAGATGACATTTATCTAATTAAAGTTTTCTTCTCTTTTCCTAAAAACGGTTTAACTATGTTTTGGTGTTAAAAGAGGTCCAAATTAGGTGAATGTTAGAATATTTGGACCAAGTTGTAATTAGTATAAGATCAGACCTAGAGGATATGTGAAAAAGCCTCTAAAAACTCGTGTAATGGATTAAACCGCTTTTACACAAAAACTTGAGAAACTTTTTCTCCTTTTTTCTTGAGAGATTCAAGGTTATTCTTCACTCCTCGATTCCTAGCTCAGAGTGGGGTGCGTTGTATCAAGAGATTGTCACTCCTCTTGTGGTTCACGCTTCAACCCACCTTCTATCAATCCCATAGTTAATCCTAGGTCGAGTATTCCTCGGGTTTAAACCACCTCTTCCGCTTAGTTCCATCCTTTTTACCGAGTAATTAGATCGAGCATTTCTCTTCTTCTCAGTCCTATTCATACAGTCTATTCCCTAAGACGAGCTTGATATCTGAGCAACCGGTGCCACATCATGTTTTGAATGGGGTTTTCCATTCACAACCCTCCTTCATACTTAGATGATGGTACCTGCTCTTTAGATCAAACTTGGAGAAGAGTGTTGATGAGGCCCCGACACTAGCTCCAGCATCACTCTGAGAAGAACACGTGGACGAACCCGAGGTCTAAATTGAGGAAGAGAAGAACTACGAAGCTCCTACCATAGCACTGAGGATTATGAAGAGGAACATCACAAGCGTCTACAAGACAAGATTCAATGCATACATACAAGGAGCTCGAAGATGCGAGGAGAGCACCTGAGGGCGCCCGAGAGATACCAATAGACCTTAGCGCGATAACAATGAGACTAGAAAACTCTTGGGAGCGTCCTTTTTTTGGAAGGCATGAGTTTAGTATCTTCACTATTTCATTGAGGTGAAGACACCCTTAAGCCGTCAAGGTATTGTACTCTTTTTCTCAACCTCGGGATTTTTCCATATGGTTTACCGAGGGAGTTTTTAATGAGGCAAGATCTCTTGATGCATCAAATTCTTTACCATTGTTTATCTTTCTTGGAAATCCCTATGACGAAATAAGGTAAACAAGGGATGTGATCCTATCTACCAAGATGACATTTATCTAATTAAAGTTTTCTTCTCTTTTCCTAAAAACGGTTTAACTATGTTTTGGTGTTAAAAGAGGTCCAAATTAGGTGAATGTTAGAATATTTGGACCAAGTTGTAATTAGTATAAGATCAGACCTAGAGGATATGTGAAAAAGCCTCTAAAAACTCGTGTAATGGATTAAACCGCTTTTACACAAAAACTTGAGAAACTTTTTCTCCTTTTTTCTTGAGAGATTCAAGGTTATTCTTCACTCCTCGATTCCTAGCTCAGAGTGGGGTGCGTTGTATCAAGAGATTGTCACTCCTCTTGTGGTTCACGCTTCAACCCACCTTCTATCAATCCCATAGTTAATCCTAGGTCGAGTATCTCCTCGGGTTTAAACCACCTCTTCCGCTTAGTTCCATCCTTTTTACCGAGTAGTTAGATCGAGCATTTCTCTTCTTCTCAGTCCTATTCATACAGTCTATTCCCTAAGACGAGCTTGATATCTGAGCAACCGGTGCCACATCATGTTTTGAATGGGGTTTTCCATTCACAACCCTCCTTCATACTTACATGATGGTACCTGCTCTTTAGATCAAACTTGGAGAAGAGTGTTGATGAGGCCCCGACACTAGCTCCAGCATCACTCTGAGAAGAACACGTGGAAGAACCCGAGGTCTAAATTGAGGAAGAGAAGAACTACGAAGCTCCTACCATAGCACTGAGGATTATGAAGAGGAACATCACAAGCGTCTACAAGACAAGATTCAATGCATACAGACAAGGAGCTCGAAGATGCGAGGAGAGCACCTGAGGGCACCCGAGAGATACCGATAGACCTTAGCGCGATAACAATGAGACTAGAAAACTCTTGGGAGCGTCCTTTTTTTGGAAGGCATGAGTTTAGTATCTTCACTATTTCATTGAGGTGAAGACACCCTTAAGCCGTCAAGGTATTGTACTCTTTTTCTCAACCTCGGGATTTTTCCATATGGTTTACCGAGGGAGTTTTTAATGAGGCAAGATCTCTTGATGCATCACATTCTTTACCATTGTTTATCTTTCTTGGAAAATCCCTATGACGAAATAAGGTAAACAAGGGATGTGATCCTATCTACCAAGATGACATTTATCTAATTAAAGTTTTCTTCTCTTTTCCTAAAAACGGTTTAACTATGTTTTGGTGTTAAAAGAGGTCCAAATTAGGTGAATGTTAGAATATTTGGACCAAGTTGTAATTAGTATAAGATCAGACCTAGAGGATATGTGAAAAAGCCTCTAAAAACTCGTGTAATGGATTAAACCGCTTTTACACAAAAACTTGAGAAACTTTTTCTCCTTTTTTCTTGAGAGATTCAAGGTTATTCTTCACTCCTCGATTCCTAGCTCAGAGTGGGGTGCGTTGTATCAAGAGATTGTCACTCCTCTTGTGGTTCACGCTTCAACCCACCTTCTATCAATCCCATAGTTAATCCTAGGTCGAGTATCTCCTCGGGTTTAAACCACCTCTTCCGCTTAGTTCCATCCTTTTTACCGAGTAGTTTGATCGAGCATTTCTCTTCTTCTCAGTCCTATTCATACAGTCTATTCCCTAAGACGAGCTTGATATCTGAGCAACCGGTGCCACATCATGTTTTGAATGGGGTTTTCCATTCACAACCCTCCTTCATACTTACATGATGGTACCTGCTCTTTAGATCAAACTTGGAGAAGAGTGTTGATGAGGCCCCGACACTAGCTCCAGCATCACTCTGAGAAGAACACGTGGAAGAACCCGAGGTCTAAATTGAGGAAGAGAAGAACTACGAAGCTCCTACCATAGCACTGAGGATTATGAAGAGGAACATCACAAGCGTCTACAAGACAAGATTCAATGCATACAGACAAGGAGCTCGAAGATGCGAGGAGAGCACCTGAGGGCACCCGAGAGATACCGATAGACCTTAGCGCGATAACAATGAGACTAGAAAACTCTTGGGAGCGTCCTTTTTTTGGAAGGCATGAGTTTAGTATCTTCACTATTTCATTGAGGTGAAGACACCCTTAAGCCGTCAAGGTATTGTACTCTTTTTCTCAACCTCGGGATTTTTCCATATGGTTTACCGAGGGAGTTTTTAATGAGGCAAGATCTCTTGATGCATCACATTCTTTACCATTGTTTATCTTTCTTGGAAAATCCCTATGACGAAATAAGGTAAACAAGGGATGTGATCCTATCTACCAAGATGACATTTATCTAATTAAAGTTTTCTTCTCTTTTCCTAAAAACGGTTTAACTATGTTTTGGTGTTAAAAGAGGTCCAAATTAGGTGAATGTTAGAATATTTGGACCAAGTTGTAATTAGTATAAGATCAGACCTAGAGGATATGTGAAAAAGCCTCTAAAAACTCGTGTAATGGATTAAACCGCTTTTACACAAAAACTTGAGAAACTTTTTCTCCTTTTTTCTTGAGAGATTCAAGGTTATTCTTCACTCCTCGATTCCTAGCTCAGAGTGGGGTGCGTTGTATCAAGAGATTGTCACTCCTCTTGTGGTTCACGCTTCAACCCACCTTCTATCAATCCCATAGTTAATCCTAGGTCGAGTATCTCCTCGGGTTTAAACCACCTCTTCCGCTTAGTTCCATCCTTTTTACCGAGTAGTTTGATCGAGCATTTCTCTTCTTCTCAGTCCTATTCATACAGTCTATTCCCTAAGACGAGCTTGATATCTGAGCAACCGGTGCCACATCATGTTTTGAATGGGGTTTTCCATTCACAACCCTCCTTCATACTTACATGATGGTACCTGCTCTTTAGATCAAACTTGGAGAAGAGTGTTGATGAGGCCCCGACACTAGCTCCAGCATCACTCTGAGAAGAACACGTGGACGAACCCGAGGTCTAAATTGAGGAAGAGAAGAACTACGAAGCTCCTACCATAGCACTGAGGATTATGAAGAGGAACATCACAAGCGTCAACAAGACAAGATTCAATGCATACATACAAGGAGCTCGAAGATGCGAGGAGAGCACCTGAGGGCACCCGAGAGATACCGATAGACCTTAGCGCGATAACAATGAGACTAGAAAACTCTTGGGAGCGTCCTTTTTTTGGAAGGCATGAGTTTAGTATCTTCACTATTTCATTGAGGTGAAGACACCCTTAAGCCGTCAAGGTATTGTACTCTTTTTCTCAACCTCGGGATTTTTCCATATGGTTTACCGAGGGGGTTTTTAATGACGCAAGATCTCTTGATGCATCACATTCTTTACCATTGTTTATCTTTCTTGGAAATCCCTATGACGAAATAAGGTAAACAAGGGATGTGATCCTATCTACCAAGATGACATTTATCTAATTAAAGTCTTCTTCTCTTTTTTTCTAAAAACGGTTTAAGTATGTTTTGGTATTATAAGAGGCCCAAATTAGGTGAATGTTAGAATATTTAGACCAAGTTGTAATTCGTATAAGACCAGACCTAGAGGATATGTGAAAAAGACTCTAAAAACTCTTGTACTGGATTAAACCGCTTTTACACAAAAACTTGAGAAAATTTATCTCCTTTTTTCTTGAGAGATTCAAGGTCATTCTTAACTCCTCGATTCCTAGCTCAGAGTAGGGTGCGTTGTATCAAGAGATTGTCACTCCTCTTGTGGTTCACGCTTCAACCCACCTTCTATCAATCCCATAGTTAATCCTAGGTCGAGTATCTCCACGGGTTTAAACCACCTCTTCCGCTTAGTTCCATCCTTTTTACCGAGTAGTTAGATCGAGCATTTCTCTTCTTCTCAAGCCTATTCATACAGTCTATTCCCTAAGACGAGCTTGATATCTGAGCAACCGGTGCCACATCATGTTTTGAATGGGGTTTTCCATTCACAACCCTCCTTCATACTTACATGATGGTACCTGCTCTTTAGATCAAACTTGGAGAAGAGTGTTGATGAGGCCCCGACACTAGCTCCAGCATCACTCTGAGAAGAACACGTGGACGAACCCGAGGTCTAAATTGAGGAAGAGAAGAACTACGAAGCTCCTACCATAGCACTGAGGATTATGAAGAGGAACATCACAAGCGTCTACAAGACAAGATTCAATGCATACATACAAGGAGCTCGAAGATGCGAGGAGAGCACCTGAGGGCACCCGAGAGATACCGATAGACCTTAGCGCGATAACAATGAGACTAGAAAACTCTTGGGAGCGTCCTTTTTTTGGAAGGCATGAGTTTAGTATCTTCACTATTTCATTGAGGTGAAGACACCCTTAAGCCGTCCAGGTATTGTACTCTTTTTCTCCACCTCGGGATTTTTCCATATGGTTTACCGAGGGAGTTTTTAATGAGGCAAGATCTCTTGATGCATCACATTCTTTACCATTGTTTATCTTTCTTGGAAATCCCTATGACGAAATAAGGTAAACAAGGGATGTGATCCTATCTACCAAGATGACATTTATCTAATTAAAGTTTTCTTCTCTTTTCCTAAAAACGGTTTAAGTATGTTTTGGTGTTAAAAGAGGTCCAAATTAGGTGAATGTTAGAATATTTGGACCATGTTGTAATTAGTATAAGATCAGACCTAGAGGATATGTGAAAAAGCCTCTAAAAACTCGTGTAATGGATTAAACCGCTTTTACACAAAAACTTGAGAAACTTTTTCTCCTTTTTTCTTGAGAGATTCAAGGTTATTCTTCACTCCTCGATTCCTAGCTCAGAGTGGGGTGCGTTGTATCAAGAGATTGTCACTCCTCTTGTGGTTCACGCTTCAACCCACCTTCTATCAATCCCATAGTTAATCCTAGGTCGAGTATCTCTTCGGGTTTAAACCACCTCTTCCGCTTAGTTCCATCCTTTTTACCGAGTAGTTAGATCGAGCATTTCTCTTCTTCTCAGTCCTATTCATACAGTCTATTCCCTAAGACGAGCTTGATATCTGAGCAACCGGTGCCACATCATGTTTTGAATGGGGGTTTCCATTCACAACCCTCCTTCATACTTACATGATGGTACCTGCTCTTTAGATCAAACTTGGAGAAGAGTGTTGATGAGGCCCCGACACTAGCTCCAGCATCACTCTGAGAAGAACACGTGGACGAACCCGAGGTCTAAATTGAGGAAGAGAAGAACTACGAAGCTCCTACCATAGCACTGAGGATTATGAAGAGGAACATCACAAGCGTCTACAAGACAAGATTCAATGCATACATACAAGGAGCTCGAAGATGCGAGGAGAGCACCTGAGGGCACCCGAGAGATACCGATAGACCTTAGCGCGATAACAATGAGACTAGAAAACTCTTGGGAGCGTCCTTTTTTTGGAAGGCATGAGTTTAGTATCTTCACTATTTCATTGAGGTGAAGACACCCTTAAGCCGTCCAGGTATTGTACTCTTTTTCTCCACCTCGGGATTTTTCCATATGGTTTACCGAGGGAGTTTTTAATGAGGCAAGATCTCTTGATGCATCACATTCTTTACCATTGTTTATCTTTCTTGGAAATCCCTATGACGAAATAAGGTAAACAAGGGATGTGATCCTATCTACCAAGATGACATTTATCTAATTAAAGTTTTCTTCTCTTTTCCTAAAAACGGTTTAAGTATGTTTTGGTGTTAAAAGAGGTCCAAATTAGGTGAATGTTAGAATATTTGGACCATGTTGTAATTAGTATAAGATCAGACCTAGAGGATATGTGAAAAAGCCTCTAAAAACTCGTGTAATGGATTAAACCGCTTTTACACAAAAACTTGAGAAACTTTTTCTCCTTTTTTCTTGAGAGATTCAAGGTTATTCTTCACTCCTCGATTCCTAGCTCAGAGTGGGGTGCGTTGTATCAAGAGATTGTCACTCCTCTTGTGGTTCACGCTTCAACCCACCTTCTATCAATCCCATAGTTAATCCTAGGTCGAGTATCTCCTCGGGTTTAAACCACCTCTTCCGCTTAGTTCCATCCTTTTTACCGAGTAGTTAGATCGAGCATTTCTCTTCTTCTCAGTCCTATTCATACAGTCTATTCCCTAAGACGAGCTTGATATCTGAGCAACCGGTGCCACATCATGTTTTGAATGGGGTTTTCCATTCACAACCCTCCTTCATACTTACATGATGGTACCTGCTCTTTAGATCAAACTTGGAGAAGAGTGTTGATGAGGCCCCGACACTGTTGAATAATGAGAGAACACATTAGCTTAAGACCCAAAGAAGAGAAGAGGCCTTATTCAACATATGCAAGCCCATTAAGATGTCTTCTAGAAGGGTGAAGACTTTGGGTGCACAAGTGGGTGTCTCGGGAAGTGTGAAAAGGAAGGAGATGTGTTTGAATTTCAAATAAGAGATTGGAGGGAAATTGAATGTTGTGAAACCCTTCTTCACCTCCTAATTTCGTGGCTCTCCTCTATATATACATGTTGTACACCCTTTGTAACACTCACTCAATTCTAATGGAAACTTCTCTTTATCTCTCATTCTATTGTTTCTCTTTCAAGCACTCTCAAACTCTCTAATCTTCTATTCCGCAAATTCAACATGGTATCAGAGCAAGGTTCTTAACTAAATCAAGCTCTTGTTATCCCATTTTCAAATCTCTTCCTTTAAAATTCTGGGAATACTCTTTGTCAATCCTTTTTCACTCTGAGACTTAGTCCTCAAAGTCATTTACTCTTGAGTTGTGAAAAGGCTGAAAAATTGTATTTCTTGAAGGTTCTCTAAAATTTTCTTTTTCACTCTAAAATTCTGGGAATACTCTTTGTCAATCCTTTTTCACTCTGAGACTTAGTCCTCAAAGTCATTGACTCTTGAGTTGTGAAAAGGCTGGAAAAGTGTATTTCTTGAAGCTTCTCTAATATTTTCTTGAGAAAATCTCTTAATCCTCTGGTTAATAGAATTATCCGGTGAATAAATCCTGAAACACCATGGAAAATTCTAAACCAATTGTTATTCCAGTCATCTTGAAGGGTGTCAACTATTTGCTGTGGTCAAGAATGATAAGAACAGCCCTATGTGGTCGTGGGCTTTGGAGCCATGTCTTGAAAGGCCAAGATCCAAAAGATGGAGAAGAAGCCATCGGTAATTATGAAGATAAGTGGTTCCAAGAGGACCAAATGGTGCTCGGAATCATCCAGAACTCTCTTGAAGCATCCATCCTTGAAGCCTACTCCTACTGTGAAAATGCAAAGGAATTGTGGGATACTCTTCAAACCGTGTATGGGAATACTTCAAACTTGAGCAGAATCTATGAAGTCAAGAAGGCTATCAATGATCTAAGCCAAGAAGATTTGGAGTTTACAAAGCACTTTGGCAAATTCAGATCATTGTGGGCTGAACTAGAAATGTTAAGGCCAAGCACGATTGATCCTTTGGTGTTAAATGAGAGGCGCGAACAAGACAAGGTCTTTGGTCTGCTATTGACCTTAAATCCAACTTACAAGGATCTCATTAAGCACCTCCTTAGGGCAGACAATATCCCCAGCCTAGATGAAGTGTGCTCCAAGATACAAAAGGAGCAAGGATCTCATGGTCTATTTGGGGGAAAGGGTGAGCTGGTTATGGCTAACAAAGTAGACCTGGGAGACGCCAACAAAGGATTTTACAAACCGTTGGGATCAAACCAGAACAAGAAAGTGGGATCAAATGCAATTTGTGAGCATTGCAAGAAAGAGGGGCACACAAAGGAAAAATGCTGGAAGCTCCATCCTCATCTAAAACCAAGCTGGTGGAAGGAACCAAGAGCTAATGTCTCCCAAGAAGTGGCTGGGAATCAGGCTGGGACATCCAAGAGGGCTGAAGAAGGAGAAATGAGAGCTTTGGTGCCATATCAACAAGAATCTGAATTTGTGAAGAAATCAGATTTGGAAGCTCTCATCAAAGCCTTGAAAGAGGCTGGTAGGTCTGGTATGGTTTCTGGAAACTCTCTTCATGCTCAAAACATTTCAAAGCCTTTGATTGTAGATTCTGGTGCATCACATCATATGATAAGTGATGCACATCTAATGAATAACATAAAACCGGCTGTAGGTAATGTCATTATAGCAAATGGAGATAGTATTCCAATTGATGGAGTAGGAAATCTTAGGTTATTTGGAAAAGATTCAAATGCTTTCTACATGCCTAAGTTTACTTCAAATTTGTTATCCGTAAAGAAAGTTACATCTGATTTGAATTGTTATGCTATATTTGGTCCTAATGATGTACACTTTCAGGATATTGAGACCATGAATCTACTCGGAAAAGGAGTAGCAAAGGAGGAGCTGTATGTTCTTGAAAATAACAAGCCGGACTCCAATTTATTTTGTAGTTTTAGTCTAAATGTTTCTAATGTTAGTAGTTCAATTTGGCATGCAAGGCTAGGTCATCCGCACTCTAGAGCATTAGAACTATTGTTGCCTAGGATTTCTTTCAAAAATGATGAATGTGAAGCTTGTATACTTGGCAAACATTGTAAATCTGTGTTTTCCAAGTCTCCAACTATCTAT
The DNA here is from genome assembly GCA_963922655.1 of Cardamine chenopodiifolia. Classification (NCBI taxonomy): domain Eukaryota; kingdom Viridiplantae; phylum Streptophyta; class Magnoliopsida; order Brassicales; family Brassicaceae; genus Cardamine; species Cardamine chenopodiifolia. The sequence continues at coordinate 7,068,318 of OZ000476.1, read as the reverse complement.
GAAAAGTGTTTTGATTTAATTCATTCTGATGTTTGGACCTCACCATGTGAATCTAGAGAACATCATAAATACTTTGTCACCTTTATAGATGAAAAATCAAAATATACATGGCTAACACTTCTTCCATCCAAAGATAGAGTTCTAGAAGCATTTAGAAATTTTCAAGCATATGTGACTAACCATTATAATGCCAAGATTAAAATTTTTAGATCAGATAATGGTGGAGAGTACACAAGCCATGCCTTCAAACAACACTTAGCAAACCATGGGATAGTCCATCAAACCAGCTGCCCATACACTCCTCAGCAAAATGGAGTTGCTGAAAGAAAGAATAGGCACTTAATGGAAGTGGCCCGGTCTATGATGTTCCACACAAGTGTTCCCAAGAGATTTTGGGGAGATGCTGTGGTTTCAGCATGCTATTTGATCAACCGAATGCCAACAAAAGTTTTGGATGATCACTCTCCATTTGAGGTATTAAACAACTCTAAACCCGCCATTAACCACTTACGTGTGTTTGGGTGTGTTTGTTTTGTATTAATCCCAGGAGAACAAAGAAACAAGTTGGAAGCTAAAAGTGTGAAGAGCATGTTCATTGGATACTCCACAACACAAAAAGGTTACAAATGCTTTGTTCCAGAAACAAGGAAGATTCTAGTCTCAAGGGACGTGAAGTTTGTTGAAACGAAAGGGTTCTATGATGAGAAGAACTGGAAAGAATTGGAGAATCTATCATCCTCATCATCAGACCGAGCTAGCAATTTGAGAAAAATCTTGGAGAACCTTGGATTACATCAGCCAGAAGCTAGTACAAGCACATCTCAATCAAATGAAGAAACTATACCCTTTGATCCTGAGGGAGGCAATAAACAAGAGGATCCAGTAGTGGCTCAACAAGACTCAACAATTTATGATCAAAATGAATCAGAAGTTCGCAATGAAGCGGTTCATGATCAAAGTGAAGAGAGTCCGGAAAGTCAAGAAGAAGCTCAAACCTCAGATTCTGACTTTGAAGGGCCAGAACCTCAAGTTCAATATCAAGAAGGGGGTTTAAGGAGAAGTACAAGACAAAGGTTTGGACCAGAACATTGGAAGCAAACTCGAGTGTACTACAACAACAAGGCAGTTGCTCATCCCATTCAAGCTGTTTGCACTCTAGCTCATTTCCCATTGGAACATCAAGCCTACATGGGCAAGTTAGATGAAGCTGAGATTCCAACAACCTATGAAGAAGCCAAGGAGCTTAAAGTATGGAGAGATGCTATTGGTGAAGAAAAGAAAGCTATGGAAATCAACCACACTTGGGATGAAGCTGAACTGCCAAAAGGGAAGAAGGCCATAAGCTCTAGATGGATCTTCACTATCAAGTATAGAAGTGATGGAGAAATAGAGCGTTACAAGGCTAGGCTGGTGGCTAGAGGATTCACTCAAACCTATGGAGAGGACTACCTTGACACATTTGCACCTGTGGCAAAACTTCATACGGTAAGAGTTATTTTATCCTTAGCTACTAACTTGAAATGGGATCTTTGGCAGATGGACGTCAAGAATGCATTCTTGCAAGGGGAACTAGAGGATGAAGTCTACATGACTCCACCACCAGGCTTGGAGGACTCAATTGCACCAGGAAAGGTGTTGAGACTCAAGAAAGCAATCTATGGACTGAAGCAATCTCCTCGAGCATGGTACCACAAGTTGAGTACAACACTCAAGAGTAAAGGCTTCAAAAAGTCTGAGGCAGATCATACACTTTTCACCTTGCAAAGCCAAGAAGGTATTGTAGTCATTCTCATTTATGTGGATGATATTATCATCTCTGGGAATGACAAGGTAGGTATTAAAGATACAAAAGCATATTTAAAATCTGTATTTGATATTAAAGATCTTGGAGAGTTGAAATATTTTCTAGGGATTGAAGTCTATAGGTCCAATGAAGGACTCTTCTTATCCCAAAGGAAGTACACTCTTGATCTATTGGCTGGGGCAGGAAAGCTAGGAGCCAAACCAGCAAAGACTCCCTTAGAAGAAGGATACAAAGTCATACGAGAGGGGGAGCTTGAAGATAAACCTTTTGAAGATGTCAAGCAATATCGGAGAATGGTTGGTAAGTTGATTTATCTTACCATAACTCGTCCTGATTTGTGTTTTGCTGTGAACCAGGTGAGCCAACATATGCAAGCTCCAAAAGTGCATCATTGGAACATGGTGGATCGGATCCTCAAATATCTCAAAGGAGCTCCAGGTCAAGGCATTTGGATGGGTTGCAACAAAAGCACAGAAATTGTGGGTTATTGTGATGCTGACTGGGCTGGAGACAAAACGGATAGAAGATCCACCACTGGGTATTGCACATTCATTGGAGGTAACCTGGTCACTTGGAAGAGCAAGAAACAAAAGGTTGTGTCATGTTCAAGTGCTGAAGCTGAGTATAGAGCAATGAGGAAGCTCACAAATGAGCTAACATGGCTGAAAGCTCTTCTCAAGGATTTGGGCATTGAATCGGCAGATCCAATCACAATGCATTGTGACAACCAAGCTGCTATTCACATTGCGTCCAACTCAGTGTTCCATGAGAGGACAAAGCATATTGAAGTGGATTGTCACAAGGTGCGAGAGATGGTGGAGAAAAGGGTCATTCTTCCATGCTTTACAAGGAGTTCAGAACAATTGGCAGACATTTTTACCAAGGCAGCGAGTTTAAAAGTGTGTGAGTTCATCCATTCAAAGCTTGGACTCATAGATATGTCTCGCCCGTGATTTCCTTAGCCATGGAGTCCACACTCTTTTTCCCTTAGTATGGTTTTGTCCCATGAGGTTTTCCATACTAAGGTTTTTAATGAGGTGGGTCATCATGGTTCCAAGCTTAACCTTTGATTTCTCTACGGTTAAGCTTGAGGGGGAGTGTTGAATAATGAGAGAACACATTAGCTTAAGACCCAAAGAAGAGAAGAGGCCTTATTCAACATATGCAAGCCCATTAAGATGTCTTCTAGAAGGGTGAAGACTTTGGGTGCACAAGTGGGTGTCTCGGGAAGTGTGAAAAGGAAGGAGATGTGTTTGAATTTCAAATAAGAGATTGGAGGGAAATTGAATGTTGTGAAACCCTTCTTCACCTCCTAATTTCGTGGCTCTCCTCTATATATACATGTTGTACACCCTTTGTAACACTCACTCAATTCTAATGGAAACTTCTCTTTATCTCTCATTCTATTGTTTCTCTTTCAAGCACTCTCAAACTCTCTAATCTTCTATTCCGCAAATTCAACACAAAAACTTTTTCTCCTTTTTTCTTGAGAGATTCAAGGTTATTCTTCACTCCTCGATTCCTAGCTCAGAGTGGGGTGCGTTGTATCAAGAGATTGTCACTCCTCTTGTGGTTCACGCTTCAACCCACCTTCTATCAATCCCATAGTTAATCCTAGGTCGAGTATCTCCTCGGGTTTAAACCACCTCTTCCGCTTAGTTCCATCCTTTTTACCGAGTAGTTAGATCGAGCATTTCTCTTCTTCTCAGTCCTATTCATACAGTCTATTCCCTAAGACGAGCTTGATATCTGAGCAACCGGTGCCACATCATGTTTTGAATGGGGTTTTCCATTCACAACCCTCCTTCATACTTACATGATGGTACCTGCTCTTTAGATCAAACTTGGAGAAGAGTGTTGATGAGGCCCCGACACTAGCTCCAGCATCACTCTGAGAAGAACACGTGGACGAACCCGAGGTCTAAATTGAGGAAGAGAAGAACTACGAAGCTCCTACCATAGCACTGAGGATTATGAAGAGGAACATCACAAGCGTCTACAAGACAAGATTCAATGCATACATACAAGGAGCTCGAAGATGCGAGGAGAGCACCTGAGGGCACCCGAGAGATACCGATAGACCTTAGCGCGATAACAATGAGACTAGAAAACTCTTGGGAGCGTCCTTTTTTTGGAAGGCATGAGTTTAGTATCTTCACTATTTCATTGAGGTGAAGACACCCTTAAGCCGTCAAGGTATTGTACTCTTTTTCTCCACCTCGGGATTTTTCCATATGGTTTACCGAGGGAGTTTTTAATGAGGCAAGATCTCTTGATGCATCACATTCTTTACCATTGTTTATCTTTCTTGGAAAATCCCTATGACGAAATAAGGTAAACAAGGGATGTGATCCTATCTACCAAGATGACATTTATCTAATTAAAGATTTCTTCTCTTTTCCCAAAAACGGTTTAACTATGTTTTGGTGTTAAAAGAGGTCCAAATTAGGTGAATGTTAGAATATTTGGACCAAGTTGTAATTAGTATAAGATCAGACCTAGAGGATATGTGAAAAAGCCTCTAAAAACTCGTGTAATGGATTAAACCGCTTTTACACAAAAACTTGAGAAACTTTTTCTCCTTTTTTCTTGAGAGATTCAAGGTTATTCTTCACTCCTCGATTCCTAGCTCAGAGTGGGGTGCGTTGTATCAAGAGATTGTCACTCCTCTTGTGGTTCACGCTTCAACCCACCTTCTATCAATCCCATAGTTAATCCTAAGTCGAGTATCTCCTCGGGTTTAAACCACCTCTTCCGCTTAGTTCCATCCTTTTTACCGAGTAGTTAGATCGAGCATTTCTCTTCTTCTCAGTCCTATTCATACAGTCTATTCCCTAAGACGAGCTTGATATCTGAGCAACCGGTGCCACATCATGTTTTGAATGGGGTTTTCCATTCACAACCCTCCTTCATACTTACATGATGGTACCTGCTCTTTAGATCAAACTTGGAGAAGAGTGTTGATGAGGCCCCGACACTAGCTCCAGCTGTAGATTTTAGAGGATATGAAGGTGATTTTAAGGGAAGAAGATTAGAAGAGAAGAGAATGAAGATGATGAATAGAAGTTTTTTAGAGAAGAACTTCAATATTTTCGTGTGTTTTGTTTCCTTACAATCCCATATACATATATGCACGCTTTACATGAATTATTGAGTGAAAAATATCTCACCAACACCTCTACAGAAGTATAGGCGAGCCATGCTTCTCCCAACTGCTCCCACCTACTCCTCTTTGCAACTTGCTCCACTTGTGCTGAGTGAGAAAAAACTGGTCTGCTTCTAACCAATTCAGTTCCTTCTCCACTTCTTGTTTGGTTTCGTTTTAGTTGATCTTAGCTACTCATTGGTGCTTTATTTCATGTTCACACACCTTCACATCCATATTCTCAACACTCCCCCTCAAGATAGGCTGGTAGGGGTTCTTTAAGCCGATCTTGCTATGGATGTATTCACATATGCGTGAAGAAGTAGGCTTGGTAAATATATCCGCCATTTGTTCTCTACTCTTCACAAACTTGGGAACCACAACTCCCTCCTGAATTTTGTCTCGGATGAAATGACAATCCACCTCAATGTGTTTTGTCCTTTCATGAAACACTGGGTTTGAAGCTATGTGTATTGCCGCTTGGTTATCACAATACAATGTCATTGGTTTGTCTTCTTGAACTCCCAAGTCATGTAGAAGCGCCTTCAGCCATATCATTTCTTTTGTGGCTTCTCTCATTGCTCTATACTCAGCTTCAGCACTAGATAGAGAGATTACCTTTTGTTTTTTGCTTCTCCAGGTGACAAGATTCCCGCCTACGAATGTACAATAACCGGTCGTAGACTTCCTATCTTGTCTATCCCCAGCCCAATCCGCATCACAAAACGCTTCTACATCTGCTCTTCCATGACACTCTAGCCAAATACCTCTTCCTGGGTTCCCTTTTAGATATCTCAAGATCCTTTCAATCATTCCCCAATGGTGTGTTGTTGGCGCTTGCATGTGTTGACTTACTTTATTCACCGCAAAACAAATATCTGGCCTTGTTATGGTCAAATAGATTAGTTTACCAACTAACCTTTGGTACTGCTTGATGTCAGACCATATCTCCACGTTGCTCTCTTCTTGGTAACCTTCTTCAATAGGAGTCTTAGCCGGTTTACACCCAAGCTTCCCAGTTTCTTTTAGTAAGTCAATCACATACTTCCTTTGCGATATAAACATTCCCTTTTCCTCTCTGCTCATCTCAATTCCTAGGAAGTATTTGAGCTCTCCTAGGTCTTTTATATCAAACGTAGAGTTTAGATCCTCCTTAGTCCGTTTCATCTCCTCACAATCACTTCCCGTAACAATAATGTCATCCACGTAGATAAGCACCACAACTATCCCATTTTTGCTCCTTTTGGTAAAGAGAGAGTGATCTGCTTCAGATTTTACAAACCCTTTCTCCAACAGGCACCGGCTTAACCGTTGGTACCAAGCTCTAGGAGATTGTTTCAAGCCGTATATAGCCTTCTTTAATCTACACACTTGATCTGAACTTGCTCCATAACCTTGTGGAAGTTCCATAAACACTTCTTCTTCTAAATCCCCTTGTAAGAAAGCGTTTCTCACATCCATTTGCCACAAATTCCATGACAGATTAATGGCAATGGATAGTAGAACCCTCACCGAGTGCAACTTCGCTACTGGAGCAAAAGTTTCAGTATAATCTTCACCATATACTTGTGTATATCCTTTTGCCACTAGTCTAGCTTTATACCTCTCAATTTCACCATTGCTCTTGTATTTGATAGTATACACCCATCTACATCCCACAAGTTTCTTCCCGCTAGGCAATTTTTGTTGAATAATGAGAGAACACATTAGCTTAAGACCCAAAGAAGAGAAGAGGCCTTATTCAACATATGCAAACCCATTAAGAAGTCTTCTAGAAGGGTGAAGACTTTGGGTGCACAAGTGGGTGTCTCGGGAAGTGTGAAAAGGAAGGAGATGTGTTTGAATTTCAAATAAGAGATTGGAGGGAAATTGAATGTTGTGAAACCCTTCTTCACCTCCTAATTTCGTGGCTCTCCTCTATATATACATGTTGTACACCCTTTGTAACACTCACTCAATTCTAATGGAAACTTCTCTTTATCTCTCATTCTATTGTTTCTCTTTCAAGCACTCTCAAACTCTCTAATCTTCTATTCCGCAAATTCAACATGGTATCAGAGCAAGGTTCTTAACTAAATCAAGCTCTTGTTATCCCATTTTCAAATCTCTTCCTTTAAAATTCTGGGAATACTCTTTGTCAATCCTTTTTCACTCTGAGACTTAGTCCTCAAAGTCATTGACTCTTGAGTTGTGAAAAGGCTGAAAAAGTGTATTTCTTGAAGGTTCTCTAAAATTTTCTTTTTCACTCTAAAATTCTGGGAATACTCTTTGTCAATCTTTTTTCACTCTGAGACTTAGTCCTCAAAGTCATTGACTCTTGAGTTGTGAAAAGGCTGGAAAAGTGTATTTCTTGAAGCTTCTCTAATATTTTCTTGAGAAAATCTCTTAATCCTCTGGTTAATAGAATTATCCGGTGAATAAATCTTGAAACACCATGGAAAATTCTAAACCAATTGTTATTCCAGTCATCTTGAAGGGTGTCAACTATTTGCTGTGGTCAAGAATGATAAGAACAGCCCTATGTGGTCGTGGGCTTTGGAGCCATGTCTTGAAAGGCCAAGATCCAAAAGATGGAGAAGAAGCCATCGGTAATTATGAAGATAAGTGGTTCCAAGAGGACCAAATGGTGCTCGGAATCATCCAGAACTCTCTTGAAGCATCCATCCTTGAAGCCTACTCCTACTGTGAAAATGCAAAGGAATTGTGGGATACTCTTCAAACCGTGTATGGGAATACTTCAAACTTGAGCAGAATCTATGAAGTCAAGAAGGCTATCAATGATCTAAGCCAAGAAGATTTGGAGTTTACAAAGCACTTTGGCAAATTCAGATCATTGTGGGCTGAACTAGAAATGTTAAGGCCAAGCACGATTGATCCTTTGGTGTTAAATGAGAGGCGCGAACAAGACAAGGTCTTTGGTCTGCTATTGACCTTAAATCCAACTTACAAGGATCTCATTAAGCACCTCCTTAGGGCAGACAATATCCCCAGCCTAGATGAAGTGTGCTCCAAGATACAAAAGGAGCAAGGATCTCATGGTCTATTTGGGGGAAAGGGTGAGCTGGTTATGTCTAACAAAGTAGAGCTGGGAGACGCCAACAAAGGATTTTACAAACCGTTGGGATCAAACCAGAACAAGAAAGTGGGATCAAATGCAATTTGTGAGCATTGCAAGAAAGAGGGGCACACAAAGGAAAAATGCTGGAAGCTCCATCCTCATCTAAAACCAAGCTGGTGGAAGGAACCAAGAGCTAATGTCTCCCAAGAAGTGGCTGGGAATCAGGCTGGGACATCCAAGAGGGCTGAAGAAGGAGAAATGAGAGCTTTGGTGCCATATCAACAAGAATCTGAATTTGTGAGGAAATCAGATTTGGAAGCTCTCATCAAAGCCTTGAAAGAGGCTGGTAGGTCTGGTATGGTTTCTGGACACTCTCTTCATGCTCAAAACATTTCAAAGCCTTTGATTGTAGATTCTGGTGCATCACATCATATGATAAGTGATGCACATCTAATGAATAACATAAAACCGGCTGTAGGTAATGTCATTATAGCAAATGGAGATAGTATTCCAATTGATGGAGTAGGAAATCTTAGGTTATTTGGAAAAGATTCAAACGCTTTCTACATGCCTAGGTTTACTTCAAATTTGTTATCCGTAAAGAAAGTTACATCTGATTTGAATTGTTATGCTATATTTGGTCCTAATGATGTACACTTTCAGGATATTGAGACCATGAATCTACTCGGAAAAGGAGTAGCAAAGGAGGAGCTGTATGTTCTTGAAAATAACAAGCCGGACTCCAATTTATTTTGTAGTTTTAGTCTGAATGTTTCTAATGTTAGTAGTTCAATTTGGCATGCAAGGCTAGGTCATCCGCACTCTAGAGCATTAGAACTATTGTTTCCTAGGATATCTTTCAAAAATGATGAATGTGAAGCTTGTATACTTGGCAAACATTGTAAATCTGTGTTTTCCAAGTCTCCAACTATCTATGAAAAGTGTTTTGATTTAATTCATTCTGATGTTTGGACCTCACCATGTGAATCTAGAGAACATCATAAATACTTTGTCACCTTTATAGATGAAAAATCAAAATATACATGGCTAACACTTCTTCCATCCAAAGATAGAGTTCTAGAAGCATTTAGAAATTTTCAAGCATATGTGACTAACCATTATAATGCCAAGATTAAAATTTTTAGATCAGATAATGGTGGAGAGTACACAAGCCATGCCTTCAAACAACACTTAGCAAACCATGGGATAGTCCATCAAACCAGCTGCCCATACACTCCTCAGCAAAATGGAGTTGCTGAAAGAAAGAATAGGCACTTAATGGAAGTGGCCCGGTCTATGATGTTCCACACAAGTGTTCCCAAGAGATTTTGGGGAGATGCTGTGGTTTCAGCATGCTATTTGATCAACCGAATGCCAACAAAAATTTTGGATGATCACTCTCCATTTGAGGTATTAAACAACTCTAAACCCGCCATTAACCACTTACGTGTGTTTGGGTGTGTTTGTTTTGTATTAATCCCAGGAGAACAAAGAAACAAGTTGGAAGCTAAAAGTGTGAAGAGCATGTTCATTGGATACTCCACAACACAAAAAGGTTACAAATGCTTTGTTCCGGAAACAAGGAAGATTCTAGTCTCAAGGGACGTGAAGTTTGTTGAAACGAAAGGGTTCTATGATGAGACGAACTGGAAAGAATTGGAGAATCTATCATCCTCATCATCAGACCGAGCTAGCAATTTGAGAAAAATCTTGGAGAACCTTGGATTACATCAGCCAGAAGCTAGTACAAGCACATCTCAATCAAATGAAGAAACTATACCCTTTGATCCTGAGGGAGGCAATAAACAAGAGGATCCAGTAGTGGCTCAACAAGACTCAACAATTTATTATCAAAATGAATCAGAAGTTCGCAATGAAGCGGTTCATGATCAAAGTGAAGAGAGTCCGGAAAGTCAAGAAGAAGCTCAAACCTCAGATTCTGACTTTGAAGGGCCAGAACCTCAAGTTCAATATCAAGAAGGGGGTTTAAGGAGAAGTACAAGACAAAGGTTTGGACCAGAACATTGGAAGCAAACTCGAGTGTACTACAACAACAAGGCAGTTGCTCATCCCATTCAAGCTGTTTGCACTCTAGCTCATTTCCCATTGGAACATCAAGCCTACATGGGCAAGTTAGATGAAGCTGAGATTCCAACAACCTATGAAGAAGCCAAGGAGCTTAAAGTATGGAGAGATGCTATTGGTGAAGAAAAGAAAGCTATGGAAATCAACCACACTTGGGATGAAGCTGAACTGCCAAAAGGGAAGAAGGCCATAAGCTCTAGATGGATCTTCACTATCAAGTATAGAAGTGATGGAGAAATAGAGCGTTACAAGGCTAGGCTGGTGGCTAGAGGATTCACTCAAACCTATGGAGAGGACTACCTTGACACATTTGCACCTGTGGCAAAACTTCATACGGTAAGAGTTATTTTATCCTTAGCTACTAACTTGAAATGGGATCTTTGGCAGATGGACGTCAAGAATGCATTCTTGCAAGGGGAACTAGAGGATGAAGTCTACATGACTCCACCACCAGGCTTGGAGGACTCAATTGCACCAGGAAAGGTGTTGAGACTCAAGAAAGCAATCTATGGACTGAAGCAATCTCCTCGAGCATGGTACCACAAGTTGAGTACAACACTCAAGAGTAAAGGCTTCAAGAAGTCCGAGGCAGATCATACACTTTTCACCTTGCAAAGCCAAGAAGGTATTGTAGTCATTCTCATTTATGTGGATGATATTATCATCTCTGGGAATGACAAGGTAGGTATTAAAGATACAAAAGCATATTTAAAATCTGTATTTGATATTAAAGATCTTGGAGAGTTGAAATATTTTCTAGGGATTGAAGTCTATAGGTCCAATAAAGGACTCTTCTTATCCCAAAGGAAGTACACTCTTGATCTATTGGCTGGGGCAGGAAAGCTAGGAGCCAAACCAGCAAAAACTCCCATAGAAGAAGGATACAAAGTCATACGAGAGGGGGAGCTTGAAGATAAACCTTTTGAAGATGTCAAGCTATATCGGAGAATGGTTGGTAAGTTGATTTATCTTACCATAACTCGTCCTGATTTGTGTTTTGCTGTGAACCAGGTGAGCCAACATATGCAAGCTCCAAAAGTGCATCATTGGAACATGGTGGATCGGATCCTCAAATATCTCAAAGGAGCTCCAGGTCAAGGCATTTGGATGGGCTGCAACAAAAGCACAGAAATTGTGGGTTATTGTGATGCTGACTGGGCTGGAGACAAAACGGATAGAAGATCCACCACTGGGTATTGCACATTCATTGGAGGTAACCTGGTCACTTGGAAGAGCAAGAAACAAAAGGTTGTGTCATGTTCAAGTGCTGAAGCTGAGTATAGAGCAATGAGGAAGCTCACAAATGAGCTAACATGGCTGAAAGCTCTTCTCAAGGATTTGGGCATTGAATCGGCAGATCCAATCACAATGCATTGTGACAACCAAGCTGCTATTCACATTGCGTCCAACTCAGTGTTCCATGAGAGGACAAAGCATATTGAAGTGGATTGTCACAAGGTGCGAGAGATGGTGGAGAAAAGGGTCATTCTTCCATGCTTTACAAGGAGTTCAGAACAATTGGCAGACATTTTTACCAAGGCAGCGAGTTTAAAAGTGTGTGAGTTCATCCATTCAAAGCTTGGACTCATAGATATGTCTCGCCCGTGATTTCCTTAGCCATGGAGTCCACACTCTTTTTCCCTTAGTATGGTTTTGTCCCATGAGGTTTTCCATACTAAGGTTTTTAATGAGGTGGGTCATCATGGTTGCAAGCTTAACCTTTGATGTCTCTACGGTTAAGCTTGAGGGGGAGTGTTGAATAATGAGAGAACACATTAGCTTAAGACCCAAAGAAGAGAAGAGGCCTTATTCAACATATGCAAACCCATTAAGAAGTCTTCTAGAAGGGTGAAGACTTTGGGTGCACAAGTGGGTGTCTCGGGAAGTGTGAAAAGGAAGGAGATGTGTTTGAATTTCAAATAAGAGATTGGAGGGAAATTGAATGTTGTGAAACCCTTCTTCACCTCCTAATTTCGTGGCTCTCCTCTATATATACATGTTGTATACCCTTTGTAACACTCACTCAATTCTAATGGAAACTTCTCTTTATCTCTCATTCTATTGTTTCTCTTTCAAGCACTCTCAAACTCTCTAATCTTCTATTCCGCAAATTCAACAATTTTGTCAAGTCCCAAGTATTATTTCTCAACATAGATGCAATCTCTTCCCTCATGGCATCAACCCATAACTTGTCCATGCTTGCTTCCTCATAAGAATTAGGTACTTTTCTATCAATAGTGCTCAGAAATGCCTGATGATCAGCTGGAGTATTAGAAACCGAGTAGTATTCTTCAATAGGATATCTTATGGCTATCTTCTCTTCTTGTGCGGTGTTATGCTTAAGGGACAAGAAGGAGACGCTGTCGCCTATAGGATCAGGATCTAAGCCTGCCGTACGCCCAGTACATCCCTCTCTTGTCCCAAGCACAACATCAGTTCCCATGTGATCTTGATAAGCCATAGCCATCCCATTGTAATACACTCTAGTATTTTTCCAATTTTCAGGTCCGTGTCTTATCCTTTGGCTTCTTCTTAACTGAGGAGCTTGCACTTCTTCCACTTCTTCAGATTCTATCTCCCCCTCACCTCTTGTACTCTCCTCTTCTTCTACCAGTTCTGAGTCTAATGGTAAAGTATCCGGAACTATCGGAAGCTGCTCACTTTCTTCTACTTCTTCTTCACCCCTCTGCTCCTTATCATCACTCTCCCGGCCATCTATGCTTTCCCAAATGCTTCTTAGATCTTGATCTCTTTCTGCATTTGAGTCCATAATCTCATCTAAGTCTTCCCATTTCGTTTTTTCGAAGTAACCAAACTCTTCCTCAAATTGCACCTCCCTTGACACATACATTCTATTAGTCTCCGGGTTAAGACATTTGTATCCTTTTTGAGTACTTGAGTATCCCACAAACACATACTTAATACTCTTTGGCTCCAACTTATTTCTTTGTGCCTCTGGAACAAGGACATAGCATCTACACCCAAAGACTCTCAAGTGACTGATACTCGGCTTCACACCATTCAAAACTTCAAATGGTGACTTGTAACTCAAGCTTTCAGTGGGTATGCGGTTGATTAAGTAAGCTGCTGCCATCACTGCATCTCCCCACAGATTCTTAGGAACTCCCCTATCAAACATCATGCTCCTAGCCACTTCTAACAAATGTCTATTCTTCCTCTCTGCTATCCCATTTTGTTGAGGTGTATAGGCGCAAGTTGTCTGATGTACTATCCCTTTCTCATTCACAAACTCCCTAAACCGTATGCTCATGTATTCTCCGCCATTATCACTTCTTAGTATCTTAATCTTGGTATCATACTGATTGAGCACATAGTTATAGAAGTTCTGAAATGATTCAAGCACTTGATCCTTAGAGCGCATCAATGTTACCCATGTATACTTTGATTTTTGGTCGATGAAGGAAACAAAGTACTTATATTGATCTCTTGAAGTACACGGAGCAGACCATACATCAGAGTGTATTAACTCAAAAGACTTCTTATACATAGTAGTAGATTCTGGAAACACTTTCCTACAATGCTTCCCCAAAATACATGCTTCACACGCCTCCTTGGGTACTGAATTGTTGGGCAAGACCATGCTGAGCACCTTGGGACTTGGGTGACCAAGGCGAGAATGCCATAAAGGGCTTGATCCAACCGAACTGACCGCAAGCGCTTTCAACTCTTTATCCTTTTTATTCAATATGTACAGACCATCTTTCACACCCCCTGATCCGATCATATCTTTGGTTTCATTATCCTGAAACTCAACACCATTAACTCCAAAAACAACTTTACAATTCAAGTCCTTAGTTGCCTTATGAACCGATAGCAAATTTGAAGTAAATTCTGGGATATATAGAGCTTTAGTTCTCTTCCCAAACACCTCTAAGTCCCCAACACCCTCTATTGGAACTTCTTTCCCGTTTGCTATCCTAACACTACCCTTATGCGGTTCTACATTCTCCAGCAACTTAGCATCACAAATCATATTATGACTTGCTCCAGAATCTATTATCACGTTTCTCTTAGCCTTAGAGGTAAAGAAACCCTTACCAGATTCCGCTAGCTTTGAGATACTCTTGATGAGGCCCTCTAAATCGCTCTTCCTCACCAATTGGTCTCCTTCCATGCTAGTTACACCCGCAAAGTTCCTAGAGCCTTGACTGCTTCCCTGGCCATTTCCTCTTAGCCGGGCTGGTTTCAAGTGCGGGTAAAGTGTCCAGCACTTCTCCTTAGTGTGCCCTTTCATCCTACAATGGCTACACTCAACAGCTCTCCTTTCTCCATGCCCAAAATTTCTTTGCACCACATGCGCCATCTCACTAGCGGGTTTAAACAACTCTCTAGCACCTTCCTCTTTCTGAATTTGTTGACACACTTCATTTAATGTTGGAAGCTTGTCAAATCGAAGGATATGCTGAATGAGTCCCTTGTAAGAGTCATCAAGTGTGAGTAAGAGGCCAAACACTTGATCTTGCTCTCTCCTCTCATTCAACTCCTTTGGGTCGTTTGTTGTAGGTCTAAGCATTTCCAGCTCTGCCCACAACCCTCTAAACTCCCCAAACAAGTCCTTGAACGCCTTCCCATTCTGCTGAAGGTCATTCAATGCCTTCTTCACCTCAAAGATCCTTGAAATGTTTGAGATGTCTCCATAAACTCCCTTGAGCGTCTCCCACATCTCCTTGGAGTTCTCACAGTATGAATAGGCCGCCAGAATAGATGGCTCAAGGGAGCTTTGAAGTGCAGCCAAGACTTGAGCATCTTCTTGCTCCCGCTTCCTCTCCATCATACTGCCCTCTTCAGCCCTTCCTTCTTCAGCATTTATCACCAAGCTATCAACATACTCCCACAGCCCTCTTCCTCTTAGGACTGTCTTTGTGGTCCTTGACCACAAAATATAGTTATTCCCCTTGAGAATAACTGGTAGAACCATATTCTTGGAGCTTTCCATGACTTGAAATTTTTGGTGAATAGTACACACGAAACAGAAAAAAAACAGAGTGATTTGAAATGATTGAGAGATATGAACGAGTTTAAGATCTTGTTTAGGACCTTAAGTGCTCTGATACCATGTAGATTTTTAGAGGATATGAAGGTGATTTTAAGGGAAGAAGATTAGAAGAGAAGAGAATGAAGATGATGAATAGAAGTTTTTTAGAGAAGAACTTCAATATTTTCGTGTGTTTTGTTTCCTTACAATCCCATATACATATATGCACGCTTTACATGAATTATTGAGTGAAA
Source organism: Cardamine chenopodiifolia (assembly GCA_963922655.1). Classification (NCBI taxonomy): domain Eukaryota; kingdom Viridiplantae; phylum Streptophyta; class Magnoliopsida; order Brassicales; family Brassicaceae; genus Cardamine; species Cardamine chenopodiifolia. Next base: position 7,052,976 of record OZ000476.1, on the reverse strand, counting down.
AATATCTCACCAACACCTCTACAGAAGTATAGGCGAGCCATGCTTCTCCCAACTGCTCCCACCTACTCCTCTTTGCAACTTGCTCCACTTGTGCTGAGTGAGAAAAAACTGGTCTGCTTCTAACCAATTCAGTTCCTTCTCCACTTCTTGTTTGGTTTCGTTTTAGTTGATCTTAGCTACTCATTGGTGCTTTATTTCATGTTCACACACCTTCACATCCATATTCTCAACACCAGCATCACTCTGAGAAGAACACGTGGACGAACCCGAGGTCTAAATTGAGGAAGAGAAGAACTACGAAGCTCCTACCATAGCACTGAGGATTATGAAGAGGAACATCACAAGCGTCTACAAGACAAGATTCAGTGCATACATACAAGGAGCTCGAAGATGCGAGGAGAGCACCTGAGGGCACCCGAGAGATACCGATAGACCTTAGCGCGATAACAATGAGACTAGAAAACTCTTGGGAGCGTCCTTTTTTTGGAAGGCATGAGTTTAGTATCTTCACTATTTCATTGAGGTGAAGACACCCTTAAGCCGTCAAGGTATTGTACTCTTTTTCTCCACCTCGGGATTTTTCCATATGGTTTACCGAGGGAGTTTTTAATGAGGCAAGATCTCTTGATGCATCACATTCTTTACCATTGTTTATCTTTCTTGGAAATCCCTATGACGAAATAAGGTAAACAAGGGATGTGATCCTATCTACCAAGATGACATTTATCTAATTAAAGTTTTCTTCTCTTTTCCTAAAAACGGTTTAAGTATGTTTTGGTGTTAAAAGAGGTCCAAATTAGGTGAATGTTAGAATATTTGGACCAAGTTGTAATTAGTATAAGATCAGACCTAGAGGATATGTGAAAAAGCCTCTAAAAACTCGTGTAATGGATCAAACCGCTTTTACACAAAAACTTGAGAAACTTTTTCTCTTTTTTTCTTGAGAGATTCAAGGTTATTCTTCACTCCTCGATTCCTAGCTCAGAGTGGGGTGCGTTGTATCAAGAGATTGTCACTCCTCTTGTGGTACACGCTTCAACCCACCTTCTATCAATCCCATAGTTAATCCTAAGTCGAGTATCTCCTCGGGTTTAAACCACCTCTTCCGCTTAGTTCCATCTTTTTTACCGAGTAGTTAGATCGAGCATTTCTCTTCTTCTCAGTCCTATTCATACAGTCTATTCCCTAAGACGAGCTTGATATCTGAGCAACCGGTGCCACATCATGTTTTGAATGGGGTTTTCCATTCACAACCCTCCTTCATACTTACATGATGGTACCTGCTCTTTAGATCAAACTTGGAGAAGAGTGTTGATGAGGCCCCGACACTAGCTCCAGCATCACTCTGAGAAGAACACGTGGACGAACCCGAGGTCTAAATTGAGGAAGAGAAGAACTACGAAGCTCCTACCATAGCACTGAGGATTATGAAGAGGAACATCACAAGCGTCTACAAGACAAGATTCAATGCATACATACAAGGAGCTCGAAGATGCGAGGAGAGCACCTGAGGGCACCCGAGAGATACCGATAGACCTTAGCGCGATAACAATGAGACTAGAAAACTCTTGGGAGCGTCCTTTTTTTGGAAGGCATGAGTTTAGTATCTTCACTATTTCATTGAGGTGAAGACACCCTTAAGCCGTCAAGGTATTGTACTCTTTTTCTCCACCTCGGGATTTTTCCATATGGTTTACCGAGGGAGTTTTTAATGAGGCAAGATCTCTTGATGCATCACATTCTTTACCATTGTTTATCTTTCTTGGAAATCCCTATGACGAAATAAGGTAAACAAGGGATGTGATCCTATCTACCAAGATGACATTTATCTAATTAAAGTTTTCTTCTCTTTTCCTAAAAACGGTTTAAGTATGTTTTGGTGTTAAAAGAGGTCCAAATTAGGTGAATGTTAGAATATTTGGACCAAGTTGTAATTAGTATAAGATCAGACCTAGAGGATATGTGAAAAAGCCTCTAAAAACTCGTGTAATGGATCAAACCGCTTTTACACAAAAACTTGAGAAACTTTTTCTCCTTTTTTCTTGAGAGATTCAAGGTTATTCTTCACTCCTCGATTCCTAGCTCAGAGTGGGGTGCGTTGTATCAAGAGATTGTCACTCCTCTTGTGGTTCACGTTTCAACCCACCTTCTATCAATCCCATAGTTAATCCTAGGTCGAGTATCTCCTCGGGTTTAAACCACCTCTTCCGCTTAGTTCCATCCTTTTTACCGAGTAGTTAGATCGAGCATTTCTCTTCTTCTCAGTCCTATTCATACAGTCTATTCCCTAAGACGAGCTTGATATCTGAGCAACCGGTGCCACATCATGTTTTGAATGGGGTTTTCCATTCACAACCCTCCTTCATACTTACATGATGGTACCTGCTCTTTAGATCAAACTTGGAGAAGAGTGTTGATGAGGCCCCGACACTAGCTCCAGCATCACTCTGAGAAGAACACGTGGACGAACCCGAGGTCTAAATTGAGGAAGAGAAGAACTACGAAGCTCCTACCATAGCACTGAGGATTATGAAGAGGAACATCACAAGCGTCTACAAGACAAGATTCAATGCATACATACAAGGAGCTCGAAGATGCGAGGAGAGCACCTGAGGGCACCCGAGAGATACCGATAGACCTTAGCGCGATAACAATGAGACTAGAAAACTCTTGGGAGCGTCCTTTTTTTGGAAGGCATGAGTTTAGTATCTTCACTATTTCATTGAGGTGAAAACACCCTTAAGCCGTCAAGGTATTGTACTCTTTTTCTCCACCTCGGGATTTTTCCATATGGTTTACCGAGGGAGTTTTTAATGAGGCAAGATCTCTTGATGCATCACATTCTTTACCATTGTTTATCTTTCTTGGAAATCCCTATGACGAAATAAGGTAAACAAGGGATGTGATCCTATCTACCAAGATGACATTTATCTAATTAAAGTTTTCTTCTCTTTTCCTAAAAACGGTTTAAGTATGTTTTGGTGTTAAAAGAGGTCCAAATTAGGTGAATGTTAGAATATTTGGACCAAGTTGTAATTAGTATAAGATCAGACCTAGAGGATATGTGAAAAAGCCTCTAAAAACTCGTGTAATGGATCAAACCGCTTTTACACAAAAACTTGAGAAACTTTTTCTCCTTTTTTCTTGAGAGATTCAAGGTTATTCTTCACTCCTCGATTCCTAGCTCAGAGTGGGGTGCGTTGTATCAAGAGATTGTCACTCCTCTTGTGGTTCACGCTTCAACCCACCTTCTATCAATCCCATAGTTAATCCTAGGTCGAGTATCTCCTCGGGTTTAAACCACCTCTTCCGCTTAGTTCCATCCTTTTTACCGAGTAGTTAGATCGAGCATTTCTCTTCTTCTCAGTCCTATTCATACGGTCTATTCCCTAAGACGAGCTTGATATCTGAGCAACCGGTGCCACATCATGTTTTGAATGGGGTTTTCCATTCACAACCCTCCTTCATACTTACATGATGGTACCTGCTCTTTAGATCAAACTTGGAGAAGAGTGTTGATGAGGCCCCGACACTAGCTCCAGCATCACTCTGAGAAGAACACGTGGACGAACCCGAGGTCTAAATTGAGGAAGAGAAGAACTACGAAGCTCCTACCATAGCACTGAGGATTATGAAGAGGAACATCACAAGCGTCTACAAGACAAGATTCAATGCATACATACAAGGAGCTCGAAGATGCGAGGAGAGCACCTGAGGGCACCCGAGAGATACCGATAGACCTTAGCGCGATAACAATGAGACTAGAAAACTCTTGGGAGCGTCCTTTTTTGGAAGGCATGAGTTTAGTATCTTCACTATTTCATTGAGGTGAAGACACCCTTAAGCCGTCAAGGTATTGTACTCTTTTTCTCCACCTCGGGATTTTTCCATATGGTTTACCGAGGGAGTTTTTAATGAGGCAAGATCTCTTGATGCATCACATTCTTTACCATTGTTTATCTTTCTTGGAAATCCCTATGACGAAATAAGGTAAACAAGGGATGTGATCCTATCTACCAAGATGACATTTATCTAATTAAAGTTTTCTTCTCTTTTCCTAAAAACGGTTTAAGTATGTTTTGGTGTTAAAAGAGGTCCAAATTAGGTGAATGTTAGAATATTTGGACCAAGTTGTAATTAGTATAAGATCAGACCTAGAGGATATGTGAAAAAGCCTCTAAAAACTCGTGTAATGGATTAAACCGCTTTTACACAAAAACTTGAGAAACTTTTTCTCCTTTTTTCTTGAGAGATTCAAGGTTATTCTTCACTCCTCGATTCCTAGCTCAGAGTGGGGTGCGTTGTATCAAGAGATTGTCACTCCTCTTGTGGTTCACGCTTCAACCCACCTTCTATCAATCCCATAGTTAATCCTAGGTCGAGTATCTCCTCGGGTTTAAACCACCTCTTCCGCTTAGTTCCATCCTTTTTACCGAGTAGTTAGATCGAGCATTTCTCTTCTTCTCAGTCCTATTCATACGGTCTATTCCCTAAGACGAGCTTGATATCTGAGCAACCGGTGCCACATCATGTTTTGAATGGGGTTTTCCATTCACAACCCTCCTTCATACTTACATGATGGTACCTGCTCTTTAGATCAAACTTGGAGAAGAGTGTTGATGAGGCCCCGACACTAGCTCCAGCATCACTCTGAGAAGAACACGTGGACGAACCCGAGGTCTAAATTGAGGAAGAGAAGAACTACGAAGCTCCTACCATAGCACTGAGGATTATGAAGAGGAACATCACAAGCGTCTACAAGACAAGATTCAATGCATACATACAAGGAGCTCGAAGATGCGAGGAGAGCACCTGAGGGCACCCGAGAGATACCGATAGACCTTAGCGCGATAACAATGAGACTAGAAAACTCTTGGGAGCGTCCTTTTTTGGAAGGCATGAGTTTAGTATCTTCACTATTTCATTGAGGTGAAGACACCCTTAAGCCGTCAAGGTATTGTACTCTTTTTCTCCACCTCGGGATTTTTCCATATGGTTTACCGAGGGAGTTTTTAATGAGGCAAGATCTCTTGATGCATCACATTCTTTACCATTGTTTATCTTTCTTGGAAATCCCTATGACGAAATAAGGTAAACAAGGGATGTGATCCTATCTACCAAGATGACATTTATCTAATTAAAGTATTCTTCTCTTTTCCTAAAAACGGTTTAAGTATGTTTTGGTGTTAAAAGAGGTCCAAATTAGGTGAATGTTAGAATATTTGGACCAAGTTGTAATTAGTATAAGATCAGACCTAGAGGATATGTGAAAAAGCCTCTAAAAACTCGTGTAATGGATTAAACCGCTTTTACACAAAAACTTGAGAAACTTTTTCTCCTTTTTTCTTGAGAGATTCAAGGTTATTCTTCACTCCTCGATTCCTAGCTCAGAGTGGGGTGCGTTGTATCAAGAGATTGTCACTCCTCTTGTGGTTCACGCTTCAACCCACCTTCTATCAATCCCATAGTTAATCCTAGGTCGAGTATCTCCTCGGGTTTAAACCACCTCTTCCGCTTAGTTCCATCCTTTTTACCGAGTAGTTAGATCGAGCATTTCTCTTCTTCTCAGTCCTATTCATACAGTCTATTCCCTAAGACGAGCTTGATATCTGAGCAACCGGTGCCACATCATGCTTTGAATGGGGTTTTCCATTCACAACCCTCCTTCATACTTACATGATGGTACCTGCTCTTTAGATCAAACTTGGAGAAGAGTGTTGATGAGGCCCCGACACTTGCTCCAGCATCACTCTGAGAAGAACACGTGGACGAACACGAGGTCTAAATTGAGGAAGAGAAGAACTACGAAGCTCCTACCATAGCACTGAGGATTATGAAGAGGAACATCACAAGCGTCTACAAGACAAGATTCAATGCATACATACAAGGAGCTCGAAGATGCGAGGAGAGCACCTGAGGGCACCCGAGAGATACCGATAGACCTTAGCGCGATAACAATGAGACTAGAAAACTCTTGGGAGCGTCCTTTTTTTGGAAGGCATGAGTTTAGTATCTTCACTATTTCATTGAGTTGAAGACACCCTTAAGCCGTCAAGGTATTGTACTCTTTTTCTCCACCTCGGGATTTTTCCATATGGTTTACCGAGGGAGTTTTTAATGAGGCAAGATCTCTTGATGCATCACATTCTTTACCATTGTTTATCTTTCTTGGAAATCCCTATGACGAAATAAGGTAAACAAGGGATGTGATCCTATCTACCAAGATGACATTTATCTAATTAAAGTTTTCTTCTCTTTTCCTAAAAACGGTTTAAGTATGTTTTGGTGTTAAAAGAGGTCCAAATTAGGTGAATGTTAGAATATTTGGACCAAGTTGTAATTAGTATAAGATCAGACCTAGAGGATATGTGAAAAAGCCTCTAAAAACTCGTGTAATGGATCAAACCGCTTTTACACAAAAACTTGAGAAACTTTTTCTCTTTTTTTCTTGAGAGATTCAAGGTTATTCTTCACTCCTCGATTCCTAGCTCAGAGTGGGGTGCGTTGTATCAAGAGATTGTCACTCCTCTTGTGGTTCACGCTTCAACCCACCTTCTATCAATCCCATAGTTAATCCTAGGTCGAGTATCTCCTCGGGTTTAAACCACCTCTTCCGCTTAGTTCCATCCTTTTTACCGAGTAGTTAGATCGAGCATTTCTCTTCTTCTCAAGCCTATTTATACAGTCTATTCCCTAAGACGAGCTTGATATCTTAGCAACCGGTGCCACATCATGTTTTGAATGGGATTTTCCATTCACAACCCTCCTTCTTACTTACATGATGGTACCTGCTCTTTTGATCAAACTTGGAGAAGAGTGTTGATGAGGCCCCGACACTAGCTCCAGCATCACTCTGAGAAGAACACGTGGACGAACCCGAGGTCTAAATTGAGGAAGAGAAGAACTACGAAGCTCCTACCATAGCACTGAGGATTATGAAGAGGAACATCACAAGCGTCTACAAGACAAGATTCAATGCATACATACAAGGAGCTCGAAGATGCGAGGAGAGCACCTGAGGGCACCCGAGAGATACCGATAGACCTTAGCGCGATAACAATGAGACTAGAAAACTCTTGGGAGCGTCCTTTTTTTGGAAGGCATGAGTTTAGTATCTTCACTATTTCATTGAGTTGAAGACACCCTTAAGCCGTCAAGGTATTGTACTCTTTTTCTCCACCTCGGGATTTTTCCATATGGTTTACCGAGGGAGTTTTTAATGAGGCAAGATCTCTTGATGCATCACATTCTTTACCATTGTTTATCTTTCTTGGAAATCCCTATAACGAAATAAGGTAAACAAGGGATGTGATCCTATCTACCAAGATGACATTTATCTAATTAAAGTCTTCTTCTCTTTTCCTAAAAACGGTTTAAGTATGTTTTGGTGTTAAAAGAGGTCCAAATTAGGTGAATGTTAGAATATTTGGACCAAGTTGTAATTAGTATAAGATCAGACCTAGAGGATATGTGAAAATGCCTCTAAAAACACTTGTAATGGATTAAACCGCTTTTACACAAAAACTTGAGAAATTTTTTTTCCTTTTTTCTTGAGAGATTCAAGGTCATTCTTCACTCCTCGATTCCTAGCTCAGAGTAGGGTGCGTTGTATCAAGAGATTGTCACTCCTCTTGTGGTTCACGCTTCAACCCACCTACTATCAATCCCATAGTTAATCCTAGGTCGAGTATCTCCTCGGGTTTAAACCACCTCTTCCGCTTAGTTCCATCCTTTTTACCGAGTAGTTAGATCGAGCATTTCTCTTCCTCTAAAGCCAATTCATACAGTCTATTCCCTAAGACGAGCTTGATATCTTGGCAACCAGTGCCACATCATGTTTTGAATGGGGTTTTCCTTTCAACACCCTCCTTCATACTTACTTGATGGTACCCACTCTTTAAATCAATCTTGGAGAAGAGTGTTGATGAGGCCCCAACACTAGCTCCAGCATCACTCTGAGATGAACACGTGGACGAACCCGAGGTCTAAATTGAGGAAGAGAAGAACTACGAAGCTCCTACCATAGCACTGAGGATTATGAAGAGGAACATCACAAGCGTCTACAAGACAAGATTCAATGCATACATACAAGGAGCTCGAAGATGCGAGGAGAGCACCTGAGGGCACCCGAGAGATACCGATAGACCTTAGCGCGATAACAATGAGACTAGAAAACTCTTGGGAGCGTCCTTTTTTTGGAAGGCATGAGTTTAGTATCTTCACTATTTCATTGAGTTGAAGACACCCTTAAGCCGTCAAGGTATTGTACTCTTTTTCTCCACCTCGGGATTTTTCCATATGGTTTACCGAGGGAGTTTTTAATGAGGCAAGATCTCTTGATGCATCACATTCTTTACCATTGTTTATCTTTCTTGGAAATCCCTATGACGAAATAAGGTAAACAAGGGATGTGATCCTATCTACCAAGATGACATTTATCTAATTAAAGTCTTCTTCTCTTTTCCTAAAAACGGTTTAAGTATGTTTTGGTGTTAAAAGAGGTCCAAATTAGGTGAATGTTAGAATATTTGGACCAAGTTGTAATTAGTATAAGATCAGACCTAGAGGATATGTGAAAATGCCTCTAAAAACACTTGTAATGGATTAAACCGCTTTTACACAAAAACTTGAGAAATTTTTTTTCCTTTTTTCTTGAGAGATTCAAGGTCATTCTTCACTACTCGATTCCTAGCTCAGAGTAGGGTGCGTTGTATCAAGAGATTGTCACTCCTCTTGTGGTTCACGCTTCAACCCACCTACTATCAATCCCATAGTTAATCCTAGGTCGAGTATCTCCTCGGGTTTAAACCACCTCTTCCGCTTAGTTCCATCCTTTTTACCAAGTAGTTAGATCGAGCATTTCTCTTCCTCTAAAGCCAATTCATACAGTCTATTCCCTAAGACGAGCTTGATATCTTGGCAACCAGTGCCACATCATGTTTTGAATGGGGTTTTCCTTTCAACACCCTCCTTCATACTTACTTGATGGTACCCACTCTTTAAATCAATCTTGGAGAAGAGTGTTGATGAGGCCCCGACACTAGCTCAAGCATCACTCTGAGAAGAACACGTGGAGGAATCTGAGGACTAACTTGAGGAAGAGAAGAACTACGAAGCTCCTACCATACCACTGAGGATTATGAAGAGGAACATCACAAGCGTCTACAGGACAAGATTCAATGCATACATAAAAGGAGCTCTAATATGCGAGGAGAGCACCTGAGGGCACCCGAGAGATACCGATAGAGCTTAGTGCGAGAACGGTGAGCCTAGAAAACTCTTGGGAGCTTACTTTTTTTAGAAGACATGAGTTTAGTATCTTCACTATTTCGTTGAAGTGAAGACACCCTTGAGACGTCAAAGTATTATACTCTTTTTCTCCACCTCGGGATTTTTCCACATGGTTTACCGAGGGGATTTTTAATGAGGCAAGATCTCTTGATGCATCACATTCTTTACCATTGTTTATCTTTCTTGGAAATCCCTATGCGGAAATAAGGTAAACAAGGGATGTGATCTTATTGACCAAGATGACATTTATCTAATTAAAGTCTTCTTCTCTTTTCCTAAAAACGGTTTAAGTATGTTTTGGTGTTAAAAGAGGTCCAAATTAGGTGAATGTTAGAATTTTTTGACCAAGTTGTAATTCGAATAAGATCAGACCTATAGGATATGTGGAAAAGCCTCTAAAAACTCTTGTAATGGATTAAACCGCTTTTACACAAAAACTTGAGAAACTTTTTCTCCTTTTTTCTTGAGAGATTCAAGGTTATTCTTCACTCCTCGATTCTTAGCTCCGAGTGGGGTGCGTTGTATCAAGAGATTGTCACTCCTCTTGTGGTTCACGCTTCAACCCACCTTCTATCAATCCCATAGTTAATCCTAGGTCGAGTATCTCCTCGGGTTTAAACCACCTCTTCCGCTTAGTTCCATCCTTTTTACCGAGTAGTTAGATCGAGCATTTCTCTTCTTCTCAAGCCTATTTATACAGTCTATTCCCTAAGACGAGCTTGATATCTTAGCAACCGGTGCCACATCATGTTTTGAATGGGGTTTTCCATTCACAACCCTCCTTCATACTTACATGATGGTACCTGCTCTTTAGATCAAACTTGGAGAAGAGTGTTGATGAGGCCCCGACACTAGCTCCAGCATCACTCTGAGAAGAACACGTGGACGAACCCGAGGTCTAAATTGAGGAAGAGAAGAACTACGAAGCTCCTACCATAGCACTGAGGATTATGAAGAGGAACATCACAAGCGTCTACAAGACAAGATTCCATGCATACATACAAGGAGCTCGAAGATGCGAGGAGAGCACCTGGGGGCACCCGAGAGATACCGATAGACCTTAGCGCGATAACAATGAGACTAGAAAACTCTTGGGAGCGTCCCTTTTTTGGAAGGCATGAGTTTAGTATCTTCACTATTTCATTGAGGTGAAGACACCCTTAAGCCATCAAGGTATTGTACTCTTTTTCTCCACCTCGGGATTTTTCCATATGGTTTACCGAGGGAGTTTTTAATGAGGCAAGTGTTGAATAATGAGAGAACACATTAGCTTAAGACCCAAAGAAGAGAAGAGGCCTTATTCAACATATGCAAGCCCATTAAGAAGTCTTCTAGAAGGGTGAAGACTTTGGGTGTCTCGGGAAGTGTGAAAAGGAAGGAGATGTGTTTGAATTTCAAATAAGAGATTGGAGGGAAATTGAATGTTGTGAAACCCTTCTTCACCTCCTAATTTCGTGGCTCTCCTCTATATATACATGTTGTACACCCTTTGTAACACTCACTCAATTCTAATGGAAACATCTCTTTATCTCTCATTCTATTGTTTCTCTTTCAAGCACTCTCAAACTCTCTAATCTTCTATTCCGCAAATTCAACATGGTATCAGAGCAAGGTTCTTAACTAAATCAAGCTCTAGTTATCCCATTTTCAAATCTCTTCCTTTAAAATTCTGGGAATACTCTTTGTCAATCCTTTTTCACTCTGAGACTTAGTCCTCAAAGTCATTGACTCTTGAGTTGTGAAAAGGCTGAAAAAGTGTATTTCTTGAAGGTTCTCTAAAATTTTCTTTTTCACTCTAAAATTCTTGGAATACTCTTTGTCAATCCTTTTTCACTCTGAGACTTAGTCCTCAAAGTCATTGACTCTTGAGTTGTGAAAAGGCTGGAAAAGTGTATTTCTTGAAGTTTCTCTAATATTTTCTTGAGAAAATCTCTTAATCCTCTGGTTAATAGAATTATCCGGTGAATAAATCTTGAAACACCATGGAAAATTCTAAACCAATTGTTATTCCAGTCATCTTGAAGGGTGTCAACTATTTGCTGTGGTCAAGAATGATAAGAACAGCCCTATGTGGTCGTGGGCTTTGGAGCCATGTCTTGAAAGGCCAAGATCCAAAAGATGGAGAAGAAGCCATCGGTAATTATGAAGATAAGTGGTTCCAAGAGGACCAAATGGTGCTCGGAATCATCCAGAACTCTCTTGAAGCATCCATCCTTGAAGCCTACTCCTACTGTGAAAATGCAAAGGAATTGTGGGATACTCTTCAAACCGTGTATGGGAATACTTCAAACTTGAGCAGAATCTATGAAGTCAAGAAGGCTATCAATGATCTAAGCCAAGAAGATTTGGAGTTTACAAAGCACTTTGGCAAATTCAGATCATTGTGGGCTGAACTAGAAATGTTAAGGCCAAGCACGATTGATCCTTTGGTGTTAAATGAGAGGCGCGAACAAGACAAGGTCTTTGGTCTGCTATTGACCTTAAATCCAACTTACAAGGATCTCATTAAGCACCTCCTTAGGGCAGACAATCTCCCCAGCCTAGATGAAGTGTGCTCCAAGATACAAAAGGAGCAAGGATCTCATGGTCTATTTGGGGGAAAGGCTGAGTTGGTTATGGCTAACAAAGTAGAGCTGGGAGACGCCAACAAAGGATTTTACAAACCGTTGGGATCAAACCAGAACAAGAAAGTGGGATCAAATGCAATTTGTGAGCATTGCAAGAAAGAGGGGCACACAAAGGAAAAATGCTGGAAGCTCCATCCTCATCTAAAACCAAGCTGGTGGAAGGAACCAAGAGCTAATGTCTCCCAAGAAGTGGCTGGGAATCAGGCTGGGACATCCAAGAGGGCTGAAGAAGGAGAAATGAGAGCTTTGGTGCCATATCAACAAGAATCTGAATTTGTGAGGAAATCAGATTTGGAAGCTCTCATTAAAGCCTTGAAAGAGGCTGGTAGGTCTGGTATGGTTTCTGGAAACTCTCTTCATGCTCAAAACATTTCAAAGCCTTTGATTGTAGATTCTGGTGCATCACATCATATGATAAGTGATGCACATCTAATGAATAACATAAAACCGGCTGTAGGTAATGTCATTATAGCAAATGGAGATAGTATTCCAATTGATGGAGTAGGAAATCTTAGATTATTTGGAAAAGATTCAAATGCTTTCTACATGCCTAAGTTTACTTCAAATTTGTTATCCGTAAAGAAAGTTACATCTGATTTGAATTGTTATGCTATATTTGGTCCTAATGATGTACACTTTCAGGATATTGAGACCATGAATCTACTCGGAAAAGGAGTAGCAAAGGAGGAGCTGTATGTTCTTGAAAATAACAAGCCGGACTCCAATTTATTTTGTAGTTTTAGTCTGAATGTTTCTAATGTTAGTAGTTCAATTTGGCATGCAAGGCTAGGTCATCCGCACTCTAGAGCATTAGAACTATTGTTGCCTAGGATTTCTTTCAAAAATGATGAATGTGAAGCTTGTATACTTGGCAAACATTGTAAATCTGTGTTTTCCAAGTGTCCAACTATCTATGAAAAGTGTTTTGATTTAATTCATTCTGATGTTTGGACCTCACCATGTGAATCTAGAGAACATCATAAATACTTTGTCACCTTTATAGATGAAAAATCAAAATATACATGGCTAACACTTCTTCCATCCAAAGATAGAGTTCTAGAAGCATTTAGAAATTTTCAAGCATATGTGACTAACCATTATAATGCCAAGATTAAAATTTTTAGATCAGATAATGGTGGAGAGTACACAAGCCATGCCTTCAAACAACACTTAGCAAACCATGGGATAGTCCATCAAACCAGCTGCCCATACACTCCTCAGCAAAATGGAGTTGCTGAAAGAAAGAATAGGCACTTAATGGAAGTGGCCCGGTCTATGATGTTCCACACAAGTGTTCCCAAGAGATTTTGGGGAGATGCTGTGGTTTCAGCATGCTATTTGATCAACCGAATGCCAACAAAAATTTTGGATGATCACTCTCCATTTGAGGTATTAAACAACTCTAAACCCGCCATTAACCACTTACGTGTGTTTGGGTGTGTTTGTTTTGTATTAATCCCAGGAGAACAAAGAAACAAGTTGGAAGCTAAAAGTGTGAAGAGCATGTTCATTGGATACTCCACAACACAAAAAGGTTACAAATGCTTTGTTCCGGAAACAAGGAAGATTCTAGTCTCAAGGGACGTGAAGTTTGTTGAAACGAAAGGGTTCTATGATGAGAAGAACTGGAAAGAATTGGAGAATCTATCATCCTCATCATCAGACCGAGCTAGCAATTTGAGAAAAATCTTGGAGAACCTTGGATTACATCAGCCAGAAGCTAGTACAAGCACATCTCAATCAAATGAAGAAACTATACCCTTTGATCCTGAGGGAGGCAATAAACAAGAGGATCCAGTAGTGGCTCAACAAGACTCAACAATTTATGATCAAAATGAATCAGAAGTTCGCAATGAAGCGGTTCATGATCAAAGTGAAGAGAGTCCGGAAAGTCAAGAAGAAGCTCAAACCTCAGATTCTGACTTTGAAGGGCCAGAACCTCAAGTTCAATATCAAGAAGGGGGTTTAAGGAGAAGTACAAGACAAAGGTTTGGACCAGAACATTGGAAGCAAACCCGAGTGTACTACAACAACAAGGCAGTTGCTCATCCCATTCAAGCTGTTTGCACTCTAGCTCATTTCCCATTGGAACATCAAGCCTACATGGGCAAGTTAGATGAAGCTGAGATTCCAACAACCTATGAAGAAGCCAAGGAGCTTAAAGTATGGAGAGATGCTATTGGTGAAGAAAAGAAAGCTATGGAAATCAACCACACTTGGGATGAAGCTGAACTACCAAAAGGGAAGAAGGCCGTAAGCTCTAGATGGATCTTCACTATCAAGTATAGAAGTGATGGAGAAATAGAGCGTTACAAGGCTAGGCTGGTGGCTAGAGGATTCACTCAAACCTATGGAGAGGACTACCTTGACACATTTGCACCTGTGGCAAAACTTCATACGGTAAGAGTTATTTTATCCTTAGCTACTAACTTGAAATGGGATCTTTGGCAGATGGACGTCAAGAATGCATTCTTGCAAGGGGAACTAGAGGATGAAGTCTACATGACTCCACCACCAGGCTTGGAGGACTCAATTGCACCAGGAAAGGTGTTGAGACTCAAGAAAGCAATCTATGGACTGAAGCAATCTCCTCGAGCATGGTACCACAAGTTGAGTACAACACTCAAGAGTAAAGGCTTCAAGAAGTCCGAGGCAGATCATACACTTTTCACCTTGCAAAGCCAAGAAGGTATTGTAGTCATTCTCATTTATGTGGATGATATTATCATCTCTGGGAATGACAAGGTAGGTATTAAAGATACAAAAGCATATTTAAAATCTGTATTTGATATTAAAGATCTTGGAGAGTTGAAATATTTTCTAGGGATTGAAGTCTATAGGTCCAATGAAGGACTCTTCTTATCGCAAAGGAAGTACACTCTTGATCTATTGGCTGGGGCAGGAAAGCTAGGAGCCAAACCAGCAAAAACTCCCTTAGAAGAAGGATACAAAGTCATACGAGAGGGGGAGCTTGAAGATAAACCTTTTGAAGATGTCAAGCAATATCGGAGAATGGTTGGTAAGTTGATTTATCTTACCATAACTCGTCCTGATTTGTGTTTTGCTGTGAACCAGGTGAGCCAACATATGCAAGCTCCAAAAGTGCATCATTGGAACATGGTGGATCGGATCCTCAAATATCTCAAAGGAGCTCCAGGTCAAGGCATTTGGATGGGTTGCAACAAAAGCACAGAAATTGTGGGTTATTGTGATGCTGACTGGGCTGGAGACAAAACGGATAGAAGATCCACCACTGGGTATTGCACATTCATTGGAGGTAACCTGGTCACTTGGAAGAGCAAGAAACAAAAGGTTGTGTCATGTTCAAGTGCTGAAGCTGAGTATAGAGCAATGAGGAAGCTCACAAATGAGCTAACATGGCTGAAAGCGCTTCTCAAGGATTTGGGCATTGAATCGGCAGATCCAATCACAATGCATTGTGACAACCAAGCTGCTATTCACATTGCGTCCAACTCAGTGTTCCATGAGAGGACAAAGCATATTGAAGTGGATTGTCACAAGGTGCGAGAGATGGTGGAGAAAAGGGTCATTCTTCCATGCTTTACAAGGAGTTCAGAACAATTGGCAGACATTTTTACCAAGGCAGCGAGTTTAAAAGTGTGTGAGTTCATCCATTCAAAGCTTGGACTCATAGATATGTCTCGGCCGTGATTTCCTTAGCCATGGAGTCCACACTCTTTTTCCCTTACTATGGTTTTGTCCCATGAGGTTTTCCATACTAAGGTTTTTAATGAGGTGGGTCATCATGGTTCCAAGCTTAACCTTTGATTTCTCTACGGTTAAGCTTGAGGGGGAGTGTTGAATAATGAGAGAACACATTAGCTTAAGACCCAAAGAAGAGAAGAGGCCTTATTCAACATATGCAAGCCCATTAAGAAGTCTTCTAGAAGGGTGAAGACTTTGGGTGCACAAGTGGGTGTCTCGGGAAGTGTGAAAAGGAAGGAGATGTGTTTGAATTTCAAATAAGAGATTGGAGGGAAATTGAATGTTGTGAAACCCTTCTTCACCTCCTAATTTCGTGGCTCTCCTCTATATATACATGTTGTACACCCTTTGTAACACTCACTCAATTCTAATGGAAACTTCTCTTTATCTCTCATTCTATTGTTTCTCTTTCAAGCACTCTCAAACTCTCTAATCTTCTATTCCGCAAATTCAACAGCAAGATCTCTTGATGCATCACATTCTTTACCATTGTTTATCTTTCTTGGAAATCCCTATGACGAAATAAGGTAAACAAGGGATTGTATCCTATCTACCAAGATGACATTTATCTAATTAAAGTTTTCTTCTGTTTTCCTAAAAACGGTTTAAGTATGTTTTGGTGTTAAAAGAGGTCCAAATTAGGTGAATGTTAGAATATTTTGACCAAGTTGTAATTCGAATAAGATCAGACCTATAGGATATGTGGAAAAGCCTCTAAAAACTCTTGTAATGGATTAAACCGCTTTTACACAAAAACTTGAGAAACTTTTTCTCCTTTTTTCTTGAGAGATTCAAGGTTATTCTTCACTCCTCGATTCTTAGCTCCGAGTGGGGTGCGTTGTATCAAGAGATTGTCACTCCTCTTGTGGTTCACGTTTCAACCCACCTTCTATCAATCCCATAGTTAATCCTAGGTCGAGTATCTCCTCGGGTTTAAACCACCTCTTCCGCTTAGTTCCATCCTTTTTACCGAGTAGTTAGATCGAGCATTTCTCTTCTTCTCAAGCCAATTCATACAGTCTATTCCCTAAGACGAGCTTGATATCTTGGCAACCAGTGCCACATCATGTTTTGAATGGGGTTTTCCTTTCAACACCCTCCTTCATACTTACTTGATGGTACCCACTCTTTAAATCAATCTTGGAGAAGAGTGTTGATGAGGCCCCGACACTAGCTAAAGCATCACTCTGAGAAGAACACGTGGAGGAATCTGAGGACTAACTTGAGGAAGAGAAGAACTACGAAGCTCCTACCATACCACTGAGGATTATGAAGAGGAACATCACAAGCGTCTACAGGACAAGATTCAATGCATACATAAAAGGAGCTCTAATATGCGAGGAGAGCACCTGAGGGCACCCGAGAGATACCGATAGAGCTTAGTGCGAGAACGGTGAGCCTAGAATACTCTTGGGAGCTTACTTTTTTTAGAAGACATGAGTTTAGTATCTTCACTATTTCGTTGAAGTGAAGACACCCTTGGGACGTCAAAGTATTGTACTCTTTTTCTCCACCTCGGGATTTTTCCACATGGTTTACCGAGGGGATTTTTAATGAGGCAAGATCTCTTGATGCATCACATTCTTTACCATTGTTTATCTTTCTTGGAAATCCCTATGCGGAAATAAGGTAAACAAGGGATGTGATCTTATTGACCAAGATGACATTTATCTAATTAAAGTCTTCTTCTGTTTTCCTAAAAACGGTTTAAGTATGTTTTGGTGTTAAAAGAGGTCCAAATTAGGTGAATGTTAGAATATTTTGACCAAGTTGTAATTCGAATAAGATCAGACCTATAGGATATGTGGAAAAGCCTCTAAAAACTCTTGTAATGGATTAAACCGCTTTTACACAAAAACTTGAGAAACTTTTTCTCCTTTTTTCTTGAGAGATTCAAGGTTATTCTTCACTCCTCGATTCTTAGCTCCGAGTGGGGTGCGTTGTATCAAGAGATTGTCACTCCTCTTGTGGTTCACGCTTTAACCCACCTTCTATCAATCCCATAGTTAATCCTAGGTCGAGTATCTCCTCGGGTTTAAACCACCTCTTCCGCTTAGTTCCATCCTTTTTACCGAGTAGTTAGATCGAGCATTTCTCTTCTTCTCAAGCCTATTTATACAGTCTATTCCCTAAGACGAGCTTGATATCTTAGTAACCGGTGCCACATCATGTTTTGAATGGGGTTTTCCATTCACAACCCTCCTTCATACTTACATGATGGTACCTGCTCTTTAGATCAAACTTGGAGAAGAGTGTTGATGAGGCCCCGACACTAGCTCCAGCATCACTCTGAGATGAACACGTGGACGAACCCGAGGTCTAAATTGAGGAAGAGAAGAACTACGAAGCTCCTACCATAGCACTGAGGATTATGAAGAGGAACATCACAAGCGTCTACAAGACAAGATTCCATGCATACATACAAGGAGCTCGAAGATGCGAGGAGAGCACCTGAGGGCACCCGAGAGATACCGATAGACCTTAGCGCGATAACAATGAGACTAGAAAACTCTTGGGAGCGTCCTTTTTTTGGAAGGCATGAGTTTAGTATCTTCACTATTTCATTGAGGTGAAGACACCCTTAAGCCGTCAAGGTATTGTACTCTTTTTCTCCACCTCGGGATTTTTCCATATGGTTTACCGAGGGAGTTTTTAATGAGGCAAGATCTCTTGATGCATCACATTCTTTACCATTGTTTATCTTTCTTGGAAATCCCTATGATGAAATAAGGTAAACAAGGGATGTGATCCTATCTACCAAGATGACATTTATCTAATTAAAGTCTTCTTCTCTTTTCCTAAAAACGGTTTAAGTATGTTTTGGTGTTAAAAGATGTCCAAATTAGGTGAATGTTAGAATATTTGGACCAAGTTGTAATTCGTATAAGACCAGACCTAGAGGATATGTGAAAATGCCTCTAAAAACACTTGTAATGGATTAAACCGCTTTTACACAAAAACTTGAGAAAATTTTTCTCCTTTTTTCTTGAGAGATTCAAGGTCATTCTTCACTCCTCGATTCCTAGCTCAGAGTAGGGTGCGTTGTATCAAGAGATTGTCACTCCTCTTGTGGTTCACGCTTCAACCCACCTACTATCAATCCCATAGTTAATCCTAGGTCGAGTATCTCCTCGGGTTTAAACCACCTTTTCCGCTTAGTTCCATCCTTTTTACCGAGTAGTTAGATCGAGCATTTCTCTTCCTTTAAAGCCAATTCATACAGTCTATTCCCTAAGACGAGCTTGATATCTTGGCAACCAGTGCCACATCATGTTTTGAATGGGGTTTTCCTTTCAACACCCTCCTTCATACTTACTTGATGGTACCCACTCTTTAAATCAATCTTGGAGAAGAGTGTTGATGAGGCCCGGACACTAGCTCAAGCATCACTCTGAGAAGAACACGTGGAGGAATCTGAGGACTAACTTGAGGAAGAGAAGAACTACGAAGCTCCTACCATACCATTGAGGATTATGAAGAGGAACATCACAAGCGTCTACAGGACAAGATTCAATGCATACATAAAAGGAGCTCTAATATGCGAGGAGAGCACCTGAGGGCACCCGAGAGATACCGATAGAGCTTAGTGCGAGAACGGTGAGCCTAGAAAACTCTTGGGAGCTACTTTTTTTAGAAAACATGAGTTTAGTATCTTCACTATTTCGTTGAAGTGAAGACACCCTTGAGACGTCAAAGTATTGTACTCTTTTTCTCCACCTCGGGATTTTTCCACATGGTTTACCGAGGGGATTTTTAATGAGGCAAGATCTCTTGATGCATCACATTCTTTACCATTGTTTATCTTTCTTGGAAATCCCTATGCGGAAATAAGGTAAACAAGGGATGTGATCTTATTGACCAAGATGACATTTATCTAATTAAAGTCTTCTTCTGTTTTCCTAAAAACGGTTTAAGTATGTTTTGGTGTTAAAAGAGGTCCAAATTAGGTGAATGTTAGAATATTTTGACCAAGTTGTAATTCGAATAAGATCAGACCTATAGGATATGTGGAAAAGCCTCTAAAAACTCTTGTAATGGATTAAACCGCTTTTACACAAAAACTTGAGAAACTTTTTCTCCTTTTTTCTTGAGAGATTCAAGGTTATTCTTCACTCCTCGATTCTTAGCTCCGAGTGGGGTGCGTTGTATCAAGAGATTGTCACTCCTCTTGTGGTTCACGCTTCAACCCACCTTCTATCAATCCCATAGTTAATCCTAGGTCGAGTATCTCCTCGGGTTTAAACCACCTCTTCCGCTTAGTTCCATCCTTTTTACCGAGTAGTTAGATCGAGCATTTCTCTTCCTCTCAAGCCTATTTATACAGTCTATTCCCTAAGACGAGCTTGATATCTTAGTAACCGGTGCCACATCATGTTTTGAATGGGGTTTTCCATTCACAACCCTCCTTCATACTTACATGATGGTACCTGCTCTTTAGATCAAACTTGGAGAAGAGTGTTGATGAGGCCCCGACACTAGCTCCAGCATCACTCTGAGATGAACACGTGGACGAACCCGAGGTCTAAATTGAGGAAGAGAAGAACTACGAAGCTCCTACCATAGCACTGAGGATTATGAAGAGGAACATCACAAGCGTCTACAAGACAAGATTCCATGCATACATACAAGGAGCTCGAAGATGCGAGGAGAGCACCTGAGGGCACCCGAGAGATACCGATAGACCTTAGCGCGATAACAATGAGACTAGAAAACTCTTGGGAGCGTCCTTTTTTTGGAAGGCATGAGTTTAGTATCTTCACTATTTCATTGAGGTGAAGACACCCTTAAGCCGTCAAGGTATTGTACTCTTTTTCTCCACCTCGGGATTTTTCCATATGGTTTACCGAGGGAGTTTTTAATGAGGCAAGATCTCTTGATGCATCACATTCTTTACCATTGTTTATCTTTCTTGGAAATCCCTATGATGAAATAAGGTAAACAAGGGATGTGATCCTATCTACCAAGATGACATTTATCTAATTAAAGTCTTCTTCTCTTTTCCTAAAAACGGTTTAAGTATGTTTTGGTGTTAAAAGATGTCCAAATTAGGTGAATGTTAGAATATTTGGACCAAGTTGTAATTCGTATAAGACCAGACCTAGAGGATATGTGAAAATGCCTCTAAAAACACTTGTAATGGATTAAACCGCTTTTACACAAAAACTTGAGAAATTTTTTTTCCTTTTTTCTTGAGAGATTCTAGGTCATTCTTCACTCCTCGATTCCTAGCTCAGAGTAGGGTGCGTTGTATCAAGAGATTGTCACTCCTCTTGTGGTTCACGCTTCAACCCACCTACTATCAATCCCATAGTTAATCCTAGGTCGAGTATCTCCTCGGGTTTAAACCACCTCTTCCGCTTAGTTCCATCCTTTTTACCGAGTAGTTAGATCGAGCATTTCTCTTCCTCTAAAGCCAATTCATACAGTCTATTCCCTAAGACGAGCTTGATATCTTGGCAACCAGTGCCACATCATGTTTTGAATGGGGTTTTCCTTTCAACACCCTCCTTCATACTTACTTGATGGTACCCACTCTTTAAATCAATCTTGGAGAAGAGTGTTGATGAGGCCCCGACACTAGCTCAAGCATCACTCTGAGAAGAACACGTGGAGGAATCTGAGGACTAACTTGAGGAAGAGAAGAACTACGAAGCTCCTACCATACCACTGAGGATTATGAAGAGGAACATCACAAGCGTCTACAGGACAAGATTCAATGCATACATAAAAGGAGCTCTAATATGCGAGGAGAGCACCTGAGGGCACCCGAGAGATACCGATAGAGCTTAGTGCGAGAACGGTGAGCCTAGAAAACTCTTGGGAGCTTACTTTTTTTAGAAGACATGAGTTTAGTATCTTCACTATTTCGTTGAAGTGAAGACACCCTTGAGACGTCAAAGTATTGTACTCTTTTTCTCCACCTCGGGATTTTTCCACATGGTTTACCGAGGGGATTTTTAATGAGGCAAGATCTCTTGATGCATCACATTCTTTACCATTGTTTATCTTTCTTGGAAATCCCTATGCGGAAATAAGGTAAACAAGGGATGTGATCTTATTGACCAAGATGACATTTATCTAATTAAAGTCTTCTTCTCTTTTCCTAAAAACGGTTTAAGTATGTTTTGGTGTTAAAAGAGGTCCAAATTAGGTGAATGTTAGAATATTTTGACCAAGTTGTAATTCGAATAAGATCAGACCTATAGGATATGTGGAAAAGCCTCTAAAAACTCTTGTAATGGATTAAACCGCTTTTACACAAAAACTTGAGAAACTTTGTCTCCTTTTTTCTTGAGAGATTCAAGGTTATTCTTCACTCCTCGATTCTTAGCTCCGAGTGGGGTGCGTTGTATCAAGAGATTGTCACTCCTCTTGTGGTTCACGCTTCAACCCACCTTCTATCAATCCCATAGTTAATCCTAGCTCGAGTATCTCCTCGGGTTTAAACCACCTCTTCCGCTTAGTTCCATCATTTTTACCGAGTAGTTAGATCGAGCATTTCTCTTCTTCTCAAGCCTATTTATACAGTCTATTCCCTAAGACGAGCTTGATATCTTAGCAACCGGTGCCACATCATGTTTTGAATGGGGTTTTCCATTCACAACCCTCCTTCATACTTACATGATGGTACCTGCTCTTTAGATCAAACTTGGAGAAGAGTGTTGATGAGGCCCCGACACTAGCTCTAGTATCACTCTGAGAAGAACACGTGGACAAACCCGAGGTCTAAATTGAGGAAGAGAAGAACTACAAAGCTCCTACCATAGCACTGAGGATTATGAAGAGGAACATCACAAGCGTCTACAAGACAAGATTCCATGCATACATACAAGGAGCTCGAAGATGCGAGGAGAGCACCTGAGGGCACCCGAGAGATAACGATAGACCTTAGCGTGATAACAATGAGACTAGAAAACTCTTGCGAGCGTCCTTTTTTTGGAAGGCATGAGTATAGTATCTTCACTATTTCATTGAGGTGAAGACACCCTTAAGCCGTCAAGGTATTGTACTCTTTTTCTCCACCTCGGGATTTTTCCACATGGTTTACCGAGGGGGTTTTTAATGAGGCAAGATCTCTTGATGCATCACATTCTTTACCATTGTTTATCTTTCTTGGAAATCCCTATGATGAAATAAGGTAAACAAGGGATGTGATCCTATCTACCAAGATGACATTTATCTAATTAAAGTCTTCTTCTCTTTTCCTAAAAACGGTTTAAGTATGTTTTGGTGTTAAAAGATGTCCAAATTAGGTGAATGTTAGAATATTTGGACCAAGTTGTAATTCGTATAAGACCAGACCTAGAGGATATGTGAAAATGCCTCTAAAAACACTTGTAATGGATTAAACCGCTTTTACACAAAAACTTGAGAAAATTTTTCTCCTTTTTTCTTGAGAGATTCAAGGTCATTCTTCACTCCTCGATTCCTAGCTCAGAGTAGGGTGCGTTGTATCAAGAGATTGTCACTCCTCTTGTGGTTCACGCTTCAACCCACCTACTATCAATCCCATAGTTAATCCTAGGTCGAGTATCTCCTCGGGTTTAAACTGTTGAGAATATGGATGTGAAGGTGTGTGAACATGAAATAAAGCACCAATGAGTAGCTAAGATCAACTAATACGAAACCAAACAAGAAGTGGAGAAGGAACTGAATTGGTTAGAAGCAGACCAGTTTTTTCTCACTCAGCACAAGTGGAGCAAGTTGCAAAGAGGAGTAGGTGGGAGCAGTTGGGAGAAGCATGGCTCGCCTATACTTGTGTAGAGGTGTTGGTGAGATATTTTTCACTCAATAATTCATGTAAAGCGTGCATATATGTATATGGGATTGTAAGGAAACATAACACACGAAAATATTGAAGTTCTTCTCTAAAAAACTTCTATTCATCATCTTCATTCTCTTCTCTTCTAATCTTCTTCCCTTAAAATCACCTTCATATCCTCTAAAATCTACATGGTATCAGAGCACTTAAGGTCCTAAACAAGATCTTAAACTCGTTCATATCTCTCAAACATTTCAAATCACTCTGTTTTTTTTCTGTTTCGTGTGTACTATTTGTTGAATAATGAGAGAACACATTAGCTTAAGACCCAAAGAAGAGAAGAGGCCTTATTCAACATATGCAAGCCCATTAAGAAGTCTTCTAGAAGGGTGAAGACTTTGGGTGCACAAGTGGGTGTCTCGGGAAGTGTGAAAAGGAAGGAGATGTGTTTGAATTTCAAATAAGAGATTGGAGGGAAATTGAATGTTGTGAAACCCTTCTTCACCTCCTAATTTCGTGGCTCTCCTCTATATATACATGTTGTATACCCTTTGTAACACTCACTCAATTCTAATGGAAACTTCTCTTTATCTCTCATTCTATTGTTTCTCTTTCAAGCACTCTCAAACTCTCTAATCTTCTATTCCGCAAATTCAACATGGTATCAGAGCAAGGTTCTTAACTAAATCAAGCTCTAGTTATCCCATTTTCAAATCTCTTCCTTTAAAATTCTGGGAATACTCTTTGTCAATCCTTTTTCACTCTGAGACTTAGTCCTCAAAGTCATTGACTCTTGAGTTGTGAAAAGGCTGAAAAAGTGTATTTCTTGAAGGTTCTCTAAAATTTTCTTTTTCACTTTAAAATTCTTGGAATACTCTTTGTCAATCCTTTTTCACTCTGAGACTTAGTCCTGAAAGTCATTGACTCTTGAGTTGTGAAAAGGCTGGAAAAGTGTATTTCTTGAAGCTTCTCTAATATTTTCTTGAGAAAATCTCTTAATCCTCTGGTTAATAAAATTATCCGGTGAATAAATCTTGAAACACCATGGAAAATTCTAAACCAATTGTTATTTCAGTCATCTTGAAGGGTGTCAACTATTTGCTGTGGTCAAGAATGATAAGAACAGCCCTATGTGGTTGTGGGCTTTGGAGCCATGTCTTGAAAGGCCAAGATCCAAAAGATGGAGAAGAAACCATCGGTAATTATGAAGATAAGTGGTTCCAAGAGGACCAAATGGTGCTCGGAATCATCCAGAACTCTCTTGAAGCATCCATCCTTGAAGCCTACTCCTACTGTGAAAATGCAAAGGAATTGTGGGATACTCTTCAAACCGTGTATGGGAATACTTCAAACTTGAGCAGAATCTATGAAGTCAAGAAGGCTATCAATGATCTAAGCCAAGAAGATTTGGAGTTTACAAAGCACTTTGGCAAATTCAGATCATTGTGGGCTGAACTAGAAATGTTAAGGCCAAGCACGATTGATCCTTTGGTGTTAAATGAGAGGCGCGAACAAGACAAGGTCTTTGGTCTGCTATTGACCTTAAATCCAACTTACAAGGATCTCATTAAGCACCTCCTTAGGGCAGACAATCTCCCCAGCCTAGATGAAGTGTGCTCCAAGATACAAAAGGAGCAAGGATCTCATGGTCTATTTGGGGGAAAGGGCGAGCTGGCTATGGCTAACAAAGTAGAGCTGGGTGATGCTAACAAAGGATTTTACAAATCGTTGGGATCAAACCAGAACAAGAAAGTGGGATCAAATGCAATCTGTGAGCATTGCAAGAAAGAGGGGCACACAAAGGAAAAATGCTGGAAGCTCCATCCTCATCTAAAACCAAGCTGGTGGAAGGAACCAAGAGCTAATATCTCCCAAGAAGTGGCTGGGAATCAGGCTGGGACATCCAAGAGGGCTGAAGAAGGAGAAATGAGAGCTTTGGTGCCATATCAACAAGAATCTGAATTTGTGAGGAAATCAGATTTGGAAGCTCTCATCAAAGCCTTGAAAGAGGCTGGTAGGTCTGGTATGGTTTCTGGAAACTCTCTTCATGCTCAAAACATTTCAAAGCCTTTGATTGTAGATTCTGGTGCATCACATCATATGATAAGTAATGCACATCTAATGAATAACATAAAACCGGCTGTAGGTAATGTCATTATAGCAAATGGAGATAGTATTCCAATTGATGGAGTAGGAAATCTTAGGTTATTTGGAAAAGATTCAAATGCTTTCTACATGCCTAAGTTTACTTCAAATTTGTTATCCGTAAAGAAAGTTACATCTGATTTGAATTGTTATGCTATATTTGGTCCTAATGATGTACACTTTCAGGATATTGAGACCATGAAACTACTCGGAAAAGGAGTAGCAAAGGAGGAGCTGTATGTTCTTGAAAATAACAAGCCGGACTCCAATTTATTTTGTAGTTTTAGTCTGAATGTTTCTAATGTTAGTAGTTCAATTTGGCATGCAAGGCTAGGTCATCCGCACTCTAGAGCATTAGAACTATTGTTGCCTAGGATTTCTTTCAAAAATGATGAATGTGAAGCTTGTATACTTGGCAAACATTGTAAATCTGTGTTTTCCAAGTCTCCAACTATCTATGAAAAGTGTTTTGATTTAATTCATTCTGATGTTTGGACCTCACCATGTGAATCTAGAGAACATCATAAATACTTTGTCACCTTTATAGATGAAAAATCAAAATATACATGGCTAACACTTCTTCCATCCAAAGATAGAGTTCTAGAAGCATTTAGAAATTTTCAAGCATATGTGACTAACCATTATAATGCCAAGATTAAAATTTTTAGATCAGATAATGGTGGAGAGTACACAAGCCATGCCTTCAAACAACACTTAGCAAACCATGGGATAGTCCATCAAACCAGCTGCCCATACACTCCTCAACAAAATGGAGTTGCTGAAAGAAAGAATAGGCACTTAATGGAAGTGGCCCGGTCTATGATGTTCCACACAAGTGTTCCCAAGAGATTTTGGGGAGATGCTGTGGTTTCAGCATGCTATTTGATCAACCGAATGCCAACAAAAATTTTGGATGATCACTCTCCATTTGAGGTATTAAACAACTCTAAACCCGCCATTAACCACTTACGTGTGTTTGGGTGTGTTTGTTTTGTATTAATCCCAGGAGAACAAAGAAACAAGTTGGAAGCTAAAAGTGTGAAGAGCATGTTCATTGGATACTCCACAACACAAAAAGGTTACAAATGCTTTGTTCTGGAAACAAGGAAGATTCTAGTCTCAAGGGACGTGAAGTTTGTTGAAACGAAAGGGTTCTATGATGAGAAGAACTGGAAAGAATTGGAGAATCTATCATCCTCATCATCAGACCGAGCTAGCAATTTGAGAAAAATCTTGGAGAACCTTGGATTACATCAGCCAGAAGCTAGTACAAGCACATGTCAATCAAATGAAGAAACTATACCCTTTGATCCTGAGGGAGGCAATAAACAAGAGGATCCACTAGTGGCTCAACAAGACTCAACAATTTATGATCAAAATGAATCAGAAGTTCGCAATGAAGCGGTTCATGATCAAAGTGAAGAGAGTCCGGAAAGTCAAGAAGAAGCTCAAACCTCAGATTCTGACTTTGAAGGGCCAGAACCTCAAGTTCAATATCAAGAAGGGGGTTTAAGGAGAAGTACAAGACAAAGGTTTGGACAAGAACATTGGAAGCAAACCCGAGTGTACTACAACAACAAGGCAGTTGCTCATCCCATTCAAGCTGTTTGCACTCTAGCTCATTTCCCATTGGACCATCAAGCCTACATGGGCAAGTTAGATGAAGCTGAGATTCCAACAACCTATGAAGAAGCCAAGGAGCTTAAAGTATGGAGAGATGCTATTGGTGAAGAAAAGAAAGCTATGGAAATCAACCACACTTGGGATGAAGCTGAACTACCAAAAGGGAAGAAGGCCGTAAGCTCTAGATGGATCTTCACTATCAAGTATAGAAGTGATGGAGAAATAGAGCGTTACAAGGCTAGGCTGGTGGCTAGAGGATTCACTCAAACCTATGGAGAGGACTACCTTGACACATTTGCACCTGTGGCAAAACTTCATACGGTAAGAGTTATTTTATCCTTAGCTACTAACTTGAAATGGGATCTTTGGCAGATGGACGTCAAGAATGCATTCTTGCAAGGGGAACTAGAGGATGAAGTCTACATGACTCCACCACCAGGCTTGGAGGACTCAATTGCACCAGGAAAGGTGTTGAGACTCAAGAAAGCAATCTATGGACTGAAGCAATCTCCTCGAGCATGGTACCACAAGTTGAGTACAACACTCAAGAGTAAAGGCTTCAAGAAGTCCGAGGCAGATCATACACTTTTCACCTTGCAAAGCCAAGAAGGTATTGTAGTCATTCTCATTTATGTGGATGATATTATCATCTCTGGGAATGACAAGGTAGGTATTAAAGATACAAAAGCATATTTAAAATCTGTATTTGATATTAAAGATCTTGGAGAGTTGAAATATTTTCTAGGGATTGAAGTCTATAGGTCCAATGAAGGACTCTTCTTATCCCAAAGAAAGTACACTCTTGATCTATTGGCTGGGGCAGGAAAGCTAGGAGCCAAACCAGCAAAAACTCCCTTAGAAAAAGGATACAAAGTCATACGAGAGGGGGAGCTTGAAGATAAACCTTTTGAAGATGTCAAGCAATATCGGAGAATGGTTGGTAAGTTGATTTATCTTACCATAACTCGTCCTGATTTGTGTTTTGCTGTGAACCAGGTGAGCCAACATATGCAAGCTCCAAAAGTGCATCATTGGAACATGGTGGATCGGATCCTCAAATATCTCAAAGGAGCTCCAGGTCAAGGCATTTGGATGGGTTGCAACAAAAGCACAGAAATTGTGGGTTATTGTGATGCTGACTGGGCTGGAGACAAAACGGATAGAAGATCCACCACTGGGTATTGCACATTCATTGGAGGTAACCTGGTCACTTGGAAGAGCAAGAAACAAAAGGTTGTGTCATGTTCAAGTGCTGAAGCTGAGTATAGAGCAATGATGAAGCTCACAAATGAGCTAACATGGCTGAAAGCTCTTCTCAAGGATTTGGGCATTGAATCGGCAGATCCAATCACAATGCATTGTGACAACCAAGCTGCTATTCACATTGCGTCCAACTCAGTGTTCCATGAGAGGACAAAGCATATTGAAGTGGATTGTCACAAGGTGCGAGAGATGGTGGAGAAAAGGGTCATTCTTCCATGCTTTACAAGGAGTTCAGAACAATTGGCAGACATTTTTACCAAGGCAGCGAGTTTAAAAGTGTGTGAGTTCATCCATTCAAAGCTTGGACTCATAGATATGTCTCGGCCATGATTTCCTTAGCCATGGAGTCCACACTCTTTTTCCCTTAGTATGGTTTTGTCCCATGAGGTTTTCCATACTAAGGTTTTTAATGAGGTGGGTCATCATGGTTCCAAGCTTAACCTTTGATTTCTGTACGGTTAAGCTTGAGGGGGAGTGTTGAATAATGAGAGAACACATTAGCTTAAGACCCAAAGAAGAGAAGAGGCCTTATTCAACATATGCAAGCCCATTAAGAAGTCTTCTAGAAGGGTGAAGACTTTGGGTGCACAAGTGGGTGTCTCGGGAAGTGTGAAAAGGAAGGAGATGTGTTTGAATTTCAAATAAGAGATTGGAGGGAAATTGAATGTTGTGAAACCCTTCTTCACCTCCTAATTTCGTGGCTCTCCTCTATATATACATGTTGTATACCCTTTGTAACACTCACTCAATTCTAATGGAAACTTCTCTTTATCTCTCATTCTATTGTTTCTCTTTCAAGCACTCTCAAACTCTCTAATCTTCTATTCCGCAAATTCAACACTATTCACCAAAAATTTCAAGTCATGGAAAGCTCCAAGAATATGGTTCTACCAGTTATTCTCAAGGGGAATAACTATATTTTGTGGTCAAGGACCACAAAGACAGTCCTAAGAGGAAGAGGGCTGTGGGAGTATGTTGATAGCTTGGTGATAAATGCTGAAGAAGGAAGGGCTGAAGAGGGCAGTATGATGGAGAGGAAGCGGGAGCAAGAAGATGCTCAAGTCTTGGCTGCACTTCAAAGCTCCCTTGAGCCATCTATTCTGGCGGCCTATTCATACTGTGAGAACTCCAAGGAGCTGTGGGAGACGCTCAAGGGAGTTTATGGAGACATCTCAAACATTTCAAGGATCTTTGAGGTGAAGAAGGCATTGAATGACCTTCAGCAGAATGGGAAGGCGTTCAAGGACTTGTTTGGGGAGTTTAGAGGGTTGTGGGCAGAGCTGGAAATGCTTAGACCTACAACAACCGACCCAAAGGAGTTGAATGAGAGGAGAGAGCAAGATCAAGTGTTTGGTCTCTTACTCACACTTGATGACTCTTACAAGGGACTCATTCAGCATATCCTTCGATTTGACAAGCTTCCAACATTAAATGAAGTGTGTCAACAAATTCAGAAAGAGGAAGGTGCTAGAGAGTTGTTTAAACCCGCTAGTGAGATGGCACATGTGGTGCAAAGAAATTTTGGGCATGGAGAAAGGAGAGCTGTTGAGTGTAGCCATTGTAGGATGAAAGGGCACACTAAGGAGAAGTGCTGGACACTTTACCCGCACTTGAAACCAGCCCGGCTAAGAGGAAATGGCCAGGGAAGCAGTCAAGGCTCTAGGAACTTTGCGGGTGTAACTAGCATGGAAGGAGACCAATTGGTGAGGAAGTGCGATTTAGAGGGCCTCATCAAGAGTATCTCAAAGCTAGCGGAATCTGGTAAGGGTTTCTTTACCTCTAAGGCTAAGAGAAACGTGATAATAGATTCTGGAGCAAGTCATAATATGATTTGTGATGCTAAGTTGCTGGAGAATGTAGAACCGCATAAGGGTAGTGTTAGGATAGCAAACGGGAAAGAAGTTCCAATAGAGGGTGTTGGGGACTTAGAGGTGTTTGGGAAGAGAACTAAAGCCCTATATATCCCAGAATTTACTTCAAATTTGCTATCGGTTCATAAGGCAACTAAGGACTTGAATTGTCAAGTTGTTTTTGGAGTTAATGGTGTTGAGTTTCAAGATAATGAAACCAAAGATGCGATCGGATCAGGGGGTGTGAAAGATGGTCTGTACATATTGAATAAAAAGGATAAAGAGTAGAAAGCGCTTGCGGTCAGTTCGGTTGGATCAAGCCCTTTATGGCATTCTCCCCTTGGTCACCCAAGTCACAAGGTGCTCAGCATGGTCTTGCCCAACCATTCAGTACCCAAGGAGGCGTGTGAAGCATGTATTTTGGGGAAGCATTGTAGGAAAGTGTTTCCAGAATCTACTACTATGTATAAGAAGTCTTTTGAGTTAATACACTCTGATGTATGGTCTGCTCCGTGTACTTCAAGAGATCAATATAAGTACTTTGTTTCCTTCATCGATCAAAAATCAAAGTATACATGGGTAACATTGATGCGCTCTAAGGATCAAGTGCTTGAATCATTTCAGAACTTCTATAACTATGTGCTCAATCAGTATGATACCAAGATTAAGATACTAAGAAGTGATAATGGCGGAGAATACATGAGCATACAGTTTAGGGAGTTTGTGAATGAGAAAGGGATAGTACATCAGACAACTTGCGCCTATACACCTCAACAAAATGGGATAGCAGAGAGGAAGAATAGACATTTGTTAGAAGTGGCTAGGAGCATGATGTTTGATAGGGGAGTTCCTAAGAATCTGTGGGGAGATGCAGTGATGGCGGCAGCTTACTTAATCAACCGCATACCCACTGAAAGCTTGAGTTACAAGTCACCATTTGAAGTTTTGAATGGTGTGAAGCCGAGTATCAGTCACTTGAGAGTCTTTGGGTGTAGATGCTATGTCCTTGTTCCAGAGGCACAAAGAAATAAGTTGGAGCCAAAGAGTATTAAGTGTTTGTTTGTGGGATACTCAAGTACTCAAAAAGGATACAAATGTCTTAACCCGGAGACTAATAGAATGTATGTGTCAAGGGAGGTGCAATTTGAGGAAGAGTATGGTTACTTCGAAAAAAAGAAATGGGAAGACTTAGATGAGATTATGGACTCAAATGCAGAAGAGATCAAGTTCTAAGAAGCATTTGGGAAAGCATAGATGGCGGGGAGAGTGATGATAATGAGCAGAGGGGTGAAGAAGAAGTAGAAGAAAGTGAGCAGCTTCCGATAGTTCTGGATACTTTACCATTAGACTCAGAACTGGTAGAAGAAGAGGAGAGTACAAGAGGTGAGGGGGAGATAGAATCTGAAGAAGTAGAAGAAGTGCAAGCTCCTCAGTTAAGAAGAAGCCAAAGGATAAGACACGGACCTGAAAATTGGAAAAATACTAGAGTGTATTACAATGGGATGGCTATGGCTTATCAAGATCACATGGGAACTGATGTTGTGCTTGGGACAAGAGAGGGATGTACTGGGCGTACGGCAGGCTTAGATCCTGATCCTATAGGCGACAGCGTCTCCTTCTTGTCCCTTAAGCATAACACCGCACAAGAAGAGAAGATAGCCATAAGATATCCTATTGAAGAATACTACTCGGTTTCTAATACTCCAGCTGATCATCAGGCATTTCTGAGCACTATTGATAGAAAAGTACCTAATTCTTATGAGGAAGCAAGCATGGACAAGTTATGGGTTGATGCCATGAGGGAAGAGATTGCATCTATGTTGAGAAATAATACTTGGGACTTGACAAAATTGCCCAGCGGGAAGAAACTTGTGGGATGTAGATGGGTGTATACTATCAAATACAAGAGCAATGGTGAAATTGAGAGGTATAAAGCTAGACTAGTGGCAAAAGGATATACACAAGTATATGGTGAAGATTATACTGAAACTTTTGCTCCAGTAGCGAAGTTGCACTCGGTGAGGGTTCTACTATCCATTGCCATTAACTTGTCATGGAATTTGTGGCAAATGGATGTGAGAAACGCTTTCTTACAAGGGGATTTAGAAGAAGAAGTGTTTATGGAACTTCCACAAGGTTATGGAGCAAGTTCAGATCAAGTGTGTAGATTAAAGAAGGCTATATATGGCTTGAAACAATCTCCTAGAGCTTGGTACCAACGGTTAAGCCGGTGCCTGTTGGAGAAAGGGTTTGTAAAATCTGAAGCGGATCACTCTCTCTTTACCAAAAGGAGCAAAAATGGGATAGTTGTGGTGCTTATCTATGTGGATGACATTATTGTTACGGGAAGTGATTGTGAGGAGATGAAACGGACTAAGGAGGATCTAAACTCTACATTTGATATAAAAGACCTAGGAGAGCTCAAATACTTCCTAGGAATTGAGATGAGCAGAGAGGAAAAGGGAATGTTTATATCGCAAAGGAAGTATGTGATTGACTTACTAAAAGAAACTGGGAAGCTTGGGTGTAAACCGGCTAAGACTCCTATTGAAGAAGGTTACCAAGAAGAGAGCAACGTGGAGATATGGTCTGACATCAAGCAGTACCAAAGGTTAGTTGGTAAACTAATCTATTTGACCATAACAAGGCCAGATATTTGTTTTGCGGTGAATAAAGTAAGTCAACACATGCAAGCGCCAACAACACACCATTGGGGAATGATTGAAAGGATCTTGAGATATCTAAAAGGGAACCCAGGAAGAGGTATTTGGCTAGAGTGTCATGGAAGAGCAGATGTAGAAGCGTTTTGTGATGCGGATTGGGCTGGGGATAGACAAGATAGGAAGTCTACGACCGGTTATTGTACATTCGTAGGCGGGAATCTTGTCACCTGGAGAAGCAAAAAACAAAAGGTAATCTCTCTATCTAGTGCTGAAGCTGAGTATAGAGCAATGAGAGAAGCCACAAAAGAAATGATATGGCTGAAGGCGCTTCTACATGACTTGGGAGTTCAAGAAGACAAACCAATGACATTGTATTGTGATAACCAAGCGGCAATACACATAGCTTCAAACCCGGTGTTTCATGAAAGGACAAAACACATTGAGGTGGATTGTCATTTCATCCGAGACAAAATTCAGGAGGGAGTTGGGGTTCCCAAGTTTGTGAAGAGTAGAGAACAAATGGCGGATATATTTACCAAGCCTACTTCTTCACGCATATGTGAATACATCCATGGCAAGATCGGCTTAAAGAACCCCTACCAGCCTATCTTGAGGGGGAGTGTTGAGAATATGGATGTGAAGGTGTGTGAACATGAAATAAAGCACCAATGAGTAGCTAAGATCAACTAATACGAAACCAAACAAGAAGTGGAGAAGGAACTGAATTGGTTAGAAGCAGACCAGTTTTTTCTCACTCAGCACAAGTGGAGCAAGTTGCAAAGAGGAGTAGGTGGGAGCAGTTGGGAGAAGCATGGCTCGCCTATACTTGTGTAGAGGTGTTGGTGAGATATTTTTCACTCAATAATTCATGTAAAGCGTGCATATATGTATATGGGATTGTAAGGAAACATAACACACGAAAATATTGAAGTTCTTCTCTAAAAAACTTCTATTCATCATCTTCATTCTCTTCTCTTCTAATCTTCTTCCCTTAAAATCACCTTCATATCCTCTAAAATCTACAGACATCTTCACAAAGGCTACTTCCCTAAATATATGTGAGTATATCCATGACAAGATAGGCTTAAAGGACCCCTACCAGCCTATCTTGAGGGGGAGTGTTGAGAATATGGATGAGAAGGCATACATGGGAAGTAGCAATGTGAGTTCACATAATAACAAAGGCAAGGAGCTGGAGTGCATAGCAAGTATCTGGGAACTTGGCGAATGCTCTAAGACTAAGGGAGAAGTGCCGTATGCAACAAGTAAGGAAAAGAGTGGAGCTGATGATTTAATGAGTGGCAAAACTAGACATTGGGATGTAACTAGAAGGAAGGATTCTTGGTTGAATTCTAAGCAGATCAAAGGGTTGAAAAACCAAGAAGAAGCACATGAGGAGCCATTGGGTAAAGGCAAGCTCCATGCTCCTCACCCAAAGAAGAAACACGCCCAGGCCTTGATCTTAGCATGTTTAACCATTTTAGGAAGTCAAGGGTGTTAGTCTTTTACCCATTGTAAATTCCTGTGTCTTGTTTTCAAATTTTTCTCTTACATGTATGCACATTCAAACCGAGCTCAATTGATAGAATAACAAGAAAAAATATTCCAGAAATCTCTCTCAGCCATCTTCAATCTCATTGAGTTCTTGATATTTTCTAATTCTAGTTTATTCTCCTTAAAATCAACATGGTATCAGAGCATGTTTAGAGATCCTTGAAAATCTTCTAAACTGTTTCTTTCTCATCTAAAACTTTCTCTCTCAGATTTTTTCTTGTTCCCTTATTTCTCTCCATATTCTCAAGCTGGTTGTTGAAGATAAGAAAGAAAACCTATGGAGATGCAGAAACAAGTTGTACTGCCGGTTGTCTTCAAAGGGAGCAACTACTTGCTGTGGTCAAGGACTACACGAACTGCTCTAAGAAGCAGAGGTCTATGGAGTTATGTGGAAACTCCAGAAGAGGTAGCTGGAGAAGGAGCAGCAGGTGATGGCGTTGTGAAGGGGCAGAAGTGGGAGCAAGAAGACCAACAAGTTCTTGCAGTGCTCCAGAGCTCTCTAGAGCCATCAATACTCGCTGCTTACTCCTACTGTGAGACAGCCAAGGAGCTTGTTGAGAATATAGATGAGAAGGCATACATGGGAAGTAGCAATGTGAGTTCACATAATAACAAAGGCAAGGAGCTGGAGTGCATAGCAAGTATCTGGGAACTTGGCGAATGCTCTAAGACTAAGGGAGAAGTGCCGTATGCAACAAGTAAGGAAAAGAGTGGAGCTGATGATTTAATGAGTGGCAAAACTAGACATTGGGATGTAACTAGAAGGAAGGATTCTTGGTTGAATTCTAAGCAGATCAAAGGGTTGAAAAACCAAGAAGAAGCACATGAGGAGCCATTGGGTAAAGGCAAGCTCCATGCTCCTCACCCAAAGAAGAAACACGCCCAGGCCTTGATCTTAGCATGTTTAACCATTTTAGGAAGTCAAGGGTGTTAGTCTTTTACCCATTGTAAATTCCTGTGTCTTGTTTTCAAATTTTTCTCTTACATGTATGCACATTCAAACCGAGCTCAATTGATAGAATAACAAGAAAAAATATTCCAGAAATCTCTCTCAGCCATCTTCAATCTCATTGAGTTCTTGATATTTTCTAATTCTAGTTTATTCTCCTTAAAATCAACATGGTATCAGAGCATGTTTAGAGATCCTTGAAAATCTTCTAAACTGTTTCTTTCTCATCTAAAACTTTCTCTCTCAGATTTTTTCTTGTTCCCTTATTTCTCTCCATATTCTCAAGCTGGTTGTTGAAGATAAGAAAGAAAACCTATGGAGATGCAGAAACAAGTTGTACTGCCGGTTGTCTTCAAAGGGAGCAACTACTTGCTGTGGTCAAGGACTACACGAACTGCTCTAAGAAGCAGAGGTTTATGGAGTTATGTGGAAACTCCAGAAGAGGTAGCTGGAGAAGGAGCAGCAGGTGATGGCGTTGTGAAGGGGCAGAAGTGGGAGCAAGAAGACCAACAAGTTCTTGCAGTGCTCCAGAGCTCTCTAGAGCCATCAATACTCGCTGCTTACTCCTACTGTGAGACAGCCAAGGAGCTGTGGGACACACTCAAAGGAGTGTATGGAGACATCTCAAACATTTCTAGGATTTTTGAGGTGAAGAAAGCGTTGAATGACCTTCAGCAAGATGGAAAGGCATTCAAGGATCTATTTGGGGTATTTAGAGGCTTATGGGCTGAGCTTGAGATGCTCAGGCCAGCAACAAATGACCCCAAGGAATTGAATGAGAGGAGGGAACAGGACCAGGTGTTTGGGCTACTACTCACGTTAAATGAGTCCTACAAGAGCCTCATTCAACACATCCTTCGCTTTGACAAGCTTCCAACGCTGAATGAAGTCTGTCAACAGATCCAAAAGGAGGAAGGGTCTAGGGGCTTGTTCAAAGCATCAAGCGAAATGGCACATGCTGCACATAGGAGCCAACTCTATGGAGAAAGGAGGAGTCTGGAATGTGAGCATTGCAAGATGAAAGGACTGTTGAATAATGAGAGATTACATTAGCTTAAGACCCAAAGAAGAGAAGAGGCCTTATTCAACATATGCAAGCCCATTAAGAAGTCTTCTAGAAGGGTGAAGACTTTGGGTGCACAAGTGGGTGTCTCGGGAAGTGTGAAAAGGAAGGAGATGTGTTTGAATTTCAAATAAGAGATTGGAGGGAAATTGAATGTTGTGAAACCCTTCTTCACCTCCTAATTTCGTGGCTCTCCTCTATATATACATGTTGTACACCCTTTGTAACACTCACTCAATTCTAATGGAAACTTCTCTTTATCTCTCATTCTATTGTTTCTCTTTCAAGCACTCTCAAACTCTCTAATCTTCTATTCCGCAAATTCAACATGGTATCAGAGCAAGGTTCTTAACTAAATCAAGCTCTTGTTATCCCATTTTCAAATCTCTTCCTTTAAAATTCTGGGAATACTCTTTGTCAATCCTTTTTCACTCTGAGACTTAGTCCTCAAAGTCATTGACTCTTGAGTTGTGAAAAGGCTGAAAAAGTGTATTTCTTGAAGGTTCTCTAAAATTTTCTTTTTCACTCTAAAATTCTGGGAATACTCTTTGTCAATCCTTTTTCACTCTGAGACTTAGTCCTCAAAGTCATTGACTCTTGAGTTGTGAAAAGGCTGGAAAAGTGTATTTCTTGAAGCTTCTCTAATATTTTCTTGAGAAAATCTCTTAATCCTCTGGTTAATAGAATTATCCGGTGAATAAATCTTGAAACACCATGGAAAATTCTAAACCAATTGTTATTCTAGTCATCTTGAAGGGTGTCAACTATTTGCTGTGGTCAAGAATGATAAGAACAGCCCTATGTGGTCGTGGGCTTTGGAGCCATGTCTTGAAAGGCCAAGATCCAAAAGATGGAGAAGAATCCATCGGTAATTATGAAGATAAATGGTTCCAAGAGGACCAAATGGTGCTCGGAATCATCCAGAACTCTCTTGAAGCATCCATCCTTGAAGCCTACTCCTACTGTGAAAATGCAAAGGAATTGTGGGATACTCTTCAAACCGTGTATGGGAATACTTCAAACTTGAGCAGAATCTATGAAGTCAAGAAGGCTATCATTGATCTAAGCCAAGAAGAATTGGAGTTTACAAAGCATTTTGGCAAATTCAGATCATTGTGGGCTGAACTAGAAATGTTAAGGCCAAGCACGATTGATCCTTTGGTGTTAAATGAGAGGCGCGAACAAGACAAGGTCTTTGGTCTGCTATTGACCTTAAATCCAACTTACAAGGATCTCATTAAGCACCTCCTTAGGGCAGACAATCTCCCCAGCCTAGATGAAGTGTGCTCCAAGATACAAAAGGAGCAAGGATCTCATGGTCTATTTGGGGGAAAGGGTGAGCTGGTTATGGCTAACAAAGTAGAGCTGGGAGATGCCAACAAAGGATTTTACAAACCGTTGGGATCAAACCAGAACAAGAAAGTGGGATCAAATGCAATTTGTGAGCATTGCAAGAAAGAGGGGCACACAAAGGAAAAATGCTGGAAGCTCCATCCTCATCTAAAACCAAGCTGGTGGAAGGAACCAAGAGCTAATGTCTCCCAAGAAGTGGCTGGGAATCAGGCTGGGACATCCAAGAGGGCTGAAGAAGGAGAAATGAGAGCTTTGGTGCCATATCAACAAGAATCTGAATTTGTGAGGAAATCAGATTTGGAAGCTCTCATCAAAGCCTTGAAAGAGGCTGGTAGGTCTGGTATGGTTTCTGGAAACTCTCTTCATGCTCAAAACATTTCAAAGCCTTTGATTGTAGATTCTGGTGCATCACATCATATGATAAGTGATGCACATCTAATGAATAACATAAAACCGGCTGTAGGTAATGTCATTATAGCAAATGGAGATAGTATTCCAATTGATGGAGTAGGAAATCTTAGGTTATTTGGAAAAGATTCAAACGCCTTCTACATGCCTAAGTTTACTTCAAATTTGTTATCCGTAAAGAAAGTTACATCTGATTTGAATTGTTATGCTATATTTGGTCCTAATGATGTACACTTTCAGGATATTGAGACCATGAAACTACTCGGAAAAGGAGTAGCAAAGGAGGAGCTGTATGTTCTTGACAATAACAAGTCGAACTCCAATTTATTTTGTAGTTTTAGTCTGAATGTTTCTAATGTTAGTAGTTCAATTTGGCATGCAAGGCTAGGTCATCCGCACTCTAGAGCATTAGAACTATTGTTGCCTAGGATTTCTTTCAAAAATGATGAATGTGAAGCTTGTATACTTGGCAAACATTGTAAATCTGTGTTTTCCAAGTCTCCAACTATCTATGAAAAGTGTTTTGATTTAATTCATTCTGATGTTTGGACCTCACCATGTGAATGTAGAGAACATCATAAATACTTTGTCACCTTTATAGATGAAAAATCAAAATATACATGGCTAACACTTCTTCCATCCAAAGATAGAGTTCTAGAAGCATTTAGAAATTTTCAAGCATATGTGACTAACCATTATAATGCCAAGATTAAAATATTTAGATCAGATAATGGTGGAGAGTACACAAGCCATGCCTTCAAACAACACTTAGCAAACCATGGGATAGTCCATCAAACCAGCTGCCCATACACTCCTCAGCAAAATGGAGTTGCGGAAAGAAAGAATAGGCACTTAATGGAAGTGGCCCGGTCTATGATGTTCCACACAAGTGTTCCCAAGAGATTTTGGGGAGATGCTGTGGTTTCAGCATGCTATTTGATCAACCGAATGCCAACAAAAATTTTGGATGATCACTCTCCATTTGAGGTATTAAACAAATCTAAACCCGCCATTAACCACTTACGTGTGTTTGGGTGTGTTTGTTTTGTATTAATCCCAGGAGAACAAAGAAACAAGTTGGAAGCTAAAAGTGTGAAGAGCATGTTCATTGGATACTCCACAACACAAAAAGGTTACAAATGCTTTGTTCCGGAAACAAGGAAGGTTCTAGTCTCAAGGGACGTGAAGTTTGTTGAAACGAAAGGGTTCTATGATGAGAAAAACTGGAAAGAATTGGAGAATCTATCATCCTCATCATCAGACCGAGCTAGCAATTTGAGAAAAATCTTGGAGAACCTTGGATTACATCATCCAGAAGCTAGTACAAGCACATCTCAATCAAATGAAGAAACTATACCCTTTGATCCTGAGGGAGGCAATAAACAAGAGGATCCAGTAGTGGCTCAACAAGACTCAACAATTTATGATCAAAATGAATCAGAAGTTCCCAATGAAGCGGTTCATGATCAAAGTGAAGAGAGTCCGGAAAGTCAAGAAGAAGCTCAAACCTCAGATTCTGACTTTGAAGGGCCAGAACCTCAAGTTCAATATCAAGAAGGGGGTTTAAGGAGAAGTACAAGACAAAGGTTTGGACCAGAACATTGGAAGCAAACCCGAGTGTACTACAACAACAAGGCAGTTGCTCATCCCATTCAAGCTGTTTGCACTCTAGCTCATTTCCCATTGGAACATCAAGCCTACATGGGCAAGTTAGATGAAGCTGAGATTCCAACAACCTATGAAGAAGCCAAGGAGCTTAAAGTATGGAGAGATGCTATTGGTGAAGAAAAGAAAGCTATGGAAATCAACCACACTTGGGATGAAGCTGAACTACCAAAAGGGAAGAAGGCCGTAAGCTCTAGATGGATCTTCACTATCAAGTATAGAAGTGATGGAGAAATAGAGCGTTACAAGGCTAGGCTGGTGGCTAGAGGATTCACTCAAACCTATGGAGAGGACTACCTTGACACATTTGCACCTGTGGCAAAACTTCATACGGTAAGAGTTATTTTATCCTTAGCTACTAACTTGAAATGGGATCTTTGGCAGATGGACGTCAAGAATGCATTCTTGCAAGGGGAACTAGAGGATGAAGTCTACATGACTCCACCACCAGGCTTGGAGGACTCAATTGCACCAGGAAAGGTGTTGAGACTCAAGAAAGCAATCTATGGACTGAAGCAATCTCCTCGAGCATGGTACCACAAGTTGAGTACAACACTCAAGAGTAAAGGCTTCAAGAAGTCCGAGGCAGATCATACACTTTTCACCTTGCAAAGCCAAGAAGGTATTGTAGTCATTCTCATTTATGTGGATGATATTATCATCTCTGGGAATGACAAGGTAGGTATTAAAGATACAAAAGCATATTTAAAATCTGTATTTGATATTAAAGATCTTGGAGAGTTGAAATATTTTCTAGGGATTGAAGTCTATAGGTCCAATGAAGGACTCTTCTTATCCCAAAGGAAGTACACTCTTGATCTATTGGCTGGGGCAGGAAAGCTAGGAGCCAAACCAGCAAAAACTCCCTTAGAAGAAGGATACAAAGTCATACGAGAGGGGGAGCTTGAAGATAAACCTTTTGAAGATGTCAAGCAATATCGGAGAATGGTTGGTAAGTTGATTTATCTTACCATAACTCGTCCTGATTTGTGTTTTGCTGTGAACCAGGTGAGCCAACATATGCAAGCTCCAAAAGTGCATAATTGGAACATGCTGGATCGGATCCTCAAATATCTCAAAGGAGCTCCAGGTCAAGGCATTTGGATGGGTTGCAACAAAAGCACAGAAATTGTGGGTTATTGTGATGCTGACTGGGCTGGAGACAAAACGGATAGAAGATCCACCACTGGGTATTGCACATTCATTGGAGGTAACCTGGTCACTTGGAAGAGCAAGAAACAAAAGGTTGTGTCATGTTCAAGTGCTGAAGCTGAGTATAGAGCAATGAGGAAGCTCACAAATGAGCTAACATGGCTGAAAGCTCTTCTCAAGGATTTGGGCATTGAATCGGCAGATCCAATCACAATGCATTGTGACAACCAAGCTGCTATTCACATTGCGTCCAACTCATTGTTCCATGAGAGGACAAAGCATATTGAAGTGGATTGTCACAAGGTGCGAGAGATGGTGGAGAAAAGGGTCATTCTTCCATGCTTTACAAGGAGTTCAGAACAATTGGCAGACATTTTTACCAAGGCAGCGAGTTTAAAAGTGTGTGAGTTCATCCATTCAAAGCTTGGACTCATAGATATGTCTCGGCCGTGATTTCCTTAGCCATGGAGTCCACACTCTTTTTCCCTTAGTATGGTTTTGTCCCATGAGGTTTTCCATACTAAGGTTTTTAATGAGGTGGGTCATCATGGTTCCAAGCTTAACCTTTGATTTCTCTACGATTAAGCTTGAGGGGGAGTGTTGAATAATGAGAGATTACATTAGCTTAAGACCCAAAGAAGAGAAGAGGCCTTATTCAACATATGCAAGCCCATTAAGAAGTCTTCTAGAAGGGTGAAGACTTTGGGTGCACAAGTGGGTGTCTCGGGAAGTGTGAAAAGGAAGGAGATGTGTTTGAATTTCAAATAAGAGATTGGAGGGAAATTGAATGTTGTGAAACCCTTCTTCACCTCCTAATTTCGTGGCTCTCCTCTATATATACATGTTGTACACCCTTTGTAACACTCACTCAATTCTAATGGAAACTTCTCTTTATCTCTCATTCTATTGTTTCTCTTTCAAGCACTCTCAAACTCTCTAATCTTCTATTCCGCAAATTCAACAAGGACATATTAAGGAAAAATGCTGGACCTTGCACCCACATTTAAAGCCAGCTAGGCTAAGGGGAAATGGCCAAGGAAGTAGTCAAGGACCAAGGAACTTTGCTGGAGTAGCAAACGTGGAAAATGACAACTTGGTGAGGAAAAGCGACCTGGAAGCTCTCATCAAGAGTATTGCTAAGCTAGCTGAGTCTGGTAAGGTTTTCTTTACCTCTAAAGCTAGGGAGAAGGTGATAATAGATTCTGGAGCAAGTCATAACATGATTTGTAATGCCAAGCTGTTAACAAATATTAAGCCTTGTGAAGGAAATGTTAAAGTTGCAAATGGAAAAGAGGTTCAAATAGAAGGAATTGGAGACCTAAAAGTGTTTAGGAAAAATACTAAGGCCTTATACATTCCGGAATTCACATCTAACTTACTCTCGGTATATAAAGCAACTAAGGATCTAGATTGCAAAGTTATTTTTGGATCTAATGATGTTGAGTTTCAGGATAATGAGACTAAGGAAGTAATCGGAGTAGGGAATGTGGAAGGTGGTTTGTATTTGCTGAATAAAGAAGATGGAGTGATGGAGTCGTTTGCGGTTAGTCTGGTTGGTTCAAGCCCTTTATGGCACTCACGCCTTGGTCATCCAAGTCACAAGGTGCTCAGCATGGTCCTGCCCAACCTCACCTTACCTAATAAGGAGTGTGAAGCATGTGTCTTAGGGAAGCATTGTAGGAAAGTGTTTCCGGAATCTACTACTGTGTATGAGAAGTGTTTTGAGTTGATACATTCTGATGTGTGGTCAGCCCCCTGTACTTCAAAAGATCAATATAAGTATTTCGTGTCTTTCATTGATCAAAGGTCAAAGTACACTTGGGTAACTCTAATGAGCTCTAAGGATCAAGTATTTGAATCATTTCAAAAATTCTACAATTATACACTGAATCAGTTTGGTACAAAGATCAAGATCCTTAGGAGTGATAATGGTGGAGAGTA
This sequence comes from Cardamine chenopodiifolia, assembly GCA_963922655.1. NCBI lineage: Eukaryota > Viridiplantae > Streptophyta > Magnoliopsida > Brassicales > Brassicaceae > Cardamine > Cardamine chenopodiifolia. The sequence continues at coordinate 7,009,941 of OZ000476.1, read as the reverse complement.
TATGAGTAATAGATTCAAGAAGTTGCTGGATGACAATGGGATAATTCACCAGACTTCTTGTGCATACACACCTCAGCAGAATGGAGTTTCCGAGAGAAAGAATAGACATTTGCTGGAGGTGGCTAGAAGTATGATGTTTGATAGAGGCGTGCCTAAGAGTTTTTGGGGAGATGCTGTGATGGCGGCATGCTATGTGATTAATCGTTTACCCACAGAAAGTCTGAGCCACAAGTCTCCATTTGAAATTTTGAATGGAGTAAAGCCAAGCATTGATCACCTAAGAGTTTTCGGGTGTAAATGCTACGTCTTTACCCCTGATGCACTAAGGAGTAAACTTGAGCCAAAAAGCATCAAATGTATTTTTGTGGGATACTCAAGCACTCAGAAGGGATACAAGTGTTTCCATCCAGAAACTAATAGGATATATGTGTCAAGAGAGGTGCGTTTTGATGAGAATTGTGGGTATTTTGAAGAAAAAAAATGGGAGGATTTAGATGACATTGTGAGCTCGGGCATAGACAGAGAGCGAGTGCTAAGAAGCATCTTGGCAGATGTCAATGGTTCGAATGGAGGTAATGATGAGCAAGGGATATCTCAGAATGAGCAAGGAGGTGAAGAGGAAGAAGAAGACAATGAGCAACTCTCATCGGATACAAGCTCACTACCAAGGGATTCCGAACTGGTTGAAGAATCAGAACTTGCAAGTGGTGAGGGGGAGTCTGAACATGAAGAAGTTGAGGTAACTCAAGAACCCCCTCTAAGAAGAAGCCAACGGATAAGGCATGGCCCGGAAAATTGGAAAAACACTAGGGTGTATTACAATGGATTAGCTACGGTTCAACAACAGCATATAGGATCTGAGGTGAAGTCTACCGTAGGTGAGGGATGTTCTGGGCGTACGGCAGACTTTGATTCTGAACCTATAGGCGACAGTATCCCTCCCTTACCAAGTAGATCATGTACTTCAAAGAGAAGAAAATTAACCGTAAGTGACATAAAATATCCTATTGAAGCATATAGTTCAGTGTCCTATTTAGGTGCTGAGCAGCAAGCTTACCTCACCAAGATTGATGAACATCAAGTCCCAGCATCATATGAGGAAGCATGTAGAGACGAGAGATGGGTTAAAGCCATGGAAGAAGAGATCAGCTCTATGGTGAGAAACAATACATGGAATTTGACTGAGCTGCCAAGAGGGAAGAAGCTAGTGGGATGTAGATGGGTTTATACTATCAAGTATAAAAGCAATGGTGAAGTCGAGAGATACAAAGCGAGACTAGTGGCAAAGGGATACACACAAGTCTATGGAGAAGATTATACAGAAACTTTTGCTCCGGTGGCAAAATTGCATTCGGTAAGGGTTCTCCTATCCATTGCGGTTAACTTGTCATGGGAGTTATGGCAAATGGATGTAAAAAATGCCTTTTTACAAGGAGACCTAGAAGAGGAAGTCTTTATGGCTCTTCCACAAGGATATGGTACAGGTACAAATCAGGTCTGTGAATTGAAGAAAGCTATTTATGGGTTGAAACAATCCCCGAGGGCCTGGTACCAAAGACTGAGCAGATGCTTGCTGGAGAAGGAATTTGTGAAGTCGGAAGCTGATCATACTCTATTCACCAAGAGGAGTAAAGAGGGGCTAGTGGCTGTTCTTATCTATGTAGATGATATCATCATCACCGGAAGTGATGTTGAAGGAGTTAAAAGGACCAAGGTAATTCTGAGCTCCACGTTTGATATAAAAGATTTGGGAGAGCTGAGGTATTTCTTGGGCATTGAGATGATCAGAGAGCCAAATGGGATGTTTATATCACAAAGGAAGTATGTGATTGACTTACTAAAGGAAACCGGCAAGTTAGGGTCGAAGCCAGCAAAAACGCCCATTGAAGAAGGCTATCAAGATGTGAGTAAGGAGGAAATGTGGCCTGATGTCAAGCAATATCAAAGGTTAGTTGGAAAACTAATCTACTTAACTATAACTCGGCCGGATATATGCTTTGCCGTGAATAGGGTGAGCCAGCACATGCAAGCTCCAAAAGCACACCATTGGAGCATGGTGGAGAGAATACTTAGGTATCTCAAGGGGAACCCTGGAAAGGGAATATGGTTGAGTCGCAATGAAAATACTGAATTGGAAGCCTATTGTGATTCAGACTATGCTGGAGACAAACAAGATAGAAAATCTACAACTGGGTATTGCACATTTGTAGGAGGAAATCTTGTCACTTGGAGGAGTAAAAAACAGAAGGTAATTGCATTGTCAAGTGCTGAAGCTGAGTATAGAGCAATGAAGGAAGTCACAAAGGAGATGATATGGCTGAAGGCTCTTCTCAAGGATTTGGGTATTCAAGAAACCAAACCAATGACCCTTTATTGTGATAACCAAGCCGCAATACACATAGCTTCAAATCCAGTGTTTCATGAGAGAACGAAACAAATTGAAGTGGATTGTCACTTCATCCGGGGCAAGATTCAAGATGGGCTAATAATCCCTAAGTTTGTGAAGAGTGGAGACCAGGTGGCAGACATCTTCACAAAGGCTACTTCCCTAAAGATATGTGAGTATATCCATGACAAGATAGGCTTAAAGGACCCCTACCAGCCTATCTTGAGGGGGAGTGTTGAGAATATGGATGAGAAGGCATACATGGGAAGTAGCAATGTGAGTTCACATAATAACAAAGGCAAGGAGCTGGAGTGCATAGCAAGTATCTGGGAACTTGGCGAATGCTCTAAGACTAAGGGAGAAGTGCCGTATGCAACAAGTAAGGAAAAGAGTGGAGCTGATGATTTAATGAGTGGCAAAACTAGACATTGGGATGTAACTAGAAGGAAGGATTCTTGGTTGAATTCTAAGCAGATCAAAGGGTTGAAAAACCAAGAAGAAGCACATGAGGAGCCATTGGGTAAAGGCAAGCTCCATGCTCCTCACCCAAAGAAGAAACACGCCCAGGCCTTGATCTTAGCATGTTTAACCATTTTAGGAAGTCAAGGGTGTTAGTCTTTTACCCATTGTAAATTCCTGTGTCTTGTTTTCAAATTTTTCTCTTACATGTATGCACATTCAAACCGAGCTCAATTGATAGAATAACAAGAAAAAATATTCCAGAAATCTCTCTCAGCCATCTTCAATCTCATTGAGTTCTTGATATTTTCTAATTCTAGTTTATTTTCCTTAAAATCAATAAACCCCATTCAAAACATGATGTGGCACCGGTTGCTAAGGTATCAAGCTCGTCTTAGGGAATAGACTGTATGAATAGGACTGAGAAGAAGAGAAATGCTCGATCTAACTACTCGGTAAAAAGGATGGAACTAAGCGGAAGAGGTGGTTTAAACCCGAGGAGATACTCGACCTAGGATTAACTATGGGATTGATAGAAGGTGGGTTGAAGCGTGAACCACAAGAGGAGTGACAATCTCTTGATACAACGCACCCCACTCTGAGCTAGGAATCGAGGAGTGAAGAATAACCTTGAATCTCTCAAGAAAAAAGGAGAAAAAGTTTCTCAAGTTTTTGTGTAAAAGCGGTTTAATCCATTACACGAGTTTTTAGAGGTTTTTTCACATATCCTCTAGGTCTGATCTTATACTAATTACAACTTGCTCCAAATATTATAACATTCACCTAATTTGGACCTCTTTTAACACCAAAACATACTTAAACTGTTTTTAGGAAAAGAGAAGAAAACTTTAATTAGATAAATGTCATCTTGGTAGATAGGATCACATCCCTTGTTTACCTTATTTCGTCATAGGGATTTCCAAGAAAGATAAACAATGGTAAAGAATGTGATGCATCAAGAGATCTTGCCTCATTAAAAACCCCCTCGGTAAACCATGTGGAAAAATCCCGAGGTGGAGAAAAAGAGTACAATACCTTGACGGCTTAAGGGTGTCTTCACCTCAATGAAATAGTGAAGATACTAAACTCATGCCTTCCAAAAAAAGGACGCTCCCAACTAGTCTCACTGTTCTCGCGCTAAGGTCTATCGGTATCTCTCGGGTGCCCTCAGGTGCTTTCCTCGCATCTTAGAGCGCCTTGTATGTATGCATTGAATCTTGTCCTGTAGACGCTTGTGAAGTTCCTCTTCATAATCCTCAGTGCTATGGTAGGAGCTTCGTAGTTCTTCTCTTCCTCAATTTAGTCCTCGGGTTCCTCCACGTGTTCTTCTCAGAGTGATGCTTGAGCTAGTAACAGGGCCTCATCAACACTCTTCTCCAAGATTGATCTAAAGAGCGGGTACCATCAAGTAAGTATGAAGGAGGGTGGTGAATGGAAAACCCCATTCAAAACATGATGTGGCACCGGTTGCTAAGATATCAAGCTCGTCTTAGGGAATAGTCTGTATGAATAGGACTGAGAAGAAGAGAAATGCTCGATCTAACTACTCGGTAAAAAGGATGGAACTAAGGGGAAGAGGTGGTTTAAACCCGAGGAGATACTCGACCTAGGATTAACTATGGGATTGATAGAAGGTGGGTTGAAGCGTGAACCACAAGAGGAGTGACAATCTCTTGATACAACGCACCCCACTCTGAGCTAGGAATCGAGGAGTGAAGAATAACCTTGAATCTCTCAAGAAAAAAGGAGAAAAAGTTTCTCAAGTTTTTGTGTAAAAGCGGTTTAATCCATTACACGAGTTTTTAGAGGCTTTTTCACATATCCTCTAGGTCTGATCTTATACTAATTACAACTTGGTCCAAATATTATAACATTCACCTAATTTGGACCTCTTTTAACACCAAAACATACTTAAACTGTTTTTAGGAAAAGAGAAGAAAACTTTAATTAGATAAATGTCATCTTGGTAGACAGGATCACATCCCTTGTTTACCTTATTTCGTTATAGGGATTTCCAAGAAAGATAAACAATGGTAAAGAATGTGATGCATCAAGAGATCTTGCCTCATTAAAAACTCCCTCGGTAAACCATGTGGAAAAATCCCGAGGTGGAGAAAAAGAGTACAATACCTTGACGGCTTAAGGGTGTCTTCACCTCAATGAAATAGTGAAGATACTAAACTCATGCCTTCCAAAAAAAGGACGCTCCCAAGAGTTTTCTAGTCTCATTGTTATCGCGCTAAGGTCTATCGGTATCTCTTGGGTGCCCTCAGGTACTCTCCTCGCATCTTCGAGCTCCTTGTATGTATGCATTGAATCTTGTCTTGTACACGCTTGTGATGTTCCTCTTCATAATCCTCAGTGCTATGGTAGGTGCTTCGTAGTTCTTCTCTTCCTCAATTTAGTTCTCGGGTTCGTCCACGTGTTCTTCTATGAGTGATGCTGGAGCTATTGTCTGTTGAATTTGCGGAATAGAAGATTAGAGAGTTTGAGAGTGCTTGAAAGAGAAACAATAGAATGAGAGATAAAGAGAAGTTTCCATTAGAATTGAGTGAGTGTTACAAAGGGTGTACAACATGTATATATAGAGGAGAGCCACGAAATTAGGAGGTGAAGAAGGGTTTCACAACATTCAATTTCCCTCCAATCTCTTATTTGAAATTCAAACACATCTCCTTCCTTTTCACACTTCCCGAGACACCCACTTGTGCACCCAAAGTCTTCACCCTTCTAGAAGACTTCTTAATGGGTTTGCATATGTTGAATAAGGCCTCTTCTCTTCTTTGGGTCTTAAGCTAATGTGTTCTCTCATTATTCAACACTCCCCCTCAAGCTTAACCGTAGAGAAATCAAAGGTTAAGCTTGGAACCATGATGACCCACCTCATTAAAAACCTTAGTATGGAAAACCTCATGGGACAAAACCATACTAAGGGAAAAAGAGTGTGGACTCCATGGCTAAGGAAATCACGGCCGAGACATATCTATGAGTCCAACCTTTGAATGGATGAACTCACACACTTTTAAACTCGCTGCCTTGGTAAAAATGTCTGCCAATTGTTCTGAACTCCTTGTAAAGCATGGCAGAATGACCCTTTTCTCCACCATCTCTCGCACCTTGTGACAATCCACTTCAATATGCTTTGTCCTCTCATGGAACACTGAGTTGGACGCAATGTGAATAGCAGCTTGGTTGTCACAATGCATTGTGATTGGATCTGCCGATTCAATGCCCAAATCCTTGAGAAGAGCTTTCAGCCATGTTAGCTCATTTGTGAGCTTCCTCATTGCTCTATACTCAGCTTCAGCACTTGAACATGACACAACCTTTTGTTTCTTGCTCTTCCAAGTGACCAAGTTACCTCCAATGAATGTGCAATACCCAGTGGTGGATCTTCTATCCGTTTTGTCTCCAGCCCAGTCAGCATCATAATAACCCACAATTTCTGTGCTTTTGTTGCAACCCATCCAAATGCCTTGACCTGGAGCTCCTTTGAGATATTTGAGGATCCGATCCACCATGTTCCAATGATGCACTTTTGGAGCTTGCATATGTTGGCTCACCTGGTTCACAGCAAAACACAAATCAGGACGAGGTATGGTAAGATAAATCAACTTACCAACCATTCTCCGATATTGCTTGACATCTTCAAAAGGTTTATCTTCAAGCTCCCCCTCTCGTATGACTTTGTATCCTTCTTCTAAGGGAGTTTTTGCTGGTTTGGCTCCTAGCTTTCCTGCCCCAGCCAATAGATCAAGAGTGTACTTCCTTTGGGATAAGAAGAGTCCTTCATTGGACCTATAGACTTCAATCCCTAGAAAATATTTCAACTCTCCAAGATCTTTAATATCAAATACAGATTTTAAATATGCTTTTGTATCTTTAATACCTACCTTGTCATTCCCAGAGATGATAATATCATCCACATAAATGAGAATGACTACAATACCTTCTTGGCTTTGCAAGGTGAAAAGTGTATGATCTGCCTCGGACTTCTTGAAGCCTTTACTCTTGAGTGTTGTACTCAACTTGTGGTACCATGCTCGAGGAGATTGCTTCAGTCCATAGATTGCTTTCTTGAGTCTCAACACCTTTCCTAGTGCAATTGAGTCCTCCAAGCCTGGTGGTGGAGTCATGTAGACTTCATCCTCTAGTTCCCCTTACAAGAATGCATTCTTGACGTCCATCTGCCAAAGATCCCATTTCAAGTTAGTAGCTAAGGATAAAATAACTCTTACCGTATGAAGTTTTGCCACAGGTGCAAATGTCTCAAGGTAGTCCTCTCCATAGGTTTGAGTGAATCCTCTAGCCACCAGCCTTGCCTTGTAACGCTCTATTTCTCCATCACTTCTATACTTGATAGTGAAGATCCATCTAGAGCTTACGGCCTTCTTCCCTTTTGGTAGTTCAGCTTCATCCCAAGTGTGGTTGATTTCCATAGCTTTCTTTTCTTCACCAATAGCATCTCTCCATACTTTAAGCTCCTTGGCTTCTTCATAGGTTGTTGGAATCCCAGCTTCATCTAACTTGCCCATGTAGGCTTGATGTTCCAATGGGAAATTAGCTAGAGTGCAAACAGCTTGAATGGGATGAGCAACTGCCTTGTTGTTGTAGTACACTCGGGTTTGCTTCCAATGTTCTGGTCCAAACCTTTGTCTTGTACTTCTCCTTAAACCCCCTTCTTGATATTGAACTTGAGGTTCTGGCCCTTCAAAGTCAGAATCTGAGGTTTGAGCTTCTTCTTGACTTTCCGGACTCTCTTCACTTTGATCATGAACCGCTTCATTGCGAACTTCTGATTCATTTTGATCATAAATTGTTGAGTCTTGTTGAGCCACTACTGGATCCTCTTGTTTATTGCCTCCCTCAGGATCAAAGGGTATAGTTGCTTCATTTGATTGAGATGTGCTAGTACTAGCTTCTGGCTGATGTAATCCAAGGTTCTCCAAGATTTTTCTCAAATTGCTAGCTCGGTCTGATGATGAGGATGATAGATTCTCCAATTCTTTCCAGTTCGTCTCATCATAGAACCCTTTCGTTTCAACAAACTTCACGTCCCTTGAGACTAGAATCTTCCTTGTTTCCGGAACAAAGCATTTGTAACCTTTTTGTGTTGTGGAGTATCCAATGAACATGCTCTTCACACTTTTAGCTTCCAACTTGTTTCTTTGTTCTCCTGGGATTAATACAAAACAAACACACCCAAACATACGTAAGTGGTTAATGGCGGGTTTAGAGTTGTTTAATACCTCAAATGGAGAGTGATCATCCAAAATTTTTGTTGGCATTCGGTTGATCAAATAGCATGCTGAAACCACAGCATCTCCCCAAAATCTCTTGGGAACACTTGTGTGGAACATCATAGACCGGGCCACTTCCATTAAGTGCCTATTCTTTCTTTCAGCAACTCCATTTTGCTGAGGAGTGTATGGGCAGCTGGTTTGATGGACTATCCCATGGTTTGCTAAGTGTTGTTTGAAGGCATGGCTTGTGTACTCTCCACCATTATCTGATCTAAAAATTTTAATCTTGGCATTATAATGGTTAGTCACATATGCTTGAAAATTTCTAAATGCTTCTAGAACTCTATCTTTGGATGGAAGAAGTGTTAGCCATGTATATTTTGATTTTTCATCTATAAAGGTGACAAAGTATTTATGATGTTCTCTAGATTCACATGGTGAGGTCCAAACATCAGAATGAATTAAATCAAAACACTTTTCATAGATAGTTGGAGACTTGGAAAACACAGATTTACAATGTTTGCCAGGTATACAAGCTTCACATTCATCATTTTTGAAAGAAATCCTAGGCAACAATAGTTCTAATGCTCTAGAGTGCGGATGACCTAGCCTTGCATGCCAAATTGAACTACTAACATTAGAAACATTCAGACTAAAACTACAAAATAAATTGGAGTCCGGCTTGTTATTTTCAAGAACATACAGCTCCTCCTTTGCTACTCCTTTTCCGAGTAGATTCATGGTCTCAATATCCTGAAAGTGTACATCATTAGGACCAAATATAGCATAACAATTCAAATCAGATGTAACTTTCTTTACGGATAACAAATTTGAAGTAAACCTAGGCATGTAGAAAGCGTTTGAATCTTTTCCAAATAACCTAAGATTTCCTACTCCATCAATTGGAATACTATCTCCATTTGCTATAATGACATTACCTACAGCCGGTTTTATGTTATTCATTAGATGTGCATCACTTATCATATGATGTGATGCACCAGAATCTACAATCAAAGGCTTTGAAATGTTTTGAGCATGAACAGAGTTTCCAGAAACCATACCAGACCTACCAGCCTCTTTCAAGGCTTTGATGAGAGCTTCCAAATCTGATTTCCTCACAAATTCAGATTCTTGTTGATATGGCACCAAAGCTCTCATTTCTCCTTCTTCAGCCCTCTTGGATGTCCCAGCCACTTCTTGGGAGACATTAGCTCTTGGTTCCTTCCACCAGCTTGGTTTTAGATGAGGATGGAGCTTCCAGCATTTTTCCTTTGTGTGCCCCTCTTTCTTGCAATGCTCACAAATTGCATTTGATCCCACTTTCTTGTTCTGCTTTGATCCCAACGGTTTGTAAAATCCTTTGTTGGCGTCTCCCAGCTCTACTTTGTTAGCCATAACCAGCTCACCCTTTCCCCCAAATAGACCATGAGATCCTTGCTCCTTTTGTATCTTGGAGCACACTTCATCTAGGCTGGGGAGATTGTCTGCCCTAAGGAGGTGCTTAATGAGATCCTTGTAAGTTGGATTTAAGGTCAATAGCAGACCAAAGACCTTGTCTTGTTCGCGCCTCTCATTTAACACCAAAGGATCAATCGTGCTTGGCCTTAACATTTCTAGTTCAGCCCACAATGATCTGAATTTGCCAAAGTGCTTTGTAAACTCCAAATTTTCTTGGCTTAGATCATTGATAGCCTTCTTGACTTCATAGATTCTGCTCAAGTTTGAAGTATTCCCATACACGGTTTGAAGAGTATCCCACAATTCCTTTGCATTTTCACAGTAGGAGTAGGCTTCAAGGATGGATGCTTCAAGAGAGTTCTGGATGATTCCGAGCACCATTTGGTCCTCTTGGAACCACTTATCTTCATAATTACCGATGGCTTCTTCTCCATCTTTTGGATCTTGGCCTTTCAAGACATGGCTCCAAAGCCCACGACCACATAGGGCTGTTCTTATCATTCTTGACCACAGCAAATAGTTGACACCCTTCAAGATGACTGGAATAACAATTGGTTTAGAATTTTCCATGGTGTTTCAAGATTTATTCACCGGATAATTCTATTAACCAGAGGATTAAGAGATTTTCTCAAGAAAATATTAGAGAAGCTTCAAGAAATACACTTTTCCAGCCTTTTCACAACTCAAGAGTCAATGACTTTGAGGACTAAGTCTCAGAGTGAAAAAGGATTGACAAAGAGTATTCCCAGAATTTTAGAGTGAAAAAGAAAATTTTAGAGAACCTTCAAGAAATACACTTTTTCAGCCTTTTCACAACTCAAGAGTCAATGACTTTGAGGACTAAGTCTCAGAGTGAAAAAGGATTGACAAAGAGTATTCCCAGACTTGTGCACCCAAAGTCTTCACCCTTCTAGAAGACTTCTTAATGGGCTTGCAAATGTTGAATAAGGCCTCTTCTCTTCTTTGGGTCTTAAGCTAATGTGTTCTCTCATTATTCAACAGTGTCGGGGCGTCATCAACACTCTTCTCCAAGATTGATCTAAAGAGCAGGTACCATCATGTAAGTATGAAGGAGGGTTGTGAATGGAAAACCCCATTCAAAACATGATGTGGCACCGGTTGCTAAGATATCAAGCTCGTCTTAGGGAATAGACTGTATGAATAGGCTTGAGAAGAAGAGAAATGCTCGATCTAACTACTCGGTAAAAAGGATGGAACTAAGCGGAAGAGGTGGTTTAAACCCGAGGAGATACTTGACCTAGGATTAACTATGTTGAATTTGCGGAATAGAAGATTAGAGAGTTTGAGAGTGCTTGAAAGAGAAACAATAGAATGAGAGATAAAGAGAAGTTTCCATTAGAATTGAGTGAGTGTTACAAAGGGTGTACAACATGTATATATAGAGGAGAGCCACGAAATTAGGAGGTGAAGAATGGTTTCACAACATTCAATTTCCCTCCAATCTCTTATTTGAAATTCAAACACATCTCCTTCCTTTTCACACTTCCCGAGACACCCACTTGTGCACCCAAAGTCTTCACCCTTCTAGAAGACTTCTTAATGGGTTTGCATATGTTGAATAAGGCCTCTTCTCTTCTTTGGGTCTTAAGCTAATGTGTTCTCTCATTATTCAACACTCCCCCTCAAGCTTAACCGTAGAGACATCAAAGGTTAAGCTTGCAACCATGATGACCTACCTCATTAAAAACCTTAGTATGGAAAACCTCATGGGACAAAACCATACTAAGGGAAAAAGAGTGTGGACTCCATGGCTAAGGAAATCATGGGCGAGACATATCTATGAGTCCAAGCTTTGAATGGATGAACTCACACACTTTTAAACTCGCTGCCTTGGTAAAAATGTCTGCCAATTGTTCTGAACTCCTTGTAAAGCATGGAAGAATGACCCTTTTCTCCACCATCTCTCGCACCTTGTGACAATCCACTTCAATATGCTTTGTCCTCTCATGGAACACTGAGTTGGACGCAATGTGAATAGCAGCTTGGTTGTCACAATGCATTGTGATTGGATCTGCCGATTCAATGCCCAAATCCTTGAGAAGAGCTTTCAGCCATGTTAGCTCATTTGTGAGCTTCCTCATTGCTCTATACTCAGCTTCAGCACTTGAACATGACACAACCTTTTGTTTCTTGCTCTTCCAAGTGACCAGGTTACCTCCAATGAATGTGCAATACCCAGTGGTGGATCTTCTATCCGTTTTGTCTCCAGCCCAGTCAGCATCACAATAACCCACAATTTCTGTGCTTTTGTTGCAGCCCATCCAAATGCCTTGACCTGGAGCTCCTTTGAGATATTTGAGGATCCGATCCACCATGTTCCAATGATGCACTTTTGGAGCTTGCATATGTTGGCTCACCTGGTTCACAGCAAAACACAAATCAGGACGAGTTATGGTAAGATAAATCAACTTACCAACCATTCTCCGATATTGCTTGACATCTTCAAAAGGTTTATCTTCAAGCTCCCCCTCTCGTATGACTTTGTATCCTTCTTCTAAGGGAGTTTTTGCTGGTTTGGCTCCTAGCTTTCCTGCCCCAGCCAATAGATCAAGAGTGTACTTCCTTTGGGATAAGAAGAGTCCTTTATTGGACCTATAGACTTCAATCCCTAGAAAATATTTCAACTCTCCAAGATCTTTAATATCAAATACAGATTTTAAATATGCTTTTGTATCTTTAATACCTACCTTGTCATTCCCAGAGATGATAATATCATCCACATAAATGAGAATGACTACAATACCTTCTTGGCTTTGCAAGGTGAAAAGTGTATGATCTGCCTCGGACTTCTTGAAGCCTTTACTCTTGAGTGTTGTACTCAACTTGTGGTACCATGCTCGAGGAGATTGCTTCAGACCATAGATTGCTTTCTTGAGTCTCAACACCTTTCCTGGTGCAATTGAGTCCTCCAAGCCTGGTGGTGGAGTCATGTAGACTTCATCCTCTAGTTCCCCTTGCAAGAATGCATTCTTGACGTCCATCTGCCAAAGATCCCATTTCAAGTTAGTAGCTAAGGATAAAATAACTCTTACCGTATGAAGTTTTGCCACAGCTGCAAATGTGTCAAGGTAGTCCTCTCCATAGGTTTGAGTGAATCCTCTAGCCACCAGCCTAGCCTTGTAACGCTCTATTTCTCCATCACTTCTATACTTGATAGTGAAGATCCATCTAGAGCTTACGGCCTTCTTCCCTTTTGGTAGTTCAGCTTCATCCCAAGTGTGGTTGATTTCCATAGCTTTCTTTTCTTCACCAATAGCATCTCTCCATACTTTAAGCTCCTTGGCTTCTTCATAGGTTGTTGGAATCTCAGCTTCATCTAACTTGCCCATGTAGGCTTGATGTTCCAATGGGAAATGAGCTAGAGTGCAAACAGCTTGAATGGGATGAGCAACTGCCTTGTTGTTGTAGTACACTCGGGTTTGCTTCCAATGTTCTGGTCCAAACCTTTGTCTTGTACTTCTCCTTAAACCCCCTTCTTGATATTGAACTTGAGGTTCTGGCCCTTCAAAGTCAGAATCTGAGGTTTGAGCTTCTTCTTGACTTTCCGGACTCTCTTCACTTTGATCATGAACCGCTTCATTGCGAACTTCTGATTCATTTTGATAATAAATTGTTGAGTCTTGTTGAGCCACTACTGGATCCTCTTGTTTATTGCCTCCCTCAGGATCAAAGGGTATAGTTTCTTCATTTGATTGAGATGTGCTTGTACTAGCTTCTGGCTGATGTAATCCAAGGTTCTCCAAGATTTTTCTCAAATTGCTAGCTCGGTCTGATGATGAGGATGATAGATTCTCCAATTCTTTCCAGTTCGTCTCATCATAGAACCCTTTCGTTTCAACAAACTTCACGTCCCTTGAGACTAGAATCTTCCTTGTTTCCGGAACAAAGCATTTGTAACCTTTTTGTGTTGTGGAGTATCCAATGAACATGCTCTTCACACTTTTAGCTTCCAACTTGTTTCTTTGTTCTCCTGGGATTAATACAAAACAAACACACCCAAACACACGTAAGTGGTTAATGGCGGGTTTAGAGTTGTTTAATACCTCAAATGGAGAGTGATCATCCAAAATTTTTGTTGGCATTCGGTTGATCAAATAGCATGCTGAAACCACAGCATCTCCCCAAAATCTCTTGGGAACACTTGTGTGGAACATCATAGACCGGGCCACTTCCATTAAGTGCCTATTCTTTCTTTCAGCAACTCCATTTTGCTGAGGAGTGTATGGGCAGCTGGTTTGATGGACTATCCCATGGTTTGCTAAGTGTTGTTTGAAGGCATGGCTTGTGTACTCTCCACCATTATCTGATCTAAAAATTTTAATCTTGGCATTATAATGGTTAGTCACATATGCTTGAAAATTTCTAAATGCTTCTAGAACTCTATCTTTGGATGGAAGAAGTGTTAGCCATGTATATTTTGATTTTTCATCTATAAAGGTGACAAAGTATTTATGATGTTCTCTAGATTCACATGGTGAGGTCCAAACATCAGAATGAATTAAATCAAAACACTTTTCATAGATAGTTGGAGACTTGGAAAACACAGATTTACAATGTTTGCCAAGTATACAAGCTTCACATTCATCATTTTTGAAAGATATCCTAGGAAACAATAGTTCTAATGCTCTAGAGTGCGGATGACCTAGCCTTGCATGCCAAATTGAACTACTAACATTAGAAACATTCAGACTAAAACTACAAAATAAATTGGAGTCCGGCTTGTTATTTTCAAGAACATACAGCTCCTCCTTTGCTACTCCTTTTCCGAGTAGATTCATGGTCTCAATATCCTGAAAGTGTACATCATTAGGACCAAATATAGCATAACAATTCAAATCAGATGTAACTTTCTTTACGGATAACAAATTTGAAGTAAACCTAGGCATGTAGAAAGCGTTTGAATCTTTTCCAAATAACCTAAGATTTCCTACTCCATCAATTGGAATACTATCTCCATTTGCTATAATGACATTACCTACAGCCGGTTTTATGTTATTCATTAGATGTGCATCACTTATCATATGATGTGATGCACCAGAATCTACAATCAAAGGCTTTGAAATGTTTTGAGCATGAAGAGAGTGTCCAGAAACCATACCAAACCTACCAGCCTCTTTCAAGGCTTTGATGAGAGCTTCCAAATCTGATTTCCTCACAAATTCAGATTCTTGTTGATATGGCACCAAAGCTCTCATTTCTCCTTCTTCAGCCCTCTTGGATGTCCCAGCCTGATTCCCAGCCACTTCTTGGGAGACATTAGCTCTTGGTTCCTTCCACCAGCTTGGTTTTAGATGAGGATGGAGCTTCCAGCATTTTTCCTTTGTGTGCCCCTCTTTCTTGCAATGCTCACAAATTGCATTTGATCCCACTTTCTTGTTCTGGTTTGATCCCAACGGTTTGTAAAATCCTTTGTTGGCGTCTCCCAGCTCTACTTTGTTAGACATAACCAGCTCACCCTTTCCCCCAAATAGACCATGAGATCCTTGCTCCTTTTGTATCTTGGAGCACACTTCATCTAGGCTGGGGATATTGTCTGCCCTAAGGAGGTGCTTAATGAGATCCTTGTAAGTTGGATTTAAGGTCAATAGCAGACCAAAGACCTTGTCTTGTTCGCGCCTCTCATTTAACACCAAAGGATCAATCGTGCTTGGCCTTAACATTTCTAGTTCAGCCCACAATGATCTGAATTTGCCAAAGTGCTTTGTAAACTCCAAATCTTCTTGGCTTAGATCATTGATAGCCTTCTTGACTTCATAGATTCTGCTCAAGTTTGAAGTATTCCCATACACGGTTTGAAGAGTATCCCACAATTCCTTTGCATTTTCACAGTAGGAGTAGGCTTCAAGGATGGATGCTTCAAGAGAGTTCTGGATGATTCCGAGCACCATTTGGTCCTCTTGGAACCACTTATCTTCATAATTACCGATGGCTTCTTCTCCATCTTTTGGATCTTGGCCTTTCAAGACATGGCTCCAAAGCCCACGACCACATAGGGCTGTTCTTATCATTCTTGACCACAGCAAATAGTTGACACCCTTCAAGATGACTGGAATAACAATTGGTTTAGAATTTTCCATGGTGTTTCAAGATTTATTCACCGGATAATTCTATTAACCAGAGGATTAAGAGATTTTCTCAAGAAAATATTAGAGAAGCTTCAAGAAATACACTTTTCCAGCCTTTTCACAACTCAAGAGTCAATGACTTTGAGGACTAAGTCTCAGAGTGAAAAAGGATTGACAAAGAGTATTCCCAGAATTTTAGAGTGAAAAAGAAAATTTTAGAGAACCTTCAAGAAATACACTTTTTCAGCCTTTTCACAACTCAAGAGTCAATGACTTTGAGGACTAAGTCTCAGAGTGAAAAAGGATTGACAAAGAGTATTCCCAGAATTTTAAAGGAAGAGATTTGAAAATGGGATAACAAGAGCTTGATTTAGTTAAGAACCTTGCTCTGATACCATGTTGAATTTGCGGAATAGAAGATTAGAGAGTTTGAGAGTGCTTGAAAGAGAAACAATAGAATGAGAGATAAAGAGAAGTTTCCATTAGAATTGAGTGAGTGTTACAAAGGGTGTACAACATGTATATATAGAGGAGAGCCACGAAATTAGGAGGTGAAGAAGGGTTTCACAACATTCAATTTCCCTCCAATCTCTTATTTGAAATTCAAACACATCTCCTTCCTTTTCACACTTCCCGAGACACCCACTTGTGTGTTGAATTTGCGGAATAGAAGATTAGAGAGTTTGAGAGTGCTTGAAAGAGAAACAATAGAATGAGAGATAAAGAGAAGTTTCCATTAGAATTAAGTGAGTGTTACAAAGGGTGTACAACATGTATATATAGAGGATAGCCACGAAATTAGGAGGTGAAGAAGGGTTTCACAACATTCAATTTCCCTCCAATCTCTTATTTGAAATTCAAACACATCTCCTTCCTTTTCACACTTCCCGAGACACCCACTTGTGCTCCCAAAGTCTTCACCCTTCTAGAAGACTTCTTAATGGGCTTGCATATGTTGAATAAGGCCTCTTCTCTTCTTTGGGTCTTAAGCTAATGTGTTCTCTCATTATTCAACACTCCCCCTCAAGCTTAACCGTAGAGAAATCGAAGGTTAAGCTTGGAACCATGATGACCCACCTCATTAAAAACCTTAGTATGGAAAACCTCATGGGACAAAACCATACTAAGGGAAAAAGAGTGTGGACTCCATGGCTAAGGAAATCACGGCCGAGACATATCTATGAGTCCAAGCTTTGAATGGATGAACTCACACACTTTTATACTCGCTGCCTTGGTAAAAATGTCTGCCAATTGTTCTGAACTCCTTGTAAAGCATGGAAGAATGACCCTTTTCTCCACCATCTCTCGCACCTTGTGACAATCCACTTCAATATGCTTTGTCCTCTCATGGAACACTGAGTTGGACGCAATGTGAATAGCAGCTTGGTTGTCACAATGCATTGTGATTGGATCTGCCGATTCAATGCCCAAATCCTTGAGAAGAGCTTTCAGCCATGTTAGCTCATTTGTGAGCTTCCTCATTGCTCTATACTCAGCTTCAGCACTTGAACATGACACAACCTTTTGTTTCTTGCTCTTCCAAGTGACCAGGTTACCTCCAATGAATGTGCAATACCCAGTGGTGGATCTTCTATCCGTTTTGTCTCCAGCCCAGTCAGCATCACAATAACCCACAATTTCTGTGCTTTTGTTGCAACCCATCCAAATGCCTTGACCTGGAGCTCTTTTGAGATATTTGAGGATCCGATCCACCATGTTCCAATGATGCACTTTTGGAGCTTGCATATGTTGGCTCACCTGGTTCACAGCAAAACACAAATCAGGACGAGTTATGGTAAGATAAATCAACTTACCAACCATTCTCCGATATTGCTTGACATCTTCAAAAGGTTTATCTTCAAGCTCCCCCTCTCGTATGACTTTGTATCCTTCTTCTAAGGGAGTCTTTGCTGGTTTGGCTCCTAGCTTTCCTGCCCCAGCCAATAGATCAAGAGTGTACTTCCTTTGGGATAAGAAGAGTCCTTCATTGGACCTATAGACTTCAATCCCTAGAAAATATTTCAACTCTCCAAGATCTTTAATATCAAATACAGATTTTAAATATGATTTTGTATCTTTAATACCTACCTTGTCATTCCCAGAGATGATAATATCATCCACATAAATGAGAATGACTACAATACCTTCTTGGCTTTGCAAGGTGAAAAGTGTATGATCTGCCTCAGACTTCTTGAAGCCTTTACTCTTGAGTGTTGTACTTAACTTGTGGTACCATGCTCGAGGAGATTGCTTCAGTCCATAGATTGCTTTCTTGAGTCTCAACACCTTTCCTGGTGCAATTGAGTCCTCCAAGCCTGGTGGTGGAGTCATGTAGACTTCATCCTCTAGTTCCCCTTGCAAGAATGCATTCTTGACGTCCATCTGCCAAAGATCCCATTTCAAGTTAGTAGCTAAGGATAAAATAACTCTTACCGTATGAAGTTTTGCCACAGGTGCAAATGTGTCAAGGTAGTCCTCTCCATAGGTTTGAGTGAATCCTCTAGCCACCAGCCTAGCCTTGTAACGCTCTATTTCTCCATCACTTCTATACTTGATAGTGAAGATCCATCTAGAGCTTACGGCCTTCTTCCCTTTTGGTAGTTCAGCTTCATCCCAAGTGTGGTTGATTTCCATAGCTTTCTTTTCTTCACCAATAGCATCTCTCCATACTTTAAGCTCCTTGGCTTCTTCATAGGTTGTTGGAATCTCAGCTTCATCTAACTTGCCCATGTAGGCTTGATGTTCCAATGGGAAATGAGCTAGAGTGCAAACAGCTTGAATGGGATGAGCAACTGCCTTGTTGTTGTAGTACACTCGGGTTTGCTTCCAATGTTCTGGTCCAAACCTTTGTCTTGTACTTCTCCTTAAACCCCCTTCTTGATATTGAACTTGAGGTTTTGGCCCTTCAAAGTCAGAATCTGAGGTTTGAGCTTCTTCTTGACTTTCCGGACTCTCTTCACTTTGATCATGAACCGCTTCATTGCGAACTTCTGATTCATTTTGATCATAAATTGTTGAGTCTTGTTGAGCCACTACTGGATCCTCTTGTTTATTGCCTCCCTCAGGATCAAAGGGTATAGTTTCTTCATTTGATTGAGATGTGCTTGTACTAGCTTCTGGCTGATGTAATCCAAGGTTCTCCAAGATTTTTCTCAAATTGCTAGCTCGGTCTGATGACGAAGATGATAGATTCTCCAATTCTTTCCAGTTCTTCTCATCATAGAACCCTTTCGTTTCAACAAACTTCACGTCCCTTGAGACTAGAACCTTCCTTGTTTCCGGAACAAAGCATTTGTAACCTTTTTGTGTTGTGGAGTATCCAATGAACATGCTCTTCACACTTTTAGCTTCCAACTTGTTTCTTTGTTCTCCTGGGATTAATACAAAACAAACACACCCAAACACACGTAAGTGGTTAATGACGGGTTTAGAGTTGTTTAATACCTCAAATGGAGAGTGATCATCCAAAATTTTTGTTGGCATTCGGTTGATCAAATAGCATGCTGAAACCACAGCATCTCCCCAAAATCTCTTGGGAACACTTGTGTGGAACATCATAGACCGGGCCACTTCCATTAAGTGCCTATTCTTTCTTTCAGCAACTCCATTTTGCTGAGGAGTGTATGGGCAGCTGGTTTGATGGACTATCCCATGGTTTGCTAAGTGTTGTTTGAAGGCATGGCTTGTGTACTCTCCACCATTATCTGATCTAAAAATTTTAATCTTGGCATTATAATGGTTAGTCACATATGCTTGAAAATTTCTAAATGCTTCTAGAACTCTATCTTTGGATGGAAGAAGTGTTAGCCATGTATATTTTGATTTTTCATCTATAAAGGTGACAAAGTATTTATGATGTTCTCTAGATTCACATGGTGAGGTCCAAACATCAGAATGAATTAAATCAAAACACTTTTCATAGATAGTTGGAGACTTGGAAAACACAGATTTACAATGTTTGCCAAGTATACAAGCTTCACATTCATCATTTTTGAAAGAAATCCTAGGCAACAATAGTTCTAATGCTCTAGAGTGCGGATGACCTAGCCTTGCATGCCAAATTGAACTACTAACATTAGAAACATTCAGACTAAAACTACAAAATAAATTGGAGTCCGGCTTGTTATTTTCAAGAACATACAGCTCCTCCTTTGCTACTCCTTTTCCGAGTAGATTCATGGTCTCAATATCCTGAAAGTGTACATCATTAGGACCAAATATAGCATAACAATTCAAATCAGATGTAACTTTCTTTACGGATAACAAATTTGAAGTAAACTTAGGCATGTAGAAAGCATTTGAATCTTTTCCAAATAACCTAAGATTTCCTACTCCATCAATTGGAATACTATCTCCATTTGCTATAATGACATTACCTACAGCCGGTTTTATGTTATTCATTAGATGTGCATCACTTATCATATGATGTGATGCACCAGAATCTACAATCAAAGGCTTTGAAATGTTTTGAGCATGAAGAGAGTTTCCAGAAACCATACCAGACCTACCAGCCTCTTTCAAGGCTTTGATGAGAGCTTCCAAATCTGATTTCCTCACAAATTCAGATTCTTGTTGATATGGCACCAAAGCTCTCATTTCTCCTTCTTCAGCCCTCTTGGATGTCCCAGCCTGATTCCCAGCCACTTCTTGGGAGACATTAGCTCTTGGTTCCTTCCACCAGCTTGGTTTTAGATGAGGATGGAGCTTCCAACATTTTTCCTTTGTGTGCCCCTCTTTCTTGCAATGCTCACAAATTGCATTTGATCCCACTTTCTTGTTCTGGTTTGATCCCAACGGTTTGTAAAATCCTTTGTTGGCGTCTCCCAGCTCTACTTTGTTAGCCATAACCAGCTCACCCTTTCCCCCAAATAGATCATGAGATCCTTGCTCCTTTTGTATCTTGGAGCACACTTCATCTAGGCTGGGGAGATTGTCTGCCCTAAGGAGGTGCTTAATGAGATCCTTGTAAGTTGGATTTAAGGTCAATAGCAGACCAAAGACCTTGTCTTGTTCGCGCCTCTCATTTAACACCAAAGGATCAATCGTGCTTGGCCTTAACATTTCTAGTTCAGCCCACAATGATCTGAATTTGCCAAAGTGCTTTGTAAACTCCAAATCTTCTTGGCTTAGATCATTGATAGCCTTCTTGACTTCATAGATTCTGCTCAAGTTTGAAGTATTCCCATACACGGTTTGAAGAGTATCCCACAATTCCTTTGCATTTTCACAGTAGGAGTAGGCTTCAAGGATGGATGCTTCAAGAGAGTTCTGGATGATTCCGAGCACCATTTGGTCCTCTTGGAACCACTTATCTTCATAATTACCGATGGCTTCTTCTCCATCTTTTGGATCTTGGCCTTTCAAAACATGGCTCCAAAGCCCACGACCACATAGGGCTGTTCTTATCATTCTTGACCACAGCAAATAGTTGACACCCTTCAAGATGACTGGAATAACAATTGGTTTAGAATTTTCCATGGTGTTTCAAGATTTATTCACCGGATAATTCTATTAACCAGAGGATTAAGAGATTTTCTCAAGAAAATATCAGAGAAGCTTCAAGAAATACACTTTTCCAGCCTTTTCACAACTCAAGAGTCAATGACTTTGAGGACTAAGTCTCAGAGTGAAAAAGGATTGACAAAGAGTATTCCCAGAATTTTAGAGTGAAAAAGAAAATTTTAGAGAACCTTCAAGAAATACACTTTTTCAGCCTTTTCACAACTCAAGAGTCAATGACTTTGAGGACTAAGTCTCAGAGTGAAAAAGGATTGACAAAGAGTATTCCCAGAATTTTAAAGGAAGAGATTTGAAAATGGGATAACAAGAGCTTGATTTAGTTAAGAACCTTGCTCTGATACCATGTTGAATTTGCGGAATAGAAGATTAGAGAGTTTGAGAGTGCTTGAAAGAGAAACAATAGAATGAGAGATAAAGAGAAGTTTCCATTAGAATTAAGTGAGTGTTACGAAGGGTGTACAACATGTATATATAGAGGATAGCCACGAAATTAGGAGGTGAAGAAGGGTTTCACAACATTCAATTTCCCTCCAATCTCTTATTTGAAATTCAAACACATCTCCTTCCTTTTCACACTTCCCGAGACACCCACTTGTGCTCCCAAAGTCTTCACCCTTCTAGAAGACTTCTTAATGGGCTTGCATATGTTGAATAAGGCCTCTTCTCTTCTTTGGGTCTTAAGCTAATGTGTTCTCTCATTATTCAACATTGTGCACCCAAAGTCTTCACCCTTCTAGAAGACTTCTTAATGGGTTTGCATATGTTGAATAAGGCCTCTTCTCTTCTTTGGGTCTTAAGCTAATGTGTTCTCTCATTATTCAACAAACTATGGGATTGATAGAAGGTGGGTTGAAGCGTGAACCACAAGAGGAGTGACAATCTCTTGATACAACGCACCCCACTCTGAGCTAGGTATCGAGGAGTGAAGAATAACCTTGAATCTCTCAAGAAAAAAGGAGAAAAAGTTTCTCAAGTTTTTGTGTAAAAGCGGTTTAATCCATTACACGAGTTTTTAGAGGC
Source organism: Cardamine chenopodiifolia (assembly GCA_963922655.1). Classification (NCBI taxonomy): domain Eukaryota; kingdom Viridiplantae; phylum Streptophyta; class Magnoliopsida; order Brassicales; family Brassicaceae; genus Cardamine; species Cardamine chenopodiifolia. Next base: position 6,987,769 of record OZ000476.1, on the reverse strand, counting down.
TTTTTCACATATCCTCTAGGTCTGATCTTATACTAATTACAACTTGGTCCAAATATTATAACATTCACCTAATTTGGACCTCTTTTAACACCAAAACATACTTAAACCGTTTTTAGGAAAAGAGAAGAAGACTTTAGTTAGATAAATGTCATCTTGGTAGATAGGATCACATCCCTTGTTTACCTTATTTCGTTATAGGGATTTCCAAGAAAGATAAACAATGGTAAAGAATGTGTATGCATCAAGAGATCTTGCCTCATTAAAAACTCCCTCGGTAAACCATGTGGAAAAATCCCGAGGTGGAGAAAAAGAGTACAATACCTTGACGGCTTAAGGGTGTCTTCACCTCAATGAAATAGTGAAGATACTAAACTCATGCCTTCCAAAAAAAGGACGCTCCCAAGAGTTTTCTAGTCTCATTGTTATCGCGCTAAGGTCTATCGGTATCTCTCGGGTGCCCTCAGGTGCTCTCCTCGCATCTTCGAGCTCCTTGTATGTATGCATTGAATCTTGTCTTGTAGACGCTTGTGATGTTCCTCTTCATAATCCTCAGTGCTATGGTAGGAGCTTCGTAGTTCTTCTCTTCCTCAATTTAGTCCTCGGGTTCGTCCACGTGTTCTTCTCAGAGTGATGCTGGAGCTAGTGTCGGGGACTCATCAACACTCTTCTCCAAGATTGATCTAAAGAGCAGGTACCATCATGTAAGTATGAAGGAGGGTTGTGAATGGAAAACCCCATTCAAAACATGATGTGGCACCGGTTGCTAAGATATCAAGCTCGTCTTAGGGAATAGACTGTATGAATAGGCTTGAGAAGAAGAGAAATGCTCGATCTAACTACTCGGTAAAAAGGATGGAACTAAGCGGAAGAGGTGGTTTAAACCCGAGGAGATACTCGACCTAGGATTAACTATGGGATTGATAGAAGGTGGGTTGAAGCGTGAACCACAAGAAGAGTGACAATCTCTTGATACAACGCACCCCACTCTGAGCTAGGAATCGAGGAGTGAAGAATAACCTTGAATCTCTCAAGAAAAAAGGAGAAAAAGTTTCTCAAGTTTTTGTGAAAAAGCGGTTTAATCCATTACACGAGTTTTTAGAGGCTTTTTCACATATCCTCTAGGTCTGATCTTATACTAATTACAACTTGTCCAAATATTCTAACATTCACCTAATTTGGACCTCTTTTAACACCAAAACATACTTAAACCGTTTTTAGGAAAAGAGAAGAAGACTGTAATTAGATAAATGTCATCTTGGTAGATAGGATCACATCCCTTGTTTACCTTATTTCGTTATAGGGATTTCCAAGAAAGATAAACAATGGTAAAGAATGTGATGCATCAAGAGATCTTGCCTCATTAAAAACCCCCTCGGTAAACCATGTGGAAAAATCCCGAGGTGGAGAAAAAGAGTACAATACCTTGACGGCTTAAGGGTGTCTTCACTTCAACGAAATAGTGAAGATACTAAACTCATGCCTTCCAAAAAAAGGACGCTCCCAAGAGTTTTCTAGTCTCACTGTTCTCGCGCTAAGGTCTATCGGTATCTCTCGGGTGCCCTCAGGTGCTTTCCTCGCATCTTAGAGCGCCTTGTATGTATGCATTGAATCTTTTTCTATAGACGCTTGTGAAGTTCCATTTCATAATCCTCAGTGCTATGGTAGGAGCTTCGTAGTTCTTCTCTTCCTCAAGTTAGTCCTCGGGTTCCTCCACGTGTTCTTCTCAGAGTGATGCTTGAGCTAGTGCCAGGGCCTCATCAACACTCTTCTCCAAGATTGATCTAAAGAGCGGGTACCGTCAAGTAAGTATGAAGGAGGGTGGTGAATGGAAAACCCCATTCAAAACATGATGTGGCACCGGTTGGTAAGATATCAAGCTCGTCTTAGGGAATAGACTGTATGAATAGGACTGAGAAGAAGAGAAATGCTCGATCTAACTACTCGGAAAAAATGATGGAACTAAGCGGAAGAGGTGGTTTAAACCCGAGGAGATACTCGACCTAGGATTAACTATGGGATTGATAAAAGGTGGGTTGAAGCGTGAACCACAAGAGGAGTGACAATCTCTTGATACAACGCACCCCACTCTGAGTTAGGAATCGAGGAGTGAAGAATAACCTTGAATCTCTCAAGAAAAAAGGAGGAAAAGTTTCTCAAGTTTTTGTGTAAAAGCGGTTTAATCCATTACCCGAGTTTTTAGAGGCTTTTTCACATATCCTCTAGGTCTGATCTTATACTAATTACAACTTGTCCAAATATTCTAACATTCACCTAAGTTGGACCTCTTTTAACACCAAAACATACTTAAACCGTTTTTAGGAAAAGAGAAGAAAACTTTAATTAGATAAATGTCATCTTGGTAGATAGGATCACATCCCTTGTTTACCTTATTTCGTTATAGGGATTTCCAAGAAAGATAAACAATGGTAAAGAATGTGATGCATCAAGAGATCTTGCCTCATTAAAAACCCCCTCGGTAAACCATGTGGAAAAATCCCGAGGTGGAGAAAAAGAGTACAATACCTTGACGGCTTAAGGGTGTCTTCACCTCAATGAAATAGTGAAGATACTAAACTCATGTCTTCCAAAAAAGGACGCTCCCCAGAGTTTTCTAGTCTCATTGTTATCGCGCTAAGGTCTATCGGTATCTCTCGGGTGCCCTCAGGTGCTCTCCTCGCATCTTCGAGCTCCTTGTATGTATGCATTGAATCTTGTCTTGTAGACGCTTGTGATGTTCCTCTTCATAATCCTCAGTGCTATGGTAGGAGCTTCGTAGTTCTTCTCTTCCTCAATTTAGTCCTCGGGTTCGTCCACGTGTTCTTCCCAGAGTGAAGCTGGAGCTAGTGTCGGGGCCTCATCAACACTCTTCTCCAAGATTGATCTAAAGAGCAGGTACCATCATGTAAGTATGAAGGAGGGTTGTGAATGGAAAACCCCATTCAAAACATGATGTGGCACCGGTTGCTAAGATATCAAGCTCGTCTTGGGGAATAGACTGTATGAATAGGCTTGAGAAGAAGAGAAATGCTCGATCTAACTACTCGGTAAAAAGGATGGAACTAAGCGGAAGAGGTGGTTTAAACCCGAGGAGATACTCGACCTAGGATTAACTATGGGATTGATAGAAGGTGGGTTGAAGCGTGAACAACAAGAGGAGTGACAATCTCTTGATACAACACACCCCACTCTGAGCTAGGAATCGAGGAGTGAAGAATAACCTTGAATCTCTCAAGAAAAAAGGAGAAACAGTTTCTCAAGTTTTTGTGTAAAAGCGGTTTAATCCATTACACGAGTTTTTAGAGGCTTTTTCACATATCCTCTAGGTCTGATCTTATACTAATTACAACTTGTCCAAATATTCTAACATTCACCTAATTTGGACCTCTTTTAACACCAAAACATACTTAAACCGTTTTTAGGAAAAGAGAAGAAGACTGTAATTAGATAAATGTCATCTTGGTAGATAGGATCACATCCCTTGTTTACCTTATTTCGTTATAGGGATTTCCAAGAAAGATAAACAATGGTAAAGAATGTGATGCATCAAGAGATCTTGCCTCATTAAAAACCCCCTCGGTAAACCATGTGGAAAAATCCCGAGGTGGAGAAAAAGAGTACAATACCTTGACGGCTTAAGGGTGTCTTAACTTCAACGAAATAGTGAAGATACTAAACTCATGCCTTCCAAAAAAAGGACACTCCCAAGAATTTTCTAGTCTCACTGTTCTCGCGCTAAGGTCTATCGGTATCTCTCGGGTGCCCTCAGGTGCTTTCCTCGCATCTTAGAGCGCCTTGTATGTATGCATTGAATCTTGTCCTGTAGACGCTTGTGAAGTTCCACTTCATAATCCTCAGTGCTATGGTAGGAGCTTCGTAGTTCTTCTCTTCCTCAAGTTAGTCCTCGGGTTCCTCCACGTGTTCTTCTCAGAGTGATGCTTGAGCTAGTGCCAGGGCCTCATCGACACTCTTCTCAAAGATTGATCTAAAGAGCGGGTACCATCAAGTAAGTATGAAGGAGGGTGGTGAATGGAAAACCCCATTCAAAACATGATGTGGCACCGGTTGGTAAGATATCAAGCTCGTCTTAGGGAATAGACTGTATGAATAGGACTGAGAAGAAGAGAAATGCTCGATCTAACTACTCGGTAAAAAGGATGGAACTAAGCGGAAGAGGTGGTTTAAACCCGAGGAGATACTCGACCTAGGATTAACTATGGGATTGATAGAAGGTGGGTTGAAGCGTGAACCACAAGAGGAGTGACAATCTCTTGATACAACGCACCCCACTCTGAGCTAGGAATCGAGGAGTGAAGAATAACCTTGAATCTCTCAAGAAAAAAGGAGAAAAAGTTTTTCAAGTTTTTGTGTAAAAGCGGTTTAATCCATTACACGAGTTTTTAGAGGCTTTTTCACATATCCTCTAGGTCTGATCTTATACTAATTACAACTTGGTCCAAATATTCTAACATTTGTTGAATAATGAGAGAACACATTAGCTTAAGACCCAAAGAAGAGAAGAGGCCTTATTCAACATATGCAAGCCCATTAAGAAGTCTTCTAGAAGGGTGAAGACATTGGGTGCACAAGTGGGTGTCTCGGGAAGTGTGAAAAGGAAGGAGATGTGTTTGAATTTCAAATAAGAGATTGGAGGGAAATTGAATGTTGTGAAACCCTTCTTCACCTCCTAATTTCGTGGCTCTCTTCTATATATACATGTTGTACACCCTTTGTAACACTCACTCAATTCTAATGGAAACTTCTCTTTATCTCTCATTCTATTGTTTCTCTTTCAAGCACTCTCAAACTCTCTAATCTTCTATTCCGCAAATTCAACATGGTATCAGAGCAAGGTTCTTAACTAAATCAAGCTCTTGTTATCCCATTTTCAAATCTCTTCCTTTAAAATTCTGGGAATACTCTTTGTCAATCCTTTTTCACTTTGAGACTTAGTCCTCAAAGTCATTGACTCTTGAGTTGTGAAAAGGCTGAAAAAGTGTATTTCTTGAAGGTTCACTAAAATTTTCTTTTTCACTCTAAAATTCTGGGAATACTCTTTGTCAATCCTTTTTCACTCTGAGACTTAGTCCTCAAAGTCATTGACTCTTGAGTTGTGAAAAGGCTGGAAATGTGTATTTCTTGAAGCTTCTCTAATATTTTCTTCAGAAAATCTCTTAATCCTCTGGTTAATAGAATTATCCGGTGAATAAATCTTGAAACACCATAGAAAATTCTAAACCAATTGTTATTCCAGTCATCTTGAAGAGTGTCAACTATTTGCTGTGGTCAAGAATGATAAGAACAGCCCTATGTGGTCGTGGGCTTTGGAGCCATGTCTTGAAAGGCCAAGATCCAAAAGATGGAGAAGAAGCCATCGGTAATTATGAAGATAAGTGGTTCCAAGAGGACCAAATGGTGCTCGGAATCATCCAGAACTCTCTTGAAGCATCCATCCTTGAAGCCTACTCCTACTGTGAAAATGCAAAGGAATTGTGGGATACTCTTCAAACCGTGTATGGGAATACTTCAAACTTGAGCAGAATCTATGAAGTCAAGAAGGCTATCAATGATCTAAGCCAAGAAGATTTGGAGTTTACAAAGCACTTTGGCAAATTCAGATCATTGTGGGCTGAACTAGAAATGTTAAGGCCAAGCACGATTGATCCTTTGGTGTTAAATGAGAGGCGCGAACAAGACAAGGTCTTTGGTCTGCTATTGACCCTAAATCCAACTTACAAGGATCTCATTAAGCACCTCCTTAGGGCAGACAATCTCCCCAGCCTAGATGAAGTGTGCTCCAAGATACAAAAGGAGCAAGGATCTCCTGGTCTATTTGGGGGAAAGGGTGAGCTGGTTATGGCTAACAAAGTAGAGCTGGGAGACGCCAACAAAGGATTTTACAAACCGTTGGGATCAAACCAGAACAAGAAAGTGGGATCAAATGCAATTTGTGAGCATTGCAAGAAAGAGGGGCACACAAAGGAAAAATGCTGGAAGCTCCATCCTCATCTAAAACCAAGCTGGTGGAAGGAACCAAGAGCTAATGTCTCCCAAGAAGTGGCTGGGAATCAGGCTGGGACATCCAAGAGGGTTGAAGAAGGAGAAATGAGAGCTTTGGTGCCATATCAACAAGAATCTGAATTTGTGAGGAAATCAGATCTGGAAGCTCTCATCAAAGCCTTGAAAGAGGCTGGTAGGTCTGGTATGGTTTCTGGAAACTCTCTTCATGCTCAAAACATTTCAAAGCCTTTGATTGTAGATTCTGGTGCATCACATCATATGATAAGTGATGCACATCTAATGAATAACATAAAACCGGCTGTAGGTAATGTCATTATAGCAAATGGAGATAGTATTCCAATTGATGGAGTAGGAAATCTTAGGTTATTTGGAAAAGATTCAAATGCTTTCTACATGCCTAAGTTTACTTCAAATTTGTTATCCGTAAAGAAAGTTACATCTGATTTGAATTGTTATGCTATATTTGGTCCTAATGATGTACACTTTCAGGATATTGAAACCATGAAACTACTCGGAAAAGGAGTAGCAAAGGAGGAGCTGTATGTTCTTGAAAATAACAAGCCGGACTCCAATTTATTTTGTAGTTTTAGTCTGAATGTTTCTAATGTTAGTAGTTCAATTTGGCATGCAAGGCTAGGTCATCCGCACTCTAGAGCATTAGAACTATTGTTGCCTAGGATTTCTTTCAAAAATGATGAATGTGAAGCTTGTATACTTGGCAAACATTGTAAATCTGTGTTTTCCAAGTCTCCAACTATCTATGAAAAGTGTTTTGATTTAATTCATTCTGATGTTTGGACCTCACCATGTGAATCTAGAGAACATCATAAATACCTTGTCACCTTTATAGATGAAAAATCAAAATATACATGGCTAACACTTCTTCCATCCAAAGATAGAGTTCTAGAAGCATTTAGAAATTTTCAAGCATATGTGACTAACCATTATAATGCCAAGATTAAAATTTTTAGATCAGATAATGGTGGAGAGTACACAAGCCATGCCTTCAAACAACACTTAGCAAACCATGGGATAGTCCATCAAACCAGCTGCCCATACACTCCTCAGCAAAATGGAGTTGCTGAAAGAAAGAATAGGCACTTAATGGAAGTGGCCCCGTCTATGATGTTCCACACAAGTGTTCCCAAGAGATTTTGGGGAGATGCTGTGGTTTCAGCATGCTATTTGATCAACCGAATGCCAACAAAAATTTTGGATGATCACTCTCCATTTGAGGTATTAAACAACTCTAAACCCGCCATTAACCACTTACGTGTGTTTGGGTGTGTTTGTTTTGTATTAATCCCAGGAGAACAAAGAAACAAGTTGGAAGCTAAAAGTGTGAAGAGCATGTTCATTGGATACTCCACAACACAAAAAGGTTACAAATGCTTTGTTCCGAAAACAAGGAAGATTCTAGTCTCAAGGGACGTGAAGTTTGTTGAAACGAAAGGGTTCTATGATGAGAAGAACTGGAAAGAATTGGAGAATCTATCATCCTCATCATCAGACCGAGCTAGCAGTTTGAGAAAAATCTTGGAGAACCTTGGATTACATCAGCCAGAAGCTAGTATAAGCACATCTCAATCAAATGAAGAAACTATACCCTTTGATCCTGAGGGAGGCAATAAACAAGAGGATCCAGTAGTGGTTCAACAAGACTCAACAATTTATGATCAAAATGAATCAGAAGTTCGCAATGAAGCGGTTCATGATCAAAGTGAAGAGAGTCCGGAAAGTCAAGAAGAAGCTCAAACCTCAGATTCTGACTTTGAAGGGCCAGAACCTCAAGTTCAATATCAAGAAGGGGGTTTAAGGAGAAGTACAAGACAAAGGTTTGGACCAGAACATTGGAAGCAAACCCGAGTGTACTACAACAACAAGGCAGTTGCTCATCCCATTCAAGCTGTTTGCACTCTAGCTCATTTCCCATTGGAACATCAAGCCTACATGGGCAAGTTAGATGAAGCTGAGATTCCAACAACCTATGAAGAATCCAAGGAGCTTAAAGTATGGAGAGATGCTATTGGTGAAGAAAAGAAAGCTATGGAAATCAACCACACTTGGGATGAAGCTGAACTACCAAAAGGGAAGAAGGCCGTAAGGTCTAGATGGATCTTCACTATCAAGTATAGAAGTGATGGAGAAATAGAGCGTTACAAGGCTAGGCTGGTGGCTAGAGGATTCACTCAAACCTATGGAGAGGACTACCTTGACACATTTGCACCTGTGGCAAAACTTCATACGGTAAGAGTTATTTTATCCTTAGCTACTAACTTGAAATGGGATCTTTGGCAGATGGACGTCAAGAATGCATTCTTGCAAGGGGAACTAGAGGATGAAGTCTACATGACTCCACCACCAGGCTTGGAGGACTCAATTGCACCAGGAAAGGTGTTGAGACTCAAGAAAGCAATCTATGGACTGAAGCAATCTCCTCGAGCATGGTACCACAAGTTGAGTACAACACTCAAGAGTAAAGGCTTCAAGAAGTCCGAGGCAGATCATACACTTTTCACCTTGCAAAGCCAAGAAGGTATTGTAGTCATTCTCATTTATGTGGATGATATTATCATCTCTGGGAATGACAAGGTAGGTATTAAAGATACAAAAGCATATTTAAAATCTGTATTTGATATTAAAGATCTTGGAGAGTTGAAATATTTTCTAGGGATTGAAGTCTATAGGTCCAATGAAGGACTCTTCTTATCCCAAAGGAAGTACACTCTTGATCTATTGGCTGGGGCAGGAAAGCTAGGAGCCAAACCAGCAAAAACTCCCTTAGAAGAAGGATACAAAGTCATACGAGAGGGGGAGCTTGAAGATAAACCTTTTGAAGATGTCAAGCAATATCGGAGAATGGTTGGTAAGTTAATTTATCTTACCATAACTCGTCCTGATTTGTGTTTTGCTGTGAACCAGGTGAGCCAACATATGCAAGCTCCAAAAGTGCATCATTGGAACATGGTGGATCGGATCCTCAAATATCTCAAAGGAGCTCCAGGTCAAGGCATTTGGATGGGTTGCAACAAAAGCACATAAATTGTGGGTTATTGTGATGCTGACTGGGCTGGAGACAAAACGGATAGAAGATCCACCACTGGGTATTGCACATTCATTGGAGGTAACATGGTCACTTGGAAGAGCAAGAAACAAAAGGTTGTGTCATGTTCAAGTGCTGAAGCTGAGTATAGAGCAATGAGGAAGCTCACAAATGAGCTAACATGGCTGAAAGCTCTTCTCAAGGATTTGGGCATTGAATCGGCAGATCCAATCACAATGCATTGTGACAACCAAGCTGCTATTCACATTGCGTCCAACTCAGTGTTCCATGAGAGGACAAAGCATATTGAAGTGGATTGTCACAAGGTGCGAGAGATGGTGGAGAAAAGGGTCATTCTTCCATGCTTTACAAGGAGTTCAGAACAATTGGCAGACATTTTTACCAAGGCAGCGAGTTTAAAAGTGTGTGAGTTCATCCATTCAAAGCTTGGACTCATAGATATGTCTCGGCCGTAATTTCCTTAGCCATGGAGTCCACACTCTTTTTCCCTTAGTATGGTTTTGTCCCATGAGGTTTTCCATACTAAGGTTTTTAATGAGGTGGGTCATCATGGTTCCAAGCTTAACCTTTGATTTCTCTACGGTTAAGCTTGAGGGGGAGTGTTGAATAATGAGAGAACACATTAGCTTAAGACCCAAAGAAGAGAAGAGGCCTTATTCAACATATGCAAGCCCATTAAGAAGTCTTCTAGAAGGGTGAAGACATTGGGTGCACAAGTGGGTGTCTCGGGAAGTGTGAAAAGGAAGGAGATGTGTTTGAATTTCAAATAAGAGATTGGAGGGAAATTGAATGTTGTGAAACCCTTCTTCACCTCCTAATTTCGTGGCTCTCCTCTATATATACATGTTGTACACCCTTTGTAACACTCACTCAATTCTAATGGAAACTTCTCTTTATCTCTCATTCTATTGCTTCTCTTTCAAGCACTCTCAAACTCTCTAATTTTCTATTCCGCAAATTCAACACTTGAATCTCTCAAGAAAAAAGGAGAAAAAGTTTCTCAAGTTTTTGTGTAAAAGCGGTTTAATCCATTACACAAATTTTTACAGGCTTTTTCAAATATCCTCTAGGTCTGATCTTATACTAATTACAACTTGGTCCAAATATTCTAACATTCACCTAATTTGGACCTCTTTTAACACCAAAACATACATAAAACGTTTTTAGGAAAAGAGAAGAAAACTTTAATTAGATAAATGTCATCTTGGTAGATAGGATCACATCCCTTGTTTACCTTATTTCGTTATAGGGATTTCCAAGAAAGATAAACACCTCATTAAAAACCCCCTCGGTAAACCATGTGGAAAAATCCCGAGGTGGAGAAAAAGAGTACAATACCTTGACGGCTTAAGGTGTCTTCACCTCAATGAAATAATGAAGATACTAAACTCATGCCTTCCAAAAAAAGGACACTCCCAAGAGTTTTCTAGTCTCACTGTTCTCGCGCTAAGGTCTATCGGTATCTCTCGGGTGCCCTCAGGTGCTCTCCTCGCATCTTCGAGCTCCTTGTATGTATGCATTGAATCTTGTCTTGTAGACGCTTGTGATGTTCCTCTTCATAATCCTCAGTGCTATGATAGGAGCTTCGTAGTTCTTCTCTTCCTCAATTTAGTCCTCGGGTTCGTCCACGTGTTCTTCTCAGAGTGATGCTGGAGCTAGTGTCGGGGCCTCATCAACACTCTTCTCCAAGATTGATCTAAAGAGCAGGTACCATCATGTAAGTATGAAGGAGGGTTGTGAATGGAAAATCCCATTCAAAATATGATGTGGCACCGGTTACTAAGATATCAAGCTCGTCTTAGGGAATAGACTGTATGAATAGGCTTGAGAAGAAGAGAAATGCTCGATCTAACTACTCGGTAAAAAGGATGGAACTAAGCGGAAGAGGTGGTTTAAACCCGAGGAGATACTCGACCTAGGATTAACTATGGGATTGATAGAAGGTGGGTTGAAGCGCGAACCACAAGAGGAGTGACAATCTCTTGATACAACGCACCCCACTATGAGCTAGGAATCGAGGAGTGAAGAATAACCTTGAATCTCTCAAGAAAAAAGGAGAAAAAGTTTCTCAAGTTTTTGTGTAAAAGCGGTTTAATCCATTACACGAGTTTTTAGAGGCTTTTTCACATATCCTCTAGGTCTGATCTTATACTAATTACAACTTGGTCCAAATATTCTAACATTCACCTAATTTGGACCTCTTTTAACACCAAAACATACTTAAACCGTTTTTAGGAAAAGAGAAGAAAACTTTAATTAGATAAATGTCATCTTGGTAGATAGGATCACATCCCTTGTTTACCTTGTTTCTTCATAGGGATTTTCAAGAAAGAAAAACAGTGGTAAAGAATGTGATGCATCAAGAGATCTTGCCTCATTAAAAACCCCCTCGGTAAACCATGTGGAAAAATCCCGAGGTGGAGAAAAAGAGTACAATACCTTGACGGCTTAAGGGTGTCTTCACCTCAATGAAATAGTGAAGATACTAAACTCATGCCTTCCAAAAAAAGGATGCTCCCAAGAGTTTTCTAGTCTCATTGTTATCGCGCTAAGGTCTATCTGTATCTCTCGGGTGCCCTCAGGTGCTCTCCTCGCATCTTCGAGCTTCTTGTATGTATGCATTGAATCTTGTCTTGTAGACGCTTGTGATGTTCCTCTTCATAATCCTCAGTGCTATGGTAGGAGCTTCGTAGTTCTTCTCTTCCTCAATTTAGTCCTCGGGTTCGTCCACGTGTTCTTCTCAGAGTGATGCTGGAGCTAGTGTCGGGGCCTCATCAACACTCTTCTCCAAGATTGATCTAAAGAGCAGGTACCATCATGTAAGTATGAAGGAGGGTTGTGAATGGAAAATCCCATTCAAAACATGATGTGGCACCGGTTGCTAAGATATCAAGCTCGTCTTAGGGAATAGACTGTATGAATAGGCTTGAGAAGAAGAGAAATGCTCGATCTAACTACTCGGTAAAAAGGATGGAACTAAGCGGAAGAGGTGGTTTAAACCCGAGGAGATACTCGACCTAGGATTAACTATGGGATTGATAGAAGGTGGGTTGAAGCGTGAACCACAAGAGGAGTGACAATCTCTAGATACAACGCACCCCACTATGAGCTAGGAATCGAGGAGTGAAGAATAACCTTGAATCTCTCAAGAAAAAAGGAGAAAAAGTTTCTCAAGTTTTTGTGTAAAAGCGGTTTAATCCATTACACGAGTTTTTAGAGGCTTTTTCACATATCCTCTAGGTCTGATCTTATACTAATTACAACTTGGTCCAAATATTCTAACATTCACCTAATTTGGACCTCTTTTAACACCAAAACATACTTAAACCGTTTTTAGGAAAAGAGAAGAAAACTTTAATTAGATAAATGTCATCTTGGTAGATAGGATCACATCCCTTGTTTACCTTGTTTCTTCATAGGGATTTCCAAGAAAGATAAAAAATGGTAAAGAATGTGATGCATCAAGAGATCTTGCCTCATTAAAAACCCCCTCGGTAAACCATGTGGAAAAATCCCGAGGTGGAGAAAAAGAGTATAATACCTTGACGGCTTAAGGGTGTCTTCACTTCAACGAAATAGTGAAGATACTAAACTCGTGCCTTCCAAAAAAAGGACGCTTCCAAGACTTTTCTAGTCTCACTGTTCTCGCGCTAAGGTCTATCTGTATCTCTCGGGTGCCCTCAGGTGCTTTCCTCGCATCTTAGAGCGCCTTGTATGTATGCATTGAATCTTGTCCTGTAGACGCTTGTGAAGTTCCTCTTCATAATCCTCAGTGCTATGGTAGGAGCTTCGTAGTTCTTCTCTTCCTCAAGTTAGTCCTTGGGTTCTTCCACGTGTTCTTCTCAGAGTGATGCTTGAGCTAGTGCCAGGGCCTCATCAACACTCTTCTCCAAGATTGATCTAAAGAGCGGGTACCATCAAGTAAGTATGAAGGAGGGTGGTGAATGGAAAACCCCATTCAAAAGATGATGTGGCACCGGTTGCTAAGATATCAAGCTCGTCTTAGGGAATAGACTGTATGAATAAGACTGAGAAGAAGAGAAATGCTCGATCTAACTACTCGGTAAAAAGGATGGAACTAAGCGGAAGAGGTGGTTTAAACCCGAGGAGATACTCGACCTAGGATTAACTATGGGATTGATAGAAGGTGGGTTGAAGCGTGAACCACAAGAGGAGTGACAATCTCTTGATACAACGCACCCCACTCTGAGCTAGGAATCGAGGAGTGAAGAATAACCTTGAATCTCTCAAGAAAAAAGGAGAAAAAGTTTCTCAAGTTTTTGTGTAAAAGCGGTTTAATCCATTACACGAGTTTTAGAGGCTTTTTCACATATCCTCTAGGTCTGATCTTATACTAATTACAACTTGGTCCAAATATTCTAACATTCACCTAATTTGGACCTCTTTTAAGACCAAAACATACTTAAACCGTTTTTAGGAAAAGAGAAGAAAACTTTAATTAGATAAATGTCATCTTGGTAGATAGGATCACATCCCTTGTTTACCTTCTTTCGTTATAGGGATTTCCAAGAAAGTAAACACTGGTAAAGAATGTGATGCATCAAGAGATCTTGCCTCATTAAAAACCCCCTCGGTAAACCATGTGGAAAAATCCCGAGGTGGAGAAAAAGAGTACAATACCTTGACGGCTTAAGGGTGTCTTCACCTCAATGAAATAGTGAAGATACTAAACTCATGCCTTCCAAAAAAAGGACGCTTCCAAGAATTTTCTAGTCTCACTGTTCTCGCGCTAAGGTCTATCTGTATCTCTCGGGTGCCCTCAGGTGCTTTCCTCGCATCTTAGAGCGCCTTGTATGTATGCATTGAATCTTGTCCTGTAGACGCTTGTGAAGTTCCTCTTCATAATCCTCAGTGCTATGGTAGGAGCTTCGTAGTTCTTCTCTTCCTCAAGTTAGTCCTCGGGTTCCTCCACGTGTTCTTCTCAGAGTGATGCTTGAGCTAGTGCCGGGGCCTCATCAACACTCTTCTCCAAGATTGATCTAAAGAGCGGGTACCATCAAGTAAGTATGAAGGAGGGTGGTGAATGGAAAACCCCATTCAAAATATGATGTGGCACCGGTTGCTAAGATATCAAGCTCGTCTTAGGGAATAGACTGTATGAATAGGCTTGAGAAGAAGAGAAATGCTCGATCTAACTACTCGGTAAAAAGGATGGAACTAAGAGGAAGAGGTGGTTTAAACCCGAGGAGATACTCGACCTAGGATTAACTATGGGATTGATAGAAGGTGGGTTGAAGCGTGAACCAGAAGAGGAGTGACAATCTCTTGATACAACGCACCCCACTCTGAGCTAGGAATCGAGGAGTGAAGAATAACCTTGAATCTCTCAAGAAAAAAGGAGAAAAAGTTTCTCAAGTTTTTGTGTAAAACCGGTTTAATCCATCACAAGAGTTTTTAGAGGCTTTTTCACATATCCTCTAGGTCTGATCTTATACTAATTACAACTTGGTCCAAATATTCTAACATTCACCTAATTTGGACCTCTTTTAACACCAAAACATACTTAAACCGTTTTTAGGAAAAGAGAAGAAAACTTTAATTAGATAAATGTCATCTTGGTAGATAGGATCACATCCCTTGTTTACCTTGTTTCTTCATAGGGATTTCCAAGAAAGACAAACAATGGTAAAGAATGTGATGCATCAAGAGATCTTGCCTCATTAAAAACCCCCTCGGTAAACCATGTGGAAAAATCCCGAGGTGGAGAAAAAGAGTACAATACCTTGACGGCTTAAGGGTGTCTTCACTTCAACGAAATAGTGAAGATACTAAACTCGTGCCTTCCAAAAAAAGGACGCTTCCAAGAATTTTCTAGTCTCACTGTTCTCGCGCTAAGGTCTATCGGTATCTCTCGGGTGCCCTCAGGTGCTTTCCTCGCATCTTAGAGCGCGTTGTATGTATGCATTGAATCTTGTCCTGTAGACGCTTGTGAAGTTCCTCTTCATAATCCTCAGTGCTATGGTAGGAGCTTCGTAGTTCTTCTCTTCCTCAAGTTAGTCCTTGGGTTCTTCCACGTGTTCTTCTCAGAGTGATGCTTGAGCTAGTGCCGGGGCCTCATCAACTCTCTTCTCCAAGATTGATCTAAAGAGCGGGTACCATCAAGTAAGTATGAAGGAGGGTGGTGAATGGAAAACCCCATTCAAAACATGATGTGGCACCGGTTGCTAAGATATCAAGCTCGTCTTAGGGAATAGACTGTATGAATAGGCTTGAGAAGAAGAGAAATGCTCGATCTAACTACTCGGTAAAAAGGATGGAACTAAGAGGAAGAGGTGGTTTAAACCCGAGGAGATACTCGACCTAGGATTAACTATGGGATTGATAGAAGGTGGGTTGAAGCGTGAACCAGAAGAGGAGTGACAATCTCTTGATACAACGCACCCCACTCTGAGCTAGGAATCGAGGAGTGAAGAATAACCTTGAATCTCTCAAGAAAAAAGGAGAAAAAGTTTCTCAAGTTTTTGTGTAAAACCGGTTTAATCCATCACAAGAGTTTTTAGAGGCTTTTTCACATATCCTCTAGGTCTGATCTTATACTAATTACAACTTGGTCCAAATATTCTAACATTCACCTAATTTGGACCTCTTTTAACACCAAAACATACTTAAACCGTTTTTAGGAAAAGAGAAGAAAACTTTAATTAGATAAATGTCATCTTGGTAGATAGGATCACATCCCTTGTTTACCTTGTTTCTTCATAGGGATTTCCAAGAAAGATAAACAATGGTAAAGAATGTGATGCATCAAGAGATCTTGCCTCATTAAAAACCCCCTCGGTAAACCATGTGGAAAAATCCCGAGGTGGAGAAAAAGAGTACAATACCTTGACGGCTTAAGGGTGTCTTCACTTCAACGAAATAGTGAAGATACTAAACTCGTGCCTTCCAAAAAAAGGACGCTTCCAAGAATTTTCTAGTCTCACTGTTCTCGCGCTAAGGTCTATCGGTATCTCTCAGGTGCCCTTAGGTGCTTTCCTCGCATCTTAGAGCGCGTTGTATGGATGCATTGAATCTTGTCCTGTAGACGCTTGTGAAGTTCCTCTTCATAATCCTCAGTGCTATGGTAGGAGCTTCGTAGTTCTTCTCATCCTCAAGTTAGTCCTTGGGTTCTTCCACGTGTTCTTCTCAGAGTGATGCTTGAGCTAGTGCCGGGGCCTCATCAACACTCTTCTCCAAGATTGATCTAAAGAGCGGGTACCATCAAGTAAGTATGAAGGAGGGTGGTGAATGGAAAACCCCATTCAAAACATGATGTGGCACCGGTTGCTAAGATATCAAGCTCGTCTTAGGGAATAGACTGTATGAATAGGACTGAGAAGAAGAGAAATGCTCGATCTAACTACTCGGTAAAAAGGATGGAACTAAGCGGAAGAGGTGGTTTAAACCCGAGGAGATACTCGACCTAGGATTAACTATGGGATTGATAGAAGGTGGGTTGAAGCGTGAACCACAAGAGGAGTGACAATCTCTTGATACAACGCACCCCACTTTGAGCTAGGAATCGAGGAGTGAAGAATAACCTTGAATCTCTCAAGAAAAAAGGAGAAAAAGTTTCTCAACTTTTTGTGTAAAAGCGGTTTAATCCATTACACGAGTTTTAGAGGCTTTTTCACATATCCTCTAGGTCTGATCTTATACTAATTACAACTTGGTCCAAATATTCTAACATTCACCTAATTTGGACCTCTTTTAAGACCAAAACATACTTAAACCGTTTTTAGGAAAAGAGAAGAAAACTTTAATTAGATAAATGTCATCTTGGTAGATAGGATCACATCCCTTGTTTACCTTATTTCGTAATAGGGATTTCCAAGAAAGTAAACAATGGTAAAGAATGTGATGCATCAAGAGATCTTGCCTCATTAAAAACCCCCTCGGTAAACCATGTGGAAAAATCCCGAGGTGGAGAAAAAGAGTACAATACCTTGACGGCTTAAGGGTGTCTTCACCTCAATGAAATAGTGAAGATACTAAACTCATGCCTTCCAAAAAAAGGACGCTTCCAAGAATTTTCTAGTCTCACTGTTCTCGCGCTAAGGTCTATCTGTATCTCTCGGGTGCCCTCAGGTGCTTTCCTCGCATCTTAGAGCGCCTTGTATGTATGCATTGAATCTTGTCCTGTAGACGCTTGTGAAGTTCCTCTTCATAATCCTCAGTGCTATGGTAGGAGCTTCGTAGTTCTTCTCTTCCTCAAGTTAGTCCTCGGGTTCCTCCACGTGTTCTTCTCAGAGTGATGCTTGAGCTAGTGCCGGGGCCTCATCAACACTCTTCTCCAAGATTGATCTAAAGAGCGGGTACCATCAAGTAAGTATGAAGGAGGGTGGTGAATGGAAAACCCCATTCAAAATATGATGTGGCACCGGTTGCTAAGATATCAAGCTCGTCTTAGGGAATAGACTGTATGAATAGGCTTGAGAAGAAGAGAAATGCTCGATCTAACTACTCGGTAAAAAGGATGGAACTAAGAGGAAGAGGTGGTTTAAACCCGAGGAGATACTCGACCTAGGATTAACTATGGGATTGATAGAAGGTGGGTTGAAGCGTGAACCAGAAGAGGAGTGACAATCTCTTGATACAACGCACCCCACTCTGAGCTAGGAATCGAGGAGTGAAGAATAACCTTGAATCTCTCAAGAAAAAAGGAGAAAAAGTTTCTCAAGTTTTTGTGTAAAACCGGTTTAATCCATCACAAGAGTTTTTAGAGGCTTTTTCACATATCCTCTAGGTCTGATCTTATACTAATTACAACTTGGTCCAAATATTCTAACATTCACCTAATTTGGACCTCTTTTAACACCAAAACATACTTAAACCGTTTTTAGGAAAAGAGAAGAAAACTTTAATTAGATAAATGTCATCTTGGTAGATAGGATCACATCCCTTGTTTACCTTGTTTCTTCATAGGGATTTCCAAGAAAGATAAACAATGGTAAAGAATGTGATGCATCAAGAGATCTTGCCTCATTAAAAACCCCCTCGGTAAACCATGTGGAAAAATCCCGAGGTGGAGAAAAAGAGTACAATACCTTGACGGCTTAAGGGTGTCTTCACTTCAACGAAATAGTGAAGATACTAAACTCGTGCCTTCCAAAAAAAGGACGCTTCCAAGAATTTTCTAGTCTCACTGTTCTCGCGCTAAGGTCTATCGGTATCTCTCGGGTGCCCTCAGGTGCTTTCCTCGCATCTTAGAGCGCGTTGTATGTATGCATTGAATCTTGTCCTGTAGACGCTTGTGAAGTTCCTCTTCATAATCCTCAGTGCTATGGTAGGAGCTTCGTAGTTCTTCTCTTCCTCAAGTTAGTCCTTGGGTTCTTCCACGTGTTCTTCTCAGAGTGATGCTTGAGCTAGTGCCGGGGCCTCATCAACACTCTTCTCCAAGATTGATCTAAAGAGCGGGTACCATCAAGTAAGTATGAAGGAGGGTGGTGAATGGAAAACCCCATTCAAAACATGATGTGGCACCGGTTGCTAAGATATCAAGCTCGTCTTAGGGAATAGACTGTATGAATAGGACTGAGAAGAAGAGAAATGCTCGATCTAACTACTCGGTAAAAAGGATGGAACTAAGCGGAAGAGGTGGTTTAAACCCGAGGAGATACTCGACCTAGGATTAACTATGGGATTGATAGAAGGTGGGTTGAAGCGTGAACCAGAAGAGGAGTGACATTCTCTTGATACAACGCACCCCACTCTAAGCTAGGAATCGAGGAGTGAAGAATAACCTTGAATATCTCAAGAAAAAAGGAGAAAAAGTTTCTCAACTTTTTGTGTAAAAGTGGTTTAATCCATTACACGAGTTTTAGAGGCTTTTTCACATATCCTCTAGGTCTGATCTTATACTAATTACAACTTGGTCCAAATATTCTAACATTCACCTAATTTGGACCTCTTTTAACACCAAAACATACTTAAACCGTTTTTAGGAAAAGAGAAGAAAACTTTAATTAGATAAATGTCATCTTGGTAGATAGGATCACATCCCTTGTTTACCTTGTTTCTTCATAGGGATTTCCAAGAAAGATAAACAATGGTAAAGAATGTGATGCATCAAGAGATCTTGCCTCATTAAAAACCCCCTCGGTAAACCATGTGGAAAAATCCCGAGGTGGAGAAAAAGAGTACAATACCTTGACGGCTTAAGGGTGTCTTCACTTCAACGAAATAGTGAAGATACTAAACTCGTGCCTTCCAAAAAAAGGACGCTTCCAAGAATTTTCTAGTCTCACTGTTCTCGCGCTAAGGTCTATCGGTATCTCTCAGGTGCCCTTAGGTGCTTTCCTCGCATCTTAGAGCGTGTTGTATGGATGCATTGAATCTTGTCCTGTAGACGCTTGTGAAGTTCCTCTTCATAATCCTCAGTGCTATGGTAGGAGCTTCGTAGTTCTTCTCATCCTCAAGTTAGTCCTTGGGTTCTTCCACGTGTTCTTCTCAGAGTGATGCTTGAGCTAGTGCCGGGGCCTCATCAACACTCTTCTCCAAGATTGATCTAAAGAGCGGGTACCATCAAGTAAGTATGAAGGAGGGTGGTGAATGGAAAACCCCATTCAAAACATGATGTGGCACCGGTTGCTAAGATATCAAGCTCGTCTTAGGGAATAGACTGTATGAATAGGACTGAGAAGAAGAGAAATGCTCGATCTAACTACTCGGTAAAAAGGATGGAACTAAGCGGAAGAGGTGGTTTAAACCCGAGGAGATACTCGACCTAGGATTAACTATGGGATTGATAGAAGGTGGGTTGAAGCGTGAACCACAAGAGGAGTGACAATCTCTTGATACAACGCACCCCACTTTGAGCTAGGAATCGAGGAGTGAAGAATAACCTTGAATCTCTCAAGAAAAAAGGAGAAAAAGTTTCTCAACTTTTTGTGTAAAAGCGGTTTAATCCATTACACGAGTTTTAGAGGCTTTTTCACATATCCTCTAGGTCTGATCTTATACTAATTACAACTTGGTCCAAATATTCTAACATTCACCTAATTTGGACCTCTTTTAAGACCAAAACATACTTAAACCGTTTTTAGGAAAAGAGAAGAAAACTTTAATTAGATAAATGTCATCTTGGTAGATAGGATCACATCCCTTGTTTACCTTATTTCGTTATAGGGATTTCCAAGAAAGTAAACAATGGTAAAGAATGTGATGCATCAAGAGATCTTGCCTCATTAAAAACCCCCTCGGTAAACCATGTGGAAAAATCCCGAGGTGGAGAAAAAGAGTACAATACCTTGACGGCTTAAGGGTGTCTTCACCTCAATGAAATAGTGAAGATACTAAACTCATGCCTTCCAAAAAAAGGACGCTTCCAAGAATTTTCTAGTCTCACTGTTCTCGCGCTAAGGTCTATCTGTATCTCTCGGGTGCCCTCAGGTGCTTTCCTCGCATCTTAGAGCGCCTTGTATGTATGCATTGAATCTTGTCCTGTAGACGCTTGTGAAGTTCCTCTTCATAATCCTCAGTGCTATGGTAGGAGCTTCGTAGTTCTTCTCTTCCTCAAGTTAGTCCTCGGGTTCCTCCACGTGTTCTTCTCAGAGTGATGCTTGAGCTAGTGCCGGGGCCTCATCAACACTCTTCTCCAAGATTGATCTAAAGAGCGGGTACCATCAAGTAAGTATGAAGGAGGGTGGTGAATGGAAAACCCCATTCAAAATATGATGTGGCACCGGTTGCTAAGATATCAAGCTCGTCTTAGGGAATAGACTGTATGAATAGGCTTGAGAAGAAGAGAAATGCTCGATCTAACTACTCGGTAAAAAGGATGGAACTAAGAGGAAGAGGTGGTTTAAACCCGAGGAGATACTCGACCTAGGATTAACTATGGGATTGATAGAAGGTGGGTTGAAGCGTGAACCAGAAGAGGAGTGACAATCTCTTGATACAACGCACCCCACTCTGAGCTAGGAATCGAGGAGTGAAGAATAACCTTGAATCTCTCAAGAAAAAAGGAGAAAAAGTTTCTCAAGTTTTTGTGTAAAACCGGTTTAATCCATCACAAGAGTTTTTAGAGGCTTTTTCACATATCCTCTAGGTCTGATCTTATACTAATTACAACTTGGTCCAAATATTCTAACATTCACCTAATTTGGACCTCTTTTAACACCAAAACATACTTAAACCGTTTTTAGGAAAAGAGAAGAAAACTTTAATTAGATAAATGTCATCTTGGTAGATAGGATCACATCCCTTGTTTACCTTGTTTCTTCATAGGGATTTCCAAGAAAGATAAACAATGGTAAAGAATGTGATGCATCAAGAGATCTTGCCTCATTAAAAACCCCCTCGGTAAACCATGTGGAAAAATCCCGAGGTGGAGAAAAAGAGTACAATACCTTGACGGCTTAAGGGTGTCTTCACTTCAACGAAATAGTGAAGATACTAAACTCGTGCCTTCCAAAAAAAGGACGCTTCCAAGAATTTTCTAGTCTCACTGTTCTCGCGCTAAGGTCTATCGGTATCTCTCGGGTGCCCTCAGGTGCTTTCCTCGCATCTTAGAGCGCGTTGTATGTATGCATTGAATCTTGTCCTGTAGACGCTTGTGAAGTTCCTCTTCATAATCCTCAGTGCTATGGTAGGAGCTTCGTAGTTCTTCTCTTCCTCAAGTTAGTCCTTGGGTTCTTCCACGTGTTCTTCTCAGAGTGATGCTTGAGCTAGTGCCGGGGCCTCATCAACACTCTTCTCCAAGATTGATCTAAAGAGCGGGTACCATCAAGTAAGTATGAAGGAGGGTGGTGAATGGAAAACCCCATTCAAAACATGATGTGGCACCGGTTGCTAAGATATCAAGCTCGTCTTAGGGAATAGACTGTATGAATAGGACTGAGAAGAAGAGAAATGCTCGATCTAACTACTCGGTAAAAAGGATGGAACTAAGCGGAAGAGGTGGTTTAAACCCGAGGAGATACTCGACCTAGGATTAACTATGGGATTGATAGAAGGTGGGTTGAAGCGTGAACCAGAAGAGGAGTGACATTCTCTTGATACAACGCACCCCACTCTAAGCTAGGAATCGAGGAGTGAAGAATAACCTTGAATATCTCAAGAAAAAAGGAGAAAAAGTTTCTCAACTTTTTGTGTAAAAGTGGTTTAATCCATTACACGAGTTTTAGAGGCTTTTTCACATATCCTCTAGGTCTGATCTTATACTAATTACAACTTGGTCCAAATATTCTAACATTCACCTAATTTGGACCTCTTTTAACACCAAAACATACTTAAACCGTTTTTAGGAAAAGAGAAGAAAACTTTAATTAGATAAATGTCATCTTGGTAGATAGGATCACATCCCTTGTTTACCTTGTTTCTTCATAGGGATTTCCAAGAAAGATAAACAATGGTAAAGAATGTGATGCATCAAGAGATCTTGCCTCATTAAAAACCCCCTCGGTAAACCATGTGGAAAAATCCCGAGGTGGAGAAAAAGAGTACAATACCTTGACGGCTTAAGGGTGTCTTCACTTCAACGAAATAGTGAAGATACTAAACTCGTGCCTTCCAAAAAAAGGACGCTTCCAAGAATTTTCTAGTCTCACTGTTCTCGCGCTAAGGTCTATCGGTATCTCTCAGGTGCCCTTAGGTGCTTTCCTCGCATCTTAGAGCGCGTTGTATGGATGCATTGAATCTTGTCCTGTAGACGCTTGTGAAGTTCCTCTTCATAATCCTCAGTGCTATGGTAGGAGCTTCGTAGTTCTTCTCATCCTCAAGTTAGTCCTTGGGTTCTTCCACGTGTTCTTCTCAGAGTGATGCTTGAGCTAGTGCCGGGGCCTCATCAACACTCTTCTCCAAGATTGATCTAAAGAGCGGGTACCATCAAGTAAGTATGAAGGAGGGTGGTGAATGGAAAACCCCATTCAAAACATGATGTGGCACCGGTTGCTAAGATATCAAGCTCGTCTTAGGGAATAGACTGTATGAATAGGACTGAGAAGAAGAGAAATGCTCGATCTAACTACTCGGTAAAAAGGATGGAACTAAGCGGAAGAGGTGGTTTAAACCCGAGGAGATACTCGACCTAGGATTAACTATGGGATTGATAGAAGGTGGGTTGAAGCGTGAACCACAAGAGGAGTGACAATCTCTTGATACAACGCACCCCACTTTGAGCTAGGAATCGAGGAGTGAAGAATAACCTTGAATCTCTCAAGAAAAAAGGAGAAAAAGTTTCTCAACTTTTTGTGTAAAAGCGGTTTAATCCATTACACGAGTTTTAGAGGCTTTTTCACATATCCTCTAGGTCTGATCTTATACTAATTACAACTTGGTCCAAATATTCTAACATTCACCTAATTTGGACCTCTTTTAAGACCAAAACATACTTAAACCGTTTTTAGGAAAAGAGAAGAAAACTTTAATTAGATAAATGTCATCTTGGTAGATAGGATCACATCCCTTGTTTACCTTATTTCGTTATAGGGATTTCCAAGAAAGTAAACAATGGTAAAGAATGTGATGCATCAAGAGATCTTGCCTCATTAAAAACCCCCTCGGTAAACCATGTGGAAAAATCCCGAGGTGGAGAAAAAGAGTACAATACCTTGACGGCTTAAGGGTGTCTTCACCTCAATGAAATAGTGAAGATACTAAACTCATGCCTTCCAAAAAAAGGACGCTTCCAAGAATTTTCTAGTCTCACTGTTCTCGCGCTAAGGTCTATCTGTATCTCTCGGGTGCCCTCAGGTGCTTTCCTCGCATCTTAGAGCGCCTTGTATGTATGCATTGAATCTTGTCCTGTAGACGCTTGTGAAGTTCCTCTTCATAATCCTCAGTGCTATGGTAGGAGCTTCGTAGTTCTTCTCTTCCTCAAGTTAGTCCTCGGGTTCCTCCACGTGTTCTTCTCAGAGTGATGCTTGAGCTAGTGCCGGGGCCTCATCAACACTCTTCTCCAAGATTGATCTAAAGAGCGGGTACCATCAAGTAAGTATGAAGGAGGGTGGTGAATGGAAAACCCCATTCAAAATATGATGTGGCACCGGTTGCTAAGATATCAAGCTCGTCTTAGGGAATAGACTGTATGAATAGGCTTGAGAAGAAGAGAAATGCTCGATCTAACTACTCGGTAAAAAGGATGGAACTAAGAGGAAGAGGTGGTTTAAACCCGAGGAGATACTCGACCTAGGATTAACTATGGGATTGATAGAAGGTGGGTTGAAGCGTGAACCAGAAGAGGAGTGACAATCTCTTGATACAACGCACCCCACTCTGAGCTAGGAATCGAGGAGTGAAGAATAACCTTGAATCTCTCAAGAAAAAAGGAGAAAAAGTTTCTCAAGTTTTTGTGTAAAACCGGTTTAATCCATCACAAGAGTTTTTAGAGGCTTTTTCACATATCCTCTAGGTCTGATCTTATACTAATTACAACTTGGTCCAAATATTCTAACATTCACCTAATTTGGACCTCTTTTAACACCAAAACATACTTAAACCGTTTTTAGGAAAAGAGAAGAAAACTTTAATTAGATAAATGTCATCTTGGTAGATAGGATCACATCCCTTGTTTACCTTGTTTCTTCATAGGGATTTCCAAGAAAGATAAACAATGGTAAAGAATGTGATGCATCAAGAGATCTTGCCTCATTAAAAACCCCCTCGGTAAACCATGTGGAAAAATCCCGAGGTGGAGAAAAAGAGTACAATACCTTGACGGCTTAAGGGTGTCTTCACTTCAACGAAATAGTGAAGATACTAAACTCGTGCCTTCCAAAAAAAGGACGCTTCCAAGAATTTTCTAGTCTCACTGTTCTCGCGCTAAGGTCTATCGGTATCTCTCGGGTGCCCTCAGGTGCTTTCCTCGCATCTTAGAGCGCGTTGTATGTATGCATTGAATCTTGTCCTGTAGACGCTTGTGAAGTTCCTCTTCATAATCCTCAGTGCTATGGTAGGAGCTTCGTAGTTCTTCTCTTCCTCAAGTTAGTCCTTGGGTTCTTCCACGTGTTCTTCTCAGAGTGATGCTTGAGCTAGTGCCGGGGCCTCATCAACACTCTTCTCCAAGATTGATCTAAAGAGCGGGTACCATCAAGTAAGTATGAAGGAGGGTGGTGAATGGAAAACCCCATTCAAAACATGATGTGGCACCGGTTGCTAAGATATCAAGCTCGTCTTAGGGAATAGACTGTATGAATAGGACTGAGAAGAAGAGAAATGCTCGATCTAACTACTCGGTAAAAAGGATGGAACTAAGCGGAAGAGGTGGTTTAAACCCGAGGAGATACTCGACCTAGGATTAACTATGGGATTGATAGAAGGTGGGTTGAAGCGTGAACCAGAAGAGGAGTGACATTCTCTTGATACAACGCACCCCACTCTAAGCTAGGAATCGAGGAGTGAAGAATAACCTTGAATATCTCAAGAAAAAAGGAGAAAAAGTTTCTCAACTTTTTGTGTAAAAGCGGTTTAATCCATTACACGAGTTTTAGAGGCTTTTTCACATATCCTCTAGGTCTGATCTTATACTAATTACAACTTGGTCCAAATATTCTAACATTCACCTAATTTGGACCTCTTTTAACACCAAAACATACTTAAACCGTTTTTAGGAAAAGAGAAGAAAACTTTAATTAGATAAATGTCATCTTGGTAGATAGGATCACATCCCTTGTTTACCTTGTTTCTTCATAGGGATTTCCAAGAAAGATAAACAATGGTAAAGAATGTGATGCATCAAGAGATCTTGCCTCATTAAAAACCCCCTCGGTAAACCATGTGGAAAAATCCCGAGGTGGAGAAAAAGAGTACAATACCTTGACGGCTTAAGGGTGTCTTCACTTCAACGAAATAGTGAAGATACTAAACTCGTGCCTTCCAAAAAAAGGACGCTTCCAAGAATTTTCTAGTCTCACTGTTCTCGCGCTAAGGTCTATCGGTATCTCTCAGGTGCCCTTAGGTGCTTTCCTCGCATCTTAGAGCGCGTTGTATGGATGCATTGAATCTTGTCCTGTAGACGCTTGTGAAGTTCCTCTTCATAATCCTCAGTGCTATGGTAGGAGCTTCGTAGTTCTTCTCATCCTCAAGTTAGTCCTTGGGTTCTTCCACGTGTTCTTCTCAGAGTGATGCTTGAGCTAGTGCCGGGGCCTCATCAACACTCTTCTCCAAGATTGATCTAAAGAGCGGGTACCATCAAGTAAGTATGAAGGAGGGTGGTGAATGGAAAACCCCATTCAAAACATGATGTGGCACCGGTTGCTAAGATATCAAGCTCGTCTTAGGGAATAGACTGTATGAATAGGACTGAGAAGAAGAGAAATGCTCGATCTAACTACTCGGTAAAAAGGATGGAACTAAGCGGAAGAGGTGGTTTAAACCCGAGGAGATACTCGACCTAGGATTAACTATGGGATTGATAGAAGGTGGGTTGAAGCGTGAACCACAAGAGGAGTGACAATCTCTTGATACAACGCACCCCACTTTGAGCTAGGAATCGAGGAGTGAAGAATAACCTTGAATCTCTCAAGAAAAAAGGAGAAAAAGTTTCTCAACTTTTTGTGTAAAAGCGGTTTAATCCATTACACGAGTTTTAGAGGCTTTTTCACATATCCTCTAGGTCTGATCTTATACTAATTACAACTTGGTCCAAATATTCTAACATTCACCTAATTTGGACCTCTTTTAAGACCAAAACATACTTAAACCGTTTTTAGGAAAAGAGAAGAAAACTTTAATTAGATAAATGTCATCTTGGTAGATAGGATCACATCCCTTGTTTACCTTATTTCGTTATAGGGATTTCCAAGAAAGTAAACAATGGTAAAGAATGTGATGCATCAAGAGATCTTGCCTCATTAAAAACCCCCTCGGTAAACCATGTGGAAAAATCCCGAGGTGGAGAAAAAGAGTACAATACATTGACGGCTTAAGGGTGTCTTCACCTCAATGAAATAGTGAAGATACTAAACTCATGCCTTCCAAAAAAAGGACGCTTCCAAGAATTTTCTAGTCTCACTGTTCTCGCGCTAAGGTCTATCTGTATCTCTCGGGTGCCCTCAGGTGCTTTCCTCGCATCTTAGAGCGCCTTGTATGTATGCATTGAATCTTGTCCTGTAGACGCTTGTGAAGTTCCTCTTCATAATCCTCAGTGCTATGGTAGGAGCTTCGTAGTTCTTCTCTTCCTCAAGTTAGTCCTCGGGTTCCTCCACGTGTTCTTCTCAGAGTGATGCTTGAGCTAGTGCCGGGGCCTCACCAACACTCTTCTCCAAGATTGATCTAAAGAGCGGGTACCATCAAGTAAGTATGAAGGAGGGTGGTGAATGGAAAACCCCATTCAAAATATGATGTGGCACCGGTTGCTAAGATATCAAGCTCGTCTTAGGGAATAGACTGTATGAATAGGCTTGAGAAGAAGAGAAATGCTCGATCTAACTACTCGGTAAAAAGGATGGAACTAAGAGGAAGAGGTGGTTTAAACCCGAGGAGATACTCGACCTAGGATTAACTATGGGATTGATAGAAGGTGGGTTGAAGCGTGAACCAGAAGAGGAGTGACAATCTCTTGATACAACGCACCCCACTCTGAGCTAGGAATCGAGGAGTGAAGAATAACCTTGAATCTCTCAAGAAAAAAGGAGAAAAAGTTTCTCAAGTTTTTGTGTAAAACCGGTTTAATCCATCACAAGAGTTTTTAGAGGCTTTTTCACATATCCTCTAGGTCTGATCTTATACTAATTACAACTTGGTCCAAATATTCTAACATTCACCTAATTTGGACCTCTTTTAACACCAAAACATACTTAAACCGTTTTTAGGAAAAGAGAAGAAAACTTTAATTAGATAAATGTCATCTTGGTAGATAGGATCACATCCCTTGTTTACCTTGTTTCTTCATAGGGATTTCCAAGAAAGATAAACAATGGTAAAGAATGTGATGCATCAAGAGATCTTGCCTCATTAAAAACCCCCTCGGTAAACCATGTGGAAAAATCCCGAGGTGGAGAAAAAGAGTACAATACCTTGACGGCTTAAGGGTGTCTTCACTTCAACGAAATAGTGAAGATACTAAACTCGTGCCTTCCAAAAAAAGGACGCTTCCAAGAATTTTCTAGTCTCACTGTTCTCGCGCTAAGGTCTATCGGTATCTCTCGGGTGCCCTCAGGTGCTTTCCTCGCATCTTAGAGCGCGTTGTATGTATGCATTGAATCTTGTCCTGTAGACGCTTGTGAAGTTCCTCTTCATAATCCTCAGTGCTATGGTAGGAGCTTCGTAGTTCTTCTCTTCCTCAAGTTAGTCCTTGGGTTCTTCCACGTGTTCTTCTCAGAGTGATGCTTGAGCTAGTGCCGGGGCCTCATCAACACTCTTCTCCAAGATTGATCTAAAGAGCGGGTACCATCAAGTAAGTATGAAGGAGGGTGGTGAATGGAAAACCCCATTCAAAACATGATGTGGCACCGGTTGCTAAGATATCAAGCTCGTCTTAGGGAATAGACTGTATGAATAGGACTGAGAAGAAGAGAAATGCTCGATCTAACTACTCGGTAAAAAGGATGGAACTAAGCGGAAGAGGTGGTTTAAACCCGAGGAGATACTCGACCTAGGATTAACTATGGGATTGATAGAAGGTGGGTTGAAGCGTGAACCAGAAGAGGAGTGACAATCTCTTGATACAACGCACCCCACTCTAAGCTAGGAATCGAGGAGTGAAGAATAACCTTGAATATCTCAAGAAAAAAGGAGAAAAAGTTTCTCAACTTTTTGTGTAAAAGCGGTTTAATCCATTACACGAGTTTTAGAGGCTTTTTCACATATCCTCTAGGTCTGATCTTATACTAATTACAACTTGGTCCAAATATTCTAACATTCACCTAATTTGGACCTCTTTTAACACCAAAACATACTTAAACCGTTTTTAGGAAAAGAGAAGAAAACTTTAATTAGATAAATGTCATCTTGGTAGATAGGATCACATCCCTTGTTTACCTTATTTCGTTATAGGGATTTCCAAGAAAGTAAACAATGGTAAAGAATGTGATGCATCAAGAGATCTTGCCTCATTAAAAACCCCCTCGGTAAACCATGTGGAAAAATCCCGAGGTGGAGAAAAAGAGTACAATACCTTGACGGCTTAAGGGTGTCTTCACTTCAACGAAATAGTGAAGATACTAAACTCGTGCCTTCCAAAAAAAGGACGCTTCCAAGAATTTTCTAGTCTCACTGTTCTCGCGCTAAGGTCTATCGGTATCTCTCAGGTGCCCTTAGGTGCTTTCCTCGCATCTTAGAGCGCGTTGTATGGATGCATTGAATCTTGTCCTGTAGACGCTTGTGAAGTTCCTCTTCATAATCCTCAGTGCTATGGTAGGAGCTTCGTAGTTCTTCTCATCCTCAAGTTAGTCCTTGGGTTCTTCCACGTGTTCTTCTCAGAGTGATGCTTGAGCTAGTGCCGGGGCCTCATCAACACTCTTCTCCAAGATTGATCTAAAGAGCGGGTACCATCAAGTAAGTATGAAGGAGGGTGGTGAATGGAAAACCCCATTCAAAACATGATGTGGCACCGGTTGCTAAGATATCAAGCTCGTCTTAGGGAATAGACTGTATGAATAGGACTGAGAAGAAGAGAAATGCTCGATCTAACTACTCGGTAAAAAGGATGGAACTAAGCGGAAGAGGTGGTTTAAACCCGAGGAGATACTCGACCTAGGATTAACTATGGGATTGATAGAAGGTGGGTTGAAGCGTGAACCACAAGAGGAGTGACAATCTCTTGATACAACGCACCCCACTTTGAGCTAGGAATCGAGGAGTGAAGAATAACCTTGAATCTCTCAAGAAAAAAGGAGAAAAAGTTTCTCAACTTTTTGTGTAAAAGCGGTTTAATCCATTACACGAGTTTTAGAGGCTTTTTCACATATCCTCTAGGTCTGATCTTATACTAATTACAACTTGGTCCAAATATTCTAACATTCACCTAATTTGGACCTCTTTTCAGACCAAAACATACTTAAACCGTTTTTAGGAAAAGAGAAGAAAACTTTAATTAGATAAATGTCATCTTGGTAGATAGGATCACATCCCTTGTTTACCTTATTTCGTTATAGGGATTTCCAAGAAAGTAAACAATGGTAAAGAATGTGATGCATCAAGAGATCTTGCCTCATTAAAAACCCCCTCGGTAAACCATGTGGAAAAATCCCGAGGTGGAGAAAAAGAGTACAATACCTTGACGGCTTAAGGGTGTCTTCACCTCAATGAAATAGTGAAGATACTAAACTCATGCCTTCCAAAAAAAGGACGCTTCCAAGAATTTTCTAGTCTCACTGTTCTCGCGCTAAGGTCTATCTGTATCTCTCGGGTGCCCTCAGGTGCTTTCCTCGCATCTTAGAGCGCCTTGTATGTATGCATTGAATCTTGTCCTGTAGACGCTTGTGAAGTTCCTCTTCATAATCCTCAGTGCTATGGTAGGAGCTTCGTAGTTCTTCTCTTCCTCAAGTTAGTCCTCGGGTTCCTCCACGTGTTCTTCTCAGAGTGATGCTTGAGCTAGTGCCGGGGCCTCATCAACACTCTTCTCCAAGATTGATCTAAAGAGCGGGTACCATCAAGTAAGTATGAAGGAGGGTGGTGAATGGAAAACCCCATTCAAAACATGATGTGGCACCGGTTGCTAAGATATCAAGCTCGTCTTAGGGAATAGACTGTATGAATAGGCTTGAGAAGAAGAGAAATGCTCGATCTAACTACTCAGTAAAAAGGATGGAACTAAGAGGAAGAGGTGGTTTAAACCCGAGGAGATACTCGACCTAGGATTAACTATGGGATTGATAGAAGGTGGGTTGAAGCGTGAACCAGAAGAGGAATGACAATCTCTTGATACAACGCACCCCACTATGAGCTAGGAATCGAGGAGTTAAAAATAACCTTGAATCTCTCAAGAAAAAAGGAGAAAAAGTTTCTCAAGTTTTTGTGTAAAAGCGGTTTAATCCATTACACGAGTTTTTAGAGGCTTTTTCACATATCCTCTAGGTCTGATCTTATACTAATTACAACTTGGTCCAAATATTCTAACATTCACCTAATTTGGACCTCTTTTAACACCAAAACATACTTAAACCGTTTTTAGGAAAAGAGAAGAAAACTTTAATTAGATAAATGTCATCTTGGTAGATAGGATCACATCCCTTGTTTACCTTGTTTCTTCATAGGGATTTCCAAGAAAGATAAACAATGGTAAAGAATGTGATGCATCAAGAGATCTTGCCTCATTAAAAACACCCTCGGTAAACCATGTGGAAAAATCCCGAGGTGGAGAAAAAGAGTACAATACCTTGACGGCTTAAGGGTGTCTTCACCTCAATGAAATAGTGAAGATACTAAACTCATGCCTTCCAAAAAAAGGACGCTCCCAAGAGTTTTCTAGTCTCACTGTTCTCGCGCTAAGGTCTATCGGTATCTCTCGGGTGCCCTCAGGTGCTCTCCTCGCATCTTCGAGCTCCTTGTATGTATGCATTGAATCTTGTCTTGTAGACGCTTGTGATGTTCCTCTTCATAATCCTCAGTGCTATGGTAGGAGCTTCGTAGTTCTTCTCTTCCTCAATTTAGTCCTCGGGTTCGTCCACGTGTTCTTCTCAGAGTGATGCTGGAGCTAGTGTCGGGGCCTCATCAACACTCTTCTCCAAGATTGATCTAAAGAGCAGAAACCAATATGTAAGTATGAAGGAGGGTCGTGAATGGAAAATCCCATTCAAAACATGATGTGGCACCGGTTGCTAAGATATCAAGCTCGTCTTAGGGAATAGACTGTATGAATAGGCTTGAGAAGAAGAGAAATGCTCGATCTAACTACTCGGTAAAAAGGATGGAACTAAGCGGAAGAGGTGGTTTAAACCCGAGGAGATACTCGACCTAGGATTAACTATGGGATTGATAGAAGGTGGGTTGAAGCGTGAACCACAAGAGGAGTGACAATCTCTTGATACAACGCACCCCACTCTGAGCTAGGAATCGAGGAGTGAAGAATAACCTTGAATCTCTCAAGAAAAAAGGAGAAAAAGTTTCTCAAGTTTTTGTGTAAAAGCGGTTTAATCCATTACACGAGTTTTTAGAGGCTTTTTCACATATCCTCTAGGTCTGATCTTATACTAATTACAACTTGGTCCAAATATTCTAACATTCACCTAATTTGGACCTCTTTTAAGACCAAAACATACTTAAACCGTTTTTAGGAAAAGAGAAGAAAACTTTAATTAGATAAATGTCATCTTGGTAGATAGGATCACATCCCTTGTTTACCTTATTTCGTTATAGGGATTTCCAAGAAAGTAAACACTGGTAAAGAATGTGATGCATCAAGAGATCTTGCCTCATTAAAAACCCCCTCGGTAAACCATGTGGAAAAATCCCGAGGTGGAGAAAAAGAGTACAATACCTTGACGGCTTAAGGGTGTCTTCACCTCAATGAAATAGTGAAGATACTAAACTCATGCCTTCCAAAAAAAGGACGCTTCCAAGAATTTTCTAGTCTCACTGTTCTCGCGCTAAGGTCTATCTGTATCTCTCGGGTGCCCTCAGGTGCTTTCCTCGCATCTTAGAGCGCCTTGTATGTATGCATTGAATCTTGTCCTGTAGACGCTTGTGAAGTTCCTCTTCATAATCCTCAGTGCTATGGTAGGAGCTTCGTAGTTCTTCTCTTCCTCAATTTAGTCCTCGGGTTCCTCCACGTGTTCTTCTCAGAGTGATGCTTGAGCTAGTGCCGGGGCCTCATCAACACTCTTCTCCAAGATTGATCTTAAGAGCGGGTACCATCAAGTAAGTATGAAGGAGGGTGGTGAATGG
This sequence comes from Cardamine chenopodiifolia, assembly GCA_963922655.1. Lineage (NCBI taxonomy): Eukaryota > Viridiplantae > Streptophyta > Magnoliopsida > Brassicales > Brassicaceae > Cardamine > Cardamine chenopodiifolia. The sequence continues at coordinate 6,954,921 of OZ000476.1, read as the reverse complement.
AAAACCCCATTCAAAACATGATGTGGCACCGGTTGCTAAGATATCAAGCTCGTCTTAGGGAATAGACTGTATGAATAGGCTTGAGAAGAAGAGAAATGCTCGATCTAACTACTCAGTAAAAAGGATGGAACTAAGAGGAAGAGGTGGTTTAAACCCGAGGAGATACTCGACCTAGGATTAACTATGGGATTGATAGAAGGTGGGTTGAAGCGTGAACCAGAAGAGGAGTGACAATCTCTTGATACAACGCACCCCACTCTGAGCTAGGAATCGAGGAGTGAAGAATAACCTTGAATCTCTCAAGAAAAAAGGAGAAAAAGTTTCTCAAGTTTTTGTGTAAAAGCGGTTTAATCCATCACAAGAGTTTTTAGAGGCTTTTTCACATATCCTCTAGGTCTGATCTTATACTAATTACAACTTGGTCCAAATATTCGAACATTCACCTAATTTGGACCTCTTTTAACACCAAAACATACTTAAACCGTTTTTAGGAAAAGAGAAGAAAACTTTAATTAGATAAATGTCATCTTGGTAGATAGGATCACATCCCTTGTTTACCTTGTTTCTTCATAGGTATTTCCAAGAAAGATAAACAATGGTAAAGAATGTGATGCATCAAGAGATCTTGCCTCATTAAAAACCCCCTCGGTAAACCATGTGGAAAAATCCCGAGGTGGAGAAAAAGAGTACAATACCTTGACGGCTTAAGGGTGTCTTCACTTCAACGAAATAGTGAAGATACTAAACTCGTGCCTTCCAAAAAAAGGACGCTTCCAAGAATTTTCTAGTCTCACTGTTCTCGCGCTAAGGTCTATCGGTATCTCTCGGGTGCCCTCAGGTGCTTTCCTTGCATCTTAGAGCGCGTTGTATGTATGCATTGAATCTTGTCCTGTAGACGCTTGTGAAGTTCCTCTTCATAATCCTCAGTGCTATGGTAGGAGCTTCGTAGTTCTTCTCTTCCTCAAGTTAGTCCTTGGGTTCTTCCACGTGTTCTTCTCAGAGTGATGCTTGAGCTAGTGCCGGGGCCTCATCAACACTCTTCTCCAAGATTGATCTAAAGAGCGGGTACCATCAAGTAAGTATGAAGGAGGGTGGTGAATGGAAAACCCCATTCAAAACATGATGTGGCACCGGTTGCTAAGATATCAAGCTCGTCTTAGGGAATAGACTGTATGAATAGGACTGAGAAGAAGAGAAATGCTCGATCTAACTACTCGGTAAAAAGGATGGAACTAAGCGGAAGAGGTGGTTTAAACCCGAGGAGATACTCGACCTAGGATTAACTATGGGATTGATAGAAGGTGGGTTGAAGCGTGAACCACAAGAGGAGTGACAATCTCTTGATACAACGCACCCCACTCTGAGCTAGGAATCGAGGAGTGAAGAATAACCTTGAATATCTCAAGAAAAAAGGAGAAAAAGTTTCTCAACTTTTTGTGTAAAAGCGGTTTAATCCATTACACGAGTTTTAGAGGCTTTTTCACATATCCTCTGGGTCTGATCTTATACTAATTACAACTTGGTCCAAATATTCTAACATTCACCTAATTTGGACCTCTTTTAACACCAAAACATACTTAAACCGTTTTTAGGAAAAGAGAAGAAAACTTTAATTAGATAAATGTCATCTTGGTAGATAGGATCACATCCCTTGTTTACCTTATTTCGTTATAGGGATTTCCAAGAAAGTAAACAATGGTAAAGAATGTGATGCATCAAGAGATCTTGCCTCATTAAAAACCCCCTCGGTAAACCATGTGGAAAAATCCCGAGGTGGAGAAAAAGAGTACAATACCTTGACGGCTTAAGGGTGTCTTCACTTCAACGAAATAGTGAAGATACTAAACTCGTGCCTTCCAAAAAAAGGACGCTTCCAAGAATTTTCTAGTCTCACTGTTCTCGCGCTAAGGTCTATCGGTATCTCTAAGGTGCCCTCAGGTGCTTTCCTCGCATCTTAGAGCGCGTTGTATGGATGCATTGAATCTTGTCCTGTAGACGCTTGTGAAGTTCCTCTTCATAATCCTCAGTGCTATGGTAGGAGCTTCGTAGTTCTTCTCATCCTCAAGTTAGTCCTTGGGTTGTTCCACGTGTTCTTCTCAGAGTGATGCTTGAGCTAGTGCCGGGGCCTCATCAACACTCTTCTCCAAGATTGATCTAAAGAGCGGGTACCAATATGTAAGTATGAAGGAGGGTCGTGAATGGAAAATCCCATTCAAAACATGATGTGGCACCGGTTGCTAAGATATCAAGCTCGTCTTAGGGAATAGACTGTATGAATAGGCTTGAGAAGAAGAGAAATGCTCGATCTAACTACTCGGTAAAAAGGATGGAACTAAGCGGAAGAGGTGGTTTAAACCCGAGGAGATACTCGACCTAGGATTAACTATGGGATTGATAGAAGGTGGGTTGAAGCGTGAACCACAAGAGGAGTGACAATCTCTTGATACAACGCACCCCACTCTGAGCTAGGAATCGAGGAGTGAAGAATAACCTTGAATCTCTCAAGAAAAAAGGAGAAAAAGTTTCTCAAGTTTTTGTGTAAAAGCGGTTTAATCCATTACACGAGTTTTTAGAGGCTTTTTCACATATCCTCTAGGTCTGATCTTATACTAATTACAACTTGGTCCAAATATTCTAACATTCACCTAATTTGGACCTCTTTTAACACCAAAACATACTTAAACCGTTTTTAGGAAAAGAGAAGAAAACTTTAATTAGATAAATGTCATCTTGGTAGATAGGATCACATCCCTTGTTTACCTTATTTCGTTATAGGGATTTCCAAAAAAGTAAACAATGGTAAAGAATGTGATGCATCAAGAGATCTTGCCTCATTAAAAACCCCCTCGGTAAACCATGTGGAAAAATCCCGAGGTGGAGAAAAAGAGTACAATACCTTGACGGCTTAAGGGTGTCTTCACCTCAATGAAATAGTGAAGATACTAAACTCATGCCTTCCAAAAAAAGGACGCTTCCAAGAATTTTCTAGTCTCACTGTTCTCGCGCTAAGGTCTATCTGTATCTCTCGGGTGCCCTCAGGTGCTTTCCTCGCATCTTAGAGCGCCTTGTATGTATGCATTGAATCTTGTCCTGTAGACGCTTGTGAAGTTCCTCTTCATAATCCTCAGTGCTATGGTAGGAGCTTCGTAGTTCTTCTCTTCCTCAAGTTAGTCCTCGGGTTCCTCCACGTGTTCTTCTCAGAGTGATGCTTGAGCTAGTGCCGGGGCCTCATCAACACTCTTCTCCAAGATTGATCTAAAGAGCGGGTACCATCAAGTAAGTATGAAGGAGGGTGGTGAATGGAAAACCCCATTCAAAAGATGATGTGGCACCGGTTGCTAAGATATCAAGCTCGTCTTAGGGAATAGTCTGTATGAATAAGACTGAGAAGAAGAGAAATGCTCGATCTAACTACTCGGTAAAAAGGATGGAACTAAGCGGAAGAGGTGGTTTAAACCCGAGGAGATACTCGACCTAGGATTAACTATGGGATTGATAGAAGGTGGGTTGAAGCGTGAACCAGAAGAGGAATGACAATCTCTTGATACAAAGTACCCCACTCTGAGCTAGGAATCGAGGAGTGAAGAATAACCTTGAATCTCTCAAGAAAAAAGGAGAAAAAGTTTCTCAAGTTTTTGTGTAAAAGCGGTTTAATCCATTACACGAGTTTTTAGAGGCTTTTTCACATATCCTCTAGGTCTGATCTTATACTAATTACAACTTGGTCCAAATATTCTAACATTCACCTAATTTGGACCTCTTTTAACACCAAAACATACTTAAACCGTTTTTAGGAAAAGAGAAGAAAACTTTAATTAGATAAATGTCATCTTGGTAGATAGGATCACATCCCTTGTTTACCTTATTTCGTTATAGGGATTTCCAAGAAAGATAAACAATGGTAAAGAATGTGATGCATCAAGAGATCTTGCCTCATTAAAAACCCCCTCGGTAAACCATGTGGAAAAATCCCGAGGTAGAGAAAAAGAGTACAATACCTTGACGGCTTAAGGGTGTCTTCACCTCAATGAAATAGTGAAGATACTAAACTCATGCCTTCCAAAAAAAGGATGCTCCCAAGAGTTTTCTAGTCTCATTGTTATCGCGCTAAGGTCTATCGGTATCTCTCGGGTGCCCTCAGGTGCTCTCCTCGCATCTTCAAGCTCCTTGTATGTATGCATTGAATCTTGTCTTGTAGACGCTTGTGATGTTCCTCTTCATAATCCTCAGTGCTATGGTAGGAGCTTCGTAGTTCTTCTCTTCCTCAATTAGGCCTCGGGTTCGTCCACGTGTTCTTCTCAGAGTGATGCTGGAGCTAGTGTCGGGGCCTCATCAACACTCTTCTCCAAGATTGATCTAAAGAGCAGAAACCAATATGTAAGTATGAAGGAGGGTCGTGAATGGAAAATCCCATTCAAAACATGATGTGGCACCGGTTGCTAAGATATCAAGCTCGTCTTAGGGAATAGACTGTATGAATAGGCTTGAGAAGAAGAGAAATGCTCGATCTAACTACTCGGTAAAAAGGATGGAACTAAGCGGAAGAGGTGGTTTAAACCCGAGGAGATACTCGACCTAGGATTAACTATGGGATTGATAGAAGGTGGGTTGAAGCGTGAACCACAAGAGGAGTGACAATCTCTTGATACAACGCACCCCACTCTGAGCTAGGAATCGAGGAGTTAAAAATAACCTTGAATCTCTCCAGAAAAAAGGAGAAAAAGTTTCTCAAGTTTTTGTGTAAAAGCGGTTTAATCCATTACCCGAGTTTTTAGAGGCTTTTTCACATATCCTCTAGGTCTGATCTTATACTAATTACAACTTGGTCCAAATATTCTAACATTCACCTAATTTGGACCTCTTTTAACACCAAAACATACTTAAACCGTTTTTAGGAAAAGAGAAGAAAACTTTAATTAGATAAATGTCATCTTGGTAGATAGGATCACATCCCTTGTTTACCTTATTTCGTTATAGGGATTTCCAAGAAAGATAAACAATGGTAAAGAATGTGATGCATCAAGAGATCTTGCCTCATTAAAAACCCCCTCGGTAAACCATGTGGAAAAATCCCGAGGTGGAGAAAAAGAGTACAATACCTTGACGGCTTAAGGGTGTCTTCACCTCAATGAAATAGTGAAGATACTAAACTCATGCCTTCCAAAAAAAGGATGCTCCCAAGAGTTTTCTAGTCTCATTGTTATCGCGCTAAGGTCTATCGGTATCTCTCGGGTGCCCTCAGGTGCTCTCCTCGCATCTTCGAGCTCCTTGTATGTATGCATTGAATCTTGTCTTGTAGACGCTTGTGATGTTCCTCTTCATAATCCTCAGTGCTATGGTAGGAGCTTCGTAGTTCTTCTCTTCCTCAATTTAGTCCTCGGGTTCGTCCACGTGTTCTTCTCAGAGTGATGCTGGAGCTAGTGTCGGGGCCTCATCAACACTCTTCTCCAAGATTGATCTAAAGAGCAGGTACCATCATGTAAGTATGAAGGAGGGTTGTGAAAGGAAAATCCCATTCTAAACATGATGTGGCACCGGTTGCTAAGATATCAAGCTCGTCTTAGGGAATAGACTGTATGAATAGGCTTGAGAAGAAGAGAAATGCTCGATCTAACTACTCGGTAAAAAGGATGGAAATAAGCGGAAGAGGTGGTTTAAACCCGAGGAGATACTCGACCTAGGATTAACTATGGGATTGATAGAAGGTGGGTTGAAGCGTGAACCACAAGAGGAGTGACAATCTCTTGATACAACGCACCCCACTATGAGCTAGGAATCGAGGAGTTAAAAATAACCTTGAATCTCTCCAGAAAAAAGGAGAAAAAGTTTCTCAAGTTTTTGTGTAAAAGCGGTTTAATCCATTACACGAGTTTTTAGAGGCTTTTTCACATATCCTCTAGGTCTGATCTTATACTAATTACAACTTGGTCCAAATATTCTAACATTCACCTAATTTGGACCTCTTTTAACACCAAAACATACTTAAACCGTTTTTAGGAAAAGAGAAGAAAACTTTAATTAGATAAATGTCATCTTGGTAGATAGGATCACATCCCTTGTTTACCTTATTTCGTTATAGGGATTTCCAAAAAAGTAAACAATGGTAAAGAATGTGATGCATCAAGAGATCTTGCCTCATTAAAAACCCCCTCGGTAAACCATGTGGAAAAATCCCGAGGTGGAGAAAAAGAGTACAATACCTTGACGGCTTAAGGGTGTCTTCACCTCAATGAAATAGTGAAGATACTAAACTCATGCCTTCCAAAAAAAGGACGCTTCCAAGAATTTTCTAGTCTCACTGTTCTCGCGCTAAGGTCTATCTGTATCTCTCGGGTGCCCTCAGGTGCTTTCCTCGCATCTTAGAGCGCCTTGTATGTATGCATTGAATCTTGTCCTGTAGACGCTTGTGAAGTTCCTCTTCATAATCCTCAGTGCTATGGTAGGAGCTTCGTAGTTCTTCTCTTCCTCAAGTTAGTCCTCGGGTTCCTCCACGTGTTCTTCTCAGAGTGATGCTTGAGCTAGTGCCGGGGCCTCATCAACACTCTTCTCCAAGATTGATCTAAAGAGCGGGTACCATCAAGTAAGTATGAAGGAGGGTGGTGAATGGAAAACCCCATTCAAAAGATGATGTGGCACCGGTTGCTAAGATATCAAGCTCGTCTTAGGGAATAGTCTGTATGAATAAGACTGAGAAGAAGAGAAATGCTCGATCTAACTACTCGGTAAAAAGGATGGAACTAAGCGGAAGAGGTGGTTTAAACCCGAGGAGATACTCGACCTAGGATTAACTATGGGATTGATAGAAGGTGGGTTGAAGCGTGAACCAGAAGAGGAATGACAATCTCTTGATACAAAGTACCCCACTCTGAGCTAGGAATCGAGGAGTGAAGAATAACCTTGAATCTCTCAAGAAAAAAGGAGAAAAAGTTTCTCAAGTTTTTGTGTAAAAGCGGTTTAATCCATTACACGAGTTTTTAGAGGCTTTTTCACATATCCTCTAGGTCTGATCTTATACTAATTACAACTTGGTCCAAATATTCTAACATTCACCTAATTTGGACCTCTTTTAACACCAAAACATACTTAAACCGTTTTTAGGAAAAGAGAAGAAAACTTTAATTAGATAAATGTCATCTTGGTAGATAGGATCACATCCCTTGTTTACCTTATTTCGTTATAGGGATTTCCAAGAAAGATAAACAATGGTAAAGAATGTGATGCATCAAGAGATCTTGCCTCATTAAAAACCCCCTCGGTAAACCATGTGGAAAAATCCCGAGGTAGAGAAAAAGAGTACAATACCTTGACGGCTTAAGGGTGTCTTCACCTCAATGAAATAGTGAAGATACTAAACTCATGCCTTCCAAAAAAAGGATGCTCCCAAGAGTTTTCTAGTCTCATTGTTATCGCGCTAAGGTCTATCGGTATCTCTCGGGTGCCCTCAGGTGCTCTCCTCGCATCTTCGAGCTCCTTGTATGTATGCATTGAATCTTGTCTTGTAGACGCTTGTGATGTTCCTCTTCATAATCCTCAGTGCTATGGTAGGAGCTTCGTAGTTCTTCTCTTCCTCAATTAGGCCTCGGGTTCGTCCACGTGTTCTTCTCAGAGTGATGCTGGAGCTAGTGTCGGGGCCTCATCAACACTCTTCTCCAAGATTGATCTAAAGAGCAGAAACCAATATGTAAGTATGAAGGAGGGTCGTGAATGGAAAATCCCATTCAAAACATGATGTGGCACCGGTTGCTAAGATATCAAGCTCGTCTTAGGGAATAGACTGTATGAATAGGCTTGAGAAGAAGAGAAATGCTCGATCTAACTACTCGGTAAAAAGGATGGAACTAAGCGGAAGAGGTGGTTTAAACCCGAGGATATACTCGACCTAGGATTAACTATGGGATTGATAGAAGGTGGGTTGAAGCGTGAACCACAAGAGGAGTGACAATCTCTTGATACAACGCACCCCACTCTGAGCTAGGAATCGAGGAGTGAAGAATAACCTTGAATCTCTCAAGAAAAAAGGAGAAAAAGTTTCTCAAGTTTTTGTGTAAAAGCGGTTTAATCCATTACACGAGTTTTTAGAGGCTTTTTCACATATCCTCTAGGTCTGATCTTATACTAATTACAACTTGGTCCAAATATTCTAACATTCACCTAATTTGGACCTCTTTTAACACCAAAACATACTTAAACCGTTTTTAGGAAAAGAGAAGAAAACTTTAATTAGATAAATGTCATCTTGGTAGATAGGATCACATCCCTTGTTTACCTTATTTCGTTATAGGGATTTCCAAGAAAGATAAACAATGGTAAAGAATGTGATGCATCAAGAGATCTTGCCTCATTAAAAACCCCCTCGGTAAACCATGTGGAAAAATCCCGAGGTAGAGAAAAAGAGTACAATACCTTGACGGCTTAAGGGTGTCTTCACCTCAATGAAATAGTGAAGATACTAAACTCATGCCTTCCAAAAAAAGGATGCTCCCAAGAGTTTTCTAGTCTCATTGTTATCGCGCTAAGGTCTATCGGTATCTCTCGGGTGCCCTCAGGTGCTCTCCTCGCATCTTCGAGCTCCTTGTATGTATGCATTGAATCTTGTCTTGTAGACGCTTGTGATGTTCCTCTTCATAATCCTCAGTGCTATGGTAGGAGCTTCGTAGTTCTTCTCTTCCTCAATTTAGTCCTCGGGTTCGTCCACGTGTTCTTCTCAGAGTGATGCTGGAGCTAGTGTCGGGGCCTCATCAACACTCTTCTCCAAGATTGATCTAAAGAGCAGGTACCATCATGTAAGTATGAAGGAGGGTTGTGAATGGAAAATCCCATTCTAAACATGATTCCGGTTGCTAAGATATCAAGCTCGTCTTAGGGAATAGTCTGTATGAATAGGCTTGAGAAGAAGAGAAATGCTCGATCTAACTACTCGGTAAAAAGGATGGAAATAAGCGGAAGAGGTGGTTTAAACCCGAGGAGATACTCGACCTAGGATTAACTATGGGATTGATAGAAGGTGGGTTGAAGCGTGAACCACAAGAGGAGTGACAATCTCTTGATACAACGCACCCCACTATGAGCTAGGAATCGAGGAGTTAAAAATAACCTTGAATCTCTCCAGAAAAAAGGAGAAAAAGTTTCTCAAGTTTTTGTGTAAAAGCGGTTTAATCCATTACACGAGTTTTTAGAGGCTTTTTCACATATCCTCTAGGTCTGATCTTATACTAATTACAACTTGGTCCAAATATTCTAACATTCACCTAATTTGGACCTCTTTTAACACCAAAACATACTTAAACCGTTTTTAGGAAAAGAGAAGAAAACTTTAATTAGATAAATGTCATCTTGGTAGATAGGATCACATCCCTTGTTTACCTTGTTTCTTCATAGGGATTTCCAAGAAAGATAAACAATGGTAAAGAATGTGATGCATCAAGAGATCTTGCCTCATTAAAAACCCCCTCGGTAAACCATGTGGAAAAATCCCGAGGTGGAGAAAAAGAGTACAATACCTTGACGGCTTAAGGGTGTCTTCACTTCAACGAAATAGTGAAGATACTAAACTCGTGCCTTCCAAAAAAAGGACGCTTCCAAGAATTTTCTAGTCTCACTGTTCTCGCGCTAAGGTCTATCGGTATCTCTCGGGTGCCCTCAGGTGCTTTCCTCGCATCTTAGAGCGCGTTGTATGTATGCATTGAATCTTGTCCTGTAGACGCTTGTGAAGTTCCTCTTCATAATCCTCAGTGCTATGGTAGGAGCTTCGTAGTTCTTCTCATCCTCAAGTTAGTCCTTGGGTTCTTCCACGTGTTCTTCTCAGAGTGATGCTTGAGCTAGTGCCGGGGCCTCATCAACACTCTTCTCCAAGATTGATCTAAAGAGCGGGTACCATCAAGTAAGTATGAAGGAGGGTGGTGAATGGAAAACCCCATTCAAAACATGATGTGGCACCGGTTGCTAAGATATCAAGCTCGTCTTAGGGAATAGACTGTATGAATAGGACTGAGAAGATGAGAAATGCTCGATCTAACTACTCGGTAAAAAGGATGGAACTAAGCGGAAGAGGTGGTTTAAACCCGAGGAGATACTCGACCTAGGATTAACTATGGGATTGATAGAAGGTGGGTTGAAGCGTGAACCACAAGAGTGTTGAATTTGCGGAATAAAAGATTAGAGAGTTTGAGAGTGCTTGAAAGAGAAACAATAGAATGAGAGATAAAGAGAAGTTTCCATTAGAATTGAGTGATTGTTACAAAGGGTGTACAACATGTATATATAGAGGAGAGCCACGAAATTAGGAGGTGAAGAAGGGTTTCACAACATTCAATTTCCCTCCAATCTCTTATTTGAAATTCAAACACATCTCCTTCCTTTTCACACTTCCCGAGACACCCACTTGTGCACCCAAAGTCTTCACCCTTCTAGAAGACTTCTTAATGGGCTTGCATATGTTGAATAAGGCCTCTTCTCTTCTTTGGGTCTTAAGCTAATGTGTTCTCTCATTATTCAACACTCCCCCTCAAGCTTAACCGTAGAGAAATCAAAGGTTAAGCTTGGAACCATGATGATCCACCTCATTAAAAACCTTAGTATGGAAAACCTCATGGGACAAAACCATACTAAGGGAAAAAGAGTGTGGACTCCATGGCTAAGGAAATCACGGCCGAGACATATCTATGAGTCCAAGCTTTGAATGGATGAACTCACACACTTTTAAACTCGCTACCTTGGTAAAAATGTCTGCCAATTGTTCTGAACTCCTTGTAAAGCATGGAAGAATGACCCTTTTCTCCACCATCTCTCGCACCTTGTGACAATCCACTTCAATATGCTTTGTCCTCTCATGGAACACTGAGTTGGACGCAATGTGAATAGCAGCTTGGTTGTCACAATGCATTGTGATTGGATCTGCCGATTCAATGCCCAAATCCTGGAGAAGAGCTTTCAGCCATGTTAGCTCATTTGTGAGCTTCCTCATTGCTCTATACTCAGCTTCAGCACTTGAACATGACACAACCTTTTGTTTCTTGCTCTTCCAAGTGACCAGGTTACCTCCAATGAATGTGCAATACCCAGTGGTGGATCTTCTATCCGTTTTGTCTCCAGCCCAGTCAGCATCACAATAACCCACAATTTCTGTGCTTTTGTTGCAACCCATCCAAATGCCTTGACCTGGAGCTCCTTTGAGATATTTGAGGATCCGATCCACCATGTTCCAATGATGCACTTTTGGAGCTTGCATATGTTGGCTCACCTGGTTCACAGCAAAACACAAATCAGGACGAGTTATGGTAAGATAAATCAACTTACCAACCATTCTCCGATATTGCTTGACATCTTCAAAAGGTTTATCTTCAAGCTCCCCCTCTCGTATGACTTTGTATCCTTCTTCTAAGGGAGTTTTTGCTGGTTTGGCTCCTAGCTTTCCTGCCCCAGCCAATAGATCAAGAGTGTACTTCCTTTGGGATAAGAAGAGTCCTTCATTGGACCTATAGACTTCAATCCCTAGAAAATATTTCAACTCTCCAAGATCTTTAATATCAAATACAGATTTTAAATATGCTTTTGTATCTTTAATACCTACCTTGTCATTCCCAGAGATGATAATATCATCCACATAAATGAGAATGACTACAATACCTTCTTGGCTTTGCAAGGTGAAAAGTGTATGATCTGCCTCGGACTTCTTGAAGCCTTTACTCTTGAGTGTTGTACTCAACTTGTGGTACCATGCTCGAGGAGATTGCTTCAGTCCATAGATTGCTTTCTTGAGTCTCAACACCTTTCCTGGTGCAATTGAGTCCTCCAAGCCTGGTGGTGGAGTCATGTAGACTTCATCCTCTAGTTCCCCTTGCAAGAATGCATTCTTGACGTCCATCTGCCAAAGATCCCATTTCAAGTTAGTAGCCAAGGATAAAATAACTCTTACCGTATGAAGTTTTGCCACAGGTGCAAATGTGTCAAGGTAGTCCTCTCCATAGGTTTGAGTGAATCCTCTAGCCACCAGCCTAGCCTTGTAACGCTCTATTTCTCCATCACTTCTATACTTGATAGTGAAGATCCATCTAGAGCTTACGGCCTTCTTCCCTTTTGGTAGTTCAGCTTCATCCCAAGTGTGGTTGATTTCCATAGCTTTCTTTTCTTCACCAATAGCATCTCTCCATACTTTAAGCTCCTTGGCTTCTTCATAGGTTGTTGGAATCTCAGCTTCATCTAACTTGCCCATGTAGGCTTGATGTTCCAATGGGAAATGAGCTAGAGTGCAAACAGCTTGAATGGGATGAGCAACTGCCTTGTTGTTGTAGTACACTCGGGTTTGCTTCCAATGTTTTGGTCCAAACCTTTGTCTTGTACTTCTCCTTAAACCCCCTTCTTGATATTGAACTTGAGGTTCTGGCCCTTCAAAGTCAGAATCTGAGGTTTGAGCTTCTTCTTGACTTTCCGGACTCTCTTCACTTTGATCATGAACCGCTTCATTGCGAACTTCTGATTCATTTTGATCATAAATTGTTGAGTCTTGTTGAGCCACTACTGGATCCTCTTGTTTATTGCCTCCCTCAGGATCAAAGGGTATAGTTTCTTCATTTGATTGAGATGTGCTTGTACTAGCTTCTGGCTGATGTAATCCAAGGTTCTCCAAGATTTTTCTCAAATTGCTAGCTCGGTCTGATGATGAGGATGATAGATTCTCCAATTCTTTCCAGTTCTTCTCATCATAGAACCCTTTCGTTTCAACAAACTTCACGTCCCTTGAGACTAGAATCTTCCTTGTTTCCGGAACAAAGCATTTGTAACCTTTTTGTGTTGTGGAGTATCCAATGAACATGCTCTTCACACTTTTAGCTTCCAACTTGTTTCTTTGTTCTCCTGGGATTAATACAAAACAAACACACCCAAACACACGTAAGTGGTTAATGGCGGGTTTAGAGTTGTTTAATACCTCAAATGGAGAGTGATCATCCAAAATTTTTGTTGGCATTCGGTTGATCAAATAGCATGCTGAAACCACAGCATCTCCCCAAAATCTCTTGGGAACACTTGTGTGGAACATCATAGACCGGGCCACTTCCATTAAGTGCCTATTCTTTCTTTCAGCAACTCCATTTTGCTGAGGAGTGTATGGGCAGCTGGTTTGATGGACTATCCCATGGTTTGCTAAGTGTTGTTTGAAGGCATGGCTTGTGTACTCTCCACCATTATCTGATCTAAAAATTTTAATCTTGGCATTATAATGGTTAGTCACATATGCTTGAAAATTTCTAAATGCTTCTAGAACTTTATCTTTGGATGGAAGAAGTGTTAGCCATGTATATTTTGATTTTTCATCTATAAAGGTGACAAAGTATTTATGATGTTCTCTAGATTCACATGGTGAGGTCCAAACATCAGAATGAATTAAATCAAAACACTTTTCATAGATAGTTGGAGACTTGGAAAACACAGATTTACAATGTTTGCCAAGTATACAAGCTTCACATTCATCATTTTTGAAAGAAATCCTAGGCAACAATAGTTCTAATGCTCTAGAGTGCGGATGACCTAGCCTTGCATGCCAAATTGAACTACTAACATTAGAAACATTCAGACTAAAACTACAAAATAAATTGGAGTCCGGCTTGTTATTTTCAAGAACATACAGCTCCTCCTTTGCTACTCCTTTTCCGAGTAGATTCATGGTCTCAATATCCTGAAAGTGTACATCATCAGGACCAAATATAGCATAACAATTCAAATCAGATGTAACTTTCTTTACGGATAACAAATTTGAAGTAAACTTAGGCATGTAGAAAGCATTTGAATCTTTTCCAAATAACCTAAGATTTCCTACTCCATCAATTGGAATACTATCTCCATTTGCTATAATGACATTACCTACAGCCGGTTTTATGTTATTCATTAGATGTGCATCACTTATCATATGATGTGATGCACCAGAATCTACAATCAAAGGCTTTGAAATGTTTTGAGCATGAAGAGAGTTTCCAGAAACCATACCAGACCTACCAGCCTCTTTCAAGGCTTTGATGAGAGCTTCCAAATCTGATTTCCTCACAAATTCAGATTCTTGTTGATATGGCACCAAAGCTCTCATTTCTCCTTCTTCAGCCCTCTTGGATGTCCCAGCCTGATTCCCAGCCACTTCTTGGGAGACATTAGCTCTTGGTTCCTTCCACCAGCTTGGTTTTAGATGAGGATGGAGCTTCCAGCATTTTTCCTTTGTGTGCCCCTCTTTCTTGCAATGCTCACAAATTGCATTTGATCCCACTTTCTTGTTCTAGTTTGATCCCAACGGTTTGTAAAATCCTTTGTTGGCGTCTCCCAGCTCTACTTTGTTAGCCATAACCAACTCACCCTTTCCCCCAAATAGACCATGAGATCCTTGCTCCTTTTGTATCTTGGAGCACACTTCATCTAGGCTGGGGAGATTGTCTGCCCTAAGGAGGTGCTTAATGAGATCCTTGTAAGTTGGATTTAAGGTCAATAGCAGACCAAAGACCTTGTCTTGTTCGCGCCTCTCATTTAACACCAAAGGATCAATCGTGCTTGGCCTTAACATTTCTAGTTCAGCCCACAATGATCTGAATTTGCCAAAGTGCTTTGTAAACTCCAAATCTTCTTGGCTTAGATCATTGATAGCCTTCTTGACTTCATAGATTCTGCTCAAGTTTGAAGTATTCCCATACACGGTTTGAAGAGTATCCCACAATTCCTTTGCATTTTCACAGTAGGAGTAGGCTTCAAGGATGGATGCTTCAAGAGAGTTCTGGATGATTCCGAGCACCATTTGGTCCTCTTGGAACCACTTATCTTCATAATTACCGATGGCTTCTTCTCCATCTTTTGGATCTTGGCCTTTCAAGACATGGCTCCAAAGCCCACGACCACATAGGGCTGTTCTTATCATTCTTGACCACAGCAAATAGTTGACACCCTTCAAGATGACTGGAATAACAATTGGTTTAGAATTTTCCATGGTGTTTCAAGATTTATTCACCGGATAATTCTATTAACCAGAGGATTAAGAGATTTTCTCAAGAAAATATTAGAGAAGCTTCAAGAAATACACTTTTCCAGCCTTTTCACAACTCAAGAGTCAATGACTTTGAGGACTAAGTCTCAGAGTGAAAAAGGATTGACAAAGAGTATTCCCAGAATTTTAGAGTGAAAAAGAAAATTTTAGAGAACCTTCAAGAAATACACTTTTTCAGCCTATTCACAACTCAAGAGTCAATGACTTTGAGGACTAAGTCTCAGAGTGAAAAAGGATTGACAAAGAGTATTCCCAGAATTTTAAAGGAAGAGATTTGAAAATGGGATAACTAGAGCTTGATTTAGTTAAGAACCTTGCTCTGATACCATGTTGAATTTGCGGAATAGAAGATTAGAGAGTTTGAGAGTGCTTGAAAGAGAAACAATAGAATGAGAGATAAAGAGAAGTTTCCATTAGAATTGAGTGATTGTTACAAAGGGTGTACAACATGTATATATAGAGGAGAGCCACGAAATTAGGAGGTGAAGAAGGGTTTCACAACATTCAATTTCCCTCCAATCTCTTATTTGAAATTCAAACACATCTCCTTCCTTTTCACACTTCCCGAGACACCCACTTGTGCACCCAAAGTCTTCACCCTTCTAGAAGACTTCTTAATGGGCTTGCATATGTTGAATAAGGCCTCTTCTCTTCTTTGGGTCTTAAGCTAATGTGTTCTCTCATTATTCAACAAAGAGGAGTGACAATCTCTTGATACAACGCACCCCACTTTGAGCTAGGAATCGAGGAGTGAAGAATAACCTTGAATCTCTCAAAAAAAAGGAGAAAAAGTTTCTCAACTTTTTGTGTAAAAGCGGTTTAATCCATTACACGAGTTTTAGAGGCTTTTTCACATATCCTCTAGGTCTGATCTTATACTAATTACAACTTGGTCCAAATATTCTAACATTCACCTAATTTGGACCTCTTTTAACACCAAAACATACTTAAACCGTTTTTAGGAAAAGAGAAGAAAACTTTAATTAGATAAATGTCATCTTGGTAGATAGGATCACATCCCTTGTTTACCTTATTTCGTTATAGGGATTTCCAAGAAAGTAAACAATGGTAAAGAATGTGATGCATCAAGAGATCTTGCCTCATTAAAAACCCCCTCGGTAAACCATGTGGAAAAATCCCGAGGTGGAGAAAAAGAGTACAATACCTTGACGGCTTAAGGGTGTCTTCACCTCAATGAAATAGTGAAGATACTAAACTCATGCCTTCCAAAAAAAGGACGCTTCCAAGAATTTTCTAATCTCACTGTTCTCGCGCTAAGGTCTATCTGTATCTCTCGGGTGCCCTCAGGTGCTTTCCTCGCATCTTAGAGCGCCTTGTATGTATGCATTGAATCTTGTCCTGTAGACGCTTGTGAAGTTCCTCTTCATAATCCTCAGTGCTATGGTAGGAGCTTCGTAGTTCTTCTCATCCTCAAGTTAGTCCTTGGGTTCTTCCACGTGTTCTTCTCAGAGTGATGCTTGAGCTAGTGCCGGGGCCTCATCAACACTCTTCTCCAAGATTGATCTAAAGAGCGGGTACCATCAATTAAGTATGAAGGAGGGTGGTGAATGGAAAACCCCATTCAAAACATGATGTGGCACCGGTTGCTAAGATATCAAGCTCGTCTTAGGGAATAGACTGTATGAATAGGCTTGAGAAGAAGAGAAATGCTCGATCTAACTACTCGGTAAAAAGGATGGAACTAAGCGGAAGAGGTGGTTTAAACCCGAGGAGATACTCGACCTAGGATTAACTATGGGATTGATAGAAGGTGGGTTAAAGCGTGAACCACAAGAGGAGTGACAATCTCTTGATACAACGCACCCCACTATGAGCTAGGAATCGAGGAGTTAAAAATAACCTTGAATCTCTCAAGAAAAAAGGAGAAAAAGTTTCTCAAGTTTTTGTGTAAAAGCGGTTTAATCCATTACACGAGTTTTTAGAGGCTTTTTCACATATCCTCTAGGTCTGATCTTATACTAATTACAACTTGGTCCAAATATTCTAACATTCACCTAATTTGGACCTCTTTTAACACCAAAACATACTTAAACCGTTTTTAGGAAAAGAGAAGAAAACTTTAATTAGATAAATGTCATCTTGGTAGATAGGATCACATCCCTTGTTTACCTTGTTTCTTCATAGGGATTTCCAAGAAAGATAAACAATGGTAAAGAATGTGATGCATCAAGAGATCTTGCCTCATTAAAAACCCCCTCGGTAAACCATGTGGAAAAATCCCGAGGTGGAGAAAAAGAGTACAATACCTTGACGGCTTAAGGGTGTCTTCACCTCAATGAAATAGTGAAGATACTAAACTCATGCCTTCCAAAAAAAGGACGCTCCCAAGAGTTTTCTAGTCTCACTGTTCTCGCGCTAAGGTCTATCGGTATCTCTCGGGTGCCCTCAGGTGCTCTCCTCGCATCTTCGAGCTCCTTGTATGTATGCATTGAATCTTGTCTTGTAGACGCTTGTGAAGTTCCTCTTCATAATCCTCAGTGCTATGGTAGGAGCTTCGTAGTTCTTCTCTTCCTCAATTTAGTCCTCGGGTTCGTCCACGTGTTCTTCTCAGAGTGATGCTGGAGCTAGTGTCGGGGCCTCATCAACACTCTTCTCCAAGATTGATCTAAAGAGCAGAAACCAATATGTAAGTATGAAGGAGGGTCGTGAATGGAAAATCCCATTCAAAACATGATGTGGCACCGGTTGCTAAGATATCAAGCTCGTCTTAGGGAATAGACTGTATGAATAGGCTTGAGAAGAAGAGAAATGCTCGATCTAACTACTCGGTAAAAAGGATGGAACTAAGCGGAAGAGGTGGTTTAAACCCGAGGAGATACTCGACCTAGGATTAACTATGGGATTGATAGAAGGTGGGTTGAAGCGTGAACCACAAGAGGAGTGACAATCTCTTGATACAACGCACCCCACTATGAGCTAGGAATCGAGGAGTTAAAAATAACCTTGAATCTCTCAAGAAAAAAGGAGAAAAAGTTTCTCAAGTTTTTGTGTAAAAGCGGTTTAATCCATTACACGAGTTTTTAGAGGCTTTTTCACATATCCTCTAGGTCTGATCTTATACTAATTACAACTTGGTCCAAATATTCTAACATTCACCTAATTTGGACCTCTTTTAACACCAAAACATACTTAAACCGTTTTTAGGAAAAGAGAAGAAAACTTTAATTAGATAAATGTCATCTTGGTAGATAGGATCACATCCCTTGTTTACCTTGTTTCTTCATAGGGATTTCCAAGAAAGATAAAAAATGGTAAAGAATGTGATGCATCAAGAGATCTTGCCTCATTAAAAACCCCCTCGGTAAACCATGTGGAAAAATCCCGAGGTGGAGAAAAAGAGTATAATACCTTGACGGCTTAAGGGTGTCTTCACTTCAACGAAATAGTGAAGATACTAAACTCGTGCCTTCCAAAAAAAGGACGCTTCCAAGACTTTTCTAGTCTCACTGTTCTCGCGCTAAGGTCTATCGGTATCTCTCGGGTGCCCTCAGGTGCTTTCCTCACATCTTAGAGCGCCTTGTATGTATGCATTGAATCTTGTCCTGTAGACGCTTGTGAAGTTCCTCTTCATAATCCTCAGTGCTATGGTAGGAGCTTCGTAGTTCTTCTCTTCCTCAAGTTAGTCCTTGGGTTCTTCCACGTGTTCTTCTCAGAGTGATGCTTGAGCTAGTGCCAGGGCCTCATCAACACTCTTCTCCAAGATTGATCTAAAGAGCGGGTACCATCAAGTAAGTATGAAGGAGGGTGGTGAATGGAAAACCCCATTCAAAAGATGATGTGGCACCGGTTGCTAAGATATCAAGCTCGTCTTAGGGAATAGACTGTATGAATAGGACTGAGAAGAAGAGAAATGCTCGATCTAACTACTCGGTAAAAAGGATGGAACTAAGCGGAAGAGGTGGTTTAAACCCGAGGAGATACTCGACCTAGGATTAACTATGGGATTGATAGAAGGTGGGTTGAAGCGTGAACCACAAGAGGAGTGACAATCTCTTGATACAACGCACCCCACTCTGAGCTAGGAATCGAGGAGTGAAGAATAACCTTGAATCTCTCAAGAAAAAAGGAGAAAAAGTTTCTCAAGTTTTTGTGTAAAAGCGGTTTAATCCATCACAAGAGTTTTTAGAGGCTTTTTCACATATCCTCTAGGTCTGATCTTATACTAATTACAACTTGGTCCAAATATTCTAACATTCACCTAATTTGGACCTCTTTTAACACCAAAACATACTTAAACCGTTTTTAGGAAAAGAGAAGAAAACTTTAATTAGATAAATGTCATCTTGGTAAATAGGATCACATCCCTTGGTTACCTTATTTCGTTATAGGGATTTCCAAGAAAGATAAACAATAGTAAAGAATGTGATGCATCAAGAGATCTTGCCTCGTTAAAAACCCCCTCGGTAAACCATGTGGAAAAATCCCGAGGTAGAGAAAAAGAGTACAATACCTTGACGGCTTAAGGGTGTCTTCACCTCAATGAAATAGTGAAGATACTAAACTCATGCCTTCCAAAAAAAGGATGCTCCCAAGAGTTTTCTAGTCTCATTGTTATCGCGCTAAGGTCTATCGGTATCTCTCGGGTGCCCTCAGGTGCTCTCCTCGCATCTTCGAGCTCCTTGTATGTATGCATTGAATCTTGTCTTGTAGACGCTTGTGATGTTCCTCTTCATAATCCTCAGTGCTATGGTAGGAGCTTCGTAGTTCTTCTCTTCCTCAATTTAGTCCTCGGGTTCGTCCACGTGTTCTTCTCAGAGTGATGCTGGAGCTAGTGTCGGGGCCTCATCAACACTCTTCTCCAAGATTGATCTAAAGAGCAGAAACCAATATGTAAGTATGAAGGAGGGTCGTGAATGGAAAATCCCATTCAAAACATGATGTGGCACCGGTTGCTAAGATATCAAGCTCGTCTTAGGGAATAGACTGTATGAATAGGCTTGAGAAGAAGAGAAATGCTCGATCTAACTACTCGGTAAAAAGGATGGAACTAAGCGGAAGAGGTGGTTTAAACCCGAGGAGATACTCGACCTAGGATTAACTATGGGATTGATAGAAGGTGGGTTGAAGCGTGAACCAGAAGAGGAGTGACAATCTCTTGATACAACGCACCCCACTATGAGCTAGGAATCGAGGAGTTAAAAATAACCTTGAATCTCTCAAGAAAAAAGGAGAAAAAGTTTCTCAAGTTTTTGTGTAAAAGCGGTTTAATCCATTACACGAGTTTTAGAGGCTTTTTCACATATCCTCTAGGTCTGATCTTATACTAATTACAACTTGGTCCAAATATTCTAACATTCACCTAATTTGGACCTCTTTTAACACCAAAACAAACTTAAACCGTTTTTAGGAAAAGAGAAGAAAACTTTAATTAGATAAATGTCATCTTGGTAGATAGGATCACATCCCTTGTTTACCTTATTTCGTTATAGGGATTTCCAAGAAAGTAAACACTGGTAAAGAATGTGATGCATCAAGAGATCTTGCCTCATTAAAAACCCCCTCGGTAAACCATGTGGAAAAATCCCGAGGTGGAGAAAAAGAGTACAATACCTTGACGGCTTAAGGGTGTCTTCACCTCAATGAAATAGTGAAGATACTAAACTCATGCCTTCCAAAAAAAGGACGCTTCCAAGAATTTTCTAGTCTCACTGTTCTCGCGCTAAGGTCTATCTGTATCTCTCGGGTGCCCTCAGGTGCTTTCCTCGCATCTTAGAGCGCCTTGTATGTATGCATTGAATCTTGTCCTGTAGACGCTTGTGAAGTTCCTCTCCATAATCCTCAGTGCTATGGTAGGAGCTTCGTAGTTCTTCTCTTCCTCAAGTTAGTCCTCGGGTTCCTCCACGTGTTCTTCTCAGAGTGATGCTTGAGCTAGTGCCGGGGCCTCATCAACACTCTTCTCCAAGATTGATCTAAAGAGCGGGTACCATCAAGTAAGTATGAAGGAGGGTGGTGAATGGAAAACCCCATTCAAAAGATGATGTGGCACCGGTTGCTAAGATATCAAGCTCGTCTTAGGGAATAGACTGTATGAATAGGCTTGAGAAGAAGAGAAATGCTCGATCTAACTACTCGGTAAAAAGGATGGAACTAAGCGGAAGAGGTGGTTTAAACCCGAGGAGATACTCGACCTAGGATTAACTATGGGATTGATAGAAGGTGGGTTGAAGCGTGAACCACAAGAGGAGTGACAATCTCTTGATACAACGCACTCCACTCTGAGCTAGGAATCGAGGAGTGAAGAATAACCTTGAATCTCTCAAGAAAAAAGGAGAAAAAGTTTCTCAAGTTTTTGTGTAAAAGCGGTTTAATCCATTACACGAGTTTTAGAGGCTTTTTCACATATCCTCTAGGTCTGATCTTATACTAATTACAACTTGGTCCAAATATTCTAACATTCACCTAATTTGGACCTCTTTTAACACCAAAACAAACTTAAACCGTTTTTAGGAAAAGAGAAGAAAACTTTAATTAGATAAATGTCATCTTGGTAGATAGGATCACATCCCTTGTTTACCTTATTTCGTTATAGGGATTTCCAAGAAAGATAAACAATGGTAAAGAATGTGATGCATCAAGAGATCTTGCCTCATTAAAAACCCCCTCGGTAAACCATGTGGAAAAATCCCAAGGTAGAGAAAAAGAGTACAATACCTTGACGGCTTAAGGGTGTCTTCACCTCAATGAAATAGTGAAGATACTAAACTCATGCCTTCCAAAAAAAGGATGCTCCCAAGAGTTTTCTAGTCTCATTGTTATCGCGCTAAGGTCTATCGGTATCTCTCGGGTGCCCTCAGGTGCTCTCCTCGCATCTTCGAGCTCCTTGTATGTATGCATTGAATCTTGTCTTGTAGACGCTTGTGATGTTCCTCTTCATAATCCTCAGTGCTATGGTAGGAGCTTCGTAGTTCTTCTCTTCCTCAATTTAGTCCTCGGGTTCGTCCACGTGTTCTTCTCAGAGTGATGCTGGAGCTAGTGTCGGGGCCTCATCAACACTCTTCTCCAAGATTGATCTAAAGAGCAGGTACCATCATGTAAGTATGAAGGAGGGTTGTGAATGGAAAATCCCATTCAAAACATGATGTGGCACCGGTTGCTAAGATATCAAGCTCGTCTTAGGGAATAGACTGTATGAATAGGCTTGAGAAGAAGAGAAATGCTCGATCTAACTACTCGGTAAAAAGGATGGAACTAAGCGGAAGAGGTGGTTTAAACCCGAGGAGATACTCGACCTAGGATTAACTATGGGATTGATAGAAGGTGGGTTGAAGCGTGAACCAGAAGAGGAGTGACAATCTCTTGATACAACGCACCCCACTCTGAGCTAGGAATCGAGGAGTGAAGAATAACCTTGAATCTCTCAAGAAAAAAGAAGAAAAAGTTTCTCAACTTTTTGTGTAAAAGCGGTTTAATCCATTACACGAGTTTTAGAGGCTTTTTCACATATCCTCTAGGTCTGATCTTATACTAATTATAACTTGGTCCAAATATTCTAACATTCACCTAATTTGGACCTCTTTTAACACCAAAACATACTTAAACCGTTTTTAGGAAAAGAGAAGAAAACTTTAATTAGATAAATGTCATCTTGGTAGATAGGATCACATCCCTTGTTTACCTTGTTTCTTCATAGGGATTTCCAAGAAAGATAAACAATGGTAAAGAATGTGATGCATCAAGAGATCTTGCCTCATTAAAAACCCCCTCGGTAAACCATGTGGAAAAATCCCGAGGTGGAGAAAAAGAGTACAATACCTTGACGGCTTAAGGGTGTCTTCACTTCAACGAAATAGTGCAGATACTAAACTCGTGCCTTCCAAAAAAAGGACGCTTCCAAGAATTTTCTAGTCTCACTGTTCTCGCGCTAAGGTCTATCGGTATCTCTCGGGTGCCCTCAGGTGCTTTCCTCGCATCTTAGAGCGCGTTGTATGTATGCATTGAATCTTGTCTTGTAGACGCTTGTGAAGTTCCTCTTCAAAATCCTCAGTGCTATGGTAGGAGCTTCGTAGTTCTTCTCATCCTCAAGTTAGTCCTTGGGTTCTTCCACGTGTTCTTCTCAGAGTGATGCTTGAGCTAGTGCCGGGGCCTCATCAACACTCTTCTCCAAGATTGATCTGAAGAGCGGGTACCATCAAGTAAGTATGAAGGAGGGTGGTGAATGGAAAACCCCATTCAAAACATGATGTGGCACCGGTTGCTAAGATATCAAGCTCGTCTTAGGGAATAGACTGTATGAATAGGCTTGAGAAGAAGAGAAATGCTCGATCTAACTACTCGGTAAAAAGGATGGAACTAAGCGGAAGAGGTGGTTTAAACCCGAGGAGATACTCGACCTAGGATTAACTATGGGATTGATAGAAGGTGGGTTGAAGCGTGAACCAGAAGAGGAGTGACAATCTCTTGATACAACGCACCCCACTATGAGCTAGGAATCGAGGAGTTAAAAATAACCTTGAATCTCTCAAGAAAAAAGGAGAAAAAGTTTCTCAACTTTTTGTGTAAAAGCGGTTTAATCCATCACAAGAGTTTTTAGAGGCTTTTTCACATATCCTCTAGGTCTGATCTTATACTAATTACAACTTGGTCCAAATATTCTAACATTCACCTAATTTGGACCTCTTTTAACACCAAAACATACTTAAACCGTTTTTAGGAAAAGAGAAGAAAACTTTAATTAGATAAATGTCATCTTGGTAGATAGGATCACATCCCTTGTTTACCTTGTTTCTTCATAGGGATTTCCAAGAAAGATAAACAATGGTAAAGAATGTGATGCATCAAGAGATCTTGCCTCATTAAAAACCCCCTCGGTAAACCATGTGGAAAAATCCCGAGGTGGAGAAAAAGAGTACAATACCTTGACGGCTTAAGGGTGTCTTCACCTCAATGAAATAGTGAAGATACTAAACTCATGCCTTCCAAAAAAAGGACGCTTCCAAGAATTTTCTAGTCTCACTGTTCTCGCGCTAAGGTCTATCTGTATCTCTCGGGTGCCCTCAGGTGCTTTCCTCGCATCTTAGAGCGCCTTGTATGTATGCATTGAATCTTGTCCTGTAGACGCTTGTGAAGTTCCTCTTCATAATCCTCAGTGCTATGGTAGGAGCTTCGTAGTTCTTCTCTTCCTCAAGTTAGTCCTCGGGTTCCTCCACGTGTTCTTCTCAGAGTGATGCTTGAGCTAGTGCCGGGGCCTCATCAACACTCTTCTCCAAGATTGATCTAAAGAGCGGGTACCATCAAGTAAGTATGAAGGAGGGTGGTGAATGGAAAACCCCATTCAAAACATGATGTGGCACCGGTTGCTAAGATATCAAGCTCGTCTTAGGGAATAGACTGTATGAATAGGCTTGAGAAGAAGAGAAATGCTCGATCTAACTACTCGGTAAAAAGGATGGAACTAAGCGGAAGAGGTGGTTTAAACCCGAGGAGATACTCGACCTAGGATTAACTATGGGATTGATAGAAGGTGGGTTGAAGCGTGAACCACAAGAGGAGTGACAATCTCTTGATACAACGCACCCCACTATGAGCTAGGAATCGAGGAGTTAAAAATAACCTTGAATCTCTCAAGAAAAAAGGAGAAAAAGTTTCTCAAGTTTTTGTGTAAAAGCGGTTTAATCCATTACACGAGTTTTTAGAGGCTTTTTCACATATCCTCTAGGTCTGATCTTATACTAATTACAACTTGGTCCAAATATTCTAACATTCACCTAATTTGGACCTCTTTTAACACCAAAACATACTTAAACCGTTTTTAGGAAAAGAGAAGAAAACTTTAATTAGATAAATGTCATCTTGGTAGATAGGATCACATCCCTTGTTTACCTTGTTTCTTCGTAGGGATTTCCAAGAAAGATAAACAATGGTAAAGAATGTGATGCATCAAGAGATCTTGCCTCATTAAAAACCCCCTCGGTAAACCATGTGGAAAAATCCCGAGGTGGAAAAAAGAGTACAATACCTTGATGGCTTAAGGGTGTCTTCACCTCAATGAAATAGTGAAGATACTAAACTCATGCCTTCCAAAAAAAGGACGCTCCCAAGAGTTTTATAGTCTCACTGTTCTCGCGCTAAGGTCTATCGGTATCTCTCGGGTGCCCTCAGGTGCTCTCCTCGCATCTTCGAGCTCCTTGTATGTATGCATTGAATCTTGTCTTGTAGACGCTTGTGATGTTCCTCTTCATAATCCTCAGTGCTATGGTAGGAGCTTCGTAGTTCTTCTCTTCCTCAATTTAGTCCTCGGGTTCGTCCACGTGTTCTTCTCAGAGTGATGCTGGAGCTAGTGTCGGGGCCTCATCAACACTCTTCTCCAAGATTGATCTAAAGAGCGGGTACCATCAAGTAAGTATGAAGGAGGGTGGTGAATGGAAAACCCCATTCAAAAGATGATGTGGCACCGGTTGCTAAGATATCAAGCTCGTCTTAGGGAATAGACTGTATGAATAGGCTTGAGAAGAAGAGAAATGCTCGATCTAACTACTCGGTAAAAAGGATGGAACTAAGCGGAAGAGGTGGTTTAAACCCGAGGAGATACTCGACCTAGGATTAACTATGGGATTGATAGAAGGTGGGTTGAAGCGTGAACCACAAGAGGAGTGACAATCTCTTGATACAACGCACCCCACTCTGAGCTAGGAATCGAGGAGTGAAGAATAACCTTGAATCTCTCAAGAAAAAAGGAGAAAAAGTTTCTCAAGTTTTTGTGTAAAAGCGGTTTAATCCATTACACGAGTTTTTAGAGGCTTTTTCACATATCCTCTAGGTCTGATCTTATACTAATTACAACTTGGTCCAAATATTCTAACATTCACCTAATTTGGACCTCTTTTAACACCAAAACATACTTAAACCGTTTTTAGGAAAAGAGAAGAAAACTTTAATTAGATAAATGTCATCTTGGTAGATAGGATCACATCCCTTGTTTACCTTGTTTCTTCATAGGGATTTCCAAGAAAGATAAAAAATGGTAAAGAATGTGATGCATCAAGAGATCTTGCCTCATTAAAAACCCCCTCGGTAAACCATGTGGAAAAATCCCGAGGTGGAGAAAAAGAGTATAATACCTTGACGGCTTAAGGGTGTCTTCACTTCAACGAAATAGTGAAGATACTAAACTCGTGCCTTCCAAAAAAAGGACGCTTCCAAGACTTTTCTAGTCTCACTGTTCTCGCGCTAAGGTCTATCGGTATCTCTCGGGTGCCCTCAGGTGCTTTCCTCACATCTTAGAGCGCCTTGTATGTATGCATTGAATCTTGTCCTGTAGACGCTTGTGAAGTTCCTCTTCATAATCCTCAGTGCTATGGTAGGAGCTTCGTAGTTCTTCTCTTCCTCAAGTTAGTCCTTGGGTTCTTCCACGTGTTCTTCTCAGAGTGATGCTTGAGCTAGTGCCAGGGCCTCATCAACACTCTTCTCCAAGATTGATCTAAAGAGCGGGTACCATCAAGTAAGTATGAAGGAGGGTGGTGAATGGAAAACCCCATTCAAAAGATGATGTGGCACCGGTTGCTAAGATATCAAGCTCGTCTTAGGGAATAGACTGTATGAATAGGACTGAGAAGAAGAGAAATGCTCGATCTAACTACTCGGTAAAAAGGATGGAACTAAGCGGAAGAGGTGGTTTAAACCCGAGGAGATACTCGACCTAGGATTAACTATGGGATTGATAGAAGGTGGGTT
Organism: Cardamine chenopodiifolia; assembly: GCA_963922655.1. Taxonomy (NCBI): domain Eukaryota; kingdom Viridiplantae; phylum Streptophyta; class Magnoliopsida; order Brassicales; family Brassicaceae; genus Cardamine; species Cardamine chenopodiifolia. Next base: position 6,928,214 of record OZ000476.1, on the reverse strand, counting down.
GAAGCGTGAACCAGAAGAGGAGTGACAATCTCTTGATACAACGCACCCCACTTTGAGCTAGGAATCGAGGAGTGAAGAATAACCTTGAATCTCTCAAGAAAAAAGGAGAAAAAGTTTCTCAACTTTTTGTGTAAAAGCGGTTTAATCCATCACAAGAGTTTTTAGAGGCTTTTTCACATATCCTCTAGGTCTGATCTTATACTAATTACAACTTGGTCCAAATATTCTAACATTCACCTAATTTGGACCTCTTTTAACACCAAAACATACTTAAACCGTTTTTAGGAAAAGAGAAGAAAACTTTAATTAGATAAATGTCATCTTGGTAGATAGGATCACATCCCTTGTTTACCTTGTTTCTTCATAGGGATTTCCAAGAAAGATAAACAATGGTAAAGAATGTGATGCATCAAGAGATCTTGCCTCATTAAAAACCCCCTCGGTAAACCATGTGGAAAAATCCCGAGGTGGAGAAAAAGAGTACAATACCTTGACGGCTTAAGGGTGTCTTCACTTCAACGAAATAGTGAAGATACTAAACTCGTGCCTTCCAAAAAAAGGACGCTTCCAAGAATTTTCTAGTCTCACTGTTCTCGCGCTAAGGTCTATCGGTATCTCTCGGGTGCCCTCAGGTGCTTTCCTCGCATCTTAGAGCGCGTTGTATGTATGCATTGAATCTTGTCCTGTAGACGCTTGTGAAGTTCCTCTTCATAATCCTCAGTGCTATGGTAGGAGCTTCGTAGTTCTTCTCTTCCTCAAGTTAGTCCTTGGGTTCTTCCACGTGTTCTTCTCAGAGTGATGCTTGAGCTAGTGCCGGGGCCTCATCAACACTTTTCTCCAAGATTGATCTAAAGAGCGGGTACCATCAAGTAAGTATGAAGGAGGGTGGTGAATGGAAAACCCCATTCAAAACATGATGTGGCACCGGTTGCTAAGATATCAAGCTCGTCTTAGGGAATAGACTGTATGAATAGGACTGAGAAGAAGAGAAATGCTCGATCTAACTACTCGGTAAAAAGGATGGAACTAAGCGGAAGAGGTGGTTTAAACCCGAGGAGATACTCGACCTAGGATTAACTATGGGATTGATAGAAGGTGGGTTGAAGCGTGAACCAGAAGAGGAGTGACAATCTCTTGATACAACGCACCCCACTCTGAGCTAGGAATCGAGGAGTGAAGAATAACCTTGAATCTCTCAAGAAAAAAGAAGAAAAAGTTTCTCAACTTTTTGTGTAAAAGCGGTTTAATCCATTACACGAGTTTTAGAGGCTTTTTCACATATCCTCTAGGTCTGATCTTATACTAATTATAACTTGGTCCAAATATTCTAACATTCACCTAATTTGGACCTCTTTTAACACCAAAACATACTTAAACCGTTTTTAGGAAAAGAGAAGAAAACTTTAATTAGATAAATGTCATCTTGGTAGATAGGATTGTAGATTTTAGAGGATATGAAGATGATTTTAAGGGAGGAAGATTAGAAGATAGGAGTGATGAAGATGATGAATAGAAGTTTATAATTTCGTGTGTAATGTTTCCTTACAATCCCATACACATATATGCACGATTTACATGAATTATTGAGTGAAAAATATCTCACCAACACCTCTACAAGAGTATAGGCGAGCCATGCTTCTCCCAACTGCTCCCACCTACTCCTCTTTGCAACTTGCTCCACTTGTGCTGAGTGAGAAAAAACTGGTCTGCTTCTAACCAATTCAGTTCCTTCTCCACTTCTTGTTTGGTTTCGTTTTAGTTGATCTTAGCTAGTCATTGGTGCTTTATTTCATGATCACCACCTTCACATCCATATTCTCAACACTCCCCCTCAAGATAGGCTGGTAGGGGTTCTTTAAGCCGATCTTGCCATGGATGTATTCACATATGCGTGAAGAAGTAGGTTTGGTAAATATATCCGCCATTTGTTCTCTACTCTTCACAAACTTGGGAACCACAACTCCCTCCTGAATTTTGTCTCGGATGAAATGACAATCCACCTCAATGTGTTTTGTCCTTTCATGAAACACCGGGTTTGAAGCTATGTGTATTGCCGCTTGGTTATCACAATACAAAGTCATTGGTTTGTCTTCTTGAACTCCCAAGTCATGTAGAAGCGCCTTCAGCCATATCATTTCTTTTGTGGCTTCTCTCATTGCTCTATACTCAGCTTCAGCACTAGATAGAGCGATTACCTTTTGTTTTTTGCTTCTCCAAGTGACAAGATTCCCGCCTACGAATGTACAATAACCGGTCGTAGACTTCCTATCTTGTCTATCCCCAGCCCAATCCGCATCACAAAACGCTTCTACATCTGCTCTTCCATGACACTCTAGCCAAATACCTCTTCCTGGGTTCCCTTTTAGATATCTCAAGATCCTTTCAATCATTCCCCAATGGTGTGTTGTTGGCGCTTGCATGTGTTGACTTACTTTATTCACCGCAAAACAAATATCTGGCCTTGTTATGGTCAAATAGATTAGTTTACCAACTAACCTTTGGTACTGCTTGATGTCAGACCATATCTCCACGTTGCTCTCTTCTTGGTAACCTTCTTCAATAGGAGTCTTAGCCGGTTTACACCCAAGCTTCCCAGTTTCTTTTAGTAAGTCAATCACATACTTCCTTTGCGATATAAACATTCCCTTTTCCTCTCTGCTCATCTCAATTCCTAGGAAGTATTTGAGCTCTCCTAGGTCTTTTATATCAAACGTAGAGTTTAGATCTTCCTTAGTCTGTTTCATCTCCTCACAATCACTTCCCGTAACAATAATGTCATCCACGTAGATAAGCACCACAACTATCCCATTTTTGCTCCTTTTGGTAAAGAGAGAGTGATCCGCTTCAGATTTTACAAACCCTTTCTCCAACAGGCACCGGCTTAACCGTTGGTACCAAGCTCTAGGAGATTGTTTCAAGCCATATATAGCCTTCTTTAATCTACACACTTGATCTGAACTTGCTCCATAACCTTGTGGAAGTTCCATAAACACTTCTTCTTCTAAATCCCCTTGTAAGAAAGCGTTTCTCACATCCATTTGCCACAAATTCCATGACAGATTAATGGCAATGGATAGTAGAACCCTCACCGAGTACAACTTCGCTACTGGAGCAAAAGTTTCAGTATAATCTTCACCATATACTTGTGTATATCCTTTTGCCACTAGTCTAGCTTTATACCTCTCAATTTCACCATTGCTCTTGTATTTGATAGTATACACCCATCTACATCCCACAAGTTTCTTCCCGCTGGGCAATTTTGTCAAGTCCCAAGTATTATTTCTCAACATAGATGCAATCTCTTCCCTCATGGCATCAACCCATAACTTGTCCATGCTTGCTTCCTCATAAGAATTAGGTACTTTTCTATCAATAGTGCTCAGAAATGCCTGATGATCAGCTGGAGTATTAGAAACCGAGTAGTATTCTTCAATAGGATATCTTATGGCTATCTTCTCTTCTTGTGCGGTGTTATGCTTAAGGGACAAGAAGGAGACGCTGTCGCCTATAGGCTCAGGATCTAAGCCTGCCGTACGCCCAGTACATCCCTCTCTTGTCCCAAGCACAACATCAGTTCCCATGTGATCTTGATAAGCCATAGCCATCCCATTGTAATACACTCTAGTATTTTTCCAATTTTCAGGTCCGTGTCTTATCCTTTGGCTTCTTCTTAACTGAGGAGCTTGCACTTCTTCCACTTCTTCAGATTCTATCTCCCCCTCACCTCTTGTACTCTCCTCTTCTTCTACCAGTTCTGAGTCTAATGGTAAAGTATCCGGAACTATCGGAAGCTGCTCACTTTCTTCTACTTCTTCTTCACCCCTCTGCTCCTTATCATCACTCTCCCGGCCATCTATGCTTTCCCAAATGCTTCTTAGAACTTGATCTCTTTCTGCATTTGAGTCCATAATCTCATCTAAGTCTTCCCATTTCTTTTTTTCGAAGTAACCATACTCTTCCTCAAATTGCACCTCCCTTGACACATACATTCTATTAGTCTCTGGGTTAAGACATTTGTATCCTTTTTGAGTACTTGAGTATCCCACAAACACACACTTAATACTCTTTGGCTCTAACTTATTTCTTTGTGCCTCTGGAACAAGGACATAGCATCTACACCCAAAGACTCTCAAGTGACTGATACTTGTTGAAGAAAACAAAAAGATAGTGTGTGTGGGAAGGCTAGACAAAGGCAAAAGAGAAGAGGAAACTAGCTGTTGGAAAGGAATTGGAGGCAAAGGATTTCGGTTGAAACAAGACCAGGTCTGAAAGTCAAAGACTTGAGATGAACCATGCCAAGAACCAGTGGACAGTTGGCAGCCCCTAACACTCAGCCTAAAGGAGCAACCTTGGAAGTCCCTCCAAAGCATGTTTTGCCATTTTAGGCTAAGTAGAGATTAGTAATTTACCTTGTGGATATTTCATTGCATTGGCTGTAACTCTCTCTCATCTAGCTCACCTATATCTTGTAAATGGCTTAGAAGAAATAAAATTAAGAGATTAAAAATCCAATTCTACTCTCTAAAATCTACATGGTATCAGAGCAATTAAGATCTATAACAAGTTCTTAAACTCGTTTTTATCATCTAATTTCTTCTAATCTCTTTGAAATCCCCTGTTTTCGTTTATAAATCTCTTCTTTCTTTCAGTTTTACTTACCAGACATTTCTTTGCTAAAAACTATGGAGATGCAAAAGCAGATGATACTACCAGTTGTTTTCAAGGGAAACAACTACCTCTTGTGGTCAAGGACCACGAAGACAGCCTTGAGAAGTAGAGGGCTGTGGGGATATGTGGAAATCTCAGAAGGAGCTGTTGAAGGAAGTGAAGCCAGTGATGGCAGTACAAAGGAGAAGAAATGGGAGCAAGAGGACCAACAGGTCCTTGCAGCACTTCAGAGCTCTCTTGAGCCATCAATCTTGGCTGGTTATTCCTATTGTGAGACAGCCAAGGAGCTGTGGGAAACACTCAAAGGAGTGTATGGAGATATGTCAAATATCTCAAGGATTTTTGAAGTTAAGAAAGCCCTGAATGATCTTCAGCAAGAGGGGAAGGCATTCAAGGATCTGTTTGGAACGTTTAGAGGGCTGTGGGCAGAGCTGGAGATGCTTAGGCCGGCAACAAATGATCCCAAAGAGCTGAATGAGAGGAGAGAGCAAGACCAAGTATTTGGATTATTGCTCACGCTCAATGATTCATACAAGAGCCTCATTCAGCATATTTTGAGGTTTGACAAACTTCCAACTCTAAATGAAGTATGTCAACAGATTCAAAAAGAAGAGGGAGCTAGATGCTTATTCAAGCCAACAAGTGAGATAGCGCATGTGGCACAAAGAAACCAAAGCTATGGTGAAAGGAGGAACTTGGAATGTGAACATTGCAAGATGAGAGGGCACACAAAAGAAAAGTGCTGGACCCTTCACCCACATTTGAAGCCAGCAAGGCTGAGAGGAAGTAACCAAGGAGTTGGTCAGGGAACAAGGATTTTTGCTGGAAGTGCAAGTGTAGGAGATGATGGCTTAGTGAGGAAATCGGACCTGGAAGCCCTCATCAAAAGCATCTCCAAACTAGCTGATTCTGGTAAGAGCTACATAGCTTCTAAACTTGGTAAAAAGGTTATTGTAGACTCAGGTGCCAGTCACCACATGATTAGAGATGGAGGTTTATTGGCAAATATAAAACCTCATGGTGGAACTGTTAGGATAGCTAATGGTAAAGAAGTCCCCATAAAAGGAATTGGTGATTTGGAATTGTTTAGAAAAAACACTAAGGCTTTGTTTGTTCCCGAATTCACCACCAATCTGTTGTCAGTGCACAAGGCTACTCAAGACCTAAATTGCAAAGTTATTTTTGGATCTAATGAAGTTCAGTTTCAGGACAATAATACTAAGGAAGTGATTGGAGAAGGAGGAGTTAAAGGTGGGCTGTATGTTTTGAATAAAGAGGAGCAAGATGTAGTGAAGTCTTGTGGTCTGAGTGAAGTTGGTTCAAGATCTTTATGGCACTCACGGCTAGGTCACCCAAGCAACAAGGTGCTCAGCATGATCTTGCCCAATATCACCGAAGACAATAAAGGATGTGAAGCTTGTGTGTTAGGCAAGCAATGTAGGAGTAGTTTTCCGGATTCCACAACTAAGTATGCTAAGTGCTTTGAGCTGATTCACTCTGATGTATGGACAGCTCCATGTATCTCCAAAGATCAATATAAGTATTTTGTCTCTTTTATTGATGAAAAGTCCAAGTATACGTGGGTGACACTCCTAAGTTCCAAGAGCCAAGTATTTGAATCCTTTGCCAAATTCTACAAGTATGTCGAAATACAATTTGAAACCAAGATCAAAATTCTAAGGAGTGATAATGGGGGAGAATACCTGAGTAATCAGTTCAAGAATTTTGTGGAAGAAAATGGAATAGTGCACCAAACCTCATGTGCTTATACTCCTCAGCAAAACGGAGTATCGGAAAGGAAGAATAGGCATTTGTTGGAGGTAGCTAGAAGCATGCTGTTTGATCGGAAAGTTCCAAAAAGCTTTTGGGGAGATGCCATAATGACAGCTTGTTATGTCATCAATCGGTTACCAACACCAAACCTAAACAACAAGTCTCCATATGAGGTGCTTAATGGAGTAAAGCCTAACATCAATCATCTCCGAGTATTTGGAAGTAAGTGTTATGTGCTTATCCCCGAGTCACAAAGAAGCAAGCTGGAGCCTAAAAGTATGAGATGTGTCTTTGTTGGATATTCAAGTACCCAAAAGGGGTATAAGTGTTATAATCCAGAAACTAACAGGATTCATGTGTCAAGAGAAGTCCAATTTGAAGAGGAGAATGGATATTTTCAAAGTGAGAGTTGGAAAGACCTTGAGGAGATTGTTAGTTCAAGTCTGGATAGGGTACAAGTACTAAGGAGCATTTTAGTGAGTGAAGATGGACAGAGAAGAGGCACGGATGACTTGGAAACTTCTTCTAATTGGAGTGAAGATGAAGTAAAAGAAGACAGAAACGAGTCTCAAATCTCCGAGGAAAGTGATTCAGCTCTTGGAGAATCAAGTGAGACTAAAAATCAACCAGAAGGAGAAGAAGTGACCATAGACCCTGAGGAAGGTCTGATGCATGAGGAGGGTGAAGAAACCCAAGCCCCAGAACCTATCTTAAGAAGGAGTCAGAGGAGAAAATTTGATCCAGAAAATTGGAAAAATACAAGAGTTTACTTCAATGGTCTATCTATGGTTCAACAAGACAACACAAGGACTGAGGCGTTGTTTAGTGTGAGTAGGGGATGTTCTGGGCGTACGGCAGGCTTTGACCCTGATCCTATAGGCGACAGCATCCCTCCCTCATCTACTAAGCAACACAACTCACAAAAAGAAAATCTAGCCGTTACAACCATAAGGTATCCTATTGAAGCCTATTATTCTACAATTCATTTACCAGATAAGGATCAAGCATTTTTTAGTGCAATTGATGAGCAAGTACCAACAACCTATGAAGAAGCTTGTAAAAGCAAAGTTTGGGTTGAGGCAATGGGAGAAGAAATTGCTTCAATGATCAGAAATAATACTTGGAGCATGATGGAGTTGCCTAAGGGAAAGAAAACCGTGGGCTGTAGATGGGTCTATACAATTAAGTACAAGAGCACAGGAGAGATAGAGAGGTACAAAGCTCAGCTGGTGGCTAAGGGGTATACACAAGTCTACGGGGAAGACTACACCGAGACATTTGCACCGGTTGCCAAACTTCACTCAGTCCGAGTTCTTTTGTCGATGGCCATAAATCTTTCATGGGGGCTGTGGCAAATGGACGTAAGAAATGCATTCTTGCAAGGAGACTTAGAAGAAGAAGTTTACATGGTGGCTCCTCAAGGATATGACCAGAAGCAAGGCCAAGTATGTAAACTAAGAAAGGCAATTTATGGTCTCAAGCAGTCCCCGAGAGCTTGGTACCAAAGATTAAGTGGCTGCCTTGAAGAGGAGAATTTTACAAAATCAGAAGCGGATCACTCTCTATTCACCAAACGAGGAGAAAAGGGGATCATAGTGATTTTGATTTATGTTGATGACATCATAATCACTGGTAATGATGAAGAGGGCATTCTAAGGACCAAGGAGATCTTGAAAAAATCATTTGACATAAAGGATTTAGGGGAGCTAAAATATTTCCTTGGAATTGAAATGATGAGGTCGGAGGAAGGGATGTTTATCTCTCAAAGGAAGTATGCTCTGGATCTCTTAACCGAGACTGGAAAGCTTGGAGGAAGGCCTGCAAAAACTCCTATTGAAGATGGGTACCAAGATGTACCTGAGGGGGAGCTATGGGCTGATGTGAAACAATACCAAAGGCTAGTGGGAAAATTAATCTACTTGACTATCACACGTCCTGATATTAGTTTTGCAGTGAATCGTGTGAGTCAACATATGCAAGCCCCAAGAGTGCATCATTGGAATATGGTAGAAAGAATACTAAGGTATCTCAAAGGGAGTCCCGGGAAGGGAGTGTGGCTTAAGTGTTGTGGAAACACAGAGCTGGTAGGCTACTGTGATGCAGATTGGGGAGGTGATAAAATGGATAGGAAGTCCACTACTGGATATTGCACATTCGTTGGAGGTAATCTAGTGACTTGGAGAAGTAAGAAACAAAAGGTAACAGCTTTATCAAGTGCTGAGGCAGAGTACCGGGCAATGAAAGAAGTAACAAAAGAGTTGATCTGGCTGAAAGCTTTGCTTAGAGATCTGGGAATACATGAGGATAAACCAACCACTCTCTATTGTGATAACCAAGCAGCCATACACATTGCCTCCAATCCAGTTTTCCATGAGCGAACAAAACACATTGAGATAGACTGTCATTTTGTTCGAGAAAAAATTCAAGGAGGAGTTGTGATTCCAAGGTTCAGCAAGAGTGAAGAACAAGTGGCAGATATCTTCACCAAGGCAACCACATCTCTAGTCAGCAACTATATACAGTCCAAGGTTGGCTTAATAGATCCCTACCAGCCAGCCTTGAGGGGGAGTGTTGAAGAAAACGAAAAGATAGTGTGTGTGGGAAGGCTAGACAAAGGCAAAAGAGAAGAGGAAACTAGCTGTTGGAAAGGAATTGGAGGCAAAGGATTTCGGTTGAAACAAGACCAGGTCTGAAAGTCAAAGACTTGAGATGAACAATGCCAAGAACCAGTGGACAGTTGCCAGCCCCTAACACTCAGCCTAAAGGAGCAACCTTGGAAGTCCCTCCAAAGCATGTTTTGCCATTTTAGGCTAAGTAGAGATTAGTAATTTACCTTGTGGATATTTCATTGCATTGGCTGTAACTCTCTCTCATCTAGCTCGCCTATATCTTGTAAATGGCTTAGAAGAAATAAAATTAAGAGATTAAAAATCCAATTCTACTCTCTAAAATCTACAATACTCGGCTTCACACCATTCAAAACTTCAAATGGTGACTTGTAACTCAAGCTTTCAGTGGGTATGCGATTGATTAAGTAAGCTGCCGCCATCACTGCATCTCCCCACAGATTCTTAGGAACTCCCCTATCAAACATCATGCTCCTAGCCACTTCTAACAAATGTCTATTCTTCCTCTCTGCTATCCCATTTTGTTGAGGTGTATAGGCGCAAGTTGTCTGATGTACTATCCCTTTCTCATTCACAAACTCCCTAAACTGTATGCTCATGTATTCTCCGCCATTATCACTTCTTAGTATCTTAATCTTGGTATCATACTGATTGAGCACATAGTTATAGAAGTTCTGAAATGATTCAAGCACTTGATCCTTAGAGCGCATCAATGTTACCCATGTATACTTTGATTTTTGATCGATGAAGGAAACAAAGTACTTATATTGATCTCTTGAAGTACACGGAGCAGACCATACATAAGAGTGTATTAACTCAAAAGACTTCTTATACATAGTAGTAGATTCTGGAAACACTTTCCTACAATGCTTCCCCAAAATACATGCTTCACACGCCTCCTTGGGTACTGAATGGTTGGGCAAGACCATGCTGAGCACCTTGTGACTTGGGTGACCAAGGCGAGAATGCCATAAAGGGCTTGATCCAACCGAACTGACCGCAAGTGCTTTCAACTCTTTATCCTTTTTATTCAATATGTACAGACCATCTTTCACACCCCCTGATCCGATCGCATCTTTGGTTTCATTATCCTGAAACTCAACACCATTAACTCCAAAAACAACTTTACAATTCAAGTCCTTAGTTGCCTTATGAACCGATAGCAAATTCGAAGTAAATTCTGGGATATATAGGGCTTTAGTTCTCTTCCCAAACACCTCTAAGTCCCCAACCCCCTCTATTGGAACTTCTTTCCCGTTTGCTATCCTAACACTACCCTTATGCGGTTCTACATTCTCCAGCAACTTAGCATCACAAATCATATTATGACTTGCTCCAGAATCTATTATCACGTTTCTCTTAGCCTTAGAGGTAAAGAAACCCTTACCAGATTCCGCTAGCTTTGAGATACTCTTGATGAGGCCCTCCAAATCGCTCTTCCTCACCAATTGGTCTCCTTCCATGCTAGTTACACCCGCAAAGTTCCTAGAGCCTTGACTGCTTCCCTGGCCATTTCCTCTTAGCCGGGCTGGTTTCAAGTGCGGGTAAAGTGTCCAGCACTTCTCCTTAGTGTGCCCTTTCATCCTACAATGGCTACACTCAACAGCTCTCCTTTCTCCATGCCCAAAACTTCTTTGCACCACATGCGCCATCTCACTAGCGGGTTTAAACAACACTCTAGCACCTTCCTCTTTCTGAACTTGTTGACACACTTCATTTAATGTTGGAAGCTTGTCAAATCGAAGGATATGCTGAATGAGTCCCTTGTAAGAGTCATCAAGTGTGAGTAAGAGACCAAACACTTGATCTTGCTCTCTCCTCTCATTCAACTCCTTTGGGTCGTTTGTTGTAGGTCTAAGCATTTCCAGCTCTGCCCACAACCCTCTAAACTCCCCAAACAAGTCCTTGAACGCCTTCCCATTCTGCTGAAGGTCATTCAATGCCTTCTTCACCTCAAAGATCCTTGAAATGTTTGAGATGTCTCAATAAACTCCCTTGAGCGTCTCCCACAGCTCCTTGGAGTTCTCACAGTATGAATAGGCCGCCATAATAGATGGCTCAAGGGAGCTTTGAAGTGCAGCCAAGACTTGAGCATCTTCTTGCTCCCGCTTCCTCTCCATCATACTGCCCTCTTCAGCCCTTCCTTCTTCAGCATTTCCCACCAAGCTATCAACATACTCCCACAGCCCTCTTCCTCTTAGGACTGTCTTTGTGGTCCTTGACCACAAAATATAGTTATTCCCCTTGAGAATTGTTGAGAATATGGATGTGAAGGTGTGTGAACATGAAATAAAGCACCAATGAGTAGCTAAGATCAACTAAAACGAAACCAAACAAGAAGTGGAGAAGGAACTGAATTGGTTAGAAGCAGACCAGTTTTTTCTCACTCAGCACAAGTGGAGCAAGTTGCAAAGAGGAGTAGGTGGGAGCAGTTGGGAGAAGCATGGCTCGCCTATACTTCTGTAGAGGTGTTGGTGAGATATTTTTCACTCAATAATTCATGTAAAGCGTGCATATATGTATATGGGATTGTAAGGAAACAAAACACACGAAAATATTGAAGTTCTTCTCTAAAAAACTTCTATTCATCATCTTCATTCTCTTCTCTTCTAATCTTCTTCCCTTAAAATCACCTTCATATCCTCTAAAATCTACATGGTATCAGAGCACTTAAGGTCCTAAACAAGATCTTAAACTCGTTCATATCTCTCAATCATTTCAAATCACTCTGTTTTTTTTCTGTTTCGTGTGTACTATTCACCAAAAATTTCAAGTCATGGAAAGCTCCAAGAATATGGTTCTACCAGTTATTCTCAAGGGGAATAACTATATTTTGTGGTCAAGGACCACAAAGACAGTCCTAAGAGGAAGAGGGCTGTGGGAGTATGTTGATAGCTTGGTGATAAATGCTGAAGAAGGAAGGGCTGAAGAGGGCAGTATGATGGAGAGGAAGCGGGAGCAAGAAGATGCTCAAGTCTTGGCTGCACTTCAAAGCTCCCTTGAGCCATCTATTCTGGCGGCCTATTCATACTGTGAGAACTCCAAGGAGATGTGGGAGACGCTCAAGGGAGTTTATGGAGACATCTCAAACATTTCAAGGATCTTTGAGGTGAAGAAGGCATTGAATGACCTTCAGCAGAATGGGAAGGCGTTCAAGGACTTGTTTGGGGAGTTTAGAGGGTTGTGGGCAGAGCTGGAAATGCTTAGACCTACAACAAACGACCCAAAGGAGTTGAATGAGAGGAGAGAGCAAGATCAAGTGTTTGGCCTCTTACTCACACTTGATGACTCTTACAAGGGACTCATTCAGCATATCCTTCGATTTGACAAGCTTCCAACATTAAATGAAGTGTGTCAACAAATTCAGAAAGAGGAAGGTGCTAGAGAGTTGTTTAAACCCGCTAGTGAGATGGCGCATGTGGTGCAAAGAAATTTTGGGCATGGAGAAAGGAGAGCTGTTGAGTGTAGCCATTGTAGGATGAAAGGGCACACTAAGGAGAAGTGCTGGACACTTTACCCGCACTTGAAACCAGCCCGGCTAAGAGGAAATGGCCAGGGAAGCAGTCAAGGCTCTAGGAACTTTGCGGGTGTAACTAGCATGGAAGGAGACCAATTGGTGAGGAAGAGCGATTTAGAGGGCCTCATCAAGAGTATCTCAAAGCTAGCGGAATCTGGTAAGGGTTTCTTTACCTCTAAGGCTAAGAGAAACGTGATAATAGATTCTGGAGCAAGTCATAATATGATTTGTGATGCTAAGTTTCTGGAGAATGTAGAACCGCATAAGGGTAGTGTTAGGATAGCAAACGGGAAAGAAGTTCCAATAGAGGGTGTTGGGGACTTAGAGGTGTTTGGGAAGAGAACTAAAGCTCTATATATCCCAGAATTTACTTCAAATTTGCTATCGGTTCATAAGGCAACTAAGGACTTGAATTGTAAAGTTGTTTTTGGAGTTAATGGTGTTGAGTTTCAGGATAATGAAACCAAAGATATGATCGGATCAGGGGGTGTGAAAGATGGTCTGTACATATTGAATAAAAAGGATAAAGAGTTGAAAGCGCTTGCGGTCAGTTCGGTTGGATCAAGCCCTTTATGGCATTCTCGCCTTGGTCACCCAAGTCACAAGGTGCTCAGCATGGTCTTGCCCAACAATTCAGTACCCAAGGAGGCGTGTGAAGCATGTATTTTGGGGAAGCATTGTAGGAAAGTGTTTCCAGAATCTACTACTATGTATAAGAAGTCTTTTGAGTTAATACACTCTGATGTATGGTCTGCTCCGTGTACTTCAAGAGATCAATATAAGTACTTTGTTTCCTTCATCGACCAAAAATCAAAGTATACATGGGTAACATTGATGCGCTCTAAGGATCAAGTGCTTGAATCATTTCAGAACTTCTATAACTATGTGCTCAATCAGTATGATACCAAGATTAAGATACTAAGAAGTGATAATGGCGGAGAATACATGAGCATACGGTTTAGGGAGTTTGTGAATGAGAAAGGGATAGTACATCAGACAACTTGCGCCTATACACCTCAACAAAATGGGATAGCAGAGAGGAAGAATAGACATTTGTTAGAAGTGGCTAGGAGCATGATGTTTGATAGGGGAGTTCCTAAGAATCTGTGGGGAGATGCAGTGATGGCAGCAGCTTACTTAATCAACCGCATACCCACTGAAAGCTTGAGTTACAAGTCACCATTTGAAGTTTTGAATGGTGTGAAGCCGAGTATCAGTCACTTGAGAGTCTTTGGGTGTAGATGCTATGTCCTTGTTCCAGAGGCACAAAGAAATAAGTTGGAGCCAAAGAGTATTAAGTGTGTGTTTGTGGGATACTCAAGTACTCAAAAAGGATACAAATGTCTTAACCCGGAGACTAATAGAATGTATGTGTCAAGGGAGGTGCAATTTGAGGAAGAGTTTGGTTACTTCGAAAAAACGAAATGGGAAGACTTAGATGAGATTATGGACTCAAATGCAGAAAGAGATCAAGATCTAAGAAGCATTTGGGAAAGCATAGATGGCCGGGAGAGAGTGATGATAAGGAGCAGAGGGGTGAAGAAGAAGTAGAAGAAAGTGAGCAGCTTCCGATAGTTCCGGATACTTTACCATTAGACTCAGAACTAGTAGAAGAAGAGGAGAGTACAAGAGGTGAGGGGGAGATAGAATCTGAAGAAGTGGAAGAAGTGCAAGCTCCTCAGTTAAGAAGAAGCCAAAGGATAAGACACGGACCTGAAAATTGGAGGATATGAAGATGATTTTAAGGGAGGAAGATTAGAAGATAGGAGTGATGAAGATGATGAATAGAAGTTTATAATTTCGTGTGTAATGTTTCCTTACAATCCCATACACATATATGCACGATTTACATGAATTATTGAGTGAAAAATATCTCATCAACACCTCTACAAGAGTATAGGCGAGCCATGCTTCTCCCAACTGCTCCCACCTACTCCTCTTTGCAACTTGCTCCACTTGTGCTGAGTGAGAAAAAACTGGTCTGCTTCTAACCAATTCAGTTCCTTCTCCACTTCTTGTTTGGTTTCGTTTTAGTTGATCTTAGCTAGTCATTGGTGCTTTATTTCATGTTCACCACCTTCACATCCATATTCTCAACACCCGCTCTTTAGATCAATCTTGGAGAAGAGTGTTGATGAGGCCCCGGCACTAGCTCAAGCATCACTCTGAGAAGAACACGTGGAGGAACCCGAGGACTAACTTGAGGAAGAGAAGAACTACGAAGCTCCTACCATAGCACTGAGGATTATGAAGAGGAACTTCACAAGCGTCTACAGGACAAGATTCAATGCATACATACAAGGCGCTCTAAGATGCGAGGAAAGCACCTGAGGGCACCCGAGAGATACAGATAGACCTTAGCGCGAGAACAGTGAGACTAGAAAATTCTTGGAAGCGTCCTTTTTTTGGAAGGCATGAGTTTAGTATCTTCACTATTTCATTGAGGTGAAGACACCCTTAAGCCGTCAAGGTATTGTACTCTTTTTCTCCACCTCGGGATTTTTCCACATGGTTTACCAAGGCGGTTTTTAATGAGGCAAGATCTCTTGATGCATCACATTCTTTACCATTGTTTATCTTTCTTGGAAATCCCTATAACGAAATAAGGTAAACAAGGGATGTGATCCTATCTACCAAGATGACATTTATCTAATTAAAGTTTTCTTCTCTTTTCCTAAAAACGGTTTAAGTATGTTTTGGTGTTAAAAGAGGTCCAAATTAGGTGAATGTTAGAATATTTGGACCAAGTTGTAATTAGTATAAGATCAGACCTAGAGGATATGTGAAAAAGCCTCTAAAAACTCTTGTGATGGATTAAACCGCTTTTACACAAAAACTTGAGAAACTTTTTCTCCTTTTTTCTTGAGAGATTCAAGGTTATTCTTCACTCCTCGATTCCTAGCTCAAAGTGGGGTGCGTTGTATCAAGAGATTGTCACTCCTCTTGTGGTTCACGCTTCAACCCACCTTCTATCAATCCCATAGTTAATCCTAGGTCGAGTATCTCCTCGGGTTTAAACCACCTCTTCCGCTTAGTTCCATCCTTTTTACCGAGTAGTTAGATCGAGCATTTCTCTTCTTCTCAGTCCTATTCATACAGTCTATTCCCTAAGACGAGCTTGATATCTTAGCAACCGGTGCCACATCATGTTTTGAATGGGGTTTTCCATTCACCACCCTCCTTCATACTTACTTGATGGTACCCGCTCTTTAGATCAATCTTGGATAAGAGTGTTGATGAGGCCCCGGCACTAGCTCAAGCATCACTCTGAGAAGAACACGTGGAAGAACCCAAGGACTAACTTGAGGATGAGAAGAACTACGAAGCTCCTACCATAGCACTGAGGATTATGAAGAGGAACTTCACAAGCGTCTACAGGACAAGATTCAATGCATACATACAACGCGCTCTAAGATGCGAGGAAAGCACCTGAGGGCACCCGAGAGATACCGATAGACCTTAGCGCGAGAACAGTGAGACTAGAAAATTCTTGGAAGCGTCCTTTTTTTGGAAGGCACGAGTTTAGTATCTTCACTATTTCGTTGAAGTGAAGACACCCTTAAGCCGTCAAGGTATTGTACTCTTTTTCTCCACCTCGGGATTTTTCCACATGGTTTACCGAGGGGGTTTTTAATGAGGCAAGATCTCTTGATGCATCACATTCTTTACCATTGTTTATCTTTCTTGGAAATCCCTATGAAGAAACAAGGTAAACAAGGGATGTGATCCTATCTACCAAGATGACATTTATCTAATTAAAGTTTTCTTCTCTTTTCCTAAAAACGGTTTAAGTATGTTTTGGTGTTAAAAGAGGTCCAAATTAGGTGAATGTTAGAATATTTGGACCAAGTTGTAATTAGTATAAGATCAGACCTAGAGGATATGTGAAAAAGCCTCTAAAAACTCTTGTGATGGATTAAACCGCTTTTACACAAAAACTTGAGAAACTTTTTCTCCTTTTTTCTTGAGAGATTCAAGGTTATTCTTCACTCCTCGATTCCTAGCTCAGAGTGGGGTGCGTTGTATCAAGAGATTGTCACTCCTCTTCTGGTTCACGCTTCAACCCACCTTCTATCAATCCCATAGTTAATCCTAGGTCGAGTATCTCCTCGGGTTTAAACCACCTCTTCCGCTTAGTTCCATCCTTTTTACCGAGTAGTTAGATCGAGCATTTCTCTTCTTCTCAAGCCTATTCATACAGTCTATTCTCTAAGACAAGCTTGATATCTTAGCAACCGGTGCCACATCATGTTTTGAATGGGGTTTTCCATTCACCACCCTCCTTCATACTTACTTGATGGTACCCGCTCTTTAGATCAATCTTGGAGAAGAGTGTTGATGAGGCCCCGGCACTAGCTCAAGCATCACTCTGAGAAGAACACGTGGAGGAACCCGAGGACTAACTTGAGGAAGAGAAGAACTACGAAGCTCCTACCATAGCACTGAGGATTATGAAGAGGAACTTCACAAGCGTCTACAGGACAAGATTCAATGCATACATACAAGGCGCTCTAAGATGCGAGGAAAGCACTTGAGGGCACCCGAGAGATACAGATAAACCTTAGCGCGAGAACAGTGAGACTAGAAAATTCTTGGAAGCGTCCTTTTTTTGGAAGGCATGAGTTTAGTATCTTCACTATTTCATTGAGGTGAAGACACCCTTAAGCCGTCAAGGTATTGTACTCTTTTTCTCCACCTCGGGATTTTTCCACATGGTTTACCGAGGGGGTTTTTAATGAGGCAAGATCTCTTGATGCATCACATTCTTTACCATTGTTTACTTTCTTGGAAATCCCTATAACGAAATAAGGTAAACAAGGGATGTGATCCTATCTACCAAGATGACATTTATCTAATTAAAGTTTTCTTCTCTTTTCCTAAAAACGGTTTAAGTATGTTTTGGTGTTAAAAGAGGTCCAAATTAGGTGAATGTTAGAATATTTGGACCAAGTTGTAATTAGTATAAGATCAGACCTAGAGGATATGTGAAAAAGCCTCTAAAAACTCTTGTGATGGATTAAACCGCTTTTACACAAAAACTTGAGAAACTTTTTCTCCTTTTTTCTTGAGAGATTCAAGGTTATTCTTCACTCCTCGATTCCTAGCTCAGAGTGGGGTGCGTTGTATCAAGAGATTGTCATTCCTCTTCTGGTTCACGCTTCAACCCACCTTCTATCAATCCCATAGTTAATCCTAGGTCGAGTATCTCCTCGGGTTTAAACCACCTCTTCCGCTTAGTTCCATCCTTTTTACCGAGTAGTTAGATCGAGCATTTCTCTTCTTCTCAAGCCTATTCATACAGTCTATTCTCTAAGACGAGCTTGATATCTTAGCAACCGGTGCCACATCATGTTTTGAATGGGGTTTTCCATTTACCACCCTCCTTCATACTTACTTGATGGTACCCGCTCTTTAGATCAATCTTGGAGAAGAGTGTTGATGAGGCCCCGGCACTAGCTCAAGCATCACTCTGAGAAGAACACGTGGAAGAACCCGAGGACTAACTTGAGGAAGAGAAGAACTACGAAGCTCCTACCATAGCACTGAGGATTATGAAGAGGAACTTCACAAGCGTCTACAGGACAAGATTCAATGCATACATACAACGCGCTCTAAGATGCGAGGAAAGCACCTGAGGGCACCCGAGAGATACCGATAGACCTTAGCGCGAGAACAGTGAGACTAGAAAATTCTTGGAAGCGTCCTTTTTTTGGAAGGCACGAGTTTAGTATCTTCACTATTTCGTTGAAGTGAAGACACCCTTAAGCCGTCAAGGTATTGTACTCTTTTTCTCCACCTCGGGATTTTTCCACATGGTTTACCGAGGGGGTTTTTAATGAGGCAAGATCTCTTGATGCATCACATTCTTTACCATTGTTTATCTTTCTAGGAAATCCCTATAAAGAAACAAGGTAAACAAGGGATGTGATCCTATCTACCAAGATGACATTTATCTAATTAAAGTTTTCTTCTCTTTTCCTAAAAACGGTTTAAGTATGTTTTGGTGTTAAAAGAGGTCCAAATTAGGTGAATGTTAGAATATTTGGACCAAGTTGTAATTAGTATAAGATCAGACCTAGAGGATATGTGAAAAAGCCTCTAAAAACTCTTGTGATGGATTAAACCGCTTTTACACAAAAACTTGAGAAACTTTTTCTCCTTTTTTCTTGAGAGATTCAAGGTTATTCTTCACTCCTCGATTCCTAGCTCAAAGTGGGGTGCGTTGTATCAAGAGATTGTCACTCCTCTTGTGGTTCACGCTTCAACCCACCTTCTATCAATCCCATAGTTAATCCTAGGTCGAGTATCTCCTCGGGTTTAAACCACCTCTTCCGCTTAGTTCCATCCTTTTTACCGAGTAGTTAGATCGAGCATTTCTCTTCTTCTCAGTCCTATTCATACAGTCTATTCCCTAAGACGAGCTTGATATCTTAGCAACCGGTGCCACATCATGTTTTGAATGGGGTTTTCCATTCACCACCCTCCTTCATACTTACTTGATGGTACCCGCTCTTTAGATCAATCTTGGAGAAGAGTGTTGATGAGGCCCCGGCACTAGCTCAAGCATCACTCTGAGAAGAACACGTGGAAGAACCCAAGGACTAACTTGAGGATGAGAAGAACTACGAAGCTCCTACCATAGCACTGAGGATTATGAAGAGGAACTTCACAAGCGTCTACAGGACAAGATTCAATGCATACATACAACGCGCTCTAAGATGCGAGGAAAGCACCTGAGGGCACCCGAGAGATACCGATAGACCTTAGCGCGAGAACAGTGAGACTAGAAAATTCTTGGAAGCGTCCTTTTTTTGGAAGGCACGAGTTTAGTATCTTCACTATTTCGTTGAAGTGAAGACACCCTTAAGCCGTCAAGGTATTGTACTCTTTTTCTCCACCTCGGGATTTTTCCACATGGTTTACCGAGGGGGTTTTTAATGAGGCAAGATCTCTTGATGCATCACATTCTTTACCATTGTTTATCTTTCTTGGAAATCCCTATGAAGAAACAAGGTAAACAAGGGATGTGATCCTATCTACCAAGATGACATTTATCTAATTAAAGTTTTCTTCTCTTTTCCTAAAAACGGTTTAAGTATGTTTTGGTGTTAAAAGAGGTCCAAATTAGGTGAATGTTAGAATATTTGGACCAAGTTGTAATTAGTATAAGATCAGACCTAGAGGATATGTGAAAAAGCCTCTAAAAACTCTTGTGATGGATTAAACCGCTTTTACACAAAAACTTGAGAAACTTTTTCTCCTTTTTTCTTGAGAGATTCAAGGTTATTCTTCACTCCTCGATT
This sequence comes from Cardamine chenopodiifolia, assembly GCA_963922655.1. Classification (NCBI taxonomy): domain Eukaryota; kingdom Viridiplantae; phylum Streptophyta; class Magnoliopsida; order Brassicales; family Brassicaceae; genus Cardamine; species Cardamine chenopodiifolia. Next base: position 6,908,325 of record OZ000476.1, on the reverse strand, counting down.
CCTAGCTCAGAGTGGGGTGCGTTGTATCAAGAGATTGTCACTCCTCTTGTGGTTCACGCTTCAACCCACCTTCTATCAATCCCATAGTTAATCCTAGGTCGAGTATCTCCTCGGGTTTAAACCACCTCTTCCGCTTAGTTCCATCCTTTTTACCGAGTAGTTAGATCGAGCATTTCTCTTCTTCTCAGTCCTATTCATACAGTCTATTCCCTAAGACGAGCTTGATATCTTAGCAACCGGTGCCACATCATGTTTTGAATGGGGTTTTCCATTCACCACCCTCCTTCATACTTACTTGATGGTACCCGCTCTTTAGATCAATCTTGGAGAAGAGTGTTGATGAGGCCCCGGCACTAGCTCAAGCATCACTCTGAGAAGAACACGTGGAGGAACCCGAGGACTAACTTGAGGAAGAGAAGAACTACGAAGCTCCTACCATAGCACTGAGGATTATGAAGAGGAACTTCACAAGCGTCTACAGGACAAGATTCAATGCATACATACAAGGCGCTCTAAGATGCGAGGAAAGCACTTGAGGGCACCCGAGAGATACAGATAAACCTTAGCGCGAGAACAGTGAGACTAGAAAATTCTTGGAAGCGTCCTTTTTTTGGAAGGCATGAGTTTAGTATCTTCACTATTTCATTGAGGTGAAGACACCCTTAAGCCGTCAAGGTATTGTACTCTTTTTCTCCACCTCGGGATTTTTCCACATGGTTTACCGAGGGGGTTTTTAATGAGGCAAGATCTCTTGATGCATCACATTCTTTACCATTGTTTACTTTCTTGGAAATCCCTATAACGAAATAAGGTAAACAAGGGATGTGATCCTATCTACCAAGATGACATTTATCTAATTAAAGTTTTCTTCTCTTTTCCTAAAAACGGTTTAAGTATGTTTTGGTGTTAAAAGAGGTCCAAATTAGGTGAATGTTAGAATATTTGGACCAAGTTGTAATTAGTATAAGATCAGACCTAGAGGATATGTGAAAAAGCCTCTAAAAACTCTTGTGATGGATTAAACCGCTTTTACACAAAAACTTGAGAAACTTTTTCTCCTTTTTTCTTGAGAGATTCAAGGTTATTCTTCACTCCTCGATTCCTAGCTCAGAGTGGGGTGCGTTGTATCAAGAGATTGTCATTCCTCTTCTGGTTCACGCTTCAACCCACCTTCTATCAATCCCATAGTTAATCCTAGGTCGAGTATCTCCTCGGGTTTAAACCACCTCTTCCGCTTAGTTCCATCCTTTTTACCGAGTAGTTAGATCGAGCATTTCTCTTCTTCTCAAGCCTATTCATACAGTCTATTCTCTAAGACGAGCTTGATATCTTAGCAACCGGTGCCACATCATGTTTTGAATGGGGTTTTCCATTTACCACCCTCCTTCATACTTACTTGATGGTACCCGCTCTTTAGATCAATCTTGGAGAAGAGTGTTGATGAGGCCCCGGCACTAGCTCAAGCATCACTCTGAGAAGAACACGTGGAAGAACCCGAGGACTAACTTGAGGAAGAGAAGAACTACGAAGCTCCTACCATAGCACTGAGGATTATGAAGAGGAACTTCACAAGCGTCTACAGGACAAGATTCAATGCATACATACAACGCGCTCTAAGATGCGAGGAAAGCACCTGAGGGCACCCGAGAGATACCGATAGACCTTAGCGCGAGAACAGTGAGACTAGAAAATTCTTGGAAGCGTCCTTTTTTTGGAAGGCACGAGTTTAGTATCTTCACTATTTCGTTGAAGTGAAGACACCCTTAAGCCGTCAAGGTATTGTACTCTTTTTCTCCACCTCGGGATTTTTCCACATGGTTTACCGAGGGGGTTTTTAATGAGGCAAGATCTCTTGATGCATCACATTCTTTACCATTGTTTATCTTTCTTGGAAATCCCTATAAAGAAACAAGGTAAACAAGGGATGTGATCCTATCTACCAAGATGACATTTATCTAATTAAAGTTTTCTTCTCTTTTCCTAAAAACGGTTTAAGTATGTTTTGGTGTTAAAAGAGGTCCAAATTAGGTGAATGTTAGAATATTTGGACCAAGTTGTAATTAGTATAAGATCAGACCTAGAGGATATGTGAAAAAGCCTCTAAAAACTCTTGTGATGGATTAAACCGCTTTTACACAAAAACTTGAGAAACTTTTTCTCCTTTTTTCTTGAGAGATTCAAGGTTATTCTTCACTCCTCGATTCCTAGCTCAAAGTGGGGTGCGTTGTATCAAGAGATTGTCACTCCTCTTGTGGTTCACGCTTCAACCCACCTTCTATCAATCCCATAGTTAATCCTAGGTCGAGTATCTCCTCGGGTTTAAACCACCTCTTCCGCTTAGTTCCATCCTTTTTACCGAGTAGTTAGATCGAGCATTTCTCTTCTTCTCAGTCCTATTCATACAGTCTATTCCCTAAGACGAGCTTGATATCTTAGCAACCGGTGCCACATCATGTTTTGAATGGGGTTTTCCATTCACCACCCTCCTTCATACTTACTTGATGGTACCCGCTCTTTAGATCAATCTTGGAGAAGAGTGTTGATGAGGCCCCGGCACTAGCTCAAGCATCACTCTGAGAAGAACACGTGGAAGAACCCAAGGACTAACTTGAGGATGAGAAGAACTACGAAGCTCCTACCATAGCACTGAGGATTATGAAGAGGAACTTCACAAGCGTCTACAGGACAAGATTCAATGCATACATACAACGCGCTCTAAGATGCGAGGAAAGCACCTGAGGGCACCCGAGAGATACCGATAGACCTTAGCGCGAGAACAGTGAGACTAGAAAATTCTTGGAAGCGTCCTTTTTTTGGAAGGCACGAGTTTAGTATCTTCACTATTTCGTTGAAGTGAAGACACCCTTAAGCCGTCAAGGTATTGTACTCTTTTTCTCCACCTCGGGATTTTTCCACATGGTTTACCGAGGGGGTTTTTAATGAGGCAAGATCTCTTGATGCATCACATTCTTTACCATTGTTTATCTTTCTTGGAAATCCCTATGAAGAAACAAGGTAAACAAGGGATGTGATCCTATCTACCAAGATGACATTTATCTAATTAAAGTTTTCTTCTCTTTTCCTAAAAACGGTTTAAGTATGTTTTGGTGTTAAAAGAGGTCCAAATTAGGTGAATGTTAGAATATTTGGACCAAGTTGTAATTAGTATAAGATCAGACCTAGAGGATATGTGAAAAAGCCTCTAAAAACTCTTGTGATGGATTAAACCGCTTTTACACAAAAACTTGAGAAACTTTTTCTCCTTTTTTCTTGAGAGATTCAAGGTTATTCTTCACTCCTCGATTCCTAGCTCAGAGTGGGGTGCGTTGTATCAAGAGATTGTCACTCCTCTTGTGGTTCACGCTTCAACCCACCTTCTATCAATCCCATAGTTAATCCTAGGTCGAGTATCTCCTCGGGTTTAAACCACCTCTTCCGCTTAGTTCCATCCTTTTTACCGAGTAGTTAGATCGAGCATTTCTCTTCTTCTCAGTCCTATTCATACAGTCTATTCCCTAAGACGAGCTTGATATCTTAGCAACCGGTGCCACATCATGTTTTGAATGGGGTTTTCCATTCACCACCCTCCTTCATACTTACTTGATGGTACCCGCTCTTTAGATCAATCTTGGAGAAGAGTGTTGATGAGGCCCCGGCACTAGCTCAAGCATCACTCTGAGAAGAACACGTGGAAGAACCCAAGGACTAACTTGAGGAAGAGAAGAACTACGAAGCTCCTACCATAGCACTGAGGATTATGAAGAGGAACTTCACAAGCGTCTACAGGACAAGATTCAATGCATACATACAACGCGCTCTAAGATGCGAGGAAAGCACCTGAGGGCACCCGAGAGATACCGATAGACCTTAGCGCGAGAACAGTGAGACTAGAAAATTCTTGGAAGCGTCCTTTTTTTGGAAGGCACGAGTTTAGTATCTTCACTATTTCGTTGAAGTGAAGACACCCTTAAGCCGTCAAGGTATTGTACTCTTTTTCTCCACCTCGGGATTTTTCCACATGGTTTACCGAGGGGGTTTTTAATGAGGCAAGATCTCTTGATGCATCACATTCTTTACCATTGTTTATCTTTCTTGGAAATCCCTATGAAGAAACAAGGTAAACAAGGGATGTGATCCTATCTACCAAGATGACATTTATCTAATTAAAGTTTTCTTCTCTTTTCCTAAAAACGGTTTAAGTATGTTTTGGTGTTAAAAGAGGTCCAAATTAGGTGAATGTTAGAATATTTGGACCAAGTTGTAATTAGTATAAGATCAGACCTAGAGGATATGTGAAAAAGCCTCTAAAAACTCTTGTGATGGATTAAACCGCTTTTACACAAAAACTTGAGAAACTTTTTCTCCTTTTTTCTTGAGAGATTCAAGGTTATTCTTCACTCCTCGATTCCTAGCTCAAAGTGGGGTGCGTTGTATCAAGAGATTGTCACTCCTCTTGTGGTTCACGCTTCAACCCACCTTCTATCAATCCCATAGTTAATCCTAGGTCGAGTATCTCCTCGGGTTTAAACCACCTCTTCCGCTTAGTTCCATCCTTTTTACCGAGTAGTTAGATCGAGCATTTCTCTTCTTCTCAGTCCTATTCATACAGTCTATTCCCTAAGACGAGCTTGATATCTTAGCAACCGGTGCCACATCATGTTTTGAATGGGGTTTTCCATTCACCACCCTCCTTCATACTTACTTGATGGTACCCGCTCTTTAGATCAATCTTGGAGAAGAGTGTTGATGAGGCCCCGGCACTAGCTCAAGCATCACTCTGAGAAGAACACGTGGAAGAACCCAAGGACTAACTTGAGGATGAGAAGAACTACGAAGCTCCTACCATAGCACTGAGGATTATGAAGAGGAACTTCACAAGCGTCTACAGGACAAGATTCAATGCATACATACAACGCGCTCTAAGATGCGAGGAAAGCACCTGAGGGCACCCGAGAGATACCGATAGACCTTAGCGCGAGAACAGTGAGACTAGAAAATTCTTGGAAGCGTCCTTTTTTTGGAAGGCACGAGTTTAGTATCTTCACTATTTCGTTGAAGTGAAGACACCCTTAAGCCGTCAAGGTATTGTACTCTTTTTCTCCACCTCGGGATTTTTCCACATGGTTTACCGAGGGGGTTTTTAATGAGGCAAGATCTCTTGATGCATCACATTCTTTACCATTGTTTATCTTTCTTGGAAATCCCTATGAAGAAACAAGGTAAACAAGGGATGTGATCCTATCTACCAAGATGACATTTATCTAATTAAAGTTTTCTTCTCTTTTCCTAAAAACGGTTTAAGTATGTTTTGGTGTTAAAAGAGGTCCAAATTAGGTGAATGTTAGAATATTTGGACCAAGTTGTAATTAGTATAAGATCAGACCTAGAGGATATGTGAAAAAGCCTCTAAAAACTCTTGTGATGGATTAAACCGCTTTTACACAAAAACTTGAGAAACTTTTTCTCCTTTTTTCTTGAGAGATTCAAGGTTATTCTTCACTCCTCGATTCCTAGCTCAGAGTGGGGTGCGTTGTATCAAGAGATTGTCACTCCTCTTCTGGTTCACGCTTCAACCCACCTTCTATCAATCCCATAGTTAATCCTAGGTCGAGTATCTCCTCGGGTTTAAACCACCTCTTCCGCTTAGTTCCATCCTTTTTACCGAGTAGTTAGATCGAGCATTTCTCTTCTTCTCAGTCCTATTCATACAGTCTATTCCCTAAGACGAGCTTGATATCTTAGCAACCGGTGCCACATCATGTTTTGAATGGGGTTTTCCATTCACCACCCTCCTTCATACTTACTTGATGGTACCCGCTCTTTAGATCAATCTTGGAGAAGAGTGTTGATGAGGCCCCGGCACTAGCTCAAGCATCACTCTGAGAAGAACACGTGGAAGAACCCAAGGACTAACTTGAGGAAGAGAAGAACTACGAAGCTCCTACCATAGCACTGAGGATTATGAAGAGGAACTTCACAAGCGTCTACAGGACAAGATTCAATGCATACATACAACGCGCTCTAAGATGCGAGGAAAGCACCTGAGGGCACCCGAGAGATACCGATAGACCTTAGCGCGAGAACAGTGAGACTAGAAAATTCTTGGAAGCGTCCTTTTTTTGGAAGGCACGAGTTTAGTATCTTCACTATTTCGTTGAAGTGAAGACACCCTTAAGCCGTCAAGGTATTGTACTCTTTTTCTCCACCTCGGGATTTTTCCACATGGTTTACCGAGGGGGTTTTTAATGAGGCAAGATCTCTTGATGCATCACATTCTTTACCATTGTTTATCTTTCTTGGAAATCCCTATGAAGAAACAAGGTAAACAAGGGATGTGATCCTATCTACCAAGATGACATTTATCTAATTAAAGTTTTCTTCTCTTTTCCTAAAAACGGTTTAAGTATGTTTTGGTGTTAAAAGAGGTCCAAATTAGGTGAATGTTAGAATATTTGGACCATGTTGTAATTAGTATAAGATCAGACCTAGAGGATATGTGAAAAAGCCTCTAAAAACTCTTGTGATGGATTAAACCGCTTTTACACAAAAACTTGAGAAACTTTTTCTCCTTTTTTCTTGAGAGATTCAAGGTTATTCTTCACTCCTCGATTCCTAGCTCAAAGTGGGGTGCGTTGTATCAAGAGATTGTCACTCCTCTTGTGGTTCACGCTTCAACCCACCTTCTATCAATCCCATAGTTAATCCTAGGTCGAGTATCTCCTCGGGTTTAAACCACCTCTTCCGCTTAGTTCCATCCTTTTTACCGAGTAGTTAGATCGAGCATTTCTCTTCTTCTCAGTCCTATTCATACAGTCTATTCCCTAAGACGAGCTTGATATCTTAGCAACCGGTGCCACATCATGTTTTGAATGGGGTTTTCCATTCACCACCCTCCTTCATACTTACTTGATGGTACCCGCTCTTTAGATCAATCTTGGAGAAGAGTGTTGATGAGGCCCCGGCACTAGCTCAAGCATCACTCTGAGAAGAACACGTGGAAGAACCCAAGGACTAACTTGAGGATGAGAAGAACTACGAAGCTCCTACCATAGCACTGAGGATTATGAAGAGGAACTTCACAAGCGTCTACAGGACAAGATTCAATGCATACATACAACGCGCTCTAAGATGCGAGGAAAGCACCTGAGGGCACCCGAGAGATACCGATAGACCTTAGCGCGAGAACAGTGAGACTAGAAAATTCTTGGAAGCGTCCTTTTTTTGGAAGGCACGAGTTTAGTATCTTCACTATTTCGTTGAAGTGAAGACACCCTTAAGCCGTCAAGGTATTGTACTCTTTTTCTCCACCTCGGGATTTTTCCACATGGTTTACCGAGGGGGTTTTTAATGAGGCAAGATCTCTTGATGCATCACATTCTTTACCATTGTTTATCTTTCTTGGAAATCCCTATGAAGAAACAAGGTAAACAAGGGATGTGATCCTATCTACCAAGATGACATTTATCTAATTAAAGTTTTCTTCTCTTTTCCTAAAAACGGTTTAAGTATGTTTTGGTGTTAAAAGAGGTCCAAATTAGGTGAATGTTAGAATATTTGGACCAAGTTGTAATTAGTATAAGATCAGACCTAGAGGATATGTGAAAAAGCCTCTAAAAACTCTTGTGATGGATTAAACCGCTTTTACACAAAAACTTGAGAAACTTTTTCTCCTTTTTTCTTGAGAGATTCAAGGTTATTCTTCACTCCTCGATTCCTAGCTCAGAGTGGGGTGCGTTGTATCAAGAGATTGTCACTCCTCTTGTGGTTCACGCTTCAACCCACCTTCTATCAATCCCATAGTTAATCCTAGGTCGAGTATCTCCTCGGGTTTAAACCACCTCTTCCGCTTAGTTCCATCCTTTTTACCGAGTAGTTAGATCGAGCATTTCTCTTCTTCTCAGTCCTATTCATACAGTCTATTCCCTAAGACGAGCTTGATATCTTAGCAACCGGTGCCACATCATGTTTTGAATGGGGTTTTCCATTCACCACCCTCCTTCATACTTACTTGATGGTACCCGCTCTTTAGATCAATCTTGGAGAAGAGTGTTGATGAGGCCCCGGCACTAGCTCAAGCATCACTCTGAGAAGAACACGTGGAAGAACCCAAGGACTAACTTGAGGAAGAGAAGAACTACGAAGCTCCTACCATAGCACTGAGGATTATGAAGAGGAACTTCACAAGCGTCTACAGGACAAGATTCAATGCATACATACAACGCGCTCTAAGATGCGAGGAAAGCACCTGAGGGCACCCGAGAGATACCGATAGACCTTAGCGCGAGAACAGTGAGACTAGAAAATTCTTGGAAGCGTCCTTTTTTTGGAAGGCACGAGTTTAGTATCTTCACTATTTCGTTGAAGTGAAGACACCCTTAAGCCGTCAAGGTATTGTACTCTTTTTCTCCACCTCGGGATTTTTCCACATGGTTTACCGAGGGGGTTTTTAATGAGGCAAGATCTCTTGATGCATCACATTCTTTACCATTGTTTATCTTTCTTGGAAATCCCTATGAAGAAACAAGGTAAACAAGGGATGTGATCCTATCTACCAAGATGACATTTATCTAATTAAAGTTTTCTTCTCTTTTCCTAAAAACGGTTTAAGTATGTTTTGGTGTTAAAAGAGGTCCAAATTAGGTGAATGTTAGAATATTTGGACCAAGTTGTAATTAGTATAAGATCAGACCTAGAGGATATGTGAAAAAGCCTCTAAAAACTCTTGTGATGGATTAAACCGCTTTTACACAAAAACTTGAGAAACTTTTTCTCCTTTTTTCTTGAGAGATTCAAGGTTATTCTTCACTCCTCGATTCCTAGCTCAAAGTGGGGTGCGTTGTATCAAGAGATTGTCACTCCTCTTGTGGTTCACGCTTCAACCCACCTTCTATCAATCCCATAGTTAATCCTAGGTCGAGTATCTCCTCGGGTTTAAACCACCTCTTCCGCTTAGTTCCATCCTTTTTACCGAGTAGTTAGATCGAGCATTTCTCTTCTTCTCAGTCCTATTCATACAGTCTATTCCCTAAGACGAGCTTGATATCTTAGCAACCGGTGCCACATCATGTTTTGAATGGGGTTTTCCATTCACCACCCTCCTTCATACTTACTTGATGGTACCCGCTCTTTAGATCAATCTTGGAGAAGAGTGTTGATGAGGCCCCGGCACTAGCTCAAGCATCACTCTGAGAAGAACACGTGGAAGAACCCAAGGACTAACTTGAGGATGAGAAGAACTACGAAGCTCCTACCATAGCACTGAGGATTATGAAGAGGAACTTCACAAGCGTCTACAGGACAAGATTCAATGCATACATACAACGCGCTCTAAGATGCGAGGAAAGCACCTGAGGGCACCCGAGAGATACCGATAGACCTTAGCGCGAGAACAGTGAGACTAGAAAATTCTTGGAAGCGTCCTTTTTTTGGAAGGCACGAGTTTAGTATCTTCACTATTTCGTTGAAGTGAAGACACCCTTAAGCCGTCAAGGTATTGTACTCTTTTTCTCCACCTCGGGATTTTTCCACATGGTTTACCGAGGGGGTTTTTAATGAGGCAAGATCTCTTGATGCATCACATTCTTTACCATTGTTTATCTTTCTTGGAAATCCCTTTGAAGAAACAAGGTAAACAAGGGATGTGATCCTATCTACCAAGATGACATTTATCTAATTAAAGTTTTCTTCTCTTTTCCTAAAAACGGTTTAAGTATGTTTTGGTGTTAAAAGAGGTCCAAATTAGGTGAATGTTAGAATATTTGGACCAAGTTGTAATTAGTATAAGATCAGACCTAGAGGATATGTGAAAAAGCCTCTAAAAACTCGTGTAATGGATTAAACCGCTTTTACACAAAAACTTGAGAAACTTTTTCTCCTTTTTTCTTGAGAGATTCAAGGTTATTCTTCACTCCTCGATTCCTAGCTCAGAGTGGGGTACTTTGTATCAAGAGATTGTCACTCCTCTTCTGGTTCACGCTTCAACCCACCTTCTATCAATCCCATAGTTAATCCTAGGTCGAGTATCTCCTCGGGTTTAAACCACCTCTTCCGCTTAGTTCCATCCTTTTTACCGAGTAGTTAGATCGAGCATTTCTCTTCTTCTCAGTCCTATTCATACAGACTATTCCCTAAGACGAGCTTGATATCTTAGCAACCGGTGCCACATCATCTTTTGAATGGGGTTTTCCATTCACCACCCTCCTTCATACTTACTTGATGGTACCCGCTCTTTAGATCAATCTTGGAGAAGAGTGTTGATGAGGCCCCGGCACTAGCTCAAGCATCACTCTGAGAAGAACACGTGGAGGAACCCGAGGACTAACTTGAGGAAGAGAAGAACTACGAAGCTCCTACCATAGCACTGAGGATTATGAAGAGGAACTTCACAAGCGTCTACAGGACAAGATTCAATGCATACATACAAGGCGCTCTAAGATGCGAGGAAAGCACCTGAGGGCACCCGAGAGATACAGATAGACCTTAGCGCGAGAACAGTGAGACTAGAAAATTCTTGGAAGCGTCCTTTTTTTGGAAGGCATGAGTTTAGTATCTTCACTATTTCATTGAGGTGAAGACACCCTTAAGCCGTCAAGGTATTGTACTCTTTTTCTCCACCTCGAGATTTTTCCACATGGTTTACCGAGGGGGTTTTTAATGAGGCAAGATCTCTTGATGCATCACATTCTTTACCATTGTTTATCTTTCTTGGAAATCCCTATAACGAAATAAGGTAAACAAGGGATGTGATCCTTGTTGAGAATATGGATGTGAAGGTGGTGATCATGAAATAAAGCACCAATGACTAGCTAAGATCAACTAAAACGAAACCAAACAAGAAGTGGAGAAGGAACTGAATTGGTTAGAAGCAGACCAGTTTTTTCTCACTCAGCACAAGTGGAGCAAGTTGCAAAGAGGAGTAGGTGGGAGCAGTTGGGAGAAGCATGGCTCGCCTATACTCTTGTAGAGGTGTTGGTGAGATATTTTTCACTCAATAATTCATGTAAATCGTGCATATATGTGTATGGGATTGTAAGGAAACATTACACACGAAATTATAAACTTCTATTCATCATCTTCATCACTCCTATCTTCTAATCTTCCTCCCTTAAAATCATCTTCATATCCTCTAAAATCTACATGGTATCAGAGCACTTAAGGTCCTAAACAAGATCTTAAACTCATTCATATCTCTCAAACATTTCAAATCACTCTGGTTTTTTCTGTTTCGTGTGTACTATTCACCAAAAATTTCAAGTCATGGAAAGCTCCAAGAATATGGTTCTACCAGTTATTCTCAAGGGGAATAACTATATTTTGTGGTCAAGGACCACAAAGACAGTCCTAAGAGGAAGAGGGCTGTGGGAGTATGTTGATAGCTTGGTGGGAAATGCTGAAGGAGGAAGGGCTAAAGAGGGCAGTATGATGGAGAGGAAGCGGGAGCAAGAAGATGCTCAAGTCTTGGCTGCACTTCAAAGCTCCCTTGAGCCATCTATTATGGCGGCCTATTCATACTGTGAGAACTCCAAGGAGCTGTGGGAGACGCTCAAGGGAGTTTATGGAGACATCTCAAACATTTCAAGGATCTTTGAGGTGAAGAAGGCATTGAATGACCTTCAGCAGAATGGGAAGGCGTTCAAGGACTTGTTTGGGGAGTTTAGAGGGTTGTGGGCAGAGCTGGAAATGCTTAGACCTACAACAAACGACCCAAAGGAGTTGAATGAGAGGAGAGAGCAAGATCAAGTGTTTGGTCTCTTACTCACACTTGATGACTCTTACAAGGGACTCATTCAGCATATCCTTCGATTTGACAAGCTTCCAACATTAAATGAAGTGTGTCAACAAGTTCAGAAAGAGGAAGGTGCTAGAGTGTTGTTTAAACCCGCTAGTGAGATGGCGCATGTGGTGCAAAGAAGTTTTGGGCATGGAGAAAGGAGAGCTGTTGAGTGTAGCCATTGTAGGATGAAAGGGCACACTAAGGAGAAGTGCTGGACACTTTACCCGCACTTGAAACCAGCCCGGCTAAGAGGAAATGGCCAGGGAAGCAGTCAAGGCTCTAGGAACTTTGCGGGTGTAACTAGCATGGAAGGAGACCAATTGGTGAGGAAGAGCGATTTGGAGGGCCTCATCAAGAGTATCTCAAAGCTAGCGGAATCTGGTAAGGGTTTCTTTACCTCTAAGGCTAAGAGAAACGTGATAATAGATTCTGGAGCAAGTCATAATATGATTTGTGATGCTAAGTTGCTGGAGAATGTAGAACCGCATAAGGGTAGTGTTAGGATAGCAAACGGGAAAGAAGTTCCAATAGAGGGGGTTGGGGACTTAGAGGTGTTTGGGAAGAGAACTAAAGCCCTATATATCCCAGAATTTACTTCGAATTTGCTATCGGTTCATAAGGCAACTAAGGACTTGAATTGTAAAGTTATTTTTGGAGTTAATGGTGTTGAGTTTCAGGATAATGAAACCAAAGATGCGATCGGATCAGGGGGTGTGAAAGATGGTCTGTACATATTGAATAAAAAGGATAAAGAGTTGAAAGCACTTGCGGTCAGTTCGGTTGGATCAAGCCCTTTATGGCATTCTCGCCTTGGTCACCCAAGTCACAAGGTGCTCAGCATGGTCTTGCCCAACCATTCAGTACCCAAGGAGGCGTGTGAAGCATGTATTTTGGGGAAGCATTGTAGGAAAGTGTTTCCAGAATCTACTACTATGTATAAGAAGTCTTTTGAGTTAATACACTCTGATGTATGGTCTGCTCCGTGTACTTCAAGAGATCAATATAAGTACTTTGTTTCCTTCATCGATCAAAAATCAAAGTATACATGGGTAACATTGATGCGCTCTAAGGATCAAGTGCTTGAATCATTTCAGAACTTCTATAACTATGTGCTCAATCAGTATGATACCAAGATTAAGATACTAAGAAGTGATAATGGCGGAGAATACATGAGCATACAGTTTAGGGAGTTTGTGAATGAGAAAGGGATAGTACATCAGACAACTTGCGCCTATACACCTCAACAAAATGGGATAGCAGAGAGGAAGAATAGACATTTGTTAGAAGTGGCTAGGAGCATGATGTTTGATAGGGGAGTTCCTAAGAATCTGTGGGGAGATGCAGTGATGGCGGCAGCTTACTTAATCAACCGCATACCCACTGAAAGCTTGAGTTACAAGTCACCATTTGAAGTTTTGAATGGTGTGAAGCCGAGTATTGTAGATTTTAGAGAGTAGAATTGGATTTTTAATCTCTTAATTTTATTTCTTCTAAGCCATTTACAAGATATAGGCGAGCTAGATGAGAGAGAGTTACAGCCAATGCAATGAAATATCCACAAGGTAAATTACTAATCTCTACTTAGCCTAAAATGGCAAAACATGCTTTGGAGGGACTTCCAAGGTTGCTCCTTTAGGCTGAGTGTTAGGGGCTGGCAACTGTCCACTGGTTCTTGGCATGGTTCATCTCAAGTCTTTGACTTTCAGACCTGGTCTTGTTTCAACCGAAATCCTTTGCCTCCAATTCCTTTCCAACAGCTAGTTTCCTCTTCTCTTTTGCCTTTGTCTAGCCTTCCCACACACACTATCTTTTCGTTTTCTTCAACAAGTATCAGTCACTTGAGAGTCTTTGGGTGTAGATGCTATGTCCTTGTTCCAGAGGCACAAAGAAATAAGTTAGAGCCAAAGAGTATTAAGTGTGTGTTTGTGGGATACTCAAGTACTCAAAAAGGATACAAATGTCTTAACCCAGAGACTAATAGAATGTATGTGTCAAGGGAGGTGCAATTTGAGGAAGAGTATGGTTACTTCGAAAAAAAGAAATGGGAAGACTTAGATGAGATTATGGACTCAAATGCAGAAAGAGATCAAGTTCTAAGAAGCATTTGGGAAAGCATAGATGGCCGGGAGAGTGATGATAAGGAGCAGAGGGGTGAAGAAGAAGTAGAAGAAAGTGAGCAGCTTCCGATAGTTCCGGATACTTTACCATTAGACTCAGAACTGGTAGAAGAAGAGGAGAGTACAAGAGGTGAGGGGGAGATAGAATCTGAAGAAGTGGAAGAAGTGCAAGCTCCTCAGTTAAGAAGAAGCCAAAGGATAAGACACGGACCTGAAAATTGGAAAAATACTAGAGTGTATTACAATGGGATGGCTATGGCTTATCAAGATCACATGGGAACTGATGTTGTGCTTGGGACAAGAGAGGGATGTACTGGGCGTACGGCAGGCTTAGATCCTGAGCCTATAGGCGACAGCGTCTCCTTCTTGTCCCTTAAGCATAACACCGCACAAGAAGAGAAGATAGCCATAAGATATCCTATTGAAGAATACTACTCGGTTTCTAATACTCCAGCTGATCATCAGGCATTTCTGAGCACTATTGATAGAAAAGTACCTAATTCTTATGAGGAAGCAAGAATGGACAAGTTATGGGTTGATGCCATGAGGGAAGAGATTGCATCTATGTTGAGAAATAATACTTGGGACTTGACAAAATTGCCCAGCGGGAAGAAACTTGTGGGATGTAGATGGGTGTATACTATCAAATACAAGAGCAATGGTGAAATTGAGAGGTATAAAGCTAGACTAGTGGCAAAAGGATATACACAAGTATATGGTGAAGATTATACTGAAACTTTTGCTCCAGTAGCGAAGTTGCACTCGGTGAGGGTTCTACTATCCATTGCCATTAATCTGTCATGGAATTTGTGGCAAATGGATGTGAGAAACGCTTTCTTACAAGGGGATTTAGAAGAAGAAGTGTTTATGGAACTTCCACAAGGTTATGGAGCAAGTTCAGATCAAGTGTGTAGATTAAAGAAGGCTATATATGGCTTGAAACAATCTCCTAGAGCTTGGTACCAACGGTTAAGCCGGTGCCTGTTGGAGAAAGGGTTTGTAAAATCTGAAGCGGATCACTCTCTCTTTACCAAAAGGAGCAAAAATGGGATAGTTGTGGTGCTTATCTACGTGGATGACATTATTGTTACGGGAAGTGATTGTGAGGAGATGAAACAGACTAAGGAAGATCTAAACTCTACGTTTGATATAAAAGACCTAGGAGAGCTCAAATACTTCCTAGGAATTGAGATGAGCAGAGAGGAAAAGGGAATGTTTATATCGCAAAGGAAGTATGTGATTGACTTACTAAAAGAAACTGGGAAGCTTGGGTGTAAACCGGCTAAGACTCCTATTGAAGAAGGTTACCAAGAAGAGAGCAACGTGGAGATATGGTCTGACATCAAGCAGTACCAAAGGTTAGTTGGTAAACTAATCTATTTGACCATAACAAGGCCAGATATTTGTTTTGCGGTGAATAAAGTAAGTCAACACATGCAAGCGCCAACAACACACCATTGGGGAATGATTGAAAGGATCTTGAGATATCTAAAAGGGAACCCAGGAAGAGGTATTTGGCTAGAGTGTCATGGAAGAGCAGATGTAGAAGCGTTTTGTGATGCGGATTGGGCTGGGGATAGACAAGATAGGAAGTCTACGACCGGTTATTGTACATTCGTAGGCGGGAATCTTGTCACTTGGAGAAGCAAAAAACAAAAGGTAATCTCTCTATCTAGTGCTGAAGCTGAGTATAGAGCAATGAGAGAAGCCACAAAAGAAATGATATGGCTGAAGGCGCTTCTACATGACTTGGGAGTTCAAGAAGACAAACCAATGACTTTGTATTGTGATAACCAAGCGGCAATACACATAGCTTCAAACCCGGTGTTTCATGAAAGGACAAAACACATTGAGGTGGATTGTCATTTCATCCGAGACAAAATTCAGGAGGGAGTTGTGGTTCCCAAGTTTGTGAAGAGTAGAGAACAATTGGCGGATATATTTACCAAACCTACTTCTTCACGCATATGTGAATACATCCATGGCAAGATCGGCTTAAAGAACCCCTACCAGCCTATCTTGAGGGGGAGTGTTGAGAATATGGATGTGAAGGTGGTGAACATGAAATAAAGCACCAATGACTAGCTAAGATCAACTAAAACGAAACCAAACAAAAAGTGGAGAAGGAACTGAATTGGTTAGAAGCAGACCAGTTTTTTCTCACTCAGCACAAGTGGAGCAAGTTGCAAAGAGGAGTAGGTGGGAGCAGTTGGGAGAAGCATGGCTCGCCTATACTCTTGTAGAGGTGTTGATGAGATATTTTTCACTCAATAATTCATGTAAATCGTGCATATATGTGTATGGGATTGTAAGGAAACATTACACACGAAATTATAAACTTCTATTCATCATCTTCATCACTCCTATCTTCTAATCTTCCTCCCTTAAAATCATCTTCATATCCTCTAAAATCTACAGCGGGTACCATCAAGTAAGTATGAAGGAGGGTGGTGAATGGAAAACCCCATTCAAAAGATGATGTGGCACCGGTTGCTAAGATATCAAGCTCGTCTTAGGGAATAGTCTGTATGAATAGGACTGAGAAGAAGAGAAATGCTCGATCTAACTACTCGGTAAAAAGGATGGAACTAAGCGGAAGAGGTGGTTTAAACCCGAGGAGATTCTCGACCTAGGATTAACTATGGGATTGATAGAAGGTGGGTTGAAGCATGAACCAGAAGAGGAGTGACAATCTCTTGATACAAAGTACCCCACTCTGAGCTAGGAATCGAGGAGTGAAGAATAACCTTGAATCGCTCAAGAAAAAAGGAGAAAAAGTTACTCACGTTTTTGTGTAAAATCGGTTTAATCCATTACACGAGTTTTTAGAGGCTTTTTCACATATCCTCTAGGTCTGATCTTATACTAATTACAACTTGGTCCAAATATTCTAACATTCACCTAATTTGGACCTCTTTTAACACCAAAACATACTTAAACCGTTTTTAGGAAAAGAGAAGAAAACTTTAATTAGATAAATGTCATCTTGGTAGATAGGATCACATCCCTTGTTTACCTTATTTCGTTATAGGGATTTCCAAGAAAGATAAACAATGGTAAAGAATGTGATGCATCAAGAGATCTTGCCTCATTAAAAACCCCCTCGGTAAACCATGTGGAAAAATCCCGAGGTAGAGAAAAAGAGTACAATACCTTGACGGCTTAAGGGTGTCTTCACCTCAATGAAATAGTGAAGATACTAAACTCATGCCTTCCAAAAAAAGGATGCTCCCAAGAGTTTTCTAGTCTCATTGTTATCGCGCTAAGGTCTATCGGTATCTCTCGGGTGCCCTCAGGTGCTCTCCTCGCATCTTCGAGCTCCTTGTATGTATGCATTGAATCTTGTCTTGTAGACGCTTGTGATGTTCCTCTTCATAATCCTCAGTGCTATGGTAGGAGCTTCGTAGTTCTTCTCTTCCTCAATTTAGTCCTCGGGTTCGTCCACGTGTTCTTCTCAGAGTGATGCTGGAGCTAGTGTCGGGGCCTCATCAACACTCTTCTCCAAGATTGATCTAAAGAGCGGGTACCATCAAGTAAGTATGAAGGAGGGTGGTGAATGGAAAACCCCATTCAAAAGATGATGTGGCACCGGTTGCTAAGATATCAAGCTCGTCTTAGGGAATAGACTGTATGAATAGGACTGAGAAGAAGAGAAATGCTCGATCTAACTACTCGGTAAAAAGGATGGAACTAAGCGGAAGAGGTGGTTTAAACCCGAGGAGATACTCGACCTAGGATTAACTATGGGATTGATAGAAGGTGGGTTGAAGCGTGAACCAGAAGAGGAGTGACAATCTCTTGATACAACGCACCCCACTCTGAGCTAGGAATCGAGGAGTGAAGAATAACCTTCAATCTCTCAAGAAAAAAGGAGAAAAAGTTTCTCAAGTTTTTGTGTAAAAGCGGTTTAATCCATTACACGTGTTTTTAGAGGCTTTTTCACATATCCTCTAGGTCTGATCTTATACTAATTACAACTTGGTCCAAATATTCTAACATTCACGTAATTTGGACCTCTTTTAACACCAAAACATACTTAAACCGTTTTTAGGAAAAGAGAAGAAAACTTTAATTAGATAAATGTCATCTTGGTAGATAGGATCACATCCCTTGTTTACCTTATTTCGTTATAGGGATTTCCAAGAAAGATAAACAATGGTAAAGAATGTGATGCATCAAGAGATCTTGCCTCATTAAAAACCCCCTTGGTAAACCATGTGGAAAAATCCCGAGGTAGAGAAAAAGAGTACAATACCTTGACGGCTTAAGGGTGTCTTCACCTCAATGAAATAGTGAAGATACTAAACTCATGCCTTCCAAAAAAAGGATGCTCCCAAGAGTTTTCTAGTCTCATTGTTATCGCGCTAAGGTCTATCGGTATCTCTCGGGTGCCCTCAGGTGCTCTCCTCGCATCTTCGAGCTCCTTGTATGTATGCATTGAATCTTGTCTTGTAGACGCTTGTGATGTTCCTCTTCATAATCCTCAGTGCTATGGTAGGAGCTTCGTAGTTCTTCTCTTCCTCAATTTAGTCCTCGGGTTCGTCCACGTGTTCTTCTCAGAGTGATGCTGGAGCTAGTGTCGGGGCCTCATCAACACTCTTCTCCAAGATTGATCTAAAGAGCAGGTACCATCATGTAAGTATGAAGGAGGGTTGTGAATGGAAAATCCCATTCAAAACATGATGTGGCACCGGTTGCTAAGATATCAAGCTCGTCTTAGGGAATAGACTGTATGAATAGGACTGAGAAGAAGAGAAATGCTCGATCTAACTACTCGGTAAAAAGGATGGAACTAAGCGGAAGAGGTGGTTTAAACCCGAGGAGATACTCGACCTAGGATTAACTATGGGATTGATAGAAGGTGGGTTGAAGCGTGAACCACAAGAGGAGTGACAATCTCTTGATACAACGCACCCCACTTTGAGCTAGGAATCGAGGAGTGAAGAATAACCTTGAATCTCTCAAGAAAAAAGGAGAAAAAGTTTCTCAACTTTTTGTGTAAAAGCGGTTTAATCCATTACACGAGTTTTAGAGGCTTTTTCACATATCCTCTAGGTCTGATCTTATACTAATTATAACTTGGTCCAAATATTCTAACATTCACCTAATTTGGACCTCTTTTAACACCAAAACATACTTAAACCGTTTTTAGGAAAAGAGAAGAAAACTTTAATTAGATAAATGTCATCTTGGTAGATAGGATCACATCCCTTGTTTACCTTATTTCGTTATAGGGATTTCCAAGAAAGTAAACAATGGTAAAGAATGTGATGCATCAAGAGATCTTGCCTCATTAAAAACCCCCTCGGTAAACCATGTGGAAAAATCCCGAGGTGGAGAAAAAGAGTACAATACCTTGACGGCTTAAGGGTGTCTTCACCTCAATGAAATAGTGAAGATACTAAACTCATGCCTTCCAAAAAAAGGACGCTTCCAAGAATTTTCTAGTCTCACTGTTCTCGCGCTAAGGTCTATCGGTATCTCTCGGGTGCCCTCAGGTGCTTTCCTCGCATCTTAGAGCGCCTTGTATGTATGCATTGAATCTTGTCCTGTAGACGCTTGTGAAGTTCCTCTTCATAATCCTCAGTGCTATGGTAGGAGCTTCGTAGTTCTTCTCTTCCTCAAGTTAGTCCTCGGGTTCCTCCACGTGTTCTTCTCAGAGTGATGCTTGAGCTAGTGCCGGGGCCTCATCAACACTCTTCTCCAAGATTGATCTAAAGAGCGGGTACCATCAAGTAAGTATGAAGGAGGGTGGAGAATGGAAAACCCCATTCAAAACATGATGTGGCACCGGTTGCTAAGATATCAAGCTCGTCTTAGGGAATAGACTGTATGAATAGGCTTGAGAAGAAGAGAAATGCTCGATCTAACTACTCGGTAAAAAGGATGGAACTAAGCGGAAGAGGTGGTTTAAACCCGAGGAGATACTTGACCTAGGATTAACTATGGGATTGATAGAAGGTGGGTTGAAGCGTGAACCACAAGAGGAGTGACAATCTCTTGATACAACGCACCCCACTCTGAGCTAGGAATCGAGGAGTGAAGAATAACCTTGAATCTCTCAAGAAAAAAGGAGAAAAAGTTTCTCAAGTTTTTGTGTAAAAGCGGTTTAATCCATTACACGAGTTTTTAGAGGCTTTTTCACATATCCTCTAGGTCTGATCTTATACTAATTACAACTTGGTCCAAATATTCTAACATTCACCTAATTTGGACCTCTTTTAACACCAAAACATACTTAAACCGTTTTTAGGAAAAGAGAAGAAAACTTTAATTAGATAAATGTCATCTTGGTAGATAGGATCACATCCCTTGTTTACCTTGTTCCGTCATAGGGATTTCCAAGAAAGATAAACAATGGTAAAGAATGTGATGCATCAAGAGATCTTGCCTCATTAAAAACCCCCTCGGTAAACCATGTGGAAAAATCCCAAGGTGGAGAAAAAGAGTACAATACCTTGACGGCTTAAGGGTGTCTTCACTTCAACGAAATAGTGAAGATACTAAACTCGTGCCTTCCAAAAAAAGGACGCTTCCAAGACTTTTCTAGTCTCACTGTTCTCGCGCTAAGGTTTATCGGTATCTCTCGGGTGCCCTCAGGTGCTTTCCTCGCATCTTAGAGCGCCTTGTATGTATGCATTGAATCTTGTCCTGTAGACGCTTGTGAAGTTCCTCTTCATAATCCTCAGTGCTATGGTAGGAGCTTCGTAGTTCTTCTCTTCCTCAAGTTAGTCCTTGGGTTCTTCCACGTGTTCTTCTCAGAGTGATGCTTGAGCTAGTGCCGGGGCCTCATCAACACTCTTCTCCAAGATTGATCTAAAGAGCAGAAACCATCATGTAAGTATGAAGGAGGGTTGTGAATGGAAAATCCCATTCAAAACATGATGTGGCACCGGTTGCTAAGATATCAAGCTCGTCTTAGGGAATAGACTGTATGAATAGGCTTGAGAAGAAGAGAAATGCTCGATCTAACTACTTGGTAAAAAGGATGGAACTAAGTGTTGATTTTAAGGAGAATAAACTAGAATTAGAAAATATCAAGAACTCAATGAGATTGAAGATGGCTGAGAGAGATTTCTGGAATATTTTTTCTTGTTATTCTATCAATTGAGCTCGGTTTGAATGTGCATACATGTAAGAGAAAAATTTGAAAACAAGACACAGGAATTTACAATGGGTAAAAGACTAACACCCTTGACTTCCTAAAATGGTTAAACATGCTAAGATCAAGGCCTGGGCGTGTTTCTTCTTTGGGTGAGGAGCATGGAGCTTGCCTTTACCCAATGGCTCCTCATGTGCTTCTTCTTGGTTTTTCAACCCTTTGATCTGCTTAGAATTCAACCAAGAATCCTTCCTTCTAGTTACATCCCAATGTCTAGTTTTGCCACTCATTAAATCATCAGCTCCACTCTTTTCCTTACTTGTTGCATACGGCACTTCTCCCTTAGTCTTAGAGCATTCGCCAAGTTCCCAGATACTTGCTATGCACTCCAGCTCCTTGCCTTTGTTATTATGTGAACTCACATTGCTACTTCCCATGTATGCCTTCTCATCCATATTCTCAACACTCCCCCTTAAGATAGGCTGGTAGGGGTCCTTTAAGCCTATCTTGTCATGGATATACTCACATATATTTAGGGAAGTAGCCTTTGTGAAGATGTCTGCCACCTGGTCTCCACTCTTCACAAACTTAGGGATTATTAGCCCATCTTGAATCTTGCCCCGGATGAAGTGACAATCCACTTCAATGTGTTTCGTTCTCTCATGAAACACTGGATTTGAAGCTATGTGTATTGCGGCTTGGTTATCACAATAAAGGGTCATTGGTTTGGATTCTTGAATACCCAAATCCTTGAGAAGAGCCTTCAGCCATATCATCTCCTTTGTGACTTCCTTCATTGCTCTATACTCAGCTTCAGCACTTGACAATGCAATTACCTTCTGTTTTTTACTCCTCCAAGTGACAAGATTTCCTCCTACAAATGTGCAATACCCAGTTGTAGATTTTCTATCTTGTTTGTCTCCAGCATAGTCTGAATCACAATAGGCTTCCAATTCAGTATTTTCATTGCGACTCAACCATATTCCCTTTCCAGGGTTCCCCTTGAGATACCTAAGTATTCTCTCCACCATGCTCCAATGGTGTGCTTTTGGAGCTTGCATGTGCTGGCTCACCCTATTCACGGCAAAGCATATATCCGGCCGAGTTATAGTTAAGTAGATTAGTTTTCCAACTAACCTTTGATATTGCTTGACATCAGGCCACATTTCCTCCTTACTCACATCTTGATAGCCTTCTTCAATGGGCGTTTTTGCTGGCTTCGACCCTAACTTGCCGGTTTCCTTTAGTAAGTCAATCACATACTTCCTTTGTGATATAAACATCCCATTTGGCTCTCTGATCATCTCAATGCCCAAGAAATACCTCAGCTCTCCCAAATCTTTTATATCAAACGTGGAGCTCAGAATTACCTTGGTCCTTTTAACTCCTTCAACATCACTTCCGGTGATGATGATATCATCTACATAGATAAGAACAGCCACTAGCCCCTCTTTACTCCTCTTGGTGAATAGAGTATGATCAGCTTCCGACTTCACAAATTCCTTCTCCAGCAAGCATCTGCTCAGTCTTTGGTACCAGGCCCTCGGGGATTGTTTCAACCCATAAATAGCTTTCTTCAATTCACAGACCTGATTTGTACCTGTACCATATCCTTGTGGAAGAGCCATAAAGACTTCCTCTTCTAGGTCTCCTTGTAAAAAGGCATTTTTTACATCCATTTGCCATAACTCCCATGACAAGTTAACCGCAATGGATAGGAGAACCCTTACCGAATGCAATTTTGCCACCGGAGCAAAAGTTTCTGTATAATCTTCTCCATACACTTGTGTGTATCCCTTTGCCACTAGTCTCGCTTTGTATCTCTCGACTTCACCATTGCTTTTATACTTGATAGTATAAACCCATCTACATCCCACTAGCTTCTTCCCTCTTGGCAGCTCAGTCAAATTCCATGTATTGTTTCTCACCATAGAGCTGATCTCTTCTTCCATGGCTTTAACCCATCTCTCGTCTCTACATGCTTCCTCATATGATGCTGGGACTTGATGTTCATCAATCTTGGTGAGGTAAGCTTGCTGCTCAGCACCTAAATAGGACACTGAACTATATGCTTCAATAGGATATTTTATGTCACTTACGGTTAATTTTCTTCTCTTTGAAGTACATGATCTACTTGGTAAGGGAGGGATACTGTCGCCTATAGGTTCAGAATCAAAGTCTGCCGTACGCCCAGAACATCCCTCACCTACGGTAGACTTCACCTCAGATCCTATATGCTGTTGTTGAACCGTAGCTAATCCATTGTAATACACCCTAGTGTTTTTCCAATTTTCCGGGCCATGCCTTATCCGTTGGCTTCTTCTTAGAGGGGGTTCTTGAGTTACCTCAACTTCTTCATGTTCAGACTCCCCCTCACCACTTGCAAGTTCTGATTCTTCAACCAGTTCGGAATCCCTTGGTAGTGAGCTTGTATCCGATGAGAGTTGCTCATTGTCTTCTTCTTCCTCTTCACCTCCTTGCTCATTCTGAGATATCCCTTGCTCATCATTACCTCCATTCGAACCATTGACATCTGCCAAGATGCTTCTTAGCACTCGCTCTCTGTCTATGCCCGAGCTCACAATGTCATCTAAATCCTCCCATTTTTTTTCTTCAAAATACCCACAATTCTCATCAAAACGCACCTCTCTTGACACATATATCCTATTAGTTTCTGGATGGAAACACTTGTATCCCTTCTGAGTGCTTGAGTATCCCACAAAAATACATTTGATGCTTTTTGGCTCAAGTTTACTCCTTAGTGCATCAGGGGTAAAGACGTAGCATTTACACCCGAAAACTCTTAGGTGATCAATGCTTGGCTTTACTCCATTCAAAATTTCAAATGGAGACTTGTGGCTCAGACTTTCTGTGGGTAAACGATTAATCACATAGCATGCCGCCATCACAGCATCTCCCCAAAAACTCTTAGGCACGCCTCTATCAAACATCATACTTCTAGCCACCTCCAGCAAATGTCTATTCTTTCTCTCGGAAACTCCATTCTGCTGAGGTGTGTATGCACAAGAAGTCTGGTGAATTATCCCATTGTCATCCAGCAACTTCTTGAATCTATTACTCATATACTCTCCACCATTATCACTCCTAAGGATCTTGATCTTTGTACCAAACTGATTCAGTGTATAATTGTAGAATTTTTGAAATGATTCAAATACTTGATCCTTAGAGCTCATTAGAGTTACCCAAGTGTACTTTGACCTTTGATCAATGAAAGACACGAAATACTTATATTGATCTTTTGAAGTACAGGGGGCTGACCACACATCAGAATGTATCAACTCAAAACACTTCTCATACACAGTAGTAGATTCCGGAAACACTTTCCTACAATGCTTCCCTAAGACACATGCTTCACACTCCTTATTAGGTAAGGTGAGGTTGGGCAGGACCATGCTGAGCACCTTGTGACTTGGATGACCAAGGCGTGAGTGCCATAAAGGGCTTGAACCAACCAGACTAACCGCAAACGACTCCATCACTCCATCTTCTTTATTCAGCAAATACAAACCACCTTCCACATTCCCTACTCCGATTACTTCCTTAGTCTCATTATCCTGAAACTCAACATCATTAGATCCAAAAATAACTTTGCAATCTAGATCCTTAGTTGCTTTATATACCGAGAGTAAGTTAGATGTGAATTCCGGAATGTATAAGGCCTTAGTATTTTTCCTAAACACTTTTAGGTCTCCAATTCCTTCTATTTGAACCTCTTTTCCATTTGCAACTTTAACATTTCCTTCACAAGGCTTAATATTTGTTAACAGCTTGGCATTACAAATCATGTTATGACTTGCTCCAGAATCTATTATCACCTTCTCCCTAGCTTTAGAGGTAAAGAAAACCTTACCAGACTCAGCTAGCTTAGCAATACTCTTGATGAGAGCTTCCAGGTCGCTTTTCCTCACCAAGTTGTCATTTTCCACGTTTGCTACTCCAGCAAAGTTCCTTGGTCCTTGACTACTTCCTTGGCCATTTCCCCTTAGCCTAGCTGGCTTTAAATGTGGGTGCAAGGTCCAGCATTTTTCCTTAATATGTCCTTTCATCTTGCAATGCTCACATTCCAGACTCCTCCTTTCTCCATAGAGTTGGCTCCTATGTGCAGCATGTGCCATTTCGCTTGATGCTTTGAACAAGCCCCTAGACCCTTCCTCCTTTTGGATCTGTTGACAGACTTCATTCAGCGTTGGAAGCTTGTCAAAGCGAAGGATGTGTTGAATGAGGCTCTTGTAGGACTCATTTAACGTGAGTAGTAGCCCAAACACCTGGTCCTGTTCCCTCCTCTCATTCAATTCCTTGGGGTCATTTGTTGCTGGCCTGAGCATCTCAAGCTCAGCCCATAAGCCTCTAAATACCCCAAATAGATCCTTGAATGCCTTTCCATCTTGCTGAAGGTCATTCAACGCTTTCTTCACCTCAAAAATCCTAGAAATGTTTGAGATGTCTCCATACACTCCTTTGAGTGTGTCCCACAGCTCCTTGGCTGTCTCACAGTAGGAGTAAGCAGCGAGTATTGATGGCTCTAGAGAGCTCTGGAGCACTGCAAGAACTTGTTGGTCTTCTTGCTCCCACTTCTGCCCCTTCACAACGCCATCACCTGCTGCTCCTTCTCCAGCTACCTCTTCTGGAGTTTCCACATAACTCCATAAACCTCTGCTTCTTAGAGCAGTTCGTGTAGTCCTTGACCACAGCAAGTAGTTGCTCCCTTTGAAGACAACCGGCAGTACAACTTGTTTCTGCATCTCCATAGGTTTTCTTTCTTATCTTCAACAACCAGCTTGAGAATATGGAGAGAAATAAGGGAACAAGAAAAAATCTGAGAGAGAAAGTTTTAGATGAGAAAGAAACAGTTTAGAAGATTTTCAAGGATCTCTAAACATGCTCTGATACCATGTTGATTTTAAGGAGAATAAACTAGAATTAGAAAATATCAAGAACTCAATGAGATTGAAGATGGCTGAGAGAGATTTCTGGAATTATTTTTCTTGTTATTCTATCAATTGAGCTCGGTTTGAATGTGCATACATGTAAGAGAAAAATTTGAAAACAAGACACAGGAATTTACAATGGGTAAAAGACTAACACCCTTGACTTCCTAAAATGGTTAAACATGCTAAGATCAAGGCCTGGGCGTGTTTCTTCTTTGGGTGAGGAGCATGGAGCTTGCCTTTACCCAATGGCTCCTCATGTGCTTCTTCTTGGTTTTTCAACCCTTTGATCTGCTTAGAATTCAACCAAGAATCCTTCCTTCTAGTTACATCCCAATGTCTAGTTTTGCCACTCATTAAATCATCAGCTCCACTCTTTTCCTTACTTGTTGCATACGGCACTTCTCCCTTAGTCTTAGAGCATTCGCCAAGTTCCCAGATACTTGCTATGCACTCCAGCTCCTTGCCTTTGTTATTATGTGAACTCACATTGCTACTTCCCATGTATGCCTTCTCATCCATATTCTCAACACTAAGCGGAAGAGGTGGTTTAAACCCGAGGAGATACTCGACCTAGGATTAACTATGGGATTGATAGAAGGTGGGTTGAAGCGTGAACCACAAGAGGAGTGACAATCTCTTGATACAACGCACCCCACTCTGAGTTAGGAATCGAGGAGTGAAGAATAACCTTGAATCTCTCAAGAAAAAAGGAGAAAAAGTTTCTCAAGTTTTTGTGTAAAAGCGGTTTAATCCATTACACGAGTTTTTAGAGGCTTTTTCACATATCCTCTAGGTCTGATCTTATACTAATTACAACTTGGTCCAAATATTCTAACATTCAACTAATTTGGACCTCTTTTAACACCAAAACATACTTAAACCGTTTTTAGGAAAATAGAAGAAAACTTTAATTAGATAAATGTCATCTTGGTAGATAGGATCACATCCCTTGTTTACCTTGTTTCGTCATAGGGATTTCCAAGAAAGATAAACAATGGTAAAGAATGTGATGCATCAAGAGATCTTGCCTCATTAAAAACCCCCTCGGTAAACCATGTGGAAAAATCCCGAGGTGGAGAAAAAGAGTACAATACCTTGACGGCTTAAGGGTGTCTTCACCTCAATGAAATAGTGAAGATACTAAACTCATGCCTTCCAAAAAAAGGATGCTCCCAAGAGTTTTCTAGTCTCATTGTTATCGCGCTAAGGTCTATCGGTATCTCTCGGGTGCCCTCAGGTGCTCTCCTCGCATCTTCGAGCTCCTTGTATGTATGCATTGAATCTTGTCTTGTAGACGCTTGTGATGTTCCTTTTCATAATCCTCAGTGCTATGGTAGGAGCTTCGTAGTTCTTCTCTTCCTCAATTTAGTCCTCGGGTTCGTCCACGTGTTCTTCTCAGAGTGATGCTGGAGCTAGTGTCGGGGCCTCATCAACACTCTTCTCCAAGATTGATCTAAAGAGCAGGTACCATCACGTAAGTATGAAGGAGGGTGGTGAATGGAAAATCCCATTCAAAACATGATGTGGCACCGGTTGCTAAGATATCAAGCTCGACTTAGGGAATAGACTGTATGAATAGGCTTGAGAAGAAGAGAAATGCTCGATCTAACTACTCGGTAAAAAGGATGGAACTAAGCGGAAGAGGTGGTTTAAACCCGAGGAGATACTCGACCTAGGATTAACTATGGGATTGATAGAAGGTGGGTTGAAGCGTGAACCACAAGAGGAGTGACAATCTCTTGATACAATGCACCCCACTCTGAGCTAGGAATCAAGGAGTTAAAAATAACCTTGAATCTCTCAAGAAAAAAGGAGAAAAAGTTTCTCAAGTTTTTGTGTAAAAGCGGTTTAATCCATTACACGAGTTTTTAGAGGCTTTTTCACATATCCTCTAGGTCTGATCTTATACTAATTACAACTTGGTCCAAATATTCTAACATTCAACTAATTTGGACCTCTTTTAACACCAAAACATACTTAAACCGTTTTTAGGAAAATAGAAGAAAACTTTAATTAGATAAATGTCATCTTGGTAGATAGGATCACATCCCTTGTTTACCTTGTTTCGTCATAGGGATTTCCAAGAAAGATAAACAATGGTAAAGAATGTGATGCATCAAGAGATCTTGCCTCATTAAAAACCCCCTCGGTAAACCATGTGGAAAAATCCCGAGGTGGAGAAAAAGAGTACAATACCTTGACGGCTTAAGGGTGTCTTCACCTCAATGAAATAGTGAAGATACTAAATTCATGCCTTCCAAAAAAAGGACGCTCCCAAGAGTTTTCTAGTCTCACTGTTCTCGCGCTAAGGTCTATCGGTATCTCTCGGGTGCCCTCAGGTGCTCTCCTCGCATCTTCGAGCTCCTTGTATGTATGCATTGAATCTTGTCTTGTAGACGCTTGGGATGTTCCTTTTCATAATCCTCAGTGCTATGGTAGGAGCTTCGTAGTTCTTCTCTTCCTCAATTTAGTCCTCGGGTTCGTCCACGTGTTCTTCTCAGAGTGATGCTGGAGCTAGTGTCGGGGCCTCATCAACACTCTTCTCCAAGATTGATCTAAAGAGCAGGTACCATCACGTAAGTATGAAGGAGGGTGGTGAATGGAAAATCCCATTCAAAACATGATGTGGCACCGGTTGCTAAGATATCAAGCTCGACTTAGGGAATAGACTGTATGAATAGGCTTGAGAAGAAGAGAAATGCTCGATCTAACTACTCGGTAAAAAGGATGGAACTAAGCGGAAGAGGTGGTTTAAACCCGAGGAGATACTCGACCTAGGATTAACTATGGGATTGATAGAAGGTGGGTTGAAGCGTGAACCACAAGAGGAGTGACAATCTCTTGATACAATGCACCCCACTCTGAGCTAGGAATCAAGGAGTTAAAAATAACCTTGAATCTCTCAAGAAAAAAGGAGAAAAAGTTTCTCAAGTTTTTGTGTAAAAGCGGTTTAATCCATTACACGAGTTTTTAGAGGCTTTTTCACATATCCTCTAGGTCTGATCTTATACTAATTACAACTTGGTCCAAATATTCTAACATTCAACTAATTTGGACCTCTTTTAACACCAAAACATACTTAAACCGTTTTTAGGAAAAGAGAAGAAAACTTTAATTAGATAAATGTCATCTTGGTAGATAGGATCACATCCCTTGTTTACCTTGTCTCGTCATAGGGATTTCCAAGAAAGATAAACAATGGTAAAGAATGTGATGCATCAAGAGATCTTGCCTCATTAAAAACCCCCTCGGTAAACCATGTGGAAAAATCCCGAGGTGGAGAAAAAGAGTACAATACCTTGACGGCTTAAGGGTGTCTTTACTTCAACGAAATAGTGAAGATACTAAACTCATGCCTTCCAAAAAAAGGACGCTTCCAAGAATTTTCTAGTCTCACTGTTCTCGAGCTAAGGTCTATCGGTATCTCTCGGGTGCCCTCAGGTGCTCTCCTCGCATCTTAGAGCGCCTTGTATGTATGCATTGAATCTTGTCCTGTAGACGCTTGTGAAGTTCCTCTTCATAATCCTCAGTGCTATGGTAGGAGCTTCGTAGTTCTTCTCTTCCTCAAGTTAGTCCTCGGGTTCCTCCACATGTTCTTCTCAGAGTGATGCTTGAGCTAGTGTCGGGGCCTCATCAACACTCTTCTCCAAGATTGATCTAAAGAGCGGGTACCATCAAGTAAGTATGAAGGAGGGTGGTGAATGGAAAACCCCATTCAAAAGATGATGTGGCACCGGTTGCTAAGATTACAAGCTCGTCTTAGGGAATAGACTGTATGAATAGGACTGAGAAGAAGAGAAATGCTCGATCTAACTACTCGGTAAAAAGGATGGAACTAAGCGGAAGAGGTGGTTTAAACTCGAGGAGATACTCGACCTAGGATTTAACTATGGGATTGATAGAAGGTGGGTTGAAGCGTGAACCAGAAGAGGAGTGACAATCTCTTAATACAACGCACCCCACTCTGAGCTAGGAATCGAGGAGTGAAGAATAACCTTGAATCTCTCAAGAAAAAAGGAGAAAAAGTTTCTCAAGTTTTTGTGTAAAAGCGGTTTAATCCATTACACGAGTTTTTAGAGGCTTTTTCACATATCCTCTAGGTCTGATCTTATACTAATTACAATTTGGTCCAAATATTCTAACATTCAACTAATTTGGACCTCTTTTAACACCAAAACATACTTAAACCGTTTTTAGGAAAAGAGAAGAAAACTTTAATTAGATAAATGTCATCTTGGTAGATAGGATCACATCCCTTGTTTACCTTGTTTCGTCATAGGGATTTCCAAGAAAGATAAACAATGGTAAAGAATGTGATGCATCAAGAGATCTTGCCTCATTAAAAACCCCCTCGGTAAACCATGTGGAAAAATCCCAAGGTGGAGAAAAAGAGTACAATACCTTGACGGCTTAAGGGTGTCTTCACCTCAATGAAATAGTGAAGATACTAAACTCATGCCTTCCAAAAAAAGGATGCTCCCAAGAGTTTTCTAGTCTCATTGTTATCGCGCTAAGGTCTATCGGTATCTCTCGGGTGCCCTCAGGTGCTCTCCTCGCATCTTCGAGCTCCTTGTATGTATGCATTGAATCTTGTCTTGTAGACGCTTGTGATGTTCCTCTTCATAATCCTCAGTGCTAAGGTAGGAGCTTCGTAGTTCTTCTCTTCCTCAATTTAGTCCTCGGCTTCGTCCACGTCTTCTTCTCAGAGTGATGCTGGAGCTAGTGTCGGGGCCTCATCAACACTCTTCTCCAAGATAGATCTAAAGAGCAGGTACCATCATGTAAGTATGAAGGAGGGTTGTGAATGGAAAATCCCATTCAAAACATGATGTGGCACCGGTTGCTAAGATATCAAGCTCGTCTTAGGGAATAGACTGTATGAATAGGCTTGAGAAGAAGAGAAATGCTCGATCTAACTACTCGGTAAAAAGGATGGAACTAAGCGGAAGAGGTGGTTTAAACCCGAGGAGATACTCGACCTAGGATTAACTATGGGATTGATAGAAGGTGGGTTGAAGCGTGAACCACAAGAGGAGTGACAATCTCTTAATACAACGCACCCCACTCTGAGCTAGGAATCGAGGAGTGAAGAATAACCTTGAATCTCTCAAGAAAAAAGGAGAAAAAGTTTCTCAAGTTTTTGTGTAAAAGCGGTTTAATCCATTACACGAGTTTTTAGAGGCTTTTTCACATATCCTCTAGGTCTGATCTTATACTAATTACAATTTGGTCCAAATATTCTAACATTCAACTAATTTGGACCTCTTTTAACACCAAAACATACTTAAACCGTTTTTAGGAAAAGAGAAGAAAACTTTAATTAGATAAATGTCATCTTGGTAGATAGGATCACATCCCTTGTTTACCTTGTTTCGTCATAGGGATTTCCAAGAAAGATAAACAATGGTAAAGAATGTGATGCATCAAGAGATCTTGCCTCATTAAAAACCCCCTCGGTAAACCATGTGGAAAAATCCCAAGGTGGAGAAAAAGAGTACAATACCTTGACGGCTTAAGGGTGTCTTCACCTCAATGAAATAGTGAAGATACTAAACTCATGCCTTCCAAAAAAAGGATGCTCCCAAGAGTTTTCTAGTCTCATTGTTATCGCGCTAAGGTCTATCGGTATCTCTCGGGTGCCCTCAGGTGCTCTCCTCGCATCTTCGAGCTCCTTGTATGTATGCATTGAATCTTGTCTTGTAGACGCTTGTGATGTTCCTCTTCATAATCCTCAGTGCTAAGGTAGGAGCTTCGTAGTTCTTCTCTTCCTCAATTTAGTCCTCGGCTTCGTCCACGTCTTCTTCTCAGAGTGATGCTGGAGCTAGTGTCGGGGCCTCATCAACACTCTTCTCCAAGATAGATCTAAAGAGCAGGTACCATCATGTAAGTATGAAGGAGGGTTGTGAATGGAAAATCCCATTCAAAACATGATGTGGCACCGGTTGCTAAGATATCAAGCTCGTCTTAGGGAATAGACTGTATGAATAGGCTTGAGAAGAAGAGAAATGCTCGATCTAACTACTCGGTAAAAAGGATGGAACTAAGCGGAAGAGGTGGTTTAAACCCGAGGAGATACTCGACCTAGGATTAACTATGGGATTGATAGAAGGTGGGTTGAAGCGTGAACCACAAGAGGAGTGACAATCTCTTAATACAACGCACCCCACTCTGAGCTAGGAATCGAGGAGTGAAGAATAACCTTGAATCTCTCAAGAAAAAAGGAGAAAAAGTTTCTCAAGTTTTTGTGTAAAAGCGGTTTAATCCATTACACGAGTTTTTAGAGGCTTTTTCACATATCCTCTAGGTCTGATCTTATACTAATTACAATTTGGTCCAAATATTCTAACATTCAACTAATTTGGACCTCTTTTAACACCAAAACATACTTAAACCGTTTTTAGGAAAAGAGAAGAAAACTTTAATTAGATAAATGTCATCTTGGTAGATAGGATCACATCCCTTGTTTACCTTGTTTCGTCATAGGGATTTCCAAGAAAGATAAACAATGGTAAAGAATGTGATGCATCAAGAGATCTTGCCTCATTAAAAACCCCCTCGGTAAACCATGTGGAAAAATCCCGAGGTGGAGAAAAAGAGTACAATACCTTGACGGCTTAAGGGTGTCTTCACCTCAATGAAATAGTGAAGATACTAAACTCATGCCTTCCAAAAAAAGGATGCTCCCAAGAGTTTTCTAGTCTCATTGTTATCGCGCTAAGGTCTATCGGTATCTCTCGGGTGCCCTCAGGTGCTCTCCTCGCATCTTCGAGCTCCTTGTATGTATGCATTGAATCTTGTCTTGTAGACGCTTGTGATGTTCCTCTTCATAATCCTCAGTGCTATGGTAGGAGCTTCGTAGTTCTTCTCTTCCTCAATTTAGTCCCCGAGTTCGTCCACGTGTTCTTCTCAGAGTGATGCTGGCGCTAGTGTCGGGGCCTCATTAACACTCTTCTCCAAGATTGATCTAAAGAGCAGGTACCATCATGTAAGTATGAAGGAGGGTTGTGAATGGAAAATCCCATTCAAAACATGATGTGGCACCGGTTGCTAAGATATCAAGCTCGTCTTAGGGAATAGACTGTATGAATAGGCTTGAGAAGAAGAGAAATGCTCGATCTAACTACTCGGTAAAAAGGATGGAACTAAGCGGAAGAGGTGGTTTAAACCCGAGGAGATACTCGACCTAGGATTAACTATGGGATTGATAGAAGGTGGGTTGAAGCGAGAACCACAAGAGGAGTGACAATCTCTTGATACAACGCACCCCACTCTGAGCTAGGAATCGAGGAGTGAAGAATAACCTTGAATCTCTCAAGAAAAAAGGAGAAAAAGTTTCTCAAGTTTTTGTGTAAAAGCGGTTTAATCCATTACACGAGTTTTTAGAGGCTTTTTCACATATCCTCTAGGTCTGATCTTATACTAATTACAATTTGGTCCAAATATTCTAACATTCAACTAATTTGGACCTCTTTTAACACCAAAACATACTTAAACCGTTTTTAGGAAAAGAGAAGAAAACTTTAATTAGATAAATGTCATCTTGGTAGATAGGATCACATCCCTTGTTTACCTTGTCTCGTCATAGGGATTTCCAAGAAAGATAAACAATGGTAAAGAATGTGATGCATCAAGAGATCTTGCCTCATTAAAAACCCCCTCGGTAAACCATGTGGAAAAATCCCAAGGTGGAGAAAAAGAGTACAATACCTTGACGGCTTAAGGGTGTCTTCACCTCAATGAAATAGTGAAGATACTAAACTCATGCCTTCCAAAAAAAGGATGCTCCCAAGAGTTTTCTAGTCTCATTGTTATCGCGCTAAGGTCTATCGGTATCTCTCGGGTGCCCTCAGGTGCTCTCCTCGCATCTTCGAGCTCCTTGTATGTATGCATTGAATCTTGTCTTGTAGACGCTTGTGATGTTCCTCTTCATAATCCTCAGTGCTATGGTAGGAGCTTCGTAGTTCTTCTCTTCCTCAATTTAGTCCCCGAGTTCGTCCACGTGTTCTTCTCAGAGTGATGCTGGCGCTAGTGTCGGGGCCTCATCAACACTCTTCTCCAAGATAGATCTAAAGAGCAGGTACCATCACGTAAGTATGAAGGAGGGTGGTGAATGGAAAATCCCATTCAAAACATGATGTGGCACCGGTTGCTAAGATATCAAGCTCGACTTAGGGAATAGACTGTATGAATAGGCTTGAGAAGAAGAGAAATGCTCGATCTAACTACTCGGTAAAAAGGATGGAACTAAGCGGAAGAGGTGGTTTAAACCCGAGGAGATACTCGACCTAGGATTAACTATGGGATTGATAGAAGGTGGGTTGAAGCGTGAACCACAAGAGGAGTGACAATCTCTTGATACAATGCACCCCACTCTGAGCTAGGAATCAAGGAGTTAAGAATAACCTTGAATCTCTCAAGAAAAAAGGAGAAAAAGTTTCTCAAGTTTTTGTGTAAAAGCGGTTTAATCCATTACACGAGTTTTTAGAGGCTTTTTCACATATCCTCTAGGTCTGATCTTATACTAATTACAACTTGGTCCAAATATTCTAACATTCAACTAATTTGGACCTCTTTTAACACCAAAACATACTTAAACCGTTTTTAGGAAAAGAGAAGAAAACTTTAATTAGATAAATGTCATCTTGGTAGATAGGATCACATCCCTTGTTTACCTTGTCTCGTCATAGGGATTTCCAAGAAAGATAAACAATGGTAAAGAATGTGATGCATCAAGAGATCTTGCCTCATTAAAAACCCCCTCGGTAAACCATGTGGAAAACTCCCAAGGAGGAGAAAAAGAGTACAATACCTTGACGGCTTAAGGGTGTCTTCACTTCAACGAAATAGTGAAGATACTAAACTCATGCCTTCCAAAAAAAGGACGCTTCCAAGAATTTTCTAGTCTCACTGTTCTCGCGCTAAGGTCTATCGGTATCTCTCGGGTGCCCTCAGGTGCTCTCCTCGCATCTTAGAGCGCCTTGTATGTATGCATTGAATCTTGTCCTGTAGACGCTTGTGAAGTTCCTCTTCATAATCCTCAGTGCTATGGTAGGAGCTTCGTAGTTCTTCTCTTCCTCAAGTTAGTCCTCGGGTTCCTCCACGTGTTCTTCTCAGAGTGATGCTTGAGCTAGTGCCGGGGCCTCATCAACACTCTTCTCCAAGATTGATCTAAAGAGCGGGTACCATCAAGTAAGTATGAAGGAGGGTGGTGAATGGAAAACCCCATTCAAAAGATGATGTGGCACCGGTTGCTAAGATTACAAGCTCGTCTTAGGGAATAGACTGTATGAATAGGCTTGAGAAGAAGAGAAATGCTCGATCTAACTACTCGGTAAAAAGGATGGAACTAAGCGGAAGAGGTGGTTTAAACCCGAGGAGATACTCGACCTAGGATTAACTATGGGATTGATAGAAGGTGGGTTGAAGCGTGAACCACAAGAGGAGTGACAATCTCTTGATACAACGCACCCCACTCTGAGCTAGGAATCGAGGAGTGAAGAATAACCTTGAATCTCTCAAGAAAAAAGGAAAAAAAGTTTCTCAAGTTTTTGTGTAAAAGCGGTTTAATCCATTACACGAGTTTTTAGAGGCTTTTTCACATATACTCTAGGTCTGATCTTATACTAATTACAACTTGGTCCAAATATTCTAACATTCACCTAATTTGGACCTCTTTTAACACCAAAACATACTTAAACCGTTTTTAGGAAAAGAGAAGAAAACTTTAATTAGATAAATGTCATCTTGGTAGATAGGATCACATCCCTTGTTTACCTTATTTCGTTATAGGGATTTCCAAGAAAGATAAACAATGGTAAAGAATGTGATGCATCAAGAGATCTTGCCTCATTAAAAACCCCCTCGGTAAACCATGTGGAAAAATCCCGAGGTGGAGAAAAAGAGTACAATACCTTGATGGCTTAAGGGTGTCTTCACCTCAATGAAATAGTGAAGATACTAAACTCATGCCTTCCAAAAAAAGGATGCTCCCAAGAGTTTTCTAGTCTCATTGTTATCGCGCTAAGGTCTATCGGTATCTCTCGGGTGCCCTCAGGTGCTCTCCTCGCATCTTCGAGCTCCTTGTATGTATGCATTGAATCTTGTCTTGTAGACGCTTGTGATGTTCCTCTTCATAATCCTCAGTGCTAAGGTAGGAGCTTCGTAGTTCTTCTCTTCCTCAATTTAGTCCTCGGCTTCGTCCACGTCTTCTTCTCAGAGTGATGCTGGAGCTAGTGTCGGGGCCTCATCAACACTCTTCTCCAAGATAGATCTAAAGAGCAGGTACCATCATGTAAGTATGAAGGAGGGTTGTGAATGGAAAATCCCATTCAAAACATGATGTGGCACCGGTTGCTAAGATATCAAGCTCGTCTTAGGGAATAGACTGTATGAATAGGCTTGAGAAGAAGAGAAATGCTCGATCTAACTACTCGGTAAAAAGGATGGAACTAAGCGGAAGAGGTGGTTTAAACCCGAGGAGATACTCGACCTAGGATTAACTATGGGATTGATAGAAGGTGGGTTGAAGCGTGAACCACAAGAGGAGTGACAATCTCTTAATACAACGCACCCCACTCTGAGCTAGGAATCGAGGAGTGAAGAATAACCTTGAATCTCTCAAGAAAAAAGGAGAAAAAGTTTCTCAAGTTTTTGTGTAAAAGCGGTTTAATCCATTACACGAGTTTTTAGAGGCTTTTTCACATATCCTCTAGGTCTGATCTTATACTAATTACAATTTGGTCCAAATATTCTAACATTCAACTAATTTGGACCTCTTTTAACACCAAAACATACTTAAACCGTTTTTAGGAAAAGAGAAGAAAACTTTAATTAGATAAATGTCATCTTGGTAGATAGGATCACATCCCTTGTTTACCTTGTTTCGTCATAGGGATTTCCAAGAAAGATAAACAATGGTAAAGAATGTGATGCATCAAGAGATCTTGCCTCATTAAAAACCCCCTCGGTAAACCATGTGGAAAAATCCCGAGGTGGAGAAAAAGAGTACAATACCTTGACGGCTTAAGGGTGTCTTCACCTCAATGAAATAGTGAAGATACTAAACTCATGCCTTCCAAAAAAAGGATGCTCCCAAGAGTTTTCTAGTCTCATTGTTATCGCGCTAAGGTCTATCGGTATCTCTCGGGTGCCCTCAGGTGCTCTCCTCGCATCTTCGAGCTCCTTGTATGTATGCATTGAATCTTGTCTTGTAGACGCTTGTGATGTTCCTCTTCATAATCCTCAGTGCTATGGTAGGAGCTTCGTAGTTCTTCTCTTCCTCAATTTAGTCCCCGAGTTCGTCCACGTGTTCTTCTCAGAGTGATGCTGGCGCTAGTGTCGGGGCCTCATTAACACTCTTCTCCAAGATTGATCTAAAGAGCAGGTACCATCATGTAAGTATGAAGGAGGGTTGTGAATGGAAAATCCCATTCAAAACATGATGTGGCACCGGTTGCTAAGATATCAAGCTCGTCTTAGGGAATAGACTGTATGAATAGGCTTGAGAAGAAGAGAAATGCTCGATCTAACTACTCGGTAAAAAGGATGGAACTAAGCGGAAGAGGTGGTTTAAACCCGAGGAGATACTCGACCTAGGATTAACTATGGGATTGATAGAAGGTGGGTTGAAGCGTGAACCACAAGAGGAGTGACAATCTCTTGATACAACGCACCCCACTCTGAGCTAGGAATCGAGGAGTGAAGAATAACCTTGAATCTCTCAAGAAAAAAGGAGAAAAAGTTTCTCAAGTTTTTGTGTAAAAGCGGTTTAATCCATTACACGAGTTTTTAGAGGCTTTTTCACATATCCTCTAGGTCTGATCTTATACTAATTACAATTTGGTCCAAATATTCTAACATTCAACTAATTTGGACCTCTTTTAACACCAAAACATACTTAAACCGTTTTTAGGAAAAGAGAAGAAAACTTTAATTAGATAAATGTCATCTTGGTAGATAGGATCACATCCCTTGTTTACCTTGTTTCGTCATAGGGATTTCCAAGAAAGATAAACAATGGTAAAGAATGTGATGCATCAAGAGATCTTGCCTCATTAAAAACCCCCTCGGTAAACCATGTGGAAAAATCCCGAGGTGGAGAAAAAGAGTACAATACCTTGACGGCTTAAGGGTGTCTTCACCTCAATGAAATAGTGAAGATACTAAATTCATGCCTTCCAAAAAAAGGACGCTCCCAAGAGTTTTCTAGTCTCACTGTTCTCGCGCTAAGGTCTATCGGTATCTCTCGGGTGCCCTCAGGTGCTCTCCTCGCATCTTCGAGCTCCTTGTATGTATGCATTGAATCTTGTCTTGTAGACGCTTGGGATGTTCCTTTTCATAATCCTCAGTGCTATGGTAGGAGCTTCGTAGTTCTTCTCTTCCTCAATTTAGTCCTCGGGTTCGTCCACGTGTTCTTCTCAGAGTGATGCTGGAGCTAGTGTCGGGGCCTCATCAACACTCTTCTCCAAGATTGATCTAAAGAGCAGGTACCATCATGTAAGTATGAAGGAGGGTTGTGAATGGAAAACCCCATTCAAAACATGATGTGGCACCGGTTGCTAAGATATCAAGCTCGTCTTAGGGAATAGACTGTATGAATAGGCTTGAGAAGAAGAGAAATGCTCGATCTAACTACTCGGTAAAAAGGATGGAACTAAGCGGAAGAGGTGGTTTAAACCCGAGGAGATACTCGACCTAGGATTAACTATGCGATTGATAGAAGGTGGGTTGAAGCGTGAACCACAAGAGGAGTGACAATCTCTTGATACAACGCACCCCACTCTGAGCTAGGAATCGAGGAGTGAAGAATAACCTTGAATCTCTCAAGAAAAAAGGAGAAAAAGTTTCTCAAGTTTTTGTGTAAAAGCGGTTTAATCCATTACACGAGTTTTTAGAGGCTTTTTCACATATCCTCTAGGTCTGTTCTTATACTAATTACAACTTGGTCCAAATATTCTAACATTCACCTAATTTGGACCTCTTTTAACACCAAAACATACTTAAACCATTTTTAGGAAAGGAGAAGAAAACTTTAATTAGATAAATGTCATCTTGGTAGATAGGATCACATCCCTTGTTTACTTTATTTCGTTATAGGGATTTCCAAGAAAGATAAACAATGGTAAAGAATGTGATGCATCAAGAGATCTTGCCTCATTAAAAACCCCCTCGGTAAACCACGTGGAAAAATCCCGAGGTGGAGAAAAAGAGTACAATACCTTGACGGCTTAAGGTGTCTTCACCTCAATGAAATAGTGAAGATACTAAACTCATGCCTTCCAAAAAAAGGACGCTCCCAAGAGTTTTCTAGTCTCACTGTTCTCGCGCTAAGGTCTATCGGTATCTCTCGGGTGCCCTCAGGTGCTCTCCTCGCATCTTCGAGCTCCTTGTATGTATGCATTGAATCTTGTCTTGTAGACGCTTGTTCCTCTTCATAATCCTCAGTGCTATGGTAGGAGCTTCGTAGTTCTTCTCTTCCTCAATTTAGTCCCCTAGTTCGTCCACGTGTTCTTCTCAGAGTGATGCTGGCGCTAGTGTCGGGGCCTCATCAACACTCTTCTCCAAGATTGATCTAAAGAGCGGGTACCATCAAGTAAGTATGAAGGAGGGTGGTGAATGGAAAACCCCATTCAAAACATGATGTGGCACCGGTTGCTAAGATATCAAGCTCGTCTTAGGGAATAGACTGTATGAATAGGACTGAGAAGAAGAGAAATGCTCGATCTAACTACTCGGTAAAAAGGATGGAACTAAGCGGAAGAGGTGGTTTAAACCCGAGGAGATACTCGACCTAGGATTAACTATGGGATTGATAGAAGGTGGGTTGAAGCGTGAACCACAAGAGGAGTGACAATGTCTTGATACAACGCACCCCACTCTGAGCTAGGAATCGAGGAGTGAAGAATAACCTTGAATCTCTCAAGAAAAAAGGAGAAAAAGTTTCTCAAGTTTTTGTGTAAAAGCGGTTTAATCCATTACACGAGTTTTTAGAGGCTTTTTCACATATCCTCTAGGTCTGTTCTTATACTAATTACAACTTGGTCCAAATATTCTAACATTCACCTAATTTGGACCTCTTTTAACACCAAAACATACTTAAACCATTTTTAGGAAAGGAGAAGAAAACTTTAATTAGATAAATGTCATCTTGGTAGATAGGATCACATCCCTTGTTTACTTTATTTCGTTATAGGGATTTCCAAGAAAGATAAACAATGGTAAAGAATGTGATGCATCAAGAGATCTTGCCTCATTAAAAACCCCCTCGGTACACCATGTGGAAAATGTTGAATTTGCGGAATAGAAAATTAGAGAGTTTGAGAGTGCTTGAAAGAGAAACAATAGAATGAGAGATAAAGAGAAGTTTCCATTAGAATTGAGTAAGTGTTACAAAGGGTGTACAACATGTATATATAGAGGAGAGCCACGAAATTAGGAGGTGAAGAAGGGTTTCACAACATTCAATTTCCCTCCAATCTCTTATTTGAAATTCAAACACATCTCCTTCCTTTTCACACTTCCCGAGACACCCACTTGTGCACCCAAAGTCTTCACCCTTCTAGAAGACTTCTTAATGGGCTTGCATATGTTGAATAAGGCCTCTTCTCTTCTTTGGGTCTTAAGCTAATGTATTCTCTCATTATTCAACACTCCCCCTCAAGCTTAACCGTAGAGAAACCAAAGGTTAAGCTTGGAACCATGATGACCCACCTCATTAAAAACCTTAGTATGGAAAACCTCATGGGACAAAACCATACTAAGGGAAAAAGAGTGTGGACTCCATGGCTAAGGAAATCACGGCCGAGACATATCTATGAGTCCAAGCTTTGAATGGATGAACTCACACACTTTTAAACTCGCTGCCTTGGTAAAAATGTCTGCTAATTGTTCCGAACTCCTTGTAAAGCATGGAAGAATGACCCTTTTCTCCACCATCTCTCGCACCTTGTGACAATCCACTTCAATATGCTTTGTCCTCTCATGGAACACTGAGTTGGACGCAATGTGAATAGCAGCTTGGTTGTCACAATGCATTGTGATTGGATCTGCCGATTCAATGCCCAAATCCTTGAGAAGAGCTTTCAGCCATGTTAGCTCATTTGTGAGCTTCCTCATTGCTCTATACTCAGCTTCAGCACTTGAACATGACACAACCTTTTGTTTCTTGCTCTTCCAAGTGACCAGGTTACCTCCAATGAATGTGCAATACCCAGTGGTGGATCTTCTATCCGTTTTGTCTCCAGCCCAGTCAGCATCACAATAACCCACAATTTCTGTGCTTTTGTTGCAACCCATCCAAATGCCTTGACCTGGAGCTCCTTTGAGATATTTGAGAATCCAATCCACCATGTTCCAATGATGCACTTTTGGAGCTTGCATATGTTGGCTCACCTGGTTCACAGCAAAACACAAATCAGGACGAGTTATGGTAAGATAAATCAACTTACCAACCATTCTCCGATATTGCTTGACATCTTCAAAAGGTTTATCTTCAAGCTCCCCCTCTCGTATGACTTTGTATCCTTCTTCTAAGGGAGTCTTTGCTGGTTTGGCTCCTAGCTTTCCTGCCTCAGCCAATAGATCAAGAGTGTACTTCCTTTGGGATAAGAAGAGTCCTTCATTGGACCTATAGACTTCAATCCCTAGAAAATATTTCAACTCTCCAAGATCTTTAATATCAAATACAGATTTTAAATATGCTTTTGTATCTTTAATACCTACCTTGTCATTCCCAGAGATGATAATATCATCCACATAAATGAGAATGACTACAATACCTTCTTGGCTTTGCAAGGTGAAAAGTGTGTGATCTGCCTCGGACTTCTTGAAGCCTTTACTCTTGAGTGTTGTACTCAACTTGTGGTACCATGCTCGAGGAGATTGCTTCAGTCCATAGATTGCTTTCTTGAGTCTCAACACCTTCCCGGGTGCAATTGAGTCCTCTAAGCCTGGTGGTGGAGTCATGTAGACTTCATCCTCTAGTTCCCCTTGCAAGAATGCATTCTTGACGTCCATCTGCCAAAGATCCCATTTCAAGTTAGTAGCTAAGGATAAAATAACTCTTACCGTATGAAGTTTTGCCACAGGTGCAAATGTGTCAAGGTAGTCCTCTCCATAGGTTTGAGTGAATCCTCTAGCCACCAGCCTAGCCTTGTAACGCTCTATTTCTCCATCACTTCTATACTTGATAGTGAAGATCCATCTAGAGCTTACGGCCTTCTTCCCTTTTGGCAGTTCAGCTTCATCCCAAGTGTGGTTAATTTCCATAGCTTTCTTTTCTTCACCAACAGCATCTCTCCATACTTTAAGCTCCTTGGCTTCTTCATAGGTTGTTGGAATCTCAGCTTCATCCAACTTGCCCATGTAGGCTTGATGTTCCAATGGGAAATGAGCTAGAGTGCAAACAGCTTGAATGGGATGAGCAACTGC
The DNA here is from genome assembly GCA_963922655.1 of Cardamine chenopodiifolia. Classification (NCBI taxonomy): domain Eukaryota; kingdom Viridiplantae; phylum Streptophyta; class Magnoliopsida; order Brassicales; family Brassicaceae; genus Cardamine; species Cardamine chenopodiifolia. Next base: position 6,865,953 of record OZ000476.1, on the reverse strand, counting down.
CTTGTTGTTGTAGTACACTCGGGTTTGCTTCCAATGTTCTGGTCCAAACCTTTGTCTTGTACTTCTCCTTAAACCCCCTTCTTGATATTGAACTTGAGGTTCTGGCCCTTCAAAGTCAGAATCTGAGGTTTGAGCTTCTTCTTGACTTTCTGGACTCTCTTCACTTTGATCATGAACCGCTTCATTGCGAACTTCTGATTCATTTTGATCATGAATTGTTGAGTCTTGTTGAGCCACTACTTGATCCTCTTGTTTATTGCCTCCCTCAGGATCAAAGGGTATAGTTTCTTCATTTGATTGAGATGTGCTTGTACTAGCTTCTGGCTGATGTAATCCAAGGTTCTCCAAGATTTTTCTCAAATTGCTAGCTCGGTCTGATGATGAGGATGATAGATTCTCCAATTCTTTCCAGTTCTTCTCATCATAGAACCCTTTCGTTTCAACAAACTTCACGTCCCTTGAGACTAGAATCTTTCTTGTTTCCGGAACAAAGCATTTGTAACCTTTTTGTGTTGTGGAGTATCCAATGAACATGCTCTTCACACTTTTAGCTTCCAACTTGTTTCTTTGTTCTCCTGGGATTAATACAAAACAAACACACCCAAACACACGTAAGTGGTTAATGGCGGGTTTAGAGTTGTTTAATACCTCAAATGGAGAGTGATCATCCAAAATTTTTGTTGGCATTCGGTTGATCAAATAGCATGCTGAAACCACAGCATCTCCCCAAACTCTCTTGGGAACACTTGTGTGGAACATCATAGACCGGGCCACTTCCATTAAGTGCCTATTCTTTCTTTCAGCAACTCCATTTTGCTGAGGAGTGTATGGGCAGCTGGTTTGATGGACTATCCCATGGTTTGCTAAGTGTTGTTTGAAGGCATGGCTTGTGTACTCTCCACCATTATCTGATCTAAAAATTTTAATCTTGGCATTATAATGGTTAGTCACATATGCTTGAAAATTTCTAAATGCTTCTAGAACTCTATCTTTGGATGGAAGAAGTGTTAGCCATGTATATTTTGATTTTTCATCTATAAATGTGACAAAGTATTTATGATGTTCTCTAGATTCACATGGTGAGGTCCAAACATCAGAATGAATTAAATCAAAACACTTTTCATAGATAGTTGGAGACTTGGAAAACACAGATTTGCAATGTTTACCAAGTATACAAGCTTCACATTCATCATTTTTGAAAGAAATCCTAGGCAACAATAGTTCTAATGCTCTAGAGTGCGGATGACCTAGCCTTGCATGCCAAATTGAACTACTAACATTAGAAACATTCAGACTAAAACTACAAAATAAATTGGAGTCCGGCTTGTTATTTTCAAGAACATACAGCTCCTCCTTTGCTACTCCTTTTCCGAGTAGATTCATGGTCTCAATATCCTGAAAGTGTACATCATTAGGACCAAATATAGCATAACAATTCAAATCAGATGTAACTTTCTTTACGGATAACAAATTTGAAGTAAACTTAGGCATGTAGAAAGCATTTGAATCTTTTCCAAATAACCTAAGATTTCCTACTCCATCAATTGGAATACTATCTCCATTTGCTATAATGACATTACCTACAGCCGGTTTTATGTTATTCATTAGATGTGCATCACTTATCATATGATGTGATGCACCAGAATCTACAATCAAAGGCTTTGAAATGTTTTGAGCATGAAGAGAGTTTCCAGAAACCATACCAGACCTACCAGCCTCTTTCAAGGCTTTGATGAGAGCTTCCAAATCTGATTTCCTCACAAATTCAGATTCTTGTTGATATGGCACCAAAGCTCTCATTTCTCCTTCTTCAGCCCTCTTGGATGTCCCAGCCTGATTCCTAGCCACTTCTTGGGAGACATTAGCTCTTGGTTCCTTCCACCAGCTTGGTTTTAGATGAGGATGGAGCTTCCAGCATTTTTCCTTTGTGTGCCCCTCTTTCTTGCAATGCTCACAAATTGCATTTGATCCCACTTTCTTGTTCTGGTTTGATCCCAATGGTTTGTAAAATCCTTTGTTGGCGTCTCCCAGCTCTACTTTGTTAGCCATAACCAGCTCGCCCTTTCCCCCAAATAGACCATGAGATCCTTGCTCCTTTTGTATCTTGGAGCACACTTCATCTAGGTTGGGGAGATTGTCTGCCCTAAGGAGGTGCTTAATGAGATCCTTGTAAGTTGGATTTAAGGTCAATAGCAGACCAAAGACCTTGTCTTGTTCGCGCCTCTCATTTAACACCAAAGGATCAATCGTGCTTGGCCTTAACATTTCTAGTTCAGCCCACAATGATCTGAATTTGCCAAAGTGCTTTGTAAACTCCAAATCTTCTTGGCTTAGATCATTGATAGCCTTCTTGACTTCATAGATTCTGCTCAAGTTTGAAGTATTCCCATACACGGTTTGAAGAGTATCCCACAATTCCTTTGCATTTTCACAGTAGGAGTAGGCTTCAAGGATGGATGCTTCAAGAGAGTTCTGGATTATTCCGAGCACCATTTGGTCCTCTTGGAACCACTTATCTTCATAATTACCGATGGCTTCTTCTCCATCTTTTGGATCTTGGCCTTTCAAGACATGGCTCCAAAGCCCACGACCACATAGGGCTGTTCTTATCATTCTTGACCACAGCAAATAGTTGACACCCTTCAAGATGACTGGAATAACAATTGGTTTAGAATTTTCCATGGTGTTTCAAGATTTATTCACCGGATAATTCTATTAACCAGAGGATTAAGAGATTTTCTCAAGAAAATATTAGAGAAGCTTCAAGAAATACACTTTTCCAGCCTTTTCACAACTCAAGAGTCAATGACTTTGAGGACTAAGTCTCAGAGTGAAAAAGGATTGACAAAGAGTATTCCCAGAATTTTAGAGTGAAAAAGAAAATTTTAGAGAACCTTCAAGAAATACACTTTTTCAGCCTTATCACAACTCAAGAGTCAATGACTTTGAGGACTAAGTCTCAGAGTGAAAAAGGATTGACAAAGAGTATTCCTAGAATTTTAAAGGAAGAGATTTGAAAATGGGATAACAAGAGCTTGATTTAGTTAAGAACCTTGCTCTGATACCATGTTGAATTTGCGGAATAGAAAATTAGAGAGTTTGAGAGTGCTTGAAAGAGAAACAATAGAATGAGAGATAAAGAGAAGTTTCCATTAGAATTGAGTAAGTGTTACAAAGGGTGTACAACATGTATATATAGAGGAGAGCCACGAAATTAGGAGGTGAAGAAGGGTTTCACAACATTCAATTTCCCTCCAATCTCTTATTTGAAATTCAAACACATCTCCTTCCTTTTCACACTTCCCGAGACACCCACTTGTGCACCCAAAGTCTTCACCCTTCTAGAAGACTTCTTAATGGGCTTGCATATGTTGAATAAGGCCTCTTCTCTTCTTTGGGTCTTAAGCTAATGTATTCTCTCATTATTCAACAGAAAAATCCCGAGGTGGAAAAAAAGAGTACAATACCTTGACGGCCTAAGGGTGTCTTCACTTCAACGAAATAGTGAAGATACTAAACTCATGCCTTCCAAAAAAAGGACGCTCCCAAGAGTTTTCTAGTCTCACTGTTCTCGCGCTAAGGTCTATCGGTATCTCTCGGGTGCCCTCAGGTGCTTTCCTCGCATCTTAGAGCGCCTTGTATGTATGCATTGAATCTTGTCCTGTAGACGCTTGTGAAGTTCCTCTTCATAATCCTCAGTGCTATGGTAGGAGCTTCGTAGTTCTTCTCTTCCTCAAGTTAGTCCTCGGGTTCCTCCACGTGTTCTTCTCAGAGTGATGCTTGAGCTAGTGCCGGGGCCTCATCAACACTCTTCTCCAAGATTGATCTAAAGAGCAGGTACCATCATGTAAGTATGAAGGAGGGTTGTGAATGGAAAATCCCATTCAAAACATGATGTGGCACCGGTTGCTAAGATATCAAGCTCGTCTTAGGGAATAGACTGTATGAATAGGACTAAGAAGAAGAGAAATGCTCGACCTAACTACTCGGTAAAAAGGATGGAACTAAGCGGAAGAGGTGGTTTAAACCCGAGGAGATACTCGACCTAGGATTAACTTTGGGATTGATAGAAGGTGGGTTGAAGCGTGAACCACAAGAGGAGTGACAATCTCTTGATACAACGCACCCCACTCTGAGCTAGGAATCGAGGAGTGAAGAATAACCTTGAATCTCTCAAGAAAAAAGGAGAAAAAGTTTCTCAAGTTTTTGTGTAAAAGCGGTTTAATCCATTACACGAGTTTTTAGAGACTTTTTCACATATCCTCTAGGTCTGATCTTATACTAATTACAACTTGGTCCAAATATTCTAAAATTCACCTAATTTGGACCTCTTTTAACACCAAAACATACTTAAAACGTTTTCAGGAAAAAAGAAGAAAACTTTAATTAGATAAATGTCATCTTGGTAGATAGGATCACATCCCTTGTTTACCTTATTTCGTTATAGGGATTTCCAAGAAAGATAAACAATGGTAAAGAATGTGATGCATCAAGAGATCTTGCCTCATTAAAAACCCCCTCGGTAAACCATGTGGAAAAATCCCGAGGTGGAGAAAAAGAGTACAATACCTTGACGGCTTAAGGTGTCTTCACCTCAATGAAATAGTGAAGATACTAAACTCATGCCTTCCAAAAAAAGGACGCTCCCAAGAGTTTTCTAGTCTCATTGTTCTCGCGCTAAGGTCTATCGGTATCTCTCGGGTGCCCTCAGGTGCTCTCCTCGCATCTTCGAGCTCCTTGTATGTATGCATTGAATCTTGTCTTGTAGACGCTTGTTCCTCTTCATAATCCTCAGTGCTATGGTAGGAGCTTCGTAGTTCTTCTCTTCCTCAATTTAGTCCCCTAGTTCGTCCACGTGTTCTTCTCAGAGTGATGCTGGCGCTAGTGTCGGGGCCTCATCAACACTCTTCTCCAAGATTGATCTAAAGAGCGGGTACCATCAAGTAAGTATGAAGGAGGGTGGTGAATGGAAAACCCCATTCAAAAGATGATGTGGCACCGGTTGCTAAGATATCAAGCTCGTCTTAGGGAATAGACTGTATGAATAGGACTGAGAAGAAGTGAAATGCTCGATCTAACTACTCGGTAAAAAAGATGGAACTAAGCGGAAGAGGTGGTTTAAACCCGAGGAGATACTCGACCTAGGATTAACTATGGGATTGATAGAAGGTGGGTTGAAGCGTGAACCACAAGAGGAGTGACAATGTCTTGATACAACGCACCCCACTCTGAGCTAGGAATCGAGGAGTGAAGAATAACCTTGAATCTCTCAAGAAAAAAGGAGAAAAAGTTTCTCAAGTTTTTGTGTAAAAGCGGTTTAATCCATTACACGAGTTTTTAGAGGCTTTTTCACATATCCTCTAGGTCTGTTCTTATACTAATTACAACTTGGTCCAAATATTCTAACATTCACCTAATTTGGACCTCTTTTAACACCAAAACATACTTCAACCGTTTTTAGGAAAGGAGAAGAAAACTTTAATTAGATAAATGTCATCTTGGTAGATAGGATCACATCCCTTGTTTACCTTATTTCGTTATAGGGATTTCCAAGAAAGATAAACAATGGTAAAGAATGTGATGCATCAAGAGATCTTGCCTCATTAAAAACCCCCTCGGTAAACCATGTGGAAAAATCCCGAGGTGGAGAAAAAGAGTACAATACCTTGATGGCTTAAGGGTGTCTTCACCTCAATGAAATAGTGAAGATACTAAACTCATGCCTTCCAAAAAAAGGATGCTCCCAAGAGTTTTCTAGTCTCATTGTTATCGCGCTAAGGTCTATCGGTATCTCTCGGGTGCCCTCAGGTGCTCTCCTCGCATCTTAGAGCTCCTTGTATGTATGCATTGAATCTTGTCTTGTAGACGCTTGTGATGTTCCTCTTCATAATCCTCAGTGCTATGGTAGGAGCTTCGTAGTTCTTCTCTTCCTCAATTTAGTCCCCGAGTTCGTCCACGTGTTCTTCTCAGAGTGATGCTGGCGCTAGTGTCGGGGCCTCATTAACACTCTTCTCCAAGATTGATCTAAAGAGCAGGTACCATCATGTAAGTATGAAGGAGGGTTGTGAATGGAAAATCCCATTCAAAACATGATGTGGCACCGGTTGCTAAGATATCAAGCTCGTCTTAGGGAATAGACTGTATGAATAGGCTTGAGAAGAAGAGAAATGCTCGATCTAATTACTCGGTAAAAAGGATGGAACTAAGCGGAAGAGGTGGTTTAAACCCGAGGAGATACTCGACCTAGGATTAACTATGGGATTGATAGAAGGTGGGTTGAAGCGTGAACCACAAGAGGAGTGACAATCTCTTGATACAACGCACCCCACTCTGAGCTAGGAATCGAGGAGTGAAGAATAACCTTGAATCTCTCAAGAAAAAAGGAGAAAAAGTTTCTCAAGTTTTTGTGTAAAAGCGGTTTAATCCATTACACGAGTTTTTAGAGACTTTTTCACATATCCTCTAGGTCTGATCTTATACTAATTACAACTTGGTCCAAATATTCTAAAATTCACCTAATTTGGACCTCTTTTAACACCAAAACATACTTAAAACGTTTTCAGGAAAAGAGAAGAAAACTTTAATTAGATAAATGTCATCTTGGTAGATAGGATCACATCCCTTGTTTACCTTATTTCGTTATAGGGATTTCCAAGAAAGATAAACAATGGTAAAGAATGTGATGCATCAAGAGATCTTGCCTCATTAAAAACCCCCTCGGTAAACCATGTGGAAAATCCCGAGGTGGAGAAAAAGAGTACAATACCTTGACGGCTTAAGGTGTCTTCACCTCAATGAAATAGTGAAGATACTAAACTCATGCCTTCCAAAAAAAGGACGCTCCCAAGAGTTTTCTAGTCTCATTGTTCTCGCGCTAAGGTCTATCGGTATCTCTCGGGTGCCCTCAGGTGCTCTCCTCGCATCTTCGAGCTCCTTGTATGTATGCATTGAATCTTGTCTTGTAGACGCTTGTTCCTCTTCATAATCCTCAGTGCTATGGTAGGAGCTTCGTAGTTCTTCTCTTCCTCAATTTAGTCCTCGGGTTCGTCCACGTGTTCTTCTCAGAGTGATGCTGGAGCTAGTGTCGGGGCCTCATCAACACTCTTCTCCAAGATTGATCTAAAGCGCAGGTACCATCATGTAAGTATGAAGGAGGGTTGTGAATGGAAAACCCCATTCAAAACATGATGTGGCACCGGTTGCTAAGATATCAAGCTCGTCTTAGGGAATAGACTGTATGAATAAGCTTGAGAAGAAGAGAAATGCTCGATCTAACTACTCGGTAAAAAGGATGGAACTAAGCGGAAGAGGTGGTTTAAACCCGAGGAGATACTCGACCTAGGATTAACTATGCGATTGATAGAAGGTGGGTTGAAGCGTGAACCACAAGAGGAGTGACAATCTCTTGATACAACGCACCCCACTCTGAGCTAGGAATCGAGGAGTGAAGAATAACCTTGAATCTCTCAAGAAAAAAGGAGAAAAAGTTTCTCAAGTTTTTGTGTAAAAGCGGTTTAATCCATTACACGAGTTTTTAGAGGCTTTTTCACATATCCTCTAGGTCTGATCTTATACTAATTACAATTTGGTCCAAATATTCTAACATTCAACTAATTTGGACCTCTTTTAACACCAAAACATACTTAAACCGTTTTTAGGAAAAGAGAAGAAAACTTTAATTAGATAAATGTCATCTTGGTAGATAGGATCACATCCCTTGTTTACCTTGTTTCGTCATAGGGATTTCCAAGAAAGATAAACAATGGTAAAGAATGTGATGCATCAAGAGATCTTGCCTCATTAAAAACCCCCTCGGTAAACCATGTGGAAAAATCCCGAGGTGGAGAAAAAGAGTACAATACCTTGACGGCTTAAGGGTGTCTTCACCTCAATGAAATAGTGAAGATACTAAACTCATGCCTTCCAAAAAAAGGACGCTCCCAAGAGTTTTCTAGTCTCACTGTTCTCGCGCTAAGGTCTATCGGTATCTCTCGGGTGCCCTCAGGTGCTCTCCTCGCATCTTCGAGCTCCTTGTATGTATGCATTGAATCTTGTCTTGTAGACGCTTGGGATGTTCCTTTTCATAATCCTCAGTGCTATGGTAGGAGCTTCGTAGTTCTTCTCTTCCTCAATTTAGTCCTCGGGTTCGTCCACGTGTTCTTCTCAGAGTGATGCTGGAGCTAGTGTCGGGGCCTCATCAACACTCTTCTCCAAGATTTATCTAAAGAGCAGGTACCATCATGTAAGTATGAAGGAGGGTTGTGAATGGAAAACCCCATTCAAAACATGATGTGGCACCGGTTGCTAAGATATCAAGCTCGTCTTAGGGAATAGACTGTATGAATAGGCTTGAGAAGAAGAGAAATGCTCGATCTAACTACTCGGTAAAAAGGATGGAACTAAGCGGAAGAGGTGGTTTAAACCCGAGGAGATACTCGACCTAGGATTAACTATGCGATTGATAGAAGGTGGGTTGAAGCGTGAACCACAAGAGGAGTGACAATGTCTTGATCCAACGCACCCCACTCTGAGCTAGGAATCGAGGAGTGAAGAATAACCTTGAATCTCTCAAGAAAAAAGGAGAAAAAGTTTCTCAAGTTTTTGTGTAAAAGCGGTTTAATCCATTACACGAGTTTTTAGAGGCTTTTTCACATATCCTCTAGGTCTGTTCTTATACTAATTACAACTTGGTCCAAATATTCTAACATTCACCTAATTTGGACCTCTTTTAACACCAAAACATACTTCAACCGTTTTTAGGAAAGGAGAAGAAAACTTTAATTAGATAAATGTCATCTTGGTAGATAGGATCACATCCCTTGTTTACCTTATTTCGTTATAGGGATTTCCAAGAAAGATAAACAATGGTAAAGAATGTGATGCATCAAGAGATCTTGCCTCATTAAAAACCCCCTCGGTAAACCATGTGGAAAAATCCCGAGGTGGAGAAAAAGAGTACAATACCTTGATGGCTTAAGGGTGTCTTCACCTCAATGAAATAGTGAAGATACTAAACTCATGCCTTCCAAAAAAAGGATGCTCCCAAGAGTTTTCTAGTCTCATTGTTATCGCGCTAAGGTCTATCGGTATCTCTCGGGTGCCCTCAGGTGCTCTCCTCGCATCTTCGAGCTCCTTGTATGTATGCATTGAATCTTGTCTTGTAGACGCTTGTGATGTTCCTCTTCATAATCCTCAGTGCTATGGTAGGAGCTTCGTAGTTCTTCTCTTCCTCAATTTAGTCCCCGAGTTCGTCCACGTGTTCTTCTCAGAGTGATGCTGGAGCTAGTGTCGGGGCCTCATCAACACTCTTCTCCAAGATTGATCTAAAGAGCAGGTACCATCATGTAAGTATGAAGGAGGGTTGTGAATGGAAAACCCCATTCAAAACATGATGTGGCACCGGTTGCTAAGATATCAAGCTCGTCTTAGGGAATAGACTGTATGAATAGGCTTGAGAAGAAGAGAAATGCTCGATCTAACTACTCGGTAAAAAGGATGGAACTAAGCGGAAGAGGTGGTTTAAACCCGAGGAGATACTCGACCTAGGATTAACTATGCGATTGATAGAAGGTGGGTTGAAGCGTGAACCACAAGAGGAGTGACAATCTCTTGAAGCAACGCACCCCACTCTGAGCTAGGAATCGAGGAGTGAAGAATAACCTTGAATCTCTCAAGAAAAAAGGAGAAAAAGTTTCTCAAGTTTTTGTGTAAAAGCGGTTTAATCCATTACACGAGTTTTTATCGGCTTTTTCACATATACTCTAGGTCTGATCTTATACTAATTACAACTTGGTCCAAATATTCTAACATTCACCTAATTTGGACCTCTTTTAACACCAAAACATACTTAAAACGTTTTCAGGAAAAGAGAAGAAAACTTTAATTAGATAAATGTCATCTTGGTAGATAGGATCACATCCCTTGTTTACCTTATTTCATTATAGGGATTTCTAAGAAAGATAAACAATGGTAAAGAATGTGATGCATCAAGAGATCTTGCCTCATTAAAAACCCCCTCGGTAAACCACGTGGAAAAATCCCGAGGTGGAGAAAAAGAGTACAATACCTTGACGGCTTAAGGTGTCTTCACCTCAATGAAATAGTGAAGATACTAAACTCATGCCTTCCAAAAAAAGGACGCTCCCAAGAGTTTTCTAGTCTCATTGTTCTCGCGCTAAGGTCTATCGGTATCTCTCGGGTGCCCTCAGGTGCTCTCCTCGCATCTTCGAGCTCCTTGTATGTATGCATTGAATCTTGTCTTGTAGACGCTTGTGATGTTCCTCTTCATAATCCTCAGTGCTATGGTAGGAGCTTCGTAGTTCTTCTCTTCCTCAATTTAGTCCCCGAGTTCGTCCACGTGTTCTTCTCAGAGTGATGCTGGCGCTAGTGTCGGGGCCTCATTAACACTCTTCTCCAAGATTGATCTAAAGAGCAGGTACCATCATGTAAGTATGAAGGAGGGTTGTGAATGGCAAATCCCATTCAAAACATGATGTGGCACCGGTTGCTAAGATATCAAGCTCGTCTTAGGGAATAGACTGTATGAATAGGCTTGAGAAGAAGAGAAATGCTCGATCTAACTACTCGGTAAAAAGGATGGAACTAAGCGGAAGAGGTGGTTTAAACCCGAGGAGATACTCGACCTAGGATTAACTATGGGATTGATAGAAGGTGGGTTGAAGCGTGAACCACAAGAGGAGTGACAATCTCTTGATACAACGCACCCCACTCTGAGCTAGGAATCGAGGAGTGAAGAATAACCTTGAATCTCTCAAGAAAAAAGGAGAAAAAGTTTCTCAAGTTTTTGTGTAAAAGCGGTTTAATCCATTACACGAGTTTTTAGAGGCTTTTTCACATATCCTCTAGGTCTGATCTTATACTAATTACAATTTGGTCCAAATATTCTAACATTCAACTAATTTGGACCTCTTTTAACACCAAAACATACTTAAACCGTTTTTAGGAAAAGAGAAGAAAACTTTAATTAGATAAATGTCATCTTGGTAGATAGGATCACATCCCTTGTTTACCTTGTTTCGTCATAGGGATTTCCAAGAAAGATAAACAATGGTAAAGAATGTGATGCATCAAAAAATCTTGCCTCATTAAAAACCCCCTCGGTAAACCATGTGGAAAAATCCCGAGGTGGAGAAAAAGAGTACAATACCTTGACGGCTTAAGGTGTCTTCACCTCAATGAAATAGTGAAGATACTAAACTCATGCCTTCCAAAAAAAGGACGCTCCCAAGAGTTTTCTAGTCTCATTGTTCTCGCGCTAAGGTCTATCGGTATCTCTCGGGTGCCCTCAGGTGCTCTCCTCGCATCTTCGAGCTCCTTGTATGTATGCATTGAATCTTGTCTTGTAGACGCTTGTTCCTCTTCATAATCCTCAGTGCTATGGTAGGAGCTTCGTAGTTCTTCTCTTCCTCAATTTAGTCCCCTAGTTCGTCCACGTGTTCTTCTCAGAGTGATGCTGGCGCTAGTGTCGGGGCCTCATCAACACTCTTCTCCAAGATTGATCTAAAGAGCGGGTACCATCAAGTAAGTATGAAGGAGGGTTGTGAATGGAAAACCCCATTCAAAAGATGATGTGGCACCGGTTGCTAAGATATCAAGCTCGTCTTAGGGAATAGACTGTATGAATAGGACTGAGAAGAAGTGAAATGCTCGATCTAACTACTCGGTAAAAAAGATGGAACTAAGCGGAAGAGGTGGTTTAAACCCGAGGAGATACTCGACCTAGGATTAACTATGGGATTGATAGAAGGTGGGTTGAAGCGTGAACCACAAGAGGAGTGACAATGTCTTGATACAACGCACCCCACTCTGAGCTAGGAATCGAGGAGTGAAGAATAACCTTGAATCTCTCAAGAAAAAAGGAGAAAAAGTTTCTCAAGTTTTTGTGTAAAAGCGGTTTAATCCATTACACGAGTTTTTAGAGGCTTTTTCACATATCCTCTAGGTCTGTTCTTATACTAATTACAACTTGGTCCAAATATTCTAACATTCACCTAATTTGGACCTCTTTTAACACCAAAACATACTTCAACCGTTTTTAGGAAAGGAGAAGAAAACTTTAATTAGATAAATGTCATCTTGGTAGATAGGATCACATCCCTTGTTTACCTTATTTCGTTATAGGGATTTCCAAGAAAGATAAACAATGGTAAAGAATGTGATGCATCAAGAGATCTTGCCTCATTAAAAACCCCCTCGGTAAACCATGTGGAAAAATCCCGAGGTGGAGAAAAAGAGTACAATACCTTGACGGCTTAAGGTGTCTTCACCTCAATGAAATAGTGAAGATACTAAACTCATGCCTTCCAAAAAAAGGACGCTCCCAAGAGTTTTCTAGTCTCATTGTTCTCGCGCTAAGGTCTATCGGTATCTCTCGGGTGCCCTCAGGTGCTCTCCTCGCATCTTCGAGCTCCTTGTATGTATGCATTGAATCTTGTCTTGTAGACGCTTGTTCCTCTTCATAATCCTCAGTGCTATGGTAGGAGCATCGTAGTTCTTCTCTTCCTCAATTTAGTCCCCTAGTTCGTCCACGTGTTCTTCTCAGAGTGATGCTGGCGCTAGTGTCGGGGCCTCATCAACACTCTTCTCCAAGATTGATCTAAAGAGCGGGTACCATCAAGTAAGTATGAAGGAGGGTGGTGAATGGAAAACCCCATTCAAAAGATGATGTGGCACCGGTTGCTAAGATATCAAGCTCGTCTTAGGGAATAGACTGTATGAATAGGACTGAGAAGAAGTGAAATGCTCGATCTAACTACTCGGTAAAAAAGATGGAACTAAGCGGAAGAGGTGGTTTAAACCCGAGGAGATACTCGACCTAGGATTAACTATGGGATTGATAGAAGGTGGTTTGAAGCGTGAACCACAAGAGGAGTGACAATCTCTTGATACAACGCACCCCACTCTGAGCTAGGAATCGAGGAGTGAAGAATAACCTTGAATCTCTCAAGAAAAAAGGAGAAAAAGTTTCTCAAGTTTTTGTGTAAAAGCGGTTTAATCCATTACACGAGTTTTTAGAGGCTTTTTCACATATCCTCTAGGTCTGTTCTTATACTAATTACAACTTGGTCCAAATATTCTAACATTCACCTAATTTGGACCTCTTTTAACACCAAAACATACTTCAACCGTTTTTAGGAAAGGAGAAGAAAACTTTAATTAGATAAATGTCATCTTGGTAGATAGGATCACATCCCTTGTTTACCTTATTTCGTTATAGGGATTTCCAAGAAAGATAAACAATGGTAAAGAATGTGATGCATCAAGAGATCTTGCCTCATTAAAAACCCCCTCGGTAAACCATGTGGAAAAATCCCGAGGTGGAGAAAAAGAGTACAATACCTTGATGGCTTAAGGGTGTCTTCACCTCAATGAAATAGTGAAGATACTAAACTCATGCCTTCCAAAAAAAGGATGCTCCCAAGAGTTTTCTAGTCTCATTGTTATCGCGCTAAGGTCTATCGGTATCTCTCGGGTGCCCTCAGGTGCTCTCCTCGCATCTTCGAGCTCCTTGTATGTATGCATTGAATCTTGTCTTGTGGACGCTTGTGATGTTCCTCTTCATAATCCTCAGTGCTATGGTAGGAGCTTCGTAGTTCTTCTCTTCCTCAATTTAGTCCCCGAGTTCGTCCACGTGTTCTTCTCAGAGTGATGCTGGCGCTAGTGTCGGGGCCTCATTAACACTCTTCTCCAAGATTGATCTAAAGAGCAGGTACCATCATGTAAGTATGAAGGAGGGTTGTGAATGGAAAATCCCATTCAAAACATGATGTGGCACCGGTTGCTAAGATATCAAGCTCGTCTTAGGGAATAGACTGTATGAATAGGCTTGAGAAGAAGAGAAATGCTCGATCTAACTACTCGGTAAAAAGGATGGAACTAAGCGGAAGAGGTGGTTTAAACCCGAGGAGATACTCGACCTAGGATTAACTATGGGATTGATAGAAGGTGGGTTGAAGCGTGAACCACAAGAGGAGTGACAATCTCTTGATACAACGCACCCCACTCTGAGCTAGGAATCGAGGAGTGAAGAATAACCTTGAATCTCTCAAGAAAAAAGGAGAAAAAGTTTCTCAAGTTTTTGTGTAAAAGCGGTTTAATCCATTACACGAGTTTTTAGAGACTTTTTCACATATCCTCTAGGTCTAATCTTATACTAATTACAACTTGGTCCAAATATTCTAAAATTCACCTAATTTGGACCTCTTTTAACACCAAAACATACTTAAAACGTTTTCAGGAAAAGAGAAGAAGACTTTAATTAGATAAATGTCATCTTGGTAGATAGGATCACATCCCTTGTTTACCTTATTTCGTTATAGGGATTTCTAAGAAAGATAAACAATGGTAAAGAATGTGATGCATCAAGAGATCTTGCCTCATTAAAAACCCCCTCGGTAAACCATGTGGAAAAATCCCGAGGTGGAGAAAAAGAGTACAATACCTTGACGGCTTAAGGTGTCTTCACCTCAATGAAATAGTGAAGATACTAAACTCATGCCTTCCAAAAAAAGGACGCTCCCAAGAGTTTTCTAGTCTCATTGTTCTCGCGCTAAGGTCTATCGGTATCTCTCGGGTGCCCTCAGGTGCTCTCCTCGCATCTTCGAGCTCCTTGTATGTATGCATTGAATCTTGTCTTGTAGACGCTTGTTCCTCTTCATAATCCTCAGTGCTATGGTAGGAGCTTCGTAGTTCTTCTCTTCCTCAATTTAGTCCCCTAGTTCGTCCACGTGTTCTTCTCAGAGTGATGCTGGCGCTAGTGTCGGGGCCTCATCAACACTCTTCTCCAAGATTGATCTAAAGAGCGGGTACCATCAAGTAAGTATGAAGGAGGGTTGTGAATGGAAAACCCCATTCAAAAGATGATGTGGCACCGGTTGCTAAGATATCAAGCTCGTCTTAGGGAATAGACTGTATGAATAGGACTGAGAAGAAGTGAAATGCTCGATCTAACTACTCGGTAAAAAAGATGGAACTAAGCGGAAGAGGTGGTTTAAACCCGAGGAGATACTCGACCTAGGATTAACTATGGGATTGATAGAAGGTGGGTTGAAGCGTGAACCACAAGAGGAGTGACAATCTCTTGATACAACGCACCCCACTCTGAGCTAGGAATCGAGGAGTGAAGAATAACCTTGAATCTCTCAAGAAAAAAGGAGAAAAAGTTTCTCAAGTTTTTGTGTAAAAGCGGTTTAATCCATTACACGAGTTTTTAGAGGCTTTTTCACATATCCTCTAGGTCTGTTCTTATACTAATTACAACTTGGTCCAAATATTCTAACATTCACCTAATTTGGACCTCTTTTAACACCAAAACATACTTCAACCGTTTTTAGGAAAGGAGAAGAAAACTTTAATTAGATAAATGTCATCTTGGTAGATAGGATCACATCCCTTGTTTACCTTATTTCGTTATAGGGATTTCCAAGAAAGATAAACAATGGTAAAGAATGTGATGCATCAAGAGATCTTGCCTCATTAAAAACCCCCTCGGTAAACCATGTGGAAAAATCCCGAGGTGGAGAAAAAGAGTACAATACCTTGATGGCTTAAGGGTGTCTTCACCTCAATGAAATAGTGAAGATACTAAACTCATGCCTTCCAAAAAAAGGATGCTCCCAAGAGTTTTCTAGTCTCATTGTTATCGCGCTAAGGTCTATCGGTATCTCTCGGGTGCCCTCAGGTGCTCTCCTCGCATCTTCGAGCTCCTTGTATGTATGCATTGAATCTTGTCTTGTAGACGCTTGTGATGTTCCTCTTCATAATCCTCAGTGCTATGGTAGGAGTTTCGTAGTTCTTCTCTTCCTCAATTTAGTCCCCGAGTTCGTCCACGTGTTCTTCTCAGAGTGATGCTGGCGCTAGTGTCGGGACCTCATTAACACTCTTCTCCAAGATTGATCTAAAGAGCAGGTACCATCATGTAAGTATGAAGGAGGGTTGTGAATGGAAAATCCCATTCAAAACATGATGTGGCACCGGTTGCTAAGATATCAAGCTCGTCTTAGGGAATAGACTGTATGAATAGGCTTGAGAAGAAGAGAAATGCTCGATCTAACTACTCGGTAAAAAGGATGGAACTAAGCGGAAGAGGTGGTTTAAACCCGAGGAGATACTCGACCTAGGATTAACTATGGGATTGATAGAAGGTGGGTTGAAGCGTGAACCACAAGAGGAGTGACAATCTCTTGATACAACGCACCCCACTCTGAGCTAGGAATCGAGGAGTGAAGAATAACCTTGAATCTCTCAAGAAAAAAGGAGAAAAAGTTTCTCAAGTTTTTGTGTAAAAGCGGTTTAATCCATTACACGAGTTTTTAGAGGCTTTTTCACATATCCTCTAGGTCTGATCTTATACTAATTACAATTTGGTCCAAATATTCTAACATTCAACTAATTTGGACCTCTTTTAACACCAAAACATACTTAAACCGTTTTTAGGAAAAGAGAAGAAAACTTTAATTAGATAAATGTCATCTTGGTAGATAGGATCACATCCCTTGTTTACCTTGTTTCGTCATAGGGATTTCCAAGAAAGATAAACAATGGTAAAGAATGTGATGCATCAAGAGATCTTGCCTCATTAAAAACCCCCTCGGTAAACCATGTGGAAAAATCCCGAGGTGGAGAAAAAGAGTACAATACCTTGACGGCTTAAGGGTGTCTTCACCTCAATGAAATAGTGAAGATACTAAACTCATGCCTTCCAAAAAAAGGACGCTCCCAAGAGTTTTCTAGTCTCACTGTTCTCGCGCTAAGGTCTATCGGTATCTCTCGGGTGCCCTCAGGTGCTCTCCTCGCATCTTCGAGCTCCTTGTATGTATGCATTGAATCTTGTCTTGTAGACGCTTGGGATGTTCCTTTTCATAATCCTCAGTGCTATGGTAGGAGCTTCGTAGTTCTTCTCTTCCTCAATTTAGTCCTCGGGTTCGTCCACGTGTTCTTCTCAGAGTGATGCTGGAGCTAGTGTCGGGGCCTCATTACCACTCTTCTCCAAGAGTGATCTAAAGAGCAGGTACCATCATGTAAGTATGAAGGAGGGTTGTGAATGGAAAACCCCATTCAAAACATGATGTGGCACCGGTTGCTAAGATATCAAGCTCGTCTTAGGGAATAGACTGTATGAATAGGCTTGAGAAGAAGAGAAATGCTCGATCTAACTACTCGGTAAAAAGGATGGAACTAAGCGGAAGAGGTGGTTTAAACCCGAGGAGATACTCGACCTAGGATTAACTTTGGGATTCATAGAAGGTGGGTTGAAGCGTGAACCACAAGAGGAGTGACAATCTCTTGATACAACGCACCCCACTCTGAGCTAGGAATCGAGGAGTGAAGAATAACCTTGAATCTCTCAAGAAAAAAGGAGAAAAAGTTTCTCAAGTTTTTGTGTAAAAGCGGTTTAATCCATTACACGAGTTTTTAGAGGCTTTTTCACATATCCTCTAGGTCTGATCTTATACTAATTACAATTTGGTCCAAATATTCTAACATTCAACTAATTTGGACCTCTTTTAACACCAAAACATACTTAAACCGTTTTTAGGAAAAGAGAAGAAAACTTTAATTAGATAAATGTCATCTTGGTAGATAGGATCACATCCCTTGTTTACCTTGTTTCGTCATAGGGATTTCCAAGAAAGATAAACAATGGTAAAGAATGTGATGCATCAAGAGATCTTGCCTCATTAAAAACCCCCTCGGTAAACCATGTGGAAAAATCCCGAGGTGGAGAAAAAGAGTACAATACCTTGACGGCTTAAGGGTGTCTTCACCTCAATGAAATAGTGAAGATACTAAACTCATGCCTTCCAAAAAAAGGACGCTCCCAAGAGTTTTCTAGTCTCACTGTTCTCGCGCTAAGGTCTATCGGTATCTCTCGGGTGCCCTCAGGTGCTCTCCTCGCATCTTCGAGCTCCTTGTATGTATGCATTGAATCTTGTCTTGTAGACGCTTGTTCCTCTTCATAATCCTCAGTGCTATGGTAGGAGCTTCGTAGTTCTTCTCTTCCTCAATTTAGTCCCCTAGTTCGTCCACGTGTTTTTCTCAGAGTGATGCTGGCGCTAGTGTCGGGGCCTCATCAACACTCTTCTCCAAGATTGATCTAAAGAGCGGGTACCATCAAGTAAGTATGAAGGAGGGTGGTGAATGGAAAACCCCATTCAAAACATGATGTGGCACCGGTTGCTAAGATATCAAGCTCGTCTTAGGGAATAGACTGTATGAATAGGACTGAGAAGAAGAGAAATGCTCGATCTAACTACTCGGTAAAAAGGATGGAACTAAGCGGAAGAGGTGGTTTAAACCCGAGGAGATACTCGACCTAGGATTAACTATGGGATTGATAGAAGGTGGGTTGAAGCGTGAACCAGAAGAGGAGTGACAATGTCTTGATACAACGCACCCCACTCTGAGCTAGGAATCGAGGAGTGAAGAATAACCTTGAATCTCTCAAGAAAAAAGGAGAAAAAGTTTCTCGAGTTTTTGTGTAAAAGCGGTTTAATCCATTACACGAGTTTTTAGAGGCTTTTTCACATATCCTCTAGGTCTGTTCTTATACTAATTACAACTTGGTCCAAATATTCTAACATTCACCTAATTTGGACCTCTTTTAACACCAAAACATACTTAAACCATTTTTAGGAAAGGAGAAGAAAACTTTAATTAGATAAATGTCATCTTGGTAGATAGGATCACATCCCTTGTTTACTTTATTTCGTTATAGGGATTTCCAAGAAAGATAAACAATGGTAAAGAATGTGATGCATCAAGAGATCTTGCCTCATTAAAACCCCCCTCGGTACACCATGTGGAAAAATCCCGAGGTGGAAAAAAAGAGTACAATACCTTGACGGCCTAAGGGTGTCTTCACTTCAACGAAATAGTGAAGATACTAAACTCATGCCTTCCAAAAAAAGTACGCTCCCAAGAGTTTTCTAGTCTCACTGTTCTCGCGCTAAGGTCTATCGGTATCTCTCGGGTGCCCTCAGGTGCTTTCCTCGCATCTTAGAGCGCCTTGTATGTATGCATTGAATCTTGTCCTGTAGACGCTTGTGAAGTTCCTCTTCATAATCCTCAGTGCTATGGTAGGAGCTTCGTAGTTCTTCTCTTCCTCAAGTTAGTCCTCGGGTTCCTCCACGTGTTCTTCTTAGAGTGATGCTTGAGCTAGTGCCGGGGCCTCATCAACACTCTTCTCCAAGATTGATCTAAAGAGCGGGTACCATCAAGTAAGTATGAAGGAGGGTGGTGAATGGAAAACCCCATTCAAAACATGATGTGGCACCGGTTGCTAAGATATCAAGCTCGTCTTAGGGAATAGACTGTATGAATAGGACTGAGAAGAAGAGAAATGCTCGATCTAACTACTCGGTAAAAAGGATGGAACTAAGCGGAAGAGGTGGTTTAAACCCGAGGAGATACTCGACCTAGGATTAACTTTGGGATTGATAGAAGGTGGGTTGAAGCGTGAACCACAAGAGGAGTGACAATCTCTTGATACAACGCACCCCACTCTGAGCTAGGAATCGAGGAGTGAAGAATAACCTTTAATCTCTCAAGAAAAAAGGAGAAAAAGTTTCTCAAGTTTTTGTGTAAAAGCGGTTTAATCCATTACACGAGTTTTTAGAGACTTTTTCACATATCCTCTAGGTCTGATCTTATACTAATTACAACTTGGTCCAAATATTCTAAAATTCACCTAATTTGGACCTCTTTTAACACCAAAACATACTTAAAACGTTTTCAGGAAAAGAGAAGAAAACTTTAATTAGATAAATGTCATCTTGGTAGATAGGATCACATCCCTTGTTTACCTTATTTCGTTATAGGGATTTCTAAGAAAGATAAACAATGGTAAAGAATGTGATGCATCAAGAGATCTTGCCTCATTAAAAACCCCATCGGTAAACCATGTGGAAAAATCCCGAGGTGGAGAAAAAGAGTACAATACCTTGACGGCTTAAGGTGTCTTCACCTCAATGAAATAGTGAAGATACTAAACTCATGCCTTCCAAAAAAAGGACGCTCCCAAGAGTTTTCTAGTCTCATTGTTCTCGCGCTAAGGTCTATCGGTATCTCTCGGGTGCCCTCAGGTGCTCTCCTCGCATCTTCGAGCTCCTTGTATGTATGCATTGAATCTTGTCTTGTAGACGCTTGTTCCTCTTCATAATCCTCAGTGCTATGGTAGGAGCTTCGTAGTTCTTCTCTTCCTCAATTTAGTCCCCTAGTTCGTCCACGTGTTCTTCTCAGAGTGATGCTGGCGCTAGTGTCGGGGCCTCATCAACACTCTTCTCCAAGATTGATCTAAAGAGCGGGTACCATCAAGTAAGTATGAAGGAGGGTGGTGAATGGAAAACCCCATTCAAAAGATGATGTGGCACCGGTTGCTAGGATATCAAGCTCGTCTTAGGGAATAGACTGTATGAATAGGACTGAGAAGAAGTGAAATGCTCGATCTAACTTCTCGGTAAAAAAGATGGAACTAAGCGGAAGAGGTGGTTTAAACCCGAGGAGATACTCGACCTAGGATTAACTATGGGATTGATAGAAGGTGGGTTGAAGCGTGAACCACAAGAGGAGTGACAATCTCTTGATACAACGCACCCCACTCTGAGCTAGGAATCGAGGAGTGAAGAATAACCTTGAATCTCTCAAGAAAAAAGGAGAAAAAGTTTCTCAAGTTTTTGTGTAAAAGCGGTTTAATCCATTACACGAGTTTTTAGAGGCTTTTTCACATATCCTCTAGGTCTGTTCTTATACTAATTACAACTTGGTCCAAATATTCTAACATTCACCTAATTTGGACCTCTTTTAACACCAAAACATACTTCAACCGTTTTTAGGAAAGGAGAAGAAAACTTTAATTAGATAAATGTCATCTTGGTAGATAGGATCACATCCCTTGTTTACCTTATTTCGTTATAGGGATTTCCAAGAAAGATAAACAATGGTAAAGAATGTGATGCATCAAGAGATCTTGCCTCATTAAAAACCCCCTCGGTAAACCATGTGGAAAAATCCCGAGGTGGAGAAAAAGAGTACAATACCTTGACGGCTTAAGGTGTCTTCACCTCAATGAAATAGTGAAGATACTAAACTCATGCCTTCCAAAAAAAGGACGCTCCCAAGAGTTTTCTAGTCTCACTGTTCTCGCGCTAAGGTCTATCGGTATCTCTCGGATGCCCTCAGGTGCTTTCCTCGCATCTTCGAGCTCCTTATATGTATGCATTGAATCTTGTCTTGTAGACGCTTGTTCCTCTTCATAATCCTCAGTGCTATGGTAGGAGCTTCGTAGTTCTTCTCTTCCTCAATTTAGTCCCCGAGTTCGTCCACGTGTTCTTCTCAGAGTGATGCTGGCGCTAGTGTCGGGGCCTCATTAACACTCTTCTCCAAGATTGATCTAAAGAGCAGGTACCATCATGTAAGTATGAAGGAGGGTTGTGAATGGAAAACCCCATTCAAAACAAGATGTGGCACCGGTTGCTAAGATATCAAGCTCGTCTTAGGGAATAGACTGTATGAATAGGACTGATAAGAAGAGAAATGCTCGATCTAACTACTCGGTAAAAAGGATGGAACTAAGCGGAAGAGGTGGTTTAAACCCGAGGAGATACTCGACCTAGGATTAACTTTGGGATTGATAGAAGGTGGGTTGAAGCGTGAACCACAAGAGGAGTGACAATCTTTTGATACAACGCACCCCACTCTGAGCTAGGAATTGAGGAGTGAAGAATAACCTTGAATCTCTCAAGAAAAAAGGAGAAAAAGTTTCTCAAGTTTTTGTGTAAAAGCGGTTTAATCCATTACACGAGTTTTTAGAGGCTTTTTCACATATCCTCTAGGTCTGTTCTTATACTAATTACAACTTGGTCCAAATATTCTAACATTCACCTAATTTGGACCTCTTTTAACACCAAAACATACTTAAACCGTTTTTAGGAAAGGAGAAGAAAACTTTAATTAGATAAATGTCATCTTGGTAGATAGGATCATATCCCTTGTTTACCTTATTTCGTTATAGGGATTTCCAAGAAAGATAAACAATGGTAAAGAATGTGATGCATCAAGAGATCTTGCCTCATTAAAAACCCCCTCGGTAAACCATGTGGAAAAATCCCGAGGTGGAGAAAAAGAGTACAATACCTTGACGGCCTAAGGGTGTCTTCACTTCAACGAAATAGTGAAGATACTAAACTCATGCCTTCCAAAAAAAGGACGCTCCCAAGAGTTTTCTAGTCTCACTGTTCTCGCGCTAAGGTCTATCGGTATCTCTCGGGTGCCCTCAGGTGCTTTCCTCGCATCTTAGAGCGCCTTGTATGTATGCATTGAATCTTGTCCTGTAGACGCTTGTGAAGTTCCTCTTCATAATCCTCAGTGCTATGGTAGGAGCTTCGTAGTTCTTCTCTTCCTCAAGTTAGTCCTCGGGTTCCTCCACGTGTTCTTCTCAGAGTGATGCTTGAGCTAGTGCCGGGGCCTCATCAACACTCTTCTCCAAGATTGATCTAAAGAGCGGGTACCATCAAGTAAGTATGAAGGAGGGTGGTGAATGGAAAACCCCATTCAAAACATGATGTGGCACCGGTTGCTAAGATATCAAGCTCGTCTTAGGGAATAGACTGTATGAATAGGACTGAGAAGAAGAGAAATGCTCGATCTAACTACTCGGTAAAAAGGATGGAACTAAGCGGAAGAGGTGGTTTAAACCCGAGGAGATACTCGACCTAGGATTAACTATGGGATTGATAGAAGGTGGGTTGAAGCGTGAACCAGAAGAGGAGTGACAATGTCTTGATACAACGCACCCCACTCTGAGCTAGGAATCGAGGAGTGAAGAATAACCTTGAATCTCTCAAGAAAAAAGGAGAAAAAGTTTCTCAAGTTTTTGTGTAAAAGCGGTTTAATCCATTACACGAGTTTTTAGAGGCTTTTTCACATATCCTCTAGGTCTGATCTTATACTAATTACAACTTGGTCCAAATATTCTAACATTCACCTAATTTGGACCTCTTTTAACACCAAAACATACTTAAAACGTTTTCAGGAAAAGAGAAGAAAACTTTAATTAGATAAATGTCATCTTGGTAGATAGGATCACATCCCTTGTTTACCTTATTTCGTTATAAGGATTTCTAAGAAAGATACACAATGGTAAAGAATGTGATGCATCAAGAGATCTTGCCTCATTAAAAACCCCCTCGGTAAACCATGTGGAAAAATCCCGAGGTGGAGAAAAAGAGTACAATACCTTGACGGCTTAAGGTGTCTTCACCTCAATGAAATAGTGAAGATACTAAACTCATGCCTTCCAAAAAAAGGACGCTCCCAAGAGTTTTCTAGTCTCACTGTTCTCGCGCTAAGGTCTATCGGTATCTCTCGGGTGCCCTCAGGTGCTCTCCTCGCATCTTCGAGCTCCTTGTATGTATGCATTGAATCTTGTCTTGTAGACGCTTGTTCCTCTTCATAATCCTCAGTGCTATGGTAGGAGCTTCGTAGTTCTTCTCTTCCTCAATTTAGTCCCCTAGTTCGTCCACGTGTTCTTCTCAGAGTGATGCTGGCGCTAGTGTCGGGGCCTCATCAACACTCTTCTCCAAGATTGATCTAAAGAGCGGGTACCATCAAGTAAGTATGAAGGAGGGTGGTGAATGGAAAACCCCATTCAAAAGATGATGTGGCACCGGTTGCTAAGATATCAAGCTCGTCTTAGGGAATAGACTGTATGAATAGGACTGAGAAGAAGAAAAATGCTCGATCAAACTACTCGGTAAAAAGGATGGAACTAAGCGGAAGAGGTGGTTTAAACCTGAGGAGATACTCGACCTAGGATTAACTTTGGGATTGATAGAAGGTGGGTTGAAGCGTGAACCACAAGAGGAGTGACAATCTGTTGATACAACGCACCCCACTCTGAGCTAGGAATCGAGGAGTGAAGAATAACCTTGAATCTCTCAAGAAAAAAGGAGAAAAAGTTTCTCAAGTTTTTGTGTAAAAGCGGTTTAATCCATTACACGAGTTTTTAGAGGCTTTTTCACATATCCTCTAGGTCTGATCTTATACTAATTACAACTTGGTCCAAATATTCTAACATTCACCGAAGTTGGACCCCTTTTAACACCAAAACATACTTAATCCGTTTTTAGGAAAAGAGAAGAAAACTTTAATTAGATAAATGTCATCTTGGTAGATAGGATCACTTCCCTTGTTTACCTTATTTCGTTATAGGGATTTCCAAGAAAGATAAACAATGGTAAAGAATGTGATGCATCAAGAGATCTTGCCTCATTAAAAACCCCCTCGGTAAACCATGTGGAAAAATCCCGAGGTGGAGAAAAAGAGTACAATACCTTGACGGCTTAAGGGTGTCTTCACTTCAACAAAATAGTGAAGATACTAAACTCATGCCCTGCAAAAAAAGGACGCTCCCAAGAGTTTTCTAGTCTCACTGTTCTCGCGCTAAGGTCTATCGGTATCTCTCGGGTGCCCTCAGGTGCTTTCCTCGCATCTTAGAGCGCCTTGTATGTATGCATTGAATCTTGTCTTGTAGACGCTTGTGATGTTCCTCTTCATAATCCTCAGTGCTATGGTAGGAGCTTCGTAGTTCTTCTCTTCTTCAATTTAGTCCTCGGGTTCGTCCACGTGTTCTTCTCAGAGTGATGCTGGAGCTAGTGTCGGGGCATCATCAACACTCTTCTCCAAGATTGATCTAAAGAGCAGGTACCATCATGTAAGTATGAAGGAGGGTTGTGAATGGAAAACCCCATTCAAAACATGATGTGGCACCGGTTGCTAAGATATCAAGCTCGTGTTAGGGAATAGACTGTATGAATAGGCTTGAGAAGAAGAGAAATGCTCGATCTAACTACTCGGTAAAAAGGATGGAACTAAGCGGAAGAGGTGGTCTAAACCCGAGGAGATACTCGACCTAGGATTAACTATGGGATTGATAGAAGGTGGGTTGAAGCGTGAACCACAAGAGGAGTGACAATCTCTTGATACAACGCACCCCACTCTGAGCTAGGAATCGAGGAGTGAAGAATAACCTTGAATCTCTCAAGAAAAAAGGAGAAAAAGTTTCTCAAGTTTTTGTGTAAAAGCGGTTGAATCCATTACACGAGTTTTTAGAGGCTTTTTCACATATCCTCTAGGTCTGATCTTATACTAATTACAACTTGGTCCAAATATTCTAACATTCACCGAAGTTGGACCTCTTTTAACACCAAAACATACTTAATCCGTTTTTAGGAAAAGAGAAGAAAACTTTAATTAGATAAATGTCATCTTGGTAGATAGTATCACATCCCTTGTTTACCTTATTTCGTTATAGGGATTTCCAAGAAAGATAAACAATGGTAAAGAATGTGATGCATCAAGAGATCTTGCCTCATTAAAAACCCCCTCGGTAAACCATGTGGAAAAATCCCGAGGTGGAGAAAAAGAGTACAATACCTTGACGGCTTAAGGGTGTCTTCACTTCAACGAAATAGTGAAGATACTAAACTCATGCCTTCCAAAAAAAGGACGCTCCCAAGAGTTTTCTAGTCTCACTGTTCTTGCGCTAAGGTCTATCGGTATCTCTCGGGTGCCCTCAGGTGCTTTCCTCGCATCTTAGAGTGCCTTGTATGTATGCATTGAATCTTGTCTTGTAGACGCTTGTGATGTTCCTCTTCATAATCCTCAGTGCTATGGTAGGAGCTTCGTAGTTCTTCTCTTCCTCAAGTTAGTCCTCGGGTTCCTCCACGTGTTCTTCTCAGAGTGATGCTTGAGCTAGTGCCGGGGCCTCATCAACACTCTTCTCCAAGATTGATCTAAAGAGCGGGTACCATCAAGTAAGTATGAAGGAGGGTGGTGAATGGAAAACCCCATTCAAAACATGATGTGGCACCGGTTGCTAAGATATCAAGCTCCTCTTAGGGAATAGACTGTATGAATAGGACTGAGAAGAAGAGAAATGCCCGATCTAACTACTCGGTAAAAAGGATGGAACTAAGCGGAAGAGGTGGTTTAAACCCGAGGAGATACTCGACCTAGGATTAACTATGGGATTGATAGAAGGTGGGTTGAAGCGTGAACCACAAGAGGAGTGACAATCTCTTGATACAACGCACCCCACTCTGAGCTAGGAATCGAGGAGTGAAGAATAACCTTGAATCTCTCAAGAAAAAAGGAGAAAAAGTTTCTCAAGTTTTTGTGTAAAAGCGGTTTAATCCATTACACGAGTTTTTAGAGGCTTTTTCACATATCCTCTAGGTCTGATCTTATACTAATTACTACTTGGTCCAAATATTCTAACATTCACCGAAGTTGGACCTCTTTTAACACCAAAACATACTTAATCCGTTTTTAGGAAAAGAGAAGAAAACTTTAATTAGATAAATGTTATCTTGGTAGATAGGATCACATCCCTTGTTTACCTTATTTCGTTATAGGGATTTCCAAGAAAGATAAACAATGGTAAAGAATGTGATGCATCAAGAGATATTGCCTCATTAAAAACCCCCTCGGTAAACCATGTGGAAAAATCCCGAGGTGGAGAAAAAGAGTACAATACCTTGACGGCTTAAGGGTGTCTTCACTTCAACGAAATAGTGAAGATACTAAACTCATGCCTTCCAAAAAAAGGACGCTCCCAAGAGTTTTCTAGTCTCACTGTTCTGGCGCTAAGGTCTATCGGTATCTCTCGGGTGCCCTCAGGTGCTTTCCTCGCATCTTAGAGTGCCTTGTATGTATGCATTGAATCTTGTCTTGTAGACGCTTGTGATGTTCCTCTTCATAATCCTCAGTGCTATGGTAGGAGCTTCGTAGTTCTTCTCTTCTTCAATTTAGTCCTCGGGTTCGTCCACGTGTTCTTCTCAGAGTGATGCTGGAGCTAGTGTCGGGGCCTCATCAACACTCTTCTCCAAGATTGATCTAAAGAGCAGGTACCATCATGTAAGTATGAAGGAGGGTTGTGAATGGAAAACCCCATTCAAAACATGATGTGGCACCGGTAGCTAAGATATCAAGCTCGTCTTAGGGAATAGACTGTATGAATAGGCTTGAGAAGAAGAGAAATGCTCGATCTAACTACTCGGTAAAAAGGATGGAACTAAGCGGAAGAGGTGGTTTAAACCCGAGGAGATACTCGACCTAGGATTAACTATGGGATTGATAGAAGGTGGGTTGAAGCGTGAACCAGAAGAGGAGTGACAATCTCTTGATACAACGCACCCCACTCTGAGCTAGGAATCGAGGAGTGAAGAATAACCTTGAATCTCTCAAGAAAAAAGGAGAAAAAGTTTCTCAAGTTTTTAGAGGCTTTTTCACATATCCTCTAGGTCTGATCTTATACTAATTACAACTTGGTCCAAATATTCTAACATTCACCTAATTTGGACCTCTTTTAACACCAAAACATACTTAAACCGTTTTTAGGAAAAGAGAAGAAAACTTTAATTAGATAAATGTCATCTTAGTAGATAGGATCACATCCCTTGTTTACCTTGTTTCGTCATAGGGATTTCCAAGAAAGATAAACAATAGTAAAGAATGTGATGCATCAAGAGATCTTGCCTCATAAAAAACCCCCTCGGTAAACCATGTGTAAAAATCCCGAGGTGGAGAAAAAGAGTACAATACCTTGACGGCTTAAGGGTGTCTTCACCTCAACGAAATAGTGAAGATACTAAACTCATG
Organism: Cardamine chenopodiifolia; assembly: GCA_963922655.1. Taxonomy (NCBI): domain Eukaryota; kingdom Viridiplantae; phylum Streptophyta; class Magnoliopsida; order Brassicales; family Brassicaceae; genus Cardamine; species Cardamine chenopodiifolia. The sequence continues at coordinate 6,838,275 of OZ000476.1, read as the reverse complement.
CCCTCCAAAAAAGGACGCTCCCAAGAGTTTTCTAGTCTCACTGTTCTCGCGCTAAGGTCTATCGGTATCTCTCGGGTGCCCTCAGGTGCTCTCCTCGCATCTTCGAGCTCCTTGTATGTATGCATTGAATCTTGTCTTGTAGACGCTTGTGATGTTCCTTTTCATAATCCTCAGTGCTATGGTAGGAGCTTCGTAGTTCTTCTCTTCCTCAATTTAGTCCTCGGGTTCGTCCACGTGTTCTTCTCAGAGTGATGCTGGCGCTAGTGTCGGGGCCTCATTAACACTCTTCTCCAAGATTGATCTAAAGAGCAGGTACCATCATGTAAGTATGAAGGAGGGTTGTGAATGGAAAACCCCATTCAAAACATTATGTGGCACCGGTTGCTAAGATATCAAGCTCGTCTTAGGGAATAGACTGTATGAATAGGCTTGAGAAGAAGAGAAATGCTAGATCTAACTACTCGGTAAAAAGGATGGAACTAAGCGGAAGAGGTGGTTTAAACCCGAGGAGATACTCGACCTAGGATTACTATGGGATTGATAGAAGGTGGGTTGAAGCGTGAACCACAAGAGGAGTGACAATCTGTTGATACAACGCACCCCACTCTGAGCTAGGAATCGAGGAGTGAAGAATAACCTTGAATCTCTCAAGAAAAAAGGAGAAAAAGTTTCTCAAGTTTTTGTGTAAAAGCGGTTTAATCCATTACACGAGTTTTTAGAGGCTTTTTCACATATCCTCTAGGTCTGATCTTATACTAATTACAACTTGGTCCAAATATTCTAACATTCACCTAAGTTGGACCTCTTTTAACACCAAAACATACTTAATCCGTTTTTAGGAAAAGAGAAGAAAACTTTAATTAGATAAATGTCATCTTGGTAGATATGATCACTTCCCTTGTTTACCTTATTTCGTTATAGGGATTTCCAAGAAAGATAAACAATGGTAAAGAATGTGATGCATCAAGAGATCTTGCCTCATTAAAAACCCCCTCGGTAAACCATGTGGAAAAATCCCGAGGTGGAGAAAAAGAGTACAATACCTTGACGGCTTAAGGGTGTCTTCACTTCAACGAAATAGTGAAGATACTAAACTCATGCCTTCCAAAAAAAGGACGCTCCCAAGAGTTTTCTAGTCTCACTGTTCTGGCGCTAAGGTCTATCGGTATCTCTCGGGTGCCCTCAGGTGCTTTCCTCGCATCTTAGAGTGCCTTGTATGTATGCATTGAATCTTGTCTTGTAGACGCTTGTGATGTTCCTCTTCATAATCCTCAGTGCTATGGTAGGAGCTTCGTAGTTCTTCTCTTCTTCAATTTAGTCCTCGGGTTCGTCCACGTGTTCTTCTCAGAGTGATGCTGGAGCTAGTGTCGGGGCCTCATCAACACTCTTCTCCAAGATTGATCTAAAGAGCAGGTACCATCATGTAAGTATGAAGGAGGGTTGTGAATGGAAAACCCCATTCAAAACATGATGTGGCACCGGTAGCTAAGATATCAAGCTCGTCTTAGGGAATAGACTGTATGAATAGGCTTGAGAAGAAGAGAAATGCTCGATCTAACTACTCGGTAAAAAGGATGGAACTAAGCGGAAGAGGTGGTTTAAACCCGAGGAGATACTCGACCTAGGATTAACTATGGGATTGATAGAAGGTGGGTTGAAGCGTGAACCAGAAGAGGAGTGACAATCTCTTGATACAACGCACCCCACTCTGAGCTAGGAATCGAGGAGTGAAGAATAACCTTGAATCTCTCAAGAAAAAAGGAGAAAAAGTTTCTCAAGTTTTTAGAGGCTTTTTCACATATCCTCTAGGTCTGATCTTATACTAATTACAACTTGGTCCAAATATTCTAACATTCACCTAATTTGGACCTCTTTTAACACCAAAACATACTTAAACCGTTTTTAGGAAAAGAGAAGAAAACTTTAATTAGATAAATGTCATCTTAGTAGATAGGATCACATCCCTTGTTTACCTTGTTTCGTCATAGGGATTTCCAAGAAAGATAAACAATGGTAAAGAATGTGATGCATCAAGACATCTTGCCTCATAAAAAACCCCCTCGGTAAACCATGTGTAAAAATCCCGAGGTGGAGAAAAAGAGTACAATACCTTGACGGCTTAAGGGTGTCTTCACCTCAACGAAATAGTGAAGATACTAAACTCATGCCCTCCAAAAAAGGACGCTCCCAAGAGTTTTCTAGTCTCACTGTTCTCGCGCTAAGGTCTATCGGTATCTCTCGGGTGCCCTCAGGTGCTCTCCTCGCATCTTCGAGCTCCTTGTATGTATGCATTGAATCTTGTCTTGTAGACGCTTGTGATGTTCCTTTTCATAATCCTCAGTGCTATGGTAGGAGCTTCGTAGTTCTTCTCTTCCTCAATTTAGTCCTCGGGTTCGTCCACGTGTTCTTCTCAGAGTGATGCTGGCGCTAGTGTCGGGGCCTCATTAACACTCTTCTCCAAGATTGATCTAAAGAGCAGGTACCATCATGTAAGTATGAAGGAGGGTTGTGAATGGAAAACCCCATTCAAAACATGATGTGGCACCGGTTGCTAAGATATCAAGCTCGTCTTAGGGAATAGACTGTATGAATAGGCTTGAGAAGAAGAGAAATGCTAGATCTAACTACTCGGTAAAAAGGATGGAACTAAGCGGAAGAGGTGGTTTAAACCCGAGGAGATACTCGACCTAGGATTACTATGGGATTGATAGAAGGTGGGTTGAAGCGTGAACCACAAGAGGAGTGACAATCTGTTGATACAACGCACCCCACTCTGAGCTAGGAATCGAGGAGTGAAGAATAACCTTGAATCTCTCAAGAAAAAAGGAGAAAAAGTTTCTCAAGTTTTTGTGTAAAAGCGGTTTAATCCATTACACGAGTTTTTAGAGGCTTTTTCACATATCCTCTAGGTCTGATCTTATACTAATTACAACTTGGTCCAAATATTCTAACATTCACCTAAGTTGGACCTCTTTTAACACCAAAACATACTTAATCCGTTTTTAGGAAAAGAGAAGAAAACTTTAATTAGATAAATGTCATCTTGGTAGATAGGATCACTTCCCTTGTTTACCTTATTTCGTTATAGGGATTTCCAAGAAAGATAAACAATGGTAAAGAATGTGATGCATCAAGAGATCTTGCCTCATTAAAAACCCCCTCGGTAAACCATGTGGAAAAATCCCGAGGTGGAGAAAAAGAGTACAATACCTTGACGGCTTAAGGGTGTCTTCACTTCAACGAAATAGTGAAGATACTAAACTCATGCCTTCCAAAAAAAGGACGCTCCCAAGAGTTTTCTAGTCTCACTGTTCTCGCGCTAAGGTCTATCGGAATCTCTCGGGTGCCCTCAGGTGCTTTCCTCGCATCTTAGAGCGCCTTGTATGTATGCATTGAATCTTGTCCTGTAGACGCTTGTGATGTTCCTCTTCATAATCCTCAGTGCTATGGTAGGAGCTTCGTAGTTCTTCTCTTCTTCAATTTAGTCCTCGGGTTCGTCCACGTGTTCTTCTCAGAGTGATGCTGGAGCTAGTGTCGGGGCCTCATCAACACTCTTCTCCAAGATTGATCTAAAGAGCAGGTACCATCATGTAAGTATGAAGGAGGGTTGTGAATGGAAAACCCCATTCAAAACATGATGTGGCACCGGTAGCTAAGATATCAAGCTCGTGTTAGGGAATAGACTGTATGAATAGGCTTGAGAAGAAGAGAAATGCTCGATCTAACTACTCGGTAAAAAGGATGGAACTAAGCGGAAGAGGTGGTTTAAACCCGAGGAGATACTCGACCTAGGATTAACTATGGGATTGATAGAAGGTGGGTTGAAGCGTGAACCAGAAGAGGAGTGACAATCTCTTGATACAACGCACCCCACTCTGAGCTAGGAATCGAGGAGTGAAGAATAACCTTGAATCTCTCAAGAAAAAAGGAGAAAAAGTTTCTCAAGTTTTTGTGTAAAAGCGGTTTAATCCATTACACGAGTTTTTAGAGGCTTTTTCACATATCCTCTAGGTCTGATCTTATACTAATTACAACTTGGTCCAAATATTCTAACATTCACCTAATTTGGACCTCTTTTAACACCAAAACATACTTAAACCGTTTTTAGGAAAAGAGAAGAAAACTTTAATTAGTTAAATGTCATCTTGGTAGATAGGATCACATCCCTTGTTTACCTTGTTTCGTCATAGGGATTTCCAAGAAAGATAAACAATGGTAAAGAATGTGATGCATCAAGAGATCTTGCCTCATTAAAAACCCCCTCGGTAAACCATGTGGAAAAATCCCGAGGTGGAGAAAAAGAGTACAATACCTTGACGGCTTAAGGGTGTCTTCACTTCAACGAAATAGTGAAGATACTAAACTCATGCCTTCCAAAAAAAGGACGCTCCCAAGAGTTTTCTAGTCTCACTGTTCTCGCGCTAAGGTCTATCGGAATCTCTCGGGTGCCCTCAAGTGCTTTCCTCGCATCTTAGAGCGCCTTGTATGTATGCATTGAATCTTGTCCTGTAGACGCTTGTGAAGTTCCTCTTCATAATCCTCAGTGCTATGGTAGGAGCTTCGTAGTTCTTCTCTTCCTCAAGTTAGTCCTCGGGTTCCTCCACGTGTTATTCTCAGAGTGATGCTTGAGCTAGTGCCGGGGCCTCATCAACACTCTTCTCCAAGATTGATCTAAAGAGCGGGTACCATCAACTAAGTATGAAGGAGGGTGGTGAATGGAAAACCCCATTCAAAACATGATGTGGCACCGGTTGCTAAGATATCAAGCTCGTCTTAGGGAATAGACTGTATGAATAGGACTGAGAAGAAGAGAAATGCTCGATCTAACTACTCGGTAAAAAGGATGGAACTAAGCGGAAGAGGTGGTTTAAACCCGAGGAGATACTCGACCTAGGATTAACTTTGGGATTGATAGAAGGTGGGTTGAAGCGTGAACCACAAGAGGAGTGACAATCTCTTGATACAACGCACCCCACTCTGAGCTAGGAATCGAGGAGTGAAGAATAACCTTGAATCTCTCAAGAAAAAAGGAGAAAAAGTTTCTCAAGTTTTTGTGTAAAAGCGGTTTAATCCATTACACGAGTTTTTAGAGGCTTTTTCACATATCCTCTAGGTCTGATCTTATACTAATTACAACTTGGTCCAAATATTCTAACATTCACCTAATTTGGACCTCTTTTAACACCAAAACATACTTAAAACGTTTTCAGGAAAAGAGAAGAAAACTTTAATTAGATAAATGTCATCTTGGTAGATAGGATCACATCCCTTGTTTACCTTATTTCGTTATAAGGATTTCTAAGAAAGATACACAATGGTAAAGAATGTGATGCATCAAGAGATCTTGGCTCATTAAAAACCCCCTCGGTAAACCATGTGGAAAAATCCCGAGGTGGGGAAAAAGAGTACAATACCTTGACGGCTTAAGGTGTCTTCACCTCAATGAAATAGTGAAGATACTAAACTCATGCCTTCCAAAAAAGGACGCTCCCAAGAGTTTTCTAGTCTCACTGTTCTCGCGCTAAGGTCTATCGGTATCTCTCGGGTGCCCTCAGGTGCTCTCCTCGCATCTTCGAGCTCCTTGTATGTATGCATTGAATCTTGTCTCGTACACGCTTGTGATGTTCCTCTTCATAATCCTCAGTGCTATGGTAGGAGCTTCGTAGTTCTTCTCTTCCTCAATTTAGTCCTCGGGTTCGTCCACGTGTTCTTCTCAGAGTGATGCTGGAGCTAGTGACGGGGCCTCATCAACACTCTTCTCCAAGATTGATCTAAAGAGCAGGTACCATCATGTAAGTATGAAGGAGGGTTGTGAATGGAAAACCCCATTCAAAACATGATGTGGCACCGGTAGCTAAGATATCAAGCTCGTGTTAGGGAATAGACTGTATGAATAGGCTTGAGAAGAAGAGAAATGCTCGATCTAACTACTCGGTAAAAAGGATGGAACTAAGCGGAAGAGGTGGTTTAAACCCGAGGAGATACTCGACCTAGGATTAACTATGGGATTGATAGAAGGTGGGTTGAAGCGTGAACCAGAAGAGGAGTGACAATCTCTTGATACAACGCACCCCACTCTGAGCTAGGAATCAAGGAGTGAAGAATAACCTTGAATCTCTCAAGAAAAAAGGAGAAAAAGTTTCTCAAGTTTTTGTGTAAAAGCGGTTTAATCCATTACACGAGTTTTTAGAGGCTTTTTCACATATCCTCTAGGTCTGATCTTATACTAATTACAACTTGGTCCAAATATTCTAACATTCACCTAATTTGGACCTCTTTTAACACCAAAACATACTTAAACCGTTTTTAGGAAAAGAGAAGAAAACTTTAATTAGTTAAATGTCATCTTGGTAGATAGGATCACATCCCTTGTTTACCTTGTTTCGTCATAGGGATTTCCAAGAAAGATAAACAATGGTAAAGAATGTGATGCATCAAGAGATCTTGCCTCATTAAAAACCCCCTCGGTAAACCATGTGGAAAAATCCCGAGGTGGAGAAAAAGAGTACAATACCTTGACGGCTTAAGGGTGTCTTCACTTCAACGAAATAGTGAAGATACTAAACTCATGCCTTCCAAAAAAAGGACGCTCCCAAGAGTTTTCTAGTCTCACTGTTCTCGCGCTAAGGTCTATCGGAATCTCTCGGGTGCCCTCAAGTGCTTTCCTCGCATCTTAGAGCGCCTTGTATGTATGCATTGAATCTTGTCCTGTAGACGCTTGTGAAGTTCCTCTTCATAATCCTCAGTGCTATGGTAGGAGCTTCGTAGTTCTTCTCTTCCTCAAGTTAGTCCTCGGGTTCCTCCACGTGTTCTTCTCAGAGTGATGCTTGAGCTAGTGCCGGGGCCTCATCAACACTCTTCTCCAAGATTGATCTAAAGAGCGGGTACCATCAACTAAGTATGAAGGAGGGTGGTGAATGGAAAACCCCATTCAAAACATGATGTGGCACCGGTTGCTAAGATATCAAGCTCGTCTTAGGGAATAGACTGTATGAATAGGACTGAGAAGAAGAGAAATGCTCGATCTAACTACTCGGTAAAAAGGATGGAACTAAGCGGAAGAGGTGGTTTAAACCCGAGGAGATACTCGACCTAGGATTAACTTTGGGATTGATAGAAGGTGGGTTGAAGCGTGAACCAGAAGAGGAGTGACAATCTCTTGATACAACGCACCCCACTCTGAGCTAGGAATCGAGGAGTGAAGAATAACCTTGAATCTCTCAAGAAAAAAGGAGAAAAAGTTTCTCAAGTTTTTGTGTAAAAGCGGTTTAATCCATTACACGAGTTTTTAGAGGCTTTTTCACATATCCTCTAGGTCTGATCTTATACTAATTACAACTTGGTCCAAATATTCTAACATTCACCTAATTTGGACCTCTTTTAACACCAAAACATACTTAAAACGTTTTCAGGAAAAGAGAAGAAAACTTTAATTAGATAAATGTCATCTTGGTAGATAGGATCACATCCCTTGTTTACCTTATTTCGTTATAAGGATTTCTAAGAAAGATACACAATGGTAAAGAATGTGATGCATCAAGAGATCTTGGCTCATTAAAAACCCCCTCGGTAAACCATGTGGAAAAATCCCGAGGTGGGGAAAAAGAGTACAATACCTTGACGGCTTAAGGTGTCTTCACCTCAATGAAATAGTGAAGATACTAAACTCATGCCTTCCAAAAAAGGACGCTCCCAAGAGTTTTCTAGTCTCACTGTTCTCGCGCTAAGGTCTATCGGTATCTCTCGGGTGCCCTCAGGTGCTCTCCTCGCATCTTCGAGCTCCTTGTATGTATGCATTGAATCTTGTCTCGTACACGCTTGTGATGTTCCTCTTCATAATCCTCAGTGCTATGGTAGGAGCTTCGTAGTTCTTCTCTTCCTCAATTTAGTCCTCGGGTTCGTCCACGTGTTCTTCTCAGAGTGATGCTGGAGCTAGTGACGGGGCCTCATCAACACTCTTCTCCAAGATTGATCTAAAGAGCAGGTACCATCATGTAAGTATGAAGGAGGGTTGTGAATGGAAAACCCCATTCAAAACATGATGTGGCACCGGTAGCTAAGATATCAAGCTCGTGTTAGGGAATAGACTGTATGAATAGGCTTGAGAAGAAGAGAAATGCTCGATCTAACTACTCGGTAAAAAGGATGGAACTAAGCGGAAGAGGTGGTTTAAACCCGAGGAGATACTCGACCTAGGATTAACTATGGGATTGATAGAAGGTGGGTTGAAGCGTGAACCAGAAGAGGAGTGACAATCTCTTGATACAACGCACCCCACTCTGAGCTAGGAATCGAGGAGTGAAGAATAACCTTGAATCTCTCAAGAAAAAAGGAGAAAAAGTTTCTCAAGTTTTTGTGTAAATGCGGTTTAATCCATTACACGAGTTTTTAGAGGCTTTTTCACATATCCTCTAGGTCTGATCTTATACTAATTACAACTTGGTCCAAATATTCTAACATTCACCTAATTTGGACCTCTTTTAACACCAAAACATACTTAAACCGTTTTTAGGAAAAGAGAAGAAAACTTTAATTAGTTAAATGTCATCTTGGTAGATAGGATCACATCCCTTGTTTACCTTGTTTCGTCATAGGGATTTCCAAGAAAGATAAACAATGGTAAAGAATGTGATGCATCAAGAGATCTTGCCTCATTAAAAACCCCCTCGGTAAACCATGTGGAAAAATCCCGAGGTGGAGAAAAAGAGTACAATACCTTGACGGCTTAAGGGTGTCTTCACTTCAACGAAATAGTGAAGATACTAAACTCATGCCTTCCAAAAAAAGGACGCTCCCAAGAGTTTTCTAGTCTCACTGTTCTCGCGCTAAGGTCTATCAGAATCTCTCGGGTGCCCTCAAGTGCTTTCCTCGCATCTTAGAGCGCCTTGTATGTATGCATTGAATCTTGTCCTGTAGACGCTTGTGAAGTTCCTCTTCATAATCCTCAGTGCTATGGTAGGAGCTTCGTAGTTCTTCTCTTCCTCAAGTTAGTCCTCGGGTTCCTCCACGTGTTCTTCTCAGAGTGATGCTTGAGCTAGTGCCGGGGCCTCATCAACACTCTTCTCCAAGATTGATCTAAAGAGCGGGTACCATCAACTAAGTATGAAGGAGGGTGGTGAATGGAAAACCCCATTCAAAACATGATGTGGCACCGGTTGCTAAGATATCAAGCTCGTCTTAGGGAATAGACTGTATGAATAGGACTGAGAAGAAGAGAAATGCTCGATCTAACTACTCGGTAAAAAGGATGGAACTAAGCGGAAGAGGTGGTTTAAACCCGAGGAGATACTCGACCTAGGATTAACTTTGGGATTGATAGAAGGTGGGTTGAAGCGTGAACCAGAAGAGGAGTGACAATCTCTTGATACAACGCACCCCACTCTGAGCTAGGAATCGAGGAGTGAAGAATAACCTTGAATCTCTCAAGAAAAAAGGAGAAAAAGTTTCTCAAGTTTTTGTGTAAAAGCGGTTTAATCCATTACACGAGTTTTTAGAGGCTTTTTCACATATCCTCTAGGTCTGATCTTATACTAATTACAACTTGGTCCAAATATTCTAACATTCACCTAATTTGGACCTCTTTTAACACCAAAACATACTTAAAACGTTTTCGGGAAAAGAGAAGAAAACTTTAATTAGATAAATGTCATCTTGGTAGATAGGATCACATCCCTTGTTTACCTTATTTCGTTATAAGGATTTCTAAGAAAGATACACAATGGTAAAGAATGTGATGCATCAAGAGATCTTGGCTCATTAAAAACCCCCTCGGTAAACCATGTGGAAAAATCCCGAGGTGGGGAAAAAGAGTACAATACCTTGACGGCTTAAGGTGTCTTCACCTCAATGAAATAGTGAAGATACTAAACTCATGCCTTCCAAAAAAGGACGCTCCCAAGAGTTTTCTAGTCTCACTGTTCTCGCGCTAAGGTCTATCGGTATCTCTCGGGTGCCCTCAGGTGCTCTCCTCGCATCTTCGAGCTCCTTGTATGTATGCATTGAATCTTGTCTCGTACACGCTTGTGATGTTCCTCTTCATAATCCTCAGTGCTATGGTAGGAGCTTCGTAGTTCTTCTCTTCCTCAATTTAGTCCTCGGGTTCGTCCACGTGTTCTTCTCAGAGTGATGCTGGAGCTAGTGACGGGGCCTCATCAACACTCTTCTCCAAGATTGATCTAAAGAGCAGGTACCATCATGTAAGTATGAAGGAGGGTTGTGAATGGAAAACCCCATTCAAAACATGATGTGGCACCGGTAGCTAAGATATCAAGCTCGTGTTAGGGAATAGACTGTATGAATAGGCTTGAGAAGAAGAGAAATGCTCGATCTAACTACTCGGTAAAAAGGATGGAACTAAGCGGAAGAGGTGGTTTAAACCCGAGGAGATACTCGACCTAGGATTAACTATGGGATTGATAGAAGGTGGGTTGAAGCGTGAACCAGAAGAGGAGTGACAATCTCTTGATACAACGCACCCCACTCTGAGCTAGGAATCGAGGAGTGAAGAATAACCTTGAATCTCTCAAGAAAAAAGGAGAAAAAGTTTCTCAAGTTTTTGTGTAAAAGCGGTTTAATCCATTACACGAGTTTTTAGAGGCTTTTTCACATATCCTCTAGGTCTGATCTTATACTAATTACAACTTGGTCCAAATATTCTAACATTCACCTAATTTGGACCTCTTTTAACACCAAAACATACTTAAACCGTTTTTAGGAAAAGAGAAGAAAACTTTAATTAGTTAAATGTCATCTTGGTAGATAGGATCACATCCCTTGTTTACCTTGTTTCGTCATAGGGATTTCCAAGAAAGATAAACAATGGTAAAGAATGTGATGCATCAAGAGATCTTGCCTCATTAAAAACCCCCTCGGTAAACCATGTGGAAAAATCCCGAGGTGGAGAAAAAGAGTACAATACCTTGACGGCTTAAGGGTGTCTTCACTTCAACGAAATAGTGAAGATACTAAACTCATGCCTTCCAAAAAAAGGACGCTCCCAAGAGTTTTCTAGTCTCACTGTTCTCGCGCTAAGGTCTATCGGAATCTCTCGGGTGCCCTCAAGTGCTTTCCTCGCATCTTAGAGCGCCTTGTATGTATGCATTGAATCTTGTCCTGTAGACGCTTGTGAAGTTCCTCTTCATAATCCTCAGTGCTATGGTAGGAGCTTCGTAGTTCTTCTCTTCCTCAAGTTAGTCCTCGGGTTCCTCCACGTGTTCTTCTCAGAGTGATGCTTGAGCTAGTGCCGGGGCCTCATCAACACTCTTCTCCAAGATTGATCTAAAGAGCGGGTACCATCAACTAAGTATGAAGGAGGGTGGTGAATGGAAAACCCCATTCAAAACATGATGTGGCACCGGTTGCTAAGATATCAAGCTCGTCTTAGGGAATAGACTGTATGAATAGGACTGAGAAGAAGAGAAATGCTCGATCTAACTACTCGGTAAAAAGGATGGAACTAAGCGGAAGAGGTGGTTTAAACCCGAGGAGATACTCGACCTAGGATTAACTTTGGGATTGATAGAAGGTGGGTTGAAGCGTGAACCACAAGAGGAGTGACAATCTCTTGATACAACGCACCCCACTCTGAGCTAGGAATCGAGGAGTGAAGAATAACCTTGAATCTCTCAAGAAAAAAGGAGAAAAAGTTTCTCAAGTTTTTGTGTAAAAGCGGTTTAATCCATTACACGAGTTTTTAGAGGCTTTTTCACATATCCTCTAGGTCTGATCTTATACTAATTACAACTTGGTCCAAATATTCTAACATTCACCTAATTTGGACCTCTATTAACACCAAAACATACTTAAAACGTTTTCAGGAAAAGAGAAGAAAACTTTAATTAGATAAATGTCATCTTGGTAGATAGGATCACATCCCTTGTTTACCTTATTTCGTTATAAGGATTTCTAAGAAAGATACACAATGGTAAAGAATGTGATGCATCAAGAGATCTTGGCTCATTAAAAACCCCCTCGGTAAACCATGTGGAAAAATCCCGAGGTGGGGAAAAAGAGTACAATACCTTGACGGCTTAAGGTGTCTTCACCTCAATGAAATAGTGAAGATACTAAACTCATGCCTTCCAAAAAAGGACGCTCCCAAGAGTTTTCTAGTCTCACTGTTCTCGCGCTAAGGTCTATCGGTATCTCTCGGGTGCCCTCAGGTGCTCTCCTCGCATCTTCGAGCTCCTTGTATGTATGCATTGAATCTTGTCTCGTACACGCTTGTGATGTTCCTCTTCATAATCCTCAGTGCTATGGTAGGAGCTTCGTAGTTCTTCTCTTCCTCAATTTAGTCCTCGGGTTCGTCCACGTGTTCTTCTCAGAGTGATGCTGGAGCTAGTGACGGGGCCTCATCAACACTCTTCTCCAAGATTGATCTAAAGAGCAGGTACCATCATGTAAGTATGAAGGAGGGTTGTGAATGGAAAACCCCATTCAAAACATGATGTGGCACCGGTAGCTAAGATATCAAGCTCGTGTTAGGGAATAGACTGTATGAATAGGCTTGAGAAGAAGAGAAATGCTCGATCTAACTACTCGGTAAAAAGGATGGAACTAAGCGGAAGAGGTGGTTTAAACCCGAGGAGATACTCGACCTAGGATTAACTATGGGATTGATAGAAGGTGGGTTGAAGCGTGAACCAGAAGAGGAGTGACAATCTCTTGATACAACGCACCCCACTCTGAGCTAGGAATCGAGGAGTGAAGAATAACCTTGAATCTCTCAAGAAAAAAGGAGAAAAAGTTTCTCAAGTTTTTGTGTAAAAGCGGTTTAATCCATTACACGAGTTTTTAGAGGCTTTTTCACATATCCTCTAGGTCTGATCTTATACTAATTACAACTTGGTCCAAATATTCTAACATTCACCTAAGTTGGACCTCTTTTAACACCAAAACATACTTAATCCGTTTTTAGGAAAAGAGAAGAAAACTTTAATTAGATAAATGTCATCTTGGTAGATAGGATCACTTCCCTTGTTTACCTTATTTCGTTATAGGGATTTCCAAGAAAGATAAACAATGGTAAAGAATGTGATGCATCAAGAGATCTTGCCTCATTAAAAACCCCCTCGGTAAACCATGTGGAAAAATCCCGAGGTGGAGAAAAAGAGTACAATACCTTGACGGCTTAAGGGTGTCTTCACTTCAACGAAATAGTGAAGATACTAAACTCATGCCTTCCAAAAAAAGGACGCTCCCAAGAGTTTTCTAGTCTCACTGTTCTCGCGCTAAGGTCTATCGGAATCTCTCGGGTGCCCTCAAGTGCTTTCCTCGCATCTTAGAGCGCCTTGTATGTATGCATTGAATCTTGTCCTGTAGACGCTTGTGAAGTTCCTCTTCATAATCCTCAGTGCTATGGTAGGAGCTTCGTAGTTCTTCTCTTCCTCAAGTTAGTCCTCGGGTTCCTCCACGTGTTCTTCTCAGAGTGATGCTTGAGCTAGTGCCGGGGCCTCATCAACACTCTTCTCCAAGATTGATCTAAAGAGCGGGTACCATCAACTAAGTATGAAGGAGGGTGGTGAATGGAAAACCCCATTCAAAACATGATGTGGCACCGGTTGCTAAGATATCAAGCTCGTCTTAGGGAATAGACTGTATGAATAGGACTGAGAAGAAGAGAAATGCTCGATCTAACTACTCGGTAAAAAGGATGGAACTAAGCGGAAGAGGTGGTTTAAACCCGAGGAGATACTCGACCTAGGATTAACTTTGGGATTGATAGAAGGTGGGTTGAAGCGTGAACCACAAGAGGAGTGACAATCTCTTGATACAACGCACCCCACTCTGAGCTAGGAATCGAGGAGTGAAGAATAACCTTGAATCTCTCAAGAAAAAAGGAGAAAAAGTTTCTCAAGTTTTTGTGTAAAAGCGGTTTAATCCATTACACGAGTTTTTAGAGGCTTTTTCACATATCCTCTAGGTCTGATCTTATACTAATTACAACTTGGTCCAAATATTCTAACATTCACCTAATTTGGACCTCTATTAACACCAAAACATACTTAAAACGTTTTCAGGAAAAGAGAAGAAAACTTTAATTAGATAAATGTCATCTTGGTAGATAGGATCACATCCCTTGTTTACCTTATTTCGTTATAAGGATTTCTAAGAAAGATACACAATGGTAAAGAATGTGATGCATCAAGAGATCTTGGCTCATTAAAAACCCCCTCGGTAAACCATGTGGAAAAATCCCGAGGTGGGGAAAAAGAGTACAATACCTTGACGGCTTAAGGTGTCTTCACCTCAATGAAATAGTGAAGATACTAAACTCATGCCTTCCAAAAAAGGACGCTCCCAAGAGTTTTCTAGTCTCACTGTTCTCGCGCTAAGGTCTATCGGTATCTCTCGGGTGCCCTCAGGTGCTCTCCTCGCATCTTCGAGCTCCTTGTATGTATGCATTGAATCTTGTCTCGTACACGCTTGTGATGTTCCTCTTCATAATCCTCAGTGCTATGGTAGGAGCTTCGTAGTTCTTCTCTTCCTCAATTTAGTCCTCGGGTTCGTCCACGTGTTCTTCTCAGAGTGATGCTGGAGCTAGTGACGGGGCCTCATCAACACTCTTCTCCAAGATTGATCTAAAGAGCAGGTACCATCATGTAAGTATGAAGGAGGGTTGTGAATGGAAAACCCCATTCAAAACATGATGTGGCACCGGTAGCTAAGATATCAAGCTCGTGTTAGGGAATAGACTGTATGAATAGGCTTGAGAAGAAGAGAAATGCTCGATCTAACTACTCGGTAAAAAGGATGGAACTAAGCGGAAGAGGTGGTTTAAACCCGAGGAGATACTCGACCTAGGATTAACTATGGGATTGATAGAAGGTGGGTTGAAGCGTGAACCAGAAGAGGAGTGACAATCTCTTGATACAACGCACCCCACTCTGAGCTAGGAATCGAGGAGTGAAGAATAACCTTGAATCTCTCAAGAAAAAAGGAGAAAAAGTTTCTCAAGTTTTTGTGTAAAAGCGGTTTAATCCATTACACGAGTTTTTAGAGGCTTTTTCACATATCCTCTAGGTCTGATCTTATACTAATTACAACTTGGTCCAAATATTCTAACATTCACCTAAGTTGGACCTCTTTTAACACCAAAACATACTTAATCCGTTTTTAGGAAAAGAGAAGAAAACTTTAATTAGATAAATGTCATCTTGGTAGATAGGATCACTTCCCTTGTTTACCTTATTTCGTTATAGGGATTTCCAAGAAAGATAAACAATGGTAAAGAATGTGATGCATCAAGAGATCTTGCCTCATTAAAAACCCCCTCGGTAAACCATGTGGAAAAATCCCGAGGTGGAGAAAAAGAGTACAATACCTTGACGGCTTAAGGGTGTCTTCACTTCAACGAAATAGTGAAGATACTAAACTCATGCCTTCCAAAAAAAGGACGCTCCCAAGAGTTTTCTAGTCTCACTGTTCTTGCGCTAAGGTCTATCGGTATCTCTCGGGTGCCCTCAGGTGCTTTCCTCGCATCTTAGAGCGCCTTGTATGTATGCATTGAATCTTGTCTTGTAGACGCTTGTGATGTTCCTCTTTATAATCCTCAGTGCTATGGTAGGAGCTTCGTAGTTCTTCTGTTCTTCAATTTAGTCCTCGGGTTCGTCCACGTGTTCTTTTCAGAGTGATGCTGGAGCTAGTGTCGGGGCCTCATCAACACTCTTCTCCAAGATTGATCTAAAGAGCAGGTACCATCATGTAAGTATGAAGGAGGGTTGTGAATGGAAAACCCCATTCAAAACATGATGTGGCACCGGTAGCTAAGATATCAAGCTCGTCTTAGGGAATAGACTGTATGAATAGGCTTGAGAAGAAGAGAAATGCTCGATCTAACTACTCGGTAAAAAGGATGGAACTAAGCGGAAGAGGTGGTTTAAACCCGAGGAGATACTCGACCTAGGATTAACTATGGGATTGATAGAAGGTGGGTTGAAGCGTGAACCACAAGAGGAGTGACAATCTCTTGATACAACGCACCCCACTCTGAGCTAGGAATCGAGGAGTGAAGAATAACCTTGAATCTCTCCAGAAAAAAGGAGAAAAAGTTTCTCAAGTTTTTGTGTAAAAGCGGTTTAATCCATTACACGAGTTTTTAGAGGCTTTTTCACATATCCTCTAGGTCTGATCTTATACTAATTACAACTTGGTCCAAATATTCTAACATTCACCTAATTTGGACCTCTTTTAACACCAAAACATACTTAAACCGTTTTTAGGAAAAGAGAAGAAAACTTTAATTAGTTAAATGTCATCTTGGTAGATAGGATCACATCCCTTGTTTACCTTGTTTCGTCATAGGGATTTCCAAGAAAGATAAACAATGGTAAAGAATGTGATGCATCAAGAGATCTTGCCTCATTAAAAACCCCCTCGGTAAACCATGTGGAAAAATCCCGAGGTGGAGAAAAAGAGTACAATACCTTGACGGCTTAAGGGTGTCTTCACTTCAACGAAATAGTGAAGATACTAAACTCATGCCTTCCAAAAAAAGGACGCTCCCAAGAGTTTTCTAGTCTCACTGTTCTCGCGCTAAGGTCTATCGGAATCTCTCGGGTGCCCTCAAGTGCTTTCCTCGCATCTTAGAGCGCCTTGTATGTATGCATTGAATCTTGTCCTGTAGACGCTTGTGAAGTTCCTCTTCATAATCCTCAGTGCTATGGTAGGAGCTTCGTAGTTCTTCTCTTCCTCAAGTTAGTCCTCGGGTTCCTCCACGTGTTCTTCTCAGAGTGATGCTTGAGCTAGTGCCGGGGCCTCATCAACACTCTTCTCCAAGATTGATCTAAAGAGCGGGTACCATCAACTAAGTATGAAGGAGGGTGGTGAATGGAAAACCCCATTCAAAACATGATGTGGCACCGGTTGCTAAGATATCAAGCTCGTCTTAGGGAATAGACTGTATGAATAGGACTGAGAAGAAGAGAAATGCTCGATCTAACTACTCGGTAAAAAGGATGGAACTAAGCGGAAGAGGTGGTTTAAACCCGAGGAGATACTCGACCTAGGATTAACTTTGGGATTGATAGAAGGTGGGTTGAAGCGTGAACCAGAAGAGGAGTGACAATCTCTTGATACAACGCACCCCACTCTGAGCTAGGAATCGAGGAGTGAAGAATAACCTTGAATCTCTCAAGAAAAAAGGAGAAAAAGTTTCTCAAGTTTTTGTGTAAAAGCGGTTTAATCCATTACACGAGTTTTTAGAGGCTTTTTCACATATCCTCTAGGTCTGATCTTATACTAATTACAACTTGGTCCAAATATTCTAACATTCACCTAATTTGGACCTCTTTTAACACCAAAACATACTTAAACCGTTTTTAGGAAAAGAGAAGAAAACTTTAATTAGTTAAATGTCATCTTGGTAGATAGGATCACATCCCTTGTTTACCTTGTTTCGTCATAGGGATTTCCAAGAAAGATAAACAATGGTAAAGAATGTGATGCATCAAGAGATCTTGCCTCATTAAAAACCCCCTCGGTAAACCATGTGGAAAAATCCCGAGGTGGAGAAAAAGAGTACAATACCTTGACGGCTTAAGGGTGTCTTCACTTCAACGAAATAGTGAAGATACTAAACTCATGCCTTCCAAAAAAAGGACGCTCCCAAGAGTTTTCTAGTCTCACTGTTCTCGCGCTAAGGTCTATCGGTATCTCTCGGGTGCCCTCAGGTGCTCTCCTCGCATCTTCGAGCTCCTTGTATGTATGCATTGAATCTTGTCTCGTACACGCTTGTGATGTTCCTCTTCATAATCCTCAGTGCTATGGTAGGAGCTTCGTAGTTCTTCTCTTCCTCAATTTAGTCCTCGGGTTCGTCCACGTGTTCTTCTCAGAGTGATGCTGGAGCTAGTGACGGGGCCTCATCAACACTCTTCTCCAAGATTGATCTAAAGAGCAGGTACCATCATGTAAGTATGAAGGAGGGTTGTGAATGGAAAACCCCATTCAAAACATGATGTGGCACCGGTAGCTAAGATATCAAGCTCGTGTTAGGGAATAGACTGTATGAATAGGCTTGAGAAGAAGAGAAATGCTCGATCTAACTACTCGGTAAAAAGGATGGAACTAAGCGGAAGAGGTGGTTTAAACCCGAGGAGATACTCGACCTAGGATTAACTATGGGATTGATAGAAGGTGGGTTGAAGCGTGAACCAGAAGAGGAGTGACAATCTCTTGATACAACGCACCCCACTCTGAGCTAGGAATCGAGGAGTGAAGAATAACCTTGAATCTCTCAAGAAAAAAAGAGAAAAAGTTTCTCAAGTTTTTGTGTAAAAGCGGTTTAATCCATTACACGAGTTTTTAGAGGCTTTTTCACATATCCTCTAGGTCTGATCTTATACTAATTACAACTTGGTCCAAATATTCTAACATTCACCTAATTTGGACCTCTTTTAACACCAAAACATACTTAAACCGTTTTTAGGAAAAGAGAAGAAAACTTTAATTAGTTAAATGTCATCTTGGTAGATAGGATCACATCCCTTGTTTACCTTGTTTCGTCATAGGGATTTCCAAGAAAGATAAACAATGGTAAAGAATGTGATGCATCAAGAGATCTTGCCTCATTAAAAACCCCCTCGGTAAACCATGTGGAAAAATCCCGAGGTGGAGAAAAAGAGTACAATACCTTGACGGCTTAAGGGTGTCTTCACTTCAACGAAATAGTGAAGATACTAAACTCATGCCTTCCAAAAAAAGGACGCTCCCAAGAGTTTTCTAGTCTCACTGTTCTCGCGCTAAGGTCTATCGGAATCTCTCGGGTGCCCTCAAGTGCTTTCCTCGCATCTTAGAGCGCCTTGTATGTATGCATTGAATCTTGTCCTGTAGACGCTTGTGAAGTTCCTCTTCATAATCCTCAGTGCTATGGTAGGAGCTTCGTAGTTCTTCTCTTCCTCAAGTTAGTCCTCGGGTTCCTCCACGTGTTCTTCTCAGAGTGATGCTTGAGCTAGTGCCGGGGCCTCATCAACACTCTTCTCCAAGATTGATCTAAAGAGCGGGTACCATCAACTAAGTATGAAGGAGGGTGGTGAATGGAAAACCCCATTCAAAACATGATGTGGCACCGGTTGCTAAGATATCAAGCTCGTCTTAGGGAATAGACTGTATGAATAGGACTGAGAAGAAGAGAAATGCTCGATCTAACTACTCGGTAAAAAGGATGGAACTAAGCGGAAGAGGTGGTTTAAACCCGAGGAGATACTCGACCTAGGATTAACTTTGGGATTGATAGAAGGTGGGTTGAAGCGTGAACCACAAGAGGAGTGACAATCTCTTGATACAACGCACCCCACTCTGAGCTAGGAATCGAGGAGTGAAGAATAACCTTGAATCTCTCAAGAAAAAAGGAGAAAAAGTTTCTCAAGTTTTTGTGTAAAAGCGGTTTAATCCATTACACGAGTTTTTAGAGGCTTTTTCACATATCCTCTAGGTCTGATCTTATACTAATTACAACTTGGTCCAAATATTCTAACATTCACCTAATTTGGACCTCTTTTAACACCAAAACATACTTAAAACGTTTTCAGGAAAAGAGAAGAAAACTTTAATTAGATAAATGTCATCTTGGTAGATAGGATCACATCCCTTGTTTACCTTATTTCGTTATAAGGATTTCTAAGAAAGATACACAATGGTAAAGAATGTGATGCATCAAGAGATCTTGGCTCATTAAAAACCCCCTCGGTAAACCATGTGGAAAAATCCCGAGGTGGGGAAAAAGAGTACAATACCTTGACGGCTTAAGGTGTCTTCACCTCAATGAAATAGTGAAGATACTAAACTCATGCCTTCCAAAAAAGGACGCTCCCAAGAGTTTTCTAGTCTCACTGTTCTCGCGCTAAGGTCTATCGGTATCTCTCGGGTGCCCTCAGGTGCTCTCCTCGCATCTTCGAGCTCCTTGTATGTATGCATTGAATCTTGTCTCGTACACGCTTGTGATGTTCCTCTTCATAATCCTCAGTGCTATGGTAGGAGCTTCGTAGTTCTTCTCTTCCTCAATTTAGTCCTCGGGTTCGTCCACGTGTTCTTCTCAGAGTGATACTGGAGCTAGTGACGGGGCCTCATCAACACTCTTCTCCAAGATTGATCTAAAGAGCAGGTACCATCATGTAAGTATGAAGGAGGGTTGTGAATGGAAAACCCCATTCAAAACATGATGTGGCACCGGTAGCTAAGATATCAAGCTCGTGTTAGGGAATAGACTGTATGAATAGGCTTGAGAAGAAGAGAAATGCTCGATCTAACTACTCGGTAAAAAGGATGGAACTAAGCGGAAGAGGTGGTTTAAACCCGAGGAGATACTCGACCTAGGATTAACTATGGGATTGATAGAAGGTGGGTTGAAGCGTGAACCAGAAGAGGAGTGACAATCTCTTGATACAACGCACCCCACTCTGAGCTAGGAATCGAGGAGTGAAGAATAACCTTGAATCTCTCAAGAAAAAAGGAGAAAAAGTTTCTCAAGTTTTTGTGTAAAAGCGGTTTAATCCATTACACGAGTTTTTAGAGGCTTTTTCACATATCCTCTAGGTCTGATCTTATACTAATTACAACTTGGTCCAAATATTCTAACATTCACCTAAGTTGGACCTCTTTTAACACCAAAACATACTTAATCCGTTTTTAGGAAAAGAGAAGAAAACTTTAATTAGATAAATGTCATCTTGGTAGATAGGATCACTTCCCTTGTTTACCTTATTTCGTTATAGGGATTTCCAAGAAAGATAAACAATGGTAAAGAATGTGATGCATCAAGAGATCTTGCCTCATTAAAAACCCCCTCGGTAAACCATGTGGAAAAATCCCGAGGTGGAGAAAAAGAGTACAATACCTTGACGGCTTAAGGGTGTCTTCACTTCAACGAAATAGTGAAGATACTAAACTCATGCCTTCCAAAAAAAGGACGCTCCCAAGAGTTTTCTAGTCTCACTGTTCTTGCGCTAAGGTCTATCGGTATCTCTCGGGTGCCCTCAGGTGCTTTCCTCGCATCTTAGAGCGCCTTGTATGTATGCATTGAATCTTGTCTTGTAGACGCTTGTGATGTTCCTCTTTATAATCCTCAGTGCTATGGTAGGAGCTTCGTAGTTCTTCTCTTCTTCAATTTAGTCCTCGGGTTCGTCCACGTGTTCTTTTCAGAGTGATGCTGGAGCTAGTGTCGGGGCCTCATCAACACTCTTCTCCAAGATTGATCTAAAGAGCAGGTACCATCATGTAAGTATGAAGGAGGGTTGTGAATGGAAAACCCCATTCAAAACATGATGTGGCACCGGTAGCTAAGATATCAAGCTCGTCTTAGGGAATAGACTGTATGAATAGGCTTGAGAAGAAGAGAAATGCTCGATCTAACTACTCGGTAAAAAGGATGGAACTAAGCGGAAGAGGTGGTTTAAACCCGAGGAGATACTCGACCTAGGATTAACTATGGGATTGATAGAAGGTGGGTTGAAGCGTGAACCAGAAGAGGAGTGACAATCTCTTGATACAACGCACCCCACTCTGAGCTAGGAATCGAGGAGTGAAGAATAACCTTGAATCTCTCAAGAAAAAAGGAGAAAAAGTTTCTCAAGTTTTTAGAGGCTTTTTCACATATCCTCTAGGTCTGATCTTATACTAATTACAACTTGGTCCAAATATTCTAACATTCACCTAATTTGGACCTCTTTTAACACCAAAACATACTTAAACCGTTTTTAGGAAAAGAGAAGAAAACTTTAATTAGTTAAATGTCATCTTGGTAGATAGGATCACATCCCTTGTTTACCTTGTTTCGTCATAGGGATTTCCAAGAAAGATAAACAATGGTAAAGAATGTGATGCATCAAGAGATCTTGCCTCATTAAAAACCCCCTCGGTAAACCATGTGGAAAAATCCCGAGGTGGAGAAAAAGAGTACAATACCTTGACGGCTTAAGGGTGTCTTCACTTCAACGAAATAGTGAAGATACTAAACTCATGCCTTCCAAAAAAAGGACGCTCCCAAGAGTTTTCTAGTCTCACTGTTCTCGCGCTAAGGTCTATCGGAATCTCTCGGGTGCCCTCAAGTGCTTTCCTCGCATCTTAGAGCGCCTTGTATGTATGCATTGAATCTTGTCCTGTAGACGCTTGTGAAGTTCCTCTTCATAATCCTCAGTGCTATGGTAGGAGCTTCGTAGTTCTTCTCTTCCTCAAGTTAGTCCTCGGGTTCCTCCACGTGTTCTTCTCAGAGTGATGCTTGAGCTAGTGCCGGGGCCTCATCAACACTCTTCTCCAAGATTGATCTAAAGAGCGGGTACCATCAACTAAGTATGAAGGAGGGTGGTGAATGGAAAACCCCATTCAAAACATGATGTGGCACCGGTTGCTAAGATATCAAGCTCGTCTTAGGGAATAGACTGTATGAATAGGACTGAGAAGAAGAGAAATGCTCGATCTAACTACTCGGTAAAAAGGATGGAACTAAGCGGAAGAGGTGGTTTAAACCCGAGGAGATACTTGACCTAGGATTAACTATGGGATTGATAGAAGGTGGGTTGAAGCGTGAACCACAAGAGGAGTGACAATCTCTTGATA
This sequence comes from Cardamine chenopodiifolia, assembly GCA_963922655.1. Taxonomy (NCBI): domain Eukaryota; kingdom Viridiplantae; phylum Streptophyta; class Magnoliopsida; order Brassicales; family Brassicaceae; genus Cardamine; species Cardamine chenopodiifolia. Next base: position 6,815,727 of record OZ000476.1, on the reverse strand, counting down.
CAACGCACCCCACTCTGAGCTAGGAATCGAGGAGTGAAGAATAACCTTGAATCTCTCAAGAAAAAAGGAGAAAAAGTTTCTCAAGTTTTTGTGTAAAAGCGGTTGAATCCATTACACGAGTTTTTAGAGGCTTTTTCACATATCCTCTAGGTCTGATCTTATACTAATTACAACTTGGTCCAAATATTCTAACATTCACCGAAGTTGGACCTCTTTTAACACCAAAACATACTTAATCCGTTTTTAGGAAAAGAGAAGAAAACTTTAATTAGATAAATGTCATCTTGGTAGATAGTATCACATCCCTTGTTTACCTTATTTCGTTATAGGGATTTCCAAGAAAGATAAACAATGGTAAAGAATGTGATGCATCAAGAGATCTTGCCTCATTAAAAACCCCCTCGGTAAACCATGTGGAAAAATCCCGAGGTGGAGAAAAAGAGTACAATACCTTGACGGCTTAAGGGTGTCTTCACTTCAACGAAATAGTGAAGATACTAAACTCATGCCTTCCAAAAAAAGGACGCTCCCAAGAGTTTTCTAGTCTCACTGTTCTTGCGCTAAGGTCTATCGGTATCTCTCGGGTGCCCTCAGGTGCTTTCCTCGCATCTTAGAGTGCCTTGTATGTATGCATTGAATCTTGTCTTGTAGACGCTTGTGATGTTCCTCTTCATAATCCTCAGTGCTATGGTAGGAGCTTCGTAGTTCTTCTCTTCCTCAAGTTAGTCCTCGGGTTCCTCCACGTGTTCTTCTCAGAGTGATGCTTGAGCTAGTGCCGGGGCCTCATCAACACTCTTCTCCAAGATTGATCTAAAGAGCGGGTACCATCAAGTAAGTATGAAGGAGGGTGGTGAATGGAAAACCCCATTCAAAACATGATGTGGCACCGGTTGCTAAGATATCAAGCTCCTCTTAGGGAATAGACTGTGTTGAGAATATGGATGAGAAGGCATACATGGGAAGTAGCAATGCGAGTTCACATAATAACAAAGGGAAGGAGCTGGAGTGCATAACAAGTATATGGGAACTTGGCGAATGCTCTAAGACTAAGGGAGAAGTGCTGTGTGCAACAAGTAAGGAGAAGAGTGGAGTTGATGATTTAATGAGTGGCAAAACTAGACATTGGGATGTAACTAGAAGGAAGGATTCTCGGTTGAATCCTAAGCAGATCAGAGGGTTGAAAACCCAAGAAGAAGCAAATGAGGAGCCATTGGGTAAAGGCGAGCTCCATACTCCTTCCCCAAAGAAGAAAGACGCTCAGGCCTTGATTCTAGCATGTTTAACCATTTTAGGAAGTCAAGGGTGTTAGCCTTTTATCCATTGTAAATTTATGTGTCTTTTTTTTTTAATCCTTTCTCTTACATGTATACATATGAAAACCGAGCTCTAGAGAGATAATAACAAGAAAAAATTTTCCAGAAATCTCTTTCAACCTTCTTCAATCTCATCAGCTCTTGATAATCTCTGATTCTTGTTTATTCTCCTTAAAATCAACAGACTATATGAATAGGACTGAGAAGAAGAGAAATGCTCGATCTAACTACTCGGTAAAAAGGATGGAACTAAGCGGAAGAGGTGGTTTAAACCCGAGGAGATACTCGACCTAGGATTAACTATGGGATTGATAGAAGGTGGGTTGAAGCGTGAACCACAAGAGGAGTGACAATCTCTTGATACAACGCACCCCACTCTGAGCTAGGAATCGAGGAGTGAAGAATAACCTTGAATCTCTCAAGAAAAAAGGAGAAAAAGTTTCTCAAGTTTTTGTGTAAAAGCGGTTTAATCCATTACAAGAGTTTTTAGAGGCATTTTCACATATCCTCTAGGTCTGGTCTTATACGAATTACAACTTGGTCTAAATATTCTAACATTCACCTATTTTGGGCTTCTTATAATACCAAAACATACTTAAACCGTTTTTAGGAAAAGAGAAGAAGACTTTAATTAGATAAATGTAATCTTGGTAGATAGGATCACATCCCTTGTTTACCTTATTTCGTCATAGGGATTTCCAAGAAAGATAAACAATGGTAAAGAATGTGATGCATCAAGAGATCTTGCCTCATTAAAAGCCCCCTCGGTAAACCATGTGGAAAAATCCCGAGGTGGAGAAAAAGAGTACAATACCTTGACGACTTAAGGGTGTCTTCACTTCAACGAAATAATGAAGATACTAAACTCATGCCTTCCAAAAAAAGGACGCTCCCAAGAGTTTTCTAGTCTCACTGTTCTCTCGCTAAGGTCTATCGGTATCTTTCGGGTGCCCTCAGGTGCTTTCCTCGCATCTTAGAGCGCCTTGTATGTATGCATTGAATCTTGTCCTGTAGACGCTTGTGAAGTTCCTCTTCATAATCCTCAGTGCTATGGTAGGAGCTTCGTAGTTCTTCTCTTCCTCAATTTAGTCCTCGGGTTCCTCCACGTGTTCTTCTCAAAGTGATGCTTGAGCTAGTAACAGGGCCTCATCAACACTCTTCTCCAAGATTGATCTAAAGAGCGGGTACCATCAAGTAAGTATGAAGGAGGGTGGTGAATGGAAAACCCCATTCAAAACATGATGTGGCACCGGTTGCTAAGATATCAAGCTCGTCTTAGGGAATAGACTGTATGAATAGGACTGAGAAGAAGAGAAATGCTCGATCTAACTACTCGGTAAAAAGGATGGAACTAAGCGGAAGAGGTGGTTTAAACCCGAGGAGATACTCGACCTAGGATTAACTATGGGATTGATAGAAGGTGGGTTGAACCGTGAACCACAAGAGGAGTGACAATCTCTTGATACAACGCACCCCACTCTGAGCTAGGAATCGAGGAGTGAAGAATAACCTTGAATCTCTCAAGAAAAAAGGAGAAAAAGTTTCTCAAGTTTTTGTGTAAAAGCGGTTTAATCCATTACAAGAGTTTTTAGAGGCTTTTTCACATATCCTCTAGGTCTGGTCTTATACGAATTACAACTTGGTCTAAATATTCTAACATTCACCTAATTTGGGCCTCTTATAATACCAAAACATACTTAAACCGTTTTTAGGAAAAGAGAAGAAGACTTTAATTAGATAAATGTCATCTTGGTAGATAGGATCACATCCCTTGTTTACCTTATTCGTTATAGGGATTTCCAAGAAAGATAAACAATGGCAAAGAATGTGATGCATCAAGAGATCTTGCCTCATTAAAAACTCCCTCGGTAAACCAGATGGAAAAATCCCGAGGTGGAGAAAAAGAGTACAATACCTTGACGGCTTATGGGTGTCTTCACCTCAATGAAATAGTGAAGATACTAAACTAATGCCTTCCAAAAAAAAGACGCTCCCAAGAGTTTTCTAGTCTCACTGTTCTCGCGCTAAGGTCTATCGGTATCTCTCGGGTGCCCTCAGGTGCTCTCCTCGCATCTTCGAGCTCCTTGTATGTATGCATTGAATCTTGTCTTGTAGACGCTTGTGAAGTTCCTCTTCATAATCCTCAGTGCTATGGTAGGAGCTTCGTAGTTCTTCTCTTCCTCAATTTAGTCCTCGGGTTCCTCCACGTGTTCTTCTCAGAGTGATGCTTGAGCTAGTAACAGGGCCTCATCAAGACTCTTCTCCAAGATTCATCTAAAGAGCGGGTACCATCAAGTAAGTATGAAGGAGGGTGGTGAATGGAAAACCCCATTCAAAACATGATGTGGCACCGGTTGCTAAGATATCAAGCTCGTCTTAGGGAATAGACTGTATGAATAGGACTGAGAAGAAGAGAAATGCTCGATCTAACTACTCGGTAAAAAGGATGGAACTAAGCGGAAGAGGTGGTTTAAACCCGAGGAGATACTCGACCTAGGATTAACTATGGGATTGATAGAAGGTGGGTTGAACCGTGAACCACAAGAGGAGTGACAATCTCTTGATACAACGCACCCCACTCTGAGCTAGGAATCGAGGAGTGAAGAATAACCTTGAATCTCTCAAGAAAAAAGGAGAAAAAGTTTCTCAAGTTTTTGTGTAAAAGCGGTTTAATCCATTACAAGAGTTTTTAGAGGCATTTTCACATATCCTCTAGGTCTGGTCTTATACGAATTACAACTTGGTCTAAATATTCTAACATTCACCTATTTTGGGCTTCTTATAATACCAAAACATACTTAAACCGTTTTTAGGAAAAGAGAAGAAGACTTTAATTAGATAAATGTCATCTTGGTAGATAGGATCACATCCCTTGTTTACCTTATTTCGTCATAGGGATTTCAAAGAAAGATAAACAATGGTAAAGAATGTGATGCATCAAGAGATCTTGCCTCATTAAAAACCCCCTCGGTAAACCATGTGGAAAAATCCCGAGGTGGAGAAAAAGAGTACAATACCTTGACGGCTTAAGGGTGTCTTCACTTCAATGAAATAGTGAAGATACTAAACTCATGCCTTCCAAAAAAAGGACGCTCCCAAGAGTTTTCTAGTCTCACTGTTCTCGCGCTAAGGTTTATCGGTATCTCTCGGGTGCCCTCAGGTGCTTTCCTCACATCTTAGAGCGCCTTGTATGTATGCATTGAATCTTGTCCTGTAGACGCTTGTAAAGTTCCTCTTCATAATCCTCAGTGCTATGGTAGGAGCTTCGTAGTTCTTCTCTTCCTCAATTTAGTCCTCGGGTTCCTCCACGTGTTCTTCTCAGAGTGATGCTTGAGCTAGTAACAGGGCCTCATCAACACTCTTCTCCAAGTTTGATCTAAAGAGCAGGTACCATCATGTAAGTATGAAGGAGGGTTGTGAATGGAAAACCCCATTCAAAACATGATGTGGCACCGGTTGCTAAGATATCAAGCTCATCTTAGGGAATAGACTGTATGAATAGGACTGAGAAGAAGAGAAATGCTCGATCTAACTACTCGGTAAAAAGGATGGAACTAAGCGGAAGAGGTGGTTTAAACCCGAGGAGATACTCGACCTAGGATTAACTATGGGATTGATAGAAGGTGGGTTGAAGCGTGAACCACAAGAGGAGTGACAATCTCTTGATACAACGCACCCCACTCTGAGCTAGGAATCGAGGAGTGAAGAATAACCTTGAATCTCTCAAGAAAAAAGGAGAAAAAGTTTCTCAAGTTTTTGTGGAAAAGCGGTTTAATCCATTACACGAGTTTTTAGAGGCTTTTTCACATATCCTCTAGGTCTGATCTTATACGAATTACAACTTGGTCCAAATATTCTAACATTCACCTAATTTGGACCTCTTTTAACACCAAAACATACTTAAACCGTTTTTAGGAAAAGAGAAGAAAACTTTAATTAGATAAATGTCATCTTGGTAGATAGGATCACATCCCTTGTTTACCTTATTTCGTTATAGGGATTTCCAAGAAAGATAAACAATGGTAAAGAATGTGATGCATCAAGAGATCTTGCCTCATTAAAAACTCCCTCGGTAAACCATATGGAAAAATCCCGAGGTGAAGAAAAAGAGTACAATACCTTGACGGCTTAAGGGTGTCTTCACCTCAATGAAATAGTGAAGATACTAAACTAATGCCTTCCAAAAAAAGGACGCTCCCAAGAGTTTTCTAGTCTCATTGTTATCGCGCTAAGGTCTATCGGTATCTCTCGGGTGCCCTCAGGTGCTCTCCTCGCATCTTAGAGCTCCTTGTATGTATGCATTGAATCTTGTGTTGTAGACGCTTGTGATGTTCCTCTTCATAATCCTCAGTGCTATGGTAGGAGCTTCGTAGTTCTTCTCTTCCTCAATTTAGACCTCGGGTTCGTCCACGTGTTCTTCTCAGAGTGATGCTGGAGCTAGTGTCGGGGCCTCATCAACACTCTTCTCCAAGTTTGATCTAAAGAGCAGGTACCATCATGTAAGTATGAAGGAGGGTTGTGAATGGAAAACCCCATTCAAAACATGATGTGGCACCGGTTGCTAAGATATCAAGCTCGTCTTAGGGAATAGACTGTATGAATAGGCTTGAGAAGAAGAGAAATGCTCGATCTAACTACTCGGTAAAAAGGATGGAACTAAGCGGAAGAGGTGGTTTAAACCCGAGGAGATACTCGACCTAGGATTAACTATGGGATTGATAGAAGGTGGGTTGAAGCGTGAACCACAAGAGGAGTGACAATCTCTTGATACAACGCACCCCACTCTGAGCTAGGAATCGAGGAGTGAAGAATAACCTTGAATCTCTCAAGAAAAAAGGAGAAAAAGTTTCTCAAGTTTTTGTGTAAAAGCGGTTTAATCCATTACAAGAGTTTTTAGAGGCTTTTTCACATATCCTCTAGGTCTGGTCTTATACGAATTACAACTTGGTCTAAATATTCTAACATTCACCTATTTTGGGCTTCTTATAATACCAAAACATACTTAAACCGTTTTTAGGAAAAGAGAAGAAGACTTTAATTAGATAAATGTAATCTTGGTAGATAGGATCACATCCCTTGTTTACCTTATTTCGTCATAGGGATTTCCAAGAAAGATAAACAATGGTAAAGAATGTGATGCATCAAGAGATCTTGCCTCATTAAAAGCCCCCTCGGTAAACCATGTGGAAAAATCCCGAGGTGGAGAAAAAGAGTACAATACCTTGACGACTTAAGGGTGTCTTCACTTCAACGAAATAATGAAGATACTAAACTCATGCCTTCCAAAAAAAGGACGCTCCCAAGAGTTTTCTAGTCTCACTGTTCTCGCGCTAAGGTCTATCGGTATCTTTCGGGTGCCCTCAGGTGCTTTCCTCGCATCTTAGAGCGCCTTGTATGTATGCATTGAATCTTGTCCTGTAGACGCTTGTGAAGTTCCTCTTCATAATCCTCAGTGCTATGGTAGGAGCTTCGTAGTTCTTCTCTTCCTCAATTTAGTCCTCGGGTTCCTCCACGTGTTCTTCTCAGAGTGATGCTTGAGCTAGTAACAGGGCCTCATCAACACTCTTCTCCAAGATTGATCTAAAGAGCGGGTACCATCAAGTAAGTATGAAGGAGGGTGGTGAATGGAAAACCCCATTCAAAACATGATGTGGCACCGGTTGCTAAGATATCAAGCTCGTCTTAGGGAATAGACTGTATGAATAGGACTGAGAAGAAGAGAAATGCTCGATCTAACTACTCGGTAAAAAGGATGGAACTAAGCGGAAGAGGTGGTTTAAACCCGAGGAGATACTCGACCTAGGATTAACTATGGGATTGATAGAAGGTGGGTTGAACCGTGAACCACAAGAGGAGTGACAATCTCTTGATACAACGCACCCCACTCTGAGCTAGGAATCGAGGAGTGAAGAATAACCTTGAATCTCTCAAGAAAAAAGGAGAAAAAGTTTCTCAAGTTTTTGTGTAAAAGCGGTTTAATCCATTACAAGAGTTTTTAGAGGCTTTTTCACATATCCTCTAGGTCTGGTCTTATACGAATTACAACTTGGTCTAAATATTCTAACATTCACCTAATTTGGGCCTCTTATAATACCAAAACATACTTAAACCGTTTTTAGGAAAAGAGAAGAAGACTTTAATTAGATAAATGTCATCTTGGTAGATAGGATCACATCCCTTGTTTACCTTATTCGTTATAGGGATTTCCAAGAAAGATAAACAATGGCAAAGAATGTGATGCATCAAGAGATCTTGCCTCATTAAAAACTCCCTCGGTAAACCAGATGGAAAAATCCCGAGGTGGAGAAAAAGAGTACAATACCTTGACGGCTTATGGGTGTCTTCACCTCAATGAAATAGTGAAGATACTAAACTAATGCCTTCCAAAAAAAAGACGCTCCCAAGAGTTTTCTAGTCTCACTGTTCTCGCGCTAAGGTCTATCGGTATCTCTCGGGTGCCCTCAGGTGCTCTCCTCGCATCTTCGAGCTCCTTGTATGTATGCATTGAATCTTGTCTTGTAGACGCTTGTGAAGTTCCTCTTCATAATCCTCAGTGCTATGGTAGGAGCTTCGTAGTTCTTCTCTTCCTCAATTTAGTCCTCGGGTTCCTCCACGTGTTCTTCTCAGAGTGATGCTTGAGCTAGTAACAGGGCCTCATCAAGACTCTTCTCCAAGATTCATCTAAAGAGCGGGTACCATCAAGTAAGTATGAAGGAGGGTGGTGAATGGAAAACCCCATTCAAAACATGATGTGGCACCGGTTGCTAAGATATCAAGCTCGTCTTAGGGAATAGACTGTATGAATAGGACTGAGAAGAAGAGAAATGCTCGATCTAACTACTCGGTAAAAAGGATGGAACTAAGCGGAAGAGGTGGTTTAAACCCGAGGAGATACTCGACCTAAGATTAACTATGGGATTGATAGAAGGTGGGTTGAAGCGTGAACCACAAGAGGAGTGACAATCTCTTGATACAACGCACCCCACTCTGAGCTAGGAATCGAGGAGTGAAGAATAACCTTGAATCTCTCAAGAAAAAAGGAGAAAAAGTTTCTCAAGTTTTTGTGTAAAAGCGGTTTAATCCATTACAAGAGTTTTTAGAGGCATTTTCACATATCCTCTAGGTCTGGTCTTATACGAATTACAACTTGGTCTAAATATTCTAACATTCACCTATTTTGGGCTTCTTATAATACCAAAACATACTTAAACCGTTTTTAGGAAAAGAGAAGAAGACTTTAATTAGATAAATGTCATCTTGGTAGATAGGATCACATCCCTTGTTTACCTTATTTCGTCATAGGGATTTCAAAGAAAGATAAACAATGGTAAAGAATGTGATGCATCAAGAGATCTTGCCTCATTAAAAACCCCCTCGGTAAACCATGTGGAAAAATCCCGAGGTGGAGAAAAAGAGTACAATACCTTGACGGCTTAAGGGTGTCTTCACTTCAATGAAATAGTGAAGATACTAAACTCATGCCTTCCAAAAAAAGGACGCTCCCAAGAGTTTTCTAGTCTCACTGTTCTCGCGCTAAGGTTTATCGGTATCTCTCGGGTGCCCTCAGGTGCTTTCCTCACATCTTAGAGCGCCTTGTATGTATGCATTGAATCTTGTCCTGTAGACGCTTGTAAAGTTCCTCTTCATAATCCTCAGTGCTATGGTAGGAGCTTCGTAGTTCTTCTCTTCCTCAATTTAGTCCTCGGGTTCCTCCACGTGTTCTTCTCAGAGTGATGCTTGAGCTAGTAACAGGGCCTCATCAACACTCTTCTCCAAGTTTGATCTAAAGAGCAGGTACCATCATGTAAGTATGAAGGAGGGTTGTGAATGGAAAACCCCATTCAAAACATGATGTGGCACCGGTTGCTAAGATATCAAGCTCATCTTAGGGAATAGACTGTATGAATAGGACTGAGAAGAAGAGAAATGCTCGATCTAACTACTCGGTAAAAAGGATGGAACTAAGCGGAAGAGGTGGTTTAAACCCGAGGAGATACTCGACCTAGGATTAACTATGGGATTGATAGAAGGTGGCTTGAAGCGTGAACCACAAGAGGAGTGACAATCTCTTGATACAACGCACCCCACTCTGAGCTAGGAATCGAGGAGTGAAGAATAACCTTGAATCTCTTAAGAAAAAAGGAGAAAAAGTTTCTCAAGTTTTTGTGTAAAAGCGGTTTAATCCACTACAAGAGTTTTTAGAGGCTTTTTCGCATATCCTCTAGGTCTGGTCTTATACGAATTACAACTTGGTCTAAATATTCTAACATTCACCTAATTTGGGCCTCTTATAATACCAAAACATACTTAAACCGTTTTTAGGAAAAGAGAAGAAGACTTTAATTAGATAAATGTCATCTTGGTAGATAGGATCACATCCCTTGTTTACCTTATTTCGTTATAGGGATTTCCAAGAAAGATAAACAATGGTAAAGAATGTGATGCATCAAGAGATCTTGCCTCATTAAAAACTCCCTCGGTAAACCATATGGAAAAATCCCGAGGTGGAGAAAAAGAGTACAATACCTTGACGGCTTAAGGGTGTCTTCACCTCAATGAAATAGTGAAGATACTAAACTAATGCCTTCCAAAAAAAAGGACGCTACCAAGAGTTTTCTAGTCTCATTGTTATCGCGGTAAGGTCTATCGGTATCTCTCGGGTGCCCTCAGGTGCTCTCCTCGCAGCTTAGAGCTCCTTGTATGTATGCATTGAATCTTGTCTTGTAGACGCTTGTGATGTTCCTCTTCATAATCCTCAGTGCTATGGTAGGAGTTTCGTAGTTCTTCTCTTCCTCAATTTAGACCTCGGGTTCGTCCACGTGTTCTTCTCAGAGTGATGCTGGAGCTAGTGTCGGGGCCTCATCAACACTCTTCTCCAAGTTTGATCTAAAGAGCAGGTACCATCATGTAAGTATGAAGGAGGGTTGTGAATGGAAAACCCCATTCAAAACATGATGTGGCACCGGTTGCTAAGATATCAAGCTCGTCTTAGGGAATAGACTGTATGAATAGGCTTGAGAAGAAGAGAAATGCTCGATCTAACTACTCGGTAAAAAGGATGGAACTAAGCGGAAGAGGTGGTTTAAACCCGAGGAGATACTCGACCTAGGATTAACTATGGGATTGATAGAAGGTGGGTTGAAGCGTGAACCACAAGAGGAGTGACAATCTCTTGATACAACGCACCCCACTCTGAGCTAGGAATCGAGGAGTGAAGAATAACCTTGAATCTCTCAAGAAAAAAGGAGAAAAAGTTTCTCAAGTTTTTGTGTAAAAGCGGTTTAATCCATTACAAGAGTTTTTAGAGGCTTTTTCACATATCCTCTAGGTCTGGTCTTATACGAATTACAACTTGGTCTAAATATTCTAACATTCACCTAATTTGGGCCTCTTATAATACCAAAACATACTTAAACCGTTTTTAGGAAAAGAGAAGAAGACTTTAATTAGATAAATGTCATCTTGGTAGATAGGATCACATCCCTTGTTTACCTTATTTCGTCATAGGGATTTCCAAGAAAGATAAACAATGGTAAAGAATGTGATGCATCAAGAGATCTTGCCTCATTAAAAGCCCCCTCGGTAAACCATGTGGAAAAATCCCGAGGTGGAGAAAAAGAGTACAATACCTTGACGACTTAAGGGTGTCTTCACTTCAACGAAATAGTGAAGATACTAAACTCATGCCTTCCAAAAAAAGGACGCTCCCAAGAGTTTTCTAGTCTCACTGTTCTCGCGCTAAGGTCTATCGGTATCTCTCGGGTGCCCTCAGGTGCTTTCCTCGCATCTTAGAGCGCCTTGTATGTATGCATTGAATCTTGTCCTGTAGACGCTTGTGAAGTTCCTCTTCATAATCCTCAGTGCTATGGTAGGAGCTTCGTAGTTCTTCTCTTCCTCAATTTAGTCCTCGGGTTCGTCCACGTGTTCTTCTCAGAGTGATGCTGGAGCTAGTAACAGGGCCTCATCAACACTCTTCTCCAAGATTGATCTAAAGAGCGGGTACCATCAAGTAAGTATGAAGGAGGGTGGTGAATGGAAAACCCCATTCAAAACATGATGTGGCACCGGTTGCTAAGATATCAAGCTCGTCTTAGGGAATAGACTGTGTTGAGAATATGGATGAGAAGGCATACATGGGAAGTAGCAATGCGAGTTCACATAATAACAAAGGGAAGGAGCTGGAGTGCATAACAAGTATATGGGAACTTGGCGAATGCTCTAAGACTAAGGGAGAAGTGCTGTGTGCAACAAGTAAGGAGAAGAGTGGAGTTGATGATTTAATGAGTGGCAAAACTAGACATTGGGATGTAACTAGAAGGAAGGATTCTCGGTTGAATCCTAAGCAGATCAGAGGGTTGAAAACCCAAGAAGAAGCAAATGAGGAGCCATTGGGTAAAGGTGAGCTCCATACTCCTTCCCCAAAGAAGAAAGACGCTCAGGCCTTGATTCTAGCATGTTTAACCATTTTAGGAAGTCAAGGGTGTTAGCCTTTTATCCATTGTAAATTTATGTGTCTTTTTTTTTTAATCCTTTCTCTTACATGTATACATATGAAAACCAAGCTCTAGAGTGATAATAACAAGAAATAATTTTCCAGAAATCTCTTTCAACCTTCTTCAATCTCATCAGCTCTTGATAATCTCTGATTCTTGTTTATTCTCCTTGAAATCAACAGACTGTATGAATAGGACTGAGAAGAAGAGAAATGCTCGATCTAACTACTCGGTAAAAAGGATGGAACTAAGCGGAAGAGGTGGTTTAAACCCGAGGAGATACTCGACCTAGGATTAACTATGGGATTGATAGAAGGTGGGTTGAAGCGTGAACCACAAGAGGAGTGACAATCTCTTGATACAACGCACCCCACTCTGAGCTAGGAATCGAGGAGTGAAGAATAACCTTGAATCTCTCAAGAAAAAAGGAGAAAAAGTTTCTCAAGTTTTTGTGTAAAAGCGGTTTAATCCATTACAAGAGTTTTTAGAGGCTTTTTCACATATCCTCTAGGTCTGGTCTTATACGAATTACAACTTGGTCTAAATATTCTAACATTCACCTAATTTGGGCTTCTTATAATACCAAAACATACTTAAACCGTTTTTAGGAAAAGAGAAGAAGACTTTAATTAGATAAATGTCATCTTGGTAGATAGGATCACATCCCTTGTTTACCTTATTTCGTCATAGGGATTTCCAAGAAAGATAAACAATGGTAAAGAATGTGATGCATCAAGAGATCTTGCCTCATTAAAAACCCCCTCGGTAAACCATGTGGAAAAATCCCGAGGTGGAGAAAAAGAGTACAATACCTTGACGGCTTAAGGGTGTCTTCACTTCAACGAAATAGTGAAGATACTAAACTCATGCCTTCCAAAAAAAGGACGCTCCCAAGAGTTTTCTAGTCTCACTGTTCTCGCGCTAAGGTTTATCGGTATCTCTCGGGTGCCCTCAGGTGCTTTCCTCGCATCTTAGAGCGCCTTGTATGTATGCATTGAATCTTGTCCTGTAGACGCTTGTGAAGTTCCTCTTCATAATCCTCAGTGCTATGGTAGGAGCTTCGTAGTTCTTCTCTTCCTCAATTTAGTCCTCGGATTCCTCCACGTGTTCTTCTCAGAGTGATGCTTGAGCTAGTAACAGGGCCTCATCAACACTCTTCTCCAAGTTTGATCTAAAGAGCAGGTACCATCATGTAAGTATGAAGGGGGTTGTGAATGGAAAACCCCATTCAAAACATGATGTGGCACCGGTTGCTAAGATATCAAGCTCGTCTTAGGGAATAGACTGTATGAATAGGACTGAGAAGAAGAGAAATGCTCGATCTAACTACTCGGTAAAAAGGATGGAACTAAGCGGAAGAGGTGGTTTAAACCCGAGGAGATACTCGACCTAGGATTAACTATGGGATTGATAGAAGGTGGGTTGAAGCGTGAACCACAGGAGGAGTGACAATCTCTTGATACAACGCACCCCACTCTGAGCTAGGAATCGAGGAGTGAAGAATAACCTTGAATCTCTTAAGAAAAAAGGAGAAAAAGTTTCTCAAGTTTTTGTGTAAAAGCGGTTTAATCCACTACAAGAGTTTTTAGAGGCTTTTTCGCATATCCTCTAGGTCTGGTCTTATACGAATAACAACTTGGTCTAAATATTCTAACATTCACCTAATTTGGGCCTCTTATAATACCAAAACATACTTAAACCGTTTTTAGGAAAAGAGAAGAAGACTTTAATTAGATAAATGTCATCTTGGTAGATAGGATCACATCCCTTGTTTACCTTATTTCGTTATAGGGATTTCCAAGAAAGATAAACAATGGTAAAGAATGTGATGCATCAAGAGATCTTGCCTCATTAAAAACTCCCTCGGTAAACCATATGGAAAAATCCCGAGGTGGAGAAAAAGAGTACAATACCTTGACGGCTTAAGGGTGTCTTCACCTCAATGAAATAGTGAAGATACTAAACTAATGCCTTCCAAAAAAAAGGACGCTACCAAGAGTTTTCTAGTCTCATTGTTATCGCGGTAAGGTCTATCGGTATCTCTCGGGTGCCCTCAGGTGCTCTCCTCGCAGCTTAGAGCTCCTTGTATGTATGCATTGAATCTTGTCTTGTAGACGCTTGTGATGTTCCTCTTCATAATCCTCAGTGCTATGGTAGGAGCTTCGTAGTTCTTCTCTTCCTCAATTTAGTCCTCGGGTTCGTCCACGTGTTCTTCTCAGAGTGATGCTGGAGCTAGTAACAGGGCCTCATCAACACTCTTCTCCAAGATTGATCTAAAGAGCGGGTACCATCAAGTAAGTATGAAGGAGGGTGGTGAATGGAAAACCCCATTCAAAACATGATGTGGCACCGGTTGCTAAGATATCAAGCTCGTCTTAGGGAATAGACTGTATGAATAGGACTGAGAAGAAGAGAAATGCTCGATCTAACTACTCGGTAAAAAGGATGGAACTAAGCGGAAGAGGTGGTTTAAACCCGAGGAGATACTCGACCTAGGATTAACTATGGGATTGATAGAAGGTGGGTTGAAGCGTGAACCACAAGAGGAGTGACAATCTCTTGATACAACGCACCCCACTCTGAGCTAGGAATCGAGGAGTGAAGAATAACCTTGAATCTCTCAAGAAAAAAAGAGAAAAAGTTTCTCAAGTTTTTGTGTAAAAGCGGTTTAATCCATTACAAGAGTTTTTCGAGGCTTTTTCACATATCCTCTAGGTCTGGTCTTATACGAATTACAACTTGGTCTAAATATTCTAACATTCACCTATTTTGGGCTTCTTATAATACCAAAACATACTTAAACCGTTTTTAGGAAAAGAGAAGAAGACTTTAATTAGATAAATGTCATCTTGGTAGATAGGATCACATCCCTTGTTTACCTTATTTCGTCATAGAGATTTCAAAGAAAGATAAACAATGGTAAAGAATGTGATGCATCAAGAGATCTTGCCTCATAAAAAACCCCCTCGGTAAACCATGTGGAAAAATCCCGAGGTGGAGAAAAAGAGTACAATACCTTGACGGCATAAGGGTGTCTTCACTTCAATGAAATAGTGAAGATACTAAACTCATGCATTCCAAAAAAAGGACGCTCCCAAGAGTTTTCTAGTCTCACTGTTCTCGCGCTAAGGTTTATCGGTATCTCTCGGGTGCCCTCAGGTGCTTTCCTCGCATCTTAGAACGCCTTCTATGTATGCATTGAATCTTGTCCTGTAGACGCTTGTGAAGTTCCTCTTCATAATCCTCAGTGCTATGGTAGGAGCTTCGTAGTTCTTCTCTTCCTCAATTTAGTCCTCGGGTTCCTCCACGTGTTCTTCTCAGAGTGATGCTTGAGCTAGTAACAGGGCCTCATCAACACTCTTCTCCAAGTTTGATCTAAAGAGCAGGTACCATCATGTAAGTATGAAGGAGGGTTGTGAATGGAAAACCCCATTCAAAACATGATGTGGCACCGGTTGCTAAGATATCAAGCTCATCTTAGGGAATAGACTGTATGAATAGGACTGAGAAGAAGAGAAATGCTCGATCTAACTACTCGGTAAAAAGGATGGAACTAAGCGGAAGAGGTGGTTTAAACCCGAGGAGATACTCGACCTAGGATTAACTATGGGATTGATAGAAGGTGGGTTGAAGCGTGAACCACAAGAGGAGTGACAATCTCTTGATACAACGCACCCCACTCTGAGCTAGGAATCGAGGAGTGAAGAATAACCTTGAATCTCTCAAGAAAAAAGGAGAAAAAGTTTCTCAAGTTTTTGTGGAAAAGCGGTTTAATCCATTACACGAGTTTTTAGAGGCTTTTTCACATATCCTCTAGGTCTGATCTTATACGAATTACAACTTGGTCCAAATATTCTAACATTCACCTAATTTGGACCTCTTTTAACACCAAAACATACTTAAACCGTTTTTAGGAAAAGAGAAGAAAACTTTAATTAGATAAATGTCATCTTGGTAGATAGGATCACATCCCTTGTTTACCTTATTCGTTATAGGGATTTCCAAGAAAGATAAACAATGGTAAAGAATGTGATGCATCAAGAGATCTTGCCTCATTAAAAACTCCCTCGGTAAACCATATTGAAAAATCCCGAGGTGGAGAAAAAGAGTACAATACCTTGACGGCTTAAGGGTGTCTTCACCTCAATGAAATAGTGAAGATACTAAACTAATGCCTTCCAAAAAAAGGACGCTCCCAAGAGTTTTCTAGTCTCATTGTTATCGCGCTAAGGTCTATCGGTATCTCTCGGGTGCCCTCAGGTGCTCTCCTCGCATCTTAGAGCTCCTTGTATGTATGCATTGAATCTTGTGTTGTAGACGCTTGTGATGTTCCTCTTCATAATCCTCAGTGCTATGGTAGGAGCTTCGTAGTTCTTCTCTTCCTCAATTTAGACCTCGGGTTCGTCCACGTGTTCTTCTCAGAGTGATGCTGGAGCTAGTGTCGGGGCCTCATCAACACTCTTCTCCAAGTTTGATCTAAAGAGCAGGTACCATCATGTAAGTATGAAGGAGGGTTGTGAATGGAAAACCCCATTCAAAACATGATGTGGCACCGGTTGCTAAGATATCAAGCTCGTCTTAGGGAATAGACTGTATGAATAGGCTTGAGAAGAAGAGAAATGCTCGATCTAACTACTCGGTAAAAAGGATGGAACTAAGCGGAAGAGGTGGTTTAAACCCGAGGAGATACTCGACCTAGGATTAACTATGGGATTGATAGAAGGTGGGTTGAAGCGTGAACCACAAGAGGAGTGACAATCTCTTGATACAACGCACCCCACTCTGAGCTAGGAATCGAGGAGTGAAGAATAACCTTGAATCTCTCAAGAAAAAAGGAGAAAAAGTTTCTCAAGTTTTTGTGTAAAAGCGGTTTAATCCATTACAAGAGTTTTTAGAGGCTTTTTCACATATCCTCTAGGTCTGGTCTTATACGAATTACAACTTGGTCTAAATATTCTAACATTCACCTATTTTGGGCTTCTTATAATACCAAAACATACTTAAACCGTTTTTAGGAAAAGAGAAGAAGACTTTAATTAGATAAATGTCATCTTGGTAGATAGGATCACATCCCTTGTTTACCTTATTTCGTCATAGGGATTTCCAAGAAAGATAAACAATGGTAAAGAATGTGATGCATCAAGAGATCTTGCCTCATTAAAAGCCCCCTCGGTAAACCATGTGGAAAAATCCCGAGGTGGAGAAAAAGAGTACAATACCTTGACGACTTAAGGGTGTCTTCACTTCAACGAAATAGTGAAGATACTAAACTCATGCCTTCCAAAAAAAGGACGCTCCCAAGAGTTTTCTAGTCTCACTGTTCTCGCGCTAAGGTCTATCGGTATCTCTCGGGTGCCCTCAGGTGCTTTCCTCGCATCTTAGAGCGCCTTGTATGTATGCATTGAATCTTGTCCTGTAGACGCTTGTGAAGTTCCTCTTCATAATCCTCAGTGCTATGGTAGGAGCTTCGTAGTTCTTCTCTTCCTCAATTTAGTCCTCGGGTTCGTCCACGTGTTCTTCTCAGAGTGATGCTGGAGCTAGTAACAGGGCCTCATCAACACTCTTCTCCAAGATTGATCTAAAGAACGGGTACCATCAAGTAAGTATGAAGGAGGGTGGTGAATGGAAAACCCCATTCAAAACATGATGTGGCACCGGTTGCTAAGATATCAAGCTCGTCTTAGGGAATAGACTGTGTTGAGAATATGGATGAGAAGGCATACATGGGAAGTAGCAATGCGAGTTCACATAATAACAAAGGGAAGGAGCTGGAGTGCATAACAAGTATATGGGAACTTGGCGAATGCTCTAAGACTAAGGGAGAAGTGCTGTTTGCAACAAGTAAGGAGAAGAGTGGAGTTGATGATTTAATGAGTGGCAAAACTAGACATTGGGATGTAACTAGAAGGAAGGATTCTCGGTTGAATCCTAAGCAGATCAGAGGGTTGAAAACCCAAGAAGAAGCAAATGAGGAGCCATTGGGTAAAGGCGAGCTCCATACTCCTTCCCCAAAGAAGAAAGACGCTCAGGCCTTGATTCTAGCATGTTTAACCATTTTAGGAAGTCAAGGGTGTTAGCCTTTTATCCATTGTAAATTTATGTGTCTTTTTTTTTTAATCCTTTCTCTTACATGTATACATATGAAAACCAAGCTCTAGAGTGATAATAACAAGAAATAATTTTCCAGAAATCTCTTTCAACCTTCTTCAATCTCATCAGCTCTTGATAATCTCTGATTCTTGTTTATTCTCCTTAAAATCAACAGACTGTATGAATAGGACTGAGAAGAAGAGAAATGCTCGATCTAACTACTCGGTAAAAAGGATGGAACTAAGCGGAAGAGGTGGTTTAAACCCGAGGAGATACTCGACCTAGGATTAACTATGGGATTGATAGAAGGTGGGTTGAAGCGTGAACCACAAGAGGAGTGACAATCTCTTGATACAACGCACCCCACTCTGAGCTAGGAATCGAGGAGTGAAGAATAACCTTGAATCTCTCAAGAAAAAAGGAGAAAAAGTTTCTCAAGTTTTTGTGTAAAAGCGGTTTAATCCATTACAAGAGTTTTTAGAGGCTTTTTCACATATCCTCTAGGTCTGGTCTTATACGAATTACAACTTGGTCTAAATATTCTAACATTCACCTATTTTGGGCTTCTTATAATACCAAAACATACTTAAACCGTTTTTAGGAAAAGAGAAGAAGACTTTAATTAGATAAATGTCATCTTGGTAGATAGGATCACATCCCTTGTTTACCTTATTTCGTCATAGGGATTTCCAAGAAAGATAAACAATGGTAAAGAATGTGATGCATCAAGAGATCTTGCCTCATTAAAAACCCCCTCGGTAAACCATGTGGAAAAATCCCGAGGTGGAGAAAAAGAGTACAATACCTTGACGGCTTAAGGGTGAAGATACTAAACTCATGCCTTCCAAAAAAGGACGCTCCCAAGAGTTTTCTAGTCTCACTGTTCTCGCGCTAAGGTTTATCGGTATCTCTCGGGTGCCCTCAGGTGCTTTCCTCGCATCTTAGAGCGCCTTGTATGTATGCATTGAATCTTGTTCTGTAGACGCTTGTGAAGTTCCTCTTCATAATCCTCAGTGCTATGGTAGGAGCTTCGTAGTTCTTCTCTTCCTCAATTTAGTCCTCGGGTTCCTCCACGTGTTCTTCTCAGAGTGATGCTTGAGCTAGTAACAGGGCCTCATCAACACTCTTCTCCAAGTTTGATCTAAAGAGCAGGTACCATCATGTAAGTATGAAGGAGGGTTGTGAATGGAAAACCCCATTCAAAACATGATGTGGCACCGGTTGCTAAGATATCAAGCTCGTCTTAGGGAATAGACTGTATGAATAGGACTGAGAAGAAGAGAAATGCTCGATCTAACTACTCGGTAAAAAGGATGGAACTAAGCGGAAGAGGTGGTTTAAACCCGAGGAGATACTCGACCTAGGATTAACTATGGGATTGATAGAAGGTGGGTTGAAGCGTGAACCACAAGAGGAGTGACAATCTCTTGATACAACGCACCCCACTCTGAGTTAGGAATCGAGGAGTGAAGAATAACCTTGAATCTCTCTAGAAAAAAGGAGAAAAAGTTTCTCAAGTTTTTGTGTAAAAGCGGTTTAATCCATTACACGAGTTTTTAGAGGGTTTTCCACATATCCTCTAGGTCTGATCTTATACGAATTACAACTTGGTCCAAATATTCTAACATTCACCTAATTTGGACCTCTTTTAACACCAAAACACACTTAAACCGTTTTTAGGAAAAGAGAAGAAAACTTTAATTAGATAAATGTCATCTTGGTAGATAGGATCACATCCCTTGTTTACCTTATTCGTTATAGGGATTTCAAAGAAAGATAAACAATGGTAAAGAATGTGATGCATCAAGAGATCTTGCCTCATTAAAAACTCCCTCGGTAAACCATATGGAAAAATCCCGAGGTGGAGAAAAAGAGTACAATACCTTGACGGCTTAAGGGTGTCTTCACCTCAATGAAATAGTGAAGATACTAAACTAATGCCTTCCAAAAAAAAGGACGCTCCCAAGAGTTTTCTAGTCTCATTGTTATCGCGGTAACGTCTATCGGTATCTCTCGGGTGCCCTCAGGTGCTCTCCTCGCAGCTTAGAGCTCCTTGTATGTATGCATTGAATCTTGTCTGGTAGACGCTTGTGATGTTCCTCTTCATAATCCTCAGTGCTATGGTAGGAGCTTCGTAGTTCTTCTCTTCCTCAATTTAGTCCTCGGGTTCGTCCACGTGTTCTTCTCAGAGTGATGCTGGAGCTAGTAACAGGGCCTCATCAACACTCTTCTCCAAGATTGATCTAAAGAGCGGGTACCATCAAGTAAGTATGAAGGAGGGTGGTGAATGGAAAACCCCATTCAAAACATGATGTGGCACCGGTTGCTAAGATATCAAGCTCGTCTTAGGGAATAGAATGTATGAATAGGACTGAGAAGAAGAGAAATGCTCGATCTAACTACTCGGTAAAAAGGATGGAACTAAGCGGAAGAGGTGGTTTAAACCCGAGGAGATACTCGAACTAGGATTAACTATGGGATTGATAGAAGGTGGGTTGAAGCGTGGACCACAAGAGGAGTGACAATCTCTTGATACAACGCACCCCACTCTGAGCTAGGAATCGAGGAGTGAAGAATAACCTTGAATCTCTCAAGAAAAAAGGAGAAAAAGTTTCTCAAGTTTTTGTGTAAAAGCGGTTTAATCCATTACAAGAGTTTTTAGAGGCTTTTTCACATATCCTCTAGGTCTGGTCTTATACGAATTACAACTTGGTCTAAATATTCTAACATTCACCTATTTTGGGCTTCTTATAATACCAAAACATACTTAAACCGTTTTTAGGAAAAGAGAAGAAGACTTTAATTAGACAAATGTCATCTTGGTAGATAGGATCACATCCCTTGTTTACCTTATTTCGTCATAGAGATTTCAAAGAAAGATAAACAATGGTAAAGAATGTGATGCATCAAGAGATCTTGCCTCATTAAAAACCCCCTCGGTAAACCATGTGGAAAAATCCCGAGGTGGAGAAAAAGAGTACAATACCTTGACGGCATAAGGGTGTCTTCACTTCAATGAAATAGTGAAGATACTAAACTCATGCATTCCAGAAAAAGGACACTCCCAAGAGTTTTCTAGTCTCACTGTTCTCGCGCTAAGGTTTATCGGTATCTCTCGGGTGCCCTCAGGTGCTTTCCTCGCATCTTAGAGCGCCTTGTATGTATGCATTGAATCTTGTCTTGTAGACGCTTGTGAAGTTCCTCTTCATAATCCTCAGTGCTATGGTAGGAGCTTCGTAGTTCTTCTCTTCCTCAATTTAGTCCTCGGGTTCCTCCACGTGTTCTTCTCAGAGTGATGCTTGAGCTAGTAACAGGGCCTCATCAACACTCTTCTCCAAGTTTGATCTAAAGAGCAGGTACCATCATGTAAGTATGAAGGAGGGTTGTGAATGGAAAACCCCATTCAAAACATGATGTGGCACCGGTTGCTTAGATATCAAGCTCGTCTTAGGGAATAGACTGTATGAATAGGACTGAGAAGAAGAGAAATGCTCGGTCTAACTACTCGGTAAAAAGGATGGAACTAAGCGGAAGAGGTGGTTTAAACCCGAGGAGATACTCGACCTAGGATTAACTATGGGATTGATAGAAGGTGGGTTGAAGCGTGAACCACAAGAGGAGTGACAATCTCTTGATACAACGCACCCCACTCTGAGCTAGGAATCGAGGAGTGAAGAATAACCTTGAATCTCTCTAGAAAAAAGGAGAAAAAGTTTCTCAAGTTTTTGTGTAAAAGCGGTTTAATCCATTACACGAGTTTTTAGAGGCTTTTTCACATATCCTCTAGGTCTGATCTTATATGAATTACAACTTGGTCCAAATATTTTAACATTCACCTAATTTGGACCTCTTTTAACACCAAAACATACTTAAACCGTTTTTAGGAAAAGAGAAGAAGACTTTAATTAGATAAATGTCATCTTGGTAGATAGGATCACATCCCTTGTTTACCTTATTCGTTATAGGGATTTCCAAGAAAGATAAACAATGGTAAAGAATGTGATGCATCAAGAGATCTTGCCTCATTAAAAACTCCCTCGGTAAACCATACGGAAAAATCCCGAGGTGGAGAAAAAGAGTACAATACCTTGACGGCTTAAGGGTGTCTTCACCTCAATGAAATAGTGAAGATACTAAACTAATGCCTTCCAAAAAAAAGGACGCTCCCAAGAGTTTTCTAGTCTCATTGTTATCGCGCTAAGGTCTATCGGTATCTCTCGGGTGCCCTCAGGTGCTCTCCTCGCATCTTAGAGCTCCTTGTATGTATGCATTGAATCTTGTCTTGTAGACGCTTGTGATGTTCCTCTTCATAATCCTCAGTGCTATGGTAGGAGCTTCGTAGTTCTTCTCTTCCTCAATTTAGTCCTCGGGTTCGTCCACGTGTTCTTCTCAGAGTGATGCTGGAGCTAGTAACAGGGCCTCATCAACACTCTTCTCCAAGATTGATCTAAAGAGCGGGTACCATCAAGTAAGTATGAAAGAGGGTGGTGAATGGAAAACCCCATTCAAAACATGATGTGGCACCGGTTGCTAAGATATCAAGCTCGTCTTAGGGAATAGACTGTATGAATAGGACTGAGAAGAAGAGAAATGCTCGATCTAACTACTCGGTAAAAAGGATGGAACTAAGCGAAATAGGTGGTTTAAACCCGAGGAGATACTCGACCTAGGATTAACTATGGGATTGATAGAAGGTGGGTTGAAGCGTGAACCACAAGAGGAGTGACAATCTCTTGATACAACGCACCCCACTCTGAGCTAGGAATCGAGGAGTGAAGAATAACCTTGAATCTCTCAAGAAAAAAGGAGAAAAAGTTTCTCAAGTTTTTGTGTAAAAGCGATTTAATCCATTACAAGAGTTTTTAGAGGCTTTTTCACATATCCTCTTGGTCTGGTCTTATACGAATTACAACTTGGTCTAAATATTCTAACATTCACCTAATTTGGGCCTCTTATAATACCAAAACATACTTAAACCGTTTTTAGGAAAAGAGAAGAAAACTTTAATTAGATAAATGTCATCTTGGTAGATAGGATCACATCCCTTGTTTACCTTATTTCGTCATAGGGATTTCCAAGAAAGATAAACAATGGTAAAGAATGTGATGCATCAAGAGATCTTGCCTCATTAAAAGCCCCCTCGGTAAACCATGTGGAAAAATCCCGAGGTGGAGAAAAAGAGTACAATACCTTGACGGCTTATGGGTGTCTTCACCTCAATGAAATAGTGAAGATACTAAACTAATGCCTTCCAAAAAAATGACGCTCCCAAGAGTTTTCTAGTCTCACTGGTCTCGCGCTAAGGTCTATCGGTATCTCTCGGGTGCCCTCAGGTGCTTTCCTCGCATCTTAGAGCGCCTTGTATGTATGCATTGAATCTTGTCTTGTAGACGCTTGTGAAGTTCCTCTTCATAATCCTCAGTGCTATGGTAGGAGCTTCGTAGTTCTTCTCTTCCTCAATTTAGTCCTCGGGTTCGTCCACGTGTTCTTCTCAGAGTAATACTGGAGCTAGTAACAGGGCCTCATCAAGACTCTTCTCCAAGATTGATCTAAAGAGCGGGTACCATCAAGTAAGTATGAAGGAGGGTGGTGAATGGAAAACCCCATTCAAAACATGATGTGGCACCGGTTGCTAAGATATCAAGCTCGTCTTAGGGAATAGACTGTATGAATAGGACTGAGAAGAAGAGAAATGCTCGATCTAACTACTCGGTAAAAAGGATGGAACTAAGCGGAAGAGGTGGTTTAAACCCGAGGAGATACTCGACCTAGGATTAACTATGGGATTGATAGAAGGTGGGTTGAAGCGTGAACCACAAGAGGAGTGACAATCTCTTGATACAACGCACCCCACTCTGAGCTAGGAATCGAGGAGTGAAGAATAACCTTGAATCTCTCAAGAAAAAAGGAGAAAAAGTTTCTCAAGTTTTTGTGTAAAAGCGGTTTAATCCATTACACGAGTTTTTAGAGGCTTTTTCACATATCCTCTAGGTCTGATCTTATACGAATTACAACTTGGTCCAAATATTCTAACATTCACCTAATTTGGACCTCTTTTAACACCAAAACATACTTAAACCGTTTTTAGGAAAAGAGAAGAAAACTTTAATTAGATAAATGTCATGTTGGTAGATAGGATCACATCCCTTGTTTACCTTATTCGTTATAGGGATTTCCAAGAAAGATAAACAATGGTAAAGATTGTGATGCATCAAGAGATCTTGCCTCATTAAAAACTCCCTCGGTAAACCATATGGAAAAATCCCGAGGTGGAGAAAAAGAGTACAATACCTTGACGGCTTAAGGGTGTCTTCACCTCAATGAAATAGTGAAGATACTAAACTAATGCCTTCCAAAAAAAGGACGCTCCCAAGAGTTTTCTAGTCTCATTGTTATCGCGCTAAGGTCTATCGGTATCTCTCGGGTGCCCTCAGGTGCTCTCCTCGCATCTTAGAGCTCCTTGTATGTATGCATTGAATCTTGTCTTGTAGACGCTTGTGATGTTCCTCTTCATAATCCTCAGTGCTATGGTAGGAGCTTCGTAGTTCTTCTCTTCCTCAATTTAGACCTCGGGTTCGTCCACGTGTTCTTCTCAGAGTGATGCTGGAGCTAGTGTCGGGGCCTCATCAACACTCTTCTCCAAGTTTGATCTAAAGAGCAGGTACCATCATGTAAGTATGAAGGAGGGTTGTGAATGGAAAACCCCATTCAAAACATGATGTGGCACCGGTTGCTAAGATATCAAGCTCGTCTTAGGGAATAGACTGTATGAATAGGACTGAGAAGAAGAGAAATGCTCGATCTAACTACTCGGTAAAAAGGATGGAACTAAGCGGAAGAGGTGGTTTAAACCCGAGGAGATACTCGACCTAGGATTAACTATGGGATTGATAGAAGGTGGGTTGAAGCGTGAACCACAAGAGGAGTGACAATCTCTTGATACAACGCACCCCACTCTGAGCTAGGAATCGAGGAGTGAAGAATAACCTTGAATCTCTCAAGAAAAAAGGAGAAAAAGTTTCTCAAGTTTTTGTGTAAAAGCGGTTTAATCCATTACACGAGTTTTTAGAGGCTTTTTCACATATCCTCTAGGTCTGATCTTATACGAATTACAACTTGGTCCAAATATTCTAACATTCACCTAATTTGGACCTCTTTTAACACCAAAACATACTTAAACCGTTTTTAGGAAAAGAGAAGAAAACTTTAATTAGATAAATGTCATGTTGGTAGATAGGATCACATCCCTTGTTTACCTTATTCGTTATAGGGATTTCCAAGAAAGATAAACAATGGTAAAGAATGTGATGCATCAAGAGATCTTGCCTCATTAAAAACTCCCTCGGTAAACCATATGGAAAAATCCCGAGGTGGAGAAAAAGAGTACAATACCTTGACGGCTTAAGGGTGTCTTCACCTCAATGAAATAGTGAAGATACTAAACTAATGCCTTCCAAAAAAAGGACGCTCCCAAGAGTTTTCTAGTCTCATTGTTATCGCGCTAAGGTCTATCGGTATCTCTCGGGTGCCCTCAGGTGCTCTCCTCGCATCTTAGAGCTCCTTGTATGTATGCATTGAATCTTGTCTTGTAGACGCTTGTGATGTTCCTCTTCATAATCCTCAGTGCTATGGTAGGAGCTTCGTAGTTCTTCTCTTCCTCAATTTAGACCTCGGGTTCGTCCACGTGTTCTTCTCAGAGTGATGCTGGAGCTAGTAACAGGGCCTCATCAACACTCTTCTCCAAGTTTGATCTAAAGAGCAGGTACCATCATGTAAGTATGAAGGAGGGTTGTGAATGGAAAACCCCATTCAAAACATGATGTGGCACCGGTTGCTAAGATATCAAGCTCGAGCTTGATATCTTAGCAACCGGTGCCACATCATGTTTTGAATGGGGTTTTCCATTCACCACCCTCCTTCATACTTACTTGATGATACCCGCTCTTTAGATCAATCTTGGAGAAGAGTGTTGATGAGGCCCTGTTACTAGCTCAAGCATCAGTCTGAGAAGAACACGTGGAGGAACCCGAGGACTAAATTGAGGAAGAGAAGAACTACGAAGCTCCTACCATAGCACTGAGGATTATGAAGAGGAACTTCACAAGCGTCTACAGGACAAGATTCAATGCATACATACAAGGCGCTCTAAGATGCGAGGAAAGCACCTGAGGGCACCCGAGAGATACCGATAAACCTTAGCGCGAGAACAGTGAGACTAGAAAACTCTTGGGAGCGTCCTTTTTTTGGAAGGCATGAGTTTAGTATCTTCACTATTTCGTTGAAGTGAAGACACCCTTAAGCCGTCAAGGTATTGTACTCTTTTTCTCCACCTCGGGATTTTTCCACATGGTTTACCGAGGGGGTTTTTAATGAGGCAAGATCTCTTGATGCATCACATTCTTTACCATTGTTTATCTTTCTTGGAAATCCCTATGACGAAATAAGGTAAACAAGGGATGTGATCCTATCTACCAAGATGACATTTATCTAATTAAAGTCTTCTTCTCTTTTCCTAAAAACGGTTTAAGTATGTTTTGGTATTATAAGAAGCCCAAAATAGGTGAATGTTAGAATATTTAGACCAAGTTGTAATTCGTATAAGACCAGACCTAGAGGATATGTGAAAAAGCCTCTAAAAACTCGTATAATGGATTAAACCGCTTTTACACAAAAACTTGAGAAACTTTTTCTCCTTTTTTCTTGAGAGATTCAAGGTTATTCTTCACTCCTCGATTCCTAGCTCAGAGTGGGGTGCGTTGTATCAAGAGATTGTCACTCCTCTTGTGGTTCACGCTTCAACCCACCTTCTATCAATCCCATAGTTAATCTTAGGTCGAGTATCTCCTCGGGTTTAAACCACCTCTTCCGCTTAGTTCCATCCTTTTTACCGAGTAGTTAGATCGAGCATTTCTCTTCTTCTCAGTCCTATTCATACAGTCTATTCCCTAAGACGAGCTTGATATCTTAGCAACCGGTGCCACATCATGTTTTGAATGGGGTTTTCCATTCACCACCCTCCATCATACTTACTTGACGGTACCCGCTCTTTAGATCAATCTTGGAGAAAAGTCTTGATGAGGCCCTGTTACTAGCTCCAGCATCACCTTGAGAAGAACACGTGGACGAACCCGAGGACTAAATTGAGGAAGAGAAGAACTACGAAGCTCCTACCATAGCACTGAGGATTATGAAGAGGAACTTCACAAGCGTCTACAGGACAAGATTCAATGCATACATACAAGGCGCTCTAAGATGCGAGGAAAGCACCTGAGGGCACCCGAGAGATACCGATAGACCTTAGCGCGAGAACAGTGAGACTAGAAAACTCTTGGGAGCGTCCTTTTTTTGGAAGGCATGAGTTTAGTATCTTCACTATTTCGTTGAAGTGAAGACACCCTTAAGTCGTCGAGGTATTGTACTCTTTTTCTCCACCTCGGGATTTTTCCACATGGTTTACCGAGGGGGCTTTTAATGAGGCAAGATCTCTTGATGCATCACATTCTTTACCATTGTTTATCTTTCTTGGAAATCCCTATGACGAAATAAGGTAAACAAGGGATGTGATCCTATCTACCAAGATGACATTTATCTAATTAAAGTCTTCTTCTCTTTTCCTAAAAACGGTTTAAGTATGTTTTGGTATTATAAGAAGCCCAAAATAGGTGAATGTTAGAATATTTAGACCAAGTTGTAATTCGTATAAGACCAGACCTAGAGGATATGTGAAAAAGCCTCTAAAAACTCTTGTAATGGATTAAACCGCTTTTACACAAAAACTTGAGAAACTTTTTCTCCTTTTTTCTTGAGAGATTCAAGGTTATTCTTCACTCCTCGATTCCTAGCTCAGAGTGGGGTGCGTTGTATCAAGAGATTGTCACTCCTCTTGTGGTTCACGCTTCAACCCACCTTCTATCAATCCCATAGTTAATCCTAGGTCGAGTATCTCCTCGGGTTTAAACTACCTCTTCCGCTTAGTTCCATCCTTTTTACCGAGTAGTTAGATCGAGCATTTCTCTTCTTCTCAAGCCTATTCATACAGTCTATTCCCTAAGACGAGCTTGATATCTTAGCAACCGATGCCACATCATGTTTTGAATGGGGTTTTCCATTCACAACCCTCCTTCATACTTACATGATGGTACCTGCTCTTTAGATCAAACTTGGAGAAGAGTGTTGATGAGGCCCCGACACTAGCTCCAGCATCACTCTGAGAAGAACACGTGGACGAACCCGAGGTCTAAATTGAGGAAGAGAAGAACTACGAAGCTCCTACCATAGCACTGAGGATTATGAAGAGGAACATCACAAGCGTCTACAACACAAGATTCAATGCATACATACAAGGAGCTCTAAGATGCGAGGAGAGCACCTGAGGGCACCCGAAAGATACCGAGAGACCTTAGCGCGATAACAATGAGACTAGAAAACTCCTGGGAGCGTCCTTTTTTTGGAAGGCATTAGTTTAGTATCTTCACTATTTCATTGAGGTGAAGACACCCTTAAGCCGTCAAGGTATTGTACTCTTTTTCTCCACCTCGGGATTTTTCCATATGGTTTACCGACGGAGTTTTTAATGAGGCAAGATCTCTTGATGCATCACATTCTTTACCATTGTTTATCTTTCTTGGAAATCCCTATAACGAATAAGGTAAACAAGGGATGTGATCCTATCTACCAAGATGACATTTATCTAATTAAAGTTTTCTTCTCTTTTCCCAAAAACGGTTTAAGTATGTTTTGGTGTTAAAAGAGGTCCAAATTAGGTGAATGTTAGAATATTTGGACCAAGTTGTAATTCGTATAAGATCAGACATAGAGGATATGTGAAAAAGCCTCTAAAAACTCGTGTAATGGATTAAACCGCTTTTACACAAAAACTTGAGAAACTTTTTCTCCTTTTTTCTAGAGAGATTCAAGGTTATTCTTCACTCCTCGATTCCTAGCTCAGAGTGGGGTGCGTTGTATCAAGAGATTGTCAGTCCTCTTGTGGTTCACGCTTCAACCCACATTCTATCAATCCCATAGTTAATCCTAGGTCGAGTATCTCCTCGGGTTTAAACCACCTCTTCCGCTTAGTTCCATCCTTTTTACCGAGTAGTTAGATCGAGCATTTCTCTTCTTCTCAGTCCTATTCATACAGTCTATTCCCTAAGACGAGCTTGATATCTTAGCAACCGGTGCCACATCATGTTTTGAATGGGGTTTTCCATTCACAACCCTCCTTCATACTTACATGATGGTACCTGCTCTTTAGATCAAACTTGGAGAAGAGTGTTGATGAGGCCCTGTTACTAGCTAAAGCATCACTCTGAGAAAAACACGTGGAGGAACCCGAGGACTAAATTGAGGAAGAGAAGAACTACGAAGCTCCTACCATAGCACTGAGGATTATGAAGAGGAACTTCACAAGCGTCTACAGGACAAGATTCAATGCATACATACAAGGCGCTCTAAGATTCGAGGAGAGCACCTGAGGGCACCCGAGAGATACCGATAAACCTTAGCGCGAGAACAGTGAGACTAGAAAACTCTTGGGAGAGTCCTTTTTTTGGAAGGCATGAGTTTAGTATCTTCACTATTTCGTTGAAGTGAAGACACCCTTAAGCCGTCAAGGTATTGTACTCTTTTTCTCCACCTCGGGATTTTTCCACATGGTTTACCGAGGGGGTTTTTAATGAGGCAAGATCTCTTGATGCATCACATTCTTTACCATTGTTTATATTTCTTGGAAATCCCTATGACGAAATAAGGTAAACAAGGGATGTGATCCTATCTACCAAGATGACATTTATCTAATTAAAGTCTTCTTCTCTTTTCCTAAAAACGGTTTAAGTATGTTTTGGTATTATAAGAAGCCCAAAATAGGTGAATGTTAGAATATTTAGACCAAGTTGTAATTCGTATAAGACCAGACCTAGAGGATATGTGAAAAAGCCTCTAAAAACTCTTGTAATGGATTAAACCGCTTTTACACAAAAACTTGAGAAACTTTTTCTCCTTTTTTCTTGAGAGATTCAAGGTTATTCTTCACTCCTCGATTCCTAGCTCAGAGTGGGGTGCGTTGTATCAAGAGATTGTCACTCCTCTTGTGGTTCACGCTTCAACCCACCTTCTATCAATCCCATAGTTAATCCTAGGTCGAGTATCTCCTCGGGTTTAAACCACCTCTTCCGCTTAGTTCCATCCTTTTTACCGAGTAGTTAGATCGAGCATTTCTCTTCTTCTCAAGCCTATTCATACAGTCTATTCCCTAAGACGAGCTTGATATCTTAGCAACCGGTGCCACATCATGTTTTGAATGGGGTTTTCCATTCACAACCCTCCTTCATACTTACATGATGGTACCTGCTCTTTAGATCAAACTTGGAGAAGAGTGTTGATGAGGCCCCGACACTAGCTCCAGCATCACTCTGAGAAGAACACGTGGACGAACCCGAGGTCTAAATTGAGGAAGAGAAGAACTACGAAGCTCCTACCATAGCACTGAGGATTATGAAGAGGAACATCACAAGCGTCTACAAGACAAGATTCAATGCATACATACAAGGAGCTCTAAGATTCGAGGAGAGCACCTGAGGGCACCCGAGAGATACCGATAGACCTTAGCGCGATAACAATGAGACTAGAAAACTCTTGGGAGCGTCCTTTTTTTGGAAGGCATTAGTTTAGTATCTTCACTATTTCATTGAGGTGAAGACACCCTTAAGCCGTCAAGGTATTGTACTCTTTTTCTCCACCTCGGGATTTTTCCATATGGTTTACCGAGGGAGTTTTTAATGAGGCAAGATCTCTTGATGCATCACATTCTTTACCATTGTTTATCTTTCTTGGAAATCCCTATAACGAATAAGGTAAACAAGGGATGTGATCCTATCTACCAAGATGACATTTATCTAATTAAAGTTTTCTTCTCTTTTCCTAAAAACGGTATAAGTATGTTTTGGTGTTAAAAGAGGTCCAAATTAGGTGAATGTTAGAATATTTGGACCAAGTTGTAACTCGTATAAGATCAGACCTAGAGGATATGTGAAAAAGCCTCTAAAAACTCGTGTAATGGATTAAACCGCTTTTACACAAAAACTTGAGAAACTTTTTCTCCTTTTTTCTTGAGAGATTCAAGGTTATTCTTCACTCCTCGATTCCTAGCTCAGAGTGGGGTGCGTTGTATCAAGAGATTGTCACTCCTCTTGTGGTTCACGCTTCAACCCACCTTCTATCAATCCCATAGTTAATCCTAGGTCGAGTATCTCCTCGGGTTTAAACCACCTCTTCCGCTTAGTTCCATCCTTTTTACCGAGTAGTTAGATCGAGCATTTCTCTTCTTCTCAGTCCTATTCATACAGTCTATTCCCTAAGACGAGCTTGATATCTTAGCAACCGGTGCCACATCATGTTTTGAATGGGGTTTTCCATTCACCACCCTCCTTCATACTTACTTGATGATACCCGCTCTTTAGATCAATCTTGGAGAAGAGTGTTGATGAGGCCCTGTTACTAGCTCAAGCATCAGTCTGAGAAGAACACGTGGAGGAACCCGAGGACTAAATTGAGGAAGAGAAGAACTACGAAGCTCCTACCATAGCACTGAGGATTATGAAGAGGAACTTCACAAGCGTCTACAGGACAAGATTCAATGCATACATACAAGGCGCTCTAAGATGCGAGGAAAGCACCTGAGGGCACCCGAGAGATACCGATAAACCTTAGCGCGAGAACAGTGAGACTAGAAAACTCTTGGGAGCGTCCTTTTTTTGGAAGGCATGAGTTTAGTATCTTCACTATTTCGTTGAAGTGAAGACACCCTTAAGCCGTCAAGGTATTGTACTCTTTTTCTCCACCTCGGGATTTTTCCACATGGTTTACCGAGGGGGTTTTTAATGAGGCAAGATCTCTTGATGCATCACATTCTTTACCATTGTTTATCTTTCTTGGAAATCCCTATGACGAAATAAGGTAAACAAGGGATGTGATCCTATCTACCAAGATGACATTTATCTAATTAAAGTCTTCTTCTCTTTTCCTAAAAACGGTTTAAGTATGTTTTGGTATTATAAGAAGCCCAAAATAGGTGAATGTTAGAATATTTAGACCAAGTTGTAATTCGTATAAGACCAGACCTAGAGGATATGTGAAAAAGCCTCTAAAAACTCGTATAATGGATTAAACCGCTTTTACACAAAAACTTGAGAAACTTTTTCTCCTTTTTTCTTGAGAGATTCAAGGTTATTCTTCACTCCTCGATTCCTAGCTCAGAGTGGGGTGCGTTGTATCAAGAGATTGTCATTCCTCTTGTGGTTCACGCTTCAACCCACTTTCTATCAATCCCATAGTTAATCTTAGGTCGAGTATCTCCTCGGGTTTAAACCACCTCTTCCGCTTAGTTCCATCCTTTTTACCGAGTAGTTAGTGTTGAATAATGAGAGAACACATTAGCTTAAGACCCAAAGAAGAGAAGAGGCCTTATTCAACATATGCAAGCCCATTAAGAAGTCTTCTAGAAGAGTGAAGACTTTGGGTGCACAAGTGGGTGTCTCGGGAAGTGTGAAAAGGAAGGAGATGTGTTTGAATTTCAAATAAGAGATTGGAGGGAAATTGAATGTTGTGAAACCCTTCTTCACCTCCTAATTTCGTGGCTCTCCTCTATATATACATGTTGTACACCCTTTGTAACACTCACTCAATTCTAATGGAAACTTCTCTTTATCTCTCATTCTATTGTTTCTCTTTCAAGCACTCTCAAACTCTCTAATCTTCTATTCCGCAAATTCAACATGGTATCAGAGCCAGGTTCTTAACTAAATCAAGCTCTTGTTATCCCATTTTCAAATCTCTTTCTTTAAAATTCTGGGAATACTCTTTGTCAATCCTTTTTCACTCTGAGACTTAGTCCTCAAAGTCATTGACTCTTGAGTTGTGAAAAGGCTGAAAAAGTGTATTTCTTGAAGGTTCTCTAAAATTTTCTTTTTCACTCTAAAATTCTGGGAATACTCTTTGTCAATCCTTTTTCACTCTGAGACTTAGTCCTCAAAGTCATTGACTCTTGAGTTGTGAAAAGGCTGGAAAAGTGTATTTCTTGAAGCTTCTCTAATATTTTCTTGAGAAAATCTCTTAATCCTCTGGTTAATAGAATTATCCGGTGAATAAATCTTGAAACACCATGGAAAATT
This sequence comes from Cardamine chenopodiifolia, assembly GCA_963922655.1. Classification (NCBI taxonomy): domain Eukaryota; kingdom Viridiplantae; phylum Streptophyta; class Magnoliopsida; order Brassicales; family Brassicaceae; genus Cardamine; species Cardamine chenopodiifolia. The sequence goes on along the minus strand of OZ000476.1, from coordinate 6,782,664 downwards.
CTAAACCAATTGTTATTCCAGTCATCTTGAAGGGTGTCAACTATTTGCTGTGGTCAAGAATGATAAGAACAGCCCTATGTGGTCGTGGGCTTTGGAGCCATGTCTTGAAAGGCCAAGATCCAAAAGATGGAGAAGAAGCCATCGGTAATTATGAAGATAAGTGGTTCCAAGAGGACCAAATGGTGCTCGGAATCATCCAGAACTCTCTTGAAGCATCCATCCTTGAAGCCTACTCCTACTGTGAAAATGCAAAGGAATTGTGGGATACTCTTCAAACCGTGTATGGGAATACTTCAAACTTGAGCAGAATCTATGAAGTCAAGAAGGCTATCAATGATCTAAGCCAAGAAGATTTGGAGTTTACAAAGCACTTTGGCAAATTCAGATCATTGTGGGCTGAACTAGAAATGTTAAGGCCAAGCACGATTGATCCTTTGGTGTTAAATGAGAGGCGCGAACAAGACAAGGTCTTTGGTCTGCTATTGACCTTAAATCCAACTTACAAGGATCTCATTAAGCACCTCCTTAGGGCAGACAATCTCCCCAGCCTAGATGAAGTGTGCTCCAAGATACAAAAGGAGCAAGGATCTCATGGTCTATTTGGGGGAAAGGGTGAACTGGTTATGGCTAACAAAGTAGAGCTGGGAGACGCCAACAAAGGATTTTACAAAACGTTGGGATTAAACCAGAACAAGAAAGTGGGATCAAATGCAATTTGTGAGCATTGCAAGAAAGAGGGGCACACAAAGGAAAAATGCTGGAAGCTCCATCCTCATCTAAAACCAAGCTGGTGGAAGGAACCAAGAGCTAATGTCTCCCAAGAAGTGGCTGGGAATCAGGCTGGGACATCCAAGAGGGCTGAAGAAGGAGAAATGAGAGCTTTGGTGCCATATCAACAAGAATCTGAATTTGTGAGGAAATCAGATTTGGAAGCTCTCATCAAAGCCTTGAAAGAGGCTGGTAGGTCTGGTATGGTTTCTGGAAACTCTCTTCATGCTCAAAACATTTCAAAGCCTTTGATTGTAGATTCTGGTGCATCACATCATATGATAAGTGATGCACATCTAATGAATAACATAAAACCGGCTGTAGGTAATGTCATTATAGCAAATGGAGATAGTATTCCAATTGATGGAGTAGGAAATCTTAGGTTATTTGGAAAAGATTCAAACGCTTTCTACATGCCTAGCTTTACTTCAAATTTGTTATCCGTAAAGAAAGTTACATCTGATTTGAATTGTTATGCTATATTTGGTCCTAATGATGTACACTTTCAGGATATTGAGACCATGAATCTACTCGGAAAAGGAGTAGCAAAGGAGGAGCTGTATGTTCTTGAAAATAACAAGCCGGACTCCAATTTATTTTGTAGTTTTACTCTGAATGTTTCTAATGTTAGTAGTTCAATTTGGCATGCAAGGCTAGGTCATCCGCACTCTAGAGCATTAGAACTATTGTTGCCTAGGATTTCTTTCAAAAATGATGAATGTGAAGCTTGTATACTTGGCAAACATTGTAAATCTGTGTTTTCCAAGTCTCCAACTATCTATGAAAAGTGTTTTGATTTAATTCATTCTGATGTTTGGACCTCACCATGTGAATCTAGAGAACATCATAAATACTTTGTCACCTTTATAGATGAAAAATCAAAATATACATGGCTAACACTTCTTCCATCCAAAGATAGAGTTCTAGAAGCATTTAGAAATTTTCAAGCATATGTGACTAACCATTATAATGCCAAGATTAAAATTTTTAGATCAGATAATGGTGGAGAGTACATAAGTCATGCCTTCAAACAACACTTAGCAAACCATGGGATAGTCCATCAAACCAGCTGCCCATACACTCCTCAGCAAAATGGAGTTGCTGAAAGAAAGAATAGGCACTTAATGGAAGTGGCCCGGTCTATGATGTTCCACACAAGTGTTCCCAAGAGATTTTGGGGAGATGCTGTGGTTTCAGCATGCTATTTGATCAACCGAATGCCAACAAAAATTTTGAATGATCACTCTCCATTTGAGGTATTAAACAACTCTAAACCCGCCATTAACCACTTACGTGTGTTTGGGTGTGTTTGTTTTGTATTAATCCCAGGAGAACAAAGAAACAAATTGGAAGCTAAAAGTGTGAAGAGCATGTTCATTGGATACTCCACAACACAAAAAGGTTACAAATGCTTTGTTCCGGAAACAAGGAAGATTCTAGTCTCAAGGGACGTGAAGTTTGTTGAAACGAAAGGGTTCTATGATGAGAAGTCACTCAAACCTATGGAGAGGACTACCTTGACACATTTGCACCTGTGGCAAAACTTCATACGGTAAGAGTTATTTTATCCTTAGCTACTAACTTGGAATGGGATCTTTGGCAGATGGACGTCAAGAATGCATTCTTGCAAGGGGAACTAGAGGATGAAGTCTACATGACTCCACCACCAGGCTTGGAGGACTCAATTGCACCAGGAAAGGTGTTGAGACTCAAGAAAGCAATCTATGGACTGAAGCAATCTCCTCGAGCATGGTACCACAAGTTGAGTACAACACTCAAGAGTAAAGGCTTCAAGAAGTCTGAGGCAGATCATACACTTTTCACCTTGCAAAGCCAAGAAGGTATTGTAGTAATTCTCATTTATGTGGATGATATTATCATCTCTGGGAATGACAAGGTAGGTATTAAAGATACAAAAGCATATTTAAAATCTGTATTTGATATTAAAGATCTTGGAGAGTTGAAATATTTTCTAGGGATTGAAGTCTATAGGTCCAATGAAGGACTCTTCTTATCCCAAAGGAAGTACACTCTTGATCTATTGGCTGGGGCAGGAAAGCTAGGAGCCAAACCAGCAAAGACTCCCTTAGAAGAAGGATACAAAGTCATACGAGAGGGGGAGCTTGAAGATAAACCTTTTGAAGATGTCAAGCAATATCGGAGAATGGTTGGTAAGTTGATTTATCTTACCATAACTCGTCCTGATTTGTGTTTTGCTGTGAACCAGGTGAGCCAACATATGCAAGCTCCAAAAGTGCATCATTGGAACATGGTGGATCGGATCCTCAAATATCTCAAAAGAGCTCCAGGTCAAGGCATTTGGATGGGTTGCAACAAAAGCACAGAAATTTGGGGTTATTGTGATGCTGACTGGGCTGGAGACAAAACAGATAGAAGATCCACCAATGGGTATTGCACATTCATTGGAGGTAACCTGGTCACTTGGAAGAGCAAGAAACAAAAGGTTGTGTCATGTTCAAGTGCTGAAGCTGAGTATAGAGCAATGAGGAAGCTCACAAATGAGCTAACATGGCTGAAAGCTCTTCTCAAGGATTTGGGCATTGAATCGGCAGATCCAATCACAATGCATTGTGACAACCAAGCTGCTATTCACATTGCGTCCAACTCAGTGTTCCATGAGAGGACAAAGCATATTGAAGTTGATTGTCACAAGGTGCGAGAGATGGTGGAGAAAAGGGTCATTCTTCCATGCTTTACAAGGAGTTCAGAACAATTGGCAGACATTTTTACCAAGGCAGCGAGTTTAAAAGTGTGTGAGTTCATCCATTCAAAGCTTGGACTCATAGATATGTCTCGGCCGTGATTTCCTTAGCCATGGAGTCCACACTCTTTTTCCCTTAGTATGGTTTTGTCCCATGAGGTTTTCCATACTAAGGTTTTTAATGAGGTGGGTCATCATGGTTCCAAGCTTAACCTTTGATTTCTCTACGGTTAAGCTTGAGGGGGAGTGTTGAATAATGAGAGAACACATTAGCTTAAGACCCAAAGAAGAGAAGAGGCCTTATTCAACAAATGCAAGCCCATTAAGAAGTCTTCTAGAAGAGTGAAGACTTTGGGTGCACAAGTGGGTGTCTCGGGAAGTGTGAAAAGGAAGGAGATGTGTTTGAATTTCAAATAAGAGATTGGAGGGAAATTGAATGTTGTGAAACCCTTCTTCACCTCCTAATTTCGTGGCTCTCCTCTATATATACATGTTGTACACCCTTTGTAACACTCACTCAATTCTAATGGAAACTTCTCTTTATCTCTCATTCTATTGTTTCTCTTTCAAGCACTCTCAAACTCTCTAATCTTCTATTCCGCAAATTCAACAGTTAGATCGAGCATTTCTCTTCTTCTCAGTCCTATTCATACAGTCTATTCCCTAAGACGAGCTTGATATCTTAGCAACCGGTGCCACATCATGTTTTGAATGGGGTTTTCCATTCACCACCCTCCTTCATACTTACTTGATGGTACCCGCTCTTTAGATCAATCTTGGAGAAGAGTCTTGATGAGGCCCTGTTACTAGCTCCAGCATCACTCTGAGAAGAACACGTGGACGAACCCGAGGACTAAATTGAGGAAGAGAAGAACTACGAAGCTCCTACCATAGCACTGAGGATTATGAAGAGGAACATCACAAGCGTCTACAACACAAGATTCAATGCATACATACAAGGAGCTCTAAGATGCGAGGAGAGCACCTGAGGGCACCCGAAAGATACCGAGAGACCTTAGCGCGATAACAATGAGACTAGAAAACTCCTGGGAGCGTCCTTTTTTTGGAAGGCATTAGTTTAGTATCTTCACTATTTCATTGAGGTGAAGACACCCTTAAGCCGTCAAGGTATTGTACTCTTTTTCTCCACCTCGGGATTTTTCCATATGGTTTACCGACGGTGTTTTTAATGAGGCAAGATCTCTTGATGCATCACATTCTTTACCATTGTTTATCTTTCTTGGAAATCCCTATAACGAATAAGGTAAACAAGGGATGTGATCCTATCTACCAAGATGACATTTATCTAATTAAAGTTTTCTTCTCTTTTCCCAAAAACGGTTTAAGTATGTTTTGGTGTTAAAAGAGGTCCAAATTAGGTGAATGTTAGAATATTTGGACCAAGTTGTAATTCGTATAAGATCAGACATAGAGGATATGTGAAAAAGCCTCTAAAAACTCGTGTAATGGATTAAACCGCTTTTACACAAAAACTTGAGAAACTTTTTCTCCTTTTTTCTAGAGAGATTCAAGGTTATTCTTCACTCCTCGATTCCTAGCTCAGAGTGGGGTGCGTTGTATCAAGAGATTGTCACTCCTCTTGTGGTTCACGCTTCAACCCACCTTCTATCAATCCCATAGTTAATCCTAGGTCGAGTATCTCCTCGGGTTTAAACCACCTCTTCCGCTTAGTTCCATCCTTTTTACCGAGTAGTTAGATCGAGCATTTCTCTTCTTCTCAGTCCTATTCATACAGTCTATTCCCTAAGACGAGCTTGATATCTTAGCAACCGGTGCCACATCATGTTTTGAATGGGGTTTTCCATTCACAACCCTTCTTCATACTTACTTGATGGTACCCGCTCTTTAGATCAATCTTGGAGAAGAGTGTTGATGAGGCCCTGTTACTAGCTCCAGCATCACTCTGAGAAGAACACGTGGACGAACCCGAGGACTAAATTGAGGAAGAGAAGAACTACGAAGCTCCTACCATAGCACTGAGGATTATGAAGAGGAACTTCACAAGCGTCTACAAGGCAAGATTCAATGCATACATACAAGGAGCTCGAAGATGCGAGGAGAGCACCTGAGGGCACCCGAGAGATACCGATAGACCTTAGCGCGAGAACAGTGAGACTAGAAAACTCTTGGGAGCGTCCTTTTTTTGGAAGGCATGTTTTTAGTATCTTCACTATTTCGTTGAAGTGAAGACACCCTTAAGCCGTCAAGGTATTGTACTCTTTTTCTCCACCTCGGGATTTTTCCACATGGTTTACCGAGGGGGCTTTTAATGAGGCAAGATCTCTTGAAGCATCACATTCTTTACCATTGTTTATCTTTCTTGGAAATCCCTATAACGAAATAAGGTAAACAAGGGATGTGATCCTATCTACCAAGATGACATTTATCTAATTAAAGTTTTCTTCTCTTTTCCTAAAAACGGTTTAAGTATGATTTGGTGTTAAAAGAAGTCCAACTTAGGTGAATGTTAGAATATTTGGACAAGTTGTAATTAGTATAAGATCAGACCTAGAGGATATGTGAAAAAGCCTCTAAAAACTCGTATAATGGATTGAACCGCTTTTACACAAAAACTTGAGAAACTTTTTCTCCTTTTTTCTTGAGAGATTCAAGGTTATTCTTCACTCCTCGATTCCTAGCTCAGAATGGGGTGCGTTGTATCAAGAGATTGTCACTCCTCTTGTGGTTCACGCTTCAACCCACCTTCTATCAATCCCATAGTTAATCCTAGGTCGAGTATCTCCTCGGGTTTAAACCACCTCTTCCGCTTAGTTCCATCCTTTTTACCGAGTAGTTAGATCGAGCATTTCTCTTCTTCTCAAGCCTATTCATACAGTCTATTCCCTAAGACGAGCTTGATATCTTAGCAACCGGTGCCACATCATGTTTTGAATGGGGTTTTCCATTCACAACCCTCCTTCATACTTACATGATGGTACCTGCTCTTTAGATCAAACTTGGAGAAGAGTGTTGATGAGGCCCCGACACTAGTTCCAGCATCACTCTGAGAAGAACACGTGGACGAACCCGAGGTCTAAATTGAGGAAGAGAAGAACTACGAAGCTCCTACCATAGCACTGAGGATTATGAAGAGGAACATCACAAGCGTCTACAAGACAAGATTCAATGCATACATACAAGGAGCTCGAAGATGCGAGGAGAGCACCTGAGGGCACCCGAGAGATACCGATAGACCTTAGCGCGAGAACAGTGAGACTAGAAAACTCTTGGGAGTGTCCTTTTTTTTGGAAGGCATTAGTTTAGTATCTTCACTATTTCATTGTGGTGAAGACACCCTTAAGCCGTCAAGGTATTGTACTCTTTTTCTCCACCTCGGGATTTTTCCATATGGTTTACCGAGGGAGTTTTTAATGAGGCAAGATCTCTTGATGCATCACATTCTTTACCATTGTTTATCTTTCTTGGAAATCCCTATGACGAAATAAGGTAAACAAGGGATCTGATCCTATCTACCAAGATGACATTTATCTAATTAAAGTCTTCTTCTCTTTTCCTAAAAACGGTTTAAGTATGTTTTGGTGTTAAAAGAGGTCCAAATTAGGTGAATGTTAGAATATTTGGACCAAGTTGTAATTCGTATAAGATCAGACCTAGAGGATATGTGAAAAAGCCTCTAAAAACTCGTGTAATGGATTAAACCGCTTTTACACAAAAACTTGAGAAACTTTTTCTCCTTTTTTCTTGAGAGATTCAAGGTTATTCTTCACTCCTCGATTCCTAGCTCAGAGTGGGGTGCATTGTATCAAGAGATTGTCACTCCTCTTGTGGTTCACGCTTCAACCCACCTTCTATCAATCCCATAGTTAATCCTAGGTCGAGTATCTCCTCGGGTTTAAACCACCTCTTCCGCTTAGTTCCATCCTTTTTACCGAGTAGTTAGATCGAGCATTTCTCTTCTTCTCAAGCCTATTCATACAGTCTATTCCCTAAGACGAGCTTGATATCTTAGCAACCGGTGCCACATCATGTTTTGAATGGGGTTTTCCATTCACAACCCTCCTTCATACTTACATGATGGTACCTGCTCTTTAGATCAAACTTGGAGAAGAGTGTTGATGAGGCCCCGACACTAGTTCCAGCATCACTCTGAGAAGAACACGTGGACGAACCCGAGGTCTAAATTGAGGAAGAGAAGAACTACGAAGCTCCTACCATAGCACTGAGGATTATGAAGAGGAACATCACAAGCGTCTACAAGACAAGATTCAATGCATACATACAAGGAGCTCGAAGATGCGAGGAGAGCACCTGAGGGCACCCGAGAGATACCGATAGACCTTAGCGCGAGAACAGTGAGACTAGAAAACTCTTGGGAGTGTCCTTTTTTTTGGAAGGCATTAGTTTAGTATCTTCACTATTTCATTGTGGTGAAGACACCCTTAAGCCGTCAAGGTATTGTACTCTTTTTCTCCACCTCGGGATTTTTCCATATGGTTTACCGAGGGAGTTTTTAATGAGGCAAGATCTCTTGATGCATCACATTCTTTACCATTGTTTATCTTTCTTGGAAATCCCTATGACGAAATAAGGTAAACAAGGGATCTGATCCTATCTACCAAGATGACATTTATCTAATTAAAGTCTTCTTCTCTTTTCCTAAAAACGGTTTAAGTATGTTTTGGTGTTAAAAGAGGTCCAAATTAGGTGAATGTTAGAATATTTGGACCAAGTTGTAATTCGTATAAGATCAGACCTAGAGGATATGTGAAAAAGCCTCTAAAAACTCGTGTAATGGATTAAACCGCTTTTACACAAAAACTTGAGAAACTTTTTCTCCTTTTTTCTTGAGAGATTCAAGGTTATTCTTCACTCCTCGATTCCTAGCTCAGAGTGGGGTGCATTGTATCAAGAGATTGTCACTCCTCTTGTGGTTCACGCTTCAACCCACCTTCTATCAATCCCATAGTTAATCCTAGGTCGAGTATCTCCTCGGGTTTAAACCACCTCTTCCGCTTAGTTCCATCCTTTTTACCGAGTAGTTAGATCGAGCATTTCTCTTCTTCTCAGTCCTATTCATACAGTCTATTCCCTAAGACGAGCTTGATATCTTAGCAACCGGTGCCACATCATGTTTTGAATGGGGTTTTCCATTCACCACCCTCCTTCATACTTACTTGATGGTACCCGCTCTTTAGATCAATCTTGGAGAAGAGTGTTGATGAGGCCCTGTTACTAGCTCAAGCATCACTCTGAGAAGAACACGTGGAGGAACCCGAGGACTAAATTGAGGAAGAGAAGAACTACGAAGCTCCTACCATAGCACTGAGGATTATGAAGAGGAACTTCACAAGCGTCTACAGGACAAGATTCAATGCATACATACAAGGCGCTCTAAGATGCGAGGAAAGCACCTGAGGGCACCCGAGAGATACCGATAAACCTTAGCGCGAGAACAGTGAGACTAGAAAACTCTTGGGAGCGTCCTTTTTTTGGAAGGCATGAGTTTAGTATCTTCACTATTTCGTTGAAGTGAAGACACCCTTAAGCCGTCAAGGTATTGTACTCTTTTTCTCCACCTCGGGATTTTTCCACATGGTTTACCGAGGGGGTTTTTAATGAGGCAAGATCTCTTGATGCATCACATTCTTTACCATTGTTTATCTTTCTTGGAAATCCCTATGACGAAATAAGGTAAACAAGGGATGTGATCCTATCTACCAAGATGACATTTATCTAATTAAAGTCTTCTTCTCTTTTCCTAAAAACGGTTTAAGTATGTTTTGGTATTATAAGAGGCCCAAATTAGGTGAATGCCAGAATATTTAGACCAAGTTGTAATTCGTATAAGACCAGACCTAGAGGATATGTGAAAAAGCCTCTAAAAACTCTTGTAATGGATTAAACCGCTTTTACACAAAAACTTGAGAAACTTTTTCTCCTTTTTTCTTGAGAGATTCAAGGTTATTCTTCACTCCTCGATTCCTAGCTCAGAGTGGGGTGCGTTGTATCAAGAGATTGTCACTCCTCTTGTGGTTCACGCTTCAACCCACCTTCTATCAATCCCATAGTTAATCCTAGGTCGAGTATCTCCTCGGGTTTAAACCACCTCTTCCGCTTAGTTCCATCCTTTTTACCGAGTAGTTAGATCGAGCATTTCTCTTCTTCTCAGTCCTATTCATACAGTCTATTCCCTAAGACGAGCTTGATATCTTAGCAACCGGTGCCACATCATGTTTTGAATGGGGTTTTCCATTCACCACCCTCCTTCATACTTACATGATGGTACCTGCTCTTTAGATCAAACTTCGAGAAGAGTGTTGATGAGGCCCTGTTACTAGCTCCAGCATCACTCTGAGAAGAACACGTGGACGAACCCGAGGACTAAATTGAGGAAGAGAAGAACTACGAAGCTCCTACCATAGCACTGAGGATTATGAAGAGGAACTTCACAAGCGTCTACAGGACAAGATTCAATGCATACATACAAGGCGCTCTAAGATGCGAGGAGAGCACCTGAGGGCACCCGAGAGATACCGATAGACCTTAGCGCGAGAACAGTGAGACTAGAAAACTCTTGGGAGCGTCCTTTTTTTGGAAGGCATGAGTTTAGTATCTTCACTATTTCGTTGAAGTGAAGACACCCTTAAGCCGTCAAGGTATTGTACTCTTTTTCTCCACCTCGGGATTTTTCCATATGGTTTACCGAGGGGGTTTTTAATGAGGCAAGATCTCTTGATGCATCACATTCTTTACCATTGTTTATCTTTCTTGGAAATCCCTATAACGAATAAGGTAAACAAGGGATGTGATCCTATCTACCAAGATGACATTTATCGAATTAAAGTCTTCTTCTCTTTTCCTAAAAACGGTTTAAGTATGTTTTGGTGTTAAAAGAGGTCCAAATTAGGTGAATGTTAGAATATTTGGACCAAGTTGTAATTCGTATAAGATCAGACCTAGAGGATATGTGAAAAAGCCTCTAAAAACTCGTGTAATGGATTAAACCGCTTTTACACAAAAACTTGAGAAACTTTTTCTCCTTTTTTCTTGAGAGATTCAAGGTTATTCTTCACTCCTCGATTCCTAGCTCAGAGTGGGGTGCGTTGTATCAAGAGATTGTCACTCCTCTTGTGGTTCACGCTTCAACCCACCTTCTATCAATCCCATAGTTAATCCTAGGTCGAGTATCTCCTCGGGTTTAAACCACCTCTTCCGCTTAGTTCCATCCTTTTTACCGAGTAGTTAGATCGAGCATTTCTCTTCTTCTCAGTCCTATTCATACAGTCTATTCCCTAAGACGAGCTTGATATCTTAGCAACCGGTGCCACATCATGTTTTGAATGGGATTTTCCATTCACCACCCTCCTTCATACTTACTTGATGGTACCCGCTCTTTAGATCAATCTTGGAGAAGAGTCTTGATGAGGCCCTGTTACTAGCTCCAGCATCACTCTGAGAAGAACACGTGGAGGAACCCGAGGACTAAATTGAGGAAGAGAAGAACTACGAAGCTCCTACCATAGCACTGAGGATTATGAAGAGGAACTTCACAAGCGTCTACAGGACAAGATTCAATGCATACATACAAGGCGCTCTAAGATGCGAGGAAAGCACCTGAGGGCACCCGAGAGATATCGATAGACCTTAGCGCGAGAACAGTGAGACTAGAAAACTCTTGGGAGCGTCCTTTTTTTGGAAGGCATGAGTTTAGTATCTTCACTATTTCGTTGAAGTGAAGACACCCTTAAGTCGTCAAGGTATTGTACTCTTTTTCTCCACCTCGGGATTTTTCCACATGGTTTACCGAGGGGGCTTTTAATGAGGCAAGATCTCTTGATGCATCACATTCTTTACCATTGTTTATCTTTCTTGGAAATCCCTATGACGAAATAAGGTAAACAAGGGATGTGATCCTATCTACCAAGATGACATTTATCTAATTAAAGTTTTCTTCTCTTTTCCTAAAAACGGTTTAAGTATGTTTTGGTATTATAAGAGGCCCAAATTAGGTGAATGTTAGAATATTTAGACCAAGTTGTAATTCGTATAAGACCAGACCTAGAGGATATGTGAAAAAGCCTCTAAAAACTCTTGTAATGGATTAAACCGCTTTTACACAAAAACTTGAGAAACTTTTTCTCCTTTTTTCTTGAGAGATTCAAGGTTATTCTTCACTCCTCGATTCCTAGCTCAGAGTGGGGTGCGTTGTATCAAGAGATTGTCACTCCTCTTGTGGTTCACGCTTCAACCCACCTTCTATCAATCCCATAGTTAATCCTAGGTCGAGTATCTCCTCGGGTTTAAACCACCTCTTCCGCTTAGTTCCATCCTTTTTACCGAGTAGTTAGATCGAGCATTTCTCTTCTTCTCAGTCCTATTCATACAGTCTATTCCCTAAGACGAGCTTGATATCTTAGCAACCGGTGCCACATCATGTTTTGAATGGGGTTTTCCATTCACCACCCTCCTTCATACTTACTTGATGGTACCCGCTCTTTAGATCAATCTTGGAGAAGAGTGTTGATGAGGCCCTGTTACTAGCTCCAGCATCACTCTGAGAAGAACACGTGGACGAACCCGAGGACTAAATTGAGGAAGAGAAGAACTACGAAGCTCCTACCATAGCACTGAGGATTATGAAGAGGAACTTCACAAGCGTCTACAGGACAAGATTCAATGCATACATACAAGGCGCTCTAAGATGCGAGGAAAGCACCTGAGGGCACCCGAGAGATACCGATAGACCTTAGCGCGAGAACAGTGAGACTAGAAAACTCTTGGGAGCGTCCTTTTTTTGGAAGGCATGAGTTTAGTATCTTCACTATTTCGTTGAAGTGAAGACACCCTTAAGTCGTCAAGGTATTGTACTCTTTTTCTCCACCTCGGGATTTTTCACATGGTTTACCGAGGGGGCTTTTAATGAGGCAAGATCTCTTGATGCATCACATTCTTTACCATTGTTTATCTTTCTTGGAAATCCCTATGACGAAATAAGGTAAACAAGGGATGTGATCCTATCTACCAAGATGACATTTATCTAATTAAAGTTTTCTTCTCTTTTCCTAAAAACGGTTTAAGTATGTTTTGGTATTATAAGAGGCCCAAATTAGGTGAATGTTAGAATATTTAGACCAAGTTGTAATTCGTATAAGACCAGACCTAGAGGATATGTGAAAAAGCCTCTAAAAACTCTTGTAATGGATTAAACCGCTTTTACACAAAAACTTGAGAAACTTTTTCTCCTTTTTTCTTGAGAGATTCAAGGTTATTCTTCACTCCTCGATTCCTAGCTCAGAGTGGGGTGCGTTGTATCAAGAGATTGTCACTCCTCTTGTGGTTCACGCTTCAACCCACCTTCTATCAATCCCATAGTTAATCCTAGGTTGAGTATCTCCTCGGGTTTAAACCACCTCTTCCGCTTAGTTCCATCCTTTTTACCGAGTAGTTAGATCGAGCATTTCTCTTCTTCTCAGTCCTATTCATACAGTCTATTCCCTAAGACGAGCTTGATATCTTAGCAACCGGTGCCACATCATGTTTTGAATGGGGTTTTCCATTCACCACCCTCCTTCATACTTACTTGATGGTACCCGCTCTTTAGATCAATCTTGGAGAAGAGTGTTGATGAGGCCCTGTTACTAGCTCCAGCATCACTCTGAGAAGAACACGTGGAGGAACCCGAGGACTAAATTGAGGAAGAGAAGAACTACGAAGCTCCTACCATAGCACTGAGGATTATGAAGAGGAACTTCACAAGCGTCTACAAGACAAGATTCAATGCATACATACAAGGAGCTCTAAGCTGCGAGGAGAGCACCTGAGGGCACACGAGAGATACCGATAGACCTTAGCGCGATAACAATGAGACTAGAAAACTCTTGGGAGCGTCCTTTTTTTTGGAAGGCGTTAGTTTAGTATCTTCACTATTTCATTGAGGTGAAGACACCCTTAAGCCGTCAAGGTATTGTACTCTTTTTCTCCACCTCGGGATTTTTCCATATGGTTTACCGAGGGAGATTTTAATGAGGCAAGATCTCTTGATGCATCACATTCTTTACCATTGTTTATCTTTCTTGGAAATCCCTATAACGAATAAGGTAAACAAGGGATGTGATCCTATCTACCAAGATGACATTTATCTAATTAAAGTTTTCTTCTCTTTTCCTAAAACCGGTTTAAGTATGTTTTGGTGTTAAAAGAGGTCCAAATTAGGTGAATGTTAGAATATTTGGACCAAATTGTAATTCGTATAAGACCAGACCTAGAGGATATGTGGAAAAGCCTCTAAAAACTCGTGTAATGGATTAAACCGCTTTTACACAAAAACTTGAGAAACTTTTTCTCCTTTTTTCTAGAGAGATTCAAGGTTATTCTTCACTCCTCGATTCCTAGCTCAGAGTGGGGTGCGTTGTATCAAGAGATTGTCACTCCTCTTGTGGTTCACGCTTCAACCCACCTTCTATCAATCGCATAGTTAATCCTAGGTCGAGTATCTCCTCGGGTTTAAACCACCTCTTCCGCTTAGTTCCATCCTTTTTACCGAGTAGTTAGATCGAGCATTTCTCTTCTTCTCAGTCCTATTCATACAGTCTATTCCCTAAGACGAGCTTGATATCTTAGCAACCGGTGCCACATCATGTTTTGAATGGGGTTTTCCATTCACAACCCTCCTTCATACTTACATGATGGTACCTGCTCTTTAGATCAAACTTGGAGAAGAGTGTTGATGAGGCCCTGTTACTAGCTCAAGCATCACTCTGAGAAGAACACGTGGAGGAACCCGAGGACTAAATTGAGGAAGAGAAGAACTACGAAGCTCCTACCATAGCACTGAGGATTATGAAGAGGAACTTCACAAGCGTCTACAGGACAAGATTCAATGCATACATACAAGGCGCTCTAAGATGCGAGGAAAGCACCTGAGGGCACCCGAGAGATACCGATAGACCTTAGCGCGAGAACAGTGAGACTAGAAAACTCTTGGGAGCGTCCTTTTTTTGGAAGGCATGAGTTTAGTATCTTCACTATTTCGTTGAAGTGAAGACACCCTTAAGTCGTCAAGGTATTGTACTCTTTTTCTCCACCTCGGGATTTTTCCACATGGTTTACCGAGGGGGCTTTTAATGAGGCAAGATCTCTTGATGCATCACATTCTTTACCATTGTTTATCTTTCTTGGAAATCCCTATGACGAAATAAGGTAAACAAGGGATGTGATCCTATCTACCAAGATGACATTTATCTAATTAAAGTTTTCTTCTCTTTTCCTAAAAACGGTTTAAGTATGTTTTGGTATTATAAGAGGCCCAAATTAGGTGAATGTTAGAATATTTAGACCAAGTTGTAATTCGTATAAGACCAGACCTAGAGGATATGTGAAAAAGCCTCTAAAAACTCTTGTAATGGATTAAACCGCTTTTACACAAAAACTTGAGAAACTTTTTCTCCTTTTTTCTTGAGAGATTCAAGGTTATTCTTCACTCCTCGATTCCTAGCTCAGAGTGGGGTGCGTTGTATCAAGAGATTGTCACTCCTCTTGTGGTTCACGCTTCAACCCACCTTCTATCAATCCCATAGTAAATCCTAGGTCGAGTATCTCCTCGGGTTTAAACCACCTCTTCCGCTTAGTTCCATCCTTTTTACCGAGTAGTTAGATCGAGCATTTCTCTTCTTCTCAGTCCTATTCATACAGTCTATTCCCTAAGACGAGCTTGATATCTTAGCAACCGGTGCCACATCATGTTATGAATGGGGTTTTCCATTCACCACCCTCCTTCATACTTACTTGATGGTACCCGCTCTTTAGATCAATCTTGGAGAAGAGTGTTGATGAGGCCCTGTTACTAGCTCCAGCATCACTCTGAGAAGAACACGTGGACGAACCCGAGGACTAAATTGAGGAAGAGAAGAACTACGAAGCTCCTACCATAGCACTGAGGATTATGAAGAGGAACATCACAAGCGTCTACAAGACAAGATTCAATGCATACATACAAGGAGCTCTAAGATGCGAGGAGAGCACCTGAGGGCACCCGAGAGATACCGATAGACCTTAGCGCGAGAACAGTGAAACTAGAAAACTCTTGTGAGCGTCCTTTTTTTGGAAGGCATGAGTTTAGTATCTTCACTATTTCGTTGAAGTGAAGACACCCTTAAGTCGTCAAGGTATTGTACTCTTTTTCTCCACCTCGGGATTTTTCCACATGGTTTACCGAGGGGGTTTTTAATGAGGCAAGATCTCTTGATGCATCACATTCTTTACCATTGTTTATCTTTCTTGGAAATCCCTATGACGAAATAAGGTAAACAAGGGATGTGATCCTATCTACCAAGATGACATTTATCTAATTAAAGTCTTCTTCTCTTTTCCTAAAAACGGTTTAAGTATGTTTTGGTATTATAAGAGGCCCAAATTAGGTGAATGTTAGAATATTTGGACCAAGTTGTAATTCGTATAAGACCAGACCTAGAGGATATGTGAAAAAGCCTCTAAAAACTCTTGTAATGGATTAAACCGCTTTTACACAAAAACTTGAGAAATTTTTCTCCTTTTTTCTAGAGAGATTCATGGTTATTCTTCACTCCTCGATTCCTAGCTCAGAGTGGGGTGCGTTGTATCAAGAGATTGTCACTCCTCTTGTGGTTCACGCTTCAACCCACCTTCTATCAATCCCATAGTTAATCCTAGGTTGAGTATCTCCTCGGGTTTAAACCACCTCTTCCGCTTAGTTCCATCCTTTTTACCGAGTAGTTAGATCGAGCATTTCTCTTCTTCTCAGTCCTATTCATACAGTCTATTCCCTAAGACGAGCTTGATATCTTAGCAACCGGTGCCACATCATGTTTTGAATGGGGTTTTCCATTCACCACCCTCCTTCATACTTACTTGATGGTACCCGCTCTTTAGATCAATCTTGGAGAAGAGTGTTGATGAGGCCCTGTTACTAGCTCCAGCATCACTCTGAGAAGAACACGTGGAGGAACCCGAGGAGTAAATTGAGGAAGAGAAGAACTACGAAGCTCCTACCATAGCACTGAGGATTATGAAGAGGAACATCACAAGCGTCTACAAGACAAGATTCAATGCATACATACAAGGAGCTCTAAGCTGCGAGGAGAGCACCTGAGGGCACCCGAGAGATACCGATAGACCTTAGCGCGATAACAATGAGACTAGAAAACACTTGGGAGCGTCCTTTTTTTTGGAAGGCATTAGTTTAGTATCTTCACTATTTCATTGAGGTGAAGACACCCTTAAGCCGTCAAGGTATTGTACTCTTTTTCTCCACCTCGGGATTTTTCCATATGGTTTACCGAGGGAGTTTTTAATGAGGCAAGATCTCTTGATGCATCACATTCTTTACCATTGTTTATCTTTCTTGGAAATCCCTATAACGAATAAGGTAAACAAGGGATGTGATCCTATCTACCAAGATGACATTTATCTAATTAAAGTTTTCTTCTCTTTTCCTAAAAACGGTTTAAGTATGTTTTGGTGTTAAAAGAGGTCCAAATTAGGTGAATGTTAGAATATTTGGACCAAGTTGTAATTCGTATAAGACCAGACCTAGAGGATATGTGGAAAAGCCTCTAAAAACTCGTGTAATGGATTAAACCGCTTTTACACAAAAACTTGAGAAACTTTTTCTCCTTTTTTCTAGAGAGATTCAAGGTTATTCTTCACTCCTCGATTCCTAGCTCAGAGTGGGGTGCGTTGTATCAAGAGATTGTCACTCCTCTTGTGGTTCACGCTTCAACCCACCTTCTATCAATCCCATAGTTAATCCTAGGTCGAGTATCTCCTCGGGTTTAAACCACCTCTTCCGCTTAGTTCCATCCTTTTTACCGAGTAGTTAGATCGAGCATTTCTCTTCTTCTCAGTCCTATTCATACAGTCTATTCCCTAAGACGAGCTTGATATCTTAGCAACCGGTGCCACATCATGTTTTGAATGGGGTTTTCCATTCACAACCCTCCTTCATACTTACATGATGGTACCTGCTCTTTAGATCAAACTTGGAGAAGAGTGTTGATGAGGCCCTGTTACTAGCTCAAGCATCACTCTGAGAAGAACACGTGGAGGAACCCGAGGACTAAATTGAGGAAGAGAAGAACTACGAAGCTCCTACCATAGCACTGAGGATTATGAAGAGGAACTTCACAAGCGTCTACAGGACAAGATTCAATGCATACATACAAGGCGCTCTAAGATGCGAGGAAAGCACCTGAGGGCACCCGAGAGATACCGATAGACCTTAGTGCGAGAACAGTGAGACTAGAAAACTCTTGGGAGCGTCCTTTTTTTGGAAGGCATGAGTTTAGTATCTTCACTATTTCGTTGAAGTGAAGACACCCTTAAGTCGTCAAGGTATTGTACTCTTTTTCTCCACCTCGGGATTTTTCCACATGGTTTACCGAGGGGGCTTTTAATGAGGCAAGATCTCTTGATGCATCACATTCTTTACCATTGTTTATCTTTCTTGGAAATCCCTATGACGAAATAAGGTAAACAAAGGATGTGATCCTATCTACCAAGATGACATTTATCTAATTAAAGTTTTCTTCTCTTTTCCTAAAAATGGTTTAAGTATGTTTTGGTATTATAAGAGGCCCAAATTAGGTGAATGTTAGAATATTTAGACCAAGTTGTAATTCGTATAAGACCAGACCTAGAGGATATGTGAAAAAGCCTCTAAAAACTCTTGTAATGGATTAAACCGCTTTTACACAAAAACTTGAGAAACTTTTTCTCCTTTTTTCTTGAGAGATTCAAGGTTATTCTTCACTCCTCGATTCCTAGCTCAGAGTGGGGTGCGTTGTATCAAGAGATTGTCACTCCTCTTGTGGTTCACGCTTCAACCCACCTTCTATCAATCCCATAGTAAATCCTAGGTCGAGTATCTCCTCGGGTTTAAACCACCTCTTCCGCTTAGTTCCATCCTTTTTACCGAGTAGTTAGATCGAGCATTTCTCTTCTTCTCAGTCCTATTCATACAGTCTATTCCCTAAGACGAGCTTGATATCTTAGCAACCGGTGCCACATCATGTTTTGAATGGGGTTTTCCATTCACCACCCTCCTTCATACTTACTTGATGGTACCCGCTCTTTAGATCAATCTTGGAGAAGAGTGTTGATGAGGCCCTGTTACTAGCTCCAGCATCACTCTGAGAAGAACACGTGGACGAACCCGAGGACTAAATTGAGGAAGAGAAGAACTACGAAGCTCCTACCATAGCACTGAGGATTATGAAGAGGAACATCACAAGCGTCTACAAGACAAGATTCAATGCATACATACAAGGAGCTCTAAGATGCGAGGAGAGCACCTGAGGGCACCCGAGAGATACCGATAGACCTTAGCGCGAGAACAGTGAAACTAGAAAACTCTTGTGAGCGTCCTTTTTTTGGAAGGCATGAGTTTAGTATCTTCACTATTTCGTTGAAGTGAAGACACCCTTAAGTCGTCAAGGTATTGTACTCTTTTTCTCCACCTCGGGATTTTTCCACATGGTTTACCGAGGGGGTTTTTAATGAGGCAAGATCTCTTGATGCATCACATTCTTTACCATTGTTTATCTTTCTTGGAAATCCCTATGACGAAATAAGGTAAACAAGGGATGTGATCCTATCTACCAAGATGACATTTATCTAATTAAAGTCTTCTTCTCTTTTCCTAAAAACGGTTTAAGTATGTTTTGGTATTATAAGAGGCCCAAATTAGGTGAATGTTAGAATATTTGGACCAAGTTGTAATTCGTATAAGACCAGACCTAGAGGATATGTGAAAAAGCCTCTAAAAACTCGTGTAATGGATTAAACCGCTTTTACACAAAAACTTGAGAAACTTTTTCTCCTTTTTTCTTGAGAGATTCAAGGTTATTCTTCACTCCTCGATTCCTAGCTCAGAGTGGGGTGCGTTGTATCAAGAGATTGTCACTCCTCTTGTGGTTCACGCTTCAACCCACCTTCTATCAATCCCATAGTTAATCCTAGGTCGAGTATCTCCTCGGGTTTAAACCACCTCTTCCGCTTAGTTCCATCTTTTTTACCGAGTAGTTAGATGGAGCATTTCTCTTCTTCTCAGTCCTATTCATACAGTCTATTCCCTAAGACGAGCTTGATATCTTAGCAACCGGTGCCACATCATGTTTTGAATGGGGTTTTCCATTCACAACCCTCCTTCATACTTACATGATGGTACCTGCTCTTTAGATCAAACTTGGAGAAGAGTGTTGATGAGGCCCTGTTACTAGCTCAAGCATCACTCTGAGAAGAACACGTGGAGGAACCCGAGGACTAAATTGAGGAAGAGAAGAACTACGAAGCTCCTACCATAGCACTGAGGATTATGAAGAGGAACTTCACAAGCGTCTACAGGACAAGATTCAATGCATACATACAAGGCCCTCTAAGATGCGAGGAAAGCACCTGAGGGCACCCGAGAGATACCGATAAACCTTAGCGCGAGAACAGTGAGACTAGAAAACTCTTGGGAGCGTCCTTTTTTTGGAAGGCATGAGTTTAGTATCTTCACTATTTCATTGAAGTGAAGACACCCTTAAGCCGTCAAGGTATTGTACTCTTTTTCTCCACCTCGGGATTTTTCCACATGGTTTACCGAGGGGGTTTTTAATGAGGCAAGATCTCTTGATGCATCACATTCTTTACCATTGTTTATCTTTCTTTGAAATCCCTATGACGAAATAAGGTAAACAAGGGATGTGATCCTATCTACCAAGATGACATTTATCTAATTAAAGTCTTCTTCTCTTTTCCTAAAAACGGTTTAAGTATGTTTTGGTATTATAAGAAGCCCAAAATAGGTGAATGTTAGAATATTTAGACCAAGTTGTAATTCGTATAAGACCAGACCTAGAGGATATGTGAAAAAGCCTCTAAAAACTCTTGTAATGGATTAAACCGCTTTTACACAAAAACTTGAGAAACTTTTTCTCCTTTTTTCTTGAGAGATTCAAGGTTATTCTTCACTCCTCGATTCCTAGCTCAGAGTGGGGTGCGTTGTATCAAGAGATTGTCACTCCTCTTGTGGTTCACGCTTCAACCCACCTTCTATCAATCCCATAGTTAATCCTAGGTCGAGTATCTCCTCGGGTTTAAACCACCTCTTCCGCTTAGTTCCATCCTTTTTACCGAGTAGTTAGATCGAGCATTTCTCTTCTTCTCAGTCCTATTCATACAGTCTATTCCCTAAGACGAGCTTGATATCTTAGCAACCGGTGCCACATCATGTTTTGAATGGGGTTTTCCATTCACAACCCTCCTTCATACTTACATGATGGTACCTGCTCTTTAGATCAAACTTGGAGAAGAGTGTTGATGAGGCCCCGACACTAGTTCCAGCATCACTCTGAGAAGAACACGTGGACGAACCCGAGGTCTAAATTGAGGAAGAGAAGAACTACGAAGCTCCTACCATAGCACTGAGGATTATGAAGAGGAACTTCACAAGCGTCTACAGGACAAGATTCAATGCATACATACAAGGCGCTCTAAGATGCGAGGAAAGCACCTGAGGGCACCCGAGAGATACCGACAGACCTTAGCGCGAGAACAGTGAGACTAGAAAACTCTTGGGAGCGTCCTTTTTTTGGAAGGCATGAGTTTAGTATCTTCACTATTTCGTTGAAGTGAAGATACCCTTAAGTCGTCAAGGTATTGTACTCTTTTTCTCCACCTCGGGATTTTTCCACATGGTTTACCGAGGGGGCTTTTAATGAGGCAAGATCTCTTGATGCATCACATTCTTTACCATTGTTTATCTTTCTTGGAAATCCCTATGACGAAATAAGGTAAACAAGGGATGTGATCCTATCTACCAAGATGACATTTATCTAATTAAAGTCTTCTTCTCTTTTCCTAAAAACGGTTTAAGTATGTTTTGGTATTATAAGACGCCCAAATTAGGTGAATGTTAGAATATTTAGACCAAGTTGTAATTCGTATAAGACCAGACCTAGAGGATATGTGAAAAAGCCTCTAAAAACTCTTGTAATGGATTAAACCGCTTTTACACAAAAACTTGAGAAACTTTTTCTCCTTTTTTCTTGAGAGATTCAAGGTTATTCTTCACTCCTCGATTCCTAGCTCAGAGTGGGGTGCGTTGTATCAAGAGATTGTCACTCCTCTTGTGGTTCACGCTTCAACCCACCTTCTATCAATCCCATAGTTAATCCTAGGTCGAGTATCTCCTCGGGTTTAAACCACCTCTTCCGCTTAGTTCCATCCTTTTTACCGAGTAGTTAGATCGAGCATTTCTCTTCTTCTCAGTCCTATTCATACAGTCTATTCCCTAAGACGAGCTTGATATCTTAGCAACCAGTGCCACATCATGTTTTGTATGGGGTTTTCCATTCACCACCCTCCTTCATACTTACTTGATGGTACCCGCTCTTTAGATGAATCTTGGAGAAGAGTGTTGATGAGGCCCTGTTACTAGCTCCAGCATCACACTGAGAAGAACACGTGGACGAACCCGAGGACTAAATTGAGGAAGAGAAGAACTACGAAGCTCCTACCATAGCACTGAGGATTATGAAGAGGAACTTCACAAGCGTCTACAAGACAAGATTCAATGCATACATACAAGGAGCTCGAAGATGCGAGGAGAGCACCTGAGGGCACCCGAGAGATACCGATAGACCTTAGCGCGAGAACAGTGAGACTAGAAAACTCTTGGGAGCGTCCTTTTTTTGGAAGGCATGAGTTTAGTATCTTCACTATTTCGTTGAAGTGAAGACACCCTTAAGTCGTCAAGGTATTGTACTCTTTTTCTCCACCTCGGGATTTTTCCACATGGTTTACCGAGGGGGCTTTTAATGAGGCAAGATCTCTTGATGCATCACATTCTTTACCATTGTTTATCTTTCTTGGAAATCCCTATGACGAAATAAGGTAAACAAGGGATGTGATCCTATCTACCAAGATGACATTTATCTAATTAAAGTCTTCTTCTCTTTTCCTAAAAACGGTTTAAGTATGTTTTGGTGTTAAAAGAGGTCCAAATTAGGTGAATGTTAGAATATTTGGACCAAGTTGTAATTCGTATAATATCAGACCTAGAGGATATGTGAAAAAGCCTCTAAAAACTCGTGTAATGGATTAAACCGCTTTTACACAAAAACTTGAGAAACTTTTTCTCCTTTTTTCTTGAGAGATTCAAGGTTATTCTTCACTCCTCGATTCCTAGCTCAGAGTGGGGTGCGTTGTATCAAGAGATTGTCACTCCTCTTGTGGTTCACGCTTCAACCCACCTTCTATCAATCCCATAGTTAATCCTAGGTCGAGTATCTCCTCGGGTTTAAACCACCTCTTCCGCTTAGTTCCATCTTTTTTACCGAGTAGTTAGATGGAGCATTTCTCTTCTTCTCAGTCCTATTCATACAGTCTATTCCCTAAGACGAGCTTGATATCTTAGCAACCGGTGCCACATCATGTTTTGAATGGGGTTTTCCATTCACAACCCTCCTTCATACTTACATGATGGTACCTGCTCTTTAGATCAAACTTGGAGAAGAGTGTTGATGAGGCCCTGTTACTAGCTCAAGCATCACTCTGAGAAGAACACGTGGAGGGACCCGAGGACTAAATTGAGGAAGAGAAGAACTACGAAGCTCCTACCATAGCACTGAGGATTATGAAGAGGAACATCACAAGCGTCTACAAGACAAGATTCAATGCATACATACAAGGCCCTCTAAGATGCGAGGAAAGCACCTGAGGGCACCCGAGAGATACCGATAAACCTTAGCGCGAGAACAGTGAGACTAGAAAACTCTTGGGAGCGTCCTTTTTTTGGAAGGCATGAGTTTAGTATCTTCACTATTTCATTGAAGTGAAGACACCCTTAAGCCGTCAAGGTATTAGTCTCTTTTTCTCCACCTCGGGATTTTTCCACATGGTTTACCGAGGGGGTTTTTAATGAGGCAAGATCTCTTGATGCATCACATTCTTTACCATTGTTTATCTTTCTTTGAAATCCCTATGACGAAATAAGGTAAACAAGGGATGTGATCCTATCTACCAAGATGACATTTATCTAATTAAAGTCTTCTTCTCTTTTCCTAAAAACGGTTTAAGTATGTTTTGGTATTATAAGAAGCCCAAAATAGGTGAATGTTAGAATATTTAGACCAAGTTGTAATTCGTATAAGACCAGACCTAGAGGATATGTGAAAAAGCCTCTAAAAACTCTTGTAATGGATTAAACCGCTTTTACACAAAAACTTGAGAAACTTTTTCTCCTTTTTTCTTGAGAGATTCAAGGTTATTCTTCACTCCTCGATTCCTAGCTCAGAGTGGGGTGCGTTGTATCAAGAGATTGTCACTCCTCTTGTGGTTCACGCTTCAACCCACCTTCTATCAATCCCATAGTTAATCCTAGGTCGAGTATCTCCTCGGGTTTAAACCACCTCTTCCGCTTAGTTCCATCCTTTTTACCGAGTAGTTAGATCGAGCATTTCTCTTCTTCTCAGTCCTATTCATACAGTCTATTCCCTAAGACGAGCTTGATATCTTAGCAACCAGTGCCACATCATGTTTTGTATGGGGTTTTCCATTCACCACCCTCCTTCATACTTACTTGATGGTACCCGCTCTTTAGATGAATCTTGGAGAAGAGTCTTGATGAGGCCCTGTTACTAGCTCCAGCATCACACTGAGAAGAACACGTGGACGAACCCGAGGACTAAATTGAGGAAGAGAAGAACTACGAAGCTCCTACCATAGCACTGAGGATTATGAAGAGGAACTTCACAAGCGTCTACAGGACAAGATTCAATGCATACATACAAGGCGCTCGAAGATGCGAGGAAAGCACCTGAGGGCACCCGAGAGATACCGACAGACCTTAGCGCGAGAACAGTGAGACTAGAAAACTCTTGGGAGCGTCCTTTTTTTGGAAGGCATGAGTTTAGTATCTTCACTATTTCGTTGAAGTGAAGATACCCTTAAGTCGTCAAGGTATTGTACTCTTTTTCTCCACCTCGGGATTTTTCCACATGGTTTACCGAGGGGGCTTTTAATGAGGCAAGATCTCTTGATGCATCACATTCTTTACCATTGTTTATCTTTCTTGGAAATCCCTATGACGAAATAAGGTAAACAAGGGATGTGATCCTATCTACCAAGATGACATTTATCTAATTAAAGTCTTCTTCTCTTTTCCTAAAAACGGTTTAAGTATGTTTTGGTATTATAAGACGCCCAAATTAGGTGAATGTTAGAATATTTAGACCAAGTTGTAATTCGTATAAGACCAGACCTAGAGGATATGTGAAAAAGCCTCTAAAAACTCTTGTAATGGATTAAACCGCTTTTACACAAAAACTTGAGAAACTTTTTCTCCTTTTTTCTTGAGAGATTCAAGGTTATTCTTCACTCCTCGATTCCTAGCTCAGAGTGGGGTGCGTTGTATCAAGAGATTGTCACTCCTCTTGTGGTTCACGCTTCAACCCACCTTCTATCAATCCCATAGTTAATCCTAGGTCGAGTATCTCCTCGGGTTTAAACCACCTCTTCCGCTTAGTTCCATCCTTTTTACCGAGTAGTTAGATCGAGCATTTCTCTTCTTCTCAGTCCTATTCATACAGTCTATTCCCTAAGACGAGCTTGATATCTTAGCAACCGGTGCCACATCATGTTTTGAATGGGGTTTTCCATTCACCACCCTCCTTCATACTTACTTGATGGTACCCGCTCTTTAGATGAATCTTGGAGAAGAGTCTTGATGAGGCCCTGTTACTAGCTCCAGCATCACACTGAGAAGAACACGTGGACGAACCCGAGGACTAAATTGAGGAAGAGAAGAACTACGAAGCTCCTACCATAGCACTGAGGATTATGAAGAGGAACTTCACAAGCGTCTACAAGACAAGATTCAATGCATACATACAAGGAGCTCGAAGATGCGAGGAGAGCACCTGAGGGCACCCGAGAGATACCGATAGACCTTAGCGCGAGAACAGTGAGACTAGAAAACTCTTGGGAGCGTCCTTTTTTTGGAAGGCATGAGTTTAGTATCTTCACTATTTCGTTGAAGTGAAGACACCCTTAAGTCGTCAAGGTATTGTACTCTTTTTCTCCACCTCGGGATTTTTCCACATGGTTTACCGAGGGGGCTTTTAATGAGGCAAGATCTCTTGATGCATCACATTCTTTACCATTGTTTATCTTTCTTGGAAATCCCTATGACGAAATAAGGTAAACAAGGGATGTGATCCTATCTACCAAGATGACATTTATCTAATTAAAGTCTTCTTCTCTTTTCCTAAAAACGGTTTAAGTATGTTTTGGTGTTAAAAGAGGTCCAAATTAGGTGAATGTTAGAATATTTGGACCAAGTTGTAATTCGTATAATATCAGACC
This sequence comes from Cardamine chenopodiifolia, assembly GCA_963922655.1. Lineage (NCBI taxonomy): Eukaryota > Viridiplantae > Streptophyta > Magnoliopsida > Brassicales > Brassicaceae > Cardamine > Cardamine chenopodiifolia. Next base: position 6,756,809 of record OZ000476.1, on the reverse strand, counting down.
TAGAGGATATGTGAAAAAGCCTCTAAAAACTCGTGTAATGGATTAAACCGCTTTTACACAAAAACTTGAGAAACTTTTTCTCCTTTTTTCTTGAGAGATTCAAGGTTATTCTTCACTCCTCGATTCCTAGCTCAGAGTGGGGTGCGTTGTATCAAGAGATTGTCACTCCTCTTGTGGTTCACGCTTCAACCCACCTTCTATCAATCCCATAGTTAATCCTAGGTCGAGTATCTCCTCGGGTTTAAACCACCTCTTCCGCTTAGTTCCATCTTTTTTACCGAGTAGTTAGATGGAGCATTTCTCTTCTTCTCAGTCCTATTCATACAGTCTATTCCCTAAGACGAGCTTGATATCTTAGCAACCGGTGCCACATCATGTTTTGAATGGGGTTTTCCATTCACAACCCTCCTTCATACTTACATGATGGTACCTGCTCTTTAGATCAAACTTGGAGAAGAGTGTTGATGAGGCCCTGTTACTAGCTCAAGCATCACTCTGAGAAGAACACGTGGAGGGACCCGAGGACTAAATTGAGGAAGAGAAGAACTACGAAGCTCCTACCATAGCACTGAGGATTATGAAGAGGAACATCACAAGCGTCTACAAGACAAGATTCAATGCATACATACAAGGCCCTCTAAGATGCGAGGAAAGCACCTGAGGGCACCCGAGAGATACCGATAAACCTTAGCGCGAGAACAGTGAGACTAGAAAACTCTTGGGAGCGTCCTTTTTTTGGAAGGCATGAGTTTAGTATCTTCACTATTTCATTGAAGTGAAGACACCCTTAAGCCGTCAAGGTATTAGTCTCTTTTTCTCCACCTCGGGATTTTTCCACATGGTTTACCGAGGGGGTTTTTAATGAGGCAAGATCTCTTGATGCATCACATTCTTTACCATTGTTTATCTTTCTTTGAAATCCCTATGACGAAATAAGGTAAACAAGGGATGTGATCCTATCTACCAAGATGACATTTATCTAATTAAAGTCTTCTTCTCTTTTCCTAAAAACGGTTTAAGTATGTTTTGGTATTATAAGAAGCCCAAAATAGGTGAATGTTAGAATATTTAGACCAAGTTGTAATTCGTATAAGACCAGACCTAGAGGATATGTGAAAAAGCCTCTAAAAACTCTTGTAATGGATTAAACCGCTTTTACACAAAAACTTGAGAAACTTTTTCTCCTTTTTTCTTGAGAGATTCAAGGTTATTCTTCACTCCTCGATTCCTAGCTCAGAGTGGGGTGCGTTGTATCAAGAGATTGTCACTCCTCTTGTGGTTCACGCTTCAACCCACCTTCTATCAATCCCATAGTTAATCCTAGGTCGAGTATCTCCTCGGGTTTAAACCACCTCTTCTGCTTAGTTCCATCCTTTTTACCGAGTAGTTAGATCGAGCATTTCTCTTCTTCTCAGTCCTATTCATACAGTCTATTCCCTAAGACGAGCTTGATATCTTAGCAACCAGTGCCACATCATGTTTTGTATGGGGTTTTCCATTCACCACCCTCCTTCATACTTACTTGATGGTACCCGCTCTTTAGATCAATCTTGGAGAAGAGTCTTGATGAGGCCCTGTTACTAGCTCCAGCATCACTCTGAGAAGAACACGTGGACGAACCCGAGGACTAAATTGAGGAAGAGAAGAACTACGAAGCTCCTACCATAGCACTGAGGATTATGAAGAGGAACTTCACAAGCGTCTACAAGACAAGATTCAATGCATACATACAAGGAGCTCGAAGATGCGAGGAGAGCACCTGAGGGCACCCGAGAGATACCGATAGACCTTAGCGCGAGAACAGTGAGACTAGAAAACTCTTGGGAGCGTCCTTTTTTTGGAAGGCATGAGTTTAGTATCTTCACTATTTCGTTGAAGTGAAGACACCCTTAAGTCGTCAAGGTATTGTACTCTTTTTCTCCACCTCGGGATTTTTCCACATGGTTTACCGAGGGGGCTTTTAATGAGGCAAGATCTCTTGATGCATCACATTCTTTACCATTGTTTATCTTTCTTGGAAATCCCTATGACGAAATAAGGTAAACAAGGGATGTGATCCTATCTACCAAGATGACATTTATCTAATTAAAGTCTTCTTCTCTTTTCCTAAAAACGATTTAAGTATGTTTTGGTATTATAAGAGGCCCAAATTAGGTAAATGTTAGAATATTTAGACCAAGTTGTAATTCGTATAAGACCAGACCTAGAGGATATGTGAAAAAGCCTCTAAAAACTCTTGTAATGGATTAAACCGCTTTTACACAAAAACTTGAGAAACTTTTTCTCCTTTTTTCTTGAGAGATTCAAGGTTATTCTTCACTCCTCGATTCCTAGCTCAGAGTGGGGTGCGTTGTATCAAGAGATTGTCACTCCTCTTGTGGTTCACGCTTCAACCCACCTTCTATCAATCCCATAGTTAATCCTAGGTCGAGTATCTCCTCGGGTTTAAACCACCTCTTCCGCTTAGTTCCATCCTTTTTACCGAGTAGTTAGATCGAGCATTTCTCTTCTTCTCAGTCCTATTCATACAGTCTATTCCCTAAGACGAGCTTGATATCTTAGCAACCGGTGCCACATCATGTTTTGAATGGGGTTTTCCATTCACCACCCTCCTTCATACTTACTTGATGGTACCCGCTCTTTAGATCAATCTTGGAGAAGAGTGTTGATGAGGCCCTGTTACTAGCTCAAGCATCACTCTGAGAAGAACACGTGGAGGAACCCGAGGACTAAATTGAGGAAGAGAAGAACTACGAAGCTCCTACCATAGCACTGAGGATTATGAAGAGGAACTTCACAAGCGTCTACAGGACAAGATTCAATGCATACATACAAGGCGCTCTAAGATGCGAGGAAAGCACCTGAGGGCACCCGAGAGATACCGACAGACCTTAGCGCGAGAACAGTGAGACTAGAAAACTCTTGGGAGCGTCCTTTTTTTGGAAGGCATGAGTTTAGTATCTTCACTATTTCGTTGAAGTGAAGATACCCTTAAGTCGTCAAGGTATTGTACTCTTTTTCTCCACCTCGGGATTTTTCCACATGGTTTACCGAGGGGGCTTTTAATGAGGCAAGATCTCTTGATGCATCACATTCTTTACCATTGTTTATCTTTCTTGGAAATCCCTATGACGAAATAAGGTAAACAAGGGATGTGATCCTATCTACCAAGATGACATTTATCTAATTAAAGTCTTCTTCTCTTTTCCTAAAAACGGTTTAAGTATGTTTTGGTATTATAAGACGCCCAAATTAGGTGAATGTTAGAATATTTAGACCAAGTTGTAATTCGTATAAGACCAGACCTAGAGGATATGTGAAAAAGCCTCTAAAAACTCTTGTAATGGATTAAACCGCTTTTACACAAAAACTTGAGAAACTTTTTCTCCTTTTTTCTTGAGAGATTCAAGGTTATTCTTCACTCCTCGATTCCTAGCTCAGAGTGGGGTGCGTTGTATCAAGAGATTGTCACTCCTCTTGTGGTTCACGCTTCAACCCACCTTCTATCAATCCCATAGTTAATCCTAGGTCGAGTATCTCCTAGGGTTTAAACCACCTCTTCCGCTTAGTTCCATCCTTTTTACCGAGTAGTTAGATCGAGCATTTCTCTTCTTCTCAGTCCTATTCATACAGTCTATTCCCTAAGACGAGCTTGATATCTTAGCAACCAGTGCCACATCATGTTTTGTACGGGGTTTTCCATTCACCACCCTCCTTCATACTTACTTGATGGTACCCGCTCTTTAGATGAATCTTGGAGAAGAGTCTTGATGAAGCCCTGTTACTAGCTCCAGCATCACTCTGAGAAGAACACGTGGAGGAACCCGAGGACTAAATTGAGGAAGAGAAGAACTACGAAGCTCCTACCATAGCACTGAGGATTATGAAGAGGAACTTCACAAGCGTCTACAAGACAAGATTCAATGCATACATACAAGGAGCTCGAAGATGCGAGGAGAGCACCTGAGGGCACCCGAGAGATACCGATAGACCTTAGCGCGAGAACAGTGAGACTAGAAAACTCTTGGGAGCGTCCTTTTTTTGGAAGGCATGAGTTTAGTATCTTCACTATTTCGTTGAAGTGAAGACACCCTTAAGTCGTCAAGGTATTGTACTCTTTTTCTCCACCTCGGGATTTTTCCACATGGTTTACCGAGGGGGCTTTTAATGAGGCAAGATCTCTTGATGCATCACATTCTTTACCATTGTTTATCTTTCTTGGAAATCCCTATGACGAAATAAGGTAAACAAGGGATGTGATCCTATCTACCAAGATGACATTTATCTAATTAAAGTCTTCTTCTCTTTTCCTAAAAACGGTTTAAGTATGTTTTGGTGTTAAAAGAGGTCCAAATTAGGTGAATGTTAGAATATTTGGACCAAGTTGTAATTCGTATAATATCAGACCTAGAGGATATGTGAAAAAGCCTCTAAAAACTCGTGTAATGGATTAAACCGCTTTTACACAAAAACTTGAGAAACTTTTTCTCCTTTTTTCTTGAGAGATTCAAGGTTATTCTTCACTCCTCGATTCCTAGCTCAGAGTGGGGTGCGTTGTATCAAGAGATTGTCACTCCTCTTGTGGTTCACGCTTCAACCCACCTTCTATCAATCCCATAGTTAATCCTAGGTCGAGTATCTCCTCGGGTTTAAACCACCTCTTCCGCTTAGTTCCATCTTTTTTACCGAGTAGTTAGATGGAGCATTTCTCTTCTTCTCAGTCCTATTCATACAGTCTATTCCCTAAGACGAGCTTGATATCTTAGCAACCGGTGCCACATCATGTTTTGAATGGGGTTTTCCATTCACAACCCTCCTTCATACTTACATGATGGTACCTGCTCTTTAGATCAAACTTGGAGAAGAGTGTTGATGAGGCCCTGTTACTAGCTCAAGCATCACTCTGAGAAGAACACGTGGAGGAACCCGAGGACTAAATTGAGGAAGAGAAGAACTACGAAGCTCCTACCACAGCACTGAGGATTATGAAGAGGAACATCACAAGCGTCTACAAGACAAGATTCAATGCATACATACAAGGCCCTCTAAGATGCGAGGAAAGCACCTGAGGGCACCCGAGAGATACCGATAAACCTTAGCGCGAGAACAGTGAGACTAGAAAACTCTTGGGAGCGTCCTTTTTTTGGAAGGCATGAGTTTAGTATCTTCACTATTTCATTGAAGTGAAGACACCCTTAAGCCGTCAAGGTATTGTACTCTTTTTCTCCACCTCGGGATTTTTCCACATGGTTTACCGAGGGGGTTTTTAATGAGGCAAGATCTCTTGATGCATCACATTCTTTACCATTGTTTATCTTTCTTTGAAATCCCTATGACGAAATAAGGTAAACAAGGGATGTGATCCTATCTACCAAGATGACATTTATCTAATTAAAGTCTTCTTCTCTTTTCCTAAAACCGGTTTAAGTATGTTTTGGTATTATAAGAAGCCCAAAATAGGTGAATGTTAGAATATTTAGACCAAGTTGTAATTCGTATAAGACCAGACCTAGAGGATATGTGAAAAAGCCTCTAAAAACTCTTGTAATGGATTAAACCGCTTTTACACAAAAACTTGAGAAACTTTTTCTCCTTTTTTCTTGAGAGATTCAAGGTTATTCTTCACTCCTCGATTCCTAGCTCAGAGTGGGGTGCGTTGTATCAAGAGATTGTCACTCCTCTTGTGGTTCACGCTTCAACCCACCTTCTATCAATCCCATAGTTAATCCTAGGTCGAGTATCTCCTCGGGTTTAAACCACCTCTTCCGCTTAGTTCCATCCTTTTTACCGAGTAGTTAGATCGAGCATTTCTCTTCTTCTCAGTCCTATTCATACAGTCTATTCCCTAAGACGAGCTTGATATCTTAGCAACCAGTGCCACATCATGTTTTGTATGGGGTTTTCCATTCACCACCCTCCTTCATACTTACTTGATGGTACCCGCTCTTTAGATGAATCTTGGAGAAGAGTCTTGATGAGGCCCTGTTACTAGCTCCAGCATCACTCTGAGAAGAACACGTGGACGAACCCGAGGACTAAATTGAGGAAGAGAAGAACTACGAAGCTCCTACCATAGCACTGAGGATTATGAAGAGGAACTTCACAAGCGTCTACAAGACAAGATTCAATGCATACATACAAGGAGCTCGAAGATGCGAGGAGAGCACCTGAGGGCACCCGAGAGATACCGATAGACCTTAGCGCGAGAACAGTGAGACTAGAAAACTCTTGGGAGCGTCCTTTTTTTGGAAGGCATGAGTTTAGTATCTTCACTATTTCGTTGAAGTGAAGACACCCTTAAGTCGTCAAGGTATTGTACTCTTTTTCTCCACCTCGGGATTTTTCCATATGGTTTACCGAGGGAGTTTTTAATGAGGCAAGATCTCTTGATGCATCACATTCTTTACCATTGTTTATCTTTCTTGGAAATCCCTATGATGAAATAAGGTAAACAAGGGATGTGATCCTATCTACCAAGATGACATTTATCTAATTAAAGTCTTCTTCTCTTTTCCTAAAAGCGGTTTAAGTATGTTTTGGTGTTAAAAGATGTCCAAATTAGGTGAATGTTAGAATATTTGGACCAAGTTGTAATTCGTATAAGACCAGACCTAGAGGATATGTGAAAAAGCCTCTAAAAACTCTTGTAATGGATTAAACCGCTTTTACACAAAAACTTGAGAAACTTTTTCTCCTTTTTTCTTGAGAGATTCAAGGTTATTCTTCACTCCTCGATTCCTAGCTCAGAGTGGGGTGCGTTGTATCAAGAGATTGTCACTCCTCTTGTGGTTCACGCTTCAACCCACCTTCTATCAATCCCATAGTTAATCCTAGGTCGAGTATCTCCTCGGGTTTAAACCACCTCTTCCGCTTAGTTCCATCCTTTTTACCGAGTAGTTAGATCGAGCATTTCTCTTCTTCTCAGTCCTATTCATACAGTCTATTCCCTAAGACGAGCTTGATATCTTAGCAACCGGTGCCACATCATGTTTTGAATGGGGTTTTCCATTCACCACCCTCCTTCATACTTACTTGATGGTACCCGCTCTTTAGATCAATCTTGGAGAAGAGTGTTGATGAGGCCCTGTTACTAGCTCAAGCATCACTCTGAGAAGAACACGTGGAGGAACCCGAGGACTAAATTGAGGAAGAGAAGAACTACGAAGCTCCTACCATAGCACTGAGGATTATGAAGAGGAACTTCACAAGCGTCTACAGGACAAGATTCAATGCATACATACAAGGCGCTCTAAGATGCGAGGAAAGCACCTGAGGGCACCCGAGAGATACCGACAGACCTTAGCGCGAGAACAGTGAGACTAGAAAACTCTTGGGAGCGTCCTTTTTTTGGAAGGCATGAGTTTAGTATCTTCACTATTTCGTTGAAGTGAAGATACCCTTAAGTCGTCAAGGTATTGTACTCTTTTTCTCCACCTCGGGATTTTTCCACATGGTTTACCGAGGGGGCTTTTAATGAGGCAAGATCTCTTGATGCATCACATTCTTTACCATTGTTTATCTTTCTTGCAAATCCCTATGACGAAATAAGGTAAACAAGGGATGTGATCCTATCTACCAAGATGACATTTATCTAATTAAAGTCTTCTTCTCTTTTCCTAAAAACGGTTTAAGTATGTTTTGGTATTATAAGACGCCCAAATTAGGTGAATGTTAGAATATTTAGACCAAGTTGTAATTCGTATAAGACCAGACCTAGAGGATATGTGAAAAAGCCTCTAAAAACTCTTGTAATGGATTAAACCGCTTTTACACAAAAACTTGAGAAACTTTTTCTCCTTTTTTCTTGAGAGATTCAAGGTTATTCTTCACTCCTCGATTCCTAGCTCAGAGTGGGGTGCGTTGTATCAAGAGATTGTCACTCCTCTTGTGGTTCACGCTTCAACCCACCTTCTATCAATCCCATAGTTAATCCTAGGTCGAGTATCTCCTCGGGTTTAAACCACCTCTTCCGCTTAGTTCCATCCTTTTTACCGAGTAGTTAGATCGAGGATTTCTCTTCTTCTCAGTCCTATTCATACAGTCTATTCCCTAAGACGAGCTTGATATCTTAGCAACCGGTGCCACATCATGTTTTGAATGGGGTTTTCCATTCACCACCCTCCTTCATACTTACTTGATGGTACCCGCTCTTTAGATCAATCTTGGAGAAGAGTGTTGATGAGGCCCTGTTACTAGCTCAAGCATCACTCTGAGAAGAACACGTGGAGGAACCCGAGGACTAAATTGAGGAAGAGAAGAACTACGAAGCTCCTACCATAGCACTGAGGATTATGAAGAGGAACTTCACAAGCGTCTACAGGACAAGATTCAATGCATACATACAAGGCGCTCTAAGATGCGAGGAAAGCACCTGAGGGCACCCGAGAGATACCGACAGACCTTAGCGCGAGAACAGTGAGACTAGAAAACTCTTGGGAGCGTCCTTTTTTTGGAAGGCATGAGTTTAGTATCTTCACTATTTCGTTGAAGTGAAGATACCCTTAAGTCGTCAAGGTATTGTACTCTTTTTCTCCACCTCGGGATTTTTCCACATGGTTTACCGAGGGGGCTTTTAATGAGGCAAGATCTCTTGATGCATCACATTCTTTACCATTGTTTATCTTTCTTGCAAATCCCTATGACGAAATAAGGTAAACAAGGGATGTGATCCTATCTACCAAGATGACATTTATCTAATTAAAGTCTTCTTCTCTTTTCCTAAAAACGGTTTAAGTATGTCTTGGTATTATAAGACGCCCAAATTAGGTGAATGTTAGAATATTTAGACCAAGTTGTAATTCGTATAAGACCAGACCTAGAGGATATGTGAAAAAGCCTCTAAAAACTCTTGTAATGGATTAAACCGCTTTTACACAAAAACTTGAGAAACTTTTTCTCCTTTTTTCTTGAGAGATTCAAGGTTATTCTTCACTCCTCGATTCCTAGCTCAGAGTGGGGTGCGTTGTATCAAGAGATTGTCACTCCTCTTGTGGTTCACGCTTCAACCCACCTTCTATCAATCCCATAGTTAATCCTAGGTCGAGTATCTCCTCGGGTTTAAACCACCTCTTCCGCTTAGTTCCATCCTTTTTACCGAGTAGTTAGATCGAGCATTTCTCTTCTTCTCAGTCCTATTCATACAGTCTATTCCCTAAGACGAGCTTGATATCTTAGCAACCGGTGCCACATCATGTTTTGAATGGGGTTTTCCATTCACCACCCTCCTTCATACTTACTTGATGGTACCCGCTCTTTAGATCAATCTTGGAGAAGAGTGTTGATGAGGCCCTGTTACTAGCTCAAGCATCACTCTGAGAAGAACACGTGGAGGAACCCGAGGACTAAATTGAGGAAGAGAAGAACTACGAAGCTCCTACCATAGCACTGAGGATTATGAAGAGGAACTTCACAAGCGTCTACAGGACAAGATTCAATGCATACATACAAGGCGCTCTAAGATGCGAGGAAAGCACCTGAGGGCACCCGAGGGCACCCGAGAGATACCGATAGACCTTAGCGCGAGAACAGTGAGACTAGAAAACTCTTGGGAGCGTCCTTTTTTTGGAAGGCATGAGTTTAGTATCTTCACTATTTCGTTGAAGTGAAGATACCCTTAAGTCGTCAAGGTATTGTACTCTTTTTCTCCACCTCAGGATTTTTCCACATGGTTTACCGAGGGGGCTTTTAATGAGGCAAGATCTCTTGATGCATCACATTCTTTACCATTGTTTATCTTTCTTGCAAATCCCTATGACGAAATAAGGTAAACAAGGGATGTGATCCTATCTACCAAGATGACATTTATCTAATTAAAGTCTTCTTCTCTTTTCCTAAAAACGGTTTAAGTATGTTTTGGTATTATAAGAGGCCCAAATTAGGTGAATGTTAGAATATTTAGACCATGTTGTAATTCGTATAAGACCAGACCTAGAGGATATGTGAAAAAGCCTCTAAAAACTCTTGTAATGGATTAAACCGCTTTTACACAAAAACTTGAGAAACTTTTTCTCCTTTTTTCTTGAGAGATTCAAGGTTATTCTTCACTCCTCGATTCCTAGCTCAGATTGGTGTGCGTTGTATCAAGAGATTGTCACTCCTCTTGTGGTTCACGCTTCAACCCACCTTCTATCAATCCCATAGTTAATCCTAGGTCGAGTATCTCCTCGGGTTTAAACCACCTCTTCCGCTTAGTTCCATCCTTTTTACCGAGTAGTTAGATCGAGCATTTCTCTTCTTCTCAAGCCTATTCATACAGTCTATTCCCTAAGACGAGCTTGATATCTTAGCAACCGGTGCCACATCATGTTTTGAATGGGGTTTTCCATTCACAACCCTCCTTCATACTTACATGATGGTACCTGCTCTTTAGATCAAACTTGGAGAAGAGTGTTGATGAGGCCCCGACACTAGCTCCAGCATCACTCTGAGAAGAACACGTGGACGAACCCGAGGTCTAAATTGAGGAAGAGAAGAACTACGAAGCTCCTACCATAGCACTGAGGATTATGAAGAGGAACATCACAAGCGTCTACAAGACAAGATTCAATGCATACATACAAGGAGCTCGAAGATGCGAGGAGAGCACCTGAGTGTTGAATAATGAGAGAACACATTAGCTTAAGACCCAAAGAAGAGAAGAGGCCTTATTCAACATATGCAAGCCCATTAAGAAGTCTTCTAGAAGGGTGAAGACTTTGGGTGCACAAGTGGGTGTCTCGGGAAGTGTGAAAAGGAAGGAGATGTGTTTGAATTTCAAATAAGAGATTGGAGGGAAATTGAATGTTGTGAAACCCTTCTTCACCTCCTAATTTCGTGGCTCTCCTCTATATATACATGTTGTACACCCTTTGTAACACTTACTCAATTCTAATGGAAACTTCTCCTTATCTCTCATTCTATTGTTTCTCTTTCAAGTACTCTCAAACTCTCTAATCTTCTATTCCGCAAATTCAACATGGTATCAGAGCAAGGTTCTTAACTAAATCAAGCTCTAGTTATCCCATTTTCAAATCTCTTCCTTTAAAATTCTGGGAATACTCTTTGTCAATCCTTTTTCACTCTGAGACTTAGTCCTCAAAGTCATTGACTCTTGAGTTGTGAAAAGGCTGAAAAAGTGTATTTCTTGAAGGTTCTCTAAAATTTTCTTTTTCACTCTAAAATTCTGGGAATACTCTTTGTCAATCCTTTTTCACTCTGAGACTTAGTCCTCAAAGTCATTGACTCTTGAGTTGTGAAAAGGCTGGAAAAGTGTATTTCTTGAGGCTTCTCTAATATTTTCTTGAGAAAATCTCTTAATCCTCTGGTTAATAGAATTATCCGGTGAATAAATCTTGAAACACCATGGAAAATTCTAAACCAATTGTTATTCCAGTCATCTTGAAGGGTGTCAACTATTTGCTGTGGTCAAGAATGATAAGAACAGCCCTATGTGGTCGTGGGCTTTGGAGCCATGTCTTGAAAGGCCAAGATCCCAAAGATGGAGAAGAAGCCATCGGTAATTATGAAGATAAGTGGTTCCAAGAGGACCAAATGGTGCTCGGAATCATCCAGAACTCTCTTGAAGCATCCATCCTTGAAGCCTACTCCTACTGTGAAAATGCAAAGGAATTGTGGGATACTCTTCAAACCGTGTATGGGAATACTTCAAACTTGAGCAGAATCTATGAAGTCAAGAAGGCTATCAATGATCTAAGCCAAGAAGATTTGAAGTTTACAAAGCACTTTGGCAAATTCAGATCATTGTGGGCTGAACTAGAAATGTTAAGGCCAAGCACGATTGATCCTTTGGTGTTAAATGAGAGGCGCGAATAAGAGAAGGTCTTTGGTCTGCTATTGACCTTAAATCCAACTTACAAGGATCTCATTAAGCACCTCCTTAGGGCAGACAATCTCCCCAGCCTAGATGAAGTGTGCTCCAAGATACAAAAGGAGCAAGGATCTCATGGTCTATTTGGGGGAAAGGGTGAGCTGGTTATGGCTAAAAAGGTAGAGCTGGGAGACGCCAACAAAGGATTTTACAAACCGTTGGGATCAAACCAGAACAAGAAAGTGGGATCAAATGCAATTTGTGAGCATTGCAAGAAAGAGGGGCACACAAAGGAAAAATGCTGGAAGCTCCATCCTCATCTAAAACCAAGCTGGTGGAAGGAACCAAGAGCTAATGTCTCCCAAGAAGTGGCTGGGAATCAGGCTGGGACATCCAAGAGGGCTGAAGAAGGAGAAATGAGAGCTTTGGTGCCATATCAACAAGAATCTGAATTTGTGAGGAAATCAGATTTGGAAGCTCTCATCAAAGCCTTGAAAGAGGCTGGTAGGTCTGGTATGGTTTCTGGAAACTCTCTTCATGCTCAAAACATTTCAAAGCCTTTGATTGTAGATTCTGGTGCATCACATCATATGATAAGTGATGCACATCTAATGAATAACATAAAACCGGCTGTAGGTAATGTCATTATAGCAAATGGAGATAGTATTCCAATTGATGGAGTAGGAAATCTTAGGTTATTTGGAAAAGATTCAAACGCCTTCTACATGCCTAAGTTTACTTCAAATTTGTTATCCGTAAAGAAAGTTACATATGATTTGAATTGTTATGCTATATTTGGTCCTAATAATGTACACTTTCAGGATATTGAGACCATGAAACTACTCGGAAAAGGAGTAGCAAAGGAGGAGCTGTATGTTCTTGAAAATAACAAGTCGAACTCCAATTTATTTTGTAGTTTTAGTTTGAATGTTTCTAATGTTAGTAGTACAATTTGGCATGCAAGGCTAGGTCATCCGCACTCTAGAGCATTAGAACTATTGTTGCCTAGGATTTCTTTCAAAAATGATGAATGTGAAGCTTGTATACTTGGCAAACATTGTAAATCTGTGTTTTCCAAGTCTCCAACTATCTATGAAAAGTGTTTTGATTTAATTCATTCTGATGTTTGGACTTCACCATGTGAATCTAGAGAACATCATAAATACTTTGTCACCTTCATAGATGAAAAATCAAAATATACATGGCTAACACTTCTTCCATCGAAAGATAGAGTTCTAGAAGCATTTAGAAATTTTCAAGCATATGTGACTAACCATTATAATGCCAAGATTAAAATTTTTAGATCAGATAATGGTGGAGAGTACACAAGCAATGCCTTCAAACAACACTTAGCAAACCATGGGATAGTCCATCAAACCAGCTGCCCATACACTCCTCAGCAAAATGGAGTTGCTGAAAGAAAGAATAGGCACTTAATGGAAGTGGCCCGGTCTATGATGTTCCACACAAGTGTTCCCAAGAGATTTTGGGGAGATGCTGTGGTTTCAGCATGCTATTTGATCAACCGAATGCCAACAAAAATTTTGGATGATCACTCTCCATTTGAGGTATTAAACAACTCTAAACCCGCCATTAACTACTTACGTGTGTTTGGGTGTGTTTGTTTTGTATTAATCCCAGGAGAACAAAGAAACAAGTTGGAAGCTAAAAGTGTGAAGAGCATGTTCATTGGATACTCCACAACACAAAAAGGTTACAAATGCTTTGTTCCGGAAACAAGGAAGATTCTAGTCTCAAGGGACGTGAAGTTTGTTGAAACGAAAGGGTTCTATGATGAGAAGAACTGGAAAGAATTGGAGAATCTATCATCCTCATCATCAGACCGAGCTAGCAATTTGAGAAAAATCTTGGAGAACCTTGGATTACATCAGCCAGAAGCTAGTACAAGCACATCTCAATCAAATGAAGAAACTATACCCTTTGATCCTGAGGGAGGCAATAAACAAGAGGATCCAGTAGTGGCTCAACAAGACTCAACAATTCATGATCAAAATGTTTGGACCAGAACATTGGAAGCAAACCCGAGTGTACTACAACAACAAGGCAGTTGCTCATCCCATTCAAGGCAGTTGATCAAAATGAATCAGAAGTTCGCAATGAAGCGGTTCATGATCAAAGTGAAGGGAGTCCAGAAAGTCAAGAAGAAGCTCAAACCTCAGATTCTGACTTTGAAGGGCCAGAACCTCAAGTTCAAGATCAAGAAGAGGGTTTAAGGAGAAGTACAAGACAAAGGTTTGAACCAGAACATTGGAAGCAAACCCGAGTGTACTACAACAACAAGGCAGTTGCTCATCCCATTCAAGCTGTTTGCACTCTAGCTCATTTCCCATTGGAACATCAAGCCTACATGGGCAAGTTGGATGAAGCTGAGATTCCAACAACCTATGAAGAAGCCAAGGAGCTTAAAGTATGGAGAGATGCTATTGGTGAAGAAAAGAAAGCTATGGAAATCAACCACACTTGGGATGAAGCTGAACTGCCAAAAGGGAAGAAGGCCGTAAGCTCTAGATGGATCTTCACTATCAAGTATAGAAGTGATGGAGAAATAGAGCGTTACAAGGCTAGGCTGGTGGCTAGAGGATTCACTCAAACCTATGGAGAGGACTACCTTGACACATTTGCACCTGTGGCAAAACTTCATACGGTAAGAGTTATTTTATCCTTAGCTACTAACTTGAAATGGGATCTTTGGCAGATGGACGTCAAGAATGCATTCTTGCAAGGGGAACTAGAGGATGAAGTCTACATGACTCCACCACCAGGCTTGGAGGACTCAATTGCACCAGGAAAGGTGTTGAGACTCAAGAAAGCAATCTATGGACTGAAGCAATCTCCTCGAGCATGGTACCACAAGTTGAGTACAACACTCAAGAGTAAAGGCTTCAAGAAGTCCGAGGCAGATCATACACTTTTCACCTTGCAAAGCCAAGAAGGTATTGTAGTCATTCTCATTTATGTGGATGATATTATCATCTCTGGGAATGACAAGGTAGGTATTAAAGATACAAAAGCATATTTAAAATCTGTATTTGATATTAAAGATCTTGGAGAGTTGAAATATTTTCTAGGGATTGAAGTCTATAGGTCCAATGAAGGACTCTTCTTATCCCAAAGGAAGTACACTCTTGATCTATTGGCTGGGGCAGGAAAGCTAGGAGCCAAACCAGCAAAAACTCCCTTAGAAGAAGGATACAAAGTCATACGAGAGGGGGAGCTTGAAGATAAACCTTTTGAAGATGTCAAGCAATATCGGAGAATGGTTGGTAAGTTGATTTATCTTACCATAACTCGTCCTGATTTGTGTTTTGCTGTGAACCAGGTGAGCCAACATATGCAAGCTCCAAAAGTGCATCATTGGAACATGGTGGATCGGATCCTCAAATATCTCAAAGGAGCTCCAGGTCAAGGCATTTGGATGGGTTGCAACAAAAGCACAGAAATTGTGGGTTATTGTGATGCTGACTGGGCTGGAGACAAAACGGATAGAAGATCCACCACTGGGTATTGCACATTCATTGGAGGTAACCTGGTCACTTGGAAGAGCAAGAAACAAAAGGTTGTGTCATGTTCAAGTGCTGAAGCTGAGTATAGAGCAATGAGGAAGCTCACAAATGAGCTAACATGGCTGAAAGCTCTTCTCAAGGATTTGGGCATTGAATCGGCAGATCCAATCACAATGCATTGTGACAACCAAGCTGCTATTCACATTGCGTCCAACTCAGTGTTCCATGAGAGGACAAAGCATATTGAAGTGGATTGTCACAAGGTGCGAGAGATGGTGGAGAAAAGGGTCATTCTTCCATGCTTTACAAGGAGTTCAGAACAATTGGCAGACATTTTTACCAAGGCAGCGAGTTTAAAAGTGTGTGAGTTCATCCATTCAAAGCTTGGACTCATAGATATGTCTCGGCCGTGGCCGTGATTTCCTTAGCCATGGAGTCCACACTCTTTTTCCCTTAGTATGGTTTTGTCCCATGAGGTTTTCCATACTAAGGTTTTTAATGAGGTGGGTCATCATGGTTCCAAGCTTAACCTTTGATTTCTCTACGGTTAAGCTTGAGGGGGAGTGTTGAATAATGAGAGAACACATTAGCTTAAGACCCAAAGAAGAGAAGAGGCCTTATTCAACATATGCAAGCCCATTAAGAAGTCTTCTAGAAGGGTGAAGACTTTGGGTGCACAAGTGGGTGTCTCGGGAAGTGTGAAAAGGAAGGAGATGTGTTTGAATTTCAAATAAGAGATTGGAGGGAAATTGAATGTTGTGAAACCCTTCTTCACCTCCTAATTTCGTGGCTCTCCTCTATATATACATGTTGTACACCCTTTGTAACACTTACTCAATTCTAATGGAAACTTCTCCTTATCTCTCATTCTATTGTTTCTCTTTCAAGTACTCTCAAACTCTCTAATCTTCTATTCCGCAAATTCAACACTGAGGGCACCCGAGAGATACCGATAGACCTTAGCGCGATAACAATGAGACTAGAAAACTCTTGGGAGCGTCCTTTTTTTGGAAGGAATGAGTTTAGTATCTTCACTATTTCATTGAGGTGAAGACACCCTTAAGCCGTCAAGGTATTGTACTCTTTTTCTCCACCTCGGGATTTTTCCATATGGTTTACCGAGGGAGTTTTTAATGAGGCAAGATCTCTTGATGCATCACATTCTTTACCATTGTTTATCTTTCTTGCAAATCCCTATGACGAAATAAGGTAAACAAGGGATGTGATCCTATCTACCAAGATGACATTTATCTAATTAAAGTTTTCTTCTCTTTTCCTAAAAACGGTTTAAGTATGTTTTGGTGTGAAAAGAGGTCCAAATTAGGTGAATGTTAGAATATTTAGACCAAGTTGTAATTCGTATAAGATTAGACCTAGAGGATATGTGAAAAAGCCTCTAAAAACTCGTGTAATGGATTAAACCGCTTTTACACAAAAACTTGAGAAACTTTTTCTCCTTTTTTCTTGAGAGATTCAAGGTTATTCTTCACTCCTCGATTCCTAGCTCAGAGTGGGGTGCGTTGTATCAAGAGATTGTCACTCCTCTTGTGGTTCACGCTTCAACCCACCTTCTATCAATCCCATAGTTAATCCTAGGTCGAGTATCTCCTCGGGTTTAAACCACCTCTTCCGCTTAGTTCCATCCTTTTTACCAAGTAGTTAGTGTTGAATAATGAGAGAACACATTAGCTTAAGACCCAAAGAAGAGAAGAGGCCTTATTCAACATATGCAAGCCCATTAAGAAGTCTTCTAGAAGGGTGAAGACTTTGGGTGCACAAGTGGGTGTCTCGGGAAGTGTGAAAAGGAAGGAGATGTGTTTGAATTTCAAATAAGAGATTGGAGGGAAATTGAATGTTGTGAAACCCTTCTTCACCTCCTAATTTTGTGGCTCTCCTCTATATATACATGTTGTTGTACACCCTTTGTAACACTCACTCAATTCTAATGGAAACTTCTCTTTATCTCTCATTCTATTGTTTCTCTTTCAAGCACTCTCAAACTCTCTAATCTTCTATTCCGCAAATTCAACAGTTAGATCGAGCATTTCTCTTCTTCTCAGTCCTATTCATACAGTCTATTCCCTAAGACGAGCTTGATATCTTAGCAACCGGTGCCACATCATGTTTTGGATGGGGTTTTCCATTCACCACCCTCCTTCATACTTACTTGATGGTACCCGCTCTTTAGATCAATCTTGGAGAAGAGTGTTGATGAGGCCCTGTTACTAGCTCAAGCATCACTCTGAGAAGAACACGTGGAGGAACCCGAGGACTAAATTGAGGAAGAGAAGAACTACGAAGCTCCTACCATAGCACTGAGGATTATGAAGAGGAACTTCACAAGCGTCTACAGGACAAGATTCAATGCATACATACAAGGCGCTCTAAGATGCGAGGAAAGCACCTGAGGGCACCCGAAAGATACCGATAGACCTTAGCGCGAGAACAGTGAGACTAGAAAACTCTTGGGAGCGTCCTTTTTTTGGAAGGCATGAGTTTAGTATCTTCACTATTTCGTTGAAGTGAAGACACCCTTAAGTCGTCAAGGTATTGTACTCTTTTTCTCCACCTCGGGATTTTTCCACATGGTTTACCGAGGGGGCTTTTAATGAGGCAAGATCTCTTGATGCATCACATTCTTTACCATTGTTTATCTTTCTTGGAAATCCCTATCACGAAATAAGGTAAACAAGGGATGTGATCCTATCTACCAAGATGACATTTATCTAATTAAAGTCTTCTTCTCTTTTCCTAAAAACGGTTTAAGTATGTTTTGGTATTATAAGAGGCCCAAATTAGGTGAATGTTAGAATATTTAGACCAAGTTGTAATTCGTATAAGACCAGACCTAGAGGATATGTGAAAAATGTTGAATTTGCGGAATAGAAGATTAGAGAGTTTGAAAGTGCTTGAAAGAGAAACAATAGAATGAGAGATAAAGAGAAGTTTCCATTAGAATTGAGTGAGTGTTACAAAGGGTGTACAACATGTATATATAGAGGAGAGCCACGAAATTAGGAGGTGAAGAAGGGTTTCACAACATTCAATTTCCCTCCAATCTCTTATTTGAAATTCAAACACATCTCCTTCCTTTTCACACTTCCCGAGACACCCACTTGTGCACCCAAAGTCTTCACCCTTCTAGAAGACTTCTTAATGGGCTTGCATATGTTGAATAAGGCCTCTTCTCTTCTTTGGGTCTTAAGCTAATGTATTCTCTCATTATTCAACACTCCCCCTCAAGCTTAACCGTAGAGAAACCAAAGGTTAAGCTTGGAACCATGATGACCCACCTCATTAAAAACCTTAGTATGGAAAACCTCATGGGACAAAACCATACTAAGGGAAAAAGAGTGTGGACTCCATGGCTAAGGAAATCACGGCCGAGACATACCTATGAGTCCAAGCTTTGAATGGATGAACTCACACACTTTTAAACTCGCTGCCTTGGTAAAAATGTCTGCCAATTGTTCTGAACTCCTTGTAAAGCATGGAAGAATGACCCTTTTCTCCACCATCTCTCGCACCTTGTGACAATCCACTTCAATATGCTTTGTCCTCTCATGGAACACTGAGTTGGACGCAATGTGAATAGCAGCTTGGTTGTCACAATGCATTGTGATTGGATCTGCCGATTCAATGCCCAAATCCTTGAGAAGAGCTTTCAGCCATGTTAGCTCATTTGTGAGCTTCCTCATTGCTCTATACTCAGCTTCAGCACTTGAACATGACACAACCTTTTGTTTCTTGCTCTTCCAAGTGACCAGGTTACCTCCAATGAATGTGCAATACCCAGTGGTGGATCTTCTATCCGTTTTGTCTCCAGCCCAGTCAGCATCACAATAACCCACAATTTCTGTGCTTTTGTTACAACCCATCCAAATGCCTTGACCTGGAGCTCCTTTGAGATATTTGAGAATCCGATCCACCATGCTCCAATGGTGCACTTTTGGAGCTTGCATATGTTGACTCACCTGGTTCACAGCAAAACACAAATCAGGACGAGTTATGGTAAGATAAATCAACTTACCAACCATTCTCCGATATTGCTTGACATCTTCAAAAGGTTTATCTTCAAGCTCCCCCTCTCGTATGACTTTGTATCCTTCTTCTAAGGGAGTCTTTGTTGGTTTGGCTCCTAGCTTTCCTGCCCCAGCCAATAGATCAAGAGTGTACTTCCTTTGGGATAAGAAGAGTCCTTCATTGGACCTATAGACTTCAATCCCTAGAAAATATTTCAACTCTCCAAGATCTTTAATATCAAACACAGATTTTAAATATGCTTTTGTATTTTTAATACCTACCTTGTCATTCCCAGAGATGATAATATCATCCACATAAATGAGAATGACTACAATACCTTCTTGGCTTTGCAAGGTGAAAAGTGTATGATCTGCCTCGGACTTCTTGAAGCCTTTACTCTTGAGTGTTGTACTCAACTTGTGGTACCATGCTCGAGGAGATTGCTTCAGTCCATAGATTGCTTTCTTGAGTCTCAACACCTTTCCTGGTGCAATTGAGTCCTCCAAGCCTGGTGGTGGAGTCATGTAGACTTCATCCTCTAGTTCCCCTTGCAAGAATGCATTCTTGACGTCCATCTGCCAAAGATCCCATTCCAAGTTAGTAGCTAAGGATAAAATAACTCTTACCGTATGAAGTTTTGCCACAGATGCAAATGTGTCAAGGTAGTCCTCTCCATAGGTTTGAGTAAATCCTCTAGCCACCAGCCTAGCCTTGTAACGCTCTATTTCTCCATCACTTCTATACTTGATAGTGAAGATCCATCTAGAGCTTACGGCCTTCTTCCCTTTTGGCAGTTCAACTTCATCCCAAGTGTGGTTGATTTCCATAGCTTTCTTTTCTTCACCAACAGCATCTCTCCATACTTTAAGCTCCTTGGCTTCTTCATAGGTTGTTGGAATCTCAGCTTCATCCAACTTGCCCATGTAGGCTTGATGTTCCAATGGGAAATGAGCTAGAGTGCAAACAGCTTGAATGGGATGAGCAACTGCCTTGTTGTTGTAGTACACTCGGGTTTGCTTCCAATGTTCTGGTCCAAACCTTTGTCTTGTACTTCTCCTTAAACCCTCTTCTTGATCTTGAACTTGAGGTTCTGGCCCTTCAAAGTCAGAATCTGAGGTTTGAGCTTCTTCTTGACTTTCCGGACTCCCTTCACTTTGATCATGAACCGCTTCATTGCGAACTTCTGATTCATTTTGATCATGAATTGTTGAGTCTTGTTGAGCCACTACTGGATCCTCTTGGTTATTGCCTCCCTCAGGATCAAAGGGTATAGTTTCTTCATTTGATTGAGATGTGCTTGTACTAGCTTCTGGCTGATGTAATCCAAGGTTCTCCAAGATTTTTCTCAAATTGCTAGCTCGGTCTGATGATGAGGATGATAGATTCTCCAATTCTTTCCAGTTCTTCTCATCATAGAACCCTTTCGTTTCAACAAACTTCACGTCCCTTGAGACTAGAATCTTTCTTGTTTCTGGAACAAAGCATTTGTAACCTTTTTGTGTTGTGGAGTATCCAATGAACATGCTTTTCACACTTTTAGCTTCCAACTTGTTTCTTTGTTCTCCTGGGATTAATACAAAACAAACACACCCAAACACACGTAAGTGGTTAATGGCGGGTTTAGAGTTGTTTAATACCTCAAATGGAGAGTGATCATCCAAAATTTTTGTTGGCATTCGGTTGATCAAATAGCATGCTGAAACCACAACATCTCCCCAAAATCTCTTGGGAACACTTGTGTGGAACATCATAGACCGGGCCACTTCCATTAAGTGCCTATTCTTTCTTTCAGCAACTCCATTTTGCTGAGGAGTGTATGGGCAGCTGGTTTGATGGACTATCCCATGGTTTGCTAAGTGTTGTTTGAAGGCATTGCTTGTGTACTCTCCACCATTATCTGATCTAAAAATTTTAATCTTGGCATTATAATGGTTAGTCACATATGCTTGAAAATTTCTAAATGCTTCTAGAACTCTATCTTTCGATGGAAGAAGTGTTAGCCATGTATATTTTGATTTTTCATCTATGAAGGTGACAAAGTATTTATGATGTTCTCTAGATTCACATGGTGAAGTCCAAACATCAGAATGAATTAAATCAAAACACTTTTCATAGATAGTTGGAGACTTGGAAAACACAGATTTACAATGTTTGCCAAGTATACAAGCTTCACATTCATCATTTTTGAAAGAAATCCTAGGCAACAATAGTTCTAATGCTCTAGAGTGCGGATGACCTAGCCTTGCATGCCAAATTGTACTACTAACATTAGAAACATTCAAACTAAAACTACAAAATAAATTGGAGTTCGACTTGTTATTTTCAAGAACATACAGCTCCTCCTTTGCTACTCCTTTTCCGAGTAGTTTCATGGTCTCAATATCCTGAAAGTGTACATTATTAGGACCAAATATAGCATAACAATTCAAATCATATGTAACTTTCTTTACGGATAACAAATTTGAAGTAAACTTAGGCATGTAGAAGGCGTTTGAATCTTTTCCAAATAACCTAAGATTTCCTACTCCATCAATTGGAATACTATCTCCATTTGCTATAATGACATTACCTACAGCCGGTTTTATGTTATTCATTAGATGTGCATCACTTATCATATGATGTGATGCACCAGAATCTACAATCAAA
Source organism: Cardamine chenopodiifolia (assembly GCA_963922655.1). NCBI lineage: Eukaryota > Viridiplantae > Streptophyta > Magnoliopsida > Brassicales > Brassicaceae > Cardamine > Cardamine chenopodiifolia. The sequence continues at coordinate 6,734,810 of OZ000476.1, read as the reverse complement.
GGCTTTGAAATGTTTTGAGCATGAAGAGAGTTTCCAGAAACCATACCAGACCTACCAGCCTCTTTCAAGGCTTTGATGAGAGCTTCCAAATCTGATTTCCTCACAAATTCAGATTCTTGTTGATATGGCACCAAAACTCTCATGTCTCCTTCTTCAGCCCTCTTGGATGTCCCAGCCTGATTCCCAGCCACTTCTTGGGAGACATTAGCTCTTGGTTCCTTCCACCAGCTTGGTTTTAGATGAGGATGGAGCTTCCAGCATTTTTCCTTTGTGTGCCCCTCTTTCTTGCAATGCTCACAGATTGCATTTGATCCCACTTTCTTGTTCTGGTTTGATCCCAACGATTTGTAAAATCCTTTGTTAGCATCACCCAGCTCTACTTTGTTAGCCATAGCCAGCTCGCCCTTTCCCCCAAATAGACCATGAGATCCTTGCTCCTTTTGTATCTTGGAGCACACTTCATCTAGGCTGGGGAGATTGTCTGCCCTAAGGAGGTGCTTAATGAGATCCTTGTAAGTTGGATTTAAGGTCAATAGCAGACCAAAGACCTTGTCTTGTTCGCGCCTCTCATTTAACACCAAAGGATCAATCGTGCTTGGCCTTAACATTTCTAGTTCAGCCCACAATGATCTGAATTTGCCAAAGTGCTTTGTAAACTCCAAATCTTCTTGGCTTAGATCATTGATAGACTTCTTGACTTCATAGATTCTGCTCAAGTTTGAAGTATTCCCATACACGGTTTGAAGAGTATCCCACAATTCCTTTGCATTTTCACAGTAGGAGTAGGCTTCAAGGATGGATGCTTCAAGAGAGTTCTGGATGATTCCGAGCACCATTTGGTCCTCTTGGAACCACTTATCTTCATAATTACCGATGGCTTCTTCTCCATCTTTTGGATCCTGGCCTTTCAAGACATGGCTCCAAAGCCCACGACCACATAGGGCTGTTCTTATCATTCTTGACCACAGCAAATAGTTGACACCCTTCAAGATGACTGGAATAACAATTGGTTTAGAATTTTCCATGGTGTTTCAAGATTTATTCACCGGATAATTCTATTAACCAGAGGATTAAGAAATATGAGAGAAGCTTCAAGAAATACACTTTTCCAGCCTTTTCACAACTCAAGAGTCAATGACTTTGAGGACTAAGTCTCAGAGTGAAAAAGGATTGACAAAGAGTATTCCCAGAATTTTAAAGGAAGAGATTTGAAAATGGGATAACAAGAGCTTGATTTAGTTAAGAACCTTGCTCTGATACCATGTTGAATTTGCGGAATAGAAGATTAGAGAGTTTGAAAGTGCTTGAAAGAGAAACAATAGAATGAGAGATAAAGAGAAGTTTCCATTAGAATTGAGTGAGTGTTACAAAGGGTGTACAACATGTATATATAGAGGAGAGCCACGAAATTAGGAGGTGAAGAAGGGTTTCACAACATTCAATTTCCCTCCAATCTCTTATTTGAAATTCAAACACATCTCCTTCCTTTTCACACTTCCCGAGACACCCACTTGTGCACCCAAAGTCTTCACCCTTCTAGAAGACTTCTTAATGGGCTTGCATATGTTGAATAAGGCCTCTTCTCTTCTTTGGGTCTTAAGCTAATGTATTCTCTCATTATTCAACAAAAAAGCCTCTAAAAACTCTTGTAATGGATTAAACCGCTTTTACACAAAAACTTGAGAAACTTTTTCTCCTTTTTTCTTGAGAGATTCAAGGTTATTCTTCACTCCTCGATTCCTAGCTCAGAGTGGGGTGCGTTGTATCAAGAGATTGTCACTCCTCTTGTGGTTCACGCTTCAACCCACCTTCTATCAATCCCATAGTTAATCCTAGGTCGAGTATCTCCTCGGGTTTAAACCACCTCTTCCGCTTAGTTCCATCCTTTTTACCGAGTAGTTAGATCGAGCATTTCTCTTCTTCTCAGTCCTATTCATACAGTCTATTCCCTAAGACGAGCTTGATATCTTAGCAACCGGTGCCACATCATGTTTTGAATGGGGTTTTCCATTCACCACCCTCCTTCATACTTACTTGATGGTACCCGCTCTTTAGATCAATCTTGGAGAAGAGTGTTGATGAGGCCCTGTTACTAGCTCAAGCATCACTCTGAGAAGAACACGTGGAGGAACCCGAGGACTAAATTGAGGAAGAGAAGAACTACGAAGCTCCTACCATAGCACTGAGGATTATGAAGAGGAACTTCACAAGCGTCTACAGGACAAGATTCAATGCATACATACAAGGCGTGTAGATTTTAGAGGATATGAAGATGATTTTAAGGGAGGAAGATTAGAAGATAGGAGTGATGAAGATGATGAATAGAAGTTTATAATTTCGTGTGTAATGTTTCCTTACAATCCCATACACATATATGCACGATTTACATGAATTATTGAGTGAAAAATATCTCACCAACACCTCTACACAAGTATAGGCGAGCCATGCTTCTCCCAACTGCTCCCACCTACTCCTCTTTGCAACTTGCTCCACTTGTGCTGAGTGAGAAAAAACTGGTCTGCTTCTAACCAATTCAGTTCCTTCTCCACTTCTTGTTTGGTCTCTTTTCAGTTGATCTTAGCTACTCATTGGTGCTGATCTTAGCTACTCATTGGTGCTTTATTTCATGTGCAATGCATGGTATACCTTCTCCTTTTACTCCTGAGCTTTCACCATATTCCAACACACTTGCTATACATGCTAACTCTTTCCCTTTGATATTGTCCCCTCTCCTTTCACGTGCACAGACCTTCACATCCATATTCTCAACACTCCCCCTCAAGATAGGCTGGTAGGGGTCCATTAAGCCGATCTTGCCATGGATGTATTCACAGATGCGTGAAGAAGTAGCCTTTGTAAATATATCCGCCATTTGTTCTCCACTCTTCACAAACTTGGGAACCACAACTCCCTCCTGAATCTTGTCTCGGATGAAATGACAATCCACCTCAATGTGTTTTGTCCTTTCATGAAACACCGGGTTTGAAGCTATGTGTATTGCTGCTTGGTTATCACAATACAATGTCATTGGTTTGTCTTCTTGAACTCCCAAGTCATGTAGAAGTGCCTTCAGCCATATCATTTCTTTTGTGGCTTCTCTCATTGCTCTATACTCAGCTTCAGCACTAGATAGAGAGATTACCTTTTGTTTTTTGCTTCTCCATGTGACAAGATTCCCACCTACGAATGTACAATAACCGGTTGTAGACTTTCTATCTTGTCTATCCCCAGCCCAATCCGCATCACAAAACGCTTCTACATCTGCTCTTCCATGACACTCTAGCCAAATACCTCTTCCTGGGTTTCCTTTTAGATATCTCAAGATCCTTTCAATCATTCCCCAATGGTGTGTTGTTGGCGCTTGCATGTGTTGACTTACTTTATTCACCGCAAAACAAATATCTGGCCTTGTTATGGTCAAATAGATTAGTTTACCAACTAACCTTTGGTACTGCTTGATGTCAGACCATATCTCCACGTTGCTCTCTTCTTGGTAACCTTCTTCAATAGGAGTCTTAGCCGGTTTACACCCAAGCTTCCCAGTTTCTTTTAGTAAGTCGATCACATACTTCCTTTGCGATATAAACATTCCCTTTTCCTCTCTGCTCATCTCAATTCCTAGGAAGTATTTGAGCTCTCCTAGGTCTTTTATATCAAACGTAGAGTTTAGATCCTCCTTAGTCCGTTTCATCTCCTCACAATCACTTCCCGTAACAATAATGTCATCCACGTAGATAAGCACCACAACTATCCCATTTTTGCTCCTTTTGGTAAAGAGAGAGTGATCCGCTTCAGATTTTACAAACCCTTTCTCCAACAAGCACCGGCTTAACCGTTGGTACCAAGCTCTAGGAGATTGTTTCAAGCCGTATATAGCCTTCTTTAATCTACACACTTGATCTAAACTTGCTCCATAACCTTGTGGAAGTTCCATAAACACTTCTTCTTCTAAATCCCCTTGTAAGAAAGCGTTTCTCACATCCATTTGCCACAAATTCCATGACAGATTAATGGCAATGGATAGTAGAACCCTCACCGAGTGCAACTTCGCTACTGGAGCAAAAGTTTCAGTGTAATCTTCTCCATATACTTGTGTATATCCTTTTGCCACTAGTCTAGCTTTATACCTCTCAATTTCACCATTGCTCTTGTATTTGATAGTATACACCCATCTACATCCCACAAGTTTCTTCCCACTAGGCAATTTTGTCAAGTCCCAAGTATTATTTCTCAACATAGATGCAATCTCTTCCCTCATGGCATCAACCCATAACTTGTCCATGCTTGCTTCCTCATAAGAATTAGGTACTTTTCTATCAATAGTGCTCAGAAATGCCTGATGATCAGCTGGAGTATTAGAAACCGAGTAGTATTCTTCAATAGGATATCTTATGGCTATCTTCTCTTCTTGTGCGGTGTTATGCTTAAGGGACAAGAAGGAGACGTTGTCGCCTATAGGATCAGGATCTAAGCCTGCCGTACGCCCAGTACATCCCTCTCTTGTCCCAAGCACAACATCAGTTCCCATGTGATCTTGATAAGCCATAGCCATCCCATTGTAATACACTCTAGTATTTTTCCAATTTTCAGGTCCGTGTCTTATCCTTTGGCTTCTTCTTAATTGAGGAGCTTGCACTTCTTCCACTTCTTCAGATTCTATCTCCCCCTCACCTCTTGTACTCTCCTCTTCTTCTACCAGTTCTGAGTCTAATGGTAAAGTATCTAGAACTATCGGAAGCTGCTCACTTTCTTCTACTTCTTCTTTACCCCTCTGCTCATTATCATCACTCTCCCGGCCATCTATGCTTTCCCAAATGCTTCTTAGAACTTGATCTCTATCTGCATTTGAGTCCATAATCTCATCTAAGTCTTCCCATTTCTTTTTTCCGAAGTAACCATACTCTTCCTCAAATTGCACCTCCCTTGACACATACATTCTATTAGTCTCTGGGTTAAGACATTTGTATCCTTTTTGAGTACTTGAGTATCCCACAAACACACACTTAATACTCTTTGGCTCTAACTTATTTCTTTGTGCCTCTGGAACAAGGACATAGCATCTATACCCAAAGACTCTCAAGTGACTGATACTCGGCTTCACACCATTCAAAACTTCAAATGGTGACTTGTAACTCAAGCTTTCAGTGGGTATGCGGTTGATTAAGTAAGCTGCCGCCATCACTGCATCTCCCCACAGATTCTTAGGAACTCCCCTATCAAACATCATGCTCCTAGCCACTTCTAACAAATGTCTATTCTTCCTCTCTGCTATCCCATTTTGTTGAGGTGTATAGGCGCAAGTTGTCTGATGTACTATCCCTTTCTCATTCACAAACTCCCTAAACTGTATGCTCATGTATTCTCCGCCATTATCACTTCTTAGTATCTTAATCTTGGTATCATACTGATTGAGCACATAGTTATAGAAGTTCTGAAATGATTCAAGCACTTGATCCTTAGAGCGCATCAATGTTACCCATGTATACTTTGATTTTTGATCGATGAAGGAAACAAAGTACTTATATTGATCTCTTGAAGTACACGGAGCAGACCATACATCAGAGTGTATTAACTCAAAAGACTTCTTATACATAGTAGTAGATTCTGGAAACACTTTCCTACAATGCTTCCCCAAAATACATGCTTCACACGCCTCCTTGGGTACTGAATGGTTGGGCAAGACCATGCTGAGCACCTTGTGACTTGGGTGACCAAGGCGAGAATGCCATAAAGGGCTTGATCCAACCGAACTGACCGCAAGTGCTTTCAACTCTTTATCCTTTTTATTCAATATGTACAGACCATCTTTCACACCCCCTGATCCGATCGCATCTTTGGTTTCATTATCCTGAAACTCAACACCATTAACTCCAAAAACAACTTTACAATTCAAGTCCTTAGTTGCCTTATGAACCGATAGCAAATTCGAAGTAAATTCTGGGATATATAGGGCTTTAGTTCTCTTCCCAAACACCTCTAAGTCCCCAACCCCCTCTATTGGAACTTCTTTCCCGTTTGCTATCCTAACACTACCCTTATGCGGTTCTACATTCTCCAGCAACTTAGCATCACAAATCATATTATGACTTGCTCCAGAATCTATTATCACGTTTCTCTTAGCCTTAGAGGTAAAGAAACCCTTACCAGATTCCGCTAGCTTTGAGATACTCTTGATGAGGCCCTCCAAATCGCTCTTCCTCACCAATTGGTCTCCTTCCATGCTAGTTACACCCGCAAAGTTCCTAGAGCCTTGACTGCTTCCCTGGCCATTTCCTCTTACCCGGGCTGGTTTCAAGTGCGGGTAAAGTGTCCAGCACTTCTCCTTAGTGTGCCCTTTCATCCTACAATGGCTACACTCAACAGCTCTCCTTTCTCCATGCCCAAAACTTCTTTGCACCATATGTGCCATCTCACTAGCGGGTTTAAACAACACTCTAGCACCTTCCTCTTTCTGAACTTGTTGACACACTTCATTTAATGTTGGAAGCTTGTCAAATCGAAGGATATGCTGAATGAGTCCCTTGTAAGAGTCATCAAGTGTGAGTAAGAGACCAAACACTTGATCTTGCTCTCTCCTCTCATTCAACTCCTTTGGGTCGTTTGTTGTAGGTCTAAGCATTTCCAGCTCTGCCCACAACCCTCTAAACTCCCCAAACAAGTCCTTGAACGCCTTCCCATTCTGCTGAAGGTCATTCAATGCCTTCTTCACCTCAAAGATCCTTGAAATGTTTGAGATGTCTCCATAAACTCCCTTGAGCGTCTCCCACAGCTCCTTGGAGTTCTCACAGTATGAATAGGCCGCCAGAATAGATGGCTCAAGGGAGCTTTGAAGTGCAGCCAAGACTTGAGCATCTTCTTGCTCCCGCTTCCTCTCCATCATACTGCCCTCTTCAGCCCTTCCTTCTTCAGCATTTCCCACCAAGCTATCAACATACTCCCACAGCCCTCTTCCTCTTAGGACTGTCTTTGTGGTCCTTGACCACAAAATATAGTTATTCCCCTTGAGAATAACTGGTAGAACCATATTCTTGGAGCTTTCCATGACTTGAAATTTTTGGTGAATAGTACACACGAAACAGAAAAAAAACAGAGTGATTTGAAATGTTTGAGAGATATGAATGAGTTTAAGATCTTGTTTAGGACCTTAAGTGCTCTGATACCATGTAGATTTTAGAGGATATGAAGATGATTTTAAGGGAGGAAGATTAGAAGATAGGAGTGATGAAGATGATGAATAGAAGTTTATAATTTCGTGTGTAATGTTTCCTTACAATCCCATACACATATATGCACGATTTACATGAATTATTGAGTGAAAAATATCTCACCAACACCTCTACACAAGTATAGGCGAGCCATGCTTCTCCCAACTGCTCCCACCTACTCCTCTTTGCAACTTGCTCCACTTGTGCTGAGTGAGAAAAAACTGGTCTGCTTCTAACCAATTCAGTTCCTTCTCCACTTCTTGTTTGGTCTCTTTTCAGTTCATCTTAGCTACTCATTGGTGCTGATCTTAGCTACTCATTGGTGCTTTATTTCATGTGCAATGCATGGTATACCTTCTCCTTTTACTCCTGAGCTTTCACCATATTCCAACACACTTGCTATACATGCTAACTCTTTCCCTTTGATATTATCCCCTCTCCTTTCACGTGCACAGACCTTCACATCCATATTCTCAACAAGGCGCTCTAAGATGCGAGGAAAGCACCTGAGGGCACCCGAGAGATACCGATAGACCTTAGCGCGAGAACAGTGAGACTAGAAAACTCTTGGGAGCGTCCTTTTTTTGGAAGGCATGAGTTTAGTATCTTCACTATTTCGTTGAAGTGAAGACACCCTTAAGTCGTCAAGGTATTGTACTATTTTTCTCCACCTCGGGATTTTTCCACATGGTTTACCGAGGGGGTTTTTAATAAGGCAAGATCTCCTGATGCATCACATTCTTTACCATTATTTACCTTTCTTGGAAATCCCTATCACGAAATAAGGTAAACAAGGGATGTGATCCTATCTACCAAGATGACATTTATCTAATTAAAGTCTTCTTCTCTTTTCCTAAAAACGGTTTAAGTATGTTTTGGGATTATAAGAGGCCCAAATTAGGTGAATGTTAGAATATTTAGACCAAGTTGTAATTCGTATAAAACCAGACCTAGAGGATATGTGAAAAAGCCTCTAAAAACTCTTGTAATGGATTAAACCGCTTTTACACAAAAACTTGAGAAACTTTTTCTCCTTTTTTCTTGAGAGATTCAAGGTTATTCTTCACTCCTCGATTCCTAGCTCAGATTGGTGTGCGTTGTATCAAGAGATTGTCACTCCTCTTGTGGTTCACGCTTCAACCCACCTTCTATCAATCCCATAGTTAATCCTAGGTCGAGTATCTCCTCGGGTTTAAACCACCTCTTCCGCTTAGTTCCATCCTTTTTACCGAGTAGTTAGATCGAGCATTTCTCTTCTTCTCAAGCCTATTCATACAGTCTATTCCCTAAGACGAGCTTGATATCTTAGCAACCGGTGCCACATCATGTTTTGAATGGGGTTTTCCATTCACAACCCTCCTTCATACTTACATGATGGTACCTGCTCTTTAGATCAAACTTGGAGAAGAGTGTTGATGAGGCCTTGTTACTAGCTCAAGCATCACTCTGAGAAGAACACGTGGACGAACCCGAGGTCTAAATTGAGGAAGAGAAGAACTACGAAGCTCCTACCATAGCACTGAGGATTATGAAGAGGAACATCACAAGCGTCTACAAGACAAGATTCAATGCATACATACAAGGAGCTCGAAGAAGCGAGGAGAGCACCTGAGGGCACCCGAGAGATACCGATAGACCTTAGCGCGATAACAATGAGACTAGAAAACTCTTGGGAGCGTCCTTTTTTTGGAAGGCAGGAGTTTAGTATCTTCACTATTTCATTGAGGTGAAGACACCTTTAAGCCGTCAAGGTATTGTACTCTTTTTCTCCACCTCGGGATTTTTCCACATGGTTTACCGAGGGGGTTTTTAATAAGGCAAGATCTCCTGATGCATCAAATTCTTTACCATTATTTATCTTTCTTGGAAATCCCTATCACGAAATAAGGTAAACAAGGGATGTGATCCTATCTACCAAGATGACATTTATCTAATTAAAGTCTTCTTCTCTTTTCCTAAAAACGGTTTAAGTATGTTTTGGTGTTAAAAGATGTCCAAATTAGGTTAATGTTAGAATATTTGGACCAAGTTGTAATTCGTATAAGACCAGACCTAGAGGATATGTGAAAAAGCCTCTAAAAACACTTGTAATGTATTAAACCGCTTTTACACAAAAACTTGAGAAACTTTTTCTCCTTTTTTCTTGAGAGATTCAAGGTCATTCTTCACTCCTCGATTCCTAGCTCAGAGTAGGGTGCGTTGTATCAAGAGATTGTCACTCATCCTGTGGTTCACGCTTCAACCCACCTACTATCAATCCCATAGTTAATCCTAGGTCGAGTATCTCCTCGGGTTTAAACCACCTTTTCCGCTTAGTTCCATCCTTTTTACCGAGTAGTTAGATCGAGCATTTCTCTTCTTCTCAAGCCTATTCATACAGTCTATTCCCTAAGACGAGCTTGATATCTTAGCAACCGGTGCCACATCATGTTTTGAATGGGGTTTTCCATTCACAACCCTCCTTCATACTTACATGATGGTACCTGCTCTTTAGATCAAACTTGGAGAAGAGTGTTGATGAGGCCCCGACACTAGCTCCAGCATCACTCTGAGAAGAACACGTGGACGAACCCGAGGTCTAAATTGAGGAAGAGAAGAACTACGAAGCTCCTACCATAGCACTGAGGATTATGAAGAGGAACATCACAAGCGTCTACAAAACAAGATTCAATGCATACATACAAGGAGCTCGAAGATGCGAGGAGAGCACCTGAGGGCACCCGAGAGATACCGATAGACCTTAGCGCGATAACAATGAGACTAGAAAACTCTTGGGAGCGTCCTTTTTTTGGAAGGCATGAGTTTAGTATCTTCACTATTTCATTGAGGTGAAGACACCCTTAAGCCGTCAAGGTATTGTACTCTTTTTCTCCACCTCGGGATTTTTCCATATGGTTTACCGAGGGAGTTTTTAATGAGGCAAGATCTCTTGATGCATCACATTCTTTACCATTGTTTATCTTTCTTGGAAATCCCTATAACGAAATAAGGTAAACAAGGGATGTGATCCTATCTACCAAGATGACATTTATCTAATTAAAGTTTTCTTCTCTTTTCCTAAAAACGGTTTAAGTATGTTTTGGTGTTAAAAGAGGTCCAAATTAGGTGAATGTTAGAATATTTGGACCAAGTTGTAATTAGTATAAGATCAGACCTAGAGGATATGTGAAAAGCCTCTAAAAACTCGTGTAATGGATTAAACCGCTTTTACACAAAAACTTGAGAAACTTTTTCTCCTTTTTTTCTTGAGAGATTCAAGGTTATTCTTCACTACTCGATTCCTAGCCTAGAGTGGGGTGCGTTGTATCAAGAGATTGGTACTCCTCTTGTGGTTCACGCTTCAACCCACCTTCTATCAATCCCATAGTTAATCCTAGGTCGAGTATCTCCTCGGGTTTAAATCACCTCTTCCGCTTAGTTCCATCCTTTTTACCGAGTAGTTAGATCGAGCATTTCTCTTCTTCTCAGTCCTATTCATACAGTCTATTCCCTAAGACGAGCTTGATATCTTAGCAACCGGTGCCACATCATGTTTTGAATGGGGTTTTCCATTCACCACCCTCCTTCATACTTACATGATGGTACCTGCTCTTTAGATCAAACTTGGAGAAAAGTGTTGATGAGGCCCCGACACTAGCTCCAGCATCACTCTGAGAAGAACACGTGGACGAACCCGAGGTCTAAATTGAGGAAGAGAAGAACTACGAAGCTCCTACCATAGCACTGAGGATTATGAAGAGGAACATCACAAGCGTCTACAAGACAAGATTCAATGCATACATACAAGGAGCTCGAAGATGCGAGGAGAGCACCTGAGGGCACCCGAGAGATACCGATAGACCTTAGCGCGATAACAATGAGACTAGAAAACTCTTGGGAGCGTCCTTTTTTTGGAAGGCATGAGTTTAGTATCTTCACTATTTCATTGAGGTGAAGACACCTTTAAGCCGTCAAGGTATTGTACTCTTTTTCTCCACCTCGGGATTTTTCCACATGGTTTACCGAGGGGGTTTTTAATAAGGCAAGATCTCCTGATGCATCACATTCTTTACCATTATTTATCTTTCTTGGAAATCCCTATCACGAAATAAGGTAAACAAGGGATGTGATCCTATCTACCAAGATGACATTTATCTAATTAAAGTCTTCTTCTCTTTTCCTAAAAACGGTTTAAGTATGTTTTGGTGTTAAAAGATGTCCAAATTAGGTTAATGTTAGAATATTTGGACCAAGTTGTAATTCGTATAAGACCAGACCTAGAGGATATGTGAAAAAGCCTCTAAAAACACTTGTAATGGATTAAACCGCTTTTACACAAAAACTTAAGAAACTTTTTCTCCTTTTTTCTTGAGAGATTCAAGGTCATTCTTCACTCCTCGATTCCTAGCTCAGAGTAGGGTGCGTTGTATCAAGAGATTGTCACTCCTCTTGTGGTTCACGCTTCAACCCACCTACTATCAATCCCATAGTTAATCCTAGGTCGAGTATATCCTCGGGTTTAAACCACCTTTTCCGCTTAGTTCCATCCTTTTTACCGAGTAGTTAGATCGAGCATTTCTCTTCTTCTCAAGCCTATTCATACAGTCTATTCCCTAAGACGAGCTTGATATCTTAGCAACCGGTGCCACATCATGTTTTGAATGGGGTTTTCCATTCACAACCCTCCTTCATACTTACATGATGGTACCTGCTCTTTAGATCAAACTTGGAGAAGAGTGTTGATGAGGCCCCGACACTAGCTCCAGCATCACTCTGAGAAGAACACGTGGACGAACCCGAGGTCTAAATTGAGGAAGAGAAGAACTACGAAGCTCCTACCATAGCACTGAGGATTATGAAGAGGAACATCACAAGCGTCTACAAGACAAGATTCAATGCATACATACAAGGAGCTCGAAGATGCGAGGAGAGCACCTGAGGGCACCCGAGAGATACCGATAGACCTTAGCGCGATAACAATGAGACTAGAAAACTCTTGGGAGCGTATTTTTTTTGGAAGACATGAGTTTAGTATCTTCACTATTTCATTGAGGTGAAGACACCTTTAAGTCGTCAAGGTATTGTACTCTTTTTCTCCACCTCGGGATTTTTCCACATGGTTTACCGAGGGGGTTTTTAATGAGACAAGATCTCTTGATGCATCACATTCTTTACCATTGTTTATCTTTCTTGGAAATCCCTATGACGAAATAAGGTAAACAAGGGATGTGATCCTATCTACCAAGATGACATTTATCTAATTAAAGTCTTCTTCTCTTTTCCTAAAAACGGTTTAAGTATGTTTTGGTATTATAAGAGGCCCAAATTAGGTGAATGTTAGAATATTTAGACCAAGTTGTAATTCGTATAAGTCCAGACCTAGAGGATATGTGAAAAAGCCTCTAAAAACACTTGTAATGGATTAACCCGCTTTTACACAAAAACTTGAGAAAATTTTTCTCCTTTTTTCTTGAGAGATTCAAGGTCATTCTTCACTCCTCGATTCCTAGCTCAGAGTAGGGTGCGTTGTATCAAGAGATTGTCACTCCTCTTGTGGTTCACGCTTCAACCCACCTACTATCAATCCCATAGTTAATCCTAGGTCGAGTATCTCCTCGGGTTTAAACCACCTTTTCCGCTTAGTTCCATCCTTTTTACCGAGTAGTTAGATCGAGCATTTCTCTTCTTCTCAAGCCTATTCATACAGTCTATTCCCTAAGACGAGCTTGATATCTTAGCAACCGGTGCCACATCATGTTTTGAATGGGGTTTTCCATTCACAACCCTCCTTCATACTTACATGATGGTACCTGCTCTTTAGATCAAACTTGGAGAAGAGTGTTGATGAGGCCCCGACACTAGCTCCAGCATCACTCTGAGAAGAACACGTGGACGAACCCGAGGTCTAAATTGAGGAAGAGAAGAACTACGAAGCTCCTACCATAGCACTGAGGATTATGAAGAGCAACATCACAAGCGTCTACAAAACAAGATTCAATGCATACATACAAGGAGCTCGAAGATGCGAGGAGAGCACCTGAGGGCACCCGAGAGATACTGATAGACCTTAGCGCGATAACAATGAGACTAGAAAACTCTTGGGAGCGTCCTTTTTTTGGAAGGCATGAGTTTAGTATCTTCACTATTTCATTGAGGTGAAGACACCCTTAAGCCGTCAAGGTATTGTACTCTTTTTCTCCACCTCGGGATTTTTCCATATGGTTTACCGAGGGAGTTTTTAATGAGGCAAGATCTCTTGATGCATCACATTCTTTACCATTGTTTATCTTTCTTGGAAATCCCTATAACGAAATAAGGTAAACAAGGGATGTGATCCTATCTACCAAGATGACATTTATCTAATTAAAGTTTTCTTCTCTTTTCCTAAAATCGGTTTAAGTATGTTTTGGTGTTAAAAGAGGTCCAAATTAGGTGAATGTTAGAATATTTGGACCAAGTTGTAATTAGTATAAGATCAGACCTAGAGGATATGTGAAAAGCCTCTAAAAACTCGTGTAATGGATTAAACCGCTTTTACACAAAAACTTGAGAAACTTTTTCTCCTTTTTTTCTTGAGAGATTCAAGGTTATTCTTCACTACTCGATTCCTAGCCTAGAGTGGGGTGCGTTGTATCAAGAGATTGGTACTCCTCTTGTGGTTCACGCTTCAACCCACCTTCTATCAATCCCATAGTTAATCCTAGGTCGAGTATCTCCTCGGGTTTAAATCACCTCTTCCGCTTAGTTCCATCCTTTTTACCGAGTAGTTAGATCGAGCATTTCTCTTCTTCTCAGTCCTATTCATACAGTCTATTCCCTAAGACGAGCTTGATATCTTAGCAACCGGTGCCACATCATGTTTTGAATGGGGTTTTCCATTCACCACCCTCCTTCATACTTACATGATGGTACCTGCTCTTTAGATCAAACTTGGAGAAAAGTGTTGATGAGGCCCCGACACTAGCTCCAGCATCACTCTGAGAAGAACACGTGGACGAACCCGAGGTCTAAATTGAGGAAGAGAAGAACTACGAAGCTCCTACCATAGCACTGAGGATTATGAAGAGGAACATCACAAGCGTCTACAAGACAAGATTCAATGCATACATACAAGGAGCTCGAAGATGCGAGGAGAGCACCTGAGGGCACCCGAGAGATACCGATAGACCTTAGCGCGATAACAATGAGACTAGAAAACTCTTGGGAGCGTCCTTTTTTTGGAAGGCATGAGTTTAGTATCTTCACTATTTCATTGAGGTGAAGACACCTTTAAGCCGTCAAGGTATTGTACTCTTTTTCTCCACCTCGGGATTTTTCCACATGGTTTACCGAGGGGGTTTTTAATAAGGCAAGATCTCCTGATGCATCACATTCTTTACCATTATTTATCTTTCTTGGAAATCCCTATCACGAAATAAGGTAAACAAGGGATGTGATCCTATCTACCAAGATGACATTTATCTAATTAAAGTCTTCTTCTCTTTTCCTAAAAACGGTTTAAGTATGTTTTGGTGTTAAAAGATGTCCAAATTAGGTTAATGTTAGAATATTTGGACCAAGTTGTAATTCGTATAAGACCAGACCTAGAGGATATGTGAAAAAGCCTCTAAAAACACTTGTAATGGATTAAACCGCTTTTACACAAAAACTTAAGAAACTTTTTCTCCTTTTTTCTTGAGAGATTCAAGGTCATTCTTCACTCCTCGATTCCTAGCTCAGAGTAGGGTGCGTTGTATCAAGAGATTGTCACTCCTCTTGTGGTTCACGCTTCAACCCACCTACTATCAATCCCATAGTTAATCCTAGGTCGAGTATATCCTCGGGTTTAAACCACCTTTTCCGCTTAGTTCCATCCTTTTTACCGAGTAGTTAGATCGAGCATTTCTCTTCTTCTCAAGCCTATTCATACAGTCTATTCCCTAAGACGAGCTTGATATCTTAGCAACCGGTTGCCACATCATGTTTTGAATGGGGTTTTCCATTCACAACCCTCCTTCATACTTACATGATGGTACCTGCTCTTTAGATCAAACTTGGAGAAGAGTGTTGATGAGGCCCCGACACTAGCTCCAGCATCACTCTGAGAAGAACACGTGGACGAACCCGAGGTCTAAATTGAGGAAGAGAAGAACTACGAAGCTCCTACCATAGCACTGAGGATTATGAAGAGGAACATCACAAGCGTCTACAAGACAAGATTCAATGCATACATACAAGGAGCTCGAAGATGCGAGGAGAGCACCTGAGGGCACCCGAGAGATACCGATAGACCTTAGCGCGATAACAATGAGACTAGAAAACTCTTGGGAGCGTATTTTTTTTGGAAGACATGAGTTTAGTATCTTCACTATTTCATTGAGGTGAAGACACCTTTAAGTCGTCAAGGTATTGTACTCTTTTTCTCCACCTCGGGATTTTTCCACATGGTTTACCGAGGGGGTTTTTAATGAGACAAGATCTCTTGATGCATCACATTCTTTACCATTGTTTATCTTTCTTGGAAATCCCTATGACGAAATAAGGTAAACAAGGGATGTGATCCTATCTACCAAGATGACATTTATCTAATTAAAGTCTTCTTCTCTTTTCCTAAAAACGGTTTAAGTATGTTTTGGTATTATAAGAGGCCCAAATTAGGTGAATGTTAGAATATTTAGACCAAGTTGTAATTCGTATAAGTCCAGACCTAGAGGATATGTGAAAAAGCCTCTAAAAACACTTGTAATGGATTAACCCGCTTTTACACAAAAACTTGAGAAAATTTTTCTCCTTTTTTCTTGAGAGATTCAAGGTCATTCTTCACTCCTCGATTCCTAGCTCAGAGTAGGGTGCGTTGTATCAAGAGATTGTCACTCCTCTTGTGGTTCACGCTTCAACCCACCTACTATCAATCCCATAGTTAATCCTAGGTCGAGTATCTCCTCGGGTTTAAACCACCTTTTCCGCTTAGTTCCATCCTTTTTACCGAGTAGTTAGATCGAGCATTTCTCTTCTTCTCAAGCCTATTCATACAGTCTATTCCCTAAGACGAGCTTGATATCTTAGCAACCGGTGCCACATCATGTTTTGAATGGGGTTTTCCATTCACAACCCTCCTTCATACTTACATGATGGTACCTGCTCTTTAGATCAAACTTGGAGAAGAGTGTTGATGAGGCCCCGACACTAGCTCCAGCATCACTCTGAGAAGAACACGTGGACGAACCCGAGGTCTAAATTGAGGAAGAGAAGAACTACGAAGCTCCTACCATAGCACTGAGGATTATGAAGAGCAACATCACAAGCGTCTACAAAACAAGATTCAATGCATACATACAAGGAGCTCGAAGATGCGAGGAGAGCACCTGAGGGCACCCGAGAGATACTGATAGACCTTAGCGCGATAACAATGAGACTAGAAAACTCTTGGGAGCGTCCTTTTTTTGGAAGGCATGAGTTTAGTATCTTCACTATTTCATTGAGGTGAAGACACCCTTAAGCCGTCAAGGTATTGTACTCTTTTTCTCCACCTCGGGATTTTTCCATATGGTTTACCGAGGGAGTTTTTAATGAGGCAAGATCTCTTGATGCATCACATTCTTTACCATTGTTTATCTTTCTTGGAAATCCCTATAACGAAATAAGGTAAACAAGGGATGTGATCCTATCTACCAAGATGACATTTATCTAATTAAAGTTTTCTTCTCTTTTCCTAAAATCGGTTTAAGTATGTTTTGGTGTTAAAAGAGGTCCAAATTAGGTGAATGTTAGAGTATTTGGACCAAGTTGTAATTAGTATAAGATCAGACCTAGAGGATATGTGAAAAAGCCTCTAAAAACTCGTGTAATGGATTAAACCGCTTTTACACAAAAACTTGAGAAACTTTTTCTCCTTTTTTCTTGAGAGATTCAAGGTTATTCTTCACTTCTCGATTCCTAGCCTAGAGTGGGGTGCGTTGTATCAAGAGATTGTCACTCCTCTTGTGGTTCACGCTTCAACTCACCTTCTATCAATCCCATAGTTAATCCTAGGTCGAGTATCTCCTCGGGTTTAAACCACCTCTTCCGCTTAGTTCCATCCTTTTTACCGAGTAGATAGATCGAGCATTTCTCTTCTTCTCAGTCCTATTCATACAGTCTATTCCCTAAGACGAGCTTGATATCTTAGCAACCGGTGCCACATCATGTTTTGAATGGGGTTTTCCATTCACCACCCTCCTTCATACTTACTTGATGGTACCCGCTCTTTAGATCAATCTTGGAGAAGAGTGTTGATGAGGCCTTGTTACTAGCTCAAGCATCACTCTGAGAAGAACACGTGGACGAACCCGAGGTCTAAATTGAGGAAGAGAAGAACTACGAAGCTCCTACCATAGCACTGAGGATTATGAAGAGGAACATCACAAGCGTATACAAGACAAGATTCAATGCATACATACAAGGAGCTCGAAGATGCGAGGAGAGCACCTGAGGGCACCCGAGAGATACCGATAGACCTTAGCGCGATAACAATGAGACTAGAAAACTCTTGGGAGCGTCCTTTTTTTGGAAGGCATGAGTTTAGTATCTTCACTATTTCATTGAGGTGAAGACACCTTTAAGCCGTCAAGGTATTGTACTCTTTTTCTCCACCTCGGGATTTTTCCATATGGTTTACCGAGGGAGTTTTTAATGAGGCAAGATCTCTTGATGCATCACATTCTTTACCATTGTTTATCTTTCTTGGAAATCCCTATCACGAAATAAGGTAAACAAGGGATGTGATCCTATCTACCAAGATGACATTTATCTAATTAAAGTTTTCTTCTCTTTTCCTAAAAACGGTTTAAGTATGTTTTGGTGTTAAAAGAGGTCCAAATTAGGTGAATGTTAGAATATTTGGACCAAGTTGTAATTAGTATAAGATCAGACCTAGAGGATATGTGAAAAAGCCTCTAAAAACTCGTGTAATGGATTAAACCGCTTTTACACAAAAACTTGAGAAACTTTTTCTCCTTTTTTCTTGAGAGATTCAAGGTTATTCTTCGCTTCTCGATTCCTAGCCTAGAGTGGGGTGCGTTGTATCAAGAGATTGTCACTCCTCTTTTGGTTCACGCTTCAACCCACCTTCTATCAATCCCACAGTTAATCCTAGGTCGAGTATCTCCTCGGGTTTAAACCACCTCTTCCGCTTAATTCCATCCTTTTTACCTAGTAGTTAGATCGAGCATTTCTCTTCTTCTCAGTCCTATTCATACAGTCTATTCCCTAAGACGAGCTTGATATCTTATCAACCGGTGCCACATCATGTTTTGAATGGGGTTTTCCATTCACCACCCTCCTTCATACTTACTTGATGGTACCCGCTCTTTAGATCAATCTTGGAGAAGAGTGTTGATGAGGCCTTGTTACTAGCTCAAGCATCACTCTGAGAAGAACACGTGGACGAACCCGAGGTCTAAATTGAGGAAGAGAAGAACTACGAAGCTCCTACCATAGCACTGAGGATTATGAAGAGGAACATCACAAGCGTCTACAAGACAAGATTCAATGCATACATACAAGGAGCTCGAAGATGCGAGGAGAGCACCTGAGGGCACCCGAGAGATACCGATAGACCTTAGCGCGATAACAATGAGACTAGAAAACTCTTGGGAGCGTCCTTTTTTTGGAAGGCATGAGTTTAGTATCTTCACTATTTCATTGAGGTGAAGACACCTTTAAGCCGTCAAGGTATTGTACTCTTTTTCTCCACCTCGGGATTTTTCCACATGGTTTACCGAGGGGGTTTTTAATGAGGCAAGATCTCCTGATGCATCACATTCTTTACCATTGTTTATCTTTCTTGGAAATCCCTATCACGAAATAAGGTAAACAAGGGATGTGATCCTATCTACCAAGATGACATTTATCTAATTAAAGTCTTCTTCTCTTTTCCTAAAAACGGTTTAAGTATGTTTTGGTGTTAAAAGATGTCCAAATTAGGTTAATGTTAGAATATTTGGACCAAGTTGTAATTCGTATAAGACCAGACCTAGAGGATATGTGAAAAAGCCTCTAGAAACACTTGTAATGGATTAAACCGCTTTTACACAAAAACTTGAGAAAATATTTCTCCTTTTTCTTGAGAGATTCAAGGTCATTCTTCACTCCTCGATTCCTAGCTCAGAGTAGGGTGCGTTGTATCAAGAGATTGTCACTCCTCTTGTGGTTCACGCTTCAACCCACCTACTATCAATCCCATAGTTAATCCTAGGTCGAGTATCTCCTCGGGTTTAAACCACCTTTTCCGCTTAGTTCCATCCTTTTTACCGAGTAGTTAGATCGAGCATTTCTCTTCTTCTCAAGCCTATTCATACAGTCTATTCCCTAAGACGAGCTTGATATCTTAGCAACCGGTTCCACATCATGTTTTGAATGGGGTTTTCCATTCACAACCCTCCTTCATACTTACATGATGGTACCTGCTATTTAGATCAAACTTGGAGAAGAGTGTTGATGAGGCCCCGACACTAGCTCCAGCATCACTCTGAGAAGAACACGTGGACGAACCCGAGGTCTAAATTGAGGAAGAGAAGAACTACGAAGCTCCTACCATAGCACTGAGGATTATGAAGAGGAACATCACAAGCGTCTACAAAACAAGATTCAATGCATACATACAAGGAGCTCGAAGATGCGAGGAGAACACCTGAGGGCACCCGAGAGATACCGATAGACCTTAGCGCGATAACACTGAGACTAGAAAACTCTTGGGAGCGTCCTTTTTTGGAAGGCATGAGTTTAGTATCTTCACTATTTCATTGAGGTGAAGACACCCTTAAGCCGTCAAGGTATTGTACTCTTTTTCTCCACCTCGGGATTTTTCCATATGGTTTACCAAGGGAGTTTTTAATGAGGCAAGATCTCTTGATGCATCACATTCTTTACCATTGTTTATCTTTCTTGGAAATCCCTATCACGAAATAAGGTAAACAAGGGATGTGATCCTATCTACCAAGATGACATTTATCTAATTAAAGTTTTCTTCTCTTTTCCTAAAAACGGTTTAAGTATGTTTTCGTGTTAAAAGAGGTCCAAATTAGGTGAATGTTAGAATATTTGGACCAAGTTGTAATTAGTATAAGATCAGACCTAGAGGATATGTGAAAAAGCCTCTAAAAACTCGTGTAATGGATTAAACCGCTTTTACACAAAAACTTGAGAAACTTTTTCTCCTTTTTTCTTGAGAGATTCAAGGTTATTCTTCACTTCTCGATTCCTAGCCTAGAGTGGGGTGCGTTGTATCAAGAGATTGTCACTCCTCTTTTGGTTCACGCTTCAACCCACTTTCTATCAATCCCATAGTTAATCCTAGGTCGAGTATCTCCTCGGGTTTAAACCACCTCTTCCGCTTAATTCCATCCTTTTTACCTAGTAGTTAGATCGAGCATTTCTCTTCTTCTCAGTCCTATTCATACAGTCTATTCCCTAAGACGAGCTTGATATCTTATCAACCGGTGCCACATCATGTTTTGAATGGGGTTTTCCATTCACCACCCTCCTTCATACTTACTTGATGGTACCCGCTCTTTAGATCAATCTTGGAGAAGAGTGTTGATGAGGCCTTGTTACTAGCTCAAGCATCACTCTGAGAAGAACACGTGGACGAACCCGAGGTCTAAATTGAGGAAGAGAAGAACTACGAAGCTCCTACCATAGCACTGAGGATTATGAAGAGGAACATCACAAGCGTCTACAAGACAAGATTCAATGCATACATACAAGGAGCTCGAAGATGCGAGGAGAGCACCTGAGGGCACCCGAGAGATACCGATAGACCTTAGCGCGATAACAATGAGACTAGAAAACTCTTGGGAGCGTCCTTTTTTTGGAAGGCATGAGTTTAGTATCTTCACTATTTCATTGAGGTGAAGACACCTTTAAGCCGTCAAGGTATTGTACTCTTTTTCTCCACCTCGGGAATTTTCCACATGGTTTACCGAGGGGGTTTTTAATGAGACAAGATCTCTTGATGCATCACATTCTTTACCATTGTTTATCTTTCTTGGAAATCCCTATGACGAAATAAGGTAAACAAGGGATGTGATCCTATCTACCAAGATGACATTTATCTAATTAAAGTTTTCTTCTCTTTTCCTAAAAACGGTTTAAGTATGTTTTGGTGTTAAAAGATGTCCAAATTAGGTTAATGTTAGAATATTTGGACCAAGTTGTAATTCGTATAAGACCAGACCTAGAGGATATGTGAAAAAGCCTCTAGAAACACTTGTAATGGATTAAACCGCTTTTACACAAAAACTTGAGAAAATTTTTCTCCTTTTTTCTTGAGAGATTCAAGGTCATTCTTCACTCCTCGATTCCTAGCTCAGAGTAGGGTGCGTTGTATCAAGAGATTGTCACTCCTCTTGTGGTTCACGCTTCAACCCACCTACTATCAATCCCATAGTTAATCCTAGGTCGAGTATCTCCTCGGGTTTAAACCACCTTTTCCGCTTAGTTCCATCCTTTTTACCGAGTAGTTAGATCGAGCATTTCTCTTCTTCTCAAGCCTATTCATACAGTCTATTCCCTAAGACGAGCTTGATATCTTAGCAACCGGTGCCACATCATGTTTTGAATGGGGTTTTCCATTCACAACCCTCCTTCATACTTACATGATGGTACCTGCTCTTTAGATCAAACTTGGAGAAGAGTGTTGATGAGGCCCCGACACTAGCTCCAGCATCACTCAGAGAAGAACACGTGGACGAACCCTGTTGAGAATATGGATGTGAAGGTGGTGAACATGAAATAAAGCACCAATGACTAGCTAAGATCAACTAAAACGAAACCAAACAAGAAGTGGAGAAGGAACTGAATTGGTTAGAAGCAGACCAGTTTTTTCTCACTCAGCACAAGTGGAGCAAGTTGCAAAGAGGAGTAGGTGGGAGCAGTTGGGAGAAGCATGGCTCGCCTATACTCTTGTAGAGGTGTTGGTGAGATATTTTTCACTCAATAATTCATGTAAATCGTGCATATATGTGTATGGGATTGTAAGGAAACATTACACACGAAATTATAAACTTCTATTCATCATCTTCATCACTCCTATCTTCTAATCTTCCTCCCTTAAAATCATCTTCATATCCTCTAAAATCTACATGGTATCAGAGCACTTAAGGTCCTAAACAAGATCTTAAACTCATTCATATCTCTCAAACATTTCAAATCACTCTGTTTTTTTCTGTTTCGTGTGTACTATTCACCAAAAATTTCAAGTCATGGAAAGCTCCAAGAATATGGTTCTACCAGTTATTCTCAAGGGGAATAACTATATTTTGTGGTCAAGGACCACAAAGACAGTCCTAAGAGGAAGAGGGCTGTGGGAGTATGTTGATAGCTTGGTGGGAAATGCTGAAGAAGGAAGGGCTGAAGAGGGCAGTATGATGGAGAGGAAGCGGGAGCAAGAAGATGCTCAAGTCTTGGCTGCACTTCAAAGCTCCCTTGAGCCATCTATTCTGGCGGCCTATTCATACTGTGAGAACTCCAAGGAGCTGTGGGAGACGCTCAAGGGAGTTTATGGAGACATCTCAAACATTTCAAGGATCTTTGAGGTGAAGAAGGCATTGAATGACCTTCAGCAGAATGGGAAGGCGTTCAAGGACTTGTTTGGGGAGTTTAGAGGGTTGTGGGCAGAGCTGGAAATGCTTAGACCTACAACAAACGACCCAAAGGAGTTGAATGAGAGGAGAGAGCAAGATCAAGTGTTTGGTCTCTTACTCACACTTGATGACTCTTACAAGGGACTCATTCAGCATATCCTTCGATTTGACAAGCTTCCAACATTAAATGAAGTGTGTCAACAAGTTCAGAAAGAGGAAGGTGCTAGAGTGTTGTTTAAACCCGCTAGTGAGATGGCGCATGTGGTGCAAAGAAGTTTTGGGCATGGAGAAAGGAGAGCTGTTGAGTGTAGCCATTGTAGGATGAAAGGGCACACTAAGGAGAAGTGCTGGACACTTTACCCGCACTTGAAACCAGCCCGGCTAAGAGGAAATGGCCAGGGAAGCAGTCAAGGCTCTAGGAACTTTGCGGGTGTAACTAGCATGGAAGGAGACCAATTGGTGAGGAAGAGCGATTTGGAGGGCCTCATCAAGAGTATCTCAAAGCTAGCGGAATCTGGTAAGGGTTTCTTTACCTCTAAGGCTAAGAGAAACGTGATAATAGATTCTGGAGCAAGTCATAATATGATTTGTGATGCTAAGTTGCTGAAGAATGTAGAACCGCATAAGGGTAGTGTTAGGATAGCAAACGGGAAAGAAGTTCCAATAGAGGGTGTTGGGGACTTAGAGGTGTTTGGGAAGAGAACTAAAGCCCTATATATCCCAGAATTTACTTCGAATTTGCTATCGGTTCATAAGGCAACTAAGGACTTGAATTGTAAAGTTGTTTTTGGAGTTAATGGTGTTGAGTTTCAGGATAATGAAACCAAAGATGCGATCGGATCAGGGGGTGTGAAAGATGGTCTGTACATATTGAATAAAAAGGATAAAGAGTTGAAAGCGCTTGCGGTCAGTTCGGTTGGATCAAGACCTTTATGGCATTCTCGCCTTGGTCACCCAAGTCACAAGGTGCTCAGCATGGTCTTGCCCAACCATTCAGTACCCAAGGAGGCGTGTGAAGCATGTATTTTGGGGAAGCATTGTAGGAAAGTGTTTCCAGAATCTACTACTATGTATAAGAAGTCTTTTGAGTTAATACACTCTGATGTATGGTCTGCTCCGTGTACTTCAAGAGATCAATATAAGTACTTTGTTTCCTTCATCGATCAAAAATCAAAGTATACATGGGTAACATTGATGCACTCTAAGGATCAAGTGCTTGAATCATTTCAGAACTTCTATAACTATGTGCTCAATCAGTATGATACCAAGATTAAGATACTAAGAAGTGATAATGGCGGAGAATACATGAGCATACAGTTTAGGGAGTTTGTGAATGAGAAAGGGATAGTACATCAGACAACTTGCGCCTATACACCTCAACAAAATGGGATAGCAGAGAGGAAGAATAGACATTTGTTAGAAGTGGCTAGGAGCATGATGTTTGATAGGGGAGTTCCTAAGAATCTGTGGGGAGATGCAGTGATGGCGGCAGCTTACTTAATCAACCGCATACCTACTGAAAGCTTGAGTTACAAGTCACCATTTGAAGTTTTGAATGGTGTGAAGCCGAGTATCAGTCACTTGAGAGTCTTTGGGTGTAGATGCTATGTCCTTGTTCCAGAGGCACAAAGAAATAAGTTAGAGCCAAAGAGTATTAAGTGTGTGTTTGTGGGATACTCAAGTACTCAAAAAGGATACAAATGTCTTAACCCGGAGACTAATAGAATGTATGTGTCAAGGGAGGTGCAATTTGAGGAAGAGTATGGTTACTTCGAAAAAAAGAAATGGGAAGACTTAGATGAGATTATGGACTCAAATGCAGATAGAGATCAAGTTCTAAGAAGCATTTGGGAAAGCATAGATGGCTGGGAGAGTGATGATAATGAGCAGAGGGGTGAAGAAGAAGTAGAAGAAAGTGAGCAGCTTCCGATAGTTTCGGATACTTTACCATTAGACTCAGAACTGGTAGAAGAAGAGGAGAGTACAAGAGGTGAGGGGGAGATAGAATCTGAAGAAGTGGAAGAAGTGCAAGCTCCTCAATTAAGAAGAAGCCAAAGGATAAGACACGGACCTGAAAATTGGAAAAATACTAGAGTGTATTACAATGGGATGGCTATGGCTTATCAAGATCACATGGGAACTGATGTTGTGCTTGGGACAAGAGAGGGATGTACTGGGCGTACGGCAGGCTTAGATCCTGATCCTATAGGCGACAGCGTCTCCTTCTTGTCCCTTAAGCATAACACCGCACAAGAAGAGAAGATAGCCATAAGATATCCTATTGAAGAATACTACTCGGTTTCTAATACTCCAGCTGATCATCAGGCATTTCTGAGCACTATTGATAGAAAAGTACCTAATTCTTATGAGGAAGCAAGCATGGACAAGTTATGGGTTGATGCCATGAGGGAAGAGATTGCATCTATGTTGAGAAATAATACTTGGGACTTGACAAAATTGCCTAGTGGGAAGAAACTTGTGGGATGTAGATGGGTGTATACTATCAAATACAAGAGCAATGGTGAAATTGAGAGGTATAAAGCTAGACTAGTGGCAAAAGGATATACACAAGTATATGGAGAAGATTATACTGAAACTTTTGCTCCAGTAGCGAAGTTGCACTCGGTGAGGGTTCTACTATCCATTGCCATTAATCTGTCATGGAATTTGTGGCAAATGGATGTGAGAAACGCTTTCTTACAAGGGGATTTAGAAGAAGAAGTGTTTATGGAACTTCCACAAGGTTATGGAGCAAGTTCAGATCAAGTGTGTAGATTAAAGAAGGCTATATACGGCTTGAAACAATCTCCTAGAGCTTGGTACCAACGGTTAAGCCGGTGCCTGTTGGAGAAAGGGTTTGTAAAATCTGAAGCGGATCACTCTCTCTTTACCAAAAGGAGCAAAAATGGGATAGTTGTGGTGCTTATCTATGTGGATGACATTATTGTTACGGGAAGTGATTGTGAGGAGATGAAACGGACTAAGGAGGATCTAAACTCTACGTTTGATATAAAAGACCTAGGAGAGCTCAAATACTTCCTAGGAATTGAGATGAGCAGAGAGGAAAAGGGAATGTTTATATCGCAAAGGAAGTATGTGATCGACTTACTAAAAGAAACTGGGAAGCTTGGGTGTAAACCGGCTAAGACTCCTATTGAAGAAGGTTACCAAGAAGAGAGCAACGTGGAGATATGGTCTGACATCAAGCAGTACCAAAGGTTAGTTGGTAAACTAATCTATTTGACCATAACAAGGCCAGATATTTGTTTTGCGGTGAATAAAGTAAGTCAACACATGCAAGCGCCAACAACACACCATTGGGGAATGATTGAAAGGATCTTGAGATATCTAAAAGGAAACCCAGGAAGAGGTATTTGGCTAGAGTGTCATGGAAGAGCAGATGTAGAAGCGTTTTGTGATGCGGATTGGGCTGGGGATAGACAAGATAGAAAGTCTACAACCGGTTATTGTACATTCGTAGGTGGGAATCTTGTCACCTGGAGAAGCAAAAAACAAAAGGTAATCTCTCTATCTAGTGCTGAAGCTGAGTATAGAGCAATGAGAGAAGCCACAAAAGAAATGATATGGCTGAAGGCGCTTCTACATGACTTGGGAGTTCAAGAAGACAAACCAATGACATTGTATTGTGATAACCAAGCGGCAATACACATAGCTTCAAACCCGGTGTTTCATGAAAGGACAAAACACATTGAGGTGGATTGTCATTTCATCCGAGACAAGATTCAGGAGGGAGTTGTGGTTCCCAAGTTTGTGAAGAGTGGAGAACAAATGGCGGATATATTTACAAAGGCTACTTCTTCACGCATCTGTGAATACATCCATGGCAAGATCGGCTTAATGGACCCCTACCAGCCTATCTTGAGGGGGAGTGTTGAGAATATGGATGTGAAGGTCTGTGCACGTGAAAGGAGAGGGGACAATATCAAAGGGAAAGAGTTAGCATGTATAGCAAGTGTGTTGGAATATGGTGAAAGCTCATGAGTAAAAAGAGAAGGTATACCATGCATTGCACATGAAATAAAGCACCAATGAGTAGCTAAGATCAACTAAAATGAGACCAAACAAGAAGTGGAGAAGGAACTGAATTGGTTAGAAGCAGACCAGTTTTTTCTCACTCAGCACAAGTGGAGCAAGTTGCAAAGAGGAGTAGGTGGGAGCAGTTGGGAGAAGCATGGCTCGCCTATACTTGTGTAGAGGTGTTGGTGAGATATTTTTCACTCAATAATTCATGTAAATCATGCATATATGTGTATGGGATTGTAAGGAAACATTACACACGAAATTATAAACTTCTATTCATCATCTTCATCACTCCTATCTTCTAATCTTCCTCCCTTAAAATCATCTTCATATCCTCTAAAATCTACAGCTTCAACCCACCTACTATCAATCCCATAGTTAATCCTAGGTCGAGTATCTCCTCGGGTTTAAACCACCTTTTTCGCTTAGTTCCATCCTTTTTACCGAGTAGTTAGATCGAGCATTTCTCTTCTTCTCAAGCCTATTCATACAGTCTATTCCCTAAGACGAGCTTGATATCTTAGCAACCGGTTCCACATCATGTTTTGAATGGGGTTTTCCATTCACAACCCTCCTTCATACTTACATGATGGTACCTGCTCTTTAGATCAAACTTGGAGAAGAGTGTTGATGAGGCCCCGACACTAGCTCCAGCATCACTCTGAGAAGAACACGTGGACGAACCCGAGGTCTAAATTGAGGAAGAGAAGAACTACGAAGCTCCTACCATAGCACTGAGGATTATGAAGAGGAACATCACAAGCGTCTACAAAACAAGATTCAATGCATACATACAAGGAGCTCGAAGATGCGAGGAGAACACCTGAGGGCACCCGAGAGATACCGATAGACCTTAGCGCGATAACACTGAGACTAGAAAACTCTTGGGAGCGTCCTTTTTTGGAAGGCATGAGTTTAGTATCTTCACTATTTCATTGAGGTGAAGACACCCTTAAGCCGTCAAGGTATTGTACTCTTTTTCTCCACCTCGGGATTTTTCCATATGGTTTACCGAGGGAGTTTTTAATGAGGCAAGATCTCTTGATGCATCACATTCTTTACCATTGTTTATCTTTCTTGGAAATCCCTATCACGAAATAAGGTAAACAAGGGATGTGATCCTATCTACCAAGATGACATTTATCTAATTAAAGTTTTCTTCTCTTTTCCTAAAAACGGTTTAAGTATGTTTTGGTGTTAAAAGAGGTCCAAATTAGGTGAATGTTAGAATATTTGGACCAAGTTGTAATTAGTATAAGATCAGACCTAGAGGATATGTGAAAAAGCCTCTAAAAACTCGTGTAATGGATTAAACCGCTTTTACACAAAAACTTGAGAAACTTTTTCTCCTTTTTTCTTGAGAGATTCAAGGTTATTCTTCGCTTCTCGATTCCTAGCCTAGAGTGGGGTGCGTTGTATCAA
Source organism: Cardamine chenopodiifolia (assembly GCA_963922655.1). Taxonomy (NCBI): domain Eukaryota; kingdom Viridiplantae; phylum Streptophyta; class Magnoliopsida; order Brassicales; family Brassicaceae; genus Cardamine; species Cardamine chenopodiifolia. The sequence continues at coordinate 6,706,561 of OZ000476.1, read as the reverse complement.
GAGATTGTCACTCCTCTTTTGGTTCACGCTTCAACCCACCTTCTATCAATCCCATAGTTAATCCTAGGTCGAGTATCTCCTCGGGTTTAAACCACCTCTTCCGCTTAATTCCATCCTTTTTACCTAGTAGTTAGATCGAGCATTTCTCTTCTTCTCAGTCCTATTCATACAGTCTATTCCCTAAGACGAGCTTGATATCTTATCAACCGGTGCCACATCATGTTTTGAATGGGGTTTTCCATTCACCACCCTCCTTCATACTTACTTGATGGTACCCGCTCTTTAGATCAATCTTGGAGAAGAGTGTTGATGAGGCCTTGTTACTAGCTCAAGCATCACTCTGAGAAGAACACGTGGACGAACCCGAGGTCTAAATTGAGGAAGAGAAGAACTACGAAGCTCCTACCATAGCACTGAGGATTATGAAGAGGAACATCACAAGCGTCTACAAGACAAGATTCAATGCATACATACAAGGAGCTCGAAGATGCGAGGAGAGCACCTGAGGGCACCCGAGAGATACCGATAGACCTTAGCGCGATAACAATGAGACTAGAAAACTCTTGGGAGCGTCCTTTTTTTGGAAGGCATGAGTTTAGTATCTTCACTATTTCATTGAGGTGAAGACACCTTTAAGCCGTCAAGGTATTGTACTCTTTTTCTCCACCTCGGGAATTTTCCACATGGTTTACCGAGGGGGTTTTTAATGAGACAAGATCTCTTGATGCATCACATTCTTTACCATTGTTTATCTTTCTTGGAAATCCCTATGACGAAATAAGGTAAACAAGGGATGTGATCCTATCTACCAAGATGACATTTATCTAATTAAAGTCTTCTTCTCTTTTCCTAAAAACGGTTTAAGTATGTTTTGGTGTTAAAAGATGTCCAAATTAGGTTAATGTTAGAATATTTGGACCAAGTTGTAATTCGTATAAGACCAGACCTAGAGGATATGTGAAAAAGCCTCTAGAAACACTTGTAATGGATTAAACCGCTTTTACACAAAAACTTGAGAAAATTTTTCTCCTTTTTTCTTGAGAGATTCAAGGTCATTCTTCACTCCTCGATTCCTAGCTCAGAGTAGGGTGCGTTGTATCAAGAGATTGTCACTCCTCTTGTGGTTCACGCTTCAACCCACCTACTATCAATCCCATAGTTAATCCTAGATCGAGTATCTCCTCGGGTTTAAACCACCTTTTCCGCTTAGTTCCATCCTTTTTACCGAGTAGTTAGATCGAGCATTTCTCTTCTTCTCAAGCCTATTCATACAGTCTATTCCCTAAGACGAGCTTGATATCTTAGCAACCGGTGCCACATCATGTTTTGAATGGGGTTTTCCATTCACAACCCTCCTTCATACTTACATGATGGTACCTGCTCTTTAGATCAAACTTGGAGAAGAGTGTTGATGAGGCCCCGACACTAGCTCCAGCATCACTCTGAGAAGAACACGTGGACGAACCCTGTTGAGAATATGGATGTGAAGGTGGTGAACATGAAATAAAGCACCAATGACTAGCTAAGATCAACTAAAACGAAACCAAACAAGAAGTGGAGAAGGAACTGAATTGGTTAGAAGCAGACCAGTTTTTTCTCACTCAGCACAAGTGGAGCAAGTTGCAAAGAGGAGTAGGTGGGAGCAGTTGGGAGAAGCATGGCTCGCCTATACTCTTGTAGAGGTGTTGGTGAGATATTTTTCACTCAATAATTCATGTAAATCGTGCATATATGTGTATGGGATTGTAAGGAAACATTACACACGAAATTATAAACTTCTATTCATCATCTTCATCACTCCTATCTTCTAATCTTCCTCCCTTAAAATCATCTTCATATCCTCTAAAATCTACATGGTATCAGAGCACTTAAGGTCCTAAACAAGATCTTAAACTCATTCATATCTCTCAAACATTTCAAATCACTCTGTTTTTTTCTGTTTCGTGTGTACTATTCACCAAAAATTTCAAGTCATGGAAAGCTCCAAGAATATGGTTCTACCAGTTATTCTCAAGGGGAATAACTATATTTTGTGGTCAAGGACCACAAAGACAGTCCTAAGAGGAAGAGGGCTGTGGGAGTATGTTGATAGCTTGGTGGGAAATGCTGAAGAAGGAAGGGCTGAAGAGGGCAGTATGATGGAGAGGAAGCGGGAGCAAGAAGATGCTCAAGTCTTGGCTGCACTTCAAAGCTCCCTTGAGCCATCTATTCTGGCGGCCTATTCATACTGTGAGAACTCCAAGGAGCTGTGGGAGACGCTCAAGGGAGTTTATGGAGACATCTCAAACATTTCAAGGATCTTTGAGGTGAAGAAGGCATTGAATGACCTTCAGCAGAATGGGAAGGCGTTCAAGGACTTGTTTGGGGAGTTTAGAGGGTTGTGGGCAGAGCTGGAAATGCTTAGACCTACAACAAACGACCCAAAGGAGTTGAATGAGAGGAGAGAGCAAGATCAAGTGTTTGGTCTCTTACTCACACTTGATGACTCTTACAAGGGACTCATTCAGCATATCCTTCGATTTGACAAGCTTCCAACATTAAATGAAGTGTGTCAACAAGTTCAGAAAGAGGAAGGTGCTAGAGTGTTGTTTAAACCCGCTAGTGAGATGGCGCATGTGGTGCAAAGAAGTTTTGGGCATGGAGAAAGGAGAGCTGTTGAGTGTAGCCATTGTAGGATGAAAGGGCACACTAAGGAGAAGTGCTGGACACTTTACCCGCACTTGAAACCAGCCCGGCTAAGAGGAAATGGCCAGGGAAGCAGTCAAGGCTCTAGGAACTTTGCGGGTGTAACTAGCATGGAAGGAGACCAATTGGTGAGGAAGAGCGATTTGGAGGGCCTCATCAAGAGTATCTCAAAGCTAGCGGAATCTGGTAAGGGTTTCTTTACCTCTAAGGCTAAGAGAAACGTGATAATAGATTCTGGAGCAAGTCATAATATGATTTGTGATGCTAAGTTGCTGGAGAATGTAGAACCGCATAAGGGTAGTGTTAGGATAGCAAACGGGAAAGAAGTTCCAATAGAGGGGGTTGGGGACTTAGAGGTGTTTGGAAAGAGAACTAAAGCCCTATATATCCCAGAATTTACTTCGAATTTGCTATCGGTTCATAAGGCAACTAAGGACTTGAATTGTAAAGTTGTTTTTGGAGTTAATGGTGTTGAGTTTCAGGATAATGAAACCAAAGATGCGATCGGATCAGGGGGTGTGAAAGATGGTCTGTACATATTGAATAAAAAGGATAAAGAGTTGAAAGCACTTGCGGTCAGTTCGGTTGGATCAAGCCCTTTATGGCATTCTCGCCTTGGTCACCCAAGTCACAAGGTGCTCAGCATGGTCTTGCCCAACCATTCAGTACCCAAGGAGGCGTGTGAAGCATGTATTTTGGGGAAGCATTGTAGGAAAGTGTTTCCAGAATCTACTACTATGTATAAGAAGTCTTTTGAGTTAATACACTCTGATGTATGGTCTGCTCCGTGTACTTCAAGAGATCAATATAAGTACTTTGTTTCCTTCATCGATCAAAAATCAAAGTATACATGGGTAACATTGATGCGCTCTAAGGATCAAGTGCTTGAATCATTTCAGAACTTCTATAACTATGTGCTCAATCAGTATGATACCAAGATTAAGATACTAAGAAGTGATAATGGCGGAGAATACATGAGCATACAGTTTAGGGAGTTTGTGAATGAGAAAGGGATAGTACATCAGACAACTTGCGCCTATACACCTCAACAAAATGGGATAGCAGAGAGGAAGAATAGACATTTGTTAGAAGTGGCTAGGAGCATGATGTTTGATAGGGGAGTTCCTAAGAATCTGTGGGGAGATGCAGTGATGGCGGCAGCTTACTTAATCAACCGCATACCCACTGAAAGCTTGAGTTACAAGTCACCATTTGAAGTTTTGAATGGTGTGAAGCCGAGTATCAGTCACTTGAGAGTCTTTGGGTGTAGATGCTATGTCCTTGTTCCAGAGGCACAAAGAAATAAGTTAGAGCCAAAGAGTATTAAGTGTGTGTTTGTGGGATACTCAAGTACTCAAAAAGGATACAAATGTCTTAACCCAGAGACTAATAGAATGTATGTGTCAAGGGAGGTGCAATTTGAGGAAGAGTATGGTTACTTCGAAAAAAAGAAATGGGAAGACTTAGATGAGATTATGGACTCAAATGCAGAAAGAGATCAAGTTCTAAGAAGCATTTGGGAAAGCATAGATGGCCGGGAGAGTGATGATAAGGAGCAGAGGGGTGAAGAAGAAGTAGAAGAAAGTGAGCAGCTTCCGATAGTTCCGGATACTTTACCATTAGACTCAGAACTGGTAGAAGAAGAGGAGAGTACAAGAGGTGAGGGGGAGATAGAATCTGAAGAAGTGGAAGAAGTGCAAGCTCCTCAGTTAAGAAGAAGCCAAAGGATAAGACACGGACCTGAAAATTGGAAAAATACTAGAGTGTATTACAATGGGATGGCTATGGCTTATCAAGATCACATGGGAACTGATGTTGTGCTTGGGACAAGAGAGGGATGTACTGGGCGTATGGCAGGCTTAGATCCTGAGCCTATAGGCGACAACGTCTCCTTCTTGTCCCTTAAGCATAACACCGCACAAGAAGAGAAGATAGCCATAAGATATCCTATTGAAGAATACTACTCGGTTTCTAATACTCCAGCTGATCATCAGGCATTTCTGAGCACTATTGATAGAAAAGTACCTAATTCTTATGAGGAAGCAAGCATGGACAAGTTATGGGTTGATGCCATGAGGGAAGAAATTGCATCTATGTTGAGAAATAATACTTGGGACTTGACAAAATTGCCCAGCGGGAAGAAACTTGTGGGATGTAGATGGGTGTATACTATCAAATACAAGAGCAATGGTGAAATTGAGAGGTATAAAGCTAGACTAGTGGCAAAAGGATATACACAAGTATATGGTGAAGATTATACTGAAACTTTTGCTCCAGTAGCGAAGTTGCACTCGGTGAGGGTTCTACTATCCATTGCCATTAATCTGTCATGGAATTTGTGGCAAATGGATGTGAGAAACGCTTTCTTACAAGGGGATTTAGAAGAAGAAGTGTTTATGGAACTTCCACAAGGTTATGGAGCAAGTTCAGATCAAGTGTGTAGATTAAAGAAGGCTATATACGGCTTGAAACAATCTCCTAGAGCTTGGTACCAACGGTTAAGCCGGTGCCTGTTGGAGAAAGGGTTTGTAAAATCTGAAGCGGATCACTCTCTCTTTACCAAAAGGAGCAAAAATGGGATAGTTGTGGTGCTTATCTATGTGGATGACATTATTGTTACGGGAAGTGATTGTGAGGAGATGAAACGGACTAAGGAGGATCTAAACTCTACGTTTGATATAAAAGACCTAGGAGAGCTCAAATACTTCCTAGGAATTGAGATGAGCAGAGAGGAAAAGGGAATGTTTATATCGCAAAGGAAGTATGTGATCGACTTACTAAAAGAAACTGGGAAGCTTGGGTGTAAACCGGCTAAGACTCCTATTGAAGAAGGTTACCAAGAAGAGAGCAACGTGGAGATATGGTCTGACATCAAGCAGTACCAAAGGTTAGTTGGTAAACTAATCTATTTGACCATAACAAGGCCAGATATTTGTTTTGCGGTGAATAAAGTAAGTCAACACATGCAAGCGCCAACAACACACCATTGGGGAATGATTGAAAGGATCTTGAGATATCTAAAAGGAAACCCAGGAAGAGGTATTTGGCTAGAGTGTCATGGAAGAGCAGATGTAGAAGCGTTTTGTGATGCGGATTGGGCTGGGGATAGACAAGATAGGAAGTCTACGACCGGTTATTGTACATTCGTAGGCGGGAATCTTGTTACTTGGAGAAGCAAAAAACAAAAGGTAATCTCTCTATCTAGTGCTGAAGCTGAGTATAGAGCAATGAGAGAAGCCACAAAAGAAATGATATGGCTGAAGGCGCTTCTACATGACTTGGGAGTTCAAGAAGACAAACCAATGACTTTGTATTGTGATAACCAAGCGGCAATACACATAGCTTCAAACCCGGTGTTTCATGAAAGGACAAAACACATTGAGGTGGATTGTCATTTCATCCGAGACAAAATTCAGGAGGGAGTTGTGGTTCCCAAGTTTGTGAAGAGTAGAGAACAATTGGCGGATATATTTACCAAACCTACTTCTTCACGCATATGTGAATACATCCATGGCAAGATCGGCTTAAAGAACCCCTACCAGCCTATCTTGAGGGGGAGTGTTGAGAATATGGATGTGAAGGTGGTGAACATGAAATAAAGCACCAATGACTAGCTAAGATCAACTAAAACGAAACCAAACAAGAAGTGGAGAAGGAACTGAATTGGTTAGAAGCAGACCAGTTTTTTCTCACTCAGCACAAGTGGAGCAAGTTGCAAAGAGGAGTAGGTGGGAGCAGTTGGGAGAAGCATGGCTCGCCTATACTCTTGTAGAGGTGTTGGTGAGATATTTTTCACTCAATAATTCATGTAAATCGTGCATATATGTGTATGGGATTGTAAGGAAACATTACACACGAAATTATAAACTTCTATTCATCATCTTCATCACTCCTATCTTCTAATCTTCCTCCCTTAAAATCATCTTCATATCCTCTAAAATCTACAAACCCGAGGTCTAAATTGAGGAAGAGAAGAACTACGAAGCTCCTACCATAGCACTGAGGATTATGAAGAGGAACATCAAAAGCGTCTACAAGACAAGATTCAATGCATACATACAAGGAGCTCGAAGATGCGAGGAGAGCACCTGAGGGCACCCGAGAGATACCGATAGACCTTAGCGCGATAACAATGAGACTAGAAAACTCTTGGGAGCGTCCTTTTTTTGGAAGGCATGAGTTTAGTATCTTCACTATTTCATTGAGGTGAAGACACCTTTAAGCCGTCAAGGTATTGTACTCTTTTTCTCCACCTCGGGATTTTTCCACATGGTTTACCGAGGGGGTTTTTAATGAGGCAAGATCTCCTGATGCATCACATTCTTTACCATTGTTTATCTTTCTTGGAAATCCCTATCACGAAATAAGGTAAACAAGGGATGTGATCCTATCTACCAAGATGACATTTATCTAATTAAAGTCTTCTTCTCTTTTCCTAAAAACGGTTTAAGTATGTTTTGGTGTTAAAAGATGTCCAAATTAGGTTAATGTTAGAATATTTGGACCAAGTTGTAATTCGTATAAGGCCAGACCTAGAGGATATGTGAAAAAGCCTCTAAAAACATTTATAATGGATTAAACCACTTTTACACAAAAACTTGAGAAAATTTTTCTCCTTTTTTCTTGAGAGATTCAAGGTCATTCTTCACTCCTCGATTCCTAGCTCAGAGTAGGGTGCGTTGTATCAAGAGATTGTCACTCCTCTTGTGGTTCACGCTTCAACCCACCTTCTATCAATCCCATAGTTAATCCTAGGTCGAGTATCTCCTCGGGTTTAAACCACCTTTTCCGCTTAGTTCCATCCTTTTTACCGAGTAGTTAGATCGAGCATTTCTCTTCTTCTCAAGCCTATTCATACAGTCTATTCCCTAAGACGAGCTTGATATCTTAGCAACCGGTGCCACATCATGTTTTGAATGGGGTTTTCCATTCACAACCCTCCTTCATACTTACATGATGGTACCTGCTCTTTAGATCAAACTTGGAGAAGAGTGTTGATGAGGCCCCGACACTAGCTCCAGCATCACTCTGAGAAGAACACGTGGACGAACCCGAGGTCTAAATTGAGGAAGAGAAGAACTACGAAGCTCCTACCATAGCACTGAGGATTATGAAGAGGAACATCACAAGCGTCTACAAGACAAGATTCAATGCATACATACAAGGAGCTCGAAGATGTGAGGAGAGCACCTGAGGGCACCCGAGAGATACCGATAGACCTTAGCGCGATAACAATGAGACTAGAAAACTCTTGGGAGCGTCCTTTTTTTGGAAGGCATGAGTTTAGTATCTTCACTATTTCATTGAGGTGAAGACACCTTTAAGCCGTCAAGGTATTGTACTCTTTTTCTCCACCTCGGGATTTTTCCACATGGTTTACCGAGGGGGTTTTTAATGAGGCAAGATCTCTTGATGCATCACATTCTTTACCATTGTTTATCTTTCTTGGAAATCCCTATGACGAAATAAGGTAAACAAGGGATGTGATCCTATCTACCAAGATGACATTTATCTAATTAAAGTCTTCTTCTCTTTTCCTAAAAACGGTGTAAGTATGTTTTGGTGTTAAAAGATGTCCAAATTAGGTCAATGTTAGAATATTTGGACCAAGTTGTAATTCGTATAAGACCAGACCTAGAGGATATGTGAAAAAGCCTCTAGAAACACTTGTAATGGATTAAACCGCTTTTACACAAAAACTTGAGAAAATTTTTCTCCTTTTTTCTTGAGAGATTCAAGGTCATTCTTCACTCCTCGATTCCTAGCTCAGAGTAGGGTGCGTTGTATCAAGAGATTGTCACTCCTCTTGTGGTTCACGCTTCAACCCACCTACTATCAATCCCATAGTTAATCCTAGGTCGAGTATCTCCTCGGGTTTAAACCACCTTTTCCGCTTAGTTCCATCCTTTTTACCGAGTAGTTAGATCGAGCATTTCTCTTCTTCTCAAGCCTATTCATACAGTCTATTCCCTAAGACGAGCTTGATATCTTATCAACCGGTGCCACATCATGTTTTGAATGGGGTTTTCCATTCACCACCCTCCTTCATACTTACTTGATGGTACCCGCTCTTTAGATCAATCTTGGAGAAGAGTGTTGATGAGGCCTTGTTACTAGCTCAAGCATCACTCTGAGAAGAACACGTGGACGAACCCGAGGTCTAAATTGAGGAAGAGAAGAACTACGAAGCTCCTACCATAGCACTGAGGATTATGAAGAGGAACATCACAAGCGTCTACAAGACAAGATTCAATGCATACATACAAGGAGCTCGAAGATGCGAGGAGAGCACCTGAGGGCACCCGAGAGATACCGATAGACCTTAGCGCGATAACAATGAGACTAGAAAACTCTTGGGAGCGTCCTTTTTTTGGAAGGCATGAGTTTAGTATCTTCGCTATTTCATTGAGGTGAAGACACCTTTAAGCCGTCAAGGTATTGTACTCTTTTTCTTCACCTCGGGATTTTTCCACATGGTTTACCGAGGGGGTTTTTAATGAGGCAAGATCTCCTGATGCATCACATTCTTTACCATTGTTTATCTTTCTTGGAAATCCCTATCACGAAATAAGGTAAACAAGGGATGTGATTGTTGAATAATGAGAGAACACATTAGCTTAAGACCCAAAGAAGAGAAGAGGCCTTATTCAACATATGCAAGCCCATTAAGAAGTCTTCTAGAAGGGTGAAGACTTTGGGTGCACAAGTGGGTGTCTCGGGAAGTGTGAAAAGGAAGGAGATGTGTTTGAATTTCAAATAAGAGATTGGAGGGAAATTGAATGTTGTGAAACCCTTCTTCACCTCCTAATTTCGTGGCTCTCCTCTATATATACATGTTGTACACCCTTTGTAACACCCACTCAATTCTAATGGAAACTTCTCTTTATCTCTCATTCTATTGTTTCTCTTTCAAGCACTCTCAAACTCTCTAATCTTCTATTCCGCAAATTCAACATGGTATCAGAGCAAGGTTCTTAACTAAATCAAGCTCTTGTTATCCCATTTTCAAATCTCTTCCTTTAAAATTCTGGGAATACTCTTTGTCAATCCTTTTTCACTCTGAGACTTAGTCCTCAAAGTCATTGACTCTTGAGTTGTGAAAAGGCTGAAAAAGTGTATTTCTTGAAGGTTCTCTAAAATTTTCTTTTTCACTCTAAAATTCTGGGAATACTCTTTGTCAATCCTTTTTCACTCTGAGACTTAGTCCTCAAAGTCATTGACTCTTGAGTTGTGAAAAGGCTGGAAAAGTGTATTTCTTGAAGCTTCTCTAATATTTTCTTGAGAAAATCTCTTAATCCTCTGGTTAATAGAATTATCCGGTGAATAAATCTTGAAACACCATGGAAAATTCTAAACCAATTGTTATACCAGTCATCTTGAAGGGTGTCAACTATTTGCTGTGGTCAAGAATGATAAGAACAGCCCTATGTGGTCGTGGGCTTTGGAGCCATGTCTTGAAAGGCCAAGATCCAAAAGATGGAGAAGAAGCCATCGGTAATTATGAAGATAAGTGGTTCCAAGAGGACCAAATGGTGCTCGGAATCATCCAGAACTCTCTTGAAGCATCCATCCTTGAAGCCTACTCCTACTGTGAAAATGCAAAGGAATTGTGGGATACTCTTCAAACCGTGTATGGGAATACTTCAAACTTGAGCAGAATCTATGAAGTCAAGAAGGCTATCAATGATCTAAGCCAAGAAGATTTGGAGTTTACAAAGCACTTTGGCAAATTCAGATCATTGTGGGCTGAACTAGAAATGTTAAGGCCAAGCACGATTGATCCTTTGGTGTTAAATGAGAGGCGCGAACAAGACAAGGTCTTTGGTCTGCTATTGACCTTAAATCCAACTTACAAGGATCTTATTAAGCACCTCCTTAGGGCAGACAATCTCCCCAGCCTAGATGAAGTGTGCTCCAAGATACAAAAGGAGCAAGGATCTCATGGTCTATTTGGGGGAAAGGGTGAGCTGGTTATGGCTAACAAAGTAGAGCTGGGAGACGCCAACAAAGGATTTTACAAACCGTTGGGATCAAACCAGAACAAGAAAGTGGGATCAAATGCAATTTGTGAGCATTGCAAGAAAGAGGGGCACACAAAGGAAAAATGCTGGAAGCTCCATCCTCATCTAAAACCAAGCTGGTGGAAGGAACCAAGAGCTAATGTCTCCCAAGAAGTGGCTGGGAATCAGGCTGGGACATCCAAGAGGGCTGAAGAAGGAGAAATGAGAGCTTTGGTGCCATATCAACAAGAATCTGAATTTGTGAGGAAATCAGATTTGGAAGCTCTCATCAAAGCCTTGAAAGAGGCTGGTAGGTCTGGTATGGTTTCTGGAAACTCTCTTCATGCTCAAAACATTTCAAAGCCTTTGATTGTAGATTCTGGTGCATCACATCATATGATAAGTGATGCACATCTAATGAATAACATAAAACCGGCTGTAGGTAATGTCATTATAGCAAATGGAGATAGTATTCCAATTGATGGAGTAGGAAATCTTAGGTTATTTGGAAAAGATTCAAATGCTTTCTACATGCCTAAGTTTACTTCAAATTTGTTATCCGTAAAGAAAGTTACATCTGATTTGAATTGTTATGCTATATTTGGTCCTAATGATGTACACTTTCAGGATATTGAGACCATGAAACTCCTCGGAAAAGGAGTAGCAAAGGAGGAGCTGTATGTTCTTGAAAATAACAAACCGGACTCCAATTTATTTTGTAGTTTTAGTCTGAATGTTTCTAATGTTAGTAGTTCAATTTGGCATGCAAGGCTAGGTCATCCGCACTCTAGAGCATTAGAACTATTGTTGCCTAGGATTTCTTTCAAAAATGATGAATGTGAAGCTTGTATACTTGGCAAACATTGTAAATCTGTGTTTTCCAAGTCTCCAACTATCTATGAAAAGTGTTTTGATTTAATTCATTCGGATGTTTGGACCTCACCATGTGAATCTAGAGAACATCATAAATACTTTGTCACCTTTATAGATGAAAAATCAAAATATACATGGCTAACACTTCTTCCATCCAAAGATAGAGTTCTAGAAGCATTTAGAAATTTTCAAGCATATGTGACTAACCATTATAATGCCAAGATTAAAATTTTTAGATCAGATAATGGTGGAGAGTACACAAGCCATGCCTTCAAACAACACTTAGCAAACCATGGGATAGTCCATCAAACCAGCTGCCCATACACTCCTCAGCAAAATGGAGTTGCTGAAAGAAAGAATAGGCACTTAATGGAAGTGGCCCGGTCTATGATGTTCCACACAAGTGTTCCCAAGAGATTTTGGGGAGATGCTGTGGTTTCAGCATGCTATTTGATCAACCGAATGCCAACAAAAATTTTGGATGATCACTCTCCATTTGAGGTATTAAACAACTCTAAACCCGCCATTAACCACTTACGTGTGTTTGGGTGTGTTTGTTTTGTATTAATCCCAGGAGAACAAAGAAACAAGTTGGAAGCTAAAAGTGTGAAGAGCATGTTCATTGGATACTCCACAACACAAAAAGGTTACAAATGCTTTGTTCCGGAAACAAGGAAGATTCTAGTCTCAAGGGACGTGAAGTTTGTTGAAACGAAAGGGTTCTATGATGAGAAGAACTGGAAAGAATTGGAGAATCTATCATCCTCATCATCAGACCGAGCTAGCAATTTGAGAAAAATCTTGGAGAACCTTGGATTACATCAGCCAGAAGCTAGTACAAGCACACCTCAATCAAATGAAGAAACTATACCCTTTGATCCTGAGGGAGGCAATAAACAAGAGGATCCAGTAGTGGCTCAACAAGACTCAGCAATTTATGATCAAAATGAATCAGAAGTTCGCAATGAAGCGGTTCATGATCAAAGTGAAGAGAGTCCGGAAAGTCAAGAAGAAGCTCAAACCTCAGATTCTGACTTTGAAGGGCCAGAACCTCAAGTTCAATATCAAGAAGGGGGTTTAAGGAGAAGTACAAGACAAAGGTTTGGACCAGAACATTGGAAGCAAACCCGAGTGTACTACAACAACAAGGCAGTTGCTCATCCCATTCAAGCTGTTTGCACTCTAGCTCATTTCCCATTGGAACATCAAGCCTACATGGGCAAGTTAGATGAAGCTGAGATTCCAACAACCTATGAAGAAGCCAAGGAGCTTAAAGTATGGAGAGATGCTATTGGTGAAGAAAAGAAAGCTATGGAAATCAACCACACTTAGGATGAAGCTGAACTACCAAAAGGGAAGAAGGCCGTAAGCTCTAGATGGATCTTCACTATCAAGTATAGAAGTGATGGAGAAATAGAGCGTTACAAGGCTAGGCTGGTGGCTAGAGGATTCACTCAAACCTATGGAGAGGACTACCTTGACACATTTGCACCTGTGGCAAAACTTCATACGGTAAGAGTTATTTTATCCTTAGCTACTAACTTGAAATGGGATCTTTGGCAGATGGACGTCAAGAATGCATTCTTGCAAGGGGAACTAGAGGATGAAGTCTACATGACTCCACCACCAGGCTTGGAGGACTCAATTGCACCAGGAAAGGTGTTGAGACTCAAGAAAGCAATCTATGGACTGAAGCAATCTCCTCGAGCATGGTACCACAAGTTGAGTACAACACTCAAGAGTAAAGGCTTCAAGAAGTCCGAGGCAGATCATACACTTTTCACCTTGCAAAGCCAAGAAGGTATTGTAGTCATTCTCATTTATGTGGATGATATTATCATCTCTGGGAATGACAAGGTAGGTATTAAAGATACAAAAGCATATTTAAAATCTGTATTTGATATTAAAGATCTTGGAGAGTTGAAATATTTTCTAGGGATTGAAGTCTATAGGTCCAATGAAGGACTCTTCTTATCCCAAAGGAAGTACACTCTTGATCTATTGGCTGGGGCAGGAAAGCTAGGAGCCAAACCAGCAAAAACTCCCTTAGAAGAAGGATACAAAGTCATACGAGAGGGGGAGCTTGAAGATAAACCTTTTGAAGATGTCAAGCAATATCGGAGAATGGTTGGTAAGTTGATTTATCTTACCATAACTCGTCCTGATTTGTGTTTTGCTGTGAACCAGGTGAGCCAACATATGCAAGCTCCAAAAGTGCATCATTGGAACATGGTGGATCGGATCCTCAAATATCTCAAAGGAGCTCCAGGTCAAGGCATTTGGATGGGTTGCAACAAAAGCACAGAAATTGTGGGTTATTGTGATGCTGACTGGGCTGGAGACAAAACGGATAGAAGATCCACCACTGGGTATTGCACATTCATTGGAGGTAACCTGGTCACTTGGAAGAGCAAGAAACAAAAGGTTGTGTCATGTTCAAGTGCTGAAGCTGAGTATAGAGCAATGAGGAAGCTCACAAATGAGCTAACATGGCTGAAATCTCTTCTCAAAGATTTGGGCATTGAATCGGCAGATCCAATCACAATGCATTGTGACAACCAAGCTGCTATTCACATTGCGTCCAACTCAGTGTTCCATGAGATGACAAAGCATATTGAAGTGGATTGTCACAAGGTGCGAGAGATGGTGGAGAAAAGGGTCATTCTTCCATGCTTTACAAGGAGTTCAGAACAATTGGCAGACATTTTTACCAAGGCAGCGAGTTGTAAAGCATGGAAGAATGACCCTTTTCTCCACCATCTCTCGCACCTTGTGACAATCCACTTCAATATGCTTTGTCCTCTCATGGAACACTGAGTTGGACGCAATGTGAATAGCAGCTTGGTTGTCACAATGCATTGTGATTGGATCTGCCGATTCAATGCCCAAATCCTTGAGAAGAGCTTTCAGCCATGTTAGCTCATTTGTGAGCTTCCTCATTGCTCTATACTCAGCTTCAGCACTTGAACATGACACAACCTTTTGTTTCTTGCTCTTCCAAGTGACCAGGTTACCTCCAATGAATGTGCAATACCCAGTGGTGGATCTTCTATCCGTTTTGTCTCCAGCCCAGTCAGCATCACAATAACCCACAATTTCTGTGCTTTTGTTGCAACCCATCCAAATACCTTGACCTGGAGCTCCTTTGAGATATTTGAGGATCCGATCCACCATGTTCCAATGATGCACTTTTGGAGCTTGCATATGTTGGCTAACCTGGTTCACAGCAAAACACAAATCAAGACGAGTTATGGTAAGATAAATCAACTTACCAACCATTCTCCGATATTGCTTGACATCTTCAAAAGGTTTATCTTCAAGCTCCCCCTCTCGTATGACTTTGTATCCTTCTTCTAAGGGAGTTTTTGCTGGTTTGGCTCCTAGCTTTCCTGCCCCAGCCAATAGATCAAGAGTGTACTTCCTTTGGGATAAGAAGAGTCCTTCATTGGACCTATAGACTTCAATCCCTAGAAAATATTTCAACTCTCCAAGATCTTTAATATCAAATACAGATTTTAAATATGCTTTAGTATCTTTAATACCTACCTTGTCATTTCCAGAGATGATAATATCATCCACATAAATGAGAATGACTACAATACCTTCTTGGCTTTGCAAGGTGAAAAGTGTATGATCTGCCTCGGACTTCTTGAAGCCTTTACTCTTGAGTGTTGTACTCAACTTGTGGTACCATGCTCGAGGAGATTGCTTCAGTCCATAGATTGCTTTCTTGAGTCTCAACACCTTTCCTGGTGCAATTGAGTCCTCCAAGCCTGGTGGTGGAGTCATGTAGACTTCATCCTCTAGTTCCCCTTGCAAGAATGCATTCTTGACGTCCATCTGCCAAAGATCCCATTTCAAGTTAGTAGCTAAGGATAAAATAACTCTTACCGTATGAAGTTTTGCCACAGGTGCAAATGTGTCAAGGTAGTCCTCTCCATAGGTTTGAGTGAATCCTCTAGCCACCAGCCTAGCCTTGTAACGCTCTATTTCTCCATCACTTCTATACTTGATAGTGAAGATCCATCTAGAGCTTACGGCCTTCTTCCCTTTTGGTAGTTCAGCTTCATCCCAAGTGTGGTTGATTTCCATAGCTTTCTTTTCTTCACCAATAGCATCTCTCCATACTTTAAGCTCCTTGGCTTCTTCATAGGTTGTTGGAATCTCAGCTTCATCTAACTTGCCCATGTAGGCTTGATGTTCCAATGGGAAATGAGCTAGAGTGCAAACAGCTTGAATGGGATGAGCAACTGCCTTGTTGTTGTAGTACACTCGGGTTTGCTTCCAATGTTCTGGTCCAAACCTTTGTCTTGTACTTCTCCTTAAACCCCCTTCTTGATATTGAACTTGAGGTTCTGGCCCTTCAAAGTCAGAATCTGAGGTTTGAGCTTCTTCTTGACTTTCCGGACTCTCTTCACTTTGATCATGAACCGCTTCATTGCGAACTTCTGATTCATTTTGATCATAAATTGTTGAGTCTTGTTGAGCCACTACTGGATCCTCTTGTTTATTGCCTCCCTCAGGATCAAAGGGTATAGTTTCTTCATTTGATTGAGGTGTGCTTGTACTAGCTTCTGGCTGATGTAATCCAAGGTTCTCCAAGATTTTTCTCAAATTGCTAGCTCGGTCTGATGATGAGGATGATAGATTCTCCAATTCTTTCCAGTTCTTCTCATCATAGAACCCTTTCGTTTCAACAAACTTCACGTCCCTTGAGACTAGAATCTTCCTTGTTTCCGGAACAAAGCATTTGTAACCTTTTTGTGTTGTGGAGTATCCAATGAACATGTTCTTCACACTTTTAGCTTCCAACTTGTTTCTTTGTTCTCCTGGGATTAATACAAAACAAACACACCCAAACACACGTAAGTGGTTAATGGCGGGTTTAGAGTTGTTTAATACCTCAAATGGAGAGTGATCATCCAAAATTTTTGTTGGCATTCGGTTGATCAAATAGCATGCTGAAACCACAGCATCTCCCCAAAATCTCTTGGGAACACTTGTGTGGAACATCATAGACTGGGCCACTTCCATTAAGTGCCTATTCTTTCTTTCAGCAACTCCATTTTGCTGAGGAGTGTATGGGCAGCTGGTTTGATGGACTATCCCATGGTTTGCTAAGTGTTGTTTGAAGGCATGGCTTGTGTACTCTCCACCATTATCTGATCTAAAAATTTTAATCTTGGCATTATAATGGTTAGTCACATATGCTTGAAAATTTCTAAATGCTTCTAGAACTCTATCTTTGGATGGAAGAAGTGTTAGCCATGTATATTTTGATTTTTCATCTATAAAGGTGACAAAGTATTTATGATGTTCTCTAGATTCACATGGTGAGGTCCAAACATCAGAATGAATTAAATCAAAACACTTTTCATAGATAGTTGGAGACTTGGAAAACACAGATTTACAATGTTTGCCAAGTATACAAGCTTCACATTCATCATTTTTGAAAGAAATCCTAGGCAACAATAGTTCTAATGCTCTAGAGTGCGGATGACCTAGCCTTGCATGCCAAATTGAACTACTAACATTAGAAACATTCAGACTAAAACTACAAAATAAATTAGAGTCCGGCTTGTTATTTTCAAGAACATACAGCTCCTCCTTTGCTACTCCTTTTCCGAGTAGTTTCATGGTCTCAATATCCTGAAAGTGTACATCATTAGGACCAAATATAGCATAACAATTCAAATCAGATGTAACTTTCTTTACGGATAACAAATTTGAAGTAAACTTAGGCATGTAGAAAGCATTTGAATCTTTTCCAAATAACCTAAGATTTCCTACTCCATCAATTGGAATACTATCTCCATTTGCTATAATGACATTACCTACAGCCGGTTTTATGTTATTCATTAGATGTGCATCACTTATCATATGATGTGATGCACCAGAATCTACAATCAAAGGCTTTGAAATGTTTTGAGCATGAAGAGAGTTTCCAGAAACCATACCAGACCTACCAGCCTCTTTCAAGGATTTGATGAGAGCTTCCAAATCTGATTTCCTCACAAATTCAGATTCTTGTTGATATGGCACCAAAGCTCTCATTTCTCCTTCTTCAGCCCTCTTGGATGTCCCAGCCTGATTCCCAGCCACTTCTTGGGAGACATTAGCTCTTGGTTCCTTCCACCAGCTTGGTTTTAGATGAGGATGGAGCTTCCGGCATTTTTCCTTTGTGTGCCCCTCTTTCTTGCAATGCTCACAAATTGCATTTGATCCCACTTTCTTGTTCTGGTTTGATCCCAACGGTTTGTAAAATCCTTTGTTGGCGTCTCCCAGCTCTACTTTGTTAGCCATAACCAGCTCACCCTTTCCCCCAAATAGACCATGAGATCCTTGCTCCTTTTGTATCTTGGAGCACACTTCATCTAGGCTGGGGAGATTGTCTGCCCTAAGGAGGTGCTTAATGAGATCCTTGTAAGTTGGATTTAAGGTCAATAGCAGACCAAAGACCTTGTCTTGTTCGCGCCTCTCATTTAACACCAAAGGATCAATCGTGCTTGGCCTTAACATTTCTAGTTCAGCCCACAATGATCTGAATTTGCCAAAGTGCTTTGTAAACTCCAAATCTTCTTGGCTTAGATCATTGATAGCCTTCTTGACTTCATAGATTCTGCTCAAGTTTGAAGTATTCCCATACACAGTTTGAAGAGTATCCCACAATTCCTTTGCATTTTCACAGTAGGAGTAGGCTTCAAGGATGGATGCTTCAAGAGAGTTCTGGATGATTCCGAGCACCATTTGGTCCTCTTGGAACCACTTATCTTCATAATTACCGATGGCTTCTTCTCCATCTTTTGGATCTTGGCCTTTCAAGACATGGCTCCAAAGCCCACGACCACATAGGGCTGTTCTTATCATTCTTGACCACAGCAAATAGTTGACACCCTTCAAGATGACTGGAATAACAATTGGTTTAGAATTTTCCATGGTGTTTCAAGATTTATTCACCGGATAATTCTATTAACCAGAGGATTAAGAGATTTTCTCAAGAAAATATTAGAGAAGCTTCAAGAAATACACTTTTCCAGCCTTTTCACAACTCAAGAGTCAATGACTTTGAGGACTAAGTCTCAGAGTGAAAAAGGATTGACAAAGAGTATTCCCAGAATTTTAGAGTGAAAAAGAAAATTTTAGAGAACCTTCAAGAAATACACTTTTCAGCCTTTTCACAACTCAAGAGTCAATGACTTTGAGGACTAAGTCTCAGAGTGAAAAAGGATTGACAAAGAGTATTCCCAGAATTTTAAAGGAAGAGATTTGAAAATGGGATAACAAGAGCTTGATTTAGTTAAGAACCTTGCTCTGATACCATGTTGAATTTGCGGAATAGAAGATTAGAGAGTTTGAGAGTGCTTGAAAGAGAAACAATAGAATGAGAGATAAAGAGAAGTTTCCATTAGAATTGAGTGAGTGTTACAAAGGGTGTACAACATGTATATATAGAGGAGAGCCACGAAATTAGGAGGTGAAGAAGGGTTTCACAACATTCAATTTCCCTCCAATCTCTTATTTGAAATTCAAACACATCTCCTTCCTTTTCACACTTCCCGAGACACCCACTTGTGCACCCAAAGTCTTCACCCTTCTAGAAGACTTCTTAATGGGCTTGCATATGTTGAATAAGGCCTCTTCTCTTCTTTGGGTCTTAAGCTAATGTGTTCTCTCATTATTCAACAGTTCTAAGCTTAACCGTAGAGAAATCAAAGGCCCAAAGAAGGGGGAGTATTGAATAATGAGAGAACACATTAGCTTAAGACCCAAAGAAGAGAAGAGGCCTTATTCAACATATGCAAGCCCATTAAGAAGTCTTCTAGAAGGGTGAAGACTTTGGGTGCACAAGTGGGTGTCTCGGGAAGTGTGAAAAGGAAGGAGATGTGTTTGAATTTCAAATAAGAGATTGGAGGGAAATTGAATGTTGTGAAACCCTTCTTCACCTCCTAATTTCGTGGCTCTCCTCTATATATACATGTTGTACACCCTTTGTAACACCCACTCAATTCTAATGGAAACTTCTCTTTATCTCTCATTCTATTGTTTCTCTTTCAAGCACTCTCAAACTCTCTAATCTTCTATTCCGCAAATTCAACAGTGATCCTATCTACCAAGATGACATTTATCTAATTAAAGTCTTCTTCTCTTTTCCTAAAAACGGTTTAAGTATGTTTTGGTGTTAAAAGATGTCCAAATTAGGTTAATGTTAGAATATTTGGACCAAGTTGTAATTCGTATAAGACCAGACCTAGAGGATATGTGAAAAAGCCTCTAGAAACACTTGTAATGGATTAAACCGCTTTTACACAAAAACTTGAGAAAATTTTTCTCCTTTTTTCTTGAAAGATTCAAGGTCATTCTTCACTCCTCGATTCCTAGCTCAGAGTAGGGTGCGTTGTATCAAGAGATTGTCACTCCTCTTGTGGTTCACGCTTCAACCCACCTACTATCAATCCCATAGTTAATCCTAGGTCGAGTATCTCCTCGGGTTTAAACCACCTTTTCCGCTTAGTTCCATCCTTTTTACCGAGTAGTTAGATCGAGCATTTCTCTTCTTCTCAAGCCTATTCATACAGTCTATTCCCTAAGACGAGCTTGATATCTTAGCAACCAGTGCCACATCATGTTTTGAATGGGGTTTTCCATTCACAACCCTCCTTCATACTTACATGATGGTACCTGCTCTTTAGATCAAACTTGGAGAAGAGTGTTGATGAGGCCCCGACACTAGCTCCAGCATCACTCTGAGAAGAACACGTGGACGAACCCGAGGTCTAAATTGAGGAAGAGAAGAACTACGAAGCTCCTACCATAGCACTGAGGATTATGAAGAGGAACATCACAAGCGTCTACAAGACAAGATTCAATGCATACATACAAGGAGCTCGAAGATGCGAGGAGAGCACCTGAGGGCATCCGAGAGATACCGATAGACCTTAGCGCGATAACAATGAGACTAGAAAACTCTTGGGAGCGTCCTTTTTTTGGAAGGCATGAGTTTAGTATCTTCACTATTTCATTGAGGTGAAGACACCTTTAAGCCGTCAAGGTATTGTACTCTTTTTCTCCACCTCGGGATTTTTCCACATGGTTTACCGAGGGGGTTTTTAATGAGGCAAGATCTCCTGATGCATCACATTCTTTACCATTGTTTATCTTTCTTGGAAATCCCTATCACGAAATAAGGTAAACAAGGGATGTGATCCTATCTACCAAGATGACATTTATCTAATTAAAGTCTTCTTCTCTTTTCCTAAAAACGGTTTAAGTATGTTTTGGTGTTAAAAGATATCCAAATTAGGTTAATGTTAGAATATTTGGACCAAGTTGTAATTCGTATAAGGCCAGACCTAGAGGATATGTGAAAAAGCCTCTAAAAACATTTGTAATGGATTAAACCGCTTTTACACAAAAACTTGAGAAATTTTTTCTCCTTTTTTCTTGAGAGATTCAAGGTCATTCTTCACTCCTCGATTCCTAGCTCAGAGTAGGGTGCGTTGTATCAAGAGATTGTCACTCCTCTTGTGGTTCACGCTTCAACCCACCTACTATCAATCCCATAGTTAATCCTAGGTCGAGTATCTCCTCGGGTTTAAACCACCTTTTCCGCTTAGTTCCATCCTTTTTACCGAGTAGTTAGATCGAGCATTTCTCTTCTTCTCAAGCCTATTCATACAGTCTATTCCCTAAGACGAGCTTAATATCTTAGCAACCAGTGCCACATCATGTTTTGAATGGGGTTTTCCATTCACAACCCTCCTTCATACTTACATGATGGTACCTGCTCTTTAGATCAAACTTGGAGAAGAGTGTTGATGAGGCCCCGACACTAGCTCCAGCATCACTCTGAGAAGAACACGTGGACGAACCCGAGGTCTAAATTGAGGAAGAGAAGAACTACGAAGCTCCTACCATAGCACTGAGGATTATGAAGAGGAACATCACAAGCGTCTACAAGACAAGATTCAATGCATACATACAAGGAGCTCGAAGATGCGAGGAGAGCACCTGAGGGCACCCGAGAGATACCGATAGACCTTAGCGCGATAACAATGAGACTAGAAAACTCTTGGGAGCGTCCTTTTTTTGGAAGGCATGAGTTTAGTATCTTCACTATTTCATTGAGGTGAAGACACCTTTAAGCCGTCAAGGTATTGTACTCTTTTTCTCCACCTCGGGATTTTTTCCACATGGTTTACCGAGGGGGTTTTTAATGAGGCAAGATCTCCTGATGCATCACATTCTTTACCATTGTTTATCTTTCTTGGAAATCCCTATCACGAAATAAGGTAAACAAGGGATGTGATCCTATCTACCAAGATGACATTTATCTAATTAAAGTCTTCTTCTCTTTTCCTAAAAATGGTTTAAGTATGTTTTGGTGTTAAAAGATGTCCAAATTAGGTTAATGTTAGAATATTTGGACCAAGTTGTAATTCGTATAAGGCCAGACCTAGAGGATATGTGAAAAAGCCTCTAAAAACATTTGTAATGGATTAAACCGCTTTTACACAAAAACTTGAGAAATTTTTTCTCCTTTTTTCTTGAGAGATTCAAGGTCATTCTTCACTCCTCGATTCCTAGCTCAGAGTAGGGTGCGTTGTATCAAGAGATTGTCACTCCTCTTGTGGTTCACGCTTCAACCCACCTACTATCAATCCCATAGTTAATCCTAGGTCGAGTATCTCCTCGGGTTTAAACCACCTTTTCCGCTTAGTTCCATCCTTTTTACCGAGTAGTTAGATCGAGCATTTCTCTTCTTCTCAAGCCTATTCATACAGTCTATTCCCTAAGACGAGCTTGATATCTTAGCAACCGGTGCCACATCATGTTTTGAATGGGGTTTTCCATTCACAACCCTCCTTCATACTTACATGATGGTACCTGCTCTTTAGATCAAACTTGGAGAAGAGTGTTGATGAGGCCCCGACACTAGCTCCAGCATCACTCTGAGAAGAACACGTGGACGAACCCGAGGTCTAAATTGAGGAAGAGAAGAACTACGAAGCTCCTACCATAGCACTGAGGATTATGAAGAGGAACATCACAAGCGTCTACAAGACAAGATTCAATGCATACATACAAGGAGCTCGAAGATGCGAGGAGAGCACCTGAGGGCACCCGAGAGATACCGATAGACCTTAGCGCGATAACAATGAGACTAGAAAACTCTTGGGAGCGTCCTTTTTTTGGAAGGCATGAGTTTAGTATCTTCACTATTTCATTGAGGTGAAGACACCTTTAAGCCGTCAAGGTATTGTACTCTTTTTCTCCACCTCGGGATTTTTCCACATGGTTTACCGAGGGGGTTTTTAATGAGGCAAGATCTCTTGATGCATCACATTCTTTACCATTGTTTATCTTTCTTGGAAATCCCTATGACGAAATAAGGTAAACAAGGGATGTGATCCTATCTACCAAGATGACATTTATCTAATTAAAGTCTTCTTCTCTTTTCCTAAAAACGGTTTAAGTATGTTTTGGTATTATAAGAGGCCCAAATTAGGTGAATGTTAGAATATTTAGACCAAGTTGTAATTCGTATAAGACCAGACCTAGAGGATATGTGAAAAAGCCTCTAAAAACTCTTGTAATGGATTAAACCGCTTTTACACAAAAACTTGAGAAACTTTTTCTCCTTTTTTCTTGAGAGATTCAAGGTTATACTTCACTCCTCGATTCCTAGCTCAGAGTAGGGTGCGTTGTATCAAGAGATTGTCACTCCTCTTGTGGTTCACGCTTCAACCCACCTTCTATCAATCCCATAGTTAATCCTAGGTCGAGTATCTCCTCGGGTTTAAACCACCTTTTCCGCTTAGTTCCATCCTTTTTACCGAGTAGTTAGATCGAGCATTTCTCTTCTTCTCAAGCCTATTCATACAGTCTATTCCCTAAGACGAGCTTGATATCTTAGCAACCGGTGCCACATCATGTTTTGAATGGGGTTTTCCATTCACAACCCTCCTTCATACTTACATGATGGTACCTGCTCTTTAGATCAAACTTGGAGAAGAGTGTTGATGAGGCCCCGACACTAGCTCCAGCATCACTCTGAGAAGAACACGTGGACGAACCCGAGGTCTAAATTGAGGAAGAGAAGAACTACGAAGCTCCTACCATAGCACTGAGGCTTATGAAGAGGAACATCACAAGCGTCTACAAGACAAGATTCAATGCATACATACAAGGAGCTCGAAGATGCGAGGAGAGCACCTGAGGGCATCCGAGAGATACCGATAGACCTTAGCGCGATAACAATGAGACTAGAAAACTCTTGGGAGCGTCCTTTTTTTGGAAGGCATGAGTTTAGTATCTTCACTATTTCATTGAGGTGAAGACACCTTTAAGCCGTCAAGGTATTGTACTATTTTTCTCCACCTCGGGATTTTTCCACATGGTTTACCGAGGGGGTTTTTAATGAGGCAAGATCTCTTGATGCATCACATTCTTTACCATTGTTTATCTTTCTTGGAAATCCCTATGACGAAATAAGGTAAACAAGGGATGTGATCCTATCTACCAAGATGACATTTATCTAATTAAAGTCTTCTTCTCTTTTCCTAAAAACGGTTTAAGTATGTTTTGGTATTATAAGAGGCCCAAATTAGGTGAATGTTAGAATATTTGGACCAAGTTGTAATTCGTATAAGACCAGACCTAGAGGATATGTGAAAAAGCCTCTAGAAACACTTGTAATGGATTAAACCGCTTTTACACAAAAACTTGAGAAAATTTTTCTCCTTTTTTCTTGAGAGATTCAAGGTTATACTTCACTCATCGATTCCTAGCTCAGAGTAGGGTGCGTTGTATCAAGAGATTGTCACTCCTCTTGTGGTTCACGCTTCAACCCACCTTCTATCAATCCCATAGTTAATCCTAGGTCGAGTATCTCCTCGGGTTTAAACCACCTTTTCCGCTTAGTTCCATCCTTTTTACCGAGTAGTTAGATCGAGCATTTCTCTTCTTCTCAAGCCTATTCATACAGTCTATTCCCTAAGACGAGCTTGATATCTTAGCAACCGGTGCCACATCATGTTTTGAATGGGGTTTTCCATTCACAACCCTCCTTCATACTTACATTATGGTACCTGCTCTTTAGATCAAACTTGGAGAAGAGTGTTGATGAGGCCCCGACACTAGCTCCAGCATCACTCTGAGAAGAACACGTGGACGAACCCGAGGTCTAAATTGAGGAAGAGAAGAACTACGAAGCTCCTACCATAGTACTGAGGATTATGAAGAGGAACATCACAAGCGTCTACAAGACAAGATTCAATGCATACATACAAGGAGCTCGAAGATGCGAGGAGAGCACCTGAGGGCATCCGAGAGATACCGATAGACCTTAGCGCGATAACAATGAGACTAGAAAACTCTTGGGAGCGTCCTTTTTTTGGAAGGCATGAGTTTAGTATCTTCACTATTTCATTGAGGTGAAGACACCTTTAAGCCGTCAAGGTATTGTACTCTTTTTCTCCACCTCGGGATTTTTCCACATGGTTTACCGAGGGGGTTTTTAATGAGGCAAGATCTCTTGATGCATCACATTCTTTACCATTGTTTATCTTTCTTGGAAATCCCTATGACGAAATAAGGTAAACAAGGGATGTGATCCTATCTACCAAGATGACATTTATCTAATTAAAGTCTTCTTCTCTTTTCCTAAAAACGGTTTAAGTATGTTTTGGTGTTAAAAGATGTCCAAATTAGGTTAATGTTAGAATATTTGGACCAAGTTGTAATTCGTATAAGGCCAGACCTAGAGGATATGTGAAAAAGCCTCTAAAAACATTTGTAATGGATTAAACCGCTTTTACACAAAAACTTGAGAAATTTTTTCTCCTTTTTTCTTGAGAGATTCAAGGTCATTCTTCACTCCTCGATTCCTAGCTCAGAGTAGGGTGCGTTGTATCAAGAGATTGTCACTCCTCTTGTGGTTCACGCTTCAACCCACCTACTATCAATCCCATAGTTAATCCTAGGTCGAGTATCTCCTCGGGTTTAAACCACCTTTTCCGCTTAGTTCCATCCTTTTTACCGAGTAGTTAGATCGAGCATTTCTCTTCTTCTCAAGCCTATTCATACAGTCTATTCCCTAAGACGAGCTTGATATCTTAGCAACCGGTGCCATATCATGTTTTGAATGGGGTTTTCCATTCACAACCCTCCTTCATACTTACATGATGGTACCTGCTCTTTAGATCAAACTTGGAGAAGAGTGTTGATGAGGCCCCGACACTAGCTCCAGCATCACTCTGAGAAGAACACGTGGACGAACCCGAGGTCTAAATTGAGGAAGAGAAGAACTACGAAGCTCCTACCATAGCACTGAGGATTATGAAGAGGAACATCACAAGCGTCTACAAGACAAGATTCAATGCATACATACAAGGAGCTCGAAGATGCGAGGAGAGCACCTGAGGGCACCCGAGAGATACCGATAGACCTTAGCGCAATAACAATGAGACTAGAAAACTCTTGGGAGCGTCCTTTTTTTGGAAGGCATGAGTTTAGTATCTTCACTATTTCATTGAGGTGAAGACACCTTTAAGCCGTCAAGGTATTGTACTCTTTTTCTCCACCTCGGGATTTTTCCACATGGTTTACCGAGGGGGTTTTTAATGAGGCAAGATCTCTTGATGCATCACATTCTTTACCATTGTTTATCTTTCTTGGAAATCCCTATGACGAAATAAGGTAAACAAGGGATGTGATCCTATCTACCAAGATGACATTTATCTAATTAAAGTCTTCTTCTCTTTTCCTAAAAACGGTTTAAGTATGTTTTGGTATTATAAGAGGCCCAAATTAGGTGAATGTTAGAATATTTAGACCAAGTTGTAATTCGTATAAGACCAGACCTAGAGGATATGTGAAAAAGCCTTTAAAAACTCTTGTAATGAATTAAACCGCTTTTACACAAAAACTTGAGAAACTTTTTCTCCTTTTTTCTTGAGAGATTCAAGGTTATACTTCACTCCTCGATTCCTAGCTCAGAGTAGGGTGCGTTGTATCAAGAGATTGTCACTCCTCTTGTGGTTCACGCTTCAACCCACCTTCTATCAATCCCATAGTTAATCCTAGGTCGAGTATCTCCTCGGGTTTAAACCACCTTTTCCGCTTAGTTCCATCCTTTTTACCGAGTAGTTAGATCGAGCATTTCTCTTCTTCTCAAGCCTATTCATACAGTCTATTCCCTAAGACGAGCTTGATATCTTAGCAACCGGTGCCACATCATGTTTTGAATGGGGTTTTCCATTCACAACCCTCCTTCATACTTACATGATGGTACCTGCTCTTTAGATCAAACTTGGAGAAGAGTGTTGATGAGGCCCCGACACTAGCTCCAGCATCACTCTGAGAAGAACACGTGGACGAACCCGAGGTCTAAATTGAGGAAGAGAAGAACTACGAAGCTCCTACCATAGCACTGAGGATTATGAAGAGGAACATCACAAGCGTCTACAAGACAAGATTCAATGCATACATACAAGGAGCTCGAAGATGCGAGGAGAGCACCTGAGGGCACCCGAGAGATACCGATAGACCTTAGCGCAATAACAATGAGACTAGAAAACTCTTGGGAGCGTCCTTTTTTTGGAAGGCATGAGTTTAGTATCTTCACTATTTCATTGAGGTGAAGACACCTTTAAGCCGTCAAGGTATTGTACTCTTTTTCTCCACCTCGGGATTTTTCCACATGGTTTACCGAGGGGGTTTTTAATGAGGCAAGATCTCTTGATGCATCACATTCTTTACCATTGTTTATCTTTCTTGGAAATCCCTATGACGAAATAAGGTAAACAAGGGATGTGATCCTATCTACCAAGATGACATTTATCTAATTAAAGTCTTCTTCTCTTTTCCTAAAAACGGTTTAAGTATGTTTTGGTATTATAAGAGTCCCAAATTAGGTGAATGTTAGAATATTTAGACCAAGTTGTAATTCGTATAAGACCAGACCTAGAGGATATGTGAAAAAGCCTCTAAAAACTCTTGTAATGGATTAAACCGCTTTTACACAAAAACTTGAGAAACTTTTTCTCCTTTTTTCTTGAGAGATTCAAGGTTATACTTCACTCCTCGATTCCTAGCTCAGAGTAGGGTGCGTTGTATCAAGAGATTGTCACTCCTCTTGTGGTTCACGCTTCAACCCACCTTCTATCAATCCCATAGTTAATCCTAGGTCGAGTATCTCCTCGGGTTTAAACCACCTTTTCCGCTTAGTTCCATCCTTTTTACCGAGTAGTTAGATCGAGCATTTCTCTTCTTCTCAAGCCTATTCATACAGTCTATTCCCTAAGACGAGCTTGATATCTTAGCAACCGGTGCCACATCATGTTTTGAATGGGGTTTTCCATTCACAACCCTCCTTCATACTTACATGATGGTACCTGCTCTTTAGATCAAACTTGGAGAAGAGTGTTGATGAGGCCCCGACACTAGCTCCAGCATCACTCTGAGAAGAACACGTGGACGAACCCGAGGTCTAAATTGAGGAAGAGAAGAACTACGAAGCTCCTACCATAGCACTGAGGATTATGAAGAGGAACATCACAAGCGTCTACAAGACAAGATTCAATGCATACATACAAGGAGCTCGAAGATGCGAGGAGAGCACTTGAGGGCACCCGAGAGATACCGATAGACCTTAGCGCGATAACAGTGAGACTAGAAAACTCTTGGGAGCGTCCTTTTTTTGGAAGGCATGAGTTTAGTATCTTCACTATTTCATTGAGGTGAAGACACCTTTAAGCCGTCAAGGTATTGTACTCTTTTTCTCCACCTCGGGATTTTTCCACATGGTTTACCGAGGGGGTTTTTAATGAGGCAAGATCTCTTGATGCATCACATTCTTTACCATTGTTTATCTTTCTTGGAAATCCCTATGACGAAATAAGGTAAACAAGGGATGTGATCCTATCTACCAAGATGACATTTATCTAATTAAAGTCTTCTTCTCTTTTCCTAAAAACGGTTTAAGTATGTTTTGGTATTATAAGAGGCCCAAATTAGGTGAATGTTAGAATATTTAGACCAAGTTGTAATTCGTATAAGACCAGACCTAGAGGATATGTGAAAAAGCCTCTAAAAACTCTTGTAATGGATTAAACCGCTTTTACACAAAAACTTGAGAAACTTTTTCTCCTTTTTTCTTGAGAGATTCAAGGTTATACTTCACTCCTCGATTCCTAGCTCAGAGTAGGGTGCGTTGTATCAAGAGATTGTCACTCCTCTTGTGGTTCACGCTTCAACCCACCTTCTATCAATCCCATAGTTAATCCTAGGTCGAGTATCTCCTCGGGTTTAAACCACCTTTTCCGCTTAGTTCCATCCTTTTTACTGAGTAGTTAGATCGAGCATTTCTCTTCTTCTCAAGCCTATTCATACAGTCTATTCCCTAAGACGAGCTTGATATCTTAGCAACCGGTGCCACATCATGTTTTGAATGGGGTTTTCCATTCACAACCCTCCTTCATACTTACATGATGGTACCTGCTCTTTAGATCAAACTTGGAGAAGAGTGTTGATGAGGCCCCGACACTAGCTCCAGCATCACTCTGAGAAGAACACGTGGACGAACCCGAGGTCTAAATTGAGGAAGAGAAGAACTACGAAGCTCCTACCATAGCACTGAGGCTTATGAAGAGGAACATCACAAGCGTCTACAAGACAAGATTCAATGCATACATACAAGGAGCTCGAAGATGCGAGGAGAGCACCTGAGGGCACCCGAGAGATACCGATAGACCTTAGCGCGATAACAATGAGACTAGAAAACTCTTGGGAGCGTCCTTTTTTTGGAAGGCATGAGTTTAGTATCTTCACTATTTCATTGAGGTGAAGACACCTTTAAGCCGTCAAGGTATTGTACTCTTTTTCTCCACCTCGGGATTTTTCCACATGGTTTACCGAGGGGGTTTTTAATGAGGCAAGATCTCTTGATGCATCACATTCTTTACCATTGTTTATCTTTCTTGGAAATCCCTATGACGAAATAAGGTAAACAAGGGATGTGATCCTATCTACCAAGATGACATTTATCTAATTAAAGTCTTCTTCTCTTTTCCTAAAAACGGTTTAAGTATGTTTTGGTATTATAAGAGGCCCAAATTAGGTGAATGTTAGAATATTTAGACCAAGTTGTAATTCGTATAAGACCAGACCTAGAGGATATGTGAACAAGCCTCTAAAAACTCTTGTAATGGATTAAACCGCTTTTACACAAAAACTTGAGAAACTTTTTCTCCTTTTTTCTTGAGAGATTCAAGGTTATACTTCACTCCTCGATTCCTAGCTCAGAGTAGGGTGCGTTGTATCAAGAGATTGTCACTCCTCTTGTGGTTCACGCTTCAACCCACCTTCTATCAATCCCATAGTTAATCCTAGGTCGAGTATCTCCTCGGGTTTAAACCACCTTTTCCGCTTAGTTCCATCCTTTTTACCGAGTAGTTAGATCGAGCATTTCTCTTCTTCTCAAGCCTATTCATACAGTCTATTCCCTAAGACGAGCTTGATATCTTAGCAACCGGTGCCACATCATGTTTTGAATGGGGTTTTCCATTCACAACCCTCCTTCATACTTACATGATGGTACCTGCTCTTTAGATCAAACTTGGAGAAGAGTGTTGATGAGGCCCCGACACTAGCTCCAGCATCACTCTGAGAAGGACACGTGGACGAACCCGAGGTCTAAATTGAGGAAGAGAAGAACTACGAAGCTCCTACCATAGCACTGAGGCTTATGAAGAGGAACATCACAAGCGTCTACAAGACAAGATTCAATGCATACATACAAGGAGCTCGAAGATGCGAGGAGAGCACCTGAGGGCATCCGAGAGATACCGATAGACCTTAGCGCGATAACAATGAGACTAGAAAACTCTTGGGAGCGTCCTTTTTTTGGAAGGCATGAGTTTAGTATCTTCACTATTTCATTGAGGTGAAGACACCTTTAAGCCGTCAAGGTATTGTACTATTTTTCTCCACCTCGGGATTTTTCCACATGGTTTACCGAGGGGGTTTTTAATGAGGCAAGATCTCTTGATGCATCACATTCTTTACCATTGTTTATCTTTCTTGGAAATCCCTATGACGAAATAAGGTAAACAAGGGATGTGATCCTATCTACCAAGATGACATTTATCTAATTAAAGTCTTCTTCTCTTTTCCTAAAAACGGTTTAAGTATGTTTTGGTATTATAAGAGGTCCACATTAGGTGAATGTTAGAATATTTAGACCAAGTTGTAATTCGTATAAGACCAGACCTAGAGGATATGTGAACAAGCCTCTAAAAACTCTTGTAATGGATTAAACCGCTTTTACACAAAA
This sequence comes from Cardamine chenopodiifolia, assembly GCA_963922655.1. Classification (NCBI taxonomy): domain Eukaryota; kingdom Viridiplantae; phylum Streptophyta; class Magnoliopsida; order Brassicales; family Brassicaceae; genus Cardamine; species Cardamine chenopodiifolia. The sequence goes on along the minus strand of OZ000476.1, from coordinate 6,675,670 downwards.
ACTTGAGAAACTTTTTCTCCTTTTTTCTTGAGAGATTCAAGGTTATACTTCACTCCTCGATTCCTAGCTCAGAGTAGGGTGCGTTGTATCAAGAGATTGTCACTCCTCTTGTGGTTCACGCTTCAACCCACCTTCTATCAATCCCATAGTTAATCCTAGGTCGAGTATCTCCTCGGGTTTAAACCACCTTTTCCGCTTAGTTCCATCCTTTTTACCGAGTAGTTAGATCGAGCATTTCTCTTCTTCTCAAGCCTATTCATACAGTCTATTCCCTAAGACGAGCTTGATATCTTAGCAACCGGTGCCACATCATGTTTTGAATGGGGTTTTCCATTCACAACCCTCCTTCATACTTACATGATGGTACCTGCTCTTTAGATCAAACTTGGAGAAGAGTGTTGATGAGGCCCCGACACTAGCTCCAGCATCACTCTGAGAAGAACACGTGGACGAACCCGAGGTCTAAATTGAGGAAGAGAAGAACTACGAAGCTCCTACCATAGCACTGAGGATTATGAAGAGGAACATCACAAGCGTCTACAAGACAAGATTCAATGCATACATACAAGGAGCTCGAAGATGCGAGGAGAGCACTTGAGGGCACCCGAGAGATACCGATAGACCTTAGCGCGATAACAGTGAGACTAGAAAACTCTTGGGAGCGTCCTTTTTTTGGAAGGCATGAGTTTAGTATCTTCACTATTTCATTGAGGTGAAGACACCTTTAAGCCGTCAAGGTATTGTACTCTTTTTCTCCACCTCGGGATTTTTCCACATGGTTTACCGAGGGGGTTTTTAATGAGGCAAGATCTCTTGATGCATCACATTCTTTACCATTGTTTATCTTTCTTGGAAATCCCTATGACGAAATAAGGTAAACAAGGGATGTGATCCTATCTACCAAGATGACATTTATCTAATTAAAGTCTTCTTCTCTTTTCCTAAAAACGGTTTAAGTATGTTTTGGTATTATAAGAGGCCCAAATTAGGTGAATGTTAGAATATTTAGACCAAGTTGTAATTCGTATAAGACCAGACCTAGAGGATATGTGAAAAAGCCTCTAAAAACTCTTGTAATGGATTAAACCGCTTTTACACAAAAACTTGAGAAACTTTTTCTCCTTTTTTCTTGAGAGATTCAAGGTTATACTTCACTCCTCGATTCCTAGCTCAGAGTAGGGTGCGTTGTATCAAGAGATTGTCACTCCTCTTGTGGTTCACGCTTCAACCCACCTTCTATCAATCCCATAGTTAATCCTAGGTCGAGTATCTCCTCGGGTTTAAACCACCTTTTCCGCTTAGTTCCATCCTTTTTACCGAGTAGTTAGATCGAGCATTTCTCTTCTTCTCAAGCCTATTCATACAGTCTATTCCCTAAGACGAGCTTGATATCTTAGCAACCGGTGCCACATCATGTTTTGAATGGGGTTTTCCATTCACAACCCTCCTTCATACTTACATGATGGTACCTGCTCTTTATATCAAACTTGGAGAAGAGTGTTGATGAGGCCCCGACACTAGCTCCAGCATCACTCTGAGAAGAACACGTGGACGAACCCGAGGTCTAAATTGAGGAAGAGAAGAACTACGAAGCTCCTACCATAGCACTGAGGCTTATGAAGAGGAACATCACAAGCGTCTACAAGACAAGATTCAATGCATACATACAAGGAGCTCGAAGATGCGAGGAGAGCACCTGAGGGCATCCGAGAGATACCGATAGACCTTAGCGCGATAACAATGAGACTAGAAAACTCTTGGGAGCGTCCTTTTTTTGGAAGGCATGAGTTTAGTATCTTCACTATTTCATTGAGGTGAAGACACCTTTAAGCCGTCAAGGTATTGTACTATTTTTCTCCACCTCGAGATTTTTCCACATGGTTTACCGAGGGGGTTTTTAATGAGGCAAGATCTCTTGATGCATCACATTCTTTACCATTGTTTATCTTTCTTGGAAATCCCTATGACGAAATAAGGTAAACAAGGGATGTGATCCTATCTACCAAGATGACATTTATCTAATTAAAGTCTTCTTCTCTTTTCCTAAAAACGGTTTAAGTATGTTTTGGTATTATAAGAGGTCCACATTAGGTGAATGTTAGAATATTTAGACCAAGTTGTAATTCGTATAAGACCAGACCTAGAGGATATGTGAACAAGCCTCTAAAAACTCTTGTAATGGATTAAACCGCTTTTACACAAAAACTTGAGAAACTTTTTCTCCTTTTTTCTTGAGAGATTCAAGGTTATACTTCACTCCTCGATTCCTAGCTCAGAGTAGGGTGCGTTGTATCAAGAGATTGTCACTCCTCTTGTGGTTCACGCTTCAACCCACCTTCTATCAATCCCATAGTTAATCCTAGGTCGAGTATCTCCTCGGGTTTAAACCACCTTTTCCGCTTAGTTCCATCCTTTTTACCGAGTAGTTAGATCGAGCATTTCTCTTCTTCTCAAGCCTATTCATACAGTCTATTCCCTAAGACGAGCTTGATATCTTAGCAACCGGTGCCACATCATGTTTTGAATGGGGTTTTCCATTCACAACCCTCCTTCATACTTACATGATGGTACCTGCTCTTTAGATCAAACTTGGAGAAGAGTGTTGATGAGGCCCCGACACTAGCTCCAGCATCACTCTGAGAAGAACACGTGGACGAACCCGAGGTCTAAATTGAGGAAGAGAAGAACTACGAAGCTCCTACCATAGCACTGAGGATTATGAAGAGGAACATCACAAGCGTCTACAAGACAAGATTCAATGCATACATACAAGGAGCTCGAAGATGCGAGGAGAGCACCTGAGGGCACCCGAGAGATACCGATAGACCTTAGCGCGATAACAATGAGACTAGAAAACTCTTGGGAGCGTCCTTTTTTTGGAAGGCATGAGTTTAGTATCTTCACTATTTCATTGAGGTGAAGACACCTTTAAGCCGTCAAGGTATTGTACTCTTTTTCTCCACCTCGGGATTTTTCCACATGGTTTACCGAGGGGGTATTTAATGAGGCAAGATCTCTTGATGCATCACATTCTTTACCATTGTTTATCTTTCTTGGAAATCCCTATGACGAAATAAGGTAAACAAGGGATGTGATCCTATCTACCAAGATGACATTTATCTAATTAAAGTCTTCTTCTCTTTTCCTAAAAACGGTTTAAGTATGTTTTGGTATTATAAGAGGCCCAAATTAGGTGAATGTTAGAATATTTAGACCAAGTTGTAATTCGTATAAGACCAGACCTAGAGGATATGTGAAAAAGCCTCTAAAAACTCTTGTAATGGATTAAACCGCTTTTACACAAAAACTTGAGAAACTTTTTCTCCTTTTTTCTTGAGAGATTCAAGGTTATACTTCACTCCTCGATTCCTAGCTCAGACTAGGGTGCGTTGTATCAAGAGATTGTCACTCCTCTTGTGGTTCACGCTTCAACCCACCTTCTATCAATCCCATAGTTAATCCTAGGTCGAGTATCTCCTCGGGTTTAAACCACCTTTTCCGCTTAGTTCCATCCTTTTTACCGAGTAGTTAGATCGAGCATTTCTCTTCTTCTCAAGCCTATTCATACAGTCTATTCCCTAAGACGAGCTTGATATCTTAGCAACCGGTGCCACATCATGTTTTGAATGGGGTTTTCCATTCACAACCCTCCTTCATACTTACATGATGGTACCTGCTCTTTAGATCAAACTTGGAGAAGAGTGTTGATGAGGCCCCGACACTAGCTCCAGCATCACTCTGAGAAGAACACGTGGACGAACCCGAGGTCTAAATTGAGGAAGAGAAGAACTACGAAGCTCCTACCATAGCACTGAGGATTATGAAGAGGAACATCACAAGCGTCTACAAGACAAGATTCAATGCATACATACAAGGAGCTCGAAGATGCGAGGAGAGCACTTGAGGGCACCCGAGAGATACCGATAGACCTTAGCGCGATAACAGTGAGACTAGAAAACTCTTGGGAGCGTCCTTTTTTTGGAAGGCATGAGTTTAGTATCTTCACTATTTCATTGAGGTGAAGACACCTTTAAGCCGTCAAGGTATTGTACTCTTTTTCTCCACCTCGGGATTTTTCCACATGGTTTACCGAGGGGGTTTTTAATGAGGCAAGATCTCTTGATGCATCACATTCTTTACCATTGTTTATCTTTCTTGGAAATCCCTATGACGAAATAAGGTAAACAAGGGATGTGATCCTATCTACCAAGATGACATTTATCTAATTAAAGTCTTCTTCTCTTTTCCTAAAAACGGTTTAAGTATGTTTTGGTATTATAAGAGGCCCAAATTAGGTGAATGTTAGAATATTTAGACCAAGTTGTAATTCGTATAAGACCAGACCTAGAGGATATGTGAACAAGCCTCTAAAAACTCTTGTAATGGATTAAACCGCTTTTACACAAAAACTTGAGAAACTTTTTCTCCTTTTTTCTTGAGAGATTCAAGGTTATACTTCACTCCTCGATTCCTAGCTCAGAGTAGGGTGCGTTGTATCAAGAGATTGTCACTCCTCTTGTGGTTCACGCTTCAACCCACCTTCTATCAATCCCATAGTTAATCCTAGGTCGAGTATCTCCTCGGGTTTAAACCACCTTTTCCGCTTAGTTCCATCTTTTTTACCGAGTAGTTAGATCGAGCATTTCTCTTCTTCTCAAGCCTATTCATACAGTCTATTCCCTAAGACGAGCTTGATATCTTAGCAACCGGTGCCACATCATGTTTTGAATGGGGTTTTCCATTCACAACCCTCCTTCATACTTACATGATGGTACCTGCTCTTTAGATCAAACTTGGAGAAGAGTGTTGATGAGGCCCCGACACTAGCTCCAGCATCACTCTGAGAAGAACACGTGGACGAACCCGAGGTCTAAATTGAGGAAGAGAAGAACTACGAAGCTCCTACCATAGCACTGAGGATTATGAAGAGGAACATCACAAGCGTCTACAAGACAAGATTCAATGCATACATACAAGGAGCTCGAAGATGCGAGGAGAGCACTTGAGGGCACCCGAGAGATACCGATAGACCTTAGCGCGATAACAGTGAGACTAGAAAACTCTTGGGAGCGTCCTTTTTTTGGAAGGCATGAGTTTAGTATCTTCACTATTTCATTGAGGTGAAGACACCTTTAAGCCGTCAAGGTATTGTACTCTTTTTCTCCACCTCGGGATTTTTCCACATGGTTTACCGAGGGGGTTTTTAATGAGGCAAGATCTCTTGATGCATCACATTCTTTACCATTGTTTATCTTTCTTGGAAATCCCTATGACGAAATAAGGTAAACAAGGGATGTGATCCTATCTACCAAGATGACATTTATCTAATTAAAGTCTTCTTCTCTTTTCCTAAAAACGGTTTAAGTATGTTTTGGTATTATAAGAGGCCCAAATTAGGTGAATGTTAGAATATTTAGACCAAGTTGTAATTCGTATAAGACCAGACCTAGAGGATATGTGAACAAGCCTCTAAAAACTCTTGTAATGGATTAAACCGCTTTTACACAAAAACTTGAGAAACTTTTTCTCCTTTTTTCTTGAGAGATTCAAGGTTATACTTCACTCCTCGATTCCTAGCTCAGAGTAGGGTGCGTTGTATCAAGAGATTGTCACTCCTCTTGTGGTTCACGCTTCAACCCACCTTCTATCAATCCCATAGTTAATCCTAGGTCGAGTATCTCCTCGGGTTTAAACCACCTTTTCCGCTTAGTTCCATCTTTTTTACCGAGTAGTTAGATCGAGCATTTCTCTTCTTCTCAAGCCTATTCATACAGTCTATTCCCTAAGACGAGCTTGATATCTTAGCAACCGGTGCCACATCATGTTTTGAATGGGGTTTTCCATTCACAACCCTCCTTCATACTTACATGATGGTACCTGCTCTTTAGATCAAACTTGGAGAAGAGTGTTGATGAGGCCCCGACACTAGCTCCAGCATCACTCTGAGAAGAACACGTGGACGAACCCGAGGTCTAAATTGAGGAAGAGAAGAACTACGAAGCTCCTACCATAGCACTGAGGCTTATGAAGAGGAACATCACAAGCGTCTACAAGACAAGATTCAATGCATACATACAAGGAGCTCGAAGATGCGAGGAGAGCACCTGAGGGCATCCGAGAGATACCGATAGACCTTAGCGCGATAACAATGAGACTAGAAAACTCTTGGGAGCGTCCTTTTTTTGGAAGGCATGAGTTTAGTATCTTCACTATTTCATTGAGGTGAAGACACCTTTAAGCCGTCAAGGTATTGTACTATTTTTCTCCACCTCGGGATTTTTCCACATGGTTTACCGAGGGGGTTTTTAATGAGGCAAGATCTCTTGATGCATCACATTCTTTACCATTGTTTATCTTTCTTGGAAATCCCTATGACGAAATAAGGTAAACAAGGGATGTGATCCTATCTACCAAGATGACATTTATCTAATTAAAGTCTTCTTCTCTTTTCCTAAAAACGGTTTAAGTATGTTTTGGTATTATAAGAGGTCCACATTAGGTGAATGTTAGAATATTTAGACCAAGTTGTAATTCGTATAAGACCAGACCTAGAGGATATGTGAACAAGCCTCTAAAAACTCTTGTAATGGATTAAACCGCTTTTACACAAAAACTTGAGAAACTTTTTCTCCTTTTTTCTTGAGAGATTCAAGGTTATACTTCACTCCTCGATTCCTAGCTCAGAGTAGGGTGCGTTGTATCAAGAGATTGTCACTCCTCTTGTGGTTCACGCTTCAACCCACCTTCTATCAATCCCATAGTTAATCCTAGGTCGAGTATCTCCTCGGGTTTAAACCACCTTTTCCGCTTAGTTCCATCCTTTTTACCGAGTAGTTAGATCGAGCATTTCTCTTCTTCTCAAGCCTATTCATACAGTCTATTCCCTAAGACGAGCTTGATATCTTAGCAACCGGTGCCACATCATGTTTTGAATGGGGTTTTCCATTCACAACCCTCCTTCATACTTACATGATGGTACCTGCTCTTTAGATCAAACTTGGAGAAGAGTGTTGATGAGGCCCCGACACTAGCTCCAGCATCACTCTGAGAAGAACACGTGGACGAACCCGAGGTCTAAATTGAGGAAGAGAAGAACTACGAAGCTCCTACCATAGCACTGAGGATTATGAAGAGGAACATCACAAGCGTCTACAAGACAAGATTCAATGCATACATACAAGGATCTCGAAGATGCGAGGAGAGCACTTGAGGGCACCCGAGAGATACCGATAGACCTTAGCGCGATAACAGTGAGACTAGAAAACTCTTGGGAGCGTCCTTTTTTTGGAAGGCATGAGTTTAGTATCTTCACTATTTCATTGAGGTGAAGACACCTTTAAGCCGTCAAGGTATTGTACTCTTTTTCTCCACCTCGGGATTTTTCCACATGGTTTACCGAGGGGGTTTTTAATGAGGCAAGATCTCTTGATGCATCACATTCTTTACCATTGTTTATCTTTCTTGGAAATCCCTATGACGAAATAAGGTAAACAAGGGATGTGATCCTATCTACCAGGATGACATTTATCTAATTAAAGTCTTCTTCTCTTTTCCTAAAAACGGTTTAAGTATGTTTTGGTATTATAAGAGGCCCAAATTAGGTGAATGTTAGAATATTTAGACCAAGTTGTAATTCGTATAAGACCAGACCTAGAGGATATGTGAAAAAGCCTCTAAAAACTCTTGTAATGGATTAAACCGCTTTTACACAAAAACTTGAGAAACTTTTTCTCCTTTTTTCTTGAGAGATTCAAGGTTATACTTCACTCCTCGATTCCTAGCTCAGAGTAGGGTGCGTTGTATCAAGAGATTGTCACTCCTCTTGTGGTTCACGCTTCAACCCACCTTCTATCAATCCCATAGTTAATCCTAGGTCGAGTATCTCCTCGGGTTTAAACCACCTTTTCCGCTTAGTTCCATCCTTTTTACCGAGAAGTTAGATCGAGCATTTCTCTTCTTCTCAAGCCTATTCATACAGTCTATTCCCTAAGACGAGCTTGATATCTTAGCAACCGGTGCCACATCATGTTTTGAATGGGGTTTTCCATTCACAACCCTCCTTCATACTTACATGATGGTACCTGCTCTTTAGATCAAACTTGGAGAAGAGTGTTGATGAGGCCCCGACACTAGCTCCAGCATCACTCTGAGAAGAACACGTGGACGAACCCGAGGTCTAAATTGAGGAAGAGAAGAACTACGAAGCTCCTACCATAGCACTGAGGCTTATGAAGAGGAACATCACAAGCGTCTACAAGACAAGATTCAATGCATACATACAAGGAGCTCGAAGATGCGAGGAGAGCACCTGAGGGCATCCGAGAGATACCGATAGACCTTAGCGCGATAACAATGAGACTAGAAAACTCTTGGGAGCGTCCTTTTTTTGGAAGGCATGAGTTTAGTATCTTCACTATTTCATTGAGGTGAAGACACCTTTAAGCCGTCAAGGTATTGTACTATTTTTCTCCACCTCGGGATTTTTCCACATGGTTTACCGAGGGGGTTTTTAATGAGGCAAGATCTCTTGATGCATCACATTCTTTACCATTGTTTATCTTTCTTGGAAATCCCTATGACGAAATAAGGTAAACAAGGGATGTGATCCTATCTACCAAGATGACATTTATCTAATTAAAGTCTTCTTCTCTTTTCCTAAAAACGGTTTAAGTATGTTTTGGTATTATAAGAGGTCCACATTAGGTGAATGTTAGAATATTTAGACCAAGTTGTAATTCGTATAAGACCAGACCTAGAGGATATGTGAACAAGCCTCTAAAAACTCTTGTAATGGATTAAACCGCTTTTACACAAAAACTTGAGAAATTTTTTCTCCTTTTTTCTTGAGAGATTCAAGGTTATACTTCACTCCTCGATTCCTAGCTCAGAGTAGGGTGCGTTGTATCAAGAGATTGTCACTCCTCTTGTGGTTCACGCTTCAACCCACCTTCTATCAATCCCATAGTTAATCCTAGGTCGAGTATCTCCTCGGGTTTAAACCACCTTTTCCGCTTAGTTCCATCCTTTTTACCGAGTAGTTAGATCGAGCATTTCTCTTCTTCTCAAGCCTATTCATACAGTCTATTCCCTAAGACGAGCTTGATATCTTAGCAACCGGTGCCACATCATGTTTTGAATGGGGTTTTCCATTCACAACCCTCCTTCATACTTACATGATGGTACCTGCTCTTTAGATCAAACTTGGAGAAGAGTGTTGATGAGGCCCCGACACTAGCTCCAGCATCACTCTGAGAAGAACACGTGGACGAACCCGAGGTCTAAATTGAGGAAGAGAAGAACTACGAAGCTCCTACCATAGCACTGAGGATTATGAAGAGGAACATCACAAGCGTCTACAAGACAAGATTCAATGCATACATACAAGGAGCTCGAAGATGCGAGGAGAGCACTTGAGGGCACCCGAGAGATACCGATAGACCTTAGCGCGATAACAGTGAGACTAGAAAACTCTTGGGAGCGTCCTTTTTTTGGAAGGCATGAGTTTAGTATCTTCACTATTTCATTGAGGTGAAGACACCTTTAAGCCGTCAAGGTATTGTACTCTTTTTCTCCACCTCGGGATTTTTCCACATGGTTTACCGAGGGGGTTTTTAATGAGGCAAGATCTCTTGATGCATCACATTCTTTACCATTGTTTATCTTTCTTGGAAATCCCTATGACGAAATAAGGTAAACAAGGGATGTGATCCTATCTACCAAGATGACATTTATCTAATTAAAGTCTTCTTCTCTTTTCCTAAAAACGGTTTAAGTATGTTTTGGTATTATAAGAGGCCCAAATTAGGTGAATGTTAGAATATTTAGACCAAGTTGTAATTCGTATAAGACCAGACCTAGAGGATATGTGAAAAAGCCTCTAAAAACTCTTGTAATGGATTAAACCGCTTTTACACAAAAACTTGAGAAACTTTTTCTCCTTTTTTCTTGAGAGATTCAAGGTTATACTTCACTCCTCGATTCCTAGCTCAGAGTAGGGTGCGTTGTATCAAGAGATTGTCACTCCTCTTGTGGTTCATGCTTCAACCCACCTTCTATCAATCCCATAGTTAATCCTAGGTCGAGTATCTCCTCGGGTTTAAACCACCTTTTCCGCTTAGTTCCATCCTTTTTACCGAGAAGTTAGATCGAGCATTTCTCTTCTTCTCAAGCCTATTCATACAGTCTATTCCCTAAGACGAGCTTGATATCTTAGCAACCGGTGCCACATCATGTTTTGAATGGGGTTTTCCATTCACAACCCTCCTTCATACTTACATGATGGTACCTGCTCTTTAGATCAAACTTGGAGAAGAGTGTTGATGAGGCCCCGACACTAGCTCCAGCATCACTCTGAGAAGAACACGTGGACGAACCCGAGGTCTAAATTGAGGAAGAGAAGAACTACGAAGCTCCTACCATAGCACTGAGGCTTATGAAGAGGAACATCACAAGCGTCTACAAGACAAGATTCAATGCATACATACAAGGAGCTCGAAGATGCGAGGAGAGCACTTGAGGGCACCCGAGAGATACCGATAGACCTTAGCGCGATAACAGTGAGACTAGAAAACTCTTGGGAGCGTCCTTTTTTTGGAAGGCATGAGTTTAGTATCTTCACTATTTCATTGAGGTGAAGACACCTTTAAGCCGTCAAGGTATTGTACTATTTTTCTCCACCTCGGGATTTTTCCACATGGTTTACCGAGGGGGTTTTTAATGAGGCAAGATCTCTTGATGCATCACATTCTTTACCATTGTTTATCTTTCTTGGAAATCCCTATGACGAAATAAGGTAAACAAGGGATGTGATCCTATCTACCAAGATGACATTTATCTAATTAAAGTCTTCTTCTCTTTTCCTAAAAACGGTTTAAGTATGTTTTGGTATTATAAGAGGTCCACATTAGGTGAATGTTAGAATATTTAGACCAAGTTGTAATTCGTATAAGACCAGACCTAGAGGATATGTGAACAAGCCTCTAAAAACTCTTGTAATGGATTAAACCGCTTTTACACAAAAACTTGAGAAATTTTTTCTCCTTTTTTCTTGAGAGATTCAAGGTTATACTTCACTCCTCGATTCCTAGCTCAGAGTAGGGTGCGTTGTATCAAGAGATTGTCACTCCTCTTGTGGTTCACGCTTCAACCCACCTTCTATCAATCCCATAGTTAATCCTAGGTCGAGTATCTCCTCGGGTTTAAACCACCTTTTCCGCTTAGTTCCATCCTTTTTACCGAGTAGTTAGATCGAGCATTTCTCTTCTTCTCAAGCCTATTCATACAGTCTATTCCCTAAGACGAGCTTGATATCTTAGCAACCGGTGCCACATCATGTTTTGAATGGGGTTTTCCATTCACAACCCTCCTTCATACTTACATGATGGTACCTGCTCTTTAGATCAAACTTGGAGAAGAGTGTTGATGAGGCCCCGACACTAGCTCCAGCATCACTCTGAGAAGAACACGTGGACGAACCCGAGGTCTAAATTGAGGAAGAGAAGAACTACGAAGCTCCTACCATAGCACTGAGGATTATGAAGAGGAACATCACAAGCGTCTACAAGACAAGATTCAATGCATACATACAAGGAGCTCGAAGATGCGAGGAGAGCACTTGAGGGCACCCGAGAGATACCGATAGACCTTAGCGCGATAACAGTGAGACTAGAAAACTCTTGGGAGCGTCCTTTTTTTGGAAGGCATGAGTTTAGTATCTTCACTATTTCATTGAGGTGAAGACACCTTTAAGCCGTCAAGGTATTGTACTCTTTTTCTCCACCTCGGGATTTTTCCACATGGTTTACCGAGGGGGTTTTTAATGAGGCAAGATCTCTTGATGCATCACATTCTTTACCATTGTTTATCTTTCTTGGAAATCCCTATGACGAAATAAGGTAAACAAGGGATGTGATCCTATCTACCAAGATGACATTTATCTAATTAAAGTCTTCTTCTCTTTTCCTAAAAACGGTTTAAGTATGTTTTGGTATTATAAGAGGCCCAAATTAGGTGAATGTTAGAATATTTAGACCAAGTTGTAATTCGTATAAGACCAGACCTAGAGGATATGTGAAAAAGCCTCTAAAAACTCTTGTAATGGATTAAACCGCTTTTACACAAAAACTTGAGAAACTTTTTCTCCTTTTTTCTTGAGAGATTCAAGGTTATACTTCACTCCTCGATTCCTAGCTCAGAGTAGGGTGCGTTGTATCAAGAGATTGTCACTCCTCTTGTGGTTCACGCTTCAACCCACCTTCTATCAATCCCATAGTTAATCCTAGGTCGAGTATCTCCTCGGGTTTAAACCACCTTTTCCGCTTAGTTCCATCCTTTTTACCGAGAAGTTAGATCGAGCATTTCTCTTCTTCTCAAGCCTATTCATACAGTCTATTGCCTAAGACGAGCTTGATATCTTAGCAACCGGTGCCACATCATGTTTTGAATGGGGTTTTCCATTCACAACCCTCCTTCATACTTACATGATGGTACCTGCTCTTTAGATCAAACTTGGAGAAGAGTGTTGATGAGGCCCCGACACTAGCTCCAGCATCACTCTGAGAAGAACACGTGGACGAACCCGAGGTCTAAATTGAGGAAGAGAAGAACTACGAAGCTCCTACCATAGCACTGAGGCTTATGAAGAGGAACATCACAAGCGTCTACAAGACAAGATTCAATGCATACATACAAGGAGCTCGAAGATGCGAGGAGAGCACCTGAGGGCATCCGAGAGATACCGATAGACCTTAGCGCGATAACAATGAGACTAGAAAACTCTTGGGAGCGTCCTTTTTTTGGAAGGCATGAGTTTAGTATCTTCACTATTTCATTGAGGTGAAGACACCTTTAAGCCGTCAAGGTATTGTACTATTTTTCTCCACCTCGGGATTTTTCCACATGGTTTACCGAGGGGGTTTTTAATGAGGCAAGATCTCTTGATGCATCACATTCTTTACCATTGTTTATCTTTCTTGGAAATCCCTATGACGAAATAAGGTAAACAAGGGATGTGATCCTATCTACCAAGATGACATTTATCTAATTAAAGTCTTCTTCTCTTTTCCTAAAAACGGTTTAAGTATGTTTTGGTATTATAAGAGGTCCACATTAGGTGAATGTTAGAATATTTAGACCAAGTTGTAATTCGTATAAGACCAGACCTAGAGGATATGTGAACAAGCCTCTAAAAACTCTTGTAATGGATTAAACCGCTTTTACACAAAAACTTGAGAAACTTTTTCTCCTTTTTTCTTGAGAGATTCAAGGTTATACTTCACTCCTCGATTCCTAGCTCAGAGTAGGGTGCGTTGTATCAAGAGATTGTCACTCCTCTTGTGGTTCACGCTTCAACCCACCTTCTATCAATCCCATAGTTAATCCTAGGTCGAGTATCTCCTCGGGTTTAAACCACCTTTTCCGCTTAGTTCCATCCTTTTTACCGAGTAGTTAGATCGAGCATTTCTCTTCTTCTCAAGCCTATTCATACAGTCTATTCCCTAAGACGAGCTTGATATCTTAGCAACCGGTGCCACATCATGTTTTGAATGGGGTTTTCCATTCACAACCCTCCTTCATACTTACATGATGGTACCTGCTCTTTAGATCAAACTTGGAGAAGAGTGTTGATGAGGCCCCGACACTAGCTCCAGCATCACTCTGAGAAGAACACGTGGACGAACCCGAGGTCTAAATTGAGGAAGAGAAGAACTACGAAGCTCCTACCATAGCACTGAGGATTATGAAGAGGAACATCACAAGCGTCTACAAGACAAGATTCAATGCATACATACAAGGAGCTCGAAGATGCGAGGAGAGCACTTGAGGGCACCCGAGAGATACCGATAGACCTTAGCGCGATAACAGTGAGACTAGAAAACTCTTGGGAGCGTCCTTTTTTTGGAAGGCATGAGTTTAGTATCTTCACTATTTCATTGAGGTGAAGACACCTTTAAGCCGTCAAGGTATTGTACTCTTTTTCTCCACCTCGGGATTTTTCCACATAGTTTACCGAGGGGGTTTTTAATGAGGCAAGATCTCTTGATGCATCACATTCTTTACCATTGTTTATCTTTCTTGGAAATCCCTATGACGAAATAAGGTAAACAAGGGATGTGATCCTATCTACCAAGATGACATTTATCTAATTAAAGTCTTCTTCTCTTTTCCTAAAAACGGTTTAAGTATGTTTTGGTATTATAAGAGGCCCAAATTAGGTGAATGTTAGAATATTTAGACCAAGTTGTAATTCGTATAAGACCAGACCTAGAGGATATGTGAAAAAGCCTCTAAAAACTCTTGTAATGGATTAAACCGCTTTTACACAAAAACTTGAGAAACTTTTTCTCCTTTTTTCATGAGAGATTCAAGGTTATACTTCACTCCTCGATTCCTAGCTCAGAGTAGGGTGCGTTGTATCAAGAGATTGTCACTCCTCTTGTGGTTCACGCTTCAACCCACCTTCTATCAATCCCATAGTTAATCCTAGGTCGAGTATCTCCTCGGGTTTAAACCACCTTTTCCGCTTAGTTCCATCCTTTTTACCGAGTAGTTAGATCGAGCATTTCTCTTCTTCTCAAGCCTATTCATACAGTCTATTCCCTAAGACGAGCTTGATATCTTAGCAACCGGTGCCACATCATGTTTTGAATGGGGTTTTCCATTCACAACCCTCCTTCATACTTACATGATGGTACCTGCTCTTTAGATCAAACTTGGAGAAGAGTGTTGATGAGGCCCCGACACTAGCTCCAGCATCACTCTGAGAAGAACACTTGGACGAACCCGAGGTCTAAATTGAGGAAGAGAAGAACTACGAAGCTCCTACCATAGCACTGAGGCTTATGAAGAGGAACATCACAAGCGTCTACAAGACAAGATTCAATGCATACATACAAGGAGCTCGAAGATGCGAGGAGAGCACCTGAGGGCATCCGAGAGATACCGATAGACCTTAGCGCGATAACAATGAGACTAGAAAACTCTTGGGAGCGTCCTTTTTTTGGAAGGCATGAGTTTAGTATCTTCACTATTTCATTGAGGTGAAGACACCTTTAAGCCGTCAAGGTATTGTACTATTTTTCTCCACCTCGGGATTTTTCCACATGGTTTACCGAGGGGGTTTTTAATGAGGCAAGATCTCTTGATGCATCACATTCTTTACCATTGTTTATCTTTCTTGGAAATCCCTATGACGAAATAAGGTAAACAAGGGATGTGATCCTATCTACCAAGATGACATTTATCTAATTAAAGTCTTCTTCTCTTTTCCTAAAAACGGTTTAAGTATGTTTTGGTATTATAAGAGGTCCACATTAGGTGAATGTTAGAATATTTAGACCAAGTTGTAATTCGTATAAGACCAGACCTAGAGGATATGTGAACAAGCCTCTAAAAACTCTTGTAATGGATTAAACCGCTTTTACACAAAAACTTGAGAAACTTTTTCTCCTTTTTTCTTGAGAGATTCAAGGTTATACTTCACTCCTCGATTCCTAGCTCAGAGTAGGGTGCGTTGTATCAAGAGATTGTCACTCCTCTTGTGGTTCACGCTTCAACCCACCTTCTATCAATCCCATAGTTAATCCTAGGTCGAGTATCTCCTCGGGTTTAAACCACCTTTTCCGCTTAGTTCCATCCTTTTTACCGAGTAGTTAGATCGAGCATTTCTCTTCTTCTCAAGCCTATTCATACAGTCTATTCCCTAAGACGAGCTTGATATCTTAGCAACCGGTGCCACATCATGTTTTGAATGGGGTTTTCCATTCACAACCCTCCTTCATACTTACATGATGGTACCTGCTCTTTAGATCAAACTTGGAGAAGAGTGTTGATGAGGCCCCGACACTAGCTCCAGCATCACTCTGAGAAGAACACGTGGACGAACCCGAGGTCTAAATTGAGGAAGAGAAGAACTACGAAGCTCCTACCATAGCACTGAGGATTATGAAGAGGAACATCACAAGCGTCTACAAGACAAGATTCAATGCATACATACAAGGAGCTCGAAGATGCGAGGAGAGCACTTGAGGGCACCCGAGAGATACCGATAGACCTTAGCGCGATAACAATGAGACTAGAAAACTCTTGGGAGCGTCCTTTTTTTGGAAGGCATGAGTTTAGTATCTTCACTATTTCATTGATGTGAAGACACCTTTAAGCCGTCAAGGTATTGTACTATTTTTCTCCACCTCGGGATTTTTCCACATGGTTTACCGAGGGGGTTTTTAATGAGGCAAGATCTCTTGATGCATCACATTCTTTACCATTGTTTATCTTTCTTGGAAATCCCTATGACGAAATAAGGTAAACAAGGGATGTGATCCTATCTACCAAGATGACATTTATCTAATTAAAGTCTTCTTCTCTTTTCCTAAAAACGGTTTAAGTATGTTTTGGTGTTATAAGAGGCCCAAATTAGGTGAATGTTAGAATATTTGGACCAAGTTGTAATTCGTATAAGACCAGACCTAGAGGATATGTGAAAAAGCCTCTAAAAACTCTTGTAATGGATTAAACCGCTTTTACACAAAAACTTGAGAAAATTTTTCTCCTTTTTTCTTGAGAGATTCAAGGTCATTCTTCACTCCTCGATTCCTAGCTCAGAGTAGGGTGCGTTGTATCAAGAGATTGTCACTCCTCTTGTGGTTCACGCTTCAACCCACCTTCTATCAATCCCATAGTTAATCCTAGGTCGAGTATCTCCACGGGTTTAAACCACCTTTTCCGCTTAGTTCCATCCTTTTTACCGAGTAGTTAGATCGAGCATTTCTCTTCTTCTCAAGCCTATTCATACAGTCTATTCCCTAAGACGAGCTTGATATCTTAGCAACCGGTGCCACATCATGTTTTGAATGGGGTTTTCCATTCACAACCCTCCTTCATACTGACATGATGGTACCTGCTCTTTAGATCAAACTTGGAGAAGAGTGTTGATGAGGCCCCGACACTAGCTCCAGCATCACTCTGAGAAGAACACGTGGACGAACCCGAGGTCTAAATTGAGGAAGAGAAGAACTACGAAGCTCCTACCATAGCACTGAGGATTATGAAGAGGAACATCACAAGCGTCTACAAGACAAGATTCAATGCATACATACAAGGAGCTCGAAGATGCGAGGAGAGCACCTGAGGGCACCCGAGAGATACCGATAGACCTTAGCGCGATAACAATGAGACTAGAAAACTCTTGGGAGCGTCCTTTTTTTGGAAGGCATGAGTTTAGTATCTTCACTATTTCATTGAGGTGAAGACACCTTTAAGCCGTCAAGGTATTGTACTCTTTTTCTCCACCTCGGGATTTTTCCACATGGTTTACCGAGGGGGTTTTTAATGAGGCAAGATCTCCTGATGCATCACATTCTTTACCATTGTTTATCTTTCTTGGAAATCCCTATCACGAAATAAGGTAAACAAGGGATGTGATCCTATCTACCAAGATGACATTTATCTAATTAAAGTCTTCTTCTCTTTTCCTAAAAACGGTTTAAGTATGTTTTGGTGTTAAAAGAGGTCCAAATTAGGTTAATGTTAGAATATTTGGACCAAGTTGTAATTCGTATAAGGCCAGACCTAGAGGATATGTGAAAAATCCTCTAAAAACATTTGTAATGGATTAAACCGCTTTTACACAAAAACTTGAGAAAATTTTTCTCCTTTTTTCTTGAGAGATTCAGGGTCATTCTTCACTCCTCGATTCCTAGCTCAGAGTAGGGTGCGTTGTATCAAGAGATTGTCACTCCTCTTGTGGTTCACGCTTCAACCCACCTACTATCAATCCCATAGTTAATCCTAGGTCGAGTATCTCCTCGGGTTTAAACCACCTCTTCCGCTTAGTTCCATCCTTTTTACCGAGTAGTTAGATCGAGCATTTCTCTTCTTCTCAAGCCTATTCATACAGTCTATTCGCTAAGACGAGCTTGATATCTTAGCAACCGGTGCCACATCATGTTTTGAATGGGGTTTTCCATTCACAACCCTCCTTCATACTTACATGATGGTACCTGCTCTTTAGATCAAACTTGGAGAAGAGTGTTGATGAGGCCCCGACACTAGCTCCAGCATCACTCTGAGAAGAACACGTGGACGAACCCGAGGTCTAAATTGAGGAAGAGAAGAACTACGAAGCTCCTACCATAGCACTGAGGATTATGAAGAGGAACATCACAAGCGTCTACAAGACAAGATTCAATGCATACATACAAGGAGCTCGAAGATGCGAGGAGAGCACCTGAGGGCACCCGAGAGATACCGATAGACCTTAGCGCGATAACAATGAGACTAGAAAACTCTTGGGAGCGTCCTTTTTTTGGAAGGCATGAGTTTAGTATCTTCACTATTTAATTGAGGTGAAGACACCTTTAAGCCGTCAAGGTATTGTACTCTTTTTCTCCACCTCGGGATTTTTCCACATGGTTTACCGAGGGGGTTTTTAATGAGGCAAGATCTCTTGATGCATCACATTCTTTACCATTGTTTATCTTTCTTGGAAATCCCTATCACGAAATAAGGTAAACAAGGGATGTGATCCTATCTACCAAGATGACATTTATCTAATTAAAGTCTTCTTCTCTTTTCCTAAAAACGGTTTAAGTATGTTTTGGTTTTATAAGAGGCCCAAATTAGGTGAATGTTAGAATATTTGGACCAAGTTGTAATTCGTATAAGACCAGACCTAGAGGATATGTGAAAAAGCCTCTAAAAACTCTTGTAATGGATTAAACCGCTTTTACACAAAAACTTGAGAAAATTTTTCTCCTTTTTTCTTGAGAGATTCAAGGTCATTCTTCACTCCTCGATTCCTCGCTCAGAGTAGGGTGCGTTGTATCAAGAGATTGTCACTCCTCTTGTGGTTCACGCTTCAACCCACCTTCTATCAATCCCATAGTTAATCCTAGGTCGAGTATCTCCACGGGTTTAAACCACCTCTTCCGCTTAGTTCCATCCTTTTTACCGAGTAGTTAGATCGAGCATTTCTCTTCTTCTCAAGCCTATTCATACAGTCTATTCCCTAAGACGAGCTTGATATCTTAGCAACCGGTGCCACATCATGTTTTGAATGGGGTTTTCCATTCACAACCCTCCTTCATACTTACATGATGGTACCTGCTCTTTAGATCAAACTTGGAGAAGAGTGTTGATGAGGCCCCGACACTAGCTCCAGCATCACTCTGAGAAGAACACGTGGACGAACCCGAGGTCTAAATTGAGGAAGAGAAGAACTACGAAGCTCCTACCATAGTACTGAGGATTATGAAGAGGAACATCACAAGCGTCTACAAGACAAGATTCAATGCATACATACAAGGAGCTCGAAGATGCGAGGAGAGCACCTGAGGGCACCCGAGAGATACCGATAGACCTTAGCGCGATAACAATGAGACTAGAAAACTCTTGGGAGCGTCCTTTTTTTGGAAGGCATGAGTTTAGTATCTTCACTATTTCATTGAGGTGAAGACACCTTTAAGCCGTCAAGGTATTGTACTCTTTTTCTCCACCTCGGGATTTTTCCACATGGTTTACCGAGGGGGTTTTTAATGAGGCAAGATCTCCTGATGCATCACATTCTTTACCATTGTTTATCTTTCTTGGAAATCCCTATCACGAAATAAGGTAAACAAGGGATGTGATCCTATCTACCAAGATGACATTTATCTAATTAAAGTCTTCTTCTCTTTTCCTAAAAACGGTTTAAGTATGTTTTGGTGTTAAAAGATGTCCAAATTAGGTTAATGTTAGAATATTTGGACCAAGTTGTAATTCGTATAAGACCAGACCTAGAGGATATGTGAAAAAGCCTCTAGAAACACTTGTAATGGATTAAACCGCTTTTACACAAAAACTTGAGAAAATTTTTCTCCTTTTTTCTTGAGAGATTCAAGGTCATTCTTCACTCCTCGATTCCTAGCTCAGAGTAGGGTGCGTTGTATCAAGAGATTGTCACTCCTCTTGTGGTTCACGCTTCAACCCACCTACTATCAATCCCATAGTTAATCCTAGGTCGAGTATCTCCTCGGGTTTAAACCACCTTTTCCGCTTAGTTCCATCCTTTTTACCGAGTAGTTAGATCGAGCATTTCTCTTCTTCTCAAGCCTATTCATACAGTCTATTCCCTAAGACGAGCTTGATATCTTAGCAACCGGTGCCACATCATGTTTTGAATGGGGTTTTCCATTCACAACCCTCCTTCATACTTACATGATGGTACCTGCTCTTTAGATCAAACTTGGAGAAGAGTGTTGATGAGGCCCCGACACTAGCTCCAGCATCACTCTGAGAAGAACACGTGGACGAACCCGAGGTCTAAATTGAGGAAGAGAAGAACTACGAAGCTCCTACCATAGCACTGAGGATTATGAAGAGGAACATCACAAGCGTCTACAAGACAAGATTCAATGCATACATACAAGGAGCTCGAAGATGCGAGGAGAGCACCTGAGGGCATCCGAGAGATACCGATAGACCTTAGCGCGATAACAATGAGACTGGAAAACTCTTGGGAGCGTCCTTTTTTTGGAAGGCATGAGTTTAGTATCTTCACTATTTCATTGAGGTGAAGACACCTTTAAGCCGTCAAGGTATTGTACTCTTTTTCTCCACCTCGGGATTTTTCCACATGGTTTACCGAGGGGGTTTTTAATGAGGCAAGATCTCCTGATGCATCACATTCTTTACCATTGTTTATCTTTCTTGGAAATCCCTATCACGAAATATGGTAAACAAGGGATGTGATCCTATCTACCAAGATGACATTTATCTAATTAAAGTCTTCTTCTCTTTTCCTAAAAACGGTTTAAGTATGTTTTGGTGTTAAAAGATGTCCAAATTAGGTTAATGTTAGAATATTTGGACCAAGTTGTAATTCGTATAAGGCCAGACCTAGAGGATATGTGAAAAAGCCTCTAAAAACATTTGTAATGGATTAAACCGCTTTTACACAAAAACTTGAGAAATTTTTTCTCCTTTTTTCTTGAGAGATTCAGGGTCATTCTTCACTCCTCGATTCCTAGCTCAGAGTAGGGTGCGTTGTATCAAGAGATTGTCACTCCTCTTGTGGTTCACGCTTCAACCCACCTACTATCAATCCCATAGTTAATCCTAGGTCGAGTATCTCCTCGGGTTTAAACCACCTTTTCCGCTTAGTTCCATCCTTTTTACCGAGTAGTTAGATCGAGCATTTCTCTTCTTCTCAAGCCTATTCATACAGTCTATTCCCTTAAGACGAGCTTGATATCTTAGCAACCGGTGCCACATCATGTTTTGAATGGGGTTTTTCATTCACAACCCTCCTTCATACTTACATGATGGTACCTGCTCTTTAGATCAAACTTGGAGAAGAGTGTTGATGAGGCCCCGACACTAGCTCCAGCATCACTCTGAGAAGAACACGTGGACGAACCCGAGGTCTAAATTGAGGAAGAGAAGAACTACGAAGCTCCTACCATAGCACTGAGGATTATGAAGAGGAACATCACAAGCGTCTACAAGACAAGATTCAATGCATACATACAAGGAGCTCGAAGATGCGAGGAGAGCACTTTAGGGCACCCGAGAGATACCGATAGACCTTAGCGCGATAACAGTGAGACTAGAAAACTCTTGGGAGCGTCCTTTTTTTGGAAGGCATGAGTTTAGTATCTTCACTATTTCATTGAGGTGAAGACACCTTTAAGCCGTCAAGGTATTGTACTCTTTTTCTCCACCTCGGGATTTTTCCACATGGTTTACCGAGGGGGTTTTTAATGAGGCAAGATCTCTTGATGCATCACATTCTTTACCATTGTTTATCTTTCTTGGAAATCCCTATGACGAAATAAGGTAAACAAGGGATGTGATCCTATCTACCAAGATGACATTTATCTAATTAAAGTCTTCTTCTCTTTTCCTAAAAACGGTTTAAGTATGTTTTGGTATTATAAGAGGCCCAAATTAGGTGAATGTTAGAATATTTAGACCAAGTTGTAATTCGTATAAGACCAGACCTAGAGGATATGTGAAAAAGCCTCTAAAAACTCTTGTAATGGATTAAACTGCTTTTACACAAAAACTTGAGAAACTTTTTCTCCTTTTTTCTTGAGAGATTCAAGGTTATACTTCACTCCTCGATTCCTAGCTCAGAGTAGGGTGCGTTGTATCAAGAGATTGTCACTCCTCTTGTGGTTCACGCTTCAACCCACCTTCTATCAATCCCATAGTTAATCCTAGGTCGAGTATCTCCTCGGGTTTAAACCACCTTTTCCGCTTAGTTCCATCCTTTTTACCGAGTAGTTAGATCGAGCATTTCTCTTCTTCTCAAGCCTATTCATACAGTCTATTCCCTAAGACGAGCTTGATATCTTAGCAACCGGTGCCACATCATGTTTTGAATGGGGTTTTCCATTCACAACCCTCCTTCATACTTACATGATGGTACCTGCTCTTTAGATCAAACTTGGAGAAGAGTGTTGATGAGGCCCCGACACTAGCTCCAGCATCACTCTGAGAAGAACACGTGGACGAACCCGAGGTCTAAATTGAGGAAGAGAAGAACTACGAAGCTCCTACCATAGCACTGAGGCTTATGAAGAGGAACATCACAAGCGTCTACAAGACAAGATTCAATGCATACATACAAGGAGCTCGAAGATGCGAGGAGAGCACCTGAGGGCACCCGAGAGATACCGATAGACCTTAGCGCGATAACAATGAGACTAGAAAACTCTTGGGAGCGTCCTTTTTTTGGAAGGCATGAGTTTAGTATCTTCACTATTTCATTGAGGTGAAGACACCTTTAAGACGTCAAGGTATTGTACTCTTTTTCTCCACCTCGGGATTTTTCCATATGGTTTACCGAGGGGGTTTTTAATGAGGCAAGATCTCTTGATGCATCACATTCTTTACCATTGTTTATCTTTCTTGGAAATCCCTATCACGAAATAAGGTAAACAAGGGATGTGATCCTATCTACCAAGATGACATTTATCTAATTAAAGTCTTCTTCTCTTTTCCTAAAAACGGTTTAAGTATGTTTTGGTTTTATAAGAGGCCCAAATTAGGTGAATGTTAGAATATTTGGACCAAGTTGTAATTCGTATAAGACCAGACCTAGAGGATATGTGAAAAAGCCTCTAAAAACTCTTGTAATGGATTAAACCGCTTTTACACAAAAACTTGAGAAAATTTTTCTCCTTTTTTCTTGAGAGATTCAAGGTCATTCTTCACTCCTCGATTCCTAGCTCAGAGTAGGGTGCGTTGTATCAAGAGATTGTCACTCCTCTTGTGGTTCACGCTTCAACCCACCTTCTATCAATCCCATAGTTAATCCTAGGTCGAGTATCTCCTCGGGTTTAAACCACCTTTTCCGCTTAGTTCCATCCTTTTTACCGAGTAGTTAGATCGAGCATTTCTCTTCTTCTCAAGCCTATTCATACAGTCTATTCCCTAAGACGAGCTTGATATCTTAGCAACCGGTGCCACATCATGTTTTGAATGGGGTTTTCCATTCACAACCCTCCTTCATACTTACATGATGGTACCTGCTCTTTAGATCAAACTTGGAGAAGAGTGTTGATGAGGCCCCGACACTAGCTCCAGCATCACTCTGAGAAGAACACGTGGACGAACCCGAGGTCTAAATTGAGGAAGAGAAGAACTACGAAGCTCCTACCATAGCACTGAGGATTATGAAGAGGAACATCACAAGCGTCTACAAGACAAGATTCAATGCATACATACAAGGAGCTCGAAGATGCGAGGAGAGCACCTGAGGGCACCCGAGAGATACCGATAGACCTTAGCGCGATAACAATGAGACTAGAAAACTCTTGGGAGCGTCCTTTTTTTGGAAGGCATGAGTTTAGTATCTTCACTATTTCATTGAGGTGAAGACACCTTTAAGACGTCAAGGTATTGTACTCTTTTTCTCCACCTCGGGATTTTTCCATATGGTTTACCGAGGGGGTTTTTAATGAGGCAAGATCTCTTGATGCATCACATTCTTTACCATTGTTTATCTTTCTTGGAAATCCCTATCACGAAATAAGGTAAACAAGGGATGTGATCCTATCTACCAAGATGACATTTATCTAATTAAAGTCTTCTTCTCTTTTCCTAAAAACGGTTTAAGTATGTTTTGGTTTTATAAGAGGCCCAAATTAGGTGAATGTTAGAATATTTGGACCAAGTTGTAATTCGTATAAGACCAGACCTAGAGGATATGTGAAAAAGCCTCTAAAAACTCTTGTAATGGATTAAACCGCTTTTACACAAAAACTTGAGAAAATTTTTCTCCTTTTTTCTTGAGAGATTCAAGGTCATTCTTCACTCCTCGATTCCTAGCTCAGAGTAGGGTGCGTTGTATCAAGAGATTGTCACTCCTCTTGTGGTTCACGCTTCAACCCACCTTCTATCAATCCCATAGTTAATCCTAGGTCGAGTATCTCCACGGGTTTAAACCACCTCTTCCGCTTAGTTCCATCCTTTTTACCGAGTAGTTAGATCGAGCATTTCTCTTCTTCTCAAGCCTATTCATACAGTCTATTCCCTAAGACGAGCTTGATATCTTAGCAACCGGTGCCACATCATGTTTTGAATGGGGTTTTCCATTCACAACCCTCCTTCATACTTACATGATGGTACCTGCTCTTTAGATCAAACTTGGAGAAGAGTGTTGATGAGGCCCCGACACTAGCTCCAGCATCACTCTGAGAAGAACACGTGGACGAACCCGAGGTCTAAATTGAGGAAGAGAAGAACTACGAAGCTCCTACCATAGCACTGAGGATTATGAAGAGGAACATCACAAGCGTCTACAAGACAAGATTCAATGCATACATACAAGGAGCTCGAAGATGCGAGGAGAGCACCTGAGGGCACCCGAGAGATACCGATAGACCTTAGCGCGATAACAGTGAGACTAGAAAACTCTTGGGAGCGTCCTTTTTTTGGAAGGCATGAGTTTAGTATCTTCACTATTTCATTGAGGTGAAGACACCTTTAAGCCGTCAAGGTATTGTACTCTTTTTCTCCACCTCGGGATTTTTCCACATGGTTTACCGAGGGGGTTTTTAATGAGGCAAGATCTCTTGATGCATCACATTCTTTACCATTGTTTATCTTTCTTGGAAATCCCTATGACGAAATAAGGTAAACAAGGGATGTGATCCTATCTACCAAGATGACATTTATCTAATTAAAGTCTTCTTCTCTTTTCCTAAAAACGGTTTAAGTATGTTTTGGTATTATAAGAGGCCCAAATTAGGTGAATGTTAGAATATTTAGACCAAGTTGTAATTCGTATAAGACCAGACCTAGAGGATATGTGAAAAAGCCTCTAAAAACTCTTGTAATGGATTAAACCGCTTTTACACAAAAACTTGAGAAAATTTTTCTCCTTTTTTCTTGAGAGATTCAAGGTCATTCTTCACTCCTCGATTCCTAGCTCAGAGTAGGGTGCGTTGTATCAAGAGATTGTCACTCCTCTTGTGGTTCACGCTTCAACCCACCTTCTATCAATCCCATAGTTAATCCTAGGTCGAGTATCTCCACGGGTTTAAACCACCTCTTCCGCTTAGTTCCATCCTTTTTACCGAGTAGTTAGATCGAGCATTTCTCTTCTTCTCAAGCCTATTCATACAGTCTATTCCCTAAGACGAGCTTGATATCTTAGCAACCGGTGCCACATCATGTTTTGAATGGGGTTTTCCATTCACAACCCTCCTTCATACTTACATGATGGTACCTGCTCTTTAGATCAAACTTGGAGAAGAGTGTTGATGAGACCCCGACACTAGCTCCAGCATCACTCTGAGAAGAACACGTGGACGAACCAGAGGTCTAAATTGAGGAAGAGAAGAACTACGAAGCTCCTACCATAGTACTGAGGATTATGAAGAGGAACATCACAAGCGTCTACAAGACAAGATTCAATGCATACATACAAGGAGCTCGAAGATGCGAGGAGAGCACCTGAGGGCACCCGAGAGATACCGATAGACCTTAGCGCGATAACAATGAGACTAGAAAACTCTTGGGAGCGTCCTTTTTTTGGAAGGCATGAGTTTAGTATCTTCACTATTTCATTGAGGTGAAGACACCTTTAAGCCGTCAAGGTATTGTACTCTTTTTCTCCACCTCGGGATTTTTCCACATGGTTTACCGAGGGGGTTTTTAATGAGGCAAGATCTCCTGATGCATCACATTCTTTACCATTGTTTATCTTTCTTGGAAATCCCTATCACGAAATAAGGTAAACAAGGGATGTGATCCTATCTACCAAGATGACATTTATCTAATTAAAGTCTTCTTCTCTTTTCCTAAAAACGGTTTAAGTATGTTTTGGTGTTAAAAGATGTCCAAATTAGGTTAATGTTAGAATATTTGGACCAAGTTGTAATTCGTATAAGGCCAGACCTAGAGGATATGTGAAAAATCCTCTAAAAACATTTGTAATGGATTAAACCGCTTTTACACAAAAACTTGAGAAAATTTTTCTCCTTTTTTCTTGAGAGATTCAAGGTCATTCTTCACTCCTCGATTCCTAGCTCAGAGTAGGGTGCGTTGTATCAAGAGATTGTCACTCCTCTTGTGGTTCACGCTTCAACCCACCTACTATCAATCCCATAGTTAATCCTAGGTCGAGTATCTCCTCGGGTTTAAACCACCTCTTCCGCTTAGTTCCATCCTTTTTACCGAGTAGTTAGATCGAGCATTTCTCTTCTTCTCAAGCCTATTCATACAGTCTATTCCCTAAGACGAGCTTGATATCTTAGCAACCGGTGCCACATCATGTTTTGAATGGGGTTTTCCATTCACAACCCTCCTTCATACTTACATGATGGTACCTGCTCTTTAGATCAAACTTGGAGAAGAGTGTTGATGAGGCCCCGACACTAGCTCCAGCATCACTCTGAGAAGAACACGTGGACGAACCCGAGGTCTAAATTGAGGAAGAGAAGAACTACGAAGCTCCTACCATAGCACTGAGGATTATGAAGAGGAACATCACAAGCGTCTACAAGACAAGATTCAATGCATACATACAAGGAGCTCGAAGATGCGAGGAGAGCACCTGAGGGCACCCGAGAGATACCGATAGACCTTAGCGCGATAACAGTGAGACTAGAAAACTCTTGGGAGCGTCCTTTTTTTGGAAGGCATGAGTTTAGTATCTTCACTATTTCATTGAGGTGAAGACACCTTTAAGCCGTCAAGGTATTGTACTCTTTTTCTCCACCTCGGGATTTTTCCACATGGTTTACCGAGGGGGTTTTTAATGAGGCAAGATCTCTTGATGCATCACATTCTTTACCATTGTTTATCTTTCTTGGAAATCCCTATGACGAAATAAGGTAAACAAGGGATGTGATCCTATCTACCAAGATGACATTTATCTAATTAAAGTCTTCTTCTCTTTTCCTAAAAACGGTTTAAGTATGTTTTGGTATTATAAGAGGCCCAAATTAGGTGAATGTTAGAATATTTAGACCAAGTTGTAATTCGTATAAGACCAGACCTAGAGGATATGTGAAAAAGCCTCTAAAAACTCTTGTAATGGATTAAACCGCTTTT
Organism: Cardamine chenopodiifolia; assembly: GCA_963922655.1. Lineage (NCBI taxonomy): Eukaryota > Viridiplantae > Streptophyta > Magnoliopsida > Brassicales > Brassicaceae > Cardamine > Cardamine chenopodiifolia. The sequence goes on along the minus strand of OZ000476.1, from coordinate 6,648,127 downwards.
ACACAAAAACTTGAGAAAATTTTTCTCCTTTTTTCTTGAGAGATTCAAGGTCATTCTTCACTCCTCGATTCCTAGCTCAGAGTAGGGTGCGTTGTATCAAGAGATTGTCACTCCTCTTGTGGTTCACGCTTCAACCCACCTTCTATCAATCCCATAGTTAATCCTAGGTCGAGTATCTCCACGGGTTTAAACCACCTCTTCCGCTTAGTTCCATCCTTTTTACCGAGTAGTTAGATCGAGCATTTCTCTTCTTCTCAAGCCTATTCATACAGTCTATTCCCTAAGACGAGCTTGATATCTTAGCAACCGGTGCCACATCATGTTTTGAATGGGGTTTTCCATTCACAACCCTCCTTCATACTTACATGATGGTACCTGCTCTTTAGATCAAACTTGGAGAAGAGTGTTGATGAGACCCCGACACTAGCTCCAGCATCACTCTGAGAAGAACACGTGGACGAACCAGAGGTCTAAATTGAGGAAGAGAAGAACTACGAAGCTCCTACCATAGTACTGAGGATTATGAAGAGGAACATCACAAGCGTCTACAAGACAAGATTCAATGCATACATACAAGGAGCTCGAAGATGCGAGGAGAGCACCTGAGGGCACCCGAGAGATACCGATAGACCTTAGCGCGATAACAATGAGACTAGAAAACTCTTGGGAGCGTCCTTTTTTTGGAAGGCATGAGTTTAGTATCTTCACTATTTCATTGAGGTGAAGACACCTTTAAGCCGTCAAGGTATTGTACTCTTTTTCTCCACCTCGGGATTTTTCCACATGGTTTACCGAGGGGGTTTTTAATGAGGCAAGATCTCCTGATGCATCACATTCTTTACCATTGTTTATCTTTCTTGGAAATCCCTATCACGAAATAAGGTAAACAAGGGATGTGATCCTATCTACCAAGATGACATTTATCTAATTAAAGTCTTCTTCTCTTTTCCTAAAAACGGTTTAAGTATGTTTTGGTGTTAAAAGATGTCCAAATTAGGTTAATGTTAGAATATTTGGACCAAGTTGTAATTCGTATAAGGCCAGACCTAGAGGATATGTGAAAAATCCTCTAAAAACATTTGTAATGGATTAAACCGCTTTTACACAAAAACTTGAGAAAATTTTTCTCCTTTTTTCTTGAGAGATTCAAGGTCATTCTTCACTCCTCGATTCCTAGCTCAGAGTAGGGTGCGTTGTATCAAGAGATTGTCACTCCTCTTGTGGTTCACGCTTCAACCCACCTACTATCAATCCCATAGTTAATCCTAGGTCGAGTATCTCCTCGGGTTTAAACCACCTCTTCCGCTTAGTTCCATCCTTTTTACCGAGTAGTTAGATCGAGCATTTCTCTTCTTCTCAAGCCTATTCATACAGTCTATTCCCTAAGACGAGCTTGATATCTTAGCAACCGGTGCCACATCATGTTTTGAATGGGGTTTTCCATTCACAACCCTCCTTCATACTTACATGATGGTACCTGCTCTTTAGATCAAACTTGGAGAAGAGTGTTGATGAGGCCCCGACACTAGCTCCAGCATCACTCTGAGAAGAACACGTGGACGAACCCGAGGTCTAAATTGAGGAAGAGAAGAACTACGAAGCTCCTACCATAGCACTGAGGATTATGAAGAGGAACATCACAAGCGTCTACAAGACAAGATTCAATGCATACATACAAGGAGCTCGAAGATGCGAGGAGAGCACGTGAGGGCACCCGAGAGATACCGATAAACCTTAGCGCGATAACAGTGAGACTAGAAAACTCTTGGGAGCGTCCTTTTTTTGGAAGGCATGAGTTTAGTATCTTCACTATTTCATTGAGGTGAAGACACCTTTAAGCCGTCAAGGTATTGTACTCTTTTTCTCCACCTCGGGATTTTTCCACATGGTTTACCGAGGGGGTTTTTAATGAGGCAAGATCTCTTGATGCATCACATTCTTTACCATTGTTTATCTTTCTTGGAAATCCCTATGACGAAATAAGGTAAACAAGGGATGTGATCCTATCTACCAAGATGACATTTATCTAATTAAAGTCTTCTTCTCTTTTCCTAAAAGCGGTTTAAGTATGTTTTGGTATTATAAGAGGCCCAAATTAGGTGAATGTTAGAATATTTAGACCAAGTTGTAATTCGTATAAGACCAGACCTAGAGGATATGTGAAAAAGCCTCTAAAAACTCTTGTAATGGATTAAACCGCTTTTACACAAAAACTTGAGAAACTTTTTCTCCTTTTTTCTTGAGAGATTCAAGGTTATACTTCACTCCTCGATTCCTAGCTCAGAGTAGGGTGCGTTGTATCAAGAGATTGTCACTCCTCTTGTGGTTCACGCTTCAACCCACCTTCTATCAATCCCATAGTTAATCCTAGGTCGAGTATCTCCTCGGGTTTAAACCACCTTTTCCGCTTAGTTCCATCCTTTTTACCGAGTAGTTAGATCGAGCATTTCTCTTCTTCTCAAGCCTATTCATACAGTCTATTCCCTAAGACGAGCTTGATATCTTAGCAACCGGTGCCACATCATGTTTTGAATGGGGGTTTCCATTCACAACCCTCCTTCATACTTACATGATGGTACCTGCTCTTTAGATCAAACTTGGAGAAGAGTGTTGATGAGGCCCCGACACTAGCTCCAGCATCACTCTAAGAAGAACACGTGGACGAACCCGAGGTCTAAATTGAGGAAGAGAAGAACTACGAAGCTCCTACCATAGCACTGAGGATTATGAAGAGGAACATCACAAGCGTCTACAAGACAAGATTCAATGCATACATACAAGGAGCTCGAAGATGCGAGGAGAGCACCTGAGGGCACCCGAGAGATACCGATAGACCTTAGCGCGATAACAATGAGACTAGAAAACTCTTGGGAGCGTCCTTTTTTTGGAAGGAATGAGTTTAGTATCTTCACTATTTCATTGAGGTGAAGACACCTTTAAGCCGTCAAGGTATTGTACTCTTTTTCTCCACCTCGGGATTTTTCCACATGGTTTACCGAGGGGGTTTTTAATGAGGCAAGATCTCTTGATGCATCACATTCTTTACCATTGTTTATCTTTCTTGGAAATCCCTATGACGAAATAAGGTAAACAAGGGATGTGATCCTATCTACCAAGATGACATTTATCTAATTAAAGTCTTCTTCTCTTTTCCTAAAAACGGTTTAAGTATGTTTTGGTATTATAAGAGGCCCAAATTAGGTGAATGTTAGAATATTTAGACCAAGTTGTAATTCGTATAAGACCAGACCTAGAGGATATGTGAAAAAGCCTCTAAAAACTCTTGTAATGGATTAAACCGCTTTTACACAAAAACTTGAGAAACTTTTTCTCCTTTTTTCTTGAGAGATTCAAGGTTATACTTCACTCCTCGATTCCTAGCTCAGAGTAGGGTGCGTTGTATCAAGAGATTGTCACTCCTCTTGTGGTTCACGCTTCAACCCACCTTCTATCAATCCCATAGTTAATCCTAGGTCGAGTATCTCCTCGGGTTTAAACCACCTTTTCCGCTTAGTTCCATCCTTTTTACCGAGTAGTTAGATCGAGCATTTCTCTTCTTCTCAAGCCTATTCATACAGTCTATTCCCTAAGACGAGCTTGATATCTTAGCAACCGGTGCCACATCATGTTTTGAATGGGGTTTTCCATTCACAACCCTCCTTCATACTTACATGATGGTACCTGCTCTTTAGATCAAACTTGGAGAAGAGTGTTGATGAGGCCCCGACACTAGCTCCAGCATCACTCTAAGAAGAACACGTGGACGAACCCGAGGTCTAAATTGAGGAAGAGAAGAACTACGAAGCTCCTACCATAGCACTGAGGATTATGAAGAGGAACATCACAAGCGTCTACAAGACAAGATTCAATGCATACATACAAGGAGCTCGAAGATGCGAGGAGAGCACCTGAGGGCACCCGAGAGATACTGATAGACCTTAGCGCGATAACAATGAGACTAGAAAACTCTTGGGAGCGTCCTTTTTTTGGAAGGCATGAGTTTAGTATCTTCACTATTTCATTGAGGTGAAGACACCTTTAAGCCGTCAAGGTATTGTACTCTTTTTCTCCACCTCGGGATTTTTCCACATGGTTTACCGAGGGGGTTTTTAATGAGGCAAGATCTCCTGATGCATCACATTCTTTATCATTGTTTATCTTTCTTGGAAATCCCTATCACGAAATAAGGTAAACAAGGGATGTGATCCTATCTACCAAGATGACATTTATCTAATTAAAGTCTTCTTCTCTTTTCCTAAAAACGGTTTAAGTATGTTTTGGTGTTAAAAGATGTCCAAATTAGGTTAATGTTAGAATATTTGGACCAAGTTGTAATTCGTATAAGACCAGACCTAGAGGATATGTGAAAAAGCCTCTAAAAACTCTTGTAATGGATTAAACCGCTTTTACACAAAAACTTGAGAAACTTTTTCTCCTTTTTTCTTGAGAGATTCAAGGTTATACTTCACTCCTCGATTCCTAGCTCAGAGTAGGGTGCGTTGTATCAAGAGATTGTCACTCCTCTTGTGGTTCACGCTTCAACCCACCTTCTATCAATCCCATAGTTAATCCTAGGTCGAGTATCTCCTCGGGTTTAAACCACCTTTTCCGCTTAGTTCCATCCTTTTTACCGAGTAGTTAGATCGAGCATTTCTCTTCTTCTCAAGCCTATTCATACAGTCTATTCCCTAAGACGAGCTTGATATCTTAGCAACCGGTGCCACATCATGTTTTGAATGGGGTTTTCCATTCACAACCCTCCTTCATACTTACATGATGGTACCTGCTCTTTAGATCAAACTTGGAGAAGAGTGTTGATGAGGCCCCGACACTAGCTCCAGCATCACTCTAAGAAGAACACGTGGACGAACCCGAGGTCTAAATTGAGGAAGAGAAGAACTACGAAGCTCCTACCATAGCACTGAGGATTATGAAGAGGAACATCACAAGCGTCTACAAGACAAGATTCAATGCATACATACAAGGAGCTCGAAGATGCGAGGAGAGCACCTGAGGGCACCCGAGAGATACCGATAGACCTTAGCGCGATAACAATGAGACTAGAAAACTCTTGGGAGCGTCCTTTTTTTGGAAGGCATGAGTTTAGTATCTTCACTATTTCATTGAGGTGAAGACACCTTTAAGCCGTCAAGGTATTGTACTCTTTTTCTCCACCTCGGGATTTTTCCACATGGTTTACCGAGGGGGTTTTTAATGAGGCAAGATCTCCTGATGCATCACATTCTTTATCATTGTTTATCTTTCTTGGAAATCCCTATCACGAAATAAGGTAAACAAGGGATGTGATCCTATCTACCAAGATGACATTTATCTAATTAAAGTCTTCTTCTCTTTTCCTAAAAACGGTTTAAGTATGTTTTGGTGTTAAAAGATGTCCAAATTAGGTTAATGTTAGAATATTTGGACCAAGTTGTAATTCGTATAAGACCAGACCTAGAGGATATGTGAAAAAGCCTCTAAAAACTCTTGTAATGGATTAAACCGCTTTTACACAAAAACTTGAGAAACTTTTTCTCCTTTTTTCTTGAGAGATTCAAGGTTATACTTCACTCCTCGATTCCTAGCTCAGAGTAGGGTGCGTTGTATCAAGAGATTGTCACTCCTCTTGTGGTTCACGCTTCAACCCACCTTCTATCAATCCCATAGTTAATCCTAGGTCGAGTATCTCCTCGGGTTTAAACCACCTTTTCCGCTTAGTTCCATCCTTTTTACCGAGTAGTTAGATCGAGCATTTCTCTTCTTCTCAAGCCTATTCATACAGTCTATTCCGTAAGACGAGCTTGATATCTTAGCAACCGGTGCCACATCATGTTTTGAATGGGGTTTTCCATTCACAACCCTCCTTCATACTTACATGATGGTACCTGCTCTTTAGATCAAACTTGGAGAAGAGTGTTGATGAGGCCCCGACACTAGCTCCAGCATCACTCTGAGAAGAACACGTGGACGAACCCGAGGTCTAAATTGAGGAAGAGAAGAACTACGAAGCTCCTACCATAGCACTGAGGATTATGAAGAGGAACATCACAAGCGTCTACAAGACAAGATTCAATGCATACATACAAGGAGCTCGAAGATGCGAGGAGAGCACCTGAGGGCACCCGAGAGATACCGATAGACCTTAGCGCGATAACAATGAGACTAGAAAACTCTTGGGAGCGTCCTTTTTTTGGAAGGAATGAGTTTAGTATCTTCACTATTTCATTGAGGTGAAGACACCTTTAAGCCGTCAAGGTATTGTACTCTTTTTCTCCACCTCGGGATTTTTCCACATGGTTTACCGAGGGGGTTTTTAATGAGGCAAGATCTCTTGATGCATCACATTCTTTACCATTGTTTATCTTTCTTGGAAATCCCTATGACGAAATAAGGTAAACAAGGGATGTGATCCTATCTACCAAGATCACATTTATCTAATTAAAGTCTTCTTCTCTTTTCCTAAAAACGGTTTAAGTATGTTTTGGTATTATAAGAGGCCCAAATTAGGTGAATGTTAGAATATTTAGACCAAGTTGTAATTCGTATAAGACCAGACCTAGAGGATATGTGAAAAAGCCTCTAAAAACTCTTGTAATGGATTAAACCGCTTTTACACAAAAACTTGAGAAACTTTTTCTCCTTTTTTCTTGAGAGATTCAAGGTTATACTTCACTCCTCGATTCCTAGCTCAGAGTAGGGTGCGTTGTATCAAGAGATTGTCACTCCTCTTGTGGTTCACGCTTCAACCCACCTTCTATCAATCCCATAGTTAATCCTAGGTCGAGTATCTCCTCGGGTTTAAACCACCTTTTCCGCTTAGTTCCATCCTTTTTACCGAGTAGTTAGATCGAGCATTTCTCTTCTTCTCAAGCCTATTCATACAGTCTATTCCCTAAGACGAGCTTGATATCTTAGCAACCGGTTCCACATCATGTTTTGAATGGGGTTTTCCATTCACAACCCTCCTTCATACTTACATGATGGTACCTGCTCTTTAGATCAAACTTGGAGAAGAGTGTTGATGAGGCCCCGACACTAGCTCCAGCATCACTCTGAGAAGAACACGTGGACGAACCCGAGGTCTAAATTGAGGAAGAGAAGAACTACGAAGCTCCTACCATAGCACTGAGGATTATGAAGAGGAACATCACAAGCGTCTACAAGACAAGATTCAATGCATACATACAAGGAGCTCGAAGATGCGAGGAGAGCACCTGAGGGCACCCGAGAGATACCGATAGACCTTAGCGCGATAACAATGAGACTAGAAAACTCTTGGGAGCGTCCTTTTTTTGGAAGGCATGAGTTTAGTATCTTCACTATTTCATTGAGGTGAAGACACCTTTAAGCCGCATCACATTCTTTATCATTGTTTATCTTTCTTGGAAATCCCTATCACGAAATAAGGTAAACAAGGGATGTGATCCTATCTACCAAGATGACATTTATCTAATTAAAGTCTTCTTCTCTTTTCCTAAAAACGGTTTAAGTATGTTTTGGTGTTAAAAGATGTCCAAATTAGGTTAATGTTAGAATATTTGGACCAAGTTGTAATTCGTATAAGACCAGACCTAGAGGATATGTGAAAAAGCCTCTAAAAACTCTTGTAATGGATTAAACCGCTTTTACACAAAAACTTGAGAAACTTTTTCTCCTTTTTTCTTGAGAGATTCAAGGTTATACTTCACTCCTCGATTCCTAGCTCAGAGTAGGGTGCGTTGTATCAAGAGATTGTCACTCCTCTTGTGGTTCACACTTCAACCCACCTTCTATCAAGCCCATAGTTAATCCTAGGTCGAGTATCTCCTCGGGTTTAAACCACCTTTTCCGCTTAGTTCCATCCTTTTTACCGAGTAGTTAGATCGAGCATTTCTCTTCTTCTCAAGCCTATTCATACAGTCTATTCCGTAAGACGAGCTTGATATCTTAGCAACCGGTGCCACATCATGTTTTGAATGGGGTTTTCCATTCACAACCCTCCTTCATACTTACATGATGGTACCTGCTCTTTAGATCAAACTTGGAGAAGAGTGTTGATGAGGCCCCGACACTAGCTCCAGCATCACTCTGAGAAGAACACGTGGACGAACCCGAGGTCTAAATTGAGGAAAAGAAGAACTACGAAGCTCCTACCATAGCACTGAGGATTATGAAGCGGAACATCACAAGCGTCTACAAGACAAGATTCAATGCATACATACAAGGAGCTCGAAGATGCGAGGAGAGCACCTGAGGGCATCCGAGAGATACCGATAGACCTTAGCGCGGTAACAATGAGACTAGAAAACTCTTGGGAGCGTCCTTTTTTTGGAAGGCATGAGTTTAGTATCTTCACTATTTCATTGAGGTGAAGACACCTTTAAGCCGTCAAGGTATTGTACTCTTTTTCTCCACCTCGGGATTTTTCCACATGGTTTACCGAGGGGGTTTTTAATGAGGCAAGATCTCTTGATGCATCACATTCTTTACCATTGTTTATCTTTCTTGGAAATCCCTATGACGAAATAAGGTAAACAAGGGATGTGATCCTATCTACCAAGATGACATTTATCTAATTAAAGTCTTCTTCTCTTTTCCTAAAAACGGTTTAAGTATGTTTTGGTGTTAAAAGAGGCCCAAATTAGGTTAATGTTAGAATATTTGGACCAAGTTGTAATTCGTATAAGGCCAGACCTAGAGGATATGTGAAAAATCCTCTAAAAACATTTGTAATGGATTAAACCGCTTTTACACAAAAACTTGAGAAAATTTTTCTCCTTTTTTCTTGAGAGATTCAAGGTCATTCTTCACTCCTCGATTCCTAGCTCAGAGTAGGGTGCGTTGTATCAAGAGATTGTCACTCCTCTTGTGGTTCACGCTTCAACCCACCTACTATCAATCCCATAGTTAATCCTAGGTCGAGTATCTCCTCGGGTTTAAACCACCTCTTCCGCTTAGTTCCATCCTTTTTACCGAGTAGTTAGATCGAGCATTTCTCTTCTTCTCAAGCCTATTCATACAGTCTATTCCCTAAGACGAGCTTGATATCTTAGCAACCGGTGCCACATCATGTTTTGAATGGGGTTTTCCATTCACAACCCTCCTTCATACTTACATGATGGTACCTGCTCTTTAGATCAAACTTGGAGAAGAGTGTTGATGAGGCCCCGACACTAGCTCCAGCATCACTCTGAGAAGAACACGTGGACGAACCCGAGGTCTAAATTGAGGAAGAGAAGAACTACGAAGCTCCTACCATAGCACTGAGGATTATGAAGAGGAACATCACAAGCGTCTACAAGACAAGATTCAATGCATACATACAAGGAGCTCGAAGATGCGAGGAGAGCACCTGAGGGCACCCGAGAGATACCGATAGACCTTAGCGCGATAACAATGAGACTAGAAAACTCTTGGGAGCGTCCTTTTTTTGGAAGGCATGAGTTTAGTATCTTCACTATTTCATTGAGGTGAAGACACCTTTAAGCCGTCAAGGTATTGTACTCTTTTTCTCCACCTCGGGATTTTTCCACATGGTTTACCGAGGGGGTTTTTAATGAGGCAAGATCTCTTGATGCATCACATTCTTTACCATTGTTTATCTTTCTTGGAAATCCCTATGACGAAATAAGGTAAACAAGGGATGTGATCCTATCTACCAAGATGACATTTATCTAATTAAAGTCTTCTTCTCTTTTCCTAAAAACGGTTTAAGTATGTTTTGGTATTATAAGAGGCCCAAATTAGGTGAATGTTAGAATATTTAGACCAAGTTGTAATTCGTATAAGACCAGACCTAGAGGATATGTGAAAAAGCCTCTAAAAACTCTTGTAATGGATTAAACCGCTTTTACACAAAAACTTGAGAAACTTTTTCTCCTTTTTTCTTGAGAGATTCAAGGTTATACTTCACTCCTCGATTCCTAGCTCAGAGTAGGGTGCGTTGTATCAAGAGATTGTCACTCCTCTTGTGGTTCACGCTTCAACCCACCTTCTATCAATCCCATAGTTAATCCTAGGTCGAGTATCTCCTCGGGTTTAAACCACCTTTTCCGCTTAGTTCCATCCTTTTTACCGAGTAGTTAGATCGAGCATTTCTCTTCTTCTCAAGCCTATTCATACAGTCTATTCCCTAAGACGAGCTTGATATCTTAGCAACCGGTGCCACATCATGTTTTGAATGGGGTTTTCCATTCACAACCCTCCTTCATACTTACATGATGGTACCTGCTCTTTAGATCAAACTTGGAGAAGAGTGTTGATGAGGCCCCGACACTAGCTCCAGCATCACTCTGAGAAGAACACGTGGACGAACCCGAGGTCTAAATTGAGGAAGAGAAGAACTACGAAGCTCCTACCATAGCACTGAGGATTATGAAGAGGAACATCACAAGCGTCTACAAGACAAGATTCAATGCATACATACAAGGAGCTCGAAGATGCGAGGAGAGCACCTGAGGGCACCCGAGAGATACCGATAGACCTTAGCGCGATAACAATGAGACTAGAAAACTCTTGGGAGCGTCCTTTTTTTGGAAGGCATGAGTTTAGTATCTTCACTATTTCATTGAGGTGAAGACACCTTTAAGCCGTCAAGGTATTGTACTCTTTTTCTCCACATCGGGATTTTTCCACATGGTTTACCGAGGGGGTTTTTAATGAGGCAAGATCTCTTGATGCATCACATTCTTTACCATTGTTTATCTTTCTTGGAAATCCCTATGACGAAATAAGGTAAACAAGGGATGTGATCCTATCTACCAAGATGACATTTATCTAATTAAAGTCTTCTTCTCTTTTCCTAAAAACGGTTTAAGTATGTTTTGGTATTATAAGAGGCCCAAATTAGGTGAATGTTAGAATATTTAGACCAAGTTGTAATTCGTATAAGACCAGACCTAGAGGATATGTGAAAAAGCCTCTAAAAACTCTTGTAATGGATTAAACCGCTTTTACACAAAAACTTGAGAAAATTTTTCTCCTTTTTTCTTGAGAGATTCAAGGTCATTCTTCACTCCTCGATTCCTAGCTCAGAGTAGGGTGCGTTGTATCAAGAGATTGTCACTCCTCTTGTGGTTCACGCTTCAACCCACCTTCTATCAATCCCATAGTTAATCCTAGGTCGAGTATCTCCACGGGTTTAAACCACCTCTTCCGCTTAGTTCCATCCTTTTTACCGAGTAGTTAGATCGAGCATTTCTCTTCTTCTCAAGCCTATTCATACAGTCTATTCCCTAAGACGAGCTTGATATCTTAGCAACCGGTGCCACATCATGTTTTGAATGCGGTTTTCCATTCACAACCCTCCTTCATACTTACATGATGGTACCTGCTCTTTAGATCAAACTTGGAGAAGAGTGTTGATGAGGCCCCGACACTAGCTCCAGCATCACTCTGAGAAGAACACGTGGACGAACCCGAGGTCTAAATTGAGGAAGAGAAGAACTACGAAGCTCCTACCATAGCACTGAGGATTATGAAGAGGAACATCACAAGCGTCTACAAGACAAGATTCAATGCATACATACAAGGAGCTCGAAGATGCGAGGAGAGCACCTGAGGGCACCCGAGAGATACCGATAGACCTTAGCGCGATAACAATGAGACTAGAAAACTCTTGGGAGCGTCCTTTTTTTGGAAGGCATGAGTTTAGTATCTTCACTATTTCATTGAGGTGAAGACACCTTTAAGCCGTCAAGGTATTGTACTCTTTTTCTCCACCTCGGGATTTTTCCACATGGTTTACCGAGGGGGTTTTTAATGAGGCAAGATCTCTTGATGCATCACATTCTTTACCATTGTTTATCTTTCTTGGAAATCCCTATGACGAAATAAGGTAAACAAGGGATGTGATCCTATCTACCAAGATCACATTTATCTAATTAAAGTCTTCTTCTCTTTTCCTAAAAACGGTTTAAGTATGTTTTGGTATTATAAGAGGCCCAAATTAGGTGAATGTTAGAATATTTAGACCAAGTTGTAATTCGTATAAGACCAGACCTAGAGGATATGTGAAAAAGCCTCTAAAAACTCTTGTAATGGATTAAACCGCTTTTACACAAAAACTTGAGAAACTTTTTCTCCTTTTTTCTTGAGAGATTCAAGGTTATACTTCACTCCTCGATTCCTAGCTCAGAGTAGGGTGCGTTGTATCAAGAGATTGTCACTCCTCTTGTGGTTCACGCTTCAACCCACCTTCTATCAATCCCATAGTTATTCCTAGGTCGAGTATCTCCTCGGGTTTAAACCACCTTTTCCGCTTAGTTCCATCCTTTTTACCGAGTAGTTAGATCGAGCATTTCTCTTCTTCTCAAGCCTATTCATACAGTCTATTCCCTAAGACGAGCTTGATATCTTAGCAACCGGTGCCACATCATGTTTTGAATGGGGTTTTCCATTCACAACCCTCCTTCATACTTACATGATGGTACCTGCTCTTTAGATCAAACTTGGAGAAGAGTGTTGATGAGGCCCCGACACTAGCTCCAGCATCACTCTGAGAAGAACACGTGGACGAACCCGAGGTCTAAATTGAGGAAGAGAAGAACTACGAAGCTCCTACCAAAGCACTGAGGATTATGAAGAGGAACATCACAAGCGTCTACAAGACAAGATTCAATGCATACATACAAGGAGCTCGAAGATGCGAGGAGAGCACCTGAGGGCACCCGAGAGATACCGATAGACCTTAGCGCGATAACAATGAGACTAGAAAACTCTTGGGAGCGTCCTTTTTTTGGAAGGCATGAGTTTAGTATCTTCACTATTTCATTGAGGTGAAGACACCTTTAAGCCGTCAAGGTATTGTACTCTTTTTCTCCACCTCGGGATTTTTCCACATGGTTTACCGAGGGGGTTTTTAATGAGGCAAGATCTCTTGATGCATCACATTCTTTACCATTGTTTATCTTTCTTGGAAATCCCTATGACGAAATAAGGTAAACAAGGGATGTGATCCTATCTACCAAGATCACATTTATCTAATTAAAGTCTTCTTCTCTTTTCCTAAAAACGGTTTAAGTATGTTTTGGTATTATAAGAGGCCCAAATTAGGTGAATGTTAGAATATTTAGACCAAGTTGTAATTCGTATAAGACCAGACCTAGAGGATATGTGAAAAAGCCTCTAAAAACTCTTGTAATGGATTAAACCGCTTTTACACAAAAACTTGAGAAACTTTTTCTCCTTTTTTCTTGAGAGATTCAAGGTCATACTTCACTCCTCGATTCCTAGCTCAGAGTAGGGTGCGTTGTATCAAGAGATTGTCACTCCTCTTGTGGTTCACGCTTCAACCCACCTTCTATCAATCCCATAGTTATTCCTAGGTCGAGTATCTCCTCGGGTTTAAACCACCTTTTCCGCTTAGTTCCATCCTTTTTACCGAGTAGTTAGATCGAGCATTTCTCTTCTTCTCAAGCCTATTCATACAGTCTATTCCCTAAGACGAGCTTGATATCTTAGCAACCGGTGCCACATCATGTTTTGAATGGGGTTTTCCATTCACAACCCTCCTTCATACTTACATGATGGTACCTGCTCTTTATATCAAACTTGGAGAAGAGTGTTGATGAGGCCCCGACACTAGCTCCAGCATCACTCTGAGAAGAACACGTGGACGAACCCGAGGTCTAAATTGAGGAAGAGAAGAACTACGAAGCTCCTACCATAGTACTGAGGATTATGAAGAGGAACATCACAAGCGTCTACAAGACAAGATTCAATGCATACATACAAGGAGCTCGAAGATGCGAGGAGAGCACCTGAGGGCACCCGAGAGATACCGATAGACCTTAGCGCGATAACAATGAGACTAGAAAACTCTTGGGAGCGTCCTTTTTTTGGAAGGCATGAGTTTAGTATCTTCACTATTTCATTGAGGTGAAGACACCTTTAAGCCGTCAAGGTATTGTACTCTTTTTCTCCACCTCGGGATTTTTCCACATGGTTTACCGAGGGGGTTTTTAATGAGGCAAGATCTCTTGATGCATCACATTCTTTACCATTGTTTATCTTTCTTGGAAATCCCTATGACGAAATAAGGTAAACAAGGGATGTGATCCCATCTACCTAGATCACATTTATCTAATTAAAGTCTTCTTCTCTTTTCCTAAAAACGGTTTAAGTATGTTTTGGTATTATAAGAGGCCCAAATTAGGTGAATGTTAGAATATTTAGACCAAGTTGTAATTCGTATAAGACCAGACCTAGAGGATATGTGAAAAAACCTCTAAAAACTCTTGTAATGGATTAAACCGCTTTTACACAAAAACTTGAGAAAATTTTTCTCCTTTTTTCTTGAGAGATTCAAGGTCATTCTTCACTCCTCGATTCCTAGCTCAGAGTAGGGTGCGTTGTATCAAGAGATTGTCACTCCTCTTGTGGTTCACGCTTCAACCCACCTTCTATCAATCCCATAGTTAATCCTAGGTCGAGTATCTCCTCGGGTTTAAACCACCTCTTCCGCTTAGTTCCATCCTTTTTACCGAGTAGTTAGATCGAGCATTTCTCTTCTTCTCAAGCCTATTCATACAGTCTATTCCCTAAGACGAGCTTGATATCTTAGCAACCGGTGCCACATCATGTTTTGAATGGGGTTTTCCATTCACAACCCTCCTTCATACTTACATGATGGTACCTGCTCTTTAGATCAAACTTGGAGAAGAGTGTTGATGAGGCCCCGACACTAGCTCCAGCATCACTCTGAGAAGAACACGTGGACGAACCCGAGGTCTAAATTGAGGAAGAGAAGAACTACGAAGCTCCTACCATAGCACTGAGGATTATGAAGAGGAACATCACAAGCGTCTACAAGACAAGATTCAATGCATACATACAAGGAGCTCGAAGATGCGAGGAGAGCACCTGAGGGCACCCGAGAGATACCGATAGACCTTAGCGCGATAACAATGAGACTAGAAAACTCTTGGGAGCGTCCTTTTTTTGGAAGGCATGAGTTTAGTATCTTCACTATTTCATTGAGGTGAAGACACCTTTAAGCCGTCAAGGTATTGTACTCTTTTTCTCCACCTCGGGATTTTTCCACATGGTTTACCGAGGGGGTTTTTAATGAGGCAAGATCTCCTGATGCATCACATTCTTTACCATTGTTTATCTTTCTTGGAAATCCCTATCACGAAATAAGGTAAACAAGGGATGTGATCCCATCTACCAAGATGACATTTATCTAATTAAAGTCTTCTTCTCTTTTCCTAAAAACGGTTTAAGTATGTTTTGGTATTATAAGAGGCCCAAATTAGGTGAATGTTAGAATATTTAGACCAAGTTGTAATTCGTATAAGACCAGACCTAGAGGATATGTGAAAAAGCCTCTAAAAACTCTTGTAATGGATTAAACCGCTTTTACACAAAAACTTGAGAAAATTTTTCTCCTTTTTTCTTGAGAGATTCAAGGTCATTCTTCACTCCTCGATTCCTAGCTCAGAGTAGGGTGCGTTGTATCAAGAGATTGTCACTCCTCTTGTGGTTCACGCTTCAACCCACCTTCTATCAATCCCATAGTTAATCCTAGGTCGAATATCTCCACGGGTTTAAACCACCTCTTCCGCTTAGTTCCATCCTTTTTACCGAGTAGTTAGATCGAGCATTTCTCTTCTTCTCAAGCCTATTCATACAGTCTATTCCCTAAGACGAGCTTGATATCTTAGCAACCGGTGCCACATCATGTTTTGAATGGGGTTTTCCATTCACAACCCTCCTTCATACTTACATGATGGTACCTGCTCTTTAGATCAAACTTGGAGAAGAGTGTTGATGAGGCCCCGACACTAGCTCCAGCATCACTCTGAGAAGAACACGTGGACGAACCCGAGGTCTAAATTGAGGAAGAGAAGAACTACGAAGCTCCTACCATAGTACTGAGGATTATGAAGAGGAACATCACAAGCGTCTACAAGACAAGATTCAATGCATACATACAAGGAGCTCGAAGATGCGAGGAGAGCACCTGAGGGCACCCGAGAGATACCGATAGACCTTAGCGCGATAACAATGAGACTAGAAAACTCTTGGGAGCGTCCTTTTTTTGGAAGGCATGAGTTTAGTATCTTCACTATTTCATTGAGGTGAAGACACCTTTAAGCCGTCAAGGTATTGTACTCTTTTTCTCCACCTCGGGATTTTTCCACATGGTTTACCGAGGGGGTTTTTAATGAGGCAAGATATCCTGATGCATCACATTCTTTACCATTGTTTATCTTTCTTGGAAATCCCTATCACGAAATAAGGTAAACAATGGATGTGATCCTATCTACCAAGATGACATTTATCTAATTAAAGTCTTCTTCTCTTTTCCTAAAAACGGTTTAAGTATGTTTTGGTGTTAAAAGATGTCCATATTAGGTTAATGTTAGAATATTTGGACCAAGTTGTAATTCGTATAAGGCCAGACCTAGAGGATATGTGAAAAATCCTCTAAAAACATTTGTAATGGATTAAACCGCTTTTACACAAAAACTTGAGAAAATTTTTCTCCTTTTTTCTTGAGAGATTCAAGGTCATTCTTCACTCCTCGATTCCTAGCTCAGAGTAGGGTGCGTTGTATCAAGAGATTGTCACTCCTCTTGTGGTTCACGCTTCAACCCACCTACTATCAATCCCATAGTTAATCCTAGGTCGAGTATCTCCTCGGGTTTAAACCACCTCTTCCGCTTAGTTCCATCCTTTTTACCGAGTAGTTAGATCGAGCATTTCTCTTCTTCTCAAGCCTATTCATACAGTCTATTCCCTAAGACGAGCTTGATATCTTAGCAACCGGTGCCACATCATGTTTTGAATGGGGTTTTCCATTCACAACCCTCCTTCATACTTACATGATGGTACCTGCTCTTTAGATCAAACTTGGAGAAGAGTGTTGATGAGGCCCCGACACTAGCTCCAGCATCACTCTGAGAAGAACACATGGACGAACCCGAGGTCTAAATTGAGGAAGAGAAGAACTACGAAGCTCCTACCATAGCACTGAGGATTATGAAGAGGAACATCACAAGCGTCTACAAGACAAGATTCAATGCATACATACAAGGAGCTCGAAGATGCGAGGAGAGCACCTGAGGGCACCCGAGAGATACCGATAGACCTTAGCGCGATAACAATGAGACTAGAAAACTCTTGGGAGCGTCCTTTTTTTGGAAGGCATGAGTTTAGTATCTTCACTATTTCATTGAGGTGAAGACACCTTTAAGCCGTCAAGGTATTGTACTCTTTTTCTCCACCTCGGGATTTTTCCACATGGTTTACCGAGGGGGTTTTTAATGAGGCAAGATCTCTTGATGCATCACATTCTTTACCATTGTTTATCTTTCTTGGAAATCCCTATGACGAAATAAGGTAAACAAGGGATGTGATCCTATCTACCAAGATGACATTTATCTAATTAAAGTCTTCTTCTCTTTTCCTAAAAACGGTTTAAGTATGTTTTGGTATTATAAGAGGCCCAAATTAGGTGAATGTTAGAATATTTAGACCAAGTTGTAATTCGTATAAGACCAGACCTAGAGGATATGTGAAAAAGCCTCTAAAAACTCTTGTAATGGATTAAACCGCTTTTACACAAAAACTTGAGAAACTTTTTCTCCTTTTTTCTTGAGAGATTCAAGGTTATACTTCACTCCTCGATTCCTAGCTCAGAGTAGGGTGCGTTGTATCAAGAGATTGTCACTCCTCTTGTGGTTCACGCTTCAACCCACCTTCTATCAATCCCATAGTTAATCCTAGGTCGAGTATCTCCTCGGGTTTAAACCACCTTTTCCGCTTAGTTCCATCCTTTTTACCGAGTAGTTAGATCGAGCATTTCTCTTCTTCTCAAGCCTATTCATACAGTCTATTCCCTAAGACGAGCTTGATATCTTAGCAACCGGTGCCACATCATGTTTTGAATGGGGTTTTCCATTCACAACCCTCCTTCATACTTACATGATGGTACCTGCTCTTTAGATCAAACTTGGAGAAGAGTGTTGATGAGGCCCCGACACTAGCTCCAGCATCACTCTGAGAAGAACACGTGGACGAACCCGAGGTCTAAATTGAGGAAGAGAAGAACTACGAAGCTCCTACCAAAGCACTGAGGATTATGAAGAGGAACATCACAAGCGTCTACAAGACAAGATTCAATGCATACATACAAGGAGCTCGAAGATGCGAGGAGAGCACCTGAGGGCACCCGAGAGATACCGATAGACCTTAGCGCGATAACAATGAGACTAGAAAACTCTTGGGAGCGTCCTTTTTTTGGAAGGCATGAGTTTAGTATCTTCACTATTTCATTGAGGTGAAGACACCTTTAAGCCGTCAAGGTATTGTACTCTTTTTCTCCACCTCGGGATTTTTCCACATGGTTTACCGAGGGAGTTTTTAATGAGGCAAGATCTCTTGATGCATCACATTCTTTACCATTGTTTATCTTTCTTGGAAATCCCTATGACGAAATAAGGTAAACAAGGGATGTGATCCTATCTACCAAGATCACATTTATCTAATTAAAGTCTTCTTCTCTTTTCCTAAAAACGGTTTAAGTATGTTTTGGTATTATAAGAGGCCCAAATTAGGTGAATGTTAGAATATTTAGACCAAGTTGTAATTCGTATAAGACCAGACCTAGAGGATATGTGAAAAAGCCTCTAAAAACTCTTGTAATGGATTAAACCGCTTTTACACAAAAACTTGAGAAACTTTTTCTCCTTTTTTCTTGAGAGATTCAAGGTCATACTTCACTCCTCGATTCCTAGCTCAGAGTAGGGTGCGTTGTATCAAGAGATTGTCACTCCTCTTGTGGTTCACGCTTCAACCCACCTTCTATCAATCCCATAGTTATTCCTAGGTCGAGTATCTCCTCGGGTTTAAACCACCTTTTCCGCTTAGTTCCATCCTTTTTACCGAGTAGTTAGATCGAGCATTTCTCTTCTTCTCAAGCCTATTCATACAGTCTATTCCCTAAGACGAGCTTGATATCTTAGCAACCGGTGCCACATCATGTTTTGAATGGGGTTTTCCATTCACAACCCTCCTTCATACTTACATGATGGTACCTGCTCTTTAGATCAAACTTGGAGAAGAGTGTTGATGAGGCCCCGACACTAGCTCCAGCATCACTCTGAGAAGAACACGTGGACGAACCCGAGGTCTAAATTGAGGAAGAGAAGAACTACGAAGCTCCTACCATAGTACTGAGGATTATGAAGAGGAACATCACAAGCGTCTACAAGACAAGATTCAATGCATACATACAAGGAGCTCGAAGATGCGAGGAGAGCACCTGAGGGCACCCGAGAGATACCGATAGACCTTAGCGCGATAACAATGAGACTAGAAAACTCTTGGGAGCGTCCTTTTTTTGGAAGGCATGAGTTTAGTATCTTCACTATTTCATTGAGGTGAAGACACCTTTAAGCCGTCAAGGTATTGTACTCTTTTTCTCCACCTCGGGATTTTTCCACATGGTTTACCGAGGGGGTTTTTAATGAGGCAAGATCTCTTGATGCATCACATTCTTTACCATTGTTTATCTTTCTTGGAAATCCCTATGACGAAATAAGGTAAACAAGGGATGTGATCCCATCTACCTAGATCACATTTATCTAATTAAAGTCTTCTTCTCTTTTCCTAAAAACGGTTTAAGTATGTTTTGGTATTATAAGAGGCCCAAATTAGGTGAATGTTAGAATATTTAGACCAAGTTGTAATTCGTATAAGACCAGACCTAGAGGATATGTGAAAAAACCTCTAAAAACTCTTGTAATGGATTAAACCGCTTTTACACAAAAACTTGAGAAAATTTTTCTCCTTTTTTCTTGAGAGATTCAAGGTCATTCTTCACTCCTCGATTCCTAGCTCAGAGTAGGGTGCGTTGTATCAAGAGATTGTCACTCCTCTTGTGGTTCACGCTTCAACCCACCTTCTATCAATCCCATAGTTAATCCTAGGTCGAGTATCTCCTCGGGTTTAAACCACCTCTTCCGCTTAGTTCCATCCTTTTTACCGAGTAGTTAGATCGAGCATTTCTCTTCTTCTCAAGCCTATTCATACAGTCTATTCCCTAAGACGAGCTTGATATCTTAGCAACCGGTGCCACATCATGTTTTGAATGGGGTTTTCCATTCACAACCCTCCTTCATACTTACATGATGGTACCTGCTCTTTAGATCAAACTTGGAGAAGAGTGTTGATGAGGCCCCGACACTAGCTCCAGCATCACTCTGAGAAGAACACGTGGACGAACCCGAGGTCTAAATTGAGGAAGAGAAGAACTACGAAGCTCCTACCATAGCACTGAGGATTATGAAGAGGAACATCACAAGCGTCTACAAGACAAGATTCAATGCATACATACAAGGAGCTCGAAGATGCGAGGAGAGCACCTGAGGGCACCCGAGAGATACCGATAGACCTTAGCGCGATAACAATGAGACTAGAAAACTCTTGGGAGCGTCCTTTTTTTGGAAGGCATGAGTTTAGTATCTTCACTATTTCATTGAGGTGAAGACACCTTTAAGCCGTCAAGGTATTGTACTCTTTTTCTCCACCTCGGGATTTTTCCACATGGTTTACCGAGGGGGTTTTTAATGAGGCAAGATCTCCTGATGCATCACATTCTTTACCATTGTTTATCTTTCTTGGAAATCCCTATCACGAAATAAGGTAAACAAGGGATGTGATCCCATCTACCAAGATGACATTTATCTAATTAAAGTCTTCTTCTCTTTTCCTAAAAACGGTTTAAGTATGTTTTGGTATTATAAGAGGCCCAAATTAGGTGAATGTTAGAATATTTAGACCAAGTTGTAATTCGTATAAGACCAGACCTAGAGGATATGTGAAAAAACCTCTAAAAACTCTTGTAATGGATTAAACCGCTTTTACACAAAAACTTGAGAAAATTTTTCTCCTTTTTTCTTGAGAGATTCAAGGTCATTCTTCACTCCTCGATTCCTAGCTCAGAGTAGGGTGCGTTGTATCAAGAGATTGTCACTCCTCTTGTGGTTCACGCTTCAACCCACCTTCTATCAATCCCATAGTTAATCCTAGGTCGAGTATCTCCTCGGGTTTAAACCACCTCTTCCGCTTAGTTCCATCCTTTTTACCGAGTAGTTAGATCGAGCATTTCTCTTCTTCTCAAGCCTATTCATACAGTCTATTCCCTAAGACGAGCTTGATATCTTAGCAACCGGTGCCACATCATGTTTTGAATGGGGTTTTCCATTCACAACCCTCCTTCATACTTACATGATGGTACCTGCTCTTTAGATCAAACTTGGAGAAGAGTGTTGATGAGGCCCCGACACTAGCTCCAGCATCACTCTGAGAAGAACACGTGGACGAACCCGAGGTCTAAATTGAGGAAGAGAAGAACTACGAAGCTCCTACCATAGCACTGAGGATTATGAAGAGGAACATCACAAGCGTCTACAAGACAAGATTCAATGCATACATACAAGGAGCTCGAAGATGCGAGGAGAGCACCTGAGGGCACCCGAGAGATACCGATAGACCTTAGCGCGATAACAATGAGACTAGAAAACTCTTAGGAGCGTCCTTTTTTTGGAAGGCATGAGTTTAGTATCTTCACTATTTCATTGAGGTGAAGACACCTTTAAGCCGTCAAGGTATTGTACTCTTTTTCTCCACCTCGGGATTTTTCCACATGGTTTACCGAGGGGGTTTTTAATGAGGCAAGATCTCTTGATGCATCACATTCTTTACCATTGTTTATCTTTCTTGGAAATCCCTATGACGAAATAAGGTAAACAAGGGATGTGATCCTATCTACCAAGATGAGATTTATCTAATTAAAGTCTTCTTCTCTTTTCCTAAAAACGGTTTAAGTATGTTTTGGTATTATAAGAGGCCCAAATTAGGTGAATGTTAGAATATTTAGACCAAGTTGTAATTCGTATAAGACCAGACCTAGAGGATATGTGAAAAAGCCTCTAAAAACTCTTGTAATGGATTAAACCGCTTTTACACAAAAACTTGAGAAACTTTTTCTCCTTTTTTCTTGAGAGATTCAAGGTTATACTTCACTCCTCGATTCCTAGCTCAGAGTAGGGTGCGTTGTATCAAGAGATTGTCACTCCTCTTGTGGTTCACGCTTCAACCCACCTTCTATCAATCCCATAGTTAATCCTAGGTCGAGTATCTCCTCGGGTTTAAACCACCTTTTCCGCTTAGTTCCATCCTTTTTACCGAGTAGTTAGATCGAGCATTTCTCTTCTTCTCAAGCCTATTCATACAGTCTATTCCCTAAGACGAGCTTGATATCTTAGCAACCGGTGCCACATCATGTTTTGAATGGGGTTTTCCATTCACAACCCTCCTTCATACTTACATGATGGTACCTGCTCTTTAGATCAAACTTGGAGAAGAGTGTTGATGAGGCCCCGACACTAGCTCCAGCATCACTCTGAGAAGAACACGTGGACGAACCCGAGGTCTAAATTGAGGAAGAGAAGAACTACGAAGCTCCTACCAAAGCACTGAGGATTATGAAGAGGAACATCACAAGCGTCTACAAGACAAGATTCAATGCATACATACAAGGAGCTCGAAGATGCGAGGAGAGCACCTGAGGGCACCCGAGAGATACCGATAGACCTTAGCGCGATAACAATGAGACTAGAAAACTCTTGGGAGCGTCCTTTTTTTGGAAGGCATGAATTTAGTATCTTCACTATTTCATTGAGGTGAAGACACCTTTAAGCCGTCAAGGTATTGTACTCTTTTTCTCCACCTCGGGATTTTTCCACATGGTTTACCGAGGGGGTTTTTAATGAGGCAAGATCTCTTGATGCATCACATTCTTTACCATTGTTTATCTTTCTTGGAAATCCCTATGACGAAATAAGGTAAACAAGGGATGTGATCCTATCTACCAAGATGACATTTATCTAATTAAAGTCTTCTTCTCTTTTCCTAAAAACGGTTTAAGTATGTTTTGGTATTATAAGAGGCCCAAATTAGGTGAATGTTAGAATATTTAGACCAAGTTGTAATTCGTATAAGACCAGACCTAGAGGATATGTGAAAAAGCCTCTAAAAACTCTTGTAATGGATTAAACCGCTTTTACACAAAAACTTGAGAAACTTTTTCTCCTTTTTTCTTGAGAGATTCAAGGTTATACTTCACTCCTCGATTCCTAGCTCAGAGTAGGGTGCGTTGTATCAAGAGATTGTCACTCCTCTTGTGGTTCACGCTTCAACCCACCTTCTATCAATCCCATAGTTAATCCTAGGTCGAGTATCTCCTCGGGTTTAAACCACCTTTTCCGCTTAGTTCCATCCTTTTTACCGAGTAGTTAGATCGAGCATTTCTCTTCTTCTCAAGCCTATTCATACAGTCTATTCCCTAAGACGAGCTTGATATCTTAGCAACCGGTGCCACATCATGTTTTGAATGGGGTTTTCCATTCACAACCCTCCTTCATACTTACATGATGGTACCTGCTCTTTAGATCAAACTTGGAGAAGAGTGTTGATGAGGCCCCGACACTAGCTCCAGCATCACTCTGAGAAGAACACGTGGACGAACCCGAGGTCTAAATTGAGGAAGAGAAGAACTACGAAGCTCCTACCATAGTACTGAGGATTATGAAGAGGAACATCACAAGCGTCTACAAGACAAGATTCAATGCATACATACAAGGAGCTCGAAGATGCGAGGAGAGCACCTGAGGGCACCCGAGAGATACCGATAGACCTTAGCGCGATAACAATGAGACTAGAAAACTCTTGGGAGCGTCCTTTTTTTGGAAGGCATGAGTTTAGTATCTTCACTATTTCATTGAGGTGAAGACACCTTTAAGCCGTCAAGGTATTGTACTCTTTTTCTCCACCTCGGGATTTTTCCACATGGTTTACCGAGGGGGTTTTTAATGAGGCAAGATCTCTTGATGCATCACATTCTTTACCATTGTTTATCTTTCTTGGAAATCCCTATGACGAAATAAGGTAAACAAGGGATGTGATCCCATCTACCTAGATCACATTTATCTAATTAAAGTCTTCTTCTCTTTTCCTAAAAACGGTTTAAGTATGTTTTGGTATTATAAGAGGCCCAAATTAGGTGAATGTTAGAATATTTAGACCAAGTTGTAATTCGTATAAGACCAGACCTAGAGGATATGTGAAAAAACCTCTAAAAACTCTTGTAATGGATTAAACCGCTTTTACACAAAAACTTGAGAAAATTTTTCTCCTTTTTTCTTGAGAGATTCAAGGTCATTCTTCACTCCTCGATTCCTAGCTCAGAGTAGGGTGCGTTGTATCAAGAGATTGTCACTCCTCTTGTGGTTCACGCTTCAACCCACCTTCTATCAATCCCATAGTTAATCCTAGGTCGAGTATCTCCTCGGGTTTAAACCACCTCTTCCGCTTAGTTCCATCCTTTTTACCGAGTAGTTAGATCGAGCATTTCTCTTCTTCTCAAGCCTATTCATACAGTCTATTCCCTAAGACGAGCTTGATATCTTAGCAACCGGTGCCACATCATGTTTTGAATGGGGTTTTCCATTCACAACCCTCCTTCATACTTACATGATGGTACCTGCTCTTTAGATCAAACTTGGAGAAGAGTGTTGATGAGGCCCCGACACTAGCTCCAGCATCACTCTGAGAAGAACACGTGGACGAACCCGAGGTCTAAATTGAGGAAGAGAAGAACTACGAAGCTCCTACCATAGCACTGAGGATTATGAAGAGGAACATCACAAGCGTCTACAAGACAAGATTCAATGCATACATACAAGGAGCTCGAAGATGCGAGGAGAGCACCTGAGGGCACCCGAGAGATACCGATAGACCTTAGCGCGATAACAATGAGACTAGAAAACTCTTGGGAGCGTCCTTTTTTTGGAAGGCATGAGTTTAGTATCTTCACTATTTCATTGAGGTGAAGACACCTTTAAGCCGTCAAGGTATTGTACTCTTTTTCTCCACCTCGGGATTTTTCCACATGGTTTACCGAGGGGGTTTTTAATGAGGCAAGATCTCCTGATGCATCACATTCTTTACCATTGTTTATCTTTCTTGGAAATCCCTATCACGAAATAAGGTAAACAAGGGATGTGATCCCATCTACCAAGATGACATTTATCTAATTAAAGTCTTCTTCTCTTTTCCTAAAAACGGTTTAAGTATGTTTTGGTATTATAAGAGGCCCAAATTAGGTGAATGTTAGAATATTTAGACCAAGTTGTAATTCGTATAAGACCAGACCTAGAGGATATGTGAAAAAGCCTCTAAAAACTCTTGTAATGGATTAAACCGCTTTTACACAAAAACTTGAGAAAATTTTTCTCCTTTTTTCTTGAGAGATTCAAGGTCATTCTTCACTCCTCGATTCCTAGCTCAGAGTAGGGTGCGTTGTATCAAGAGATTGTCACTCCTCTTGTGGTTCACGCTTCAACCCACCTTCTATCAATCCCATAGTTAATCCTAGGTCGAATATCTCCACGGGTTTAAACCACCTCTTCCGCTTAGTTCCATCCTTTTTACCGAGTAGTTAGATCGAGCATTTCTCTTCTTCTCAAGCCTATTCATACAGTCTATTCCCTAAGACGAGCTTGATATCTTAGCAACCGGTGCCACATCATGTTTTGAATGGGGTTTTCCATTCACAACCCTCCTTCATACTTACATGATGGTACCTGCTCTTTAGATCAAACTTGGAGAAGAGTGTTGATGAGGCCCCGACACTAGCTCCAGCATCACTCTGAGAAGAACACGTGGACGAACCCGAGGTCTAAATTGAGGAAGAGAAGAACTACGAAGCTCCTACCATAGTACTGAGGATTATGAAGAGGAACATCACAAGCGTCTACAAGACAAGATTCAATGCATACATACAAGGAGCTCGAAGATGCGAGGAGAGCACCTGAGGGCACCCGAGAGATACCGATAGACCTTAGCGCGATAACAATGAGACTAGAAAACTCTTGGGAGCGTTCTTTTTTTGGAAGGCATGAGTTTAGTATCTTCACTATTTCATTGAGGTGAAGACACCTTTAAGCCGTCAAGGTATTGTACTCTTTTTCTCCACCTCGGGATTTTTCCACATGGTTTACCGAGGGGGTTTTTAATGAGGCAAGATATCCTGATGCATCACATTCTTTACCATTGTTTATCTTTCTTGGAAATCCCTATCACGAAATAAGGTAAACAATGGATGTGATCCTATCTACCAAGATGACATTTATCTAATTAAAGTCTTCTTCTCTTTTCCTAAAAACGGTTTAAGTATGTTTTGGTGTTAAAAGATGTCCATATTAGGTTAATGTTAGAATATTTGGACCAAGTTGTAATTCGTATAAGGCCAGACCTAGAGGATATGTGAAAAATCCTCTAAAAACATTTGTAATGGATTAAACCGCTTTTACACAAAAACTTGAGAAAATTTTTCTCCTTTTTTCTTGAGAGATTCAAGGTCATTCTTCACTCCTCGATTCCTAGCTCAGAGTAGGGTGCGTTGTATCAAGAGATTGTCACTCCTCTTGTGGTTCACGCTTCAACCCACCTACTATCAATCCCATAGTTAATCCTAGGTCGAGTATCTCCTCGGGTTTAAACCACCTCTTCCGCTTAGTTCCATCCTTTTTACCGAGTAGTTAGATCGAGCATTTCTCTTCTTCTCAAGCCTATTCATACAGTCTATTCCCTAAGACGAGCTTGATATCTTAGCAACCGGTGCCACATCATGTTTTGAATGGGGTTTTCCATTCACAACCCTCCTTCATACTTACATGATGGTACCTGCTCTTTAGATCAAACTTGGAGAAGAGTGTTGATGAGGCCCCGACACTAGCTCCAGCATCACTCTGAGAAGAACACATGGACGAACCCGAGGTCTAAATTGAGGAAGAGAAGAACTACGAAGCTCCTACCATAGCACTGAGGATTATGAAGAGGAACATCACAAGCGTCTACAAGACAAGATTCAATGCATACATACAAGGAGCTCGAAGATGCGAGGAGAGCACCTGAGGGCACCCGAGAGATACCGATAGACCTTAGCGCGATAACAATGAGACTAGAAAACTCTTGGGAGCGTCCTTTTTTTGGAAGGCATGAGTTTAGTATCTTCACTATTTCATTGAGGTGAAGACACCTTTAAGCCGTCAAGGTATTGTACTCTTTTTCTCCACCTCGGGATTTTTCCACATGGTTTACCGAGGGGGTTTTTAATGAGGCAAGATCTCTTGATGCATCACATTCTTTACCATTGTTTATCTTTCTTGGAAATCCCTATGACGAAATAAGGTAAACAAGGGATGTGATCCTATCTACCAAGATGACATTTATCTAATTAAAGTCTTCTTCTCTTTTCCTAAAAACGGTTTAAGTATGTTTTGGTATTATAAGAGGCCCAAATTAGGTGAATGTTAGAATATTTAGACCAAGTTGTAATTCGTATAAGACCAGACCTAGAGGATATGTGAAAAAGCCTCTAAAAACTCTTGTAATGGATTAAACCGCTTTTACACAAAAACTTGAGAAACTTTTTCTCCTTTTTTCTTGAGAGATTCAAGGTTATACTTCACTCCTCGATTCCTAGCTCAGAGTAGGGTGCGTTGTATCAAGAGATTGTCACTCCTCTTGTGGTTCACGCTTCAACCCACCTTCTATCAATCCCATAGTTAATCCTAGGTCGAGTATCTCCTCGGGTTTAAACCACCTTTTCCGCTTAGTTCCATCCTTTTTACCGAGTAGTTAGATCGAGCATTTCTCTTCTTCTCAAGCCTATTCATACAGTCTATTCCCTAAGACGAGCTTGATATCTTAGCAACCGGTGCCACATCATGTTTTGAATGGGGTTTTCCATTCACAACCCTCCTTCATACTTACATGATGGTACCTGCTCTTTAGATCAAACTTGGAGAAGAGTGTTGATGAGGCCCCGACACTAGCTCCAGTATCACTCTGAGAAGAACACGTGGACGAACCCGAGGTCTAAATTGAGGAAGAGAAGAACTACGAAGCTCCTACCAAAGCACTGAGGATTATGAAGAGGAACATCACAAGCGTCTACAAGACAAGATTCAATGCATACATACAAGGAGCTCGAAGATGCGAGGAGAGCACCTGAGGGCACCCGAGAGATACCGATAGACCTTAGCGCGATAACAATGAGACTAGAAAACTCTTGGGAGCGTCCTTTTTTTGGAAGGCATGAGTTTAGTATCTTCACTATTTCATTGAGGTGAAGACACCTTTAAGCCGTCAAGGTATTGTACTCTTTTTCTCCACCTCGGGATTTTTCCACATGGTTTACCGAGGGGGTTTTTAATGAGGCAAGATCTCTTGATGCATCACATTCTTTACCATTGTTTATCTTTCTTGGAAATCCCTATGACGAAATAAGGTAAACAAGGGATGTGATCCTATCTACCAAGATCACATTTATCTAATTAAAGTCTTCTTCTCTTTTCCTAAAAACGGTTTAAGTATGTTTTGGTATTATAAGAGGCCCAAATTAGGTGAATGTTAGAATATTTAGACCAAGTTGTAATTCGTATAAGACCAGACCTAGAGGATATGTGAAAAAGCCTCTAAAAACTCTTGTAATGGATTAAACCGCTTTTACACAAAAACTTGAGAAACTTTTTCTCCTTTTTTCTTGAGAGATTCAAGGTCATACTTCACTCCTCGATTCCTAGCTCAGAGTAGGGTGCGTTGTATCAAGAGATTGTCACTCCTCTTGTGGTTCACGCTTCAACCCACCTTCTATCAATCCCATAGTTATTCCTAGGTCGAGTATCTCCTCGGGTTTAAACCACCTTTTCCGCTTAGTTCCATCCTTTTTACCGAGTAGTTAGATCGAGCATTTCTCTTCTTCTCAAGCCTATTCATACAGTCTATTCCCTAAGACGAGCTTGATATCTTAGCAACCGGTGCCACATCATGTTTTGAATGGGGTTTTCCATTCACAACCCTCCTTCATACTTACATGATGGTACCTGCTCTTTAGATCAAACTTGGAGAAGAGTGTTGATGAGGCCCCGACACTAGCTCCAGCATCACTCTGAGAAGAACACGTGGACGAACCCGAGGTCTAAATTGAGGAAGAGAAGAACTACGAAGCTCCTACCATAGCACTGAGGATTATGAAGAGGAACATCACAAGCGTCTACAAGACAAGATTCAATGCATACATACAAGGAGCTCGAAGATGCGAGGAGAGCACCTGAGGGCACCCGAGAGATACCGATAGACCTTAGCGCGATAACAATGAGACTAGAAAACTCTTGGGAGCGTCCTTTTTTTGGAAGGCATGAGTTTAGTATCTTCACTATTTCATTGAGGTGAAGACACCTTTAAGCCGTCAAGGTATTGTACTCTTTTTCTCCACCTCGGGATTTTTCCACATGGTTTACCGAGGGGGTTTTTAATGAGGCAAGATCTCTTGATGCATCACATTCTTTACCATTGTTTATCTTTCTTGGAAATCCCTATGACGAAATAAGGTAAACAAGGGATGTGATCCCATCTACCTAGATCACATTTATCTAATTAAAGTCTTCTTCTCTTTTCCTAAAAACGGTTTAAGTATGTTTTGGTATTATAAGAGGCCCAAATTAGGTGAATGTTAGAATATTTAGACCAAGTTGTAATTCGTATAAGACCAGACCTAGAGGATATGTGAAAAAACCTCTAAAAACTCTTGTAATGGATTAAACCGCTTTTACACAAAAACTTGAGAAAATTTTTCTCCTTTTTTCTTGAGAGATTCAAGGTCATTCTTCACTCCTCGATTCCTAGCTCAGAGTAGGGTGCGTTGTATCAAGAGATTGTCACTCCTCTTGTGGTTCACGCTTCAACCCACCTTCTATCAATCCCATAGTTAATCCTAGGTCGAGTATCTCCTCGGGTTTAAACCACCTCTTCCGCTTAGTTCCATCCTTTTTACCGAGTAGTTAGATCGAGCATTTCTCTTCTTCTCAAGCCTATTCATACAGTCTATTCCCTAAGACGAGCTTGATATCTTAGCAACCGGTGCCACATCATGTTTTGAATGGGGTTTTCCATTCACAACCCTCCTTCATACTTACATGATGGTACCTGCTCTTTAGATCAAACTTGGAGAAGAGTGTTGATGAGGCCCCGACACTAGCTCCAGCATCACTCTGAGAAGAACACGTGGACGAACCCGAGGTCTAAATTGAGGAAGAGAAGAACTACGAAGCTCCTACCATAGCACTGAGGATTATGAAGAGGAACATCACAAGCGTCTACAAGACAAGATTCAATGCATACATACAAGGAGCTCGTAGATGCGAGGAGAGCACCTGAGGGCACCCGAGAGATACCGATAGACCTTAGCGCGATAACAATGAGACTAGAAAACTCTTGGGAGCGTCCTTTTTTTGGAAGGCATGAGTTTAGTATCTTCACTATTTCATTGAGGTGAAGACACCTTTAAGCCGTCAAGGTATTGTACTCTTTTTCTCCACCTCGGGATTTTTCCACATGGTTTACCGAGGGGGTTTTTAATGAGGCAAGATCTCCTGATGCATCACATTCTTTACCATTGTTTATCTTTCTTGGAAATCCCTATCACGAAATAAGGTAAACAAGGGATGTGATCCCATCTACCAAGATGACATTTATCTAATTAAAGTCTTCTTCTCTTTTCCTAAAAACGGTTTAAGTATGTTTTGGTATTATAAGAGGCCCAAATTAGGTGAATGTTAGAATATTTAGACCAAGTTGTAATTCGTATAAGACCAGACCTAGAGGATATGTGAAAAAGCCTCTAAAAACTCTTGTAATGGATTAAACCGCTTTTACACAAAAACTTGAGAAAATTTTTCTCCTTTTTTCTTGAGAGATTCAAGGTCATTCTTCACTCCTCGATTCCTAGCTCAGAGTAGGGTGCGTTGTATCAAGAGATTGTCACTCCTCTTGTGGTTCACGCTTCAACCCACCTTCTATCAATCCCATAGTTAATCCTAGGTCGAATATCTCCACGGGTTTAAACCACCTCTTCCGCTTAGTTCCATCCTTTTTACCGAGTAGTTAGATCGAGCATTTCTCTTCTTCTCAAGCCTATTCATACAGTCTATTCCCTAAGACGAGCTTGATATCTTAGCAACCGGTGCCACATCATGTTTTGAATGGGGTTTTCCATTCACAACCCTCCTTCATACTTACATGATGGTACCTGCTCTTTAGATCAAACTTGGAGAAGAGTGTTGATGAGGCCCCGACACTAGCTCCAGCATCACTCTGAGAAGAACACGTGGACGAACCCGAGGTCTAAATTGAGGAAGAGAAGAACTACGAAGCTCCTACCATAGTACTGAGGATTATGAAGAGGAACATCACAAGCGTCTACAAGACAAGATTCAATGCATACATACAAGGAGCTCGAAGATGCGAGGAGAGCACCTGAGGGCACCCGAGAGATACCGATAGACCTTAGCGCGATAACAATGAGACTAGAAAACTCTTGGGAGCGTCCTTTTTTTGGAAGGCATGAGTTTAGTATCTTCACTATTTCATTGAGGTGAAGACACCTTTAAGCCGTCAAGGTATTGTACTCTTTTTCTCCACCTCGGGATTTTTCCACATGGTTTACCGAGGGGGTTTTTAATGAGGCAAGATATCCTGATGCATCACATTCTTTACCATTGTTTATCTTTCTTGGAAATCCCTATCACGAAATAAGGTAAACAATGGATGTGATCCTATCTACCAAGATGACATTTATCTAATTAAAGTCTTCTTCTCTTTTCCTAAAAACGGTTTAAGTATGTTTTGGTGTTAAAAGATGTCCATATTAGGTTAATGTTAGAATATTTGGACCAAGTTGTAATTCGTATAAGGCCAGACCTAGAGGATATGTGAAAAATCCTCTAAAAACATTTGTAATGGATTAAACCGCTTTTACACAAAAACTTGAGAAAATTTTTCTCCTTTTTTCTTGAGAGATTCAAGGTCATTCTTCACTCCTCGATTCCTAGCTCAGAGTAGGGTGCGTTGTATCAAGAGATTGTCACTCCTCTTGTGGTTCACGCTTCAACCCACCTACTATCAATCCCATAGTTAATCCTAGGTCGAGTATCTCCTCGGGTTTAAACCACCTCTTCCGCTTAGTTCCATCCTTTTTACCGAGTAGTTAGATCGAGCATTTCTCTTCTTCTCAAGCCTATTCATACAGTCTATTCCCTAAGACGAGCTTGATATCTTAGCAACCGGTGCCACATCATGTTTTGAATGGGGTTTTCCATTCACAACCCTCCTTCATACTTACATGATGGTACCTGCTCTTTAGATCAAACTTGGAGAAGAGTGTTGATGAGGCCCCGACACTAGCTCCAGCATCACTCTGAGAAGAACACGTGGACGAACCCGAGGTCTAAATTGAGGAAGAGAAGAACTACGAAGCTCCTACCATAGCACTGAGGATTATGAAGAGGAACATCACAAGCGTCTACAAGACAAGATTCAATGCATACATACAAGGAGCTCGAAGATGCGAGGAGAGCACCTGAGGGCACCCGAGAGATACCGATAGACCTTAGCGCGATAACAATGAGACTAGAAAACTCTTGGGAGCGTCCTTTTTTTGGAAGGCATGAGTTTAGTATCTTCACTATTTCATTGAGGTGAAGACACCTTTAAGCCGTCAAGGTATTGTACTCTTTTTCTCCACCTCGGGATTTTTCCACATGGTTTACCGAGGGGGTTTTTAATGAGGCAAGATCTCCTGATGCATCACATTCTTTACCATTGTTTATCTTTCTTGGAAATCCCTATCACGAAATAAGGTAAACAAGGGATGTGATCCCATCTACCAAGATGACATTTATCTAATTAAAGTCTTCTTCTCTTTTCCTAAAAACGGTTTAAGTATGTTTTGGTATTATAAGAGGCCCAAATTAGGTGAATGTTAGAATATTTAGACCAAGTTGTAATTCGTATAAGACCAGACCTAGAGGATATGTGAAAAAGCCTCTAAAAACTCTTGTAATGGATTAAACCGCTTTTACACAAAAACTTGAGAAAATTTTTCTCCTTTTTTCTTGAGAGATTCAAGGTCATTCTTCACTCCTCGATTCCTAGCTCAGAGTAGGGTGCGTTGTATCAAGAGATTGTCACTCCTCTTGTGGTTCACGCTTCAACCCACCTTCTATCAATCCCATAGTTAATCCTAGGTCGAATATCTCCACGGGTTTAAACCACCTCTTCCGCTTAGTTCCATCCTTTTTACCGAGTAGTTAGATCGAGCATTTCTCTTCTTCTCAAGCCTATTCATACAGTCTATTCCCTAAGACGAGCTTGATATCTTAGCAACCGGTGCCACATCATGTTTTGAATGGGGTTTTCCATTCACAACCCTCCTTCATACTTACATGATGGTACCTGCTCTTTAGATCAAACTTGGAGAAGAGTGTTGATGAGGCCCCGACACTAGCTCCAGCATCACTCTGAGAAGAACACGTGGACGAACCCGAGGTCTAAATTGAGGAAGAGAAGAACTACGAAGCTCCTACCATAGTACTGAGGATTATGAAGAGGAACATCACAAGCGTCTACAAGACAAGATTCAATGCATACATACAAGGAGCTCGAAGATGCGAGGAGAGCACCTGAGGGCACCCGAGAGATACCGATAGACCTTAGCGCGATAACAATGAGACTAGAAAACTCTTGGGAGCGTCCTTTTTTTGGAAGGCATGAGTTTAGTATCTTCACTATTTCATTGAGGTGAAGACACCTTTAAGCCGTCAAGGTATTGTACTCTTTTTCTCCACCTCGGGATTTTTCCACATGGTTTACCGAGGGGGTTTTTAATGAGGCAAGATATCCTGATGCATCACATTCTTTACCATTGTTTATCTTTCTTGGAAATCCCTATCACGAAATAAGGTAAACAATGGATGTGATCCTATCTACCAAGATGACATTTATCTAATTAAAGTCTTCTTCTCTTTTCCTAAAAACGGTTTAAGTATGTTTTGGTGTTAAAAGATGTCCATATTAGGTTAATGTTAGAATATTTGGACCAAGTTGTAATTCGTATAAGGCCAGACCTAGAGGATATGTGAAAAATCCTCTAAAAACATTTGTAATGGATTAAACCGCTTTTACACAAAAACTTGAGAAAATTTTTCTCCTTTTTTCTTGAGAGATTCAAGGTCATTCTTCACTCCTCGATTCCTAGCTCAGAGTAGGGTGCGTTGTATCAAGAGATTGTCACTCCTCTTGTGGTTCACGCTTCAACCCACCTACTATCAATCCCATAGTTAATCCTAGGTCGAGTATCTCCTCGGGTTTAAACCACCTCTTCCGCTTAGTTCCATCCTTTTTACCGAGTAGTTAGATCGAGCATTTCTCTTCTTCTCAAGCCTATTCATACAGTCTATTCCCTAAGACGAGCTTGATATCTTAGCAACCGGTGCCACATCATGTTTTGAATGGGGTTTTCCATTCACAACCCTCCTTCATACTTACATGATGGTACCTGCTCTTTAGATCAAACTTGGAGAAGAGTGTTGATGAGGCCCCGACACTAGCTCCAGCATCACTCTGAGAAGAACACGTGGACGAACCCGAGGTCTAAATTGAGGAAGAGAAGAACTACGAAGCTCCTACCATAGTACTGAGGATTATGAAGAGGAACATCACAAGCGTCTACAAGACAAGATTCAATGCATACATACAAGGAGCTCGAAGATGCGAGGAGAGCACCTGAGGGCACCCGAGAGATACCGATAGACCTTAGCGCGATAACAATGAGACTAGAAAACTCTTGGGAGCGTCCTTTTTTTGGAAGGCATGAGTTTAGTATCTTCACTATTTCATTGAGGTGAAGACACCTTTAAGCCGTCAAGGTATTGTACTCTTTTTCTCCACCTCGGGATTTTTCCACATGGTTTACCGAGGGGGTTTTTAATGAGGCAAGATATCCTGATGCATCACATTCTTTACCATTGTTTATCTTTCTTGGAAATCCCTATCACGAAATAAGGTAAACAATGGATGTGATCCTATCTACCAAGATGACATTTATCTAATTAAAGTCTTCTTCTCTTTTCCTAAAAACGGTTTAAGTATGTTTTGGTGTTAAAAGATGTCCATATTAGGTTAATGTTAGAATATTTGGACCAAGTTGTAATTCGTATAAGGCCAGACCTAGAGGATATGTGAAAAATCCTCTAAAAACATTTGTAATGGATTAAACCGCTTTTACACAAAAACTTGAGAAAATTTTTCTCCTTTTTTCTTGAGAGATTCAAGGTCATTCTTCACTCCTCGATTCCTAGCTCAGAGTAGGGTGCGTTGTATCAAGAGATTGTCACTCCTCTTGTGGTTCACGCTTCAACCCACCTACTATCAATCCCATAGTTAATCCTAGGTCGAGTATCTCCTCGGGTTTAAACCACCTCTTCCGCTTAGTTCCATCCTTTTTACCGAGTAGTTAGATCGAGCATTTCTCTTCTTCTCAAGCCTATTCATACAGTCTATTCCCTAAGACGAGCTTGATATCTTAGCAACCGGTGCCACATCATGTTTTGAATGGGGTTTTCCATTCACAACCCTCCTTCATACTTACATGATGGTACCTGCTCTTTAGATCAAACTTGGAGAAGAGTGTTGATGAGGCCCCGACACTAGCTCCAGCATCACTCTGAGAAGAACACGTGGACGAACCCGAGGTCTAAATTGAGGAAGAGAAGAACTACGAAGCTCCTACCATAGCACTGAGGATTATGAAGAGGAACATCACAAGCGTCTACAAGACAAGATTCAATGCATACATACAAGGAGCTCGAAGATGCGAGGAGAGCACCTGAGGGCACCCGAGAGATACCGATAGACCTTAGCGCGATAACAATGAGACTAGAAAACTCTTGGGAGCGTCCTTTTTTTGGAAGGCATGAGTTTAGTATCTTCACTATTTCATTGAGGTGAAGACACCTTTAAGCCGTCAAGGTATTGTACTCTTTTTCTCCACCTCGGGATTTTTCCACATGGTTTACCGAGGGGGTTTTTAATGAGGCAAGATCTCTTGATGCATCACATTCTTTACCATTGTTTATCTTTCTTGGAAATCCCTATGACGAAATAAGGTAAACAAGGGATGTGATCCTATCTACCAAGATGACATTTATCTAATTAAAGTCTTCTTCTCTTTTCCTAAAAACGGTTTAAGTATGTTTTGGTATTATAAGAGGCCCAAATTAGGTGAATGTTAGAATATTTAGACCAAGTTGTAATTCGTATAAGACCAGACCTAGAGGATATGTGAAAAAGCCTCTAAAAACTCTTGTAATGGATTAAACCGCTTTTACACAAAAACTTGAGAAACTTTTTCTCCTTTTTTCTTGAGAGATTCAAGGTTATACTTCACTCCTCGATTCCTAGCTCAGAGTAGGGTGCGTTGTATCAAGAGATTGTCACTCCTCTTGTGGTTCACGCTTCAACCCACCTTCTATCAATCCCATAGTTAATCCTAGGTCGAGTATCTCCTCGGGTTTAAACCACCTTTTCCGCTTAGTTCCATCCTTTTTACCGAGTAGTTAGATCGAGCATTTCTCTTCTTCTCAAGCCTATTCATACAGTCTATTCCCTAAGACGAGCTTGATATCTTAGCAACCGGTGCCACATCATGTTTTGAATGGGGTTTTCCATTCACAACCCTCCTTCATACTTACATGATGGTACCTGCTCTTTAGATCAAACTTGGAGAAGAGTGTTGATGAGGCCCCGACACTAGCTCCAGCATCACTCTGAGAAGAACACGTGGACGAACCCGAGGTCTAAATTGAGGAAGAGAAGAACTACGAAGCTCCTACCATAGCACTGAGGATTATGAAGAGGAACATCACAAGCGTCTACAAGACAAGATTCAATGCATACATACAAGGAGCTCGAAGATGCGAGGAGAGCACCTGAGGGCACCCGAGAGATACCGATAGACCTTAGCGCGATAACAATGAGACTAGAAAACTCTTGGGAGCGTCCTTTTTTTGGAAGGCATGAGTTTAGTATCTTCACTATTTCATTGAGGTGAAGACACCTTTAAGCCGTCAAGGTATTGTACTCTTTTTCTCCACCTCGGGATTTTTCCACATGGTTTACCGAGGGGGTTTTTAATGAGGCAAGATCTCCTGATGCATCACATTCTTTACCATTGTTTATCTTTCTTGGAAATCCCTATCACGAAATAAGGTAAACAAGGGATGTGATCCTATCTACCAAGATGACATTTATCTAATTAAAGTCTTCTTCTCTTTTCCTAAAAACGGTTTAAGTATGTTTTGGTGTTAAAAGATGTCCAAATTAGGTTAATGTTAGAATATTTGGACCAAGTTGTAATTCGTATAAGACCAGACCTAGAGGATATGTGAAAAAGCCTCTAAAAACTCTTGTAATGGATTAAACCGCTTTTACACAAAAACTTGAGAAACTTTTTCTCCTTTTTTCTTGAGAGATTCAAGGTTATACTTCACTCCTCGATTCCTAGCTCAGAGTAGGGTGCGTTGTATCAAGAGATTGTCACTCCTCTTGTGGTTCACGCTTCAACCCACCTTCTATCAATCCCATAGTTAATCCTAGGTCGAGTATCTCCTCGGGTTTAAACCACCTCTTCCGCTTAGTTCCATCCTTTTTACCGAGTAGTTAGATCGAGCATTTCTCTTCTTCTCAAGCCTATTCATACAGTCTATTCCCTAAGACGAGCTTGATATCTTAGCAACCGGTGCCACATCATGTTTTGAATGGGGTTTTCCATTCACAACCCTCCTTCATACTTACATGATGGTACCTGCTCTTTAGATCAAACTTGGAGAAGAGTGTTGATGAGGCCCCGACACTAGCTCCAGCATCACTCTGAGAAGAACACGTGGACGAACCCGAGGTCTAAATTGAGGAAGAGAA
This sequence comes from Cardamine chenopodiifolia, assembly GCA_963922655.1. NCBI lineage: Eukaryota > Viridiplantae > Streptophyta > Magnoliopsida > Brassicales > Brassicaceae > Cardamine > Cardamine chenopodiifolia. Next base: position 6,610,258 of record OZ000476.1, on the reverse strand, counting down.
GAACTACGAAGCTCCTACCATAGCACTGAGGATTATGAAGAGGAACATCACAAGCATCTACAAGACAAGATTCAATGCATACATACAAGGAGCTCGAAGATGCGAGGAGAGCACCTGAGGGCACCCGAGAGATACCGATAGACCTTAGCGCGATAACAATGAGACTAGAAAACTCTTGGGAGCGTCCTTTTTTTGGAAGGCATGAGTTTAGTATCTTCACTATTTCATTGAGGTGAAGACACCTTTAAGCCGTCAAGGTATTGTACTCTTTTTCTCCACCTCGGGATTTTTCCACATGGTTTACCGAGGGGGTTTTTAATGAGGCAAGATCTCTTGATGCATCACATTCTTTACCATTGTTTATCTTTCTTGGAAATCCCTATGACGAAATAAGGTAAACAAGGGATGTGATCCTATCTACCAAGATGACATTTATCTAATTAAAGTCTTCTTCTCTTTTCCTAAAAACGGTTTAAGTATGTTTTGGTATTATAAGAGGCCCAAATTAGGTGAATGTTAGAATATTTAGACCAAGTTGTAATTCGTATAAGACCAGACCTAGAGGATATGTGAAAAAGCCTCTAAAAACTCTTGTAATGGATTAAACCGCTTTTACACAAAAACTTGAGAAACTTTTTCTCCTTTTTTCTTGAGAGATTCAAGGTTATACTTCACTCCTCGATTCCTAGCTCAGAGTAGGGTGCGTTGTATCAAGAGATTGTCACTCCTCTTGTGGTTCACGCTTCAACCCACCTTCTATCAATCCCATAGTTAATCCTAGGTCGAGTATCTCCTCGGGTTTAAACCACCTTTTCCGCTTAGTTCCATCCTTTTTACCGAGTAGTTAGATCGAGCATTTCTCTTCTTCTCAAGCCTATTCATACAGTCTATTCCCTAAGACGAGCTTGATATCTTAGCAACCGGTGCCACATCATGTTTTGAATGGGGTTTTCCATTCACAACCCTCCTTCATACTTACATGATGGTACCTGCTCTTTAGATCAAACTTGGAGAAGAGTGTTGATGAGGCCCCGACACTAGCTCCAGCATCACTCTGAGAAGAACACGTGGACGAACCCGAGGTCTAAATTGAGGAAGAGAAGAACTACGAAGCTCCTACCATAGCACTGAGGATTATGAAGAGGAACATCACAAGCGTCTACAAGACAAGATTCAATGCATACATACAAGGAGCTCGAAGATGCGAGGAGAGCACCTGAGGGCACCCGAGAGATACCGATAGACCTTAGCGCGATAACAATGAGACTAGAAAACTCTTGGGAGCGTCCTTTTTTTGGAAGGCATGAGTTTAGTATCTTCACTATTTCATTGAGGTGAAGACACCTTTAAGCCGTCAAGGTATTGTACTCTTTTTCTCCACCTCGGGATTTTTCCACATGGTTTACCGAGGGGGTTTTTAATGAGGCAAGATCTCCTGATGCATCACATTCTTTACCATTGTTTATCTTTCTTGGAAATCCCTATCACGAAATAAGGTAAACAAGGGATGTGATCCTATCTACCAAGATGACATTTATCTAATTAAAGTCTTCTTCTCTTTTCCTAAAAACGGTTTAAGTATGTTTTGGTGTTAAAAGATGTCCAAATTAGGTTAATGTTAGAATATTTGGACCAAGTTGTAATTCGTATAAGACCAGACCTAGAGGATATGTGAAAAAGCCTCTAAAAACTCTTGTAATGGATTAAACCGCTTTTACACAAAAACTTGAGAAACTTTTTCTCCTTTTTTCTTGAGAGATTCAAGGTTATACTTCACTCCTCGATTCCTAGCTCAGAGTAGGGTGCGTTGTATCAAGAGATTGTCACTCCTCTTGTGGTTCACACTTCAACCCACCTTCTATCAAGCCCATAGTTAATCCTAGGTAGAGTATCTCCTCGGGTTTAAACCACCTTTTCCGCTTAGTTCCATCCTTTTTACCGAGTAGTTAGATCGAGCATTTCTCTTCTTCTCAAGCCTATTCATACAGTCTATTCCGTAAGACGAGCTTGATATCTTAGCAACCGGTGCCACATCATGTTTTGAATGGGGTTTTCCATTCACAACCCTCCTTCATACTTACATGATGGTACCTGCTCTTTAGATCAAACTTGGAGAAGAGTGTTGATGAGGCCCCGACACTAGCTCCAGCATCACTCTGAGAAGAACACGTGGACGAACCCGAGGTCTAAATTGAGGAAGAGAAGAACTACGAAGCTCCTACCATAGCACTGAGGATTATGAAGAGGAACATCACAAGCGTCTACAAGACAAGATTCAATGCATACATACAAGGAGCTCGAAGATGCGAGGAGAGCACCTGAGGGCATCCGAGAGATACCGATAGACCTTAGCGCGATAACAATGAGACTAGAAAACTCTTGGGAGCGTCCTTTTTTTGGAAGGCATGAGTTTAGTATCTTCACTATTTCATTGAGGTGAAGACACCTTTAAGCCGTCAAGGTATTGTACTCTTTTTCTCCACCTCGGGATTTTTCCACATGGTTTACCGAGGGGGTTTTTAATGAGGCAAGATCTCTTGATGCATCACATTCTTTACCATTGTTTATCTTTCTTGGAAATCCCTATGACGAAATAAGGTAAACAAGGGATGTGATCCTATCTACCAAGATGACATTTATCTAATTAAAGTCTTCTTCTCTTTTCCTAAAAACGGTTTAAGTATGTTTTGGTATTATAAGAGGCCCAAATTAGGTGAATGTTAGAATATTTAGACCAAGTTGTAATTCGTATAAGACCAGACCTAGAGGATATGTGAAAAAGCCTCTAAAAACTCTTGTAATGGATTAAACCGCTTTTACACAAAAACTTGAGAAACTTTTTCTCCTTTTTTCTTGAGAGATTCAAGGTTATACTTCACTCCTCGATTCCTAGCTCAGAGTAGGGTGCGTTGTATCAAGAGATTGTCACTCCTCTTGTGGTTCACGCTTCAACCCACCTTCTATCAATCCCATAGTTATTCCTAGGTCGAGTATCTCCTCGGGTTTAAACCACCTTTTCCGCTTAGTTCCATCCTTTTTACCGAGTAGTTAGATCGAGCATTTCTCTTCTTCTCAAGCCTATTCATACAGTCTATTCCCTAAGACGAGCTTGATATCTTAGCAACCGGTGCCACATCATGTTTTGAATGGGGTTTTCCATTCACAACCCTCCTTCATACTTACATGATGGTACCTGCTCTTTAGATCAAACTTGGAGAAGAGTGTTGATGAGGCCCCGACACTAGCTCCAGCATCACTCTGAGAAGAACACGTGGACGAACCCGAGGTCTAAATTGAGGAAGAGAAGAACTACGAAGCTCCTACCAAAGCACTGAGGATTATGAAGAGGAACATCACAAGCGTCTACAAGACAAGATTCAATGCATACATACAAGGAGCTCGAAGATGCGAGGAGAGCACCTGAGGGCACCCGAGAGATACCGATAGACCTTAGCGCGATAACAATGAGACTAGAAAACTCTTGGGAGCGTCCTTTTTTTGGAAGGCATGAGTTTAGTATCTTCACTATTTCATTGAGGTGAAGACACCTTTAAGCCGTCAAGGTATTGTACTCTTTTTCTCCACCTCGGGATTTTTCCACATGGTTTACCGAGGGGGTTTTTAATGAGGCAAGATCTCTTGATGCATCACATTCTTTACCATTGTTTATCTTTCTTGGAAATCCCTATGACGAAATAAGGTAAACAAGGGATGTGATCCTATCTACCAAGATGACATTTATCTAATTAAAGTCTTCTTCTCTTTTCCTAAAAACGGTTTAAGTATGTTTTGGTATTATAAGAGGCCCAAATTAGGTGAATGTTAGAATATTTAGACCAAGTTGTAATTCGTATAAGACCAGACCTAGAGGATATGTGAAAAAGCCTCTAAAAACTCTTGTAATGGATTAAACCGCTTTTACACAAAAACTTGAGAAACTTTTTCTCCTTTTTTCTTGAGAGATTCAAGGTTATACTCACTCCTCGATTCCTAGCTCAGAGTAGGGTACGTTGTATCAAGAGATTGTCACTCCTCTTGTGGTTAACGCTTCAACCCACCTTCTATCAATCCCATAGTTATTCCTAGGTCGAGTATCTCCTCGGGTTTAAACCACCTTTTCCGCTTAGTTCCATCCTTTTTACCGAGTAGTTAGATCGAGCATTTCTCTTCTTCTCAAGCCTATTCATACAGTCTATTCCCTAAGACGAGCTTGATATCTTAGCAACCGGTGCCACATCATGTTTTGAATGGGGTTTTCCATTCACAACCCTCCTTCATACTTACATGATGGTACCTGCTCTTTAGATCAAACTTGGAGAAGAGTGTTGATGAGGCCCCGACACTAGCTCCAGCATCACTCTGAGAAGAACACGTGGACGAACCCGAGGTCTAAATTGAGGAAGAGAAGAACTACGAAGCTCCTACCAAAGCACTGAGGATTATGAAGAGGAACATCACAAGCGTCTACAAGACAAGATTCAATGCATACATACAAGGAGCTCGAAGATGCGAGGAGAGCACCTGAGGGCACCCGAGAGATACCGATAGACCTTAGCGCGATAACAATGAGACTAGAAAACTCTTGGGAGCGTCCTTTTTTTGGAAGGCATGAGTTTAGTATCTTCACTATTTCATTGAGGTGAAGACACCTTTAAGCCGTCAAGGTATTGTACTCTTTTTCTCCACCTCGGGATTTTTCCACATGGTTTACCGAGGGGGTTTTTAATGAGGCAAGATCTCTTGATGCATCACATTCTTTACCATTGTTTATCTTTCTTGGAAATCCCTATGACGAAATAAGGTAAACAAGGGATGTGATCCTATCTACCAAGATGACATTTATCTAATTAAAGTCTTCTTCTCTTTTCCTAAAAACGGTTTAAGTATGTTTTGGTATTATAAGAGGCCCAAATTAGGTGAATGTTAGAATATTTAGACCAAGTTGTAATTCGTATAAGACCAGACCTAGAGGATATGTGAAAAAGCCTCTAAAAACTCTTGTAATGGATTAAACCGCTTTTACACAAAAACTTGAGAAACTTTTTCTCCTTTTTTCTTGAGAGATTCAAGGTTATACTTCACTCCTCGATTCCTAGCTCAGAGTAGGGTGCGTTGTATCAAGACATTGTCACTCCTCTTGTGGTTCACGCTTCAACCCACCTTCTATCAATCCCATAGTTATTCCTAGGTCGAGTATCTCCTCGGGTTTAAACCACCTTTTCCGCTTAGTTCCATCCTTTTTACCGAGTAGTTAGATCGAGCATTTCTCTTCTTCTCAAGCCTATTCATACAGTCTATTCCCTAAGACGAGCTTGATATCTTAGCAACCGGTGCCACATCATGTTTTGAATGGGGTTTTCCATTCACAACCCTCCTTCATACTTACATGATGGTACCTGCTCTTTAGATCAAACTTGGAGAAGAGTGTTGATGAGGCCCCGACACTAGCTCCAGCATCACTCTGAGAAGAACACGTGGACGAACCCGAGGTCTAAATTGAGGAAGAGAAGAACTACGAAGCTCCTACCAAAGCACTGAGGATTATGAAGAGGAACATCACAAGCGTCTACAAGACAAGATTCAATGCATACATACAAGGAGCTCGAAGATGCGAGGAGAGCACCTGAGGGCACCCGAGAGATACCGATAGACCTTAGCGCGATAACAATGAGACTAGAAAACTCTTGGGAGCGTCCTTTTTTTGGAAGGCATGAGTTTAGTATCTTCACTATTTCATTGAGGTGAAGACACCTTTAAGCCGTCAAGGTATTGTACTCTTTTTCTCCACCTCGGGATTTTTCCACATGGTTTACCGAGGGGGTTTTTAATGAGGCAAGATCTCTTGATGCATCACATTCTTTACCATTGTTTATCTTTCTTGGAAATCCCTATGACGAAATAAGGTAAACAAGGGATGTGATCCTATCTACCAAGATGACATTTATCTAATTAAAGTCTTCTTCTCTTTTCCTAAAAACGGTTTAAGTATGTTTTGGTATTATAAGAGGCCCAAATTAGGTGAATGTTAGAATATTTAGACCAAGTTGTAATTCGTATAAGACCAGACCTAGAGGATATGTGAAAAAGCCTCTAAAAACTCTTGTAATGGATTAAACCGCTTTTACACAAAAACTTGAGAAACTTTTTCTCCTTTTTTCTTGAGAGATTCAAGGTTATACTTCACTCCTCGATTCCTAGCTCAGAGTAGGGTGCGTTGTATCAAGAGATTGTCACTCCTCTTGTGGTTCACGCTTCAACCCACCTTCTATCAATCCCATAGTTAATCCTAGGTCGAGTATCTCCTCGGGTTTAAACCACCTCTTCCGCTTAGTTCCATCCTTTTTACCGAGTAGTTAGATCGAGCATTTCTCTTCTTCTCAAGCCTATTCATACAGTCTATTCCCTAAGACGAGCTTGATATCTTAGCAACCGGTGCCACATCATGTTTTGAATGGGGTTTTCCATTCACAACCCTCCTTCATACTTACATGATGGTACCTGCTCTTTAGATCAAACTTGGGGAAGAGTGTTGATGAGGCCCCGACACTAGCTCCAGTATCACTCTGAGAAGAACACGTGGACGAACCCGAGGTCTAAATTGAGGAAGAGAAGAACTACGAAGCTCCTACCAAAGCACTGAGGATTATGAAGAGGAACATCACAAGCGTCTACAAGACAAGATTCAATGCATACATACAAGGAGCTCGAAGATGCGAGGAGAGCACCTGAGGGCACCCGAGAGATACCGATAGACCTTAGCGCGATAACAATGAGACTAGAAAACTCTTGGGAGCGTCCTTTTTTTGGAAGGCATGAGTTTAGTATCTTCACTATTTCATTGAGGTGAAGACACCTTTAAGCCGTCAAGGTATTGTACTCTTTTTCTCCACCTCGGGATTTTTCCACATGGTTTACCGAGGGGGTTTTTAATGAGGCAAGATCTCTTGATGCATCACATTCTTTACCATTGTTTATCTTTCTTGGAAATCCCTATGACGAAATAAGGTAAACAAGGGATGTGATCCTATCTACCAAGATGACATTTATCTAATTAAAGTCTTCTTCTCTTTTCCTAAAAACGGTTTAAGTATGTTTTGGTATTATAAGAGGCCCAAATTAGGTGAATGTTAGAATATTTAGACCAAGTTGTAATTCGTATAAGACCAGACCTAGAGGATATGTGAAAAAGCCTCTAAAAACTCTTGTAATGGATTAAACCGCTTTTACACAAAAACTTGAGAAACTTTTTCTCCTTTTTTCTTGAGAGATTCAAGGTTATACTTCACTCCTCGATTCCTAGCTCAGAGTAGGGTGCGTTGTATCAAGACATTGTCACTCCTCTTGTGGTTCACGCTTCAACCCACCTTCTATCAATCCCATAGTTATTCCTAGGTCGAGTATCTCCTCGGGTTTAAACCACCTTTTCCGCTTAGTTCCATCCTTTTTACCGAGTAGTTAGATCGAGCATTTCTCTTCTTCTCAAGCCTATTCATACAGTCTATTCCCTAAGACGAGCTTGATATCTTAGCAACCGGTGCCACATCATGTTTTGAATGGGGTTTTCCATTCACAACCCTCCTTCATACTTACATGATGGTACCTGCTCTTTAGATCAAACTTGGAGAAGAGTGTTGATGAGGCCCCGACACTAGCTCCAGCATCACTCTGAGAAGAACACGTGGACGAACCCGAGGTCTAAATTGAGGAAGAGAAGAACTACGAAGCTCCTACCAAAGCACTGAGGATTATGAAGAGGAACATCACAAGCGTCTACAAGACAAGATTCAATGCATACATACAAGGAGCTCGAAGATGCGAGGAGAGCACCTGAGGGCACCCGAGAGATACCGATAGACCTTAGCGCGATAACAATGAGACTAGAAAACTCTTGGGAGCGTCCTTTTTTTGGAAGGCATGAGTTTAGTATCTTCACTATTTCATTGAGGTGAAGACACCTTTAAGCCGTCAAGGTATTGTACTCTTTTTCTCCACCTCGGGATTTTTCCACATGGTTTACCGAGGGGGTTTTTAATGAGGCAAGATCTCTTGATGCATCACATTCTTTACCATTGTTTATCTTTCTTGGAAATCCCTATGACGAAATAAGGTAAACAAGGGATGTGATCCTATCTACCAAGATGACATTTATCTAATTAAAGTCTTCTTCTCTTTTCCTAAAAACGGTTTAAGTATGTTTTGGTATTATAAGAGGCCCAAATTAGGTGAATGTTAGAATATTTAGACCAAGTTGTAATTCGTATAAGACCAGACCTAGAGGATATGTGAAAAAGCCTCTAAAAACTCTTGTAATGGATTAAACCGCTTTTACACAAAAACTTGAGAAACTTTTTCTCCTTTTTTCTTGAGAGATTCAAGGTTATACTTCACTCCTCGATTCCTAGCTCAGAGTAGGGTGCGTTGTATCAAGAGATTGTCACTCCTCTTGTGGTTCACGCTTCAACCCACCTTCTATCAATCCCATAGTTAATCCTAGGTCGAGTATCTCCTCGGGTTTAAACCACCTCTTCCGCTTAGTTCCATCCTTTTTACCGAGTAGTTAGATCGAGCATTTCTCTTCTTCTCAAGCCTATTCATACAGTCTATTCCCTAAGACGAGCTTGATATCTTAGCAACCGGTGCCACATCATGTTTTGAATGGGGTTTTCCATTCACAACCCTCCTTCATACTTACATGATGGTACCTGCTCTTTAGATCAAACTTGGGGAAGAGTGTTGATGAGGCCCCGACACTAGCTCCAGTATCACTCTGAGAAGAACACGTGGACGAACCCGAGGTCTAAATTGAGGAAGAGAAGAACTACGAAGCTCCTACCAAAGCACTGAGGATTATGAAGAGGAACATCACAAGCGTCTACAAGACAAGATTCAATGCATACATACAAGGAGCTCGAAGATGCGAGGAGAGCACCTGAGGGCACCCGAGAGATACCGATAGACCTTAGCGCGATAACAATGAGACTAGAAAACTCTTGGGAGCGTCCTTTTTTTGGAAGGCATGAGTTTAGTATCTTCACTATTTCATTGAGGTGAAGACACCTTTAAGCCGTCAAGGTATTGTACTCTTTTTCTCCACCTCGGGATTTTTCCACATGGTTTACCGAGGGGGTTTTTAATGAGGCAAGATCTCTTGATGCATCACATTCTTTACCATTGTTTATCTTTCTTGGAAATCCCTATGACGAAATAAGGTAAACAAGGGATGTGATCCTATCTACCAAGATGACATTTATCTAATTAAAGTCTTCTTCTCTTTTCCTAAAAACGGTTTAAGTATGTTTTGGTATTATAAGAGGCCCAAATTAGGTGAATGTTAGAATATTTAGACCAAGTTGTAATTCGTATAAGACCAGACCTAGAGGATATGTGAAAAAGCCTCTAAAAACTCTTGTAATGGATTAAACCGCTTTTACACAAAAACTTGAGAAAATTTTTCTCCTTTTTTCTTGAGAGATTCAAGGTCATTCTTCACTCCTCGATTCCTAGCTCAGAGTAGGGTGCGTTGTATCAAGAGATTGTCACTCCTCTTGTGGTTCACGCTTCAACCCACCTTCTATCAATCCCATAGTTAATCCTAGGTCGAGTATCTCCTCGGGTTTAAACCACCTCTTCCGCTTAGTTCCATCCTTTTTACCGAGTAGTTAGATCGAGCATTTCTCTTCTTCTCAAGCCTATTCATACAGTCTATTCCCTAAGACGAGCTTGATATCTTAGCAACCGGTGCCACATCATGTTTTGAATGGGGTTTTCCATTCACAACCCTCCTTCATACTTACATGATGGTACCTGCTCTTTAGATCAAACTTGGAGAAGAGTGTTGATGAGGCCCCGACACTAGCTCCAGCATCACTCTGAGAAGAACACGTGGACGAACCCGAGGTCTAAATTGAGGAAGAGAAGAACTACGAAGCTCCTACCATAGTACTGAGGATTATGAAGAGGAACATCACAAGCGTCTACAAGACAAGATTCAATGCATACATACAAGGAGCTCGAAGATGCGAGGAGAGCACCTGAGGGCACCCGAGAGATACCGATAGACCTTAGCGCGATAACAATGAGACTAGAAAACTCTTGGGAGCGTCCTTTTTTTGGAAGGCATGAGTTTAGTATCTTCACTATTTCATTGAGGTGAAGACACCTTTAAGCCGTCAAGGTATTGTACTCTTTTTCTCCACCTCGGGATTTTTCCACATGGTTTACCGAGGGGGTTTTTAATGAGGCAAGATCTCTTGATGCATCACATTCTTTACCATTGTTTATCTTTCTTGGAAATCCCTATGACGAAATAAGGTAAACAAGGGATGTGATCCTATCTACCAAGATGACATTTATCTAATTAAAGTCTTCTTCTCTTTTCCTAAAAACGGTTTAAGTATGTTTTGGTATTATAAGAGGCCCAAATTAGGTGAATGTTAGAATATTTAGACCAAGTTGTAATTCGTATAAGACCAGACCTAGAGGATATGTGAAAAAGCCTCTAAAAACTCTTGTAATGGATTAAACCGCTTTTACACAAAAACTTGAGAAAATTTTTCTCCTTTTTTCTTGAGAGATTCAAGGTCATTCTTCACTCCTCGATTCCTAGCTCAGAGTAGGGTGCGTTGTATCAAGAGATTGTCACTCCTCTTGTGGTTCACGCTTCAACCCACCTTCTATCAATCCCATAGTTAATCCTAGGTCGAGTATCTCCTCGGGTTTAAACCACCTCTTCCGCTTAGTTCCATCCTTTTTACCGAGTAGTTAGATCGAGCATTTCTCTTCTTCTCAAGCCTATTCATACAGTCTATTCCCTAAGACGAGCTTGATATCTTAGCAACCGGTGCCACATCATGTTTTGAATGGGGTTTTCCATTCACAACCCTCCTTCATACTTACATGATGGTACCTGCTCTTTAGATCAAACTTGGAGAAGAGTGTTGATGAGGCCCCGACACTAGCTCCAGCATCACTCTGAGAAGAACACGTGGACGAACCCGAGGTCTAAATTGAGGAAGAGAAGAACTACGAAGCTCCTACCATAGTACTGAGGATTATGAAGAGGAACATCACAAGCGTCTACAAGACAAGATTCAATGCATACATACAAGGAGCTCGAAGATGCGAGGAGAGCACCTGAGGGCACCCGAGAGATACCGATAGACCTTAGCGCGATAACAATGAGACTAGAAAACTCTTGGGAGCGTCCTTTTTTTGGAAGGCATGAGTTTAGTATCTTCACTATTTCATTGAGGTGAAGACACCTTTAAGCCGTCAAGGTATTGTACTCTTTTTCTCCACCTCGGGATTTTTCCACATGGTTTACCGAGGGGGTTTTTAATGAGGCAAGATCTCTTGATGCATCACATTCTTTACCATTGTTTATCTTTCTTGGAAATCCCTATGACGAAATAAGGTAAACAAGGGATGTGATCCTATCTACCAAGATGACATTTATCTAATTAAAGTCTTCTTCTCTTTTCCTAAAAACGGTTTAAGTATGTTTTGGTATTATAAGAGGCCCAAATTAGGTGAATGTTAGAATATTTAGACCAAGTTGTAATTCGTATAAGACCAGACCTAGAGGATATGTGAAAAAGCCTCTAAAAACTCTTGTAATGGATTAAACCGCTTTTACACAAAAACTTGAGAAACTTTTTCTCCTTTTTTCTTGAGAGATTCAAGGTTATACTTCACTCCTCGATTCCTAGCTCAGAGTAGGGTGCGTTGTATCAAGAGATTGTCACTCCTCTTGTGGTTCACGCTTCAACCCACCTTCTATCAATCCCATAGTTATTCCTAGGTCGAGTATCTCCTCGGGTTTAAACCACCTTTTCCGCTTAGTTCCATCCTTTTTACCGAGTAGTTAGATCGAGCATTTCTCTTCTTCTCAAGCCTATTCATACAGTCTATTCCCTAAGACGAGCTTGATATCTTAGCAACCGGTGCCACATCATGTTTTGAATGGGGTTTTCCATTCACAACCCTCCTTCATACTTACATGATGGTACCTGCTCTTTAGATCAAACTTGGAGAAGAGTGTTGATGAGGCCCCGACACTAGCTCCAGCATCACTCTGAGAAGAACACGTGGACGAACCCGAGGTCTAAATTGAGGAAGAGAAGAACTACGAAGCTCCTACCAAAGCACTGAGGATTATGAAGAGGAACATCACAAGCGTCTACAAGACAAGATTCAATGCATACATACAAGGAGCTCGAAGATGCGAGGAGAGCACCTGAGGGCACCCGAGAGATACCGATAGACCTTAGCGCGATAACAATGAGACTAGAAAACTCTTGGGAGCGTCCTTTTTTTGGAAGGCATGAGTTTAGTATCTTCACTATTTCATTGAGGTGAAGACACCTTTAAGCCGTCAAGGTATTGTACTCTTTTTCTCCACCTCGGGATTTTTCCACATGGTTTACCGAGGGGGTTTTTAATGAGGCAAGATCTCTTGATGCATCACATTCTTTACCATTGTTTATCTTTCTTGGAAATCCCTATGACGAAATAAGGTAAACAAGGGATGTGATCCTATCTACCAAGATGACATTTATCTAATTAAAGTCTTCTTCTCTTTTCCTAAAAACGGTTTAAGTATGTTTTGGTATTATAAGAGGCCCAAATTAGGTGAATGTTAGAATATTTAGACCAAGTTGTAATTCGTATAAGACCAGACCTAGAGGATATGTGAAAAAGCCTCTAAAAACTCTTGTAATGGATTAAACCGCTTTTACACAAAAACTTGAGAAACTTTTTCTCCTTTTTTCTTGAGAGATTCAAGGTTATACTTCACTCCTCGATTCCTAGCTCAGAGTAGGGTGCGTTGTATCAAGAGATTGTCACTCCTCTTGTGGTTCACGCTTCAACCCACCTTCTATCAATCCCATAGTTAATCCTAGGTCGAGTATCTCCTCGGGTTTAAACCACCTCTTCCGCTTAGTTCCATCCTTTTTACCGAGTAGTTAGATCGAGCATTTCTCTTCTTCTCAAGCCTATTCATACAGTCTATTCCCTAAGACGAGCTTGATATCTTAGCAACCGGTGCCACATCATGTTTTGAATGGGGTTTTCCATTCACAACCCTCCTTCATACTTACATGATGGTACCTGCTCTTTAGATCAAACTTGGGGAAGAGTGTTGATGAGGCCCCGACACTAGCTCCAGTATCACTCTGAGAAGAACACGTGGACGAACCCGAGGTCTAAATTGAGGAAGAGAAGAACTACGAAGCTCCTACCAAAGCACTGAGGATTATGAAGAGGAACATCACAAGCGTCTACAAGACAAGATTCAATGCATACATACAAGGAGCTCGAAGATGCGAGGAGAGCACCTGAGGGCACCCGAGAGATACCGATAGACCTTAGCGCGATAACAATGAGACTAGAAAACTCTTGGGAGCGTCCTTTTTTTGGAAGGCATGAGTTTAGTATCTTCACTATTTCATTGAGGTGAAGACACCTTTAAGCCGTCAAGGTATTGTACTCTTTTTCTCCACCTCGGGATTTTTCCACATGGTTTACCGAGGGGGTTTTTAATGAGGCAAGATCTCTTGATGCATCACATTCTTTACCATTGTTTATCTTTCTTGGAAATCCCTATGACGAAATAAGGTAAACAAGGGATGTGATCCTATCTACCAAGATGACATTTATCTAATTAAAGTCTTCTTCTCTTTTCCTAAAAACGGTTTAAGTATGTTTTGGTATTATAAGAGGCCCAAATTAGGTGAATGTTAGAATATTTAGACCAAGTTGTAATTCGTATAAGACCAGACCTAGAGGATATGTGAAAAAGCCTCTAAAAACTCTTGTAATGGATTAAACCGCTTTTACACAAAAACTTGAGAAAATTTTTCTCCTTTTTTCTTGAGAGATTCAAGGTCATTCTTCACTCCTCGATTCCTAGCTCAGAGTAGGGTGCGTTGTATCAAGAGATTGTCACTCCTCTTGTGGTTCACGCTTCAACCCACCTTCTATCAATCCCATAGTTAATCCTAGGTCGAGTATCTCCTCGGGTTTAAACCACCTCTTCCGCTTAGTTCCATCCTTTTTACCGAGTAGTTAGATCGAGCATTTCTCTTCTTCTCAAGCCTATTCATACAGTCTATTCCCTAAGACGAGCTTGATATCTTAGCAACCGGTGCCACATCATGTTTTGAATGGGGTTTTCCATTCACAACCCTCCTTCATACTTACATGATGGTACCTGCTCTTTAGATCAAACTTGGAGAAGAGTGTTGATGAGGCCCCGACACTAGCTCCAGCATCACTCTGAGAAGAACACGTGGACGAACCCGAGGTCTAAATTGAGGAAGAGAAGAACTACGAAGCTCCTACCATAGTACTGAGGATTATGAAGAGGAACATCACAAGCGTCTACAAGACAAGATTCAATGCATACATACAAGGAGCTCGAAGATGCGAGGAGAGCACCTGAGGGCACCCGAGAGATACCGATAGACCTTAGCGCGATAACAATGAGACTAGAAAACTCTTGGGAGCGTCCTTTTTTTGGAAGGCATGAGTTTAGTATCTTCACTATTTCATTGAGGTGAAGACACCTTTAAGCCGTCAAGGTATTGTACTCTTTTTCTCCACCTCGGGATTTTTCCACATGGTTTACCGAGGGGGTTTTTAATGAGGCAAGATCTCTTGATGCATCACATTCTTTACCATTGTTTATCTTTCTTGGAAATCCCTATGACGAAATAAGGTAAACAAGGGATGTGATCCTATCTACCAAGATGACATTTATCTAATTAAAGTCTTCTTCTCTTTTCCTAAAAACGGTTTAAGTATGTTTTGGTATTATAAGAGGCCCAAATTAGGTGAATGTTAGAATATTTAGACCAAGTTGTAATTCGTATAAGACCAGACCTAGAGGATATGTGAAAAAGCCTCTAAAAACTCTTGTAATGGATTAAACCGCTTTTACACAAAAACTTGAGAAACTTTTTCTCCTTTTTTCTTGAGAGATTCAAGGTTATACTTCACTCCTCGATTCCTAGCTCAGAGTAGGGTGCGTTGTATCAAGAGATTGTCACTCCTCTTGTGGTTCACGCTTCAACCCACCTTCTATCAATCCCATAGTTATTCCTAGGTCGAGTATCTCCTCGGGTTTAAACCACCTTTTCCGCTTAGTTCCATCCTTTTTACCGAGTAGTTAGATCGAGCATTTCTCTTCTTCTCAAGCCTATTCATACAGTCTATTCCCTAAGACGAGCTTGATATCTTAGCAACCGGTGCCACATCATGTTTTGAATGGGGTTTTCCATTCACAACCCTCCTTCATACTTACATGATGGTACCTGCTCTTTAGATCAAACTTGGAGAAGAGTGTTGATGAGGCCCCGACACTAGCTCCAGCATCACTCTGAGAAGAACACGTGGACGAACCCGAGGTCTAAATTGAGGAAGAGAAGAACTACGAAGCTCCTACCAAAGCACTGAGGATTATGAAGAGGAACATCACAAGCGTCTACAAGACAAGATTCAATGCATACATACAAGGAGCTCGAAGATGCGAGGAGAGCACCTGAGGGCACCCGAGAGATACCGATAGACCTTAGCGCGATAACAATGAGACTAGAAAACTCTTGGGAGCGTCCTTTTTTTGGAAGGCATGAGTTTAGTATCTTCACTATTTCATTGAGGTGAAGACACCTTTAAGCCGTCAAGGTATTGTACTCTTTTTCTCCACCTCGGGATTTTTCCACATGGTTTACCGAGGGGGTTTTTAATGAGGCAAGATCTCTTGATGCATCACATTCTTTACCATTGTTTATCTTTCTTGGAAATCCCTATGACGAAATAAGGTAAACAAGGGATGTGATCCTATCTACCAAGATGACATTTATCTAATTAAAGTCTTCTTCTCTTTTCCTAAAAACGGTTTAAGTATGTTTTGGTATTATAAGAGGCCCAAATTAGGTGAATGTTAGAATATTTAGACCAAGTTGTAATTCGTATAAGACCAGACCTAGAGGATATGTGAAAAAGCCTCTAAAAACTCTTGTAATGGATTAAACCGCTTTTACACAAAAACTTGAGAAACTTTTTCTCCTTTTTTCTTGAGAGATTCAAGGTTATACTTCACTCCTCGATTCCTAGCTCAGAGTAGGGTGCGTTGTATCAAGAGATTGTCACTCCTCTTGTGGTTCACGCTTCAACCCACCTTCTATCAATCCCATAGTTATTCCTAGGTCGAGTATCTCCTCGGGTTTAAACCACCTTTTCCGCTTAGTTCCATCCTTTTTACCGAGTAGTTAGATCGAGCATTTCTCTTCTTCTCAAGCCTATTCATACAGTCTATTCCCTAAGACGAGCTTGATATCTTAGCAACCGGTGCCACATCATGTTTTGAATGGGGTTTTCCATTCACAACCCTCCTTCATACTTACATGATGGTACCTGCTCTTTAGATCAAACTTGGAGAAGAGTGTTGATGAGGCCCCGACACTAGCTCCAGCATCACTCTGAGAAGAACACGTGGACGAACCCGAGGTCTAAATTGAGGAAGAGAAGAACTACGAAGCTCCTACCAAAGCACTGAGGATTATGAAGAGGAACATCACAAGCGTCTACAAGACAAGATTCAATGCATACATACAAGGAGCTCGAAGATGCGAGGAGAGCACCTGAGGGCACCCGAGAGATACCGATAGACCTTAGCGCGATAACAATGAGACTAGAAAACTCTTGGGAGCGTCCTTTTTTTGGAAGGCATGAGTTTAGTATCTTCACTATTTCATTGAGGTGAAGACACCTTTAAGCCGTCAAGGTATTGTACTCTTTTTCTCCACCTCGGGATTTTTCCACATGGTTTACCGAGGGGGTTTTTAATGAGGCAAGATCTCTTGATGCATCACATTCTTTACCATTGTTTATCTTTCTTGGAAATCCCTATGACGAAATAAGGTAAACAAGGGATGTGATCCTATCTACCAAGATGACATTTATCTAATTAAAGTCTTCTTCTCTTTTCCTAAAAACGGTTTAAGTATGTTTTGGTATTATAAGAGGCCCAAATTAGGTGAATGTTAGAATATTTAGACCAAGTTGTAATTCGTATAAGACCAGACCTAGAGGATATGTGAAAAAGCCTCTAAAAACTCTTGTAATGGATTAAACCGCTTTTACACAAAAACTTGAGAAACTTTTTCTCCTTTTTTCTTGAGAGATTTAAGGTTATACTTCACTCCTCGATTCCTAGCTCAGAGTAGGGTGCGTTGTATCAAGAGATTGTCACTCCTCTTGTGGTTCACGCTTCAACCCACCTTCTATCAATCCCATAGTTATTCCTAGGTCGAGTATCTCCTCGGGTTTAAACCACCTTTTCCGCTTAGTTCCATCCTTTTTACCGAGTAGTTAGATCGAGCATTTCTCTTCTTCTCAAGCCTATTCATACAGTCTATTCCCTAAGACGAGCTTGATATCTTAGCAACCGGTGCCACATCATGTTTTGAATGGGGTTTTCCATTCACAACCCTCCTTCATACTTACATGATGGTACCTGCTCTTTAGATCAAACTTGGAGAAGAGTGTTGATGAGGCCCCGACACTAGCTCCAGCATCACTCTGAGAAGAACACGTGGACGAACCCGAGGTCTAAATTGAGGAAGAGAAGAACTACGAAGCTCCTACCAAAGCACTGAGGATTATGAAGAGGAACATCACAAGCGTCTACAAGACAAGATTCAATGCATACATACAAGGAGCTCGAAGATGCGAGGAGAGCACCTGAGGGCACCCGAGAGATACCGATAGACCTTAGCGCGATAACAATGAGACTAGAAAACTCTTGGGAGCGTCCTTTTTTTGGAAGGCATGAGTTTAGTATCTTCACTATTTCATTGAGGTGAAGACACCTTTAAGCCGTCAAGGTATTGTACTCTTTTTCTCCACCTCGGGATTTTTCCACATGGTTTACCGAGGGGGTTTTTAATGAGGCAAGATCTCTTGATGCATCACATTCTTTACCATTGTTTATCTTTCTTGGAAATCCCTATGACGAAATAAGGTAAACAAGGGATGTGATCCTATCTACCAAGATGACATTTATCTAATTAAAGTCTTCTTCTCTTTTCCTAAAAACGGTTTAAGTATGTTTTGGTATTATAAGAGGCCCAAATTAGGTGAATGTTAGAATATTTAGACCAAGTTGTAATTCGTATAAGACCAGACCTAGAGGATATGTGAAAAAGCCTCTAAAAACTCTTGTAATGGATTAAACCGCTTTTACACAAAAACTTGAGAAACTTTTTCTCCTTTTTTCTTGAGAGATTCAAGGTTATACTTCACTCCTCGATTCCTAGCTCAGAGTAGGGTGCGTTGTATCAAGACATTGTCACTCCTCTTGTGGTTCACGCTTCAACCCACCTTCTATCAATCCCATAGTTATTCCTAGGTCGAGTATCTCCTCGGGTTTAAACCACCTTTTCCGCTTAGTTCCATCCTTTTTACCGAGTAGTTAGATCGAGCATTTCTCTTCTTCTCAAGCCTATTCATACAGTCTATTCCCTAAGACGAGCTTGATATCTTAGCAACCGGTGCCACATCATGTTTTGAATGGGGTTTTCCATTCACAACCCTCCTTCATACTTACATGATGGTACCTGCTCTTTAGATCAAACTTGGAGAAGAGTGTTGATGAGGCCCCGACACTAGCTCCAGCATCACTCTGAGAAGAACACGTGGACGAACCCGAGGTCTAAATTGAGGAAGAGAAGAACTACGAAGCTCCTACCAAAGCACTGAGGATTATGAAGAGGAACATCACAAGCGTCTACAAGACAAGATTCAATGCATACATACAAGGAGCTCGAAGATGCGAGGAGAGCACCTGAGGGCACCCGAGAGATACCGATAGACCTTAGCGCGATAACAATGAGACTAGAAAACTCTTGGGAGCGTCCTTTTTTTGGAAGGCATGAGTTTAGTATCTTCACTATTTCATTGAGGTGAAGACACCTTTAAGCCGTCAAGGTATTGTACTCTTTTTCTCCACCTCGGGATTTTTCCACATGGTTTACCGAGGGGGTTTTTAATGAGGCAAGATCTCTTGATGCATCACATTCTTTACCATTGTTTATCTTTCTTGGAAATCCCTATGACGAAATAAGGTAAACAAGGGATGTGATCCTATCTACCAAGATGACATTTATCTAATTAAAGTCTTCTTCTCTTTTCCTAAAAACGGTTTAAGTATGTTTTGGTATTATAAGAGGCCCAAATTAGGTGAATGTTAGAATATTTAGACCAAGTTGTAATTCGTATAAGACCAGACCTAGAGGATATGTGAAAAAGCCTCTAAAAACTCTTGTAATGGATTAAACCGCTTTTACACAAAAACTTGAGAAACTTTTTCTCCTTTTTTCTTGAGAGATTCAAGGTTATACTTCACTCCTCGATTCCTAGCTCAGAGTAGGGTGCGTTGTATCAAGAGATTGTCACTCCTCTTGTGGTTCACGCTTCAACCCACCTTCTATCAATCCCATAGTTATTCCTAGGTCGAGTATCTCCTCGGGTTTAAACCACCTTTTCCGCTTAGTTCCATCCTTTTTACCGAGTAGTTAGATCGAGCATTTCTCTTCTTCTCAAGCCTATTCATACAGTCTATTCCCTAAGACGAGCTTGATATCTTAGCAACCGGTGCCACATCATGTTTTGAATGGGGTTTTCCATTCACAACCCTCCTTCATACTTACATGATGGTACCTGCTCTTTAGATCAAACTTGGAGAAGAGTGTTGATGAGGCCCCGACACTAGCTCCAGCATCACTCTGAGAAGAACACGTGGACGAACCCGAGGTCTAAATTGAGGAAGAGAAGAACTACGAAGCTCCTACCATAGTACTGAGGATTATGAAGAGGAACATCACAAGCGTCTACAAGACAAGATTCAATGCATACATACAAGGAGCTCGAAGATGCGAGGAGAGCACCTGAGGGCACCCGAGAGATACCGATAGACCTTAGCGCGATAACAATGAGACTAGAAAACTCTTGGGAGCGTCCTTTTTTTGGAAGGCATGAGTTTAGTATCTTCACTATTTCATTGAGGTGAAGACACCTTTAAGCCGTCAAGGTATTGTACTCTTTTTCTCCACCTCGGGATTTTTCCACATGGTTTACCGAGGGGGTTTTTAATGAGGCAAGATCTCTTGATGCATCACATTCTTTACCATTGTTTATCTTTCTTGGAAATCCCTATGACGAAATAAGGTAAACAAGGGATGTGATCCTATCTACCAAGATGACATTTATCTAATTAAAGTCTTCTTCTCTTTTCCTAAAAACGGTTTAAGTATGTTTTGGTATTATAAGAGGCCCAAATTAGGTGAATGTTAGAATATTTAGACCAAGTTGTAATTCGTATAAGACCAGACCTAGAGGATATGTGAAAAAGCCTCTAAAAACTCTTGTAATGGATTAAACCGCTTTTACACAAAAACTTGAGAAACTTTTTCTCCTTTTTTCTTGAGAGATTCAAGGTTATACTTCACTCCTCGATTCCTAGCTCAGAGTAGGGTGCGTTGTATCAAGACATTGTCACTCCTCTTGTGGTTCACGCTTCAACCCACCTTCTATCAATCCCATAGTTATTCCTAGGTCGAGTATCTCCTCGGGTTTAAACCACCTTTTCCGCTTAGTTCCATCCTTTTTACCGAGTAGTTAGATCGAGCATTTCTCTTCTTCTCAAGCCTATTCATACAGTCTATTCCCTAAGACGAGCTTGATATCTTAGCAACCGGTGCCACATCATGTTTTGAATGGGGTTTTCCATTCACAACCCTCCTTCATACTTACATGATGGTACCTGCTCTTTAGATCAAACTTGGAGAAGAGTGTTGATGAGGCCCCGACACTAGCTCCAGCATCACTCTGAGAAGAACACGTGGACGAACCCGAGGTCTAAATTGAGGAAGAGAAGAACTACGAAGCTCCTACCAAAGCACTGAGGATTATGAAGAGGAACATCACAAGCGTCTACAAGACAAGATTCAATGCATACATACAAGGAGCTCGAAGATGCGAGGAGAGCACCTGAGGGCACCCGAGAGATACCGATAGACCTTAGCGCGATAACAATGAGACTAGAAAACTCTTGGGAGCGTCCTTTTTTTGGAAGGCATGAGTTTAGTATCTTCACTATTTCATTGAGGTGAAGACACCTTTAAGCCGTCAAGGTATTGTACTCTTTTTCTCCACCTCGGGATTTTTCCACATGGTTTACCGAGGGGGTTTTTAATGAGGCAAGATCTCTTGATGCATCACATTCTTTACCATTGTTTATCTTTCTTGGAAATCCCTATGACGAAATAAGGTAAACAAGGGATGTGATCCTATCTACCAAGATGACATTTATCTAATTAAAGTCTTCTTCTCTTTTCCTAAAAACGGTTTAAGTATGTTTTGGTATTATAAGAGGCCCAAATTAGGTGAATGTTAGAATATTTAGACCAAGTTGTAATTCGTATAAGACCAGACCTAGAGGATATGTGAAAAAGCCTCTAAAAACTCTTGTAATGGATTAAACCGCTTTTACACAAAAACTTGAGAAACTTTTTCTCCTTTTTTCTTGAGAGATTCAAGGTTATACTTCACTCCTCGATTCCTAGCTCAGAGTAGGGTGCGTTGTATCAAGAGATTGTCACTCCTCTTGTGGTTCACGCTTCAACCCACCTTCTATCAATCCCATAGTTAATCCTAGGTCGAGTATCTCCTCGGGTTTAAACCACCTCTTCCGCTTAGTTCCATCCTTTTTACCGAGTAGTTAGATCGAGCATTTCTCTTCTTCTCAAGCCTATTCATACAGTCTATTCCCTAAGACGAGCTTGATATCTTAGCAACCGGTGCCACATCATGTTTTGAATGGGGTTTTCCATTCACAACCCTCCTTCATACTTACATGATGGTACCTGCTCTTTAGATCAAACTTGGGGAAGAGTGTTGATGAGGCCCCGACACTAGCTCCAGTATCACTCTGAGAAGAACACGTGGACGAACCCGAGGTCTAAATTGAGGAAGAGAAGAACTACGAAGCTCCTACCAAAGCACTGAGGATTATGAAGAGGAACATCACAAGCGTCTACAAGACAAGATTCAATGCATACATACAAGGAGCTCGAAGATGCGAGGAGAGCACCTGAGGGCACCCGAGAGATACCGATAGACCTTAGCGCGATAACAATGAGACTAGAAAACTCTTGGGAGCGTCCTTTTTTTGGAAGGCATGAGTTTAGTATCTTCACTATTTCATTGAGGTGAAGACACCTTTAAGCCGTCAAGGTATTGTACTCTTTTTCTCCACCTCGGGATTTTTCCACATGGTTTACCGAGGGGGTTTTTAATGAGGCAAGATCTCTTGATGCATCACATTCTTTACCATTGTTTATCTTTCTTGGAAATCCCTATGACGAAATAAGGTAAACAAGGGATGTGATCCTATCTACCAAGATGACATTTATCTAATTAAAGTCTTCTTCTCTTTTCCTAAAAACGGTTTAAGTATGTTTTGGTATTATAAGAGGCCCAAATTAGGTGAATGTTAGAATATTTAGACCAAGTTGTAATTCGTATAAGACCAGACCTAGAGGATATGTGAAAAAGCCTCTAAAAACTCTTGTAATGGATTAAACCGCTTTTACACAAAAACTTGAGAAACTTTTTCTCCTTTTTTCTTGAGAGATTCAAGGTCATTCTTCACTCCTCGATTCCTAGCTCAGAGTAGGGTGCGTTGTATCAAGAGATTGTCACTCCTCTTGTGGTTCACGCTTCAACCCACCTTCTATCAATCCCATAGTTAATCCTAGGTCGAGTATCTCCTCGGGTTTAAACCACCTCTTCCGCTTAGTTCCATCCTTTTTACCGAGTAGTTAGATCGAGCATTTCTCTTCTTCTCAAGCCTATTCATACAGTCTATTCCCTAAGACGAGCTTGATATCTTAGCAACCGGTGCCACATCATGTTTTGAATGGGGTTTTCCATTCACAACCCTCCTTCATACTTACATGATGGTACCTGCTCTTTAGATCAAACTTGGAGAAGAGTGTTGATGAGGCCCCGACACTAGCTCCAGCATCACTCTGAGAAGAACACGTGGACGAACCCGAGGTCTAAATTGAGGAAGAGAAGAACTACGAAGCTCCTACCATAGTACTGAGGATTATGAAGAGGAACATCACAAGCGTCTACAAGACAAGATTCAATGCATACATACAAGGAGCTCGAAGATGCAAGGAGAGCACCTGAGGGCACCCGAGAGATACCGATAGACCTTAGCGCGATAACAATGAGACTAGAAAACTCTTGGGAGTGTCCTTTTTTTGGAAGGCATGAGTTTAGTATCTTCACTATTTCATTGAGGTGAAGACACCTTTAAGCCGTCAAGGTATTGTACTCTTTTTCTCCACCTCGGGATTTTTCCACATGGTTTACCGAGGGGGTTTTTAATGAGGCAAGATCTCTTGATGCATCACATTCTTTACCATTGTTTATCTTTCTTGGAAATCCCTATGACGAAATAAGGTAAACAAGGGATGTGATCCCATCTACCTAGATGACATTTATCTAATTAAAGTCTTCTTCTCTTTTCCTAAAAACGGTTTAAGTATGTTTTGGTATTATAAGAGGCCCAAATTAGGTGAATGTTAGAATATTTAGACCAAGTTGTAATTCGTATAAGACCAGACCTAGAGGATATGTGAAAAAGCCTCTAAAAACTCTTGTAATGGATTAAACCGCTTTTACACAAAAACTTGAGAAAATTTTTCTCCTTTTTTCTTGAGAGATTCAAGGTCATTCTTCACTCCTCGATTCCTAGCTCAGAGTAGGGTGCGTTGTATCAAGAGATTGTCACTCCTCTTGTGGTTCACGCTTCAACCCACCTTCTATCAATCCCATAGTTAATCCTAGGTCGAGTATCTCCTCGGGTTTAAACCACCTCTTCCGCTTAGTTCCATCCTTTTTACCGAGTAGTTAGATCGAGCATTTCTCTTCTTCTCAAGCCTATTCATACAGTCTATTCCCTAAGACGAGCTTGATATCTTAGCAACCGGTGCCACATCATGTTTTGAATGGGGTTTTCCATTCACAACCCTCCTTCATACTTACATGATGGTACCTGCTCTTTAGATCAAACTTGGAGAAGAGTGTTGATGAGGCCCCGACACTAGCTCCAGCATCACTCTGAGAAGAACACGTGGACGAACCCGAGGTCTAAATTGAGGAAGAGAAGAACTACGAAGCTCCTACCATAGTACTGAGGATTATGAAGAGGAACATCACAAGCGTCTACAAGACAAGATTCAATGCATACATACAAGGAGCTCGAAGATGCAAGGAGAGCACCTGAGGGCACCCGAGAGATACCGATAGACCTTAGCGCGATAACAATGAGACTAGAAAACTCTTGGGAGTGTCCTTTTTTTGGAAGGCATGAGTTTAGTATCTTCACTATTTCATTGAGGTGAAGACACCTTTAAGCCGTCAAGGTATTGTACTCTTTTTCTCCACCTCGGGATTTTTCCACATGGTTTACCGAGGGGGTTTTTAATGAGGCAAGATCTCTTGATGCATCACATTCTTTACCATTGTTTATCTTTCTTGGAAATCCCTATGACGAAATAAGGTAAACAAGGGATGTGATCCCATCTACCTAGATGACATTTATCTAATTAAAGTCTTCTTCTCTTTTCCTAAAAACGGTTTAAGTATGTTTTGGTATTATAAGAGGCCCAAATTAGGTGAATGTTAGAATATTTAGACCAAGTTGTAATTCGTATAAGACCAGACCTAGAGGATATGTGAAAAAGCCTCTAAAAACTCTTGTAATGGATTAAACCGCTTTTACACAAAAACTTGAGAAAATTTTTCTCCTTTTTTCTTGAGAGATTCAAGGTCATTCTTCACTCCTCGATTCCTAGCTCAGAGTAGGGTGCGTTGTATCAAGAGATTGTCACTCCTCTTGTGGTTCACGCTTCAACCCACCTTCTATCAATCCCATAGTTAATCCTAGGTCGAGTATCTCCTCGGGTTTAAACCACCTCTTCCGCTTAGTTCCATCCTTTTTACCGAGTAGTTAGATCGAGCATTTCTCTTCTTCTCAAACCTATTCATACAGTCTATTCCCTAAGACGAGCTTGATATCTTAGCAACCGGTGCCACATCATGTTTTGAATGGGGTTTTCCATTCACAACCCTCCTTCATACTTACATGATGGTACCTGCTCTTTAGATCAAACTTGGGGAAGAGTGTTGATGAGGCCCCGACACTAGCTCCAGTATCACTCTGAGAAGAACACGTGGACGAACCCGAGGTCTAAATTGAGGAAGAGAAGAAC
Source organism: Cardamine chenopodiifolia (assembly GCA_963922655.1). NCBI lineage: Eukaryota > Viridiplantae > Streptophyta > Magnoliopsida > Brassicales > Brassicaceae > Cardamine > Cardamine chenopodiifolia. Next base: position 6,584,909 of record OZ000476.1, on the reverse strand, counting down.
TACGAAGCTCCTACCAAAGCACTGAGGATTATGAAGAGGAACATCACAAGCGTCTACAAGACAAGATTCAATGCATACATACAAGGAGCTCGAAGATGCGAGGAGAGCACCTGAGGGCACCCGAGAGATACCGATAGACCTTAGCGCGATAACAATGAGACTAGAAAACTCTTGGGAGCGTCCTTTTTTTGGAAGGCATGAGTTTAGTATCTTCACTATTTCATTGAGGTGAAGACACCTTTAAGCCGTCAAGGTATTGTACTCTTTTTCTCCACCTCGGGATTTTTCCACATGGTTTACCGAGGGGGTTTTTAATGAGGCAAGATCTCTTGATGCATCACATTCTTTACCATTGTTTATCTTTCTTGGAAATCCCTATGACGAAATAAGGTAAACAAGGGATGTGATCCTATCTACCAAGATGACATTTATCTAATTAAAGTCTTCTTCTCTTTTCCTAAAAACGGTTTAAGTATGTTTTGGTATTATAAGAGGCCCAAATTAGGTGAATGTTAGAATATTTAGACCAAGTTGTAATTCGTATAAGACCAGACCTAGAGGATATGTGAAAAAGCCTCTAAAAACTCTTGTAATGGATTAAACCGCTTTTACACAAAAACTTGAGAAACTTTTTCTCCTTTTTTCTTGAGAGATTCAAGGTCATTCTTCACTCCTCGATTCCTAGCTCAGAGTAGGGTGCGTTGTATCAAGAGATTGTCACTCCTCTTGTGGTTCACGCTTCAACCCACCTTCTATCAATCCCATAGTTAATCCTAGGTCGAGTATCTCCTCGGGTTTAAACCACCTCTTCCGCTTAGTTCCATCCTTTTTACCGAGTAGTTAGATCGAGCATTTCTCTTCTTCTCAAGCCTATTCATACAGTCTATTCCCTAAGACGAGCTTGATATCTTAGCAACCGGTGCCACATCATGTTTTGAATGGGGTTTTCCATTCACAACCCTCCTTCATACTTACATGATGGTACCTGCTCTTTAGATCAAACTTGGAGAATAGTGTTGATGAGGCCCCGACACTAGCTCCAGCATCACTCTGAGAAGAACACGTGGACGAACCCGAGGTCTAAATTGAGGAAGAGAAGAACTACGAAGCTCCTACCATAGTACTGAGGATTATGAAGAGGAACATCACAAGCGTCTACAAGACAAGATTCAATGCATACATACAAGGAGCTCGAAGATGCGAGGAGAGCACCTGAGGGCACCCGAGAGATACCGATAGACCTTAGCGCGATAACAATGAGACTAGAAAACTCTTGGGAGTGTCCTTTTTTTGGAAGGCATGAGTTTAGTATCTTCACTATTTCATTGAGGTGAAGACACCTTTAAGCCGTCAAGGTATTGTACTCTTTTTCTCCACCTCGGGATTTTTCCACATGGTTTACCGAGGGGGTTTTTAATGAGGCAAGATCTCTTGATGCATCACATTCTTTACCATTGTTTATCTTTCTTGGAAATCCCTATGACGAAAAAAGGTAAACAAGGGATGTGATCCCATCTACCTAGATGACATTTATCTAATTAAAGTCTTCTTCTCTTTTCCTAAAAACGGTTTAAGTATGTTTTGGTATTATAAGAGGCCCAAATTAGGTGAATGTTAGAATATTTAGACCAAGTTGTAATTCGTATAAGACCAGACCTAGAGGATATGTGAAAAAGCCTCTAAAAACTCTTGTAATGGATTAAACCGCTTTTACACAAAAACTTGAGAAAATTTTTCTCCTTTTTTCTTGAGAGATTCAAGGTCATTCTTCACTCCTCGATTCCTAGCTCAGAGTAGGGTGCGTTGTATCAAGAGATTGTCACTCCTCTTGTGGTTCACGCTTCAACCCACCTTCTATCAATCCCATAGTTAATCCTAGGTCGAGTATCTCCTCGGGTTTAAACCACCTCTTCCGCTTAGTTCCATCCTTTTTACCGAGTAGTTAGATCGAGCATTTCTCTTCTTCTCAAGCTTATTCATACAGTCTATTCCCTAAGACGAGCTTGATATCTTAGCAACCGGTGCCACATCATGTTTTGAATGGGGTTTTCCATTCACAACCCTCCTTCATACTTACATGATGGTACCTGCTCTTTAGATCAAACTTGGAGAAGAGTGTTGATGAGGCCCCGACACTAGCTCCAGCATCACTCTGAGAAGAACACGTGGACGAACCCGAGGTCTAAATTGAGGAAGAGAAGAACTACGAAGCTCCTACCATAGCACTGAGGATTATGAAGAGGAACATCACAAGCGTCTACAAGACAAGATTCAATGCATACATACAAGGAGCTCGAAGATGCGAGGAGAGCACCTGAGGGCACCCGAGAGATACCGATAGACCTTAGCGCGATAACAATGAGACTAGAAAACTCTTGGGAGCGTCCTTTTTTTGGAAGGCATGAGTTTAGTATCTTCACTATTTCATTGAGGTGAAGACACCTTTAAGCCGTCAAGGTATTGTACTCTTTTTCTCCACCTCGGGATTTTTACACATGGTTTACCGAGGGGGTTTTTAATGAGGCAAGATCTCTTGATGCATCACATTCTTTACCATTGTTTATCTTTCTTGGAAATACCTATGACGAAATAAGGTAAACAAGGGATGTGATCTTATCTACCAAGATGACATTTATCTAATTAAAGTCTTCTTCTCTTTTCCTAAAAACGGTTTAAGTATGTTTTGGTATTATAAGAGGCCCAAATTAGGTGAATGTTAGAATATTTAGACCAAGTTGTAATTCGTATAAGACCAGACCTAGAGGATATGTGAAAAAGCCTCTAAAAACTCTTGTAATGGATTAAACCGCTTTTACACAAAAACTTGAGAAACTTTTTCTCCTTTTTTCTTGAGAGATTCAAGGTTATACTTCACTCCTCGATTCCTAGCTCAGAGTAGGGTGCGTTGTATCAAGAGATTGTCACTCCTCTTGTGGTTCACGCTTCAACCCACCTTCTATCAATCCCATAGTTAATCCTAGGTCGAGTATCTCCTCGGGTTTAAACCACCTTTTCCGCTTAGTTCCATCCTTTTTACCGAGTAGTTAGATCGAGCATTTCTCTTCTTCTCAAGCCTATTCATACAGTCTATTTCCTAAGACGAGCTTGATATCTTAGCAACCGGTGCCACATCATGTTTTGAATGGGGTTTTCCATTCACAACCCTCCTTCATACTTACATGATGGTACCTGCTCTTTAGATCAAACTTGGAGAAGAGTGTTGATGAGGCCCCGACACTAGCTCCAGCATCACTCTGAGAAGAACACGTGGACGAACCCGAGGTCTAAATTGAGGAAGAGAAGAACTACGAAGCTCCTACCATAGCACTGAGGATTATGAAGAGGAACATCACAAGCGTCTACAAGACAAGATTCAATGCATACATACAAGGAGCTCGAAGATGCGAGGAGAGCACCTGAGGGCACCCGAGAGATACCGATAGACCTTAGCGCGATAACAATGAGACTAGAAAACTCTTGGGAGCGTCCTTTTTTTGGAAGGCATGAGTTTAGTATCTTCACTATTTCATTGAGGTGAAGACACCTTTAAGCCGTCAAGGTATTGTACTCTTTTTCTCCACCTCGGGATTTTTCCACATGGTTTACCGAGGGGGTTTTTAATGAGGCAAGATCTCTTGATGCATCACATTCTTTACCATTGTTTATCTTTCTTGGAAATCCCTATGACGAAATAAGGTAAACAAGGGATGTGATCCTATCTACCAAGATGACATTTATCTAATTAAAGTCTTCTTCTCTTTTCCTAAAAACGGTTTAAGTATGTTTTGGTATTATAAGAGGCCCAAATTAGGTGAATGTTAGAATATTTAGACCAAGTTGTAATTCGTATAAGACCAGACCTAGAGGATATGTGAAAAAGCCTCTAAAAACTCTTGTAATGGATTAAACCGCTTTTACACAAAAACTTGAGAAAATTTTTCTCCTTTTTTCTTGAGAGATTCAAGGTCATTCTTCACTCCTCGATTCCTAGCTCAGAGTAGGGTGCGTTGTATCAAGAGATTGTCACTCCTCTTGTGGTTCACGCTTCAACCCACCTTCTATCAAACCCATAGTTAATCCTAGGTCGAGTATCTCCACGGGTTTAAACCACCTCTTCCGCTTAGTTCCATCCTTTTTACCGAGTAGTTAGATCGAGCATTTCTCTTCTTCTCAAGCCTATTCATACAGTCTATTCCCTAAGACGAGCTTGATATCTTAGCAACCGGTGCCACATCATGTTTTGAATGGGGTTTTCCATTCACAACCCTCCTTCATACTTACATGATGGTACCTGCTCTTTAGATCAAACTTGGAGAAGAGTGTTGATGAGGCCCCGACACTAGCTCCAGCATCACTCTGAGAAGAACACGTGGACGAACCCGAGGTCTAAATTGAGGAAGAGAAGAACTACGAAGCTCCTACCATAGTACTGAGGATTATGAAGAGGAACATCACAAGCGTCTACAAGACAAGATTCAATGCATACATACAAGGAGCTCGAAGATGCGAGGAGAGCACCTGAGGGCACCCGAGAGATACCGATAGACCTTAGCGCGATAACAATGAGACTAGAAAACTCTTGGGAGCGTCCTTTTTTTGGAAGGCATGAGTTTAGTATCTTCACTATTTCATTGAGGTGAAGACACCTTTAAGCCGTCAAGGTATTGTACTCTTTTTCTCCACCTCGGGATTTTTCCACATGGTTTACCGAGGGGGTTTTTAATGAGGCAAGATCTCTTGATGCATCACATTCTTTACCATTGTTTATCTTTCTTGGAAATCCCTATGACGAAATAAGGTAAACAAGGGATGTGATCCCATCTACCAAGATGACATTTATCTAATTAAAGTCTTCTTCTCTTTTCCTAAAAACGGTTTAAGTATGTTTTGGTATTATAAGAGGCCCAAATTAGGTGAATGTTAGAATATTTAGACCAAGTTGTAATTCGTATAAGACCAGACCTAGAGGATATGTGAAAAAGCCTCTAAAAACTCTTGTAATGGATTAAACCGCTTTTACACAAAAACTTGAGAAAATTTTTCTCCTTTTTTCTTGAGAGATTCAAGGTCATTCTTCACTCCTCGATTCCTAGCTCAGAGTAGGGTGCGTTGTATCAAGAGATTGTCACTCCTCTTGTGGTTCACGCTTCAACCCACCTTCTATCAATCCCATAGTTAATCCTAGGTCGAGTATCTCCTCGGGTTTAAACCACCTCTTCCGCTTAGTTCCATCCTTTTTACCGAGTAGTTAGATCGAGCATTTCTCTTCTTCTCAAGCCTATTCATACAGTCTATTCCCTAAGACGAGCTTGATATCTTAGCAACCGGTGCCACATCATGTTTTGAATGGGGTTTTCCATTCACAACCCTCCTTCATACTTACATGATGGTACCTGCTCTTTAGATCAAACTTGGAGAAGAGTGTTGATGAGGCCCCGACACTAGCTCCAGCATCACTCTGAGAAGAACACGTGGACGAACCCGAGGTCTAAATTGAGGAAGAGAAGAACTACGAAGCTCCTACCATAGTACTGAGGATTATGAAGAGGAACATCACAAGCGTCTACAAGACAAGATTCAATGCATACATACAAGGAGCTCGAAGATGCGAGGAGAGCACCTGAGGGCACCCGAGAGATACCGATAGACCTTAGCGCGATAACAATGAGACTAGAAAACTCTTGGGAGCGTCCTTTTTTTGGAAGGCATGAGTTTAGTATCTTCACTATTTCATTGAGGTGAAGACACCTTTAAGCCGTCAAGGTATTGTACTCTTTTTCTCCACCTCGGGATTTTTCCACATGGTTTACCGAGGGGGTTTTTAATGAGGCAAGATCTCTTGATGCATCACATTCTTTACCATTGTTTATCTTTCTTGGAAATCCCTATGACGAAATAAGGTAAACAAGGGATGTGATCCCATCTACCAAGATGACATTTATCTAATTAAAGTCTTCTTCTCTTTTCCTAAAAACGGTTTAAGTATGTTTTGGTATTATAAGAGGCCCAAATTAGGTGAATGTTAGAATATTTAGACCAAGTTGTAATTCGTATAAGACCAGACCTAGAGGATATGTGAAAAAGCCTCTAAAAACTCTTGTAATGGATTAAACCGCTTTTACACAAAAACTTGAGAAAAATTTTCTCCTTTTTTCTTGAGAGATTCAAGGTCATTCTTCACTCCTCGATTCCTAGCTCAGAGTAGGGTGCGTTGTATCAAGAGATTGTCACTCCTCTTGTGGTTCACGCTTCAACCCACCTTCTATCAATCCCATAGTTAATCCTAGGTCGAGTATCTCCTCGGGTTTAAACCACCTCTTCCGCTTAGTTCCATCCTTTTTACCGAGTAGTTAGATCGAGCATTTCTCTTCTTCTCAAGCCTATTCATACAGTCTATTCCCTAAGACGAGCTTGATATCTTAGCAACCGGTGCTGTTGAATAATGAGAGAACACATTAGCTTAAGACCCAAAGAAGAGAAGAGGCCTTATTCAACATATGCAAGCCCATTAAGAAGTCTTCTAGAAGGGTGAAGACTTTGGGTGCACAAGTGGGTGTCTCGGGAAGTGTGAAAAGGAAGGAGATGTGTTTGAATTTCAAATAAGAGATTGGAGGGAAATTGAATGTTGTGAAACTCTTCTTCACCTCCTAATTTCGTGGCTCTCCTCTATATATACATGTTGTACACCCTTTGTAACACTCACTCAATTCTAATGGAAACTTCTCTTTATCTCTCATTCTATTGTTTCTCTTTCAAGCACTCTCAAACTCTCTAATCTTCTATTCCGCAAATTCAACATGGTATCAGAGCAAGGTTCTTAACTAAATCAAGCTCTTGTTATCCCATTTTCAAATCTCTTCCTTTAAAATTCTGGGAATACTCTTTGTCAATCCTTTTTCACTCTGAGACTTAGTCCTCAAAGTCATTGACTCTTGAGTTGTGAAAAGGCTGAAAAAGTGTATTTCTTGAAGGTTCTCTAAAATTTTCTTTTTCACTCTAAAATTCTGGGAATACTCTTTGTCAATCCTTTTTCACTCTGAGACTTAGTCCTCAAAGTCATTGACTCTTGAGTTGTGAAAAGGCTGGAAAAGTGTATTTCTTGAAGCTTCTCTAATATTTTCTTGAGAAAATCTCTTAATCCTCTGGTTAATAGAATTATCCGGTGAATAAATCTTGAAACACCATGGAAAATTCTAAACCAATTGTTATACCAGTCATCTTGAAGGGTGTCAACTATTTGCTGTGGTCAAGAATGATAAGAACAGCCCTATGTGGTCGTGGGCTTTGGAGCCATGTCTTGAAAGGCCAAGATCCAAAAGATGGAGAAGAAGCCATCGGTAATTATGAAGATAAGTGGTTCCAAGAGGACCAAATGGTGCTCGGAATCATCCAGAACTCTCTTGAAGCATCCATCCTTGAAGCCTACTCCTACTGTGAAAATGCAAAGGAATTATGGGATACTCTTCAAACCGTGTATGGGAATACTTCAAACTTGAGCAGAATCTATGAAGTCAAGAAGGCTATCAATGATCTAAGCCAAGAAGATTTGGAGTTTACAAAGCACTTTGGCAAATTCAGATCATTGTGGGCTGAACTAGAAATGTTAAGGCCAAGCACGATTGATCCTTTGGTGTTAAATGAGAGGCGCGAACAAGACAAGGTCTTTGGTCTGCTATTGACCTTAAATCCAACTTACAAGGATCTCATTAAGCACCTCCTTAGGGCAGACAATCTCCCCAGCCTAGATGAAGTGTGCTCCAAGATACAAAAGGAACAAGGATCTCATGGTCTATTTGGGGGAAAGGGTGAGCTGGTTATGGCTAACAAAGTAGAGCTGGGAGACGCCAACAAAGGATTTTACAAACCGTTGGGATCAAACCAGAACAAGAAAATGGGATCAAATGCAATTTGTGAGCATTGCAAGAAAGAGGGGCACACAAAGGAAAAATGCTGGAAGCTCCATCCTCATCTAAAACCAAGCTGGTGGAAGGAACCAAGAGCTAATGTCTCCCAAGAAGTGGCTGGGAATCAGGCTGGGACATCCAAGAGGGCTGAAGAAGGAGAAATGAGAGCTTTGGTGCCATATCAACAAGAATCTGAATTTGTGAGGAAATCAGATTTGGAAGCTCTCATCAAAGCCTTGAAAGAGGCTGGTAGGTCTGGTATGGTTTCTGGAAACTCTCTTCATGCTCAAAACATTTCAAAGCCTTTGATTGTAGATTCTGGTGCATCACATCATATGATAAGTGATGCACATCTAATGAATAACATAAAACCGGCTGTAGGTAATGTCATTATAGCAAATGGAGATAGTATTCCAATTGATGGAGTAGGAAATCTTAGGTTATTTGGAAAAGATTCAAATGCTTTCTACATGCCTAAGTTTACTTCAAATTTGTTATCCGTAAAGAAAGTTACGTCTGATTTGAATTGTTATGCTATATTTGGTCCTAATGATGTACACTTTCAGGATATTGAGACCATGAAACTACTCGGAAAAGGAGTAGCAAAGGAGGAGCTGTATGTTCTTGAAAATAACAAGCCGGACTCCAATTTATTTTGTAGTTTTAGTCTGAATGTTTCTAATGTTAGTAGTTCAATTTGGCATGCAAGGCTAGGTCATCCGCACTCTAGAGCATTAGAACTATTGTTGCCTAGGATTTCTTTCAAAAGTGATGAATGTGAAGCTTGTATACTTGGCAAACATTGTAAATCTGTGTTTTCCAAGTCTCCAACTATCTATGAAAAGTGTTTTGATTTAATTCATTCTGATGTTTGGACCTCACCATGTGAATCTAGAGAACATCATAAATACTTTGTCATCTTTATAGATGAAAAATCAAAATATACATGGCTAACACTTCTTCCATCCAAAGATAGAGTTCTAGAAGCATTTAGAAATTTTCAAGCATATGTGACTAACCATTATAATGCCAAGATTAAAATTTTTAGATCAGATAATGGTGGAGAGTACACAAGCCATGCCTTCAAACAACACTTAGCAAACCATGGGATAGTCCATCAAACCAGCTGCCCATACACTCCTCAGCAAAATGGAGTTGCAGAAAGAAAGAATAGGCACTTAATGGAAGTGGCCCGGTCTATGATGTTCCACACAAGTGTTCCCAAGAGATTTTGGGGAGATGCTGTGGTTTCAGCATGCTATTTGATCAACCGAATGCCAACAAAAATTTTGGATGATCACTCTCCATTTGAGGTATTAAACAACTCTAAACCTGCCATTAACCACTTACGTGTGTTTGGGTGTGTTTGTTTTGTATTAATCCCAGGAGAACAAAGAAACAAGTTGGAAGCTAAAAGTGTGAAGAGCATGTTCATTGGATACTCCACAACACAAAAAGGTTACAAATGTTTTGTTCCGGAAACAAGGAAGATTCTAGTCTCAAGGGACGTGAAGTTTGTTGAAACGAAAGGGTTCTATGATGAGAAGAACTGGAAAGAATTGGAGAATCTATCATCCTCATCATCAGACCGAGCTAGCAATTTGAGAAAAATCTTGGAGAACCTTGGATTACATCAGCCAGAAGCTAGTACAAGCACATCTCAATCAAATGAAGAAACTATACCCTTTGATCCTGAGGGAGGCAATAAACAAGAGGATCCAGTAGTGGCTCAACAAGACTCAACAATTTATGATCAAAATGAATCAGAAGTTTGCAATGAAGCAGTTCATGATCAAAGTGAAGAGAGTCCGGAAAGTCAAGAAGAAGCTCAAACCTCAGATTCTGACTTTGAAGGGCCAGAACCTCAAGTTCAATATCAAGAAGGGGGTTTAAGGAGAAGTACAAGACAAAGGTTTGGACCAGAACATTGGAAGCAAACCCGAGTGTACTACAACAACAAGGCAGTTGCTCATCCCATTCAAGCTGTTTGCACTCTAGCTCATTTCCCATTGGAACATCAAGCCTACATGGGCAAGTTAGATGAAGCTGAGATTCCAACAACCTATGAAGAAGCCAAGGAGCTTAAAGTATGGAGAGATGCTATTGGTGAAGAAAAGAAAGCTATGGAAATCAACCACACTTGGGATGAAGCTGAACTACCAAAAGGGCAGAAGGCCGTAAGCTCTAGATGGATCTTCACTATCAAGTATAGAAGTAATGGAGAAATAGAGCGTTACAAGGCTAGGCTGGTGGCTAGAGGATTCACTCAAACCTATGGAGAGGACTACCTTGACACATTTGCACCTGTGGCAAAACTTCATACGGTAAGAGTTATTTTATCCTTAGCTACTAACTTGAAATGGGATCTTTGGCAGATGGACGTCAAGAATGCATTCTTGCAAGGGGAACTAGAGGATGAAGTCTACATGACTCCACCACCAGGCTTGGAGGACTCAATTGCACCAGGAAAGGTGTTGAGACTCAAGAAAGCAATCTATGGACTGAAGCAATCTCCTCGAGCATGGTACCACAAGTTGAGTACAACACTCAAGAGTAAAGGCTTCAAGAAGTCCGAGGCAGATCATACACTTTTCACCTTGCAAAGCCAAGAAGGTATTGTAGTCATTCTCATTTATGTGGATGATATTATCATCTCTGGGAATGACAAGGTAGGTATTAAAGATACAAAAGCATATTTAAAATCTGTATTTGATATTAAAGATCTTGGAGAGTTGAAATATTTTCTAGGGATTGAAGTCTATAGGTCCAATGAAGGACTCTTCTTATCCCAAAGGAAGTACACTCTTGATCTATTGGCTGGGGCAGGAAAGCTAGGAGCCAAACCAGCAAAGACTCCCTTAGAAGAAGGATACAAAGTCATACGAGAGGGGGAGCTTGAAGATAAACCTTTTGAAGATGTCAAGCAATATCGGAGAATGGTTGGTAAGTTGATTTATCTTACCATAACTCGTCCTGATTTGTGTTTTGCTGTGAACCAGGTGAGCCAACATATGCAAGCTCCAAAAGTGCATCATTGGAACATGGTGGATCGGATCCTCAAATATCTCAAAGGAGCTCCAGGTCAAGGCATTTGGATGGGTTGCAACAAAAGCACAGAAATTGTGGGTTATTGTGATGCTGACTGGGCTGGAGACAAAACAGATAGAAGATCCACCACTGGGTATTGCACATTCATTGGAGGTAACCTGGTCACTTGGAAGAGCAAGAAACAAAAGGTTGTGTCATGTTCAAGTGCTGAAGCTGAGTATAGAGCAATGAGGAAGCTCACAAATGAGCTAACATGGCTGAAAGCTCTTCTCAAGGATTTGGGCATTGAATCGGCAGATCCAATCACAATGCATTGTGACAACCAAGCTGCTATTCACATTGCGTCCAACTCAGTGTTCCATGAGAGGACAAAGCATATTGAAGTGGATTGTCACAAGGTGCGAGAGATGGTGGAGAAAAGGGTCATTCTTCCATGCTTTACAAGGAGTTCAGAACAATTGGCAGACATTTTTACCAAGGCAGCGAGTTTAAAAGTGTGTGAGTTCATCCATTCAAAGCTTGGACTCATAGATATGTCTCGGCCGTGATTTCCTTAGCCATGGAGTCCACACTCTTTTTCCCTTAGTATGGTTTTGTCCCATGAGGTTTTCCATACTAAGGTTTTTAATGAGGTGGGTCATCATGGTTCCAAGCTTAACCTTTGATTTCTCTACGGTTAAGCTTGAGGGGGAGTGTTGAATAATGAGAGAACACATTAGCTTAAGACCCAAAGAAGAGAAGAGGCCTTATTCAACATATGCAAGCCCATTAAGAAGTCTTCTAGAAGGGTGAAGACTTTGGGTGCACAAGTGGGTGTCTCGGGAAGTGTGAAAAGGAAGGAGATGTGTTTGAATTTCAAATAAGAGATTGGAGGGAAATTGAATGTTGTGAAACTCTTCTTCACCTCCTAATTTCGTGGCTCTCTTCTATATATACATGTTATACACCCTTTGTAACACTCACTCAATTCTAATGGAAACTTCTCTTTATCTCTCATTCTATTGTTTCTCTTTCAAGCACTCTCAAACTCTCTAATCTTCTATTCCGCAAATTCAACAGGTGCCACATCATGTTTTGAATGGGGTTTTCCATTCACAACCCTCCTTCATACTTACATGATGGTACCTGCTCTTTAGATCAAACTTGGAGAAGAGTGTTGATGAGGCCCGGACACTAGCTCCAGCATCACTCTGAGAAGAACACGTGGACGAACCCGAGGTCTAAATTGAGGAAGAGAAGAACTACGAAGCTCCTACCATAGCACTGAGGATTATGAAGAGGAACATCACAAGCGTCTACAAAACAAGATTCAATGCATACATACAAGGAGATTGAAGATGCGAGGAGAGCACCTGAGGGCACCCGAGAGATACCGATAGACCTTAGCGCGATAACAATGAGACTAGAAAACTCTTGGGAGCGTCCTTTTTTTGGAAGGCATGAGTTTAGTATCTTCACTATTTCATTGAGGTTAAGACACCCTTAAGCCGTCAAGGTATTGTACTCTTTTTCTCCACCTCGGGATTTTTCCATATGGTTTACCGAGGGAGTTTTTAATGAGGCAAGATCTCTTGATGCATCACATTCTTTACCATTGTTTATCTTTCTTGGAAATCCCTATGACGAAATAAGGTAAACAAGGGATGTGATCCTATCTACCAAGATGACATTTATCTAATTAAAGTTTTCTTCTCTTTTCCTAAAAACGGTTTAAGTATGTTTTGGTGTTAAAAGAGGTCCAAATTAGGTGAATGTTAGAATATTTGGACTAAGTTGTAATTAGTATAAGATCAGACCTAGAGGATATGTGAAAAAGCCTCTAAAAACTCGTGTAATGGATTAAACCGCTTTTACACAAAAACATGAGAAACTTTTTCTCCTTTTTTCTTGAGAGATTCAAGGTTATTCTTCACTCCTCGATTCCTAGCTCAGAGTGGGGTGCGTTGTATCAAGAGATTGTCACTCCTCTTGTGGTTCACGCTTCAACCCACCTTCTATCAATCCCATAGTTAATCCTAGGTCGAGTATCTCCTCGGGTTTAAACCACCTCTTCCGCTTAGTTCCATCCTTTTTACCGAGTAGTTAGATCGAGCATTTCTCTTCTTCTCAGTCCTATTCATACAGTCTATTCCCTAAGACGAGCTTGATATCTTAGCAACCGGTGCCACATCATGTTTTGAATGGGGTTTTCGATTCACAACCCTCCTTCATACTTACATGATGGTACCTGCTCTTTAGATCAAACTTGGAGAAGAGTGTTCATGAGGCCCCGACACTAGCTCCAGCATCACTCTGAGAAGAACACGTGGACGAACACGAGGTCTAAATTGAGGAAGAGAAGAACTACGAAGCTCCTACCATAGCACTGAGGATTATGAAGAGGAACATCACAAGCGTCTACAAGACAAGATTCAATGCATACATACAAGGAGCTCGAAGATGCGAGGAGAGCACCTGAGGGCACCCGAGAGATACCGATAGACCTTAGCGCGATAACAATGAGACTAGAAAACTCTTGGGAGCGTCCTTTTTTTGGAAGGCATGAGTTTAGTATCTTCACTATTTCATTGAGGTGAAGACACCCTTAAGCCGTCAAGGTATTGTACTCTTTTTCTCCACCTCGGGATTTTTCCATATGGTTTACCGAGGGAGTTTTTAATGAGGCAAGATCTCTTGATGCATCACATTCTTTACCATTGTTTATCTTTCTTGGAAATCCCTATGACGAAATAAGGTAAACAAGGAATGTGATCCTATCTACCAAGATGACATTTATCTAAATAAAGTTTTCTTCTCTTTTCCTAAAAACGGTTTAAGTATGTTTTGGTGTTAAAAGAGGTCCAAATTAGGTGAATGTTAGAATATTTGGACCAAGTTGTAATTAGTATAAGATCAGACCTAGAGGATATGTGAAAAAGCCTCTAAAAACTCGTGTAATGGATTAAACCGCTTTTACACAAAAACTTGAGAAACTTTTTCTCCTTTTTTCTTGAGAGATTCAAGGTTATTCTTCACTCCTCGATTCCTAGCTCAGAGTAGGGTGCGTTGTATCAAGAGATTGTCACTCCTCTTGTGGTTCACGCTTCAACCCACCTACTATCAATCCCATAGTTAATCCTAGGTCGAGTATCTCCTCGGGTTTAAACCACCTCTTCCGCTTAGTTCCATCCTTTTTACCGAGTAGTTAGATCGAGCATTTCTCTTCTTCTCAAGCCTATTCATACAGTCTATTCCCTAAGACGAGCTTGATATCTTAGCAACCGGTGCCACATCATGTTTTGAATGGGGTTTTCCATTCACCACCCTCCTTCATACTTACTTGATGGTACCCGCTCTTTAGATCAATCTTGGAGAAGAGTGTTGATGAGGCCCTGGCACTAGCTCAAGCATCACTCTGAGAAGAACACGTGGAGGAACCCGAGGACTAACTTGAGGAAGAGAAGAACTACGAAGCTCCTACCATAGCACTGAGGATTATGAAGAGGAACTTCACAAGCGTCTACAGGACAAGATTCAATGCATACATACAAGGCGCTCTAACATGCGAGGAAAGCACATGAGGGCACCCGAGAGATACCAATAGACCTTAGCGCGAGAACAGTGAGACTAGCAAACTCTTGGGAGCGTCCTTTTTTTGGAAGGCATGAGTTTAGTATCTTCACTATTTCATTGAGGTGAAGACACCCTTAAGCCGTCAAGGTATTGTACTCTTTTTCTCCACCTCGGGATTTTTCCACATGGTTTACCGAGGGGGTTTTTAATGAGGCAAGATCTCTTGATGCATCACATTCTTTACCATTGTTTATCTTTCTTGGAAATCCCTATGACGAAATAAGGTAAACAAGGGATGTGATCCTATCTACCAAGATGACATTTATCTAATTAAAGTCTTCTTCTCTTTTCCTAAAAACGATTTAAGTATGTTTTGGTGTTAAAAGATGTCCAAATTAGGTGAATGTTAGAATATTTGGACCAAGTTGTAATTCGTATAAGACCAGACCTAGAGGATATGTGAAAATGCCTCTAAAAACACTTGTAATGGATTAAACCGCTTTTACACAAAAACTTGAGAAAATTTTTCTCCTTTTTTCTTGAGAGATTCAAGGTCATTCTTCACTCCTCGATTCCTAGCTCAGAGTAGGGTGCGTTGTATCAAGAGATTGTCACTCCTCTTGTGGTTCACACTTCAACCCACCTTCTATCAATCCCATAGTTAATCCTAGGTCGAGTATCTCCTCGGGTTTAAACCACCTCTTCCGCTTAGTTCCATCCTTTTTACCGAGTAGTTAGATCGAGCATTTCTCTTCTTCTCAAGCCTATTTATACAGTCTATTCCCTAAGAAGAGCTTGATATCTTAGCAACCGGTGCCACATCATGTTTTGAATGGGGTTTTCCATTCACAACCCTCCTTCATACTTACATGATGGTACCTGCCCTTTAGATCAAACTTGGAGAAGAGTGTTGATGAGGCCCCGACACTAGCTCCAGCATCACTCTGAGAAGAACACGTGGACGAACCCGAGGTCTAAATTGAGGAAGAGAAGAACTACGAAGCTCCTACCATAGCACTGAGGATTATGAAGAGGAACATCACAAGCGTCTACAAGACAAGATTCAATGCATACATACAAGGAGCTCGAAGATGCGAGGAGAGCACCTGAGGGCACCCGAGAGATACCGATAGACCTTAGCGCAATAACAATGAGACTAGAAAACTCTTGGGAGCGTCCTTTTTTTGGAAGGCATGAGTTTAGTATCTTCACTATTTCATTGAGGTGAAGACACCCTTAAGCCGTCAAGGTATTGTACTCTTTTTCTCCACCTCGGGATTTTTCCATATGGTTTACCGAGGGAGTTTTTAATGAGGCAAGATCTCTTGATGCATCACATTCTTTACCATTGTTTATCTTTCTTGGAAATCCCTATGACGAAATAAGGTAAACAAGGGATTGTATCCTATCTACCAAGATGACATTTATCTAATTAAAGTTTTCTTCTGTTTTCCTAAAAACGGTTTAAGTATGTTTTGGTGTTAAAAGAGGTCCAAATTAGGTGAATGTTAGAATATTTTGACCAAGTTGTAATTCGAATAAGATCAGACCTATAGGATATGTGGAAAAGCCTCTAAAAACTCTTGTAATGGATTAAACCGGTTTTACACAAAAACTTGAGAAACTTTTTCTCCTTTTTTCTTGAGAGATTCAAGGTTATTCTTCACTCCTCGATTCTTAGCTCCGAGTGGGGTGCGTTGTATCAAGAGATTGTCACTCCTCTTGTGGTTCACGTTTCAACCCACCTTCTATCAATCCCATAGTTAATCCTAGGTCGAGTATCTCCTCGGGTTTAAACCACCTCTTCCGCTTAGTTCCATCCTTTTTACCGAGTAGTTAGATCGAGCATTTCTCTTCTTCTCAAGCCTATTTATACAGTCTATTCCCTAAGACGAGCTTGATATCTTAGCAACCGGTGCCACATCATGTTTTGAATGGGGTTTTCCATTCACAACCCTCCTTCTTACTTACATGATGGTACCTGCTCTTTAGATCAAACTTGGAGAAGAGTGTTGATGAGGCCCCGACACTAGCTCCAGCATCACTCTGAGATGAACACGTGGACGAACCCGAGGTCTAAATTGAGGAAGAGAAGAACTACGAAGCTCCTACCATAGCACTGAGGATTATGAAGAGGAACATCACAAGCGTCTACAAGACAAGATTCAATGCATACATACAAGGAGCTCGAAGATGCGAGGAGAGCACCTGAGGGCACCCGAGAGATACCGATAGACCTTAGCGCGATAACAATGAGACTAGAAAACTCTTGGGAGCGTCCTTTTTTTGGAAGGCATGAGTTTAGTATCTTCACTATTTCATTGAGGTGAAGACACCCTTAAGCCGTCAAGGTATTGTACTCTTTTTCTCCACCTCGGGATTTTTCCATATGGTTTACCGAGGGAGTTTTTAATGAGGCAAGATCTCTTGATGCATCACATTCTTTACCATTGTTTATCTTTCTTGGAAATCCCTATGACGAAATAAGGTAAACAAGGGATTGTATCCTATCTACCAAGATGACATTTATCTAATTAAAGTTTTCTTCTGTTTTCCTAAAAACGGTTTAAGTATGTTTTGGTGTTAAAAGAGGTCCAAATTAGGTGAATGTTAGAATATTTTGACCAAGTTGTAATTCGAATAAGATCAGACCTATAGGATATGTGGAAAAGCCTCTAAAAACTCTTGTAATGGATTAAACCGGTTTTACACAAAAACTTGAGAAACTTTTTCTCCTTTTTTCTTGAGAGATTCAAGGTTATTCTTCACTCCTCGATTCTTAGCTCCGAGTGGGGTGCGTTGTATCAAGAGATTGTCACTCCTCTTGTGGTTCACGTTTCAACCCACCTTCTATCAATCCCATAGTTAATCCTAGGTCGAGTATCTCCTCGGGTTTAAACCACCTCTTCCGCTTAGTTCCATCCTTTTTACCGAGTAGTTAGATCGAGCATTTCTCTTCTTCTCAAGCCTATTTATACAGTCTATTCCCTAAGACGAGCTTGATATCTTAGCAACCGGTGCCACATCATGTTTTCAATGGGGTTTTCCATTCACAACCCTCCTTCTTACTTACATGATGGTACCTGCTCTTTAGATCAAACTTGGAGAAGAGTGTTGATGAGGCCCCGACACTAGCTCCAGCATCACTCTGAGATGAACACGTGGACGAACCCGAGGTCTAAATTGAGGAAGAGAAGAACTACGAAGCTCCTACCATAGCACTGAGGATTATGAAGAGGAACATCACAAGCGTCTACAAGACAAGATTCGATGCATACATACAAGGAGCTCGAAGATGCGAGGAAAGCACCTGAGGGCACCCGAGAGATACCGATAGACCTTAGCGCGATAACAATGAGACTAGAAAACTCTTGGGAGCGTCCTTTTTTTGGAAGGCATGAGTTTAGTATCTTCACTATTTCATTGAGGTGAAGACACCCTTAAGCCGTCAAGGTATTGTACTCTTTTTCTCCACCTCGGGATTTTTCCATATGGTTTACCGAGGGAGTTTTTAATGAGGCAAGATCTCTTGATGCATCACATTCTTTACCATTGTTTATCTTTCTTGGAAATCCCTATGATGAAATAAGGTAAACAAGGGATGTGATCCTATCTACCAAGATGACATTTATCTAATTAAAGTCTTCTTCTCTTTTCCTAAAAGCGGTTTAAGTATGTTTTGGTGTTAAAAGATGTCCAAATTAGGTGAATGTTAGAATATTTGGACCAAGTTGTAATTCGTATAAGACCAGACCTAGAGGATATGTGAAAATGCCTCTAAAAACACTTGTAATGGATTAAACCGCTTTTAAACAAAAACTTGAGAAAATTTTTCTCCTTTTTTCTTGAGAGATTCAAGGTCATTCTTCACTCCTCGATTCCTAGCTCAGAGTAGGGTGCGTTGTATCAAGAGATTGTCACTCCTCTTGTGGTTCACGCTTCAACCCACCTACTATCAATCCCATAGTTAATCCTAGGTCGAGTATCTCCTCGGGTTTAAACCACCTCTTCCGCTTAGTTCCATCCTTTTTACCGAGTAGTTAGATCGAGCATTTCTCTTCTTCTCAAGCCTATTCATACAGTCTATTCCCTAAGACGAGCTTGATATCTTAGCAACCGGTGCCACATCATGTTTTGAATGGGGTTTTCCATTCACCACCCTCCTTCATACTTACTTGATGGTACCCCCTCTTTAGATCAATCTTGGAGAAGAGTGTTGATGAGGCCCTGGCACTAGCTCAAGCATCACTCTGAGAAGAACACGTGGAGGAACCCGAGGACTAACTTGAGGAAGAGAAGAACTACGAAGCTCCTACCACAGCACTGAGGATTATGAAGAGGAACTTCACAAGCGTCTACAGGACAAGATTCAATGCATACATACAAGGCGGTCTAAGATGCGAGGAAAGCACATGAGGGCACCCGAGAGATACCAATAGACCTTAGCGCGAGAACAGTGAGACTAGCAAACTCTTGGGAGCGTCCTTTTTTTGGAAGGCATGAGTTTAGTATCTTCACTATTTCATTGAGGTGAAGACACCCTTAAGCCGTCAAGGTATTGTACTCTTTTTCTCCACCTCGGGATTTTTCCACATGGTTTACCGAGGGGGTTTTTAATGAGGCAAGATCTCTTGATGCATCACATTCTTTACCATTGTTTATCTTTCTTGGAAATCCCTATGACGAAATAAGGTAAACAAGGGATGTGATCCTATCTACCAAGATGACATTTATCTAATTAAAGTCTTCTTCTCTTTTCCTAAAAACGATTTAAGTATGTTTTGGTGTTAAAAGATGTCCACATTAGGTGAATGTTAGAATATTTGGACCAAGTTGTAATTCGTATAAGACCAGACCTAGAGGATATGTGAAAATGCCTCTAAAAACACTTGTAATGGATTAAACCGCTTTTACACAAAAACTTGAGAAAATTTTTCTCCTTTTTTCTTGAGAGATTCAAGGTCATTCTTCACTCCTCGATTCCTAGCTCAGAGTAGGGTGCGTTGTATCAAGAGATTGTCACTCCTCTTGTGGTTCACGCTTCAACCCACCTTCTATCAATCCCATAGTTAATCCTAGGTCGAGTATCTCCTCGGGTTTAAACCACCTCTTCCGCTTAGTTCCATCCTTTTTACCGAGTAGTTAGATCGAGCATTTCTCTTCTTCTCAAGCCTATTTATACAGTCTATTCCCTAAGAAGAGCTTGATATCTTAGCAACCGGTGCCACATCATGTTTTGAATGGGGTTTTCCATTCACAACCCTCCTTCATACTTACATGATGGTACCTGCCCTTTAGATCAAACTTGGAGAAGAGTGTTGATGAGGCCCCGACACTAGCTCCAGCATCACTCTGAGAAGAACACGTGGACGAACCCGAGGTCTAAATTGAGGAAGAGAAGAACTACGAAGCTCCTACCATAGCACTGAGGATTATGAAGAGGAACATCACAAGCGTCTACAAGACAAGATTCAATGCATACATACAAGGAGCTCGAAGATGCGAGGAGAGCACCTGAGGGCACCCGAGAGATACCGATAGACCTTAGCGCGATAACAATGAGACTAGAAAACTCTTGGGAGCGTCCTTTTTTTGGAAGGCATGAGTTTAGTATCTTCACTATTTCATTGAGGTGAAGACACCCTTAAGCCGTCAAGGTATTGTACTCTTTTTCTCCACCTCGGGATTTTTCCATATGGTTTACCTAGGGAGTTTTTAATGAGGCAAGATCTCTTGATGCATCACATTCTTTACCATTGTTTATCTTTCTTGGAAATCCCTATGATGAAATAAGGTAAACAAGGGATGTGATCCTATCTACCAAGATGACATTTATCTAATTAAAGTCTTCTTCTCTTTTCCTAAAAGCGGTTTAAGTATGTTTTGGTGTTAAAAGATGTCCAAATTAGGTGAATGTTAGAATATTTGGACCAAGTTGTAATTCGTATAAGACCAGACCTAGAGGATATGTGAAAATGCCTCTAAAAACACTTGTAATGGATTAAACCGCTTTTAAACAAAAACTTGAGAAAATTTTTCTCCTTTTTTCTTGAGAGATTCAAGGTCATTCTTCACTCCTCGATTCCTAGCTCAGAGTAGGGTGCGTTGTATCAAGAGATTGTCACTCCTCTTGTGGTTCACGCTTCAACCCACCTACTATCAATCCCATAGTTAATCCTAGGTCGAGTATCTCCTCGGGTTTAAACCACCTCTTCCGCTTAGTTCCATCCTTTTTACCGAGTAGTTAGATCGAGCATTTCTCTTCTTCTCAAGCCTATTCATACAGTCTATTCCCTAAGACGAGCTTGATATCTTAGCAACCGGTGCCACATCATGTTTTGAATGGGGTTTTCCATTCACCACCCTCCTTCATACTTACTTGATGGTACCCCCTCTTTAGATCAATCTTGGAGAAGAGTGTTGATGAGGCCCTGGCACTAGCTCAAGCATCACTCTGAGAAGAACACGTGGAGGAACCCGAGGACTAACTTGAGGAAGAGAAGAACTACGAAGCTCCTACCATAGCACTGAGGATTATGAAGAGGAACTTCACAAGCGTCTACAGGACAAGATTCAATGCATACATACAAGGCGGTCTAAGATGCGAGGAAAGCACATGAGGGCACCCGAGAGATACCAATAGACCTTAGCGCGAGAACAGTGAGACTAGCAAACTCTTGGGAGCGTCCTTTTTTTGGAAGGCATGAGTTTAGTATCTTCACTATTTCATTGAGGTGAAGACACCCTTAAGCCGTCAAGGTATTGTACTCTTTTTCTCCACCTCGGGATTTTTCCACATGGTTTACCGAGGGGGTTTTTAATGAGGCAAGATCTCTTGATGCATCACATTCTTTACCATTGTTTATCTTTCTTGGAAATCCCTATGACGAAATAAGGTAAACAAGGGATGTGATCCTATCTACCAAGATGACATTTATCTAATTAAAGTCTTCTTCTCTTTTCCTAAAAACGATTTAAGTATGTTTTGGTGTTAAAAGATGTCCACATTAGGTGAATGTTAGAATATTTGGACCAAGTTGTAATTCGTATAAGACCAGACCTAGAGGATATGTGAAAATGCCTCTAAAAACACTTGTAATGGATTAAACCGCTTTTACACAAAAACTTGAGAAAATTTTTCTCCTTTTTTCTTGAGAGATTCAAGGTCATTCTTCACTCCTCGATTCCTAGCTCAGAGTAGGGTGCGTTGTATCAAGAGATTGTCACTCCTCTTGTGGTTCACGCTTCAACCCACCTTCTATCAATCCCATAGTTAATCCTAGGTCGAGTATCTCCTCGGGTTTAAACCACCTCTTCCGCTTAGTTCCATCCTTTTTACCGAGTAGTTAGATCGAGCATTTCTCTTCTTCTCAAGCCTATTTATACAGTCTATTCCCTAAGAAGAGCTTGATATCTTAGCAACCGGTGCCACATCATGTTTTGAATGGGGTTTTCCATTCACAACCCTCCTTCATACTTACATGATGGTACCTGCCCTTTAGATCAAACTTGGAGAAGAGTGTTGATGAGGCCCCGACACTAGCTCCAGCATCACTCTGAGAAGAACACGTGGACGAACCCGAGGTCTAAATTGAGGAAGAGAAGAACTACGAAGCTCCTACCATAGCACTGAGGATTATGAAGAGGAACATCACAAGCGTCTACAAGACAAGATTCAATGCATACATACAAGGAGCTCGAAGATGCGAGGAGAGCACCCGAGGGCACCCGAGAGATACCGATAGACCTTAGCGCGATAACAATGAGACTAGAAAACTCTTGGGAGCGTCCTTTTTTTGGAAGGCATGAGTTTAGTATCTTCACTATTTCATTGAGGTGAAGACACCCTTAAGCCGTCAAGGTATTGTACTCTTTTTCTCCACCTCGGGATTTTTCCATATGGTTTACCGAGGGAGTTTTTAATGAGGCAAGATCTCTTGATGCATCACATTCTTTACCATTGTTTATCTTTCTTGGAAATCCCTATGACGAAATAAGGTAAACAAGGGATTGTATCCTATCTACCAAGATGACATTTATCTAATTAAAGTTTTCTTCTGTTTTCCTAAAAACGGTTTAAGTATGTTTTGGTGTTAAAAGCGGTCCAAATTAGGTGAATGTTAGAATATTTTGACCAAGTTGTAATTCGAATAAGATCAGACCTATAGGATATGTGGAAAAGCCTCTAAAAACTCTTGTAATGGATTAAACCGGTTTTACACAAAAACTTGAGAAACTTTTTCTCCTTTTTTCTTGAGAGATTCAAGGTTATTCTTCACTCCTCGATTCTTAGCTCCGAGTGGGGTGCGTTGTATCAAGAGATTGTCACTCCTCTTGTGGTTCACGTTTCAACCCACCTTCTATCAATCCCATAGTTAATCCTAGGTCGAGTATCTCCTCGGGTTTAAACCACCTCTTCCGCTTAGTTCCATCCTTTTTACCGAGTAGTTAGATCGAGCATTTCTCTTCTTCTCAAGCCTATTTATACAGTCTATTCCCTAAGACGAGCTTGATATCTTAGCAACCGGTGCCACATCATGTTTTGAATGGGGTTTTCCA
Organism: Cardamine chenopodiifolia; assembly: GCA_963922655.1. Lineage (NCBI taxonomy): Eukaryota > Viridiplantae > Streptophyta > Magnoliopsida > Brassicales > Brassicaceae > Cardamine > Cardamine chenopodiifolia. The sequence continues at coordinate 6,561,846 of OZ000476.1, read as the reverse complement.
TTCACAACCCTCCTTCTTACTTACATGATGGTACCTGCTCTTTAGATCAAACTTGGAGAAGAGTGTTGATGAGGCCCCGACACTAGCTCCAGCATCACTCTGAGATGAACACGTGGACGAACACGAGGTCTAAATTGAGGAAGAGAAGAACTACGAAGCTCCTACCATAGCACTGAGGATTATGAAGAGGAACATCACAAGCGTCTACAAGACAAGATTCGATGCATACATACAAGGAGCTCGAAGATGTGAGGAAAGCACCTGAGGGCACCCGAGAGATACCGATAGACCTTAGCGCGATAACAATGAGACTAGAAAACTCTTGGGAGCGTCCTTTTTTTGGAAGGCATGAGTTTAGTATCTTCACTATTTCATTGAGGTGAAGACACCCTTAAGCCGTCAAGGTATTGTACTCTTTTTCTCCACCTCGGGATTTTTCCATATGGTTTACCGAGGGAGTTTTTAATGAGGCAAGATCTCTTGATGCATCACATTCTTTACCATTGTTTATCTTTCTTGGAAATCCCTATGATGAAATAAGGTAAACAAGGGATGTGATCCTATCTACCAAGATGACATTTATCTAATTAAAGTCTTCTTCTCTTTTCCTAAAAACGGTTTAAGTATGTTTTGGTGTTAAAAGATGTCCAAATTAGGTGAATGTTAGAATATTTGGACCAAGTTGTAATTCGTATAAGACCAGACCTAGAGGATATGTGAAAATGCCTCTAAAAACACTTGTAATGGATTAAACCGCTTTTAAACAAAAACTTGAGAAAATTTTTCTCCTTTTTTCTTGAGAGATTCAAGGTCATTCTTCACTCCTCGATTCCTAGCTCAGAGTAGGGTGCGTTGTATCAAGAGATTGTCACTCCTCTTGTGGTTCACGCTTCAACCCACCTACTATCAATCCCATAGTTAATCCTAGGTCGAGTATCTCCTCGGGTTTAAACCACCTTTTACGCTTAGTTCCATCCTTTTTACCGAGTAGTTAGATCGAGCATTTCTCTTCCTCTAAAGCCAATTTATACAGTCTAATCCCTAAGACGAGCTTGATATCTTGGCAACCAGTGCCACATCATGTTTTGAATGGGGTTTTCCTTTCAACACCCTCCTTCATACTTACTTGATGGTACCCACTCTTTAAATCAATCTTGGAGAAGAGTGTTGATGAGGCCCCGACACTAGCTCAAGCATCACTCTGAGAAGAACACGTGGAGGAATCTGAGGACTAACTTGAGGAAGAGAAGAACTACGAAGCTCCTACCATACCACTGAGGATTATGAAGAGGAACATCACAAGCGTCTACAGGACAAGATTCAATGCATACATAAAAGGAGCTCTAATATGCGAGGAGAGCACCTGAGGGCACCCGAGAGATACCGATAGACCTTAGTGCGAGAACGGTGAGCCTAGAAAACTCTTGGGAGCTTACTTTTTTTAGAAGACATGAGTTTAGTATCTTCACTATTTCGTTGAAGTGAAGACACCCTTGAGACGTCAAAGTATTGTACTCTTTTTCTCCACCTCGGGATTTTTCCACATGGTTTACCGAGGGGATTTTTAATGAGGCAAGATCTCTTGATGCATCACATTCTTTACCATTGTTTATCTTTCTTGGAAATCCCTATGCGGAAATAAGGTAAACAAGGGATGTGATCTTATTGACCAAGATGACATTTATCTAATTAAAGTCTTCTTCTCTTTTCCTAAAAACGGTTTAAGTATGTTTTGGTGTTAAAAGAAGTCCAAATTAGGTGAATGTTAGAATATTTTGACCAAGTTGTAATTCGAATAAGATCAGACCTATAGGATATGTGGAAAAGCCTCTAAAAACTCTTGTAATGGATTAAACCGCTTTTACACAAAAACTTGAGAAACTTTTTCTCCTTTTTTCTTGAGAGATTCAAGGTTATTCTTCACTCATCGATTCTTAGCTCCGAGTGGGGTGCGTTGTATCAAGAGATTGTCACTCCTCTTGTGGTTCACGCTTCAACCCACCTTCTATCAATCCCATAGTTAATCCTAGGTCGAGTATCTCCTCGGGTTTAAACCACCTCTTCCGCTTAGTTCCATCCTTTTTACCGAGTAGTTAGATCGAGCATTTCTCTTCTTCTCAAGCCTATTTATACAGTCTATTCCCTAAGACGAGCTTGATATCTTAGCAACCGCTGCCACATCATGTTTTGAATGGGGTTTTCCATTCACAACCCTCCTTCATACTTACATGATGGTACCTGCTCTTTAGATCAAACTTGGAGAAGAGTGTTGATGAGGCCCCGACACTAGCTCCAGCATCACTCTGAGAAGAACACGTGGACGAACCCGAGGTCTAAATTGAGGAAGAGAAGAACTACGAAGATCCTACCATAGCACTGAGGATTATGAAGAGGAACATCACAAGCGTCTACAAGACAAGATTAATGTATACATACAAGGAGCTCGAAGATGCGAGGAGAGCACCTGAGGGCACCCGAGAGATACCGATAGACCTTAGCGCGATAACAATGAGACTAGAAAACTCTTGGGAGCGTCCTTTTTTTGGAAGGCATGAGTTTAGTATCTTCACTATTTCATTGAGGTGAAGACACCCTTAAGCCATCAAGGTATTGTACTCTTTTTCTCCACCTCGGGATTTTTCCATATGGTTTACTGAGGGAGTTTTTAATGAGGCAAGATCTCTTGATGCATCACATTCTTTACCATTGTTTATCTTTCTTGGAAATCCCTATGACGAAATAAGGTAAACAAGGGATTGTATCCTTTCTACCAAGATGACATTTATCTAATTAAAGTTTTCGTCTGTTTTCCTAAAAACGGTTTAAGTATGTTTTGGTGTTAAAAGATGTCCAAATTAGGTGAATGTTAGAATATTTTGACCAAGTTGTAATTCGAATAAGATCAGACCTATAGGATATGTGGAAAAGCCTCTAAAAACTCTTGTAATGGATTAAACCGCTTTTACACAAAAACTTGAGAAACTTTTTCTCCTTTTTTCTTGAGAGATTCAAGGTTATTCTTCACTCCTCGATTCTTAGCTCCGAGTGGGGTGCGTTGTATCAAGAGATTGTCACCCCTCTTGTGGTTCACGTTTCAACCCACCTTCTATCAATCCCATAGTTAATCCTAGGTCGAGTATCTCCTCGGGTTTAAACCACCTCTTCCGCTTAGTTCCATCCTTTTTACCGAGTAGTTAGATCGAGCATTTCTCTTCTTCTCAAGCCTATTTATATAGTCTATTCCCTAAGACGAGCTTGATATCTTAGCAACCGGTGCCACATCATGTTTTGAATGGGGTTTTCCATTCACAACCCTCCTTCTTACTTACATGATGGTACCTGCTCTTTAGATCAAACTTGGAGAAGAGTGTTGATGAGGCCCCGACACTAGCTCCGGCATCACTCTGAGAAGAACACGTGGACGAACACGAGGTCTAAATTGAGGAAGAGAAGAACTACGAAGCTCCTACCATAGCACTGAGGATTATGAAGAGGAACATCACAAGCGTCTACAAGACAAGATTCAATGCATACATACAAGGAGCTCGAAGATGCGAGGAGAGCACCTGAGGGCACCCGAGAGATACCGATAGACCTTAGCGCGATAACAATGAGACTAGAAAACTCTTGGGAGCGTCCTTTTTTTGGAAGGCATGAGTTTAGTATCTTCACTATTTCATTGAGGTGAAGACACCCTTAAGCCGTCAAGGTATTGTACTCTTTTTCTCCACCTCGGGATTTTTCCATATGGTTTACCGAGGGAGTTTTTAATGAGGCAAGATCTCTTGATGCATCACATTCTTTACCATTGTTTATCTTTCTTGGAAATCCCTATGATGAAATAAGGTAAACAAGGGATGTGATCCTATCTACCAAGATGACATTTATCTAATTAAAGTCTTCTTCTCTTTTCCTAAAAACGGTTTAAGTATGTTTTGGTGTTAAAAGATGTCCAAATTAGGTGAATGTTAGAATATTTGGACCAAGTTGTAATTCGTATAAGACCAGACCTAGAGGATATGTGAAAATGCCTCTAAAAACATTTGTAATGGATTAAACCGCTTTTACACAAAAACTTGAGAAATTTTTTTTCCTTTTTTCTTGAGAGATTCAAGGTCATTCTTCACTCCTCGATTCCTAGCTCAGAGTAGGGTGCGTTGTATCAAGAGATTGTCACTCCTCTTGTGGTTCACGCTTCAACCCACCTACTATCAATCCCATAGTTAATCCTAGGTCGAGTATCTCCTCGGGTTTAAACCACCCTTCCGCTTAGTTCCATCCTTTTTACCGAGTAGTTAGATCGAGCATTTCTCTTCCTCTAAAGCCAATTCATACAGTCTATTCCCTAAGACGAGCTTGATATCTTGGCAACCAGTGCCACATCATGTTTTGAATGGGGTTTTCCTTTCAACACCCTCCTTCATACTTACTTGATGGTACCCACTCTTTAAATCAATCTTGGAGAAGAGTGTGGATGAGGCCCCGACACTAGCTCAAGCATCACTCTGAGAAGAACACGTGGAGGAATCTGAGGACTAACTTGAGGAAGAGAAGAACTACGAAGCTCCTACCATACCACTGAGGATTATGAAGAGGAACATCACAAGCGTCTACAGGACAAGATTCAATGCATACATAAAAGGAGCTCTAATATGCGAGGAGAGCACCTGAGGGCACCCGAGAGATACCGATAGACCTTTGTGCGAGAACGGTGAGCCTAGAAAACTCTTGGGAGCTTACTTTTTTTAAAGACATGAGTTTAGTATCTTCACTATTTCGTTGATGTGAAGACACCCTTGAGACGTCAAAGTATTGTACTCTTTTTCTCCACCTCGGGATTTTTCCACATGGTTTACCGAGGGGATTTTTAATGAGGCAAGATCTCTTGATGCATCACATTCTTTACCATTGTTTATCTTTCTTGGAAATCCCTATGCGGAAATAAGGTAAACAAGGGATGTGATCTTATTGACCAAGATGACATTTATCTAATTAAAGTCTTCTTCTCTTTTCCTAAAAACGGTTTAAGTATGTTTTGGTGTTAAAAGAGGTCCAAATTAGGTGAATGTTAGATTATTTTGACCAAGTTGTAATTCGAATAAGATCAGACCTATAGGATATGTGGAAAAGCCTCTAAAAACTCTTGTAATGGATTAAACCGCTTTTACACAAAAACTTGAGAAACTTTTTCTCCTTTTTTCTTGAGAGTTTCAAGGTTATTCTTCACTCCTCGATTCTTAGCTCCGAGTGGGGTGCGTTGTATCAAGAGATTGTCACTCCTCTTGTGGTTCACGCTTCAACCCACCTTCTATCAATCCCATAGTTAATCCTAGGTCGAGTATCTCCTCGGGTTTAAACCACCTCTTCCGCTTAGTTCCATCCTTTTTACCGAGTAGTTAGATCGAGCATTTCTCTTCTTCTCAAGCCTATTTATACAGTCTATTCCCTAAGACGAGCTTGATATCTTAGCAACCGGTGCCACATCATGTTTTGAATGGGGTTTTCCATTCACAACCCTCCTTCATACTTACATGATGGTACCTGCTCTTTAGATCAAACTTGGAGAAGAGTGTTGATGAGGCCCCGACACTAGCTCTAGTATCACTCTGAGAAGAACACGTGGACGAACCCGAGGTCTAAATTGAGGAAGAGAAGAACTACGAAGCTCCTACCATAGCACTGAGGATTATGAAGAGGAACATCACAAGCGTCTACAAGACAAGATTCAATGCATACATACAAGGAGCTCGAAGATGCGAGGAGAGCACCTGAGGGCACCCGAGAGATACCGATAGAACTTAGCGCGATAACAATGAGACTAGAAAACTCTTGCGAGCGTCCTTTTTTTGGAAGGCATGAGTATAGTATCTTCACTATTCCATTGAGGTGAAGACACCCTTAAGCCGTCAAGGTATTGTACTTTTTTTCTCCACCTCGGGATTTTTCCACATGGTTTACCGAGGGGGTTTTTAATGAGGCAAGATCTCTTGATGCATCACATTCTTTACCATTGTTTATCTTTCTTGGAAATCCCTATGACGAAATAAGGTAAACAAGGGATGTGATCCTATCTACCAAGATGACATTTATCTAATTAAAGTCTTCTTCTCTTTTCCTAAAAACGGTTTAAGTATGTTTTGGTGTTAAAAGATGTCCAAATTAGGTGAATGTTAGAATATTTGGACCAAGTTGTAATTCGTATAAGACCAGACCTAGAGGATATGTGAAAATGCCTCTAAAAACACTTGTAATGGATTAAACCGCTTTTACACAAAAACTTGAGAAAATTTTTCTCCTTTTTTCTTGAGAGATTCAAGGTCATTCTTCACTCCTCGATTCCTAGCTCAGAGTAGGGTGCGTTGTATCAAGAGATTGTCACTCCTCTTGTGGTTCACGCTTCAACCCACCTACTATCAATCCCATAGTTAATCCTAGGTCGAGTATCTCCTCGGGTTTAAACCACCTTTTCCGCTTAGTTCCATCCTTTTTACCGAGTAGTTAGATCGAGCATTTCTCTTCCTCTAAAGCCAATTCATACAGTCTATTCCCTAAGACGAGCTTGATATCTTGGCAACCAGTGCCACATCATGTTTTGAATGGGGTTTTCCTTTCAACACCCTCCTTCATACTTACTTGATGGTACCCACTCTTTAAATCAATCTTGGAGAAGAGTGTTGATGAGGCCCTGACACTAGCTCAAGCATCACTCTGAGAAGAACACGTGGAGGAATCTGAGGACTAACTTGAGGAAGAGAAGAACTACGAAGCTCCTACCATACCACTGAGGATTATGAAGAGGAACATCACAAGCGTCTACAGGACAAGATTCAATGCATACATAAAAGGAGCTCTAATATGCGAGGAGAGCACCTGAGGGCACACGAGAGATACCGATAGACCTTAGTGCGAGAACGGTGAGCCTAGAAAACTCTTGGGAGCTTACTTTTTTTAGAAGACATGAGTTTAGTATCTTCACTATTTCGTTGAAGTGAAGACACCCTTGAGACGTCAAAGTATTGTACTCTTTTTCTCCACCTCGGGATTTTTCCACATGGTTTACCGAGGGGATTTTTAATGAGGCAAGATCTCTTGATGCATCACATTCTTTACCATTGTTTATCTTTCTTGGAAATCCCTATGCGGAAATAAGGTAAACAAGGGATGTGATCTTATTGACCAAGATGACATTTATCTAATTAAAGTCTTCTTCTCTTTTCCTAAAAACGGTTTAAGTATGTTTTGGTGTTAAAAGAGGTCCAAATTAGGTGAATGTTAGAATATTTTGACCAAGTTGTAATTCGAATAAGATCAGACCTATAGGATATGTGGAAAAGCCTCTAAAAACTCTTGTAATGGATTAAACCGCTTTTACACAAAAACTTGAGAAACTTTTTCTCCTTTTCTCTTGAGAGATTCAAGGTTATTCTTCACTCCTCGATTCTTAGCTCCGAGTGGGGTGCGTTGTATCAAGAGATTGTCACTCCTCTTGTGGTTCACGCTTCAACCCACCTTCTATCAATCCCATAGTTAATCCTAGGTCGAGTATCTCCTCGGGTTTAAACCACCTCTTCCGCTTAGTTCCATCCTTTTTACCGAGTAGTTAGATCGAGCATTTCTCTTCTTCTCACGCCTATTTATACAGTCTATTCCCTAAGACGAGCTTGATATCTTAGCAACCGCTGCCACATCATGTTTTGAATGGGGTTTTCCATTCACAACCCTCCTTCATACTTACATGATGGTACCTGCTCTTTAGATCAAACTTGGAGAAGAGTGTTGATGAGGCCCCGACACTAGCTCCAGCATCACTCTGAGAAGAACACGTGGACGAACCCGAGGTCTAAATTGAGGAAGAGAAGAACTACGAAGATCCTACCATAGCACTGAGGATTATGAAGAGGAACATCACAAGCGTCTACAAGACAAGATTCAATGCATACATACAAGGAGCTCGAAGATGCGAGGAGAGCACCTGAGGGCACCCGAGAGATACCGATAGACCTTAGCGCGATAACAATGAGACTAGAAAACTCTTGGGAGCGTCCTTTTTTTGGAAGGCATGAGTATAGTATCTTCACTATTTCATTGAGGTGAAGACACCCTTAAGCCGTCAAGGTATTGTACTCTTTTTCTCCACCTCGGGATTTTTCCACATGGTTTACCGAGGGGATTTTTAATGAGGCAAGATCTCTTGATGCATCACATTCTTTACCATTGTTTATCTTTCTTGGAAATCCCTATGACGAAATAAGGTAAACAAGGGATGTGATCCTATCTACCAAGATGACATTTATCTAATTAAAGTCTTCTTCTCTTTTCATAAAAACGGTTTAAGTATGTTTTGGTGTTAAAAGATGTCCAAATTAGGTGAATGTTAGAATATTTGGACCAAGTTGTAATTCGTATAAGACCAGACCTAGAGGATATGTGAAAATGCCTCTAAAAACACTTGTAATGGATTAAACCGCTTTTACACAAAAACTTGAGAAAATTTTTCTCCTTTTCTCTTGAGAGATTCAAGGTTATTCTTCACTCCTCGATTCTTAGCTCCGAGTGGGGTGCGTTGTATCAAGAGATTGTCACTCCTCTTGTGGTTCACGCTTCAACCCACCTTCTATCAATCCCATAGTTAATCCTAGGTCGAGTATCTCCTCGGGTTTAAACCACCTCTTCCGCTTAGTTCCATCCTTTTTACCGAGTAGTTAGATCGAGCATTTCTCTTCTTCTCAAGCCTATTTATACAGTCTATTCCCTAAGACGAGCTTGATATCTTAGCAACCGCTGCCACATCATGTTTTGAATGGGGTTTTCCATTCACAACCCTCCTTCATACTTACATGATGGTACCTGCTCTTTAGATCAAACTTGGAGAAGAGTGTTGATGAGGCCCCGACACTAGCTCCAGCATCACTCTGAGAAGAACACGAGGACGAACCCGAGGTCTAAATTGAGGAAGAGAAGAACTACGAAGATCCTACCATAGCACTGAGGATTATGAAGAGGAACATCACAAGCGTCTACAAGACAAGATTCAATGCATACATACAAGGAGCTCGAAGATGCGAGGAGAGCACCTGAGGGCACCCGAGAGATACCGATAGACCTTAGCGCGATAACAATGAGACTAGAAAACTCTTGGGAGCGTCCTTTTTTTGGAAGGCATGAGTATAGTATCTTCACTATTTCATTGAGGTGAAGACACCCTTAAGCCGTCAAGGTATTGTACTCTTTTTCTCCACCTCGGGATTTTTCCACATGGTTTACCGAGGGGATTTTTAATGAGGCAAGATCTCTTGATGCATCACATTCTTTACCATTGTTTATCTTTCTTGGAAATCCCTATGACGAAATAAGGTAAACAAGGGATGTGATCCTATCTACCAAGATGACATTTATCTAATTAAAGTCTTCTTCTCTTTTCATAAAAACGGTTTAAGTATGTTTTGGTGTTAAAAGATGTCCAAATTAGGTGAATGTTAGAATATTTGGACCAAGTTGTAATTCGTATAAGACCAGACCTAGAGGATATGTGAAAATGCCTCTAAAAACACTTGTAATGGATTAAACCGCTTTTACACAAAAACTTGAGAAAATTTTTCTCCTTTTCTCTTGAGAGATTCAAGGTTATTCTTCACTCCTCGATTCTTAGCTCCGAGTGGGGTGCGTTGTATCAAGAGATTGTCACTCCTCTTGTGGTTCACGCTTCAACCCACCTTCTATCAATCCCATAGTTAATCCTAGGTCGAGTATCTCCTCGGGTTTAAACCACCTCTTCCGCTTAGTTCCATCCTTTTTACCGAGTAGTTAGATCGAGCATTTCTCTTCTTCTCAAGCCTATTTATACAGTCTATTCCCTAAGACGAGCTTGATATCTTAGCAACCGCTGCCACATCATGTTTTGAATGGGGTTTTCCATTCACAACCCTCCTTCATACTTACATGATGGTACCTGCTCTTTAGATCAAACTTGGAGAAGAGTGTTGATGAGGCCCCGACACTAGCTCCAGCATCACTCTGAGAAGAACACGAGGACGAACCCGAGGTCTAAATTGAGGAAGAGAAGAACTACGAAGATCCTACCATAGCACTGAGGATTATGAAGAGGAACATCACAAGCGTCTACAAGACAAGATTCAATGCATACATACAAGGAGCTCGAAGATGCGAGGAGAGCACCTGAGGGCACCCGAGAGATACCGATAGACCTTAGCGCGATAACAATGAGACTAGAAAACTCTTGGGAGCGTCCTTTTTTTGGAAGGCATGAGTATAGTATCTTCACTATTTCATTGAGGTGAAGACACCCTTAAGCCGTCAAGGTATTGTACTCTTTTTCTCCACCTCGGGATTTTTCCACATGGTTTACCGAGGGGATTTTTAATGAGGCAAGATCTCTTGATGCATCACATTCTTTACCATTGTTTATCTTTCTTGGAAATCCCTATGACGAAATAAGGTAAACAAGGGATGTGATCCTATCTACCAAGATGACATTTATCTAATTAAAGTCTTCTTCTCTTTTCATAAAAACGGTTTAAGTATGTTTTGGTGTTAAAAGATGTCCAAATTAGGTGAATGTTAGAATATTTGGACCAAGTTGTAATTCGTATAAGACCAGACCTAGAGGATATGTGAAAATGCCTCTAAAAACACTTGTAATGGATTAAACCGCTTTTACACAAAAACTTGAGAAAATTTTTCTCCTTTTTTCTTGAGAGATTCAAGGTCATTCTTCACTCCTCGATTCCTAGCTCAGAGTAGGGTGCGTTGTATCAAGAGATTGTCACTCCTCTTGTGGTTCACGCTTCAACCCACCTACTATCAATCCCATAGTTAATCCTAGGTCGAGTATCTCCTCGGGTTTAAACCACCTTTTCCGCTTAGTTCCATCCTTTTTACCGAGTAGTTAGATCGAGCATTTCTCTTCCTCTAAAGCCAATTCATACAGTCTATTCCCTAAGACGAGCTTGATATCTTGGCAACCAGTGCCACATCATGTTTTGAATGGGGTTTTCCTTTCAACACCCTCCTTCATACTTACTTGATGGTACCCGCTCTTTAAATCAATCTTGGAGAAGAGTGTTGATGAGGCCCCGACACTAGCTCAAGCATCACTCTGAGAAGAACACGTGGAGGAATCTGAGGACTAACTTGAGGAAGAGAAGAACTACGAAGCTCCTACCATACCACTGAGGATTATGAAGAGGAACATCACAAGCGTCTACAGGACAAGATTCAATGCATACATAAAAGGAGCTCTAATATGCGAGGAGAGCACCTGAGGGCACCCGAGAGATACCGATAGACGTTAGCGCGAGAACGGTGAGCCTAGAAAACTCTTGGGAGCTTACGTTTTTTAGAAGGCATGAGTTTAGTATCTTCACTATTTTGTTGAAGTGAAGACACCCTTGAGACGTCAAAGTATTGTACTCTTTTTCTCCACCTCGGGATTTTTCCACATGGTTTACCGAGGGGATTTTTAATGAGGCAAGATCTCTTGATGCATCACATTCTTTACCATTGTTTATCTTTCTTGGAAATCCCTATGCGGAAATAAGGTAAACAAGGGATGTGATCCTATGTACCAAGATGACATTTATCTAATTAAAGTCTTCTTCTCTTTTCCTAAAAACGGTTTAAGTATGTTTTGGTATTATAAGAGGCCCAAATTAGGTGAATGTTAGAATATTTAGACCAAGTTGTAATTCGTATAAGACCAGACCTAGAGGATGTGTGAAAAAGCCTCTAAAAACTCTTGTAAATAATTAAACCGCTTTTACACAAAAACTTGAGAAACTTTTTCTCCCTTTTTCTTGAGAGATTCAAGGTTATTCTTCACTCCTCGATTCCTAGCTCAGAGTGGGGTGCGTTGTATCAAGAGATTGTCACTCCTCTTGTGGTTCACGCTTCAACCCACCTTCTATCAATCCCATAGTTAATCCTAGGTCGAGTATCTCCTCGGGTTTAAACCACCTCTTCCGCTTAGTTCCATCCTTTTTACCGAGTAGTTAGATCGAGCATTTCTCTTCTTCTCAGTCCTATTCATACAGTCTATTCCCTAAGACGAGCTTGATATCTTAGCAACCGGTGCCACATCATGTTTTGAATGGGGTTTTCCATTCACAACCCTCCTTCATACTTACATGATGGTACCTGCTCTTTAGATCAAACTTGGAGAAGAGTGTTGATGAGGCCCCGACACTAGCTCCAGCATCACTCTGAGAAGAACACGTGGACGAACCCGAGGTCTAAATTGAGGAAGAGAAGAACTACGAAACTCCTACCATAGCACTGAGGATTATGAAGAGGAACATCACAAGCGTCTACAAGACAAGATTCAATGCATACATACAAGGAGCTCGAAGATGCGAGGAGAGCACCTGAGGGCACCCGAGAGATACCGATAGACCTTAGCGCGATAACAATGAGACTAGAAAACTCTTGGGAGCGTCCGTTTTTTGGAAGGCATGAGTATAGTATCTTCACTATTTCATTGAGGTGAAGACACCCTTAAGCCGTCAAGGTATTGTACTCTTTTTCTCCACCTCGGGATTTTTCCACATGGTTTACTGAGGGGGTTTTTAATGAGGCAAGATCTCTTGATGCATCACATTCTTTACCATTGTTTATCTTTCTTGGAAATCCCTATGACGAAATAAGGTAAACAAGGGATGTGATCCTATCTACCAAGATGACATTTATCTAATTAAAGTCTTCTTCTCTTTTCCTAAAAACGGTTTAAGTATATTTTGGTGTTAAAAGATGTCCAAATTAGGTGAATGTTAGAATATTTGGACCAAGTTGTAATTTGTATAAGACCAGACCTAGAGGATATGTGAAAATGCCTCTAAAAACACTTGTAATGGATTAAACCGCTTTTACACAAAAACTTGAGAAACTTTTTCTCCTTTTTTCTTGAGAGATTCAAGGTTATTCTTCACTCCTCGATTCCTAGCTCAGAGTGGGGTGCGTTGTATCAAGAGATTGTCACTCCTTTTGTGGTTCACGCTTCAACCCACCTACTATCAATCCCATAGTTAATCCTAGGTCGAGTATCTCCTCGGGTTTAAACCACCTCTTACGCTTAGTTCCATCCTTTTTACCGAGTAGTTAGATCGAGCATTTCTCTTCTTCTCAAGCCTATTCATACAGTCTATTCCCTAAGACGAGCTTGATATCTTAGCAACAGGTGCCACATCATGTTTTGAATGGGGTTTTCCATTCACCACCCTCCTTCATACTTACTTGATGGTACCCGCTCTTTAGATCAATCTTGGAGAAGAGTGTTGATGAGGCCCTGTTACTAGCTCAAGCATCACTCTGAGAAGAACACGTGGAGGAACCCGAGGACTAAATTGAGGAAGAGAAGAACTACGAAGCTCCTACCATAGCACTGAGGAATATGAAGAGGAACTTCACAAGCGTCTACAGGACAAGATTCAATGTATACATACAAGGCGCTCTAAGATGCGTGGAAAGCACCTGAGGGCACCCGAGAGATACCGATAGAACTTAGCGCGAGAACAGTGAGACTAGAAAACTCTTGGGAGCGTCCTTTTTTTGGAAGGCATGAGTTTAGTATCTTCACTATTTCCTTGAGGTGAAGACACCCTTAAGCCGTCAAGGTATTGTACTCTTTTTCTCCACCTCGGGATTTTTCTACATGGTTTACCGAGGGGGTTTTTAATGAGGCAAGATCTCTTGATGCATCACATTCTTTACCATTGTTTATCTTTCTTGGAAATCCCTATGACGAAATAAGGTAAACAAGGGATGTGATCCTATGTACCAAGATGACATTTATCTAATTAAAGTCTTCTTCTCTTTTCCTAAAAACGGTTTAAGTATGTTTTGGTATTATAAGAGGCCCAAATTAGGTGAATGTTAGAATATTTAGACCAAGTTGTAATTCGTATAAGACCAGACCTAGAGGATATGTGAAAAAGCCTCTAAAAACTCTTGTAATGGATTAAACTGCTTTTACACAAAAACTTGAGAAACTTTGTCTCCTTTTTTCTTGAGAGATTCAAGGTTATTCTTCACTCCTCGATTACTAGCTCAGAGTGGGGTGCGTTGTATCAAGAGATTGTCACTCCTCTTGTGGTTCACGCTTCAACCCACCTTCTATCAATCCCATAGTTAATCCTAGGTCGAGTATCTCCTCGGGTTTAAACCACCTCTTCCGCTTAGTTCCATCCTTTTTACCGAGTAGTTAGATCGAGCATTTCTCTTCTTCTCAAGCCTATTCATACAGTCTATTCCCTAAGAAGAGCTTGATATCTTAGCAACCGGTGCCACATCATGTTTTGAATGGGGTTTTCCATTCACAACCCTCCTTCATACTTACATGATGGTACCTGCTCTTTAGATCAAACTTGGAGAAGAGTGTTGATGAGGCCCCGACACTAGCTCCAGCATCACTCTGAGAAGAACACGTGGACGAACCCGAGGTCTAAATTGAGGAAGAGAAGAACTACGAAGCTCCTACCATAGCACTGAGGATTATGAAGAGGAACATCACAAGCGTCTACAAGACAAGATTCAATGCATACATACAAGGAGCTCGAAGATGCGAGGAGAGCACCTGAGGGCACCCGAGAGATACCGATAGACCTTAGCGCGATAACAATGAGACTAGAAAACTCTTGGGAGCGTCCTTTTTTTGGAAGGCATTAGTTTAGTATCTTCACTATTTCATTGAGGTGAAGACACCCTTAAGCCGTCAAGGTATTGTACTCTTTTTCTCCACCTCGGGATTTTTCCATATGGTTTACCGAGGGAGTTTTTAATGAGGCAAGATCTCCTGATGCATCACATTCTTTACCATTGTTTATCTTTCTTGGAAATCCCTATAACGAAATAAGGTAAACAAGGGATGTGATCCTATGTACCAAGATGATATTTATCTAATTAAAGTCTTCTTCTCTTTTCCTAAAAACGGTTTAAGTATGTTTTGGTATTATAAGAGGCCCAAATTAGGTGAATGTTAGAATATTTAGACCAAGTTATAATTCGTATAAGATCAGACCTAGAGGATATGTGAAAAAGCCTCTAAAAACTCTTGTAATGGATTAAACCGCTTTTACACAAAAACTTGAGAAACTTTGTCTCCTTTTTTCTTGAGAGATTCAAGGTTATTCTTCACTCCTCGATTACTAGCTCAAAGTGGGGTGCGTTGTATCAAGAGATTGTCACTCCTCTTGTGGTTCACGCTTCAACCCACCTTCTATCAATCCCATAGTTAATCCTAGGTCGAGTATCTCCTCGGGTTTAAACCACCTCTTCCGGTTAGTTCCATCCTTTTTACCGAGTAGTTAGATCGAGCATTTCTCTTCTTCTCAGTCCTATTCATACAGTCTATTCCCTAAGACGAGCTTGATAACTTAGCAACCGGTGCCACATCATGTTTTCAATGTGGTTTTCCATTCACCACCCTCCTTCATACTTACTTGATGGTACCCGCTCTTTAGATCAATCTTGGAGAAGAGTGTTGATGAGGCCCTGTTACTAGCTCAAGCATCACTCTGAGAAGAACACGTGGAGGAATCCGAGGACTAAATTGAGGAAGAGAAGAACTACGAAGCTCCTACCATATCACTGAGGATTATGAAGAGGAACTTCACAAGCGTCTACAGGACAAGATTCAATGCATACATACAAGGCGCTCTAAGATGCGTGGAAAGCACCTGAGGGCACCCGAGAGATACCGACAGAACTTAGCGCGAGAACAGTGAGACTAGAAAACTCTTGGGAGCTTCCTTTTTTTGGAAGGCATGAGTTTAGTATCTTCACTATTTCCTTGAGGTGAAGACACCCTTAAGCCGTCAAGGTATTGTACTATTTTTCTCCACCTCGGGATTTTTCTACATGGTTTACCGAGGGGGTTTTTAATGAGGCAAGATCTCTTGATGCATCACATTCTTTACCATTGTTTATCTTTCTTGGAAATCCCTATGACGAAATAAGGTAAACAAGGGATGTGATCCTATGTACCAAGATGACATTTATCTAATTAAAGTCTTCTTCTCTTTTCCTAAAAACGGTTTAAGTATGTTTTGGTATTATAAGAGGCCCAAATTAGGTGAATGTTAGA
This sequence comes from Cardamine chenopodiifolia, assembly GCA_963922655.1. NCBI lineage: Eukaryota > Viridiplantae > Streptophyta > Magnoliopsida > Brassicales > Brassicaceae > Cardamine > Cardamine chenopodiifolia. The sequence continues at coordinate 6,545,753 of OZ000476.1, read as the reverse complement.
ATATTTAGACCAAGTTATAATTCGTATAAGACCAGACCTAGAGGATATGTGAAAAAGCCTCTAAAAACTCTTGTAATGGATTAAACCGCTTTTACACAAAAACTTGAGAAACTTTGTCTCCTTTTTTCTTGAGAGATTCAAGGTTATTCTTCACTCCTCGATTACTAGCTCAGAGTGGGGTGCGTTGTATCAAGAGATTGTCACTCCTCTTGTGGTTCACGCTTCAACCCACCTTCTATCAATCCCATAGTTAATCCTAGGTCGAGTATCTCCTCGGGTTTAAACCACCTCTTCCGCTTAGTTCCATCCTTTTTACCGAGTAGTTAGATCGAGCATTTCTCTTCTTCTCAGTCCTATTCATACAGTCTATTCCCTAAGACGAGTTTGATATCTTAGCAACCGGTACCACATCATGTTTTGAATGGGGTTTTCCATTCACCACCCTCCTTCATACTTACTTGATGGTACCCGCTCTTTAGATCAATCTTGGAGAAGTGTGTTGATGAGGCCCCGACACTAGCTCAAGCATCACTCTGAGAAGAACACGTGGAGGAACCCGAGGACTAAATTGAGGAAGAGAAGAACTACGAAGCTCCTACCATAGCACTGAGGATTATGAAGAGGAACTTCACAAGTGTCTACAGGACAAGATTCAATGCATACATACAAGGCGCTCTAAGATGCGTGGAAAGCACCTGAGGGCACCCGAGAGATACCGATAGAACTTAGCGCGAGAACAGTGAGACTAGAAAACTCTTGGGAGCGTCCTTTTTTTGGAAGGCATGAGTTTAGTATCTTCACTATTTCCTTGAGGTGAAGACACCCTTAAGCCGTCAAGGTATTGTACTATTTTTCTCCACCTCGGGATTTTTCTACATGGTTTACCGAGGGGGTTTTTAATGAGGCAAGATCTCTTGATGCATCACATTCTTTACCATTGTTTATCTTTCTTGGAAATCCCTATGACGAAATAAGGTAAACAAGGGATGTGATCCTATTGACCAAGATGACATTTATCTAATTAAAGTCTTCTTCTCTTTTCCTAAAAACGGTTTAAGTATGTTTTGGTATTATAAGAGGCCCAAATTAGGTGAATGTTAGAATATTTAGACCATGTTGTAATTCGTATAAGACCAGACCTAGAGGATATGTGAAAAAGCCTCTGAAAACTCTTGTAATGGATTAAACCGCTTTTACACAAAAACTTGAGAAACTTTGTCTCCTTTTTTCTTGAGAGATTCAAGGTTATTCTTCACTCCTCGATTACTAGATTAGAGTGGGGTGCATTGTATCAAGAGATTGTCACTCCTCTTGTGGTTCACGCTTCAACCCACCTTCTATCAATCCCATAGTTAATCCTAGGTCGAGTATCTCCTCGGGTTTAAACCACCTCTTCCGCTTAGTTCCATCCTTTTTACCGAGTAGTTAGATCGAGCATTTCTCTTCTTCTCAGTCCTATTCATACAGTCTATTCCCTAAGACGAGCTTGATATCTTAGCAACTGGTGCCACATCATGTTTTGAATGGGGTTTTCCATTCACCACCCTCCTTCATACTTACTTGATGGTACCCGCTCTTTAGATCAATCTTGAAGAAGAGTGTTGATGAGGCCCTGTTACTAGCTCAAGCATCACTCTGAGAAGAACACGTGGAGGAACCCGAGGTCTAAATTGAGGAAGAGAAGAACTACGAAGCTCCTACCATAGCACTGAGGATTATGAAGAGGAACTTCACAAGCGTCTACAGGACAAGATTCAATGCATACATACAAGGCGCTCTAAGATGCGAGGAAAGCACCTGAGGGCACCCGAGAGATACCGATAGACCTTAGCGCGAGAACAGTGAGACTAGAAAACTCTTGGGAGCGTCCTTTTTTTGGAAGGCATGAGTTTAGTATCTTCACTATTTCGTTGAAGTGAAGACACCCTTAAGCTGTCAAGGTATTGTACTCTTTTTCTCCACCTCGGGATTTTTCCACATGGTTTACCGAGGGGGTTTTTAATGAGGCAAGATCTCTTGATGCATCACATTCTTTACCATTATTTATCTTTCTTGGAAATCCCTATGACGAAATAAGGTAAACAAGGGATGTGATCCTATCTACCAAGATGGCATTTATCTAATTAAAGTCTTCTTCTCTTTTCCTAAAAACGGTTTAAGTATGTTTTGGTATTATAAGAAGCCCAAAATAGGTGAATGTTAGAATATTTAGACCAAGTTGTAATTCGTATAAGACCAGACCTAGAGGATATGTGAAAAAGCCTCTAAAAACTCTTGTAATGGATTAAACCCCTTTTACACAAAAACTTGAGAAACTTTTTCTCCTTTTTTCTTGAGAGATTCAAGGTTATTCTTCACTCCTCGATTCCTAGCTCAGAGTGGGGTGCGTTGTATCAAGAGATTGTCACTCCTCTTGTGGTTCACGCTTCAACCCACCTTCTATCAATCCCATAGTTAATCCTAGGTCGAGTATCTCATCGGGTTTAAACTACCTTTTCCGCTTAGTTCCATCCTTTTTACCGAGTAGTTAGATCGAGCATTTCTCATCTTCTCAAGCCTATTCATACAATCTATTCCCTAAGACGAGCTTGATATCTTAGCAACCGGTGCCACATCATGTTTTGAATGGGGTTTTCCATTCACAACCCTCCTTCATACTTACATGATGGTACCTGCTCTTTAGATCAAACTTGGAGAAGAGTGTTGATGAGGCCCCGACACTAGCTCCAGCATCACTCTGAGAAGAACACGTGGACGAACCCGAGGTCTAAATTAAGGAAGAGAAGAACCACGAAGCTCCTACCATAGCACTGAGGATTATGAAGAGGAACATCACAAGTGTCTACAAGACAAGATTCAATGCATACATACAAGGAGCTCGAAGATGCGAAGAGAGCACCCGAGGGCACCCGAGAGATACCGATAGACCTTAGCGCGATAACAATGAGACTAGAAAACTCTTGGGAGCGTCCCTTTTTTGGAAGGCATGAGTTTAGTATCTTCACTATTTCATTGAGGTGAAGACACCCTTAAGCCGTCAAGGTATTGTACTCTTTTTCTCCACCTCGGGATTTTTCCATATGGTTTACCGAGGGAGTGTTTAATGAGGCAAGATCTCTTGATGCATCACATTCTTTACCATTGTTTATCTTTCTTGGAAATCCCTATGACGAAATCAGGTAAACAAGGGATGTGATCCTCTGTACCAAGATGACATTTATCTAATTAAAGTCTTCTTCTCTTTTCCTAAAAACGGTTTAAGTATGTTTTGGTGTTATAAGAGGCCCAAATTAGGTGAATGTTAGAATATTTAGACCAAGTTGTAATTCGTATAAGACCAGACCTAGAGGATATGTGAAAAAGCCTCTAAAAACAATTGTAATGGATTAAACCGCTTTTACACAAAAACTTGAGAAACTTTTTCTCGTTTTTTCTCGAGAGATTCAAGGTTATTCTTCACTCCTTGATTCCTAGCTCAGAGTGGGGTGCGTTGTATCAAGAGATTGTCACTCCTCTTGTGGTTCACGCTTCAACCCACCTTCCATCAATCCCATAGTTAATCCTAGGTCGAGTATCTCCTCGGGTTTAAACCACCTCTTCCGCTTAGTTCCATCCTTTTTACCGAGTAGTTAGATCGAGCATTTCTCTTCTTCTCAAACCTATTTATACAGTCTATTCCCTAAGACGAACTTGATATCTTAGCAACCGGTGCCACATCATGTTTTGAATGGGGTTTTCCATTCACCACCCTCCTTCATACTTACTTGATGGTACCCGCTCTTTAGATCAATCTTGGAGAAGAGTGTTGATGAGGCCCTGTTACTAGCTCAAGCATCACTCTGAGAAGAACACGTGGAGAAACCCGAGGTCTAAATTGAGGAAGAGAAGAACTACGAAGCTCCTACCATAGCACTGAGGATTATGAAGAGGAACTTCACAAGCGTCTACAGGACAAGATTCAATGCATACATACAAGGCGCTCTAAGATGCGAGGAAAGCACCTGATGGCACCCGAGAGATACCGATAGACCTTAGCGCGAGAACAGTGAGACTAGAAAACTCTTGGGAGCGTCCTTTTTTTGGAAGGCATGAGTTTAGTATCTTCACTATTTCGTTGAAGTGAAGACACCCTTAAGCCGTCAAGGTATTGTACTCTTTTTCTCCACCTCGGGATTTTTCCACATGGTTTACCGAGGGGGTTTTTAATGAGGCAAGATCTCTTGATGCATCACATTCTTTACCATTGTTTATCTTTCTTGGAAATCCCTATGACGAAATAAGGTAAACAAGGGATGTGATCCTATTGACCAAGATGACATTTATCTAATTAAAGTCTTCTTCTCTTTTCCTAAAAACGGTTTAAGTATGTTTTGGTATTATAAGAGGCCCAAATTAGGTGAATGTTAGAATATTTAGACCAAGTTGTAATTCGTATAAGACCAGACCTAGAGGATATGTGAAAAAGCCTCTGAAAAACTCTTGTAATGGATTAAACCGCTTTTACACAAAAACTTGAGAAACTTTGTCTCCTTTTTTCTTGAGAGATTCAAGGTTATTCTTCACTCCTCGATTACTAGATTAGAGTGGGGTGCGTTGTATCAAGAGATTGTCACTCCTCTTGTGGTTCACGCTTCAACCCACCTTCTATCAATCCCATAGTTAATCCTAGGTCGAGTATCTCCTCGGGTTTAAACCACCTCTTCCGCTTAGTTCCATCCTTTTTACCGAGTAGTTAGATCGAGCATTTCTCTTCTTCTCAGTCCTATTCATACAGTCTATTCCCTAAGACGAGCTTGATATCTTAGCAACTGGTGCCACATCATGTTTTGAATGGGGTTTTCCATTCACCACCCTCCTTCATACTTACTTGATGGTACCCGCTCTTTAGATCAATCTTGAAGAAGAGTGTTGATGAGGCCCTATTACTAGCTCAAGCATCACTCTGAGAAGAACACGTGGAGGAACCCGAGGTCTAAATTGAGGAAGAGAAGAACTACGAAGCTCCTACCATAGCACTGAGGATTATGAAGAGGAACTTCACAAGCGTCTACAGGACAAGATTCAATGCATACATACAAGGCGCTCTAAGATGCGAGGAAAGCACCTGAGGGCACCCGAGAGATACCGATAGACCTTAGCGCGAGAACAGTGAGACTAGAAAACTCTTGGGAGCGTCCTTTTTTTGGAAGGCATGAGTTTAGTATCTTCACTATTTCGTTGAAGTGAAGACACCCTTAAGCCGTCAAGGTATTGTACTCTTTTTCTCCACCTCGGGATTTTTCCACATGGTTTACCGAGGGGGTTTTTAATGAGGCAAGATCTCTTGATGCATCACATTCTTTACCATTATTTATCTTTCTTGGAAATCCCTATGACGAAATAAGGTAAACAAGGGATGTGATCCTATCTACCAAGATGACATTTATCTAATTAAAGTCTTCTTCTCTTTTCCTAAAAACGGTTTAAGTATTTTTTGGTGTTAAAAGAGGTCCAAATTAGGTGAATGTTAGAATATTTGGACCAAGTTGTAATTCGTATAAGATCAGACCTAGAGAATATGTGAAAAAGCCTCTAAAAACTCTTGTAATGGATTAAACCCCTTTTACACAAAAACTTGAGAAACTTTTTCTCCTTTTTTCTTGAGAGATTCAAGGTTATTCTTCACTCCTCGATTCCTAGCTCAGAGTGGGGTGCGTTGTATCAAGAGATTGTCACTCCTCTTGTGGTTCACGCTTCAATCCACCTTCTATCAATCCCATAGTTAATCCTAGGTCGAGTATCTCATCGGGTTTAAACTACCTTTTCCGCTTAGTTCCATCCTTTTTACCGAGTAGTTAGATCGAGCATTTCTCTTCTTCTCAAGCCTATTCATACAATCTATTCCCTAAGACGAGCTTGATATCTTAGCAACCGGTGCCACATCATGTTTTGAATGGGGTTTTCCATTCACAACCCTCCTTCATACTTACATGATGGTACCTGCTCTTTAGATCAAACTTGGAGAAGAGTGTTGATGAGGCCCCGACACTAGCTCCAGCATCACTCTGAGAAGAACACGTGGACGAACCCGAGGTCTAAATTAAGGAAGAGAAGAACCACGAAGCTCCTACCATAGCACTGAGGATTATGAAGAGGAACATCACAAGTGTCTACAAGACAAGATTCAATGCATACATACAAGGAGCTCGAAGATGCGAGGAGAGCACCCGAGGGCACCCGAGAGATACCGATAGACCTTAGCGCGATAACAATGAGACTAGAAAACTCTTGGGAGCGTCCCTTTTTTGGAAGGCATGAGTTTAGTATCTTCACTATTTCATTGAGGTGAAGACACCCTTAAGCCGTCAAGGTATTGTACTCTTTTTCTCCACCTCGAGATTTTTCCATATGGTTTACCGAGGGAGTTTTTAATGAGGCAAGATCTCTTGATGCATCACATTCTTTACCATTGTTTATCTTTCTTGGAAATCCCTATCACGAAATAAGGTAAACAAGGGATGTGATCCTCTGTACCAAGATGACATTTATCTAATTAAAGTCTTCTTCTCTTTTCCTAAAAACGGTTTAAGTATGTTTTGGTGTTATAAGAGGCCCAAATTAGGTGAATGTTAGAATATTTAGACCAAGTTGTAATTCGTATAAGACCAGACCTAGAGGATATGTGAAAAAGCCTCTAAAAACAATTGTAATGGATTAAACCGCTTTTACACAAAAACTTGAGAAACTTTTTCTCCTTTTTTCTCGAGAGATTCAAGGTTATTCTTCACTCCTTGATTCCTAGCTCAGAGTGGGGTGCGTTGTATCAAGAGATTGTCACTCCTCTTGTGGTTCACGCTTCAACCCACCTTCTATCAATCCCATAGTTAATCCTAGGTCGAGTATCTCCTCGGGTTTAAACCACCTCTTCCGCTTAGTTCCATCCTTTTTACCGAGTAGTTAGATCGAGCATTTCTCTTCTTCTCAGTCCTATTCATACAGTCTATTCCCTAAGACGAGCTTGATATCTTAGCAACCGGTGCCACATCATGTTTTGAATGGGGTTTTCCATTCACCACCCTCCTTCATACTTACTTGATGGTACCCGCTCTTTAGATCAATCTTGGAGAAGAGTGTTGATGAGGCCTTGTTACTAGCTCAAGCATCACTCTGAGAAGAACACGTGGAGGAACCCGAGGACTAAATTGAGGAAGAGAAGAACTACGAAGCTCCTACCATAGCACTGAGGATTATGAAGAGGAACTTCACAAGCGTCTACAGGAGAAGATTCAATGCATACATACAAGGCGCTCTAAGATGCGAGGAAAGCACCTGAGGGCACCCGAGAGATACCGATAGACCTTAGCGCGAGAACAGTGAGACTAGAAAACTCTTGGGAGCGTCCTTTTTTTGGAAGGCATGAGTTTAGTATCTTCACTATTTCCTTGAGGTGAAGACACACTTAAGCCGTCAAGGTATTGTACTCTTTTTCTCCACCTCGGCATTTTTCTACATGGTTTACCGAGGGGGTTTTTAATGAGGCAAGATCTCTTGTTGCATCACATTCTTTACCATTGTTTATCTTTCTTGGAAATCCCTATGACGAAATAAGGTAAACAAGGGATGTGATCCTATCTACCAAGATGACATTTATCTAATTAAAGTCTTCTTCTCTTTTCCTAAAAACGGTTTAAGTATATTTTGATATTATAAGACCAAGTTGTAATTCGTATAAGACCAGACCTAGAGGATATGTGAAAAAGCCTCTAAGAACTCTTGTAATGGATTAAACCGCTTTTACACAAAAACTTGAGAAACTTTTTCTCATTTTTTCTTGAGAGATTCAAGCTTATTCTTCACTCCTCGATTCCTAGCTCAGAGTGGGGTGCGTTGTATCAAGAGATTGTCACTCCTCTTGTGGTTCACGCTTCAACCCAGCTTCTATCAATCCCATAGTTAATCCTAGGTCGAGTATCTCCTCGGGTTTAAACCACCTCTTCCGCTTAGTTCCATCCTTTTTACCGAGTAGTTAGATCGAGCATTTCTCTTCTTCTCAAGCCTATTCATACAGTCTATTCCCTAAGACGAGCTTGATATCTTAGCAACCGGTGCCACATCATGTTTTGAATGGGGTTTTCCATTCACAACCCTCCTTCATACTTACATGATGGTACCTGCTCTTTAGATCAAACTTGGAGAAGAGTGTTGATGAGGCCCCGACACTAGCTCCAGCATCACTCTGAGAAGAACACGTGGACGAACTCGAGGTTTAAATTGAGGAAGAGAAGAACTACGAAGCTCCTACCATAGCACTGAGGATTATGAAGAGGAACATCACAAGCGTCTACAAGACAAGATTCAATGTATACATACAAGGAGCTCGAAGATGCGAGGAGAGCACCTGAGGGCACCCGAGAGATACCGATAGACCTTAGTGCAATAACAATGAGACTAGAAAACTCTTGGGAGCGTCCTTTTTTTGGAAGGCATGAGTTTAGTATCTTCACTATTTCATTGAGGTGAAGACACCCTTAAGCCGTCAAGGTATTGTACTCTTTTTCTCCACCTCGGGATTTTTCCACATGGTTTACCGAGGGGGTTTTTAATGAGGCAAGATCTCTTGATGCATCACATTCTTTACCATTGTTTATCTTTCTTGGAAATCCCTATCACGAAATAAGGTAAACAAGGGATGTGATCCTATCTACCAAGATGACATTTATCTAATTAAAGTCTTCTTCTCTTTTCCTAAAAACGGTTTAAGTATGTTTTGGTGTTAAAAGATGTCCAAATTAGGTGAATGTTAGAATATTTGGACCAAGTTGTAATTCGTATAAGACCAGACCTAGAGGATATGTGAAAAAGCCTCTAAAAACACTTGTAATGGATTAAACCGCTTTTACACAAAAACTTGAGAAAATTTTTCTCCTTTTTTCTGGAGAGATTCAAGGTCATTCTTCACTCCTCGATTCCTAGCTCAGAGTAGGGTGCGTTGTATCAAGAGATTGTCACTCCTCTTGTGGTTCACGCTTCAACCCACCTACTATCAATCCCATAGTTAATCCTAGGTCGAGTATCTCGTCGGGTTTAAACCACTTTTTCCGCTTAGTTCCATCCTTTTTACCGCGTAGTTAGATCGAGCATTTCTCTTCTTCTCAAGCCTATTCATACAGTCTATTCCCTAAGACGAGCTTGATATCTTAGCAACCGGTGCCACATCATGTTTTGAATGGGGTTTTCCATTCACAACCCTCCTTCATACTTACATGATGGTACCTGCTCTTTAGATCAAACTTGGAGAAGAGTGTTGATGAGGCCCCGACACTAGCTCCAGCATCACTCTGAGAAGAACACGTGGACGAACCCGAGGTTTAAATTGAGGAAGAGAAGAACTACGAAGCTCCTACCATAGCACTGAGGATTATGAAGAGGAACATCACAAGCGTCTACAAGACAAGATTCAATGCATACATACAAGGAGCTCGAAGATGCGAGGAGAGCACCTGAGGGCACCCGAGAGATACCGATAGACCTTAGCGCGATAACAATGAGACTAGAAAACTCTTGGGAGCGTCCTTTTTTTGGAAGGCATGAGTTTAGTATCTTCACTATTTCATTGAGGTGAAGACACCCTTAAGCCGTCAAGGTATTGTACTCTTTTTCTCCACCTCGGGATTTTTCCATATGGTTTACCGAGGGAGTTTTTAATGAGGCAAGATCTCTTGATGCATCACATTCTTTACCATTGTTTATCTTTCTTGGAAATCCCTATCACGAAATAAGGTAAACAAGGGATGTGATCCTATCTACCAAGATGACATTTATCTAATTAAAGTTTTCTTCTCTTTTCCTAAAAACGGTTTAAATATGTTTTGGTGTTAAAAGAGGTCCAAATTAGGTGAATGTTAGAATATTTGGACCAAGTTGTAATTCGTATAAGACCAGACCTAGAGGATATGTGAAAAAGCCTCTAAAAACACTTGTAATGGATTAAACCGCTTCTACACAAAAACTTGAGAAAATGTTTCTCCTTTTTTCTTGAGAGATTCAAGGTCATTCTTCACTCCTCGATTCCTAGCTCAGAGTAGGGTGCGTTGTATCAAGAGATTGTCACTCCTCTTGTGATTCACGCTTCAACCCACCTTCTATCAATCCCATAGTTAATCCTAGGTCGAGTATCTCCTCGGGTTTAAACCACCTCTTCCGCTTAGTTCCATCCTTTTTACCGAGTAGTTAGATCGAGCATTTCTCTTCTTCTCAGTCCTATTCATACAGTCTATTCCCTAAGACGAGCTTGATATCTTAGCAACCGGTGCCACATCATGTTTTGAATTGGGTTTTCCATTCACCACCCTCCTTCATACTTACTTGATGGTACCCGCTCTTTGGATCAATCTTGGAGAAGAGTGTTGATGAGGCCCCGACACTAGCTCCAGCATCACTCTGAGAAGAACACGTGGACGAACCCGAGGTCTAAATTGAGGAAGAGAAGAACTACGAAGCTCCTACCATAGCACTGAGGATTATGAAGAGGAACATCACAAGCGTCTACAAGACAAGATTCAATGCATACATACAAGGAGCTCGAAGATGCGAGGAGAGCACCTGAGGGCACCCGAGAGATACCGATAGACCTTAGCGCGATAACAATGAGACTAGAAAACTCTTGGGAGCGTCCTTTTTTTGGAAGGCATGAGTTTAGTATCTTCACTATTTCATTGAGGTGAAGACACCCTTAAGCCGTCAAGGTATTGTACTCTTTTTCTCCACCTCGGGATTTTTCCACATGGTTTACCGAGGGGGTTTTTAATGAGGCAAGATCTCTTGATGCATCACATTCTTTACCATTGTTTATCTTTCTTGGAAATCCCTATCACGAAATAAGGTAAACAAGGGATGTGATCCTCTGTACCAAGATGACATTTATCTAATTAAAGTCTTCTTCTCTTTTCCTAAAAACGGTTTAAGTATGTTTTGGTGTTATAAGAGGCCCAAATTAGGTGAATGTTAGAATATTTAGACCAAGTTGTAATTCGTATAAGACCAGACCTAGAGGATATGTGAAAAAGCCTCTAAAAACAATTGTAATGGATTAAACCGCTTTTACACAAAAACTTGAGAAACTTTTTCTCCTTTTTTCTCGAGAGATTCAAGGTTATTCTTCACTCCTTGATTCCTAGCTCAGAGTGGGGTGCGTTGTATCAAGAGATTGTCACTCCTCTTGTGGTTCACGCTTCAACCCACCTTCTATCAATCCCATAGTTAATCCTAGGTCGAGTATCTCCTCGGGTTTAAACCACCTCTTCCGCTTAGTTCCATCCTTTTTACCGAGTAGTTAGATCGAGCATTTCTCTTCTTCTCAGTCCTATTCATACAGTCTATTCCCTAAGACGAGCTTGATATCTTAGCAACCGGTGCCACATCATGTTTTGAATGGGGTTTTCCATTCACCACCCTCCTTCATACTTACTTGATGGTACCCGCTCTTTAGATCAATCTTGGAGAAGAGTGTTGATGAGGCCTTGTTACTAGCTCAAGCATCACTCTGAGAAGAACACGTGGAGGAACCCGAGGACTAAATTGAGGAAGAGAAGAACTACGAAGCTCCTACCATAGCACTGAGGATTATGAAGAGGAACTTCACAAGCGTCTACAGGAGAAGATTCAATGCATACATACAAGGCGCTCTAAGATGCGAGGAAAGCACCTGAGGGCACCCGAGAGATACCGATAGACCTTAGCGCGAGAACAGTGAGACTAGAAAACTCTTGGGAGCGTCCTTTTTTTGGAAGGCATGAGTTTAGTATCTTCACTATTTCCTTGAGGTGAAGACACACTTAAGCCGTCAAGGTATTGTACTCTTTTTCTCCACCTCGGCATTTTTCTACATGGTTTACCGAGGGGGTTTTTAATGAGGCAAGATCTCTTGTTGCATCACATTCTTTACCATTGTTTATCTTTCTTGGAAATCCCTATGACGAAATAAGGTAAACAAGGGATGTGATCCTATCTACCAAGATGACATTTATCTAATTAAAGTCTTCTTCTCTTTTCCTAAAAACGGTTTAAGTATATTTTGATATTATAAGACCAAGTTGTAATTCGTATAAGACCAGACCTAGAGGATATGTGAAAAAGCCTCTAAGAACTCTTGTAATGGATTAAACCGCTTTTACACAAAAACTTGAGAAACTTTTTCTCATTTTTTCTTGAGAGATTCAAGCTTATTCTTCACTCCTCGATTCCTAGCTCAGAGTGGGGTGCGTTGTATCAAGAGATTGTCACTCCTCTTGTGGTTCACGCTTCAACCCAGCTTCTATCAATCCCATAGTTAATCCTAGGTCGAGTATCTCCTCGGGTTTAAACCACCTCTTCCGCTTAGTTCCATCCTTTTTACCGAGTAGTTAGATCGAGCATTTCTCTTCTTCTCAAGCCTATTCATACAGTCTATTCCCTAAGACGAGCTTGATATCTTAGCAACCGGTGCCACATCATGTTTTGAATGGGGTTTTCCATTCACAACCCTCCTTCATACTTACATGATGGTACCTGCTCTTTAGATCAAACTTGGAGAAGAGTGTTGATGAGGCCCCGACACTAGCTCCAGCATCACTCTGAGAAGAACACGTGGACGAACTCGAGGTTTAAATTGAGGAAGAGAAGAACTACGAAGCTCCTACCATAGCACTGAGGATTATGAAGAGGAACATCACAAGCGTCTACAAGACAAGATTCAATGTATACATACAAGGAGCTCGAAGATGCGAGGAGAGCACCTGAGGGCACCCGAGAGATACCGATAGACCTTAGTGCAATAACAATGAGACTAGAAAACTCTTGGGAGCGTCCTTTTTTTGGAAGGCATGAGTTTAGTATCTTCACTATTTCATTGAGGTGAAGACACCCTTAAGCCGTCAAGGTATTGTACTCTTTTTCTCCACCTCGGGATTTTTCCACATGGTTTACCGAGGGGGTTTTTAATGAGGCAAGATCTCTTGATGCATCACATTCTTTACCATTGTTTATCTTTCTTGGAAATCCCTATCACGAAATAAGGTAAACAAGGGATGTGATCCTATCTACCAAGATGACATTTATCTAATTAAAGTCTTCTTCTCTTTTCCTAAAAACGGTTTAAGTATGTTTTGGTGTTAAAAGATGTCCAAATTAGGTGAATGTTAGAATATTTGGACCAAGTTGTAATTCGTATAAGACCAGACCTAGAGGATATGTGAAAAAGCCTCTAAAAACACTTGTAATGGATTAAACCGCTTTTACACAAAAACTTGAGAAAATTTTTCTCCTTTTTTCTGGAGAGATTCAAGGTCATTCTTCACTCCTCGATTCCTAGCTCAGAGTAGGGTGCGTTGTATCAAGAGATTGTCACTCCTCTTGTGGTTCACGCTTCAACCCACCTACTATCAATCCCATAGTTAATCCTAGGTCGAGTATCTCGTCGGGTTTAAACCACTTTTTCCGCTTAGTTCCATCCTTTTTACCGCGTAGTTAGATCGAGCATTTCTCTTCTTCTCAAGCCTATTCATACAGTCTATTCCCTAAGACGAGCTTGATATCTTAGCAACCGGTGCCACATCATGTTTTGAATGGGGTTTTCCATTCACAACCCTCCTTCATACTTACATGATGGTACCTGCTCTTTAGATCAAACTTGGAGAAGAGTGTTGATGAGGCCCCGACACTAGCTCCAGCATCACTCTGAGAAGAACACGTGGACGAACCCGAGGTTTAAATTGAGGAAGAGAAGAACTACGAAGCTCCTACCATAGCACTGAGGATTATGAAGAGGAACATCACAAGCGTCTACAAGACAAGATTCAATGCATACATACAAGGAGCTCGAAGATGCGAGGAGAGCACCTGAGGGCACCCGAGAGATACCGATAGACCTTAGCGCGATAACAATGAGACTAGAAAACTCTTGGGAGCGTCCTTTTTTTGGAAGGCATGAGTTTAGTATCTTCACTATTTCATTGAGGTGAAGACACCCTTAAGCCGTCAAGGTATTGTACTCTTTTTCTCCACCTCGGGATTTTTCCATATGGTTTACCGAGGGAGTTTTTAATGAGGCAAGATCTCTTGATGCATCACATTCTTTACCATTGTTTATCTTTCTTGGAAATCCCTATCACGAAATAAGGTAAACAAGGGATGTGATCCTATCTACCAAGATGACATTTATCTAATTAAAGTTTTCTTCTCTTTTCCTAAAAACGGTTTAAATATGTTTTGGTGTTAAAAGAGGTCCAAATTAGGTGAATGTTAGAATATTTGGACCAAGTTGTAATTCGTATAAGACCAGACCTAGAGGATATGTGAAAAAGCCTCTAAAAACACTTGTAATGGATTAAACCGCTTCTACACAAAAACTTGAGAAAATGTTTCTCCTTTTTTCTTGAGAGATTCAAGGTCATTCTTCACTCCTCGATTCCTAGCTCAGAGTAGGGTGCGTTGTATCAAGAGATTGTCACTCCTCTTGTGATTCACGCTTCAACCCACCTTCTATCAATCCCATAGTTAATCCTAGGTCGAGTATCTCCTCGGGTTTAAACCACCTCTTCCGCTTAGTTCCATCCTTTTTACCGAGTAGTTAGATCGAGCATTTCTCTTCTTCTCAGTCCTATTCATACAGTCTATTCCCTAAGACGAGCTTGATATCTTAGCAACCGGTGCCACATCATGTTTTGAATTGGGTTTTCCATTCACCACCCTCCTTCATACTTACTTGATGGTACCCGCTCTTTGGATCAATCTTGGAGAAGAGTGTTGATGAGGCCCCGACACTAGCTCCAGCATCACTCTGAGAAGAACACGTGGACGAACCCGAGGTCTAAATTGAGGAAGAGAAGAACTACGAAGCTCCTACCATAGCACTGAGGATTATGAAGAGGAACATCACAAGCGTCTACAAGACAAGATTCAATGCATACATACAAGGAGCTCGAAGATGCGAGGAGAGCACCTGAGGGCACCCGAGAGATACCGATAGACCTTAGCGCGATAACAATGAGACTAGAAAACTCTTGGGAGCGTCCTTTTTTTGGAAGGCATGAGTTTAGTATCTTCACTATTTCATTGAGGTGAAGACACCCTTAAGCCGTCAAGGTATTGTACTCTTTTTCTCCACCTCGGGATTTTTCCACATGGTTTACCGAGGGGGTTTTTAATGAGGCAAGATCTCTTGATGCATCACATTCTTTACCATTGTTTATCTTTCTTGGAAATCCCTATCACGAAATAAGGTAAACAAGGGATGTGATCCTCTGTACCAAGATGACATTTATCTAATTAAAGTCTTCTTCTCTTTTCCTAAAAATGGTTTAAGTATGTTTTGGTGTTATAAGAGGCCCAAATTAGGTGAATGTTAGAATATTTAGACCAAGTTGTAATTCGTATAAGACCAGACCTAGAGGATATGTGAAAAAGCCTCTAAAAACAATTGTAATGGATTAAACCGCTTTTACACAAAAACTTGAGAAACTTTTTCTCCTTTTTTCTCGAGAGATTCAAGGTTATTCTTCACTCCTTGATTCCTAGCTCAGAGTGGGGTGCGTTGTATCAAGAGATTGTCACTCCTCTTGTGGTTCACGCTTCAACCCACCTTCTATCAATCCCATAGTTAATCCTAGGTCGAGTATCTCCTCGGGTTTAAACCACCTCTTCCGCTTAGTTCCATCCTTTTTACCGAGTAGTTAGATCGAGCATTTCTCTTCTTCTCAAGCCTATTCATACAGTCTATTCCCTAAGACGAGCTTGATATCTTAGCAACCGGTGCCACATCATGTTTTGAATGGGGTTTTCCATTCACAACCCTCCTTCATACTTACATGATGGTACCTACTCTTTAGATCAAACTTGGAGAAGAGTGTTGATGAGGCCCCGACACTAGCTCCAGCATCACTCTGAGAAGAACACGTGGACGAACTCGAGGTTTAAATTGAGGAAGAGAAGAACTACGAAGCTCCTACCATAGCACTGAGGATTATGAAGAGGAACATCACAAGCGTCTACAAGACAAGATTCAATGTATACATACAAGGAGCTCGAAGATGCGAGGAGAGCACCTGAGGGCACCCGAGAGATACCGATAGACCTTAGCGCAATAACAATGAGACTAGAAAACTCTTGGGAGCGTCCTTTTTTTGGAAGGCATGAGTTTAGTATCTTCACTATTTCATTGAGGTGAAGACACCCTTAAGCCGTCAAGGTATTGTACTCTTTTTCTCCACCTCGGGATTTTTCCACATGGTTTACCGAGGGGGTTTTTAATGAGGCAAGATCTCTTGATGCATCACATTCTTTACCATTGTTTATCTTTCTTGGAAATCCCTATCACGAAATAAGGTAAACAAGGGATGTGATCCTATCTACCAAGATGACATTTATCTAATTAAAGTCTTCTTCTCTTTTCCTAAAAACGGTTTAAGTATGTTTTGGTGTTAAAAGATGTCCAAATTAGGTGAATGTTAGAATATTTGGACCAAGTTGTAATTCGTATAAGACCAGACCTAGAGGATATGTGAAAAAGCCTCTAAAAACACTTGTAATGGATTAAACCGCTTTTACACAAAAACTTGAGAAAATTTTTCTCCTTTTTTCTGGAGAGATTCAAGGTCATTCTTCACTCCTCGATTCCTAGCTCAGAGTAGGGTGCGTTGTATCAAGAGATTGTCACTCCTCTTGTGGTTCACGCTTCAACCCACCTACTATCAATCCCATAGTTAATCCTAGGTCGAGTATCTCGTCGGGTTTAAACCACTTTTTCCGCTTAGTTCCATCCTTTTTACCGCGTAGTTAGATCGAGCATTTCTCTTCTTCTCAAGCCTATTCATACAGTCTATTCCCTAAGACGAGATTGATATCTTAGCAACCGGTGCCACATCATGTTTTGAATGGGGTTTTCCATTCACAACCCTCCTTCATACTTACATGATGGTACCTGCTCTTTAGATCAAACTTGGAGAAGAGTGTTGATGAGGCCCCGACACTAGCTCCAGCATCACTCTGAGAAGAACACGTGGACGAACCCGAGGTTTAAATTGAGGAAGAGAAGAACTACGAAGCTCCTACCATAGCACTGAGGATTATGAAGAGGAACATCACAAGCGTCTACAAGACAAGATTCAATGCATACATACAAGGAGCTCGAAGATGCGAGGAGAGCACCTGAGGGCACCCGAGAGATACCGATAGACCTTAGCGCGATAACAATGAGACTAGAAAACTCTTGGGAGCGTCCTTTTTTTGGAAGGCATGAGTTTAGTATCTTCACTATTTCATTGAGGTGAAGACACCCTTAAGCCGTCAAGGTATTGTACTCTTTTTCTCCACCTCGGGATTTTTCCATATGGTTTACCGAGGGAGTTTTTAATGAGGCAAGATCTCTTGATGCATCACATTCTTTACCATTGTTTATCTTTCTTGGAAATCCCTATCACGAAATAAGGTAAACAAGGGATGTGATCCTATCTACCAAGATGACATTTATCTAATTAAAGTTTTCTTCTCTTTTCCTAAAAACGGTTTAAATATGTTTTGGTGTTAAAAGAGGTCCAAATTAGGTGAATGTTAGAATATTTGGACCAAGTTGTAATTCGTATAAGACCAGACCTAGAGGATATGTGAAAAAGCCTCTAAAAACACTTGTAATGGATTAAACCGCTTCTACACAAAAACTTGAGAAAATGTTTCTCCTTTTTTCTTGAGAGATTCAAGGTCATTCTTCACTCCTCGATTCCTAGCTCAGAGTAGGGTGTGTTGTATCAAGAGATTGTCACTCCTCTTGTGATTCACGCTTCAACCCACCTTCTATCAATCCCATAGTTAATCCTAGGTCGAGTATCTCCTCGGGTTTAAACCACCTCTTCCGCTTAGTTCCATCCTTTTTACCGAGTAGTTAGATCGAGCATTTCTCTTCTTCTCAGTCCTATTCATACAGTCTATTCCCTAAGACGAGCTTGATATCTTAGCAACCGGTGCCACATCATGTTTTGAATTGGGTTTTCCATTCACCACCCTCCTTCATACTTACTTGATGGTACCCGCTCTTTGGATCAATCTTGGAGAAGAGTGTTGATGAGGCCCCGACACTAGCTCCAGCATCACTCTGAGAAGAACACGTGGACGAACCCGAGGTTTAAATTAAGGAAGAGAAGAACTACGAAGCTCCTACCATAGCACTGAGGATTATGAAGAGGAACATCACAAGCGTCTACAAGACAAGATTTAATGCATACATACAAGGAGCTCGAAGATGCGAGGAGAGCACCTGAGGGCAACCGAGAGATACCGATAGACCTTAGCGCGATAACAATGGGACTAGAAAACTCTTGGGAGCGTCCTTTTTTTGGAAGGCATGAGTTTAGTATCTTCACTATTTCATTGAGGTGAAGACACCCTTAAGCCGTCAAGGTATTGTACTCTTTTTCTCCACCTCGGGATTTTTCCATATGGTTTACCGAGGGAGTTTTTAATGAGGCAAGATCTCTTGATGCATCACATTCTATACCATTGTTTATCTTTCTTGGAAATCCCTATCACGAAATAAGGTAAACAAGGGATGTGATCCTATCTACCAAGATGACATTTATCTAATTAAAGTTTTCTTCTCTTTTCCTAAAAACGGTTTAAGTATGTTTTGGTGTTAAAAGAGGTCCAAATTAGGTGAATGTTAGAATATTTGGACCAAGTTGTAATTAGTATAAGATCAGACCTAGAGGATATGTGAAAAGCCTCTAAAAACTCGTGTAATGGATTAAACCGCTTTTACACAAAAACTTGAGAAACTTTTTCTCCTTTTTTCTTGAGAGATTCAAGGTTATTCTTCACTCCTCGATTCCTAGCTCCGAGTGGGGTGTGTTGTATCAAGAGATTGTCACTCCTCTTGTGGTTCACGCTTCAACCCACGTTCTATCAATCCCATAGTTAATCCTAGGTCGAGTATCTCGTCGGGTTTAAACCACCTCATCCGCTTAGTTCCACCCTTTTTACTGAGTAGTTAGATCGAGCATTTCTCTTCTTCTCAGTCCTATTCGTACAGTTTATTCCCTAAGACGAGCTTGATATCTTAGCAACCGGTGCCACATCATGTTTTGAATGGGGTTTTCCATTCACCACCCTCCTTCATACTTACTTGATGGTATGAAGTCCAAATTAGGTGAATGTTAGAATATATGGACCAAGTTGTAATTCGTATAAGACCAGACCTAGAGGATATGTGAAAAGCCTCGAAAAACACTTGTAATGGATTAAACCGCTTCTACACAAAAACTTGAGAAAATGTTTCTCCTTTTTTCTTGAGAGATTCAAGGTCATTCTTCACTCCTTGATTCCTAGCTCAGAGTAGGGTGCGTTGTATCAATAGATTGTCACTCCTCTTGTGGTTCACGCTTCAACCCACCTACTATCAATCCCATAGTTAATCCTAGGTCGTGTATCTCCTCGGGTTTAAACCACCTTTTCCGCTTAGTTCCATCCTTTTTACTGAGTAGTTAGATCGAGCATTTCTCTTCCTCTAAAGCCAATTCATACAGTCTATTCCCTAAGACGAGCTTGATATCTTGGACACCAGTGCCACATCATGTTTTGAATGGGGTTTTCCATTCACAACCCTCCTTCATACTTACATGATGGTACCTGCTCTTTAGATCAAACTTGGAGAAGAGTGTTGATGAGGCCCCGACACTAGCTCCAGCATCACTCTGAGAAGAACACGTGGACGAACCCGAGGTTTAAATTGAGGAAGAGAAGAACTACGAAGCTCCTACCATAGCACTGAGGATTATGAAGAGGAACATCACAAGCGTCTACAAGACAAGATTCAATGCATACATACAAGGAGCTCGAAGATGCGAGGAGAGCACCTGAGGGCACCCGAGAGATACCGATAGACCTTAGCGCGATAACAATGAGACTAGAAAACTCTTGGGAGCGTCCTTTTTTTGGAAGGCATGAGTTTAGTATCTTCACTATTTCATTGAGGTGAAGACACCCTTAAGCCGTCAAGGTATTGTACTCTTTTTCTCCACCTCGGGATTTTTCCATATGGTTTACCGAGGGAGTTTTTAATGAGGCAAGATCTCTTGATGCATCACATTCTTTACCATTGTTTATCTTTCTTGGAAATCCCTATCACGAAATAAGGTAAACAAGGGATGTGATCCTATCTACCAAGATGACATTTATCTAATTAAAGTTTTCTTCTCTTTTCCTAAAAACGGTTTAAATATGTTTTGGTGTTAAAAGAGGTCCAAATTAGGTGAATGTTAGAATATTTGGACCAAGTTGTAATTCGTATAAGACCAGACCTAGAGGATATGTGAAAAAGCCTCTAAAAACACTTGTAATGGATTAAACCGCTTCTACACAAAAACTTGAGAAAATGTTTCTCCTTTTTTCTTGAGAGATTCAAGGTCATTCTTCACTCCTCGATTCCTAGCTCAGAGTAGGGTGCGTTGTATCAAGAGATTGTCACTCCTCTTGTGATTCACGCTTCAACCCACCTTCTATCAATCCCATAGTTAATCCTAGGTCGAGTATCTCCTCGGGTTTAAACCACCTCTTCCGCTTAGTTCCATCCTTTTTACCGAGTAGTTAGATCGAGCATTTCTCTTCTTCTCAGTCCTATTCATACAGTCTATTCCCTAAGACGAGCTTGATATCTTAGCAACCGGTGCCACATCATGTTTTGAATTGGGTTTTCCATTCACCACCCTCCTTCATACTTACTTGATGGTACCCGCTCTTTGGATCAATCTTGGAGAAGAGTGTTGATGAGGCCCCGACACTAGCTCCAGCATCACTCTGAGAAGAACACGTGGACGAACCCGAGGTCTAAATTGAGGAAGAGAAGAACTACGAAGCTCCTACCATAGCACTGAGGATTATGAAGAGGAACATCACAAGCGTCTACAAGACAAGATTCAATGCATACATACAAGGAGCTCGAAGATGCGAGGAGAGCACCTGAGGGCACCCGAGAGATACCGATAGACCTTAGCGCGATAACAATGAGACTAGAAAACTCTTGGGAGCGTCCTTTTTTTGGAAGGCATGAGTTTAGTATCTTCACTATTTCATTGAGGTGAAGACACCCTTAAGCCGTCAAGGTATTGTACTCTTTTTCTCCACCTCGGGATTTTTCCATATGGTTTACCGAGGGAGTTTTTAATGAGGCAAGATCTCTTGATGCATCACATTCTTTACCATTGTTTATCTTTCTTGGAAATCCCTATCACGAAATAAGGTAAACAAGGGATGTGATCTTATCTACCAAGATGACATTTATCTAATTAAAGTTTTCTTCTCTTTTCCTAAAAACGGTTTAAATATGTTTTGGTGTTAAAAGAGGTCCAAATTAGGTGAATGTTAGAATATTTGGACCAAGTTGTAATTCGTATAAGACCAGACCTAGAGGATATGTGAAAAAGCCTCTAAAAACACTTGTAATGGATTAAACCGCTTCTACACAAAAACTTGAGAAAATGTTTCTCCTTTTTTCTTGAGAGATTCAAGGTTATTCTTCACTCCTCGATTCCTAGCTCAGAGTAGGGTGCGTTGTATCAAGAGATTGTCACTCCTCTTGTGATTCACGCTTCAACCCACCTTCTATCAATCCCATAGTTAATCCTAGGTCGAGTATCTCCTCGGGTTTAAACCACCTCTTCCGCTTAGTTCCATCCTTTTTACCGAGTAGTTAGATCGAGCATTTCTCTTCTTCTCAGTCCTATTCATACAGTCTATTCCCTAAGACGAGCTTGATATCTTAGCAACCGGTGCCACATCATGTTTTGAATTGGGTTTTCCATTCACCACCCTCCTTCATACTTACTTGATGGTACCCGCTCTTTAGATCAATCTTGGAGAAGAGTGTTGATGAGGCCCCGACACTAGCTCCAGCATCACTCTGAGAAGAACACGTGGACGAACCCGAGGTCTAAATTGAGGAAGAGAAGAACTACGAAGCTCCTACCATAGCACTGAGGATTATGAAGAGGAACATCACAAGCGTCTACAAGACAAGATTCAATGCATACATACAAGGAGCTCGAAGATGCGAGGAGAGCACCTGAGGGCACCCGAGATATACCGATAGACCTTAGCGCGATAACAATGAGACTAGAAAACTCTTGGGAGCGTCCTTTTTTTGGAAGGCATGAGTTTAGTATCTTCACTATTTCATTGAGGTGAAGACACCCTTAAGCCGTCAAGGTATTGTACTCTTTTTCTCCACCTCGGGATTTTTCCACATGGTTTACCAAGGGGGTTTTTAATGAGGCAAGATCTCTTGATGCATCACATTCTTTACCATTGTTTATCTTTCTTGGAAATCCCTATGACGAAATAAGGTAAACAAGGGATGTGATCCTATCTACCAAGATGACATTTATCTAATTAAAGTCTTCTTCTCTTTTCCTAAAAACGGTTTAAGTATATTTTGATATTATAAGAGGCCCAAATTAGGTGAATGTTAGAATATTTAGACCAAGTTGTAATTCGTATAAGACCAGACCTAGAGGATATGTGAAAAAGCCTCTAAGAACTCTTGTAATGGATTAAACCGCTTTTACACAAAAACTTGAGAAACTTTTTCTCATTTTTTCTTGAGAGATTCAAGCTTATTCTTCACTCCTCGATTCCTAGCTCAGAGTGGGGTGCGTTGTATCAAGAGATTGTCACTCCTCTTGTGGTTCACGCTTCAACCCACCTTCTATCAATCCCATAGTTAATCCTAGGTCGAGTATCTCCTCGGGTTTAAACCACCTCTTCCGCTTAGTTCCATCCTTTTTACCGAGTAGTTAGATCGAGCATTTCTCTTCTTCTCAAGCCTATTCATACAGTCTATTCCCTAAGACGAGCTTGATATCTTAGCAACCGGTGCCACATCATGTTTTGAATGGGGTTTTCCATTCACCTCCCTCCTTCATACTTACATGATGGTACCTGCTCTTTAGATCAAACTTGGAGAAGAGTGTTGATGAGGCCCCGACACTAGCTCCAGCATCACTCTGAGAAGAACACGTGGACGAACTCAAGGTTTAAATTGAGGAAGAGAAGAACTACGAAGCTCCTACCATAGCACTGAGGATTATGAAGAGGAACATCACAAGCGTCTACAAGACAAGATTCAATGTATACATACAAGGAGCTCGAAGATGCGAGGAGAGCACCTGAGGGCACCCGAGAGATACCGATAGACCTTAGCGCAATAACAATGAGACTAGAAAACTCTTGGGAGCGTCCTTTTTTTGGAAGGCATGAGTTTAGTATCTTCACTATTTCATTGAGGTGAAGACACCCTTAAGCCGTCAAGGTATTGTACTCTTTTTCTCCACCTCGGGATTTTTCCATATGGTTTACCGAGGGAGTTTTTAATGAGGCAAGATCTCTTGATGCATCACATTCTTTACCATTGTTTATCTTTCTTGGAAATCCCTATCACGAAATAAGGTAAACAAGGGATGTGATCCTATCTACCAAGATGACATTTATCTAATTAAAGTTTTCTTCTCTTTTCCTAAAAACGGTTTAAATATGTTTTGGTGTTAAAAGAGGTCCAAATTAGGTGAATGTTAGAATATTTGGACCAAGTTGTAATTCGTATAAGACCAGACCTAGAGGATATGTGAAAAAGCCTCTAAAAACACTTGTAATGGATTAAACCGCTTTTACACAAAAACTTGAGAAAATTTTTCTCCTTTTTTCTGGAGAGATTCAAGGTCATTCTTCACTCCTCGATTCCTAGCTCAGAGTAGGGTGCTTGTATCAAGAGATTGTCACTCCTCTTGTGGTTCACGCTTCAACCCACCTACTATCAATCCCATAGTTAATCCTAGGTCGAGTATCTCGTCGGGTTTAAACCACTTTTTCCGCTTAGTTCCATCCTTTTTACCGCGTAGTTAGATCGAGCATTTCTCTTCTTCTCAAGCCTATTCATACAGTCTATTCCCTAAGACGAGCTTGATATCTTAGCAACCGGTGCCACATCATGTTTTGAATGGGGTTTTCCATTCACAACCCTCCTTCATACTTACATGATGGTACCTGCTCTTTAGATCAAACTTGGAGAAGAGTGTTGATGAGGCCCCGACACTAGCTCCAGCATCACTCTGAGAAGAACACGTGGACGAACCCGAGGTTTAAATTGAGGAAGAGAAGAACTACGAAGCTCCTACCATAGCACTGAGGATTATGAAGAGGAACATCACAAGCGTCTACAAGACAAGATTCAATGCATACATACAAGGAGCTCGAAGATGCGAGGAGAGCACCTGAGGGCACCCGAGAGATACCGATAGACCTTAGCGCGATAACAATGAGACTAGAAAACTCTTGGGAGCGTCCTTTTTTTGGAAGGCATGAGTTTAGTATCTTCACTATTTCATTGAGGTGAAGACACCCTTAAGCCGTCAAGGTATTGTACTCTTTTTCTCCACCTCGGGATTTTTCCATATGGTTTACCGAGGGAGTTTTTAATGAGGCAAGATCTCTTGATGCATCACATTCTTTACCATTGTTTATCTTTCTTGGAAATCCCTATCACGAAATAAGGTAAACAAGGGATGTGATCCTATCTACCAAGATGACATTTATCTAATTAAAGTTTTCTTCTCTTTTCCTAAAAACGGTTTAAATATGTTTTGGTGTTAAAAGAGGTCCAAATTAGGTGAATGTTAGAATATTTGGACCAAGTTGTAATTCGTATAAGACCAGACCTAGAGGATATGTGAAAAAGCCTCTAAAAACACTTGTAATGGATTAAACCGCTTCTACACAAAAACTTGAGAAAATGTTTCTCCTTTTTTCTTGAGAGATTCAAGGTCATTCTTCACTCCTCGATTCCTAGCTCAGAGTAGGGTGTGTTGTATCAAGAGATTGTCACTCCTCTTGTGATTCACGCTTCAACCCACCTTCTATCAATCCCATAGTTAATCCTAGGTCGAGTATCTCCTCGGGTTTAAACCACCTCTTCCGCTTAGTTCCATCCTTTTTACCGAGTAGTTAGATCGAGCATTTCTCTTCTTCTCAGTCCTATTCAAACAGTCTATTCCCTAAGACGAGCTTGATATCTTAGCA
This sequence comes from Cardamine chenopodiifolia, assembly GCA_963922655.1. Lineage (NCBI taxonomy): Eukaryota > Viridiplantae > Streptophyta > Magnoliopsida > Brassicales > Brassicaceae > Cardamine > Cardamine chenopodiifolia. The sequence goes on along the minus strand of OZ000476.1, from coordinate 6,520,685 downwards.
ACCGGTGCCACATCATGTTTTGAATTGGGTTTTCCATTCACCACCCTCCTTCATACTTACTTGATGGTACCCGCTCTTTAGATCAATCTTGGAGAAGAGTGTTGATGAGGCCCCGACACTAGCTCCAGCATCACTCTGAGAAGAACACGTGGACGAACCCGAGGTCTAAATTGAGGAAGAGAAGAACTACGAAGCTCCTACCATAGCACTGAGGATTATGAAGAGGAACATCACAAGCGTCTACAAGACAAGATTCAATGCATACATACAAGGAGCTCGAAGATGCGAGGAGAGCACCTAAGGGCAACCGAGAGATACCGATAAACCTTAGCGCGATAACTATGGGACTAGAAAACTCTTGGGAGCGTCCTTTTTTTGGAAGGCATGAGTTTAGTATCTTCACTATTTCATTGAGGTGAAGACACCCTTAAGCCGTCAAGGTATTGTACTCTTTTTCTCCACCTCGGGATTTTTCCATATGGTTTACCGAGGGAGTTTTTAATGAGGCAAGATCTCTTGATGCATCACATTCTTTACCATTGTTTATCTTTCTTGGAAATCCCTATCACGAAATAAGGTAAACAAAGGATGTGATCCTATCTACCAAGATGACATTTATCTAATTAAAGTTTTCTTCTCTTTTCCTAAAAACGGTTTAAGTATGTTTTGGTGTTAAAAGAGGTCCAAATTAGGTGAATGTTAGAATATTTGGACCAAGTTGTAATTAGTATAAGATCAGACCTAGAGGATATGTGAAAAGCCTCTAAAAACTCGTGTAATGGATTAAACCGCTTTTACACAAAAACTTGAGAAACTTTTTCTCCTTTTTTCTTGAGAGATTCAAGGTTATTCTTCACTCCTCGATTCCTAGCTCCGAGTGGGGTGTGCTGTATCAAGAGATTGTCACTCCTCTTGTGGTGCACGCTTCAACCCACCTTCTATCAATCCCATAGTTAATCCTAGGTCGAGTATCTCGTCGGGTTTAAACCACCTCATCCGCTTAGTTCCACCCTTTTTACTGAGTAGTTAGATCGAGCATTTCTCTTCTTCTCAGTCCTATTCGTACAGTTTATTCCCTAAGACGAGCTTGATATCTTAGCAACCGGTGCCACATCATGTTTTGAATGGGGTTTTCCATTCACCACCCTCCTTCATACTTACTTGATGGTATGAAGTCCAAATTAGGTGAATGTTAGAATATTTGGACCAAGTTGTAATTCGTATAAGACCAGACCTAGAGGATATGTGAAAAGCCTCGAAAAACACTTGTAATGGATTAAACCGCTTCTACACAAAAACTTGAGAAAATGTTTCTCCTTTTTTCTTGAGAGATTCAAGGTCATTCTTCACTCCTTGATTCCTAGCTCAGAGTAGGGTGCGTTGTATCAATAGATTGTCACTCCTCTTGTGGTTCACGCTTCAACCCACCTACTATCAATCCCATAGTTAATCCTAGGTCGAGTATCTCCTCGGGTTTAAACCACCTTTTCCGCTAAGTTCCATCCTTTTTACTGAGTAGTTAGATCGAGCATTTCTCTTCCTCTAAAGCCAATTCATACAGTCTATTCCCTAAGACGAGCTTGATATCTTGGCAACCAGTGCCACATCATGTTTTGAATGGGGTTTTCCATTCACCACCCTCCTTCATACTTACTTGATGGTACCCGCTCTTTAGATCAATCTTGGAGAAGAGTGTTGATGAGGCCCCGACACTAGCTCCAGCATCACTCTGAGAAGAACACGTGGACGAACCCTAGGTTTAAATTGAGGAAGAGAAGAACTACGAAGCTCCTACCATAGCACTGAGGATTATGAAGAGGAACATCACAAGCGTCTACAAGACAAGATTCAATGCATACATACAAGGAGCTCGAAGATGCGAGGAGAGCACCTGAGGGCACCCGAGAGATACCGATAGACCTTAGCGTGATAACAATGAGACTAGAAAACTCTTGGGAGCGTCCTTTTTTTGGAAGGCATGAGTTTAGTATCTTCACTATTTCATTGAGGTGAAGACACCCTTAAGCCGTCAAGGTATTGTACTCTTTTTCTCCACCTCGGGATTTTTCCATATGGTTTACCGAGGGAGTTTTTAATGAGGCAAGATCTCTTGATGCATCACATTCTTTACCATTGTTTATCTTTCTTGGAAATCCCTATCACGAAATAAGGTAAACAAGGGATGTGATCCTATCTACCAAGATGACATTTATCTAATTAAAGTTTTCTTCTCTTTTCCTAAAAACGGTTTAAATATGTTTTGGTGTTAAAAGAGGTCCAAATTAGGTGAATGTTAGAATATTTGGACCAAGTTGTAATTCGTATAAGACCAGACCTAGAGGATATGTGAAAAAGCCTCTAAAAACACTTGTAATGGATTAAACCGCTTCTACACAAAAACTTGAGAAAATGTTTCTCCTTTTTCTTGAGAGATTCAAGGTCATTCTTCACTCCTCGATTCCTAGCTCAGAGTAGGGTGCGTTGTATCTAGAGATTGTCACTCCTCTTGTGATTCACGCTTCAACCCACCTTCTATCAATCCCATAGTTAATCCTAGGTCGAGTATCTCCTCGGGTTTAAACTACCTTTTCCGCTTAGTTCCATCCTTTTTACCGAGTAGTTAGATCGAGCATTTCTCATCTTCTCAAGCCTATTCATACAATCTATTCCCTAAGACGAGCTTGATATCTTAGCAACCGGTGCCACATCATGTTTTGAATTGGGTTTTCCATTCACCACCCTCCTTCATACTTACATGATGGTACCTGCTCTTTAGATCAAACTTGGAGAAGAGTGTTGATGAGGCCCCGACACTAGCTCAAGCATCACTCTGAGAAGAACACGTGGACGAACCCGAGGTCTAAATTAAGGAAGAGAAGAACCACGAAGCTCCTACCATAGCACTGAGGATTATGAAGAGGAACATCACAAGTGTCTACAAGACAAGATTCAATGCATACATACAAGGAGCTCGAAGATGCGAAGAGAGCACCCGAGGGCACCCGAGAGATACCGATAGACCTTAGCGCGATAACAATGAGACTAGAAAACTCTTGGGAGCGTCCCTTTTTTGGAAGGCATGAGTTTAGTATCTTCACTATTTCATTGAGGTGAAGACACCCTTAAGCCGTCAAGGTATTGTACTCTTTTTCTCCACCTCGGGATTTTTCCATATGGTTTACCGAGGGAGTGTTTAATGAGGCAAGATCTCTTGATGCATCACATTCTTTACCATTGTTTATCTTTCTTGGAAATCCCTATGACGAAATAAGGTAAACAAGGGATGTGATCCTCTGTACCAAGATGACATTTATCTAATTAAAGTCTTCTTCTCTTTTCCTAAAAACGGTTTAAGTATGTTTTGGTGTTATAAGAGGCCCAAATTAGGTGAATGTTAGAATATTTAGACCAAGTTGTAATTCGTATAAGACCAGACCTAGAGGATATGTGAAAAAGCCTCTAAAAACAATTGTAATGGATTAAACCGCTTTTACACAAAAACTTGAGAAACTTTTTCTCCTTTTTTCTCGAGAGATTCAAGGTTATTCTTCACTCCTTGATTCCTAGCTCAGAGTGGGGTGCGTTGTATCAAGAGATTGTCACTCCTCTTGTGGTTCACGCTTCAACCCACCTTCCATCAATCCCATAGTTAATCCTAGGTCGAGTATCTCCTCGGGTTTAAACCACCTCTTCCGCTTAGTTCCATCCTTTTTACCGAGTAGTTAGATCGAGCATTTCTCTTCTTCTCAAACCTATTTATACAGTCTATTCCCTAAGACGAACTTGATATCTTAGCAACCGGTGCCACATCATGTTTTGAATGGGGTTTTCCATTCACCACCCTCCTTCATACTTACTTGATGGTACCCGCTCTTTAGATCAATCTTGGAGAAGAGTGTTGATGAGGCCCTGTTACTAGCTCAAGCATCACTCTGAGAAGAACACGTGGAGAAACCCGAGGTCTAAATTGAGGAAGAGAAGAACTACGAAGCTACTACCATAGCACTGAGGATTATGAAGAGGAACTTCACAAGCGTCTACAGGACAAGATTCAATGCATACATACAAGGCGCTCTAAGATGCGAGGAAAGCACCTGATGGCACCCGAGAGATACCGATAGACCTTAGCGCGAGAACAGTGAGACTAGAAAACTCTTGGGAGCGTCCTTTTTTTGGAAGGCATGAGTTTAGTATCTTCACTATTTCGTTGAAGTGAAGACACCCTTAAGCCGTCAAGGTATTGTACTCTTTTTCTCCACCTCGGGATTTTTCCATATGGTTTACCGAGGGAGTTTTTAATGAGGCAAGATCTCTTGATGCATCACATTCTTTACCATTGTTTATCTTTCTTGGAAATCCCTATCACGAAATAAGGTAAACAAGGGATGTGATCCTATCTACCAAGATGACATTTATCTAATTAAAGTTTTCTTCTCTTTTCCTAAAAACGGTTTAAATATGTTTTGGTGTTAAAAGAGGTCCAAATTAGGTGAATGTTAGAATATTTGGACCAAGTTGTAATTCGTATAAGACCAGACCTAGAGGATATGTGAAAAAGCCTCTAAAAACACTTGTAATGGATTAAACCGCTTCTACACAAAAACTTGAGAAAATGTTTCTCCTTTTTCTTGAGAGATTCAAGGTCATTCTTCACTCCTCGATTCCTAGCTCAGAGTAGGGTGCGTTGTATCAAGAGATTGTCACTCCTCTTGTGATTCACGCTTCAACCCACCTTCTATCAATCCCATAGTTAATCCTAGGTCGAGTATCTCCTCGGGTTTAAACTACCTTTTCCGCTTAGTTCCATCCTTTTTACCGAGTAGTTAGATCGAGCATTTCTCATCTTCTCATGCCTATTCATACAATCTATTCCCTAAGACGAGCTTGATATCTTAGCAACCGGTGCCACATCATGTTTTGAATTGGGTTTTCCATTCACCACCCTCCTTCATACTTACATGATGGTACCTGCTCTTTAGATCAAACTTGGAGAAGAGTGTTGATGAGGCCCCGACACTAGCTCCAGCATCACTCTGAGAAGAACACGTGGACGAACCCGAGGTCTAAATTAAGGAAGAGAAGAACCACGAAGCTCCTACCATAGCACTGAGGATTATGAAGAGGAACATCACAAGTGTCTACAAGACAAGATTCAATGCATACATACAAGGAGCTCGAAGATGCGAAGAGAGCACCCGAGGGCACCCGAGAGATACCGATAGACCTTAGTGCGATAACAATGAGACTAGAAAACTCTTGGGAGCGTCCCTTTTTTGGAAGGCATGAGTTTAGTATCTTCACTATTTCATTGAGGTGAAGACACCCTTAAGCCGTCAAGGTATTGTACTCTTTTTCTCCACCTCGGGATTTTTCCATATGGTTTACCGAGGGAGTGTTTAATGAGGCAAGATCTCTTGATGCATCACATTCTTTACCATTGTTTATCTTTCTTGGAAATCCCTATGACGAAATAAGGTAAACAAGGGATGTGATCCTCTGTACCAAGATGACATTTATCTAATTAAAGTCTTCTTCTCTTTTCCTAAAAACGGTTTAAGTATGTTTTGGTGTTATAAGAGGCCCAAATTAGGTGAATGTTAGAATATTTAGACCAAGTTGTAATTCGTATAAGACCAGACCTAGAGGATATGTGAAAAAGCCTCTAAAAACAATTGTAATGGATTAAACCGCTTTTACACAAAAACTTGAGAAACTTTTTCTCCTTTTTTCTCGAGAGATTCAAGGTTATTCTTCACTCCTTGATTCCTAGCTCAGAGTGGGGTGCGTTGTATCAAGAGATTGTCACTCCTCTTGTGGTTCACGCTTCAACCCACCTTCCATCAATCCCATAGTTAATCCTAGGTCGAGTATCTCCTCGGGTTTAAACCACCTCTTCCGCTTAGTTCCATCCTTTTTACCGAGTAGTTAGATCGAGCATTTCTCTTCTTCTCAAACCTATTTATACAGTCTATTCCCTAAGACGAACTTGATATCTTAGCAACCGGTGCCACATCATGTTTTGAATGGGGTTTTCCATTCACCACCCTCCTTCATACTTACTTGATGGTACCCGCTCTTTAGATCAATCTTGGAGAAGAGTGTTGATGAGGCCCTGTTACTAGCTCAAGCATCACTCTGAGAAGAACACGTGGAGAAACCCGAGGTCTAAATTGAGGAAGAGAAGAACTACGAAGCTCCTACCATAGCACTGAGGATTATGAAGAGGAACTTCACAAGCGTCTACAGGACAAGATTCAATGCATACATACAAGGCGCTCTAAGATGCGAGGAAAGCACCTGATGGCACCCGAGAGATACCGATAGACCTTAGCGCGAGAACAGTGAGACTAGAAAACTCTTGGGAGCGTCCTTTTTTTGGAAGGCATGAGTTTAGTATCTTCACTATTTCGTTGAAGTGAAGACACCCTTAAGCCGTCAAGGTATTGTACTCTTTTTCTCCACCTCGGGATTTTTCCACATGGTTTACCGAGGGGGTTTTTAATGAGGCAAGATCTCTTGATGCATCACATTCTTTACCATTGTTTATCTTTCTTGGAAATCCCTATGACGAAATAAGGTAAACAAGGGATGTGATCCTATTGACCAAGATGACATTTATCTAATTAAAGTCTTCTTCTCTTTTCCTAAAAACGGTTTAAGTATGTTTTGGTATTATAAGAGGCCCAAATTAGGTGAATGTTAGAATATTTAGACCAAGTTGTAATTCGTATAAGACCAGACCTAGAGGATATGTGAAAAAGGCTCTGAAAACTCTTGTAATGGATTAAACCGCTTTTACACAAAAACTTGAGAAACTTTGTCTCCTTTTTTCTTGAGAGATTCAAGGTTATTCTTCACTCCTCGATTACTAGATTAGAGTGGGGTGCGTTGTATCAAGAGATTGTCACTCCTCTTGTGGTTCACGCTTCAACCCACCTTCTATCAATCCCATAGTTAATCCTAGGTCGAGTATCTCCTCGGGTTTAAACCACCTCTTCCGCTTAGTTCCATCCTTTTTACCGAGTAGTTAGATCGAGCATTTCTCTTCTTCTCAGTCCTATTCATACAGTCTATTCCCTAAGACGAGCTTGATATCTTAGCAACTGGTGCCACATCATGTTTTGAATGGGGTTTTCCATTCACCACCCTCCTTCATACTTACTTGATGGTACCCGCTCTTTAGATCAATCTTGAAGAAGAGTGTTGATGAGGCCCTATTACTAGCTCAAGCATCACTTTGAGAAGAACACGTGGAGGAACCCGAGGTCTAAATTGAGGAAGAGAAGAACTACGAAGCTCCTACCATAGCACTGAGGATTATGAAGAGGAACTTCACAAGCGTCTACAGGACAAGATTCAATGCATACATACAAGGCGCTCTAAGATGCGAGGAAAGCACCTGAGGGCACCCGAGAGATACCGATAGACCTTAGCGCGAGAACAGTGAGACTAGAAAACTCTTGGGAGCGTCCTTTTTTTGGAAGGCATGAGTTTAGTATCTTCACTATTTCGTTGAAGTGAAGACACCCTTAAGCCGTCAAGGTATTGTACTCTTTTTCTCCACCTCGGGATTTTTCCACATGGTTTACCGAGGGGGTTTTTAATGAGGCAAGATCTCTTGATGCATCACATTCTTTACCATTATTTATCTTTCTTGGAAATCCCTATGACGAAATAAGGTAAACAAGGGATGTGATCCTATCTACCAAGATGACATTTATCTAATTAAAGTCTTCTTCTCTTTTCCTAAAAACGGTTTAAGTATTTTTTGGTGTTAAAAGAGGTCCAAATTAGGTGAATGTTAGAATATTTGGACCAAGTTGTAATTCGTATAAGATCAGACCTAGAGAATATGTGAAAAAGCCTCTAAAAACTCTTGTAATGGATTAAACCGCTTTTACACAAAAACTTGAGAAACTTTTTCTCCTTTTTTCTTGAGAGATTCAAGGTTATTCTTCACTCCTCGATTCCTAGCTCAGAGTGGGGTGCGTTGTATCAAGAGATTGTCACTCCTCTTGTGGTTCACGCTTCAACCCACCTTCTATCAATCCCATAGTTAATCCTAGGTCGAGTATCTCATCGGGTTTAAACTACTTTTTCCGCTTAGTTCCATCCTTTTTACCGAGTAGTTAGATCGAGCATTTCTCTTCTTCTCAAGCCTATTCATACAATCTATTCCCTAAGACGAGCTTGATATCTTAGCAACCGGTGCCACATCATGTTTTGAATGGGGTTTTCCATTCACAACCCTCCTTCATACTTACATGATGGTACCTGCTCTTTAGATCAAACTTGGAGAAGAGTGTTGATGAGGCCCCGACACTAGCTCCAGCATCACTCTGAGAAGAACACGTGGACGAACCCGAGGTCTAAATTAAGGAAGAGAAGAACCACGAAGCTCCTACCATAGCACTGAGGATTATGAAGAGGAACATCACAAGTGTCTACAAGACAAGATTCAATGCATACATACAAGGAGCTCGAAGATGCGAGGAGAGCACCCGAGGGCACCCGAGAGATACCGATAGACCTTAGCGCGATAACAATGAGACTAGAAAACTCTTGGGAGCGTCCCTTTTTTGGAAGGCATGAGTTTAGTATCTTCACTATTTCATTGAGGTGAAGACACCCTTAAGCCGTCAAGGTATTGTACTCTTTTTCTCCACCTCGGGATTTTTCCATATGGTTTACCGAGGGAGTTTTTAATGAGGCAAGATCTCTTGATGCATCACATTCTTTACCATTGTTTATCTTTCTTGGAAATCCCTATCACGAAATAAGGTAAACAAGGGATGTGATCCTCTGTACCAAGATGACATTTATCTAATTAAAGTCTTCTTCTCTTTTCCTAAAAACGGTTTAAGTATGTTTTGGTGTTATAAGAGGCCCAAATTAGGTGAATGTTAGAATATTTAGACCAAGTTGTAATTCGTATAAGACCAGACCTAGAGGATATGTGAAAAAGCCTCTAAAAACAATTGTAATGGATTAAACCGCTTTTACACAAAAACTTGAGAAACTTTTTCTCCTTTTTTCTCGAGAGATTCAAGGTTATTCTTCACTCCTTGATTCCTAGCTCAGAGTGGGGTGCGTTGTATCAAGAGATTGTCACTCCTCTTGTGGTTCACGCTTCAACCCACCTTCCATCAATCCCATAGTTAATCCTAGGTCGAGTATCTCCTCGGGTTTAAACCACCTCTTCCGCTTAGTTCCATCCTTTTTACCGAGTAGTTAGATCGAGCATTTCTCTTCTTCTCAAACCTATTTATACAGTCTATTCCCTAAGACGAACTTGATATCTTAGCAACCGGTGCCACATCATGTTTTGAATGGGGTTTTCCATTCACCACCCTCCTTCATACTTACTTGATGGTACCCGCTCTTTAGATCAATCTTGGAGAAGAGTGTTGATGAGGCCCTGTTACTAGCTCAAGCATCACTCTGAGAAGAACACGTGGAGAAACCCGAGGTCTAAATTGAGGAAGAGAAGAACTACGAAGCTCCTACCATAGCACTGAGGATTATGAAGAGGAACTTCACAAGCGTCTACAGGACAAGATTCAATGCATACATACAAGGCGCTCTAAGATGCGAGGAAAGCACCTAATGGCACCCGAGAGATACCGATAGACCTTAGCGCGAGAACAGTGAGACTAGAAAACTCTTGGGAGCGTCCTTTTTTTGGAAGGCATGAGTTTAGTATCTTCACTATTTCGTTGAAGTGAAGACACCCTTAAGCCGTCAAGGTATTGTACTCTTTTTCTCCACCTCGGGATTTTTCCACATGGTTTACCGAGGGGGTTTTTAATGAGGCAAGATCTCTTGATGCATCACATTCTTTACCATTGTTTATCTTTCTTGGAAATCCCTATGACGAAATAAGGTAAACAAGGGATGTGATCCTATTGACCAAGATGACATTTATCTAATTAAAGTCTTCTTCTCTTTTCCTAAAAACGGTTTAAGTATGTTTTGGTATTATAAGAGGCCTAAATTAGGTGAATGTTAGAATATTTAGACCAAGTTGTAATTCGTATAAGACCAGACCTAGAGGATATGTGAAAAAGCCTCTGAAAACTCTTGTAATGGATTAAACCGCTTTTACACAAAAACTTGAGAAACTTTGTCTCCTTTTTTCTTGAGAGATTCAAGGTTATTCTTCACTCCTCGATTACTAGATTAGAGTGGGGTGCGTTGTATCAAGAGATTGTCACTCCTCTTGTGGTTCACGCTTCAACCCACCTTCTATCAATCCCATAGTTAATCCTAGGTCGAGTATCTCCTCGGGTTTAAACCACCTCTTCCGCTTAGTTCCATCCTTTTTACCGAGTAGTTAGATCGAGCATTTCTCTTCTTCTCAGTCCTATTCATACAGTCTATTCCCTAAGACGAGCTTGATATCTTAGCAACTGGTGCCACATCATGTTTTGAATGGGGTTTTCCATTCACCACCCTCCTTCATACTTACTTGATGGTACCCGCTCTTTAGATCAATCTTGAAGAAGAGTGTTGATGAGGCCCTATTACTAGCTCAAGCATCACTCTGAGAAGAACACGTGGAGGAACCCGAGGTCTAAATTGAGGAAGAGAAGAACTACGAAGCTCCTACCATAGCACTGAGGATTATGAAGAGGAACTTCACAAGCGTCTACAGGACAAGATTCAATGCATACATACAAGGCGCTCTAAGATGCGAGGAAAGCACCTGAGGGCACCCGAGAGATACCGATAGACCTTAGCGCGAGAACAGTGAGACTAGAAAACTCTTGGGAGCGTCCTTTTTTTGGAAGGCATGAGTTTAGTATCTTCACTATTTCGTTGAAGTGAAGACACCCTTAAGCCGTCAAGGTATTGTACTCTTTTTCTCCACCTCGGGATTTTTCCACATGGTTTACCGAGGGGGTTTTTAATGAGGCAAGATCTCTTGATGCATCACATTCTTTACCATTATTTATCTTTCTTGGAAATCCCTATGACGAAATAAATTAAACAAGGGATGTGATCCTATCTACCAAGATGACATTTATCTAATTAAAGTCTTCTTCTCTTTTCCTAAAAACGGTTTAAGTATTTTTTGGTGTTAAAAGAGGTCCAAATTAGGTGAATGTTAGAATATTTGGACCAAGTTGTAATTCGTATAAGATCAGACCTAGAGAATATGTGAAAAAGCCTCTAAAAACTCTTGTAATGGATTAAACCGCTTTTACACAAAAACTTGAGAAACTTTTTCTCCTTTTTTCTTGAGAGATTCAAGGTTATTCTTCACTCCTCGATTCCTAGCTCAGAGTGGGGTGCGTTGTATCAAGAGATTGTCACTCCTCTTGTGGTTCACGCTTCAACCCACCTTCTATCAATCCCATAGTTAATCCTAGGTCGAGTATCTCATCGGGTTTAAACTACCTTTTCCGCTTAGTTCCATCCTTTTTACCGAGTAGTTAGATCGAGCATTTCTCTTCTTCTCAAGCCTATTCATACAATCTATTCCCTAAGACGAGCTTGATATCTTAGCAACCGGTGCCACATCATGTTTTGAATGGGGTTTTCCATTCACAACCCTCCTTCATACTTACATGATGGTACCTGCTCTTTAGATCAAACTTGGAGAAGAGTGTTGATGAGGCCCCGACACTAGCTCCAGCATCACTCTGAGAAGAACACGTGGACGAACCCGAGGTCTAAATTAAGGAAGAGAAGAACCACGAAGCTCCTACCATAGCACTGAGGATTATGAAGAGGAACATCACAAGTGTCTACAAGACAAGATTCAATGCATACATACAAGGAGCTCGAAGATGCGAGGAGAGCACCCGAGGGCACCCGAGAGATACCGATAGACCTTAGCGCGATAACAATGAGACTAGAAAACTCTTGGGAGCGTCCCTTTTTTGGAAGGCATGAGTTTAGTATCTTCACTATTTCATTGAGGTGAAGACACCCTTAAGCCGTCAAGGTATTGTACTCTTTTTCTCCACCTCGGGATTTTTCCATATGGTTTACCGAGGGAGTTTTTAATGAGGCAAGATCTCTTGATGCATCACATTCTTTACCATTGTTTATCTTTCTTGGAAATCCCTATCACGAAATAAGGTAAACAAGGGATGTGATCCTCTGTACCAAGATGACATTTATCTAATTAAAGTCTTCTTCTCTTTTCCTAAAAACGGTTTAAGTATGTTTTGGTGTTATAAGAGGCCCAAATTAGGTGAATGTTAGAATATTTAGACCAAGTTGTAATTCGTATAAGACCAGACCTAGAGGATATGTGAAAAAGCCTCTAAAAACAATTGTAATGGATTAAACCGCTTTTACACAAAAACTTGAGAAACTTTTTCTCCTTTTTTCTCGAGAGATTCAAGGTTATTCTTCACTCCTTGATTCCTAGCTCAGAGTGGGGTGCGTTGTATCAAGAGATTGTCACTCCTCTTGTGGTTCACGCTTCAACCCACCTTCCATCAATCCCATAGTTAATCCTAGGTCGAGTATCTCCTCGGGTTTAAACCACCTCTTCCGCTTAGTTCCATCCTTTTTACCGAGTAGTTAGATCGAGCATTTCTCTTCTTCTCAAACCTATTTATACAGTCTATTCCCTAAGACGAACTTGATATCTTAGCAACCGGTGCCACATCATGTTTTGAATGGGGTTTTCCATTCACCACCCTCCTTCATACTTACTTGATGGTACCCGCTCTTTAGATCAATCTTGGAGAAGAGTGTTGATGAGGCCCTGTTACTAGCTCAAGCATCACTCTGAGAAGAACACGTGGAGAAACCCGAGGTCTAAATTGAGGAAGAGAAGAACTACGAAGCTCCTACCATAGCACTGAGGATTATGAAGAGGAACTTCACAAGCGTCTACAGGACAAGATTCAATGCATACATACAAGGCGCTCTAAGATGCGAGGAAAGCACCTGATGGCACCCGAGAGATACCGATAGACCTTAGCGCGAGAACAGTGAGACTAGAAAACTCTTGGGAGCGTCCTTTTTTTGGAAGGCATGAGTTTAGTATCTTCACTATTTCGTTGAAGTGAAGACACCCTTAAGCCGTCAAGGTATTGTACTCTTTTTCTCCACCTCGGGATTTTTCCACATGGTTTACCGAGGGGGTTTTTAATGAGGCAAGATCTCTTGATGCATCACATTCTTTACCATTGTTTATCTTTCTTGGAAATCCCTATGACGAAATAAGGTAAACAAGGGATGTGATCCTATTGACCAAGATGACATTTATCTAATTAAAGTCTTCTTCTCTTTTCCTAAAAACGGTTTAAGTATGTTTTGGTATTATAAGAGGCCCAAATTAGGTGAATGTTAGAATATTTAGACCAAGTTGTAATTCGTATAAGACCAGACCTAGAGGATATGTGAAAAAGCCTCTGAAAACTCTTGTAATGGATTAAACCGCTTTTACACAAAAACTTGAGAAACTTTGTCTCCTTTTTTCTTGAGAGATTCAAGGTTATTCTTCACTCCTCGATTACTAGATTAGAGTGGGGTGCGTTGTATCAAGAGATTGTCACTCCTCTTGTGGTTCACGCTTCAACCCACCTTCTATCAATCCCATAGTTAATCCTAGGTCGAGTATCTCCTCGGGTTTAAACCACCTCTTCCGCTTAGTTCCATCCTTTTTACCGAGTAGTTAGATCGAGCATTTCTCTTCTTCTCAGTCCTATTCATACAGTCTATTCCCTAAGACGAGCTTGATATCTTAGCAACTGGTGCCACATCATGTTTTGAATGGGGTTTTCCATTCACCACCCTCCTTCATACTTACTTGATGGTACCCGCTCTTTAGATCAATCTTGAAGAAGAGTGTTGATGAGGCCCTATTACTAGCTCAAGCATCACTCTAAGAAGAACACGTGGAGGAACCCGAGGTCTAAATTGAGGAAGAGAAGAACTACGAAGCTCCTACCATAGCACTGAGGATTATGAAGAGGAACTTCACAAGCGTCTACAGGACAAGATTCAATGCATACATACAAGGCGCTCTAAGATGCGAGGAAAGCACCTGAGGGCACCCGAGAGATACCGATAGACCTTAGCGCGAGAACAGTGAGACTAGAAAACTCTTGGGAGCGTCCTTTTTTTGGAAGGCATGAGTTTAGTATCTTCACTATTTCGTTGAAGTGAAGACACCCTTAAGCCGTCAAGGTATTGTACTCTTTTTCTCCACCTCGGGATTTTTCCACATGGTTTACCGAGGGGGTTTTTAATGAGGCAAGATCTCTTGATGCATCACATTCTTTACCATTATTTATCTTTCTTGGAAATCCCTATGACGAAATAAGGTAAACAAGGGATGTGATCCTATCTACCAAGATGACATTTATCTAATTAAAGTCTTCTTCTCTTTTCCTAAAAACGGTTTAAGTATTTTTTGGTGTTAAAAGAGGTCCAAATTAGGTGAATGTTAGAATATTTGGACCAAGTTGTAATTCGTATAAGATCAGACCTAGAGAATATGTGAAAAAGCCTCTAAAAACTCTTGTAATGGATTAAACCGCTTTTACACAAAAACTTGAGAAACTTTTTCTCCTTTTTTCTTGAGAGATTCAAGGTTATTCTTCACTCCTCGATTCCTAGCTCAGAGTGGGGTGCGTTGTATCAAGAGATTGTCACTCCTCTTGTGGTTCACGCTTCAACCCACCTTCTATCAATCCCATAGTTAATCCTAGGTCGAGTATCTCATCGGGTTTAAACTACCTTTTCCGCTTAGTTCCATCCTTTTTACCGAGTAGTTAGATCGAGCATTTCTCTTCTTCTCAAGCCTATTCATACAATCTATTCCCTAAGACGAGCTTGATATCTTAGCAACCGGTGCCACATCATGTTTTGAATGGGGTTTTCCATTCACAACCCTCCTTCATACTTACATGATGGTACCTGCTCTTTAGATCAAACTTGGAGAAGAGTGTTGATGAGGCCCCGACACTAGCTCCAGCATCACTCTGAGAAGAACACGTGGACGAACCCGAGGTCTAAATTAAGGAAGAGAAGAACCACGAAGCTCCTACCATAGCACTGAGGATTATGAAGAGGAACATCACAAGTGTCTACAAGACAAGATTCAATGCATACATACAAGGAGCTCGAAGATGCGAGGAGAGCACCCGAGGGCACCCGAGAGATACCGATAGACCTTAGCGCGATAACAATGAGACTAGAAAACTCTTGGGAGCGTCCCTTTTTTGGAAGGCATGAGTTTAGTATCTTCACTATTTCATTGAGGTGAAGACACCCTTAAGCCGTCAAGGTATTGTACTCTTTTTCTCCACCTCGGGATTTTTCCATATGGTTTACCGAGGGAGTTTTTAATGAGGCAAGATCTCTTGATGCATCACATTCTTTACCATTGTTTATCTTTCTTGGAAATCCCTATCACGAAATAAGGTAAACAAGGGATGTGATCCTCTGTACCAAGATGACATTTATCTAATTAAAGTCTTCTTCTCTTTTCCTAAAAACGGTTTAAGTATGTTTTGGTGTTATAAGAGGCCCAAATTAGGTGAATGTTAGAATATTTAGACCAAGTTGTAATTCGTATAAGACCAGACCTAGAGGATATGTGAAAAAGCCTCTAAAAACAATTGTAATGGATTAAACCGCTTTTACACAAAAACTTGAGAAACTTTTTCTCCTTTTTTCTCGAGAGATTCAAGGTTATTCTTCACTCCTTGATTCCTAGCTCAGAGTGGGGTGCGTTGTATCAAGAGATTGTCACTCCTCATGTGGTTCACGCTTCAACCCACCTTCTATCAATCCCATAGTTAATCCTAGGTCGAGTATCTCCTCGGGTTTAAACCACCTCTTCCGCTTAGTTCCATCCTTTTTACCGAGTAGTTAGATCGAGCATTTCTCTTCTTCTCAGTCCTATTCATACAGTCTATTCCCTAAGACGAGCTTGATATCTTAGCAACCGGTGCCACATCATGTTTTGAATGGGGTTTTCCATTCACCACCCTCCTTCATACTTACTTGATGGTACCCGCTCTTTAGATCAATCTTGGAGAAGAGTGTTGATGAGGCCTTGTTACTAGCTCAAGCATCACTCTGAGAAGAACACGTGGAGGAACCCGAGGACTAAATTGAGGAAGAGAAGAACTACGAAGCTCCTACCATAGCACTGAGGATTATGAAGAGGAACTTCACAAGCGTCTACAGGAGAAGATTCAATGCATACATACAAGGCGCTCTAAGATGCGAGGAAAGCACCTGAGGGCACCCGAGAGATACCGATAGACCTTAGCGCGAGAACAGTGAGACTAGAAAACTCTTGGGAGCGTCCTTTTTTTGGAAGGCATGAGTTTAGTATCTTCACTATTTCCTTGAGGTGAAGACACACTTAAGCCGTCAAGGTATTGTACTCTTTTTCTCCACCTCGGCATTTTTCTACATGGTTTACCGAGGGGGTTTTTAATGAGGCAAGATCTCTTGATGCATCACATTCTTTACCATTGTTTATCTTTCTTGGAAATCCCTATGACGAAATAAGGTAAACAAGGGATGTGATCCTATCTACCAAGATGACATTTATCTAATTAAAGTCTTCTTCTCTTTTCCTAAAAACGGTTTAAGTATATTTTGATATTATAAGACCAAGTTGTAATTCGTATAAGACCAGACCTAGAGGATATGTGAAAAAGCCTCTAAGAACTCTTGTAATGGATTAAACCGCTTTTACACAAAAACTTGAGAAACTTTTTCTCATTTTTTCTTGAGAGATTCAAGCTTATTCTTCACTCCTCGATTCCTAGCTCAGAGTGGGGTGCGTTGTATCAAGAGATTGTCACTCCTCTTGTGGTTCACGCTTCAACCCACCTTCTATCAATCCCATAGTTAATCCTAGGTCGAGTATCTCCTCGGGTTTAAACCACCTCTTCCGCTTAGTTCCATCCTTTTTACCGAGTAGTTAGATCGAGCATTTCTCTTCTTCTCAAGCCTATTCATACAGTCTATTCCCTAAGACGAGCTTGATATCTTAGCAACCGGTGCCACATCATGTTTTGAATGGGGTTTTCCATTCACAACCCTCCTTCATACTTACATGATGGTACCTGCTCTTTAGATCAAACTTGGAGAAGAGTGTTGATGAGGCCCCGACACTAGCTCCAGCATCACTCTGAGAAGAACACGTGGACGAACTCGAGGTTTAAATTGAGGAAGAGAAGAACTACGAAGCTCCTACCATAGCACTGAGGATTATGAAGAGGAACATCACAAGCGTCTACAAGACAAGATTCAATGTATACATACAAGGAGCTCGAAGATGCGAGGAGAGCACCTGAGGGCACCCGAGAGATACCGATAGACCTTAGTGCAATAACAATGAGACTAGAAAACTCTTAGGAGCGTCCTTTTTTTGGAAGGCATGAGTTTAGTATCTTCACTATTTCATTGAGGTGAAGACACCCTTAAGCCGTCAAGGTATTGTACTCTTTTTCTCCACCTCGGGATTTTTCCACATGGTTTACCGAGGGGGTTTTTAATGAGGCAAGATCTCTTGATGTATCACATTCTTTACCATTGTTTATCTTTCTTGGAAATCCCTATCACGAAATAAGGTAAACAAGGGATGTGATCCTATCTACCAAGATGACATTTATCTAATTAAAGTCTTCTTCTCTTTTCCTAAAAACGGTTTAAGTATGTTTTGGTGTTAAAAGATGTCCAAATTAGGTGAATGTTAGAATATTTGGACCAAGTTGTAATTCGTATAAGACCAGACCTAGAGGATATGTGAAAAAGCCTCTAAAAACACTTGTAATGGATTAAACCGCTTTTACACAAAAACTTGAGAAAATTTTTCTCCTTTTTTCTGAAGAGATTCAAGGTCATTCTTCACTCCTCGATTCCTAGCTCAGAGTAGGGTGCGTTGTATCAAGAGATTGTCACTCCTCTTGTGGTTCACGCTTCAACCCACCTACTATCAATCCCATAGTTAATCCTAGGTCGAGTATCTCGTCGGGTTTAAACCACTTTTTCCGCTTAGTTCCATCCTTTTTACCACGTAGTTAGATCGAGCATTTCTCTTCTTCTCAAGCCTATTCATACAGTCTATTCCCTAAGACGAGCTTGATATCTTAGCAACCGGTGCCACATCATGTTTTGAATGGGGTTTTCCATTCACAACCCTCCTTCATACTTACATGATGGTACCTGCTCTTTAGATCAAACTTGGAGAAGAGTGTTGATGAGTCCCCGACACTAGCTCCAGCATCACTCTGAGAAGAACACGTGGACGAACCCGAGGTTTAAATTGAGGAAGAGAAGAACTACGAAGCTCCTACCATAGCACTGAGGATTATGAAGAGGAACATCACAAGCGTCTACAAGACAAGATTCAATGCATACATACAAGGAGCTCGAAGATGCGAGGAGAGCACCTGAGGGCACCCGAGAGATACCGATAGACCTTAGCGCGATAACAATGAGACTAGAAAACTCTTGGGAGCGTCCTTTTTTTGGAAGGCATGAGTTTAGTATCTTCACTATTTCATTGAAGTGAAGACACCCTTAAGCCGTCAAGGTATTGTACTCTTTTTCTCCACCTCGGGATTTTTCCATATGGTTTACCGAGGGAGTTTTTAATGAGGCAAGATCTCTTGATGCATCACATTCTTTACCATTGTTTATCTTTCTTGGAAATCCCTATCACGAAATAAGGTAAACAAGGGATGTGATCCTATCTACCAAGATGACATTTATCTAATTAAAGTTTTCTTCTCTTTTCCTAAAAACGGTTTAAATATGTTTTGGTGTTAAAAGAGGTCCAAATTAGGTGAATGTTAGAATATTTGGACCAAGTTGTAATTCGTATAAGACCAGACCTAGAGGATATGTGAAAAAGCCTCTAAAAACACTTGTAATGGATTAAACCGCTTCTACACAAAAACTTGAGAAAATGTTTCTCCTTTTTTCTTGAGAGATTCAAGGTCATTCTTCACTCCTCGATTCCTAGCTCAGAGTAGGGTGTGTTGTATCAAGGGATTGTCACTCCTCTTGTGATTCACGCTTCAACCCACCTTCTATCAATCCCATAGTTAATCCTAGGTCGAGTATCTCCTCGGGTTTAAACCACCTCTTCCGCTTAGTTCCACCCTTTTTACTGAGTAGTTAGATCGAGCATTTCTCTTCTTCTCAGTCCTATTCGTACAGTTTATTCCCTAAGACGAGCTTGATATCTTAGCAACCGGTGCCACATCATGTTTTGAATTGGGTTTTCCATTCACCACCCTCCTTCATACTTACTTGATGGTACCCGCTCTTTAGATCAATCTTGGAGAAGAGTGTTGATGAGGCCCCGACACTAGCTCCAGCATCACTCTGGGAAGAACACGTGGACGAACCCGAGGTCTAAATTGAGGAAGAGAAGAACTACGAAGCTCCTACCATAGCACTGAGGATTATGAAGAGGAACATCACAAGCGTCTACAAGACAAGATTCAATGCATACATACAAGGAGCTCGAAGATGCGAGGAGAGCACCTGAGGGCAACCGAGAGATACCGATAGACCTTAGCGCGATAACAATGGGACTAGAAAACTCTTGGGAGCGTCCTTTTTTTGGAAGGCATGAGCTTAGTATCTTCACTATTTCATTGAGGTGCAGACACCCTTAAGCCGTCAAGGTATTGTACTCTTTTTCTCCACCTCGGGATTTTTCCATATGGTTTACCGAGGGAGTTTTTAATGAGGCAAGATCTCTTGATGCATCACATTCTTTACCATTGTTTATCTTTCTTGGAAATCCCTATCACGAAATAAGGTAAACAAGGGATGTGATCCTATCTACCAAGATGACATTTATCTAATTAAAGTTTTCTTCTCTTTTCCTAAAAACGGTTTAAGTATGTTTTGGTGTTAAAAGAGGTCCAAATTAGGTGAATGTTAGAATATTTGGACCAAGTTGTAATTAGTATAAGATCAGACCTAGAGGATATGTGAAAAGCCTCTAAAAACTCGTGTAATGGATTAAACCGCTTTTACACAAAAACTTGAGAAACTTTTTCTCCTTTTTTCTTGAGAGATTCAAGGTTATTCTTCACTCCTCGATTCCTAGCTCCGAGTGGGGTGTGTTGTATCAAGAGATTGTCACTCCTCTTGTGGTTCACGCTTCAACCCACCTTCTATCAATCCCATAGTTAATCCTAGGTCGAGTATCTCGTCGGGTTTAAACCACCTCATCCGCTTAGTTCCACCCTTTTTACTGAGTAGTTAGATCGAGCATTTCTCTTCTTCTCAGTCCTATTCGTACAGTTTATTCCCTAAGACGAGCTTGATATCTTAGCAACCGGTGCCACATCATGTTTTGAATGGGGTTTTCCATTCACCACCCTCCTTCATACTTACTTGATGGTATGAAGTCCAAATTAGGTGAATGTTAGAATATTTGGACCAAGTTGTAATTCGTATAAGACCAGACCTAGAGGATATGTGAAAAGCCTCGAAAAACACTTGTAATGGATTAAACCGCTTCTACACAAAAACTTGAGAAAATGTTTCTCCTTTTTTCTTGAGAGATTCAAGGTCATTCTTCACTCCTTGATTCCTAGCTCAGAGTAGGGTGCGTTGTATCAATAGATTGTCACTCCTCTTGTGGTTCACGCTTCAACCCACCTACTATCAATCCCATAGTTAATCCTAGGTCGAGTATCTCCTCGGGTTTAAACCACCTTTTCCGCTTAGTTCCATCCTTTTTACTGAGTAGTTAGATCGAGCATTTCTCTTCCTCTAAAGCCAATTCATACAGTCTATTCCCTAAGACGAGCTTGATATCTTGGCAACCAGTGCCACATCATGTTTTGAATGGGGTTTTCCATTCACAACCCTCCTTCATACTTACATGATGGTACCTGCTCTTTAGATCAAACTTGGAGAAGAGTGTTGATGAGGCCCCGACACTAGCTCCAGCATCACTCTGAGAAGAACACGTGGACGAACCCGAGGTTTAAATTGAGGAAGAGAAGAACTACGAAGCTCCTACCATAGCACTGAGGATTATGAAGAGGAACATCACAAGCGTCTACAAGACAAGATTCAATGCATACATACAAGGAGCTCGAAGATGCGAGGAGAGCACCTGAGGGCACCCGAGAGATACCGATAGACCTTAGCGCGATAACAATGAGACTAGAAAACTCTTGGGAGCGTCCTTTTTTTGGAAGGCATGAGTTTAGTATCTTCACTATTTCATTGAGGTGAAGACACCCTTAAGCCGTCAAGGTATTGTACTCTTTTTCTCCACCTCGGGATTTTTCCATATGGTTTACCGAGGGAGTTTTTAATGAGGCAAGATCTCTTGATGCATCACATTCTTTACCATTGTTTATCTTTCTTGGAAATCCCTATCACGAAATAAGGTAAACAAGGGATGTGATCCTATCTACCAAGATGACATTTATCTAATTAAAGTTTTCTTCTCTTTTCCTAAAAACGGTTTAAATATGTTTTGGTGTTAAAAGAGGTCCAAATTAGGTGAATGTTAGAATATTTGGACCAAGTTGTAATTCGTATAAGACCAGACCTAGAGGATATGTGAAAAAGCCTCTAAAAACACTTGTAATGGATTAAACCGCTTCTACACAAAAACTTGAGAAAATGTTTCTCCTTTTTTCTTGAGAGATTCAAGGTCATTCTTCACTCCTCGATTCCTAGCTCAGAGTAGGGTGCGTTGTATCAAGAGATTGTCACTCCTCTTGTGATTCACGCTTCAACCCACCTTCTATCAATCCCATAGTTAATCCTAGGTCGAGTATCTCCTCGGGTTTAAACCACCTCTTCCGCTTAGTTCCATCCTTTTTACCGAGTAGTTAGATCGAGCATTTCTCTTCTTCTCAGTCCTATTCATACAGTCTATTCCCTAAGACGAGCTTGATATCTTAGCAACCGGTGCCACATCATGTTTTGAATTGGGTTTTCCATTCACCACCCTCCTTCATACTTACTTGATGGTACCCGCTCTTTAGATCAATCTTGGAGAAGAGTGTTGATGAGGCCCCGACACTAGCTCCAGCATCACTCTGAGAAGAACACGTGGACGAACCCGAGGTCTAAATTGAGGAAGAGAAGAACTACGAAGCTCCTACCATAGCACTGAGGATTATGAAGAGGAACATCACAAGCGTCTACAAGACAAGATTCAATGCATACATACAAGGAGCTCGAAGATGCGAGGAGAGCACCTGAGGGCACCCGAGATATACCGATAGACCTTAGCGCGATAACAATGAGACTAGAAAACTCTTGGGAGCGTCCTTTTTTTGGAAGGCATGAGTTTAGTATCTTCGCTATTTCATTGAGGTGAAGACACCCTTAAGCCGTCAAGGTATTGTACTCTTTTTCTCCACCTCGGGATTTTTCCACATGGTTTACCAAGGGGGTTTTTAATGAGGCAAGATCTCTTGATGCATCACATTCTTTACCATTGTTTATCTTTCTTGGAAATCCCTATGACGAAATAAGGTAAACAAGGGATGTGATCCTATCTACCAAGATGACATTTATCTAATTAAAGTCTTCTTCTCTTTTCCTAAAAACGGTTTAAGTATATTTTGATATTATAAGAGGCCCAAATTAGGTGAATGTTAGAATATTTAGACCAAGTTGTAATTCGTATAAGACCAGACCTAGAGGATATGTGAAAAAGCCTCTAAGAACTCTTGTAATGGATTAAACCGCTTTTACACAAAAACTTGAGAAACTTTTTCTCATTTTTTCTTGAGAGATTCAAGCTTATTCTTCACTCCTCGATTCCTAGCTCAGAGTGGGGTGCGTTGTATCAAGAGATTGTCACTCCTCTTGTGGTTCACGCTTCAACCCACCTTCTATCAATCCCATAGTTAATCCTAGGTCGAGTATCTCCTAGGGTTTAAACCACCTCTTCCGCTTAGTTCCATCCTTTTTACCGAGTAGTTAGATCGAGCATTTCTCTTCTTCTCAAGCCTATTCATACAGTCTATTCCCTAAGACGAGCTTGATATCTTAGCAACCGGTGCCACATCATGTTTTGAATGGGGTTTTCCATTCACCTCCCTCCTTCATACTTACATGATGGTACCTGCTCTTTAGATCAAACTTGGAGAAGAGTGTTGATGAGGCCCCGACACTAGCTCCAGCATCACTCTGAGAAGAACACGTGGACGAACTCGAGGTTTAAATTGAGGAAGAGAAGAACTACGAAGCTCCTACCATAGCACTGAGGATTATGAAGAGGAACATCACAAGCGTCTACAAGACAAGATTCAATGTATACATACAAGGAGCTCGAAGATGCGAGGAGAGCACCTAAGGGCAACCGAGAGATACCGATAGACCTTAGCGCGATAACTATGGGACTAGAAAACTCTTGGGAGCGTCCTTTTTTTGGAAGGCATGAGTTTAGTATCTTCACTATTTCATTGAGGTGAAGACACCCTTAAGCCGTCAAGGTATTGTACTCTTTTTCTCCACCTCGGGATTTTTCCATATGGTTTACCGAGGGAGTTTTTAATGAGGCAAGATCTCTTGATGCATCACATTCTTTACCATTGTTTATCTTTCTTGGAAATCCCTATCACGAAATAAGGTAAACAAGGGATGTGATCCTATCTACCAAGATGACATTTATCTAATTAAAGTTTTCTTCTCTTTTCCTAAAAACGGTTTAAATATGTTTTGGTGTTAAAAGAGGTCCAAATTAGGTGAATGTTAGAATATTTGGACCAAGTTGTAATTCGTATAAGACCAGACCTAGAGGATATGTGAAAAAGCCTCTAAAAACACTTGTAATGGATTAAACCGCTTCTACACAAAAACTTGAGAAAATGTTTCTCCTTTTTTCTTGAGAGATTCAAGGTCATTCTTCACTCCTCGATTCCTAGCTCAGAGTAGGGTGTGTTGTATCAAGAGATTGTCACTCCTCTTGTGATTCACGCTTCAACCCACCTTCTATCAATCCCATAGTTAATCCTAGGTCGAGTATCTCCTCGGGTTTAAACCACCTCTTCCGCTTAGTTCCATCCTTTTTACCGAGTAGTTAGATCGAGCATTTCTCTTCTTCTCAGTCCTATTCAAACAGTCTATTCCCTAAGACGAGCTTGATATCTTAGCAACCGGTGCCACATCATGTTTTGAATTGGGTTTTCCATTCACCACCCTCCTTCATACTTACTTGATGGTACCCGCTCTTTAGATCAATCTTGGAGAAGAGTGTTGATGAGGCCCCGACACTAGCTCCAGCATCACTCTGAGAAGAACACGTGGACGAACCCGAGGTCTAAATTGAGGAAGAGAAGAACTACGAAGCTCCTACCATAGCACTGAGGATTATGAAGAGGAACATCACAAGCGTCTACAAGACAAGATTCAATGCATACATACAAGGAGCTCGAAGATGCGAGGAGAGCACCTAAGGGCAACCGAGAGATACCGATAGACCTTAGCGCGATAACTATGGGACTAGAAAACTCTTGGGAGCGTCCTTTTTTTGGAAGGCATGAGTTTAGTATCTTCACTATTTCATTGAGGTGAAGACACCCTTAAGCCGTCAAGGTATTGTACTCTTTTTCTCCACCTCGGGATTTTTCCATATGGTTTACCGAGGGAGTTTTTAATGAGGCAAGATCTCTTGATGCATCACATTCTTTACCATTGTTTATCTTTCTTGGAAATCCCTATCACGAAATAAGGTAAACAAAGGATGTGATCCTATCTACCAAGATGACATTTATCTAATTAAAGTTTTCTTCTCTTTTCCTAAAAACGGTTTAAGTATGTTTTGGTGTTAAAAGAGGTCCAAATTAGGTGAATGTTAGAATATTTGGACCAAGTTGTAATTAGTATAAGATCAGACCTAGAGGATATGTGAAAAGCCTCTAAAAACTCGTGTAATGGATTAAACCGCTTTTACACAAAAACTTGAGAAACTTTTTCTCCTTTTTTCTTGAGAGATTCAAGGTTATTCTTCACTCCTCGATTCCTAGCTCCGAGTGGGGTGTGCTGTATCAAGAGATTGTCACTCCTCTTGTGGGGCACGCTTCAACCCACCTTCTATCAATCCCGTAGTTAATCCTAGGTCGAGTATCTCGTCGGGTTTAAACCACCTCATCCGCTTAGTTCCACCCTTTTTACTGAGTAGTTAGATCGAGCATTTCTCTTCTTCTCAGTCCTATTCGTACAGTTTATTCCCTAAGACGAGCTTGATATCTTAGCAACCGGTGCCACATCATGTTTTGAATGGGGTTTTCCATTCACCACCCTCCTTCATACTTACTTGATGGTATGAAGTCCAAATTAGGTGAATGTTAGAATATTTGGACCAAGTTGTAATTCGTATAAGACCAGACCTAGAGGATATGTGAAAAGCCTCGAAAAACACTTGTAATGGATTAAACCGCTTCTACACAAAAACTTGAGAAAATGTTTCTCCTTTTTTCTTGAGAGATTCAAGGTCATTCTTCACTCCTTGATTCCTAGCTCAGAGTAGGGTGCGTTGTATCAATAGATTGTCACTCCTCTTGTGGTTCACGCTTCAACCCACCTACTATCAATCCCATAGTTAATCCTAGGTCGAGTATCTCCTCGGGTTTAAACCACCTTTTCCGCTTAGTTCCATCCTTTTTACTGAGTAGTTAGATCGAGCATTTCTCTTCCTCTAAAGCCAATTCATACAGTCTATTCCCTAAGACGAGCTTGATATCTTGGCAACCAGTGCCACATCATGTTTTGAATGGGGTTTTCCATTCACCACCCTCCTTCATACTTACTTGATGGTACCCGCTCTTTAGATCAATCTTGGAGAAGAGTGTTGATGAGGCCCCGACACTAGCTCCAGCATCACTCTGAGAAGAACACGTGGACGAACCCGAGGTTTAAATTGAGGAAGAGAAGAACTACGAAGCTCCTACCATAGCACTGAGGATTATGAAGAGGAACATCACAAGCGTCTACAAGACAAGATTCAATGCATACATACAAGGAGCTCGAAGATGCGAGGAGAGCACCTGAGGGCACCCGAGAGATACCGATAGACCTTAGCGCGATAACAATGAGACTAGAAAACTCTTGGGAGCGTCCTTTTTTTGGAAGGCATGAGTTTAGTATCTTCACTATTTCATTGAGGTGAAGACACCCTTAAGCCGTCAAGGTATTGTACTCTTTTTCTCCACCTCGGGATTTTTTCACATGGTTTACCGAGGGGGTTTTTAATGAGGCAAGATCTCTTGATGCATCACATTCTTTACCATTGTTTATCTTTCTTGGAAATCCCTATGACGAAATAAGGTAAACAAGGGATGTGATCCTATCTACCAAGATGACATTTATCTAATTAAAGTCTTCTTCTCTTTTCCTAAATACGGTTTAAGTATATTTTGATATTATAAGAGGCCCAAATTAGGTGAATGTTAGAATATTTAGACCAAGTTGTAATTCGTATAAGACCAGACCTAGAGGATATGTGAAAAAGCCTCTAAGAACTCTTGTAATGGATTAAACCGCTTTTACACAAAAACTTGAGAAACTTTTTCTCATTTTTTCTTGAGAGATTCAAGCTTATTCTTCACTCCTCGATTCCTAGCTCAGAGTGGGGTGCGTTGTATCAAGAGATTGCCACTCCTCTTGTGGTTCACGCTTCAACCCACCTTCTATCAATCCCATAGTTAATCCTAGGTCGAGTATCTCCTCGGGGTTAAACCACCTCTTCCGCTTAGTTCCATCCTTTTTACCGAGTAGTTAGATCGAGCATTTCTCTTCTTCTCAAGCCTATTCATATAGTCTATTCCCTAAGACGAGCTTGATATCTTAGCAACCGGTGCCACATCATGTTTTGAATGGGGTTTTCCATTCACAACCCTCCTTCATACTTACATGATGGTACCTGCTCTTTAGATCAAACTTGGAGAAGAGTGTTGACGAGGCCCCGACACTAGCTCCAGCATCACTCTGAGAAGAACACGTGGACGAACTCGAGGTTTAACTTGAGGAAGAGAAGAACTACGAAGCTCCTACCATAGCACTGAGGATTATGAAGAGGAACATCACAAGCGTCTACAAGACAAGATTCAGTGTATACATACAAGGAGCTCGAAGATGCGAGGAGAGCACCTGAGGGCACCCGAGAGATACCGATAGACCTTAGCGCAATAAAAATGAGACTAGAAAACTCTTGGGAGCGTCCTTTTTTTGGAAGGCATGAGTTTAGTATCTTCACTATTTCATTGAGGTGAAGACACCCTTAAGCCGTCAAGGTATTGTACTCTTTTTCTCCACCTCGGGATTTTTCCACATGGTTTACCGAGGGGGTTTTTAATGAGGCAAGATCTCTTGATGCATCACATTCTTTACCATTGTTTATCTTTCTTGGAAATCCCTATGACGAAATAAGGTAAACAAGGGATGTGATCCTATCTACCAAGATGACATTTATCTAATTAAAGTCTTCTTCTCTTTTCCTAAAAACGGTTTAAGTATGTTTTGGTGTTAAAAGATGTCCAAATTAGGTGAATGTTAGAATATTTGGACCAAGTTGTAATTCGTATAAGACCAGACCTAGAGGATATGTGAAAAAGCCTCTAAAAACACTTGTAATGGATTAAACCGCTTTTACACAAAAACTTGAGAAAAATTTTCTCCTTTTTTCTGGAGAGATTCAAGGTCATTCTTCACTCCTCGATTCCTAGCTCAGAGTAGGGTGCGTTGTATCAAGAGATTGTCACTCCTCTTGTGGTTCACGCTTCAACCCACCTACTATCAATCCCATAGTTAATCCTAGGTCGAGTATCTCCTCGGGTTTAAACCACCTTTTCCGCTTAGTTCCATCCTTTTTACCGCGTAGTTAGATCGAGCATTTCTCTTCTTCTCAAGCCTATTCATACAGTCTATTCCCTAAGACGAGCTTGATATCTTAGCAACCGGTGCCACATCATGTTTTGAATGGGGTTTTCCATTCACAACCTTCCTTCATACTTACATGATGGTACCTGCTCTTTAGATCAAACTTGGAGAAGAGTGTTGATGAGGCCCCAACACTAGCTCCAGCATCACTCTGAGAAGAACACGTGGATGAACCCGAGGTTTAAATTGAGGAAGAGAAGAACTACGAAGCTCCTACCATAGCACTGAGGATTATGAAGAGGAACATCACAAGCGTCTACAAGACAAGATTCAATGCATACATACAAGGAGCTCGAAGATGCGAGGAGAGCACCTGAGGGCACCCGAGAGATACCGATAGACCTTAGCGCGATAACAATGAGACTAGAAAACTCTTGGGAGCGTCCTTTTTTTGGAAGGCATGAGTTTAGTATCTTCACTATTTCATTGAGGTGAAGACACCCTTAAGCCGTCAAGGTATTGTACTCTTTTTCTCCACCTCGGGATTTTTCCATATGGTTTACCGAGGGAGTTTTTAATGAGGCAAGATCTCTTGATGCATCACATTCTTTACCATTGTTTATCTTTCTTGGAAATCCCTATCACGAAATAAGGTAAACAAGGGATGTGATCCTATCTACCAAGATAACATTTATCTAATTAAAGTTTTCTTCTCTTTTCCTAAAAACGGTTTAAATATGTTTTGGTGTTAAAAGAGGTCCAAATTAGGTGAATGTTAGAATATTTGGACCAAGTTGTAATTCGTATAAGACCAGACCTAGAGGATATGTGAAAAAGCCTCTAAAAACACTTGTAATGGATTAAACCGCTTCTACACAAAAACTTGAGAAAATGTTTCTCCTTTTTTCTTGAGAGATTCAAGGTCATTCTTCACTCCTCGATTCCTAGCTCAGAGTAGGGTATGTTGTATCAAGAGATTGTCACTCCTCTTGTGATTCACGCTTCAACCCACCTTCTATCAATCCCATAGTTAATCCTAGGTCGAGTATCTCCTCGGGTTTAA
Organism: Cardamine chenopodiifolia; assembly: GCA_963922655.1. Classification (NCBI taxonomy): domain Eukaryota; kingdom Viridiplantae; phylum Streptophyta; class Magnoliopsida; order Brassicales; family Brassicaceae; genus Cardamine; species Cardamine chenopodiifolia. The sequence goes on along the minus strand of OZ000476.1, from coordinate 6,491,809 downwards.
ACCACCTCTTCCGCTTAGTTCCATCCTTTTTACCGAGTAGTTAGATCGAGCATTTCTCTTCTTCTCAGTCCTATTCAAACAGTCTATTCCCTAAGACGAGCTTGATATCTTAGCAACCGGTGCCACATCATGTTTTGAATTGGGTTTTCCATTCACCACCCTCCTTCATACTTACTTGATGGTACCCGCTCTTTAGATCAATCTTGGAGAAGAGTGTTGATGAGGCCCCGACACTAGCTCCAGCATTACTCTGAGAAGAACACGTGGACGAACCTGAGGTCTAAATTGAGGAAGAGAAGAACTACGAAGCTCCTACCATAGCACTGAGGATTATGAAGAGGAACATCACAAGCGTCTACAAGACAAGATTCAATGCATACATACAAGGAGCTCGAAGATGCGAGGAGAGCACCTGAGGGCAACCGAGAGATACCGATAGACCTTAGCGCGATAACAATGAGACTAGAAAACTCTTGGGAGCGTCCTTTTTTTGGAAGGCTTGAGTTTAGTATCTTCACTATTTCGTTGAAGTGAAGACACCCTTAAGCCGTCAAGGTATTGTACTCTTTTTCTCCACCTCGGGATTTTTCCACATGGTTTACCGAGGGGGTTTTTAATGAGGCAAGATCTCTTGATGCATCACATTCTTTACCATTGTTTATCTTTCTTGGAAATCCCTATCACGAAATTGTTGAGAATATGGATGTGAAGGTGTGTGAACATGAAATAAAGCACCAATGAGTAGCTAAGATCAACTAAAACGAAACCAAACAAGAAGTGGAGAAGGAACTGAATTGGTTAGAAGCAGACCAGTTTTTTCTCACTCAGCACAAGTGGAGCAAGTTGCAAAGAGGAGTAGGTGGGAGCAGTTGGGAGAAGCATGGCTCGCCTATACTTCTGTAGAGGTGTTGGTGAGATATTTTTCACTCAATAATTCATGTAAAGCGTGCATATATGTATATGGGTTTGTAAGGAAACATAACAAACGAAAATATTGAAGTTCTTCTCTAAAAAACTTCTATTCATCATCTTCATTCTCTTCTCTTCTAATCTTCTTCCCTTAAAATCACCTTCATATCCTCTAAAATCTACATGGTATCAGAGCACTTAAGGTCCTAAACAAGATCTTAAACTCGTTCATATCTCTCAAACATTTCAAATCACTCTGTTTTTTTCTGTTTCGTTTGTACTATTCACCAAAAATTTTAAGTCATGGAAAGCTCCAAGAATATGGTTCTTGTTGAATTTGCGGAATAGAAGATTAGAGAGTTTAAGAGTGCTTGAAAGAGAAACAATAGAATGAGAGATAAAGAGAAGTTTCCATTAGAATTGAGTGAGTGTTACAAAGGGTGTACAACATGTATATATAGAGGAGAGCCACGAAATTAGGAGGTGAAGAAGGGTTTCACAACATTCAATTTCCCTCCAATCTCTTATTTGAAATTCAAACACATCTCCTTCCTTTTCACACTTCCCGAGACACCCACTTGTGCACCCAAAGTCTTCACCCTTCTAGAAGACTTCTTAATGGGCTTGCATATGTTGAATAAGGCCTCTTCTCTTCTTTGGGTCTTAAGCTAATGTATTCTCTCATTATTCAACACTCCCCCTCAAGCTTAACCGTAGAGAAACCAAAGGTTAAGCTTGGAACCATGATGATCCACCTCATTAAAAACCTTAGTATGGAAAACCTCATGGGACAAAACCATACTAAGGGAAAAAGAGTGTAGACTCCATGGCTAAGGAAATCACGGCCGAGACATATCTATGAGTCCAAGCTTTGAATAGATGAACTCACACACTTTTAAACTCGCTGCCTTGGTAAAAATGTCTGCCAATTGTTCTGAACTCCTTGTAAAGCATGGAAGAATGACCCTTTTCTCCACCATCTCTCGCACCTTGTGACAATCCACTTCAATATGCTTTGTCCTCTCATGGAACACTGAGTTGGACGCAATGTGAATAGCAGCTTGGTTGTCACAATGCATTGTGATTGGATCTGCCGATTCAATGCCCAAATCCTTGAGAAGAGCTTTCAGCCATGTTAGCTCATTTGTGAGCTTCCTCATTGCTCTATACTCAGCTTCAGCACTTGAACATGACACAACCTTTTGTTTCTTGCTCTTCCAAGTGACCAAGTTACCTCCAATCAATGTGCAATACCCAGTGGTGGATCTTCTATCCGTTTTGTCTCCAGCCCAGTCAGCATCACAATAACCCACAATTTCTGTGCTTTTGTTGCAACCCATCCAAATGCCTTGACCTGGAGCTCCTTTGAGATATTTGAGGATCCGATCCACCATGTTCCAATGATGCACTTTTGGAGCTTGCATATGTTGGCTCACCTGGTTCACAGCAAAACACAAATCAGGACGAGTTATGGTAAGATAAATTAACTTACCAACCATTCTCCGATATTGCTTGACATCTTCAAAAGGTTTATCTTCAAGCTCCCCCTCTCATATGACTTTGTATCCTTCTTCTAAGGGAGTCTTTGCTGGTTTGGCTCCTAGCTTTCCTGCCCCACCCAATAGATGAAGAGTGTACTTCCTTTGGGATAAGAAGAGTCCTTCATTGGACCTATAGACTTCAATCCCTAGAAAATATTTCAACTCTCCACGATCTTTAATATCAAATACAGATTTTAAATATGCTTTTGTATCTTTAATACCTACCTTGTCATTCCCAGAGATGATAATATCATCCACATAAATGAGAATGACTACAATACCTTCTTGGCTTTGCAAGGTGAAAAGTGTATGATCTGCCTCGGACTTCTTGAAGCCTTTACTCTTGAGTGTTGTACTCAACTTGTGGTACCATGCTCGAGGAGATTGCTTTAGTCCATAGATTGCTTTCTTGAGTCTCAACACCTTTCCTGGTGCAATTGAGTCCTCCAAGCCTGGTGGTGGAGTCATGTAGACTTCATCCTCAAGTTCCCCTTGCAAGAATGCATTCTTGACGTCCATCTGCCAAAGATCCCATTTCAAGTTAGTAGCTAAGGATAAAATAACTCTTACCGTATGAAGTTTTGCCATAGGTGCAAATGTGTCAAGGTAGTCCTCTCCATAGGTTTGAGTGAATCCTCTAGCCACCAGCCTAGCCTTGTAACGCTCTATTTCTCCATCACTTCTATACTTGATAGTGAAGATCCATCTAGAGCTTACGGCCTTCTTCCCTTTTGGTAGTTCAGCTTCATCCCAAGTGTGGTTAATTTCCATCGCTTTCTTTTCTTCACCAACAGCGTCTCTCCATACTTTAAGCTCCTTGGCTTCTTCATAGGTTGTTGGAATCTCAGCTTCATCTAACTTGCCCATGTAGGCTTGATGTTCCAATGGGAAATGAGCTAGAGTGCAAACAGCTTGAATGGGATGAGCAACTGCCTTGTTGTTGTAGTACACTCGGGTTTGCTTCCAATGTTCTGGTCCAAACCTTTGTCTTGTACTTCTCCTTAAACCCCCTTCTTGATATTGAACTAGAGGTTCTGGCCCTTCAAAGTCAGAATCTGAGGTTTGAGCTTCTTCTTGACTTTCCGGACTCTCTTCACTTTGATCATGAACCGCTTCATTGCGAACTTCTGATTCATTTTGATCATGAATTGTTGAGTCTTGTTGAGCCACTACTGGATCCTCTTGTTTATTGCCTCCCTCAGGATCAAAGGGTATAGTTTCTTCATTTGATTGAGATGTGCTTGTACTAGCTTCTGGCTGATGTAATCTAAGGTTCTCCAAGATTTTTCTCAAATTGCTAGCTCGGTCTGATGAGGATGATAGATTCTCCAATTCTTTCCAGTTCTTCTCATCATAGAACCCTTTCGTTTCAACAAACTTCACGTCCCTTGAGACTAGAATCTTCCTTGTTTCCGGAACAAAGCATTTGTAACCTTTTTGTGTTGTGGAGTATCCAATGAACATGCTCTTCACACTTTTAGCTTCCAACTTGTTTCTTTGTTCTCCTGGGATTAATACAAAACAAACACACCCAAACACACGTAAGTGGTTAATGGCGGGTTTAGAGTTGTTTAATACCTCAAATGGAGAGTGATCATCCAAAATTTTTGTTGGCATTCGGTTGATCAAATAGCATGCTGAAACCACAGCATCTCCCCAAAATCTCTTGGGAACACTTGTGTGGAACATCATAGACCGGGCCACTTCCATTAAGTGCCTATTCTTTCTTTCAGCAACTCCATTTTGCTGAGGAGTGTATGGGCAGCTGGTTTGATGGACTATCCCATGGTTTGCTAAGTGTTGTTTGAAGGCATGGCTTGTGTACTCTCCACCATTATCTGATCTAAAAATTTTAATCTTGGCATTATAATGGTTAGTCACATATGCTTGAAAATTTCTAAATGCTTCTAGAACTCTATCTTTGGATGGAAGAAGTGTTAGCCATGTATATTTTGATTTTTCATCTATAAAGGTGACAAAGTATTTATGATGTTCTCTAGATTCACATGGTGAGGTCCAAACATCAGAATGAATTAAATCAAAACACTTTTCCTAGATAGTTGGAGACTTGGAAAACACAGATTTACAATGTTTGCCAAGTATACAAGCTTCACATTCATCATTTTTGAAAGAAATCCTAGGCAACAATAGTTCTAATGCTCTAGAGTGCGGATGACCTAACCTTACATGCCAAATTGAACTACTAACATTAGAAACATTCAGACTAAAATTACAAAATAAATTGGAGTCCGGCTTGTTATTTTCAAGAACATACAGCTCCTCCTTTGCTACTCCTTTTCCGAGTAGATTCATGGTCTCAATATCCTGAAAGTGTACATCATTAGGACCAAATATAGCATAACAATTCAAATCAGATGTAACTTTCTTTACGGATAACAAATTTGAAGTAAACTTAGGCATGTAGAAAGCATTTGAATCTTTTCCAAATAACCTAAGATTTCCTACTCCATCAATTGGAATACTATCTCCATTTGCTATAATGACATTACCTACAGCCGGTTTTATGTTATTCATTAGATGTGCATCACTTATCATATGATGTGATGCACCAGAATCTACAATCAAAGGCTTTGAAATGTTTTGAGCATGAAGAGAGTTTCCAGAAACCATACCAGACCTACCAGCCTCTTTCAAGGATTTGATGAGAGCTTCCAAATCTGATTTCCTCACAAATTCAGATTCTTGTTGATATGGCACCAAATCTCCTTCTTCAGCTCTCTTGGATGTCCCAGCCTGATTCCCAGCCATTTCTTGGGAGACATTAGCTCTTGGTTCCTTCCACCAGCTTGGTTTTAGATGAGGATGGAGCTTCCAGCATTTTTCCTTTGTGTGCCCCTCTTTCTTGCAATGCTCACAAATTGCATTTGATCCCACTTTCTTGTTCTGGTTTGATCCCAACGGTTTGTAAAATCCTTTGTTGGCGTCTTCCAGCTCTACTTTGTTAGCCATAACCAGCTCGCCCTTTCCCCCAAATAGACCATGAGATCCTTGCTCCTTTTGTATCTTGGAGCACACTTCATCTAGGCTGGGGAGATTGTCTGCCCTAAGGAGGTGCTTAATGAGATCCTTGTAAGTTGGATTTAAGGTCAATAGCAGACCAAAGACCTTGTCTTGTTTGCGCCTCTCATTTAACACCAAAGGATCAATCGTGCTTGGCCTTAACATTTCTAGTTCAGCCCACAATGATCTGAATTTGCCAAAGTGCTTTGTAAACTCCAAATCTTCTTGGCTTAGATCATTGATAGCCTTCTTGACTTCATAGATTCTGCTCAAGTTTGAAGTATTCCCATACACGGTTTGAAGAGTATCCCACAATTCCTTTGCATTTTCACAGTAGGAGTAGGCTTCAAGGATGGATGCTTCAAGAGAGTTCTGGATGATTCCGAGCACCATTTGGTCCTCTTGGAACCACTTATCTTCATAATTACCGATGGCTTCTTCTCCATCTTTCGGATCTTGGCCGTTCAAGACATGGCTCCAAAGCCCACGACCACATAGGGCTGTTCTTATCATTCTTGACCACAGCAAATAGTTGACACCCTTCAAGATGACTGGAATAACAATTGGTTTAGAATTTTCCATGGTGTTTCAAGATTTATTCACCGGATAATTCTATTAACCAGAGGATTAAGAGATTTTCTCAAGAAAATATTAGAGAAGCTTCAAGAAATACACTTTTCCAGCCTTTTCACAACTCAAGAGTCAATGACTTTGAGGACTAAGTCTCAGAGTGAAAAAGGATTGGCAAAGAGTATTCCCAGAATTTTAGAGTGAAAAAGAAAATTTTAGAGAACCTTCAAGAAATACACTTTTTCAGCCTTTTCACAACTCAAGAGTCAATGACTTTGAGGACTACGTCTCAGAGTGAAAAAGGATTGACAAAGAGTATTCCCAGAATTTTAAAGGAAGAGATTTGAAAATGGGATAACAAGAGCTTGATTTAGTTAAGAACCTTGCTCTGATACCATGTTGAATTTGTGGAATAGAAGATTAGAGAGTTTGAGAGTGCTTGAAAGAGAAACAATAGAATGAGAGATAAAGAGAAGTTTCCATTAGAATTGAGTGAGTGTTACAAAGGGTGTACAACATGTATATATAGAGGAAAGCCACGAAATTAGGAGGTGAAGAAGGGTTTCACAACATTCAATTTCCCTCCAATCTCTTATTTGAAATTCAAACACATCTCCTTCCTTTTCACACTTCCCGAGACACCCACTTGTGCACCCAAAGTCTTCACCCTTCTAGAAGACTTCTTAATGGGCTTGCATATGTTGAATAAGGCCTCTTCTCTTTTTTGGGTCTTAAGCTAATGTATTCTCTCAGTATTCAACAGTTCTACCAGTTATTCTCAAGGGGAATAACTATATTTTGTGGTCAAGGACCACAAAGACAGTCCTAAGAGGAAGAGGGCTGTGGGAGTATGTTGATAGCTTGGTGATAAATGCTGAAGAAGGAAGGGCTGAAGAGGGCAGTATGATGGAGAGGAAGCGGGAGCAAGAAGATGCTCAAGTCTTGGCTGCACTTCAAAGCTCCCTTGAGCCATCTATTCTGGCGGCCTATTCATACTGTGAGAACTCCAAGGAGCTGTGGGAGACGCTCAAGGGAGTTTATGGAGACATCTCAAACATTTCAAGGATCTTTGAGGTGAAGAAGGCATTGAATGACCTTCAGCAGAATGGGAAGGCGTTCAAGGACTTGTTTGGGGAGTTTAGAGGGTTGTGAGCAGAGCTGGAGATGCTTAGACCTACAACAAACGACCCAAAGGAGTTGAATGAGAGGAGAGAGCAAGATCAAGTGTTTGGTCTCTTACTCACACTTGATGACTCTTACAAGGGGCTCATTCAGCATATCCTTCGATTTGACAAGCTTCCAACATTAAATGAAGTGTGTCAACAAATTCAGAAAGAGGAAGGTGCTAGAGAGTTGTTTAAACCCGCTAGTGAGATGGCGCATGTGGTGCAAAGAAATTTTGGGCATGGAGAAATGAGAGCTGTTGAGTGTAGCCATTGTAGGATGAAAGGGCACACTAAGGAGAAGTGCTGGACACTTTACCCGCACTTGAAACCAGCCCGGCTAAGAGGAAATGGCCAGGGAAGCAGTCAAGGCTCTAGGAACTTTGCGGGTGTAACTAGCATGGAAGGAGACCAATTGGTGAGGAAGAGCGATTTAGAGGGCCTCATCAAGAGTATCTCAAAGCTAGCGGAATCTGGTAAGGGTTTCTTTACCTCTAAGGCTAGGAGAAACGTGATAATAGATTCTGCAGCAAGTCATAATATGATTATTGATGCTAAGTTGCTGGAGAATGTAGAACCGCATAAGGGTAGTGTTAGGATAGCAAACGGGAAAGAAGTTCCAATAGAGGGGGTTGGGGACTTAGAGGTGTTTGGGAAGAGAACTAAAGCCCTATATATCCCAGAATTTACTTCAAATTTGCTATCGGTTCATAAGGCAACTAAGGACTTGAATTGTAAAGTTGTTTTTGGAGTTAATGGTGTTGAGTTTCAGGATAATGAAACCAAAGATGCGATCGGATCAGGGGGTGTGAAAGATGGTCTGTACATATTGAATAAAAAGGATAAAGAGTTGAAAGCGCTTGCGGTCAGTTCGGTTGGATCAAGCCCTTTATGGCATTCTCGCCTTGGTCACCCAAGTCACAAGGTGCTCAGCATGGTCTTGCCCAACCATTCAGTACCCAAGGAGGCGTGTGAAGCATGTATTTTGGGGAAGCATTGTAGGAAAGTGTTTCCAGAATCTACTACTATGTATAAGAAGTCTTTTGAGTTAATACACTTTGATGTATGGTCTGCTCCGTGTACTTCAAGAGATCAATATAAGTACTTTGTTTCCTTCATCGATCAAAAATCAAAGTATACATGGGTAACATTGATGCGCTCTAAGGATCAAGTGCTTGAATCATTTCAGAACTTCTATAACTATGTGCTCAATCAGTATGATACCAAGATTAAGATACTAAGAAGTGATAATGGCGGAGAATCCATGAGCATACAGTTTAGGGAGTTTGTGAATGAGAAAGGGATAGTACATCAGACAACTTGCGCCTATACACCTCAACAAAATGGGATAGCAGAGAGGAAGAATAGACATTTGTTAGAAGTGGCTAGGAGCATGATGTTTGATAGGGGAGTTCCTAAGAATCTGTGGGGAGATGCAGTGATGGCGGCAGCTTACTTAATCAACCGCATACCCACTGAAAGCTTGAGTTACAAGTCACCATTTGAAGTTTTGAATGGTGTGAAGCCGAGTATCAGTCACTTGAGAGTCTTTGGGTGTAGATGCTATGTCCTTGTTCCAGAGGCACAAAGAAATAAGTTGGAGCCAAAGAGTATGAAGTGTGTGTTTGTGGGATACTCAAGTACTCAAAAAGGATACAAATGTCTTAACCCGGAGACTGTTGATTTTAAGGAGAATAAACTAGAATTAGAAAATATCAAGAACTCAATGAGATTGAAGATGGCTGAGAGAGATTTCTGGAATATTTTTCCTTGTTATTCTATCAATTGAGCTCGGTTTACATTGCATATATGTAAGAGAAAAAATTCAAAAAGAAGACACAGGAATTTACAATGGTTAAAGGACTAACACCCTTAACTTCCTAAAATGGTTAAACATGGTAAGATCAAGGCCTGGGCGTGTTTCTTCTTTGGGTGAGGAGCATGGAGCTTGCCTTTATCCAATGGCTCCTCATGTGCTTCTTCTTGGTTTTTCAACCCTTTGATCTGCTTAGAATTCAACCAAGAATCCTTCCTTCTAGTTACATCCCAATGTCTAGTTTTGCCACTCATTAAATCATCAGCTCCACTCTTTTCCTTACTTGTTGCATACGGCACTTCTCCCTTAGTCTTAGAGCATTCGCCAAGTTCCCAGATACTTGCTATGCACTCCAGCTCCTTGCCTTTGTTATTATGTGAACTCGCATTGCTACTTCCCATGTATGCCTTCTCATCCATATTCTCAACACTCCCCCTCAAGATAGGCTGGTAGGGATCCTTTAAGCCTATCTTGTCATGGATGTACTCACATATATTTAGGGAAGTAGCCTTTGTGAAGATGTCTGCCACCTGGTCTCCACTCTTCACAAACTTAGGGATTATTAGCCCATCTTGAATCTTGCCCCGGATGAAGTGACAATCCACTTCAATGTGTTTCGTTCTCTCATGAAACACTGGATTTGAAGCTATGTGTATTGCAGCTTGGTTATCGCAATAAAGGGTCATTGGTTTGGTTTCTTGAATACCCAAATCCTTGAGAAGAGCCTTCAGCCATATCATCTCCTTTGTGACTTCCTTCATTGCTCTATACTCAGCCTCAGCACTTGACAATGCAATTACCTTCTGTTTTTTACTCCTCCAAGTGACAAGATTTCCTCCTACAAATGTGCAATACCCAGTTGTAGATTTTCTATCTTGTTTGTCTCCAGCATAGTCTGAATCACAATAGGCTTCCAATTCAGTATTTTCATTGCGACTCAACCATATTCCCTTTCCAGGGTTCCCCTTGAGATACCTAAGTATTCTCTCCACCATGCCCCAATGGTGTGCTTTCGGAGCTTGCATGTGCTGGCTCACCCTATTCACGGCAAAGCATATATCCGGCCGAGTTATAGTTAAGTAGATTAGTTTTCCAACTAACCTTTGATATTGCTTGACATCAGGCCACATTTCCTCCTTACTCACATCTTGATAGCCTTCTTCAATGGGCGTTTTTGCTGGCTTCGACCCTAACTTGCCGGTTTCCTTTAGTAAGTCAATCACATACTTCCTTTGTGATATAAACATCCCATTTGGCTCTCTGATCATCTCAATGCCCAAGAAATACCTCAGCTCTCCCAAATCTTTTATATCAAACGTGGAGCTCAGAATTACCTTGGTCCTTTTAACTCCTTCAACATCATTTCCGGTGATGATGATATCATCTACATAGATAAGAACAGCCACTAGCCCCTCTTTACTCCTCTTGGTGAATAGAGTATGATCAGCTTCCGACTTCACAAATTCCTTCTCCAACAAGCATCTGCTCAGTCTTTGGTACCAGGCCCTCGGGGATTGTTTCAAACCATAAATAGCTTTCTTCAATTCACAGACCTGATTTGTACCTATACCATATCCTTGTGGAAGAGCCATAAAGACTTCCTCTTCTAGGTCTCCTTGTAAAAAGGCATTTTTTACATCCTTTTGCCATAACTCCCATGACAAGTTAACCGCAATGGATAGGAGAACCCTTACCGAATGCAATTTTGCCACCGGAGCAAAAGTTTCCGTATAATCTTCTCCATAGACTTGTGTGTATCCCTTTGCCACTAGTCTCGCTTTGTATCTCTCGACTTCACCATTGCTTTTATACTTGATAGTATAAACCCATCTACATCCCACTAGCTTCTTCCCTCTTGGCAGCTCAGTCAAATTCCATGTATTGTTTCTCACCATAGAACTGATCTCTTCTTCCATGGCTTTTACCCATCTCTCGTCTCTACATGCTTCCTCATATGATGCTGGGACTTGATGTTCATCAATCTTGGTGAGGTAAGCTTGCTGCCCAGCACCTAAATAGGACACTGAACTATATGCTTCAATAGGATATTTTATGTCACTTACGGTTGAAGTACATGATCTACTTGGTAAGGGAGGGATGCTGTCGCCTATAGGTTCAGAATCAAAGTCTGTCGTACGCCCAGAACATCCCTCACCTACGGTAGACTTCACCTCAGATCCTATATGCTCTTGTTGAACCGTAGCTAATCCATTGTAATACACCCTAGTGTTTTTCCAATTTTCCGGGCCATGCCTTATCCGTTGGCTTCTTCTTAGAGGGGGTTCTTGAGTTACCTCAATTTCTTCATGTTCAGACTCCCCCTCACCACTTGCAAGTTCTGATTCTTCAACCAGTTCGGAATCCCTTGGTAGTGAGCTTGTATCCGATGAGAGTTGCTCATTGTCTTCTTCTTCCTCTTCACCTCCTTGCTCATTCTGAGATATCCCTTGCTCATCATTACCTCCATTCGAACCATTGACATCTTCCAAGATGCTTCTTAGCACTCGCTCTCTGTCTATGCCCGAGCTCACAATGTCATCTAAATCCTCCCATTTTTTTTCTTCAAAATACCCACAATTCTCATCAAAACGCACCTCTCTTGACACATATATCCTATTAGTTTCTGGATGGAAACACTTGTATCCCTTCTGAGTGCTTGAGTATCCCACAAAAATACATTTGATGCTTTTTGGCTCAAGTTTACTCCTTAGTGCATCAGGGGTAAAGACATAGCATTTACACCCGAAAACTCTTAGGTGATCAATGCTTGGCTTTACTCCATTCAAAATTTCAAATGGAGACTTGTGGCTCAGACTTTCTGTGGGTAAACGATTAATCACATAGCATGCCGCCATCACAGCATCTCCCCTAAAACTCTTAGGCACGCCTCTATCAAACATCATACTTCTAGCCACCTCCAGCAAATGTCTATTCTTTCTCTCGGAAACTCCATTCTGCTGAGGTGTGTATGCACAAGAAGTCTGGTGAATTATCCCATTGTCATCCAGCAACTTCTTGAATCTATTACTCATATACTCTCCACCATTATCACTCCTAAGGATCTTGATCTTTGTACCAAACTGATTCAGTGTATAATTGTAGAATTTTTGAAATGATTCAAATACTTGATCCTTAGAGCTCATTAGAGTTACCCAAGTGTACTTTGACCTTTGATCAATGAAAGACACAAAATACTTATATTGATCTTTTGAAGTACAGGGGGCTGACCACACATCAGAATGTATCAACTCAAAACACTTCTCATACACAGTAGTAGATTCCGGAAACACTTTCCTACAATGCTTCCCTAAGACACATGCTTCACACTCCTTATTAGGTAAGGTGAGGTTGGGCAGGACCATGCTGAGCACCTTGTGACTTGGATGACCAAGGCGTGAGTGCCATAAAGGGCTTGAACCAACCAGACTAACCGCAAACGACTCCATCACTCCATCTTCTTTATTCAGCAAATACAAACCACCTTCCACATTCCCTACTCCGATTACTTCCTTAGTCTCATTATCCTGAAACTCAACATCATTAGAACCAAAAATAACTTTGCAATCTAGATCCTTAGTTGCTTTATATACCGAGAGTAAGTTAGATGTGAATTCCGGAATGTATAAGGCCTTAGTATTTTTCCTAAACACTTTTAGGTCTCCAATTCCTTCTATTTGAACCTCTTTTCCATTTGCAACTTTAACATTTCCTTCACAAGGCTTAATATTTGTTAACAGCTTGGCATTACAAATCATGTTATGACTTGCTCCAGAATCTATTATCACCTTCTCCCTAGCTTTAGAGGTAAAGAAAACCTTACCAGACTCAGCTAGCTTAGCAATACTCTTGATGAGAGCTTCCAGGTCGCTTTTCCTCACCAAGTTGTCATTTTCCACGTTTGCTACTCCAGCAAAGTTCCTTGGTCCTTGACTACTTCCTTGGCCATTTCCCCTTAGCCTAGCTGGCTTTAAATGTGGGTGCAAGGTCCATCATTTTTCCTTAGTATGTCCTTTCATCTTGCAATGCTCACATTCCAGACTCCTTCTTTCTCCATAGAGTTGGCTCCTATGTGCAGCATGTGCCATTTCGCTTGATGCTTTGAACAAGCCCCTAGACCCTTCCTCCTTTTGGATCTGTTGACAGACTTCATTCAGCGTTGGAAGCTTGTCAAAGCGAAGGATGTGTTGAATGAGGCTCTTGTATGACTCATTTAACGTGAGTAGTAGCCCAAACACCTGGTCCTGTTCCCTCCTCTCATTCAATTCCTTGGGGTCATTTGTTGCTGGCCTGAGCATCTCAAGCTCAGCCCATAAGCCTCGAAATACCCCAAATAGATCCTTGAATGCCTTTCCATCTTGCTGAAGGTCATTCAACGCTTTCTTCACCTCAAAAATCCTAGAAATGTTTGAGATGTCTCCATACACTCCTTTGAGTGTCTCCCACAGCTCCTTGGCTATCTCACAGTAGGAGTAAGCAGCGAGTATTGATGGCTCTAGAGAGCTCTGGAGCACTGCAAGAACTTGTTGGTCTTCTTGCTCCCACTTCTGCCCCTTCACAACGCCATCACCCGCTGCTCCTTCTCCAGCTACCTCTTCTAGAGTTTTCACATAACTCCATAGACCTCTGCTTCTTAGAGCAGTTCTTGTAGTCCTTGACCACAGCAAGTAGTTGCTCCCTGTGAAGACAACCGGCAGTACAAGTTGTTTCTGCATCTCCATAGGTTTTCTTTCTTATCTTCAACAACCAGCTTGAGAATATGGAGAGAAATAAGGGAACAAGAAAAAATCTGAGAGAGAAACTTTTAGATGAGAAAGAAACAGTTTAGAAGATTTTCAAGGATCTCTAAACATGCTCTGATACCATGTTGATTTTAAGGAGAATAAACTAGAATTAGAAAATATCAAGAACTCAATGAGATTGAAGATGGCTGAGAGAGATTTCTGGAATATTTTTCCTTGTTATTCTATCAATTGAGCTCGGTTTACATTGCATATATGTAAGAGAAAAAATTCAAAAAGAAGACACAGGAATTTACAATGGTTAAAGGACTAACACCCTTAACTTCCTAAAATGGTTAAACATGGTAAGATCAAGGCCTGGGCGTGTTTCTTCTTTGGGTGAGGAGCATGGAGCTTGCCTTTATCCAATGGCTCCTCATGTGCTTCTTCTTGGTTTTTCAACCCTTTGATCTGCTTAGAATTCAACCAAGAATCCTTCCTTCTAGTTACATCCCAATGTCTAGTTTTGCCACTCATTAAATCATCAGCTCCACTCTTTTCCTTACTTGTTGCATACGGCACTTCTCCCTTAGTCTTAGAGCATTCGCCAAGTTCCCAGATACTTGCTATGCACTCCAGCTCCTTGCCTTTGTTATTATGTGAACTCGCATTGCTACTTCCCATGTATGCCTTCTCATCCATATTCTCAACAGAGACTAATAGAATGTATGTGTCAAGGGAGGTGCAATTTGAGGAAGAGTATGGTTACTTCGAAAAAAAGAAATGGGAAGACTTAGATGAGATTATAGACTCAAATGCAGATAGAGATCAAGTTCTAAGAAGCATTTGGGAAAGCATAGATGGCCGGGAGAGTGATGATAATGAGCAGAGGGGTGAAGAAGAAGTAGAAGAAAGTGAGCAGCTTCCGATAGTTCCGGATACTTTACCATTAGACTCAGAACTGGTAGAAGAAGAGGAGAGTACAAGAGGTGAGGGGGAGATAGAATCTGAAGAAGTGGAAGAAGTGCAAGCTCCTCAGTTAAGAAGAAGCCAAAGGATAAGACACGGACCTGAAAATTGGAAAAATACTAGAGTGTATTACAATGGGATGGCTATGGCTTATCAAGATCACATGGGAACTGATGTTGTGCTTGGGACAAGAGAGGGATGTACTAGGCGTACGGCAGGCTTAGATCCTGATCCTATAGGCGACAGCGTCTCCTTCTTGTCCCTTAAGCATAACACCGCACAAGAAGAGAAGATAGCCATAAGATATCCTATTGAAGAATACTACTCGGTTTCTAATACTCCAGCTGATCATCAGGCATTTCTGAGCACTATTGATAGAAAAGTACCTAATTCTTATGAGGAAGCAAGCATGGACAAGTTATGGGTTGATGCCATGAGGGAAGAGATTGCATCTATGTTGAGAAATAATACTTGGGACTTGACAAAATTGCCCAGCGGGGAGAAACTTGTGGGATGTAGATGGGTGTATACTATCAAATACAAGAGCAATGGTGAAATTGAAAGGTATAAAGCTAGACTAGTGGCAAAAGGATATACACAAGTATATGGAGAAGATTATACTGAAACTTTTGCTCCAGTAGCGAAGTTGCACTCGGTGAGGGTTCTACTATCCATTGCCATTAATCTGTCATGGAATTTGTGGCAAATGGATGTGAGAAACGCTTTCTTACAAGGGGATTTAGAAGAAGAAGTGTTTATGGAACTTCCACAAGGTTATGGAGCAAGTTCAGATCAAGTGTGTAGATTAAAGAAGGCTATATATGGCTTGAAACAATCTCCTAGAGCTTGGTACCAACGGTTAAGCCGGTGCCTGTTGGAGAAAGGGTTTGTAAAATCTGAAGCGGATCACTCTCTCTTTACCAAAAGGAGCAAAAATGGGATAGTTGTGGTGCTTATCTACGTGGATGACATTATTGTTACGGGAAGTGATTATGAGGAGATGAAACGGACTAAGGAGGATCTAAACTCTACGTTTGATATAAAAGACCTAGGAGAGCTCAAATACTTCCTAGGAATTGAGATGAGCAGAGAGGAAAAGGGAATGTTTATATCGCAAAGGAAGTATGTGATCGACTTACTAAAAGAAACTGGGAAGCTTGGGTGTAAACCGGCTAAGACTCCTATTGAAGAAGGTTACCAAGAAGAGAGCAGCGTGGAGATATGGTCTGACATCAAGCAGTACCAAAGGTTAGTTGGTAAACTAATCTATTTGACCATAACAAGGCCAGATATTTGTTTTGCGGTGAATAAAGTAAGTCAACACATGCAAGCGCCAACAACACACCATTGGGGAATGATTGAATGGATCTTGAGATATCTAAAAGGGAACCCAGGAAGAGGTATTTGGCTAGAGTGTCATGGAAGAGCAGATGTAGAAGCGTTTTGTGATGTGGATTGGGCTGGGGATAGACAAGATAGGAAGTCTACGACCGGTTATTGTACATTCGTAGGCGGGAATCTTGTCACCTGGAGAAGCAAAAAACAAAAGGTAATCTCTCTATCTAGTGCTGAAGCTGAGTATAGAGCAATGAGAGAAGCCACAAAAGAAATGATATGGCTGAAGGCGCTTCTACATGACTTGGGAGTTCAAGAAGACAAACCAATGACATTGTATTGTGATAACCAAGCGGCAATACACATAGCTTCAAACCCGGTGTTTCATGAAAGGACAAAACACATTGAGGTGGATTGTCATTTCATCCGAGACAAAATTCAGGAGGGAGTTGTTAAATTTGCGGAATAGAAGATTAGAGAGTTTGAGAGTGCTTGAAAGAGAAACAATAGAATGAGAGATAAAGAGAAGTTTCCATTAGAATTGAGTGAGTGTTACAAAGGGTGTACAACATGTATATATAGAGGAGAGCCACGTAATTAGGAGGTGAAGAAAGGTTTCACAACATTCAATTTCCCTCCAATCTCTTATTTGAAATTCAAACACATCTCCTTCCTTTTCACACTTCCCGAGACACCCACTTGTGCACCCAAAGTCTTCACCCTTCTAGAAGACTTCTTAATGGGCTTGCATATGTTGAATAAGGCCTCTTCTCTTCTTTGGGTCTTAAGCTAATGTGTTCTCTCATTATTCAACACTCCCCCTCAAGCTTAACCGTAGAGAAATCAAAGGTTAAGCTTGGAACCATGATGACCCACCTCATGGGACAAAACCATACTAAGGGAAAAAGAGTGTGGACTCCATGGCTAAGGAAATCACGGCCGAGACATATCTATGAGTCCAACCTTTGAATGGATGAACTCACACACTTTTAAACTCGCTGCCTTGGTAAAAATGTCTGCCAATTGTTCTGAACTCCTTGTAAAGCATGGAAGAATGACCCTTTTCTCCACCATCTCTCGCACCTTGTGACAATCCACTTCAATATGCTTTGTCCTCTCATGGAACACTGAGTTGGACGCAATGTAAATAGCAGCTTGGTTGTCACAATGCATTGTGATTGGATCTGCCGATTCAATGCCCAAATCCTTGAGAAGAGCTTTCAGCCATGTTAGCTCATTTGTGAGCTTCCTCATTGCTCTATACTCAGCTTCAGCACTTGAACATGACACAACCTTTTGTTTCTTGCTCTTCCAAGTGACCAGGTTACCTCCAATGAATGTGCAATACCCAGTGGTGGATCTTCTATCCGTTTTGTCTCCAGCCCAGTCAGCATCACAATAACCCACAATTTTTGTGCTTTTGTTGCAACCCATCCAAATGCCTTGACCTGGAGCTCCTTTGAGATATTTGAGGATCCGATCCACCATGTTCCAATGATGCACTTTTGGAGCTTGCATATGTTGGCTCACCTGGTTCACAGCAAAACACAAATCAGGACGAGTTATGGTAAGATAAATAACCTTACCAACCATTCTCCGATATTGCTTGACATCTTCAAAAGGTTTATCTTCAAGCTCCCCCTCTCGTATGACTTTGTATCCTTCTTCTAAGGGAGTTTTTGCTGGTTTGGCTCCTAGCTTTCCTGCCCCAGCCAATAGATCAAGAGTGTACTTCCTTTGGGATAAGAAGAGTCCTTCATTGGACCTATAGACTTCAATCCCTAGAAAATATTTCAACTCTCCAAGATCTTTAATATCAAATACAGATTTTAAATATGCTTTTGTATCTTTAATACCTACCTTGTCATTCCCAGAGATGATAATATCATCCACATAAATGAGAATGACTACAATACCTTCTTGGCTTTGCAAGGTGAAAAGTGTATGATCTGCCTCGGACTTCTTGAAGCCTTTACTCTTGAGTGTTGTACTCAACTTGTGGTACCATGCTCGAGGAGATTGCTTCAGTCCATAGATTGCTTTCTTGAGTCTCAACACCTTTCCTGGTGCAATTGAGTGCTCCAAGCCCGGTGGTGGAGTCATGTAGACTTCATCCTCTAGTTCCCCTTGCAAGAATGCATTCTTGACGTCCATCTGCCAAAGATCCCATTTCAAGTTAGTAGCTAAGGATAAAATAACTCTTACCGTATGAAGTTTTGCCACAGGTGCAAATGTGTCAAGGTAGTCCTCTCCATAGGTTTGAGTGAATCCTCTAGCCACCAGCCTAGCCTTGTAACGCTCTATTTCTCCATCACTTCTATACTTGATAGTGAAGATCCATCTAGAGCTTACGGCCTTCTTCCCTTTTGGTAGTTCAGCTTCATCCCAAGTGTGGTTGATTTCCATAGCTTTCTTTTCTTCACCAATAGCATCTCTCCATACTTTAAGCTCCTTGGCTTCTTCATAGGTTGTTGGAATCTCAGCTTCATCTAACTTGCCCATGTAGGCTTGATGTTCCAATGGGAAATGAGCTAGAGTGCAAACAGCTTGAATGGGATGAGCAACTGCCTTGTTGTTGTAGTACACTCGGGTTTGCTTCCAATGTTCTGGTCTAAACCTTTGTCTTGTACTTCTCCTTAAACCCCCTTCTTGATATTGAACTTGAGGTTCTGGCCCTTCAAAGTCAGAATCTGAGGTTTGAGCTTCTTCTTGACTTTCCGGACTCTCTTCACTTTGATCATGAACCGCTTCATTGCGAACTTCTGATTCATTTTGATCATAAATTGTTGAGTCTTGTTGAGCCACTACTGGATCCTCTTGTTTATTGCCTCCCTCAAGATCAAAGGGTATAGTTTCTTCATTTGATTGAGATGTGCTTGTACTAGCTTCTGGTTGATGTAATCCAAGGTTCTCCAAGATTTTTCTCAAATTGCTAGCTCGGTCTGATGATGAGGATGATAGATTTTCCAATTCTTTCCAGTTCTTCTCATCATAGAACCCTTTCGTTTCAACAAACTTCACGTCCCTTGAGACTAGAATCTTCCTTGTTTCCGGAACAAAGCATTTGTAACCTTTTTGTGTTGTGGAGTATCCAATGAACATGCTCTTCACACTTTTAGCTTCCAACTTGTTTCTTTGTTCTCCTGGGATTAATACAAAATAAACACACCCAAACACACGTAAGTGGTTAATGGCGGGTTTAGAGTTGTTTAATACCTCAAATGGAGTGTGATCATCCAAAATTTTTGTTGGCATTCGGTTGATCAAATAGCATGCTGAAACCACAGCATCTCCCCAAAATCTCTTGGGAACACTTGTGTGGAACATCATAGACCGGGCCACTTCCATTAAGTGCCTATTCTTTCTTTCAGCAACTCCATTTTGCTGAGGAGTGTATGGACAGCTGGTTTGATGGACTATCCCATGGTTTGCTAAGTGTTGTTTGAAGGCATGGCTTGTGTACTCTCCACCATTATCTGATCTAAAAATTTTAATCTTGGCATTATAATGGTTAGTCACATATGCTTGAAAATTTCTAAATGCTTCTAGAACTCTATCTTTGGATGGAAGAAGTGTTAGCCATGTATATTTTGATTTTTCATCTATAAAGGTGACAAAGTATTTATGATGTTCTCTAGATTCACATGGTGAGGTCCAAACATCAGAATGAATTAAATCAAAACACTTTTCACAGATAGTTGGAGACTTGGAAAACACAGATTTACAATGTTTGCCAAGTATACAAGCTTCACATTCATCATTTTTGAAAGAAATCCTAGGCAACAATAGTTCTAATGCTCTATAGTGCGGATGACCTAGCCTTGCATGCCAAATTGAACTACTAACATTAGAAACATTCAGACTAAAACTACAAAATAAATTGGAGTCCGGCTTGTTATTTTCAAGAACATACAGCTCCTCCTTTGCTACTCCTTTTCCGAGTAGTTTCATGGTCTCAATATCCTGAAAGTGTACATCATTAGGACCAAATATAGCATAACAATTCAAATCAGATGTAACTTTCTTTACGGATAACAAATTTGAAGTAAACTTAGGCATGTAGAAAGCATTTGAATCTTTTCCAAATAACCTAAGATTTCCTACTCCATCAATTGGAATACTATCTCCATTTGCTATAATGACATTACCTACAGCCGGTTTTATGTTATTCATTAGATGTGCATCACTTATCATATGATGTGATGCACCAGAATCTACAATCAAAGGCTTTGAAATGTTTTGAGCATGAAGAGAGTTTCCAGAAACCATACCAGACCTACCAGCCTCTTTCAAGGCTTTGATGAGAGCTTCCAAATCTGATTTCCTCACAAATTCAGATTCTTGTTGATATGGCACCAAAGCTCTCATTACTCCTTCTTCAGCCCTCTTGGATGTCCCAGCCTGATTCCCAGCCACTTCTTGGGAGACATTAGCTCTTGGTTCCTTCCACCAGCTTGGTTTTAGATGAGGATGGAGCTTCCAGCATTTTTCTTTTGTGTGCCCCTCTTTCTTGCAATGCTCACAAATTGCATTTGATCCCACTTTCTTGTTCTGGTTTGATCCCAAAGGTTTGTAAAATCCTTTGTTTGCGTCACCCAACTCTACTTTGTTAGCCATAACCAGCTCGCCCTTTCCCCCAAATAGACCATGAGATCCTTGCTCCTTTTGTATCTTGGAGCACACTTCATCTAGGCTGGGGAGATTGTCTGCCCTAAGGAGGTGCTTAATGAGATCCTTGTAAGTTGGATTTAAGGTCAATAGCAGACCAAAGACCTTGTCTTGTTCGCGCCTCTCATTTAACACCAAAGGATCAATCGTGCTTGGCCTTAACATTTCTAGTTCAGCCCACAATGATCTGAATTTGCCAAAGTGCTTTGTAAACTCCAAATCTTCTTGGCTTAGATCATTGATAGCCTTCTTGACTTCATAGATTCTGCTCAAGTTTGAAGTATTCCCATACACGGTTTGAAGAGTATCCCACAATTCCTTTGCATTTTCACAGTAGGAGTAGGCTTCAAGGATAGATGCTTCAAGAGAGTTCTGTATGATTCCGAGCACCATTTGGTCCTCTTGGAACCACTTATCTTCATAATTACCGATGGCTTCTTCTCCATCTTTTGGATCTTGGCCTTTCAAGACATGGCTCCAAAGCCCACGACCACATAGGGCTGTTCTTATCATTCTTGACCACAGCAAATAGTTGACACCCTTCAAGATGACTGGAATAACAATTGGTTTAGAATTTTCCATGGTGTTTCAAGATTTATTCACCGGATAATTTTATTAACCAGAGGATTAAGAGATTTTCTCAAGAAAATATTAGAGAAGCTTCAAGAAATACACTTTTCCAGCCTTTTCACAACTCAAGAGTCAATGACTTTGAGGACTAAGTCTCAGAGTGAAAAAGGATTGACAAAGAGTATTCCAAGAATTTTAAAGTGAAAAAGAAAATTTTAGAGAACTTTCAAGAAATACACTTTTTCAGCCTTTTCACAACTCAAGAGTCAATGACTTTGAGGACTAAGTCTCAGAGTGAAAAAGGATTGACAAAGAGTATTCCCAGAATTTTAAAGGAAGAGATTTGAAAATGGGATAACTAGAGCTTGATTTAGTTAAGAACCTTGCTCTGATACCATGTTAAATTTGCGGAATAGAAGATTAGAGAGTTTGAGAGTGCTTGAAAGAGAAACAATAGAATGAGAGATAAAGAGAAGTTTCCATTAGAATTGAGTGAGTGTTACAAAGGGTGTACAACATGTATATATAGAGGAGAGCCACGAAATTAGGAGGTGAAGAAGGGTTTCACAACATTCAATTTCCCTCCAATCTCTTATTTGAAATTCAAACACATCTCCTTCCTTTTCACACTTCCCGAGACACCCACTTGTGCACCCAAAGTCTTCACCCTTCTAGAAGACTTCTTAATGGGCTTGCATATGTTGAATAAGGCCTCTTCTCTTCTTTGGGTCTTAAGCTAATGTGTTCTCTCATTATTCAACAGGAGTTGTGGTTCCCAAGTTTGTGAAGAGTAGAGAACAAATGGCGGATATATTTACCAAGCCTACTTCTTCACGCATATGTGAATACATCCATGGCAAGATCGGCTTAAAGAACCCCTACCAGCCTATCTTGAGGGGGAGTGTTGAGAATATGGATGTGAAGGTGTGTGAACATGAAATAAAGCACCAATGAGTAGCTAAGATCAACTAAAACGAAACCAAACAAGAAGTGGAGAAGGAACTGAATTGGTTAGAAGCAGACCAGTTTTTTCTCACTCAGCACAAGTGGAGCAAGTTGCAAAGAGGAGTAGGTGGGAGCAGTTGGGAGAAGCATGGCTCGCCTATACTTCTGTAGAGGTGTTGGTGAGATATTTTTCACTCAATAATTCATGTAAAGCGTGCATATATGTATATGGGATTGTAAGGAAACATAACACACGAAAATATTGAAGTTCTTCTCTAAAAAACTTCTATTCATCATCTTCATTCTCTTCTCTTCTAATCTTCTTCCCTTAAAATCACCTTCATATCCTCTAAAATCTACAGAAATAAGGTAAACAAGGGATGTGATCCTATCTACCAAGATGACATTTATCTAATTAAAGTCTTCTTCTCTTTTCCTAAAAACGGTTTAAGTATGTTTTGGTGTTATAAGAGGCCCAAATTAGGTGAATGTTAGAATATTTAGACCAAGTTGTAATTCGTATAAGACCAGACCTAGAGGATATGTGAAAAAGCCTCTAAAAACTCTTGTAATGGATTAAACCGCTTTTACACAAAAACTTGAGAAACTTTTTCTCCTTTTTTCTTGAGAGATTCAAGGTTATTCTTCACTCCTCGATTCCTAGCTCGGAGTGGGGTGCGTTGTATCAAGAGATTATCACTCCTCTTGTGGTTCACGCTTCAACCCACCTTCTATCAATCCCATAGTTAATCCTAGGTCGAGTATCTCCTAGGGTTTAAACCACCTCTTCCGCTTAGTTCCATCCTTTTTACCGAGTAGTTAGATCGAGCATTTCTCTTCTTCTCAAGCCTATACATACAGTCTATTCCTTAAGACGAGCTTGATATCTTAGCAACCGGTGCCACATCATGTTTTGAATGGGGTTTTCCATTCACAACCCTCCTTCATACTTACATGATGGTACCTGCTCTTTAGATCAATCTTGGAGAAGAGTGTTGATGAGGCCCCGACACTAGCTCCAGCATCACTCTGAGAAGAACACGTGGACGAACCCGAGGACTAACTTGAGGAAGAGAAGAACTACGAAGCTCCTACCATAGCACTGAGGATTATGAAGAGGAACATCACAAGCGTGTACAGGAAAAGATTCAATGCATACATACAAGGAGCTCTAAGATGCGAGGAGAGCACCTGAGGGCACCCGAGAGATACCAATAGACCTTAGCGCGAGAACAGTGAGACTAGAAATCTCTTGGGAGCGTCCTTTTTTTGGAAGGCATGAGTTTAGTATCTTCACTATTTCGTTGAAGTGAAGACACCCTTAAGCCGTCAAGGTATTGTACTCTTTTTCTCCACCTTGGGATTTTTCCACGCGGTTTACCGAGGGGGTTTTTAATGAGGCAATATCTCTTGATGCATCACATTCTTTACCATTGTTTATCTTTCTTGGAAATCCCTATGACGAAATAAGGTAAACAAGGGATGTGATCCTATCTACCAAGATGACATTTATCTAATTAAAGTCTTCTTCTCTTTTCCTAAAAACGGTTTAAGTATGTTTTGGTTTTATAAGAGGCCCAAATTAGGTGAATGTTAGAATATTTAGACCAAGTTGTAATTCGTATAAGACCAGACCTAGAGGATATGTGAAAAAGCCTCTAAAAACACTTGTAATGGATTAAACCGCTTTTACACAAAAACTTGAGAAAATTTTTCTCCTTTTTTTCTTGAGAGATTCAAGGTCATTCTTCACTCCTCGATTCCTAGCTCAGAGTAGGGTGCGTTGTATCAAGAGATTGTCACTCCTCTTGTGGTTCACGCTTCAACCCACCTTCTATCAATCCCATAGTTAATCCTAGGTCGAGTATCTCCTTGGGTTTAAACCACCTTTTCCGCATAGTTCCATCCTTTTTACCGAGTAGTTAGATCGAGCATTTCTCTTCCTCTCAAGCCAATTCATACAGTCTATTCCCTAAGACGAGCTTGATATCTTGGCAACCAGTGACACATCAAGTTTTGAATGGGGTTTTCCATTCACCACCCTCCTTCATACTTACTTGATGGTACCCGCTCTTTAGATCAATCTTGGAGAAGAGTGTTGATAAGGCCCCGGCACTAGCTCAAGCATCACTCTGAGAAGAACATGTTGAGGAACCCGAGGACTAACTTGAGGAAGAGAAGAACTACGAAGCTCCTACCATAGCACTGAGGATTATGAAGAGGAACATCACAAGCGTGTACAGGAAAAGATTCAATGCATACATACAAGGAGCTCAAAGATGCGAGGAGAGCACCTGAGGGCACCCGAGAGATACCGATAGACCTTAGCGCGAGAACAGTGAGACTAGAAATCTCTTGGGAGCGTCCTTTTTTTGGAAGGCATGAGTTTAGTATCTTCACTATTTCGTTGAAGTGAAGACACCCTTAAGCCGTCAAGGTATTGTACTCTTTTTCTCCACCTCGGGATTTTTCCACGTGGTTTACCGAGGGGGGTTTTAATGAGGCAATATCTCTTGATGCATCACATTCTTTACCATTGTTTATCTTTCTTGGAAATCCCTATAACGAAATAAGGTAAACAAGGGATGTGATCCTATCTACCAAGATGACATTTATCTAATTAAAGTCTTCTTCTCTTTTCCTAAAAACGGTTTAAGTATGTTTTGGTGTTATAAGAGGTCCAAATAAGGTGAATGTTAGAATATTTGGACCAAGTTGTAATTAGTATAAGATCAGACCTAGAGGATATATGAAAAAGCCTCTAAAAACTCTTGTAATGGATTAAACCGCTTTTACACAAAAACTTGAGAAACTTTCTCCTTTTTTCTTGAGAGATTCAAGGTTATTCTTCACTCCTCGATTCCTAGCTCAGAGTGGGGTGCGTTGTATCAAGAGATTGTCACTCCTCTTGTGGTTCACGCTTCAACCCACCTTCTATCAATCCCATAGTTAATCCTAGGTCGAGTATCTCCTCGGGTTTAAACCACCTCTTCCGCTTAGTTCCATCCTTTTTACTGAGTAGTTAGATCGAGCATTTCTCTTCTTCTCAGTCCTATTCGTACAGTTTATTCCCTAAGACGAGCTTGATATCTTAGCAACCGGTGCCACATCATGTTTTGAATGGGGTTTTCCATTCACAGCCCTCCTTCATACTTACCTGATGGTACCTGCTCTTTAGATCAATCTTGGAGAAGAGTGTTGATGAGGCCCTGGCACTAGCTCAAGCATCACTCTGAGAAGAACACGTGGAGGAACCCGAGGACTAACTTAAGGAAGAGAAGAACTACGAAGCTCCTACCATAGCACTGAGGATTATGAAGAGGAACATCACAAGCGTCTACAGGACAAGATTCAATGCACACATACAAGGAGCTCTAAGATGCGAGGAGAGCACCTGAGGGCACCTGAGAGATACCGATAGACCTTAGCACGAGAACAGTGAGACTAGAAAACTCTTGGGAGCGTCCTTTTTTTGGAAGGCATGAGTTTAGTATCTTCACTATTTCGTTGAAATGAAGACACCCTTAAGCCGTCAAGGTATTGTACTTTTTTTCTCCACCTAGGGATTTTTCCACATGGTTTACCGAGGGGGTTTTTAATGAAGCAAGTGTTGAGAATATGGATGTGAAGGTGTGTGAACATGAAATAAAGTGCCAATGAGTAGTTAAGATCAACTAAACGAGACAAGACAAGAAGTAGAGAAGGAACTAGAGTTGTTAGAAGCAGACAAGTATTTTTCTCTTTCAGCACAAGTGGAGCAAGTTGCAAAGAGGAGTAGGTAGGAGCAGTTGGGAGAAGTATGGCTCGCCTATAGTTGTGTAGAGGTGTTGGTGAGATATTTTTCTCTCTATAATACTTGTAAAGCGTGCATATATGTGAGTTAGATTGTTAGAAGAAATTACACACGAAATTATAAACTTCTATTCATCATCTTCATCACTCCTATCTTCTAATCTTTCTCCCTTAGAATCACCTTCATATCCTCTAAAATCTACATGGTATCAGAGCACTTAAGGTCCTAAACAAGATCTTAAACTCGTTCATATCTCTCAAACATTTCAAATCACTCTGTTTTTTTTCTGTTTCGTGTGTACTATTCACCAAAAATTTCAAGTCATGGAAAGCTCCAAGAATATGGTTCTAACAGTTATTCTCAAGGGGAATAACCATATTTTGTGGTCAAGGACCACAAAGACAGTCCTAAGAGGAAGAGGGCTGTGGGAGTATGTTGATAGCTTGGTGGGAAATGCTGAAGAAGGAAGGGCTGAAGAGGGCAGTATGATGGAGAGGAAGCGGGAGCAAGAAGATGCTCAAGTCTTGGCTGCACTTCAAAGCTCCCTTGAGCCATCTATTCTGGCGGCCTATTCATACTGTGAGAACTCCAAGGAGCTGTGGGAGACGCTCAAGGGAGTTTATGGAGACATCTCAAACATTTCAAGGATCTTTGAGGTGAAGAAGGCATTGAATGACCTTCAGCAGAATGGGAAGGCGTTCAAGGACTTGTTTGGGGAGTTTAAAGGGTTGTGGGCAGAGCTGGAAATGCTTAGACCTACAACAAACGACCCAAAGGAGTTGAATGAGAGGAGAGAGCAAGATCAAGTGTTTGGTCTCTTACTCACACTTGATGACTCTTACAAGGGACTCATTCAGCATATCCTTCGATTTGACAAGCTTCCAACATTAAATGAAGTGTGTCAACAAGTTCAGAAAGAGGAAGGTGCTAGAGGGTTGTTTAAACCCGCTAGTGAGATGGCGCATGTGGTGCAAAGAAGTTTTAGGCATGGAGAAAGGAGAGCTGTTGAGTGTAGCCATTGTAGGATGAAAGGGCACACTAAGGAGAAGTGCTGGACACTTTACCCGCACTTGAAACCAGCCCGGCAGAGGAAATGGCCAGGGAAGCAGTCAAGGCTCTAGGAACTTTGCGGGTGTAACTAGCATGGAAGGAGACCAATTGGTGAGGAAGAGCGATTTGGAGGGCCTCATCAAGAGTATCTCAAAGCTAGCGGAATCTGGTAAGGGTTTCTTTACCTCTAAGGCTAAGAGAAACGTGATAATAGATTCTGGAGCAAGTCATAATATGATTTGTGATGCTAAGTTGCTGGAGAATGTAGAACCGCATAAGGGTAGTGTTAGGATAGCAAACGGGAAAGAAGTTCCAATAGAGGGGGTTGGAGACTTAGAGGTGTTTGGGAAGAGAACTAAAGCCCTATATATCCCAGAATTTACTTCGAATTTGCTATCGGTTCATAAGGCAACTAAGGACTTGAATTGTAAAGTTGTTTTTGGAGTTAATGGTGTTGAGTTTCAGGATAATGAAACCAAAGATGCGATCGGATCAGGGGGTGTGAAAGATGGTCTTTACATATTGAATAAAAAGGATAAAGAGTTGAAAGCGCTTGCGGTCAGTTAGGTTGGATCAAGCCCTTTATGGCATTCTCGCCTTGGTCACCCAAGTCACAAGGTGCTCAGCATGGTCTTGCCCAACCATTCAGTACCCAAGGAGGCGTGTGAAGCATGTATTTTGGGGAAGCATTGTAGGAAAGTGTTTCCAGAATCTACTACTATGTATAAGAAGTCTTTTGAGTTAATACACTCTGATGTATGGTCTGCTCCGTGTACTTCAAGAGATCAATATAAGTACTTTGTTTCCTTCATCGATCAAAAATCAAAGTATACATGGGTAACATTGATGCGCTCTAAGGATCAAGTGCTTGAATCATTTCAGAACTTCTATAACTATGTGCTCAATCAGTATGATACCAAGATTAAGATACTAAGAAGTGATAATGGCGGAGAATACATGAGCATACAGTTTAGGGAGTTTGTGAATGAGAAAGGGATAGTACATCAGACAACATGCGCCTATACACCTCAACAAAATGGGATAGCAGAGAGGAAGAATAGACATTTGTTAGAAGTGACTAGGAGCATGATGTTTGATAGGGGAGTTCCTAAGAATCTGTGGGGAGATGCAGTGATGGCGGCAGCTTACTTAATCAACCGCATACCCACTGAAAGCTTGAGTTACAAGTCACCATTTGAAGTTTTGAATGGTGTGAAGCCGAGTATCAGTCACTTGAGAGTCTTTGGGTGTAGATGCTATGTCCTTGTTCCAGAGGCACAAAGAAATAAGTTAGAGACAAAGAGTATTAAGTGTGTGTTTGTGGGATACTCAAGTACTCAAAAAGGATACAAATGTCTTAACCCGGAGACTAATAGAATGTATGTGTCAAGGGAGGTGCAATTTGAGGAAGAGTATGGTTACTTCGAAAAAAAGAAATGGGAAGACTTAGATGAGATTATGGACTCAAATGCAGATAGAGATCAAGTTCTAAGAATCATTTGGGAAAGCATAGATGGCCGGGAGAGTGATGATAATGAGCAGAGGGGTGAAGAAGAAGTAGAAGAAAGTGAGCAGCTTCCGATAGTTCCGGATACTTTACCATTAGACTCAGAACTGGTAGAAGAAGAGGAGAGTACAAGAGGTGAGGGGGAGAGAGAATCTGAAGAAGTGGAAGAAGTGCAAGCTCCTCAATTAAGAAGAAGCCAAAGGATAAGACACGGACCTGAAAATTGGAAAAATACTAGAGTGTATTACAATGGGATGGCTACGGCTTATCAAGATCACATGGGAACTGATGTTGTGCTTGGGACAAGAGAGGGATGTACTGGGCGTACGGCAGGCTTAGATCCTGATCCTATAGGCGACAGCGTCTCCTTCTTGTCCCTTAAGCATAACACCGCACAAGAAGAGAAGATAGCCATAAGATATCCTATTGAAGAATACTACTCGGTTTCTAATACTCCAGCTGATCATCAGGCATTTCTGAGCACTATTGATAGAAAAGTACCTAATTCTTATGAGGAAGCAAGCATGGGCAAGTTATGGGTTGATGCCATGAGGGAAGAGATTGCATCTATGTTGAGAAATAATACTTGGGACTTGACAAAATTGCCCAGCGGGAAGAAACTTGTGGGATGTAGATGGGTGTATACTATCAAATACAAGAGCAATGGTGAAATTGAGAGGTATAAAGCTAGACTAGTGGCAAAAGGATATACACAAGTATATGGAGAAGATTATACTGAAACTTTTGCTCCAGTAGCGAAGTTGCACTCGGTGAGGGTTCTACTATCCATTGCCATTAATCTGTCATGGAATTTGTGGCAAATGGATGTGAGAAACGCTTTTTTACAAGGGGATTTATAAGAAGAAGTGTTTATGGAACTTCCAGAAGGTTATGGAGCAAGTTCAGATCAAGTGTGTAGATTAAAGAAGGCTATATACGGCTTGAAACAATCTCCTAGAGCTTGGTACCAACGGTTAAGCCGGTGCCTGTTGGAGAAAGGGTTTGTAAAATCTGAAGCGGATCACTCTCTCTTTACCAAAAGGAGCAAAAATGGGATAGTTGTGGTGCTTATCTACGTGGATGACATTATTGTTACGGGAAGTGATTATGAGGAGATGAAACGGACTAAGGAGGATCTAAACTCTACGTTTGATATAAAAGACCTAGGAGAGCTCAAATACTTCCTAGGAATTGAGATGAGCAGAGAGGAAAAGGGAATGTTTATATCGCAAAGGAAGTATGTGATCGACTTACTAAAAGAAACTGGGAAGCTTGGGTGTAAACCGGCTAAGACTCCTATTGAAGAAGGTTACCAAGAAGAGAGCAATGTGGAGATATGGTCTGACATCAAGCAGTACCAAAGGTTAGTTGGTAAACTAATCTATTTGACCATAACAAGGCCAGATATTTGTTTTGCGGTGAATAAAGTAAGTCAACACATGCAAGCGCCAACAACACACCATTGGGGAATGATTGAAAGGATCTTGAGATATCTAAAAGGGAACCCAGGAAGAGGTATTTGGCTAGAGTGTCATGGAAGAGCAGATGTAGAAGCGTTTTGTGATGCGGATTGGGCTGGGGATAGACAAGATAGGAAGTCTACGACCGGTTATTGTACATTCGTAGGCGGGAATCTTGTCACCTGGAGAAGCAAAAAACAAAAGGTAATCTCTCTATCTAGTGCTGAAGCTGAGTATAGAGCAATGAGAGAAGCCACAAAAGAAATGATATGGCTGAAGGCGCTTCTACATGACTTGGGAGTTCAAGAAGACAAACCAATGACATTGTATTGTGATAACCAATCGGCAATACACATAGCTTCAAACCCAGTGTTTCATGAAAGGACAAAACACATTGAGGTGGATTGTCATTTCATCCGAGACAAAATTCAGGAGGGAGTTGTGGTTCCCAAGTTTGTGAAGAGTAGAGAACAAATGGCGGATATATTTACCAAGCCTACTTCTTCACGCATATGTGAATACATCCATGGCAAGATTGGCTTAA
The DNA here is from genome assembly GCA_963922655.1 of Cardamine chenopodiifolia. Classification (NCBI taxonomy): domain Eukaryota; kingdom Viridiplantae; phylum Streptophyta; class Magnoliopsida; order Brassicales; family Brassicaceae; genus Cardamine; species Cardamine chenopodiifolia. The sequence goes on along the minus strand of OZ000476.1, from coordinate 6,461,230 downwards.
AAAACCCCTACCAGCCTATCTTGCGGGGGAGTGTTGAGAATATGGATGTGAAGGTGTGTGAACATGAAATAAAGTGCCAATGAGTAGTTAAGATCAACTAAACGAGACCAGATAAGAAGTAGAGAAGGAACTAGAGTTGTTAGAAGCAGACAAGTATTTCTCTTTCAGCACAAGTGGAGCAAGTTGCAAAGAGGAGTAGGTAGGAGCAGTTGGGAGAAGTATGGCTCGCCTATAGTTGTGTAGAGGTGTTGGTGAGATATTTTTCTCTCTATAATACTTGTAAAGCGTGCATATATGTGAGTTAGATTATAAGAAGAAATTACACACGAAATTATAAACTTCTATTCATCATCTTCATCACTCCTATCTTCTAATCTTTCTCCCTTAGAATCACCTTCATATCCTCTAAAATCTACAGCAAGATCTCTTGATGCATCACATTCTTTACCATTGTTTATCTTTCTTGGAAATCCCTATAACGAAATAAGGTAAACAAGGGATGTGATCCTATCTACCAAGATGACATTTATCTAATTAAAGTCTTCTTCTCTTGTCCTAAAAACGGTTTAAGTATGTTTTGGTGTTAAAATATGTCCAAATTAGGTGAATGTTAGAATATTTGTACCAAGTTGTAATTCGTATAAGACCAGACCTAGAGGATATGTGAAAAAGCCTCTAAAAACACTTGTAATGGATTAAACCGCTTTTACACAAAAACTTGAGAAAATTTTTCTCCTTTTTTCTTGAGAGATTCAAGGTCATTCTTCACTCCTCGATTCCTAACTCAGAGTAGGGTGCGTTGTATCAAGAGATTGTCACTCCTCTTGTGGTTCACGCTTCAACCCACCTTCTATCAATCCCATAGTTAATCCTAGGTCGAGTATCTCCTCGTGGTTACACCACCTTTTCCGCTTAGTTCCATCCTTTTTACCGAGTAGTTAGATCGAGCATTTCTCTTCCTCTCAAGCCAATTCATATAGTCTATTCCCTAAGACGAGCTTGATATCTTGGCAACCAGTGACACATCATGTTTTGAATGGGGTTTTCCATTCACCACCCTCCTTCATACTTACTTGATGGTACCCGCTCTTTAGATCAATCTTGGAGAAGAGTGTTGATAAGGCCCCGACACTAGCTCAAGCATCACTCTGAGAAGAACATGTTGAGGAACCCGAGGACTAACTTGAGGAAGAGAAGAACTACGAAGCTCCTACCATAGCACTGAGGATTATGAAGAGGAACATCACAAGCGTCTACAGGACAAGATTCAATGCATACATACAAGGAGCTCTAAGATGCGAGGAGAGCACCTGAGGGCACCCGAGAGATACCGATAGACCTTAGCGCGAGAACAGTGAGACTAGAAAACTCTTGGGAGCGTCCTTTTTTTGGAAGGCATGAGTTTAGTATCTTCACTATTTCGTTGAAATGAAGACACCCTTAAGCCGTCAAGGTATTGTACTCTTTTTCTCCACCTATGGATTTTTCCACATGGTTTACCGAGGGGGTTTTTAATGAGGCAAGATCTCTTGATGCATCACATTCTTTACCATTGTTTATCTTTCTTGGAAATCCCTATAACGAAATAAGGTAAACAAGGGATGTGATCCTATCTACCAAGATGACATTTATCTAATTAAAGTCTTCTTCTCTTTTCCTAAAAACGGTTTAAGTATGTTTTGGTGTTAAAATATGTCCAAATTTGGTGAATGTTAGAATATTTGTACCAAGTTGTAATTCGTATAAGACCAGACCTAGAGGATATGTGAAAAAGCCTCTAAAAACACTTATAATGGATTAAACCGCTTTTACACAAAAACTTGAGAAACTTTTTCTCCTTTTTTCTTGAGAGATTCAAGGTTATTCTTCACTCCTCGATTCCTAGCTCAGAGTGGGGTGCGTTGTATCAAGAGATTGTCACTCCTCTTGTGGTTCATGTAGATTTTAGATGATATGAAGGTGATTTTAAGGGAGGAAGATTAGAAGATAGGAGTGATGAAGATGATGAATAGAAGTTTATAATTTCGTGTGTAATGTTTCCTTACAATCCCATATACATATATGCACGCTTTACATGAATTATTGAGGGAAAAATATCTCACCAACACCTCTACACAAGTATAGGCGAGCCATGCTTCTCCCAACTGCTCCCACCTACTCCTCTTTGCAACTTGCTCCACTTGTGCTGAAAGAGAAAAATACTTGTCTGCTTCTAACAACTCTAGTTCCTTCTCTACTTCTTGTCTGGTCTCGTTTAGTTGATCTTAACTACTCATTGGCACTTTATTTCATGTTCACACACCTTCACATCCATATTCTCAACACTCCCCCTCAAGATAGGCTGGTAGGGGTTCTTTAAGCCGATCTTGCCATGGATGTATTCACATATGCGTGAAGAAGTAGGCTTGGTAAATATATCCGCCATTTGTTCTCTACTCTTCACAAACTTGGGAACCACAACTCCCTCCTGAATTTTGTCTCGGATGAAATGACAATCCACCTCATGAAACACCGGGTTTGAAGCTATGTGTATTGCCGCTTGGTTATCACAATACAATGTCATTGGTTTGTCGTCTTGAACTCCCAAGTCATGTAGAAGCGCCTTCAGCCATATCATTTCTTTTGTGGCTTCTCTCATTGCTCTATACTCAGATTCAGCACTAGATAGAGAGATTACCTTTTGGTTTTTTGCTTCTCCAGGTGACAAGATTCCCGCCTACGAATGTACAATAACCGGTCGTAGACTTCCTATCTTGTCTATCCCCAGCCCAATCCGCATCACAAAACGCTTCTACATCTGCCCTTCCATGACACTCTAGCCAAATACCTCTTCCTGGGTTCCCTTTTAGATATCTCAAGATCCTTTCAATCATTCCCCAATGGTGTGTTGTTGGCGCTTGCATGTGTTGACTTACTTTATTCACCGCAAAACAAATATCTGGCCTTGTTATGGTTAAATAGATTAGTTTACCAACTAAGCTTTGGTACTGCTTGATGTCAGACCATATCTCCACGTTGCTCTCTTCTTGGTAACCTTCTTCAATAGGAGTCTTAGCCGGTTTACACCCAAGCTTCCCAGTTTCTTTTAGTAAGTCAATCACATACTTTCTTTGCAATATAAACATTCCCTTTTCCTCTCTGCTCATCTCAATTCCTAGGAAGTATTTGAGCTCTCCTAGGTCTTTTATATCAAACGTAGAGTTTAGATCCTCCTTAGTCCGTTTCATCTCCTCACAATTACTTCCCGTAACAATAATGTCATCCACGTAGATAAGCACCACAACTATCCCATTTTTGCTCCTTTGGGTAAAGAGAGAGTGATCCGCTTCAGATTTTACAAACCCTTTCTCCAACAGGCACCGGCTTAACCGTTGGTACCAAGCTCGAGGAGATTGTTTCAAGCCATATATAGCCTTCTTTAATCTACACACTTGATCTGAACATGCTCCATAACCTTGTGGAAGTTCCATAAACACTTCTTCTTCTAAATCCCCTTGTAAGAAAGCGTTTCTCACATCCATTTGCCACAAATTCCATGACAGATTAATGGCAATGGATAGTAGAACCCTCACCGAGTGCAACTTCGCTACTGGAGCAAAAGTTTCAGTATAATCTTCACCATATACTTGTGTATATCCTTTTGCCACTAGTCTAGCTTTATACCTCTCAATTTCACCATTGCTCTTGTATTTGATAGTATACACCCATCTACATCCCACAAGTTTCTTCCCGCTGGGCAATTTTGTCAAGTCCCAAGTATTATTTCTCAACATAGATGCAATCTCTTCCTTCATGGCATCAACCCATAACTTGTCCATGCTTGCTTCCTCATAAGAATTAGGTACTTTTCTATCAATAGTGCTCAGAAATGCCTGATGATCAGCTGGAGTATTAGAAACCGAGTAGTATTCTTCAATAGGATATCTTATGGCTATCTTCTCTTCTTATGCGGTGTTATGCTTAAGGGACAAGAAGGAGACGCTGTCGCCTATAGGATCAGGATCTAAGCCTGCCGTACGCCCAGTACATCCCTCTCTTGTCCCAAGCACAACATCAGTTCCCATGTGATCTTGATAAGCCATAGCCATCCCATTGTAATACACTCTAGTATTTTTCCAATTTTCAGGTCCGTGTCTTATCCTTTGGCTTCTTCTTAACTGAGGAGCTTGCACTTCTTCCACTTCTTCAGATTCTATCTCCCCCTCACCTCTTGTACTCTCCTCTTCTTCTACCAGTTCTGAGTCTAATGGTAAAGTATCCGGAACTATCGGAAGCTGCTCACTTTCTTCTACTTCTTCTTCACCCCTCTGCTCATTATCATCACTCTCCCGGCCATCTATGCTTTCCCAAATGCTTTTTAGAACTTGATCTCTATCTGCATTTGAGTCCATAATCTCATCTAAGTCTTCCCATTTCTTTTTTTCGAAGTAACCATACTCTTCCTCAAATTGCACCTCCCTTGACACATACATTCTATTAGTCTCCGGGTTAAGACATTTGTATCCTTTTTGAGTACTTGAGTATCCCACAAACACACACTTAATACTCTTTGGCTCTAACTTATTTCTTTGTGCCTCTGGAACAAGGACAGAGCATCTACACCCAAAGACTCTCAAGTGACTGATACTCGGCTTCACACCATTCAAAACTTCAAATGGTGACTTGTAACTCAAGCTTTCAGTGGGTATGCGGTTGATTAAGTAAGCTGCCGCCATCACTGCATCTCCCCACAGATTCTTAGGAACTCCCCTATCAAACATCATGCTCCTAGCCACTTCTAACAAATGTCTATTCTTCCTCTCTGCTATCCCATTTTGTTGAGGTGTATAGGCGCAAGTTGTCTGATGTACTATCCCTTTCTCATTCACAAACTCCCTAAACTGTATGCTCATGTATTCTCCGCCATTATCACTTCTTAGTATCTTAATCTTGGTATCATACTGATTGAGCACATAGTTATAGAAGTTCTGAAATGATTCAAGCACTTGATCCTTAGAGCGCATCAATGTTACCCATGTATACTTTGATTTTTGATCGATGAAGGAAACAAAGTACTTATATTGATCTCTTGAAGTACACGGAGCAGACCATACATCAGAGTGTATTAACTCAAAAGACTTCTTATACATAGTAGTAGATTCTGGAAACACTTTCCTACAATGCTTCCCCAAAATACATGCTTCACACGCCTCCTTGGGTACTGAATGGTTGGGTAAGACCATGCTGAGCACCTTGTGACTTGGGTGACCAAGGCGAGAATGCCATAAAGGGCTTGATCCAACCTAACTGACCGCAAGCGCTTTCATCTCTTTATCCTTTTTATACAATATGTACAGACCATCTTTCACACCCCCTGATCCGATCGCATCTTTGGTTTCATTATCCTGAAACTCAACACCATTAACTCCAAAAACAACTTTACAATTCAAGTCCTTAGTTGCCTTATGAACCGATAGCAAATTCGAAGTAAATTCTGGGATATATAGGGCTTTAGTTCTCTTCCCAAACACCTCTAAGTCCTCAACCCCCTCTATTGGAACTTCTTTCCCGTTTGCTATCTTAACACTACCCTTATGCGGTTCTACATGTTGAATTTGCGGAATAGAAGATTAGAGAGTTTGAGAGTGCTTGAAAGAGAAACAATAGAATGAGAGATAAAGAGAAGTTTCCATTAGAATTGAGTGAGTGTTACAAAGGGTGTACAACATGTATATATAGAGGAGAGCCACGAAATTAGGAGGTGAAGAAGGGTTTCACAACATTCAATTTCCCTCCAATCTCTTATTTGAAATTCAAACACATCTACTTCCTTTTCACACTTCCCGAGACATCCACTTGTGCACCCAAAGTCTTCACCCTTCTAGAAGACTTCTTAATGGGCTTGCATATGTTGAATAAGGCCTCTTCTCTTCTTTGGGTCTTAAGCTAATGTGTTCTCTCATTATTCAACACTCCCCCTCAAGCTTAATCGTAGAGAAATCAAAGGTTAAGCTTGGAACCATGATGATCCACCTCATTAAAAACCTTAGTATGGAAAACCTCATGGGACAAAACAATACTAAGGGAAAAAGAGTGTGGACTCCATGGCTAAGGAAATCAAGGCCGAGACATATCTATGAGTCCAAGCTTTGAATGGATGAACTCACACACTTTTAAACTCGCTGCCTTGGTAAAAATGTCTGCCAATTGTTCTGAACTCCTTGTAAAGCATGGAAGAATGACCCTTTTCTCTACCATCTCTCGCACCTTGTGACAATCCACTTCAATATGCTTTGTCCTCTCATGGAACACTGAGTTGGACGCAATGTGAATAGCAGCTTGATTGTCACAATGCATTGTGATTGGATCTGCCGATTCAATGCCCAAATCCTTGAGAAGAGCTTTCAGCCATGTTAGCTCATTTGTGAGCTTCCTCATTGCTCTATACTCAGCTTCAGCACTTGAACATGACACAACCTTTTGTTTCTTGCTCTTCCAAGTGACCAGGTTACCTCCAATGAATGTGCAATACCCAGTGGTGGATCTTCTATCCGTTTTGTCTCCAGCCCAGTCAGCATCACAATAACCCACAATTTCTGTGCTTTTGTTGCAACCCATCCAAATGCCTTGACCTGGAGCTCCTTTGAGATATTTGAGGATCCGATCCACCATGTTCCAATGATGCACTTTTGGAGCTTGCATATGTTGGCTCACCTGGTTCACAGCAAAACACAAATCAGGACGAGTTATGGTAAGATAAATCAACTTACCAACCATTCTCCGATATTGCTTGACATCTTCAAAAGGTTTATCTTCAAGCTCCCCCTCTCGTATGACTTTGTATCCTTCTTCTAAGTGAGTTTTTGCTGGTTTGGCTCCTAGCTTTCCTGCCCCAGCCAATAGATCAAGAGTGTACTTCCTTTGGGATAAGAAGAGTCCTTCATTGGACCTATAGACTTCAATCCCTAGAAAATATTTCAACTCTCCAAGATCTTTAATATCAAATACAGATTTTAAATATGCTTTTGTATCTTTAATACCTACCTTGTCATTCCCAGAGATGATAATATCATCCACATAAATGAGAATGACTACAATACCTTCTTGGCTTTGCAAGGTGAAAAGTGTATGATCTGCCTCGGACTTCTTGAAGCCTTTACTCTTGAGTGTTGTACTCAACTTGTGGTACCATGCTCGAGGAGATTGCTTCAGTCCATAGATTGCTTTCTTGAGTCTCAACACCTTTCCTGGTGCAATTGAGTCCTCCAAGCCTGGTGGTGGAGTCATGTAGACTTCATCCTCTAGCCACCAACCTAGCCTTGTAACGCTCTATTTCTCCATCACTTCTATACTTGATAGTGAAGATCCATCTAGAGCTTACGGCCTTCTTCCCTTTTGGTAGTTCAGCTTCATCCCAAGTGTGGTTGATTTCCATAGCTTTTTTTTCTTCACCAATAGCATCTCTCCATACTTTAAGCTCCTTGGCTTCTTCATAGGTTGGTGCACAAGTGGGTGTCTCGGGAAGTGTGAAAAAGAAGGAGATGTGTTTGAATTTCAAATAAGAGATTGGAGGGAAATTGAATGTTGTGAAACCCTTCTTCACCTCCTAATTTCGTGGCTCTCCTCTATATATACATGTTGTACACCCTTTGTAACACTCACTCAATTCTAATGGAAACTTCTCTTTATCTCTCATTCTATTGTTTCTCTTTTAAGCACTCTCAAACTCTCTAATCTTCTATTCCGCAAATTCAACATGGTATCAGAGCAAGGTTCTTAACTAAATCAAGCTCTTGTTATCCCATTTTCAAATCTCTTCCTTTAAAATTCTGGGAATACTCTTTGTCAATCCTTTTTCACTCTGAGACTTAGTCCTCAAAGTCATTGACTCTTGAGTTGTGAAAAGGCTGAAAAAGTGTATTTCTTGAAGGTTCTCTAAAATTTTCTTTTTCACTCTAAAATTCTGGGAATACTCTTTGTCAATCCTTTTTCACTCTGAGACTTAGTCCTCAAAGTCATTGACTCTTGAGTTGTGAAAAGGCTGGAAAAGTGTATTTCTTGAAGCTTCTCTAATATTTTCTTGAGAAAATCTCTTAATCCTCTGGTTAATAGAATTATCCGGTGAATAAATCTTGAAACACCATGGAAAATTCTAAACCAATTGTTATTCCAGTCATCTTGAAGGGTGTCAACTATTTGCTGTGGTCAAGAATGATAAGAACAGCCCTATGTGGTCGTGGGCTTTGGAGCCATGTCTTGAAAGGCCAAGATCCAAAAGATGGAGAAGAAGCCATCGGTAATTATGAAGATAAGTGGTTCCAAGAGGACCAAATGGTGCTCGGAATCATCCAGAACTCTCTTGAAGCATCCATCCTTGAAGCCTACTCCTACTGTGAAAATGCAAAGGAATTGTGGGATACTCTTCAAACCGTGTATGGGAATACTTCAAACTTGAGCAGAATCTATGAAGTCAAGAAGGCTATCAATGATCTAAGCCAAGAAGATTTGGAGTTTACAAAGCACTTTGGCAAATTCAGATCATTGTGGGCTGAACTAGAAATGTTAAGGCCAAGCACGATTGATCCTTTGGTGTTAAATGAGAGGCGCGAACAAGACAAGGTCTTTGGTCTGCTATTGACCTTAAATCCAACTTACAAGGATCTCATTAAGCACCTCCTTAGGGCAGACAATCTCCCCAGCCTAGATGAAGTGTGCTCCAAGATACAAAAGGAGCAAGGATCTCATGGTCTATTTGGGGGAAAGGGCGAGCTGGTTATGGCTAACAAAGTAGAGCTGGGAGACGCCAACAAAGGATTTTACAAACCGTTGGGATCAAACCAGAACAAGAAAGTGGGATCAAATGCAATTTGTGAGCATTGCAAGAAAGAGGGGCACACAAAGGAAAAATGCTGGAAGCTCCATCCTCATCTAAAACCAAGCTGGTGGAAGGAACCAAGAGCTAATGTCTCCCAAGAAGTGGCTGGGAATCAGGCTGGGACATCCAAGAGGGCTGAAGAAGGAGAAATGAGAGCTTTGGTGCCATATCAACAAGAATCTGAATTTGTGAGGAAATCAGATTTGGAAGCTCTCATCAAAGCCTTGAAAGAGGCTGGTAGGTCTGGTATGGTTTCTGGAAACTCTCTTCATGCTCAAAACATTTCAAAGCCTTTGATTGTAGATTCTGGTGCATCACATCATATGATAAGTGATGCACATCTAATGAATAACATAAAACCGGCTGTAGGTAATGTCATTATAGCAAATGGAGATAGTATTCCAATTGATGGAGTAGGAAATCTTAGGTTATTTGGAAAAGATTCAAACGCTTTCTACATGCCTAAGTTTACTTCAAATTTGTTATCCGTAAAGAAAGTTACATCTGATTTGAATTGTTATGCTATATTTGGTCCTAATGATGTACACTTTCAGGATATTAAGACCATGATGTTGAATAATGAGAGAACACATTAGCTTAAGACCCAAAGAAGAGAAGAGGCCTTATTCAACATATGCAAGCCCATTAAGAAGTCTTCTAGAAGGGTGAAGACTTTGGGTGCACGAGTGGGTGTCTCGGGAAGTGTGAAAAAGAAGGAGATGTGTTTGAATTTCAAATAAGAGATTGGAGGGAAATTGAATGTTGTGAAACCCTTCTTCACCTCCTAATTTCGTGGCTCTCCTCTATATATACATGTTGTACACCCTTTGTAACACTCACTCAATTCTAATGGAAACTTCTCTTTATCTCTCATTCTATTGTTTCTCTTTTAAGCACTCTCAAACTCTCTAATCTTCTATTCCGCAAATTCAACATGGTATCAGAGCAAGGTTCTTAACTAAATCAAGCTCTTGTTATCCCATTTTCAAATCTCTTCCTTTAAAATTCTGGGAATACTCTTTGTCAATCCTTTTTCACTCTGAGACTTAGTCCTCAAAGTCATTGACTCTTGAGTTGTGAAAAGGCTGAAAAAGTGTATTTCTTGAAGGTTCTCTAAAATTTTCTTTTTCACTCTAAAATTCTGGGAATACTCTTTGTCAATCCTTTTTCACTCTGAGACTTAGTCCTCAAAGTCATTGACTCTTGAGTTGTGAAAAGGCTGGAAAAGTGTATTTCTTGAAGCTTCTCTAATATTTTCTTGAGAAAATCTCTTAATCCTCTGGTTAATAGAATTATCCGGTGAATAAATCTTGAAACACCATGGAAAATTCTAAACCAATTGTTATTCCAGTCATCTTGAAGGGTGTCAACTATTTGCTGTGGTCAAGAATGATAAGAACAGCCCTATGTGGTCGTGGGCTTTGGAGCCATGTCTTGAAAGGCCAAGATCCAAAAGATGGAGAAGAAGCCATCGGTAATTATGAAGATAAGTGGTTCCAAGAGGACCAAATGGTGCTCGGAATCATCCAGAACTCTCTTGAAGCATCCATCCTTGAAGCCTACTCCTACTGTGAAAATGCAAAGGAATTGTGGGATACTCTTCAAACCGTGTATGGGAATACTTCAAACTTGAGCAGAATCTATGAAGTCAAGAAGGCTATCAATGATCTAAGCCAAGAAGATTTGGAGTTTACAAAGCACTTTGGCAAATTCAGATCATTGTGGGCTGAACAAGAAATGTTAAGGCCAAGCACGATTGATCCTTTGGTGTTAAATGAGAGGCGCGAACAAGACAAGGTCTTTGGTCTGCTATTGACCTTAAATCCAACTTACAAGGATCTCATTAAGCACCTCCTTAGGGCAGACAATCTCCCCAGCCTAGATGAAGTGTGCTCCAAGATACAAAAGGAGCAAGGATCTCATGGTCTATTTGGGGGAAAGGGTGAGCTGGTTATGGCTAACAAAGTAGAGCTGGGAGACGCCAACAAAGGATTTTACAAACCGTTGGGATCAAACCAGAACAAGAAAGTGGGATCAAATGCAATTTGTGAGCATTGCAAGAAAGAGGGGCACACAAAGGAAAAATGCTGGAAGCTCCATCCTCATCTAAAACCAAGCTGGTGGAAGGAACCAAGAGCTAATGTCTCCCAAGAAGTGGCTGGGAATCAGGCTGGGACATCCAAGAGGGCTGAAGAAGGAGAAATGAGAGCTTTGGTGCCATATCAACAAGAATCTGAATTTGTGAGGAAATCAGATTTGGAAGCTCTCATCAAAGCCTTGAAAGAGGCTGGTAGGTCTGGTATGGTTTCTGGAAACTCTCTTCATGCTCAAAACATTTCAAAGCCTTTGATTGTAGATTCTGGTGCATCACATCATATGATAAGTGATGCACATCTAATGAATAACATAAAACCGGCTGTAGGTAATGTCATTATAGCAAATGGAGATAGTATTCCAATTGATGGAGTAGGAAATCTTAGGTTATTTGGAAAAGATTCAAACGCTTTCTACATGCCTAAGTTTACTTCAAATTTGTTATCCGTAAAGAAAGTTACATCTGATTTGAATTGTTATGCTATATTTGGTCCTAATGATGTACACTTTCAGGATATTAAGACCATGATGTTGAATAATGAGAGAACACATTAGCTTAAGACCCAAAGAAGAGAAGAGGCCTTATTCAACATATGCAAGCCCATTAAGAAGTCTTCTAGAAGGGTGAAGACTTTGGGTGCACGAGTGGGTGTCTCGGGAAGTGTGAAAAAGAAGGAGATGTGTTTGAATTTCAAATAAGAGATTGGAGGGAAATTGAATGTTGTGAAACCCTTCTTCACCTCCTAATTTCGTGGCTCTCCTCTATATATACATGTTGTACACCCTTTGTAACACTCACTCAATTCTAATGGAAACTTCTCTTTATCTCTCATTCTATTGTTTCTCTTTTAAGCACTCTCAAACTCTCTAATCTTCTATTCCGCAAATTCAACACATGAATCTACTTGGAAAAGGAGTAGCAAAGGAGGAGCTGTATGTTCTTGAAAATAACAAGCCGGACTCCAATTTATTTCGTAGTTTTAGTCTGAATGTTTCTAATGTTAGTAGTTCAATTTGGCATGCAAGGCTAGGTCATCCGCACTCTAGAGCATTAGAACTATTGTTGCCTAGGATTTCTTTCAAAAATGATGAATGTGAAGCTTGTATACTTGGCAAACATTGTAAATCTGTGTTTTCCAAGTCTCCAACTATCTATGAAAAGTGTTTTGATTTAATTCATTCTGATGTTTGGACCTCACCATGTGAATCTAGAGAACATCATAAATACTTTGTCACCTTTATAGATGAAAAATCAAAATATACATGGCTAACACTTCTTCCATCCAAACATAGAGTTCTAGAAGCATTTAGAAAATTTCAAGCATATGTGACTAACCATTATAATGCCAAGATTAAAATTTTTAGATCAGATAATGGTGGAGAGTACACAAGCCATGCCTTCAAACAACACTTAGCAAACCATGGGATAGTCCATCAAACCAGCTGCCCATACACTCCTCAGCAAAATGGAGTTGCTGAAAGAAAGAATAGGCACTTAATGGAAGTGGCCCGGTCTATGATGTTCCACACAAGTGTTCCCAAGAGATTTTGGGGAGATGCTGTGGTTTCAGCATGCTATTTGATCAACCGAATGCCAACAAAATTTTTGGATGATCACTCTCCATTTGAGGTATTAAACAACTCTAAACCCGCCATTAACCACTTACGTGTGTTTGGGTGTGTTTGTTTTGTATTAATCCCAGGAGAACAAAGAAACAAGTTGGAAGCTAAAAGTGTGAAGAGCATGTTCATTAGATACTCCACAACACAAAAAGGTTACAAATGCTTTGTTCCGAAAACAAGAAAGATTCTAGTCTCAAGGGACGTGAAGTTTGTTGAAACGAAAGGGTTCTATGATGAGAAGTACTGGAAAGAATTGGAGAATCTATCATCCTCATCATCAGACCGAGCTAGCAATTTGAGAAAAATCTTGGAGAACCTTGGATTACATCAGCCAGAAGCTAGTGTAGATTTTAGAGGATATGAAGGTGATTTTAAGGGAAGAAGATTAGAAGAGAAGAGAATGAAGATGATGAATAGAAGTTTTTTAGAGAAGAACTTCAATATTTTCGTGTGTAATGTTTCCTTACAATCCCATATACATATATGCACGCTTTACATGAATTATTGAGTGAAAAATATCTCACCAACACCTCTACACAAGTATAGGCGAGCCATGCTTCTCCCAACTGCTCCCACCTACTCCTCTTTGCAACTTGCTCCACTTGTGCTGAGTGAGAAAAAACTGGTCTGCTTCTAACCAATTCAGTTCCTTCTCCACTTCTTGTTTGGTTTCGTATTAGTTGATCTTAGCTACTCATTGGTGCTTTATTTCATGTTCACACACCTTCACATCCATATTCTCAACACTCCCCCTCAAGATAGGCTGGTAGGGGTTCTTTAAGCCGATCTTGCCATGGATGTATTCACATATGCGTGAAGAAGTAGGCTTGGTAAATATATCCGCCATTTGTTCTCTACTCTTCACAAACTTGGGAACAACAACTCCCTCCTGAATTTTGTCTCGGATGAAATGACAATCCACCTCAATGTGTTTTGTCCTTTCATGAAACACCGGGTTTGAAGCTATGTGTATTGCCGCTTGGTTATCACAATACAATGTCATTGGTTTGTCTTCTTGAACTCCCAAGTCATGTAGAAGCGCCTTCAGCCATATCATTTCTTTTGTGGCTTCTCTCATTGCTCTATACTCAGCTTCAGCACTAGATAGAGAGATTACCTTTTGTTTTTTGCTTCTCCAGGTGACAAGATTCCCGCCTACGAATGTACAATAACCGGTCGTAGACTTCCTATCTTGTCTATCCCCAGCCCAATCCGCATCACAAAACGCTTCTACATCTGCTCTTCCATGACACTCTAGCCAAATACCTCTTCCTGGGTTCCCTTTTAGATATCTCAAGATCCTTTCAATCATTCCCCAATGGTGTGTTGTTGGCGCTTGCATGTGTTGACTTACTTTATTCACCGCAAAACAAATATATCTGGCCTTGTTATGGTCAAATAGATTAGTTTACCAACTAACCTTTGGTACTGCTTGATGTCAGACCATATCTCCACGTTGCTCTCTTCTTGGTAACCTTCTTCAATAGGAGTCTTAGCCGGTTTACACCCAAGCTTCCCAGTTTCTTTTAGTAAGTCAATCACATACTTCCTTTGCGATATAAACATTCCCTTTTCCTCTCTGCTCATCTCAATTCCTAGGAAGTATTTGAGCTCTCCTAGGTCTTTTATATCAAATGTAGAGTTTAGATCCTCCTTAGTCCGTTTCATCTCCTCACAATCACTTCCCGTAACAATAATGTCATCCACATAGATAAGCACCACAACTATCCCATTTTTGCTCCTTTTGGTAAAGAGAGAGTGATCCGCTTCAGATTTTACAAACCCTTTCTCCAACAGGCACCGGCTTAACCGTTGGTACCAAGCTCTAGGAGATTGTTTCAAGCCATATATAGCCTTCTTTAATCTACACACTTGATCTGAACTTGCTCCATAACCTTGTGGAAGTTCCATAAACACTTCTTCTTCTAAATCCCCTTGTAAGAAAGCGTTTCTCACATCCATTTGCCACAAATTCCATGACAAGTTAATGGCAATGGATAGTAGAACCCTCACCGATTGCAACTTCGCTACTGGAGCAAAAGTTTCAGTATAATCTTCACCATATTAATCTTCACTACTTCACTAGTCTAGCTTTATACCTCTCAATTTCACCATTGCTCTTGTATTTGATAGTATACACCCATCTACATCCCACAAGTTTCTTCCCGCTGGGCAATTTTGTCAAGTCCCAAGTATTATTTCTCAACATAGATGCAATTTCTTCCCTCATGGCATCAACCCATAACTTGTCCATGCTTGCTTCCTCATAAGAATTAGGTACTTTTCTATCAATAGTGCTCAGAAATGCCTGATGATCAGCTGGAGTATTAGAAACCGAGTAGTATTCTTCAATAGGATATCTTATGGCTATCTTCTCTTCTTGTGCGGTGTTATGCTTAAGGGACAAGAAGGAGACGCTGTCGCCTGTAGGATCAGGATCTAAGCCTGCCGTACGCCCAGTACATCCCTCTCTTGTCCCAAGCACAACATCAATTCCCATGTGATCTTGATAAGCCATAGCCATCCCATTGTAATACACTCTAGTATTTTTCCAATTTTCAGGTCCGTGTCTTATCCTTTGGCTTCTTCTTAACTGAGGAGCTTGCACTTCTTCTACTTCTTCAGATTCTATCTCCCCCTCACCTCTTGTACTCTCCTCTTCTTCTACCAGTTCTGAGTCTAATGGTAAAGTATCCAGAACTATCGGAAGCTGCTCACTTTCTTCTACTTCTTCTTCACCCCTCTGCTCATTATCATCACTCTCCCGGCCATCTATGCTTTCCCAAATGCTTCTTAGAACTTGATCTCTTTCTGCATTTGAGTCCATAATCTCATCTAAGTCTTCCCATTTCTTTTTTTCGAAGTAACCATACTCTTCCTCAAATTGCACCTCCCTTGACACATACATTCTATTAGTCTCCAGGTTAAGACATTTGTATCCTTTTTGAGTACTTGAGTATCCCACAAACACACACTTAATACTCTTTGGCTCCAACTTATTTCTTTGTGCCTCTGGAACAAGGACATAGCATCTACACCCAAAGACTCTCAAGTGACTGATACTCGGCTTCACACCATTCAAAACTTCAAATGGTGACTTGTAACTCAAGCTTTCAGTGGGTATGCGGTTGATTAAGTAAGCTGCCGCCATCACTGCATCTCCCCACAGATTCTTAGGAACTCCCCTATCAAACATCATGCTCCTAGCCACTTCTAACAAATGTCTATTCTTCCTCTCTGCTATCCCATTTTGTTGAGGTGTATAGGCGCAAGTTGTCTGATGTACTATCCCTTTCTCATTCACAAACTCCCTAAACTGTATGCTCATGTATTCTCCGCCATTATCACTTCTTAGTATCCTAATCTTGGTATCATACTGATTGAGCACATAGTTATAGAAGTTCTGAAATGATTCAAGCACTTGATCCTTAGAGCGCATCAATGTTACCCATGTATACTTTGATTTTTGATCGATGAAGGAAACAAAGTACTTATATTGATCTCTTGAAGTACACGGAGCAGACCATACATCAGAGTGTATTAACTCAAAAGACTTCTTATACATAGTAGTAGATTCTGGAAACACTTTCCTACAATGCTTCCCCAAAATACATGCTTCACACGCCTCCTTGGGTACTGAATGGTTGGGCAAGACCATGCTGAGCACCTTGTGACTTGGGTGACCAAGGCGAGAATGCCATAAAGGGCTTGATCCAACCGAACTGACCGCAAGCGCTTTCAACTCTTTATCCTTTTTATTCAATATGTACAGACCATCTTTCACACCCCCTGATCCGATCGCATCTTTGGTTTCATTATCCTGAAACTCAACACCATTAACTCCAAAAACAACTTGACAATTCAAGTCCTTAGTTGCCTTATGAACCGATAGCAAATTTGAAGTAAATTCTGGGATATATAGGGCTTTAGTTCTCTTCCCAAACACCTCTAAGTCCCCAACACCCTCTATTGGAACTTCTTTCCCGTTTGCTATCCTAACACTACCCTTATGCGGTTCTACATTCTCCAGCAACTTAGCATCACAAATCATATTATGACTTGCTCCAGAATCTATTATCACGTTTCTCTTAGCCTTAGAGGTAAAGAAACCCTTACCAGATTCCGCTAGCTTTGAGATACTCTTGATGAGGCCCTCTAAATCGCTCTTCCTCACCAATTGGTCTCCTTCCATGCTAGTTACACCCGCAAAGTTCCTAGAGCCTTGACTGCTTCCCTGGCCATTTCCTCTTAGCCGGGCTGGTTTCAAGTGCGGGTAAAGTGTCCAGCACTTCTCCTTAGTGTGCCCTTTCATCCTACAATGGCTACACTCAACAGCTCTCCTTTCTCCATGCCCAAAATTTCTTTGCACCACATGCGCCATCTCACTAGCGGGTTTAAACAACTCTCTAGCACCTTCCTCTTTCTGAATTTGTTGACACACTTCATTTAATGTTGGAAGCTTGTCAAATCGAAGGATATGCTGAATGAGCCCCTTGTAAGAGTCATCAAGTGTGAGTAAGAGACCAAACACTTGATCTTGCTCTCTCCTCTCATTCAACTCCTTTGGGTCGTTTGTTGTAGGTCTAAGCATTTCCAGCTCTGCCCACAACCCTCTAAACTCCCCAAACAAGTCCTTGAACGCCTTCCCATTCTGCTGAAGGTCATTCAATGCCTTCTTCACCTCAAAGATCCTTGAAATGTTTGAGATGTCTCCATAAACTCCCTTGAGCGTCTCCCACAGCTCCTTGGAGTTCTCACAGTATGAATAGGCCGCCAGAATAGATGGCTCAAGGGAGCTTTGAAGTGCAGCCAAGACTTGAGCATCTTCTTGCTCCCGCTTCCTCTCCATCATACTGCCCTCTTCAGCCCTTCCTTCTTCAGCATTTATCACTAAGCTATCAACATACTCCCACAGCCCTCTTCCTCTTAGGACTGTCTTTGTGGTCCTTGACCACAAAATATAGTTATTCCCCTTGAGAATAACTGGTAGAACCATATTCTTGGAGCTTTCCATGACTTGAAATTTTTGGTGAATAGTACACACGAAACAGAAAAAAAAAAACAGAGTGATTTGAAATGTTTGAGAGATATGAACGAGTTTAAGATCTTGTTTAGGACCTTAAGTGCTCTGATACCATGTAGATTTTAGAGGATATGAAGGTGATTTTAAGGGAAGAAGATTAGAAGAGAAGAGAATGAAGATGATGAATAGAAGTTTTTTAGAGAAGAACTTCAATATTTTCGTGTGTAATGTTTCCTTACAATCCCATATATATATATGCACGCTTTACATGAATTATTGAGTGAAAAATATCTCACCAACACCTCTACACAAGTATAGGCGAGCCATGCTTCTCCCAACTGCTCCCACCTACTCCTCTTTGCAACTTGCTCCACTTGTGCTGAGTGAGAAAAAACTGGTCTGCTTCTAACCAATTCAGTTCCTTCTCCACTTCTTGTTTGGTTTCGTATTAGTTGATCTTAGCTACTCATTGGTGCTTTATTTCATGTTCACACACCTTCACATCCATATTCTCAACAGCTAGTACAAGCACATCTCAATCAAATGAAGAAACTATACCCTTTGATCCTGAGGGAGGCAATAAACAAGAGGATCCAGTAGTGGCTCAACAAGACTCAACAATTCATGATCAAAATGAATCAGAAGTTCGCAATGAAGCGGTTCATGATCAAAGTGAAGAGAGTCCGGAAAGTCAAGAAGAAGCTCAAACCTCAGATTCTGACTTTGAAGGGCCAGAAACTCAAGTTCAATATCAAGAAGGGGGTTTAAGGAGAAGTACAAGACAAAGGTTTGGACCAGAACATTGGAAGCAAACCCGAGTGTACTACAACAACAAGGCAGTTGCTCATCCCATTCAAGCTGTTTGCACTCTAGCTCATTTCCCATTGGAACATCAAGCCTACATGGGCAAGTTGGATGAAGCTGAGATTCCAACAACCTATGAAGAAGCCAAGGAGCTTAAAGTATGGAGAGATGCTGTTGGTGAAGAAAAGAAAGCTATGGAAATTAACCACACTTGGGATGAAGCTGAACTGCCAAAAGGGAAGAAGGCCGTAAGCTCTAGATGGATCTTCACTATCAAGTATAGAAGTGATGGAGAAATAGAGCGTTACAAGGCTAGGCTGGTGGCTAGAGGATTCACTCAAACCTATGGAGAGGACTACCTTGACACATTTGCACCTGTGGCAAAACTTCATACGGTAAGAGTTATTTTATCCTTAGCTACTAACTTGAAATGGGATCTTTGGCAGATGGACGTCAAGAATGCATTCTTGCAAGGGGAACTAGAGGATGAAGTCTACATGACTCCACCACCAGGCTTGGAGGACTCAATTGCACCAGGAAAGGTGTTGAGACTCAAGAAAGCAATCTATGGACTGAAACAATCTCCTCGAGCATGGTACCACAAGTTGAGTACAACACTCAAGAGTAAAGGCTTCAAGAAGTCCGAGGCAGATCATACACTTTTCACCTTGCAAAGCCAAGAAGGTATTGTAGTCATTCTCATTTATGTGGATGATATTATCTGTTGAATTTGCGGAATAGAAGATTAGAGAGTTTGAGAGTACTTGAAAGAGAAACAATAGAATGAGAGATAAGGAGAAGTTTCCATTAGAATTGAGTGAGTGTTACAAAGGGTGTACAACATGTATATATAGAGGAGAGCCACGAAATTAGGAGGAGGAAGGGTTTCACAACATTCAATTTCCCTCCAATCTCTTATTTGAAATTCAAACACATCTCCTTCCTTTTCACACTTCCCGAGACACCCACTTGTGCACCCAAAGTCTTCACCCTTCTAGAAGACTTCTTAATGGGCTTGCATATGTTGAATAAGGCCTCTTCTCTTCTTTGGGTCTTAAGCTAATGTGTTCTCTCATTATTCAACACTCCCCTTCAAGCTTAACCGTAGAGAAATCAAAGGTTAAGCTTGGAACCATGATGACCCACCTCATTAAAAACCTTAGTATGGAAAACCTCATGGGACAAAACCATACTAAGGGAAAAAGAGTGTGGACTCCATGGCTAAGGAAATCACGGCCGAGACATATCTATGAGTCCAAGCTTTGAATGGATGAACTCACACACTTTTAAACTCGCTGCCTTGGTAAAAATGTCTGCCAATTGTTCTGAACTCCTTGTAAAGCATGGAAGAATGACCCTTTTCTCCACCATCTCTCGCACCTTGTGACAATCCACTTCAATATGCTTTGTCCTCCCATGGAACACTGAGTTGGACGCAATGTGAATAGCAGCTTGGTTGTCACAATGCATTGTGATTGGATCTGCCGATTCAATGCCCAAATCCTTGAGAAGAGCTTTCAGCCATGTTAGCTCATTTGTGAGCTTCCTCATTGCTCTATACTCAGCTTCAGCACTTGAACATGACACAACCTTTTGTTTCTTGCTCTTCCAAGTGACCAGGTTACCTCCAATGAATGTGCAATACCCAGTGGTGGATCTTCTATCCGTTTTGTCTCCAGCCCAGTCAGCATCACAATAACCCACAATTTCTGTGCTTTTGTTGCAACCCATCCAAATGCCTTGACCTGGAGCTCCTTTGAGATATTTGAGGATCCGATCCACCATGTTCCAATGATGCACTTTTGGAGCTTGCATATGTTGGCTCACCTGGTTCACAGCAAAACACAAATCAGGACGAGTTATGGTAAGATAAATTAACTTACCAACCATTCTCCGATATTGCTTGACATCTTCAAAAGGTTTATCTTCAAGCTCCCCCTCTCATATGACTTTGTATCCTTCTTCTAAGGGAGTCTTTGCTGGTTTGGCTCCTAGCTTTCCTGCCCCAGCCAATAGATCAAGAGTGTACTTCCTTTGGGATAAGAAGAGTCCTTCATTGGACCTATAGACTTCAATCCCTAGAAAATATTTCAACTCTCCAAGATCTTTAATATCAAATACAGATTTTAAATATGCTTTTGTATCTTTAATACCTACCTTGTCATTCCCAGAGATGATAATATCATCCACATAAATGAGAATGACTACAATACCTTCTTGGCTTTGCAAGGTGAAAAGTGTATGATCTGCCTCGGACTTCTTGAAGCCTTTACTCTTGAGTGTTGTACTCAACTTGTGGTACCATGCTCGAGGAGATTGCTTCAGTCCATAGATTGCTTTCTTGAGTCTCAACACCTTTCCTGGTGCAATTGAGTCCTCCAAGCCTGGTGGTGGAGTCATGTAGACTTCATCCTCTAGTTCCCCTTGCAAGAATGCATTCTTGACGTCCATCTGCCAAAGATCCCATTTCAAGTTAGTAGCTAAGGATAAAATAACTCTTACCGTATGAAGTTTTGCCACAGGTGCAAATGTGTCAAGGTAGTCCTCTCCATAGGTTTGAGTGAATCCTCTAGCCACCAGCCTAGCCTTGTAACGCTCTATTTCTCCATCACTTCTATACTTGATAGTGAAGATCCATCTAGAGCTTACGGCCTTCTTCCCTTTTGGCAGTTCAGCTTCATCCCAAGTGTGGTTGATTTCCATAGCTTTCTTTTCTTCACCAATAACATCTCTCCATACTTTAAGCTCCTTGGCTTCTTCATAGGTTGTTGGAATCCCAGCTTCATCCAACTTGCCCATGTAGGCTTGATGTTCCAATGGGAAATGAGCTAGAGTGCAAACAGCTTGAATGGGATGAGCAACTGCCTTGTTGTTGTAGTACACTCGGGTTTGCTTCCAATGTTCTGGTCCAAACCTTTGTCTTGTACTTCTCCTTAAACCCTCTTCTTGATCTTGAACTTGAGGTTCTGGCCCTTCAAAGTCAGAATCTGAGGTTTGAGCTTCTTCTTGACTTTCTGGACTCCCTTCACTTTGATCATGAACCGCTTCATTGCGAACTTCTGATTCATTTTGATCATGAATTGTTGAGTCTTGTTGAGCCACTACTGGATCCTCTTGTTTATTGCCTCCCTCAGGATCAAAGGGTATAGTTTCTTCATTTGATTGAGATGTGCTTGTACTAGCTTCTGGCTGATGTAATCCAAGGTTCTCCAAGATTTTTCTCAAATTGCTAGCTCGGTCTGATGATGAGGATGATAGATTCTCCAATTCTTTCCAGTTCTTCTCATCATAGAACCCTTTCGTTTCAACAAACTTCACGTCCCTTGAGACTAGAATCTTCCTTGTTTCCGGAACAAAGCATTTGTAACCTTTTTGTGTTGTGGAGTATCCAATGAACATGCTCTTCACACTTTTAGCTTCCAACTTGTTTCTTTGTTCTCCTGGGATTAATACAAAACAACCACACCCAAACACACGTAAGTAGTTAATGGCGGGTTTAGAGTTGTTTAATACCTCAAATGGAGAGTGATCATCCAAAATTTTTGTTGGCATTCGGTTGATCAAATAGCATGCTGAAACCACAGCATCTCCCCAAAATCTCTTGGGAACACTTGTGTGGAACATCATAGACCGGGCCACTTCCATTAAGTGCCTATTCTTTCTTTCAGCAACTCCATTTTGCTGAGGAGTGTATGGGCAGCTGGTTTGATGGACTATCCCATGGTTTGCTAAGTGTTGTTTGAAGGCATGGCTTGTGTACTCTCCACCATTATCTGATCTAAAAATTTTAATCTTGGCATTATAATGGTTAGTCACATATGCTTGAAAATTTCTAAATGCTTCTAGAACTCTATCTTTGGATGGAAGAAGTGTTAGCCATGTATATTTTGATTTTTCATCTATAAAGGTGACAAAGTATTTATGATGTTCTCTAGATTCACATGGTGAGGTCCAAACATCAGAATGAATTAAATCAAAACACTTTTCATAGATAGTTGGAGACTTGGAAAACACAGATTTACAATGTTTGCCAAGTATACAAGCTTCACATTCATCATTTTTGAAAGAAATCCTAGGCAACAATAGTTCTAATGCTCTAGAGTGCGGATGACCTAGCCTTGCATGCCAAATTGAACTACTAACATTAGAAACATTCAGACTAAAACTACAAAATAAATTGGAGTCCGACTTGTTATTTTCAAGAACATACAGCTCCTCCTTTGCTACTCCTTTTCCGAGTAGTTTCATGGTCTCAATATCCTGAAAGTGTACATCATTAGGACCAAATATAGCATAACAATTCAAATCAGATGTAACTTTCTTTACGGATAACAAATTTGAAGTAAACTTAGGCATGTAGAAAGCATTTGAATCTTTTCCAAATAACCTAAGATTTCCTACTCCATCAATTGGAATACTATCTCCATTTGCTATAATGACATTACCTACAGCCGGTTTTATGTTATTCATTAGATGTGCATCACTTATCATATGATGTGATGCACCAGAATCTACAATCAAAGGCTTTGAAATGTTTTGAGCATGAAGAGAGTTTCCAGAAACCATACCAGACCTACCAGCCTCTTTCAAGGCTTTGATGAGAGCTTCCAAATCTAATTTCCTCACAAATTCAGATTCTTGTTGATATGGCACCAAAGCTCTCATTTCTCCTTCTTCAGCCCTCTTGGATGTCCCAGCCTGATTCCCAGCCACTTCTTGGGAGACATTAGCTCTTGGTTCCTTCCACCAGCTTGGTTTTAGATGAGGATGGAGCTTCCAGCATTTTTCCTTTGTGTGCCCCTCTTTCTTGCAATGCTCACAAATTGCATTTGATCCCACTTTCTTGTTCTGGTTTGATCCCAACGGTTTGTAAAATCCTTTGTTGGCGTCTCCCAGCTCTACCTTTTTAGCCATAACCAGCTCACCCTTTCCCCCAAATAGACCATGAGATCCTTGCTCCTTTTGTATCTTGGAGCACACTTCATCTAGGCTGGGGAGATTGTCTGCCCTGAGGAGGTGCTTAATGAGATCCTTGTAAGTTGGATTTAAGGTCAATAGCAGACCAAAGACCTTGTCTTGTTCGCGCCTCTCATTTAACACCAAAGGATCAATCGTGCTTGGCCTTAACATTTCTAGTTCAGCCCACAATGATCTGAATTTGCCAAAGTGCTTTGTAAACTCCAAATCTTCTTGGCTTAGATCATTGATAGCCTTCTTGACTTCATAGATTCTGCTCAAGTTTGAAATATTCCCATACACGGTTTGAAGAGTATCCCACAATTCCTTTGCATTTTCACAGTAGGAGTAGGTTTCAAGGATGGATGCTTCAAGAGAGTTCTGGATGATTCCGAGCACCATTTGGTCCTCTTGGAACCACTTATCTTCATAATTACCGATGGCTTCTTCTCCATCTTTTGGATCTTGGCCTTTCAAGACATGGCTCCAAAGCCCACGACCACATAGGGCTGTTCTTATCATTCTTGACCACAGCAAATAGTGGACACCCTTCAAGATGACTGAAATAACAATTGGTTTAGAATTTTCCATGGTGTTTCAAGATTTATTCACCGGATAATTCTATTAACCAGAGGATTAAGAGATTTTCTCAAGAAAATATTAGAGAAGCTTCAAGAAATACACTTTTCCAGCCTTTTCACAACTCAAGAGTCAATGACTTTGAGGACTAAATCTCAGAGTGAAAAAGGATTGACAAAGAGTATTCCCAGAATTTTAGAGTGAAAAAGAAAATTTTAGAGAACCTTCAAGAAATACACTTTTTCAGCCTTTTCACAACTCAAGAGTCAATGACTTTGAGGACTAAGTCTCAGAGTGAAAAAGGATTGACAAAGAGTATTCCCAGAATTTTAAAGGAAGAGATTTGAAAATGGGATAACTAGAGCTTGATTTAGTTAAGAACCTTGCTCTGATACCATGTTGAATTTGCGGAATAGAAGATTAGAGAGTTTGAGAGTGCTTGAAAGAGAAACAATAGAATGAGAGATAAGGAGAAGTTTCCATTAGAATTGAGTGAGTGTTACAAAGGGTGTACAACATGTATATATAGAGGAGAGCCACGAAATTAGGAGGTGAAGAAGGATTTTACAACATTCAATTTCCCTCCAATCTCTTATTTGAAATTCAAACACATCTCCTTCCTTTTCACACTTCCCGAGACACCCACTTGTGCACCCAAAGTCTTCACCCTTCTAGAAGACTTCTTAATGGGCTTGCATATGTTGAATAAGGCCTCTTCTCTTCTTTGGGTCTTAAGCTAATGTGTTCTCTCATTATTCAACAATTATCATCTCTGGGAATGACAAGGTAGGTATTAAAGATACAAAAGCATATTTAAAATCTGTATTTGATATTAAAGATCTTGGAGAGTTGAAATATTTTCTAGGGATTGAAGTCTATAGGTCCAATGAAGGACTCTTCTTATCCCAAAGGAAGTACACTCTTGATCTATTGGCTGGGGCAGGAAAGCTAGGAGCCAAACCAGCAAAGACTCCCTTAGAAGAAGGATACAAAGTCATACGAGAGGGGGAGCTTGAAGATAAACCTTTTTGAAGATGTCAAGCAATATCGAAGAATGGTTGGTAAGTTGATTTATCTTACCACAAATCGTCCTGATTTATGTTTTGCTGTGAACCAGGTGAGCCAACATATGCAAGCTCCAAAAGTGCATCATTGGAACATGGTGGATCGGATCCTCAAATATCTCAAAGGAGCTCCAGGTCAAGGCATTTGGATGGGTTGCAACAAAAGCACATAAATTGTGGGTTATTGTGATGCTGACTGGGCTGGAGACAAAACGTATAGAAGATCCACCACTGGGTATTGCACATTCATTGGAGGTAACCTGGTCACTTGGAAGAGCAAGAAACAAAAGGTTGTGTCATGTTCAAGTGCTGAAGCTGAGTATAGAGCAATGAGGAAGCTCACAAATGAGCTAACATGGCTGAAAGCTCTTCTCAAGGATTTGGGCATTGAATCAGCAGATCCAATCACAATGCATTGTGACAACCAAGCTGCTATTCATATTGCGTCCAACTCAGTGTTCCATGAGAGGACAAAGCATATTGAAGTGGATTGTCACAAGGTGCGAGAGATGGTGGAGAAAAGGGTCATTCTTCCATGCTTTACAAGGAGTTCAGAACAATTGGCAGACAGTTTTTACCAAGGCAGCGAGTTTAAAAGTGTGTGAGTTCATCCATTCAAAGCTTGGACTCATAGATATGTCTCGGCCGTGATTTCCTTAGCCATGGAGTCCACACTCTTTTTCCCTTAGTATGGTTTTGTCCCATGAGGTTTTCCATACTAAGGTTTTTAATGAGGTGAGTCATCATGGTTCCAAGCTTAACCTTTGGTTTCTCTACGGTTAAGCTTGAGGGGGAGTGTTGAATAATGAGAGAATACATTAGCTTAAGACCCAAAGAAGAGAAGAGGCCTTATTCAACATATGCAAGTCCATTAATGAGTCTTCTAGAAGGGTGAAGACTTTGGGTGCACAAGTGGGTGTCTCGGGAAGTGTGAAAAGGAAGGAGATGTGTTTGAATTTCAAATAAGAGATTGGAGGGAAATTGAATATTGTAAAATCCTTCTTCACCTCCTAATTTCGTGGCTCTCCTCTATATATACATGTTATACACCCTTTGTAACACTCACTCAATTCTAATGGAAACTTCTCTTTATCTCTCATTCTATTGTTTCTCTTTCAAGCACTCTTAAACTCTCTAAGCTTCTATTCCGCAAATTCAACACATCTAACTTGCCCATGTAGGCTTGATGTTCCAATGGGAAATGAGCTAGAGTGCAAACAGCTCTAATGGGATGAGCAACTGCCTTGTTGTTGTAGTACACTCGGGTTTGCTTCCAATGTTCTGGTCCAAACCTTTGTCTTGTACTTCTCCTTAAACCCCCTTCTTGATATTGAACTTGAGGTTCTGGCCCTTCAAAGTCAGAATCTGAGGTTTGAGCTTCTTCTTGACTTTCCGGACTCTCTTCACTTTGATCATGAACCGCTTCATTGCGAACTTCTGATTCATTTTGATCATAAATTGTTGAGTCTTGTTGAGCCACTACTGGATCCTCTTGTTTATTGCCTCCCTCAGGATCAAAGGGTATAGTTTCTTCATTTGATTGAGATGTGCTTGTACTAGCTTCTGGCTGATGTAATCCAAGGTTCTCCAAGATTTTTCTCAAATTGCTAGCTCGGTCTGATGATGAGGATGATAGATTCTCCAATTCTTTCCAGTTCTTCTCATCATAGAACCCTTTCGTTTCAACAAACTCCACGTCCCTTGAGACTAGAATCTTCCTTGTTTCCGGAACAAAGCATTTGTAACCTTTTTGTGTTGTGGAGTATCCAATGAACATGCTCTTCACACTTTTAGCTTCCAACTTGTTTCTTTGTTCTCCTGGGATTAATACAAAACAAACACACCCAAACACACGTAAGTGGTTAATGGCGGGTTTAGAGTTGTTTAATACCTCAAATGGAGAGTGATCATCCAAAATTTTTGTTGGCATTCGGTTGATCAAATAGCATGCTGAAACCACAACATCTCCCCAAAATCTCTTGGGAACACTTGTGTGGAACATCATAGACCGGGCCACTTCCATTAAGTGCCTATTCTTTCTTTCAGCAACTCCATTTTGCTGAGGAGTGTATGGGCAGCTGGTTTGATGGACTATCCCATGGTTTGCTAAGTGTTGTTTGAAGGCATGGCTTGTGTACTCTCCACCATTATCTGATCTAAAAATTTTAATCTTGGCATTATAATGGTTAGTCACATATGCTTGAAAATTTCTAAATGCTTCTAGAACTCTATCTTTGGATGGAAGAAGTGTTAGCCATGTATATTTTGATTTTTCATCTATAAAGGTGACAAAGTATTTATGATGTTCTCTAGATTCACATGGTGAGGTCCAAACATCAGAATGAATTAAATCAAAACACTTTTCATAGATAGTTGGAGACTTGGAAAACACAGATTTACAATGTTTGCCAAGTATACAAGCTTCACATTCATCATTTTTGAAAGAAATCCTAGGCAACAATAGTTCTAATGCTCTAGAGTGCGGATGACCTAGCCTTGCATGCCAAATTGAACTACTAACATTAGAAACATTCAGACTAAAACTACAAAATAAATTGGAGTCCGACTTGTTATTTTCAAGAACATACAGCTCCTCCCTTGCTACTCCTTTTCCGAGTAGTTTCATGGTCTCAATATCCTGAAAGTGTACATCATTAGGACCAAATATAGCATAACAATTCAAATCAGATGTAACTTTCTTTACGGATAACAAATTTGAAGTAAACTTAGGCATGTAGAAAGCATTTGAATCTTTTCCAAATAACCTAAGATTTCCTACTTCATCAATTGGAATACTATCTCCATTTGCTATAATGACATTACCTACAGCCGGTTTTATGTTATTCATTAGATGTGCATCACTTATCATATGATGTGATGCACCAGAATCTACAATCAAAGGCTTTGAAATGTTTTGAGCATGAAGAGAGTTTCCAGAAACCATACCAGACCTACCAGCCTCTTTCAAGGCTTTGATGAGAGCTTCCAAATCTGATTTCCTCACAAATTCCGATTCTTGTTGATATGGCACCAAAGCTCTCATTTCTCCTTCTTCAGCCCTCTTGGATGTCCCAGCCTGATTCCCAGCCACTTCTTGGGAGACATTAGCTCTTGGTTCCTTCCACCAGCTTGGTTTTAGATGAGGATGGAGCTTCCAGCATTTTTCCTTTGTGTGCCCCTCTTTCTTGCAATGCTCACAAATTGCATTTGATCCCACTTTCTTGTTCTGGTTTGATCCCAACGGTTTGTAAAATCTTTTGTTGGCGTCTCCCAGCTCTACTTTGTTAGACATAACCAGCTCACCCTTTCCCCCAAATAGACCATGAGATCCTTGCTCCTTTTGTATCTTGGAGCACACTTCATCTAGGCTGGGGAGATTGTCTGCCCTAAGGAGGTGCTTAATGAGATCCTTGTAAGTTGGATTTAAGGTCAATAGCAGACCAAAGACCTTGTCTTGTTTTATCCTCTCATTTAACACCAAAGGATCAATCGTGCTTGGCCTTAACATTTCTAGTTCAGCCCACAATGATCTGAATTTGCCAAAGTGCTTTGTAAACTCCAAATCTTCTTGGCTTAGATCATTGATAGCCTTCTTGACTTCATAGATTCTGCTCAAGTTTGAAGTATTCCCATACACGGTTTGAAGAGTATCCCACAATTCCTTTGCATTTTCACAGTAGGAGTAGGCTTCAAGGATGGATGCTTCAAGAGAGTTCTGGATGATTCCGAGCACCATTTGGTCCTCTTGGAACCACTTATCTTCATAATTACCGATGGCTTCTTCTCCATCTTTTGGATCTTGGCCTTTCAAGACATGGCTCCAAAGCCCACGACCACATAGGGCTGTTCTTATCATTCTTGACCACAGCAAATAGTTGACACCCTTCAAGATGACTGAAATAACAATTGGTTTAGAATTTTCCATGGTGTTTCAAGATTTATTCACCGGATAATTTTATTAACCAGAGGATTAAGAGATTTTCTCAAGAAAATATTAGAGAAGCTTCAAGAAATACACTTTTCCAGCCTTTTCACAACTCAAGAGTCAATGACTTTGAGGACTAAGTCTCAGAGTGAAAAAGGATTGACAAAGAGTATTCCAAGAATTTTAAAGTGAAAAGGAAAATTTTAGAGAACCTTCAAGAAATACACTTTTTCAGCCTTTTCACAACTCAAGAGTCAATGACTTTGAGGACTAAGTCTCAGAGTGAAAAAGGATTGACAAAGAGTATTCCCAGAATTTTAAAGGAAGAGATTTGAAAATGGGATAACTAGAGCTTGATTTAGTTAAGAACCTTGCTCTGATACCATGTTGAATTTGCGGAATAGAAGATTAGAGAGTTTGAGAGTGCTTGAATGAGAAACAATAGAATGAGAGATAAAGAGAAGTTTCCATTAGAATTGAGTGAGTGTTACAAAGGGTGTACAACATGTATATATAGAGGAGAGCCACGAAATTAGGAGGTGAAGAAGGATTTTACAATATTCAATTTCCCTCCAATCTCTTATTTGAAATTCAAACACATCTCTTCCTTTTCACACTTCCCGAGACACCCACTTGTGCACCAACCTATGAAGAAGCCAAGGAGCTTAAAGTATGGAGAGATGCTATTGGTGAAGAAAAGAAAGCTATGGAAATCAACCACACTTGGGATGAAGTTGAACTACCAAAAGGGAAGAAGGCCGTAAGCTCTAGATGGATCTTCACTATCAAGTATAGAAGTGATGGAGAAATAGAGCGTTACAAGGCTAGGCTGGTGGCTAGAGGATTCACTCAAACCTATGGAGAGGACTACCTTGACACATTTGCACCTGTGGCAAAACTTCATACGGTAAGAGTTATTTTATCCTTAGCTACTAACTTGAAATGGGATCTTTGGCAGATGGACGTCAAGAATGCATTCTTGCAAGGGGAACTAGAGGATGAAGTCTACATGACTCCACCACCAGGCTTGGAGGACTCAATTGCACCAGGAAAGGTGTTGAGACTCAAGAAAGCAATCTATGGACTGAAGCAATCTCCTCGAGCATGGTACCACAAGTTGAGTACAACACTCAAGAGTAAAGGCTTCAAGAAGTCCGAGGCAGATCATACACTTTTCACCTTGCAAAGCCAAGAAGGTATTGTAGTCATTCTCATTTATGTGGATGATATTATCATCTCTGGGAATGACAAGGTAGGTATTAAAGATACAAAAACATATTTAAAATCTGTATTTGATATTAAAGATCTTGGAGAGTTGAAATATTTTCTAGGGATTGAAGTCTATAGGTCCAATGAAGGACTCTTCTTATCCCAAAGGAAGTACACTCTTGATCTATTGGCTGGGGCAGGAAAGCTAGGAGCCAAACCAGCAAAAACTCCCTTAGAAGAAGGATACAAAGTCATACGAGAGGGGGAGCTTGAAGATAAACCATTTGAAGATGTCAAGGAATATCGAAGAATGGTTGGTAAGTTGATTTATCTTACCATAACTCGTCCTGATTTGTGTTTTGCTGTGAACCAGGTGAGCCAACATATGCAAGCTCCAAAAGTGCATCATTGGAACATGGTGGATCGGATCCTCAAATATCTCAAAGGAGCTCCAGGTCAAGGCATTTGGATGGGTTGCAACAAAAGCACAGAAATTGTGGGTTATTGTGATGCTGACTGGGCTGGAGACAAAACGGATAGAAGATCCACCACTGGGTATTGCACATTCATTGGAGGTAACCTGGTCACTTGGAAGAGCAAGAAACAAAAGGTTGTGTCATGTTCAAGTGCTGAAGCTGAGTATAGAGCAATGAGGAAGCTCACAAATGAGCTAACATGGCTGAAAGCTCTTCTCAAGGATTTGGGCATTGAATCGGCAGATCCAATCACAATGCATTGTGACAATCAAGCTGCTATTCACATTGCGTCCAACTCAGTGTTCCATGAGAGGACAAAGCATATTGAAGTGGATTGTCACAAGGTGCGAGAGATGGTGGAGAAAAGGGTCATTCTTCCATGCTTTACAAGGAGTTCAGAACAATTGGCAGACATTTTTACCAAGGCAGCGAGTTTAAAAGTGTGTGAGTTCATCCATTCAAAGCTTGGACTCATAGATATGTCTCGGCCTTGATTTCCTTAGCCATGGAGTCCACACTCTTTTTCCCTTAGTATGGTTTTGTCCCATGAGGTTTTCCATACTAAGGTTTTTAATGAGGTGGATCATCATGGTTCCAAGCTTAACCTTTGATTTCTCTACGGTTAAGCTTGAGAGGGAGTGTTGAATAATGAGAGAACACATTAGCTTAAGACCCAAAGAAGAGAAGAGGCCTTATTCAACATATGCAAGCCCATTAAGAAGTCTTCTAGAAGGGTGAAGACTTTGGGTGCACAAGTGGGTGTCTCGGGAAGTGTGAAAAGGAAGGAGATGTGTTTGAATTTCAAATAAGAGATTGGAGGGAAATTGAATGTTGTGAAACCCTTCTTCACCTCCTAATTTCGTGGCTCTCCTCTATATATACATGTTGTACAACCTTTGTAACACTCACTCAATTCTAATGGAAACTTCTCTTTATCTCTCATTCTATTGTTTCTCTTTCAAGCACTCTCAAACTCTCTAATCTTCTATTCCGCAAATTCAACATGTAGAACCGCATAAGGGTAGTGTTAGGATAGCAAACGGGAAAGAAGTTCCAATAGAGGGGGTTGGGGACTTAGAGGTGTTTGGGAAGAGAACTAAAGCCCTATATATCCCAGAATTTACTTCGAATTTGCTATCGGTTCATAAGGCAACTAAGGACTTGAATTGTAAAGTTGTTTTTGGAGTTAATGGTGTTGAGTTTCAGGATAATGAAACCAAAGATGCGATCGGATCAGGGGGTGTGAAAGATGGTCTGTACATATTGTATAAAAAGGATAAAGAGTTGAAAGCGCTTGCGGTCAGTTCGGTTGGATCAAGCCCTTTATGGCATTCTCGCCTTGGTCACCCAAGTCACAAGGTGCTCAGCATGGTCTTGCCCAACCATTCAGTACCCAAGGAGGCGTGTGAAGCATGTATTTTGGGGAAGCATTGTAGGAAAGTGTTTCCAGAATCTACTACTATGTATAAGAAGTCTTTTGAGTTAATACACTCTGATGTATGGTCTTCTCCGTGTACTTCAAGAGATCAATATAAGTACTTTGTTTCCTTCATCGATCAAAAATCAAAGTATACATGGGTAACATTGATGCGCTCTAAGGATCAAGTGCTTGAATCATTTCAGAACTTCTATAACTATGTGCTCAATCAGTATGATACCAAGATTAAGATACTAAGAAGTGATAATGGCGGAGAATACATGAGCATACAGTTTAGGGAGTTTGTGAATGAGAAAGGGATAGTACATCAGACAACTTGCGCCTATACACCTCAACAAAATGGGATAGCAGAGAGGAAGAATAGACATTTGTTAGAAGTGGCTAGGAGCATGATGTTTGATAGGGTAGTTCCTAAGAATCTGTGGGGAGATGCAGTGATGGCGGCAGCTTACTTAATCAACCGCATACCCACTGAAAGCTTGAGTTACAAGTCACCACTTTTCAATTTTCACCTTGCAAAGCCAAGAAGGTATTGTAGTCATTCTCATTTATGTGGATGATATTATCATCTCTGGGAATGACAAGGTAGGTATTAAAGATACAAAAGCATATTTAAAATCTGTAATGGATTAAACCGCTTTTACACAAAAACTTGAGAAACTTTTTCTCCTTTTTTCTTGAGAGATTCAAGGTTATTCTTCACTCCTCGATTCCTAGCTCAGAGTGGGGTGCGTTGTATCAAGAGATTGTCACTCCTCTTGTGGTTCACGCTTC
This sequence comes from Cardamine chenopodiifolia, assembly GCA_963922655.1. NCBI lineage: Eukaryota > Viridiplantae > Streptophyta > Magnoliopsida > Brassicales > Brassicaceae > Cardamine > Cardamine chenopodiifolia. The sequence continues at coordinate 6,428,411 of OZ000476.1, read as the reverse complement.
AACCCACCTTCTATCAATCCCATAGTTAATCCTAGGTCGAGTATCTCCTCGGGGTTAAACCACCTCTTCCGCTTAGTTCCATCCTTTTTACCGAGTAGTTAGATCGAGCATTTCTCTTCTTCTCAGTCCTACTCATACAGTCTATTCCCTAAGACGAGCTTGATATCTTAGCAACCGGTGCCACATCATGTTTTGAATTGGGTTTTTCATTCACCACCCTCCTTCATACTTACATGATGGTACCCGCTCTTTAGATCAATCTTGGAGAAGAGTGTTGATGAGGCCCCGACACTAGCTCAAGCATCACTCTGAGAAGAACACGTGGACGAACCCGAGGTCTAAATTGAGGAAGAGAAGAACTACGAAGCTCCTACCATAGCACTGAGGATTATGAAGAGGAACATCACAAGCGTCTACAGGACAAGATTCAATGCATACATAAAAGGAGCTCTAATATGCGAGGAAAGTACCTGAGGGCACCCGAGAGATACCGATAGACCTTAGCGCGAGAACAGTGAGACTAGCAAACTCTTGGGAGCGTCCTTTTTTTGGAAGGCATGAGTTTAGTATCTTCACTATTTCGTTGAAGTGAAGACACCCTTAAGCCGTCAAGGTATTGTACTCTTTTTCTCCACCTCGGGATTTTTCCACATGGTTTACCGAGGGGGTTTTTAATGAGGCAAGATCTCTTGATGCATCACATTCTTTACCATTGTTTATCTTTCTTGGAAATCCCTATAACGAAATAAGGTAAACAAGGGATGTGATCCTATCTACCAAGATGACATTTATCTAATTAAAGTCTTCTTCTCTTTTCCTAAAAACGGTTTAAGTATGTTTTGGTGTTAAAAGATGTCCAAATTAGGTGAATGTTAGAATATTTGGACCAAGTTGTAATTTGTATAAGACCAGACCTAGAGGATATGTGAAAATGCCTCTAAAAACACTTGTAATGGATTAAACCGCTTTTACACAAAAACTTGAGAAAATTTTTCTCCTTTTTTCTTGAGAGATTCAAGGTCATTCTTCACTCCTCGATTCCTAGCTCAGAGTAGGGTGTGTTGTATCAAGAGATTGTCACTCCTCTTGTGGTTCACGCTTCAACCCACCTACTATCAATCCCATAGTTAATCCTAGGTCGAGTATCTCCTCGGGTTTAAACCACCTTTTCCGCTTAGTTCCATCCTTTTTACCGAGTAGTTAAATCGAGCATTTCTCTTCCTCTAAAGCCAATTCATACAGTCTATTCCCTAAGACGAGCTTGATATCTTGGCAACCAGTGCCACATCATGTCTTGAATGGGGTTTTCCTTTCAACACCCTCCTTCATACTTACTTGATGGTACCCGCTCTTTAAATCAATCTTGGAGAAGAGTGTTGATGAGGCCCCGACACTAGCTCAAGCATCACTCTGAGAAGAACACGTGGAGGAATCTGAGGACTAACTTGAGGAAGAGAAGAACTACGAAGCTCCTACCATACCACTGAGGATTATGAAGAGGAACATCACAAGCGTCTACAGGACAAGATTCAATGCATACATAAAAGGAGCTCTAATATGCGAGGAGAGCACCTGAGGGCACCTGAGGGCACCCGAGAGATACCGATAGACCTTAGCGCGAGAACAGTGAGACTAGAAAACTCTTGGGAGCGTCCTTTTTTTGGAAGGCATGAGTTTAGTATCTTCACTATTTCGTTGAAGTGAAGACACCCTTAAGCCGTCAAGGTATTGTACTCTTTTTCTCCACCTCGGGATTTTTCCACATGGTTTACCGAGGGGGTTTTTAATGAGGCAAGATCTCTTGATGCATCACATTCTTTACCATTGTTTATCTTTCTTGGAAATCCCTATGACGAAATTGTTGAGAATATGGATGTGAAGGTGTGTGAACATGAAATAAAGCACCAATGAGTAGCTAAGATCAACTAAAACGAAACCAAACAAGAAGTGGAGAAGGAACTGAATTGGTTAGAAGCAGACCAGTTTTTTCTCACTCAGCACAAGTGGAGCAAGTTGCAAAGAGGAGTAGGTGGGAGCAGTTGGGAGAAGCATGGCTTGCCTATACTTCTGTAGAGGTGTTGGTGAGATATTTTTCACTCAATAATTCATGTAAAGCGTGCATATATGTATATGGGATTGTAAGGAAACATAACACACGAAAATATTGAAGTTCTTCTCTAAAAAACTTCTATTCATCATCTTCATTCTCTTCTCTTCTAATCTTCTTCCCTTAAAATCACCTTCATATCCTCTAAAATCTACATGGTATCAGAGCACTTAAGGTCCTAAACAAGATCTTAAACTTGTTCATATCTCTCAAACATTTCAAATCACTCTGTTTTTTTCTGTTTCGTTTGTACTATTCACCAAAAATTTTAAGTCATGGAAAGCTCCAAGAATATGGTTCTACCAGTTATTCTCAAGGGGAATAACTATATTTTGTGGTCAAGGACCACAAAGACAGTCCTAAGAGGAAGAGGGCTGTGGGAGTATGTTGATAGCTTGGTGATAAATGCTGAAGAAGGAAGGGCTGAAGAGGGCAGTATGATGGAGAGGAAGCGGGAGCAAGAAGATGCTCAAGTCTTGGCTGCACTTCAAAGCTCCCTTGAGCCATCTATTCTGGCGGACTATTCATACTGTGAGAACTCCAAGGAGCTGTGGGAGACGCTCAAGGGAGTTTATGGAGACATCTCAAACATTTCAAGGATCTTTGAGGTGAAGAAGGCATTGAATGACCTTCAGCAGAATGGGAAGGCGTTCAAGGACTTGTTTGGGGAGTTTAGAGGGTTGTGGGCAGAGCTGGAAATGCTTAGACCTACAACAAACGACCCAAAGGAGTTGAATGAGAGGAGAGAGCAAGATCAAGTGTTTGGTCTCTTACTCACACTTGATGACTCTTACAAGGGGCTCATTCAGCATATCCTTCGATTTGACAAGCTTCCAACATTAAATGAAGTGTGTCAACAAATTCAGAAAGAGGAAGGTGCTAGAGAGTTGTTTAAACCCGCTAGTGAGATGGCGCATGTGGTGCAAAGAAATTTTGGGCATGGAGAAAGGAGAGCTGTTGAGTGTAGCCATTGTAGGATGAAAGGGCACACTAAGGAGAAGTGCTGGACACTTTACCGCACTTGAAACCAGCCCGGCTAAGAGGAAATGGCCAGGGAAGCAGTCAAGGCTCTAGGAACTTTGCGGGTGTAACTAGCATGGAAGGAGACCAATTGGTGAGGAAGAGCGATTTAGAGGGCCTCATCAAGAGTATCTCAAAGCTAGCGGAATCTGGTAAGGGTTTCTTTACCTCTAAGGCTAGGAGAAACGTGATAATAGATTCTGGAGCAAGTCATAATATGATTTGTGATGCAAAGTTGCTGGAGAATGTAGAACCGCATAAGGGTAGTGTTAGGATAGCAAACGGGAAAGAAGTTCCAATAGAGGGGGTTGGGGACTTAGAGGTGTTTGGGAAGAGAACTAAAGCCCTATATATCCCAGAATTTACTTCAAATTTGCTATCGGTTCATAAGGCAACTAAGGACTTGAATTGTAAAGTTGTTTTTGGAGTTAATGGTGTTGAGTTTCAGGATAATGAAACCAAAGATGCGATCGGATCAGGGGGTGTGAAAGATGGTCTGTACATATTGAATAAAAAGGATAAAGAGTTGAAAGCGCTTGCGGTCAGTTCGGTTGGATCTGTTGAATAATGAGAGAACACATTAGCTTAAGACCCAAAGAAGAGAAGAGGCCTTATTCAACATATGCAAGCCCATTAAGAAGTCTTCTAGAAGGGTGAAGACTTTGGGTGCACAAGTGGGTGTCTCGGGAAGTGTGAAAAGGAAGGAGATGTGTTTGAATTTCAAATAAGAGATTGGAGGGAAATTGAATGTTGTGAAACCCTTCTTCACCTCCTAATTTCGTGGCTCTCCTCTATATATACATGTTGTACACCCTTTGTAACACTCACTCAATTCTAATGGAAACTTCTCTTTATCTCTCATTCTATTGTTTCTCTTTTAAGCACTCTCAAACTCTCTAATCTTCTATTCCGCAAATTCAACATGGTATCAGAGCAAGGTTCTTAACTAAATCAAGCTCTTGTTATCCCATTTTCAAATCTCTTCCTTTAAAATTCTGGGAATACTCTTTGTCAATCCTTTTTCACTCTGAGACTTAGTCCTCAAAGTCATTGACTCTTGAGTTGTGAAAAGGCTGAAAAAGTGTATTTCTTGAAGGTTCTCTAAAATTTTCTTTTTCACTCTAAAATTCTGGGAATACTCTTTGTCAATCCTTTTTCACTCTGAGACTTAGTCCTCAAAGTCATTGACTCTTGAGTTGTGAAAAGGCTGGAAAAGTGTATTTCTTGAAGCTTCTCTAATATTTTCTTGAGAAAATCTCTTAATCCTCTGGTTAATAGAATTATCCGGTGAATAAATCTTGAAACACCATGGAAAATTCTAAACCAATTGTTATTCCAGTCATCTTGAAGGGTGTCAACTATTTGCTGTGGTCAAGAATGATAAGAACAGCCCTATGTGGTCGTGGGCTTTGGAGCCATGTCTTGAAAGGCCAAGATCCAAAAGATGGAGAAGAAGCCATCGGTAATTATGAAGATAAGTGGTTCCAAGAGGACCAAATGGTGCTCGGAATCATCCAGAACTCTCTTGAAGCATCCATCCTTGAAGCCTACTCCTACTGTGAAAATGCAAAGGAATTGTGGGATACTCTTCAAACCGTGTATTGGAATACTTCAAACTTGAGCAGAATCTATGAAGTCAAGAAGGCTATCAATGATCTAAGCCAAGAAGATTTGGAGTTTACAAAGCACTTTGGCAAATTCAGATCATTGTGGGCTGAACTAGAAATGTTAAGGCCAAGCACGATTGATCCTTTGGTGTTAAATGAGAGGCGCGAACAAGACAAGGTCTTTGGTCTGCTATTGACCTTAAATCCAACTTACAAGGATCTCATTAAGCACCTCCTTAGGGCAGACAATCTCCCCAGCCTAGATGAAGTGTGCTCCAAGATACAAAAGGAGCAAGGATCTCATGGTCTATTTGGGGGAAAGGGTGAGCTGGTTATGGCTAACAAAGTAGAGCTGGGAGACGCCAACAAAGGATTTTACAACCGTTGGGATCAAACCAGAACAAGAAAGTGGGATCAAATGCAATTTGTGAGCATTGCAAGAAAGAGGGGCACACAAAGGAAAAATACTGGAAGCTCCATCCTCATCTAAAACCAAGCTGGTGGAAGGAACCAAGAGCTAATGTCTCCCAAGAAGTGGCTGGGAATCAGGCTGGGACATCCAAGAGGGCTGAAGAAGGAGAAATGAGAGCTTTGGTGCCATATCAACAAGAATCTGAATTTGTGAGGAAATCAGATTTGGAAGCTCTCATCAAAGCCTTGAAAGAGGCTGGTAGGTCTGGTATGGTTTCTGGAAACTCTCTTCATGCTCAAAACATTTCAAAGCCTTTGATTGTAGATTCTGGTGCATCACATCATATGATAAGTGATGCACATCTAATGAATAACATAAAACCGGCTGTAGGTAATGTCATTATAGCAAATGGAGATAGTATTCCAATTGATGGAGTAGGAAATCTTAGGTTATTTGGAAAAGATTCAAATGCTTTCTACATGCCTAAGTTTACTTCAAATTTGTTATCCGTAAAGAAAGTTACATCTGATTTGAATTGTTATGCTATATTTGGTCCTAATGATATACACTTTCAGGATATTGAGACCATGAAACTACTCGGAAAAGGAGTAGCAAAGGAGGAGCTGTATGTTCTTGAAAATAACAAGCCGGACTCCAATTTATTTTGTAGTTTTAGTCTGAATGTTTCTAATGTTAGTAGTTCAATTTGGCATGCAAGGCTAGGTCATCCGCACTCTAGAGCATTAGAACTATTGTTGCCTAGGATTTCTTTCAAAAATGATGAATGTGAAGCTTGTATACTTGGCAAACATTGTAAATCTGTGTTTTCCAAGTCTCCAACTATCTATGAAAAGTGTTTTGATTTAATTCATTCTGATGTTTGGACCTCACCATGTGAATCTAGAGAACATCATAAATACTTTGTCACCTTTATAGATGAAAAATCAAAATATACATGGCTAACACTTCTTCCATCCAAAGATAGAGTTCTAGAAGCATTTAGAAATTTTCAAGCATATGTGACTAACCATTATAATGCCAAGATTAAAATTTTTAGATCAGATAATGGTGGAGAGTACACAAGCCATGCCTTCAAACAACACTTAGCAAACCATGGGATAGTCCATCAAACCAGCTGCCCATACACTCCTCAGCAAAATGGAGTTGCTGAAAGAAAGAATAGGCACTTAATGGAAGTGGCCCGGTCTATGATGTTCCACACAAGTGTTCCCAAGAGATTTTGGGGAGATGCTGTGGTTTCAGCATGCTATTTGATCAACCGAATGCCAACAAAAATTTTGAATGATCACTCTCCATTTGAGGTATTAAACAACTCTAAACCCGCCATTAACCACTTACGTGTGTTTGGGTGTGTTTGTTTTGTATTAATCCCAGGAGAACAAAGAAACAAGTTGGAAGCTAAAAGTGTGAAGAGCATGTTCATTGGATACTCCACAACACAAAAAGGTTACAAATGCTTTGTTCCGGAAACAAGGAAGGGTCTAGTCTCAAGGGACGTGAAGTTTGTTGAAACGAAAGGGTTCTATGATGAGAAGAACTGGAAAGAATTGGAGAATCTATCATCCTCATCATCAGACCGAGCTAGCAATTTGAGAAAAATCTTAGAGAACCTTGGATTACATCAGCCAGAAGCTAGTACAAGCACATCTCAATCAAATGAAGAAACTATACCCTTTGATCCTGAGGGAGGCAATAAACAAGAGGATCCAGTAGTGGCTCAACAAGACTCAACAATTTATGATCAAAATGAATCAGAAGTTCGCAATGAAGCGGTTCATGATCAAAGTGAAGAGAGTCCGGAAAGTCAAGAAGAAGCTCAAACCTCAGATTCTGACTTTGAAGGGCCAGAACCTCAAGTTCAATATCAAGAAGGGGGTTTAAGGAGAAGTACAAGACAAAGGTTTGGACCAGAACATTGGAAGTAAACCCGAGTGTACTACAACAACAAGGCAGTTGCTCATCCCATTCAAGCTGTTTGCACTCTAGCTCATTTCCCATTGGAACATCAAGCCTACATGGGCAAGTTAGATGAAGCTGAGATTCCAACAACCTATGAAGAAGCCAAGGAGCTTAAAGTATGGAGAGATGCTATTGGTGAAGAAAAGAAAGCTATGGAAATCAACCACACTTGGGATGAAGCTGAACTACCAAAAGGGAAGAAGGCCGTAAGCTCTAGATGGATCTTCACTATCAAGTATAGAAGTGATGGAGAAATAGAGCGTTACAAGGCTAGGGCTGGTGGCTAGAGGATTCACTCAAACCTATGGAGAGGACTACCTTGACACATTTGCACCTGTGGCAAAACTTCATACGGTAAGAGTTATTTTATCCTTAGCTACTAACTTGAAATGGGATCTTTGGCAGATGGACGTCAAGAATGCATTCTTGCAAGGGGAACTAGAGGATGAAGTCTACATGACTCCACCACCAGGCTTGGAGGACTCAATTGCACCAGGAAAGGTGTTGAGACTCAAGAAAGCAATCTATGGACTGAAGCAATCTCCTCGAGCATGGTACCACAAGTTGAGTACAACACTCAAGAGTAAAGGCTTCAAGAAGTCCGAGGCAGATCATACACTTTTCCCCTTGCAAAGCCAAGAAGGTATTGTAGTCATTCTCATTTATGTGGATGATATTATCATCTCTGGGAATGACAAGGTAGGTATTAAAGATACAAAAGCATATTTAAAATCTGTATTTGATATTAAAGATCTTGGAGAGTTGAAATATTTTCTAGGGATTGAAGTCTATAGGTCCAATGAAGGACTCTTCTTATCCCAAAGGAAGTACACTCTTGATCTATTGGGTGGGGCAGGAAAGCTAGGAGCCAAACCAGCAAAAACTCCCTTAGAAGAAGGATACAAAGTCATACGAGAGGGGGAGCTTGAAGATAAACCTTTTGAAGATGTCAAGCAATATCGGAGAATGGTTGGTAAGTTGATTTGTCTTACCATAACTCGTCCTGATTTGTGTTTTGCTGTGAACCAGGTGAGCCAACATATGCAAGCTCCAAAAGTGCATCATTGGAACATGGTGGATCGGATCCTCAAATATCTCAAAGGAGCTCCAGGTCAAGGCATTTGGATGGGTTGCAACAAAAGCACAGAAATTATGGGTTATTGTGATGCTGACTGGGCTGGAGACAAAACGGATAGAAGATCCACCACTGGGTATTGCACATTCATTGGAGGTAACCTGGTCACTTGGAAGAGCAAGAAACAAAAGGTTGTGTCATGTTCAAGTGCTGAAGCTGAGTATAGAGCAATGAGGAAGCTCACAAATGAGCTAACATGGCTGAAAGCTCTTCTCAAGGATTTGGGCATTGAATCGGCAGATCCAATCACAATGCATTGTGACAACCAAGCTGCTATTCACATTGCGTCCAACTCAGTGTTCCATGAGAGGACAAAGCATATTGAAGTGGATTGTCACAAGGTGCGAGAGATGGTGGAGAAAAGGGTCATTCTTCCATGCTTTACAAGGAGTTCAGAACAATTGGCAGACATTTTTACCAAGGCAGCGAGTTTAAAAGTGTGTGAGTTCATCCATTCAAAGCTTGGACTCATAGATATGTCTCGGCCGTGATTTCCTCAGCCATGGAATCCACACTCTTTTTCCCTTAGTATGGTTTTGTCCCATGAGGTTTTCCATACTAAGGTTTTTAATGAGGTGGGTCATCATGGTTCCAAGCTTAACCTTTGATTTCTCTACGGTTAAGCTTGAGGGGGAGTGTTGAATAATGAGAGAACACGTTAGCTTAAGACCCAAAGAAGAGAAGAGGCCTTATTCAACATATGCAAGCCCATTAAGAAGTCTTCTAGAAGGGTGAAGACTTTGGGTGCACAAGTGGGTGTCTCGGGAAGTGTGAAAAGGAAGGAGATGTGTTTGAATTTCAAATAAGAGATTGGAGGGAAATTGAATGTTGTGAAACCCTTCTTCACCTCCTAATTTCGTGGCTCTCCTCTATATATACATGTTGTACACCCTTTGTAACACTCACTCAATTCTAATGGAAACTTCTCTTTATCCCTCATTCTATTGTTTCTCTTTCAAGCACTCTCAAACTCTCTAATCTTCTATTCCGCAAATTCAACAGACATCTCAAACATTTCTAGGATTTTTTAGGTGAAGAAAGCGTTGAATGACCTTCAGCAGGATGGAAAGGCATTCAAGGATCTATTTGGGGTACTACTCACGTTAAATGAGTCCTACAAGAGCCTCATTCAACACATCCTTCGCTTTGACAAGTTTCCAACGCTGAATGAAGTCTGTCAACAGATCCAAAAGGAGGAAGGGTCTAGGGGCTTGTTCAAAGCATCAAGCGAAATGGCACATGCTGCACATAGGAGCCAACTCTATGGAGAAAGAAGGAGTCTGGAATGTGAGCATTGCAAGATGAAAGGACATACTAAGGAAAAATGTTGGACCTTGCACCCACATTTAAAGCCAGCTAGGCTAAGGGGAAATGGCCAAGGAAATAGTCAAGGACCAAGGAACTTTGCTGGAGTAGCAAACGTGGAAAATGACAACTTGGTGAGGAAAAGCGATCTGGAAGCTCTCATCAAGAGTATTGCTAAGCTAGCTGAGTCTGGTAAGGTTTTCTTTACCTCTAAAGCTAGGGAGAAGGTGATAATAGATTCTGGAGCAAGTCATAATATGATTTGTAATGCCAAGCTGTTAACAAATATTAAGCCTTGTGAAGGAAATGTTAAAGTTGCAAATGGAAAAGAGGTTCAAATAGAAGGAATTGGAGACCTAAAAGTGTTTAGGAAAAATACTAAGGCCTTGTACATTCCAGAATTCACATCTAATTTACTCTCGGTTCATAAAGCAACTAAGGATCTGTTGAGAATATGGATGTGAAGGTCTGTGCACGTGAAAGGAGAGGGGACAATATCAAAGGGAAAGAGTTAGCATGTAGAGCAAGTGTGTTGGAATATGGTGAAAGCTCAGGAGTAAAAGGAGAAGGTATACCATGCATTGCACATGAAATAAAGCACCAATGAGTAGCTAAGATCAACTAAAATGAGACCAAACAAGAAGTGGAGAAGGAACTGAATTGGTTAGAAGCAGACCAGTTTTTTCTCACTCAGCACAAGTGGAGCAAGTTGCAAAGAGGAGTAGGTGGGAGCAGTTGGGAGAAGCATGGCTCGCCTATACTTGTGTAGAGGTGTTGGTGAGATATTTTTCACTCAATAATTCATGTAAATCGTGCATATATGTGTATGGGATTGTAAGGAAACATTACACACGAAATTATAAACTTCTATTCATCATCTTCATCACTCCTATCTTCTAATCTTCCTCCCTTAAAATCATCTTCATATCCTCTAAAATCTACATGGTATCAGAGCACTTAAGGTCCTAAACAAGATCTTAAACTCATTCATATCTCTCAAACATTTCAAATCACTCTGTTTTTTTCTGTTTCGTGTGTACTATTCACCAAAAATTTCAAGTCATGGAAAGCTCCAAGAATATGGTTCTACCAGTTATTCTCAAGGGGAATAACTATATTTTGTGGTCAAGGACCACAAAGACAGTCCTAAGAGGAAGAGGGCTGTGGGAGTATGTTGATAGCTTGGTGGGAAATGCTGAAGAAGGAAGGGCTGAAGAGGGCAGTATGATGGAGAGGAAGCGGGAGCAAGAAGATGCTCAAGTCTTGGCTGCACTTCAAAGCTCCCTTGAGCCATCTATTCTGGCGGCCTATTCATACTGTGAGAACTCCAAGGAGCTGTGGGAGACGCTCAAGGGAGTTTATGGAGACATCTCAAACATTTCAAGGATCTTTGAGGTGAAGAAGGCATTGAATGACCTTCAGCAGAATGGGAAGGCGTTCAAGGACATGTTTGGGGAGTTTAGAGGGTTGTGGGCAGAGCTGGAAATGCTTAGACCTACAACAAACGACCCAAAGGAGTTGAATGAGAGGAGAGAGCAAGATCAAGTGTTTGGTCTCTTACTCACACTTGATGACTCTTACAAGGGACTCATTCAGCATATCCTTCGATTTGACAAGCTTCCAACATTAAATGAAGTGTGTCAACAAGTTCAGAAAGAGGAAGGTGCTAGAGTGTTGTTTAAACCCGCTAGTGAGATGGCACATGTGGTGCAACGAAGTTTTGGGCATGGAGAAAGGAGAGCTGTTGAGTGTAGCCATTGTAGGATGAAAGGGCACACTAAGGAGAAGTGCTGGACACTTTACCCGCACTTGAAACCAGCCCGGCTAAGAGGAAATGGCCAGGGAAGCAGTCAAGGCTCTAGGAACTTTGCGGGTGTAACTAGCATGGAAGGAGATCAATTGGTGAGGAAGAGCGATTTGGAGGGCCTCATCAAGACTATCTCAAAGCTAGCGGAATCTGGTAAGGGTTTCTTTACCTCTAAGGCTAAGAGAAACGTGATAATAGATTCTGGAGCAAGTCATAATATGATTTTTGATGCTAAGTTGCTGGAGAATGTAGAACCGCATAAGGGTAGTGTTAGGATAGCAAACGGGAAAGAAGTTCCAATAGAGGGGGTTGGGGACTTAGAGGTGTTTGGGAAGAGAACTAAAGCCCTATATATCCCAGAATTTACTTCGAATTTGCTATCGGTTCATAAGGCAACTAAGGACTTGAATTGTAAAGTTGTTTTTGGAGTTAATGGTGTTGAGTTTCAGGATAATGAAACCAAAGATGCGATCGGATCAGGGGGTGTGAAAGATGGTCTGTACATATTGAATAAAAAGGATAAAGAGTTGAAAACACTTGCGGTCAGTTCGGTTGGATCAAGCCCTTTATGGCATTCTCGCCTTGGTCACCCAAGTCACAAGGTGCTCAGCATGGTCTTGCCCAACCATTCAGTACCCAAGGAAGCGTGTGAAGCATGTATTTTGGGGAAGCATTGTAGGAAAGTGTTTCCAGAATCTACTACTATGTATAAGAAGTCTTTTGAGTTAATACACTCTGATGTATGGTCTGCTCCGTGTACTTCAAGAGATCAATATAAGTACTTTGTTTCCTTCATCGATCAAAAATCAAAGTATACATGGGTAACATTGATGCGCTCTAAGGATCAAGTGCTTGAATCATTTCAGAACTTCTATAACTATGTGCTCAATCAGTATGATACCAAGATTAAGATACTAAGAAGTGATAATGGTGGAGAATACATGAGCATACAGTTTAGGGAGTTTGTGAATGAGAAAGGGATAGTACATCAGACAACTTGCGCCTATACACCTCAACAAAATGGGATAGCAGAGAGGAAGAATAGACATTTGTTAGAAGTGGCTAGGAGCATGATGTTTGATAGGAGAGTTCCTAAGAATCTGTGGGGAGATGCAGTGATGGCGGCAGCTTACTTAATCAACCGCATACCCACTGAAAGCTTGAGTTACAAGTCACCATTTGAAGTTTTGAATGGTGTGAAGCCGAGTATCAGTCACTTGAGAGTCTTTGGGTGTAGATGCTATGTCCTTGTTCCAGAGGCACAAAGAAATAAGTTAGAGCCAAAGAGTATTAAGTGTGTGTTTGTGGGATACTCAAGTACTCAAAAAGGATACAAATGTCTTAACCTGGAGACTAATAGAATGTATGTGTCAAGGGAGGTGCAATTTGAGGAAGAGTATGGTTACTTCGAAAAAAAGAAATGGGAAGACTTAGATGAGATTATGGACTCAAATGCAGATAGAGATCAAGTTCTAAGAAGCATTTGGGAAAGCATAGATGGCCGGGAGAGTGATGATAATGAGCAGAGGGGTGAAAAAGAAGTAGAAGAAAGTGAGCAGCTTCCGATAGTTCCGGATACTTTACCATTAGACTCAGAACTGGTAGAAGAAGAGGAGAGTACAAGAGGTGAGGGGGAGATAGAATCTGAAGAAGTGGAAGAAGTGCAAGCTCCTCAATTAAGAAGAAGCCAAAGGATAAGACACGGACCTGAAAATTGGAAAAATACTAGAGTGTATTACAATGGGATGGCTATGGCTTATCAAGATCACATGGGAACTGATGTTGTGCTTGGGACAAGAGAGGGATGTACTGGGCGTACGGCAGGCTTAGATCCTGATCCTATAGGCGACAGCGTCTCCTTCTTGTCCCTTAAGCATAACACCGCACAAGAAGAGAAGATAGCCATAAGATATCCTATTGAAGAATACTACTCGGTTTCTAATACTCCAGCTGATCATCAGGCATTTCTGAGCACTATTGATAGAAAAGTACCTAATTCTTATGAGGAAGCAAGCATGGACAAGTTATGGGTTGATGCCATGAGGGAAGAGATTGCATCTATGTTGAGAAATAATACTTGGGACTTGACAAAATTGCCTAGTGGGAAGAAACTTGTGGGATGTAGATGGGTGTATACTATCAAATACAAGAGCAATGGTGAAATTGAGAGGTATAAAGCTAGACTAGTGGCAAAAGGATATACACAAGTATATGGAGAAGATTATACTGAAACTTTTGCTCCAGTAGCGAAGTTGCACTCGGTGAGGGTTCTACTATCCATTGCCATTAATCTGTCATGGAATTTGTGGCAAATGGATGTGAGAAACGCTTTCTTACAAGGGGATTTAGAAGAAGAAGTGTTTATGGAACTTCCACATGGTTATGGAGCAAGTTCAGATCAAGTGTGTAGATTAAAGAATGCTATATACGGCTTGAAACAATCTTCTAGAGCTTGGTACCAACGGTTAAGCCGGTGCCTGTTGGAGAAAGGGTTTGTAAAATCTGAAGCGGATCACTCTCTCTTTACCAAAAGGAGCAAAAATGGGATAGTTGTGGTGCTTATCTACGTGGATGACATTATTGTTACGAGAAGTGATTGTGAGGAGATGAAACAGACTAAGGAGGATCTAAACTCTACGTTTGATATAAAAGACCTAGGAGAGCTCAAATACTTCCTAGGAATTGAGATGAGCAGAGAGGAAGACCATATCGCAAAGGAAGTATGTGATCGACTTACTAAAAGAAACTGGGAAGCTTGGGTGTAAACCGGCTAAGACTCCTATTGAAGAAGGTTTCCAAGAAAAGAGCAACGTGGAGATATGGTCTGACATCAAGCAGTACCAAAGGTTAGTTGGTAAACTAATCTATTTGACCATAACAAGGCCAGATATTTGTTTTGCGGTGAATAAAGTAAGTCAACACATGCAAGTGCCAACAACACACCATTGGGGAATGAATGAAAGGATCTTGAGATATCTAAAAGGAAACCCAGGAAGAGGTATTTGGCTAGAGTGTCATGGAAGAGCAGATGTAGAAGCGTTTTGTGATGCGGATTGGGCTGGGGATAGACAAGATAGAAAGTCTACAACCGGTTATTGTACATTCGTAGGTGGGAATCTTGTCACATGGAGAAGCAAAAAACAAAAGGTAATCTCTCTATCTAGTGCTGAAGCTGAGTATAGAGCAATGAGAGAAGCCACAAAAGAAATGATATGGCTGAAGGCGCTTCTACATGACTTGGGAGTTCAAGAAGACAAACCAATGACATTGTATTGTGATAGCCAAGCAGCAATACACATAGCTTCAAACCCGGTGTTTCATGAAAGGACAAAACACATTGAGGTGGATTGTCATTTCATCCGAGACAAGATTCAGGAGGGAGTTGTGGTTCCCAAGTTTGTGAAGAGTGGAGAACAAATGGCGGATATATTTACAAAGGCTACTTCTTCACGCATCTGTGAATACATCCATGGCAAGATCGGCTTAATGGACCCCTACCAGCCTATCTTGAGGGGGAGTGTTGAGAATATGGATGTGAAGGTCTGTGCACGTGAAAGGAGAGGGGACAATATCAAAGGGAAAGAGTTAGCATGTAGAGCAGGTGTGTTGGAATATGGTGTAAGCTCAGGAGTAAAAGGAGAAGGTATACCATGCATTGCACATGAAATAAAGCACCAATGAGTAGCTAAGATCAACTAAAATGAGACCAAACAAGAAGTGGAGAAGGAACTGAATTGGTTAGAAGCAGACCAGTTTTTTCTCACTCAGCACAAGTGGAGCAAGTTGCAAAGAGGAGTAGGTGGGAGCAGTTGGGAGAAGCATGGCTCGCCTATACTTGTGTAGAGGTGTTGGTGAGATATTTTTCACTCAATAATTCATGTAAATCGTGCATATATGTGTATGGGATTGTAAGGAAACATTACACACGAAATTATAAACTTCTATTCATCATCTTCATCACTCCTATCTTCTAATCTTCCTCCCTTAAAATCATCTTCATATCCTCTAAAATCTACAGGATCTAGATTGCAAAGTTATTTTTGGATCTAATGATGTTGAGTTTCAGGATAATGAGACTAAGGAAGTAATCGGAGTAGGGAATGTGGAAGGTGGTTTGTATTTGCTAAATAAAGAAGATGGAGTGATGGAGTCGTTTGCGGTTAGGCTGGTTGGTTCAAGCCCTTTATGGCACTCACGCCTTGGTCATCCAAGTCACAAGGTGCTCAGCATGGTCCTGCCCAACCTCAGCTTACCTAATAAGGAGTGTGAAGCGTGTGTCTTAGGGAAACATTGTAGGAAAGTGTTTCCGGAATCTACTACTATGTATGAGAAGTGTTTTGAGTTGATACATTCTGATGTGTGGTCAGCCCCCTGTACTTCAAAAGATCAATATAAGTATTTCGTGTCTTTCATTGATCAAAGGTCAAAGTACACTTGGGTAACTCTAATGAGCTCTAAGGATCAAGTATTTGAATCATTTCAAAAATTCTACAATTATGCACTGAATCAGTTTGGTACAAAGATCAAGATCCTTAGGAGTGATAATGGTGGAGAGTATATGAGTAATAGATTCAAGAAGTTGCTGGATGACAATGGGATAATTCACCAGACTTCTTGTGCATACACACCTCAGCAGAATGGAGTTTCCGAGAGAAAGAATAGACATTTGCTGGAGGTGGCTAGAAGTATGATGTTTGATAGAGGCGTGCCTAAGAGATTTTGGGGAGATGCTGTGATGGCGGCATGCTATGTGATTAATCGTTTACCCACAGAAAGTCTGAGCCACAAGTCTCCATTTGAAATTTTGAATGGAGTAAAGCCAAGCATTAATCACCTAAGAGTTTTCGGGTGTAAATGCTATGTCTTTACCCCTGATGCACTAAGGAGTAAACTTGAGCCAAAAAGCATCAAATGTATTTTCGTGGGATACTCAAGCACTCAGAAGGGATACAAGTGTTTCCATCCAGAAACTAATAGGATATATGTGTCAAGAGAGGTGCGTTTTGATGAGAATTGTGGGTATTTTGAAGAAAAAAAATGGGAGGATTTAAATGACATTGTGAGCTCGGGCATAGACAGAGAGCGAGTGCTAAGAAGCATCATGGCAGATGTCAGTGGTTCGAATGGAGGTAATGATGAGCAAGGGATATCTCAGAATGAGCAAGGAGGTGAAGAGGAAGAAGAAAACAATGAGCAACTCTCATCGGATACAAGCTCACTACCAAGGGATTCCAAACTGGTTGAAGAATCAGAACTTGCAAGTGGTGAGGGGGAGTCTGAACATGAAGAAGTTGAGGTAACTCAAGAACCCCCTCTAAGAAGAAGCCAACGGATAAGGCATGGCCCGGAAAATTGGAAAAACACTAGGGTGTATTACAATGGATTAGCTACGGTTCAACAACAGCATATAGGATCTGAGGTGAAGTCTACCGTAGGTGAGGGATGTTCTGGGCGTACGGCAGACTTTGATTCTGAACCTATAGGCGACAGCATCCCTCCCTTACCAAGTAGATCATGTACTTCAAAGAGAAGAGAATTAACCGTAAGTGACATAAAATATCCTATTGAAGCATATAGTTCAGTGTCCTATTTAGGTGCTGAGCAGCAAGCTTACCTCACCAAGATTGATGAACATCAAGTCCCAGCATCATATGAGGAAGCATGTAGAGATGAGAGATGGGTTAAAGCCATGGAAGAAGAGATCAGTTCTATGGTGAGAAACAATACATGGAATTTGACTGAGCTGCCAAGAGGAAAGAAGCTAGTGGGATGTAGATGGGTTTATACTATCAAGTATAAAAGCAATGGTGAAGTCGAGAGATACAAAGCAAGACTAGTGGCAAAGGGGTACACACAAGTCTATGGAGAAGATTATACAGAAACATTTGCTCCGGTGGCAAAATTGCATTCGGTAAGGGTTCTCCTATCCATTGCGGTTAACTTGTCATGGGAGTTATGGCAAATGGATGTAAAAAATGCCTTTTTACAAGGAGACCTAGAAGAGGAAGTCTTTATGGCTCTTCCACAAGGATATGGTACAGGTACAAATCAGGTCTGTGAATTGAGGAAAGCTATTTATGGTTTGAAATAATCTCCGAAGGCCTGGTACCAAAGATTGAGCAGATGCTTGCTGGAGAAGGAATTTGTGAAGTCAGAAGCTGATCATACTCTATTCACCAAGAGGAGTAAAGAGGGGCTAGTGGCGGTTCTTATCTATGTAGATGATATCATAATCACCGGAAATGACGTTGAAGGAGTTAAAAGGACCAAGGAAATTCTGAGCTCCACGTTTGATATAAAAGATCTAGGAGAGCTGAGGTATTTCTTGGGCATTGAGATGATCAGAGAGCCAAATGGGATGTTTATATCACAAAGGAAGTATGTGATTGACTTACTAAAGGAAACTGGCAAGTTAGGGTCGAAGCCAACAAAAACGCCCATTGAAGAAGGCTATCAAGATGTGAGTAAGGAGGAAATGTGGCCTGATGTCAAGCAATATCAAAGGTTAGTTGGAAAACTAATCTACTTAACTATAACTCGGCCAGATATATGCTTTGCCGTGAATAGGGTGAGCCAGCACATGCAAGCTCCGAAAGTACACCATTGGGGCATGGTGGAGAGAATACTTAGGTATCTCAAGGGGAACCCTGGAAAGGGAATATGGTTGAGTCGCAATGAAAATACCGAAGTGGAAGCCTACTGTGATTCAGACTATGCTGGAGACAAACAAGATAGAAAATCTACAACTGGGTATTGCACATTTGTAGGAGGAAATCTTGTCACTTGGAGGAGTAAAAAACAGAAGGTAATTGCATTGTCAAGTGCTGAGGCTGAGTATAGAGCAATGAAGGAAGTCACAAAGGAGATGATATGGCTGAAGGCTCTTCTCAAGGATATGGGTATCCAAGAAACCAAACCAATGAGCCTTTATTGCGATAACCAAGCCGCAATACACATAGCTTCAAATCCAGTGTTTCATGAGAGAACAAAACACATTGAAGTGGATTGTCACTTCATCCGGGGCAAGATTCAAGATGGGCTAATAATCCCTAAGTTTGTGAAGAGTGGAGACCAGATGGCAGACATCTTCACAAAGGCTACTTCCCTAAGTATATGTGAGTACATCCATGACAAGATAGGCTTAAAGGATCCCTACCAGCCTATCTTGAGGGGGAGTGTTGAGAATATGGATGAGAAGGCATACATGGGAAGTAGCAATGCGAGTTCACATAATAACAAAGGGAAGGAGCTGGAGTGCATAACAAGTATCTGGGAACTTGGCGAATGCTCTAAGACTAAGGGAGAAGTGCTGTGTGCAACAAGTAAGGAGAAGAGTGGAGTTGATGATTTAATGAGTGGCAAAACTAGACATTGGGATGTAACTAGAAGGAAGGATTCTCGGTTGAATCCTAAGCAGATCAGAGGGTTGAAAACCCAAGAAGAAGCAAATGAGGAGCCATTGGGTAAAGGCGAGCTCCATACTCCTTCCCCAAAGAAGAAAGACGCTCAGGCCTTGATTCTAGCATGTTTAACCATTTTAGGAAGTCAAGGGTGTTAGCCTTTTATCCATTGTAAATTTATGTGTCTTGTTTTTTTTAAATCCTTTCTCTTACATGTATACATATGAAAACCGAGCTCTAGAGTGATAATAACAAGAAATAATTTTCCAGAAATCTCTTTCAACCTTCTTCAATCTCATCAGCTCTTGATAATCTCTGATTCTTGTTTATTCTCCTTAAAATCAACACTACTATCCATTGCCATTAATCTGTCATGGAATTTGTGGCAAATGGATGTGAGAAATGCTTTCTTACAAGGGGATTTAGAAGAAGAAGTGTTTATGGAACTTCCACAAGGTTATTGAGCAAGTTCAGATCAAGTGTGTAGATTAAAGAAGGCTATATACGGCTTGAAACAATCTCCTAGAGCTTGGTACCAACGGTTAAACCGGTGCCTGTTGGAGAAAAGGTTTGTAAAATCTGAAGCGGATCACTCTCTCTTTACCAAAAGGAGCAAAAATGGGATAGTTGTGGTGCTTATCTACGTGGATGACATTATTGTTACGGGAAGTGATTGTGAGGAGATGAAATGGACTAAGGAGGATCTAAACTCTACGTTTGATATAAAAGACCTAGGAGAGCTCAAATACTTCCTAGGAATTGAGATGATCAGAGAGGAAAAGGGAATGTTTATATCGCAAAGGAAGTATGTGATCGACTTACTAAAAGAAACTGGGAAGCTTGGGTGTAAACCGGCTAAGACTCCTATTGAAGAAGGTTACCAAGAAGAGAGCAACGTGGAGATATGGTCTGACATCAAGCAGTATCAAAGGTTAGTTGGTAAACTAATCTATTTGACCATAACAAGGCCAGATATTTGTTTTGCGGTGAATAAAGTAAGTCAACACATGCAAGCGCCAACAAAACACCATTGGGGAATGATTGAAAGGATCTTGAGATATCTAAAAGGAAACCCAGGAAGAGGTATTTGGCTAGAGTGTCATGGAAGAGCAGATGTAGAAGCGTTTTGTGATGCGGATTGGGCTGGGGATAGACAAGATAGAAAGTCTACAACCGGTTATTGTACATTCGTAGGTGGGAATCTTGTCACCTGGAGAAGCAAAAAACAAAAGGTAATCTCTCTATCTAGTGCTGAAGCTGAGTATAGAGCAATGAGAGAAGCCACAAAAGAAATGATATGGCTGAAGGCGCTTCTACATGACTTGGGAGTTCAAGAAGACAAACCAATGACATTGTATTGTGATAACCAAGCAGCAATACACATAGCTTCAAACCCGG
Organism: Cardamine chenopodiifolia; assembly: GCA_963922655.1. Lineage (NCBI taxonomy): Eukaryota > Viridiplantae > Streptophyta > Magnoliopsida > Brassicales > Brassicaceae > Cardamine > Cardamine chenopodiifolia. Next base: position 6,408,240 of record OZ000476.1, on the reverse strand, counting down.
TGTTTCATGAAAGGACAAAACACATTGAGGTGGATTGTCATTTCATCCGAGACAAGATTCGAGAGGGAGTTGTGGTCCCCAAGTTTGTGAAGAGTGGAGAACAAATGGCGGATATATTTACAAAGGCTACTTCTTCACGCATCTGTGAATACATCCATGGCAAGATCGGCTTAATGGACCCCTACCAGCCTATCTTGAGGGGGATTGTTGAGAATATGTTGAGAATATGGATGTGAAGGTCTGTGCACGTGAAAGGAGAGGGGACAATATCAAAGGGAAAGAGTTAGCATGTATAGCAAGTGTGTTGGAATATGGTGAAAGCTCAGGAGTAAAAGGAGAAGGTATACCATGCATTGCACATGAAATAAAGCACCAATGAGTAGCTAAGATCAACTAAAATGAGACCAAACAAGAAGTGGAGAAGGAACTGAATTGGTTAGAAGCAGACCAGTTTTTTCTCACTCAGCACAAGTGGAGCAAGTTGCAAAGAGGAGTAGGTGGGAGCAGTTGGGAGAAGCATGGCTCGCCTATACTTGTGTAGAGGTGTTGGTGAGATATTTTTCACTCAATAATTCATGTAAATCGTGCATATATGTGTATGGGATTGTAAGGAAACATTACACACGAAATTATAAACTTCTATTCATCATCTTCATCACTCCTATCTTCTAATCTTCCTCCCTTAAAATCATCTTCATATCCTCTAAAATCTACATGGTATCAGAGCACTTAAGGTCCTAAACAAGATCTTAAACTCATTCATATCTCTCAAACATTTCAAATCACTCTGTTTTTTTCTGTTTCGTGTGTACTATTCACCAAAAATTTCAAGTCATGGAAAGCTCCAAGAATATGGTTCTACCAGTTATTCTCAAGGGGAATAACTATATTTTGTGGTCAAGGACCACAAAGACAGTCCTAAGAGGAAGAGGGCTGTGGGAGTATGTTGATAGCTTGGTGGGAAATGCTGAAGAAGGAAGGGCTGAAGAGGGCAGTATGATGGAGAGGAAGCGGGAGCAAGAAGATGCTCAAGTCTTGGCTGCACTTCAAAGCTCCCTTGAGCCATCTATTCTGGCGGCCTATTCATACTGTGAGAACTCCAAGGAGCTGTGGGAGACGCTCAAGGGAGTTTATGGAGACATCTCAAACATTTCAAGGATCTTTGAGGTGAAGAAGGCATTGAATGACCTTCAGCAGAATGGGAAGGCGTTCAAGGACATGTTTGGGGAGTTTAGAGGGTTGTGGGCAGAGCTGGAAATGCTTAGACCTACAACAAACGACCCAAAGGAGTTGAATGAGAGGAGAGAGCAAGATCAAGTGTTTGGTCTCTTACTCACACTTGATGACTCTTACAAGGGACTCATTCAGCATATCCTTCGATTTGACAAGCTTCCAACATTAAATGAAGTGTGTCAACAAGTTCAGAAAGAGGAAGGTGCTAGAGTGTTGTTTAAACCCGCTAGTGAGATGGCACATGTGGTGCAACGAAGTTTTGGGCATGGAGAAAGGAGAGCTGTTGAGTGTAGCCATTGTAGGATGAAAGGGCACACTAAGGAGAAGTGCTGGACACTTTACCCGCACTTGAAACCAGCCAGGCTAAGAGGAAATGGCCAGGGAAGCAGTCAAGGCTCGAGGAACTTTGCGGGTGTAACTAGCATGGAAGGAGACCAATTGGTGAGGAAGAGCGATTTGGAGGGCCTCATCAAGAGTATCTCAAAGCTAGCGGAATCTGGTAAGGGTTTCTTTACCTCTAAGGCTAAGAGAAACGTGATAATAGATTCTGGAGCAAGTCATAATATGATTTGTGATGCTAAGTTGCTGGAGAATGTAGAACCGCATAAGGGTAGTGTTAGGATAGCAAACGGGAAAGAAGTTCCAATAGAGGGGGTTGGGGACTTAGAGATGTTTGGGAAGAGAACTAAAGCCCTATATATCCCAGAATTTACTTCAAATTTGCTATCGGTTCATAAGGCAACTAAGGACTTGAATTGTAAAGTTGTTTTTGGAGTTAATGGTGTTGAGTTTCAGGATAATGAAACCAAAGATGCGATCGGATCAGGGGGTGTGAAAGATGGTCTGTACATATTGAATAAAAAGGATAAAGAGTTGAAAGCGCTTGCGGTCAGTTTGGTTGGATCAAGCCCTTTATGGCATTCTCGCCTTCGTCACCCAAGTCACAAGGTGCTCAGCATGGTCTTGCCCAACCATTCAGTACCCAAGGAGGCGTGTGAAGCATGTATTTTGGGGAAGCATTGTAGGAAAGTGTGTCCAGAATCTACTACTATGTATAAGAAGTCTTTTGAGTTAATACACTCTGATGTATGGTCTGCTCCGTGTACTTCAAGAGATCAATATAAGTACTTTGTTTCCTTCATCGATCAAAAATCAAAGTATACATGGGTAACATTGATGCGCTCTAAGGATCAAGTGCTTGAATCATTTCAGAACTTCTATAACTATGTGCTCAATCAGTATGATACCAAGATTAAGATACCAAGATTAAGATACTAAGAAGTGATAATGGCGGAGAATACATGAGCATACAGTTTAGGGAGTTTGTGAATGAGAAAGGGATAGTACATCAGACAACTTGCGCCTATACACCTCAACAAAATGGGATAGCAGAGAGGAAGAATAGACATTTGTTAGAAGTGGCTAGGAGCATGATGTTTGATAGGAGAGTTCCTAAGAATCTGTGGGGAGATGCAGTGATGGCGGCAGCTTACTTAATCAACCGCATACCCACTGAAAGCTTGAGTTACAAGTCACCATTTGAAGTTTTGAATGGTGTGAAGCCGAGTATCAGTCACTTGAGAGTCTTTGGGTGTAGATGCTATGTCCTTGTTCCAGAGGCACAAAGAAATAAGTTAGAGCCAAAGAGTATTAAGTGTGTGTTTGTGAGATACTCAAGTACTCAAAAAGGATACAAATGTCTAAACCCGGAGACTAATAGAATGTATGTGTCAAGGGAGGTGCAATTTGAGGAAGAGTATGGTTACTTCGAAAAAAAGAAATGGGAAGACTTAGATGAGATTATGGACTCAAATGCAGATAGAGATCAAGTTCTAAGAAGCATTTGGGAAAGCATAGATGGCCGGGAGAGTGATGATAATGAGCAGAGGGGTGAAGAAGAAGTAGAAGAAAGTGAGCAGCTTCCGATAGTTCTGGATACTTTACCATTAGACTCAGAACTGGTAGAAGAAGAGGAGAGTACAAGAGGTGAGGGGGAGATAGAATCTGAAGAAGTGGAAGAAGTGCAAGCTCCTCAATTAAGAAGAAGCCAAAGGATAAGACACGGACCTGAAAATTGGAAAAATACTAGAGTGTATTACAATGGGATGGCCTTGGCTTATCAAGATCACATGGGAACTTATGTTGTGCTTGGGACAAGAGAGGGATGTACTGGGCGTACGGCAGGCTTAGATCCTGATCCTATAGGCGACAGCGTCTCCTTCTTGTCCCTTAAGCATAACACCGCACAAGAAGAGAAGATAGCCATAAGATATCCTATTGAAGAATACTACTCGGTTTCTAATACTCCAGCTGATCATCAGGCATTTCTGAGCACTATTGATAGAAAAGTACCTAATTCTTATGAGGAAGCAAGCATGGACAAGTTATGGGTTGATGCCATGAGGGAAGAGATTGCATCTATGTTGAGAAATAATACTTGGGACTTGACAAAATTGCCTAGTGGGAAGAAACTTGTGGGATGTAGATGGGTGTATACTATCAAATACAAGAGCAATGGTGAAATTGAGAGGTATAAAGCTAGACTAGTGGCAAAAGGATATACACAAGTATATGGAGAAGATTATACTGAAACTTTTGCTCCAGTAGCGAAGTTGCACTCGGTGAGGGTTCTACTATCCATGGCCATTAATCTATCATGGAATTTGTGGCAAATGGATGTGAGAAACGCTTTCTTACAAGGGGATTTAGAAGAAGAAGTGTTTATGGAACTTCCACATGGTTATGGAGCAAGTTCAGATCAAGTGTGTAGATTAAAGAAGGCTATATACGGCTTGAAACAATCTCCCAGAGCTTGGTACCAACGGTTAAGCCGGTGCCTGTTGGAGAAAGGGTTTGTAAAATCTGAAGCGGATCACTCTCTCTTTACCAAAAGGAGCAAAAATGGGATAGTTGTGGTGCTTATCTACGTGGATGACATTATTGTTACGGGAAGTGATTGTGAGGAGATGAAACGGACTAAGGAGGATCTAAACTCTACGTTTGATATAAAAGACCTAGGAGAGCTCAAATACTTCCTAGGAATTGAGATGAGCAGAGAGGAAAAGGGAATGTTTATATCGCAAAGGAAGTATGTGATCGACTTACTAAAAGAAACTAGGAAGCTTGGGTGTAAACCGGCTAAGACTCTTATTGAAGAAGGTTACCAAGAAGAGAGCAACGTGGAGATATGGTCTGACATCAAGCAGTACCAAAGGTTAGTTGGTAAACTAATCTATTTGACCATAACAAGGCCATATATTTGTTTTGCGGTGAATAAAGTAAGTCAACACATGCAAACGCCAACAACACACCATTGGGGAATGATTGAAAGGATCTTGAGATATCTAAAAGGAAACCCAGGAAGAGGTATTTGGCTAGAGTGTCATGGAAGAGCAGATGTAGAAGCGTTTTGTGATGTGGATTGGACTGGGGATAGACAAGATAGAAAGTCTACAACCGGTTATTGTACATTCGTAGGTGGGAATCTTGTCACCTGGAGAAGCAAAAAACAAAAGGTAATCTCTCTATCTAGTGCTGAAGCTGAGTATAGAGCAATGAGAGAAGCCACAAAAGAAATGATATGGCTGAAGGCGCTTCTACATGACTTGGGAGTTCAAGAAGACAAACCAATGACATTGTATTGTGATAACTAAGCAGCAATACACATAGCTTCAAACCCGGTGTTTCATGAAAGGACAAAACACTTTGAGGTGGATTGTCATTTCATCCGAGACAAGATTCAGGAGGGAGTTGTGGTTCCCAAGTTTGTGAAGAGTGGAGAACAAATGGCTGATATATTTACAAAGGCTACTTCTTCACGCATCTGTGAATACATCCATGGCAAGATCGGCTTAATGGACCCCTACCAGCCTATCTTGAGGGGGAGTGTTGAGAATATGGATGTGAAGGTCTGTGCACGTGAAAGGAGAGGGGACAATATCAAAGGGAAAGAGTTAGCATGTATAGCAAGTGTGTTGGAATATGGTGAAAGCTCAGGAGTAAAAAGAGAAGGTATATCATGCATTGCACATGAAATAAAGCACCAATGAGTAGCTAAGATCAACTAAAATGAGACCAAACAAGAAGTGGAGAAGGAACTGAATTGGTTAGAAGCAGACCAGTTTTTTCTCACTCAGCACAAGTGGAGCAAGTTGCAAAGAGGAGTAGGTGGGAGCAGTTGGGAGAAGCATGGCTCGCCTATACTTGTGTAGAGGTGTTGGTGAGATATTTTTCACTCAATAATTCATGTAAATCGTGCATATATGTGTATGGGATTGTAAGGAAACATTACACACGAAATTATAAACTTCTATTCATCATCTTCATCACTCCTATCTTCTAATCTTCCTCCCTTAAGTTCATCTTCATATCCTCTAAAATCTACACTTCACGTCCATTTGCCATAGATCCCATGATATATTTGTGGCTAAGGACAAGATGACCCTAACTGTGTGAAGCTTTGCCACTGGCGCAAAAGTATCGGTATAATCAGCTCCATATGTCTGGGTGAAACCTCTGGCTACCAATCTGGCTTTGTACCGCTCAATCTCCCCATTAGATTGATATTTGATTGTAAATACCCACTTGGAACTTACTGCCTTCTTTCCCTTTGGAAGCTCAGTTTCATCCCAAGTATGATTCTTATCCATTGCCCCTATCTCAGCATCCACAGCAGCTAACCATTCTTTGTGTTTTTTTGCTTCTTCATAGGAGCTCGGAATTTGGTGTTGATCAATCTTTCCAAGGAATGCTTTGTGTTCTGATGGCAAGAGGGCAAGAGAACAAATCGCTTGGAGAGGATGAGCCACGGCTTGGCTGTTGTAATAGACCCTTGTTTGTTTCCAATGATCTGGTCCATACTTCAGCCTTGTACTTCTTCTAAGCACTAATTTCTTCACTCTCATGGTCTTGACTAACCATTGGCTCCATTCCTCCAGTGGATTCTTCTTCATGATGAGCTTGGTCTTGATTACCATTATCCAAGTTGTTTGCTTCTTCTTCACTGTTATTTTCAGAATTTGGTCCTTCTTGTGGCTGATAATCTGGTTGCTCTTGATGAGAGTCTCTTGGAGCCGGATTTCCCAAATGATTGAGTAAGAACTCTAAGCTGGCGGTTCTATCTGAAGGAGAACGGGCTAGGTCTTTAACGCTATCCCAATTTTGTTTCTTTTCAAAGTACCCTTGGTTTTCTATGAACTTCACGTCTCTTGAAACCAGGGTACACTTCCGGATGGGGTCATAGCACTTATACCCCTTTTGAGTGGTAGAATAGCCTATGAATACACATCTTGTGCTTTTGGCTTCTAGTTTGTCCCTCTGAGTACCTGGGACAAATACAAAACACAAACACCCAAGAACTCGTAAGTGATTGATATAGGGTTTATTGTGATTTAAAACTTCAAAGGGAGAGACGTCCTTTAGGACTCTTGTTGGAATTCGGTTGATAAGATAGCAAGCCGTCATGACTGCATCTCCCCAGAAGTTTCTTGGCAAGTTGGAATGGAACATCATAGCTCTAGCTACTTCCATGAGATGTCTATTCTTTCTTTCAGCTACACCATTTTGTTGAGGTGTGTATGGGCAGCTCGTTTGGTGGATTATTCCATGCTTAGCTAGGTGTTCTTTGAATTTGTGGCTTGTATATTCCCCTCCATTATCCGTTCGAAGTACCTTAACATTTGTTTTGAATTGATTAGTAATGTAGTTCTGAAAATTAATGAAAGCGTCAAATACTCTATCTTTAGATGGCATTAAGGTGATCCAAGTGTATTTCGACTTTTCATCAATGAATGTCACAAAGTACTTATTATTATCTCTTGATAAACATGGGGAAGTCCATACATCCGAGTGGACCAAATCAAAACATTTTTCATATATGGTAGAGGACTTAGGAAATACACTTTTACAATGTTTTCCTAAAATACAAGACTCACAAACCGAGTTATTAAATGAAATATTAGGCAATATTATTTCCAAGGCACGCGAGTGAGGATGTCCCAATCTAGCGTGCCATATTGCATTAGAACTACTAGCTATGCATGAATTAAAACTTGATAAAGTAGGATTGCTTGAAGAATCTTCTAAGATGTATAAGTCTCCTTTTGTGTTTCCTTCTCCAAGAACCCTTCCGGTTTTAATATCCTGAAAATGGAAACTATTAGGCCCAAAGATAGCATAAGCATCAAGATCAGTAGTAGCTCTCTTAACCGATACAAGATTCGAAGTGAAAGATGGCATGTAGAAAGCTTGAGATTCTTTGTCAAATAGTTTTAAACTTCCTATTCCTTTAACCGGTATCCTATCACCATTAGCAATCACTACATTTCCACTAGCAGTTTTAATATTACTAATTAAATTTGGATTACTAATCATGTGATGAGAAGCTCCAGAATCAATAACAAGAGAAATGCTAGTCTTATTAGGTTTAGTAGCAAAGTATGTGATACCGGACTACTTTAGTGCGGCGATGGATCGAATGAGTGCTTCTAAGTCTGACTTGCGCACCACGTCATTTGAATATGCTACCATGGCCATCTCATCTCCTTGCTTCAAGCTTTCGGTTTGAGGTTGTTTTGTTGAGTTTGATGAGCTTGGCGTTTCTTGTGCTTGATGAGCTTGGAACTTTCTTGGCTTGAATTCCCTTGGATGCCAATCTTTGGGCTTGAGATGTGGATGAAGGATCCAGCAATCCTCCTTTGTATGACCATCCTTCTTGCAATGATCGCATGTTTTCCTATTCTTGCCTTTGTAGCCTTGATTTGGTTGGTAATTGCCCTTATTGGCCATTGAGAGTTCTTGTTTACCACTAAAGAGACCAAAGGACCCTTGTTCCTTTTGAATTTGTGCACAAACTTCATCAAGTCTAGGGAGCTTCTCCGATCTTAAGATATACTTTATGAGGTCGTTAAACGCCGGATTAAGTGTGAGAAGCAAACCGAAGACCTTATCTTGTTCTCTTCTTTCTTCAATTATTGAAAAATCCTTTGTGCTTAGACGTAACATCTCTAATTCAGCCCAAAGAGATCTAAATTTCCCAAAGTGTTGAGTAAATTCTAGATCCTCTTGATTGAGATTGTTGATTGCCCTTTTTACTTCGAAGACCCGGGTCAAGTTGGAGATGTTCCCGTAGACATTCTTTAGTGTATCCCAAAGCTCCTTTGCAGTGTCACAATAGGAGTATGCCTCTAGGATTGATGGGTCTAGTGAGTTTTGAAGGAGACCCAAAACCGTTTGGTCTTCTTGAAACCATTTGATTTCCTCCTCGGTCTTGGTCTCATTTTCTTCATCTTGTGTGTCTTCTTTAGGGTTTTGTGTGATCTCAATGTGTCTCCACAAACCTCTTCCACACAAAGCAGTCTTAGTTGTTCTTGCCCACAGCAAGTAAGTATTCCCTTTGAGGGTAACCGGAATGATCATGGTTTTTAGATTTTCCATGATTTTCTTGGTGTTTAATCACAAAGCTAGCAACTTTCTCAACTCAGCACCAATGGATTTGAGGAATTTCTCTCAGAGAGAAATGAGGCTAGCAACGTGAAAGGAAGAAAATGAAGTGAAAATCACAAAGCTAGCAACTTTCTCAACTCAGCACCAATGGATTTGAGGAATTTCTCTCAGAGAGAAATGAAGCTAGCAGCGTGAGAAAGGAGAAAATAAAGAAGAAAAACGTGAAGAATGAGTAGAAATGACAAGAACTGATGGAGAAATGATGGAGAATGATGGAGAATGATGGAGAATAACCAAGAATAAAGCAGAATAGATAGGAGCAAGATCAATGCTCTGATACCATGTTAGATTTTAGAGATTATAAATGAGAGCTTTTGAGATAAACTAGAAGAAACACCATAGTAGAATATTAGAGAAGAATTTCTTATTGATCTTTGTGAAATACATAGCATATTTATAGGAGAATTACAAGGGAACCTAGGTTTAACTTTAATTTGAACCAGCCAATAGGAGTGTAGTCTTTGGGCGTCCTTGACCATGCCAGACTGTTTCCAGCCCCTTCCTTGACCAAATGGATAAGAAGGAAGACCAAGGACAAGGTGCCAACACACCTGGACACTCAAGTGGCTTGGTGCATGGTCCAAACGTTTCCAAGCTTCTAGAAGACTCTCGAAGGCTTCCTCAAATGTTCCGGAGGCTCGCTAAGGTTGTACGGTCTTGTACGGCCTTGTACGGATCCGTACGGACTTGTACGGACTTGTACGAATCCGTACGGACTTGTACGGACACCCAAATCCAACCATCTTCCCTAAGCTCCCTTGATGATAAGCTTGATTAATACACCTAAGGGCACCCGAGAGATACCGATAGACCTTAGCGCGAGAACAGTGAGACTAGAAAACTCTTGGGAGCGTCCTTTTTTTGGAAGGCATGAGTTTAGTATCTTCACTATTTCGTTGAAGTGAAGACACCCTTAGGCCGTCAAGGTATTGTACTCTTTAGCTCCACCTCGGTATTTTTCCACATGGTTTACCGAGGGGGTTTTTAATGAGGCAATATCTCTTGATGCATCACATTTTTTACCATTGTTTATCTTTCGTCGAAATCCCTATGCGGAAATAAGGTAAACAAAGGATGTGATCCTATTGACCAAGATGACATTTATCTAATTAAAGTCTTCTTCTCTTTTCCTAAAAACGGTTTAAGTATGTTTTGGTGTTATAAGAGGTCCAAATTAGGTGAATGTTAGAATATTTAGACCAAGTTGTAATTCGTATAAGACCAGACCTAGAGGATATGTGAAAAAGCCACTAAAAACTCTTGTAATGGATTAAACCGCTTTTACACAAAAACTTGAGAAACTTATTCTCCTTTTTTCTGGAGAGATTCAAGGTTATTCTTCACTCCTCGATTCCTAGCTCAGAGTGGGGTGCGTTGTATCAAGAGATTGTCACTCCTCTTGTGGTTCACGCTTCAACCCACCTTCTATCAATCCCATAGTTAATCCTAGGTCGAGTATCTCCTCGGGTTTAAACCACCTCTTCCGCTTAGTTCCATCCTTTTTACCGAGTAGTTAGATCAAGCATTTCTCTTCTTCTCAGTCCTATTCATACAGTATATTCCCTAAGACGAGCTTGATATCTTAGCAACCGGTGCCACATCATGTTTTGAATGGGGTTTTCCATTCACCACCGTCCTTCATACTTACTTGATAGTACCCGCTCTTTAGATCAATCTTGGAGAAGAGTGTTGATAAGGCCCCGGCAACAGCTCAAGCATCACTCTGAGAAGAACACGTGGAGGAACCCGAGGACTAACTTGAGGAAGAGAAGAACTACGAAGCTCCTACCATAGCACTGAGGATTATGAAGAGGAACATCACAAGCGTCCACAGGACAAGATTCAATGCATACATACAAGGAGCTCTAAGATGCGAGGAGAGCACCTGAGGGCACCCGAGAGATACCGATAGACCTTAGCGCGAGAACAATGAGACTAGAAAACTCTTGGGAGCGTCCTTTTTTTGGATGGCATGGGTTTAGTATCTTCACTATTTCGTTGAAGTGAAGACACCCTTAAGCCGTCAAGGTATTGTACTCTTTTTCTCCACCTCGGGATTTTTCCACATGGTTTACCGAGGGGGTTTTTAATGAGGCAATATGTTGAATAATGAGAGAACACATTAGCTTAAGACCCAAAGAAGAGAAGAGGCCTTATTCAACATATGCAAGCCCATTAAGAAGTCTTCTAGAAGGGTGAAGACTTTGGGTGCACAAGTGGGTGTCTCGGGAAGTGTGAAAAGGAAGGAGATGTGTTTGAATTTCAAATAAGAGATTGGAGGGAAATTGAATGTTGTGAAACCCTTCTTCACCTCCTAATTTCGTGGCTCTCCTCTATATATACATGTTGTACACCCTTTGTAACACTCACTCAATTCTAATGGAAACTTCTCTTTATCTCTCATTCTATTGTTTCTCTTTCAAGCACTCTCAAACTCTCTAATCTTCTCTTCCGCAAATTCAACAATCTTCTCTTCTTGTGCGGTGTTATGCTTAAGGGACAAGAAGGAGACGCTGTCAATCCTTTTTCACTCTGAGACTTAGTCCTCAAAGTCATTGACTCTTGAGTTGTGAAAAGGCTGAAAAAGTGTATTTCTTGAAGGTTCTCTAAAATTTTCTTTTTCACTCTAAAATTCTGGGAATACTCTTTGTCAATCCTTTTTCACTCTGAGACTTAGTCCTCAAAGTCATTGACTCTTGAGTTGTGAAAAGGCTGAAAAAGTGTATTTCTTGAAGGTTCTCTAAAATTTTCTTTTTCACTCTAAAATTCTGGGAATACTCTTTGTCAATCCTTTTTCACTCTGAGACTTAGTCCTCAAAGTCATTGACTCTTGAGTTGTGAAAAGGCTGGAAAAGTGTATTTCTTGAAGCTTCTCTAATATTTTCTTGAGAAAATCTCTTAATCCTCTGGTTAATAGAATTATCCGGTGAATAAATCTTGAAACACCATGGAAAATTCTAAACCAATTGTTATTCCAGTCATCTTGAAGGGTGTCAACTATTTGCTGTGGTCAAGAATGATAAGAACAGCCCTATGTGGTCGTGGGCTTTGGAGCCATGTCTTGAAAGGCCAAGATCCAAAAGATGGAGAAGAAGCCATCGGTAATTATGAAGATAAGTGGTTCCAAGAGGACCAAATGGTGCTCGGAATCATCCAGAACTCTCTTGAAGCATTCATCCTTGAAGCCTACTCCTACTGTGAAAATGCAAAGGAATTGTGGGATACTCTTCAAACCGTGTATGGGAATACTTCAAACTTGAGCAGAATCTATGAAGTCAAGAAGGCTATCAATGATCTAAGCCAAGAAGATTTGGAGTTTACAAAGCACTTTGGCAAATTCAGATCATTGTGGGCTGAACTAGAAATGTTAAGGCCAAGCACGATTGATCCTTTGGTGTTAAATGAGAGGCGCGAACAAGACAAGGTCTTTGGTCTGCTATTGACCTTAAATCCAACTTACAAGGATCTCATTAAGCACCTCCTTAGGGCAGACAATCTCCCCAGCCTAGATGAAGTGTGCTCCAAGATACAAAAGGAGCAAGGATCTCATGGTCTATTTGGGGGAAAGGGTGAGCTGGTTATGGCTAACAAAGTAGAGCTGGGAGATGCCAACAAAGGATTTTACAAACCGTTGGGATCAAACCAGAATAAGAAAGTGGGATCAAATGCAATTTGTGAGCATTGCAAGAAAGAGGGGCACACAAAGGAAAAATGCTGGAAGCTCCATCCTCATCTAAAACCAAGCTGGTGGAAGGAACCAAGAGCTAATGTCTCCCAAGAAGTGGCTGGGAATCAGGCAGGGACATCCAAGAGGGCTGAAGAAGGAGAAATGAGAGCTTTGGTGCCATATCAACAAGAATCTGAATTTGTGAGGAAATCAGATTTGGAAGCTCTCATCAAAGCCTTGAAAGAGGCTGGTAGGTCTGGTATGGTTTCTGGAAACTCTCTTCATGCTCAAAACATTTCAAAGCCTTTGATTGTAGATTCTGGTGCATCACATCATATGATAAGTGATGCACATCTAATGAATAACATAAAACCAGCTGTAGGTAATGTCATTATAGCAAATGGAGATAGTATTCCAATTGATGGAGTAGGAAATCTTAGGTTATTTGGAAAAGATTCAAATGCTTTCTACATGCCTAAGTTTACTTCAAATTTGTTATCCGTAAAGAAAGTTACATCTGATTTGAATTGTTATGCTATATTTGGTCCTAATGATGTACACTTTCAGGATATTGAGACCATGAAACTACTCGGAAAAGGAGTAGCAAAGGAGGAGCTGTATGTTCTTGAAAATAACAAGCCGGACTCCAATTTATTTTGTAGTTTTAGTCTGAATGTTTCTAATGTTAGTAGTTCAATTTGGCATGCAAGGCTAGGTCATCCGCACTCTATGTTGAGAATATGGATGTGAAGGTGGTGAACATGAAATAAAGCACCAATGACTAGCTAAGATAAACTAAAACGAAACCAAACAAGAAGTGGAGAAGGAACTGAATTGGTTAGAAGCAGACCAGTTTTTTTCTCACTCAGCACAAGTGGAGCAAGTTGCAAAGAGGAGTAGGTGGGAGCAGTTGGGAGAAGCATGGCTCGCCTATACTCTTGTAGAGGTGTTGGTAAGATATTTTTCACTCAATAATTCATGTAAATCGTGCATATATGTGTATGGGATTGTAAGGAAACATTACACACGAAATTATAAACTTCTATTCATCATCTTCATCACTCCTATCTTCTAATCTTCCTCCCTTAAAATCATCTTCATATCCTCTAAAATCTACATGGTATCAGAGCACTTAAGGTCCTAAACAAGATCTTAAACTCATTCATATCTCTCAAACATTTCAAATCACTCTGTTTTTTTCTGTTTCGTGTGTACTATTCACCAAAAATTTCAAGTCATGGAAAGCTCCAAGAATATGGTTCTACCAGTTATTCTCAAGGGGAATAACTATATTTTGTGGTCAAGGACCACAAAGACAGTCCTAAGAGGAAGAGGGCTGTGGGAGTATGTTGATAGCTTGGTGGGAAATGCTGAAGAAGGAAGGGCTGAAGAGGGCAGTATGATGGAGAGGAAGCGGGAGCAAGAAGATGCTCAAGTCTTGGCTGCACTTCAAAGCTCCCTTGAGCCATCTATTCTGGCGGCCTATTCATACTGTGAGAACTCCAAGGAGCTATGGGAGACGCTCAAGGGAGTTTATGGAGACATCTCAAACATTTCAAGGATCTTTGAGGTGAAGAAGGCATTGAATGACCTTCAGCAGAATGGGAAGGCGTTCAAGGACTTGTTTGGGGAGTTTAGAGGGTTGTGGGCAGAGCTGGAAATGCTTAGACCTACAACAAACGACCCAAAGGAGTTGAATGAGAGGAGAGAGCAAGATCAAGTGTTTGGTCTTTTACTCACACTTGATGACTCTTACAAGGGACTCATTCAGCATATCCTTCGATTTGACAAGCTTCCAACATTAAATGAAGTGTGTCAACAAATTCAGAAAGAGGAAGGTGCTAGAGAGTTGTTTAAACCCGCTAGTGAGATGGCGCATGTGGTGCAAAGAAGTTTTGGGCATGGAGAAAGGAGAGCTGTTGAGTGTAGCCATTGTAGGATGAAAGGGCACACTAAGGAGAAGTGCTGGACACTTTACCCGCACTTGAAACCAGCCCGGCTAAGAGGAAATGGCCAGGGAAGCAGTCAAGGCTCTAGGAACTTTGCGGGTGTAACTAGCATGGAAGGAGACCAATTGGTGAGGAAGAGCGATTTGGAGGGCCTCATCAAGAGTATCTCAAAGCTAGCGGAATCTGGTAAGGGTTTCTTTACCTCTAAGGCTAAGAGAAACGTGATAATAGATTCTGGAGCAAGTCATAATATGATTTTTGATGCTAAGTTGCTGGAGAATGTAGAACCGCATAAGGGTAGTGTTAGGATAGCAAACGGGAAAGAAGTTCCAATAGAGGGGGTTGGGGACTTAGAGGTGTTTGGGAAGAGAACTAAAGCCCTATATATCCCAGAATTTACTTCGAATTTGCTATCGGTTCATAAGGCAACTAAGGACTTGAATTGTAAAGTTGTTTTTGGAGTTAATGGTGTTGAGTTTCAGGATAATGAAACCAAAGATGCGATCGGATCAGGGGGTGTGAAAGATGGTCTGTACATATTGAATAAAAAGGATAAAGAGTTGAAAACACTTGCGGTCAGTTCGGTTGGATCAAGCCCTTTATGGCATTCTCGCCTTGGTCACCCAAGTCACAAGGTGCTCAGCATGGTCTTGCCCAACCATTCAGTACCCAAGGAAGCGTGTGAAGCATGTATTTTGGGGAAGCATTGTAGGAAAGTGTTTCCAGAATCTACTACTATGTATAAGAAGTCTTTTGAGTTAATACACTCTGATGTATGGTCTGCTCCGTGTACTTCAAGAGATCAATATAAGTACTTTGTTTCCTTCATCGATCAAAAATCAAAGTATACATGGGTAACATTGATGCGCTCTAAGGATCAAGTGCTTGAATCATTTCAGAACTTCTATAACTATGTGCTCAATCAGTATGATACCAAGATTAAGATACTAAGAAGTGATAATGGTGGAGAATACATGAGCATACAGTTTAGGGAGTTTGTGAATGAGAAAGGGATAGTACATCAGACAACTTGCGCCTATACACCTCAACAAAATGGGATAGCAGAGAGGAAGAATAGACATTTGTTAGAAGTGGCTAGGAGCATGATGTTTGATAGGAGAGTTCCTAAGAATCTGTGGGGAGATGCAGTGATGGCGGCAGCTTACTTAATCAACCGCATACCCACTGAAAGCTTGAGTTACAAGTCACCATTTGAAGTTTTGAATGGTGTGAAGCCGAGTATCAGTCACTTGAGAGTCTTTGGGTGTAGATGCTATGTCCTTGTTCCAGAGGCACAAAGAAATAAGTTAGAGCCAAAGAGTATTAAGTGTGTGTTTGTGGGATACTCAAGTACTCAAAAAGGATACAAATGTCTTAACCTGGAGACTAATAGAATGTATGTGTCAAGGGAGGTGCAATTTGAGGAAGAGTATGGTTACTTCGAAAAAAAGAAATGGGAAGACTTAGATGAGATTATGGACTCAAATGCAGATAGAGATCAAGTTCTAAGAAGCATTTGGGAAAGCATAGATGGCCGGGAGAGTGATGATAATGAGCAGAGGGGTGAAAAAGAAGTAGAAGAAAGTGAGCAGCTTCCGATAGTTCCGGATACTTTACCATTAGACTCAGAACTGGTAGAAGAAGAGGAGAGTACAAGAGGTGAGGGGGAGATAGAATCTGAAGAAGTGGAAGAAGTGCAAGCTCCTCAATTAAGAAGAAGCCAAAGGATAAGACACGGACCTGAAAATTGGAAAAATACTAGAGTGTATTACAATGGGATGGCTATGGCTTATCAAGATCACATGGGAACTGATGTTGTGCTTGGGACAAGAGAGGGATGTACTGGGCGTACGGCAGGCTTAGATCCTGATCCTATAGGCGACAGCGTCTCCTTCTTGTCCCTTAAGCATAACACCGCACAAGAAGAGAAGATAGCCATAAGATATCCTATTGAAGAATACTACTCGGTTTCTAATACTCCAGCTGATCATCAGGCATTTCTGAGCACTATTGATAGAAAAGTACCTAATTCTTATGAGGAAGCAAGCATGGACAAGTTATGGGTTGATGCCATGAGGGAAGAGATTGCATCTATGTTGAGAAATAATACTTGGGACTTGACAAAATTGCCCAGCGGGAAGAAACTTGTGGGATGTAGATGGGTGTATACTATCAAATACAAGAGCAATGGTGAAATTGAGAGGTATAAAGCTAGACTAGTGGCAAAAGGATATACACAAGTATATGGTGAAGATTATACTGAAACTTTTGCTCCAGTAGCGAAGTTGCACTCGGTGAGGGTTCTACTATCCATTGCCATTAATCTGTCATGGAATTTGTGGCAAATGGATGTGAGAAACGCTTTCTTACAAGGGGATTTAGAAGAAGAAGTGTTTATGGAACTTCCACAAGGTTATGGAGCAAGTTCAGATCAAGTGTGTAGATTAAAGAAGGCTATATATGGCTTGAAACAATCTCCTAGAGCTTGGTACCAACGGTTAAGCCGGTGCCTGTTGGAGAAAGGGTTTGTAAAATCTGAAGCGGATCACTCTCTCTTTACCAAAAGGAGCAAAAATGGGATAGTTGTGGTGCTTATCTACGTGGATGACATTATTGTTACGGGAAGTGATTGTGAGGAGATGAAACAGACTAAGGAAGATCTAAACTCTATGTTTGATATAAAAGACCTAGGAGAGCTCAAATACTTCCTAGGAATTGAGATGAGCAGAGAGGAAAAGGGAATGTTTATATCGCAAAGGAAGTATGTGATTGACTTACTAAAAGAAACTGGGAAGCTTGGGTGTAAACCGGCTAAGACTCCTATTGAAGAAGGTTACCAAGAAGAGAGCAACGTGGAGATATGGTCTGACATCAAGCAGTACCAAAGGTTAGTTGGTAAACTAATCTATTTGACCATAACAAGGCCAGATATTTGTTTTGCGGTGAATAAAGTAAGTCAACACATGCAAGCGCCAACAACACACCATTGGGGAATGATTGAAAGGATCTTGAGATATCTAAAAGAGAACCCAGGAAGAGGTATTTGGCTAGAGTGTCATGGAAGAGCAGATGTAGAAGCGTTTTGTGATGCGGATTGGGCTGGGGATAGACAAGATAGGAAGTCTACGACCGGTTATTGTACATTCGTAGGCGGGAATCTTGTCACTTGGAGAAGCAAAAAACAAAAGGTAATCTCTCTATCTAGTGCTGAAGCTGAGTATAGAGCAATGAGAGAAGCCACAAAAGAAATGATATGGCTGAAGGCGCTTCTACATGACTTGGGAGTTCAAGAAGACAAACCAATGACATTGTATTGTGATAACCAAGCGGCAATACACATAGCTTCAAACCCGGTGTTTCATGAAAGGACAAAACACATTGAGGTGGATTGTCATTTCATCCGAGACAAAATTCAGGAGGGAGTTGTGGTTCCCAAGTTTGTGAAGAGTAGAGAACAAATGGCGGATATATTTACCAAACCTACTTCTTCACACATATGTGAATACATCCATGGCAAGATCGGCTTAAAGAACCCCTACCAGCCTATCTTGAGGGGGAGTGTTGAGAATATGGATGTGAAGGTGGTGAACATGAAATAAAGCACCAATGACTAGCTAAGATAAACTAAAACGAAACCAAACAAGAAGTGGAGAAGGAACTGAATTGGTTAGAAGCAGACCAGTTTTTTTCTCACTCAGCACAAGTGGAGCAAGTTGCAAAGAGGAGTAGGTGGGAGCAGTTGGGAGAAGCATGGCTCGCCTATACTCTTGTAGAGGTGTTGGTAAGATATTTTTCACTCAATAATTCATGTAAATCGTGCATATATGTGTATGGGATTGTAAGGAAACATTACACACGAAATTATAAACTTCTATTCATCATCTTCATCACTCCTATCTTCTAATCTTCCTCCCTTAAAATCATCTTCATATCCTCTAAAATCTACACTCTAGAGCATTAGAACTATTGTTGCCTAGGATTTCTTTCAAAAATGATGAATGTGAAGCTTGTATACTTGGCAAACATTGTAAATCTGTATTTTCCAAGTCTCCAACTATCTATGAAAAGTGTTTTGATTTAATTCATTCTGATGTTTGGACCTCACCATGTGAATCTAGAGAACATCATAAATACTTCTTCCATCCAAAGATAGAGTTCTAGAAGCATTTAGAAATTTTCAAGCATATGTGACTAACCATTATAATGCCAAGATTAAAATTTTTAGATCAGATAATGGTGGAGAGTACACAAGCCATGCCTTCAAACAACACTTAGCAAACCATGGGATAGTCCATCAAACCAGCTGCCCATACACTCCTCAGCAAAATGGAGTTGCGGAAAGAAAGAATAGGCACTTAATGGAAGTGGCCCGGTTTATGATGTTCCACACAAGTGTTCCCAAGAGATTTTGGGGAGATGCTGTGGTTTCAGCATGCTATTTGATCAACCGAATGCCAACAAAAATTTTGGATGATCACTCTCCATTTGAGGTATTAAACAACTCTAAACCCGCCATTAACCACTTACGTGTGTTTGGGTGTGTTTGTTTTGTATTAATCCCAGGAGAACAAAGAAACAAGTTGGAAGCTAAAAGTGTGAAGAGCATGTTCATTGGATACTCCACAACACAAAAAGGTTACAAATGCTTTGTTCCGGAAACAAGGAAGGGTCTAGTCTCAAGGGACGTGAAGTTTGTTGAAACGAAAGGGTTCTATGATGAGAAGAACTGGAAAGAATTGGAGAATCTATCATCCTCATCATCAGACCGAGCTAGCAATTTGAGAAAAATCTTAGAGAACCTTGGATTACATCAGCCAGAAGCTAGTACAAGCACATCTCAATCAAATGAAGAAACTATACCCTTTGATCCTGAGGGAGGCAATAAACAAGAGGATCCAGTAGTGGCTCAACAAGACTCAACAATTTATGATCAAAATGAATCAGAAGTTCGCAATGAAGCGGTTCATGATCAAAGTGAAGAGAGTCCGGAAAGTCAAGAAGAAGCTCAAACCTCAGATTCTGACTTTGAAGGGCCAGAACCTCAAGTTCAATATCAAGAAGGGGGTTTAAGGAGAAGTACAAGACAAAGGTTTGGACCAGAACATTGGAAGTAAACCCGAGTGTACTACAACAACAAGGCAGTTGCTCATCCCATTCAAGCTGTTTGCACTCTAGCTCATTTCCCATTGGAACATCAAGCCTACATGGGCAAGTTAGATGAAGCTGAGATTCCAACAACCTATGAAGAAGCCAAGGAGCTTAAAGTATGGAGAGATGCTATTGGTGAAGAAAAGAAAGCTATGGAAATCAACCACACTTGGGATGAAGCTGAACTACCAAAAGGGAAGAAGGCCGTAAGCTCTAGATGGATCTTCACTATCAAGTATAGAAGTGATGGAGAAATAGAGCGTTACAAGGCTAGGGCTGGTGGCTAGAGGATTCACTCAAACCTATGGAGAGGACTACCTTGACACATTTGCACCTGTGGCAAAACTTCATACGGTAAGAGTTATTTTATCCTTAGCTACTAACTTGAAATGGGATCTTTGGCAGATGGACGTCAAGAATGCATTCTTGCAAGGGGAACTAGAGGATGAAGTCTACATGACTCCACCACCAGGCTTGGAGGACTCAATTGCACCAGGAAAGGTGTTGAGACTCAAGAAAGCAATCTATGGACTGAAGCAATCTCCTCGAGCATGGTACCACAAGTTGAGTACAACACTCAAGAGTAAAGGCTTCAAGAAGTCCGAGGCAGATCATACACTTTTCCCCTTGCAAAGCCAAGAAGGTATTGTAGTCATTCTCATTTATGTGGATGATATTATCATCTCTGGGAATGACAAGGTAGGTATTAAAGATACAAAAGCATATTTAAAATCTGTATTTGATATTAAAGATCTTGGAGAGTTGAAATATTTTCTAGGGATTGAAGTCTATAGGTCCAATGAAGGACTCTTCTTATCCCAAAGGAAGTACACTCTTGATCTATTGGGTGGGGCAGGAAAGCTAGGAGCCAAACCAGCAAAAACTCCCTTAGAAGAAGGATACAAAGTCATACGAGAGGGGGAGCTTGAAGATAAACCTTTTGAAGATGTCAAGCAATATCGGAGAATGGTTGGTAAGTTGATTTATCTTACCATAACTCGTCCTGATTTGTGTTTTGCTGTGAACCAGGTGAGCCAACATATGCAAGCTCCAAAAGTGCATCATTGGAACATGGTGGATCGGATCCTCAAATATCTCAAAGGAGCTCCATGTCAAGGCATTTGGATGGGTTACAACAAAAGCACAGAAATTGTGGGTTATTGTGATGCTGATTGGGCTGGAGACAAAACGGATAGAAGATCCACCACTGGGTATTGCATATTCATTGGAGGTAACCTGGTCACTTGGAAGAGTAAGAAACAAAAGGTTGTGTCATGTTCAAGTGCTGAAGCTGAGTATAGAGCAATGAGGAAGCTCACAAATGAGCTAACATGGCTGAAAGCTCTTCTCAAGGATTTGGGCATTGAATCGGCAGATCCAATCACAATGCATTGTGACAACCAAGCTGCTATTCACATTGCGTCCAACTCAGTGTTCCATGAGAGGACAAAGCATATTGAAGTGGATTGTCACAAGGTGCGAGAGATGGTGGAGAAAAGGGTCATTCTTCCATGCTTTACAAGGAGTTCAGAACAATTGGCAGACATTTTTACCAAGGCAGCGAGTTTAAAAGTGTGTGAGTTCATCCATTCAAAGCTTGGACTTATAGATATGTCTCGGCCGTGATTTCCTTAGCCATGGAGTCCACACTCTTTTTCCCTTAGTATGGTTTTGTCCTATGAGGTTTTCCATACTAAGGTTTTTAATGAGGTGGGTCATCATGGTTCCAAGCTTAACCTTTGATTTCTCTACGGTTAAGCTTGAGGGGGAGTGTTGAATAATGAGAGAACACATTAGCTTAAGACCCAAAGAAGAGAAGAGGCCTTATTCAACATATGCAAGCCCATTAAGAAGTCTTCTAGAAGGGTGAAGACTTTGGGTGCAAAAGTGGGTGTCTCGGGAAGTGTGAAAAGGAATGAGATGTGTTTGAATTTCAAATAAGAGATTGGAGGGAAATTGAATGTTGTGAAACCCTTCTGCACCTCCTAATTTCGTGGCTCTCCTCTATATATACATGTTGTACACCCTTTGTAACACTCACTCAATTCTAATGGAAACTTCTTTTTATCTCTCATTCTATTGTTTCTCTTTCAAGCACTCTCAAACTCTCTAATCTTCTATTCCGCAAATTCAACACAATATCTCTTGATGCATCACATTCTTTCCCATTGTTTATCTTTCTTGGAAATCCCTATAACGAAATAAGGTAAACAAGGGATGTGATCCTATCTACCAAGATAACATTTATCTAATTAAAGTCTTCTTCTCTTTTCCTAAAAAAGGTTTAAGTATGTTTTGGTGTTAAAAGAGGTCCAAATTAGGTGAATGTTAGAATATTTGGACCAAGTTGTAATTTGTATAAGATCAGACCTAGAGGATATGTGAAAAAGCCTCTAAAAACTCTTGTAATGGATTAAACCGCTTTTACACAAAAACTTGAGAAATTTTTCTCCTTTTTTCTAGAGAGATTCAAGGTTATTCTTCACTCCTCGATTCCTAGCTCAGAGTGGGGTGCGTTGTATCAAGAGATTGTCACTCCTCTTGTGGTTCACGCTTCAACCCACCTTTTATCAATCCCATAGTTAATCCTAGGTCGAGTATCTCCTCGGGTTTAAACCACCTCTTCCGCTTAGTTCCATCCTTTTTACCGAGTAGTTAGATCGAGCATTTCTCTTCTTCTCAGTCCTATTCATACAGTCTATTCCCTAAGACGAGCTTGATATCTAAGAAACCGGTGCCACATCATGTTTTGAATGGGGTTTTCCATTCACCACCCTCCTTCATACTTACTTGATGGTATCCGCTCTTTAGATCAATCTTGGAGAAGAGTGTTGATGAGGCCCCGGCACTAGCTCAAGCATCACTCTGAGAAGAACATGTAGAGGAACCCGAGGACTAATATGAGGAAGAAAAGAACTACGAAGCTCCTACCATAGCACTGAGGATTATGAAGAGGAACATCACAAGCGTCTACAGAACAAGATTCAATGCATACATACAAGGAGCTCTAAGATGCGAGGAGAGCACCTGAGGGCACCCGAGAGATACCGATAGACCTTAGCGCGAGAACAGTGAGACTAGAAAACTCTTGGGAGCGTCCTTTTTTTGGAAGGCATGAGTTTAGTATCTTCACTATTTCGTTGAAGTGAAGACACCCTTAAGCCGTCAAGGTATTGTACTCTTTTTCATCCACCTCGGGATTTTTCCACATGGTTTACTAAGCGGGTTTTTAATGAGGCAATATCTCTTGATGCATCACATTCTTTACCATTGTTTATCTTTCTTGGAAATCCCTATAACGAAATAAGGTAAACAAGGGATGTGATCTTATCTACCAAGATGACATTTATCTAATTAAAGTCTTCTTCTCTTTTCCTAAAAAAGGTTTAAGTATGTTTTGGTGTTAAAAGAGGTCCAAATTAGGTGAATGATAGAATATTTGTACCAAGTTGTAATTAGTATAAGATCAGACCTAGCGGATATGTGAAAAAGCCTCTAAAAACTCTTGTAATGGATTAAACCGCTTTTACACAAAAACTTGAGAAACTTTTTCTCCTTTTTTCTTGAGAGATTCTAGGTTATTCTTCACTCCTCGATTCCTAGCTCAGAGTGGGGTGCGTTGTATCAAGCGATTGTCACTCCTCTTGTGGTTCACGCTTAAACCCACCTTTTATCAATCCCATAGTTAATCCTAGGTCGAGTATCTCCTCGGGTTTAAACCACCTCTTCCGCTTAGTTCCATCCTTTTTACCGAGTAGTTAGATCGAGCATTTCTCTTCTTCTCAGTCCTATTCATACAGTCTATTCCCTAAGACGAGCTTGATATCTAAGAAACCGGTGCCACATCATGTTTTGAATGGGGTTTTCCATTCACCACCCTCCTTCATACTTACTTGATGGTACCCGCTCTTTAGATCAATCTTGGAGAAGAGTGTTGATGAGGCCCCGACACTAACTCAAGCATCACTTTGAGAAGAACATGTTGAGGAACCCGAGGACTAACTTGAGGAAGAGAAGAACTACGAAGCTCCTACCATAGCACTGAGGATTATGAAGAGGAACATCACAAGCGTCTACAGGACAAGATTAAATGCATACATACAAGGAGCTCTAAGATGCGAGGAGAGCACCTGAGGGCACCGAGAGATACCAATAGACCTTAGCGCGAGAACAGTGAGACTAGAAAACTCTTGGGAGCGTCCTTTTTGTGGAAGGCATGAGTTTAGTATCTTCACTATTTCGTTGAAGTGAAGACACCCTTACGCCGTCAAGGTATTGTACTCTTTTTCTCCACCTCGGGATTTTTTCACATGGTTTACTAAGGGGGTTTTTAATGAGGCAATATCTCTTGATGCATCACATTCTTTACCATCGTTTATCTTTCTTGGAAATCCCTATAACGTAATAAGGTAAACAAGGGATGTGATCCTATCTACCAAGATGACATTTATCTAATTAAAGTCTTCTTCTCTTTTCCTAAAAAAGGTTTAAGTATGTTTTGGTGTTAAAAGAGGTCCAAATTAGGTGAATGTTAGAATATTTGGACCAAGTTGTAATTAGTATAAGATCAGACCTAGAGGATATGTGAAAAAGCCTCTAAAAACTCTTGTAATGGATTAAACCGCTTTTACACAAAAACTTGAGAAATTTTTCTCCTTTTTTCTAGAGAGATTCAAGGTTATTCTTCACTCCTCGATTCCTAGCTCAGAGTGGGGTGCGTTGTATCAAGAGATTGTCACTCCTCTTGTGGTTCACGCTTCAACCCACCTTCTATCAATCCCATAGTTAATCCTAGGTCGAGTATCTCCTCGGGTTTAAACCACCTCTTCCGCTTAGTTCCATCCTTTTTACCGAGTAGTTAGATCGAGCATTTCTCTTCTTCTCAGTCCTATTCATACAGTATATTCCCTAAGACGAGCTTGATATCTTAGCAACCGGTGCCACATCATGTTTTGAATGGGGTTTTCCATTCACCACCGTCCTTCATACTTACTTGATGGTACCCGCTCTTTAGATCAATCTTGGAGAAGAGTGTTGATAAGGCCCCGGCACCAGCTCAAGCATCACTATGAGAAGAACATGTTGAGGAACCCGAGGACTAACTTGAGGAAGGGAAGAACTACGAAGCTCCTACCGTAGCACTGAGGATTATGAAGAGGAACATCACAAGCGTCCACAGGACAAGATTCAATGCATACATACAAGGAGCTCTAAGATGCGAGGAGAGCACCTGAGGGCACCCGAGAGATACCGATAGACCTTAGCGCGAGAACAGTGAGACTAGAAAACTCTTGGGAGCGTCCTTTTTTTGGAAGGCATGAGTTTAGTATCTTCACTATTTCGTTGAAGTGAAGACACCCTTACGCCGTCAAGGTATTGTACTCTTTTTCTCCACCTCGGGATTTTTCCACATGGTTTACTGAGGGGGGTTTTAATGAGGCAATATCTCTTGATGCATCACATTCTTTACCATTGTTTATCTTTCTTGGATATCCCTATAACGAAATAAGGTAAACAAGGGATGTGATCCTATCTACCAAGATGACATTTATCTAATTAAAGTCTTCTTCTCTTTTCCTAAAAAAGGTTTAAGTATGTTTTGGTGTTAAAAGAGGTCCAAATTAGGTGAATGTTAGAATATTTGGACCAAGTTGTAATTTGTATAAGATCAGACCTAGAGGATATGTGAAAAAGCCTCTAAAAACTCTTGTAATGGATTAAACCGCTTTTACACAAAAACTTGAGAAATTTTTCTCCTTTTTTCTAGAGAGATTCAAGGTTATTCTTCACTCCTCGATTCCTAGCTCAGAGTGGGGTGCGTTGTATCAAGAGATTGTCACTCCTCTTGTGGTTCACGCTTCAACCCACCTTTTATCAATCCCATAGTTAATCCTAGGTCGAGTATCTCCTCGGGTTTAAACCACCTCTTCCGCTTAGTTCCATCCTTTTTACCGAGTAGTTAGATCGAGCATTTCTCTTCTTCTCAGTCCTATTCATACAGTCTATTCCCTAAGACGAGCTTGATATCTAAGAAACCGGTGCCACATCATGTTTTGAATGGGGTTTTCCATTCACCACCCTCCTTCATACTTACTTGATGGTATCCGCTCTTTAGATCAATCTTGGAGAAGAGTGTTGATGAGGCCCCGGCACTAGCTCAAGCATCACTCTGAGAAGAACATGTAGAGGAACCCGAGGACTAATATGAGGAAGAAAAGAACTACGAAGCTCCTACCATAGCACTGAGGATTATGAAGAGGAACATCACAAGCGTCTACAGAACAAGATTCAATGCATACATACAAGGAGCTCTAAGATGCGAGGAGAGCACCTGAGGGCACCCGAGAGATACCGATAGACCTTAGCGCGAGAACAGTGAGACTAGAAAACTCTTGGGAGCGTCCTTTTTTTGGAAGGCATGAGTTTAGTATCTTCACTATTTCGTTGAAGTGAAGACACCCTTAAGCCGTCAAGGTATTGTACTCTTTTTCATCCACCTCGGGATTTTTCCACATGGTTTACTAAGGGGGTTTTTAATGAGGCAATATCTCTTGATGCATCACATTCTTTACCATTGTTTATCTTTCTTGGAAATCCCTATAACGAAATAAGGTAAACAAGGGATGTGATCTTATCTACCAAGATGACATTTATCTAATTAAAGTCTTCTTCTCTTTTCCTAAAAAAGGTTTAAGTATGTTTTGGTGTTAAAAGAGGTCCAAATTAGGTGAATGATAGAATATTTGTACCAAGTTGTAATTAGTATAAGATCAGACCTAGCGGATATGTGAAAAAGCCTCTAAAAACTCTTGTAATGGATTAAACCGCTTTTACACAAAAACTTGAGAAACTTTTTCTCCTTTTTTCTTGAGAGATTCTAGGTTATTCTTCACTCCTCGATTCCTAGCTCAGAGTGGGGTGCGTTGTATCAAGCGATTGTCACTCCTCTTGTGGTTCACGCTTAAACCCACCTTTTATCAATCCCATAGTTAATCCTAGGTCGAGTATCTCCTCGGGTTTAAACCACCTCTTCCGCTTAGTTCCATCCTTTTTACCGAGTAGTTAGATCGAGCATTTCTCTTCTTCTCAGTCCTATTCATACAGTCTATTCCCTAAGACGAGCTTGATATCTAAGAAACCGGTGCCACATCATGTTTTGAATGGGGTTTTCCATTCACCACCCTCCTTCATACTTACTTGATGGTACCCGCTCTTTAGATCAATCTTGGAGAAGAGTGTTGATGAGGCCCCGACACTAACTCAAGCATCACTTTGAGAAGAACATGTTGAGGAACCCGAGGACTAACTTGAGGAAGAGAAGAACTACGAAGCTCCTACCATAGCACTGAGGATTATGAAGAGGAACATCACAAGCGTCTACAGGACAAGATTAAATGCATACATACAAGGAGCTCTAAGATGCGAGGAGAGCACCTGAGGGCACCGAGAGATACCAATAGACCTTAGCGCGAGAACAGTGAGACTAGAAAACTCTTGGGAGCGTCCTTTTTGTGGAAGGCATGAGTTTAGTATCTTCACTATTTCGTTGAAGTGAAGACACCCTTACGCCGTCAAGGTATTGTACTCTTTTTCTCCACCTCGGGATTTTTTCACATGGTTTACTAAGGGGGTTTTTAATGAGGCAATATCTCTTGATGCATCACATTCTTTACCATCGTTTATCTTTCTTGGAAATCCCTATAACGTAATAAGGTAAACAAGGGATGTGATCCTATCTACCAAGATGACATTTATCTAATTAAAGTCTTCTTCTCTTTTCCTAAAAAAGGTTTAAGTATGTTTTGGTGTTAAAAGAGGTCCAAATTAGGTGAATGTTAGAATATTTGGACCAAGTTGTAATTAGTATAAGATCAGACCTAGAGGATATGTGAAAAAGCCTCTAAAAACTCTTGTAATGGATTAAACCGCTTTTACACAAAAACTTGAGAAATTTTTCTCCTTTTTTCTAGAGAGATTCAAGGTTATTCTTCACTCCTCGATTCCTAGCTCAGAGTGGGGTGCGTTGTATCAAGAGATTGTCACTCCTCTTGTGGTTCACGCTTCAACCCACCTTCTATCAATCCCATAGTTAATCCTAGGTCGAGTATCTCCTCGGGTTTAAACCACCTCTTCCGCTTAGTTCCATCCTTTTTACCGAGTAGTTAGATCGAGCATTTCTCTTCTTCTCAGTCCTATTCATACAGTATATTCCCTAAGACGAGCTTGATATCTTAGCAACCGGTGCCACATCATGTTTTGAATGGGGTTTTCCATTCACCACCGTCCTTCATACTTACTTGATGGTACCCGCTCTTTAGATCAATCTTGGAGAAGAGTGTTGATAAGGCCCCGGCACCAGCTCAAGCATCACTATGAGAAGAACATGTTGAGGAACCCGAGGACTAACTTGAGGAAGGGAAGAACTACGAAGCTCCTACCATAGCACTGAGGATTATGAAGAGGAACATCACAAGCGTCCACAGGACAAGATTCAATGCATACATACAAGGAGCTCTAAGATGCGAGGAGAGCACCTGAGGGCACCCGAGAGATACCGATAGACCTTAGCGCGAGAACAGTGAGACTAGAAAACTCTTGGGAGCGTCCTTTTTTTGGAAGGCATGAGTTTAGTATCTTCACTATTTCGTTGAAGTGAAGACACCCTTACGCCGTCAAGGTATTGTACTCTTTTTCTCCACCTCGGGATTTTTCCACATGGTTTACTGAGGGGGTTTTTAATGAGGCAATATCTCTTGATGCATCACATTCTTTACCATTGTTTATCTTTCTTGGAAATCCCTATAACGAAATATGGTAAACAAGGGATGTGATCCTATCTACCAAGATGACATTTATCTAATTGAAGTCTTCTTCTCTTTTCCTAAAAAAGGTTTAAGTATGTTTTGGTGTTAAAAGAGGTCCAAATTAGGTGAATGTTAGAATATTTGGACCAAGTTGTAATTTGTATAAGATCAGACCTAGAGGATATGTGAAAAAGCCTCTAAAAACTCTTGTAATGGATTAAACCGCTTTTACACAAAAACTTGAGAAATTTTTCTCCTTTTTTCTAGAGAGATTCAAGGTTATTCTTCACTCCTCGATTCCTAGCTCAGAGTGGGGTGCGTTGTATCAAGAGATTGTCACTCCTCTTGTGGTTCACGCTTAAACCCACCTTTTATCAATCCCATAGTTAATCCTAGGTCGAGTATCTCCTCGGGTTTAAACCACCTCTTCCGCTTAGTTCCATCCTTTTTACCGAGTAGTTAGATCGAGCATTTCTCTTCTTCTCAGTCCTATTCATACAGTCTATTCCCTAAGACGAGCTTGATATCTAAGAAACCGGTGCCACATCATGTTTTGAATGGGGATTTCCATTCACCACCCTCCTTCATACTTACTTGATGGTATCCGCTCTTTAGATCAATCTTGGAGAAGAGTGTTGATGAGGCCCCGGCACTAGCTCAAGCATCACTCTGAGAAGAACATGTTGAGGAACCCGAGGACTAATATGAGGAAGAAAATAACTACGAAGCTCCTACCATAGCACTGAGGATTATGAAGAGGAACATCACAAGCGTCTACAGGACAAGATTAAATGCATACATACAAGGAGCTCTAAGATGCGAGGAGAGCACCTGAGGGCACCGAGAGATACCAATAGACCTTAGCGCGAGAACAGTGAGACTAGAAAACTCTTGGGAGCGTCCTTTTTTTGGAAGGCATGAGTTTAGTATCTTCACTATTTCGTTGAAGTGAAGACACCCTTACACCATCAAGGTATTGTACTCTTTTTCTCCACCTCGGGATTTTTCCACATGGTTTACTGAGGGGGGTTTTAATGAGGCTATATCTCTTGATGCATCACATTCTTTACCATTTTTTATCTTTCTTGGATATCCCTATAACGAAATAAGGTAAACAAGGGATGTGATCCTATCTACCAAGATGACATTTATCTAATTAAAGTCTTCTTCTCTTTTCCTAAAAAAGGTTTAAGTATGTTTTGGTGTTAAAAGAGGTCCAAATTAGGTGAATGATAGAATATTTGTACCAAGTTGTAATTAGTATAAGATCAGACCTAGCGGATATGTGAAAAAGCCTCTAAAAACTCTTGTAATGGATTAAACCGCTTTTACACAAAAACTTGAGAAACTTTTTCTCCTTTTTTCTTGAGAGATTCTAGGTTATTCTTCACTCCTCGATTCCTAGCTCAGAGTGGGGTGCGTTGTATCAAGCGATTGTGACTCCTCTTGTGGTTCAAGCTTAAACCCACCTTTTATCAATCCCATAGTTAATCCTAGTACGAGTATCTCCTCGGGTTTAAACCACCTCTTCCGCTTAGTTCCATCCTTTTTACCGAGTAGTTAGATCGAGCATTTCTCTTCTTCTCAGTCCTATTCATACAGTCTATTCCCTAAGACGAGTTTGATATCTAAGCAACCGGTGCCACATCATGTTTTGAATGGGGTTTTCCATTCACCACCGTCCTTCATACTTACTTGATGGTACCCGCTCTTTAGATCAATCTTGGAGAAGAGTGTTGATGAGGCCCCGACACTAACTCAAGCATCACTCTGAGAAGAACATGTTGAGGAACCCGAGGACTAACTTGAGGAAGAGAAGAACTACGAAGCTCCTACCATAGCACTGAGGATTATGAAGAGGAACATCACAAGCGTCTACAGGACAAGATTAAATGCATACATACAAGGAGCTCTAAGATGCGAGGAGAGCACCTGAGGGCACCGAGAGATACCAATAGACCTTAGCGCGAGAACAGTGAGACTAGAAAACTCTTGGGAGCGTCCTTTTTTTGGAAGGCATGAGTTTAGTATCTTCACTATTTCGTTGAAGTGAAGACACCCTTACGCCGTCAAGGTATTGTACTCTTTTTCTCCACCTCGGGATTTTTTCACATGGTTTACTAAGGGGGTTTTTAATGAGGCAATATCTCTTGATGCATCACATTCTTTACCATCGTTTATCTTTCTTGGAAATCCCTATAACGTAATAAGGTAAACAAGGGATGTGATCCTATCTACCAAGATGACATTTATCTAATTAAAGTCTTCTTCTCTTTTCCTAAAAAAGGTTTAAGTCTGTTTTGGTGTTAAAAGAGGTCCAAATTAGGTGAATGTTAGAATATTTGGACCAAGTTGTAATTTGTATAAGATCAGACCTAGAGGATATGTGAAAAAGCCTCTAAAAACTCTTGTAATGGATTAAACCGCTTTTACACAAAAACTTGAGAAATTTTTCTCCTTTTTTCTAGAGAGATTCAAGGTTATTCTTCACTCCTCGATTCCTAGCTCAGAGTGGGGTGCGTTGTATCAAGAGATTGTCACTCCTCTTGTGGTTCACGCTTCAACCCACCTTCTATCAATCCCATAGTTAATCCTAGGTCGAGTATCTCCTCGGGTTTAAACCACCTCTTCCGCTTAGTTCCATCCTTTTTACCGAGTAGTTAGATCGAGCATTTCTCTTCTTCTCAGTCCTATTCATACAGTATATTCCCTAAGACGAGCTTGATATCTTAGCAACCGGTGCCACATCATGTTTTGAATGGGGTTTTCCATTCACCACCGTCCTTCATACTTACTTGATGGTACCCGCTCTTTAGATCAATCTTGGAGAAGAGTGTTGATAAGGCCCCGGCACCAGCTCAAGCATCACTATGAGAAGAACATGTTGAGGAACCCGAGGACTAACTTGAGGAAGGGAAGAACTACGAAGCTCCTACCATAGCACTGAGGATTATGAAGAGGAACATCACAAGCGTCCACAGGACAAGATTCAATGCATACATACAAGGAGCTCTAAGATGCGAGGAGAGCACCTGAGGGCACCCGAGAGATACCGATAGACCTTAGCGCGAGAACAGTGAGACTAGAAAACTCTTGGGAGCGTCCTTTTTTTGGAAGGCATGAGTTTAGTATCTTCACTATTTCGTTGAAGTGAAGACACCCTTACGCCGTCAAGGTATTGTACTCTTTTTCTCCACCTCGGGATTTTTCCACATGGTTTACTGAGGGGGTTTTTAATGAGGCAATATCTCTTGATGCATCACATTCTTTACCATTGTTTATCTTTCTTGGAAATCCATATAACGAAATAAGGTAAACAAGGGATGTGATCCTATCTACCAAGATGACATTTATCTAATTAAAGTCTTCTTCTCTTTTCCTAAAAAAGGTTTAAGTATGTTTTGGTGTTAAAAGAGGTCCAAATTAGGTGAATGTTAGAATATTTGGACCAAGTTGTAATTTGTATAAGATCAGACCTAGAGGATATGTGAAAAAGCTTCTAAAAACTCTTGTAATGGATTAAACCGCTTTTACACAAAAACTTGAGAAACTTTTTCTCCTTTTTTCTTGAGAGATTCTAGGTTATTCTTCACTCCTCGATTCCTAGCTCAGAGTGGGGTGCGTTGTATCAAGCGATTGTCACTCCTCTTGTGGATCACGCTTAAACCCACCTTTTATCAATCCCATAGTTAATCCTAGGTCGAGTATCTCCTCGGGTTTAAACCACCTCTTCCGCTTAGTTCCATCCTTTTTACCGAGTAGTTAGACCGAGCATTTCTCTTCTTCTCAGTCCTATTCATACAGTCTATTCCCTAAGACGAGCTTGATATCTAAGCAACCGGTGCCACATCATGTTTTGAATGGGGTTTTCCATTCACCACCCTCCTTCATACTTACTTGATGGTACCCGCTCTTTAGATCAATCTTGGAGAAGAGTGTTGATGAGGCCCCGACACTAACTCAAGCATCACTCTGAGAAGAACATGTTGAGGAACCCGAGGACTAACTTGAGGAAGAGAAGAACTACGAAGCTCCTACCATAGCACTGAGGATTATGAAGAGGAACATCACAAGCGTCTACAGGACAAGATTAAATGCATACATACAAGGAGCTCTAAGATGCGAGGAGAGCACCTGAGGGCACCGAGAGATACCAATAGACCTTAGCGCGAGAACAGTGAGACTAGAAAACTCTTGGGAGCGTCCTTTTTTTGGAAGGCATGAGTTTAGTATCTTCACTATTTCGTTGAAGTGAAGACACCCTTACACCGTCAAGGTATTGTACTCTTTTTCTCCACCTCGGGATTTTTTCACATGGTTTACGGAGGGGGTTTTTAATGAGGCAATATCTCTTGATGCATCACATTCTTTACCATCGTTTATCTTTCTTGGAAATCCCTATAACGAAATAAGGTAAACAAGGGATGTGATCCTATCTACCAAGATGACATTTATCTAATTAAAGTCTTCTTCTCTTTTCCTAAAAAAGGTTTAAGTATGTTTTGGTGTTAAAAGAGGTCCAAATTAGGTGAATGTTAGAATAATTGGACCAAGTTGTAATTAGTATAAGATCAGACCTAGAGGATATGTGAAAAAGCCTCTAAAAACTCTTGTAATGGATTAAACCGCTTTTACACAAAAACTTGAGAAACTTTTTCTCCTTTTTTCTTGAGAGATTCTAGGATATTCTTCACTCCTCGATTCCTAGCTCAGAGTGGGGTGCGTTGTATCAAGCGATTGTCACTCCTCTTGTGGTTCAAGCTTAAACCCACCTTTTATCAATCCCATAGTTAATCCTAGTACGAGTATCTCCTCGGGTTTAAACCACCTCTTCCGCTTAGTTCCATCCTTTTTACCGAGTAGTTAGATCGAGCATTTCTCTTCTTCTCAGTCCTATTCATACGGTCTATTCCCTAAGACGAGTTTGATATCTAAGCAACCGGTGCCACATCATGTTTTGAATGGGGTTTTCCATTCACCACCCTCCTTCATACTTACTTGATGGTACCCGCTCTTTAGATCAATCTTGGAGAAGAGTGTTGATGAGGCCCCGACACTAACTCAAGCATCACTCTGAGAAGAACATGTTGAGGAACCCGAGGACTAACTTGAGGAAGAGAAGAACTACGAAGCTCCTACCATAGCACTGAGGATTATGAAGAGGAACATCACAAGCGTCTACAGGACAAGATTAAATGCATACATACAAGGAGCTCTAAGATGCGAGGAGAGCACCTGAGGGCACCGAGAGATACCAATAGACCTTAGCGCGAGAACAATGAGACTAGAAAACTCTTGGGAGCGTCCTTTTTTTGGAAGGCATGAGTTTAGTATCTTCACTATTTCGTTGAAGTGAAGACACCCTTACGCCGTCAAGGTATTGTACTCTTTTTCTCCACCTCGGGATTTTTTCACATGGTTTACTGAGGGGTTTTTTAATGAGGCAATATCTCTTGATGCATCACATTCTTTACCATCGTTTATCTTTCTTGGAAATCCTTATAACGAAATAAGGTAAACAAGGGATGTGATCCTATCTACCAAGATGACATTTATCTAATTAAAGTCTTCTTCTCTTTTCCTAAAAAAGGTTTAAGTATGTTTTGGTGTTAAAAGAGGTCCAAATTAGGTGAATGTTAGAATATTTGGACCAAGTTGTAATTAGTATAAGATCAGACCTAGAGGATATGTGAAAAAGCCTCTAAAAACTCTTGTAATGGATTAAACCGCTTTTACACAAAAACTTGAGAAATTTTTCTCCTTTTTTCTAGAGAGATTCAAGGTTATTCTTCACTCCTCGATTCCTAGCTCATAGTGGGGTGCGTTGTATCAAGAGATTGTCACTCCTCTTGTGGTTCACGCTTAAACCCACCTTTTATCAATCCCATAGTTAATCCTAGGTCGAGTATCTCCTCGGGTTTAAACCACCTCTTCCGCTTAGTTCCATCCTTTTTACCGAGTAGTTAGATCGAGCATTTCTCTTCTTCTCAGTCCTATTCATACAGTCTATTCCCTAAGACGAGCTTGATATCTAAGAAACCGGTGCCACATCATGTTTTGAATGGGGATTTCCATTCACCACCCTCCTTCATACTTACTTGATGGTATCCGCTCTTTAGATCAATCTTGGAGAAGAGTGTTGATGAGGCCCCGGCACTAGCTCAAGCATCACTCTGAGAAGAACATGTTGAGGAACCCGAGGACTAATATGAGGAAGAAAATAACTACGAAGCTCCTACCATAGCACTGAGGATTATGAAGAGGAACATCACAAGCGTCTACAGGACAAGATTAAATGCATACATACAAGGAGCTCTAAGATGCGAGGAGAGCACCTGAGGGCACCGAGAGATACCAATAGACCTTAGCGTGAGAACAGTGAGACTAGAAAACTCTTGGGAGCGTCCTTTTTTTGGAAGGCATGAGTTTAGTATCTTCACTATTTCGTTGAAGTGAAGACATTCTTACACCGTCAAGGTATTGTACTCTTTTTCTCCACCTCGGGATTTTTCCACATGGTTTACTGAGGGGGGTTTTAATGAGGCAATATCTCTTGATGCATCACATTCTTTACCATCGTTTATCTTTCTTGGATATCCCTATAACGAAATAAGGTAAACAAGGGATGTGATCCTATCTACCAAGATGACATTTATCTAATTAAAGTCTTCTTCTCTTTTCCTAAAAAAGGTTTAAGTATGTTTTGGTGTTAAAAGAGGTCCAAATTAGGTGAATGTTAGAATATTTGTACCAAGTTGTAATTAGTATAAGATCAGACCTAGAGGATATGTGAAAAAGCCTCTAAAAACTCTTGTAATGGATTAAACCGCTTTTACACAAAAACTTGAGAAATTTTTCTCCTTTTTTCTAGAGAGATTCAAGGTTATTCTTCACTCCTCGATTCCTAGCTCAGAGTGGGGTGCGTTGTATCAAGAGATTGTCACTCCTCTTGTGGTTCACGCTTCAACCCACCTTCTATCAATCCCATAGTTAATCCTAGGTCGAGTATCTCCTCGGGTTTAAACCACCTCTTCCGCTTAGTTCCATCCTTTTTACCGAGTAGTTAGACCGAGCATTTCTCTTCTTCTCAGTCCTATTCATACAGTCTATTCCCTAAGACGAGCTTGATATCTAAGCAACCGGTGCCACATCATGTTTTGAATGGGGTTTTCCATTCACCACCCTCCTTCATACTTACTTGATGGTACCCGCTCTTTAGATCAATCTTGGAGAAGAGTGTTGATGAGGCCCCGACACTAACTCAAGCATCACTCTGAGAAGAACATGTTGAGGAACCCGAGGACTAACTTGAGGAAGGGAAGAACTACGAAGTTCCTACCATAGCACTGAGGATTATGAAGAGGAACATCACAAGCGTCCACAGGACAAGATTCAATGCATACATACAAGGAGCTCTAAGATGCGAGGAGAGCACCTGAGGGCACCGAGAGATACCAATAGACCTTAGCGTGAGAACAGTGAGACTAGAAAACTCTTGGGAGCGTCCTTTTTTTGGAAGGCATGAGTTTAGTATCTTCACTATTTCGTTGAAGTGAAGACATTCTTACACCGTCAAGGTATTGTACTCTTTTTCTCCACCTCGGGATTTTTCCACATGGTTTACTGAGGGGGGTTTTAATGAGGCAATATCTCTTGATGCATCACATTCTTTACCATCGTTTATCTTTCTTGGAAATCCTTATAACGAAATAAGGTAAACAAGGGATGTGATCCTATCTACCAAGATGACATTTATCTAATTAAAGTCTTCTTCTCTTTTCCTAAAAAAGGTTTAAGTATGTTTTGGTGTTAAAAGAGGTCCAAATTAGGTGAATGTTAGAATATTTGGACCAAGTTGTAATTAGTATAAGATCAGACCTAGAGGATATGTGAAAAAGCCTCTAAAAACTCTTGTAATGGATTAAACCGCTTTTACACAAAAACTTGAGAAATTTTTCTCCTTTTTTCTAGAGAGATTCAAGGTTATTCTTCACTCCTCGATTCCTAGCTCATAGTGGGGTGCGTTGTATCAAGAGATTGTCACTCCTCTTGTGGTTCACGCTTAAACCCACCTTTTATCAATCCCATAGTTAATCCTAGGTCGAGTATCTCCTCGGGTTTAAACCACCTCTTCCGCTTAGTTCCATCCTTTTTACCGAGTAGTTAGATCGAGCATTTCTCTTCTTCTCAGTCCTATTCATACAGTCTATTCCCTAAGACGAGCTTGATATCTAAGAAACCGGTGCCACATCATGTTTTGAATGGGGATTTCCATTCACCACCCTCCTTCATACTTACTTGATGGTATCCGCTCTTTAGATCAATCTTGGAGAAGAGTGTTGATGAGGCCCCGGCACTAGCTCAAGCATCACTCTGAGAAGAACATGTTGAGGAACCCGAGGACTAATATGAGGAAGAAAATAACTACGAAGCTCCTACCATAGCACTGAGGATTATGAAGAGGAACATCACAAGCGTCTACAGGACAAGATTAAATGCATACATACAAGGAGCTCTAAGATGCGAGGAGAGCACCTGAGGGCACCGAGAGATACCAATAGACCTTAGCGTGAGAACAGTGAGACTAGAAAACTCTTGGGAGCGTCCTTTTTTTGGAAGGCATGAGTTTAGTATCTTCACTATTTCGTTGAAGTGAAGACATTCTTACACCGTCAAGGTATTGTACTCTTTTTCTCCACCTCGGGATTTTTCCACATGGTTTACTGAGGGGGGTTTTAATGAGGCAATATCTCTTGATGCATCACATTCTTTACCATCGTTTATCTTTCTTGGATATCCCTATAACGAAATAAGGTAAACAAGGGATGTGATCCTATCTACCAAGATGACATTTATCTAATTAAAGTCTTCTTCTCTTTTCCTAAAAAAGGTTTAAGTATGTTTTGGTGTTAAAAGAGGTCCAAATTAGGTGAATGTTAGAATATTTGTACCAAGTTGTAATTAGTATAAGATCAGACCTAGAGGATATGTGAAAAAGCCTCTAAAAACTCTTGTAATGGATTAAACCGCTTTTACACAAAAACTTGAGAAATTTTTCTCCTTTTTTCTAGAGAGATTCAAGGTTATTCTTCACTCCTCGATTCCTAGCTCAGAGTGGGGTGCGTTGTATCAAGAGATTGTCACTCCTCTTGTGGTTCACGCTTCAACCCACCTTCTATCAATCCCATAGTTAATCCTAGGTCGAGTATCTCCTCGGGTTTAAACCACCTCTTCCGCTTAGTTCCATCCTTTTTACCGAGTAGTTAGACCGAGCATTTCTCTTCTTCTCAGTCCTATTCATACAGTCTATTCCCTAAGACGAGCTTGATATCTAAGCAACCGGTGCCACATCATGTTTTGAATGGGGTTTTCCATTCACCACCCTCCTTCATACTTACTTGATGGTACCCGCTCTTTAGATCAATCTTGGAGAAGAGTGTTGATGAGGCCCCGACACTAACTCAAGCATCACTCTGAGAAGAACATGTTGAGGAACCCGAGGACTAACTTGAGGAAGGGAAGAACTACGAAGTTCCTACCATAGCACTGAGGATTATGAAGAGGAACATCACAAGCGTCCACAGGACAAGATTCAATGCATACATACAAGGAGCTCTAAGATGCGAGGAGAGCACCTGAGGGCACCGAGAGATACCAATAGACCTTAGCGTGAGAACAGTGAGACTAGAAAACTCTTGGGAGCGTCCTTTTTTTGGAAGGCATGAGTTTAGTATCTTCACTATTTCGTTGAAGTGAAGACATTCTTACACCGTCAAGGTATTGTACTCTTTTTCTCCACCTCGGGATTTTTCCACATGGTTTACTGAGGGGGGTTTTAATGAGGCAATATCTCTTGATGCATCACATTCTTTACCATCGTTTATCTTTCTTGGATATCCCTATAACGAAATAAGGTAAACAAGGGATGTGATCCTATCTACCAAGATGACATTTATCTAATTAAAGTCTTCTTCTCTTTTCCTAAAAAAGGTTTAAGTATGTTTTGGTGTTAAAAGAGGTCCAAATTAGGTGAATGTTAGAATATTTGTACCAAGTTGTAATTAGTATAAGATCAGACCTAGAGGATATGTGAAAAAGCCTCTAAAAACTCTTGTAATGGATTAAACCGCTTTTACACAAAAACTTGAGAAATTTTTCTCCTTTTTTCTAGAGAGATTCAAGGTTATTCTTCACTCCTCGATTCCTAGCTCAGAGTGGGGTGCGTTGTATCAAGAGATTGTCACTCCTCTTGTGGTTCACGCTTCAACCCACCTTCTATCAATCCCATAGTTAA
Source organism: Cardamine chenopodiifolia (assembly GCA_963922655.1). Classification (NCBI taxonomy): domain Eukaryota; kingdom Viridiplantae; phylum Streptophyta; class Magnoliopsida; order Brassicales; family Brassicaceae; genus Cardamine; species Cardamine chenopodiifolia. The sequence goes on along the minus strand of OZ000476.1, from coordinate 6,369,642 downwards.
TCCTAGGTCGAGTATCTCCTCGGGTTTAAACCACCTCTTCCGCTTAGTTCCATCCTTTTTACCGAGTAGTTAGACCGAGCATTTCTCTTCTTCTCAGTCCTATTCATACAGTCTATTCCCTAAGACGAGCTTGATATCTAAGCAACCGGTGCCACATCATGTTTTGAATGGGGTTTTCCATTCACCACCCTCCTTCATACTTACTTGATGGTACCCGCTCTTTAGATCAATCTTGGAGAAGAGTGTTGATGAGGCCCCGACACTAACTCAAGCATCACTCTGAGAAGAACATGTTGAGGAACCCGAGGACTAACTTGAGGAAGAGAAGAACTACGAAGCTCCTACCATAGCACTGAGGATTATGAAGAGGAACATCACAAGCGTCTACAGGACAAGATTAAATGCATACATACAAGGAGCTCTAAGATGCGAGGAGAGCACCTGAGGGCACCGAGAGATACCAATAGACCTTAGCGCGAGAACAGTGAGACTAGAAAACTCTTGGGAGCGTCCTTTTTTTGGAAGGCATGAGTTTAGTATCTTCACTATTTCGTTGAAGTGAAGACACCCTTACGCCGTCAAGGTATTGTACTCTTTTTCTCCACCTCGGGATTTTTTCACATGGTTTACTGAGGGGGTTTTTAATGAGGCAATATCTCTTGATGCAACACATTCTTTACCATCGTTTATCTTTCTTGGAAATCCCTATAACGAAATAAGGTAAACAAGGGATGTGATCCTATCTACCAAGATGACATTTATCTAATTAAAGTCTTCTTCTCTTTTCCTAAAAAAGGTTTAAGTATGTTTTGGTGTTAAAAGAGGTCCAAATTAGGTGAATGTTAGAATATTTGGACCAAGTTGTAATTAGTATAAGATCAGACCTAGAGGATATGTGAAAAAGCCTCTAAAAACTCTTGTAATGGATTAAACCGCTTTTACACAAAAACTTGAGAAATTTTTCTCCTTTTTTCTAGAGAGATTCAAGGTTATTCTTCACTCCTCGATTCCTAGCTCAGAGTGGGGTGCGTTGTATCAAGAGATTGTCACTCCTCTTGTGGTTCACGCTTCAACCCACCTTCTATCAATCCCATAGTTAATCCTAGGTCGAGTATCTCCTCGGGTTTAAACCACCTCTTCCGCTTAGTTCCATCCTTTTTACCGAGTAGTTAGATCGAGCATTTCTCGTCTTCTCAGTCCTATTCATACAGTATATTCTCTAAGACGAGCTTGATATCTTAGCAACCGGTGCCACATCATGTTTTGAATGGGGTTTTCCATTCACCACCGTCCTTCATACTTACTTGATGGTACCCGCTCTTTAGATCAATCTTGGAGAAGAGTGTTGATAAGGCCCCGGCACCAGCTCAAGCATCACTATGAGAAGAACATGTTGAGGAACCCGAGGACTAACTTGAGGAAGGGAAGAACTACGAAGCTCCTACCATAGCACTGAGGATTATGAAGAGGAACATCACAAGCGTCCACAGGACAAGATTCAATGCATACATACAAGGAGCTCTAAGATGCGAGGAGAGCACCTGAGGGCACCCGAGAGATACCGATAGACCTTAGCGCGAGAACAGTGAGACTAGAAAACTCTTGGGAGCGTCCTTTTTTTGGAAGGCATGAGTTTAGTATCTTCACTATTTCGTTGAAGTGAAGACACCCTTACGCCGTCAAGGTATTGTACTCTTTTTCTCCACCTCGGGATTTTTCCACATGGTTTACTGAGGGGGTTTTTAATGAGGCAATATCTCTTGATGCATCACATTCTTTACCATTGTTTATCTTTCTTGGAAATCCCTATAACGAAATAAGGTAAACAAGGGATGTGATCCTATCTACCAAGATGACATTTATCTAATTAAAGTCTTCTTCTCTTTTCCTAAAAAAGGTTTAAGTATGTTTTGGTGTTAAAAGAGGTCCAAATTAGGTGAATGTTAGAATATTTGGACCAAGTTGTAATTTGTATAAGATCAGACCTAGAGGATATGTGAAAAAGCCTCTAAAAACTCTTGTAATGGATTAAACCGCTTTTACACAAAAACTTGAGAAATTTTTCTCCTTTTTTCTAGAGAGATTCAAGGTTATTCTTCACTCCTCGATTCCTAGCTCATAGTGGGGTGCGTTGTATCAAGAGATTGTCACTCCTCTTGTGGTTCACGCTTAAACCCACCTTTTATCAATCCCATAGTTAATCCTAGGTCGAGTATCTCCTCGGGTTTAAACCACCTCTTCCGCTTAGTTCCATCCTTTTTACCGAGTAGTTAGACCGAGCATTTCTCTTCTTCTCAGTCATATTCATACAGTCTATTCCCTAAGACGAGCTTGATATCTAAGAAACCGGTGCCACATCATGTTTTGAATGGGGTTTTCAATTCACCACCCTCCTTCATACTTACTTGATGGTATCCGCTCTTTAGATCAATCTTGGAGAAGAGTGTTGATGAGGCCCCGGCACTAGCTCAAGCATCACTCTGAGAAGAACATGTTGAGGAACCCGAGGACTAATATGAGGAAGAAAAGAACTACGAAGCTCCTACCATAGCACTGAGGATTATGAAGAGGAACATCACAAGCGTCTACAGGACAAGATTAAATGCATACATACAAGGAGCTCTAAGATGCGAGGAGAGCACCTGAGGGCACCGAGAGATACCAATAGACCTTAGAGCGAGAACAGTGAGACTAGAAAACTCTTGGGAGCGTCCTTTTTTTGGAAGGCATGAGTTTAGTATCTTCACTATTTCGTTGAAGTGAAGACACCCTTACACCGTCAAGGTATTGTACTCTTTTTCTCCACCTCGGGATTTTTCCACATGGTTTACTAAGGGGGGTTTTAATGAGGCAATATATCTTGATGCATCACATTCTTTACCATTGTTTATCTTTCTTGGATATCCCTATAACGAAATAAGGTAAACAAGGGATGTGATCCTATCTACCAAGATGACATTTATCTAATTAAAGTCTTCTTCTCTTTTCCTAAAAAAGGTTTAAGTATGTTTTGGTGTTAAAAGAGGTCCAAATTAGGTGAATGATAGAATATTTGTACCAAGTTGTAATTAGTATAAGATCAGACCTAGCGGATATGTGAAAAAGCCTCTAAAAACTCTTGTAATGGATTAAACCGCTTTTACACAAAAACTTGAGAAACTTTTTCTCCTTTTTTCTTGAGAGATTCTAGGTTATTCTTCACTCCTCGATTCCTAGCTCAGAGTGGGGTGCGTTGTATCAAGCGATTGTCACTCCTCTTGTGGTTCACGCTTAAACCCACCTTTTATCAATCCCATAGTTAATCCTAGGTCGAGTATCTCCTCGGGTTTAAACCACCTCTTCCGCTTAGTTCCATCCTTTTTACCGAGTAGTTAGACCGAGCATTTCTCTTCTTCTCAGTCCTATTCATACAGTCTATTCCCTAAGACGAGTTTGATATCTAAGAAACCGGTGCCACATCATGTTTTGAATGGGGTTTTCCATTCACCACCCTCCTTCATACTTACTTGATGGTACCCGCTCTTTAGATCAATCTTGGAGAAGAGTGTTGATGAGGCCCCGACACTAACTCAAGCATCACTCTGAGGAGAACATGTTGAGGAACCCGAGGACTAACTTGAGGAAGAGAAGAACTACGAAGCTCCTACCATAGCACTGAGGATTATGAAGAGGAACATCACAAGCGTCTACAGGACAAGATTAAATGCATACATACAAGGAGCTCTAAGATACGAGGAGAGCACCTGAGGGCACCGAGAGATACCAATAGACCTTAGCGCGAGAACAGTGAGACTAGAAAACTCTTGGGAGCGTCCTTTTTTTGGAAGGCATGAGTTTAGTATCTTCACTATTTCGTTGAAGTGAAGACACCCTTACGCCGTCAAGGTATTGTACTCTTTTTCTCCACCTCGGGATTTTTTCACATGGTTTACTGAGGGGGTTTTTAATGAGGCAATATCTCTTGATGCATCACATTCTTTACCATCGTTTATCTTTCTTGGAAATCCCTATAACGAAATAAGGTAAACAAGGGATGTGATCCTATCTACCAAGATGACATTTATCTAATTAAAGTCTTCTTCTCTTTTCCTAAAAAAGGTTTAAGTATGTTTTGGTGTTAAAAGAGGTCCAAATTAGGTGAATGTTAGAATATTTGGACCAAGTTGTAATTTGTATAAGATCAGACCTAGAGGATATGTGAAAAAGCCTCTAAAAACTCTTGTAATGGATTAAACCGCTTTTACACAAAAACTTGAGAAATTTTTCTCCTTTTTTCTAGAGAGATTCAAGGTTATTCTTCACTCCTCGATTCCTAGCTCAGAGTGGGGTGCGTTGTATCAAGAGATTGTGACTCCTCTTGTGGTTCACGCTTCAACCCACCTTCTATCAATCCCATAGTTAATCCTAGGTCGAGTATCTCCTCGGGTTTAAACCACCTCTTCCGCTTAGTTCCATCCTTTTTACCGAGTAGTTAGATCGAGCATTTCTCGTCTTCTCAGTCCTATACATACAGTATATTCCCTAAGACGAGCTTGATATCTTAGCAACCGGTGCCACATCATGTTTTGAATGGGGTTTTCCATTCACCACCCTCGTTCATACTTACTTGATGGTACCCGCTCTTTAGATCAATCTTGGAGAAGAGTGTTGATAAGGCCCCGGCACCAGCTCAAGCATCACTATGAGAAGAACATGTTGAGGAACCCGAGGACTAACTTGAGGAAGGGAAGAACTACGAAGCTCCTACCATAGCACTGAGGATTATGAAGAGGAACATCACAAGCGTCCACAGGACAAGATTCAATGCATACATACAAGGAGCTCTAAGATGCGAGGAGAGCACCTGAGGGCACCCGAGAGATACCGATAGACCTTAGCGCGAGAACAGTGAGACTAGAAAACTCTTGGGAGCGTCCTTTTTTTGGAAGGCATGAGTTTAGTATCTTCACTATTTCGTTGAAGTGAAGACACCCTTACGCCGTCAAGGTATTGTACTCTTTTTCTCCACCTCGGGATTTTTCCACATGGTTTACTGAGGGGGTTTTTAATGAGGCAATATCTCTTGATGCATCACATTCTTTACCATTGTTTATCTTTCTTGGAAATCCCTATAACGAAATAAGGTAAACAAGGGATGTGATCCTATCTACCAAGATGACATTTATCTAATTAAAGTCTTCTTCTCTTTTCCTAAAAAAGGTTTAAGTATGTTTTGGTGTTAAAAGAGGTCCAAATTAGGTGAATGTTAGAATATTTGGACCAAGTTGTAATTTGTATAAGATCAGACCTAGAGGATATGTGAAAAAGCCTCTAAAAACTCTTGTAATGGATTAAACCGCTTTTACACAAAAACTTGAGAAATTTTTCTCCTTTTTTCTAGAGAGATTCAAGGTTATTCTTCACTCCTCGATTCCTAGCTCATAGTGGGGTGCGTTGTATCAAGAGATTGTCACTCCTCTTGTGGTTCACGCTTAAACCCACCTTTTATCAATCCCATAGTTAATCCTAGGTCGAGTATCTCCTCGGGTTTAAACCACCTCTTCCGCTTAGTTCCATCCTTTTTACCGAGTAGTTAGATCGAGCATTTCTCTTCTTCTCAGTCCTATTCATACAGTATATTCCCTAAGACGAGCTTGATATCTTAGCAACCGGTGCCACATCATGTTTTGAATGGGGTTTTCCATTCACCACCGTCCTTCATACTTACTTGATGGTACCCGCTCTTTAGATCAATCTTGGAGAAGAGTGTTGATAAGGCCCCGGCACCAGCTCAAGCATCACTATGAGAAGAACATGTTGAGGAACCCGAGGACTAACTTGAGGAAGGGAAGAACTACGAAGCTCCTACCATAGCACTGAGGATTATGAAGAGGAACATCACAAGTGTCCACAGGACAAGATTCAATGCATACATACAAGGAGCTCTAAGATGCGAGGAGAGCACCTGAGGGCACCCGAGAGATACCGATAGACCTTAGCGCGAGAACAGTGAGACTAGAAAACTCTTGGGAGCGTCCTTTTTTTGGAAGGCATGAGTTTAGTATCTTCACTATTTCGTTGAAGTGAAGACACCCTTACGCCGTCAAGGTATTGTACTCTTTTTCTCCACCTCGGGATTTTTCCACATGGTTTACTGAGGGGGTTTTTAATGAGGCAATATCTCTTGATGCATCACATTCTTTACCATTGTTTATCTTTCTTGGAAATCCCTATAACGAAATAAGGTAAACAAGGGATGTGATCCTATCTACCAAGATGACATTTATCTAATTAAAGTCTTCTTCTCTTTTCCTAAAAAAGGTTTAAGTATGTTTTGGTGTTAAAAGAGGTCCAAATTAGGTGAATGTTAGAATATTTGGACCAAGTTGTAATTTGTATAAGATCAGACCTAGAGGATATGTGAAAAAGCCTCTAAAAACTCTTGTAATGGATTAAACCGCTTTTACACAAAAACTTGAGAAATTTTTCTCCTTTTTTCTAGAGAGATTCAAGGTTATTCTTCACTCCTCGATTCCTAGCTCATAGTGGGGTGCGTTGTATCAAGAGATTGTCACTCCTCTTGTGATTCACGCTTAAACCCACCTTTTATCAATCCTATAGTTAATCCTAGGTCGAGTATCTCCTCGGGTTTAAACCACCTCTTCCGCTTAGTTCCATCCTTTTTACCGAGTAGTTAGATCGAGCATTTCTCTTCTTCTCAGTCCTATTCATACAGTATATTCCCTAAGACGAGCTTGATATCTTAGCAACCGGTGCCACATCATGTTTTGAATGGGGTTTTCCATTCACCACCGTCCTTCATACTTACTTGATGGTACCCGCTCTTTAGATCAATCTTGGAGAAGAGTGTTGATAAGGCCCCGGCACCAGCTCAAGCATCACTATGAGAAGAACATGTTGAGGAACCCGAGGACTAACTTGAGGAAGGGAAGAACTACGAAGCTCCTACCATAGCACTGAGGATTATGAAGAGGAACATCACAAGTGTCCACAGGACAAGATTCAATGCATACATACAAGGAGCTCTAAGATGCGAGGAGAGCACCTGAGGGCACCCGAGAGATACCGATAGACCTTAGCGCGAGAACAGTGAGACTAGAATACTCTTGGGAGCGTCCTTTTTTTGGAAGGCATGAGTTTAGTATCTTCACTATTTCGTTGAAGTGAAGACACCCTTACGCCGTCAAGGTATTGTACTCTTTTTCTCCACCTCGGGATTTTTCCACATGGTTTACTGAGGGGGTTTTTAATGAGGCAATATCTCTTGATGCATCACATTCTTTACCATTGTTTATCTTTCTTGGAAATCCCTATAACGAAATAAGGTAAACAAGGGATGTGATCCTATCTACCAAGATGACATTTATCTAATTAAAGTCTTCTTCTCTTTTCCTAAAAAAGGTTTAAGTATGTTTTGGTGTTAAAAGAGGTCCAAATTAGGTGAATGTTAGAATATTTGGACCAAGTTGTAATTTGTATAAGATCAGACCTAGAGGATATGTGAAAAAGCTTCTAAAAACTCTTGTAATGGATTAAACCGCTTTTACACAAAAACTTGAGAAATTTTTCTCCTTTTTTCTAGAGAGATTCAAGGTTATTCTTCACTCCTCGATTCCTAGCTCATAGTGGGGTGCGTTGTATCAAGAGATTGTCACTCCTCTTGTGGTTCACGCTTAAACCCACCTTTTATCAATCCCATAGTTAATCCTAGGTCGAGTATCTCCTCGGGTTTAAACCACCTCTTCCGCTTAGTTCCATCCTTTTTACCGAGTAGTTAGACCGAGCATTTCTCTTCTTCTCAGTCCTATTCATACAGTCTATTCCCTAAGACGAGCTTGATATCTAAGAAACCGGTGCCACATCATGTTTTGAATGGGGTTTTCCATTCACCACCCTCCTTCATACTTACTTGATGGTATCCGCTCTTTAGATCAATCTTGGAGAAGAGTGTTGATGAGGCCCCGGCACTAGCTCAAGCATCACTCTGAGAAGAACATGTTGAGGAACCCGAGGACTAATATGAGGAAGAAAAGAACTACGAAGCTCCTACCATAGCACTGAGGATTATGAAGAGGAACATCACAAGCGTCTACAGGACAAGATTAAATGCATACATACAAGGAGCTCTAAGATGCGAGGAGAGCACCTGAGGGCACCGAGAGATACCAATAGACCTTAGAGCGAGAACAGTGAGACTAGAAAACTCTTGGGAGCGTCCTTTTTTTGGAAGGCATGAGTTTAGTATCTTCACTATTTCGTTGAAGTGAAGACACCCTTACACCGTCAAGGTATTGTACTCTTTTTCTCCACCTCGGGATTTTTCCACATGGTTTACTGAGGGGGGTTTTAATGAGGCAATATCTCTTGATGCATCACATTCTTTACCATTGTTTATCTTTCTTGGATATCCCTATAACGAAATAAGGTAAACAAGGGATGTGATCCTATCTACCAAGATGACATTTATCTAATTAAAGTCTTCTTCTCTTTTCCTAAAAAAGGTTTAAGTATGTTTTGGTGTTAAAAGAGGTCCAAATTAGGTGAATGATAGAATATTTGTACCAAGTTGTAATTAGTATAAGATCAGACCTAGCGGATATGTGAAAAAGCCTCTAAAAACTCTTGTAATGGATTAAACCGCTTTTACACAAAAACTTGAGAAACTTTTTCTCCTTTTTTCTTGAGTGATTCTAGGTTATTCTTCACTCCTCGATTCCTAGCTCAGAGTGGGGTGCGTTGTATCAAGCGATTGTCACTCCTCTTGTGGTTCACGCTTAAACCCACCTTTTATCAATCCCATAGTTAATCCTAGGTCGAGTATCTCCTCGGGTTTAAACCACCTCTTCCGCTTAGTTCCATCCTTTTTACCGAGTAGTTAGACCGAGCATTTCTCTTCTTCTCAGTCCTATTCATACAGTCTATTCCCTAAGACGAGTTTGATATCTAAGCAACCGGTGCCACATCATGTTTTGAATGGGGTTTTCCATTCACCACCCTCCTTCATACTTACTTGATGGTACCCGCTCTTTAGATCAATCTTGGAGAAGAGTGTTGATGAGGCCCCGACACTAACTCAAGCATCACTCTGAGAAGAACATGTTGAGGAACCCGAGGACTAACTTGAGGAAGAGAAGAACTACGAAGCTCCTACCATAGCACTGAGGATTATGAAGAGGAACATCACAAGCGTCCACAGGACAATATTCAATGCATACATACAAGGAGCTCTAAGATGCGAGGAGAGCACCTGAGGGCACCTGAGAGATACCGATAGACCTTAGCGCGAGAACAGTGAGACTAGAAAACCCTTGGGAGCGTCCTTTTTTTGGAAGGCATGAGTTTAGTATCTTCACTATTTCGTTGAAGTGAAGACACCCTTACGCCGTCAAGGATTTTTCTCCACCTCGGGATTTTTCCACATGGTTGACTGATGGGGTTTTTAATGAGGCAATATCTCTTGATGCATCACATTCTTTACCATTGTTTATCTTTCTTGGAAATCCCTATAACGAAATAAGGTAAACAAGGGATGTGATCCTATCTACCAAGATGACATTTATCTAATTAAAGTCTTCTTCTCTTTTCCTAAAAAAGGTTTAAGTATGTTTTGGTGTTAAAAGAGGTCCAAATTAGGTGAATGTTAGAATATTTGGACCAAGTTGTAATTTGTATAAGATCAGACCTAGAGGATATGTGAAAAAGCCTCTAAAAACTCTTGTAATGGATTAAACCGCTTTTACACAAAAACTTGAGAAATTTTTCTCCTTTTTTCTAGAGAGATTCAAGTTTATTCTTCACTCCTCGATTCCTAGCTCATAGTGGGGTGCGTTGTATCAAGAGATTGTCACTCCTCTTGTGGTTCACGCTTCAACCCACCTTCTATCAATCCCTTAGTTAATCCTAGGTCGAGTATCTCCTCGGGTTTAAACCACCTCTTCCGCTTAGTTCCATCCTTTTTACCGAGTAGTTAGATCGAGCATTTCTCGTCTTCTCAGTCCTATTCATACAGTATATTCCCTAAGACGAGCTTGATATCTTAGCAACCGGTGCCACATCATGTTTTGAATGGGGTTTTCCATTCACCACCCTCCTTCATACTTACTTGATGGTACCCGCTCTTTAGATCAATCTTGGAGAAGAGTGTTAATAAGGCCCCGGCACCAGCTCAAGCATCACTATGAGAAGAACATGTTGAGGAACCCGAGGACTAACTTGAGGAAGGGAAGAACTACGAAGTTCCTACCATAGCACTGAGGATTATGAAGAGGAACATCACAAGCGTCCACAGGACAAGATTCAATGCATACATACAAGGAGCTCTAAGATGCGAGGAGAGCACCTGAGGGCTCCCGAGAGATACCGATAGACCTTAGCGCGAGAACAGTGAGACTAGAAAACTCTTGGGAGCGTCCTTTTTTTGGAAGGCATGAGTTTAGTATCTTCACTATTTCGTTGAAGTGAAGACACCCTTACGCCGTCAAGGTATTGTACTCTTTTTCTCCACCTCGGGATTTTTCCACATGGTTTACTGAGGGGGTTTTTAATGAGGCAATATCTCTTGATGCATCACATTCTTTACCATTGTTTATCTTTCTTGGAAATCCCTATAACGAAATAAGGTAAACAAGGGATGTGATCCTATCTACCAAGATGACATTTATCTAATTAAAGTCTTCTTCTCTTTTCCTAAAAAAGGTTTAAGTATGTTTTGGTGTTAAAAGAGGTCCAAATTAGGTGAATGTTAGAATATTTGGACCAAGTTGTAATTTGTATAAGATCAGACCTAGAGGATATGTGAAAAAGCCTCTAAAAACTCTTGTAATGGATTAAACCGCTTTTACACAAAAACTTGAGAAATTTTTCTCCTTTTTTCTAGAGAGATTCAAGGTTATTCTTCACTCCTCGATTCCTAGCTCATAGTGGGGTGCGTTGTATCAAGAGATTGTCACTCCTCTTGTGGTTCACGCTTAAACCCACCTTTTATCAATCCCATAGTTAATCCTAGGTCGAGAATCTCCTCGGGTTTAAACCACCTCTTCCGCTTAGTTCCATCCTTTTTACCGAGTAGTTAGATCGAGCATTTCTCTTCTTCTCAGTCCTATTCATACAGTCTATTCCCTAAGACGAGCTTGATATCTAAGAAACCGGTGCCACATCATGTTTTGAATGGGGTTTTCCATTCACCACCCTCCTTCATACTTACTTGATGGTATCCGCTCTTAAGATCAATCTTGGAGAAGAGTGTTGATGAGGCCCCGGCACTAGCTCAAGCATCACTCTGAGAAGAACATGTTGAGGAACCCGAGGACTAATATGAGGAAGAAAAGAACTACGAAGCTCCTACCATAGCACTGAGGATTATGAAGAGGAACATCACAAGCGTCTACAGGACAAGATTAAATGCATACATACAAGGAGCTCTAAGATGCGAGGAGAGCACCTGAGGGCACCGAGAGATACCAATAGACCTTAGAGCGAGAACAGTGAGACTAGAAAACTCTTGGGAGCGTCCTTTTTTTGGAAGGCATGAGTTTAGTATCTTCACTATTTCGTTGAAGTGAAGACACCCTTACACCGTCAAGGTATTGTACTCTTTTTCTCCACCTCGGGATTGTTGAATTTGCGGAATAGAAGATTAGAGAGTTTGAGAGTGCTTGAAAGAGAAACAATAGAATGAGAGATAAAGAGAAGTTTCCATGAGAATTGAGTGAGTGTTACAAAGGGTGTACAACATGTATATATAGAGGAGAGCCACGAAATTAGGAGGTGAAGAAGGGTTTCACAACATTCAATTTCCCTCCAATCTCTTATTTGAAATTCAAACACATCTCCTTCCTTTTCACACTTCCCGAGACACCCACTTGTGCACCCAAAGTCTTCACTCTTCTAGAAGACTTCTTAATGGGCTTGCATATGTTGAATAAGGCCTCTTCTCTTCTTTGGGTCTTAAGCTAATGTGTTCTCTCATTATTCAACACTCCCCCTCAAGCTTAACCGTAGATAAATCAAAGGTTAAGCTTGGAACCATGATGACCCACCTCATTAAAAACCTTAGTATGGAAAACCTCATGGGACAAAACCATACTAAGGGAAAAAGAGTGTGGACTCCATGGCTAAGGAAATCACGGCCGAGACATATCTATGAGTCCAAGCTTTGAATGGATGAACTCACACACTTTTAAACTCGCTGCCTTGGTAAAAATGTCTGCCAATTGTTCTGAACTCCTTGTAAAGCATGGAAGAATGACCCTTTTCTCCACCATCTCTCGCACCTTGTGACAATCAACTTCAATATGCTTTGTCCTCTCATGGAACACTGAGTTGGACGCAATGTGAATAGCAGCTTGGTTGTCACAATGCATTGTGATTGGATCTGCCGATTCAATGCCCAAATCCTTGAGAAGAGCTTTCAGCCATGTTAGCTCATTTGTGAGCTTCCTCATTGCTCTATACTCAGCTTCAGCACTTGAACATGACACAACCTTTTGTTTCTTGCTCTTCCAAGTGACCAGGTTACCTCCAATGAATGTGCAATACCCAGTGGTGGATCTTCTATCCGTTTTGTCTCCAGCCCAGTCAGCATCACAATAACCCCAAATTTCTGTGCTTTTGTTGCAACCCATCCAAATGCCTTGACCTGGAGCTCTTTTGAGATATTTGAGGATCCGATCCACCATGTTCCAATGATGCACTTTTGGAGCTTGCATATGTTGGCTCACCTGGTTCACAGCAAAACACAAATCAGGACGAGTTATGGTAAGATAAATCAACTTACCAACCATTCTCCGATATTGCTTGACATCTTCAAAAGGTTTATCTTCAAGCTCCCCCTCTCGTATGACTTTGTATCCTTCTTCTAAGGGAGTCTTTGCTGGTTTGGCTCCTAGCTTTCCTGCCCCAGCCAATAGATCAAGAGTGTACTTCCTTTGGGATAAGAAGAGTCCTTCATTGGACCTATAGACTTCAATCCCTAGAAAATATTTCAACTCTCCAAGATCTTTAATATCAAATACAGATTTTAAATATGCTTTTGTATCTTTAATACCTACCTTGTCATTCCCAGAGATGATAATATCATCCACATAAATGAGAATGACTACAATACCTTCTTGGCTTTGCAAGGTGAAAAGTGTATGATCTGCCTCAGACTTCTTGAAGCCTTTACTCTTGAGTGTTGTACTCAACTTGTGGTACCATGCTCGAGGAGATTGCTTCAGTCCATAGATTGCTTTCTTGAGTCTCAACACCTTTCCTGGTGCAATTGAGTCCTCCAAGCCTGGTGGTGGAGTCATGTAGACTTCATCCTCTAGTTCCCCTTGCAAGAATGCATTCTTGACGTCCATCTGCCAAAGATCCCATTCCAAGTTAGTAGCTAAGGATAAAATAACTCTTACCGTATGAAGTTTTGCCACAGGTGCAAATGTGTCAAGGTAGTCCTCTCCATAGGTTTGAGTGAATCTTCTAGCCACCAGCCTAGCCTTGTAACGCTCTATTTCTCCATCACTTCTATACTTGATAGTGAAGATCCATCTAGAGCTTACGGCCTTCTTCCCTTTTGGTAGTTCAGCTTCATCCCAAGTGTGGTTGATTTCCATAGCTTTCTTTTCTTCACCAATAGCATCTCTCCATACTTTAAGCTCCTTGGCTTCTTCATAGGTTGTTGGAATCTCAGCTTCATCTAACTTGCCCATGTAGGCTTGATGTTCCAATGGGAAATGAGCTAGAGTGCAAACAGCTTGAATGGGATGAGCAACTGCCTTGTTGTTGTAGTACACTCGGGTTTGCTTCCAATGTTCTGGTCCAAACCTTTGTCTTGTACTTCTCCTTAAACCCCCTTCTTGATATTGAACTTGAGGTTCTAGCCCTTCAAAGTCAGAATCTGAGGTTTGAGTTTCTTCTTGACTTTCCGGACTCTCTTCACTTTGATCATGAACCGCTTCATTGTGAACTTCTGATTCATTTTGATCATAAATTGTTGAGTCTTGTTGAGCCACTACTGGATCCTCTTGTTTATTGCCTCCCTCAGGATCAAAGGGTATAGTTTCTTCATTTGATTGAGATGTGCTTGTACTAGCTTCTGGCTGATGTAATCCAAGGTTCTCCAAGATTTTTCTCAAATTGCTAGCTCGGTCTGATGATGAGGATGATAGATTCTCCAATTCTTTCCAGTTCTTCTCATCATAGAACCCTTTCGTTTCAACAAACTTCACGTCCCTTGAGACTAGAATCTTCCTTGTTTCCGGAACAAAGCATTTGTAACCTTTTTGTGTTGTGGAGTATCCAATGAACATGCTCTTCACACTTTTAGCTTCCAACTTGTTTCTTTGTTCTCCTGGGATTAATACAAAACAAACACACCCAAACACACGTAAGTGGTTAATGGCGGGTTTAGAGTTGTTTAATACCTCAAATGGAGAGTGATCATCCAAAATTTTTGTTGGCATTCGGTTGATCAAATAGCATGCTGAAACCACAGCATCTCCCCAAAATCTCTTGGGAACACTTGTGTGGAACATCATAGACCGGGCCACTTCCATTAAGTGCCTATTCTTTCTTTCAGCAACTCCATTTTGCTGAGGAGTGTATGGGCAGCTGGTTTGATGGACTATCCCATGGTTTGCTAAGTGTTGTTTGAAGGCATGGCTTGTGTACTCTCCACCATTATCTGATCTAAAAATTTTAATCTTGGCATTATAATGGTTAGTCACATATGCTTGAAATTTTCTAAATACTTCTAGAACTCTATCTTTGGATGGAAGAAGTGTTAGCCATGTATATTTTGATTTTTCATCTATAAAGGTGACAAAGTATTTATGATGTTCTCTAGATTCACATGGTGAGGTCCAAACATCAGAATGAATTAAATCAAAACACTTTTCATAGATAGTTGGAGACTTGGAAAACACAGATTTACAATGTTTGCCAAGTATACAAGCTTCACATTCATCATTTTTGAAAGAAATCCTAGGCAACAATAGTTCTAATGCTCTAGAGTGCGGATGACCTAGCCTTGCATGCCAAATTGAACTACTAACATTAGAAACATTCAGAGTAAAACTACAAAATAAATTGGAGTCCGGCTTGTTATTTTCAAGAACATACAGCTCCTCCTTTGCTACTCCTTTTCCGAGTAGATTCATGGTCTCAATATCCTGAAAGTGTACATCATTAGGACCAAATATAGCATAACAATTCAAATCAGATGTAACTTTCTTTACGGATAACAAATTTGAAGTAAAGCTAGGCATGTAGAAAGCGTTTGAATCTTTTCCAAATAACCTAAGATTTCCTACTCCATCAATTGGAATACTATCTCCATTTGCTATAATGACATTACCTACAGCCGGTTTTATGTTATTCATTAGATGTGCATCACTTATCATATGATGTGATGCACCAGAATCTACAATCAAAGGCTTTGAAATGTTTTGAGCATGAAGAGAGTTTCCAGAAACCATACCAGACCTACCAGCCTCTTTCAAGGCTATGATGAGAGCTTCCAAATCTGATTTCCTCACAAATTCAGATTCTTGTTGATATGGCACCAAAGCTCTCATTTCTCCTTCTTCAGCCCTCTTGGATGTCCCAGCCTGATTCCCAGCCACTTCTTGGGAGACATTAGCTCTTGGTTCCTTCCACCAGCTTGGTTTTAGATGAGGATGGAGCTTCCAGCATTTTTCCTTTGTGTGCCCCTCTTTCTTGCAATGCTCACAAATTGCATTTGATCCCACTTTCTTGTTCTGGTTTGATCCCAACGGTTTGTAAAATCCTTTGTTGGCGTCTCCCAGCTCTACTTTGTTAGCCATAACCAGCTCACCCTTTCCCCCAAATAGACCATGAGATCCTTGCTCCTTTTGTATCTTGGAGCACACTTCATCTAGGCTGGGGAGATTGTCTGCCCTAAGGAGGTGCTTAATGAGATCCTTGTAAGTTGGATTTAAGGTCAATAGCAGACCAAAGACCTTGTCTTGTTCGCGCCTCTCATTTAAAACCAAAGGATCAATCGTGCTTGGCCTTAACATTTCTAGTTCAGCCCACAATGATCTGAATTTGCCAAAGTGCTTTGTAAACTCCAAATCTTCTTGGCTTAGATCATTGATAGCCTTCTTGACTTCATAGATTCTGCTCAAGTTTGAAGTATTCCCATACACGGTTTGAAGAGTATCCCACAATTCCTTTGCATTTTCACAGTAGGAGTAGGCTTCAAGGATGGATGCTTCAAGAGAGTTCTGGATGATTCCGAGCACCATTTGGTCCTCTTGGAACCACTTATCTTCATAATTACCGATGGCTTCTTCTCCATCTTTTGGATCTTGGCCTTTCAAGACATGGCTCCAAAGCCCACGACCACATAGGGCTGTTCTTATCATTCTTGACCACAGCAAATAGTTGACACCCTTCAAGATGACTGGAATAACAATTGGTTTAGAATTTTCCATGGTGTTTCAAGATTTATTCACCGGATAATTCTATTAACCAGAGGATTAAGAGATTTTCTCAAGAAAATATTAGAGAAGCTTCAAGAAATACACTTTTCCAGCCTTTTCACAACTCAAGAGTCAATGACTTTGAGGACTAAGTCTCAGAGTGAAAAAGGATTGACAAAGAGTATTCCCAGAATTTTAGAGTGAAAAAGAAAATTTTAGAGAACCTTCAAGAAATACACTTTTTCAGCCTTTTCACAACTCAAGAGTCAATGACTTTGAGGACTAAGTCTCAGAGTGAAAAAGGATTGACAAAGAGTATTCCCAGAATTTTAAAGGAAGAGATTTGAAAATGGGATAGCAAGACCTTGATTTAGTTAAGAACCTTGCTCTGATACCATGTTGAATTTGCGGAATAGAAGATTAGAGAGTTTGAGAGTGCTTGAAAGAGAAACAATAGAATGAGAGATAAAGAGAAGTTTCCATGAGAATTGAGTGAGTGTTACAAAGGGTGTACAACATGTATATATAGAGGAGAGCCACGAAATTAGGAGGTGAAGAAGGGTTTCACAACATTCAATTTCCCTCCAATCTCTTATTTGAAATTCAAACACATCTCCTTCCTTTTCACACTTCCCGAGACACCCACTTGTGCACCCAAAGTCTTCACTCTTCTAGAAGACTTCTTAATGGGCTTGCATATGTTGAATAAGGCCTCTTCTCTTCTTTGGGTCTTAAGCTAATGTGTTCTCTCATTATTCAACAGGGATTTTTCCACATGGTTTACTGAGGGGGGTTTTAATGAGGCAATATCTCTTGATGCATCACATTCTTTACCATTTTTTATCTTTCTTGGATATCCCTATAACGAAATAAGGTAAACAAGGGATGTGATCCTATCTACCAAGATGACATTTATCTAATTAAAGTCTTCTTCTCTTTTCCTAAAAAAGGTTTAAGTATGTTTTGGTGTTAAAAGAGGTCCAAATTAGGTGAATGATAGAATATTTGTACCAAGTTGTAATTAGTATAAGATCAGACCTAGCGGATATGTGAAAAAGCCTCTAAAAACTCTTGTAATGGATTAAACCGCTTTTACACAAAAACTTGAGAAACTTTTTCTCCTTTTTTCTTGAGAGATTCTAGGTTATTCTTCACTCCTCGATTCCTAGCTCAGAGTGGGGTGCGTTGTATCAAGCGATTGTCACTCCTCTTGTGGTTCACGCTTAAACCCACCTTTTATCAATCCCATAGTTAATCCTAGGTCATGTATCTCCTCGGGTTTAAACCACCTCTTCCGCTTAGTTCCATCCTTTTTACCGAGTAGTTAGATCGAGCATTTCTCTTCTTCTCAGTCCTATTCATACAGTCTATTCCCTAAGACGAGCTTGATATCTAAGCAACCGGTGCCACATCATGTTTTGAATGGGGTTTTCCATTCACCACCCTCCTTCATACTTACTTGATGGTACCCGCTCTTTAGATCAATCTTGGAGAAGAGTGTTGATGAGGCCCCGACACTAACTCAAGCATCACTCTGAGAAGGAAATGTTGAGGAACCCGAGGACTAACTTGAGGAAGAGAAGAACTACGAAGCTCCTACCATAGCACTGAGGATTATGAAGAGGAACATCACAAGCGTCTACAGGACAAGATTAAATGCATACATACAAGGAGCTCTAAGATGCGAGGAGAGCACCTGAGGGCACCGAGAGATACCAATAGACCTTAGCGCGAGAACAGTGAGACTAGAAAACTCTTGGGAGCGTCCTTTTTTTGGAAGGCATGAGTTTAGTATCTTCACTATTTCGTTGAAGTGAAGACACCCTTACACCGTCAAGGTATTGTACTCTTTTTCTCCACCTCGGGATTTTTCCACATGGTTTACTGAGGGGGGTTTTAATGAGGCAATATCTCTTGATGCATCACATTCTTTACCATTGTTTATCTTTCTTGGATATCCCTATAACGAAATAAGGTAAACAAGGGATGTGATCCTATCTACCAAGATGACATTTATCTAATTAAAGTCTTCTTCTCTTTTCCTAAAAAAGGTTTAAGTATGTTTTGGTGTTAAAAGAGGTCCAAATTAGGTGAATGATAGAATATTTGTACCAAGTTGTAATTAGTATAAGATCAGACCTAGCGGATATGTGAAAAAGCCTCTAAAAACTCTTGTAATGGATTAAACCGCTTTTACACAAAAACTTGAGAAACTTTTTCTCCTTTTTTCTTGAGAGCTTCTAGGTTATTCTTCACTCCTCGATTCCTAGCTCAGAGTGGGGTGCGTTGTATCAAGCGATTGTCACTCCTCTTGTGGTTCACGCTTAAACCCACCTTTTATCAATCCCATAGTTAATCCTAGGTCGAGTATCTCCTCGGGTTTAAACCACCTCTTCCGCTTAGTTCCATCCTTTTTACCGAGTAGTTAGATCGAGCATTTCTCTTCTTCTCAGTCCTATTCATACAGTCTATTCCCTAAGACGAGCTTGATATCTAAGCAACCGGTGCCACATCATGTTTTGAATGGGGTTTTCCATTCACCACCCTCCTTCATACTTACTTGATGGTACCCGCTCTTTAGATCAATCTTGGAGAAGAGTGTTGATGAGGCCCCGACACTAACTCAAGCATCACTCTGAGAAGGAAATGTTGAGGAACCCGAGGACTAACTTGAGGAAGAGAAGAACTACGAAGCTCCTACCATAGCACTGAGGATTATGAAGAGGAACATCACAAGCGTCTACAGGACAAGATTAAATGCATACATACAAGGAGCTCTAAGATGCGAGGAGAGCACCTGAGGGCACCGAGAGATACCAATAGACCTAAGCGCGAGAACAGTGAGACTAGAAAACTCTTGGGAGCGTCCTTTTTTTGGAAGGCATGAGTTTAGTATCTTCACTATTTCGTTGAAGTGAAGACACCCTTACGCCGTCAAGGTATTGTACTCTTTTTCTCCACCTCGGGATTTTTCCACATGGTTTACTGAGGGGGTTTTTAATGAGGCAATATCTCTTGATGCATCACATTCTTTACCATTGTTTATCTTTCTTGGAAATCCCTATAACGAAATAAGGTAAACAAGGGATGTGATCCTATCTACCAAGATGACATTTATCTAATTAAAGTCTTCTTCTCTTTTCCTAAAAAAGGTTTAAGTATGTTTTGGTGTTAAAAGAGGTCCAAATTAGGTGAATGTTAGAATATTTGGACCAAGTTGTAATTTGTATAAGATCAGACCTAGAGGATATGTGAAAAAGCCTCTAAAAACTCTTGTAATGGATTAAACCGCTTTTACACAAAAACTTGAGAAATTTGTCTCCTTTTTTCTAGAGAGATTCAAGGTTATTCTTCACTCCTCGATTCCTAGCTCAGAGTGGGGTGCGTTGTATCAAGAGATTGTCACTCCTCTTGTGGTTCACGCTTAAACCCACCTTTTATCAATCCCATAGTTAATCCTAGGTCGAGAATCTCCTCGGGTTTAAACCACCTCTTCCGCTTAGTTCCATCCTTTTTACCGAGTAGTTAGATCGAGCATTTCTCTTCTTCTCAGTCCTATTCATACAGTCTATTCCCTAAGACGAGCTTGATATCTAAGCAACCGGTGCCACATCATGTTTTGAATGGGGTTTTCCATTCACCACCCTCCTTCATACTTACTTGATGGTACCCGCTCTTTAGATCAATCTTGGAGAAGAGTGTTGATGAGGCCCCGACACTAACTCAAGCATCACTCTGAGAAGAACATGTTGAGGAACCCGAGGACTAACATGAGGAAGAAAAGAACTACGAAGCTCCTACCATAGCACTGAGGATTATGAAGAGGAACATCACAAGCGTCTACATGACAAGATTAAATGCATACATACAAGGAGCTCTAAGATGCGAGGAGAGCACCTGAGGGCACCGAGAGATACCAATAGACCTTAGCGCGAGAACAGTGAGACTAGAAAACTCTTGGGAGCGTCCTTTTTTTGGAAGGCATGAGTTTAGTATCTTCACTATTTCGTTGAAGTGAAGACACCCTTACACCGTCAAGGTATTGTACTCTTTTTCTCCACCTCGGGATTTTTCCACATGGTTTACTGAGGGGGGTTTTAATGAGGCAATATCTCTTGATGCATCACATTCTTTACCATTGTTTATCTTTCTTGGATATCCCTATAACGAAATAAGGTAAACAAGGGATGTGATCCTATCTACCAAGATGACATTTATCTAATTAAAGTCTTCTTCTCTTTTCCTAAAAAAGGTTTAAGTATGTTTTGGTGTTAAAAGAGGTCCAAATTAGGTGAATGATAGAATATTTGTACCAAGTTGTAATTAGTATAAGATCAGACCTAGCGGATATGTGAAAAAGCCTCTAAAAACTCTTGTAATGGATTAAACCGCTTTTACACAAAAACTTGAGAAACTTTTTCTCCTTTTTTCTTGAGAGATTCTAGGTTATTCTTCACTCCTCGATTCCTAGCTCAGAGTGGGGTGCGTTGTATCAAGCGATTGTCACTCCTCTTGTGGTTCACGCTTAAACCCACCTTTTATCAATGCCATAGTTAATCCTAGGTCGAGTATCTCCTCGGGTTTAAACCACCTCTTCCGCTTAGTTCCATCCTTTTTACCGAGTAGTTAGATCGAGCATTTCTCTTCTTCTCAGTCCTATTCATACAGTCTATTCCCTAAGACGAGCTTGATATCTAAGCAACCGGTGCCACATCATGTTTTGAATGGGGTTTTCCATTCACCACCCTCCTTCATACTTACTTGATGGTACCCGCTCTTTAGATCAATCTTGGAGAAGAGTGTTGATGAGGCCCCGACACTAACTCAAGCATCACTCTGAGAAGGAAATGTTGAGGAACCCGAGGACTAACTTGAGGAAGAGAAGAACTACGAAGCTCCTACCATAGCACTGAGGATTATGAAGAGGAACATCACAAGCGTCTACAGGACAAGATTAAATGCATACATACAAGGAGCTCTAAGATGCGAGGAGAGCACCTGAGGGCACCGAGAGATACCAATAGACCTTAGCGCGAGAACAGTGAGACTAGAAAACTCTTGGGAGCGTCCTTTTTTTGGAAGGCATGAGTTTAGTATCTTCACTATTTCGTTGAAGTGAAGACACCCTTACGCCGTCAAGGTATTGTACTCTTTTTCTCCACCTCGGGATTTTTCCACATGGTTTACTGAGGGGGTTTTTAATGAGGCAATATCTCTTGATGCATCACATTCTTTACCATTGTTTATCTTTCTTGGAAATCCCTATAACGAAATAAGGTAAACAAGGGATGTGATCCTATCTACCAAGATGACATTTATCTAATTAAAGTCTTCTTCTCTTTTCCTAAAAAAGGTTTAAGTATGTTTTGGTGTTAAAAGAGGTCCAAATTAGGTGAATGTTAGAATATTTGGACCAAGTTGTAATTTGTATAAGATCAGACCTAGAGGATATGTGAAAAAGCCTCTAAAAACTCTTGTAATGGATTAAACCGCTTTTACACAAAAACTTGAGAAACTTTTTCTCCTTTTTTCTTGAGAGATTCAAGGTTATTCTTCACTCCTCGATTCCTAGCTCAGAGTGGGGTGCGTTGTATCAAGAGATTGTCACTCCTCTTGTGGTTCACGCTTAAACCCACCTTTTATCAATCCCATAGTTAATCCTAGGTCGAGAATCTCCTCGGGTTTAAACCACCTCTTCCGCTTAGTTCCATCCTTTTTACCGAGTAGTTAGATCGAGCATTTCTCTTCTTCTCAGTCCTATTCATACAGTCTATTCCCTAAGACGAGCTTGATATCTAAGCAACCGGTGCCACATCATGTTTTGAATGGGGTTTTCCATTCACCACCCTCCTTCATACTTACTTGATGGTACCCGCTCTTTAGATCAATCTTGGAGAAGAGTGTTGATGAGGCCCCGACACTAACTCAAGCATCACTCTGAGAAGAACATGTTGAGGAACCCGAGGACTAACTTGAGGAAGAAAAGAACTACGAAGCTCCTACCATAGCACTGAGGATTATGAAGAGGAACATCACAAGCGTCTACAGGACAAGATTAAATGCATACATACAAGGAGCTCTAAGATGCGAGGAGAGCACCTGAGGGCACCCGAGAGATACCGATAGACCTTAGCGCGAGAACAGTGAGACTAGAAAACTCTTGGGAGCGTCCTTTTTTTGGAAGGCATGAGTTTATTATCTTCACTATTTCGTTGAAGTGAAGACACCCTTACGCCGTCAAGGTATTGTACTCTTTTTCTCCACCTCGGGATTTTTCCACATGGTTTACTGAGGGGGTTTTTAATGAGGCAATATCTCTTGATGCATCACATTCTTTACCATTGTTTATCTTTCTTGGAAATCCCTATAACGAAATAAGGTAAACAAGGGATGTGATCCTATCTACCAAGATGACATTTATCTAATTAAAGTCTTCTTCTCTTTTCCTAAAAAAGGTTTAAGTATGTTTTGGTGTTAAAAGAGGTCCAAATTAGGTGAATGTTAGAATATTTGGACCAAGTTGTAATTTGTATAAGATCAGACCTAGAGGATATGTGAAAAAGCCTCTAAAAACTCTTGTAATG
This sequence comes from Cardamine chenopodiifolia, assembly GCA_963922655.1. Classification (NCBI taxonomy): domain Eukaryota; kingdom Viridiplantae; phylum Streptophyta; class Magnoliopsida; order Brassicales; family Brassicaceae; genus Cardamine; species Cardamine chenopodiifolia. The sequence goes on along the minus strand of OZ000476.1, from coordinate 6,346,631 downwards.
GATTAAACCGCTTTTACACAAAAACTTGAGAAATTTTTCTCCTTTTTTCTAGAGAGATTCAAGGTTATTCTTCACTCCTCGATTCCTAGCTCATAGTGGGGTGCGTTGTATCAAGAGATTGTCACTCCTCTTGTGGTTCACGCTTAAACCCACCTTTTATCAATCCCATAGTTAATCCTAGGTCGAGAATCTCCTCGGGTTTAAACCACCTCTTCCGCTTAGTTCCATCCTTTTTACCGAGTAGTTAGATCGAGCATTTCTCTTCTTCTCAGTCCTATTCATACAGTCTATTCCCTAAGACGAGCTTGATATCTAAGAAACCGGTGCCACATCATGTTTTGAATGGGGTTTTCCATTCACCACCCTCCTTCATACTTACTTGATGGTACCCGCTCTTTAGATCAATCTTGGAGAAGAGTGTGGATGAGGCCCCGACACTAACTCAAGCATCACTCTGAGAAGAACATGTTGAGGAACCCGAGGACTAACTTGAGGAAGAGAAGAACTACGAAGCTCCTACCATAGCACTGAGGATTATGAAGAGGAACATCACAAGCGTCTACAGGACAAGATTAAATGCATACATACAAGGAGCTCTAAGATGCGAGGAGAGCACCTGAGGGCACCGAGAGATACCAATAGACCTTAGCGCGAGAACAGTGAGACTAGAAAACTCTTGGGAGCGTCCTTTTTTTGGAAGGCATGAGTTTAGTATCTTCACTATTTCGTTGAAGTGAAGACACCCTTACGCCGTCAAGGTATTGTACTCTTTTTCTCCACCTCGGGATTTTTCCACATGGTTTACTGAGGGGGTTTTTAATGAGGCAATATCTCTTGGTGCATCACATTCTTTACCATTGTTTATCTTTCTTGGAAATCCCTATAACGAAATAAGGTAAACAAGGGATGTGATCCTATCTACCAAGATGACATTTATCTAATTAAAGTCTTCTTCTCTTTTCCTAAAAAAGGTTTAAGTATGTTTTGGTGTTAAAAGAGGTCCAAATTAGGTGAATGTTAGAATATTTGGACCAAGTTGTAATTTGTATAAGATCAGACCTAGAGGATATGTGAAAAAGCCTCTAAAAACTCTTGTAATGGATTAAACCGCTTTTACACAAAAACTTGAGAAATTTTTCTCCTTTTTTCTAGAGAGATTCATGGTTATTCTTCACTCCTCGATTCCTAGCTCAGAGTGGGGTGCGTTGTATCAAGAGATTGTCACTCCTCTTGTGGTTCACGCTTAAACCCACCTTTTATCAATCCCATAGTTAATCCTAGGTCGAGAATCTCCTCGGGCTTAAACCACCTCTTCCGCTTAGTTCCATCCTTTTTACCGAGTAGTTAGATCGAGCATTTCTCTTCTTCTCAGTCCTATTCATACAGTCTATTCCCTAAGACGAGCTTGATATCTAAGCAACCGGTGCCACATCATGTTTTGAATGGGGTTTTCCATTCACCACCCTCCTTCATACTTACTTGATGGTACCCGCTCTTTAGATCAATCTTGGAGAAGAGTGTTGATGAGGCCCCGACACTAACTCAAGCATCACTCTGAGAAGAACATGTTGAGGAACCCGAGGACTAACTTGAGGAAGAGAAGAACTACGAAGCTCCTACCATAGCACTGAGGATTATGAAGAGGAACATCACAAGCGTCTACAGGACAAGATTAAATGCATACATACAAGGAGCTCTAAGATGCGAGGAGAGCACCTGAGGGCACCCGAGAGATACCGATAGACCTTAGCGCGAGAACAGTGAGACTAGAAAACTCTTGGGAGCGTCCTTTTTTTGGAAGGCATGAGTTTAGTATCTTCACTATTTCGTTGAAGTGAAGACACCCTTACGCCGTCAAGGTATTGTACTCTTTTTCTCCACCTCGGGATTTTTCCACATGGTTTACTGAGGGGGGTTTTAATGAGGCAATATCTCTTGATGCATCACATTCTTTACCATTGTTTATCTTTCTTGGATATCTCTATAACGAAATAAGGTAAACAAGGGATGTGATCCTATCTACCAAGATGACATTTATCTAATTAAAGTCTTCTTCTCTTTTCCTAAAAGAGGTTTAAGTATGTTTTGGTGTTAAAAGAGGTCCAAATTAGGTGAATGTTAGAATATTTGTACCAAGTTGTAATTAGTATAAGATCAGACCTAGCGGATATGTGAAAAAGCCTCTAAAAACTCTTGTAATGGATTAAACCGCTTTTACACAAAAACTTGAGAAACTTTTTCTCCTTTTTTCTTGAGAGATTCTAGGTTATTCTTCACTCCTCGATTCCTAGCTCAGAGTGGGGTGCGTTGTATCAAGCGATTGTCACTCCTCTTGTGGTTCACGCTTAAACCCACCTTTTATCAATCCCATAGTTAATCCTAGGTCGAGTATCTCCTCGGGTTTGAACCACCTCTTCCGCTTAGTTCCATCCTTTTTACCGAGTAGTTAGATCGAGCATTTCTCTTCTTCTCAGTCCTATTCATACAGTCTATTCCCTAAGACGAGCTTGATATCTAAGCAACCGGTGCCACATCATGTTTTGAATGGGGTTTTCCATTCACCACCCTCCTTCATACTTACTTGATGGTACCCGCTCTTTAGATCAATCTTGGAGAAGAGTGTTGATGAGGCCCCGACACTAACTCAAGCATCACTCTGAGAAGAACATGTTGAGGAACCCGAGGACTAACTTGAGGAAGAGAAGAACTACGAAGCTCCTACCATAGCACTGAGGATTATGAAGAGGAACATCACAAGCGTCTACAGGACAAGATTAAATGCATACATACAAGGAGCTCTAAGATGCGAGGAGAGCACCTGAGGGCACCCGAGAGATACCGATAGACCTTAGCGCGAGAACAGTGAGACTAGAAAACTCTTGGGAGCGTCCTTTTTTTGGAAGGCATGAGTTTAGTATCTTCACTATTTCGTTGAAGTGAAGACACCCTTACGCCGTCAAGGTATTGTACTCTTTTTCTCCACCTCGGGATTTTTCCACATGGTTTACTAAGGGGGTTTTTAATGAGGCAATATCTCTTGATGCATCACATTCTTTACCATTGTTTATCTTTCTTGGAAATCCCTATAACGAAATAAGGTAAACAAGGGATGTGATCCTATCTACCAAGATGACATTTATCTAATTAAAGTCTTCTTCTCTTTTCCTAAAAAAGGTTTAAGTATGTTTTGGTGTTAAAAGAGGTCCAAATTAGGTGAATGTTAGAATATTTGGACCAAGTTGTAATTTGTATAAGATCAGACCTAGAGGATATGTGAAAAAGCCTCTAAAAACTCTAGTAATGGATTAAACCGCTTTTACACAAAAACTTGAGAAATTTTTCTCCTTTTTTCTAGAGAGATTCAAGGTTATTCTTCACTCCTCGATTCCTAGCTCATAGTGGGGTGCGTTGTATCAAGAGATTGTCACTCCTCTTGTGGTTCACGCTTAAACCCACCTTTTATCAATCCCATAGTTAATCCTAGGTCGAGAATCTCCTCGGGTTTAAACCACCTCTTCCGCTTAGTTCCATCCTTTTTACCGAGTAGTTAGATCGAGCATTTCTCTTCTTCTCAGTCCTATTCATACAGTCTATTCCCTAAGACGAGCTTGATATCTAAGAAACCGGTGCCACATCATGTTTTGAATGGGGTTTTCCATTCACCACCCTCCTTCATACTTACTTGATGGTACCCGCTCTTTAGATCAATCTTGGAGAAGAGTGTTGATGAGGCCCCGACACTAACTCAAGCATCACTCTGAGAAGAACATGTTGAGGAACCCGAGGACTAACTTGAGGAAGAGAAGAACTACGAAGCTCCTACCATAGCACTGAGGATTATGAAGAGGAACATCACAAGCGTCTACAGGACAAGATTAAATGCATACATACAAGGAGCTCTAAGATGCGAGGAGAGCACCTGAGGGCACCGAGAGATACCAATAGACCTTAGCGCGAGAACAGTGAGACTAGAAAACTCTTGGGAGCGTCCTTTTTTTGGAAGGCATGAGTTTAGTATCTTCACTATTTCGTTGAAGTGAAGACACCCTTACGCCGTCAAGGTATTGTACTCTTTTTCTCCACCTCGGGATTTTTCCACATGGTTTACTGAGGGGGTTTTTAATGAGGCAATATCTCTTGGTGCATCACATTCTTTACCATTGTTTATCTTTCTTGGAAATCCCTATAAAAAAATAAGGTAAACAAGGGATGTGATCCTATCTACCAAGATGACATTTATCTAATTAAAGTCTTCTTCTCTTTTCCTAAAAAAGGTTTAAGTATGTTTTGGTGTTAAAAGAGGTCCAAATTAGGTGAATGTTAGAATATTTGGACCAAGTTGTAATTTGTATAAGATCAGACCTAGAGGATATGTGAAAAAGCCTCTAAAAACTCTTGTAATGGATTAAACCGCTTTTACACAAAAACTTGAGAAACTTTTTCTCCTTTTTTCTTGAGAGATTCAAGGTTATTCTTCACTCCTCGATTCCTAGCTCAGAGTGGGGTGCGTTGTATCAAGCGATTGTCACTCCTCTTGTGGTTCACGCTTAAACCCACCTTTTATCAATCCCATAGTTAATCCTAGGTCGAGAATCTCCTCGGGTTTAAACCACCTCTTCCGCTTAGTTCCATCCTTTTTACCGAGTAGTTAGATCGAGCATTTCTCTTCTTCTCAGTCCTATTCATACAGTCTATTCCCTAAGACGAGCTTGATATCTAAGCAACCGGTGCCACATCATGTTTTGAATGGGGTTTTCCATTCACCACCCTCCTTCATACTTACTTGATGGTACCCGCTCTTTAGATCAATCTTGGAGAAGAGTGTTGATGAGGCCCCGACACTAACTCAAGCATCACTCTGAGAAGAACATGTTGAGGAACCCGAGGACTAACTTGAGGAAGAAAAGAACTACGAAGCTCCTACCATAGCACTGAGGATTATGAAGAGGAACATCACAAGCGTCTACAGGACAAGATTAAATGCATACATACAAGGAGCTCTAAGATGCGAGGAGAGCACCTGAGGGCACCCGAGAGATACCGATAGACCTTAGCGCAAGAACAGTGAGACTAGAAAACTCTTGGGAGCGTCCTTTTTTTGGAAGGCATGAGTTTAGTATCTTCACTATTTCGTTGAAGTGAAGACACCCTTACGCCGTCAAGGTATTGTACTCTTTTTCTCCACCTCGGGATTTTTCCACATGGTTTACTGAGGGGGTTTTTAATGAGGCAATATCTCTTGATGCATCACATTCGTTACCATTGTTTATCTTTCTTGGATATCCCTATAACGAAATAAGGTAAACAAGGGATGTGATCCTATCTACCAAGATGACATTTATCTAATTAAAGTCTTCTTCTCTTTTCCTAAAAAAGGTTTAAGTATGTTTTGGTGTTAAAAGAGGTCCAAATTAGGTGAATGATAGAATATTTGTACCAAGTTGTAATTAGTATAAGATCAGACCTAGCGGATATGTGAAAAAGCCTCTAAAAACTCTTGTAATGGATTAAACCGCTTTTACACAAAAACTTGAGAAATTTTTCTCCTTTTTTCTAGAGAGATTCAAGGTTATTCTTCACTCCTCGATTCCTAGCTCATAGTGGGGTGCGTTGTATCAAGAGATTGTCACTCCTCTTGTGGTTCACGCTTAAACCCACCTTTTATCAATCCCATAGTTAATCCTAGCTCGAGAATCTCCTCGGGTTTAAACCACCTCTTCCGCTTAGTTCCATCCTTTTTACCAAGTAGTTAGATCGAGCATTTCTCTTCTTCTCAGTCCTATTCATACAGTCTATTCCCTAAGACGAGCTTGATATCTAAGAAACCGGTGCCACATCATGTTTTGAATGGGGTTTTCCATTCACCACCCTCCTTCATACTTACTTGATGGTATCCGCTCTTTAGATCAATCTTGGAGAAGAGTGTTGATGAGGCCCCGGCACTAGCTCAAGCATCACTCTGAGAAGAACATGTTGAGGAACCCGAGGACTAATATGAGGAAGAAAAGAACTACGAAGCTCCTACCATAGCACTGAGGATTATAAAGACGAACATCACAAGCGTCTACAGGACAAGATTAAATGCATACATACAAGGAGCTCTAAGATGCGAGGAGAGCACCTGAGGGCACCCGAGAGATACCGATAGACCTTAGCGCGAGAACAGTGAGACTAGAAAACTCTTGGGAGCGTCCTTTTTTTGGAAGGCATGAGTTTAGTATCTTCACTATTTCGTTGAAGTGAAGACACCCTTACGCCGTCAAGGTATTGTACTCTTTTTCTCCACCTCGGGATTTTTCCACATGGTTTACTGAGGGGGTTTTTAATGAGGCAATATCTCTTGATGCATCACATTCTTTACCATTGTTTATCTTTCTTGGAAATCCCTATAACGAAATAAGGTAAACAAGGGATGTGATCCTATCTACCAAGATGACATTTATCTAATTAAAGTCTTCTTCTCTTTTCCTAAAAAAGGTTTAAGTATGTTTTGGTGTTAAAAGAGGTCCAAATTAGGTGAATGTTAAAATATTTGGACCAAGTTGTAATTTGTATAAGATCAGACCTAGAGGATATGTGAAAAAGCCTCTAAAAACTCTTGTAATGGATTAAACCGCTTTTACACAAAAACTTGAGAAATTTTTCTCCTTTTTTCTAGAGAGATTCAAGGTTATTCTTCACTCCTCGATTCCTAGCTCATAGTGGGGTGCGTTGTATCAAGAGATTGTCACTCCTCTTGTGGTTCACGCTTAAACCCACCTTTTATCAATCCCATAGTTAATCCTAGGTCGAGAATCTCCTCGGGTTTAAACCACCTCTTCCGCTTAGTTCCATCCTTTTTACCGAGTAGTTAGATCGAGCATTTCTCTTCTTCTCAGTCCTATTCATACAGTCTATTCCCTAAGACGAGCTTGATATCTAAGAAACCGGTGCCACATCATGTTTTGAATGGGGTTTTCCATTCACCACCCTCCTTCATACTTACTTGATGGTATCCGCTCTTTAGATCAATCTTGGAGAAGAGTGTTGATGAGGCCCCGGCACTAGCTCAAGCATCACTCTGAGAAGAACATGTTGAGGAACCCGAGGACTAATATGAGGAAGAAAAGAACTACGAAGCTCCTACCATAGCACTGAGGATTATGAAGAGGAACATCACAAGCGTCTACAGGACAAGATTAAATGCATACATACAAGGAGCTCTAAGATGCGAGGAGAGCACCTGAGGGCACCGAGAGATACCAATAGACCTTAGAGCGAGAACAGTGAGACTAGAAAACTCTTGGGAGCGTCCTTTTTTTGGAAGGCATGAGTTTAGTATCTTCACTATTTCGTTGAAGTGAAGACACCCTTACACCGTCAAGGTATTGTACTCTTTTTCTCCACCTCGGGATTTTTCCACATGGTTTACTGAGGGGGGTTTTAATGAGGCAATATCTCTTGATGCATCACATTCGTTACCATTGTTTATCTTTCTTGGATATCCCTATAACGAAATAAGGTAAACAAGGGATGTGATCCTATCTACCAAGATGACATTTATCTAATTAAAGTCTTCTTCTCTTTTCCTAAAAAAGGTTTAAGTATGTTTTGGTGTTAAAAGAGGTCCAAATTAGGTGAATGATAGAATATTTGTACCAAGTTGTAATTAGTATAAGATCAGACCTAGCGGATATGTGAAAAAGCCTCTAAAAACTCTTGTAATGGATTAAACCGCTTTTACACAAAAACTTGAGAAACTTTTTCTCCTTTTTTCTTGAGAGATTCTAGGTTATTCTTCACTCCTCGATTCCTAGCTCAGAGTGGGGTGCGTTGTATCAAGCGATTGTCACTCCTCTTGTGGTTCACGCTTAAACCCACCTTTTATCAATCCCATAGTTAATCCTAGGTCGAGTATCTCCTCGGGTTTAAACCACCTCTTCCGCTTAGTTCCATCCTTTTTACCGAGTAGTTAGATCGAGCATTTCTCTTCTTCTCAGTCCTATTCATACAGTCTATTCCCTAAGACGAGCTTGATATCTAAGCAACCGGTGCCACATCATGTTTTGAATGGGGTTTTCCATTCACCACCCTCCTTCATACTTATTTGATGGTACCCGCTCTTTAGATCAATCTTGGAGAAGAGTGTTGATGAGGCCCCGACACTAACTCAAGCATCACTCTGAGAAGAACATGTTGAGGAACCCGAGGACTAACTTGAGGAAGAGAAGAACTACGAAGCTCCTACCATAGCACTGAGGATTATGAAGAGGAACATCACAAGCGTCTACAGGACAAGATTAAATGCATACATACAAGGAGCTCTAAGATGCGAGGAGAGCACCTGAGGGCACCCGAGAGATACCGATAGACCTTAGCGCGAGAACAGTGAGACTAGAAAACTCTTGGGAGCGTCCTTTTTTTGGAAGGCATGAGTTTAGTATCTTCAGTATTTCGTGGAAGTGAAGACACCCTTACGCCGTCAAGGTATTGTACTCTTTTTCTCCACCTCGGGATTTTTTCACATGGTTTACTGAGGGGGTTTTTAATGAGGCAATATCTCTTGATGCATCACATTCTTTACCATCGTTTATCTTTCTTGGAAATCCCTATAACGAAATAAGGTAAACAAGGGATGTGATCCTATCTACCAAGATGACATTTATCTAATTAAAGTCTTCTTCTCTTTTCCTAAAAAAGGTTTAAGTATGTTTTGGTGTTAAAAGAGGTCCAAATTAGGTGAATGTTAGAATATTTGTACCAAGTTGTAATTAGTATAAGATCAGACCTAGAGGATATGTGAAAAAGCCTCTAAAAACTCTTGTAATGGATTAAACCGCTTTTACACAAAAACTTGAGAAATTTTTCTCCTTTTTTCTAGAGAGATTCAAGGTTATTCTTCACTCCTCGATTCCTAGCTCAGAGTGGGGTGCGTTGTATCAAGAGATTGTCACTCCTCTTGTGGTTCACGCTTAAACCCACCTTCTATCAATCCCATAGTTAATCCTAGGTCGAGTATCTCCTCGGGTTTAAACCACCTCTTCCGCTTAGTTCCATCCTTTTTACCGAGTAGTTAGATCGAGCATTTCTCTTCTTCTCAGTCCTATTCATACAGTATATTCCCTAAGACGAGCTTGATATCTTAGCAACCGGTGCCACATCATGTTTTGAATGGGGTTTTCCATTCACCACCCTCCTTCATACTTACTTGATGGTATCCGCTCTTTAGATCAATCTTGGAGAAGAGTGTTGATGAGGCCCCGGCACCAGCTCAAGCATCACTCTGAGAAGAACATGTTGAGGAACCCGAGGACTAACTTGAGGAAGGGAAGAACTACGAAGCTCCTACCATAGCACTGAGGATTATGAAGAGGAACATCACAAGCGTCTACAGGACAAGATTAAATGCATACATACAAGGAGCTCTAAGATGCGAGGAGAGCACCTGAGGGCACCGAGAGATACCAATAGACCTTAGAGCGAGAACAGTGAGACTAGAAAACTCTTTGGAGCGTCCTTTTTTTGGAAGGCATGAGTTTAGTATCTTCACTATTTCGTTGAAGTGAAGACACCCTTACACCGTCAAGGTATTGTACTCTTTTTCATCCACCTCGGGATTTTTCCACATGGTTTACTGAGGGGGTTTTTAATGAGGCAATATCTCTTGATGCATCACATTCTTTACCATTGTTTATCTTTCTTGGAAATCCCTATAACGAAATAAGGTAAACAAGGGATGTGATCCTATCTACCAAGATGACATTTATCTAATTAAAGTCTTCTTCTCTTTTCCTAAAAAAGGTTTAAGTATGTTTTGGTGTTAAAAGAGGTCCAAATTAGGTGAATGATAGAATATTTGTACCAAGTTGTAATTAGTATAAGATCAGACCTAGCGGATATGTGAAAAAGCATCTAAAAACTCTTGTAATGGATTAAACCGCTTTTACACAAAAACTTGAGAAACTTTTTCTCCTTTTTTCTTGAGAGATTCTAGGTTATTCTTCACTCCTCGATTCCTAGCTCAGAGTGGGGTGCGTTGTATCAAGCGATTGTCACTCCTCTTGTGGTTCACGCTTAAACCCACCTTTTATCAATCCCATAGTTAATCCTAGGTCGAGTATATCCTCGGGTTTAAACCACCTCTTCCGCTTAGTTCCATCCTTTTTACCGAGTAGTTAGATCGAGCATTTCTCTTCTTCTCAGTCCTATTCATACAGTCTATTCCCTAAGACGAGCTTGATATCTAAGCAACCGGTGCCACATCATGTTTTGAATGGGGTTTTCCATTCACCACCCTCCTTCATACTTACTTGATGGTACCCGCTCTTTAGATCAATCTTGGAGAAGAGTGTTGATGAGGCCCCGACACTAACTCAAGCATCACTCTGAGAAGAACATGTTGAGGAACCCGAGGACTAACTTGAGAAAGAGAAGAACTACGAAGCTCCTACCATAGCACTGAGAATTATGAAGAGGAACATCACAAGCGTCTACAGGACAAGATTAAATGCATACATACAAGGAGCTCTAAGATGCGAGGAGAGCACCTGAGGGCACCCGAGAGATACCGATAGACCTTAGCGCGAGAACAGTGAGACTAGAAAACTCTTGGGAGCGTCCTTTTTTTGGAAGGCATGAGTTTAGTATCTTCAGTATTTCGTGGAAGTGAAGACACCCTTACGCCGTCAAAGTATTGTACTCTTTTTCTCCACCTCGGGATTTTTTCACATGGTTTACTGAGGGGGTTTTTAATGAGGCAATATCTCTTGATGCATCACATTCTTTACCATCGTTTATCTTTCTTGGAAATCCCTATAACGAAATAAGGTAAACAAGGGATGTGATCCTATCTACCAAGATGACATTTATCTAATTAAAGTCTTCTTCTCTTTTCCTAAAAAAGGTTTAAGTATGTTTTGGTGTTAAAAGAGGTCCAAATTAGGTGAATGATAGAATATTTGTACCAAGTTGTAATTAGTATAAGATCAGACCTAGCGGATATGTGAAAAAGCATCTAAAAACTCTTGTAATGGATTAAACCGCTTTTACACAAAAACTTGAGAAACTTTTTCTCCTTTTTTCTTGACAGATTCTAGGTTATTCTTCACTCCTCGATTCCTAGCTCAGAGTGGGGTGCGTTGTATCAAGCGATTGTCACTCCTCTTGTGGTTCACGCTTAAACCCACCTTTTATCAATCCCATAGTTAATCCTAGGTCGAGTATATCCTCGGGTTTAAACCACCTCTTCCGCTTAGTTCCATCCTTTTTACCGAGTAGTTAGATCGAGCATTTCTCTTCTTCTCAGTCCTATTCATACAGTCTATTCCCTAAGACGAGCTTGATATCTAAGAAACCGGTGCCACATCATGTTTTGAATGGGGTTTTCCATTCACCACCCTCCTTCATACTTACTTGATGGTACCCGCTCTTTAGATCAATCTTGGAGAAGAGTGTTGATGAGGCCCCGACACTAACTCAAGCATCACTCTGAGAAGAACATGTTGAGGAACCCGAGGACTAACTTGAGGAAGAAAAGAACTACGAAGCTCCTACCATAGCACTGAGGATTATGAAGAGGAACATCACAAGCGTCTACAGGACAAGATTAAATGCATACATACAAGGAGCTCTAAGATGCGAGGAGAGCACCTGAGGGCACCGAGAGATACCAATAGACCTTAGCGCGAGAACAGTGAGACTAGAAAACTCTTGGGAGCGTCCTTTTTTTGGAAGGCATGAGTTTAGTATCTTCATTATTTCGTTGAAGTGAAGACACCCTTACGCCGTCAAGGTATTGTACTCTTTTTCTCCACCTCGGGATTTTTTCACATGGTTAATGAGGGGGTTTTTAATGAGGCAATATCTCTTGATGCATCACATTCTTTACCATCGTTTATCTTTCTTGGAAATTCCTATAACGAAATAAGGTAAACAAGGGATGTGATCCTATCTACCAAGATGACATTTATCTAATTAAAGTCTTCTTCTCTTTTCCTAAAAGAGGTTTAAGTATGTTTTGGTGTTAAAAGAGGTCCAAATTAGGTGAATGTTAGAATATTTGTACCAAGTTGTAATTAGTATAAGATCAGACCTAGAGGATATGTGAAAAAGCCTCTAAAAACTCTTGTAATGGATTAAACCGCTTTTACACAAAAACTTGAAAATTTTTTCTCCTTTTTTCTAGAGAGATTCAAGGTTATTCTTCACTACTCGATTCCTAGCTCAGAGTGGGGTGCGTTGTATCAAGAGATTGTCACTCCTCTTGTGGTTCACGCTTCAACCCACCTTCTATCAATCCCATAGTTAATCCTAGGTCGAGTATCTCCTCGGGTTTAAACCACCTCTTCCGCTTAGTTCCATCCTTTTTACCGAGTAGTTAGATCGAGCATTTCTCTTCTTCTCAGTCCTATTCATACAGTATATTCCCTAAGACGAGCTTGATATCTTAGCAACCGGTGCCACATCATGTTTTGAATGGGGTTTTCCATTCACCACCGTCCTTCATACTTACTTGATGGTACCCGCTCTTTAGATCAATCTTGGAGAAGAGTGTTGATAAGGCCCCGGCACCAGCTCAAGCATCACTCTGAGAAGAACATGTTGAGGAACCCGAGGACTAACTTGAGGAAGGGAAGAACTACGAAGCTCCTATCATAGCACTGAGGATTATGAAGAGGAACATCACAAGCGTCCACAGGACAAGATTCAATGCATACATACAAGGAGCTCTAAGATGCGAGGAGAGCACCTGAGGGCACCCGAGATATACCGATAGACCTTAGCGCGAGAACAGTGAGACTAGAAAACTCTTGGGAGCGTCCTTTTTTTGGAAGGCATGAGTTTAGTATCTTCACTATTTCGTTGAAGTGAAGACACCCTTACGCCGTCAAGGTATTGTACTCTTTTTCTCCACCTCGCGATTTTTCCACATTGTTTACTGAGGGGGTTTTTAATGAGGCAATATCTCTTGATGCATCACATTCTTTACCATTGTTTATCTTTCTTGGAAATCCCTATAACGAAATAAGGTAAACAAGGGATGTGATCCTATCTACCAAGATGACATTTATCTAATTAAAGTCTTCTTCTCTTTTCCTAAAAAAGGTTTAAGTATGTTTTGGTGTTAAAAGAGGTCCAAATTAGGTGAAAGATAGAATATTTGTACCAAGTTGTAATTAGTATAAGATCAGACCTAGCGGATATGTGAAAAAGCCTCTAAAAACTCTTGTAATGGATTAAACCGCTTTTACACAAAAACTTGAGAAATTTTTCTCCTTTTTTCTAGAGAGATTCAAGGTTATTCTTCACTCCTCGATTCCTAGCTCAGAGTGGGGTGCGTTGTATCAAGAGATTGTCACTCCTCTTGTGGTTCACGCTTCAACCCACCTTCTATCAATCCCATAGTTAATCCTAGGTCGAGTATCTCCTCGGGTTTAAACCACCTCTTCCGCTTAGTTCCATCCTTTTTACCGAGTAGTTAGATCGAGCATTTCTCTTCTTCTCAGTCATATTCATACAGTATATTCCCTAAGACGAGCTTGATATCTTAGCAACCGGTGCCACATCATGTTTTGAATGGGGTTTTCCATTCACCACCGTCCTTCATACTTACTTGATGGTACCCGCTCTTTAGATCAATCTTGGAGAAGAGTGTTGATAAGGCCCCGGCACCAGCTCAAGCATCACTCTGAGAAGAACATGTTGAGGAACCCGAGGACTAACTTGAGGAAGGGAAGAACTACGAAGCTCCTATCATAGCACTGAGGATTATGAAGAGGAACATCACAAGCGTCCACAGGACAAGATTCAATGCATACATACAAGGAGCTCTAAGATGCGAGGAGAGCACCTGAGGGCACCCGAGATATACCGATAGACCTTAGCGCGAGAACAGTGAGACTAGAAAACTCTTGGGAGCGTCCTTTTTTTGGAAGGCATGAGTTTAGTATCTTCACTATTTCGTTGAAGTGAAGACACCCTTACGCCGTCAAGGTATTGTACTCTTTTTCTCCACCTCGCGATTTTTCCACATTGTTTACTGAGGGGGTTTTTAATGAGGCAATATCTCTTGATGCATCACATTCTTTACCATTGTTTATCTTTCTTGGAAATCCCTATAACGAAATAAGGTAAACAAGGGATGTGATCCTATCTACCAAGATGACATTTATCTAATTAAAGTCTTCTTCTCTTTTCCTAAAAAAGGTTTAAGTATGTTTTGGTGTTAAAAGAGGTCCAAATTAGGTGAATGTTAGAATATTTGGACCAAGTTGTAATTTGTATAAGATCAGACCTAGAGGATATGTGAAAAAGCCTCTAAAAACTCTTGTAATGGATTAAACCGCTTTTACACAAAAACTTGAGAAATTTTTCTCCTTTTTTCTAGAGAGATTAAAGGTTATTCTTCACTCCTCGATTCCTAGCTCAGAGTGGGGTGCGTTGTATCAAGAGATTGTCACTCCTCTTGTGGTTCACGCTTAAACCCACCTTTTATCAATCCCATAGTTAATCCTAGGTCGAGTATCTCCTCGGGTTTAAACCACCTCTTCCGCTTAGTTCCATCCTTTTTACCGAGTAGTTAGATCGAGCATTTCTCTTCTTCTCAGTCCTATTCATACAGTCTATTCCCTAAGACGAGCTTGATATCTAAGAAACCGGTGCCACATCATGTTTTGAATGGGGTTTTCCATTCACCACCCACCTTCATACTTACTTGATGGTATCCACTCTTTAGATTAATCTTGGAAAAGAGTGTTGATGAGGCCCCGGCACTAGCTTAAGCATCACTCTGAGAAGAACATGTTGAGGAACCCGAGGACTAATATGAGGAAGAAAAGAACTACGAAGCTCCTACCATAGCACTGAGGATTATGAAGAGGAACATCACAAGCGTCTACAGGACAAGATTAAATGCATACATACAAGGAGCTCTAAGATGCGAGGAGAGCACCTGAGGGTACCGAGAGATACCAATAGACCTTAGAGCGAGAACAGTGAGACTAGAAAACTCTTGGGAGCGTCCTTTTTTGGAAGGCATGAGTTTAGTATCTTCACTATTTCGTTGAAGTGAAGACACCCTTAAGCCGTCAAGGTATTGTACTCTTTTTCATCCACCTCGGGATTTTTCCACATGGTTTACTGAGGGGGTTTTTAATGAGGCAATATCTCTTGATGCATCACATTCTTTACCATTGTTTATCTTTCTTGGAAATCCCTATAACGAAATAAGGTAAACAAGGGATGTGATCCTATCTACCAAGATGACATTTATCTAATTAAAGTCTTCTTCTCTTTTCCTAAAAAAGGTTTAAGTATGTTTTGGTGTTAAAAGAGGTCCAAATTAGGTGAATGATAGAATATTTGTACCAAGTTGTAATTAGTATAAGATCAGACCTAGCGGATATGTGAAAAAGCATCTAAAAACTCTTGTAATGGATTAAACCGCTTTTACACAAAAACTTGAGAAACTTTTTCTCCTTTTTTCTTGAGAGATTCTAGGTTATTCTTCACTCCTCGATTCCTAGCTCAGAGTGGGGTGCGTTGTATCAAGCGATTGTCACTCCTCTTGTGGTTCACGCTTAAACCCACCTTTTATCAATCCCATAGTTAATCCTAGGTCGAGTATCTCCTCGGGTTTAAACCACCTCTTCCGCTTAGTTCCATCCTTTTTACCGAGTAGTTAGATCGAGCATTTCTCTTCTTCTCAGTCCTATTCATACAGTATATTCCCTAAGACGAGCTTGATATCTTAGCAACCGGTGCCACATCATGTTTTGAATGGGGTTTTCCATTCACCACCCTCCTTCATACTTACTTGATGGTACCCGCTCTTTAGATCAATCTTGGAGAAGAGTGTTGATGAGGCCCCGACACTAACTCAAGCATCACTCTGAGAAGAACATGTTGAGGAACCCGAGGACTAACTTGAGGAAGAGAAGAACTACGAAGCTCCTACCATAGCACTGAGGATTATGAAGAGGAACATCACAAGCGTCTACAGGACAAGATTAAATGCATACATACAAGGAGCTCTAAGATGCGAGGAGAGCACCTGAGGGCACCGAGAGATACCAATAGACCTTAGCGCGAGAACAGTGAGACTAGAAAACTCTTGGGAGCGTCCTTTTTTTGGAAGGCATGAGTTTAGTATCTTCATTATTTCGTTGAAGTGAAGACACCCTTACGCCGTCAAGGTATTGTACTCTTTTTCTCCACCTCGGGATTTTTTCACATGGTTAATGAGGGGGTTTTTAATGAGGCAATATCTCTTGATGCATCACATTCTTTACCATCGTTTATCTTTCTTGGAAATTCCTATAACGAAATAAGGTAAACAAGGGATGTGATCCTATCTACCAAGATGACATTTATCTAATTAAAGTCTTCTTCTCTTTTCCTAAAAGAGGTTTAAGTATGTTTTGGTGTTAAAAGAGGTCCAAATTAGGTGAATGTTAGAATATTTGTACCAAGTTGTAATTAGTATAAGATCAGACCTAGAGGATATGTGAAAAAGCCTCTAAAAACTCTTGTAATGGATTAAACCGCTTTTACACAAAAACTTGAAAATTTTTTCTCCTTTTTTCTAGAGAGATTCAAGGTTATTCTTCACTACTCGATTCCTAGCTCAGAGTGGGGTGCGTTGTATCAAGAGATTGTCACTCCTCTTGTGGTTCACGCTTCAACCCACCTTCTATCAATCCCATAGTTAATCCTAGGTCGAGTATCTCCTCGGGTTTAAACCACCTCTTCCGCTTAGTTCCATCCTTTTTACCGAGTAGTTAGATCGAGCATTTCTCTTCTTCTCAGTCCTATTCATACAGTATATTCCCTAAGACGAGCTTGATATCTTAGCAACCGGTGCCACATCATGTTTTGAATGGGGTTTTCCATTCACCACCGTCCTTCATACTTACTTGATGGTACCCGCTCTTTAGATCAATCTTGGAGAAGAGTGTTGATAAGGCCCCGGCACCAGCTCAAGCATCACTCTGAGAAGAACATGTTGAGGAACCCGAGGACTAACTTGAGGAAGGGAAGAACTACGAAGCTCCTATCATAGCACTGAGGATTATGAAGAGGAACATCACAAGCGTCCACAGGACAAGATTCAATGCATACATACAAGGAGCTCTAAGATGCTAGGAGAGCACCTGAGGGCACCCGAGATATACCGATAGACCTTAGCGCGAGAACAGTGAGACTAGAAAACTCTTGGGAGCGTCCTTTTTTTGGAAGGCATGAGTTTAGTATCTTCACTATTTCGTTGAAGTGAAGACACCCTTACGCCGTCAAGGTATTGTACTCTTTTTCTCCACCTCGCGATTTTTCCACATTGTTTACTGAGGGGGTTTTTAATGAGGCAATATCTCTTGATGCATCACATTCTTTACCATTGTTTATCTTTCTTGGAAATCCCTATAACGAAATAAGGTAAACAAGGGATGTGATCCTATCTACCAAGATGACATTTATCTAATTAAAGTCTTCTTCTCTTTTCCTAAAAAAGGTTTAAGTATGTTTTGGTGTTAAAAGAGGTCCAAATTAGGTGAATGTTAGAATATTTGGACCAAGTTGTAATTTGTATAAGATCAGACCTAGAGGATATGTGTAAAAGCCTCTAAAAACTCTTGTAATGGATTAAACCGCTTTTACACAAAAACTTGAGAAATTTTTCTCCTTTTTTCTAGAGAGATTCAAGGTTATTCTTCACTCCTCGATTCCTAGCTCAGAGTGGGGTGCGTTGTATCAAGCGATTGTCACTCCTCTTGTGGTTCACGCTTAAACCCACCTTTTATCAATCCCATAGTTAATCCTAGGTCGAGTATCTCCTCGGGTTTAAACCACCTCTTCCGCTTAGTTCCATCCTTTTTACCGAGTAGTTAGATCGAGCATTTCTCTTCTTCTCAGTCCTATTCATACAGTATATTCCCTAAGACGAGCTTGATATCTAAGCAACCGGTGCCACATCATGTTTTGAATGGGGTTTTCCATTCACCACCCTCCTTCATACTTACTTGATGGTACCCGCTCTTTAGATCAATCTTGGAGAAGAGTGTTGATGAGGCCCCGACACTAACTCAAGCATCACTCTGAGAAGAACATGTTGAGGAACCCGAGGACTAACTTGAGGAAGAGAAGAACTACGAAGCTCCTACCATAGCACTGAGGATTATGAAGAGGAACATCACAAGCGTCCACAGGACAAGATTCAATGCATACATACAAGGAGCTCTAAGATGCTAGGAGAGCACCTGAGGGCACCCGAGATATACCGATAGACCTTAGCGCGAGAACAGTGAGACTAGAAAACTCTTGGGAGCGTCCTTTTTTTGGAAGGCATGAGTTTAGTATCTTCACTATTTCGTTGAAGTGAAGACACCCTTACGCCGTCAAGGTATTGTACTCTTTTTCTCCACCTCGGGATTTTTTCACATGGTTTACTGAGGGGGTTTTTAATGAGGCAATATCTCTTGATGCATCACATTCTTTACCATCGTTTATCTTTCTTGGAAATCCCTATAACGAAATAAGGTAAACAAGGGATGTGATCCTATCTACCAAGATGACATTTATCTAATTAAAGTCTTCTTCTCTTTTCCTAAAAAAGGTTTAAGTATGTTTTGGTGTTAAAAGAGGTCCAAATTAGGTGAAAGATAGAATATTTGTACCAAGTTGTAATTAGTATAAGATCAGACCTAGCGGATATGTGAAAAAGCCTCTAAAAACTATTGTAATGGATTAAACCGCTTTTACACAAAAACTTGAGAAATTTTTCTCCTTTTTTCTAGAGAGATTCAAGGTTATTCTTCACTCCTCGATTCCTAGCTCAGAGTGGGGTGCGTTGTATCAAGAGATTGTCACTCCTCTTGTGGTTCACGCTTCAACCCACCTTCTATCAATCCCATAGTTAATCCTAGGTCGAGTATCTCCTCGGGTTTAAACCACCTCTTCCGCTTAGTTCCATCCTTTTTACCGAGTAGTTAGATCGAGCATTTCTCTTCTTCTCAGTCATATTCATACAGTATATTCCCTAAGACGAGCTTGATATCTTAGCAACCGGTGCCACATCATGTTTTGAATGGGGTTTTCCATTCACCACCGTCCTTCATACTTACTTGATGGTACCCGCTCTTTAGATCAATCTTGGAGAAGAGTGTTGATAAGGCCCCGGCACCAGCTCAAGCATCACTCTGAGAAGAACATGTTGAGGAACCCGAGGACTAACTTGAGGAAGGGAAGAACTACGAAGCTCCTACCATAGCACTGAGGATTATGAAGAGGAACATCACAAGCGTCCACAGGACAATATTCAATGCATACATACAAGGAGCTCTAAGATGCGAGGAGAGCACCTGAGGGCACCCGAGAGATACCGATAGACCTTAGCGCGAGAACAGTGAGACTAGAAAACTCTTGGGAGCGTCCTTTTTTTGGAAGGTATGAGTTTGGTATCTTCACTATTTCGTTGAAGTGAAGACACCCTTACGCCGTCAAGGTATTGTACTCTTTTTCTCCACCTCGGGATTTTTCCACATGGTTTACTGATGGGGTTTTTAATGAGGCAATATCTCTTGATGCATCACATTCTTTACCATTGTTTATCTCTCTTGGAAATCCCTATAACGAAATAAGGTAAACAAGGGATGTGATCCTATCTACCAAGATGACATTTATCTAATTAAAGTCTTCTTCTCTTTTCCTAAAAAAGGTTTAAGTATGTTTTGGTGTTAAAAGAGGTCCAAATTAGGTGAAAGATAGAATATTTGTACCAAGTTGTAATTAGTATAAGATCAGACCTAGCGGATATGTGAAAAAGCCTCTAAAAACTCTTGTAATGGATTAAACCGCTTTTACACAAAAACTTGAGAAATTTTTCTCCTTTTTTCTAGAGAGATTCAAGGTTATTCTTCACTCCTCGATTCCTAGCTCAGAGTGGGGTGCGTTGTATCAAGAGATTGTCACTCCTCTTGTGGTTCACGCTTAAACCCACCTTTTATCAATCCCATAGTTAATCCTAGGTCGAGTATCTCCTCGGGTTTAAACCACCTCTTCCGCTTAGTTCCATCCTTTTTACCGAGTAGTTAGATCGAGCATTTCTCTTCTTCTCAGTCATATTCATACAGTATATTCCCTAAGACGAGCTTGATATCTAAGCAACCGGTGCCACATCATGTTTTGAATGGGGTTTTCCATTCACCACCCTCCTTCATACTTACTTGTTGGTACCCGCTCTTTAGATCAATCTTGGAGAAGAGTGTTGATGAGGCCCCGACACTAACTCAAGCATCACTCTGAGAAGAACATGTTGAGGAACCCGAGGACTAACTTGAGGAAGAGAAGAACTACGAAGCTCCTACCATAGCACTGAGGATTATGAAGAGGAACATCACAAGCGTCTACAGGACAAGATTAAATGCATACATACAAGGAGCTCTAAGATGCGAGGAGAGCACCTGAGGGCACCGAGAGATACCAATAGACCTTACCGCGAGAACAGTGAGACTAGAAAACTCTTGGGAGCGTCCTTTTTTTGGAAGGAATGAGTTTAGTATCTTCACTATTTCGTTGAAGTGAAGACACCCTTAACCGTCAAGGTATTGTACTCTTTTTCATCCACCTCGGGATTTTTCCACATGGTTTACTGAGGGGGTTTTTAATGAGGCAATATCTCTTGATGCATCACATTCTTTACCATCGTTTATCTTTCTTGGAAATCCCTATAACGAAATAAGGTAAACAAGGGATGTGATCCTATCTACCAAGATGACATTTATCTAATTAAAGTCTTCTTCTCTTTTCCTAAAAAAGGTTTAAGTATGTTTTGGTGTTAAAAGAGGTCCAAATTAGGTGAATGTTAGAATATTTGGACCAAGTTGTAATTTGTATAAGATCAGACCTAGAGGATATGTGAAAAAGCCTCTAAAAACTCTTGTAATGGATTAAACCGCTTTTACACAAAAACTTGAGAAATTTTTCTCCTTTTTTCTAGAGAGATTCAAGGTTATTCTTCACTCCTCGATTCCTAGCTCAGAGTGGGGTGCGTTGTATCAAGAGATTGTCACTCCTCTTGTGGTTCACGCTTCAACCCACCTTCTATCAATCCCATAGTTAATCCTAGGTCGAGTATCTCCTCGGGTTTAAACCACCTCTTCCGCTTAGTTCCATCCTTTTTACCGAGTAGTTAGATCGAGCATTTCTCTTCTTCTCAGTCCTATTCATACAGTATATTCCCTAAGACGAGCTTGATATCTTAGCAACCGGTGCCACATCATGTTTTGAATGGGGTTTTCCATTCACCACCGTCCTTCATACTTACTTGATGGTACCCGCTCTTTAGATCAATCTTGGAGAAGAGTGTTGATAAGGCCCCGGCACCAGCTCAAGCATCACTCTGAGAAGAACATGTTGAGGAACCCGAGGACTAACTTGAGGAAGGGAAGAACTACGAAGCTCCTATCATAGCACTGAGGATTATGAAGAGGAACATCACAAGCGTCCACAGGACAAGATTCAATGCATACATACAAGGAGCTCTAAGATGCGAGGAGAGCACCTGAGGGCACCCGAGAGATACCGATAGACCTTAGCGCGAGAACAACGAGACTAGAAAACTCTTGGGAGCGTCCTTTTTTTGGAAGGCATGAGTTTAGTATCTTCACTATTTCGTTGAAGTGGAGACACCCTTACGCCGTCAAGGTATTGTACTCTTTTTCTCCACCTCGGGATTTTTCCACATGGTTTGCTGATGGGGTTTTTAATGAGGCAATATCTCTTGATGCATCACATTCTTTACCATTGTTTATCTTTCTTGGAAATCCCTACAACGAAATAAGGTAAACAAGGGATGTGATCCTATCTACCAAGATGACATTTATCTAATTAAAGTCTTCTTCTCTTTTCCTAAAAAAGGTTTAAGTATGTTTTGGTGTTAAAAGAGGTCCAAATTAGGTGAAAGATAGAATATTTGTACCAAGTTGTAATTAGTATAAGATCAGACCTAGCGGATATGTGAAAAAGCCTCTAAAAACTCTTGTAATGGATTAAACCGCTTTTACACAAAAACTTGAGAAATTTTTCTCCTTTTTTCTAGAGAGATTCAAGGTTATTCTTCACTCCTCGATTCCTAGCTCAGAGTGGGGTGCGTTGTATCAAGAGATTGTCACTCCTCTTGTGGTTCACGCTTAAACCCACCTTTTATCAATCCCATAGTTAATCCTAGGTCGAGTATCTCCTCGGGTTTAAACCACCTCTTCCGCTTAGTTCCATCCTTTTTACCGAGTAGTTAGATCGAGCATTTCTCTTCTTCTCAGTCCTATTCATACAGTATATTCCCTAAGACGAGCTTGATATCTTAGAAACCGGTGCCACATCATGTTTTGAATGGGGTTTTCCATTCACCACCCTCCTTCATACTTACTTGATGGTACCCGCTCTTTAGATCAATCTTGGAGAAGAGTGTTGATGAGGCCCCGACACTAACTCAAGCATCACTCTGAGAAGAACATGTTGAGGAACCCGAGGACTAACTTGAGGAAGAGAAGAACTACGAAGCTCCTACCATAGCACTGAGGATTATGAAGAGGAACATCACAAGCGTCTACAGGACAAGATTAAATGCATACATACAAGGAGCTCTAAGATGCGAGGAGAGCACCTGAGGGCACCGAGAGATACCAATAGACCTTAGCGCGAGAACAGTGAGACTAGAAAACTCTTAGGAGCGTCCTTTTTTTGGAAGGCATGAGTTTAGTATCTTCACTATTTCGTTGAAGTGAAGACACCCTTACGCCGTCAAGGTATTGTGCTCTTTTTCTCCACCTCGGGATTTTTTCACATGGTTTACTGAGGGGGTTTTTAATGAGGCAATATCTCTTGATGCATCACATTCTTTACCATCGTTTATCTTTCTTGGAAATCCCTATAACGAAATAAGGTAAACAAGGGATGTGATCCTATCTACCAAGATGACATTTATCTAATTAAAGTCTTCTTCTCTTTTCCTAAAAAAGGTTTAAGTATGTTTTGGTGTTAAAAGAGGTCCAAAGTAGGTGAATGTTAGAATATTTGTACCAAGTTGTAATTAGTATAAGATCAGACCTAGAGGATATGTGAAAAAGCCTTTAAAAACTCTTGTAATGGATTAAACCGCTTTTACACAAAAACTTGAGAAATTTTTCTCCTTTTTTCTAGAGAGATTCAAGGTTATTCTTCACTCCTCGATTCCTAGCTCAGAGTGGGGTGCGTTGTATCAAGAGATTGTCACTCCTCTTGTGGTTCACGCTTCAACCCACCTTCTATCAATCCCATAGTTAATCCTAGGTCGAGTATCTCCTCGGGTTTAAACCACCTCTTCCGCTTAGTTCCATCCTTTTTACCGAGTAGTTAGATCGAGCATTTCTCTTCTTCTCAGTCATATTCATACAGTATATTCCCTAAGACGAGCTTGATATCTTAGCAACCGGTGCCACATCATGTTTTGAATGGGGTTTTCCATTCACCACCGTCCTTCATACTTACTTGATGGTACCCGCTCTTTAGATCAATCTTGGAGAAGAGTGTTGATAAGGCCCCGACACCAGCTCAAGCATCACTCTGAGAAGAACATGTTGAGGAACCCGAGGACTAACTTGAGGAAGGGAAGAACTACGAAGCTCCTACCATAGCACTGAGGATTATGAAGAGGAACATCACAAGCGTCCACAGGACAATATTCAATGCATACATACAAGGAGCTCTAAGATGCGAGGAGAGCACCTGAGGGCACCCGAGAGATACCGATAGACCTTAGCGCGAGAACAGTGAGACTAGAAAACTCTTGGGAGCGTCCTTTTTTTGGAAGGCATGAGTTTAGTATCTTCACTATTTCGTTGAATTGAAGACACCCTTACGCCGTCAAGGTATTGTACTCTTTTTCTCCACCTCGGGATTTTTCCACATGGTTTACTGATGGGGTTTTTAATGAGGCAATATCTCTTGATGCATCACATTCTTTACCATTGTTTATCTTTCTTGGAAATCCCTATAACGAAATAAGGTAAACAAGGGATGTGATCCTATCTACCAAGATGACATTTATCTAATTAAAGTCTTCTTCTGTTTTCCTAAAAAAGGTTTAAGTATGTTTTGGTGTTAAAAGAGGTCCAAATTAGGTGAAAGATAGAATATTTGTACCAAGTTGTAATTAGTATAAGATCAGACCTAGCGGATATGTGAAAAAGCCTCTAAAAACTCTTGTAATGGATTAAACCGCTTTTACACAAAAACTTGAGAAATTTTTCTCCTTTTTTCTAGAGAGATTCAAGGTTATTCTTCACTCCTCGATTCCTAGCTCAGAGTGGGGTGCGTTGTATCAAGAGATTGTCACTCCTCTTGTGGTTCACGCTTCAACCCACCTTCTATCAATCCCATAGTTAATCCTAGGTCGAGTATCTCCTCGGGTTTAAACCATCTCTTCCGCTTAGTTCCATCCTTTTTACCGAGTAGTTAGATCGAGCATTTCTCTTCTTCTCAGTCATATTCATACAGTATATTCCCTAAGACGAGCTTGATATCTTAGCAACCGGTGCCACATCATGTTTTGAATGGGGTTTTCCATTCACCACCGTCCTTCATACTTACTTGATGGTACCCGCTCTTTAGATCAATCTTGGAGAAGAGTGTTGATAAGGCCCCGACACCAGCTCAAGCATCACTCTGAGAAGAACATGTTGAGGAACCCGAGGACTAACTTGAGGAAGGGAAGAACTACGAAGCTCCTACCATAGCACTGAGGATTATGAAGAGGAACATCACAAGCGTCCACAGGACAATATTCAATGCATACATACAAGGAGCTCTAAGATGCGAGGAGAGCACCTGAGGGCACCCGAGAGATACCGATAGACCTTAGCGCGAGAACAGTGAGACTAGAAAACTCTTGGGAGCGTCCTTTTTTTGGAAGGCATGAGTTTAGTATCTTCACTATTTCGTTGAAGTGAAGACACCCTTACGCCGTCAAGGTATTGTACTCTTTTTCTCCACCTCGGGATTTTTCCACATGGTTTACTGATGGGGTTTTTAATGAGGCAATATCTCTTGATGCATCACATTCTTTACCATTGTTTATGTTTCTTGGAAATCCCTATAACGAAATAAGGTAAACAAGGGATGTGATCCTATCTACCAAGATGACATTTATCTAATTAAAGTCTTCTTCTGTTTTCCTAAAAAAGGTTTAAGTATGTTTTGGTGTTAAAAGAGGTCCAAATTAGGTGAAAGATAGAATATTTGTACCAAGTTGTAATTAGTATAAGATCAGACCTAGCGGATATGTGAAAAAGCCTCTAAAAACTCTTGTAATGGATTAAACCGCTTTTACACAAAAACTTGAGAAATTTTTCTCCTTTTTTCTAGAGAGATTCAAGGTTATTCTTCACTCCTCGATTCCTAGCTCAGAGTGGGGTGCGTTGTATCAAGAGATTGTCACTCCTCTTGTGGTTCACGCTTAAACCCACCTTTTATCAATCCCATAGTTAATCCTAGGTCGAGTATCTCCTCGGGTTTAAACCACCTCTTCCGCTTAGTTCCATCCTTTTTACCGAGTAGTTAGATCGAGCATTTCTCTTCTTCTCAGTCCTATTCATACAGTATATTCCCTAAGACGAGCTTGATATCTTAGCAACCGGTGCCACATCATGTTTTGAATGGGGTTTTCCATTCACCACCCTCCTTCATACTTACTTGATGGTACCCGCTCTTTAGATCAATCTTGGAGAAGAGTGTTGATGAGGCCCCGACACTAACTCAAGCATCACTCTGAGAAGAACATGTTGAGGAACCCGAGGACTAACTTGAGGAAGAGAAGAACTACGAAGCTCCTACCATAGCACTGAGGATTATGAAGAGGAACATCACAAGCGTCTACAGGACAAGATTAAATGCATACATACAAGGAGCTCTAAGATGCGAGGAGAGCACCTGAGGGCACCGAGAGATACCAATAGACCTTAGCGCGAGAACAGTGAGACTAGAAAACTCTTGGGAGCGTCCTTTTTTTGGAAGGCATGAGTTTAGTATCTTCACTATTTCGTTGAAGTGAAGACACCCTTACGCCGTCAAGGTATTGTACTCTTTTTCATCCACCTCGGGATTTTTCCACATGGTTTACTGAGGGGGTTTTTAATGAGGCAATATCTCTTGATGCATCACATTCTTTACCATCGTTTATCTTTCTTGGAAATCCCTATAACGAAATAAGGTAAACAAGGGATGTGATCCTATCTACCAAGATGACATTTATCTAATTAAAGTCTTCTTCTCTTTTCCTAAAAAAGGTTTAAGTATGTTTTGGTGTTAAAAGAGGTCCAAATTAGGTGAATGTTAGAATATTTGTACCAAGTTGTATTTAGTATAAGATCAGACCTAGAGGATATGTGAAAAAGCCTCTAAAAACTCTTGTAATGGATTAAACCGCTTTTACACAAAAACTTGAGAAATTTTTCTCCTTTTTTCTAGAGAGATTCAAGGTTATTCTTCACTCCTCGATTCCTAGCTCAGAGTGGGGTGCGTTGTATCAAGAGATTGTCACTCCTCTTGTGGTTCACGCTTCAACCCACCTTCTATCAATCCCATAGTTAATCCTAGGTCGAGTATCTCCTCGGGTTTAAACCACCTCTTCCGCTTAGTTCCATCCTTTTTACCGGGTAGTTAGATCGAGCATTTCTCTTCTTCTCAGTCATATTCATACAGTATATTCCCTAAGACGAGCTTGATATCTTAGCAACCGGTGCCACATCATGTTTTGAATGGGGTTTTCCATTCACCACCGTCCTTCATACTTACTTGATGGTACCCGCTTTTTAGATCAATCTTGGAGAAGAGTGTTGATAAGGCCCCGGCACCAGCTCAAGCATCACTCTGAGAAGAACATGTTGAGGAACCCGAGGACTAACTGGAGGAAGGGAAGAACTACGAAGCTCCTACCATAGCACTGAGGATTATGAAGAGGAACATCACAAGCGTCCACAGGACAATATTCAATGCATACATACAAGGAGCTCTAAGATGCGAGGAGAGCACCTGAGGGCACCCCAGAGATACCGATAGACCTTAGCGCGAGAACAGTGAGACTAGAAAACTCTTGGGAGCGTCCTTTTTTTGGAAGGCATGAGTTTAGTATCTTCACTATTTCGTTGAAGTGAAGACACCCTTACGCCGTCAAGGTATTGTACTCTTTTTCTCCACCTCGGGATTTTTCCACATGGTTTACTGATGGGGTTTTTAATGAGGCAATATCTCTTGATGCATCACATTCTTTACCATTGTTTATCTTTCTTGGAAATCCCTATAACGAAATAAGGTAAACAAGGGATGTGATCCTATCTACCAAGATGACATTTATCTAATTAAAGTCTTCTTCTCTTTTCCTAAAAAAGGTTTAAGTATGTTTTGGTGTTAAAAGAGGTCCAAATTAGGTGAAAGATAGAATATTTGTACCAAGTTGTAATTAGTATAAGATCAGACCTAGCGGATATGTAAAAAAGCCTCTAAAAACTCTTGTAATGGATTAAACCGCTTTTACACAAAAACTTGAGAAATTTTTCTCCTTTTTTCTAGAGAGATTCAAGGTTATTCTTCACTCCTCGATTCCTAGCTCAGAGTGGGGTGCGTTGTATCAAGAGATTGTCACTCCTCTTGTGGTTCACGCTTAAACCCACCTTTTATCAATCCCATAGTTAATCCTAGGTCGAGTATCTCCTCGGGTTTAAACCACCTCTTCCGCTTAGTTCCATCCTTTTTACCGAGTAGTTAGATCGAGCATTTCTCTTCTTCTCAGTCCTATTCATACAGTATATTCCCTAAGACGAGCTTGATATCTAAGCAACCGGTGCCACATCATGTTTTGAATGGGGTTTTCCATTCACCACCCTCCTTCATACTTACTTGTTGGTACCCGCTCTTTAGATCAATCTTGGAGAAGAGTGTTGATGAGGCCCCGACACTAACTCAAGCATCACTCTGAGAAGAACATGTTGAGGAACCCGAGGACTAACTTGAGGAAGAGAAGAACTACGAAGCTCCTACCATAGCACTGAGGATTATGAAGAGGAACATCACAAGCGTCTACAGGACAAGATTAAATGCATACATACAAGGAGCTCTAAGATGCGAGGAGAGCACCTGAGGGCACCGAGAGATACCAATAGACCTTACCGCGAGAACAGTGAGACTAGAAAACTCTTGGGAGCGTCCTTTTTTTGGAAGGCATGAGTTTAGTATCTTCACTATTTCGTTGAAGTGAAGACACCCTTAACCGTCAAGGTATTGTACTCTTTTTCATCCACCTCGGGATTTTTCCACATGGTTTACTGAGGGGGTTTTTAATGAGGCAATATCTCTTGATGCATCACATTCTTTACCATCGTTTATCTTTCTTGGAAATCCCTATAACGAAATAAGGTAAACAAGGGATGTGATCCTATCTACCAAGATGACATTTATCTAATTAAAGTCTTCTTCTCTTTTCCTAAAAAAGGTTTAAGTATGTTTTGGTGTTAAAAGAGGTCCAAATTAGGTGAATGTTAGAATATTTGGACCAAGTTGTAATTAGTATAAGATCAGACCTAGAGGATATGTGAAAAAGCCTCTAAAAACTCTTGTAATGGATTAAACCGCTTTTACACAAAAACTTGAGAAATTTTTCTCCTTTTTTCTAGAGAGATTCAAGGTTATTCTTCACTCCTCGATTCCTAGCTCAGAGTGGGGTGCGTTGTATCAAGCGATTGTCACTCCTCTTGTGGTTCACGCTTAAACCCACCTTTTATCAATCCCATAGTTAATCCTAGGTCGAGTATCTCCTCGGGTTTAAACCACCTCTTCCGCTTAGTTCCATCCTTTTTACCGAGTAGTTAGATCGAGCATTTCTCTTCTTCTCAGTCATATTCATACAGTATATTCCCTAAGACGAGCTTGATATCTTAGCAACTGGTGCCACATCATGTTTTGAATGGGGTTTTCCATTCACCACCGTCCTTCATACTTACTTGATGGTACCCGCTCTTTAGATCAATCTTGGAGAAGAGTGTTGATAAGGCCCCGGCACCAGCTCAAGCATCACTCTGAGAAGAACATGTTGAGGAACCCGAGGACTAACTTGAGGAAGGGAAGAACTACGAAGCTCCTACCATAGCACTGAGGATTATGAAGAGGAACATCACAAGCGTCCACAGGACAATATTCAATGCATACATACAAGGAGCTCTAAGATGCGAGGAGAACACCTGAGGGCACCCGAGAGATACCGATAGACCTTAGCGCGAGAACAG
This sequence comes from Cardamine chenopodiifolia, assembly GCA_963922655.1. Taxonomy (NCBI): domain Eukaryota; kingdom Viridiplantae; phylum Streptophyta; class Magnoliopsida; order Brassicales; family Brassicaceae; genus Cardamine; species Cardamine chenopodiifolia. The sequence goes on along the minus strand of OZ000476.1, from coordinate 6,317,349 downwards.
TGAGACTAGAAAACTCTTGGGAGCGTCCTTTTTTTGGAAGGCATGAGTTTAGTATCTTCACTATTTCGTTGAAGTGAAGACACCCTTACGCCGTCAAGGTATTGTACTCTTTTTCTCCACCTCGGGATTTTTCCACATGGTTTACTGATGGGGTTTTTAATGAGGCAATATCTCTTGATGCATCACATTCTTTACCATTGTTTATCTTTCTTGGAAATCCCTATAACGAAATAAGGTAAACAAGGGATGTGATCCTATCTACCAAGATGACATTTATCTAATTAAAGTCTTCTTCTCTTTTCCTAAAAAAGGTTTAAGTATGTTTTGGTGTTAAAAGAGGTCCAAATTAGGTGAATGTTAGAATATTTGGACCAAGTTGTAATTTGTATAAGATCAGACCTAGAGGATATGTGAAAAAGCCTCTAAAAACTCTTGTAATGGATTAAACCGCTTTTACACAAAAACTTGAGAAATTTTTCTCCTTTTTTCTAGAGAGATTCAAGGTTATTCTTCACTCCTCGATTCCTAGCTCAGAGTGGGGTGCGTTGTATCAAGCGATTGTCACTCCTCTTGTGGTTCACGCTTAAACCCACCTTTTATCAATCCCATAGTTAATCCTAGGTCGAGTATCTCCTCGGGTTTAAACCACCTCTTCCGCTTAGTTCCATCCTTTTTACCGAGTAGTTAGATCGAGCATTTCTCTTCTTCTCAGTCCTATTCATACAGTCTATTCCCTAAGACGAGCTTGATATCTAAGCAACCGGTGCCACATCATGTTTTGAATGGGGTTTTCCATTCACCACCCTCCTTCATACTTACTTGTTGGTACCCGCTCTTTAGATCAATCTTGGAGAAGAGTGTTGATGAGGCCCCGACACTAACTCAAGCATCACTCTGAGAAGAACATGTTGAGGAACCCGAGGACTAAATTGAGGAAGAGAAGAACTACGAAGCTTCTACCATAGCACTGAGGATTATGAAGAGGAACATCACAAGCGTCTACAGGACAAGATTAAATGCATACATACAAGGAGCTCTAAGATGCGAGGAGAGCACCTGAGGGCACCGAGAGATACCAATAGACCTTACCGCGAGAACAGTGAGACTAGAAAACTCTTGGGAGCGTCCTTTTTTTGGAAGGCATGAGTTTAGTATCTTCACTATTTCGTTGAAGTGAAGACACCCTTAACCGTCAAGGTATTGTACTCTTTTTCATCCACCTCGGGATTTTTCCACATGGTTTACTGAGGGGGTTTTTAATGAGGCAATATCTCTTGATGCATCACATTCTTTACCATCGTTTATCTTTCTTGGAAATCCCTATAACGAAATAAGGTAAACAAGGGATGTGATCCTATCTACCAAGATGACATTTATCTAATTAAAGTCTTCTTCTCTTTTCCTAAAAAAGGTTTAAGTATGTTTTGGTGTTAAAAGAGGTCCAAATTAGGTGAATGTTAGAATATTTGGACCAAGTTGTAATTTGTATAAGATCAGACCTAGAGGATATGTGAAAAAGCCTCTAAAAACTCTTGTAATGGATTAAACCGCTTTTACACAAAAACTTGAAAATTTTTTCTCCTTTTTTCTAGAGAGATTCAAGGTTATTCTTCACTACTCGATTCCTAGCTCAGAGTGGGGTGCGTTGTATCAAGAGATTGTCACTCCTCTTGTGGTTCACGCTTCAACCCACCTTTTATCAATCCCATAGTTAATCCTAGGTCGAGTATCTCCTCGGGTTTAAACCACCTCTTCCGCTTAGTTCCATCCTTTTTACCGAGTAGTTAGATCGAGCATTTCTCTTCTTCTCAGTCCTATTCATACAGTATATTCCCTAAGACGAGCTTGATATCTTAGCAACCGGTGCCACATCATGTTTTGAATGGGGTTTTCCATTCACCACCGTCCTTCATACTTACTTGATGGTACCCGCTCTTTAGATCAATCTTGGAGAAGAGTGTTGATAAGGCCCCGGCACCAGCTCAAGCATCACTCTGAGAAGAACATGTTGAGGAACCCGAGGACTAACTTGAGGAAGGGAAGAACTACGAAGCTCCTATCATAGCACTGAGGATTATGAAGAGGAACATCACAAGCGTCCACAGGACAAGATTCAATGCATACATACAAGGAGCTCTAAGATGCGAGGAGAGCACCTGAGGGCACCCGAGAGATACCGATAGACCTTAGCGCGAGAACAACGAGACTAGAAAACTCTTGGGAGCGTCCTTTTTTTGGAAGGCATGAGTTTAGTATCTTCACTATTTCGTTGAAGTGAAGACACCCTTACGCCGTCAAGGTATTGTACTCTTTTTCTCCACCTCGCGATTTTTCCACATTGTTTACTGAGGGGGTTTTTAATGAGGCAATATCTCTTGATGCATCACATTCTTTACCATTGTTTATCTTTCTTGGAAATCCCTATAACGAAATAAGGTAAACAAGGGATGTGATCCTATCTACCAAGATGACATTTATCTAATTAAAGTCTTCTTCTCTTTTCCTAAAAAAGGTTTAAGTATGTTTTGGTGTTAAAAGAGGTCCAAATTAGGTGAATGTTAGAATATTTGGACCAAGTTGTAATTTGTATAAGATCAGACCTAGAGGATATGTGAAAAAGCCTCTAAAAACTCTTGTAATGGATTAAACCGCTTTTACACAAAAACTTGAGAAATTTTTCTCCTTTTTTCTAGAGAGATTCAAGGTTATTCTTCACTCCTCGATTCCTAGCTCAGAGTGGGGTGCGTTGTATCAAGCGATTGTCACTCCTCTTGTGGTTCACGCTTAAACCCACCTTTTATCAATCCCATAGTTAATCCTAGGTCGAGTATCTCCTCGGGTTTAAACCACCTCTTCCGCTTAGTTCCATCCTTTTTACCGAGTAGTTAGATCGAGCATTTCTCTTCTTCTCAGTCCTATTCATACAGTATATTCCCTAAGACGAGCTTGATATCTTAGCAACCGGTGCCACAACATGTTTTGAATGGGGTTTTCCATTCACCACCCTCCTTCATACTTACTTGATGGTACCCGCTCTTTAGATCAATCTTGGAGAAGAGTGTTGATGAGGCCCCGACACTAACTCAAGCATCACTCTGAGAAGAACATGTTGAGGAACCCGAGGACTAACTTGAGGAAGAGAAGAACTACGAAGCTCCTACCATAGCACTGAGGATTATGAAGAGGAACATCACAAGCGTCTACAGGACAAGATTAAATGCATACATACAAGGAGCTCTAAGATGCGAGGAGAGCACCTGAGGGCACCGAGAGATACCAATAGACCTTAGCGCGAGAACAGTGAGACTAGAAAACTCTTGGGAGCGTCCTTTTTTTGGAAGGCATGAGTTTAGTATCTTCACTATTTCGTTGAAGTGAAGACACCCTTACGCCGTCAAGGTATTGTACTCTTTTTCTCCACCTCGGAATTTTTTCACATGGTTTACTGAGGGGGTTTTTAATGAGGCAATATCTCTTGATGCATCACATTCTTTACCATCGTTTATCTTTCTTGGAAATCCCTATAACGAAATAAGGTAAACAAGGGATATGATCCTATCTACCAAGATGACATTTATCTAATTAAAGTCTTCTTCTCTTTTCCTAAAAAAGGTTTAAGTATGTTTTGGTGTTAAAAGAGGTCCAAATTAGGTGAATGTTAGAATATTTGTACCAAGTTGTAATTAGTATAAGATCAGACCTAGAGGATATGTGAAAAAGCCTCTAAAAACTCTTGTAATGGATTAAACCGCTTTTACACAAAAACTTGAGAAATTTTTCTCCTTTTTTCTAGAGAGATTCAAGGTTATTCTTCACTCCTCGATTCCTAGCTCAGAGTGGGGTGCGTTGTATCAAGAGATTGTCACTCCTCTTGTGGTTCACGCTTCAACCCACCTTCTATCAATCCCATAGTTAATCCTAGGTCGAGTATCTCCTCGGGTTTAAACCACCTCTTCCGCTTAGTTCCATCCTTTTTACCGAGTAGTTAGATCGAGCATTTCTCTTCTTCTCAGTCATATTCATACAGTATATTCCCTAAGACGAGCTTGATATCTTAGCAACCGGTGCCACATCATGTTTTGAATGGGGTTTTCCATTCACCACCGTCCTTCATACTTACTTGATGGTACCCGCTCTTTAGATCAATCTTGGAGAAAAGTGTTGATAAGGCCCCGGCACCAGCTCAAGCATCACTCTGAGAAGAACATGTTGAGGAACCCGAGGACTAACTTGAGGAAGGGAAGAACTACGAAGCTCCTATCATAGCACTGAGGATTATGAAGAGGAACATCACAAGCGTCCACAGGACAAGATTCAATGCATACATACAAGGAGCTCTAAGATGCGAGGAGAGCACCTGAGGGCACCCGAGAGATACCGATAGACCTTAGCGCGAGAACAACGAGACTAGAAAACTCTTGGGAGCGTCCTTTTTTTGGAAGGCATGAGTTTAGTATCTTCACTATTTCGTTGAAGTGAAGACACCCTTACGTCGTCAAGGTATTGTACTCTTTTTCTCCACCTCGCGATTTTTCCACATTGTTTACTGAGGGGGTTTTTAATGAGGCAATATCTCTTGATGCATCACATTCTTTACCATTGTTTATCTTTCTTGGAAATCCCTATAACGAAATAAGGTAAACAAGGGATGTGATCCTATCTACCAAGATGACATTTATCTAATTAAAGTCTTCTTCTCTTTTCCTAAAAAAGGTTTAAGTATGTTTTGGTGTTAAAAGAGGTCCAAATTAGGTGAATGTTAGAATATTTGGACCAAGTTGTAATTTGTATAAGATCAGACCTAGAGGATATGTGAAAAAGCCTCTAAAAACTCTTGTAATGGATTAAACCGCTTTTACACAAAAACTTGAGAAATTTTTCTCCTTTTTTCTAGAGAGATTCAAGGTTATTCTTCACTCCTCGATTCCTAGCTCAGAGTGGGGTGCGTTGTATCAAGCGATTGTCACTCCTCTTGTGGTTCACGCTTAAACCCACCTTTTATCAATCCCATAGTTAATCCTAGGTCGAGTATCTCCTCGGGTTTAAACCACCTCTTCCGCTTAGTTCCATCCTTTTTACCGAGTAGTTAGATCGAGCATTTCTCTTCTTCTCAGTCCTATTCATACAGTATATTCCCTAAGACGAGCTTGATATCTTAGCAACCGGTGCCACAACATGTTTTGAATGGGGTTTTCCATTCACCACCCTCCTTCATACTTACTTGATGGTACCCGCTCTTTAGATCAATCTTGGAGAAGAGTGTTGATGAGGCCCCGACACTAACTCAAGCATCACTCTGAGAAGAACATGTTGAGGAACCCGAGGACTAACTTGAGGAAGAGAAGAACTACGAAGCTCCTACCATAGCACTGAGGATTATGAAGAGGAACATCACAAGCGTCTACAGGACAAGATTAAATGCATACATACAAGGAGCTCTAAGATGCGAGGAGAGCACCTGAGGGCACCGAGAGATACCAATAGACCTTAGCGCGAGAACAGTGAGACTAGAAAACTCTTGGGAGCGTCCTTTTTTTGGAAGGCATGAGTTTAGTATCTTCACTATTTCGTTGAAGTGCAGACACCCTTACGCCGTCAAGGTATTGTACTCTTTTTCTCCACCTCGGGATTTTTTCACATGGTTTACTGAGGGGGTTTTTAATGAGGCAATATCTCTTGATGCATCACATTCTTTACCATCGTTTATCTTTCTTGGAAATCCCTATAACGAAATAAGGTAAACAAGGGATATGATCCTATCTACCAAGATGAGATTTATCTAATTAAAGTCTTCTTCTCTTTTCCTAAAAAAGGTTTAAGTATGTTTTGGTGTTAAAAGAGGTCCAAATTAGGTGAATGTTAGAATATTTGTACCAAGTTGTAATTAGTATAAGATCAGACCTAGAGGATATGTGAAAAAGCCTCTAAAAACTCTTGTAATGGATTAAACCGCTTTTACACAAAAACTTGAGAAATTTTTCTCCTTTTTTCTAGAGAGATTCAAGGTTATTCTTCACTCCTCGATTCCTAGCTCAGAGTGGGGTGCGTTGTATCAAGAGATTGTCACTCCTCTTGTGGTTCACGCTTCAACCCACCTTCTATCAATCCCATAGTTAATCCTAGGTCGAGTATCTCCTCGGGTTTAAACCACCTCTTCCGCTTAGTTCCATCCTTTTTACCGAGTAGTTAGATCGAGCATTTCTCTTCTTCTCAGTCATATTCATACAGTATATTCCCTAAGACGAGCTTGATATCTTAGCAACCGGTGCCACATCATGTTTTGAATGGGGTTTTCCATTCACCACCGTCCTTCATACTTACTTGATGGTACCCGCTCTTTAGATCAATCTTGGAGAATAGTGTTGATAAGGCCCTGGCACCAGCTCAAGCATCACTCTGAGAAGAACATGTTGAGGAACCCGAGGACTAACTTGAGGAAGGGAAGAACTACGAAGCTCCTACCATAGCACTGAGGATTATGAAGAGGAACATCACAAGCGTCCACAGGACAATATTCAATGCATACATACAAGGAGCTCTAAGATGCGAGGAGAGGACCTGAGGGCACCTGAGAGATACCGATAGACCTTAGCGCGAGAACAGTGAGACTAGAAAACTCTTGGGAGCGTCCTTTTTTTGGAAGGCATGAGTTTAGTATCTTCACTATTTCGTTGAAGTGAAGACACCCTTACGCCGTCAAGGTATTGTACTCTTTTTCTCCACCTCGCGATTTTTCCACATGGTTTACTGATGGGGTTTTTAATGAGGCAATATCTCTTGATGCATCACATTCTTTACCATTGTTTATCTTACTTGGAAATCCCTATAACGAAATAAGGTAAACAAGGGATGTGATCCTATCTACCAAGATGACATTTATCTAATTAAAGTCTTCTTCTCTTTTCCTAAAAAAGGTTTAAGTATGTTTTGGTGTTAAAAGAGGTCCAAATTAGGTGAAAGATAGAATATATGTACCAAGTTGTAATTAGTATAAGATCAGACCTAGCGGATATGTGAAAAAGCCTCTAAAAACTCTTGTAATGGATTAAACCGCTTTTACACAAAAACTTGAGAAATTTTTCTCCTTTTTTCTAGAGAGATTCAAGGTTATTCTTCACTCCTCGATTCCTAGCTCAGAGTGGGGTGCGTTGTATCAAGAGATTGTCACTCCTCTTGTGGTTCACGCTTAAACCCACCTTTTATCAATCCCATAGTTAATCCTAGGTCGAGTATCTCCTCGGGTTTAAACCACCTCTTCCGCTTAGTTCCATCCTTTTTACTGAGTAGTTAGATCGAGCATTTCTCTTCTTCTCAGTCCTATTCATACAGTCTATTCCCTAAGACGAGCTTGATATCTAAGCAACCGGTGCCACATCATGTTTTGAATGGGGTTTTCCATTCACCACCCTCCTTCATACTTACTTGTTGGTACCCGCTCTTTAGATCAATCGTGGAGAAGAGTGTTGATGAGGCCCCGACACTAACTCAAGCATCACTCTGAGAAGAACATGTTGAGGAACCCGAGGACTAACTTGAGGAAGAGAAGAACTACGAAGCTCCTACCATAGCACTGAGGATTATGAAGAGGAACATCACAAGCGTCTACAGGACAAGATTAAATGCATACATACAAGGAGCTCTAAGATGCGAGGAGAGCACCTGAGGGCACCGAGAGATACCAATAGACCTTACCGCGAGAACAGTGAGACTAGAAAACTCTTGGGAGCGTCCTATTTTTGGAAGGCATGAGTTTAGTATCTTCACTATTTCGTTGAAGTGAAGACACCCTTAACCGTCAAGGTATTGTACTCTTTTTCATCCACCTCGGGATTTTTCCACATGGTTTACTGAGGGGGTTTTTAATGAGGCAATATCTCTTGATGCATCACATTCTTTACCATCGTTTATCTTTCTTGGAAATCCCTATAACGAAATAAGGTAAACAAGGGATGTGATCCTATCTACCAAGATGACATTTATATAATTAAAGTCTTCTTCTCTTTTCCTAAAAAAGGTTTAAGTATGTTTTGGTGTTAAAAGAGGTCCAAATTAGGTGAATGTTAGAATATTTGGACCAAGTTGTAATTAGTATAAGATCAGACCTAGAGGATATGTGAAAAAGCCTCTAAAAACTCTTGTAATGGATTAAACCGCTTTTACACAAAAACTTGAGAAATTTTTCTCCTTTTTTCTAGAGAGATTCAAGGTTATTCTTCACTACTCGATTCCTAGCTCAGAGTGGGGTGCGTTGTATCAAGAGATTGTCACTCCTCTTGTGGTTCACGCTTCAACCCACCTTCTATCAATCCCATATTTAATCCTAGGTCGAGTATCTCCTCGGGTTTAAACCACCTCTTCCGCTTAGTTCCATCCTTTTTACCGAGTAGTTAGATCGAGCATTTCTCTTCTTCTCAGTCCTATTCATACAGTATATTCCCTAAGACGAGCTTGATATCTTAGCAACCGGTGCCACATCATGTTTTGAATGGGGTTTTCCATTCACCACCGTCCTTCATACTTACTTGATGGTACCCGCTCTTTAGATCAATCTTGGAGAAGAGTGTTGATAAGGCCCCGGCACCAGCTCAAGCATCACTCTGAGAAGAACATGTTGAGGAACCCGAGGACTAACTTGAGGAAGGGAAGAACTACGAAGCTCCTATCATAGCACTGAGGATTATGAAGAGGAACATCACAAGCGTCCACAGGACAAGATTCAATGCATACATACAAGGAGCTCTAAGAAGCGAGGAGAGCACCTGAGGGCACCCGAGAGATACCGATAGACCTTAGCGCGAGAACAACGAGACTAGAAAACTCTTGGGAGCGTCCTTTTTTTGGAAGGCATGAGTTTAGTATCTTCACTATTTCGTTGAAGTGAAGACACCCTTACGCCGTCAAGGTATTGTACTCTTTTTCTCCACCTCGCGATTTTTCCTCATTGTTTACTGAGGGGGTTTTTAATGAGGCAATATCTCTTGATGCATCACATTCTTTACCATTGTTTATCTTTCTTGGAAATCCCTATAACGAAATAAGGTAAACAAGGGATGTGATCCTATCTACCAAGATGACATTTATATAATTAATGTCTTCTTCTCTTTTCCTAAAAAAGGTTTAAGTATGTTTTGGTGTTAAAAGAGGTCCAAATTAGGTGAATGTTAGAATATTTGTACCAAGTTGTAATTAGTATAAGATCAGACTTAGAGGATATGTGAAAAAGCCTCTAAAAACTCTTGTAATGGATTAAACCGCTTTTACACAAAAACTTGAGAAATTTTTCTCCTTTTTTCTAGAGAGATTCAAGGTTATTCTTCACTACTCGATTCCTAGCTCAGAGTGGGGTGCGTTGTATCAAGAGATTGTCACTCCTCTTGTGGTTCACGCTTCAACCCACCTTCTATCAATCCCATATTTAATCCTAGGTCGAGTATCTCCTCGGGTTTAAACCACCTCTTCCGCTTAGTTCCATCCTTTTTACCGAGTAGTTAGATCGAGCATTTCTCTTCTTCTCAGTCCTATTCATACAGTATATTCCCTAAGACGAGCTTGATATCTTAGCAACCGGTGCCACATCATGTTTTGAATGGGGTTTTCCATTCACCACCGTCCTTCATACTTACTTGATGGTACCCGCTCTTTAGATCAATCTTGGAGAAGAGTGTTGATAAGGCCCCGGCACCAGCTCAAGCATCACTCTGAGAAGAACATGTTGAGGAACCCGAGGACTAACTTGAGGAAGGGAAGAACTACGAAGCTCCTATCATAGCACTGAGGATTATGAAGAGGAACATCACAAGCGTCCACAGGACAATATTCAATGCATACATACAAGGAGCTCTAAGATGCGAGGAGAGCACCTGAGGGCACCCGAGAGATACCGATAGACCTTAGCGCGAGAACAGTGAGACTAGAAAACTCTTGGGAGCGTCCTTTTTTTGGAAGGCATGAGTTTAGTATCTTCACTATTTCGTTGAAGTGGAGACACCCTTACGCCGTCAAGGTATTGTACTCTTTTTCTCCACCTCGCGATTTTTCCACATTGTTTAGTGAGGGGGTTTTTAATGAGGCAATATCTCTTGATGCATCACATTCTTTACCATTGTTTATCTTTCTTGGAAATCCCTATAACGAAATAAGGTAAACAAGGGATGTGATCCTATCTACCAAGATGACATTTATCTAATTAAAGTCTTCTTCTCTTTTCCTAAAAAAGGTTTAAGTATGTTTTGGTGTTAAAAGAGGTCCAAATTAGGTGAATGTTAGAATATTTGGACCAAGTTGTAATTTGTATAAGATCAGACCTAGAGGATATGTGAAAATGCCTCTAAAAACTCTTGTAATGGATTAAACCGCTTTTACACAAAAACTTGAGAAATTTTTCTCCTTTTTTCTAGAGAGATTCAAGGTTATTCTTCACTCCTCGATTCCTAGCTCAGAGTGGGGTGCGTTGTATCAAGCGATTGTCACTCCTCTTGTGGTTCACGCTTAAACCCACCTTTTATCAATCCCATAGTTAATCCTAGGTCGAGTATCTCCTCGGGTTTAAACCACCTCTTCCGCTTAGTTCCATCCTTTTTACCGAGTAGTTAGATCGAGCATTTCTCTTCTTCTCAGTCCTATTCATACAGTATATTCCCTAAGACGAGCTTGATATCTTAGCAACCGGTGCCACATCATGTTTTGAATGGGGTTTTCCATTCACCACCCTCCTTCATACTTACTTGATGGTACCCGCTCTTTAGATCAATCTTGGAGAAGAGTGTTGATGAGGCCCCGACACTAACTCAAGCATCACTCTGAGAAGAACATGTTGAGGAACCCGAGGACTAACTTGAGGAAGAGAAGAACTACGAAGCTCCTACCATAGCACTGAGGATTATGAAGAGGAACATCACAAGCGTCTACAGGACAAGATTAAATGCATACATACAAGGAGCTCTAAGATGCGAGGAGAGCACCTGAGGGCACCGAGAGATACCAATAGACCTTAGCGCGAGAACAGTGAGACTAGAAAACTCTTGGGAGCGTCCTTTTTTTGGAAGGCATGAGTTTAGTATCTTCACTATTTCGTTGAAGTGAAGACACCCTTACGCCGTCAAGGTATTGTACTCTTTTTCTCCACCTCGGGATTTTTTCACATGGTTTACTGAGGGGGTTTTTAATGAGGCAATATCTCTTGATGCATCACATTCTTTACCATCGTTTATCTTTCTTGGAAATCCCTATAACGAAATAAGGTAAACAAGGGATGTGATCCTATCTACCAAGATGACATTTATCAAATTAAAGTCTTCTTCTATTTTCCTAAAAAAGGTTTAAGTATGTTTTGGTGTTAAAAGAGGTCCAAATTAGGTGAATGTTAGAATATTTGTACCAAGTTGTAATTAGTATAAGACCAGACCTAGAGGATATGTGAAAAAGCCTCTAAAAACTCTTGTAATGGATTAAACCGCTTTTACACAAAAACTTGAGAAATTTTTCTCCTTTTTTCTAGAGAGATTCAAGGTTATTCTTCACTCCTCGATTCCTAGCTCAGAGTGGGGTGCGTTGTATCAAGAGATTGTCACTCCTCTTGTGGTTCACGCTTCAACCCACCTTCTATCAATCCCATAGTTAATCCTAGGTCGAGTATCTCCTCGGGTTTAAACCACCTCTTCCGCTTAGTTCCATCCTTTTTACCGAGTAGTTAGATCGAGCATTTCTCTTCTTCTCAGTCATATTCATACAGTATATTCCCTAAGACGAGCTTGATATCTTAGCAACCGGTGCCACATCATGTTTTGAATGGGGATTTCCATTCACCACCGTCCTTCATACTTACTTGATGGTACCCGCTCTTTAGATCAATCTTGGAGAAGAGTGTTGATAAGGCCCCGGCACCAGCTCAAGCATCACTCTGAGAAGAACATGTTGAGGAACCCGAGGACTAACATGAGGAAGGGAAGAACTACGAAGCTCCTACCATAGCACTGAGGATTATGAAGAGGAACATCACAAGCGTCCACAGGACAATATTCAATGCATACATACAAGGAGCTCTAAGATGCGAGGAGAGCACCTGAGGGCACCCGAGAGATACCGATAGACCTTAGCGCGAGAACAGTGAGACTAGAAAAATCTTTGGAGCGTCCTTTTTTTGGAAGGCATGAGTTTAGTATCTTCACTATTTTGTTGAAGTGAAGACACCCTTACGCCGTCAAGGTATTGTACTCTTTTTCTCCACCTCGGGATTTTTCCACATGGTTTACTGATGGGGTTTTTAATGAGGCAATATCTCTTGATGCATCACATTCTTTACCATTGTTTATCTTTCTTGGAAATCCCTATAACGAAATAAGGTAAACAGGGGATGTGATCCTATCTACCAAGATGACATTTATCTAATTAAAGTCTTCTTCTCTTTTCCTAAAAAAGGTTTAAGTATGTTTTGGTGTTAAAAGAGGTCCAAATTAGGTGAAAGATAGAATATTTGTACCAAGTTGTAATTAGTATAAGATCAGACCTAGCGGATATGTGAAAAAGCCTCTAAAAACTCTTGTAATGGATTAAACCGCTTTTACACAAAAACTTGAGAAATTTTTCTCCTTTTTTCTAGAGAGATTCAAGGTTATTCTTCACTCCTCGATTCCTAGCTCAGAGTGGGGTGCGTTGTATCAAGAGATTGTCACTCCTCTTGTGGTTCACGCTTAAACCCACCTTTTATCAATCCCATAGTTAATCCTAGGTCGAGTATCTCCTCGGGTTTAAACCACCTCTTCCGCTTAGTTCCATCCTTTTTACCGAGTAGTTAGATCGAGCATTTCTCTTCTTCTCAGTCCTATTCATACAGTCTATTCCCTAAGACGAGCTTGATATCTAAGCAACCGGTGCCACATCATGTTTTGAATGGGGTTTTCCATTCACCACCCTCCTTCATACTTACTTGTTGGTACCCGCTCTTTAGATCAATCTTGGAGAAGAGTGTTGATGAGGCCCCGACACTAACTCAAGCATCACTCTGAGAAGAACATGTTGAGGAACCCGAGGACTAACTTGAGGAAGAGAAGAACTACGAAGCTCCTACCATAGCACTGAGGATTATGAAGAGGAACATCACAAGCGTCTACAGGACAAGATTAAATGCATATATACAAGGAGCTCTAAGATGCGAGGAGAGCACCTGAGGGCACCGAGAGATACCAATAGACCTTACCGCGAGAACAGTGAGACTAGAAAACTCTTGGGAGCGTCCTTTTTTTGGAAGGCATGAGTTTAGTATCTTCACTATTTCGTTGAAGTGAAGACACCCTTAACCGTCAAGGTATTGTACTCTTTTTCATCCACCTCGGGATTTTTCCACATGGTTTACTGAGGGGGTTTTTAATGAGGCAATATCTCTTGATGCATCGCATTCTTTACCATCGTTTATCTTTCTTGGAAATCCCTATAACGAAATAAGGTAAACAAGGGATGTGATCCTATCTACCAAGATGACATTTATCTAATTAAAGTCTTCTTCTCTTTTCCTAAAAAAGGTTTAAGTATGTTTTGGTGTTAAAAGAGGTCCAAATTAGGTGAATGTTAGAATATTTGGACCAAGTTGTAATTAGTATAAGATCAGACCTAGAGGATATGTGAAAAAGCCTCTAAAAACTCTTGTAATGGATTAAACCGCTTTTACACAAAAACTTGAGAAATTTTTCTCCTTTTTTCTAGAGAGATTCAAGGTTATTCTTCACTCCTCGATTCCTAGCTCAGAGTGGGGTGCGTTGTATCAAGAGATTGTCACTCCTCTTGTGGTTCACGCTTCAACCCACCTTCTATCAATCCCATAGTTAATCCTAGGTCGAGTATCTCCTCGGGTTTAAACCACCTCTTCCGCTTAGTTCCATCCTTTTTACCGAGTAGTTAGATCGAGCATTTCTCTTCTTCTCAGTCATATTCATACAGTATATTCCCTAAGACGAGCTTGATATCTTAGCAACCGGTGCCACATCATGTTTTGAATGGGGTTTTCCATTCACCACCGTCCTTCATACTTACTTGATGGTACCCGCTCTTTAGATCAATCTTGGAGAAGAGTGTTGATAAGGCCCCGGCACCAGCTCAAGCATCACTCTGAGAAGAACATGTTGAGGAACCCGAGGACTAACTTGAGGAAGGGAAGAACTACGAAGCTCCTACCATAGCACTGAGGATTATGAAGAGGAACATCACAAGCGTCCACAGGACAATATTCAATGCATACATACAAGGAGCTCTAAGATGCGAGGAGAACACCTGAGGGCACCCGAGAGATACCGATAGACCTTAGCGCGAGAACAGTGAGACTAGAAAACTCTTGGGAGCGTCCTTTTTTTGGAAGGCATGAGTTTAGTATCTTCACTATTTCGTTGAAGTGAAGACACCTTACGCCGTCAAGGTATTGTACTCTTTTTCTCCACCTCGGGATTTTTCCACATGGTTTACTGATGGGGTTTTTAATGAGGCAATATCTCTTGATGCATCACATTCTTTACCATTGTTTATCTTTCTTGGAAATCCCTATAACGAAATAAGGTAAACAAGGGATGTGATCCTATCTACCAAGATGACATTTATCTAATTAAAGTCTTCTTCTCTTTTCCTAAAAAAGGTTTAAGTATGTTTTGGTGTTAAAAGAGGTCCAAATTAGGTGAAAGATAGAATATTTGTACCAAGTTGTAATTAGTATAAGATCAGACCTAGCGGATATGTGAAAAAGCCTCTAAAAACTCTTGTAATGGATTAAACCGCTTTTACACAAAAACTTGAGAAATTTTTCTCCTTTTTTCTAGAGAGATTCAAGGTTATTCTTCACTCCTCGATTCCTAGCTCAGAGTGGGGTGCGTTGTATCAAGAGATTGTCACTCCTCTTGTGGTTCACGCTTAAACCCACCTTTTATCAATCCCATAGTTAATCCTAGGTCGAGTATCTCCTCGGGTTTAAACCACCTCTTCCGCTTAGTTCCATCCTTTTTACCGAGTAGTTAGATCGAGCATTTCTCTTCTTCTCAGTCCTATTCATACAGTCTATTCCCTAAGACGAGCTTGATATCTAAGCAACCGGTGCCACATCATGTTTTGAATGGGGTTTTCCATTCACCACCCTCCTTCATACTTACTTGTTGGTACCCGCTCTTTAGATCAATCTTGGAGAAGAGTGTTGATGAGGCCCCGACACTAACTCAAGCATCACTCTGAGAAGAACATGTTGAGGAACCCGAGGACTAACTTGAGGAAGAGAAGAACTACGAAGCTCCTACCATAGCACTGAGGATTATGAAGAGGAACATAACAAGCGTCTACAGGACAAGATTAAATGCATACATACAAGGAGCTCTAAGATGCGAGGAGAGCACCTGAGGGCACCGAGAGATACCAATAGACCTTACCGCGAGAACAGTGAGACTAGAAAACTCTTGGGAGCGTCCTTTTTTTGGAAGGCATGAGTTTAGTATCTTCACTATTTCGTTGAAGTGAAGACACCCTTAACCGTCAAGGTATTGTACTCTTTTTCATCCACCTCGGGATTTTTCCACATGGTTTACTGAGGGGGTTTTTAATGAGGCAATATCTCTTGATGCATCACATTCTTTACCATCGTTTATCTTTCTTGGAAATCCCTATAACGAAATAAGGTAAACAAGGGATGTGATCCTATCTACCAAGATGACATTTATCTAATTAAAGTCTTCTTCTCTTTTCCTAAAAAAGGTTTAAGTATGTTTTGGTGTTAAAAGAGGTCCAAATTAGGTGAATGTTAGAATATTTGGACCAAGTTGTAATTAGTATAAGATCAGACCTAGAGGATATGTGAAAAAGCCTCTAAAAACTATTGTAATGGATTAAACCGCTTTTACACAAAAACTTGAGAAATTTTTCTCCTTTTTTCTAGAGAGATTCAAGGTTATTCTTCACTCCTCGATTCCTAGCTCAGAGTGGGGTGCGTTGTATCAAGAGATTGTCACTCCTCTTGTGGTTCACGCTTCAACCCACCTTCTATCAATCCCATAGTTAATCCTAGGTCGAGTATCTCCTCGGGTTTAAACCACCTCTTCCGCTTAGTTCCATCCTTTTTACCGAGTAGTTAGATCGAGCATTTCTTTTCTTCTCAGTCATATTCATACAGTATATTCCCTAAGACGAGCTTGATATCTTAGCAACCGGTGCCACATCATGTTTTGAATGGGGTTTTCCATTCACCACCGTCCTTCATACTTACTTGATGGTACCCGCTCTTTAGATCAATCTTGGAGAAGAGTGTTGATAAGGCCCCGGCACCAGCTCAAGCATCACACTGAGAAGAACATGTTGAGGAACCCGAGGACTAACTTGAGGAAGGGAAGAACTACGAAGCTCCTACCATAGCACTGAGGATTATGAAGAGGAACATCACAAGCGTCCACAGGACAATATTCAATGCATACATACAAGGAGCTCTAAGATGCGAGGAGAACACCTGAGGGCACCCGAGAGATACCGATAGACCTTAGCGCGAGAACAGTGAGACTAGAAAACTCTTGGGAGCGTCCTTTTTTTGGAAGGCATGAGTTTAGTATCTTCACTATTTCGTTGAAGTGAAGACACCCTTACGCCGTCAAGGTATTGTACTCTTTTTCTCCACCTCGGGATTTTTCCACATGGTTTACTGATGGGGTTTTTAATGAGGCAATATCTCTTGATGCATCACATTCTTTACCATTGTTTATCTTTCTTGGAAATCCCTATAACGAAATAAGGTAAACAAGGGATGTGATCCTATCTACCAAGATGACATTTATCTAATTAAAGTCTTCTTCTCTTTTCCTAAAAAAGGTTTAAGTATGTTTTGGTGTTAAAAGAGGTCCAAATTAGGTGAAAGATAGAATATTTGTACCAAGTTGTAATTAGTATAAGATCAGACCTAGCAGATATGTGAAAAAGCCTCTAAAAACTCTTGTAATGGATTAAACCGCTTTTACACAAAAACTTGAGAAATTTTTCTCCTTTTTTCTAGAGAGATTCAAGGTTATTCTTCACTCCTCGATTCCTAGCTCAGAGTGGGGTGCGTTGTATCAAGAGATTGTCACTCCTCTTGTGGTTCACGCTTAAACCCACCTTTTATCAATCCCATAGTTAATCCTAGGTCGAGTATCTCCTCGGGTTTAAACCACCTCTTCCGCTTAGTTCCATCCTTTTTACCGAGTAGTTAGATCGAGCATTTCTCTTCTTCTCAGTCCTATTCATACAGTCTATTCCCTAAGACGAGCTTGATATCTAAGCAACCGGTGCCACATCATGTTTTGAATGGGGTTTTCCATTCACCACCCTCCTTCATACTTACTTGTTGGTACCCGCTCTTTAGATCAATCTTGGAGAAGAGTGTTGATGAGGCCCCGACACTAACTCAAGCATCACTCTGAGAAGAACATGTTGAGGAACCCGAGGACTAACTTGAGGAAGAGAAGAACTACGAAGCTCCTACCATAGCACTGAGGATTATGAAGAGGAACATCACAAGCGTCTACAGGACAAGATTAAATGCATACATACAAGGAGCTCTAAGATGCGAGGAGAGCACCTGAGGGCACCGAGAGATGCCAATAGACCTTACCGCGAGAACAGTGAGACTAGAAAACTCTTGGGAGCGTCCTTTTTTTGGAAGGCATGAGTTTAGTATCTTCACTATTTCGTTGAAGTGAAGACACCCTTAACCGTCAAGGTATTGTACTCTTTTTCTCCACCTCGGGATTTTTCCACATGGTTTACTGATGGGGTTTTTAATCAGGCAATATCTCTTGATGCATCACATTCTTTACCATTGTTTATCTTTCTTGGAAATCCCTATAACGAAATAAGGTAAACAAGGGATGTGATCCTATCTACCAAGATGACATTTATCTAATTAAAGTCTTCTTCTCTTTTCCTAAAAAAGGTTTAAGTATGTTTTGGTGTTAAAAGAGGTCCAAATTAGGTGAAAGATAGAATATTTGTACCAAGTTGTAATTAGTATAAGATCAGACCTAGCGGATATGTGAAAAAGCCTCTAAAAACTCTTGTAATGGATTAAACCGCTTTTACACAAAAACTTGAGAAATTTTTCTCCTTTTTTCTAGAGAGATTCAAGGTTATTCTTCACTCCTCGATTCCTAGCTCAGAGTGGGGTGCGTTGTATCAAGCGATTGTCACTCCTCTTGTGGTTCACGCTTAAACCCACCTTTTATCAATCCCATAGTTAATCCTAGGTCGAGTATCTCCTCGGGTTTAAACCACCTCTTCCGCTTAGTTCCATCCTTTTTACCGAGTAGTTAGATCGAGCATTTCTCTTCTTCTCAGTCCTATTCATACAGTATATTCCCTAAGACGAGCTTGATATCTAAGCAACCGGTGCCACATCATGTTTTGAATGGGGTTTTCCATTCACCACCCTCCTTCATACTTACTTGTTGGTACCCGCTCTTTAGATCAATCTTGGAGAAGAGTGTTGATGAGGCCCCGACACTAACTCAAGCATCACTCTGAGAAGAACATGTTGAGGAACCCGAGGACTAACTTGAGGAAGAGAAGAACTACGAAGCTCCTACCATAGCACTGAGGATTATGAAGAGGAACATCACAAGCGTCTACAGGACAAGATTAAATGCATACATACAAGGAGCTCTAAGATGCGAGGAGAGCACCTGAGGGCACCGAGAGATACCAATAGACCTTACCGCGAGAACAGTGAGACTAGAAAACTCTTGGGAGCGTCCTTTTTTTGGAAGGCATGAGTTTAGTATCTTCACTATTTCGTTGAAGTGAAGACACCCTTAACCGTCAAGGTATTGTACTCTTTTTCATCCACCTCGGGATTTTTCCACATGGTTTACTGAGGGGGTTTTTAATGAGGCAATATCTCTTGATGCATCACATTCTTTACCATCGTTTATCTTTCTTGGAAATCCCTATAACGAAATAAGGTAAACAAGGGATGTGATCCTATCTACCAAGATGACATTTATCTAATTAAAGTCTTCTTCTATTTTCCTAAAAAAGGTTTAAGTATGTTTTGGTGTTAAAAGAGGTCCAAATTAGGTGAATGTTAGAATATTTGTACCAAGTTGTAATTAGTATAAGATCAGACCTAGAGGATATGTGAAAAAGCCTCTAAAAACTCTTGTAATGGATTAAACCGCTTTTACACAAAAACTTGAGAAATTTTTCTCCTTTTTTCTAGAGAGATTCAAGGTTATTCTTCACTCCTCGATTCCTAGCTCAGAGTGGGGTGCGTTGTATCAAGAGATTGTCACTCCTCTTGTGGTTCACGCTTCAACCCACCTTCTATCAATCCCATAGTTAATCCTAGGTCGAGTATCTCCTCGGGTTTAAACCACCTCTTCCGCTTAGTTCCATCCTTTTTACCGAGTAGTTAGATCGAGCATTTCTCTTCTTCTCAGTCATATTCATACAGTATATTCCCTAAGACGAGCTTGATATCTTAGCAACCGGTGCCACATCATGTTTTGAATGGGGATTTCCATTCACCACCGTCCTTCATACTTACTTGATGGTACCCGCTCTTTAGATCAATCTTGGAGAAGAGTGTTGATAAGGCCCCGGCACCAGCTCAAGCATCACTCTGAGAAGAACATGTTGAGGAACCCGAGGACTAACATGAGGAAGGGAAGAACTACGAAGCTCCTACCATAGCACTGAGGATTATGAAGAGGAACATCACAAGCGTCCATAGGACAATATTCAATGCATACATACAAGGAGCTCTAAGATGCGAGGAGAGCACCTGAGGGCACCCGAGAGATACCGATAGACCTTAGCGCGAGAACAGTGAGACTAGAAAACTCTTTGGAGCGTCCTTTTTTTGGAAGGCATGAGTTTAGTATCTTCACTATTTCGTTGAAGTGAAGACACCCTTACGCCGTCAAGGTATTGTACTCTTTTTCTCCACCTCGGGATTTTTCCACATGGTTTACTGATGGGGTTTTTAATGAGGCAATATCTCTTGATGCATCACATTCTTTACCATTGTTTATCTTTCTTGGAAATCCCTATAACGAAATAAGGTAAACAAGGGATGTGATCCTATCTACCAAGATGACATTTATCTAATTAAAGTCTTCTTCTCTTTTCCTAAAAAAGGTTTAAGTATGTTTTGGTGTTAAAAGAGGTCCAAATTAGGTGAATGTTAGAATATTTGGACCAAGTTGTAATTAGTATAAGATCAGACCTAGAGGATATGTGAAAAAGCCTCTAAAAACTATTGTAATGGATTAAACCGCTTTTACACAAAAACTTGAGAAATTTTTCTCCTTTTTTCTAGAGAGATTCAAGGTTATTCTTCACTCCTCGATTCCTAGCTCAGAGTGGGGTGCGTTGTATCAAGAGATTGTCACTCCTCTTGTGGTTCACGCTTCAACCCACCTTCTATCAATCCCATAGTTAATCCTAGGTCGAGTATCTCCTCGGGTTTAAACCACCTCTTCCGCTTAGTTCCATCCTTTTTACCGAGTAGTTAGATCGAGCATTTCTTTTCTTCTCAGTCATATTCATACAGTATATTCCCTAAGACGAGCTTGATATCTTAGCAACCGGTGCCACATCATGTTTTGAATGGGGTTTTCCATTCACCACCGTCCTTCATACTTACTTGATGGTACCCGCTCTTTAGATCAATCTTGGAGAAGAGTGTTGATAAGGCCCCGGCACCAGCTCAAGCATCACACTGAGAAGAACATGTTGAGGAACCCGAGGACTAACTTGAGGAAGGGAAGAACTACGAAGCTCCTACCATAGCACTGAGGATTATGAAGAGGAACATCACAAGCGTCCACAGGACAATATTCAATGCATACATACAAGGAGCTCTAAGATGCGAGGAGAACACCTGAGGGCACCCGAGAGATACCGATAGACCTTAGCGCGAGAACAGTGAGACTAGAAAACTCTTGGGAGCGTCCTTTTTTTGGAAGGCATGAGTTTAGTATCTTCACTATTTCGTTGAAGTGAAGACACCCTTACGCCGTCAAGGTATTGTACTCTTTTTCTCCACCTCGGGATTTTTCCACATGGTTTACTGATGGGGTTTTTAATGAGGCAATATCTCTTGATGCATCACATTCTTTACCATTGTTTATCTTTCTTGGAAATCCCTATAACGAAATAAGGTAAACAAGGGATGTGATCCTATCTACCAAGATGACATTTATCTAATTAAAGTCTTCTTCTCTTTTCCTAAAAAAGGTTTAAGTATGTTTTGGTGTTAAAAGAGGTCCAAATTAGGTGAAAGATAGAATATTTGTACCAAGTTGTAATTAGTATAAGATCAGACCTAGCGGATATGTGAAAAAGCCTCTAAAAACTCTTGTAATGGATTAAACCGCTTTTACACAAAAAACTTGAGAAATTTTTCTCCTTTTTTCTAGAGAGATTCAAGGTTATTCTTCACTCCTCGATTCCTAGCTCAGAGTGGGGTGCGTTGTATCAAGAGATTGTCACTCCTCTTGTGGTTCACGCTTAAACCCACCTTTTATCAATCCCATAGTTAATCCTAGGTCGAGTATCTCCTCGGGTTTAAACCACCTCTTCCGCTTAGTTCCATCCTTTTTACCGAGTAGTTAGATCGAGCATTTCTCTTCTTCTCAGTCCTATTCATACAGTCTATTCCCTAAGACGAGCTTGATATCTAAGCAACCGGTGCCACATCATGTTTTGAATGGGGTTTTCCATTCACCACCCTCCTTCATACTTACTTGTTGGTACCCGCTCTTTAGATCAATCTTGGAGAAGAGTGTTGATGAGGCCCCGACACTAACTCAAGCATCACTCTGAGAAGAACATGTTGAGGAACCCGAGGACTAACTTGAGGAAGAGAAGAACTACGAAGCTCCTACCATAGCACTGAGGATTATGAAGAGGAACATCACAAGCGTCTACAGGACAAGATTAAATGCATATATACAAGGAGCTCTAAGATTCGAGGAGAGCACCTGAGGGCACCGAGAGATACCAATAGACCTTACCGCGAGAACAGTGAGACTAGAAAACTCTTGGGAGCGTCCTTTTTTTGGAAGGCATGAGTTTAGTATCTTCACTATTTCGTTGAAGTGAAGACACCCTTAACCGTCAAGGTATTGTACTCTTTTTCATCCACCTCGGGATTTTTCCACATGGTTTACTGAGGGGGTTTTTAATGAGGCAATATCTCTTGATGCATCACATTCTTTACCATCGTTTATCTTTCTTGGAAATCCCTATAACGAAATAAGGTAAACAAGGGATGTGATCCTATCTACCAAGATGACATTTATCTAATTAAAGTCTTCTTCTCTTTTCCTAAAAAAGGTTTAAGTATGTTTTGGTGTTAAAAGAGGTCCAAATTAGGTGAATGTTAGAATATTTGGACCAAGTTGTAATTAGTATAAGATCAGACCTAGAGGATATGTGAAAAAGCCTCTAAAAACTCTTCTAATGGATTAAACCGCTTTTACACAAAAACTTGAGAAATATTTCTCCTTTTTTCTAGAGAGATTCAAGGTTATTCTTCACTCCTCGATTCCTAGCTCAGAGTGGGGTGCGTTGTATCAAGAGATTGTCACTCCTCTTGTGGTTCACGCTTCAACCCACCTTCTATCAATCCCATAGTTAATCCTAGGTCGAGTATCTCCTCGGGTTTAAACCACCTCTTCCGCTTAGTTCCATCCTTTTTACCGAGTAGTTAGATCGAGCATTTCTCTTCTTCTCAGTCATATTCATACAGTATATTCCCTAAGACGAGCTTGATATCTTAGCAACCGGTGCCACATCATGTTTTGAATGGGGTTTTCCATTCACCACCGTCCTTCATACTTACTTGATGGTACCCGCTCTTTAGATCAATCTTGGAGAAGAGTGTTGATAAGGCCCCGGCACCAGCTCAAGCATCACACTGAGAAGAACATGTTGAGGAACCCGAGGACTAACTTGAGGAAGGGAAGAACTACGAAGCTCCTACCATAGCACTGAGGATTATGAAGAGGAACATCACAAGCGTCCACAGGACAATATTCAATGCATACATACAAGGAGCTCTAAGATGCGAGGAGAACACCTGAGGGCACCCGAGAGATACCGATAGACCTTAGCGCGAGAACAGTGAGACTAGAAAACTCTTGGGAGCGTCCTTTTTTTGGAAGGCATGAGTTTAGTATCTTCACTATTTCGTTGAAGTGAAGACACCCTTACGCCGTCAAGGTATTGTACTCTTTTTCTCCACCTCGGGATTTTTCCACATGGTTTACTGATGGGGTTTTTAATGAGGCAATATCTCTTGATGCATCACATTCTTTACCATTGTTTATCTTTCTTGGAAATCCCTATAACGAAATAAGGTAAACAAGGGATGTGATCCTATCTACCAAGATGACATTTATCTAATTAAAGTCTTCTTCTCTTTTCCTAAAAAAGGTTTAAGTATGTTTTGGTGTTAAAAGAGGTCCAAATTAGGTGAAAGATAGAATATTTGTACCAAGTTGTAATTAGTATAAGATCAGACCTAGCGGATATGTGAAAAAGCCTCTAAAAACTCTTGTAATGGATTAAACCGCTTTTACACAAAAACTTGAGAAATTTTTCTCCTTTTTTCTAGAGAGATTCAAGGTTATTCTTCACTCCTCGATTCCTAGCTCAGAGTGGGGTGCGTTGTATCAAGAGATTGTCACTCCTCTTGTGGTTCACGCTTAAACCCACCTTTTATCAATCCCATAGTTAATCCTAGGTCGAGTATCTCCTCGGGTTTAAACCACCTCTTCCGCTTAGTTCCATCCTTTTTACCGAGTAGTTAGATCGAGCATTTCTCTTCTTCTCAGTCCTATTCATACAGTCTATTCCCTAAGACGAGCTTGATATCTAAGCAACCGGTGCCACATCATGTTTTGAATGGGGTTTTCCATTCACCACCCTCCTTCATACTTACTTGTTGGTACCCGCTCTTTAGATCAATCTTGGAGAAGAGTGTTGATGAGGCCCCGACACTAACTCAAGCATCACTCTGAGAAGAACATGTTGAGGAACCCGAGGACTAACTTGAGGAAGAGAAGAACTACGAAGCTCCTACCATAGCACTGAGGATTATGAAGAGGAACATAACAAGCGTCTACAGGACAAGATTAAATGCATACATACAAGGAGCTCTAAGATGCGAGGAGAGCACCTGAGGGCACCGAGAGATACCAATAGACCTTACCGCGAGAACAGTGAGACTAGAAAACTCTTGGGAGCGTCCTTTTTTTGGAAGGCATGAGTTTAGTATCTTCACTATTTCGTTGAAGTGAAGACACCCTTAACCGTCAAGGTATTGTACTCTTTTTCATCCACCTCGGGATTTTTCCACATGGTTTACTGAGGGGGTTTTTAATGAGGCAATATCTCTTGATGCATCACATTCTTTACCATTGTTTATCTTTCTTGGAAATCCCTATAACGAAATAAGGTAAACAAGGGATGTGATCCTATCTACCAAGATGACATTTATCTAATTAAAGTCTTCTTCTCTTTTCCTAAAAAAGGTTTAAGTATGTTTTGGTGTTAAAAGAGGTCCAAATTAGGTGAATGTTAGAATATTTGGACCAAGTTGTAATTAGTATAAGATCAGACCTAGAGGATATGTGAAAAAGCCTCTAAAAACTATTGTAATGGATTAAACCGCTTTTACACAAAAACTTGAGAAATTTTTCTCCTTTTTTCTAGAGAGATTCAAGGTTATTCTTCACTCCTCGATTCCTAGCTCAGAGTGGGGTGCGTTGTATCAAGAGATTGTCACTCCTCTTGTGGTTCACGCTTCAACCCACCTTCTATCAATCCCATAGTTAATCCTAGGTCGAGTATCTCCTCGGGTTTAAACCACCTCTTCCGCTTAGTTCCATCCTTTTTACCGAGTAGTTAGATCGAGCATTTCTTTTCTTCTCAGTCATATTCATACAGTATATTCCCTAAGACGAGCTTGATATCTTAGCAACCGGTGCCACATCATGTTTTGAATGGGGTTTTCCATTCACCACCGTCCTTCATACTTACTTGATGGTACCCGCTCTTTAGATCAATCTTGGAGAAGAGTGTTGATAAGGCCCCGGCACCAGCTCAAGCATCACACTGAGAAGAACATGTTGAGGAACCCGAGGACTAACTTGAGGAAGGGAAGAACTACGAAGCTCCTACCATAGCACTGAGGATTATGAAGAGGAACATCACAAGCGTCCACAGGACAATATTCAATGCATACATACAAGGAGCTCTAAGATGCGAGGAGAACACCTGAGGGCACCCGAGAGATACCGATAGACCTTAGCGCGAGAACAGTGAGACTAGAAAACTCTTGGGAGCGTCCTTTTTTTGGAAGGCATGAGTTTAGTATCTTCACTATTTCGTTGAAGTGAAGACACCCTTACGCCGTCAAGGTATTGTACTCTTTTTCTCCACCTCGGGATTTTTCCACATGGTTTACTGATGGGGTTTTTAATGAGGCAATATCTCTTGATGCATCACATTCTTTACCATTGTTTATCTTTCTTGGAAATCCCTATAACGAAATAAGGTAAACAAGGGATGTGATCCTATCTACCAAGATGACATTTATCTAATTAAAGTCTTCTTCTCTTTTCCTAAAAAAGGTTTAAGTATGTTTTGGTGTTAAAAGAGGTCCAAATTAGGTGAAAGATAGAATATTTGTACCAAGTTGTAATTAGTATAAGATCAGACCTAGCAGATATGTGAAAAAGCCTCTAAAAACTCTTGTAATGGATTAAACCGCTTTTACACAAAAACTTGAGAAATTTTTCTCCTTTTTTCTAGAGAGATTCAAGGTTATTCTTCACTCCTCGATTCCTAGCTCAGAGTGGGGTGCGTTGTATCAAGAGATTGTCACTCCTCTTGTGGTTCACGCTTAAACCCACCTTTTATCAATCCCATAGTTAATCCTAGGTCGAGTATCTCCTCGGGTTTAAACCACCTCTTCCGCTTAGTTCCATCCTTTTTACCGAGTAGTTAGATCGAGCATTTCTCTTCTTCTCAGTCCTATTCATACAGTCTATTCCCTAAGACGAGCTTGATATCTAAGCAACCGGTGCCACATCATGTTTTGAATGGGGTTTTCCATTCACCACCCTCCTTCATACTTACTTGTTGGTACCCGCTCTTTAGATCAATCTTGGAGAAGAGTGTTGATGAGGCCCCGACACTAACTCAAGCATCACTCTGAGAAGAACATGTTGAGGAACCCGAGGACTAACTTGAGGAAGAGAAGAACTACGAAGCTCCTACCATAGCACTGAGGATTATGAAGAGGAACATCACAAGCGTCTACAGGACAAGATTAAATGCATACATACAAGGAGCTCTAAGATGCGAGGAGAGCACCTGAGGGCACCGAGAGATGCCAATAGACCTTACCGCGAGAACAGTGAGACTAGAAAACTCTTGGGAGCGTCCTTTTTTTGGAAGGCATGAGTTTAGTATCTTCACTATTTCGTTGAAGTGAAGACACCCTTAACCGTCAAGGTATTGTACTCTTTTTCATCCACCTCGGGATTTTTCCACATGGTTTACTGAGGGGGTTTTTAATGAGGCAATATCTCTTGATGCATCACATTCTTTACCATTGTTTATCTTTCTTGGAAATCCCTATAACGAAATAAGGTAAACAAGGGATGTGATCCTATCTACCAAGATGACATTTATCTAATAAAAGTCTTCTTCTCTTTTCCTAAAAAAGGTTTAAGTATGTTTTGGTGTTAAAAGAGGTCCAAATTAGGTGAAAGATAGAATATTTGTACCAAGTTGTAATTAGTATAAGATCAGACCTAGCGGATATGTGAAAAAGCCTCTAAAAACTCTTGTAATGGATTAAACCGCTTTTACACAAAAACTTGAGAAACTTTTTCTCCTTTTTTCTTGAGAGATTCTAGGTTATTCTTCACTCCTCGATTCCTAGCTCAGAGTGGGGTGCGTTGTATCAAGAGATTGTCACTCCTCTTGTGGTTCACGCTTAAACCCACCTTTTATCAATCCCATAGTTAATCCTAGGTCGAGTATCTCCTCGGGTTTAAACCACCTCTTCCGCTTAGTTCCATCCTTTTTACCGAGTAGTTAGATCGAGCATTTCTCTTCTTCTCAGTCCTATTCATACAGTCTATTCCCTAAGACGAGCTTGATATCTAAGCAACCGGTGCCACATCATGTTTTGAATGGGGTTTTCCATTCACCACCCTCCTTCATACTTACTTGTTGGTACCCGCTCTTTAGATCAATCTTGGAGAAGAGTGTTGATGAGGCCCCGACACTAACTCAAGCATCACTCTGAGAAGAACATGTTGAGGAACCCGAGGATTAACTTGAGGAAGAGAAGAACTACGAAGCTCCTACCATAGCACTGAGGATTATGAAGAGGAACATCACAAGCGTCTACAGGACAAGATTAAATGCATACATACAAGGAGCTCTAAGATGCGAGGAGAGCACCTGAGGGCACCGAGAGATACCAATAGACCTTACCGCGAGAAAAGTGAGTCTAGAAAACTCTTGGGAGCGTCCTTTTTTTGGAAGGCATGAGTTTAGTATCTTCACTATTTCGTTGAAGTGAAGACACCCTTAAGCCGTCAAGGTATTGTACTCTTTTTCTCCACCTCGGGATTTTTCCACATGGTTTACCGAGGGGGTTTTTAATGAGGCAAGATCTCATGATGCATCACATTCTTTACCATTGTTTATCTTTCTTGGAAATCCCTATGACGAAATAAGTTAAACAAGGGATGTGATCCTATCTACCAAGATGACATTTATCTAATTAAAGTCTTCTTCTCTTTTCCAAAAAACGGTTTAAGTATGTTTTGGTGTTATAAGGGGTCCAAATTAGGTGAATGTTAGAATATTTAGACCAAGTTGTAATTCTTATAAGACCAGACCTAGAGGATATGTGAAAAAGCCTCTAAAAACTCTTGTAATGGATTAAACCGCTTTTACACAAAAACTTGAGAAACTTTTTCCCCTTTTTTGTTGAGAGATTCAAGGTTATTCTTCACTCCTCGATTCCTAGCTCAGAGTGGGGTGCGTTGTATCAAGAGATTGTCACTCCTCTTGTGGTTCACGCTTCAACCCACCTTCTATCAATCCCATAGTTAATCCTAGGTCAAGTATCTCCTCGGGTTTAAACCACCTCTTCGCTTAGTTCCATCCTTTTTACCGAGTAGTTAGATCGAGCATTTCTCTTCTTCTCAGTCCTATTCATACAGTTTATTCCCTAACACGAGCTTGATATCTTAGCAATCGGTGCCACATCATGTTTTGAATGGGGTTTTCCATTCACCACCCTCCTTCATACTTACTTAATGGTACCCGCTCTTTAGATCAATCTTGGAGAAGAGTGTTGATGAGGCCCCGGCACTAGCTCAAGCATCACTCTGAGAAGAACACGTGGAGGAACCCGAGGACTAACATGAGGAAGAGAAGAACTACGAAGCTCCTACCATAGCACTGAGGATTATGAAGAGGAATATCACAAGCGTCTACAGGACAAGATTCAATGTGTACATACAAGGCGCTCTAAGATGCGAGGAGAGCACCTGAGGGCACCCGAGAGATACCGATAGACCTTAGCGCGAGAAAAGTGAGACTAGAAAACTCTTTGGAGCGTCCTTTTTTTGGAAGGCATGAGTTTAGTATCTTCACTATTTCGTTGAAGTGAAGACACCCTTAAGCCGTCAAGGTATTGTACTCTTTTTCTCCACCTCGGGATTTTTCCACATGGTTTACCGAGGGGGTTTTTAATGAGG
Organism: Cardamine chenopodiifolia; assembly: GCA_963922655.1. NCBI lineage: Eukaryota > Viridiplantae > Streptophyta > Magnoliopsida > Brassicales > Brassicaceae > Cardamine > Cardamine chenopodiifolia. Next base: position 6,288,571 of record OZ000476.1, on the reverse strand, counting down.
CAAGATCTCATGATGCATCACATTCTTTACCATTGTTTATCTTTCTTGGAAATCCCTATGACAAAATAAGTTAAACAAGGGATGTGATCCTATCTACCAAGATGACATTTATCTAATTAAAGTCTTCTTCTCTTTTCCAAAAAACGGTTTAAGTATGTTTTGGTGTTATAAGGGGTCCAAATTAGGTGAATGTTAGAATATTTAGACCAAGTTGTAATTCTTATAAGACCAGACCTAGAGGATATGTGAAAAAGCCTCTAAAAACTCTTGTAATGGATTAAACCGCTTTTACACAAAAACTTGAGAAACTTTTTCTCCTTTTTTCTTGAGAGATTCTAGGTTATTCTTCACTCCTCGATTCCTAGCTCAGAGTGGGGTGCGTTGTATCAAGAGATTGTCACTCCTCTTGTGGTTCACGCTTAAACCCACCTTTTATCAAACCCATAGTTAATCCTAGGTCGAGTATCTCCTCGGGTTTAAACCACCTCTTCCGCTTAGTTCCATCCTTTTTACCGAGTAGTTAGATCGAGCATTTCTCTTCTTCTCAGTCCTATTCATACAGTCTATTCCCTAAGACGAGCTTGATATCTAAGCAACCGGTGCCACATCATGTTTTGAATGGGGTTTTCCATTCACCACCCTCCTTCATACTTACTTGATGGTACCCGCTCTTTAGATCAATCTTAGAGAAGAGTGTTGATGAGGCTCCGACACTAACTCAAGCATCACTCTGAGAAGAATATGTTTAGGAACCCGAGGACTAACTTGAGGAAGAGAAGAACTACGAAGCTCCTACCATAGCACTGAGGATTATGAAGAGGAACATCACAAGCGTCTACAGGACAAGATTAAATGCATACATACAAGGAGCTCTAAGATGCGAGGAGAGCACCTGAGGGCACCCGAGAGATACCAATAGACCTTACCGCGAGAACAGTGAGACTAGAAAACTCTTGGGAGCGTCCTTTTTTTGGAAGGCATGAGTTTAGTATCTTCACTATTTCGTTGAAGTGAAGACACCCTTAAGCCGTCAAGGTATTGTACTCTTTATCTCCACCTCGGGATTTTTCCACATGGTTTCCTGAGGGGGTTTTTAATGAGGCAAGATCTCTTGATGCATCACATTCTTTACCATTGTTTATCTTTCTTGGAAATCCCTATAACAAAATAAGGTAAACAACGAATGTGATCCTATCTACCAAGATGACATTTATCTAATTAAAGTCTTCTTCTCTTTTCCTAAAAACGGTTTAAGTATGTTTTGGTGTTAAAAGAGGTCCAAATTAGGTGAATGTTAGAATATTTGGACCAAGTTGTAATTAGTATAAGATCAGACCTAGAGGATATGTGAAAAAGCCTCTAAAAACTATTGTAATGGATTAAACCGCTTTTACACAAAAACTGGAGAAACTTTTTCCCCTTTTTTCTTGAGAGATTCAAGGTTATTCTTCACCTCCTAATTTCGTGGCTCTCCTCTATATATACATGTTGTACACCCTTTGTAACACTCACTCAATTCTAATGGAAACTTCTCTTTATCTCTCATTCTATTGTTTCTCTTTCAAGCACTCTCAAACTCTCTAATCTTCTATTCCGCAAATTCAACATGGTATCAGAGTAAGGTTCTTAACTAAATCAAGCTCTTGTTATCCCATTTTCAAATCTCTTCCTTTAAAATTCTGGGAATACTATTTGTCAATCCTTTTTCACTCTGAGACTTAGTCCTCAAAGTCATTGACTCTTGAGTTGTGAAAAGGCTGAAAAAGTGTATTTCTTGAAGGTTCTCTAAAATTTTTTTTTTCACTCTAAAATTCTGCGAATACTCTTTGTCAATCCTTTTTCACTCTAAGACTTAGTCCTCAAAGTCATTGACTCTTGAGTTGTGAAAAGGCTGGAAAAGTGTATTTCTTGAAGCTTCTCTAATATTTTCTTGAGAAAATCTCTTAATCCTCTGGTTAATAGAATTATCCGGTGAATAAATCTGGAAACACCATGGAAAATTCTAAACCAATTGTTATTCCAGTCATCTTGAAGGGTGTCAACTATTTGCTGTGGTCAAGAATGATAAGAACAGCCCTATGTGGTCGTGGGCTTTGGAGCCATGTCTTGAAAGGCCAAGATCCAAAAGATGGAGAAGAAGCCATCGGTAATTATGAAGATAAGTGGTTCCAAGAGGACCAAATGGTGCTCGGAATCATCCAGAACTATCTTGAAGCATCCATCCTTGAAGCCTACTCCTACTGTGAAAATGCAAAGGAATTGTGGGATACTCTTCAAACCGTGTATGGGAATACTTCAAACTTGAGCAGAATCTATGAAGTCAAGAAGGCTATCAATGATCTAACCCAAGAAGATTTGGAGTTTACAAAGCACTTTGGCAAATTCAGATCATTGTGGGCTGAACTAGAAATGTTAAGGCCAAGCACGATTGATCCTTTGGTGTTAAATGAGAGGCGCGAACAAGACAAGGTCTTTGGTCTGCTATTGACCTTAAATCCGACTTACAAGGATCTCATTAAGCACCTCCTTAGGGCAGACAATCTCCCCAGCCTAGATGAAGTGTGCTCCAAGATACAAAAGGAGCAAGGATCTCATGGTCTATTTGGGGGAAAGGGTGAGCTGGTTATGGCTAACAAAGTAGAGCTGGGAGACGCCAACAAAGGATTTTACAAACCGTTGGGATCAAACCAGAACAAGAAAGTGGGATCAAATGCAATTTGTGAGCATTGCAAGAAAGAGGGGCACACAAAGGAAAAATGCTGGAAGCTCCATCCTCATCTAAAACCAAGCTGGTGGAAGGAACCAAGAGCTAATGTCTCCCAAGAAGTGGCTGGGAATCAGGCTGGGACATCCAAGAGGGCTGAAGAAGGAGAAATGAGAGCTTTGGTGCCATATCAACAAGAATCTGAATTTATGAGGAAATCAGATTTGGAAGCTCTCATCAAAGCCTTGAAAGAGGCTGGTAGGTCTGGTATGGTTTCTGGAAACTCTCTTCATGCTCAAAACATTTCAAAGCCTTTGATTGTAGATTCTGGTGCATCACATCATATGATAAGTGATGCACATCTAATGAATAACATAAAACCGGCTGTAGGTAATGTCATTATAGCAAATGGAGATAGTATTCCAATTCATGGAGTAGGAAATCTTAGGTTATTTGGAAAAGATTCAAACGCTTTCTACATGCCTAAGTTTACTTCAAATTTGTTATCCGTAAAGAAAGTTACGTCTGATTTGAATTGTTATGCTATATTTGGTCCTAATGATGTACACTTTCAGGATATTGAGACCATGAATCTACTCGGAAAAGGAGTAGCAAAGGAGGAGCTGTATGTTCTTGAAAATAACAAGCCGGACTCCAATTTATTTTGTAGTTTTAGTCTGAATGTTTCTAATGTTAGTAGTTCAATTTGGCATGCAAGGCTAGGTCATCCGCACTCTAGAGCATTAGAACTATTGTTGCGTAGGATTTCTTTCAAAAATGATGAATGTGAAGCTTGTATACTTGGCAAACATTGTAAATCTGTATTTTCCAAGTCTCCAACTATCTATCAAAAGTGTTTTGATTTAATTCATTCTGATGTTTGGACCTCACCATGTGAATCTAGAGAACATCATAAATACTTCTTCCATCCAAAGATAGAGTTCTAGAAGCATTTAGAAATTTTCAAGCATATGTGACTAACCATTATAATGCCAAGATTAAAATTTTTAGATCAGATAATGGTGGAGAGTACACAAGCCATGCCTTCAAACAACACTTGTTGAGAATATGGATGTGAAGCTGTGTGAACATGAAATAAAGCACCAATGAGTAGCTAAGATCAACTAAAACGAAACCAAACAAGAAGTGGAGAAGGAACTGAATTGGTTAGAAGCAGACTAGTTTTTTCTCACTCAGCACAAGTGGAGCAAGTTGCAAAGAGGAGTAGGTGGGAGCAGTTGGGAGAAGCATGGCTCGCCTATACTTCTGTAGAGGTGTTGGTGAGATATTTTTCACTCAATAATTCATGTAAAGCGTGCATATATGTATATGGGATTGTAAGGAAACATAACACACGAAAATATTGAAGTTCTTCTCTAAAAAACTTCTATTTATCATCTTCATTCTCTTCTCTTCTAATCTTCTTCCCTTAAAATCACCTTCATATCCTCTAAAATCTACATGGTATCAGAGCACTTAAGGTCCTAAATAAGATCTTAAACTCGTTCATATCTCTCAAACATTTCAAATCACTCTGTTTTTTTCTGTTTCGTGTGTACTATTCACCAAAAATTTCAAGTCATGGAAAGCTCCAAGAATATGGTTCTACCAGTTATTCTCAAGGGGAATAACTATATTTTGTGGTCAAGGACCACAAAGACAGTCCTAAGAGGAAGAGGGCTGTGGGAGTATGTTGATAGCTTGGTGATAAATGCTGAAGAAGGAAGGGCTGAAGAGGGCAGTATGATGGAGAGGAAGCGGGAGCAAGAAGATGCTCAAGTCTTGGCTGCACTTCAAAGCTCCCTTGAGCCATCTATTCTGGCGGCCTATTCATACTGTGAGAACTCCAAGGAGCTGTGGGAGACGCTCAAGGGAGTTTATGGAGACATCTCAAACATTTCAAGGATCTTTGAGGTGAAGAAGGCATTGAATGACCTTCAGCAGAATGGGAAGGCGTTCAAGGACTTGTTTGGGGAGTTTAGAGGGTTGTGGGCAGAGCTGGAAATGCTTAGACCTACAACAAACGACCCAAAGGAGTTGAATGAGAGGAGAGAGCAAGATCAAGTGTTTGGTCTCTTACTCACACTTGATGACTCTTACAAGGGACTCATTCAGCATATCCTTCGATTTGACAAGCTTCCAACATTAAATGAAGTGTGTCAACAAATTCAGAAAGAGGAAGGTGCTAGAGAGTTGTTTAAACCCGCTAGTGAGATGGCACATGTGGTGCAAAGAAATTTTGGGCATGGAGAAAGGAGAGCTGTTGAGTGTAGCCATTGTAGGATGAAAGGGCACACTAAGGAGAAGTGCTGGACACTTTACCCGCACTTGAAACCAGCCCGGCTAAGAGGAAATGGCCAGGGAAGCAGTCAAGGCTCTAGGAACTTTGCGGGTGTAACTAGCATGGAAGGAGACCAATTGGTGAGGAAGAGCGATTTAGAGGGCCTCATCAAGAGTATCTCAAAGCTAGCGGAATCTGGTAAGGGTTTCTTTACCTCTAAGGCTAAGAGAAACGTGATAATAGATTCTGGAGCAAGTCATAATATGATTTGTGATGCTAAGTTGCTGGAGAATGTAGAACCGCATAAGGGTAGTGTTAGGATAGCAAACGGGAAAGAAGTTCCAATAGAGGGTGTTGGGGACTTAGAGGTGTTTGGGAAGAGAACTAAAGCCCTATATATCCCAGAATTTACTTCAAATTTGCTATCGGTTCATAAGGCAACTAAGGACTTGAATTGTCAAGTTGTTTTTGGAGTTAATGGTGTTGAGTTTCAGGATAATGAAACCAAAGATGCGATCGGATCAGGGGGTGTGAAAGATGGTCTGTACATATTGAATAAAAAGGATAAAGAGTTGAAAGCGCTTGCGGTCAGTTCGGTTGGATCAAGCCCTTTATAGCATTCTCGCCTTGGTCACCCAAGTCACAAGGTGCTCAGCATGGTCTTGCCCAACCATTCAGTACCCAAGGAGGCGTGTGAAGCATGTATTTTGGGGAAGCATTGTAGGAAAGTGTTTCCAGAATCTACTACTATGTATAAGAAGTCTTTTGAGTTAATACACTCTGATGTATGGTCTGCTCCGTGTACTTCAAGAGATCAATATAAGTACTTTGTTTCCTTCATCGATCAAAAATCAAAGTATACATGGGTAACATTGATGCGCTCTAAGGATCAAGTGCTTGAATCATTTCAGAACTTCTATAACTATGTGCTCAATCAGTATGATACCAAGATTAAGATACTAAGAAGTGATAATGGCGGAGAATACATGAGCATACAGTTTAGGGAGTTTGTGAATGAGAAAGGGATAGTACATCAGACAACTTGCGCCTATACACCTCAACAAAATGGGATTGCAGAGAGGAAGAATAGACATTTGTTAGAAGTGGCTAGGAGCATGATGTTTGATAGGGGAGTTCCTAAGAATCTGTGGGGAGATGCAGTGATGGCGGCAGCTTACTTAATCAACCGCATACCCACTGAAAGCTTGAGTTACAAGTCACCATTTGAAGTTTTGAATGGTGTGAAGCCGAGTATCAGTCACTTGAGAGTCTTTGGGTGTAGATGCTATGTCCTTGTTCCAGAGGCACAAAGAAATAAGTTGGAGCCAAAGAGTATGAAGTGTGTGTTTGTGGGATACTCAAGTACTCAAAAAGGATACAAATGTCTTAACCCGGAGACTAATAGAATGTATGTGTCAAGGGAGGTGCAATTTGAGGAAGAGTATGGTTACTTCGAAAAAAAGAAATGGGAAGACTTAGATGAGATTATGGACTCAAATGCAGATAGAGATCAAGTTCTAAGAAGCATTTGGGAAAGCATAGATGGCCGGGAGAGTGATGATAATGAGCAGAGGGGTGAAGAAGAAGTAGAAGAAAGTGAGCAGTTTCCGATAGTTCCGGATACTTTACCATTAGACTCAGAACTGGTAGAAGAAGAGGAGAGTACAAGAGGTGAGGGGGAGATAGAATCTGAAGAAGTGGAAGAAGTGCAAGCTCCTCAGTTAAGAAGAAGCCAAAGGATAAGACACGGACCTGAAAATTGGAAAAATACTAGAGTGTATTACAATGGGATGGCTATGGCTTATCAAGATCACATGGGAACTGATGTTGTGCTTGGGACAAGAGAGGGATGTACTGGGCGTACGGCAGGCTTAGATCCTGATCCTATAGGCAACAGCGTCTCCTTCTTGTCCCTTAAGCATAACACCGCACAAGAAGAGAAGATAGCCATAAGATATCCTATTGAAGAATACTACTCGGTTTCTAATACTCCAGCTGATCATCAGGCATTTTTGAGCACTATTGATAGAAAAGTACCTAATTCTTATGAGGAAGCAAGCATGGACAAGTTATGGGTTGATGCCATGAAGGAAGAGATTGCATCTATGTTGAGAAATAATACTTGGGACTTGACAAAATTGCCCAGCGGGAAGAAACTTGTGGGATGTAGATGGGTGTATACTATCAAATACAAGAGCAATGGTGAAATTGAAAGGTATAAAGCTAGACTAGTGGTAAAAGGATATACACAAGTATATGGTGAAGATTATCCTGAAACTTTTGCTCCAGTAGCGAAGTTGCACTCGGTGAGGGTTCTACTATCCATTGCCATTAATCTGTCATGGAATTTGTGGCAAATGGATGTGAGAAACGCTTTCTTACAAGGGGATTTAGAAGAAGAAGTGTTTATGGAACTTCCACAAGGTTATGGAGCAAGTTCAGATCAAGTGTGTAGATTAAAGAAGGCTATATATGGCTTGAAACAATCTCCTAGAGCTTGGTACCAACGGTTAAGCCGGTGCCTGTTAGAGAAAGGGTTTGTAAAATCTGAAGCGGATCACTCTCTCTTTACCAAAAGGAGCAAAAATGGGATAGTTGTGGTGCTTATCTACGTGGATGACATTATTGTTACGGGAAGTGATTGTGAGGAGATGAAACGGACTAAGGAGGATCTAAACTCTACATTTGATATAAAAGACCTAGGAGAGCTCAAATACTTCCTAGGAATTGAGATGAGCAGAGAGGAAAAGGGAATGTTTATATCGCAAAGGAAGTATGTGATTGACTTACTAAAAGAAACTGGGAAGCTTGGGTGTAAACCGGCTAAGACTCCTATTGAAGAAGGTTACCAAGAAGAGAGCAACGTGGAGATATGGTCTGACATCAAGCAGTACCAAAGGTTAGTTGGTAAACTAATCTATTTGACCATAATAAGGCCAGATATTTGTTTTGCGGTGAATAAAGTAAGTCAACACATGCAAGCGCCAACAACACACCATTGGGGAATGATTGAAAGGATCTTGAGATATCTAAAAGGGAACCCAGGAAGAGGTATTTGGCTAGAGTGTCATGGAAGAGCAGATGTAGAAGCGTTTTGTGATGCGGATTGGGCTGGGGATAGACAAGATAGGAAGTCTACGACCGGTTATTGTACATTCGTAGGCGGGAATCTTGTCACCTGGAGAAGCAAAAAACAAAAGGTAATCTCTCTATCTAGTGCTGAAGCTGAGTATAGAGCAATGAGAGAAGCCACAAAAGAAATGATATGGCTGAAGGCGCTTCTACATGACTTGGGAGTTCAAGAAGACAAACCAATGACATTGTATTGTGATAACCAAGCGGCAATACACATAGCTTCAAACCCGGTGTTTCATGAAAGGACAAAACACATTGAGGTGGATTGTCATTTCATCCGAGACAAAATTCAAGAGGGAGTTGTGGTTCCCAAGTTTGTGAAGAGTAGAGAACAAATGGCGGATATATTTACCAAGCCTACTTCTTCACGCATATGTGAATACTGTTGAATTTGCGGAATAGAAGATTAGAGAGTTTGAGAGTGCTTGAAAGAAAAACAATAGAATGAGAGATAAAGAGAAGTTTCCATTAGAATTGAGTGAGTGTTACAAAGGGTGTACAACATGTATATATAGAGGAGAGCCACGAAATTAGGAGGTGAAGAAGGGTTTCACAACATTCAATTTCCCTCCAATCTCTTATTTGAAATTCAAACACATCTCCTTCCTTTTCACACTTCCCGAGACACCCACTTGTGCACCCAAAGTCTTCACCCTTCTAGAAGACTTCTTAATGGACTTGCATATGTTGAATAAGGCCTCTTCTCTTCTTTGGATCTTAAGCTAATGTGTTCTCTCATTATTCAACACTCCCCCTCAACCTTAACCGTAGAGAAATCAAAGGTTAAGCTTGGAACCATGATGACCCACCTCATTAAAAACCTTAGTATGGAAAACCTCATGGGACAAAACCATACTAAGGGAAAAAGAGTGTGGACTCCATGGCTAAGGAAATCACGGCCGAGACATATCTATGAGTCCAAGCTTTGAATGGATGAACTCACACACTTTTAAACTCGCTACCTTGGTAAAAATGTCTGCCAATTGTTCTGAACTCCTTGTAAAGCATGGAAGAATGACCCTTTTCTCCACCATCTCTCGCACCTTGTGACAATCCACTTCAATATGCTTTGTCCTCTCATGGAACACTGAGTTGGACGCAATGTGAATAGCAGCTTGGTTGTCACAATGCATTGTGATTGGATCTGCCGATTCAATGCCCAAATCCTTGAGAAGAGCTTTCAGCCATGTTAGCTCATTTGTGAGCTTCCTCATTGCTCTATACTCAGCTTCAGCACTTGAACATGACACAACCTTTTGTTTCTTGCTCTTCCAAGTGACCAGGTTACCTCCAATGAATGTGCAATACCCAGTGGTGGATCTTCTATCTGTTTTGTCTCCAGCCCAGTCAGCATCACAATAACCCACAATTTCTGTGCTTTTGTTGCAACCCATCCAAATGCCTTGACCTGGAGCTCCTTTGAGATATTTGAGGATCCGATCCACCATGTTCCAATGATGCACTTTTGGAGCTTGCATATATTGGCTCACCTGGTTCACAGCAAAACACAAATCAGGACGAGTTATGGTAAGATAAATCAACTTACCAACCATTCTCCGATATTGCTTGACATCTTCAAAAGGTTTATCTTCAAGCTCCCCCTCTCGTATGACTTTGTATCCTTCTTCTAAGGGAGTTTTTGCTGGTTTGGCTCCTAGCTTTCCTGCCCCAGCCAATAGATCAAGAGTGTACTTCCTTTGGGATAAGAAGAGTCCTTCATTGGACCTATAGACTTCAATCCCTAGAAAATATTTCAACTCTCCAAGATCTTTAATATCAAATACAGATTTTAAATATGCTTTTGTATCTTTAATACCTACCTTGTCATTCCCAGAGATGATAATATCATCCACATAAATGAGAATGACTACAATACCTTCTTGGCTTTGCAAGGTGAAAAGTGTATGATCTGCCTCGGACTTCTTGAAGCCTTTACTCTTGAGTGTTGTACTCAACTTGTGGTACCATGCTCGAGGAGATTGCTTCAGTCCATAGATTGCTTTCTTGAGTCTCAACACCTTTCCTGGTGCAATTGAGTCCTCCAAGCCTGGTGGTGGAGTCATGTAGACTTCATCCTCTAGTTCCCCTTGCAAGAATGCATTCTTGACGTCCATCTGCCAAAGATCCCATTTCAAGTTAGTAGCTAAGGATAAAATAACTCTTACCGTATGAAGTTTTGCCACAGGTGCAAATGTGTCAAGGTAGTCCTCTCCATAGGTTTGAGTGAATCCTCTAGCCACCAGCCTAGCCTTGTAACGCTCTATTTCTCCATCACTTCTATACTTGATAGTGAAGATCCATCTAGAGCTTACGGCCTTCTTCCCTTTTGGTAGTTCAGCTTCATCCCAAGTGTGGTTGATTTCCATAGCTTTCTTTTCTTCACCAATAGCATCTTTCCATACTTTAAGCTTCTTGGCTTCTTCATAGGTTGTTGGAATCTCAGCTTCATCTAACTTGCCCATGTAGGCTTGATGTTCCAATGGGAAATGAGCTAGAGTGCAAACAGCTTGAATGGGATGAGCAACTGCCTTGTTGTTGTAGTACACTCGGGTTTGCTTCCAATGTTCTGGTCCAAACTTTTGTCTTGTACTTCTCCTTAAACCCCCTTCTTGATATTGAACTTGAGGTTCTAGCCCTTCAAAGTCAGAATCTGAGGTTTGAGCTTCTTCTTGACTTTCCGGACTCTCTTCACTTTGATCATGAACCGCTTCATTGCGAACTTCTGATTCATTTTGATCATAAATTGTTGAGTCTTGTTGAGCCACTACTGGATCCTCTTGTTTATTGCCTCCCTCAGGATCAAAGGGTATAGTTTCTTCATTTGATTGAGATGTGCTTGTACTAGCTTCTGGCTGATGTAATCCAAGGTTCTCCAAGATTTTTCTCAAATTGCTAGCTCGGTCTGATGATGAGGATGATAGATTCTCCAATTCTTTCCAGTTCTTCTCATCATAGAACCCTTTCGTTTCAACAAACTTCACGTCCCTTGAGACTAGAATCTTCCTTGTTTCCGGAACAAAGCATTTGTAACCTTTTTGTGTTGTGGAGTATCCAATGAACATGCTCTTCACACTTTTAGCTTCCAACTTGTTTCTTTGTTCTCCTGGGATTAATACAAAACAAACACACCCAAACACACGTAAGTGGTTAATGGCGGGTTTAGAGTTGTTTAATACCTTAAATGGAGAGTGATCATCCAAAATTTTTGTTGGCATTCGGTTGATCAAAAAGCATGCTGAAACCACAGCATCTCCCCAAAATCTCTTGGGAACACTTGTGTGGAACATCATAGACCGGGCCACTTCCATTAAATGCCTATTCTTTCTTTCAGCAACTCCATTTTGTTGAGGAGTGTATGGGCAGCTGGTTTGATGGACTATCCCATGGTTTGCTAAGTGTTGTTTGAAGGCATGGCTTGTGTACTCTCCACCATTATCTGATCTAAAAATTTTAATCTTGGCATTATAATGGTTAGTCACATATGCTTGAAAATTTCTAAATGCTTCTAGAACTCTATCTTTGGATGGAAGAAGTGTTAGCCATGTATATTTTGATTTTTCATCTATAAAGGTGACAAAGTATTTATGATGTTCTCTAGATTCACATGGTGAGGTCCAAACATCAGAATGAATTAAATCAAAACACTTTTCATAGATAGTTGGAGACTTGGAAAACACAGATTTACAATGTTTGCCAAGTATACAAGCTTTACATTCATCATTTTTGAAAGAAATCCTAGGCAACAATAGTTCTAATGCTCTAGAGTGCGGATGACCTAGCCTTGCATGCCAAATTGAACTACTAACATTAGAAACATTAAGACTAAAACTACAAAATAAATTGGAGTCCGGCTTGTTATTTTCAAGAACATACAGCTCCTCCTTTGCTACTCCTTTTCCAAGTAGTTTCATGGTCTCAATATCCTGAAAGTGTACATCATTAGGACCAAATATAGCATAACAATTTAAATCAGATGTAACTTTCTTTACGGATAACAAATTTGAAGTAAACTTAGGCATGTAGAAAGCATTTGAATCTTTTCCAAATAACCTAAGATTTCCTACTCCATCAATTGGAATACTATCTCCATTTGCTATAATGACATTACCTACAGCCGGTTTTATGTTATTCATTAGATGTGCATCACTTATCATATGATGTGATGCACCAGAATCTACAATCAAAGGCTTTGAAATGTTTTGAGCATGAAGAGAGTTTCCAGAAACCATACCAGACCTACCAGCCTCTTTCAAGGCTTTGATGAGAGCTTCCAAATCTGATTTCCTCACAAATTCAGATTCTTGTTGATATGGCACCAAAGCTCTCATTTCTCCTTCTTCAGCCCTCTTGGATGTCCCAGCCTGATTCCCAGACACTTCTTGGGAGACATTAGCTCTTGGTTCCTTCCACCAGCTTGGTTTTAGATGAGGATGGAGCTTCCAGCATTTTTCCTTTGTGTGCCCCTCTTTCTTGCAATGCTCACAGATTGCATTTGATCCCACTTTCTTGTTCTGGTTTGATCCCAACGGTTTGTAAAATCCTTTGTTGGCGTCTCCCAGCTCTACTTTGTTAGCCATAGCCAGCTCGCCCTTTCCCCCAAATAGACCATGAGATCCTTGCTCCTTTTGTATCTTGGAGCACACTTCATCTAGGCTGGGGAGATTGTCTGCCCTAAGGAGGTGCTTAATGAGATCCTTGTAAGTTGGATTTAAGGTCAATAGCAGACCAAAGACCTTGTCTTGTTCGCGCCTCTCATTTAACACCAAAGGATCAATCGTGCTTGGCCTTAACATTTCTAGTTCAGCCCACAATGATCTGAATTTGCCAAAGTGCTTTGTAAACTCCAAAACTTCTTGGCTTAGATCATTGATAGCCTTCTTGACTTCATAGATTCTGCTCAAGTTTGAAGTATTCCCATACACGGTTTGAAGAGTATCCCACAATTCCTTTGCATTTTCACAGTAGGAGTAGGCTTCAAGGATGGATACTTCAAGAGAGTTCTGGATGATTCCGATCACCATTTGGTCCTCTTGGAACCACTTATCTTCATAATTACCGATGGCTTCTTCTCCATCTTTTGGATCTTGGCCTTTCAAGACATGGCTCCAAAGCCCACGACCACATAGGGCTGTTCTTATCATTCTTGACCACAGCAAATAGTTGACACCCTTCAAGATGACTGGAATAACAATTGGTTTAGAATTTTCCATGGTGTTTCAAGATTTATTCACCGGATAATTCTATTAACCAGAGGATTAAGAGATTTTCTCAAGAAAATATTAGAGAAGCTTCAAGAAATACACTTTTCCAGCCTTTTCACAACTCAAGAGTCAATGACTTTGAGGACTAAGTCTCAGAGTGAAAAAGGATTGACAAAGAGTATTCCCAGAATTTTAGAGTGAAAAAGAAAATTTTAGAGAACCTTCAAGAAATACACTTTTTCAGCCTTTTCACAACTCAAGAGTCAATGACTTTGAGGACTAAGTCTCAGAGTGAAAAAGGATTGACAAAGAGTATTCCCAGAATTTTAAAGGAAGAGATTTGAAAATGGGATAACAAGAGCTTGATTTAGTTAAGAACCTTGCTCTGATACCATGTTGAATTTGCGGAATAGAAGATTAGAGAGTTTGAGAGTGCTTGAAAGAGAAACAATAGAATGAGAGATAAAGAGAAGTTTCCATTAGAATTGAGTGAGTGTTACAAAGGGTGTACAACATGTATATATAGAGGAGAGCCACGAAATTAGGAGGTGAAGAAGGGTTTCACAACATTCAATTTCCCTCCAATCTCTTATTTGAAATTCAAACACATCTCCTTCCTTTTCACACTTCCCGAGACACCCACTTGTGCACCCAAAGTCTTCACCCTTCTAGAAGACTTCTTAATGGACTTGCATATGTTGAATAAGGCCTCTTCTCTTCTTTGGATCTTAAGCTAATGTGTTCTCTCATTATTCAACAAATACATCCATGGCAAGATCGGCTTAAAGAACCCCTACCAGCCTATCTTGAGGGGGAGTGTTGAGAATATGGATGTGAAGCTGTGTGAACATGAAATAAAGCACCAATGAGTAGCTAAGATCAACTAAAACGAAACCAAACAAGAAGTGGAGAAGGAACTGAATTGGTTAGAAGCAGACCAGTTTTTTCTCACTCAGCACAAGTGGAGCAAGTTGCAAAGAGGAGTAGGTGGGAGCAGTTGGGAGAAGCATGGCTCGCCTATACTTCTGTAGAGGTGTTGGTGAGATATTTTTCACTCAATAATTCATGTAAAGCGTGCATATATGTATATGGGATTGTAAGGAAACATAACACACGAAAATATTGAAGTTCTTCTCTAAAAAACTTCTATTTATCATCTTCATTCTCTTCTCTTCTAATCTTCTTCCCTTAAAATCACCTTCATATCCTCTAAAATCTACAACACTTAGCAAACCATGGGATAGTCCACCAAACAGGCTGCCCATACACTCCTCAGCAAAATGGAGTTGCTGAAAGAAAGAATAGGCACTTAATGGAAGTGGCCCGGTCTATGATGTTCCACACAAGTGTTCCCAAGAGATTTTGGGGAGATGCTGTGGTTTCAGCATGCTATTTGATCAACCGAATGCCAACAAAAATTTTGGATGATCACTCTCCATTTGAGGTATTAAACAACTCTAAACCCGCCATTAACCACTTACGTGTGTTTGGGTGTGTTTGTTTTGTATTAATCCCAGGAGAACAAAGAAACAAGTTGGAAGCTAAAAGTGTGAAGAGCATGTTCATTGGATACTCCACAACACAAAAAGGTTACAAATGCTTTGTTCCGGAAACAAGGAAGATTCTAGTCTCAAGGGACGTGAAGTTTGTTGAAAAGAAAGGGTTCTATGATGAGAAGAACTGGAAAGAATTGGAGAATCTATCATCCTCATCATCAGACCGAGCTAGCAATTTGAGAAAAATCTTGGAGAACCTTGGATTACATCAGCCAGAAGCTAGTACAAGCACATCTCAATCAAATGAAGAAACTATACCCTTTGATCCTGAGGGAGGCAATAAACAAGAGGATCCAGTAGTGGCTCAACAAGACTCAACAATTTATGATCAAAATGAATCAGAAGTTCGCAATGAAGCGGTTCATGATCAAAGTGAAGAGAGTCCGGAAAGTCAAGAAGAAGCTCGAACCTCAGATTCTGACTTTGAAGGGCCAGAACCTCAAGTTCAATATCAAGAAGGGGGTTTAAGGAGAAGTACAAGCCAAAGGTTTGGACCAGAACATTGGAAGCAAACCCGAGTGTACTACAACAACAAGGCAGTTGCTCATCCCATTCAAGCTGTTTGCACTCTAGCTCATTTCCCATTGGAACATCAAGCCTACATGGGCAAGTTAGATGAAGCAGAGATTCCAACAACCTATGAAGAAGCCAAGGAGCTTAAAGTATGGAGAGATGATGCTATTGGTGAAGAAAAGAAAGCTATGGAAATCAACCACACTTGGGATGAAGCTGAACTACCAAAAGGGAAGAAGGCCGTAAGCTCTAGATGGATCTTCACTATCAAGTATAGAAGTGATGGAGAAATAGAGCGTTACAAGGCTAGGCTGGTGGCTAGAGGATTCACTCAAACCTATGGAGATGACTACCTTGACACATTTGCACCTGTGGCAAAACTTCATACGGTAAGAGTTATTTTATCCTTAGCTACTAACTTGAAATGGGATCTTTGGCAGATGGACGTCAAGAATGCATTCTTGCAAGGGGAACTAGAGGATGAAGTCTACATGACTCCACCACCAGGCTTGGAGGACTCAATTGCACTAGGAAAGGTGTTGAGACTCAAGAAAGCAATCTATAGACTGAAGCAATCTCCTCGAGCATGGTACCACAAGTTGAGTACAACACTCAAGAGTAAAGGCTTCAAGAAGTCCGAGGCAGATCATACACTTTTCACCTTGCAAAGCCAAGAAGGTATTGTAGTCATTCTCATTTATGTGGATGATATTATCATCTCTGGGAATGACAAGGTAGGTATTAAAGATACAAAAGCATATTTAAAATCTGTATTTGATATTAAAGATCTTGGAGAGTTGAAATATTTTCTAGGGATTGAAGTCTATAGGTCCAATGAAGGACTCTTCTTATCCCAAAGGAAGTACACTCTTGATCTATTGGCTGGGGCAGGAAAGCTAGGAGCCAAACCAGCAAAGACTCCCTTAGAAGAAGGATACAAAGTCATACGAGAGGGGGAGCTTGAAGATAAACCTTTTGAAGATGTCAAGCAATATCGGAGAATGGTTGGTAAGTTGATTTATCTTACCATAACTCGTCCTGATTTGTGTTTTGCTGTGAACCAGGTGAGCCAACATATGCAAGCTCCAAAAGTGCATCATTGGAACATGGTGGATCGGATCCTCAAATATCTCAAAGGAGCTCCAGGTCAAGGCATTTGGATGGGTTGCAACAAAAGCACAGAAATTGTGGGTTATTGTGATGCTGACTGGGCTGGAGACAAAACAGATAGAAGATCCACCACTGGGTATTGCACATTCATTGGAGGTAACCTGGTCACTTGGAAGAGCAAGAAACAAAAGGTTGTGTCATGTTCAAGTGCTGAAGCTGAGTATAGAGCAATGAGGAAGCTCACAAATGAGCTAACATGGCTGAAAGCTCTTCTCAAGGATTTGGGCATTGAATCGGCAGATCCAATCACAATGCATTGTGACAACCAAGCTGCTATTCACATTGCGTCCAACTCAGTGTTCCATGAGAGGACAAAGCATATTGAAGTGGATTGTCACAAGGTGCGAGAGATGGTGGAGAAAAGGGTCATTCTTCCATGCTTTACAAGGAGTTCAGAACAATTGGCAGACATTTTTACCAAGGCAGCGAGTTTAAAAGTGTGTGAGTTCATCCATTCAAAGCTTGGACTCATAGATATGTCTCGGCCGTGATTTCCTTAGCCATGGAGTCCACACTCTTTTTCCCTTAGTATGGTTTTGTCCCATGAGGTTTTCCATACTAAGGTTTTTAATGAGGTGGGTCATCATGGTTCCAAGCTCAACCTTTGATTTCTCTACGGTTAAGCTTGAGGGGGAGTGTTGAATAATGAGAGAACACATTAGCTTAAGACCCAAAGAAGAGAAGAGGCCTTATTCAACATATGCAAGCCCATTAAGAAGTCTTCTAGAAGGGTGAAGACTTTGGGTGCACAAGTGGGTGTCTCGGGAAGTGTGAAAAGGAAAGAGATGTGTTTGAATTTCAAATAAGAGATTGGAGAGAAATTGAATGTTGTGAAACCCTTTTTCACCTCCTAATTTCGTGGCTCTCCTCTATATATACATGTTGTACACCCTTTGTAACACTCACTCAATTCTAATGGAAACTTCTCTTTATCTCTCATTCTATTGTTTCTCTTTCAAGCACTCTCAAACTCTCTAATCTTCTCTTCCGCAAATTCAACAGTTTTGAATGGGGTTTTCCATTCACCACCCTCCTTCATACTTACTTGATAGTACCCGCTCATTAGATCAATCTTGGAGAAGAGTGTTGATGAGGCCCCGACACTAGCTCAAGCATCACTCTGAGAAGAACACGTGGAGGAACCCGAGGACTAACTTGAGGAAGAGAAGAACTACGAAGCTCCTACCATAGCACTGAGGATTATGAAGAGGAACATCACAAGCGTCTACATGACAAGATTCAATGCATACATACAAGGCCCTCTAAGATGAGAGGAGAGCACCTGAGGGCACCTGAGAGATGCCGATAGACCTTACCGCGAGAACACTGAGACTAGAAAACTCTTGGGAGCGTCCTTTTTTTGGAAGGCATGAGTTTAGTATCTTCATTATTTCGTTGAGGTGAAGACACTCTTAAGCCGTCAAGGTATTGTACTCTTTTTCTCCACCTCGGGATTTTTCCACATGGTTTACCGAGGTGGTTTTTAATGAGGCAAGATCTCTTGATGCATCACATTCTTTACCATTGTTTATCTTTCTTGGAAATCCCTATGACGAAATAAGTTAAACAAGGGATGTGATCCTATCCACCAAGATGACATTAATCTAATTAAAGTCTTCTTCTCTTTTCCTAAAAACGGTTTAAGTATGTTTTGGTGTTATAAGAGGTTCAAATTAGGTGAATGTCAGAATATTTGGACCAAGTTGTAATTCCTATAAGACCAGACCTAGAGGATATGTGAAAAAGCCTCTAAAAACTCTTGTAATGGATTTAACCGCTTTTACACAAAAACTTGAGAAACTTTTTCTCCTTTTTTCGTGAGAGATTCAAGGTTATTCTCACTCCTCGATTCCTAGCACAGAGTAGGGTGCGTTGTATCAAGAGATTGTCACTCCTCTTGTGGTTCACGCTTCAACCCACCTTCTATCAATCCCATAGTTAATCCTAGGTCGAGTATCTCCTCGGGTTTAAACCACCTCTTCCTCTTAGTTCCATCCTTTTTACCGAGTAGTTAGATCGAGCATTTCTCTTCTTCTCAGTCCTATTCATACAGTTTATTCACTAAGATGAGCTTGATATCTTAGCAACCCACGCCACATCATGTTTTGAATGGGGTTTTCCATTCACCACCCTCCTTCATACTTACTTGATGGTACCCGCTCTTTAGATCAATCTTGGAGAAGAGTGTTGATAAGGCCCCGGCACTAGCTCAAGCATCGCTCTGAGAAGAACACGTGGAGGAACCCGAGGACTAACTTGAGGAAGAGAAGAACTACGAAGCTCCTACCATAGCACTGAGGATTATGAAGAGGAACTTCACAAGCGTCTACAGAACAAGATTCAATGCATACATACAAGGCGCTCTAAGATGCGAGGAGAGCACCTGAGGTCACCCGAGAGATACAGATAGACCTTAGCGCGAGAACAGTGAGACTAGAAAACTCTTGGGAGCGTCCTTTTTTTGGAAGGCATGAGTTTAGTATCTTCACTATTTCGTTGAGGTGAAGCCACCCTTAAGCCGTCAAGGTATTGTACTCTTTTTCTCCACCTCGGGATTTTTCCACATGGTTTACCGAGGGGGTTTTTAATGAGGCAAGATCTCTTGATGCATCACATTCTTTACCATTGTTTATCTTTCTTGGAAATCCCTATGACGAAATAAGTTAAACAAGGGATGTGATCCTATCTACCAAGATGACATTTATCTAATTAAAGTCTTCTTCTCTTTTCCTAAAAAAGGTTTAAGTATGTTTTGGTGTTAAAAGAGGTCCAAATTAGGTGTATTTTAGAATATTTGGACAAAGTTGTAATTAGTATAAGATCAGACCTAGAGGATATGTGAAAAAGCCTCTAAAAACTCTTGTAATGGATTAAACCGCTTTTACACAAAAACTTGAGAAATTTTTCTCCTTTTTTCTAGAGAGATTCAAGGTTATTCTTCACTCCTCGATTCCTAGCTCAGAGTGGGGTGCGTTGTATCAAGAGATTTTCACTCCTCTTGTGGTTCACGCTTCAACCCACCTTCTATCAATCCCATAGTTAATCCTAGGTCGAGTATCTCCTCGGGTTTAAACCACCTCTTCCTCTTAGTTCCACCCTTTTTACCGAGTAGTTAGATCGAGCATTTCTCTTCTTCTCAGTCCTATTCATACAGTTTATTCCCTAACACGAGCTTGATATCTTAGCAACCGGTGCCACATCATGTTTTGAATGGGGTTTTCCATTCACCACCCTCCTTCATACTTACTTGATGGTACCCGCTCTTTAGATCAATCTTGGAGAAGAGTGTTGATAAGGCCCCGGCACTAGCTCAAGCATCACTCTGAGAAGAACATGTTGAGGAACCCGAGGACTAACTTGAGGAAGAGAAGAACTACGAAGCTCCTACCATAGCACTGAGGATTATGAAGAGGAACATCACAAGCATCCACAGGACAAGATTCAATGCATACATACAAGGAGCTCTAAGATGCGAGGAGAGCACCTGAGGGCACCCGAGAGATACCGATAGACCTTAGCGCGAGAACAGTGAGACTAGAAAAATCTTGGGAGCGTCCTTTTTTGGAAGGCATGAGTTTAGTATCTTCACTATTTCGTTGAAGTGAAGACACCTTTAAGCCGTCCAGGTATTGTACTCTTTTTCTCCACCTCGGGATTTTTCCACATGGTTACCGAGGGGGTTTTTAATGAGGCAAGATCTCTTGATGCATCACATTCTTTACCATTGTTTATCTTTCTTGGAAATCCCTATAACGAAATAAGGTAAACAAGGGATGTGATCCTATCTACCAAGATGACATTTATCTAATTAAAGTTTTCTTCTCTTTTCCTAAAAACGGTTTAAGTATGTTTTGGTGTTAAAAGAGGTCCAACTTAGGTGAATGTTAGAATATTTGGACCAAGTTGTAATTAGTATAAGATCAGACCTAGAGGATATGTGAAAAAGCCTCTATAAACTCTTGTAATGGATTTAACCGCTTTTACACAAAAACTTGAGAAATTTTTCTCCTTTTTTCTAGAGAGATTCAAGGTTATTCTTCACTCCTCGATTCCTACCTCAGAGTGGGGTGCGTTGTATCAAGAGATTGTCACTCCTCTTGTGGTTCACGCTTCAACCCACCTTCTATCAATCCCATAGTTAATCCTAGGTCGAGTATCTCCTCGGGTTTAAACCACCTCTTCTGCTTAGTTCCACCCTTTTTACCGAGTAGTTAGATCGAGCATTTCTCTTCTTCTCAGTCCTATTCATACAGTTTATTCCCTAACACGAGCTTGATATCTTAGCAACTGGTGCCACATCATGTTTGGAATAGGGTTTTCCATTCACCACCCTCCTTCATACTTACTTGATGGTACCCGCTCTTTAGATCAATCTTGGAGAAGAGTGTTGATAAGGCCCCGGCACTATCTCAAGCATCACTCTGAGAAGAACATGTTGAGGAACCCGAGGACTAACTTGAGGAAGAGAAGAACTACGAAGCTCCTACCATAGCACTGAGGATTATGAAGAGGAACATCACAAGCGTCCACAGGACAAGATTCAATGCATACATACAAGGAGCTCTAAGATGCGAGGAGAGCACCTGAGGGCACCCGAGAGATACCGATAGACCTTAGCGCGAGAACAGTGAGACTAGAAAACTCTTGGGAGCGTCCTTTTTTTGGAAGGCATGAGTTTAGTATCTTCACTATTTCGTTGAGGTGAAGCCACCCTTAAGCCGTCAAGGTATTGTACTCTTTTTCTCCACCTCGGGATTTTTCCACATGGTTTACCGAGGGGGGTTTTAATGAGGCAAGATCTCTTGATGCATCACATTCTTTACCATTGTTTATCTTTCTTGGAAATCCCTATGACGAAATAAGTTAAACAAGGGATGTGATCCTATCTACCAAGATGACATTTATCTAATTAAAGTCTTCTTCTCTTTTCCAAAAAACGGTTTAAGTATGTTTTGGTGTTATAAGGGGGCCAAATTAGGTGAATGTTAGAATATTTAGACCAAGTTGTAATTCGTATAAGACCAGACCTAGAGGATATGTGAAAAAGCCTCTAAAAACTCTTGTAATGGATTAAACCGCTTTTACACAAAAACTTGAGGAACTTTTTCTCCTTTTTTCTTGAGAGATTCAAGGTTATTCTTCACTTCTCGATTCCTATCTCAGAGTGGGGTGCGTAGTATCAAGAGATTGTCACTCCTCTTGTGGTTCACGCTTCAACCCACCTTCTATCAATCCCATAGTTAATCCTAGGTCGAGTATCTCCTCGGGTTTAAACCACCTCTTCTGCTTAGTTCCACCCTTTTTACCGAGTAGTTAGATCGAGCATTTCTCTTCTTCTCAGTCCTATTCATACAGTTTATTCCCTAACACGAGCTTGATATCTTAGCAACTGGTGCCACATCATGTTTGGAATGGGGTTTTCCATTCACCACCCTCCTTCATACTTACTTGATGGTACCCGCTCTTTAGATCAATCTTGGAGAAGAGTGTTGATAAGGCCCCAGCACTATCTCAAGCATCACTCTGAGAAGAACATGTTGAGGAACCCGAGGACTAACTTGAGGAAGAGAAGAACTACGAAGCTCCTACCATAGCACTGAGGATTATGAAGAGGAACATCACAAGCGTCCACAGGACAAGATTCAATGCATACATACAAGGAGCTCTAAGATGCGAGGAGAGCACCTGAGGGCACCCGAGAGATACCGATAGACCTTAGCGCGAACACAGTGAGACTAGAAAACTCTTGGGAGCGTCCTTTTTTTGGAAGGCATGAGTTTAGTATCTTCACTATTTCGTTGAAGTGAAGACACCCTTAAGCCGTCAAGGTATTTACTCTTTTTCTCCAACTCAGTATTTTTCCACATGGTTTACTGAGGGGGTTTTTAATGAGGCAAGAACTCTTGATGCATCACATTCTTTACCATTGTTTATCTTTCATGGAAATCCCTATAACAAAATAAGGTAAACAAGGAATGTGATCTTATCTACCAAGATGACATTTATCTAATTAAAGTCTTCTTCTCTTTCCCTAAAAACGGTTTAAGTATGTTTTGGTGTTAAAAGATGTCCAAATTAGGTGAATGTTAGAATATTTGGACCAAGTTGTAATTAGTATAAGATCAGACCTAGAGGATATGTGAAAAAGCCTCTAAAAACTCTTGTAATGGATTAAATCGCTTTTACACAAAAACTTGAGAAACTTTTTCCCCTTTATTCTTGAGAGATTCAAGGTTATTCTTCACTCCTCGATTCCTATCTCAGAGTGGGGTGCGTTGTATCAAGAGATTGTCACTCCTCTTGTGGTTCACGCTTCAACCCACCTTCTATCAATCCCATAGTTAATCCTAGGTCGAGTATCTCCTCGGGTTTAAACCACCTCTTCCGCTTAGTTCCATCCTTTTTATCGAGTAGTTAGATCGAGCATTTCTCTTCTTCTCAGTCCTATTCATAAAGTTTATTCCCTAAGACGAGCTTGATATCTTAGCAACCGGTGCCACATCATGTTTTGAATGGGGTTTTCCATTCACCACCCTCCTTCATACTTACTTGATGGTACCCGCTCTTTAGATCAATCTTGGAGAAGAGTGTTGATGAGGCCCCGGCACTAGCTCAAGCATCACTCTGAGAAGAACACGTGGAGGAACCCAAGGACTAACTTGAGGAAGAGAAGAACTACGAAGCTCCTACCATAGCACTGAGGATTATGAAGAGGAACATCACAAGCGTCTGCAGGACAAGATTCAATGTATACATACAAGGAGCTCTAAGA
This sequence comes from Cardamine chenopodiifolia, assembly GCA_963922655.1. Lineage (NCBI taxonomy): Eukaryota > Viridiplantae > Streptophyta > Magnoliopsida > Brassicales > Brassicaceae > Cardamine > Cardamine chenopodiifolia. The sequence continues at coordinate 6,265,239 of OZ000476.1, read as the reverse complement.
TGCGAGGAGAACACCTGAGGGCACCCAAGAGATACCGATAGACCTTAGCGCGAGAACAGTGAGACTAGAAAACTCTTGGGAGCGTCCTTCTTTTGGAAGGGATGAGATTAGTATCTTCACTATTTCGTTGAAGTGAAGACACCCTTAAACCGTCAAGGTATTGTACTCTTTTTCTCCACCTCGGGATTTTTTCACATGGTTTACCCAGGGGGTTTTTAATGAGGCAAGATCTCTTGATGCATCACATTCTTTACCATTGTTTATCTTTGGTGGAAATCCCTATGCGGAAATAAAGTAAACAAGGGATCTGATCCTATCTACCAAGATGACATTTATCTAATTAAAGTCTTCTTCTCTTTTCCTAAAAACAGTTTAAGTATGTTTTGGTGTTAAAAGAGGTCCAAATTAGGTGAATGTTAGAATATTTGGACCAAGTTGTAATTCGTATAAGACCAGACCTAGAGGATATGTGAAAAAGCCTCTAAAAACTCTTGTAATGGATTAAACCGCTTTTACACAAAAACTTGAGAAACTTTTTCTCCTTTTTTCTAGAGAGATTCAAGGTTATTCTCACTCCTCGATTCCTAGCACAGAGTGAGGTGCGTTGTATCAAGAGATTGTCACTCCTCTTGTGGTTCACGCTTCAACCCACCTTCTATCAATCCCATAGTTAATCCTAGGTCAAGTATCTCCTCGGGTTTAAACCACCTCTTCCGCATAGTTCCATCCTTTTTACCGAGTAGTTAGATCGAGCATTTCTCTTCTTCTCAGTCCTATTCATACAGTTTATTCCCTAAGATGAGCTTGATATCTTAGCAACCCATGCCACATCATGTTTTAAATGGGGTTTTCCATTCACCACCCTCCTTCATACTTAGTTGATGGTACCCGCTCTTTAGATCAATCTTGGAGAAGAGTGTTGATGAGGCCCCGGCACTAGCTCAAGCATCACTCTGAGAAGAACACGTGGAGGAACCCGAGGACTAACTTGAGGAAGAGAAGAACTACGAAGCACCTACCATAGCACTGAGAATTATGAAGAGGAACATCACAAGCGTCTACAGGAGAAGATTCAATGCATACATACAAGGCGCTCTAAGATGCGAGGAGAGCACCTGAGGTCACCCGAGAGATACAGATACACCTTAGCGCGAGAACAATGAGACTAGAAAACTCTTGGGAGCGTCCTTTTTTTGGAAGGCATGAGTTTAGTATCTTCACTATTTCGTTGAGGTGAAGCCACCCTTAAGCCGTCAAGGTATTGTACTCTTTTTCTCCACCTCGGGATTTTTCCACATGGTTTACCGAGGGGGGTTTTAATGAGGCAAGATCTCTTGATGCATCACATTCTTTACCATTGTTTATCTTTCTTGGAAATCCCTATGACGAAATAAGTTAAACAAGGGATGTGATCCTATCTACCAAGATGACATTTATCTAATTAAAGTCTTCTTCTCTTTTCCAAAAAACGGTTTAAGTATGTTTTGGTGTTATAAGGGGGCCAAATTAGGTGAATGTTAGAATATTTAGACCAAGTTGTAATTCGTATAAGACCAGACCTAGAGGATATGTGAAAAAGCCTCTAAAAACTCTTGTAATGGATTAAACCGCTTTTACACAAAAACTTGAGAAACTTTTTCTCCTTTTTTCTAGAGAGATTCAAGGTTATTCTTCACTCCTCGATTCCTAGTTCAGAGTGGGGTGCGTTGTATCAAGAGATTGTCACTCCTCTTGTGGTTCACGCTTCAACCCACCTTCTATCAATCCCATAGTTAATCCTAGGTCGAGTATCTCCTCGGGTTTAAACCACCTCTTCCGCTTAGTTCCATCCTTTTTACCGAGTAGTTAGATCGAGCATTTCTCTTCTTCTCAGTCCTATTCATACAGTCTATTCCCTAAGACAAGCTTGATATCTTAGCAACCGGTGCCACATCATGTTTTGGATGGGGTTTTCCATTCACCACCCTCCTTCATACTTACTTGATGGTACCCACTCTTTAGATCAATCTTGGAGAAGAGTGTTGATAAGGCCCCGGCACTAGCTCAAGCATCACTCTGAGAAGAACACGTTGAGGAACCCGAGGACTAACTTGAGGAAGAGAAGAACTACGAAGCTCCTACCATAGCACTGAGGATTATGAAGAGGAACATCACAAGCGTCTACAGGACAAGATTCAATGTATACATACTGTTAGAATTAGAGAGATTAAGCATGAGAGAATAATGTAAATGACATGGAGAATATGCAAGTATGAACTAAGAGAATAAGCATGTAAATGAGACTAAGGAGAATAAAATGAGAGAGATTTCATGGAGAATGAGAGAATGGGACCCCAAAGGGTCAAACATTTAATTGATAATGAGGCATTACATTTATAGAGAAAAATCTAGGGTTTTCTAGAAATGCAACAACCAATGGGAATGCTTTAATTCAAACTAGCCAATGAGAGCTTAGTCTTGGAGGCTCTTTTTGACCATGTGGATAAGATTGCCAGCCTTGCTCCAGCCCTCCTTGCTTTGACCAGTTGGATAAGGTTGCATTGGGACACTCCTTTGGCTAGATTCATTGCCAGCTATATCCATGTCCTTTTGCACCAGAGTTTTGCACGATCCCCAAATCATGAAAATACTTTATCCTGAGTTTTGCACATTCTTGTTTCTTCTTTTTAGGATGTTTGGAGACATTTTGAGGAATCCCGGATTTTGCACGGTCCGTACAATCCGTACAAGTCCGTATATTTTAGGGAATCCCGGATTTTGCACGGTCGGGTTAGTTTGGTCTTGCAAGGCCTGGCTGGTCTTCTTGATCAATACTCCCCCTCAAACTTAGCCATAGTGAACTCGAGAATGGAGGCTAAGTTTGGAGTGACCGTGAGTGCCACCTCATTAAAAACCTTATAAGGAAAACCCCTTGGGACAAAACATTATAAGGGAAAAAGAGTATGGCCTTCACGGATCTAGGGGACCTTTGACCAAGGGCATGAAAAGGTCTTGTAACCTTTGTGAAGAATGTCGCCATTTAATCTTGACTTGTTGTAGTCTTGCAAGGATTTGTTGATTTCATTCTTTGGTAATCACTTCGGTCTTCCTCTTGGGTTCACCACGCTTGAATCTTAGTTCTCGGGTCATCTTTCTCGGGTTCACCATTTGTTGATTCCAAATCTTGATCAATGCTTCGAATGCTCCCCCTCACGATCGGCTTGAAAATAAGGAAAGACGATCTTTTGGGTTTGAAGTCCTTTATGCACATTGTTCCTTGCAAGAAAAATTGACAAACAAAGTGTATCAATTTACTCCAATTTTAATGGTAGAAATGATCACACTTTGCATAGAGAATTTTAATGGAGGGAGAGGATAGAAACAACCTGATTCCTTTGGATGGTGGTTTCTTCCTCTTTGTTGATTTATTGGGTTGAGGAGCACCACTTTTGTATGCTCTGATTTTATCTTCTTATTCCCCTCACTTCCGAAAGATAAACCAGCCTTAAGGTTTGTATGATCCATACATCTTGGTTCTCTTCATGGTGATGGAGATGCCTTAGCTTCGTTTCCAACTCGCATGCCTCCTTGCTTTGTCTCAACCGTTGCCCTTGTCTTTGCGAGCTTATCTTTGCAAGCTTGTCTTTGTAAGTGACCCGGTTTTGATCTCTAGTCAAGTTGCCCGTCTTCTAGTGGAACAATTTGTCTTCTATGATGCGGTCCCTCTATCAACTCGTCCACAAGTGAGCACGAACCTACAACTTGTTCCCAACGGTGTGGCCCCTCTATCAACTTGTCCACGAGTGAGCACGAACCTTCAACATCTTTTAGTGCGGTGCGGTCTAGTACCAACTCGGCTTCATTTGCTTGAAGAATCTTGTCTTCTTTGACATCATTTTTTCTTTTCCTTTTTCTTTGGCATCCTTCACCTTCTTTTCGGTTCTTTCTCCCCCTCAAGCTTGGTTGGAGGGACTCCGAAAGGCAAGCTTGAAAAACATAAAAGAGGAACACTTCAAACTGGTGCCAAATGAACACTAACTTCCACAACTTCCTTGTGTCACCAATCATACTTCTTTACTTCATTTAATCTTCATTTGACCTCTTCATCATCTAATACTTCCCCGTTAGAATATTCACGCTTTCTTCCTCTAAACCTTCATCATGAGATTTAAAATTTTAAAGTACTCAACGTGAGGGATAAGGAAGTTTAGATGAAAGATAGATTGCAAATAAGAGAAACTAAAGAAACAAGATTATACAATAATTAGAACACTAAGAATATTGAAAAAGATGAGTGTTTAGAGAGCAGTCCTTTATGCTAAACCAGTTAAGATAGTGACTTGTTGAATCATTTTTTTTTTTATTGGTCGATCTTCTTGAGATTCGACCTCTTCTTCCACCACTCACATTCTTCCATTCCTAAGAAGAAGAAAAAAAAAAGGTTAGTGGTTGGGATTTTTTTTTTTCTCTTCATGGCTCTTCACCACAAAAGACTTTTCCTCTCATTTGAGAGATCGGATTCTAGCAATGGTCTTTGGAATTATCCACTTGTTTAACAAGAATGGAAAACTTCAAAACAGAGCCTATCCTTTTGAGAAAACCAAACCGGATGAATCAATGTCATTAATTGTTTTTCATTCATAAGAAAGAAAACTGACTAAGATTCATCCTTTTTATTTATTTTTTTATTTTTTTGAAAATTTTCCAAGGACTTGAGAATTACTAGAGGTCCAAGGTTTTTGAAAACTTGGATTTAAAGAACTTGGATTCATCATGCCTTCTTGATTTAACTCCAATGAGTAAATCAGGCCATGGTTCACTTCTTTATTTCCAAAAGAGTTAGGATTCATCATGCCTTCTTGATTTTAACTCCAAGGAGTAAATCAGGTCATGGTTCACCTCTTTTAACCCAAAAGAATTTGGATTCATCATGCCTTCTCAATTTTAACTCCAATGAGCAAAATAGGCCATGGTTCACTTCTTTTGGTTTCTAAGGGTTTGGATTCACTCAAGGTTCTCCAGCATTCGAGTTTCAACGAGGCTCTCATCCAACTTTGGATTTGGATCCATCTCGGTTCCCTAGCTTTGGATTCAACAAGGTTCACTACCCTCCCTTTCTTTTTTTTTCTTAAATAGAACAAACAAGGATTCCTTAAAACACTCTTCCCAAACAAACAAGTACAGAAGAGATTGGAATCCAATAAGAATATTTAAGAAAAAAATTGAAAAAATAACCTAGGACTCAAAAATGTTTAAAAGTAGTCCAAGATTTTCTACCAAAGGATTTGGATTCATCAAGGTTCTCTAGCTTTTAGATTCAACGAGGTTCTCTTTCTTTGGTAATTTGAAAACAAAGAGATTTGGATTCATCAAGACTTTGTGCTTATGGTCATAATAACATAGCTTTACCAAGGTTCTCTTCTCTTTTAAAGAAAAATGGGACTTGGATTCAACATGGCTTTATGCTTATGATTATGGAAACATAGCTTTACCAAATTTCTCTTCCCATAAAATAAGGATTAAGATTCATCAAGATTTGATACTTAAACTCATAAGAGCAAAGTTTTACCAAGGTTCTCTACCTTTAAAACCCGGATACAACATGATTAAATATGTTTAAATCCATAAGAATCAAGCAATTTTAATCATGGTTCACTAATTGAATTGCTTCAAACCACTAAAAACAACTCAAAAACATAAAATACAATGGACTTACGTATCTCTTCATTCCATAAGAAAGAAAAATACAATCCAAGGTTTTAGTTTTGTAAAAATTGTGGTTTGAGCTTTCAAATCAACAAATGACTTGGAGATGAAAATGGGGCTTAAAAAGAATAGATTATAGAATGAGGCACCAACAAATCATGGTTCTAAGTGTATTCATTTCCAAAAATGGAAGCACTAGAAGAATCCATGAATAAGCAAGTAAGGCAGCCTTTAATCTCCCTTATTATGTAGCTTTTCACTACAGCCCCATTTATTACTCTTCATTGTCACTAAAAACATAAGTTAGCAACTTTCACAACTCAAGAACCAATGGTTTTGAGGAATAACTCTCAGAGTGAAAGAGGCTAACAAAGTGTATGAAAATGAAAGAATAAGAAGAATGAGATTAAGGAGACATTTAAGGACCTTAATGCTCTGATACCATGTTAGAATTAGAGAGATTAAGCATGAGAGAATAATGTAAATGACATGGAGAATATGCAAGTATGAACTAAGAGAATAAGCATGTAAATGAGACTAAGGAGAATAAAATGAGAGAGATTTCATGGAGAATGAGAGAATGGGACCCCAAAGGGTCTAACATTTCATTGATAATGAGGCATTACATTTATAGAGAAAAATCTAGGGTTTTCTAAAAATGAAACAACCAATGGAAATGCTTTAATTCAAACTAGCCAATGAGAGCTTAGTCTTGGAGGCTCTTTTTGACCATGTGGATAAGATTGCCAGCCTTGCTCCAGCCCTCCTTGCTTTGACCAGTTGGATAAGGTTGCATTGGGACACTCCTTTGGCTAGATTCATTGCCAGCTATATCCATGTCCTTTTGCACCAGAGTTTTGCACGATCCCCAAATCCTGAAAATACTTTATCCTGAGTTTTGCACATTCTTGTTTCTTCTTTTTAGGATGTTTGGAGACATTTTGAGGAATCCCGGATTTTGCACGGTCCGTACAATCCGTACAAGTCCGTATATTTTAGGGAATCCCGGATTTTGCACGGTCGGGTTAGTTTGGTCTTGCAAGGCCTGGCTAGTCTTCTTGATCAATACATACAAGGAGCTCTAAGATGCGAGGAGAGCACCTGAGGGCACCCGAGAGATACCGATAGACCTTAGCGCGAGAACAGTGAGACTAGAGAACTCTTGGGAGCATCCTTTTTTTGGAAGGCATGAGTTTAGTATCTTCACTATTTCGTTGAAGTGAAGACACCCTTAAGCCGTCAAGGTATTGTACTCTTTATCTCCACCTCGGGATTTTTCCACATGGTTTACCGAGGGGGTTTTTAATGAGGCAATATCTCTTGATGCATCACATTCTTGTAGATTTTAGAGGATATGAAGGTGATTTTAAGGGAGGAAGATTAGAAGATAGGAGTGATGAAGATGATGAATAGAAGTTTATAATTTCGTGTGTATTTTTCTTCTTACAATACAACCAACATATATGGACGCTTTACATGAATTTTAGAGAGAAAAATATCTCACCAACACCTCTACACAAGTATAGGCGAGCCATGCTTCTCCCAACTGCTCCTACCTACTCCTCTTTGCAACTTGCTCCACTTGTGCTGAGAGAGAAAAAACTGGTCTGTTTCTAACCAGTCTAGTTCCTTCTCTACTTCTTGTTTGGTCTTGTTTTAGTTGATCTTAACTACTCATTGGCACTTTATTTCATGTTCACACACCTTCACATCCATATTCTCAACACTCCCCCTCAAGATAGGCTGGTAGGGGTTCTTTAAGCCGATCTTGCCATGGATGTATTCACATATGCGTGAAGAAGTAGGCTTGGTAAATATATCCGCCATTTGTTCTCTACTCTTCACAAACTTGGGAACCACAACTCCCTCCTGAATTTTGTCTCGGATGAAATGACAATCCACCTCAATGTGTTTTGTCCTTTCATGAAACACCGGGTTTGAAGTTATGTGTATTGCCGCTTGGTTATCACAATACAATGTCATTGGTTTGTCTTCTTGAACTCCCAAGTCATGTAGAAGCGCCTTCAGCCATATCATTTCTTTTGTGGCTTCTCTCATTGCTCTATACTCAGCTTCAGCACTAGATAGAGAGATTACCTTTTGTTTTTTGCTTCTCCAGGTGACAAGATTCCCGCCTACGAATGTACAATAACCGGTCGTAGACTTCCTATCTTGTCTATCCCCAACCCAATCCGCATCACAAAACGCTTCTACATCTGCCCTTCCATGACACTCTAGCCAAATACCTCTTCCTGGGTTCCCTTTTAGATATCTCAAGATCCTTTCAATCATTCCCCAATGGTGTGTTGTTGGCGCTTGCATGTGTTGACTTACTTTATTCACCGCAAAACAAATATCTGGCCTTGTTATGGTCAAATAGATTAGTTTACCAACTAACCTTTGGTACTGCTTGATGTCAGACCTTATCTCCATGTTGCTCTCTTCTTGGTAACCTTCTTCAATAGGAGTCTTAGCTGGTTTACACCCAAGCTTCCCAGTTTCTTTTAGTAAGTCGATCACATACTTCCTTTGCGATATAAACATTCCCTTTGCCACTCTGCTCATCTCAATTCCTAGGAAGTATTTGAGCTCTCCTAGGTCTTTTATATCAAACGTAGAGTTTAGATCCTCCTTAGTCCGTTTCATCTCCTCACAATCACTTCCCGTAACAATAATGTCATCCACGTAGATAAGCACCACAACTATCCCTTTTTTGCTCCTTTTGGTAAAGAGAGAGTGATCCGCTTCCGATTTTACAAACCCTTTCTCCAACAGGCACCGGCTTAACCGTTGGTACCAAGCTCTAGGAGATTGTTTCAAGCCGTATATAGCCTTTTTTAATCTACACACTTGATCTGAACTTGCTCCATAACCATGTGGAAGTTCCATAAACACTTCTTCTTCTAAATCTCCTTGTAAGAAAGTGTTTCTCACATCCATTTGCCACAAATTCCATGACAGATTAATGGCAATGGATAGTAGAACCCTCACCTAGTGCAACTTCGCTACTGGAGCAAAAGTTTCAGTATAATCTTCTCCATATACTTTTGTATATCCTTTTGCCACTAGTCTAGCTTTATACCTCTCAATTTCACCATTGCTCTTGTATTTGATAGTATACACCCATCTACATCCCACAAGTTTCTTCCCGCTGGGCAATTTTGTCAAGTCCCAAGTATTATTTCTCAACATAGATGCAATCTCTTCCCTCATGGCATCAACCCATAACTTGTCCATGCTTGCTTCCTCATAAGAATTAGGTACTTTTCTATCAATAGTGCTCAGAAATGCCTGATGATCAGCTGGAATATTAGAAACCGAGTAGTATTCTTCAATAGGATATCTTATGGCTATCGTTGAATAATGAGAAAACACATTAGCTTAAGACCCAAAGAAGAGAAGAGGCCTTATTCAACATATGCAAGCCCATTAAGAAGTCTTCTAGAAGGGTGAAGACTTTGGGTGCACAAGTGGGTGTCTCGGGAAGTGTGAAAAGGAAGGAGATGTGTTTGAATTTCAAATAAGAGATTGGAGGGAAATTGAATGTTGTGAAACCCTTCTTCACCTCCTAATTTCGTGGCTCTCCTCTATATATACATGTTGTACACCCTTTGTAACACTCACTCAATTCTAATGGAAACTTCTCTTTATCTCTCATTCTATTGTTTCTCTTTCAAGCACTCTCAAACTCTCTAATCTTCTATTCCGCAAATTCAACATGGTATCAGAGGAAGGTTCTTAACTAAATCAAGCTCTTGTTATCCCATTTTCAAATCTCTTCCTTTAAAATTCTGGGAATACTCTTTGTCAATCCTTTTTCACTCTGAGACTTAGTCCTCAAAGTCATTGACTCTTGAGTTGTGAAAAGGCTGAAAAAGTGTATTTCTTGAAGGTTCTCTAAAATTTTCTTTTTCACTCTAAAATTCTGGGAATACTCTTTGTCAATCCTTTTTCACTCTGAGACTTAGTCCTCAAAGTCATTGACTCTTGAGTTGTGAAAAGGCTGGAAAAGTGTATTTCTTGAAGCTTCTCTAATATTTTCTTGAGAAAATCTCTTAATCCTCTGGTTAATAGAATTATCCGGTGAATAAATCTTGAAACACCATGGAAAATTCTAAACCAATTGTTATTCCAGTCATCTTGAAGGGTGTCAACTATTTGCTGTGGTCAAGAATGATAAGAACATCCCTATGTGGTCGTGGGCTTTGGAGCCATGTCTTGAAAGGCCAAGATCCAAAAGATGGAGAAGAAGCCATCGGTAATTATGAAGATAAGTGGTTCCAAGAGGACCAAATGGTGCTCGGAATCATCCAGAACTCTCTTGAAGCATCCATCCTTGAAGCCTACTCCTACTGTGAAAATGCAAAGGAATGTGGGATACTCTTCAAACCGTGTATGGGAATACTTCAAACTTGAGCAGAATCTATGAAGTCAAGAAGGCTATCAATGATCTAACCCAAGAAGATTTGGAGTTTACAAAGCACTTTGGCAAATTCAGATCATTGTGGGCTGAACTAGAAATGTTAAGGCCAAGCACGATTGATCCTTTGGGGTTAAATGAGAGGCGCGAACAAGACAAGGTCTTTGGTCTGCTATTGACCTTAAATCCAACTTACAAGGATCTCATTAAGCACCTCCTTAGGGCAGACAATCTCCCCAGCCTAGATGAAGTGTGCTCCAAGATACAAAAGGAGCAAGGATCTCATGGTCTATTTGGGGGAAAGGGTGAGCTGGTTATGGCTAACAAAGTAGAGCTGGGAGACGCCAACAAAGGATTTTACAAACCGTTGGGATCAAACCAGAACAAGAAAGTGGGATCAAATGCAATTTGTGAGCATTGCAAGAAAGAGGGTCACACAAAGGAAAAATGCTGGAAGCTCCATCCTCATCTAAAACCAAGCTGGTGGAAGGAACCAAGAGCTAATGTCTCCCAAGAAGTGGCTGGGAATCAAACTGGGACATCCAAGAGGGCTGAAGAAGGAGAAATGAGAGCTTTGGTGCCATATCAACAAGAATCTGAATTTGTGAGGAAATCAGATTTGGAAGCTCTCATCAAAGCCTTGAAAGAGGCTGGTAGGTCTGGTATGGTTTCTGGAAACTCTCTTCATGCTCAAAACATTTCAAAGCCTTTGATTGTAGATTCTGGTACATCACATCATATGATAAGTGATGCACATCTAATGAATAACATAAAACCGGCTGTAGGTAATGTCATTATAGCAAATGGAGATAGTATTCCAATTGATGGAGTAGGAAATCTTAGGTTATTTGGAAAAGATTCAAATGCTTTCTACATGCCTAAGTTTACTTCAAATTTGTTATCCGTAAAGAAAGTTACATCTGATTTGAATTGTTATGCTATATTTGGTCCTAATGATGTACACTTTCAGGATATTGAGACCATGAAACTACTCGGAAAAGGAGTAGCAAAGGAGGAGCTGTATGTTCTTGAAAATAACAAGCCGGACTCCAATTTATTTTGTAGTTTTAGTCTGAATGTTTCTAATGTTAGTAGTTCAATTTGGTATGCAAGGCTAGGTCATCCGCACTCTAGAGCATTAGAACTATTGTTGCCTAGGATTTCTTTCAAAAATGATGAATGTGAAGCTTGTATACTTGGCAAACATTGTAAATCTGTGTTTTCCAAGTCTCCAACTATCTATGAAAAGTGTTTTGATTTAATTCATTCTGATGTTTGGACCTCACCATGTGAATCTAGAGAACATCATAAATACTTTGTCACCTTTATAGATGAAAAATCAAAATATACATGGCTAACACTTCTTCCATCCAAAGATAGAGTTCTAGAAGCATTTAGAAAATTTCAAGCATATGTGACTAACCATTATAATGCCAAGATTAAAATTTTTAGATCAGATAATGGTGGAGAGTACACAAGCCATGCCTTCAAACAACACTTAGCAAACCATGGGATAGTCCATCAAACCAGCTGCCCATACACTCCTCAGCAAAATGGAGTTGCTGAAAGAAAGAATAGGCACTTAATGGAAGTGGCCCGGTCTATGATGTTCCACACAAGTGTTCCCAAGAGATTTTGGGGAGATGCTGTGGTTTCAGCATGCTATTTGATCAACCGAATGCCAACAAAAATTTTGGATGATCACTCTCCATTTGAGGTTTTAAACAACTCTAAACCCGCCATTAACCACTTACGTGTGTTTGGGTGTGTTTGTTTTGTATTAATCCCAGGAGAACAAAGAAACAAGTTGGAAGCTAAAAGTGTGAAGAGCATGTTCATTGGATACTCCACAACACAAAAAGGTTACAAATGCTTTGTTCCGGAAACAAGGAAGATTCTAGTCTCAAGGGACGTGAAGTTTGTTGAAACGAAAGGGTTCTATGATGAGAAGAATTGGAAAGAATTGGAGAATCTATCATCCTCATCATCAGACCGAGCTAGCAATTTGAGAAAAATCTTGGAGAACCTTGGATTACATCAGCCAGAAGCTAGTACAAGCACATCTCAATCAAATGAAGAAACTATACCCTTTGATCCTGAGGGAGGCAATAAACAAGAGGATCCAATAGTGGCTCAACAAGACTCAACAATTTATGATCAAAATGAATCAGAAGTTCGCAATGAAGCGGTTCATGATCAAAGTGAAGAGAGTCCGGAAAGTCAAGAAGAAGCTCAAACCTCAGATTCTGACTTTGAAGGGCCAGAACCTCAAGTTCAATATCAAGAAGGGGGTTTAAGGAGAAGTACAAGACAAAGGTTTGGACCAGAACATTGGAAGCAAACCCGAGTGTACTACAACAACAAGGCAGTTGCTCATCCCATTCAAGCTGTTTGCACTCTAGCTCATTTCAAAGGAGCTCCAGGTCAAGGCATTTGGATGGGTTGCAACAAAAGCACAGAAATTGTGGGTTATTGTGATGCTGACTGGGCTGGAGACAAAACGGATAGAAGATCCACCACTGGGTATTGCACATTCATTGGAGGTAACCTGGTCACTTGGAAGAGCAAGAAACAAAAGGTTGTGTCATGTTCAAGTGCTGAAGCTGAGTATAGAGCAATGAGGAAGCTCACAAATGAGCTAACATGGCTGAAAGCTCTTCTCAAGGATTTGGGCATTGAATCGGCAGATCCAATCACAATGCATTGTGACAACCAAGCTGCTATTCACATTGCGTCCAACTCAGTGTTCCATGAGAGGACAAAGCATATTGAAGTGGATTGTCACAAGGTGCGAGAGATGGTGGAGAAAAGGGTCATTCTTCCATGCCTTACAAGGAGTTCAGAACAATTGGCAGACATTTTTACCAAGGCAGCGAGTTTAAAAGTGTGTGAGTTCATCCATTCAAAGCTTGGACTCATAGATATGTCTCGGCCGTGATTTCCTTAGCCATGGAGTCCACACTCTTTTTCCCTTAGTATGGTTTTGTCCCATGAGGTTTTCCATACTAAGGTTTTTAATGAGGTGGGTCATCATGGTTCCAAGCTTAACCTTTGATTTCTCTACGGTTAAGCTTGAGGGGGAGTGTTGAATAATGAGAAAACACATTAGCTTAAGACCCAAAGAAGAGAAGAGGCCTTATTCAACATATGCAAGCCCATTAAGAAGTCTTCTAGAAGGGTGAAGACTTTGGGTGCACAAGTGGGTGTCTCGGGAAGTGTGAAAAGGAAGGAGATGTGTTTGAATTTCAAATAAGAGATTGGAGGGAAATTGAATGTTGTGAAACCCTTCTTCACCTCCTAATTTCGTGGCTCTCCTCTATATATACATGTTGTGCACCCTTTGTAACACTCACTCAATTCTAATGGAAACTTCTCTTTATCTGTTATTCTATTGTTTCTCTTTCAAGCACTCTCAAACTCTCTAATCTTCTATTCCGCAAATTCAACAATCTTCTCTTCTTGTGCGGTGTTATGCTTAAGGGACAAGAAGGAGACGCTGACGCCTATAGGATCAGGATCTAAGCCTGCCGTACGCCCAGTACATCCCTCTCTTGTCCCAAGCACAACATCAGTTCCCATGTGATCTTGATAAGCCATAGCCATCCCATTGTAATACACTCTAGTATTTTTCCAATTTTCAGGTCCGTGTCTTATCCTTTGGCTTCTTCTTAACTGAGGAGCTTGCACTTCTTCCACTTCTTCAGATTCTATCTCCCCCTCACCTCTTGTACTCTCCTCTTCTTCTACCAGTTCTGAGTCTAATGGTAAAGTATCCGGAACTATCGGAAGCTGCTCACTTTCTTCTACTTCTTCTTCACCCCTCTGCTCATTATCATCACTCTCCCGGCCATCTATGCTTTCCCAAATGCTTCTTAGAACTTGATCTCTATCTGCATTTGAGTCCATAATCTCATCTAAGTCTTCCCATTTCTTTTTTTCGAAGTAACCATACTCTTCCTCAAATTGCACCTCCCTTGACACATACATTCTATTAGTCTCCGGGTTAAGACATTTGTATCCTTTTTGAGTACTTGAGTATCCCACAAACACACACTTAATACTCTTTGGCTCTAACTTATTTCTTTGTGCCTCTGGAATAAGGACATAGCATCTACACCCAAAGACTCTCAAGTGACTGATACTCGGCTTCACACCATTCAAAACTTCAAATGGTGACTTGTAACTCAAGCTTTCAGTGGGTATGCGGTTGATTAAGTAAGCTGCTGCCATCACTGCATCTCCCCACAGATTCTTAGGAACTCCCCTATGAAACATCATGCTCCTAGCCACTTCTAACAAATGTCTATTCTTCCTCTCTGCTATCCCATTTTGTTGAGGTGTATAGGCGCAAGTTGTCTGATGTACTATCCCTTTCTCATTCACAAACTCCCTAAACTGTATGCTCATGTATTCTCCGCCATTATCACTTCTTAGTATCTTAATCTTGGTATCATACTGATTGAGCACATAGTTATATAAGTTCTGAAATGATTCAAGCACTTGATCCTTAGAGCGCATCAATGTTACCCATGTATACTTTGATTTTTGATCGATGAAGGAAACAAAGTACTTATATTGATCTCTTGAAGTACACGGAGCAGACCATACATCAGAGTGTATTAACTCAAAAGACTTCTTATACATAGTAGTAGATTCTGGAAACACTTTCCTACAATGCTTCCCCAAAATACATGCTTCACACGCCTCCTTGGGTACTGAATGGTTGGGCAAGACCATGCTGAGCACCTTGTGACTTGGGTGACCAAGGCGAGAATGTCATAAAGGGCTTGATCCAACCGAATTGACCGCAAGCGCTTTCAACTCTTTATCCTTTTTATTCAATATGTACAGACCATCTTTCACACCCCCTGATCCGATCGCATCTTTGGTTTCATTATCCTGAAACTCAACACCATTAACTCCAAAAACAACTTTACAATTCAAGTCCTTAGTTGCCTTATGAACCGATAGCAAATTCGAAGTAAATTCTGGGATATATAGGGCTTTAGTTCTCTTCCCAAACACCTCTAAGTCCCCAACACCCTCTATTGGAACTTCTTTCCCGTTTGCTATCCTAACACTACCCTTATGCGGTTCTACATTCTCCAGCAACTTAGCATCACAAATCATATTATGACTTGCTCCAGAATCTATTATCACGTTTCTCTTAGCCTTAGAGGTAAAGAAACCCTTACCAGATTCCGCTAGCTTTGAGATACTCTTGATGAGGCCCTCCAAATCGCTCTTCCTCACCAATTGGTCTCCTTCCATGCTAGTTACACCCGCAAAGTTCCTAGAGCCTTGACTGCTTCCCTGGCCATTTCCTCTTAGCCGGGCTGGTTTCAAGTGCGGGTAAAGTGTCCAGCACTTCTCCTTAGTGTGCCCTTTCATCCTACAATGGCTACACTCAACAGCTCTCCTTTCTCCATGCCCAAAACTTCTTTGCAACACATGTGCCATCTCGCTAGCGGGTTTAAACAACCCTCTAGCACCTTCCTCTTTCTGAACTTATTGACACACTTCATTTAATGTTGGAAGCTTGTCAAATCGAAGGATATGCTGAATGAGTCCCTTGTAAGAGTCATCAAGTGTGAGTAAGAGACCAAACACTTGATCTTGCTCTCTCCTCTCATTCAACTCCTTTGGGTCGTTTGTTGTAGGTCTAAGCATTTCCAGCTCTGCCCACAACCCTCTAAACTCCCCAAACAAGTCCTTGAACGCCTTCCCATTCTGCTGAAGGTCATTCAATGCCTTCTTCACCTCAAAGATCCTTGAAATGTTTGAGATGTCTCCATAAACTCCCTTGAGCGTCTCCCACCCACAACTCCTTGGAGTTCTCACAGTATGAATAGGCCGCCAGAATAGATGGCTCAAGGGAGCTTTGAAGTGCAGCCAAGACTTGAGCATCTTCTTGCTCCCGCTTCCTCTCCATCATACTGCCCTCTTCAGCCCTTCCTTCTTCAGCATTTCCCACCAACCTATCAACATACTCCCACAGCCCTCTTCCTCTTAGGACTGTCTTTGTGGTCCTTGACCACAAAATATAGTTATTCCCCTTGAGAATAACTGGTAGAACCATATTCTTGGAGCTTTCCATGACTTGAAATTTTTGGTGAATAGTACACACGAAACAGAAAAAAAACAGAGTGATTTGAAATGTTTGAGAGATATGAACGAGTTTAAGATCTTGTTTATGACCTTAAGTGCTCTGATACCATGTAGATTTTAGAGGATATGAAGGTGATTTTAAGGGAGGAAGATTAGAAGATAGGAGTGATGAAGATGATGAATAGAAGTTTATAATTTCGTGTGTATTTTTCTTCTTACAATATAACCAACATATATGGACGCTTTACATGAATTTTAGAGAGAAAAATATCTCACCAACACCTCTACACAAGTATAGGCGAGCCATGCTTCTCCCAACTGCTCCTACCTACTCCTCTTTGCAACTTGCTCCACTTGTGCTGAGAGAGAAAAAACTGGTCTGTTTCTAACCAGTCTAGTTCCTTCTCTACTTCTTGTTTGGTCTTGTTTTAGTTGATCTTAACTACTCATTGGCACTTTATTTCATGTTCACACACCTTCACATCCATATTCTCAACAATTCTTTACCATTGTTTATCTTTCTTGGAAATCCCTATAACGAAATAAGGTAAACAAGGGATGTGATCCTATCTACCAAGATGACATTTATCTAATTAAAAACGGTTTAAGTATGTTTTGGTGTTAAAAGAGGTCCAAATTAGGTGAATGTTAGAATATTTGGACCAAGTTGTAATTCGTATAAGACCAGACCTAGAGGATATGTGAAAAAGCCTCTAAAAACTCTTGTAATGGATTTAACCGCTTTTACACAAAAACTTGAGAAACTTTTTCTCCTTTTTTCTTGAGAGATTCAAGGTTATTCTTCACTCCTCGATTCCTAGCTCAGAGTGGGGTGCGTTGTATCAAGAGATTGTCACTCCTCTTGTGGATCACGCTTCAACCCACCTTCTATCAATCCCATAGTTAATCCTAGGTCGAGTATCTCCTCGGGTTTAAACCACCTCTTCCGCTTAGTTCCATCCTTTTTACCGAGTAGTTAGATTGAGCATTTCTCTTCTTCTCAGTCCTATTCATACAGTTTATTCCCTAAGACGAGCTTGATATCTTAGCAACCGGTGCCACATCATGTTTTGAATGGGGTTTTCCATTCACCACCCTCCTTCATACTTACTTGATAGTACCCGCTCTTTAAATCAATCTTGGAGTAGAGTGTTGATGAGGCCCCGGCACTAGCTCAAGCATCACTCTGAGAAGAACACGTGGAGGAACCCGAGGACTAACTTGAGGAAGAGAAGAACTACGAAGCTCCTACCATAGCACTGAGGATTATGAAGAGGAACATCACAAGCGTCTACAGGACAAGATTCAATGCATACATACAAGGCCCTCTAAGATGCGAGGAGAGCACCTGAGGGCACCTGAGAGATACCGATACACCTTAGCGCGAGAACACTGAGACTAGAAAACTCTTGGGAGCATCCTTTTTTTGGAAGGCATGAGTTTAGTATCTTCACTATTTCGTTGAAGTGAAGACACCCTTAAGCCGTCAAGGTATTGTACTCTTTTTCTCCACCTCGGGATTTTTCCACATGGTTTACCGAGGGGGTTTTTAATGAGGCAAGATCTCTTGATGCATCACATTCTTTACCATTGTTTATCTTTCTTGGAAATCTCTATGACGAAATAAGGTAAACAAGGGATGTGATCGTTTCTACCAAGATGACATTTATCTAATTAAAGTCTTCTTCTCTTTTCCTAAAAACGGTTTAAGTATGTTTTGGTGTTATAAGAGGTCCAAATTAGGTGAATGTTAGAATATTTAGACCAAGTTGTAATTCGTATAAGACTAGACCTAGAGGTTATGTGAAAAAGCCTCTAAAAACTCTTGTAATGGATTTAACCGCTTTTAAACAAAAACTTGAGAAACTTTTTCTCCTTTTTTCTTGAGAGATTCAAGGTTATTCTTCACTCCTCGATTCCTAGCTCAGGGTGGGGTGCGTTGTATCAAGAGATTGTCACTCCTCTTGTGGTTCACGCTTTAACCCACCTTCTATCAATCCCATAGTTAATCCTAGGTCGAGTATCTCCTCGGGTTTAAACCACCTCTTCCGCTTAGGTCCATCCTTTTTACCGAGTAGTTAGATCGAGCATTTCTCTTCTTCTTAGTCCTATATATACAGTCAATTCCCTAAGACGAGCTTGATATCTTAGCAACCGGTGCCACATCATGTTTTGAATGGGGTTTTCCATTCACCACCCTCCTTCATACTTACTTGATAGTACCCGCTCTTTAAATCAATCTTGGAGTAGAGTGTTGATGAGGCCCCGGCACTAGCTCAAGCATCACTCTGAGAAGAACACGTGGAGGAACCCGAGGACTAACTTGAGGAAGAGAAGAACTACGAAGCTCCTACCATAGCACTGAGGATTATGAAGAGGAACATCACAAGCGTCTACAGGACAAGATTCAATGCATACATACAAGGCCCTCTAAGATGCGAGGAGAGCACCTGAGGGCACCTGAGAGATACCGATACACCTTAGCGCGAGAACACTGAGACTAGAAAACTCTTGGGAGTATCCTTTTTTTGGAAGGCATGAGTTTAGTATCTTCACTATTTCGTTGAAGTGAAGACACCCTTAAGCCGTCAAGGTATTGTACTCTTTTTCTCCACCTCGGGATTTTTCCACATGGTTTACCGAGGGGGTTTTTAATGAGGCAAGATCTCTTGATGCATCACATTCTTTACCATTGTTTATCTTTCTTGGAAATCTCTATGACGAAATAAGGTAAACAAGGGATGTGATCGTTTCTACCAAGATGACATTTATCTAATTAAAGTCTTCTTCTCTTTTCCTAAAAACGGTTTAAGTATGTTTTGGTGTTATAAGAGGTCCAAATTAGGTGAATGTTAGAATATTTAGACCAAGTTGTAATTCGTATAAGACTAGACCTAGAGGTTATGTGAAAAAGCCTCTAAAAACTCTTGTAATGGATTTAACCGCTTTTAAACAAAAACTTGAGAAACTTTTTCTCCTTTTTTCTTGAGAGATTCAAGGTTATTCTTCACTCCTCGATTCCTAGCTCAGGGTGGGGTGCGTTGTATCAAGAGATTGTCACTCCTCTTGTGGTTCACGCTTTAACCCACCTTCTATCAATCCCATAGTTAATCCTAGGTCGAGTATCTCCTCGGGTTTAAACCACCTCTTCCGCTTAGGTCCATCCTTTTTACCGAGTAGTTAGATCGAGCATTTCTCTTCTTCTTAGTCCTATATATACAGTCAATTCCCTAAGACGAGCTTGATATCTTAGCAACCGGTGCCACATCATGTTTTGAATGGGGTTTTCCATTCACCACCCTCCTTCATACTTACTTGATAGTACCCGCTCTTTAAATCAATCTTGGAGTAGAGTGTTGATGAGGCCCCGGCACTAGCTCAAGCATCACTCTGAGAAGAACACGTGGAGGAACCCGAGGACTAACTTGAGGAAGAGAAGAACTACGAAGCTCCTACCATAGCACTGAGGATTATGAAGAGGAACATCACAAGCGTCTACAGGACAAGATTCAATGCATACATACAAGGCCCTCTAAGATGCGAGGAGAGCACCTGAGGGCACCTGAGAGATACCGATACACCTTAGCGCGAGAACACTGAGACTAGAAAACTCTTGGGAGTATCCTTTTTTTGGAAGGCATGAGTTTAGTATCTTCACTATTTCGTTGAAGTGAAGACACCCTTAAGCCGTCAAGGTATTGTACTCTTTTTCTCCACCTCGGGATTTTTCCACATGGTTTACCGAGGGGGTTTTTAATGAGGCAAGATCTCTTGATGCATCACATTCTTTACCATTGTTTATCTTTCTTGGAAATCTCTATGACGAAATAAGGTAAACAAGGGATGTGATCGTTTCTACCAAGATGACATTTATCTAATTAAAGTCTTCTTCTCTTTTCCTAAAAACGGTTTAAGTATGTTTTGGTGTTATAAGAGGTCCAAATTAGGTGAATGTTAGAATATTTAGACCAAGTTGTAATTCGTATAAGACTAGACCTAGAGGTTATGTGAAAAAGCCTCTAAAAACTCTTGTAATGGATTTAACCGCTTTTAAACAAAAACTTGAGAAACTTTTTCTCCTTTTTTCTTGAGAGATTCAAGGTTATTCTTCACTCCTCGATTCCTAGCTCAGGGTGGGGTGCGTTGTATCAAGAGATTGTCACTCCTCTTGTGGTTCACGCTTTAACCCACCTTCTATCAATCCCATAGTTAATCCTAGGTCGAGTATCTCCTCGGGTTTAAACCACCTCTTCCGCTTAGGTCCATCCTTTTTACCGAGTAGTTAGATCGAGCATTTCTCTTCTTCTTAGTCCTATATATACAGTCAATTCCCTAAGACGAGCTTGATATCTTAGCAACCGGTGCCACATCATGTTTTGAATGGGGTTTTCCATTCACCACCCTCCTTCATACTTACTTGATAGTACCCGCTCTTTAAATCAATCTTGGAGTAGAGTGTTGATGAGGCCCCGGCACTAGCTCAAGCATCACTCTGAGAAGAACACGTGGAGGAACCCGAGGACTAACTTGAGGAAGAGAAGAACTACGAAGCTCCTACCATAGCACTGAGGATTATGAAGAGGAACATCACAAGCGTCTACAGGACAAGATTCAATGCATACATACAAGGCCCTCTAAGATGCGAGGAGAGCACCTGAGGGCACCTGAGAGATACCGATACACCTTAGCGCGAGAACACTGAGACTAGAAAACTCTTGGGAGTATCCTTTTTTTGGAAGGCATGAGTTTAGTATCTTCACTATTTCGTTGAAGTGAAGACACCCTTAAGCCGTCAAGGTATTGTACTCTTTTTCTCCACCTCGGGATTTTTCCACATGGTTTACCGAGGGGGTTTTTAATGAGGCAAGATCTCTTGATGCATCACATTCTTTACCATTGTTTATCTTTCTTGGAAATCTCTATGACGAAATAAGGTAAACAAGGGATGTGATCGTTTCTACCAAGATGACATTTATCTAATTAAAGTCTTCTTCTCTTTTCCTAAAAACGGTTTAAGTATGTTTTGGTGTTATAAGAGGTCCAAATTAGGTGAATGTTAGAATATTTAGACCAAGTTGTAATTCGTATAAGACTAGACCTAGAGGTTATGTGAAAAAGCCTCTAAAAACTCTTGTAATGGATTTAACCGCTTTTAAACAAAAACTTGAGAAACTTTTTCTCCTTTTTTCTTGAGAGATTCAAGGTTATTCTTCACTCCTCGATTCCTAGCTCAGGGTGGGGTGCGTTGTATCAAGAGATTGTCACTCCTCTTGTGGTTCACGCTTTAACCCACCTTCTATCAATCCCATAGTTAATCCTAGGTCGAGTATCTCCTCGGGTTTAAACCACCTCTTCCGCTTAGGTCCATCCTTTTTACCGAGTAGTTAGATCGAGCATTTCTCTTCTTCTTAGTCCTATTTATACAGTCAATTCCCTAAGACGAGCTTGATATCTTAGCAACCGGTGCCACATCATGTTTTGAATGGGGTTTTCCATTCACCACCCTCTTTCATACTTACATGATGGTACCCGCTCTTTAGATCAATCTTGGAGAAGAGTGTTGATAAGGCCCCAACAGTAGCTCAAGCATCACTCTGAGATGAACACATGGAGGAACCCGAGGACTAACTTAAGGAAGAGAAGAACTACGAAGCTCCTACCATAGCACTAAGGATTATGAAGAGGAACATCACAAGCGTCTACTGGACAAGATTCAATGCATACATACAAGGAGCTCTAAGATACGAGGAGAGCACCTGAGGGCACCCGAGAGATACCGATAGACCTTAGCGCGAGAACACTGAGACTAGAAAACTCTTGGGAGCGTCCTTTTTTTGGAAGGCATGAGTTTAGTATCTTCATTATTTCGTTGAAGTGAAGACACCCTTAAGCCGTCAAGGTATTATACTCTTTTTCTCCACCTCGGGATTTTTCCACATGGTTTACCGAGGGGGTTTTTAATGAGGCATGATCTCTTGATGCATCACATTCTTTACCATTATTTATCTTTCTTGGAAATCCCTATGACGAAATAAGGTAAACAAGGGATGTGATCCTATCTACCAAGATGACATTTATCTAATTAAAGTCTTCTTCTCTTTTCCTAAAAACAGTTTAAGTATGTTTTGGTGTTATAAGAGGTCCAAATTAGGTGAATGTTAGAATATTTTGACCAAGTTGTAATTCGTATAAGACCAGACCTAGAGAATATGTGAAAAAGCTTCTATAAACTCTTGTAATGGATTAAACCGCTTTTACACAAAAACATGAGAAACTTTTTCTCCTTTTTTCTTGAGAGATTCAAGGTTATTCTTCACTCGATTCCTAGCTCAGAGTGGGGTGCGTTGTATCAAGAGATTGTCACTCCTCTTGTGGTTCACGCTTCAACCAACCTTCTATCAATCCCATAGTTAATCCTAGGTCGAGTATCTCCTCGGGTTTAAACCACCTCTTCCGCTTAGGTCCAGCCTTTTTACCGAGTAGTTAGATCGAGCATTTCTCTTCTTCTTAGTTCTATTTATACAGTCAATACCCTAAGACGAGCTTGATATCTTAGCAACCGGTGCCACATCATGTTTTGAATGGGGTTTTCCATTCACCACCCTCTTTCATACTTACTTGATGGTACCCGCTCTTTAGATCAATCTTGGAGAAGAGTGTTGATAAGGCCCCAACACTAGCTCAAGCATCACTCTGAGATGAACACGTGGAGGAACCCGAGGACTAACTTGAGGAAGAGAAGAACTACGAAGCTCCTACCATGGCACTGAGGATTATGAAGAGGAACATCACAAGCGTCTACAGGACAAGATTCAATGCATACATACAAGGAGCTCTAAGATGCGAGGAGAGCACCTGAGGGCACCCGAGAGATACCGATAGACCTTAGCGCGAGAACACTGAGACTAGAAAACTCTTGGGAGCGTCCTTTTTTTGGAAGGCATGAGTTTAGTATCTTCACTATTTCGTTGAAGTGAAGACACCCTTAAGCCGTCAAGGTATTGTACTCTTTTTCTCCACCTCGTGATTTTTCCACATGGTTTACCGAGGGGGTTTTTAATGAGGCATGATCTCTTGATGCATCTCATTCTTTACCATTGTTTATCTTTCTTGGAAATCCCTATGACGAAATAAGGTAAACAAGGGATGTGATCGTTTCTACCAAGATGACATTTATCTAATTAAAGTCTTCTTCTCTTTTCCTAAAAACGGTTTAAGTATGTTTTGGTGTTATAAGAGGTCCAAATTAGGTGAATGTTAGAATATTTAGACCAAGTTGTAATTCGTATAAGACTAGACCTAGAGGATATGTGAAAAAGCCTCTAAAAACTCTTGTAATGGATTTAACCGCTTTTAAACAAAAACTTGAGAAACTTTTTCTCCTTTTTTCTTGAGAGATTCAAGGTTATTCTTCACTCCTCGATTCCTAGCTCAGGGTGGGGTGCGTTGTATCAAGAGATTGTCACTCCTCTTGTGGTTCACGCTTTAACCCACCTTCTATCAATCCCATAGTTAATCCTAGGTCGAGTATCTCCTCGGGTTTAAACCACCTCTTCCGCTTAGGTCCATCCTTTTTACCGAGTAGTTAGATCGAGCATTTCTCTTCTTCTTAGTCCTATTTATACAGTCAATTCCCTAAGACGAGCTTGATATCTTAGCAACCGGTGCCACATCATGTTTTGAATGGGGTTTTCCATTCACCACCCTCTTTCATACTTACATGATGGTACCCGCTCTTTAGATCAATCTTGGAGAAGAGTGTTGATAAGGCCCCAACAGTAGCTCAAGCATCACTCTGAGATGAACACATGGAGGAACCCGAGGACTAACTTAAGGAAGAGAAGAACTACGAAGCTCCTACCATAGCACTAAGGATTATGAAGAGGAACATCACAAGCGTCTACTGGACAAGATTCAATGCATACATACAAGGAGCTCTAAGATACGAGGAGAGCACCTGAGGGCACCCGAGAGATACCGATAGACCTTAGCGCGAGAACACTGAGACTAGAAAACTCTTGGGAGCGTCCTTTTTTTGGAAGGCATGAGTTTAGTATCTTCATTATTTCGTTGAAGTGAAGACACCCTTAAGCCGTCAAGGTATTATACTCTTTTTCTCCACCTCGGGATTTTTCCACATGGTTTACCGAGGGGGTTTTTAATGAGGCATGATCTCTTGATGCATCACATTCTTTACCATTATTTATCTTTCTTGGAAATCCCTATGACGAAATAAGGTAAACAAGGGATGTGATCCTATCTACCAAGATGACATTTATCTAATTAAAGTCTTCTTCTCTTTTCCTAAAAACAGTTTAAGTATGTTTTGGTGTTATAAGAGGTCCAAATTAGGTGAATGTTAGAATATTTTGACCAAGTTGTAATTCGTATACGACCAGACCTAGAGAATATGTGAAAAAGCTTCTATAAACTCTTGTAATGGATTAAACCGCTTTTACACAAAAACATGAGAAACTTTTTCTCCTTTTTTCTTGAGAGATTCAAGGTTATTCTTCACTCGATTCCTAGCTCAGAGTAGGGTGCGTTGTATCAAGAGATTGTCACTCCTCTTGTGGTTCACGCTTCAACCCACCTTCTATCAATCCCATAGTTAATCCTAGGTCGAGTATCTCCTTGGGTTTAAACCACCTCTTCCGCTTAGGTCCAGCCTTTTTACCGAGTAGTTAGATCGAGCATTTCTCTTCTTCTTAGTTCTATTTATACAGTCAATACCCTAAGACGAGCTTGATATCTTAGCAACCGGTGCCACATCATGTTTTGAATGGGGTTTTCCATTCACCACCCTCTTTCATACTTACTTGATGGTACCCGCTCTTTAGATCAATCTTGGAGAAGAGTGTTGATAAGGCCCCAACACTAGCTCAAGCATCACTCTGAGATGAACACGTGGAGGAACCCGAGGACTAACTTGAGGAAGAGAAGAACTACGAAGCTCCTACCATGGCACTGAGGATTATGAAGAGGAACATCACAAGCGTCTACAGGACAAGATTCAATGCATACATACAAGGAGCTCTAAGATGCGAGGAGAGCACCTGAGGGCACCCGAGAGATACCGATAGACCTTAGCGCGAGAACACTGAGACTAGAAAACTCTTGGGAGCGTCCTTTTTTTGGAAGGCATGAGTTTAGTATCTTCACTATTTCGTTGAAGTGAAGACACCCTTAAGCCGTCAAGGTATTGTACTCTTTTTCTCCACCTCGGGATTTTTCCACATGGTTTACCGAGGGGGTTTTTAATGAGGCATGATCTCTTGATGCATCTCATTCTTTACCATTGTTTATCTTTCTTGGAAATCCCTATGAAGAAATAAGGTAAACAAGGGATGTGATCCTATCTACCAAGATGACATTTATCTAATTAAAGTCTTCTTCTCTTTTCCTAAAAACAGTTTAAGTATGTTTTGGTGTTATAAGAGGTCCAAATTAGGTGAATGTTAGAATATTTTGACCAAGTTGTAATTCGTATACGACCAGACCAAGAGGATATGTGAAAAAGTTTCTATAAACTATTGTAATGGATTAAACCGCTTTTACACAAAAACTTGAGAAACTTTTTCTCCTTTTTGCTTGAGAGATTCAAGGTTATTCTTCACTCATCGATTCCTAGCTCAGAGTGGGGTGCGTTGTATTAAGAGATTGTCACTCCTCTTGTGGATCACGCTTCAACCCACCTTCTATCAATCCCATAGTTAATCCTAGGTCGAGTATCTCCTCGGGATTAAACCACCTCTTCCGCTTAGTTCCATCCTTTTTACCGAGTAGTTAGATTGAGTATTTCTCTTCTTCTCAGTCCTATTCATACAGTTTATTCCCTAAGACGAGCTTGATATCTTAGCAACCGGTGCCACATCATGTTTTGAATGGGGTTTTCCATTCACCACCCTCCTTCATACTTACTTGATAGTACCCGCTCTTTAAATCAATCTTGGAGTAGAGTGTTGATGAGGCCCCGGCACTAGCTCAAGCATCACTCTGAGAAGAACACGTGGAGGAACTCGAGGACTAACTTGAGGAAGAGAAGAACTACGAAGCTCCTACCATAGCACTGAGGATTATGAAGAGGAACATCACAAGCGTCTACAGGACAAGATTCAATGCATACATACAAGGCCCTCTAAGATGCGAGGAGAGCACCTGAGGGCACCTGAGAGATACCGATACACCTTAGCGCGAGAACACTGAGACTAGAAAACTCTTGGGAGCATCCTTTTTTTGGAAGGCATGAGTTTAGTATCTTCACTATTTCGTTGAAGTGAAGACACCCTTAAGCCGTCAAGGTATTGTACTCTTTTTCTCCACCTCGGGATTTTTCCACATGGTTTACCGAGGGGGTTTTTAATGAGGCAAGATCTCTTGATGCATCACATTCTTTACCATTGTTTATCTTTCTTGGAAATCTCTATGACGAAATAAGGTAAACAAGGGATGTGATCGTTTCTACCAAGATGACATTTATCTAATTAAAGTCTTCTTCTCTTTTCCTAAAAACGGTTTATGTATGTTTTGGTGTTATAAGAGGTCCAAATTAGGTGAATGTTAGAATATTTAGACCAAGTTGTAATTCGTATAAGACTAGACCTAGAGGATATGTGAAAAAGCCTCTAAAAACTCTTGTAATGGATTTAACCGCTTTTAAACAAAAACTTGAGAAACTTTTTCTCCTTTTTTCTTGAGAGATTCAAGGTTATTCTTCACTCCTCGATTCCTAGCTCAGGGTGGGGTGCGTTGTATCAAGAGATTGTCACTCCTCTTGTGGTTCACGCTTTAACCCACCTTCTATCAATCCCATAGTTAATCCTAGGTCGAGTATCTCCTCGGGTTTAAACCACCTCTTCCGCTTAGGTCCATCCTTTTTACCGAGTAGTTAGATCGAGCATTTCTCTTCTTCTTAGTCCTATTTATACAGTCAATTCCCTAAGTAGAGCTTGATATCTTAGCAACCGGTGCCACATCATGTTTTGAATGGGGTTTTCCATTCACCACCCTCTTTCATACTTACATGATGGTACCCGCTCTTTAGATCAATCTTGGAGAAGAGTGTTGATAAGGCCCCAACACTAGCTCAAGCATCACTCTGAGATGAACACGTGGAGGAACCCGAGGACTAACTTAAGGAAGAGAAGAACTACGAAGCTCCTACCATAGCACTGAGGATTATGAAGAGGAACATCACAAGCGTCTACTGGACAAGATTCAATGCATACATACAAGGAGCTCTAAGATGCGAGGAGAGCACCTGAGGGCACCCGAGAGATACCGATAGACCTTAGCGCGAGAACACTGAGACTAGAAAACTCTTGGGAGCGTCCTTTTTTTGGAATGCATGAGTTTAGTATCTTCATTATTTCGTTGAAGTGAAGACACCCTTAAGCCGTCAAGGTATTATACTCTTTTTCTCCACCTTGGGATTTTTCCACATGGTTTACCGAGGGGGTTTTTAATGAGGCATGATCTCTTGATGCATAATATTCTTTACCATTGTTTATCTTTCTTGGAAATCCCTATGACGAAATAAGGTAAACAAGGGATGTGATCCTATCTACCAAGATGACATTTATCTAATTAAAGTCTTCTTCTCTTTTCCTAAAAACAGTTTAAGTATGTTTTGGTGTTATAAGAGGTCCAAATTAGGTGAATGTTAGAATATTTTGACCAAGTTGTAATTCGTATAAGACCAGACCTAGAGAATATGTGAAAAAGCTTCTATAAACTCTTGTAATGGATTAAACCGCTTTTACACAAAAACATGAGAAACTTTTTCTCCTTTTTTCTTGAGAGATTCAAGGTTATTCTTCACTCGATTCCTAGCTCAGACTGGGGTGCGTTGTATCAAGAGATTGTCACTCCTCTTGTGGTTCACGCTTCAACCCACCTTCTATCAATCCCATAGTGAATCCTAGGTCGAGTATCTCCTCGGGTTTAAACCACCTCTTCCGCTTAGGTCCAGCCTTTTTACCGAGTAGTTAGATCGAGCATTTCTCTTCTTCTCAGTTCTATTTATACGGTCAATACCCTAAGACGAGCTTGATATCTTAGCAACCGGTGCCACATCATGTTTTGAATGGGGTTTTCCATTCACCACCCTCTTTCATACTTACTTGATGGTACCCGCTCTTTAGATCAATCTTGGAGAAGAGTGTTGATAAGGCCCCATCACTAGCTCAAGCATCACTCTGACATGAACACGTGGAGGAACCCGAGGACTAACTTGAGGAAGAGAAGAACTACGAAGCTCCTACCATGGCACTGAGGATTATGAAGAGGAACATCACAAGCGTCTACAGGACAAGATTCAATGCATACATACAAGGAGCTCTAAGATGCGAGGATAGCACCTGAGGGCACCCGAGAGATACCGATAGACCTTAGCGCGAGAACACTGTGACTAGAAAACTCTTGGGAGCGTCCTTTTTTTGGAAGGCATGAGTTTAGTATCTTCACTATTTCGTTGAAGTGAAGACACCCTTAAGCCGTCAAGGTATTGTACTCTTTTTCTCCACCTCGGGATTTTTCCACATGGTTTACCGAGGGGGTTTTTAATGAGGCATGATCTCTTGATGCATCTCATTCTTTACCATTGTTTATCTTTCTTGGAAATCCCTATGAAGAAATAAGGTAAACAAGGGATGTGATCCTATCTACCAAGATGACATTTATTTAATTAAAGTCTTCTTCTCTTTTCCTAAAAACAGTTTAAGTATGTTTTGGTGTTATAAGAGGTCCAAATTAGGTGAATGTTAGAATATTTTGACCAAGTTGTAATTCGTATACGACCAGACCAAGAGGATATGTGAAAAAGTTTCTATAAACTCTTGTAATGGATTAAACCGCTTTTACACAAAAACTTGAGAAACTTTTTCTCCTTTTTGCTTGAGAGATTCAAGGTTATTCTTCACTCCTCGATTCCTAGCTCAGAGTGGGGTGCGTTGTATCAAGAGATTGTCACTCCTCTTGTGGATCACGCTTCAACCCACCTTCTATCAATCCCATAGTTAATCCTAGGTCGAGTATCTCCTCGGGTTTAAACCACCTCTTCCGCTTAGTTCCATCCTTTTTACCGAGTAGTTAGATTGAGCATTTCTCTTCTTCTCAGTCCTATTCATACAGTTTATTCCCTAAGACGAGCTTGATATCTTAGCAACCGGTGCCACATCATGTTTTGAATGGGGTTTTCCATTCACCACCCTCCTTCATACTTACTTGATAGTACCCGCTCTTTAAATCAATCTTGGAGTAGAGTGTTGATGAGGCCCCGGCACTAGCTCAAGCATCACTCTGAGAAGAACACGTGGCGGAACCCGAGGACTAACTTGAGGAAGAGAAGAACTACGAAGCTCCTACCATAGCACTGAGGATTATGAAGAGGAACATCACAAGCGTCTACAGGACAAGATTCAATGCATACATACAAGGCCCTCTAAGATGCGAGGAGAGCACCTGAGGGCACCTGAGAGATACCGATACACCTTAGCGCGAGAACACTGAGACTAGAAAACTCTTGGGAGCATCCTTTTTTTGGAAGGCATGAGTTTAGTATCTTCACTATTTCGTTGAAGTGAAGACACCCTTAAGCCGTCAAGGTATTGTACTCTTTTTCTCCACCTCGGGATTTTTCCACATGGTTTACCGAGGGGGTTTTTAACGAGGCAAGATCTCTTGATGCATCACATTCTTTACCATTGTTTATCTTTCTTGGAAATCTCTATGACGAAATAAGGTAAACAAGGGATGTGATCGTTTCTACCAAGATGACATTTATCTAATTAAAGTCTTCTTCTCTTTTCCTAAAAACGGTTTATGTATGTTTTGGTGTTATAAGAGGTCCAAATTAGGTGAATGTTAGAATATTTAGACCAAGTTGTAATTCGTATAAGACTAGACCTAGAGGATATGTGAAAAAGCCTCTAAAAACTCTTGTAATGGATTTAACCGCTTTTAAACAAAAACTTGAGAAACTTTTTCTCCTTTTTTCTTGAGAGATTCAAGGTTATTCTTCACTCCTCGATTCCTAGCTCAGGGTGGGGTGCGTTGTATCAAGAGATTGTCACTCCTCTTGTGGTTCACGCTTTAACCCACCTTCTATCAATCCCATAGTTAATCCTAGGTCGAGTATCTCCTCGGGTTTAAACCACCTCTTCCGCTTAGGTCCATCCTTTTTACCGAGTAGTTAGATCGAGCATTTCTCTTCTTCTTAGTCCTATTTATACAGTCAATTCCCTAAGACGAGCTTGATATCTTAGCAACCGGTGCCACATCATGTTTTGAATGGGGTTTTCCATCCACCACCCTCTTTCATACTTACATGATGGTACCCGCTCTTTAGATCAATCTTGGAGAAGAGTGTTGATAAGGCCCCAACACTAGCTCAAGCATCACTCTGAGATGAACACGTGGAGGAACCCGAGGACTAACTTAAGGAAGAGAAGAACTACGAAGCTCCTACCATAGCACTGAGGATTATGAAGAGGAACATCACAAGCGTCTACTGGACAAGATTCAATGCATACATACAAGGAGCTCTAAGATGCGAGGAGAGCACCTGAGGGCACCCGAGAGATACCGATAGACCTTAGCGCGAGAACACTGAGACTAGAAAACTCTTGGGAGCGTCCTTTTTTTGGAATGCATGAGTTTAGTATCTTCATTATTTCGTTGAAGTGAAGACACCCTTAAGCCGTCAAGGTATTATACTCTTTTTCTCCACCTTGGGATTTTTCCACATGGTTTACCGAGGGGGTTTTTAATGAGGCATGATCTCTTGATGCATAATATTCTTTACCATTGTTTATCTTTCTTGGAAATCCCTATGACGAAATAAGGTAAACAAGGGATGTGATCCTATCTACCAAGATGACATTTATCTAATTAAAGTCTTCTTCTCTTTTCCTAAAAACAGTTTAAGTATGTTTTGGTGTTATAAGAGGTCCAAATTAGGTGAATGTTAGAATATTTTGACCAAGTTGTAATTCGTATAAGACCAGACCTAGAGAATATGTGAAAAAGCTTCTATAAACTCTTGTAATGGATTAAACCGCTTTTACACAAAAACATGAGAAACTTTTTCTCCTTTTTTCTTGAGAGATTCAAGGTTATTCTTCACTCGATTCCTAGCTCAGACTGGGGTGCGTTGTATCAAGAGATTGTCACTCCTCTTGTGGTTCACGCTTCAACCCACCTTCTATCAATCCCATAGTGAATCCTAGGTCGAGTATCTCCTCGGGTTTAAACCACCTCTTCCGCTTAGGTCCAGCCTTTTTACCGAGTAGTTAGATCGAGCATTTCTCTTCTTCTCAATTCTATTTATACGGTCAATACCCTAAGACGAGCTTGATATCTTAGCAACCGGTGCCACATCATGTTTTGAATAGGGTTTTCCATTCACCACCCTCTTTCATACTTACTTGATGGTACCCGCTCTTTAGATCAATCTTGGAGAAGAGTGTTGATAAGGCCCCAACACTAGCTCAAGCATCACTCTGAGATGAACACGTGGAGGAACCCGAGGACTAACTTGAGGAAGAGAAGAACTACGAAGCTCCTACCATGGCACTGAGGATTATGAAGAGGAACATCACAAGCGTCTACAGGACAAGATTCAATGCATACATACAAGGAGCTCTAAGATGCGAGGAGAGCACCTGAGGGCACCCGAGAGATACCGATAGACCTTAGCGCGAGAACACTGTGACTAGAAAACTCTTGGGAGCGTCCTTTTTTTGGAAGGCATGAGTTTAGTATCTTCACTATTTCGTTGAAGTGAAGACACCCTTAAGCCGTCAAGGTATTGTACTCTTTTTCTCCACCTCGGGATTTTTCCACATGGTTTACCGAGGGGGTTTTTAATGAGGCATGATCTCTTGATGCATCTCATTCTTTACCATTGTTTATCTTTCTTGGAAATCCCTATGAAGAAATAAGGTAAACAAGGGATGTGATCCTATCTACCAAGATGACATTTATCTAATTAAAGTCTTCTTCTCTTTTCCTAAAAACAGTTTAAGTATGTTTTGGTGTTATAAGAGGTCCAAATTAGGTGAATGTTAGAATATTTTGACCAAGTTGTAATTCGTATACGACCAGACCAAGAGGATATGTGAAAAAGTTTCTATAAACTCTTGTAATGGATTAAACCGCTTTTACACAAAAACTTGAGAAACTTTTTCTCCTTTTTGCTTGAGAGATTCAAGGTTATTCTTCACTCCTCGATTCCTAGCTCAGAGTGGGGTGCGTTGTATCAAGAGATTGTCACTCCTCTTGTGGATCACGCTTCAACCCACCTTCTATCAATCCCATAGTTAATCCTAGGTCGAGTATCTCCTCGGGTTTAAACCACCTCTTCCGCTTAGTTCCATCCTTTTTACCGAGTAGTTAGATTGAGCATTTCTCTTCTTCTCAGTCCTATTCATACAGTTTATTCCCTAAGACGAGCTTGATATCTTAGCAACCGGTGCCACATCATGTTTTGAATGGGGTTTTCCATTCACCACCCTCCTTCATACTTACTTGATAGTACCCGCTCTTTAAATCAATCTTGGAGTAGAGTGTTGATGAGGCCCCGGCACTAGCTCAAGTATCACTCTGAGAAGAACACGTGGAGGAACCCGAGGACTAACTTGAGGAAGAGAAGAACTACGAAGCTCCTACCATAGCACTGAGGATTATGAAGAGGAACATCACAAGCGTCTACAGGACAAGATTCAATGCATACATACAAGGCCCTCTAAGATGCGAGGAGAGCACCTGAGGGCACTTGAGAGATACCGATACACCTTAGCGCGAGAACACTGAGACTAGAAAACTCTTGGGAGCATCCTTTTTTTGGAAGGCATGAGTTTAGTATCTTCACTATTTCGTTGAAGTGAAGACACCCTTAAGCCGTCAAGGTATTGTACTCTTTTTCTCCACCTCGGGATTTTTCCACATGGTTTACCGAGGGGGTTTTTAACGTTGCAAGATCTCTTGATGCATCACATTCTTTACCATTGTTTATCTTTCTTGGAAATCACTATGACGAAATAAGGTAAACAAGGGATGTGATCGTTTCTACCAAGATGACATTTATCTAATTAAAGTCTTCTTCTCTTTTCCTAAAAACGGTTTATGTATGTTTTGGTGTTATAAGAGGTCCAAATTAGGTGAATGTTAGAATATTTAGACCAAGTTGTAATTCGTATAAGACTAGACCTAGAGGATATGTGAAAAAGCCTCTAAAAACTCTTGTAATGGATTTAACCGCTTTTAAACAAAAACTTGAGAAACTTTTTCTCCTTTTTTCTTGAGAGATTCAAGGTTATTCTTCACTCCTCGATTCCTAGCTCAGGGTGGGGTGCGTTGTATCAAGAGATTGTCACTCCTCTTGTGGTTCACGCTTTAACCCACCTTCTATCAATCCCATAGTTAATCCTAGGTCGAGTATCTCCTCGGGTTTAAACCACCTCTTCCGCTTAGGTCCATCCTTTTTACCGAGTAGTTAGATCGAGCATTTCTCTTCTTCTTAGTCCTATTTATACAGTCAATTCCCTAAGACGAGCTTGATATCTTAGCAACCGGTGCCACATCATGTTTTGAATGGGGTTTTCCATCCACCACCCTCTTTCATACTTACATGATGGTACCCGCTCTTTAGATCAATCTTGGAGAAGAGTGTTGATAAGGCCCCAACACTAGCTCAAGCATCACTCTGAGATGAACACGTGGAGGAACCCGAGGACTAACTTAAGGAAGAGAAGAACTACGAAGCTCCTACCATAGCACTGAGGATTATGAAGAGGAACATCACAAGCGTCTACAGGACAAGATTCAATGCATACATACAAGGAGCTCTAAGATGCGAGGAGAGCACCTGAGGGCACCCGAGAGATACCGATAGACCTTAGCGCGAGAACACTGAGACTAGAAAACTCTTGGGAGCGTCCTTTTTTTGGAAGGCATGAGTTTAGTATCTTCATTATTTCGTTGAAGTGAAGACACCCTTAAGCCGTCAAGGTATTATACTCTTTTTCTCCACCTTGGGATTTTTCCACATGGTTTACCGAGGGGGTTTTTAATGAGGCATGATCTCTTGATGCATCACATTCTTTACCATTGTTTATCTTTCTTGGAAATCCCTATGACGAAATAAGGTAAACAAGGGATGTGATCCTATCTACCAAGATGACATTTATCTAATTAAAGTCTTCTTCTCTTTTCCTAAAAACAGTTTAAGTATGTTTTGGTGTTATAAGAGGTCCAAATTAGGTGAATGTTAGAATATTTTGACCAAGTTGTAATTCGTATAAGACCAGACCTAGAGAATATGTGAAAAAGCTTCTATAAACTCTTGTAATGGATTAAACCGCTTTTACACAAAAACATGAGAAACTTTTTCTCCTTTTTTCTTGAGAGATTCAAGGTTATTCTTCACTCGATTCCTAGCTCAGAGTGGGGTGCGTTGTATCAAGAGATTGTCACTCCTCTTGTGGTTCACGCTTCAACCCACCTTCTATCAATCCCATAGTGAATCCTAGGTCGAGTATCTCCTCGGGTTTAAACCACCTCTTCCGCTTAGGTCCAGCCTTTTTACCGAGTAGTTAGATCGAGCATTTCTCTTTTTCTCAGTTCTATTTATACAGTCAATACCCTAAGACGAGCTTGATATCTTAGCAACCGGTGCCACATCATGTTTTGAATGGGGTTTTCCATTCACCACCCTCTTTCATACTTACTTGATGGTACCCGCTCTTTAGATCAATCTTGGAGAAGAGTGTTGATAAGGCCCCAACACTAGCTCAAGCATCACTCTGAGATGAACACGTGGAGGAACCCGAGGACTAACTTGAGGAAGAGAAGAACTACGAAGCTCCTACCATGGCACTGAGGATTATGAAGAGGAACATCACAAGCGTCTACAGGACAAGATTCAATGCATACATACAAGGAGCTCTAAGATGCGAGGAGAGCACCTGAGGGCACCCGAGAGATACCGATAGACCTTAGCGCGAGAACACTGTGACTAGAAAACTCTTGGGAGCATACCTTTTTTGGAAGGCATGAGTTTAGTATCTTCACTATTTCGTTGAAGTGAAGACACCCTTAAGCCGTCAAGGTATTGTACTCTTTTTCTCCACCTCGGAATTTTTCCACATGGTTTACCGAGGGGGTTTTTAATGAGGCATGATCTCTTGATGCATCTCAGTCTTTACCATTGTTTATCTTTCTTGGAAATCCCTATGAAGAAATAAGGTAAACAAGGGATGTGATCCTATCTACCAAGATGACATTTATCTAATTAAAGTCTTCTTCTCTTTTCCTAAAAACAGTTTAAGTATGTTTTGGTGTTATAAGAGGTCCAAATTCGGTGAATGTTAGAATATTTTGACCAAGTTGTAATTCGTATACGACCAGACCAAGAGGATATGTGAAAAAGCTTCTATAAACTCTTGTAATGGATTAAACCGCTTTTACACAAAAACTTGAGAAACTTTTTCTCCTTTTTGCTTGAGAGATTCAAGGTTATTCTTCACTCCTCGATTCCTAGCTCAGAGTGGGGTGTGTTGTATCAAGAGATTGTCACTCCTCTTGTGGTTCACGCTTCAACCCACCTTCTATCAATCCCATAGTGAATCCTAGGTCGAGTATCTCCTCGGGTTTAAACCACCTCTTCCGCTTAGGTCCAGCCTTTTTACCGAGTAGTTAGATCGAGCTTTTCTCTTCTTCTCAGATTTATTTATACAGTCAATACCCTAAGACGAGCTTGATATCTTAGCAACCGGTGCCACATCATGTTTTGAATGGGGTTTTCCATTCACCACCCTCTTTCATACTTACTTGATGGTACCCGCTCTTTAGATCAATCTTGGAGAAGAGTGTTGATAAGGCCCCAACACTAGCTCAAGCATCACTCTGAGATGAACACGTGGAGGAACCCGAGGACTAACTTGAGGAAGAGAAGAACTACGAAGCTCCTACCATGGCACTGAGGATTATGAAGAGGAACATCACAAGCGTCTACAGGACAAGATTCAATGCATACATACAAGGAGCTCTAAGATGCGAGGAGAGCACCTGAGGGCACCCGAGAGATACCGATAGACCTTAGCGCGAGAACACTGTGACTAGAAAACTCTTGGGAGCGTCCTTTTTTTGGAAGGCATGAGTTTAGTATCTTCACTATTTCGTTGAAGTGAAGACACCCTTAAGCCGTCAAGGTATTGTACTCTTTTTCTCCACCTCGGGATTTTTCCACATGGTTTACCGAGGGGGTTTTTAATGAGGCATGATCTCTTGATGCATCTCAGTCTTTACCATTGTTTATCTTTCTTGGAAATCCCTATGAAGAAATAAGGTAAACAAGGGATGTGATCCTATCTACCAAGATGACATTTATCTAATTAAAGTCTTCTTCTCTTTTCCTAAAAACAGTTTAAGTATGTTTTGGTGTTATAAGAGGTCCAAATTAGGTGAATGTTAGAATATTTTGACCAAGTTGTAATTCGTATACGACCAGACCAAGAGGATATGTGAAAAAGCTTCTATAAACTCTTGTAATGGATTAAACCGCTTTTACACAAAAACTTGAGAAACTTTTTCTCCTTTTTGCTTGAGAGATTCAAGGTTATTCTTCACTCCTCGATTCCTAGCTCAGAGTGGGGTGCGTTGTATCAAGAGATTGTCACTCCTCTTGTGGTTCACGCTTCAACCCACCTTCTATCAATCCCATAGTGAATCCTAGGTCGAGTATCTCCTCGGGTTTAAACCACCTCTTCCGCTTAGTTCCATCCTTTTTACCGAGTAGTTAGATCGAGCATTTCTCTTCTTCTCAGTCCTATTTATACAGTCCATTCCCTAAGTCGAGCTTGATATCTTAGCAACTGGTGCCAGATCATGTTTTGAATGGGGTTTCCCATTCACCACCCTCTTTCATAAGTACTTGATGGTACTCGCTCTTTAGATCAATCTTGGAGAAGAGTATTGATAAGGCCCCGTCACTAGCTCAAGCATCACTCTGAGATGAACACGTGGAGGAACCCGAGGACTAACTTGAGGAAGAGAAGAACTACGAAGCTCCTACCATAGCACTGAGGATTATGAAGAGGAACATCACAAGCGTCTACAGGACAAGATTCAATGCATACATACAAGGAGCTCTAAGATGCGAGGAGAGCACCTGAGGGCACCCAAGAGATACCGATAGACCTTAGCGTAAGAACAGTGAGCCTAGAAAACTCTTGGGAGCATACCTTTTTTGGAAGCCATGAGTTTAGTATCTTCACTATTTCGTTGAAGTGAAGACACCCTTAAGCCGTCAAGGTATTGTACTCTTTTTCTCCACCTCGGGATTTTTCCACATGGTTTACCGAGGGAGTTTTTAATGAGGCATGATCTATTGATGCATCACATTCTTTACCATTGTTTATCTTTCTTGGAAATCCATATGACGAAATAAGGTAAACAAAGGATGTAATCCTATCTACCAAGATGACATTTATCTAATTAAAGTCTTCTTCTCTTTTCCTAAAAACGGTTTAAGTATGTTTTGGTGTTATAAAAGGTCCAAATTAGGTAAATGTTAGAATATTTTGACCAAGTTGTAATTCGTATAAGACCAGACCTAGAGGATATGTGAAAAAGCCTCTAAAAACTCTTGTAATGGATTTAACCGCTTTTACACAAAAACTTGAGAAATTTTTTTTCCTTTTTTCTTGAGAGATTCAAGGTTATTCTTCACTCCTCGATTCCTAGCTCAGAGTGGGGTGCGTTGTATCAAGAGATTGTCACTCCTCTTGTGGTTCACGCTTCAACCCACCTTCTATCAATCCCATAGTTAATCCTAAGTCGAGTATCTCCTCGGGTTCCGCTTAGTTCCATCCTTTTTACCGAGTAGTTAGATCGAGCATTTCTCTTATTCTCAAGCCTATTCATACAGTCTATTCCCTAAGACAAGCTTGATATCTTAGCAACCGGTGCCACATCATGTTTTGAATGGGGTTTTCCATTCCCAACCCTCCTTCATACTTACATGATGGTACCCGCTCTTTAGATCAATCTTGGAGAAGAGTGTTGATGAGGCCCTGGCACTAGCTCAAGCATCACTCTGAGAAGAACACGTGGAGGAACCCGAGGACTAGCTTGAGGAAGAGAAGAACTACGAAGCTCCTACCATAGCACTGAGGATTATGAAGAGGAACATCACAAGCGTCTACAGGACAAGATTCAATGCATACATACAAGGAGCTCTAAGTTGCGAGGAGAGCACCTGAGGGCACCCAAGAGATACCGATAGACCTTAGCGCGAGAACACTGAGACTAGAAAACTCTGGGGAGCTGACTTTTTCTGGAAGGCATGAATTTAGTATCTTCACTATTTCGTTGAAGTGAAGACACCCTTAAGCCGTCAATGTATTGTACTCTTTTTCTCCACCTCGGGATTTTTCCACATGGTTTACCGAGGGGGTTTTTAATGAGGCAAGATCTCTTGATGCATCACATTCTCTACCGCTGTTTATCTTTCTTGGAAATCCCTATGCGGAAATTGTTGAATAATGAGAGAATACATTAGCTTAAGACCCAAAGAAGAGAAGAGGCCTTATTCAACATATGCAAGCCCATTAAGAAGTCTTCTAGAAGGGTGAAGACTTTGGGTGCACAAGTGGGTGTCTCGGGAAGTGTGAAAAGGAAGGAGATGTGTTTGAATTTCAAATAAGAGATTGGAGGGAAATTGAATGTTGTGAAACCCTTCTTCACCTCCTAATTTCGTGGCTCTCCTCTATATATACATGTTGTACACCCTTTGTAACACTCACTCAATTCTAATGGAAACTTCTCTTTATCTCTCATTCTATTGTTTCTCTTTCAAGCACTCTCAAACTCTCTAATCTTCTATTCTGCAAATTCAACATGGTATCAGAGCAAGGTTCTTAACTAAATCAAGCTCTTGTTATCTCATTTTCAAATCTCTTCCTTTAAAATTCTTGGAATACTCTTTGTCAATCCTTTTTCACTCTGAGACTTAGTCCTCAAAGTCATTGACTCTTGAGATGTGAAAAGGCTGAAAAAGTGTATTTCTTGAAGGTTCTCTAAAATTTTCTTTTTCACTCTAAAATTCTGGGAATACTCTTTGTCAATCCTTTTTCACTCTGAGACTTAGTCCTCAAAGTCATTGACTCTTGAGTTGTGAAAAGGCTGGAAAAGTGTATTTCTTGAAGCTTCTCTAATATTTTCTTGAGAAAATCTCTTAATCCTCTGGTTAATAGAATTATCCGGTGAATAAATCTTGAAACACCATGGAAAATTCTAAACCAATTGTTATTCCAGTCATCTTGAAGGGTGTCAACTATTTGCTGTGGTCAAGAATGATAAGAACAGCCCTATGTGGTCGTGGGCTTTGGAGCCATGTCTTGAAAGGCCAAGATCCAAAAGATGGAGAAGAAGCCATCGGTAATTATGAAGATATGTGGTTCCAAGAGGACCAAATGGTGCTCGGAATCATCCAAAACTCTCTTGAAGCATCCATCCTTGAAGCCTACTCCTACTGTGAAAATGCAAAGGAATTGTGGGATACTCTTCAAACCGTGTATGGGAATACTTCAAACTTGAGCAGAATCTATGAAGTCAAGAAGGCTATCAATGATCTAAGCCAAGAAGATTTGGAGTTTACAAAGCACTTTGGCAAATTCAGATCATTGTGGGCTGAACTAGAAATGTTAAGGCCAAGCACGATTGATCCTTTGGTGTTAAATGAGAGGCGCGAACAAGACAAGGTCTTTGGTCTGCTATTGACCTTAAATCCAACTTACAAGGATCTCATTAAGCACCTCCTTAGGGCAGACAATCTCCCCAGCCTAGATGAAGTGTGCGCCAAGATACAAAAGGAGCAAGGATCTCATGGTCTATTTGGGGGAAAGGGTGAGCTGGTTATGGCTAACAAAGTAGAGCTGGGAGACGCCAACAAAGGATTTTACAAACCGTTGGGATCAAACCAGAAAAAGAAAGTGGGATCAAATGCAATTTGTGAGCATTGCAAGAAAGAGGGGCACACAAAGGAAAAATGCTGGAAGCTTCATCCTCATCTAAAACCAAGCTGGTGGAAGGAACCAAGAGCTAATGTCTCCCAAGAAGGCTGGGAATCAGGCTGGGACATCCAAGAGGGCTGAAGAAGGAGAAATGAGAGCTTTGGTGCCATATCAACAAGAATCTGAATTTGTGAGGAAATCAGATTTGGAAGCTCTCATCAAAGCCTTGAAAGAGGCTGGTAGGTCTGGTATGGTTTCTGGAAACTCTCTTCATGCTCAAAACATTTCAAAGCCTTTGATTGTAGATTCTGGTGCATCACATCATATGATAAGTGATGCACATCTAATGAATAACATAAAACCGGCTATAGGTAATGTCATTATAGCAAATGGAGATAGTATTCCAATTGATGGAGTAGGAAATCTTAGGTTATTTGGAAAAGATTCAAACGCTTTCTACATGCCTAAGTTTACTTCAAATTTGTTATCCGTAAAGAAAGTTACATCTGATTTGAATTGTTATGCTATATTTGGTCCTAATGATGTACACTTTCAGGATATTGAGACCATGAATCTACTCGGAAAAAGAGTAGCAAAGGAGGAGCTGTATGTTCTTGAAAATAACAAGCCAGACTCCAATTTATTTTGTAGTTTTAGTCTGAATGTTTCTAATGTTAGTTGTTCAATTTGGCATGCAAGGCTAGGTCATCCGCACTCTAGAGCATTAGAACTATTGTTGCCTAGGATTTCTTTCAAAAATGATGAATGTGAAGCTTGTATACTTGGCAAACATTGTAAATCTGTGTTTTACAAGTCTCCAACTATCTATGAAAAGTGTTTTGATTTAATTCATTCTGATGTTTGGACCTCACCATGTGAATCTAGAGAACATCATAAATACTTTGTCACCTTTATAGATGAAAAATCAAAATATACATGGCTAACACTTCTTCCATCCAAAGATAGAGTTCTAGAAGCATTTAGAAAATTTCAAGCATATGTGACTAACCATTATAATGCCAAGATTAAAATTTTTAGATCAGATAATGGTGGAGAGTACACAAGCCATGCCTTCAAACAACACTTAGCAAACCATGGGATAGTCCATCAAACCAGCTGCCCATACACTCCTCAGCAAAACGGAGTTGCTGAAAGAAAGAATAGGCACTTAATGGAAGTGGCCGGTCTATGATGTTCCACACAAGTGTTCCCAAGAGATTTTGGGGAGATGCTGTTGTTTCAGCATGCTATTTGATCAACCGAATGCCAACAAAAATTTTGGATGATCACTCTCCATTTGAGGTATTAAACAACTCTAAACCCGCCATTAACCACTTACGTGTGT
Organism: Cardamine chenopodiifolia; assembly: GCA_963922655.1. Taxonomy (NCBI): domain Eukaryota; kingdom Viridiplantae; phylum Streptophyta; class Magnoliopsida; order Brassicales; family Brassicaceae; genus Cardamine; species Cardamine chenopodiifolia. The sequence goes on along the minus strand of OZ000476.1, from coordinate 6,223,667 downwards.
TTGGGTGTGTTTGTTTAGTATTAATCCCAAGAGAACAAAGAAACAAGTTGGAAGCTAAAAGTGTGAAGAGCATGTTCATTGGATACTCCACAACACAAAAAGGTTACAAATGCTTTGTTCCGGAAACAAGGAAGATTCTAGTCTCAAGGGACGTGAAGTTTGTTGAAACGAAAGGGTTCTATGATGAGAAGAACTGGAAAGAATTGGAGAATCTATCATCCTCATCATCAGACCGAGCTAGCAATTTGAGAAAAATCTTGGAGAACCTTGGATTACATCAGCCAGAAGCTAGTACAAGCACATCTCAATCAAATGAAGAAACTATACCCTTTGATCCTGAGGGAGGCAATAAACAAGAGGATCCAGTAGTGGCTCAACAAGACTCAACAATTCATGATCAAAATGAATCAGAAGTTCGCAATGAAGTGGTTCATGATCAAAGTGAAGAGAGTCCGGAAAGTCAAGAAGAAGCTCAAACCTCAGATTCTGACATTGAAGGGCCAGAACCTCAAGTTCAATATCAAGAAGGGGGTTTAAGGAGAAGTACAAGACAAAGGTTTGGACCAGAACATTGGAAGCAAACCCGAGTGTACTACAACAACAAGGCAGTTGCTCATCCCATTCAAGCTGTTTGCACTCTAGCTCATTTCCCATTGGAACATCAAGCCTACATGGGCAAGTTGGATGAAGTTGAGATTCCAACAACCTATGAAGAAGCCAAGGAGCTTAAAGTATGGAGAGATGCTGTTGGTGAAGAAAAGAAAGCTATGGAAATCAACCACACTTGGGATGAAGCTGAACTGCCAAAAGGGAAGAAGGCCGTAAGCTCTAGATGGATCTTCACTATCAAGTATAGAAGTGATGGAGAAATAGAGCGTTACAAGGCTAGGCTGGTGGCTAGAGGATTCACTCAAACCTATGGAGAGGACTACCTTGACACATTTGCACCTGTGGCAAAACTTCATACGGTAAGAGTTATTTTATCCTTAGCTACTAACTTGAAATGGGATCTTTGGCAGATGGACGTCAAGAATGCATTCTTGCAAGGGGAACTAGAGGATGAAGTCTACATGACTCCACCACCAGGCTTGGAGGACTCAATTTCACCAGGAAAGGTGTTGAGACTCAAGAAAGCAATCTATGGACTGAAGCAATCTCCTCGAGCATGGTACCACAAGTTGAGTACAACACTCAAGAGTAAAGGCTTCAAGAAGTCCGAGGCAGATCATACACTTTTCACCTTGCAAAGCCAAGAAGGTATTGTAGTCATTCTCATTTATGTGGATGATATTATCATCTCTGGGAATGACAAGGTAGGTATTAAAGATACAAAAGCATATTTAAAATCTGTATTTGATATTAAAGATCTTGGAGAGTTGAAATATTTTCTAGGGATTGAAGTCTATAGGTCTAATGAAGGACTCTTCTTATCCCAAAGGAAGTACGCTCTTGATCTATTGGCTGGGGCAGGAAAGCTAGGAGCCAAACCAGCAAAAACTGCCTTAGAAGAAGGATACAAAGTCATACGAGAGGGGGAGCTTGAAGATAAACCTTTTGAAGATGTCAAGCAATATCGGAGAATGGTTGGTAAGTTGATTTATCTTACCATAACTCGTCCTGATTTGTGTTTTGCTGTGAACCAGGTGAGTCAACATATGCAAGCTCCAAAAGTGCATCATTGGAACATGGTGGATCGGATCCTCAAATATCTCAAAGGAGCTCCAGGTCAAGGCATTTGGATGGGTTGCAACAAAAGCACAGAAATTGTGGGTTATTGTGATGCTGACTGGGCTAGAGACAAAACGGATAGAAGATCCACCACTGGGTATTGCACATTCATTGGAGGTAACCTGGTCACTTGGAAGAGCAAGAAACAAAAGGTTGTGTCATGTTCAAGTGCTGAAGCTGAGTATAGAGCAATGAGGAAGCTCACAAATGAGCTAACATGGCTGAAAGCTCTTCTCAAGGATTTGGGCATTGAATCGGCAGATCCAATCACAATGCATTGTGACAACCAAGCTGCTATTCACATTGCGTCCAACTCAGTGTTCCATGAGAGGACAAAGCATATTGAAGTGGATTGTCACAAGGTGCGAGAGATGGTGGAGAAAAGGGTCATTCTTCCATGCTTTACAAGGAGTTCAGAACAATTGGCAGACATTTTTACCAAGGCAGCGAGTTTAAAAGTGTGTGAGTTCATCCATTCAAAGCTTGGACACATAGATATGTCTCGGCCGTAATTTCCTTAGCCATGGAGTCCACACTCTTTTTCCCTTAGTATGGTTTTGTCCCATGAGGTTTTCCATACTAAGGCTTTTAATGAGGTGGGTCATCATGGTTCCAAGCTTAACCTTTGGTTTCTCTACGGTTAAGCTTGAGGGGGAGTGTTGAATAATGAGAGAATACATTAGCTTAAGACCCAAATAAGAGAAGAGGCCTTATTCAACATATGCAAGCCCATTAAGAAGTCTTCTAGAAGGGTGAAGACTTTGGGTGCACAAGTGGGTGTCTCGGGAAGTGTGAAAAGGAAGGAGATGTGTTTGAATTTCAAATAAGAGATTGGAGGGAAATTGAATGTTGTGAAACCCTTCTTCACCTCCTAATTTCGTGGCTCTCCTCTACATATACATGTTGTACACCCTTTGTAACACTCACTCAATTCTAATGGAAACTTCTCTTTATCACTCATTCTATTGTTTCTCTTTCAAGCACTCTCAAACTCTCTAATCTTCTATTCCGCAAATTCAATAGAAATAAGGTAAACAAGGGATGTGCTCCTTTTGACCAAGATGACATTTATCTAATTAAAGTCTTCTTCTCTTTTCCTAAAAACAGTTTATGTATGTTTTAGTATTCAAAGAGGTCCAAATTAGGTGAATGTTAGAATATTTGGACCAAGTTGTAATTCGTATAAGACCAGACCTAGAGGATATGTGAAAAAGCCTCTAAAAACACTTGTAATGGATTAAACCGCTTTTACACAAAAACTTGAGAAATTTTTTCTCCTTTTTTCTTGAGAGATTCAAGGTTATTCTTCACTTCTCGATTCCTAGCTCAGAGTGGGGTGCGTTGTATCAAGAGATTGTCACTCCTCTTGTGGTTCACGCTTCAACCCACCTTCTATCAATCCCATAGCTATTTCTAGGTTGAATATCTCTCGGGTTTAAACCACCTCTTCCGCTTAGTTCCATCCTTTTTACCGAGTAGTTAGATCGAGCATTTCTCTTCTTCTCAAGCCTATTCATACAGTCTATTCCCTAAGACGAGTTTGATATCTTGGCAACCGGTGCCACATCATGTTTTGAATGGGGTTTTCCATTCACCACCCTCCTTCATACTTACTTGATGGTACCCGCTCTTTAGATCAATCTTGGAGAAGAGTGTTGATAAGGCCCCAACACTAGCTCAAGCATCACTCTGAGATGAACACGTGGAGGAACCCGAGGACTAACTTGAGGAAGAGAAGAACTACGAAGATCCTACCATAGCACTGAGGATTATGAAGAGGAACATCACAAGCGTCTACAGGACAAGATTCAATGCATACATACAAGGAGCTCTAAGATGCGAGGAGAGCACCTGAGGGCACCCAAGAGATACCGATAGACCTTAGCGCAAGAACAGTGAGCCTAGAAAACTTTTGGGAGAATACTTTTTTTGGAAGGCATGATTTTAGTATCTTCACTATTTCTTTGAAGTGAAGACACCCTTAAGACGTCAAGGTATTATACTCTTTTTCTTCACCTCGGGATTTTTTCACATGGTTTACCGAGGGGGTTTTTAATGAGGCAAGATCTCTTGATGCATCACATTCTCTACCATTGTTTATCTTTCTTGTAAATCCCTATAACGAAATAAGCTAAACAAGGGATGTGATCCTATCTACCAAGATGAAATTTATCTAATTAAAGTCTTCTTCTCTTTTCCCAAAAACGGTTTAAGTATGTTTTGGTGTTAAAAGAGGTCCAAATTAGATGAATGTTAGAATATTTGGACCAAGTTGTAATTAGTATAAGATCAGACCTAGAGGATATGTGAAAAAGCCTCTAAAAACTCTTGTAATGGATTAAACCGCTTTTACCCAAAAACTTGTGAAAATTTTTCTCCTTTTTTCTTGAGAGATTCAAGGTTATTCTTCACTCCTCGATTCCTAGCTCAGAGTGGGGTGCGATGTATCAAGAGATTGTCACTCCTCTTGTGGTTCACGCTTCAACCCACCTTCTATCAATCCCATAGTTAATCCTAGGTCGAATATCTCCTCGGGTTTAAACCACCTCTTCCTCTTAGTTCCATCCTTTTTACCGAGTAGTTAGATCGAGCATTTCTTGTTGAATAATGAGAGAATACATTAGCTTAAGACCCAAAGAAGAGAAGAGGCTTTATTCAACATATGCAAGCCCATTAAGAAGTCTTCTAGAAGGGTGAAGACTTTGGGTGCACAAGTGGGTGTCTCGGGAAGTGTGAAAAGGAAGGAGATGTGTTTGAATTTCAAATAAGAGATTGGAGGGAAATTTGAATGTTGTGAAACCCTTCTTCACCTCTTAATTTCGTGGCTCTCCACTATATATACATGTTGTACACCCTTCGTAACACTTAATCAATTCTAATGGAAACTTCTCTTTATCTCTCATTCTATCGTTTCTCTTTCAAGCACTCTCAAACTCTCTAATCTTTTATTCCGCAAATTCAACATGGTATCAGAGCAAGGTGCTTAACCAAATCAAGCTCTTGTTATCCCATTTTCAAATCTCTTCTTTTAAAATTCTGGGAATACTCTTTGTCAATCCTTTTTCACTCTGAGACTTAGTCCTCAAAGTCATTGACTCTTGAGTTGTGAAAAGGCTGAAAAAGTGTATTTCTTGAAGCTTCTCTAAACTTTTCTTTTTTCACTCTAAAATTTTGGGAATACTCTTTGTCAATCCTTTTTCACTCTGAGACTTAGTCCTCAAAGTCATTGACTCTTGAGTTGTGAAAAGGCTGAAAAAGTGTATTTCTTGAAGCTTCTCTAATATTTTCTTGAGAAAATCTCTTAATCCTTTGGTTATCAGAATTATCCGGTGGATAAATCTTGAAACACCATGGAAAACTCTAAACCAATTGTTATTTAAGTCATTTTGAAGGGTGTCAACTATTTGCTGTGGTCAAGAATGATAAGAACAGCTCTATGTGGTCGTGGGCTTTGGAGCCATGTCTTGAAAGGACAAGATCCAAAATATGGAGAAGAAGCCATCGGTAATTATGAAGATAAGTGGTTCCAAGAGGACCAAATGGTACTCGGAATCATCCAGAACTCACTTAAAGCATCCATCCTTGAAGCCTACTCCTACTGTGAAAATGCAAAGGAATTGTGGGATACTCTTCAAACCGTGTATGGGAATACTTCAAACTTGAGCAGAATCTATGAAGTCAAGAAGGCTATCAATGATCTAAGCCAAGAAGATTTGGAGTTTACAAAGCACTTTGGCAAATTCAGATCATTGTGGGCTGAACTAGAAATGTTAAGGCCAAGCACGATTGATCCTTTAGTGTTAAATGAGAGGCGCGAACAAGACAAGGTCTTTGGTCTGCTATTAACCTTAAATCCAACTTACAAGGATCTCATTAAGCACCTCCTTAGGGCAGACAATTTCCCCAGCCTAGATGAAGTGTGCTCCAAGATACAAAAGGAGCAAGGATCTCATGGTCTATTTGGGGGAAAGGGCGAGCTGGTTATGGCAAACAAAGTAGAGTTGGGTGAAGCAAACAAAGGATTTTACAAACCTTTGGGATCAAACCAGAACAAGAAAGTGGGATCAAATGCAATCTGTGAGCATTGCAAGAAAGAGGGACACACAAAGGAAAAATGCTGGAAGCTCCATCCTCATCTAAAACCAAGCTGGTGGAAGGAACCAAGAGCTAATGTCTCCCAAGAAGGCTGGGAATCAGGCTGGGACATCCAAGAGGGCTGAAGAAGGAGAAATGAGAGCTTTGGTGCCATATCAACAAGAATCTGAATTTGTGAGGAAATCAGATTTGGAAGCTCTCATCAAAGCCTTGAAAGAGGCTGGTAGGTCTGGTATGGTTTCTGGAAACTCTCTTCATGCTCAAAACATTTCAAAGCCTTTGATTGTAGATTCTGGTGCATCACATCATATGATAAGTGATGCACATCTAATGAATAACATAAAACCGGCTGTAGGTAATGTCATTATAGCAAATGGAGATAGTATTCCAATTGATGGAGTAGGAAATCTTAGGTTATTTGGAAAAGATTCAAACGCTTTCTACATGCCTAAATTTACTTCAAATTTGTTATCCGTAAAAAAAGTTACATCTGATTTGAATTGTTATGCTATATTTGGTCCTAATGATGTACACTTTCAGGATATTGAGACCATGAAACTACTCGGAAAAGGAGTAGCAAAGGAGGAGCTATATGTTCTTGAAAATAACAAGCCGGACTCCAATTTATTTTGTAGTTTTAGTCTAAATGTTTCTAATGTTAGTAGTTCAATTTGGCATGCAAGGCTAGGTCATCCGCACTCTAGAGCATTAGAACTATTGTTGCCTAGGATTTCTTTCAAAAATGTTAAAAGTGAAGCTTGTATACTTGGTAAACATTGCAAATCTGTGTTTTCCAAGTCTCCAACTATCTATGAAAAGTGTTTTGATTTAATTCATTCTGATGTTTGGACCTCACCATGTGAATCTAGAGAACATCATAAATACTTTGTCACCTTCATAGATGAAAAATCAAAATATACATGGCTAACACTTATTCCATCCAAAGATAGAGTTCTAGAAGCATTTAGAAAATTTCAAACATATGTGACTAACCATTATAATGCCAAGATTAAAATTTTTAGATCAGATAATGGTGGAGAGTACACAAGCCATGCCTTCAAACAACACTTAGCACATCATAGGATAGTCCATCAAACCAGCTGCCCATACACTCCTCAGCAAAATGGAGTTGCTGAAAGAAAGAATAGGCATTTAATGGAAGTGGCCCGGTCTATGATGTTCCACACAAGTGTTCCCAAGAGATTTTGGGGAGATGTTGTGGTTTCAGCATGCTATTTGATTAACCGGATGCCAACAAAAATCTTGGATGACCACTCTCCATTTGAGGTATTAAACAACTCTAAACCCGCCATTAACCACTTACGTGTGTTTGGGTGTGTTTGTTTTGTATTAATCCCAGGAGAACAAAGAAACAAGTTGGAAGCTAAAAGTGTGAAGAACATGTTCATTGGATACTCCATAACACAAAAGGTTACAAATGCTTTGTTCCGGAAACAAGGAAGATTCTAGTCTCAAGGGATGTGAAGTTTGTTGAAACAAAAGGGTTCTATGATGAGAAGAACTGGAAAGAATTGGAGAATCTATCATCCTCATCATTAGACCGAGCTAGCAATTGGAGAAAAATCTTGGAGAACCTTGGATTACATAGCCAGAAGCTAGTACAAGCACATCTCAATCAAATGAAGAAACTATACCCTTTGATCCTGAGGGAGGCAATAAACAAGAGGATCCAGTAGTGGCTCAACAAGACTCAACAATTCATGATCAAAATGAATCAGAAGTTCGCAATGAAGCGGTTCATGATCAAAGTGAAGAGAGTCCGGAAAGTCAAGAAGAAGCTCAAACCTCAGATTCTGACTTTGAAGGGCCAGAACCTCAAGTTCAAGCTCAAGAAAGGGGTTTAAGGAGAAGTACAAGACAAAGGTTTGGACCAGAACATTGGAAGCAAACCCGAGTGTATTACAACAACAAGGCAGTTGCTCATCCCATTCAAGCTGTTTGCACTCTAGCTCATTTCCCATTGGAACATCAAGCCTACATGGGCAAGTTGGATGAAGCTGAGATTCCAACAACCTATGAAGAAGCCAAGGAGCTTAAAGTATGGAGAGATGCTGTTGGTGAAGAAAAGAAAGCTATGGAAATCAACCACACTTGGGATGAAGCTGAACTGCCAAAAGGGAAGAAGGCCGTAAGCTCTAGATGGATCTTCACTATCAAGTATAGAAGTGATGGAGAAATAGAGCGTTACAAGGCTAGGCTGGTGGCTAGAGGATTCACTCAAACCTATGGAGAGGACTACCTTGACACATTTGCACCTGTGGCAAAACTTCATACGGTAAGAGTCATTTTATCCTTAGCTACTAACTTGGAATGGGATCTTTGGCAGATGGACGTCAAGAATGCATTCTTACAAGGGGAACTAGAGGATGAAGTCTACATGACTCCACCACCAGGCTTGCAAGACTCAATTGCACTAGGAAAGGTGTTGAGACTCAAGAAAGCAATCTATGGACTGAAGCAATCTCCTCGAGCATGGTACCACAAGTTGAGTACAACACTCAAGAGTAAAGGCTTCAAGAAGTCCGAGGCAGATCATACACTTTTCACCTTACAAAGCCAAGAAGGTATTGTAGTCATTCTCATTTATGTGGATGACATTATCATCTCGGGGAATAACAAGGTAGGTATTAAAGATACAAAAGCATATTTAAAATCTGTATTTGATATTAAAGATCTTGTAGAGTTGAAATATTTTCTAGGGATTGAAGTCTATAGGTCCAATGAAGGACTTTTCTTATCCCAAAGGAAGTACACTCTTGATCTATTGGCTGAGGCAGGAAAGCTAGGAGCCAAACCAGCAAAGACTCCCTTAGAAGAAGGATACAAACCATACGAGAGGGGGAGCTTGAAGATAAACCTTTTGAAGATGTCAAGCAATATCGGAGAATGGTTGGTAAGTTGATTTATCTTACCATAACTCGTCCTGATTTGTGTTTTGCTGTGAACCAGGTGAGTCAACATATGCAAGCTCCAAAAGTGCACCATTGGAGCAAAGACTCCCTTAGAAGAAGGATACAAAGTCATACGAGAGGGGGAGCTTGAAGATAAACCTTTTGAAGATGTCAAGCAATATCGGAGAATGGTTGGTAAGTTGATTTATCTTACCATAACTCGTCCTGATTTGTGTTTTGTTGTGAACCAGGTGAGTCAACATATGCAAGCTCCAAAAGTGCACCATTGGAGCAAAGACTCCCTTAGAAGAAGGATACAAAGTCATACGAGAGGGGGAGCTTGAAGATAAACCTTTTGAAGATGTCAAGCAATATCGGAGAATGGTTGGTAAGTTGATTTATCTTACCATAACTCGTCCTGATTTGTGTTTTGCTGTGAACCAGGTGAGTCAACATATGCAAGCTCCAAAAGTGCACCATTGGAGCAAATACTCCCTTAGAAGAAGGATACAAAGTCATACGAGAGGGGGAGCTTGAAGATAAACCTTTTGAAGATGTCAAGCAATATCGGAGAATGGTTGGTAAGTTGATTTATCTTACCATAACTCGTCCTTATTTGTGTTTTGCTGTGAACCAGGTGAGTCAACATATGCAAGCTCCAAAAGTGCACCATTGGAGCAAAGACTCCCTTAGAAGAAGGATACAAAGTCATACGAGAGGGGGAGCTTGAAGATAAACCTTTTGAAGATGTCAAGCAATATCGGAGAATGGTTGGTAAGTTGATTTATCTTACCATAACTCGTCCTGATTTGTGTTTTGCTGTGAACCAGGTGAGTCAACATATGCAAGCTCCAAAAGTGCACCATTGGAGCATGGTGGATCGGATTCTCAAATATCTCAAAGGAGCTCCGGGTCAAGGCATTTGGATGGGTTGTAACAAAAGCACAGAAATTGTGGGTTATTGTGATGCTGACTGGGCTACAGACAAAACGGATAGAAGATCCACCACTGGGTATTGCACATTCATTGGAGGTAACCTGGTCACTTGGAAGAGCAAGAAACAAAAGGTTGTGTCATGTTCAAGTGCTGAAGCTGAGTATAGAGCAATGAGGAAGCTCACAAACGAGCTAACATGGCTGAAAGCTCTTCTCAAGGATTTGGGCATTGAATCGGCAGATCCAATCACAATGCATTGTGACAACCAAGCTGCTATTCACATTGCGTCCAACTCAGTGTTCCATGAGAGGACAAAACATATTGAAGTAGATTGTCACAAGGTGCGAGAGATGGTGGAGAAAAGGGTCATTCTTCCATGCTTTACAAGAAGTTCAGAACAATTGGCAGACATTTTTACCAAGGCAGCGAGTTTAAAAGTGTGTGAGTTCATCCATTCAAAGCTTGGACTCATAGATATGTCTCGGCCATGATTTCCTTAGCCATGGAGTCCACACTCTTTTTCCCTTAGTATGGTTTTGTCCCATTAGGTTTTCCATACTAAGGTTTTTAATGAGGTGGGTCATCATGGTTCCCAGCTTAACCTTTGGTTTCTCTACGGTTAAGCTTGAGGGGGAGTGTTGAATAATGAGAGAATACATTAGCTTAAGACCCAAAGAAGAGAAGAGGCTTTATTCAACATATGCAAGCCCATTAAGAAGTCTTCTAGAAGGGTGAAGACTTTGGGTGCACAAGTGGGTGTCTCGGGAAGTGTGAAAAGGAAGGAGATGTGTTTGAATTTCAAATAAGTGATTGGAGAGAAATTTGAATATTGTGAAACCCTTCTTCACCTCTTAATTTCGTGGCTCTCCTCTATATATATATGTTGTACACCCTTTGTAACACTTAATCAATTCTAATAGAAACTTCTCTTTATCTCTCATTCTATCGTTTCTCTTTCAAGCACTCTCAAACTCTCAAATCTTTTATTCCGCAAATTCAACATTTCTCTTCTTCTCAAGCCTATTCATACAGTCTATTCCCTAAGACGAGCTTGATATCTTAGCAACCGGTGCCACATCAAGTTTTGAATGGGGTTTTCCATTCACCACCCTCCTTCATACTTACCTGATGGTACCCGCTCTTTAGATCAATCTTGGAGAAGACTATTGATGAGGCCCCGGCACTAGCTCAAGCATCACTTTGAAAAGAACACGAGGAGGAACCCGAGGACTAACTTAAGGAAGAGAAGAACTACGAAGCTCCTACCATACCACTGAGGATTATGAAGAGGAACATCACAAATGTCTACAGGACAAGATTCAATGCATACATACAAGGAGCTCTAAGATGCGAGGAGAGCACCTAAGGGCACCCAAGAGCGATAGACCTTAGCGCAAGAACAGTGAGCCTAGAAAACTCTTGGGAGCATACTTTTTTTGGAAGGCATGAGTTTAGTATCTTCACTATTTCGTTGAAGTGAAGACACCCGTAAGACGTCAAGGTATTGTACTCTTTTTCTTCACCTCGGGATTTTTCCACATGGTTTACCGAGGGGGTTTTTAATGAGGCAAGATCTCTTGATGCATCACATTCTTTACCATTGTTTATTTTTCTTGGAAATCCCTATGCGGAAATACGGTAAACAAGGGATGTGATCCTATTGACCAAGATGACATTTATCTAATTAAAGTCTTCTTCTCTTTTCCTAAAAACGGTTTATGTATGTTTTAGTGTTAAAAAAGATCCAAATTAGGTGAATGTTAGAATATTTGGACCAAGTTGTAATTCGTATAAGACCAGACCTAGACGATATGTGAAAAAGCCTCTAAAAACTCTTGTAATTGATTTAACCGCTTTTACACAAAAACTTGAGAAACTTTTTCTCCTTTTTTTCTTGAGAGATTCAAGGTTATTCTTCACTCCTCGATTCCTAGCTCAGAGTGGGGTGCATTGTATCAAGAGATTGTCACTCCTCTTGTGGTTCACGCTTCAACCCACCTTCTATCAATCCCATAGTTAATCCTAGGTCGAGTATCTCCTCGGGTTTAAACCACCTCTTCTACTTAGTTCATTCCATTTTACCGAGTAGTTAGACCGAGCATTTCTCTTCTTCTCAGTCCTATTCATACAGTTTATTCCCTAAGACGAGCTTGATATCTTAGCAACCGGTGCCACATCATGTTTTGAATGGGGTTTTCCATTCACTACCCTCCTTCATACTTACTTGATGGTACCCGCTCTTTAGCTCAATCTTGGAGAAGACTGTTGAAGAGGCCCCGGCACTAGCTCAAGCATCACTCTGAGAAGAACATGTGGAGGAACCCGAGGACTAACTTGAGGAAGAGAAGAACTACGAAGCTCCTACCATAGCACTGAGGATTATGAAGGGGAACATCACAAGCGTCTACAGGACAAGATTTAATGCATACATACAAGGAGCTCTAAGATGCGAGTAGAGCACCTGAGGGCACCCGAGAGATACCGATAGACCTTAGCGCGATAACAGTGAGACTAGAAAACTCTTGGGAGCTGACTTTTTTTGGAAGGCATGAGTTTAGTATCTTCACTATTTCATTGAAGTGAAGACACCCTTAAGCCGTCAAGGTATTGTACTCTTTTTCTCCACCTCAGGATTTTTCCACATGGTTTACCGAGGGTGTTTTTAATGAGGCAAGATCTCTTGATGCATCACATTCTTTACCATTGTTTATCTTTCTTGGAAATCCCTATGCGGAAATAAGATAAACAAGGGATGTGATTCTATTGACCAAGATGACATTTATCTAATTAAAGTCTTCTTCTCTTTTCCTAAAAATGGTTTATGTATGTTTTAGTGTTAAAAGAGGTCCAAATTAGGTGAATGTTAGAATATTTAGACCAAGTTGTAATTCGTATAAGACCAGACCTAGAGGATATGTGAAAAAGCCTCTAAAAACTCTTGTAATGGATTAAACCACTTTTACACAAAAACTTGAGAAACTTTTTCTCCTTTTTTCTTGAGAGATTCAAGGTTATTCTTCACTCATCGATTCCTAGCTCAGAGTGGGGTGCATTGTATCAAGAGATTGTCACTCCTCTTGTGGTTCACGCTTCAACCCACCTTCTATCAATCCCATAGTTAATCCTAGGTCGAGTTTCTCCTTTGGTTTAAACCACCTCCTCCGCTTAGTTCCATCCTTTTTACCGAGTAGTTAGATCGAGCATTTTTCTTCTTCTCAGTCCTATTCATACAGTCTATTCCCTAAGACGAGCTTGATATCTTAGCAACCGGTGCCACATCATATTTTGAATGGGGTTTTCTATTCACCACCCTCCTTCATACTTACTTGATGGTACCCGCTCTTTAGATCAATCTTGGAGAAGACTGTTGATGAGGCCCCAGCACTAGCTCAAGCATCACTCTGAGAAGAACACGTGGAGGAACCCGAGGACTAACTTAAGGAAGAGAAGAACTACGAAGCTCCTACCATACCACTGAGGATTATAAAGAGGAACATCACAAGCGTCTACAGGACAAGATTCAATGCATACATACAAGGAGCTCTAAGATGCGAGGAGAGCACCTGAGGGCACCTAAGAGATACCGATAGACCTTAGCGCAAGAACAATGAGCCTAGATAACTCTTGGGAGTGTAAGAATTAGAGAGATTATGCGGAATATAAGAGATTAAACTTGAGAGAATAATGTAAATGACATGGAGAATATGCAAGTATGAACTAAGAGAATCAACATGTAAATGAGACTAAGGAGAATAAAATGAGAGAGATTTCGTGGAGAATGAGAGAATGGGACCCCAAAGGATCTAACATTTCATTGATAATGAGGCATTACATTTATAGAGAAAAATCTAGGGTTTTCTCTAAGTAAATTCAAAATGCAACAACCAATATAAATGCTTTAATTCAAACTAGCCAATAAGGGCTTAGTCTTGGAGGCTCCTTTTGACCATGTGGATAAGATTGCTAGCCTTGCTCCATCCCTCCTTGCTTTGACCGGTTGGATAAGGTTGCATTGGGACACTCCTTTGGCTAGATTCATTGCCAGCTATCCATGTCCTTTTGCACCCGAGTTTTGCACGATCCCCAAATCCTGAAAATACTTTATCCCGAGTTTTGCACATTCTTGTTTCTTCATTTTAGGATGTTTGGAGACATTTTGGGGAATCCCGGATTTTGCACGATCCGTACAATCCGTACACTCCGTACAAGTCCGTACAAAATCTGTACGGTCGGGATTGTTTGGTCTTGCAAGGCCTGGCTGGTCTTCTTGATCAATACTCCCCCTCAAACTTAGCCATAGTGAACTTGAGAATGGAGTCTAAGTTTGGAGTGACCCGTGAGTGCCACCTCATTAAAAAACTTATAAGGAAAACCCTTTGGGACAAAACCTTATAAGGGAAAAAGAGTATGGCCTTCACGGATCTAGGGGACCTTTGACCAAGGACATGAAAAGGTCTTGTAACCTTTGTGAAGAATGTCGCAACTTAATCTTCACTTGTTGTAGTCTTGCAAGGATTTGTTGATTTCATTCTTTGGTAATCACTTCGGTCTTCCTCTTGGGTTCACCACACTTGAGTCTTAGCTCTCGGGTCATCCTTCTTGGGTTCACCATTTGTGGATTCCAAATCTTGATCAATGCTTTGAATGCTCCCCCTCACGATCGACTTGAGAATAAGGAAAGACGATCTTTTGGGTTTGAAGTCCTTTATGCACATTGCTCCTTGCAAGAAAAATTGATAAAATGTATCAATTTACTCCAATTTTAATAGTAGAAATGATCACACTTTGCATAGAGAATTTAAATGGAGAGAGAGGATAGAAACAACCTTATTCCTTTGGATGTTGGTTTCTTCCTCTTTGTTGATTTATTGGGTTGGGGAGCACCACTTGTGTATGCTCTGATTTTATCTCCTTATTTTCCTCACTTCCGAAAGATAAACCAACCTTAAGGTGAGTATGATCCATACAACTTGGTTTTCTTCATGGTGATGGAGATGCCTTAGCTTCGTTTCCAACTCACATGCCTCTTTGCTTTGTCTCAACCATTGCCCTTGTCTTTGCGAGCTTGTCTTTGCAAGCTTGTCTTTGCAAGTGACCCGGTTTTGATCTTTAGTAAAGTGGCCCATCTTCTAGGGGGACAATTTGTCTCCTATGATGCGGTCCCTCTATCAACTCGTCCACAAGTGAGCACGAACCTACAACTTGTTTCCAACGGTGTGGCCCCTCTATCAACTTGTCCACGAGTGAGCACGAACCTTCAACATCTTTTAGTGCGGTGCGGTCTAGTCTCAACTCGGCTTGGTTTGCTTAAAGATTCTTGCCTTCTTTTTGGTTCTTTCTCCCCCTCAAGCTTGGTTGGAGGGACTCCGAAAGGCAAGCTTGAAAAACGTAAAAGATGAACACTTCAAACCGGTACCAAATGAACACTAACTCCCACAGCTTCCTTGTGTCACCAATCATACTTCTTTACTTCATTTAATCTTCATTTGGCCTCTTCATCATCTAATACTTCCCCGTTAGAATATTCACGCTTTCCTCCTCTAAACCTTCATCATGAGATTTAAAATTTTAAAGTACTCAACGTGAGGGATAAGGAAGTTTAGATGAAAGATAGATTGCAAATAAGAGAAACTAAAGAAACAAGATTAAAAAATAATTGGTACACTAAGTATATTGGAAAATGTTAGTGTTTAGAGAGTAGCCCTTTATGCTAAACCAGTTAGGATAGTGACTTGTTGTTGAACCATTGTTTTGATTGGTCGATCTTCTTGAGATTTGACCTCTTCTTCCACCACTCACATTCTTCCATTCCTAAGAAAAACAAAGGTTAGTGGTTGGGATTTTTCTCTTCATGGCTCTTCACCACAAAGGACTTTACTCTCATTTGAGAGATTGGATTCTAGCGATGGTCTTTGGAATTATCCACTTGTTTTAACAAGAATGGAAAACTTTAAACCAAAGCCTATCCTTTTGAGAAAATAAAACCGGATGAATCAATGTCATTAATTGTTTTTCATTCATAAGAAAGAAAACTGACTAAGATTCATCCCTTTTTTTTTTTTTTTTTTTTTGAAAAATTTTACCAAGGACTTAGTAAATACTAGAGGTCCAATGTTTTTGAAAACTTGGATTTAAAGAACTTGGATTCATCATACCTTCTTGATTTAACTTCTATGAGTAAATCAGGCCATGGTTCACTTCTTTAATCCCAAAAGAGTTTGGATTCATCATGCCTTCTTGACTTTAACTCCAATGAGTAAATCAGGTCATGGTTCACCTCTTTTAACACAAAAGAATTTGGATCCATCATGCCTTCTCAATTTTAACTCCAACGAGCCAAAATAGGTCATGGTTCACTTCTTTTAGTTTCTAAGGGTTTGGATTCACTCAAGGTTCTCTAGCATTCGAGTTTCAATGAGGCTCTCATCCAACTTTGGATTTGGATCCATCTCGGTTCCCTAGCTTCGGATTCAACAAGGTTCACTACCCCTTTTTTTCTTTTCTTAAATAGAACAACCAAGGATTCCTTAAAACACTCTTCCCAAACAAACAAGTACAGAAGAGATTGGAATCCAATAAGAATTTTTAAGAAAAATTGAAAAAAATAACCTAGGACTCAAACATGTTTGGAAGTAGTCCAAGATTTTCTACCAAAGGATTTGGATTCATCAAGGTTCTCTAGCTTTTGGATTCAACGAGGTTCTCTTCCTTTGGTAATTTGAAAACAAAGAGATTTGGATTCATCAAGGCTTTGTGCTTATGCTCATAATAACATAGCTTTACCAAGGTTCTCTTCTCTTTTCAAGACGGGACTTGGATTCAACATGGCTTTATGCTTATGCTCATGGGGGCATAGCTTTACCAAAGTTCTCTTCTCTTAAAAATGGGACTTGGATTCAACATGGCTTTATACTTATGCTTATGGAAACATAGCTTTACCAAAGTTCTCTTCCCATAAAACAATGGGAATTGGATTCAACATGGCTTTATGCTTATGCTTATGGAAACATAGCTTTACCAAAGTTCTCTTCCCACAAAACAAGGATTATGATTCATCAAAGTTTTATACTTAAACTCATAAGAGCAAAGTTTTACCAAGGTTCTCTACCTTTAAAACACGGATACAACATGATTAAATATGCTTAAATCCATAAGAATCAAGTAATTTTAATCATGATTCACTAATTGAAATTGCTTCAAACCACTAAAAAAACTCAAAAACATAAAATACGATGGAGTTACGTATTTCTTCATTCCATAAGAAAGAAAAATACAATCCAAGGTTTTAACTTTGTAAAAATTGTGGTTTGAGCTTTAAAATCAAGAAATGACTTGGAGATGAAAATGGGACTTAAAAAGGAATAGATTATAAAATGAGGCACCAGCAAATCATGGTTCTAAGTGTATTCATTTCCAAAAAATGGAAGCACTAGACGAATCCATGAATAAGCAATTAAGGCAGCCTTTAATCTCCATTTTTATGTAATTTTTCACTACAACCCCCATTTATTTCTCTTCATTGTCACTAAAAACACTAAGTTATCAACTTTCACAACTCAAGAACCAATGGTTTTGAGGAATAACTCTCAGAGTGAAAAAGGCTAACAAAGTGTATGAAAATAAAAGAATAAGAAGAAAGAGATTAAGGACGCATTTAAGGACCTTAATGCTCTGATACCATGTAAGAATTAAAGAGATTATGCGAAATATAAGAGATTAAACATGAGAGAATAATGTAAATGACATGGAGAATATGCAAGTATGAACTAAGAGAATAAGCATGTAAATGAGACTAAGGAGAATAAAATGAGAGAGATATCGTGGAGAATGAGAGAATGGGACCCCAAAGGGTCTAACATTTCATTGATAATGAGGCATTACATTTATAGAAAATAATCTAGGGTTTTCTCTAAGTAAATTCAAAATGCAACAACCAATATAAATGCTTTAATTCAAACTAGCCAATAAGGGCTTAGTCTTGGAGGCTCCTTTTGACCATGTGGATAAGATTGCCAGCCTTGCTCCAGCCCTCCTTGCTTTGACCGGTTGGATAAGGTTGCATTGGGACACTCTTTGGCTAGATTCATTGCCAGCTATCCATGTCCTTTTGCACCCGAGTTTTGCACGATCCCCAAACCCTGAAAATACTTTATCCCGAGTTTTGCACATTCTTGTTTCTTCATTTTAAGATGTTTGGAGACATTTTGGGGAATCCCGAATTTTGCATGGTCCGTACAATCCGTACAGTCCGTACAGTCCGTACAAAATCCGTACGGTCGGGATGGTTTGGTCTTGCAAGGCCTGGCTGGTCTTCTTGATCAATAGGGAGCATACTTTTTTTGGAAGGCATGAGTTTAGTATCTTCACTATTTCGTTGAAGTGAAGACATTCTTAAGACGTCAAGGTATTGTACTCTTTTTCTTCACCTCGGGATTTTTCCACATGGTTTACCGAGGGGGTTTTTAATGAGGCAAGATCTCTTGATGCATCACATTCTTTACCATTGTTTATCTTTCTTGGAAATCCCTATGCGGAAATAAGGTAAACTAGGGATGTGATCCTATTGACCAAGATGACATTTATCTATTTAAAGTCTTTTTCTCTTTTCCTAAAAACGGTTTATGTATGTTTTAGTGTTAAAAGAGGTCCAAATTAGGTGAATGTTAGAATATTTAGACCAAGTTGTAATTCGTATAAGACCAGATCTAGAGGATATGTGAAAAAGCCTCTAAACACTCTTGTAATGGATTAAACCGCTTTTACACAAAAACTTGAGAAACTTTTTCTCCTTTTTTCTTAAGAGATTCAAGGTTATTCTTCACTCCTCGATTCCTAGCTCAGAGTGGGGTGCGTTGTATCAAGAGATTGTCACTCCTCTTGTGGTTCACGCTTCAACCCACCTTCTATCAATCCCATAGTTAATCCTAGGTCGAGTATCTCCTCGGGTTTAAACCACCTCTTCCGCTTAGTTCCATCCTTTTTACCGAGTAGTTAGATCGAGCATTTCTCTTCTTCTCAAGCCTATTCATACAGCCTATTCCCTAAGACGAGCTTGATATCTTAGCAACCGGTGCCACATCATGTTTTGAATGGGGTTTTCCATTCACTACCCTCCTTCATACTTACTTGATGGTACCCGCTCTTTAGCTCAATCTTGGAGAAGACTGTTGAAGAGGCCCCGGCACTAGCTCAAGCATCACTCTGAGAAGAACACGTGGAGGAACCCGAGGACTAACTTAAGGAAGAGAAGAACTAATGCATTGTCACAAGGTACGAGAGATGGTGGAGAAAAGGGTCATTCTTCCATGTTTTACAAGGAGTTCAAAACAATTGGCAGACATTTTTACCAAGGCAGCGAGTTTAAAAGTGTGTGAGTTCATCCATTCAAAGCTTGGACTCATAGATATGTCTCGGCCATGATTTCCTTAGCCATGGAGTCCACACTCTTTTTCCCTTAGTATGGTTTTGTCCCATGAGGTTTTCCATACTAAGGTTTTTAATGAGGTGGGTCATCATGGTTCCAAGCTTAACCTTTGGTTTCTCTACGGTTAAGCTTTAGGGGGAGTGTTGAATAATTAGAGAATACATTAGCTTAAGACCCAATGAAGAGAAGAGGCCTTATTCAACATATGCAAGTCCATTAAGAAGTCTTCTAGAAGGGTGAAGAATTTGGGTGCACAAGTGGGTGTCTCGGGAAGTGTGAAAAGGAAGGAGATTGGAGGGAAATTTGAATGATGTGAAACCCTTCTACACCTTCTATTTTCGTGGCTCCCCTCTATATATACATGTTGTACACCCTTTGTAACACTTAATCAATTCTAATGGAAACTTCTCTTTATCTCTCATTCTATTGTTTCTCTTTCAAGCACTCTCAAACTCTCTAATCTTCTATTCCGCAAATTCAACACAATGAGCCTAGAAAACTCTTGGCAGCATACTTTTTTTGGAAGGCATGAGTTTAGTATCTTCACTATTTCGTTGAAGTGAAGACACCCTTAAGACGTCAAGGTATTGTACTCTTTTTCTTCACCTCGGGATTTTTCCACATGGTTTACCGAGGGGGTTTTTAATGAGGCAAGATCTCTTGATGCATCACATTCTTTACCATTGTTTATCTTTCTTTGAAATCCCTATGCGTAAATAAGGTAAACAAGGGATGTGATCCTATTGACCAAGATGACATTTATCTAATTAAAGTCTTCTTCTCTTTTCCTAAAAACGGTTTAAGTATGTTTTAGTGTTAAAAGAGGTCCAAATTAGGTGAATGTTAGAATATTTGGACCAAGTTGTAATTCGTATAAGACCAGACGTAGAGGATATGTGCAAAACCCTCTAAAAACTCTTGTAATGGATTAAACCACTTTTACACAAAAACTTGAGAAACTTTTTCTCCTTTTTTCTTGAGAGATTCAAGGTTATTCTTCAATCCTCGATTTCTAGCTCAGAGTGTGGTGCGTTATATCAAGAGATTGTCACTCCTCTTGTGGTTCACGCTTCAACCCACCTTCTATCAATCCCATACTTAATCCTAGATCGAGTATCTCCTCGGGTTTAAACCACCTCTTCCGCTTAGTTCCATCCTTTTTACCGTGTAGTTAGATCGAGCATTTCTCTTCTTCTCAAGCCTATTCATACAGTCTATTCCCTAAGACGAGCTTGATATCTTAGCAACCGGTGCCACATCATGTTTTGAATGGGGTTTTCCATTCACCACCCTCCTTCATACTTACTTGATGGTACCCGCACTTTAGATCAATCTTGGAGAAGAGTGTTGATGAGGCCCCGACACTAGCTCAAGCATCACTCTGAGAAGAACACGTGGAGGAACCCAAGGACTAACTTGAGGAAGAGAAGAACTACGAAGCTCCTACCATACCACTGAGGATTATGAAGAGGAACATCACAAGCGTCTACAGGACAAGATTCAATGCATACATATAAGGAGCTCTAAGATGTGAGGAGAGCACCTGAGGGCACCCGAGAGATACCGATAGGCCTTAGCGCGAGAACAGTGAGACTAGAAAACTCTTGGAAGCGTCCTTTTTTTGGAAGGCATGAGTTTAGTATCTTCACTATTTTGTTGAAGTGAAGACACCCTTAAGACGTCAAGGTATTGTACTCTTTTTCTTCACCTCGGGATTTTTCCACATTGTTTACCGAGGGGGTTTTTAATGAGGCAAGATCTGTTGATGCATCACTTTCTTTACCATTGTTTATCTTTTTTGGAAATCCCTATGCGGAAATAAGGTAAACAAGGGATGTGATTCTATTAACCAAGATGACATTTATCTAATTAAAGTCTTTTTCTCTTTTCCTAAAAACGGTTTATGTCTGTTTTAGTGTTAAAAGAGGTCCAAATTAGGTGAATGTTAGAATATTTAGATCAAGTTGTAATTCGTATAAGACCAGACCTAGAGGATATGTGAAAAAGCCTCTAAAAACTCTTGTAATGGATTAAACCGCTTTTACACAAAAACTTGAGAAACTTTTTCTCCTTTTTTCTTGAGAGATTCAAGGTTATTCTTCACTCCTCGATTCCTAGCTCAGAGTGGGGTGCGGTGTATCAAGAGATTGTCACTCCTCTTGTGGTTCACGCTTCAACCCACCTTCTATCAATCCCATACTTAATCCTAGGTCGAGTATCTCCTCGGGTTTAAACCACCTCTTCCGCTTAGTTCCATCCTTTTTACCGAGTAGTTAGATCGAGCATTTCTCTTCTTCTCAAGCCTATTCATACAGTCTATTCCCTAAGACGAGCTTGATATCTTAGCAACCGGTGCCACATCATGTTTTGAATGGGGTTTTCCATTCACCACCCTCCTTCATACTTACTTGATGGTACACGCTCTTTAGCTCAATCTTGGAGAAGACTGTTGATGAGGCCCCGACAATAGCTCAAGCATCACTCTGAGAAGAACACGATGAGGAACCCGAGGACTAACTTAAGGAAAAGAAGACCTACGAAGCTCCTACCATACCACTGAGGATTATGAAGAGGAACATCACAAACGTCTACAGGAGAAGATTCAATGCTTACATACAAGGAGCTCTAAGATGCAAGGAGAGCACCTAAGGGCACCCAAGAGATACCGATAGACCTTAGCGCAAGAACAGTGAGCCTAGAAAACTCTTGGGAGCATACTTTTTTTGGAAGGCATGAGTTTAGTATCTTCACTATTTCGTTGAAGTGAAGACACCCTTAAGACGTCAAGGTATTGTACTCTTTTTCTTCACCTTAGGATTTTTCCACATGGTTTACCGAAGGGGTTTTTAATTAGGCAAGATCTCTTGATGCATCACATTCTTTACCATTGTTTATCTTTCTTGGAAATCCCTATGATGAAATAAGGTAAAGAAGGGATGTGATCCTATCTACCAAGATGACATTTATCTAATTAAAGTCTTCTTCTCTTTTCCTAAAAACGGTTTATGTATGTTTTGGTGTTAAAAGAGGTCCAAATTAGGTGAATGTTAGAATATTTGGACCAAGTTGTAATTCGTATAAGACCAGACCTAGAGGATATGTGAAAAAGCCTCTAAAAACACTTCTAATGGATTAAACCGCTTTTACACAAAAACTTAAGAAACTTTTTCTCCTTTTTTCTTAAGAGATTCAAAGTTATTCTTCACTCCTCGATTCCTAGCTCAGAGTGGGGTGCGTTTTATCAAGAGATTGTCACTCCTCTTGTGGTTCACGCTTCAACCCACATTCTATCAATCCCATAGTTAATCCTAGGTCGAGTATCTCCTCGGGTTTAAACCACCTCTTCCGCTTAGTTCCATCCTTTTTACCTAGTAGTTAGATCGAGCATTTCTCTTCTTCTCAAGCCTATTCATACAGTCTATTCCCTAAGACGAGCTTGATATCTTAGCAACCGGTGCCACATCATGTTTTGAATGGGGTTTTCCATTCACCACCCTCCTTCATACTTACTTGATGGTACACGCTCTTTAGCTCAATCTTGGAGAAGACTGTTGATGAGGCCCCGGCAATAGCTCAAGCATCACTCTGAGAAGAAAACGATGAGGAACCCGAGGACTAACTTAAGGAAAAGAAGACCTACGAAGCTCCTACCATACCACTGAGGATTATGAAGAGGAACATCACAAGCGTCTACAGAACAAGATTCAATGCATACATACAAGGATCTCTAAGATGCGAGGAGAGCACCTGAGGGCACCCGAGAGATACCGATAGACCTTAGCGCGAGAACAGTGAGACTAGAAAACTCATGGGAGCGTCCTTTTTTGGAAGGCATGAGTTTAGTATCTTCACTATTTCGTTGAAATGAAGACACCCTTAAGCCGTCAAGGTATAGTACTCTTTTTCTCCACCTCGGGATTTTTCCACATGGTTTACCGAGGGGGGTTTTAATGAGGCAAGATCTCTTGATGCATCACATTCTTTACCATTGTTTATCTTTCTTGGAAATCCCTATGCGGAAATAAGGTAAATAAGGGATGTGATCCTATTGAACAAGATAACATTTATCTAATTAAACTCTTCTTCTCTTTTCCTAAAAACGGGTTACGTATGTTTTAGTGTTAAAAGAGGTCCAATTTAGGAATATGTTAGACTATTTGGACCAAGTTATAATTCGTATAAGACCAGACCTAGAGGATATGTGAGAAAGCCTCTAAAAACTCTTGTAATAGATTAAACCGCTTTTACACAAAAACTTGAGAAACTTTTTCTCCTTTTTTCTTGAGAGATTCAAGGTTATTCTTCACTCCTTGATTCCTAGCTCAGAGTGGGGTGCGTTGTATCAATAGGTTGTCACTCCTCTTGTGGTTCACGCTTCAACCCACATTCTATCAATCCCATAGTTAATCCTAGGTCGAGTATCTCCTAGGGTTTAAACCACCTCTTCCGCTTAGTTCCATCCTTTTTACCGAGTAGTTAGATCGAGCATTTCCCTTCTTCTCAGTCCTATTCATATAGTCTATTTCCTAAGACGAGCTTGATATCTTAGCTACCGGTGCCACATCATGTTTTGAATGGGGTTTTCCATTCACCACCCTCCTTCATACTAACTTGATTGTTGAGAATATGGATGAGAAGGCATACATGGGAAGTAGCAATGTGAGTTCACATAATAACAAAGGCAAGGAGCTGGAGTGCATAGCAAGTATCTGGGAACTTGGCGAATGCTCTAAGTCTAAGGGAGAAGTGCCGTATGCAACAAGTAAGGAAAAGAGTGGAGCTGATGATTTAATGAGTGGCAAAACTACCAAGGGATTCCGAACTGGTTGAAGAATCAGAACTTGCAAGTGGTGAGGGGGAGTCTGAACATGAAGAAGTTGAGGTAACTCAAGAACCCCCTCTAAGAAGAAGCCAACGGATAAGGCATGGCCCGGAAAATTGGAAAAACACTAGGGTGTATTACAATGGATTAGCTACGGTTCAACAAGAGCATATAGGATCTGAGGTGAAGTTTACCGTAGGTGAGGGATGTTCTGGGCGTACGGCAGACTTTGATTCTAAACCTATAGGCGACAGCATCCCTCCCTTACCAAGTAGATCATGTACTTCAAAGAGAAGAAAATTAACCGTAAGTGACATAAAATATCCTATTGAAGCATATAGTTCAGTGTCCTATTTAGGTGCTGAGCAGCAAGCTTACCTCACCAAGATTGATGAACATCAAGTCCCAGCATCATATGAGGAAGCATGTAGAGACGAGAGATGGGTTAAAGCCATGGAAGAAGAGATCAGTTCTATGGTGAGAAACAATACATGGAATTTGACTGAGCTGCCAAGAGGGAAGAAGCTAGTGGGATGTAGATGGGTTTATACTATCAAGTATAAAAGCAATGGTGAAGTCGAGAGATACAAAGCGAGACTAGTGGCAAAGGGATACACACAAGTCTATGGAGAAGATTATACAGAAACTTTTGCTCCGGTGGCAAAATTGCATTCTGTAAGGGTTCTCCTATCCATTGCGGTTAACTTGTCATGGGAGTTATGGCAAATGGATGTAAAAAATGCCTTTTTACAAGGAGACCTAGAAGAGGAAGTCTTTATGGCTCTTCCACAAGGATATGGTACAGGTACAAATCAGGTCTGTGAATTGAAGAAAGCTATTTATGGGTTGAAACAATCCCCGAGGGCCTGGTACCAAAGACTGAGCAGATGCTTGCTGGAGAAGGAATTTGTGAAGTCGGAAGCTGATCATACTCTATTCACCAAGAGGAGTAAAGAGGGGCTAGTGGCTGTTCTTATCTATGTAGATGATATCATCATCACCGGAAGTGATGTTGAAGGAGTTAAAAGGACCAAGGTAATTCTGAGCTCCACGTTTGATATAAAAGATTTGGGAGAGCTGAGGTATTTCTTGGGCATTGAGATGATCAGAGAGCCAAATGGGATGTTTATATCACAAAGGAAGTATGTGATTGACTTACTAAAGGAAACCGGCAAGTTAGGGTCGAAGCCAGCAAAAACGCCCATTGAAGAAGGCTATCAAGATGTGAGTAAGGAGGAAATGTGGCCTGATGTCAAGCAATATCAAAGGTTAGTTGGAAAACTAATCTACTTAACTATAACTCGGCCGGATATATGCTTTGCCGTGAATAGGGTGAGCCAGCACATGCAAGCTCCAAAAGCACACCATTGGAGCATGGTGGAGAGAATACTTAGGTATCTCAAGGGGAACCCTGGAAAGGGAATATGGTTGAGTCGCAATGAAAATACTGAATTGGAAGCCTATTGTGATTCAGACTATGCTGGAGACAAACAAGATAGAAAATCTACAACTGGGTATTGCACATTTGTAGGAGGAAATCTTGTCACTTGGAGGAGTAAAAAACAGAAGGTAATTGCATTGTCAAGTGCTGAAGCTGAGTATAGAGCAATGAAGGAAGTCACAAAGGAGATGATATGGCTGAAGGCTCTTCTCAAGGATTTGGGTATTCAAGAAACCAAACCAATGACCCTTTATTGCGATAACCAAGCCGCAATACACATAGCTTCAAATCCAGTGTTTCATGAGAGAACGAAACACATTGAAGTGGATTGTCACTTCATCCGGGGCAAGATTCAAGATGGGCTAATAATCCCTAAATTTGTGAAGAGTGGAGACCAGGTGGCAGACATCTTCACAAAGGCTACTTCCCTAAATATATGTGAGTATATCCATGACAAGATAGGCTTAAAGGACCCCTACCAGCCTATCTTGAGGGGGAGTGTTGAGAATATGGATGAGAAGGCATACATGGGAAGTAGCAATGTGAGTTCACATAATAACAAAGGCAAGGAGCTGGAGTGCATAGCAAGTATCTGGGAACTTGGCGAATGCTCTAAGACTAAGGGAGAAGTGCCGTATGCAACAAGTAAGGAAAAGAGTGGAGCTGATGATTTAATGAGTGGCAAAACTAGACATTGGGATGTAACTAGAAGGAAGGATTCTTGGTTGAATTCTAAGCAGATCAAAGGGTTGAAAAACCAAGAAGAAGCACATGAGGAGCCATTGGGTAAAGGCAAGCTCCATGCTCCTCACCCAAAGAAGAAACACGCCCAGGCCTTGATCTTAGCATGTTTAACCATTTTAGGAAGTCAAGGGTGTTAGTCTTTTACCCATTGTAAATTCCTGTGTCTGGTTTTCAAATTTTTCTCTTACATGTATGCACATTCAAACCGAGCTCAATTGATAGAATAACAAGAAAAAAATATTCCAGAAATCTCTCTCAGCCATCTTCAATCTCATTGAGTTCTTGATATTTTCTAATTCTAGTTTATTCTCCTTAAAATCAACATTGATGGTATCCGCTCTTTAGATCAATCATGGAGAAGACTGTTGATGAGGCCCCGGCACTAGCTCAAGCATCACTCTGAGAAGAAAACGTGGAGGAACCCAAGGACTAACTTGAGGAAGAGAAGAACTACGAAGCTCCTACGATAGCACTGAGGATTATGAAGAGGAACATCACAAGCGTCTACAGAACAAGATTCAATGCATACATACAAGGATCTCTAAGATGCAAGGAGAGCACCTGAAGGCACCCGAGAGATACCGATAGACCTTAGCGCGAGAACAGTGAGACTAGAAAACTCATGGGAGCGTCCTTTTTTGGAAGGCATGAGTTTAGTATCTTCACTATTTCGTTGAAATGAAGACACCCTTAAGCCGTCAAGGTATAGTACTCTTTTTCTCCACCTCGGGATTTTTCCACATGGTTTACCGAGGGGGTTTTTAATGAGGCAAGATCTCTTGATGCATCACATTCTTTACCATTGTTTATCTTTCTTAGAAATCCCTATGACGAAATAAGGTAAACAAGGGATGTGATCCTATCTACCAAGATGACATTTATCTAATTAAACTCTTCTTCTCTTTTCCTAAAAACGGTTTAAGTATGTTTTGGTGTTAAAAGAGGTCCAAATTAGGTGCATGTTAGAATATTTGGACCAAGTTGTAATTCGTATAAGACCAGACCTAGAGGATATGTGAAAAAGCCTCTAAAAACTCTTGTAATGGATTAAACCGCTTTTACACAAAAACTTGAGAAACTTTTTCTCCTTTTTTCTTAAGAGATTCAGGGTTAGTCTTCACTCCTCGATTCCTAGCTCAGAGTGGGGTGCGTTGTATCAAGAGATTGTCACTCCTCTTGTGGTTCACGCTTCAACCCACCTTCTATCAATCCCATAGTTAATCCTAGGTCGAGTATCTCCTCGGGTTTAAACCACCTCTTCCGCTTAGTTCCATCCTTTTTACCGAGTAGTTAGATCGAGCATTTCTCTTCTTCTCAGTCCTATTCATATAGTCTATTCCCTATGACGAGCTTGATATCTTAGCAACCGGTGCCACATCATGTTTTGAATGGGGTTTTCCACTCACCACCCTCCTTCATACTTACTTGATGGTACCCGCTCTTTAGATCGATCTTGGAGAAGACTGTTGATGCGGCCCCGGCACTAGCTCAAGCATCACTCTGAGAAGAACACGTGGAGGAACCCGTGGACTAACTTAAAGAAGAGAAGAACTACGAAGCTCCTACCATAGCACTGAGGATTATGAAGAGGAACATCACAAGCGTCTACAGAACAAGATTCAAAGCATGTTGAATAATGAGAGAACACGTTAGCTTAAGACCCAAAGAAGAGAAGAGGCCTTATTCAACATATGCAAACCCATTAAGAAGTCTTCTAGAAGGGTGAAGACTTTGGGTGCACAAGTGGGTGTCTCGGGAAGTGTGAAAAGGAAGGAGATGTGTTTGAATTTCAAATAAGAGATTGGAGGGAAATTGAATGTTGTGAAACCCTTCTTCACCTCCTAATTTCGTGGCTCTCCTCTATATATACATGTTGTACACCCTTTGTAACACTCACTCAATTCTAATGGAAACTTCTCTTTATCTCTCATTCTATTGTTTCTCTTTCAAGCACTCTCAAACTCTCTAATCTTCTATTCCGCAAATTCAACATGGTATCAGAGCAAGGTTCTTAACTAAATCAAGCTCTTGTTATCCCATTTTCAAATCTCTTCCTTTAAAATTCTGGGAATACTCTTTGTCAATCCTTTTTCACTCTGAGACTTAGTCCTCAAAGTCATTGACTCTTGAGTTGTGAAAAGGCTGAAAAAGTGTATTTCTTGAAGGTTCTCTAAAATTTTCTTTTTCACTCTAAAATTCTGGGAATACTCTTTGTCAATCCTTTTTCACTCTGAGACTTAGTCCTCAAAGTCATTGACTCTTGAGTTGTGAAAAGGCTTGAAAAGTGTATTTCTTGAAGCTTCTCTAATATTTTCTTGAGAAAATCTCTTAATCCTCTGGTTAATAGAATTATCCGGTGAATAAATCTTGAAACACCATGGAAAATTCTAAACCAATTGTTATTCCAGTCATCTTGAAGGGCGTCAACTATTTGATGTGGTCAAGAATGATAAGAACAGCCCTTTGTGGTCGTGTGCTTTGGAGCCATGTCTTGAAAGGCCAAGATCCAAAACATGGAGAAGAAGCCATCGGTAATTATGAAGATAAGTGGTTCCAAGAGGACCAAATGGTGCTCGGAATCATCCAGAACTCTCTTGAAGCATCCATCCTTGAAGCCTACTCCTACTGTGAAAATGCAAAGGAATTGTGGGATACTCTTCAAACCGTGTATGGGAATACTTCAAACTTGAGCAGAATCTATGAAGTCAAGAAGGCTATCAATGATCTAAGCCAAGAAGATTTGGAGTTTACGAAGCACTTTGGCAAATTCAGATCATTGTGGGCTGAACTAGAAATGTTAAGGCCAAGCACGATTGATCCTTTGGTGTTAAATGAGAGGCGCGAACAAGACAAGGTCTTTGGTCTGCTATTGACCTTAAATCCAACTTACAAGGATCTCATTAAGCACCTCCTTAGGGCAGACAATCTCCCCAGCCTAGATGAAGTGTGCTCCAAGATACAAAAGGAGCAAGGATCTCATGGTCTATTTGGGGGAAAGGGTGAGCTGGTTATGGCTAACAAAGTAGAGCTGGGAGACGCCAACAAAGGATTTTACAAACCGTTGGGATCAAACCAGAACAAGAAAGTGGGATCAAATGCAATTTGTGAGCATTGCAAGAAAGAGGGGCACACAAAGGAAAAATGCTGGAAGCTCCATCCTCATCTAAAACCAAGCTGGTGGAAGGAACCAAGAGCTAATGTCTCCCAAGAAGTGGCTGGGAATCAGGCTGGGACATCCAAGAGGGCTGAAGAAGGAGAAATGAGAGCTTTGGTGCCATATCAACAAGAATCTGAATTTGTGAGGAAATCAGATTTGGAAGCTCTCATCAAAGCCTTGAAAGAGGCTGGTAGGTCTGGTATGGTTTCTGGAAACTCTCTTCATGCTTAAAACATTTCAAAGCCTTTGATTGTAGATTCATGTGCATCACATCATATGATAAGTGATGCACATCTAATGAATAACATAAAACCGGCTGTAGGTAATGTCATTATAGCAAATGGAGATAGTATTCCAACTGATGGAGTAGGAAATCTTAGGTTATTTGGAAAAGATTCAAACGCTTTCTACATGCCTAGGTTTACCTCAAATTTGTTATCCGTAAAGAAAGTTACATCTGATTTGAATTGTTATGCTATATTTGGTCCTTATGATGTAAACTTTCAGGATATTGAGACCATGAATCTACTCGGAAAAGGAGTAGCAAAGGAGGAGCTGTATGTTCTTGAAAATAACAAGCCGGACTCCAATTTATTTTGTAGTTTTAGTCTGAATGTTTCTAATGTTAGTAGTTCAATTTGGCATGCAAGGCTAGGTCATCCGCACTCTAGAGCATTAGAACTATTGTTGCCTAGGATTTCTTTCAAAAATGATGAATGTGAAGCTTGTATACTTGGCAAACATTGTAAATCTGTGTTTTCCAAGTCTCCAACTATCTATGAAAAGTGTTTTGATTTAATTCATTCTGATGTTTGGACCTGACCATGTGAATCTAGAGAACATCATAAATACTTTGTCACCTTTATAGATGAAAAATCAAAATATACATGGCTAACACTTC
This sequence comes from Cardamine chenopodiifolia, assembly GCA_963922655.1. Classification (NCBI taxonomy): domain Eukaryota; kingdom Viridiplantae; phylum Streptophyta; class Magnoliopsida; order Brassicales; family Brassicaceae; genus Cardamine; species Cardamine chenopodiifolia. The sequence continues at coordinate 6,193,507 of OZ000476.1, read as the reverse complement.
TTCCATCCAAAGATAGAGTTCTAGAAGCATTTAGAAATTTTCAAGCATATGTGACTAACCATTATAATGCCAAGATTAAAATTTTTAGATCAGATAATGGTGGAGAGTACACAAGCCATGCCTTCAAACAACACTTAGCAAACCATGGGATAGTCCATCAAACAAGCTGCCCATACACTCCTCAGCAAAATGGAGTTGCTGAAAGAAAGAATAGGCACTTAATGGAAGTGGCCCGGTCTATGATGTTCCACACAAGTGTTCCCAAGAGATTTTGTGGAGATGTTGTGGTTTCAGCATGCTATTTGATCAACCGAATGCCAACAAAAATTTTGGATGATCACTCTCCATTTGAGGTATTAAACAACTCTAAACCCGCCATTAACCACTTACGTGTGTTTGGGTGTGTTTGTTTTGTATTAATCCCAGGAGAACAAAGAAACAAGTTGGAAGCTAAAAGTGTGAAGAGCATGTTCATTGGATACTCCACAACACAAAAAGGTTACAAATGCTTTGTTCCGGAAACAAGGAAGATTCTAGTCTCAAGGGACGTGAAGTTTGTTAAAATGAAAGGGTTCTATGATGAGACGAACTGGAAAGAATTGGAGAATCTATCATCCTCATCATCAGACCGAGCTAGCAATTTGAGAAAAATCTTGGAGAACCTTGGATTACATCAGCCAGAAGCTAGTACAGGCACATCTCAATCAAATGAAGAAACTATACCCTTTGATCCTGAGGGAGGCAATAAACAAGAGGATCCAGTAGTGGCTCAACAAGACTCAACAATTTATGATCAAAATGAATCAGAAGTTCGCAATGAAGCGGTTCATGATCAAAGTGAAGAGAGTCCGGAAAGTCAAGAAGAAGCTCAAACCTCAGATTCTAACTTTGAAGGGCCAGAACCTCAAGTTCAATATCAAGAAGGGGGTTTAAGGAGAAGTACAAGACAAAGGATTGGACCAGAACATTGGAAGCAAACCCGAGTGTACTACAACAACAAGGCAGTTGCTCATCCCATTCAAGCTGTTTGCACTCTAGCTCATTTCCCATTGGAACATCAAGCCTACATGGGCAAGTTGGATGAAGCTGAGATTCCAACAACCTATGAAGAAGCCAAGGCGCTTAAAGTATGGAGAGATGCTGTTGGTGAAGAAAAGAAAGCTATGGAAATCAACCACACTTGGGATGAAGCTGAACTGCCAAAAGGGAAGAAGGCCGTAAGCTCTAGATGGATCTTCACTATCAAGTATAGAAGTGATGGAGAAATAGAGCGTTACAAGGCTAGGCTGGTGGCTAGAGGATTCACTCAAACCTATGGAGAGGACTACCTTGACACATTTGCACCTGTGGCAAAACTTCATACGGTAAGAGTCATTTTATCCTTAGCTACTAACTTGGAATGGGATCTTTGGCAGATGGACGTCAAGAATGCATTCTTACAAGGGGAACTAGAGGATGAAGTCTACATGACTCCACCACCAGGCTTGCAAGACTCAATTGCACTAGGAAAGGTGTTGAGACTCAAGAAAGCAATCTATGGACTGAAGCAATCTCCTCGAGCATGGTACCACAAGTTGAGTACAACACTCAAGAGTAAAGGCTTCAAGAAGTCCGAGGCAGATCATACACTTTTCACCTTACAAAGCCAAGAAGGTATTGTAGTCATTCTCATTTATGTGGATGACATTATCATCTCGGGGAATAACAAGGTAGGTATTAAAGATACAAAAGCATATTTAAAATCTGTATTTGATATTAAAGATCTTGGAGAGTTGAAATATTTTCTAGGGATTGAAGTCTATAGGTCCAATGAAGGACTTTTCTTATCCCAAAGGAAGTACACTCTTGATCTATTGGCTGGGGCAGGAAAGCTAGGAGCCAAACCAGCAAAAACTCCCTTAGAAGAATGGATACAAAGTCATACGAGAGGGGGAGCTTGAAGATAAACCTTTTGAAGATGTCAAGCAATATCGGAGAATGGTTGGTAAGTTGATTTATCTTACCATAACTCGTCCTGATTTGTGTTTTGCTGTGAACCAGGTGAGCCAACATATGCAAGCTCCGAAAGTGCATCATTGGAACATGGTGGATCGGATCCTCATGTAGAATTTAGAGAGTATAATCAATAATTAAGAGAAATTAGAGAAGGATCAGATAAGTGAGAGAGAAAAGAAGAAGAGTTGTTTGATTTTAATCTCTTGATTTTATTTCTTCTAAGTGTTTTTCATGATAAAGGCGAGCTGAATGAAAGAGAAATACAACCAATACAATGAAATATCCACAAGGTAAATTACTAAGCTCCACTTAGCCCAAAATGGCAAAACAGACTTTGGGGAGACTTCCAAGTTTGCTCCTTTAGGCTGAGCATTAGGGGCTGGCAATTATTCACTGGTTCTTAGCATGGTTTCTCTCCAGCCTTTGACTTTCTGACCTGGTCTTGTTTCAACCGAGATTCCTTGCCTCCAATTCCTTTCCAACGGCTAGTTATCTCTTCTCCTTTGCGTTTGCTCACCCTTGTGTCTAGCCTTCCCACACACGCTATCTTCTCGTTCTCTTCAACACTCCCCCTCAAGGCTGGCTGGTAGGGATCTATTAAGCCAACCTTGGACTGTATATAGTTGCTGACTAGCGATGTGGTTGCCTTGGTGAAGATATCTGCTACTTGTTCTTCACTCTTGATGAATCTTGGAATCACAACTCCTCCTTGAATTTTTTCTCGAACAAAATGGCAGTCTATCTCGATGTGTTTTGTTCGCTCATGAAAAACTGGATTAGAAGCAATGTGTATGGCTGCTTGGTTATGACAATAGAGAGTTGTTGGTTTACTCTCATGTATTCCCAGATCTCCAAGCAAAGCTTTCAACCAGATCAGCTCTTTTGTTACTTCTTTCATTGCCCGGTACTCAGCCTCTGCACTTGATAAGGCTGTTACCTTTTGTTTCTTACTTCTCCAAGTCACTAGATTACCTCCAATGAATGTACAATATCCAGTAGTGGACTTTCTATCCATTTTATCACCTCCCCAGTCTGCATCACAGTAGCCTACCAGCTCAGTGTTTCCACAACACTTAAGCCACACTCCCTTCCCGGGACTCCCTTTGAGATACCTCAGTATTCTTTCTACCATATTCCAATGATGCACTCTCGGAGCTTGCATATGTTGACTCACGCGATTCACTGCAAAACTAATGTCCGGACGGGTGATAGTCAAGTAGATTAATTTTCCCACTAGTCTTTGGTATTGTTTCACATCACCCCATAGCTCCCCCTCAGGTACATCTTGGTACCCGTCTTCAATAGGAGTCTTGGCTGGCCTACTTCCAAGCTTTCCAGTCTCAGTTAAGAGATCCAGAGCATACTTCCTTTGAGAGATAAACATCCCTTCCTCCGATCTCTTCATTTCAATCCCAAGGAAATATTTCAGCTCTCCTAAATCCTTTATGTCAAATGATTTTTTCAAGAGTTCCTTGGTCCTTAGAATGCCCTCTTCATCATCACCAGTGATTATAATGTCATCAACATAAATCAAAATCACTACGATCCCTTTCTCTCCTCGTTTGGTGAATAGAGAGTGATCAGCTTCTGATTTTGTAAACTTCTCCTCTTCAAGGCAGCCACTTAATCTTTGGTACCAAGCTCTTGGGGACTGCTTGAGACCATAAATTGCCTTTCTTAGTTTACACACTTGGCCTTGCTTCTGGTCATATCCTTGAGGAGCTGCCATGTAAACTTCTTCTTCTAAGTCTCCTTGCAAGAATGCATTTTTTACGTCCATTTGCCACAGCCTCCATGAGAGATTTATGGCAATTGACAAGAGAACTCGGACTGAGTGAAGTTTGGCAACCGGTGCAAATGTCTCGGTGTAGTCTTCCCCGTAGACTTGTGTATACCCCTTAGCCACCAGCCGGGCTTTGTACCTCTCTATCTCTCCTGTGCTCTTGTACTTAATAGTATAGACCCATCTACAGCCCACGGTTTTCTTTCCCTTAGGCAACTCCATCATGCTCCAAGTATTATTTCTGATCATTGAGGCAATTTCTTCTTCCATTGCCTCAACCCACACTTTGCTTTTACAAGCTTCTTCATAGGTTGTTGGTACTTGCTCATCAATTGCACTGAAAAATGCTTGATCCTTATCCGGTAAATGAATTGTAGAATAATAGGCTTCAATGGGATACCTTATGGTTGTAACAGCTAGATCTTCTTCTTGTGAGTTGTGTTGCTTAGTAGATGAGGGAGAGATGCTATCGCCTATAGGATCAGGGTCAAAGCCTGCCGTACGCCCAGAACATCCCCCACTCACACTAAACAACGCCTCAGTCCTTGTGTTGTCTTGTTGAACCATAGATAGACCATTGAAGTAAACCCTTGTATTTTTCCAATTTTCCGGATCAAATTTTCTCCTCTGACTCCTTCTTAAGATAGGTTCTGGTGCTTGGGTTTCTTCACCCTCCTCATGCATCAGACCTTCCTCAGGGTCTATGGTTAAGTCTTCTCCTTCTGGTTGGTTGTTAGTACCATTTGATTCTCCGAGTGCTGAATCACTTTCCTCGGAGCTTTGAGACTCGTTTCTACCTTCTTCTACTTCATCTTCCCTCCTATTAGAAGAAGTTTCCAAGTCATCTGTGCCTCCTCTTTGTTCATCTTCACTCACTAAAATGCTCCTTAGTACTTGTGCCCTATCCAGACTTGAGCTAACAATCTCCTCAAGGTCTTTCCAACTCTCACTTTGAAAATATCCATTCTCCTCTTCAAATTGGACTTCTCTTGACACATGAATCCTGTTAGTTTCTGGATTATAACACTTATACCCCTTTTGGGTACTTGAGTATCCCACAAAGACACATCTCATACTTTTAGGCTCCAGCTTGCTTCTTTGTGACTCAGGGATAAGCACATAACACTTACTTCCAAATACTCGAAGATGATTGATGTTAGGCTGTACTCCATTAAGCACCTCATATGGGGACTTGTTGTCTAGGTTTGGTGTTGGTAACCGGTTTATGACATAACAAGCTGTCATTATGGCATCTCCCCAAAAGGTTTTTGGAACTTTCCAATCAAACAGCATGCTTCTAGCTACCTCCAACAAATGCCTATTCTTCCTTTCCGATACTCCGTTTTGCTGAGGAGTATAAGCACATGAGGTTTGGTGCACTATTCCATTTTCTTCCACAAAATTCTTGAACTGATTACTCAGGTATTCTCCCCCATTATCACTTCTTAGAATTTTGATCTTGGTTTCAAATTGTATTTCGACATACTTGTAGAATTTGACAAAGGATTCAAATACTTGGCTTTTGGAGCTCAGGAGTGTCACCCACGTATACTTGGACTTTTCATCAATAAAAGAGACAAAATACTTATATTGATCTTTGGAGATACATGGAGCTGTCCATACATCAGAGTGAATCAGCTCAAAGCACTTAGCATACTTAGTTGTGGAATCCGGAAAACTACTCCTACATTGCTTGCCTAACACACAAGCTTCACATCCTTTATTGTCTTCGGTGATATTGGGCAAGATCATGCTGAGCACCTTGTTGCTTGGGTGACCTAGCCGTGAGTGCCATAAAGATCTTGAACCAACTTCACTCAGACCACAAGACTTCACTACATCTTGCTCCTCTTTATTCAAAACATACAGCCCACCTTTAACTCCTCCTTCTCCAATCACTTCCTTAGTATTATTGTCCTGAAACTGAACTTCATTAGATCCAAAAATAACTTTACAATTCAGGTCTTGAGTAGCCTTGTGAACCGACAACAGATTGGTGGTGAATTCGGGAACAAACAAAGCCTTAGTGTTTTTTCTAAACAATTCCAAATCACCAATTCCTTCTATGGGGACTTCTTTACCATTAGCTATCCTAACAGTTCCACCATGAGGTTTTATATTTGCTAATAAACCTCCATCTCTAATCATGTGGTGACTTGCACCTGAGTCTACAATAACCTTTTTACCCAGTTTAGAAGCTATGTAGCTCTTACCAGAATCAGTTAGTTTGGAGATGCTTTTGATGAGGGCTTCCAGGTCCGATTTCCTCACTAAGCCATCATCTCCTACACTTGCAATTCCAGCAAAAATCCTTGTTCCCTGCCCAACTCCTTGGTTACTTCCTCTCAGCCTTGCTGGCTTCAAATGTGGGTGAAGGGTCCAGCACTTTTCTTTTGTGTGCCCTCTCATCTTGCAATGTTCACATTCCAAGTTCCTCCTTTCACCATAGCTTTGGTTTCTTTGCGCCACATGCGCTATCTCACTTGTTGGCTTGAATAAGCATCTAGCTCCCTCTTCTTTTTGAATCTGTTGACATACTTCATTTAGAGTTGGAAGTTTGTCAAACCTCAAAATATGCTGAATGAGGCTCTTGTATGAATCATTGAGCGTGAGTAATAATCCAAATACTTGGTCTTGCTCTCTCCTCTCATTCAGCTCTTTGGGATCATTTGTTGCCGGCCTAAGCATCTCCAGCTCTGCCCACAGCCCTCTAAACGTTCCAAACAGATCCTTGAATGCCTTCCCCTCTTGCTGAAGATCATTCAGGGCTTTCTTGACTTCAAAAATCCTTGAGATATTTGACATATCTCCATACACTCCTTTAAGTGTTTCCCACAGCTCCTTGGCTGTCTCACAATAGGAGTAACCAGCCAATATTGATGGCTCAAGAGAGCTCTGAAGTGCTGCAAGGACTTGTTGGTCCTCTTGCTCCCATTTTCTCTCCTTTGTACCGCCATCACCAGCTTCACTTCCTTCAACAGCTCCTTCCAAGATTTCCACATATCCCCACAGCCCTCTACTTCTCAAGGCTGTCTTCGTGGTCCTTGACCACAAGAGGTAGTTGTTTCCCTTGAAGACAACTGGTAGTATCATCTGCTTTTGCATCTCCATAGTTTTTACCAAAGAAATGTCTGGTAAATAAAACTGAAAGACAGAAGAGATTTTATGAACGAAAACAGTGAATTTCAAAGGGATTAGAAGGAATTAGATGATAAAAAACGAGTTTAAGAACTTGTTTTAGATCTTAAATGCTCTGATACCATGTAGAATTTAGAGAGTATAATCAATAATTAAGAGAAATTAGAGAAGGATCAGATAAGTAAGAGAGAAAAGAAGAAGAGTTGTTTGATTTTAATCTCTTGATTTTATTTCTTCTAAGTGTTTTTCATGATATAGGCGAGCTGAATGAAAGAGAAATACAACCAATACAATGAAATATCCACAAGGTAAATTACTAAGCTCCACTTAGCCCAAAATGGCAAAACAGACTTTGGGGAGACTTCCAAGTTTGCTCCTTTAGGCTGAGCATTAGGGGCTGGCAATTATTCACTGGTTCTTAGCATGGTTTCTCTCCAGCCTTTGACTTTCTGACCTGGTCTTGTTTCAACCGAGATTCCTTGCCTCCAATTCCTTTCCAACGGCTAGTTATCTCTTCTCCTTTGCGTTTGCTCACCCTTGTGTCTAGCCTTCCCACACACGCTATCTTCTCGTTCTCTTCAACACCTCAAATATCTCAAAGGAGCTCCAGGTCAAGGCATTTGGATGGGTTGCAACAAAAGCACAGAAATTGTGGGTTATTGTGATGCTGACTGGGCTGGAGACAAAACGGATAGAAGATCCACCACTGGGTATTGCACATTCATTGGAGGTAACCTGGTCACTTGGAAGAGCAAGAAACAAAAGGTTGTGTCATGTTCAAGTGCTGAAGCTGAGTATAGAGCAATGAGGAAGCTCACAAATGAGCTAACATGGCTGAAAGCTCTTCTCAAGGATTTGGGCATTGAATCGGCAGATCCAATCACAATGCATTGTGACAACCAAGCTGCTATTCACATTGCGTCCAACTTAGTGTTCCATGAGAGGACAAAGCATATTGAAGTGGATTGTCACAAGGTGCGAGAGATGGTGGAGAAAAGGGTCATTCTTCCATGCTTTACAAGGAGTTCAGAACAATTGGCAGACATTTTTACCAAGGCAGCGAGTTTAAAAGTGTGTGAGTTCATCCATTCAAAGCTTGGACTCATAGATATGTCTCGGCCGTGATTTCCTTAGCCATGGAGTCCACACTCTTTTTCCCTTAGTATGGTTTTGTCCCATGAGGTTTTCCATACTAAAGTTTTTAATGAGGTGGGTCATCATGGTTCCAAGCTTAACCTTTGATTTCTCTACGGTTAAGCTTGAGGGGGAGTGTTGAATAATGAGAGAACACATTAGCTTAAGACCCAAAGAAGAGAAGAGGCCTTATTCAACATATGCAAACCCATTAAGAAGTCTTCTAGAAGGGTGAAGACTTTGGGTGCACAAGTGGGTGTCTCGGGAAGTGTGAAAAGGAAGGAGATGTGTTTGAATTTCAAATAAGAGATTGGAGGGAAATTGAATGTTGCGAAACCCTTCTTCACCTCCTAATTTCGTGGCTCTCCTCTATATATACATGTTGTACACCCTTTGTAACACTCACTCTATTCTAATGGAAACTTCTCTTTATCTCTCATTCTATTGTTTCTCTTTCAAGCACTCTCAAACTCTCTAATCTTCTATTCCGCAAATTCAACAATGCATACATACAAGGATCTCTAAGATGCAAGGAGAGCACCTGAGGGCACCCAAGAGATACCGATAGACCTTAGCGCGAGAACAGTGAGACTAGAAAACTCTTGGGAGCGTCCTTTTTTTGGAAGGCATGAGTTTAGTATCTTCACTATTTCGTTGAAATGAAGACACCCTTAAGCCGTCAAGGTATTGTACTCTTTTTCTCCACCTCGGGATTTTTCCACATGGTTTACCGAGGGGGTTTTTAATGAGGCAAGATCTCTTGATGCATCAGATTCTTTACCATTGTTTATCTTTCTTGGAAATCCCTATGACGAAATAAGGTAAACAAGGGATGTGATCCTATCTACCAAGATGACATTTATCTAATTAAAGTCTTCTTCTCTTTTCCTAAAAACGGTTTAAGTATGTTTTGGTGTTAAAAGACGTCTAAATTAGGTGAATGTTAGAATATTTGGACCAAGTTGTAATTAGTATAAGATCAGACCTAGAGGATATGTGAAAAAGCCTCTCAAAAGTCTTGTAATGGATTAAACCGCTTTTACACAAAAACTTGAGAAACTTTTTCTCCTTTTTTCTTGAGAGATTCAAGGTTATTCTTCACTCCTCGATTCCTAGCTCAGAGTGGGGTGCGTTGTATCAAGAGATTGTCACTCCTCTTGTGGTTCACGCTACAACCCACCTTCTATCAATCCCATAGTTAATCCTAGGTCGAGTATCTCCTCGGGTTTAAACCACCTCTTCCGCTTAGTTCCATCCTTTTTAGCGAGTAGTTAGATCGAGCATTTCTCTTCTTCTCAGTCCTATTCATAAAGTCTATTCCCTAAGACGAGCTTGATATCTTAGCAACCGGTGCCACATCATGTTTTGAATGGGGTTTTCCATTCACCACCCTCCTTCATACTTACTTGATGGTACCTGCTCTTTAGATCAATCTTGGAGAAGACAGTTGATGAGGCCCCGGCACTAGCTCAAGTATCACTCTGAGAAGAACACGTGGAGGAACCCGAGGACTAACTTAAGGAAGAGAAGTACTACGAAGCTCCTACCATAGCACTGAGGATTCTGAAGAGGAACATCACAAGTGTCTACAGTACAAGATTCAATGCATACATACAAGGATCTCTAAGATGCAAGGAGAGCACCTGAGGGCACCCGAGAGATACCGATAGACCTTAGCGCTAGAACAGTGAGACTAGAAAACTCTTGGGAGCGTCTTTTTTTTGGAAGGCATGAGTTTAGTATCTTCACTATTTCGTTGAAATGAAGACAACCTTAAGCCGTCAAGGTATTGTACTCTTTTTCTCCACCTCGGGATTTTCCCACATGGTTTAACGAGGGGGTTTTTAAAGAGGCAAGATCTCTTGATGCATCACATTCTTTACCACTGTTTATCTTTCTTGGAAATCCCTATGACGAAATAAGGTAAACAAGGGATGTGATCTTATCTACCAAGATGACATTTATCTAATTAAACTCTTCTTCTCTTTTCCTAAAAACGGTTTAAGTATGTTTTGGTGTTAAAAGAGGTGTAAATTAGGTGAATGTTAGAATATTTGGACCAAGTTGTAATTAGTATAAGATCAGACCTAGAGGATATGTGAAAAAGCCTCTAAAAACTCTTGTAATGGATTAAACCGCTTTTACACAAAAACTTGAGAAACTTTTTCTCCTTTTTTCTTGAGAGATTCAAGGTTATTCTTCACTCCTCGATTCCTAGCTCAGAGAGAGGTGCGTTGTATCAAGAGATTGTCACTCCTCTTGTGGTTCACGCTACAACCCACCTTCTGACAATCCCATAGTTAATCCTAGGTCGAGTATCTCCTCGGGTTTAAACCACCTCTTCCGCTTAGTTCCATCCTTTTTACCGAGTAGTTAGATCGAGCATTTCTCTTCTTCTCAGTCCTATTCATACAGTCTATTCCCTAAGACGAGCTTGATATCTTAGCAATCGGTGCCACATCATGTTTTGAATGGGGTTTTCCATTCACCACCCTCCTTCATACTTACTTGATGTTACCCGCTCTTTAGATCAATCTTGGAGAAGACTGTTGATGAGGCCCCGGCACTAGCTCAAGCATCACTCTGAGAAGAACACGTGGAGGAACCCGAGGACTAACTTAAGGAAGAGAAGTACTACGAAGCTCCTACCATAGCACTGAGGATTCTGAAGAGGAACATCACAAGCGTCTACAGTACAAGATTCAATGCATACATACAAGGATCTCTAAGATGCAAGGAGAGCACCTGAGGGCACCCGAGAGATACCGATAGACCTTAGTGCGAGAATAGTGAGACTAGAAAACTCTTGGGAGCGTCTTTTTTTGGAAGGCATGAGTTTAGTATCTTCACTATTTCGTTGAAATGAAGACACCCTTAAGCCGTCAAGGTATTGTACTCTTTTTCTCCACCTCGGGATTTTCCCACATGGTTTACCGAGGGGGTTTTTAATGAGGCAAGATCTCTTGATGCATCACATTCTTTACCATTGTTTATCTTTCTTGGAAATCCCTATGACGAAATAAGGTAAACAAGGGATGTGATCTTATCTACCAAGATGACATTTATCTAATTAAACTCTTCTTCTCTTTTCCTAAAAACGGTTTAAGTATGTTTTGGTGTTAAAAGAGGTGTAAATTAGGTGAATGTTAGAATATTTGGACCAAGTTGTAATTAGTATAAGATCAGACCTAGAGGATATGTGAAAAAGCCTCTAAAAACTCTTGTAATGGATTAAACCGCTTTTACACAAAAACTTGATAAACTTTTTCTCCTTTTTTCTTGAGAGATTCAAGGTTATTCTTCACTCCTTGATTCCTAGCTCAGAGTGGGGTGCATTGTATCAAGAGATTGTCACTCCTCTTGTGGTTCACGCTACAACCCACCTTCTATCAATCCCATAGTTAATCCTAGGTCGAGTATCTCCTCGGGTTTAAACTACCTCTTCCGCTTAGTTCCATCCTTTTTACCGAGTAGTTAGATCGAGTATTTCTCTTCTTCTCAGTCCTATTCATACAGTCTATTCCCTAAGACGAGCTTGATATCTTAGCAACCGGTGCCACATCATGTTAAGAAAGGGGTTTTTTATTCACCACCCTCCTTCATGTTAGATTTTAGAGATTATAAATGAGAGCTTTTGAGATAAACTAGATCATATATTGAGATTATAATTGAGAGCTTTTTATTGTGAGTTATTAAACGAAATATTAGGCAATATTATTTCCAAGGCACGCGAGTGAGGATGTCCCAATCTAGCGTGCCATATTGCATTAGAACCACTAGCTATGCATGAATTAAAACTTGATAAAGTAGGATTGCTTGAAGAATCTTCTAAGATGTATAAGTCTCCTTTTGTGTTTCCTTCTCCAAGAACCCTTCCGGTTTTAATATCTGAAAATGGAAACTATTAGGCCCAAAGATAGCATAAGCATCAAGATCAGTAGTAGCTCTCTTAACCGATACAAGATTCGAAGTGAAAGATGGCATGTAGAAACCTTGAGATTCTTTGTCAAATAGTTTTAAACTTCCTATTCCTTTAACCGGTATCTTATCACCATTAGCAATCACTACATTTCCACTAGCAGTTTTAATGTTACTAATCAAATTTGGATTACTAATCATGTGATGAGAAGCTCCAGAATCAATAACAAGAGAAGTGCTAGTCTTATTAGGTTTAGTAGCAAAGTATGTGATACCGGACTCCTTTAGTGCGGCGATGGATCGAATGAGTGCTTCTAAGTCTGACTTGCGCACCACGTCATTTGAATATGCTACCATGGCCATCTCATCTCCTTGCTTCAAGCTTTCGGTTTGAGGTTGTTTTGTTGAGTTTGATGAGCTTGGCGTTTCTTGTGCTTGATGAGCTTGGAACTTTCTTGGCTTGAATTCCCTTGGATGCCAATCTTTGGGCTTGAGATGTGGATGAAGGATCCAGCAATCCTCCTTTGTATGACCATCCTTCTTGCAATGATCGCATGTTTTCCTATTCTTGCCTTTGTAGCCTTGATTTGGTTGGTAATTGCCCTTATTGGCCATTGGGAGTTCTTGTTTACCACTAAAGAGACCAAAGGACCCTTGTTCCTTTTGAATTTGTGCACAAACTTCATCAAGTCTAGGGAGCTTCTCCGATCTTAAGATATGCTTTATGAGGTCGTTAAACGCCGGATTGAGTGTGAGAAGCAAACCGAAGACCTTATCTTGTTCTCTTCTTTCTTCAATGATTGAAAAATCCTTTGTGCTTGGACGTAACATCTCTAATTCAGCCCAAAGAGATCTAAATTTCCCAAAGTGTTAAGTAAATTCTAGATGCTCTTGATTGAGATTGTTGATTGCCCTTTTTACTTCGAAGACCCGGGTCAAGTTGGAGATGTTCCCGTAGATATTCTTTAGTGTATCCCAAAGCTCCTTTGCAGTGTCACAATAGGAGTATGCCTCTAGGATTGATGGGTCTAGTGAGTTTTGAAGGAGACCCAAAACCGTTTGGTCTTCTTGAAACCATTTGATTTCCTCCTCGGTCTTGGTCTCATTTTCTTCATCTTGTGTGTCTTCTTTAGAGTTTTGTGTGATCTCAATGTGTCTCCACAAACCTCTTCCACACAAAGCAGTCTTAGTTGTTCTTGCCCACAGCAAGTAATTATTCCCTTTGAGGGTAACCGGAATGATCATGGTTTTTAGATTTTCCATGATTTTCTTGGTGTTTAATCACAAAGCTAGCAACTTTCTCAACTCAGCACCAATGGATTTGAGGAATTTCTCTCAGAGAGAAATGAGGCTAGCAACGTGAGAAAGGAGAAAATAAAGAAGAAAAACGTGGAGAATGAGTAGAAATGACAAGAACTGATGGAGAAATGATGGAGAAATGATGGAGAAATGATGGAGAATGATGGAGAATGATGGAGAATAACCAAGAATAAAGCAGAATAGATAGGAGCAAGATCAATGCTCTGATACCATGTTAGATTTTAGAGATTATAAATGAGAGCTTTTGAGATAAACTAGAAGAAACACCATAGTAGAATATTAGAGAAGAATTTCTTATTGATCTTTGTGAAATAAATAGCATATTTATAGGAGAATTACAAGGGAACCTAGGTTTAACTTTAATTTGAACCAGCCAATAGGAGTGTAGTCTTTGGGCGTCCTTGACCATGCCAGCCTGTTTCCAGCCCCTTCCTTGACCAAATGGATAAGAAGGAAGACCAAGGACAAGGTGCCAATGCACCTGGACACTCAAGTGGCTTGGTGCATGGTCCAAACGTTTCCAAGCTTCTAGAAGACTCTCGAAGGCTACCTCAAATGTTCCGGAGGCTCACTAAGGTTGTACGGTCTTGTACGACACCCAAATCCAACCATCTTCCCTAAGCACCCTTGATGATAAGCTTGATTAATACTTTATACTTACTTGATGGTACCCGCTCTTTAGATCAATCTTGGAGAAGACTGTTGATGAGGCCCCGGCACTAGCTCAAGCATCACTCTGAGAAGAACACGTGGAGGAACCCGAGGACTAACTTGAGGAAGAGAAGAACTACGAAGCTCCTACGATAGCACTGAGGATTATGAAGAGGAACATCACAAGCGTCTACAGAACAAGATTCAATGCATACATACAAGGATCTCTAAGATGCGAGGAGAGCACCTGAGGGCACCCGAGAGATACCGATAGACCTTAGCGCGAGAACAGTGAGACTAGAAAACTCTTGGGAGCGTCCTTTTTTGGAAGGCATGAGCTTAGTATCTTCACTATTTCGTTGAAGTGAAGACACCTTTAAGACATCAAGGTATAGTACTTTTTTTCTTCACCTCGGGATTTTTCCACATGGTTTACCGAGGGGGTTTTTAATGAGGCAAGATATCTTGATGCATCACATTCTTTACCATTGTTTATCTTTCTTGGAAATCCCTATGCGGGAATAAGGTAAACAAGGGATGTGATCCTATTGACCAAGATGACATTTATCTAATTAAAGTCTTCTTCTCTTTTCCTAAAAACGGTTTAAGTATGTTTTAGTGTTAAAAGAGGTCCAATTTAGGTGAATGTTAGAATATTTGGACCAAGTTATAATTCGTATAAGACCAGACCTAGAGGATATGTGAAAAAGTCTCTAAAAACTCTTGTAATGGATTAAACCGCTTTTACACAAAAACTTGAGAAACTTTTTCTCCTTTTTTCTTGAGAGATTCAAGGTTATTCTTCACTCCTCGATTCCTAGCTCAGAGTGGGGTGCGTTGTATCAAGAGATTGTCACTCCTCTTGTGGTTCACGCTTAAACCCACCTTCTATCAATCCCATAGTTAATCCTAGGTCGAATATCTCCTCGGGTTTAAACCACCTCTTCCGCTTAATTCCATCCTTTTTACCGAGTAGTTAGATCGAGCATTTCTCTTCTTCTCAGTCCTATTCATACAGTCTATTCCCTAAGACGAGCTTGATATCTTAGCAACCAGTGGCCCATCATGTTTTGACTGGGGTTTTCCATTCACCACCTTCCTTCATACTTACTTGATGGTACCCGCTCTTTAGATCAATCTTGGAGAAAAGTGTTGATGAGGACCCGGCACTAGCTCAAGCATAACTCAGAGAAGAACATGTGGAGGAACCCGAGGACTAACTTGAGGAAGAGAAGAACTACGAAGCTCCTACCATAGCACTCAGGTTTATGAAGAGGAACATCACAAGCGTCTACAAGAAAAGATTCAATGCATACATACAAGGAGCTCTAAGATGCGAGGAGAGCACCTGAGGGCACCCGAGAGATATCAATAGACCTTAGCGCGAGAACAGTGAGACTAGAAAACTCTTGGGAGCGTCCTTTTTTTGGAAGGCATGAGTTTAGTATCTTCACTATTTCGTTGAAGTGAAGACACCATTAAGCCGTCAAGGTATTGTACTCTTTTTCTCCACCTCGGGATTTTTCCACATTGTTTACCGAAGGGGTTTTTAATGAGGCAAGTTCTCTTGATGCATCACATTCTTTACCATTGTTTATCTTTCTTGGAAATCCCTATGACGAAATAAGGTAAACAAGGGATGTGATCCTATTGACCAAGATGACATTTATCTAATTAAAGTCTTCTTCTCTTTTCCTATAAACGGTTTAAGTATGTTTTAGTGTTAAAAGAGGTCCAAATTAGGTGAATGTTAGAATATTTGGACCAACTTGTAATTCGTATAAGACCAGACCTAGAGGATATGTGAAAAAGCCTCGAAAAACTCTTGTAATGGATTAAACCGCTTTTACACAAAAACTTGATAAACTTTTTCTCCTTTTTTCTTTAGAGATTCAAGGTTATTCTTCACTACTCGATTCCTAGCTCAGAGTGGGGTGCGTTGTATCAAGAGATTGTCACTCCTCTTGTGGTTCACACTTCAACCCACCTTCTATCAATCCCATAGTTAATCCTAGGTCGAGTATCTTCTCGGGTTTAAACCACCTCTTCCGCTTAGTTCCATCCTTTTTACTGAGTAATTAGATCGAGCATTTCTCTTCTTCTCAGTCCTATTAATACAGTCTATTCCCTAAGACGAGCTTGATATCTTAGCAACCGGTGCCACAGCATCTTTTGAATGGGGTTTTCCATTCACCACCCTCCTTCATACTTACTTGATGGTACCCGCTCTTTAGATCAATCTTGGAGAAGACTGTTAATGAGGCCCCGGCACTAGCTCAAGCATCACTCTGAGAAGAACACGTGGAGGAACCCGAGGACTAACTTGAGGAAGAGAAGAACTACGAAGCTACTACCATACCACTGAGGATTATGAAGAGGAACATCACAAGCGTCTACATGACAAGATTCAATGCATACATACAAGGAGCTCTAAGATGCGAGGAGAGCACCTACGGGCACCCAAGAGATACCGATAGACCTTAGCGCGAGAACAGTGAGCCTAGAAAACTCTTGGGAGCATACTTTTTTTGGAAGGCATGAGTTTAGTATCTTAACTATTTTGTTGAAGTGAAGACACCCTTAAGACGTCAAGGTATTGTACTCTTTTTCTTCACCTCGGGATTTTTCCACATAATTTACCGAGGGGGTTTTTAATGAGGCAAGATCTCTTGATGCATCACATTCTTTACCATTATTTATCTTTCCTGGAAATCCCTATGCGGGAATAAGGTAAACAAGGGATGTGATCCTATTGACCAAGATGACATTTTTCTAATTAAAGTCTTCTTATCTTTCCCTAAAAACGGTTTAAGTATTTTTTAGTGTTAAAAGAGGTCCAAATTAGGTGAATGTTAGAATATTTGGACCAACTTGTAATTCGTATAAGACCAGACCTAGAGGATATGTGAAAAAGCCTCTAAAAACTCTTGTAATGGATTAAACCGCTTTTACACAAAAACTTGATAAACTTTTTCTCCTTTTTTCTTGAGAGATTCAAGGTTATTCTTCACTCCTCGATTCCTAGCTCAGAGTGGGGTGCGTTGTATCAAGAGATTGTCACTCCTCTTGTGGTTCACTCTTCAACCCACCTTCTATCAATCCCATAGTTAATCCTAGGTCGAGTATCTTCTCGGGTTTAAACCACCTCTTCCGCTTAGTTCCATCCTTTTTAAAGAGTAATTAGATCGAGCATTTCTTTTCTTCTCAGTCCTATTCATACAGTCTATTCCCTAAGACGAGCTTGATATCTTAGCAACCGGTGCCACAACATCTTTTGAATGGGGTTTTCCATTCACCAGCCTCCTTCATACTTACTTGATGGTACCCGCTCTTTAGATCAATCTTGGAGAAGACTGTTGATGAGGCCCCGGCACTAGCTCAAGCATCACTCAGAGAAGAACACGTGGAGGAACCCGAGGACTAACTTGAGGAAGAGAAGAACTACGAAGCTCCTACCATAGCACTCAGGTTTATGAAGAGGAACATCACAAGCGTCTACAAGAAAAGATTCAATGCATACATACAAGGAGCTCTAAGATGCGAGGAGAGCACCTGAGGGCACCCGAGAGATATCAATAGACCTTAGCGCGAGAACAGTGAGACTAGAAAACTCTTGGGAGCGTCCTTTTTTTGGAAGGCATGAGTTTAGTATCTTCACTATTTCGTTGAAGTGAAGACACCATTAAGCCGTCAAGGTATTGTACTCTTTTTCTCCACCTCGGGATTTTTCCACATTGTTTACCGAAGGGGTTTTTAATGAGGCAAGATCTCTTGATGCATCACATTCTTTACCATTGTTTATCTTTCTTGGAAATCCCTATGACGAAATAAGGTAAACAAGGGATGTGATCCTATTGACCAAGATGACATTTATCTAATTAAAGTCTTCTTCTCTTTTCCTATAAACGGTTTAAGTATGTTTTAGTGTTAAAAGAGGTCCAAATTAGGTGAATGTTAGAATATTTGGACCCACTTGTAATTCGTATAAGACCAGACCTAGAGGATATGTGAAAAACCTCGAAAAACTCTTGTAATGGATTAAACCGCTTTTACACAAAAACTTGATAAACTTTTTCTCCTTTTTTCTTTAGAGATTCAAGGTTATTCTTCACTACTCGATTCCTAGCTCAGAGTGGGGTGCGTTGTATCAAGAGATTGTCACTCCTCTTGTGGTTCACACTTCAACCCACCTTCTATCAATCCCATAGTTAATCCTAGGTCGAGTATCTTCTCGGGTTTAAACCACCTCTTCCGCTTAGTTCCATCCTTTTTACTGAGTAATTAGATCGAGCATTTCTCTTCTTCTCAGTCCTATTAATACAGTCTATTCCCTAAGACGAGCTTGATATCTTAGCAACCGGTGCCACAGCATCTTTTGAATGGGGTTTTCCATTCACCACCCTCCTTCATACTTACTTGATGGTACCCGCTCTTTAGATCAATCTTGGAGAAGACTGTTAATGAGGCCCCGGCACTAGCTCAAGCATCACTCTGAGAAGAACACGTGGAGGAACCCGAGGACTAACTTGAGGAAGAGAAGAACTACGAAGCTACTACCATACCACTGAGGATTATGAAGAGGAACATCACAAGCGTCTACATGACAAGATTCAATGCATACATACAAGGAGCTCTAAGATGCGAGGAGAGCACCTACGGGCACCCAAGAGATACCGATAGACCTTAGCGCGAGAACAGTGAGCCTAGAAAACTCTTGGGAGCATACTTTTTTTGGAAGGCATGAGTTTAGTATCTTAACTATTTTGTTGAAGTGAAGACACCCTTAAGACGTCAAGGTATTGTACTCTTTTTCTTCACCTCGGGATTTTTCCACATAATTTACCGAGGGGGTTTTTAATGAGGCAAGATCTCTTGATGCATCACATTCTTTACCATTATTTATCTTTCCTGGAAATCCCTATGCGGGAATAAGGTAAACAAGGGATGTGATCCTATTGACCAAGATGACATTTTTCTAATTAAAGTCTTCTTATCTTTCCCTAAAAACGGTTTAAGTATTTTTTAGTGTTAAAAGAGGTCCAAATTAGGTGAATGTTAGAATATTTGGACCAACTTGTAATTCGTATAAGACCAGACCTAGAGGATATGTGAAAAAGCCTCTAAAAACTCTTGTAATGGATTAAACCGCTTTTACACAAAAACTTGATAAACTTTTTCTCCTTTTTTCTTGAGAGATTCAAGGTTATTCTTCACTCCTCGATTCCTAGCTCAGAGTGGGGTGCGTTGTATCAAGAGATTGTCACTCCTCTTGTGGTTCACTCTTCAACCCACCTTCTATCAATCCCATAGTTAATCCTAGGTCGAGTATCTTCTCGGGTTTAAACCACCTCTTCCGCTTAGTTCCATCCTTTTTAAAGAGTAATTAGATCGAGCATTTCTTTTCTTCTCAGTCCTAGTCATACAGTCTATTCCCTAAGACGAGCTTGATATCTTAGCAACCGGTGCCACAACATCTTTTGAATGGGGTTTTCCATTCACCAGCCTCCTTCATACTTACTTGATGGTACCCGCTCTTTAGATCAATCTTGGAGAAGACTGTTGATGAGGCCCCGGCACTAGCTCAAGCATCACTCAGAGAAGAACACGTGGAGGAACCCGAGGACTAACTTGAGGAAGAGAAGAACTACGAAGCTCCTACCATAGCACTCAGGTTTATGAAGAGGAACATCACAAGCGTCTACAAGAAAAGATTCAATGCATACATACAAGGAGCTCTAAGATGCGAGGAGAGCACCTGAGGGCACCCGAGAGATATCAATAGACCTTAGCGCGAGAACAGTGAGACTAGAAAACTCTTGGGAGCGTCCTTTTTTTGGAAGGCATGAGTTTAGTATCTTCACTATTTCGTTGAAGTGAAGACACCATTAAGCCGTCAAGGTATTGTACTCTTTTTCTCCACCTCGGGATTTTTCCACATTGTTTACCGAAGGGGTTTTTAATGAGGCAAGATCTCTTGATGCATCACATTCTTTACCATTGTTTATCTTTCTTGGAAATCCCTATGACGAAATAAGGTAAACAAGGGATGTGATCCTATTGACCAAGATGACATTTATCTAATTAAAGTCTTCTTCTCTTTTCCTATAAACGGTTTAAGTATGTTTTAGTGTTAAAAGAGGTCCAAATTAGGTGAATGTTAGAATATTTGGACCAACTTGTAATTCGTATAAGACCAGACCTAGAGGATATGTGAAAAACCTCGAAAAACTCTTGTAATGGATTAAACCGCTTTTACACAAAAACTTGATAAACTTTTTCTCCTTTTTTCTTTAGAGATTCAAGGTTATTCTTCACTACTCGATTCCTAGCTCAGAGTGGGGTGCGTTGTATCAAGAGATTGTCACTCTTCTTGTGGTTCACACTTCAACCCACCTTCTATCAATCCCATAGTTAATCCTAGGTCGAGTATCTTCTCGGGTTTAAACCACCTCTTCCGCTTAGTTCCATCCTTTTTACCGAGTAATTAGATCGAGCATTTCTCTTCTTCTCAGTCCTATTAATACAGTCTATTCCCTAAGACGAGCTTGATATCTTAGCAACCGGTGCCACAGCATCTTTTGAATGGGGTTTTCCATTCACCACCCTCCTTCATACTTACTTGATGGTACCCGCTCTTTAGATCAATCTTGGAGAAGACTGTTAATGAGGCCCCGGCACTAGCTCAAGCATCACTCTGAGAAGAACACGTGGAGGAACCCGAGGACTAACTTGAGGAAGAGAAGAACTACGAAGCTACTACCATACCACTGAGGATTATGAAGAGGAACATCACAAGCGTCTACATGACAAGATTCAATGCATACATACAAGGAGCTCTAAGATGCGAGGAGAGCACCTACGGGCACCCAAGAGATACCGATAGACCTTAGCGCGAGAACAGTGAGCCTAGAAAACTCTTGGGAGCATACTTTTTTTGGAAGGCATGAGTTTAGTATCTTAACTATTTTGTTGAAGTGAAGACACCCTTAAGACGTCAAGGTATTGTACTCTTTTTCTTCACCTCGGGATTTTTCCACATAATTTACCGAGGGGGTTTTTAATGAGGCAAGATCTCTTGATGCATCACATTCTTTACCATTATTTATCTTTCCTGGAAATCCCTATGCGGGAATAAGGTAAACAAGGGATGTGATCCTATTGACCAAGATGACATTTTTCTAATTAAAGTCTTCTTATCTTTCCCTAAAAACGGTTTAAGTATTTTTTAGTGTTAAAAGAGGTCCAAATTAGGTGAATGTTAGAATATTTGGACCAACTTGTAATTCGTATAAGACCAGACCTAGAGGATATGTGAAAAAGCCTCTAAAAACTCTTGTAATGGATTAAACCGCTTTTACACAAAAACTTGATAAACTTTTTCTCCTTTTTTCTTGAGAGATTCAAGGTTATTCTTCACTCCTCGATTCCTAGCTCAGAGTGGGGTGCGTTGTATCAAGAGATTGTCACTCCTCTTGTGGTTCACTCTTCAACCCACCTTCTATCAATCCCATAGTTAATCCTAGGTCGAGTATCTTCTCGGGTTTAAACCACCTCTTCCGCTTAGTTCCATCCTTTTTAAAGAGTAATTAGATCGAGCATTTCTTTTCTTCTCAGTCCTATTCATACAGTCTATTCCCTAAGACGAGCTTGATATCTTAGCAACCGGTGCCACAACATCTTTTGAATGGGGTTTTCCATTCACCAGCCTCCTTCATACTTACTTGATGGTACCCGCTCTTTAGATCAATCTTGGAGAAGACTGTTGATGAGGCCCCGGCACTAGCTCAAGCATCACTCAGAGAAGAACACGTGGAGGAACCCGAGGACTAACTTGAGGAAGAGAAGAACTACGAAGCTCCTACCATAGCACTCAGGATTATGAAGAGGAACATCACAAGCGTCTACATGACAAGATTTAATGCATATATACAAGGAGCTCTAAGATGCGAGGAGAGCACCTACGGGCACCCAAGAGATACCGATAGACCTTAGCGCGAGAACAGTGAGCCTAGAAAACTCTTGGGAGCATACTTTTTTTGGAAGGCATGAGTTTAGTATCTTAACTATTTCGTTGAAGTGAAGACACCCTTAAGACGTCAAGGTATTGTACTCTTTTTCTTCACCTCGGGATTTTTCCACATATTTTACCGAGGGGGTTTTTAATGAGGCAAGATCTCTTGATGCATCACATTCTTTACCATTATTTATCTTTCTTGGAAATCCCTATGCGGGAATAAGGTAAACAAGGGATGTGATCCTATTTGGACGAACTTGTAATTCGTATAAGACCAGACTTAGAGGATATGTGAAAAAGCCTCTCAAAACTCTTGTAATGGATTAAACCGCTTTTACACAAAAACTTGATAAACTTTTTCTCCTTTTTTCTTTAGAGATTCAAGGTTATTCTTCACTCCTCGATTCCTAGCTCAGAGTGGGGTGCGTTGTATCAAGAGATTGTCACTCCTCTTGTGGTTCACGCATCAACCCACCTTCTATCAATCCCATAGTTAATCCTAGGTCGTGTATCTCCTCGGGTTTAAACCACCTCTTCCGCTTAGTTCCATCCTTTTTACCGAGTAGTTAGATCGAGCATTTCTCTTCTTCTCAGTCCTATTCATACAGTCTATTCCCTAAGACGAGCTTGATATCTTAGCAACCGGTGTCACATACGAGGAGAGCACCTGAGGGCACCCGAGAGATACCGATAGACCTTAGCGCGAGAACAGTGAGACTAGAAAACTCTTGGAAGCGTCCTTTTTTGGAAGGCATGAGTTTAGTATCTTCACTATTTCGTTGAAATGAAGACACCCTTAAGCCGTCTAGGTATTGTACTATTTTTCTCCACGTCGGGATTTTCCACATGGTTTACCGAAGGGGTTTTTAATGAGGCAAGATCTCTTGATGCATCACATTCTTTACCATTATTTATCTTTCTTGGAAATCCCTATGCGGGAATAAGGTAAACAAGGGATGTGATCCTATTGACCAAGATGACATTTATCTAATTAAAGTCTTCTTCTCTTTCCCTCAAAACGGTTTAAGAATTTTTTAGTGTTAAAAGAGGTCCAAATTAGGTGAATGTTAGAATATTTGGCCAACTTGTAATTCGTATAAGACCAGACCTAAAGGATATGTGAAAAAGCCTCTAAAAACTCTTGTAATGGATTAAACCGCTTTTACACAAAAACTTGATAAACTTTTTCTCCTTTTTTCTTTAGAGATTCAAGGTTATTCTTCACTCCTCGATTCCTAGCTCAGAGTGGGGTGCGTTGTATCAAGAGATTGTCACTCCTCTTGTGGTTCACTCTTCAACCCACCTTCTATCAATCCCATAGTTAATCCTAGGTCGAGTATCTTCTCGGGTTTAAACCACCTCTTCCGCTTAGTTCCATCCTTTTTAAAGAGTAATTAGATCGAGCATTTCTTTTCTTCTCAGTCCTATTCATACAGTCTATTCCCTAAGACGAGCTTGATATCTTAGCAACCGGTGCCACAACATCTTTTGAATGGGGTTTTCCATTCACCAGCCTCCTTCATACTTACTTGATGGTACCCGCTCTTTAGATCAATCTTGGAGAAGACTGTTGATGAGGCCCCGGCACTAGCTCAAGCATCACTCAGAGAAGAACACGTGGAGGAACCCGAGGACTAACTTGAGGAAGAGAAGAACTACGAAGCTCCTACCATAGCACTCAGGATTATGAAGAGGAACATCACAAGCGTCTACATGACAAGATTTAATGCATATATACAAGGAGCTCTAAGATGCGAGGAGAGCACCTACGGGCACCCAAGAGATACCGATAGACCTTAGCGCGAGAACAGTGAGCCTAGAAAACTCTTGGGAGCATACTTTTTTTGGAAGGCATGAGTTTAGTATCTTAACTATTTCGTTGAAGTGAAGACACCCTTAAGACGTCAAGGTATTGTACTCTTTTTCTTCACCTCGGGATTTTTCCACATATTTTACCGAGGGGGTTTTTAATGAGGCAAGATCTCTTGATGCATCACATTCTTTACCATTATTTATCTTTCTTGGAAATCCCTATGCGGGAATAAGGTAAACAAGGGATGTGATCCTATTTGGACGAACTTGTAATTCGTATAAGACCAGACTTAGAGGATATGTGAAAAAGCCTCTCAAAACTCTTGTAATGGATTAAACCGCTTTTACACAAAAACTTGATAAACTTTTTCTCCTTTTTTCTTTAGAGATTCAAGGTTATTCTTCACTCCTCGATTCCTAGCTCAGAGTGGGGTGCGTTGTATCAAGAGATTGTCACTCCTCTTGTGGTTCACGCATCAACCCACCTTCTATCAATCCCATAGTTAATCCTAGGTCGTGTATCTCCTCGGGTTTAAACCACCTCTTCCGCTTAGTTCCATCCTTTTTACCGAGTAGTTAGATCGAGCATTTCTCTTCTTCTCAGTCCTATTCATACAGTCTATTCCCTAAGACGAGCTTGATATCTTAGCAACCGGTGTCACATACGAGGAGAGCACCTGAGGGCACCCGAGAGATACCGATAGACCTTAGCGCGAGAACAGTGAGACTAGAAAACTCTTGGAAGCGTCCTTTTTTGGAAGGCATGAGTTTAGTATCTTCACTATTTCGTTGAAATGAAGACACCCTTAAGCCGTCTAGGTATTGTACTATTTTTCTCCACGTCGGGATTTTCCACATGGTTTACCGAGGGGGTTTTTAATGAGGCAAGATCTCTTGATGCATCACATTCTTTACCATTATTTATCTTTCTTGGAAATCCCTATGCGGGAATAAGGTAAACAAGGGATGTGATCCTATTGACCAAGATGACATTTATCTAATTAAAGTCTTCTTCTCTTTCCCTCAAAACGGTTTAAGAATTTTTTAGTGTTAAAAGAGGTCCAAATTAGGTGAATGTTAGAATATTTGGACCAACTTGTAATTCGTATAAGACCAGACCTAAAGGATATGTGAAAAAGCCTCTAAAAACTCTTGTAATGGATTAAACCGCTTTTACACAAAAACTTGATAAACTTTTTCTCCTTTTTTCTTTAGAGATTCAAGGTTATTCTTCACTCCTCGATTCCTAGCTCAGAGTGGGATGCGTTGTATCAAGAGATTGTCACTCCTCTTGTGGTTCACGCTTCAACCCACCTTCTATCAATCCCATAGTTAATCCTAGGTCGAGTACCTCCTCGGGTTTAAACCACCTCTTCCGCTTAGTTCCATCCTTTTTACCGAGTAGTTAGATCGAGCATTTCTCTTCTTCTCAGTCCTATTCATACAGTCTATTCCCTAAGACGAGCTTGATATCTTAGCAACCGGTGCCACATCATGTTAAGAAAGGGGTTTTCCATTCACCACCCTCCTTCATACTTACTTGATGGTACCCGCTCTTTAGATCAATCTTGGAGAAGACTGTTGATGAGGCCCCGGCACTAGCTCAAGCATCACTCTGAGAAGAACACGTGGAGGAACCCGAGGACTAAGTTGAGGAAGAGAAGAACTACGAAGCTCCTACCATAGCACTGAGGATTATGAAGAGGAACATCACAAGCGTCTACAGGACAAGATTCAATGCATACATACAAGGAGCTCTAAGATGCGAGGAGAGCACCTACGAGCACCCAAGAGATACCGATAGACCTTAGCGCGAGAATAGTGAGCCTAGAAAACTCTTGGGAGCATACTTTTTTTGGAAGGCATGAGTTTAGTATCTTAACTATTTCGATGAAGTGAAGACACCCTTAAGACGTCAAGGTATTGTACTCTTTTTCTTCACCTCGGGATTTTTCCACATAATTTACCAAGGGGGTTTTTAATGAGGCAAGATCTCTTGATGCATCACATTCTTTACCATTATTTATCTTTCTTGGAACTCCCTATGCGGAAATAAGGTAAACAAGGGATGTGATCCTATTGACCAAGATGACATTTATCTAATTAAAGTCTTCTTCTCTTTTCCTAAAAACGGTTTAAGTATGTTTTAGTGTTAAAAGAGGTCCAATTTAGGTGAATGTTAGAATATTTGGACCAAGTTATAATTCGTATAAGACCAGACCTAGAGGATATGTGAAAAAGTCTCTAAAAACTCTTGTAATGGATTAAACCGCTTTTACTCAAAAACTTGAGAAACTTTTTCTCTTTTTTTCTTGAGAGATTCAAGGTTATTCTTCACTCGTCGATTCCTAGCTAAGAGTGGGGTGCGTTGTATCAAGAGATTGTCACTTCTCTTGTGGTTCACGCTTAAACCCACCTTCTATCAATCCCATAGTTAATCCTAGGTCGATTATCTCCTCGGGTTTAAACCACCTCTTCCGCTTAGTTCCATCCTTTTTACCGAGTAGTTAGATCAAGCATTTCTCTTCTTCTCAGTCCTATTCATACAGTCTATTCCCTAAGACGAGCTTGATATCTTAGCAGCCGGTGTCACATCATGTTAAGAAAGGGGTTTTCCATTCACCACCCTCCTTCATACTTACTTGATGGTACCCGCTCTTTAGATCAATCTTGGAGAAGACTGTTGATGAGGCCCCGGCACTAGCTCAAGCATCACTCTGAGAAGAACACGTGGAGGAAACCGAGGACTAACTTGAGGAAGAGAAGAACTATGAAGCTCCTACCATACCACAGAGGATTATGAAGAGGAACATCACAAGCGTCTACAGAACAAGATTCAATGCATACATACAAGGATCTCAAAGATGCGAGGAGAGCACCTGAGGGCACCCGAGAGATACCGATAGAACTTTGCGCGAGAACAGTGAGACTAGAAAACTCTTGGGAGCGTCCTTTTTTGGAAGGCATGAGTTTAGTATCTTCACTATTTCGTTGAAATGAAGACACCCTTAAGCCGTCTAGGTATTGTACTCTTTTTCTCCACCTCGGGATTTTTCCACATGGTTTACCGAGGGGGTTTTTAATGAGGCAAAATCTCTTGATACATCACATTCTTTACCATTGTTTATCTTTCTTGGAAATCCCTATGACGAAATAAGGTAAACAAGGGATATGATCCTATTGACCAAGATGACATTTATCTAATTAAAGTCTTCTTCTCTTTTCCTAAAAACGGTTTAAGTATGTTTTGGTGTTAAAAGAGGTCCAAATTAGGTGAATGTTATAATATTTCGACCAAGTTGTAACTAGTATAAGATCAGACCAAGACGATATGTGAAAAAGCCTCTAAAAACTCTTGTAATGGATTAAACCGCTTTTACACAAAAACTTGAGAAATTTTTTCTCCTTTTTTCTTGAGAGATTCAAGGTTATTCTTCACTCTTCGATTCCTAGCTCAGAGTGGGGTGCGTTGTATCAAGAGATTGTCACTCCTCTTGTGGTTCACGCTTCAACCCACCTTCTATCAATCCCATAGTTAATCCTAGGTCGAGTATCTCCTCGGGTTTAAACCACCTCTTTCGCTTAGTTCCATCCTTCTTACCGAGTAGTAAGATCGAGCATTTCTCTTCTTCTCAGTCCTATTCATACAGTCTATTCCCTAAGACGAGCATGATATCTTAGCAACCGGTGCCACATCATGTTTTGAATGGGGTTTTCCATTCACCACCCTCCTCCATAATTACTTGATGGTACCCGCTCTTTAGATCAATCTTGGAGAAGAGTGTTTATGAGGCCCCGGCACTAGCTCAAGCATCACTCTGAGAAGAACACGTGGAGGAACCCGAGGACTAACTTTAGGAAGAGAAGAACTACGAAGCTCCTACCATACCACAGAGGATTATGAAGAGGAACATCACAAGCGTCTACAGGACAAGATTCAATGCATACATACAAGGAGCTCTAAGATGCGAGGAGAGCACCTAAGGGCACCCGAGGGATACCAATAGACCATAGCGCGAGAACAGTGAGCCTAGAAAACTCTTGGGAGCTTACTTTTTTTGGAAGGCATGTGTTTAGTATCTTCACTATCCGTTGAACTGAAGACACCTTTAAGACGTCAAGGTATAGTACTCTTTTTCTTCACCTCGGGATTTTTCCACATGGTTTACCAAGGGGGTTTTTAATGAGGCAAGATATCTTGATGCATCTCATTCTTTACCATTGTTTATCTTTCTTGGAAATCCCTATGCGGAAATAAGGTAAACAAGGGATGTGATCCTATTGACCAAGATGACATTTATCTAATTAAAGTCTTCTTCTCTTTTCCTAAAAACGGTTTAAGTATGTTTTAGAGTTAAAAGAGGTCCAAATTAGGTGAATGTTACAATATTTGGACCAAGTTGTAATTAGTATAAGATCAGACCAAGAGGATATGTGAAAAAGCCTCTAAAAACTCTTGTAATGGATTAAACCGCTTTTACACAAAAACTTGAGAAACTTTTTCTCCTTTTTTCTTGAGAGATTCAAGGTTATTCTTCACTCCTCGATTCCTAGCTCAGAGTGGGGTGCGTTGTATCAAGAGATTGTCACTCCTCTTGTGGTTCACGCTTCAACCCACCTTCTATCAATCCCATAGTTAATCCTAGGTCGAGTATCTCCTTGGGTTTAAACAACCTTTTCCGCCTAGTTCAATTCTTTTTACCGAGTAGTTAGATCGAGCATTTCTCTTCTTCTTAGTCCTATTCATACAGTCTATTCCCTAAGACGAGCTTGATATCTTAGCAACCGGTGCCACATCATGTTTTGAATGGGGTTTTCCATTCACCACCCTCCTGCATACTTACTTGATGGTACCCGCTCTTTAGGTCTATCTTGGAGAAAACTGGTGATGAGGCCCCGACACTAGCTCAAGCATCACGCTGAGAAGAACACGTGGAGGAACCCGAGGACTAACTTGAGGAACAGAAGAACTACGAAGCTCCTACCATACCACTGAGGATGGTGAAGAAGAACATCACAAGCGTCTACAGGACTAGATTCAATGCATACATACAAGGAGCTCTAAGATGCGAGTAGAGCACCTGAGGGCACCTGAGAGATACCGATAGACCTTAGCGCGAGAACAGTGAGACTAGAAAACTCTTGGGAGCGTCCTTTTTTTGGAAGGCATGAGTTTAGTATCTTCACTATTTCGTTGAAGTGAAGACACCCTTAAGACGTCAAGGTATTGTACTCTTTTTCTTCAGCTTGGGATTTTTCCACATAATTTACCGAGGGGGTTTTTAATGAGGCAAGATCTCTTGATGCATCACATTCTTTACTATTGTTTATCTTTCTTGGAAATCCCTATGACGAAATAAGGTAAACAAGGGATGTGATCCTATTGACCAAGATGACATTTATCTAATTAAAGTCTTCTTCTCTTTTCCTAAAAACGGTTTAAGTATGTTTTAGTGTTAAAAGAGGTCCAAATTAGGTGAATGTTATAATATTTGGACCAAGTTTTAATTCGTATAAGACCAGACCTAGAGGATATGTGAAAACGCCTCTAAAAGCTCTTGTAATGGATTAAACCGCTTTTACACAAAAACTTGAAAAACTTTTTCTCCTTTTTTCTTGAGAGATTCAAGGTTATTCTTCACTCCTCGATTACTAGCTCAGAGTGGGGTGCGTTGTATCAAGAGATTGTCACTCCTCTTGTGGTTCACGCTTCAGCCCACCTTCTATCAATCCCATAGTTAATCCTAGGTCGAGTATCTCCTCGGGTTTAAACCACCTCTTCCGCTTAGTTCCATTCTTCTTACCGAGTAGTTAGATCGAGCATTTCTCTTCTTCTCAGTCCTATTCATACAGTGTATTCCCTAAGACGAGCTTGATATCTTAGCAACCGGTGCCATATCATGTTTTGAATGGGGTTTTCCATTCACCACCCTCCTTCATACTTACTTGATGGTACCCGCTCTTTAGGTCAATCTTGGAGAAGACTGGTGATGAGGCCCCGGCACTAGCTCAAGCATCACTCTGAGAAGAACACGTGGAGAAACCCGAGGACTAACTTGACGAAGAGAAGAACTACGAAGCTCCTACCATACCACTAAGGATGATGAAGAGGAACATCACAAGCGTCTACAGGACTAGATTCAATGCATACATACAAGGAGCTCTAAGATGCGAGCAGAGCACCTGAGGGCACCCGAGAGATACCGATAGACCTTAGCGCGAGAACAGTGAGACTAGAAAACTCTTGGGAGCGTCCTTTTTTGGAAGGCATGAGTTTAGTATCTTCACTATTTCGTTGAAGTGCAGACACCCTTAAGACGTCAAGGTATTGTACTCATTTTCTTCAGCTTAGGATTTTTCCACATAATTTACCGAGGGGGTTTTTAATTAGGCAAGATCTCTTGATGCATCACATTCTTTACCATTGTTTATCTTTCTTGGAAATCCCTATGACGAAATAAGGTAAACAAGGGATGTGATCCTATTGACCAAGATGACATTTAACTAATTAAAGTCTTCTTCTCTTTTCCTAAAAACGGTTTAAGTATGTTTTAGTGTTAAAAGAGGTCCAAATTAGGTGAATGTTACAATATTTGGACCAAGTTGTAATTAGTATAAGATCAGACCAAGAGGATATGTGAAAAAGCCTCTAAAAACTCTTGTAATGGATTAAACCGCTTTTATACAAAAACTTGAGAAACTTTTTCTCCTTTTTTCTTGAGAGATTCAAGGTTATTCTTCACTCCTCGATTCCTAGCTCAGAGTGGGGTGCGTTGTATCAAGAGATTGTCACTCCTCTTGTGGTTCACGCTTCAACCCACCTTCTATCAATCCCATAGTTAATCCTAGGTCGAGTATCTCCTTGGGTTTAAACAACCTTTTCCGCCTAGTTCAATTCTTTTTACCGAGTAGTTAGATCGAGCATTTCTCTTCTTCTTAGTCCTATTCATACAGTCTATTCCCTAAGACGAGCTTGATATCTTAGCAACCGGTGCCACATCATGTTTTGAATGGGGTTTTCCATTCACCACCCTCCTTCATACTTACTTGATGGTACCCGCTCTTTAGGTCAATCTTGGAGAAGACTGGTGATGAGGCCCCGACACTAGCTCAAGCATCACGCTGAGATGAACACGTGGAGGAATCCGAGGACTAACTTGAGGAACAGAAGAACTACGAAGCTCCTACCATACCACTGAGGATGGTGAAGAGGAACATCACAAGCGTCTACAGGACTAGATTCAATGCATACATACAAGGAGCTCTAAGATGCGAGGAGAGCACCTGAGGGCACCCGAGAGATACCGATAGACCTTAGCGCGAGAACAGTGAGACTAGAAAACTCTTGGGAGCGTCCTTTTTTGGAAGGCATGAGTTTAGTATCTTCACTATTTCGTTGAAGTGAAGACACCCTTAAGACGTCAAGGTATTGTACTCTTTTTCTTTAGCTTGGGATTTTTCCACATAATTTACCGAGGGGGTTTTTAATTAGGCAAGATATCTTGATGCATCACATTCTTTACCATTGTTTATCTTTCTTGGAAATCCCTATGACGAAATAAGGTAAACAAGGGATGTGATCCTATTGACCAAGATGACATTTATCTAATTAAAGTCTTCTTCTCTTTTCCTAAAAACGGTTTAAGTATGTTTTAGTGTTAAAAGAGGTCCAAATTAGGTGAATGTTACAATATTTGGACCAAGTTGTAATTAGTATAAGATCAGACCAAGAGGATATGTGAAAAAGCCTCTAAAAACTTTTGTAATGGATTAAACCGCTTTTACACAAAAACTTGAGAAACTTTTTCTCCTTTTTTCTTGAGAGATTCAAGGTTATTCTTCACTCCTCGATTCCTAGCTCAGAGTGGGGTGCGTTGTATCAAGAGATTGTCACTCCTCTTGTGGTTCACGCTTCAACCCACCTTCTATCAATCCCATAGTTAATCCTAGGTCGAGTATCTCCTTGGGTTTAAACAACCTTTTCCGCCTAGTTCAATTCTTTTTACCGAGTAGTTAGATCGAGCATTTCTCTTCTTCTTAGTCCTATTCATACAGTCTATTCCCTAAGACGAGCTTGATATCTTAGCAACCGGTGCCACATCATGTTTTGAATGGGGTTTTCCATTCACCACCCTTCTGCATACTTACTTGATGGTACCCGCTCTTTAGGTCTATCTTGGAGAAAACTGGTGATGAGGCCCCGACACTAGCTCAAGCATCACGCTGAGAAGAACACGTGGAGGAACCCGAGGACTAACTTGAGGAACAGAAGAACTACGAAGCTCCTACCATACCACTGAGGATGGTGAAGAAGAACATCACAAGCGTCTACAGGACTAGATTCAATGCATACATACAAGGAGCTCTAAGATGCGAGTAGAGCACCTGAGGGCACCTGAGAGATACCGATAGACCTTAGCGCGAGAACAGTGAGACTAGAAAACTCTTGGGAGCGTCCTTTTTTTGGAAGGCATGAGTTTAGTATCTTCACTATTTCGTTGAAGTGAAGACACCCTTAAGACGTCAAGGTATTGTACTCTTTTTCTTCACCTTGGGATTTTTCCACATAATTTACCGAGGGGGTTTTTAATGAGGCAAGATCTCTTGATGCATCACATTCTTTACCATTGTTTATCTTTCTTAGAAATCCCTATGCGGAAATAAGGTAAACAAGGGATGTGATCCTATTGACCAAGATGACATTTATCTAATTAAAGTCTTCTTCTCTTTTCCTAAAAACGGTTTAAGTATGTTTTAGTGTTAAAAGAGGTCCAAATTAGGTGAATGTTACAATATTTGGACCAAGTTGTAATTAGTATAAGATCAGACCAAGAGGATATGTGAAAAAGCCTCTAAAAACTCTTGTAATGGATTAAACCGCTTTTATACAAAAACTTGAGAAACTTTTTCTCCTTTTTTCTTGAGAGATTCAAGGTTATTCTTCACTCCTCGATTCCTAGCTCAGAGTGGGGTGCGTTGTATCAAGAGATTGTCACTCCTCTTGTGGTTCACGCTTCAACCCACCTTCTATCAATCCCATAGTTAATCCTAGGTCGAGTATCTCCTTGGGTTTAAACAACCTTTTCCGCCTAGTTCAATTCTTTTTACCGAGTAGTTAGATCGAGCATTTCTCTTCTTCTCAGTCCTATTCATACAGTGTATTCCCTAAGACGAACTTGATATCTTAGCAACCGGTGCCATATCATGGATTGAATGGGGTTTTCCATTTACCACCCTCCTTCATACTTACTTGATGGTACCCGCTCTTTAGGTCAATCTTGGAGAAGACTGGTGATGAGGCCCCGACACTAGCTCAAGCATCACGCTGAGATGAACACGTGGAGGAATCCGAGGACTAACTTGAGGAACAGAAGAACTACGAAGCTCCTACCATACCACTGAGGATGGTGAAGAGGAACATCACAAGCGTCTACAGGACTAGATTCAATGCATACATACAAGGAGCTCTAAGATGCGAGGAGAGCACCTGAGGGCACCCGAGAGATACCGATAGACCTTAGCGCGAGAACAGTGAGGCTAGAAAACTCTTGGGAGCATCCTTTTTTGGAAGGCATGAGTTTAGTATCTTCACTATTTCGTTGAAGTGAAGACACCCTTAAGACGTCAAGGTATTGTACTCTTTTTCTTTAGCTTGGGATTTTTCCACATAATTTACCGAGGGGGTTTTTAATTAGGCAAGATCTCTTGATGCATCACATTCTTTACCATTGTTTATCTTTCTTGGAAATCCCTATGACGAAATAAGGTAAACAAGGGATGTGATCCTATTGACCAAGATGACATTTATCTAATTAAAGTCTTCTTCTCTTTTCCTAAAAACGGTTTAAGTATGTTTTAGTGTTAAAAGAGGTCCAAATTAGGTGAATGTTACAATATTTGGACCAAGTTGTAATTAGTATAAGATCAGACCAAGAGGATATGTGAAAAAGCCTCTAAAAACTTTTGTAATGGATTAAACCGCTTTTACACAAAAACTTGAGAAACTTTTTCTCTTTTTTTCTTGAGAGATTCAAGGTTATTCTTCACTCCTCGATTCCTAGCTCAGAGTGGGGTGCGTTGTATCAAGAGATTGTCACTCCTCTTGTGGTTCACGCTTCAACCCACCTTCTATCAATCCCATAGTTAATCCTAGGTCGAGTATCTCCTTGGGTTTAAACAACCTTTTCCGCCTAGTTCAATTCTTTTTACCGAGTAGTTAGATCGAGCATTTCTCTTCTTCTTAGTCCTATTCATACAGTCTATTCCCTAAGACGAGCTTGATATCTTAGCAACCGGTGCCACATCATGTTTTGAATGGGGTTTTCCATTCACCACCCTCCTGCATACTTACTTGATGGTACCCGCTCTTTAGGTCTATCTTGGAGAAAACTGGTGATGAGGCCCCGACACTAGCTCAAGCATCACGCTGAGAAGAACACGTGGAGGAACCCGAGGACTAACTTGAGGAACAGAAGAACTACGAAGCTCCTACCATACCACTGAGGATGGTGAAGAAGAACATCACAAGCGTGTACAGGACTAGATTCAATGCATACATACAAGGAGCTCTAAGATGCGAGTAGAGCACCTGAGGGCACCTGAGAGATACCGATAGACCTTAGCGCGAGAACAGTGAGACTAGAAAACTCTTGGGAGCGTCCTTTTTTTGGAAGGCATGAGTTTAGTATCTTCACTATTTCGTTGAAGTGAAGACACCCTTAAGACGTCAAGGTATTGTACTCTTTTTCTTCACCTTGGGATTTTTCCACATAATTTACCGAGGGGGTTTTTAATTAGGCAAGATCTCTTGATGCATCACATTCTTTACCATTGTTTATCTTTCTTAGAAATCCCTATGCGGAAATAAGGTAAACAAGGGATATGATCCTATTGACCAAGATGACATTTATCTAATTAAAGTCTTCTTCTCTTTTCCTAAAAACGGTTGAAGTATGTTTTAGTGTTAAAAGAGGTCCAGATTAGGTGAATGTTATAATATTTGGACCAAGTTGTAATTCGTATAAGACCAGACCTAGAGGATATGTGAAAAAGCCTCTAAAAGCTCTTGTAATGGATTAAACCGCTTTTACACAAAAGCTTGAGAAACTTTTTCTCCTTTTTTCTTGAGAGATTCAAGATTATTCTTCACTCCTCGATTACTAGCTCAGAGTGGGGTGCGTTGTATCAAGAGATTGTCACTCCTCTTGTGGTTCACGCTTCAGCCCACCTTCTATCAATCCCATAGTTAATCCTAGGTCGAGTATCTCCTCGGGTTTAAACCACCTCTTCCGCTTAGTTCCATCCTTCTTACCGAGTAGTTAGATCGAGCATTTCTCTTCTTCTCAGTCCTATTCATACAGTCTATTCCCAAAGACGAGCTTGATATCTTAGCAACCGGTGCCATATCATGTTTTGAATGGGGTTTTCCATTCACCACCCTCCTTCATACTTATTTGATGGTACCCGCTCTTTAGATCAATCTTGGAGAAGAGTGTTGATGAGACCCCGGCACTAGCTCAAGCATCACTCTGAGAAGAACATGTGGAGAAACCCGAGGACTAACTTGAGGAAGAGAAGAACTACGAAGCTCCTACCGTACCACTAAGGAATATGAAGAGGAACATCACAAGCGTCTACTGGACTAGATTTAATGCATACATACAAGGAGCTCTAAGATGCGAGGAGAGCACCTGAGGGCACCTGAGGGCACCTGAGAGATACCGATAGACCTTAGCGCGAGAACAGTGAGACTAGAAAACTCTTTGGAGCGTCCTTTTTTTGGAAGGCATGAGTTTAGTATCTTCACTATTTCGTTGAAGTGAAGACACCCTTAAGACGTCAAGGTATTGTACTCTTTTTCTTCAGCTTGGGATTTTTCCACATGGTTTACCGAGGGGGTTTTTAATGAGGCAAGATCTCTTGATGCATCACATTCTTTACTATTGTTTATCTTTCTTGGAAATCCCTATGACGAAATAAGGTAAACAAGGGATGTGATCCTATTGACCAAGATGACATTTATCTAATTAAAGTCTTCTTCTCTTTTCCTAAAAACGGTTTAAGTATGTTTTAGTGTTAAAAGAGGTCCAAATTAGGTGAATGTTATAATATTTGGACCAAGTTTTAATTCGTATAAGACCAGACCTAGAGGATATGTGAAAAAGCCTCTAAAAGCTCTTGTGATGGATTAAACCGCTTTTACACAAAAACTTGAAAAACTTTTTCTCCTTTTTTCTTGAGAGATTCAAGGTTATTCTTCACTCCTCGATTACTAGCTCAGAATGGGGTGCGTTGTATCAAGAGATTGTCACTCCTCTTGTGGTTCACGCTTCAGCCCACCTTCTATCAATCCCATAGTTAATCCTAGGTCGAGTATCTCCTCGGGTTTAAACCACCTCTTCCGCTTAGTTCCATTCTTCTTACCGAGTAGTTAGATCGAGCATTTCTCTTCTTCTCAGTCCTATTCATACAGTGTATTCCCTAAGACGAGCTTGATATCTTAGCAACCGGTGCCATATCAAGTTTTGAATGGGGTTTTCCATTTACCACCCTCCTTCATACTTACTTGATGGTACCCGCTCTTTAGGTCAATCTTGGAGAAGACTGGTGATGAGGCCCCGACACTAGCTCAAGCATCACTCTGAGAAGAACACGTGGAGAAACCCGAGGACTAACTTGACGAAGAGAAGAACTACGAAGCTCCTACCATACCACTCAGAATTATGAAGAGGAACATCACAAGCGTCTACAGGACAAGGTTCAATGCATACATACAAGGAGCTCTAAGATGCGAGGAGAGCACCTGAGGGCACCTGAGAGATACCGATAGACCTTAGCGCAAGAACAGTGAGACTAGAAAACTCTTGGGAGCGTCCTTTTTTTGGAAGGCATGAGTTTAGTATCTTCACTATTTCGTTGAAGTGAAGACACCCTTAAGACGTCAAGGTATTGTACTCTTTTTCTTCACCTTGGGATTTTTCCACATGGTTTACCGAGGGGGTTTTTAATGAGGCAAGATCTTTTGATGCATCACATTCTTTACTATTGTTTATCTTTCTTGGAAATCCCTATGACGAAATAAGGTAAACAAGGGATGTGATCCTATTGACCAAGATGACATTTATCTAATTAAAGTCTTCTTCTCTTTTCCTAAAAACGGTTTAAGTATGTTTTAGTGTTAAAAGAGGTCCAAATTAGGTGAATGTTATAATATTTGGACCAAGTTTTAATTCGTATAAGACCAGACCTAGAGGATATGTGAAAAAGCCTCTAAAAGCTCTTGTGATGGATTAAACCGCTTTTACACAAAAACTTGAGAAACTTTTTCTCCTTTTTTCTTGAGAGATTCAAGGTTATTCTTCACTCCTCGATTACTAGCTCAGAGTGGGGTGCGTTGTATCAAGAGATTGTCACTCCTCTTGTGGTTCACGCTTCAGCCCACCTTCTATCAATCCCATAGTTAATCCTAGGTCGAGTATCTCCTCGGGTTTAAACCACCTCTTCCGCTTAGTTCCATTCTTCTTACCGAGTAGTTAGATCGAGCATTTCTCTTCTTCTCAGTCCTATTCATACAGTGTATTCCCTAAGACGAGCTTGATATCTTAGCAACTGGTGCCATATCATGTTTTGAATGGGGTTTTCCATTTACCACCCTCCTTCATACTTACTTGATGGTACCCGCTCTTTAGGTCAATCTTGGAGAAGACTGGTGATGAGGCCCCGGCACTAGCTCAAGCATCACTCTGAGAAGAACACGTGGAGAAACCCGAGGACTCACTTGACGAAGAGAAGAACTACGAAGCTCCTACCATACCACTCAGGATTATGAAGAGGAACATCACAAGCGTCTACAGGACAAGGTTCAATGCATACATACAAGGAGCTCTAAGATGCGAGGAGAGCACCTGAGGGCACCCGAGAGATACCGATAGACCTTAGCGCAAGAACAGTGAGCCTAGAAAACTCTTGGAAGCTGACTTTTTTTGGAACGCATGAGTTTAGTATCTTCACTATTTCGTTGTAGTGAAGACACCCTTAAGACGTCAAGGTATTGTACTCTTTTTCTCCACCTCGGAATTTTTCCACATGGTTTACCGAGGGGGTTTTTAATGAGGCAAGATCTCTTGATGCATCACATTCTTTACCATTGTTTATCTTTCTTGGAAATCCCTATGACGAAATAAGGTAAACAAGGGATGTGATCCTATCTACCAAGATGAAATTTATCTAATTAAAGTCTTCTTCTCTTTTCCTAAAAACGGTTTAAGTATGTTTTAGTGTTAAAAGAGGTCCAAATTAGGTGAATGTTACAATATTTGGACCAAGTTGTAATTAGTATAAGATCAGACCAAGAGGATATGTGAAAAAGCTTCTAAAAACTCTTGTAATGGATTAAACCGCTTTTACACAAAAACTTGAGAAACTTTTTCTCCTTTTTTCTTGAGAGATTCAAGGTTATTCTTCACTCCTCGATTCCTAGCTCAGAGTGGGGTGCGTTGTATCAAGAGATTGTCACTCCTCTTGTGGTTCACGCTTCAACCCACCTTCTATCAATCCCATAGTTAATCCTACGTCGAGTATCTCCTTGGGTTTAAACAACCTTTTCCGCCTAGTTCAATTCTTTTTACCGAGTAGTTAGATCGAGCATTTCTCTTCTTCTCAGTCCTATTCATATAGTCTATTCCCTAAGACGAGCTTGATATCTTAGCAACAGGTGCCACATCATGTTTTGAATGGGGTTTTCCATTCACCACCCTCCTTCATACTTACTTGATGGTACCCGCTCTTAAGGCAATCTTGGAGAAGACTGGTGATGAGGCCCCGACACTAGCTCAAGCATCACTCTGAGAAGAACACGTGGAGGAACCCGAGGACTAACTTGAGGAAGAGAAGAACTACGAAGCTTCTACCATACCACTAAGGATGATGAAGAGGAACATCACAAGCGTCTACAGGACTAGATTCAATGCATACATACAAGGAGCTCTAAGATGCGAGCAGAGCACCTGAGGGCACCCGAGAGATACCGATAGACCTTAGCGCGAGAACAGTGAGACTAGATAACTCTTGGGAGCGTCCTTTTTTGGAAGGCATGAGTTTAGTATCTTCACTATTTCGTTGAAGTGAAGACACCCTTAAGACGTCAAGGTATTGTACTCTTTTTCTTCACCTTGGGATTTTTCCACATAATTTACCGAGGGGGTTTTTAATTAGGCAAGATCTCTTGATGCATCACATTCTTTACCATTGTTTATCTTTCTTGGAAATCCCTATGACGAAATTAGGTAAACAAGGGATGTGATCCTATTGACCAAGATGACATTTATCTAATTAAAGTCTTCTTCTCTTTTCCTAAAAACGGTTTAAGTATGTTTTAGTGTTAAAAGAGGTCCAAATTAGGTGAATGTTAGAATATTTGGACCAAGTTGTAATTCGTATAAGACCAGACCTAGAGGATATGTGAAAAAGCCTCTAAAAACTCTTGTAATGGATTAAACGGCTTTTACACAAAAACTTGAGAAACTTTTTCTCCTTTTTTCTTGAGAGATTCAAGGTTATTCTTCACTCCTCGATTACTAGCTCAGAGTGGGGTGCGTTGTATCAAGAGATTGTCACTCCTCTTGTGGTTCACGCTTCAGCCCACCTTCTATCAATCCCATAGTTAATCCTAGGTCGAGTATCTCCTCGGGTTTAAACCACCTCTTCCGCTTAGTTCCATTCTTCTTACCGAGTAGTTAGATCGAGCATTTCTCTTCTTCTCAGTCCTATTCATACAGTGTATTCCCTAAGACGAGCTTGATATCTTAGCAACTGGTGCCATATCATGTTTTGAATGGGGTTTTCCATTTACCACCCTCCTTCATACTTACTTGATGGTACCCGCTCTTTAGTTTAATCTTGGAGAAGACTGGTGATGAGGCCCCGGCACTAGCTCAAGCATCACTCTGAGAAGAACACGTGGAGAAACCCGAGGACTCACTTGACGAAGAGAAGAACTACGAAGCTCCTACCATACCACTCAGGATTATGAAGAGGAACATCACAAGCGTCTACAGGACAAGGTTCAATGCATACATACAAGGAGCTCTAAGATGCGAGGAGAGCACCTGAGGGCACCCGAGAGATACCGATAGACCTTAGCGCAAGAACAGTGAGCCTAGAAAACTCTTGGAAGCTGACTTTTTTTGGAACGCATGAGTTTAGTATCTTCACTATTTCGTTGTAGTGAAGACACCCTTAAGACGTCAAGGTATTGTACTCTTTTTCTCCACCTCGGAATTTTTCCACATGGTTTACCGAGGGGGTTTTTAATGAGGCAAGATCTCTTGATGCATCACATTCTTTACCATTGTTTATCTTTCTTGGAAATCCCTATGACGAAATAAGGTAAACAAGGGATGTGATCCTATCTACCAAGATGAAATTTATCTAATTAAAGTCTTCTTCTCTTTTCCTAAAAACGGTTTAAGTATGTTTTAGTGTTAAAAGAGGTCCAAATTAGGTGAATGTTACAATATTTGGACCAAGTTGTAATTAGTATAAGATCAGACCAAGAGGATATGTGAAAAAGCTTCTAAAAACTCTTGTAATGGATTAAACCGCTTTTACACAAAAACTTGAGAAACTTTTTCTCCTTTTTTCTTGAGAGATTCAAGGTTATTCTTCACTCCTCGATTCCTAGCTCAGAGTGGGGTGCGTTGTATCAAGAGATTGTCACTCCTCTTGTGGTTCACGCTTCAACCCACCTTCTATCAATCCCATAGTTAATCCTACGTCGAGTATCTCCTTGGGTTTAAACAACCTTTTCCGCCTAGTTCAATTCTTTTTACCGAGTAGTTAGATCGAGCATTTCTCTTCTTCTCAGTCCTATTCATATAGTCTATTCCCTAAGACGAGCTTGATATCTTAGCAACAGGTGCCACATCATGTTTTGAATGGGGTTTTCCATTCACCACCCTCCTTCATACTTACTTGATGGTACCCGCTCTTAAGGCAATCTTGGAGAAGACTGGTGATGAGGCCCCGACACTAGCTCAAGCATCACTCTGAGAAGAACACGTGGAGGAACCCGAGGACTAACTTGAGGAAGAGAAGAACTACGAAGCTTCTACCATACCACTAAGGATGATGAAGAGGAACATCACAAGCGTCTACAGGACTAGATTCAATGCATACATACAAGGAGCTCTAAGATGCGAGCAGAGCACCTGAGGGCACCCGAGAGATACCGATAGACCTTAGCGCGAGAACAGTGAGACTAGATAACTCTTGGGAGCGTCCTTTTTTGGAAGGCATGAGTTTAGTATCTTCACTATTTCGTTGAAGTGAAGACACCCTTAAGACGTCAAGGTATTGTACTCTTTTTCTTCACCTTGGGATTTTTCCACATAATTTACCGAGGGGGTTTTTAATTAGGCAAGATCTCTTGATGCATCACATTCTTTACCATTGTTTATCTTTCTTGGAAATCCCTATGACGAAATAAGGTAAACAAGGGATGTGATCCTATTGACCAAGATGACATTTATCTAATTAAAGTCTTCTTCTCTTTTCCTAAAAACGGTTTAAGTATGTTTTAGTGTTAGAAGAGGTCCAAATTAGGTGAATGTTATAATATTTGGACCAAGTTGTAATTAGTATAAGATCAGACCAAGAGGATATGTGAAAAAGCCTCTAAAAACTCTTGTAATGGATTAAACCGCTTTTACACAAAAACTTGAGAAACTTTTTCTCCTTTTTTCTTGAGAGATTCAAGGTTATTCTTCACTCCTCGATTCCTAGCTCAGAGTGGGGTGCGTTGTATCAAGAGATTGTCACTCCTCTTGTGGTTCACGCTTCAACCCACCTTCTATCAATCCCATAGTTAATCCTAGGTCGAGTATCTCCTTGGGTTTAAACAACCTTTTCCGCCTAGTTCAATTCTTTTTACCGAGTAGTTAGATCGAGCATTTCTCTTCTTCTTAGTCCTATTCATACAGTCTATTCCCTAAGACGAGCTTGATATCTTAGCAACCGGTGCCACATCATGTTTTGAATGGGGTTTTCCATTCACCACCCTCCTTCATACTTACTTGATGGTACCCGCTCTTTAGGTCAATCTTGGAGAAGACTGGTGATGAGGCCCCGACACTAGCTCAAGCATCACGCTGAGAAGAACACGTGGAGGAACCCGAGGACTAACTTGAGGAACAGAAGAACTACGAAGCTCCTACCATACCACTGAGGATGATGAAGAGGAACATCACAAGCGTCTACAAGACTAGATTCAATGCATACATACAAGGAGCTCTAAGATGCGAGGAGAGCACCTGAGGGCACCTGAGAGATACCGATAGACCTTAGCGCGAGAACAGTGAGACTAGAAAACTCTTGGGAGCGTCCTTTTTTTGGAAGGCATGAGTTTAGTATCTTCACTATTTCGTTGAAGTGAAGACACCCTTAAGACGTCAAGGTATTGTACTCTTTTTCTTCACCTTGGGATTTTTCCACATAATTTACCGAGGGGGTTTTAAATTAGGTAAGATCTCTTGATGCATCACATTCTTTACCATTGTTTATCTTTCTTGGAAATCCCTATGACGAAATAAGGTAAACAAGGGATGTGATCCTATTGACCAAGATGACATTTATCTAATTAAAGTCTTCTTCTCTTTTCCTAAAAACGGTTTAAGTAAGTTTTAGTGTTAAAAGAGGTCCAAATTAGGTGAATGTTACAATATTTGGACCAAGTTGTAATTAGTATAAGATCAGACCAAGAGGATATGTGAAAAAGCCTCTAAAAACTCTTGTAATGGATTAAACCGCTTTTACACAAAAACTTGAGAAACTTTTTCTCCTTTTTTCTTGAGAGATTCAAGGTTATTCTTCACTCCTCGATTCCTAGCTCAGAGTGGGGTGCGTTGTATCAAGAGATTGTCACTCCTCTTGTGGTTCACGCTTCAGCCCACGTTCTATCAATCCCATAGTTAATCCTAGGTCGAGTATCTCCTCGGGTTTAAACCACCTCTTCCGCTTAGTTCCATCCTTCTTACCGAGTAGTTAGATCGAGCTTTTCTCTTCTTCTCAGTCCTATTCATACAGTCTACTCCCTAAGACGAGCTTGATATCTTAGCAACCGGTGCCATATCATGTTTTGAATGGGGTTTTCCATTCACCACCCTCCTTCATACTTACTTGATGGTACCCGCTTTTTAGATCAATCTTGGAGAAGAGTGTTGATGAGACCCCGGCACTAGCTCAAGCATCACTCTGAGAAGAACATGTGGAGGAACCTGAGGACTAACTTGAGGAAGAGAAGAACTACGAAGCTCCTACCATAGCACTCAGGATTATGAAGAGGAACATCACAAGCGTCTACTGGACTAGATTTAATGCATACATACAAGGAGCTCTAAGATGCGAGGAGAGCACCTGAGGGCACCCGAGAGATACCGATAGAAAACTCTTGGGAGCGTCCTTTTTCGGAAGGCTTGAGTTTAGTATCTTCACTATTTCGTTGAAGTGAAGACACCCTTAAGCCGTGAAGGTATTGTACTCTTTTTCTCCACCTCGGGATTTTTCCACATGGTTTACCGAGGGGGTTTTTAATGTGGCAAAATCTCTTGATACATCACATTCTTTACCATTGTTTATCTTTCTTGGAAATCCCTATGACGAAATAAGGTAAACAAGGGATGTGATCCTATTGACCAAGATGACATTTATCTAATTAAAGTCTTCTTCTCTTTTCCTAAAAACGGTTTAAGTATGTTTTAGTGTTAAAAGAGGTCCAAATTAGGTGAATGTTACAATATTTGGACCAAGTTGTAATTAGTATAAGATCAGACCAAGAGGATATGTGAAAAAGCTTCTAAAAACTCTTGTAATGGATTAAACCGCTTTTACACAAAAACTTGAGAAACTTTTTCTCCTTTTTTCTTGAGAGATTCAAGGTTATTCTTCACTCCTCGATTCCTAGCTCAGAGTGGGGTGCGTTGTATCAAGAGATTGTCACTCCTCTTGTGGTTCACGCTTCAACCCACCTTCTATCAATCCCATAGTTAATCCTAGGTCGAGTATCTCCTTGGGTTTAAACAACCTTTTCCGCCTAGTTCAATTCTTTTTA
Organism: Cardamine chenopodiifolia; assembly: GCA_963922655.1. Taxonomy (NCBI): domain Eukaryota; kingdom Viridiplantae; phylum Streptophyta; class Magnoliopsida; order Brassicales; family Brassicaceae; genus Cardamine; species Cardamine chenopodiifolia. Next base: position 6,149,638 of record OZ000476.1, on the reverse strand, counting down.
CGGAGTAGTTAGATCGAGCATTTCTCTTCTTCTCAGTCCTATTCATACAGTCTATTCCCTAAGACGAGCTTGATATCTTAGCAACAGGTGCCACATCATGTTTTGAATGGGGTTTTCCATTCACCACCCTCCTTAATACTTACTTGATGGTACCCGCTCTTAAGGCAATCTTGGAGAAGACTGGTGATGAGGCCCCGGCACTAGCTCAAGCATCACTCTGAGAAGAACACGTGGAGGAACCCGAGGACTAACTTGAGGAAGAGAAGAACTACGAAGCTCCTACCATACCACTAAGGATGATGAAGAGGAACATCACAAGCGTCTACAGGACTAGATTCAATGCATACATACAAGGAGCTCTAAGATGCGAGCAGAGCATCTGAGGGCACCCGAAAGATACCGATAGACCTTAGCGCGAGAACAGTGAGACTAGATAACTCTTGGGAGCGTCCTTTTTTGGAAGGCATGAGTTTAGTATCTTCACTATTTCGTTGAAGTGAAGACACCCTTAAGACGTCAAGGTATTGTACTCTTTTTCTTCACCTTGGGATTTTTCCACATAATTTACCGAGGGGGTTTTTAATTAGGCAAGATCTCTTGGTGCATCACATTCTTTACCATTGTTTATCTTTCTTGGAAATCCCTATGACGAAATTAGGTAAACAAGGGATGTGATCCTATTGACCAAGATGACATTTATCTAATTAAAGTCTTCTTCTCTTTTCCTAAAAACGGTTTAAGTATGTTTTAGTGTTAAAAGAGGTCCAAATTAGGTGAATGTTATAATATTTGGACCAAGTTGTAATTAGTATAAGATCAGACCAAGAGGATATGTGAAAAAGCCTCTAAAAACTCTTGTAATGGATTAAACCGCTTTTACACAAAAACTTGAGAAACTTTTTCTCCTTTTTTCTTGAGAGATTCAAGGTTATTCTTCACTCCTCGATTCCTAGCTCAGAGTGGGGTGCGTTGTATCAAGAGATTGTCACTCCTCTTGTGGTTCACGCTTCAACCCACCTTCTATCAATCCCATAGTTAATCCTAGGTCGAGTATCTCCTTGGGTTTAAACAACCTTTTCCGCCTAGTTCAATTTTTTTTACCGAGTAGTTAGATCGAGCATTTCTCTTCTTCTCAGTCCTATTCATACAATCTATTCCCTAAGACGAGCTTGATATCTTAGAAACCGGTGCCACATCATGTTTTGAATGGGGTTTTCCATTCACCACCCTCCTTCATACTTACTTGATGGTACCCGCTCTTAAGGCAATCTTGGAGAAGACTGGTGATGAGGCCCCGGCACTAGCTCAAGCATCACTCTGAGAAGAACACGTGCAGGAACCCGAGGACTAACTTGAGGAAGAGAAGAACTACGAAGCTCCTACCATACCACTAAGGATGATGAAGAGGAACATCACAAGCGTCTACAGGACTAGATTCAATGCATACATACAAGGAGCTCTAAGATGCGAGTAGAGCACCTGAGGGCACCCGAGAGATACCGATAGACCTTAGCGCGAGAACAGTGAGACTAGATAACTCTTGGGAGCGTCCTTTTTTGGAAGGCATGAGTTTAGTATCTTCACTATTTCGTTGAAGTGAAGACACCCTTAAGACGTCAAGGTATTGTACTCTTTTTCTTCACCTTGGGAATTTTCCACATAATTTACCGAGGGGGTTTTTAATTAGGCAAGATCTCTTGATGCATCACATTCTTTACCATTGTTTATCTTTCTTGGAAATCCCTATGACGAAATAAGGTAAACAAGGGACGTGATCCTATCTACCAAGATGACATTTATCTAATTAAAGTCTTCTTCTCTTTTCCTATAAACGGTTTAAGTATGTTTTAGTGTTAAAAGAGGTCCAAATTAGGTGAATGTTAGAATATTTGGACCAAGTTGTAATTAGTATAAGATCAGACCAAGAGGATATGTGAAAAAGCTTCTAACAACTCTTGTAATGGATTAAACCGCTTTTACACAAAAACTTGAGAAACTTTTTCTCCTTTTTTCTTGAGAGATTCAAGGTTATTCTTCACTCCTCGATTCCTAGCTCAGAGTGGGGTGCGTTGTATCAAGAGATTGTCACTCCTCTTGTGGTTCACGCTTCAACCCACCTTCTATCAATCCCATAGTTAATCCTAGGTCGAGTATCTCCTTGGGTTTAAACAACCTTTTCCGCCTAGTTCAATTCTTTTTACCGAGTAGTTAGATCGAGCATTTCTCTTGTTCTCAGTCCTATTCATACAGTCTATTCCCTAAGACGAGCTTGATATCTTAGCAACAGGTGCCACATCATGTTTTGAATGGGGTTTTCCATTCACCACCCTCCTTCATACTTACTTGATGGTACCCGCTCTTAAGGCAATCTTGGAGAAGACTGGTGATGAGGCCCCGGCACTAGCTCAAGCATCACTCTGAGAAGAACACGTGGAGGAACCCGAGGACTAACTTGAGGAAGAGAAGAACTACGAAGCTCCTACCATACCACTAAGGATGATGAAGAGGAACATCACAAGCGTCTACAGGACTAGATTCAATGCATACATACAAGGAGCTCTAAGATGCGAGCAGAGCACCTGAGGGCACCCGAGAGATACCGATAGACCTTAGCGCGAGAACAGTGAGACTAGATAACTCTTGGGAGCGTTCTTTTTTGGAAGGCATGAGTTTAGTATCTTCACTATTTCGTTGAAGTGAAGACACCCTTAAGACGTCAAGGTATTGTACTCTTTTTCTTCACCTTGGGATTTTTCCACATAATTTACCGAGCGGGTTTTTAATTAGGCAAGATCTCTTGATGCATCACATTCTTTACCATTGTTTATCTTTCTTGGAAATCCCTATGACGAAATTAGGTAAACAAGGGATGTGATCCTATTGACCAAGATGACATTTATCTAATTAAAGTCTTCTTCTCTTTTCCTAAAAACGGTTTAAGTATGTTTTAGTGTTAAAAGAGGTCCAAATTAGGTGAATGTTATAATATTTGGACCAAGTTGTAATTAGTATAAGATCAGACCAAGAGGATATGTGAAAAAGCCTCTAAAAACTCTTGTAATGGATTAAACCGCTTTTACACAAAAACTTGAGAAACTTTTTCTCCTTTTTTCTTGAGAGATTCAAGGTTATTCTTCACTCCTCGATTCCTAGCTTAGAGTGGGGTGCGTTGTATCAAGAGATTGTCACTCCTCTTGTGGTTCACGCTTCAACCCACCTTCTATCAATCCCATAGTTAATCCTAGGTCGAGTATCTCCTTGGGTTTAAACAACCTTTTCCGCCTAGTTCAATTCTTTTTACCGAGTAGTTAGATCGAGCATTTCTCTTCTTCTCAGTCCTATTCATACAATCTATTCCCTAAGACGAGCTTGATATCTTAGCAACCGGTGCCACATCATGTTTTGAATGGGGTTTTCCATTCACCACCCTCCTTCATACTTACTTGATGGTACCCGCTCTTTAGGTCAATCTTGGAGAAGACTGGTGATGAGGCCCCGACACTAGCTCAAGCATCACGCTGAGAAGAACACGTGGAGGAACCCGAGGACTAACTTGAGGAACAGAAGAACTACGAAGCTCCTACCATACATCTGAGGATGATGAAGAGGAACATCACAAGCGTCTACAGGACTAGATTCAATGCATACATACAAGGAGCTCTAAGATGCGAGGAGAGCACCTGAGGGCACCTGAGAGATACCGATAGACCTTAGCGCGAGAACAGTGAGACTAGAAAACTCTTGGGAGCGTCCTTTTTTTGGAAGGCATGAGCTTAGTATCTTCACTATTTCGTTGAAGTGAAGACACCCTTAAGACGTCAAGGTATTGTACTCTTTTTCTTCACCTTGGGATTTTTCCACATAATTTACCGAGGGGGTTTTTAATTAGGTAAGATCTCTTGATGCATCACATTCTTTACCATTGTTTATCTTTCTTGGAAATCCCTATGACGAAATAAGGTAAACAAGGGATGTGATCCTATTGACCAAGATGACATTTATCTAATTAAAGTCTTCTTCTCTTTTCCTAAAAACGGTTTAAGTAAGTTTTAGTGTTAAAAGAGGTCCAAATTAGGTGAATGTTACAATATTTGGACCAAGTTGTAATTAGTATAAGATCAGACCAAGAGGATATGTGAAAAAGCCTCTAAAAACTCTTGTAATGGATTAAACCGCTTTTACACAAAAACTTGAGAAACTTTTTCTCCTTTTTTCTTGAGAGATTCAAGGTTATTCTTCACTCCTCGATTCCTAGCTCAGAGTGGGGTGCGTTGTATCAAGAGATTGTCACTCCTCTTGTGGTTCACGCTTCAACCCACCTTCTATCAATCCCATAGTTAATCCTAGGTCGAGTATCTCCTTGGGTTTAAACAACCTTTTCCGCCTAGTTCAATTCTTTTTACCGAGTAGTTAGATTGAGCATTTCTCTTCTTCTTAGTCCTATTCATACAGTCTATTCCCTAAGACGAGCTTGATATCTTAGCAACCGGTGCCACATCATGTTTTGAATGGGGTTTTCCATTCACCACCCTCCTTTATACTTACTTGATGGTACCCGCTCTTTAGGTCAATCTTGGAGAAGACTGGTGATGAGGCCCCGACACTAGCTCAAGCATCACGCTGAGAAGAACACGTGGAGGAACCCGAGGACTAACTTGAGGAACAGAAGAACTACGAAGCTCCTACCATACATCTGAGGATGATGAAGAGGAACATCACAAGCGTCTACAAGACTAGATTCAATGCATACATACAAGGAGCTCTAAGATGCGAGGAGAGCACCTGAGGGCACCTGAGAGATACCGATAGACCTTAGCGCGAGAACAGTGAGACTAGAAAACTCTTGGGAGCGTCCTTTTTTTGGAAGGCATGAGTTTAGTATCTTCACTATTTCGTTGAAGTGAAGACACCCTTAAGACGTCAAGGTATTGTACTCTTTTTCTTCACCTTGGGATTTTTCCACATAATTTACCGAGGGGGTTTTTAATTAGGTAAGATCTCTTGATGCATCACATTCTTTACCATTGTTTATCTTTCTTGGAAATCCCTATGACGAAATAAGGTAAACAAGGGATGTGATCCTATTGACCAAGATGACATTTATCTAATTAAAGTCTTCTTCTCTTTTCCTAAAAACGGTTTAAGTATGTTTTAGTGTTAAAAGAGGTCCAAATTAGGTGAATGTTATAATATTTGGACCAAGTTGTAATTCGTATAAGACCAGACCTAGAGGATATGTAAAAACGCCTCTAAAAGCTCTTGTAATGGATTAAACCGCTTTTACACAAAAACTTGAGAAACTTTTTCTCCTTTTTTCTTGAGAGATTCAAGGTTATTCTTCACTCCTCGATTACTAGCTCAGAGTGGGATGCGTTGTATCAAGAGATTGTCACTCCTCTTGTGGTTCACGCTTCAGCCCACCTTCTATCAATCCCATAGTTAATCCTAAGTCGAGTATCTCCTCGGGTTTAAACCACCTCTTCCGCTTAGTTCCATCCTTCTTACCGAGTAGTTAGATCGAGCATTTCTCTTCTTCTCAGTCCTATTCATACAGTCTACTCCCTAAGACGAGCTTTATATCTTAGCAACCGGTGCCATATCATGTTTTGAATGGGGTTTTCCATTCACCACCCTCCTTCATACTTACTTGATGGTACCCGCTCTTTAGATCAATCTTGGAGAAGAGTGTTGATGAGACCCCGGCACTAGCTCAAGCATCACTCTGAGAAGAACATGTGGAGGAACCTGAGGACTAACTTGAGGAAGAGAAGAACTATGAAGCTCCTACCATAGCACTCAGGATTATGAAGAGGAACATCACAAGCGTCTACTGGACTAGATTTAATGCATACATACAAGGAGCTCTAAGATGCGAGGAGAGCACCTGAGGGCACCCGAGAGATACCGATAGGCCTTAGCGCGAGAACAGTGAGACTAGAAAACTCTTGGGAGCGTCCTTTTTCGGAAGGCATGAGTTTAGTATCTTCACTATTTCGTTGAAGTGAAGACACCCTTAAGCCGTGAAGGTATTGTACTCTTTTTCTCCACCTCGGGATTTTTCCACATGGTTTACCGAGGGGGTTTTTAATGTGGCAAAATCTCTTGATACATCACATTCTTTACCATTGTTTATCTTTCTTGGAAATCCCTATGACGAAATAAGGTAAACAAGGGATGTGATCCTATTGACCAAGATGACATTTATCTAATTAAAGTCTTCTTCTCTTTTCCTAAAAACGGTTTAAGTATGTTTTGGTGTTAAAAGAGGTCCAAATTAGGTGAATGTTATAATATTTAGACCAAGTTGTAATTAGTATAAGATCAGACTAAGAGGATATGTGAAAAAGCCTCTAAAAACTCTTGTAATGGATTAAACCGCTTTTACACAAAAACTTGATAAACTTTTTCTCCTTTTTTCTTGAGAGATTCGAGGTTATTCTTCACTCCTCGATTCCTAGCTCAGAGTGGGGTGCGTTGTATCAAGAGATTGTCACTCCTCTTGTGGTTCACACTTCAACCCACCTTCTATCAATCCCATAGTTAATCCTAGGTCGAGTATCTCCTCGGGTTTAAACCACCTCTTCCGCTTAGTTCCATCCTTTTTACCGAGTAGTTAGATCGAGCATTTCTCTTCTTCTCAGTCCTATACATAAAGTCTATTCCCTAAGACGTGCTTGATATCTTAGCAACCGGTGCCACATCATGTTTTGAATGGGGTTTTCCATTCACCACCTTCCTTCATACTTACTTGATGGTACCCGCTCTTTAGATCAATCTTGGAGAAAAGTGTTGATGAGGACCCGGCACTAGCTCAAGCATCACTCTGAGAAGAACATGTGGAGGAACCCGAGGACTAACTTCAGGAAGAGAAGAACTACGAAGCTCCTACCATAGCACTCAGGATTATGAAGAGGAACATCACAAGCGTCTACAAGAAAAGATTCAATGCATACATACAAGGAGCTCTAAGATGCGAGGAGAGCACCTGAGGGCACCCGAGAGATACCGATAGACCTTAGCGCAAGAACAGTGAGACTAGAAAACTCTTGGGACCGTCCTTTTTTTGGAAGGCATGAGTTTAGTATCTTCACTATTTCGTTGAAGTGAAGACACCATTAAGCCGTCAAGGTATTGTACTCTTTTTCTCCACCTCAGGATTTTTCCACATGGTTTACCGAGGGGGTTTTTAATGAGGCAAGATCTCTTGATGCATCACATTCTTTACCGTTGTTTATCTTTCTTGGAAATCCCTATGACGAAATAAGGTAAACAAGGGATGTGATCCTATCTACCAAGATGACATTTATCTAATTAAAGTCTTCTTCTCTTTTCCTAAAAACGGTTTAAGTATGTTTTGGTGTTAAAAGAGGTCCAAATTAGGTGAATGTTATAATATTTAGACCAAGTTGTAATTAGTATAAGATCAGACCAAGAGGATATGTGAAAAAGCCTCTAAAAACTCTTGTAATGGATTAAACCGCTTTTATACAAAAACTTGAGAAACTTTTTCTCCTTTTTTCTTGAGAGATTCAAGGTTATTCTTCACTCCTCGATTCCTAGCTCAGAGTGGGGTGCGTTGTATCAAGAGATTGTCACTCCTCTTGTGGTTCACGCTTCAACCCACCTTCTATCAATCCCATAGTTAATCCTAGGTCGAGTATCTCCTCGGGTTTAAACCACCTCTTCCGCTTAGTTCCATCCTTTTTACCGAGTAGTTAGATCGAGCATTTCTCTTCTTCTCAGTCCTATTCATACAGTCTATTCCCTAAGACGAGCTTGATATCTTAGCAACCAGTGCCCCATCATGTTTTGAATGGGGTTTTCCATTCACTACCTTCCTTCATACTTACTTGATGGTACCCGCTCTTTAGATCAATCTTGGAGAAAAGTGTTGATGAGGACCCGGCACTAGCTCAAGCATCACTCTGAGAAGAACATGTGGAGGAACCCGAGGACTAACTTGAGGAAGAGAAGAATTACCAAGCTCCTACCATAGCAGTCAGGATTATGAAGAGGAACATCACAAGCGTCTACAAGAAAAGATTCAATGCATACATACAAGGAGCTCTAAGATGCGAGGAGAGCACCTGAGGGCACCCGAGAGATACCGATAGACCTTAGCGCAGGAACAGTGAGACTAGAAAACTCTTGGGACCGTGCTTTTTTGGAAGGCATGAGTTTAGTATCTTCACTATTTCGTTGAAGTGAAGATACCATTAAGCCGTCAAGGTATTGTACTCTTTTTCTCCACCTCGGGATTTTTCCACATGGTTTACCGAGTTGGTTTTTAATGAGGCAAGATCTCTTGATAGATCACATTCTTTACCGTTGTTTATCTTTCTTGGAAATCCCTATGACGAAATAAGGTAAACAAGGGATGTGATCCTATCTACCAAGATGACATTTATCTAATTAAAGTCTTCTTCTCTTTTCCTAAAAACGGTATGTTTTAGTGTGTTTTATTGTTAAAAGAGGTCCAAATTAGGTGAATGTTAGAATATTTGGACCAAGTTGTAATTAATATAAGACCAGACCTAGAGGATATGTGAAAAAGCCTCTAAAAACTTTTGTAATGGATTAAACCGCTTTTACACAAAAACTTGAGAAAAAATTTCTCCTTTTTTCTTGAGAGATTCAAGGTTATTCTTCACTCTTCGATTCCTAGCTCAGAGTGGGGTGTGTTGTATCAAGAGATTATCACTCCACTTGTGGTTCACGCTTCAACCCACCTTCTATCAATCCCATAGTTAATCCAAGGTCGAGTATCTCTTTGGGTTTAAACAACCTTTTCCGCCTAGTTCAATTCTTTTTACCGAGTAGTAAGATCGAGTATTTCTCTTCTTCTCAGTCCTATTCATACAGTCTATTCCCTAAGACGAGCTTGATATCTTAGCAACCGGTGCCACATCATGTTTTGAATGGGGTTTTCCATTCACCACCCTCCTTCATACTTACTTATGGTACCCGCTCTTTAGATCAATCTTGGAGAAGAGTGTTGATGAGGCCCCGGCACTAGCTCAAGCATCACTATGAGAAGAACACATGGAGGAACCCGAGGACTAACTTGAGGAAGAGAAGAACTACGAAGCTCCTACCATAGCACTGAGGATTATGAAGAGGAACATCACAAGCGTCTACATGACAAGATTCAATGCATACATACAAGGAGCTCTAAGATGCGAGGAGAACACCTGAGGGCACCCGAGAGATACTGATAAGCCTTAGGGCGAGAACAGTGAGACTAGAAAACTCTTGGGAGCGTCCTTTTTTTGGAAGGCATGAGTTTAGTATTTTCACTATTCCGTTGAAATGAAGACACCCTTAAGCCGTCAAGGTATTGTACTATTTTTCTCCACCTCGGGATTTTTCCACATGGTTTACCGAGGGGTTTTTTAATGAGGCAAAATCTCTTGATGCATCACATTCTTTACCATTGTTTATCTTTCTTGGAAATCCCTATGACGAAATAAGGTAAACAAGGGATGTGATCCTATCTACCAAGATGACATTTATCTAATTAAAGTCTTCTTCTCTTTTCCTAAAAACGGTTTAAGTATGTTTTGGTGTTAAAAGAGGTCCAAATTAGGTGAATGTTAGAATATTTGGACCAAGTTGTAATTCGTATAAGATCAGACCTAGAGAATATGTGAAAAAGCCTCTCAAAACTCTTGTAATGGATTAAACCGCTATTACACAAAAACTTGAGAAACTTTTTCTCCTTTTTTCTTGAGAGAATTTCAAGGTTATTCTTCACTCCTCGATTCCTAGCTCAGAGTGGGGTGCGTTGTATCAAGAGATTGTTAGTCCTCTTGTGGTTCACGCTTCAACCTGTTGAATAATGAGAGAATACATTAGCTTAAGACCCAAAGAAGAGAAGAGGCTTTATTCAATATATGCAAGCCCATTAAGAAGTCTTCTAGAAGGGTGAAGACTTTGGGTGCACAAGTGGGTGTCTCGGGAAGTGTGAAAAGGAAGGAGATGTGTTTGAATTTCAAATAAGAGATTGGAGGGAAATTTGAATGTTGTGAAACCCTTCTTCACCTCTTAATTTCGTGGCTCTCCTCTATATATACATGTTGTACACCCTTTCTAACACTTAATCAATTCTAATGGAAACTTCTCTTTATCTCTCATTCTATCGTTTCTCTTTCAAGCACTCTCAAACTCTCTAATCTTCTATTCCGCAAATTCAACATGGTATCAGAGCAAGGTTCTTAACTAAATCAAGCTCTTGTTATCCCATTTTCAAATCTCTTCTTTTAAAATTCTGGGAATACTCTTTGTCAATCCTTTTTCACTCTGAGACTTAGTCCTCAAAGTCATTGACTCTTGAGTTGTGAAAAGGCTGAAAAGTGTATTTCTTGAAGCTTCTCTAATATTTTCTTGAGGAAATCTCTTAATCCTTTGGTTATTAGAATTATCCGGTGAATAAATCTTGAAACACCATGGAAAACTCTAAACCAATTGTTATTTCAGTCATCTTGAAGGGTGTCAACTATTTGCTGTGGTCAAGAATGATAAGAACAGCTCTATGTGGTCGTGGGCTTTGGAGCCATGTCTTGAAATGACAAGATCCAAAATATGGAGAAGAAGCCATCGGTAATTATGAAGATAAGTGGTTCCAAGAGGACCAAATGGTGCTCGGAATCATCCAGAACTCTCTTGAAGCATCCATCCTTGAAGCCTACTCCTACTCTGAAAATGCAAAGGAATTGTGGGATACTCTTCAAACCGTGTATGGGAATACTTCAAACTTGAGCATAATCTATGAAGTCAAGAAGGCTATCAATGATCTAAGCCAAGAAGATTTGGAGTTTACAAAGCACTTTGGCAAATTCAGATCATTGTGGGCTGAACTAGAAATGTTAAGGCCAAGCACGATTGATCCTTTAGTGTTAAATGAGAGGCGCGAACAAGACAAGGTCTTTGGTCTGCTATTAACCTTAAATCCAACTTACAAGGATCTCATTAAGCACCTCCTTAGGGCAGACAATCTCCCCAGCCTAGATGAAGTATGCTCCAAGATACAAAAGGAGCAAGGATCTCATGGTCTATTTGAGGGAAAGGGCGAGCTGGTTATGGCAAACAAAGTAGAGTTGGGTGAAGCAAACAAAGGATTTTACAAACCTTTGGGATCAAACCAGAACAAGAAAGTGGGATCAAATGCAATCTGTGAGCATTGCAAGAAAGAGGGGCACAGAAAAGAAAAATGCTGGAAGCTCCATCCTCATCTAAAACCAAGCTGGTGGAAGGAACCAAGAGCTAATGTCTCCCAAGAAGTGGCTGGGAATCAGGCTGTGACATCCAAGAGGGCTGAAGAAGAAGAAATGAGAGCTTTGGTGCCATATCAACAAGAATCTGAATTTGTGAGGAAATCAGATTTAGAAGCTCTTATCACATCATATGATAAGTGATGCACATCTAATGAATAACATAAAACCGGCTGTAGGTAATGTCATTATAGCAAATGGAGATAGTATTCCAATTGATGGAGTAGGAAATCTTAGGTTATTTGGAAAAGATTCAAATGCTTTCTACATGCCTAAATTTACTTCAAATTTGTTATCCATAAAAAAAGTTACATCTGATTTGAATTGTTATGCTATATTTGGTCCTAATGATGTACACTTTCAGGATATTGAGACCATGAAACTACTCGGAAAAGGAGTAGCAAAGGAGGAGCTGTATGTTCTTGAAAATAACAAGTCGGACTCCAATTTATTTTGTAGTTTTAGTCTGAATGTTTCTAATGTTAGTAGTTCAATTTGGCATGCAAGGCTAGGTCATCCGCACTCTAGAGCATTAGAACTATTGTTGCCTAGGATTTCTTTCAAAAATGATGAATGTGAAGCTTGTATACTTGGTAAACATTGCAAATCTGTGTTTTCCAAGTCTCCAACTATCTATGAAAAGTGTTTTGATTTAATTCATTCTGATGTTTGGACCTCACCATGTGAATCTAGAGAACATCATAAATACTTTGTCACCTTCATAGATGAAAAATCAAAATATACATGGCTAACACTTATTCCATCCAAAGATAGAGTTCTAGAAGCATTTAGAAAATTTCAAGCATATGTGACTAACCATTATAATGCCAAGATTAAAAATTTTAGATCAGATAATGGTGGAGAGTACACAAGCCATGCCTTCAAACAACATTTAGCACATCATGGGATAGTCCATCAAACCAGCTGCCTATACACTCCTCAGCGAAATGGAGTTGCTGAAAGAAAGAATAGGCATTTAATGGAAGTGGCCCGGTCTATGATGTTCCACACAAGTGTTCCCAAGAGATTTTGGGGAGATGCTGTGGTTTCAGCATGCTATTTGATCAACCGGATGCCAACAAAAATCTTGGATGACCACTCTCCATTTGAGGTATTAAACAACTCTAAACCCGCCATTAACCACTTACGTGTGTTTGTTTTGTATTAATCCCAAGAGAACAAAGAAACAAGTTGGAAGCTAAAAGTGTGAAGAGCATGTTCATTGGATACTCCATAACACAAAAAGGTTACAAATGCTTTGTTCCGGAAACAAGGAAGATTCTAGTCTCAAGGGATGTGAAGTTTGTTGAAACAAAAGGGTTCTATGATGAGAAGAACTGGAAAGAATTGGAGAATCTATCATCCTCATCATCAGACCGAGCTAGCAATTTGAGAAAAATCTTGGAGAACCTTGGATTACATCAGCCAGAAGCTAGTACAAGCACATCTCAATCAAATGAAGAAACTATACCCTTTGATCCTGAGGGAGGCAATAAACAAGAGGATCTAGTAGTGGCTCAACAAGACTCAACAATTCATGATCAAAATGAATCAGAAGTTCGCAATGAAGCGGTTCATGATCAAAGTGAAGAGAGTCCGGAAAGTCAAGAAGAAGCTCAAACCTCATATTCTGACTTTGAACGGCCAGAACCTCAAGTTCAAGCTCAAGAAAGGGGTTTAAGGAGAAGTACAAGACAAAGGTTTGGACCAGAACATTGGAAGCAAACCCGAGTGTACTACAACAACAAGGCAGTTGCTCATCCCATTCAAGGTGTTTGCACTCTAGCTCATTTCCCATTGGAACATCAAGTGTACATGGGCAAGTTGGATGAAGCTGAGATTCCAACAACCTATGAAGAAGCCAAGGAGCTTAAAGTATGGAGAGATGTTGTTGGTGAATAAAAAAAAGCTATGGAAATCAACCACACTTGGGATGAAGCTGAACTGCCAAAAGGGAAGAAGGCCGTAAGCTCTAGATGGATCTTCACTATCAAGTATAGAAGTGATGGAGAAATAGAGCGTTACAAGGCTAGGCTGGTAGCTAGAGGATTCACTCAAACCTATGGAGAGGACTACCTTGACACATTTGCACCTGTGGCAAAACTTCATACGGTAAAAGTCATTTTATCCTTAGCTACTAACTTGGAATGGGATCTTTGGCAGATGGACGTCAAGAATGCATTCTTGCAAGGGGAACTAGAGGATGAAGTCTACATGACTCCACCACCAGGCTTGGAAGACTCAATTGCACCAGGAAAGGTGTTGAGACTCAAGAAAACAATCTATGGATTGAAGCAATCTCCTCGAGCATGGTACCACAAGTTGAGTACAACACTCAAGAGTAAAGGCTTCAAGAAGTCCGAGGCAGATCATACACTTTTCACCTTGCAAAGCTAAGAAGGTATTGTAGTCATTCTCATTTATGTGGATGACATTATCATCTCGGGGAATGACAAGGTAGGTATTAAAGATACAAAAGCATATTTAAAATCTGTATTTGATATTAAAGATCTTGGAGAGTTGAAATATTTTCTAGGGATTGAAGTCTATAGGTCCAATGAAGGATTTTTCTTATCCCAAAGGAAGTACACTCTTGATCTATTGGCTGAGGCAGGAAAGCTAGGAGCCAAACCAGCAAAGACTCCCTTAGAAGAAGGATACAAAGTCATACGAGAGGGGGAGCTTGAAGATAAACCTTTTGAAGATGTCAAGCAATATCGGAGAATGGTTGGTAAGTTGATTTATCTTACCATAACTCGTCCTGATTTGTGTTTTGCTGTGAACCAGGTGAGTCAACATATGCAAGCTCCAAAAGTGCACCATTGGAGCATGGTGGATCGGATTCTCAAATATCTCAAAGGAGCTCCGGGTCAAGGCATTTGGATGGGTTGTAACAAAAGCACAGAAATTGTGGGTTATTGTGATGCTGACTGGGCTGGAGACAAAACGGATAGAAGATCCACCACTGGGTATTGCACATTCATTGGAGGTAACCTGGTCACTTGGAAGAGCAAGAAACAAAAGGTTGTGTCATGTTCAAGTGCTGAAGCTGAGTATAGAGCAATGAAGAAGCTCACAAACGAGCTAATATGGCTGAAAGCTCTTCTCAAGGATTTGGGCATTGAATCGGCAGATCCAATCACAATGCATTGTGACAACCAAGCTGCTATTCACATTGCGTCCAACTCAGTGTTCCATGAGAGGACAAAACATATTGAAGTGGATTGTCACAAGGTGCGAGAGATGGTGGAGAAAAGAGTCATTCTTCCATGCTTTACAAGAAGTTCAGAACAGTTGGCAGACATTTTTACCAAGGCAGCGAGTTTAAAAGTGTGTGAGTTCATCCATTCAAAACTTGGACTCATAGATATGTCTCGGCCATGATTTCCTTAGCCATGGAGTCCACACTCTTTTTCCCTTAGTATAGTTTTGTCCCATGAGGTTTTCCATACTAAGGTTTTTAATGAGGTGGGTCATCATGGTTCCAAGCTTAACCTTTGGTTTCTCTACGGTTAAGCTTGAGGGGGAGTGTTGAATAATGAGAGAATACATTAGCTTAAGACCCAAAGAAGAGAAGAGGCTTTATTCAACATATGCAAGCCCATTAAGAAGTCTTCTAGAAGGGTGAAGACTTTGGCTGCACAAGTGGGTGTCTCGGGAAGTGTGAAAAGAAAGGAGATGTGTTTGAATTTCAAATAAAAGATTGGAGAGAAATTTGAATGTTGTGAAACCCTTCTTCACCTCTTAATTTCGTGGCTCTCCTTTATATATACATGTTGTACACCCTTTCTAACACTTAATCAATTCTAATGGAAACTTCTCTTTATCTCTCATTCTATCGTTTCTCTTTCAAGCACTCTCAAACTCTCTAATCTTCTATTCCGCAAATTCAACACAACCCACCTTCTATCAATCCCATAGTTAATCCTAGGTCGAGTATCTCCTCGGGTTTAAACCACCTCTTCCGCTTAGTTACATCCTTTTTACCAAGTAGTTAGATCGAGCATTTCTCTTCTTCTCAGGCCTATTCATACAGTCTATTCCCTAAGACGAGCTTGATATCTTAGCAACCGGTGCCACATCATGTTTTGAATGGGGTTTTCCATTCACCACCCTCCTTCATACTTACTTGATGGTACCCACTCTTTAGATCAATCTTGGAGAAGAGTGTTGATGAGGCCCCGACACTAGCTCAAGCATCACTCTGAGAAGAACACGTGGAGAAACCCGAGGACTAACTTGAGGAAGAGAAGAACTACGAAGCTCCTACCATACCACTGAGGATTATGAAGAGGAACATCACAAGCGTCTACAGGACAAGATTCAATGCATACATACAAGGAGCTCTAAGATGCGAGGAGAGCACCTGAGGGAACCCGAGAGATACCGATAGACCTTAGCGCAAGAACAGTGAGCCTAGAAAATTCTTGGGAGCTGACTTTTTTTGGAACGCATGAGTTTAGTATCTTCACTATTTCTTTAAAGTGAAGACACCCTTAAGACGTCAAGGTATTGTACTCTTTTTCTCCACCTCGGGATTTTTCCACATGGTTTACCGAGGGGTTTTTTAATGAGGCAAGATCTCTTGATGCATCACATTCTTTACCATTGTTTATCTTTCTTGGAAATCCCTATGACGAAATAAGGTAAACAAGGGATGTGATCCTATCTACCAAGATGACATTTATCTAATTAAAGTCTTCTTCTCTTTTCCTAAAAACGGTTTAAGTATGTTTTAGTGTTAAAAGAGGTCCAAATTAGGTGAATGTTACAATATTTGGACCAAGTTGTAATTAGTATAAGATCAGACCAAGAGGATATGTGAAAAAGCTTCTAAAAACTCTTGTAATGGATTAAACCGCTTTTACACAAAAACTTGAGAAACTTTTTCTCCTTTTTTCTTGAGAGATTCAAGGTTATTCTTCACTCCTCGATTCCTAGCTCAGAGTGGGGTGCGTTGTATCAAGAGATTGTCACTCGTCTTGTGGTTCATGCTTCAACCCACCTTCTATCAATCCCATAGTTAATCCAAGGTCGAGTATCTCTTTGGGTTTAAACAACCTTTTCCGCCTAGTTCAATTCTTTTTACCGAGTAGTAAGATCGAGCATTTCTCTTCTTCTCAGTCCTATTCATACAGTCTATTCCCTAAGACGAGCTTGATATCTTAGCAACCGGTGCCACATCATGTTTTGAATGGGGTTTTCCATTCACCACCCTCCTTCATACTTACTTATGGTACCCGCTCTTTAGATCAATCTTGGAGAAGAGTGTTGATGAGGCCCCGGCACTAGCTCAAGCATCACTATGAGAAGAACACATGGAGG
The DNA here is from genome assembly GCA_963922655.1 of Cardamine chenopodiifolia. Classification (NCBI taxonomy): domain Eukaryota; kingdom Viridiplantae; phylum Streptophyta; class Magnoliopsida; order Brassicales; family Brassicaceae; genus Cardamine; species Cardamine chenopodiifolia. The sequence goes on along the minus strand of OZ000476.1, from coordinate 6,133,043 downwards.
AAGCCGAGGACTAACTTGAGGAAGAGAAGAACTACGAAGCTCCTACCATACCACTGAGGATTATGAAGAGGAACATCACAAGCGTCTACAAGACTAGATTCAATGCATACATACAAGGAGCTCTAAGATGCGAGGAGAGCACCTGAGGGCACCTGAGAGATACCGATAGACCTTAGCGCAAGAACAGTGAGACTAGAAAACTCTTGGGAGCGTCCTTTTTTTGGAAGGCATGAGTTTAGTATCTTCACTATTTCGTTTAAGGGAAGACACCCTTAAGCCGTCAAGGTATTGTATTCTTTTTCTCCACCTCGGGATTTTTCCACATGGTTTACCGATGGGTTTTTTAATGAGGCAAGATCTCTTGATGCATCACATTCTTTTCCGTTGTTTATCTTTCTTCGAAATCCCTCTGACGAAATAAGGTAAACAAGGGATGTGATCCTATATACCAAGATGACATTTATCTAATTAAAATCTTCTTCTCTTTTCCTAAAAACGGTTTAAGTATGTTTTAGTGTTAAAAGAGGTCCATATTAGATGAATGTTAGAATATTTGGATCAAGGTGTAATTCGTATAAGACCAGACCTAGAGGATATGTGAAAAAGCCTCTAAAAGCTCTTGTAATGGATTAAACCGCTTTTACACAAAAACTTGAGAAACTTTTTCTCCTTTTTTCTTGAGAGATTCAAGGTTATTCTTCACTCCTCGATTCCTAGCTCAGAGTGGGGTGCGTTGTATCAACAGATTGTCACTCCTCTTGTGGTTCACGCTTCAACCCACCTTCTATCAATCCCATAGTTAATCCTAGGTCGAGTATCTCCTCGGGTTTAAACCACCTCTTCCGCTTAGTTCCATCCTTCTTACCGAGTAGTTAGATCGAGCATTTCTCTTCTTCTCAGTCCTATTCATATAGTCTATTCCCTAAGACGAGCTTGATATCTTAGCAACCGGTGCCACATCATGTTTTGAATGGGGTTTTCCATTCACCACCCTCCTTCATACTTACTTGATGGTACCTGCTCTTTAGATCAATCTTGGAGAAGAGTATTGATGAGTCCCCGACACTTGCTCAAGCATCACTCTGAGAAGAACACGTGGAGAAACCCGAGGACTAAGTTGAGGAAGAGAAGAACTACGAAGCTCCTACCATACCACTCAGGATTATGAAGAGGAACATCACAAGCGTCTACATGACAAGGTTCAATGCATACATACAAGGAGCTCTAAGATGCGAGGAGAGCACCTGAGGGCACCCGAGAGATACCGATAGACCTTAGCGCAAGAACAGTGAGCCTAGAAAACTCTTGGGAGCTGACTTTTTTTGGAACGCATGAGTTTAGTATCTTCACTATTTCGTTGTAGTGAAGACACCCTTAAGACGTCAAGGTATTGTACTCTTTTTCTCCACCTCGGTATTTTTCCACATGGTTTACCGAGGGGGTTTTTAATGAGGCAAGATCTCTTGATGCATCACATTCTTTACCATTGTTTATGTTTCTTGGAAATCCCTATGACGAAATAAGGTAAACAAGGGATGTGATCCTATCTACCAAGATGACATTTATCTAATTAAAGTCTTCTTCTCTTTTCCTAAAAATGGTTTAAGTATGTTTTAGTGTTAAAAGAGGTCCAAATTAGGTGAATGTTACAATATTTGGACCAAGTTGTAATTAGTATAAGATCAGACCAAGAGGATATGTGAAAAAGCTTCTAAAAACTCTTGTAATGGATTAAACCGCTTTTACACAAAAACTTGAGAAACTTTTTCTCCTTTTTTCTTGAGAGATTCAAGGTTATTCTTCACTCCTTGATTCCTAGCTCAGAGTGGGGTGCGTTGTATCAAGAGATTGTCACTCCTCTTGTGGTTCACGCTTCAACCCACCTTCTATCAATCCCATAGTTAATCCTAGGTCGAGTATCTCCTTGGGTTTAAACAACCTTTTCCGCCTAGTTCAATTCTTTTTACCGAGTAGTTAGATCGAGCATTTATGATCTTCTTAGGCCTATTCATACAGTCTATTCCCTAAGACGAGCTTGATATCTTAGCAACCGGTGCCACATCATGTTTTGAATGGGGTTTTCCATTCACCACCCTCCTTCATACTTACTTGATGGTACCCACTCTTTAGATCAATCTTGGAGAAGAGTGTTGATGAGGCCCCGACACTAGCTCAAGCATCACTCTGAGAAGAACACGTGGAGAAACCCGAGGACTAACTTGAGGAAGAGAAGAACTACGAAGCTCCTACCATACCACTGAGGATTATGAAGAGGAACATCACAAGCGTCTATAGGACAAGATTCAATGCATACATACAAGGAGCTCTAAGATGCGAGGAGAGCACCTGAGGGAACCCGAGAGATACCGATAGACCTTAGCGCAAGAACAGTGAGCCTAGAAAATTCTTGGGAGCTGACTTTTTTTGGAACGCATGAGTTTAGTATCTTCACTATTTCTTTAAAGTGAAGACACCCTTAAGACGTCAAGGTATTGTACTCTTTTTCTCCACCTCGGGATTTTTCCACATGGTTTACCGAGGGGTTTTTTAATGAGGCAAGATCTCTTGATGCATCACATTCTTTACCATTGTTTATCTTTCTTGGAAATCCCTATGACGAAATAAGGTAAAAAAGGGATGTGATCCTATCTACCAAGATGACATTTATCTAATTAAAGTCTTCTTCTCTTTTCCTATAAACGGTTTAAGTATGTTTTAGTGTTAAAAGAGGTCCAAATTAGGTGAATGTTACAATATTTGGAACAAGTTGTAAGTAGTATAATATCAGACCAAGAGGATATGTGCAAAAGCCTCTAAAAACTCTCGTAATGGATTAAACCGCTTTTACACAAAAACTTGAGAAACTTTTTCTCCTTTTTTCTTGAGAGAATCAAGGTTATTCTTCACTCCTCGATTCCTAGCTCAGAGTGGGGTGCGTTGTATCAAGAGATTGTCACTCGTCTTGTGGTTCATGCTTCAACCCACCTTCTATCAATCCCATAGTTAATCCAAGGTCGAGTATCTCTTTGGGTTTAAACAACCTTTTCCGCCTAGTTCAATTCTTTTTACCGAGTAGTAAGATCGAGCATTTCTCTTCTTCTCAGTCCTATTCATACAGTCTATTCCCTAAGACGAGCTTGATATCTTAGCAACCGGTGCCACATCATGTTTTGAATGGGGTTTTCCATTCACCACCCTTCTTCATACTTACTTATGGTACCCGCTCTTTAGATCAATCTTGGAGAAGAGTGTTGATGAGGCCCCGGCACTAGCTCAAGCATCACTATGAGAAGAACACATGGAGGAAGCCGAGGACTAACTTGAGGAAGAGAAGAACTACGAAGCTCCTACCATACCACTGAGGATTATGAAGAGGAACATCACAAGCGTCTACAAGACTAGATTCAATGCATACATACAAGGAGCTCTAAGATGCGAGGAGAGCACCTGAGGGCACCTGAGAGATACCGATAGACCTTAGCGCAAGAACAGTGAGACTAGAAAACTCTTGGGAGCGTCCTTTTTTTGGAAGGCATGAGTTTAGTATCTTCACTATTTCCTTTAAGGGAAGACACCCTTAAGCCGTCAAGGTATTGTATTCTTTTTCTCCACCTCGGGATATTTCCACATGGTTTACCGATGGGTTTTTTAATGAGGCAAGATCTCTTGATGCATCACATTCTTTACCGTTGTTTATCTTTCTTGGAAATCCCTCTGACTAAATAAGGTAAACAAGGGATGTGATCCTATCTACCAGGATGACATTTATCTAATTAAAATCTTCTTCTCTTTTCCTAAAAACGGTTTAAGTATGTTTTAGTGTTAAAAGAGGTCCAAATTAGGTGAATGTTACAATATTTGGACCAAGTTGTAATTAGTATAAGATCAGACCAAGAGGATATGTGAAAAAGCCTCTAAAAACTCTTGTAATGGATTAAACCGCTTTTACACAAAAACTTGAGAAACTTTTTCTCCTTTTTTCTTGAGAGATTCAAGGTTATTCTTCACTCCTCGATTCCTAGCTCAGAGTGGGGTGCGTTGTATCAAGAGATTGTCACTCCTCTTGTGGTTCACGCTTCAGCCCACCATCTATCAATCCCATAGTTAATCCTAGGTCGAGTATCTCCTTGGGTTTAAACAACCTTTTCCGCTTAGTTCAATTCTTTTTACCGAGTAGTTAGATCGAGCATTTCTCTTCTTCTCAGTCTTATTCATACAGTCTATTCCCTAAGACGAGCTTGATATCTTAGCAACCGGTGCCACATCATGTTTTGAATGGGGTTTTCCATTCACCACCCTCCTTCATACTTACTTGATGGTACCCGCTCTTTAGATCAATCTTGGAGAAGAGTGTTGATGAGGCCCCGGCACTAGCTCAAGCATCACTCTGAGAAGAACACGTTGAGGAACCCGAGGACTAACTTGAGGAAGAGAAGAACTACGAAGCTCCTACCATACCACTAAGGATGATGAGGAGGAACATCACAAGCGTCTACAGGATTAGATTCAATGCATACATACAAGGAGCTCTAAGATGCGAGCAGAGCACCTGAGGGCACCTGAGAGATACCGATAGACCTTAGCGCGAGAACAGTGAGACTAGAAAACTCTTGGGAGCGTCCTTTTTTTGGAAGGCATGAGTTTAGTATCTTCACTATTTCGTTGTAGTGAAGACACCCTTAAGACGTCAAGGTATTGTACTCTTTTTCTTCACCTTGGGATTTTTCCACATAATTTACCGAGGGGGTTTTTAATGAGGCAAGATCTCTTGATGCATCACATTCTTTACCATTGTTTATCTTTCTTAGAAATCCCTATGCGGAAATAAGGTAAACAAGGGATGTGATCCTGTTGACCAAGATGACATTTATCTAATTAAAGTCTTCTTCTCTTTTCCTAAAAACGGTTTAAGTGTGTTTTAGTGTTAAAAGAGGTCCAAATTAGGTGAATGTTACAATATTTGGACCAAGTTGTAATTAGTATAAGATCAGACCAAGAGGATATGTGAAAAAGCCTCTAAAAACTCTTATAATGGATTAAACCGCTTTTACACAAAAACTTGAGAAACTTTTTCTCCTTTTTTCTTGAGAGATTCAAGGTTATTCTTCACTCCTCGATTCCTAGCTCAGAGTGGGGTGCGTTGTATCAAGAGATTGTCACTCCTCTTGTGGTTCACGCTTCAGCCCACCATCTATCAATCCCATAGTTAATCCTAGGTCGAGTATCTCCTTGGGTTTAAACAACCTTTTCCGCTTAGTTCAATTCTTTTTACCGAGTAGTTAGATCGAGCATTTCTCTTCTTCTCAGTCTTATTCATACAGTCTATTCCCTAAGACGAGCTTGATATCTTAGCAACCGGTGCCACATCATGTTTTGAATGGGGTTTTCCATTCACCACCCTCCTTCATACTTACTTGATGGTACCCGCTCTTTAGATCAATCTTGGAGAAGAGTGTTGATGAGGCCCCGGCACTAGCTCAAGCATCACTCTTAGAAGAACACGTTGAGGAACCCGAGGACTAACTTGAGGAAGAGAAGAACTACGAAGCTCCTACCATACCACTAAGGATGATGAGGAGGAACATCACAAGCGTCTACAGGACTAGATTCAATGCATACATACAAGGAGCTCTAAGATGCGAGCAGAGCACCTGAGGGCACCTGAGAGATACCGATAGACCTTAGCGCGAGAACAGTGAGACTAGAAAACTCTTGGGAGCGTCCTTTTTTTGGAAGGCATGAGTTTAGTATCTTCACTATTTCGTTGAAGTGAAGACACCCTTAAGACGTCAAGGTATTGTACTCTTTTTCTTCACCTTGGGATTTTTCCACATGGTTTACCGAGGGGGTTTTTAATTAGGCAAGATCTCTAGATGCATCACATTCTTTACTATTGTTTATCTTTCTTGGAAATCCCTCTGACGAAATAAGGTAAACAAGGGATGTGATCCTATTGACCAAGAAGACATTTATCTAATTAAAGTCTTCTTCTCTTTTCCTAAAAACGGTTTAAGTATGTTTTAGTGTTAAAAGAGGTCCAAATTAGGTGAATGTTACAATATTTGGGCCAAGTTATAATTAGTATAAGATCAGACCAAGAGGATATGTGAAAAAGCCTCTAAAAACTCTTGTAATGGATTAAACCGCTTTTACACAAAAACTTGAGAAACTTTTTCTCCTTTTTTCTTGAGAGATTCAAGGTTATTCTTCACTCCTCGATTCCTAGCTCAGAGTGGGGTGCGTTGTATCAAGAGATTGTCACTCCTCTTGTGGTTCACGCTTCAACCCACCTTCTATCAATCCCATAGTTAATCCTAGGTCGAGTATCTCCTTGGGTTTAAACAACCTTTTCCGCCTAGTTCAATTCTTTTTACCGAGTAGTTAGATCGAGCATTTCTCTTCTTCTTAGTCCTATTCATACAGTCTATTCCCTAAGACGAGCTTCATATCTTAGCAACCGGTGCCACATCATGTTTTGAATGGGGTTTTCCATTCACCACCCTCCTTCATACTTACTTGATGGTACCCGCTCTTTAGGTCAATCTTGGAGAAGACTGGTGATGAGGCCCCGACACTAGCTCAAGCATCACGCTGAGAAGAACACGTGGAGGAACCCGAGGACTAACTTGAGGAACAGAAGAACTACGAAGCTCCTACCATACCACTGAGGATGATGAAGAGGAACATCACAAGCGTCTACAGGACTAGATTCAATGCATACATACAAGGAGCTCTAAGATGCGAGGAGAGCACCTGAGGGCACCTGAGAGATACCGATAGACCTTAGCGCGAGAACAGTGAGACTAGAAAACTCTTGGGAGCGTCTTTTTTTGGAAGGCATGAGTTTAGTATCTTCACTATTTCGTTGAAGTGAAGACACCCTTAAGACGTCAAGGTATTGTACTCTTTTTCTTCACCTTGGGATTTTTCCACATAATTTACCGAGGGGGTTTTTAATTAGGTAAGATCTCTTGATGCATCACATTCTTTACCCTTGTTTATCTTTCTTGGAAATCCCTCTGACGAAATAAGGTAAACAAGGGATGTGATCCTATTGACCAAGATGACATTTATCTAATTAAAATCTTCTTCTCTTTTCCTAAAAACGGTTTAAGTATGTTTTAGTGTTAAAAGAGGTCCATATTAGGTGAATGTTAGAATATTTGGATCAAGGTGTAATTCGTATAAGACCAGACCTAGAGGATATGTGAAAAAGCCTCTAAAAGCTCTTGTAATGGATTAAACCGCTTTTACACAAAAACTTGAGAAACTTTTTCTCCTTTTTTCTTGAGAGATTCAAGGTTATTCTTCACTCCTCGATTCCTAGCTCAGAGTGGGGTGCGTTGTATCAACAGATTGTCACTCCTCTTGTGGTTCACGCTTCAACCCACCTTCTATCAATCCCATAGTTAATCCTAGGTCGAGTATCTCCTTGGGTTTAAACAACCTTTTCCGCCTAGTTCAATTCTTTTTACCTAGTAGTTAGATCGAGCATTTCTGATCTTCTTAGTCCTATTCATACAGTCTATTCCCTAAGACGAGCTTGATATCTTAGCAACCGGTGCCACATCATGTTTTGAATGGGGTTTTCTATTCACCACCCTCCTTCATACTTACTTGATGGTACCCGCTCTTTGGGTCAATCTTGGAGAAGACTGGTGATGAGGCCCCGGCACTAGCTCAAGCATCACTCTGAGAAGAACAAGTGGAGGAACCCGAGGACTAACTTGAGGAAGAGAAGAACTACGAAGCTCCTACCATACCACTAAGGATGATGAAGAGGAACATCACAAGCGTCTACAGAACTAGATTCAATGCATACATACAAGGAGCTCTAAGATGCGAGGAGAGCACCTGAGGGCACCCGAGAGATACCGATAGACCTTAGCGCAAGAACAGTGAGCCTAGAAAACTCTTGGGAGCTGACTTTTTTTGGAACGCATGAGTTTAGTATCTTCACTATTTCGTTGAAGTGAAGACACCCTTAAGACGTCAAGGTATTGTACTCTTTTTCTTCACCTTGGGATTTTTCCACATAATTTACCGAGGGGGTTTTTAATGAGGCAGGATCTCTTGATGCATCACATTCTTTACCATTGTTTATCTTTCTTAGAAATCCCTATGCGGAAATAAGGTAAACAAGGGATGTGATCCTATTGACCAAGATGACATTTATCTAATTAAAGTCTTCTTCTCTTTTCCTAAAAACGGTTTAAGTATGTTTTAGTGTTAAAAGAGGTCCAAATTAGGTGAATGTTATAATATTTGGACCAAGTTGTAATTCGTATAAGACCAGACCTAGAGGATATGTGAAAAAGCCTCTAAAAGCTCTTGTAATGGATTAAACCGCTTTTACACAAAAACTTGAGAAACTTTTTCTCCTTTTTTCTTGAGAGATTCAAGGTTATTCTTCACTCCTCGATTACTAGCTCAGAGTGGGGTACGTTGTATCAAGAGATTGTCACTCCTCTTGTGGTTCACGCTTCAGCCCACCATCTATCAATCCCATAGTTAATCCTAGGTCGAGTATCTCCTCGGGTTTAAACCACCTCTTCCGCTTAGTTCCATCCTTCTTACCGAGTAGTTAGATCGAGCATTTCTCTTCTTCTCAGTCTTAGTCATACAGTCTATTCCCTAAGACGAGCTTGATATCTTAGCAACCGGTGCCATATCATGTTTTGAATGGGGTTTTCCATTCACCACCCTCCTTCATACTTACTTGATGGTACCCGCTCTTTAGATCAATCTTGGAGAAAAGTGTTGATGAGACCCCGGCACTAGCTCAAGCATCACCCTGAGAAGAACACGTGGAGAAACCCGAGGACTAACTTGAGGAAGAGAAGAACTACGAAGCTTCTACCATACCACTAAGGATTATGAAGAGGAACATCACAAGCGTCTACTGGACTACATTTAATGCATACATACAAGGAGCTCTAAGATGCGAGGAGAGCACCTGAGGGCACCTGAGAGATACCGATAGACCTTAGCGCGAGAACAGTGAGACTAGAAAACTCTTGGGAGCGTCCTTTTTTTGGAAGGCATGAGTTTAGTATCTTCACTATTTCGTTGAAGTGAAGACACCCTTAAGACGTCAAGGTATTGTACTCTTTTTCTTCAGCTTGGGATTTTTCCACATGGTTTACCGAGGGGGTTTTTAATGAGGCAAGATCTCTTGATGCATCACATTCTTTACTATTGTTTATCTTTCTTGGAAATCCCTATGACGAAATAAGGTAAACAAGGGATGTGATCCTATTGACCAAGATGACATTTATCTAATTAAAGTCTTCTTCTCTTTTCCTAAAAACGGTTTAAGTATGTTTTAGTGTTAAAAGAGGTCCAAATTAGGTGAATGTTACAATATTTGGACCAAGTTGTAATTAGTATAAGATCAGACCAAGAGGATATGTGAAAAAGCCTCTAAAAACTCTTGTAATGGATTAAACCGCTTTTACACAAAAACTTGAGAAACTTTTTCTCCTTTTTTCTTGAGAGATTCAAGGTTATTCTTCACTCCTCGATTCCTAGCTTAGAGTGGGGTGCGTTGTATCAAGAGATTGTCACTCCTCTTGTGGTTCACGCTTCAACCCACCTTCTATCAATCCCATAGTTAATCCTCGGTCGAGTATCTCCTTGGGTTTAAACAACCTTTTCCGCCTAGTTCAATTCTTTTTACCGAGTAGTTAGATCGAGCATTTCTCTTCTTCTCAGTCTTATTCATACAGTCTATTCCCTAAGACGAGCTTGATATCTTAGCAACCGGTGCCATATCATGTTTTGAATGGGGTTTTCCATTCACCACCCTCCTTCATACTTACTTGATGGTACCCGCTCTTTAGATCAATCTTGGAGAAGAGTGTTGATGAGACCCCGGCACTAGCTCAAGCATCACCCTGAGAAGAACACGTGGAGAAACCCGAGGACTAACTTGAGGAAGAGAAGAACTACGAAGCTTCTACCATACCACTAAGGATTATGAAGAGGAACATCACAAGCGTCTACTGGACTACATTTAATGCATACATACAAGGAGCTCTAAGATGCGAGGAGAGCACCTGAGGGCACCTGAGAGATACCGATAGACCTTAGCGCGAGAACAGTGAGACTAGAAAACTCTTGGGAGCGTCCTTTTTTTGGAAGGCATAAGTTTAGTATCTTCACTATTTCGTTGAAGTGAAGACACCCTTAAGACGTCAAGGTATTGTACTCTTTTTCTCCACCTCGGGATTTTTCCACATGGTTTACCGAGGGGGTTTTTAATGAGGCAAGATCTCTTGATGCATCACATTCTTTACCATTGTTTATCTTTCTTGGAAATCCCTATGACGAAATAAGGTAAACAAGGGATGTGATCCTATTGACCAAGATGACATTTATCTAATTAAAGTCTTCTTCTCTTTTCCTAAAAACGGTTTAAGTATGTTTTGGTGTTAAAAGAGGTCCAAATTAGGTGAATGTTATAATATTTAGACCAAGTTGTAATTAGTATAAGATCAGACCAAGAGGATATGTGAAAAAGTCTCTAAAAACTCTTGTAATGGACGAAACCGATTTTACACAAAAACTTGATAAACTTTTTCTCCTTTTTTCTTGAGAGATTCAAGGTTATTCTTCACTCTTCGATTCCTAGCTCAGAGTGGGGTGCGTTGTATCAAGAGATTGTCACTCCTCTTGTGGTTCACGCTTCAACCCACCTTCTATCAATCCCATAGTTAATCCTAGGTCGAGTATCTCCTTGGGTTTAAACAACCTTTTCCGCCTTGTTCAATTCTTTTTACCGAGTAGTTAGATCGAGCATTTCTCTTCTTCTCAGTCCTATTCATACAGTCAATTCCCTAAGACGAGCTTCATATCTTAGCAACCGGTGCCACATCATGTTTTGAATAGGGTTTTCCATTCACCACCCTCCTTCATACTTACTTGATGGTACCCGCTCTTTAGATCAATCTTGGAGAAGACTGGTGATGAGGACCCGGCACTAGCTCAAGCATCACTCTGAGAAGAACACGTGGAGGAACCCGAGGACTAACTTGAGGAAGAGAAGAACTACGAAGCTCCTACCATACCACTGAGGATTATGAAGAGGAACATCACAAGCGTCTACAGGACTAGATTCAATGCATACATACAAGGAGCTCTAAGATGCGAGGAGAGCACCTGAGGGCACCCGAGAGATACCGATAGACCTTAGCGCGAGAACAGTGAGACTAGAAAACTCTTGGGAGCGTCCTTTTTTGAAAGGCATGAGTTTAGTATCTTCACTATTTCGTTGAAGTGAAGACACCCTTAAGACGTCAAGGTATTGTACTCTTTTTCTTCAGCTTGGGATTTTTCCACATAATTTACCGAGGGGGTTTTTAATGAGGCAAGATCTCTTGATGCATCACATTCTTTACCATTGTTTATCTTTCTTGGAAATCCCTATGACGAAATAAGGTAAACAAGGGATGTGATCCTATCTACCAAGATGACATTTATCTAATTAAAGTCTTCTTCTCTTTTCCTAAAAACGGTTTAAGTATGTTTTAGTGTTAAAAGAGGTCCAAATTAGGTGAATGTTACAATATTTGGACCAAGTTATAATTAGTATAAGATCAGACCAAGAGGATATGTGAAAAAGCCTCTAAAAACTCTTGTAATGGATTAAACCGCTTTTACACAAAAACTTGAGAAACTTTTTCTCCTTTTTTCTTGAGAGATTCAAGGTTATTCTTCACTCCTCGATTCCTAGCTCAGAGTGGGGTGCGTTGTATCAAGAGATTGTCACTCCTCTTGTGGTTCACGCTTCAGCCCACCATCTATCAATCCCATAGTTAATCCTAGGTCGAGTATCTCCTTGGGTTTAAACAACCTTTTCCGCTTAGTTCAATTCTTTTTACCGAGTAGTTAGATCGAGCATTTCTCTTCTTCTCAGTCTTATTCATACAGTCTATTCCCTAAGACGAGCTTGATATCTTAGCAACCGGTGCCACATCATGTTTTGAATGGGGTTTTCCATTCACCACCCTCCTTCATACTTACTTGATGGTACCCGCTCTTTAGATCAATCTTGGAGAAGAGTGTTGATGAGGCCCCGGCACTAGCTCAAGCATCACTCTGAGAAGAACACGTGGAGGAACCCGAGGACTAAGTTGAGGAAGAGAAGAACTAGAAGCTCCTACCATAGCACTGAGGATTATGAAGAGGAACATCACAAGCGTCTACATGACAAGATTCAATGCATACATACAAGGAGCTCTAAGATGCGAGGAGAACACCTGAGGGCACCCGAGAGATACCGATAAGCCTTAGGGCGAGAACAGTGAGACTAGAAAACTCTTGGGAGCGTCCTTTTTTTGGAAGGCATGAGTTTAGTATTTTCACTATTCCGTTGAAATGAAGACACCCTTAAGCCGTCAAGGTATTGTACTATTTTTCTCCACCTCGGGATTTTTCCACATGGTTTACCGAGGGGTTTTTTAATGAGGCAAAATCTCTTGATGCATCACATTCTTTACCATTGTTTATCTTTCTTGGAAATCCCTATGACGAAATAAGGTAAACAAGGGATGTGATCCTATCTACCAAGATGACATTTATCTAATTAAAGTCTTCTTCTCTTTTCCTAAAAACGGTTTAAGTATTTTTTGGTGTTAAAAGAGGTCCAAATTAGGTGAATGTTAGAATATTTGGACCAAGTTGTAATTCGTATAAGATTAGACCTAGAGAATATGTGAAAAAGCCTCTAAAAACTCTTGTAATGGATTAAACCGCTATTACACAAAAACTTGAGAAACTTTTTCTCCTTTTTTCTTGAGAGAATTTCAAGGTTATTCTTCACTCCTCGATTCCTAGCTCAGAGTGGGGTGCGTTGTATCAAGAGATTGTTACTCCTCTTGTGGTTCACGCTTCAACCTGTTGAATAATGAGAGAATACATTAGCTTAAGACCCAAAGAAGAGAAGAGGCTTTATTCAACATTTGCAAGCCCATTAAGAAGTCTTCTAGAAGGGTGAAGACTTTGGGTGCACAAGTGGGTATCTCGGGAAGTGTGAAAAGGAAGGAGATGTGTTTTGAATTTCAAATAAGAGATTGGAGGGAAATTTGAATGTTGTGAAACCGTTCTTCACCTCTTAATTTCGTGGCTCTCCTCTATATATACATGTTGTACACCCTTTGTAACACTTAATCAATTCTAATAGAAACTTCTCTTTATCTCTCATTCTATCGTTTATCTTTCAAGCACTCTCAAACTCTCTAATCTTCTATTCCGCAAATTCAACATGGTATCAGAGCAAGGTTCTTAACTAAGTCAAGCTCTTGTTATCCCATTTTCAAATCTCTTCTTTTAAAATTCTGGGAATACTCTTTGTCAATCCTTTTTCACTCTGAGACTTAGTCCTCAAAGTCATTGACTCTTGAGTTGTGAAAAGGCTGAAAAAGTGTATTTCTTGAAGCTTCTCTAATATTTTCTTGCAAAAATCTCTTAATCCTTTGGTTATTAGAATTATCCGGTGAATAAATCTTGAAACACCATGGAAAACTCTAAACCAATTGTTATTTCAGTCATCTTGAAGGGTGTCAACTATTTGCTGTGGTCAAGAATGATAAGAACAACTCTATGTGGTCGTGGGCTTTGGAGCCATGTCTTGAAATGACAAGATCCAAAATATGGAGAAGAAGCCATCGGTAATTATGAAGATAAGTGGTTCCAAGAGGACCAAATCGTGCTCGGAATCATCCAGAACTCTCTTGAAGCATCCATCCTTGAAGCCTACTCCTACTCTGAAAATGCAAAGGAATTGTGGGATACTCTTCAAACCGTGTATGGGAATACTTCAAACTTGAGCATAATCTATGAAGTCAAGAAGGCTATCAATGATCTAAGCCAAGAAGATTTGGAGTTTACAAAGCACTTTGGCAAATTCAGATCATTGTGGGCTGAACTAGAAATGTTAAGGCCAAGCACGATTGATCCTTTAGTGTTAAATGAGAGGCGCGAACAAGACAAGGTCTTTGGTCTGCTATTAACCTTAAATCCAACTTACAAGGATCTCATTAAGCACCTCCTTAGGGCAGACAATCTCCCCAGCCTAGATGAAGTATGCTCCAAGATACAAAAGGAGCAAGGATCTCATGGTCTATTTGAGGGAAAGGGCGAGCTGGTTATGGCAAACAAAGTAGAGTTGGGTGAAGCAAACAAAGGATTTTACAAACCTTTGGGATCAAACCAGAACAAGAAAGTGGGATCAAATGCAATCTGTGAGCATTGCAAGAAAGAGGGGCACACAAAAGAAAAATGCTGGAAGCTCCATCCTCATCTAAAACCAAGCTGGTGGAAGGAACCAAGAGCTAATGTCTCCCAAGAAGTGGCTGGGAATCAGGCTGTGACATCCAAGAGGGCTGAAGAAGAAGAAATGAGAGCTTTGGTGCCATATCAACAAGAATCTGAATTTGTGAGGAAATCAGATTTAGAAGCTCTCATCAAAGCGTTGAAAGAGGCTGGTAGGTCTGGTATGGTTTCTGGAAACTCTCTTCATGCTCAAAACATTTCAAAGCCTTTGATTGTAGATTCTGGTGCATCACATCATATGATAAGTGATGCACATCTAATGAATAACATAAAACCGGCTGTAGGTAATGTCATTATAGCAAATGGAGATAGTATTCCAATTGATGGAGTAGGAAATCTTAGGTTATTTGGAAAAGATTCAAACGCTTTCTACATGCCTAAATTTACTTCAAATTTGTTATCCGTAAAAAAACTTACATCTGATTTGAATTGTTATGCTATATTTGGTCCTAATGATGTACACTTTCAGGATATTAAGACCATGAAACTACTCGGAAAAGGAGTAGCAAAGGAGGAGCTGTATGTTCTTGAAAATAACAAGCCGGACTCCAATTTATTTTGTAGTTTTAGTCTGAATGTTTCTAATGTTAGTAGTTCAATTTGGCATGCAAGGCTAGGTCATCCGCACTCTAGAGCATTAGAACTATTGTTGCCTAGGATTTCTTTCAAAAATGATGAATGTGAAGCTTGTATACTTGGTAAACATTGCAAATTTGTGTTTTCCAAGTCTCCAACTATCTATGAAAAGTGTTTTGATTTAATTCATTCTGATGTTTGGACCTCACCATGTGAATCTAGAGAACATCATAAATACTTTGTCACCTTCATAGATGAAAAATCAAAATATACATGGCTAACACTTATTCCATCCAAAGATAGAGTTCTAGAAGCATTTAGAAAATTTCAAGCATATGTGACTAACCATTATAATGCCAAGATTAAAATTTTTAGATCAGATAATGGTGGAGAGTACACAAGCCATGCCTTCAAACAACATTTAGCACATCATGGGATAGTCCATCAAACCAGCTGCCTATACACTCCTCAGCAAAATGGAGTTGCTGAAAGAAAGAATAGGCATTTAATGGAAGTGGCCCGGTCTATGATGTTCCACACAAGTGTTCCCAAGAGATTTTGGGGAGATGCTATGGTTTCAGCATGCTATTTGATCAACTGGATGCCAACAAAAATGTTGGATGACCACTCTCCATTTGAGGTATTAAACAACTCTAAACCCGCCATTAACCACTTACGTGTGTTTGTTTTGTATTAATCCCAAGAGAACAAAGAAACAAGTTGGAAGCTAAAAGTGTGAAGAGCATGTTCATTGGATACTCCATAACATAAAAAGGTTACAAATGCTTTGTTCCAGAAACAAGGAAGATTCTAGTCTCAAGGGATGTGAAGTTTGTTGAAACAAAAGGGTTCTATGATGAGAAGAACTGGAAAGAATTGGAGAATCTATCATCCTCATCATCAGACCGAGCTAGCAATTTGAGAAAAATCTTGGAGAACCTTGGATTACATCAGCCAGAAGCTAGTACAAGCACATCTCAATCAAATGAAGAAACTATACCCTTTGATCCTGAGGGAGGCAATAAACAAGAGGATCTAGTAGTGGTTCAACAAGACTCAACAATTCATGATCAAAATGAATCAGAAGTTCGCAATGAAGCGGTTCATGATCAAAGTGAAGAGAGTCCGGAAAGTCAAGAAGAAGCTCAAACCTCATATTCTGACTTTGAAGGGCCAGAACCTCAAGTTCAAGCTCAAGAAAGGGGTTTAAGGAGAAGTACAAGACAAAGGTTTGGACCAGAACATTGGAAGCAAACCCGATTGTACTACAACAACAAGGTAGTTGCTCATCCCATTCAAGGTATTTGCACTCTAGCTCATTTCCCTTTGGAACATCAAGCCTACATGGGCAAGTTGGATGAAGCTGAGATTCCAACAACCTATGAAGAAGCCAAGGAGCTTAAAGTATGGAGAGATGTTGTTGGTGAATAAAAAAAAGCTATGGAAATCAACCACACTTGGGATGAAGCTGAACTGCCAAAAGGGAAGAAGGCCGTAAGCTCTAGATGGATCTTCATTATCAAGTATAGAAGTGATGGAGAAATAGAGCGTTACAAGGCTAGGCTGGTGGCTAGAGGATTCACTCAAACCTATGGAGAGGACTACCTTGACACATTTGCACCTGTGGCAAAACTTCATACGGTAAAAGTCATTTTATCCTTAGCTACTAACTTGGAATGGGATCTTTGGCAGATGGACGTCAAGAATGCATTCTTGCAAGGGGAACTAGAGGATGAAGTCTACATGACTCCACCACCAGGCTTGGAAGACTCAATTGCACCAGGAAAGGTGTTGAGACTCAAGAAAACAATCTATGGATTGAAGCAATCTCCTCGAGCATGGTACCACAAGTTGAGTACAACACTCAAGAGTAAAGGCTTCAAGAAGTCCGAGGCAGATCATACACTTTTCACCTTGCAAAGCTAAGAAGGTATTGTAGTCATTCTCATTTATGTGGATGACGTTATCATCTCGGGGAATGACAAGGTAGGTATTAAAGATACAAAAGCATATTTAAAATCTGTATTTGATATTAAAGATCTTGGAGAGTTGAAATATTTTCTAGGGATTGAAGTCTATAGGTCCAATGAAGGATTTTTCTTATCCCAAAGGAAGTACACTCTTGATCTATTGGCTGAGGCAGGAAAGCTAGGAGCCAAACCAGCAAAGACTCCCTTAGAAGAAGGATACAAAGTCATACGAGAGGGGGAGCTTGAAGATAAACCTTTTGAAGATGTCAAGCAATATCGGAGAATGGTTGGTAAGTTGATTTATCTTACCATAACTCGTCCTGATTTGTGTTTTGCTGTGAACCAGGTGAGTCAACATATGCAAGCTCCAAAAGTGCACCATTGGAGCATGGTGGATCGGATTCTCAAATATCTCAAAGGAGCTCCGGGTCAAGGCATTTGGATGGGTTGTAACAAAAGCACAGAAATTGTGGGTTATTGTGATGCTTACTGGGCTGGAGACAAAACGGATAGAAGATCCACCACTGGGTATTGCACATTCATTGGAGGTAACCTGGTCACTTGGAAGAGCAAGAAACAAAAGGTTGTGTCATGTTCAAGTGCTGAAGCTGAGTATAGAGCAATGAAGAAGCTCACAAACGAGCTAATATGGCTGAAAGCTCTTCTCAAGGATTTGGGCATTGAATCGCCAGATCCAATCACAATGCATTGTGACAACCAAGCTGCTATTCACATTGCGTCCAACTCAATGTTCCATGAGAGGACAAAACATATTGAAGTGGATTGTCACAAGGTGCGAGAGATGGTGGAGAAAAGAGTCATTCTTCCATGCTTTACAAGAAGTTCAGAACAATTGGCAGACATTTTTACCAAGGCAGCGAGTTTAAAAGTGTGTGAGTTCATCCATTCAAAGCTTGGACTCATAGATATGTCTCGGCCATGATTTCCTTAGCCATGGAGTCCACACTCTTTTTCCCTTAGTATGGTTTTGTCCCATGAGGTTTTCCATACTAAGGTTTTTAATGAGGTGGGTCATCATGGTTCCAAGCTTAACCTTTGGTTTCCCTACGGTTAAGCTTGAGAGGGAGTGTTGAATAATGAGAGAATACATTAGCTTAAGACCTAAAGAAGAGAAGAGGCTTTATTCAACATATGCAAGCCCATTAAGAAGTCTTCTAGAAGGGTGAAGACTTTGGGTGCACAAGTGGGTGTCTCGGGAAGAGTGAAAAGAAAGGAGATGTGTTTGAATTTCAAATAAAAGATTGGAGAGAAATTTGAATGTTGTGAAACCCTTCTTCACCTCTTAATTTCGTGGCTCTCCTTTATATATACATGTTGTACACCCTTTGTAACACTTAATCAATTCTAATGGAAACTTCTCTTTATCTCTCATTCTATCGTTTCTCTTTCAAGCACTCTCAAACTCTCTAATCTTCTATTCCGCAAATTCAACACAACCCACCTTCTATCAATCCCATAGTTAATCCTAGGTCGAGTATCTCCTCGGGTTTAAACCACCTCTTCCGCTTAGTTACATCCTTTTTACCAAGTAGTTAGATCGAGCATTTCTCTTCTTCTCAGTCCTATTCATACAGTCTATTCCATAAGACGAGCTTGATATCTTAGCAACCGGTGCCACATCATGTTTTGAATGGGGTTTTCCATTCACCACCCTCCTTCATACTTACTTGATGGTACCCGCTCTTTAGATCAATCTTGGAGAAGAGTGTTGATGAGGCCCCGGCACTAGCTCAAGCATCACTCTGAGAAGAACACGTGGAGGAACCCGAGGACTAACTTGAGGGAGAGAAGAACTACTAAGCTCCTACCATACCACTAAGGATTATGAAGAGGAACATCACAAGCGTCTACAGGACAAGATTCAATGCATACATACAAGGAGCTCTAAGATGCGAGGAGAGCACCTGAGGGCACCCGAGAGATACCGATAGGCCTTAGCGCGAGAACAGTGAGACTAGAAAACTCTTGGGAGCGTCCTTTTTTTGGAAGGCATGAGTTTAGTATCTTCACTATTTCGTTGAAGTGAAGACACCCTTAAGACGTCAAGGTATTGTACTCTTTTTCTCCACCTCGGGATTTTTCCACATAATTTACCGAGGGGGTTTTTAATGAGGCAAGATCTCTTGATGCATCACATTCTTTACCATTGTTTATCTTTCTTGGAAATCCCTATGACGAAATAAGGTAAACAAGGGATGTGATCCTATTGACCAAGATGACATTTATCTAATTAAAGTCTTCTTCTCTTTTCCTAAAAACGGTTTAAGTATGTTTTAGTGTTAAAAGAGGTCCAAATTAGGTGAATGTTACAATATTTGGACCAAGTTGTAATTAGTATAAGATCAGACCAAGAGGATATGTGAAAAAGCCTCTAAAACTCTTCTAATGGAGTAAACCGCTTTTACACAAAAACTTAAGAAACTTTTTCTCCTTTTTTCTTGAGAGAATCAAGGTTATTCTTCACTCCTCGATTCCTAGCTCAGAGTGGGGTGCGTTGTATCAAGAGATTGTCACTCGTCTTGTGGTTCGTGCTTCAACCCACCATCTATCAATCCCATAGTTAATCCTAGGTCGAGTATCTCTTTGGGTTTAAACAACCTTTTCCGCCTAGTTCAATTCTTTTTACCGAATAGTTAGATCGAGCATTTCTCTTCTTCTCAGTCCTATTCATACAGTCTATTCCCTAAGACGAGCTTCATATCTTAGCAACCGGTGCCACATCATATTTTGAATGGGGTTTTCCATTCACCACCCTCCTTCATACTTACTTGATGGTACCCGCTCTTTAGATCAATCTTGGAGAAGAGTATTGATGAGGCCTCGACACTAGCTCAAGCATCACTCTGAGAAGAACACGTGGAGAAACCCGAGGACTAACTTGAGGAAGAGAAGAACTACGAAGCTCCTACCATACCACTGAGGATTATGAAGAGGAACATCACAAGCGTCTACAGGACAAGGTTCAATGCATACATACAAGGAGCTCTAAGATGCGAGGAGAGCACCTGAGGGCACCCGAGAGATACCGATAGACCTTAGCGCAAGAACATGGAGCCTAGAAAACTCTTGGGAGCTGACTTTATTTGGAACGCATGAGTTTAGTATCTTTACTATTTCGTTGAAGTGAAGACACCCTTAAGACGTCAAGGTATTGTACTCTTTTTCTCCACCTCGGGATTTTTCCACATGGTTTACCGAGGGGGTTTTTAATGAGGCAAGATCTCTTGATGCATCACATTATTTACCATTGTTTATCTTTCTTGGAAATCCCTCTGACGAAATAAGGTAAACAAGGGTTGTGATCCTATCTACCAAGATGACATTTATCTAATTAAAGTCTTCTTCTCTTTTCCTAAAAACGGTTTAAGTATGTTTTAGTGTTAAAAGAGGTCCAAATTAGGTGAATGTTACAATATTTGGACCAAGTTGTAATTAGTATAAGATCAGACCAAGAGGATATGTGAAAAAGCTTCTAAAAACTCTTGTAATGGATTAAACCGCTTTTACACAAAAACTTGAGAAAAAATTTCTCCTTTTTTCTTGAGAGATTCAAGGTTATTCTTCACTCTTCGATTCCTAGCTCAGAGTGGGGTGCGTTGTATCAAGAGATTGTCACTCCTCTTGTGGTTCACGCTTCAACCCACCTTCTATCAATCCCATAGTTAATCCTAGGTCGAGTATCTCCTTAGGTTTAAACAACCTTTTCCGCCTTGTTCAATTCTTTTTACCGAGTAGTTAGATCGAGCATTTCTCTTCTTCTCAGTCCTATTCATACAGTCTATTCCCTAAGACGAGCTTCATATCTTAGCAACCGGTGCCACATCATGTTTTGAATAGGGTTTTCCATTCACCACCCTCCTTCATACTTACTTGATGGTACCCGCTCTTTAGATCAATCTTGGAGAAGACTGGTGATGAGGACCCGGCACTAGCTCAAGCATCACTCTGAGAAGAACACGTGGAGGAACCCGAGGACTAACTTGAGGAAGAGAAGAACTACGAAGCTCCTACCATACCACTGAGGATTATGAAGAGGAACATCACAAGCGTCTACAGGACTAGATTCAATGCATACATACAAGGAGCTCTAAGATGCGAGGAGAGCACCTGAGGGCACCCGAGAGATACCGATAGACCTTAGCGCGAGAACAGTGAGACTAGAAAACTCTTGGGAGCGTCCTTTTTTGAAAGGCATGAGTTTAGTATCTTCACTATTTCGTTGAAGTGAAGACACCCTTAAGACGTCAAGGTATTGTACTCTTTTTCTTCAGCTTGGGATTTTTCCACATAATTTACCGAGGGGGTTTTTAATGAGGCAAGATCTCTTGATGCATCACATTCTTTACCATTGTTTATCTTTCTTGGAAATCCCTATGACGAAATAAGGTAAACAAGGGATGTGATCCTATTAACCAAGATGACATTTATCTAATTAAAGTCTTCTTCTCTTTTCCTAAAAACGGTTTAAGTATGTTTTGGTGTTAAAAGAGGTCCAAATTAGGTGAATGTTACAATCTTTGGACCAAGTTGTAATTAGTATAAGATCAGACCAAGAGGATATGTGAAAAAGCCTCTAAAAACTCTTGTAATGGATTAAACCGCTTTTACACAAACACTTGAGAAACTTTTTCTCCTTTTTTCTTGAGAGATTCAAGGTTATTCTTCACTCCTCGATTCCTAGCTCAGAGTGGGGTGCGTTGTATCAAGAGATTGTCACTCCTCTTGTGGTTCACGCTTCAACCCACCTTCTATCAATCCCATAGTTAATCCTAGGTCGAGTATCTCCTTGGGTTTAAACAACCTTTTCCGCCTAGTTCAATTCTTTTTACCGAGTAGTTAGATCGAGCATTTCTCTTCTTCTCAGTCCTATTCATACAGTCTATTCCCTAAGACTAGCTTCATATCTTAGCAACCGGTGCCACATCATGTTTTGAATGGGGTTTTCCATTCACCACCCTCCTTCATACTTACTTGATGGTACCCGCTCTTTAGGTCAATCTTGGAGAAGACTGGTGATGAGGCCCCGACACTAGCTCAAGCATCACGCTGAGAAGAACACGTGGAGGAACCCGAGGACTAACTTGAGGAAGAGAAGAACTACGAAGCTCCTACCATACCACTGAGGATGATGAAGAAGAACATCACAAGCGTCTACAGGACTAGATTCAATGCATACATACAAGGAGCTCTAAGATGCGAGGAGAGCACCTGAGGGCACCTGAGAGATACCGATAGACCTTAGCGCGAGAACAGTGAGACTAGAAAACTCTTGGGAGCGTCCTTTTTTTGGAAGGCATGAGTTTAGTATCTTCACTATTTCGTTGAAGTGAAGACACCCTTAAGACGTCAAGGTATTGTACTCTTTTTCTTCACCTTGGGATTTTTCCACATAATTTACCGAGGGGGTTTTTAATGAGGCAAGATCTCTTGATGCATCACATTCTTTACCATTGTTTATCTTTCTTGGAAATCCCTATGACGAAATAAGGTAAACAAGGGATGTGATCCTATTGACCAAGATGACATTTATCTAATTAAAGTCTTCTTCTCTTTTCCTAAAAACGGTTTAAGTATGTTTTAGTGTTAAAAGAGGTCCAAATTAGGTGAATGTTACAATATTTGGACCAAGTTGTAATTAGTATAAGATCAGACCAAGAGGATATGTGAAAAAGCCTCTAAAACTCTTGTAATGGAGTAAATCGCTTTTACACAAAAACTTAAGAAACTTTTTCTCTTTTTTTCTTGAGAGAATCAAGGTTATTCTTCACTCCACGATTCCTAGCTCAGAGTGGGGTGCGTTGTATCAAGAGATTGTCACTCGTCTTGTGGTTCGTGCTTCAACCCACCATCTATCAATCCCATAGTTAATCCTAGGTCGAGTATCTCTTTGGGTTTAAACAACCTTTTCCGCCTAGTTCAATTCTTTTTACCGAGTAGTTAGATCGAGCATTTCTCTTCTTCTCAGTCCTATTCATACAGTCTATTCCCTAAGACAAGCTTCATATCTTAGCAACCGGTGCCACATCATGTTTTGAATGGGGTTTTCCATTCACCACCCTCCTTCATACTTACTTGATGGTACCCGCTCTTTAGATCAATCTTGGAGAAGAGTATTGATGAGGCCTCGACACTAGCTGAAGCATCACTCTGAGAAGAACACGTGGAGAAACCCGAGGACTAACTTGAGGAAGAGAAGAACTACGAAGCTCCTACCATACCACTGAGGATTATGAAGAGGAACATCACAAGCGTCTACAGGACAAGGTTCAATGCATACATACAAGGAGCTCTAAGATGCGAGGAGAGCACCTGAGGGCACCCGAGAGATACCGATAGACCTTAGCGCAAGAACATGGAGCCTAGAAAACTCTTGGGAGCTGACTTTATTTGGAAGGCATGAGTTTAGTATCTTCACTATTTCGTTGAAGTGAAGACACCCTTAAGACGTCAAGGTATTGTACTCTTTTTCTTCACCTTGGGATTTTTCCACATAATTTACCGAGGGGGTTTTTAATGAGGCAAGATCTCTTGATGCATCACATTCTTTACCATTGTTTATCTTTCTTAGAAATCCCTATGCGGAAATAAGGTAAACAAGGGATGTGATCCTATTGACCAAGATGACATTTATCTAATTAAAGTCTTCTTCTCTTTTCCTAAAAACGGTTTAAGTATGTTTTAGTGTTAAAAGAGGTCCAGATTAGGTGAATGTTATAATATTTGGACCAAGTTGTAATTCGTATAAGACCAGACCTAGAGGATATGTGAAAAAGCCTCTAAAAGCTCTTGTAATGGATTAAACCGCTTTTACACAAAAACTTGAGAAACCTTTTCTCCTTTTTTCTTGAGAGATTCAAGGTTATTCTTCACTCCTCGATTACTAGCTCAGAGTGGGGTGCGTTGTATCAAGAGATTGTCACTCCTCTTGTGGTTCACGCTTCAGCCCACCTTCTATCAATCCCATAGTTAATCCTAGGTCGAGTATCTCCCCGGGTTTAAACCACCTCTTCCGCTTAGTTCCATCCTTCTTACCGAGTAGTTAGATCGAGCATTTCTCTTCTTCTCAGTCCTATTCATACAGTCTATTCCCTAAGACGAGCTTGATATCTTAGCAACCGGTGCCATATCATGTTTTGAATGGGGTTTTCCATTCACCACCCTCCTTCATACTTACTTGATGGTACCCGCTCTTTAGATCAATCTTGGAGAAGAGTATTGATGAGGCCCCGACACTAGCTCAAGCATCACTCTGAGAAGAACACGTGGAGAAACCCGAGGACTAACTTGAGGAAGAGAAGAACTACGAAGCTCCTACCATACCACTGAGGATTAAGAAGAGGAACATCACAAGCGTCTAGAGGACAAGATTCAATGCATACATACAAGGAGCTCTAAGATGCGAGGAGAGTACCTGAGGGCACCCGAGAGATACCGATAGGCCTTAGCGCGAGAACAGTGAGACTAGAAAACTCTTGGGAGCGTCCTTTTTTCGGAAGGCATGAGTTTAGTATCTTCACTATTTCGTTGAAGTGAAGACACCCTTTAGCCGTGAAGGTATTGTACTCTTTTTCTCCACCTCGGGATTTTTCCACATGGTTTACCGAGGGGGTTTTTAATGAGGCAAGATCTCTTGATACATCACATTCTCTACCATTGTTTATCATTCTTGGAAATCCTTACGACGAAATAAGGTAAACAAGGGATGTGATCCTATTGACCAAGATGACATTTATCTAATTAAAGTCTTCTTCTCTTTTCCTAAAAACGGTTTAAGTATGTTTTGGTGTTAAAAGAGGTCCAAATTCGGTGAATGTTATAATATTTGGACCAAGTTGTAATTAGTATAAGATCAGACCAAGAGGATATGTGAAAAAGCCTCTAAAAACTCTTGTAATGGATTAAACCGCTTTTACACAAAAACTTGATAAACTTTTTCTCCTTTTTCCTTGAGAGATTCAAGGTTATTCTTCACTCTTGGATTCCTAGCTCAGAGTGGGGTGCGTTGTATCAAGAGATTGTCACTCCTCTTGTGGTTCACGCTTCCACCCACCTTCTATCAATCTCATAGTTAATCCTAGGTCGAGTATCTCCTCGGGTTTAAACCACCTCTTCCGCTTAGTTCCATCTTCTTACCGAGTAGTTAGATCGAGCATTTCTCTTCTTCTCAGTCCTATTCATACAGTCTATTCCCTAAGACGAGCTTCATATCTTAGCAACCGGTGCCACATCACGTTTTGAATGGGGTTTTCCATTCACCACCCTCCTTCATACTTACTTGATGGTACCCGCTCTTTAGATCAATCTTGGAGAAGAGTATTGATGAGGCCCCGACACTAGCTCAAGCATCACTCTGAGAAGAACACGTGGAGAAACCCGAGGACTAACTTGAGGAAGAGAAGAACTACGAAGCTCCTACCATACCACTGAGGATTAAGAAGAGGAACATCACAAGCGTCTACAGGACAAGATTCAATGCATACATACAAGGGGCTCTAAGATGCGAGGAGAGCACCTGAGGGCACCCGAGAGATACCGATAGGCCTTAGCGCGAGAACAGTGAGACTAGAAAACTCTTGGGAGCGTCCTTTTTTCGGAAGGCATGAGTTTAGTATCTTCACTATTTCGTTGAAGTGAAGACACCCTTAAGCCGTGAAGGTATTGTACTCTTTTTCTCCACCTCGGGATTTTTCCACATGGTTTACCGAGGGGGTTTTTAATGAGGCAAGATCTCTTGATACATCACATTCTTTACCATTGTTTATCTTTCTTGGAAATCCCTACGACGAAATAAGGTAAACAAGGGATGTGATCCTATTGACCAAGATGACATTTATCTAATTAAAGTCTTCTTCTCTTTTCCTAAAAACGGTTTAAGTATGTTTTGGTGTTAAAAGAGGTCCAAATTAGGTGAATGTTATAATATTTGGACCAAGTTGTAATTAGTATAAGATCAGACCAAGAGGATATGTGAAAAAGCGTCTAAAAACTCTTGTAATGGATTAAACCGCTTTTACACAAAAACTTGATAAACTTTTTCTCCTTTTTTCTTGAGAGATTCAAGGTTATTCTTCACTCTTCGATTCCTAGCTCAGAGTGGGGTGCGTTGTATCAAGAGATTGTCACTCCTCTTGTGGTTCACGCTTCAACCCACCTTCTATCAATCCCATAGTTAATCCTAGGTCGAGTATCTCCTCGGGTTTAAACCACCTCTTCCGCTTAGTTCCATCCTTCTTACCGAGTAGTTAGATCGAGCATTTCTCTTCTTCTCAGTCCTATTCATACAGTCTATTCCCTAAGACGAGATTGATATCTTAGCAACCGGTGCCACATCATGTTTTGAATGGGGTTTTCCATTCACCACCCTCCTTCATACTTACTTGATGGTACCCGCTCTTTAGATCAATCTTGGAGAAGAGTGTTGATGAGCCCGACACTAGCTCAAGCATCACTCTGAGAAGAACACGTCGAGAAACCCGAGGACTAATTTGAGGAAGAGAAGAACTACGAAGCTCCTACCATACCACTGAGAATTATGAAGAGGAACATCACAAGCGTCTACAGGACAAGATTCAATGCATACATACAAGGAGCTCTAAGATGCGAGGAGAGCACCTAAGGGCACCCGAGAGATACCGATAGACCTTAGCGCAAGAACATGGAGCCTAGAAAACTCTTGGGAGCTGACTTTTTTTGGAACGCATGAGTTTAGTATCTTCTATATTTCGTTGAAGTGAAGACACCCTTAAGACGTCAAGGTATTGTACTCTTTTTCTCCACCTCAGGATTTTTCCACATGGTTTACTGAGGGGGTTTTTAATGAGGCAAGATCTCTTGATGCATCACATTCTTTACCACTGTTTATCTTTCTTGGAAATCCCTATGACGAAACAAGGTAAACAAGGGATGTGATCCTATCTACCAAGATGACATATATCTAATTAAAGTCTTCTTCTCTTTTCCTAAAAACGGTTTAAGTATGTTTTGGTGTTAAAAGAGGTCCAAATTAGGTGAATGTTATAATATTTGGACCAAGTTGTAATTAGTATAAGATCAGACCAAGAGGATATGTGAAAAAGCCTCTAAAAACTCTTGTAATGGATTAAACCGCTTTTACACAAAAACTTGATAAACTTTTTCTCCTTTTTTCTTGAGAGATTCAAGGTTATTCTTCACTCCTCGATTCCTAGCTCAGAGTGGGGTGCGTTGTATCAAGAGATTGTCACTCCTCTTGTGGTTCACGCTTCAACCCACCTTCTATCAATCCCATAGTTAATCCTAGGTCGAGTATCTCCTCGGGTTTAAACCATCTCTTCCGCTTAGTTCCATCCTTTTTACCGAGTAGTTAGATCGAGCATTTCTCTTCTTCTTAGTCCTATTCATACAGTCTATTCCCTAAGACGAGCTTGATATCTTAGAACCCAGTGCCCCATGATGTTTTGAATGGGGTTTTCCATTCACTACCTTCCTTCATACTTACTTGATGGTACCCGCTCTTTAGATCAATCTTGGAGAAAAGTGTTGATGAGGACCCGGCACTAGCTCAAGCATCACTCTGAGAAGAACATGTGGAGGAACCCGAGGACTAACTTGAGGAAGAGAAGAACTACGAAGCTCCTACCATAGCACTCAGGATTATGAAGAGGGACATCACAAGCGTCTACAAGAAAAGATTCAATGCATACATACAAGGAGCTCTAAGATGCGAGGAGAGCACCTGAGGGCACCCGAGAGATACCGATAGACCTTAGCGCAAGAACAGTGAGACTAGAAAACTCTTGGGACCGTGCTTTTTTGGAAGGCATGAGTTTAGTATCTTCACTATTTCGTTGAAGTGAAGACACCATTAAGCCGTCAAGGTATTGTACTCTTTTTCTCCACCTCGGGATTTTTCCACATGGTTTACCGAGGGAGTTTTTAATGAGGCAAGATCTCTTGATGCATCACATTCTTTACCGTTGTTTATCTTTCTTGGAAATCCCTATGACGAAATAAGGTAAACAAGGGATGTGATCCTATCTACCAAGATGACATTTATCTAATTAAAGTCTTCTTCTCTTTTCCTAAAAACGGTATGTTTTAGTGTGTTTTAGTGTTAAAAGAGGTCCAAATTAGGTGAATGTTAGAATATTTGGACCAAGTTGTAATTAATATAAGACCAGACCTAGAGGATATGTGAAAAAGCTTCTAAAAACTCTTGTAATGGATTAAACCGCTTTTACACAAAAACTTGAGAAAAAATTTCTCCTTTTTTCGTGAGAGATTCAAGGTTATTCTTCACTCTTCGATTCCTAGCTCAGAGTGGGGTGCGTTGTATCAAGAGATTGTCACTCCTCTTTTGGTTCACGCTTCAACCCACCTTCTATCAATCCCATAGTTAATCCTAGGTCGAGTATCTCCTCGGGTTTAAACCACCACTTCCGCTTAGTTCCATCCTTTTTACCGAGTAGTTAGATCGAGTATTTCTCTTCTTCTTAGTCCTATTCATACAGTCTATTCCCTAAGACGAGCTTGATATCTTAGCAACCGGTGCCACATCATGTTTTGAATGGGGTTTTCCATTCACCACCCTCCTTCATACTTACTTGATGGTACCCGCTCTTTAGATCAATCTTGGAGAAGAGTGTTGATGAGGCCCCGGCACTAGCTCAAGCATCACTCTGAGAAGAACACGTGGAGGAACCCGAGGACTAAGTTGAGGAAGAGAAGAACTAGAAGCTCCTACCATAGCACTGAGGATTATGAAGAGGAACATCACAAGCGTCTACATGACAAGATTCAATGCATACATACAAGGAGCTCTAAGATGCGAGGAGAACACCTGAGGGCACCCGAGAGATACCGATAAGCCTTAGGGCGAGAACAGTGAGACTAGAAAACTCTTGGGAGCGTCCTTTTTTTGGAAGGCATGAGTTTAGTATTTTCACTATTCCGTTGAAATGAAGACACCCTTAAGCCGTCAAGGTATTGTACTATTTTTCTCCACCTCGGGATTTTTCCACATGGTTTACCGAGGGGTTTTTTAATGAGGCAAAATCTCTTGATGCATCACATTCTTTACCATTGTTTATCTTTCTTGGAAATCCCTATGACGAAATAAGGTAAACAAGGGATGTGATCCTATCTACCAAGATGACATTTATCTAATTAAAGTCTTCTTCTCTTTTCCTAAAAACGGTTTAAGTATTTTTTGGTGTTAAAAGAGGTCCAAATTAGGTGAATGTTAGAATATTTGGACCAAGTTGTAATTCGTATAAGATCAGACCTAGAGAATATGTGAAAAAGCCTCTAAAAACTCTTGTAATGGATTAAACCGCTATTACACAAAAACTTGAGAAACTTTTTCTCCTTTTTTCTTGAGAGAATTTCAAGGTTATTCTTCACTCCTCGATTCCTAGCTCAGAGTGGGGTGCGTTGTATCAAGAGATTGTTACTCCTCTTGTGGTTCACGCTTCAACCTGTTGAATAATGAGAGAATACATTAGCTTAAGACCCAAAGAAGAGAAGAGGGTTTATTCAACATATGCAAGCCCATTAAGAAGTCTTCTAGAAGGGTGAAGACTTTGGGTGCACAAGTGGGTATCTCGGGAAGTGTGAAAAGGAAGGAGATGTGTTTGAATTTCAAATAAGAGATTAGAGGGAAATTTGAATGTTGTGAAACCCTTCTTCACCTCTTAATTTCGTGGCTCTCCTCTATATATACATGTTGTACACCCTTTGTAACACTTAATCCATTCTAATGGAAACTTCTCTTTATCTCTCATTCTATCGTTTCTCTTTCAAGCACTCTCAAACTCTCTAATCTTCTATTCCGCAAATTCAACATGGTATCAGAGCAAGGTTCTTACCTAAATCAAGCTCTTGTCATCCCATTTTCAAATCTCTTCTTTTAAAATTCTGGGAATACTCTTTTTCACTCTGAGACTTAGTCCTCAAAGTCATTGACTCTTGAGTTGTGAAAAGGCTGAAAAAGTGTATTTCTTGAAGCTTCTCTAATATTTTCTTGAGAAAATCTCTTAATCCTTTGGTTATTAGAATTATCCGGTGAATAAATCTTGAAACACCATGGAAAACTCTAAACCAATTGTTATTTCAGTCATCTTGAAGGGTGTCAACTATTTGCTGTGGTCAAGAATGATAAGAACAGCTCTATGTGGTCGTGGGCTTTGGAGCCATGTCTTGAAATGACAAGATCCAAAATATGGAGAAGAAGCCATCGGTAATTATGAAGATAAGTGGTTCCAAGAGGACCAAATGGTGCTCGGAATCATCCAGAACTCTCTTGAAGCATCCATCCTTGAAGCCTACTCCTACTCTGAAATTGCAAAGGAATTGTGGGATACTCTTCAAACCGTGTATGGGAATACTTCAAACTTGAGCAGAATCTATGAAGTCAAGAAGGCTATCAATGATCTAAGCCAAGAAGATTTGGAGTTTACAAAGCACTTTGGCAAATTCAGATCATTGTGGGCTGAACTAGAAATGTTAAGGCCAAGCACGATTGATCCTTTAGTGTTAAATGAGAGGCGCGAACAAGACAAGGTCTTTGGTCTGCTATTAACCTTAAATCCAACTTACAAGGATCTCATTAAGCACCTCCTTAGGGCAGACAATCTCCCCAGCCTAGATGAAGTATGCTCCAAGATACAAAAGGAGCAAGGATCTCATGGTCTATTTGAGGGAAAGGGCGAGCTGGTTATGGCAAACAAAGTAGAGTTGGGTGAAGCAAACAAAGGATTTTACAAACCTTTGGGATCAAACTAGAACAAGAAAGTGGGATCAAAAGCAATCTGTGAGCATTGCAAGAAAGAGGGGCACACAAAAGAAAAATGCTGGAAGCTCCATCCTCATCTAAAACAAAGCTGGTGGAAGGAACCAAGAGCTAATGTCTCCCAAGAAGTGGCTGGGAATCAGGCTGTGACATCCAAGAGGGCTGAAGAAGGAGAAATGAGAGCTTTGGTGCCATATCAACAAGAATCTGAATTTGTGAGGAAATCAGATTTGGAAGCTCTCATCAAAGCCTTGAAAGAGGCTGGTAGGTCTGGTATGGTTTCTGGAAACTCTCTTCATGCTCAAAACATTTCAAAGCCTTTGATTGTAGATTCTGGTGCATCACATCATATGATAAGTGATGCACATCTAATGAATAACATAAAACCGGCTGTAGGTAATGTCATTATAGCAAATGGAGATAGTATTCCAATTGATGGAGTAGGAAATCTTAGGTTATTTGGAAAAGATTCAAACGCTTTCTACATGCCTAAATTTACTTCAAATTTGTTATCCGTAAAAAAACTTACATCTGATTTGAATTGTTATGCTATATTTGGTCCTAATGATATTGAGACCATGAAACTACTCGGAAAAGGAGTAGCAAAGGAGGAGCTGTATGTTCTTGAAAATAACAAGCCGGACTCCAATTTATTTTGTAGTTTTAGTCTGAATGTTTCTAATGTTAGTAGTTCAATTTGGCATGCAAGGCTAGGTCATCCGCACTCTAGAGCATTAGAACTATTGTTGCCTAGGATTTCTTTCAAAAATGATGAATGTGAAGCTTGTATACTTGGTAATGTTGAATTTGCGGAATAGAAGATTAGAGAGTTTGAGAGTGCTTGAAAGAGAAACAATAGAATGAGAGATAAAGAGAAGTTTCCATTAGAATTGAGTGAGTGTTACAAAGGGTGTACAACATGTATATATAGAGGAGAGCCACGAAATTAAGAGGTGAAGAAGGGTTTCACAACATTCAATTTCCCTCCAATCTCTTATTTGAAATTCAAACACATCTCCTTCCTTTTCACACTTCCCGAGACACCCACTTGTGCACCCAAAGTCTTCACCCTTCTAGAAGACTTCTTAATGGGCTTGCATATGTTGAATAAGGACTCTTCTCTTCTTTGGGTCTTAAGCTAATGTATTCTCTCATTATTCAACACTCCCCCTCAAGCTTAACCGTAGAGAAACCAAAGGTTAAGCTTGGAACCATGATGACCCACCTCATTAAAAACCTTAGTATGGAAAACCTCATGGGACAAAACCATACTAAGGGAAAAAGAGTGTGGACTCCATGGCTAAGGAAATCACGGCCAAGACATATCTATGAGTCCAAGCTTTGAATGGATGAACTCACACACTTTTAAACTCGCTGCCTTGGTAAAAATGTCTGCCAATTGTTCTGAACTCATTGTAAAGCATGGAAGAATGACCCTTTTCTCCACCATCTCTCGCACCTTGTGACAATCCACTTCAATATGCTTTGTCCTCTCATGGACGCAATGTGAATAGCAGCTTGGTTGTCACAATGCATTGTGATTGGATCTGCCGATTCAATGCCCAAATCCTTGAGAAGAGCTTTCAGCCATGTTAGCTCATTTGTGAGCTTCCTCATTGCTCTATACTCAGCTTCAGCACTTGAACATGACACAACCTTTTGTTTCTTGCTCTTCCAAGTGACCAGGTTATCTCCAATGAATGTGCAATACCCAGTGGTGGATCTTCTATCCGTTTTGTCTCTAGCCCAGTCAGCATCACAATAACCCACAATTTCTGTGCTTTTGTTGCAACCCATCCAAATGCCTTGACCTGGAGCTCCTTTGAGATATTTGAGGATCCGATCCACCATGTTCCAATGATGCACTTTTGGAGCTTGCATATGTTGGCTCACCTGGTTCACAGCAAAACACAAATCAAGACGAGTTATGGTAAGATAAATCAACTTACCAACCATTCTCCGATATTGCTTGACATCTTCAAAAGGTTTATCTTCAAGCTCCCCCTCTCGTATGACTTTGTATCCTTCTTCTAAAGGAGTCTTTGCTGGTTTGGCTCCTAGCTTTCCTGCCCCAGCCAATAGATCAAGAGTGTACTTCCTTTGGGATAAGAAGAGTCCTTCATTGGACCTATAGACTTCAATCCCTAGAAAATATTTCAACTCTCCAAGATCTTTAATATCAAATACAGATTTTAAATATGCTTTTGTATCTTTAATACCTACCTTGTCATTCCCAGAGATGATAATATCATCCACATAAATGAGAATGACTACAATACCTTCTTGGCTTTGCAAGGTGAAAAGTGTATGATCTGCCTCGGACTTCTTGAAGCCTTTACTCTTGAGTGTTGTACTCAACTTGTGGTACCATGCTCGAGGAGATTGCTTCAGTCCATAGATTGCTTTCTTGAGTCTCAACACCTTTCCTGGTGCAATTGAGTCCTCCAAGCCTGGTGGTGGAGTCATGTAGACTTCATCCTCTAGTTCCCCTTGCAAGAATGCATTCTTGACGTCCATCTGCCAAAGATCCCATTTCAAGTTAGTAGCTAAGGATAAAATAACTCTTACCGTATGAAGTTTTGCCACAGGTGCAAATGTGTCAAGGTAGTCCTCTCCATAGGTTTGAGTGAATCCTCTAGCCACCAGCCTAGCCTTGTAACGCTCTATTTCTCCATCACTTCTATACTTGATAGTGAAGATCCATCTAGAGCTTACGGCCTTCTTCCCTTTTGGCAGTTCAGCTTCATCCCAAGTGTGGTTGATTTCCATAGCTTTCTTTTCTTCACCAACAGCATCTCTCCATACTTTAAGCTCCTTGGCTTCTTCATAGGTTGTTAGAATCTCAGCTTCATCCAACTTGCCCATGTAGGCTTGATGTTCCAATGGGAAATGAGCTAGAGTGCAAACAGCTTGAATGGGATGAGCAACTGCCTTGTTGTTGTAGTACACTCGGGTTTGCTTCCAAT
The DNA here is from genome assembly GCA_963922655.1 of Cardamine chenopodiifolia. Classification (NCBI taxonomy): domain Eukaryota; kingdom Viridiplantae; phylum Streptophyta; class Magnoliopsida; order Brassicales; family Brassicaceae; genus Cardamine; species Cardamine chenopodiifolia. The sequence continues at coordinate 6,099,408 of OZ000476.1, read as the reverse complement.
GTTCTGGTCCAAACCTTTGTCTTGTACTTCTCCTTAAACCCTTTTCTTGATTTTGAACTTGAGGTTCTGGCCCTTCAAAGTCAGAATCTAAGGTTTGAGCTTCTTCTTGACTTTCCGGACTCTCTTCACTTTGATCATGAACCGCTTCATTGCGAACTTTTGATTCATTTTGATCATGAATTGTTGAGTCTTGTTGAGCCACTACTGGATTCTCTTGTTTATTGCCTCCCTCAGGATCAAAGGGTATAGTTTCTTCATTTGATTGAGATGTGCTTGTACTAGCTTCTGGCTGATGTAATCCAAGGTTCTCCAAGATTTTTCTCAAATTGCTAGCTCGGTCTGATGATGAGGATGATAGATTCTCCAATTCTTTCCAGTTCTTCTCATCATAGAACCCTTTCGTTTCAACAAACTTCACGTCCCTTGAGACTAGAATCTTCCTTGTTTCCGGAACAAAGCATTTGTAACCTTTTTATGTTGTGGAGTATCCAATGAACATGCTCTTCACACTTTTAGGTTCCAACTTGTTTCTTTGTTCTCCTGGGATTAATACAAAACAAACACACCCAAACACGCGTAAGTGGTTAATGGCGGGTTTAGAGTTGTTTAATACCTCAAATGGAGAGTGATCATCCAAAATTTTTGTTGGCATTCGGTTGATCAAATAGCATGCTGAAACCACAGCATCTCCCCAAAATCTCTTGGGAACACTTGTGTGGAACATCATAGACCGGGCCACTTCCATTAAGTGCCTATTCTTTCTTTCAGCAACTCCATTTTGCTGAGGAGTGTATGGGCAGCTGGTTTGATGGACTATCCCATGGTTTGCTAAGTGTTGTTTGAAGGCATGGCTTGTGTACTCTCCACCATTATCTGATCTAAAAATTTTAATCTTGGCATTATAATGGTTAGTCACATATGCTTGAAAATTTCTAAATGCTTCTAGAACTCTATCTTTGGATGGAAGAAGTATTTATGATGTTCTCTAGATTCACATGGTGAGGTCCAAACATCAGAATGAATTAAATCAAAACACTTTTGATAGATAGTTGGAGACTTGGAAAATACAGATTTACAATGTTTGCCAAGTATACAAGCTTCACATTCATCATTTTTGAAAGAAATCCTAGGCAACAATAGTTCTAATGCTCTAGAGTGCGGATGACCTAGCCTTGCATGCCAAATTGAACTACTAACATTAGAAACATTCAGACTAAAATTACAAAATAAATTGGAGTCCGGCTTGTTATTTTCAAGAACATACAGCTCCTCCTTTGCTACTCCTTTTCCGAGTAGATTCATGGTCTCAATATCCTGAAAGTGTACATCATTAGGACCAAATATAGCATAACAATTCAAATCAGATGTAACTTTCTTTACGGATAACAAATTTGAAGTAAACTTAGGCATGTAGAAAGCGTTTGAATCTTTTCCAAATAACCTAAGATTTCCTACTCCATCAATTGGAATACTATCTCCATTTGCTATAATGACATTACCTACAGCCGGTTTTATGTTATTCATTAGATGTGCATCACTTATCATATGATGTGATGCACCAGAATCTACAATCAAAGGCTTTGAAATGTTTTGAGTATGAAGAGAGTTTCCAGAAACCATACCAGACCTACCAGCCTCTTTCAAGGCTTTGATGAGATCTTCCAAATCTGATTTCCTCACAAATTCAGATTCTTGTTGATATGGCACCAAAGCTCTCATTTCTCCTTCTTCAACCCTCTTGGATGTCCCAGCCTGATTCCCAGCCACTTCTTGGGAGACATTAGCTCTTGGTTCCTTCCACCAGCTTGGTTTTAGATGAGGATGGAGCTTCCAGCATTTTTCCTTTGTGTGCCCCTGTTTCTTGCAATGCTCACAAATTGCATTTGATCCCACTTTCTTGTTCTGGTTTGATCCCAACGGTTTGTAAAATCCTTTGTTGGCGTCTCCCAGCTCTACTTTGTTAGCCATAACCTGCTCGCCCTTTCCCCCAAATAGACCATGAGATCCTTGCTCCTTTTGTATCTTGGAGCACACTTCATCTAGGCTGGGGAGATTGTCTGCCCTAAGGAGGTGCTTAATGAGATCCTTGTAAGTTGGATTTAAGGTCAATAGTAGACCAAAGACCTTGTCTTGTTCGCGCCTCTCATTTAACACCAAAGGATCAATCGTGCTTGGCCTTAACATTTCTAGTTCAGCCCACAATGATCTGAATTTGCCAAAGTGCTTTGTAAACTCCAAATCTTCTTGGCTTAGATCATTGATAGCCTTCTTGACTTCATAGATTCTGCTCAAGTTTGAAGTATTCCCATACATGGTTTGAAGAGTATCCCACAATTCCTTTGTATTTTCACAGTAGGAGTAGGCTTCAAGGATGGATGCTTCAAGAGAGTTCTGGATGATTCCGAGCACCATTTGGTCCTCTTGGAACCACTTATCTTCATAATTACCGATGGCTTCTTCTCCATCTTTTGGATCTTGGCCTTTCAAGACATGGCTCCAAAGCCCACGACCACATAGGGCTGTTCTTATCATTCTTGACCACAGCAAATAGTTGATACCCTTCAAGATGACTGGAATAACAATTAGTTTAGAATTTTCCATGGTGTTTCAAGATTTATTCACCGGATAATTCTATTAACCAGAGGATTAAGAGATTTTCTCAAGAAAATATTAGAGAAGCTTCAAGAAATACACTTTTCCAGCCTTTTCACAACTCAAGAGTCAATGACTTTGAGGACTAAGTCTCAGAGTGAAAAAGGATTGACAAAGAGTATTCCCAGAATTTTAGAGTGAAAAAGAAAATTTTAGAGAACCTTCAAGAAATACACTTTTTCAGCCTTTTCACAACTCAAGAGTCAATGACTTTGAGGACTAGGTCTCAGAGTGAAAAAGGATTGACAAAGAGTATTCCCAGAATTTTTAAAGGAAGAGATTTGAAAATGGGATAACAAGAGCTTGATTTAGTTAAGAACCTTGCTCTGATACCATGTTGAATTTGCAGAATAGAAGATTAGAGAGTTTGAGAGTGCTTGAAAGAGAAACAATAGAATGAGAGATAAAGAGAAGTTTCCATTAGAATTGAGTGAGTGTTACAAAGGGTGTACAACATGTATATATAGAGGAGAGCCACGAAATTAAGAGGTGAAGAAGGGTTTCAAAACATTCAATTTCCCTCCAATCTCTTATTTGAAATTCAAACACATCTCCTTTCTTTTCACACTTCCCGAGACACCCACTTGTGCACCCAAAGTCTTCACCCTTCTAGAAGACTTCTTAATGGGCTTGCATATGTTGAATAAGGACTCTTCTCTTCTTTGGGTCTTAAGCTAATGTATTCTCTCATTATTCAACAGGTAAACATTGCAAATTTGTGTTTTCCAAGTCTCCAACTATCTATGAAAAGTGTTTTGATTTAATTTATTCTGATGTTTGGACCTCACCATGTGAATCTAGAGAACATCATAAATACTTTGTCACCTTCATAGATGAAAAATCAAAATATACATGGCTAACACTTATTCCATCCAAAGGTAGAGTTCTAGAAGCATTTAGAAAATTTCAAGCATATGTGACTAACCATTATAATGCCAAGATTAAAAATTTTAGATCAGATAATGGTGGAGAGTACACAAGCCATGCCTTCAAACAACATTTAGCACATCATGGGATAGTCTATCAAACCACCTGCCTATACACTCCTCAGCAAAATGGAGTTGCTGAAAGAAAGAATAGGCATTTAATGGAAGTGGCCCGGTCTATGATGTTCCACACAAGTGTTCCCAAGAGATTTTGGGGAGATGCTGTGGTTTCAGCATGCTATTTGATCAACCGGATGCCAACAAAAATCTTGGATGACCACTCTCCATTTGAGGTATTAAACAACTCTAAACCCGCCATTAACCACTTACGTGTGTTTGTTTTGTATTAATCCCAGGAGAACAAAGAAACAAGTTGGAAGCTAAAAGTGTGAAGAGCATGTTCATTGGATACTCCATAACACAAAAAGGTTACAAATGCTTTGTTCCGGAAACAAGGAAGATTCTAGTCTCAAGGGATGTGAAGTTTGTTGAAACAAAAGGGTTCTATGATGAGAAGAACTGGAAAGAATTGGAGAATCTATCATCCTCATCATCAGACCGAGCTAGCAATTTGAGAAAAATCTTGGAGAACCTTGGATTACATCAGCCAGAAGCTAGTACAAGCACATCTCAATCAAATGAAGAAACTATACCCTTTAATCCTGAGGGAGGCAATAAACAAGAGGATCTAGTAGTGGCTCAACAAGACTCAACAATTCATGATCAAAATGAATAAGAAGTTCGCAATGAAGCGGTTCATGATCAAAGTGAAGAGAGTCCGGAAAGTCAAGAAGAAGCTCAAACCTCAGATTCTGACTTTGAAGGGCCAGAACCTCAAGTTCAAGCTCAAGAAAAGGATTTAAGGAGAAGTACAAGACAAAGGTTTGGACCAGAACATTGGAAGCAAACCCGAGTGTACTACAACAACAAGGCAGTTGCTCATGCCTTTCAAGGTGTTTGCACTCTAGCTCATTTCCCATTGGAACATCAAGCCTACATGGGCAAGTTGGATGAATCTGAGATTCCAACAACCTATGAAGAAGCCAAGGAGCTTAAAGTATGGAGAGATGTTGTTGGTGAATAAAAAAAAGCTTTGGAAATCAACCACACTTGGGATGAAGCTGAACTGCCAAAAGGGAAGAAGGCCGTAAGCTCTAGATGGATCTTCACTATCAAGTATAGAAGTGATGGAGAAATAGAGCGTTACAAGGCTAGGCTGGTGGCTAGAGGATTCACTCAAACCTATGGAGAGGACTACCTTGACACATTTGCACCTGTGGCAAAACTTCATACGGTAAGAGTCATTTTATCCTTAGCTACTAACTTGGAATGGGATCTTTGGCAGATGGACGTCAAGAATGCATTCTTGCAAGGGGAACTAGAGGATGAAGTCTACATGACTCCACCACCAGGCTTGGAGGACTCAATTGCACCAGGAAAGGTGTTGAGACTCAAGAAAACAATCTATGGATTGAAGCAATCTCCTCGAGCATGGTACCACAAGTTGAGTACAACACTCAAGAGTAAAGGCTTCAAGAAGTCCGAGGCAGATCATACACTTTTCACCTTGCAAAGCCAAGAAGGTATTGTAGTCATTCTCATTTATGTGGATGACATTATCATCTCGGGGAATGACAAGGTAGGTATTAAAGATACAAAAGCATATTTAAAATCTGTATTTGATATTAAAGATCTTGGAGAGTTGAAATATTTTCTAGGGATTGAAGTCTATAGGTCCAATGAAGGATTTTTCTTATCCCAAAGGAAGTACACTCTTGATCTATTGGCTGAGGCAGGAAAGCTAGGAGCCAAACCAGCAAAGACTCCCTTAGAAGAAGGATACAAAGTCATACGAGAGGGGGAGCTTGAAGATAAACCTTTTGAAGATGTCAAGCAATATCGGAGAATGGTTGGTAAGTTGATTTATCTTACCATAACTCGTCTTGATTTGTGTTTTGCTGTGAACCAGGTGAGTCAACATATGCAAGCTCCAAAAGTGCACCATTGGAGCATGGTGGATCGGATTCTCAAATATCTCAAAGGAGCTCCGGGTCAAGGCATTTGGATGGGTTGTAACAAAAGCACAGAAATTGTGGGTTATTGTGGTGCTGACTGGGCTGGAGACAAAACGGATAGAAGATCCACCACTGGGTATTGCACATTCATTGGAGGTAACCTGGTCACTTGGAAGAGCAAGAAACAAAAGGTTGTGTCATGTTCAAGTGCTGAAGCTGAGTATAGAGCAATGAAGAAGCTCACAAACGAGCTAATATGGCTGAAAGCTCTTCTCAAGGATTTGGGCATTGAATCGCCAGATCCAATCACAATGCATTGTGACAACCAAGCTGCTATTCACATTGCGTCCAACTCAGTGTTCCATGAGAGGACAAAACATATTGAAGTGGATTGTCACAAGGTGCGAGAGATGGTGGAGAAAAGAGTCATTCTTCCATGCTTTACAAGAAGTTCAGAACAATTGGCAGACATTTTTACCAAGGCAGCGAGTTTAAAAGTGTGTGAGTTCATCCATTCAAAGCTTGGACTCATAGATATGTCTCGGCCATGATTTCCTTAGCCATGGAGTCCACACTCTTTTTCCCTTAGTATGGTTTTGTCCCATGAGGTTTTCCATACTAAGGTTTTTAATGAGGTGGGTCATCATGGTTCCAAGCTTAACCTTTGGTTTCTCTACGGTTAAGCTTGAGGGGGAGTGTTGAATAATGAGAGAATACATTAGCTTAAGACCCAAAGAAGAGAAGAGGCTTTATTCAACATATGCAAGCCCATTAAGAAGTCTTCTAGAAGGGTGAAGACTTTGGGTGCACAAGTGGGTGTCTCGGGAAGAGTGAAAAGAAAGGAGATGTGTTTGAATTTCAAATAAAAGATTGGAGAGAAATTTGAATGTTGTGAAACCCTTCTTCACCTCTTAATTTCGTGGCTCTCCTTTATATATACATGTTGTACACCCTTTGTAACACTTAATCAATTCTAATGGAAACTTCTCTTTATCTCTGATTCTATCGTTTCTCTTTCAAGCACTCTCAAACTCTCTAATCTTCTATTCCGCAAATTCAACACAACCCACCTTCTATCAATCCCATAGTTAATCCTAGGTCGAGTATCTCCTCGGGTTTAAACCACCTCTTCCACTTAGTTACATCCTTTTTACCAAGTAGTTAGATCGAGCATTTCTCTTCTTCTCAGTCCTATTCATACAGTCTATTCCCTAAGACGAGCTTGATATCTTAGCAACCGGTGCCACAACATGTTTTGAATGGGGTTTTCCATTCACCACCCTCCTTTATACTTACTTGATGGTACCCGCTCTTTAGATCAATCTTGGAGAAGAGTGTTGATGAGGCCCCGGCACTAGCTCAAGCATCACTCTGAGAAGAACACGTGGAGGAACCCAAGGACTAACTTGAGGAAGAGAAGAACTACTAAGCTCCTACCATACCACTAAGGATTATGAAGAGGAACATCACAAGCGTCTATAGGACAAGATTCAATGCATACATACAAGGAGCTCTAAGATGCGAGGAGAGCACCTGAGGGCACCCGAGAGATACCGATAGGCCTTAGCGCGAGAACAGTGAGACTAGAAAACTCTTGGGAGCGTCCTTTTTTCGGAAGGCATGAGTTTAGTATCTTCACTATTTTGTTGAAGTGAAGACACCCTTAAGCCGTGAAGGTATTGTACTCTTTTTCTCCACCTTGGGATTTTTCCACATGGTTTACCGAGGGGGTTTTTAATGAGGCAAGATCTCTTGATACATCACATTCTTTACCATTGTTTATCTTTCTTGGAAATCCCTATGACGAAATAAGGTAAACAAGGGATGTGATCCTATTGACCAAGATGACATTTATCTAATTAAAGTCTTCTTCTCTTTTCCTAAAAACGGTTTAAGTATGTTTTGGTGTTAAAAGAGGTCCAAATTAGCTGAATGTTATAATATTTGGACCAAGTTGTAATTAGTATAAGATCAGACCAAGAGGATATGTGAAAAAGCCTCTAAAAACTCTTGTAATGGATTAAACCGCTTTTACACAAAAACTTGAGAAAAATTTTCTCCTTTTTTCTTGAGAGATTCAAGGTTATTCTTCACTCTTCGATTCCTAGCTCAGAGTGGGGTGCGTTGTATCAAGAGATTGTCACTCCTCTTGTGGTTCACGCTTCAACCCACCTTCTATCAATCCCATATTTAATCCTAGAAGAGTATTTCCTCGGGTTTAAACCACCACTTCCGCTTAGTTCCATATTTAATCCTAGGTCGAGTATTCACTATATCGTTGAAGTGAAGACACCCTTAAGACGTCAAGGTATTGTACTCTTTTTCTCCACCTCGGGATTTTTCCACATGGTTTACCGAGGGGGTTTTTAATGAGGCAAGATCTCTTGATGCATCACATTCTTTACCATTGTTTATCTTTCTTGGAAATCCCTATGACGAAATAAGGTAAACAAGGGATGTGATCTTATCTACCAAGATGACATTTATCTAATTAAAGTCTTCTTCTCTTTTCCTAAAAACGGTTTAAGTATGTTTTAGTGTTAAAAGAGGTCCAAATTAGGTGAATGTTACAATATTTGGACAAAGTTGTAATTAGTATAAGATCAGACCAAGAGGATATGTGAAAAAGCCTCTAAAAACTCTTGTAATGGATTAAACCGCTTTTACACAAAAACTTGAGAAACTTTTTCTCCTTTTTTCTTGAGAGATTCAAGGTTATTCTTCACTCCTCGATTCCTAGCTCAGTGTGGGGTGCGTTGTATCAAGAGATTGTCACTCCTCTTGTGGTTCACGCGTCAACCCACCTTCTATCAACCCCATAGTTAATCCTAGGTCGAGTATCTCCTTGGGTTTAAACAACCGTTTCCGCCTAGTTCAATTCTTTTTACCGAGTAGTTAGATCGAGCATTTCTCTTCTTCTCAGTCCTATTCATACAGTCTATTCCCTAAGACGAGCTTGATATCTTAGCAACCGGTGCCACATCATGTTTTGAATGGGGTTTTCCATTCACCACCCTTCTTCATACTTACTTGATGGTACCCGCTCTTTAGGTCAATCTTGGAGAAGACTGGTGATGAGGCCCCGACACTAGCTCAAGCATCACTCTGAGTAGAACACGTGGAGGAACCCGAGGACTAAGTTGAGGAAGAGAAGAACTACGAAGCTCCTACCATACCACTGAGGATGATGAAGAGGAACATCACAAGCGTCTACAGGACAAGATTCAATGCATACATACAAGGAGCTCTAAGATGCGAGGAGAGCACCTGAGGGCACCCGAGAGATACCGATAGACCTTAGCGCGAGAACACTAAGACTAGAAAACTCTTGGGAGCGTCCTTTTTTGGAAGGCATGAGTTTAGTATCTTCACTATTTCGTTGAAGTAAAGACACCCTTAAGCCGTCAAGGTATTGTACTCTTTTTCTCGACCTCGGGATTTTTCCACATGGTTTATCGAGGGGGTTTTTAATGAGGCAAGATCTCTTGATGCATCACATTCTTTACCATTGTTTATCTTTCTTGGAAATCCCTATGACGAAATAAGGTAAACAAGAGATGTGATCCAATCTACCAAGATGACATTTATCTAATTAAAACGGTTTTAGTATGTTTTAGTGTTAAAAGAGGTCCAAATTAGGTGAATGTTAGGATATTTGGACCAAGTTGTAATTCGTATAAGACCAGACCTAGAGGATATGTGAAAAAGCCTCTAAAAACTCTTGGAGTGGATTAAACCGCTTTTACACAAAAACTTGAGAAACTAATTCTCCTTTTTTCTTGAGAGATTCAAGGTTATTCTTCACTCCTCGATTGCTAGCTCAGAGTGGGGTGCGTTGTATCAAGAGATTGTAACTCCACTTGTAGTTCACGCTTCAACCCACCTTCTATCAATCCCATAGTTAATCGTAGGTCGAGTATCTCCTCGTGTTTAAACCACCTCTTCCGCTTAGTTCCATCCTTTTTACCGAGTAGTTAGATCTAGCATTTCTCTTCTTCTCAGTCCTATTCATACAGTCTATTCCCTAGGACGAGCTTGTTATCTTAGCAACCGGTGCCACATCATGTTTTGAATGGGGTTTTCCATTCACCACCCTCCTTCATACTTACTTGATGGTACCCGCTCTTTAGATCAATCTTGGAGAAGAGTGTTGATGAGGCCCCGACACTAGCTCAAGCATCACTCTGAGAAGAACACGTGGAGAAACCCGAGGACTTACTTGAGGAAGAGAAGAACTACGAAGCTCCTACCATACCACTGAGGATTATGAAGAGGAACATCACAAGCGTCTACAGGACAAGATTCAATGCATACATACAAGGAGCTCTAAGATGCGAGGAGAGCACCTGAGGGCACCCGAGAGATACCGATAGACCTTAGCGCAAGAACAGTGAGCCTAGAAAATTCTTGGGAGCTGAATTTTTTTGGAACGCATGAGTTTAGTATCTTCACTATTTCTTTGAAGTGAAGACACCCTTAAGACGTCAAGGTATGGTACTCTTTTTCTCCACCTCGGGATTTTTCCACATGGTTTACCGAGGGGGTTTTTAATGAGGCAAGATCTCTTGATGCATCACATTCTTTACCATTGTTTATCTTTCTTGGAAATCCCTATGACGAAATAAGGTAAACAAGGGATGTGATCCTATCTACCAAGATGACATTTATCTAATTAAAGTCTTCTTCTCTTTTCCTAAAAACGGTTTAAGTATGTTTTAGTGTTAAAAGAGGTCCAAATTAGGTGAATGTTACAATATTTGGACCAAGTTGTAATTAGTATAAGATCAGACCAAGAGGATATGTGAAAAAGCCTCTAAAAACTCTCGTAATGGATTAAACCGCTTTTACACAAAAACTTGAGAAACTTTTTCTCCTTTTTTCTTGAGAGAATCAAGGTTATTCTTCACTCCTCGATTCCTAGCTCAGAGTGGGGTGCATTGTATCAAGAGATTGTCACTCGTCTTGTGGTTCATGCTTCAACCCACTTTCTATCAATCCCATAGTTAATCCTAGGTCGAGTATCTCTTTGGGTTTAAACTACCTTTTCCGCCTAGTTCAATTCTTTTTACCGAGTAGTTAGATCGAGCATTCCTCTTCTTCTCAGTCCTATTCATACAGTCTATTCCCTAAGACGAGCTTGATATCTTAGCAACCGGTGCCATATCATGGGGTTTTACATTCACCACCCTCCTTCATACTTACTTGATGGTACCCGCTCTTTAGATCTATCTTGGAGAAGAGTGTTGATGAGGCCCCGGCACTAGCTCAAGCATCACTCTGAGAAGAACACATGGAGGAAGCCGAGGACTAACTTGAGGAAGAGAAGAACTACGAAGCTCCTACCATACCACTCAGGATTATGAAGAGGAACATCACAAGCGTCTACTGAACTAGATTCAATACATACATACAAGGAGCTCTAAGATGCGAGGAGAGCACCTGAGGGCACCTGAGAGATACCGATAGACCTTAGCGCGAGAACAGTGAGACTAGAAAACTCTTGGGAGTGTCCTTTTTTTGGAAGGCATGAGTTTAGTATCTTCACTATTTCGTTTAAGGGAAGACACCCTTAAGCCGTCAAGGTATTGTATTCTTTTTCTCCACCTCGGGATTTTTCCACATGGTTTACCGATGGGTTTTTTAATGAGGCAAGATCTCTTGATGCATCACATTCTTTACCGTTGTTTATCTTTCTTGGAAATCCCTCTGACGAAATAAGGTAAACAAGGGATGTGATCCTATCTACCAAGATGACATTTATCTAATTAAAATCTTCTTCTCTTTTCCTAAAAACGGTTTAAGTATGTTTTAGTGTTAAAAGATGTCCAAATTAGGTGAATGTTAGAATATTTGGATCAAGTTATAATTCGTATAAGACCAGACCTAGAGGATATGTGAAAAAGCCTCTAAAAGCTCTTGTAATGGATTAAACCGCTTTTACACAAAAACTTGAGAAACTTTTTCTCCTTTTTTCTTTAGAGATTCAAGGTTATTCTTCACTCCTCGATTCCTAGCTCAGAGTGGGGTGCGTTGTATCAGGAGATTGTCACTCCTCTTGTGGTTCACGCTTCAACCCACCTTCTATCAATCCAATAGTTAATCCTAGGTCGAGTATCTCCTTGGGTTTAAACCACCTCTTCCGCTTAGTTCCATCCTTCTTACCGAGTAGTTAGATCGAGCATTTCTCTTCTTCTCAGTCCTATTCATACAGTCTATTCCCTAAGACGAGCTTGATATCTTAGCAACCGGTGCGACATCATGTTTTGAATGGGGTTTTCCATTCACCACCCTCCTTCATACTTACTTGATGGTACCCGCTCTTTAGATCAATCTTGGAGAAGAGTATTGATGAGGCCCCGACACTAGCTCAAGCATCACTCTGAGAAGAACACGTGGAGAAACCCGAGGACTAACTTGAGGAAGAGAAGAACTAAGAAGCTCCTACCATACAACTGAGGATTATGAAGAGGAACATCACAAGCGTTTACAGGACAAGGTTCAATGCATACATACAAGGAGCTCTAAGATGCGTGGAGAGCACCTGAGGGCACCCGAGAGATACCGATAGACCTTAGCGAAAGAACAGTGAGCCTAGAAAACTCTTGGGAGCTGACTTTTTTTGGAACGCATGAGTTTAGTATCTTCACTATTTTGTTGAAGTGAAGACACCCTTAAGACGTCAAGGTACTGTACTCTTTTTCTCCACCTCGGGATTTTTCCACATGGTTTACCGAGGGGGTTTTTAATGAGGCAAGATCTCTTGATGCATCACATTCTTTACCATTGTTTATCTTTCTTGGAAATCCCTATGATGAAATAAGGTAAACAAGGGATGTGATCCTATCTACCAAGATGACATTTATCTAATTAAAGTCTTCTTCTCTTTTCCTAAAAACGGTTTAAGTATGTTTTAGTGTTAAAAGAGGTCCAAATTAGGTGAATGTTACAATATTTGGACCAAGTTGTAATTAGTATAAGATCAGACCAAGAGGATATGTGAAAAAGCTTCTAAAAACTCTTGTAATGGATTAAACCGCTTTTACACAAAAACTTGAGAAACTTTTTCTCCTTTTTTCTTGAGAGATTCAAGGTTATTCTTCACTCCTCGATTCCTAGCTCAGAGTGGGGTGCGTTGTATCAAGAGATTGTCACTCCTCTTGTGGTTCATGCTTCAACCCACCTTCTATCAATCCCATAGTTAATCCTAGGTCGAGTATCTCCTTGGGTTTAAACAACCTTTTCCGCCTAGTTCAATTCTTTTTACCGAGTAGTTAGATCGAGCATTTCTCTTCTTCTCAGTCCTATTCATATAGTCTATTCCCTAAGACGAGCTTGATATCTTAGCAACCGGTGCCACATCATGTTTTGAATGGGGTTTTCCATTCACCACCCTCCTTCATACTTACTTGATGGTACCCGCTCTTTAGATCAATCTTGGAGAAGATTGGTGATGAGGCCCCGGCACTAGCTCAAGCATCACTCTGAGAAGAACACGTGGAGGAACCCGAGGACTAACTTGAGGAAGAGAAGAACTACGAAGCTCCTACCATACCACTGAGGATTATGAAGAGGAACATCACAAGCGTCTACTGGACTAGATTCAATGCATACATAAAAGGAGCTCTAAGATGCGAGGAGAGCACCTGAGGGCAACTGAGAGATACCGATAGACCTTAGCGCGAGAACAGTGAGACTAGAAAACTCTTGGGAGCGTCCTTTTTTTTGAAGGCATGAGTTTAGTATCTTCACTATTTCGTTTAAGGGAAGACACCCTTAAGCCGTCAAGGTATTGTATTCTTTTTCTCCACCTCTGGATTTTTCCACATGGTTTACCGATGGGTTTTTTAATGAGGCAAGATCTCTTGATGCATCACATTCTTTACCGTTGTTTATCTTTCTTGGAAATCCCTCTGACGAAATAAGGTAAACAAGGGATGTGATCCTATCTACCAAAATGACATTTATCTAATTAAAATCTTCTTCTCTTTTCCTAAAAACGGTTTAAGTATGTTTTAGTGTTAAAAGATGTCCAAATTAGGTGAATGTTAGAATATTTGGATCAAGTTGTAATTCGTATAAGACCAGACCTAGAGGATATGTGAAAAAGCCTCTAAAAGCTCTTGTAATGGATTAAACCGCTTTTACACAAAAACTTGAGAAACTTTTTCTCTTTTTTTCTTGAGAGATTCAAGGTTATTCTTCACTCCTCGATTCCTAGCTCAGAGTAGGGTGCGTTGTATCAAGAGATTGTCACTCCTCTTGTGGTTCATGCTTCAACCCACCTTCTATCAATGCAATAGTTAATCCTAGGTCGAGTATCTCCTCGGCTTTAAACCACCTCTTCCGCTTAGTTCCATCCTTCATACCGAGTAGTTAGATCGAGCATTTCTCTTCTTCTCAGTCCTATTCATACAGTCTATTCCCTAAGACGAGCTTGATATCTTAGCAACCGGTGCCACATCATGTTTTGAATGGGGTTTTCCATTCACCACCCTCCTTCATACTTACTTGATGGTACCCGCTCTTTAGATCAATCTTGGAGAAGAGTATTGATGAGGCCCCGACACTAGCTCAAGCATCACTATGAGAAGAACACGTGGAGAAACCCGAGGACTAACTTGAGGAAGAGAAGAACTACGAAGCTCCTACCATACCACTGAGGATTATGAAGAGGAACATCACAAGCGTTTACAGGACAAGGTTCAATGCATACATACAAGGAGCTCTAAGATGCGTGGAGAGCACCTGAGGGCACCCGAGAGATACCGATAGACCTTAGCGCAAGAACTGTGAGCCTAGAAAACTGTTGGGAGCTGACTTTTTTTGGAACGCATGAGTTTAGTATCTTCACTATTTCGTTGAAGTGAAGACATCCTTAAGACATCAAGGTACTGTACTCTTTTTCTCCACCTCGGGATTTTTCCACATGGTTTACCGAGGGGGTTTTTAATGAGGCAAGATCTCTTGATGCATCACATTCTTTACCGTTGTTTATCTTTCTTGGAAATCCCTATGACGAAATAAGGTAAACAAGGGATGTGATCCTATCTACCAAGATGACATTTATCTAATTAAAGTCTTCTTCTCTTTTCCTAAAAACGGTTTAAGTATGTTTTAGTGTTAAAAGAGGTCCAAATTAGGTGAATGTTACAATATTTGGACCAAGTTGTAATTAGTATAAGATCAGACCAAGAGGATATGTGAAAAAGCTTCTAAAAACTCTTGTAATGGATTAAACCGCTTTTACACAAAAACTTGAGAAACTTTTTCTCCTTTTTTCTTGAGAGATTCAAGGTTATTCTTCACTCCTCGATTCCTAGCTCAGAGTGGGGTGCGTTGTATCAAGAGATTGTCACTCCTCTTGTGGTTCATGCTTCAACCCACCTTCTATCAATCCCATAGTTAATCCTAGGTCGAGTATCTCCTTGGGTTTAAACAACCTTTTCCGCCTAGTTCAATTCTTTTTACCGAGTAGTTAGATCGAGCATTTCTCTTCTTCTCAGTCCTATTCATATAGTCTATTCCCTAAGACGAGCTTGATATCTTAGCAACCGGTGCCACATCATGTTTTGAATGGGGTTTTCCATTCACCACCCTCCTTCATACTTACTTGATGGTACCCGCTCTTTAGATCAATCTTGGAGAAGATTGGTGATGAGGCCCCGGCACTAGCTCAAGCATCACTCTGAGAAGAACACGTGGAGGAACCCGAGGACTAACTTGAGGAAGAGAAGAACTACGAAGCTCCTACCATACCACTGAGGATTATGAAGAGGAACATCACAAGCGTCTACTGGACTAGATTCAATGCATACATAAAAGGAGCTCTAAGATGCGAGGAGAGCACCTGAGGGCACCTGAGAGATACCGATAGACCTTAGCGCGAGAACAGTGAGACTAGAAAACTCTTGGGAGCGTCCTTTTTTTTGAAGGCATGAGTTTAGTATCTTCACTATTTCGTTTAAGGGAAGACACCCTTAAGCCGTCAAGGTATTGTATTCTTTTTCTCCACCTCTGGATTTTTCCACATGGTTTACCGATGGGTTTTTTAATGAGGCAAGATCTCTTGATGCATCACATTCTTTACCGTTGTTTATCTTTCTTGGAAATCCCTCTGACGAAATAAGGTAAACAAGGGATGTGATCCTATCTACCAAAATGACATTTATCTAATTAAAATCTTCTTCTCTTTTCCTAAAAACGGTTTAAGTATGTTTTAGTGTTAAAAGATGTCCAAATTAGGTGAATGTTAGAATATTTGGATCAAGTTGTAATTCGTATAAGACCAGACCTAGAGGATATGTGAAAAAGCCTCTAAAAGCTCTTGTAATGGATTAAACCGCTTTTACACAAAAACTTGAGAAACTTTTTCTCTTTTTTTCTTGAGAGATTCAAGGTTATTCTTCACTCCTCGATTCCTAGCTCAGAGTAGGGTGCGTTGTATCAAGAGATTGTCACTCCTCTTGTGGTTCATGCTTCAACCCACCTTCTATCAATGCAATAGTTAATCCTAGGTCGAGTATCTCCTCGGCTTTAAACCACCTCTTCCGCTTAGTTCCATCCTTCATACCGAGTAGTTAGATCGAGCATTTCTCTTCTTCTCAGTCCTATTCATACAGTCTATTCCCTAAGACGAGCTTGATATCTTAGCAACCGGTGCCACATCATGTTTTGAATGGGGTTTTCCATTCACCACCCTCCTTCATACTTACTTGATGGTACCCGCTCTTTAGATCAATCTTGGAGAAGAGTATTGATGAGGCCCCGACACTAGCTCAAGCATCACTATGAGAAGAACACGTGGAGAAACCCGAGGACTAACTTGAGGAAGAGAAGAACTACGAAGCTCCTACCATACCACTGAGGATTATGAAGAGGAACATCACAAGCGTCTACAGGACAAGGTTCAATGCATACATACAAGGAGCTCTAAGATGCGAGGAGAGCACCTGAGGGCACCCGAGAGATACCGATAGACCTTAGCGCAAGAACAGTGAGCCTAGAAAATTCTTGGGAGCTGACTTTTTTTGGAACGCATGAGTTTAGTATCTTCACTATTTCTTTGAAGTGAAGACACCCTTAAGACGTCAAGGTATTGTACACTTTTTCTCCACCTTGGGATTTTTCCACATGGTTTACCGAGGGGGTTTTTAATGAGGCAAGATCCCTTGATGCATCACATTCTTTACCATTGTTTATCTTTCTTGGAAATCCCTATGACGAAATAAGGTAAACAAGGGATGTGATCCTATCTACCAAGATGACAATTATCTAATTAAAGTCTTCTTCTCTTTTCCTAAAAACGGTTTAAGTATGTTTTAGTGTTAAAAGAGGTCCAAATTAGGTGAATGTTACAATATTTGGACCAAGTTGTAATTAGTATAAGATCAGACCAAGAGGATATGTGAAAAAGCCTCTAAAAACTCTCGTAATGGATTAAACCGCTTTTACACAAAAACTTGAGAAACTTTTTCTCCTTTTTTCTTGAGAGAATCAAGGTTATTCTTCACTCCTCGATTCCTAGCTCAGAGTGGGGTGCATTGTCTCAAGAGATTGTCACTCGTCTTGTGGTTCATGCTTCAACCCACCTTCTATCAATCCCATAGTTAATCCTAGGTCGAGTATCTCTTTGGGTTTAAACAACCTTTTCCGCCTAGTTCAATTCTTTTTACCGAGTAGTTAGATCGAGCATTTCTCTTCTTCTCAGTCCTATTCATACAGTCTATTCCCTAAGACGAGCTTGATATCTTAGCAACCGGTGCCACATCATGTTTTGAATGGGGTTTTCCATTCACCACCCTCCTTCATACTTACTTGATGGTACCCGCTCTTTAGATCAATCTTGGAGAAGAGTGTTGATGAGGCCCCGGCACTAGCTCAAGCATCACTATGATAAGAACACATGGAGGAAGCCGAGGACTAACTTGAGGAAGAGGAGAACTACGAAGCTC
Source organism: Cardamine chenopodiifolia (assembly GCA_963922655.1). Lineage (NCBI taxonomy): Eukaryota > Viridiplantae > Streptophyta > Magnoliopsida > Brassicales > Brassicaceae > Cardamine > Cardamine chenopodiifolia. The sequence continues at coordinate 6,081,864 of OZ000476.1, read as the reverse complement.
CTACCATACCACTCAGGATTATGAAGAGGAACATCACAAGCGTCTACTGAACTAGATTCAATGCATACATACAAGGAGCTCTAAGATGCGAGGAGAGCACCTGAGGGCACCTGAGAGATACCGATAGACCTTAGCGCGAGAACAGTGAGACTAGAAAACTCTTGGGAGTGTCCTTTTTTTGGAAGGCATGAGTTTAGTATCTTCACTATTTCGTTTAAGGGAAAACACCCTTAAGCCGTCAAGGTATTGTATTCTTTTTCTCCACCTCGGGATTTTTCCACATGGTTTACCGATGGGTTTTTTAATGAGGCAAGATCTCTTGATGCATCACATTCTTTACCGTTGTTTATCTTTCTTGGAAATCCCTCTGACGAAATAAGGTAAACAAGGGATGTGATCCTATCTACCAAGATGACATTTATCTAATTAAAATCTTCTTCTCTTTTCCTAAAAACGGTTTAAGTATGTTTTAGTGTTAAAAGATGTCCAAATTAGGTGAATGTTAGAATATTTGGATCAAGTTGAAATTCGTATAAGACCAGACCTAGAGGATATGTGAAAAAGCCTCTAAAAGCTCTTGTAATGGATTAAACCGCTTTTACACAAAAACTTGAGAAACTTTTTCTCCTTTTTTCTTGAGAGATTCAAGGTTATTCTTCACTCCTCGATTCCTAGCTCAGAGTGGGGTGCGTTGTATCAGGAGATTGTCACTCCTCTTGTGGTTCACGCTTCAACCCACCTTCTATCAATCCAATAGTTAATCCTAGGTCGAGTATCTCCTCGGGTTTAAACCACCTCTTCCGCTTAGTTCCATCCTTCTTACCGAGTAGTTAGATCGAGCATTTCTCTTCTTCTCAGTCCTATTCATACAGTCTATTCCCTAAGACGAGCTTGATATCTTAGCAACCGGTGCCACATCATGTTTTGAATGGGGTTTTCCATTCACCACCCTCCTTCATACTTACTTGATGGTACCCGCTCTTTAGATCAATCTTGGAGAAGAGTATTGATGAGGCCCCGACACTAGCTCAAGCATCACTCTTAGAAGAACACGTGGAGAAACCCGAGGACTAACTTGAGGAAGAGAAGAACTACGAAGCTCCTACCATACCACTGAGGATTATGAAGAGGAACATCACAAGCATCTACAGGAAAAGGTTCAATGCATACATACAAGGAGCTCTAAGATGCGAGGAGAGCACCTGAGGGCACCCGAGAGATACCGATAGACCTTAGCGCAAGAACTGTGAGCCTAGAAAACTGTTGGGAGCTGACTTTTTTTGGAACGCATGAGTTTAGTATCTTCACTATTTCGTTGAAGTGAAGACATCCTTAAGACATCAAGGTACTGTACTCTTTTTCTCCACCTCGGGATTTTTCCACATGGTTTACCGAGGGGGTTTTTAATGAGGCAAGATCTCTTGATGCATCACATTCTTTACCGTTGTTTATCTTTCTTGGAAATCCCTATGACGAAATAAGGTAAACAAGGGATGTGATCCTATCTACCAAGATGACATTTATCTAATTAAAGTCTTCTTCTCTTTTCCTAAAAACGGTTTAAGTATGTTTTAGTGTTAAAAGAGGTCCAAATTAGGTGAATGTTACAATATTTGGACCAAGTTGTAATTAGTATAAGATCAGACCAAGAGGATATGTGAAAAAGCTTCTAAAAACTCTTGTAATGGATTAAACCGCTTTTACACAAAAACTTCAGAAACTTTTTCTCTTTTTTTCTTGAGAGATTCAAGGTTATTCTTCACTCCTCGATTCCTAGCTCAGAGTGGGGTGCGTTGTATCAAGAGATTGTCACTCCTCTTGTGGTTCACGGTTCAACCCACCTTCTATCAATCCCATAGTTAATCCTAGGTCGAGTATCTCCTTGGGTTTAAACAACCTTTTCCGCCTAGTTCAATTCTTTTTACCGAGTAGTTAGATCGAGCATTTCTCTTCTTCTCAGTCCTATTCATACAGTCTATTCCCTAAGACGAGCTTGATATCTTAGCAACCAGTGCCACATCATGTTTTGAATGGGGTTTTCCATTCACCACCCTCCTTCATACTTACTTGATGGTACCCGCTCTTTAGGTCAATCTTGGAGAAGATTGGTGATGAGGCCCCGGCACTAGCTCAAGCATCACTCTGAGAAGAACACGTGGAGGAACCCGAGGACTAACTTGAGGAAGAGAAGAACTACGAAGCTCCAACCATACCACTGAGGATTATGAAGAGGAACATCACAAGCGTCTACTGGACTAGATTCAATGCATACATACAAGGAGCTCTAAGATGCGAGGAGAGCACCTGAGGGCACCTGAGAGATACCGATAGACCTTAGCGCGAGAACAGTGAGACTAGAAAACTTTTGGGAGCGTCTTTTTTTTGGAAGGCATGAGTTTAGTATCTTCACTATTTCGTTTAAGGGAAGACACCCTTAAGCCGTCAAGGTATTGTATTCTTTTTCTCCACCTCGGGATTTTTCCACATGGTTTACCGATGGGTTTTTTAATGAGGCAAGATCTCTTGATGCATCACATTCTTTACCGTTGTTTATCTTTCTTGGAAATGCCTCTGACGAAATAAGGTAAACAAGGGATGTGATCCTATCTACCAAGATGACATTTATCTAATTAAAATCTTCTTCTCTTTTCCTAAAAACGGTTTAAGTATGTTTTAGTGTTAAAAGATGTCCAAATTAGGTGAATGTTAGAATAGTTGGATCAAGTTGTAATTCGTATAAGACCAGACCTAGAGGATATGTGAAAAAGCCTCTAAAAGCTCTTGTAATGGATTAAACCGCTTTTACACAAAAACTTGAGAAACTTTTTCTCCTTTTTTCTTGAGAGATTCAAGGTTATTCTTCACTCCTCGATTCCTAGCTAAGAGTGGGGTGCGTTGTATCAAGAGATTGTCACTCCTCTTGTGGTTCACGCTTCAACCCACCTTCTATCAATCCAATAGTTAATCCTAGGTCGAGTATCTCCTCGGGTTTAAACCACCTCTTCCGCTTAGTTCCATCCTTCTTACCGAGTAGTTAGATCGAGCATTTCTCTTCTTCTCAGTCCTATTCATACAGTCTATTCCCTAAGACGAGCTTGATATCTTAGCAACCGGTGCCACATCATGTTTTGAATGGGGTTTTCCATTCACCACCCTCCTTCATACTTACTTGATGGTACCCGCTCTTTAGATCAATCTTGGAGAAGAGTATTGATGAGGCCCCGACACTAGCTCAAGCATCACTCTGAGAAGAACACGTGGAGAAACCCGAGGACTAACTTGAGGAAGAGAAGAACTACGAAGCTCCTACCATACCACTGAGGATTATGAAGAGGAACATCACAAGCATCTACAGGACAAGGTTCAATGCATACATACAAGGAGCTCTAAGATGCGAGGAGAGCACCTGAGGGCACCCGAGAGATACCGATAGACCTTAGCGCAAGAACAGTGAGCCTAGAAAACTCTTGGGAGCTGACTTTTTTTGGAACGCATGAGTTTAGTATCTTCACTATTTCGTTGAAGTGAAGACACCCTTAAGACGTCAAGGTACTGTACTCTTTTTCTCCACCTCGGGATTTTTCCACATGGTTTACCGAGGGGGTTTTTAATGAAGCAAGATCTCTTGATGCATCACATTCTTTACCGTTGTTTATCTTTCTTGGAAATCCCTATGACGAAATAAGGTAAACAAGGGATGTGATCCTATCTACCAAGATGACATTTATCTAATTAAAGTCTTCTTCTCTTTTCCTAAAAACGGTTTAAGTATGTTTTAGTGTTAAAAGAGGTCCAAATTAGGTGAATGTTACAATATTTGGACCAATTTGTAATTAGTATAAGATCAGACCAAGAGGATATGTGAAAAAGCTTCTAAAAACTCTTGTAATGGATTAAACCGCTTTTACACAAAAACTTGAGAAACTTTTTCTCCTTTTTTCTTGAGAGATTCAAGGTTATTCTTCACTCCTCGATTCCTAGCTCAGAGTGGGGTGCGTTGTATCAAGAGATTGTCACTCCTCTTGTGGTTCACGCTTCAACCCACCTTCTATCAATCCCATAGTTAATCCTAGGTCGAGTATCTCCTTGGGTTTAAACAACCTTTTCCGCCTAGTTCAATTCTTTTTACCGAGTAGTTAGATCGAGCATTTCTCTTCTTCTCAGTCTTATTCATACAGTCTATTCCCTAAGACGAGCTTGATATCTTAGCAACCGGTGCCACATCATGTTTTGAATGGGGTTTTCCATTCACCACCCTCCTTCATACTTACTTGATGGTACCCGCTCTTTAGATCAATCTTGGAGAAGAGTATTGATGAGGCCCCGACACTAGCTCAAGCATCACTCTGAGAAGAACACGTGGAGAAACCCGAGGACTAACTTGAGGAAGAGAAGAACTACGAAGCTCCTACCATACCACTGAGGATTATGAAGAGGAACATCACAAGCGTCTACAGGACAAGGTTCAATGCATACATACAAGGAGCTCTAAGATGCGAGGAGAGCACCTGAGGGCACCCGAGAGATACCGATAGACCTTAGCGCAAGAACAGTGAGCCTAGAAAACTGTTGGGAGCTGACTTTTTTTGGAACGCATGAGTTTAGTATCTTCACTATTTCGTTGAAGTGAAGACACCCTTAAGACGTCAAGGTACTGTACTCTTTTTCTCCACCTCGGGATTTTTCCACATGGTTTAGCGAGGGGGTTTTTAATGAGGCAAGATCTCTTGATGCATCACATTCTTTACCGTTGTTTATCTTTCTTGGAAATCCCTATGACGAAATAAGGTAAACAAGGGATGTGATCCTATCTACCAAGATGACATTTATCTAATTAAAGTCTTCTTCTCTTTTCCTAAAAACGGTTTAAGTATGTTTTAGTGTTAAAAGAGGTCCAAATTAGGTGAATGTTACAATATTTGGACCAAGTTGTAATTAGTATAAGATCAGACCAAGAGGATATGTGAAAAAGCTTCTAAAAACTCTTGTAATGGATTAAACCGCTTTTACACAAAAACTTCAGAAACTTTTTCTCTTTTTTTCTTGAGAGATACAAGGTTATTCTTCACTCCTCGATTCCTAGCTCAGAGTGGGGTGCGTTGTATCAAGAGATTGTCACTCCTCTTGTGGTTCACGCTTCAACCCACCTTCTATCAATCCCATAGTTAATCCTAGGTCGAGTATCTCCTTGGGTTTAAACAACCTTTTCCGCCTAGTTCAATTCTTTTTACCGAGTAGTTAGATCGAGCATTTCTCTTCTTCTCAGTCCTATTCATACAGTCTATTCCCTAAGACGAGCTTGATATCTTAGCAACCGGTGCCACATCATGTTTTGAATGGGGTTTTCCATTCACCACCCTCCTTCATACTTACTTGATGGTACCCGCTCTTTAGGTCAATCTTGGAGAAGATTGGTGATGAGGCCCCGGCACTAGCTCAAGCATCACTCTGAGAAGAACACGTGGAGGAACCCGAGGACTAACTTGAGGAAGAGAAGAACTACGAAGCTCCTACTATACCACTGAGGATTATGAAGAGGAACATCACAAGCGTCTACAGGACTAGATTCAATGCATACATACAAGGAGCTCTAAGATGCGAGGAGGGCACCTGAGGGCACCTGAGAGATACCGATAGACCTTAGCGCGAGAACAGTGAGACTAGAAAACTCTTGGGAGCATCCTTTTTTTGGAAGGCATGAGTTTAGTATCTTCACTATTTCGTTTAAGGGAAGACACCCTTAAGCCGTCAAGGTATAGTATTCTTTTTCTCCACCTCGGGATTTTTCCACATGGTTTACTGATGGGTTTTTTAATGAGGCAAGATCTCTTGATGCATCACATTCTTTACCGTTGTTTATCTTTCTTGGAAATCCCTCTGACGAAATAAGGTAAACAAGGGATGTGATCCTATCTACCAAGATGACATTTATCTAATTAAAATCTTCTTCTCTTTTCCTAAAAACGGTTTAAGTATGTTTTAGTGTTAAAAGATGTCCAAATTAGGTGAATGTTAGAATATTTGGATCAAGTTGTAATTCGTATAAGACCAGACCTAGAGGATATGTGAAAAAGCCTCTAAAAGCTCTTGTAATAGATTAAACCGCTTTTACACAAAAACTTGAGAAACTTTTTCTCCTTTTTTCTTGAGAGATTCAAGGTTATTCTTCACTCCTCGATTCCTAGCTCAGAGTGGGGTGCGTTGTATCAAGAGATTGTCACTCCTCTTGTGGTTCACGCTTCAACCCACCTTCTATCAATCCAATAGTTAATCCTAGGTCGAGTATCTCCTCGGGTTTAAACCACCTCTTCCGCTTAGTTCCATCCTTCTTACCGAGTAGTTAGATCGAGCATTTCTCTTCTTCTCAGTCCTATTCATATACAGGCTATTCCCTAAGACGAGCTTGATATCTTAGCAACCGGTGCCACATCATGTTTTGAATGGGGTTTTCCATTCACCACCCTCCTTCATACTTACTTGATGGTACCCGCTCTTTAGATCAATCTTGGAGAAGAGTATTGATGAGGCCCCGACACTAGCTTAAGCATCACTCTGAGAAGAACACGTGGAGAAACCCGAGGACTAACTTGAGGAAGAGAAGAACTACGAAGCTCCTACCATACAACTGAGGATTATGAAGAGGAACATCACAAGCGTCTACAGGACAAGGTTCAATGCATACATACAAGGAGCTCTAAGATGCGTGGAGAGCACCTGAGGGCACCCGAGAGATACCGATAGACCTTAGCGCAAGAACAGTGAGCCTAGAAAACTCTTGGGAGCTGACTTTTTTTGGAACGCATGAGTTTAGTATCTTCACTATTTCGTTGAAGTGAAGACACCCTTAAGACGTCAAGGTACTGTACTCTTTTTCTCCACCTCGGGATTTTTCCACATGGTTTACCGAGGGGGTTTTTAATGAGGCAAGATCTCTTGATGCATCACATTCTTTACCGTTGTTTATCTTTCTTGGAAATCCCTATGACGAAATAAGGTAAACAAGGGATGTGATCCTATCTACCAAGATGACATTTATCTAATTAAAGTCTTCTTCTCTTTTCCTAAAAACGGTTTAAGTATGTTTTAGTGTTAAAAGAGGTCCAAATTAGGTGAATGTTACAATATTTGGACCAAGTTGTAATTAGTATAAGATCAGACCAAGAGGATATGTGAAAAAGCTTCTAAAAACTCTTGTAATGGATTAAACCGCTTTTACACAAAAACTTGAGAAACTTTTTCTCCTTTTTTCTTGAGAGATTCAAGGTTATTCTTCACTCCTCGATTCCTAGCTCAGAGTGGGGTGCGTTGTATCAAGAGATTGTCACTCCTCTTGTGGTTCACGCTTCAACCCACCTTCTATCAATCCCATAGTTAATCCTAGGTCGAGTATCTCCTTGGGTTTAAACAACCTTTTCCGCCTAGTTCAATTCTTTTTACCGAGTAGTTAGATCGAGCATTTCTCTTCTTCTCAGTCCTATTCATACAGTCTATTCCCTAAGACGAGCTTGATATCTTAGCAACCGGTGCCACATCATGTTTTGAATGGGGTTTTCCATTCACCACCCTCCTTCATACTTACTTGATGGTACCCGCTCTTTAGGTCAATCTTGGAGAAGATTGGTGATGAGGCCCCGGCACTAGCTCAAGCATCACTCTGAGAAGAACACGTGGAGGAACCCGAGGACTAACTTGAGGAAGAGAAGAACTACGAAGCTCCTACTATACCACTGAGGATTATGAAGAGGAACATCACAAGCGTCTACAGGACTAGATTCAATGCATACATACAAGGAGCTCTAAGATGCGAGGAGGGCACCTGAGGGCACCTGAGAGATACCGATAGACCTTAGCGCGAGAACAGTGAGACTAGAAAACTCTTGGGAGCATCCTTTTTTTGGAAGGCATGAGTTTAGTATCTTCACTATTTCGTTTAAGGGAAGACACCCTTAAGCCGTCAAGGTATAGTATTCTTTTTCTCCACCTCGGGATTTTTCCACATGGTTTACCGATGGGTTTTTTAATGAGGCAAGATCTCTTGATGCATCACATTCTTTACCGTTGTTTATCTTTCTTGGAAATCCCTCTGACGAAATAAGGTAAACAAGGGATGTGATCCTATCTACCAAGATGACATTTATCTAATTAAAATCTTCTTCTCTTTTCCTAAAAACGGTTTAAGTATGTTTTAGTGTTAAAAGATGTCCAAATTAGGTGAATGTTAGAATATTTGGATCAAGTTGTAATTCGTATAAGACCAGACCTAGAGGATATGTGAAAAAGCCTCTAAAAGCTCTTGTAATAGATTAAACCGCTTTTACACAAAAACTTGAGAAACTTTTTCTCCTTTTTTCTTGAGAGATTCAAGGTTATTCTTCACTCCTCGATTCCTAGCTCAGAGTGGGGTGCGTTGTATCAAGAGATTGTCACTCCTCTTGTGGTTCACGCTTCAACCCACCTTCTATCAATCCAATAGTTAATCCTAGGTCGAGTATCTCCTCGGGTTTAAACCACCTCTTCCGCTTAGTTCCATCCTTCTTACCGAGTAGTTAGATCGAGCATTTCTCTTCTTCTCAGTCCTATTCATATACAGGCTATTCCCTAAGACGAGCTTGATATCTTAGCAACCGGTGCCACATCATGTTTTGAATGGGGTTTTCCATTCACCACCCTCCTTCATACTTACTTGATGGTACCCGCTCTTTAGATCAATCTTGGAGAAGAGTATTGATGAGGCCCCGACACTAGCTCAAGCATCACTCTGAGAAGAACACGTGGAGAAACCCGAGGACTAACTTGAGGAAGAGAAGAACTACGAAGCTCCTACCATACCACTGAGGATTATGAAGAGGAACATCACAAGCATCTACAGGACAAGGTTCAATGCATACATACAAGGAGCTCTAAGATGCGTGGAGAGCACCTGAGGGCACCCGAGAGATACCGATAGACCTTAGCGCAAGAACAGTGAGCCTAGAAAACTCTTGGGAGCTGACTTTTTTTGGAACGCATGAGTTTAGTATCTTCACTATTTCGTTGAAGTGAAGACACCCTTAAGACGTCAAGGTACTGTACTCTTTTTCTCCACCTCGGGATTTTTCCACATGGTTTACCGAGGGGGTTTTTAATGAGGCAAGATCTCTTGATGCATCACATTCTTTACCGTTGTTTATCTTTCTTGGAAATCCCTATGACGAAATAAGGTAAACAAGGGATGTGATCCTATCTACCAAGATGACATTTATCTAATTAAAGTCTTCTTCTCTTTTCCTAAAAACGGTTTAAGTATGTTTTAGTGTTAAAAGAGGTCCAAATTAGGTGAATGTTACAATATTTGGACCAAGTTGTAATTAGTATAAGATCAGACCAAGAGGATATGTGAAAAAGCTTCTAAAAACTCCTGTAATGGATTAAACCGCTTTTACACAAAAACTTGAGAAACTTTTTCTCCTTTTTTCTTGAGAGATTCAAGGTTATTCTTCACTCCTCGATTCCTAGCTCAGAGTGGGGTGCGTTGTATCAAGAGATTGTCACTCCTCTTGTGGTTCACGCTTCAACCCACCTTCTATCAATCCCATAGTTAATCCTAGGTCGAGTATCTCCTTGGGTTTAAACAACCTTTTCCGCCTAGTTCAATTCTTTTTACCGAGTAGTTAGATCGAGTATTTCTCTTCTTCTCAGTCTTATTCATACAGTCTATTCCCTAAGACGAGCTTGATATCTTAGCAACCGGTGCCACATCATGTTTTGAATGGGGTTTTCCATTCACCACCCTCCTTCATACTTACTTGATGGTACCCGCTCTTTAGGTCAATCTTGGAGAAGACTGGTGATGAGGCCCCGGCACTAGTTCCAGCATCACTCTGAGAAGAACACATGGAGGAACCCGAGGACTAACTTGAGGAAGAGAAGAACTACGAAGCTCCTACCATACCACTCAGGATTATGAAGAGGAACATCACAAGCGTCTACTGGACTAGATTCAATGCATACATACAAGGAGCTCTAAGATACGAGGAGGGCACCTGAGGGCACCTGAGAGATACCGATAGACCTTAGCGCGAGAACAGTGAGACTAGAAAACTCTTGGGAGCGTCCTTTTTGTTGGAAGGCATGAGTTTAGTATCTTCACTATTTCAATTAAGGGAAGACACCCTTAAGCCGTCAAGGTATTGTATTCTTTTTCTCCACCTCGTGATTTTTCCACATGGTTTATCGGTGGGTTTTTTAATGAAGCAAGATCTCTTGATGCATCACATTCTTTACCGTTGTGTATCTTTCTTGGAAATCCCACTGACGAAATAAGGTAAACAAGGGATGTGATCCTATCTACCAAGATGACATTTATCTAATTAAAATCTTCTTCTCTTTTCCTAAAAACGGTTTAAGTATGTTTTAGTGTTAAAAGATGTCCAAATTAGGTGAATGTTAGAATATTTGGATCAAGTTGTAATTCGTATAAGACCAGACCTAGAGGATATGTGAAAAAGCCTCTAAAAGCTCTTGTAATGGATTAAACCGCTTTTACACAAAAACTTGAGAAACTTTTTCTCCTTTTTTCTTGATAGATTCAAGGTTATTCTTCACTCCTCGATTCCTAGCTCAAAGTGGGGTGCGTTGTATCAAGAGATTGTCACTCGTCTTGTGGTTCACGCTTCAACCCACCTTATATCAATCCCATAGTTAATCCTAGGTCGAGTATCTCCTCGGGTTTTAAACCACCGCTTCCGCTTAGTTCCATCCTTCTTACCGAGTAGTTAGATTCGAGCATTTCTCTTCTTCTCAGTCCTATTCATATAGTCTATTCCCTAAGACGAGCTTGATATCTTAGCAACCGGTGCCACATCATGTTTTGAATGGGGTTTTCCATTCACCACCCTCCTTCATACTTACTTGATGGTACCCGCTCTTTAGATCAATCTTGGAGAAGAGTATTGATGAGGCCCCGACACTAGCTCAAGCATCACTCTGAGAAGAACACGTGGAGAAACCCGAGGACTAACTTGAGGAAGAGAAGAACTACGAAGCTCATACCATACCACTGAGGATTATGAAGAGGAACATCACAAGCATCTACAGGACAAGGTTCAATGCATACATACAAGGAGCTCTAAGATGCGAGGAGAGCACCTGAGGGCACCCGAGAGATACCGATAGACCTTAGCGCAAGAACAGTGAGCCTAGAAAACTCTTGGGAGCTGACTTTTTTTGGAACGCATGAGTTTAGTATCTTCACTATTTCGTTTAAGGGAAAACACACTTAAGCCGTCAAGGTATTGTATTCTTTTTCTCCACCTCGGGATTTTTCCACATGGTTTACCGATGGGTTTTTTAATGAGGCAAGATCTCTTGATGCATCACATTCTTTACCGTTGTTTATCTTTCTTGGAAATCCCTATGACGAAATAAGGTAAACAAGGGATGTGATCCTATCTACCAAGATGACATTTATCTAATTAAAGTCTTCTTCTCTTTTCCTAAAAACGGTTTAAGTATGTTTTAGTGTTAAAAGAGGTCCAAATTAGGTGAATGTTACAATATTTGGACCAAGTTGTAATTAGTATAAGATCAGACCAAGAGGATATGTGAAAAAGCTTCTAAAAACTCTTGTAATGGATTAAACCGCTTTTACACAAAAACTTGAGAAACTTTTTCTCCTTTTTTCTTGAGAGATTAAAGGTTATTCTTCACTCCTCGATTCCTAGCTCAGAGTGGGGTGCGTTGTATCAAGAGATTGTCACTCCTCTTGTGGTTCACGCTTCAACCCACCTTCTATCAATCCCATAGTTAATCCTAGGTCGAGTATCTCCTTGGGTTTAAACAACCTTTTCCGCCTAGTTCAATTCTTTTTACCGAGTAGTTAGATCGAGCATTTCTCTTCTTCTCAGTCCTATTCATACAGTCTATTCCCTAAGACGAGCTTGATATCTTAGCAACCGGTGCCACATCATATTTTGAATGGGGTTTTCCATTCACCACCCTCCTTCATACTTACTTGATGGTACCCGCTCTTTAGGTCAATCTTGGAGAAGACTGGTGATGAGGCCCCGACACTAGCTCCACCATCACTCTGAGAAGAGCACATGGAGGAACCCGAGGACTAACTTGAGGAAGAGAAGAACTACGAAGCTCCTACCATACCAATCAGGATTATGAAGAGGAACATCACAAGCGTCTATTGGACTAGATTCAATGCATACATACAAGGAGCTCTAAGATGCGAGGAGGGCACCTGAGGGCACCTGAGAGATACCGATAGACCTTAGCGCGAGAACAGTGAGACTAGAAAACTCTTGGGAGCGTCCTTTTTTTTGGAAGGCATGAGTTTAGTATCTTCACTATTTCGTTTAAGGGTAGACACCCTTAAGCCGTCATGGTATTGTATTCTTTTTCTCCACCTCGGGATTTTTCCACATGGTTTACCGATGGGTTTTTTAATGAGGCAAGATCTCTTGATGCAACACATTCTTTACCGTTGTGTATCTTTCTTGGAAATCCCTCTGACGAAATAAGGTAAACAAGGGATGTGATCCTATCTACCAAGATGACATTTATCTAATTAAAATCTTCTTCTCTTTTCCTAAAAACGGTTTAAGTATGTTTTAGTGTTAAAAGATGTCCAAATTAGGTGAAAGTTAGAATATTTGGACCAAGTTGTAATTAGTATAAGATCAGACCAAGAGGATATGTGAAAAAGCCTCTAAAAACTCTTGTAATGGATTAAACCGCTTTTACACAAAAATTTGAGAAACTTTTACTCCTTTTTTCTTGAGAGATTCAAGGTTATTCTTCACTCCTCGATTCCTAGCTCACAGTGGGGTGCGTTGTATCAAGAGATTGTCACTCCTCTTGTGGTTCACACGTCAACCCACCTTCTATCAATCCCATAGTTAATCCTAGGTCGAGTATCTCCTTGGGTTTAAACAACCTTTTCCGCCTAGTTCAATTCTTTTTACCGAGTAGTTAGATCGAGCATTTCTCTTCTTCTCAGTCCTATTCATACAGTCTATTCCCTAAGACGAGCTTGATATCTTAGCAACCGGTGCCACATCATGTTTTGAATGGGGTTTTCCATTCACCACCCTCCTTCATACTTACTTGATGGTACCCGCTCTTTAGATCAATCTTGGAGAAGAGTATTGATGAGGCCCCGATACTAGCTCAAGCATCACTCTGAGAAGAACACGTGGAGAAACCCGAGGACTCACTTGAGGAAGAGAAGAACTACGAAGCTCCTACCATACCACTGAGGATTATGAAGAGGAACATCACAAGCGTCTACAGGACAAGGTTCAATGCATACATACAAGGAGCTCTAAGATGCGAGGAGAGCACCTGAGGGCACCCGAGAGATACCGATAGACCTTAGCGCAAGAACAGTGAGCCTAGAAAACTCTTGGGAGCGTCCTTTTTTTGGAAGGCATGAGTTTAGTATCTTCACTATTTCGTTGAAGTGAAGACACCCTTAAGACGTCAAGGTATTGTACTCTTTTTCTTCACCTTGGGATTTTTCCACATAATTTACCGAGGGGGTTTTAAATTAGGTAAGATCTCTTGATGCATCACATTCTTTACCATTGTTTATCTTTCTTGGAAATCCCTATGACGAAATAAGGTAAACAAGGGATGTGATCCTATCTACCAAGATGACATTTATCTAATTAAAGTCTTCTTCTCTTTTCCTAAAAACGGTTTAAGTATGTTTTAGTGTTAAAAGAGGTCCAAATTAGGTGAATGTTACAATATTTGGATCAAGTTGTAATTTGTATAAGATCAGACCAAGAGGATATGTGAAAAAGCCTCTAAAAACTCTTGTAATGGATTAAACCGCTTTTACACAAAAACTTGAGAAACGTTTTCTCCTTTTTTCTTGAGAGATTCAAGGTTATTCTTCACTCCTCGATTCCTAGCTCAGAGTGGGGTGCGTTGTATCAAGAGATTGTCACTCCTCTTGTGGTTCACGCTTCAACCCACCTTCTATCAATCCCATAGTTAATCCTAGGTCGAGTATCTCCTTGGGTTTAAACAACCTTTTCCGCCTAGTTCAATTCTTTTTACCGAGTAGTTAGATCGAGCATTTCTCTTCTTCTCAGTCCTATTCATACAGTCTATTCCCTAAGACGAGCTTGATATCTTAGCAACCGGTGCCACATCATGTTTTGAATGGGGTTTTCCATTCACCACCCTCCTTCATACTTACTTGATGGTACCCGCTCTTTAGGTCAATCTTGGAGAAGACTGGTGATGCGGCCCTGGCACTAGCTCAAGCATCACTCTGAGAAGAACACATGGAGGAAGCCGAGGACTAACTTGAGGAAGAGAAGAACTACGAAGCTCCTACGATACCACTCAGGATTATGAAGAGGAACATCACAAGCGTCTACTGGACTAGATTCAATGCATACATACAAGGAGCTCTAAGATGCGAGGAGGGCACCTGAGGGCACCTGAGAGATACCGATAGACCTTAGCGCGAGAACAGTGAGACTAGAAAACTCTTGAGAGCGTCCTTTTTTTGGAAGGCATGAGTTTAGTATCTTCACTATTTCGTTTAAGGGAAGACACCCTTAAGCCGTCAAGGTATTGTATTCTTTTTCTCCACCTCGGGATTTTTCCACATGGTTTACCGATGGGTTTTTTAATGAGGCAAGATCTCTTGATGCATCACATTCTTTACCGTTGTTTATCTTTTTTGGAAATCCATGTAACGAAATAAGGTAAACAAGGGATGTGATCCTATCTACCAAGATGACATTTATCTAATTAAAATCTTCTTCTCTTTTCCTAAAAACGGTTTAAGTATGTTTTAGTGTTAAAAGATGTCCAAATTAGGTGAATGTTAGAATATTTGGATCAAGTTGTAATTCGTATAAGACCAGACCTAGCGGATATGTGAAAAAGCCTCTAAAAGCTCTTGTAATGGATTAAACCGCTTTTACACAAAAACTTGAGAAACTTTTTCTCCTTTTTTCTTGAGAGATTCAAGGTTATTCTTCACTCCTTGATTCCTAGCTCAGAGTGGGGTGCGTTGTATCAAGAGATTGTCACTCCTCTTGTGGTTCACGCTTCAACCCACCTTCTATCAATCCCATAGTTTATCCTAGGTCGAGTATCTCCTCGGGTTTTAAACCACCTTTTCCGCCTAGTTCAATTCTTTTTACCGACTAGTTAGATCGAGCATTTCTCTTCTTCTCAGTCCTATTCATACAGTCTATTCCCTAAGCCGAGCTTGATATCTTAGCAACCGGTGCCACATCATGTTTTGAATGGGGTTTTCCATTCACCACCCTTCTTCATACTTACTTGATGGTACCCGCTCTTTAGGTCAATCTTGGAGAAGACTGGTGATGAGGCCCCGACACTAGCTCAAGCATCACTCTGAGAAGAACACGTGGAGGAACCCGAGGACTAACTTGAGGAAGAGAAGAACTACGAAGCTCCTACCATACAACTGAGGATTATGAAGAGGAACATCACAAGCGTCTACAGGACAAGGTTCAATGCATACATACAAGGAGCTCTAAGATGCGAGGAGAGCACCTGAGGGCTCCCGAGAGATACCGATAGACCTTAGCGCAAGAACAGTGAGCTTAGAAAAGTCTTGGGAGCTGACTTTTTTTGGAACGCATGAGTTTAGTATCTTCACTATTTCGTTGAAGTGAAGACACCCTTAAGACGTCAAGGTATTGTACTCTTTTTCTCCCCCTCGGGATTTTTCCACATGGTTTACCGAGGGGGTTTTTAATGAGGCAAGATCTCTTGATGCATCACATTCTTTACCATTGTTTATCTTTCTTGGAAATCCCTATGACGAAATAAGGTAAACAAGGGACGTGATCCTATCTACCAAGATGACATTTATCTAATTAAAGTCTTCTTCTCTTTTCCTATAAACGGTTTAAGTATGTTTTAGTGTTAAAAGTGGTCCAAATTAGGTGAATGTTACAATATTTGGACCAAGTTGTAATTCGTATAAGATCAGACCAAGAGGATATTTGAAAAAGCTTCTAAAAACTCTTGTAATGGATTAAACCGCTTTTACACAAAAACTTGAGAAACTTTTTCTCCTTTTTTCTTGAGAGATTAAAGGTTATTCTTCACTCCTCGATTGCTAGCTCAGAGTGGGGTGCGTTGTATCAAGAGATTTTCACTCCACTTGTAGTTCACGCTTCAACCCACCTTCTATCAATCCCATAGTTAATCGTAGGTCGAGTATCTCCTCGTGTTTAAACCACCTCTTCCGCTTAGTTCCATCCTTTTTACCGAGTAGTTAGATCTAGCATTTCTCTTCTTCTCAGTCCTATTCATACAGTCTATTCCCTAGGACGAGCTTGATATCTGAGCAACCGGTGCCACATCATGTTTTGATTGGGGTTTTCCATTCACCACCCTCCTTCATACTTACTTGATGGTACCCGCTCTTTAGGTCAATCTTGGAGAAGATTGGTGATGAGGCCCCGGCACAAGCTCAAGCATCACTCTTAGAAGAACACGTGGAGGAACCCGAGGACTAACTTGAGGAAGAGAAGAACTACGAAGCTTCTACCATACCACTGAGGATGATGAAGAGAAACATCACAAGCGTCTACAGGACTAGATTCAATGCATACATACAAGGAGCTCTAAGATGCGAGGAGAGCACCTGAGGGCACCTGAAAGATACCGATAGACCTTAGCGCGAGAATAGTGAGACTAGAAAACTCTTGGGAGCGTCCTTTTTTGTAAGGCATGAGTTTAGTATCTTCACTATTTCGTTGAAGTGAAGACACCCTTAAGACGTCAAGGTATTGTACTCTTTTTCTTCACCTTGGGATTTTTCCACATAATTTACCGAGGGGGTTTTTAATGAGGCAAGATCTCTTGATGCATCACATTCTTTACCAATGTTTATCTTTCTTAGAAATCCCTATGCGGAAATAAGGTAAACAAGGGATGTGAGCCTATTGACCAAGATGACATTTATCTAATTAAAGTCTTCTTCTCTTTTCCTAAAAATGGTTTAAGTATGTTTTAGTGTTAAAAGAGGTCCACATTAGGTGAATGTTATAATATTTGGACCAAGTTGTAATTCGTATAAGACCAGACCTAGAGGATATGTGAAAAAGCCTCTCAAAGCTCTTGTAATGGATTAAACCGCTTTTACACAAAAACTTGAGAAACTTTTTCTCCTTTTTTCTTGAGAGATTCAAGGTTATTCTTCACTCCTCGATTACTAGCTCAGAGTGGGGTGCGTTGTATCAAGAGATTGTCACTGCTCTTGTGGTTCACGCTTCAGCCCACCTTCTATCAATCCCATAGTTAATCCTAGGTCGAGTATCTCCTCCGGTTTAAACCACCTCTTCCGCTTAGTTCCATCCTTCTTACCGAGTAGTTAGATCGAGCATTTCTCTTCTTCTCAGTCCTATACATACAGTCTATTCCCTAAGACGAGCTTGATATCTTAGCAACCGGTGCCATATCATGTTTTGAATGGGGTTTTCCATTCACCACCCTCCTTCATACTTACTTGATGGTACCCGCTCTTTAGATCAATCTTGGAGAAGAGTGTTGATGAGGCCCCGTCACTAGCTCAAGCATCACTCTGAGAAGAATACGTGGAGAAACACGAGGACTAACTTGAGGAAGAGAAGAACTACGAAGCTCCTACCATACCACTAAGGATTATGAAGAGGAACATCACAAGCTTCTACTGGACTAGATTTAATGCATACATACAAGGAGCTCTAAGATGCGAGGAGAGCACCTGAGGGCACCTGAGAGATACCGATAGACCTTAGCTCGAGAACAGTTAGACTAGAAAACTCTTGGGAGCGTCCTTTTTTTGGAAGGCATGAGTTTAGTATCTTCACTATTTCGTTTAAGGGAAGACACCCTTAAGCCGTCAAGGTATTGTATTCTTTTTCTCCACCTCGGGATTTTTCCACACGGTTTACCGATGGATTTTTTAATGAGGCAAGATCTCTTGATGCATCACATTCTTTACCGTTGTTTATCTTACTTGGAAATCCCTCTGACGAAATAAGGTAAACAAGGGATGTGATCCTTTCTACCAAGATGACATTTATCTAATTAAAATCTTCTTCTCTTTTCCTAAAAACGGTTTAAGTATGTTTTAGTGTTAAAAGAGGTCCACATTAGGTGAATGTTATAATATTTGGACCAAGTTGTAATTCGTATAAGACCAGACCTAGAGGATATGTGAAAAAGCCTCTCAAAGCTCTTGTAATGGATTAAACCGCTTTTACACAAAAACTTGAGAAACTTTTTCTCCTTTTTTCTTGAGAGATTCAAGGTTATTCTTCACTCCTCGATTCCTAGCTCAGTGTGGGGTGCGTTGTATCAAGAGATTGTCACTCCTCTTGTGGTTCACGCGTCAACCCACCTTCTATCAACCCCATAGTTAATCCTAGGTCGAGTATCTCCTTGGGTTTAAACAACCGTTTCCGCCTAGTTCAATTCTTTTTACCGAGTAGTTAGATCGAGCATTTCTCTTCTTCTCAGTCCTATTCATACAGTCTATTCCCTAAGACGAGCTTGATATCTTAGCAACCGGTGCCACATCATGTTTTGAATGGGGTTTTCCATTCACCACCCTTCTTCATACTTACTTGATGGTACCCGCTCTTTAGGTCAATCTTGGAGAAGACTGGTGATGAGGCCCCGACACTAGCTCAAGCATCACTCTGAGAAGAACACGTGGAGGAACCCGAGGACTAAGTTGAGGAAGAGAAGAACTACGAAGCTCCTACCATACCACTGAGGATGATGAAGAGGAACATCACAAGCGTCTACAGGACAAGATTCAATGCATACATACAAGGAGCTCTAAGATGCGAGGAGAGCACCTGAGGGCACCCGAGAGATACCGATAGACCTTAGCGCGAGAACACTAAGACTAGAAAACTCATGGGAGCGTCCTTTTTTGGAAGGCATGAGTTTAGTATCTTCACTATTTCGTTGAAGTAAAGACACCCTTAAGCCGTCAAGGTATTGTACTCTTTTTCTCGACCTCGGGATTTTTCCACATGGTTTATCGAGGGGGTTTTTAATGAGGCAAGATCTCTTGATACATCACATTCTTTACCATTGTTTATCTTTCTTGGAAATCCCTATGACGAAATAAGGTAAACAAGAGATGTGATCCAATCTACCAGGATGACATTTATCTAATTAAAATCTTCTTCTCTTTTCCTAAAAACGGTTTTAGTATGTTTTAGTGTTAAAAGAGGTCCAAATTAGGTGAATGTTAGGATATTTGGACCAAGTTGTAATTCGTATAAGACCAGACCTAGAGGATATGTGAAAAAGCCTCTAAAAACTCTTGGAGTGGATTAAACCGCTTTTACACAAAAACTTGAGAAACTAATTCTCCTTTTTTCTTGAGAGATTCAAGGTTATTCTTCACTCCTCGATTGCTAGCTCAGAGTGGGGTGCGTTGTATCAAGAGATTGTCACTCCACTTGTAGTTCACGCTTCAACCCACCTTCTATCAATCCCATAGTTAATCGTAGGTCGAGTATCTCCTCGTGTTTAAACCACCTCTTCCGCTTAGTTCCATCCTTTTTACCGAGTAGTTAGATCTAGCATTTCTCTTCTTCTCAGTCCTATTCATACAGTCTATTCCCTAGGACGAGCTTGTTATCTTAGCAACCGGTGCCACATCATGTTTTGAATGGGGTTTTCCATTCACCACCCTCCTTCATACTTACTTGCTGGTACCCGCTCTTTAGATCAATCTTGGAGAAGAGTGTTGATGAGGCCCCGGCACTAACTCAAGCATCACTCTGAGAAGAACACCTGGAGGAACCCGAGGACTAACTTGAGGAAGAGAAGAACTACGAAGCTCCTACCATAGCACTGAGGATTATGAAGAGGAACATCAGAAGCGTCTATAGGACAAGATTCGATGCATACATACAAGGAGCTCTAAGATGCGAGGAGAGCACCTGAGGGCACCCGAGAGATACCGATAGACATTAGCGCGAGAACACTGAGACTAGAAAACTCTTGGGAGCGTCCTTTTTTTGGAAGGCATGAGTTTAGTATCTTCACTATTTCGTTGAAGTAAAGACACCCTAAAGCCGTCAAGGTATTGTACTCTTTTTCTCCACCTCGGGATTTTTCCACATGGTTTATTGAGGGGGTTATTAATGAGGCAAGATCTCTTGATGCATCACATTCTTTACCATTGTTTATCTTTCTTGGAAATCCCTATGACGAAATAAGGTAAACCAGAGATGTGATCCTATCTATTAAGATGACATTTATCTAATTAAAGTCTTCTTCTCTTTTACTAAAAACGGTTTAAGTATGTTTTAGTGTTAAAAGAGGTCCAAATTAGGTGAATGCTAGAATATTTTGGACCAAGTTGTAATTTGTATAAGACCAGACCTAGAGGATATGTGGAAAAGCCTCTAAAAACTCTTGTAGTGGATTAAACCTCTTTTACACAAAAACTTGAGAAACTTTTTCTCCTCTTTTCTTGAGAGATTCAAGGTTATTCTTCACTCCTCGATTCCTAGCTCAGAGTGGGTACGTTGTATCGACAGATTGTCACTCCTCTTGTGGTTCACGCTTCAACCCACCTTCTATAAATCCCATAGTTAATCCTTGGTCGAGTATTTCCTCGGGTTTAAACCACCTCTTCCGCTTAGTTCCATCCTTTTTACCGAGTAGTTAGATCGAGCATTTCTCTTCTTCTCAGTCCTATTCATACAGTCTATTCCCTAAGACGAGCTTGTTATCTTAGCAACCGGTGCCACATCATGTTTTGAATGGGGTTTTCCATTCACCACCCTCCTTCATACTTACTAGCTGGTACCCGCTCTTTAGATCAATCTTGGAGAAGAGTGTTGATGAGGCCCCGGCACTAACTCAAGCATCACTCTGAGAAGAACACGTGGAGGAACCCGAGGACTAACTTGAGGAAGAGAAGAACTACGAAGCTCCTACCATAGCACTAATGATTATGAAGAGGAACATCACAAGCGTCTACAGGACAAGATTCAATGCATACATACAAGGAGCTCAAAGATGCGAGGAGAGCACCTGAGGGCACCCGAGAGATACCGATAGACCTTAGCGCGAGAACACTAAGACTAGAAAACTCTTGGGAGCGTCCTTTTTTTGGAAGGCATGAGTTTAGTATCTTCACTATTTCGTTGAAGTAAAGACACCCTTAAGCCGTCCAGGTATTGTACTCTTTTTCTCCACCTCGGGATTTTTCCACATGGTTTATCGAGGGGGTTTTTAATGAGGCAAGATCTCTTGATGCATCACATTCTTTACCATTGTTTATCTTTCTTGGAAATCCCTATGACGAAATAAGGTAAACAAGAGATGTGATCCAATCTACCAAGATGACATTTATCTAATTAAAATCTTCTTCTCTTTTCCTAAAAACGGTTTTAGTATGTTTTAGTGTTAAAAGAGGTCCAAATTAGGTGAATGTTAGGATATTTGGACCAAGTTGTAATTCGTATAAGACCAGACCTAGAGGATATGTGAAAAAGCCTTTAAAAACTCTTGGAGTGGATTAAACCGCTTTTACACAAAAACTTGAGAAACTAATTCTCCTTTTTTCTTGAGAGATTCAAGGTTATTCTTCACTCCTCGATTGCTAGCTCAGAGTGGGGTGCGTTGTATCAAGAGATTGTCACTCCACTTGTAGTTCACGCTTCAACCCACCTTCTATCAATCCCATAGTTAATCGTAGGTCGAGTATCTCCTCGTGTTTAAACCACCTCTTCCGCTTAGTTCCATCCTTTTTACCGAGTAGTTAGATCTAGCATTTCTCTTCTTCTCAGTCCTATTCATACAGTCTATTCCCTAGGACGAGCTTGTTATCTTAGCAACCGGTGCCACATCATGTTTTGAATGGGGTTTTCCATTCACCACCCTCCTTCATACTTACTTGCTGGTACCCGCTCTTTAGATCAATCTTGGAGAAGAGTGTTGATGAGGCCCCGGCACTAACTCAAGCATCACTCTGAGAAGAACACCTGGAGGAACCCGAGGACTAACTTGAGGAAGAGAAGAACTACGAAGCTCCTACCATAGCACTGAGGATTATGAAGAGGAA
The DNA here is from genome assembly GCA_963922655.1 of Cardamine chenopodiifolia. Taxonomy (NCBI): domain Eukaryota; kingdom Viridiplantae; phylum Streptophyta; class Magnoliopsida; order Brassicales; family Brassicaceae; genus Cardamine; species Cardamine chenopodiifolia. The sequence goes on along the minus strand of OZ000476.1, from coordinate 6,059,786 downwards.
CATTAGAAGCGTCTACAGGACAAGATTCGATGCATACATACAAGGAGCTCTAAGATGCGAGGAGAGCACCTGAGGGCACCCGAGAGATACCGATAGACATTAGCGCGAGAACACTGAGACTAGAAAACTCTTGGGAGCGTCCTTTTTTTGGAAGGCATGAGTTTAGTATCTTCACTATTTCGTTGAAGTAAAGACACCCTTAAGCCGTCAAGGTATTGTACTCTTTTTCTCCACCTCGGGATTTTTCCACATGGTTTATCGAGGGGGTTTTTAATGAGGCAAGATCTCTTGATGCATCACATTCTTTACCATTGTTTATCTTTATTGGTAATCCCTATGACGAAATAAGGTAAACAAGAGATGTGATCCTATCTATTAAGATGACATTTATCTAATTAAAGTCTTCTTCTCTTTTCCTAAAAACGGTTTAAGTATGTTTTAGTCTTAAAAGAGGTCCAAATTAGGTGAATGCTAGAATATTTGGACCAAGTTGTAATTTGTATCAGACCAGACCTAGAGGATATGTGGAAAAGCCTCTAAAAACTCTTGTAGTGGATTAAACCTCTTTTACACAAAAACTTGAGAAACTTTTTCTCCTCTTTTCTTGAGAGATTCAAGGTTATTCTTCACTCCTCGATTGCTAGCTCAGAGTGGGGTGCGTTGTATCAAGCGATTGTCACTCCTCTTGTAGTTCACGCTTCAACCCACCTTCTATCAATCCCATAGTTAATCCTAGGTCGAGTATCTCCTCGGGTTTAAACCACCTCTTCCGCTTAGTTCCATCCTTTTTACCGAGTAGTTAGATCTAGCATTTCTCTTCTTCTTAGTCCTATTCATACAGTCTATTCCCTAAGACGAGCTTGTTATCTTAGCAATCGGTGCCACATCATGTTTTGAATGGGGTTTTCCATTCACCACCCTCCATACTTACTTGATGGTACCCGGTCTTTAGATCAATCTTGGAGAAGAATGTTGATGAGGCCCCGACACTAGCTCAAGCATCACTCTGAGAAGAACACGTGAAGGAACCCGAGGACTAACTTGAGGAAGAGAAGAACTACGAAGCTCCTACCATAGCACTAAGGATTATGAAGAGGAACATCACAAGCGTCTACAGGACAAGATTCAATACATACATACAAGGAGCTCTAAGATGCGAGGAGAGCACCTGAGGGCACCCAAGAGATACCGATAGACCTTAGCGCGAGAACAGTGAGCCTAGAAAACTCTTGGGAGTGTCCTTTTTTTGGAAGGCATGAGTTTAGTATCTTCACTATTTCGTTAAAGTGAAGACACCCTTAAGCCGTCAAGGTATTGTACTCTTTTTCTCCACCTCGGGAATTTTCCACATGGTTTATCGAGGGGGTTTTTAATGAGGCAAGATCTCTTGATGCATCACATTCTTTACCATTGTTTATGTTTCTTGGAAATCCCAATGACGAAATAAGTTAAACAAGGGATGTGATCCTATCTACCAAGATGACATTTATCTAATTAAAATCTTCTTCTCTTTTCCTAAAAACGGTTTAAATATGTTATAGTGTTAAAAGAGGTCCAAATTAAGTGAATGTTAGAATATTTAGACCAAGTTTTAATTCTTATAAGACCAGACCTAGAGGATATGTGAAAAAGCCTCTAAAAACTCTTGGAGTGGATTAAACCGCTTTTACACAAAAACTTGAGAAACTTTTTCTTCTTTTTTCTTGAGAGATTCAAGGTTATTCTTCACTCCTCGATTCCTAGCTCAGAGTGGGGTGCGTTGTATCAAGAGATTGTCACTCCTCTTATGGTTCACGCTTCAACCCACCTTCTATCAATCCCATAGTTGATCCTAGGACGAGTATCTCCTCGGGTTTAAACCACCTCTTCCGCTTAGTTCCATCCTTTTTACCGAGTAGTTAGATCTAGCATTTCTCTTCTTCTAAGTCCTATTCATACAGTCTAATCCCTAAGACGAGCTTGTTATCTTAGCAACCGGTGCCACATCATGTTTTGAATGGGGTTTTCCATTCACCACCCTCCTTCATACTTACTTGCTGGTACCCGCTCTTTAGATTAATCTTGGAGAAGAGTGTTGATGAGGCCCCGGCACTAGCTCAAGCATCACTCTGAGAAGAACACGTTGAGGAACCCGAGGACTAACTTGAGGAAGAGAAGAACTACGAAGCTCCTACCATAGCACTGAGGATTATGAAGAGGAACATCAGAAGCGTCTATAGGACAAGATTCGATGCATACATACAAGGAGCTCTAAGATGCGAGGAGAGCACCTGAGGGCACCCGAGAGATACCGATAGACCTTAGCGCGAGAACACTGAGACTAGAAAACTCTTGGGAGCGTCCTTTTTTTGGAAGGCATGAGTTTAGTATCTTCACTATTTCGTTGAAGTAAAGACACCCTAAAGCCGTCAAGGTATTGTACTCTTTTTCTCCACCTCGGGATTTTTCCACATGGTTTATTGAGGGGGTTATTAATGAGGCAAGATCTCTTGATGCATCACATTCTTTACCATTGTTTATCTTTCTTGGAAATCCCTATGACGAAATAAGGTAAACCAGAGATGTGATCCTATCTATTAAGATGACATTTATCTAATTAAAGTCTTCTTCTCTTTTACTAAAAACGGTTTAAGTATGTTTTAGTGTTAAAAGAGGTCCAAATTAGGTGAATGCTAGAATATTTGGACCAAGTTGTAATTTGTATAAGACCAGACCTAGAGGATATGTGGAAAAGCCTCTAAAAACTCTTGTAGTGGATTAAACCTCTTTTACACAAAAACTTGAGAAACTTTTTCTCCTCTTTTCTTGAGAGATTCAAGGTTATTCTTCACTCCTCGATTCCTAGCTCAGAGTGGGTGCGTTGTATCGACAGATTGTCACTCCTCTTGTGGTTCACGCTTCAACCCACCTTCTATAAATCCCATAGTTAATCCTTGGTCGAGTATTTCCTCGGGTTTAAACCACCTCTTCCGCTTAGTTCCATCCTTTTTACCGAGTAGTTAGATCTAGCATTTCTCTTCTTCTCAGTCCTATTCATACAGTCTATTCCCAAAGACGAGCTTGTTATCTTAGCAACTGGTGCAACATCATGTTTTGAATGGGGTTTTCCATTCACCACCCTCCTTCATGCTTACTTGCTGGTACCCGCTCTTTAGATCAATCTTGGAGAAGAGTGTTGATGAGGCCCCGACACTAGCTCAAGCATCACTCTAAGAAGAACACGTGGAGGAACCCGAGGACTAACTTGAGGAAGAGAAGAACTAGGAAGCTCCTACCATAGCACGGAGGATTATGAAGAGGAATATCACAAGCGTCTACAGGACAAGATTCAATGCATACATACAAGGAGCTCTATGATGCGAGAAGAGCACCTGAGGGCACCCAAGATATACCGATAGACCTTAGCGCGAGAACAGTGAGCCTATAAAACTCTTGGGAGCTTACTTTTTTTGGAATGCATGAGTTTAGTATCTTCACTATTTCGTTGAAGTGAAAACACCCTTAAGACGTCAAGGTATTGTACTCTTTTTCTTCACCTTGGGATTTTTCCACATAATTTACCGAGGGGGTTTTTAATGAGGCAAGATCTCTTGATGCATCACATTCTTTACCATTGTTTATCTTTCTCGGAAATCTCTCTGACAAAATAAGGTAAACAAGGGATGTGATCCTATCTACCAAGATGACATTTATCTAATTAAAATATTCTTCTCTTTTCCTAAAAACGGTTTTAGTATGTTTTAGTGTTAAAAGAGGTCCAAATTAGGTGAATGTTAGAATATTTGGACCAAGTTGTAATTCGTATAAGACCAGACCTATAGGATATGTGAAAAAGCCTCTAAAAACTCTTGGAGTGGATTAAACCGCTTTTACACAAAAACTTGAGAAACTAATTCTCCTTTTTTCTTGAGAGATTCAAGGTTATTCTTCACTCCTCGATTACTAGCTCAGAGTGGGGTGCGTTGTATCAAGAGATTGTCACTCCTCTTGTAGTTCAAGCTTCAACCCACCTTCTATCAATCCCATAGTTAATCCTAGGTCGAGTATCTCCTCGGGTTTAAACCACCTCTTCCGCTTAGTTCCATCCTTTTTACCGAGTAGTTAGATCTAGCATTTCTCTTCTTCTCAGTCCTATTTATACAGTCTATTCCCTAAGACGAGCTTGATATCTTAGCAATCGGTGCCACATCATCTTTTGAATGGGGTTTTCCATTCACCACCCTCCTTCATACTTACTTGATGGTACCCGGTCTTTAGATCAATCTTGGAGAAGAATGTTGATCAGGCCCCGGCACTAGCTCAAGCATCACTCTGAGAAGAACACGTGGAGGAACCCGAGGACTAACTTGAGGAAGAGAAGAACTACGAAGCTCCTACCATAGCACTGAGGATTATGAAGAGGAACAACACATGCGTCTACAGTACAAGATTCAATGCATACATACAAGGAGCTCTAAGATGCGAGGAGAGCACCTGAGGGCACCCGAGAGATACCGATAGACCTTAGCGCGAGAACAGTGAGCCTAGAAAACTCTTGGGAGCGTCCTTTTTTTGGAAGGCATGAGTTTAGTATCTTCACTATTTCGTTAAAGTGAAGACACCCTTAAGCCGTCAAGGTATTGTACTCTTTTTCTCCACCTCGGGATTTTTCCACATGGTTTATCGAGGGGGTTTTTAATGTGGCAAGATCTCTTGATGCATCACATTCTTTACCATTGTTTATCTTTCTTGGAAATCCCTATGACGAAATAAGTTAAACAAGGGATGTGATCCTATCTACCAAGATGACATTTATCTAATTAAAATCTTCTTCCCTTTTCCTAAAAACGGTTTAAGGATGTTATAGTGTTAAAAGAGGTCCAAATTAGGTGAATGTTAGAATATTTGGACCAAGTTTTAATTCTTATAAGACCAGACCTAGAGGATATGTGAAAAAGCCTCTAAAAACTCTTGGAGTGGATTAAACCGCTTTTACACAAAAACTTGAGAAACTTTTTCTTCTTTTTTCTTGAGAGATTCATGGTTATTCTTCACTCCTCGATTCCTAGCTCAGAGTGGGGTGCGTTGTATCAAGAGATTATCACTCCTCTTGTGGTTAACGATTCAACCCACCTTCTATTAATCCCATAGTTAATCCTAGGTCGAGTATCTCCTCGGGTTTAAACCACCTCTTCCGCTTAGTTCGATCCTTTTTACCGAGTAGTTAGATCTAGCATTTATATTCTTGTCAGTCCTATTCATACAGTCAATTCCTTAAGACGAGCTTGATATCTTAGCAACCGGTGCCACATCATGTTTTGAATGGGGTTTTCCATTCACCACCCTCCTTCATACTTACTTGCTGGGACCCGCTCTTTAGATCAATCTTGGAGGAGACTGTTGATGAGGCCCCGACACTAGCTCAAGCATCACTCTGAGAAGAAAACGTGGAGGAAACCGAGGACTAACTTGAGGAAGAGAAGAACTACGAAGCTCCTACCATACCACTGAGGATTACGAAGAGGAACATCAGAAGCGTCTACAGGACAAGATTCAATGCATACATACAAGGAGCTCTAAGATGCGAGGAGAGCACCTGAAGGCACCCGAGAGATACCGATAGACCTTAGCGCGAGAACAGTGAGCCTATAAACTCTTGGGAGCTTACTTTTTTTGGAAGGCATGAGTTTAGTATCTTCACTATTTTGTTGAAGTGAAAACACCCTTAAGACGTCAAGGTATTGTACTCTTTTTCTTCACCTTGGGATTTTTCCACATAATTTACCGAGGGGGTTTTTAATGAGGCAAGATCTCTTGATGCATCAGATTCTTTACCATTGTTTATCTTTCTTGGCAATCCCTATGACGAAATAAGGTAAACAAGGGATGTTATCCTATCTACCAAGATGACATATATCTAATTAAAGTCTTCTTCTCTTTTCCTAAAAACGGTTTAAGTATGTTTTAGTGTTAAAAGAGGTCCAATTAGGTGAATGTTAGAATATTTGGACCAAGTTGTAATTCGTATAAGACCAGACCAAGAGGATATGTGAAAAAGCCTCTAAAAACTCTTGTAATGGATTAAACCGCTTTTACACAAAAACTTGAGAAACTTTTTCTCCTTTTTTCTTGAGAGATTCAAGGTTATTCTTCACTCCTCGATTACTTGCTCAGAGTGGGGTGCGTTGTATCAAGAGATTGACACTCCTCTTGTAGTTCACGCTTCAACCCACCTTCTATCAATCCCATAGTCAATCCTTGGTCGAGTATCTCCTCGGGTTTAAACCACCTCTTCCGCTTAGTTCCATCCTTTTTACCGAGTAGTTAGATCTAGCATTTCTTTTCTTCTCAGTCCTATTCATACAGTCTATTCCCTAAGACGAGCTTGTTATCTTAGCAACCGGTGCCACATCATGTTTTGAATGTGGTTTTCCATTCACCACCCTCCTTCATACTTACTTGATGGTACCCGCTCCTTAGATCAATCTTGGAGAAGAGTGTTGATGAGGCCCCGGCACTAGCTCAAGCATCACTTTGAGAAGAACACGTGGAGGAACCCGAGGACTAACTTGAGGAAGAGAAGAACTACGAAGCTCCTACCATAGCACTGAGGATTATGGAGAGGAACATCACAAGCGTCTACAGGACAAGATTCAATGCATACATACAAGGAGCTCTAAGATGCGAGGAGAGCACCTGAGGGCACCCGAGAGATAGCGATAGACCTTAGTGCGAGAACAGTGAGACAAGAAAACTCTTGGGAGCGTCCTTTTTTTGGAAGGCATAAGTTTAGTATCTTCACTATTTCGTTGAAGTGAAGACACCCTTAAGCCGTAAAGGAATTGTACTCTTTTTCTCCACCTCGGGATTTTTCCACATGGTTTACCGAGGGGGTTTTAATTAGGCAAGATCTCATGATGCATCACATTCTTTACCATTGTTTATCTTTCTTGGAAATCCCTATGACGAAATAAGGTAAACAAGGGATGTGAACCTATCTACCAAGATGACATTTATCTAATTAAAGTCTTCTTCTCTTTTCTTAAAAACGGTTTAAGTATGTTTTGGTGTTAAAAGGGGTCCAAATAAAGTGAATGTTAGAATATTTGGACCAAGTTGTAATTAGTATAAGATCAGACCTAGAGGATATGTGAAAAAGCCTCTAAAAACTCTTGTAGTGGATTAAACCGCTTTTACACAAAAACTTGAGAAAATTTTTCCCCTTTTTTCTTGAGAGATTCATGGTTATTCTTCACTCCTCGATTCCAAGCTCAGAGTGGTGTGCGTTGTCTCAAGAGATTGTCACTCCTCTTGTGGTTCACGCTTCAACCCACCTTCTATCAATCCCATAGTTAATCCTAGGTCGAGTATCTCCTCGGGTTTAAACCACATTTTCCGCTTAGGTCCATCCTTTTTACCGAGTAGTTAGATCGAGCATTTCTCTTTTTCTCAGTCCTATTCATACCGTCTATTCCCTAAGACGAGCTTGATATCTTAGCAACCGGTGCCACATCATGTTTTGAATGGGGTTTTCTATTCACTACCCTCCTTCATACTTACTTGATGGTACCCGCTCTTTAGATCAATCTTGGAGAAGAGTGTTGTTGAGGCCCCGACACTAGCTCAAGCATCATTCTGAGAAGAACACGTGGAGGAACCCGAGGACTAACTTGAGGAAGAGAAGAACTACGAAGCTCCTACCATACCACTGAGGATTATGAAGAGGAACATCACAAGCGTCTACAGGACAAGATTCAATGCGTACATACAAGGAGCTCTAAGATGCGAGGCGAGCACCTGAGGGCACCCAAGAGATACCGATAGACCTTAGCGCGAGAACAGTTAGCCTAGAAAACTCTTGGGAGCGTTCTTTTTTTGGAAGGCATGAGTTTAGTATCTTCACTATTTTGTTGAAGTGAAGACACCCTTAAGCCGTCAATGTATTGTACTTTGTTTCTCCACCTCGGGATTTTTCCACATGGTTTACCGAGGGGGTTTTTAATGAGGCAAGATCTCTTGATGCATCACATTCTTTACCATTGTTTATCTTTCTTGGAAATCCCTATGACGAAATAAGGTAAACAAGGGATGTGATTCTATCTACCAAGATGACATATATCTAATTAAAGTCTTCTTCTCTTTTCCTAAAAACGGTTTAAGTATGTTTTAGTGTTAAAAAAGGTCCAAATTAGGTGAATGTTAGAATATTTGGACCAAGTTGTAATTCGTATAAGACCAGACCTAGAGGATATGTGAAAAAGCCTCTAAAAACTCTTGTAATGGATTAAACGGCTTTTACACAAAAACTTGAGGAACTTTTTCTCCTTTTTTCTTGAGAGATTCAAGGTTATTCTTCACTCCTCGATTACTAGCTCAGAGTGGGGTGCGTTGTATCAAGAGATTGACACTCCTCTTGTGGTTCACGCTTCAACCCACCTTCTATCAATCCCATAGTTAATCCTTGGTCGAGTATCTCCTCGGGTTTAAAACACCTCTTCCGCTTAGTTCCATCCTTTTTACCGGGTAGTTAGATCTAGCATTTCTCTTCTTCTCAGTCCTATTCATACAGTCTATTCCCTAAGACGAGCTTGTTATCTTAGCAACCGGTGCCACATCATGTTTTGAATGGCGTTTTCCATTCACCACCCTCCTTCATACTTACTTGATGGTACCCGCTCTTTAGATCAATCTTGGAGAAGAGTGTTGATGAGGCCCCGACACTAGCTCAAGCATCACTCTGAGAAGAACACGTGGAGGAACCCGAGGACTAACTTGAGGAAGAGAAGAACTACGAAGCTCCTACCATAGCACTGAGGATTATGGAGAGGAACATCACAAGCGTCTACAGGACAAGAATCAATGCATACATACAAGGAGCTCTAAGATGCGAGGAGAGCACCTGAGGGCACCCGAGAGATACCGATAGACCTTAGCGCGAGAACAGTGAGACAAGAAAACTCTTGGGAGCATCCTTTTTTTGGAAGGCATGAGTTTAGTATCTTCACTATTTCGTTGAAGTGAAGACACTCTTAAGACGTCAAGGTATTGTACTCTTTTTCTTCACCTTGGGATTTTTCCACATAATTTACCGAGGTGGTTTTTAATGAGGTAAGATCTCTTCATGCATCACATTCTTTACAATTGTTTATCTTTCTTGGAAATCCCTATGCGGAAATAAGGTAAACAAGGAGCTCTAAGATGCGAGGAGAGCACTCTGAGAAGAACACATGGAGGCCTCGAGGACTAACTTAAGGAAGAGAAGAACTACGAAGCTCCTACCATACCACTGAGGATTATGAAGAGGAACATCACAAGCGTCTACAGGACAAGATTCAATGCGTACATACAAGGAGCTCTAAGATGCGAGGAGAGCACCTGAGGGCACCCAAGAGATACCGAAAGACCTTAGCGCGAGAACAGTGAGCCTAGAAAACTCTTGGGAGCTTACTTTTTTTGGAAGGCATGAGTTTAGTATCTTCACTATTTCGTTGAAGTGAAGACACTCTTAAGACGTCAAGGTATTGTACTCTTTTTCTTCACCTTGGGATTTTTCCACATAATTTACCGAGGTGGTTTTTAATGAGGCAAGATCTCTTGATGCATCACATTCTTTACAATTGTTTATCTTTCTTGGAAATCCCTATGCGGAAATAAGGTCAACAAGGAGCTCTAAGATGCGAGGAGAGCACCTGAGGGCACCCGAGAGATACCGATAGGCCTTAGCGCGATAATAGTGAGACTAAAAAACTCTTGGGAGCGTTCTTTTTTTGGAAGGCATGAGTTTAGTATCTTCACTATTTTGTTGAAGTGAAGACACCCTTAAGCCGTCAAGGTATTGTACTTTGTTTCTCCACCTCGGGATTTTTCCACATGGTTTACCGACGGGGTTTTTAATGAGGCAAGATCTCTTGATGCATCACATTCTTTACCATTGTTTATCTTTCTTGGAAATCCCTATGACGAAATAAGGTAAACAAGGGATGTGATTCTATCTACCAAGATGACATATATCTAATTAAAGTCTTCTTCTCTTTTCCTAAAAACGGTTTAAGTATGTTTTAGTGTTAAAAGAGGTCCAAATTAGGTGAATGTTAGAATATTTGGACCAAGTTGTAATTCGTATAAGACCAGACCTAGAGGATATGTGAAAAAGCCTCTAAAAACTCTTGTAATGGATTAAACGGCTTTTACACAAAAACTTGAGAAACTTTTTCTCCTATTTTCTTTAGAGATTCAAGGTTATTCTTCACTCCTCGATTACTAGCTCAGAGTGGGGTGCGTTGTATCAAGAGATTGACACTCCTCTTGTGGTTCACGCTTCAACCCACCTTCTATCAATCGCATAGTTAATCCTTGGTCGAGTATCTCCTCGGGTTTAAACCACCTCTTCCGCTTAGTTCGATCCTTTTTACCGAGTAGTTAGATCTAGCATTTATATTCTTGTCAGTCTTATTCATACAGTCAATTCCTTAAGACGAGCTTGATATCTTAGCAACCGGTGCCACATCATGTTTTGAATGGGGTTTTCCATTCACCACCCTCCTTCATACTTACTTGCTGGGACCCGCTCTTTAGATCAATCTTGGAGGAGACTGTTGATGAGGCCCCGACACTAGCTCAAGCATCACTCTGAGAAGAAAACGTGGAGGAAACCGAGGACTAACTTGAGGAAGAGAAGAACTACGAAGCTCCTACCATACCACTGAGGATTATGAAGAGGAACATCAGAAGCGTCTACAGGACAAGATTCAATGCATACATACAAGGAGCTCTAAGATGCGAGGAGAGCACCTGAAGGCACCCGAGAGATACCGATAGACCTTAGCGCGAGAACAGTGAGCCTATAAACTCTTGGGAGCTTACTTTTTTTGGAAGGCATGAGTTTAGTATCTTCACTATTTTGTTGAAGTGAAAACACCCTTAAGACGTCAAGGTATTGTACTCTTTTTCTTCACCTTGGGATTTTTCCACATAATTTACCGAGGGGGTTTTTAATGAGGCAAGATCTCTTGATGCATCAGATTCTTTACCATTGTTTATCTTTCTTGGCAATCCCTATGACGAAATAAGGTAAACAAGGGATGTGATCCTATCTACCAAGATGACATATATCTAATTAAAGTCTTCTTCTCTTTTCCTAAAAACGGTTTAAGTATGTTTTAGTGTTAAAAGAGGTCCAATTAGGTGAATGTTAGAATATTTGGACCAAGTTGTAATTCGTATAAGACCAGACCAAGAGGATATGTGAAAAAGCCTCTAAAAACTCTTGTAATGGATTAAACCGCTTTTACACAAAAACTTGAGAAACTTTTTCTCCTTTTTTCTTGAGAGATTCAAGGTTATTCTTCACTCCTCGATTACTTGCTCAGAGTGGGGTGCGTTGTATCAAGAGATTGACACTCCTCTTGTAGTTCACGCTTCAACCCACCTTCTATCAATCCCATAGTCAATCCTTGGTCGAGTATCTCCTCGGGTTTAAACCACCTCTTCCGCTTAGTTCCATCCTTTTTACCGAGTAGTTAGATCTAGCATTTCTTTTCTTCTCAGTCCTATTCATACAGTCTATTCCCTAAGACGAGCTTGTTATCTTAGCAACCGGTGCCACATCATGTTTTGAATGTGGTTTTCCATTCACCACCCTCCTTCATACTTACTTGATGGTACCCGCTCCTTAGATCAATCTTGGAGAAGAGTGTTGATGAGGCCCCGGCACTAGCTCAAGCATCACTCTGAGAAGAACACGTGGAGGAACCCGAGGACTAACTTGAGGAAGAGAAGAACTACGAAGCTCCTACCATAGCACTGAGGATTATGGAGAGGAACATCACAAGCGTCTACAGGACAAGATTCAATGCATACATACAAGGAGCTCTAAGATGCGAGGAGAGCACCTGAGGGCACCCGAGAGATAGCGATAGACCTTAGTGCGAGAACAGTGAGACAAGAAAACTCTTGGGAGCGTCCTTTTTTTGGAAAGCATAAGTTTAGTATCTTCACTATTTCGTTGAAGTGAAGACACCCTTAAGCCGTAAAGGTATTGTACTCTTTTTCTCCACCTCGGGATTTTTCCACATGGTTTACCGAGGGGGTTTTAATTAGGCAAGATCTCATGATGCATCACATTCTTTACCATTGTTTATCTTTCTTGGAAATCCCTATGAAGAAATAAGGTAAACAAGGGATGTGAACCTATCTACCAAGATGACATTTATCTAATTAAAGTCTTCTTCTCTTTTCTTAAAAACGGTTTAAGTATGTTTTGGTGTTAAAAGAGGTCCAAATAAAGTGAATGTTAGAATATTTGGACCAAGTTGTAATTAGTATAAGATCAGACCTAGAGGATATGTGAAAAAGCCTCTAAAAACTCTTGTAGTGGATTAAACCGCTTTTACACAAAAACTTGAGAAAATTTTTCTCCTTTTTTCTTGAGAGATTCATGGTTATTCTTCACTCCTCGATTCCAAGCTCAGAGTGGGGTGCGTTGTATCAAGAGATTGTCACTCCTCTTGTGGTTCACGCTTCAACCCACCTTCTATCAATCCCATAGTTAATCCTAGGTCGAGTATCTCCTCAAGTTTAAACCACATTTTCCGCTTAGTCTCATCCTTTTTACCGAGTAGTTAGATCTAGCATTTCTGTTCTTCTCAGTCCTATTCATACATTTTATTCCCTAAGACGAGCTTGTTATCTTAGCAACCGGTGCCACATCATGTTTTGAATGGGGTTTTCCATTCACTACCCTCCTTCATACTTACTTGATGGTACCCGCTCTTTAGATCAATCTTGGAGAAGAGTGTTGTTGAGGCCCCGACACTAGCTCAAGCATCATTCTGAGAAGAACACGTGGAGGAACCCGAGGACTAACTTGAGGAAGAGAAGAACTACGAAGCTCCTACCATACCACTGAGGATTATGAAGAGGAACATCACAAGCGTCTACAGGACAAGATTCAATGCGTACATACAAGGAGCTCTAAGATGCGAGGAGAGCACCTGAGGGCACCCAAGAGATACCGATAGACATTAGCGCGAGAACAGTTAGCCTAGAAAACTCTTGGGAGCGTTCTTTTTTTGGAAGGCATGAGTTTAGTATCTTCACTATTTTGTTGAAGTGAAGACACCCTTAAGCCGTCAATGTATTGTACTTTGTTTCTCCACCTCGGGATTTTTCCACATGGTTTACCGAGGGGGTTTTTAATGAGGCAAGATCTCTTGATGCATCACATTCTTTACCATTGTTTATCTTTCTTGGAAATCCCTATGACGAAATAAGGTAAACAAGGGATGTGATTCTATCTACCAAGATGACATATATCTAATTAAAGTCTTCTTCTCTTTTCCTAAAAACGGTTTAAGTATGTTTTAGTGTTAAAAGTGGTCCAAATTAGGTGAATGTTAGAATATTTGGACCAAGTTGTAATTCGTATAAGACCAGACCTAGAGGATATGTGAAAAAGCCTCTAAAAACTCTTGTAATGGATTAAACGGCTTTTACACAAAAACTTGAGAAACTTTTTCTCCTTTTTTCTTGAGAGATTCAAGGTTATTCTTCACTCCTCGATTACTAGCTCAGAGTGGGGTGCGTTGTATCAAGAGATTGACACTCCTCTTGTGGTTCACGCTTCAACCCACCTTCTATCAATCCCATAGTTAATCCTTGGTCGAGTATCTCCTCGGGTTTAAACCACCTTTTCCGCTTAGTTCCATCCTTTTTACCGGGTAGTTAGATCTAGCATTTCTCTTCTTCTCAGTCCTATTCATACAGTCTATTCCCTAAGACGAGCTTGTTATCTTAGCAACCGGTGCCACATCATGTTTTGAATGGGGTTTTCCATTCACCACCCTCCTTCATACTTACTTGATGGTACCCGCTCTTTAGATCAATCTTGGAGAAGAGTGTTGATGAGGCCCCGACACTAGCTCAAGCATCACTCTGAGAAGAACACGTGGAGGAACCCGAGGACTAACTTGAGGAAGAGAAGAACTACGAAGCTCCTACCATAGCACTGAGGATTATGGAGAGGAACATCACAAGCGTCTACAGGACAAGAATCAATGCATACATACAAGGAGCTCTAAGATGCGAGGAGAGCACCTGAGGGCACCCGAGAGATACCGATAGACCTTAGCGCGAGAACAGTGAGACAAGAAAACTCTTGGGAGCATCCTTTTTTTGGAAGGCATGAGTTTAGTATCTTCACTATTTCGTTGAAGTGAAGACACTCTTAAGACGTCAAGGTATTGTACTCTTTTTCTTCACCTTGGGATTTTTCCACATAATTTACCGAGGTGGTTTTTAATGAGGTAAGATCTCTTCATGCATCACATTCTTTACAATTGTTTATCTTTCTTGGAAATCCCTATGCGGAAATAAGGTAAACAAGGAGCTCTAAGATGCGAGGAGAGCACTCTGAGAAGAACACATGGAGGAACCCGAGGACTAACTTGAGGAAGAGAAGAACTACGAAGCTCCTACCATACCACTGAGGATTATGAAGAGGAACATCACAAGCGTCTACAGGACAAGATTCAATGCATACATACAAGGAGCTCTAAGATGCGAGGAGAGCACCTGAGGGCACCCAAGAGATACCGAAAGACCTTAGCGCGAGAACAGTGAGCCTAGAAAACTCTTGGGAGCTTACTTTTATTGGAAGGCATGAGTTTAGTATCTTCACTATTTCGTTGAAGTGAAGACACTCTTAAGACGTCAAGGTATTGTACTCTTTTTCTTCACCTTGGGATTTTTCCACATAATTTACCGAGGTGGTTTTTAATGAGGCAAGATCTCTTGATGCATCACATTCTTTACAATTGTTTATCTTTCTTGGAAATCCCTATGCGGAAATAAGGTCAACAAGGAGCTTTAAGATGCGAGGAGAGCACCTGAGGGCACCCGAGAGATACCGATAGGCCTTAGCGCGAGAATAGTGAGACTAAAAAACTCTTGGGAGCGTTCTTTTTTTGGAAGGCATGAGTTTAGTATCTTCACTATTTTGTTGAAGTGAAGACACCCTTAAGCCGTCAAGGTATTGTACTTTGTTTCTCCACCTCGGGATTTTTCCACATGGTTTACCGACGGGGTTTTTAATGAGGCAAGATCTCTTGATGCATCACATTCTTTACCATTGTTTATCTTTCTTGGAAATCCCTATGACGAAATAAGGTAAACAAGGGATGTGATTCTATCTACCAAGATGACATATATCTAATTAAAGTCTTCTTCTCTTTTCCTAAAAACGGTTTAAGTATGTTTTAGTGTTAAAAGAGGTCCAAATTAGGTGAATGTTAGAATATTTGGACCAAGTTGTAATTCGTATAAGACCAGACCTAGAGGATATGTGAAAAAGCCTCTAAAAACTCTTGTAATGGATTAAACGGCTTTTACACAAAAACTTGAGAAACTTTTTCTCCTATTTTCTTTAGAGATTCAAGGTTATTCTTCACTCCTCGATTACTAGCTCAGAGTGGGGTGCGTTGTATCAAGAGATTGACAATCCTCTTGTGGTTCACGCTTGAACCCACCTTCTATCAATCCCATAGTTAATCCTTGGTCGAGTATCTCCTCGGGTTTAAACCACCTCTTCCGCTTAGTCTCATCCTTTTTACCGAGTAGTTAGATCTAGCATTTCTGTTCTTCTCAGTCCTATTCATACATTTTATTCCCTAAGACGAGCTTGTTATCTTAGCAACCGGTGCCACATCATGTTTTGAATGGGGTTTTCCATTCACCACCCTCCTTCATACTTACTTGATGGTACCCGCTCTTTAGATCAATCTTGGAGAAGAGTGTTGTTGAGGCCCCGACACTAGCTCAAGCATCACTCTGAGAAGAACACGTGGAGAAACCCGAGGACTAACTTGAGGAAGAGAAGAACTACGAAGCTCCTACCATAGCACTGAGGATTATGGAGAGGAACATCACAAGCGTCTACAGGACAAGATTCAATGCATACATACAAGGAGCTCTAAGATGCGAGGAGAGCACCTGAGGGCACCCGAGAGATAGCGATAGACCTTAGTGCGAGAACAGTGAGACAAGAAAACTCTTGGGAGCGTCCTTTTTTTGGAAAGCATAAGTTTAGTATCTTCACTATTTCGTTGAAGTGAAGACACCCTTAAGCCGTAAAGGTATTGTACTCTTTTTCTCCACCTCGGGATTTTTCCACATGGTTTACCGAGGGGGTTTTAATTAGGCAAGATCTCATGATGCATCACATTCTTTACCATTGTTTATCTTTCTTGGAAATCCCTATGACGAAATAAGGTAAACAAGGGATGTGAACCTATCTACCAAGATGACATTTATCTAATTAAAGTCTTCTTCTCTTTTCTTAAAAACGGTTTAAGTATGTTTTGGTGTTAAAAGAGGTCCAAATAAAGTGAATGTTAGAATATTTGGACCAAGTTGTAATTCGTATAAGACCAGACCTAGAGGATATGTGAAAAAGCCTCTAAAAACTCTTGTAATGGATTAAACGGCTTTTACACAAAAACTTGAGAAACTTTTTCTCCTTTTTTCTTGAGAGATTCAAGGTTATTCTTCACTTCTCGATTACTAGCTCAGAGTGGGGTGCGTTGTATAAAGAGATTGTCACTCCTCTTGTGGTTCACGCTTCATCCCACCTTCTATCAATCCCATAGTTAATCCTAGGTCGAGTATCTCCTCGGGTTTAAACCACCTCTTCCGCTTAGTTCCATCCTTTTTATCGAGTAGTTAGATCGAGCATTTCTCTTCTTCTCAGTCCTATTCATACAGTCTATTCCCTAAGACGAGCTTGATATCTTAGCAACCGGTGCCACATCATGTTTTGAATGGGGTTTTCCATTCACCACCCTCCTTCATACTTATTTGATGGTACCCGCTCTTTAGATCAATCTTGGAGCAGAGTGTTGATGAGGCCCCGGCACTAGCTCAAGCATCACTCTGAGAAGAACACGTGGAGGAACCCGAGGACTAACTTGAGGAAGAGAAGAACTCCGAAGCTCCTACCATACCACTGAGGATTTGAAGAGGAACATCACAAGCGTCTACAAGACAAGATTCAATGCATAAATACAAGGAGCTCTAAGATGCGAGGAGAGCACCTGAGGGCACCCAGGAGATACCGATAGACCTTAGCGCGAGAACAGTGAGCCTAGAAAACTCTTGGGAGCTTACTTTTTTTGGAAGGCCTAAGTTTAGTATCTTCACTATTTCGTTGAAGTGAAGACACCCTTAAGACGTAAAGGTATTGTACTCTTTTTCTGCACCTCGGGATTTTTCCACATGGTTTACCGAGGGGGTTTTAATTAGGCAAGATCTCATGATGCATCTTATTCTTTACCATTCTTTATCTTTCTTGGAAATCCTTATGACGAAATAAGGTAAACAAGGGATGTGAACCTATCTACCAAGATGACATTTATCTAATTAAAGTCTTCTTCTCTTTTCTTAAAAACGGTTTAAGTATGTTTTGGTGTTAAAAGAGGTCCAAATAAGGTGAATGTTAGAATATTTGGACCAAGTTGTAATTACTATAAGATCAGACCTAGAGGATTTGTGAAAAAGCGTCTAAATACTCTTGTAGTGGATTAAACCGCTTTTACACAAACTTGAGAAAATTTTTCTCCTTTTTTCTTGAGAGATTCATGGTTATTCTTCACTCCTCGATTCCAAGCTCAGAGTGGCGTGCGTTGTATCAAGAGATTGTCACTCCTCTTGTGGTTCAAGCTTCAACCCACCTTTTATCAATCCCATAGTTAATCCTAGGTCGAGTATCTCCTCGGGTTTAAACCACATTTTCCGCTTAGTTCCATCCTTTTTACCGAGTAGTTAGATCGAGCATTTCTCTTTTTCTCAGTCCTATTCATACCGTCTATTCCCTAAGACGAGCTTGATATCTTAGCAACCGGTGCCACATCATGTTTTGAACGGGGTTTTCCATTCACCACCCTCCTTCATACGTACTTGATGGTACCCGCTCTTTAGATCAATCTTGGAGCAGAGTGTTGATGAGGCCCCGACACTAGCTCAAGCATCACTCTGAGAAGAACACGTGGAGGAACCCAAGGACTAACTTGAGGAAGAGAAGAACTCCGAAGCTCCTACCATACCACTGAGGATTTGAAGAGGAACATCACAAGCGTCTACAGGACAAGATTCAATGCATACATACAAGGAGCTCTATGATGCGAGGAGAGCACCTGAGGGCACCCAAGAGATATCAATAGACCTTAGCGCGAGAACAGTGAGCCTAGAAAACTCTTGGGAGCTTACTTTTTTTGGAAGGCCTAAGTTTAGTATCTTCACTATTTCGTTGAAGTGAAGACACCCTTAAGACGTAAAGGTATTGTACTCTTTTTCTCTACCTCGGGATTTTTCCACATGGTTTACCGAGGGGGTTTTAATTAGGCAAGATCTCATGATGCATCTTATTCTTTACCATTGTTTATCTTTCTTGGAAATCCCTATGACGAAATAAGGTAAACAAGGGATGTGAACCTATCTACCAAGATGACATTTATCTAATTAAAGTCTTCTTCTCTTTTCTTAAAAACGGTTTAAGTATGTTTTGGTGTTAAAAGAGGTCCAAATAAGGTAAATGTTAGAATATTTGGACCAAGTTGTAATTAGTATAAGATCAGACCTAGAGGATATGTGAGAAAGCGTCTAAATACTCTTGTAGTGGATTAAACCGCTTTTACACAAAAACTTGAGAAAAATTTTCTCCTTTTTTCTTGAGAGATTCATGGTTATTCTTCACTCCTCGATTCCAAGCTCAGAGTGGCGTGCGTTGTATCAAGAGATTGTCACTCCTCTTGTGGTTCAAGCTTCAACCCACCTTCTATCAATCCCATAGTTAATCCTAGGTCGAGTATCTCCTCGGGTTTAAACCACATTTTCCGCTTAGTTCCATCCTTTTTACCGAGTAGTTAGATCGAGCATTTCTCTTTTTCACAGTCCTATTCATACCGTATATTCCCTAAGACGAGCTTGATATCTTAGCAACCGGTACCACATCATGTTTTGAATGGGGTTTTCAATTCACCACCCTCCTTCATACTTACTTGATGGTACCCGCTCTTTAGATCAATCTTGGAGAAGACTGTTGATGAGGCCCCGACACTAGCTCAAGCATCACTCTTAGAAGAACACGTGGAGGAACTAACTTGAGGAAGAGAAGAACTACGAAGCTTCTATCATACCACTGAGGATTATGAAGAGGAACATCACAAGCGTCTACAGGACAAGATTCAATGCATACATACAAGGAGCTCTAAGATGCGAGGAGAGCACCTGAGGGCACCCAAGAGATACCGATAGACCTTAGCGCGAGAACAGTGGGCCTAGAAAACTCTTGGGAGCTTACTTTTTTTGGAAGGCATGAGTTTAGTATCTTCACTATTTCGTTGAAGTGAAGACACTCTTAAGACGTCAAGGTATTGTACTCTTTTTCTTCACCTTGGGATTTTTCCACATAATTTACCGAGGTGGTTTTTAATGAGGCAAGATCTCTTGATGCATCACATTCTTTACAATTGTTTATCTTTCTTGGAAATCCATATGCGGAAATAAGGTAAACAAGGAGCTCTAAGATGCGACGAGAGCACCTGAGGGCACCCGAGAGCTACCGATAGGCCTTAGCGCGAGAATAGTGAGACTAAAAAACTCTTGGGAGCGTTCTTTTTTTGGAAGGCATGAGTTTAGTATCTTCACTATTTTGTTGAAGTGAAGACACCCTTAAGCCGTCAAGGTATTGTACTTTGTTTCTCCACCTCGGGATTTTTCCACATGGTTTACCGAGGGGGTTGTTAATGAGGCAAGATCTCTTGATGCATCACATTCTTTACCATTGTTTATCTTTCTTGGAAATCCCTATGACGAAATAAGGTAAACAAGGGATGTGATTCTATCTACCAAGATGACATATATCTAATTAAAGTCTTCTTCTCTTTTCCTAAAAACGGTTTAAGTATGTTTTAGTGTTAAAAGAGGTCCAAATTAGGTGAATGTTAGAATATTTGGACCAAGTTGTAATTCGTATAAGACCAGACCTAGAGGATATGTGAAAAAGCCTCTAAAAACTCTTGTAATGGATTAAACGGCTTTTACACAAAAACTTGAGAAACTTTTTCTCCTTTTTTCTTGAGAGATTCAAGGTTATTCTTCACTTCTCGATTACTAGCTCAGAGTGGGGTGCGTTGTATCAAGAGATTGGCACTCCTCTTGTGGTTCACGCTTCATCCCACCTTCTATCAATCCCATAGTTAATCCTAGGTCGAGTATCTCCTCGGGTTTAAACCACCTCTTCCGCTTAGTTCCATCCTTTTTATCGAGTAGTTAGATCGAGCATTTCTCTTCTTCTCAGTCCTATTCATACAGTCTATTCCCTAAGACGAGCTTTATATCTTAGCAACCGGTGCCACATCATGTTTTGAATGGGGGTTTCCATTCACCACCCTCCTTCATACTTATTTGATGGTACCCGCTCTTTAGATCAATCTTGGAGCAGAGTGTTGATGAGGCCCCGGCACTAGCTCAAGCATCACTCTGAGAAGAACACGTGGAGGAACCCGAGGACTAACTTGAGGAAGAGAAGAACTCCGAAGCTCCTACCATACCACTGAGGATTTGAAGAGGAACATCACAAGCGTCTACAGGACAAGATTCAATGCATACATACAAGGAGCTCTAAGATGCGAGGAGAGCACCTGAGGGCACCCAGGAGATACCGATAGACCTTAGCGCGAGAACAGTGAGCCTAGAAAACTCTTGGGAGCTTACTTTTTTTGGAAGGCCTAAGTTTAGTATCTTCACTATTTCGTTGAAGTGAAGACACCCTTAAGACGTAAAGGTATTGTACTCTTTTTCTGCACCTCGGGATTTTTCCACATGGTTTACCGAGGGGATTTTAATTAGGCAAGATCTCATGATGCATCTTATTCTTTACCATTCTTTATCTTTCTTGGAAATCCTTATGACGAAATAAGGTAAACAAGGGATGTGAACCTATCTACCAAGATGACATTTATCTAATTAAAGTCTTCTTCTCTTTTCTTAAAAACGGTTTAAGTATGTTTTGGTGTTAAAAGAGGTCCAAATAAGGTGAATGTTAGAATATTTGGACCAAGTTGTAATTACTATAAGATCAGACCTAGAGGATATGTGAAAAAGCGTCTAAATACTCTTGTAGTGGATTAAACCGCTTTTACACAAAAACTTGAGAAAATTTTTCTCCTTTTTTCTTGAGAGATTCATGGTTATTCTTCACTCCTCGATTCCAAGCTCAGAGTGGCGTGCGTTGTATCAAGAGATTGTCACTCCTCTTGTGGTTCAAGCTTCAACCCACCTTCTATCAATCCCATAGTTAATCCTAGGTCGAGTATCTCCTCGGGTTTAAACCACATTTTCCGCTTAGTTCCATCCTTTTTACCGAGTAGTTAGATCGAGCATTTCTCTTTTTCTCAGTCCTATTCATACCGTCTATTCCCTAAGACGAGCTTGATATCTTAGCAACCGGTGCCACATCATGTTTTGAACGGGGTTTTCCATTCACCACCCTCCTTCATACGTACTTGATGGTACCCGCTCTTTAGATCAATCTTGGAGAAGAGTGTTGTTGAGGCCCCGACACTAGCTCAAGCATCACTCTGAGAAGAACACGTGGAGGAACCCGAGGACTAACTTGAGGAAGAGAAGAACTAGGAAGCTCCTACCATACCACTGAGGATTATGAAGAGGAACATCACAAGCGTCTACAGAACAAGATTCAATGCGTACATACAAGGAGCTCTAAGATGCGAGGAGAGCACCTGAGGGCACCCAAGAGATACCGATAGACCTTAGCGCGAGAACTGTGGGCCTAGAAAACTCTTGGGAGCTTACTTTTTTTGGAAGGCATGTGTTTAGTATCTTCATTATTTTGTTGAAGTGAAGACACCCTTAAGCCGTCAAGGTATTGTACTATTTTTCTCCACCTCGGGATTTTTCCACATGGTTTACCGAGGGGGTTTTTAATGAGGCAAGATCTCTTGATGCATCACATTCTTTACAATTGTTTATCTTTCTTGGAAATCCATATGCGGAAATAAGGTAAACAAGGAGCTCTAAGATGCGAGGAGAGCACCTGAGGGCACCCGAGAGATACCGATAGGCCTTAGCGCGAGAATAGTGAGACTAAAAAACTCTTGGAAGCGTCCTTTTTTTGGAAGGCATGAGTTTAGTATCTTCACTATTTTGTTGAAGTGAAGACACCCTTAAGCCGTCAAGGTATTGTACTCTTTTTCTCCACCTCGGGATTTTTCCACATGGTTTACCGAGGGGGTTTTTAATGAGGCAAGATCTCTTGATGCATCACATTCTTTACCATTGTTTATCTTTCTTGGAAATCCCTATGACGAAATAAGGTAAACAAGGGATGTGATTCTATCTACCAAGATGACATTTATCTAATTAAAGTCTTCTTCTCTTTTCCTAAAAACGGTTTAAGTATGTTTTAGTGTTAAAAGAGGTCTAATTTAGGTGAATATTAGAATATTTGGACCAAGTTGTAATTCGTATAAGACCAGACCTAGAGGATATGTGAAAAAGCCTCTAAAAACTCTTGTAATGGATTAAACGGCTTTTACACAAAAACTTGAGATACTTTTTCTCCTTTTTTCTTGAGAGATTAAAGGTTATTCTTCACTACTCGATTCCTAGCTCAGAGGGGGTGCGTTGTATCAAGAGATTGGCACTCCTCTTGTGGTTCACGCTTCATCCCACCTTCTATCAATCCCATAGTTAATCCTAGGTCGAGTATCTCCTCGAGTTTAAACCACCTCTTCCGCTTAGTTCCATCCTTTTTATCGAGTAGTTAGATCGAGCATTTCTCTTCTTCTCAGTCCTATTCATACAGTCTATTCCCTAAGACGAGCTTGATATCTTAGCAACCGGTGCCACATCATGTTTTGAATGGGGTTTTCCATTCACCACCCTCCTTCATACTTATTTGATGGTACCCGCTCTTTACATCAATCTTGGAGCAGAGTGTTGATGAGGCCCCGGCACTAGCTCAAGCATCACTCTGAGAAGAACACGTGGAGGAACCCAAGGACTAACTTGAGGAAGAGAAGAACTCCGAAGCTCCTACCATACCATTGAGGATTCGAAGAGGAACATCACAAGCGTCTACAGGACAAGATTCAATGCATACATACAAGGAGCTCTAAGATGCGAGGAGAGCACCTGAGGGCACCCAAGAGATATCAATAGACCTTAGCGCGAGAACAGTGAGCCTAGAAAACTCTTGGGAGCTTACTTTTTTTGGAAGGCCTAAGTTTAGTATCTTCACTATTTCGTTGAAGTGAAGACACCCTTAAGAAATAAAGGTATTGTACTCTTTTTCTCCACCTCGGGATTTTTCCACATGGTTTACCGAGGGGGTTTTAATTAGGCAAGATCTCATGATGCATCTTATTCTTTACCATTCTTTATCTTTCTTGGAAATCCCTATGACGAAATAAGGTAAACAAGGGATGTGAACCTATCTACCAAGATGACATTTATCTAATTAAAGTCTTCTTCTCTTTTCTTAAAAACGGTTTAAGTATGTTTTGGTGTTAAAAGAGGTCCAAATAAGGTGAATGTTAGAATATTTGGACCAAGTTGTAATTAGTATAAGATCAGACCTAGAGGATATGTGAAAAAGCGTCTAAATACTCTTGTAGTGGATTAAACCGCTTTTACACAAAAACTTGAGAAAATTTTTCTCCTTTTTTCTTGAGAGATACATGGTTATTCTTCACTCCTCGATTCCAAGCTCAGAGTGGCGTGCGTTGTATCAAGAGATTGTCACTCCTCTTGTGGTTCAAGCTTCAACCCACCTTCTATCAATCCCATAGTTAATCCTAGGTCGAGTATCTCCTCGGGTTTAAACCACATTTTCCGCTTAGTTCCATCCTTTTTACCGAGTAGTTAGATCGATCATTTCTCTTTTTCTCAGTCCTATTCATACCGTCTATTCCCTAAGACGAGCTTGATATCTTAGCAACCGGTGCCACATCATGTTTTGAACGGGGTTTTTCCATTCACGACCCTCCTTCATACGTACTTGATGGTACCCGCTCTTTAGATCAATCTTGGAGAAGAGTGTTGTTGAGGCCCCGACACTAGCTCAAGCATCACTCTGAGAAGAACAAGTGGAGGAACCCGAGGACTAACTTGAGGAAGAGAAGAACTACGAAGCTCCTACCATACCACTGAGGATTATGAAGAGGAACATCACAAGCGTCTACAGGACAAGATTCAATGCGTACATACAAGGAGCTCTAAGATGCGAGGAGAGCACCTGAGGGCACCCAAGAGATACCGATAGACCTTAGCGCGAGAACTGTGAGCCTAGAAAACTCTTGGGAGCTTACTTTTTTTGGAAGGCATGAGTTTAGTATCTTCACTATTTCGTTGAAGTGAAGACACTCTTAAGACGTCAAGGTATTGTACTCTTTTTCTTCACCTTGGGATTTTTCCACATAATTTACCGAGGTGGTTTTTAATGAGGCAAGATCTCTTGATGCATCACATTCTTTACAATTGTTTATCTTTCTTGGAAATCCATATGCGGAAATAAGGTAAAGAAGGAGCTCTAAGATGCGAGGAGAGCACCTGAGGGCACCCGAGAGCTACCGATAGGCCTTAGCGCGAGAATAGTGAGACTAAAAAACTCTTGGGAGCGTTCTTTTTTTGGAAGGCATGAGTTTAGTATCTTCACTATTTTTATGAAGTGAAGACACCCTTAAGCCGTCAAGGTATTGTACTTTGTTTCTCCACCTCGGGATTTTTCCACATGGTTTACCGAGGGGGTTTTTAATGAGGCAAGATCTCTTGATGCATCACATTCTTTACCATTGTTTATCTTTCTTGGAAATCCCTATGACGAAATAAGGTAAACAAGGGATGTGATTCTATCTACCAAGATGACATATATCTAATTAAAATCTTCTTCTCTTTTCCTAAAAACGGTTTAAGTATGTTTTAGTGTTAAAAAAGGTCCAAATTAGATGAATGTTAGAATATTTGGACCAAGTTGTAATTCGTATAAGACCAGACCTAGAGGATATGTGAAAAAGCCTCTAAAAACTCTTGTAATGGATTAAACGGCTTTTACACAAAAACTTGAGAAACTTTTTCTCCTTTTTTCTTGAGAGATTCAAGGTTATTCTTCACTTCCTGATTACTAGCTCGGAGTGGGGTGCGTTGTATCAAGAGATTGACACTCCTCTTGTGGTTCACGCTTCAACCCACCTTCTATCAATCCCATAGTTAATCCTTGGTCGAGTATCTCCTCGGGTTTAAACCACCTCTTCCGCTTAGTTCCATCCTTTTTACCGAGTACTTAGATCTAGCATTTCTGTTCTTCTCAGTCCTATTCATACAGTCTATTCCCTAAGAGGAGCTTGTTATTTTAGCAACCGGTGCCACATCATGTTTTGAATGGGGTTTTCCATTCACCACCATCCTTCATACTTACTTGATGGTACCCGCTCTTTAGATCAATCTTGGAGAAGAGTATTGTTGAGGCCCCGACACTAGCTCAAGCATCACTTTGAGAAGAACACGTGGAGGAACCCGAGGACTAACTTGAGGAAGAGAAGAACTACGAAGCTCCTACCATACCACTGAGGATTATGAAGAGGAACATCACAAGCGTCTACAGGACAAGATTCAATGCGTACATACAAGGAGCTCTAAGATGCGAGGAGAGCACCTGAGGGCACCCAAGAGATACCGATAGACCTTAGCGCGAGAACTGTGAGCCTAGAAAACTCTTGGGAGCTTACTTTTTTTGGAAGGCATGAGTTTAGTATCTTCACTATTTCGTTGAAGTGAAGACACTCTTAAGACGTCAAGGTATTGTACTCTTTTTGTTCACCTTGGGATTTTTCCACATAATTTACCGAGGTGGTTTTTAATGAGGCAAGTTCTCTTGATGCATCACATTCTTTACAATTGTTTATCTTTCTTGGAAATCCATATGCGGAAATAAGGTAAACAAGGAGCTCTAAGATGCGAGGAGAGCACTTGAGGGCACCCGAGAGATACCGATAGGCCTTAGCGCGAGAATAGTGAGACTAAAAAACTCTTGGAAGCGTCCTTTTTTTGGAAGGCATGAGTTTAGTATCTTCTGTATTTTGTTGAAGTGAAGACACCCTTAAGCCGTCAAGGTATTGTACTCTTTTTCTCCACCTCGGGATTTTTCCACATGGTTTACCGAGGGGGTTTTTAATGAGGCAAGATCTCTTGATGCATCACATTCTTTACCATTGTTTATCTTTCTTGGAAATCCCTATGACGAAATAAGGTAAACAAGGGATGTGATTCTATCTACCAAGATGACATATATCTAATTAAAGTCTTCTTCTCTTTTCCTAAAAACGGTTTAAGTATGTTTTAGTGTTAAAAGAGGTCCAAATTAGGTGAATGTTAGAATATTTGGACCAAGTTGTAATTCGTATAAGACCAGACCTAGAGGATATGTGAAAAAGCCTCTAAAAACTCTTGTAATGGAATTAAACGGCTTTTACACAAAAACTTGAGAAACTTTTTCTCCTTTTTTCTTGAGAGATTCAAGGTTATTCTTCACTTCCTGATTACTAGCTCAGAGTGGGGTGCGTTGTATCAAGAGATTGACACTCCTCTTGTGGTTTACGCTTCAACCCACCTTCTATCAAACCCATAGTTAATCCTAGGTCGAGTATCTCCTCGGGTTTAAACCACCTCTTCCGCTTAGTTCCATCCTTTTTATCGAGTAGTTAGATCGAGCATTTCTCTTCTTCTCAGTCCTATTAATACAGTCTATTCCCTAAGACGAGCTTGATATCTTAGCAACCGGTGCCACATCATGTTTTGAATGGGGTTTTCAATTCACCACCCTCCTTCATACTTACTTGATGGTACCCGCTCTTTAGATCAATCTTGGAGAAGACTGTTGATGAGGCCCCAACATTAGCTCAAGCATCACTCTTAGAAGAACAGGTGGAGGAACCTGAGGATTAACTTGAGGAAGAGAAGAACTACGAAGCTCCTACCATACCACTGAGGATTATGAAGAGGAACATCACAAGCGTCTACAGGACAAGATTCAATGCATACATACAAGGAGCTCTAAGATGCGAAGAGAGCACCTGAGGGCACCCAAGAGATACCGATAGACCTTAGCGCGAGAACTGTGAGCCTAGAAAACTCTTGGGAGCTTACTTTTTTTGGAAGGCATGAGTTTAGTATCTTCACTATTTCGTTGAAGTGAAGACACTCTTAAGACGTCAAGGTATTGTACTCTTTTTCTTCACCTTGGGATTTTTCCACATAATTTACCGAGGTGGTTTTTAATGAGGCAAGATCTCTTGATGCATCACATTCTTTACAATTGTTTATCTTTCTTGGAAATCCATATGCGGAAATAAGGTAAAGAAGGAGCTCTAAGATGCGAGGAGAGCACCTGAGGGCACCCGAGAGCTACCGATAGGCCTTAGCGCGAGAATAGTGAGACTAAAAAACTCTTGGGAGCGTTCTTTTTTTGGAAGGCATGAGTTTAGTATCTTCACTATTTTTATGAAGTGAAGACACCCTTAAGCCGTCAAGGTATTGTACTTTGTTTCTCCACCTCGGGATTTTTCCACATGGTTTACCGAGGGGGTTTTTAATGAGGCAAGATCTCTTGATGCATCACATTCTTTACCATTGTTTATCTTTCTTGGAAATCCCTATGACGAAATAAGGTAAACAAGGGATGTGATTCTATCTACCAAGATGACATATATCTAATTAAAATCTTCTTCTCTTTTCCTAAAAACGGTTTAAGTATGTTTTAGTGTTAAAAAAGGTCCAAATTAGATGAATGTTAGAATATTTGGACCAAGTTGTAATTCGTATAAGACCAGACCTAGAGGATATGTGAAAAAGCCTCTAAAAACTCTTGTAATGGATTAAACGGCTTTTACACAAAAACTTGAGAAACTTTTTCTCCTTTTTTCTTGAGAGATTCAAGGTTATTCTTCACTTCCTGATTACTAGCTCGGAGTGGGGTGCGTTGTATCAAGAGATTGACACTCCTCTTGTGGTTCACGCTTCAACCCACCTTCTATCAATCCCATAGTTAATCCTTGGTCGAGTATCTCCTCGGGTTTAAACCACCTCTTCCGCTTAGTTCCATCCTTTTTACCGAGTACTTAGATCTAGCATTTCTGTTCTTCTCAGTCCTATTCATACAGTCTATTCCCTAAGAGGAGCTTGTTATTTTAGCAACCGGTGCCACATCATGTTTTGAATGGGGTTTTCCATTCACCACCATCCTTCATACTTACTTGATGGTACCCGCTCTTTAGATCAATCTTGGAGAAGAGTATTGTTGAGGCCCCGACACTAGCTCAAGCATCACTTTGAGAAGAACACGTGGAGGAACCCGAGGACTAACTTGAGGAAGAGAAGAACTACGAAGCTCCTACCATACCACTGAGGATTATGAAGAGGAACATCACAAGCGTCTACAGGACAAGATTCAATGCGTACATACAAGGAGCTCTAAGATGCGAGGAGAGCACCTGAGGGCACCCAAGAGATACCGATAGACCTTAGCGCGAGAACTGTGAGCCTAGAAAACTCTTGGGAGCTTACTTTTTTTGGAAGGCATGAGTTTAGTATCTTCACTATTTCGTTGAAGTGAAGACACTCTTAAGACGTCAAGGTATTGTACTCTTTTTGTTCACCTTGGGATTTTTCCACATAATTTACCGAGGTGGTTTTTAATGAGGCAAGTTCTCTTGATGCATCACATTCTTTACAATTGTTTATCTTTCTTGGAAATCCATATGCGGAAATAAGGTAAACAAGGAGCTCTAAGATGCGAGGAGAGCACTTGAGGGCACCCGAGAGATACCGATAGGCCTTAGCGCGAGAATAGTGAGACTAAAAAACTCTTGGAAGCGTCCTTTTTTTGGAAGGCATGAGTTTAGTATCTTCTGTATTTTGTTGAAGTGAAGACACCCTTAAGCCGTCAAGGTATTGTACTCTTTTTCTCCACCTCGGGATTTTTCCACATGGTTTACCGAGGGGGTTTTTAATGAGGCAAGATCTCTTGATGCATCACATTCTTTACCATTGTTTATCTTTCTTGGAAATCCCTATGACGAAATAAGGTAAACAAGGGATGTGATTCTATCTACCAAGATGACATATATCTAATTAAAGTCTTCTTCTCTTTTCCTAAAAACGGTTTAAGTATGTTTTAGTGTTAAAAGAGGTCCAAATTAGGTGAATGTTAGAATATTTGGACCAAGTTGTAATTCGTATAAGACCAGACCTAGAGGATATGTGAAAAAGCCTCTAAAAACTCTTGTAATGGAATTAAACGGCTTTTACACAAAAACTTGAGAAACTTTTTCTCCTTTTTTCTTGAGAGATTCAAGGTTATTCTTCACTTCCTGATTACTAGCTCAGAGTGGGGTGCGTTGTATCAAGAGATTGACACTCCTCTTGTGGTTTACGCTTCAACCCACCTTCTATCAAACCCATAGTTAATCCTAGGTCGAGTATCTCCTCGGGTTTAAACCACCTCTTCCGCTTAGTTCCATCCTTTTTATCGAGTAGTTAGATCGAGCATTTCTCTTCTTCTCAGTCCTATTAATACAGTCTATTCCCTAAGACGAGCTTGATATCTTAGCAACCGGTGCCACATCATGTTTTGAATGGGGTTTTCAATTCACCACCCTCCTTCATACTTACTTGATGGTACCCGCTCTTTAGATCAATCTTGGAGAAGACTGTTGATGAGGCCCCAACATTAGCTCAAGCATCACTCTTAGAAGAACAGGTGGAGGAACCTGAGGATTAACTTGAGGAAGAGAAGAACTACGAAGCTCCTACCATACCACTGAGGATTATGAAGAGGAACATCACAAGCGTCTACAGGACAAGATTCAATGCATACATACAAGGAGCTCTAAGATGCGAAGAGAGCACCTGAGGGCACCCAAGAGATACCGATAGACCTTAGCGCGAGAACTGTGAGCCTAGAAAACTCTTGGGAGCTTACTTTTTTTGGAAGGCATGAGTTTAGTATCTTCACTATTTCGTTGAAGTGAAGACACTCTTAAGACGTCTAGGTATTGTACTCTTTTTCTTCACCTTGGGATTTTTCCACATAATTTACCGAGGTGGTTTTTAATGAGGCAAGATCTCTTGATGCATCACATTCTTTACCATTGTTTATCTTTCTTGGAAATCCCTATGCGGAAATAAGGTAAACAAGGGATGTGATTCTATTGACCAAGATGACATTTATCTAATTAAATTCTTCTTCTCTTTTCCTAAAAACGGTTTAAGTATGTTTTCGTGTTAAAAGAGGTCCAAATTAGGTGAATGTTAGAATATTTGGATCAAGTTGTAATTCGTATAAGACCAGACCTAGAGGATATGTGAAAAAGCCTCTAAAAACTCTTGTAATGGATTAAAGCGCTTTTACACAAAAACTTGAGAAACTAATTCTCCTTTTTTCTTGAGAGATTCAAGGTTATTCTTCATTCCTCGATTGCTAGCTCAGACTGGGGTGCGTTGTATCAAGAGATTGTCACTCCTCTTGTAGTTCACTCTTCAACCCACCTTCTATCAATCCCATAGTTAATCCTAGGTCGAGTATCTCCTCGGGTTTAAACCATCTCTTCCACTTAGTTTAATCTTTTTTACTGAGTAGTTAGATCGAGCATTTCTCTTCTTCTCAGTCCTATTCATACAGTCTATTCCCTAAGACGAGCTTTATATCTTAGCAACCGGTGCCACATCATGTTTTGAATGGGGTTTTCCATTCACCACCCTCCTTCATACTTATTTGATGGTACCCGCTCTTTAGATCAATCTTGGAGCAGAGTGTTGATGAGGCCCCGGCACTAGCTCAAGCATCACTCTAAGAAGAACACGTGGAGGAACCCAAGGACTAACTTGAGGAAGAGAAGAACTCCGAAGCTCCTACCATACCACTGAGGATTTGAAGAGGAACATCACAAGCGTCTACAGGACAAGATTCAATGCATACATACAAGGAGCTCTAAGATGCGAGGAGAGCACCTGAGGGCACCCAAGAGATACCAATAGACCTTAGCGCGAGAACAGTGAGCCTAGAAAACTCTTGGGAGCTTACTTTTTTTGGAAGGCCTAAGTTTAGTATCTTCACTATTTCGTTGAAGTGAAGACACCCTTAAGACGTAAAGGTATTGTACTCTTTTTCTCCACCTCGGGATTTTTCCACATGGTTTACCGAGGGGGTTTTAATTAGGCAAGATCTCGTGATGCATCACATTCTTTACCATTGTTTATCTTTCTTGGAAATCCCTATGACGAAACAAGGTAAACAAGGAATGTGAACCTATCTACCAAGATGACATTTATCTAATTAAAGTCTTCTTCTCTTTTCTTAAAAACGGTTTAAGTATGTTTTGGTGTTAAAAGAGGTCCAAATAAGGTGAATGTTAGAATATTTGGACCAAGTTGTAATCAGTATAAGATCAGACCTAGAGGATATGTGAAAAAGCCTCTAAAAACTCTTCTAGTGGATTAAACCGCTTTTACACAAAAACTTGGGAAAATTTTTCTCCTTTTTTCTTGAGAGATTCATGGTTATTCTTCACTCCTCGATTACTAGCTCAGAGTGGGGTGCGTTGTATCAAGAGATTGTCACTCCTCCTGTGGTTCACGCTTCAACCCACCTTCTATCAATCCCATAGTTAATCGTAGGTCGAGTATCTCCTCGGGTTTAAACCACATTTTCCGCTTAGTTCCATCCTTTTTACCGAGTAGTTAGATCGAGCATTTCTCTTTTTCTCAGTCCTATTCATACCGTCTATTCCCTAAGACGAGCTTGATATCTTAGCAACCGGTGCCACATCATGTTTTGAATGGGGTTTTCCATTCACCACCCTCCTTCATACTTACTTGATGGTACCCGCTCTTTAGATCAATCTTGGAGAAGAGTGTTGATGAGGCCCCGGAACTAGCTCAAGCATCACTCTGAGAAGAACACGTGGAGGAACCCGAGGACTAACTTGAGGAAGAGAAGAACTACGAAGCTCCTACCATACCACTGAGGATTATGGAGAGGAACATCACAAGCGTCTACAGGACAAGATTCAATGCATACATACAGGGAGCTCTAAGATGCGAGGAGAGCACCTGAGGGCACCCGAGAGATACCGATAGACCTTAGCGCGAGAACAGTGAGACAAGAAAACTCTTGGGAGCGTCCTTTTTTTGGAAGGCATGAGTTTAGTATCTTCACTATTTCGTTGAAGTGAAGACACCCTTAAACCGTAAAGGTATTGTACTCTTTTTTTCCACCTCGGGATTTTTCCACATGGTTTACCGAGGGGGTTTTAATTAGGCAAGATCTCATGATGCATCACATTCTTTACCATTGTTTATCTTTCTTGGAAATCCTTATGACGAAATAAGGTAAACAAGGGATGTGAACCTATCTACCAAGATGACATTTATCTAATTAAAGTCTTCTTCTCTTTTCTTAAAAACGGTTTAAGTATGTTTTGGTGTTAAAAGAGGTCCAAATAAGGTGAATGTTAGAATATTTGGACCAAGTTATAAATTAGTATAAGATCAGACCTAGAGGATATGTGAAAAAGCCTCTAAAAACTCTTCTAGTGGATTAAACCGCTTTTACACAAAAACTTGAGAAAATTTTTCTCCTTTTTTCTTGAGAGATTCATGGTTATTCTTCACTCCTCGATTCCAAGCTCAGAGTGGGGTGCGTTGTATCAAGAGATTGTCACTCCTCTTGTGGTTCACGCTTCAACCCACCTTCTATCAATCCCATAGTTAATCCTAGGTCGAGTATCTCCTCGGGTTTAAACCACATTTTCCGCTTAGTTCCATCCTTTTTACCGAGTAGTTAGATCGAGCATTTCTCTTTTTCTCAGTCCTATTCATACAGTCTATTCCCTAAGACGAGCTTGATATCTTAGCAACCGGTGCCACATCATGTTTTGAATGGGGTTTTCCATTCACCACCCTCCTTCATACTTACTTGATGGTACCGGCTCTTTAGATCAATCTT
Source organism: Cardamine chenopodiifolia (assembly GCA_963922655.1). Lineage (NCBI taxonomy): Eukaryota > Viridiplantae > Streptophyta > Magnoliopsida > Brassicales > Brassicaceae > Cardamine > Cardamine chenopodiifolia. The sequence goes on along the minus strand of OZ000476.1, from coordinate 6,026,734 downwards.
GGAGAAGAGTATTGTTGAGGCCCCGACACTAGCTCAAGCATCACTCTGAGAAGAACACGTGGAGGAACCCGAGGACTAACTTGAGGAAGAGAAGAACTACGAAGCTCCTACCATACCACTGAGGATTATGAAGAGGAACATCACAAGCGTGTACAGGACAAGATTCAATGCGTACATACAAGGAGCTCTAAGATGCGAGGAGAGCACCTGAGGGCACCCAAGAGATACCGATAGACCTTAGCGCGAGAACAGTGAGCCTAGAAAACTCTTGGGAGCTTACTTTTTTTGGAAGGCATGAGTTTAGTATCTTCACTATTTCGTTGAAGTGAAGATACTCTTAAGACGTCAAGGTATTGTACTCTTTTTATTCACCTTGGGATTTTTCCACATAATTTACCGAGGTGGTTTTTAATGAGGCAAGATCTCTTGATGCATCACATTCTTTACAATTGTTTATCTTTCTTGGAAATCCCTATGCGGAAATAAGGTAAACAAGGAGCTCTAAGATGCGAGGAGAGCACCTGAGGGCACCCGAGAGATACCGATAGGCCTTAGCGCGAGAATAGTGAGACTAAAAAACTCTTGGGAGCGTTCTTTTTTTGGAAGGCATGAGTTTAGTATCTTCACTATTTTGTTGAAGTGAAGACACCCTTAAGCCGTCAAGGTATTGTACTCTTTTTTTCCACCTCGGGATTTTTCCACATGGTTTACCGAGGGGGTTTTAATTAGGCAAGATCTCATGATGCATCACATTCTTTACCATTGTTTATCTTTCTTGGAAATCCTTATGACGAAATAAGGTAAACAAGGGATGTGAACCTATCTACCAAGATGACATTTATCTAATTAAAGTCTTCTTCTCTTTTCTTAAAAACGGTTTAAGTATGTTTTGGTGTTAAAAGAGGTCCAAATAAGGTGAATGTTAGAATATTTGGACCAAGTTATAAATTAGTATAAGATCAGACCTAGAGGATATGTGAAAAAGCCTCTAAAAACTCTTGTAGTGGATTAAACCGCTTTTACACAAAAACTTGAGAAAATGTTTCTCCTTTTTTCTTGAGAGATTCAAGGTTATTCTTCACTCCTCGATTCCAAGCTCAGAGTGGGGTGCGTTGTATCAAGAGATTGTCACTCCTCTTGTGGTTCACGCTTCAACCCACCTTCTATCAATCCCATAGTTAATCCTAGGTCGAGTATCTCCTCGGGTTTAAACCACATTTTCCGCTTAGTTCCATCCTTTTTACCGAGTAGTTAGATCGAGCATTTCTCTTTTTCTCAGTCCTATTCATACCGTCTAGTCCCTAAGACGAGCTTGATATCTTAGCAACCGGTGCCACATCATGTTTTGAATGGGGTTTTCCATTCACCACACTCCTTCATACTTACTTGATGGTACCCGCTCTTTAGATCAATCTTGGAGACGAGTGTTGTTGAGGCCCCGACACTAGCTCAAGCATCACTTTGAGAAGAACACGTGCAGGAACCCGAGGACTAACTTGAGGAAGAGAAGAACTACGAAGCTCCTACCATACCACTGAGGATTATGAAGAGGAACATCACAAGCGTCTACAGGACAAGATTCAATGCGTACATACAAGGAGCTCTAAGATGCGAGGAGAGCACCTGAGGGCACCCGAGAGATACCGATAGGCCTTAGCGCGAGAATAGTGAGACTAAAAAACTCTTGGGAGCGTTCTTTTTTTGGAAGGCATGAGTTTAGTATCTTCACTATTTTGTTGAAGTGAAGACACCCTTAAGCCGTCAAGGTATTGTACTTTGTTTCTCCACCTCGGGATTTTTCCACATGGTTTACCGAGGGGGTTTTAATTAGGCAAGATCTCATGATGCATCACATTCTTTACCATTGTTTATCTTTCTTGGAAATCCTTATGACGAAATAAGGTAAACAAGGGATGTGATTCTATCTACCAAGATGACATTTATCTAATTAAAGTCTTCTTCTCTTTTCCTAAAAACGGTTTAAGTATGTTTTAGTGTTAAAAGAGGTCTAATTTAGGTGAATATTAGAATATTTGGACCAAGTTGTAATTCGTATAAGACCAGACCTAGAGGATATGTGAAAAAGCCTCTAAAAACTCTTGTAATGGATTAAACGGCTTTTACACAAAAACTTGAGATACTTTTTCTCCTTTTTTCTTGAGAGGTTAAAGGTTATTCTTCACTACTCGATTCCTAGCTCAGAGTGGGGTGCGTTGTATCAAGAGATTGGCACTCCTCTTGTGGTTCACGCTTCAACCCACCTTCTATCAATCCCATAGTTAATCCTAGGTCGAGTATCTCCTCGGGTTTAAACCACCTCTTCTGCTTAGTTCCATCCTTTTTATCCAGTAGTTAGATCGAGCATTTCTCTTCTTCTCAGTCCTATTCATACAGTCTATTCCCTGAGACGAGCTTGGTATCTTAGCAACCGGTGCCACATCATGTTTTGAATGGGGTTTTCAATTCACCACCCTCCTTCATACTTACTTGATGGTACCCGCTCTTTAGATCAATCTTGGAGAAGACTGTTGATGAGGCCCCGAGACTAGCTCAAGCATAGCTCTGAGAAGAACACGTGGAGGAACCTGAGGACTAACTTGAGGAAGAGAAGAACTACGAAGCTCCTATCATATCACTGAGGATTATGAAGAGGAACATCACAAGCGTCTACAGGACAAGATTCAATGCATACATACAGGGAGTTCTAAGATGCGAGGAGAGAACCTGAGGGCACCCAAGAGATACCGATAGACCTTAGCGCGAGAACGGTGAGCCTAGAAAACTCTTGGGAGCTTACTTTTTTTGGAAGGCATGAGTTTAGTATCTTCACTATTTCGTTGAAGTGAAGACACTCTTAAGACGTCTAGGTATTGTACTCTTTTTCTTCACATGGTTTACCGAGGGTGTTTTTAATGAGGCAAGATCTCTTGATGCATCACATTCTTTACCATTGTTTATCTTTCTTGGAAATCCCTATGCGGAAATAGGGTAAACAAGGGATGTGATCCTATTGACCAAGATAACATTTATCTAATTAAAGTCATCTTCTATTTTCCTAAAAACGGTTTAAGTATGTTTTAGTGTTAAAAGAGGTCCAAATTTGGTGAATGTTAGAATATTTGGAACAAGTTGTAATTCGTATAAGACCAGACCTAGAGGATATGTGAAAAAGCCTCTAAAAACTCTTGCAATGGCTTAAAGCGCTTTTACACAAAAACTTGAGAAACTAATTCTGCTTTTTTCTTGAGAGATTCAAGGTTATTCTTCACTCCTCGATTGCTAGCTCAGAGTGGGTTGCGTTGTATCAAGAGATTGTCACTCCTCTTGTAGTTCACGCTTCAACCCACCTTCTATCAATCCCATAGTTAATCCTAGGTCGAGTATCTCCTCGGGTTTAAACCACCTCTTCCGCTTAGTACCATCCTTTTTACCGAGTAGTTAAATCGAGCATTTCTCTTCTTCTCAGTCCTATTCATACAGTCTATTCCCTACGACGAGCTTGATATCTTAGCAACTGGTGCCACATCATGTTTTGAATGGGGTTTTCCATTCACCACACTCCTTCATACTTACTTGATGGTACCCGCTCTTTAGATCAATCTTGGAGAAGAGTGTTGTTGAGGCCCCGACACTAGCTCAAGCATCACTTTGAGAAGAACACGTGGAGGAACCCAAGGACTAACTTGAGGAAGAGAAGAACTACGAAGCTCCTACCATACCACTGAGGATTATGAAGAGGAACATCACAAGCGTCTACAGGACAAGATTCAATGCGTACATACAAGGAGCTCTAAGATGCGAGGAGAGCACCTGAGGGCACCCGAGAGATACCAATAGACCTTAGCGCGAGAACAGTGAGACTAGAAAACTCTTGGGAGCTTACTTTTTTTGGAAGGCATGAGTTTAGTATCTTCACTGTTTCGTTGAAGTGAAGACACCCTTAAGCCGTCAAGGTATTGTACTTTGTTTCTCCACCTCGGTATTTTTCTACATGGTTTACCGAGGGGGTTTTTAATGAGGCAAGATCTCTTGATGCATCACATTCTTTACCATTGTTTATCTTTCTTGGAAATCCCTATGCGGAAATAAGGTAAACAAGGGATGGGATCCTATTGACCAAGATGACATTTATCTAATTAAAGTCTTCGTCTCTTTTCCTAATAACGGTTTAAGTATGTTTTAGTGTTAAAAGAGGTCCAAATTAGGTGAATGTTAGAATATTTTGACCAAGTTGTAATTCGTATAAGACCAGACCTAGAGGATATGTGAAAAAGCCTCTAAAAACTCTTGTAATGGATTAAACCGCTTTTACACAAAAACTTGAGAAACTAATTTTCCTTTTTTCTTGAGAGATTCAAGGTTATTCTTCACTCCTCGATTCCTAGCTCAGAGTGGGGTGTGTTGTATCAAGAGATTGTCACTCCTCTTGTAGTTCACGCTTCAACCCACCTTCTATCAATTTCATAGTTAATCCTAGGTCGAGTATCTCCTCGGGTTTAAACCACCTATTCTGCTTAGTACCATCCTTTTTACCGAGTAGTTAGATCGAGCATTTCTCTTCTTCTCAGTCCTATTCATACAGCCTATTCCCTAAGACGAGCTTGATATCTTAGCAACCGGTGCCACATCATGTTTTGAATGGGGTTTTCCGTTCACCACCCTCCTTCATACTTACTTGATGGTACCCGCTCTTTAGATCAATCTTGGAGAAGAGTGTTGATGAGGCCCCGACACTAGCTCAAGCATCACTCTAAGAAGAACACGTAGAGGAACCCGAGGACTAACTTGAGGAAGAGAAGAACTCCGAACCTCCTACCATACCACTGAGGATTATAAAGAGGAACATCACAAGCGTCTACAAGACATGATTCAATGCATACATACAAGGAGCTCTAAAATGCGAGGAGAGCACCTGAGGGCACCCGAGAGATACCGATTGACCTTAGTGCGAGAACAGTGAGACTAGAAAACTCTTGGGAGCTTACTTTTTTTGGAAGGCATGAGTTTAGTATCTTCACTGTTTCGTTGAAGTGAAGACACCCTTAAGCCGTCAAGGTATTGTACTCTTTTTCTCCACCTCGGTATTTTTCCACATGGTTTACCGAGGGGGTTTTTAATGAGGCAAGATCTCTTGATGCATCACATTCTTTACCATTGTTTATCTTTCTTGGAAATCCCTATGCGGAAATACGGTAAACAAGGGATGTGATCCTATTGACCAAGATAACATTTATCTAATTAAAGTCTTCGTCTCTTTTCCTAATAACGGTTTAAATATGTTTTAGTGTTAACAGAGGTCCAAATTAGGTGAATGTTAGAATATTTTTGACCAAGTTGTAATTCGTATAAGACCAGACCTAGAGGATATGTGAAAAAGCCTCAAAAAACTCTTGTAATGGATTAAAGCGCTTTTACACAAAAACTTGAGAAACAAATTTTCCTTTTTTCTTGAGAGATTCAAGGTTATTCTTCACTCCTCGATTCCTAGCTCAGAGTGGGGTGCGTTGTATCAAGAGATTGTCACTCCTCTTGTCGTTCACGCTTCAACCCACCTTCTCTCAATCCCATAGTTAATCCTAGGTCGAGTATCTCCTCGGGTTTAAACAACCTCTTCCGCTTAGTTCTATCCTTTTTACCGAGTAGTTAGATCAAGCATTTCTCTTATTCTCAGTCCTATTCATACAGTCTATTCCCTAAGACGAGCTTGATATCTTAGCAACCGGTGCCACATCATGTTTTGAAAGGGGTTTTTCGTTCACTACCCTCCTTCATACTTACTTGATGGTACCCGCTCTTTAGATCAATCTTGGAGAAGAGTGTTGATGAGGCCCCAGCTCTAGCTCAAGCATCACTCTGAGAAGAACACGTAGAGGAACCCGAGGACTAACTTGAGGAAGAGATGAACTCCGAAGCTCCTATCATACCACTGAGGATTTGAAGAGGAACATCACAAGCGTCTATAGGACAAGATTCAATGCATACATACAAGGAGCTCTAAGATGCGAGGAGAGCACCTGAGGGCACCCAAGAGATACCGATAGACCTTAGCGTGAGAACAGTGAGCCTAGAAAACTCTTGGGAGCTTACTTTTTTAGGAAGGCATGAGTTTAGTATCTTCATTGTTTCGTTGAAGTGAAGACACCCTTAAGCCGTCAAGGTATTGTACTCTTTTTCTTCACCTCGGTATTTTTCCACATGGTTTACCGAGGGGGGTTTTAATGAGGCAAGATCTCTTGATGCATCACATTCTTTACCATTGTTTATCTTTCTTGGAAATCCCTATGCGGAAATAAGGTAAACAAGGGATGTGATCCTATTGACCAAGATGACATTTATCTAATTTAAAGTCTTCGTCTCTTTTCCTAATAACGGTTTAAGTATGTTTTAGTGTTAAAAGTGGTCCAAATTAGGTGAATGTTAGAATATTTGGCCAAGTTGTAATTCGTAAAAGACTAGACCTAGAGGATATGTGAAAAAGCCTCTAAACACTCTTGTAATGGATTAAAGCGCTTTTACACAAAAACTTGAGAAACAAATTTTCCTTTTTTCTTGAGAGATTCAAGGTTATTCTTCACTCCTCGATTCCTAGCTCAGAGTGGGGTGTGTTGTATCAAGATATTGTCACTCCTCTTGTACTTCACGCTTCAACCCACCTTCTATCAATCCCATAGTTAATCCTAGGTCGAGTATCTCCTCGGGTTTAAACCACCTATTCTGCTTAGTACCATCCTTTTTACCGAGTAGTTAGATCGAGCATTTCTCTTCTTCTCAATCCTATTCATACAGCCTATTCCCTAAGACGAGCTTGATATCTTAGCAACCGGTGCCACATCATGTTTTGAATGGGATTTTCCGTTCACCACCCTCCTTCATACTTACTTGATGGTACCCGCTCTTTAGATCAATCTTGGAGAAGAGTGTTGATGAGGCCCCGACACTAGCTCAAGCATCACTCTAAGAAGAACACGTAGAGGAACCCGAGGACTAACTTGAGGAAGAGAAGAACTCTGAACCTCCTACCATACCACTGAGGATTATAAAGAGGAACATCACAAGCGTCTACAAGACATGATTCAATGCATACATACAAGGAGCTCTAAGATGCGAGGAGAGCACAGGAGGGCACCCGAGAGATACCGATAGACCTTAGCGCGAGAACAGTGAGACTAGAAAACTCTTGGGAGCTTACTTTTTTTGGAAGGCATGAGTTTAGTATCTTCACTGTTTCGTTGAAGTGAAGACACCCTTAAGCCGTCAAGGTATTGTACTCTTTTTCTCCACCTCGGTATTTTCCCACATGGTTTACCGAGGGGGTTTTTAATGAGGCAAGATCTCTTGATGCATTACATTCTTTATCATTGTTTATCTTTCTTGGAAATCCCTATGACGAAATAAGGTAAACAAGGGATGTGATCCAATCTACCAAGATGACATTTATCTAATTAAAGTCTTCTTCTCTTTTCCTAAAAATGGTTTAAGTATGTTTTGGTGTTAAAAGAGGTCCAAATTAGGTGAATGTTAGAATATTTGGACCAAGTTGTAATTAGTATAAGATCAGACCTAGATGATATGTGAAAAAGCCTCTAAAAACTCATGTGATGGATTAAACCGCTTTTACCCAAAAACTTGAGAAAATTTCTCTTTTTTTCTTCAGAGATTCAAGGTTATTCTTTACTCCTCGATTCCAAGCTCAGAGTGGGGTTCGTTATATCAAGAGATTGTTACTCCTCTTATGGTTCATGCTTCAACGCACCTTCTATCAATCCGATAGTTAATCCAAGGTCGAGTATCTCCTCGGGTTTAAACCACCTCTTCCGCTTAGTACCATCCTTTTTACCGAGTAGTTAGATCGAGCATTTTTCTTCTTCTCAGTCCTATTCATACAGTCTATTCCCTAAGACGAGCTTGATATCTTAGCAACCGGTGCCACATCATGTTTTGAAAGGGGTTTTTCGTTCACTACCCTCCTTCATACTTACTTGATGGTACCCGCTCTTTAGATCAATCTTGGAGAAGAGTGTTGATGAGTCCCCAGCTCTAGCTTAAGCATCACTCTGAGAAGAACACGTAGAGGAACCCGAGGACTAACTTGAGGAAGAGATGAACTCCGAAGCTCCTATCATACCACTGAGGATTTGAAGAGGAACATCACAAGCGTCTATAGGACAAGATTCAATGCATATATACAAGGAGCTCTAAGATGCGAGGAGAGCACCTGAGGGCACCCAAGAAATACCGATAGACCTTAGCGTAAGAACAGTGAGCCTAGAAAACTCTTGGGAGCTTACTTTTTTAGGAAGGCATGAGCTTAGTATCTTCACTGTTTCGTTGAAGTGAAGACACCCTTAAGCCGTCAAGGTATTGTACTCTTTTTCTTCACCTCGGTATTTTTCCACATGGTTTACCGAGGGGGGTTTTAATGAGGCAAGATCTCTTGATGCATCACATTCTTTACCATTGTTTATCTTTCTTGGAAATCCCAATGCGGAAATAAGGTAAACAAGGGATGTGATCCTATTGACCAAGATGACATTTATCTAATTAAAGTCTTCTTCTCTTTTCCTAAAAACGGTTTAAGTATGTTTTGGTGTTAAAAGAGGTCCAAATTAGGTGAATGTTAGAATATTTGGAACAAGTTGTAATTCGTATAAGACCAGACCTAGAGGATATGTGAAAAAGCCTCTAAAAACTCTTGCAATGTATTAAAACGCTTTTACAACAAAACTTGAGAAACTAATTCTCCTTTTTTCTTGAGAGATTCAAGGTTATTCTTCACTCCTCGATTGCTAGCTCAGAGTGGGGTGCGTTGTATCAAGAGATTGTCACTCCTCTTGTAGTTCACGCTTCAACCCACATTCTATCAATCCCATAGTTAATCCTAGGTCGAGTATCTCCTCGGGTTTAAACCACCTCTTCCGCTTAGTACCATCCTTTTTTACCGAGTAGTTAAATCGAGCATTTCTCTTCATCTCAGCCCTATTCATACAGTCTATTCCCTACGATGAGCTTGATATCTTAGTAACCGGTGCCACATCATGTTTTGAATGGGGTTTTCCATTCACCACCCTCCTTCATACTTATTTGATGGTACCCGCTCTTAAGATAGATCTTGGAGAAGATTGTTGATGAGGCCCCGGCATTAGCTCAAGCATCACTCTGAGAAGAACACGTGGAGGAACCCGAGGACTAACTTGAGGAAGAGAAGAACTACGAAGCTCCTACCATACCACTGAGGAATTGAAGAGGAACATCACAAGCGTCTATAGGACAAGATTCAATGCATACATACAAGGAGCTCTAAGATGCGAGGAGAGCACCTGAGGGCACCCAAGAGATACCGATAGACCTTAGCGTGAGAACAGTGAGCCTAGAAAACTCTTGGGAGCTTACTTTTTTAGGAAGGCATAAGTTTAGTATCTTCACTATTTCGTTGAAGTGAAGACACCCTTAAGACGTCAAGGTATAGTACTCTTTTTCTTCACCTCGGTATTTTTCCACATGGTTTACCGAGGGAGTTTTTAATGAGGCAAGATCTCTTGATGCATCACATTCTTTACCATTGTTTATCTTTCTTGGAAATCCCAATGCGGAAATAAGGTAAACAAGGGATGTGATCCTATTGACAGAGATGACATTTATCTAATTAAAGTCTTCTTCTCTTTTCCTAAAAACGGTTTAAGTATGTTTTCGTGTTAAAAGAGGTCCAAATTAGGTGAATGTTAGAATATTTGGACCAAGTTGTAATTCGTATAAGACCAGACCTAGAGGATATGTGAAAAGCCTCTAAAAACTCTTGTAATGGATTAAACCGCTTTTACACAAAAACTTGAGAAACTAATTCTCCTTTTTTCTTGAGAGATTCAAGGTTATTCTTCACTCCTCGATTGCTAGCTCAGAGTGGGATGCGTTGTATCAAGAGATTGTCACTCCTCTTGTAGTTCACGCTTCAACCCACCTTCTATCAATCCCATAGTTAATCCTAGGTCGAGTATCTCCTCGGGTTTAAACCATCTCTTCCGCTTAGTTCCATCCTTTTTACTGAATAGTTAGATCGAGCATTTCTTTTCTTCTCAGTTCTATTCATACAGTCTATTCCCTAAGACGAGCTTGATATCTTAGCAACCGGTGCCACATCTTGTTTTGAATGGGGTTTTCCATTCACCACCCTCCTTCATACTTATTTGATGGTACCCGCTCTTAAGATAAATCTTGGAGAAGAGTGTTGATGAGGCCCCGGCACTAGCTCAAGCATCACTCTGAGAAGAACACGTGGAGGAACCCGAGGACTAACTTGAAGAAGAGAAGAACTCCGGAGCTCCTACCATACCACTGAGGATTTGAAAAGGAACATCACAAGCGTCTACGGGACAAGATTCAATGCATACATACAAGAAGCTCTAAGATGCAAGGCGAGCACCTGAGGGCACCCAAGAGATACCGATAGACCTTAGCGTGAGAACAGTGAGCCTAGAAAACTCTTGGGAGCTTACTTTTTTTAGAAGGCATTAGTTTAGTATCTTCACTATTTCGTTGAAGTAAAGACACCCTTAAGACGTCAAGGTATTGTACTCTTTTTCTCCACCTCGGGATTTGTCCACATGGTTTACCGAGGGGGTTTTTAATGAGGCAAGATCTCTTGATGCATCACATTCTTTACCATTGTTTATCTTTCTTGGAAATCCCTATAACGAAATAAGGTAAACAAGGGATGTGATCCTATCTACCAAGATGACATTTATCTAATTAAAGTCTTTGTCTCTTTTCCTAATAACGGTTTAAGTATGTTTTAGTGTTAAAAGAGGTCCAAATTAGGTGAATGTTAGAATATTTTGACCAAGTTGTAATTCGTATAAGACCAGACCTAGAGGATATGTAAAAAAGCCCCTAAAAACTCTTGTAATGGATTAAACCGCTTTTACACAAAAACTTGAGAAACTAATTTTCCTTTTTTCTTGAGAGATTCAAGGTTATTCTTCACTCCTCGATTCCTAGCTCAGAGTGGGGTGTGTTGTATCAAGAGATTGTCACTCCTCTTGTAGTTCACGCTTCAACCCACCTTCTATCAATCCCATAGTTAATCCTAGGTCGAGTATCTCCTCGGGTTTAAACCACCTATTCTGCTTAGTACCATCCTTTTTACCGAGTAGTTAGATCGAGCAGTTCTCTTCTTCTCAGTTCTATTCATACAGCCTATTCCCTAAGACGAGCTTGATATCTTAGCAACCGGTGCCACATCATGTTTTGAATGGGGTTTTCCGTTCACCACCCTCCTTCATACTTACTTGATGGTACCCGCTCTTTAGATCAATCTTGGAGAAGAGTGTTGATGAGGCCCCGACACTAGCTCAAGCATCACTCTAAGAAGAACACGTAGAGGAACCCGAGGACTAACTTAAGGAAGAGAAGAACTCCGAACCTCCTACCATACCACTGAGGATTATAAAGAGGAACATCACAAGCGTCTACAAGACATGATTCAATGCATACATACAAGGAGCTCTAAGATGCGAGGAGAGCACATGAGGGCACCCGAGAGATACCGATAGACCTTAGAGCGAGAACAGTGAGACTAGAAAACTCTTGGGAGCTTACTTTTTTTGGAAGGCATGAGTTTAGTATCTTCACTGTTTCGTTGAAGTGAAGACACCCTTAAGCCGTCAAGGTATTGTACTCTTTTTCTCCACCTCGGTATTTTTCCACATGGTTTACCGAGGGGGTTTTTAATGAGGCAAGATCTCTTGATGCATCACATTCTTTATCATTGTTTATCTTTCTTGGAAATCCCTATGACGAAATAAGGTAAACAAGGGATGTGATCCTATCTACCAAGATGACATTTATCTAATTAAAGTCTTCTTCTCTTTTCCTAAAAATGGTTTAAGTATGTTTTGGTGTTAAAAGAGGTCCAAATTAGGTGAAAATTAGAATATTTCGACCAAGTTGTAATTCGTATAAGATCAGACCTAGATGATATGTGAAAAAGCCTCTAAAAACTCTTGTGATGGATTAAACCGCTTTTACACAAAAACTTGAGAAAATTTCTCTTTTTTTCTTCAGAGATTCAAGGTTATTCTTTACTCCTCGATTCCTAGCTCAGAGTGGGGTGCATTGTATCAAGAGATTGTCACTCCTCTTGTGGTTCACGCTTCAACCCACCTTCTATCAATCCCATAGTTAATTCTAGGTCGAGTATCTCCTCGGGTTAAAACAACCTCTTCCACTTAGTTCCATCCTTTTTACCGAGTAGTTAGATTGAGCATTTCTCTTCTTCTCAGTCTTATTCATACAGTCTATTCCCTAAGACGAGCATGATATCTTAGCAACCGGTGCCACATCATGTTTTGAATGGGGTTTTCCATTCACCACCCTCCTTCATACTTACTTGATGGTACCCGCTCTTTAGATCAATCTTGGCGAAGAGTGTTGATGAGGGCCCGACACTAGCTCAAGCATCACTCTGAGAAGAACACGTGGAGGAACCCGAGGACTAACTTGAGGAAGAGAAGAACTACGAAGCTCCTACCATACCACTGAGGATTATGAAGAGGAACATCACAAGCGTCTAGAGGACAAGATTCAATGCATACATACAAGGAGCTGTAAGATGCGAGGAGAGCATCTGAGGGCACCCGAGAGATACCGATAGACCTTAGCGCGAGAACGGTGAGCCTAGAAAATCTTGGGAGCTTACTTTTTTTAGAAGGAATGAGTTTAGTATCTTCACAATTTCGTTGAAGTGAAGACACCCATAAGACGTCAAAGTATTGTACTCTTTTTCTCCACCTCGGGATTTTTCCACATGGTTTACCGACGGGATTTTTAATGAGGCAAGATCTCTTGATGCATCACAATCTTTACCATTGTTTATCTTTCTTGGAAATCCCTATGCGGAAATAAGGTAAACAAGGGATGTGATCTTATTGACCAAGATGACATTTATCTAATTAAAGTCTTCTTCTCTTTTCCTAAAAACGGTTTAATTATGTTTTGGTGTTAAAAGAGGTCCAAATTAGGTGAATGTTAGAATATTAGGACCAAGTTGTAATTCGAATAAGATCAAACCTAGAGGATATGTGAAAAAGCCTCTAAAAACTCTTGTAATGGATTAAACCGCTTTTACACCAAAACATGAGAAACTTTTTCTCATTTTTTCGTGAGAGATTCAAGGTTATTCTTTACTCCTCGATTCCTAGCTCAGAGTGGGGTGCGTTGTATCAAGAGATTGTCACTCCTCTTGTGGTTCATGCTTCAACCCACCTTCTATCAATCCCATAGTTAATCCTAGGTCGAGTATCTCCTCGGGTTTAAACCACCTCTTCCGCTTAGTTCCATCCTTTTTACCGAGTTGTCAGATCGAGCATTTCTCTTCTTCTCAGTCTTATTCATACAGTCTATTCCCTAAGACGAGCTTGATATCTTAGCAACCGGTGCCACATCATGTTTTGAATGGGGTTCTCCTTTCAACACCCTCCTTCATACTTACTTGATCGTACCCGCACTTTAGATCAATCTTGGCGAAGACTGTTGATGAGGCCCCGGCCATAGCTCAAGCATCACTCTGAGAAGAACACGTAGAGGAACCCGAGGACTAACTTGAGGCAGAGAAGAACTCCGAACCTCCTACCATAGCACTGAGGATTATAAAGAGGAACATCACAAGCGTCTACAGGACATGATTCAATGCATACATACAAGGAGCTCTAAGATGCGAGGAGAGCACCTGAGGGCACCCGAGAGATACCGATAGACCTTAGCGCGAGAATAGTGAGACTAGAAAACTCTTGGGAGCTTACTTTTTTTGGAAGGCATGAGTTTAGTATCTTCACTGTTTCGTTGAAGTGAAGACACCCTTAAGCCGTCAAGGTATTGTACTCTTTTTCTCCACCTCGGTATTTTTCCACATGGTTTACCGAGGGGGTTTTTAATGAGACAAGATCTCTTGATGCATCACATTCTTTATCATTGTTTATCTTTCTTGGAAATCCCTATGACGAAATAAGGTAAACAAGGGATGTGATCCTATCTACCAAGATGACATTTATCTAATTAAAGTCTTCTTCTCTTTTCCTAAAAATGGTTTAAGTATGTTTTGGTGTTAAAAGAGGTCCAAATTAGGTGAAAGTTAGAATATTTGGACCAAGTTGTAATTAGTATAAGATCAGACCTAGATGATATGTGAAAACGCCTCTAAAAACTCCTGTGATGGATTAAACCGCTTTTACACCAAAACTTGAGAAAATTTCTCTTTTTTTCTTCAGAGATTCAAGGTTATTCTTTACTCCTCGATTCCTAACTCAGAGTGGGGTGCGTTGTATCAAGAGATTGTCACTCCTCTTGTGGGTCACGCTTCAACCCACCTTCTATCAATCCCATGGTTAATCCTAGGTCGAGTATCTCCTCGGGTTTAAACCACCTCTTCCGCTTAGTTCCATCCTTTTTACCGAGTAGTTAGATCGAGCATTTCTCTTCTTCTCAGTCTTATTCATACAGTCTATTCCCTAAGACGAGCTTGATATCTTAGCAACGGGTGCCACATCATGTTTTGAATGGGGTTTTCCATTCACCACCCTCCTTCATACTTACTTGATGGTACCCGCTCTTTAGATCAATCTTGGGGAAGAGTGTTGATGAGGCCCCGGCACTAGCTCAAGCATCACTCTGAGAAGAACACGTGGAGGAACCCGAGGACTAACTTGAGGAAGAGAAGAACTACGAAGCTCCTACCATACCACTAAGGATTATGAAGAGGAACATCACAAGCGTCTACAAGAAAAGATTCAAAGCATACATACAAGGAGCTCTAAGATGCGAGGAGAGCATCTCAGGGCACCCGAGAGATACCGATAGACCTTAGCGCGAGAACGGTGAGCCTAGAAAACTCTTGGGAGCTTACTTTTTTTAGAAGGCATGAGTTTAGTATCTTCACTATTTCGTTGAAGTGAAGACACCCTTAAGACGTCAAAGTATTGAACTCTTTTTCTCCACCTCTGGATTTTTCCACATGGTTTACCGAAGGGATTTTTAATGAGGCAAGATCTCTTGATGCATCACATTCTTTACCATTGTTTATCTTTCTTGGAAATCCCTATGCAGAAATAAGGTAAACAAGGGATGTGATCTTATTGACCAAGATGACATTTATCTAATTAAAGTCTTCTTCTCTTTTCCTAAAAACTGTTTAATTATGTTTTGGTGTTAAAAGAGGTCCAAATTAGGTGAATGTTAGAATATTTGGACCAAGTTGTAATTCGAATAGGATCAGACCTATATGATATGTGGAAAAGCCTCTAAAAACTCTTGTAATGGATTAAACCGCTTTTACACTAAAACATGAGAAACTTTTTCTCATTTTTTCGTGAGAGATTCAAGGTTATTCTTCACTCCTCGATTCCTAGCTCAGAGTGGGGTGCGTTGTATCAAGAGATTGTCACTCCTCTTGTGGTTCACGCTTCAACCACCTTCTATCAATCCCATTGTTAATCCTAGGTCGAGTATCTCCTCGGGTTTAAACCACCTCTTCCGCTTAGTTCCATCCTTTTTACCGAGTAGTTAGATCGAGCATTTCTCTTCTTCTCAGTCTTATTCATACAGTCTATTCCCTAAGACGAGCTTGATATCTTAGCAACGGGTGCCACATCATGTTTTGAATGGGGTTTTCCATTCACCACCCTCCTTCATACTTACTTGATGGTACCCGCTCTTTAGATCAATCTTGGGGAAGAGTGTTGATGAGGCCCCGGCACTAGCTCAAGCATCACTCTGAGAAGAACACGTGGAGGAACCCGAGGACTAACTTGAGGAAGAGAAGAACTACGAAGCTCCTACCATACCACTAAGGATTATGAAGAGGAACATCACAAGCGTCTACAAGAAAAGATTCAAAGCATACATACAAGGAGCTCTAAGATGCGAGGAGAGCATCTCAGGGCACCCGAGAGATACCGATAGACCTTAGCGCGAGAACGGTGAGCCTAGAAAACTCTTGGGAGCTTACTTTTTTTAGAAGGCATGAGTTTAGTATCTTCACTATTTCGTTGAAGTGAAGACACCCTTAAGACGTCAAAGTATTGAACTCTTTTTCTCCACCTCTGGATTTTTCCACATGGTTTACCGAAGGGATTTTTAATGAGGCAAGATCTCTTGATGCATCACATTCTTTACTATTGTTTATCTTTCTTGGAAATCCCTATGCAGAAATAAGGTAAACAAGGGATGTGATCTTATTGACCAAGATGACATTTATCTAATTAAAGTCTTCTTCTCTTTTCCTAAAAACTGTTTAATTATGTTTTGGTGTTAAAAGAGGTCCAAATTAGGTGAATGTTAGAATATTTGGACCAAGTTGTAATTAGTATAAGATCAGACCTAGAGGATATGTGAAAAAGTCTCTAAAAACTCTTGTAATGGATTAAACCGCTTTTACACAAAAACTTGAGAAACTTTTTCTCCTTTTTTCTTGAGAGATTCAAGGTTATTCTTCACTCCTCGATTCTTAGCTCAGAGTGGGGTGCGTTATATCAAGAGATTGTCACTCCTCTTGTGGTTCATGCTTCAACCCACCTTCTATCAATCCCATAGTTAATCCTAGGTCGAGTATCTCCTCGGGTTTAAACCACCTCTTCCGCTTAGTTCCATCCTTTTTACCCAGTAGTTAGATTGAGCATTTCTCTTCTTCTCAGTCCTATTCATATAGTCTATTCCCTAAGACGAGCTTGATTTCTTAGCAACCGGTGCCACATCATGTTTTGAATGGGGTTTTCCATTCACCACCCTCCTTCATACTTACTTGATGGTACCCGCTCTTTAGATCAATCTTGGAGAAGACTGTTGATGAGGCCCCGGCACTAGCTCAAGCATCACTCCGAGAAAAACACGTGGAGGAACCCGAGGACTAACTTGAGGAAGAGAAGAACTACGAAGCTTCTTGTTGAATAATGAGAGAACACATTAGCTTAAGACCCAAAGAAGAGAAGAGGCCTTATTCAACATATGCAAAGCCATTAAGAAGTCTTCTAGAAGGGTGAAGACTTTGGGTGCACAAATGGGTGTCTCGGGAAGTGTGAAAAAGAAGGAGATGTGTTTGAATTTCAAATAAGAGATTGGAGGGAAATTGAATGTTGTGAAACCCTTCTTCACCTCCTAATTTCGTGGCTCTCCTCTATATATACATGTCGTACACCCTTTGTAACACTCACTCAATTCTAATGGAAATTTCTCTTTATCTCTCATTCTATTGTTTCTCTTTCAAGCACTCTCAAACTCTCTAATCTTCTATTCCGCAAAATCAACATGGTATCAGAGCAAGGTTCTTAACTAAATCAAGCTCTTGTTATCCCATTTTCAAATCTCTTCCTTTAGAATTCTGGGAATACTCTTTGTCAATCCTTTTTCACTCTGAGACTTAGTCCTCAAAGTCATTGACTCTTGAGTTGTGAAAAGGCTGAAAAAGTGTATTTCTTGAAGGTTCTCTAAAATTTTCTTTTTCACTCTAAAATTCTGGGAATACTCTTTGTCAATCCTTTTTCACTCTGAGACTTAGTCCTCAAAGTCATTGACTCTTGAGTTGTGAAAAGGCTGGAAAAGTGTATTTCTTGAAGCTTCTCTAATATTTTCTTGAGAAAATCTCTTAATCCTCTGGTTAATAGAATTATCCGGTGAATAAATCTTGAAACACCATGGAAAATTCTAAACCAATTGTTATTCCAGTCATCTTGAAGGGTGTCAACTATTTGCTGTGGTCAAGAATGATAAGAACAGCCCTATGTGGTCGTGGGCTTTGGAGCCATGTCTTGAAAGGCCAAGATCCAAAAGATGGAGAAGAAGCCATCGGTAATTATGAAGATAAGTGGTTCCAAGAGGACCAAATGGTGCTCGGAATCATCCAGAACTCTCTTGAAGCATCCATCCTTGAAGCCTACTCCTACTGTGAAAATGCAAAGGAATTGTGGGATACTCTTCAAACCGTGTATGGGAATACTTCAAACTTGAGCAGAATCTATGAAGTCAAGAAGGCTATCAATGATCTAAGCCAAGAAGATTTGGAGTTTACAAAGCACTTTGGCAAATTCAGATCATTGTGGGCTGAACTAGAAATGTTAAGGCCAAGCACGATTGATCCTTTGGTGTTAAATGAGAGGCGCGAACAAGACAAGGTCTTTGGTCTGCTATTGACCTTAAATCCAACTTACAAGGATCTCATTAAGCACCTCCTTAGGGCAGACAATCTCCCCAGCCTAGATGAAGTGTGCTCCAAGATACAAAAGGAGCAAGGATCTCATGGTCTATTTGGGGGAAAGGGTGAGCTGGTTATGGCTAACAAAGTAGAGCTGGGAGACGCCAACAAAGGATTTTACAAACCGTTGGGATCAAACCAGAACAAGAAAGTGGGATCAAATGCAATTTGTGAGCATTGCAAGAAAGAGGGGCACACAAAGGAAAAATGCTGGAAGCTCCATCCTCATCTAAAACCAAGCTGGTGGAAGGAACCAAGAGCTAATGTCTCCCAAGAAGTGGCTGGGAATCAGGCTGGGACATCCAAGAGGGCTGAAGAAGGAGAAATGAGAGCTTTGGTGCCATATCAACAAGAATCTGAATTTGTGAGGAAATCAGATTTGGAAGCTCTCATCAAAGCCTTGAAAGAGGCTGGTAGGTCTGGTATGGTTTCTGGAAACTCTCTTCATGCTCAAAACATTTCAAAGCCTTTGATTGTAGATTCTGGTGCATCACATCATATGATAAGTGATGCACATCTAATGAATAACATAAAACCGGCTGTAGGTAATGTCATTATAGCAAATGGAGATAGTATTCCAATTGATGGAGTAGGAAATCTTAGGTTATTTGGAAAAGATTCAAACGCTTTCTACATGCCTAGGTTTACTTCAAATTTTTTATCCGTAAAGAAAGTTACATCTGATTTGAATTGTTATGCTATATTTGGTCCTAATGATGTACACTTTCAGGATATTGAGACCATGAATCTACTCGGAAAAGGAGTAGCAAAGGAGGAGCTGTATGTTCTTGAAAATAACAAGCCGGACTCCAATTTATTTTGTAGTTTTAGTCTGAATGTTTCTAATGTTAGTAGTTCAATTTGGCATGCAAGGCTAGGTCATCCGCACTCTAGAGCATTAGAACTATTGTTGCCTAGGATTTCTTTCAAAAATGATGAATGTGAAGCTTGTATTACTTGGCAAACATTGTAAATCTGTGTTTTCCAAGTCTCCAACTATCTATGAAAAGTGTTTTGATTTAATTCATTCTGATGTTTGGACCTCACCATGTGAATCTAGAGAACATCATAAATACTTTGTCACCTTTATAGATGAAAAATCAAAATATACATGGCTAACACTTCTTCCATCCAAAGATAGAGTTCTAGAAGCATTTAGAAATTTTCAAGCATATGTGACTAACCATTATAATGCCAAGATTAAAATTTTTAGATCAGATAATGGTGGAGAGTACACAAGCCATGCCTTCAAACAACACTTAGCAAACCATGGGATAGTCCATCAAACCAGCTGCCCATACACTCCTCAGCAAAATGGAGTTGCTGAAAGAAAGAATAGGCACTTAATGGAAGTGGCCCGGTCTATGATGTTCCACACAAGTGTTCCCAAGAGATTTTGGGGAGATGCTGTGGTTTCAGCATGCTATTTGATCAACCGAATGCCAACAAAAATTTTGGATGATCACTCTCCATTTGAGGTATTAAACAACTCTAAACCCGCCATTAACCACTTACGTGTGTTTGGGTGTGTTTGTTTTGTATTAATCCCAGGAGAACAAAGAAACAAGTTGGAAGCTAAAAGTGTGAAGAGCATGTTCATTGGATACTCCACAACACAAAAAGGTTACAAATGCTTTGTTCCAGAAACAAGGAAGATTCTAGTCTCAAGGGACGTGAAGTTTGTTGAAACGAAAGGGTTCTATGATGAGACGAACTGGAAAGAATTGGAGAATCTATCATCCTCATCATCAGACCGAGCTAGCAATTTGAGAAAAATCTTGGAGAACCTTGGATTACATCAGCCAGAAGCTAGTACAAGCACATCTCAATCAAATGAAGAAACTATACCCTTTGATCCTGAGGGAGGCAATAAACAAGAGGATCCAGTAGTGGCTCAACAAGACTCAACAATTTATGATCAAAATGAATCAGAAGTTCGCAATGAAGCGGTTCATGATCAAAGTGAAGAGAGTCCGGAAAGTCAAGAAGAAGCTCAAACCTCAGATTCTGACTTTGAAGGGTCAGAACCTCAAGTTCAATATCAAGAAGGGGGGTTAAGGAGAAGTACAAGACAAAGGTTTGGACCAGAACATTGGAAGCAAACCCGAGTGTACTACAACAACAAGGCAGTTGCTCATCCCATTCAAGCTGTTTGCACTCTAGCTCATTTCCCATTGGAACATCAAGCCTACATGGGCAAATTAGATGAAGCTAAGATTCCAACAACCTATGAAGAAGCCAAGGAGCTTAAAGTATAGAGAGATGCTATTGGTGAAGAAAAGAAAGCTATGGAAATCAACCACACTTGGGATGAAGCTGAACTACCAAAAGGGAAGAAGGCCGTAAGCTCTAGATGGATCTTCACTATCAAGTATAGAAGTGATGGAGAAATAGAGCGTTACAAGGCTAGGCTGGTGGCTAGAGGATTCAGTCAAACCTATGGAGAGGACTACCTTGACACATTTGCACCTGTGGCAAAACTTCATACGGTAAGAGTTATTTTATCCTTAGCTACTAACTTGAAATGGGATCTTTGGCAGATGGACGTCAAGAATGCATTCTTGCAAGGGGAACTAGAGGATGAAGTCTACATGACTCCACCACCAGGCTTGGAGGACTCAATTGCACCAGGAAAGGTGTTGAGACTCAAGAAAGCAATCTATGGACTGAAGCAATCTCCTCGAGCATGGTACCACAAGTTGAGTACAACACTCAAGAGTAAAGGCTTCAAGAAGTCCGAGGCAGATCATACACTTTTCACCTTGCAAAGCCAAGAAGGTATTGTAGTCATTCTCATTTATGTGGATGATATTATCATCTCTGGGAATGACAAGGTAGGTATTAAAGATACAAAAGCATATTTAAAATCTGTATTTGATATTAAAGATCTTGGAGAGTTGAAATATTTTCTAGGGATTGAAGTCTATAGGTCCAATGAAGGACTCTTCTTATCCCAAAGGAAGTACACTCTTGATCTATTGGCTGGGGCAGGAAAGCTAGGAGCCAAACCAGCAAAAACTCCCTTAGAAGAAGGATACAAAGTCATACGAGAGGGGGAGCTTGAAGATAAACCTTTTGAAGATGTCAAGCAATATCGGAGAATGGTTGGTAAGTTGATTTATCTTACCATAACTCGTCCTGATTGGTGTTTTGCTGTGAACCAGGTGAGCCAACATATGCAAGCTCCAAAAGTGCATCATTGGAACATGGTGGATCGGATCCTCAAATATCTCAAAGGAGCTCCAGGTCAAGGCATTTGGATGGGTTGCAACAAAAGCACAGAAATTGTGGGTTATTGTGATGCTGACTGGGCTGGAGACAAAACGAATAGAAGATCCACCACTGGGTATTGCACATTCATTGGAGGTAACCTGGTCACTTGGAAGAGCAAGAAACAAAAGGTTGTGTCATGTTCAAGTGCTGAAGCTGAGTATAGAGCAATGAGGAAGCTCACAAATGAGCTAACATGGCTGAAAGCTCTTCTCAAGGATTTGGGCATTGAATCGGCAGATCCAATCACAATGCATTGTGACAACCAAGCTGCTATTCACATTGCGTCCAACTCAGTGTTCCATGAGAGGACAAAGCATATTGAAGTGGATTGTCACAAGGTGCGAGAGATGGTGGAGAAAAGGGTCATTCTTCCATGCTTTACAAGGAGTTCAGAACAATTGGCAGACATTTTTACCAAGGCAGCGAGTTTAAAAGTGTGTGAGTTCATCCATTCAAATCTTGGACTCATAGATATGTCTCGGCCGTGATTTCTTTAGCCATGGAGTCTACACTCTTTTCCCTTAGTATGGTTTTGTCCCATGAGGTTTTCCATACTAAGGTTTTTAATGAGATGGGTCATCATGGTTCCAAGCTTAACCTTTGATTTCTCTACGGTTAAGCTTGAGGGGGAGTGTTGAATAATGAGAGAACACATTAGCTTAAGACCCAAAGAAGAGAAGAGGCCTTATTCAACATATGCAAACCCATTAAGAAGTCTTCTAGAAGGGTGAAGACTTTGGGTGCACAAGTGGGTGTCTCGGGAAGTGTGAAAAGGAAGGAGATGTGTTTGAATTTCAAATAAGAGATTGGAGGGAAATTGAATGTTGTGAACCCATCTTCACCTCCTAATTTCGTGGCTCTCCTCTATATATACATATTGTACACCCTTTGTAACACTCACTCAATTCTAATGGAAACTTCTCTTTATCTCTCATTCTATTGTTTCTCTTTCAAGCACTCTCAAACTCTCTAGTCTTCTATTCCGCAAATTCAACACTTCTACCATACCACTGAGGATTATGAAGAGGAACATCACAAGCGTCTACAGGACAAGATTCAATGCATATATACAAGGAGCTCTAAGATGCGAGGAGAGCACCTGAGGGCACCCGAGAGATACCGATAGACCTTAGCACGAGAACAGTGAGACTAGAAAACTCTTGGGAGCTTACTTTTTTTGGAAGGCATGAGTTTAGTATCTTCACTATTTCTTTGAAGTGAAGACACCCTTAAGACATGAAGGTATTGTACTCTTTGTCTCGACCTCGGGATTTTTCCACATGGTTTACCGAGGTGGTTTTTAATGAGGCAAGATCTCTTGATGCATCACATTCTTTACCATTTTTTATCTCTCTTGGAAATCCCTATGACGAAATAAGGTAAACAAGGGATGTGATCCTATTGACCAAGATAACATTTATCTAATTAAAGTCTTCTTCTCTTTTCCTAAAAAAGGTTTAAGTATGTTTTGGTGTTAAAAGAGGTCCAAATTAGGCGAATGTTAGAATATTTGGACCAAGTTGTAATTAGTATAAGATCCGACCTAGAGGATATGTGAAAAAGCCTCTAAAAACTCTTGTAATGGATTAAACCGCTTTTCCACAAAAACTTGAGAAACTTTTTCTCCTTTTTTCTTGAGAGATTCAAGGTTATTCTTCACTCCTCGATTCCTAGCTCAAAGTGGGGTGCGTTGTATCAAGAGATTGTCACTCCTCTTGTGGTTCACGCTTCAACCCACCTTCTATCAATCCCATAGTTAATCCTAGGTCGAGTATCTCCTCGGGTTTAAACTACCTTTTCCGCTTAGTTCCATCCTTTTTACCGAGTAGTTAGATCGAGAATTTCTCTTCATCTCAGTTCTATTCATACTGTCTATTCCCTAAGACGAGCTTGATATCTTAGCAACCGGTGCCACATCATGTTTTGAATGGGGTTTTCCTTTCAACACCCTCCTTCATACTTACTTGATGGTACCCGCTCTTTAGATCAATCTTGGAGAAGAGTGTTGATGAGGCCCCGACACTAGCTCAAGCATCACTCTGAGAAGAACACATGGAGGAACCCGAGAACTAACTTGAGGAAGAGAAGAACTACGAAGCTCCTACCGTACCACTGAGGATTATGAAGAGGAACATCACAAGCATCTACAGGACAAGATTCAATGCATACATACAAGGAGCTCTAAGATGCGAGGAGAGCACCTGAGGGCACCCAAGAGATACCGATAGACCTTAGCACAAGAACAGTGAGACTAGAAAACTCTTGGGAGCTTACTTTTTTTGGAAGGCATGAGTTTAGTATCTTCACTATTTCGTTGAAGTGAAGACACCCTTAAGACATCAAGGTATTGTACTCTTTTTCTCCACCTCGGGATTTTTCCACATGGTTTACCGAGGGGGTTTTTAATGAGGCAAGATCTCTTGATGCATCACATTCTTTACCATTGTTTATCTCTCTTGTAAATCCCTATGACGAAATAAGGTAAACAAGGGATGTGATCCTATTGACCAAGATAACATTTATCTAATTAAAGTCTTCTTCTCTTCTCCTAAAAAAGGTTTAAGTATGTTTTGGTGTTAAAAGAGGTCCAAATTAGGTGAATGTTAGAATATTTGGACCAAGTTGTAATTAGTATAAGATACGACCTAGAGGATATGTGAAAAAGCCTCTAAAAACTCTTGTTATGGATTAAACCGCTTTTACACAAAAACTTGAGAAACTTTTTCTCCTTTTTTCTTGAGAGATTCAAGGTTATTCTTCACTCCTCGATTCCTAGCTCAGACTGGGGTGCGTTGTATCAAGAGATTGTCACTCCTCTTGTGGTTCACGCTTCAACCCACCTTCTATCAATCCCATAGTTAATCCTAGGTCGAGTATCTCCTCGGGTTTAAACCACCTCTTCCGCTTAGTTCCATCCATTTTACCGAGTAGTTAGATCGAGCATTTCTCTTCATCTCAGTTCTATTCATACTGTCTATTCCCTAAGACGAGCTTGATATCTTAGCAACCGGTGCCACATCATGTTTTGAATGGGGTTTTCCTTTCAACACCCTCCTTCATACTTACTTGATGGTACCCGCTCTTTAGATCAATCTTGGAGAAGAGTGTTGATGAGGCCCCGGCACTAGCTCAAGCATCACTCTGAGAAGAACACATGGAGGAACCCGAGGACTAACTTGAGGAAGAGAAGAACTACGAAGCTCCTACCGTACCACTGAGGATTATGAAGAGGAACATCACAAGCGTCTACAAGACAATATTCAATGCATACATACAAGGAGCTCTAAGATGCGAGGAGAGCACCTGAGGGCACCCGAGAGATACCGATAGACCTTAGCACGAGAACAGTGAGACTAGAAAACTCTTGGGAGCTTACTTTTTTTGGAAGGCATGACTTTAGTATCTTCACTATTTCGTTGAAGTGAAGACACCCTTAAGACGTCAAGGTATTGTACTCTTTTTCTCCACCTCGGGATTTTTCCACATGGTTTACCGAGGGGGTTTTTAATGAGGCAGGACCTCTTGATGCATCACATTCTTTACCATTGTTTATCTCTCTTGTAAATTCCTATGACGAAATAAGGTAAACAAGGGATGTGATACTATTGACCAAGATAACATTTATCTAATTAAAGTCTTCTTCTCTTTTCCTAAAAAAGGTTTAAGTATGTTTTGGTGTTAAAAGAGGTCCAAATTAGGTGAATGTTAGAACATTTGGACCAAGTTGTAATTAGTATAAGATCCGACCTAGAGGATATGTGAAAAAGCCTCTAAAAACTCTTGTAATGGATTAAACCGCTTTTACACAGAAACTTAAGAAAAATTTTCTCCTTTTTTCTTGAGAGATTCAAGGTTATTCTTCTCTCCTCGATTCCTATCTCAGAGTGGGGTGCGTTGTATCAAAATATTGTCACACCTCTTGTGGTTCACGCTTCAACCCACCTTCTATCAATCCCATAGTTAATCCTAGGTCGAATATCTCCTCGGGTTTAAACCAGCTCTTCCGCTTAGTTCCATCCTTTTTACCGAGTAGTTAGATCGAGCATTTCTCTTCTTCTCAGTCCTATTCATACAGTCTATTCCCTAAGACGAGCTTGATATCTTATCAACCGGTGCCACATCATGTTTTGAATGGGGTTTTCCTTTCAACACCCTCCTTCATACTTACTTGATGGTACCCGCTCTTTAGATCAATCTTGGAGAAGAGTGTTGATGAGGCCCCGGCACTAGCTCAAGCATCTCTCTGAGAAGAACACATGGAGGAACCCGAGGACTAACTTGAGGAAGAGAAGAACTACGAAGCTCCTACCGTACCACTGAGGATTATGAAGAGGTACATCACAAGCGTCTACAGGACAAGATTCAATGCATACATACAAGGAGCTCTAAGATGCGAGGAGAGCACCTGAGGGCACCCGAGAGATACCGATAGACCTTAGGGCGAGAATAGTGAGACTAGAAAACTCTTGGGAGCTTACTTTTTTTGGAAGGCATGAGTTTAGTATCTTCACTATTTCGTTGAAGTGAAGACACCCTTAAGACGTCAAGGTATGGTACTCTTTTTCTCCACCTCGGGATTTTTCCACATGGTTTATCGAGGGGGTTTTTAATGAGGCAAGATCTCTTGATGCATCACATTCTTTACCATTGTTTATCTCTCTTGTAAATCCCTACGACGAAATAAGGTAAACAAGGGATGTGATCCTATTGACCAAGATAACATTTATCTAATTAAAGTCTTCTTCTCTTTTCCTAAAAAAGGTTTAAGTATGTTTTGGTGTTAAAAGAGGTCCAAATTAGGTGAATGTTAGAATATTTGGACCAAGTAGTAATTAGTATAAGATCCGACCTAGAGGATATGTGAAAAAGCCTCTAAAAACTCTTGTAATGGATTAAAGCGCTTTTACACAAAAACTTGAGAAACTTTTTCTCCTTTTTTCTTGAGAGATTCAAGGTTATTCTTCACTCCTCGATTCCTAGCTCAGAGTGGGGTGCGTTATATCAAGAGATTGTCACTCCTCTTGTGGTTCACTCTTCAACCCACCTTCTATCAATCCCATAGTTAATCCTAGGTCGAGTATCTCCTCGGGTTTAAACCACCTCTTCCGCTTAGTTCCATCCTTTTTACCGAGTAGTTAGATCAAAAATTTCTCTTCATCTCAGTTCTATTCATACTGTCTATTCCCTAAGACGAGCTTGATATCTTAGCAACCGGTGCCACATCATGTTTTGAATGGGGTTTTCCTTTCAACACCCTCCTTCATACTTACTTGATGGTACCCGCTCTTTAGATCAATCTTGGAGAAGAGTGTTGATGAGGCCCCGACACTAGCTCAAGCATCACTCTGAGAAGAACACATGGAGGAACCCGAGGACTAACTCGAGGAAAAAAAGAACTACGAAGCTCCTTCCGTACCACTGAGGATTATGAAGAGGAACATCACAAGCGTCTACAGGACAAGATTCAATGCATACATACAAGGAGCTCTAAGATGCGAGGAGAGCACCTGAGGGCACCCAAGAGATACCGATAGACCTTAGCACGAGAACAGTGAGACTAGAAAACTCTTGGGAGCTTACTTTTTTTGGAAGGCATGAGTTTAGTATCTTCACTATTTCGTTGAAGTGAAGACACCGTTAAGACGTCAAGGTATTGTACTCTTTTTCTCCACCTCGGGATTTTCCCACATGGTTTACCGAGGGGGTTTTTAATGAGGCAAGATCTCTTGATGCATCACATTCTTTACCATTGTTTATCTCTCTTGTAAATCCCTATGACGAAATAAGGTAAACAAGGGATGTGATCCTATTGACCAAGATAACATTTATCTAATTAAAGTCTTCTTCTCTTCTCCTAAAAAAGGTTTAAGTATGTTTTGGTGTTAAAAGAGGTCCAAATTAGGTGAATGTTAGAATATTTGGACCAAGTTGTAATTAGTATAAGATCCGACCTAGAGGATATGTGAAAAAGCCTCTAAAAACTCTTGTTATGGATTAAACCGCTTTTACACAAAAACTTGAGAAACTTTTTCTCCTTTTTTCTTGAGAGATTCAAGGTTATTCTTCACTCCTCGATTACTAGCTCAGAGTGGGGTGCGTTGTATCAAGAGATTATCACTCCTCTTGTTGTTCACGCTTCAACCCACCTTCTATCAATCCCATAGTTAATCCTAGGTCGAGTATCTCCTCGGGTTTAAACCACCTCTTCCGCTTAGTTCCATCCTTTTTACCGAGTACTTAGATCGAGAATTTCTCTTCATCTCAGTTCTATTCATACTGTCTATTCCCTAAGACGAGCTTGATATCTTAGCAACCGGTGCCACATCATGTTTTGAATGGGGTTTTCCTTTCAACACCCTCCTTCATACTTACTTGATGGTACGCGCTCTTTAGATCAATCTTGGAGAAGAGTGTTGATGAGGCCCCGACACTAGCTCAAGCATCTCTCTGAGAAGAACACATGGAGGAACCCGAGGACTAACTTGAGGAAGAGAAGAACTACGAAGCTCCTACCGTACCACTGAGGATTATGAAGAGGAACATCACAAGCGTCTACAGGACAAGATTCAATGCATACATACAAGGAGCTCTAAGATGCGAGGAGAGCACCTGAGGGCACCCGAGAGATACCGATAGACCTTAGGGCGAGAATAGTGAGACTAGAAAACTCTTGGGAGCTTACTTTTTTTGGAAGGCATGAGTTTAGTATCTTCACTATTTCGTTGAAGTGAAGACACCCTTAAGACGTCAAGGTATGGTACTCTTTTTCTCCACCTCGGGATTTTTCCACATGGTTTATCGAGGGGGTTTTTAATGAGGCAAGATCTCTTGATGCATCACATTCTTTACCATTGTTTATCTCTCTTGTAAATCCCTACGACGAAATAAGGTAAACAAGGGATGTGATCCTATTGACCAAGATAACATTTATCTAATTAAAGTCTTCTTCTCTTTTCCTAAAAAAGGTTTAAGTATGTTTTGGTGTTAAAAGAGGTCCAAATTAGGTGAATGTTAGAATATTTGGACCAAGTTGTAATTAGTATAAGATCCGACCTAGAGGATATGTGAAAAAGCCTCTAAAAACTCTTGTTATGGATTAAACCGCTTTTACACAAAAACTTGAGAAACTTTTTCTCCTTTTTTCTTGAGAGATTCAAGGTTATTCTTCACTCCTCGATTCCTAGCTCAGAGTGGGGTGCGTTGTATCAAGAGATTGTCACTCCTCTTGTGGTTCACGCTTCAACCCACCTTCTATCAATCCCATAGTTAATCCTAGGTCGAGTATCTCCTCGGGTTTAAACAACCTCTTCCGCTTAGTTCCATCCTTTTTACCGAGTAGTTAGATCGAGCATTTCTCTTCATCTCAGTTCTATTCATACTGTCTATTCCCTAAGACGAGCTTGATATCTTAGCAACCGGTGCCACATCATGTTTTGAATGGGGTTTTCCTTTCAACACCCTCCTTCATACTTACTTGATGGTACCCGCTCTTTAGATCAATCTTGGAGAAGAGTGTTGATGAGGCCCCGGCACTAGCTCAAGCATCACTCTGAGAAGAACACATGGAGGAACCCGAGGACTAACTTGAGGAAGAGAAGAACTACGAAGCTCCTACCGTACCACTGAGGATTATGAAGAGGAACATCACAAGCGTCTACAAGACAATATTCAATGCATACATACAAGGAGCTCTAAGATGCGAGGAGAGCACCTGAGGGCACCCGAGAGATACCGATAGACCTTAGCACGAGAACAGTGAGACTAGAAAACTCTTGGGAGCTTACTTTTTTTGGAAGGCATGACTTTAGTATCTTCACTATTTCGTTGAAGTGAAGACACCCTTAAGACGTCAAGGTATTGTACTCTTTTTCTCCACCTCGGGATTTTTCCACATGGTTTACCGAGGGGGTTTTTAATGAGGCAGGACCTCTTGATGCATCACATTCTTTACCATTGTTTATCTCTCTTGTAAATTCCTATGACGAAATAAGGTAAACAAGGGATGTGATACTATTGACCAAGATAACATTTATCTAATTAAAGTCTTCTTCTCTTTTCCTAAAAAAGGTTTAAGTATGTTTTGATGTTAAAAGAGGTCCAAATTAGGTGAATGTTAGAACATTTGGACCAAGTTGTAATTAGTATAAGATCCGACCTAGAGGATATGTGAAAAAGCCTCTAAAAACTCTTGTAATGGATTAAACCGCTTTTACACAGAAACTTAAGAAAAATTTTCTCCTTTTTTCTTGAGAGATTCAAGGTTATTCTTCTCTCCTCGATTCCTATCTCAGAGTGGGGTGCGTTGTATCAAAATATTGTCACACCTCTTGTGGTTCACGCTTCAACCCACCTTCTATCAATCCCATAGTTAATCCTAGGTCGAATATCTCCTCGGGTTTAAACCAGCTTTTTCGCTTAGTTCCATCCTTTTTACCGAGTAGTTAGATCGAGCATTTCTCTTCTTCTCAGTCCTATTCATACAGTCTATTCCCTAAGACGAGCTTGATATCTTATCAACCGGTGCCACATCATGTTTTGAATGGGGTTTTCCTTTCAACACCCTCCTTCATACTTACTTGATGGTACCCGCTCTTTAGATCAATCTTGGAGAAGAGTGTTGATGAGGCCCCGGCACTAGCTCAAGCATCTCTCTGAGAAGAACACATGGAGGAACCCGAGGACTAACTTGAGGAAGAGAAGAACTACGAAGCTCCTACCGTACCACTGAGGATTATGAAGAGGAACATCACAAGCGTCTACAGGACAAGATTCAATGCATACATACAAGGAGCTCTAAGATGCGAGGAGAGCACCTGAGGGCACCCGAGAGATACCGATAGACCTTAGCACGAGAACAGTGAGACTAGAAAACTCTTGGGAGCTTACTTTTTTTGGAAGGCATGAGTTTAGTATCTTCACTATTTCGTTGAAGTGAAGACACCCTTAAGACGTCAAGGTATTGTACTCTTTTTCTCCACCTCGGGATTTTTCCACATGGTTTACCGAGGGGGTTTTTAATGAGGCAAGAGCTCTTGATGCATCACATTCTTTACCATTGTTTATCTCTCTTGTAAATCCCTATGACGAAATAAGGTAAACAAGGGATGTGATACTATTGACCAAGATAACATTTATCTAATTAAAGTCTTCTTCTCTTTTCCTAAAAAAGGTTTAAGTATGTTTTGGTGTTAAAAGAGGTCCAAATTAGGTGAATGTTAGAACATTTGGACCAAGTTGTAATTAGTATAAGATCCGACCTAGAGGATATGTGAAAAAGCCTCTAAAAACTCTTGTAATGGATTAAACCGCTTTTACACAGAAATTTTAGAAAAATTTTCTCCTTTTTTCTTGAGAGATTCAAGGTTATTCTTCTCTCCTCGATTCCTATCTCAGAGTGGGGTGCGTTGTATCAAAATATTGTCACACCTCTTGTGGTTCACGCTTCAACCAACCTTCTATCAATCCCATAGTTAATCCTAGGTCGAATATCTCCTCGGGTTTAAACCAGCTCTTCCGCTTAGTTCCATCCTTTTTACCGAGTAGTTAGATCGAGCATTTCTCTTCTTCTCAGTCCTATTCATACAGTCTATTCCCTAAGACGAGCTTGATATCTTATCAACCGGTGCCACATCATGTTTTGAATGGTGTTTTCCATTCGCCACCCTCCTTCATACTTACTTGATGGTACCCACTCTTTAGATCAATCTTGGAGAAGAGTTTTGGTGAGGCCCGGCACTAGCTCAAGAATCACTCTGAGAAGAACACGTGGAGGAACCCGAGGACTAACTTGAGGAAGAGAAGAACTACGAAACTCCTACCATACCACTTAGGATTATGAAGAGGAACATCACAAGCGTCTACAGGACAAGATTCAATGCATACATACAAGGAGCTCTAAGATGCGAGGAGAGCACCTGAGGGCACCCGAGAGATACCGATAGACCTTAGCGCGAGAACAGTGAGACTAGAAAACTCTTGGGAGCTTACTTTTTTTGGAAGGCATGAGTTTAGTATCTTCACTATTTCGTTGAAGTGAAGACACCCTTAAGACGTCAAGGTATTGTACTCTTTTTCTCCACCTTGGGATTTTTCCACATGGTTTATCGAGGGGGTTTTTAATGAGGCAAGATCTCTTGATGCATCACATTCTTTACCATTGTTTATCTCTCTTGGAAATCCCTATGACGAAATAAGGTAAACAAGGGATGTGATCCTATTGACCAAGATAACATTTATCTAATTAAAGTCTTCTTCTCTTTTCCTAAAAAAGGTTTAAGTATGTTTTGGTGTTAAAAGAGGTCCAAATAAGGTGAATGTTAGAATATTTGGACCAAGTTGTAATTAGTATAAGATCCGACCTAGAGGATATGTGAAAAAGCCTCTAAAAACTCTTGTAATGGATTAAACCGCTTTTACACAGAAACTTAAGAAAAATTTTCTCCTTTTTTCTTGAGAGATTCAAGGTTATTCTTCTCTCCTCGATTCATAGCTCAGAGTGGGGTGCGTTGTATCAAAAGATTGTCACACCTCTTCTGGTTCACGTTTCAACCCACCTTCTATCAATCCCATAGTTAATCCTAGGTCGAGTATCTCCTCGGCTTTAAGCCAACTCTTCCGCTTAGTTCCATCCTTTTTACCGAGTAGTTAGATCGAGCATTTCTCTTCATCTCAGTTCTATTCATACTGTCTATTCCCTAAGACGAGCTTGATATCTTAGCAACCGGTGCCACATCATGTTTTGAATGGGGTTTTCCATTCACCACCCTCCTTCATACTTACTTGATGGTACCCACTCTTTAGATAAATCTTGGAGAAGAGTGTTGATGAGGCCCCGGCAGTAGCTCAAGAATCATTTTGAGAAGAACACGTGGAGGAACCCGAGGACTAACTTGAGGAAGAGAAGAACTACGAAGCTCCTACCGTACCACTGAGGATTATGAAGAGGAACATCACAAGCGTCTACAGGACAAGATTCAATGCATATATACAAGGAGCTCTAAGATGCGAGGAGAGCACCTGAGGGCACCCGAGAGATACCGATAGACCTTAGGGCGAGAATAGTGAGACTAGAAAACTCTTGGGAGCTTACTTTTTTTGGAAGGCATGAGTTTCGTATCTTCACTATTTCGTTGAAGTGAAGACACCCTTAAGACGTCAAGGTATTGTACTCTTTTTCTCCACCTCGGGATTTTTCCACATGGTTTATCGAGGGGGTTTTTAATGAGGCAAGATCTCTTGATGCATCACATTCTTTACCATTGTTTATCTCTCTTGTAAATCCCTACGACGAAATAAGGTAAACAAGGGATGTGATCCTATTGACCAAGATAACATTTATCTAATTAAAGTCTTCTTCTCTTTTCCTAAAAAAGGTTTAAGTATGTTTCGGTGTTAAAAGAGGTCAAAATTAGGTGAATGTTAGAATATTTGGACCAAGTTGTAATTAGTAGAAGATCCGACCTAGAGGATATGTGAAAAAGCCTCTAAAAACTCTTGTAATGGATTAAACCGCTTTTACACAAAAACTTGAGAAACTTTTTCTCCTTTTTTCTTGAGAGATTCAAGGTTATTCTTCTCTCCTCGATTCATAGGTCAGAGTGGGGTGCGTTGTATCAAAAGATTGTCACACCTCTTGTGGTTCACGTTTCAACCCACCTTCTATCAATCCCATAGTTAATCCTAGGTCGAGTATCTCCTCGGCTTTAAGCCACCTCTTCCGCTTAGTTCCATCCTTTTTACCGAGTAGTTAGATCGAGCATTTCTCTTCATCTCAGTTCTATTCATACTGTCTATTCCCTAAGACGAGCTTGATATCTTAGCAACCGGTGCCACATCATGTTTTGAATGGGGTTTTCCATTCACCACCCTCCTTCATACTTACTTGATGGTACCCACTCTTTAGATCAATCTTGGAGAAGAGTGTTGATGAGGCCTCGGCACTAGCTCAAGAATCACTCTGAGAAGAACACGTGGAGGACCTCGAGGACTAACTTGAGGAAGAGAGAACTATGAAGCTCCTACCATACCACTTAGGATTATGAAGAGGAACATCACAAGCGTCTACAAGACAAGATTCAATGCATACATACAAGGAGCTCTAAGATGCGAGGAGAGCACCTGAGGGCACCCGAGAGATACCGATAGACCTTAGCGCGAGAACAGTGAGACTAGAAAACTCTTGGGAGCTTACTTTTTTTGGAAGGCATGAGTTTAGTATCTTCACTATTTCGTTGAAGTGAAGACACCCTTAAGACGTCAAGGTATTGTACTCTTTTTCTCCACCTCGGGATTTTTCCACATGGTTTACCGAGGGGGTTTTTAATGAGGCAAGATCTCTTGATGCATCACATTCTTTACCATTCTTTATATCGCTTGGAAATCCCTATGACGAAATAAGGTAAACAAGGGATGTGATCCTATTGACCAAGATAACATTTATCTAATTAAAGTCTTCTTCTCTTTTCCTTAAAAAGGTTTAAGTATGTTTTGGTGTTAAAAGAGGTCCAAATTAGGTGAATGTTAGAATATATGGACCAACTTGTAATTAGTAGAAGATCCGACCTAGAAGATATGTGAAAAAGCCTCTAAAAACTCTTGTAATGGATTAAACCACTTTTACACAAAAACTTGAGAAACTTTTTCTCCTTTTTTCTTGAGAGATTCAAGGTTATTCTTCACTCCTCGATTCCTAGCTCAGAGTGGGGTGCGTTGTATCAAGAGATTGTCACTCCTCTTGTGGTTCACGCTTCAACCCACCTTCTATCAATCCCATAGTTAATCCTAGGTCGAGTATCTCCTCGGGTTTAAACCACCTCTTCCGCTTAGTTCCATCCTTTTTACCGAGTAGTTAGATCGAGCATTTCTCTTCATCTCAGTTCTATTCATACTGTCTATTCCCTAAGACGAGCTTGATATCTTAGCAACCGGTGCCACATCATGTTTTGAATGGGGTTTTCCTTTCAACACCCTCCTTCATACTTACTTGATGGTACCCGCTCTTTAGATCAATCTTGGAGAAGAGTGTTGATGAGGCCCCGGCACTAGCTCAAGCATCACTCTGAGAAGAACACATGGAGGAACCCGAGGACTAACTTGAGGAAGAGAAGAACTACGAAGCTCCTACCGTACCACTGAGGATTATGAAGAGGAACATCACACGCGTCTACAAGACAAGATTCAATGCATACATAAAAGGAGCTCTAAGATGCGAGGAGAGCACCTGAGAGATACCGATAGACCTTAGCGCGAGAACAGTGAGACTAGAAAACTCTTGGGAGCTTACTTTTTTTGGAAGGCATGAGTTTAGTATCTTCACTATTTCGTTGAAGTGAAGACACCCTTAAGACGTCAAGGTATTGTACTCTTTTTCTCCACCTCGGGATTTTTCCACATGGTTTATCGAGGGGGTTTTTAATGAGGCAAGATCTCTTGATGCATCACATTCTTTACCATTGTTCATCTCTCTTGTAAATCCCTACGACGAAATAAAGTAAACAAGGGATGTGATCCTATTGACCAAGATAACATTTATCTAATTAAAGTCTTCTTATCTTTTCCTAAAAAAGGTTTAAGTATGTTTCGGTGTTAAAAGAGGTCCAAATTAGGTGAATGTTAGAATATTTGGACCAAGTTGTAATTAGTATAAGATCCGACCTAGAGGATATGTGAAAAAGCCTCTAAAAACTCTTGTAATGGATTAAACCGCTTTTACACAAAAACTTGAGAAACTTTTTCTCCTTTTTTCTTGAGAGATTCAAGGTTATTCTTCACTCCTCGATTCCTCGCTCAGAGTGGGGTGCGTTGTATCAAGAGATTGTCACTCCTCTTGTGGTTCACGCTTCAACCCACCTTCTATCAATCCCATAGTTAATCCTAGGTCGAGTATCTCCTCGGGTTTAAACCACCTCTTCCGCTTAGTTCCATCCTTTTTACCGAGTAGTTAGATCGAGCATTTCTCTTCATCTCAGTTCTATTCATACTGTCTATTCCCTAAGACGAGCTTGATATCTTAGCAACCGGTGCCACATCATGTTTTGAATGGGGTTTTCCATTCACCACCCTCCTTCATACTTACTTGATGGTACCCGCTCTTTAGATCAATCTTGGAGAAGAGTGTTGATGAGGCCCCGGCACTAGCTCAAGAATCATTTTGAGAAGAACACGTGGAGGAACCCGAGGACTAACTTGAGGAAGAGAAGAACTACGAAGCTCCTACCGTACCACTGAGGATTATGAAGAGGAACATCACAAGCGTCTACAGGACAAGATTCAATGCATACATACAAGGAGCTCTAAGATGCGAGGAGAGCACCTGAGGGCACCCGAGAGATACCGATACACCTTAGCGCGAGAATAGTGAGACTAGAAAACTCTTGGGAGCTTACTTTTTTTGGAGGGCATGAGTTTAGTATCTTCACTATTTCGTTGAAGTGAAGACACCCTTAAGACGTCAAGGTATTGTACTCTTTTTCTCCACCTCGGGATTTTTCCACATGGTTTATCGAGGGGGTTTTTAATGAGGCAAGATCTCTTGATGCATCACATTCTTTACCATTGTTTATCTCTCTTGTAAATCCCTATGACGAAATAAGGTAAACAAGGGATGTGATCCTATTGACCAAGATAACATTTATCTAATTAAAGTCTTCTTATCTTTTCCTAAAAAAGGTTTAAGTATGTTTCGGTGTTAAAAGAGGTCCAAATTAGGTGAATGTTAGAATATTTGGACCAACTTGTAATTAGTATAAGATCCGACCTAGAGGATATGTGAAAAAGCCTCTAAAAACTCTTGTAATGGATTAAACCGCTTTTACACAGAAACTTAAGAAACATTTTCTCCTTTTTTCTTGAGAGATTCAAGGTTATTCTTCACTCCTCGATTCCTAGCTCAGAGTGGGGTGCGTTGTATCAAGAGATTGTCACTCCTCTTGTGGTTCACGCTTCAACCCACCTTCTATCAATCCCATAGTTAATCCTAGGTCGAGTATCTCCTCGGATTTAAACCACCTCTTCCGCTTAGTTCCATTCTTTTTACTGAGTAGTTAGATCGAGCATTTATCTTCATCTCAGTTCTATTCATACTGTCTATTCCCTAAGACGAGCTTGATATCTTATTAACCGGTGCCACATCATGTTTTGAATGGGGTTTTCCATTCACCACCCTCCTTCATACTTACTTGATGGTACCCACTCTTTAGATCAATCTTGGAGAAGAGTGTTGATGAGGCCCCGGCACTAGTTCAAGAATCACTCTGAGAAGAACACGTGGTGGAACCCGAGGACTAACTTTAGGAAGAGAAGAACTACGAAGCTCCTACCATACCACTTAGGATTATGAAGAGGAACATCACAAGCGTCTACAGGACAAGATTCAATGCATACATACAAGGAGCTCTAAGATGCGAGGAGAGCACCTGAGGGCACCCGAGAGATACCGATAGACCTTAGCGCGAGAACAGTGAGACTAGAAAACTCTTGGGAGCTTACTTTTTTTGGACGGCATGAGTTTAGTATCTTCACTATTTCGTTGAAGTGAAGACACCCTTAAGACGTCAAGGTATTGTACTCTTTTTCTCCACCTCGGGATTTTTCCACATGGTTTATCGAGGGGGTTTTTAATGAGGCAAGATCTCTTGATGCATCACATTCTTTACCATTGTTTATCTCTCTTGTAAATCCCTATGACGAAATAAGGTAAACAAGGGATGTGATCCTATTGACCAAGATAACATTTATCTAATTAAAGTCTTCTTATCTTTTCCTAAAAAAGGTTTAAGTATGTTTCGGTGTTAAAAGAGGTCCAAATTAGGTGAATGTTAGAATATTTGGACCAACTTGTAATTAGTATAAGATCCGACCTAGAGGATATGTGAAAAAGCCTCTAAAAACTCTTGTAATGGATTAAACCGCTTTTACACAGAAACTTAAGAAACATTTTCTCCTTTTTTCTTGAGAGATTCAAGGTTATTCTTCACTCCTCGATTCCTAGCTCAGAGTGGGGTGCGTTGTATCAAGAGATTGTCACTCCTCTTGTGGTTCACGCTTCAACCCACCTTCTATCAATCCCATAGTTAATCCTAGGTCGAGTATCTCCTCGGATTTAAACCACCTCTTCCGCTTAGTTCCATTCTTTTTACCGAGTAGTTAGATCGAGCATTTATCTTCATCTCAGTTCTATTCATACTGTCTATTCCCTAAGACGAGCTTGATATCTTATTAACCGGTGCCACATCATGTTTTGAATGGGGTTTTCCATTCACCACCCTCCTTCATACTTACTTGATGGTACCCACTCTTTAGATCAATCTTGGAGAAGAGTGTTGATGAGGCCCCGGCACTAGTTCAAGAATCACTCTGAGAAGAACACGTGGTGGAACCCGAGGACTAACTTTAGGAAGAGAAGAACTACGAAGCTCCTACCATACCACTTAGGATTATGAAGAGGAACATCACAAGCGTCTACAGGACAAGATTCAATGCATACATACAAGGAGCTCTAAGATGCGAGGAGAGCACCTGAGGGCACCCGAGAGATACCGATAGACCTTAGCGCGAGAACAGTGAGACTAGAAAACTCTTGGGAGCTTACTTTTTTTGGACGGCATGAGTTTAGTATCTTCACTATTTCGTTGAAGTGAAGACACCCTTAAGACGTCAAGGTATTGTACTCTTTTTCTCCACCTCGGGATTTTTCCACATGGTTTATCGAGGGGGTTTTTAATGAGGCAAGATCTCTTGATGCATCACATTCTTTACCATTGTTTATCTCTCTTGTAAATCCCTATGACGAAATAAGGTAAACAAGGGATGTGATCCTATTGACCAAGATAACATTTATCTAATTAAAGTCTTCTTATCTTTTCCTAAAAAAGGTTTAAGTATGTTTCGGTGTTAAAAGAGGTCCAAATTAGGTGAATGTTAGAATATTTGGACCAAGTTGTAATTAGTATAAGATCCGACCTAGAGGATATGTGAAAAAGCCTCTAAAAACTCTTGTAATGGATTAAACCGCTTTTACACAGAAACTTAAGAAACATTTTCTCCTTTTTTCTTGAGAGATTCAAGGTTATTCTTCACTCCTCGATTCCTAGCTCAGAGTGGGGTGCGTTGTATCAAGAGATTGTCACTCCTCTTGTGGTTCACGCTTCAACCCACCTTCTATCAATCCCATAGTTAATCCTAGGTCGAGTATCTCCTCGGATTTAAACCACCTCTTCCGCTTAGTTCCATTCTTTTTACCGAGTAGTTAGATCGAGCATTTATCTTCATCTCAGTTCTATTCATACTGTCTATTCCCTAAGACGAGCTTGATATCTTATTAACCGGTGCCACATCATGTTTTGAATGGGGTTTTCCATTCACCACCCTCCTTCATACTTACTTGATGGTACCCACTCTTTAGATCAATCTTGGAGAAGAGTGTTGATGAGGCCCCGGCACTAGCTCAAGCATCTCTCTGAGAAGAACACATGGAGGAACCCGAGGACTAACTTGAGGAAGACAAGAACTACGAAGCTCCTACCGTACCACTAAGGATTATGAAGAGGAACATCACAAGCGTCTACAAGACAAGATTCAATGCATACATACAAGGAGCTCTAAGATGCGAGGAGAGCACCTGAGGGCACCCGAGAGATACCGATAGACCTTAGCACGAGAACAGTGAGACTAGAAAACTCTTGGGAGCTTACTTTTTTTGGAAGGCATGAGTTTAGTATCTTCACTATTTCGTTGAAGTGAAGACACCCTTAAGACGTCAAGGTATTGTACTCTTTTTCTCCACCTCGGGATTTTTCCAAATGGTTTACCGAGGGGGTTTTTAATGAGGCAAGATCTCTTGATGCATCACATTCTTTACCATTATTTATCTCTCTTGTAAATCCCTATTTTGAAATAAGGTAAACAAGGGATGTGATCCTATTGACCAAGATAACATTTATCTAATTAAAGTCTTCTTCTCTTTTCCTAAAAAAGGTTTAAGTATGTTTCGGTGTTAAAAGAGGTCCAAATTAGCTGAATGTTAGAATATTTGGACCAAGTTGTAATTAGTAGAAGATCCGACCTAGAGGATATGTGAAAAAGCCTCTAAAAACTCTTGTAATGGATTAAACCGCTTTTACACAAAAACTTGAGAAACTTTTTCTCCTTTTTTCTTGAGAGATTCAAGGTTATTCTTCACTCCTCGATTCCTAGCTCAGAGTGGGGTGCGTTGTATCAAGAGATTGTCACTCCTCTTGTGGTTCACGCTTCAACCCACCTTCTATCAATCCCATAGTTAATCCTAGGTCGAGTATCTCCTCGGGTTTAAACCACCTCTTCCGCTTAGTTCCATCCTTTTTACCGAGTAGTTAGATCGAGCATTTCTCTTCATCTCAGTTCTATTCATACTGTCTATTCCCTAAGACGAGCTTGATATCTTAGCAACCGGTGCCACATCATGTTTTGAATGGGGTTTTCCTTTCAACACCCTCCTTCATACTTACTTGATGGAACCCGCTCTTTAGATCAATCTTGGAGAAGAGTGTTGATGAGGCCTCGGCACTAGCTCAAGCATCACTTTGAGAAGAACACATGGAGGAACCCGAGGACTAACTTGAGGAAGAGAAGAACTACGAAGCTCCTACCATACCACTGAGGATTATGAAGAGGAACATCACAAGCGTCTACAGGACAAGATTCAATGCATACATACAAGGAGCTCTAAGATGCGAGGAGAGCACCTGAGGGCACCCGAGAGATACCGATAGACCTTAGCACGAGAACAGTGAGACTAGAAAACTCTTGGGAGCTTACTTTTTTTGGAAGGCATGAGTTTAGTATCTTCACTCTTTCGTTGAAGTGAAGACACCCTTAAGACGTCAAGGTATTGTACTCTTTTTCTCCACCTCGGGATTTTTCCACATGGTTTACCGAGGGGGTTTTTAATGAGGCAAGATCTCTTGATGCATCACATTCTTTACCATTGTTTATCTCTGTTGTAAATCCCTATAACGTAATAAGGTAAACAAGGGATGTGATCCTATTGACCAAGATAACATTTATCTAATTAAAGTCTTCTTCTCTTTTCCTAAAAAAGGTTTAAGTATGTTTCGGTGTTAAAACAGGTCCAAATTAGGTGAATGTTAGAATATTTGGACCAAGTTGTAATTAGTATAAGATCCGACCTAGAGGATATGTGAAAAAGCCTCTCAAAACTCTTGTAATGGATTAAACCGCTTTTACACAAAGAATTGAGAAACGTTTTCTCCTTTTTTCTTGAGAGATTCAAGGTTATTCTTCACTCCTCGATTCCTAGCTCAGAGTGGGGTGCGTTGTATCAAGAGATTGTCACTCCTCTTGTGGTTCACTCTTCAACCCACCTTCTATCAATCCCGTAGTTAATCCTAGGTCGAGTATCTCCTCGGGTTTAAACCACCTCTTCCGCTTAGTTCCATCCTTTTTACCGAGTAGTTAGATCGAGCATTTCTCTTCATCTCAGTTCTATTCATATTGTCTATTCCCTAAGACGAGCTTGATATCTTAGCAACCGGTGCCACATCATGTTTTGAATGGGGTTTTCCTTTCAACACCCTCCTTCATACTTACTTGATGGTACCCGCTCTTTAGATCAATCTTGGAGAAGAGTGTTGATGAGGCCCCGGCACTAGCTCAAGCATCACTCTGAGAAGAACACATGGAGGAACCCGAGGACTAATTTGAGGAAGAGAAGAACTATGAAGCTCCTACCGTACCACTTAGGATTATGAAGAGGAACATCACAAGCGTCTACAGGACAAGATTCAATGCATACATACAAGGAGCTCTAAGATGCGAGGAGAGCACCTGAGGGCACCCGAGAGATACCGATAGACCTTAGCACGAGAACAGTGAGACTAGAAAACTCTTGGGATCTTACTTTTTTTGGAAGGCATGAGTTTAGTATCTTCACTATTTCGTTGAAGTGAAGACACCCTTAAGACGTCAAGGTATTGTACTCTTTTTCTCCACCTCGGGATTTTTCAACATGGTTTACCGAGGGGGTTTTTAATGAGGTAAGATCTCTTGATGCATCACATTCTTTACCATTGTTTATCTCCCTTGGTAATCCCTATGACGAAATAAGGAAAACAAGGGATGTGATCCTATTGTTTAAGATAACATTTATCTAATTAAAGTCTTCTTCTCTTTTCCTAAAAAAGGTTTAAGTATGTTTTGGTGTTAAAAGAGGTTCAAATTAGGTGAATGTTAGAATATTTGGACCAAGTTGTAATTAGTATAAGATCCGACCTAGAGGATATGTGAAAAAGCCTCTAAAAACACTTGTAATGGATTAAACCGCTTTTACACAGAAACTTAAGAAAAATTTTCTCCTTTTTTCTTGAGAGATTCAAGGTTATTCTTCACTCCTCGATTCCTAGCTCAGAGTGGGGTGCGTTGTATCAAAAGATTGTCACTCCTCTTGTGGTTCACGCTTCAACCCACCTTCTATCAATCCCATAGTTAATCCTAGGTCGAGTATCTCCTCGGGTTTAAACCACCTCTTCCGCTTAGTTCCATCCTTTTTACCAAGTAGTTAGATCGAGCATTTCTCTTCATCTCAGTTCTATTTATACTGTCTATTCCCTAAGACGAGCTTGATATCTTAGCAACCGGTGCCACATCATGTTTTGAATGGGGTTTTTCTTTCAACACCCTCCTTCATACTTACTTGATGGTACCCGCTCTTTAGATAAATCTTGGAGAAGAGTGTTGATGAGGCCCCGGCACTAGCTCAAGCATCACTCTGAGAACAACACATGGAGGAACCCGAGGACTAATTTGAGGAAGAGAAGAACTATGAAGCTCCTACCGTACCACTGATGATTGTGAAGAGGAACATCACAAGCGTCTACAGGACAAGATTCAATGCATACATACAAGGAGCTCTAAGACGCGAGGAGAGCACCTGAGGGCACCCGAGACATACCGATAGACCTTAGCACGAGAACAGTGAGACTAGAAAATTCTTGGGAGCTTACTTTTTTTGGAAGGCATGAGTTTAGTATCTTCACTATTTCGTTGA
This sequence comes from Cardamine chenopodiifolia, assembly GCA_963922655.1. Classification (NCBI taxonomy): domain Eukaryota; kingdom Viridiplantae; phylum Streptophyta; class Magnoliopsida; order Brassicales; family Brassicaceae; genus Cardamine; species Cardamine chenopodiifolia. The sequence goes on along the minus strand of OZ000476.1, from coordinate 5,984,189 downwards.
AGTGAAGACACCCTTAAGACGTCAAGGTATTGTACTCTTTTTCTCCAACTCGGGAATTTTCCACATGGTTTACCGAGGGGGTTTTTAATAAGGCAAGATCTCTTGATGCATCACATTCTTTACCATTGTTTATCTCTCTTGGAAATCCCTATGACGAAATAAGGTAAACAAGGGATGTGATCCTACTGACCAAGATAACATTTATCTAATTAAAGTCTTCTTCTCTTTTCCTAAAAAAGGTTTAAGTATGTTTTGTGTTAAAAGAGGTCCAAATTAGGTGAATGTTAGAATATTTGGACCAAGTTGTAATTAGTATAAGATCCGACCTAGAGGATATGTGAAAAAGCCTCTAAAAACTCTTGTAATGGATTAAACCGCTTTTACACAAAGACTTGAGAAACTTTTTCTCCTTTTTTCTTTAGAGATTCAAGGTTATTCTTCACTCCTCGATTCCTAGCTCAGAGTGGGGTGCGTTGTATCAAGAGATTGTCACTCCTCTTGTGGTTAACGCTTCAACCCACCTTCTATCAATCCCATAGTTAATCCTAGGTCGAGTATCTCCTCGGGTTTAAACCACCTCTTCCGCTTAGTTCCATCCTTTTTACCGAGTAGTTAGATCGAGCATTTCTCTTCATCTCAGTTCTATTCATATTGTCTATTCCCTAAGACGAGCTTGATATCTTAGCAACCGGTGCCACATCATGTTTTGAATGGGGTTTTCCTTTCAACACCCTCCTTCATACTTACTTGATGGTACCCGCTCTTTAGATAAATCTTGGAGAAGAGTGTTGATGAGGCCCCGGCACTAGCTCAAGCATCACTCTGAGAAGAACACATGGAGGAACCCGAGGACTAACTTGAGGAAGAGAAGAACTATGAAGCTCCTACCGTACCACTGAGGATTATGAAGAGGAACAGCACAAGCGTCTACAAGACAAGATTCAATGCATACATACAAGGAGCTCTAAGATGCGAGGAGAGCACCTGAGGGCGCCCGAGAGATACCGATAGACCTTAGCACGAGAACAGTGAGACTAGAAAACTCTTGGGAGCTTACTTTTTTTGTAAGGCATGAGTTTAGTATCTTCACTATTTCGTTGAAGTGAAGACACCCTTAAGACATCAAGCTATTGTACTCTTTTTCTCCACCTCGGGATTTTCCCACATGGTTTACCGAGGAGGTTTTTAATGAGGCAAGATCTCTTGATGCATCACATTCTTTACCATTCTTTATCTCTCTTGTAAATCCCTATTTTTAAATAAGGTACACAAGGGATGTGATCCTATTGACCAAGATAACATTTATCTAATTAAAGTCTTCTTCTCTTTTCCTAAAAAAGGTTTAAGTATGTTTCGGTGTTAAAAGAGGTCCAAATTAGGTGAATGTTAGAATATTTGGACCAACTTGTAATTAGTAGAAGATCCGACCTAGAGGATATGTGAAAAAGCCTCTAAAAACTCTTGTAATGGATTAAACCGCTTTTACACAAAAACTTGAGAAACTTTTTCTCCTTTTTTCTTGAGAGATTCAAGGTTATTCTTCACTCCTTGATTCCTAGCTCAGAGTGGGGTGCGTTGTATCAAGAGATTGTCACTCCTCTTGTGGTTCACGCTTCAACCCACCTTCTATCAATCCCATAGTTAATCCTAGGTCGAGTATCTCCTCGGGTTTAAACCACCTCTTCCGCTTAGTTCCATCCTTTTTACCGAGTAGTTAGATCGAGCATTTCTCTTCATCTCAGTTCTATTCATACTGTCTATTCCCTAAGACGAGCTTGATATCTTAGCAACCGGTGCCACATCATGTTTTGAATGGGGTTTTTCTTTCAACACCCTCCTTCATACTTACTTGATGGTACCCGCTCTTTAGATCAATCTTGGAGAAGAGTGTTAATGAGGCCCCGGCACTATCTCAAGCATCACTCTGAGAAGAACACATAGAGGAACCCGAGGACCAACTTGAGGAAGAGAAGAACTACGAAGCTCCTACCGTACCACTGAGGATTATGAAGAGGAACATCACAAGCGTCTACAGGACAAGATTCAATGCATACATACAAGGAGCTCTAAGATGCGAGGAGAGCACTTGAGGGCACCCAAGAGATACCGATAAACCTTAGCGCGAGAACGTGGAGCCTAGAAAACTCTTGGGAGCTTACTTTTTTTGGAAGGCATGAGTTTAGCATCTTCACTATTTCGTTGAAGTGAAGACACCCTTAAAACGTCAAGGTATAGTACTCTTTTTATTCACCTCGGTATTTTTCCACATGGTTTACCGAGGTGGTTTTTAATGAGGCAAGATCTCTTGATGCATCACATTCTTTACCATTGTTTATCTCTGTTGGAAATCCCTATGACAAAATAAGGTAAACAAGGGATGTGATCCTATTGACCAAGATAACATTTATCTAATTAAAGTCTTCTTCTCTTTTCCTAAAAAAGGTTTAAGTATGTTTTGGTGTTAAAAGAGGTCCAAATTAGGTGAATGTTAGAATATTTGTACGAAGTTGTAATTAGTATAAGATCCGACCTAGAGGATATGTGAAAAAGCCTCTAAAAACTCTTGTAATGGATTAAACCGCCTTTACACAAAAACTTGAGAAACTTTTTCTCCTTTTTTCTTGAGAGATTCAAGGTTATTCTTCACTCCTCGATTCCTAGCTCAGAGTGGGGTGCGTTGTATCAAGAGATTGTCACTCCTCTTGTGGTTAACGCTTCAACCCACCTTCTATTAATCCCATAGTTAATCCTAGGTCGAGTATCTCCTCGGGTTTAAACCACCTCTTCCGCTTAGTTCCATCCTTTTTACCGAGTAGTTAGATCGAGCATTTCTCTTCATCTCAGTTCTATTCATATTGTCTATTCCCTAAGACGAGCTTGATATCTTAGCAACCGGTGCCACATCATGTTTTGAATGGGGTTTTCCTTTCAACACCCTCCTTCATACTTACTTGATGGTACCCGCTCTTTAGATCAATCTTGGAGAAGAGTGTTGATGAGGCCCCGGCACTAGCTCAAGCATCACTCTGAGAAGAACACATGGAGGAACCCGAGGACTAACTTGAGGAAGAGAAGAACTATGAAGCTCCTACCGTACCACTGAGGATTATGAAGAGGAACAGCACAAGCGTCTACAAGACAAGATTCAATGCATACATACAAGGAGCTCTAAGATGCGAGGAGAGCACCTGAGGGCACCCGAGAGATACCGATAGACCTTAGCACGAGAACAGTGAGACTAGAAAACTCTTGGGAGCTTACTTTTTTTGGAAGGCATGAGTTTAGTATCTTCACTATTTCGTTGAAGTGAAGACACCCTTAAGACGTCAAGGTATTGTACTCTTTTTCTCCACCTCGGGATTTTTCCACATGGTTTACCGAGGGGGTTTTTAATGAGGCAAGATCTCTTGATGCATCACATTCTTTACCATTGTTTATCTCCCTTGGTAATCCCTATGACGAAATAAGGTAAACAAGGGATGTGATCCTATTGACCAAGATAACATTTATCTAATTAAAGTCTTCTTCTCTTTTCCTAAAAAAGGTTTAAGTATGCTTTGGTGTTAAAAGAGGTCCAAATTAGGTGAATGTTAGAATATTTGGACCAAGTTGTAATTAGTATAAGATCCGACCTAGAGGATATGTGAAAAAGCCTCTAAAAACTTTTCTAATGGATTAAACAGGTTTTACACAAAAACTTGAGAAACTTTTTCTCCTTTTTTCTTGAGAGATTCAAGGTTATTCTTCACTCCTTGATTCCTAGCTCAGAGTGGGGTGCGTTGTATCAAGAGATTTTCACTCCTCTTGTTGTTCACGCTTCAACCCACCTTCTATCAATCCCATAGTTAATCCTAGGTCGAGTATCTCCTCGGGTTTAAACCACCTCTTCCGCTTAGTTCCATCCTTTTTACTGAGTAGTTAGATCGAGCATTTCTCTTCATCTCAGTTCTATTCATACTGTCTATTCCCTAAGACGAGCTTGATATCTTAGCAACCGGTGCCACATCATGTTTTGAATGGGGTTTTTCTTTCAACACCCTCCTTCATACTTACTTGATGGTACCCGCTCTTTAGATCAATCTTGGAGAAGAGTGTTGATGAGGCCCCGGCACTAGCTCAAGCATCACTCTGAGAAAAACACATGGAGGAACCCGAGGATTAACTTGAGGAAGAGAAGAACTACGAAGCTCCTACCATACCACTGAGGATTATGAAGAGGAACATGACAAGTGTCTACAAGAAAAGATTCAATGCATACATACAAGGAGCTCTAAGATGCGAGGAGAGCATCTGAGGGCACCCGAGAGATACCGATAGACCTTAGCGCGATAACAGTGAGCCAAGAAAACTCTTGGGAGCTTACTTTTTTTGGAAGGCATGAGTTTAGTATCTTCACTATTTCTTTGAAGTGAAGACACCCTTAAGACATGAAGGTATTGTACCCTTTGTCTCGACCTCGGGATTTTTCCACATGGTTTACCGAGGAGGTTTTTAATGGGGCAAGATCTCTTGATGCATCACATTCTTTACCATTGTTTATCTTTCTTGGAAATCCCTATGACAAAATAAGGTAAACAAGGGATGTGATCCTATCTACCAAGATGACATTTCTCTAATTAATGTCTTCTTCTCTTTTCCTAAAAACGGTTTAAGTATGTTTTGGTGTTAAAAGAGGTCCAAATTAGGTGAATGTTAGAATATTTGGACCAAGTTGTAATTAGTATAAGATCAGATCTAGAGGATATGTGAAAAAGCCTCTAAAAACTCTTGTAATGGAGTAAACCGCTTTTACACAGAAACTTAAGAAAAATTTTCTCCTTTTTTCTTGAGAGATTCAAGGTTATTCTTCACTCCTCGATTCCTAGCTCAGAGTGGGGTGCGTTGTATCAAGAGATTGTCACTCCTCTTGTGGTTCACGCTTCAACACACCTTCTATCAATCCCATAGTGAATCCTAGGTCGAGTATCTCCTCGGGTTTAAACCACCTCTTCCGCTTAGTTCCATCCTTTTTACCGAGTAGTTAGATCGATCATTTCTCTTCTTCTCAGTCCTATTTATTAATCAAGCTTATCATCAAGGGAGCTTAGGGAAGATGGTTGGATTTGGGTGTCCGTACAAGTCCGTACGGATCCGTACAAATCCGTACAAGGCCGTACAATACCGTACAACCTTAGCGAGCCTCCGGAACATTTGAGGAAGCCTTCGAGAGTCTTCTAGAAGCTTGGAAACGTTTGGACCATGCACCAAGCCACTTGAGTGTCTAGGTGCATTGGCACCTTGTCCTTGGTCTTCCTTCTTATCCATTTGGTTAAGGAAGGGGCTGGAAACAGGCTGGCATGGTCAAGGACGCCCAAAGACTACACTCCTATTGGCTGGTTCAAATTAAAGTTAAACCTAGGTTCCCTTGTAATTCTCCTATAAATATGCTATGTATTTCACAAAGATCAATAAGAAATTCTTCTCTAATATTCTACTATGGTGTTTCTTCTAGTTTATCTCAAAAGCTCTCATTTATAATCTCTAAAATCTAACATGGTATCAGAGCATTGATCTTGCTCCTATCTATTCTGCTTTATTCTTGGTTATTCTCCATCATTCTCCATCATTCTCCATCATTTCTCCATCATTTCTCCATCATTTCTCCATCAGTTCTTGTCATTTCTACTCATTCTCCACGTTTTTCTTCTTTATTTTCTTCTTTCTCACGCTGCTAGCTTCATTTCTCTCTGAGAGAAATTCCTCAAATCCATTGGTGCTGAGTTGAGAAAGTTGCTAGCTTTGTGATTTTCACTTCATTTTCTTCCTTTCACGTTGCTAGCCTCATTTCTCTCTGAGAGAAATTCCTCAAATCCATTGGTGCTGAATTGAGAAAGTTGCTAGCTTTGTGATTAAACACCAAGAAAATCATGGAAAATCTAAAAACCATGATCATTCCGGTTACCCTCAAAGGGAATAATTACTTGCTGTGGGCAAGAACAACTAAGACTGCTTTGTGTGGAAGAGGTTTGTGGAGACACATTGAGATCACACAAAACCCTAAAGAAGACACACAAGATGAAGAAAATGAGACCAAGACCGAGGAGGAAATCAAATGGTTTCAAGAAGACCAAACGGTTTTGGGTCTCCTTCAAAACTCACTAGACCCATCAATCCTAGAGGCATACTTCTATTGTGACACTGCAAAGGAGCTTTGGGATACACTAAAGAATGTCTACGGGAACATCTCCAACTTGACCCGGGTCTTCGAAGTAAAAAGGGCAATCAACAATCTCAATCAAGAGGATCTAGAATTTACTCAACACTTTGGGAAATTTAGATCTCTTTGGGCTGAATTAGAGATGTTACGTCCAAGCACAATGGATTTTTCAATCATTGAAGAAAGAAGAGAACAAGATAAGGTCTTCGGTTTGCTTCTCACACTCAATCCGGCGTTTAACGACCTCATAAAACATATCTTAAGATCGGAGAAGCTCCCTAGACTTGATGAAGTTTGTGCACAAATTCAAAAGGAACAAGGGTCCTTTGGTCTCTTTAGTGGTAAACAAGAACTCCCAATGGCCAATAAGGGCAATTACCAACCAAATCAAGGCTACAAAGGCAAGAATAGGAAAACATGCGATCATTGCAAGAAGGATGGTCATACAAAGGAGGATTGTTGGATCCTTCATCCACATCTCAAGCCCAAAGATTGGCATCCAAGGGAATTCAAGCCAAGAAAGTTCCAAGCTCATCAAGCACAAGAAACGCCAAGCTCATCAAACTCAACAAAACAACCTCAAACCGAAAGCTTAAAGCAAGGAGATGAGATGGCCATGGTAGCATATTCAAATGACGTGGTGCGCAAGTCAGACTTAGAAGCACTCATTCGATCCATCGCCGCACTAAAGGAGTCCGGTATCACATACTTTGCTACTAAACCTAATAAGACTAGCACTTCTCTTGTTATTGATTCTGGAGCTTCTCATCACATGATTAGTAATCCAAATTTGATTAGTAACATTAAAACTGCTAGTGGAAATGTAGTGATTGCTAATGGTGATAGGATACCGGTTAAAGGAATAGGAAGTTTAAAACTATTTGGCAAAGAATCTCAAGCTTTCTACATGCCATCTTTCACTGCGAATCTTGTATCGGTTAAGAGAGCTACTACTGATCTTGATGCTTATGCTATCTTTGGGCCTAATAGTTTCCATTTTCAGGATATTAAAACCGGAAGGGTTCTTGGAGAAGGAAACACAAAAGGAGACTTATACATCTTAGAAGATTCTTCAAGCAATCCTACTTTATCAAGTTTTAATTCATGCATAGCTAGTAGTTCTAATGCAATATGGCACGCTAGATTGGGACATCCTCACTCGCGTGCCTTGGAAATAATATTGCCTAATATTTCGTTTAATAACTCGGTTTGTGAGTCTTGTATTTTAGGAAAACATTGTAAAAGTGTATTTCCTAAGTCCTCTACCATATATGAAAAATGTTTTGATTTGGTCCACTCGGATGTATGGACTTCCCCATGTTTATCAAGAGATAATAATAAGTACTTTGTGACATTCATTGATGAAAAGTCGAAATACACTTGGATCACCTTAATGCCATCTAAAGATAGAGTATTTGACGCTTTCATTAATTTTCAAAACTACATTACTAATCAATTCAAAACAAATGTTAAGGTACTTCGAACGGATAATGGAGGGCAATATACAAGCCACAAATTCAAAGAACACCTAGCTAAGCATGGAATAGTCCACCAAACGAGCTGCCCATACACACCTCAACAAAATGGTGTAGCTGAAAGAAAGAATAGACATCTCATGGAAGTAGCTAGAGCTATGATGTTCCATTCCAACTTGCCAAGAAACTTCTGGGGAGATGCAGTCATGACGGCTTGGTATCTTATCAACCGAATTCCAACAAGAGTCCTAAAGGACGTCTCTCCCTTTGAAGTTTTAAATCACAATAAACCCTATATCAATCACTTACGAGTTCTTGGGTGTTTGTGTTTTGTATTTGTCCCAGGTACTCAAAGGGACAAACTAGAAGCCAAAAGCACAAGATGTGTATTCATAGGCTATTCTACCACTCAAAAGGGGTATAAGTGCTATAACCCCATCCGGAAGTGTACCCTGGTTTCAAGAGACGTGAAGTTCATAGAAAACCAAGGGTACTTTGACAAGAAACAAAATTGGGATAGCGTTAAAGACCTAGCCCGTTCTCCTTCAGATAGAACCGCTAGCTTAGAGTTCTTACTCAATCATTTGGGAAATCCGGCTCCAAGAGACTCTCATCAAGAGCAACCAGATCATCAGCCACAAGAAGGACCAAATTCTGAAAATAACAGTGAAGAAGAAGCAAACAACTTGGATAATGGTAATCAAGACCAAGCTCATCATGAAGAAGAATCCACTGGAGGAATGGAGCCAATGGTTAGTCAAGACCATGAGAGTGAAGAAATTAGTGCTCCTCAGCTTAGAAGAAGTACAAGATTGAAGTATGGACCAGATCATTGGAAACAAACAAGGGTCTATTACAACAGCCAAGCCGTGGCTCATCCTCTCCAAGCGGTTTGTTCTCTTGCCCTCTTGCCATCAGAACACAAAGCATTCCTTGGAAAGATTGATCAACACCAAATTCCGAGCTCCTATGAAGAAGCAAAAGAACACAAAGAATGGTTAGCTGCTGTGGATGCTGAGATAGGGGCAATGGATAAGAATCATACTTGGTATGAAACTGAGCTTCCAAAGGGAAAGAAGGCAGTAAGTTCCAAGTGGGTATTTACAATCAAATATCAATCTAATGGGGAGATTGAGCGGTACAAAGCCAGATTGGTAGCTAGAGGTTTCACCCAGACATATGGAGCTGATTATAGCGATACTTTTGCGCCAGTGGCAAAGCTTCACACAGTTAGGGTCATCTTGTCCTTAGCCACAAATCTATCATGGGATCTATGGCAAATGGACGTGAAGAATGCCTTTCTTCAAGGAGAATTGGAAGAAGAAGTGTACATGACTCCACCACCTGGATTAGAACACTCAATCAGCTCCGGAAAAGTCCTAAGGTTAAGAAAGGCAATTTATGGTCTAAAGCAATCACCAAGGGCCTGGTATCATAAACTGAGCTTCACTCTTGTTGCTCGAGGATTTAGCCGGTCAGAAGCCGACCATACCTTGTTCACTCACCAGAGCTCCCGTGGGCTTATTGTGGTATTGGTTTATGTGGATGACTTGATCATCTCAGGTAGTGATCAAGTTGGGATTCAAGAAACCAAATCCTTCCTTAAGTCTGTTTTTGATATCAAGGACTTGGGAGAGCTTAAGTATTTCCTAGGGATAGAGATATGCCGATCCTCGGAAAGCCTATTTCTATCACAAAGGAAATATTCTCTTGATTTATTGCAGGAGACAAGAAAGCTAGGATCCAAACCAGCTAAGACCCCACTTGAAGATGGCTACATGGTCAAGAGAAAGGGGGAGAAAGAAGATGATCCACTTGACAAGCCATTTGAAGACCCAACACAATATCGGCGCCTAGTTGGTAAGCTCATCTATTTGACTATTACACGGCCTGACTTATGTTTTGCTGTGAATCAGGTTAGCCAACATATGAAGGAACCAACCGTGCATCATTGGAACATGGTGGAAAGAATATTGAGATACATCAAAGGTTCACCTGGCCAAGGAATTTGGATGGGGAAGAATGGCAACACTGAGATAGTTGGATACTGCGATGCGGACTATGCGGGAGACACTATGGATAGGAAGTCTACAACTGGCTACTGTACTTTTTTGGAGGCAATCTAGTAACTTGGAAGTCTAAGAAGCAGAAGGTTGTGTCATGCTCAAGTGCGGAGTCAGAATATAGAGCAATGAGGAAGCTGACAAATTAATTAGTTTGGTTGAAGGCTCTTCTCAAGGATCTTGGCATAGAAACTTCAAGTCCCATCACAATGCATTGTGACAATCAGGCAGCCATTCATATAGCAACCAATCCAGTATTTCACGAGAGGACCAAGCACATTGAGATTGACTGCCACAAAGTTAGAGAGAAGATCATAGAAGGAGTGATACTTCCATGTTACACCAAGAATGAAGACCAGTTGGCTGACATCTTCACCAAGGCTGCTAGCCTCAAAGTTTGCAACCACATCCACAGCAAACTTGGGTTAGTACACCTTACTCATCCTTGATAATACTTGCCTGTTCCGGGAAGACCACACTCTTTTTCCCTTACCAAGGTTTTGTCCCACTGGGTTTTCCTTGGTAAGGTTTTTAATGAGGTGGTAGTCCCAGTTCCCAAACTTAGCCTTCATTCCAACACTCCGGCTAAGTTTGAGGGGGAGTATTAATCAAGCTTATCATCAAGGGAGCTTAGGGAAGATGGTTGGATTTGGGTGTCCGTACAAGTCCGTACGGATCCGTACAAATCCGTACAAGTCCGTACGGATCCGTACAAGGCCGTACAAGACCGTACAACCTTAGCGAGCCTCCGGTACATTTGAGGAAGCCTTCGAGAGTCTTCTAGAAGCTTGGAAACGTTTGGACCATGCACCAAGCCACTTGAGTGTCCAGGTGCATTGGCACCATGTCCTTGGTCTTCCTTCTTATCCATTTGGTCAAGGAAGGGGCTGGAAACAGGCTGGCATGGTCAAGGACGCCCAAAGACTACACTCCTATTGGCTGGTTCAAATTAAAGTTAAACCTAGGTTCCCTTGTAATTCTCCTATAAATATGTTATGTATTTCACAAAGATCAATAAGAAATTCTTCTCTAATATTCTACTATGGTGTTTCTTCTAGTTTATCTCAAAAGCTCTCATTTATAATCTCTAAAATCAAACACTATTCATACAGTCTATTCCCTAAGACGAGCTTGATATCTTAACAACCGGTGCCACATCATGTTTTGAATGGGGTTTTCCATTCACCACCCTCCTTCATACTTACTTGATGGTAACCACTCTTTAGATCAATCTTGGAGAAGAGTGTTGATGAGGCCCCGGCACTAGCTCAAGCATCACTCTGAGAAGAACACATGGAGGAACCCGAGGACTAACTTGAGGAAGAGAAGAACTACGAAGCTCCTACCATACCACTGAGGATTATGAAGAGGAACATCACAAGCGTCTACAGGTCAAGATTCAATGCATACATACAAGGAGCTCTAAGATGCGAGGAGAGCACCTGAGGGCAGCCGAGAGATACCGATAGACCTTAGCACGAGAACAGTGAGACTAGAAAACTCTTGGGAGCTTACTTTTTTTGGAAGGCATGAGTTTAGTATCTTCACTATTTCGTTGAAGTGAAAACACTCTTAAGACGTCAAGGTATTGTACTCTTTTTCTCCACCTCGGGATATTTCCACATGGTTTACCGAGGGGGTTTTTAATGAGGCAAGATCTCTTGATGCATCACATTCTTTACCATTGTTTATCTCTCTTGGAAATCCCTATGACGAAATAAGGTAAACAAGGGATGTGATCCTATTGACCAAGATAACATTTATCTAATTAAAGTCTTCTTCTCTTTTCCTAAAAAAGGTTTAAGTATGTTTTGGTGTTAAAAGAGGTCCAAATTAGGTGAATGTTAGAATATTTGGACCAAGTTGTAATTAGTATAAGATCCGACCTAGAGGATATGTGAAAAAGCCTCTAAAAACTCTTGTAATGGATTAAAGCGCTTTTACACAAAAACTTGAGAAACTTTTTCTCCTTTTTTCTTGAGAGATTCAAGGTTATTCTTCACTCCTCGATTCCTAGCTCAGAGTGGGGTGCGTTGTATCAAGAGATTGTCACTCCTCTTGTGGTTCACGCTTCAACCCACCTTCTATCAATCCCATAGTTAATCCTAGGTCGAGTATCTCCTCGGGTTTATACGACCTCTTCCGCTTAGTTCCATCCTTTTAACCGAGTAGTTAGATCGAGCATTTCTCTTCATCTCAGTTCTATTCATACTGTCTTTTCCCTAAGACGAGCTTGATATCTTAGCAACCGGTGCCACATCATGTTTTGAATGGGGTTTTCCTTTCAACACCCTCCTTCATACTTACTTGATGGTACTCGCTCTTTAGATCAATCTTGGAGAAGAGTGTTGATGAGGCCCCGGTACTAGCTCAAGCATCACTCTGAGAAGAACACATGGAGGAACCCGAGGACTAACTTGAGGAAGAGAAGAACTACGAAGCTCCTACCATACCACTGAGGATTATGAAGAGGAACATCACAAGCGTCTACACGACAAGATTCAATGCATACATACAAGGAGCTCTAAGATGAGAGGAGAGCATTTGAGGGCACCCGAGAGATACTGATAGACCTTAGCGCGAGAACGGTGAGCCTAGAAAACTCTTGGGAGCTTACGTTTTTTAGAAGGCATGAGTTTAGTATCTTCACTATTTCGTTGCAGTGAAGACACCCTTAAGACGTCAAAGTATTGTACTCTTTTTCTCCACCTCGGGATTTTTCCACATGGTTTACCGAGGGGGTTTTTAATGAGGCAAGATCTCTTGATGCATCACATTCTTTACCATTGTTTATCTTTCTTGGAAATCCCTAGGCGGAAATAAGGTAAACAAGGGATGTGATCCTATTGACCAAGATAACATTTATCTAATTAAAGTCTTCTTCTCTTTTCCTAAAAACAGTTTAAGTATGTTTTGGTGTTAAAAGAGTTCCAAATTAGGTGATTGTTAGAATATTTGGACCAAGTTGTAATTCGTATAAGACCAGACCTAGAGGATATGTGAAAAAGCCTCTAAAAACTCTAGTAATGGATTAAACCGCTTTTACACAGAAACTTAAGAAAATTTTTCTCCTTTTTTCTTGCGAGATTCAAGGTTATTCTTCATACAGTCTATTCCCTAAGACGAGCTTGATATCTTAGCAACCGGTGCCACATCATGTTTTGAATGGGGTTTTGCATTCACCACCCTCCTTCATACTTACTTGATGGTACCCGCTCTTTAGATCAATCTTGGGGAAGAGTGTTGATGAGGCCCCGGCACTAGCTCAAGCATCACTCTGAGAAGAACACGTGGAGGAACCCGAGGACTAACTTGAGGAAGAGAAAAACTACGAAGGTCCTGCCATACCACAGAGGATTACGAAGAGGAACATCACAAGCGTCTACAAGAAAAGATTCAATGCATACATACAAGGAGCTCTAAGATGCGAGGAGAGCATCTGAGGGCACCCGAGAGATACCGATAGACTTTAGCGCGATAACAGTAGGCCAAGAAAACTCTTGGGAGCTGACTTTTTTTGGAAGGCATGAGTTTAGTATCTTCACTATTTCTTTGAAGTGAAGACACCCTTAAGACAAGAAGGTATTGTACTCTTTGTCTCGACCTCGGGATTTTTCCACATGGTTTACCGAGGTGGTTTTTAATAGGACAAGATCTCTTGATGCATCACATTCTTTACCATTGTTTATCTTTCTTGGAAATCCCTATGACAAAATAAGGTCAACAAGGGATGTGATCCTATCTACCAAGATGACATTTCACTGATTAAAGTCTTCTTCTCTTTTCCTAAAAACAGTTTAAGTATGTTTTGGTGTTAAAAGAGGTCCAAATTAGGTGAATGTTAGAATATTTGGACCAAGTTGTAATTAGTATAAGATCAGACCTAGAGGATATGTGAAAAAGCCTCTAAAAACTCTTGTAATGGATTAAACCGCTTTTACACAGAAACTTAAGAAAATTTTTATCCTTTTTTCTTGAGAGATTCAAGGTTATTCTTCACTCCTCGATTCCTAGCTCAGAGTGGGGTGCGTTGTATCAAAAGATTGTCACTCCTCTTGTGGTTCACGCTTCAACCCACCTTCTATCAATCCCATAGTTAATCCTAGGTCGAGTATCTCCTCGGGTTTAAACCACCTCTTCCTCTTAGTTCCATCCTTTTTACTGAGTAGTTAGATCGAGCATTTCTCTTCTTCTCAGTCCTATTCATACAGTCTATTCCCTAAGACGTGCTTGATATCTTAGCAACCGGTGCCACATCATGTTTTGAATGGGGTTTTCCATTCACCACCCTCCTTTATACTTACTTGATGGTACCCGCTCTTTAGATCAATCTTGGGGAAGAGTGTTGATGAGGCCCCGGCACTAGCTCAAGCATCACTCTGAGAAGAACACGTGGAGGAACCCGAGGACTAACTTGAGGAAGAGAAGAACTACGAAGCTCCTACCATACCACTGAGGATTAAGAAGAGGAACATCACAAGTGTCTACAAGAAAAGATACAATGCATACATGCAAGGAGCTCTAAGATGCGAGGAGAGCATCTGAGGGCACCCGAGAGATACCGATAGACCTTAGCGCGATAACAGTGAGCCAAGAAAACTCTTGGGAGCTGACTTTTTTTGGAAGGCATGAGTTTAGTGTCTTCACTATTTCTTTGAAGTGAAGACACCCTTAAGACATGAAGGTATTGTACTCTTTGTCTCGACCTCGGGATTTTTCCACATGGTTTACCGAGGGGTTTTTTAATGAGGCAAGATCTCTTGATGCATCACATTCTTTACCATTGTTTATCTTTCTTGGAAATCCCTATGCGGAAATAAGGTAAACAAGGGATGTGATCCTATTAACCAAGATGACATTTATCTAATTAAAGTCTTCTTCTCTTTTCCTAAAAATGGTTTAAGTATGTTTTGGTGTTAAAAGAGGTCCAAATTAGGTGAATGTTAGAATATTTGGACCAAGTTGTAATTCGTATAAGACCAGACCTAGAGGATATGTGAAAAAGCCTCTAAAAACTCTTGTAATGGATTAAACCGCTTTTACACAAAAACTTGAGAAACTTTTTCTCCTTTTTTCTTGAGAGATTCAAGGTTATTCTTCACTCCTCGATTCCTAGCTCAGAGTGGGGTGCGTTGTATCAAAAGATTGTCACTCCTCTTGTGGTTCACGCTTCAACCCACCTTCTATCAATCCCATAGTTAATCCTAGGTCGAGTATCTCCTCGGGTTTAAACCACCTCTTCCGCTTAGTTCCATCCTTTTTACTGAGTAGTTAGATCGAGCATTTCTCTTCTTCTCAGTCCTATTCATACAGTCTATTCCCTAAGACGTGCTTGATATCTTAGCAACCGTTGCCACATCATATTTTGAATGGGGTTTTCCATTCACCACCCTCCTTCATACTTACTTGATGGTACCCGCTCTTTAGATCAATCTTGGGGAAGAGTGTTGATGAGGCCCCGGCACTAGCTCAAGCATCACTCTGAGAAGAACACGTGGAGGAACCCGAGGACTAACTTGAGGAAGAGAAGAACTACGAAGCTCCTACCATACCACTGAGGATTATGAAGAGGAACATCACAAGTGTCTACAAGAAAAGATACAATGCATACATGCAAGTAGCTCTAAGATGCGAGGAGAGCAACTGAGGGCACCCGAGAGATACCGATAGACCTTAGCGCGATAACAGTGAGCCAAGAAAACTCTTGGGAGCTGACTTTTTTTGGAAGGCATGAGTTTAGTGTCTTCACTATTTCTTTGAAGTGAAGACACCCTTAAGACATGAAGGTATTGTACTCTTTGTCTCGACCTCGGGATTTTTCCTCATGGTTTACCGAGGTGGTGTTTAATGGGGCAAGATCTCTTGATGCATCACATTCTTTACCATTGTTTATCTTTCTTGGAAATCCCTATGACAAAATAAGGTAAACAAGGGATGTGATCCTATCTACCAAGATGACATTTCTCTAATTAAAGTCTTCTTCTCTTTTCCTAAAAACGGTTTAAGTATGTTTTGGTGTTAAAAGAGGTCCAAATTAGGTGAATGTTAGAATATTTGGACCAAGTTGTAATTAGTATAAGATCAGACCTAGAGGATATGTGAAAAAGCCTCTAAAAACTCTTGTAATGGATTAAACCGCTTTTACAGAGAAACTTAAGAAAATTTTTCTCCTTTTTTCTTGAGAGATTCAAGGTTATTCTTCACTCCTCGATTCCTAGCTCAGAGTGGGGTGCGTTGTATCAAGAGATTGTCACTCCTCTTGTGGTTCACGCTTCAACCCACCTTCTATCAATCCCATAGTTAATCCTAGGTCGAGTATCTCCTCGGGTTTAAACCACCTCTTCCGCCTAGTTCCATCCTTTTTACCGAGTAGTTTGATCGAGCATTTCTCTTCTTCTCAGTCCTATTCATATAGTCTATTCCCTAAGACGAGGTTGATATCTTAGCAACCGGTGCCACATCATGTTTTCAATGGGGTTTTCAATTCACCACCCTCCTTCATACTTACTTGATGGTACCCGCTCTTTAGATCAATCTTAGAGAAGAGTGTTGATGAGGCCCCGGCACTAGCTCAAGCATCACTCAGAGAAGAACACATGGCTGAACCCGAGTACTAACTTGAGGAAGAGAAGAACTACGACGCTCCTACCGGACCACTGAGGATTATGAAGAGGAACATCACAAGCGTCTACAGGAGAAGATTCAATGCATACATAAAAGGGGCTCTAATATGCGAGTATAGCACCTGAGGGCACCCAAGAGATACCGATAGACCTTAGTGCGAGAACGGTGAGCCTAGAAAACTCTTGGGAGCTTACTTTTTTTAGAAGTCATGAGTTTAGTATCTTCACTATTTCGTTGAAGTGAAGACACCCTTAAGACGTCAAAGTATTGTACTCTTTTTCTCCACCTCGGGATTTTTCCACATGGTTTACCGAGGGGTTTTTTAATGTGGCATGATCTCTTGACGCATCACATTCTTTACCATTGTTTATCTTTCTTGGAAATCCCTATGCGGAAATAAGGTAAACAAGGGATGTGATCATATTGACCAAAATGACAATTATCTAATTAAAGTCTTCTTCTCTTTTCCTAAAAACGGTTTAAGTATGTTTGGTGTTAAAAGAGGTCCAAATTAGGTGAATGTTAGAATATTTGGACCATGTTGTAATTCGTATAAGACCAGACCTAGAGGATATGTGAAAAAGCCTCTAAAAACTCTTGTAATGGATTAAACCGCTTTTACAAAAAAACTTGAGAAACTTTTTTTCCTTTTTTCTTGAGAGATTCAAGGTTATTCGTCACTCCTCGATTCCTATCTCAGAGTGGGGTGCGTTGTATCAAAAGATTGTCACTCCTCTAGTGGTTCACGCTTTAACCCATCTTCTATCAATCCCATAGTTAATCCTAGGTCGAGTATCTCCTCGGGTTTAAACCACCTCTTCCGCTTAGTTCCATCCTTTTTACCGACTAGTTAGATCGAGCATTTCTCTTCTTCTCAGTCCAATTCATACAGTCTATTCCCTAAGATGAGCTTGATATCTTAGCAACCAGTGCCACATCATGTTTTGAATGGGGTTTTCCATTCATCACCCTCCTTCATACTTACTTGATGGTACCCGCTCTTTAGATCAATCTTGGCGAAGACTGTTGATGAGGCCCCGGCACTAGCTCAAGCATCACTCTGAGAAGAACACGTGGAGGAACCCGAGGACTAACTTGAGGAAGAGAAGAACTACGAAGCTCCTACCATACCACTGAGGATTATGAAGAGGAACATCACAAGCGTCTACACGACAAGATTCAATGCATACATACAAGGAGCTCTAAGATGCGAGGAGAGCACCTGAGGGCACCCGAGAGATACCGATAGACCTTAGCGCGAGAACGGTGAGCCTAGAAAACTCTTGGGAGCTTACGTTTTTTAGAAGGCATGAGTTTAGTATCTTCACTATTTCGTTGAAGTGAAGACACCTTTAAGACGTTAAATTATTGTACTCTTTTTCTCCACCTCGGGATTTTTCCACATGGTTTACCGAGGGGGTTTTTAATGAGGCATGATCTCTTGATGCATCACATTCTTTACCATTGTTTATCTTTCTTGGAAATCCCTATGCGGAAATAAGGTAAACAAGGGATATGATCCTATTGACCGAGATGACATTTATCTAATTAAAGTCTTCTTCTCTTTTCCTAAAAATGGTTTAAGTATGTTTTGGTGTTAAAAGAGGTCCAAATTAGGTGAATGTTAGAATATTTGGACCAAGTTGTAATTCGTATAAGACCAGACCTAGATGATATGTGAAAAAGCCTCTAAAAACTCTTGTAATGGATTAAACCGCTTTTACACAAAAACTTGAGGAACTTTTTCTCCTTTTTTTTTGAGAGATTCAAGGTTATTGTTCACTCCTCGATTCCTAGCTCAGAGTGGGGTGCGTTGTATCAAAAGATTGTCACTCCTCTTGTGGTTCACGCTTCAACCCACCTTCTATCAATCCCATAGTTAATCCTAGGTCGAGTATCTCCTCGGCTTTAAACCACCTCTTTCGCTTAGTTCCATCCTTTTTACCGAGTAGTTAGATCAAGCAGTTCTCTTCTTCTCAGACCAATTCATACAGTCTATTCCCTAAGACGAGGTTGATATCTTGGCAACCGTTGCCACATCATGTTTTGAATGGGGTTTTCCATTCACCACCCTCCTTCATACTTACTTGATGGTACCCGCTCTTTAGATCAATCTTGGGGAAGAGTGTTGATGAGGCTCCGGCACTACCTCAAGCATCACTCTGAGAAGAACACGTGGAGGAACCCGAGGACTAACTTGAGGAAGAGAAGAACTACGAAGCTCCTACCATACCACTGAGGATTATGAAGAGGAACATCACAAGCGTCTACAAGAAAAGATACAATGCATACATACAAGGAGCTCTAAGATGCGAGGAGAGCATCTGGGGGCACCCGAGAGATACCGATAGACCTTAGCGCGATAACAGTGAGCCAAGAAAACTCTTGGGAGCTGACTTTTTTTGGAAGGCATGAGTTTAGTGTCTTCACTATTTCTTTGAAGTGAAGACACCCTTAAGACATGAAGGTATTGTATTGTTTGTCTCGACCTCGGGATTTTTCCACATGGTTTACCGAGGTGGTTTTTAATGGGGCAAGATCTCTTGATGCATCACATTCTTTACCATTGTTTATCTTTCTTGGAAATCCCTATGACAAAATAAGGTAAACAAGGGATGTGATCCTATCTACCAAGATGACATTTCTCTAATTAAAGTCTTCTTCTCTTTTCCTAAAAACGGTTTAAGTATGTTTTGGTGTTAAAAGAGGTCCAAATTAGGTGAATGTTAGAATATTTAGACCAAGTTGTAATTCGTATAAGACCAGACCTAGAGGATATGTGGAAAAGCCTCTAAAAACTCTTGTAATGGATTAAAGCGCTTTTACAAAAAAACTTGAGAAACTTTTTTCCTTTTTTCTTGAGAGATTCAAGGTTATTCTTCACTCCTCGATTCCTAGCTCAGAGTGGGGTGCGTTGTATCAAAAGATTGTCACACCTCTTGTGATTCACGCTTCAACCCACCTTCTATCAATCCCATAGTTAATCCTAGGTCGAGTATCTCCTCGGGTTTAAACCACCTCTTCCGCTTAGTTCCATCCTTTTTACCGAGTAGTTAGATGGAGCATTTCTCTTCTTCTCAGTCCTATTCATACAGTCTATTCCCTAAGACGTGCTTGATATCTTAGCAACCAGTGCCACATCATGTTTTGAATGGGGTTTTCCATTCACCACCCTCCTTCATACTTACTTGATGGTACCCGCTCTTTACATCAATCTTGGGGAAGAGTGTTGATGAGGCCCCGGCACTAGCTCAAGCATCACTCTGAGAAGAACACGTGGAGGAACCCGAGGACTAACTTGAGGAAGAGAAGAACTACGAAGCTCCTACCATACCACTGAGGATTATGAAGAGGAACATCACAAGCGTCTACAAGAAAAGATACAATGCATACATCCAAGGAGCTCTAAGATGCGAGGAGAGCATCTGAGGGCACCCGAGAGATACCGATAGACCTTAGCGCGATAACAGTGAGCCAAGAAAAACTCTTGGGAGCTGAATTTTTTTGGAAGGCATGAGTTTAGTGTCTTCACTATTTCTTTGAAGTGAAGACACCCTTAAGACATGAAGGTATTGTACTCTTTGTCTCGACCTCGAGACTTTTCCACATGGTTTACCGAGGTGGTTTTTAATGGGGCAAGATCTCTTGATGCATCACATTCTTTACCATTGTTTATCTTTCTTGGAAATCCCTATGACAAAATAAGGTAAACAAGGGATGTGATCCTATCTACCAAGATGACATTTCTCTAATTAAAGTCTTCTTCTCTTTTCCTAAAAACGGTTTAAGTATGTTTTGGTGTTAAAAGAGGTCCAAATTAGGTGAATGTTAGAATATTTAGACCAAGTTGTAATTCGTATAAGACCAGACCTAGAGGATATGTGAAAAAGCCTCTAAAAACTCTTGTAATGGATTAAACCGCTTTTACAAAAAACTTGAGAGATTCAAGGTTATTCTTCACTCCTCGATTCCTAACTCAGAGTGGGGTGCGTTGTATCAAAAGATTGTCACTCCTCTTGTGGTTCACGCTTTAACCCACCTTCTATCAATCCCATAGTTAATCCTAGGTCGAGTATCTCCTCGGGTTTAAACCACCTCTTCCGCTTAGTTCCATCCTTTTTACTGAGTAGTTAGATCGAGCATTTCTCTTCTTCTCCATCCTATTCATACAGTCTATTCCCTAAGCCGTGCGTGATATCTTAGCAACCGGTGCCACATCATGTTTTGAATGGGGTTTTCCATTCACCACCATCCTTCATACTTACTTGATGGTACCCGCTCTTTAGATCAATCTTGGCGAAGACTGTTGATGAGGCCCCGGCACTAGCTCAAGCATCACTCTGAGAAGAACACGTGGACGAACCCGAGGACTAACTTGAGGAAGAGAAGAACTACGAAGCTTCTACCATACCACTGAGGATTATGAAAAGGAACATCACAAGCGTCTACACGACAAGATTCAATGCATACATACAAGGAGCTCTAAGATGCGAGGAGAGCACCTAAGGGCACCCGAGAGATACCGATAGACCTTAGCGCGAGAACGGTGAGCCTAGAAAACTTTTGGGAGCTTACTTTTTTCAGAAAGCATTAGTTTAGTATCTTCACTATTTCTTTGAAGTGAAGACACCCTTATGACGTCAAAGTATTATACTCTTTTTCTCCACCTCGGGATTTTTCCACATGGTTTACCGAGGGGGTTTTTAATGAGGCAAGATCTCTTGATGCATCACATTCTTTACCATTGTTTATCTTTCTTGGAAATCCCTATGCGGAAATCAGGTAAACAAGGGATGTGATCCTATTGACCAAAATGACAATTATCTAATTAAAGTCTTCTTCTCTTTTCCTAAAAACGGTTTAAGTTTGTTTTGGTGTTAAAAGAGGTCCAAATTAGGTGAATGTTAGAATATTTGGACCAAGTTGTAATTCGTATAAGACCAGACCTAGAGGATATGTGAAAAAGCCTCTAAAAACTCTTGTAATGGATTAAAGCGCTTTTACACAAAAACTTGAGAAACTTTTTCTCCTTTTTTCTTGAGAGATTCAAGGTTATTCTTCACTCCTCGATTCCTAGCTCTGAGTGGGGTGCGTTGTATCAAAAGATTGTCACTCCTCTTGTGGTTCACGCTTCAACCCACCTTCTATCAATCCCATAGTTAATCCTAGGTCGAGTATCTCCTCGGGTTTAAACCACCTCTTCCGCTTAGTTCCATCCTTTTTACCGAGTAGTTAGATCGAGCATTTCTCTTCCTCTCAGTCCTATTCATACAGTCTATTCCCTGAGACGTGCTTGACATCTTAGCAACCGGTGCCACATCATGTTTTGAATGGGGTTTTCCATTCACCACCCTCCTTCATAATTACTTGATGGTACCCGCTCTTTAGATCAATCTTGGCGAAGACTGTTGATGAGGCCCCGGCACTAGCTCAAGCATCACTCTGAGAAGAACACGTGGACGAACCCGAGGACTAACTTGAGGAAGAGAAGAACTACGAAGCTTCTACCATACCACTGAGGATTATGAAGAGGAACATCACAAGTGTCTACACGACAAGATTCAATGCATACATACAAGGAGCTCTAAGATGCGAGGAGAGCACTTGAGGGCACCCGTCAGATACCGATAGACCTTAGCGCGAGAACGGTGAGCCTAGAAAAGTCTTGGGAGCTTACGTTTTTTAGAAGGCATGAGTTTAGTATCTTCACTATTTCGTTGAAGTGAAGACACCCTTAAGACGTCAAAGTATTGTACTCTTTTTCTCCACCTCGGGATTTTTCCACATGGTTTACCGAGGGGGTTTTTAATGAGGGAAGATCTCTTGATGCATCACATTCTTTACCATTGTTTATGTTTCTTGGAAATCCCTATGACAAAATAAGGTAAACAAGGGATGTGATCCTATCTACCAAGATGACATTTCCCTAACTAACGTCTTCTTCTCTTTTCCGAAAAACGGTTTAAGTATGTTTTGGTGATAAAAAAGGTCCAAATTAGGTGAATGTTAGAATATTTAGACCAAGTTGTAATCCGTATAAGACCAGACATAGAGGATATGTGAAAAAGCCTCTAAAAAGTCTTGTAATGGATTAAAGCGCTTTTACACAAAAACTTGAGAAACTTTTTCTCCTTTTTTCTTGAGAGATTCAAAGTTATTCTTCACTCCTCGATTCCTAGCTCAGAGTGGGGTGCGTTTCATCAAAAGATTGTCACTCCTCTTGTGGTCACGCTTTAACCCACCTTCTATCAATCCCATAGTTAATCCTAGGTCGAGTATCTCCTCGGGTTTAAACTACCTCTTCCGCTTAGTTCCATCCTTTTTACCGACTAGTTAGATCGAGCATTTCTCTTCTTCTCAGTCCTATTCATACAGTCTATTCCCTAAGACGTGCTTGATATCTTAGCAACCGGTGCCACATCATGTTTTGAATGGGGTTTTCCATTCACCACCCTCCTTCATACTTACTTGATGGTACCCGCTCTTTAGATCAATCTTGGGGAAGAGTGTTGATGAGGCCCTGGCACTAGCTCAAGCATCACTCTGAGAAGAACACGTGGAGGAACCCGAGGACTAACTTGAGGAAGAGAAGAACTACGAAGCTCCTACCATACCACTGAGGATTATGAAGAGGAAAATCACAAGCGTCTACAGGACAAGATTCAATGCATACATACAAGGAGCTCTAAGATGCGAGGAGAGCACCTGAGGGCACCCAGGAGATACCGATAGACCTTAGCGCGAGAACAGTGAGACTAGAAAACTCTTGGGAGCGTCCTTTTTTGGAAGGCATGAGTTTTGTATCTTCACTATTTCGTTGAAGTGAAGACACCCTTAAGACGTCAAGGTATTGTACTCTTTTTCTCCACCTCGGGATTTTTCCACATGGTTTACCGAGGGGTTTTTTAATGAGGCAAGATCTCTTGATGCATCACATTCTTTACCATTGTTTATCTTTCTTGGAAATCCCTATGCGGAAATAAGGTAAACAAGGGATGTGATCCTATCTACCAAGATGACATTTCTCTAATTAAAGTCTTCTTCTCTTTTCCTAAAAACGGTTTAAGTATGTTTTGGTGTTAAAAGAGGTCCAAATTAGGTGAATGTTAGAATATTTGGACCAAGTTGTAATTCGTATAAGACCAGACCTAGAGGATATGTGAAAAAGCCTCTAAAAACTCTTGTAATGGATTAAAGCGCTTTTACACAAAAACTTGAGAAACTTTTTCTCCTTTTTTCTTGAGAGATTCAAGGTTATTCTTCACTCCTCGATTCCTAGCTCTGAGTGGGGTGCGTTGTACCAAAAGATTGTCACTCCTCTTGTGGTTCACGCTTCAACCCACCTTCTATCAATCCCATAGTTAATCCTAGGTCGAGTATCTCCTCGGGTTTAAACCACCTCTTCCGCTTAGTTCCATCCTTTTTACCGAGTAGTTAGATCGAGCATTTCTCTTCTTCTCAGTCCTACTCATACAGTCTATTCCCTAAGACGTGCTTGATATCTTAGCAATCGGTGCCACATCATGTTTTGAATGGGGTTTTCCATTCACCACCCTCCTTCATACTTACTTGATGGTACCCGCTCTTTAGATCAATCTTGGGGAAGAGTGTTGATGAGGCCCCGGCACTAGCTCAAGCATCACTCTGAGAAGAACACGTGGAGGAACCCGAGGACTAACTTGAGGAAGAGAAGAACTACGAAGCTCCTACCATACCACTGAGGATTATGAAGAGGAACATCACAAGCGTCTACAAGAAAAGATACAATGCATACATACAAGGAGCTCTAAGATGCGAGGAGAGCATCTGAGGGCACCCGAGAGATACCGATAGACCTTAGCACAATAACAGTGAGCCAAGAAAACTCTTGGGAGCTGACTTTTTTTGGAAGGCATGAGTTTAGTATCTTCACTATTTCTTTGAAGTGAAGACACCCTTAAGACATGAAGGTATTGTACTCTTTGTCTCGACCTCAGGATTTTTCCACATGGTTTACCGAGGGGTTTTTTAATGTGGCATGATCTCTTGATGCATCACATTCTTTACCATTGTTTATCTTTCTTGGAAATCCCTATGACAAAATAAGGTAAACAAGGGATGTGATCCTATTGACCAAAATGACAATTATCTAATTAAAGTCTTCTTCTCTTTTCCTAAAAACGGTTGAAGTTTGTTTTGGTGTTAAAAGAGGTCCAAATTAGGTGAATGTTAGAATATTTGGACCAAGTTGTAATTCGTATAAGACCAGACCTAGAGGATATGTGAAAAAGCCTCTAAAAACACTTGTAATGGATTAAACCGCTTTTACAAAAAAACTTGAGAAACTTTTTTTCCTTTTTTCTTGAGAGATTCAAGGTTATTCTTCACTCCTCGATTCCTAGCTCAGAGTTGGGTGCGTTGTATCAAAAGATTGTCACTCCTCTTGTGGTTCACGCTTTAACCCACCTTCTATCAATCCCATAGTTAATCCTAGGTCGAGTATCTCCTCGGGTTTAAACCACCTCTTCCGCTTAGTTCCATCCTTTTTACCGAGCAGTTAGATCGAGCAGTTCTCTTCTTCTCAGACCAATTCATACAGTCTATTCCCTAAGACGAGCTTGATATCTTAGCAACCAGTGCCACATCATGTTTTGAATGGGGTTTTCCATTCATCACCCTCCTTCATACTTACTTGATGGTACCCGCTCTTTAGATCAACCTTGGAGAAGACTGTTGATGAGGCCCCGGCACTAGCTCAAGCATCACTCTGAGAAGAACACGTGGAGGAACCCGAGGACTAACTTGAGGAAGAGAAGAACTACGAAGCTCCTACCATACCACTGAGGATTATGAAGAGGAAAATCACAAGCGTCTACAGGACAAGATTCAATGCATACATACAAGGAGCCCTAAGATGCGAGGAGAGCACCTGAGGGCACCCAGGAGATACCCATAGACCTTAGCGCGAGAACAGTGAGACTAGAAAACTCTTGGGAGCGTCCTTTTTTTGGAAGGCATGAGTTTAGTATCTTCACTATTTCGTTGAAGTGAAGACACCCTTAAGACGTCAAAGTATTGTACTCTTTTTCTCCACCTCGGGATTTTTCCACATGGTTTACCGAGGGGTTTTTTAATGAGGAAAGATCTCTT
This sequence comes from Cardamine chenopodiifolia, assembly GCA_963922655.1. Lineage (NCBI taxonomy): Eukaryota > Viridiplantae > Streptophyta > Magnoliopsida > Brassicales > Brassicaceae > Cardamine > Cardamine chenopodiifolia. Next base: position 5,958,702 of record OZ000476.1, on the reverse strand, counting down.
GATGCATCACATTCTTTACCATTGTTTATCTTTCTTGGAAATCCCTATGCGGAAATAAGGTACACAAGGGATGTGATCCTATTAACCAAAATGACAATTATCTAATTAAAGTCTTCTTCTCTTTTCCTAAAAACGGTTTAACTTTGTTTTGGTGTTAAAAGAGGTCCAAATTAGGTGAATGTTAGAATATTTGGACCAAGTTGTAATTCGTATAAGACCAGACCTAGAGGATATGTGAAAAAGCCTCTAAAAACACTTGTAATGGATTAAACCGCTTTTACAAAAAAACTTGAGAAACTTTTTTTCCTTTTTTCTTGAGAGATTCAAGGTTATTCTTCACTCCTCGATTCCTAGCTCAGAGTTGGGTGCGTTGTATCAAAAGATTGTCACTCCTCTTGTGGTTCACGCTTTAACCCACCTTCTATCAATCCCATAGTTAATCCTAGGTCGAGTATCTCCTCGGGTTTAAACCACCTCTTCCGCTTAGTTCCATCCTTTTTACCGAGCAGTTAGATCGAGCAGTTCTCTTCTTCTCAGACCAATTCATACAGTCTATTCCCTAAGACGAGCTTGATATCTTAGCAACCAGTGCCACATCATGTTTTGAATGGGGTTTTCCATTCATCACCCTCCTTCATACTTACTTGATGGTACCCGCTCTTTAGATCAACCTTGGAGAAGACTGTTGATGAGGCCCCGGCACTAGCTCAAGCATCACTCTGAGAAGAACACGTGGAGGAACCCGAGGACTAACTTGAGGAAGAGAAGAACTACGAAGCTCCTACCATACCACTGAGGATTATGAAGAGGAAAATCACAAGCGTCTACAGGACAAGATTCAATGCATACATACAAGGAGCTCTAAGATGCGAGGAGAGCACCTGAGGGCACCCAGGAGATACCCATAGACCTTAGCGCGAGAACAGTGAGACTAGAAAACTCTTGGGAGCGTCCTTTTTTTGGAAGGCATGAGTTTAGTATCTTCACTATTTCGTTGAAGTGAAGACACCCTTAAGACGTCAAAGTATTGTACTCTTTTTCTCCACCTCGGGATTTTTCCACATGGTTTACCGAGGGGTTTTTTAATGAGGAAAGATCTCTTGATGCATCACATTCTTTACCATTGTTTATCTTTCTTGGAAATCCCTATGCGGAAATAAGGTACACAAGGGATGTGATCCTATTAACCAAAATGACAATTATCTAATTAAAGTCTTCTTCTCTTTTCCTAAAAACGGTTTAACTTTGTTTTGGTGTTAAAAGAGGTCCAAATTAGGTGAATGTTAGAATATTTGGACCAAGTTGTAATTCGTATAACACCAGACCTAGAGGATATGTGAAAAAGCCTCTAAAAACTCTTGTAATGGATTAAAGCGCTTTTACACAAAAACTTGAGAAACTTTTTCTCCTTTTTTCTTGAGAGATTCAAGGTTATTCTTCACTCCTCGATTCCTAGCTCAGACTGGGGTGCGTTGTATCAAAAGATTGTCACTCCTCTTGTGGTTCACGCTTTAACCCACCTTCTATCAATCCCATAGTTAATCCTAGGTCGAGTATCACCTCGGGTTTAAACCACCTCTTCCGCTTAGTTCCATCCTTTTTACGGAGTAGTTAGATCAAGCAGTTCTCTTCTTCTCAGACCAATTCATACAGTCTATTCCCTAAGACGAGCTTGATATCTTAGCAACCAGTGCCACATCATGTTTTGAATGGGGTTTTCCATTCATCACCCTCCTTCATACTTACTTGATGGTACCCGCTCTTTAGATCAATCATGGAGAAGACTGTTGATGTGGCCCCGGCACTAGCTCAAGCATCACTCTGAGAAGAACACGTGGAGGAACCCAAGGACTAACTTGAGGAAGAGAAGAACTACGAAGCTCCTACCATACCACTGAGGATTATGAAGAGGAAAATCACAAGCGTCTACAGGACAAGATTCAATGCATACATACAAGGAGCTCTAAGATGCGAGGAGAGCACCTGAGGGCACCCATGAGATACCGATAGACCTTAGAGCGAGAACAGTGAGACTAGAAAACTCTTGGGAGCATCCTTTTTTTGGAAGGCATGAGTTTAGTATCTTCACTATTTCGTTGAAGTAAAGAGACCCTTAAGACGTCAAAGTATTGTACTCTTTTTCTCCACCTCGGGATTTTTCCACATGGTTTACCGAGGGGTTTTTTAATGAGGCAAGATCTCTTGATGCATCACATTCTTTACCATTGTTTATCTTGCTTGGAAATCCCTATGTGGAAATAAGGTAAACAAGGGATGTGATCCTATTGACCAAAATGACAATTATCTAATTAAAGTCTTCTTCTCTTTTCCTAAAAACGGTTTAAGTTTGTTTTGGTGTTAAAAGAGGTCCAAATTAGGTGAATGTTAGAATATTTGGACCAAGTTGTAATTCGTATAAGACCAGACCTAGAGGATATGTGAAAAAGCCTCTAAAAACTCTTGTAATGGATTAAACCGCTTTTACAAAAAAACTTGAGAAACTTTTTCTCCTTTTTTCTTGAGAGATTCAAGGGTATTCTTCACTCCTCGATTCCTAGCTCAGACTGGGGTGCGTTGTATCAAAAGATTGTCACTCCTCTTGTGGTTCACGCTTTAATCCACCTTCTATCAATCCCATAGTTAATCCTAGGTCGAGTATCTCCTCGGGTTTAAACCACCTCTTCCGCTTAGTTCCATCCTTTTTACCGACTAGTTAGATCGAGCATTTCTCTTCTTCTCAGTCCAATTCATACAGTCTATTCCCTAAGATGAGCTTGATATCTTAGCAACCAGTGCCACATCATGTTTTGAATGGGCTTTTCCATTCATCACCCTCCTTCATACTTACTTGATGGTACCCGCTCTTTAGATCAATCATGGAGAAGACTGTTGATGTGGCCCCGGCACTAGCTCAAGCATCACTCTGAGAAGAACACGTGGAGGAACCCAAGGACTAACTTGAGGAAGAGAAGAACTACGAAGCTCCTACCATACCACTGAGGATTATGAAGAGGAAAATCACAAGCGTCTACAGGACAAGATTCAATGCATACATACAAGGAGCTCTAAGATGCGAGGAGAGCACCTGAGGGCACCCGAGAGATACCGATAGACCTTAGCGCGAGAACGGTGAGCCTAGAAAACTCTTGGGAGCTTACGTTTTTTAGAAGGCATGAGTTTAGTATCTTCACTATTTCGTTGAAGTGAAGACACCCTTAAGACGTTAAATTATTGTACTCTTTTTCTCCACCTCGGGATTTTTCCACATGGTTTACCGAGGGGGTTTTTAATGAGGCATCATCTCTTGATGCATCACATTCTTTACCATTGTTTATCTTTCTTGGAAATCCCTATGCGGAAATAAGGTAAACAAGGGATGTGATCCTATTGACCGAGATGACATTTATCTAATTAAAGACTTCTTCTCTTTTCCTAAAAATGGTTTAAGTATGTTTTGGTGTTAAAAGAGGTCCAAATTAGGTGAATGTTAGAATATTTGGACCAAGTTGTAATTCGTATAAGACCAGACCTAGAGGATATGTGAAAAAGCCTCTAAAAACTCTTGTAATGGATTAAACCTCTTTTACACAAAAACTTGAGGAACTTTTTCTCCTTTTTTTTTGAGAGATTCAAGGTTATTGTTCACTCCTCGATTCCTAGCTCAGAGTGGGGTGCGTTGTATCAAAAGATTGTCACTCCTCTTGTGGTTCACGCTTCAACCCACCTTCTATCAATCCCATAGTTAATCCTAGGTCGAGTATCTCCTCGGGTTTAAACCACCTCTTTCGCTTAGTTCCATCCTTTTTACCGAGTAGTTAGATCAAGCAGTTCTCTTCTTCTCAGACCAATTCATACAGTCTATTCCCTAAGACGAGGTTGATATCTTAGCAACCGTTGCCACATCATGTTTTGAATGGGGTTTACCATTCACCACCCTCCTTCATACTTACTTGATGGTACCCGCTCTTTAGATCAATCTTGGGGAAGAGTGTTGATGAGGCTCCGGCACTACCTCAAGCATCACTCTGAGAAGAACACGTGGAGGAACCCGAGGACTAACTTGAGGAAGAGAAGAACTACGAAGCTCCTACCATACCACTGAGGATTATGAAGAGGAACATCACAAGCGTCTACAAGAAAAGATACAATGCATACATACAAGGAGCTCTAAGATGCGAGGAGAGCATCTGGGGGCACCCGAGAGATACCGATAGACCTTAGCGCGATAACAGTGAGCCAAGAAAACTCTTGGGAGCTGACTTTTTTTGGAAGGCATGAGTTTAGTGTCTTCACTATTTCTTTGAAGTGAAGACACCCTTAAGACATGAAGGTATTGTATTGTTTGTCTCGACCTCGGGATTTTTCCACATGGTTTACCGAGGTGGTTTTTAATGGGGCAAGATCTCTTGATGCATCACATTCTTTACCATTGTTTATCTTTCTTGGAAATCCCTATGACAAAATAAGGTAAACAAGGGATGTGATCCTATCTACCAAGATGACATTTCTCTAAATAAAGTCTTCTTCTCTTTTCCTAAAAACGGTTTAAGTATGTTTTGGTGTTAAAAGAGGTCCAAATTAGGTGAATGTTAGAATATTTGGACCAAGTTGTAATTCGTATAAGACCAGACCTAGAGGATATGTGGAAAAGCCTCTAAAAACTCTTGTAATGGATTAAACCGCTTTTACATAAAAACTTGAGAAACTTTTTTTCCTTTTTTCTTGAGAGATTCAAGGTTATTCTTCACTCCTCGATTCCTAGCTCAGAGTGGGGTGCGTTGTATCAAAAGATTGTCACACCTCTTGTGATTCACGCTTCAACCCACCTTCTATCAATCCCATAGTTAATCCTAGGTCGAGTATCTCCTCGGGTTTAAACCACCTCTTCCGCTTAGTTCCATCCTTTTTACCGAGTAGTTAGATCGAGCATTTCTCTTCTTCTCAGTCCTATTCATACAGTCTATTCCCTAAGACGTGCTTGATATCTTAGCAACCAGTGCCACATCATGTTTTGAATGGGGTTTTCCATTCACCACCCTCCTTCATACTTACTTGATGGTACCCGCTCTTTACATCAATCTTGGGGAAGAGTGTTGATGAGGCCCCGGCACTAGCTCAAGCATCACTCTGAGAAGAACACGTGGAGGAACCCGAGGACTAACTTGAGGAAGAGAAGAACTACGAAGCTCCTACCATACCACTGAGGATTATGAAGAGGAACATCACAAGCGTCTACAAGAAAAGATACAATGCATACATCCAAGGAGCTCTAAGATGCGAGGAGAGCATCTGAGGGCACCCGAGAGATACCGATAGACCTTAGCGCGATAACAGTGAGCCAAGAAAAACTCTTGGGAGCTGAATTTTTTTGGAAGGCATGAGTTTAGTGTCTTCACTATTTCTTTGAAGTGAAGACACCCTTATGACATGAAGGTATTGTACTCTTTGTCTCGACCTCGAGACTTTTCCACATGGTTTACCGAGGTGGTTTTTAATGGGGCAAGATCTCTTGATGCATCAAATTCTTTACCATTGTTTATCTTTCTTGGAAATCCCTATGACAAAATAAGGTAAACAAGGGATGTGATCCTATCTACCAAGATGACATTTCCCTAATTAACGTCTTCTTCTCTTTTCCGAAAAACGGTTTAAGTATGTTTTGGTGATAAAAAAGGTCCAAATTAGGTGAATGTTAGAATATTTAGACCAAGTTGTAATCCGTATAAGACCAGACATAGAGGATATGTGAAAAAGCCTCTAAAAAGTCTTGTAATGGATTAAAGCGCTTTTACACAAAAACTTGAGAAACTTTTTCTCCTTTTTTCTTGAGAGATTCAAGGTTATTCTTCACTCCTCGATTCCTAGCTCAGAGTGGGGTGTGTTTCATCAAAAGATTGTCACTCCTCTTGTGGTCACGCTTTAACCCACCTTCTATCAATCCCATAGTTAATCCTAGGTCGAGTATCTCCTCGGGTTTAAACTACCTCTTCCGCTTAGTTCCATCCTTTTTACCGACTAGTTAGATCGAGCATTTCTCTTCTTCTCAGTCCTATTCATACAGTCTATTCCCTAAGACGTGCTTGATATCTTAGCAACCGGTGCCACATCATGTTTTGAATGGGGTTTTCCATTCACCACCCTCCTTCATACTTACTTGATGGTACCCGCTCTTTAGATCAATCTTGGGGAAGAGTGTTGATGAGGCCCTGGCACTAGCTCAAGCATCACTCTGAGAAGAACACGTGGAGGAACCCGAGGACTAACTTGAGGAAGAGAAGAACTACGAAGCTCCTACCATACCACTGAGGATTATGAAGAGGAAAATCACAAGCGTCTACAGGACAAGATTCAATGCATACATACAAGGAGCTCTAAGATGCGAGGAGAGCACCTGAGGGCACCCAGGAGATACCGATAGACCTTAGCGCGAGAACAGTGAGACTAGAAAACTCTTGGGAGCGTCCTTTTTTGGAAGGCATGAGTTTTGTATCTTCACTATTTCGTTGAAGTGAAGACACCCTTAAGACGTCAAGGTATTGTACTCTTTTTCTCCACCTCGGGATTTTTCCACATGGTTTACCGAGGGGTTTTTTAATGAGGCAAGATCTCTTGATGCATCACATTTTTTACCATTGTTTATCTTTCTTGGAAATCCCTATGCGGAAATAAGGTAAACAAGGGATGTGATCCTATCTACCAAGATGACATTTCTCTAATTAAAGTCTTCTTCTCTTTTCCTAAAAACGGTTTAAGTATGTTTTGGTGTTAAAAGAGGTCCAAATTAGGTGAATGTTAGAATATTTGGACCAAGTTGTAATTCGTATAAGACCAGACCTAGAGGATATGTGAAAAAGCCTCTAAAAACTCTTGTAATGGATTAAAGCGCTTTTACACAAAAACTTGAGAAACTTTTTCTCCTTTTTTCTTGAGAGATTCAAGGTTATTCTTCACTCCTCGATTCCTAGCTCTGAGTGGGGTGCGTTGTATCAAAAGATTGTCACTCCTCTTGTGGTTCACGCTTCAACCCACCTTCTATCAATCCCATAGTTAATCCTAGGTCGAGTATCTCCTCGGGTTTAAACCACCTCTTCCGCTTAGTTCCATCCTTTTTACCGAGTAGTTAGATCGAGCATTTCTCTTCTTCTCAGTCCTATTCATACAGTCTATTCCCTAAGACGTGCTTGATATCTTAGCAATCGGTGCCACATCATGTTTTGAATGGGGTTTTCCATTCACCACCCTCCTTCATACTTACTTGATGGTACCCGCTCTTTAGATCAATCTTGGGGAAGAGTGTTGATGAGGCCCCGGCACTAGCTCAAGCATCACTCTGAGAAGAACACGTGGAGGAACCCGAGGACTAACTTGAGGAAGAGAAGAACTACGAAGCTCCTACCATACCACTGAGGATTATGAAGAGGAACATCACAAGCGTCTACAAGAAAAGATACAATGCATACATCCAAGGAGCTCTAAGATGCGAGGAGAGCATCTGAGGGCACCCGAGAGATACCGATAGACCTTAGCGCGATAACAGTGAGCCAAGAAAAACTCTTGGGAGCGTCCTTTTTTTGGAAGGCATGAGTTTAGTATCTTCACTATTTCGTTGAAGTGAAGACACCCTTAAGACGTCAAAGTATTGTACTCTTTTTCTCCACCTCGGGATTTTTCCACATGGTTTACCGAGGTGGTTTTTAATGGGGGAAGATCTCTTGATGCATCACATTCTTTACCATTGTTTATCTTTCTTGGAAATCCCTATGACAAAATAAGGTAAACAAGGGATGTGATCCTATTGACCAAAATGACAATTATCTAATTAAAGTCTTCTTCTCTTTTCCTAAAAACGGTTGAAGTTTGTTTTGGTGTTAAAAGAGGTCCAAATTAGGTGAATGTTAGAATATTTGGACCAAGTTGTAATTCGTATAAGACCAGACCTAGAGGATATGTGAAAAAGCCTCTAAAAACACTTGTAATGGATTAAACCGCTTTTACAAAAAAACTTGAGAAACTTTTTTTCCTTTTTTCTTGAGAGATTCAAGGTTATTCTTCACTCCTCGATTCCTAGCTCAGAGTTGGGTGCGTTGTATCAAAAGATTGTCACTCCTCTTGTGGTTCACGCTTTAACCCACCTTCTATCAATCCCATAGTTAATCCTAGGTCGAGTATCTCCTCGGGTTTAAACCACCTCTTCCGCTTAGTTCCATCCTTTTTACCGAGCAGTTAGATCGAGCAGTTCTCTTCTTCTCAGACCAATTCATACAGTCTATTCCCTAAGACGAGCTTGATATCTTAGCAACCAGTGCCACATCATGTTTTGAATGGGGTTTTCCATTCATCACCCTCCTTCATACTTACTTGATGGTACCCGCTCTTTAGATCAACCTTGGAGAAGACTGTTGATGAGGCCCCGGCACTAGCTCAAGCATCACTCTGAGAAGAACACGTGGAGGAACCCGAGGACTAACTTGAGGAAGAGAAGAACTACGAAGCTCCTACCATACCACTGAGGATTATGAAGAGGAAAATCACAAGCGTCTACAAGACAAGATTCAATGCATACATACAAGGAGCTCTAAGATGCGAGGAGAGCACCTGAGGGCACCCAGGAGATACCCATAGACCTTAGCGCGAGAACAGTGAGACTAGAAAACTCTTGGGAGCGTCCTTTTTTTGGAAGGCATGAGTTTAGTATCTTCACTATTTCGTTGAAGTGAAGACACCCTTAAGACGTCAAAGTATTGTACTCTTTTTCTCCACCTCGGGATTTTTCCACATGGTTTACCGAGGGGTTTTTTAATGAGGCAAGATCTCTTGATGCATCACATTCTTTACCATTGTTTATCTTTCTTGGAAATCCCTATGCGGAAATAAGGTACACAAGGGATGTGATCCTATTAACCAAAATGACAATTATCTAATTAAAGTCTTCTTCTCTTTTCCTAAAAACGGTTTAACTTTGTTTTGGTGTTAAAAGAGGTCCAAATTAGGTGAATGTTAGAATATTTGGACCAAGTTGTAATTCGTATAAGACCAGACCTAGAGGATATGTGAAAAAGCCTCTAAAAAATCTTGTAATGGATTAAAGCGCTTTTACACAAAAACTTGAGAAACTTTTTCTCCTTTTTTCTTGAGAGATTCAAGGTTATTCTTCACTCCTCGATTCCTAGCTCTGAGTGGGGTGCGTTGTATCAAAAGATTTTCACTCCTCTTGTGGTTCACGCTTCAACCCACCTTCTATCAATCCCATAGTTAATCCTAGGTCGAGTATCTCCTCGGGTTTAAACCACCTCTTCCGTTTAGTTCCATCCTTTTTACCGAGTAGTTAGATCGAGCATTTCTCTTCTTCTCAGTCCTATTCATACAGTCTATTCCCTAAGACGTGCTTGATATCTTAGCAATCGGTGCCACATCATGTTTTGAATGGGGTTTTCCATTCACCACCCTCCTTCATACTTACTTGATGGTACCCGCTCTTTAGATCAATCTTGGGGAAGAGTGTTGATGAGGCCCCGGCACTAGCTCAAGCATCACTCTGAGAAGAACACGTGGAGGAACCCGAGGACTAACTTGAGGAAGAGAAGAACTACGAAGCTCCTACCATACCACTGAGGATTATGAAGAGGAACATCACAAGCGTCTACAAGAAAAGATACAATGCATACATACAAGGAGCTCTAAGATGCGAGGAGAGCATCTGAGGGCACCCGAGAGATACCGATAGACCTTAGCACAATAACAGTGAGCCAAGAAAACTCTTGGGAGCTGACTTTTTTTGGAAGGCATGAGTTTAGTATCTTCACTATTTCTTTGAAGTGAAGACACCCTTAAGACATGAAGGTATTGTACTCTTTGTCTCGACCTCAGGATTTTTCCACATGGTTTACCGAGGTGGTTTTTAATGGGGGAAGATCTCTTGATGCATCACATTCTTTACCATTGTTTATCTTTCTTGGAAATCCCTATGACAAAATAAGGTAAACAAGGGATGTGATCCTATTGACCAAAATGACAATTATCTAATTAAAGTCTTCTTCTATTTTCCTAAAAACGGTTGAAGTTTGTTTTGGTGTTAAAAGAGGTCCAAATTAGGTGAATGTTAGAATATTTGGACCAAGTTGTAATTCGTATAAGACCAGACCTAGAGGATATGTGAAAAAGCCTCTAAAAACACTTGTAATGGATTAAACCGCTTTTACAAAAAAACTTGAGAAACTTTTTTTCCTTTTTTCTTGAGAGATTCAAGGTTATTCTTCACTCCTCGATTCCTAGCTCAGATTTGGGTGCGTTGTATCAAAAGATTGTCACTCCTCTTGTGGTTCACGCTTTAACCCACCTTCTATCAATCCCATAGTTAATCCTAGGTCGAGTATCTCCTCGGGTTTAAACCACCTCTTCCGCTTAGTTCCATCCTTTTTACCGAGCAGTTAGATCGAGCAGTTCTCTTCTTCTCAGACCAATTCATACAGTCTATTCCCTAAGACGAGCTTGATATCTTAGCAACCAGTGCCACATCATGTTTTGAATGGGGTTTTCCATTCATCACCCTCCTTCATACTTACTTGATGGTACCCGCTCTTTAGATCAACCTTGGAGAAGACTGTTGATGAGGCCCCGGCACTAGCTCAAGCATCACTCTGAGAAGAACACGTGGAGGAACCCGAGGACTAACTTGAGGAAGAGAAGAACTACGAAGCTCCTACCATACCACTGAGGATTATGAAGAGGAAAATCACAAGCGTCTACAGGACAAGATTCAATGCATACATACAAGGAGCCCTAAGATGCGAGGAGAGCACCTGAGGGCACCCAGGAGATACCCATAGACCTTAGCGCGAGAACAGTGAGACTAGAAAACTCTTGGGAGCGTCCTTTTTTTGGAAGGCATGAGTTTAGTATCTTCACTATTTCGTTGAAGTGAAGACACCCTTAAGACGTCAAAGTATTGTACTCTTTTTCTCCACCTCGGGATTTTACCACATGGTTTACCGAGGGGTTTTTTAATGAGGCAAGATCTCTTGATGCATCACATTCTTTACCATTGTTTATCTTTCTTGGAAATCCCTATGCGGAAATAAGGTACACAAGGGATGTGATCCTATTAACCAAAATGACAATTATCTAATTAAAGTCTTCTTCTCTTTTCCTAAAAACGGTTTAACTTTGTTTTGGTGTTAAAAGAGGTCCAAATTAGGTGAATGTTAGAATATTTGGACCAAGTTGTAATTCGTATAAGACCAGACCTAGAGGATATGTGAAAAAGCCTCTAAAAACTCTTGTAATGGATTAAAGCGCTTTTACACAAAAACTTGAGAAACTTTTTCTCCTTTTTTCTTGAGAGATTCAAGGTTATTCTTCACTCCTCGATTCCTAGCTCAGACTGGGGTGCGTTGTATCAAAAGATTGTCACTCCTCTTGTGGTTCACGCTTTAACCCACCTTCTATCAATCCCATAGTTAATCCTAGGTCGAGTATCACCTCGGGTTTAAACCACCTCTTCCGCTTAGTTCCATCCTTTTTACGGAGTAGTTAGATCAAGCAGTTCTCTTCTTCTCAGACCAATTCATACAGTCTATTCCCTAAGACGAGCTTGATATCTTAGCAACCAGTGCCACATCATGTTTTGAATGGGGTTTTCCATTCATCACCCTCCTTCATACTTACTTGATGGTACCCGCTCTTTAGATCAATCATGGAGAAGACTGTTGATGTGGCCCCGGCACTAGCTCAAGCATCACTCTGAGAAGAACACGTGGAGGAACCCAAGGACTAACTTGAGGAAGAGAAGAACTACGAAGCTCCTACCATACCACTGAGGATTATGAAGAGGAAAATCACAAGCGTCTACAGGACAAGATTCAATGCATACATACAAGGAGCTCTAAGATGCGAGGAGAGCACCTGAGGGCACCCAGGAGATACCGATAGACCTTAGCGCGAGAACAGTGAGACTAGAAAACTCTTGGGAGCGTCCTTTTTTTGGAAGGCATGAGTTTAGTATCTTCACTATTTCGTTGAAGTAAAGAGACCCTTAAGACGTCAAAGTATTGTACTCTTTTTCTCCACCTCGGGATTTTTCCACATGGTTTACCGAGGGGTTTTTTAATGAGGCAAGATCTCTTGATGCATCACATTCTTTACCATTGTTTATCTTGCTTGGAAATCCCTATGTGGAAATAAGGTAAACAAGGGATGTGATCCTATTGACCAAAATGACAATTATCTAATTCAAGTCTTCTTCTCTTTTCCTAAAAACGGTTTAAGTTTGTTTTGGTGTTAAAAGAGGTCCAAATTAGGTGAATGTTAGAATATTTGGACCAAGTTGTAATTCGTATAAGACCAGACCTAGAGGATATGTGAAAAAGCCTCTAAAAACTCTTGTAATGGATTAAACCGCTTTTACAAAAAAACTTGAGAAACTTTTTCTCCTTTTTTCTTGAGAGATTCAAGGGTATTCTTCACTCCTCGATTCCTAGCTCAGACTGGGGTGCGTTGTATCAAAAGATTGTCACTCCTCTTGTGGTTCACGCTTTAACCCACCTTCTATCAATCCCATAGTTAATCCTAGGTCGAGTATCTCCTCGGGTTTAAACCACCTCTTCCGCTTAGTTCCATCCTTTTTACCGAGCAGTTAGATCGAGCAGTTCTCTTCTTCTCAGACCAATTCATACAGTCTATTCCCTAAGAGGAGCTTGATATCTTAGCAACCAGTGCCACATCATGTTTTGAATGGGGTTTTCCATTCATCACCCTCCTTCATACTTAGTTGATGGTACCCGCTCTTTAGATCAATCTTGGCGAAGACTGTTGATGAGGCCCCGGCACTAGCTCAAGCATCACTCTGAGAAGAACACGTGGAGGAACCCGAGGACTAACTTGAGGAAGAGAAGAACTACGAAGCTCCTACCATACCACTGAGGATTATGAAGAGGAACATCACAAGCGTCTACACGACAAGATTCAATGCATACATACAAGGAGCTCTAAGATGCGAGGAGAGCACCTGAGGGCACCCGAGAGATACCGATAGACCTTAGCGCGAGAACGGTGAGCCTAGAAAACTCTTGGGAGCTTACGTTTTTTAGAAGGCATGAGTTTAGTATCTTCACTATTTCGTTGAAGTGAAGACACCCTTAAGACGTTAAATTATTGTACTCTTTTTCTCCACCTCGGGATTTTTCCACATGGTTTACCGAGGGGGTTTTTAATGAGGCATGATCTCTTGATGCATCACATTCTTTACCATTGTTTATCTTTCTTGGAAATCCCTATGCGGAAATAAGGTAAACAAGGGATGTGATCCTATTGACCGAGATGACATTTATCTAATTAAAGACTTCTTCTCTTTTCCTAAAAATGGTTTAAGTATGTTTTGGTGTTAAAAGAGGTCCGAATTAGGTGAATGTTAGAATATTTGGACCAAGTTGTAATTCGTATAAGACCAGACCTAGAGGATATGTGAAAAAGCCTCTAAAAACTCTTGTAATGGATTAAACCGCTTTTACACAAAAACTTGAGGAACTTTTTCTCCTTTTTTTTTGAGAGATTCAAGGTTATTGTTCACTCCTCGATTCCTAGCTCAGAGTGGGGTGCGTTGTATCAAAAGATTGTCACTCCTCTTGTGGTTCACGCTTCAACCCACCTTCTATCAATCCCATAGTTAATCCTAGGTCGAGTATCTCCTCGGGTTTAAACCACCTCTTTCGCTTAGTTCCATCCTTTTTACCGAGTAGTTAGATCAAGCAGTTCTCTTCTTCTCAGACCAATTCATACAGTCTATTCCCTAAGACGAGGTTGATATCTTAGCAACCGGTGCCACATCATGTTTTGAATGGGGTTTTCCATTCACCACCCTCCTTCATACTTACTTGATGGTACCCGCTCTTTAGATCAATCTTGGAGAAGAGTGTTGATAAGGCCCCGGCACTAGCTTATCCATCACTCAGAGAAGTACACATGGAGGAACCCGAGTACTAACTTGAGGAAGAGAAGAACTCCGAAGCTCCTACCATACCACTGAGGATTATGAAGAGGAAAATCACAAGCGTATATAGGACAATATTCAATGCATACATACAAGCAGCTCTAAGATGCGAGGAGAACACGTGAGGGCACCCGAGAGATACCGATAGACCTTAGTGCGAGAACAGTGAGCCTAGAAAGCTCTTTGGAGCTGACTTTTTTTGGAAGGCATGAGATTAGTATCTTCACTATTTCGTTGAAGTGAAGACACCCTTAAGACGTCAAGGTATTGTACTCTTTTTCGCCACATCGGGATTTTTCCACATGGTTTACCGAGGGGGTTTTTAATGAGGCAAGATCTCTTGATGCATCACATTCTTTACCATTGTTTATCTTTCTTGAAAATCCCTATGCGGAAATAAGGTAAACAAGGGATGTGATCCTATTGACCAAGATGACATTTATCTAATTAAAGTCTTCTTCTCTTTTCCTAAAAATGGTGTAAGTATGTTTTGGTGTTAAAAGAGGTCCAAATTAGGTGAATGTTAGAATATTTGGACCAAGTTGTAATTCGTATAAGACCAGACCTAGAGGATATGTGAAAAAGCCTCTAAAAACTCTTGTAATGGATTAAAGCGCTTTTATACAAAAACTTGAGAAACTTTTTCTCCTTTTTTCTTGAGAGATTCAAGGTTATTCTTCACTCCTCGATTCCTAGCTCAGAGTGGGGTGCGTTGTATCCAAAGATTGTCACTCCTCTTGTGGTTCACGCTTCAACCCACCTTCCATCAATCCCATAGTTAATCCTAGGTCAAATATCTCCTCGGGTTTAAACCACCTCTTTCGCTTAGTTCCATCCTTTTTACCGAGCAGTTAGATCGAGCAGTTCTCTTCTTCTCAGACCAATTCATACAGTCTATTCCCTAAGACGAGCTTGATATCTTAGCAATCGGTACCACATCATGTTTTGAATGGGGTTTTCCATTCACCACCCTCCTTCATACTTACTTGACGGTACCCGCTCTTTAGATCAATCTTGGAGAAGAGTGTTGATGAGGCCCCGGCACTAGCTCAAGCATCACTCAGAGAAGTTCACATGGAGGAACCCGAGTACTAACTTGAGGAAGAGAAGAACTCCTAAGCTCCTACAATACCACTGAGGATTATGAGATTAGTATCTTTACTATTTCGTTGAACTGAAGACACCCTTAAGACGTCAAGGTATTGTACTCTTTTTCTCCACCTCGGGATTTTTCCACATGGTTTACCGAGGAGGTTTTTAATGAGGCAAGATCTCTTGATGCCTCACATTCTTTACCATTGTTTATCTTGCTTGGAAATCCCTATGACGAAATAAGGTAAAGAAGGGATGTGATCCTATCTACCAAAATGACATTTATCTAATTAAAGTCTTCTTCTCTTTTCCTAAAAACGGTTTAAGTATGTTTTGCTGTTAAAAAAGGGTCCAAATTAGGTGAATGTCAAGAGATTGTCACTCCTCTTGTGGTTCACGCTTCAACCCACCTTCTATCAATCCCATAGTTAATTCTAGTTCAAGTATCTCCTCGGGTTTAAACCACCTCTTCCGCCTAGTTCCATCCTTTTTACCGAGTAGTTAGATCGAGCATTTCTCTTCTTCTCAGTCCTATTCATACAGTCTATTCCCTAAGACGAGCTTGATATCTTAGCAACCGGTGCCACATCATGTTTGGAATGGGGTTTTCCATTCACCACCCTCCTTCATTATTATTTGTTGGTACCCACTCCTTAGATCAATCTTGGAGTAGAGTGTTGATGAGGCCCCGGCACTAGCTCAAGCATCACTCTGAGAAGAACACGTGGAGGAACCCGAGGACTAATTTGAGGAAGAGAAGAACTCCGAAGCTCCTACCACACCACTGAGGATTATGAAGAGGAACATCAAAAGCGTCTACAGGACAAGATTCAGGACAAAATTCTTTACCATTGTTTATCTTGCTTGGAAATCCCTATGACGAAATAAGGTAAAGAAGGGATGTGATCCTATCTACCAAGATGACATTTATCTAAATAAAGTCTTCTTCTCTTTTCCCAAAAACGGTGTAAGTATGTTTTGGTGTTAAAAGAGGTCCAAATTAGGTGAATGTTATAATATTTGGACCAAGTTGTAATTAGTATAAGATCAGACCTATAGGATATGTGAAAAAGCCTCTAAAAACTCTTGTAATGGATTAAACCGCTTTTACACAAAAACTTGAGAAACTTTTTCTCCTTTTTTCTTCAGAGATTCGAGGTTATTCTTCACTCCTCGATTCCAAGCTCAGAGTGGGGTGCGTTGTATCAAGAGATTGTCACTCCTCTTGTGGTTCACGCTTCAACCCACCTTCTATCAATCCCATAGTTAATCCTAGGTCGAGTATATCCTCGGGTTTAAACCACCTCTTCCCGCTAGTTCCATCCTTTTTACCGAGTAGTTAGATCGAGCATTTCTCTTCTTCTTAGTCCTATTCATACAGTCTATTCCCTCAGACGAGCTTGATATCTTAGCAACCGGTGCCACATCATGTTTGGAATGGGGTTTTCCATTCACCACCCTCCTTCATTATTACTTGTTGGTACCCACTCTTTAGATCAATCTTGGAGTAGAGTGTTGATGAGGCCCCGGCACTAGCTCAAGCATCACTCTGAGAAGAACACGTGGAGGAACCCGAGGACTAATTTGAGGAAGAGAAGAACTCCGAAGCTCCTACCATACCACTGAGGATTATGAAGAGGAACATCAAAAGCGTCTACAGGACAAGATTCAATGCATACCTAAAACGAGCTCTAAGATGCTAGGAGAGCACCTGAGGGCACCCGAGAGATACCAATAAACCTTAGCGCGATAACAGTGAGGCTAGAAAACTCTTGGGAGCTGACTTTTTTTGGAAGGCATGAGTTTACTATCTTCACTATTTCGTTGAAGTGAAGATACCCTTAAGACGTCAAGGTATTGTACTCTTTTTCTCCACCTCGGGATTTTTCCACATGGTTTACCGAGAGTGTTTTTAATGAGGAAAGATGTCTTGGTGCATCACATTCTTTACCATTGTTTATCTTGCTGGGAAATCCCTATGACGAAATAAGTTAAAGAAGGGATGTGATCCTATCTCCCAAGATGACATTTATCTAATTAATGTCTTCTTCTCTTTTCCTAACAACAGTTTAAATATGTTTAGGTGTTAAAAATGGTCCAAATTAGGTGAATCTTATAATATTTGGACCAAATTGTAATTAGTATAAGATCCGACCTAGAGGATATGTGAAAAAGCCTCTAAAAACTCTTTTAATGGATTAAACCGCTTTTACACAAAAACTTGAGAAACTTTTTCTCCTTTTTTCTTCAGAGATTCGAGGTTATTCTTCACTCGTCGATTCCAAGCTCAGAGTGGGGTGCGTTGTATCAAGAGATTGTCACTCCTCTTGTGGTTCACGCTTCAACCCACCTTCTATCAATCCCATAGTTAATCCTAGGTCGAGTATATCCTCGGGTTTAAACCACCTCTTCCCGCTAGTTCCATCCTTTTTACCGAGTAGTTAGATCGAGCATTTCTCTTCTTCTTAGTCCTATTCATACAGTCTATTCCCTCAGACGAGCTTGATATCTTAGCAACCGGTGCCACATCATGTTTTGAATGGGGTTTTCCATTCACCACCCTCCTTCATACTTACTTGATGGTACCCGCTCTTTAGATCAATCTTGGAGAAGAGTGTTAATGAGGCCCCGACACTAGCTCAAGCATCACTCTGAGAAGAACACGTGGAGGAACCCGAGTACTAACTTGAGGAAGAGAAGAACTCCGAAGCTCCTACTATACCATTGTGGATTATGAAGAGGAAGATCACAAGCATCTACAGGAGAAAAATTCAATGCATACATACAAGGAGCACTAAGATGCGAGGAGAGCCCCTGAGGGCACCCGAGAGATAACAATAAACCTTAGCGCGATAACAGTGAGTCTAGAAAACTCTTGGGAGCTGACTTTTTTTGGAAGGCATGAGTTTACAATCTTCACTATTTCGTTGAAGTGAAGATACCCTTAAGACGTCAAGGTATTGTACTCTTTTTCTCCACCTCGGGATTTTTCCACATGGTTTACCGAGAGTGTTTTTAATGAGGCAAGATGTCTTGATGCATCACATTCTTTACCATTGTTTATCTTGCTTGGAAATCCCTATGACGAAATAAGTTAAAGAAGGGATGTGATCCTATCTCCCAAGATGACATTTATCTAATTAATGTCTTCTTCTCTTTTCCTAACAACAGTTTAAATATGTTTAGGTGTTAAAAATGGTCCAAATTAGGTGAATCTTATAATATTTGGACCAAATTGTATT
Organism: Cardamine chenopodiifolia; assembly: GCA_963922655.1. NCBI lineage: Eukaryota > Viridiplantae > Streptophyta > Magnoliopsida > Brassicales > Brassicaceae > Cardamine > Cardamine chenopodiifolia. The sequence continues at coordinate 5,940,384 of OZ000476.1, read as the reverse complement.
TAGTATAAGATCCGACCTAGAGGATATGTGAAAAAGCCTCTAAAAACTCTTTTAATGGATTAAACCGCTTTTACACAAAAACTTGAGAAACTTTTTCTCCTTTTTTCTTGAGAGATTCAAGGTTATTCTTCACTCCTCGATTCCTAGCTTATAGTGGGGTGCGCTGTATCAAGAGATTGGTACTCCTCTTGTGGTTCACGCTTCAACCCACCTTCTATCAATCCCATAGTTAATCCTAGGTCGAGTATCTCCTCGGGTTTAAACCACCTCTTCCGCTTAGTTCCATCCTTTTTACCGAGTAGTTAGATCGAGCATTTCTCTTCTTCTCAGTCCTATTCATACAATCTATTCCCTAAGATGAGCTTGATATCTTAGCAACCGGTGCCACATCATGTTTTGAATGGGGTTTTCCATTCACCACCCTCTTTCATACTTACTTGATGGTCCCCGCTCTTTAGATCAATCTTGGAGAAGAGTGTTGATGAGGCCCCGACACTAGCTCAAGCATCACTCAGAGAAGAACACGTGGAGGAACCCGAGTAGTAACTTGAGGAAGAGAAGAACTCCTAAGCTCCTACCATACCACTGAGGATAATGAAGAGGAACATCACAAGCGTCTACAGGACAAGATTAATTGCATACATACAAGGAGCTCTAAGATGCTAGGGGAGCACGTGAGGGCACCCGAGAGATACTGATAGACCTTAGCGCGAGAACAGTGAGCCTAGAAAACTCTTGGGAGCTAACTTTTTTTGGAAGGCATGAGATTAGTATCTTCACAATTTCATTGAACTGAAGACACCCTTAAGACGTCAAGGTATTGTGCTCTTTTTCTCCACCTCTTGATTTTTCCACATGGTTTACCGAGGGGGTTTTTAATTAGGCAAGATCTCTTGATGCATCACATTCTTTACCATTGTTTATCTTTGTTGGAAATCCCTATGATGAAATAAGGTAAACAAGGGATGTGACCCTATCTACCAAGATGACAATTATCTAACTAAAATCTTTTTCTCTTTTCCTAAAAACGGTTTAAGTAAGTTTTGGTGTTAAAAAAGGTCCAAATTTGGTGAATGTTAGAATATCTGGACCAAGTTATTATTAGTATAAGATCAGACCTAGAGGATAGGTGAAAAAGCCTCTAAAAACTCCTGTAATGGATTAAAACCACTTTTACACAAAAACTTGAGAAACTTTATCTCCTTTTTTCTTGAGATATTCAAGGTTATTCTTCACTCCTCGATTCCTAGCTCAGAGTGGGGTGCGTTGTATCAAGAGATTGTCACTCCTCTTGTGGTTCACGCTTCAACCCACCTTCTATCCATCCCATAGTTAATCCTAAGCCGAGTATCTCCTCGGGTTTAAACCACCTCTTCCGCTTAGTTCCGTCCTTTTTACCGAGTAGTTAGATCGAGCATTTCTCTTCTTCTTAGTCCTATTCATACAGTCTATTCCCTAAGACGAGCTTGATATCTTAGCAACCGGTGCCACATCATGTTTTGAATGGGGTTTTCCATTCACCACCCTCCTTCATACTTACTTGATGGTACCCGCTCTTTAGATCAATCTTGGAGAAGAGTGTTAATGAGGCCCCGACACTAGCTCAAGCATCACTCTGAGAAGAACACGTGGAGGAACCCGAGTACTAACTTGAGGAAGAGAAGAACTCCGAAGCTCCTACTATACCACTGTGGATTATGAAGAGGAAGATCACAAGCATCTACAGGAGAAAAATTCAATGCATACATACAAGGAGCACTAAGATGCGAGGAGAGCCCCTGAGGGTACCCGAGAGATACCAATAAACCTTAGCGCGATAACAGTGAGCCTAGAAAACTCTTGGGAGCTGACTTTTTTTGGAAGGCATGAGTTTACAATCTTCACTATTTCGTTGAAGTGAAGATACCCTTAAGACGTCAAGGTATTGTACTCTTTTTCTCCACCTCGGGATTTTTCCACATGGTTTACCGAGAGTGTTTTTAATGAGGCAAGATGTCTTGATGCATCACATTCTTTACCATTGTTTATCTTGCTTGGAAATCCCTATGACGAAATAAGTTAAAGAAGGGATGTGATCCTATCTCCCAAGATGACATTTATCTAATTAATGTCTTCTTCTCTTTTCCTAACAACAGTTTAAATATGTTTAGGTGTTAAAAATGGTCCAAATTAGGTGAATGTTATAATATTTGGACCAAATTGTAATTAGTATAAGATCCGACCTAGAGGATATGTGAAAAAGCCTCTAAAAACTCTTTTAATGGATTAAACCGCTTTTACACAAAAACTTGAGAAACTTTTTCTCCTTTTTTCTTGAGAGATTCAAGGTTATTCTTCACTCCTCGATTCCTAGCTTATAGTGGGGTGCGCTGTATCAAGAGATTGGTACTCCTCTTGTGGTTCACGCTTCAACCCACCTTCTATCAATCCCATAGTTAATCCTAGGTCGAGTATCTCCTCGGGTTTAAACCACCTCTTCCGCTTAGTTCCATCCTTTTTACCTAGTAGTTAGATCGAGCATTTCTCTTCTTCTCAGTCTTATTCATACAGTCTATTCCCTAAGACGAGCTTAATATCTTAGCAACCGGTGCCACATCATGTTTTGAATGGGGTTTCCCATTCACCACCCTCCTTCATACTTACTTGATGGCACCCGCTCTTTAGATCAAACTTTGAGAAAAGTGTTGACGAGGCCCCGACACTAGCTCAAGCATCACTCAGAGAAGAAAACATGGAGGAACCTGAGTACTAACTTGAGGAAGAGAAGAACTCCGAAGCTCGGAACATACCACTAAGGATTATGAAGAGGAACATCACAAGCGTCTAAAGGACAAGATTCAATGCATACAGACAAGGAGCTCTAAGATGCGAGGAGAGCACCTGAGGGCATCCGAGAGATACCAATAAACCTTAGCATGATAACAGTGAGCCTAGAAAACTCTTGGGAGCTGACTTTTTTTGGAAGGCATGAGTTTACTATCTTCACTATTTCGCTGAAGAGAAGAGACCCTTAAGACGTCAAGGTATTGTACTCTTTTTCTCCACCTCGGGATTTTTCCACATGGTTTACCGAGGGGGTTTTTAATGAGGCAAGATCTCTTGATGCATCACATTCTTTACCATTGTTTATCTTGCTTGGAAATCCCTATGATGAAATTAGGTAAAGAAGGGATGTGATCCTATGTACCAAGATGACATTTATCTAATTAAAGTCTTCTTCTCTTTTCCTAAAAACGGTTTAAGTATGTTTTGCTGTTAAAAAAGGGTCCAAATTAGGTGAATGTCAAGAGATTGTCACTCCTCTTGTGGTTCACGCTTCAACCCACCTTCTATCAATCCCATAGTTAATTCTAGTTCAAGTATCTCCTCGGGTTTAAACCACCTCTTCCGCCTAGTTCCATCCTTTTTACCGAGTAGTTAGATCGAGCATTTCTCTTCTTCTCAGTCCTATTCATACAGTCTAATCCCTAAGACGAGCTTGATATCTTAGCAACCGGTGCCACATCATGTTTGGAATGGGGTTTTCCATTCACCACCCTCCTTCATTATTACTTGTTGGTACCCACTCCTTAGATCAATCTTGGAGTAGAGTGTTGATGAGGCCCCGGCACTAGCTCAAGCATCACTCTGAGAAGAACACGTGGAGGAACCCGAGGACTAATTTGAGGAAGAGAAGAACTCCGAAGCTCCTACCACACCACTGAGGATTATGAAGAGGAACATCAAAAGCGTCTACAGGACAAGATTCAGGACAAAATTCTTTACCATTGTTTATCTTGCTTGGAAATCCCTATGACGAAATAAGGTAAAGAAGGGATGTGATCCTATCTACCAAGATGACATTTATCTAAATAAAGTCTTCTTCTCTTTTCCCAAAAACAGTGTAAGTATGTTTTGGTGTTAAAAGAGGTCCAAATTAGGTGAATGTTATAATATTTGGACCAAGTTGTAATTAGTATAAGATCAGACCTATAGGATATGTGAAAAAGCCTCTAAAAACTCTTGTAATGGATTAAACCGCTTTTACACAAAAACTTGAGAAACTTTTTCTCCTTTTTTCTTCAGAGATTCGAGGTTATTCTTCACTCCTCGATTCCAAGCTCAGAGTGGGGTGCGTTGTATCAAGAGATTGTCACTCCTCTTGTGGTTCACGCTTCAACCCACCTTCTATCAATCCCATAGTTAATCCTAGGTCGAGTATATCCTCGGGTTTAAACCACCTCTTCCCGCTAGTTCCATCCTTTTTACCGAGTAGTTAGATCGAGCATTTCTCTTCTTCTTAGTCCTATTCATACAGTCTATTCCCTCAGACGAGCTTGATATCTTAGCAACCGGTGCCACATCATGTTTGGAATGGGGTTTTCCATTCACCACCCTCCTTCATTATTACTTGTTGGTACCCACTCTTTAGATCAATCTTGGAGTAGAGTGTTGATGAGGCCCCGGCACTAGCTCAAGCATCACTCTGAGAAGAACACGTGGAGGAACCCGAGGACTAATTTGAGGAAGAGAAGAACTCCGAAGCTCCTACCATACCACTGAGGATTATGAAGAGGAACATCAAAAGCGTCTACAGGACAAGATTCAATGCATACCTAAAACGAGCTCTAAGATGCTAGGAGAGCACCTGAGGGCACCCGAGAGATACCAATAAACCTTAGCGCGATAACAGTGAGGCTAGAAAACTCTTGGGAGCTGACTTTTTTTGGAAGGCATGAGTTTACTATCTTCACTATTTCGTTGAAGTGAAGATACCCTTAAGACGTCAAGGTATTGTACTCTTTTTCTCCACCTCGGGATTTTTCCACATGGTTTACCGAGAGTGTTTTTAATGAGGAAAGATGTCTTGGTGCATCACATTCTTTACCATTGTTTATCTTGCTGGGAAATCCCTATGACGAAATAAGTTAAAGAAGGGATGTGATCCTATCTCCCAAGATGACATTTATCTAATTTATGTCTTCTTCTCTTTTCCTAACAACAGTTTAAATATGTTTAGGTGTTAAAAATGGTCCAAATTAGGTGAATCTTATAATATTTGGACCAAATTGTAATTAGTATAAGATCCGACCTAGAGGATATGTGAAAAAGCCTCTAAAAACTCTTTTAATGGATTAAACCGCTTTTACACAAAAACTTGAGAAACTTTTTCTCCTTTTTTCTTCAGAGATTCGAGGTTATTCTTCACTCGTCGATTCCAAGCTCAGAGTGGGGTGCGTTGTATCAAGAGATTGTCACTCCTCTTGTGGTTCACGCTTCAACCCACCTTCTATCAATCCCATAGTTAATCCTAGGTCGAGTATATCCTCGGGTTTAAACCACCTCTTCCCGCTAGTTCCATCCTTTTTACCGAGTAGTTAGATCGAGCATTTCTCTTCTTCTTAGTCCTATTCATACAGTCTATTCCCTCAGACGAGCTTGATATCTTAGCAACCGGTGCCACATCATGTTTTGAATGGGGTTTTCCATTCACCACCCTCCTTCATACTTACTTGATGGTACCCGCTCTTTAGATCAATCTTGGAGAAGAGTGTTAATGAGGCCCCGACACTAGCTCAAGCATCACTCTGAGAAGAACACGTGGAGGAACCCGAGTACTAACTTGAGGAAGAGAAGAACTCCGAAGCTCCTACTATACCACTGTGGATTATGAAGAGGAAGATCACAAGCATCTACAGGAGAAAAATTCAATGCATACATACAAGGAGCACTAAGATGCGAGGAGAGCCCCTGAGGGCACCCGAGAGATAACAATAAACCTTAGCGCGATAACAGTGAGTCTAGAAAACTCTTGGGAGCTGACTTTTTTTGGAAGGCATGAGTTTACAATCTTCACTATTTCGTTGAAGTGAAGATACCCTTAAGACGTCAAGGTATTGTACTCTTTTTCTCCACCTCGGGATTTTTCCACATGGTTTACCGAGAGTGTTTTTAATGAGGCAAGATGTCTTGATGCATCACATTCTTTACCATTGTTTATCTTGCTTGGAAATCCCTATGACGAAATAAGTTAAAGAAGGGATGTGATCCTATCTCCCAAGATGACATTTATCTAATTAATGTCTTCTTCTCTTTTCCTAACAACAGTTTAAATATGTTTAGGTGTTAAAAATGGTCCAAATTAGGTGAATCTTATAATATTTGGACCAAATTGTATTTAGTATAAGATCCGACCTAGAGGATATGTGAAAAAGCCTCTAAAAACTCTTTTAATGGATTAAACCGCTTTTACACAAAAACTTGAGAAACTTTTTCTCCTTTTTTCTTGAGAGATTCAAGGTTATTCTTCACTCCTCGATTCCTAGCTTATAGTGGGGTGCGCTGTATCAAGAGATTGGTACTCCTCTTGTGGTTCACGCTTCAACGCACCTTCTATCAATCCCATAGTTAATCCTAGGTCGAGTATCTCCTCGGGTTTAAACCACCTCTTCCGCTTAGTTCCATCCTTTTTACCGAGTAGTTAGATCGAGCATTTCTCTTCTTCTCAGTCCTATTCATACAATCTATTCCCTAAGATGAGCTTGATATCTTAGCAACCGGTGCCACATCATGTTTTGAATGGGGTTTTCCATTCACCACCCTCTTTCATACTTACTTGATGGTCCCCGCTCTTTAGATCAATCTTGGAGAAGAGTGTTGATGAGGCCCCGACACTAGCTCAAGCATCACTCAGAGAAGAACACGTGGAGGAACCCGAGTAGTAACTTGAGGAAGAGAAGAACTCCTAAGCTCCTACCATACCACTGAGGATAATGAAGAGGAACATCACAAGCGTCTACAGGACAAGATTAATTGCATACATACAAGGAGCTCTAAGATGCTAGGGGAGCACGTGAGGGCACCCGAGAGATACTGATAGACCTTAGCGCGAGAACAGTGAGCCTAGAAAACTCTTGGGAGCTAACTTTTTTTGGAAGGCATGAGATTAGTATCTTCACAATTTCATTGAACTGAAGACACCCTTAAGACGTCAAGGTATTGTGCTCTTTTTCTCCACCTCTTGATTTTTCCACATGGTTTACCGAGGGGGTTTTTAATTAGGCAAGATCTCTTGATGCATCACATTCTTTACCATTGTTTATCTTTGTTGGAAATCCCTATGATGAAATAAGGTAAACAAGGGATGTGACCCTATCTACCAAGATGACAATTATCTAACTAAAATCTTTTTCTCTTTTCCTAAAAACGGTTTAAGTAAGTTTTGGTGTTAAAAAAGGTCCAAATTTGGTGAATGTTAGAATATCTGGACCAAGTTATTATTAGTATAAGATCAGACCTAGAGGATAGGTGAAAAAGCCTCTAAAAACTCCTGTAATGGATTAAAACCACTTTTACACAAAAACTTGAGAAACTTTATCTCCTTTTTTCTTGAGATATTCAAGGTTATTCTTCACTCCTCGATTCCTAGCTCAGAGTGGGGTGCGTTGTATCAAGAGATTGTCACTCCTCTTGTGGTTCACGCTTCAACCCACCTTCTATCCATCCCATAGTTAATCCTAAGCCGAGTATCTCCTCGGGTTTAAACCACCTCTTCCGCTTAGTTCCGTCCTTTTTACCGAGTAGTTAGATCGAGCATTTCTCTTCTTCTTAGTCCTATTCATACAGTCTATTCCCTAAGACGAGCTTGATATCTTAGCAACCGGTGCCACATCATGTTTTGAATGGGGTTTTCCATTCACCACCCTCCTTCATACTTACTTGATGGTACCCGCTCTTTAGATCAATCTTGGAGAAGAGTGTTAATGAGGCCCCGACACTAGCTCAAGCATCACTCTCAGAAGAACACGTGGAGGAACCCGAGTACTAACTTGAGGAAGAGAAGAACTCCGAAGCTCCTACTATACCACTGTGGATTATGAAGAGGAAGATCACAAGCATCTACAGGAGAAAAATTCAATGCATACATACAAGGAGCACTAAGATGCGAGGAGAGCCCCTGAGGGTACCCGAGAGATACCAATAAACCTTAGCGCGATAACAGTGAGCCTAGAAAACTCTTGGGAGCTGACTTTTTTTGGAAGGCATGAGTTTACAATCTTCACTATTTCGTTGAAGTGAAGATACCCTTAAGACGTCAAGGTATTGTACTCTTTTTCTCCACCTCGGGATTTTTCCACATGGTTTACCGAGAGTGTTTTTAATGAGGCAAGATGTCTTGATGCATCACATTCTTTACCATTGTTTATCTTGCTTGGAAATCCCTATGACGAAATAAGTTAAAGAAGGGATGTGATCCTATCTCCCAAGATGACATTTATCTAATTAATGTCTTCTTCTCTTTTCCTAACAACAGTTTAAATATGTTTAGGTGTTAAAAATGGTCCAAATTAGGTGAATCTTATAATATTTGGACCAAATTGTAATTAGTATAAGATCCGACCTAGAGGATATGTGAAAAAGCCTCTAAAAACTCTTTTAATGGATTAAACCGCTTTTACACAAAAACTTGAGAAACTTTTTCTCCTTTTTTCTTGAGAGATTCAAGGTTATTCTTCACTCCTCGATTCCTAGCTTATAGTGGGGTGCGCTGTATCAAGAGATTGGTACTCCTCTTGTGGTTCACGCTTCAACCCACCTTCTATCAATCCCATAGTTAATCCTAGGTCGAGTATCTCCTCGGGTTTAAACCACCTCTTCCGCTTAGTTCCATCCTTTTTACCTAGTAGTTAGATCGAGCATTTCTCTTCTTCTCAGTCTTATTCATACAGTCTATTCCCTAAGACGAGCTTAATATCTTAGCAACCGGTGCCACATCATGTTTTGAATGGGGTTTCCCATTCACCACCCTCCTTCATACTTACTTGATGGCACCCGCTCTTTAGATCAAACTTTGAGAAAAGTGTTGATGAGGCCCCGACACTAGCTCAAGCATCACTCAGAGAAGAAAACATGGAGGAACCTGAGTACTAACTTGAGGAAGAGAAGAACTCCGAAGCTCGGAACATACCACTAAGGATTATGAAGAGGAACATCACAAGCGTCTAAAGGACAAGATTCAATGCATACATACAAGGAGCTCTAAGATGCGAGGAGAGCACCTGAGGGCATCCGAGAGATACCAATAAACCTTAGCATGATAACAGTGAGCCTAGAAAACTCTTGGGAGCTGACTTTTTTTGGAAGGCATGAGTTTACTATCTTCACTATTTCGCTGAAGAGAAGAGACCCTTAAGACGTCAAGGTATTGTACTCTTTTTCTCCACCTCGGGATTTTTCCACATGGTTTACCGAGGGGGTTTTTAATGAGGCAAGATCTCTTGATGCATCACATTCTTTACCATTGTTTATCTTGCTTGGAAATCCCTATGACGAAATTAGGTAAAGAAGGGATGTGATCCTATGTACCAAGATGACATTTATCTAATTAAAGTCTTCTTGTCTTTTCCTAAAAACGTTGTAATTATGTTTTGGTGTTAAAAGAGGTCCAAATTAGGTGAATGTTATAATATTTTGACCAAATTGTAATTAGTATAAGATCAGACCAATAGGATATGTGAAAAAGCCTCTAAAAACTCTTGTAATGGATTAAACCGCTTTTACACAAAAACTTGAGAAACTTTGTCTCCTTTTTTCTTGAAAGATTCAAGGTTATTCTTCACTGCTCGATTCCTAGCTCAGAGTGGGGTGCGTTGTATCAAGAGATTGTCACTCCTCTTGTGGTTCACGCTTCAACCCACCTTCTATCAATCCCATAGTTAATCCTAAGCCGAGTATCTCCTCGGGTTTAAACCACCTCTTCCGCTTAGTTCCATCCTTTTTACCGAGTAGTTAGATCGAGCATTTCTCTTCTTCTCAGTCCTATTCATATAGTCTATTCCCTAAGACGAGCTTCATATCTTAGCAACCGGTGCCACATCATGTTTTGAATGGGGTTTTCCATTCACCACCCTCCTTCATACTTACTTGATGGTACCCGCTCTTTAGATCAATCTTGGAGAAGAGTGTTAATGACGCCCCGACACTAGCTCAAGCATCACTCTGAGAAGAACACGTGGAGGAACCCGAGTACTAACTTGAGGAAGAGAAGAACTCCGAAGCTCCTACCATACCACTGTGGATTATGAAGAGGAACATCACAAGCATCTACAGGAGAAAAATTCAATGCATACATACAAGGAGCACTAAGATGCGAGGAGAGCACCTGAGGGCACCCGAGAGATACCAATAATTCTTAGCGCGATAACAGTGAGCCTAGAAAACTCTTGGGAGCTGACTTTTTTTGGAAGGCATGAGTTTACTATCTTCACTATTTCGTTGAAGTGAAGATACCCTTAAGACGTCAAGGTATTGTACTCTTTTTCTCCACCTCGGGATTTTTCCACATGGTTTACCGAGAGTGTTTTTAATGAGGCAAGATGTCTTGATGCATCACATTCTTTACCATTGTTTATCTTGCTTGGAAATCCCTATGACGAAATAAGTTAAAGAAGGGATGTGATCCTATCTCCCAAGATGACATTTATCTAATTAATGTCTTCTTCTCTTTTCCTAACAACAGTTTAAATATGTTTAGGTGTTAAAAATGGTCCAAATTAGGTGAATCTTATAATATTTGGACCAAATTGTAATTAGTATAAGATCCGACCTAGAGGATATGTGAAAAAGCCTCTAAAAACTCTTTTAATGGATTAAACCGCTTTTACACAAAAACTTGAGAAACTTTTTCTCCTTTTTTCTTGAGAGATTCAAGGTTATTCTTCACTCCTCGATTCCTAGCTTATAGTGGGGTGCGCTGTATCAAGAGATTGGTACTCCTCTTGTGGTTCACGCTTCAACCCACCTTCTATCAATCCCATAGTTAATCCTAGGTCGAGTATCTCCTCGGGTTTAAACCACCTCTTCCGCTTAGTTCCATCCTTTTTACCTAGTAGTTAGATCGAGAATTTCTCTTCTTCTCAGTCTTATTCATACAGTCTATTCCCTAAGACGAGCTTAATATCTTAGCAACCGGTGCCACATCATGTTTTGAATGGGGTTTCCCATTCACCACCCTCCTTCATACTTACTTGATGGCACCCGCTCTTTAGATCAAACTTTGAGAAAAGTGTTGATGAGGCCCCGACACTAGCTCAAGCATCACTCAGAGAAGAAAACATGGAGGAACCTGAGTACTAACTTGAGGAAGAGAAGAACTCCGAAGCTCGGAACATACCACTAAGGATTATGAAGAGGAACATCACAAGCGTCTAAAGGACAAGATTCAATGCATACATACAAGGAGCTCTAAGATGCGAGGAGAGCACCTGAGGGCATCCGAGAGATACCAATAAACCTTAGCATGATAACAGTGAGCCTAGAAAACTCTTGGGAGCTGACTTTTTTTGGAAGGCATGAGTTTACTATCTTCACTATTTCGCTGAAGAGAAGAGACCCTTAAGACGTCAAGGTATTGTACTCTTTTTCTCCACCTCGGGATTTTTCCACATGGTTTACCGAGGGGGTTTTTAATGATGCAAGATCTCTTGATGCATCACATTCTTTACCATTGTTTATCTTGCTTGGAAATCCCTATGACGAAATTAGGTAAAGAAGGGATGTGATCCTATGTACCAAGATGACATTTATCTAATTAAAGTCTTCTTGTCTTTTCCTAAAAACGTTGTAATTATGTTTTGGTGTTAAAAGAGGTCCAAATTAGGTGAATGTTATAATATTTTGACCAAATTGTAATTAGTATAAGATCAGACCAATAGGATATGTGAAAAAGCCTCTAAAAACTCTTGTAATGGATTAAACCGCTTTTACACAAAAACTTGAGAAACTTTGTCTCCTTTTTTCTTGAAAGATTCAAGGTTATTCTTCACTGCTCGATTCCTAGCTCAGAGTGGGGTGCGTTGTATCAAGAGATTGTCACTCCTCTTGTGGTTCACGCTTCAACCCACCTTCTATCAATCCCATAGTTAATCCTAAGCCGAGTATCTCCTCGGGTTTAAACCACCTCTTCCGCTTAGTTCCATCCTTTTTACCGAGTAGTTAGATCGAGCATTTCTCTTCTTCTCAGTCCTATTCATATAGTCTATTCCCTAAGACGAGCTTCATATCTTAGCAACCGGTGCCACATCATGTTTTGAATGGGGTTTTCCATTCACCACCCTCCTTCATACTTACTTGATGGTACCCGCTCTTTAGATCAATCTTGGAGAAGAGTGTTAATGACGCCCCGACACTAGCTCAAGCATCACTCTGAGAAGAACACGTGGAGGAACCCGAGTACTAACTTGAGGAAGAGAAGAACTCCGAAGCTCCTACCATACCACTGTGGATTATGAAGAGGAACATCACAAGCATCTACAGGAGAAAAATTCAATGCATACATACAAGGAGCACTAAGATGCGAGGAGAGCACCTGAGGGCACCCGAGAGATACCAATAATTCTTAGCGCGATAACAGTGAGCCTAGAAAACTCTTGGGAGCTGACTTTTTTTGGAAGGCATGAGTTTACTATCTTCACTATTTCGTTGAAGTGAAGATACCCTTAAGACGTCAAGGTATTGTACTCTTTTTCTCCACCTCGGGATTTTTCCACATGGTTTACCGAGAGTGTTTTTAATGAGGCAAGATGTCTTGATGCATCACATTCTTTACCATTGTTTATCTTGCTTGGAAATCCCTATGACGAAATAAGTTAAAGAAGGGATGTGATCCTATCTCCCAAGATGACATTTATCTAATTAATGTCTTCTTCTCTTTTCCTAACAACAATTTAAATATGTTTAGGTGTTAAAAATGGTCCAAATTAGGTGAATGTTATAATATTTGGACCAAATTGTAATTAGTATAAGATCCGACCTAGAGGATATGTGAAAAAGCCTCTAAAAACTCTTTTAATGGATTAAACCGCTTTTACACAAAAACTTGAGAAACTTTTTCTCCTTTTTTCTTGAGAGATTCAAGGTTATTCTTCACTCCTCGATTCCTAGCTTATAGTGGGGTGCGCTGTATCAAGAGATTGGTACTCCTCTTGTGGTTCACGCTTCAACCCACCTTCTATCAATCCCATAGTTAATCCTAGGTCGAGTATCTCCTCGGGTTTAAACCACCTCTTCCGCTTAGTTCCATCCTTTTTACCTAGTAGTTAGATCGAGCATTTCTCTTCTTCTCAGTCTTATTCATACAGTCTATTCCCTAAGACGAGCTTAATATCTTAGCAACCGGTGCCACATCATGTTTTGAATGGGGTTTCCCATTCACCACCCTCCTTCATACTTACTTGATGGCACCCGCTCTTTAGATCAAACTTTGAGAAAAGTGTTGATGAGGCCCCGACACTAGCTCAAGCATCACTCAGAGAAGAAAACATGGAGGAACCTGAGTACTAACTTGAGGAAGAGAAGAACTCCGAAGCTCGGAACATACCACTAAGGATTATGAAGAGGAACATCACAAGCGTCTAAAGGACAAGATTCAATGCATACATACAAGGAGCTCTAAGATGCGAGGAGAGCACCTGAGGGCATCCGAGAGATACCAATAAACCTTAGCATGATAACAGTGAGCCTAGAAAACTCTTGGGAGCTGACTTTTTTTGGAAGGCATGAGTTTACTATCTTCACTATTTCGCTGAAGAGAAGAGACCCTTAAGACGTCAAGGTATTGTACTCTTTTTCTCCACCTCGGGATTTTTCCACATGGTTTACCGAGGGGGTTTTTAATGATGCAAGATCTCTTGATGCATCACATTCTTTACCATTGTTTATCTTGCTTGGAAATCCCTATGACGAAATTAGGTAAAGAAGGGATGTGATCCTATGTACCAAGATGACATTTATCTAATTAAAGTCTTCTTGTCTTTTCCTAAAAACGTTGTAATTATGTTTTGGTGTTAAAAGAGGTCCAAATTAGGTGAATGTTATAATATTTTGACCAAATTGTAATTAGTATAAGATCAGACCAATAGGATATGTGAAAAAGCCTCTAAAAACTCTTGTAATGGATTAAACCGCTTTTACACAAAAACTTGAGAAACTTTGTCTCCTTTTTTCTTGAAAGATTCAAGGTTATTCTTCACTGCTCGATTCCTAGCTCAGAGTGGGGTGCGTTGTATCAAGAGATTGTCACTCCTCTTGTGGTTCACGCTTCAACCCACCTTCTATCAATCCCATAGTTAATCCTAAGCCGAGTATCTCCTCGGGTTTAAACCACCTCTTCCGCTTAGTTCCATCCTTTTTACCGAGTAGTTAGATCGAGCATTTCTCTTCTTCTCAGTCCTATTCATATAGTCTATTCCCTAAGACGAGCTTCATATCTTAGCAACCGGTGCCACATCATGTTTTGAATGGGGTTTTCCATTCACCACCCTCCTTCATACTTACTTGATGGTACCCGCTCTTTAGATCAATCTTGGAGAAGAGTGTTAATGACGCCCCGACACTAGCTCAAGCATCACTCTGAGAAGAACACGTGGAGGAACCCGAGTACTAACTTGAGGAAGAGAAGAACTCCGAAGCTCCTACCATACCACTGTGGATTATGAAGAGGAACATCACAAGCATCTACAGGAGAAAAATTCAATGCATACATACAAGGAGCACTAAGATGCGAGGAGAGCACCTGAGGGCACCCGAGAGATACCAATAATTCTTAGCGCGATAACAGTGAGCCTAGAAAACTCTTGGGAGCTGACTTTTTTTGAAGGCATGAGTTTACTATCTTCACTATTTCGTTGAAGTGAAGATACCCTTAAGACGTCAAGGTATTGTACTCTTTTTCTCCACCTCGGGATTTTTCCACATGGTTTACCGAGAGTGTTTTTAATGAGGCAAGATGTCTTGATGCATCACATTCTTTACCATTGTTTATCTTGCTTGGAAATCCCTATGACGAAATAAGTTAAAGAAGGGATGTGATCCTATCTACCAAGATGACATTTATCTAATTAATGTCTTCTTCTCTTTTCCTAACAACAGTTTAAATATGTTTAGGTGTTAAAAATGGTCCAAATTAGGTGAATGTTATAATATTTGGACCAAATTGTAATTAGTATAAGATCCGACCTAGAGGATATGTGAAAAATCCTCTAAAAACTCTTGTAATGGATTAAACCGCTTTTACACAAAAACTTGAGAAACTTTTTCTCCTTTTTTCTTGAGAGATTCAAGGTTATTCTTCACTCCTCGATTCCTAGCTTATAGTGGGGTGCGCTGTATCAAGAGATTGGTACTCCTCTTGTGGTTCACGCTTCAACCCACCTTCTATCAATCCCATAGTTAATCCTAGGACGAGTATCTCCTCGGGTTTAAACCACCTCTTCCGCTTAGTTCCATCCTTTTTACCTAGTAGTTAGATCGAGCATTTCTCTTCTTCTCAGTCCTATTCATACAGTCTATTCCCTAAGACAAGCTTAATATCTTAGCAACTGGTGCCACATCATGTTTTGAATGGGGTTTTCCATTCACCACCCTCCTTCATACTTACTTGAGTGCACCCGCTCTTTAGATCAAACTTTGAGAAGAGTGTTGATGAGGCGCCGACACTAGCTCAAGCATCACTCAGAGTAGAAAACATGGAGGAACCCGAGTACTAACTTGAGGAAGAGAAGAACTCTGAAGCTCGTAACATACCACTAAGGATTATGAAGAGGAACATCACAAGCGTCTAAAGGACAAGATTCAATGCATACATACAAGGAGCTCTAAGATGCGAGGAGAGCACCTGAGGGTATCCGAGAGATACCAATAGACCTTAGCATGATAACAGTGAGCCTAGAAAACTCTTGGGAGCTGACTTTTTTTGGAAGGCATGAGTTTAGTATCTTCACTATTTCGCTGAAGAGAAGAGACCCTTAAGACGTCAAGGTATTGTACTCTTTTTCTCCACCTCGGGATTTTTCCACATGGTTTACCGAGGGGGTTTTTAATGAGGCAAGATCTCTTGATGCATCACATTCTTTACCATTGTTTATCTTGCTTGGAAATCCCTATGACGAAATTAGGTAAAGAAGGGATGTGATCCTATGTACCAAGATGACATTTACTAATTAAAGTCTTCTTCTCTTTTCCTAAAAATGTTGTAATTGTGTTTTGGTGTTAAAAGAGGTCCAAATTAGGTGAATGTTATAATATTTTGACCAAATTGTAATTAGTATAAGATTAGACCAATAGGATATGTGAAAAAGCCTCTAAAAACTCTTGTAATGGATTAAACTGCTTTTACACAAAAACTTGAGAAACTTTATCTCCTTTTTTCTTGAGAGATTCAAGGTTATTCTTCACTCCTCGATTCCTAGCTCAGAGTGGGGTGCGTTGTATCAAGAGATTGCCACTCCTCTTGTGGTTCACGCTTCAACCCACCTTCTATCAATGCCATAGTTAATCCTAAGCCGAGTATCTCCTCGGGTTTAAACCACCTCTTCCGCTTAGTTCCGTCCTTTTTACCGAGTAGTTAGATCGAGCATTTCTCTTCTTCTTAGTCCTATTCATACAGTCTATTCCCTAAGACGAGCTTGATATCTTAGCAACCGGTGCCACATCATGTTTTGAATGGGGTTTTCCATTCACCATCCTCCTTCATACTTACTTGATGGTACCCGCTCTTTAGATCAATCTTGGAAAGAGTGTTAATGAGGCCCCGACACTAGCTCAAGCATCACTCTGAGAAGAACACGTGGAGGAACCCGAGTACTAACTTGAGGAAGAGAAGAACTCCGAAGCTCCTACCATACCACTGTGGATTATGAAGAGGAACATCACAAGCATCTACAGGAGAAAAATTCAATGCATACGTACAAGGAGCACTAAGATGCGAGGAGAGCGCCAGAGGGCACCCGAGAGATACCAATAAACCTTAGCGCAACAACAGTGAGCCTAGAAAACTCTTGGGAGCTGACTTTTTTTGGAAGGCATGAGTTTACTATCTTCACTATTTCGTTGAAGAGAAGAGATCCTTAAGACGTCAAGGTATTGTACTCTTTTTCTCCACCTCGGGATTTTTCCACATGGTTTACCGAGGGGGTTTTTAATGAGGCAAGATCTCTTGATGCATCACATTCTTTACCATTGTTTATCTTGCTTTGAAATCCCTATGACGAAATTAGGTAAAGAAGGGATGTGATCCTATCTACCAAGATGACATTTATCTAATTAATGTCTTCTTCTCTTTTCCTAAAAACGGTGTGATTATGTTTTGGTGTTAAAAGAGGTCCAAATTAGGTGAATGTTATAATATTTGGACCAAATTGTAATTAGTATAAGATCAGACCAATAGGATATGTGAAAAAGCCTCTAAAAACTCTTGTAATGGATTAAACCGCTTTTACACATAAACTTGAGAAACTTTTTCTCCTTTTTTCTTGAGAGATTCAAGGTTATTCTTCACACCTCGATTCGTAGCTTATAGTGGGGTGCGCTGTATCAGGAGATTTGTACTCCTCTTGTGGTTCACGCTTCAACCCACCTTCTATCAATCCCATAGTTAATCCTAGGTCGAGTATCTCCTCGGGTTTAAACCACCTCTTTCGCTTAGTTCCATCCTTTTTACCGAGTAGTTAGATCGAGCATTTCTCTTCTTCTCAGTACTATTCATACAGTCTATTCCCTAAGACGAGCTTAATATCTTAGCAACCGGTGCCACATCATGTTTTGAATGGGGTTTTCCATTCACCACCCTCCTTCATACTTACTTGATGGCACCCGCTCTTTAGATCAAACTTGGAGAAGAGTGTTGATGAGGCCCCGACACTAGCTCAAGCATCACTCAGAGAAGAACACGTGGAGGAACCCGAGTACTAACTTGAGGAAGAGAAGAACTCCTAACCTCCTACCATACCACTAACGATTATGAAGAGGAACATCACAAGCGTCTTAAGGACAAGATTCAATGCATACATACAAGGAGCTCTAAGATGCTAGGGGAGCACGTGAGGGCACCCGAGAGATACTGATAGACCTTAGCGCGAGAACAGTGAGCCAAGAAAACTCTTGGGAGCTAACTTTTTTTGGAAGGCATGAGTTTACTATCTTCACTATTTCGTTGAAGTGAAGATACCCTTAAGACGTCAAGGTATTGTACTCTTTTTCTCCACCTCGGGATTTTTCCACATGGTTTACCGAGAGTGTTTTTAATGAGGCAAGATGTCTTGATGCATCACATTCTTTACCATTGTTTATCTTGCTTGGAAATCCCTATGACGAAATAAGTTAAAGAAGGGAAGTGATCCTATCTCCCAAGATGATATTTATCTAATTAATGTCTTCTTCTCTTTTCCTAACAAGAGTTTAAATATGTTTAGGTGTTAAAAATGGTCCAAATTAGGTGAATGTTATAATATATGGACCAAATTGTAATTAGTATAAGATCCGACCTAGAGGATATGTGAAAAAGCCTCTAAAAGCTCTTGTAATGGATTAAACCGCTTTTACACAAAAACTTGAGAAACTTTTTCTCCTTTTTTCTTGAGAGATTCAGGGTTATTCTTCACTCCTCGATTCCTAGCTCAGAGTGGGGTGCGTTGTATCAAGAGATTGTCACTCCTCTTGTGGTTCATGCTTCAACCCACCTTCTATCAATCCCATAGTTAATCCTAAGCCGAGTATCTCCTCGGGTTTAAACCACCTCTTCAAGCATCACTCAGAGAAGAACACGTGGAGGAACCCGAGTACTAACTTGAGGAAGAGAAGAACTCCTAAGCTCCTACCATACCACTGAGGATTATGAAGAGGAACATCACAAGCGTATACAGGACAAGATTCAATGCATACATACAAGGAGCTCTAAGATGCTAGGGGAGCACGTGAGGGCACCCGAGAGATACTGATAGACCTTAGCGTGAGAACAGTGAGCCTAGAAAACTCTTGGGAGCTAACTTTTTTTGGAAGGCATGAGATTAGTATCTTCACAATTTCATTGAAGTGAAGACACCCTTAGGACGTCAAGGTATTGTGCTCTTTTTCTCCACCTCTGGATTTTTCCACATGGTTTACCGAGGGGGTTTTTAATGAGGCAAGATCTCTTGATGCATCACATTCTTTACCATTGTTTATCTTTGTTGGAAATCCCTATGACGAAATAAGATAAACAAGGGATGTGACCCTATCTACCAAGATGACAATTATCTAACTAAAATCTTTTTCTCTTTTCCTAAAAACGGTTTAAGTAAGTTTTGGTGTTAAAAAAGGTCCAAATTTGGTGAATGTTAGAATATCCGGACCAAGTTGTTATTAGTATAAGATCAGACCTAGAGGATAGGTGAAAAAGCCTCTAAAAACTCCTGTAATGGATTAAAACCACTTTTACACAAAAACTTGAGAAACTTTATCTCCTTTTTTCTTGAGAGATTCAAGGTTATTCTTCACTTCTCGATTCCTAGCTCAGAGTGGGGTGTGTTGTATCAAGAGATTGTCACTCCTCTTGTGGTTCACGCTTCAGCCCACCTTCTATCAATCCCATAGTTAATCCTAAGCCGAGTATCTCCTCGGGTTTAAACCACCTCTTCCGCTTAGTTCCATCCTTTTTACCGAGTAGTTAGATCGAGCATTTCTCTACTTCTAAGTCCTATTCATACAGTTTATTCCCTAAGACGAGCTTGATATCTTAGCACCCGGTGCCACATCATGTTTTGAATGGAGTTTTCCATTCACCACCCTCCTTCATACTTACTTGATGGTACCCGCTCTTTAGATCAATCTTGGAGAAGAGTGTTGATGAGGCCCCGACACTAGCTCAAGCATCACTCTGAGAAGAACATGTGGAGGAACCCGAGTACTAACTTGAGGAAGAGAAGAACTCCGAAGCCTTTACCATACCACTGAGGATTATGAAGAGGAACATCACATGCGTCTACAGGACAAAATTCAAAGCATACATACAAGGAGCACTAAGATGCGAGGAGAGCACCTGAGGGCACCCGAGAGATACCAATAAACCTTAGCGCGATAACAATGAACCTAGAAAACTCTTGGGAGCTTACTTTTTTTGGAAGGCATGAGTTTACTATCTTCACTATTTCGTTGAAGTGAAGATACCCTTAAGACGTCAAGGTATTGTACTCTTTTTCTCCACCTCGGGATTTTTCCACATGGTTTACCGAGAGTGTTTTTAATGAGGCAAGATGTCTTGATGCATCACATTCTTTACCATTGTTTATCTTGCTTGGAAATCCCTATGACGAAATAAGTTAAAGAAGGGATGTGATCCTATCTCCCAAGATGACATTTATCTAATTAATGTCTTCTTCTCTTTTCCTAACAAGAGTTTAAATATGTTTAGGTGTTAAAAATGGTCCAAATTAGGTGAATGTTATAATATTTGGACCAAATTGTAATTAGTATAAGATCCGACCTAGAGGATATGTGAAAAAGCCTCTAAAAACTCTTGTAATGGATTAAACCGCTTTTACACAAAAACTTGAGAAACTTTTTCTCCTTTTTTCTTGAGAGATTCAAGGTTATTCTTCACTCCTCGATTCCTAGCTTATAGTGGGGTGCGCTGTATCAAGAGATTGGTACTCCTCTTGTGGTTCACGCTTCAACCCACCTTCTATCAATCCCATAGTTAATCCTAGGTCGAGTATCTCCTCGGGTTTAAACCACCTCTTCCGCTTAGTTCCATCCTTTTTACCTAGTAGTTAGATCGAGCATTTCTCTTCTTCTCAGTACTATTCATACAGTCTATTCCCTAAGACGAGCTTAATATCATAGCAACCGGTGCCACATCATGTTTTGAATAGTGTTTTCCATTCACCACCCTCCTTCATACTTACTTGATGGCACCCGCTCTTTAGATCAAACTTGGAGAAGAGTGTTGATGAGGCCCCGACACTAGCTCAAGCATCACTCAGAGAAGAACACATGGAGGAACCCGAGTACTAACTTGAGGAAGAGAAGAACTCCGAAGCTCGTACCATACCACTAAGGATTATGAAGAGGAACATCACAAGCGTCTAAAGGACAAGATTCAATGCATACATACAAGGAGCTCTAAGATGCAAGGAGAGCACCAGAGGGCTACCGTGAGATACCAATAAACCTTAGCGCGACAACAGTGAGCCTAGAAAACTCTTGGGAGCTGACTTTTTTTGGAAGGCATGAGTTTAGTATCTTCACTATTTCGTTGAAGAGAAGAGATCCTTAAGATGTCAAGGTATTGTACTCTTTTTCTCCACCTCGTGATTTTTCCACATGGTTTACTGAGGGGGTTTTTAATGAGGCAAGATCTCTTGATGCATCACATTCTTTACCATTGTTTATCTTGCTTGGAAATCCCTATGACGACATTAGGTAAAGAAGGGATGTGATCCTATCTACCAAGATGACATTTATCTAATTAATGTCTTCTTCTCTTTTCCTAAAAACGGTGTGATTATGTTTTGGTGTTAAAAGAGGTCCAAATTAGCTGAATGTTATAATATTTGGATCCAATTGTAATTAGTATAAGATCAGACCTATAGGATATGTGAAAAAGCCTCTAAAAACTCTTGTAATGGATTAAACCGCTTTTACACAAAAACTTGAGAAACTTTTTCTCATTTTTTCGTGAGAGATTCAAGGTTATTCTTCACTCCTCGATTCCTAGCTCAGAGTGGGGTGCTATGTATCAAGAGATTGTCACTCCTCTTGTGGTTCACGCTTCAACCCACCTTCTAGGTCGAGTATCTCCTCGGGTTTAAACCACCTCTTCCGCCTAGTTCCATCCTTTTTACCGAGTAGTTAGATCGAGCATTTCTCTTCTTCTCAGTCCAATTCATATAGTCTACTCCCTAAGACGAGCTTGATATCTTAGCAACCAGTGCCACATCATGTTTTGAATGGGGTTTTCAATTCACCACCCTCCTTCATACTTACTTGATGGTACCCGCTCTTTAGATCAATCTTAGAGAAGAGTGTTGATGAGGCCCCAACACTAGCTCAAGATGTCAAGGTATTGTACTCTTTTTCTCCACCTCGGGAATAGCTCAAGCATCACTCTGAGAATAGCACATGGAGGAACCCGAGTACTAACTTGAGAAAGATAAGACCTCTGAAGTTCCTACCATACCACTGAGGATTATGAAGAGGAACATCACAAGCGTCTACAGGACAAGACTCAATGCATACATACAAGGAGCACTAAGATGCGAGTAGAGCACCTGAGGGCACCCGAGAGATACCAATAGACCTTAGCGCGATAACTGTGACCTAGAAAACTCTTGGGAGCTGACTTTTTTTGGAAGGCATGAGTTTAGTATCTTCACTATTTCGTTGAAGAGAAGACACCCTTAAGACGTCAAGGTATTGTACTCTTTTTCTCCACCTCGGGATTTTCCCACATGGTTTACCGAGGGGGTTTTTAATAAGGCAAGATCTCTTGATGCATCACATTCTTTACCATTTTTTATCTTGCTTGGAAATCCCTATGACAAAATAAGGTAAATAAGGGATGTGACCCTATCTACCAAGATGACAATTATCTAACTAAAGTCTTTTTCTCTTTTCCTAAAAACGGTTTAAGTAATATTTGGTGTTAAAAGAGGTCCAAATTTGGTGAATGTTAGAATATTTGGACCAAGTTGTAATTAGTATAAGATCAGACCTAGAGGATATGTGAAAAAGCCTCTAAAAATTCTTGTAATGGATTAAACCACTTTTACACAAAAACTTGAGAAACATTTTCTCCTTTTTTCTTGAGAGATTCAACGTTATTCTTCACTCCTCGATTCCTAGCTAAGAGTGGGGTGCGTTGTATCAAGAGATTGTCACTCCTCTTGTGGTTCACGCTTCAACCCACCTTCTATCAATCCCATAGTTAATCCTAGATCGAGTATCTCCTCGGGTTTAAACCACCTCTTCCGCTTAGTTCCATCCTTTTTACTGAGTAGTTAGACCGAGCATTTCTCTACTTCTAAGTCCTATTCATACAGTCTATTCCCTAAGACGAACTTGATATCTTAGCAACCGGTGCGACATCATCTTTTGAATGGGGTTTTCCATTCACCACCCTGCACCATACTTACTTGATGGTACCCGCTCTTTAGATCAATCTTGGAGAAGAGTGTTGATGAGGCCCCGACACTAGCTCAAACATCACTCTGAGAAGAACACGTGGAGGAACCCGAGTACTAACTTGAGGAAGAGAAGAACTCCGAAGCTCCTACCATACAGCTGAGGATTATGAAGAGGAACATTACAAGCGTCTACAGGACAAAATTCAATGCATACATACAAGCAGCACTAAGATGCGAGGAGAGCACCTGAGGGCAACCGAGAGATACCAATAAACCTTAGCGCGATAACAGTGAGCCTAGAAAACTCTTGGGAGCTGACTTTTTTTGGAAGGCATGAGTTTAGTATCTTCACTATTTCATTGAAGAGAAGACACCCTTAAGACGTCAAGGTATTGTACTCTTCTTCTCAACCTCGGGATTTTTCCACATGGTTTACCGAGGGGGTTTTTAATGAGGCAAGATCTCTTGATGCATCACATTCTTTACCATTGTTTATCTTGCTTGGAAATCCCTATGACAAAATAAGGTAAACAAGGGATGTTACCCTATCTACCAAGATGACAATTATCTAACTAAAGTCTTTTTCTCTTTTCCTAAAAATGGTTTAAGTAATATTTGGTGTTAAAACAGGTCCAAATTTGGTGAATGTTAGAATATTTGGACCAAGTTGTAATTAGTATAAGATCAGACCTAGAGGATTTGTGAAAAAGCCTCTAAAAACTCTTGTAATAGATTAAACCGCTTTTACACAAAAACTTGAGAAACTTTTTCTCCTTTTTTCTTGAGAGATTCAAGGTTATTCTTCACTCCTCGATTCCTAGCTTATAGTGGGGTGCGCTGTATCAAGAGATTGGTACTCCTCTTGTGGTTCACGCTTCAACCCACCTTCTATCAATCCCATAGTTAATCCTAGGACGAGTATCTCCTCGGGTTTAAACCACCTCTTCCGCTTAGTTCCATCCTTTTTACCTAGTAGTTAGATCGAGCATTTCTCTTCTTCTCAGTCCTATTCATACAGTCTATTCCCTAAGACAAGCTTAATATCTTAGCAACTGGTGCCACATCATGTTTTGAATGGGGTTTTCCATTCACCACCCTCCTTCATACTTACTTGAGTGCACCCGCTCTTTAGATCAAACTTTGAGAAGAGTGTTGATGAGGCGCCGACACTAGCTCAAGCATCACTCAGAGTAGAAAACATG
This sequence comes from Cardamine chenopodiifolia, assembly GCA_963922655.1. Lineage (NCBI taxonomy): Eukaryota > Viridiplantae > Streptophyta > Magnoliopsida > Brassicales > Brassicaceae > Cardamine > Cardamine chenopodiifolia. Next base: position 5,916,266 of record OZ000476.1, on the reverse strand, counting down.
GAGGAACCCGAGTACTAACTTGAGGAAGAGAAGAACTCTGAAGCTCGTAACATACCACTAAGGATTATGAAGAGGAACATCACAAGCGTCTAAAGGACAAGATTCAATGCATACATACAAGGAGCTCTAAGATGCGAGGAGAGCACCTGAGGGTATCCGAGAGATACCAATAGACCTTAGCATGATAACAGTGAGCCTAGAAAACTCTTGGGAGCTGACTTTTTTTGGAAGGCATGAGTTTAGTATCTTCACTATTTCGCTGAAGAGAAGAGACCCTTAAGACGTCAAGGTATTGTACTCTTTTTCTCCACCTCGGGATTTTTCCACATGGTTTACCGAGGGGGTTTTTAATGAGGCAAGATCTCTTGATGCATCACATTCTTTACCATTGTTTATCTTGCTTGGAAATCCCTATGACGAAATTAGGTAAAGAAGGGATGTGATCCTATGTACCAAGATGACATTTACTAATTAAAGTCTTCTTCTCTTTTCCTAAAAATGTTGTAATTGTGTTTTGGTGTTAAAAGAGGTCCAAATTAGGTGAATGTTATAATATTTTGACCAAATTGTAATTAGTATAAGATTAGACCAATAGGATATGTGAAAAAGCCTCTAAAAACTCTTGTAATGGATTAAACTGCTTTTACACAAAAACTTGAGAAACTTTATCTCCTTTTTTCTTGAGAGATTCAAGGTTATTCTTCACTCCTCGATTCCTAGCTCAGAGTGGGGTGCGTTGTATCAAGAGATTGCCACTCCTCTTGTGGTTCACGCTTCAACCCACCTTCTATCAATGCCATAGTTAATCCTAAGCCGAGTATCTCCTCGGGTTTAAACCACCTCTTCCGCTTAGTTCCGTCCTTTTTACCGAGTAGTTAGATCGAGCATTTCTCTTCTTCTTAGTCCTATTCATACAGTCTATTCCCTAAGACGAGCTTGATATCTTAGCAACCGGTGCCACATCATGTTTTGAATGGGGTTTTCCATTCACCATCCTCCTTCATACTTACTTGATGGTACCCGCTCTTTAGATCAATCTTGGAAAGAGTGTTAATGAGGCCCCGACACTAGCTCAAGCATCACTCTGAGAAGAACACGTGGAGGAACCCGAGTACTAACTTGAGGAAGAGAAGAACTCCGAAGCTCCTACCATACCACTGTGGATTATGAAGAGGAACATCACAAGCATCTACAGGAGAAAAATTCAATGCATACGTACAAGGAGCACTAAGATGCGAGGAGAGCGCCAGAGGGCACCCGAGAGATACCAATAAACCTTAGCGCAACAACAGTGAGCCTAGAAAACTCTTGGGAGCTGACTTTTTTTGGAAGGCATGAGTTTACTATCTTCACTATTTCGTTGAAGAGAAGAGATCCTTAAGACGTCAAGGTATTGTACTCTTTTTCTCCACCTCGGGATTTTTCCACATGGTTTACCGAGGGGGTTTTTAATGAGGCAAGATCTCTTGATGCATCACATTCTTTACCATTGTTTATCTTGCTTTGAAATCCCTATGACGAAATTAGGTAAAGAAGGGATGTGATCCTATCTACCAAGATGACATTTATCTAATTAATGTCTTCTTCTCTTTTCCTAAAAACGGTGTGATTATGTTTTGGTGTTAAAAGAGGTCCAAATTAGGTGAATGTTATAATATTTGGACCAAATTGTAATTAGTATAAGATCAGACCAATAGGATATGTGAAAAAGCCTCTAAAAACTCTTGTAATGGATTAAACCGCTTTTACACATAAACTTGAGAAACTTTTTCTCCTTTTTTCTTGAGAGATTCAAGGTTATTCTTCACACCTCGATTCGTAGCTTATAGTGGGGTGCGCTGTATCAGGAGATTTGTACTCCTCTTGTGGTTCACGCTTCAACCCACCTTCTATCAATCCCATAGTTAATCCTAGGTCGAGTATCTCCTCGGGTTTAAACCACCTCTTTCGCTTAGTTCCATCCTTTTTACCGAGTAGTTAGATCGAGCATTTCTCTTCTTCTCAGTACTATTCATACAGTCTATTCCCTAAGACGAGCTTAATATCTTAGCAACCGGTGCCACATCATGTTTTGAATGGGGTTTTCCATTCACCACCCTCCTTCATACTTACTTGATGGCACCCGCTCTTTAGATCAAACTTGGAGAAGAGTGTTGATGAGGCCCCGACACTAGCTCAAGCATCACTCAGAGAAGAACACGTGGAGGAACCCGAGTACTAACTTGAGGAAGAGAAGAACTCCTAACCTCCTACCATACCACTAACGATTATGAAGAGGAACATCACAAGCGTCTTAAGGACAAGATTCAATGCATACATACAAGGAGCTCTAAGATGCTAGGGGAGCACGTGAGGGCACCCGAGAGATACTGATAGACCTTAGCGCGAGAACAGTGAGCCAAGAAAACTCTTGGGAGCTAACTTTTTTTGGAAGGCATGAGTTTACTATCTTCACTATTTCGTTGAAGTGAAGATACCCTTAAGACGTCAAGGTATTGTACTCTTTTTCTCCACCTCGGGATTTTTCCACATGGTTTACCGAGAGTGTTTTTAATGAGGCAAGATGTCTTGATGCATCACATTCTTTACCATTGTTTATCTTGCTTGGAAATCCCTATGACGAAATAAGTTAAAGAAGGGAAGTGATCCTATCTCCCAAGATGATATTTATCTAATTAATGTCTTCTTCTCTTTTCCTAACAAGAGTTTAAATATGTTTAGGTGTTAAAAATGGTCCAAATTAGGTGAATGTTATAATATATGGACCAAATTGTAATTAGTATAAGATCCGACCTAGAGGATATGTGAAAAAGCCTCTAAAAGCTCTTGTAATGGATTAAACCGCTTTTACACAAAAACTTGAGAAACTTTTTCTCCTTTTTTCTTGAGAGATTCAGGGTTATTCTTCACTCCTCGATTCCTAGCTCAGAGTGGGGTGCGTTGTATCAAGAGATTGTCACTCCTCTTGTGGTTCATGCTTCAACCCACCTTCTATCAATCCCATAGTTAATCCTAAGCCGAGTATCTCCTCGGGTTTAAACCACCTCTTCAAGCATCACTCAGAGAAGAACACGTGGAGGAACCCGAGTACTAACTTGAGGAAGAGAAGAACTCCTAAGCTCCTACCATACCACTGAGGATTATGAAGAGGAACATCACAAGCGTATACAGGACAAGATTCAATGCATACATACAAGGAGCTCTAAGATGCTAGGGGAGCACGTGAGGGCACCCGAGAGATACTGATAGACCTTAGCGTGAGAACAGTGAGCCTAGAAAACTCTTGGGAGCTAACTTTTTTTGGAAGGCATGAGATTAGTATCTTCACAATTTCATTGAAGTGAAGACACCCTTAGGACGTCAAGGTATTGTGCTCTTTTTCTCCACCTCTGGATTTTTCCACATGGTTTACCGAGGGGGTTTTTAATGAGGCAAGATCTCTTGATGCATCACATTCTTTACCATTGTTTATCTTTGTTGGAAATCCCTATGACGAAATAAGATAAACAAGGGATGTGACCCTATCTACCAAGATGACAATTATCTAACTAAAATCTTTTTCTCTTTTCCTAAAAACGGTTTAAGTAAGTTTTGGTGTTAAAAAAGGTCCAAATTTGGTGAATGTTAGAATATCCGGACCAAGTTGTTATTAGTATAAGATCAGACCTAGAGGATAGGTGAAAAAGCCTCTAAAAACTCCTGTAATGGATTAAAACCACTTTTACACAAAAACTTGAGAAACTTTATCTCCTTTTTTCTTGAGAGATTCAAGGTTATTCTTCACTTCTCGATTCCTAGCTCAGAGTGGGGTGTGTTGTATCAAGAGATTGTCACTCCTCTTGTGGTTCACGCTTCAGCCCACCTTCTATCAATCCCATAGTTAATCCTAAGCCGAGTATCTCCTCGGGTTTAAACCACCTCTTCCGCTTAGTTCCATCCTTTTTACCGAGTAGTTAGATCGAGCATTTCTCTACTTCTAAGTCCTATTCATACAGTTTATTCCCTAAGACGAGCTTGATATCTTAGCACCCGGTGCCACATCATGTTTTGAATGGAGTTTTCCATTCACCACCCTCCTTCATACTTACTTGATGGTACCCGCTCTTTAGATCAATCTTGGAGAAGAGTGTTGATGAGGCCCCGACACTAGCTCAAGCATCACTCTGAGAAGAACATGTGGAGGAACCCGAGTACTAACTTGAGGAAGAGAAGAACTCCGAAGCCTTTACCATACCACTGAGGATTATGAAGAGGAACATCACATGCGTCTACAGGACAAAATTCAAAGCATACATACAAGGAGCACTAAGATGCGAGGAGAGCACCTGAGGGCACCCGAGAGATACCAATAAACCTTAGCGCGATAACAATGAACCTAGAAAACTCTTGGGAGCTTACTTTTTTTGGAAGGCATGAGTTTACTATCTTCACTATTTCGTTGAAGTGAAGATACCCTTAAGACGTCAAGGTATTGTACTCTTTTTCTCCACCTCGGGATTTTTCCACATGGTTTACCGAGAGTGTTTTTAATGAGGCAAGATGTCTTGATGCATCACATTCTTTACCATTGTTTATCTTGCTTGGAAATCCCTATGACGAAATAAGTTAAAGAAGGGATGTGATCCTATCTCCCAAGATGACATTTATCTAATTAATGTCTTCTTCTCTTTTCCTAACAAGAGTTTAAATATGTTTAGGTGTTAAAAATGGTCCAAATTAGGTGAATGTTATAATATTTGGACCAAATTGTAATTAGTATAAGATCCGACCTAGAGGATATGTGAAAAAGCCTCTAAAAACTCTTGTAATGGATTAAACCGCTTTTACACAAAAACTTGAGAAACTTTTTCTCCTTTTTTCTTGAGAGATTCAAGGTTATTCTTCACTCCTCGATTCCTAGCTTATAGTGGGGTGCGCTGTATCAAGAGATTGGTACTCCTCTTGTGGTTCACGCTTCAACCCACCTTCTATCAATCCCATAGTTAATCCTAGGTCGAGTATCTCCTCGGGTTTAAACCACCTCTTCCGCTTAGTTCCATCCTTTTTACCTAGTAGTTAGATCGAGCATTTCTCTTCTTCTCAGTACTATTCATACAGTCTATTCCCTAAGACGAGCTTAATATCATAGCAACCGGTGCCACATCATGTTTTGAATAGTGTTTTCCATTCACCACCCTCCTTCATACTTACTTGATGGCACCCGCTCTTTAGATCAAACTTGGAGAAGAGTGTTGATGAGGCCCCGACACTAGCTCAAGCATCACTCAGAGAAGAACACATGGAGGAACCCGAGTACTAACTTGAGGAAGAGAAGAACTCCGAAGCTCGTACCATACCACTAAGGATTATGAAGAGGAACATCACAAGCGTCTAAAGGACAAGATTCAATGCATACATACAAGGAGCTCTAAGATGCAAGGAGAGCACCAGAGGGCTACCGTGAGATACCAATAAACCTTAGCGCGACAACAGTGAGCCTAGAAAACTCTTGGGAGCTGACTTTTTTTGGAAGGCATGAGTTTAGTATCTTCACTATTTCGTTGAAGAGAAGAGATCCTTAAGATGTCAAGGTATTGTACTCTTTTTCTCCACCTCGTGATTTTTCCACATGGTTTACTGAGGGGGTTTTTAATGAGGCAAGATCTCTTGATGCATCACATTCTTTACCATTGTTTATCTTGCTTGGAAATCCCTATGACGACATTAGGTAAAGAAGGGATGTGATCCTATCTACCAAGATGACATTTATCTAATTAATGTCTTCTTCTCTTTTCCTAAAAACGGTGTGATTATGTTTTGGTGTTAAAAGAGGTCCAAATTAGCTGAATGTTATAATATTTGGATCCAATTGTAATTAGTATAAGATCAGACCTATAGGATATGTGAAAAAGCCTCTAAAAACTCTTGTAATGGATTAAACCGCTTTTACACAAAAACTTGAGAAACTTTTTCTCATTTTTTCGTGAGAGATTCAAGGTTATTCTTCACTCCTCGATTCCTAGCTCAGAGTGGGGTGCTATGTATCAAGAGATTGTCACTCCTCTTGTGGTTCACGCTTCAACCCACCTTCTAGGTCGAGTATCTCCTCGGGTTTAAACCACCTCTTCCGCCTAGTTCCATCCTTTTTACCGAGTAGTTAGATCGAGCATTTCTCTTCTTCTCAGTCCAATTCATATAGTCTACTCCCTAAGACGAGCTTGATATCTTAGCAACCAGTGCCACATCATGTTTTGAATGGGGTTTTCAATTCACCACCCTCCTTCATACTTACTTGATGGTACCCGCTCTTTAGATCAATCTTAGAGAAGAGTGTTGATGAGGCCCCAACACTAGCTCAAGATGTCAAGGTATTGTACTCTTTTTCTCCACCTCGGGAATAGCTCAAGCATCACTCTGAGAATAGCACATGGAGGAACCCGAGTACTAACTTGAGAAAGATAAGACCTCTGAAGTTCCTACCATACCACTGAGGATTATGAAGAGGAACATCACAAGCGTCTACAGGACAAGACTCAATGCATACATACAAGGAGCACTAAGATGCGAGTAGAGCACCAGAGGGCACCCGAGAGATACCAGTAGACCTTAGCGCGATAACTGTGACCTAGAAAACTCTTGGGAGCTGACTTTTTTTGGAAGGCATGAGTTTAGTATCTTCACTATTTCGTTGAAGAGAAGACACCCTTAAGACGTCAAGGTATTGTACTCTTTTTCTCCACCTCGGGATTTTCCCACATGGTTTACCGAGGGGGTTTTTAATAAGGCAAGATCTCTTGATGCATCACATTCTTTACCATTTTTTATCTTGCTTGGAAATCCCTATGACAAAATAAGGTAAATAAGGGATGTGACCCTATCTACCAAGATGACAATTATCTAACTAAAGTCTTTTTCTCTTTTCCTAAAAACGGTTTAAGTAATATTTGGTGTTAAAAGAGGTCCAAATTTGGTGAATGTTAGAATATTTGGACCAAGTTGTAATTAGTATAAGATCAGACCTAGAGGATATGTGAAAAAGCCTCTAAAAATTCTTGTAATGGATTAAACCACTTTTACACAAAAACTTGAGAAACATTTTCTCCTTTTTTCTTGAGAGATTCAACGTTATTCTTCACTCCTCGATTCCTAGCTAAGAGTGGGGTGCGTTGTATCAAGAGATTGTCACTCCTCTTGTGGTTCACGCTTCAACCCACCTTCTATCAATCCCATAGTTAATCCTAGATCGAGTATCTCCTCGGGTTTAAACCACCTCTTCCGCTTAGTTCCATCCTTTTTACTGAGTAGTTAGACCGAGCATTTCTCTACTTCTAAGTCCTATTCATACAGTCTATTCCCTAAGACGAACTTGATATCTTAGCAACCGGTGCGACATCATCTTTTGAATGGGGTTTTCCATTCACCACCCTGCACCATACTTACTTGATGGTACCCGCTCTTTAGATCAATCTTGGAGAAGAGTGTTGATGAGGCCCCGACACTAGCTCAAACATCACTCTGAGAAGAACACGTGGAGGAACCCGAGTACTAACTTGAGGAAGAGAAGAACTCCGAAGCTCCTACCATACAGCTGAGGATTATGAAGAGGAACATTACAAGCGTCTACAGGACAAAATTCAATGCATACATACAAGCAGCACTAAGATGCGAGGAGAGCACCTGAGGGCAACCGAGAGATACCAATAAACCTTAGCGCGATAACAGTGAGCCTAGAAAACTCTTGGGAGCTGACTTTTTTTGGAAGGCATGAGTTTAGTATCTTCACTATTTCATTGAAGAGAAGACACCCTTAAGACGTCAAGGTATTGTACTCTTCTTCTCAACCTCGGGATTTTTCCACATGGTTTACCGAGGGGGTTTTTAATGAGGCAAGATCTCTTGATGCATCACATTCTTTACCATTGTTTATCTTGCTTGGAAATCCCTATGACAAAATAAGGTAAACAAGGGATGTTACCCTATCTACCAAGATGACAATTATCTAACTAAAGTCTTTTTCTCTTTTCCTAAAAATGGTTTAAGTAATATTTGGTGTTAAAACAGGTCCAAATTTGGTGAATGTTAGAATATTTGGACCAAGTTGTAATTAGTATAAGATCAGACCTAGAGGATTTGTGAAAAAGCCTCTAAAAACTCTTGTAATAGATTAAACCGCTTTTACACAAAAACTTGAGAAACTTTTTTTCCTTTTTTCTTGAGAGATTCAAGGTTATTCCTTCACTCCTCGATTCCTAGCTCAGAGTGGGGTGCGTTGTATCAAGAGATTGTCACTCCTCTTGTGGTTCCCGCTTCAACCCACCTTCTATCAATCAAATAGTTAATCCTAGATCGAGTATCTCCTCGGGTTTAAACCACCTCTTCTGCTTAGTTCCATCCTTTTTACCGAGTAGTTAGATCGAGCATTTCTCTACTTCTAAGTCCTTTTCATACAGTCTATTCCCTAAGACGAGCTTGATATCTTAGCAACTGGTGCCCCATCATTTTTGATAGGGGTTTTCCATTCACCAACCTGCTTCATACTTACTTGACGGTAGCTGCTCTTTAGATCAATCTTGGAGAAGAGTGTTGATGAGGCCCCGGGACTAGCTCAAGGATCACTCTGAGAAGAACACGTGGAGGAACCTGAGTACTAACTAGAGGAAGAGAAGAACTTTGAAGCTACTACCATACCACTAAGGATTATGAAGAGGAACATCACAAGCGTCTACGGGACAAGATTCAATGCATACATACAAGGAGCACTAAGATGCGAGGAGAGCACCTGAGGGCAGCCAAGAGATACCAATAGACCTTAGCGCGATAACGGTGACCTAAAAAACTCTTGGGAGCTGAATTTTTTTGGAAGGCATGAGTTTAGTATCTTCACTATTTCGTTGAAGAGAAGACACCCTTAAGACGTCAAGGTATTGTACTCTTCTTCTCAACCTCGGGATTTTTCCACATGGTTTACTAAGGGGGTTTTTAATGAGGCAAGATCTCTTGATGCATCACATTCTTTACCATTGTTTATCTTGCTTGGAAATCCCTATGACAAAATAAGGTAAACAAGGGATGTTACCCTATCTACCAAGATTACAATTATCTAACTAAAGTCTTTTTCTCTTTTCCTAAAAATGGTTTAAGTAATATTTGGTGTTAAAAGAGGTCCAAATTTGGTGAATGTTAGAATATTTGGACCAAGTTGTAATTAGTATAAGATCAGACCTAGAGGATTTGTGAAAAAGCCTCTAAAAACTCTTGTAATAGATTAAACCGCTTTTACACAAAAACTTGAGAAACTTTTTTTCCTTTTTTCTTGAGAGATTCAAGGTTATTCCTTCACTCCTCGATTCCTAGCTCAGAGTGGGGTGCGTTGTATCAAGAGATTGTCACTCCTCTTGTGGTTCCCGCTTCAACCCACCTTCTATCAATCAAATAGTTAATCCTAGATCGAGTATCTCCTCGGGTTTAAACCACCTCTTCCGCTTAGTTCCATCCTTTTTACCGAGTAGTTAGATCGAGCATTTCTCTACTTCTAAGTCCTATTCATACAGTTTATCCCTAAGACGAGCTTGATATCTTAGCAACCGGAGCCACATCATGTTTTGAATGGAGTTTTCCATTCACCACCCTCCTTCATACTTACTTGATGGTACCCGCTCTTTAGATCAATCTTGGAGAAGAGTGTTGATGAGGACCCGACACTAGCTCAAGCATCACTCTGAGAAGAACACGTGGAGGAACCCGAGTACTAACTTGAGGAAGAGAAGAATTCCGAAGCTCTTACCATACCACTGAGGATTATGAAGAGGAACATCACAGGCGTCTACAGGACAAAATTCAATGCATACATACAAGGAGCACTAAGATGCGAGGAGAGCACCTGAGGGCACCCGAGAGATACCAATAAACCTTAGCGCGATAACAGTGAGCCTAGAAAACTCTTGGGAGCTGACTTTTTTTGGAAGGCATGAGTTTAGTATCTTCACTATTTCATTGAAGAGAAGACACCCTTAAGACGTCAAGGTATTGTACTCTTCTTCTCAACCTCGGGATTTTTCCACATGGTTTACCGAGGGGGTTTTTAATGAGGCAAGATCTCTTGATGCATCACATTCTTTACCATTGTTTATCTTGCTTGGAAATCCCTATGACAAAATAAGGTAAACAAGGGATGTTACCCTATCTACCAAGATGACAATTATCTAACTAAAGTCTTTTTCTCTTTTCCTAAAAATGCTTTAAGTAATATTTGGTGTTAAAACAGGTCCAAATTTGGTGAATGTTAGAATATTTGGACCAAGTTGTAATTAGTATAAGATCAGACCTAGAGGATTTGTGAAAAAGCCTCTAAAAACTCTTGTAATAGATTAAACCGCTTTTACACAAAAACTTGAGAAACTTTTTTTCCTTTTTTCTTGAGAGATTCAAGGTTATTCCTTCACTCCTCGATTCCTAGCTCAGAGTGGGGTGCGTTGTATCAAGAGATTGTCACTCCTCTTGTGGTTCCCGCTTCAACCCACCTTCTATCAATCAAATAGTTAATCCTAGATCGAGTATCTCCTCGGGTTTAAACCACCTCTTCCGCTTAGTTCCATCCTTTTTACCGAGTAGTTAGATCGAGCATTTCTCTACTTCTAAGTCCTTTTCATACAGTCTATTCCCTAAGACGAGCTTGATATCTTAGCAACTGGTGCCCCATCATTTTTGATAGGGGTTTTCCATTCACCAACCTGCTTCATACTTACTTGACGGTAGCTGCTCTTTAGATCAATCTTGGAGAAGAGTGTTGATGAGGCCCCGGGACTTGCTCAAGGATCACTCTGAGAAGAACACGTGGAGGAACCTGAGTACTAACTAGAGGAAGAGAAGAACTTTGAAGCTACTACCATACCACTAAGGATTATGAAGAGGAACATCACAAGCGTCTACGGGACAAGATTCAATGCATACATACAAGGAGCACTAAGATGCGAGGAGAGCACCTGAGGGCAGCCGAGAGATACCAATAGACCTTAGCGCGATAACGGTGACCTAAAAAACTCTTGGGAGCTGAATTTTTTTGGAAGGCATGAGTTTAGTATCTTCACTATTTCGTTGAAGAGAAGACACCCTTAAGACGTCAAGGTATTGTACTCTTCTTCTCAACCTCGGGATTTTTCCACATGGTTTACTAAGGGGGTTTTTAATGAGGCAAGATCTCTTGATGCATCACATTCTTTACCATTGTTTATCTTGCTTGGAAATCCCTATGACAAAATAAGGTAAACAAGGGATGTTACCCTATCTACCAAGATTACAATTATCTAACTAAAGTCTTTTTCTCTTTTCCTAAAAATGGTTTAAGTAATATTTGGTGTTAAAAGAGGTCCAAATTTGGTGAATGTTAGAATATTTGGACCATGTTGTAATTAGTATAAGATCAGACCTAGAGGATTTGTGAAAAAGCCTCTAAAAACTCTTGTAATAGATTAAACCGCTTTTACACAAAAACTTGAGAAACTTTTTTTCCTTTTTTCTTGAGAGATTCAAGGTTATTCCTTCACTCCTCGATTCCTAGCTCAGAGTGGGGTGCGTTGTATCAAGAGATTGTCACTCCTCTTGTGGTTCCCGCTTCAACCCACCTTCTATCAATCAAATAGTTAATCCTAGATCGAGTATCTCCTCGGGTTTAAACCACCTCTTCCGCTTAGTTCCATCCTTTTTACCGAGTAGTTAGATCGAGCATTTCTCTACTTCTAAGTCCTATTCATACAGTTTATCCCTAAGACGAGCTTGATATCTTAGCAACCGGAGCCACATCATGTTTTGAATGGAGTTTTCCATTCACCACCCTCCTTCATACTTACTTGATGGTACCCGCTCTTTAGATCAATCTTGGAGAAGAGTGTTGATGAGGCCCCGACACTAGCTCAAGCATCACTCTGAGAAGAACACGTGGAGGAACCCGAGTACTAACTTGAGGAAGAGAAGAATTCCGAAGCTCTTACCATACCACTGAGGATTATGAAGAGGAACATCACAGGCGTCTACAGGACAAAATTCAATGCATACATACAAGGAGCACTAAGATGCGAGGAGAGCACCTGAGGGCACCCGAGAGATACCAATAAACCTTAGCGCGATAACAGTGAGCCTAGAAAACTCTTGGGAGCTGACTTTTTTTGGAAGGCATGAGTTTAGTATCTTCACTATTTCGTTGAAGTGAAGACACCCTTAAGACGTCAAGGTATTGTACTCTTTTTCTCCACCTCGGGATTTTTCCACATGGTTTACCGAGGGAGTTTTTAATGAGGCAAGATCTCTTGATGGATTACATTCTTTACCATTGTTTATCTTGCTTGGAAATCCCTATGACAAAATAAGGTAAACAAGGGATGTTACCCTATCTACCAAGATGACAATTATCTAACTAAAGTCTTTTTCTCTTTTCCTAAAAATGGTTTAAGTAATATTTGGTGTTAAAAGAGGTCCAAATTTGGTGAATGTTAGAATATTTGGACCAAGTTGTAATTAGTATAAGATCAGACCTAGAGGATTTGTGAAAAAGCCTCTAAAAACTCTTGTAATAGATTAAAACCGCTTTTACACAAAAACTTCAGAAACTTTTTTTCCTTTTTTCTTGAGAGATTCAACGTTATTCTTCACTCCTCGATTCGTAGCTCAGAGTGGGGTGCGTTGTATCAAGAGATTGTCACTCCTCTTGTGGTTCCCGCTTCAACCCACCTTCTATCAATCCCATAGTTAATCCTAGATCGAGTATCTCCTTGGGTTTAAACCACCTCTTCCGCTTAGTTCCATCCTTTTTACCGAGTAGTTAGATCGAGCATTTCTCTACTTCTAAGTCCTATTCATACAGTTTATCCCTAAGACGAGCTTGATATCTTAGCAACCGGTGCCACATCATGTTTTGAATGGAGTTTTCCATTCACCACCCTCCTTCATACTTACTTGATGGTACCCGCTCTTTAGATCAATCTTGGAGAAGAGTGTTGATGAGGCCCCGACACTAGCTCAAGCATCACTCTGAGAAGAACACGTGGGGGAACCCGAGTACTAACTTGAGGAAGAGAAGAACTCCGAAGCTCCTACCATACAGCTGAGGATTATGAAGAGGAACATTACAAGCGTCTACAGGACAAAATTCAATGCATACATACAAGCAGCACTAAGATGCGAGGAGAGCACCTGAGGGCAACCGAGAGATACCAATAAACCTTAGCGCGATAACAGTGAGCCTAGAAAACTCTTGGGAGCTGACTTTTTTTGGAAGGCATGAGTTTAGTATCTTCACTATTTCATTGAAGAGAAGACACCCTTAAGACGTCAAGGTATTGTACTCTTCTTCTCAACCTCGGGATTTTTCCACATGGTTTACCGAGGGGGTTTTTAATGAGGCAAGATCTCTTGATGCATCACATTCTTTACCATTGTTTATCTTGCTTGGAAATCCCTATGACAAAATAAGGTAAACAAGGGATGTTACCCTATCTACCAAGATGACAATTATCTAACTAAAGTCTTTTTCTCTTTTCCTAAAAATGGTTTAAGTAATATTTGGTGTTAAAACAGGTCCAAATTTGGTGAATGTTAGAATATTTGGACCAAGTTGTAATTAGTATAAGATCAGACCTAGAGGATTTGTGAAAAAGCCTCTAAAAACTCTTGTAATAGATTAAACCGCTTTTACACAAAAACTTGAGAAACTTTTTTTCCTTTTTTCTTGAGAGATTCAAGGTTATTCCTTCACTCCTCGATTCCTAGCTCAGAGTGGGGTGCGTTGTATCAAGAGATTGTCACTCCTCTTGTGGTTCCCGCTTCAACCCACCTTCTATCAATCAAATAGTTAATCCTAGATCGAGTATCTCCTCGGGTTTAAACCACCTCTTCCGCTTAGTTCCATCCTTTTTACCGAGTAGTTAGATCGAGCATTTCTCTACTTCTAAGTCCTTTTTATACAGTCTATTCCCTAAGACGAGCTTGATATCTTAGCAACTGGTGCCCCATCATTTTTGATAGGGGTTTTCCATTCACCAACCTGCTTCATACTTACTTGACGGTAGCTGCTCTTTAGATCAATCTTGGAGAAGAGTGTTGATGAGGCCCCGGGACTAGCTCAAGGATCACTCTGAGAAGAACACGTGGAGGAACCTGAGTACTAACTAGAGGAAGAGAAGAACTTTGAAGCTACTACCATACCACTAAGGATTATGAAGAGGAACATCACAAGCGTCTACGGGACAAGATTCAATGCATACATACAAGGAGCACTAAGATGCGAGGAGAGCACCTGAGGGCAGCCGAGAGATACCAATAGACCTTAGCGCGATAACGGTGACCTAAAAAACTCTTGGGAGCTGAATTTTTTTGGAAGGCATGAGTTTAGTATCTTCACTATTTCGTTGAAGAGAAGACACCCTTAAGACGTCAAGGTATTGTACTCTTCTTCTCAACCTCGGGATTTTTCCACATGGTTTACTAAGGGGGTTTTTAATGAGGCAAGATCTCTTGATGCATCACATTCTTTACCATTGTTTATCTTGCTTGGAAATCCCTATGACAAAATAAGGTAAACAAGGGATGTTACCCTATCTACCAAGATTACAATTATCTAACTAAAGTCTTTTTCTCTTTTCCTAAAAATGGTTTAAGTAATATTTGGTGTTAAAAGAGGTCCAAATTTGGTGAATGTTAGAATATTTGGACCAAGTTGTAATTAGTATAAGATCAGACCTAGAGGATTTGTGAAAAAGCCTCTAAAAACTCTTGTAATAGATTAAACCGCTTTTACACAAAAACTTGAGAAACTTTTTTTCCTTTTTTCTTGAGAGATTCAAGGTTATTCCTTCACTCCTCGATTCCTAGCTCAGAGTGGGGTGCGTTGTATCAAGAGATTGTCACTCCTCTTGTGGTTCCCGCTTCAACCCACCTTCTATCAATCAAATAGTTAATCCTAGATCGAGTATCTCCTCGGGTTTAAACCACCTCTTCCGCTTAGTTCCATCCTTTTTACCGAGTAGTTAGATCGAGCATTTCTCTACTTCTAAGTCCTATTCATACAGTTTATCCCTAAGACGAGCTTGATATCTTAGCAACCGGAGCCACATCATGTTTTGAATGGAGTTTTCCATTCACCACCCTCCTTCATACTTACTTGATGGTACCCGCTCTTTAGATCAATCTTGGAGAAGAGTGTTGATGAGGCCCCGACACTAGCTCAAGCATCACTCTGAGAAGAACACGTGGAGGAACCCGAGTACTAACTTGAGGAAGAGAAGAATTCCGAAGCTCTTACCATACCACTGAGGATTATGAAGAGGAACATCACAGGCGTCTACAGGACAAAATTCAATGCATACATACAAGGAGCACTAAGATGCGAGGAGAGCACCTGAGGGCACCCGAGAGATACCAATAAACCTTAGCGCGATAACAGTGAGCCTAGAAAACTCTTGGGAGCTGACTTTTTTTGGAAGGCATGAGTTTAGTATCTTCACTATTTCATTGAAGAGAAGACACCCTTAAGACGTCAAGGTATTGTACTCTTCTTCTCAACCTCGGGATTTTTCCACATGGTTTACCGAGGGGGTTTTTAATGAGGCAAGATCTCTTGATGCATCACATTCTTTACCATTGTTTATCTTGCTTGGAAATCCCTATGACAAAATAAGGTAAACAATGGATGTTACCCTATCTACCAAGATGACAATTATCTAACTAAAGTCTTTTTCTCTTTTCCTAAAAATGGTTTAAGTAATATTTGGTGTTAAAAGAGGTCCAAATTTGGTGAATGTTAGAATATTTGGACCAAGTTGTAATTAGTATAAGATCAGACCTAGAGGATTTGTGAAAAAGCCTCTAAAAACTCTTGTAATAGATTAAACCGCTTTTACACAAAAACTTGAGAAACTTTTTTTCCTTTTTTCTTGAGAGATTCAAGGTTATTCCTTCACTCCTCGATTCCTAGCTCAGAGTGGGGTGCGTTGTATCAAGAGATTGTCACTCCTCTTGTGGTTCCCGCTTCAACCCACCTTCTATCAATCAAATAGTTAATCCTAGATCGAGTATCTCCTCGGGTTTAAACCACCTCTTCCGCTTAGTTCCATCCTTTTTACCGAGTAGTTAGATCGAGCATTTCTCTACTTCTAAGTCCTTTTCATACAGTCTATTCCCTAAGACGAGCTTGATATCTTAGCAACTGGTGCCCCATCATTTTTGATAGGGGTTTTCCATTCACCAACCTGCTTCATACTTACTTGACGGTAGCTGCTCTTTAGATCAATCTTGGAGAAGAGTGTTGATGAGGCCCCGGGACTAGCTCAAGGATCACTCTGAGAAGAACACGTGGAGGAACCTGAGTACTAACTAGAGGAAGAGAAGAACTTTGAAGCTACTACCATACCACTAAGGATTATGAAGAGGAACATCACAAGCGTCTACGGGACAAGATTCAATGCATACATACAAGGAGCACTAAGATGCGAGGAGAGCACCTGAGGGCACCCGAGAGATACCAATAAACCTTAGCGCGATAACAGTGAGCCTAGAAAACTCTTGGGAGCTGACTTTTTTTGGAAGGCATGAGTTTAGTATCTTCACTATTTCATTGAAGAGAAGACACCCTTAAGACGTCAAGGTATTGTACTCTTCTTCTCAACCTCGGGATTTTTCCACATGGTTTACCGAGGGGGTTTTTAATGAGGCAAGATCTCTTGATGCATCACATTCTTTACCATTGTTTATCTTGCTTGGAAATCCCTATGACAAAATAAGGTAAACAATGGATGTTACCCTATCTACCAAGATGACAATTATCTAACTAAAGTCTTTTTCTCTTTTCCTAAAAATGGTTTAAGTAATATTTGGTGTTAAAAGAGGTCCAAATTTGGTGAATGTTAGAATATTTGGACCAAGTTGTAATTAGTATAAGATCAGACCTAGAGGATTTGTGAAAAAGCCTCTAAAAACTCTTGTAATAGATTAAACCGCTTTTACACAAAAACTTGAGAAACTTTTTTTCCTTTTTTCTTGAGAGATTCAAGGTTATTCCTTCACTCCTCGATTCCTAGCTCAGAGTGGGGTGCGTTGTATCAAGAGATTGTCACTCCTCTTGTGGTTCCCGCTTCAACCCACCTTCTATCAATCAAATAGTTAATCCTAGATCGAGTATCTCCTCGGGTTTAAACCACCTCTTCCGCTTAGTTCCATCCTTTTTACCGAGTAGTTAGATCGAGCATTTCTCTACTTCTAAGTCCTATTCATACAGTTTATCCCTAAGACGAGCTTGATATCTTAGCAACCGGAGCCACATCATGTTTTGAATGGAGTTTTCCATTCACCACCCTCCTTCATACTTACTTGATGGTACCCGCTCTTTAGATCAATCTTGGAGAAGAGTGTTGATGAGGCCCCGACACTAGCTCAAGCATCACTCTGAGAAGAACACGTGGAGGAACCCGAGTACTAACTTGAGGAAGAGAAGAATTCCGAAGCTCTTACCATACCACTGAGGATTATGAAGAGGAACATCACAGGCGTCTACAGGACAAAATTCAATGCATACATACAAGGAGCACTAAGATGCGAGGAGAGCACCTGAGGGCACCCGAGAGATACCAATAAACCTTAGCGCGATAACAGTGAGCCTAGAAAACTCTTGGGAGCTGACTTTTTTTGGAAGGCATGAGTTTAGTATCTTCACTATTTCATTGAAGAGAAGACACCCTTAAGACGTCAAGGTATTGTACTCTTCTTCTCAACCTCGGGATTTTTCCACATGGTTTACCGAGGGGGTTTTTAATGAGGCAAGATCTCTTGATGCATCACATTCTTTACCATTGTTTATCTTGCTTGGAAATCCCTATGACAAAATAAGGTAAACAATGGATGTTACCCTATCTACCAAGATGACAATTATCTAACTAAAGTCTTTTTCTCTTTTCCTAAAAATGGTTTAAGTAATATTTGGTGTTAAAAGAGGTCCAAATTTGGTGAATGTTAGAATATTTGGACCAAGTTGTAATTAGTATAAGATCAGACCTAGAGGATTTGTGAAAAAGCCTCTAAAAACTCTTGTAATAGATTAAACCGCTTTTACACAAAAACTTGAGAAACTTTTTTTCCTTTTTTCTTGAGAGATTCAAGGTTATTCCTTCACTCCTCGATTCCTAGCTCAGAGTGGGGTGCGTTGTATCAAGAGATTGTCACTCCTCTTGTGGTTCCCGCTTCAACCCACCTTCTATCAATCAAATAGTTAATCCTAGATCGAGTATCTCCTCGGGTTTAAACCACCTCTTCCGCTTAGTTCCATCCTTTTTACCGAGTAGTTAGATCGAGCATTTCTCTACTTCTAAGTCCTTTTCATACAGTCTATTCCCTAAGACGAGCTTGATATCTTAGCAACTGGTGCCCCATCATTTTTGATAGGGGTTTTCCATTCACCAACCTGCTTCATACTTACTTGACGGTAGCTGCTCTTTAGATCAATCTTGGAGAAGAGTGTTGATGAGGCCCCGGGACTAGCTCAAGGATCACTCTGAGAAGAACACGTGGAGGAACCTGAGTACTAACTAGAGGAAGAGAAGAACTTTGAAGCTACTACCATACCACTAAGGATTATGAAGAGGAACATCACAAGCGTCTACGGGACAAGATTCAATGCATACATACAAGGAGCACTAAGATGAGAGGAGAGCACCTGAGGGCAGCCGAGAGATACCAATAGACCTTAGCGCGATAACGGTGACCTAAAAAACTCTTGGGAGCTGAATTTTTTTGGAAGGCATGAGTTTAGTATCTTCACTATTTCGTTGAAGAGAAGACACCCTTAAGACGTCAAGGTATTGTACTCTTCTTCTCAACCTCGGGATTTTTCCACATGGTTTACTAAGGGGGTTTTTAATGAGGCAAGATCTCTTGATGCATCACATTCTTTACCATTGTTTATCTTGCTTGGAAATCCCTATGACAAAATAAGGTAAACAAGGGATGTTACCCTATCTACCAAGATTACAATTATCTAACTAAAGTCTTTTTCTCTTTTCCTAAAAATGGTTTAAGTAATATTTGGTGTTAAAAGAGGTCCAAATTTGGTGAATGTTAGAATATTTGGACCAAGTTGTAATTAGTATAAGATCAGACCTAGAGGATTTGTGAAAAAGCCTCTAAAAACTCTTGTAATAGATTAAACCGCTTTTACACAAAAACTTGAGAAACTTTTTTTCCTTTTTTCTTGAGAGATTCAAGGTTATTCCTTCACTCCTCGATTCCTAGCTCAGAGTGGGGTGCGTTGTATCAAGAGATTGTCACTCCTCTTGTGGTTCCCGCTTCAACCCACCTTCTATCAATCAAATAGTTAATCCTAGATCGAGTATCTCCTCGGGTTTAAACCACCTCTTCCGCTTAGTTCCATCCTTTTTACCGAGTAGTTAGATCGAGCATTTCTCTACTTCTAAGTCCTATTCATACAGTTTATCCCTAAGACGAGCTTGATATCTTAGCAACCGGAGCCACATCATGTTTTGAATGGAGTTTTCCATTCACCACCCTCCTTCATACTTACTTGATTGTACCCGCTCTTTAGATCAATCTTCAAGAAAAGTGTTGATGAGGCTCCGACACTAGCTTAAGCATCACTCTGAGAAGAACACGTGGAGGAACCCGAGTACTAACTTGAGGAAGAGACAAACTCCGAAGCTCCTACCATACCACTGAGGATTATGAGGAGGAACATCACAAGCGTCTACAGGACAAGATTCAATGCATACATACAAGGAGCACTAAGATGCGAGGAGAGCACCTGAGGGCACCCGAGAGATACCAATATACCTTAGCGCGATAACAGTGAGCCTAGAAAACTCTTGGGAGCTGACTTTTTTTGGAAGGCATAAGTTTAGTATCTTCACTATTTCGTTAAAGAGAAGACACTCTTAAGACGTCAAGGTATTGTACTCTTTTTCTCCACCTCGGGATTTTTCCACATGGTTTACCGAGGGGGTTTTTAATGAGGCAAGATCTCTTGAGGCATCACATTCTTTACCATTGTTTATCTTGCTTGGAAATCCCTATGACGAATAAGGTAAACAAGGGATGTGACCCTATCTACCAAGATGACAATTATTTAACTAAAGACTTTTTCTCTTTTCCTAAAAACGGTTTAAGTAATATTTGGTGTTAAAAGAGGTCCAAATTTGGTCAATGTTAGAATATTTGGACCAAGTTGTAATTAGTATAAGATCAGACCAAGAGGATATGTGAAAAAGCCTCTAAAAACTCTTGTAATGGATTAAACCGCTTTTACACAAAAACTTGAGAAACTTTTTTTCCTTTTTTCTTGAGAGATTCAAGGTTATTCTTCACACCTCGATTCTTAGCTCAGAGGGGGGTGCGTTGTATCAAGATATTGTCACTCCTCTTGTGGTTCACGCTTTAACCCACCTTCTATCAATCCCATAGTTAATCCTAGATCGAGTATCTCCTCGGGTTTAAACCACCTCTTCCGCTTAGTTCCATCCTTTTTACCGAGTAGTTAGATCAAGCATTTCTCTTCTTCTAAGTCCTATCCATACAGTCTATTCCCTAAGACGAGCTTGATATCTTAGCAACCGATGCCACATCATTTTTTGAATGGGGTTTTCTATTCACCACCCTCCTTCATACTTACTTGATGGTACCCGCTCTTTAGATCAATCTTCGAGAAGAGTGTTAATGAGGCTCCGACACTAGCTCAAGCATCACTTTGAGAAGAATACGTGGAGGAACCCGACTACTAACTTGAGTAAGAGAAGAACTCCGAAGTTCCTACCATACCACTAAGGATTATGAGGAGGAACATCACAAGCGTCTACAGGAAAAGATTCAATGCATACATACAAGGAGCACTAAGATGCGAGGAGAGCACCTGAGGGCACCCTAGAGATACCAATAGACCTAAGCGCGATAAAAGTGAGCCTAGAAAACTCTTGGGAGCTGACTTTTTTTGGAAGTCATGAGTTTAGTATCTTCACTATTTCGTTGAAGAGAAGACACCCTTAAGACGTCAAGGTATTGTACTCTTTTTCTCCACCTCGGGATTTTTCCACATGGTTTACGGAGGGGGTTTTTAATGAGGCAAGATCTCTTGATGCATCACATTCTTTACCATTTTTTATCTTGCTTGGAAATCCCTATGACGAAATAAGGTAACCGAGGGATGTGACCCTATCTACCAAGATGACAATTATCTAACTAAAGTCTTTTTCTCTTTTCCTAAAAACGGCTTAAGTAAGTTTTGGTGTTAAAAGAGGTCCAAATTTGGTGAATATTAGAATATTTGGACCAAGTTGTAATTAGTATAAGATCAGACCTAGAGGATATGTGAAAAAGCCTCTAAAAACTCTTGTAATGGATTAAACCGCTGTTACACAAAAACTTGAGAAAGTTTTTTTCCTTTTTTCTTGAGAGATTCGAGGTTATTCTTCACTCCTCGATTCCTAGCTCAGAGTGGGGTGCGTTCTAACAAGAGAATGTCACTCCTCTTGTGGTTCACGCTTTAACCCACCTTCTATAAATCCCATAGTTAATCCTAGATCGAGTATCTCCTCGGGTTTAAACCACCTCTTCCGCTTAGTTCCATCCTTTTTACCGAGTAGTTAGATCGAGCATTTCTCTTCTTCTAAGTCCTATTCATACAGTCTATTCCCTAAGACGAGCTTGATATCTTAGTAACCGGTGCCACATCATTTTTTGAATGGGGTTTTCCATTCACCACCCTCCTTCATACTTACTTGATGGTACCCGCTCTTTAGATCAATCTTGGAGAAGAGTGTTGATGAGGCTCCGACACTAGCTCAAGCATCACTCTGAGAAGAATACGTGGAGGAACCCGAGTACTAACTTGAGGAAGAGAAGAACTCCGAAGTTCCTACCATACGAGTAAGGATTATGAGGAGGAACATCACAAGCGTCTACATGACAAGATTCAATGCATACATACAAGGAGCACTAAGATGCGAGGAGAGCACCTGAGGGCACCCGAGAGATACCAATAGACCTTAGCGCGATAAAAGTGAGCCTAGAAAACTCTTGGGAGCTGACTGTTTTTGGAAGGCATGAGTTTAGTATCTTCACTATTTCGTTGAAGAGAAGACACCCTTAAGACGTCAAGGTATTGTACTCTTTTTCTCCACCTCGGGATTTTTCCACATGGTTTACCGAGGGGGTTTTTAATGAGGCAAGATCTCTTGATGCATCACATTCTTTACCATTGTTTATCTTGCTTGGAAATCCCTATGACGAAATAAGGTAAACAAGGGATGTGACCCTATATACCAAGATGACAATTATCTAACTAAAGTCTTTTTCTCTTTTCCTAAAAACGGTTTAAGTAATATTTGGTGTGAAAAGAGGTCCAAATTTGGTGAATGTTATAATATTTTGACCAAGTTGTAATTAGTATAAGATCAGAGCTAGAGGATATGTGAAAAAGCCTCTAAAATCTCTTCTAATGGATTAAACCGCTTTTACACAAAAACTTGAGAAACTTTTTCTCCTTTTTTCTTGAGAGATTCAAGGTTATTCTTCACTCCTCGATTCCTAGGTCATAGTGGGGTGCGTTGTATCAAGAGATTGTCACTCCTCTTGTGGTTCACGCTTCAACCCACCCCCTATCAATCCCATAGTTAATCCTAGGTCGAGTATCTCCTCGGGTTTAAACCACCTCTTCCGCTTAGTTCCATCCTTTTTACCGGGTAGTTAGATCGAGCATTTCTCTTCTTCTAAGTCCTATTCATACAGTCTATTCCCTAAGACGAGCTTGATATCTTAGCTACCGGTGCCACATCATGTTTTGAATGGGGTTTTCCATTCACCACCCTCCTTCATACTTACTTGATTGTACCCGCTCTTTAGATCAATCTTCGAGAAAAGTGTTGATGAGGCTCCGTCACTAGCTCAAGCATCACTCTGAGAAGAACACGTGGAGGAACCCGAGTACTAACTTGAGGAAGAGAAGAACTCCGAAGCTCCTACCATACAACTAAGGATTATGAGGAGGAACATCACAAGCGTTTATAGGACAAGATTCAATGCATACATACAAGGAGCACTAAGATGAGAGGAGAGCACCTGAGGGCACCCGAGAGATACCAATAAACCTTAGCGCGATAACAGTGAGCCTAGAAAACTCTTGGGATCTGACTTTTTTTGGAAGGCATGAGTTTAGTATCTTCACTATTTCGTTGAAGAGAAGACACCCTTAAGACGTTAAGGTATTGTACTCTTTTTTGCCACCTCGGGATTTTACCACATGGTTTACCGAGGGGGTTTATA
Source organism: Cardamine chenopodiifolia (assembly GCA_963922655.1). Taxonomy (NCBI): domain Eukaryota; kingdom Viridiplantae; phylum Streptophyta; class Magnoliopsida; order Brassicales; family Brassicaceae; genus Cardamine; species Cardamine chenopodiifolia. The sequence goes on along the minus strand of OZ000476.1, from coordinate 5,892,983 downwards.
ATGAGGCAAGATCTCTTGATGCATTACATTCTTTACCATTGTTTATCTTGCTTGGAAATCCCTATGACGAAATAAGGTAAACAAGGGATGTGACCCTATCTACCAAGATGACAATTATCTAACTAAATTCTTTTTCTCTTTTCCTAAAAACGGTTTAAGTAATATTTGGTGTGAAAAGAGTTCCAAATTAGGTGAATGTTAGAATATTTGGACCAAGTTGTAATTAGTATAAGATCAGACCTAGAGGATATGTGAAAAAGCCTCTAAAAACTCTTGTAATGGATTAAACTGCTTTTACACAAAAACTTGAGAAACTTTATTTCCTTTTTTCTTGAGAGATTCATGGTTATTCTTCACTCCTCGATCCCTAGCTCAGAGTGGGGTGCGTTGTATCAAGAGATTGTCACTCCTCTTGTGGTTCACGCTTCAACCCACCTTCTATCAATCCCATAGTTAATCCTAGATCGAGTATCTCCTCGGGTTTAAACCACCTCTTCCGCTTAGTTCCATCCTTTTTACCGAGTAGTTAGATCGAGCATTTCTCTTCTTCTAAGTCCTATTCATACAGTCTATTCCCTAAGACGAGCTTGATATCTTAGCAACCAGTGCCACATCATTTTTTGAATGGGGTTTTCCATTCACCACCCTCCTTCATACTTACTTGATGGTACCCGCTCTTTAGATCAATCTTTGAGAAGAGTGTTGATGAGGCTCCGACACTAGCTCAAGCATCACTCTGAGAAGAATACGTGGAGGAACCCGAGTACAAACTTGAGGAAGAGAAGAACTCCGAAGTTCCTACCATACCACTAAGGATTATGAGGAGGAACATCACAAGCGTCTACAGGACAAGATTCAATGCATACATACAAGGAGCACTAAGATGCGAGGAGAGCACCTGAGGGCACCCGAGAGATACCAATAGACCTTAGCGCGATAAAAGTGAGCCTAGAAAACTCTTGGGAGATGACTTTTTTTGGAAGGCATGAGTTTAGTATCTTCACTATTTCGTTGAAGAGAAGACACCCTTAAGACGTCAAGGTATTGTACTCTTTTTCTCCACCTCGGGATTTTTCCACATGGTTTACCGAGGGGGTTTTTAATGAGGCAAGATCTCTTGATGCATCACATTCTTTACCATCGTTTATCTTGCTTGGAAATCCCAATGACGAAATAAGGTAAACAAGGGATGTGACCCTATATACCAAGATGACAATTATCTAACTAAAGTCTTTTTCTCTTTTCCTAAAAACGGTTTAAGTAATATTTGGTGTGAAAAGAGGTCCAAATTTGGTGAATGTTATAATATTTTGACCAAGTTGTAATTAGTATAAGATCAGAGCTAGAGGATATGTGAAAAAGCCTCTAAAATCTCTTCTAATGGATTAAACCGCTTTTACACAAAAACTTGAGAAACTTTTTCTCCTTTTTTCTTGAGAGATTCAAGGTTATTCTTCACTCCTCGATTCCTAGCTCACAGTGGGGTGCGTTGTTTCAAGAGATTGTCACTCCTCTTGTGGTTCACGCTTCAACCCACCTTCTATCAATCCCATAGTTAATCCTAGGTCGAGTATCTCCTCGGGTTTAAACCACCTCTTCCGCTTAGTTCCATCCTTTTTACCGAGTAGTTAGATCGAGCATTTCTCTTCTTCTAAGTCCTATTCATACAGTCTATTCCCTAAGACGAGCTTGATATTTTAGCAACCGGTGCCACATCATGTTTTGAATGGGGTTTTCCATTCACCACCCTCCTTCATACTTACTTGATTGTACCCGCTCTTTAGATCAATCTTGGAGAAGAGTGTTGATGAGGCTCCGACACTAGCTCAAGCATCACTCTGAGAAGAACACGTGGAGGAACCCGAGTACTAACTTGAGGAAGAGAAGAACTCCGAAGCTCCTACCATACAACTAAGGATTATGAGGAGGAACATCACAAGCGTTTATAGGACAAGATTCAATGCATACATACAAGGAGCACTAAGATGAGAGGAGAGCACCGGAGGGCACCCGAGAGATACCAATAAACCTTAGCGCGATAACAGTGAGCCTAGAAAACTCTTGGGATCTGACTTTTTTTGGAAGGCATGAGTTTAGTATCTTCACTATTTCGTTGAAGAGAAGACACCCTTAAGACGTTAAGGTATTGTACTCTTTTTTGCCACCTCGGGATTTTTCCACATGGTTTACCGAGGGGGTTTTTAATGAGGCAAGATCTCTTGATGCATTACATTCTTTACCATTGTTTATCTTGCTTGGAAATCCCTATGAAGAAATAAGGTAAACAAGGGATGTGACCCTATCTACCAAGATGACAATTATCTAACTAAAGTCTTTTTCTCTTTTCCTAAAAACGGTTTAAGTAATATTTGGTGTGAAAAGAGGTCCAAATTAGGTGAATGTTAGAATATTTTGACCAAGTTGTAATTAGTATAAGATCAGACCTAGAGGATATGTGAAAAAGCCTCTAAAATCTCTTGTAATGGATTAAACCGCTTTTACACAAAAACTTGAGAAACTTTTTCTCCTTTTTTCTTGAGAGATTCAAGGTTATTCTTCACTCCTCGATTCCTAGCTCATAGTGGGGTGCGTTGTATCAAGAGATTGTCACTCCTCTTGTGGTTCACGCTTCGACCCACCTTCTATCAATCCCATAGTTAATCCTAGATCGAGTATCTCCTCGGGTTTAAACCACCTCTTCCGCTTAGTTCCATCCTTTTTACCGAGTAGTTAGATCGGGCATTTCTCTACTTCTAAGTCCTATTCATACAGTCTATTCCCTAAGACGAGCATGATATCTTAGCAACCGGTGCCACATCATGTTTTGAATGGGGTTTTCCATTCACCATCCTCCTTCATACTTACCTGATGGTACCCGCTCTTTAGATCAATCTTAGAAAAGAGTGTTCATGAGGCCCCGACACTAGCTCAAGCATCACTCTGAGAAGAATACGTGGAGGAACCCGAGTACTAACTTGAGGAAGAGAAGAACTCCGAAGTTCCTACCATACCACTAAGGATTATGAGGAGGAACATCACAAGCGTCTACAGGACAAGATTCAATGCATACATACAAGGAGCACTAAGATGCGAGGAGAGCACCTGAGGGCATCCGAGAGATACTAATAAACCTTAGCGCGATAAAAGTGAGCCTAGAAAACTCTTGGGAGCTGACTTTTTTTGGAAGGCATGAGTTTAGTATCTTTACTATTTCGTTGAAGAGAAGACACCCTTAAGACGTCAAGGTATTGTACTCTTTTTCTCCACCTCGGGATTTTTCCACATGGTTTACCGAGGGGGTTTTTAATGAGGCAAGATCTCTTGATGCATCACATTCTTTACCATTGTTTATCTTGCTTGGAAATCCCTATGACGAAATAAGGTAAACAAGGGATGTGACCCTATCTACCAAGATGACAATTATCTAACTAAAGTCTTTTTCTCTTTTCCTAAAAATGGTTTAAGTAAGTTTTGGTGTTAAAAGAGGTCCAAATTTGGTGAATGTTAGAATATTTGGATCAAGTTGTAATTAGTATAAGATCAGACCTAGAGGATATGTGAAAAAGCCTCTAAAAACTCTTGTAACGGATTAAACTGCTTTTACACAAAAACGTGAGAAACTTTTTCTCCTTTTTTCTTCAGAGATTCAAGGTTATTCTTCACTCCTTGATTCCTAGCTCAGAGTGGGGTGCGTTGTTTCAAGAGATTGTCACTCCTCTTGTGGTTCACGCTTCAACCCACCTTCTATCAATCCCATAGTTAATCCTAGGTCGAGTATCTCCTCGGGTTTAAACCACCTCTTCCGCTTAGTTCCATCCTTTTTACCGAGTAGTTAGATCGAGCATTTCTCTTCTTCTAAGTCCTATTCATACAGTCTATTCCCTAAGACGAGCTTGATATTTTAGCAACCGGTGCCACATCATGTTTTGAATGGGGTTTTCCATTCACCACCCTCCTTCATACTTACTTGATTGTACCCGCTCTTTAGATCAATCTTGGAGAAGAGTGTTGATGAGGCCCCGGCACTAGCTCAAGCATCACTCTGAGAATAGCACATGGAGGAACCCGAGTACTAACTTGAGAAAGATAAGACCTCCGAAGTTCCTACCATACCACTGAGGATTATGAAGAGGAACATCACAAGCGTCTACAGGACAAGACTCAATGCATACATACAAGGAGCACTAAGATGCAAGGAGAGCACCTGAGGGCACCCGAGAGATACCAATATACCTTAGCGCGATAACAGTGAGCCTAGAAAACTCTTGGGAGCTGACTTTTTTTGGAATGCATGAGTTTAGTATCTTCACTATTTCGTTGAAGAGAAGAAACCCTTAAGACGTCAAGGTATTGTACTCTTTTTCTCCACCTCGGGATTTTTCCACATGGTTTACCGAGGGGGTTTTTAATGAGGCAAGATCTCTTGATGCATCACATTCTTTACCATTGTTTATCTTGCTTGGAAATCCCTATGACGAAATAAGGTAAACAAGGGATGTGACCCTATCTACCAAGATGACAATTATCTAACAAAAGTCTTTTTCTTTTTTCCTAAAAACAGTTTAAGTAAGTTTGGTGTTAAAAGTGGTCCAAATTTGGTGAATGTTAGAATATTTGGACCAAGTTGTAATTAGTATAAGATCAGACCTAGAGGATATGTGAAAAAGCTTCTAAAAACTCATGTAGTGGATTAAACTGCTTTTACACAAAAACTTGAGAAAGTTTTTTTCCTTTTTTCTTGAGAGATTCAAGGTTATTCTTCACTCCTCGATTCCTAGCTCAGAGTGGGGTGCGTTGTATCAAGAGATTGTCACTCCTCTTGTGGTTCACGCTTCAACCCACCTTCTATTAATCCCATAGTTAATCCTAGATCGAGTATCTCCTCGGGTTTAAACCACCTCTTCCGCTTAGTTCCATCCTTTTTACCGAGTAGTTAGATCGAGCATTTCTCTACTTCTAAGTCCTATTCATACAGTTTATTCCCTAAGACGAGTTTGATATCTTAGCAACCGGTGCCACATCATGTTTTGAATGGAGTTTTCCATTCACCACCCTCCTTCATACTTACTTGATGGTACCCGCGCTTTAGATCAATCTTGGAGAAGAGTGTTGATGAGGCCCCGACACTAGCTCAAGCATCACTCTGAGAAGAACACGTGGAGGAACCCGAGTACTAACTTGAGAAAGAGAAGAACTCCGAAGCTACTACCATACCACTGAGGATTATGAAGAGGAACATCACAAGCGTCTACAGGACAAAATTCAATGCATACATACAAGGAGCACTAAGATGCGAGGAGAGCACCTGAGGGCACCCGAGAGATACAATTAAACCTTAGCGCGATAACAGGGAACCTAGAAAACTCTTGGGAGCTGACTTTTTTTGGAAGGCATGAGTTTAGTAACTTCACTATTTCGTTTAAGTGAAGACACCCTTAAGACGTCAAGGTATTGTACTCTTTTTCTCCACCTCGGGATTTTTCCACATGGTTTACCGAGGGGGTTTATAATGAGGCAAGATCTCTTGATGCATCACATTCTTTACCATTGTTTATCTTGCTGGTAAATCCCTATGACGAAATAAGGTAAACAAGGGATGTGAACCTATCTACCAAGATAACAATTATCTAACAAAAGTCTTTTTCTCTTTTCCTAAAAACGGTTTAAGTAAGTTTTGGTGTTAAAAGAGGTCCAAATTTGGTGAATGTTAGAATATTTGGACCAAGTTGTAATTAGTATAAGATCAGACCTAGAGGATATGTGAAAAAGCCTCTAAAAACTCTTGTAATGGATTAAACCGCTTTTACACAAAAACTTGAGAAACTTTTTCTCCTTTTTTCTTAAGAGATTCAAGTTTATTCTTCACTCCTTGATTCCTAGCTCAGAGTGGGGTGCGTTGTATCAAGAGATTGTCACTCCTCTTGTGGTTCACGCTTCAACCCACCTTCTATAAATCGCATAGTTAATCCTAGATCGAGTATCTCCTCGGGTTTAAACCACCTCTTCCGCTTAGTTCCATCCTTTTTACCGAGTAGTTAGATCGAGCATTTCTCTACTTCTAAGTCCTATTCATACAGTCTATTCCCTAAGACGAGCTTGATATCTTAGCAACCGGTGCCACATCATGTTTTGAATGGGGTTTTCCATTCACCACCCTCCTTCATACTTACTTGATGGTATCCGCTCTTTAGATCAATCTTGGAGAAGAGTGTTGATGAGGTCCTGACACTAGCTCTAGCATCACTCTGAGTAGAACACGGGGTGGAACCCGAGTACTAACTTGAGGAAGAGAAGAACTCCGAAGCTCCTACCATACCACTGAGGATTATGAAGAGGAACATCACAGGCGTCAACAGGACAAAATTCAATGCATACATACAAGGAGCACTAAGATGCGAGGAGAGCACCTGAGGGCACCCGAGAGATACCAATAGACCTTAGCGCGATAACAGTGAGCCTAGAAAACTCTTGGGAGCTGACTTTTTTTGGAAGGCATGAGTTTAGTATCTTCACTATTTCGTTGAAGAGAAGACACCCTTAAGACGTCAAGGTATTGTACTCTTTTTCTCCACCTCGGGATTTTTCCACATGGTTTACCGAGGGGGTTTTTAATGAGGCAAGATCTCTTGATGCATCACATTCTTTACCATTGTTTATCTTGCTTGGAAATCCCTATGACGAAATAAGGAAAACAAGGGATGTGACCCTATCTACCAAGATGACAATTATCTAACTAAAGTCTTTTTCTCTTGTCCTAAAAATGGTTTAAGTAAGTTTTGGTGTTAAAAGAGGTCCAAATTTGGTGAATGTTAGAATATTTGGACCAAGTTGTAATTAGTATAAGATCAGAACTAGAGGATATGTGAAAAAGCCTCTAAAAACTCTTGTAATGGATTAAACTGCTTTTACACAAAAACTTGAGAAAGTTTATTTCCTTTTTTCTTGAGAGATTCAAGGTTATTCTTCACTCCTCGATTCCTAGCTCAGAGTGGGGTGTGTTGTATCAAGAGATTGTCACTCCTCTTGTGGTTCACGCTGCAACCCACCTTCTATCAATCCCATAGTTAATCCTAGATTGAGTATCTCCTCGGGTTTAAACCACCTCTTCCGCTTAGTTCCATCCTTTTTACCGACTAGTTAGATCGAGCATTTCTCTACTTCTAAGTCCTATTCATACAGTCTATTCCCTAAGACGAGCTTGATATCTTAGCAACCGGTGCCACATCATGTTTTGAATGGGGTTTTCCATTCACCACCCTCCTTCATACTTACTTGATGGTACCCGCTCTTTAGATCAATCTTGGAGAAGAGTGTTGATAAGGCCCCGACACTAGCTCAAGCATCACTCTGAGAAGAACACGTGGAGGAACCCGAGTACTAACTTGAGGAAGAGAAGAATTCCGAAGCTCTTACCATACCACTGAGGATTATGAAGAGGAACATCACAGGCGTCTACAGGACAAAATTCAATGCATACATACAAGGAGCACTAAGATGCGAGGAGAGCACCTGAGGGCACCCGAGAGATACCAATAAACCTTAGCGCGATAACAGTGAGCCTAGAAAACTCTTGGGAGCTGACTTTTTTTGGAAGTTATGAGTTTAGTATCTTCACTATTTCGTTGAAGAGAAGACACCCTTAAGACGTCAAGGTATTGTACTCTTTTTCTCCACCTCGGGATTTTTCCACATGGTTTACCGAGGGGGTTTTTAATGAGGCAAGATCTCTTGATGCATCACATTCTTTACCATTGTTTATCTTGCTGGTAAATCCCTATGACGAAATAAGGTAAACAAGGGATGTGAACCTATCTACCAAGATGACAATTATCTAACAAAAGTCTTTTTCTCTTTTCCTAAAAACGGTTTAAGTAAGTTTTGGTGTTAAAAGAGGTCCAAATTTGGTGAATGTTAGAATATTTGGACCAAGTTGTAATTAGTATAAGATCAGACCTAGAGGATATGTGAAAAAGACTCTAAAAACTCTTGTAATGGATTAAACCGCTTTTACACAAAAACTTGAGAAACTTTTTTTCCTTTTTTCTTGAGAGATTCAAGGTTATTCTTCACTCCTTGATTCCTAGCTCATAGTGGGGTGCGTTGTATCAAGAGATTGTCACTCCTCTTATGGTTCACGCTTCAACCCACCTTCTATAAATCGCATAGTTAGTCCTAGATCGAGTATCTCCTCGGGTTTAAACCACCTCTTCCGCTTAGTTCCATCCTTTTTACCGAGTAGTTAGATCGAGCATTTCTCTACTTCTAAGTCCTATTCATACAGTCTATTCCCTAAGACGAGCTTGATATCTTAGCAACCGGTGCCACATCATGTTTTGAATGGGGTTTTCCATTCACCATCCTCCTCCATACTTACTTGATGGTACCCGCTCTTTAGATCAATCTTGGAGAAGAGTGTTGATGAGGCCCCGACACTAGCTCAAGCATCACTCTGAGAAGAACACGTGGAGGAACCCGAGTACTAACTTGAGAAAGAGAAGAACTCCGAAGCTCCTACCATACCAATGAGGATTATGAAGAGGAACATCACAAGCGTCTACAAGACAAAATTCAATGCATACATACAAGGAGCACTAAGATGCGAGGAGAGCACCTGAGGGCACCCGAGAGATACAATTAAACCTTAGCGCGATAACAGGGAACCTAGAAAACTCTTGGGAGCTGACTTTTTTTGGAAGGCATGAGTTTAGTAACTTCACTATTTCGTTTAAGTGAAGACACCCTTAAGACGTCAAGGTATTGTACTCTTTTTCTCCACCTCGGGATTTTTCCACATGGTTTACCGAGGGGGTTTATAATGAGGCAAGATCTCTTGATGCATCACATTCTTTACCATTGTTTATCTTGCTGGTAAATCCCTATGACGAAATAAGGTAAACAAGGGATGTGAACCTATCTACCAAGATGACAATTATCTAACAAAAGTCTTTTTCTCTTTTCCTAAAAACGGTTTAAGTAAGTTTTGGTGTTAAAAGAGGTCCAAATTTGGTGAATGTTAGAATATTTGGACCAAGTTGTAATTAGTATAAGATCAGACCTAGAGGATATGTGAAAAAGCCTCTAAAAACTCTTGTAATGGATTAAACCGCTTTTACACAAAAACTTGAGAAACTTTTTCTCCTTTTTTCTTAAGAGATTCAAGGTTATTCTTCACTCCTTGATTCCTAGCTCAGAGTGGGGTGCGTTGTATCAAGAGATTGTCACTCCTCTTGTGGTTCACGCTTCAACCCACCTTCTATAAATCGCATAGTTAATCCTAGATCGAGTATCTCCTCGGGTTTAAACCACCTCTTCCGCTTAGTTCCATCCTTTTTACTGAGTAGTTAGATCGAGCATTTCTCTACTTCTAAGTCCTATTCATACAGTCTATTCCCTAAGACGAGCTTGATATCTTAGCAACCGGTGCCACATCATGTTTTGAATGGGGTTTTCCATTCACCACCCTCCTTCATACTTACTTGATGGTATCCGCTCTTTAGATCAATCTTGGAGAAGAGTGTTGATGAGGTCCTGACACTAGCTCTAGCATCACTCTGAGTAGAACACGGGGTGGAACCCGAGTACTAACTTGAGGAAGAGAAGAACTCCGAAGCTCCTACCATACCACTGAGGATTATGAAGAGGAACATCACAGGCGTCAACAGGACAAAATTCAATGCATACATACAAGGAGCACTAAGATGCGAGGAGAGCACCTGAGGGCACCCGAGAGATACCAATAGACCTTAGCGCGATAACAGTGAGCCTAGAAAACTCTTGGGAGCTGACTTTTTTTGGAAGGCATGAGTTTAGTATCTTCACTATTTCGTTGAAGAGAAGACACCCTTAAGACGTCAAGGTATTGTACTCTTTTTCTCCACCTCGGGATTTTTCCACATGGTTTACCGAGGGGGTTTTTAATGAGGCAAGATCTCTTGATGCATCACATTCTTTACCATTGTTTATCTTGCTTGGAAATCCCTATGACGAAATAAGGAAAACAAGGGATGTGACCTTATCTACCAAGATGACAATTATCTAACTAAAGTCTTTTTCTCTTTTCCTAAAAACGGTTTAAGTAATATTTGGTGTGAAAAGAGGTCCAAATTTAGTGAATGTTAGAATATTTGGACCATGTCGTAATTAGTATAAGATCAGAACTAGAGGATATGTGAAAAAGCCTCTAAAAACTCTTGTAATGGATTAAACTGCTTTTACACAAAAACTTGAGAAAGTTTTTTTCCTTTTTTCTTGAGAGATTCAAGGTTATTCTTCACTCCTCGATTCCTAGCTCAGAGTGGGGTGCGTTGTATCAAGAGATTGTCACTCCTCTTGTGGTTCACGCTTCAACCCACCTTCTATTAATCCCATAGTTAATCCTAGATCGAGTATCTCCTCGGGTTTAAACCACCTCTTCCGCTTAGTTCCATCCTTTTTACCGAGTAGTTAGATCGAGCATTTCTCTACTTCTAAGTCCTATTCATACAGTTTATTCCCTAAGACGAGTTTGATATCTTAGCAACCGGTGCCACATCATGTTTTGAATGGAGTTTTCCATTCACCACCCTCCTTCATACTTACTTGATGGTACCCGCGCTTTAGATCAATCTTGGAGAAGAGTGTTGATGAGGCCCCGACACTAGCTCAAGCATCACTCTGAGAAGAACACGTGGAGGAACCCGAGTACTAACTTGAGAAAGAGAAGAACTCCGAAGCTACTACCATACCACTGAGGATTATGAAGAGGAACATCACAAGCGTCTACAGGACAAAATTCAATGCATACATACAAGGAGCACTAAGATGCGAGGAGAGCACCTGAGGGCACCCGAGAGATACAATTAAACCTTAGCGCGATAACAGGGAACCTAGAAAACTCTTGGGAGCTGACTTTTTTTGGAAGGCATGAGTTTAGTATCTTCACTATTTCGTTGAAGAGAAGACACCCTTAAGACGTCAAGGTATTGTACTTTTTTTCTCCACCTCGGGATTTTTCCACATGGTTTACCGAAGGGGTTTTTAATGAGGCAAGATCTCTTGATGCATCACATTCTTTACCATTGTTTATCTTGCTTGGAAATCCCTATGACGAAATAAGGTAAACAAGGGATGTGAACCTATCTACCAAGATGACAATTATCTAACAAAAGTCTTTTTCTCTTTTCCTAAAAACGGTTTAAGTAAGTTTTGGTGTTAAAAGAGGTCCAAATTTGGTGAAGGTTAGAATATTTGGACCAAGTTGTAATTAGTATAAGATCAGACCTAGAGGATATGTGAAAAAGCCTCTAAAAACTCTTGTAATGGATTAAACCGCTTTTACACAAAAACTTGAGAAACTTTTTCTCCTTTTTTCTTAAGAGATTCAAGGTTATTCTTCACTCCTTGATTCCTAGCTCAGAGTGGGGTGCGTTGTATCAAGAGATTGTCACTCCTCTTGTGGTTCACGCTTCAACCCACCTTCTATAAATCGCATAGTTAATCCTAGATCGAGTATCTCCTCGGGTTTAAACCACCTCTTCCGCTTAGTTCCATCCTTTTTACTGAGTAGTTAGATCGAGCATTTCTCTACTTCTAAGTCCTATTCATACAGTCTATTCCCTAAGACAAGCTTGATATCTTAGCAACCGGTGCCACATCATGTTTTTAATGGGGTTTTCCATTCACCACCCTCCTTCATACTTACTTGATGGTATCCGCTCTTTAGATCAATCTTCAAGAAAAGTGTTGATGAGGCTCCGACACTAACTCAAGCATCACTCTGAGAAGAACACGTGGAGGAACCCGAGTACCAACTTGAGGAAGAGACAAACTCCGAAGCTCCTACCATACCACTGAGGATTATGAGGAGGAACATCACAAGCGTCTACAGGACAAGATTCAATGCATACATACAAGGAGCACTAAGATGCGAAGAGAGCACCTGAGGGCACCCGAGAGATACTAATAGACCTTAGCGCGATAACAGTGAGCCTAGAAAACTCTTGGGAGCTGACTTTTTTTGGAAGGCATGAGTTTAGTATCTTCACTATTTCGTTGAAGAGAAGACACCCTTAAGACGTCAAGGTATTGTACTCTTTTTCTCCATCTCGGGATTTTTCCACATGGTTTACCGAGGGGGTTTTTAATGAGGCAAGATCTCTTGATGCATCACATTCTTTACCATTGTTTATCTTGCTTGGAAATCCCTATGACGAAATAAGGAAAACAAGGGATGTGACCTTATCTACCAAGATCACAATTATCTAACTAAAGTCTTTTTCTCTTGTCCTAAAAATGGTTTAAGTAAGTTTTGGTGTTAAAAGAGGTCCAAATTTAGTGAATGTTAGAATATTTGGACCAAGTTGTAATTAGTATAAGATCAGAACTAGAGGATATGTGAAAAAGCCTCTAAAAACTCTTGTAATGGATTAAACTGCTTTTACACAAAAACTTGAGAAAGTTTTTTTCCTTTTTTCTTGAGAGATTCAAGGTTATTCTTCACTCCTCGATTCCTAGCTCAGAGTGGGGTGCGTTGTATCAAGAGATTGTCACTCCTCTTGTGGTTCACGCTTCAACCCACCTTCTATCAATCCCATAGTTAATCCTAGATCGAGTATCTCCTCGGGTTTAAATCACCTCTTCCGCTTAGTTCCATCCTTTTTACCGAGTAGTTAGATCGAGCATTTCTCTACTTCTAAGTCCTATTCATACAGTCTATTCCCTAAGACGAGCTTGATATCTTAGCAACCGGTGCCACATCATGTTTTGAATGGGGTTTTCCATTCACCACCTTCCTTCATACTTACTTGATGGTATCCGCTCTTTAGATCAATCTTGGAGAAGAGTGTTGATGAGGCCCCGACACTAGCTCTAGCATCACTCTGAGAAGAACACGTGGAGGAACCCGAGTACTAACTTGAGGAAGAGAAGAACTCTGAAGCTCGTACCATACCACTGAGGATTATGAAGAGGAACATCACAAGTGTCTACAGGACAAAATTCAATGCATACATGCAAGGAGCACTAAGATGCGAGGAGAGCACCTGAGGGCACCCGAGAGATACAATTAAACCTTAGCGCGATAACAGTGAGCCTATAAAACTCTTGGGAGCTGACTTTTTTTGGAAGGCATGAGTTTAGTATCTTCACTATTTCGTTGAAGAGAAGACACCCTTAAGACGTCAAGGTATTGTACTTTTTTTCTCCACCTCGGGATTTTTCCACATGGTTTACCGAGGGGGTTTTTAATGAGGCAAGATCTCTTGATGCATCACATTCTTTACCATTGTTTATCTTGCTTGGAAATCCCTATGACGAAATAAGGTAAACAAGGGATGTGACCCTATCTACCAAGATGACAATTATCTAACAAAAGTCTTTTTCTTTTTTCCTAAAAACAGTTTAAGTAAGTTTGGTGTTAAAAGTGGTCCAAATTTGGTGAAGGTTAGAATATTTGGACCAAGTTTAATTAGTATAAGATCAGACCTAGAGGATATGTGAAAAAGCCTCTAAAAACTCTTGTAATGGATTAAACCGCTTTTACACAAAAACTTGAGAAACTTTTTCTCCTTTTTTCTTGAGAGATTCAAGGTTATTCTTCACTCCTTGATTCCTAGCTCAGAGTGGGGTGCGTTGTATAAAGAGATTGTCACTCCTCTTGTGGTTCACGCTTCAACCCACCTTCTATAAATCGCATAGTTAATCCTAGATCGAGTATCTCCTCGGGTTTAAACCACCTCTTCCGCTTAGTTCCATCCTTTTTACCGAGTAGTTAGATCTAGCATTTCTCTACTATTAAGTCCTATTCATACAGTCTATTCCCTAAGACGAGCTTGATATCTTAGCAACCGGTACAACATCATGTTTTGAATGGGGTTTTCCATTCACCACCCTGCTTCATACTTACTTGATGGTACCCGCTCTTTAGATCAATCTTGGAGAAGAGTGTTGATGAGGCCCCGACACTAGCTCTAGCATCACTCTGAGAAGAACACGTGGAGGAACCCGAGTACTAACTTAAGGAAGAGAAGAACTCTGAAGCTCCTACCATACCACTGAGGATTATGAAGAGGAACATCACAAGCGTCTACAGGACAAAATTCAATGCATACATGCAAGGAGCACTAAGATGCGAGGAGAGCACCTGAGGGCACCCGAGAGATACAATTAAACCTTAGCGCGATAACAGTGAGCCTATAAAACTCTTGGGAGCTGACTTTTTTTGGAAGGCATGAGTTTAGTATCTTCACTATTTCGTTGAAGAGAAGACACCCTTAAGACGTCAAGGTATTGTACTTTTTTTCTCCACATCGGGATTTTTCCACATGGTTTACCGAGGGGGTTTTTAATGAGGCAAGATCTCTTGATGCATCACATTCTTTACCATTGTTTATCTTGCTTGGAAATCCCTATGACGAAATAAGGTAAACAAGGGATGTGACCCTATCTACCAAGATGACAATTATGTAACTAAAGTCTTTTTCTCTTTTCCTAAAAATGGTTTAAGTAAGTTTTGGTGTTAAAAGAGGTCCAAATTTGGTGAATGTTAGAATATTTGGACCAAGTTGTAATTAGTATAAGATCAGACCTAGAGGATATGTGAAAAAGCCTCTAAAAACTCTTGTAATGGATTAAACTGCTTTTACACAAAAACTTGAGAAACTTTTTTTCCTTTTTTCTTGAGAGATTCAAGGTTATTCTTCACTCCTCGATCCCTAGCTCAGAGTGGGGTGCGTTGTATCAAGAGATTGTCACTCCTCTTGTGGTTTACGCTTCAACCCACCTTCTATAAATCACATAGTTAACTCAAGCGTCTAGAGGACAAAATTCAATGCATACATGCAAGGAGCTTTAAGATGCTAGGAGAGCACGTGAGGGCACCCGAGATATACCAATATACCTTAGCGCGATAAAAGTGAGCCTAGAAAACTCTTGGGAGCTGACTTTTTTTGGAAGGCATGAGATTAGTATCTTCACGATTTCGTTGAAGTGAAGACACCCTTAAGTCGTATAGGTATTGTACTCTTTTTCTCCACCTCTGGATTTTTCCACATGGTTTACCGAGGGGGTTTTTAATGAGGCAAGATATCTTGATGCATCACATTCTTTACCATTGTTTATCTTGCTTGGAAATCCCTATGATAAAATAAGGTAAAGGTGAGATCTGATCCGATCTACCAAGATGACATTTATCTAACTAAAGTCTTTTGTGTTTTCCTGAAAACGGTTTATGTCATTTTTGGTGTTAAAATAGGTCCAAATTTGGTGAATGTTAGAATATTTGGACCAAGTTGTAATTAGTATAAGATCAGACCTAGAGGATGTGTGAAAAAGCCTCTAAAAACTCTTGTAATGGATTAAACCGCTTTTACACAAAAACTTGAGAAATTATTTCTCCTTTTTTCTTGAGAGATTCATGGTTATTCTTCACTACTCGATTCCTAGCTCATAGTGGGGTGCGTTGTATCAAGAGATTGTCACTCCTCTTGTTGTTCACGCTTCAACACACCTTCTATCAATCCCATAGTTAATCCTAGATCAACTATCTCCTCGGGTTTAAACCACCTCTTCCGCTTAGTTCCATCCTTTTTACCGAGTAGTTAGATCGAGCATTTCTCTACTTCTAAGTCCTATTCATACAGTCTATTCCCTAAGACAAGCTTGATATCTTAGCAACCGATGCCACATCATGTTTTGAAAGGGGGTTTTCCATTCACCACCTTGCCTCATACTTACTTGATGGTACCCGCTCTTTAGATCAATCTTGGAGAAAGTGTTGATGAGGCCTCGGCACTAGCTCAAGCATCACTCTGAGAAGAACACGTGGAGGAACCCGAGTACTAACCTGAGGAAGAGAAGAACTCTGAAACTCCTACCATACCACTGAGGATTATGAAGAGGAACATCATAAGTGTCTACAGGACAAGATTCAATGCATACATACAAGGAGCACTAAGATGCGCGGAAAGCACCTGAGGGCACCCGAGAGATACCAATATACCTTAGCGCGATAACAGTGAGCCTACAAAACTCTTGGGAGCTGACTTTTTTTGGAAGGCATGAGTTTAGTATCTTCACTATTTCGTTGAAGTGAAGACACCCTTAAGACGTGAAGGTATTGTATTCTTTTTCTCCAACTCGGGATTTTTTCACATGGTTTACCGAGGGGGTTTTTAATGAGGCAAGATCTCTTGATGCATCACATTCTTTACCATTGTTTATCTTTCTTGGAAATCCCTATGACGAAATAAGGTAAACAAGGGATGTGACCCTATCTACCAAGATGACAATTATCTAACTAAAGTCTTTTTCTCTTTTCCTAAAACCGGTTTAAGTAAGTTTTGGTGTTAAAAGAGGTCCAAATTTGGTGAATGTTAGAATATTTGGACCAAGTTGTAATTAGTATAAGATCAGACCTAGAGGATATGTGAAAAGGCCTCTAAAAACTCTAGTAATGGATTAAACCGCATTTACACAAAAACTTGAGAAACTTTTTCTCCTTTTTTCTTGAGAGATTCAAGGTTATTCTTCACTCCTCGATTCCTAGCTCATAGGGGGGTGCGTTGTATCAAGAGATTGTCACTCCTCTTGTGGTTCACGCTTCAACCCACCTTCTATCAATCCCATAGTTAATCCTAGGTCAAGTATCTCCTCGGGTTTAAACCACGTCTTCCGCTTAGTTCCATCCTTTTTACCAAGTAGTTAGATCGAGCATTTCTATTCTTCTCAGTCCTATTCATACAGTCTATTCCCTAAGATGAGCTAGATATCTTAGCAACCGGTGCCACATCATGTTTTGAATGGGGTTTTCCATTCACCACCCTCCTTCATACTTACTTGATGGTACCCGCTCTTTAGATCAATCTCGTAGAAGAGTGTTGATGAGGCCCCGGCACTAGCTCAAGCATCACTCTGAGAAGAACACGTGGAGGAACCCGAGTACTAACGTGAGGAAGAGAAGAACTCCGAAAGTCCTACCATACTACTGAGGATTATGAAGAGGAACATCACAAGCATCTACAGGACAAGATTCAATGCATACATACAAAGAGCACTAAGATGCGAGGAGAGCACCTGAGGGCACCCGAGAGATACCAATAAACCTTAGCGCGATAACAGTGAGCCTATAAAACTCTTGGGAGCTGACTTTTTTTGGAAGGCATGAGTTTAGTATCTTCACTATTTCGTTGAAGAGAAGACACCCTTAAGACGTCAAGGTATTGTACTTTTTTCCCCACCTCGGGATTTTTCCACATGGTTTACCGAGGGGGTTTTTAATGAGGCAAGATCTCTTGATGCATCACATTCTTTACCATTGTTTATCTTGCTTGGAAATCCCTATGACGAAATAAGGTAAACAAGGGATGTGACCCTATCTACCAAGATGACAATTATCTAACAAAAGTCTTTTTCTTTTTTCCTAAAAACAGTTTAAGTAAGTTTGGTGTTAAAAGTGGTCCAAATTTGGTGAAGGTTAGAATATTTGGACCAAGTTTAATTAGTATAAGATCAGACCTAGAGGATATGTGAAAAAGCCTCTAAAAACTCTTGTAATGGATTAAACCGCTTTTACACAAAAACTTGAGAAACTTTTTCTCCTTTTTTCTTGAGAGATTCAAGGTTATTCTTCACTCCTTGATTCCTAGCTCAGAGTGGGGTGCGTTGTATAAAGAGATTGTCACTCCTCTTGTGGTTCACGCTTCAACCCACCTTCTATAAATCGCATAGTTAATCCTAGATCGAGTATCTCCTCGGGTTTAAACCACCTCTTCTGCTTAGTTCCATCCTTTTTACCGAGTAGTTAGATCGAGCATTTCTCTACTTCTAAGTCCTATTCATACAGTCTATTCCCTAAGACGAGCTTGATATCTTAGCAACCGGTGCCACATCATGTTTTGAATGGGGTTTTCCATTCACCACCTTCCTTCATACTTACTTGATGGTATCCGCTCTTTAGATCAATCTTGGAGAAGAGTGTTGATGAGGCCCCGACACTAGCTCTAGCATCACTCTGAGAAGAACACGTGGAGGAACCCGAGTACTAACCTGAGGAAGAGAAGAACTCTGAAGCTCCTACCATACCACTGAGGATTATGAAGAGGAACATCACAAGCGTCTACAGGACAAAATTCAATGCATACATGCAAGGAGCACTAAGATGCGAGGAGAGCACCTGAGGGCACCCGAGAGATACAATTAAACCTTAGCGCGATAACAGTGAGCCTATAAAACTCTTGGGAGCTGACTTTTTTTGGAAGGCATGAGTTTAGTATCTTCACTATTTCGTTGAAGAGAAGACACCCTTAAGACGTCAAGGTATTGTACTTTTTTTCTCCACCTCGGGATTTTTCCACATGGTTTACCGAGGGGGTTTTTAATGAGGCAAGATCTCTTGATGCATCACATTCTTTACCATTGTTTATCTTGCTTGGAAATCCCTATGACGAAATAAGGTAAACAAGGGATGTGACCCTATCTACCAAGATGACAATTATGTAACTAAAGTCTTTTTCTCTTTTCCTAAAAATGGTTTAAGTAAGTTTTGGTGTTAAAAGAGGTCCAAATTTGGTGAATGTTAGAATATTTGGACCAAGTTGTAATTAGTATAAGATCAGACCTAGAGGATATGTGAAAAAGCCTCTAAAAACTCTTGTAATGGATTAAACTGCTTTTACACAAAAACTTGAGAAACTTTTTTTCCTTTTTTCTTGAGAGATTCAAGGTTATTCTTCACTCCTCGATCCCTAGCTCAGAGTGGGGTGCGTTGTATCAAGAGATTGTCACTCCTCTTGTGGTTTACGCTTCAACCCACCTTCTATCAATCCCATAGTTAATCCTAGATCGAGTATCTCCTCGGGTTTAAACCACCTCTTCCGCTTAGTTCCATCCTTTTTACCGAGTAGTTAGATCTAGCATTTCTCTACTATTAAGTCCTATTCATACAGTCTATTCCCTAAGACGAGCTTGATATCTTAGCAACCGGTACAACATCATGTTTTGAATGGGGTTTTCCATTCACCACCCTGCTTCATACTTACTTGATGGTACCCGCTCTTTAGATCAATCTTGGAGAAGAGTGTTGATGAGGCCCCGACACTAGCTCTAGCATCACTCTGAGAAGAACACGTGGAGGAACCCGAGTACTAACTTAAGGAAGAGAAGAACTCTGAAGCTCCTACCATACCACAGAGGATTATGAAGAGGAACATCACAAGCGTCTAGAGGACAAAATTCAATGCATACATGCAAGGAGCTTTAAGATGCTAGGAGAGCACGTGAGGGCACCCGAGATATACCAATATACCTTAGCGCGATAAAAGTGAGCCTAGAAAACTCTTGGGAGCTGACTTTTTTTGGAAGGCATGAGATTAGTATCTTCACGATTTCGTTGAAGTGAAGACACCCTTAAGTCGTATAGGTATTGTACTCTTTTTCTCCACCTTTGGATTTTTCCACATGGTTTACCGAGGGGGTTTTTAATGACGCAAGATATCTTGATGCATCACATTCTTTACCATTGTTTATCTTGCTTGGAAATCCCTATGATAAAATAAGGTAAAGGTGAGATCTGATCCGATCTACCAAGATGACATTTATCTAACTAAAGTCTTTTGTCTTTTCCTCAAAACGGTTTATGTCATTTTTGGTGTTAAAATAGGTCCAAATTTGGTGAATGTTAGAATATTTGGACCAAGTTGTAATTAGTATAAGATCAGACCTAGAGGATGTGTGAAAAAGCCTCTAAAAACTCTTGTAATGGATTAAACTGCTTTTACACAAAAACTTGAGAAAGTTTTTTTTCCTTTTTTCTTGAGAGATTCAAGGTTATTCTTCACTCCTCGATTCCTAGCTCAGAGTGGGGTGCGTTGTATCAAGAGATTGTCACTCCTCTTGTGGTTCACGCTTCAACCCACCTTCTATCAATCCCATAGTTAATCCTAGATCGAGTATCTCCTCGGGTTTAAACCACCTCTTCCGCTTAGTTCAATCCTTTTTACCGAGTAGTTAGATCGAGCATTTGTCTACTTCTAAGTCCTATTCATACAGTCTATTCCCTAAGACAAGCTTGATATCTTAGCAACCGGTGCCACATCATGTTTTGAATGGGGTTTTCCATTCACCACCTTGCCTCATACTTACTTGATGGTACCCGCTCTTTAGATCAATCTTGGAGAAAATGTTGATGAGGCCTCGGCACTAGCTCAAGCATCACTCTGAGAAGAACACGTGGAGGAACCCGAGTACTAACCTGAGGAAGAGAAGAACTCTGAAACTCCTACCATACCACTGAGGATTATGAAGAGGAACATCACAAGTGTCTACAGGACAAGATTCAATGCATACATACAAGGAGCACTAAGATGCGCGGAAAGCACCTGAGGGCACCCGAGAGATACCAATATACCTTAGCGCGATAACAGTGAGCCTACAAAACTCTTGGGAGCTGACTTTTTTTGGAAGGCATGAGTTTAGTATCTTCACTATTTCGTTGAAGTGAAGACACCCTTAAGACGTGAAGGTATTGTATTCTTTTTCTCCAACTCGGGATTTTTCCACATGGTTTACCGAGGGGGTTTTTAATGAGGCAAGATCTCTTGATGCATCACATTCTTTACCATTGTTTATCTTTCTTGGAAATCCCTATGACGAAATAAGGTAAACAAGGGATGTGACCCTATCTACCAAGATGACAATTATCTAACTAAAGTCTTTTTCTCTTTTCCTAAAAACGGTTTAAGTAAGTTTTGGTGTTAAAAGAGGTCCAAATTTGGTGAATGTTAGAATATTTGGACCAAGTTGTAATTAGTATAAGATCAGACCTAGAGGATATGTGAAAAGGCCTCTAAAAACTCTTGTAATGGATTAAACCGCTTTTACACAAAAACTTGAGAAACTTTTTCTCCTTTTTTCTTGAGAGATTCAAGGTTATTCTTCACTCCTTGATTCCTAGCTCAGAGTGGGGTGCGTTGTATAAAGAGATTGTCACTCCTCTTGTGGTTCACGCTTCAACCCACCTTCTATAAATCGCATAGTTAATCCAAGATCGAGTATCTCCTCGGGTTTAAACCACCTCTTCTGCTTAGTTCCATCCTTTTTACCGAGTAGTTAGATCGAGCATTTCTCTACTTCTAAGTCCTATTCATACAGTCTATTCCCTAAGACGAGCTTGATATCTTAGCAACCGGTGCCACATCATGTTTTGAATGGGGTTTTCCATTCACCACCTTCCTTCATACTTACTTGATGGTATCCGCTCTTTAGATCAATCTTGGAGAAGAGTGTTGATGAGGCCCCGACACTAGCTCTAGCATCACTCTGAGAAGAACACGTGGAGGAACCCGAGTACTAACTTGAGGAAAAGAAGAACTCTGAAGCTCCTACCATACCACTGAGGATTATGAAGAGGAACATCACAAGTGTTTACAGGACAAAATTCAATGCATACATGCAAGGAGCACTAAGATGCGAGGAGAGCACCTGAGGGCACCCGAGAGATACAATTAAACCTTAGCGCGAGAACAGTGAGCCTAGAAAATTCTTGGGAGCTGACTTTTTTTGGAAGGCATGAGTTTAGTATCTTCACTATTTCGTTGAAGTGAAGACACCCTTAAGACGTCAAGGTATTGTACTCTTTTTCTCCACCTCGGGATTATTTCACCTGGTTTACCGAGGGGGTTTTTAAAGAGGAAAGATCTCTTGATGCATCACATTCTTTACCATTGTTTATATTTCTTGGAAATCCCTATGACGAAATAAGGTAAACAAGGGATGTGACCCTATCTACCAAGATGATAATTATCTACCAAAAGTCTTTTTCTCTTTTCCTAAAAATGGTTTAACTAAGTTTTGGTGTTAAAAGAGGTCCAAATTTGGTGAATGTTAGAATATTTGGACCAAGTTGTAATTAGTATAAGATCAGACCTAGAGGATATGTGAAAAAGCCTCTAAAAACTCTTGTAATGGATTAAACTGCTTTTACACAAAAACTTGAGAAACTTTTTTTCCTTTTTTCTTGAGAGATTCAAGGTTATTCTTCACTCCTCGATTCCTAGCTCAGAGTGGGGTGCGTTGTATCAAGAGATTGTCACTCCTCTTGTGGTTCTCGCTTCAACCCACCTTCTATCAATCCCATAGTTAATCCTAGATCGAGTATTTCCTCGGGTTTAAACCACCTCTTCCGCTTAGTTCCATCCTTTTTACCGAGTAGTTTGATCGAGCATTTCTCTATTTCTCAGTCCTATTCATACAGTCTATTCCCTAAGACAAGCTTGATATCTTAGCAACCGGTGCCACATCATGTTTTCAATGGGGTTTTCCATTCACCACCCTGCTTCATACTTACTTGTTGGTACCCGCTCTTTAGATCAATCTTGGAGAAGAGTGTTGATGAGGCCCCGACACTAGCTCAAGCATCACTCTAAGAAGAACACGTGAAGGAACCCGAGTACTAACTTGAGGAAGAGAAGAACTCTGAAGCTCCTACCATACCACTGAGGATTATGAAGAGGAACATCACAAGCGTCTACAGGACAAAATTCAATGCATACATACAAGGAGCACTAAGATGCGAGGAGAGCACCTGAGGGCACCCGAGAGATACCAATATACCTTAGCGCGAGAACAGTGAGCCTAGAAAACTCTTGGGAGCTGACTTTTTTTGGAAGGCATGAGTTTAGTATCTTCACTATTTCGTTGAAGTGAAGACACCCTTAAGACGTCAAGGTATTGTACTCTTTTTCTCCACCTCGGGATTATTTCACATGGTTTACCGAGGGGGTTTTTAATGAGGCAAGATCTCTTGATGCATCACATTCTTTACCATTGTTTATCTTTCTTAGAAATCCCTATGACTAAATCAGGTAAACAAGGGATGTGACGCTATTTACCAAGATGACAATTATCTAACTAAAGTCTTTTTCTCTTTTCCTAAAAACGGTTTAAGTAAGTTTTGGTGTTAAAAGAGGTCCAAATTTGGTGAATGTTAGAATATTTGGACCAAGTTGTAATTAGTATAAGATCAGACCTAGAGGATATGTGAAAAAGCCTCTAAAAACTCTAGTAATGGATTAAACCGCTTTTACACAAAAACTTGAGAAACTTTTGCTCCTTTTTTCTTGAGAGATTCAAGGTTATTCGTCACTCCTCGATTCCTAGCTCAGAGTGGGGTGCGTTGTTAAATCGTATATTTTGATAACTCTTTTCAATATATTTCTTTCCAACTGTTTATGTTCTCCCCTCTTATATTAGAAATATTGATTCACTGAAATAACAGTCTTCACTTCTAGGAGTTTCATATCCAACATACTTTCTTAACCTCCTTTGAGGTTCCATCTTAAATTGTTGTGGTGGAGCAACTTAACAAATATAGCACATTCAAGAACATTAAGATGAGAAATATTTGGTTGTTAACCAAAACCAATTGTGATGGGGAGATCTCGTAATAATCTATCGGCCTGATGCGATGTTCAACACTTATTCTAATGGAATTCACCAACATTATCAATTAATCAAGTATCCTCACAACCACATGGTTGTGGGTTAATAATAAATATATTTAATGGGTCATCAATCCACAAACTCTCCTTGAATTGTATACCAGAAAATTGATAGAATCCAATTTAAATGGGCAGTGAAAAGTCATTGATGATTTCCTTTGCATCAATAATAAAACCGGAATGATATGCCGATTACACAAAACAGTGAGATTTTCAATAAATTTATAGTTTCAATAAACTTCAAATAAATAATAATCATATAAAATAATTCAATCAATGAAACATACTTCATTAGTTCATTACTATCATGCCATCAAAATAGGTTCTCAATCAATCAAACAATTTATTTCACTAAACGAGATTAGATGACAAAGTTATACAAATTTCGTGAAAGATCGTGTTGTACATAAGAATAAACAACCAACATATACCAATGCAAATACATTGCTAAAGAATAAACGATAAATGTTTTTGCAAAATGAGGACTAAAATTATTTTGAACAAAGTCTAAGATATAATCATATAGGGTTGACTGCCTGAGAGCCCCTCTATAATATTGTTTCTGCGTCAATTCACCCAAACAATAAAATTCTTGATAATTCCCCCCGTACTATGACATTTAACCACATTTACCACATAACAAATTTTCTCTCCCCAATTTCATCCGAGAATCAAAAATCGTTAAATTGCGATCAAATCCACTAAAGCGCATTTAGCAAGTAGTGATTACCCAAAAAATTATTTAATCCGAACCCAAAATCTGATTTTAACCCAAATCGATTAAATGGTGTTTAATTTACTGGACAATCAAATTAGGTTTTGTAAAAAAGGTCTTTGTTTAGATTTTTGAATTGGGATTCTGGAATCAAATCCACAAATTTTAGGGTTTCTAATAGCTTGATTTTGATAAATTTTGAATCAAATCCACCATATTTCTTTTTCATTAATTTGATCTTTTGATGATTCACTATTATTTAGATTAACAAGTTTTATTCGTGTAGAGACTTCAAGCATGTGGCGAACATGAATGCTCTTCAACATATGATCTTTCTGGACAAGAATTCTCCAATTCATTGCACACGTAGTTAACAATTTCAAATCAGTTCTTTTATTGCTTTGAACAATATTAACATTTCAAATCATGGTTATCTGATGTTTGATTTGAGAAGATTTCCGTTAGGGTTTACTTGAGACCTAACAGCGAATTGTGTTTTTTGTAGGTCTTGAATAATAAAATACGAGATGGAATTGGCTAAACCGAAGTACCTGTGGTGGGACCTGGACTGCTGTAACATTCCTTGTGATCGTGACCCTTATGAAGTCCGTTGGATAATAGATCAGCGTTGAACAAGAAATTTGGTCCTGGTCCTGTTACCATCTTTGCCATTGGCAACATAAATCGCATCCATTGGAACTCATCTCCCGCGCTAGAATCGTTATTAAACACACCACAGAATTGTACTGTCATGGAACTCATCTTCTTATCTCTTTCTATGATTCTTTTTAAGTAATTATTGGTTTTTAGATTCAATTGGCCGTATTTTATTCTCCAGGTTGGAGTAGCATTTTAGATAAAAACTCATCCACCTCCGGCTATTTTGATGCTCATATCCGATAGTGAGGATAACTATATATATCTTGAAGCTAGAGAAGCCACGGGATACACGATTCTTCGCACATACGTAAATCATAAGCCATATTCACATACGCTTGTGGCGTGTGGCTCTGGAAAAGCTTGCTCACTATTAGATTATAGTTGAGATAACCGATATAATATATTGTAAACTGGTATCATATAAAGCGGGTTGGTTCTAGCTTGACTATACAAATGACTATAAATCGTTGACTTCATTTTCATCAGAGAAATAATAGAAACTTTCTTCGATTGATTGCTAGCTGATTGCTAACTGAATCTTTCTATCATGGTATCAGAGCTTGTTAAATCGTGCAATTCAACTCATCTTCTTCGATCTTCCGTTTTGATTGAGCTTCAATTGCAAAAAAATCGATTCGATTGATCTTCAATTGAATTGAAATTTTGTCAAGAATCTTGATAATATAGTGTTCTTGTT
Source organism: Cardamine chenopodiifolia (assembly GCA_963922655.1). Taxonomy (NCBI): domain Eukaryota; kingdom Viridiplantae; phylum Streptophyta; class Magnoliopsida; order Brassicales; family Brassicaceae; genus Cardamine; species Cardamine chenopodiifolia. Next base: position 5,867,440 of record OZ000476.1, on the reverse strand, counting down.
GATAATCAAAATCCTTCGATGGTGTATACTCGCAAAATGAAACGACGCATAATCCGAGCTACATCGTCTCGAAGATTAGAAAATCTCAAAGTTTCATCTTCTGATGATGCACCGGAACCATCGTGAGCTCCAGAAACACATATTCCACCGGCTGAGTTACCAGAAAGTATGCATTCTCCATACTATCTCATAAATGGTGACAATCCAGGTCTTTCTCTTATCCCTGAGGTCTTAGATGGTACGAATTACGACGATTGGTGTATAGCTATGAAAATTGCTTTCATTGATGGATCAATACCAAGACCAAATGAATCGGATAAAGTTTTTAGGATATGGTCTCGCTGTAACAGTATGGTGAAGTCATGGATCTTGAATTCAGTCTCCAAACAGATTTACAAAAGCATTTTGCGTTTTGATGATGCCTTCGAAATATGGAGAGATCTATTGACTCCATTTAACATCACAAATCTTCCACGTTCATACCAGCTGTCTCAAAAAGGATCAATGGATCTTGCAATCTATTACACTACTTTAAAGACGTTGTGGAATGAACTGGATAGTGCTAACTGTGTGAAGATTTGTAAGAAATGTGGATGTTATAGAGCCATGAATAAGTAGATGGATCATGCTCGAGTAATATGGTTTTTGTCTGCATTAAATGATTCATATGGAATCATTAGGAGCCAAATCATTATGAAGAAACATCTTCCGGAATTAGCTGAGATTTACAACCTCTTAGATCAGGATCATGGCCAAAGAAGTATTGCTCCCATTCATAATGCTATTGCATTTAATGTTACTACATCAACTATTGTGCAAGCTATGGCCAATGCTACCTATGCTAAGCCGCATAAAATAATATGTACACATTATGGTTATACGGGACATTCAATAGATAAGTGCTATAAGATTCATGGCTATCCAGTAGGTTTCAAATCATAAAAACAGACCTCAGCAAGAGAAAAATGTTTCAGAGAAGCAGATTCTCAATGCCAAGCCAGTTGTTGCTCAATTTGCTTTATCAGATTCGACTCCTAATGATCTGATCACTAGTATGCCAAAAACTCTCACTAAGGACCAGATTAATGGAGTGATTGCTTTTTTCAACAAGCAACTTCAAACAGACACAAATGTCTCTACTCCATATACTCAAATCACAGGTTAATCTATCACAACACTACCTAGTATGTCATTTTCTTCTTCCACATTGCGTTTTGTCATGATAGGAGCTTGTTTGATAATATATTTGTACTTTGAATAGTTCAGTAACTTTTCGTACTGGTGTTGATGTAAAAATCACAAACTAAGTGAACTCCTTGTGTTAAAAGATGTTCTTTGTACACCCAATTTCCGATTAAATCTCTTTAGTATTTGTCAATTGACTAGATATTTGGGTTATATAGTAACATTTGATATGGAATCTTGTTTGATACAAGATCCAATCAAGGCATTGATGATTGGTCAGGGTGAGCAAATCTGCAATCTATATGTCTTGGACTCTCAATCTCTCAATCAAGTTTCTACTTCAGAAAATGTCTTTTCTCTCAATGTTGTTGTTGATTCTCGTTTATGGCACTATAGAGTTGGTCATCCCTCTGTCTATACAAGTAATGTAGTCACAAATGTTCTTGGTTCTAAACAAAGAAATAAAGATTTGTTTCACTGTTCTGTTTGCCCCTTAACAAAACAGAAGAAACTGTCATATAATTCCAAGATCAAAATGTGTGATTATCCTTTTGATTTACTTGATATAGACATCTGGGGACCATTCTCGGTTTCAATAGTAGAGGGATATAGATATTTTTTTACTATTGTTGATGATCATACAAGAGTGACTTGGTTATATCTTTTGAGAAACAAGTCTGAAGTATTGCAGGTTTTTCTTGAATTCATCAAGATGATTGAGACTCAATACAAGGCTATAGTAAAAGGAGTCCGGTATGATAATGCTCCGGAGCTCAAGTTTAATGAGTTTTTCAAGACTAAAGGGATACTTTCATACCATTCATGTCCTGAGACTCCAGAGCAAAACTCTGTGGTTGAGCGCAAGCATCAACACATATTAAATGTGGTGCGTTCTTTGATGTTTCAAGATAAAGTTCCTATAGAGCATTGGGGAGACTGTGTACTCACGACAGTATTTCCGATTAACAGGTTACCTACTGCTCTTCTAAATGATAAGTCTCCATATGAAATGTTAACTTCTAAACAACCTGCATATGATGACCTTCGTGTGTTTTGGAAGTCTATGCTACATCTCAACATCACCTAAAAATAGGAATAAATTTCAACCACGAGCGAAACCCTGTGCTTTTCTTGGTTACCCAGCTGGATATAAAGGGTACATGCTTCTGGAATTGGAGACATAAAACATGCACATTTCAAGAAATGTTGTCTTTCACAAAACCATCTTTTCTTTTGATAAAGGTGCTAATGATTACTCTTTACCAAATCTATTTGATAGCAATAATGATTTTACAAAAGCTAGTTCACATGATACTTTCACTAATGTTCTTGTAGTTGTGAGAGATTTTTCTTCATCAGGAACTTCTCCTATAGTTGTAACTGATAGTATTCATCCAGTAACTTCAGATTCTGTAAAATATGCTTTGGATAATGGTAAGAGACAATAAAAACGCCTGCTTATTTGGAAGATTATTTCTGTAATCTGACAACATCTGATATTGAATATCCATTGTCTAAAATACATGAGTTATGACAACTTATCTACATCCTATAGAGCCTATATTTGTTCTGTTCTAAATATGCAGAACCGACCTCCTTCAATCAAGCTAAGAAATCTTACGATTGGTTAAAAGCTATGAATGATGAGCTGCAGGCTCTTGAAGGTACTGCTACATGGGAGGTATGTTCTCTACCTTCAGATAAAAAGGCCATAGGATGTCGATGGGTATACAAAGTGAAACTCAATGCCGACGACAGTTTGGAACGCTACAAGGGACGTTTAGTCGCCAAAGGTTACACACAACAAGAGGGAATTGACTTTGTTGACACATTTTCTCCAGTGGCAAAGATGACAACAATCAAAACTTTATTAGTAGTGGCAGCTGCAAAGAAGTGGAGCTTACATCAACTTGATATCTCGAATGCATTCCTCAATGGTGATCTTGAAGAAGAGATTTTCATGCACTTACCTCCTGGTTATACTCCAAGATCCGGTGTTACTCTTCCGTCTAATGCAGTTTGTAAGTTACACAAATCCCTATATGGCTTAAAACAAGCTTCCCAACAGTGGTTCCTCAAGTTTAGCACTACATTGATATCTTTGGGTTTTCAGAAATCCCAAGCTGATCATACCCTTTTTGTGCGAAATATTAATGGGAAATATGTTGAAGTGCTTGTATATGTGGACGACATTGTCATCACCAGCAATGATGATTCTATAGTTGCAGATTTAAAAGAAGATTTGAAAAGAGCATTCAAACTACGTGATTTAGGTGCTCTGCAATACTTCCTTTGTTTGGAAATAGCACGATCTGCTTCTGGTATCTCTGTTTGTCAACGCAACTATGCTTTGGGTTTGTTAGAAGAAATGGGATTTTTGGCCTGTAAACCATCAAGCATCCCAATGGAACCAAGCATCAAGTTGACTAAGAATACTAATGAACCACTATATGATGATCCTGCTTCATATCGCCAATTGGTGGGGAAACTAATGAACTTAACCATCACACGACCCGACATCGCTTTTGTAGTCAATAAAATTTGCCAGTTTACTTCTGCTCCGAGAGCTTCTCATTTACATGCTGCACATAAAGTGTTGTGTTATATCAAGGGTACGATTGGTGATGGATTATTCTATTCGGCTGATTGTAATATGACACTAACATGTTTTACATATGCTAATTGGGGGTCATGTCTTGACACGCGAAGATCAACCTCTGGTTACTGCGTATTCCTTGGCAATTCGTTGATCTCCGGGAAGTCTAAAAAGTAACACATAGTCTCTCACTCCTCCGCAGAATCCGAATACAGAGCAATGCAATTTGCTGTTAGAGAATAGCTTGGCTGGTCAGTCTACTTCACGAGTTTGGCGTACCTTAAGCAAATCCTGTAGCTCTTTTTTGTGATTCAACAGCTATGATTTCACATTTCCAATAACCCTGTTTTTCACGAACACTCCAAACATGTGGAAATGGACTGCCACATCGTTCGTGATTGCATTACAAGTGGATTGATCAAGACGTTACATGTTAAGACTGATTTATAGCTTGCGGATGTTTTCACAAAACCCCTGTTTGCCGCTCGTTTTAAGTCTCTTATTGGCAACATGGCTCTTCGATCAATCTTCTTGCCATCTTGAGGGAGGCTATTAGATTATAGTTGAGATAACCGATAGAATACATTGTAAAACGGTATCATATAAACCGGGTTGGTTCTAGCTTGACTATATAAATGACTGTAAATAGTTGACTTCATTTTCATCAGAGAAATAACAGAAAATTTCTTTGATTGATTGTTAAATAATTCTAACTAAATCTTTCTATCACTCACAGATCATTTTTCATCTCTCAAGCTAACTAGTTATTAGGTTTTTTCATCTCTCGAGCTAACTAGTTATTAGGTTTTTTCCAGAGACTCTGAATAGGAGACACCAAGGCCAAGGCAGGAGCTTCAGGGGAAGTGCCGTGAAACGGACTGGTATTGCATACAATGCTATTTAGGTGGCCAAAGCTTCACAGATTTCACCACGCATCTCAAGACTACACAACATTTACGTTGGGTAAGCATCCTTGCCTCATCCTCCTCAGATTGTATCATTACATTTCTCATTGTCACAACCATCAAATATCTCCGACCCACTGGATCCTCTCACGCAGGAATGGTTCGCAGCGCATCCAGGTGCACCAACTGACAAAGATCTGGCTTCTCTTCATTCTCAACTCATGAAGTATGCTTGAAGCAATCAAAACCAAAGCAAAGACTATCATTTATCTCAGATGATGAAGAATTATTTGCCTATTTTATATTATATCCCGATGATAAATTTGGGAGTATTTTGCGTGTAGAGGCACTGGAAGATTTTGGGCAAAATGAAGAAGTATAGGATCAAGTCAGTGCAGTGTGTGTTAATCATGGTATATTTAATTTTTACGGAGAGGAACCAGTGGAGCAAGAGTTGGATTACAATGTTGAAAATGTTTCACATGTTGATGAATTAGTTAACCTGGATATCCCAGGTTTGTATTAATACAATCAGCTCACACAAGTTCTAGATCAAGGAGGAGAAGAAGAACGAGAAAGAAAAGGAAATGAGTATGAAAATGTTGCATGGGAAGATGGTATAAATGTAACTTTGCACCAAGATTTTCTTAGTAAGACAAAAGTGCAAGAAATAGTAGAAAAAGCTGCACATCAGAAATGTTTCAAGTTTGATATTATCAAATCAGATACATGTTTATATGTGGTCAAATGTCGTGAAGTAAAAAGTGGTTGCAAGTGGAATATACAGGCTGCAAAACTTACATGCTCTCGAGTTAATAGTAGTAGCACTAGAAGAAGTAGAAGAAAATGCACGAAATGGTTAGTTGCATATGTTTTGCGTGATGATTATCCAGGTGAATTTAAAACCCCAGCTCCAAAAGTTATAATGGTTTTGGTTCAAAGGAAAGCAAGTATTGAAGTGTCATACTTTATCGCATATAGAGGAAGAATAAAAGCAGCTAATGAGGTGCGGGGTAGTGCAGAAGAAAGTTATAATTTGGTGTATTCATTTACGCAAAATTTAGAGCTCAAAACCATGGTACACTAACACATGTGGAAATAGATGAGGAGCACAAGTTTAAGTACCTATTTTTGCGTTGGGAGCTTTTATCGAAGGGTCAGTGCGATGAGGAAAGTTATAGTTATGGATGGAACACACCTTAAGAATGTACATGGTGGAGCCACAACTCAAGATCCCGAACACCACCATTACCCACTTGCCTTTGTTGTAGTTGATGGTGAGAAAGATGCAAGTTGGACTTGGTTTCTCGAAACGTTCAAATCAGTTGTGCCATATTCCCATGAATTGGTGTTTCTCACAGATAGGAATCAAAGTATCATTAAGTCAGTAAGTGAAGTATACCCATTATCTCATCATAGATATTGCATGTATCATTTGGTGAAGAATGTAAAAGCAAGCGTTCACCTCTGAGCTTATGATGTTAACAACATCATAAACAATCATTAAGATTTAAGAAAATTTGAAAAGATATCTTTTATAAAGTTTAAGGTTTTGGGTTTTTGACTGTCTCATTCATTCATATTTTACGATTTTCATCAAATTGTTCTTATAAGCAACATCATAAGCTATATTGTTAAGTATTTAGAACTTATATGCTATTTTTTATTGTTGATTTATTTTAATATGTTGACCAGAGATTCATAAACAATGTGAAGAGATGAACAATCATGATGACAATATAAGTTTTTTAAGTATTTTTGTTTTATTTACGATTTGGGTTTATTATTTCTATTTTTTTGAATTTCTTAGTTCTTGAGATTGCTCTTTTATTGTTTTCTTATGTGGCTCTCTAAGACTCATATTATTTTTTTCTTTTGACTTTCTACATCTGGTTTTTTATTGGTTTTTCTTTAAATCATGGAACAATCTACAAAAACTGAAATTGAAACCAAACCAAACCGAAACAAATTACTTAAAATTTTTATATGGTTTTAGTTTTAATGAAACAGTTAAAATGTAAACCGAAAAAAAATTACTCGAAGAAGACGGACTCTACAACAATACAGGATTTTTTGACCCATATCATGTTGCAATGTCCTCTACAAGGTCATCTCCAAGCTGTTGGAAAATCGTCTCAACAGAATCCTCGATGGGTTTATTGCTCCAAACCAATCTGCTTTCGTTAAAGACTGTTATCTAATGGAAAATATTCTTGTAGCCTCAGAACTGGTTTGGGACTACCATAAAGATAATATCGCCCCTTGTTGTGCGGTAAAGATTGATATCTCTAAGGCTTTTGACTCGGTTCAATGGTCCTTTTTGATGGACGTCTTCTCTGTTCTTGGTATCCCTCCTGCTTTCATCCATTGGCTCAAGCTTTGCGTCACCACTCCATCCTTCTCGGTTCAAGTAAATGGGGAGCTTGCTGGATTTTTTCCGAGTAATAGAGGTTTAAGATAGGGAGGCTCTCTTTCTCCTTATCTTTTTGTCATCACTATGAATGTTCTCTTTTTGATGTTAAATAATGCAGCGATTGCTGGGCAGTTTGGCTATCATCCAAGATGTCGTTCTTTGAAGGTTACTTACCTCTGTTTTGCAGATGACATTATGGTATTTGCGGATAGGAAGCCGAGTTTAGTTGCTGCTATCCTCGACGTCTTTCAAGTAATTGGTCAATACTCAGGACTCCAGATCAGCCCCGAGAAGTCAAACCCTTTCCTAGCTGGCGTCTCCACCCAACAGCGCTCTGACATTGCTTCTCGTTTTTCTCTGCGTGTAGGAGTTCTCCCAGTTAAATACATGGAGCTTCCTCTAATCACCAAAAGAATGTCTAAGTTGGACTTCTGGCCCCTCATCGACAAGATTCGATCCCAAATACAATCCTGGAAGCATTGGTTCCTCTCCTTTGCGGGTAGACTTCAGCTTATCACTTTAGTTATTGCTGGTCTAATGAACTTTTAGGTTGCTATTTTTCGTTTGCTTAGTGCTTGAATTAGGGAAATTGAGAAGATCTGCTCCACTTTTCTTTGGTCGGGACCTGACCTGAACCCCCGTAAATCGAAAATTGCATGGACGGATATTTGTAGGCCAAAGGAAGAGGGAGGACTCGGACTAAAGTCTATTTCAGAAGCAAACAAAGTCAGTTGCTTTAATCTCATTTGGAGGATTGTTTCCGCGAAAGCTTCTCTTTGGGTGAATTGGATAAAGGAAAATCTGATCCGAGCAGGTCCGTAAATATGAACACAATGGCTGGCTCCTGGATTTGGCGAAAGCTAATAAAATATAGAGATCAAGCTAAGGGTTTCCACAAAGTTCTGGTAAGAAAGAGAGATGACTGTTCCTTTTGGTTTGATGATTGGTCAACTTTAGGTTAGCTACATGACCGGCTAGGAGATAGGAGATGTATTGATATGGGGATCAAGCTCACAGCCACATTAGAGGAGGTCCTTGCAACCCATCGAAGGCGTAGAAGAAGAGGCGCGATTCTCAATGGAATTGAAGAGGAAATAGACAAGCTTAGAGCAACTAGAAGTGACGAACGAGACACTCATCTATGGCACCACAGGTCTGACGTGTTCAAGCATGAGTTCTGATCCAAACACAGTTGGACTCAGATCCGGCCACAAGCTTTACCTAAGAGTTGGTACCATGGAGTATGGTTCCCTTCGGCGACACCCAAATACTCTTATCGTTTGGGTTGCAATTCATAACCGGCTATCAACGGGAGATCGAATGGCTTTTTTGAACCTAGGGGCGAAATTGGGCTGCGGCTTTTGTAACCAAACCATAGAAACTCGTGATCATTTTTTCTTTGAATGTAGGTTCATCTCTCAGCTCTGGAACAAGCTCTCTTCCGGGATTATGCAACATCGGTCCACAGCCCACTTTGGTACCATAGTCAATCACATAACCGGATCAGCTTTTGGGGGCACTCATCGCTTCATCTTAAGGTATATCCTTCAAGCTACGCTTTATGTTGTATGGCAAGAGCGCAACAAGCGACTTCACGGAGACCTTCTGAAGGATCAGGGATCCCTAATCAAGGATATCGACAAACTTATGAGAAATAAACTTTCAACACTCAAAATGCAAGGGAAGTATTTGGATGGCCTGCAGATGTGGTTTAGCCTCCTAAGGCGCTGATGTTTCTATGTTCTTTTGGCTCATAATTTGTATTTTATTTTTTTGGCTTTATTGTATTCAGCTCTTTCGGATTTGATGGTACTCTTTTTTCCAATTCCGGTTTTGTCCCAATTTGTTTTTCCGGAATTGTGTTTTAACGAGGCCATCCCTCCCAAAACTTTTGAGCTCTTATTAGTCTTCAGACCACACTAGTTGTACAAATGTTTTTTCTTGAATATATTTTTACATAATATTCAAAAAAAAATGATAATGAGCTCCATCACCAATTTTATATGTCAATGTGTTTTACTTTTGCAACCTTTGGAGCTTATTGTTATTTACATCTTTTATATTGTGATTTTGTTATTTCGTTAATTTTTTTTACAGAAATCCTATTGAAAAATTATAATAAGAAAAGAGTATAACTACATAAACTCTCTCTCAAATGAATAGGAACTACATTCTAAAGATTTCGTAGATGACGCATCCCAATGTTATAGACATTTTTTATGAAAATTGAAGTGGATAATAATTTTGTGAAGAGATCTGCAATATTGTCCGATGATCGAACATATTTTACTTCAGTTCTTTGTTCTTCTCATCTCTTAGGCAGAAGAAAAGAATTTCGGAGGAATATGTTTGGTTATGTTGCTTTTGATATATCATTTTTTGTCTGGGCAACACAAGCAATATTATCTTTGTATAAGATAATTGGTTTTGTGTTTACATAGATTCCACTGCTTGATTGGATATGTTGGCTTACTGATCTTAGTCATACATATTCTCTATTAGCCTCATGGAGCGTGATGATTTCATCATGATTTGAGGAGGTGGTTACAAGTGTTTGTTTCTGAGAAAACCAAGATATAGCGGTGCTTCCAATCGTGAAAATATATCCAGTTTTTTATTGGGCATTGTGGGGATCTAATAAATATGCCGCATCTACAAACCATGCCATTTGGTCGGTTGAGTTTTTAGGATAAAGTAATCCCAAATAAATAGTCCCTTGAAGATAGGGAAATATATGTTTAATCCCATTCCAATGACTTTGTGTAGGTGATGAACTAAATCTTGCCAAGAGATTAGTGAAAATGATATATCAAGTCGAGTGAAATTTGCAAGGTAAATCAGAGCTCCAATTGCATTTAGTTACGATACTTCTAGACCAAGTATCTCGTCATTTCCTTCTTGTGGCCAGAAAGGATCATTTCCAACATAAGTGATCTTACAACCATCATTTCCAACATAAGAGATATTTCCGGCATCTTGAATCCATAGGGAATTCTCATATAGATATTAGTATATAAGAATCAATATAAATAGGCTGTAATGACGTCCATTAGACGCACCTCTAGATTTTTATTATCCACTAGGCTCATTAGAAATCTGAACGTGATTGCATCCGTAATGGGGGAATATGTTTCTTCGTAATTAATTTCGGGTCTTTGCAAAAAACCTTAGGCCACAAGACAAGTTTTAAACCTCATAATCCATTTACTAGTTTTACACCTTTAGGTGTGAGCACTCTAGGTCCGAATACGCTTCTTTTGTTGAGAGAATCCAGTTCAACTTGCATTGCACTTTTCCATTTTATCCAATCATGTCTCTTTTGACATTCATATACTAACTTTAGTTATGGATTATCAATTTCTTCACTTCTTTCCTTTGAAATAAGATATGAGAAAACGTCATCAACGTCATCCGTTTTGTTTTGATTCCATATTTTTCCATTTTAGATATAGTTGACAAAATCTCATGATTTTCTTCAGATTCTAGATATCCCAAGTTTTTGTCAGGATCATGATTCATTTTTTCTTGAACTTTTTCAGTTAATAAGGGAACATCATATTTTTCAACTTCCTTTTTTTTTTAGGATTTTTATCTTTTGAACTAATTGAACTACCATGCCTGAAACGTGTTTTGGAGATGTGTATCACCTACTTTTTGACGTTCCTATGGGATTCGAGCAGGGATATTTGCAGCTGGTATATGTGATTTAGTTTTGCTTTATAGGTGGATCAAGATGCAATATCGATGATACACACCATTTTATATCTTTATCTACCTTTTTATTTTTTCCCCCTAGAACTACGAATTTTTATCAAAATGACAACTGGCAAACGTGTCGTAAATACATCACCAGTCTGAGGTTCTAGGTATTTTATAATTAATAGAGAATCACAACCAACATATATTTCTAACATTTTTTGTGGTCCCATCATAGTGCGCTGTGGAGGTATAATAGATATATATACTGCACAACCAAAATTTTTTAAATGAGGTTTATTTGGTTCTCAACCAAAAGCTAAATGTAACGGGGAGTACTTATCATATGCACTTGAACTTATACGGATTCGTATTTCTGCATGCAAAATAGTATGTCCCCATACTAAAATATGGGAGGCACATGAATAAATAGCGTGATTACAAGAAGTACAAATATATAAAAAATGTAAATTAATAACGATAAAAAGTTCTTCAAAATTCTTCAGGAGTAAAGTCTCCAACAAATAAACCGTAAATAGAAATAATTAGAAAACCTATTGCAAACACTAAAAGTTGATGAAGCATTTTTCTTATGAGAAATAAACGATTTTTTGAGAGGATTAGAGAAAGATCAAATTTTAAAATGATGAAAATGATTGAAAGGTAAGAGTGTGTATATATCTATATATATATATATATATTAAAATTACTGTTTATTAGTCGTTTAAAATATAGAAATTTTGAAAATTTTCTTCACGACCGTTAGAAATTAAAATTTAAAATAATAATTAATATGAAAATATAATATAAAAATAAAAATAAAAATAATAAGATGATAATGATATGGTGAATAAATCATCCATATTAAGCAGAAAAACTAATTAAATAAATTATAGTGATTAAAATCATCCACGTTAAAATGATAAATAAGAAACAGTAAATAAATTGTGGTGCTTAAAATCATCAACATTAAAATGATAATAATAAACAGTAAATATAAAATGATGACAAAGTTAAAATCGTAAAAACAATAAATTGTGGTGTGTTAAGGATCCATTATAAAAGCTTTAAAACTAAAATATATGGCGGTTGAGCCGCGCTCCAGTTAAGTTAAAACATGGGGCAGTTGAACCATGCTCCAACAATAATAATATTTATATAGTTTAAGTCGAGATGATAGAATGATCGTGCTTATAGTTGTTATAATTATATTATATATATATACGTGTGTGAATGATACAAAATAAAAGATATTAACATTTTATGAGAAAGAAACGAGAGAGAAGGAGAATAATTGACACTTGTACTTGTATTGCGAATATGTTGTAGTCTAGTACTATACATGTCAAACTGATAATAGGCTCCATCACCAATTTTATATATCAAAAACTTTTTTTTTTCAATTCTTCAATTTTTTTTTGTTCTGGCACCATTATCGCCAAGTTCCTCTCTTTCGATGTCATAACCATCAAAATATAACATTATTCTAAATTTCTGTGTATTACAAAAAAAAAATTTTGTTGGTACTTTTTGTTTATGTATATATTGACAGGTTAGTATAATTAATAAGATTGGTAGATTTTCAGGATCAATATCTTGTAAAATGTAAACCTTAAAACATAAACACTAATCTTTTAACCTTAAACCATTAACCATAAATCTAAATGAATTTGAGAATATAAACATATTAAAGTAAAATATATGGTTCACCAACCTAAACCATTAACAGAAACAGAAACCCAAATTGATCACTTAACAATATTTTTTCAACGGATTTAGACAAGAAAGAATCTAAATTCTAAATAGAAGTGAGAACTCAAACAGATCAATATACAAAATATGTTTCTAATAGACATCCATAAAGAAAATCTAAACCCTAGCTAGATGAAAGTAAAAACTCAAACACAACAATTTATATAATCTGGCTTCCACATTCTATTTAAAACTTAGATTTTTTCTTGTCAAAATCAATTAATGATAACATATTGTTCAATGATTAGTTTGGGTTCTCCTTCTATATAGTGCTTAACTTCTAGAATAAAAAGGTTCAATTCATCCCCTTATTTCATTTCTTGTAAAAATGGTGTTCCCAATTACTTTTTGCACATAGGGGAGAACATACTCTTTTTCTTGGCGGCCTTAGCGTTGGTGGTCTTCCCAACATACGCCCAATCCGCAATCAAATCCAAAAATTTGATTTTCCTCGTTAAAAATAGGAAACTACACCTTCTCCCCCTTGGGAAACCCATAAACATCACATAAGTCAAAGATTGAGATGGTGTAGTTACGGTTTCTACCTTGAAATATAGTTTCCCTTGCTTGTTAACTTCTTTTTTGGGTTCTCGTATTCTATTCTCACTGTGGAAAGAAATTTCTTTGTCGCTCCCGAGAAGGTATTATGGCGCTTGCAATCAAAATTCTCAAGACTCATACAGGCACCTGACCGATGGGTGTCCTATGAGGGTGTTTTCATGTTTTTCATTTCCCAAACATCCCGTGAGTTGGATCCAAGCATCCTAAGACCATAATAAACCTGAAAAGACTTAAAAACTCAAATAAAACAATAGAAAAGAGATATATAAAATTGATACCATGAGATTGCCTCGAAAGCACGTTTGTTTAACATCACTAAGCTTGACTTTTCCTTAGCTTATACCTAAACGCTGTTGAGATCAAAGAGAGAAATTATTATTCCTTTCTTGATGAGTTCATTGGCTATGTACGGCTTAAGGCGTTCGTCTACCGTGAACTCTTTACCGCGTTTAATCGCCAAAACAATTGCACCATACGACCTTATTTCTTTTATCGTAAATAGAGTTAAGCATCTTGACTTAGGCTTCTCGGGAAACAGTTTTTACCAGGAATTGAACAACTAGAAATCATCACCCACTTTGAAGTCTTGTCGAATGATCTTCTTGTCGTGAAAAGTCTTGGTCATATCTGTGTAGATACATGAGTTCTCATAATCATCAAGGAGAATCTCGTCCAACACATTCATTTGCATCAAACGCTTCTCTTGGGCCGTTTTTATGTAGAAATTTAGAAGCTTCACCGCCCAAATGGTCTTGTACTCATACTCAACCAGAAAGATAACATCACTTCCCATAGAGAAATGTGAATGGAGTAGTGCCTATTGGCATCTTGAATGATTTTTGGTAAGCCCATAGTGCATCACCCAACCTCATAGACTAATCTTTCCTTTTGGTTCCAACCGTTTTCTCCAAAATCCCTTTTGTGAAAATTGGTATTAGATGTTTCCATTTGTCCACAAGTTTGAAGATGGTATGGTGTTGCAACCTTGTGCTTAAATCCATTCTTATTAAGGAGGTTCTCAAAGAACTTGTTGATGAAATGAGAGACCTATAGTTTTAGCGGTTCTTTCCCACAAGCCAAATAGTTCATGTACTCGGTATACCATAACAACTTATCACTCATTCCCATGATTTCTTCTAGCTTCTTTCATGTCTTGTAACTCTCCATCAAAACTTTAATAGCCACTAGTTGCTCTTCGCGCATAGAGTCATCAATAGGGATGCCATCTTCAATTTTCAATCTTGATAGATGATCCACTACACCATTTTTAGTCCCTTTCTTATCCTTGATCTCCAAATAAAACTATTGTAGAAGCAAGATCTATATAAGAAGTCTTGGTTTTGTATTTTTCTTCACTAACGGATGTCTTAAAGTAGCACGATACGTATGCACTAGCATTTTCATACCCACCAATAAGATCAAAGTTTCTCAATAACGAAACCATGGCTAAAATTCCCATCTCCGTTGTGGCATACTTGATTTGAGCATTGTCAAATGTTCTACTCGCATAGATAATCACATGGACCTTCTTGTCTTTTCATTGTCCCAAGACCACTCCAACCGTGAAATCACTTGCTCACACATCACTTCGAAACACCTTCTTCTTGATTCAGGGCACTAACCAACTCCTTCTTGATTCTCAAAAAGGCCTAAATACATTCACCATGAAATAAAAAATAAACTTCTTTGCACAATAGCCTTGTCATTGGCCTAGAAATTGGTGAGATGTCCTTGATAAAGCGCCTATAGAAAGCGACATGTCCCAAGGATATCCTTATCTCCATGAACATCTTGGGAGGTTCCAAACCAGTCAAAACCTTAGTCTTTTCCTTATCAGCCTCAATTCCCTTCTCTGAGTTCATATGACCCAAGACAATGCCATCTTGAACCATAAAGTGACATTTCTCCCAATTGATCACTAGGTGAGTTTCCTTGTATCGCTTGAGTACCCTACAAAGATTAGAGAGATATACACCAAATGAAGAGCCATATACAGAGAAATTATCCCTAAAAACTCTCATTACATGCTCAATTAAATATGAGAAGATATACATCATACACCATTGAAAAGTCATGGGTGAATTACACAAGCCAAATGGTATACTTCGATAAGAAAATGCACTATAAATACAAGTGAGGTCATCTTCTCTTGATATTTTAGATGGATATAGGTTTGAAAGAAATCTGACTATCAATCCAAGAAGCAATAATATGAATGATTAGATAACCTTTCAAGATTGAGAAATGCCTTTGATATCATCAAGCGAATAACCAATGTCTTTACTAAACCTCTTCAATTTTCTCACAAGGATCGAGGTTTCATCCTCATTTTGCTCATAATTAATTATCACCAGGTCAGTAGAATTAAGACCAATAAATGCTTAGCTCTTTTGGGAGTGGTTTGAACATGACTTTTGGTGCTTTGAGCTCACGCTCCAATCCTTATCTTTGCTACTCTTACCATTGTTAGCTTATTCTTCACTCACACTTATGTTGTGTGTAACTTAATCCAACTCCAAAAATGTGACTTCCCCATTGAAAAACCTTGTATGAGTCTAGTAGCTTTCCAAGAACCTCACTATCTGATTCAAGATATAGATAGTCGCTTCACAAATAGGTGGTTACTTCTCGCTTGCTAAGCGAAGATAATCGATGATGGGGATCTGACACGATGGAGTTCGCTTCTCTCGTGAGGGATCCAATTGAGGGGTTTTAAGTGCAACACAAATGTATGATTGAGCTCTACAGAAAAAGCACTAAGCCTTGTAGAATCTCTCAATAAGACAAACCAAGAACCCTAATATCTCAAGAACACTCGAAGAGAAGAAGAGAAGGAAAACAACGTTATTTTCTTAGTAAAAAAGGTAACTAAAAAAATATATCTGCATGGGGACTTTATAATAGCCCTTCATCTTGCTCTAGGGCCAAAATTAAAAGCAAAATGCAACAACAAATAAAGCAAAATGCAAAAACAAAGAAAAACACGAAACTAGCGTTTAAAAAAAGCCAAATAAGGAAACTACTTAAACTCTATTCAACTCTTTCGTTTGGGAACGTCCTTAGGTGTTTCTGAAACTACTTGGACATGCAACGGTGTTAAAAATTAAATAAAATTTACCTGGATGAGTTTGACAGCGATTTGAGCTTTCTTGAACCCTTTGTTGTGCTTCATGTTAATGTAGTGGTTCTTAGATGTAGAAGTCTTCTTGGAACTTCTCTTGCATGACTTGATCACTCTCTGGAAACTCATTGATGCCCTTTATAACTTGAGCTTGCTCTCGATTCTCTTTTTTTTATCAATGGAGTTGAATCTTGTCTCGCACACTTCTTGTATCTCCAATGCATTTTCTTGGCTTCTAAGGATCTTTAAACCTGCCAAAGAAGAGCTTATACCTGGGGTTGTATAGGCTTAGTTGAGTGAATGCCTCAACAAGCTCTTCCTTGCATATAGTTGGTTTGGACCAGTTGGCTTCTCCCATCTCTAGAGAGCTCACAATGTCTTGTATAGCTAAGTTGAACCTTCTCCGGAGGTGTTTGGATTTTGAGCGTGTCATGGGACCTTCTCTAAAATCTTGTACAGAATGTGAGTCATCTTCTTGGGTGATAAGATCGATGTCCGCATCATTTTATCCCTCTCGAAAAGGTTTTGTCCTCAAAACTGTTTTTCCTATATCATAAGAAGATAAGTCAGCAACATTAAAGGCATGGGACATTATAAACCCACTGGGCAGCTCTAGACTTTTCATTGATCTTCTCGAGTATTATGAATGGGCCGTCCCCTCTTGGTGCTACCTTGGAAGAT
Source organism: Cardamine chenopodiifolia (assembly GCA_963922655.1). Lineage (NCBI taxonomy): Eukaryota > Viridiplantae > Streptophyta > Magnoliopsida > Brassicales > Brassicaceae > Cardamine > Cardamine chenopodiifolia. Next base: position 5,850,530 of record OZ000476.1, on the reverse strand, counting down.
CTTTGTTTTGGGAACCTTTTGGGCCTCATATATAACCAGACTTTATCGTCTAGTTCAAACAATCTTTCTAATCATCCTTTGTACAACCTTACTCTTGTTATCTGCAACTTTCCTCTCCAAATTCTCCTTAGCCTTGATGTGTTGCTTCTTGATGATTTCTCCCCGCCTCAAACCATCATGACTAACTTGTTATATCTGAGGCAATGACAGTAAATCCAGTGGAGACAAAGGGTTAATTTCATAGATTATCTCAGAAGGAGATAGTTTTGTGGCCGAGTGAACGACCCTGTTATATGCAAAATCAATGAAAGCAATGCAATCAAGCCAAGTTTCATCTTTTTACCGAGAGTAGCTGTGAGTAAAGTTGAGAGAGTTCAGTTTACCACTTTGGTATGTCCATCCGTTTGAGGATTAAAATCATAGAAAACAAGAACTTTATACCTAACTTTTTCCATAGGATTCTCCAAAAAGTGTCTTAGAAACTTGGTGTCATAATAAGAGACTATGGCTCTCGGGATTCCATTAAGGCGCACCACTTCATTGAAGAAAAAATCTGCGATTTGAGTTGCGTCATTGGTCTTGACACACGAGATAAAGTGAACCATCTTGGAGAATCTATCCACGAAAAAAAAGATTTGAGTCCTTGTGTCTAATCTTTGGCAAACCTAAGATAAAGTCCATAGAATAGCTACCCAAGAGATGTTAGGAATAGGTAAATGTAAGTAAAGACCATGACGATATGACATGGATCTGGTTTTGTGGCACATTATTCATCAAGAACAATACCTTTCGACGTCTTTCTTGAGGTTAGGCCAAAAAAAATGCGCCATGACTACCACAAGGGTCTTGCCTACTTCGAATTGACCCATTAAACCTCCATTTTGGGCTTCACTAAGTATCAACTCTCGCATAGAACCTTAGGGGATGCACAACCACTTGCAAGTAGAATACCTTGTAGACTCCCTGATCCAGCCCTTGATAACACTCTCCTAGTTCCAGATCAACTTGTAAAATTCATTGATGTGCTCAAACCCCATTATTTTAGCCTCCATAGTAGAAATTGGAGAATCCTTTCTTGATAACACATCGACTACCTGATTATGCTTTCCTTTCTTTCGCTTGATCACGTAGGGAAATGTTTTCTATGAACTCCAGCCACTCGGCGTGTCTTCTATTAAGTGAGGTCTCGCCCTTAAGATGCTTAAGAGTTTCATGATCGGTGTGGATGATGAATTCCTTGGACAACAAGTAATGCTGCCAGTTTTTAAAGCTCGGACTAAGGCATACATATTTTTTTTTTAAGGTTGGATAATTCAATAAATCTCCACTAAAATTCTCACAAAAGAATGCTACATGCCTTTTCCTTTGATGTAGCACAACTCCAATCCCCAGCCACGAAACATCACACTCTACTTCGAACATAACTTCAAAATCTGGTAGAGCAAAAACATGTGCTTGCGTGAGTTTCTCCTTCACCATGTTGAAAGACCAATCTTGAGCTTCTCCCCATAAGAAAGGCATGTTCTTCTTGATCATAACAGCCATTGGGGCTAGCTATAGTGCTAAAATCCTTGACGAACCTCCAGTAGAAACTTGCTAGTCCATGAAAACTTTGTACATGCCTAATAAATGTTGGAGTAAGGCAATCACGAATTGCTTTGATCTTCTTCTCATCCACTTGCAAACCCTTTTTACTTACTACAAAATCTAAGAACACACACTTGTCAGTAAAAAATGTAACACTAAATGCTCAATATGATCATAATAACATTTACTGTAAATAAGTCTGTCGTCAAAGTATACAACAACAAATTTACCACTTATCTCGTCCAACCTGTCATCTAGTCTCTGAAATAGATGTTGGTATTTGATGTGATATTGTTGATGGCATGATAGTATATGCACATCCTCCATGTACCATCCTTCTTTGGAACTAAGAGAACTGGTACCACACATAGGCTGAGACTCTCTCTGATATAGCCTTTCTCCATTAGCTCTCATACTTGCTTTTCTATCTCCTTAGACTCTTTCGAGTTCATTCGGTATGCTGGTTTGTTAGGTAGGGGTGATCCTAGCATAAGATCAATTTGATGCTCTATTCCACGGATAAGGGGAAGTCCTGGTGGTATCTCCTCCCGGAATACGTCCTGGTGGTATCTCCTCCCGGAATACGTCCTTGTATTGTTTTAAAACAGTTTTATCCCTGTGGGAAGCTCCACTTCATTTATACCTTAACTTAAATACGTTTGAAAAACATTAGAAGCACAGTGGCCTTGGTAGACACGGTTTTATGAACATCATTAGAGCTTATATATATACTAGAAATCTTTACCTCTTCCTCTTTGTTCATATGCTTTGCTTTGGCAATTCATGAACTTCTGATGGACTAAGAGGGGCAAGATTAAACTTACGATCATTGTACGTGATGTGATCATGGATAGCTCACGGAAGTCTCTTGAAGCTGAGGACGCCTTGACCATGCCAAGTGGACCAATGACAAGATCACGTGCCAAAGAGTTCCAGAAAGCAATCAGTGGATTACTCACTCAAGCTCATTCGCCAAAGGACCAGCTCGAAGACATGGATAAGAAAATCATCTTGGTTGCTCGAGTGGACTAATAAACGGGTGATTCGTTTGTACTCTTTTTCCTAGTCTTTGGTTTTGTCCCAATGGGTTTTCCAAAGGAAGGTTTTAATGAGGCAAATGGGTCACTCTAATCCATCAAGTCCACAAGAGTCCACAAGAGAAGTTTCAGTCCAAGTCCAAGTTATGTTTGGGTCTTTTTTTTCAGAAGTATCAAGCCCAAAGGAGGGATTGTTGGCCCAAATATCATTGTCTCTATGCATGAAAACGCCCAGCCTTATTTGGAGAAGATGTAGGTGCTTGAGTAGTTCAAAAGTCCCTCGGGAAATAGTTAATATCGTTGTTAATTCTGCGTTTAATTATGACTTCTTCTTTACTCTTTCTTTTTTTCTTTATAACTTTAGTTTTCTTAAGAAATAGGTATCCACCTTTTTTTTATAAAATATTGAGAGTGATTTCTCTTGTGTTCGTTGAAGAACATTTCCTGATTGTTTGGTGTGTAATATCCTTCAATCAAACCGATTCAACGGTGTGTCATATCCGTGAATCAAACCTTGGCGTTCTTGAGTGTGTCATATCTCTAGAAAGTCATTGAAGAAATATCAGAGGTCTTCCGCAACCTTTGTGTGATCCATTCATTCCATCCTTTCACAATTACCCCTCGAAACTGCGAAATCCCGGGAAGATTCATATCATTTGGTATCAGAGCACCCTTTCGGGATCGGTATTCGTTTCTGTTCATCTTATCATCTTAAAGTTATCATTTTTTCTTGTCTTTCTTTCTGTTTTCTGATCGGATCAATTCATTTGGAATCGAAGAAAGAAAAAATCGGTTTGATTGCTAGACATCTAGGTGATTAAATCTGTTCATCTTTGGCGATTTTTGATTCAATGATCTGATCAATTTTTTTCAGTTTGATCTTTATTTTCTTTCTAAATCTGATCAGTTTGTGTTTAAAAAAAAAAAAAAAAAAGAAACCCATCAGACACAAAAAAAAAAAAAAAGAGAAAAAAAGGGGTCTGTCCGATTTAAATGTTCTAAGCAGGTTATATTTTTGTTGTTCTAAATTATTCTCTTAAATTTTCCTGATCAATCTTGATCTGTTTCGAATAAAAAAAAAACACTACTAAATCTTTTCTTTCTATCTCGATTCTAATCGTTTCGTTTTGAGTTGTTGGAATTATTCATCGGATTTGATCGGTTTTGTTCGATACGAACCATTGAAGAAATCACTGAGAGAGGACATCTTGAGTGTTGAGTGTGGAGTGAATAAAAAGGAGAGAAACACTTGTGAGGATCGACTTTTTATTACAAACGATTTGTTAAGTGTGCAGGGAAAAATTAATATGTCTAATCACGAAAGCGATGCTGAGAACACTAACCGAGCACGAGGAGCAAGAAACAATAACAATCTGGACGTGCAAGCCCTTATGGGAGAGATGAGGCGATTGTTGAGGTGTGAGATGGAAGCAGTCAATGAAAGGATCGATACGATTCAAGAATCCGTTAATCAAGGATTGCCTCAAAATACTGCTGGTAGAAGAAGAAGACAACAACCTCAAGAAGAAGATGAAGAGGACGAGTTGAATTACTACAGCAGAGGTAGTCAAGCTTCTAATCGGAGTCGAAGAAGGCCGAGACGTGTAAGAGAAGCTGGGGTTCGAAATGAGGACAATCTCAGTGAATTGAAGTTGAAGATACCGCCATTTCATGGGAAGAATGATCCAGACGCCTACTTGGAGTGGGAGAAGAAAATTGAGCTCGTGTTTGATTGTCAAAATTATTCGGAGCAAAAGAAAGTTCAAGTAGCGGCGACGGAATTTTATGACTATGCTATTAATTGGTGGGATCAGATCGTGACAAGTAGAAGACGCAACCGTGAACCGCCCGTAGTCACTTGGGAAGAGATGAAAAATCTGATGAGGAAGAGATTTGTTCCTAGCCACTACCATCAGGAGTTACATCAAAAGCTTAGGCGATTAACTCAGGGTAGTAAGAGTGTGGAGGATTATTTTCAAGAAACGGAGTCCCTAATGATCAAAGCTGATATAGATGAAGATGTTGAGGCAACAATGGCAAGGTTCTTGAGTGGGTTGGCTCGAGATATACAAGATAGAATGGAGCTTCAAACATATGCTGATTTGGAGGAAATGCTCCATAAGGCTGTTTTGGTTGAACAACAAATTAAGAGGAGGGGTACTTCTAGGCTTTCCTATGGAGCTGGAGCAGCCAATGCTAGGACGAGTTACAGCCGAGAAGATAAGTCTGTTGTTAAGCCAAAACCCGACCCTAAGCCTTATGCCAATACTCAAGACGCCAAAGGAAAAGCTGTGGCGACTTCGTCTAGAAACCGGGACGTTAAATGTTTCAAGTGTCAAGGGAGAGGACATTACGCCAATGAGTGCACCAATAGAAGGACTATGATCCTATTGGATAATGGCGAGATTGAAACTGAGGAAGAAGAGCTTGAAAGTGATAGTGAGACCGAGGAAGCGGACATAGAGTTACCAGCCACTGGAGAATTATTGGTAACAAGACGTTCCTTGAGTATTCAAGTTAAGGATACTGTCCAAGAGCAGCGGGAGAACTTATTTCACACGAGATGCTTGGTACAAGGTAAAGTTTGCAGCCTTATTATTGATGGTGGGAGCTGTACTAATGTGGCTAGTGAAACAATGGTGAAGAAGTTAGGGTTGGAAGTTAAGATGCATCGAAAACCTTATCAGCTTCAATGGCTAAATGATGCTGGCGAGATGACGGTGAGCAGCCAAGTATTGGTTCCTATAACCATAGGCAAGTATGAGGACGAAATTCTTTGTGATATTTTACCTATGGAGGTGGGCCACATCTTGCTTGGAAGACCTTGGCAGTTCGATAGAAGGGTCTTACATGACGGTTTTACTAATCGATACTCATTTGAGTACAATGGCCGAAAGACGATACTTGCTCCATTAACACCACAAGAAGTTCATCAAGATCAACTTCAGCTGAAAAAAACAAGGAAAAACCATTGTGAGTGAACCCCTAAACACACCACCTCAAAATAAAAACGAGAGTTTGAGAAAAACCAAGAAAAAAGCCTGTGAGAGTAAACCCGTGAGGCATTCAAACTTCTTTGTGAGGTCTAATGTGGTTAAGAGAGCTCTGTTCTCTAAACAACCCGTTCTCTTATTTATTTACAAAGAAGCTTTGCTGAAACTTACTAACCCCGTACCGGATTTTCCGAGTAAAATTACTTCTATTTTGTAGGATTTTGAAGACGTCTTTCCGGAAGAAAACCCCAAGGGATTGCCTCCTATTCGTGGGATTGAGCACCAGATCGATTTTGTGCCGAGAGCTTCACTTCCTAATAGGCCAGGTATAGAACCAACCCAGTTGAGACTAAAGAGCTTCAAAAGCAAGTGAGTGAGCTGATGGACAAAGGATAAGAGCATGAGCCCTTGTGCTGTGCCGGTGCTGCTTGTTCCAAAGAAGGACGGAACTTGGAGGATGTGCATTGATTGCCGAGCCATCAACAATATCACTGTAAAGTATCGCCATCCTATCCCTCGTTTAGATGATATGTTAGATGAGCTTCATGGTTCTAGCATATTTTCGAAAATAGATCTTAAAAGTGGATACCATCAAATTAGGATGAAAGAGGGTGATGAATGGAAAACTGCGTTTAAAACTAAACATGGCTTGTACGAATGGTTAGTTATGCCATTTTGATTAACAAATGCACCTAGTACTTTCATGAGGTTGATGAATCATGTTTTGAGGAGCTTCATTGGAATTTTTGTTGTTGTTTACTTTGATGATATCTTAGTCTACAGCAAAAATTTAGAAGAACATGTTAAGCATCTAGAAGCGGTTTTGATGGTACTTAGGAAAGAAAAACTGTATGCTAATCTGAAGAAATGCACTTTTTGTACGGATAACGTTGTGTTTCTAGGCTTTGTTATAAGTGCAGATGGCATCAAAATGGACGAAGAGAAGGTTAGAGCTGTCCGCGAATGGCCCAGTCCGAAAACCATAGGAGATGTGAGGAATTTCCATGGGCTTGCGGGATTCTATCGAAGATTTGTGAAAGATTTCAGTACCATAGCTGCTCCTCTCACTGAAGTGATCAAGAAAAGTGTAGGATTTAAATGGGAGAATGCATAAGAAGAAGCGTTCCAAGCGTTAAAGGATAAACTCACCAATGCACCACTTTTATCTTTACCGAATTTTCTTAAAACTTTTGAAATTGAGTGTGATGCATCTGGTGTAGGTATTGGAGCTGTCTTGATGCAAGAGAAGAAGCCCATAGCCTTTTTTAGTGAGAAGCTTGGAGGAGCTACGCTGAACTATCCAACCTACGACAAGGAGTTGTATGCGCTAGTCTGAGCCTTGCAAACGTGGCAACACTACCTCTGGCCAAAGGAGTTTGTCATTCATACTGACCATGAGTCTTTGAAGCATTTAAAGGGTCAGCATAAGCTCAATAAGAGGCATGCTAGGTGGGTAGAGTTTATCGAAACATTTCCCTATGTGATCAAGTACAAACAAGGTAACGAAAACGTAGTTGCTGATGCCTTATCTCAAAGGTATGCCTTGATTTCGACTTTGGATGCTAAATTATTGGGATTTGAACACCTTAAAGATCTTTATCAAGCTGATTCTAATTTTCAAGATAATTACAAGTCTTGTGAGAAGTTTGCTTTTGGGAAATATTTTAGGCATGACGGCTTTCTTTTCTTTGAAAATCGTTTGTGTGTGCCTAATTGTTCTTTGAGAGACTTGCTAGTTAGGGAGGCACATGGAGGAGGCTTGATGGGGCATTTTGGGATCGCCAAGACTTTAAAAGTGATGCAAGAACACTTCTACTGGCCGCAAATGAAGAGAGACGTGGAAAGAATCTGCGGGAGATGTGTTACATGCAAACAAGCCAAATCGAAGGTACAGTCCCAAGGTATGTACACGCCCTTGCCTATTCCTGATCAGCCTTGGACTGACATTTCTATGGATTTTGTGCTTGGATTACCTAGAACTAGGACTGGAAAGGATTCGATTTTTTTGGTTGTCGATAGGTTCTCTAAAATGGCACATTTTCTTGCTTGTCATAAAACTGATGATGCTTCTCACATAGCTGACTTGTTCTTTAAAGAAATAGTTCGACTGCATGGAATGCCTAGGACTATAGTCAGTGATAGGGATACGAAGTTCTTGAGCTATTTCTGGAAAACACTTTGGTCTAAGCTAGGAACTAAGTTGTTGTTCTCAACTACTTGTCATCCCCAATCCGATGGACAAACTGAAGTGGTTAATAGAACTTTGTCTACCTTGCTGCGTGCCTTGATAAAAAAGAACTTGAAAACTTGGGAAGAATGTTTACCACATGTAGAATTTGCATATAATCGATCAGTGCATTCCGCCACAAAGTTTTCTCCATTTGAAATTGTTTATGGCTTTAATCCTTAATCTCCTTTGGATCTAACCCCATTGCCTTTCAGTGAAAGAGCAAACTTGGATGGGAAAAAGAAAGCTGAACTTGTTAAGCAGATTCATGAGAAAACAAAACATAACATAGAGGAGAAGACAAAGCTGTACGCCAAACAAGCTAACAAGGGCAGGCGCAAGAAGTTCTTTGAGGAAGGAGATCACGTATGGATACACCTAAGGAAGGAGAGATTTCCGGCTGAGAGGAAGTCCAAGCTTATGCCAAGAATTGATGGTCCATTTAGAATTACAAAGAAGATCAACGATAATGCTTATCAACTCGATCTCCAAGGTAAGTACAATGTAAGTTCAAGCTTCAATGTTTTTGACTTAATCCCTTTTGTTGCAGATGAACCAGATTTGAGGACAAATCCTTTTCAAGAGGGAGGGGATGATGTGATCATGGATAGCTCACGGAAGTCGCTTGAAGCTGAGGACGCCTTGACCATGCCAAATGGACCAATGACAAGATCACGTGCCAAAGAGTTCCAGAAAGCAATCAGTGGATTACTCACTCAAGCTCATTCACCAAAGGACCAGCTCGAAGACATGGATAAGAAAATCATCTTGGTTGCTCGAGTGGACTAATAAACGGGTGATTCGTTTGTACTCTTTTTCCTAGCCTTTGGTTTTGTCCCAATTGGTTTTCCAAAAGAAGGTTTTAATGAGGCAAATGGGTCACTCTAATCCATCAAGTCCACAAGAGTCCACAAGAGAAGTTTCAGTCCAAGTCCAAGTTATGTTTGGGTCTTTTTTTTCAGAAGTATCAAGCCCAAAGGAGGGATTGTTGGCCCAAATATCATTGTCTCTATGCATGAAAACGCCCAGCCTTATTTGGAGAAGATGTAGGTGCTTGAGTAGTTCAAAAGTCCCTCGGGAAATAGTTAATATCGTTGTTAATTCTGCGTTTAATTATGACTTCTTCTTTACTCTTTCTTTTTTTCTTTATAACTTTAGTTTTCTTAAGAAATAGGGATCCACCTTTTTTTATAAAATATTGAGAGTGATTTCTCCTGTGTTCGTTGAAGAACATTTCCCGATTGTTTGGTGTGTAATATCCTTCAATCAAACCGATTCAACGGTGTCATATCCGTGAATCAAACCTTGGCGTTCTTGAGTGTGTCATATCTCGAGAAAGTCATTGAGGAAATATCAGAGGTCTTCCGCAACCTTTGTGTGATCCATTCATTCCATCCTTTCACGATTACCCGTCGAAAGTGCGAAATCCTGGGAAGATTCATATCAGTAAGTGAAGGACTAATTGACAGGAACCTACGTACTGGACAGTCCGCAGACAACTCTGGCCCGATCACTACCTGTTCCGCAGACCAATCCGTATACAAGTCTGGCCCGATCAGTACCCGTTCCCCGGACGAGAGCTATCCGTCCTCGAACAGTCCACAGACAGGCGATGCCAAGCACCCAGACTCGTCATCACCCGATCAAGACAAGGCTATGGAGGTTCATATCCTTCCATCTGGACCCATCAAAAGAAGCAAGGTCAAGCTCTATTGAGACAAGTTCGGACGAATGGTTCAACGCTTCATGGACCACGAAACCACCAAGACCGAGCTGACCCGCACCAACACCGACCCTAAGGAACTAAGCATCTTCACCAGCACAAGGTGAAGACGCATCTAAGACGCCATGAGGTTTGCCGGATAGGTTTTTAACGAAGCACAGATACTTGGTGCAACACACTTCACCTTGGTCAACCTTCTTAACGTCCAGGGCAAGGAAGGTTAACGAAACGCGTTTTCTATCCCAAGGAGCCCACCCGCATTTTGGGTTTCATTTCATTAAGTTTTATTTGCTTTTGTTGTTTGCCTTTAAGCAGCCCAAACGAGCTTGTTCGTTTAAGGCCTTATTCAAACGCATAGACCCTTCTTTTGTAAGCCTATAAAAGGCGTGTAACCCCTTCATTAAATGATTAGACTTTTGCATAAAATTACTTAGAGTTTTCTCTTTCAAGGTCCAATCGAGTTTATTCTCTTGAACCTCTCTCCGGTAACGCTTCGTCGAATAGGGCTTGGAACCGTCACTAACTTTGCCGTATCAAGGGACGTTCCATACCCCTTGTGCCGCATCTCACTCCATTCCATCTCTTTCTTGAAGAATTAGGTCGAGTCATCCTCGGTTCTTCGCTCCTTCCTTCTATCCTTAGTCCTTATCGTTTCAGTAACCGGTCTTAGAACGAGTCGTAACCTGTTTGTCGACGAGTACCCGTGACAGATCCTTGGATCAGTCCCTTGGGGTACATCAACTGGTATCAGAGCTAAACGCTCCTCTAGTTCGCTTTTATCTTTCTTTTCTCGGGAAAACGTTGAGCTAAGCCTTGACCAAGTGTTAAGCTTTGGTTCCTTCATTACCAAACCTTTCTGGACTAGATAGGCTGAGATCTGACCTAGTGTTGGACTCTCAGCTTGTCTTTCAGTCCGACACTTTTATCTTTTATTTGTAAGGAGAAAACGTTTTTGTTGCTTGTTTTTGACTAGTTTGGGTCAAGTAGGAAGGTTACGAACTCTGTGACGTTCCAAGCTTCGACCGCGTCCTTACTAGTCTAGCCAGAAAACGAGTTGAGTTTGAAACCAGTTTTCAAGACTCGGCTCCCTCCATTTTTCTCGAGCTTTACTAGTTCCTTTGGCCAAGAAACATCATTTCCTCGACCAAGCCACGTTTTGGCTCGACGGATTGACACGTTACCCCGTGTGGTCCCAAGTTAGACCACGTCGTTAGGGAATCAACCGAGGAACGCTGCGTGTGTGTGGTCCTGAAGCGCTTGTCGCTGATTTTAACCACGCACGAGCTGTCCTCGTCCTTTTATTCCCTGACCGTACTTTCATTCTTGTTGTCTCCTTTAAAATTGTCCTTAGAGGGTGGCATCGAGAAAATTTTACCGCATTGGGATCCATCCGTTCATACAGAGAGTGGCCAAGCCGCGTGTCCTTTTCTGTGCAACCTTGTCCTTTCTTATTTTCCTGCGTTCTCTTTCATGCTTTTACTTTAACCTTGTGCTTTTACCCCGCCTCGTGTTTTTTCCTTCTTACCAGGTCATCGGGATAACACCCATCTGCCACCCGTCTGGCACCCATTCCGGCACCCATTCTGGCACCCGGTAGACCGATGTGTCCTGTTCTGTACCTGTACCGCTCATTTCGTTCTGTTCATGTCCTTCCATCTGGACCCATCAAAAGAAGCAAGGTCAAGCTTTATAGAGACAAGTTCGTACGAATGGTTCAACGCTTCATGAACCAGGAAACCCCACTCGGTACTAAGATGGATCAAAGAAGAGTGGGGAATCTCTCGCTGGTTTTTAGAATTTGACACCAAGGCCGAGCCGACCCGCACCAACACCGACGCTAAGGAACTAAGCGTCTTCACCATCACAAGGTGAAGACGCATTTAAGACGCCAAGAGAAATGCACTCTTTTTCCCTGTCCGTATTTATCCCATGAGGTCTGCCGAATAGTTTTTTAACGAGGCACGGATACTTGGCACGACACGCTTTACCTCGGTCAACCTTCTTAACGTCTAGGGCAAGGAAGGTTGACAAAGCGCATTTTCTATCCCAAGGAGCCCACCTGCGCTTTGGGTTTTATTTCATTAAGTTTTATTTGCTTTTGTTGTTTGCCTTTAAGCGGCCAAAACGAGCTTGTTCGTTTGAGGCCTTATTCGGACGCCTAGACCCTTCCTTTATAAGCCTATAAAAGGCGTGTAACCCCTTCATTAAATGGTTAGAATTTTTCATAAAAACACTTTGAGTTTTCTCTTTCAAGGTTCAATCGAGTTTATTCTCTTGAACCTCTCTCCGGTAACGCTTCCTCGAGCCGGGCTCGGAACCGTCACCGGCTTCATCGTATCAAGGGATATTTCATACCCTTTGTGTCGCGTCTCACTCTATTCCATCTCTTTCGTGAAGAATCGGGTCGAGTCATCCTCGGTTCTTCGCTCTATCCTTCTATCCTTAGTCCTTATCGTTCCGGCAATCGGTCTTAGAACGAGTCGCAGCTTGTTTGCCGACAAGTTCCCGCGACAGATCCTTGGATCAGTCCCTTGGGGTAGATCACTAATGTGTACTGCCTTGATCATGATTTGGCTCTATCATATTGCCATGGTCTTTCAAGGAGAAGATGTCTGACTCTCATAGGCACAACATCACATACGACTTAGTCTTGATACTTTTCTACATTGAAAGGTATGGTTATTTGCTCTAAAATCTTCAGCACGATATCATCATTAAGCCACCTAAGCTCGTATGGCCTCAAGTGCTTAGTATTTGGAAAACCTAGCCTATTTACCATGTACTTGCTAGCCACGTTAGTACAAGAACTGCTGTCAATGATCAGATTACATACCTTGTTCTTGATAGGTCATCAAGTATGGAATATGTTTTCTTGTTGCACCTTCTCTATCTGGTTGATGAATAAAATCAACATTCTTCTCACCACTAAGAGTTTCCGGTGTCTGGATACTTAATATCCTCTTCATGCTCATCTAGTTCTTCTTCTTGTTCATCTTGTGACTCATAATCTCCACTAGAAGTGATGATCATGACCCTTTGATTCGGACACTCCATAGCCATGTGTCCCCTACCTTGGCACTTAAAACAAATAATGTCACGAGTTCTAGAGGCATTGTTCAGGAACTTACCCTGCTCTGGATGTGTGAAGGCCTTTGGAGCTTGGATATTCCTTCCTTTAAACCGAGAATCTATCTCCACTTCTTTTCCTTGGTCTAGTTGCTTAGAACTACTAGAGCCCAAGGTATGGTTGTCTTGCTACGATTAGGAAATGAATTCTTACACTTGATTTTGTTGCTCCACTTAAACAACCAAATGTAACAACTAATATAATCCACTATATTAAGCTCTCTCCACTTTTCCTGGAGTCCATATAGAAACTGAGCCATGAGAGCTTCTTTCGATTCTTCTAGCTCTAGTTGATTCATCAACTTTTCAAACTCCTCGAAGTACTTGTCTACACTTATGGTGCACTCTGAAAACTTACCAAAACATTTTTGTAAGTCTCTATCATAATGATCTGCCAAATACCTTAGCCTTAGGAGGAACTTCATCTTGCCCCATGTAGCTAGAGGTCCAAAAAGTTGTGTTCTCCTTTCAGCTATGTTTCTGTCCCACCATGCAAGCATTTTGTTGGTGAGTTAAGCAGTTGCTACCGCTACTTTCTTCCGCTTATCATAGCCAAAGCACTAAAAGATATGCTCCAGCCTTCTCTCCCAATCTAAGTTATCTCCCGGGTTTGATTTCCCTGAAAAAAATAGGAGGAGTTAGTTTCAACTCATGTTGAGTTTCTCGTGTATCTACATGCCTATTTGGGTTCATCCTAAGAGATCTTCTCTCTGGGCTCTTTTTCTCCAAGTTTAGGTGTTATACTCCCTCTTCTGGCACATTCCTTTGAGTTTGGACGTTTCTCCCTTTAGCTCGAGCTTGAGGCTGCTCCAAATGACCTATCCTATCTCCAAATCTTCTCAGCTCTTCCCTTGGAGAGACCCTAATCTCTCAAGAACACTTGGAGAGAAGGAAAACAACTTTATTTTATTAATCAAAAAGGTAACTAAAAATAAACAGTTCATGGGAACTTTATAATAGTCCTTCAGCTAGCCCTAGGGCCAAAATTAAAAGCAAAACGCACCAACAAAGAAAGCAAAACGCAAAAACAAAGAAAAACACAAAACTAGCATTTTTAGAAAAAATAAGGCCAAATAAGGAAACTACTTAAACTCTGTTCAGCTATGTCTTCTGGGGACGTCCTTAGGGTGTTACTGAAACTACTTTGACCTGCAAAGATGTTTAAAATTAAATACAATCTACCTGGATGAGTTTGAGAGTAATTAGAGCTTTCTTGAACATTTTCTTGTGCTTCACGTTGATGTGGTGGTTCTTGGGCGTAGGAGTCTTCTTGGGGCTTCTCTTGCATTAACTGATCACTTTATGGAAGCTCTTTCATGCCCTTTGTCTTGAGATTTCTCTTGATTCTCTTGTTCTTCAGTGGAGTTGAAACTTGTCTCGCACACTTCTTGTATCTCCTATGCATTATCTCCAAAGAAGAATCCATACATGGGGTTTGTCCTAGGCTTAGTTAAGTGAATGCTTCATCAAGCTCTTCCTTGCATATAGTTAGTTTGGACCAGTTGGCTTCTCCCATCTCTAGAGAGCTCACAATGTCTTCTCGTGGGACCTTCTCAAACATTTGGTATAGAATGTGAGTCATTTTCTTGGGTGTTAGGACTGATGTCCACATCACTATCATCATCATCAATGAACTTGTGCTCTTTTTGTTTGAATGTCAAGGTCACTTGCAAAGAGTCTACTAGAGCTGGCTATTCTAAGAGTGATGTGGTCAAAGTTTTAAACCTTAAACAACACACTACCGCAAGTGCATGGTATGCTGATGTAGTATTTAAGGATCGAATCCACAAGGAAATAGAAATACACATTAAGAATACATGAAATATTAAGCTAAGAAAAAGATTGATTTTGGGTTTCCTTAACTAAAAACCTAAAAGCATAAACAAGATGTAAATAGCAAAAATTAAGAAATAAGAACCAATAATTATAAGACTAACAAGATTCGAGTTCAAACAAGCGGAAAATGAGACTTGGACTAAACAAAAAAATGAAGATAAACAAGAAACCATTGGGAAAAAACAATTGAATTGGGTGATTCTTAGGCTAATTAATGATGTTCACACTATCTAATAATGTTAATCCTTAGACCTTAGGTCACTAATATAGATTTATTTACTCTCATGACACTAATAAAATATAAATTACCTTCATTAACAATAAACTCTCGTTCATGACAAGTGATAAGTATGAATTAATCTATATCAACTTGGTCTAGGCTAAGCATGCAAAAAACTCTATGTAAGATTCATTTAAAATTTTCATCGTACACCCTCCAGGCACAAAATTTTCTAACATCTAGATCAACTTGGTCTAGGCTAAACTAGCATTAAGATAATCTTATAAGAAAGAATCTATGGAAATCTAAGTCCTAAGCATCATCTATCACCCTAATCTACCAAACCCAAAGGTCCGAAAGAGATTACTCACTAAACATGATGAGAATACAAAGATGCATAACAAAAAATTGCATAATCATGATAGAATAGTGATTAGAAGCATTAATCTAAGAAGTAGAAGAGAAAGATTGCATAAATTAAAGAAAGTGAGCTAAAGAGAGGCTAAGTGTTTCAAGAGAAATTAGAGGATGACATCGTCCACAAGTTGCTGAAAAGAATGGTATTTATAGGTCTTGGGTTGTTCTAAGCTAAATTAGGAAAAAGTGGGGCAAAACAGGAAATTTCCCATGCTTCGTCGGTCCTGGTCAAGGACAAAGGGTACCATAACAGTACTCTTTCCCGGTAGTGGTCTTGACAGTATGATACTGGTCAAGGTGATTAAGAAATGGCCCAAAACTCTTGTCCAGTATATGTTACTTCGCACTCAATAATATCCAGCTTTGATCCTTTGCTCATATTCATTCCTTTTTCCATCATTTTCACTTGTTTCTCATTAAATATGTTGAAAGACTCAAAAGACACTAAGAACATCAAAAAGACTCAAGAATACATGAAAAGACACAAAATAGGTTTTAAGACAATGGCTAAAACCCCGTAAAATATGATACATCATCAAAGAGCTCATTCGCTAGCTCATTCATTGTCTCAATCCAAAACACTTGACCATCCATGGTTGGTTTCTTCATGAAATTTCTTATATCAAACTTGAACACCTCTTCACCCGATTGCAAATTAATCTCCCCCATCCCACATCAGTTATTGCTCCCACAGTAGCAAGGAAAGGTCCACCAAACATTAAAGGATGTTTTGGCACTTCATCCATACCCAACACCACAAAGTCTATAAATTCTTAAAATTCCCAATCATCCATAGGTAGGTCTTCTAAGAGCCCAATTGGAAATCTTAGTGACCTATTCGTCAAGATAAAGAGATCATAAATGATTTAAAACACTTGAAATCAACGTGTTTTGCCATCGAGAGAGGCATCAAGCTCGCACTAGCTGCAAGATCACATAAACATCTTGTGAATGCAAGAAGACTTAGTGGGCATGGGAGAGTGAAAATTTCGGGACCTCAAAGCTTCTTTGTGATAATCTTCCATTGTATGATACACTTATGAATCAAAACTACTAATCTCTTTAGAGCTTTGTTTCTTCCTTAACCGCATTCTTGAGAAAATTGTTGTACTAATGAACAAACCAAAACGCTTCAATAAGAGGCATTATGACATTAAGTTCACCCTTTTTCTTATCAAAAATTTCTATATACTTCTCTAGAAGTTCTATCTTGAAGCATCCCGAAAATAGAAGTTTTGACTCATAAGGAAGATATACAAATGGAGTTCCCTTGCTTTTTTCTCATTTGGCTCATTTGTAATTTTCCCTTTTATTATCCTTCACAACAACCACATCACCAACTTCCTCCTTCTAAATACCAACCACATCCTCATTCTCATCCTCCATCTCTACCACCCCCTTCTTTGTTCTCAATGACCTCACTAGGGTTCATAGATAATGGCTCTCTTGATGAAACTCCTTCCCAATACTAAATGTCAGAGCAAAGCAACCCTATTTATATAAAAAATAGGTCCTAAAGTCGGTTGAAATTGGAATTGGCTGCCACGCCGATCGATCTATCCATGCTTCAAAATATCACGCTTCATTAACTCTGTGGATCGATTGATCCCTAGTCAGATCGGTTAATCCCAGCTTCTCTTCATGTGATCCTTAAAGTCTTTAAGCATCCAAAGCTGGTCTAAATCTTCCAATAACTCCATAAACTTGTAAAACCTTCAAAAGACTCAAAATAATTATAAAAGACACAAAATGTAATCCTACTCGATAAAAGACTCTTAAAACATATGGAATCAAAGGTTAAAACCCTTAAAACCATGAAACATCAATTCCCCCATACTTTAATCTTTGCTTGTCTTCAAGCAAAAAATAAATAAATGAAATCAAATACCGAAAAAAGTTTTGAAAACGAGAACTTACACACTCCTTTAGAGTCCACCGTGTTAAAATTTCAATCTTTGAGAACTTAGACAAAATCAAAGAACAAGTTAGTACAACACGTAATTTACTATAAGCATAGCACATTATCGTACTATGGCTACCAAAATCCCCATTATTGACCCTTTTACATTCATGTGTTTCTGTAAAGTGTGGTCTCACAAAAAGAATATGAATCGCATCATGGTTTTGGAATGGAAGGCTAGTTTGATAGTGGCTGAATTTTTAGGCTCTGTTGATATAGATGGATGCAAGTCATTATGCAATAACATAGTGAGATGAAGACCAAATGTTGATACAAAACATCACCAACCTTGGAGTCTCTATAAGGCTCTGTATATGTCCTAACTGAATTCAATTGGGGCCTAAGATAACACATTAGACTCACAAAGAATTTCTTTGTATTCTTTCTTATTTCATTTTTACGTTCAGGAGATCGGTCGATCCGACCTTGGATCGATCAATCCCTGCTTATTTATTTTTAATTTTTTAATTTATTTTTTCTTGGCTGATTAGGAAAATTTAGAACCAGTTCTAGTCATACATTTTTCTGCACCATAGAAAACTCAAACAAGTATTATCTAATCAAAAGAGTGCATAATTCTTACCAGAGATCCTTAGAAAAGATAGTTGTGCCGGTCGACATACTCTATAGTTTTTGCACATAAATGCACTTGATGATGATGTAACAGAAGGACTGTGGTATGAAAGAATAGATAGGGTGAAGGTGTGGTACCAAGCTTAAGATGAACTTTGCCATTCGGATTTTTGAAAGGAATGGTAGAAAAAGTTGAATTAAACTCCGTATGTTGAGATCCATTGTGCGACATCAAGCTGTTGAGTGAGAAGTTATGTCTAGTTAAAGGTCATGTAAGATAAAGTAAATATTAGATCATTCAGATTTCCAAATGATAGGAAAATTCTGGTAATGTTGATCCGTTTATGGTATTTTCAATCTCCCTATTCTGAGAACAATCACTGCTAGAAGTCTGTTATAAAGTTGGTCAACACCAGATAGAATCCAAGAATATCTTAAAATTCCCAACAAGTTTTGACTCAATAAAACGACCCAATAGAAAAAGAGAAACAAAATAAAATACATCTTAGTAACGAGCAAGCACCCTTCCCCCATATCTACTTCATTGCGTCCCACTGTGAAATAAAATCAAAGGAAAAGGTGATGCAAATAGAAAAATGATAAAAATAACAAAAAATAAGAGAAAAGAAAAACTTGTGGGTTGCCACTCATAAGCGCTTGTTTATAGTCACGAGCCTGACTATAATAACGCCTAAGCGTGATGAAAATCGATAGGAGTATTGGAGACTTCCTCGTCTGGATCAGGGTGTGCTAGAGGTGGTTCAAGGTGCTGTCCACTTGCTGTAAATCTCAAAAAAGTGATCCTTTGGTGGTGCAGTGGTGAGACATTTAAGATCAGGGCCCGATCTTCATCCTGTCACTATGTACTTTGGAGCTTTCAGATCGCTCCAATTAATACTCAACATTTAGTCTAGAAACACCCAAGGATCAATAGATCCAAGCTGGAACCAATCGATCCGCTGGTTATGTAATGTAATCATAATCGGTTTTGGATCATTGGGATCAATCAATCATGGTGGCGGATCAATTGAACTCTGCTTTTTATGAAAAGGTATAATTCAATGGAGGAAACTGGATTGTTTTGTTGATTCTGTTCAAGCTGGATAAATGAAACCGTCTTTACTTCCTAGCAAAAACTAATAGATGGGAAAATCCAGTTGTTTCCATCTTGCAATACCCAAACTTACCTCTTGTTGTACCAATGCGAGCTCTAAGAGGTCCTCCAAATACATCTCTTGCATTATCTAACTTGTGACCTCATCGGTGGTATCAATCCATAAATTCTGACCATCAATACTAGGCTTCTTCATAATCTTATCAACATCAAACTTCATATCTAAATCATTGAGATGAAGATCAATCTTGATGATTGCTCCTGTAGTTGCTAAGAATGGTCTACCAAGAATGATAGAATTTTGTGGTTCTTCTTCAAGTTCCAGCACAATAATCCAACATTCACCAATCTTCACAGGAATTTTCTCAAGTAGGCCAACTGTATATTAGATAGTTAGATATGCCAATACCAAAGAGATCTTCATCGCTTAAAGTTGAACAGCCTAAGATGTTGTGAGATAGATAACAACATTAAACACACACTAACCCCCAAATCACACAAACAATAGTTGTATTTGAGATCCCCCATAGTGGAAGAGAGAGTGAAACTTCCTAGATCATCACGCTTCTCGGGAAGCTTGTTCCGCAAAATGGCACTGCGCTGCAAAATGGTACTTAGGCTGAAACTTCGTATTACCATAACCAGCATTCTCAAAATATTGCTTAGGCTGATACTCTATATTATCATAACTAGTTGTCTTATTCTGAAACCCATGCATGAAGGTTTGTTGTGGGTGAACCGAAGCGAATGGTTTAGTGGGGAATTGCTGCACTTGTTGGTTGTTGTGTGAAGAGAAGAACTGGTTAGTTGGATTTGCGACATTATTGCTTTTGTAAGTGGGATTCGGGTGATTCCTATAATTTATGTCTCAGGTTTAAAACCTTCTTTATCACTACAAGTGCACAATAGTACATAAAGGGTATCGAATTCACATAGACTAGAGTTGCACTACAAATCATGATGTAACGAATAAAGCTAAAACAAAATATGAGATTGTTGTTGTCACGATTGCAGAATTACTTAGTAGTAAATTAAAACATGTAAATTCAATGGAGCAAGCGCTGGGCACATGGAATTCACAAGTATCAATGATCTATAAGGTATCTAACTAGGCAGGGATTTGTTTACAAACAGTTCTCGAACATGAATCACTAATGTAAAGCTAACTTACTTGCGTAGCATTAACTATCTAAACAATGAATTCCAAAACACTAAACTCACAAATGAGTTCTAGAAGACTTGTCAACATTCAATCAACACCGATTTGTTCACTCAGACGACTTATCTTCAAATCTCATTGGCTAAGAATACTAAGCTCCTCAATTGTTGATTTTGGTAACCTAATGTGCTCGCACAACGCTAAATAAACCTACAGATTATATGCTAGGTGATCAAGCCAACATAAGCATTCAGAACACAAAAAATGAAGAACCAAAATATAAATACCTAATCTATATCCAAGGAGGGAGTTTTTTTTACGCAACTTCCTTTTTGATAACAAGGCAGAAACCTTGGATGAAGAGCAAATCTCCCCTCCTACTAAACCATGGTTTTTACAAGTAGTTTTTTAGATTAACTTAACTTATTCAATCATTTAATCCCTTGAATAAACTCTAAACCAAATCTGGTGAATTACTCAGACATAGATGCAGACATAAACAAAATCAATATAAGCATAAATATCCAAAGTAATGTTAAAAGTGTTTGGAACGTACTTCTGAAAGAGTAAGATATTTGGTCTGTCAAAGCTACAAAAACAGAAAGCTAAAAGGAGAATATAACAAGTTGGAATTACTCTGGGATAGGGACCCCTATTTATATAAATACTTAGGTCCTAAAGTCAATTGAAATTGGAATTGTCTGCCTCATGGATTGATCGATTCTGGTGTGGATCGATCAATCCATGCTTCAAAACACCATGTTTCATTAACTATATGGATCGATTGATCCTGAGTTGGATCGTTCGATCCCAACTCAGGATCAATCGATTCACATAGTTAATGAATCGATCCCAACCACATAGTTAATGAATTGATCCTGAGTTGGATCGTTCAATCCCAACTTCTCTTAATGTGATTCTTGAAGTCTTTAAACGCCCAAAGCTAGTCCATATCTTCCAATAACTCCTTTGACTTGTAAAACCTGTAACGGCTCTAAAAAACAAAATGACACAAAACGTAATCCTAGACTTGATAGAAGACTCTAAAACATATTGAGTAAAAGTTTAAAACCCCTTAAAACCATGACATATCAATCACATTGATATAATCCTTTAGGTTAGGTTCGGGCTTTCTGGAAAGTGAACCAATAAGTCTTTTGGAAGATGTAGCCATTTGAAAAACTTGATTTTCTAGAGACTTCACCTAAGAAGCCAAACTCTCAAATTATGCATACAAGTTATTATACGCTACAAAGATCTTCAAATTTATCTCTCTAATGCTGTTATTCATATTTAAAGCTCTCTTACATTGATTCAAGTAGTTTCCTAAGAAGGATATTTGTTTCATCTTCTTTAGAAATTTGGTTTAATGGTCCCACTTGTCTATGATAGTTTTGGTTTACTTGGTTTGGGTAGAAGGTTTGGGTGAAGTTGTTGTATTGGGGTATAAATTGAAAGGTTCCTTGGTTAGTGTTTTGGGGCCGTGGTTGGAAGTTTCCTTGGTAGTAGGTTATTCCCTGAGGTTTAGGTGGGTAGGTTTGTTCATGGGTGTTTTCTACATAAGTGCTTCGGAATGAAAATTTTGGGTGGTTTTGGTAGTTGGGGTGGAAACCCTTTTGTTGATAGCTACCAACAAAATGTATCTCCTATTACTCCTCTAGATCAACCTTAATACAAACCTCTTATAACTTTGTTGACCATCAAATTCTCCCAAACTTTTTATTGTTCTTTGCGTGGCTTGAAAATCGGATCCAATTGAAAGTGATGCTGCTTCAACAAATCCATTAAGAATAGAATTAGCTAGAACGAAAATATTTTGGGGATTTTGGGATTTAATGGAAACTAAAAAACAAGTAAATAACGAAAGTATAATCAATAAAACTAAGCGTTGGGCATTAGGGATATCGTAGAGGATTCATTTGGAGAGGTTAATTCAAGAATTCTGGGGATGAAGATCAATCACTATCAAATTCTCAAACTCTGAAGCACGATTATGCGACCAACTTATTTCGTAGGCAAATCTCCTATACCTAAGCTACTTTGAGACTCAACGTTAGCAAGCAACAATGCAGATAGATGTGCATTAAATGATTTAAGTTTGATTCTAGTTCACTAAAATCCATGACTCGGCCAATTGGCTGGCCATGACAAAGAGCTTGTTCAAGTATATTTCAGGATTATAGAGCATGCGTTTTGGACCGGTCTAGTTTCCTAGGATCAGTTCCAGTTATGACGCTTTCACATGCATTAAGATAAAGCTTGAAAGAGAACTTTGTTTAAAACTTCTACTCTAAGAATCACCAGTCAAGTTAGACAATCATAGAATCCCCTTTGAATCACACCTTAAACCCAACTAATAAACAACGCATACATGATTAAAGTAAACAAAAGCTTGGATGATGAAAGAGTATGCATAATAAACGAAATAGTAAAGTAAAGAGGCTTTGCAGGTAATTCTCTAATAGTTACAGAAGAGCTCTTCTCCCAAAATATGTAGAAAACTATGAAAACGATGAAAGAGATGATGAAACAAGTGATGGGATCTTCAAAAGAGGTATTGGAGGCAGCTGTGTATGTTCTCCTTGAGTTCACCACGAGTTCTATTGTTCTCCTGGTTCTTCTAGGGTTTTAGAATGAGTATTTATAGTGGTTGAGGCTTGGAAAGTCGGTTTTATGTCGAAATAAATGAAGCACTGTCGTTTTCGAAAAAAGTGGCTTTGAGAGAGGTCTGGCGTGCCTGTGAGGCATGGAGGCGCACGGAGGAGGCCATCCCGCATGCCAGCATATATTTGGGGCGCACTAGGCTTGCTTATGGTTCGGCTTTGCAGGAAATGTCTTAAATGGTTTCATCATAACTTGTTATAAAATAGATGGATTTGATTGATTCTAATTGGAAGTGAAAGATGACTTCTAGCTTCCAGTGACATATTAAACGTTAAATTTTGTCCACGGTAAGGTCTTCAAAAGTAGTCGTGAATCTGAAGTTCAAAAACTGTACTAAAACGTGTTTTGCTTTCTTTTGTAATTTTTCGCCTAGAAACCTGCAATGACCTCTTGAAACTAGAAATAATTGAAATGTTGCTTAAAAGCATTTAAATCATAGCAGAACACTTGCTAATCATCTAAAAATCATTGCTAAAATGGATAAAAATACGATGTTATCAACTCTCCTAGACTTAAACTTTGCATGTCCTCAAGCAAACTAGAAAATAAAGTCATGGAAAAGAGGTTTGAAAATCACATGAACTCTCTTCTCATCATGTACCATATCTTGAACTGTTATCTCGAGACCAAATTAAATAGAGATTTACGCTAGTACTTTCTCACTATAGTCTTATCACTTTCCATAATATGATCCATCGATCCAAAACCTACAAAAACTCTGCATTCACGTCAGTTGGCTCTCTACATTCATTATATTGCGTGAGGTTTCTCATTGAAAGGATGTCATTCAGGGTAGATGATGCTTGGTATAAGGGAAATCCTTTTTGTGGTTGGTGGTAGAGTTTAAAGTGTTTAGTGTAATAGATGGTAAGGTGGGTGCAATATATTATGCAAAACCGTAAGACGTAATGGACCTTTTGATGTCCACAGTCTCCAACCACTTCTTTATCTTGTTCCTTCCTTCTTTTACTTCAGTTTCCCCCAGATTTAGAGTTTCGCAGGGATTCTTCCGTATAACAACTCCTTCTTCACTAGATTGATCCATGCCTCTCCTTGTGATTTTCCTGTGCGATGAGACTCTTATGAATAATATCCATTTCCTTTCCTTTTACTTTCACGTGTCTTTTTCCGAAAGGGGAAACTATACCTTATATGAAGAAAGTCTCATAAGCACAAAATTAGTACCTTATTTTGTGGACCTTATAGGTAGAATATGTATTGAGATTGAATCTTCCTACTCCATTTTATTTTTCTAGAAACTCTTATTCTTTGTGTTTTTGCTCGATTTCGTGATCCGACACCTTCAGTGAGAAAAAATATGGCTGGTTAAATTGTGGAAATAAAATAGAGTTGATATTTGATCTAACAGATGTCTCTACAAGATGAAACTTCAGGGGAGATGTCTACTTCTTGAAGAGAATTTTTGTTCTGAGCTTCTAGGTATTTTGTGCTCTTAGCAAACTCTACAAGTTTTCTTAGGAAACAAAATTCTCAAGACATAATGTTCAGATATCATCATTTGTAAGGTCCTTATTCCCTACTATTTTTGACTAAAAAAAACTTTTGACTCGATAAAACAATATTGATGTAAAAAGTTGAAAAAAGTCTCAAGATTGCCGGAGGTATTCTACCGTTGACGACAGCAGCGGGAATGGATTTCAAATAGCAGCTGCTCAACAAAATATAAAATAGCATTAGTAAAGGATGGAACATCCTTCTCCCTGTGTTAAATCACGCCATCCTCGATGGGAAAAAGAACGAGAAAAGGATGGGATAGATAAATGGAAAAAGGTTATAGTTTAAGAAAAATGTCACCTTGTTTTATGGATGGGATGGAATGATGTTGGTGAATGTGACATGGATGAGATGGATGATGGTTTGGTGGAGACAAGGTGATATAGCCTTGGATCTTTCTTGTTATTGCTTGACATCAATTTGATTAGACTAGTTCTTGTCGAATTATAATGTATTAAGTTTCTTTTTACGTCCTTCCTAAGATAAAAACGTAAAACAATCAATATTAAAATGAAATAAAGTTAAATAAAACTTACCTAAGATAGTTAATGCAATAATGCTGATGGGTTGGGATGGTGGTGATTGATGTTGTACGGATGCAGTGGAGATGGAGGAGTGAAGAATGGATTATGAAAAATGCAGATTGGAGACAGAGGCTGGCTGGAGCGCCTGGAGCTCCCGCTGGCGCATTGGAAGGGCTTTATGGTGTGCCAGGGGCTCCTCCTGGAGCGCTGGTGAGGTGTCGTGTCCTTCTTTCGTTTTCTCGATCTATCTTGCTAGCACACTTGTTTCCCTTGGTTGTCCTTCATGAAAAGGCCAAGTTTGTGGTGTTTTTAACCTCTTGACAGATTCATTAGGCCATGTCCTGCTATCACGGTTCTCCTAACCTTACATGTTTTCCTACCTACTTTCCTTTGCTTTTCTTATTTTCTATTTTTTTGTATTTTTGTATTTTCCTAAGGCAATAATTTAAAACTATCAATAACAAATGAAAATAAACCTAGTTGAAAGTTGCCTAATGCATTTATTAACATTTTGGTGCAGGTTAGAGCTTGATGGGACAAGGAGGCTGCCGGTGTGCCTAGAGGTCTCGCTGGAAAGGCTCTCTGGTGCGCCAAAGGCATTTCTAGGTACTCCTGACCTCTTTTCACGTCTTGGCTCCGAGTTGTCCTTCTTCTTCTTTTTTTCTTTTGTTTTCTATTTTTTATGAAAAAAAAACTGAAACTGAAACACGAAAAACTATCTAAAATCTTGCCAATGGGTTGCCTCCCATTCATTGATTTTGGTTTAAGTCATTAGGTCAATATAGATGCACTTCTTATGTGAAGCGGGTTGGAGTGTTTGTCCTTAGACAAGTTATCTTGTGTTATCCTTTCTTGTAGCTTTGGACTTGTTCTTCAATTGGTTCATCCACATATTCTTCCTCACATTCTTCTTATTCTCTAGAATTTTCCGAAGATTGAATCTCAAAGAGTGCCAGAGCGGCATTATATGTTATATGAGGAGTGGGGGGTCCTCTTCTTCTTCTTCCTTTGTACCATGTCCAGCAACACGAGTTTATAATTCTTTGTACTTCTTGTCTAACTCGTTCATCCTCTTGGCAAGATTCGTATAGTTCACTTTGAGCTCATACTCGATTTCCTTTAATAATCGAACGGTTCCTCCAAACTCTTCGGATAAAACTTCTTCAATTGTCTTGGGTAGGCTAACGATGGCTTTTATTTCAGCTTGATCTTGGTTAGATTTGTCTTCTATTCCATCCACACGCTTAGACATACGTGTGTCCTTGCCAAAAAAGATTTCAAACTTGTAATCGTAGCGAATAGTTAAGCCATTCAATCCCTTTCTCCATCTGCTAACATCTTTAGCATTGTCTTGTGTATCCTTGAGGTACCTTACTAGTTCATCTTCAATCCCTCAAGACCTCATAACAATGGTTGCAGCATCTTTATCAATTCGATCTTCAAAGCTCTTGACATAAGCTGAAACATCATCAAATTTCCCACAAAGAATTCCATTGATCTTGTCAATCTTTTCATGAGTTGTCCTCTCAATCATCATTTGGTAGTCTAGGTACTTTCCCATGAGGATATTAAGGTCTTCTTCTTGACTTTATCGCTGTGAGAAACCATTGGCCTTGTCTTGAAAATTTTGACATGAAGATGAGGAAAAACATGGTTTCTGTTAACTTGGTTTTGAGAACTCTCGTTTGCTCTCGAGTAAGGAGGATAGAAACGCCTAAGATGAGGTGTGGGACTGATTTTTGACCTCCTTTTTGCTTGCTCATGAGCTCCTTTTTGGCCTCGAAATCATCCAAAAGTAGAGTTTATTTTAGGGTTCCTTCATGTGGAATCTGAGTAGTCATACAAGAGTAGACTTCCTTGATTTATTCATCACCCTATCTTTTATTATCTTGCTGCCGAGTGAGTGTAGTAACTTGGGCTTCATTAGACATAGGTGGACACCTACTAGAGAAGAGTGGTGCCGGTTTCCAATCGATAATATCACTAAGTTATGTCGATGAGTGAGTGGGCTAGGGGTGCCATGCTCGAGAGTATCTTCTTGAGGAAGTGGCTGTCCAAGAGTAGTGTCTTCATGAGAGATCATGTTTTAGCAAGCTTCATTAATCTCATTGTTTTCTTCCAGAGAAAATAAAATTCAGCATCTTCTTCTTCTCCAAACCGATTTCCATCTTTTTGAAGTTGATTCTCGATGACTTCTTCTTCTTCATAAGCTAGATAAGCTTGATCATCCTTCCATTCTCTGTACTTAGTTGGATCAGCGAATTCTTTTTAAAGAGCTTCAATCTCCTATGCAATGCAACTTTCACTAGCATTCAATGAGTAACCCATGTTAAGCATCTTTGAGTTGTGATGTTGGATGTCTTATTTCTTGTTTTTCAAGTCAAAATCGATTTGGTGTACGTTCTATTTCTATCGCTAGAGTGCATTCAGTGATAGATTCAAAATTATTATTGAATTTGGTCTTCATCTTTTCAAATTTAGCATTAAGAACTTCAATGTTCTTTTTTGTGCTTCTATAAGCTTTTGCATAGCTTTTTCGAATTTATTCTCATGTGAGAATCTCGTGGTCGAGGTGGCTCATAAGCATCAAATGAGTAGTCTTCATTTGTGTTAATCCTCATTGTTTCGTGATGATCAAAATCTCAATCAATTGTGTCACGTAAAGCAGAGCGATTGGATCTAGGAAGTGGTGAGCAAACAGTTCCAACAAACAAATCTACAAGGAGCTGACTTGTTGGGCGACATAAACGCTTAGAAGGTGATACATGGGCTGATCGTTGGTGACGAATGCGAATACCATGCATCGAGTGAGCTATTGGTACAAGGTAATCTTTTTCAAATGACATAAGCTTTTTTCAACCATATATTAATAGAAAAGACCACTCCTTGATTGGTTACCCAATTAGAAGGGAAATAGTTTACATACGAAATTTTGGAAATTAAAATTCTAGAGGTTCGGTTGATCAAAATCTGAGAATATCTTCATGACACTTCTCTCTCCACTAGTGTCCCTAGAGGGCTCAATGATCTGCTTCCCATGCCAAATGTTCACTTTTGGCGTGACATAATATGTCAAAGGGCTCTTTAATACCTTGAAACACTTTTTTGTTCCTTGCTTTTCCATAAGAACCACAAAATCCATGGATAACAATAATTTCGACTTCCTCTAATGAATGAAGATTAATCCAAAAAAGAATCTTTTGCAAGTGGTATCACAACTCATACCCCGTTGATTTAGCCAAGAGGTCACTGCCATGGACCCGGAGGCTATTTTCCATGCAAAAATGTTTGAGCCTTTACTAATATGCAATTTGAACCCCATTTCCTCTTCCACTAACATAGTTTGGGCTAGCCAATATCTTGAGTACTTTACCTTATATTTCTTAGAACTTGTGTGATAAAACAATAATCTATGAGGTCTATAAGTTTAGCGTGTCGCATTCCTCTCATAAGTCTTATGTCTTTTGGATCCATAAATTCTTCAAGTATAGGTAAAAGTCACTTCTTTGTTACCGGATTGATTAGATGAAATACCATTAAATTTGGGTGAAGAAATTTCCCTCGGCGAATATTTTGGCGTGGGTTAACATCTAGCAACCAAGAGTCATCCCTAACTAAATCATTCCCCAATCCTAGACCCCACCGTGATCTTTTTACGATAAGTTTCTTTGATGAAAAGATACTCTTCCACCCGAAGGATGGTGATTATGGTCTTTAAGCATATAATCAATGAACTTTCCTTAAATACCTCCCTTTTAGCACCTGCGCTACTAAAGAGTTTGGAAATTCAATTTGTCTCCAGTATTGTATAGTCAACATGGTTGTATTATAAGATTTCAAAGAACACAAGCCCTTCCCGTTTTCCTGTTTAAGTTTACACAAATTTTCCCATGCAACCGAATGGAGACCATGGTTACTTCTATTTAAACTCCATCAGAAATTTGAGATAACACTTGTTAACGTTTTTGTTAAATCTTTGGGAAGTTTGAAGCAAAACATGACATATGTTAGAAGCAATCAAACAACTGATTTAATCAGTGCCTCTTTGCCTCCTTAAGAAGAAGTTTGGCTAACCAGCCATTAATTTCATCGTTTAGTCTTTCTCGAATATAGTTTAAATTTTACTCTTTGAGCCTCCTAGGCTTTCCGGTATTCTAAGATATATTCCCCTTCCACCTTCTGTAGCAATTCCTAATTAAATTCCTAATAAATCTGCATTTTTAATCAGTTACCGACACCACCGTGCATAAAATAAACAAATAAGGTGATAATGAATCTCCCTTCCTTAAATGATGTTGAATGCAACGTTTAGGATGAACATTCAGCAATACATGATAAAATACTGATCGGAAACTCTACATAATCCAAGAGATCCAAACAGAATTAAAGCCTAGACGGTTTATAATTGCCTCTAAAAATGTCCATTGTTGGAAGTGTCGAAGACCCTGAATCGAGCCACCAACGGATCTCCTCTCGGGTGGGCTCAAGCTAGACCGCGCAAAGAGCACTAATTGATCGACATTAGTAGGCTCAAGTTGAAAAAAATTAAAGACCCAATTCCTAATGGGATTAGGTGTGTGTGTGTTTCTTGGCATGGAAGTTATCCTATTTCAAGTAGGAAAAAGAGTTCATAAACGTTTTTCCTAGTAGGAAATAGAGGTTCCAGCAAGTATAAATAGAGGCACAGGATTAACACAATAATCCATCCACAAAAGAGAGAAGAAAATAAGACAAGAGAGAGCTAGTCCTTTGGTAAAGGGAGTCTATTTCTTAGGGGTCTTTGGTGAGTGTTTTCTTCTTAAGTTTCTTCTTGTTCTTTGTCTTGGGGTCGGGATTAGGGGTAGGTGTCATACTTCCTAGGCATAGCATCACACTGGAGCTCTTCATGGTGAGGTACCTATCACAAGAAAGCAAGAGAGTTAGTGTGAGAGAGACCAAAGACTAAGTGTAATCCAAAGAAACCTACAAGTTGTTTTAATGGAAGTTAGTAAGCTAAGCTTACTCGAGACGTACTCTCAATTGAGAGAAAATCATTAAATCTTGATTGGTTTAACTATCGCTTAAACTCTAAACTAACCTTAATATCAAATCGAACTTAAACTCAACAAGTGGTATCAGAGCGTAGGACAAAGCAGAAACGTGACTAAAATCCAAGTTCTGCAAATTCCTAGTGTCATATGGTTTTGGAGCTGCTAGTGATTAAACGTTTCAGGCTTGAAACAAAGAAATCATGGAGTCAACTTCAAGAAGATATGATGTGGAAAATTTTGATGGAAAAGGAGATTTCGGGCTATGGAAGTACAAGATGTTGTGTCAGGTAGAGCTACACGGTTTGGATTCATGTCTTAAAGAATCAAATCCATCTGCATTAGGTGAGGGTGATCGCACAGGAAAAAGGGAAGGAAGTCACAGAGACCTTACCTGAAGTTAAGATAGAGATAGACCTGGCACAAGAAACGGAAAAGAGGGCCAAGAATACTATATGCATGAGCCTTGGAGATGTGGTTCTCCAGAAGGTTATGAAAGAGAAGACAATATTAGCGATATGGCAGGCTCTCGAGAGAGATTATCAATCTAAGTCTCAAGCCAATCGCATATAGTTGAAACAAAAAATTTGAAGTTTCAAGTTTGAAGAACATAAAAGTATTGATCACAATATGATATTTTCTTGAAATTAATAAACGACTTGGCCAGCTTGAACATCAACATATCAGATGAAGATCAAGCCATTCAAATCTTGTCTGCACTACCAGACCCCTACGAGGCACTAAGGGACACACTTAAGTATGGCGCCGGCAAGACTTAAACCTTAAGTATGGATGATGTCACAAGTGCAGCTTACTCCAAAGAGATAGAAATAAAAGAAAAGGGTTTGTTAAAAACAAGAAACCATTCTGAAGGTCTCTTTGTGAGCAGGGGGAGAAACAAGAACATAAACTATAGCAAAGGAAATCATTTCAAGAGTAGAGATAGAAGGTCAAAGTCAAGGCAGAGGACCCAAGTGGGTCACTTCAGAGCAGAATGTCTTGAAAGGAAAAGCAGCAATGCAGCTAATATAGCTAAGGATGCTGAGCTACCTATGATGCTTAGCTACCTATGATGCTGAGCTACCTATGATGCTTAGCTACCTATGATGCTGAGCTACCTATGGTGCTAACAGTCAGCTTACAAGACACAAGAGACGAGTGGGTGATGGACTCAAGATGTACATTCCACATCACACCAAACAAAGAAGTACTATTTACTATTTGATTTTAAAGAAATCAATGGAGGCAAAATACTAATAGGCTACAACATAACATTTCTACATGCTTAACGTGATCCATGTAACATTTCATGAACAATTATGATATTGTCTGTAATAAGTATGCGAAAAACAAATCCCAATTGAGTTTCCAAAATTAACCTTGGTAAAACCTTTTTAAGTCTAGAGCATAATCTTGCAACTCACGTTGCAAAGATATATTGGCCTGAACTCAACCATCTTTTTTGTTTTTTCCCGTCTTTGGTATAAGACAAATAGTTGTCTCATTTAGCCTTTCATCGAACCTCTCATTTTACCTTGACAAGATATCCTCAAAGATTATTTTGTAAAATTAAAAAACTTAAGTTATAAACACTAGTATACAACTTAATAAAGATATAAAACTTGAGCTAATACAATTCGAAACCCTAGAAAAATCCAAAGACTTGAAAGTCTCAATATTTTTCACAACAAAACATTAAACGTTCCATTAATTTGTTTTCAGAAAACCTTTAAATTTTCATCATTCATCCACAAAATTATTAAAAAGATTCGTTAACAGAGCGAGAGAAACATCATAAACAACTACAAAAATTCACATTCTACCTTCTTCTTTTTATACATATTAACAGTGAATATAAACAACCAATGCCCCACAATAGTCTAAAAAAAAATACACAAGATTTTGTTTTTGATCAAATGTAAATATTATTCAGAACATACTTGAGTCATACGTTGTACACTTAACTTTTGGTCCCATGCCAAAAAAATTAAAAGTATAGAAGAAAACAAAACCGGTGAACCAACTACCATAATCCCGTGGTTACGGTGCAAAGTTACAATGAAAACTAACTAAAAGAAAGAAGAGTGAATAAGACCACGATCACAGTTCTGTCACCGAGAGATCTTATCGAAATCTGCAAAAGAAATTCTGGGGAATCTGCAGACTTAAATGTAAAAACTCATACTGAAAGTGGACAGAAAATCGAATCAAACAACCACCCACGCTTAAGGGAAAGGAGGAGAACCAGAAGTACTAGACCAAAGTAGTTCACGGTCCTAACCCTTTAGCCATCCCGCTTGAAGAAAAGAAATTTGAACTCGCCGGTTCAAGTCAAAACAATGAGATACATTAGTCCCAAAACTAAAAAGAGAAACCGAGATGAGGCAGATAGGCTCTGTGAAGATGAGTGTTCGAGATGAATTTGTGCTTTCCTCAGAACACTCTGTAACCGCTCATCTTTGCCTTCGAGCCGAGCAACCCATCCTGCCCGTCCATTCATGAAACAGCCCCACCACTTTTGCCGGCAACTTTGTGCCACAAAGGCACCACCGTAGACCACCGAGACGAAGAGAAAACCCCGAATTGAAGCCAACACCACAAAAAGTCTAGACCGTAGGAGCAACAATGTTACCACCGACTTGCTGCCACAAAGTCACAAAGTCACCAAACGAGGCAAGACCGCCAGAGCCAAAACAAACCTAACCACATAACTACCAAAAACGAGAACACGCGGAGGAATACTCGGATCCAAGAAACCCACTCGTGATGGTGAACCTAACTCTTCACTCCCTGCCAGATCTGCCACACCGGAGCCCACGACAGCGTCCCTCCACCGCTCCGACGCCGGAGAAGAGAGGAGCGCTCAACCACCGCTCACGACCGAGAAGAGTCAACGGGAGAAAGAGATCTTTGACGCAGAAAGAGCAGAGCCATTGCACCGGAGACAGAGGAGAAAAGCAGCCGCAGATCAGCGAGAGTTAGGCGACCAAAGACTGGAGGCGGATAAGGTCATCGTCCTCGAGCAACACCCACCGGATCTGTCGCCTCCGGAACCAACGCGCACCAGAATGTGACGAGCCTCTCCTCCATCGATGAAACCTAAAACAGAAAATAGATGGAAGGGTGGGGCCGGAACCAGTGCTAGGAGAACCACGGGACTCCGGCCGCAAAGTTCGTCTTGTAACCAGCAGCGCGTGAAGAGTGTTTTGGGAGAGAAATGATGAGGACATGTTCCCCCACGCTCTAGGGTAAAAGCTATTTGCTCAACCAACAGATTTTTTTTTCGGTTAAATTATATTTAAGAAAAATCTTTGTATAAGTCCGAATGCTAAAAAAGTTCGAAATGTTTAGGAATAATGGCCTCGTTAAAATTTAATTCCAGAAAATCCAATTGGGACAAAACTGGAATTGGGAAAAAGAGTACAATCATATCCTAAAGAGCTGAATACGATAAGCCAAAGAAATACAAAAAAAAGAACCAAATCGTCATAGAAACACTTCAAAGCCTCATGACGCTAAACCAAATCTGCAGACCGTTCAAATATTTCTCTTGCACTTTAAGAGTTGAAAGTCTATTTCGCATAAATCTATCAATGTCTTTGATGATGGTGCTCTTATCTTTTGGTTGGTTATCTTTTGGTTAGTCACCGTGACGTCTATTGTTTTCCTCCTGCCATACAACATAAACTGTAGCCTGAAAGAGATACTTTAAGATAAAGCGATGAGTCCCTAGAGCTGGTCCGGTTATGAGAGTAACAATGGGGCCAAAGTGGGTTGTAGACCGTTGTTGTAGAAGCCCCCTAGAGAGCTTGTCCCAGATTTGAGAAGTAAACCTACAATCAAAGAAAAGATGGTTTCGAGATTCCAATACCTGGTTACAAAACCGGCAGCCCAATTTGCCCCTTGATTCCAAAGAGCCATTCGATCGTCCGTTGACAACTGGTTATTGATCGCCAGTCATATGATGAAAGAGTATTTTGGAGTCGCGGAAGGAAACCACACTCCTCAGTACAAACCCTTAGAGGAAGCTTGTGTCCGGAGCTGAGTCCATGTGTTTTTAGCGGAGAAATCTTGCTTGAACACATAAGACTTGTGACACCAAAGATGAGTATCTCGATCATTGCTCCTAATTGACCTAAACTTATCAATTTCCTCCTCAATACCACTTAGAACCCTGCCTCTTCTTCGACGTCTCCTATGAGTTAAAAAGACCTCCACCAATGTTGCTGTGATCTTGATCCCCATATCAATACAGTCCCTATCTTCTAACTGCTCATGGAACCGACCGAAGGAAGACCAATCATCAACCACCAGATTTTACGGTAGCAGTACCCTTAAAAATTAAAACCATGGATATGTTTGTGTTGCAAATCCTAATGGATTCGTTAATTTGATAACTTGTGAAGTCTCTATAACTGCTTGAATCTTAAATTACTAGAATTGGTGGATGATTCTATCTTTCACTATTTTGAACCCTAAATTATCTCTGAAATTGGTAACTCACGTAAAAAAACAGTCTTTATTAAAACAAATAGCATAATTAAAACTTTGGATCTATAATATTTTGAAATTTTCTAACCACTCATATATATTACTTTATAAAGAGAACTTTGGAGAATTTTCTTTTAATGCAAATCCATGATAGTCAAAAAAGAATTAATTTATATTTTTAAGAATCAATAACAAACTTGTTAAATCCACTAAAATATCTCAACATTAATTGAGTAACTATAGAATCTTCATAACATTTTCTAAATACACAAACCAATAGCATCCCCTAAGATTTTTCCAAGAAGGATTTTCATCTCAAATTCTCCTACTTCGCATGTTCATAAAATACTTTTCTTCACCAAATTACAAAGATGAATGCTATCGTAATGTTATCTGATTTGAAAAAAGGAAGTGTTAACCCAATTTTATGTGTTAATTTCTTAATATTTGGTTTAAGGATCATGGATGCTTTGGAAATTACTACAAGATGATATCATGTGATGGAAAGGTAAGATCTACATATTTCTATGTCTTCAAATTTTTTCTAACTAACCCGCTGTGTTATGAACCTTGACCTATTGATCATCTAACATTCTAATTTTCCTATTTTGATGTGTTAAAATTGAAAAAAACTATTCGCCATGACTACTGTGATAATGATTTCACGGCTAAGCTAATAGATGGTGATTGGTACATATTAAGTGACTTCGATGTCATTGTTCCAGAATCAAAGTTCAGAAACACTAACCATCCGTATGAAGTCAAATTTAGCTACAATACAGAGATGAAAAACAAAGAATCCAAAGTCAGAAAGTTGTTTCTTCGAGTTTTGTGACTCGTATGAAGAGCTTCTTCATGGTCTACTAAATCAATAGTTTCCTGTAAGTAAATTTTCCAAATATTTTTTTCATTTTTTATGTCAAACCAAAGATTTTAAATTATATATAACAAAATAACTCAGACTTTACTATGATGTTGAAACATGTATATCTTATAAATATTTATATGGAGTCGTGGTAAAGGTTTCAAAACCTGAAAAGAATCTCATATGTAGCAAAGAAAAATGATTTGGAGAAAGAATCTTTGGTCGTGAATTTTCAACTCATAGATCATGGATAAGTTTTTGGTTGCCTTACTTTGTTCTATTTCTGTTTTATTTATTAGGTCGCAGTTAACTATCACTTTTTCAGTTAATCGGATTGTCTATAATTGTTCTACTTGCCTTTTCACTATATTTAGAATTAATGGATTGTATTCATTCCAAATGCATTGAAGGGGTAACTACTCCAAATGTTGTGCAATGGGAAAAGGTTGTGATGATTCCACCAGAATATGGAAACAAGGTGATGATCTTATGATGATGTTGTCTTTGATGTTTTATGATTTTGGAGAATCAGTGAATTTAAAGGTAAATGTTACGTAGATTGTGAATCTGTGATTTTCTTTTATTTATATAAAACATATTGAAGTGTTTGTTTTAACTATTGATCTGTAGGAGACATTTGTGCTATCAATATCATTGGAAATTCAAAGATTCTCTTAAACTCAATCATGTCAGAGCTTATTGAGATAAAAGAAGTATCATAATAATCTTTTGAACCAACTATAATTACTATAACTTAGAACTATCTAAATCAGTTTCACTAACACTGTTATTTTCATAGCAGATTTTTCTTCACTTATCCTTTTCACAAACAAGAAAAAGAAGAGGAGATTCAATGGTTTGCATATTATGATTTCTGAAATGCAAGTTTAGGATCTTGAAGAAGACTTAGATGGTGATGGAAGCTCTGTAATATAGTTATGTTTAGTTTTTCTGTTTTTTGTTGTTTGATATCATGACCTATGGTTGTTATTATGTTTCTTGTATTTTCTTTATGTTAATTTTTAATAAAGTATCTCTTACAGATCAAATGAATTTTTTAATTTGGATGTCATAAGAATGTTAAAAATATCAAACAGAAAAATGTAAATTTGAAATATATAAAGATATATATATATATATAGATATGTATATATGTATATATATTTATATATTTATATATTTGGGAGACTCTTCTTACATCTATAGTTTCTTGATGAGACGGAGGTCAACATGAATTACTATCCAAATAATCACTTTGGTTGTTTCGAAGAAAAGACAGTTTGACTTTTCCGTCTTAGTATTGTTCAATGTTTTTAAACATGTGTTTGGCTCTATAAGTTCTAGAGGTTTAAAAAGTTTTAGTTGAACTTCTCCTTTTGAACTCATTCATTAGGAAGATTACTATTTTTCCAGTGAATGGATCATGGAGTCACAAAGTTAAATGGAGAGATCAGTTTGAAGTAAGAAGGTCCCTCCTTTTTTACTTGAAAGTTTACCTTTCGAAGAGAAAAAGTTGTGATTCCTTTATAATGTACTTTGAAAATTAAAGCAATTAGAATTGATCTTTCAATTATTTCATAATTGTGAAATTTTTACTTTTAAAACAAGATATTTTTCATTTAAATAGACTGTAGAAATTTGGGTAGCAATCAAAAGAGATTGATACGGTGCAAATACTTGATTCAATAGAACTTAACAAAGAATCTTTAAATTTTTTAAATCTTGTATCCCTTAAGATAGCTAAAAAGAAGTATTTAGACCTTTTTAAAGTAGTTTAATACCAACTTGCATTAAACCAATATATATATATTTAAAATTCTTTTATCTATTCCTTTGTAAAGCATTTTCTGAAAACAAATGAATTGTTTCAAAAGGTTTGGTAAGTTGAATACCTTATTCTTTAGTTTTTATTGAGAAATTAGTTCTCAAAAATTTATTTTTGAAATTTGATATTTATGAACATTTGGAATTTTTCAATTATCAATTGACCCTTGGAACTCATTTATAGTTGTTTCATGACTAGTGATGATTTTTTTTAATTTTTTACGCGACTTCTTTTCTGATCTAGAAGAAGAAGAGGCGGACTCGAACCTATTTTATTTAAATCTAAAATATAAACTCATTTTTAGGATTTAAGGTGTAAAACCTTGGACTCCCTACAATCTTGTCTAACTTTAGGTTTACAATGTCCAACACTCACGGGACTAACTACCTTTTTTAGACTGGCAAAACAGGTATAAATGAAATTTTGGTTTTTATTTATTTATTTTATATTTTTTTAAATTTCATTTTACATGATTCTAAAGGGTTCTCATATTTAATTTTACAAAAAATTATACTAATCAAAATATATATCAACTAGATAGTGGTCCGCGCTATGTAGCGCGGGAGAATGTTTATTTGATAAATTTAGTAGATCAAATTAAAGTTCAGAACCAAATTATTTCAAAGAATATATGTAACATGACTACTATCAAAACTAAGGTTGAGGAAAAAGAGCGTTCGGATGATTATCTGAAGTTGAGATCGAAATTAATATTATGGCCGAAGAGATTCATGTTTCGGCTCTAAATTTCCTGATATCATAGAGCTCTATTAGTCTCTCCATCTTCATCTTCTCCCCCAAGCCACTCTTTTGTCTTTAGACTCCTCCTTCTCCCAACAAGATATACAACATCAAAAATTATAAACAATATGTATATAAAAAGTGCCAATTGAAACAAATTAATTAATTAAAAACAACAATTTAAACAAAACAAAAATACATATAAAATTTAAAGAAAAAAAATTGATGTTTAGTTTAATAAGATGATTTGATCTTTATATAGCGTACATGTAATGCGAATTTAGAAATTTGTAAAGAAGAATATTCTGTTTCGCTTACTACAAAAGTTTAAATTTTTAAATATTAAATAAATTAAAAACATGAGCAGTATTTTTGAATTCAAATTTTGGTTCTCAAGTTAGATTTGATATCAAAAATCAGATTTAGGAAACAATATTTTGTGGATCTTAATTTGATATATAAAATAAATTCTAATTATTTGCATAAAATAATATACAAGATCTTAACATAAAATCTGAAGTTGATATGTATTTTTCAAAATAATTTTAATTTTCGTCCATAATTTAATTTGAATTTATTCTACTGATCTAACTTTATTTATTTTGAATAGATTTGATTTTGTAATTTTAATTTAAAATCAAATCGTATCAAAAATTTTAATTTTTTAATATGAGTTTAGAGATATTAAGTAGTTTATAAAATAATATTAAAATCTAATTTTTTAATTATGAAATTAACAATAATTATTATTCATAATTATTATATAAATTTATACTAGACATATTATCTTAGTTAATATTCTCATCTAATTTAACATTTGCTAAAATTAAAAAAAATAGTGAATTTAAATTATGATCAAAATAGTTAATTAAAGTTTGACATATAAATATTTTCTACTTTAATAAAATATATAATTGTACCATATTAATTTTTGATAAATAAGTCTAATTTAGAAACTATTATTTAAATGTACCATATTACTTATAAAGTAATAATATAATCAAAATATAAAATTTAATTTTCTATTTTTTGTTTATATTTATTAGGAGAGAGAGAAAATAAGTTTTATTTTTTAGAAACTAATAATTATTTAAAAGATTCTGTTTGGATTTTTTTATTGAATTTTTCAAAATTAATTTAATTTATAATTTTCGTTCATATTTATTAGGAGAGAGAAATAAGTTTTATTTTTTAGAAACTAATAATTTAAAAGATTTTGTTTGGATTTTTTATTGGATTTTGGTTGCATAAATTTTTGACTATTTTAACCTTCTATAGGTTGTTTAATTTAGTTTTAATTTTATAAAAATACAATAACATTTTATGTAATATGAAACATGAAAGCTGGTTAAAATGTTTACAGAGTTGTTTAAATAATATAGTAGTAGATGTTTTGATATATAAATTACATATATAAATTAAATTAATTTCAAAATATTTTACTTGAAATGATCATATTGTATTTTAAATAATTTAAGAATAATGTGCTAAATTGATTATTTTTGTTGAGTAAGACTGGAGTTGACTAAGTTTAAATTGATTGGGCTGGTATATGCTAACCGAAATTTTCGAGAAAGAAACCCGAAAATAATTTTTAATCTATAATAAAACTGGCAAAAGATCCACTAAAAGGATGTGGCTCTTATGGTTTTGAATACTACAGGTGCTGGGAAAATTAATCATCCACAACAAGAACTGCCACATCCTGTAGGTAAGTTACATATGAGGGTGACAAAGATGTTACAACATTGAGTGATTTATCAGCTGAATTGGTTATCAATAAGAGTTCTTTACAACAAGTTCTATCACATCCTGTATGTGAAGATACAGACGTGGGTGGCTGAAACGTTGTCAAGTTATGTATCAAGGAGAGACCACTAATCATTAGTGATAAGATCCTAGTCAACAATACTGATGAGAAGTCACATGTTTTGAGTATCATTGTCGCTGGAAATGAAGTTTGGCAACAAGTTTCACCGAACAATTCTAAGAAAGGAGGTTTGGCATAAGGAAAAAGAGTTTTTTGGTATCTCCATCGAGATTTGTTGTTCTTGTTGTAGATGAGGAGGTGATTTCTAAAGAAGGAAATAAGGAAAAAAGAGATCTAACTTTTGGTGAGGTTTATATTCTATCAAATTCATTTTCTGTTGTTAGAGAGAAGGGGGATGGGGAAGAGAATGATAAGGAGGTTTGGAATAGTCCTAAATTAATTAAGGAAGATGTGAGTAAGGCAAAGGCCATGGTATATACAACGACAGTAAATGAAAACATGGCTCACTCGTCTAAGTCAAGAGGATCAAAGCCAAGTTTACCACAACGGCATTTTCTCCCTCGCAACTCGAAAAAAACCCGGAATGGTATCTACTCCTTCTACTCAATCTACTAGGGATCCTTTAGGGGATCAAAGTGCAAGATCCATTCCCAATTAATTTTTTATGTCGAGCTTTTCTGGAATGTTCGGGGTTTTTATAAATATTCTAAGCATTATGTGGTTCGAGATTGGATGTTTAAGAGTAATTTTCAGTTTAGCAACAACTGGTTTTATTACGGGACAACTCATGATGTTTATATCGATCTATTTATGCGAATGTCTACTGAGATAAGGGTGAAGGAATACAGAGCGGATAGTATGGTTAAATCTGTTTTTCAAAGATGGTCTTTTCTCTCGAATTATAGTTCTCATCGTTTAGGGAGGATATGGATAGTTTGGAGTCCAAAAGTGCGATTGACACCCTGTTTTACTAGTTCACATATGATCACTTGTTTAGTTCTTATGGAAGGGATGACTACTGAATTCTTTTGTTCATTTTTACGCTTCTAATTTTGTGGAGGAAAGAGAGACGTTGTGGGAAGATTTGAGGAATCATTATGATTCAGCCCTTTTGAGGAATAAACCATGGATAGTTTATGGTGGTTTTAATGAAATTTTAAATGGTGATGAGCATTCAGCCTATGATATGAACCCATCAGTATCGGCGAGAATGAGAGACTTCCAGGATTTGGTAAGCTATTGTGCTTTTATGGATATGCAATCTTATGGATCTTTATTCACGTGGTGTAACAAATGAGAAGATGATCAACTTATTTGTAAGAAATTAGATCGTTTCTTGGTAAATGATTAATGGATCGCTGATTTTGAACACTTATATGGAGTGTTTGAAGGAGGGGGATGCTCTGATCATTTACGCTGTAGAATTAAGATACAAGCGGATAACCCTCTTACAAAAAACCATTCAAGTTTATGAATGTGTTGGCTTCTGATCTTGGATTTTTTACAAATGACAAGGATTATTGGGAT
This sequence comes from Cardamine chenopodiifolia, assembly GCA_963922655.1. NCBI lineage: Eukaryota > Viridiplantae > Streptophyta > Magnoliopsida > Brassicales > Brassicaceae > Cardamine > Cardamine chenopodiifolia. The sequence goes on along the minus strand of OZ000476.1, from coordinate 5,809,608 downwards.
TCCACGGAGACTCTTCATCATTCGACTTCAGCTATATATAGATTTCCAGAAAATTAAAGGTTTGAAACGAAAAATAAAAGCTATGAGTAAAGAGCATTTTGGAGACTTGACGAAGAAGGCGAAGGAAGCTTTTTACAATGCTATGTCAATGTCAGCTGGAGACTTTTACAAATCCGGTAACTTTGTCACAAACCAGTTCACTACCAAGGTATATCCGTTGAGATTTTCGAGAGCTTATTAGGAAACCGTTGTTCTAAGACGGATGGCGCAAGGCTGGTGAGAGTGGTTACTGCAGATGAAATTAAAGAGGTTTTTTTTCCATGCCTCGGGATAAGGCCCTAGGGCCTGATGGATTTACAATTGAGTTTTTAAAGGAAGCATGGTTAATAGTCGAAAATGATTTTGTTGTTACAATTCAATCATTTTTTCAATTTGGTTTTATACAGAAAGGAGTTAATACTACCTTCTTAACGCTTATTTCGAAGAAGAAAGAAGTTAAGGAGTTAAAGGGTTACCACCCTTTCTTGTCCTGCAATGTTACTAATAAGGTAATATAAATTAATCATTGCTAATAAACTCAAAACTATTGTCCCGGATTTTATTGTCTCTAATCAGTCTGCTTTTGTCAAGAACCGATTGTTAATGGAAATTTTCCTACTGGCCTCATAACTAGTAAAAGATTATCATAAGACAAAGATCTCATCTCGTAGTGCAGTAAAAATTGACATTTTACACATAGTTTGTTAGCTTTGAAATGGCACATAAAGGGGAATTCATTAAGGAAATAGATTCGGAGCATGGAATTGTAAGGGCAGCCGGTTGGCAAAATATGTTCATCAAAGGCTGGGTATGTAATGCCTCTGTGATGATCTAGGATGTTAATATGCTGACCGACTTGATCATCGTTCAACTCAAGAAGTATGATGTCATCTTGAGAATGGATTGCTTGGTCAAGTATCAAGCACATCTTGATTGTCACCGGGGCCAGGTACATTTTGAAAGGGAAGAAGGGAAGATGAAATTCCAAGGAATCCGATCCACCTTGAGAAATCTAGTAATTTTGGTAATCCAGGCAGAACTGATGCTCGAGAAAGGACATGAGGTATACTTAGCCATGATTACTACTTCAGAAGTAGGGGCGGATATGGAGTTGAAATACATACAGATCTCCAACGAGTTTATGGATGTGTTTGAGGCCGTCAGTGGATTACATCCAAACCGGTCTGACCCATTCACCATAGAGCTTGAGCCGGGCAACAAGCCTGTCTTTAAAGCTTGTTACCGGATAGCACCAGCAGAAATGGAGGAATTGTTGGATAAGAGATTTATACGGCCAACTAGTTCACCCTGGGGTGCACCGTTTGTGTTCATAAAGTAAAGAACAATATGGTTCACCCTTGGGTGCATTATATAAGTATGAAGCTTCCAGTTATGTATCGATTACCGGGGATTAAATCGGGTGACGGTAAAGAACAATACCCCTTACCAAGGATTGACGAACTGCTGGATCAGTTGGGAGGCACAACATGGTTCTCAAAGATAGATTTGGCATCAAGGTACCATCAAATCCTGATAGAACCATTGGATGTTCGGAAGACGGCTTTCCGGATAAGATATGGTCATTACGAGTATGTGGTAATGATTTTTGGGCTGACCCATGCGCCGGCACCATTCATGAAGATGATGATGGGTATTTTCCGAGAATTCTTAGACGAATTTGTGATTATCTTCTTTGATGACATGCTGGCTTATTCCAAGGATTGGGAAACCCACCAAGGTCATCTAAGGACGGTCTTGGAAAGATTAGGAGAACATAAATCTTTGCAAAACTAAGTAAGTGCCGTTTTTGGCAAAGGAGTATTGGATTCCTTGGCCATGTGGTATCGAAATAAGGAGTATTCATGGATCTGGAGAAAATCTTATCCATCAAGTAATGGTCACGACCACGAAATTCCACCAGATGCATCCATCACGGGCTTAGGATGTGTACTAATGCAAAAAGGAAGTGTAATCGCATACGCCTCGAGGCAGTTGCAGAAACACAAGGGGAATAACCCAACACATGACTTGGATATGGCTATGGTGGTATTCGCGTTAAAGACTTGGCGTTCATACTTATATGGTGACACGGTACAAATATATATCGACCATAAATGTCTTAAATACATATTTACTCAGCCGAAATTAAACTTAAGGCAAAAGAGATGGATGGAGTTGGTTACAAGTTACGATCTGGATATTGCCTATCATCCCGGTAACGCAAAGCAGGTCACGATGCCTTAAGTCAAAGGCAGTTTGACATAGAGGTGGAGAGAAACCAAGAAGTACTGGTTAACAAGCTCGGAACATTAAGGCTAAATGCATTTTTCGAGGAAATTGAACCATTAGGATTGGCGGTGGACGACCAAGCGGATTTACTTAGTCAGATCTGGACTGCCTAAGTATGCAGACTGCCCAAGGATCCAAACTGCCCAAGCATCCGGACTACCCAAGGATCCAGATTCCTTAGGATGCTCAGAAATAACAGACCAAGTACCAAATCTTGAACAATGGCACGATCATTGTTAAAGGGTGTGTTAGCGTTCCAAATCTCCAAGGCTAAAGGGAAAAGATAATTGGGGAGGCGCATAAGTCACAATTCTTGATTAACCTGGGAATGAACAAGATGTACTAGGATTTGAAGAGGTATTATCATTAGGTAGGAATGAAGAAGGATGTGGCTCATTGGATTGCGAGGTGTCCAACATGTCAAAAAGTTAAGGAGGAACACCAAAACCCAAGTGGTTTAATGAAGAACTTGTCGATACCAGAATGGAAATGGGGTCATGTTACGATGGATTTTGTGATTGGGTTGCCTAGGGGAAGGTCTAAGCAAAACGCGGTTTGGGTGGTAGTGGATAGAGTAACCACATCGCTTCTTGATACATAAAAAAATCGTCCGACTTTATAGAATCCCGATTAGCATTGTCTCTAATCATGATAGTCGGTTTACTTCGCAATTCTGGAAGGCTTTCCAAAAAGCCTTAGGGACGAGAGTTAACATGAGTACTGTTTACCACCCATAAACCGATGGTCAATTGGAAAAAATGATTCAAACAATCGAGGATATGCTACGGGTTTGCATTTTGGATTGGGGCAGTAATTGGGAGAAGTACTTAAGGCTAGCCAAGTTTGCTTACAACAATAGCTATACTATGAGCATTGGATGTCACCCTATGAAACGTTATACGGTAGGCCATGCAGAACACCATTGTGTTGGATACAAGTGGTTGAAAAGAGTATGGTTTGTCCAAAAATAGTGGATGAAACCACCGAGAAGATAAAATTCCTTTAGGAAAAGTTAGAGGAAGCATAAGATTAGCAGAAATTTATGCCGAGAAGCGACAAAAGGAATTGAAGTGTGATGTAGGAGACTTGGTGTATCTTAAGGCGGTGACTTACAAAGGAAAAATGCTGATTAACCAAGAGGAAAAAGCTAAGTCCAAGGTATATAAGGCCTTATGAAGTAATCGAACAAATTAGGGAAGTCGCGTACAAGGTGCTTCCCCGAGTAGTTTAAGGAGTTGGGTAAAAATCAACCTGACCAGGATTTGGAGATGAATCCTATTTAGGTGGGGGGGGGGGGACTTGTAGCATCTGCAATCCTCTATAAGATCGTTGGATGGACTTGGTCCGAGAAAATGAAAAATAATAAATCGGGCTAAGTAAAAGAGTATTGGGTTTAGATAGACCCAATACAAGAATCATGACGGAAAACTGGAATCGAGCTGGAATCGAGTTGGAATCGAGCTAACCAGCTCCCGGTAGCTCAGTCAGCTAGAAAAGGGAAACTTAGTTGGATATTCTAGCTTGGTCGGCTGCTCGGTAGCTCGACCTACCTAGATGGAGTGAAGGTCAACTGGATCATCTAAGGTCTTACCGACCAGCTGGTATGACTGAGGGGGTTGCTCTGTCAATGACTGAACAGGTGCGAGTGATGAATAGTTCAATAACCATTAGGCGGTTACTAAAATACAATGAATAATTAATTCATGTCCAATAACCGTCAATTCTCGAAGAAAAACTACGAAAAAGGGCAGCCTGGGTTTGTTTAAAACACAAGAAAAAATACGGGAAAACACACAAAAGAATCTGAGGATCGTATTGAAGGAAGTACTAAGGCATTGCGAGCCGATAACGGGTATTAGAGAGGAATTCTTCGCCAAGGAAAGGATCGATGGTTCAAGGAACAGAAGAACATCAAATCATTCAAGGGCAATCAAGGTAAAGGTACGTATATGGCTTTGTGCTTGGATTGGTACTTCACTATTATGACAATAAAGTCAAAGGGGTTAATGGGGATTATATCGGAGGAATTAACATGATCATTTTCAGTATTTTCATTCATCCGATACTTACTAAGTAATATGGAATACTCATGAATGTGTGGTTTGTAGGGAAAAAAGTCATCATGGAAAGAATCAGGCCTAGGCGCGAGACTCAAGGCCGAAAAAAGATGGGTGGTGATGAACCGAGTAGATAGGATCATTAATACTTGTAATATCTTATTTGCAAACTCGAAGTGTAATGAATCCTTTATGAATAAATAAAAGAATCTGGTTTCTTCTTTATTTTACTCTTAAGTATTACGCTTCCAAAACTCTAAGTATTGAATCATAGAATGAACCTCAAAATGAGAATTGTCTAAGGAAATGAACTAAAATGAGGTAAGAATTTCTCTTGGATTCTAGGATTCGGGACGGATCCTTACAAGTATCGGATTCCATGGACACGTAGTGTCAAGACAAGGTGTATCCGTGGATCTAGAGAAAATAAGATCGATTAATGAGTGGTCACGGTCGAGAAATGCCACCGATATAAGGAGTTTCTTTGGCTTGAAGGGATATTATAGAAGATTTGTGAGGGGGTTTGCAAGTATGGCACAATCATTGACTCACTTAACCGGGAAACATACCAAGTTCGAATGGTCGGAGGATTGTGAGACAAGTTTCTCAGGATTAAAGACAATGCTCACAAGCGCACCGGTGTTAGTACTACCTGAACCGAATGAGCCTTATGTGGTTTACACGGATGCATCCATCACGGGCTTAGGATGTGTGCTAATGCAAAGGGAAGAGTGATTGCATACACCTCGAGGCAGCTGCGGAAACGCGGAAGGAAATTACCCAATGCATGATCTGGAGATGGCTGCGGTGGTTCTCACGTTAAAGACTTGGGGGTCATACTTATATGGTACCAAGGTAAAAATATTTACCAATCACAAGAGTCTAACACATATTTACCCAGTTGGAGTTAAACCTAAGGCAAAGTAGATGGATTGAGTTAGTTAATGATTATGACCTGGATATTGCCTACCATCCCGACAAGGCAAACAAAGTCGAAGGCGATTTGACATAGAGGCAAAAAAAAATCAAGAAGGATTGGTTAACCATCTTAAAACATTACATTAAAATGCACTTTCCGAGGAAGTTGAACCACTAGGGTTGGCGGTAGCTGACCAAGCGGATTAACTTAGTCGGATCTTGATTGGCCAAAGGAAAAAATGAGAAGTTAAACCAAGATGCCCAGAAAGACCAGACCGAGTACAAAATTTCAAACAATGGCACGATTAAGAGAAGAAATACTTAAGGGTGTGTTAGTGTTCCAAATCTCCAAGGATTAAGGGAAGAAATAGTTATGGAGGGACATAAGTCGCGGTTCTCAATTCACCCGGGAATGAATAAGATGTATCAAGATTTGAAGAGGTACTACCATTGGGTTGGAAATGAAGAAGGACGTGGCTAAATGGATTGTGAAGTGTCCAACATGTCAAAAGGTCAAGGCGGAGCATCAAAACCCAAGTGGACTATTGAAAGACTTCCCAATACAAGAGTGGGGACCATGTTACGATGCATTTTGTGACCGGGTTGCCTAAAGGAAGGTCTAAGCAAAACACGGTTTAGGTGTTCGTGGATAGACTAACCAAATAGGCACATTTCCTAGCCATTATGGATACAAACTGGACAGAGGAGATCGCTTCTTGGTACGTAGATGAAATAATCCAACTACATGGAATCTTGGTGAACATTGTCTCTGACCGATACATGAGGTTTACTTTAAATTTTTAGAAAGCTTTCCAAAAAACCTTAGGAAAGAGAGTAAACATGAGTACCGCTTACCACCCATAGACAGATGGTCAATCGGAAAGAACAATTCAAACGCTTGAAGATATGTTACAAGCTTGCGTTTTGGATTGGGGTGATAATTGCCAGAAGTACTTCAAACCAGTCGAATTTGCTTACAACAATAGCTATCATAGGAGCATTAGAATGTCACCTTATGAAGCATTGTACGGTCAGCCATGATGAATCCCATTGTGCTGGACGCAAGTGGGTGAAAGAAGTATGCTTGGACCGGAAATAGTGGATGAAACCACGAAAAATATCAAATTTCTCAAGGCTAAGTTAGGAGAAGCACATGATCGGTAGAATATTTATGCCGACAAGCGACGGAAGGAACTGAAGTTCTATGTGGGAGACTTGGTATACCTTAAAGTGGTGACTTAGAAAGAAAAAAGGCGATTCACCAAGAGGAAAAAGCTATGTCAAGGGTATATTGGACCGTATAGAATAATTGAACGGGTTGGGGAAGTCACATACAAACTACTTCTACCACTAGTACTTGAAGACTTCCACAACGTATTCCACGTAGCGTAACTGAAGAGGTGTCTAAGTGCCCAAGACCATGTGGTGGCTGAACTCTTTTTGGAATTAAAGGAAAATTTGACGATAGAAGCCAATCCGGTTCGAATAACTGATCGCATGGAGAACGGTACGAGAAGAAAAAAGATACAAATGATCAAGGTCCTTTGAGATTGTAATTGAAGAGAAGAAGCTACTTGGGAAACCGAGAATAAAATAAAGACTGATTTTCCCAATTGGTTCAAGGAGTTGGGCAAAAACCAACAAGATCCGGATTCAAGAACAAATCCTAATAAAGTGGGGTGACTTGTAGCATATGCGATCCTCAATAGGATTGTTGGGTGGACTTGGTCTGAGGATATGGGAAAAAAATCTCGGACTAAATAAAGGAATATTGGGTTAAGAAGGACCCAATATGAAGATCGGAAAAAGAGAAGGAAGAATAAAGGACAACTTATATTACCAAGGAAAACCAAGGAATTGAGCTCGATCACCGAGCTAACCAGTTGCCGGAATTAGGAATTGAGCTGGATCACCGAACTAACCAGCAGTAGGTAGCTCAACTAACTAAAAAGAGGGAACTGATTTAGACACTCAAGCTGGGTCAGCTGCTCGGTTGCTCGACTTAACTAGAGGGAGTTAAGGTCAGTTGGATTAGGTAAGGTGCTAATGATCAGGCAAAAGTACTGAAGCAGTTACTCGGGCGATGACCGAATGGGCGCGAGTAACTAGCAGTTCCATAACTGTCAGGCGGTTACCAAAAGTACAATGAATCTGCATTTCGTGTTTGGTAGCCGTCTTTGATTGGGGAAAGCTATAGAAAAGGCTGCCTGGACTCGATTTCTAGACAGGAAAAATACAGGAAATTTCCAGAAGATATCTCAAGATTATATTGGAAAGAAACACTAAGGAATTGCAGGTCTGAAAACGGGTATCGGAAAGGAATCATTGTCGAGGAAAAAGGATCGACAGTTCGAAGAAATAACAGAGTAACGCCAGATCATTCCAAGGCAATCGAGGTAAGGACGAGTCCGTGGCTTCGTGCTAGGAGCCGTTTTTTACCATTATGTTACTAATGACTAAGGGGTTAATGGGGGCTAGAGTTAGAAGAATTCTCACGATCATTCTCTGCATGTGCATTCATCTAATATTTATTAAATAAATACGGAAAAACTTATGCCTATGTGGCTTTCAGGGAAATAAGATGATCATGGAAATGATTGGGGGTACGCGTGAGAATCGAGGCCGGGAAGAGATGGGTGGTGATGTACCATGTAGATAGGATCGTATAACTTGTAATAGCTTATATGAAAACTCATAAGTTTTATCGAATCCTTGTTATATAAATAAAAGTATTTGGTTTCTTCTTTTACTCTAATAACGTGTTTTAAACTCTAAGTAATGAATCACATAATGCACCTCAAACAAGAGTTATTTAAGGAATGGACCTATAAAACGAGTTAAGTAAAATAGGGATTCCTCTCGGACTTGAGGGTCCTTACAGATGTATTGGTTAAAGAAGAAGAAAATTTCGGATACTACAAATTGGAAACTATAGGATTTCACGTATTCTGGATGCTGCGGAAGTTGTGAAGACGATCTTATTCACAAAAATCGCAAAGACACAGCAGAAGAGAAAAGTTTTCTCAATTGAATTTGTTTATACGCCAAGAGAGATCGATCCAACTCCAGGATCAATCGATCCGAAAGTTTTAATTCCAAAAACCACTCAACAGATCGATCGATCCAAAAGAGGATCGATAAATCCCAGTACCATGAATCCAATTTTGAATGCATCGCCATCACAGGTGACGACTGGAGCGAGCTAAAAACTCCAAAGAACAAGCTCAAACTACTCTATGTGGGGATAAGGGATGTGTATCTTAGACCTAATTCTACTTATCTTGCGATTATTAACGCTAACTTAAACAATCTCGAGACCGCTTTGTTGCTTTGTTAGTTACATAAGTACATAAAAGCTTTAGAGTATTCTTTGGAATATATCACTAGGATCTCGCCTTACTTATGCACACATCATATACAGCTTGACGATCCATCAAAAAAATCAATAAAAAATCAAAGGTGTTTGAATCCAAAATTACAAGATCTATCTAATCTCAAATATTCTATGGGTTAGTCCAGTGCACGTTGTTCCAAAGAAAGGAGGAGGTACTGTAGGAACCAATGGAAAAAATGAGTTGATTCCTATACGCATTTTGATATGTAATGATTACATGAAGCTCAATGTTTCAACACGAAATGATCATTTTCCTCTTCCTTTCGTAGATCCAGAGTATAGCTCACATCCAAATATCATATCTGATTGGGGAAGGGCAACACCCATGAAGCTCCGAACAGCTTATATTAGTACACAATCTTTTTGAATATAGGTCAGCAGCGGATGTTGCGACAGTAATACAGAGCCAATTCCAATAGACTTATTGGAGGATCCCATTGGCGTGCATCCAGTAGATCCCTGGCAAGAAGTAGCAGAGGAAAGGAAAGAGTGCTTCTTCGATGGTTATTCAGGGTTTTTCCACGTACCAATTCATCTAGACGATCAAGAGAAGACGACGTTCACTTGTCCTTATGGCACCTTCTAGAGCTGCATGATGTTCATCTTCATCAATTTAATCGAGAACATCATGGACGTATTTGTGGATGATTTCTTGGTTTATGGATCATATTTCTCTAGTTGTTTGTCCAATTTGTGCTGGTTACTACAGCGCTACGTGGATAAGCATTTGGTGCTCGATTGGAAGAAGTGCCACTTCATGGTTCTCGACCAGATCATTTTAGGACAAAAAATCTTTAAGCACGGTATTAGGGTTAATAAAACCAAGATAGAGGGGTGACGGGTCTACAACCACCTAATTCAGCGACGAGAATCTGGAGGTTCTTAGGACGTGTTGGGTGTTATAGAAAGTTCATCAAAGAATCCTCTAAAATAGCAAGACCTCTCACTCGGTTGTGTGCAAGAATGTGGCTTTTGATTTCACTAAGGAGTGTCTAGATGCCTTTCTCTAGATAAAGAAGGCATTAGTGAGTCCTCCTATTGTTCAGCCACCAGATTGGGAGCTGCGTTTTGAAGTAATGTATGTAGCGATTATGTATTAGGTGCACTCTTAGGCCAGATGATGGATAAGAAAATGCATGTGATTTATTATGCTAGTAGGACCTTAGAAGATACACAGACCAAGTATGCTACTGCAAAAAAGGAACTTCTAACCATTGTATACGCTTTTGAAAAGTTCACATCTTACTTGGTAGGCTATAAGGTCCACACTAACCATGTTGCATTGCGATATCTATTATAGAAGAAGGATGCTAAGCCTAGATTTTGTGTGTTGGATATTGTCATTGCAAGAATTTGATCTTGAGATTCTTGACAAGAAGGATATTGAGAAAAAGAGTTGTAGATGATCTTTCTAAGATGAAAGTGGATGCAGAGCTTCCTATAGATGACAAATTTCCTGAGGAAATGTAAATGAAGTTGTTTTCCTTGAGCAATGCTACAAAGAGCAGGCTGATGTCCAAGTATTACGGTATATCGTATATTACTTGCCTTGGTTTCACTGATTTCACTAACTTTTTTTGCGCAGACGAATCACCATTGAACTTCACAGGATATGCAAAGACAAATTTCATGTGTGATGAATGACACTACTTCTGCAAAAGCGTTATCCCTATAGGTGATGTGAAAGTGGTTTACATCACATATGTGTTCATGATGCAGAGGTAGAAGGTATATTTCATTGTCATGGTTCAAGTTACGCATGACCCTTTTCCACATTCAAGATGGCTTCCATGGTGATCTAGGCTGATTTTTGGTGGCCTACAATTTTCAAGGATGCTACTAGTTTGTGGCTAAGTATAATGAATGGCACATAGTTACATATTGGAAGTTGAGGTATTTGATTGTTGGAGAATTGACTTCATGAGACCTTTCCCACAATCTTATGGAGAATTGACTATTTGTTTAAATTTTTAAGACTTTGGAGAGCCGAAAAATGATTCCAAGGTAGTTCTTAAGATTTTAAAATCCGTGAGTTTCCAAAGTTCGGTGTCATGAGAGTCATCAATAATTTCTTTGAGAATCTTTTGAAGAAGCATGGTGTCAAACATAAAGTAGCTACACCTTATCATCCTCAGATTAGTGGACAAGTTAAGGTGTTTAACCAGGAGATTAAGAGTATTCTCCAGAAGCCTATAAGCACAACCAGAAACGATTGGTCGTTGAAGCTTGATGAAGCTCTTTGAGCATACAAAATTTCTTGTAAGACTCATGTTGGGACTAATCCATTCAACTTGGTATATGGAAAATCATGCTATCTTCCTATAGAACTAGAGTACATGACACTTTGAATAACACAACACAAGAATTTCGACTTCAAGTCTGTAAGAGAGAAGCATTTGATTCAGCTTAATGAACTTTGATGAGTTACGTTTAAACGCTTATGAGAACACAAGGAGCTACAAAGAACAAAAAAAAAGCATGGCATGATAAGAATATTATTCCCAAGGAATATGTTTTCAACGACCAAGTGATGTTTAATTTGCGTTCGAAGTTGTTTCCTTGGAAGCTAAGATCGCGGTGGTCAGGTTTTTTTACGATCAAAGAAGTTAGGCCTTATGGTGCTATTGTACTTTTGAGAAAAGATGGTAGTGAACGACTAAAAACCAAACTATGCACATCACATTCTAGATGAGGAAGTCATTATTCCTCTGATGGATCCTTCACACACTATGGCGTCATTAAAGTCAGGCTCACGACATTAAACAAACGCTTATGGGAGACAACCCACTAGTTTTGTCTTCTATCTTTATCAGTTTTTAATTAGTTTTTCTAGGTAAGGTCATGTCTTGTGTTGAGTGTTCAGGAACATGTACCGAATGCAAAAGATGTCAATTTTTCAAAAGTTCCTTAGGACTAAGATCAATACATCCCTAAAATGGAAAAATCAAGAATAGCTAGTCAGATCGATCAATCTCCCATAAGGATCGATCGATTCACGAATATACATTAGTTGGTTTTGTTTCTTCAACTTTTTTTTTCATACCGTGTTGTTACTTGCAACATCTTTTTCCTTTGATTTTATTTTACAACGAAACACAATGAAGTAGATTTTTGGGAAAGGTGATTGCTCTTTACTAACATTTTGTTTTCTTTTGTTTTATTTCTCATTGATTCGTTTTGTTTTTTCAAGTCTAAACTTTGGGAATGTTTATGTTGTTCTTAGATTTCATAGTGTTAAACTAACTTTCTAACATACTTCTAACTGTGATTGTTCTCAGAATAGGGAGATTGGAAACACCAATAGTGGATTGACTTACTAGAAGTCAAAATTATTTTTGGTTTTCTTTCTCCAAAAAAACAATCCTTTTTTATAAAAGGCTTTCTATAAAATGCAATGGAAGTGTCACATGATGATGAAATTACAAGATTAGAAGAACATTAAGACTAACAAGAAATGGATTGAGCATAATTACGAAATCGAGAAGGATATTGCAACGATATTAAGAAGCCGAGACTTTAGCGAGAAGACCTCAAGACCCAATGAACTAGTGGCAAGCCACACTTAGCCACACCTTGAATTGGCGGCTAAAGCAACACAAAGGTGGATGTTTACCCTTAACGGATCGATGAGAGGCTAGCTGAGCGAGATAAAGAGAGTTAGAAGGGGTCAAATCCGTGATCCTAGACATTCCTCCAAACCCAAACATGACCAGACACGAAGCCACAACAAAGAGCCAAGGTAAGGAGACCCAAGATGCCACCGAAAAAGACAATTGAGAGACCCAAACCACCTAACTCGACTACACAACCATCAACAACCCGCTTCCACGCACTCGAAGAGGAAATGGCCCTGCAGAAGCTAACAAACTGAGAGTAGATAACCTTGACAAAATGAGACATGAGAACACATGACGGAGAGGAGGCTGGAGACACAACACACCTTGGAAAGCAGAGAGGAGATAGAAGGCACTTTCCGAGAGGTGAAGTCCCAGCAAACCGCAACCCATTGTGAACCTATCAGAATGAAAGGAGTCAACCTCGATAGAATTAAACTGGCAGAAGTAGGGAACCGTTAGCCCCAAAGTCAAAATTGAATGAGAACTGTTCCAAAAATGATGAGACAGGGGAAAAGGAGAGAGAGCCCACAATGAGAAGGGTCCAAAGCCATACAAAAAAACAGCGACATACTCTAGACACCACAAGATGCAGAGAGGAAGAGGAAGAAACACAAAGTTAGAAACTAGAGGACACAACCTTTAGAGCAACCCAAACCACAAACAGAGGCAAAATTGGAGCCTAGCAAGACTAACTCTAGAGATGATATACAGACGAAAAAACATACCAGAACTGAAGAGCCAACAATCACAAGAATGGTGACAACCTAAGCTAAGGATAATCAAGATACAATACAAAGCTTAAAAAAATAGAGAAGCGAATCTGAAACAATCACAACATAGAAGGTAGCCGTCAACGAGAAAATAGAGATCACTATCTTCTACTAACCCCTATGCGAAGCCAAAGTAGGGCCTTACATGGTTATACCGGCGAGGGGAGTGAAACCGGCGACAGCTCGATCAAGGGGAAAAAATCCAATTTACTCAACCTAGTGACGCCGTTCTCGAGTGAGAACAAGAGAGAGAGGATTGGGAAGTTCACATAGCCCTAGGGTTGAGAGCTTTTGAGGTTTTTGTCACTGCTGAAAGGCTTTATTATTCTTGATGGGCTCCTTGCAGTGACTATTGAAACTCCATTTGCATCTTTAATTCTAGCATAAATAGTTGTTTGTTAATCTGATTGGAATCATTTGATAAGGAAGAGGGTAATGAGATTAGGATAGCAGAGGGTTTCATTTAAGAAGAGACGAGAGTCATAAATCTAATTGGTAAGTGAATAAAATTGACATGGATTTCAATAGCAGAGGGTTTCATTCGCTTTCCATAAAACTGGTATGGGTGAGAAGTGAGTAATGGAGGGAGAAGGAGAAGAAGAAACGACAATAACTATGAAAAGAGGAAGAATGAGGGTTTTGCTTCTAAATGATGGAGAAAAAAATAGCGTTTCTTTGGCTTCATTTGCATTACTGTGTATAATAAAAAGTTGATGTTCCACGTAGCAGATTTTGGAGAATTTTCTTGATGTTGGTGTGACTTCTTCTCAAGCCTATCTTTTTGTTGATGTGGGCGCATGAAGAAGCCCCAAAGAACTCATTTTAGTTAGTATAGATGATTCAACCTTGGGCTCATCTTGTTTTTATCCAATATAAAACAATTTCTTAAACACTTGCTAGTAAATGCATTTTTCACTATCCTATCAATCATTTGTTTTTGAATATTTTGTAAAAATATATTCAAGAAAAAGCTTTGTACAAACATTTTGTCGAGATGTTAAAAAGAAAAGAAAAAAAACTCATAAAATGAATGATCGAAAGTGATTGCCTCGTTAAAACTCAGAATTGGAAAATTCAATTGGGACAAAACAAGTTCTTGGGGAAAAGAGTACATCCACTTTCGATTTAACTGAAATACAATAGAAAAGAAATAGAAAGAAAAAGGAGACACAATCCATGAGGGAATTAGATTCTTCTCGCAAACCAATCTTGTAATCATGTCGTCATAAGGCCCTGGCTTTGCAAAGTTGATAGGCGATTATGCATTGTTCTCCTGATATCTCTTATCAAATTTTAGTGGAAGATGGTCCTTCCACATGTCACCTCTGATTCTGCTCTTTCCATAAGAAATAAACAGCAGCTTGGAACACGTACTTGGCCATAAAGGCACGAGGCTCCCTGCTACCTGAAGTCAAAACCGATAGAAGAATATTTTGGAGATTATTTGTGTACATGTGTTGGAGGATCCCTGAAGTAAGTCTATGCCAAATCTGATAAGTGAAAGAACAAAAGGAAAAAGATGGCCTCGAATCTCCAACAAGTTAGTGCAAAAAATACAACCATGAGCAACATTAGATTTCCACAAAACCATATGATCACCCGTAGACAAGGAGATTAAGAATGACCAGTTAAGCGATGAAAGAATACTTCAGAGTAGCATGAGGGAACCAGACACCCTTAGACCAAGACTTAAGAGGAGTAACCACCCTAAGCTGGTGCAACGATGAAGTCTTTCCCAACAATATTCCATACCACCTTGAAAATTCTACCGTATAGCCATCCAGACCTGAGGATTTATTAGAAGGCATGGAAAATAATACCTTCTTGATTTCTGAATCTGTAACCTCCGCCATAACATTTGCTTTCTCCTCCTCCGAGCATCTATACTGCAAGACATTAGAGATGTCCTCCGTAGAAAAACCTGTATAACCTTGAGATTTCATACTAAACTGGTCAGTGAAATAATGAGTGGATTCTAATTTTATGTCATCCCGATGTGTTAGCAACACACCATCCGGAGAATGGACCAAATGAATTAAATTTCTAACTTTCTTTTCCTTGACGGCATTATGAAAAACCTGTTATTCTTGTCGCCAACATTCAGCCAGTGAAGCTTCGCCTTTTGTCTCAAGTAACTCTCCTCTAGCGTCACCACCTAATCCCAAACTTCAAAGGCTCGAGAGTCATCCTGAATAGATATTGCATCAGGCCTGGAAAGAGTAATGTTTTGCTTCTCGCAAAGCTCCTCAAAAGCTTCGGCTGTCCTCCGATTTAGGTGATGTAATTTGCGGGGACTGAGGTGACGAATCACATGCTCAAGGATTTTTAATTTCTTAGAGAAACGATATGAAGCAAAAGTTCAAACAAAGAACTCCGGAGTAGCTTGCCAAAACCCCTCTACCACCGGCTGAAACTCAACCATATTCACAATAGCATTGACAATCTTGAAAGGGCATTTTGGCTTGTATGGAACTGCAACCAGTGAGATAATACCACAAAGGTGATCTGAGCAACCATTCTCCTTGAATAAGCAATAAGACTGAAAAAGACGCTGCATCCAATGATTATTAATGAGAACTTTGTTCAGCTTTTTGCAAACTAAATCTTCAGCCTGTTTGTTGCACCAAGTGTAATGAGGGCCATGAGAAACTATATCTATCAATGAGTAGTAACGAGTGGTATCCTGAAACATAATAATTCCTTGCAAAGAAACATGGTTAGTAGAAGAGAGCGAGTGATCAGCCAAGTCCAGGACCTCATTAAAATCTCCAACTCACATCCATGGCTTGCCACGATAGAGAGAATAATCCTGATGAGCTTTAAGGTCATGCTAAAGCTCTGTATGTTCAGCCATATCATTTGATGCATAAATAAAAGTGCAAAGAAAATACTCCAAAGAACTCAAAAGTTTTACCAAACATGAGACCATCTAAGCCGATTTATAGACAATGGTTAACTCCAGCCTTTTGCTCCATACTACCCATATCTGACCTAATGGGTTATATTCATATTTTGCAACCATGGACCAGTCCCGAATCACAGAACTCGAGATGTGAACATCTTTATTTTCAGAAACACATGTTTGCAATAAACCCCCAAACTCCATAGAATTCGAACTAATCATATCCTTGACAACTGAATGCTTTCTTAATTTGTTAAAACCCCGAATGTTTCAAGAGAAACATGACATTAATTTTTTTTTTGGTTAGCCCATTTTCTGATTGCACCGAGGCTTGAATCCTTGTTTTCCAAAGTATTTATGTGCAACTTTAGAAGATCTTGGTAAAGTGGTACGAGTTGAAGTATTCTCTCTAACCTTAGCTTCCTTAATGCGAGTAACAAGAGCTATATCGTGATCAGTTGGATCCGCTGGTAAGATAACAGAGACAGTTATACTGTCGGTAGGCAGAACATGATCATCGGACCTAATTAACTCCCCATCAGTGCCTGTTGACAGAAAAGAGGCCTCCGTTACCGGAGTATCAACTATTGACATCTGATGCGTTTCAATTGACTGCCTCCACAATGTATTCCTCATGATCCTCTAAAATTGCATATCTCAAGGGAGATACAATTGTTACCTGACCGAAAACCAGACCAGTTGATGCTTCCGAGTTCGTAACTGATTTTGTCGACTTGATCGATTTCCGACTATTGGAGTGAGTAACTAGAGACCAGTCCTTATCTTTATATTTTAAAACTGGAGATAATAAACTGATCTCTCCATCTTTGAGTTATAATACCTGACCTGTGTGATTCTGAAATGGGAGAGGTGTTACATCTCCGACTAAAAATCTATTTGTTTCAACATTTGCAGCATCTTTTGTTGGTTTACCATTGTCAACAATGATGTGATTCTACAACGGAAGAGCTGCTTCAACTTTGACTAACGATCCATCTGGTTTAAAATTTCCATCCACTTTTCTCTGTTTACCAATGTCGATAGGAGCTTGTTGTAGAGCATCCTTAACAAGACTCTGTTTTGTGAGAGACATGCTCTGTTTTGAAGTTGTTCTAGAAGTGTGAGCTTGCTGTATCTTCTTCATGCTGCTGTCATTGGAGTGGCCCCATTTCCAGAAAGATGTGAAATGCGGCGGTAGCCATGGATATGAGTAAGAAACACAAGCCTCTGCACCCTGCACCTGAATGTAATAGTGATCCGGTAATTTCTTTGATAGATCCACATCAACGAAAGTTTTAGCTTCGTCAAAGTTTGATACTAGTTTATTTTCTCGGTGCAAACAAAGAGGAATGCCTAATAGACTAACTAGATAGTTGAGCCCTTTCCAAGAGAACAACGAATGGGGGACGTTCTTCAACTTGACCCACATTGACATAGAGGTCATCTCCGGCTGAGGGGCAGCTTTGATAGGAGTCCAATGTGACGTAATCATGGGGATATCACATGTATTCCACATCCTTCTACGAAGGACTCGACGGCATGGTGCGGAATTGCGAACGCGGAATTTAATTGTACTCTCATTTACTTCGGAAGCATCCACTTTTATTGTTTTGTCTCCTAACGTCCAGATCTTATTGACAATAACATGTATTTTAGCAATGTGGGGGACCTTAGAGGCAAAACGTCCGACCAAGAATACTTCCCACAGCGGAGGCGCTTCGTGGAATATCTCCTCCAGGACTGACACCACTTCTTTTCCATCAACTGAAACAACCTCACAATCAAACTTAGAGAGGCTAGAATTTACAACCACTTGTAACCAAGACTTCTTTGCTCCCATACTTTTGACAGAATCACTAGCAAACAAATCTTCATTAATCTGTATATCGGAATCACAAACTGTTGCCTCCGCCGGAGTGCCCTCTGAGGACTGAACCACAACATCAGCACTCTGAACAACGGATGGTGAAACTACCAAACCTCCTGGAGAAATCGCTGGCGACACCAAACCAGCACCAGAACCATCACGAACCACCTTGATGAGCTTGGGAGGCTCTCTTGTCACCACCGACGACTGCTCTGGCGTCAACGCTGACATTGTGCTACACAAGGAAGTCCTAAAAAAATCGCTTCAAAATCGCCTTGGAGAGAAAATTAAAAAAGATAAGTCAACCTCGAAAAGAAAATCAATTATATCAATCATTTTAATGGGCTTATCATAACAATCTTCAGATGTGAAGAGAGATAAGAGAGAGTCGATGCTAACCCGGTCTTGAGATCGAGGGTTAAGGATTATCCGGCTTCCATAAATCCAAAGATCCGACACATGAGCTTGGAGAGAAATATTTTAGTCTTTAAGGTTTGGATGGTCCGAGAATGTCACTAAACACCCTTATATAGGTAGTTATCTGTCCACAATCTTGTATTTTTCATATTCTATAAATCTATCTTAATTAATAACTCTTCAAGTCCACACATCTTATTGTTTACTTTACGTAAATGATGTGGAGAAAAAAAGTATAACTTTTTTTTTGTGTACAAAGAGTTAGTTTTCCATTCATATGATCCAAGAGATTACAAAGATTAAGGGTTTGTCCTAATCAAGACTTAGTACGACAAAAATTGGATATCAAAATTTTTTCCAACCATTCATATGAAATTTTTGATATCGAAGATATATACTACAAAAATTTGACCCAAAAAAAAAACATATATACTACAAAAAATACGCTTGTTGACTTTAGTTATACAGCACTAACAACATTATAGAGCATACCATGTCCAAATAAAATCACAGCTAGCAAAAACAGAAAAAAACCTTTTAAGAAAAATGCTTGTCCAGATCTCGAAGATCCAACTTTTTAAAATGATCCTATATATTATTTGAGGACTATATAATCGAACATGTCCAAAATCAGTTGCTTAATGACTTCAATTGCCATTACATTAATCACTTTCTAAAATATTTGTTTTTTTTCTAATTATAAGGCCAATTAAGGAATCACATTCAAAATTATCAAAATGATCCGCTTACTAACCCAAGAGCAACGCCTTTTTAGTGGATATTTTGCCAGCTTTATTATACATGGAAATTCATATTCAGGAGGATTTTCAAAAAATGTGTTAATCTAAACCTTTTTGAAAAAGTTGTTGATTTAATCATTTTTTGCCTTCCAAATTTTTTTATTATTAAAATGAAACAAATAAAAACTTCTCACTTAAAAAGAGGTTTTCATTTAAAAAATATTATTTTACATTAATTTTAATATCATTAAATTGAAAAAAAAATAATTATTTTTCAATTTTAAAATATATACAACACAAAAAATTAAGTTTAAAATAAATACGATTTTTATTTAATAACATAAATTATTTAATAACTTTATTTTTAAATATAATTTTTATTTGATAACTTAAATTATTTTTAAAATATTTACGATTTTATATGTTTAAGATTCAGTGATTATCATTGCTATATTTTTTAATTATTTTTAATATGATTTTTATTTTATAACTAAAATTATTTTTAAAATATTTAAGATTATATATATTTTAGATTCAAGTCATTATCTTTGATATAGTTTTAAATTAATTTAAAATTCAGTCATTATCTTTTTGGATATTCTAAATTTTTCAGAATACATATCCTAAAATTTTCAGAATACATATTCTAATTGCTAGAAATATTAAGCTTAATTTCCTAGATCATGTACACGTGATAGAATATGTATTCTAAAAAATCAGAATATATATTCTAAATATTTCAGAATAAGTATTCTAATATTTTCATTCCAAAAATCGTAGAACATGAATGATTTATAGAATACGTAATATATTATTTTCTGAATATGAACAAATGCTAGAATACGTAATCTAATAATTTTATCTTGCTCGAATACCAATTCTAGAATTTTCAGAATAACTTTCATCAACCTAAACACTTACTTAAAACTGTATAAAATGAAAAAAATTCTTCTTCAGATCTTCTTAATAGGTGTATCTACATGTTTATATGATTTTTTTTTTTAAAATGGTATTAATTTAGTAGTAGGGGTAGTTAAGAAAAAATGAAATTTTTATAAAAACGATGTAAATGGATAAACTTTTAGCTAGAACCCTTTCTAATGAACTTTCCCTATTATATATTCAAAACTAGTCTTCGTCTTTCTTTCTCAAAAATTTCTGTTAACATTTACCACCCCAGTCAATTTAATTTTAGTCAACTCCAATCTTACTCAACAAAAAATAATCCATTCAACACATTATTCTTAAATTATTTACAACACAAACAGTCATTTCAAATAAAATATTTTAAAATTAATTTAATTTATCTATATAATTTATATATCAAAACATTGATATATATTTTTATTAGTATAATTTTTTGATGTAAAATAAAATATGATAACCCTATAGAATTATGTAAAATAAAATTTAAAAAGTAAAAAAATAAAAATAAAAACCAAAACTTCATTTATAAAATATATAATCAAAAATTTTGAGCTTTATAAAATATAAGAGCTTGTAAAATTTTTAGTAAACTCTAGCTTTAATTTGATAAAATTAAAATTAATCTCTATAATAATCTAAATTTATAATCAATACATGTATGGAGAGACCCTAAGATAGTACTCTTAAATGCGAAAGACTTTCATTTTTGTATCATCCCACTCTTAGATATCAACGCCACATACCGTACAAACCTTTAATGGGTCTTAAGAGTCTAGGTGTATAAGGTCTTAGTTTTTGTGATCTTTTATCGATCTTGTTTTCATATATTTAAGATTCTAGAATCAATATCTTCTCAGTGTTTTGCCGGTCAAAACTAGGTCGTTAGTCCCATTGGTGTTGGGCATAATAAACATAAAGTTAGACATGATTGTAGGGAGTCCAAGGTTGTACACCTTAAATCCTAAAAAAATAGTTCATATTTAGATCTACTTCAAATAGGTCGGACTCCGCCTCTTCTTCTTCTAGATCATAAAAGAAGTTGCTTAAAAGTTCAAAAATGATCATCACTAGTCATGAAACAACCATGGATGATTTCCAAGGGTCAATTGATAATTGGGAAATCCTTAAACTTCATAAAGATCAAATTTATCAAATTCAAAAATAATTGTTTTAGAACTAATTTCTCAAAAAATGAAAAAGAGATATTTAACTTACCAATCCTTTTGAAACGATTTATTTGTTTTCATAAAATGGTTTACAAAGGCATATAGAAAATATTTTTAAATATATACATATTGGTTTCATCCAAGTTAGTATTAAACTACTTTCAAAAGATGGTCTAAATACTTCTGTTTTACTTATTTTAAGAGATACAAGATTTAAAAAATTTTAAGATTCTTTGTGCAAGTTCTATTGAATCAAGTCTTTGCACCGGACCAATCTCTTTTGATTTCTTCCCAAATTTTACATTCTCTTTAAATGAAAAAATATCTTTAAATCTCTTATTTTTCAAGTAAAAACTTAAAGAAAATAAAATGATTGAAGAATCAATTCCAATTGCTTTAATTTTTCGAGTTCACTATAAAGCATTGACAACTGCTTTATCTTCAAAAGTTAATCTTTCAAGTAAACAGGGAGAAACCTTATTACTTCAAACTAATCTCTCCAGATCCAACTCCGTGACCCCCAGGATCCATTAAATGGAAATATATAAATCTGTATGATGAGTGGGTTTTCAAAGGAACGGTTCAACCAAAACCTTTAAAACATGTAGAACCTATAAAGCCAAACAAACTTTTAAACCACATTGAACAATTCCATGAGAGAAAATCAAACTTTCCTTCATTCGAAACAATAAAAGTGATTATATGGATAGTTATTCATGTGTTTCTCCGTCTCATCAATAGACTATAGATATAGGAAGAGTCTCCCAAATAGCATGAGCTTTTCCTAACATAGGAATGTCGGATGTTGAAATTCTTGGCTCCAACATTCCTAACTCCATCATGTGAAAAATTGATTTTCAATCCCAAATACTAAAACCGGTTTATACAACGAAAAACGATAATTATTAAAAATCTGACCCAACTTATCCAACTTTTTCGGCTATTACAAACAATAATTAAACGATTTAGAAAAAAAATTCAAATGATCAAAAAATTTATATGAGATGATTTCTATTCTAGAAATAACACTTGTAAGAGAATTTGGTTTTTCAAAAACTTTTCACAAAATAGAAATTTAATTCAAGTAGAGTTTTATGTTTACCTCCATAAACATAAAATACAGTTCTTATTAATTAAACTCATAAATAAATTTTTCTCTCTCTAAATTCTCACTAAATTCTTTCCCTCTCAAATTTTTTGTTCTCAAAAATGATATTCTAAATCAATCTTTCTTCTTTGTTTTTCTATAAATTCGCCGGCAGGCGTCGACTTGGGTATCGACCGTACTATTTCTAATTAAATAATAGAATTTATCTATAAAAAAATCTTCAATATTCAGGGATGGCAAATTGGAAAGATACAAGTGTGGGCAATTTTTGGGGTAATTATCTTTCTGTGATCTCGCCTATGAATACGATATTCTCTTTCACACCACAATTGGTTGGGTTGGTGTCATTGTGACGTGTCTCTTCAACACAATGTGTATGTTCATGTGTTTTGCCGACAATCTCACCATGTTTATCATGTATAATAGTTTGATAGATTATATTGGGTGGAAAATGACTCATATTTTCCGCTCTTGTTTTTTGTGTTATTTATTTTATGTCTCTCTTTGTAGAGTTTGATTTCGGTGAAGTTATTATTAGTGGTGTTTTTGCCGGTTATTTCTGTTGGTTTGTTAAAGTCTAGGCGAAAGACATGTTCATACAGAGACAACCATTGGTTGTGGAGTTTGAAATCTTCATGCAGTGGTGTTTTGAGATTTGTGAAATTTTTATAGTGCATCATAGTTGGGTGATAGTCAAGAATCGCAATGGTTGAGTTTAAATACGGAACAGGAACTTAACATATTTGTTAATCTGTTAGCGAGAAAGGCTTCTAAAGTTGAAGCATCATCAATTTTGTTACTTATGTTATATCGTTCTTTAACCTCTTTGTTTAGAGTATATGTATATGAATACTATCTCTGTAATCTTGTAAACTCTTGATCGAAGTGATAATAATACTTAGACGTTAAAAAAATACAATTCTTATTTTTCAATTGGTTTGAAGACTATGCATCCAAAAACAATATCAATTTCCCTTTTTGAAAAACCGCAAATCCTATTACAAATCATAATAAAACTCATGGATGAAAAATGCTTACCAATGGTAAGATTTTCCGTTCCAACCATCCTCTTCCCCAAGATATAAAACTTGAACTATTGGGTACACCAATTGAAGCTATTCCTTTTAAGCGCCTGAATGTCGATGATAAGGCAAATAATTTTTCAAACACAAACCTTGGAGCAATAAGTAAACAGCTTGATAGAATTGATTTTTCAATTCTAAAACAAAATATTCCTCAATAGAGCCTTCTTCTCATAAAAATATCAAAACCTCAATGTTCAAATCTTTCCAAATATCAAATTCTAGTGTAATAACTTATAAAGACACGGATATTTAATTCATTTGTGCTCTCCAAAGCCAATTAAGTAGGATTTAAATAGGGGATAGTAGTATGCATCAATCTTCTGATATCCCAGACACTCCTAGCTCTAAAATACAGATAAATACTCTAGCCCAATATCCAAATAATACTGAAGTCTCTGATATACGGAAGTCCCTAAAATAAAAAATCTTGATTGAAATAACAACCAA
This sequence comes from Cardamine chenopodiifolia, assembly GCA_963922655.1. NCBI lineage: Eukaryota > Viridiplantae > Streptophyta > Magnoliopsida > Brassicales > Brassicaceae > Cardamine > Cardamine chenopodiifolia. The sequence goes on along the minus strand of OZ000476.1, from coordinate 5,785,865 downwards.
GATCACCAAATAATCTCAACCCCTGATTTAGGAGAAATTCAGCCAATAGAACAATATAGGTTCAACTTCTCCTTGGTATATGACTGGAATATTGATGGCATATCTGAGTACAATATCTTAAATTTCCTCCATAAAATGCAAATGTCTATAGAACCCAAATAGGAAATTTGGACAAAATTGTGGCTGGCCTCCTTATAGCTGGTTTTTTGGGACTGCTTAAATGGTGGTGGGATAACTACCTAAACAGTCAACATTGTGCATAAATTCTTAGTCCCGTTAAAAAAGTTGAAAATATGCCAATATTATATGATTTCGGAAACCCTAAACAAGATGCGCTAGCAACCTTAGTCATAGCTATAGCTTTGCCTTTATAGGAGACCTTTGATCCTAAGAGATAAAAACACTAAACTTCTTCCAAAATTTAAACATAAAAAATTACGTGATTTCCAATGGTACAAAAACACTGTCCTCACTAGGATTTTACTCTGTTAGGACTCAAACCAACCATTTTGGAAAGAAAAATTCCTAGCAAGACTTCCAACCCTTTTAGAAGAAAATGTTAGAGATAAAGTTAGAGATTCCATAGGAACACTAATAATCCTCTATGATGATTTCAGTTATAAAGAACTGATCAGTATTGTCCAACAAAAAGGACTAAAAATCTGTCAAAATCTAAAATTCTAGAAACATCTTAAATGGAAACTTAAAAAAAAACAAAAGTAGTACTAGGATGTTTTTGTAAAATTTTTGAAATAGATCAAAGTAAAGGTAGCAACTCTTGCTTAGGAGATTGTAATAAATCCTACTATTAAAAATCAAAACCCAAAAAATTCCATAGATGCCACAAAGAACAAAAACCTCGAGAAATATTTTGGCAAAAATCTGTTCAAAAATTTCAACCAAAAGAAGTCTCAACTGATAAACATTTCTATAAAAATCTTACTTGTTTTAAATGTCATAAAAAGAGTTACACTTCAAAATTCTGTCGCCTAAACCAAAAATTCCAAGAACTCGATTTTGGAGAAGAACTCTCTAATAAATTATCAAATCTCTTACTAGAATCTTCTTCGTCATCATTTGATTCTGATTCATCCTTATCTTCGGGAAAAGGATTACAAGTTAATGAGCTAAAAAAATCATCAACTGACTTAGAATTGGATGAAAAGAAACTCAATGTCCTAACAAAAAATCAAGAGTTTCAACTTGAAATTCTAAAATCTATCTCGGATCCTCAAATAAAGCAAAATTTTCTTGGAATTTTTTTCATCCATGACTGAAGTAGAAACAAATAAAATAGAACCAATCGAAATCCAGTACCCCAACCAATTCCAAATCATCTTATGATTTTAATTTATCCTTAACAAAAGAAACATCCCAATTTTTGGATTTGTCTTACTTTCTTCTTCTGATTTTAGAGCTTCCAACATGGATAACATTTTGGATTTGGGAGCCAAAAATTGGGATGTTTCTGGTGTTTGGTTTGGAGATTGGTGAGATGTAAGGGGTAAAGATTTTGGTAAATTTGCATTTTGGATTTTTATCCAATCTGATAAGATTTGACATAATTTTGAATTTATCCCACCATTTTACCTTAAACCTTCGTCTGATGATATGTATAGGTTCAGGTGAAAATTCCAATGTCAAACAAAAAACCCGGGGAAAATGAAATTTGGAGTGGAAAAGGGTTATTGGAGGAAATCTTTTCTCATCATTGAAGGAATGAAACTAGACTTCAAAATTTGCAAACATTTTTGTATATGTGGTTTGTAAATTTTTGTGATGGAACCAAAGTTGTTCCACCATGGTATGAACCAATTTGGAACTTTAGAAAGTTGAAAGTGGTATCAAAAATGATTAACCAATTGTGTCTCTGTTTTGGAGATTGTATCAAGAAGGCATTATACAAGGCTTGACAATAGTCCCAGTAGTTGACAGGACATCGTAGCAATCAAGATCTTTCAGATTTTACGGAAAGTTCAATTTCATACTAAGGTCATATTCCAATCACTTGGTTTAAGGATCTTATGAATTTTAAATGTGAAATATAGTGGATCAATATGTTTTCTATCATGAAAAAAATGTTTGAAGGATATTGACTATGTCATATCCAAAATTGTTTGGAAATACTATATAGTTTTCTCTATAGTATGAGGTTTAAATCATTTCTTTTTATCGAAGTATTTTTCAATAGTAAAAACTGGGTCATTGTCGATATAAAATTATTTTTTAACATTTAAAATATTTTGAAAATTTGTTTTCTCAAAATACTCTGATGGAGAGGTTTGTAACAAAATCCTTTAAAATTTTGTGAATTATTTGGAGGTTGTGAAACCATTTTTGAAGTCTGATTTTTAAAGAAATGAATTTGATAAGACTTCGGGGATATTTGAAATTATTTGAGAAGATGGTTTTTCAGAGAAATACTACCCTTCTCTTTATTTGTAAAAATTTGTTCAAGGGCTTTTTAAAGTTTTAGGATTTGGTCCATAATTTTTTATGGGGTTTGAGGATTTGGTGATGTGTCTAGGACTGTTTTGCACTCTTTTTGTAACGGTAATCCAAGGTTTTGTTTTGGGTTCTTTGGAGGTGTTTGTAGGGGTGATTTTTTCTGGTATTGTCTCCATGGCTTGGCCTTTTTCTTTATCGATCTTCTTCAGAGGCATTGTACCTCTTTTGGAGAAATTCTCGTCAAGAAATCTAAAACAGAGTTTGATGCTCTTTCATATATTCGATATCAAAATCAAAAATACTTAATATAGCTTGCCATCTCGCAAAAATTTGTTTTGAGGCAAGATTTTTAACATGCTTTTGTAAAACATTTTAAAAACTTTTACAATCGATTCTTAAAAGGAAGTTTGGTTCAAAATATCACATTAAAAAAATTTATACATACTACAATACTTAGAATTTCTTGTTTAATAGTTGAGTAATTTCTTTGAGTATCATTCCCATGTGAGGACATAAACTGGACTATTTTTTCTTATCCACTTTTATCTTCCTGCTTAAGTATAACCCCATATCCTATATCTGACGCATCAACTTCTATGTTTTTTGAGAGATCTGGGTTAGCTATATGCAGACAAGGGATTGGAAGTACTTGTTTCTTAATTTTTGGACTAAGGTTGTATGTTCGTTTGTCCAAGGAACAAGTTTCTTTTTAGACGGTTATGTAATGGTTTTGCCATCCTATTTATGTTGGAACAGAAATCTAAAACATAATTAAGACTTCCAAATAATCTTTGTAATTGGGTTTTGTCTAAAATTATGTCCGGAAATTTGTTTGCAAATTCCAAATATTGTTTTATCGGTGTTAATATACCTTGTGCTATGTAGTGTCACAAGATTGTATTATGTTTTCTTGCAACATAATAAATTATTTTTAGATGTTTAACATGTTCTTTTAACATGTGCTTTTTTCAATCAGGGACTAGTTTTCATCCCGACACTATGTACTTTGGAGCATTCAGCTTACTCCTCTTAGTACTCAATAGATCATCTGGAAACACTCTGGGATCGATCGATTTAGACTGGAATCGATTGTTCTGTTGCTTATACAATGCAATCGGAATCAGTTTCTGATCGTTGCGATCAATCAAGCTTGGTGGTAGATCGATCGATCTTGGTGGCGGATCAATCAATCTCTACGTTTTTTATGTCAAGATATGATTCAATGGAGGGAACCGGATTATTTTGTTGATTCGCTTCAAAGTGGATGAATGAAACCTTCTTTACTTTTCCTCAGCAGAATCCAATAAACAGGCGAAGCGGTTGTTTTAATCTTGCAATACCCAAACTTATCCTCCTCTTGTACCAACACCCAAATTTATCTCTTGCATTATCTCTTTCGTGATCTCATTAACGATATCAATCCATAAGGTCTGGCCATCAATATTAGGCTTCTTCATCATTTTCTCAACATCAAACTTCTTTACTAAATCACTGAGATGAAGATCAATATTGTATTTCTAAACATTAATGAGTGCTCCTGCAGTTGCTAAGAATGTTCTACTGAGAATGATAGGATCTTGTGGTTCTTCTTCAAGTTCCAGCACAATAAACTAGTTAAGATCCAATATTCACCAATCTTCATAGGAATGTTCTAAAGTAGGCAACTTGGATATCAGATTGATCGATCCGCTAATACCAAAGAGATCTTTAAATTTGATTATCCCAAGACATTATTAGAAAGATAATGGTATTAAACTCACACTATCCCCCAAATCACACAAGTAATGATTGAATTTTAGGTCCTTAGTAGTGCAAGGCAGAGTGAAGTTTCCCAGATCCTCACACTTCTCGGGAAGCTTATTATACAAAATGGCACTACATTCATGAGTAAGAATCATCGCTCCTTTCTCTAATGTAATCTTGTCTGTAAGGATGTAATTCATATGCTCCTTCAAGGTTGGGATCATCTTTACAATATCAACAAAGGATAATCTTACTTACAGCTCTCGTAAAATGCTTTTAAGCTTTTGGTACTCCTTTTCTTGAATTTGATTATTTCTTCTTGTTGGGTATAGTAGCTTAGGCTTCTATGGTGGCGGAGGCACATAAGGTTGTTCCTTTTCAACAACAATTTTTGTTCCCAACCCTTCAGCACCATCAGACTGATTTTCGAATATGTTTTATTTGAAGAGGCATGGGATCGATCGATCATGGTCTAGATCGGTTAATCCTTGTCATTATCGAATAGTTCAGGAATCTTGTTCTATACTGGGTCGATCGATCTCAGCATCCTGTGACTTTGGAGCAATTTGTTTTCCACTTCTGACCATGACGACTTGAATGTACTCCTTAGGATTGGCCTATAGCTTTCCAAGATGTGTTCTTGGGGGTGTTTTGACCATCGCTGGAGGATGAGCAACTTGAGTCTCCAAAACTCTCATGTGAGTAATCAAGTTTTCGATCTTCCCATTACGGTCATTATTCATCCCTTCAACCTTAGCATTAATCTCACTAGCAAACTTCTGTTGACCAATAAGAACTTGCTAGAACATGAGCTCGATCCTATCTTGAGAACCAGCAATCTCAAATTATTGCTGAGGATGAAACTTCGTATTACCATAACCGTTGGTCTTATTCTGAAATCCTGCATGAAGATCTATTGTGGCTGAACTAGAGTGAATTTTTTAGCTTGGAATTGCTGCCCCTTTTAGTTGTTGTATGGTAGGTAGAACTGATCAGTTGGATTTGCGACATTATTGCTTATGTAGGACGGATTAGGGTGATTCCTATAGTTCTAATTGAATCTCTAATTCTGGAAATTCTCTTTTCTGCCTATATAGTTAACCTTTTATCCGGTCATATCCTCAATGCCACACTATTGATAAACTTTCTCACAAAAGTTTACAATCCTTATTTTTGCCTTTAGAATCAAGTCCATCTGGCATTTAGCTCATCAATAGCCTTATTTTTCAGCTCTTCTTCACCTTCTATCATAATCTGGGCAGTGATTGAAATTTCTTGCTACTAAATTCTCAACAATTTCAGTCGCTTCCTACTTGCTGTATCTGGAGCCACTTAGAACTTCCACTCAATCCCGTTATAAAAGAAGCTTATTGTGTATGCATCAGAGTAATTATAGTGTAGAAAACCTGTGAGATACTTTTTGAAATGGTCCCATGCCACATAGAAAGACTCATTAAGATCTTGTTGGAAGGTTGCGATCTTGTTCTTGAGTGTAGCTGATCTAGTTCTAGTGAAAAAGTGACTCAAGAACGCGGCTCTACGCTCTTCCCAACTAGTAAGGGATCCCGATGGTAAGGACTTCAACCATTTGTGTGCTTTATCACTCAAAAAGAATGGGAAGAGCTTACATCGCATATAGTCAGGAGGGAACCCATTCAAACTAGTGATGCTACAAATCTCCTCGAATATATTTATGTGTGCTATTGGGTTTTTGGTAGATAATTCATGGAATAGATTCTGCTTGACAAGAGCAATGATCTAAGGCTTGATTTTGTAGTCTTTTTTCTGAAGGGGCGGTGGAACGATAGCTGCACGATTCCTATAGTTTGTAAAAGGAGTATGTTGCTCTGCTAGAGTGATACTGCACTAGGGTAGGTTATTCCTCGCAGCCATCTATGCTTGTACCTGAAACAAACTCGAAAGCGAGGGTTAGTAAATTTGCAAAATATAAAATACAAATAGGATCTATCAATCTCAAATATCTTTGAATCTGTAGGCAATGTATTGGTCCCAGGTGCCAAAAACTTGATGTCTCAGGTTTTATACATTTTCTATCCCTGTAAGTGCACAATTGTGCGGAGTAGTATAAATTGCATATTGAATCCATAGAGACAAGAGTTGCACTACAAATTTGCATGAAACAAGTAAAGATAGAACAAAATAAGAATGATTGGTTTTCAGGATTGCATAAAGTAAATAAAATAATAAATAAATGACGTTTTTATATGGAGAAAGACGATTGACGTAGGGAATGTCGCAGGTATCGATGATCAATAACTATCTAACTAGTCAAGGATTTGGTAACGAACCATTCTTGAACTCGAATCACTAATGTAAAGCTAAATACTCTCGCAATACTAACTATCTAAACAATGAATTTTAGAACACTAAACTCGCGAATGAGTTCCAGAAGACATGTCAGCATTCAATAAAAACTGATATGTTCACTTAGACGACTTCTTCAACTCTTGCTGGCTAAGGATACTAATCTCATCAATTTTTGATTCTGGTAACCTAACCTACTCTCATAGCATTAAGTTCAACCTAGGGATCATATGCTAGATAATCAAACGAACAGAAGCATTAAGGACACAAAAGATGAAGAACCATAAGATAAATCCCTAATTTATAACTCAACCTAATCAATCATTGAATCCCTTTGAAAAAACCTTAAAGGCAAGTAGTGGATTACTCAGACATAGATGAAGTCATAAAAAAAATCAATAATTGTGTAAATTTCAAAAAAAAAACGTTAACAGGATTCGGAAAGCATTTCTGAAAAAGTAAGAAATTTTGTCTCTCAAAGCTATGAAAATAGAAAGCTAAAAGCTGTAAAAGTGAATAATAAAAAGTTAGAATTATTTAGGTACGAGGAACCTTATTTATATAAATTCTTGTGTCCTAATGTTCATTGAAATTATATTGGGCCACCTCGTGGATTGAACGCTCCCTTGTTCAAAACGCACCAATCATTAAATCATCTTTATGGTCAATCCGTCTTCATATTGGTCGATCCCAATGCCTTTTCTTTTGATCCTTGAAGTCTTTGCATATCCAAAGTAGGTCCATATAAAATCCTAAATAATACTAAAAATGCACAATACGTAAACCTAAACTCGATAAAAAAATTTCAAAAGACTTATTGAATCAAAAGTTAAAACCCTCAAAACCATCAGTAAGTAAGACCTTCCACAATTTTTCTCAAGTTGTAGATTTTGCTAAGACTTGATGTGTGTGTATAAACTGATGCATTACTGCATCTTACTCTTTCAAATGATATAGTCTTTTTTGGGTTTCTTATTTATTTTAGTTTTTAAATTTTTTTCGTTAAACTGATATTTTTCATTATTGCATTCCTCTCAAACTAGAGAGTATGTCTCGTGTGAGCCGAGTTCACAAATATCCACTAGAAGATCACTTGTATGATAATTGTTTATAACCTCTCTTAAGTCTCTCTCTCACCAATATTTTGTTCTTGTGATAAGTATCTCGCAAAGAAATAAGATTAACCTGACGATGTGCCAAAGAATCGAGATTCTAGACCCCAAACCCAAGAGTGAAAAGAAAAACAAGAAACAGAAATCCACCCGCAAAACATCCCTCGAAACTAAAACACCTGAGAACCTTAAAGCCTAAGGCTCTCTCTATGTTCTCTTTGTGTTTGTTTTTTTCTGGATGATGAATTATGAAGTCTTGCCTCTCTTTATATAATGCCTTGAGACCACATATTCCAAGTAGAAAGAAGATTTGAATTTCTTTTTCCCTTTTGGAAAATTGTCTTTCTTGTACCTAAAGAAAATAGGAAACCATAAAACATCTTGTGGGCTTCGTCTTCTGGATTCTTCTTATGGCCCAACTATTGCGACAATCTGGTTCATGACCCGAACCCGTTCCCTAACCCAATGATAATTATTCACAAATCTCCACCTTTGTCGTCTAGTCCAACTTTACCTGTTCCAACGAATCTTCAAATCTTGTTGCCATCTTTAAATGGATGCTTCTAGCAGCTCTATTCAACTACCGCCTGAGTACCTCAAAGCTGTCATGAGTAATGTTGTTGTTACTCGAGGAATCGGTAACCAAAACTTTGACTCGTTTCTATGTAGTGACGATCTCTGTTTTTCCCTGCTCCTGCGCTCAACTCTTGAACCCATAACATGTTCTTTTAACTTTTCAGACGAAGAAGAATGCAAAGAGTTCGATGCCCTTGCATGCATTTGCAAAGTATGTCTTTTAGCACACTCGATTCTTTTAAATTTTAGACTTTACCGTATTTAATCTTGAATCTTTTTTTGTCAATATTATTTGAGACTTGTACCGCTACTAACTTGAGTCTCTTTCTTTTCCCTCTGAGATAGTCAACTGACAGATCAATCTCAGAGTACGCTCTCGCCAAATCAGGCGATGTCCCTAAGCTTTACGAAGAAACATCCATGTGATAACTTAGAACTCTATTCTTTCTATCCTTGATGATATCCATGCCTAGAATCCTTGTACCTTGACCTAAGTATTTCATCTCAAACTTGATGTTCAGACTTTTCTTTAAGATCTCTATCTTATTTAACTCCTTAGCAGCTACTAGCATATCATCAACATAGAGTAATAAGAATACCTAATCATCAATGGTTGATCCTTTGTGATAAACACACGGATCATTGATGCTTCTGTGAAAATCCTGTGACTTCATGGAGTCATTGAACTTGTGGTTCCACTGTTTAGGAGACTGCTTTAATCCGTAGAGAGACTTCTTTAGTAGAAAAACCATGTCTTCTTTACCTTTCTCTATGAAAATTTCTGGTTGATTCATGTAGATGACTTCATTTAGTGTGTCGTGTAGAAAATCAGTCTTGACGTCTAGTTGCTCTAATTCAAGATCAAATTTCACCACAACCGATAACATGATTAGTATAGAAACATGTTTAACAACTGGTGAGAATATCTCATCGTAGTTAACTCCTTCTAACCTGTGTAAATCTTTTAGCTACTAGCCTAGCTTTGTATCTAGGTTTTTCCACTCCAGGAATGCCTTCCTTTAGCTTAAAAATCCATTTACACCCGATTGTCTTCTGTTTCTTCAGCGTGGAAACAACTTCCCAAGTTTCATTTATATCCAGAGACTTCATCTCTTCTATCACATCTTGCTCCCACTTCTTCCATTCTTACTCTTTTTAACTTCTCCCAAATTTTGTAGCTCATCTAGTTCCAATTTATCTGCAAAAGCTAGTGCATACGCCATAAAATTTGAGGAGTCTCCATATCTCCGTGGAGGTTGTATGTTTCCTTGCCTCACTCTTATCTCTTGCAAGTAGATAACCATCGAGTGAATCATACTCTTCTACTTCAGCTTCTTCCAGAATCTCATCTGGATCAGATTCCCTTTCTGTTACACTAGTTGTTTCATTTTCTATACCTGAAGATGCTCCACCTTGATCGGTGCTTTCTTCATCTTCATCCTCTTCTGAAACAGCTCCACCATGATCTGAGGAGTTTTGAACCATAACAGTATTGTTTGGCCCCTGGATCAGTTCAGTTTTGAAAGTAACCTTCTTGCTTTTGGCTTTAAGTTGCTTTTCAGTTTTCCTTTCCTTGTACAGCTTCTCTTCGTCGAAGACCACATTCCTTCTGATAGTACATTTTCTTTCTTCTTGTAACCATATCATGTAACCTTTAATATCTTGAGGATATCCTATGAAGAAACCCTTAATAGCTCTAGCACTTAATCTTGTTGTATATGCACATATGCAACACAACCAAACCTCTTAAGATTGCTGTAATTCACCTTAACTCCTAACCAAACTTCTTCTAGAATCTTGAACTTTAATGAAGCGTTAGGAGTTCTGTTTATTAAATAAACCACAGTGGCTGCAGTCTCAGCCCAGAATTTCATCTCTAACATGGTTTCAGCCAATATGCACCTAATCCTATGAACTATTGTCTTATTAATCCTTTCTGATACTCCATTCTGTTGTGGAGTGTAACTATATGTCATGTGTCTCTTGACTCCTGTATCCTTGCACACTTTATCCATTTTCTGGTTGCAGAACTCCAGACCATTGTTTGTCCTTAAGCACTTAAGAGTCTTCTTTGTTAGATTCTCCACCAGAGCTTTCAACTCATAGAAATTTTCAAACACATCTTCCTTGCTTTTTAAGAACCAAATCCAAACTTTCTTTGAATAATCATCAATGAATGTTTGGAAATACTTGCAACCTGATAAACTTGCCTCATTAGAGACTGATCCCCATAAATCACTATGCACATAGTCTATAATACTTGTAGACGTGTGCTTAGCTTCCGGAAAGCACTGCTTATGTGATTTTCCTAATACACATTCCTCACAAAAGTCCAGTGTGTATCATGTTCTTTAGACTCATGTGTCCAACCTAGAATGTCATATGTTGGTCTAATTCACCTCAGCTCTTGCCACACATGCTTCTCCTCTCAACATAGTTCCCTGCAAATAGTATAGACCATCTTGATATTTTCCTGTGAGCATTTTCCTGTCTTCCTTGTAAAATATGACTATAAAGTCTCCACCAACATACTTACATCCATTCTTTCCTAACTGACCATACAAGATGAGATTTATGCGCATGGTTAGCATTTATCTCACATCAATTAGTGTCATAGTAGATCCATCAAGATTTAGTATCTTCAACTTGCCTATGCCCTTCACTTCACTATGAGTATTATTTCCCATCAGAACTTTTCCACCATCTACTTCTTTAAGGTCAAATAACACATTCTTTTTAGGTGTGATATGAAAAGTACACCCTGAATCAATCCCTCATTCATACTTAGTGTCTTGCAGGCTAGATGTTAATACCATATGCAGCTCTTCTTCTTTAGCTACATTTGTAGCATTGTTGTTCTTCCTTTCAGGGCATTCAGCCTTGAAGTGTCATTCCTTCCCGCATACCTAACATTTTTTTCTTGGCTTAATTCCTCTGTTTTGAGTTAGATATCTTATCCTTGCTCTTGAAATTGTTGTCTCCTTGTCCATTGTTTTTGTTGTCAGTTCTTACAAAGAGGCCTTCTGAGTTGGATTTTAACTTCAAGAGCCCCTTCTCCATCAGCTTTATCTCTTTTAAATAAGCAACAATGGTAACATCATCAATGGTTAGAATATGAGTCTTCCAACCTCCATACCTGAGTGTATCCCTTAGAGCTTCCTAAGGATCTGGTAGTGGAGATAGAATTTGTATAGCCTGATCCTCAACCGAGATGTTGATATTTAAGCTGGCCAAGTCATTTATTAGCTTCAAGAAAATATCGAGATTGTACTCAATACTTTTGTTTTCTTCAAATTTGAAACATGAGAACTTCTGTTTCAAATAAATTCGGTTGGCTTTAGATTTGGATTGAAAATCCCATTCCAGAGCCTGCCAGACAGCTAGAACTATTTTTACCTTCATGATCTTCCGTAGTTACACATCACCTAGGCACATACATATCGTGTTCCTACCTCTCTTCTCCTTTTCTTGATGTGTTGGATCCATCTCAACCTTTACCTCAGATGATGTTGTTGTTATACCTTTTGCTTTATCTGAGGGATTGCCTTTACCTGAAGTAGATGGATTTTCTTCCTTAAGACAAGAGTCTAAGCCAAGTAACTCCAATTGGCATATCATATTGTACTTCGATAGACCAAAATCCCCTTTACCATCAAACTTCTTTAGGTCGTATATTCTTGAGTTATGCTCCATGATTATCTTGTTTCAAATAGAAATTATGATCACGCAAACTCCTTTTTCGGATGTCTTTAGGATTTGCATAAACTGCTGTGAAACGCCTTCTGCTTATCCTTGATGCTCTGATACCACTTGTAAGGTTTTAGTTCGATTAGTTTGTCTTATTAATGTGATTAACTAACTAATGAACACACGAAAATTTAACGAGTTCCCCTCAAACTAGATAGTACGTCTCATGTGGAGCTCACGAAGAAATAAGACTAACTTGATGATATGCCACGAAATCAAGATTCTGAACCCCAAACCCGAGACTAAGAGGAAAAACGAGAAACAGAGAACCACCCGCAAAACATCCCTCGAAACTAGAACACTCGAGAATCTTAAAGCCAAAGGCTTTCTCTATGTTTCTCTTTGTGTTTGCTTTTTTCTGGATGATAAATTATGAAACCTTACCTCTCTTTATATAGTGCTATATTTCAAGTAGAAAGAGGATTTGAATTTTTTTTTCCCTTTTGGAAAATTTTCTTTCTTGTTCCTATAGAAAATAGGAAACCATAAAACATCTTGCGGGCTTCATCTTCTAGATTCTTCTTATGGCTCCACTAATGCGGCAATCCGTTCATGACGCAAACCAGTTCCCTGACATGATGACAATTATCCACAGTGTATAACAAATTATGTAGCTGGAGAGATACAGTGAATGAAGATGATAGTAAGATAGACAATCACTACAGGTTTAGCCTATTTTTGATTTTGGCCTTATATTTGGAAATACGTCGCAATGTAATAATTAGAAAATGTTGCTTGTAGTAGATATTGGGTTTATTGATCCTGCAATTTTAGCAGTTGGAAGCAAAAGATTTCACAATGGGATGGAAACAGCAAACTTTGATATGAGATCAGGTTCTCTTCTCAACTTAATTCCTTTGCAAACGATGTAAGACTTCAATCATTGGCACAGAGGTCTATGGCTACACAACAAGTCAATGGATTCCACGATCCCATGAATGTTAACAATTACTCTTCTTCACTAATGTAAAAATCTAAACCATTTTTTTGTTCCATTGAAAGAAGCATTCTACGATCCCATGAATGTTAACAACTACTATTCTTCAATAACGTACAAATCTAAACCCTTTTTGGTTCTATTGAAAGAGGCAATAGTTTAAGTTTTCTAAAAATTCAAAAAGTAAAAAACTAACCTAAGGATTGGTTACTATGAAGCTTTAGGAGAATGAGATGGTGTTAGAGACCATGTCCCCATTGTATCCAAGGGTTGCTCCTATGTTCTACAGGGTGAAATGAAGATGTAAGAGAAACACAAAATATGAAGGTTTTCTCTACATATTTCTTATGCTCAATGAGCTCTTATTTTTACAAGGGGATTAACCTAGAGTTGGCACCTAAGAAATAAAATAAATGACCGAAAAGGAAAACAACAATATTAACATAATTATATACTCTAATACTCCCCCTCAAGTTGGAGCATGCAGATTTCAAAATGCCCAACTTGCCGAGAAAGAAGAAATTTTTTTTGCACCCAATGCCTTTGTAAAAATGTCTGCAAGCTTAGAAGTGGTGGAAACATGTTACATAGCAAGAACACCCCATTGAATCTCATCATGAAGAAAATGACAATCCTTCCCAATATGTTTTGTATGTTCGTGAAACACCGGATTACCCGCAATATGAATGGTTGCTAGGCAATCACAAAAAAAGACATCATAGATGAGTGATCGATACCGAATTCGAGCAAGCACGCCTTTATAAAAATAAGCTCCTTGGTAATGTCAGCCATGGAACGATATTCAACCTCATCCGATGAAATAGAGACAGTCCACTGCTTCTTCGTTCTCCATGAAATAGGTGAGGATCCAAACTGAATAAATTAACCCGATAATGATCGACGAGTTAACGGACATCCAGCATAATCAGAATCACACCAACGACGAATATGTAAATCCCAATCCGGACTAAGAATAATTCCATGACCCACAGTCCCTTTGATATAACGCACAACCCGTAGAGCTGCCTCCCAGAGATCCATCACGAGGATGCTGCATAAACTGAGATATTATATGAACACAATCTAAAAAATCTGGTCGAGTTACCACAAGGTATATTAAAAGACCAACCAAATGACAATATCTCTCTGAATTAGGTAGTGCTTCACTAGATGACGTTGCTAAACGATGATTCTGATCCAAAGGAAAAGCCACCGGTTTGTCTTCAAGAAGATATGTCTACAAAACATTGTCAAAAGCATATTTCCTTTGAGATAAATAAATGCCTGACGAGTTTCTAGCGATTTCAACTCCCAAAAAAATTCAATGCACCAAAATCATTCACTTGAAATCTTGAACTCAAAATAGGCTTTATACCGCTGATTGGCATCACTATCCTGAAATAGCATGATCATCAACATATACCAAGATATATAACTGAATCCCATAACATATATATGAGAAAAAGAGTGTAACCTGAACAAGATTGGCAAAACCCATAGCTTATCAAATCATCCATTAGTTTTGCAAACCAAAAATGAGGTGCCTACTTCAACCCATAAAGCAATTTCCAAAGTCTAAACACACTAGAAGGAGAAGATGCACAAAAACAAGGAAGAATCTTCATGTATACTTCTTCATCAAGATCTCCATGAAGAAACACATTATGGGCATCCATTTGATGGAGCTCCCAAATTCGGGCAGCAGCTACTTGAAGAAATATACGAACTGAAACCATCTTCACAACAGGACCAAACGTTTCTATGTAATCCAAACCTTCTATTTTTCGATTGCCAAAAACCACAAGACAAGCCTTAAAACCGTTCAATGGATCCATCAGAGAGATATTTAATTGTGAAAACACACTTACATCCAAGAACTTTCTTCCCAGGATGTAATTCTTCTAATTTCCATGTATCATTCTCTTACAGAGCAACCACCTCATTCCCTACATCCATGTGCCAGCTCTCATCCTTTATTGCTTCTGCAATCGATGTTGGTTCAATATTCACAAGACCACAACAAGAAATGCTTAATGTGAAACCGAAAATCTAAGACAATTATCATAATTAATGTGATAGGATAAACAAGAACAGCAAAGTGAGATCCTAAAAGAACTGGAAACTCAAAAATATATAATTCAAGAAGAACATATGGAATTTTGGTCTACATTGACGGCCAAGCATTGCAACCTCTTGAGAAGATGCAGCATCAATCTCATTCACGGTAGTAGGGATCACGGAAAGTTCACCATTGATTTGGACCAAAAATGAAGAAATGGTAACACAAAGTTCTATCCATCGAACAAACTGAGCCGGTAACTGCAAAGCCTTCAAGAGATTAATAAGAAAACCCCATTGGACAGATTCAAAACCTTTTCAAATGTCGATCTTCATTGCGCATCTAGGGGAGACACTCGGCTTGTGATAGTCTTTAACTAATTCTGATGAAAGAAGGAGGTTCTCCATCATATAACTATCCTTTATAAAAGCTGATTGATTTTGTGTGACAAAACAAGCGAAAATAAACTTTAGTCGATTCGCCAAGAGCTAGAAAACTACCTTGTTTAACACATTACAACATGATGTTGGGCGATATTCCTTCATACCAATATTACCAGATTGTTTAGGGATTTGCGCCAGAATTGTTGTGTTGATACCTTTCAGAAGGAACCCATATGAAAAGAAAGACTTAACAGCCTCCATAAAATCCTTACCCAACAACTTCCCAAGCTTCCTTGAAAAACTCCATTGTAAAACCATCCGGACCTAAAGATTTATTATATGGCATAGAAAATAAAACTTTCTTCATTTCATCTTCGGTTACCGTTGTTAAAACACTCGCCTGCTCCTCGGAACTGCTATAGTTCAGAACATTAGCCATGTCCGCCACTGACATAGTTGTAAAACCATGAGGCTGCAAAGTAAAAAGCTCACAACGCTAACGATCGCTAGGATTTCGCCAAATCAAAGAAAACAAAAAGAAGAGAGAAAATTACTGGAAAAATATAATGAAACATGAGAAACTTAATTTTTGTGTTTATTTTCTTGTGATCATAATTCTTTTTTTAATGAAAATTAATTCTAACTGCATTTTGGCGATTATCATTACAAAGAAGGTTAAAGGACTTTTTCCAATAGATATGTGTCGTTCTTGTTACTTGAGTTGTTTCTCTGAAGTTTCAGTTATTCTAGGTAGGTCTGTCAAAATGTGATTCGATCTGCGTAATTTGCGGGTTTTGATCTATCGCAGGGTGGGTATGGGTCAAGGGTGCGGGTTGAAAATTTAGATTGTCGGGCAGGTGCGGATCGTCAGATCAAAATCCACGAATTGGCGGGTAACCTGCATATGTAGGGTTTTTAATAGATATTTGGCTGGGTGAAAAGCGGATTGACGGGTATTCAATCCAAAAAATCGTAAATTAATTTGAAATACTTTTTTAAAAAGAGCAGATTAATGAGTTATCCGCGAACTCGCGGATTAGAGGAGTGGATGCGGGTTAACCAATTATGATCTGCGGATCAAACGGATTATAAATTTGTGGGTAAAATTTTTATCCTGACCCGTGGGTTGGACCCGCGGATTAACTCATTTGAAAGGCCTAATTCTAGGTAATATTCTAATTTTAATAATTTTGTTTTCGGCAGCAATATTAATTTTTCTTTAATATTTTAAATAGAGGTACTATATGAATTTTTTTTGTTTAATATAGAGTTATTTTATGTACGTATAGCTTTATTGTAGAAAAATAAATGTGTAACTCTTAAATCTCTGGAATCTTTAGAACTTGAACAAAGAATATTCTTATGGTTTAGAGATATTGGTATATTCCATTGTGAACTCTCGTTGCGCCTTAATAATGTTATTATTTTCAACTTTACATGATGTATTTGATAAATTTTCACGGGTTCATTTTGTGGAATAAATTGATAACTTATGAAGCGAACTTGGATAGCATGTAGTCGTAGTAAAATGCATCTTGATCAGGGATTTTTGCATTGCGTGCTGTTTATCAAGATGTCTTTGGTCCAAGCTGACTTATTGACTACTGATCCGTTCTCAAGGTAGCAGTCGAATGATAATAACTTTCTTTTTTTTGGTTTTAGAGCGAATTTAGAGGTGATTTTCGCTTCTTTTGTGGTTCCGTCGCAAGGCTGGTGGAGGGGCGGCTCCGCCGGGGGTAGGGATGGAATCTCTATTAGGAGGTTCCCCTGTTTCATCTCAGTCAGTTCATGTGTTGGAGAAAGGCTAGCCGAAGCGTGTGGACACAGGCACAAATGTTGCGCCAGCCTTGAAATTGTGGGCGCAGGTAGCACGGAAGGGAAGTTCGACGAGTCTAACACGGTTCAAGTGTGACGTTCAATCAATCGAAGGTCAAAATGTGGTCATAGTGCCATCGGAGGTGCTTGAGTCGGAACCCCTTTGGAAAGAGTTTTTCGTTGGTCGGTTTGTGACTAAGGCTCCTCATGTCGCTAAATTCCATGTAATTGTCAATAAATTTTGGAATCTAGGGGATAAAACGATCAAAGTTGATGCATTCGAAGTCAATGACACAACTGTCAAATTCAGATTGCAAAATTTAGAAGCGACGAAACATGTTCTACGACACGGGATGTGGAATATATGCGATGTTCCCATAATTGTCTCCAAATGGTCACCACTTGGAAGGTACTGAGTTTCTTATCAAGCACTTTGGGAACTCCTATAAGACTGAGAGCAACACAGCTAGTTACCAGTTTTGAAGAAGCTAGGGTGTTCGTTGAAGTGGATTTATCAACAAAGATGCAGGATCATTACTACTTCGAGATAAAGGGGACCGAATTTCGGGTATCTTACGAGTTTCTTTAGCTCCCATCTCGCAGTAACGGTTATCAAAAATGGGGACATACGAAAGACTACTGTTTGTCGCCAGTTCTTCTGAATGTTCTACTGCAATCGAGTCAAGGGGTTCTGCAGGTAAATCACTTAGAGGAATTGGCTTTAGTTGGAATTACTAATGCAGTGTTAAATAAGTCTGTCGTGATGCAGAAGGTTTCTCCGAAAACAACTGCTACAGGACAAGAGCAGGCTCAGATTCTAGCAGTTTTGTAGAAGGCTTTTCCGAAAATTGCTGTTACCAAAAAGGAGCAGGATCAATTACAGGCAGTGATGCATAAGGTGCGTCCGGCAATTTCTGTTACGGGACATGAGAAGGATCAGTTACAGGCAGTGATGTAGAAGGATACTCCCAAAATTGTTGTTACGGGACAAGAGCAAGTTCAATTACAAGCAGTGATGCAGAAGGTTAATCCGGAAATTGCTGGTACAGAACAAAAGCAGGTACAATTACAGGCAATGATGAAGAAGGTTATTCTAGAAATTGTTGGTACCAAAAAGGAGCAGGAACAGTTACAGGCAGTGAGGACTACGGGGGCTGTAGCAGATCCAGAGTTAGAAGATGGTGAGATAAGCTTTTTGTCATTGGTCCTAAAATCAGCTAAAGCAGACTGGTCTCTATGGTCACTACCTTTGGGGGGGGGGGAAATATAAAAAACATCGAGGGTTGTTGTATGGTCATGTGTCGATAGCTTCTCTCTCACGGTATGAGATTCTTCGTGGTGAAGTGGGAGAGTATGAGGTAACAGTGGACATTAGTGCAAACAAAGTCGATACGCCAAGTAAAGTTCAAACAAGGGAGGGGACCCACCAATCTTCTACAGCTCTATTAGGTGAGGTCGTTGAGGCTAGTAAGGTTTAGTCAGGGGAGGCTCTGGATTTCGCTTCTTCTCCGTTGAATACTTTATGCTCTAGTCAGGTAATCGTAACCGGTAAGGATGAGCCGAAGACCAGACCTTAGCTGCCTCGGTCATCTAAGGTGGCTTACAAATACTTTTCTAAGAATTCTCAGAGGGCAGGGGATGTAAATCCTTTTCTAAGAATTCCTGCCAAACTCGGCAAACGGAATTCCAACAACAAACATTAATGTCCTATTTTTCTTAGAATATTAGGGGTTTCAATAAATCAAGAAAGCATTTAGTTGTTCAGACTTTAGTTCAATCAAATTATATGGTTTTGGGGTGTCTTTTGGAGCATGTTGTGGAGAGTAAGGAACAGCACATAGCTCGTTCTGCTTTTGGGAGCTGGTCCATAGTTTCGAATTATGAGTACAACCCTCTTGGTAGGATTTGAGTTGTGTGGAGTGCGTCGGTGATGTTGGCTCTTCCGAAGAGTTCATGTGCACTTTTTTCTATGCTTCTAATGCGCTGGAAGAAAGAAGAGAGCTATGGCGAGACCTCAAACGAATTCAAGAACTTTCTCAGTACCAGGGTAAGTCTTGGCTTTGTCTAGGAGACTTTTATGAAATTTTGGATTTATCATAGCATTCGCTGTCTTCGAGTGTTCAGGTTGTGTTGCCAGGTATGGCGGAATTTCAAGAAACGGTGAGGTATTGTTCGTTTATCGAAATGGCTTATCATGGTCTCCTTTACATTTGGTGCAATAAGAGAGATGATGGTCTGGTTTGTAAGAAGTTGGACCGAGTGTTGGTTAACTCGTATTGGCTTCAGAGACCTTCCAACTGGTATTGCTTGTTCGAAGCGCAGGGTTGTCCGGATCACTTATGTGCTCTTGTTTCGCTGGCTGGAGCGCCACATAAACCTAAGAGTCCTTTTAAGGTTGTTAATGCAATTGTTAAGTTGGCGGATTTCAAGCCAATGTTGGCTGCTTATAGGGAGTCTACTGTCCTTCTGTTTCTAAGAAGTTAAAGCTCCTCAAGCCCGTGATTCGTAGTCTTAGTCGTTAGAAGCATCACCATTTAACGAAGAGAGCAACTAAAACTTTTCAGGATTTATGTGATAAGCAACTTGCCACCTTAGGCTCGCCTGATCTGTTGAAAATGCAAGAGGAATCAAAAGCATTTGAGGTTTGGGAATCCGTGTCAAGTTTGAAGGAAAGTTTTTTAAGGCAAAAAGCTAAGATTCATTGGATTAACGTAGGGGATAAGAACAACCAGTACTTCCATAGTGCTATAAAGGAGAGGGAAGCTCACAATGTGATCAATGTAGTTACGCCTCCGCTTGAACAACCAGTACTTCCATAGTGCTATCAAGGAGACGGAAACTCGCAATGCGATTAATGTAGTGAAGTCTCTGGAAGGTGTGTTGCTCACCAATCGCGAGGAGATTAAGGCAGATGCTTAACTACATTGATCACATTGCGAACTTCCCTCTCCTTGATAGCACTATGGAAGTACCGCTTTCTTACCCCTTACGTTAATCCAATGAACCTTAGCCTTTTGCCTTAAAAACACTCTCCTCCAAAATTGACAAAGATTCCCAAACCTCAAATGCTCTGGATTCCTCCTGCATTTTCAACAGATCATGCGAGCCTAATAGAGCTGTAGAAGACTGTTGGGTCCCCTCCCCTGTTTGAACTTTACTTGGCGTATCGACTTCGTTTGCACTAATGTCCACCGTTACCTCATACTCTCCCACTTCACCACGAAGAATTTCATACCGTGAGAGAGAAGCTATCGACACATGACCATACAGCAGCCCCCAATGTTTTTTATATTTTTCCCCCCAAAGGTAGTGACCATAGACCAGTCCGCTTCAACTGATTTTACGACTGATGATGAAAAGCTTATCTCATCATCTTCTAACTCTGCATCTGCTACAGCCCCCGTAGTCCTCACTAAGTGTAATTGTTCCTGCTCCTGTTCCATACCAACAATTTCTGGAATAACCTTCTGCATCACTGCTGTAATTATACCTGCTCATGTTCTGTACTAGCAATTTCTGGATTAACCTTCTGCATCACTGCCTGTAATTGAACCTGCTCTTGTCCCATAATAACAATTTTGGGAGTATCCTTCTACATCACTGATGTAACTGATCCTGCTTATGTCCCGTAACAGAAATTGTTGGACCAACCTTCTGCATCACTGCCTGGAATTGATACTGCTTCTTTCAGGTGATAACAATTTTTGGAAAAGCCTTCTATAAAACTGCCAGAATCTGAGCCTGCTCCTGTCCTATAACAGCTGTTTTCGGATAAACCTTATGCATCAGTTCATCCCCACCCCCCCAGCAGAGGTCGCTACTCCACCAGCCTTGTGGCGGAATCACGAAGGAAGCGAAAATCACCTATGAATTCACCTTAAAGCCAAAAAAGGAAAGTTATTATCATTCGACTATTACCTTGTGAACGGATCAGTAATCAATAATTCAGGTTGGACCAAAGACATCTTGATATATAGCACGCAATGCAAAAATCCATGATCAAGATGCATTTTACTACGACTACATACTATACAAGTTTGCTTCATAAGTTATCAATTTATCCCCCCCCCCACAGAGGTAGTGACCATAGACCAGTCCACTTCAGCTGGTTTTATGACCGGTGACGACAAGCTTATCTCACCATCTTCTAACTTTGTATCTGCTACAGCCCATGTAGTCCTCACTGCATGTAACTGTTACTGCTCCTTTTCGGTACCAACAATTTCTAGAATAACCTTCTGCATCACTGCTTGTAGTTGTACCAGCTCTTGTTCTGTACCAGCAATTTTCGGATTAACCTTATGCATCACTGCATTTAATTGAACATGCTCTTGTCCCGTAACAACAATTTTGGGAGTATCCTTCTACATCACTGCCCGTAACTGATCCTACTCATGTCCCATAACAGAAATTGTCGGACCAACCTTGTGCATCACTACCTGTAACTGATCCTGCTCCTTTCTGGTAACATCAATTTTCGGAAAAGCCTTCTACAAAACTGCCTGAATCTGAGCTTGATCATGTCCTGTAACAGTTGTTTTTGGATAAACCTTCTGCATCACGACAAGCTTATTTAACATTGCATTAGTAATTCCATTTGAAGCCAATTCCCTTGAGTGATTTACCTACTGAGCCCCTTGACTCGATTGCAGCAGAACATTAGGTTGAAATGGCGACAAACAACATTCTTCCTTATGTTCCCATTTCTGAAAACCGTGCAGCGAGGCGGGAGCCAAGTAAATTCATAAGATATCCAAATATTTGTCCCCTTTATCTCGAAATAGTAATGATCCTGCATCTTTGTTGATAAATCCACTTCAACGAACACCCTAGCTTCTTCAAAACTGGTAGTTAACTCTGTTTCTCTACGAAGCCTTTATAGGAGTTCTCAAATGTCTTGATAAGAAACTCAGTCCCATCCAAGTAAACATTGCATATATTCCACATCTCGCGACGTAGAACACACTTCCTCTCTTATAAATTTCACAATCAGAATTTGACAGTTGTGTCATTGACTTTGGATGCATCAACTTTGATCGTTTTATCCCCTAGATTCCAAATTTTATTGACAATTACATGGACTTTAGTGACATGAGGAACCTAGTCACAAACCAACCAACGAGAAATTCTTCCCAAAGTGGCTCCGACACAAGCACCTCCGATGGCACTGCGACCACACTTCGACCTTCGATTAATTGAACTTTAGGCATTGGTGGTGGTTTAGCTTTTATGTGCAAAAAGACAATTTATCTTTCCTTTTAAGATGTTGATGCAATAATTCTTGATTGTAAAATAAATAATAAAGAAGGATCTGTTTTTATCTCTTGCGTTAATGAGTATCCTACTCGGAAACAAAGACACATATTGTAGGAAATATTAAAACATCTAGCGATTAAGATAAAATGGCCTTGATTAATGTGTGGAGACTTCAATGAGATCATAAATTCTAACATGAAGAAAGAAGGAAGAGTTAGAGAAAACTGGAGCTTTGTTGATTTTAGGAATATTGTAAAGGTGTGTCGTGTATCTGACCTGCCTTTCACTGGAAGTAGCATAACTTGGGTAGGCAAAATATATATACATATAGTTAAATATTGGCTGGATTGTGAGATGGGAAATGATCAATGAAGAGCATCTTATCCAGACTCAGAGGTAGAGTATCTTGAAGTTGTAGAATCTGATCATCGATCTGCTATTATTAATATAAGGAGAAACATAGACAGAGGAACAAGGCCATTTTGCTCTGATACTAGAATGTGTAAAATGACTCGTCTAACTGATGTAATTAATCACGACTGGATTAATCTGCAATACGACAGGCTCGTATTAGTGATGGAAAGGATATGTAATTGCCGAAAGGAAATTTCAGCGTGGAAATGAAAAAACAAAACAAATTTGGCAAAACATTATAAAGGATCTAACATTACATATCGATCAAGCACATACAAACCCTAGAATATCTTTGGAACAGATTCAAGAGATGAGGAAAGAGATATTGATTGCCTATAACAAAGAGGAACCAATTGCTAAAGGAAGGTGACTCCAACTTTTGTTTCTTTCGCACCTCGACTGAAAACAGAACAGCCCTTAACCAGTTAACCACAATACAAAATCATATTGACTTCACGAATGTTTTACAACATATTCAACTTGTTGTAACAAGTGAGGTGAACACCACCTTGATGAAAGATGTCTTAATAGAAGAAATCCGAGAAGCACTTTTTTCCATTGGAGCCACAAGAGTGTCGGGTCAAGATTTTTTACGGCATCATTTAATCGGGACTATTGGGAAATTGTGAGTCCATGTCTTGTTACTGAAGTTTCATGATTTTTCGAAACAGGTACGATTCCTACTGACTAAAACCATACAAATCTTTGTCTGATTCCCAAGATACACCAACCAAAAAAAAATGAAGGATTTTAGACCCATTAGTTTATGCAATGTTGTTTATAATATTATCTTAAATATCTTGGTTAAGAGGTTGAAAGCAGTACTATCAACGGCAGTATCATAAACACAAGCAGCATTTGTCTCTGGCCATTTCATTACTGATAATTTTCTCATTACCCTGATATACTACACTCCCTACGTGTTAGGAGAATATGTGCTAATACATATATGACGATGTAAACATACATCAGTACATAAAGCATATGATAGAATCGAACGGAACTTCCTGGAAGGGGTCTTGAATAAAAAGGTAGTTGATAGTTCATGGATAAACTGGATTATAAGTTGTGTACGTTCAATATCTTTCTCCATACTGATCAACGGAACTCCTTATGAGCTTTTTGAAGCAAGTCGTGGATTACGACAAGTGGACCAATCAAGTTTCTTAAGACTCAATCTTTGTTGTATATGAAATCTTAAACAAGGTTTATAAAGAATAACTCTCTTTATTAAAGTTAGAAACTCTCTCAAAACTAAACTTTTCTCTTGTTTCTCTTGTCTTGTAACAACTCAACAAGACCCTATATTTATAGTACTAGCACAACATTGCTAACCCTATTCCTACTAGTAATAGATAACTTCTATTTCTATTAGGAAATCTCTTAAGCTTATCTTATCCTAATCTAAATCTTATTAGAGATATATTGGGCTTCAAGATAATGTTGGATTTTTTTTCCAACATTCACCCCTTTAAGCTTCAACATAGTCTTGGAAAAGTCTTGAACTCCTATCAAGCTTCTCATTTCACTATACTTGATCCGTGCCAATGCTTTAGTTAAGATTTCCACTTTTTGTTCAGCTCCTCGTACGTGTTCCACATTACAACTTCACCCCATCTCATATGAAACATTCTTGGATCCCTTCTTGGTCCGTCTCTTGTTTCATTCCAGCTCCAACTTGTCTTCTCGTCAAATACCACGTCACAGCTCACAACAATCTTCCTTATCATTTGGTTGTAAAGCCTATAGGCCATGGATCACATCTCAAATCCAAGGTGCACTATTGATTGTGATCTATCGTCCAACTTCTTGAGATTTGTAGCTTCTACCTTTGAATATGTTAAGCAACCGAAAACCTTTAAATTTTATAGGGTTGGTTTCTTCTCTCAAAGTCATTCGTAAGGGGTCATATTTTCAAGGGCTTTTGTATGTACCCTATTGATTACATAGGTAGAATGACGTACTACTTCTCCCCATAAATAGTTTGGTACCTTCATTGCCTTGAGAATACTTCTAGACATTTCCATCAAGGTTCGATTCCTCCTCTCCACTACACCATTTTGTTGTAGTGTATAAGGTACCGTGAGATGCCTCTTGATCCCTCTAATCTCACAAAACTCCTGGAACTCTCTTGAGGTGAACTCACCTCCTCTATCCGTTCTATGTATCATGACTGTTTTTCCAAATGCTACACTCTTTTTTTTATCAAGATTGTCCCCATGTATCTTGAAAAATCGTCTACGATTACAAATATATAATTGTTTTGAGCAATTTTTGGTGGTTTTATTAGACCACATAAGTCAGCGTGTAGAATTTCTAGGGGTTTAGAGATCGAAATATAGAGACCTTTGGAAAAGATTGACGTGTTTGTTTTCAGACTAAACAAGATTCACACAATCTTTTTTCTTCTCTTATTTCTGGCAAACCATGAACCATCTCTTGTTGGAACATAGCTCTGATTGTTTTGAAGCTTATATGTCCCAACCTCGCGTGCCACTTCCAATGTATCATCTTCAATACTCGTGTGTAAGCATATCAGTTTTCCTATCTTTAGACTTTTTTGTAGAGTCTATTGGTCGACCGTATGGTCTTTACCAAGAGTCTTCCTGTAACACCCCCGATCATTTCTAATCAAAGGCTACAAGGATACTTAGAATATCTCATCCAAAGCTTCAGAACGAATCCAATGCCTCAGATGAAACATCTTTAGCACCATTCCTACTTATCCTCATTCCTAGCTTTTCAACCGGAACAAGAATTCGTAGTTAGTTTAGCTCGAACAAAGCCAAATATCATACCGGAACTTAAGTCGTAATATACAAAACCTTTAACTTTATTTACTTAAGTTCCAAAACCACATTTTCAAACTTTCATAAGTATATGTGCGCACAGCAAAATCCATAAAACATTTAAGTCATTTATAACATACATTTTTACAAAAAGGCCAACTCTACACCGACTTTACTTCGTTCCTTTTTTAACTCCGCTTTCTCTACCACTTTCCTGCAAGGAAGGAGAACGAATAAGCAACTAATTTGCTTAGCGAATTTGGGTGCCTAACATGCATACATAATCCCACCAAACCCCAAACAAAATCACATCACATGGATCATTCACCGAAAATGAGATACAAAAATATAGACAATACATAGAACATTTTCTTGTCGATTCTCGTTCTTATTCACCATCCACAGCATCGATATTCCTTAGTTCGTTCATCCTCTTACCTCGTCGAACACACAGTCACTCAGACTGAATGTTCCAACGATCCTGAATCTCGTTCATCGTCTTACCTCATTCGACATGCAACCACTAAGGCTGAACGTGACGAGTGATCCGAACAATGAATCGTCATGCGATATACGGCTGGTGGTAGCGAACCAATCCTCCGTATGTATCACGATAGAGCGAGCTACGCCCACAGCCTACCACTCTCATCGGACTAAAGACATATAGATCTGTCTCACCGAGCACGCTTCACTGCGCCTCGGAATCACAGCCGCACACGCCTCACTGCGTACTGCGCTAACCACACTTAAACACATGCATCATACCACACAAAATTATGCATGTTTCAATCTATATCAAGCCACTTTACTTGGATACTCAACCAATTTCCAGTGGTTAATCAATTCAATTCAAGTCTTGGCATCAAGGAAATCATCAAGTAAACCACCAAATAATTCCACCGAGAACTTAACATACTAACCATTTAGTATTCATGCATCTTACATCTTATTCATGTATATGCATCATTCACCACGAAATAAACAAAGAAAACCGAACTCACTGTCTATATTTAGTCAATATCGTTCTGCCGACTGAATAAACTTGTCTGTGGAACAGAGTCCTCCGAAAATCAGTCTTTTCCTTGTCTTTTCCCACGAAATTCTCTTCTTTTCCCTTCTACGAATTCTTCTCCACACTTAGAAAATTCTTAGAGAATTTTGAAAACTTACAAAGAAAGGAAGTGGTCTAGTATTTATAGGATTAGGAAACTTAGGCTGAAGGAAATCTCAGCTCCAAACTAGGCGACACCTCCTCCTCTATGAGTCATCAAGAAGACTTCATAGGAGGGTAAGCCTAGCTGCTTGCCACCACCTCCTTCCAAGGCTGCTTCCCATAAGCACCTTGCCACAACTTACTTACCAGGTTGCTTCACAAAAGCACCTCGCCACCGCCTACTTACCAGGTTGCTTCACAGAAGCACCTCACCACCACCTACTTACCAGGTTGTTTCACCAAAGCACCTTGCCACCCACCTACTTACTAGGCAGCTTGATTCTCACACTTAGTCTAAATTCTTCTCCCGCTCAGTTCTAACTTATCTCGACTAGTCCACTAACCACAATCGATTCCCTTGGAATGGTTTCTTCCTTTCTAAGGCTACTTACTTCGTTGAGTCGCTACTTACTCAAAATTCCTACTTTTCCGTCCATACTTCCTTAGATTCTTGGATGGTTCCTTGTCTATTCCTGAGTTCCAAGAGAGGGTCATTACACTTCCACTTGGATCATGGAGCGTTAGGTAGTCTTGTCTCATCCTAACATCACACCCGGCTTTCGTAGCTTGTCCTAAGCTTAAAATATTGCTCTTAAGATCGGGAATGTAGTAGACATTGGTAACACGTCTTTGTTCCTCCGTTTTTCTTTGGAAAATGATTGATCCTTTCCCACTTATTTCAATAGAAGAGCCATCTCCGAACTTTACTTTGCCCTTTATGTTCTTGTTGAGTTCCAAAAAATATGTCTTCTTACCAGTCATGTGGTTACTCGCTCCATTATCAAGATACCAAATTCCTTCTTCCCCTTCCTTGGTTCCGTAGTTCTTTGGTATGATATTTTCTTCCTTTAAGAATACGACTTCATGCATATAAAGTGTTGGATCAGCTTCCTCTGTATCTACTTTATTTTCTTCTTGTATCTTTCATCTTCTTTAAGGAAATGTCGAAGTAAAATGGTCTGGCTTATCACATCAGTAACAAATCACTTATGATTTATCCTTCTTTTCTTTTGCTTGGTTTTGATCAACTTGATTTGTCTGGTCTTGTGAATTGAACCTTTCTCTACCTCGTCCTTTGTTTCCTCTGCCTCCTCTGCCACATCTTTTCCATCGTGACGCTGTAAAACTTTGTTGATCTAATTTTGCGAATAATAGATTGCTTGTGTATCACTGTGATTCTCCTCATCGAGAATTCTTTCTTCATAAGCCTTAAGTCTTCCAATAATATCCTCAAATCATGTTGTGTTCAAGTCTAGAACTTGCTCGAAAGATGTTATTATTTGGATGTATTTGTTTCTTGGAAAACTACTGAGAAACTTCTTTACGAGTTTAGATTCATCAATCGTTTGTCCAAGAGAAGCCGACTTTGTCGCTAGCTCCAATTTTATCCGAGTCTTTCATCTTAATTCTTTCAAAATCGGACATTAGGGTTTGAAGTCTTGCTTCCTTGACATGATCAGCACCTAGATAACGGGCTTTGATCGCTTTTCATATCTCTTTCGAAGAATCTTGTTCGCCTACTTGCAAGATAAGATCCTATTGCGACATCATTCTTGTCGGATTCAATTGTTTCATGTTTAATCGTTTCCCACACCTTATGAATTCGCAACAACAATTTCATCCTCATGGGCCATACCGTATAATTAGTAGAATTTAGCATGGGACATTGGATTGAAGAAGGAATGAATTCCTTCGGACGAGATGTAGTGGTGACGTCTCCCATGGCTCGGTTATGTCTTCCTCTACATTTCGTCGAAGCTTCTTGATCGAGTCTTTGAGTGGATCGCTTCACCTTAAGCTCTGATACCAAATCAAGTTTTTTAAGAATCGATCTTTGTTGTATATAAAATCTTAAACAAAGTTTATAAATTTAGAAATTCTCTCAAAACTAAACTTCTTTCTTATTTCTCATGTCTTGTTACAACTCAACAAGACCCTAGATTTATAATACTAGCACAACATTGCTAATCCTATTCCTATTAGTAATAGATAACTCCTATTTCTATTAGGAAATCTCTTAATAGAGATATCTTGGGGTTCAAGATAATGTTGAAGTTTATCCAATAGACTCGTTGTCCCCATACATGTTTATCCTATGCTTTTATGCCCTAGCTTACACAAGTACAATGTGACGGAAGGATCAAAGGTATTAAAGCTCAGCAATGGAGGACTTTCGATATCACATTTACTATTCATAGATGACTCATTCTTCTTCTTTAAAGGAACAACCAAAATAGGAAGCATTTACTACATATCTTTGAAAGATATGAGCAGCTTTGGGCATTAATAAACTTTGATAAATCATCAATAACACTTGGAAACCGGGTTTACCAACATACAAGAGATGGAACAATGCATTTTTTTAATTCCTAAATGTAGAACGAGGCGGAAAATATCGTAGCTTACCAGAGCAATTTGGCCAAAAGAAAGATGAATTTATTTAGTATATTCCAGATAAGGTCCAGCAAAAAATCAATGGTTGGCAATTGATTTTTAACGACAGATGGAAAGCATACGCTAGTAAATTTGTGGCCTCGCCATGTCAGTTTACTCCATGAATTACTTCCAATTACCAAAAGAACTTTGTGGGAAGATTGACAGTATAGTGGCACGGTTTTGCTGAGTCTCCACGATGGAAAACCGGAAAATATCCTGGGTATTATGGAAGAAAATGACGACATCCAAAAGAGATGGAGGAATAGGCTTTCGAGAGCTCATCAGTTTAATCAATCATTACTTGCTAGTCATGTGTGAAAATTAATCAGACGCCCTAATTGCCTATTGTATCGAATACTAAAGCCTTGGTAATTTTGTGATGGAACTCTCATCTTAGCTTCTCGAGGAGTCCAGCCCTCGTAGGGATGGAACTCGCTGCATTTTGGATGCGAGCTATTACATAAAGGAACACAAGTTAATGTATGATATGGTCTTGACACAAGACTGGGCCTAGATCCATGGCTCCATAAAACACCGTCGAGACCACCAAGAATTTACCAACGATAGTCCCAATGTTACCAATATAACAACTAATTTGTCCAATGAATCTTCAGTGCGATGAACAACATATTCGTAATCTAATTGATCCATCAAATTGGTGGTTAATTACAAAGATCTACTTGCCAGATGGTCCAGCAAAAGACTCACTGATATGGAGCCAAACACGCGATGGTATCTACACGGTCAAGTCTGGATACCGGTTAACTCACTCACTATCAAGTAACGAGGATGATCCTAAACCTTCTCTATCTAGTAATCCAGATATCGCAAACCTCTAAACCCTAAACCCTAAATCTTTAACTAAATATTTAAAAATTAAAGATAGTACCAAAACTAAGACATTTCCTATGAAGGATTGCATCATGAGCATGCCATGGAATATTTGAGTTAACCAACTCTGTACCCGATGTTGTATGGAGGTAGAAACCAGTGATCAAGTGTTCTTCTGGTGTAGCTACGCCAGTGCAGTGTGGCATACAACTAGTATACCTACATCCTTCATTTGCGATCCAAATAAGACCATTGAAGATAAGCTCATATTAAAAATATTGAAGGATACATATGCTTACTACCATTTGGACTATTTGGAGACTATGGAAAGTCGTAACGACTTGGTTTTTAACCGCCACTCCATTGAAATCGCGGAAACGACGAAACGTGCTACTAATGACACTAAAGAATGGTTGTCAACAACTGAGGAAAACCTGAGGATGTTAACAAAGAGAATGCACTTCGGAAAACAAAACACAGAAGATGGCAAACACCGCCTAGCGGTTGGGTCAAGTACAACTATGACGCTTCTCACATTGAAGGCCATTGAGAATCCAGAATGGGATGCATAATACGGAACTCCAATGGGATATTTCTAGACTGTGGGATGGATAAGTACCTAGGACAACACTCAATCGAAGAAGCGGAAGGCTCTGCATATTTATTTTAGGCAGTACAAGCTACTTGGGCTCTAAGATATAAAAAGATTGTATTCGGAAGTGACAACCTTAACATAAACCGGATCATTAACTATGCGGCGAATCTCCGTCTGCAACACTACATAGAGACGATCCATCAATGGAGAGGAATGTTTGAGTCGATTATATTCGATTTCAAATACAGCGAGCATAATGCATGCACTGATCTTTTAGCTCGAAAAACAATTATATACACTCATTAATGGTCTTTGTATCATTCTTGTCCATCATATTTAGCTACTCTCGGAAACAATGATGTTAAGATCGACTATTAATAAAGTTTTTATAAGAAAAAACAAAGAAAATTTTCATGTACATTATTAGTCAATTCGTTCTAATTAATGGTTATACGGCGAATAATGTAACGTAAGATTCATTCTTTTGTTTACAACTGACCGCGAAATGTTTTTCTCTGCGTTGGATGATCCAAACAGCACAGCACGACCACAAAGTCCATACCTTGTCCTTGCACACGACTAATGTCCCCATTGCAGCAATATAATTTATGGTACAAAGATATAATAATTGCATAAAATAATCGTATAAACAGATATATATATGCCCTAGTTGTATATAATAATATAAGTTGTGATACATTGGATCCATACAATCACCTTAATATACATTTCACATCAATTGTCAAACAGATAGAAAAAGATCAAACGAAAGTAGAACAACTGATTTAGCAATCAAATTTAGAACAATCGATCTGCATAACATTAGATAATAAAAAAAAAAGAAACAGAAACATAAAACTTGTTCTTTCACTCTAAAACTTGTTCTTTCTCCTGGCAGTTGCTTCTCACCCTTTTTTCTTGTTTTCTCATTCACCAAGTTAGTCAAAATGAAACTACAACTAAGAGCTGCTTCACTCCACAACATCAATGCCATTCTCACCATCATGGCCATTCTTGTTCTTCCCCACAAGCTTTCCAAGCACTTCTTCAGATTTTGGTGTTTCCGTTGAAGACTTTCTCATATGTTCTTTGACCCTGCTATTTGGTGTCCTCAGGCAATTGATCGCTTCTGGTTCTTCTTTGCAACCGCCTACACTGTGATGTCTAGCACAATGCTTCCCCTTCACCTCCTGATATGATGAGTTAATTGTATCGCTGCAGCTCTTTCTACGGTTAAGGTTTGGTGACTTGGGCCGAGTCAGTGGAAACTGTCATCAAACAAGCAATGTTAAAAGCTCCTGACACGTTCATAACATCCATGTATCTCAAAGAATAACTTCTCAAGGAATTTGCATGTTTTTTAGAACAGTCTAATTAATCTAAAGATATAGAGGATGACACGGAGTGATGGCCAATAATCATTGCTTGAGCTCGTATAACCAAAATCCTAAAATGTATTCATGATTATGATAGTGATACTGCCAAAATCAAAATAAAAACAAAGCTAAAGTGACTGTAGAGTAGGATAAGCCATTGGTGAGGAGGACAAGATCATCTTAACCTATCACAAGAAATGGAAACTAAATGTTGAATCTCATTATTCAATATTTTTTCAGTCTTGGACAAGCCATAAATTTAATCAAAGTGCGTGTAAAAAGAGGAAGTGAAGACAGTGTGGTTTTGATCCGTACCTTTTTCAATGGAAGTTTTGGTGGAGGACCCTCTTGGTAAAAGCTTGGTACCGGATTAGCTTTGTAAGCCATGGTCTTCCTAAGTTGCTTAGTGACTGCTTCTTGCTCTTCCTAAATAAAATACATTTTCAATGTGTTTGAGATTGCTCAAGAATGGAAAATAAAACATCGTATTGAATCTAACATGTAAGATTATTGTTTCAAGAATTGTATAAGAAATTTGTTCTGCATCATGCAATTTTTAATGAAAATGCAGAACTTGCCATTGTTATAATTCAGATGGAAACTATATTAAGAAGATTCCTACATCGTATACAGACTAATTTACGTGTTTGCGTGAGCATATAACTTTTACCTTGAGCCTTTTCTCGTTTTCTCTTTTCTCTGCCTCGAGTGCTTTCTGTTTCTCCTCTAATTTCTGGTAAAACTGAAACCAGAATATGCTAATAATTAGCCAAGTGACGGAAACACGAAAAAAGGAACAATAAAAGCGACATCTCTAAGGAGAGAAACAGCGCAACACCATGCTTCCTAAAAACTTATTCCTTATTGTTACCAAAAAATATTACCTCTCTCCGTCTCTGCAACCGCGCTGTGCTACTAAATGTTGGAGCAACTCCAATCGTTATCTTGGGTTTATTACTTCTTATGGAAGTAGCTGATCTACATATGGCTAAGGATCAGACAAATCCTGTAGCAATTAGAATATTAAAAACAAAACAATTTCTTTTTTTTTTGTTCAAGTTCACACAAAAGGATACGAGGAAGCAACGGAAAAACTATCTTCTTCATCATGGTGCTTCTTGTGATCAATTGTCTTCCTAGCGGGTAGAGGAGAATTAGGCTGAAGACGAAAGAACGGAGGGAAAAAAACTAATTCAGTCTCATTTTACAATCACCATAAAATCCAAAACATTATGCATTTCTTGAACACTAAACGATGCAAAGCAATAACAAAGTTATACAACAACGTACAATTTATTTTACCTGCAAAACTCTTGATGCTGAAGAAAAGTTGTGGCTAGCAGCATTCCCTAATGAACTATTATCAACTCCAGCTCTTCTAGAGTTCGAAGAAGCGATCTTTTCAGTCGATAGAGAAAATGGCTTTGGCACAGTAGTACGAGTTTTAGCTGAAGATGAGTTTAGTTTCTTCTTATGATCAGATGATTTATGAGATTCAGGTGTATCATTATCAACCAAGTGCTGTTCAGTACATTCCTTAACCTCTGTAGCTTCAATAACGGAAGGACTTTGGATTTTATTATCATCCGAAGATCCCGTTGAGCTTGCTGTTAAACTATTTGGCTTCTTATCCATGTGTTTGTCCACAAGTTCTCTCCCCATTACCACTATAACATCAAAAAAATGTATATATAATATACATAAATGCTCCGCCTTCTAACACACAAAAATGTGTGTCCAATTTGCAGAGAAATTGAACATTGACAAAAGTCATTTACAATTAGAAACTATCATGAAACGTAGACATTGACAAAAATCAAATCCGCCAGGAGAATCTATTGGTCCTTGTTTTTTGTGTAAATGTTGAATTTAAAACTAAGACAGTAACAAGGAATGAGCCAAGCAGAGAGCTATTGAATTTTAACAAAACAACATGAATAATCTTAGAGAGGACATCTGAAAAAGAAACAACCAAACCTAATTGTTAAATTGTGAGAAATTATAAGAAGCTGAGCTGCGCGAACAAGGAGATCGAAAATTTCGGACAACGTTGTATAGATCGAACCACATTTGTCGAGATTTCGCGAAAAACAAAAAATATCTGATGAAAGATTTGAAAAATGCTAAGAACTTCTTACGGTTTTTCAGCTCTGACGTCTCCTGAGACTCGTCAAATACATTTCTCTCTCTTACCCCCAGAGCAAATGCAAATCCCCCTTTCACGTTTATCTTTCTCGAGAGATTTTTTTAGTTATTTGTTTTTTTTTGTTAATTCATTTTATTTTTTGGGGGCAATATCGATTTTACTTGTATTTTCTGATGTATACAAATACGTTTTTTAAAAAGTTTTGGTCGACGAATGGAATGTCAAATATATTCGTCTTTTTATTGGCGTGTAGCTTTATTTAGCTCTTTTTGACTTTTTGATTTTTAAATAAACAGAAAAAAAAGACCTTAACATCGTGAAAATGATATGAAAGCACTTATAGTTATCCAAAACAGTTGTAGTTAAGCACTTAGGAGACTTAAAAGACTTGAAAAGGAGTATTCGATTGGTTTAAATATAAGGAAGTAAACAATTACGATAACAAATATTATTGAGTACAAATAATATGCCTT
This sequence comes from Cardamine chenopodiifolia, assembly GCA_963922655.1. Classification (NCBI taxonomy): domain Eukaryota; kingdom Viridiplantae; phylum Streptophyta; class Magnoliopsida; order Brassicales; family Brassicaceae; genus Cardamine; species Cardamine chenopodiifolia. The sequence continues at coordinate 5,751,191 of OZ000476.1, read as the reverse complement.
GTGGAATGTTTTTAAGTCTAATATGAATCTACCTCCAACACGACTACGGAAACAACCACCACCGGCCTCCTCCACTGCTGCTTCCTCTCCATGTTCACGATGGTGGTTTGACCGTCGAGCACATTTCTGTGCATCTCTTTAATCTGGGATTTAGCGATTCCTTTTTCTCTCTAAAATCTGAGATTTGTCTTGTCGCATTTCATGGTTTTTTATGATATCATGTTTTTCTCCATATACCAATGCTATATTATTTTGGACATGTATTTTTTGAATAAGACAGTAATTCTTTTTACAGAGGTTGTTGTATAATGACTAGTTGTTGTATAATGACTATGTATTCGGTACGTAAAGTTTTTAATAAAACAGATGTTTAAAAAAAAAAACTAATTCATGTTCTTCTAAAAAATCGCATAAACATTTCTTCTTCATTTCGGATCTCCATCAGACTTCTCCATCTTTCTCACCCGATATCATTTCCCAGATAATGTGATCTTTTCCCAGATAACGTGATCTTTCGAAATTTCAATGCTTTTTGTTAGATGCCACATTATTTTTATGTGTTCATGTCATTCCTTAAAGGACCATGATTTATTTTTCTTCTTTCCCACTATCTTTTTCCTCTTTCCCAACACCACATCACAAAATTTGTCTCTCTCTCTGTCCAACTTTTAAAGTAAAGAAGAATGATTTAATCAATATACACCCTCTCAAATGTGGATTCATGGTCATTTTCCAATACTAAAATATTCCGTAGACATTTTCCTAATTCTTTTTTTGTCTTGCGTCATCTAGCAAATAAAACCTTTAAAATATTTATTTTAAGAGGGTTAAAATACTTTGTTTATATTCAATAAATCTTTATATATATAGATCAAGTATATAAAAATTCGAAATGATAATATTTGATAGAAGGGAATACACCATTTTTTTTCATTTTTTGTAAACTTTTATTAATATTTAAAATAACAAAAAATAACCACCTGCTCGATGCCGTAAATGCTTATGGGAAGTAGCTATTGATTTAAAGAGAATCTAAGCGACAAAAAGAGTAATTGTTGTCAAACGCTAACACCCGCGACCGTCCACTGATGCTAGCTGAAATACCAATCAACACATAAACAGACATACTAAACTGGTGGTATAAATGCAATTATGATGCTGCATACAATCCAGACATGAATCAGCTTGTTGCTTGATGATTAGAGATTGCCGTGGAGTGTCATTGTATTGAAGTTTTGCAAAATTAGAAACAACAATGTTTCCACTAGAGGTATAATTAAAAGCTTTATTGATGGCTATCTAAATTGTGTTTTCATAGGCTTTTAGTTTGTCTACAATGAAGAATATTGTCAATTTCTCTACAAAAATCTACAACACATCAAAGAAGACGTATGGATTTCAAATATAGTAAAGACATCAGATTTTGGACATCGAAACTTACAAATTTTGATTTTCTTCATGTAACGAGTGAATTTAATATAGTTGTTCATATTTTAGCAAGCAAGCCCCATCATATGAATTGTTTTTCTCAAATTTATCCACCTTTGTTGGTTAACTAGTATACTGTAACGTGACTATGTGTACTCTCAGTTACAATAATACAAGTAACTTTGTTGAAAAATATTACTCGCATAAAGACTAGAAATGTTAAAAAGGGTTTTTTTGGTACAGCTTGGTTCGTCGAAAGTTCGGCCATCCACCAGTTTGAACCCGCTATGAACTTGCTAAAGTCAGTACACATTGGTTAAACCTGTTTGTAACCCCGCCAGCCTTAGCCTGCCAGTTTTTTCTTTTAAAAAACATATACATTCTAACAAAGATATATGAGTTCAAATCAATAACTACGATTAAAATTGATGTACAAGATACAAATTAACTTGAGAATTGTTTCATAAAAAATTACATATACAAAAACGTTCTCCTCTACTTAAATTAATTTCTTCTTAATTCCAATAAAATTACCTTTTTCAAGACTAACAACATCAAGATTCTAGTTTGTAGTTGTATTCTTTTATGTTACTTTTTAAAAGTTGAACATGTGAAAATAGAAATATTACATTAAAAAGGCCCAAAAAATGAGAAAACGAACAATTATGGCCGATTTCTGAGACAACTTTGCATCAAGTTCTGAAAACAGAGATTGTTTTGGTACCGAAGATAGTGAAGCCGGTTGTGAACCGACCTATCGATAATGCTGAGTTATTATGTGAAAGTCCGTTGATGACATTGATCTCTACTTTCCTCTAATGCCAAATCTACACTACCATGACTTAGAAAGCTAACTAGAAAAGAATGAATTGTTGTTTTTCAAAGGGCACCGAAGTGAACAGTTCCGCTGTATCTGACCAATCAGGAAGTAAACTAGAATTGGAAGAGCGACGAGATAATGTCTAGCAAAACAGTTTCAGGCGTCTCATCCGGTTCTCTAAATAAGACACTTGTCCCATCTTTGCATACGTTCACCAGTCTTATTGCGAGCCACACAATAAAGCTACAAAGTGGTATTTGTTGAGAAAACTATATCGGTTTAAACCAAGGCACCTTCTGTTTCTGAATTCTAATTTGATTCCAAGTCGTAGTGGCTGAAAATCAAGGTCCGAAGTCATCATCTGCGTATCACCATAGAATCATTGTAGGGTGTTGGAGAGATTCCAGAATATGCTCCACTAGATGCGAGATTTTCTGATACGGGATTGACGAATCTTATGTGCTTGTTTATATGTTTAGAGTAACTTTATGTTCAAGATTATTTACTTATGTATATGTAAGCAAAACATTTTAAAAATATCTTACATTTTCTTTCAAGTTTTATTTCAACTAATATCAACAAACAAAAAGATGTTTAAAATTTTTAAAATAAATCATCAAATGGTTTACTTAAACAATTGTTCGTCTTCAAAACACACTGATTGTGTTGGAAGTTAAACTTGATTTTGGATCAAGTTTAATTATTGGCTCAATTATCCAATAATTATCTTTTAGGTCAAATTCAAGACATAATCCAAATTCTAAAGTTTTCTCTATAAATATCAATATTTTCACCTCTTTAAAAAGTTCTAGAATCATCTACATACCTCTCCACCTTTTCAAAGATAAAATCTAGATATTTACATATAATTATTTAGATAATTTATAATAAAATAATTTAGATATTAGAAAAAAATCACTTAGATTTTTAAATTAAAATATTTGAGATATTTTATAATGTGCAGGCTATAAGTACATCATCCCCTTTTTGTAACTAAATTAAGAAGTTAGTGATAAAAAATAGTTAGAGAAAAATCAAAGACTTCCATTTCCTAAATTTTCTTCTAAATACTTAAACACTTTTCCATCATCTTGTTAAACAAGATTTTTTTCTTTCCAACAAAGTGGTATCAGAGCTAGAAGATCTCACAAAGATGGCGAGTAATGATGTTCCCGTCCAAGTCCCAATTCTTACAAAGAGCAACTATGACAATTGGAGTTTACAAATGACGGCTATCCTAGGAGCACATGACGTGTGGGAGATAGTAAAGAAAGGTTTTGTTGTACCGGAGAATGAAGATATTATATCTCAAGCTCAAAAAGATAGTTTAAGAGACTCAAGAAAGAGAGACAAGAAAGATCTATGTCTAATCTATCAAGGATTAGATGAAGATATATTTGAGAAGGACGCGGAAGCTATGTTGGCCAAAGAAGCAGGGGAGAAGTTTAAAACATCTTACAAGGGTGTCGATCAAGTCAAGAATGTACATCTTCAAACTCTAAGAAGAGAATTTGAAGCATTGCAAATGAAAGAAGGTGAACTCGTCTCCGATTATTTATCAAGATTTTTGACGGTTACCAATAACCTAAAAAGAAATGAAGAGAAGTTAGATGATGTGAGAATAATGGAGAAGGTTCTTAGATCGTTGGATCCAAAATAAGAGCATATTGTTATTGTCTTTGAAGTGACAAAAGATTTGGAGGTCATGAAAATAGAGCAATTTCTTGGGTCATTACAAGTTTATGAAGAAAAGAAAAGGAAAAAGGAAGATATCTCCGAACAAGTACTCAAGATGCGGATTGATAACAATAAAGAAGGAAATGGCCAAAGTTATTAAAGAAGAGGTGGTGGTTGTAGCTTCATCTTTCTTTCCAGCGTATTAGATAATGAGCGAGATGCAACATTATGTTGTTATTGATGAAGCTTTCATAATCTGAGATATAGAGAATGTCAGAGTTCCTTCTAGTGTTGATCCTATTGTAGTCCTTAATACGATGGAAGATGAAGTTAATCGTCTTGGCTTTTGACTCGGGAATATGGATCCATTTCCATCAATTTTGGCGGCTGTTGGGACAATTCTTCATACTCACATACCCACGACCACAAGACGCATCCTATAAGGCGACCACAGGTTTGGGCTTCACGATTGCCAAGATCCTTTTAAAGGATCTGCATATGAGTACATCAAAAGGGTTACAGAACTTGTTAAAGGAGCCAATAGAGATCTTTGTGAATAACAAGTCAACAATAGCATTGACGAAGAACCCAGTCTTTCATGATCGAAGTAAGCACATTGACACCTGCAATCACTACATTAGAGAGTGTGTTAACAAGAAGGATGTGCAATTGGAGTACGTGAAGAAAAACAATCAAACAGTTGATATTTTTACCAAACCTCTTAAGTGCAAAGAATTGATCAAGATTAGGAGTTTACTTGTAGTAGCAAAATCAAGTTTAAGAGGGGGTGTTGGAAGTTAAACTTGATTTTGGATCAATTTTAATTATTGGACCAATTATCCAATAATTATCTTTTGGACCAAATTCAAGACATGATCTAAGTTCTAGAGTTTTCTCTACAAATATCAACACATCCACCTCATTAAAAAGTTCTAGAATCATCCACACACCTTTCCACCTCCTCAAAGATAAAAATCTAGATATTTACATAGAATTATCTAGATAATTTATAATAAAATAATTTAGATATTAGAGAAGAATCACCTACCTAGATTTAGTATTAAAGTATTTGAGATATTTTATAATGTGCAGGATATAAATATCTCATTCCCTTTCATTTGTAACTAAGTTAAAAAGTTAGTAATAAGAAAGAGTTAGAGAAAAATCAAAAGCTTATATTTCCTAAATTTTATTCTAAATACTTAAACATTTCTCCATCATCTTATTCGACAAGATTTTTTCTTTCCAACAGATTGCTAACATTCCACCCAAAAAAAGTTACAATAATAATATTTATCAGTGTATTCATAATAATCATATATATGAAATGAGGCTAACTATCTCTCTGTCATCACGTTAAAAGAGGATAAATGAAAACTATTTTTATTTTATTTTAATTTTTATACCATCCAAATTTTTAAACTAATCTTACAAAAACAATGGACAGGCCGTCAAGCTATAATTCTCCTGCAACTCCTACTCGTCGGTCTTCTACTATTTTAATAAGAAGTTTATACTTTTATTATTTGTTCAATTTTGACTTAGTATTTTTTTGATATCATATAACTTTTAGTATTAGTTCATTGGTTATACATTTTAATAAATAATAATCAAGTTTGGATCTGATGATTCATCTTAAATCCATGAAGTGTAACAATTTTTAGAATGAACTTGCAAAATTTTACATCTTCTCTTTATAAAAAAAATTAGTTGGAATATATTTTTAAGAAATAATGTTATTCAAAGGGTTAAAAATGATTTACTTATTTTTCATAAAATTATATTTTACTTAAAACCTACAGTACATTGAAATAAAATTTTAATATTGTGTATTAGTAAATTACACATACACTACTAATATTGTAGGTTTAAACCTACACTACATTACAAATGAAATTATTTTAATGTTGCAATTTGTATGCACTATTGAAAAAATGAAGCAAATATATCCAATGTATTCTTGGTAAAATGCAGCAAATATATAGGCAATTAGAAAAGACACATCTCCGAAATAAGATTTAATCATTCAACTACAAGATGTGGTTATCACTCTATATGCAATAGAATTATATCAAGTTAAGCTTCTATCAATGTTTTTATTACTATTTGTATGTTTCTAACATGTTATTTGTCATCCTTGTATTACATCCATTTCTTCATTATCAAAGTTATCATAAAATTTTCCTAAAACTTTAAAATATAAATTAGTCAAACAATATAGTTTATATGAACTCATCTTAAAACATTACTTTCAAATTATACATAAGCATGTAACCAATTTTTTTAAAAGTAATACCTACATATTTTGAAAGGACGAGATTTCTATAAAAATTCAACATTTGACATCAACACTAAAAATTGACTCTGTTGTCACTATAATGATTTAGATGCTGAGCAAATCCAAAGTTAGGGAAGTTGATTACTATGACGTTGTTGATCGTCTTTTCAATAATTTAAACCTCTATATTTATATAAGATTTCATCTATAATCTAAGTTTTTCTAAATAAATATCCTAATTTGAATTTAGGTTGTCTAATACCAGGTTGAAAATTGGTTTCAATCTTAAAAAAATATATAATATAAAGATACACACTAAATTAGATACATATAATGATTATAACTATGAATTTATAATGTACGAATGAAAAAATATGCTTACATCATTCAAATTATTTTCAAGTGTTGATTGATATTCAAAATATAATAATTATGATTATGAACTTCTTTCACTATTAGATTCAACCCAAAATATGAACTCAAATTTATGTTTAAAACACCAATAACCACGTTTCATGTTTCTAAAATATTAAGAAACTCAATCAATCATACATATACCTTCTAAATTTATTGAAACGAAAATATGAAAAGATTATTATAACAAAATATAAATTTATCACAACTTGTTAATAGTCTTCGCTTACAGAATTATCATAAAACAGTGTTTACTAGTCAAAGATTAGGGCTTGCGTTTGGTATAAAAAATCAAGCAAGACTTTAGTAAACCAAAATTGTATCTTGTGTAGTTTGGTAAGTACGATACCCAACTTTAAAATTGTAACTATAACTTAAATAAAAAAGATGGTTTTACATAGATGTGAATAAATAAATAGAGACTATTCTAGAATATCTCACATGTAAGAATCACACAATAATCTATTATAACTATGAAGACAATGTTTAAGCTGTTTAAGAATCATTTACATACTATCATTACTAGAAGCATAAGCTATTACTGAGTTTTAGTATCAAGTCTAAAGAGTTTACTATTATTGAAACTAGAAAATCGACCCACGCGTTGCCAAGTGGAGAAGTAAAATTTTGAAAAATAACATTGCTAATTTGGTATGGTGTAAGAAAATTAATATTCAAAATTAAGATTGCAAATTTAGTCGTTTTTTATTTATTCTGCTAATTCAGTCTTGTCTACTGATTTACTATGTCTTGTATAATATATAATAATATGTAAAATAGAAACCAAAATTCCATTGTAATTTTACAATAGAAAATACTTAAATTTTATTTTATTCTTAATTTTACGTACCACAAAATAGTCAATTTGTTTTGGTTAACATATGTTTCACTTATGCTTGTGGAATTTTTTTTTTCTTTTGGTGAATACAAAGTTAACCTATATAATTTGTTTTTTGTTCACCTAAAGCAAAAGAAACACTTTAGCATAAGATTCATGGTTATGTTGTTATACTTACAAAAATATATGTTTGTTTTATTATGTAACTGCTATTAAAAACAATAAACGTTTGATTCATTAATTTTTTTTGAAGAAATCAACTTTAAAATAATGGCTTAGCTAGAAAAGAATTCTAGTTTTATTAACGATCACATTGAATAATCTACATATATAAGAGTTGTATGACCAATCAAACCTACTTAGTAAACATAAAACAACTCAAATTTTCAGCTCCAATTTGTAGAGACTATACTTAGCTAGTACTTTCACATTCATAAACATGTTGGTCTCAGGTTTTTTGCCTAACAATCATGATAAGAGAGAAGAGACACAAAAATAGTTATTGAATGAATCGAGTATGTACAATGCTTTATGGGGGGCGCGGGGGGGGGGGGGGGGGGGTGGTGAAGCACATATCCAAAAATTAGTTGTTGGCTGATTAGAAGCAACAATTCACTACCATCCAAAAATTAGTTGTTAGCCTCCTTCCAGTAATCTCGAGCACCACATGTTTTAAAAATATTTTGTATTTGTTTTATTAACTGTTAAGATATCATTATAATCTATAGATTTTTTTCATCTTCAACCAAGCATTTGGACCAAGGATGTTGATGATCCATCTCAAATTTTAAAAAATCCACATTAATTCATTGACAATCAAGTATAACAAATTTTTCCAAATCAAAATTACTTTTTTTCTCCGACACAATTATAATTTTGTCTGTAGAAACATTTAGTGAATCAAAAAGAAAAAGATGTTACCTATGTTGATGTTGGAAAAATATATTGATGTTACTGACAAATCCTATAATCTCTTATGAAAACTTAAAATACAAGTTAACAAGACAAAACTAGAAATATATAAATATAAAAGTTTCAAATTGAAACAATTTACGGAAAGAGACATCACCAAATTTTCTAAAGAGATATAAGAAAAAATTCTAAAAAGATGTATAATGTATCCTAACTCTTCTTTAAAGTTATTCTACTATTAAAGAGCTTCAAACTCACTTCAAATGATGAAACTTAAAAAAGGAAGAGATGCAATTTACTTAACACTTCAATGAGGAAGTAACACGACCCAAAGGTATAGCAAAAGAAAACAAGAAGCAAAATCAACCTAAACCATCACAAAACTTCAATCACAAAATTCCTTGAAAGTTCCAAATTTGTGATCGAACCAAAAGATCTTAAAAAACTCACCAAAAATCTCGAATTGATTAAAGAATTGGCTTTAAAACTTTTGAGAGTTTAAAACATATATATATATATATATATGTGTGTGTGTGTGTGTGTGTGTGTGTGGGTTTGTGTGTGCGCGCGTGTGTGTGTATGTCATATTAGGGTTAAGAACAAAAGAATTGAGTTGTCAAAAACAATTCCAGCGATTTCAGAAAGGTTGAGCTCGATTTTCCTCTTTTTTTTTTTTTTTGCATAGTTGCCTCTAGTTCTTATATGTTTACAAATTTTACCCCAAACATTCGAATTGATCAGAAACTATATGTGAGTAAAGAGAGATTCTAAACTTTTAATTATATTGATCAATTTAATCCAAAATTATCTTCTTCTTTGTTCCCTTTAATTTTGAGTGTTATAGGCAGAGTAAAACTCGTCCGCTATGAAGAGGCTAAAAATTTAAACACTCGAAGAAGTGGACCTCGTGGTGGGTTGAGGGTCAACGGATCTAAAATTTTTTTATCTGCGGGTTTGCGGAACGATCCTTATACTACTATTTATTGACTAATATATATATATATATATATAAGTCTTTTCATAGTTAAGAAAGTAATCTACTTAACATATGATATGTTAAACAGATTTTAATAAATGAAATTAGAATATTGCCATAGATTGGATTGTTCATTGTTATAGCGATAGCTTGTGGGCGAAAATGACCATCTTCACTGAATAACTCATTACATATGCCTATTTTACGATGCAAGTGAAGAGTAGTCGGTTGAAGTTTGGTCTCAGTTTGTTCTGCCAAAGCTTTTATCCGATTTATTTCAGTATAAAAACCACCCTACTTTTATTTTTGGATTGGGATGTTTCATAAAGCCCGATCCACCATATTCCATCACTTTCTTTACCTAAAAAGCCTTACGCGACCTTTCATCTTTAAGAACTTAATCATCGGTCTTAGTTAAATTTTAGTAAAAATAACGTATAAGCCATATTTTAGAATCGACTTGGTGATGTTATTCATGACCCACATGATCATCTCTTATGTGTTAGCATGTTGTGATTCAAATGTTGATGATGTGGGTGCTTCTCATGTTATGACGACGTTCATTGGTGAAAGAGCCAAGCTTTGAGTAAGGGATATATCGTGTGGCCAACTTAAAACATGAGCACCTTAAAAGAGGATACATGTCAAATTACTTTTTTTTTTTACTTTTTATATCATCTAGAGTTTTGAACCAATCTTATGAAACAAATTGATAGACCATCAAACTATACTTCTCTTAAAAGTTTCTTTACCTTTTCAGGTTTGGTAATTTGGTTGTTTTGAGATTTGAATTCCAATTTATCATTATCTATCTGTTAAAACTCTATTTGGGAGGGGGGGGGGAGAAATAAGTGAATCATTTGTATAGTCTATTTTCTTGTTTACGAATATCTTACGTTTTAGGGGGTTTGGAACATGATTTAGTTTAGTTTTCCATGCATTTTCATAATCATTTAGGCATTTAAGAGTTCATGTGCTTATGCATTATCCTAATCAGGTTCTTAGAGTGGAATTACAAGAACAACGGATTCTAGAGATCGTTTGGATCAAAATGAAGAAGAAAATACCAAGTGAGGATGATGAAGTAAGGAAAATACATTATTTGGGCATCCACCAAGCAGTCCCAGCGCCCTTGTGACATCATGTGCAAGAAACAAAAGTTTGAAGAATTTTCCTGGGCATCATGCGGGGTTGTTCCAGAAGTTGAAGAATTCTCATAGGCATCTAGCAGAATGAACACCCTAAGCAGAATCTCCATCTCGTTCCCTCACCCAATTCTTGACCCTTATCTGACATGGTTTGTCCCGAATCGATATAACTTATAGATACTTTAGTTATAAATTAGATTTTAGATCTAGAAAAACTTCAATTTCAGTTTGTTTTTCTTTGCCTCTTGTTGGTTCCTAACACTTTTGATGACTTTTGTGACATCTATTCAATCTATTTCTCTTTAGATTATACTTTTCTACTATAATTTATCATGATTATACAAAGTCGCATCATGAATCTTTGTGTTATGTTGATGATTAGTGAGTAGTTCTATAAGGGCCTTTGGGGATGGTAAATTAAGATGATTTCAGGTTGATTTGTGATGGTTAAGGTTTAGAATTACAGTAATCCTTTCTTTTAGACTGATCTTAAAGCTAGATTAGGCAAGGCCAGGCTAATCCAAAACTTAGGAATTTCCGTGTCTGGAACGTGTTCGATGAAATTCTCGAGAAGTTTTATATAAGAATTTTGTATGCTTAGCCAACAAAATTTGATGATTTGGATGCGTAATGGTCAATTAGACTTGTAGTTAATGTGTACTTATCACTTTTCTTGAACAAAAATTTATTGTTTATGATGGTGACTATTATAGGATTACTATTATGAGAGTGACTAATTGAATTAATGTTCTAAAGCCTAAAGATTAGCTTTGTTGAGCATCACGAATTAGCTAAGAGTCATCTGAGTCGATAACCATTACCCGAGGGTTTGATTGTTATCCCTTATTTAAACAGTTAATCTTTCTTTTAATTTTTTATTTTTTGATTTTGAATTGTATTAGTATTTAACAAGTAGTTGAAACCCTAAAATACTCTTTATCAATTTAGCTTAAATAATTTTCATGTATTGTTAGTGCGTTGTTCCTTTTTCTCCGTGGATTCGATCTTAAACGGTACAATGATAACATTTACACTTGTGGTTAAATTGTTTGAGGTTAAAACTTTGACTAATCATTTACCTCACCTCTCTTTGTCGATTTGATATTTGAACTTTTCTTTTGGTTATGTAGATGCACATTTTACTCCTTACACAAAATATAACTTATTCTTGGTAAAAATGAAACAACTATAAAGATAATTAGTAAAGACACATCCTCTCGAGTCAACCTTAATCCGTTAACTAAAAGATATGTGGATGTCACTATTAGCAATATATGTATATTAAGTTAGGCTTCAATCAAAAATTTAATCACTATTTTTTCTTTCTAATGGGTTGTTAATTTACTTTAATCATAGACCATTGAGAGAATATCACCAACATTGTGTGTTGTTCGCAATCTACTTCCTCGATGTAGTACGTTCATGATAATTATGTTTATGAGTGGTGTCTAGTAGTAAGTGAAAAGTGTTGCATCTCGAGAGATATTCAATCGATCCAACATCTTTTCAAAGGTAAGCATAACAATTTATAACAATTTCAGAAGTACACACGGCTATCATCCAAGCATCAAACATAAAATTTGATATATATTGCATCTAAACACTAAAAAGATCAAAACCAATTAATCCTGTCAATGACCCCATCATATGTTAAAATCTCCTACTTTGAGCTACTTGTCATCCTTGTATGAAACCAATGTTTTCATTATCAAAGTTGTTTTAAAATTTTCCTAAAACTCAAGATATAAATTAATCAAATAATATAGCACATATGAAATCATCTTAAAACTTTACATTCAATTTCTGCATAACCATGTAGGGATACCGTAAGGTGTGATGGAAGCAGGATGCTATGCAAAACCGCAATAAAGAATGGACCAATTGATGTCCACAACTCTCAATCACTTCCTTGTAACTAAACTATCTCGCCCAAACTTAGCTTTTCCTCTGGAATCACAGAGACAAACACAAATCTCTGAATCGATCCACAATAAATATCATATAAATAAATAATGAAAAAACTACATACAATATTATTGATAAATACATTATATAAAAACTGAAGACTCGTTTACTAGACTGAGCTATGACCTAACATAACAAAAAAATAAAGAAAAAGAAGAAAAATGGACATAAGAGTTTGAACCTTGGAGAGGGGTGTCAAAAGATGAGTAACGACCAAATATGCCATTGATTGGTCTCATGACATATACAAAACTACTAAAATATAAATTTTAACTGGGGTCATGTGACATGTGTTCTCCCTTGTCTAGAAAACTGTGTTGTTTCTTTTTTTCCAATGTTTTTGCACATATCTGCAAATATAAGATGTTTAATTAAATTATGTGTTGAAAAAAGGTTAAGGTTAAAGGTGGGAAACCAACAAAAGATGAGCTGGGCACTCGGTATCATCAAAGAGTGGTAAAAAGCGATAAGATTTCATGTCTGTATGATTTTTTCCCCTAATCCCTCTAATGAGAATTAAAGTCAAGATTATTGCCAAATAAAATATAGTCAAAATCAAATCCATAGAAATCTCTATAAATTGGAATCCTTTCAGGAGGAAGTCCGGTTGTGAGGTTTTCAGGTATTGCATGCTTCAAGTGAATCTTGTAAAAGTTTTCACTAAAAATATAATTCATCATATGATGGAAAGATAAAGTGTCATCATATGATAATGTCATAATTCCCAACTATGTCGACTCAATAAAACAATTTTAATAAAAACTGAAAGATATAGTGAATAATTAAGAAGAAAAGAAAGATCGTTAGTAAATATGAACACCTTTCCCCTGACTTAAATCACACTGTTCCCAATGTGAAACAAGGGAGAAAATGATGAAAATTTTGAAATTTAAATGATATGTATAGATTAAGAACGAAGTAACCTTGACTTTGTCGTTTGAATGAAGATTGATAGTTTTCTCAACATGCTCATGTAAAAGTTTATTTGTAGTCATCCTTGTAAATTCTCAAAACCCTTGAAAGACACTCAAAGTGCTTGTTAAAGTTCATAATTTGAAAATTATGTGTCTTTGGATCTAAATATATCAAGAAACTAATCTATAAAGAATCTAATCCAATATAAATTCATAAAACTTCTATTCAGTTTTGTAGATAGTCCAATACTAAAGTGAAAAGAATTGAGAGAATACTTACCTTGGCCTGAGAACCATTTGTATGTTGAATGATTTGATGGTGAAAATCTTCCATGGATGGGTTTGCATCATTGTTTGGAGCTTGAAAAGGTATGTGAAATAGTTGAAAACAAGTTTAGAGTGATTGAAGCAAGTAGGGAACAGACTGGAGATGGAGAAGGGATGTTGCACGTAGACGTCCCCACACACATATTGCTGGCCCATACCGCACGGATGTGAGCTCTCCCTGTGGGATTGGCTCATCATCTCCTTCTTCATTTTTCTTTCTTATGCAATCTTTTGAAACTAAATCATTAAAAATATTAGAAATGAAAAAATCAAACTAAAAATCAAACTCTTACTAATGGGTTGCCTCTCATCAAACGTTGTTTTAAATCATTAGCTCGACTTGATTTTGGAAGTGTAAGATTCAGCTAAAAAAAATTGTTTTGCCTACCAAACTCTGCAAAATAGGACTTAAGACATTGTCCATTCATCGTGAATTAACCTCCGTTCTTATCCTAGAAAACAACTACTCCATATGGTTTCACTTTTTTCTTTAATCTTGAATGATTCAGGCAGGCCGGCTCTGAGTATAAACGGCTTGTATTTGTTCCTTCCCAACGCAAGTTTGAGTCTTGTATTTGTTGTTCCTTTTTTTTCCCTTTTTCTTTTGGCGCTTTTTTTACTCATAAAGGTATTTAACTAATTAAACAAAACAATAAATACATAATAAATAAAAGTTAAAGGTGACAAGCCTTTTTAAGCCGATAAACGTCAAGTCGGATCTCTGTATTCGTCGCCGATTCAAAGCAAGAACTCGAGGATCCGCCATGGGAGTTCCAGCGTTTTACAGATGGCTCGCTGACCGTTACCCGAAGTCAATTAGCGATGTTGTTGAAGAAGAACCAACCGATGGAGGTCGTGGTGACCTAATTCCTGTAGATATCACCAGACCTAACCCTAACGGCGTCGAATTTGATAATTTGTATCTTGATATGAATGGTATCATTCATCCTTGTTTCCATCCTGAAGGAAAGGTAAGATTTAATGGATTGTAGCTGCGAATTAATTACTTTGGTTAGGGTTTGAGCTGAGAAATAGATTTGTTTGTTGTATGACAAAAACGAAATCACTGAGTTTATTATTTTTTGGTGAAGAAGATGTAATCTCCCAAGTAAGGAGTTTCATTGTAATTAAATAGCTCGATTGTTCATACTCCAGCATTTATTGGGTTAGGGAGGAGTATATTTAGTTGTTGGGATCTTATTTTTCTTGAAGTTCATTTCATAAACTGAATTGGATATGTTATTTTTGGGGAATTGGATGCAAATGGCAATGTATATGCGAGTCTAGAGTTAGTTTTTTTTTAGTTTTTGACTATAGAGATAAGAGCAAGTGATGCTATTAATTTTTCATTAAATTGAGAAGACATTTTTATGTGTGGGAGTGAGCTTGCATTACAATATGTGTTATACTGATTCTTGATTTCCATCAAAATTTTACTTCCTGATCGTATTTTGATTACATAATATATTATCGAGTTTGTTTTTTTTGGGTTTTTGACTAGAGAAATAAGAGACAGTGATGGTATTAGTTTTTCATTTAATTTGATGAGACATTATTATGCGTGGGAGTGAGTTTGCGTTATAATGTGTTATTTTGATACTTGAAGATTTTATTAGCTAATTGTATTTTGATTACAATGCAGCCTGCACCTGCTACATATGATGACGTATTCAAATCAATGTTTGAGTACATTGATCATCTTTTTACTTTAGTACGTCCGAGGAAGATTCTTTATTTGGCTATAGGTGATCTTTGCTTCCCTTCTTCCCATGTCTGTTTTTCTCTGTCAGATGGGATCTGATTGAATATGATGTTACAGATGGTGTTGCACCCAGAGCAAAGATGAATCAGCAGCGTTCTCGACGTTTCAGAGCTGCAAAGGACGCAGCAGAGGCTGTATGTTCTCTTTGTCTGGCTATTTTCTATATTTACTCTTGGCTTTGCTTGGGTCACTGTTACTTATACTATATCTGATTGAATAGGAAGCTGAGGAAGAGAGGCTGAGAAAAGAATTTGAGACTGAAGGCCAAATCTTGTCTGCTAAAGAGAAAGCAGAAACTTGCGATTCAAATGTCATTACTCCTGGGACCCCGTTTATGGCTATACTGTCAGTAGCTCTTCAGTATTATATTCAATCTAGGTTAAACCATAACCCTGGTTGGAGATATGTTAAGGTGTGATACCGTTCATATAACTAAGCAGATATTTCCTAACTGTGAAAGATTTGATGCATTCTTTTAGTTCCTGTTTTGTTAGTGTTGTCCCCTTATGGTTTTCATTGGTGATTTGTCTCCCTAAGTTTTGGTGGATTATTATTTGTAGGTAATTCTTTCTGATTCAAATGTTCCGGGCGAAGGAGAACACAAGATAATGTCATACATTCGTCTCCAACGTAATCTTCCTGGTTTTGATCCAAATACACGGCATTGTCTATACGGTCTGGTTAGTGTCAACCCACAATGTAGTTGTTTTGCCTCCTTTTTGCTTGGTGAGCTATTGGTACTTCGTCCAACAAACTGCACATTGCTTCTTGAAACTGTATATTATTATGCAGGATGCAGATTTGATAATGTTATCTTTAGCCACACATGAAGTTCACTTTTCAATCTTAAGAGAGGTAGCTAGCTGTTTTCCACTCCTATGCTCTTCATTTACTTTAATATTCACTCGATCAAACGATGAGTTATCTTACTCATTCCAGGTTATCACTTACCCTGGGCAACAAGAGAAGTGCTTTGTGTGTGGACAAACTGGTCATTTTGCTGCAGATTGCCCTGGAAAATCAGGTAGCACAAATGGAGCACCTGATACTCCAATCCACAAGAAAAAATATCAGGTTTAAGTAGTTTTCTTTATTATTGCCAAGAAATCTTGCTGAAGTTGAACAACATGCCATTTTTTAAAAAACCTTTGTAGCTTTCTCATATCTGCTTGATGTAATTTTTTTTCATAGTTCCTGAACATTTGGGTGCTGCGAGAGTATCTGCAATATGAATTGGCCATTCCAGATCCTCCTTTCATGATCAACTTCGAAAGAATTATAGATGACTTTGTATTCCTTTGCTTCTTTGTTGGCAATGACTTTCTACCTCATATGCCTACATTGGAAATTCGGGAGGTATTTACATCATGGAATCTTTTCATTTCTTAAAAGATTGACTGTTATGCATAACATGATGGTTCTGTTGATTGTAAAATATAGTCACAATAGCGCTGGGGATAATTAGTATCCTGTTTCACGCTCTATAATGTCATCAGGGAAATTGACAAAATTGTCTATAGCTTAACTTTTAAAAAATCATTATACTCTGTTTCTTTGTTACTTCAGGGGGCTATAAACTTGCTGATGCATGTTTACAGAAAGGAGTTTACAGCTATGGGAGGCTATCTAACAGATTCTGGTGAGGTAAGTTATTGGTTTCATTTATCTTCTCCCACATTTCACTTGCTTCACATTGCTCAATACCTATTTTGTACAAGCTGTAAAAACTGGTCAATTATCTTGTGGAATTGGATTACTTGGCTTCTATTTTTTCTGGTTATATGATTACTAATGAAAATCTGAACTGCATTATTTCCATGAACCTTGTGTTTTCTTTTTAAATCCATTTACCGATTGACAATCTTCTTTTTTTCTGCATTGATAGGTTTTACTAGATAGGGTAGAGCATTTCATTCAAGCTGTCGCTATAAATGAAGATAAAATATTTCAGAAAAGGACGCGGATAAAACAGGTATTCTTAACCTATCCCCTATTTCCCCTTTTGCAATTCTGTAGAGACTAGGGAAGGAGGGTGTTCATACCTTTATAAGCCACTAAGTGGTCACAAGCCTAACCATAATGTTGAAACACAACATGCCACCATGATTTTGGCACTGACCACTACCTCAATCCACTCTGCTTGTGTGTAACCCCTTTCTAGTTTCTCCATTCTACTTTGTTGCACTGTCGCTGTGTGGTAGCCTCTGATACCAGTTGATAGGCTTCCTATAACTGGGCCAATCCAAACCTTGTAAGGGTAATGGGTAGAACACACCTCTAAAAAGCTAGCTTTTGAGTGAATTGTGCTTCTTGTAAGGCAATAAGTAGTTCCACTTCTAATCAATGGGTTTGTATTATATAATTCTGTTTTGTTCAAACTGCATAAGTTATGGCTAATTGTGTGCTGATGTTGGTATTAGTCAATGGAGAACAACGAAGAAATGAAACAAAGATCAAGAAGAGACCCATCTGAGGCACCATATGAACCAATAGAAGATAAGGTAAAATAGTTTACTGCAACATTCTCAGAGTATTTTCCTGTGAGCTGGAGACATTCTTATATCTTCAGTGACAGAAGAAATTGTTTAGGAGGTACAACTAAAATTTCTATTTCATGTTGGTAGATTAAGCTAGGAGAACCAGGCTACAAGGAGAGGTATTATGCTGAGAAAATTAGTACAATCAATCCAGATAAAACTGAGCAAATCAAACAAGATATGGTGAGTTTTACGTCAATCATCTCTCTCTCTCTCTGTGTCGTGCTTGTGATGATTTTTTTTATACCAAGTCTTAATTCGAATAAAGGTTTCTTCAGGCCATGTGCTAAATTGATTTTATGCGCATTTAGACTCTGAAGATCCCATTAAGTCTCTCATCTTGAAAAAGTTTCGACCACCAATATTTGCACAGTTCTTTTTATCTCTTATGGAGGATTATAGCGCGATATGAAGTAATGACTCCTGAGACAATTTGGATGAACATAAACTTGTCATCAAGTCTGATACCCTATTTTCCTTGTAGGTACTAAAATATGTTGAAGGTTTGTGCTGGGTTTGTCGGTACTACTACCAAGGTGTATGCTCTTGGCAATGGTCAGTCTGATTTTACAAAAAATTAACATTGAGGATGTCGTGTTATTCCCATGAGATCCATGCATTCTAACAAATACTTGATGTTGGTGTCACTTGCTGAGAAATAATAAGTTGCAAATTTAAAATGCAAGTCTGTGTGTTCTAACCCTTTCTTCTAATTATTTCAGGTTTTACCCATACCATTATGCTCCATTTGCTTCAGATCTTAAGAATCTATCTGATTTGGAAATCACATTTTTCACTGGAGAGCCCTTTAAACCTTTTGACCAGTTAATGGGAACTCTGCCGGCTGCAAGGTTCTTCCCTTTTTTTCTGGAAATTTTATTATTATTTTGGCGTCTGTGGTAATGTAAATTGTGTTTCGTGGTTGTTGCAGCTCAAATGCTCTGCCTCGAGAATATCAGAAGTTGATGACAGATCCCTCATCCCCGATCCTGAAATTTTACCCTACTGGTAATCGTTGATGCTAAAGATATCTGTATTGTTACTTTCCTATATATTTATCTGGATAGAGGACAGTAATAAGCTATCATTCTGTTTTATAGATTTTGAGATTGACATGAATGGAAAGCGCTTCGCCTGGCAGGTTCTTTGTTTTTTGTATTCTTTGGATATAGTGATGATGCTATCATGCTGAGACTGTATTCTGTTCTTCAGCTTTTGATGTTGTGTGTTTTGCACTTGCTGTGATCCAGGGTATTGCGAAACTTCCTTTCATCGAGGAGAAATTATTGTTAGCTGCTACAAGGAAACTTGAAGAAACACTAACGGTTTGAACTGAAGCTTCACTCAAGATGCATATGCATTTCATTTGGTCAAAAGTAGATTCTCTCCATGGAAACTATAATTCTTCATGAAAGATGAATTCTTGAGCCTTCAGGATGGTTTTTTGTTAGTTATAAAGTAGCTTCACAGCTTAGATTGCTATAACCATCATGGCCCTGTCTTGTGGTAACTAGAAAATGATTCAATCTTGCAGGTGGAAGAACGGCTACGGAACAGCGTGATGCTTGATTTGTTATATGTACACCCTGCTCATCCACTGGGCCAGCGAATTTTGCAGTACTACCATTTCTACCACCAGAAGCCACCACATGAATGTCTTCCATGGATGATTGACCCGAATTCTAGGTTATCATTGATTGGCTAACGATGATTAACAAGCTATGTTTAATCTGGATATCAAGCTTGCTCTTATTCTCGAATTATTGTGTTTGTTGCAGCCAAGGAATGAATGGTTTTCTCTGGTTTTCTGAAAGGAATGGTTTCCAATCTAGAATGGATTCTCCTGTCAATGGTTTGCCGTGCATTGAGCAGAACCGAGCCTTGTGCGTTTCTTGTTCTTCACAACTTAGTGATTTATGAAATTGATGAAAGTCTTCGGTTTGCTCAGTTTGATTTGCCTCTACATTTTCCAGAAATGTTACATATCTATGTCCGGCCAAACACACTCATATCTCAGAACCACCAAGAGGAGCGATCATTCCGGACAAGGTTTGTTTTGCCTCAAAGGAGTTCGTCGTGAACAGTCTACTTCATCTTTGCATTAAAAGAAACAGAGACTTAGGTTTTCTTATTAGCGTTTAGGAGAATCTATTTGCTTGAATCTCCAATTTCTATGTTTTATCTACTGAATATTTATTGCAAAACAAGTGGAAGTGTGGAACGATATTCATTATGGAAGTTCAATTTACAGATCTTGACGTCAGCAGATATAAAGCCATTTCCCCCTTTATGGCATGAAGACAATAGCAACCGACGGCGACAATCGCGAGACAGGTAAGGCGATTATACTTCACACTGACATTTGAAAAGATCATAATGTGAAGTATGTTTAACAAACGATATGATTTATCTACGTTGCAGGCCACAAGTGGCTGGAGCTATAGCTGGACCTACGCTGGGAGAAGCAGCTCATCGTCTAATCAAAAACACCCTTAACATGAAATCCTTAAGTGGTTCGGCTTCAGGACTAATTGACCCAAACACATACTACCGAAATGTACCAGGTAATCATTATTATGGTGGAGTCAATAGACCAAGAGCAGCGGTTCCCTCTTACAGGAAAGCATATGACGATGACTCGAGCTATTACTACTATGGAAAGTATAAGAATAGCCCACAGGGAACGTTTAGCTACGGTCCAAGATATCCTGCTCCGTTAAATGGCTCACCAGACTATAGCCGGAACTACAACTCCAAGATAGCAGTCGAGCAGCAGAACCGGGGTGGACTGAGAGCTGGAATGTCTGGTTTATCGATAGACGATAACGATAGAAGCAAACAATTGTATTCAAGTTATACAGAAGCTGCTAACACAAATTTGAACCCGTTGCCTTCACCGCCCAATCAATGGATCGGTACACAGCCAGGTGGGAATTATGGCGGTGGTGGATATTATAGGGAAGAAGTTGGGTATGGGTATGGTGAAACAAACGGAAAATCGGGAAAGAAACCGATTTATCAGGCCAAGACACAACAAAGTCATCGAGGCGCAAATGAATGAGATTATTAGTTGAGGGTGCCGAGAGAGGTTCTTCTGTACATGGATATTCAACTTTTTCTTCCTTCTCTTCTTCTTTTCCAAAAACTTAAGAAAATCATTTACAAAATGACTACATAGCTTCCATGTGTTTTCCAAAATGAAGATTTGGCCATTTAGGAGGTTAGCCAAGTCTTCGATTCCGACAGTCTCAGGGCAAGTCTTAGCGGTTGCTAGCTCTTTTTCTTTTCTTTTATGACCATCTGATTGCATCATTTAGCTTTATTATACTTGTAAACGCATATACATATAAAAAAACAAATATGTTTAGAGACTAATGCCAAGAAACATATCATCTAGCTCTGACAATACATAGAAAACCAAATACAAAATGGATCTAAAGCCACGTTTATCACCTCTTCAATCACAATCTCTCTCCTATGGTACTCTAGTAAGATTTACTCCAGTAAGTTTTATAAGAAATACAAGTTAACGCTTCTGGACATGGTGCTTAATCAGAACCAATTGCAAATGCAACCTTTCTAACTCCTCTCTTTTCAACCTTCGTTATTATTTGTGTCAACTGTTCATTAAAATCAAAATAAATCTTGGATTCCATACCATCCCAAATTGTCATCCTATCTCCAAAATATTATTCCTTCTAATCATTTATCGACATGAAATAACTTATTATGTGATTCAGATCTCTGCCATATTTTAACAAGATTAAAGATTGATACAATTGATTTTCCAAATTCACAATGTCCTCACCGGAATTAATCAATTTTGAGTAATCTAGGCATTTGAATGTAGAACTTCTTTGCCAGTTGACTCTTCATTAACATAATGGTGTTTTGAAACATTATAAAAATAGTGACATGATTAACATAATATAGCAATTTGCGGAACTATTGAATGAAATAGCCACTCAAAAAAAGCATAAAGAAGAGAAAAAGAGAACCAAAGATTAAAGCAGTCTTCTGACCAGAAGTAAGAGCATTGCCACCTAATCCATATTGTTGATTCTGAGCAAAACCAGCAATCTCAACCATTTTACTCTCAAAAAAACTCTGAGAAGCTCCACACGTTGGACATCTCCAATCTTCAGGCAACTTATCAAACTGAAAACCCGGTGGGATTGGGTACGATGGATCACCCACTGATTCATCATACTTGTACCCACATGATCTACACTCATAGATCCCAGTGTTCAAAACCGCAAACTTCTCCTCTAGTCTACGTTTCTCCAATGCATCGTTGACTTCTGTGGTTTCTGTTGCTTGGGTTGGGTCAGAAGAAGGAAGAGGTGTCGTGGCGTCTTCTCTTGAGACAGCTAAGTAACGAGAATGGTGATAGTTTGGGTAAGAGATGGTAATGAAGATGTTGTGGTGAAGGTGTTGATGTTTCGTTACATATCTAAGAAACGGTGTCGGTTTGAGAAGAGAAGAATGGGCATGAGACTGAGAGAGAGGGGTGAAGGAGAAGGTAGCACTCGCCATGGTTCTTCTTTTACTTCTTATAATTTTTTGGTTTGTTCATTGTTTGAGAGTTGAAAATGTCGAAAGAGTTAGAGAAGGAGGATCCATTGGAGAGGAGAAAGGCATATGCGCTTGGATAAGATTTTTGACGCCACGTGGCCTTATTTCAATCCAGCTTATTTCTTTTACTTAACCCCAAAATGTCTTTCCGGTCCTACTAACATTTATGTCAATTAGGACAAAGTCTTCAAATTCTATATGATTTAAGGGGTTTTATGGATTTTGGAAGAATCTGAATTTTTTTTCTATTGAAATATAAATATTTTTATGGGATATATATTTCTCCATAACTAATATATATATTTTTAAATCCTTCATTAGTTAAAAGATGATTTAAAAGTATAATATTAAATTTTGATGGTATTGGAAACCTAGGTAACATACACGTACATAATTTGTTTATTTTATTTAGAGATGGAATTAAATGATTGTAAAATTAAGACAAAGCGTAAACATTCAATAATGGACCAAATTTATAAATTTTATTTCAAGGTTTGTTATGTTTGTTTTTTCGGATAGCATGGAATAAAAAATGGGTACGTGGAAGAAAAGCGTTTGGAAACGTGGTAGCGATTTTTATAAAACATTTAAAAAGTAGATATGTGTTGGAACCTTATATATAATGAAACATTAAATATTATACTATATTAAGTTATATTTAACCATGCAAATCTAATATATATATTTTAAAACTTAACAAAAAATAAAAATTTAAAATTTTTTTTGTTACAGCAAATAAAATCAAATAGTTCAAAATCAAATTCACTCTCTTCATTCTCATTTTCCTCAATTCCATCAAACAATATCCTTTCAAATTTCATGATGTCGATAAAAATATTATCAATCTCAAGCGTCTCGAAGTTAATGTACTTAATTAATCACTTCCACTATTGTCATTTTTCTAAGCATGATCTTTTCAAAAATTAAATACAAAGTTTAGTATGCAAAAATTCTAAAATATAAAATTAGTTTGAGTTTTTGTATAAAAAACTATTAAACATAATTTTGTGTTATTTATTTATTTGTGATATTAAATTTTTAAAATAAAAGCGCAAGCTTCCGAAACAGAATCGAAAGCTTCCAACGAGTTTTCAAAGTTAATTTTTTGGAAACACCACAGAAACAGGATTCTGAAAATTTGCAAGAGCTTCTGATTCTGACTCCAATAAAGCTTCCGTGCTTCCTAGGTTTCACACCGTTTACATTTTCTATAGTATTTTTCCCATTTGTGGTAAAAAAAACATGTCTATCAATTATATTTTAAAACCTATGTAAATTAAAAGACGCCAAAGAATGAACCTAATAATATTTTTTTCAATGTGACGCATCACTTCATCTCTTCAAGGGTGTTTCTTCACCTTCTCCTTGATTATCATAATTCGCCATCACTTGTTGCTTGTCATAATTGCATCAACCGTTGGAAGTTGGTCCAAAAATACAAGAATGGATATGATATTCATTGGAGTAGAAAAACAGAAGAATATTATCGAGAGATATTCACGAGAGAGGTTGAGATTGACGGGATGCCACCACCGCTTTTATTTATTTATGTAGAACATGTGTCATGACGACAACGCTCTTGCCCCCAACGCCAAATAGTTTTCGACATATGATCGCTTTTCTGAGTAGTCCACTTAACTCATTTATCTAACACTATCATCTGAATATTTTCCTTCTTTGCTTAATGCTATTTTGTTTTTGAAGATAGACCATGTAAGTTCTTTGAAAAACTTATATCCCTTCGGGATAGTGTAGTATTATATGACGTCTTTTATCAATGTGGTCTCATTTTTTCTTTTTCATTTTTTATCTATGAACAGTAGCATTCGATACTTGGTGCATGATTTTTGTTGTTATGGTTTTTGTTTTGAGAGATACCCAAGAAGACTTTATCCATATTTCTAACATTCATCACTGTCTATGATCATAAAGCAAGCTATGGGCTCATATACTCATTTTAGCAATGATCATCGATCATACATTTAAGGTAACTCTTTAATTTTACACATAATCAGTATATCATTTTTACCGCGGTTGTGCCATTAAGTAAAAAACGACAGTTATTATGGTTACTCACATAGTATATAATGTGGTTGCTAGTCGTTACGCTTTCATTGACCGTAGTTATCGCCAAAGTTTTTTTATTTATTTATTTGGCCAATAATGACTATCTTTGTCGTTCATTGAGGTAACATCTGAATAGCAACGGTCGTCACTTTGAAGCAGTCCATTCTAATTTATTTAATAAATAATCATTTTCACATCTCTTTGAGAGAGATGTGAGGCAATGCATTCTAATTTATTCAGCAATAAACATCGTCGTCACATCCTCTACGGTAGTTCCTTTTAATTTATTCAACAGTTACCTTCGTCACATCTTTTTTAAGAAGTGCCTTCTAATTTTTTTTAAACGTCTTTATTAGAACTTTAAAAAATGTTTACATAGTCATTAAATAGTAAGCTATTTAAGCAATGATAAAAATAAATATTTGTAATCTCACTTTGTGAGTGAACCAACTTTGTGAGTGAGCCAACTTTGCTAATTTATCTGCTACTTGGTTATTTTGGCGAGCAACCGTTATGAACGTGATAGTTGTAAAAAGATCCGCCCAACTGCGAATATCATTAAGCAATGGTTCCATAATCGCATTCTGAGTATGGTAATTGAGAAGATCTCCGAGTACTTTGCAATCACTTTCCAGTATTATATTCATGTATCCTCGGCACCATAAAAATTGTAATGCATGTAGGAAAGTCATTCCTTCTTCTTCTAAAGGGTTAGATCCTTGATTAAGTTTTGTGGAAGCCGCAAGTTTATATGATCCATTTTCATCTCGTAATATCCACCCCACACCTATTGACGCCTTATTATAAATGTAAACTAGCATCAATATTACATTTATAAAAACCTGATAACGGAGGGGACCATTGCGTTGGCGGTTGATTTGTTGAAGACGATTAGTCGTATCAGGGGACGTGGCGTCAATCCAGTCTGATATATTATCATGTGCTCGGGAACAAATAGGCGGATGGTCATCTACTACCTTATTGAAAATAAAATCATTATGTGATCTCCATAACTGCCACATAATCCAAAAAACACCATGTGTATGATGCTGTAATCGGCAACTCATGGATGTCGAGAATAATTTCCACGTTCCGTTCCAATGTGTTTGTAGGTAGAAGGCGAGACGATAAAGGTGAGTTAGACATACACCAAGCAGCATGTGCATAGTCACATTGAAAAAGAATATGATTGGTTTTTTCAATATGTTGGCAACAACGTTTGCAAGACGTATCCATTGGTATGCCCCGGCAATATAATTCCAAAGCTGACCCAATTGCCGACGATAATACACGCCAAAGAAAATGTTTGAGCTTTGGAGCGGTATTAGATTTCCAAACTCGACCTTTTAATATCTGATTGCCCAGACGTCTATGACAATGATTTAATGGCTGGTCCGGGTAATGAGTTGTTAACCAATATCATGACTTTACCGTATAGCACCCATCTTTTGTATAATTCCAAATTAACTTATCTTCTGCATCTTTGTGAGGGATGTACAATCTTCGAGCTTGGTTTACATCCTCAGTAGTGAGAAGTTGTTGTAATGCAACCTCATCCCATTGTTTATGATTGGGCTGCCACAAATCTCGTAATACTATTTGAGGGTGAGTTGAAGAACGACTGACCGCCGCTCTTGGAGGATGAGATTGTATCCACGGATCGGAGAAGGGATTTATTGAGCGGCCATTGCCAATGCGATATCGTAGACCTTTGAATAATAAATCCCGACCACAGAGTAATGACCGCCACCCATGGGATGCTTTCCTTGTAATATATGCTTCGCCTAACGTCGTTTCAGGAAAGTATCAGCTTTTTAATATTCTAGCAAGTAGGCAGTCAGGTTCTTGTAAAATGCACCAAGCTTGTTTGACAATTAAGGAAGCATTAAATTTCTTGATATCCTTAAACCTGAGACCACCCTCTTTTTTGGGGACGCTTATTTTTTTCCAACTGACCCAAGCCATTCGCCGTTTGGATTCATCTGAACCCCACCAAAATTGTGATAACGCAAAATCTATCTCATGAAAAACCGTTTTTGGTAATTTAAAGCAGCTCATAGCATAGGTAGGCAACACTGTAGCAATAGAATTCAAAAGAACCTCTTTTCCTCCTTCCCATAAGAATTTTTGATTCCAACCTTTTGTACGCTCCTTAACCTTTTTGACCAGGTAATCAAACATCTCACATTTTCTTTGTGTAAAATCCTCGGGTAAGCCTAAATAATTATTACATCTACCCGACCGCTGTATATTGATGATGTGCCGTACCTCATTTTTTTGGATTTATAGACCCGAGAACCAAATATTATAGACAATTTGTCAACATTTACTTGCTGACCTGACACTTCTCCGTAGTGGCGTAACACGTTCGCTAATGTTGTACTATTCCGCCTATTGGCTTGGCAGATAACCCAAATAGAAGATGACTAACACGGGGTCCATTCATGCTGATAGATAACCCCGTAATATTACCATGACGTTCTTTTCGGTTAAGTCTTTGTGTAAGCATTTCCGCACAAAGTAAAAATAAGTACGGAGATAGGGGATCTCCTTGTCGAATACCTTGAGTAGGGTGTAAATCTCCATAAGTACTGCCGTTGATAAGGATTGAATAGGAGACTGACTTTACACATGACATAAATCCAACAAATCCACCTCGCATCAAAACCCAAACGTAACATTGTCTCTTCAAAGAAATTCCATTCAACCCAATCATATGCTCTGGAAATGTCTGTTTTTATAGCCATATACGTATTTGCCTGTCGCTTTCTTGTCTTTAAAGCATGGAGAAGTTCGTGAGCAATCAATACATTGTCAGAAATTTGATGTCCCGGAACAAACACTGTTTGTTGATCAGAGATAATTGATGGTAGGAAAGATTTAAGCCGCTTAATCAATATCTTCGATATTATCTTGTATGCAATATTACACAGGCTTATCGAGCGATACTCACTCATGGTTCTTGCGTATTCAGTCCTGGGGAGGAGACAAAGATGTGTATGATTAATACCATAAGGTATTAACCCCTCGTTGAAAAAGCCTTGAACCGCCAAAATGAGATCATCACCGATGAGAGATAAAAATTGGTGATAAAAGGCGCCACTTAAGCCATCATGACCAGAGGCTCGATCTCCTCCGATATCTTTTATGGCTTGAAAATTTTTAGAGTTTGTAACTTCAACCGTTAGGGTCTGATTCATGACTGGTGTAACCGTTGGATGAATATCCTCGAAAAAATCTCCCCATTCTGTGTTGGCAGAACTAGTGAATAACGATTGAAAATATTGGATAGCCAGTCTTGAGATATCTATTTCATCTGTGTGTTCGAATCCATTGTCATCCAATATCAAAGTTATACGATTCTGAACTTTGCGGGTTTTTGCACAACCTTGAAAGAATTTAGTGTTACGATCTCCCTCCTTTAGCCATTTGTTGCGACTCTTAATTTTCCAAAAGATTTACTCAATGTAATAAGCCTGATTGAGTTTTCGTTTAGTTGACCTTATTAGTGTAAGGTCTGGTTGGACTTGTAAAAATGCTAGCTCGAGATCCTTCTTGAGTACTTGTATTTCTGTTTCTGAATTGATATTGTTATGGTGTTTCCACTGTGAAATTTTTGGCGAATATCCTTTAACATGGTTTGAAGATCACCCTGTTCGGAAGTCTTTTTCCATTCTCCCTTAATAAAATCCTTAAATCCTTCCCTCTCAAACAGTCGTTTGTCATAACGAAACTGACTTTGCTTGATACTTTTATCAGCTAAAACATTGACAATCATTGGTATGTGTTCCGATTCAATAGGCTCCAAATATTCAGAAAAGGTTGCAGGATAGTAGGCTAGCCATTCTGTGTTTGCAAAGGATTTATCCAGGCAGCATTGTATTAGTTCTGTTGTCTGCAACCCATTCCGCATCACACTACGGGCACCACTCGAACTAAATTTATTTCCAATATGATGGAGTTCAGACATATCACAAATTTCAAGTGTAGTATTGACGTCTTTGAAAGTTCCCTCATCTTGGGGATGACCCCCAAGTTTCTCATTATTATTCCGAATCTGATTGAAGTCTCTGATCATGATTCAAGGATTGTTACGATTCATAGTCGTTCTTTGAAGCCTTTCCCATAATTCATGCCGATATTGGAGATTCGGATGACCATAAATACAAGACAAATAGAACGAAAAAGATTTTTCATTAATTAAACATTCTATTAGTCTTGCATCAAGATAAAGAACATTGACATTAAGAGAATTCTTCTAAAAGAAAGCGAGACGACCAATAAAGGCCAACAAGAGGGACAATACAATAGTACTGAAAACCTAATGAAACAGATAGATCACACATATAGCTAAACGGTTGCTTTGTCTCCATAAAAAATATTGCATTTAGGAGATATCGACGACATAACTCCTTTAATTGATGAACTACCAGAATTTTCCCAATTCTCTGGTAGTTCCAACTCGCTATTCTCATTTGGTCCTTGGCGGTATTAGGTCCGCCTCGCCGCTGCTTGAAATTTGTGGCGGTATTGGGCCTGCCTCGCCGCTGAATTTGGTTGAACTGGCCTTGGACGCCACAGTTCTGCATCTTTTCTTAGGATATCTTGATGGAGTTCCCAACGGTCTAGTAATTTCTTAAATTATCTCGTTATCAACATGCTCTAGAGAAAGGAGGACTCGGTAGTGGCGTGCTTCAAATTCAGTGTCATTTGAAACCAAAGTATAATTGTGGTAAAAGAGGCGGAGGTCGGCGATTGAGAATTGTCAATCATCAATGATTATCATGGGGTGTTCGACGTTGGTGGTGATCGGAGAATGATGCGGAGCTAGAACAGGGATAATAGACCTGGAAGTGTCAGTCACGGAAAGTGGTGCTACTTTGATTTTTCTCGTTGTAGTATCCGGGAAAATAAACAAGGAGAAGACCCTGTTAGGTTCGTCATCGGAGTCTGGGTCTTGATGGCCAGTTGCGACTTCTTCTTCAGGAACATGGCACTCTTCGATGTCATGGGTCAGGAGATGACAACGGAAACCGAAATTCCGGAGCCTTTCGAACCGGAAGTTAACCATAGAAAACTCAGCCCCAAACTTAAAACGTCGTTCAAGTACCAAAGCTTGGTGTAGAGGCCATCAGATATAAACACGACCAAAAGAGGAATTCTCGCCAAGAGTGGTGTCACTCTCCGGGTCGACAATTACTCTGAGGGTTCCCGCATTATAGTTCACCATGGGAACCGATAGAAATTGCCGAGGAAGATCCCGAATCTGAACCTAGAAATCAATCAAATTTGGTTCGGCATTTGTGATAGATGGATCCCAAGAATTCATTGTTACCATCCAGCGGTTGAAACTCCATGGCCACGACGAAGGATAAGTTACAAGGTTTCATTGGAGGGGAAAAGAAATTGGGCTCTGTCGTGATCCACAATCCGACCGGTGACCAAATTATCCATTCCCCATAGCCACGGGAAAAAAATGGTCAAAGCACGGAGGTTTTGGCGCTTTGGATTTGCCGGACGAAGAAGCAAGCTAAATTGAGAAGCCCTGGTCGCATGAGAGAGGAGTTCCTCTAGAACTGCAAATTCCGTCTCATCAATGTTTATTCTCAAAAATTCAGAAAGTTCAGATTCGATGAAGAGGTGAGACATAGGTCGAAATTGATGGCGTAATGACTTCGGAGAATGGGATTGGGTTATAAGCGGAGAAGGAGTCGAAATACAGTTTCGATTAACCGTTGACAGCATAGCAGTTATCACCTTAAGTTTCGCGGCGGTTGGAGAAATATGAAACCAAGGCTGTTTCAATTGTTGATTAACAGACCATAAAGGCCAAATAAATCGGCAAGACCACGAAAAATGGGAACACCAGACTTGATAATCACATCGACGGTGATGAGTACAGGGGACGCTGATGAGTACAGGGAATGGCGGAAGGCCAAGAAAAGAAACAGGGGAAGAGAAGAAGAAGAAGAAGAAAGAAGGAGAAAGGAGAGCATTTTCTCTCCTTTTTAAACCGCTTTATTTTATATGTATCATATCTTCCGAAGTGCCTTCTAATTAATTCAACAATGATTATACATATTTTTGAGGAAGTGCCTTCAATTTATCCACTAGTGACCATCGTCACATCTTTTTGAGGCAGTGTATTCTTGCAGGTAACACCAACTTTGAATCATGGCAGACATGTTTTCTTGGTACTAAACATGTTCTGTTCATATTGTTTTCACGCTGATTTCAGATGTATTACGGCTTCCATCCCATACACCAATGAGAATGGTCATTTCCCTGTTGTTGACTTAGTTGTGATGCGGTAAACGCAGTCCCCAACGCGACCACTGTATACAAGACAAACGACATATCTATCAACACCGTCTCCAACATCATCTCCAGCGTCGTCTTGAACATCGTCTCCAACATTGTGTCCACCAACAACGTATCTAGACCGTCTCTGACTCTGTCTTCAATGATGTCTACACAAACAACATATCTATCAACAACAAAAAGGAATTTAAAGATCGTCTCACTTTCTCTGACGCCAAGATCCACTATAGGACAGAATCACAAAATCCTTCAGTACATTGGTTTGGAAGTCGTTGGCGCTTCCCCCAACCTAAGCTAAAGGGGACCAGTGTGTTGATTTGATACATCTACATCATCCTCTATTTTTTTGTATTTTCTTTTGAAATTTCATGTGCAAGATTGATCCTTACCATGAAACAAAAGTCTTTGGTGTTTGACATCACAAACGCTCAAGTAGACACTACAAAAAAACTTGAAGTGGCTTTTTGTTTCAGGGTCAATCTCCAAAGGGTGGTGAGTTTTGAAAACCTGAATAGATAGGCAGCATCTGAATTTGAGAAGATTGCATTACAGATTTTTATTATAGGAAGGTTTCTTGCATGGCAATCAATCGCCTCACTTAGTGATGATGACACGATAACATCATATCTCAATACCGTCTCCGTGGTTATCCCCAACGTTTTTTCACCAACGACGTATCCATCAACACCGTCTCCACTGCTATTTTGAACACCTTCTCCACTAAGTACTTATCAATCAACAGCGGAAGGGAATTCAGAGATCGCCTCACTTCTTCCGATTTCAACATCCACCATGGTTTGGAAATCAAAGAATCCTTGAGTACACCAGAATAGAAATCATGGTTGCTTTCCTAACCGAAACTTAAGAAGACCAGTGTTTGGATCAGGTACTTCTCCATCATCTTACTTTTTTTTGTTTTTTTTTTTTTGGATATTATGTTAAATTATACTCAAGAAAAAAACACCTTTTTAGAAAAATTGTGGCTGCAAGTTTAAAATGAAACCCAAAAAAGAAAAATCTCGTCATAGAAATTTGGAAGTGGTTGTCTCGTTAAAACCCATCTCTGGAAAACCCAAATGGGACAAAACCGGATGATGGGAAAAAGAGTACAAACCGACTTCCAAAAGAGCTGAAAGGAGAGTTGAAATCAAAACCGAGAGTGCTATAATTAAAATCTGGTAGAGAACCAAGCTTGGAGACCATCCATATGAATCCCTTTTGCTTGTAGTGTTGAAAGTCGATTTCGCACCCTTAGGTCTATATTTTTCAGCAATCTTTCCTCCGATAAATGAGCCTCACAATGACACCTTCGATTACGCTCCATCCATAAAGAGTATACCGCCACTTGGAATACGTACTTGACTATAAAAAAGGATGTGTCCCTAGCTCCTGAAATCAAAACATTAGTAAACAGAGTTTTTAGGCAAGAGGTATACTTGTGGCGAAGTAACCCATATGTGAGGCGATGCCAAATTCGAGAGCTGAAAGGGCAAGAGAAGAAGAGGTGCTCCACCGACTCAAGGGGTGACAAACAGAAAATGCAATCTGAATTAGTGTTAGAACTCCAAAAACTCATCATATCCCCTGTAGACAAACGATTCAAAGAAACCAACCAAACAATAAAGGAAAATTTCGGGGTTGCATGATTAAACCACATTACACCAAGTGACACGCGGAGTAGGCTCACGAACCTGAGTCCAAGTCTCTTTAGACAAGAACCGAGACTTAAACTTACCTGCCGAACCTCGCCAAAGAGGTATGTCCTCGGCATGGGAAGCATTGTTCTTCAACTTCATTATTTCAGAATCTATGTGAGCAAGGACTTGGGAGCGACAGTGACGGGGCCTATGGCTAGCAAAGACTTCCGCCAAAGTCACTGATGGTGGAATCCCTAAGTCAATGCTACCGCGAGTTCCAAGTAGATCGAATAACCTGCCTAGATCACACCAAACATTAAACCAGAACGAAGTGAAAGAGCCACTCCTTACCTCTACTTTGCGGAATGCCTTGGCCTGAGCGCGGTACTTCAAAAGCTTACGCCAAATCCAGAAGCCCGAGCTCATGGATATATTCATTGACCTGAAAGAACCCTCTCTTATAAGGTGTTTGTAAATCCAGTTTACCCAAAGAGATTGACGACCTGAAAGAATACGCCAAATCAACTTAAAACAACAAACCGTATTTACCTCACTCAAAGCTCGAAGACCAAGACCTCCCTCGGTTTTTGGTTTGCAAACCCCCTCCCATGAAACTTTGGCCTTATTCGAATTAAGTGATGGACAAGACTATAAGAACGCCGAACAAATCCTCTCCACTTCTTTAATGCAAGCTCGCGGTAAACGAAAGGCCGACATCCAGAAGTTAGTGATACTTGCAATAACTGAAGATAGGAGTTGAAGCCGACCCGCAAAGGATAAGAATCTATTTTTCCAGGAGTTGAAACGAGCACGGATCTTCTCAATGAGCGGTTGATAGTTTGTGGATGTCATCCTCTTTGTCAATAACGGAAGACCTAGGTATTTAACTGGTAAATCCCCAGTAGCACACGAAAAAGACTCCATGGACGAGCGGACAGTTGGGGAGATACCCTTGATGAATAAAGTTGATTTCTCCAAGCTAATAGTGAGACTTGAAAAAGACTTAAAGTGATCGAAAACCTGCAAAATTCCCTGAATAGATCTGACCCTACCATCTGAAAAAAACCATAATGTCATCAGCAAAGCAAATATGAGTGAGAGATAGACTCTTGCACCCCGGATGATAACCTACTTGATCCATCACCGCTGCTTTGTCTAGCATACAAGATAGAACATTCATACAAATGACAAAAAGATACAGAGAAAGGGAACAACCTTGTCGAAGACCCCGCTGACTGCCAAAAAAGCCACCTAACTTGCCATTAAGCTGAATAGTAAAGGACGGAGTAGTAATACAAACCTCAATCCAGGGATGAAAAGAGGAGGGAGCTGAAGTGCTTGAAGAATATTCATCAGGAAGTCCCGATTAACCGAATCAAAAGCCTTCGAGATGTCAATCTTCATTGCACAGCAGGATGCAATATTATTCTTGTGATAGTCCTTAACTAGCTCGGAAGCCAGGAGGAGGTTCTCCATCATATACTGGTCTTTGATAAAAGCGGATTGATTTTGTAAAATGAACCCCGAAAGAATAGCCTTTAACCTGTTAGCCAAGAGCTTGAAAATAATCTTGTAAAGTACATTGCAACACGATATAGGCCTATAATCTTTCATCCCAACTGTTCCCAACTTCTTGGGGATCAAAGCAAGAATTGTGGAGTTTAAACCTTTCGGCAAAAAACCAAAAATAAAAAAAGATTGAATAGCCACCAGTAAGTCCTTACCAATGATTGACCAAGTCTCTCGGAAAAACTCCACCGTGAATCCATCCGGACTTGGAGATTTATTCAAAGGCATAGAAAAAAGTGTACGCTTGATTTCTACCTCCGTTACCTCAGTTAGGATGGCTGTCTTTTCCTCCTTTGAGCAGCTGTAGTTAAGTATCGCTGCCACTTCCTCAACCGAGCTCCTGGTTGGGGGCTGTACCTGCGCGGAAAATAAGTTAGAATAATACCTTATAGCCTCCGTGTGAATGTCATCCTTGTCTGTAAGATATCTCCCATCCTGGGACTGAAGTACATTGATTGCATTCCTCACTTCCCTGTCCTTGATAGCATTATAGAAGACTTTATTGTTCTTGTCTCGAACATTAAGCCAATGGAGCTTGGCTTTTTGTTGAAGAAAGTTCTCCTCCAGCCTCGAAATTGAGTCCCAAACTGCAAATGCTTGAGATCCCTCATGAATGCGAATCTCATCCGGCTCTTCTAAGGTGGCGAGCTGCTTGGTACAAAGATCCTGAAATGTAGACTCAGCTCTGGCGGTCAAGTGATGGATTCGATGCCGGCTGAATTCTCTAATTTTTGGTTTAAGAAGCTTCAGCTTTTTCGAGAACCGGTATAAAGCGGATGCTGAGTGGAATAACGGGACTATGGAAACCCAATAAGCTTGAATCATTCTCTTGAAGTCAGCCAGCGTGAGGACAGCATTTACAACCTTAAAAGGAACCTTAGGTCTTGACTGAATGCCAGAAAGTGAGACAATCGCACAGAGGTGATCTGAGCAACCGTGGGCTTCAAACAGACAAAACGAGTTCATTGGGCGGTGAAACCAACTAGAATTGATCAAAACCCTGTCTAGCTTCTTACTTTTGTTTGTTTTCAGAATTTCATGTGCAATAGCGTCCTTTCCATTTCCATGCAACCAAAATCCCCGGTGTTGGACATCATAAACATTCAAGTAGGCACTACAATCAACTTGGAGACGCCTATTAAATTCAACGCCGATCTCCAAATGGTGATGAGTTTTGAAAAACCGAATAAAAAGACATAATTGAAATTTTTGAGAAGATTGCATTACAGTTTTTTCTTATGAGAGGGTTGATTGTGTGGCATCATTCGGCTATTTTTTGATGAGTAAAGATGACACAACAACGACATATCAATCGACATCGTCACTACAAGAAAACCAATAAAAAATCAACAAAATTTTCGATGGGTGTAGTGGCAGTCAGAAAATTTTTCTGGCAAACCGACGGGATTCCGACTAAACAACGTCCGTCGGAAATCTATTGAAATTTTCTGACTGATTCAGTTCGTCGAAAAATTTGTGATGGATTTCTGACAGGAAGTGAGAAGTCCGTCGGAAAATAAATACGTTAATATAACTAAACTTTGTGACGGATTTGTGACAAATTTGTGAAGGATTTTGTGACGGAATTTGTGACGGATTTTGATATGTGCATACTATGTTAAAAATATATATACATATTTATATGGTCCGTCGGAAAGCCGTCGAATATTTTCGACGAATTTTCGATTGGCCATATAAATATATATGTATATTTTTAACATCGTACTCCACACTAAACATGTATTGAACATGATACACGTATAATCTCTAAATCCGTCGAAAATCCGTTGGAAATTTTCTGACGGATTTAGAGTTTCGGAGTTAAATTTCATAATTATCGATACTCACCATTGTTATACACGTTGTTATAACTTATCTTATTTAAAGGGCATATTTTTCAAAATAACACTATAAACCATTGTTTTGATGTTTGACAGATTTGACTAGTTTATGAGTTCATCGATTAATAAATATACATATACCTTAACGACACTTCGCAAGGTAATTCAGATATCGCCTCATTTCCTCTGACGTCAACATCCACCACTGGTCAAAAATCACATAATCCTTGAGTACACTGGATTGGAAATAGTCTTCACTTCCCCAGCCAAAGCTCAAGAAGACCAGTGTGTGTGGATCTAGTGCACCTCAATCATCTTATTTTTGGTGGTTGTTTTTTAAATTTCATGTGCAATAGCGATCCTTACCATGGAAACCAAAATTTCGGTGTTTGACATCACTAACGCTAAAGTAGACACTACGAGCAACCTGGAGTCGCTCGTTGATTTTAGTGTCGATCTCCAAATGTTGGTGAGCTTTGAAAATTTGAATAAAAAGATCAGTATTAGAGTTTGTCAAGATTGCATTACATATTTTCCTTATGGGAAAGTTAATTGTGTAGTAATTGATCGACCATTTCTTGCTCAGTAAAGACGACATATCTATTAACACCGTCTCCACCAATGGCGTATCTATCAACACAGTCTTCAATATTTTCTCCAACGCAGTCTCCAACACCATCTCCATCAACGTCATATATATCAACACCACAAAGGAATTTAGAGATTGTTTCACTTCCTCTGACGTTAACATCCACCACAAGTCAGAACTACAGAATCATTGAGTACAGTAGAATTGAAATGGTCGTCACTTCCCAATCAATCTTCAAAAGGACC
The DNA here is from genome assembly GCA_963922655.1 of Cardamine chenopodiifolia. NCBI lineage: Eukaryota > Viridiplantae > Streptophyta > Magnoliopsida > Brassicales > Brassicaceae > Cardamine > Cardamine chenopodiifolia. The sequence continues at coordinate 5,714,351 of OZ000476.1, read as the reverse complement.
AGTGTGTGGATCTCGTGCATTTACATCATCTTACTTTTGGTTAGGGATGTTAAAAATAGGTAAAACCCAATAGATACCCTAAATCCTCTTTAATAATCCAAACCCTAGGACCTACACTTTTTACTTAAAAATTCGTGGGTTTATATAGGGTGGGTCCAGTTTTACAAATTACCCTGTTTAGGTTACACATAGGTTTTTTTTAGGTTCATACATTTATCAAAACGACATCGTATTGTCTCATCCCCATATTGATACACATCGAGCCCTAATTCGAATCAATAATTGAAAATGACACTAAACGAAGCTAAACATTTTCGGTGATAGAGTCGTGGACTAGTTGGTTTTCCGGCGCCAAGGTTCATGGGTTTTGCATCAAAGGTGATTTGAATCTTCGTGTCCGAGTGCTATACTTGTTTTTTTTTTTTTCTGGAATAATTGTTGAAGAAAAGAAAGCACGATTTGCATCAGACAATTCTAAGGGACGAATCTGTAGCAAGATTGCACGAGCTAGGAATGGTATTCATGATGACAGTTCTAAAATTGCTTAGTTTTCACTTCGTCATCTTTCTAGCTAGTGTTATTGTTTCCAATTATTATATGTCCTGTTCTGTGTTAAATTACAAAATATGTTGACAAACCGAAAACTGACATAGTCCAGTGGCATTGTTCTTTTCCAGTAGCATTGTTCTGTTATGTTCTGTGTTTTATTATTAAGTCTCAGGTGGTCTAGTTGGTTTTATTGGGTGAAAAATTCGAGCTGTTTCCTTTGTTATATTTTGTATATTTTAAATGATTTTTTCTCCGGTTTCCGTTGATCTGTTGATGTAAATTCATTAAGATTAGCTGTTTTGGTGAACTGGAGTGTTTATTATGTGTTTACTAGTTAGGATTGGATCTAATTTCCCCATAACTATTAATTTTTTTGTTATTAGGCTTTTTTAGGTATTGCCAAAGAATCTTAGATTTCAGATTACAATGTCTTTTAGAAATTCATACAAGACATAGCAAGGTCTGGTATGAGATTGTTGAATCATTCTTAAAGAAATACTAGATTATGTAACATGGTGTGAGTTTGTTCCAGTTCGTGGATTAGCCATATCTTTTCACTTCTGGGTGAAAAGTTTTAAGTTTTAATTAAGTCAGAATATTTTGGCCTAAATACATATACCACATAGCTGAATCTTTGTTAATACCAAATCTTATTGGTTGCAGAATGGATTATGAATCACTTGACTAACTTGAAAGACTGGTGTTGAGTATGAATAAATGAAAGCAACGAATGAGGACGGTGAAACAGAAACACAAAGTGCAACTCAACTGACTCAAGCAACTCAAATGCTACTTAATCCTAACAAACGCCAAAAGTCTTACGTTTGGAAAGATTTGTGCCATTAGGAATAGAGAAAGATGGTAAAAGGAGTTGTTGCATCCATTGTAATAAAAAGTTGGTAACGGAATTCAAGGAACATTGGCTACGAAACACCATTTAGAATTTTGCCCAAATAGGCTTCTAGGGATTAGGGAGAATTTGATAACCTTATAAACATGTAAATGCATCTTCCATAAATTCAAAGAATACGGCTACCATCTGTAGTTACAATCATATCTACTTGCTGAGCTGGCCAGTTATATATCATAGATATCATCTCTCCCTTGTCTTTCGAACTGAAGTACATTCTTCACGGTCTTCTATACAAACTCGCATAGTTCTGACAAACCAGTCCCACCGTCGGAAGTGTATCTTGTGGGAAATTTTTTTTTGATGTTATCATTAAGGACCTTCATAGACAAGATTTAAAAATGTATAAATGAAAACTAGAAGTAAGTTAACGAAAATTATAAATGTTACTTCGTAAACATATTCGTTCAACTTTTTGATAGGAACTTCGGTGCAGAGAGGAGTTTCATCATCGATCGGTTAAGATAGCAGAAAGTCATCACCAAATTTTGTCTGACGATCTCCTGAACTAGCGCATCTTCTATTCGACGGGTTTTTTTTGCTGGTGTGTGAATCCGCTAGCAATCCGCTAGCGCATCTTCTATTTTGCTGGTTTTTATGTAAATGCATCTTCCATAAATTCAAAGAATACGGCTACCATCTGTAGTTACAATCATATCTACTTGCTGAGCTGGCCAGTTATATATCATAGATATCATCTCTCCCTTGTCTTTCGAACTGAAGTACATTCTTCATGGTCTTCTATACAAACTCGCATAGTTCTGACAAACCAGTCCCACCGTCGGAAGTGTATCTTGTGGGAAATTTTTTTTTGATGTTATCATTAAGGACCTTCATACACAAGATTTAAAAATGTATAAATGAAAACTAGAAGTAAGTTAACGAAAATTATAAATGTTACTTCGTAAACATATTCGTTCAACTTTTTGATAGGAACTTCGGTGCAGAGAGGAGTTTCATCAACGATCAGTTAAGATAGCAGAAAGTCATCACCAAGCTTTGTTCGACGATCTCCTGAACTAGCGCATCTTCTATTCGACGGTTTTTTTTGCTGGTGTGTGAATCCCCTATCAATCTAAGGCTTGAGGGTTAGCATATATAAAATATTAGTTTTCGGATTTGGACTGTGGAGATAGCAACATCAGATTGATACCTTGACATCACGATGAAGAATATGGTTAGAGTGTAAGTACTCGAGGGCTATCAGAAGCTGAACAAGCAACTTGCACAGTTTCTGAAAAGAAAGTACAGACTTAAATAATATGTATACATATCAATAAAAGTTCATGTGAAGCACATACAAAACAAGATCTATGCACCTCTTCCCAAAAATGCACACCATTGGCTCTCTTAATAGCATCTGCCCTGTAAACATAAGAACATAAAGCTGCCTCACTATCCCTATGATGAAGCCAATATGGGAGAAATTACAATAGAAAAAGCTGAACCCCGAAAATTTAAAGACAAAATACTGACATGTCTCCTTCACAATAACCTACGACGATGCACACATAGCTACCCTAACAAAAAGAATACAAAAGCTTAATCAGAGCAAAATATGTGGAATGATATAAAAATGTAGGAAAGTCAGAAGGTCTGTCTTACCTTTTCCACCCAAGAGTCTTGTATTCCACAATAAATGGATGACGCATTTTCGAGATGAGCTCCATCTACTCCAAGTAGGGAAACTAAAATCAAACCATATGAAAAAAATTATCATATAGAGAGCACTAGAAGGTTTGAAACTGATAAAACAAGAATGCGAACCTCCTGATGTGCAGATCGTCTAGTCCTTTGAGTTTGCCAAGCAAGACTGATCTTTTTCAATACATATCTAATGAAACCATAACATAATATTAGAAACTCCAAACTTTCATTAGGTAAAAATCAGAGGAAGCGAACGATAGTGTTCCACACTTTTTCTTCTCGTGCTTATGTCTCACTAGAAGAGCTGACCTGAAAGATCCTTTTCCATTTTGCTCAAGAATCTCATACTGTTCCATTTCTAGCTTTGTTACCTGGAACCTAAAGAGTTAAATACAAATAGTAGTACGATGCTTCATGATTACATTAAAACCAAAGAATGTAAACCCAAAGTCAAGTATATATTTGATTAAAAAAATGAAAATAACAGCAGAGACATCATCAGAGATGACTTTAACTGACTTTACAAGAGAAATTAACTTAAAGGCCAAAGAATCAAATACTTATTCCAAAGAACCATGGTCAACTAAACAAGTACCCTGAAGGAAGCATTTGCAGAGAAGCATCAAAATGACAAAAACATAAGAAGAATATCAGTGATCAGCAGACATGTGTCAAATCCTAATGTTAGAACTAGCTCTAAAGCTCGATTTACTTAGATTCTTGATGGGAAGCTTAGAAATCAAGTCCAAAGGTAACAACTTTACATAATGCAGTGGAATCAAATGAATATTCTTGAAGTTGTAACCTAGAATGAACAAAGAAACAAGCAAGAATTCTATAAAGACAGTAAATTTAAAAGCCTGGAGAGCCAAAACATAGTAATTACAGAGATAGAACAAACAATGCAACAAGCCCATCTCAGAATCAAATACTTATTCTACAAAACCATAGTCTACTAAACAAGTACTCTCAAGTAATCGTTGCATAGAAGCATATAAATGATATATATATGAAATTTTTTTAATGCTATAAACATAAGCAGAAGATCAGTGCTCAGCAGACAAATGTGTCAAATCCTAATGTTGGAACTAGCTGTAAAGCTCAATTTACTTAGATTCTTAATAAGAAGTTTAAACATCAAAGTCCAAAGGTAACAACTTCATATAAATGCAGAGGAATAAAATTGGGAAGATGTCAAAAAAAAACCCACAAACTTTTAAATTGTGAACGTTTAAATCATGAACTTTCAAACATTTAAATGCCCAAGTTTTTCGTTGACTCGTAATTATATAGAAAATTTTCGTTGACTGAACCATTTGAGACACGTCGTTAAGTATAAGACTAAACAACATTACAGAGTTAACTTCCCTTAGTAGTCTTTGTTATGTCAAACGACATCGTGTTTCCTCTTAATAAAATAACGTCGTTTTAACTGAATTAAGGAAAAAAAATCCTCAAATAGATTTCTCAATTCCTAAATCGATTTTGAAACCTCTAATCCTAGAAATCAAAATCTCGTTGTCGATCTTCTCTCGTTTTCGTGGGTTTTCTCATGGTGATTATGTTCTTACTATTCTGTTGAGTTCAACCTCTGTGACATCGGGTGTCGTCGCATATTGTGTTCCTGATGAAGTGTATATGTGGCTTAGGTAGCATGATCTTCACTGCTTAGACGCAATATAATCCATGAAGACCGTTCTTCTGTTGTATTAGCAAATGAGATGCGAGTTTGTGGACAACCAAAAGGGATGTAAGTATGAATGTTGTTTATGTTGACATTTCAAGCAATGCAAGTTAATAATGTGTCATTTGTTTGATTGATTGTAAGTATGAATGTTGTTTATGTTGAAATTTTAAGCAGCATAAGTTAACAATGTGCCATTTGTTTGTGCATTAGGTCATTTTTAAGTGGGTGGAGGATGGCGTATTTAAAGAGGTCGAAGATGCTTTACCAAGAGTATCAATCATGGCAAATGAGATTACCAAAGCCAAATATGAGTCAAATGAGTTAATTTCTTTGATATAAGAACTTAAGGAAGAAGCAATGGTGAACAAAATGGAATTCCGCAAGTGAAAAATGTGCTTTAAAGTTTGTTCTTTTGTGGCTATACCTTATCACCATTGTGATTGTTTACATATTATTTAGTGAGGGAAATGGAAAGAAAATTGTGGTTGGTTATTAGTAGTTGTGTAGTTGTAAATTAATATTGTAAACCTTTGACCTCAGTGCATTTAGGTTGGTTTAAATTTTGGTAAGTTTACTTCAGTATTTTTAGTTTTTAGTGGTACTCAAAATGTAGATAAAAGAAGGAAAAACAGGAGAAACAAAACAAACACCAACCATGTTCATTACACATAATTTAAAACAATTTGAAACAAGCCAAACGATCAAAACCATAAAGATTCTGAAAAAATCCAAACTAAACAACCTGAAACAATCCAAACAACCACTGATACATGTTTTAAAACAATTTGAAACTTCATCATCATAAACTACAGGTTCTCGTCTGAGCTAAACACCAACAAAACAGAAAATCAACTACCAAACCATGTTCATGATAACTTAGTTTTAACATTCAGACCATGATCCCTAACCTTGTAATCCTTTTCCTTCATAACCTTGTCCTTGTTCTTGTATTCTATGTGATCCTCTGTGTGATCTCTATGATCCTTGAGATGGCACTCCTTGAGTGGGTGCTCCTTGAGTTCTTGAGATGGTGGTTCTTCAGACAGAGCTCCCTGTGAACTCCTTGAGATGGTTGTGAAAGAGAAGGTGCTCCATGTGAAACTCCTTCGGATGGTTGTGAAAGAGATGATGCCCCTCTGAAACTCCCACAAATGGTTCTCCTTGCAATTGTCGTGCTTGTCCAAAAAATATAATCCTCAGATCATGGTTTCAATCTATCTATCAATAATCATTCCACAGATTTAAAACACCAAAATATAAAATGAGGATATAAACCTCATCTTTTCTTGGTTGACCCCTTGGTCTTTTTGGTGCACTTGCAACACTTATTGTGCCCTTTTTCCTTGCATTTTGAACATGTCATGACTCAGTGTATGCGTGATAACGTGGTGTAAGTTGAAGAAGAGGCAGCTTCATAAATTCCTTTCCTCCTATCATTATTCTTTGCTCTCCCAGGATTGCTTCTTCTCCATGGAGGTGGTAACACACCTAATCTGTTCACTATTGGCCACAAAAGCATGCCTTAAACAGACCCAATACCGTCACTGACATAATCTTCAAAATTTCTTTCTATCCTATAATGATAGATGCAACATGAACACATGGTATACTAGTCATCCATCTTTCACAAAACTATGATCCAACAATCATCTTCTTTATCTTAGCATGTGATCTCTTTGTGAATTTGGTCATCAATCTTCTAGCAATAATATACCTCGTAATATCCTCTAACAAATCTAGTAAAGGTTTCCTCCTTGCTAATCAGATTGATCTATTGAAAGACTCATTTGTTTAAGTTATCATTGTAGCAGCTTCCTATCCTGAGGAAAGCTCTAAAGCATGTTCTTTAGTAGAGACTTATAAGAACTTGTATTGTAATTCTTCAGTTCTAGCTTATGACCAGCAAAATCTCCTTGTGTGTCCTAGCAATCTTCCAAAAGAGTCGATGTAGCTCCATGTCATGGCTATTTTGCTTCCAATTTTTCATGATGTGCCAAACACATTGCCTATGTTCAACTTGGGATGACAGTGTGAATTGCTTTAACCAAACCCTGAAAAAAAAATCTAGTTAAAAACAGTTTGATGATTCAAACAAACAAAATTAAGTTATTAGATGATTGAAAAGATGATCCAAATTAACTGATTGTTTGTCTGATATTTGCTACGTTTCTTCCATCTTGAAGATCCAATTTTGTAGAGAGCAAACTAACAAACTAGTCTCAATTATCATAATTCTCAGTTTCAACAATAGCCCTTCCAATGGGAACAATCCTATTATCTCCATCTCTCCCAGTCGCAACTAAGATATGTCATTTTCCATCCCATTTAAGAAACACACCATTTATTCTTATGATGGGCATACATATCTACTTCCAAGAGTCTCTTTGTGACTGAAAACAAATAAGATGACGAAAACTTTGTAAGCTTCCAATGGGAACAATCCTATTATCTCCATCTCTCCCAGTCGCAACTAAGATATGTCATTTTCCATCCCATTTAAGAAACACACCATTTATTCTTATGATGGGCATACATATCTGCTTCCAAGAGTCTCTTTGTGACTGAAAACAAATAAGATGATGAAAACTTTGTAAGCTTCCAATGGTTGGCTCTTGAGTAGTCTCAATCTCAAATATAGTCCCTAGATTAGTTTGCAAGATCTCTTCTTGATAATCCCATATCCGTGAAAAATGATCTTGCTGAGTAGTTTTTCTTTCTCTCAGAACTTTTGTCTACGCCTTTTCACATTTTTCTTCAGTTACATTCAGGTTGTACTCTCTCTTGATCTCCTCAACCATCTCTTGTTTGGTATTTTTTGTATTTTTTCTCAACCTTTTTGAAAAACAACCAAGCATCTGTTCCTTGCTTCAACATTTTAGAGTAACCTGACCTTACACATGAATGCTTATCCTTTTAGATCTTTACTTGCATCTTATGTTTTTTCTTATCATATGAGCAGTAGCATCTTCATGGACATTTGACATCAGTGTCAGAGCACTTTTCACCAACCCTCCAACTTTGTGACCTATAAAGCTTAATGTCGTATCTCGATTTCAGAGAATACCTCAGCCACAACAATCTTGAAATCTTCTGGGGTATCAAATGTTTTCCCCAACCTTAGCATCTCTTCAAGATCTTCAGTTTTTGGAGGTGCAACACCTTCGTCTTTAGGAATTTCTTCATTATCACTGTGTGACAGAGGTTATGGAATCCTCTCTTCATCCCAGATTTCATCTTTATTATCTGCATTAGTCTCATTTCCATTTTCTTTTTCTCTCACCATTGCTGCCTTGGGTTCTAGATTTCATCCCTATTCATCTCCATTATCTGCAGGTTTTGGAATCCTGCCGTTGTGCCTCGGGTTCTGGTGGGATTCTTCCGCCGTCTTTGTCGGTCGTTGCCTATTTCACTTTTGTTGCCTTTTTCTCTTTCATTCCCGTTGCATGTTTCTCTTTCGTTGTCGTTGCCTCTTTGTCTTTCGTCGCCTTTTTCTCTTTTACTGCCTATTTATCTTTCGTTGTCTTGCCTCTTTCTCTTTCGTTGACGTTGACAAGCGTTGTCCTTGGTCACGATGACCGACGACTCAGAATACTCTTATGTCCCCCACGGATCCACACCATCTCGACAAATCCGACAAGAATCCTTCGGCAATCGACGATCTATAGAGAGATTTGATTTCTAGGGCTAGGGATTTGAAATCGATTTGGGAATTTGGGGATGGAGAAATCGGTTTGGGGATTTTATTTTTCCTTCTATTGGTTAAATGATGTCATTTTGACATTTTATTAAGAAATCAATATTGTTTTATTAAGAAGAAACACAATGTCGTTTTGAGATAACAAAGCTGTTAATGAGAAGTTAATCCCGTAATGTTCTTCTGTCTGTATAATTAACGACATGGCTTAAATGAACCAGTCAACAAAAGTTTAATATTTAATTACGAATCAACGAAAAATTTAAACATTTAAATGATATTTTGAAAATTTATGCTTTAAACGTAAAATTCGCAATTTTTTTACATTTTCCGGCATAAAATTATATATCTGAAGCTGTAGTACCCTAGAATCAACAATAAAGACAATAAATTTAAAACAGAAATTACAGAGATAAAACAAACAATGAAAAAAACGCATCTCAGAAGATGGATACTGACCCAAGATAATCGAACTAACAAACAGAGTTAGAGCTTGATGAGCCTTGAGAGGAGATAGATCTGATGGGAAAAGGCTGAGGCTTTAGGGTGCATTAGCAGAGGTGTTAGAAAGGGAAGAAGAAAGCTTGCGTATACTAGTTAACATTGTTACAAAAAAAAAAGCTTGCTGTGGGAGTGATCGGGGGACGAGAAATGACAAATTTGTACAGAGAGAGAGAGTAGTAAAGAGGAAACATATAGAAGGCTTTTATGTGACATCATTAATTAGATGATTTTTGTTTCGTTTAACCTTATATTTTAGGAGAAAGTAAGTTGAACCCGGGGAAAAAAAAAAAATTTAAAGTTAAACCCCACAACAAATAAATAAATTATTTGACATCATTAATTACCGGTTGAATGGTCTTAAATCATATAAAAAGGGGGGTTGGTGTCACCAGACTTATAAACGCGATATTATCGATGTCCAAAACATGAATATTTGGCCTAAAATATGGTCTCATTAGTAACAGATAAGTAGTAAGCATTTAACCGATACTAAATTAGAGAAATTTACTTAAGATCATCTTTTTGACTTTTTTGGAATAGGTACAATAATCTTTAAAACTTTTTATTGTAATAGATAAAATTAAATTAACCTACTTTAAATTTATTTTTATATAATACCAAAATTATTCATAACTAATAAGAATTTTACAAAATTAAAACCTATTAACAAATTAGTATTTTATTTAATTTGTAGTTTTAAAAATTTTCTACTTGAAACATTTGAATATCGTAAATATTATATTTTAAAGTATTTCAAACGTCTGCAAAATCTGTCAAACATCTATAAATGTCTGCTAAATGTTTGTAGAGTCTGTCGAATATTTTCCCAAAGTTCACTAATATTCACAAATTTTGCCATATATCCGCAAAATCTGTTAATTATCTGCAGTCGATCAAAATCGTAAAATCTACCAAATATTTGCAGTCAAATATCCGCAGAATCTATCAATATCTCACTACAAAAAAACAATATATTTGTGATGAAATTTTGCGATGGAAGTATACCTTGGCAATTTGCGATAGAAGTATACCCTCACAATTTGCAATGGAAGTATACCCCCACAATTTTGCGAGGAAATGCATCACCGTCGCAAATCCCTCGCAAATTTGTGAGGAAAAATGTCTACACGGTAGGGTACATTGCCAAGTAAATTTTTTTGAATAATATCTTTATTAAAACATACATTACACGATAAAACTTACAATACATAGGTGTAATAAACTTCTTTTATATTAAATCCTTGAAAATTACTCTTGAAAACAACCCTTGAAAAACCAAAAAATGGAGAAAAAGAAAATAAGAGTGTACGTTTATACTCATAAGACGGTCATTTCCTACAATGGGACTTCACCATTCTCACAAGACAATACAAAGCATTTAAGGAAAGATTTGAAACAAAAATCAACTACTCAATGCATTCATACACAACTAAACATGCAACAATATCATGCACACTACAATACATGTCGTGCTCCATCACGATAGTAACCCCACACAATAAGTCGTGGTCCAACACGAAAATAACCACTCACAATATGTCGTGCTCCAATACGACACACAATATGCCGGAAGGATGCTCATTTTACCCGTTCCCAGGGCATCCAGCTAGTTGCCCATCGGCGATACCCGTCGGCAGTTTCCCATAGGCTGACCTCTTTATATCCGTTCCCAAAACGTTCAGCCTAAGTCACGTCATTCTCCCCGTTTCCGGAACATTTGACTTGTTTGCGATGAACCAGATGCTGACCGTTCCTTGAACGTCTGGTTTTAAACACTACATGCCCCTATGGGAGATCCAGATTTCACACAATACTCAACACACAATATACATCCTTAACATGTGCTACTACGACCCAACCCATGAATCCTAGCAAGATCTAACCCAAAACAAGTGGTGGATCATGAACCCAACCTAGATTTACTATTATTTGATATTTAAATAGTTTTGGTCGAGTTGGAATTTGATTTTTTCACTTAGATTCTCCTTTGGTTCCCAACAATACGATTCTATGGAGCATGCAACAAGTTCATCAGCTGAAATGCAATGTACCTTAATCTATCTTTCCAACATCATCTTAATATCATAAATAAGGAGCTTTGATCGATTTAGATTTGGATACACTTGAATAGGATGGGCGAAGATCGAATCAAGCTATGGATGATCGTTTATTCACCATCTAAACTCGGCATCTCTTATTTATATGCAAAATCTCATGCCCCAAATTTGTGGATCAAGGTTTGAAAACTTTATAAGTGTTTTGATTAAAAAATATTTGAAAAAGAACGAGTGGGTTTTGAGTTACCCGAGAGCACTCGTTCCCACTCGATCTAATTTAAGAAATTAGAGAAATCACGAAGACCCTTGGTGATGGTCCTCTAGATAATCCTTCACTTCTGTGCTTGTTAGACTTAACCGAGAAGACCTTTTACTATTTTGTTTTGGTAATCTGTTGTTTTGGGCTGATTTTTGGTCACAGTTTCTTCTTCCTTCCTTTGATGATTTTTTCTCTTGTCGTTCAACCGGTCAATCTACAAATTTCCATATTTTTGGTGGCATGTGAACTTGTTGGGCGATTTTTCCAGTTTCCCCCACTCGAATTTAAGACCAGATATGGCTGAGATCTGATTTGTTGTTGGTTTTTTTAGTCGGACATATACTTGAGTATACCTCGATGTTACTGATGTCGATGAATAATATATTGTTCCAAAACCTCAAGAGAAAAGATCATCAAGTTGGAGTAAGTAAGCATATATCTTAATTTCAGAAGTATAGAAAGCATCAAAACGAGGACGTAAGATCTATAAGTTTTCGATGAAGTTTGTAATTTTTATCGGCATCACGATAATTTCTGATTTCTGGAAAAAATCAGTGAATAAGATTAAAATTTAATTGAAAAATTGTCTGTAGTAGGTTTAATTTGTATTTTTCTTAGTTTTCCTACAATTGTCTCCTTATTTAGGATTGTCGTCATCGGGGATTTGTGCATTATCCACCGGTTTCGTTTTTAATGATTTTTTTTCTTCCATCAACTTATGTAATTTCATCTACTTTTAATATATTTTAAAAAAAAAATCATTTTTTGCAGCAAAAAAAACCATCATTAGCTCTTTTGTTTTCAATTTTTTTTTGACTCAGTTCAAATGAATCAACGGAATCCATCTTTTTCATACACCCAACAACGTCATCATCCTAGTGTTCTTTCTGCTCCAAATCTTAATTCAGATCAAATGTTGTCCGTCTCTAAATGTCCATCAAATACAAACAATCAAAACTTTTGGATAGAAAAGTGAGATCCTATACGAATCATGCTCAAATATGGAAGAATTCATTTGAACAAATCTTGATTCAGGTCAAGAAAGTGTTAGATTCTCTAAAAAAACCTTCTATAGATGCGGTTTTGCTTGGGGTGTTTTTGTTCTATGATCATAAGTAGGTGTTAGCTGCGTCCCGTGCTAGATGTGGCGGTAGCGCCTTCTTGTCGTCCTTGAGCTCCCGGAACTCGTCTACGAGCTACTCATACTCGGCTATGGTTTACTCATACTCGGGTTGACGCTCCATATTAGGTCTTGAGTATGTTTTGTGATATGATCATGGAAAGGAGCAATGACAAGAAAAAAGAATTAAGTGATTCAAGTGCTTTTGGACAAGGAGAAAATTCAGAATTCAATTGGGGATATTATCTGTTAGGTCCAATCTATTTTGAGCCTATTTACAAGTTAATAAATCTCAAAAATATTCTCTTTATTTTTGGGCCAAAAGTAGGGACGAAAATAATGGCAAAAGGAAGGAAAATGATTCCAAGAGACACCCTAAGAAGAGGAGATGAATTATCTCAAGGGGGATTAACCAAAAGGAAGGAAAATGATCTCAAGGATCATTCAAATCATCAAGTCAAGAGATTCAATGAATGTTCAAAGGATTCATCTTTCCTTCAACTCTTTTATTTTCTTTTATTTCCAAGAAATTGATATTGTCTTGGCTTAGTTATCAAATTTTCTTATTGATATAGTCATGTAATCTTGTTGAGAGAAAAACACACCTTTCTTTTTTATCGAAAAATCAGTTTTCACATTTTCATTCTCTTTTGTTTCTTTCGAACACTTTGGTTCATCTTGGTGTGTCATATCCAAGGAATCATTAAGGTTTATCAAACGAATTCTATATCATTTATATGGTCATTCTACCATTCAAGATCTTGAGTTGTTTAGCTGAGGGTATTGATCTTCGGTTTGATTTACCGACGTGTTGGTAGTCGCTAAGTCTTCTCATTGTCAAGAACTGTACCGCCTTGTTCTTTGAAGAGTTAAGAAAAGGGGCTTGGACTTGGGTTTAGTGTACCTTCGCTTTGGGTCTTACACACCTTCATCGAGTCAAGGTTATCCGACCATTTGGTATGACGGATCGTTTAGATGATGGTGATGATGATGAAGCGGTTGAATGAAATGGTAATGATGGTGATGGATCAGATCGGTGATGAATGATCATATGATCGGTGATGATCGGTTTGATGATTGTGGTGAAGTGGTTATGAAGGCGAATGGATGCGATTGAAGCGGTTGACCGATTGAACCTTTGAGTGTTGCTCTGATACCAATGATGCAGATTCTCATAGGAAAGTGCACTTCAAGATGATAGAGAAGGCAAGAACCCTACTAGGTCTTGGGAACGGCTGAAAAGACTTCTTAAGAAGAGATTCTCGCTATAATATTATAAGAAAGCACTAAACCCAAAGTTTCACACTAGTTTTATAACTTGGGTGCTACTCTAAGCTTAATGGAGATTGTAAAGAATAAAGACGTCATTTAACAATCTGATCCAAGATGAAAATTCAAGAGGAAATATGGCTGAAAAAGAGGAGTACATGTCAAATCTATGGTTCAAGTTCATCCGCTTTGACACCAAGTTATTCTAGAAGAGACGAAAAACCCAAAATTGAGTGTTAAAATAAATCCATCCACTAACAGCGATACAATCGAAGGAGAGGTGTTGGTAGTTCAATGGGATTTACATTCAATTCCAGTTGTGGAAAAGGTGAAACAAGAGAAGATTACACAACTTTAATGCATAACTCATGAGGAGTTTCCAATGGTCGCGTTGGATTCGTCTTCTATTGAAGAATGTGACGATGAATCATTTTTACAATCAAGAAGGTATACCTTTTCTCCTACACCTGATCCATATATTTTAGTTTTTGAGTTGCTGGAAAAAGTAGAAGGAGATAAGAAGCTTTTGTCGGTTCAATATGACTGTGAGGCTCAAGGAATGATGGATTCTAGGCATATGTGGTTGTACAATTGTTGGAAACCCCAAATCATGGTTCTGAAATGAGAGCCCTTTCTTATCCAAAGAAATCAGAACAAGTGGATTTTATCTTTGGAGATTCAACATTCAAGGATCAAGAGAAGTGTGCCAAAATCTTGATTTTTGAGTCTTTTAAATCAAGTACAAGGAAGGAATTTCCAGATTTTAAGCAATCAAAATGTTATGATCATGGGAAGCAACCAAGGAGAAGATCCAAAGGAACACGAGCCCATACAAGTTTCGAGTGGTTCAATGACAAGATCAAAGACAAAGAGACTTAAGGAAACTCTTGTGAGTCTCATCCAAGATCTGGATTTCTCAAAGCCAACAGAGGATGCTACACACGGTACCTTGATCTCCATGTAAGTTAAAACTTAAGATAATAACTAGGTGGACTTTTGAGACAAGCCTTGTACTCTTTTTCTTATCCTCTGTTTTTTCCAATGGGTTTTTATTAGGCAAGCTTGTTCTCAAAATTACTAAGTCCATCTTGTTCTTTTCTAGAGTCGAATAAAAGCCAAGTCCAAGAAGTAGAATGTTCGAAGCATAAGGCCCGGTCCATCAAAACTGCCGAGTATGATTCTCTTCAAAGACTTAGGCGTTTTATTTTGATGTTTATGTCTTTAGTTCTTTTTAAAACTTTAGTTAATGTTTTGAGATATTTCTTTTAACTCTTGGCTGACAAAACCTAGATACTTAAGCGGCCAAGAGAGTGAAAGGGACAGTTGAACTTCATTTTTATCAAAATCTCTATCTTCTGCAAAATGCAAAGACCTTTGTTTCTCGTGGAACTCTTTGAACTTTCTTGGTCCGCAACATCAAAAGAATTCAGCTTGGTTTATTGAGCTCATATCACTTGTTTGGCCCCTCTACCGTCCTAGATCTTGAGAATTTAAGCAGGAGAGCTGGTCCTCGGTTCATACACCATGGTATTGGCTCATACACGCCTCTCACCATCGAAGACTCCACCGCCTAGAATGGAGGAAGAGTTAAGCGAGGGGTTTGGGAATCAGTTTATACATTAATCTCTTAAGTTATACACTTCTTACCGAGCCAAGGGTTATCTTGATCGGATCACTGAGTGTCAATCCTAGGGATTACGTATCATTTGGTATAATAGCTACGCTCTTTGATCAACCGATCACCTTTCTATCAAATTATCTTTCTTCGTTACTTTACCATTGTTTCTTATCACATCCTAGAATCGAGTAAGAGTTAAGAGAGGGGCTTTGGAATTGGTTTATACATTGATCTCTTGATTCAGACACTTCTTATGGAGCCAAGGGTTATCTTGATCGGACCACCGAATTCCAATCCTAGGGATTACATATCATTTGGTATCAGAGCTACGCTCTTTGATCAAGCTATCACCTTTCTATCAAATCACCCTTCTTCTTTACCTTACCATCTTTTCTTATCACCGCCACCACTATCAACATCTGATCAAGACTTGATTGTTTAGTCTGTCTTTTTTGGCTAAAAACCACTGTGATCCCATTTGCCATCTCTGACCAAAGTGCAGGACTCTTCGGGTACCGTCGGTTAAAAACTACCTGCGAAACCATTAAGTTTTTTTTTTCTTTTAATTCTTTTCTTTTACTTCTTTAATTTTTCTTTTACTAATTAATCTGAGTTTGATATGATTAAATAAGGTTTATCTTTATAAAAGAAAAAAAGAGTCATAAAAAAAATCAGTTTATTGATTTAAGTTTCATTTCTTTTCTTTCTTTCTACGAGTCAGTTAGGTAGCTTGGTCAAGTGAGCTTATTTTCTTTTGGGATCATCTTGAGTTGGTTTTAAAAAAAAATTCGAAATTTTTTGAAGAGATTGGAGTTTGTAAACCCCTTTGGTAACTTAGTAAAACCATCGTTGGATATCTTGGGAACTTAGGTGTCTAAGCAAGGATCATTGGTACTTTTGGAACAATTTGAGTTTAGTGGAGTAAAGGAGATGAGAACAAAATTTCCTTGAGAGAAAAAATCGAGAGTGAAATACTTGTGAGGATATTTTACAACTAATCTCGTTTGCTCGTTTTGTAGGTTCATCATGTCCAATATTGAAGATAACCGAGAAGAATGAGAACAAACTTCCATTCCTAATCTTCAAATTGAAGCCTTGATGGGAGATACACAGTGCCTCATGAGGACTGAATTGAATGGGGTTTATGAGAGAATAGAGGAGGTTAGAGCTGAAGCTCATCTAGAAATGATTCCCCTCGATCTCCGACCAAGAGAAAGAACCTAAAAAAGGCCGCATAGAGTAGATGCCGAGGATGATGATGGGTACTATAAATGAGACGGTCACTCTACCAAGGGAAGCCAAAGACATCCTCGTCGAGAAAGAGAAGGGAGAAGGCGAGATGATAATCTTGGAGGACTCAAGTTAAAGATACCACCATTCTATGGCAAGAATGATCCCGATGCATATTTAGAGTAGGAAAAGAAGATTGATCTTTTGTTTAATTGTCAAAACTATTCCGAGCTCAAGAAGGTTCGGGTTGTAACCACCGATTTCTATGACTATGCAATTAATTAGTGGGATAAGCTTGTTAAAACTATGAGAAGGAACCAATGAAATCATGGGGAAACTTGGATTGACATGAAAATTCTTATGAGGAGCAGATTTGTGCCGAGTCACTATCATAGAGAGTTACACCAAAATCTTAGGAGTCTAGTGAAGGTAGTAGTAGTGTTGAAGACTACTTCCAAGAGATGGAATCTATTATGATCAAAGCTCATGTTGAAGAAGACCGAGAAGCAACCATGGCTAGATTTTTGAGTGGAATGAATCGAGATATCCAAGATAGGCTTGAATTGGAGCACTATGCCGAGTTAGAAGAGATGTTGCATAAGGCAATGCCCGTGGAACAACAACTCAAGAGGAGGGGATAATACTTCATGCCAACCCATTTCCTCTAGTTCTCGGCCACGCTACACCCGGGAAGACAAGCCAACTTTCACGAGACATTAAGTGGAAGAAAAACCCAAAGAAAAGTCTAAAGTTACTACACCAAAACCAGATTATAAAGGCATGAGGCATCTTCCACAAGAAACCGGGATGTTCAATGTTTCAAGTGTCATGGAAAAGGACACTATGCCAATGTATGCCTTAACAAGCACGCTATGATCTTACGAGATAATGGGGATATTGAAATAAAAGATGAGGAAGATTCGGTATCACACTCATCTCTGAAGGAATTTGAAGAGTATGCACCAAAATGGGATTTGTAAGTCTCAAGGAGAGTGTTGAGAGTTCAAACTAAGGTTGGAGCTGATGAGCAAAGAGAAAAATTGTTTCACACAAGATGCCAATTCAAAGAAAAATTCTGTAGTCTCATCATTGATGGGGAAGTTGCACAAATGTGGTTAGCTCAACCATGGTGGAGAAGCTTGGTTTGACCATTAAAAGGCATCCATCATCTTATAACTTTCAATGGTTGAATAACACGGGAAAGTTTAAGGTACAAAGACAAGTTTTGATACCTTTAATGATAGGGAAGTATAATGATGAGGTGTTGTGTGATGTTTTACCTATGGAGGCTGGACACATTCTCTTAGGTCGGCCTTTGCAGTATGATTGACGTGTGTCCCATGATGGCTACACCAACAAGCACTCATTTGAATTCCAAGGAAAAAGAATAGTGTTGAAACCTATGTCACCGCAAGAGATCTATTTAGATCAAATGCATCTAGAGAAAAGGAGCAAGAAAAAGAGTGAACCACCAAACACTAAACACCTTAAAGAGAGTGAGAGCTCAAGTGAACCCAAGATAAAGGCCTGTGAGAGCTTACCCATGAAGAAACACTCAAATTTTTATGTTAGAGCAAGTGAGATAAAGAGATTGTAAGGCTCACATGTTTTTTGAATCATCTCTATGTACTTGTTAAGTGCTTTACATACTTATCATATGGAAATATTTGATTAGGGTTTATTGGTTATTTCGACTTGTTAGTAATGCTTGTTGATCATTTGGTTGCCAACGACAGTTATTGATAACTAGTGATTAGTAATGAGATTAATGCTACAAGAATGGATTAGTTGAGATTAGTGATTTAAGACCGAATGGTTAGAGTTATTAAGTAGATTAAGATCCACTAGTTAGCAAGTAATCACCCTATTCACTTACCTCTATCCCAAGAGTTTGATTTTCATTTATTTGATTTCAAACACCTATTTTAGTCATTTTCCCACTTATTTAAATTTGAATTTCGTTTAGAACACGAAAACCATTTTCTTTCTTAGATTGAATTATGCTTTCCTAATTTACTCTAGGCTAGTTTCCTCGAGGACTGACCCTAAAGTGCTATACGCACAATTGGTTAATTGGTAACCTTTGAATTATCAATTACGTTACTCCATATAGTCTGTGTGTGATTCTGCATATTTGTGAAGTTCACAAGAATTATCAATTATGTTACTTCAAATATTTGTGAAGTTCTTCAGTATTATAAAACAAATTGTTGTTTGATTGCATAATTGTTTCTTAGTTGATCTAATGATGTTTTCATGTTAAGTATTTATGGATCTATCAAATATATGATACTTAAATATATGTAACCATGCTTAGGCGAGGTGAAAGGCAAGGTGGAGGCATTTTAACTAGTATACGTCTATTAGAAACAATGTGTTTAGCTAAGTAGGCGATATTGGCAATTTTTTGGCCATAGAGTTTTGGGGGTACCTTGTGCGGCACGATGGCTGCTCTGCTGCTGGAGAAGATCTCAGAGGTCATTGGAAGTGTATCACAGTGTGAAGGTGAGAGTCGGGTTATCTCTTCTGGTTTTGGAGAAGCTTTGGAGAAGGAGTTGTTGTTTGGGGTTGATACAGAGGTTTGTGTCGAGGTTTCTAGGCTGGTGCAGGGCTTTCAGAGTGTGGTGAGTGTAGATGTTTTGGTTTCAGGTTCAGGTGTTGATCGCGGTGCTATCTCTGTCACTGTATCGAAAGAGGGCATATAAGGCTTAGTGTATTGTGCATAGGTCTCAGAATTGAGTGAGAATGAAGTTTCTGTTGTTGCTCTGATCTAGTCGGGTGCAGCTTTAGCGATTTTGTCAAGCGATCTTGTGAAGGTTTCGAGTCAGGAGGTTTCTCGTAGTTTGGAAGGAAACAACAATGGTTATGTTCTAAGGATTTCAAAGGCTGGGATACTGGTGTCTCCGGTGACTGCTCAGGCTACGATGGGGGAAATTAGGAAATCCTATTTGTCTGTTGTTCAGAAAAAACTGATATTATCAAAGCATGATTTGATGGTTTCATTAAAAGAAGGAAACTCGTTTATTGTGGTTCTGGATGACAAAATAAATGATCAAGTGCTGCTATGGGATGATTTGATAATAAGGAAGTTCCCAAAGCAGCTCCCCATCTTGCCAAGTTTCATGTGATAGTGAACAAAATTTGGACCTATGGGAATAAGGAAAATTGATGCATTCGTAGTAAATTCTACTACAATTAAATTTTGTATTCGAGATAGATTAATCAGGGACATAGTTATTCGTAGAGGAATGTGGAATATTTCCGATAAACCTATGATGGTTTCAAAGTATGGGCTTGTTGTTGAGAGGATCAATCAGCCTTATGAAAAATGCCACTTTGGGTAATTCTCAAACAACTTCCAGCCTCGTTTTACTCTTTGAAAGGGTTGAGTTTTTTACTAAGCGTTGTGGGTGAGGCAAATCGTCTTCATCCAGAAACAGAGATTTGGAAAAAAAATCGATGAGGCTAAAGTGTTTGTTGAAGTTGATTTGACTAAACCATTGCCACAATCTTTTTGTTTTAAAACAAAGCAAGGAGTAGTGTCAAAAATCTTCTATTCATATATGTGGTTGTCTCCTAAATGTAATGCATTCTTTAAGTGGGGACATATAACGGAGGTTTGCCTAGCAAGTCTAGCTCGGAGATTGTGGTTCCTAGGATTCTCAAACGAGTCGCAGCTTCTGTCTCAGTGGGAAAGGCTTGTGCTTTGATTTTTAAATCCATATAAAATTATGAAATTTAATCACCCAAAACAAGGTCCATCACAGTCTGTATGTGAAGATACATAAGTGGGTGGAGGACACGTTGCACCATTGAGTGTGGAGTCAGCTAATTTGTCTATGTCTAAGAAATCTCTACAACAAGATTTGTCACATCTTGTATGTGAAGATACAAATGTGGGTGGCAGATATGTTGCACCTAAGAATGTGTTTTTTGCTGGTTTATAAAATCATCTAGTCATTAGTGATAAGGCTATGAGAGAGATTTTTCAGCGATGGAGTTTCAGGAAAAATCCTTGATGAATTTGGCTGATTTGGGGTTAGGAAATGATGGTTGGTCATTTGTTTCTCCGGATAAAGAACATACTTTTGGAGGAAAATCACTCCCGGCTCAGGTGTTGGTTGGATCCCCTTCTCGTTACTCAGTCCTCGCCTTAGATGATAAAAACTTGGAGGAAGAAATATTGGAGCAACCAGAAGTCCCTATTATTCCGAGTAAACAAAACAAAAAAAAACAGAGACAATTCAGCGTGTAGATGAAAAGGAAGAAGGTGATTTTTGTCATCAAGATCGACATGGTGATAAAGGGAATATTACTGAATTTTCTCTATGTCAATCTCTACCTAGAAAATCTAAAGGTTTGAACAAAAAAAATCAACTAGTATCAGCCTTAACACAAAGTAGTCAATCCCTAGTGTTGGAGGACAGAGAAACACCAAAAAATCTTAATATATCGGATTTTTTTAAATGTTCGGGACTTAAATAAATAGTAGAAATTTTCAGTTTGGTTGTGTCTTGCAAACCAAAGTTAAGGAAGGTAGAGTGAGTGGAATTGGATCGTCGATTTTTGGTGATTGGTTGATCTTATCAAATTACTAGGTGAGCCGTTTGGGTCATATTTGGGTTGTTTGAAAGCCTACTATTCTAGTAACTCCATTCTTTAAAAGTGGGCAGTTGATTACGTGTTCAGTGAAACTTGAAGATCGTGAGGAGGAATTTTTTGCTCATTTATATATGCATTGAATTTAATAGAAGATTGTAAGGAGCTGTGGAATGATTTGCTGGATCACCACAATTCACAAGTTATTCGACAAAAACCAGGTTTTGTATGGAGGATTTCAATGAAATTTTGGATGGTTGTGAGTACTCAAATTTTGAAATTTTGCCTCAAATTCCACAAGGTATGAGAGATTTTCAAGAGCTGGTCCAATTTTGTTCTTTTGAAGATATAACTTTCCATGGTCCTTTATTTACGTGGTGTAATAAAAAGAGGAAAATGTTGATTCAAAGAAACAAGATAGAGTTCTCAAGAACGATCCATGTGATCAATTTTTCCCGAGTGCTTATTGTGTATTTGAAGCTGGTGGGTGCACATACCATATAAGAGTAAGAATACAACTTGATGATAAGCATCTACAAGTGAAAAGGAAGTCTTTCAAGTTTATAAATTCTTTGATGGAGTTAGAGGATTTTTGGACAACGGTTGAGAATTTTTTGAGTAAGTTGCAGCCTATTTTCCTCTCTACTTCGTCTTAATTTCGATTTTCAAAGAAGCTAAAAGAATTGAAGCCACTATTAAGGGGTATGGCAAAGAAAAAACTTGGAAATTTATCAAGGAATTCGGTGGAAGCTTTGAGGATTGTGTGCGAGAGGCATGACTTGAATTTGAAACACCCATCTTCGCAGAATATGGAGGAGGAGAACAAGGCTTATGCTAGATGGAATCATGTCTCGGGCTTGGAGGAGACTTTCCTAAAACAACGCTCAAACCTTCATTGGTTGCGTGGTGGAGATCAAAATAACAAGACTTTCCATAATGCAGCTGCTTCACGGAAAGTAAAAAATGCAATTCGAGAGGTTAAATGTCAGGATGGGGTTATGGTGGTGAACGATAATAAAATAAAAGAAGAGGCAGTAGGATTCTTCCAAGATTTTCTACACCATATTCTAGAGGATTATGAAAGCATATCTGATGGAAAACTTGAAGAGCTGATTCCCAACAGGGTTTCGGGAGATGAGAAAGCAAGGTTGATTAAAAAGGTTTCGGAGGAGGAGATAAGAGACATATTATTTGTTATGCCTAATAATAAATCTCCAGGTGCGGATGGTTATAATTCAGATTTTTACAAGAAGTTCTGGCAAATTATTGGAAAGGAGTTCACAATTTGTGTGTAATCTTTTTTCGTCAAAGGTTTTCTCTCGAAAGGTATGAATTCAATGATATTAGCTTTTATTCCAAAAAGATATCAGCGCTGGAAATGAAAGATTACATGCCTATTTCATGTTGTAACATGATTTATAAAGTTCTCTCGAAGATTATTGCCAATAGGTTGAAATGTACTATTCCTCATCTAATCTCTCTTAATCAGTCTGCATTTATGGAGTATAGATTATTGATTGAATATCTATTGCTGGAAATGGAGTTAGTAAAGGATTATTATAAGGACTCTATCTCATCTTGATGTGAAATAAAGATCGACATTTCAAAAGCTTTTTATTCAGTCCAATGGACCTTTCTTCTTAATAATCTAAAAGTTATGGATTTTCCTAATCAATTCATTCATTAGATATCTCTTTGTATCACAACAGTCTCTTTCTTGGTTCAATTAAATGGTGAGTTAGCAAGATTTTTTCAAAGCAAAAGAGGTTTACGACTAGGCTGTTCATTGTTGCCATATCTCTTTGTTATTTCCATGAATATCTAACGCGGAAAGTGCTCGTCAAACCGGCTATCAACTGAAATGTAAGAATATCGGTCTCAATTATTTGCGTTTTGCTGATGATATTATGATTTTTACGGATATAAAAGTTAGATCAGTAGAAGGAATAGTCTATGTGTTTGATGCTTTTGCTAAGATATCGGGGCTAAGAATAAGCTTGGAGAAATCTACTATTTATCTTGCGGGTGTTACTCAATCTACTCGAGATGACATATGTCACCGTTTTTCTTTTTCTTCGAGGGTATTGCCGGTTAGATATTTGGGACTCCTTTTGCTAACTAAGAAGATGAATCTGAATGATTATTTGCCATTGCTGGAATCTATTCGTAATCGCATCAATTCTTGGTCTGTAAGGTTTTTATCTCTAGTTGGACGGTTACAACTCATCGGATCGGTATTTAATGAGCATATTAATCTTCTGGCTTTCAGCATCTCGCCTTTCCAAAGCATGTATAAGGGAGATTGAGAAGTTATGCTCTTTGTTTCTATGGTTAGGACCAGCGTTGAATCCAAAGAAAGTGAAAGTGGGCTGGGATCAAATATGTAAACCAAAGAATTAAGGAGGGCTTGGTATACGGCCATTATCGGAGGTTAATACAATTTTTGGTCTAAAGTTTTGATTTGGTTTAACATCACCTTAGTCTTCTTTGTGGGTGAAGTGGATACAAGTTTATTTAATTCGCCAAGATTCATTTTGGGCTATCCACAATGACACTAATAGGGGCTTTTGGATGTGGAGAAAATTTTCCAAAAACCGTCCTACAGCTCATGCTTTACACAAGTCAATGTACAAAGTGTACAGAATACCACTTTTTGGTTTGATCATTGGACCGATTTGGTGTGTTTGTTTGATAAGCTTAGAATGTGTGGGGTTATTGATCTCGGACTTATGTGGAATGCTACAGTAGCTTTGGCTTGGAAAACTAGAAGATGGCACTGACGTAAAACTGAATTTCTACAACAGATAGAGTCAGCTCTTGAGGCTCAAAGGATCAAGTCCATACTAGATACATAAGATCTCTCTCTTTGGCGGTATAAGGGAGAAAAATTCCTAGGTATGTTCAGTTCAAAATTCCAAGGTATGTTCATCTCCTACTGTTGCATGGTGGAAAGGAGTCTGGTTTAAGCATGCTATACCGAAATTCTATGTTTTTGTGTGATTATTTATTCATAATCGGTTAACTACTGGGATCGCATGGAAAATTGGAATGTCGGAGCTGCTACGAAATATATTTTCTGTCGAGAATCACTAGAATCAATTCAACATCTATTCTTCTCTTCTGTTTATTCTGGAACAATGTAAAAATCGTTAATGCAAGGTCTCTTGAAGGATAATTTCAGCACGAATTGGACACTCATACTTACTCTAATTTCTGGTACAAGGTTAAACCGACTAATGGTGTTTTTAACTCGTTATGTTTTTCAAGCAGCAGTTCATAGTATTTGACGAGAAAGAAAAGCACGACGACATGGAGAACATCCAAGCTCACGTTTGTTTCTTATCAAGATGATCGATAAGCAAATTCGTAATCGATGCTGCTCGGTTAATGATCAAAAGATGGAAGACGTTCTTCAACTTTGGTTTGCTTCTAGGACTTGAAAAATTGTTTATAAATTTTTTTTCTATTAAATTCAAACATTAGTTACAGTTGCTGTAGAATTGATTATATAAATTTAACATCCACTTAAAATTAATATTAAAATGTAAATTATATTTGATTTAATAAAATTTAAGTTTTTTTAATTAAAAATTTAAAAGAGATTTAAAAATATTTCGAGAAGACTTTTTAATATTTAAAATACAACAAAAATATATAAAAAGATATTGTATTTTGTGTATTAATTAGTTAAAAGTTGATTTGACTCTTTTCCTAATAATGAATTGATTAAAACTGTCTTCTTTTCTAATGACATTTTTGTAATATTTATAATTTTAATGTTATATTTATAAATGTACTTCCCTAATGTTAGTATAGAGATTAATCAATTTTAATATTGCAATCAATTTTGAAATGTGGAGGTTCGAGTGTAAAATATTGTTAGTAGACAATTATATATTTTTTAAGAAACATATAATAATCTATGGGTTAAAAAGTTTATTTTTATCTCAGTTAAAAGGTGAAATCAAAGAAAAACCAGATATGACATTATTCCACATTTTATGTAGACACTACTAATCTACTCTATGTAACCAGATCTGAGACCTTGTCTACGTTTGTATGGACTACTGTATCAAATAAACGAGTCTAAACGACTCGAGCAAATATAGACTTCTCATGGATTAGGCGATAAATACTTTCATCTATATAAAAGAGTGGGATATACATGGCCTTTGTCTATAACACATACTATGACAACAAATTTTTTGTATCTGTAGACTTACCCTTATTGTTTGAATCATGGTTCGAAAGAAGGAACATCATTTGCGGTATGCGTCAAACCGTAATTCAATCTGTCTACAATATTTCTGTATGGATCTTCCTCTCGTTTCTTCAACAAGTAGGCTATGTTCTTCTCAACTTCCGCTTTCGCCTCCAAGTAAACCCGGTTTGCTTCTTCTTTGTCTTTCACAAGTTCCGGTCTTCCTTTCGTCTTTATCGGTTTCCCGAACAGGTAATAGAACCTACCTGGGATTTTTGGTATTAGTCCTGGTAAGTACAGTTGCTGGTTTGCCACTTCTCCACTTGATTTGTCCCTATCATCACAAAATACTGCTCTGATTGTTTCGATCTATGTTTTCATTATTTTCGTGAATTGCTTTTGCAAATTGTAAACACAAAAACCAAATAATAGAGTGAAAATTTGTGTAACTATTTCAGTTAAATGAAAAGTAAAATTTACCTCAACTTAAATCTTCCGGAATCACTAGTTGCTTTCGAGATATAGTCATTGAGAATTGGAATCTTCATCAAGTCGTTGTAATCAAGAACTAACTGCAATAGCAAAAGCAAATATATATATTTGCCTCTTTTTAACAAATGTACACAAGAAATGCGAATATTGAGATGTTTTGCTGTAAGAGGAAGCTTACTTCAGCTATGTCGTCTTCACCAACCGTTCCAAAAGGAACTATTGTTGCACCAAACCGTGCTGCCATTCTTACAAACTCTTGCTGGTCAGGCCAAATTAGTTTGTATTGTTCACCCTGTAAGATCATGCAAAGTCGTATATACAATCAGAAATTATAACAACAATCTCATATAACCTAGTCATTTTAATTTTATTTGAACTTAAACATTAGCCGTGGTCATATTAACTCTGAGGTTGCAATGGGATATAAACTTTTTATGTTATAGCAGCAACAGTTTCATGGACTCATAAACTCAGGCCTCACTTGCAGACTTTTGGCTACTAATATTTCTTATAATAAACCAGAAAAAGAAAGATATAAAGATGTCTAACCCGGTAATGGAGAGCCTCTCGTGCACCACCAGGGTAGAGAAGAACATGAGATTTAGAAGATAACAGCTTGAAAAGATTGGTTGCGGTAACAGGATAGGCACCAAATACTTTAATCCAATCGACATAACCAAATTCCTTTTCTGAATCCATTTCTGAATACAGAATTGGATGAGCCATTCCGCGAAAGAGAATGTTTTTCTCTTTTATAAATGCCTCCGACATTGGTCCAAGTTCAAGACCCATCAACATGTGATAACCAACAAGTAGCACCGGTCCTTCATCTGGAACACCAGCAAGGCCCTTCACTATTCTCCCATCTTCCATAGTTGACAGAAACACCGAACAAACAGCTGTTCGTAACAATCTGCATGTCACAAGGGAAAAAAAGTCAGAGCAGATACATCACATGGATCTTAGTTTTTAAGCAAAACCCACATTTGAGTTTACTGTCATCTTTTTTGGATAAAGCTACTGAATATATAGTAAATGGAGCTTATCTGTAAGATAAACAGAGTCAAGGAAGGGTTAGTGAAGTTACCCAAGAGTTTCATTAAGAGCATAGCCAAGTTCTCCTTTACTCGGAGGCAAGAAATCGGAAACAAAATCATATCTCCAAGAGCGCCGGTACTTGCATGTACCTTTTATCACCGTAAGCAAACTAATGCTATCTTCCTGAGACAATGAATAATAGTAAGTTAACGAATACTAGTCATACTCCTCTGTGTTTTTCTCTACACGTAAGAAATTACTCTGATACTACTTCTTTAGCTTCTCCTATCAGCCGGAGCAAAAGGAAGTACATTCAAAAGTGAATACCAGTAAAAGGGTATGTCCGTTATCCTTGAAGCATCGAACTGTACAGTTGTTAAGTATCCCATAAAGCCGCTTCGCTTCTTCTTGGCTAGGAAGCATCATGTCCTTTCCACTGAAATTCCATAAACTCCAAATTCATTTATATCTTCTTGATGATATGTCAATCATTATAGACCAAGACAACACACAAGAGACGAGAAATGCAATACAATAAGGAGGAAGATTACCTAGCAAGGACCAAGACTTCAGCTTGAACTGCATGAATGCGGGAATTGGCATAAGCAGCGCCAGATCTCAGCAACTTAAGTTTCCAAAGTAAAGTTTCCCTTGGAATAATTTCACCAAGATCCTGAAAACGCATGCTTAAAAGATGACGTTTTGTATAGAAACAGAACCAAGTAAATGAAATTAAAAAACACTCACAGAGAGAAGAGGAAGCATAGTTTTAGTAAGCCTCTGTCTCAACTTTTCCAGTTTTATGCTTGCTGGAAGTTGGTTGTCAATACCAAGTGTAGCCATCTTTATCGGATCACCTAAATATTAATATAGCCCGAGTAAGGATAAAAGAAGAAGAAAATATAGGACTTATTCACTTATACAATAGAGCATCACTTCATGTACCCATAATAAAGCTAAGAGCATATGGAACAGTAAAATGAAGATCTTCTGGCACCATCTCTAATATAGGCAGCAATGGCTGTAGCGGTGACTTCTCAAATGATGTAGCTAAAAACCAGGAAATTGTATTTGTTCATTCAAAAAAAGCTGATATGTAAGTATGCATTTAGATACAAAGCTACAAAACTGAATACAAAATGTTTGCTGACCTGGGTTGACTAGTATCAACACCAAGTCTAATGAACGGTTTCTGGCAGCAACAGCAAGAGCAAGGCATCCTCCAAAGGAATCGCCCACTAGATATATCGGCTTATTTGGACGTGTAGCTTGCTCTTGCTTCAAAACATCTTCGACTACTTTCACCAGCCCTTTATGGTTAAACGAACAGTAGAGAACATTCAGAAAAATTCGAGCAAACAACTTGAACAATTAACGACCTTATACAGAAGCATGCATTAGATATTTTATATCCATTTAGAAGTCATTCATATACATAAATACGTATTTTTGGACAACCATATTCACTCGTGGAAATCTTTTGCACGTATTATTACAATCTTCTATATGGTGTCAAAGACAATGACCTGAGTGTAAGTTATCTAAGCATTGTTGTAAGACTGCTCATAGAAATGTATTCATATAGAGAACGTGCATCTAAAAGAGGGAACATAAGCCAGGGAAAATCAGTCCTATAATCTTAAAGGGACACGTACTGTATAAAAATCTGCATAACCAAATGTGTATATTGCTGTCTTTTTAGGCATCCGTAACAATTCTTACCTTCAAACGGAGTTCGATCATGTACGGGAATATGCAGGCACCAAACATGAAAAGCCCTGTGTCCAGAAAGTACAATAACAAGAATGTAGACTGAAATTTTTTTTGATAAAAAGTCACACTACATTGAGCGATAACAGAGAAGATAAAGGGTAAACTTATGACTACGTTGCATCAGAGCCATGTTCAATTTGTTTGTTCAATTCGTTTGGATTAGTTTTCTTGCATAGACACTATTGCTTCAGCATTATAGGTTCAAGTATTTATTTCCATATGTACAATCTTAATCCAATATCATTTCAGAAAAAGACAGAATTTAGAAAAAAAAGTGAACATACTTGCCAAGAGCTTTGTGATGTGGAACAAGACCCATCCCTGTACCATCCAGTCCTGTATAAAAAATCAATCATCAAGCAGTACAGAAAAGTCCGAAAAATCTTGGGAACTTTGAAACTATTATCTGAGAACCAATTTCTAAGAATTCAACAAAGCAGCCTAAAGATTTAATCTTTCCTCCATGAAAACACAAAGAAGTGAGAAAATGAATACAAAGTTTCAATCATTCTGCAATCAAGCTAAAAACCATTGATTCTAATTATACCAAATTATCTGAGAATAATAAAAACCCATAACTATAAATTCAACAAAACAGCCAAAGATTCAATCTTTCCTCCAACAAAACACAAAGAAGTGAGAAAATGAATACAAAGTTTCAATCTTTTTGCAATCAAACTAAAAACTATTGATTCAAATTATACAAAATTACTGATTTTTGCTTACCAGGTAAGAAGAGTAACGTAGGTGCATCTTCAACAGGTTGACCACAATCAACGGGACTAAACCACCGTGGAGGACCACCGTCAGGTTTCAAGATCTCTTTAGCAGCAGCAAAGTAATCTTTAACAGATTTAGAGCCGTACCCATCATCCCATAACAGCTCAATTTCATCACTAACAAACTTCTTCTGGGATTTGAACTTCCCATTAACTTCATTTGACCCTTTTTGGTTTTGTATAGTTGTAAACACAGAGACCGAACCGTTGTTGTTTACAGGCTCTATTGGTGTTGTTGTCTTCTTGTTATCACCAGAAATTTGAGCTCTTACCTTGAAACTGGGTTTCTGGTTATGGTTACAATTCGATCTGAAATTTGGTATTACCAATAGGCTTGAAGAACATGTTGCCATTGCCTTGAAAGGATTCTTAAAAATGAAAAATATAACCTTACAAATATCCTACAAAAGTCTTTGAACAGACAGCAATTTCTCAAAAAAAGAAATGATTATTAATTTTTCGTTTTGATTTAGGATTGTGTATTTCAAAGAAAGTGGTAAAATAAATAGAAAGGAATATTCAGCCCATCTTTTTTTTTTCCTTTTGACATCAAACCTCTATATTTTATTAAGGAGTTGAGTTAGGAGAGGCTTGCAAGATATATAGCCCATCAAACAGGATCTTTATCAAAAAAAAAACAGAATTAAAAAAAAAAAAAACAATAAACGGCTGACATGGAACAAAAAGAAGAAGAATTGTGTACTCTTGTTTTTCTTTCGGACTCTGCATGGACATTATTGGGATGACATTATCATATCGGACCGGTGAAACAACCTAACTTATATTATCTTATCGTACCGGGTAGTTTTTCTACTTATATCACAACCTAACTTGATTTTTTTTTTGTCGTCCAATTTAAAGTGCATCATTTTCAGTCTTAGTTGTCAGTCATCATAACATAAAAATTAACTCGGAAAATCACTGATTTAGAATAGGAAAAATTAGATGACGAAGTTTAAAATTTTACAAAGAAAAATGAGGAATTTTTTTTCTTAATTCTAAAATTTCTCAAGACGATAGCAAAATAAAAGAGATTCTTAAATTCTCAATATAATTTTTGTGACTTTCAATTTTATTTATCAAAATAAAATATTTTTAAATTAAAAATACACTAGATAAATTTATTAAATCCGTCTGCTCTATCTAAGCTCGTTTAATGACCGCCTAACTCGGAAAATCTAATACTCTACTTAATAACATCGATTTTTTATAAAATCTAAACAGTTTAGAAGCGCTCACCGGCTAAACGTCATCTAAATAACCACATAGACCACTTTCTTGAACACCAAAAAAAAGTTTTTATTATATGGTAAATTTGCTATAAACTATTACATCGTTTACACACTATACCACAAAAGTTACCCATAACCACCATATTTTCCTTCCTTTTCTTAGCCTCGTAAACTGATTAGACACATTTGACTACCTTAACGGGTAATTTCTTTTTCTGCATCCAAAATGCGGCACAAGCAAAAGAATTTGTTTAGTGAGAGTGGTGATCTCGCCTCAGCAGCGACAATATAATAACCGCAATCCAACAATTGATTCAATCAGTCAATATAATGCAAATCATGAGCAGTTATTTTTCAAGCATGATATCCAGACTACCGGCCAATCTTTCCATAAACAAATAAGCTTCAACAAGCCAACGACTTCCAAATATGTTGCATGATCTAGATTCCCGATATGTACGGAATCAATCATGAAGATGGAATATGCAAAACATAATGAACTATGACAAGCATTATTGAATCGGTAGACTACTCACTTCTCGATCTAGAAATTATTTTTTCATATGAAAAAGATCTTTCATTTATTTTTTATCGTTCATTATAAAAAAATGTTAGTTTAATCTTCTCTCAATATGAATGTCATTCGCACTTTATTCCATTTCCGTCATTTCATTTATTTCTATAAGTATACTCCATGCATTCTCACTTTATGTGATCATGATCCACAATCTATAAAGAATCTTCTTTTTGTTTATTTGTTAAAGTTAGACCAAATTTTGTTTATGAAACATATTTAATATTAAGCTCAGAGATGTCTAATTTCACATAATTAGTTTAACTATTTTGCTTTAGATTTTATTTTTTTCTTGGAGTCGTTATCAAGATACGCAGTTAGCCGGTTGGTTACTAGAAACAAAAGCAAAATATTTTTTCTCTTTACCATACATATATTTTTGTTTTTCTTATACGATGAATTCTTTGTACAATAACTATAATGACGAAAACAAAAGTTAGGACTGTTTTGAGTGGGTTAGGTCACACGAACGACGTGTTCAAATGGGTTTCACAAGGTTTTTAACGGTAAAGAAGGAAGAAGCAAAACAAGCATATATTCAACGCGCGTATTTTTGGATGTATTCACATCAGTGCTTAATAAGTCCTTCCGTCTCAGTTTCAACAACTATAGTCACATGTGTCCACACTGATCCCACGTACCACATCTCTTACACGTTTCTTCTTTTAAACTTTTTAAAGCTGATTTGGGGTATTTCCAAACCGAAAATAGAATTTAGGTATACAATTGCTGGTGACTATATAAACATTGATGCCTGCATGGATGTGAATGTGATCTCTATCGGTCATTGGCATAAACCACATAAGCAACTGATTAGAACATTTTTTTTAAACATGAAATTCTTCATTTGTAAATGGCAAGGTAGTGTGCATGCCATTTTTAGCACGTATAGGTGGAGCAGTCAAAAATAACGTTGATTAAAAAAAAACAAAAAATTCTTTGAGAACATTTTAAATATCTTATAAAATGGCACCTATAGTTTCAAGAAAATGTTAAAAATATATATAAACTAGGACCTATAACTTTAGTAAGAAAATTAAATATACATTTACATGGTACTATAATTTTTTAAGACTATTTTATTACATAAATATATCTTTAATAATTTATTGGAACAGTACATACAAATAGTTTGCGATGCGTCTCAGTAGTCTAAGATTTGATGAGATGATGAAATCTCGGCTGATCTTTGATGAGATCTTCTCACGAAATTGTCACTTAGAGGTTGAGAAAGGGGATAATTTTTGGAAAATGAAACCGTGAAATTTTAAGACAAGGTGATGGGGTGAATGACGCCACAAAAGGATGCGGAATACCTCTTTGATAAGTTGGGTTTGATCTTTTTGGATATGCACACCAAAGTGATCGAAATATGTTGAATATACGTACCAACACATGAATCAAACTTAGAGAGATTTTTGATGAGAAAAATTGATTAATTATTCTCAAAGAGATACATGAAATATAAAGAGACAAAGAGATAGTTTTGAGACTAACATGACTAGTCTTGAGACTCATTAAGCCTAACTTGGATACTACAAAATTAAAAACAAAGTTTAAATAAATTTGAAATGATAAAATGGCTCCTTGTATCCCTTTTTCTGCGTGAAGAAGTAAAGAGAATGAGGTCTTGGTCGCGTGAAAGAGTGATGATAAAAAAGGCCTTGAGCTTCTAATTCAACAAATAGGATATGGTTGAGAGGATCACTTGCCTCATTAAAAACTTTGTCAAAAAATCCATTGGGACAAACTTGACAAGAGAAATATAGTACAAATGATACACTCTTCCCATTGTTGAACTACTTGGCACTCACAATAAAAACTTGGAAGAAGTCATCCGTACAAAGAGTATATTTCTTCAAAGAAGCATAGGATTTTTCTTGTCGAATAACCTATAGAACAAAATTCGAATGAATGACATATTCTCCTAGGTTTTTGATGTATACTAAAATATCATCAAAGTAACCACAACAAAATGACTTAAGAACCACTCTTAAGATCTAATCTTAGAAAAGATGCCAGAACCATGCAATTCATCAAGCATATCATATAATCTCAGAATAGGATGTCGATACTTCACCGTGGTATTGTTTATTGCACACGGACTACCATCTTTCTGTGGCATAAGTAGAACGGGCTTGGCACACGGACTCATACTTTCTTGGATATGGCCCTTCTCCATGAGCTCCTCGACTTGTCTTTGTAGTTATTTTGTCTCCATGGAGTTAGTCATATAGGCTTGCCAATTAGGTAGCGTTTCTCACGGGACAAAGTCGATTTGGTGCTCTTTGCCTCGAATAGACGGTAATCTCTTTGGATTATCTTTAGGGAACACGTCCTCATAATCCTGCAAAAGAGTTATCAACTTACTCAGTAGCACCAGTGCATGGTCAGATAAGCTCCAGAGAGCTTTTTGATAAACAAATAAGAGGATAGGTTGTTGTGAACTCAATGACCTTTTAATCTTACCAGCCTTTATTAAGAAGTTTGAAGACTTACTTACTTGTTTATCCTTGCTTTTGAGTTGTAATTGATCTTAGTAGACTTCTTGTGGTTTCATTGGGACTCGAATCGTTTTCCTCCCTTTAAACTAAAAAAATGCCGATTTGTAAAACCATCCTAGATTACTCTCCGGTCTTATTGCCATGGTTTTCCTAGGAGTATGTGACCAGCATCCATTGGCAAAACATCACATAGAACCTTATCTTCATATTTACTAATGATAATAGGCACAACCACTTGATGCTTAACCTTCACTTTGACGCTATCATTGAGCCATTTGAGATCATAAGGCTTTGGATGCTTCTTTACTTGTAGCCCAAGTTTCTCGACCACATTGGTGCAACTTCCACCACAATGATTAGGCTTAAAATCTTTCCGTGTGGAACTAGGTTTTTCGTTGCTCTTGATCCGTGGTCTTGGAATGAACGGTCAATGCTCTCCATGATACTATTAATTCTCCCATAGTCGGTAGCTCTTCATGCTCTTCTTGTGGCAAAGGAGTACCCGGTTCCTCATCCTCGGTCTCGATGTCGCTGTTGTCTAGAAGAACCATGAACCTCTTGTTTGAGCATTCATTAGCGTAATGCATTTTTCCTTGGCATTTGTAACACCTCACATTGCTTGAATTGGTCTTAGATTTGGTCCCTTGATTGGCAACATAGGGCTTACCTTCCATCTTTGGTGTTGGCTTGGTGTCTCCGAAATACTTTGGCTTTTATTTTCTCGGATAACTTGAACATACGGATGAAATCCCATTTTCATAGCTCGGACGTGAAGTTCCTTTCCTCTTAAGCTGCTACTTGACTACGATTGCTTTATCTAGCATCTCCTCTAACTCCACATAATATTGCATTTCTAGCCAGTCTTGGATGTCCCGGCTTAGTCCTTTCTAGAAACCTTGACATGGTGGCTTCTATATCTTTATGTATGTTGGCTCGGATAACTAATAAAACATTGACGTGATGCGATCTTGGCCAGGCCTCGAAGAGATGATGAAATCTCTTCTTAACATAGTTGAGAACCTTCCCACAAAATAACACTTAGAAGTTGAGAAAAGGGGTATAATCCTAGGTGATGAATCGATGAAGAAACAAAGCAAGGTCATGGATTGATTGACACCACAAAGGAATGTGGAATAGCCCTTTGATAAGTCGGGTTTGATCCTTTAGCTTCACACCAAAGATATCAGTTGTGATGGATGTACACACAAACACATGAAACAACTTAGAAAGAGATTTTGATTAAAAAATTGATGATTTTCTCTTGAGTTTACACAGGATTATAAAGAGAAAGAAGGAGAGGTTTTGAGACCAACAAACCTAGTCTCAAGACCATTAACACACTTGAAAACATAAACGCGTAAAAAAGAAAACATTAAAACATAATTTTGAACAAGTTTGAAAATGATAATAAGGCTCCTCTTAGCCGCGTGAAGATAATAGAAATGGGGCTTGGTCTCATGAGAAAGAAATGATATAAGGCCTTGGGCTTCTAATTCAACAAATGGGAAATGGTGGAGTGGGTCACTTGCCTCATTAAAAACTTTTTCAGAAAAACCCATTGGGACAAAACTTGACAAGGGGAAAAGAGTAAAAATGATACACTCTTCCCATTGTTGAACTACATGGCTTGTATCAACACCAAAATGGTTTGATAAGCCTTATCTTCTTGATCATGTTGGCTCAATATGCTTTAAAGAAGTCCTCTGATTTCTTGATTGAATAACTTGGTCTTTGAGTGGGTCGTGGGACCGGTTTGTGTGACTAGAATCTCCACGGATACAAGCTTTTCCTTTGATCCAAGTAGTTCCTTAAGCTCTAATTCAACATGCTCCTCGGGTTCACGCTTAATCCCTTGCTCCAAGTTCCTTGTGCTTTCTAGGATTGTATCATCCTCTCCCACTTGAGGATTTGTCTTCAAATCCACTTCGTCTGCAATAAAAAGAACAAGGTCATATACATTGAAGTTAGAACTCACATCATACTTACTTTGGAGGTCAAGTTGATAGGCATTGTCGTTGATCGTCCTTGTTATCTTGAATGGTCCAAGATTCTCGACATTAACTTTGATTTTCTTGCGGCTGTAGACCTTTATTTCCTCAACTGAACCCACACTTGATCTCCAACCTCAAATATCATTTTACACCTTCCCTTGTTGGCTTATTAAGCATAGAAACCTCGATATCCAAACATCCCAAAATATGGCTTAAGGTATGGTGGATTGTCTCCAATAGCACCGTTTTTGTGAGATATATGTAATGAGGCCCTATTGTTCTCCATTGATTAATTTAATTTTCCTCACTACTATCCATTCGAATTCCAGCTTCTAAGACTATAACCCGGTCTCTTTAAGTGTTGATAGTAATCAGTTTTTTTCTCCTTTGTGATAAGACCACACTACTTCCAAGTAGTTTTCATCCATAAGATCTGTCTCAAAGCTATAATTTTCAGGTAGTTATTTCAACAAATCAGTATCAAGTGTTGAATCCCACAAGCTCTTCTCCATAGTGGCATCTATGCTAAAACCGTCTTCAAAGTGTATATTGTGGCACAATTTGGTATTGAATGCATCAAAACGATCCATTTCTTTCATCTCTTCTCCATTTGGATCCAGACTATTTTTTTCACAAAAGCTCCATTCAACCCTCGTTCTTTTAGAAAACAAAACACAATTTCTTCGTTCCTTGTCGTATTCCTCTTTCATAAGGTTGACAAAATTCCCTATTGACATATTTTGTCTTGTTTTGTTAGTTGTGAGTTTCACGCTAGTGCCATTGGGTAGAGAGACCTTGATGTATCGTGCACTCATAATAAAAACTTGGAAGAAGTTATCAGTACAAAGAGTGTATTTCTTTAAAGAAGCATATGAATTTTCTTGTCGAATAACCTGTAGAACAGAATTCGAATGAATGACCTATTCTCCTAGGTTTTTGATGTATATTAAAATATCATCAAAGTAAACCACAAAAAAATGACATATGAACCACTCTTAAGATCTATCTTAGAAAAGATGCTAGAACCATGAAATTCATCAAGCATATCATATAATCTCGGAATAGGATGTCGATATTTCACCATGGTATTGTTAATTACACACGGACTACCATCTTTCTGTGGCACAAGTAGAACGGGCTTGGAACACGGACTCATACTTTCTTGGATTTGGCCCTTCTCCATTAGCTCCTTGACTTGTCTTTGTAGTTATTTTGTCTCCATGGAATTAGTCATATAGGCTGGCCAATTAGGTAGCGTTTCTCACGGGACAAAGTCAATTTGGTGCTCTTTGCCTCAAATAGACGGTAATCTCTTTGGATTATCTTAAGGGAACATGTCCTCATAATTCTGCAAAAAAGTTATCAACTCACTCGGTAGCACCGGTGCATTGTTAGCTAAGCTCGAGAGAGCTTTTTTATAAACAAATAAGAGGATAGGTTGTTGCGAACTCAATGACCTTTTAATCTTACCAGCCTTTATAAAGAAATTTGAAAACATACTTACTTGTTTATCCTTGCTTTTGAATCGTAATTGATCTTGGTAAACTTCTTATGGTTTCATCGGGACTAGAATCGTTTTCCTCTCTTTAAACCAAAAAAATGCCGATATGTAAAACCATCATGGATGACTCTCCGTTCTGATTGCCATGGTTTTCCTAGGAGTATCTGACCAGCATCCATTGGCAAAACGTCACATAGAACCTCATCTTCATATTTACTAATGACAATAGGCACAACCACTTGATGCTTAACCTTCACTTCGACGCTATCATTGAGCCATTTGAGATCATAAGGCTTTGGATGCTTCTTTACTTGTAGCCCATTATCATCATATAGTATAATAATGGTCATCACAGAATAATTATCATACTACCATTAACATCATCATCATCATCATCATCATAATACAATTATCATTATCATACCATATTTTTCTACCAAAAAAGGTTTCATAATTTTCCCACAAAAAATGCGATTCTATAAATTTTCCATCAAAATTTTATTTTACAAATGTTCCTCCAAAGATGATTAGACCGGAAAAAAATATTTGGTTGGAATTAATCCAATAAAAGAAAGGAATTCGCCGCTTGATCATTGGATGAATAAGTGCTTCTAAATAGCCAACACTAGAATGGCCGATCCATAAATATTAAAGTTTGGAACTTGACCAAGTCAAAACTGAATCCATATTGTCATGGTCGGAAATTTGACCAACTATATGAAGGATCAAGGTCAGGGAACTTTATCGAGTCCATAAGTGACCAAGGTTGGGAAAGTCTATCCACCACCGAATTCAATGACGAATTCATTCTAAGTATGGTATAATTGTAGAATTCCTGTCCCGGAAAAGTAGGGACAATTTGTTTGGTAGGTAAACGGATCTGGTAAAGAGATGAATACATAAAATATTATAAGACATGAATATTAGATGACTTAGACTAATAGATGAATAACCTATTGATCTTGGGAAAGATCACAGAAAGGTTAAAGACGGCTTAGTCATGATCGAGAAATGGATCAAATGACTTAGTGGGGTGAAAAAGGAGAAAAATGCTAGAGATAACCAGCTAGGTAAGATGAGATAGTTGGACGAGCTAGAGGACTAGTTAGCTAAGTAGAAATACTAGCTAGATGAGCTAATCGGTACCTAAACTGAGTTTGGTTGACTGATCGAGTACTGATCCACCTGGTGGACTGATCATTAAGGACACATGGACGGTTGGGAGAATGACATAGTAACTGCCCAGTAACCATCCAAAACGGTTACCATCTGAAAAGGTGCGATCCAAACTATCCGTAAAATGATAGATTTTACATGAAAAAGGGTGTGATATGGTGGAAGTTAAACGATCAAGGATCCTATAAAAGGAAGCCTTAGTTAAATCTAACCGCCATCCAAAACCCCACACGCCCAAGGATATGGTCTCGTCCAATGGTGAAATATTACCTGGTAAGAGGGAAATCCACCGTAGGAAAGGGCGAGATCATGGATTACAGTCAAACCTAGAACCATGAGTCCTATCATGGGAAAGATGTGAGTTAAACCATGGAAGATTCCTTGGGAACCATTGGAAACGAAGAAAGAAAATGATTCTAAGAAGTTATGTGGAATCGACTACCCAACAAGATGATGAATAGATGTATGCTTCTACATGATCTATCGGGTAGTCGGCCAAGGGAGTGGGATGGAGATCGACTGGATGAGCAATGTAGGAATGATGAAGGGTCATCTTTTACACGTGGAAAGTTCTTGTGTAACACCCAACCAAGGATCAATCGAGGCCACTAAGCTTACTGCACCGAGTAACCAAGGTTATGAGGACATCTAATCGATAACCAACATCTTAACCTTTAGGGAAGGCCCTGTAACTCGTAACAAGCTCAAAAGGTTAAGAGAAAATTTTAATGAAGCAGTCCAAGCCTTGCTGATGGAGGAAACCAACCAGAGACGAAGTTGCACCGCACCACGTGTAACCATCACTGAGAAACGCCAAGTTCTCTCGTACAAAAGTCAACCCACTCGTTCAAAAGAGGTAACTTTCGGGTTCCCTTGGCTAACCCCATATTTAAGTGATACCTATAAAGGAAAATCCCAGAAGGAACGAGCAGAATCCGAGTAAGAGGAGAGCACTCCACTCAGCGCCAAGACAACCGAGAAAATGCCGGGAAAAATCCAGCATCAAAGCCTACATCAAAATCAGTACGACCCGAAGAGCTCAGCCTCGAGTTTCATCGGATAATCAACCCCCAAGAATCATGTCAAACAATAATCCATAAAGAATGAGAAGAGTTGTCTATGGAACATGAAGCCTCACTCGCTAAACGTATCGCCGAGTCTAATACCTGAGAATCAACATCAAAGCTATATATGTAGGAACCTGCTCATGCAATGGAGCTAGGATCAAAAATACATTAGGAATATCGTCAAGAGAAGCTTAACTACCAAGGCAAAACATACCTGAACCTAATTGGATTCGAGATATACGAGAAGTTTTCAACACGGAGCATCAATGGACCAATCTCCCTGAAACCAAGTAAGTTGTTTTTTTTTAATTTCTTGTGCATGCAGGTGAGATTGAGCTATTCTCCATGTCAATTTAGAGTGTCTTAGGTGTCCGCTTGGTTGTTAAATTTGTTTCCTTATTTGATGTGAATGACATGCATGTTATAAGCGCTTGTCATACTTTTCCTTTTCTTTAATTGAGTCAATTTAGTTTCCTTTTTTATATTTTAATGGAGTCGACCCTATAAGGTCAAGCTGAAGAACCTTTTATTAGCAGTTCTTCAAGTTTCTTGAGAGTTTATTTTCTCTTCGAAGAAACCTCGAAAGGGTATTAGACAAGGTGATCCTTTGTCGCCTATTCTTTTTATCTTATGTGTGAAAGCTTTAGTAGATGTGATGAAGAAAGCTTAGGTGAA
Source organism: Cardamine chenopodiifolia (assembly GCA_963922655.1). NCBI lineage: Eukaryota > Viridiplantae > Streptophyta > Magnoliopsida > Brassicales > Brassicaceae > Cardamine > Cardamine chenopodiifolia. Next base: position 5,674,205 of record OZ000476.1, on the reverse strand, counting down.
AAAAAGAATCTCGGGACTGCACTTAACAAAGAAGTGTCATTTGGTTCATCATTTGTTATATGCAGAAGATAGCCTCTTTTTACGCCGTGCCTCTTTTGGGGAAGGTATAAAGATCCTCGTATGTCTGAAGCTTTATGGGGACACTTCTGATCAGGAGATAAAATTTCGTAAATCATCAATTACCTTTGGTAAAAATATTGATCAGGACATGAAGAGTCTATTAGGAGAATACATTGGTATTGAACAAGAAGATGGTGCTAGAAAGTATCTTGGTTTACCGGAATGTTTTAGTGGATATAATAGTCAGTTGTTGGATTTCATCACGGATAATCTTAAGTTCCGTCTGAGTGGTTGGTATGCGAAAACTCTCTCATTAGGGGGTAAGGAAGTGCTCCTTAAATCTTTACCTATGGCACTACCGGTTTATGTGATTCGTGTTTTTAGTTATCCAAATTTCAGTGCCAACAAATCACAAGTGTGATGGCAAGGTTTTAGTGGAATACATGTGAAGATAAAAACAAAATGCATTGGGATTCTTGGGAGAAATTTTGCAAGTCAAAGAATGAGGGTGGCTTAGGCTTTCGTGATGTTGGAGATTTTAACCAAACCTTGTTAGTAAAGCAGCCATGGATATTGTGAGATAATCCTTCCTCTTTGGTCTCAAGAATTTTTAAAGCAAGATATTATGGGAAATATGAGTTCATGGATGTTAAGCTCCCGGCTTTCATATGCATGGCGTAGTATTCTCCATGGCCGTGAACTCTTATTGAAAGGGCTGATTAAGTCAGTTGGCAACAGGCTGAAGACAAAGGTATGGCTTGATAAATGTATTTTTGATAAATATCCGCGTCGTCCCTATAACAAACAGGCCTTTATGGACCTGAACTTAAAAGTTTCTTCACTTACCACACTTTCTGGAGATTTTTCAAAAATACAGCACAAAAGCAACTGTAACATAATCGGATAAACCGAATGGCATAATTAAAACATAAAGCCGGACAACATCCGGACACAAAAGCAAGCAAACAACTGGACGGTGAAAACCTTTCTTGAGGTCGGCGGAGGTTTCTGTTAGGATTTATTACGTTAATTCAACTCCTATAAAAATATATCTACCTTGTATATTCATTTACTGAGAGTAGCAGTGTTATAAAACGCGGTATAGGCGGGCGCAATGGAGTGGCCAGACGCACATAGTTATGTTATATGATGATTTATGCGGTTTTAAATAATTCGGACGCTTCATACGTTCGATTATAAGGTTTACGCAAATGTCTAGGCGGATTTTAGGCAGAATTTTTAACTTTTTAAATTTTTTTTTGTAATTATATATTTTTATGTAAATATTTTTATTTTAAATAATATATTTTTATTTTTTATAATTTAGTAAATTTTATACATTTAAAAATAAAGTATAAATATTATGCATTTATCCTAATTTACAAAATTATGAGAATATATATATATATTTCTAAAAATATTTTATCCATATAGATCTCGCGTATAGGACTAGACGATAGACGTTCACCTACCGCCTAGCAAAACTAGAGAGTAGATACAATAATTTTCCAATCCTTACTCTCATCACTCTTTATCATGTTATCATATAGGCATGGAAATTGGACAAGTCCGACCTACCCTGGGCCACATATATTTAAACCCAGGCCGACCTGATCCGGAAAGAATTTGTGTCTATATTTTGAAACCTGATCCAATCCATACAAGAATATTCCATGCTTTTTGGTCTTTTAAAAAAATGGAATAAAAATATCATCGTATGTATCATTGTTATCTAAACTTATCTAAAGAGCATTGTAATTAAAATATCATCGTATGTATCATTGTTATCTGATATAAAAATTTTAGGTCTTAATAACTTATCATTATTTCTGTCGTTCATATCTAAGTTTTTGTTTTGTCATATATGAAGTTTGAATAATGGATAAGACTATTAAAACATTTTATTGAAAATGTGATCTATAAGATTGATTAATTCTAAATTTAGACTTCGAATGGATGTGGTGGATGGAGTTGACAAAACCATCTGCGGATTAAACCGTTTTTGGTTTACCATTCATAAGTTATAATTCATAGTGGTGCAGAAAAAGAAATCCGCTGCGGACAATCTACAAATCGTTTTTACAAAGAAATAAATTTAAAACCCAGCAGATTACTGTCCGCCTAAAAAATAGATGGTTTAGACCGCCAATACTTTGATCCATCCCATCCGCAACAACCATTCAAAGACTTAAATAACCACAAATATATTGACATCAAATCCAATTTCAGTTCAAAACAAAATTTCAAATTAGCTAAATCCATATAAAATGTATAAAATTCATACTAAATAAAACATAAAATTCAAAACACATTATCATAGGCAGTAGAATATAGATTTGAATATGGTTTTGTACATTTTAAATCCTTATATATTATTTTAGAAAGGTAAATCATTAACCAAAACTCTTTTACTGAATCATATTATTAGTTTTAGGCTTTTTGGACTAGTCCGATCCAGCCGGGCTGAGCCCAAAAAACCTTCACACTGAAACGGGCTCATCCCAAAAAACATGATTTTTTGGACTTATATATTAAATCCTGAGCTTGGTGTTTTTCAGGGTTGACCGAACTTTGGAATTTGATCCTAATTGACACCCCTAGTATTAGAGCCACAATGATCTAACAATCAACTCCATTCCCATATCCCAAATTCAGCATGGTTCGGCACAGTATCGCATACCTCGGCTCAGCACACATGTGCGATTGGGTATATTCTCTAACTTCCAACATGATACATTTGAGTTTTAGTCAAAATTTAAAAATATGATTCCATCCAAACTTTTGGCTCTTCACTTGCCAACCCAAAAAGTTATCACTCTTCAGTAAAAATCTTGATCAATTAATTTTTATACAATTCAATATATCCAATTCAAAATACAACTTGATCATAAGTAATACCAGTTTCCCCCACCGTTACAGAATTCAGCTCTATCGTAAGTTGTAGCAGTTTTCTCTGCCGTTACAAAATTCTCAAGCCAAATCTAAGTACGGCTCGATGGATCTCTAATCTCCCCACGAATTTTCTCCATGGTCTCTGTTTAACGCCTTTGTACTTAGCTTTCCTCGCGGCGGAGGAGGAGGATTCATCTTCATAGTACATTGGATTTAATTTTTTTTTTAATGTTGGATTTGGTCAAAACTAGATCAATTTCAGTTAAAACTTGTATTGACAGTTCAATAGAACATAATTATTGGTTTATTAAACAAAAACAAAAATTTAAGTTTGATATTTTGAATTGTATCGAAATTAATAGATCTTGATGTTTACTGAAAAGTGATAACTTTTTGGATTGGCAAGTGAAGAACAAAAAAATTAGGGTGGATCCCATTTGAACTCATATAGTGGGAGTGAATTGTTGCAGTTAGAGTTGGGAATGTGGTCAAGAACACAAGGGTCTGCTTGTTTTTACCCGCCACGGGGCGGGTTCGAGTATGATATATGAAGACCCCATTTTTGCGGCTCTTGCAGGACGGGGTACACATTATTCCGGGTTAGTGGGTTATATGGACCGTGGGGTTTGTGGGGCTCATATTTCTAGCCTTCTGGACCAAACTACAAAACTTGGCCCTAACCCTAAGGCCCATAACCTCGGTCCTAAAGTATGTGCCCTAGATTTATCATAAATCTCTTGTCTTCTCGCCTTCTCTTGAGTCTCGAGCGACCAAGTGCGATTGAGAAAGTGACAAAGCGAGAAGAAAACCTCGCGACCGAGAAACCACCACCGGATTCAAACCTTGCGGCCTTGCAGCCAAGAAACCACAACTAGATTAAGCTGAAGACTGAGGAGGAGCTCGAACAATCAGAGAGAAATAGAGGAAAAGAAGTATATGGCTCCGCACCTTTGAATCATAGATAGGTATCATGATTTTTTTCTCTCTTTCTCTCAGTACTTCTCTGATTCTTTGTACAAATCTGTTTCTAGGATTAGGGTTTTGTTTGGGTTAGGGTTTTGTTCGGATGATCTTCTCTTAAATTTAGGGTTTCGTTCTTGAATCTGCACAATGATTGTTCCTTGCTTTGTTTGTTTCGTTGATTTGTGATTTAAGTGAGATTTTGTAAATGTTGTAGTTAGGGTTTGGTTTTTCTGTTTTGGGTGTGGCTCTGTCTTCCCGCCTTTGTATATATGATGTTCATTTCATGAATTCTACACGATCCACAACTTGAACAAGTAACATACAAGAATTGTCAGCATCTCTACCTCTCAGAGCAAGTAAGTTTTTTCTCTTTCTCTTATCGCTTAGTCGCTATAACATTTAAGAATAGTGTCTCATGTCCTTAGAATTTCGTTGATTTCTTATCATATTTTTACTTAGTTGTTTCAAATACTAATGGAAGTGAGCCCAATACTCTACTCATAGCAAATTGTGAAGTTGTTAAGCCAAGGGTCGCTGTAGCAGAGCACATATCTCTGATAAAATGCTTTTGCTACTAATCTTGTGCCTTTTCCCCACTGCTATGGATTTCCTATAGTAACACTTGTTTACTATCCTCTGCAAATGTGTTTTTCAGTTTAATGAAGAAGTTCTCCATTTGTGAAGAATTCCAAGACCATCATTCACCCTTTATCGACATTGTTTCAATACAGGAATATAAGGTAGATTTCTTATAGAGCTACCTTTACATTTTCCATGACAGTTACTGAAAGTGTCACAAGAATCATCTTCTAATGTTGTTTTGTTTTTTGTTTTACATTTGCATTCGAATCTTATTAATCAAATAATACAAAAGAGGTTTCAAACATAAAATGCTTTATATTAAGCCTTTTTGTCTATTCATAACTAGTTTGCAATTACAGGTAACATAATCAGCGAAACAGTAAGATTGTTGCTACTCACACCATCAACTCCATTGTAAGACATTTCATTCTCTTCTTTCCAAACAATCTCATTTTCTTCGTTTGCCAAATATCAACAAGTGTGTGTCACTCTTTGCTCGTCTTTGTAATTTCAAGTATTTTCCACTATGCTTGGTCTCAATCTATGAAATATTTTGATAAATATAAAAGAATCTATGTAACCTAACCATCCCCCGTAGTGTATATTGGGTGGAAATCAACACAGATACAGGGAGATCCTTAAGACACTACTCCTACGAGGAGAAGGACCTTCGTGTCCGTGTCGTTCCTTTCTTGGTAACAAAACCACATACTCTACAAACTAACCTTGATCTCAATATGTGAAATCTTTTGATAAATATATAAGAATCTATGAAATCTCAGTCTTCTTTTCCATGATTCTACTGCCTAGATTTTATTGAATGGTTGTTTTGATAAATTAACCTCTTTATAGCAAAATTTACTTTGTCTTTTATGTTAATTAAGATTTTTCTTATAGTGAATCTTTCATTGAAAACCTATCCTTTTCTTTTGATCTTGCTTAAAACTAAACCTAACTATGGTTCTAATTTGATCACTCGTTGAAAACCTAACCATCGTCAGTAGAGTATATCGGTTGGAAACCAACATAGGTATGGAGAGATCCCTAAGACACTATTCCTAAGAGGAGAAGGACCTTTGTGTCCGTGTCGTCCTATTCTTGGTAACAAGGCCACATACTGTACAAACCAACCTTAGTCAAGCACTCGCATAATCACCACCTGATTATTCTTGTTTAGAAAATTTCAGCTTTGTAAATAGAATCCGTAGAGGTTCAATATGATAGAGGAAATCAAGCTGATCCTCTTAGTCAAGGATCAACCTTTCCAAACACTGACGATATTTTAGAAGCTGAAACTAAGAGGAAAATGGCAAAGAAAAAGACTTCGTATGACGGTTATTAATAGTGTAGCCGAAGTTAGAGCTCAATGAAAGAATTTCTTAAATGATTTTGCTTATGATTATCATAAGCAAGGAAAAACTAGTTATAGTTGTCACTCATTGAGTTGCCTTAGAACGCCTAAGAGTGGTGATGTTGGTGCTATGATAAACTAATATTGATCAGGGTGTTTTTCGTGATATGATATCAAAGTGTGTCATTCTCTTTTGTTGAATATAGTAGAGTTAGGATGCTATGGAAGTACTTGAATGTTGATGTGCAATTTATAACTTGATAACAGTATCTTTAGATATTTACAAGTTGTATAAGAGTGAAAAAACATTGTTGAAGCTGGAATTGTCTCAAATCCCGGGTAGCATTTGTTTCAAATTTGATTTATGGAATTTTATAACGATCGAGGGGTATATGTGTTTGACAGCACATTACATTGGCAAATATTGGAAGTTAAAGAATATGATTATTTCATTTTTTTTCTTTACCTCCTCCTCAAGCGGGTATGGATTTGGCTATGACAATTCTTGAGGTTTGGAGAGAGTGGGGATCTCTTCTTTTTTCCTTTTCTTCTCGCTCGGCTATCACATCTGCTCCCAAAATCGCGAAATTCCTACCTAGTGTTTGTTGCTCTTAATCGCCAGAAATCCTGCCGCTGCTCCGCCACTGATTTTTCTCCACCGCCGAGCCGTTAGACCACAGAAATCCTGAAACTTGTAAGCTTTGTCCCTTGCTCGAAAATTATGAGAAAATTTTGAGTTTTGTGGTTAATTTAAGAATTTATATGTATAAGATTAGAATGGCACCAAACACTAGAGGAGGAGGAAAGAGTCAGAGTCGAAAGGGGCTGTGAGTGCACGTTTACCAGAAAGCCCTGCCTCAGCCGTGAAACGCCGACGCCGCGGTGGTGATCCTTAGCTCACCACCGCAACCTTCTTCGCCACCGCAACCTTCTCCGCCATCGCAACCTTCTCCGCCATCGCAACCTTCTCCGCCACTGCAACCTTCTCCGCCACTGCAGCTGTCCCCACCACCGCAGATGCAACCTATTACATCGGAACAGCCCTCACATTAATCACAAACCCATGAACGGCATCAGGCGGTAAGGAAATTTAAATTTAAATTTTAGTAATATTGGGTGTTATTAGGTACACTAGGAATTGTAAGTAGATATAGTTATATTTGAGGAAGTTGTGGTTTGAAAATCTTATTATTTTGATCTGAATGCAGCATGTAGATGGCGCAATGAAACCTCATAGATTTTACATAGAGCATAAAGAATATGCAAAACAATGTCATTCGCAAAAAATATGTGACACTTACAAGGTTTTGAATATGCTTGAGGATAAGGTTGAACCGGTGGAGTTGGAGTGGTTCAGGGAGCACCCTCAATTCAAGCATTTGTTTCACATGGAGAGGCAACAAAATCGGAAGGTAAAGGAGATGTTGATGTTGCTTCTAAGGACGGTCCAAACAGATAAGAAGAAGCAAGTTTGGTTTGTTGTGAATGGTATTCCTATTAGATATTCTATTAGGGAACACGGCGCAATCTTAGGATTGAGTTGCATTCATTACCCGAAAGGGTATGAGACGATGGGGAGCATGGACTTTGTGCAGAGGCAATTTGAAACCGATAAGGTGGAGGTTAAGGACGTTTTGGAGAAGTTAATGGGAATGGAGTATGGAAATGATAGGCTCAAGATGGGGGTGTTGTACTTCCTCTCGATGGTGATACGGGGAAGGGCAAAGATGGTTGGAGGCAACATTGAGTGGTTTATTCTTCGAGTGGTCGATGACCTCGAAGTATGTAAAACGTTCCCTTGGGGACATTTTACATTTGATGATTGTATTAAGGAGGTGGACCACCTGTTTAATCGTTTCAAAGGGTCGGTATAAGTTAGCTGAACATTCTCCGAATTCATCTTGCCGTTGGAGGTAATCGACCACTCAATCTTTTTAAATATTCATTTTTAGTAGGTTGTGTTAGTTTGGTTTAACTAGGTTTAACTAGGTTTAACTAGGTTCACCTAGTTTTAACTAGGTTTAAGTAGGTTCACCTAGGTTTAAGTAGGTTCACCTAGGTTTAATTAGGTTCACCTAGGTTTAACTGGTTTTGTTTAATTAGGATTTACTGATATTTGGTTTAATTTATGTGCAGATTTTGGCCTTTGAGTGCATACCAGCATTGAAGGTGGCCTTTAGAGAACCCCTGGGAAACGCAGACAAAGCTTGTCCAAGGATGTGCAAGGGGAAATTTAAAGAGACGATGGATAAAGGGATGCGCTTGGAAGAAATTCACTATAAGCTTGGAGACACCAAGGTATTTCTCTAATTTTTTGTTAGTTGAGTGTAAGGATACTTAACACTCATCCCAATTGGTTTACTTGCACGATATTTTTAGTCTAATGCTCCCTGAGGATGGTGAACAAGATCTTATGATGAGTATCATGAGTGCGCAATGGGCTGATGCTGAGCTGAGGATGACGATGATCGAGAGGACGCATGAGTTTATTAGTTGAACACAAAACTAGTTATCGAGGAGAAGAAAATCTTCTGGGGGGGGCTTGTACATGGTAGATGTCCAATCTAGAGAGCTAGAAAACATGTAATCACCAGCTCGGAGGAAGAACCCTGAGAGCATCCAAACGTCAACCCGAAGTAGGAACCATGAGAACATCCAGACGCCAACCCAGAGCAGGAACCCTGAGAACGTCCATAACGAATTGAAGCAGTTTGAGGAGATGATGAAGAAGGGAATTGCAGATGAGTTTGCACGTCTGACGACAGAGATTGAAGACTTAAGCAGTAGGCTGAAAGTTTTTGAAGACTTTATGGTGGAGCAAAGGAGTGCTAGAGAGCATCAACATTTTGATGATTTTGCCCATTTCTTAGCTGGAAGAAGCTATGAGAGTCCACGTCGATAAGGTTAGAATTTTGAATATGAATTTAATTGAAAACAGTATTTTGAGACTTCTTGGTAATGGCATTATAGATTTTTATGTAGGTGTTTTTGAGACGGGAGGATCAAGTGCAGCTCAAGGCCAAGAAGGAGAAAGGCAAGAAGACCGAGAAGGAGAAAGGCAAGAAGAACTGAGTATTCCACATGAGACAGCAAGAGCTGCACCTGCACAGAAACGCACAAGAAGAGAGTATTTGAATTCCGATGGAGAAGACGAGAAAGGATACATTCATATTGGTTGTTATGGAGTGAATATGCCACCAGTACCCAAAACTCCAGGAAGTGGACCTAGGTTTAAGATGTACGCTAGGAAGAGGGTGCGAAAGCTCTGGAGGTTCGTGGTCTCTCCTTACGCTCAGCCTAACAAAGACAAGGGGAAAGTGCAAGGCAAAGAAGGTTTAAAAAATATTTCTGATGTTTCAAAACTATTTTGGATGTTGAAAAAAACTATTTTGGATGTAGAAAAATTATTTCGGATGTTATAAGTTATTTAATTTAGTCAAAACCAACATATAAAATAAATACATTGGTGCAGAAAGCTGCTTAAAATTGCAAAGAAAAATAAAGAATCTAAGGGTCAAAAGAATATATAATATTTTAATATCCACTTTATCCGTCATTCTTAATATATAATTTTTTAATCTCCACTAGCATCGTTATTCTTGATAAAATATTGTTTTATTAGAGTAGTTAAACCAAAATGACGGCTCTAAGTGACCAATTGACCCAAAAATGGATTTTTTCGAAATTAGTAAAACTAGTTAAACCGATAACTAAATTAAAAGTTTATAGGTGAACTTAGGAAAAGTTGAAAATTGTATCTAGAGCCCTCATATTCATATAAAAAGTTATTAGAATAGATGCAGTTTACATTTTTTACTTACAAAGTAGACAAGAATCCACAAAGTGACCATAAGAGTCTATGGTAGATGATGGACATGTTTCATATGAGAACAAATTGAATTAAAACAAGTCATACCAAGTTATACATGAATTAAAACTAGTTGTACCAAGTTGTACATGAATGAAAACAAGTCATACCAAGTTGTACATGAATTAAAACTAGTTGCACCAAATCAAATTACATAGTATTCCTTGAAGTTTTACCCCAACGAAATTCGCCAATTGAAGAGAATCTCGTCACTTTTTTCCTTCCTATCCTTTTCTTATGCGGGGGAGGGAAAATAAGTTAAGCTGTTATTTCTTCAGGGATAATCCAATCAGAATTATGAGGCACAATATAAATCGTGTTACTGTATACCAAAGACCACATCTCAACGAAATAATATTTTAAAGCCAACAGATGCACCGGTGAATCAATTCATATTTGTCTCTCATACAGACTGCTAGCGGCGATAGCATGCACACATGGGTATCTATCTATATCAAAGTACGTGCATGAGCAAGTGTCGTTCCTCAAATTAACCAAATAAGTTTTACCATCACGTCCAAACACGTTATACTCAAGGTGGAAGTTGTTTAGCTCGATAACCGTTAACATCTTGGCTTTTGCAACTCTATTGTGAACTTCCCTTTCAATACTCGGCACAAGTTTCTGCCACAATGGGACATTCGCAGCACTCTGCCTATGTTTGTTAAACCATTCGGTGATTTTTGCAATTATCATATCAACCATGGGCAACAAAGAATAACTCCTGCCTTTTTTAAAAACATTGGACATGAAAAAGACATCTCGTCCATCTGGTCTCATCGACATTTTCATCTGATACACAGCTGCAGCAGGCCACCGAGATCTAAAATCTGTATACATGGGCATGAACTCGCTTTCTGTGTACACCTTTGCGATTTTCTAAATTTCTCGGCTGCATCTGATTTATGAGAAGAGTTGACATGTCCTTTCACATTGCACGAAAAATGACAAATACAATACCCATGTTTCACCTTCGGGTAGACCTCGCCCACTATCTTAATAATACTTTGATGTCTATCAGATACAATCGCAAGTTCTTCATCATCCAGGATTGTTTTCAATGTTTCTAGAAACCATCTCCAACTATCATCTTTCTCCCCATCGACGACACCAAGATCAATGGGATAATGGTGACGTTCAGGGTCTTGAGCTGAAGCAACAACTAGCACTCCTCCATGGGTTGTTTTTAGGTGTGTTCCGTCTATAATGATCACTTTCCTCATAGCTGCAAAACACTCAATGCAAGCTCCTAGGGCAAAAAATAGGTACTTAAACCGATTATGATCATCTACCTCTAGCCGTGTCACCGTGCCCGAATTAACCCTCTCGAGCATATGTAAGTATGATGGCAACATCAAAAAACTTTCTTCCGGACTACCACGTACATCACTAGCCACTTTTTGTTTCCCTCTCCAAGCTGTGGCATATGAGACGCAACCCCAACTCTTCCTTGAACAAGACCCATGATAAGTTATAGTCCGTCGGTAACATCATCTACGATATATGATGGCCGCTGAGGACCTGCTACCGACGGACTATAACTTAACCTTAGTTTCATTGTTGATTTATCTACCATAATCTTCTTGTAGATTCTATCAACCAACACCGTATAAGTTACCTCCTCCATAGATCCCTTTATAACTAAAGTATACAATTGAGCTTCTTTCCAATTCCATTGTATCTCATCTCCATCATCCACATAACATCTTCTATAATCAAAATAAACAACCGTGCTTCCCATTTCACAGTCATTCTCGTCTGCAAAAAAAAAAAACATTAGCCGAGTTATACCTACTTATACCCAGTTATACCTACTTATACCTACTTATACCTAGTTATACCTACTTATACCCAGTTGTACCTCTGTACTTCCTAATTTTTCTTTCCCGATTTCACTTTTACTTTACTATTATAATCCTTACATTTTAACTATAAACCATATTGGTGAAAAAAACAAATTAAAAACTATAAACCATATTAGCCTTCACACTCAACTTAACTATCTACATATACTCTTCGTTTATCCAAATCTTGAGTCAAAAACCTCAACCCACGATTTCACTTCTATTTAACTATTATAATCTTTACAATATAATGATAAACTCTGCTATAGTACACATTCAAGTTTACTATATATATATGCTCTTTGTTTATCAAAATCTTTACTCAAAATCCTCAACCCACTTCTAAGATGGACTCAATCCCAAATAATAAAAGCTCAACCCACGATTTCACTTCTATTTAACTATTATAATCTTTACAATTTAATGATAAACTCTGTTATAGTACACATTCAAGTTTATTATATATATATGCTCTTTGTTTATCAAAATCTTTACTCAAAATCCTCAACCCACTTCTAAGATGGACTCAATCCCAAATAATAAAAGCCAAGATTAATACCTCATAAAGAAAGAAGATGGAACAAGAAGAAGAAAAAATTCGCAGGTAGAAACATCACAAAAATGGAGAATATTTGAGAGAAGAAACAGAGAAAAAAGGATAAAAGAAGCTCAATTACCAGCTCATAGGGAGGATGAGAAGAATAAATGAATGTGGGTCCCTATGTTAAAACGTCCAACGTCCAACCACCTTTACAAATCTCTCTTTCCTCTTTTTTAATAATATTTTAAACTAAATATCTTATGTTCGTTTATTAATAATTTAATGAGGATGTTTGAGTTTATTATTATTTTATTTGAGGATATATTGGGTTTAGAAAAAAATAATATATAATAAGTAAGGTCATTTGAGAATTGGATTTTGGAAACTAGGTCTTTCCAGCAATTGATCCTTTGGCGTGGTGGTTCGTGATTTTGCTATTGCGAATTGTGATGTCTCCAGCAATTATACTTTTGTCTCCAAGAATGAATTCTTGTAAACTCAATTAAGAAGATATAATATTCTCAAATACCCTGAACTTTAAGAGTAAATTTTATCAAATCACCAACAAAATTTTACTTTTTGATGAAAGAATGTGTGATAATTAGAATGAAAGAAAATATCAAGCAAAACCTTTTCTTTATTAGAAATCTTTTAAAACAATCAAGTACAATTAGATTGTTCGATCAGAATTATGAAACATCACATACTGCGACTTACACCTGGGTCGATCTCTAATACAGAAATCTACTAAACCAATCTAACACAAGTAAATCGTTTTGCCAGAATTACCCAACACCATACATTGTGCCTTGCACCTAGGACGATTCATATACTATCCAGCTCACTTCTATAGCAAGTACTTCAAAACACCCTTTGTTCACTCACTCACAAAAGAATCACAAGATCTTGTTTTTCCAGATTTCCTCTTCATGGAGAACTATCTCTGAGCAACTCAACATCTTCAACTCAACTCAATTCTCTCTCTTTTGGAATGGTCAACCCTTAGTAGCATCCCTTTCTCCTTTTTTATATCACCTCATAAGGACATGACACTCTCTGTCCGCCAACAAATAGTCTATGCCCTTTTCATGATGTGATACTTTTTCACTCTAATATCCCTGGATAATAGAATGCTCATCCTTTTTTACTTTGTTGGTTAGGTTGGTTAAGTGTCATGTTCTAACTGATTTCTACTATCATTTTATGTTGTACACTTCTTTTTTTTTTTTTGCAAATTGAGCAGTGTGATGCAGTAGGTTTGATTGCTTTTAGAATCGTTCATGCTCTTTTAGACTCCTAATATGTCTTCTCTTGTGCACCTCTGATGAAGTGTTACTTCTTGATTATTGACAAGGCCATATGCTTACTCTTTTTATTTATCAAAATTCTACTAAATCATTTGATTATCTTCAACTTCACCTAAATCTCATCAATTCTAAAATCCACCAAACTATTTAAATCCATGTTCTAATACAAGAAAAAGTATGATCTCATATGTATACTTTTGTGGTAAAAAATTAGCAAATTTTGAAACAAACGATTCCACCAATTCTAATATATTTTAAAAACAAACGAAAGAAAAATAAAATAAAACAAAAAAAAAAGTAAAAAAGAATTAACGTTCACATACAAATAAAAATAGAAATGTGGGTTTCAAATTTGGGAACCATTTTCTAATGTACCCTTATGCTCACAAAATTTTGCTGATATACCTTTTTATATTTTAAATTTAGTTTATAATTAATTTTAATTCATAAACTGAGTTAAATGTCTTAAAAACTAAAGGAAATAACAAATATTACAAAAAAATCATGGTCCTTAAATGGCCTAATTCATGAGAATGAACAAAATGGAGTTTAGCCAAATAACAATAAAGTCTGACCCCAAAACAAAAGAAGTCTAGATCCATCTCGTGTTATTTTCCCCTTTATCCCTTCATGTTCTTCTTCTTTGCGAAACCATTGTTCCTTTGTAACCACCAGAAACCGCTGTCTGTTTTCTCTTTGTTTTTTTCTTCTTCTTTTGTCTCATTCTTCGTGTTTTTCTTCTTCTCTGCTACTCCTCCACCATTGAGTCTTTCTCTCGGATTGCATCGTCATCAACCACAGTTTTGCTTCCAATGCTCGGTTAGGGATGACAATGCTTTACTTCCTTACCTCGATCATGAAAGAGAAGTCAAAAGTACCACAAGTTGTTGACTCGTTTTTTTTGCGCATTGTTGATGATCTTCGAGAATGCAAGAAGTTTCCTTGGGGGAGGTACACATTTTAAAACTGTTCACATAAATTGGAGCATATGTTGAACCATTTCAATGTATAGTCAAAGATGAAGGGATTTCATGGACATTTCCTGAGTTCATAATTCCTTTGGAGGTAATACAATTATAACATTGTGTGTAATGTACTATTTAATTTAATGTGTTTGGTAATTTGTTTAAATATTTATTATAGCTATTGCCATTTAAGGTTATCCCATCTTTGAGGCTGAAGTACCACATAGATGTTCCAGTGAGTAGGGACTATCCAAGAATATGCAGGAGGAAGTTCGTGCGTACTCGATGAAAGGATTTCCTTTAAAAGATATTAATATGACGCTTGGTGATACAAATATATAATTTGTTTTGAAGATTATATTTGTTGTTTTCTTTGGTGATACAAAGTTTTTGTGTTTTTTTCTTTTTAATACAAAATATTTGTAGTATGCTGGAAACTTCTCTTAATGAAGAAGAACATATGATGAGTCGGATTTGGGTTCTAGATTTCTGTAAGGATTTATGTGATGAAGTTATTGAAGGTATAATGGCTCATTTCACGGTTGGGAAGAAGATATTTTGGGAAGTATTGTATGATCAAGATGTCATTTCTAGGGCACATGAAGAGAAAATACTTGAGGAAGAACATGCTGATCCTATAACTCCACCACCACAGTCCACTTATCTTCGAGAAGAAATGTGGAAAGTGATGACATAAATGATCGAAAATGGGTTCATGGATGTTGTGAGCCGGCTTGATATGTTTGTAGATAGGTTGAAGACGATTGAAGATGAAAATGAGAAGGTAGTTGAGGATGATGATGATTATGGTTTTGGTGATGACCATTCAGCTTCGTGGCATCGTGAAGAAGGAAACTTTGGTTTTAGTGAAGGGTTCTGAGTAACAAGGGATGAAGGTGAAGGTGACATGGGTGAAGGTGAACCTCAACTTTCTCTGGTACTAGAACATGCAGTCCTAGTTGTGGCTGAAGGTGAGATGGATGAAGTTGAACGTCGACTTTCTATGGTACCAAAATAGGTTTTCCCAGTTGTGGTTGAAGGTGAGATGGATGTAAGCGAACCTCAGCCTGTCCCAATTCATGTAAGTCGTCATTTGCACCGTGGTAGCTTTGAGCCATTGCAACCAATGCCACAAAAGCGTACTAAGACATGTGCTAAGAAGAAATGTGTCTTTGTACACAACCCGAAGAAAAGTTCAAGAGACACTAAACCATTCAAGTACTAGCAATCTCCTTTTACGGAAGAGAACAACAAGAAAAGAAGAAGTGGAAGATTAATTTGTGAGACCTCTTATTGTTTGTTAGGTTGAGATGATGTTTGAGACCTTTTATTGTTTGTTTCTTGTGGAACTCTAAGTACGAGTACTAGTAGATACAATTGTGCTCATTTTGTACAAGTAGTGCAATTGTGCCCATTTTGTACAATTGTTGCAATTGTGCCCATTTTGTACAAATGGTACAATTATGCCCATTTATGGTTTTTTTAATTGTTAATTATATTGTATATTGTTAATGTGCCAAAAATATTAACTAAAAATAATAATTTAAAAATATAATTGAAAATTAATAATAGCAAATTATTATATTAATTTAATTTAATTAATATTATAATGATTACAATCATTACAAGTACTTAGGATCTGACAAAAAATATTTGAAAAGTACCCAGGATACGATAAAAAAATAAATAAAGTATTTTTGGACAATGATTTCACATAAATGTACCATAAATTGTACCAAAATTTGCAGTTGTCCTTTGAAATATATATAGTTATAGTTTGATGTATTAAGATTAGTTAGTTGTATCATACTGAAAATTAATATTTTATAGTTGTACATAGCACATTAGATCTATAGTGTACATTTACCATAGTTTCATAAAACCAAATGTGATAAAAGACCTTTTCACTATTTTGTTATTTTATAGTGCTTCATATCTAAATAAACTTTAAGAGTTAAGACTTGTGTGACAAAATCTGATGTAATGTGACCAATAAACAAAATATCAATTTTTCATAAGTTCTATAGATGATATTGATCTAAAATATACAGAAGTTGACACAATCATGGTCTTTATATTACAAATAAACAAACTTAAAATCGAATTCAACATAACTACACCACAATTTTACTTAGTTGTACATTGACATAAATAGACAATACAAGCATTGAAATACTAAGAACTGTTATCACGTCCGAACCATGTAAACATGCCTCTCTCACGTTGAGTCCATCCTCCTCCACTTTAATTCGAACTTGTGACACTTTCAGTCGAACTTTGTCCACTATTACTTGATTTTGGTCCCCTACAACCTTGTTCTCTAACTAATGAGTACCTAAGTTTTTGTGTTCTCGTTCTTTTCTTGACATATTTTGGAAGTAATGCATACATCTCTTGTATCTCGTCCGTAACATTCTACTGAGAATTATGGGATATTGGATATATTGTCCTGTAGTATGCCAATGCCCACATTTCCACCCAATAATATTTGGAGCACAGTTCATGTAATGGGACCTCTCCATTCATGTTTGGTCTATGTGCCGCCAATGCATGGACACACGGATATTTATCTATATCAAAGTGCTTACAACCACAAGTTTTCCTATCCAAATCAACCACACAAGTAATCCCATCAAGTCCAAGAGCTGTGTATTCACTATGAAAGTTGTTTAGCTCAATCACTTGCAACCGTTTTGCTTCTTATAATCTTTCAGTCATTATACTCTCGATATGAGGAACCAACGTTTGTGCATCAATGGAACTCTTTTGATGTTTGTTAAACCAGTCAGACATTTTTGATACAATCACATCAAGCATTGCTAATAGCGAGTACTCCTTTGCATCTTTAAAAACACTATTAATTGATTCCACAACATTGGTGGTCATCAAGTTGTACATTTCTCTTGGAAAATAACATCTTTCCCACTTTTGGGGTCCAACACTTTTATCCAAATAATCGGTTACAAAAGGGTACCTCTTCCTAAAAGTGACATATAATAAAGTGAACTCATCCTTCGTATAACTCTTTCTTGATGTGGTGAACGCTTGCTTTCACATTCTGCGACAAATGATAGATGCAATATCCATGTTGAGATAATATGTATACTTCACTCACTAAATTGATGATACTTTGATTTTTATCCATAAGAAACACCAATTCATGGAAATCTGGCACAACTTATTTGAAAATTTCCAGAAACCAAGTCCAACTTGCATCTTCCTCATCATCAACTACATCAAAAGCAAATGGGTAATTGTGGTGTTTCAGGATCTTGAGATGTGGCAACAATTAGAACTCCATCGTGTACATTCTTAAAGTGTATTTCATCCATAAGTATAACTTTTCTCATCGCCCTAAACCCTTCGATGGAAGCTCCCAACACAAAATAGGTACTTAAACTTGTGTTCTTCATCTACTTCCACACGTGTTAGTGTACCATGGTTTTTGAAATCTAAATTGTGCATAAATGAATACACCAAATTATAATTTTCCTCTATATTACCATGCACCTTACTAGAAGCTTGTATTCTTCCTCTATATGCGGTAGAAAATGACACTTCAAAATACCAAATTTTCTTTAAACAAATCCACGAGAACTTTTGGAGTTGGGATTTTAAATTCACAAGGATAAGCATCACGCACAACAGATGCATCTAACCATTTTGTGCCTTTCTTTCTACTTCTCCTAGTACTAGTACCACTAGCTCGAGAACATGTATGCATCTTGTTATGAGTTCTTATTAAGAAAGAATTTGCACCCTTAAGTTTTGCAGCCCATATAATCCACTTGTAAGCACTTTTTGCTTCACGACATTTGACTGTGATAAACATGTATCTGATTTGATAATATCAAACTCGAAACATTTCTAATGTGTAGATTTTTCAACTATATCTTGCACTTCCTTCTTAGTATGAAAATCTTGGTGCAAAGTTATATTTACACCATCTTCCCATGCAAAATTTACATGGTTATTTACTTCTCTTTCTCGTTTTTCTTCTCCTCCTTAATCTACAACATGCGCAAGCTGATTGGATTCCTCATACTCTTTATTTTGCCCAAAATCTTCCACAGTCTACACATGCAAAATACTCCCAAATTTATCATAGAAAATGACATAAAATAGGCAAATAATTTTTCATCATCCGAGATAAATGATGGTCTTTGCTTAGGATCCGTATTTGGAATTAAACTTAGTTTCAGCTTTGTATCAACTTCATTTCTCTTCATCTTCTTGCATATGCTATGAACAAACTTATAATAAGTTACCTCATGATTTCACCACCAACGCTTTTAATTTATTTCTACCTACAATTCGCTATGATTTCACCACCAGAATCCCAAAATATATCAACTTTTAAACATATCATACACTATCGATCAAGAAAACAAGTTTAATAACCCAATGTGCACACAAAAATAAAGAAAATTTGAAACCAAAATAAAATTTGAAATCTACAACAAATTACCTATGAACATTGTATTTAAACCTCCAAATTTGGTTTAAACCCAACAAAACAACAACAAATCGTTTGATAACATTAATAGAAAAGGAAAGAAAAATAAATAACCTCAAATGAAGCTTCAAAATGTAAAATATGGAGGATGGCGATAATGGTTGTGGAAGAAAAAAAATAAGATGAATCTAATTTTCCTAAATTTAGATTAGTCCAAATTTAATTCTCACATTAAATTCTTACCATTCAGATTAATTCAATTATTAAATTTTTACTAATCACATTAAACCATATTTCTTTTTTTCTCCCACCTCCATTCTACCGTATATATGTCCACATTTTCTTTTGTTTTTCTTTTTATATAAATTTATTTTATTTAAAAGAAAGGAACGAGGGTTAAATATAATCATTTTACTTAAGTAAAGATATAAAGATTGATGAAATGTAAAAAGAAAATTAGGTGTGCCTTAGGTCATTTCAGCATTTGATCCCAAATTTGGTGCCCTAAAAACTATTAGGTGTAGCAAAATATGTGGTCCAAACAAAACAATTATGGTATGGCTTAACCTGCTTGTTGTTGGACTTCCGCATGATGTTCTCCTCATTGGCTTTTACATTTACTTGGTTGAGTTTGATTATGCATGTGTTTCAAACTATCCGTAGCTAGTACCGTCAGAAAGTTATCGACTTTTGAATTTACTTGGTTGAATTTGAAAGAAACATTCCGAAATTATCAATCTTTTGGTTAACATGTGATTGCAATTTCATAAAAATCTTACAACAGATCTTATTACCATGATTTGACATAATTTTTCATTATTCAAACTACGATTTTAGAGACATATATCTACTATATATAAAAGCGTAAAGGGTGTTGAATCAGTTTTGATTTCATATAGTTGGGTAAGAAGCTTTCATGGCAAGACCACATACTCCTTCTTTATCCGTTACATCTTTTTGAATTCTAATATATCCATTTTCACCCCAACTTGTTCCCCAAGAGTTTTTAATGGTCCAATACTTTAATCCATTATTTGATACACCGTAACCAACAACAGTTACAGCATGATCAAGATCCGTCGTGCACTCTCCAGTGAACACACCAGACGAATAGAATTGGAAATCAAAACCACCTCCTTCAATTGCAATGCTAACCGGTTGATGTGCCACTGCAATCATCAATGCTTTCTCGTTGTTAACTGGGACATCCTCATAACCTATAATGTGTGTACGTACAAAGAGAATATTAAAATTCATATATGAATAAATGTAGGGATGACCGTGGATTGGTTTGGTTTGACTATTTTGATATACTCGAATATGTGAATTATATTATTATTTAAAATTTTGGTTCAACAGTTTTATAGTTTAGTGCTATTCGTTTTTTTCTTCACGTTTGGTTTGGTTTTGGAGTGAAGATACTTAAATTAATTCTACAAAGCACATCAGTTTTTGCAAAACGAAAAGAAAAAAATAGTTTGTGTGGACCGATTTAATTTTGGCTGTAAAAATATGGAACCGACAAGGTTAAAAATAAATTCTGGTTTGGTTTTAAACTTTCAATTTAAAAGTTTTGTTTCGATTTAGATTCAATTTTAGTTTGGTTCACTTAGTTATATGTCATTGATCAGTGTTTTTAAGAAAAATATTAATCTCATATTTGGTTCAGTTACATTAAATTCTAATTCAGTTTGGTTTTAATTATTTTATTCAGTTAAAAATTAATTAAAAACCAGGTTCTATATGAAAAAAAATTTGGATTTGGCTCATAAGTTTTGGTTTGTACTGGGCTAAACTTTTTGTTTGGTTCAGCTTTTTATACGCATGCTTTTGAAAGAATTAGTATTCTTCCTCTGCATTTCGATTTGTGATTTTTTCTAGGGAACGAATTAATGAAACCTGTAATAGAAGTTGCTTTCAGGTTGGTCTGCTTGGAATTGCAAGTAGTGTCTTCGCCTTTATAAGGATAATTTGATTCAGTCGTTATACCGCCAATACCCATTATGTACTCAAACGCAGTATCCATCCAACCGCCATCGCAACCAAAATTATTTGTGTCGCAGTCAACAAGTTGTTGTTCAGACAAAGAGATAAGTTTCCCTTTCTTTATCTGTGTTGCTCCTTCAATAGCTGCAACCGCTGAAAACGCCCAACAACATCCTACAAAAACACTTACAGACATCACTATCTTCGTGTATATAGCTATCTCAATATATTCTGTAAAAACATAAACATTCATAGTAAAATTATCATAGAGATGTGCATTTGGTTATTCAATTTGGTTGGTTATATTGGTATTTTTAATTTTTTTTACTTTCTTTCCTTTTTTTTGTTTTGTGCATTCATAACCGGATATATATATTTTTGAAGGATTCTCTGTTCAAATTCTGTTTGCTTTTAAATTAAGAATAACTTTAAAACTAATAAGTGTGATGAATATTATCTGGATACCCATTATACACCCACTAAAATATTTTAGATTAGTTATTGCTCAAACTAAACCCTAGTTTTGTATTTCTATTTCTTTATTATCATTTTGAATAAGAAAATACCAATAAGAAAACAATTCGCTAAATCTTTTATGTTCATAACAGTAAATAAATTTTCATGAAAATATAGCATAATTAAACAATTTCTTTATTTTATCTATAAATGAAAATGTAAAATTTTAATGAAATTAATTTTATTCATTTTGGTTAGTTACACCAAAAATTTGGTTTTTGTACGGTTTGATCAATATTAAAATAAGGGATCAAATCGTTTTTAAATTTTTGTAGCCAATTTAATTTATTTTGACTTTAATTTAAAAAGATTTGGTTTAAGTGAGTTCAGTTTAAATAATACACACACATATATATATATATATATATATATATATATTGCACAAATAAAGACTTAATTTATTATTACCACAACTGCCTTGATTTTTTATAGGAGTCACAGCTCCTTTCTTCCTCCAGTCAACAGAAATTGGCAATGCACCAGTAGAAACGTTTTGGTACCTAAATGGCTTCGTTGTAGTTCCACTTTGACTAGAAAACTTTCCTTTGTAACCAGTGAACATAGAACGAAACTCATCGTTGGTTAGATCAGCAAATTGGTTCACCGCGAGTTTAAACGATCTTCCAGTGGAAACGCTGTTTAAGCGTTCAATGCGTTCAACGTTGCTTTTGAACACAACGTAACGATTGTCTTTTACTTTCATGTCTGTGTATGCACGATCATGTTTAGCCATCCACTCGTTGTATCTCTTTTGCATGATGAGTTCATTGTCGAGTGGACGAGAAAGAGTGATGGAGAAACAAATTGATGAAATTAGAGAGGCTATGAGAAAGATTTCCATATGTGTAAAAGCCATTGTTTGAGAAGACTAGAAGGATTGTGATACTACTTTGAGTACTCCGAAAGGCAAGAGAGGGGTTTTATAGTGAAGAAAGTTTGACGTTATTGGTAATATTCTCATGAAGTAATTGATCCGTGTATTTTTAGTTTAGAAGTGATGATCTTTTCATACATAACTAAATGATGGCTGCTGTTTGGTACGCAGACTTTTTTTATTTTCTATTTATTTGGAGATTGATCCCAGATTATTAATGTTTGCTTACGGGTTTAGTTTTGATAACGAGTAATTTCGGACCTATTCAACTTTATGATGCTTTGAAACTTCTTATGGCTACATATGTTAACTGCAGTGTTCAGAGATTCAAATTTGGAATTGTGTTTTGCATAAATATATCTACTTATATGAAGAATATATCTATCAAAATGAGAAGAGAGTCGTGCCTCATCTAAACACTTCTCCTTATGATACTATGATAAATATTATATAATAAAATAGTTCATGTAGCTGTGTTGAATATAACATCATATCATACATATATATAATGATAACCTTTAACATAATGTTAACACTCATATAATATAAACTTTCCTAATTAACCTTTAATACGTAATTGAAATATATTTATATAAAAGTAATATAAAAATCTAAAATATATTCTTTCTCTGGATATCACGAGTCTCACTTCCTAATCGATTTTTTATAGCCTATAATACTTTATGCACAAAATACACTGTCTTTCTCTTCAATTTATCTCTAATATACTATAAAAACAAAAGATCATCATAACTAACCATTTAATAGTTCACATATTAATATTCTCTCTGTTTATTTTATAAGATTTTCTAGGTAAAAGCACGGTAATTGAAACTTTAAATATTTTTCGTTCCTACAGAAAATATTATTT
The DNA here is from genome assembly GCA_963922655.1 of Cardamine chenopodiifolia. Lineage (NCBI taxonomy): Eukaryota > Viridiplantae > Streptophyta > Magnoliopsida > Brassicales > Brassicaceae > Cardamine > Cardamine chenopodiifolia. The sequence continues at coordinate 5,651,129 of OZ000476.1, read as the reverse complement.
AATTTTTAATTTAAAAGATTCAATAAAAAGATGGGACAAAATTCAAATAATCATAAAATATTAAATAAACATAAATTGTTCATAAAAGATTGAGAAAACAAATAAAAAAATTTAAAACCTCTAATAAAAGGGAATAGAGGGAGTATCTCAGTTCAATTCTTTTTTACCCAGGGTGTTAATTTTATTAACTATTTCCATCAATATCGTTTTCAAAGAAATAAAAACTTCTGGATTCTTTCTGTCCATAATGCATCGAATTTTTCTTCTCCAAATGATGGTGGGACAAAACTGGCGTACAAAACTTTTACCGTCAATATATTTGTTCAATCAGTGGAATAAGGAAATAACAGTTTTTTGATTTTCAATTAAAAAAAACAGGTTTTTTGTGGTAAGAGACACTAGTAAGGCATGACGATACAAAAAGAGATGATGATACCAATATTTCAGGATGGTACCGCCTTGATTTATAATGTCTTTTGTACCATGAGAGTGTTTGTTGATAATATATTTGGTGGTACACACCTTACAACAGATCAAAAGTAACCAATATAACCCAATTAACTTCTATTTCTCATATCTTATGTATATTAAAAAAAGAAACATTGGTTACCGACGGATCAAACATGCAATTCTTTTCAACATTTTTATTTAATTAATTTCGAATTTTTAACAAGAGTTATTATATATGTAAAACACTCGGTTAGCCTTATTTCATATGTCAAACCCGAATAATTACATTGATTTACATTTAGTAACATTATTTTTAAATAACTAGAACCGAAAACACATTTTCCATGTATATACTAATTAAATATATATTGTTATTTTTCCAAAAATGAAAAGTTATGAAACTATTAATATATATAACAAGCCAAACACAATAACTTTTTTAAATGTGTTAATATTCATAATACAAATATATATATATATATATATATATGTATATATAGATCTAAAGTTGTAAAAACGATGGGTTTTGGTCTGGGGGCGATTAGGAAGACTATTAGGATAATTGGGGTTTCTCTGCCGTCCGCCTCAAATGAAGCATGTTCGGTGGTGCACCGCCGTCGCTGAGGCCATGGATACTCAGGGGGAAGGTCTTTCTCTCCCATCTCTCAGCCATGTCTCTGTTTTCTAGCCATTAGATGGCCAAGTTCCGGCTGTTCCGTCATTGAAGAAATTATGGGCTCAGATTACTAGTCGGCCAGAGATATCCAAATTTAATGTAGTGGTGCTGGCTATTGATGGACGAGACGTTTTCAGTTCTGGATGAGATTTTGGTTGATGTTCCACCACTCTGGGAGGACTTTTTGATTAGTAGATTTGCTTTGACAGTTCCTCGTATAGCTAAAGTTCATGTTATTGTTAACAAAATCTGAAATATGGGTGATAAAGTTATCAAAATCGATGTGTTTGTGGTCAATGAAAGTACTATCAAGTTTTAGATTCGTAACTCTAATGCAGGAAGTCGGGTTCTCCGTCGGGGTATGTGGAACATATGCGAAATCCCTATAATCATTTCAAAATATACTCCAATCCTGGAAGATGCTTACCCCGAGATGACATCGATGTCGATGTGGGTAAAGATGAAAAATATTATGCTAGCTCAGTTTTCTTGGAAGGGTCTCAGGTTTGTCCCCACCCATGTGGGTTCTCCGATAAGGCTGCACAAAGAAACAGAGCTTGCCAGTAGCTTTGATGAAGCAAAGGTGTTTATGGACGTTGATCTAACTAAGGACTTACCATCAAGTTACTGCTTTAAAGTCAAAGACAAGGAAGTTGTTGTTTTATTTGAGTATATGTGGCTTCCTATGAAGATGTGGAACTTGTCGGAAATGGGGGCATTCAGAGGAGGGCTGTTTGATTAAAGTTCAGGGTTCTAAATCTTTGGAGATGGCTATTGATAACAGTATTGATGCGACACTGATTTCTCAAGTCTCGGGTAGTGATGTAATGCGATATGTGGAACTAAGTAAGTTTGTTGAAAGTCTAGAGCGAGAAGAGGGAGAAATTATATATTCTCACATTGAAATGAATGGAAAACAATCTTGCCTTCACATGGTAGGAATTCATGAAAGAAGATTTTAGTTTACGAGGAGTTTAAGATTGCAACTCCTTCGCGTTTTGAGGTGCTGCGAATTCTGGAGCTTGACACATAAGACTCTGAAGTAGTGGGTGCTATCTCAATTTTTGTGCTTGATAAGTCCTCTGTTCTTTGACTCGAATCTGCGTCATATAGATTATAGTTCTGGGTTGTCGACTTCTCCTTTGAAGGCTGTTGAGTCAGGCGCCAATTGCATAGATAATTTCACACAGTTTGCAATTGAATCAGCCAGCGATAGATGATTGAACAAGCCAAGGATGATGCCGGGGCTAGGGTCTATTTGCCAAGGTATTCAAAGAATTCATACAAAGGGAATGTTGATACAACCAAAAGGGTGAAGGAGACTACTCTGAGCGGAATCAGAAGAAGGAATTGTCAAAAAAGTATTAATGTCAGTTTTCTTTTGGAAAATTCGTGGGTTTAATAAATTGATGAAGCATTATGTTCTTCGAGATTGGATCAAATAAAAAATATGTTGTTTCGTTGGTTGATGGAAACAAGAGTTAAGGAGAACAAAGCAGTTAGTATTGTGTCATCTACGTTCCCGAACTGGTCAATGGTTTCAAACTATGAGCATAATCCGTTAGGTAGGATCTACGTTGTTTGGTGTAATAAGGTGAACTTACGAGTTATCTCCAAAACTGGGCAGATGATTTTTTGTCTCATTCAGGTAGAGCACAGAGCAGACTTCCTCTGTTCTTTTATTTATGCGTCCAATTCAGGGGATGAAGAGCTTAAACAACTTTAAGGAAATATGCAATTTCGAGGGAAACCTTGGATTTTTTGGGTGATTTTAATGATATTCTTGCTAGTGCAGAACACTCAGGCAGTATGTCGGCTGCATCTTTAAATATTATGTGTGAGTTTTAGAAGACTTTGCGGGTCTATTCTTTTATGGATATGGCCTCCCATGGACCTCTTTTCACATGGTGTAATAAGAGGGAGAATGAGTTTATTTGCAAAAAACTAGACAGGGTCCTTATCAATGATGATTGGCTGCATTCTAATCCAAACTCATATTGTAATTTTGAGGCCGGTGGGTGTTCAGATCATTTGCATGGGCATGTCTCCTTATTTGGTATCTTCCCCAAGCCAAAATATCCATTTCAGTTCTTAAATTCCATAACCATGGTGGAGGAGTTTATACATACTGTTGAAGAGTATTGGAGTAATACGGTGGCTTTGTTTCCTTCTACTTCTACTCTATTTCGATTTTCAAAAAGCTGAAGTTTCTTAAACATCTCATTAGAACTCTAACTCGGCAAAAACTTCATCATTTATCTCTGTGAGTTGATGAAGCTTATGCGAAACTTTGTGCTTGTCAAAGCGCCACACTTTCTCAGCCAAACCCTATAGCTATCATTTTGGAAGCTTCAGCTTTTGATAGATGCGAAAACGCTACTCACTTGGAGGAGATGTTTTTGAGATAAAACTCCAAGTTACGTTGGTTAGATGTTGGTGATTACAATAATCGTTTTTTCAAAACGCGGTAAAGGAACGAGAAACTCCAAAGTCAATTAGAGAAATAGTAAACCAGGATGGTGTTAGTCTAAGGAATACAAAGGAGATTAAATTAGAGGCTGTAAGGTATTATTCTGATATATTTACTCATTCACCTTTGTATTTCACAGGAGTTACCAAAACAGAGTTAGAGAAGCTGTTAAGTTTTCGATGTTAAAAGACTGAGAAGAAGAAGCTGGCTTCTATGGTTTCTGAAGAAAAAATTAAGAACGTATTATTCACAATGCTTTCAAATTAATCTTCAGGGCTTGACGATTATACAGTGAAGTTCTTTAAAGAGACATGGTTTATAGTCGGAAAAGATTTCATAGCGGCGGTAAAATCTTTCTTTACGCATGGTTTTCTTCCAAATAGACTTAATTCAACTATTTTGACTCTCATTTTTGAAAACACAAAGGCTACAATGATGAAGGATTATCGTCCCATATCTTGTTGTACTGTGTTCTACAAAGTTATATCAAAGATTCTCGCTAACTGTCTCAAACAGATTCTAGACGGGTTTGTTGGTCCAAATCAATCCGTTTTTATCAAGACCGTTATCTTATGGAAAACCTTCTCCTAGTTTCAGAATTGGTTAAGGACTACCATAAAGTGGAGCTAGCGCCCCACTACGCTATATGAAGGTTGACATATATAATGTTTTCGACCCTGTTCAATGGTATTTTTCTGAATGTGCTAACAGTTCTCCAGCTCCCGACTATTTTCATATATTGGATCAGGTTGTGTATAACAAATTCGTCCTTCTCAGTTCAAGTAAATGGTAAACTTCCGGGTTTTGTTTTAAGCACGAGAGGTTTGACATAGGGATGTTCTTTATCTCCCAATTTATTTGTTATTTATATGAATGTTCTCTCGATGATGTTAAATAAGGCAGCATATGGGGCGAGGTTTTCTTACCATTTAGGCTGCCGTGGTTTGGAAGTTATTCATCTATGTTTTGCAAATGATGTCATGGTTTTTCGGATGGAAAACCAAGATCTATTGATGGTATACTGGAAGTTTTTAAGGAGTTTGGCTGGTTTTCTAAGCTACAAATAAGTATAGAGAAATATACTTTATTGTAGCAGGGGTATCCCATTGGAGAAGATATGTTATTGCATTTCGGTTCCTTTTGATATGGGGACTCTTCCGATAAAATATTTGGGGTTATCGCTGATCACAAAGAAAATATCCAAGTCTGATTTCCAGCCTCTTATAGACAAGATCCAAACTCACATTTAAACATGGAAGCATCATTTTCACTCCTTTTGCGGGTAGGCTTCAACTCGTTACTTTGGTTATCGTCAGCCTAACAGAGTTTTGAATTATTGTTTTTAGTTTGGCTAGCGCTTGCAAGAAGATTATCTTTGCTTTTATGTGGTCGGGGTCAGATTTAAGTCCACGAAAAGCGCAGATGACTTGGAAGGAAGTTTGTCGACCTAAGAAAAAGGGAGGGTTAGGAATAAAATCAATTGAGGAGGTTAACAAAGTAAGATGCTATAAGCTTATTTGGCGTCTAGTTTCAGCTCAGTCTTCGCTGTTAGTTAATTAGATGAAGAAGAACTTGACCAGAGCTAGTTCTTTTTTTCAGTAAATATGAGTTCAAATACGAGTTCTTGGATATGGAGGAAATTGATCAAATACAGGGACCAAGCAAAGTGTTTTCATAATATGGAGGTGATGAGTGGTATGAAAACTTCGTTTTTGTTTGATGATTTGTCATCTTTGGGCCTTATGCATGATATTTTGGGGGACAGAGGCTGTATCGACATTGGGATCCAACTATCGGCTACTATGGCTGATGTTTTGGCTACTCATAGGACGAGGAGACATAGGGTAAATCTGTTGAACAGAATTGAGGAGGAGATAGAGAAGTTAAGGACTTATGGCTATGTGGATCCTGATATATCCCTTTGGCGTCAAAATGCAGAGACCTTTAAGCGAGCTTTCTTTTCGAAGAATACTTGGAATCAACTAAGGGATGTAGAACTAGCTAAAGATTGGTGCAAAGGTGTATGGTTCTCTTATGCAACTATGATATATTTTTTCTTTGTTTGGCTTGCAATACACAATAGACTATCAATGGGCGATACGATGCATGTATGGAATCGAGGAGAGAACACAAGCTGCGTTCTTTGTAATCAGGTGTTGGAATCGCGAGATCATCTTTTTTTTTTGCTTGCAACTTCACGTCATTAATCTAGCATAAAATCTCTAATGGGATTCTCTAACAGCGAAATGTGACGCAATTTGGAGACATTGTTTCCATTATATATGGCTCAGCGATTAGCTTTACACACAAATTAATTATGCGGTATATTTTCCAAGCGTCTGTTTACACCATAAGACACGAGCGAAACTGATGAAGACACAACGAATAGTCCAAGGATCAGCTTCCTCTTATCAAAGACATTGACACGATTGTGCGTAATCATCTCTCGACATTACAGCGAAAAGAAAATTTTATGGAAGTCTTGTGTGAATGGTTTAGAGTAATGTGAAGTTAAAGTAGGTTCAAGTTTTTCTTCAAATTTATTTTATGTTTTTTTATTCAGCTCTAACGAAAGTGGTGTGCACTCTTTTTTTAAAATACTGGTTTTGTCCTAAAAGAGTTTTACAGTCTTGTTTCTTTGTAGTATGCCACAACTTTTCGATCTTTTAATGAGGACACTACTTTTCGATCTTTTTAACGATCGCTTTTTTTTTCTAAAATGTTTAAAGAACGAGTGTACTTGTTGTGAAAAAGTTTTCTTTGAATATATACAATATGTATATATATATTGTAAATTTATTTAAAATGTGGTATAAAATTTTTAATTTAATTGTAAAGACTCAATTTATATTTTATAGGATATTTTAAATTTATTTGACATTTATGACACAATTTTTATTCTGCTTTGTATTTAATTACAAATTGTATTTTACTATCTAGTTTTTAATAACAAAACTAAATAATTATTGTAGTCTTTCAAACTCGGTGTTTTCTATCTGAAAGAATAATAAATTTGATGGAAGGAACACAATTTCATTTAACATTTACTGATTTTTTTTCCAATGGATATAAATTATTTAAAACGGATCAAATCCAAATCAGAGATACAAAATTTACTTAAATAGTGCCGATTAGATGAAATCTAGCACTCTATGCTAAACTACAGATCATACTGTTTAAATTACTTGAAATCAAAGAAATAGTGAAAGAAGAAAATAAAGTCTTGGTCCTCATGAATTCATCCAAATGAGTAAAAAAATCTTGCCTATTTGCTGGTGTTGACACCTTCTTCACCAATTTAGAGTACCCTGCTGCAAAAACTACCATCATCTTCTGATCTGCTAGCATGCAGTACATAACCCAAATAAAAGCTTCTAGTTCAACGTGTAATGGGAAGAGACTTCTATGTAAATTTCTAACCCTCAAAATGGATCTCTAATAAGCAAAACCAATCCAAACCTAAAAGCCAAATGGTCCTTTCCAAGAACCATTTATGAAACATTGATACCCAATAAAAGCCGATTTCAGAGAGTTAGGAACATAAATAGATCTTTCCACACTTTTCTCCTTGTTTTCTGCTAAGATTCATGGTTGAGCGTCACTCTCGGCTAGCTTTCAGATTTCTTGTGAATCTTTGTCCAGGTTATTATATAATTGATCAATTCCTGTCTTCTAATATAACAAATGATCCAGGGGAAACTATCATCCTGTGATGTTGACAGAATTCTTGGAGAAGATAATTCATATTTGAAAAAATGATGGGCTGGAGAATTCTCTATAGCCAACTGAGTCTTTGATATTGCCCATGTTTGAACTGCTAGAAGGCTTTCAAAAGGAGCACAAAATTGATTGCCTCATCTTCTGCTTGATACCTTGGACACTAAATATCATAACACATTCCGTTCTCCTTTAGATTTGAGTTCACTATTAAACATCAGTAATAACTTACTATATGAAATGTCTTAACTTTTGGGAAACACTACTTTCAGGATTTTGCTTGGACTATCCAGACATATGGTCCATATACATGTATTGGAAGTTCAGATGATGGTTCATTTCGCTTGATCTAATATCTCGATTTAACTGTATAAACATATATATTACTAGGTTTAAATTGTATCAGCCGAACCTGTTTGAATCTGACTGAACTCTGAAATGTTTTCGTAGAATCTAACAAAATATCTTAATATTCAAATGATAATAGTTTAGTATGGCTAAATTTTTGAAAAAACTATTTCACTAAATAGACTTATAAAATATTTGTTAACAATTTTGGTTGTCAACAAGATTAGTTAAATTAACTTGTAAAATATTGAATTTTAAATTTCATATATTTGATAGTCTTATTAAACATACGATAACAATAACAACATAATTTAGCGAAAAAACTTGCAACTGATAAAAATAAATGTGACTTTTGGCATAACTTGAAATTAATATAATTAATAATTTTACCAACCATAACTATCCTATAAGACTATAGGCTATCAAAATTAATTATTAACTCTTTATTATTTTATAAAAATTAAACTCTTTTTATTTTTGTAGTTTATAAATTTTCGTACTAACAACTTCTAATATTGGAATTATATATTAATAGTTTTTATAATAATTTACTTTACAAGTATGAGAGAAGATATTCAAGTATTCATTCAGATAAATTTGTAAATACAAAAAATCTTACACAAAAATTATTCTCTTATTTTTATAGACTATTTGATTATATCACTTGGAAACAGAGTTTACAAAGTTATATAAATACCATTCATGTACATACACTTTAATCGATGAGGGTAGAAATGATACAACGTAAGACACAAATTTACAAGATTCTTGTTTTTAAGATGTTTCTTATTCGCTGTCAGATAAACAAATATATTATTTTTCTTTTTCGTACTCGAACTCAAGCTATTGGAATTTTTGGTTATCATCTGACTATGAAAAACCATATTAACTTCACAATTATCAAGACACCAATGCATGAGAATTCTAAACTCCACATTCAATAGTTGAATCTGTGAGAATTTATATTATTTTACCTACACTTTAACAACCAACAGAGAAACAGACAGAACCACCACAAATGATATTTCATTGGAATCAAAATCTACCCAAAAAAACATTAATTTAAAACAATAAAAATCAAAAGTAGAAAATATGATCTCGTGGTCCAGTAATCCTCATATTGGATACCCATCTTACATCAGATTTCCAAATATGATTACCAATCACTAATACATCATTTTGGATTGTGACATCCATAATAGGGATAACAGATACATCGTGGGAATAAAACCCATTGACGTAATGCTAAACCAACTGCAAAAAGACATGGTAGTTGATATGCTTCCAAATTCCAACAATTATCACTGGAAAACGACAACAATAACTCCCGGAGAAGAAGACAGATCCGTCAATTCTAAAAGAATACATCACCTATCCAATCTCTGTAACTTTTCTTGCCTTTAGAATAAAGGAAAAAAAATTGTGTCTCTATTATTGAACATCGTCGGAGACTGGTAAAATCATTGTCGAAGATGGATAGAACCATCTCAAAACATATAAGCTTAATCGCCTTATCGAACGCATCTAACCGCTTTCAAAAATAGAAAATAAAATCATCACCAGCGATTAGTAAGGATTGCAGGAAGATAAAATTTATTAGATTAACAGTAAATAGATTAAAACTGATTTTCGGAGGTCTGTTTTGGCGATTCTAGGGTGATCGCGCTGGGGTTTTTTTTGAGCTTCCTGGATGACGACGGCGCCAGGGATGGCCGTCGTTGCAGCTGCTGCTGTCACGGTTCAGGAGGTGCTGAGTGGAGATGTGAATACAATGTCAGTTATAGAGTTAAACTATGTTTTTCTAGCAACAAACATAGTAGTAGATGCTTTGGAGGAGGATCAGGTTAAGTTAGTCAAAGGATAACGATCAGTTCTCAGTCTGAGACTGAGGAGGAGGCATTACTCAAGGGAGCTGCAGAGTGACTTGAAGGAAACCGATCAGAGAGTTCTTTGGTTCAAGGGAAATCAGGGGCTGAGAAGAGTTATGCGATAGGAGAGTCCGCTTAAAAGGGTTCAGAGAAGAGTTTGGTTGGGCAGGGTTCTTTGCAGACTGGGGAGAGGGTTCATACTGAGAGGGGTATCGGGAGAGAGTCAATGGATATAGAAGGAGGATCAAATGCTTTGAAAGAGGCTGTGGGGTCGAAATTTGTAGGAAAAATGTCTCATGATCAGGGATTAAGAAGAGGGGAGCTGGAGAGGGGGATACTAAAGAAATCATGGTCTCAGGTTGCTGGAAATCAGGCGAGTCAGCAGGGGTTATCGCAGTTTACATGTGAAATTTCGACGATCGAAGGGCAGGAAGTAGTTCTGGTTTCGTATGAGATTCTAAAGGATGTTCCTCCTTTATGGGAGGATTTTCTAGTGGGACGTTTTGCATCTAAGGCTCCTCATATAGCTAATGTGCATGTCATCATCAAAAAAATTTGGAACTTAGGTGATAAGTCCATAAAAAATTGATGCATTTGAAGTGGATGAAACGACAGTTAAATTTCAAATTCAGAACGCTAGGGCTCGACAACGGGTGCTTCACCGGGGTATGTGGAACATTTGCGATATCCTGATGTTAGTCTCTAAATGGACTCCTATTGCGAATGAGGATCAGCCGGACATTACTTCTATGCATATGTGGGTAGTGATGAAGAACGTTATGCATTCTATGTTTACGTGGAAGGGGCTGAGTTTTTTATCGTGTCCTCTAGGAAGTCCTATTAGGCTATATCGAGATACAGAGTTAGTCAACAATTTCGAGGAAGCAAAGGTACTGGTTGACATTGATCTTTCACAAAAGTTACCAGATTTCTATCACTATGAGGTGAAAGGTGAAAAGGTTAAGGTCTGTTTTGAATTCCCTTGGCTTCCACCAAGGTGCAACACATGTATGAAATGGGGACATTTGGAGAAGGGATGCCTTAAAAAATTTCAGACGGGAGTGGAAAAGAACTCGATGGATGGGGGTGGAGAGCCGGTAAAAACCTCATTATAGGCTGGAGATGGAAACAGTGAGGTGCTGAAAGGTAAAGACGTGGTTTTAAGCAAGGTATCGACTGGATCAGACTCTTAGGAGGTGATGATTAAAAAACATGGGTCGCCAGCTAGGTGTTTGGACGGGGCTGTTATTGGCTCGCATGCTGAGGAGTTAGCTACAGAAAATCAAGAATCAACTACTGCTTGGTCATTGGTAACACACTCGGGAGGGCAAAAACAGGTGACGAAATCTAAATCTCTGGTTTATGGGGAAGTGATTATTGCATCATCTTCAATATATGCAGTTTTACATTCTCAAGGAGAGGACGGGGGAGATTTAGGGGAGCTAGAGGTGGAAAGTGATAGGGGAAAGACGGAAAAAGGGGTTCCAGATTCTGGTGAAGGGGGTCAAAAGAGTGAAAAGAGAAAAGGGGAAGTTCAAAGTCAATAGAGGCTGGAGAGGACGAGATAGAGGCTGGGTTGAAAGTGGGGGAGCTTGGGAAAACATGTATCCCGGGATTGAGTAAAGATGGGGGGGGGGCACCCATGTTCCTTTATCTTGTTCTTCAAAGGTAGCACATAAATACTTCTCATCTACAGGTGAAAAAGCGGGAGGCCAATCAACAAGTGGCATGGGAAAAAAGAATCAAAAGAAAAAATATTAATGTCGAGCTTTTCTTGGAATGTAGGGGGCTGAATAAAATAAAGAAACATTCGATAGTTAAGAACATGATCAATTCACAATCAATGGTTTTCGGTGGGCTTTTGGAAACGAGAGTAAAGGAAAATAAAGCTGGCTATGTTGCTAAAGGGATCTTAGGGGAGTGGTCTATGGTATCAAATTATGAGTATGATCCGTTGGGAAGAATCTGGGTTATGTGGAGTAACAGGGTGACATTAAAAGTTGAGTATAAGACGAGGTAACTTATTTCTTGTCTTATCAAGATGGTTGATATAGCAAAGTATTTCCTTTGTCCTTTTGTCTACGCATCAAATTCTTTTGAAGAGTGTCGTGAGCTGTGGCGAGACCTATCACCAAGATTCAGCTCATTATCGCGGTAAGAAGTGGATTTGTTTGGGAGACTTCAACGAAATTCTAGATTTGATGGAACACTCAGCGCCATCCATTATGCATGGAGCGTTGACGGGCATGGTTGAGTTCCAGGATGCTGTTAGATACTGTTCTTTGATGGACATGGCTCACCATGGTCCGAGATTTACTTGGTGTAATAAATGGGAGGCTGGATTAATTTGCAAGAAGTTGGATTGTGTATTGGTAAATGACATATGGTTGCAGCAAATTGATAGTTCTTTTTGTGTCTACAAGGCTAAAGGATGTTCAGACCACCTATGTTGTGTTATTTCTATCTTGGGTTCTCCTTATCAGCCAAAGTATCCCTTTAAAGTGGTGAATGTGGTGATGAAGATGGAGGAGTTCAAGCCGACGGTAAGGGATTATTGGAGAAATACCGAGCCGATATTATCTTCAAGAACAACATTGTTTCAATTTCTAAAAAATTGAAGCTCCTAAAACCCATTATTCGGAATCTAGGTCGTCAAAAGATTCATCAGTTGTCTAGAAGAACAGAAGAGGCTTTTGTTGAGCTTTGTCAAAAACAAGAAGAAACGTTGCGGAATCCGGACTCAAGTACCATGTTAAGCGAATCAAAAGCTTATGATAGATGGGATGTTGTGTTGGGGTTAGAAGAAGAGTTCTTGAAGCAAAGGGCCAAGCTTCATTGGATGGAGGTCGGAGACAGAAATAACAGGTTTTTCCATAATCCCATTAAAGAGAGACAAATGTGTAATTCGATAAATGTTATAAGAGATTATGAGGGGGGACTTCTTACGAAAAGAGAGGAAATCAAATCTGAGGCGGTAAGGTTTTTTCAGAATTGTTTTCAGCTCGAACAATGGTGGACTCAAGCTTGGACTCTAACTTGTTGGATGAAATAAGTGGATTATTGGACTATCGATGTCCAGAGCAGGATAGGGATTGGCTGTTGACGACGGTTTCGGTAGCAGAAAGAAAAGGTATTTTGTTTTCAATGCCGACAAATAAGGCCCCTGGTCCGGATGGCTACTCGGTTGAATTCTTTCAGGAGGTTTGGCCCGTTGTTGAGAAGGATTTATTATTGCGATCCAAGTTTTTTTCAGATACAGATTTCTTCTGAAAGGGATAAACACAACAATTCTGGCGTTGATACCAAAGAGATCGGGAACAATAGGCATAAAGGATTACATACCGATATCTTGTTGTAATGTCATCTACAAGATCATATCAAAGCTATTGGCGAATCGTTTAAAGCTGATCCTCCCTGAATTTATAAAGCCAAATCAGCTAGTGTTTATTAAAGACCGTTATATGATGAAAAATCTGCTTTTGGCGTTGGAGCTGGTAAAGGATTATCACAAGTCTAACGTAGCTTCCCGATGTGCTATGAAGATATATATCTTGAAAGTATTTGATTCGGTAGAGTGGCGGTTCTTACTAACGGTATTGAGGGTAATGAAGTTACCGATAGAATTTATCAGATGGATTGAATTAAGTGTTAAGACTCCATCGTTTTCGATTTAGGTAAATGGAGAGCTCGCGGATTTTTTTAGAAGTGGGCGTGGCCTACGCCAAGGATTCTCCCTATCCCCTATCTCTTTGTTATCTCAATGTATGTTTTATCCTCAATGTTGGATAAGGCCATTGGGGAAGGAAGATACGGTTATCACCCGGGATGCAGAAGTTTAAATATTACACATCTATGTTTTGCGGATGACATAATGGTTTTTGCTGATGGTAAGGCACGGTCAATACAAGGTATTATTGATGTTTTTGATTGGCTTGCGCGTGTCTCGGATTTACAAATAAGCTTGGAAAAGACCACACTCTTTGTCGCTGGCATATCGGTTGTAGACCAAGAAACACTTTCCAATTTTCCATTTACACTTTCCAATTGTCGCTGGCATATCGGCTGTAGACCACACTCTTTGTCGCTGGCATATCGAGGTAGAATTGGTTCTTGGAAAAATCGATTCCTTTCATTCGCAAGTCGTCTCCAACTTCTCTCCTCGGTGATAGCTAGTTTAACAAACTTTTGGATGGCTGCGTTTAGGCTTCCTAGAGCTTGTATCCAAGAAATAGAAAAGATAAGCTCAATGTTCTTATGGTCGGGACCAGCTCTAAATTCAAAGAAAGCGAAAGTGTCTTGGTCTGACATATGTAAACCAAAAATAGAAGGAGGCTTAGGGATAAAGTCTTTAGTGGAAGCAAATAAGGTGAGCTGTTATAAATTGATATGGTGGTTGGTCTAGGCAAAAAAGAGTCTTTGGGTAAACTGGATTCAAAAGAATTTGATAAGAAGAGGTTCCTTTTGGGCGGTAAACCCTAACACAACCGCTGGTTCATGGATGTGGAGAAGGTTACTTAAATATAGGGACTCAGCAAAACACTTTCATAAAATGAGAGTCCGAAGAGGGTCTGAAACGTCGTTTTGGCACGATGATTGGAGTCAACTTGGTAGATTGTTTGAGTTGTTGGGCAGTTGGGGGATTATTGATATGGGCATCCCGGGGCGGCCACACTGGAGGATGTTATAAGAAATCATAGACCAAGATGTAGACGATTTCATATTCTATCACAAATAGAGGATGAAATCAAAAGAGTACGGGATGGGAGTTCACTGGATGACGATATCTCCTTATGGCGTAGTAGGGCGGATAAATTTATACCATGATTCTCATCTAAGGATACATGGAACCTGATTCGCGTAAGCTCTTCGAAGAAGAGTGGGTCTAAAGCAGTTTTGGTTTTCGCACGCGACTCCGACGCACTCTTTTATTGTCTGGTTGGCGGTTTTGGATCGCTTGTCTACAGGGGACAAAATGCTGTCCTGGAACGGTAATACTGCGGTGGAGTGCATTTTCTGCTCAAACCATTTGGAAACAGGGGATCACATTTTTTCACATGTTCGTTAACATCTCAGATTTGGGAAAATCTAGCTTCAAGGTTGTTTCATCATGACTATACGAACCAGTTTGCTCATATTCTTTCAGACCTATCGACGTCAAGGAAAGGGGATTTCAAGATGTTCTTAAAAAGGTATGTTTTCCAAACTACAATTTATTTCTTATGGCAAGAAAGGAATCAGTGCAGACACAGAGAAGTACCATTGATCATGGCGGGCATAGTAAAAGGCATGGAAAGAACAGTTTGGCTTTGGCTCTCAACGCTACAAAGTCAAGGAATTTGGCAGAAAGGATTGTTGCTTTGGTTTGCATCGCGACTATGAGTTTTTATATGTATTTTTAGTTTTGTTATTTTCAGATTTCCAGCTCTATTGAAGATGGGGGTATTTTTTTTCCCAAGAGTTGGTTTTGTCCCAAATGGATTTTTAAGCCTTTTATTTTAATGAGGTCACTACCTTCGATAATCTAAAAAAACGTTAGGCATTAAAAACATTATATTCCATTAGCACAATACAAATTTTTTTTTTTTTAATATATTTTTACATTTGTTCAAAAGAATAAATTCATATTGTGGAAATTCACATCGTTATAAAAAACAAAACACAAAACGACTAAATTCATATTGACATATGAATACATATATTACAGATATAATGAATACAAATTTTTACTATGGTGGTATGTTTATTTTTAAAACACAACTTCTTTTTGCAAAAATAATGTATTTCTGGAAAAAAAATACACACGATAAGAACAACGATTTTTCGCTATCTTATGTTCCATGCAATTCAAGAGTACGGCAAATTGTATGGACATATATTGCCAGACTTTTATTTTATGATGGAATCTATTTTAATTATGTACAACTGGTTTAAATTTCCAACCCTTTAAATCAGTATTTTCGTTGAACAAAAAAGTAGAAAAGAACCCAAATCGTTGAAGAATCTTTTTTCTTTCACAAAGTTCTTATATTGAATTAAACAGTTGATACATTAGCACCAATAAGCTTGAAACTCTTTACCAAAGAGTCTACTGTTAGACGATTGAAAAGAAAAACAAGATAATAAAAGGATAAAAGGGTGTCCGGAGGATAAATAGAAGAAATTGTCGAGTTTAAATCAATCTTCATCTCTCAGATCTGCTTGAGGTCTGAAGGTTAAACAAGTTCTTCTGCCATTTAAAGAGAGCAAATAAATCTTTTAGCAGTAATACCTTCGAGGTTGAGCTTTTATGCACATACTCCAAGTGGAGAGATTGGTGGTATGATTCTCTCTATACTGAAGGATTGTGATAAATCCGATCTCTCCCGATGGAAGGAAGATAAAAACAATGATCTCTCTACAAATATTAGATAGATAAACATGGTTTATTAACTGTAGGTTCGATATGTTCAGAATACTTCATAACTCAACTCACATAGGTTATGACAAATTGCTAAGCTTAGCTAGTTCAAGAAATTTTACAAGATTCTGGAGAGTAAAGCAACCTAAGTTCTGTTGCTATATGATCAAAGCAAACAAATTAAGAGAACAAATACATGAGGAACTAAAAGATTATATGTATTCTAATCGATTTAAGTCTAACAAATCTTTAATTCCTTGAATTCCTACAATCTAACTGGATGAATACTCAGACTGATGTAGGAAATTAGCCAAAGAGATGTAAAAGCATTCCTTATAACATTTAGTAAGAAGTACGAAGATTCATAAATCATCTCCATAAGAGATAAAGAGTCGGGATCTTCTCTTTGGAAGCTTAAAAAAGGTAACAAAATAAATTCGAATATTATTAAGGCTCCCTATCTAAACTGGTTAAAAAGAAATATCTATAGGCTTAGATATTTGGTTGGTCAATTTGAATACGATCTAATCGAAAAGAAATCTACAGATTTACTGAATTTAGTCCGACCTTGTTCTAGGGCGCATATAGTCGAGCTATAAGGTGGAGCTACTCTTTAGAACTTTAGCCCATGTGTGTTCTGACAGTGACGAGGTCAAACCATGAAGTCCGGCTATATTATGGTTAAAGATTTTGTTTTCATTTGTTCTTATTTGAGGACAAACAAAGATCGGAGAATTAATGTGTCATGGTTTTATGGAGTTTTAAACTATGATTCCATTAACCTATTGTCTTTTATCGAGTCTAGTTCATATTTTATATTTTTTTGGTTTTGTTTTGAGTCTTTACAGGTTTTGAGAAGTCATCAGAGATAATGAAGGATTTAGACCAGATATGGACGTTTAAAAGCTTCCAAAATCAATTGATGAGAATCTGGGATCGTCCAACACCAGATCCGAAGTTAATGAAGTGTGGCATTTTGAGGCTAGGATCGATTGATCAATCCGCGAAACATAATTTCCTTTTTTCAACTGACGATGGGACTAGGTTTTCCAAATAAAATAAGGGATGATCATCCCATAGGAGTTCCACCTTTTTTTTAACAAACATACATTAATTAGAAATTCACACCTTGATTGGTAGCTCAGTCAGGAGGAAAAATGTTTACAAATAATTCTTCTGAAAACTCTAAAGGTCCAGAATAAATTGTCAGCCATAAGATTACACAAATGGAATAAAAGAAAGCAAAAAAGGAATTACTCGAAACTGGAGAAAGTAGGTCATTCGTCTGAAGACTGCACCATTAACACCAGCTCTGCATAATCTGTTTCGAAGACTTGACAATCAATCTTTCTAGAAAGAATATTTTTCATAACCCAAATTAATGCTTCCATATCCGAGTAAAAAAGGCGACAATCTCCTCCTATGACACTTTGCCTCTAAAACTGTCACATGATTATTCCCCTAAAAAAAATCCAACCCAAACCTGTAAAAAGATTAGTAGATTTCCAGGCTCCATCTATCTGACATCATTGGGAGAAGATTCTTCTGTTACATCACTTTCTTCTGTTTCTCCTAAAGAACTTAATTGTGCTGCTTCCCAAGCCATTTTTTCATTTCTATGGTGGTCTAAAATGTCAAAAGCATCCGATTGAATCCCTTGGAAAACCTTCTTATTCTCTTGTTTCCATATGAACCATAATATCCATACAAAACAATGATCATATCCCTCCTTTAAACCCGGAGATAATCTCTAATATAGAAGATCCAAATAACAAAAGACAGAACTAGATGAAAAAAAACTTGATATTAATTGAATCAAAGAAAACTTCCAAGTTTGTAAAGATACAGGACATTAAAAACATGGTTAATTGTTTCTTCTGTCGGCTTACATCTTTGACATGTAATATCATAATTTAATCCCCGTTGATTTAAATATGGACCTACCGCTAGAGTATCTGAAGCTATTTGCCATAAAAAGATGTTGTAATTTCAAAGGAGCACGGACCTTCCACGCTTGAAACTTTAAAGCTGTACAATTGGGCTCCACTCGTCAACTGATGCCATTTCTTTAGCCAACTTGTATCCAGACTTAACTGTATACTTTTCCGGTTTTGAGTGCCATATTAATCTATCGGGTTGGTATGATGGACCGATGGCCATTCCCCTAACGATTTGTATATCTTATGGGTCCATAAATATTTGGAGTATAGGAGAGTGTCATTACTTTGTTACCATGTTAATTAAATAAACCACCTTCATATTTGGATGTAGAACGCATGCTTGACAAACTTTCAAGTAAGTAACTATTTTATATGATCATTATATATTTTATTTATTTTAAACTATTAATGAGTATATTATTTTGTAATCTTATGTCAAATGACATTTTGGTTTTTTTTTAACCATTTTCATGAAGAGATGATGAAATGATTTATCTAAGTGCTACTAGTATTGATCCTTTTGATTCAGAGTAAGCCAAAACTCTTTTTTCACCCTAGATTTCCTAAATAGTATTTTACTTTCTCGTTTGCCAAACCATAGTCTTAGGCTTAAGGTTGGTGCTCCAGTATGGTTCTTAGCATTATAGATCCTAAGGGTTGGTTATGCAACGAGACAAGATTACAAATCATTCAGATGGTGCTTCATGTCTTACAAGCTAAAGTGATTATGGGGGATAGTGAAAGGATGTTGATTTGTAAGGTTTTCATTATTTTGTCAGACCATAAGATACCTTTCCAAATGCGTAGAAAACTGTTCCCATTATCCATAATTTTTTCTATGACTATCCAGAAGGGTCTAGGTCAATCGCTTAAGAATGTTGGGATTTTTTTGCCGAATCCAGTCTTCTCTCATGGTCATCTCTAAGTTGCTCTATCTAGGGAGACTTCTAAGAAATGATTAAATATACTTACCGTGGACAAGGAAGGAAAGATTCATGAGCAAACGATGATTGTAGTGTTCATAGAAATTTTCCAAAACTTGGGGAATTAGAGGTTCTAGAATACTCTGACCGGAATACATTGAATGAATATGCATCACTTTTACGGTAAATTCATCGTGTCTTAGTCCCTTTACAATATACTACTATTGTAAAACTATGTTTTTGCATATTCAAACTTCATATTATGACTAAAGCAAGGTAGGAGTTCTTCTCATCATGGATGCAAACAAACTATGATTAAAAAGAAATGTTTTAACATATCTTGATAATACACTACCATTTTAAACCTATTTTTTAAGTTTTCTAATCAGTAAATTTATAAAATGTTCAAATTAATTATAGATTTGAAATTTTGCATATCATATTATCGAATAATCAGAATCGTAAAAATTAATCTTTATTTATACATATGTCATCGATTATAACTATTAACACAAAATATAAAACTTCAAACTATGAGAAGAATTTGGAATCTAACCTCTTTATAGATGACTTCCTCCATTGATTGATCTGCTTTCATTCTTTTTAACAATAGGTCTTCCTTCTTTTGATGAAAACCCGTTAAACGCTTACTCAAATGATAAATTAAAAGTGTGGACAACTGAAAGGAGCACTTTTTCCAGAGGTATTTTCTAGGGCGAAAACGAGGCGATTTGAAGTTTTTTGGAGCTGGTTTTGATGGCGGCTCCTTCAGGGAAATCCGCCGGAGGTTCGGTTCAGTCAAGTGGGTTTGATGTGGTTAAGGCAAGAGGGTTCGATGTGGTTGAGTCAAGAGGTTTTGATATGGTTTGGGTGGAAGACGGAAGCAGAGTTTCTAAGGGTTTCCCTCCATCGTCGGGTTCGGGTTCTGGTTTTGGTTTTGCGGTTGTGACTCCGGCGTCGGGAGTTGGAGTAGTTCAATCTGCAGTTGTTTCATAGAAAGGCTTGGGATCAGTAATGAGTCAAACGTCTAAGGTTTCAAAAAAATTTCAGGGTTCAGAGTTTGTCGGGTTCGGGTTCTGGTTTTGGTTTTGCGGTTGTGACTCTGTCATCGGGAGTTGGAGTAGTTCAATCTGCAGTTGTTTCATAGAAAGGCTTGGGATCAGTAATGAGTCAAACGTCTAAGGTTTTAAAAAAATTTCAGGGTTCAGAGTTTGGTTCTGGTTTCAGAGGTTGTGTTGTGTCAATAGAGAAGTCGATGACAGAGATAGTGTCTGCGGGTTCAGGGTTAATGCTACGAGCAAAGTATGAGGGTTCAGAGACAGAGTTTGCGGTGTCTGTGGTTTCGGCGACAGATTTTGTTTCAGGAAAAGGTTCAGCATCAGAGTTTGTCTCCAGGTTCAGAGGCTGTGTGGTGTCAGTAGAGAAGCTGATGACGGAAAAAATGTCTACGGGTTCAGGGTTAGTGCTGCGAACAGAGTCTAAGGTTTTAGAGGCAGATTTTGCGGTGTATGTGGTTCCGGTGTAAAAGTTTGTTTCAGTGGTGGGATTAGAGTCTGCAGTTTCAGAGGGTTTAATATCGGTCTCAATTGGTCAGAAGGTTTCCAAAGTTGCGGTAGTAGAAGAGGTTGACAGGCTTCAGTGGTTGCTAAAATTTCAAAGGGATTTATACAAAGCGAGGCTCCGAAAAGTGCTGAGCTGATGAATTCAATTATTTCTTCTACTTTGGAGGTTGATGTTGGGAACGGAGCTAAAGTGGTTGTGACGTCTATTGCACAAGTGAATGATTCTCGGAAATCATATCTTTCAATAGTTCAGAAGAAGAAAACTTTGTCCAAACATGATCTATCTATTTCAGAGGAAGATGGTAATCAAGTAATCATGGTTCCAAATGAAATAATCAATGATTAAATTCCACTTTGGGATGATGTAATCATTGGACAGTTTCCTGAGGCTGCTCCCCACATAGCAAAACTTCACATCATAGTGAATAAAATATGGTGCAACGGAAAAAAGAACATCAAAATTAATGCTTATGTTGTCAACTCTAAAACGGTAAAATTCCGGATACAAGATAGGTGGATCCGCGAAAGAGTGCTACAAAGAGGCATATGGAACATTGCGAATAAACCAATGATGGTTGCAAAATATGGACCTGTTGTGGAAGAAGATTAATCAATTTTGCTTAAGATGCCTTTATGGGTTTCTATCAAACAAATCCCAACCTCTTTCTTCTCTTGGAAGAGATTTCTATTTCTATCAAGCGCAATGCAGAGCATTATAAAAAGTTTGATGAGGCAAAGGTGATTATAGATGTTGATTTGATAAAGCATCTACCATATTCTTTCAAATTTAAGACGAGGCATGTAATGGTATCGGAAGTAACTTACTCGTACCCATGGTTGCCACCAAAGTGTAATTTTTGTTACAAGTGGGGGCATACATGAGAAGCTTGTAGAGCTAAATCCAATTCAGAAATTTTCTCAAGGATACTTAAACGAGGAGAAGAGTTGGGCATGGATTCTGGAAAAATCAATCAGCCTCTATTCCAATCGTTGACGTGTGTGCAACAATTTTATATGCGGTTAGTAAGCCGGCTAACCAAATAAGAATTTATCACATCCTGTATGCAAAGATTCAGAAGTGGGTGATAAATCTGCCGATTCGTTGGGTAGTTCATTGGTGGAAGTATCATCGACGGAGAATAATTCAAAACAAGATCTGTCACAACCCGTATATAAGGATAGAAATGAGGATGGTACATATGTTACACAAAATTTTAAGCAGGCTAAGAAGGTTGGAAGAAGTGAGGGGAGTGAAATTGGGGAGTTAAATAATGATGGCTGGTCTTTAGTTTTTCCAGGAAAAGGAACCCATATAGGAGAGAAAATTGTAACAGAGCAAACTACCAATTCTTGCAGTTCTTGCAGTTCTTGCAGTACAAGATGAGGAAAATGTAGAAGAGCTAGGAGGTAGCAAACTAAAACCACCGCTGGTTCAGAGACATGATTCATTCGAAAAAGAAGTTGGGGAGTTTTGCTTAAAAGTACCCAGTATTCGATCTTCACTCCCGAGTGTAGCCAAGGTGATAGGAAAAAACACGGGTGAGGTGAATAGTCAAGCTACTAAGGAAGTAATTCCTGGGGCTTTGAAAAAAGGGTCCAAAAGAAAAAAACTTAAATGTCGGGTTTCTTCTAGAACGTTCGAGGTTTTAACAAAAAATCAAAGCATTATATTGTTTAAAATTGGATAAAAAATAATTCTCGATTTTTTCAAGATTGGTCCTTCATGGCCAACTATGAATCTCATAGGCTGGAGCACATTTGGGTGATGTAGAAGGATAATATAAGGATGACACGAGTTTATAATATCAGTCAAATGATTACTTGTTGGGTTCTGCTAGATGGTGAGACAAAAGAATTTCTATATTATTTTGTGTATGTGTCTAACTTTGTGGAGGAAAGAAAGGATTTGTGGGAAGACATTAGATACCATTATAATTCACCACTTTAGAAAAATAAACCATGCATGATATATGGGGAGGAGCATTCGAATTTCACTGATTCACAAGGAGCATCGGTTGGCATGAGAGATTTTCAGCCGGTAACAAAATACTATTCGTTAGTTGACCTTATTTACCATGGTTCGTGTTTTACTTGTTATAATAAGCGAGAAGATGGACTGATTTTCAAAAATTTAGATAGAGGCTTGGTGAAGCATTGTTGGGTACAAAAGTTTACAACATCTTATGTTAAGTTTGATTGGGGGGGGGGGGGGGGTTGCTCTGACCATGCTAGAGGAAGAAATTCTTTGGGTACAGAAAATGTAAAAAGAAAGAAGTCATTTACTTTCTCGAATGTACTTTCTAACTTGTCACAATTTCACAACTTGGTTGGGGATTATTGGAGTAGTAAAGATCTGATGTTTGTCTCTACTTCAGTGCTTTTCTGGTTCTCGAAAAAGCTAAAAGCGCTGAAGCCATTGATGAGAAGACTGGGTAAAGAAAATCCTTCGGATATAGTCAAGCGAACTAAGGATGCCCATGAAGATATATGTAATAAGCGAGGGGGATAAACATAACAAGTTTTTCCACAAGACAGCAGAAATTTCTTAAAATGTAGAATTCTATCTGAGAAAGTATTTCCAGCAAGGGGGAAATGCTGAAAACAAGTGATGGGATTAAAGGAGAAGCAGAAAGACATTTCCGAAATTTTTTAAGTCGTCAGCCTGCTGATTATCAGCGGGTTTCTCATGAGTACTTACAACAGTTGCTGGGTTTTAGATGTTTGGACATAGATAGGAACATGCGTGAGAAAGAAGTTCTAGAGGAAGAAAAATCAAGCAGGTTCTGTTTTCAATGTCTAACAATAAATCTCCGGGTCCGGATGGTTATACCAGTGGATTCTTCAAGAAAACATGGTCGATAGTGGGGAATACTTTTGTTGTTGCTATTAAGTCATTTTTCTAGAAAGGTTTTCTGCCCAAAGGAATCAATGCTACCATTTTAGCGCTTATACCATAGAAGGAATAGCCAAAGACAATAAACATTATCGGTCTATCTCCTGCTGCAATGTGTTATACAAGGTAATTTCAAAATTTATCGTTAATAGACTTAAATTTATTCTGCCAAAGTTTATTTCCTCAAATCAATTAACGTTTGTCAAAGAACATTTATCTCACTTCATTTTTAGTACAAGTACATGGCAAATTAGCAGGATTTTTCAGAAGTGAAAAGGGTCTTCGTCATAGTTGTTTACTTTCTCCATATCTATTTTTCATATGCATGAACGTTTTATCAAAACTATTGGACAATACTATGACTCAGAAAATAATCAGGTACCATCCTAAGTGCACAATTATTAACTCATTTGTGTTTCGCGGAGGTACATAAACATTCCGTGAAAGGTATTAATCAAAATTTCGATGAGTTTGCTGTACTATCGGGACTAAGAATTAGTGTGGAAAACTCAACTCTTTACATGGCTAGACTGTCAAAGATTAAACAGGCTGGATTTTACAACATTTTCCATTCACACATGGTCATTTACGGGTAAGGTATTTATGGCTGCCTCTCCTAACTAAACAAATGACCAGGTCTGATTATTCTATCATAGTGGAGAAGCTGAGAGCTCGAATCACTTCTTGGACAGCTCGACATTTATCTTAGACTGGACGATTGCATCTAATTAAATACAAAGAAAGCCAAGATAAAGTGGTTAGATGTTTGTCGACCTATGCATGAAGGAGGATTTGGTCTCCAATCGTTGAAATAGGCAAACAAGGTCGGGTGTTTAAAACTCTTATGGCGTATATTGCCAACAAAGGATTCATTGTGGGTTAAATGGATTTCAATTTCTATTCTCAAACAACAATCTCTCTGGTCTTTAAATGAAAGCTAGAGTATGGTTTCTTAGATGTGGAAAAATCTGTTGAAGTACAGAGATAAGGCAAAGCAATTTTATAAGATTGAAATACGGAATGGTACCAAAACTTTTGTCTGGTTTAATAACTGGAGTTCTTTAGGCTGTTTTCAGGATATTACAGGTAAGAGAGGGTATATTGAAATGGGAATCCCAGCACAAGCCTCTGCCTCTACAGCCAAAACAATCATCGTAAAAGGTATCATCAGTGCGAGTATTATAACCAGATTGAAACAATGTGAAATGAAGATGATTTATCTTTATGGCGTAGAATGAAGATGATCGAAACAACATAAATTACTATCATGGATGAAGACGATTTATCTTTATGGCATGGAAAAAGGGAGAACTATCTTCATAAGTTTAGTAAAATATCATGAAAGGGCTGGTTCATAATTCTCAACCAACTGTCGACTGGTATAAGGGTGTTTGGTTCACTAACGTAACACCTAAATACTCTTTTATAACATGGCTAGTTGTCAAAAATCGCCTATCATTGGTGATCGAATGCAGGATTGGAACTCCGTGCAAAGAACTAGCTGTATTCTCTACGGAAAATTTGAATGGGTCGCGTGATTATCTTTTTTTGCTTGTGTAGGTACTCAGCTGTAGTTTGGAGTTCGCTTATGAGGAGGCTACATGGAAATATTTTCACTCTTGTTTGGAGTCGACTAGTTACCATGTTAACTACCTCCAGTCAAAACAATACTCATATTTTCACTTATAGGTACACTCTCCAAACAACGATTATCATATTTGGAAGGAGCGTAATGGTAGACGTCATGCAAAAGCATCTTCAACTCCAGCTCAACTAAACAAAGTCATTGATAAGATCATTAGAAATTGATTCAGCTCTCTCCGTAACCAAGGCAATAATATTTACGTCGATGGTCTCATCCTTTGGTTCGAAATCCTGCCAAAGTAATCACCCATCAGCAATGTCCTCTGTCAGCACCTTCAGCTTTTTCACCCATTTTTTATTTTTTCTTATCGATTTTTCAGCTCTTTCGAATGTGCGTTTTACTCTTTTCCCAAAAACTGATTTTGTCCCAATTAGGTTTCCAGTTTTGGGTTTTAATGAGGTAACCACTTTCGATCGATTAAGAGCATTTTTTCTTTAAAATTTTCTAGAAAACATTTGTATATGTTGTAAAACGTTTCTTTGAATATAATTTAACAAAATATTAAAAACCCCATTAAACAAAAATAGCTAATCAACATAAGAAAATAATACTTGATTCTTATAAAAATGGTATAAATTGAATATCAACAATTATTACTTAAGAATTTTAACACTATTTCCAGTTATAATGGATCAAAGATTGACCTAAATTAATATTATATATTTGATCAATTTTGCTATTAATATTTAACAAATCAAAAATTTGAATTTTCTACATTCATCAATTTTTCCAATTCAGAATATAAATAAAAATTGTTAAATTTTAGTGGATTATCTCCTGAAGATGTTTGAGTAGAGCCTATGCATCATAAAAGGAATTGGCTAATTCCGAACTGAACCTCACCAGATATAAAATTAAATTGAACAAGGATTTAATTTGAGTAACATAAATGGTTAACATATTAATGATTTTATACGGTTTTAATAAATATTTCAAGTGAAATTAATTTTTTCTAAAGGATTTTGTGGAGTTTAGAGTTTTTACAAGTTCTTGGACGAAAATCAGCAAAAGGAGCAAAATAAGCTTCAAAAAGATTTCAGATACCATAAGGTTTACATCCAATGAAGATATTCTTATGAACCTAATTTAAAATTCTTGGAGTTATTAGAAAGCTAGAAGAATCATCTTTCACCTCCAAGTGGAATCAGATCAAACCGCCAATCCATCTAAAAGATACAACCGTTCCTTGAAGCTACCTCCTGGAGCGCCTGGAAGAGCTGGTGGCGCTCCAGAAGTTCCTTTCAGAGAGCCATGGGTGCCTTCAGCCAGTTTTGATACCAAAATGACAACACTTCATTTAACTCGTCCCAAGAAGCCCTAAACCTAATCCCACCACTTCATATACTATAAATACAAGCCCTTATGCAACTTTAGAAGAGAAGAATGACAAGAGGCAATATCAGCAACCCTAGGAGACAACTTCCACATCTTAATTCAAACACATCCAACGATTAAACCCTTTTTTCGTTTCTCAACTCTTTTGATCTTGTTTTCAATTTCTTATTGTCTAAGGGAGAAAATCCATTACTCTACAAAGAAGATCCCTAAAACCCTCTTTAACTTATATTTGATTATGATTTCCATTACATATATTGCTATGGTTTGTTTCATCATGTGTGAGTAGTTTCTTTGTTGGGTTTAGTGGGGGTTAATTGAAGAGGATTCATGGTTTGATTTGTATAGGTTATTAGATTCGTTTTTCTCACATTCATATGATTAAGATTCTTTGTCTAGGCTTATTCTTAATGCTTATTACTTGATTGGTCACTTGCAATTGAACCCAAGGGAAGGACCATTCAAAAGCGTTTGCGCCCCCCCTCCCATGAACTAGCTAGATATAGCAGATTTCTCCATGGCCGACCAACTAGTTGAGTCATAAAGTCATGTGAATTAAGACAACTAGAACATATTTCATGCCTTCTTGCATCATGTGTCTGTCAATTGGTTGAGTCTCGGAGTTGTTTAGGAATAGTTAAATGAATTATCACAAGTAATCTTTTTATACATTAGTGTTGCAAGTTCTAGAATCCACTTTAGCCAAATCTATTGAGAACAATTGAGAACAATGATCTCTGAATTGATCACCCATCGCCCAACGTCTTTAATCTTTTTAATTTAGATCGTTTTTTAATTGCTTTAGTTTTAGTTTTTTTTAGTGTAGTTTACGTCTAAAGATAAAAAAAAACCCCAAAAAATTCACCTTAATATTTTAGTGAAAGATATGTTATTGATTGAAAATTTGATGCTTGCGATGGAGTTAACAAAGGATTATCATAAGGACTCGATCTCATTTCGTTGTGCCCTACAGATTGATATTTCGAAAGATTTCGATTCAGTCCAATGGTCCATTCTACTCAATAGTTTAAAAGCTATGGAATTTATGTATCAATACATTCATTGGATATCTTTATGTATCACAACGGCCTCTTTCTCGGTTCAAGTGAATGGTGAACTTGTGGGTTTTTTCCAAGCAAGAGAGGCTTAAGACAAGGCTGCTCATTGTCGCCATATTTATTTTTTATTTCCATGAATGTGCTTTCAAAATTGCTGGATAATGCGGCTATTGCTCGTCAGACCGGCTATCACCCGAAATATAAGAATATTGGTCTCACCCATCTAAGCTTTACTAATGATATTTTGGTTTTTTACTTATGGGAAATTTCGATTGGTTGAAGGAATAATCACAGTATTTGAAGCTTTGCTAAGATATCGAGGCTACGATTAAGCTTGGAAAAATCTACAATTTATCTTGCAGGTGTTACACCATCGATTTTGAATGAGATCAATCAGTGATTTTCTTTTTCTTCTAGGAAAAATTGCTGATAAGATACTTGAGACTTCCATTGTTGACTAAAAGGATGACCCCTAACGATTACCTACCCTTGTTAGAATCAATTTGTAATCGTATTACTTCCTGGTCCGTAAGGTTTTATCGATTGTGGGACGCTTACAGCTTATTGCTTCTTTTTTAATGATCATCTCTAACTTCTGGTTATTGGAATTTTGTCTTCCTAAAGCGTGTATTAGAGAGATTGAGAAATTATGTTCTTCTTTTCTTTGGTCAGGCCCTGCTTTGAATCCAAAAAAGCAAAAATAGCTTTGGAACACGTATGCAAGCAGAAGACTGAAGGTGGTCTTTGTTTAAGGCCATTAACGGAGGTTAATACTCTCTTTTTAAGTTGATTTGGTGATTAATCTCATCTCAATCTTCTTTGCTTGTAAAGTGGATTCAAATGTATTTGATACGTAAAGAAACTTCTTGGTCTATTCGTGAGGATACTAGTAAGGGTTCTTGGATGTGGAGAAAAATACTTAAAGATCGTGCTTTTGCTCGTACTTTTCACTACGAGGATGTTCAAAGTTGAGAAACTATTTCTTTTTAGTTTGATGACTGGTCAATTTTGGGTTGTTTACACGAAAACTTGGTATGCGAGTAGTTATTGATCTAGGAATCCTATTAAATTCTTTGGTGGCTTCGCCCTGAGCAACTAGAAGACAACACCGACATCAAACAGATGTTTTACAGCAAATAGAGATAGCTCTTGGTGCTCAAAGGTCCATGCTGGTACTAGACTCTATAGATGTCTCTCTTTGGCGTTTTAAAGGTAAAAATTCAAAACTATTTTCAATTCTAATCACATTTGGTTATTAATTCGTGAAACAACTCCCTGTTATTCTTTGGTCGAAAGGTGTCTGGTTCATATATTCAACACCGAAATATTTTGTTTTTGTGTGGGTGTCGATTTAGAACCGATTAACAACTGGGGATCGAATGTTACATTGGAACATCGGAGCAAATACGGCATAGGCATGTATTTTCTGTGGGGATCCATTTGAATCGCGTCATCACCTCTTCTTCTCTTGTGTTTATTCTAGAAAAATTGTGAAATCATTAATGCAAGGTCTTTTGAAGAGTAGATTCAGCACAGAGTGGTCTCTTATGTTAAACCTCATCTCATATATAAGCCTAGACAGATTTACCCTATTTCTATCTCAATATGCTTTTCAAATTGCAGTCCATAGCAGTGGAGAAAGAAAAATGTGCGAAGACATAGAGAATCTCCAAATTCATTATCATTTCTTATCAAAATTATCGACAAACAAATACGAAATCGATGTTGTTCGCTTGATGATCGTAAGTTGGATGGCATTATTTAGCTCTTGTTTGCCTTTAGAAACTGATGAGTTGTTTATAATCTACTCTTCTTCAGTTACTTTCAAACAGTAATCACACTTGTTGTATAAATGTTTTTTTGACTGAATAAATCTAACATTTTCCTCAAAAATATATATATATATATATATATATATATTAGTTCTACCTAGATTTTTTGTATAGAATTTATGATTTTATTTCTTATGTGGGATTTTATCCTTAAATATTAATCACACTTATGTGCAATTACAACTTTCGTGTTAGTTTATAAGATAAAAATTTGAAGTAAACCACACTCATCAAACAATTGCCTATTCGAATCAGTTATATAAAACAAAATTATTACAATACCTACGACGATTGTACGATTGTGATTCGGGGCCTAGAAGATTGAAATTTACAGACATCGGATTGCTCTGTAATAATGATGTTGAGGAGAAGTGTTCAGATCGACTTCATGCAAATTAAGCGACAAACATAAACAAGGATGAAAATGAAGCAGATACATGATCTCGGGGGAGTTAATTTCGATGTTATACAGTGACTTTGATGGTTTCTTTTTTTCTGTAAAGTTTTGTTGGTAAACTTGAGGAAGATAAATTATCTTCAGATTGACTTTTGTCCGATCAACTTTACAGATTTTCCTTTTTTTCTATCGATTCAATTTCCCTTATCTTTTTGTCTTTTCTGAAAATATTTTATGAAGTGTATTGGGCTTTAACAAGGCTTATAATATTTGTCAGATTTAGTGTAGCCCATTTGATGTTTGATTTTTTTTAATTTAATTTAGTTAATGGCTTTAATTGGACTATACTATTCTATATCAAAAAATTATAAATTACTTAATATAACCAATAGTTTTATTTAATTAGTTACAATACCATATATCTTGATTAATATATATAATTAAAATAAATCAGTTGAATAAAACTACTTACTCAAGTTAAAATAAATTCATTTACTAACATGATTAACATATAATGCAACACTAATCCCAAAAATAAATTCTAAATAAAATTAACCCAATCATAATTTATTTATCACTATATATCTCTACTACTATATCTACTTTAAATAAATAACACCATTATAACTAGTTACACAATTAAAAATAATACAATAATAAAATGAATATCATAATCATATTTAACACTATTCCTATAAATAATTTTAAATACTTTAAACAAAAAAATAATATTTTACAAAAACATATATTAGAACATTCACCTGCGCTGTAGCGCAGCTCCTACGCTAGTCTGTTTTAGAATAATTGTTGTATTATTTTTACATTGCAAATTTTTGATAAGAACTTCAGTTTTATTTCTACTATTTGAATGTATTGACTAATAAAATGAAATATTATAATGTACTAATCAGGGCTAATTATTTTATGTAATTGTATTTATTAAGCGCAGCCTCGAGAAGTTGTTGCGCGCTTCAGAAGACCTTAGGGTACCTTCGCTTCCTGGACCTTGAAAAAATCTTAAACAACACATAAATAAAACAGAGGGTGTAGTATTATTGTGTGTTCTTAGTGATATGAACAATGGATCACCGGAGAAAGAAAAGTCTGGGTTGGCGGAAGCAGACTTTGTGTTGGCGGAAGGTGATTCTGTTTTGGCGGACGTTGCCATTATTTATATATATATATATATATATAAATATTTATTTTTATTAAATAGTGTAACCCGCAGGCCGACCTGCTAATATATGGGTATAACCCGCCAAAACCTAGAATTTGTTTGGGCTTGTCCGTAAGGCCCGCCTTTTAACATGCCTAATATTTTTGTGTTCATACATGCATGATGGCGGATCTGGCTGGACTCTGCTGGTGGGCTTAGGCCCGTTTTAATACCTTTACATTTGGAAGACGTTTAATTCAAGTTGAGATAATGCATGGTGACATTTTGGTGGCTCTAAGTCCTCGAATTACGATAGCTCAAGTTTTAAGTCGATACGTAAAACCGCAAGTGCACAATGAAACGCGCGTGATGCATTTCATCGGAAGTGTATAACATAGTAAAAATAGAGATCGTAACTAGACAGCTTTGGCACCAAATTAATGCGTGCTCTGAGCTGCGAATGTTTTTTAAAAAAATCTGAAGTAACCAAAATAACCGGATAACTAGGAAGATCGAGATAACCACAATTCGTAAAGTTGAAGTACCGAAGTTGATAAAGAAATTTGTTGAACTAACACCACACCTTGATAAAGTTGCCACCATCAGATGAGAAAGACACTCGAATCTATCACCAATGGCTCTTTCAAAACCGAAAGATAAAGGAAAATGATCAACATATCAAAAAAGATCACAAAAAAAATCTTTAAATTCTTTGACACACTTTGCTGACTTTATTCCATGAATAAGAGCCTCATTATATAAAGGTTATACGCAATTTTTGTCCAAACGTACTAGTCAACATAGGAAAATGAAAAGAAAGCCAAGGAAAATAAGGGCAAGGAAATCCAGCCCACAAAATCCATGTTAGAGAAATTGCAGCCCATGTATTAATAGCTAAATTGGACCCTTAAGAAGTTGTAGCCCATGCTTTAAGTACTAGAAATGGACTTATCACATCCAATCCAATATTATGCTCCATTGATTGGCTGCTCCTTCTACTTGTATTAAATTGAGACAAAAACATCTTCATACCATAAAGTATATGATAATACTATGACGTCCTTAGCTCCTTTGATGATTCCTTGCCTTATTAAGACCATCAGATATCAGGTTCATCATATTTCGTCCAACATTCACTTTATCAACCATTAGACCAAGTTTTAGAGTACTCGCTCCTATATCAGAGTCTCAAGGGTTGGAGAGGATTTACTCTCAAATCTTGAAGCTTATGATCTTCAAGAAACATAGAGTTATCAAAAGAATTCATCTCAAAAAAAAATTTCTCCATAACTCTCTCAAACAACTTCTTATTTGTTGTAACCTCCACAACTGCTTTAAAGTTTGTTTTGAACCCATAAGCCAATGAAAACATATAAATTAGAGTAAGATGATTCAGATCAATCACTACCTCAAATGGTGAACATCTTGTAGTGTTAGTCATTGATCTATTATAGGCAAACTCCGCTTGAGCCAAATTACGTCTTATGAAACTCCGCTTCAGCTCACTTCCCTTCAAATTTTTTTATCAATCATGTTAAATGAAAATTCAAAGTTCTGTTCATCACCTCCATGTGATCATCAACTTCTGGATGATAAGAGGTACTAAAGAGTATCTTAGAACTCCATTAAAACACACGACCTCCACCAATTCTTCCAAACACAACTCAAGAATTTTGACTCATAATAAGGAACATTGGTCTTTAGAACTCCATTAAGACGCACAACCTCCTTAAATATTGAACCAACAACCTCACTTGCATTATCTATCTTGTGGCATGGTATAAAGTACAACATCTTCCTGAACTAGTGAACCAAAACCATTATAAAATCCTTTCATGTTGCATTGTTGGAAATCTCACAATGAAATCCATGCTCACATCATCAAAACGATGTGTAAGAACATGAAAAGGAGTGTAAATTCCAGGTTGGAAATGACTTCCCACCTTCGGCCAAAAGAAATGCTCTTGAATCATGTATAACGTTTTATTGACCCCAAAATGACCGATAGGCCTCCTCCATGTGCTTCACGAATCAGAAACTCCCTTATAAAACTCTTATACAACTTGTTTCCCTTGAATAGAAATCCATCTTGAACCTGGTACCGATTTAAAACTCATTTCGTGCACTCATTGAGACTTGTGTAAAGTCTTAATCTTCATCATATAGATCTTTCAACATCTCAAATCTCATGATCCAATATTCCAGAATAGAGATCAAAGCATACTTCCTCGAGAGTGCATTAGCCACCACGTTCACTTTTCCAGCTTTGTACTTTGACACAAGTGAGAAAGATTGGAGAAACTCCACCCACTTAGCATGTATAATGTTTAGCTAATGAAATTAAATGCATCCTAACCAGAATGTAGAACAATCCATCTTAGTCTCATGTATGGATCCCAATAGTTAAGAACTCCAAAAATTGCAAACAATTCCATATCATATATTGAGTAGTTCTTCTCAGCTCCCGTAAGCTTCTCCTTGAAATAAGCACTAGGATGTTGCCCTTGAACAAGAACATCTCATATCCCAAATCTAATAGCTTCAGTTTCCACCTCAAGCACTTGATCAAAATATGGAATGTTCAAAACATGTGCTCCCCAAAGTTTCTGCTTACTAATTCAAACCCTTTTGTGCAATCATGCTCCACTCAAAAATTTTCATCTTTAAGAACTCAGTTATTGGATCCATGATCATGTTAATTTTCTACACCGAACGCCTATCAAAAGAACCAAAGCCATGAAAGCTCTTATGATCAGATTGTGTAGTTGGAAGTGGCCAACTCGTTATTGCTTCCATGTTTTTTTCATCTACTAAAAAAATTTCATCACCAGAAATGGCATATATCTATAGACCTCCCTTAGGTGATGTATGTAATCCTCCACGTTCTTATCATACACAAGAATGTAAACTAGTACAAATTTTCTAACAAGGACGTGTAGTACTTGATTCATGGTGTATTAGAAAAATCAATGTTATGACAAGCCATTCAAACATTTCGCTCCCTTTCTTGAATTTTTTCTTCCACCCATCTTTTAATTGCTGAGATTCTCCATGACACTTCTCTTTTTACACCCAAAATCCAGAAACTAATCCTCTTTGTTTGGCTTAGAGTTTGGAAAATTTTAACTTGTACTTGCTTTTTGAATATAAATATCAACGTCTTGTCTTGTTTCTCTTGTTTCTAAAAGGCTTAATCTCCAAAGACAAAATCAACTTCTTGTAAAACTTTTGGATAAGAAAGTAGCTTCAGATCAGAACAAAGATTTCCCAACTCCCAATAATGGTACGAATCTTGTCTTGAATCCTTCACACATAACTCTATATTACTCATCTTATTTCCCACCAAAAGCGATCCATGTAGTTCATCATCTTCTTGAAACTCGCAATGCTTCTTGTCACCATGATCTACTTCTTCCAGCAACTCAAAATACATAATGTATGGATCATGTGTAGAAAACAGAAAGTACATTCCTAAGAGTTCATGAGCTTCATAATTAGCCTCTCCAACTTTCTCTTGAATCAAGCTCTCCTCTTCAATTTTCTCTTTTCCTTAGTTCTGAGTTGTATCACCAAAATTTACATTGCTCCACATTTATCTTTGAGTTAGTGTGATGTTTCTCTTGCTAATTTTCTTCAAAAATATATACAAGATGGAATGCTCCATGAATCGTCAACACATCTTCGTGATCAGATTGTTCAATGACTTCTTCATCTTCGTCTTCATGAACTTTCTGATCAGATGCTTCTAAATAAGAAAATATTGCTGCAATTCTTCTTCAATATCATGTTAAGGCCTTTTGATTAGTACATTCCGCCTGAACATTTCCAAATTCTTGGCACTTAAAATACTTCCTTTCAACAAATTCTGTAGATGGTGTGGTAGTCTTCAGATCCATCTTCTTACTTCTACTAATAATTTCATCCTTTATAGCAACTAACAAATTCAAAGAAGAACCAGAATTAAAAGACTAGCATAAAAATCTGGATATATTTCTTCGTTATAATAATCTCATTTTAAGAAGTCACTTCAGCTTCTCCCATGAGCTAATACGGGTCTTTCCTTCTCTCGAACGCTCCATCATTAGAGTACCCCACCAAAGGTTAGCATAACCTTTCAAACTCAGTGTTGTCACCTTAAAATTCTCATCATCGTATACTCAATAACCAAATTACCTCTCCACAGATCTCATCCAAATACGAAAGTTATATGGATTGAGACTACCTTCAAAATATGGAAAATCTTCTTTACGATGATGTTTTTGTTGTCGATATGGACATATGTCTCTTCCCTTTTGTCCCATGTTCCATTTCATTAACATGATCAGAATCAGAAGTAAGATAAGAACATCCACTTCCCTGAGAAGAACATCCATTTCCATGAGAAGACGCTTCCTCTTCTACAACCCTTCGTATTCTTGGTTGATCTTGCACATTCCTATCATTGAAAGATGGAACCATCTGTTTAGATCTGCCATTTCTCTATCAATATGCTCAGCTTATGCATGATCTAATGTTAATCCTCTAGGAGCATCCATTATAAAAATTGTAAAACAGAGGATATATGAAAATATTCACTCCACACAACCTGATTTTGCTCTGCTACCATTTTGATGTGTTTCACCGGAAGCGTACAATGGAGTGAAAAGTAGAGATCATAACAGGTCGTGTTTTTCTTTGAATGTTCGTTGTTTTAATAAATTTAGAAAGCATTTCGTTGGTAAAGGATTTAATTTGTTCTAACTCAATGGACTTTGGGGATTTACTGGAAACGAGGATCTCTGAAAACAAGTCGTCTTAAATAGCGAATTAAGTTTTTCAGGATTAGTCCATGATATCCAACTATGAGTATAACCAGTTAGGAAGGATTTGGGTGGTCTGGAGCAAAAGCGTTGAGTTTAAGATAGTGGTTAAAACATAGCAGATGATCACGAGCTTAATCAATTTCATGGTTTCAACGGAGATATTCATGTATTCTTTTATTTATGCATCTAATGACTTGGTTGAGCGTCGTGCTCTTTGGCGGGATCTCAAGTTCCTCCAGGACTCTTCTCAATTTAGAGGAATTATGTGGCTTTATTTAGGAGATTTTAATGAGGTTTTGAGGCGGGAGGACCACTTTCTCCCAACTACATCTACTGTTCATATCCCTGGGATTGTTGAATTCCAAGATACGACTCGTTATTTTTTGCTCATCGACATGGCTTACCATGGTCCTCGCTATACTTGGTGCAATAAGAAGGAAGAAGGTTTAGTTTGTAAAAAACTAGATCATGTCCTTATCAACTCTCACTGGATGCAGCGCTCATCTAGATCTTTTTGTTCGTTTGAGGCGAAGGGTTTTTTCGACCATCTTTGTGAAATCCTTTCGCTTGGTAACGCCCCCTATAAGCCGCGCAGTTCATTTAAGATAGTTAATGTCATTGTTAATATGGCTAAGTCAAGCTGGTAGTTCAAGATTACTAGAACAACACATCAGCACTTTTTGACTCTACATCGGCTTTGTTTAGATTTTCTAAGAAGCTCAAGTTCCTCAAGTCGATCATGCGAGAGCTCAGTCGTCATAAGCTCCACCATCTCACTAAGCGGATGGAAGAGGCTTTTATGGTTCTTTGTGAGAAGCAGAACATCACTCTTTCCAATCCAGATCCTCCGGCTATTGTCAAAAAAAACAGAAGTATACAAGGTGTGGGACCGAGTGGCTTCCCTGGAGGAGATTTATCTTAGACAAAAGGCTAAACTTCATTGGATTGAAGTGGGTGACAAAAATAACCAGTTTTTTCATTGTGCAGGTAAAGAAAAAGGAAACAATAAACTCTATCGATATGGTCAAGACTCCTAATGGTGATGTGCTTACAAGGCCGGAGGATATTAAAACCGAAGTTATTAGTTATTTTACTGAGTTGTTTGTTTCTCACCCTAATGTTTTTACAGGTTTGTCGGCAGCTTATATCTCAAGTTATCTTCTGTATAGATGCTCAAACGGGGCATGTTTAATATTTTATCGAAGATCACTGACGAAGAAATCAAGAAGGTCTTATTCTCGATGCCTTTAAACAAATCTCCGGGTCTGGATGGGTACACGGTGGAATTCTTCAAGGAGGTTTGGAATATAGTCGGAAGGGATTTATGTGTGGCAGTTCGATCGTTTTTCTCATTTGGCTTTTTACCCAAGGGTATCAACACAACCATCATGGCTTTAATTCCTAAGAAGAGCGGTACCATTGGAATGAAAGATTACCGCTTTATCTCATGTTGCAGTGTAATCTACAAATTCATCTCAAAGCTCCTAGAAGACCGTCTTAAGGTTATCCTTCCGCGCTTTATCACTCAAAATCAGTTTGCTTTTATTGAGGATTGCTACATGATGGAAAATTTGCTCCTACCTTCTGAATTGGTCAAAGATTATCATAAGCCTTGTGTTACTCCTTGTTGTGCAATGAAGATTGATATTTCGAAAGCGTTTGACTCGGTCCAATGGAGTTTTTTGAAAAATATGTTAATAGCCATGAATCTTCCGGAAAGGTTCGTCAAGTGGATTGAGTTATGTGTGACTACATCTTCCTTCTTGGTTCAAATAAACGGGGAGCTTACAGGTTTTTTCAGAAGTGAGAGGGGGATGCGACAAGTTTGTTCACTTTCACCTTACTTGTTTGTTATTTGTATGGATTTTTTTATCTCTTATGTTGGACAAGGCATCCATAGATGGGAAGTATGGTTTCCATCCGGGTTGTAAAACTCTAAACTTTACTGACCTCTATTTTTCAGATGATATAATGGTGTTTTCAGATGGCCGCCCAAGCTCAATCAAAGATATCATTGATGTTTTTGTTGCGTTTGCTTGTTTTACTAGACTAACTATTAGCTTGGAGAAGACTTCATTGTTTATCACAGGAATTTCTACAGCTGTTAGAGAATCTCTCTCAGACTTCCCATTCACTATAGGCACTTTTCAAGTCCACAATCTGGGTTTACCTCTGCCCACAAAGCGAATGACTAACTCCAATTATCAGCTGCTAATAGATAAAATTTGAGCTCCCATTGGCTCTTGAAAAAATTGTTTTTTATCTTTTGCAGAGACTTTAACTCATAGCTTCTGTGATTGCGAGCCTAACAAATTTCTGGATATGAGCGTTTAGGCTCCCCCGGGCCTGCGTAAGTGAAATAGAGAAAATAAGTTCTGCATTTCTTTGATCTGGAGTTGATTTAAACCCCAAGAAAGTGAAAGTTTCTTGGAGTGATGTGTAAGCCAAAAGCAGAAGGGGGCCGTCTAGCGATTGTAAATACCGTCTCCTGCTTTAAGCTGATTTGGCATTTGGTTTTGTCTCAGACATCTCTGTGGGTGAATGGGATCCAAAAAAATTTGATTCGCAGGGGCTCTTTTTGTTCATCAAAGACAAGGATACAGGCTGGTTCATGGATGTGGAGAATGCTCCTGAAATTTTGGGATCATGCTAAGGAGTTTCACAAAGTTGAGATTAGAAATGGTTTTAATACTTCCTTCTGGTTTGATGACTGGTGTTCTTTTGGTAGGCTGATTGATGTCCTAGGTGTACATGGATGCATAGAATTGGGAATTTTTTAAGCTATCTGATACCCTAGGGGATGTGTTTGCTACTCATCGCCGTAGGTTACATCGTAATTCTATACTCACTCAAATTGAGGAGGAGATCCAGGAGTTAAAGGACTGTTCTCATGAAGGTGAAGATATAACGTTGTGGAGAGGTGAAAATACGAAATTTAAGACAATTTTTTCATCTAATGAGATATGAATCAGCTCATACAATTCATTCTGGTTCAGCCATGGTCTAAGGATATCTGGTTCTCTTATGCTACTCAAAATTTTTTGTTTATAGTCTGGTTGACAGTGCTCGGTCGTCTCTCCACCGGAGACAAAATGGTCATTTGAAATTCGAATTCAGTCAACAGTTGTGTCTTTAGCCACCATCCGCTGGAGACTAGGGACCATCTCTTCTTCGAATGCGCCTTTACATCTCAAATATGGTTCCGGCTCACCTCCGACCTCCTGCAACAAAGTTATACTCATTGCTTCT
The DNA here is from genome assembly GCA_963922655.1 of Cardamine chenopodiifolia. Lineage (NCBI taxonomy): Eukaryota > Viridiplantae > Streptophyta > Magnoliopsida > Brassicales > Brassicaceae > Cardamine > Cardamine chenopodiifolia. Next base: position 5,612,411 of record OZ000476.1, on the reverse strand, counting down.
CGTACATTTTACTAACTCTTTCGATCTCAAGTAGTATGAGGAATCGAGGCTTTCTGGTAAAGTACTTATTTCAAGTGGCCATTTATTCCCTATGGAGAGAGAAAAAAATATGTGAAGAAATAGGTAGCAACCATCCGCTATTGACCGTATAGTCAAGTATATGGATAAGACTGTTCGGAATCGTCTTTCAGCGCTGCAATCTTGGGGTGTCATGATCGGTTTGACATGAGACTTTAGCAGCCGACCCTTATGCATGTTTACTATTTTTTATGAATTAATCTCTCTTCTGACGTCGGTGATGGGTGTACTCTTTTTTCCAACTACTGGTTTTGTGCCAATTGGGTTTTAACGAGGTACACATCCCGGCAACCCCACTGTTTTAACTGTTTTATAGTATATCTCTAGTTTATTCAGCTTTAACTATTCAAAAAACAGTTTTGTACAAAAGTTTTTCTTGAATATAATTTTACATATTATTCAAAAAAAAAAGAAATTGCAATCTTTCATTAGATGTTTTTGCTTTCAGTCGAGTTATTAAAGTACCTCTCCAATCCTCAATCAAACTTGCCCAAGTTTTGGTTGTTTTTGGCGGATTGCTTACTACTAGGTTGGATCGGATGTCAACCTGTGGAGGCACCATTTGTCATCATAATCTCCCCCTTCAAAAAGATTTGTCCTCAAATATTAATCTTTTTCTTCTAGTGATACAGATCTTTGAAACCGATGGGATTGGAGCTTTTAAGTACTAAAACCAAATGATATAGGATCGAGGGTGATATATACTCAAGTGATTAAACGATGGTGAAACTGTGCATGGAGTAAGGTCACTCTTAACAGATTCAAGCGGATGGTGATGAAATAGAGCAAAAACGATGGAGACACTTCAACTAGCGTAAGGTTACTTTTTGAAGAATCTAGTCGATAATCAATGGATTTTGAAATGGAAAAGACAGAGAATCAAAAACTGGTCACTCTTTATTGTTTCAATTGAGATGAAGATGAATAGAAGATAGATCGAGAGCATCACAAAGGCTATGGGAAAGCCTTTTAAACAGCTTGACAATATCTAGTTCAATGGATTCTCACATAATGAACTTAGAACTCCAAAAGTATTAAGATATCACATCTTGAAAGAGAAAACATCTTTGATTTTTAATCAACCCAAAATCTAACTTTTATTCATGAAAATGTGCCGCTATAAATAAAGAAAAAATACATCAAAAATGTTCATAAAAGTAGCTTAGCATGCAGAGAATCTAGGCAAACGAAATTCAAACTCTAACCTGCATGTAATAGAGAGAACTAGACATTAATAAATGCATTTTTTACTAAGGACAAAAATGTGTCTTCTTTTGATACTTGTTGGGCTTAAAATTCTCAAATAAAATCCATGAAGTAGCAATCTTTGATTATATGCTTTTGCATCCGCATCAAATTAGCTGAACTCATCATACTTTTCATCTTAAAAAAGATTTGTACTCAAATCTTGATATTTTTCTTCTCCTGATACATATGTTTTAAATTGCTAGGATTGGAGCTTTTAAACTCTAATACCAAATGATATAGGATCAACGGTGATATTTACTAAAGTGATGAACGTTGGCGAAACTGTTGTTGGACTAAGGTAACTCTCAATAGATTCAAGTGGATCGTGATGATATAGATCAGAAACAATGGAGACACTTTAACTTGATTAAGGTCATTCTTTGAAGAATCTAGTGGATGAACGATTTGATTTTGAAATAGAAAAGATGGAGAATCAATAACTCGACTCAAGCCACTGTTTACTAATTCAATTGAGATGAAGATGAATAGAAGATGGATCGAGAGGACCACAAGGCTATGGCAAGGTCTAATAAACAACTTGACAATATATAGATCAAAGTATTTTCACTCAATGAACTTAAAACTTCATAACTATCAAGATATGATATCTTGAAAGAGAAAACCTCTATGATTTTGACTCAACTAAATCTGACTTTTATTCATGAAAATGGGTCTCTAAAAATAAAAATAGAGAAAATATATCAAAAATGTTCATAAATGAAGCTTAGCATGCAGGGAATCTAGAGAAACGAAATACAAATTCTAAACTACATGTAAGAGACAGAACAAGACATTAATAAATGCAATTTTTAATATAGACGAAAATGACTCTTCTCTTGATACTAGTTGGGATGAAAATTCTCAAATAAAATCCATTCTTCTTAACATCATGTCCATCAATTTTCAGTCTTTGATTGGATTATTTTGCTTTCACATCAGATTAGATGACGTCATCATAATCACCCCCTTAAAAAGATTTATCCTCAAATATTAATATTTTTCTTTTTGTGATACATATGTTTGAAACCCCTGTGATTGGAGATTTCAAGCTCTCATACCAAATGATATTGGATCGAGGGTGATAGATCCTAAATTGATGAACGATGGTGAAACTGTTGCTGGACTAATGTCACTTTCAACAGATTCAAGCGGATGGTGATGAAATAGAGCAGAAAATGGACTAAGGTCACTCTTTGAAGAATCCAGTGGATGAACGATGGATCACAATTTTCCTTTTCAAAAGGATTTGTCATCAAATCTTGATCTATTTCTTCTCGTGATACATATGTTGGAAATCGTTGGGATATGAAATTTTAAACTCTGCCCACTGGGATGACGGTACGCTGTGATCCAAAAGTTTATTAACAGAAAATCACTTATCCTAAAAGTTGTTGCCTCCTAGCATATGAAAGGTGACAAGCAGTCCATGAATTTATTCTTGTTCTCAACTTCTTCAGGAGACAAATAGTAATCAGACTTCATCATTTGCTTAGAAAAAAGTGGTAAATACAAATATCTTATCGACAGTTGACCTTGAGCAAAGGGAAAATGCTGTAAAATTTCAGAACTTTTTTTTGCTGACAGCCTCGCCATGTATAGTGTTGATTTTTCGACACTAATCTTCTGCCCTAACATTGCCACAAATTCATCAAAAATTTTAAGAATTCCTTCGACTGAATTCTTATGACCTTTCACAAAAATCAACAAATCATCAGCGAAACATAAATGAGTTAGTCAGATACTCTTGCATTTAGGATGGTAAGCAATTCTTCTTTCAGCCGCTACTTTATCCAAAAGTTTTGATAAAATGTTCATGCATATAACAAAAAAAGGTAAGGTGAAAGAGAACAACCTTGACGAAGACTCCTTTTACTACCGAAAAACTTAGCTAACTCCCCATTTACTTGGACTAAAAAATATGATATCGTAGTAAAGATTTTAATGCAATGAATAAACCTTTCAGAAAATTTAAGGCTTCAAGAACTTCAAGAAAAATATCTCATTGGAATGAATAAAACGCCTTTAAAATGTAATCTTCATGGCACAACGAGGAGAGATCGACTCTTAATGGTAATCTTTAACTATTTCCGTAGCAAGCACAATATTTTCATTAATAACCGGTCTTTTACAAATACATATTGGTTTAAAGCGATGAACTTAGATAAAAGAACCTTTAGCCTATTTGCAAAAATCTTCAATATTACCTTATAAATGACATTGCAGCAATAGATCGGCCGATGATCTCGCATTCTCCTTGCTTCTTCCTTCTTCAGTATAAGCACCAGAATGGTAGCATTTGATATGTTTGGTTTTTATCGCATTTTAATATATGTTTTAGAGTCATTCTATGTGTTTTTAGATTTATCAGGTCAAATCATGGTAGGAAGAGTTATAATACCATTGGGAGCAAGATTTGGAGCAAAAGATGCAGGATCATGCAGATACGTCTGAAGTTTGCCTTTATTTGAGAAACTTCTCACCGATGAATGGTTTGAGTTATTTGATTTATATGCAGATACATCTCAATTTTAGATACAAGATAGATATTTGAGTTAACTTTCATTTGAAAGTGGTTTGAAGTCGATCCAACGGTGCGATCAAAAGTTATGATGATTTTCGTGAAGACGGTCCAGTCTGGAGAACAGATAAAGCATGCGCAGAGGAAAGACCGGGAAGAACCAGATCGATCTGGAGTCTGACTCCAGATCGATCGATCCCAAAATGCCGTAAGTTTCAAAATCGATCGATCCAGTCCAGATCGATCGATCAAGACCCTGTCTGCCGACCAGATCGACCGATCCAGACCTGTCTGCCGACTAGATCGACCTGTCTGCCGACCAGATCGGCCTGTCTGCCGACCAGATCAACCTGTCTGTGACCAAATCGATCGATCCGAGCTTCAAAACATGTCCAAGAAAAATAGAAAAATTGTTTTTTTCCTATCTCTTATTCATGATTTTTGAAGCACGAGAAATAGAAGGTCAGATGTTTGAAACTTGAAGACTTATTTCACCTTCTTCCTTCTCATCATACTCCCGTTCCATTAGCACTTTTTCCATCAAATCCTAAACTTAAAAATCAGGCTACACTTTTTGGGCAATACTTTGGTCTTCTAGAACCTTATCTTCTAACAAAAGAACCGAGAAACAAGAAGGAGAACCTACCGGAAGTTGCTTTGGGATAGGTTTCCCTCCTAGATGATGACATTTGTTGGAGATACAAAAGACCATAAATCCTTTCCTAGTCCCAAATTTTCCAAAGACTTATTAAAGTCAATAAGCTTATCGGTTGAAGCCATGCTATCCAAGAAAAGTTCCGAAGAAAAAATATATCTGCCACCCGCGTCTGTATCTTCACATACAGGATGTGACATATCTTATTAAGTTGATAAAGCAGTCAGTGAGACACTCAATGGTGTGATGTATCTGCCACCCACATCTGTATCCTCCCATACAGGATGTGACGGATCTTGATTTAGCTCGTCATTCTTTTTCCTAGCTTCTGTTGATTTCAAAATTGAAGCACATTCCTTACTCACTGAAACTGAAACTGTTATGTCAGTTCTTCGCTTGAGAATTCTTGGACTCTCACTATCCTTAGCTTTAGTGCGAATAGTCTCCTTTAAGTGTCCCCACTTGAAACATGTAGTACACTTTGGCGGCAGCGAAGGATATGAGTAAAGGACTTCCGACTCCACTCCCTGGATTGTTTTGAAAGAAAGGAATCATGTAATGGTTTAGTCAAGTCGACATCCACAAAAATCTGGCCTCATCAAACATGTTGCAAAGTTTTGTTTCCGGATAAAGATGCTTAGGCTCACCGACAACACTAGATAGAAAACTCAACCCCTTCCAAGAGAATAAAGAGGCTCGAACTTGGTTAAGAGTAACCCAAAGGGGTATTCTCCAAAGTGCTGATTGATCATTTTCAAGAACTAGACCATACTTAGAGACCATCATAGGTTTATCTTCAATATTCCACATTCTCTTGCATAGTACTCGATCTCTAATCACTTTATCCCTTATGCGAAACTTAATTGTAGTTGAATTCATTATAAGAGTATCAATCCTTATAGTATTATTTCCATAGCACCAAATTTTGTTCACTATAACATGAATCTTAGCGATATGTGGTGTTGTTTCTGGGAATTTTCCCATTATCAAACCCTCCCATAAAGGAGCTTGATCATTAATAACCTCATCTGGAATATCAATGAATGAGCTTCCCTCTTCCAATAAAACTATCAATTCATGCTTTGATATTGATAGTGATTTTTAAACCACTGAAAGATAAGATTTCCTTGGGTCCAGCACCTACGAAATCACTTTTGTGGCCTTGTTAGAATATTACTGCTTGAGATTGCAGCACCCACGGCCACTGAAGCATGCTCAAACCCTACTGCTACCTTTGATCCTAAAAACTTAACGGAAGCTAATGGTACAACCTCTGCAACAAAATTCGAATCTAAAACCCTCGGAAAATCTGTGTTTGAAATCACCGAATCAACTGTAATCACCGCAGACTCTGGATAAACCAAAATCTCTAACCCCGAAACTTTCCCTGAAACCGTAGAGTCTGTTCCCAACACTGCCTCTGAAGCCACATACCCAACTGAAACAGGCTTCGACACTAACTCCACCTCTAACTTCAAAACTTTTTCTGAAACCACTGATTCTGATTCCAACACTGCCTCAAAAACCACATACCGGGCTAAAACAGGGTTCGACACTTACACAACTTCTGACCCTGAAACTTTCTTTGAAACCACTTATTCTGATTCCATCACTGCCTCTTAAACCACAAACCCGACTAAAGTAGGCTTTGACGCTGACACCAATTATAAAACTTCTGAAAACTGCACCGCTGCATACCTGAGTTGTGAAAAAAGCTTCCAGAACTTCCTCTGTCTCAGCAAAACCACCGAGAAATTTAGATGATTCCCTCAAAACCACCCCTCCTTCCGACGAAGCCACCAGATATGGCGAACCCCATGCCTTACTCTGCACAAAAACTCTAACTCACGAAATCGTCAAATAGTCTAGCTCTGCAATATATATATATTAATTAGCTTTGTTTACTGGAGATTAATTCAGCAGCTGAAATTAGTTCTGAGTTTTCTTTTTTGGTCTTTTTTAACGCTAGATCTAAGGTATTGTGGTTCCACAAATTTGCAGACTACTTAAAAAGTATTACGTCTAAAGATTACGTTACTAGGAAACCGGACCAAATCCTTCAAATCAATCATTACCTTTCTAAATGGTTCACTCTATTCATTACAGTATATATTTTAATTTAGGGAAAATTTCAAAAAAATATATCTTTTCTAATTTTATTATCAAGAGAGACCCTTAATATTCAAAGAAAACACTCTAAAAATTCTTGTTGGACAATAAAATTTAGAAAACAACTAACATTTAGACCATTTAAAATACGAATTTTGTTGTACGCTATTTAAATCATGAATTTGTATTGACTAATGTTTTGAGACATAAATTTTCGTTGACTTGGTCAAACAAGACACGATGTTAAATCCGATAATAGATCAACTAACGGACGTTAACCACTCTCCGTTAGTAACAAAACGACGTCGTTATGAAAGAGAAAAAAATATCAATAAAATCACAAACTTTCAAATTTAAGCCATTTAAAACATGAACCTGTTGTAAGCCATTTAAATCATATAATCATGAAATAATTTACAAAAATTTAATCCAATTAATTACGGTTAAAACTGTTAAAACCATAAACTAAAAAAATCAAACCGTACCAAACCGTATTTCAATCGGTTTCCAAAATTTTTTATTTTTTTATAAAACCAAAAACCGTTAAATATGTATTGTTTTCTTTTTCAATATGTATTGTTTGGATTTTTTTATAAAAGAGTGTCTTTAATCATTATATCTATACAATCATGAAATAATTTACAAAAATTGAATCCCATTAATTACGGTTAAAAACCGTATTTCAATCGGCTTCTAAATTGTTTAATTTTTTATAAAACCAAAACCGTTAAATATGTATTGTTTTTTTCTCAATATGTATTATTTATATTTTTTTATAAAAGAGTGTCTTTAATCAATATATCTATACAATCATGAAATAATTTACAAAAACTGAATCCAATTAAATACGGTTAAAACTGTTAAACCATAAACCGAAGAAAATAAAACGTAGATAACGAAAATTGATGATTTAAATGGTTTACAACAATTTCATGTTTTAAATGACCTAAATTTGAAAGTTTATGATTTTATTGACATTTTCTCCTCTTTCAAAACGACGTCGTTTTGTTACTAACAGAGAGTAGTTAACGACAGATTAATGTCTGTTAGTTGATCTATTATCGGATTTAACGTCGTGTTTTGTTTGGATAGGTCAACGAAAATTCATGTATCAAAATATTAGTCAACGCAAATTCATGATTTAAATGATTTATAATAATTTACAATAAAATTTGTGTTTTAAATAACGTGATTTTTTAACATTTTTTCCTTTCAAAAATTGCCTCTTTATCCTTGGATTAAATTGAAAATTAAAGAGTGCTAGAATCGAACATACTCTTTGACCATTTTTGCATATACGACATTGACCATTTTGGTAGATCCATTTGCAGCACAAAATTTTTAAATCACTGTTCAATGATTTCAAACTCTAGTCCTTTTCCGTTATCTGGTTGGACTTATTAGCAAAAGCCACGAGGCGAGCCGGTATACACGTGTATTTATTGTATTATACATGCACATACTTACAAAGTCTTGTAATTATTTAATAAATAATACAATATTCCAACGGTTACGGTGAGAGCAAGTTGGGATGACCAACCAAAGAGATATAGACGTTTCCGTATGTTATATCTATGTTGCTTCATTTATACACTATACACGTATGCTACAAAGTTAAATTGATACATGACAACACCGATGGACCGTAACGTATGACAATAAAGACAAGAGGTTCTTTAAGAGGAGTCATATACAAAGATACAAAAACATGGCGAAAGTGTCCATGCAGTTTTTGTTTTTGTCCCATGGATTTATAGTTCTACCCGAAGAAAAGGGATATTACTTGCCGTCCATCAATTTTTATTTTTTTTACTTAATTAGCAAAAAGAAAATTTAGTAAATAATTTCTTATTCCTTTAGAGATCATATTCCGTGGATTTTGGAACCATATTTACTAATACATAACTGATCGTTTTATCTCTTCTGTGATTGTTAGTCTTGCACGTCATTACAACCGAAGATAACACAAGCCTTCTCTAGAAATTGCTTTTAGTTGGTGAAGATGGTGTCTATATATATATTTTCTCTGACATTAATTTGTGAGAAACAAGGATTTGTTTTCATTTTTTTTCTTTGATTATGCGCAATTCAACTTCTAAGACGGATCATTTAGGAAGAAGTGCTAGACTGTATAATATTATTTAGGTAAATTTTGTATATGTCGTTTGAATTTCTAAACTGTATTAACTTATAGCTATAAAATTTAGAAATAGGCTTTTTCTCTCCCACCTACACTTATCGGCGTATCTCTAGATCTTCACCGTGCTTCGCCTCTCCGGTCACCGGCGTTCCTCGCCGTGATTGTGAGAGGACCCATTGTGCTCCCTTCGTTGATTAGGTGCTTCCCCTCCGGCGATTTGACGGGTTCTAGAAAACAGAGCTGTGTGGCTAGGTTATCGGCGGCTCAATCTGGGGCTGAAAAAGAGTCGGCTTGTCGTGGATCCTATCGGTGAAATTCAGTGATTTCATCTTCCCGGAGTTCTCGCTCTTCCACCGGTTTGCTCGGGGATGCAGCTAGGGTTGAGCGAGGATTACCCAAAATGTTTATCGACGGTTTCTCTTTGCTCCGTTCTCGGTGGTGTCGCTGCTTGGCTTGGTTCAGGTGGTGATTAGGATCTCTTCTGACTAGTGGTTTGTTGAAGGGTGGTTTCAGATCTTCTTTCTCTTACCTTTTCGCGTGCGGCGGAACTCTTCAGGTGGTGGCTTGGCGGTGCTTCAAAATCTACTAGGGTTGGTAAGCTCTTGTTTCCACTTTCCACTTCCCTTAGTGCCTACTGCTTGTCCTTCACTCTGTTCTCTGTACCCCCACCATGTGGTGGCATCATTTGTCTCCCTGCTTCATCGCCTGTCCGTTAAGTGATGTCTGCCGTTTGTTTGAGATTTGGTTAGGACGATTAGCGATTAGGCTGCATCCTCCGGCTTTTCCATTTACCAGCTCTCATCATCACTGGGGTTTTTCTTTCTAAAGATTGTTGTTGTTTGTGTGGCGGCGTATCTAAAGCCGGCTTCTCTGGTTTTCATGGCTCACCTTTCAGCTTTGCTATGAAGGACACCTCCTAGCCAAAGGTGTAGACTTGGCGCTGCTAACTTGATACTGTCCGAGACCTGATTTGCTTTTTCAGGTTTTCTAGTGAGTTTACCCTTGGAAGGACTTGATGGCTCAGCTTGATCATAGGGTTGAGGTCTGCCTTTGATTGCATATGCCATTTTCATCTCCACGCATCTCCAGGAATTTCGCACCAGTGTGCTCTGTTTTGGATGTTCAAGTTTCTTGTTACCTTGGTTTGCTACTGCCCTTACCATTGACCTCTTTTGACAGCTAAGTGGAAGACTTTGTGACTTGAATCTTCAGTTACGGGACGAGGCTAATTCTGTGATTGCTCTTTGCGATTGGAGGTGCTTGTAAGGTTTTTAGAGGATGTGATGTTGCTAGGCAATGTTTACTAACATTAGGAGGATCTTGGTTACGTGAGAAAGCATTGCTTGCCGCAAATCGCTCGTGTACCTCTGCTTTTGGTGGTTTCGGGGTACCGTTGAAAGGACTTCCTCCTCGCTTTTTCATCAATCTAAAGTCTTACTTTTTCCCTTTTCTGCTTTATTTCGTGTCTCGGCTTTGCTTATGGGAGTCTCTAGGTTGATTTCAATACATCTTTTACCAAGAACCTCATCGATTAATGTTTAGTTGATAAAATGAATCTCGAATGTTATATGCTTCCATACTTTTTACCTTTTTTGGCATGAGACCATGTATTTAAGATTTGCTTCATGTAAAACCTAAACTTTTATTTTAAATGATATTTACATTCTTTAAAAAAAAACTAATAGCTATTAATAAAAAAATCAAATGCTATACTAGTTATAACAAGAGCTACTGAAGTCCATAAACCACCTAATTGACACCACCAAGTAAACTCTATTTGGCTTGAAAATTGTGTAAGTCAATCATACCACATAAAATACCACCCACAATATAGAACCTGATTATATCGTTGATGTGTGTCTGTTGCACTATGTTAAAAAACTAGCATAAGGACTACAATTACGTAGTTTTGAGATTGCAATATTACATGTTGTTTTACTAGAGAGCTTGTTGTTTTTTAGTGGGGAAAACAACAAGGTTTTTGGTAGATGTCTAGCGGATTTCTGCCAGTTTTCTGGCAGACGTATGCCAACTCATTTTTGTTGGTTTTGATGGTCAATATAACATAATCTATTAAATTCAAACATAATTTCATGTTTGGTAAATCATTCTAAATACAAGACAAACTAAATTTTAAACATAGACCATGATCAGTGGATAAACATAATTCAAGGTTAGTTCTAGTACATAAGAAAGACAAACATTATTCAAGATTGGTTCGAGTACAAAAGACTATCACGAGTACGAGGACCACTACCAAGTTTTGCAGCATGTACAATCTTCTTCTTCTCTCTGGCTTTGTAGAGGGTGCTAGGTAAGATTATGTTTTCCCTAGCATCGATAACAGACCTTCCCACTTGAATAGAATCATCTCATATATCAGACTTGTGAAAATTTCATAACCTCCTACAATATAAAATAAAATCTTAAAGAAACTTATACAAACCTATTACATAAAATGTTACTAAAACCTATACAAACCTATAAAATGTACTTATTTGTGGTAGATCAATAGGTCCTCTTTCATAGGGTGACTCTTTTGTTGTAGGAATTTTTCCAGAAGTTTAAAAAGATGAAATGTGAAGGTTCTCATTCTTCCAAGGTCTTCCCCACTTCCTTTTTGGAAATTCGAAAGACAAAATTGGAAGATCTTCTTCACGAGGAGGAGGGTGTGTACCATAAGTTGGAATAGGCTGAGATTATGAGGTAACTCCAACTAAACCCCATCTGCCAACCACCATCAGGCTGATTTAATGATCCAGTTTCACCAGAACCCCATGCTAGTTGAATAGAGGAGCCTTCAACTGGGTGAGTAGAAGATAAACCTTCAAGTGTTTTCACTTATGGCCTACAAGGTGGCTTCTTTTGAGGCATTTTCTTGGATGGATTCTTACATGTACTTTTTTGTGATATTCCTCATCACAATTCCTAGAATGTTGAGATCAATAACATAAACAATACGCAACCAAATAAACAATACAAAAAGAACATACTTACCATTTTGATCTTTATTCTATCCAATTTACCTGGATTTTTTGGTGGTTATTTCTCACTCTTCTTCCCTCTTCTTCCCTGGTGGTCTGCCTCTAGGACTCTTAAAATCGGGTGGCAGTACCTTATAACTGGTTGTCACTTTCCAAAGATTCATTCCATACACAGGTTCCAAACCTTTCTTATAGTATATTCTAAGTGCCTCACTTGTTAACCAATTGCTAATCAATTTCTTATAGCATATTCAATATATTTCTCTAGCCTAAATGTAGAACAAATATGGCAGCAAGGGATTCCACTAACTTGGTAAACTCTACAAGTACAACTCACATTATTCCTACCAACCAACATTTTTAAGTAACTTCATACTTCCCAATCCCACAAGGTAAAGACATACATTACTTAGCATTGTCAATCTTGCTGATCAAGTAATGCGACTACCCGAAGAGTGATCTCTGGATTCTCTCTGAACTCTTCAATGTACAATTCAGCTAACCTTGCATTGGTAAGTAGAGACACTTTACCATACTAAGTATTGTTGTGGTCATCCACTAAATACCTAATAACTATCCTACTTGAGTTGTTTGTAATAGAAGCATAGATCCTCCATGGACAATTCTTTTCAACATATATTGCAAGAGTTTTCTTTTCATATATGTCTTCTTATACTTGATCTTCTTCTTTTTCTTCATAGCATACTTGTTGATTGCATTCTTAAAACTAGTAGTCGTCCTATACTCTTGATCTAAGCTAAACCCCTTATACTTGCTATCATTCAATTTTGTCTTTTCTTCATCTTCACTATCATTGTAACAGTTTTCCACATCAGCATAAACATTATCCACATTATCATAAAATATTCCAGGATTATCACCAATATTACCATAACCTACTTCAGGATCATCATCATCAGACAAAGTTCTACCTCCTACCATTCGCATATCTATGTAAGGATCATCACTTTTATCAACACACAAGATTAACATACCTGATCCAACCCAATAATGAATCAATTTCCATAACATTTCATTATTTTCAATGTCTTCTTTCTCAAGCGTATCAAACCAGTTAACCTTGCTTATATTTTCTTCATACCCTAAGATATCTACCAAAAGCATTAACACCTTTAGTAATCTAAAGCCTTCAGCAATGTGTCTTCCACATTCGTGAGTTTCTCCACCTAGGTACGCACCGTCACGAGCCTAGTAATCACTGGCTTGGAAAAACATATCAAAACTCATCTTCAATATTCACTCGATTTTGACTTAGCTCATTGCAACAACACCTTCAAATCTTTGAATAAAACAATAAATAATTTTTAACAGTAGACATAAATTAGTCGATGAACATGAATCCATATACTATAGACTAATGATGAAGAATAACGAGTAGGATGATAAATAGTTACCTAAATTGATGGTTTAAAGCTTCAGTCAGAAAGGAACAATCGGAGAATTACAATAGTAAGTGAGAGAGTTGAGATGGACCCTAATTTAAACCCAATTCAATTTCCCCAAATTTTTAATTAATCCCCAATTTGCGATGGAAAGAAAGCTTCATCGTTTTAGACTAAAGTCTGCTAAAAGTCTGTCAGAAGTCCGCCAGACGTCTCCAAAAAACTTGTTGTTTTGCCCATTAAAAAACAGGAAGCTCTCCAGCAAAACAACATGTAGTTTTGCAATCTCAAAACTACGTCCTTTTAGTGATTATGTTAATGTTTTAACAGTGAAATGGAGATACTTCGACGATATAGCCAAATTCAGTGTTGTGGAATATATCAATATATATATATAGTTTAGTGATATGTGTATAATATATATATATATATATATGTTGTATATAATATTATATTATATTTATAGGAGAGATGAGAAAGTGAGATGAGATGAGAGATGATAATTTGGTGAGATGAAATCAACATTTTCTTCACTTGTTATTACTTCTTTTTCTTCATGCATTATATAAAAGAGAGTCACACATATATATAGAGGAAGTAGAGGACGTAAGTCGGTAAGTAGGTAGAAGAGTAAGTCGGTGGAAGAAAATATCTAATTTGGATAATCATTATTTATTATAACACTCCCCCTTAATATCCATCAATATTAGTATATTATGTACTTGGTAGTTAAAAACCTTACTATGGAAAATTTTTGTGGGATAAAAAAACATGACAAGTAAAAAAGATTACAGTAACGCAACCTCTTCCTGAAATGATGGATATAATCTTCTCTTCATAAATGACGCATCCTGATGTTATGAATCTGTTTTCTGAATGTTGTAGTAGGAAGCGTCTTTATGAATACATCAGCTGCATTGTTAGTTGAACGAATATATTGAATATCTACTTCTTGATTTTTCTCGAGTTCTCGTGTATAGGAAAAAAAATTTGGGGGAATATGTTTCGTTCTATCACTCTTGATATAACCTTCTTTGAATTAGGCAACACATGCAGCATTTCAAACAATTTTGTTGTCTTTTTATTAATGACTAATCCACTTGCTTCTTGTATGTGTTGAGTCATAGTTTAAGCCACACACATTCTCTACATGCTTCGTGAAGTGCAATGGTCTCTGCATGATTTGAGGAAATAGCAACTAAAGTCTACTTTTGGGAACGCCAAGAGATTGCAGTACCTCCCACTATGAAAACATATCCGGTCTGCGATCGGATTTTATGTGGATCTGATAAATAACCTGACATCTGCAAAACCAACTAAATCAAAATTGGAGTTTCTAGGATAAATCAATTGTTCCCTGAAGATAACAAAAAATATGCTTTATTCCATTCCACTGCCTGCGAGTAAGAAGATAAATTGTATCTTGCAAGTAGATTTGTAGCAAATTCTATATCCGTTCGGGTACAATTTGCAAGATACATAAGTCCACCAGTAGCACTCATATAAGGTACTTCAGGAACTAATCTTTCTTCGTTATCTTCACAAGGTCGAAATGGATCTTTGTCAACATCAAGTGATCTATTGACCATTGGGTACTCAAAGGAGTTGCTTTATCCATATAAAAGCGTTTTAAGATTATTTTCGTATAATTTGATTGATGTATAAAAATTTCATCCCGAATATGCTCGATCTTGAGTACAAGACAAAATTTGTTTATACAAGATCTTTCATTTCGAACTCTTCTTTTATATGAGTTCTTATATCATTAATCTCCTTTTGAGTTCCAATTATGTTCAGGTCATCAACATGTACAACAAAGATCACAAATCCAGATAAAAATTTCTTAATAAATACACAAGGGCATATCGCACTATTGATATATCCTTTTCTTGACAAATATTCACATAATCCTTTTCTTAACTGTTCAATCCGTAAAGTGATCGTTGTAATTTGACCGCACATATTTCTTTTGATTTTGAACTTAATGCCTAAGACATTTTTAATCCTTCTAGGCTTTTCATGAATATATCATTATCAAGTAATCCATATAGATATGATGTCACAACATCCATTAGATACATTTCTAGATTTTAGATGCCGCTAAGCTTATCAAAAATCTGAAGGTAATTGCAGCCACTACCAGAGAATATGTTTCTTATAATCAATTCCTAGTCTTTGAGAAAATCCTTGGGCAACAAGTCGGACTTGTATCTTGTTACCTTATTTTTCTCATTTCTTTTTCGTACAAAAAACCATTTGTACCCAACGGGTTTTACATGTTCTGGTGTTATGGCAATAGGTGCAAAGATTTCTTTTATTAAGGGAGTTCAACTCAGTTTTCATGGTCATTTTTCATTTCTCCCAATCAGATCTTTTCTGCCATTCCGATACAGACCTTGGATTTGGATCATTACTTTCATTATCAATTTTCTTGGATACAGAGAATGTGAAAATTTTATATCATCATCTATAACCCATGATTTTCCGTTTTGGGTATAGTTAATGGAGATCTCACATTTTTCTGTGTCATTTTCGTTTTCATGACTTTTCTCTGTATGTGGTTCTTCTGGACCATTCTCATTAGGTTTTCCCAATTTCTTTTTCCCAGGGCTCCTCCCACTGCTTGGGATCTTACGGTTTCATGTTCTATTTCACTCTCCGATGGGGGTTCTTTTCACCCTTCCCTCACGGTACTACTTCACTATCGGTCACCCAGGAGTATTTAGCCTTGAAAGGTGGTCCTTGCTGATTCACACGGGATTCCACGTGCCCTATGCTACTCGGGTCAGAGCGTAAGCTAGTGATGCTTTCGGCTACTGGACTCTCGCCATCTAGGGTGCGGCACTCTACCGCTTCGCCTAGCAGCTATCTTTTGATCCCATTGGTCTTCTCCTTTTCAACTAAACTTTGGATTCATTTACTATTTTCCATCAGTTTGTTCTTCTGGAACATTAGTGAACACATCTGGTAGTTCATTTGCCATATTTTGTAAATGTACAAATTTTTGAACTTCTAGTTCACGATGTTCGTAGGGGGATCAAGGTACAACAAAGATGGTGTGCACCATGATCTTTTGGAAGTTCTTTAATTCTTCCCCGTAACGCTGAAAATTCATCTTCATTAGAAAAAGTAATCAGCAAAATGTGTCGTAAACATATCACCAGTTTGTTATTCAAGATACTAAATTATACTTGGTGATGTATATCCGATATATATTCTCAATCTCCTTTGTGGTCCCATTTTTGTTCTTTGTGGTGGGGCTATAGGGACATAAACTGCACACCCAAAAACACAGAGATGAGATACATTTGGCTCTTGGCCAGATGTTAATTGTAAAAGAGAATATTTATGATATGCACTTCGCCGTATTTGAATTAGTGCAGCAGCATGCAAAATTGCATGATCCCATATCAAAATTGGGAGCTTTGTTCTCAATATTAATGGTCTAGCAATGAGTTGCAACCGTTTAATCAAAGATTCAACCATTCCATTCTGTGTATAAACATGAGGAACCAGATGCTCAACATCAATTTCTAATGACATACAATAGTCATTGAAAATTTGTGAAGTGAATTCACCAGCTTTATCAAGTCACACTTTCTTTATTGTATAAGCAGGGAATTGTGCTCTCAATCTGATTATCTGAGCAATGAATCTTGCTAAAGCCGTATTACGTGTAGTCAATAGACACACATGTGACTATCTACTGGATGCGTAAATCAATACCATTAAGTATTGAAATGGCCTGCATGATGGGTGGATAGGACCACATATGTCACCATGCTTTCCCTCTAAGAATATTGGAGATTCGTTCTCGATTTTGGCTGGTGATGACCGAGTTATTAGTTTTCCTTGAGAACAAGCATTACATGAAAATTCTCTCGATTGAAAAATCTTATAGTTTTTCAATGGATGGCCAATTGAATTTTCCACAAATTTCCGCATCATGACTGAACCTGGATACCCTAAACGTTCATGCCAGAATTTGAATGTACTTGTAAACTTTGGAACATATTTATTGTGGAATATATTCCGGAGGATAAAGCTGGTAGATCTTCTAGTATGCATTTCTCTCCGAAATAACCGATGTGATGCAAAGATATTCAATACCTTTCTTATTCATAGTTTCTATGTGATATCCATTTCTGCGGATATCTGAAACTTAACAAATTTCTGTAAGATTTTGGGGGACATAATGCATCATCTATTTTAAATTTTGTTCTCCTTGGCATCGGAAAAACAGACTCTTCCGGAACCCATAATAATTTTTGAGTTACCATATATGGTATTCACCCTTCCAGCGGAATATTTTATTTTAAGGGAAGAGAAATATTTTTTATCCTTAATTATTGTGTGCATGGTAGCATTGTCTATCAGACATATATCTCCATCCTCGATCTCAAATTTTGAAATTTTATGAATTTAGAAATATTCATAAAATATGCGTTAATATAACGAAAAGTTTATATTACAATAAAACTATATTACAACAATACAACAATACAACCAAAGCACTATTATACAATAGGTTCTTTGTTTTACTTTCTTATTCAAAATATTAACAAACACAATTATTTATACATCATCTCATACTTTCTTCTTCAGAAAGAGATTAGTTGTTTTGTTTTTCGTTGTTAATTAACTATGAAATCTGCAATATCAAGATGTGTATCACTAATTATGCCATCAAATGAAGGTTCGGATTCACCATATATGAAGTTGGTTTCATATTCTTTTCCTTTCTCCTTTTACAATTCTTTATACAGATTGGCTAAATGTTTTGGCGTACGACAGGTACTAGACCAATGTCTTTTATGTCGCATATGTAGCAAAAAATTTCATGTTGATTATTCATTATACAACCAACTTCATTTCTTTTGAACTTTTTATTATTTCTTCTAGTTCTGAAATCATTAGAACATAACTTTCTTACTTGTCCACGTCCACGTTCATATCCTCCTCGTCCATGACCACGATCATTACCTCGACCGCTTCCACGTCCAAAATTATTATAATCGGATGATGCAACATTTATTTCTGGGAATGAAGCAGATCTAGTAGGACGTGACTGATGGTTTAACATCACAAGTTCGTTATTTTGTTCTGCCACCAAAAAACTTGCATTAATTCTGAATACTTTGTGCATCCATTTTCTTGGTATTTTTGCTGTATGATTAAGTTTCCAGGATGAAATATTTGGAAAGTTTTTTAGATCATATCATAATCGCTAATCTTTTCTCAAATTAAATTATCCTAGAAGTAATTTTGAACAAAGCAAAATTATACTGACTAACACTTTTGTAATCGTGGAACCGGAGATTCAACCACTCATGTTTACCTTTTGGTAAGATCACATATTTATGGTGATCAAACCTATCTTTGAGTGATTGCTAAAGATCTGCAGGACATTCTTTTGTGATGTATTCATCTTTTAAACCATCATGGATGTGGTGGAATAAAAATATCATAGCGTTTGCGTTTTGCTCATCTGAAGTCGTTTTCGAATTATCGATGGTATCAAGGAGCTGTTTTCCTTTTAAATGCATCTTTGCTGCAACTACCCACTTCATATAATTGTTTTTAGATATATCAAGGGCAGTGATCTCGAGTTTTGCCAGATTTGACATCATAACAGTATAATATAACAATTTACTAAACATAATTTTAGTGATAATTCAATTTAAATGTCCAAATTAAAGAAAAATGATAAAATTTAAAAATTCGTAAACATATTAAAAACATAAATTAAAATAACATATAATTTACGATAGTAAACAAAAATTAAAAGAACAAAAATTAAAACAGTATAATTTGTCTGTTGGACAAAATCTATTATACAATTCTTCTAGAATATTATCAAGTCTGTTTTGTGGACATAGTTTTTCTTAAATTTTTCATGTATGTCTTTTGGACATATAGTTTTTTTGAACTTTTTCATAAACGTCTTCCGAATATTTAATTATAGAAAAGGCAGTGATCTGAGATGATATAATCTATCGTAAATCATAATTATGAAAGCATGGTATTGATCGGTTCGGGAAAGACACCACATATCATCCCGAAAATAATATATATATAAACGGAGAAAATATATCTTTTTCTGTCAAAAGAAATTAAATTAAATATAAATTAAATTTCACCTTTTTCATATAAGAACGGATCAGATAACATGTGAAATATATCACTATATCTATAGTGATATGTGTATAATATATATATATATGTGTTGTATATAATATTATATTATATTTGTAGGAAATATGGGAAAGTGAGATGAGATGGGAAATGATAATTTTTGTGAGATGAAATGGACTTTTTCTGCACTTATTATTATTTCTTCTTTCTACACACTTTTATACATTCTATGAAAGAGAGTCACGTATATATAGTGGAAGTAGAGGATGTAAATCGGTAAATAGGTAGAAAAGTAAGTGGGTGAAAGAAAATACCTAATGAGGATAATCATTTTTTATTATAACAATCAGTTGTTTTTTTTTGTAGAGAGACAACAATATGCTTTCATTATTATGATGGAGATGCAACACTTTTACGTAAACAAAAGTCATTGTCGCAGATTATTATCCAAAACAGTTGGAGTCGACAGTTCTCCCTTCACAGCCAAAAACATTTACTTAAGGGAAAAAGAAAATCATATTTAATTTTCAATGCAGTAACTCATACTTTTTCTTTTTTTGTTTTGAAAAAATATATTCAAAAAATATAGAGGATGATTTAGCTCTAATGTTTGACTACAAATTAAAGAATTGTAAAGAAAGTACGAGAAGGATTTGAATGTCGAGAAACTATTCATACTTCGGAGATTGGTGAAAGACCTGGAACTTATACGTTACCGAAAAATGAAAGAACTACTCATACTTCGTTCAAACTTACTGAACCTTTTTTTTTCTTTTTCTTTTTTTCTTTTGTTAAATTACGGAACCTATCTTTATTGCTATATTCTTTTGGAAGACACGACATTTATAATTACTTTTGGACATAACAAGGGTCTTACACGTACAACTTGTACAAGATATACGCGAGCATATACTAAAACCCTAAGCACATAACAGATATAACCAAACTAAAAAGAATAGAAAAACAAACTAGAAGACAGAAGACAGAAGAAATGAAGCCCGACATAATCCTTGCATACTGCAATACCTGCAAGTGCCTACATAAGCAAGGTTTCAATTGCTTTAAACAAAAAAAGATTCGTTGGAAATAGAGCTGTCTATATCTACTTGCTTACGTTATTGTATCAATCTAATAATTCAATTTTTTTAATTTTTTTTTTGTAAGCGGTAAATAACAAAAACTAGCCTTATATTAACCGTTAGACAAAAATATCATAAACTAGCACTAAATATGTCTAAAGGAAAGGGTAATTAGTCAAACTGCGCCACAACTAGATTTATACGTATTTACATGTTGATTTTTTTTTTTACTCTTCTTTCCATCTAAAGGGATGGTACTCCTTTTTCTGGAAAATAGTTTTATTTCGTTAAATTTTCTATTTTTTGGGTTTTAACAAAACCATCGTTTATCGATCTTTCCTAAAAATTTTCTCTAATTTACTTTTTTAAACAAAGATGCATATTTTGTAAAAACGAATTTTTCTTTTGAATATAATTTTACATACTATTAAAAAAAATTGATTTATACGTATTTACATAATTTCATGATAGCTATGTACTAAAATGAATACTATAATAGGATCATTTTGCAAAAAAAAAAGAAAAAAAAACCCATCAATTTATACAAAATATACTTCTCTTAAGAAAATAAGAGTTCTCCTTTATGTTGGGTAAACAATTTCAGGAAAACTTTCAGAAATTCCAAACTTATTTATCTTTTATTTCTGATAAATGTACACACACATAGAAACCTAAAATATTCATTAAAATGCTAATAAATATTTATTCATTTAGAAACATAAACAATCAATGCAAAAGAAAACCCATACACAAATGCAAACAAACGGTCCAACACTACTCGAATTCTCCATCAAACATACTCCAAAGTTGTTCAACGTCAAACCCCGAAATGGCCCCTTTTTCTGTGCCTGTTGCTTCTCGAATCAGTGCATCCACTTTCTGGTTCTCCTCTAGTAAACTCTCCAACCACATATTAGGTTCATCAATTAAATTACTCACAAGCTCAGATTTCTCCTCATCTTTGTTACATGTGAAACTATTTTCACAAAAAATACTACTATTAAGTCCAAAGCATTGAGGAATAACAGCAACTTTTGGCAGACCATTGAGATGGCTGCACTCGTTGTTGACTGAGAAGGATCGAGGCCGAGGCTTAAAAACATCAACTTTTTGGACGGGTATGGTAGGAGATGAAGTAATTTTTTTCCTTTTTATCTTAAAGTTACAACATGATTCATGTTTTTTACTCAAATGGGTATTCCAATAATTCTTGACATCGTTAGCAGTCCGACCAGGCAATCGACCAGCAATTAAGGACCACCTAAACATTGGAAAACAACATACATATGAGTTATTAATTATTACTATTAGTATTAAACTTATAACTCCCAAAATAACTAGTATCAAGTAAACCTATTTCCTAAAAGCTTATGAAGTCGAAGTAGAAGATCAACTTCATCAGAGCTAAATCTTCCTCTCTTGATACTCGGTTTCAAATAGTTCAACCATCTTAGTCTACAACTTTTCCTGCACCGGTTTAGCCCTACAAAACCAATAATTGACATTGATCATACTTACTAAGACTGTTTTTCTCTCCCTGTATATTTTATCATGAAGAATCTGTGCACACCAATAGAATTAGTGAACTGTACAGACACATAAACACGTGTTCATACAGAAATTTTCAACGTATTTATTTACAAGAAGACAAACAAGTAAAATAATTTACCGACTTTACGGACGTTGGCAACTTGTCATCGTTCTTTTTTTTCTCATTTTAGATTTTAATTTCTTTACTTTTTAAGTAAAAATCTTCGTATAGGTCTAGCATAAATATGAACAGTACAAAAAAAATTTCAAAGAACAACCTTCAATAGCATAAAACAATGATTTGTTCATTAAAACAAAAGGAAAAACAATGATTTCTGTACCCGCGTATTAATTAATTTGCCGAATACTAGATATATATATATATATATATGTGTGTGTGTTTGTATGCGTGTGTGTAAATAACATACCAGCTCTTAAAGGAACTTGGTACCATTTGCCTTCTCCAAACTTATCAATGCACTGCCTCAAGAGACTATCTTCTTCAGTAGTCCATGCACCTTTTCTCAACTCTTTGGACGAACCCTCCATGGAAGAAAGATAAATATTTTAAGATATCTAACAAAAATAAAAAAAATTTATCTGTAAAAGGGCTTAAGGAAGAAGGTATATATTGTGGCTTCACAAATCTTTGGAGGACTTATATAGAGTGTGAGTATGTGCGTGAATATAAATAAACACGTGACCAACCATGGGGACTGGTGACGTGCATGTGTTTATATCCACATTTTATGTTTTAGCTGTCGTGCTTAATTAATTTGCTAAGTTATTGTTAATTACTTATTTGGACTAGAGAAAAGGTTCATACCACTTAGCTAGTATCTTCATCCTCTTTCAGTGATTTTAAAAAGATGAAAAATGTTTTTTAACAAAATAGGAGAAAGGTCATATAATTATTGGTTATGATTTATAAGATTACAAAAGAAAGTACTATCATGCACAAGAAGTAGGACAGAATAGAGAAATAAGGGTTGACACAAAAAGAAAGAATAGATAAATAAGATGGATGAATAACAGTAAGATCTATTAGTGTAGTTTGGTTAGTATTATATTCTTGTGTTATTTCCTCATAATAATCTCACTTTTAAAGTTAATTACTAAATTAATATTTCCAAAAAAAATCTTACTGAGTAACGGGAATTGCCATGTCGCATTTAAATAAAGAAACAAAAAATTAATAATTAAAAAATTAAAAAATCAGATTTTATTAAAAACAAAAATCATCCTATCTACCTCGACATAAGTTTTTTTTCTTCTTCACAATCAAAACCCTAACACTGCCGTCATCGTTTCCGAAGCTTCAAAACGTCTTGGTGGCACAACCATTGATTCTTATGGCCGTCTCGTTTTACTCGAGTCTCGTCCTAATGAATTCGGCTATTTCTTGTTCTTCTTATTTTCGTCGATTATACTTTGATTCCAGATTTTCAAACCCTAATTTGATGGTTTTGTATTGAAGGAGAGAAGTTTTGGTGCTCCAAGGAGATAAACAAATTGCTACAGACTCTTGGGTTCCATCCAGTTCCACGAAAAACTTATCTCCTGGTTGATTCTATCCTTTTGTTCTTTGCTTTTGGTGGTGAAAGCAAAGTTCATTACATTTTCTGGGTGATTTAACGCAAAATCTATGTTTTAAAACCATTATCTATGTTGTAGACTCACCGTTTCTTCTCTTCCCTTGCCGTTTCGGCAGAGAGTCTTCTATTTTCTTATAAAAGCCATTCTGATAGAGCTTACGATAAACAGCACCGCAAAACGCAGAAGCAGAGAGGGAACGAAGAGAAAATCGAGAAAAAGCTGAACCGAAAAAGTTAATTTTCTCTTTAAATTTTGAGATTTTCAATTCATCTTCCTGATTAATATACATAAAATGATCGTTGTCGTTTAGGTTTTTTATTTTTCCTCGTTACTCTATGAGCTGATTTTTTTGTGAAATTCTGTGTGTTTTCTACTGTTTTTGTATCTTGATTTTTGAGAGTTAATTTGGACTGTTAGTAGCTGAGATTTTGGATTTAAATGTTATGATTTCTTGAGGTGGTTTTGTGAAGGTTTATGTAGTTATTTTTGCCACTAGCATGATAAATTTGTTAAAACTTGTGTAGACATCTAAAAATGGTTTTGAAAACGATAGAGTTTGTTCCAGTTTCTTAGGTATATATGATGAATATTCATCCATACTCTTTTGGGAAATGATAATGTAATTTGTCTCTTGTTTCCTCATACTTCTTGTAGATTAGCAGCATAGATAAAGGGTCTTCGGTTTTTGCAATTGTGATAACAAAGCAAAAGAAGAAGAAGAAATGGGAGGTTGCTGCTGATGTTCTTTACGAAGAGCAGATTTAAATAATGGACCTGCGTACTACTACGTTAGTGTGATGCTTCTCCCACTTACTTTTTCCGTCTTTAACCCTTCCCGTGTTTACACACACTCTGTTGACTTGTAATTTACTTTCTTAGGATTCTTCATCGAAAATTTTTTGGGGATCACCGGATATAATCTAAAATCGGAGATGGCTGGCGTAAGTTCCGGCAAACTTCTCGGCTATGAGATTCATGGATTCCATACATTTCAAGGTTTGTTCTAAGCTAAGCTGATTGTTCGTCTTGATTCATGAAAATTCGTTTGTCTGGGATTTTGGATATTTTCCTTTTGAAAATTGGGAATTAGGATTCAAATATGCATTTCTTATTTTTTAATTTAGTTATATATATATTTTCCAAGGGTTTGATTGTTCATATAGAAAAAAAATTAGATGCATTCATGTATGAATTTGTGCTTATGTTTTCTTGAGGTCTCTTGATAATTATATATTGTGTGTTGCAGATCTGGATATAAAAACGATGTTCGCAGAAGAATACACTAGGTGGCTCCGGCCAAATGAGATCCATGCTCTCCTCTGTAACCAAAAGTTCTTCACCATCAACGTCAAGCCAGTTGCAAGAAGGGATAGTATGGGAAGCTGGAGGAATAAAGAGGAACACGGAAATGGTAGACCAAAAGCAATAGGAGAGTTTGTGGGTGAAAGAGTCCAACGATAACAACTACTTGAAAGTGGATCAAGAAGTTGGAATTTTGGAGTGATAAGTCAGTTATCTTGTACAGTGTGATTTTGTAGGAGAGTAATGAAACAAAACTTGGTTTTAGTTGAAATTGAGTCAATGTCTCTGTGAAAAACCTTTCTCTGTTATGATTAGGTTTATGTGATTGTTAGGTAGAGTAAGTTTGCCTGTTTTTATTGTACTATGCTTGCCACGAAGTTGCCCGTCTTTAAGCTATATTTAAATCTCTTTCGCGGTTTAGTTTTGCTAGATGTCAATTAGGGATGGACCTACATACTTAAGGGAGATTAGCCCCGAGTTAACTTCCCAGGGTTTCTCGGTTCAAAGGGGAAAAGGTGGCTAAATTTCAGTCTTGTGGGGCGTTTGCGTTCGTTTCTCATGCCTTTCACAGGGAAAATCAATCTCTGAGATTTGGAGTTGTGGGGTGAGAGAGAACTGTAACTGTTTTCGAGAACTGGACTTAAAGACTGAAATAGCTTAAAGACTTTGATATCAGGAGGTGATGAAGATTGGTGACAAAACTTAAGAACTGGACCGTTTCTGCATCCACAACACCAAACAAAGCAGATGGATTGAAATTCAGAACACATTCAATGTACCAGTAAAGTGACACAAGATTATTCATAAAATAGATGAATGACACATCTTTACCCTTTCTACATAAATCATGGTGTAATAAACACAGCGGAAAGTGAGATTTTTAAGTGAGTCAAATTATGTGAGTAACTACTAAGCAAACAATTTCAGGATTTAAAAAAAATTCTAATAGGGTAAAAGAGTTATGGAAGAAAACTAATCTAACAAGTAATAATACAAAGAAGCAACGAAGAACTCACCAAAAGAGGACTGGTCTTATGAATGTCAACACATCTAACCTTGAGATTGCCAGAAGAAGTGAGCTAAGAAGGCACACTAGGGAGCACAACAACCCTAGCTTGAAGATGTTTATACTCAGATCCTAGATTCGGATTCTTAGCATCCAAGATGTATCCTTCCAAAAACAAATCAATTAAGAAGAAGAATGAGATTCATAAAACCCTAATAATTTGAAGTCGAAGGAGCCATGGATTTTTTTTTAAAATTTCAATTTTTCATCATTAGTTTGCTAAATCGTTTTCTATATTTTCGTTATTTTCATTATTTTTAGCAACTGATGAGAAAGTCTGCGATATCATTGAATCAAATATGCGGCATAAACTCTACTGTAATTGAGCGGCTAAAAATTTGTCACAAAAAGTCTACAGCTTTAAAAGAAATTTATAATGTATGCGGTAAAGGGAATTGCACATTCTGTGACAAATCCGCGATAACTAATTATTGAAAAAACTTTGCAAAACATAATATATATAAGGTAACGTAAAATAGATCTAGCAATTATTATTTTTGTTATCAAATCTACGGTGAAAAAACTCTGCTACAACTAAAACAAAAAGTCTTTGGTAAAAAATAAGTTTGTGACAAAAATCTGCAAATAAAAAATAAATCTACCGTAGAAATTCTATCATTTTGGAGAAATAAAAAAATATGCTGTCATTGACAAAATTAATCTACGAATTAAAAAAATATATGATGAATTAGAAAATATACAACTACTAATATAAGTAAATCTGCGAAATAAATTAAATCTGCAAACAAAATCTGCGGCAAAAAAATCTGCCATTTCAAAATATCTGCCACACATCAAACTGCAAATTTTTGTCTTAGATTTATATGTCAGCGATGGAAAAATCGTAAATAATTCCTATTTTTCTTTAAAAACGGAAAAATGCTAATGTGGAATTAATTGGTAATGACGGCTTTGTAATTACTTTTTACCTAACACATGATTTTAATTACAGTTTAGTTATTAAAAACTCATTTAACCTTACTTTTTTCTAGGTTACTTTACTAATAAAATCAAATTGTAATATTATTATACTTATTTGCCCTATATTCTTTAATATTTATTTTTTCTTATTTTTCTTTCATTTAACAGATTATAGAGTGTTTTTCTTCACTGCATATTTAATAAGCTTTGAACTCATATCCTTCATTTATATTCAAAGTAAACTTTTTACAAAAATATGCAACTATATTCTGAAAAAGAATCAGAAAAGAACAAAAGCTCTAATTGTAATGTTTGATAAGTGTTTGCCTGGTTAAAACCCAAAACTGGAAAATCCAATTGAGACAAAATGAGTTTTGGAAAAAAGAGTACATAACACTATCAAATGAGATGATACAAAATATCAAAATAAATAGAGAAAAATGGTTGTTGTCGCTGAAGTTGTTGGATGAGCTGATGAGGATAGTCAATGTTGTGATGCAAACTAGACCTGTATAATCCCAGGAAGCTTAGGATCATTGAGTGTGGAGCACCGGTTTTGAATTTTTTGTCGATCAGCATGGTAAGAGTAGTTGGCGTCGTTGGGATATCTCCATGTCTTCGAGCGTTCCTTTCTCTCCAAATGGTATGGATTGCAGTTTGAAATGCATACCAAAGTAAAACCTAAGTAGCCACGTCTAGACTCTGATCGGAAATGAGGCCTAACATTAGAGACTATTATGTGGTAAATCTATTCTTCAAGAGACCTTGCATCAAAGATTTCCAAATTTATCCTGAATATACACAAGTAAAAAATAAGTGATGCCTCGATTTGAAGGGGTTTCCGCAGAGAATGCATGACGTATTCAACCCAGCATTCCAATGACACATTCGGTCTCCTGTTGATAGTCTATTCTGAATTGCTAACCAAACAAAAACAGAAAAATTTGAAGTAGAATTTTTAAACCATACACCTTCGAGCAGATCACCAGAGGTGCTTCTTCACGAATTAAACACCAAGTGTTTTTAGAACTAAAAACATGTTTAAACTTATCTCCTTTAAAACGCCATATGTGAAAATCTAACACATGTGGAACTTGGCGAGATCTTTGAGCCTTAAGAGCTAACTCAATATGCTGTAAACTCTATGTTCTATGTCACCTACGTCTTTGAATCACCCAAGCCGATGCCACAAAAGCATTCAATAGAATCCCTAAATCAATGACTCCTCTTAAACTAATCTTTTCATATAAAAAATGATTACCAGCTATGAAACCAAAAAGATGTAGTTTTTCCACTTTGAATTTCCACCTTATGAAAAAGCGGGCAAGACCTCGATCTTTGAGAATTTTTCTGCACCTCCAAGAACCCCTGTTAGATTTTTCACGAATAGACCTAAAAGAATCCTTACGGATCAAGTAAAGATGAATCCACTATACCCACAAAGAAGATTGAGCTGAAAGTATTCGGCAAATCAGTTTCAGGAAAAACATCGTATTCACCTCCACGAGTGGTCTTAGGCCATGTCCACCTTCAGACTTCGGTTTACAAACCTCTTCCCAAGCTATTTTTTCTTTCTTAGGATTTAGCGCCGGCACTGACCAAAGAAAAGTAAAACATAATTTCTCAATTTCCTTAATACATGCTTTCGGAAGGCAGAATGCCGATTACCAGAAATTTGATATACTCATTAGAACTGAGGCAATAAGTTGTAACCTCCTACAATAGATAAAAACCTTGAAGACCAACAGGTTGTACAATTACATATAGACTCCAGCAAAGGTAAGTAATCAGTCAGTGTAATCTTTTTAGTCATCAAAAGAAGACCTAAATACCTTACCGGTAAATCCCCCAGCAAAAAAGAAATCTTTGAATTATCTCGTTCCGAGTTCTACTCGCAATACTCGTTAGATATATAGCTGATTTCTCCATACTTATTCTCAGACCTGATATATTTGCAAACTCATCGAAGACTGAGACAATCTCTTCAATCGATCTGATCTTACCATCTGTAAACACCATGATATCATCAGCAAAACTTAAATGAGTAAGACCAATGTTGTTGCATTTTGGATGATACACTTATTGGCGAGCACTAGCAGATTTTTCCAACATTTTTGAAAGAGTATTCATGGTAATAACAAAAGATAAGGCGATAAAGTACAGCCATGACGCAAACCTCTGTTACTTTGAAAAAATCTCACTAACTCACCATTTCTTGAACCGAGAAGGAGGCTCTTGTGATACATAGCTATATCTAGTGAATAAATTGATCCAGAAATCCATATCTTTAAAAATATTCAGAAAAAGGCCATTGGACTAAATTAAAACTTTTTTGAGATATCAATCTTAAGGGCATACCTAGAAGAAACCGACTCCTTATGGTATTCCTTGACCAATTTCGTGGCCAACAATAGATTCTCAATCAATAGCCTGTCTTTTATAAAAACCAATTGGTTAAGAGAGATGAGTTGAGGGAGAATACCTTTCAATCTATTCGCAGTGATTTTTGAGATAACCTTGTAGATTACATTGCAGCAAGATATAGGTCTAAAATCCTTCATTTCCAGGACTGCTATTTTTTCGGAATCAGAGCCAAGATTTTTGAGTTTAAACCTTTGGAAGAAAACATGATAAAAAAGACTACACAACGACGGTGAAATCCTTACCAATGATTTGCCAAACTTTGTTAAAAACTCAGAGTTAAACCCATCGGACCTAGGGATTTGTTATTTGGCATCGCAAATAAGACGGTCTTTATCTATTCCTCTGAAACCCTTTTCATTAGGGTTAACTTATCATTATCCACGACTCTATTTAGAACCAAGCCTTCTAGCTATTCAACTGAGAGTCCTTTGAAATCCTCAGGAGAATGCTGCAAAAAATCCTTAAAAAAAACTCCAACCTCCTCCTTAATCTTTTCGTCAGTCGCCACAAGCAGTCCATCTCTACATTTTATCTCTCAGATCATATTCTTTGATTGTCGAGCAACCGCTTCATGATGAAAAGTTTTATTGTTTTTTTTTTCTCCAATACTCAGCCAATGAAGCTTTGATCTCTGTTTCAGGAAATTTTATTATAAACACGAAACATGATTCCAACGAGCTGAGGCTTCATTCTATTCCTCTGTATGCTGAGCTAAAGGAAATTCATGTTTAAAGCCTACTTATCATACAAAATCTTGAAAGCTTCTGCTGACTTTTGAGATAAATTTCTCATCTTTTGTTTTGCTAATTTCCTCAATAATGGCTTCAGCTCTTTTAGTTTCTTAGAAGCATAAAAATATATAACGTTGATAAGAATAAAGACTGTGTGTGCCCCAGAAGCGCTCTACCCACAGCTAAAATTCTTCTAACTCCATTGTTGCATTTATGAATTTATATTGCTTTTGTTTCTTTTGAACCTGCTTTTGGTTAAGCTGTATTCTTCCTCGAATATGATCAGAACATCCACCAGCTTCAAAAAAAGTGTAGGCATGAGGAAAAAAAATATCCCATTTATCATTTTTTAAAACTCTATCCAACTTCTTCAATATCAAACCATCACTCCTTTTATTACACCACGTAAAAGAAGCACCACTAAAAGACATATCCTCAAAAGAACAATACCGCACCATGTCTTGGAAATCTCGCATTGCAGTGGGAATATGAGGAGAACTCTCAAAACTCAAGTGCTCATAGCCTTCCAAAATCTCATTAAAATCCCCCATACACATCCTAGGTTTTTGTCTAATAATTGGAGAGTTTTGGTGATCCCTTAAATCATTCAATAACACTTTCCTCTCCTCAATAAAATTCGAATCATAAATAAATGAACAAAAAAAACTCCTCATCTTGATCATCTAGCTTCACTAAACATGTAATCAGTTGACCACTCTTGACAAATAGAGTTAACCTCACTGTTGGTTTCCAGATCACCCAAATGCAATCCAACCAGCTAAACTCACAATTCAATATTATCGACCAATCCCCAAAAATCAAAGTACTAATTCCCTCGCTTTCCATTTCTTGAATTTTGTTTCCAAAATGCAGCCAAACTGAAAATGTGAATTATTGACCCAACGTCTAACAACTGAATGCTTTGAAAATTTATTTAGATCCCTAATATTCCAGAAGAAACGTGACATATTATCGCTTTTTTAATTCCTCTTACCCTAAGAAATCAAAATCAAGATCAGAGTTTGCCAGTAGCTTCGGCTACGCCCAATCTTGCAGGCGGTAATCAAGAACAAGCAAGAGGAGTTCGAAATGGTCAATCCCATTATTCGGGTCTCACAAGGTTAGGAAAGGTTGATTTTCCAAGATTCAGTGGAGATAACTTCAAAGATTGGTTATTTAAAGCAAAAGAATTCTTCGTGATCGATTACACACTTTATGATATGAAGATTAAGATCGCAGTAATTCATTTCGACAGTCATACTGCAACTTGGCATCAATCGATGGTTTAGTCAGCTTATGGAGGAACGCTAATGATCAATTGGGAATCTTATAAAGAGTTGATGAAAGAACGGTTTGAGGATGTGTTAGATGATCCGGTAGCAGAGTTAAAACAATTATAGGAAATAGATGGAATTGTTTATTACCATGAAAAATTTGAATTGATCAAAACGAGAATAAATTTGTCAGAAGAATACTTGGTTAGTGCTTATTTGGCTGGTTTGAGAATAGATACACAGTGCATATTAGGATGTTTCAACCTCATTCAATTCGTCAGTGCTTGGTATTAGGAAGGTTGTATAAAAAATCTCACCCTAAGAAGTCCTATAATATAATGTGTTATAATGTCAAGAATGTGAGTAATACAACCAATAACCCCCTGTTAACGAAGCACTGTTATGCCTCCATTTAGAATGAATCATAATCACAAAATTCCTTTATTGGAGGGTTCAAATCTAGTCAATCAATGACCATACATGTACGCTCTCTATCAAAAGAATGAAATAGATAAAATGGTAGAGGAGATGTTGACTAGTAGAACTATTCAACCTAGTTCTAGTTCTTATGCTTCACCTGTATTATTGGTTAAGAAAAAAGATGGAACTTGGAGGCTTTGTGTTAACTATAGGGGATTGAATGGAATGATAGTCAAAGATAGATTCCAAATTTCTCTAATTGATGATTTGATGGATGAATTAGGAGGCTCAAAAGTGTATTCAAAGATTGATTTAAGGGCATGTTACCATCAAGTGAAAATGCAACCATTCAACATTCATAAAACAACTTAAAAAACACACAATGGTCATTATGAGTATCTAGTAATGCCTTTTGGTCTTATGAATGCACCAGCCACTTTCCAAAGTTTAATGAACATAGTGTTCAGGAAATTCCGAAGGCTATTTTGTTGTTTTTTTTTTATGATATATTGATATATAGTTCATCCTTGGATTCACATGTTGAGCATCTACAATTGGTATTTGAGTTGATGAGGAATAACTAGTTGTATGCAAAGAGGAGCAAATGCTAGTTTGCTACAGACAAGGTGGAGTATCTTGGACATTATATTGAGGAAAAAGGAATTTCAACAGATCTGACCAAAATCAAACATGTTTTTGAGTGGTCTATTCTGGAAAATCTGAAGTAGTTACAGGGATTTCTGGGTTTAGCAGGCTACTATAGAAGATTTGTTCAAAATTTTGGTGTCATAGCAAGACCACTAACAGTGTTGACAAAGAAAGGTGTTTTTGTGTGGAATGATGCTGCGTAGACAGTCTTTGAAAAACTGAAGAATGCTTTATGTGAAGCTCCTGTATTGACATTACCAAGATTTGACAAATTTTTTGTAGTGGAGACTGATGCTTATGGTAAAGGAATATGTGATGTATTAATGCAAGACAGTCATCTTTTACCTTATATCAGCATGTATCTAAAGGGAAAGCAACAACATTTGTCGATCTATGAAAAAGAACTGTTGGTTGTACTTTTTTGGTGCAAACATGGAGGCACTACTTGCTTCCAGGTCATTTTTTCATTAAAACGGACCAACGAAGTTTGAAATATCTCTTGGAACAGAGGTTAAATACTCCCATTCAACAACAATGGTTATCAAAGTTGAGGGAGTTTGACTACGAAATTCAATACAGGGAGGAAAAAGAAAATGTAGCTGCAAACGCCTTATCTCAAGTTGAAGGATCGAAGGTTTTACATATGGCAATGACAGTGTTGGAATGCGACTTGATTAAGAAAATTCATTCTCATTATGTGTCAAATGTGGGTTGTAATGATATTATCGAAGAATTTAAGAAAAAACAAAAGCAAAGAAACATTATTCTTGGATACAAGATATATTATGGAGAAAACATAAGATAGTGGCTCCACTGGATGTTGACCTCAAAAAATCTATACTATAGTGGCTTCATTGTTCTGGAAGTTCATGACACTCTAGCCGAGATGCAACATATCAAAGAGTTAAAAGTTTGTTTTACTGGAAAGGAATGACAAAAGATATCTAAGCTCATATTCGGAGTTGTAGCACTTGCCCACAATGCAAATATGATAATGCTGATTCACCAGGTTTGTTGCAACCACTTCGTATTCTAGAAACCATTTGGACATATTTGTCTATAGAATTTATAAATGGGTTGCCAGAATCTGATGGGAAAAGTGTTATATTCGTAGTGGTTGATAGGCTAAGCAAAACTGCTCATTTTATAGCTATGCACCACCCATATACTATTATAATTGTTGCTCAGACTTTTTCTGGACAATATTTTAAAACTCCATGGATTACCAAAAATAATTGTTAGTGCAGGGACTCAGTCTTTTTGAGTGAATTTTGGAGGCAATTATTCACCTTTCAGAGAGTCGCTTTGTAGTTTTCAAGTGCATATCATCCTCAAAGTGATGGCCAAACAGAGATTGTGAATAGGTGTGTGGAGACATATTTGCGATGTATGATCAGCGACAGACCTCACATGTAGAGTCGATGGTTGTCATTAGCAGAATAGAACACCATTTACGATACAACAATTCAACTGACACCTTTCGAAGCTGTCTATGTTCAGCCGCCTCTGATCCATCTTCCTTATCTTCTAGAAGAATAAAAAGTGGCAGTAGTAGCTAAGAGCTTACAGGAAAAGGAGAGTATGATCCTCATCTTAAAATTTCATCTGTTACGCGCACAACATAGGATGAAACAATTCACTGATCAACATAAGATAGAGAGATACTTTGATATTGGTGATTATGTTTATGTGAAGCTTCAGCCATATCACCAACAATCGGTGGTAGTAAGGCCAAATGACAAGCTGGCTCCAAAGTATTATGGTCCATATAAGGTTTTTGATAAATGTGGTCATGTTGCATACAAGTTACAATTACCTCAGGGATCTCAAATACACCATCTCTTCCATTTTTCACAACTGAAAGTATTGGTAGGTAATGTACATACTTCAACTACATTACCCAGTATACTGACTGATATTTTTGTGCGAGAGCCGAAGATGGTGTTAGATCGGAAAATGGTTAAGCGCCAAGGCAGAACAGCTACTATGGTGTTGACTAAATGGGTGAATGAAATAGAAGATGAGGCAACCTGGGAACTCTTGTATGACTTGCAGAAGAAGTTTCCACAATTTGAACCTTGTGGTCAAGGTTCTTTAAAAAAGGATGATTTGTTATAGGATACCAGACCAAGGTAAACCTGACGACTAAAAGGAAGAGAAGCATGGTTTAGTAAAGCAGAGAAAAACATTGAAATAAATAGAGGGTTAGATTGTAGGATTAAGACGATGGAGAAGAGCTGTATGAACATTTTAAAAAAATCAGTTGTAATTCATTTTAGATATTGAATTAATTCTTGAAGTTTTTTTTTCTCTGTATTTCAGATGATCCGCCATTATTAAAGTTTATGTGACCTTGACATAGGTGAGTTGTTTCGTTGTTTGCAGTGAACATCAATTCAAGTTTTGTGGTTAATAAAGAAGTGATTGAAGTTTTCGTAACCTTCGATTGATATTGGATTTTCTTTATCAGAGCATCGTTGATTGATGCTAAAAGGAAGAACATGGCTTTGTGGACAAACAACGTGGGAATAGTTTTTGGGAGTGGATTTTATGTGAAACAATTTCAAACCATGAGATAGTTGAAAAAATTAAGGATTATAACGTTGAAGAAGTTTTGTTTGATTCTTTTTCGTTTTTATTAATTCTTTTAAATAAAATCTATGTAGCATATTTTTATTGGTCCAGTAACTTGTAATTTATAAGGTAATTTATAAGATAAAAGACGTTTTTAATTTCCAATGTTCTATAAACCTGAACTTTCTGGTTTGCTTAGGACCTTTTGAACCTCCTAGAGTCTCTCCAATCCTAACTTTAATTGACAACATATGAAATACGGAACTTCCTTGTTTAATCGAATTAAAAACCACACAATGGAATGCAGATTTATGGCTTGCTCAGCTCCGGTCTCTACGTGCTCTTTGGTCTTTTTAAACCGTCTGATTTTCTAGTGTGCCTCCTTGCTTTGGCTTTGGCCATAGAAAGGGATTTTATAGCAATTTTCTTATTTGGCTCAGAATGTAGCCGTCTGGCTTGGTGCAAATTCTTTGGCATGAACCTGTCTGGCTCAACCTGTCTGGCTCAGGTCTCTAATGGTCCGAATTTTCGAGAGGCCTATAAAGTTAGGGCAAGGTGGCTCGGGGCTGGGTCGCTTCATATGTGGGTTTTGGATTCAATATTTGGGCTCATTTGCGTAGTCGCTGGTCCGATATGGGAATGTCTCGACTAACAGATGGATCTCTTAGGTATGAAAATCTCAACCAAAAATTATTTTGGTCTTATCTTCTCTTCAATTCTGGTTCAGTATATTCTCCTTGATTGTGATTAAATCCTCATGAATTCTTGTGGTCCTTACGCTCGTATTGAATATCCCCAGCATGGATCTCCTTCTCCATTGGCTGGCTTCTGATCCAATGTCCTCATTAATATTAGTATTCATAATCATTTGTAAGTTCGTCTGGACTATGCTTAGTACCATCAAGAGACGATCTTATATGATAAATACTTTTCATACTTATAAGGAATCTTTTTTGTTTTGTTTTTTTGTCTCTTACTTATAAGTAGTTAAAACACGAATTTTCAGAACTCCAACTCCTCGTGATTTAGAATCTCTCTTTCAATTTTTGGTGACTTAGCGGCCTTCGTAGGTGCAAAGACTACATGGATTCTAAGTCAATATCCGCTAAAGTTTGAGTGAAAATATAACTTGTTATTTTATTAAATATATATTTGGTATTCTCGTAAATGAATATACCAATACTTAGTATGATAAATAATAATGTACAACTCCGAAATAATAGATCACATGCTTATCCGGTGTAAATGGATATCTATTTGATAAATTAGATGTTTACATATATATATATATATACATCATTTTAAATGTCTAAATATAAAAATAGCATAGTATAAAAACAATCACGTGGTTAACAATTCTTAGATGATTTAAATAAACAAGAAATGTTTTTAGTCAAATGTCAAATGGTTAACAATCGACCTCTGCGATTTTTTTACCAAAACTCGAATTACAGTAAATTGTGATATCTCACGAAATAGAGTTTAAGATATGGATCATGCTTAATCGATTCAAATGATGTAAAGAAAATGACTTCAGTAAACTTGTATTATAACTCTATTTGATGAATTAAATGTATATATAAAAATAATATGTTATACAAAAATTATCAGTCTCATAATAAGAAATAAAGTTGTCCAATGAAATTCAATCTTATGCACTTATATCAAATAAATTCTTTGTCATTTTCTTAAATATGATGTTGTCGATTATTATATAATCCAAATATTTTCAGAAAGAAAACAATCTAAAATTATTTATGAATGTTTTCTACAAATAACAATTACATGCTATCTTTTATTTTTTCTCACACTATTTGTACAATTAATTAACATTCTACTACACCATCTATTTTATTCTTTTATTAATTTATCATCTGGGTTTGACCATTGAAGAAGAGATCGGCGTTCCTCTTTCTTGGTCATGTTCATTTATAAGAAAAAGATTAGAAAAAAAATTAAATTCACCGTCTCAACTGAAAAAAAAAAACGCTCGCCTACTTGTCTTCTCCCTCACACGCTTCGCTTGACCTCAAGCTCCGAAGCTTCGATCTCTACTCGTTAAACCTTCAATCAGATTCTGGAACTAAGTTTTTCTACCTACTCCGCAAGTTCAAGCTTCAATGGAGTTTAGGATCATTAATTAGGGTTTGATTCCTCGATTCAACTCAAGTAATCTCAGATCGACTTAACTAAACTTGGTTTTCTTATTTTAGAGCTTAATCTTCGTCTCTTATGTAGTTTTGAAGGTCATTAGCTAATTTGAGTTGATTTGTTTAGGTTTTTGGAGAAGTTATGGTGAGAAATGAAGCTTAGATTTGTTAAGTTATGGGTTGTGTATTTGGCCGAGAGGCATCAACATCTGAACCTAAACAAGCTAAGAGCTTGAAAACTAATGGAGCTGTAGTTGGAGAAAGTGTGCAAGTGACAAAGAGTAATGGAGTTATTGTGGAATTAGAGAAGAAGAATGAAGAGCTTCCAAAGGAGGAAGAGAAGAAACCGAATGGAGACCGGAGAAGATCGAAACCGAATCCGCGGTTAAGTAATCCTTCAAAGCATTGGCGTGGTGAACAGGTTGCTGCTGGTTGGCCTTCTTGGCTTTCAGATGCTTGTGGTGAAGCTTTAAGTGGTTGGGTTCCAAGAAAAGCTGATACTTTTGAGAAAATCGATAAGGTGATTTTGATTTGATTTGATTCTATTCTAGTTTGTGTTGTTTGTTTTGGTGTTTTTTTTTAAAATTTCTCATTTTGATTGGTTTTTTGATGTGGTAGATTGGACAAGGAACATACAGTAATGTGTACAAAGCGAAGGATATGTTGACTGGTAAAATCGTAGCTTTAAAAAAAGTTCGGTTTGATAACTTGGAACCAGAAAGCGTGAAGTTTATGGCGAGAGAGATTCTTGTGTTGCGGAGACTTGATCATCCTAATGTTGTGAAGTTGGAAGGTTTGGTTACGTCGAGGATGTCTTGTAGCTTATACCTTGTATTTCAATACATGGATCATGATTTGGCTGGTCTTGCTTCAAGTCCTGTTGTTAAGTTCTCAGAACCAGAGGTTAAGCTTTCTAACTTTATAGGCTATGTAGTATTTTTAGTACATTTTTGTCTCTTGCTAAGATCAGACTACTCTTCCAAATTGCAGGTTAAATGCTTAATGCGTCAATTGCTATCGGGTATGGAGCATTGTCATAGTCGTGGTGTGCTTCATCGTGACATCAAAGGATCAAATCTTCTTATCGATGACAGTGGGGTCCTCAAAATTGCTGATTTTGGACTGGCAACAATTTTTGATCCTAATCACAAGCGGCCAATGACAAGTCGCGTGGTTACATTATGGTATCGAGCTCCAGAGCTTCTTCTCGGGGCTACAGATTATGGTGTAGGTATTGATCTTTGGAGTGCTGGCTGTATTTTAGCTGAGCTATTGGCAGGAAGACCTATTATGCCCGGTCGAACAGAGGTATCCAATCAAATCATCATCCTATTTTCTTCTTCAATATTGAAGTTAGTTCTATGGAGTTCGGCATGCTGAATAATACTAATTTGCCCCTCATGTTGATGATCATGATGAATTAGGTGGAGCAGCTCCATAAGATTTACAAGCTTTGTGGTTCACCATCAGAGGATTACTGGAAAAAAGGAAAATTCACACATGGAGCCATATACAAACCTCGTGAACCATACAAAAGAAGCATTAGAGATACATTTAAAGATTTCCCACCATCTTCTCTTCCGCTCATTGACGCCCTTCTTTCAATCGAACCTGAAGACCGCAAAACTGCTACTGCTGCTTTAAAAAGTGAAGTAAGTTCTTAGGTTTGATTTTGTTGCTGCTTTACATAAAGTAGTCTAATGAGGATGAGCAGGTTTGAATCAGTTTACTATGCATTTTTTCCTTTCTAGTTCTTTACAAGCGAGCTGTATGCCTGTGAACCTGCTGATTTGCCAAAGTATCCCCCGAGCAAAGAAATAGATGCAAAGCGACGAGATGAAGAAACTCGAAGGTTAGTAACATTTCCTTGTAGTGTTTTAATCATTGCGAACTATCTTATAATAGTTTCTGTTATTCCTGACACTAGACATACATTTGCAATTCCTTCCAAGTATTTATGAAAGCCAGGCCAATATGATTATTAATGCTCAGCATATAAAAATCTTAACAAGAGTTTTCAAATTGTTGAAGATATAAATGGTTCAATTGGTTTTATAGTTTGGTTATATGGTATAGTAGAGTGAAACGCATTTCTTTTTGGAAATTCCAGATATTATTGTTGCGTCCACCATTGCTTTTAGCTGTTTTATATTGTATTTGTCAGCATGAATATAAAAAAACACTTTTCTCCTATGCAGACAAAGAGCTGCTAGTAAAGCCCAAGGGGATGGTGCAAGGAAGAATCGGCACAGAGATCGTTCTAGTCGAGCACTTCCAGCTCCAGAAGCTAATGCAGAACTTCAGTCAAATGTCGATGTATGTCCCATTCAACTTTTTTCTTTTCAGTAACTTCTCTTCCATTCTATATTTATTCATGTGGCTCAAATCAGGTTGCTTCTAGGTTAGTATTATTGTTATTGTTGGTTTTGCCCTGTATTTAGGCTGATGTCTATGTTCTGCTTCTGGCATATCACACACACTCAAAGACCGACTCATTTATTTGAATCTCTACTTACAACACATAAATTTAGACGCTAGTTTCTGCATACATGCATTATAGGTGATCTTTAACTATTTTATCGTTTTTGACTCTAAAAAGCAGAGAAGGAGATTAATCACACACGCAAATGCAAAGAGTAAGAGTGAGAAGTTTCCGCCACCGCACCAAGATGGTGGAGCAATGGGACTACCATTAGGTGCCTCACAACATATAGACCCAACATTCATCCCCCGAGACATGGTCCCATCTTTCACTTCCTCTTCCTTCAATTTTTCCAAAGACGAGCCACCGACACAAGTCCAGACGTGGTCAGGTCCTATGGGTCATCCCATCACTGGCATTTCAAAAGGGAAGAAAGATAAAACCAAAAGCAACAAAGGAAAGAGAACAGTGGTGGTTTGAGAAGAAAAGTATATAACAATGTAAGTGTTTTACTTTAATTCTTTGTCGCTTCTCGATGAGAACATCTTTTATTCTTTTCAAAATTTGCGTAGACTGTTATGTATTTCTTAACTTAATATTTATAATATATAAACTACTATTTTTGTTGCTATTATTTTCAAATTTATCTCTGTTCGACTTAACACTGAATATTTGTTTTAGATTAGTGATTGTTGTGATACACGTGTGGTGAAACACTTTTTTTTTGTATTTGCAATTTGCATCTGCGGTTGAAGTTTATGAGTTATTAACAATTTGAGGTCTTGGTTTACTGGTTTTGTACTGGTTTAGGAAGCCAAACCTATTGAAGAAAACCAGTTTCGTGATCCGAGACACTTGTTCTGCTTTCTCCTATAATTTCAATCCAAAATTTAAAACTACATCGGAATAGAGGTTTCGAGGTCACCCAAGCGTATGACTAACATTGACCACCGTTGACTGGGTCTCGAGCGTTTCTCGGTCCTTTTCCATTTAGAATAGATCATAAACATGTTAATATTTTCAACCTTCTACTGCCAAATTTACTTTTC
This sequence comes from Cardamine chenopodiifolia, assembly GCA_963922655.1. Lineage (NCBI taxonomy): Eukaryota > Viridiplantae > Streptophyta > Magnoliopsida > Brassicales > Brassicaceae > Cardamine > Cardamine chenopodiifolia. The sequence goes on along the minus strand of OZ000476.1, from coordinate 5,571,955 downwards.
ACCCTTTTTGTGTTAGCTCATTTCTCTGAGGTAACTGCAAGATAGTAAGTAAATTTATACCATGGAAGAAACGGTTACATTCTATAAAGAAGGTAAAAAGGTGATTTTAGAAAATATTAGAATAGTTTGTACTATTTGCAGGGTACTGTATTGAAAGAAGAAGCATATGTGGCAATGGTCGAGGTAAATCAAACTAACAAAAGACATTTCATGCATAGACACATGAGTTTAATAAACATGACCATTCTGTCCAAAAAAGTTATTTAGACTTTAAAAAAATACACACACTAGATTTTTGTCAGGAATGTGTACTAAGAAAATCACACAAAGGTATAAATTTCCGCAATCAGCATATATGGATAAGGTATGCAAAGATACATGAGTTAAGAGATATATAACATGTAGCTACACTTTGTAATATAATAGAATATCATAAAAGAATGAATATAACATTTGCTTATAAGATAAAGTGTATGTTGGCTGAAAAAAGCTTAGAGAATAAGTTCTTGGAAGAATCTAGATACAAAGCTAGCCTAGTAGCTACATGATTTACGCACGTTGAAAGAGTTGACTACAATGAGATATTTTCATCAGTAGTTAAAGATGTTTTCATACGAATCATGTTATTTGTTGTGGTGAATTTTGATCTAAAGTTAGAACAACTAGATGTCAAGATAGTTTTCTTACATGGTACATTAGATAAAATCATCTATATGAATCAACAAAAAATTTCATAGAGAAATGGAGAGAATACATGGTGTGTCTATTAAAAAAAGTCTTTTTATGGGTTAAGTAGTCCCATAGAAAGTGGAACCATAAGTTCAATGACTTCATGAAGTCACAAGGGTTTTACAAAAGCATAAATGATCTGTGTGTTTATAACAAAGGTTCAATCATTGATGATCATATATTCTTACTACTCTATGTTGGTGATATACTAGTAGCAGGTAAAGACTTAAAGAAGATCAACATCGTAAAGAAGATCAACATCATAAAGAAGATCAACATTTTTTAAAAAAGTCTGAACAAAAAATTTGAGATGAAAAACTTAGGTCCGACCACAAGGATTCTAGGTATGAAGGAAGTACAACTAATGGAATCAATACTTTATACAAGTGCATTAGGCCGTCTGATATATGCCATGATTGGTTCAAGGCTGGATCTTTCCTATGTTATTTGCTTAGTTAGCATATACATGTCTAATCCAGAGATAAACCATTAGAATGCAGTAAAGTGAATATTAATGTATTTAACTAGAGCTACATAATTAATTTTGACATTCACAAGGTCAGACCACATAGACAACAGTCCTTGACAAAAGAAGGTTTGTTACTGGTTATATATTTCAGGTTGGAGGAAATATAGTAAGATAGAGAGCACGTTTCCAGCATGTGGTGTCTTTATCAACCATAGAGGCTGAGTACATTGTTCTCAAAAAGGCGGCTAAGGAAGGTATTTTGTTATATAAGTTTTGCAGTGAGTTAGGCATTGGTTCAAAGTGTTTTAAAGTTAATTGTGATTCATCAAGTGCTATACATTTAGCTAAGAATCTGGTTCCTCATGACAGAAGATAGCATATAGCAACTAAGTATCACTTCATCAGAGATATAGTTGAAGAAGTTTTAGTCAATGTCACCAAGATTTATACTACATTAAATCAAGCCGATATGCTAACTAAAGGCTTACATGTAATACGTTCGAGAAACAAAGTTGTCACCTGCTTGAAGATAACATACTCTAAGATAGCCCTGGTTATTGCATGTCAGAGGAAAAAAAGACAAAGGCTTAAGTTAGTAATGATACAAGTTTCAAAGTGAAATCGACAAAGAAGGTTTGAGATTGAAGACAATAAAGTCTTAAATTGGGAAGAATCAAACATGCAAAAAGGCTTACTTTTCATAGGAAGGCAAGGGGTTGAACTCCTTGTGTTCTTCTTCACTTGAAAAGTTGAAAACAACAAGTTATGGTTTGGGAAATCAATTCAAGAATAAAAGAGAGCTCTAAATCATCATTACACAGAAGCAAATTCAAGATTCTGGTTACTTATTCCTTGACTCATGGTAGCATTCTGGTTGATAATTTCAAGAGCTTTCAGTTTGAAGAGAGATGGCTTTAGGGGCTTCGAGGAGGAGCTACCAGCATCCATTGAAGAGTGTGATGGAACTTCAATGTTTTTCGTTCGGGAAATATGAAACAAATGGTTCAAATCATGGCAAGGTGGAGTTTTGTGAAGATTTTGGAGAATTTGACGAAGTGGTTGCGTTCAAATAACTAAGCCAACTCTCTAAATCAGCAGGGACAATGCAGGTCCTTTTAACCATTAAGGTAAACACTCTGATTTGGGTCTTAAACCCATTAATGTGGTTTGTTCTTTGGTTGTTACTTGACAAGGAAGAAAGACAAATTCAAATAGGAGTAGAAAACATAAAATCCAATTCCTACAAAGAGTTTGCTGCATCATAGGGATATAAATAGAGTCAAGATGTCCCGCAAGTAATAGTTCTGATTTTGAATCATGGAGTTTTTTTTGAATCTATGGTTGTTGTATGTTCACAAACGATCAGCCTCGACTTTATTCCACAATGTTGTTTATAACGGATGCTCATAGGTTTTGGGACAATTTATAGGAATGTTTCAGTATTGGTAATAAGATGTATGTTCATCATCGGTAAAACCCGTCCCTACCATACATGTTGGGATAGTACGCTATTGGGATAATGTGCGACTTGCTAAACAGACCAAAACCTTTTCTTTTAATATTTCACCAACTAACAAAAAGTTTGAAATCCAAATCTTGAAACTTTAATAACCTGGAAAATGAAAGAGAAGGATGAGTAATGAATTACTCAGTGATGAGATCTTTTCTCCCTAATTGAGATATGATAAACACTTTTCAAATAAATTCAACAATTATTACTTAGCATAAAATTAGAACTTCATAAACTTAACAATCAATACACTAACATCATAATAATCATGCAATAACTTATTCAACACATGCTTCTATATCTATGTGATTTATTATCATGCAGTTAATACAACTCAAGTATCAACCTCTTGGCTCGAAAACCTAACAATCTCCTATGGTCAAACAATCCTAGTGTGAACCCTAAAGTCCTGCCATCATGAATCTGAACACTAATCATAGTCTAGCCATCTTGACTCATAAATCCATCCATCCTAGCTTTATACTTTACTCATCTTGGCTTTATCCTCTACCCATCCTAGCTCTTTACTTCAGAAATAATCTATCTCATATCATCAAAAATCATCACATAATCTAATTATCAACTATCACTAAATCATGCCATTATATGTTCTAACATATCATGCCATTTCAAAAACTAATCAACGTATATTTTTCATTCATTCACAAGCAATCATAGAAAATAATAACATGTAATACACATACATTCTTATAAGCTTATACTCAGAAATTCTTGAAGAATACAAAAAGAAAGATATCACTGCATGTCCACAGACCAAGTCCTCACCTTAGCCACTAGATGACTAAAAAACCTCATGTTTTCCTATATCCCTTTCCTTGGACAGGTTCACTACACCTTGGAATTCTGAACTGAAAGAGGCTCTAGAAATATGGCCGCAAGGGATTTCCAAAGACATGTAGATCGGTTTCTAACACCTTCTTGTTTGATGAAAAATTGTTTCAAAGATTGATTGCTAGTGAGGTTCGATCTGCAAAGAACTGACTCAGAAAAATGAGCATAATTTCCAGACCGTAACTTCACTTGGAAATATTGTGTTTGTTGTGGCTGGATTTAGGTGTCGTGCATATCTCAACTGAGTTTTGTCAAAAAGATATCAATTTGTTCCTCCGTTTGTTTTCTCTCTTAGAACTGGTCAAATCAATCTCCGAGATGCTTATCTTCATTGCTTCTCTTTCTCTCTCTCTCTCTCTCTCACTACTCCTATCTCTCTATATGTCCAAGGAGGCACGAAATTTAGAGGCCAAACCCCCCCCCCCCCCCAAAACTCCCTTAAATATATATTTTCATTAGTTTAGGGCTTGAGTTTTGGTACGATTCTTGATACGTATCTTCCCAAAGATTGCACTCAACGAAACCGGTTGGATTAGACGATCATGTATACTGAATCCCAAACTCCTTGCTTGAACTCTTTAACAAAGGCGGTAGAGATCTTGACGAAGAAGTTAAAACAAACACCAATGCTAGGTATACTAAACCTAGAAATTTCCGTATTCTCCAAGACGATTATTCTTTTCCTTTTGTTAATCAAGATATGTTGGTGAATGTCAGTCATAAACAAGTATCAGCCATGGTCTTTTTGTATAATCTCTTTTAGATTTTAAAAAATAGCACTCACAAGACTCATTATTTTCACTGTCAACAATTTCTAAAACCACCAAAAATATCTTAAAGTTATCAATTTTGACATTTATCGCTACAATACAACTTACAAACTTTTCGCTTAGGCTCCGTCAATAATAGTCATCTTCCTTGTATAATTAAGGATGTTGAATGTGTTGGAAATATTTTGAAATTAATTGTACTTTATTCTTTTTAAGTTGTAATGTTAAAGTTTGACATTCATATAATATTAGGTTGTTATAATGTTTTGGTAGAGGTCTCTTATAATTTATAGGTCTAAAACCTATTATTTATACTATATGAACGTACATGATCACACACCTAAAAAGATTGGATCAAAATATAATTGGGTGTAATGTGAATTAAAGGTTTTCTATTTATACGAAATATAAATAGTAATATATATATATATATATATATAAATGTTTGTAATTAATCTAAATTAGATTTGAAATATTTCTCACCTAATGGGTTTAAGCTCATGACCTTTTACTAATTGGATTAGGTACATATAAAAAGCAATGTGTCTTGGGCTTAATGATAATCAAATTTTTTTCATAAGATACCAAGAGAAAGTTGTTCTCTTGTGAAACTGGCGAACAAAACACTAGAACTCTAAGAGAGACAAACTCGTGTGATGAGGTTCTTAGATTAGCATATCGTGTCTGAATTCAGTTTGTGTGCATGTGGATACATGTAAAAGCACAACACATAAGATTAGAGATGTCAAATGGGCCAATGACCTACTGGCTAGGCCCAACTAGATCCCCCATCGGATGGGTCTAGACACAATTATCTATGTCCATTTAAGAGCTAGTCTCTTAGGTTGATCCATTGCGGTTTGCGGGTTAAGCAGATTCACCCATCGTGGGGTTTACGGGTTGTCTGCGAAACATAAATCTAAGAAGGACATGTAAAACTTTTTGTCTCACATAGAGGGTTTCTATCAAATAAAAATTTAATTAAAATCCGTTAGTGTTTTCTCTCTCGATAAGGAAACATAATCATATTCAAAAACTGAAAAACACAACAACAATAAGGGGTTGAAGCTGAGGTAAACTCAACCGAATTACAGAAACTATAAATTTTTAATGTCTAGTTCATTAATTACTAAGTGAACTGATATGTTTAGTTGAGATGCTTTGTTATTGATTTTGTGTAGAAAGTTATGCATTGTGAGTTAAAATTTCTTTTGACTTTGTGTTTTGTTAGCTTTGTATAACTTTACTTAATATTGGTATTGACTTGTTAAGTAATCGTAATTTTAATAGTTGATTTTGAGTTTCTTCTGACACATAGTAAAAAAACTTAAAGATCAAGTGTTAGAATGAAATTGTTATCAAATAATTCCTATCAAAAACTTAAAGGTCCTGTCGAGCTTTAGTTGTTATCAAATAATTAGTATACTAATTTCAATTTTAATGAAATTTGTAGTTGATAAGAAAAATTCTAAGTTGATTTTGTTTGAATGGAATTTGTGCTTTATCTGCTTTTTATCATTGAATTTCAAAGGAGAATACATCTGAATATGCAGTCTAAGAAGAAAAGTTGACATGCAATTTTTAGGTTTCTTTTTCATTATACATATAGTAATACTCAGATGGATCTTTTTCATTATACATGGTTTCAGTGACTGTGATCCTAGCGGCTATGCCCACTGCAGTCATGAAACAGTTAATGTCCACCGCGGGGCAGACCAAATGGATGTTGATTCGCCCGTTTGACATCAATATTTAGGATACTAAAATAAAAAAAAAATTTCCTTCATCTTTCCGATGCTAAATATCTAGCTATATTCAAATTTATATGATCTAGATTTAATTCAAATACTTACACGAATCTTGCCAATTGAATTCGTGATTAGTTTTTATAAATCATTATAAGTCAGTATGAATTCCAACAGATTAAAACAAAAAAGGTAAAATAGTTGAACTGATAGCTTCTCAAATCATTCATCATAATTTGTATATTAGTTATACTTCATGGGTTTGGTTATTTCAGTACACATGCAAACAAGGAATAAAGAAATGCTATCATCTTTACATTGTCTAACTCTATCAATATCATTTATGTAATCTGTCAAATTTTAATATGATATTAGAATATTGTGATCATCTAATCATAATATATTTACTTATCGAGCCGATGATCTTACACAACTCTATTGTACTTAAATCTCATAATCCTCCCCTTATAACTTTTGTTCAAGCTTATTTACTTCAGTTATTACCGCTACATGTTCGTATTAAATGTGGTTGATGTACTTGATATTATCAGAATCCCCAAGTATCACAACATACACATACCAAGTACAAGCCTTGAAGATTATCATTTTATGATCAAACCGTGTGTGACGAAATGAATTTTTTTATTACAAAGTATGAATTGTCATTTTGAGGTTGAAGCCAACAAAATTCTTATACACCTTTTACATAAGCATCATGGCCTTCATATGTGGCATTATCAACATGTTTATTCACCACAATATGTTGTATATCATATCAAACTTTTATTACTAAATATGTGCCTATTTAGATGTTCAACACGCTACAAGAAAATATGGAATTTGTAATGAAAGAATTCATAGCAAATCCGTCGCAAATCCCTTGCAAAATTTGCAAGAGAAAAAAGCAGTAGTACATCAGTAGCACATCAGTAGCAAAAAGGAATAACAATTCCCTTGCAAAATTTGTGATGGATTTGCGAGTAACACCATAGTCATAGCAAATCCATCGCAAAGTCGTAGCAAGTTTACACGGTCGGATGTTTAGAACTCGTGGCAAGTTCGTCACAAATCTGTAGTCGTAGTTCCCTCACAAAGTTTGTTACGGATTTGTGAGGGAGTTTATGTGGTTGGTCGCAAATTCCTCGTAGATTTGCTACAAATTTGCGAGGGATTTTTAATTATAATAATATTTAATAAAAATTATATATTTAATATAATTCATAATTTTTAAATTAATAAATAAAATCTGAAAAATAAAATTAAAATTAGAAATAAATATTCAAACTACAAAAGAAATAATTAAAATAAAACTTGTCTTAGATTTTAAAATTAAAATAAAAACTACTAAATTGTTATGTGTTTCGTCAAGGTTTCTTGAGGCATTGTCAGAATAGGCGATGGTAAAGGCAAGAATCCGGAATCTAAATCAAAATATAATCAAAATCAAATCCTAAATCTAACCAAATACAAATCAAATCCTAAATCTAACCAAATACAAATCAAATCCTAAATCTAACAAAAACAAATCTCACAAATTCTAAATCTAACCAAATACAAATCCACACAAATCTTAGAGAGAAAGGATGGAAACTTACCAGGGAGATGACAATGAGGAAAAGGATGGGGAGAGAGGAGGATCTCAGCAAGATAGAGAGGTAAATTGGCAAAGCTTCATGGCGGAGAGAGAGAGAGAGAGAAGAAGAAGAAGAAGAGTTTCAAGTGGATGAAGAAGTGTTTCTTGTTTATAAATAATCTTGCGACGTAATTGCAAATCCGTCGCAAACCGCACCTAAAAATGGACGAATATTTCATGGTAAACTTTGCGAGGTATTTTCTAGGGCTTAATTTCAAATCACTCGCAATGTTCCCAAAAAAGTTTTTAAAATTTTGATAATTTTCTGAAATTTTTTGAAATATTGTGAGGTACTTGCGACGGAAGAATCGCAAATTAGTCGAAAACTGCACCTTAAAAATGGCCAATTATTTTGCGGTAAAAATTTGCAAGGGATCCGTTGCAAGTCACTCACAATGTTTCCAACAAAAGTTTTAAACATTTTGAAAAAAAATTCTGAAAATTTTGAAATATTGCGAGGGATTTATGACGGATCCGTAGCAAATCCCGTGCAAAATTTTAATTTTTTCAGAAAATTTAACTGATTCGTGTTTAGGGTGTAGGTGATTCAGGTTTAGGGGTGTATGTTATTTGCAAAGGATTTGCGATGACCGCTCAATTTTTTCTCACACATATCAAAATTTGCTATGGAATTGCAAGGGATGAGAGGATTCCCTCTCAAATCTAGCAAATTGGGATAACCTTTTTCCAAGAACAAGAAAAATTAAAAGGAGTCAAATAGTTGGGATTCACACGCACAGCCTTATCCTATGATTTATAAAATTTAATTGGAATCATTTCTAGATACATATGAAATGTTGATTAGACTTATCAAATCTTCTCCATCATTAGACTCTTCGAAATTTTCTGATTCAACATCTTCCTCGGATCTGTCCAAGATATCTTCTACTTCTCTATTAAGTGGATCAATGCGTATAATATCTTCCATTGATTCTATTTGGATCAAGACATTTCTGCTTCTTTCTTGTTGCATAGCCACATCGTTAACTAGTCCGACTATACGGCCACTTGGATTCAATTTTATTACCGATAACCAAACTTCACGTCTTGGCCATATACAAGGATAAGGTAGAAAGCTTGCTTGTTCTGCTTACGATGCTAGGATGTAAGGTTCAAACTTGGAGTATTTCCGGCTTCCATTAACAACAAAAGCACCTAATGTGTTTGCTCTAACCCCCCGTGGATCATACCAGTCACACTTGAAAAGTATGTATTTCAAATTCACAAGTCATGGATTGCTATGAATTTGGTAGGAAAATTTGCGAGGGGTTTGCTATGGATGACAAAATTTGTGAGGAATTTGCTAAGGAATCCAAATATTTGCAATAGATTTACGATGGAAATAACCTATCAACCATGTAAGTGTTGTACCAAACTAAAAATCGCAAATCCATAACAATTATGATTTTTTTTGGCGCCAATCCGTCACAAATTTGCAAGTGAATTGCGATGAGGCCAAATTTCCTCGCAATTTTGCGAGGGACTGTGTACATCGTAATTTTCATCGCTAATCGATTGTTTTCTTGTGACGAAATATAAAGATGAACCATAATGTTTATAAAAGTACAAGATACTTTCAAAAATAACGCAACCAAAAACCATCAGCTCCCCTCTTTATACGCTTGAATTAAGTATATCCATACATATGAGTCTAATAGGTTTTTTTGAATAGAATGTAAAATTTATTCAAAAATCCATTTTGCATATATTTTAAGATATTATAGAGATAGTTTTATTAATTAAACTTATCGAGTTGCAAACCACATTTCCATTCCTTGATGGAATTGAACATCACCCATGTCTTGGATCGTCGAGAGTCTGTTTTGAATTTTCTTATCAATGAATTTGTTGAGAGAAACATGAGAAGTAACCGGTTTTCCATATCGTGTACTGTTTTGTTCCCTCCAAATCGAGTGTATTGCTGTTTAAAACACATATTGTCGTAAAAAAAATTGAGAATACCTATACTTTTATCGACGAGGAGAGCAAGGATGTTGTCCCACTGATTCGTGTACTTTTATGTGTAATGCAGCACCAAACCTTAGCTGAGTATGGGCATGAGAAGAAAAGGTGATTTCGGGTCTCTATTGGCTCCAAACAGAGAGAGTAGGTAGTTGAAACACCGTTATTCCAGCTGAGCATTCGATCACCTGTTTATAGTTGATTGTTTATCGCAAGTCAAGCCATGAATGAGTATTTTGGTGTGCTATGCGTGAACCATATACCCTGAGACCACTCCTTTATTGGCTTCTCTTCACGAATCAATTTTCATGTTGCTTTGGAATTGAACATCGATTTAAAATTTGTTCCATTAAATTTCCACAAAGGTACATCCGCCTCCTTTGTTTGTCCTTGTCAATGATACCGAGTTGTATGTGTTGCTAACACGCTTTCCACTATTGAGTTGAGAGGAATCCCCATGTCTTTGCTTCCTCTAGGTCTCGTGATGTCTATTAGTCTGCCCAGCGGAGACCAGTTGTCAAACAAAAAAAATTCGATGCTCCATTGTGAACTTCGATCTTACTCAAAGAATCTGCTAACTGTCTATATTTCTATAATTTTTTCCATGTCCAAGATCCGAGAGAAGAAGATTCCTTTACCAACCATAGACCATAAGAACACATCACATATTTTATCATTCTCTTCTATACAGGCTTTAGGTTAATCTGAATATCCAGAAGTTTGTTAGGCTATGGATGATTGATGGAATAAGTTGTAACCATCCCGCAAAAGAGAGATACCTCGCAGTCCAGCAACTTATTTTTGATCTTATCTTCTCTAATAATGGTGTGTAGTCATGTAGTGTCATCTGCTTAGTTAAAAGAGATAAACTCAAATACCTAATAGGAAGTGAGCCACTGTCAAAAGGGAAAAGCTCGAGTATTTCATCCATTTTTTTCTGCTAAAAGCCCCGCCATAAGCAATGTTGATTTTTTCGACTTATCCTTAGACCGGAAACAACCAAAAATCCTTGGAAATTGTAGAATATATGTTATCGACTGTTTCTTTTCATCCAAAAAAAAAACAGATCATCCACAAAACATATGTGAGTTAGAGAAAGGTTCTAACAATATGGATGATATCCAAAACGCCTCTCCTTTTCCGCTTTATCCAGCAGTCTAGATAGAACATGCATGCAGATTACAAATAGATAAAGGGATAAGGAGCATCCTTGATGGAGGCCTCTCGTACTTTGGAATTACCCAGCCAATTCACCATTCATCTTAACTGAAAAAGAATATGTTGTGATGCATAAATTGACCCAATGAATAAATTTTCCTTGAAATCAATGTTTTTAAAGTAGACAAAATAAAGAGCCAATAAAAAGAGTTGAAAGCCTTAGAGATGTCTATTTTTACCGCGCATATAGCTGAGAACATATCCTTATGATAATGTGTTACCAATTTTGATGCCAACAAGATGTTCTCCATCAGAAGTTGATTCTTAAAGGCTGATTGGTTTGGGGAAACAGATTTAGGTAAGACCTGGTTCAATCTATTCGTTGGGATCTTAGAGATAACCTTTCATAGGACATTGCAACAAGATATCGGCCGATAGTCTTTCATCTCAACTACTTCTTTATTTTTGGAACAAGGGCCAAAATCGTGGAATTCAAACCCTTAGGAAAAAAACCCCTTCATAAAGAATGATTTTATGGCAGCTACCACGTCCTTTCCCACAATTCTCCAAGTCTCTTTAAAGAATTTTGAGGTAAATCAATCTGGTCCTGGTGATTTGATACCTGGCATATCGAATAAGACCTTTTTAAGCTCTTCCTCTGTAACTTATTTTATCAACATTCCGCTATCTTCCTCATCACACACAAAACCCAACAAATTCTGCAATTTCTCTTCATCCATACCTTGATAATTTTGATAAGATAGAGTAAAAGAGAATGAAAATAACCTTCTGCTTCCACTTTGATCTTGCTCTGAGTTTGGGCTATCGTACCATCGTCTCTCTTAATGGATTTTATGGAGTTCCGAGTCTCACAATTCTTGGCAACTTGATGAAAAAAATATGTTGTTACCATCACCTACTTTTAACTAGTTCATTATCGATCTTTGTCCCATAAATTTCTTCTCCAAGTCCGATAGATGTTTTCACTTGTTATAAACTCGTGTCTCCACTTCCTATAATTCTTGAGTTGGGTGCATCAATGTTTTTGACTGACAGTCACAAAGATCTTCATAAGCTCTTTTCGTTCTGTTTTGTAGATCGCCTAGTCGTTATTTGCTCATCTCTCTAATTTTTGGCTTCAATGCTTTAAGATTTTTTAGAGACAAAACAGTACCGAAGTAGTTATTCTAAGCTCATTTGTATCAGACCAGAAGCTTTGTATCAATGGTAAAAACTCAGACAGAGTTGGCAAAGCATTTGTGAATTTAAAAGGTAGTCTTGGCTGAGTAATCAGAGCTTTAATCTAAATTCGGCAACACATGATTTGACCATCCTCCTGCTTCAAAATAGTAATGAGATTATGGGAAAACTTGAAACCATGAATCATTAGCAATAACCCGATCCAGTTTCTTGCATATTAAGTCTTCTTTTATTTTGTTACACCATGTATAACGTGAACTATATGTTGTCATTTCGAAAAGGGAACAAAAATCTGATTACATCTTGGAAGTCTCGCATTCCCATTGTAACAGACAGAGAAGTCGCATAATTTGAGTGTTCTTTGATATCCACTTATCTCATTAAAATCTCCAAATATCATCCAAAGTTTATTTCTAAACAATGGTGACTGTTGATGACTTTGAAAAATCCTCCCAAAGCATCTTCCTTTCTTCTACAAAATTTGATGCATAAACAAAAGAACAAAAATACTCCTCCTCATCTATATCCATAAGAACTGAGCATGTTATCATTTGTCTGCTAGTAAAACATGGTGTAAGTCTTACTTGTGGACTCCACACTACCTAAATCTTGCCTAATCGATTGAGTTGTGATTTGACAAGACGGACCAACCTTTAAAAACTTTGAATCGATTCTCTCCACTTTATTTTCTTAAACCCTTATTTCCAAAAAGGCTTCAAACTGCATCATACTTGAATTAATTCAATTTAAAACAACATAATGCTTTGTCAAATTGTTAAAAACACGAACATTCGAAAAGAAACTCGACATAAATTATTTATGTTTTAGAGAGTGTTTTGAGCTGACTTATAAACTGATCTAGTCGTTCTCAGGAGGACAAAATGCAAAGCCTTAAGGTATGCTTTTCATAAAGCCCCTTCATCCCCTTTTTACTAACCACTTTCAAGACCTTTAGCTACCATTTTTTGAACCTGTAATAAACAAGTTTTAAACCCAAGTATATAACCGCAAGTGCACAAATGCACGTAGTAGTATAATAGGGATCAAATCTTCAGGAACCAATATGCACTACGACTCTTTTAAACCAAAACTTAGCTAAAACAGAACTGGGAGATTGTATTGTGATGAAAATAACTAGTAAAGGCAATTGAAAATAAAAAAAATGTAAATCTATGGATAAAAGTGCTAGGTCTCGGGAATTTCTTGGGAATCAAAGATCATAAAGAAGACAACTATTCAGGGATGATTAAGCACCTATCTCGAACTCAAACATAGATGTATAACTAATCCACTTTTGTGTCACCAATTACTTTATCTAGAAATCTAAGTATCTAACTGTCGTTGAACTTCGAATTATAAACAAACATTATCGATTATATTCAATATGTTCACATATTATAATAGCATAAACTTTCGATGGCTAAGGAAGATACACTCATCTATGTTCTATCCAGCAACCTATAAGGTTTGGGAGATTGGTTCAACCTAAGATCATAAACTAGGTAGCTAATATAGTATAAGCATTCGGTACAACAATAGATAAAGATTTTCTAGGATAATTCTCTATATGTGTCTAATTCAATGATTCATAATTCCTTTGAAAGACCCTAAACCTAACTAGAGGACTACTCACTCATGGTTGTGGTTAAACAAAACATGATAGATGAAGAGCTCATAAAATAAATCCAATAGATAAAAAAAATTGTATCTTCTCACAAGAAGTCTTCAAAAGCTCTTAGAGTAAAATGAGTATAGCCTAAACAATGGCTTAAAACAAGTATTTATAGGGTAGGGGTTGTCTTGGTCGAATCCCAATTCAATAAGGAAAAGATACAAAATTTCCTTTTTTCTCGGGTAGAAAATTTGGTCTTGGATTGATCGATCTAGTTCTTCATGGGAATGTAGATCGGCCGGTCTGATGTTGGATTGATCGGTCCAAGTCTGGATCGATCGATCTGAAGTCCTCTGGTCGATCTTGAAACTCACCGCTTTATCTAGTGGAGGATGGATCGATCGAACCAAGTTCGGATTGATCAATTTGGAAACATATAGCCTCTCTTCAAGATGATGGATCAATCAATCCATTGGTAGGATCTCTTTAATAAGGTGGATCGATCGATCTAAGCTCAAATCAACTCCTTTTTCTTCTTTGCTCCAAACTTCACTCCTATTGATTAGGAATTCTTCCAATAGACTTCACACCTGGTAAACAACCGAAAGACATAGAAAATGATACTAAAATGCATATAATATGCAACCTATCAATTTTACCAGACTTGAATCCTTGCTTGTCCTCAAGTAAGAACAATCAATAAAGTCAAGTTATAAGAAAGGTTTGAAAACTGGAACTTACACACTCTAGAGTCCACTACATTTACTTTACCTGAAAAAAATCAACAATATCTTAATCTAGTCCCCAAACTCCTAAGGATTCATTGGATTCTCTGTAACATTCATTGGATTCTCTGTAAAGTGCAGTCTCACAAAGGGATATTCAATCACAACAAGAGCTTGGAATAGATGGCTAGTTTGATGGTGGCTGAAGTGTTTAAGTTCTCATGATGAAGATAGATAAAATCATAGCTCAAAATTATAGTGAGACGAAGAACAAATGTTGATACACAACCCCCTGTACCTTGGAATCTATCTGTAAATGTCCTAAACGAGTTGCAATGGTGCTTAAGATCAAACATTAAACACTTAAATGACTTTATTCTGGTTCCTTTTCTATCTTTTTTCCCTTCTCGTCTTTTTTTCCTTTTCCTTTTTCATTTTTTCTGTTTTTCTTTTCTCTTTTTTCTTCTTCTTATTCTTTTCTTTTTTTTCTTGAGAAAGGAAAACCGGAACCAGTCATAATCATACATTACATCCACCAAAGACAACTCAACCAATAACTTTCTAAGTAAAAGAGAGCATTAGCCTTACTAGAGATCCTTGGAGCAAAGCGATGTGTCAGTCCGCATACTCTTTAGTTTTTGCACTTCATTACACATGATAGTGATGAAATAAAAGGCATGTAGTTTGAATGAAAGGATAAGGTTAAGGTGTGGTACCGAACTAAAGATGAGTTTGGCCATTCGAAGTTCTGAATAGAGTGGTAGAAAGGTGGAATAGAACTCGAATGTTATGATCCTTGTGCGATATCAAGCCCCTAAGTGAGAATATTATGTCAAGTTAAAGGTCATGTAAGATAGAGCCAACGTTAGAACAATCAGATTTCCAGAGGATAGGGAACTTCAGGTAAGTTGATCCACTCATGGTGTTTCCAATCTTCCTATGCTGAGAACAATCACTAGTAGAAGTCTGTAGAAAGTTAGTCAACACTAGATCAAAACCAAGAACATCATAATAACATTCTCATGTATGACTTGATAAAATGACACAAAGACTCAAAATAAAACAAAAACAAAAACGACGTTAGTATAAAAAGTACCCTCCCCTAGACGTACTTCACACCGTCTCGGTGTGAAAATAAGCCTTAAGAAGGGAACGAGAAACGAAAAAAATAGCATAATGATAAAATTAAAGTAAAATAACCATTAAATAAATACTTACAAGTGGGTTGCCTCCCACAAAACTCTTGTTTAACGTCATGAGCTTGGCTGTCGTAACGCCTAGGCGTTAGGAGAATCCTTAGAAGGATCAGGGTGTAATGGCGGTGGGTTGAGAAGTTGTCCGTGTGATGGTGAGACATGAAGATCCGGTGTAAGAACCTTGTTCAACATGTTGTCCACCACTGCTTGTCCCTTGGCCTTAAGCTCTGGAGTTATGATCCCTTTGACTTTAGAAAAAGGTTTAAGTGTACCTTTGCACTTCAATCGGTACTTAATGATATCCTTGACACATTGTTGTGGTGTTAAAGTGTTTGGAGAACCTGTCAGCACTCCCCCAGACTTATCGAACTTTTCCTTAATGCCAACCTAAGAAGTATAATCTTTGTTAGGCTTTGTGGAGAATGCATTGTAGAAGACCGTTTTGTCTATGTTTGAGAGAAAAATCCTCTTGTTAGGTAGGTCAACTACAACTCATGTGGTAACAAGGAAAGACCTTCCTAGAACCAAGGGATAAAGGCATCCTTGCTCATCTTGACAACCTGAAAGTCAGTAGGTATCAAGCAGTCTCCAATCCGTACCTGAAGGTCTGTGATGTTGCCTTACAAACTTGATGATGTGGCATCCATAAAATAGAGGGTCATGTCCGAAGGTTTTATGAATCAATCCCCAAAGACTCAGCGAGTTTGGCTGACATGATGTTCACATAGGACTCAAAATCGCAAGGGAGTCTTCAAAATCAATGCCGAAGATGGAGCATGGCACATTGAACTCTCATGGATCAGTTAGTTTGGGAAAGACCTTACGTCTTGGGTCTGGAGTAGGGTGTGGATGCTTCAGATAAGGAACCTTAGGAACATAGTCACGTGTTGTAGAGGAATGGATCAATCTGGATTATTACGGGGGTCTTCGACCTTGCTGGATATCGATCTAAAGAGTTATAGCTAGACTAGTGTGGTGAAGATCGATCAGTCTGGGCAGGTGGAGATCGATCTGGAGACTAGATCGATCAATCTGGATACTTACGGCTGAGGGTATCCTGATCAGATTGATCGATCGCTGATGGGATCGATCGATCTGGCTGGTTACGGGTTCTTTGGATGACTAAGACCGATCGATCGTTGAGGGGATCGATCAGTCTGGCTCATGTATCGATCAATCCGGTGAACCGATAGACCTAGTTAGAGATGGGATCAATCGATTCGGTGAGTAGATCGATGAATCTAAAGCAGTCGCACATATTGAATACTCAAGCTTCTATTCTAGATCGGCCATTATATCATTTTGTGCTTCTGTATTCTTATTCTGAGCTTCGAAGAAAATTTTAAGCATCTTTTCAAGTCTAATCTCTTAATGAGATTGTCCTTGTTCCTTGACCATGTGTACATTAGCTCTTGAACCACTAGAACCTTCTTCATTCCTTGGGTTTTGCTCCCCCTTCGTTGGAAGGACTCTTTGTTGATGTTTCATTGCCTCTGCATTCTGAGTAACTCGAGTATGAAGCAATTTTAGATGAGTGTGGACAGCCTCAAATTTACCATTAAACTAAGCATACATGTTGTCCACTTTGGCATTGATCTCGTTTGCGGATTTCTGTTGAGAAATAAAGAGTTACTGCATAAGAGCTTTAAGTTCTCCTTGATAGTCATTTGGAGGGTTCGAAGGTTGCTGGAATTGCTGTCCTTGAGGCAGATAAAATTGATGTTAAGGATTCTCGATATTCGGGTTCTTATAGGACATATTTGGGTGATTACTGTAGTTTGGATTGAAACCTCTATTAGGTACATACCCTTGGCCTTGCACATAGTTAACCTACTCATTTTGTCCTTCAGCAATACCCTGAAAAATAACCGCATCTAAACCGTCTTCACACTGATTCACTCCTCTCTGATTAGCCTTGAGCAACAAGTTCAGCTTAGCAGTTAACTCATTAATCTTCTAAGAATCCACACTATTGACCATCCTAGAACAATGATACTCAAAACAACTGTTGTTAGAACTTTCAGCAAAGTTCTCTATTAGCTTGTAAGAACCTGTGATACTCTGAGTCATGATATCCCTGTTACTCGCAGTGTTAAGAGCATTCTTGTAATCCCAATCAACACCATCATAAAAGATTCTAAGAATCTACACCTCTGAAACCCATGATGAGAATATTCTCTGCGATACTCTTTAAACCGTTCCCAAGCCTCACAGAAGGACTCTCTAGAAAGCTATCCAAAGGTTGTGATATTATTCTGCAAAGTGTTCGTCTTAGACTTGGTGTAGAAATGGTTGAGAAAAGCGGCTTTGCATTCAGCCCAAGACCTCAAAGAACCATGAGGTAGATATTTTAGCCATCTCAACGCTTTGTTCGCTAAAGAAAATGAGAACAACTTACAGCGGAGGTAGTTAAGTGGTACCCCATTAGATTTTGTTGTGCTGCAGATTTCCTCAAGATTCTTGATGTGATCCATTGGGGTTTCAGCCGGTAACCCATGGAAGAGATGCTGCTTCACCAAAGCAATTAGTTGAGACTTAATCTCATAGTCTTGCCATCAATCTCTAATGGACAAATAACAGCCCTGTTCTGATAGAGCGTGTGATGGTGTTAATGTCCCCAATAGTACGATTTTACTGATGTTGTTGCTATTGACACAACTACCACAATTGTTGTTGTAAGTCTCAGAGGTTAGCCGTTGTAGCGGCTTGAGCTTCAGGGAATGCGTTGTTGTCAATGTTATCGCCCATGATGGCTAGATTCAACCGTTCTTTTCTTACTCTATTGTTAGTCTGATCAATTCTAGCTAGTTCTTGATTGGTGAGCTGTAGGAGACTTTCACAAACATCACTTTTCCTTTGCATACACCTGAGAAAAAAAATAAGCAAAACTAAAAGCAAAATTAGTAAGTCTTAGACTAAGCCCCAACCTTAGACTGGAAGGCAATATTTGGTCCCCGACAACAGTGCCAAATACATGATACATGAGTTTTGAACCAAAGTATATGACCACAGGTGCACAGATGCACGTAGTATAATAGGGATCGAATCCTCAGAGAATAATGTGCACTACGACTTTTAAACTGAAACTAAGGTAAAACGGAAATGAAAGATTGTATTGTGATGCAAATAACTAATAAAGGCAACTGAAAGTGAAAACAAAGTAAATCTATGGATAAAAGTGCTAGGTCTCGGGAATTTCTCAAGAATCAGAGATCATAAACTAGACAACTATTCAGAGAATGATTAAGCACTTATCTTGAACCCAAACATAGATGTATAAATAATCCACTTTCGTGGCACTAATTACTTTATGAAGCAATCTAAGTATCTAACTTTCGTTGAACTTTGAATTCTAAACAAGCATTATCGATAACGTTCAATATCTTCACGTATTGCAATAGCATCAACTTTCGTTGGCTAAGGACGATACAGTCATCTATATAATATCCAACAACCTATAAAGTTTTGGAGAATAGGTTAAACCTAAGATCGCAAACTAGGTAGCTAATCTAGTCTAAGCATTCAGTACAACAATAAATGATGATATTCTAGGAACAGTGATTCATTATTTCTTTGAAAGACCCGAAACCTAACTAGAGGACTACTCTCTCATGGTTGTGGTTAAACAAAACATGATAGATGAATAGCTCATAAAATAAATCCAATAGATGAAACAAACCATATCTCTTCACAAAAAATCTTTAAAAACTCTTAGAATAAAATAAGAATAGCCTAAACAATGGGTTAAAACAAGTATTTATAGGGTAGGGGTTGTCTTGGTCGAATCCCAATTCAATAAGGAAAGGATACAAAAAAAAAAATTTCCCTGGTAAAAGTTTTGTTCTTGAATCAATCAATCCGCTAGTAAAACATGGTGTAAGTCTTACTTGTGGACTCCACACTACCCAAATCTTACCCAATCGATTGAGTTGAAATTTGACAAGATGGACCAACCTTTGAAAACTTTGAATCGATTCTCTCCGCTTTATTTTCCTTAACCCTTATTTCCAAAAAGGCTTTAAACTGCAGCATACTTGAATTAATTCAATTTAAAACAACATAATGCTTTGTCAATTTGTTAAAAACATGAACATTCTAAAAGAAACTCGACATAAATTATTTATGTTTTGCATACTTCTTACTCGCCACACTATAGAAAGTGTTTTGAGCTGACTTATAAACTGATCTAGTTGTTCTTGGGAGGACAAGATGCAAAGCTTTAAGGTCTGCCTTTCATAAAGCCCCTTTGATCCCCTTTTTACTAACCACTTTCATGACCTTTAGCTACCATTTTTTGAACCTGTAATAAACAAGTTTTAAACCCAAGTATATAACCGCAAGTGCACAAATGCAGGTAGTAGTATAATAGGGATCAAATCCTCAGGAACCAATATGCACTACGACTCTTTTAAACCGAAACTTAGCTAAAACAGAAATGAGAGATTGTATTGTGATAAAAAATAACAAATAAAGGCGATTGAAAGTAAAAACAATGTAAATCTATGGATAAAAGCGCTAGATCTTGGGAATTTCTTGGGAATCAAAGATCATAAACAAGACAACTATTCAGGGAATGATTAATCACCTATCTCGAACTCAAACATAGATGTATAACTAATCCACTTTTGTGTCACCAATTACTTTATCTAGAAATCTAAGTATTTAACTGTCGTTGAACTTCGAATTATAAACAAACATTCTCAATTTGGTTTAATATGTTCACGTATTGTAATAGCATAAACTTTCGTTGGATAAGAAAGATACGCTCATCTATGTTCTATCCAGTAACCTATAAGGCTTGGGAGATTGGGTTCAACCTAAGATCATAAACTAGGTAGCTAATCTAGTCTAAGCATTCAGTACAACAAATAGATGAAGATATTCTAGGATAATTCCCTATATGTGTATAATTCAATGATTCATGATTCCTTTGAAAGACCCTAAACCTAACTAGAGGACTACTCACTCATGATTAGTTAGGACTACTCACTCATGGTTGTGGTTAAACAAAACATGATAGATGAAGAGCTCATAAAATAAATCCAATAGATAAAACAAATTGTATCTCTTCTCAAGAAGTCTTTAAAAGCTCTTAGAATAAAATAAGTATATCCTAAACAATGGCTTAAAATAACTATTTATAGGGTAGGGGTTGTCTTGGTCGAATCCCAATTTAATAAGGAAAAGATACAAAATTTTCTTTTTCTCGGGTAGAAAATTGTTCTTGGATCGGTCGGTCTGATGTTAGATCGATCGGTCCACGTCTGGATCGATCGATCTGAAGTCTTTTGCATGATCTGAATTCCTTTGGTCGATCTTGAAACTCACAGCTTTATCTAGCGGAGGATGGATCGATCGAACCAAGTTCGGATTGATCAATTTGGAAACATATAGCCTCTCTTCAAGATGATGGACCAATCGATCTATTGGTACGATCGATCAATCTGGTTAAGCTCGGGAAACATCTCAGATTAACGGATCGATCGATCCAATAAGGTGGATCGATCCAATAAGGTGGATCGATCGATCTAAGCTCAAATCGACTCTTTTTGCTTCTTTGCTCCAAACTTCACTCCAATTGATGTGAAATTCTTCCAATAGACTTCACACCTGATAAAGAATCAAAAGACATAGAAAATGATACTAAAATACGTAGAATATGCAACCTATCAATTTCCCCAGACTTGAATCCTTGCTTGTCCTCAAGTAAGAACAATCAATAAAGACAAGTTATAAGAAAGGTTTGAAAACTGGAACTTACACACTCTAGATTCCACCGCACTGAACTTCCAATCCTTTAGAATTTAGAACAGATCGAAAAACTAGTTAGTACTACATTTACTTTACCAGAAACATAGCACCAATATCTTACTCTTGTCCCCAAAATCCTAAGGAATCTCTGAAATCTCAATTGTCGACCTTTTAACATTCATTGGATTCTCTGTAAAGTGCAATATCACAAAGAGATATTTAATCACAACAAGAGCTTGGAATGGATGGCTAATTTGATGGTGGCTGAAGTGTTTAGGTTCTCATGATGAAGATGGATGAAATCATAGCACAAAATCACAGTGAGATGAAGAAAAAATGTTGATACCCAACCCCCTGTACCTTGGAATCTATCTGTAAATGTCCTAAACGAGTTGCAATGGTGCTTAAGATCAAACATTAAACACTTAAATGACTTTATTCTGGTTCTTTTTCTATCTTTTTTCCCTTCTCGTCTTTTTTTCTTTTTCCTTTTTCATTTTTTCTGTTTTTCTTTTCTCTTTTTTCTTCTTCTTATTCTTTTCTTTTTTTTCTTGAGAAAGGAAAACCGGAACCAGACATGTCATACATTACATCCACCAAAGACAACTCAACCAATAACTTTCTAAGTAAAAGAGAGCATTAGCCTTACTAGAGATCCTTGGAGCGAAGCGATGTGTCGGTCCGCATACTATGTAGTTTTTGCACTTCATTACACATGATAGTGATGAAATAGAAGGCATGTAGTTTGAATGAAAGGATAAGGTTAAGGTGTGGTACCAAACTAAAGATGAGTTTGGCCATTCGAAGTTCTGAATAGAGTGGTAGAAAGGTGGAATAGAACTCGAATGTTATGATCCTTGTGCGATATCAAGCCCCTAAGTGAGAAGATTATGTCAAGTTAAAGGTCATGTAAGATAGAGCCAACGTTAGAACAATCAGATTTCCAGAGGATAGGGAACTTCAGGTAAGTTGATCTACTCATGGTGTTTTCAATCTTCCTATGCTGAGAACAATCACTAGTAGAAGTCTGTAGAAAGTTAGTCAACACTAGATCAAAACCAAGAACATCATAATAATATTCCCATGTTTGACTTGATAAAATGACACAAAGACTCAAAATAAAACCAAAACAAAAACGACGTTAGTATAAAAAGTACCCTCCCCTAGACGTACTTCACACCGTCTCGGTGTGAAAATAAGTCTTAAGAAGGGCACGAGAAACGAAAAAAATAGCATAATGATAAAAATAAAGTAAAATAACCATTAAAGAAATACTTACAAGTGGGTTGCCTCCCACAAAACTCTTGTTTAACGTTATTAGCTTGACTGTCGTAACGCCTAGGCGTTAGGAGAATCCTTAGAAGGATCAGGGTGTCGTGGCGGTGGGTTGGGAAGCTGTCTGTATGATGGTGAGACATGAATATCCGGTGTAAGAACCTTTCTCAACATGTTGTCCACAGCTGCTTGTCCCTTGGCCTTAAGTTCTGGAGTTATGATCCCTTTGACTTTAGAAAAAGGTTTAAGTGTACCTTTGCACTTTAATCGCTACTTAATGTTATCCTTGACACATTGTTGTGGTGTTAAAGTGATTGGAGATCCTGTCAGCACTCCCCCAGACTTATCGAAATTTTCCTCAATGCCAACCTAGGAAGCATAATCTTTGTTACGCTTTTTGGAGAATGCATTGTAGAAAACCGTTTAGTGAGAGAAAAATCCTCTTGTTAGGTAGGTCAACTACAACTCATGTGGTGGCAAGGAAAGACCTTCTTAGAACTAAGGGATAAAGACATCCTTGCTCATCTTGACAACTTGAAAGTCAGTAGGTATCAAGCAGTCTCCAATCTGTACCTGAAGGTCTGTGATGTTGCCTTACAAACTTGATGATGTGGCATCCATAAAACAGAGGGTCATGTCTGAAGGCTTTATGAATCAATCCCCAAAGACACAGCGAGTTTGGCTGACATGATGTTCACATAGGACTCAGAATCGCAGAGGGAGTCTTCAAAATCAATGTCGAAGATGGAGCATGGCACATTGAACTCTCATATATTAGTTAGTCTGGGCAAGACCTTAAGTGTTGAGGCTGGAGCAGGTTGTGGATGCTTCAGATAAGGACTACTCAATCATGGATTTGTGATTCATTATTCCTTTGAAAGACTTGAAACCTAACTAGAGGACTACTCACTCATGGTTGTGGTTAAACAAAACATGATAGATGCAGAGCTCATAAAATAAATCCAATAGATAAAACAAACCATATCTCTTCACAAGAAGTCTTCAAAAGCTCTGAGAATAAAGTAAGAATAGCTTAAACAATGGCTTAAAACAAGTATTTATAGGGTACGGGTTATCTTGGTCGAATCCCAATTCAATAAAGAAAAGATACAAATTTTCTTTTTTCTCGGGTAAAAGATTTGGTCTTGGATCAATCGATCTGGTTCTTCCCGGCTATGTAGATCGGTCGGTCTGATGGTGGATCAATCGGTCCACGTCTTACTCAATCGATCTGAAGTCCTTTGGTCGATCTTAAAATTCATAACTTTCTCTAGGGAGGATGTATCGATCGATCCAAGTTCGGATCGATCGATTTGGAAACATACAACCTCTCTTCAAGATGATGGATCGATTGATCCATTGGTAGGATCGATCGAGCTGGTTAAGCTCAGAAAACATCTCAGATCGACGGATTGATCTATCCAATAAGGTGGATCGATCGATCTAAGTTCAAATTGACTACTTTTACCTCTTTGCTCCAAAATTCACTCCAATCAATTAGAAAATTCACTCGAAACACATAGAAATTGACACTAAAACACATTAAAATACGTAAAATATGCAACCTATCAACCTGCATATCCACTGTGATATCACAGCTTGAATGACCCACTAACACATCAAAACGAGATGGTGAAACCTCTATAAACAAATCCTTCTCTCCTTGAAACCCACCTACTCGTTTTTTAAGAGAAACTTTTTATCATACTTCTTTTCATTTTTCATTACCAACAAAATGCTCTCCTACAACACCCTCATATGCATCTTTATATACAGGATGTTTTGTAGATTGGAGCCTTTGCTTACCAGATTTCACTTTTTTCACTACCCCCGCCTCCATGATGATCAATGGCTGCTTGTTCCGAATAGAATTAATCAGATTTTTCCCAATAGGAATTTCACTTAAATCATTTGTGTTACTCTTTGAAACATGTGTTTGAACTTTGTTAATAGAATATGATTCGTCTCCACATTGAATTGGTGTATCAACTTTAGCCAAATCCACCAATGGACCACTCAAATGTGCAACGTATCCGCAACCCACATCTGTATCTACACATATACGATGTGACGGATCTTGTTGTGTTTGACTAACCTTCCTAGCTTTTGTAGACTTCAAAATCAAAGCACAAGTCGTAGTCACCAAGACTGAAACTGATTATGGTACATCAGTACTAAAACTCCCCAATACTCCCCGTTTGAGAATTCTAGGAATTTGTGGTTCCAGTTCCGAATGCAGTGGAGAAAGATTTTTACACACATTCCTAACCTTCATTAAAATCCATCCACGTCATCATAAAATCACATCTATCTGAAACTACATAAAATATCTATCTCTTTTCTTTGGCATGTATTATCCTTGGCTATTAGCTCTGCTTCCGCATTGTCTCGTCAGGGCATACCAGTTATACGACTTGTAAATGTTGTTGCCAACATCTCGAAACTTCCAATCATAGCCTATTTGGCGGATGTCTAACTCACCTATCTTCTCAGTTTTACTACCTACTAATTCACTGGACCAGAACATAGAATGTCTTCTAGACATTTATGATTCGTCAATTTTGGACCCACTCCGACATGGCGTTTTTTGGATTTTGTGGCAAATATGGAAATCATGAAATAACCTTATTTTTAATAAGGTACTCCATGACCCTTCTTCTATTTGTTCCCACGCAATGGATAATACAATAGAATGGCTTGACGCCACTATTCCTGGGCAACCTTCTAGACGCTTCTCCACTTCTATACATCCTACGCCAACTCAGTGGTCCCCACCTACAGTAGGTTTTTAAAATGTAATGTTGATGCCAATAACATATTTAATAAGGCATCAACGGTAGTTGGATGGATATTATGAGACAAACGAAGAGTGTATAAACTATCGAGTTCAACCAAACTTAAACAGGGCACTAGCTCATTAGAAGCAGAAGGAATGGTTGTACTTCATGCATTACAATCTCTATGGTGCGGTGGATTCATAAATATAATCATGGAAAGCGATTGCAAAGTCTTAGGAGAACTTCTCAACTCTCAAACTCGGAATGCGAACATGGAATCATTGATTACTGATATCCGCAGTTGGACGGATCACTTCACAATTATTATATTTACGACGGTTTCTCGCCAAAATAATCAAGTAGTGGATAAATTGACAAAATTAGCTCATACACAACGTGAGACTTCAAATATTTTCTTTTATCCTCCATTATATCTGAGGAACTTTTATTTAACGATTACGTAAATCATTTCTAAAGTTTATAATTAAAAGACGTTAAAAAAAATTTCTCTCTTTCTATAATCCATCAATATTACACTGATATCCAATATAAACAAAAGTTAAACAAAATGTGTAGATACATGATGACCCACACGTATTTCTTCAAACTGCATATCGCTTAAGCATCTTAAATTCATATCTTTTTTACTTTTCAAGTAAATTTTAAAAATGATTTTGGCATTAAACGTTTTGTCTTTTAAATTGCAACAAAATCAAATATTTATTAGTTTTACTAAATTACTGTCTTTAATAAAATGTCTCTTACGAGAAAGAAGGGAAAACAAAAAAAGCACACAAAACATGCATGCTATAACAACTCCAAATATTTTTCTTAAAACATCTTTTGCTAATTTTTTATCCCTAATACCTAATTACTTCAAAATGAAAGAAATCAAAAGTTATCTTTAATAAATCAAAACACTCTAAGCATCTAATTTCACATTGGCATCATAATCCTCAGAAAACCAATATGCATGAAGCTGGACGAAAATCAAACTATAGAGATGAGTTAACTACATACGCACATGGCCATCTTCAAGAGAAGCAATTAAGTAACTCCAGCTTACTAGTTGTCTATACTTTATTAATCCTTTTCCATCTATAGTAAACTAGATTCTCCTACATATCCATTGAGTATACGTACTTAGTTATAGTTCAGTAAAATGGCTACTATAACACACTCAATTGGAAACAGTAAGACATGATTGATCTAGAAGTGCTAAGTTCACATGCATTTGACAACTTAGAGTTGATAACAGAGAAAATAAAATTGTCGATCAAGTAGTAAGTAATATACTTCCTCCACATAAAACTTTAATGTTTGTGGGCAGGATTTGTGATATATATTTTAAACTTATCAATGTCTATTTCATGGAGAAAAACAAATCCACATCATTGTCGTTCTTGATTTCTTCTGGTATTTTGGTCCCATCATGATGCAGAATACAAATTGGTTTTCCCCTTCTTGTTTTTAATACATTTTCCTTCTTTCTGTGTGTGTGTTTTTTTTTTTTTTTCATTCTTGATTAGCATTTATATTTTTTTTTCTTTATTTTATTTTCAGGTTGAACCTATGTAAAGCAGTCTTAAATGCTTTACAAATGATTCTTTATTTTAAATTAATACATAAAGCTTTTGAAAGATTATTTTCTTCCTTTAACCTTCGTGTATTCTCTCAGATTTCAACGTTTTTAAAAAAGTTTGGTTAAAAGGTACTTTCATAATTAATCCAACATCACCCTTTCTAACTCATCGCCAACTACAAGCATTCACAAAGGCCGATGAAATATGATTTTCAGTCGAATACGGTCATATATGATGTTATATTCCTCATTCAGTAATGCTTCTCTCATCTCCAAGCTATCACTCTTACGCATTCTCATCTTCTGTTGTCATACTCTTTAGTTCATCGCAAATTTCTTCCTCATAATCTTGTTTCATTCTAGTTCCCACACTTCATAAACACCACTCTCTGCAGAACCATATTTGGTGGAATATCGCGAAAATAAAGAAATATTTCGTCATCACTAAAGATAATATCCACAATTAATACTAAAAATAAATGCAGTTAACCTAAATCATTAATCTCCACAACTTACTTCAGACATTAGGTTATAACAACAAATGCAAGATATATGTTTTTCTGTTTTTTTTCGGAAGGAGTTAGTGAACTCATTTTCTCTTGTTAGATATATGGACATATGAAAATGTGACGTGATGATGAATGGTGTATCCATAATCATCATTACGTCTACATGCAGACGAGTACTATTCATATTGGTCGAACTATCAAGGCAAAAACCCAACACTCAATGAAGTGGGAGCTCACTTGGTGTATCTACGTCTGTCATGCATGTCTTGTAATATATCTGAAACTTGGATGTTTCCCAGCTAAATTTGGAAAATATTGGTCTTTATTTTTATTGCAAATAATTAAATAATTATATGTTGTACATAATTCTTTTCAAAATTTTGTCATATGCTCCATTATATTTGTAATAAAATTTCTTAAACCTGAGAAAAGTATACTTAGGTCATATGCATTAGAAAATGAAATACACATATTCGATAGTAGATAACACAAGACAAGATATAACAAACACAAAATTTTCTATATTTATCTATCTTTTTGTCTACACTAATTGCCCATAGTTATATTAAAAGAAAACAACTGTATTCTCTAAATTGTAAAAGAAAAACCAAAACCGATTAATTTACAGTCGATTGTACATAAAATATATTAAAATTAAAAAAATAAACAAAAATATAACTAAAAAATCCAAACCTATTAATGTATAGTTGTTCATAAAAGACATTTAAAAAAAATTAAATCTTAAATTGTAATTAAGAAATTCAAACTAATAATATACATTTTGTCGTCCATAAAAGACATCTTAAAAAAACATAAAACCTAAAATTTAAATGAGGAATCCAAACAAACTAATATATAGTCAGTCGTTCATAAAAAACATTTAAGAAACCTAAATTGTAAAGTAGGAATCTAAACCGTTTAATATACAGTCAGTCGTCCATAAAAGACATTAAAACTAAAAAATTAAATCATAAATTATAACTGAAAAATTAAAACCGATTAATGTATAGTCGATATACATAAAAGATATTTAAAAAAAAAAACTAAACTCTAAATTATAATTGAGGAACCCAAACTAATAATATAGAATCATTCGTCAATAAAAAGATATTTAACAAAAACTAAAACTTAAATTATAAATGAGGAACCCAAACCAATTAATATACAGTCGATAGTGCATAAAAAATATTTAAAAGAAAATTAAACCCTAAATTATAAATGAAGAAACCGAACCTTGTGTACCAAAATAAACATATATTCGAAAAAACAGTTTTATATAGTTAAATAACAAAAAAATATTTTAATACAGTAAAAAAGTGTCATTTTCAAATATCAGAAGAAAAATGACATTTTTCGAATACCATTTCTGAATTCTGCAATTAATTCTAATTTATATAGGTCCAAACTACTTTCAAGGATGGTATGACCTAAAAGCAGAAAATATGACATAACATGTGTGGATTAAGCATTCAAAACAACATGCACCTGTATGACAATAAGTATCTAAAAAATCATTTACCGCCGTATATATACTCGTCCAACATTGGTATCACATTTCTCTCGAATATGCCTATTGAAAGTCAACTATACACAAAAGTGGCGATGATTGACATATATTTTTGTAAATTTATATTAAAAAAAAATAGTTTTTTATATCAAATGCATCAATCTTTATAAAGAGAAATTTTATTTAAGTTATAGATTGTATTAAGCGGCCGCTTCGTTAAAACTCATGAGAGTGGAAAATTCAATTGGGACTAAACCACTTTTCGAAAAAAAGAGTACACGCACACTCACGATTTTGCTGAAATTAAATCTTCAAAGTGATGTCATCATAGTCTTGAGTCAAACCAAACCAGCAGCCTGTCTATCATAATTCCTTGCGCTTATATCGTCGATAGCCTATTGCGCACTCTACTCCCAATCTCACGAACCAGATCATCCATGTTGGTCGGGACACCGCCATGTCTTTGTTGGTTTTGCTCTCTCCAAATTACATATGTGGTAGCGTGGAATGCATACTTGGTTGTGTAAGTCTTTGTTGATCGCCTTCCTGTCCTTTGAAAGATGGCTATCAAGTCGTCAAAGTGGAGAGTAAAATCTTGGTGCATCAGGCCGTGAGCCAGCTTGCGCCAAATCTAAGATGTGTAAGGACAAGTGAAAAATATGTGATCCCGAGTCTCAATTACCTGAGGACAAAAAAAACACACTTTGTTGTAACCGTATTAGACCAAGCTCTTATTCTATCCCTGTTACCAGCCTGTTAAGGACGGCTAGCCACATTAGAAAGGAGTACTTAGGCGTCTGGTGAGGGAACCTAACAGCCTTGTGCCATGTGTTATGGTGACCTGAATCTCTTATTAGGTTCCATGTATCTCTTGACGAAAATAGTGGCTTATATCTGTCCTCCTTATACTTCTAGAGTAGGACATCCTCTTGAGAGTCTGCACAGTCCCGAAACTTCCCAATTTCAGCCTCCGCTAGTAGTTGAGGTCTCTGCATTTTTTATTTGTGGTGAACAAAGACCTCTGCTAGTGTGTCGGTTGCCTTGATTCCCATGTCTATAAAACCTCTTTCCCCCAAGATGTCTATCAATCTGCCATGTGTACACCATACATCATACCAAAAGAAGGTATTAGAACCACTTCTTACCTCGACTTTATGGAAGTTTTTCGTGGACTCCCGGTATTTTAAAATTTTCGCCACATCCAAGTTCCACTCGTCTTTGTGTCCTTCTTTGACCAGAATGATCCCTTGCGGATCAGATTCTTATTTATCCAATTCACCCATAGCGAATCTTTTGCTGATACTATTCACTAGATCAACTTGTAACAGCACACCCTATTTGCTTCACAAAAGATTTCATCCCCAGTTCTCCTTCTGATTTTGGTTTTCATACGTCATTCCAAGCCTCCTTAGCTTTTTTGCGTTCAATTTCGGGCTTGACCAAAGAAACGCTGCACTGATTTTCTCGATCTCTTTTATACAAGCGCTCGGCAATCTGAATGCCCCCATCCAATAGTTTGTCAAGCTTGCTATCAAAGAGGTGAGAAGTTGTAGTCTTCCCGCATATGACAAATGACGGTTTTTCCAAGTTCTGATGCGGTTTCTGATCTTGTCAATGAGCGGTTGATAGTCTGCTTTTGTCATCCTCTTTGTTAATAGGGGAGGGCCAAGATACCTAACGGGCAAGTTACCTATCTCCAGCTGAAGTTCCGTTAATGATTCTCTCACCCCAGCGATATTCCGGTGATAAACAGGGTCATTTTTTCTAGACTTATATTCATCCCTGAAATCTGTGCAAACCTTTCAAATACAGCAAGGATATCTTTTATTGACCGTACTTTCCATCTGTAAACACCATGATATCATCTGCGAAACATAAATGAGTAACCCCTAGACTTATGCATCTCGGATGGTACCTAAACTCCCGTTTCTTGCCGGCTTGTCCAACATTAGTGATAAGAAGTTCATATATATTACAAACAGATATGGGAATAGGGAGCAACCTTGTCGCAATCCTCTCTCACTCCGAAAATAGCCTGCAAGCTCTCCATTAACCTGAACTGAGAAAGAAGGAGTCGTTACACATAATTCAACCCACTTAATAAACCTTTCCGGAAGATGCATTTGTCTTAACAAGCTGATGAGAAATCTCCAGTTAACTGAGTCAAAACCCTTGGTGATATCAATCTTCATGGCACATCTTGAGGTTGTCTCTGGCTTGTGGTAGTCCTTAACCAACTCGTAGGCTAAGAGGAGATTTTCCATTAGATACCGGTCCTTGATGAAAGCTGTCTGGTTGTTTGTTATAAATCCTGGGAGAATGTTCTTTAGACGATTTGTTAGGATCTTTGATATGACTTTATACAGCACATTACAGCATGATATCGTACGGTAGTCTCTCATTCCTATCGTCCCCATTTTCTTGGGGATTAAGGCTAAGATGGTGGAGTTTATCCCTTTCGGCAAAAAACCATAGATAAAGAACGAGTTTACTGCCACTATGAAGTTATTACCTATAACTGGCCACATCTCTTTAAAGAATTCCACAGTGTACCCATCTGGTCCTGGAGACTTGTTTGATGGCATCGAAAAGAGAATATTCTTTATCTCCGTCGCTGATACTTCATCTGTTAGGCCCCTCATCTCGCTTTCCGAGCAATGGCGGTCCAAAACCTGGATCAGTTCCGAATTTTGATATGTGTCTCCGTATGAGCCTTGCCGGTTTTTAAATAGCTCTGTATAAAACTGCACCCCTTCAGCCTTTATATCCTCTTGTGAACTGAACACCCCTCCCGTCGGAGCTCTAATCTCATGAATCTTGTTTCTCACCTCTCTTTCTTTTATCGCATTGTACAATATGCGATTGTTTTGGTCCCCAACTCGTATCCAATGGAGCTTTTCCTTTTGGCTTAAGTACTTTTCCTCCATGCCAGCTATCCTCTCCCAGATTTCGTAGGTCTGAGCTTCCACCCTCATGTTTTCAGCATCCAGTGACAAGAGATTTTTTGTCTACTTCTCGCACAACTTCATGTATTCTCAAATGATGCATCTTCTGTCTACAAAAAGCTCGAATACTAGGTTTTAGCTGCTTTAGCTTCTTCGAGAGTCTAAACAGTGCAGAGGTTGAGGGATATAGGGTTTTCATGCTTTTCCACTAATTCTCGACGAGTTGTTTAAAACCAGGAGAAGAAATAATTGCATTAACAATTTTAAAAGGAACTTTCGGATTATAGGAAGAGCCGGTTAGAGAGATAGTCCCGCAAACATGATCCGAGCACCCCCGAGCCTCAAATACGCAGTGTGAATTAGAGACTCACTGTAGCCATTGAGGATTTAAAAGGACCTGGTCTAACTTCTTGCTTATCAAACCCTCCTCTCGCATTTGTTACACCACGTAAATTTTAGGCCGTGATACACCATGTCCTCCAGCATGCAATGATTTACTGTGTTTCGAAACTCTATCCTTCCTGAGTTGGTAAATGATGTAGAGCCATCAAGAGAGTGTTCCGAGCTGTCAAGGATCTCGTTGAAGTTCCCCGCACACATCCATGGTAAACCCCCATTTTGAGCTTCATTCTGTTGGTTCTTTAGTTTACTCCAGAGTACCCTTCTTTCTTCTAGAGAATTTGACGCATA
Organism: Cardamine chenopodiifolia; assembly: GCA_963922655.1. Lineage (NCBI taxonomy): Eukaryota > Viridiplantae > Streptophyta > Magnoliopsida > Brassicales > Brassicaceae > Cardamine > Cardamine chenopodiifolia. The sequence goes on along the minus strand of OZ000476.1, from coordinate 5,539,358 downwards.
AATAAACGAGCACAAAAATTCCTCTAGAAGACCCTGGATTTTTACTTTGCAAGTTATTAACTGGCTCCTCTTGTGTACCACATTCACCGTTACTGAGCTGTCCCAAACCACCTAGATTCTTCCATTATCACTGAATTTGTAGTTTGCTACCATCGACCATGTCGAAAATGTCTTTTTCATTATCTAATCTGCTTTCGACTCTGCTACTCTCGTTTCCAATAATGCACCAAAGATCAACGATTTCCGATTTATCAACTCTCTAACCACAGCTTACTTTCTTGGTTTGTTAAATCCGCAAATATTCCAGAAAAACCCTGACATTATTGTTTTCTTCGTTGGTTCCGACATCCTATACCACTTGGTTTTGAATCCAATGTTTGCACCGGTTTCGATAGAAGCTTCTGCGCAGACTTTGCCGCTTAGAGAAAAGGCACTCTCGTATTCTCCTCCTTGTTATGAGTGGGTCCTGATCTCTGTTTCGTTCCCTCCTGCTCTTCTAACTCCCTCACCCCTGTATTTTCCTCTGCAAGTGGGTTTTTTGCCAACTGCAGCTGCCCTGTGACTGAAGCCGTGTCTCAGTTAAACTTCCAATCACAGAAGTTTCTTTTGACTCTGTTTTTTCATCCAGTTTCTGCATCTTCAGGTCTGTGCGCGTCTTAGATCCAACCGAAATAGAGTTTTTAGCATCCCCTGTTTCTTTTGACTCTGTTTTTTCATCCAGTTTCTGCATCTTTGGATCTGTAGTCTTCTCAGAGCCATCCAAAAAAGATTTTCCAGCATCCCTTGTTTTTCCCAGCACCTCTGATTTCTCTGTCCATGAATTCGTAACACCCACTTCCTCTCCTTTTGTCTTTTCTAACTGCATCTTTTCCATTTCTGATTCAAATACTAAGTGTCCCCAAGTAAGATTTCTCCTCTCCTGCGTCGTCTTCTTTAATTCTTTGCCCCCATCATATCTTCCCCCTGACTTTGAACATTTCGTGACTCAGGTAAGTTTTCTTGTCTCGGCTTATCTTTAACTTGGTCCAACACAAAACCTGGGTTCACAACTACCGTATTGTCCCTTTGCTTCATATCCCAATTTTTTTGATTGACACTGCCTTCCCTGTTTTAGCCCGAGACCCCTCTGAAATCGCAGCCCGAGATTCCTCTGGTAGTTCTGATTTCGATCCCTCCTCTAGCTGAGGAGACATTAGAATATCAAATCGTGATGGAATAGCTATTCTGACCTCTCCATACACCAGGCTTCGCTTCCCCATTTGCCTATTCTGCACCTGCTCTCATTCCTTTGATTTTTCTGCAGGGGAACTCAATCCTTCCCCTGTTTCCAGCCCTCTAGCCTCTCGTTCCATCCCCACTGTGACTTCGTTTACTGGATGCGACAACTGCGACCCTTGGCCTGTCTCAGCCTGACTTTCACTCGTTACTTGCTCCTGAAGTTTTATAAGGCAACCCGCTTCAAGGTGCCCCTATTTCCGACAGCTACCACACCTCATGAAGCCATGGGTATTCGTATTTAACTTCAATTTCCTCTCCTTGGACGTTGAAACTGTAGTGTGATGGTATCTTTGCTTTAAGATTTACGTCAATGAATATCTTTGCCTCATTAAAGCTAGCGAAAAGTTCTGTTTCCTGATGCAATCGTAGTGGATTACCCACCGGGCTTGCAACGAAACTTAGTCCTTTCGAAGTGAATAGAGTCGGCAGAATATTTTTAATGGTGACCCACATTGGCATTGAAGTTAATGCCGGCTGAGCCTCCTCCTTGTAAGGGGTCCGTTTCAAAACTACCATGGGAATTTCGCAGATGTTCCACATGCCTCTACGAAGAACTCGATTTCTAGCCGATAAATTGCGAATTCTGAACTTTATCGATGTTTCACTCACCACATAATAATCGATTTTTATGTTTTTGTACCCTAGGGTCCAGATTTTATTAACGATCACATGGACTTTTGCCACATGGGGAACCGAGGAAGCAAAATTTCCTATCACGAAATCCTCCCAGAGTGGAGATGCATCTTCAAATACTTCATCCGGTACTGAAACCACATGTTTCCTTTCTTTTTCCAGCACTGTGAATTCAAACTTGGATAGAGATGGCCTGCTTACCACATTCGCCCATGACTTTTTTGAAGGAATTCTCTGAGTCGAGTGTTTTCCTCTCAAACCATTAACCTCGATACCCTCTGAAATCCTTGATTTGTCGAGATCTCTTGCTGATTTGATCCCTTCCGCCTAATCTCTCTTCCAATGATCACCCCCCCCCCTCTGATGACTCCAGATGTTTTTTCTCCGAATCCCCCTTGCCTTCCTCCTTCTGAGTTTTTGCCATGGTTCCCCTTGTCTCCTCTTGACCCTTCTCCTCCAGCCCCATCGCCAAGCCAACTTCCTGACTACCCTCTGCAACTACTGTAACGTGACCCAGACCTCCCGAAACGCCCGGTGGAGAAGTTCCCATGCCTGGTGGAGAAGCTCCCTTGCCTGGCGGCGCCGCCATGTCCCAGATGAGATCACATCACTTCACAATCGCCTCTTGATTTGCCTCCGAAATCCATGTAGTGTTCACTCACCAAACTAAAAAACCATTTTTCTTCTATAAGTGTAAAACTATAACCCTATATATTTTCTAACAGAGGACTCTCGTCTTCAGCAAACTTTAAAGATACAGTTGAAAACAAATGTAAGATCTGTACTATTCTCAGTTGTTTAATGAGCTCGTCTTCTCATCTTAGTTGTTTATCTATATGAAAGTATAACGTGATAATGTAAGACATATCCATAAACATCATTACATATAGACGAGTACTATGCATATTAGTCGGAAAAAAACACACGATGCACGTACGATAAAATTGGACCTATCTGTTTGTTTTATATACATCTTTCGTACATATTGTATAAACTATTTTGAACTTGCATATTTCCCACATAAATTTGAAAAGTATTTTGTGACTTTGAAGTTTTAGTCTCTCTTTTAACTTGCAAATAAGTAAATATTTATTCATTTTATTTAATTATTTTCCAAAATTTTGTCATAGACTTTTGTTATCCCACAATAAAATCTCTAAAACCAGAAAAAAAAGAAAAAAAAAAGAAAGAGAAAAGGAAAAGCATCGTTTGTCAATTGTATTACAAAACAAAATTAGTAATAAATAATAATACACTCATTCTCCATAGCGCATAAGACAAGATATCATCACCCAATATTTTTCTAATATATATCTCTTTCTTTTCTCGACAAATGTTTATCCCAAATTCCTTCAGAAAGAAAGAAATCAAAAGTTTCTCTGTAAAAATTAAAAAACCCTAATCGTCCAATTTCACATTGGTATCATCACAGTTCTCAGAAAATCTTGCTCGATCTCTCTATCCACTCGAATCGGTTGATTCTCTCTGATTTTCAGGTATACGTCAAATCTTGCTCAACGCTTGTTTGATTTTCTTTTAAATTTTCATACTGCTTGAGATTACTTCTCCGTGTTATCGATCTGATCTGAAACTTTGAGATATCTGAGTACCATCGGCAATAGATTTTTCGTGATCGTTACTTCTGTTTTGGCTTTGTTTTTATTTTAACCCATATAAAAAAAATTGATACTTTCGATGCTATGTGAAGAAAATTAACGATTTCTTATCCAATTTTGTGCCTTTTAGTGGGTTTCACAAGTTTTTTGCATTGCCTCAGTAATCGTTTGTTTTTGGGTTCATGTGTCATGTGAAAAGTTATGTTTTGATGTGATTGGATGAACAAAAAAATGTTTTTGTGGGGTTCACATTTTTGCATTGCTTCCTTCAATCATCTATGTTTAGGAAACAGTAAAGTGTCATACCATTTGTCTTATATGGGAATTGAATTTTAAGCTAGTTCATGTGGCATTTTTTATGTGTTGGATTCATAAGTTTTATTATCTGTTTCTTTATTCATATTTGTTCCCTGTGGCATCATAATATAAGCATCATATTGTTTATTAGCTAGGCGAGTCTGGTTTACTAGACTTTTGTTTTCGGCAATGTGGTTTTAGACAATATGATGTCGTTATGTGGAGTTTTCGGTTTAGTTAGTTTTAGCATTGGGAATTTAAGCTTAAATTCCTTTGATTCGTTCCTTTTACGATGATTTATGACCTTTTTCATTTGTCATTCCTTGTTAGCCTAATTTAAACCTTATTTGCAGTGACTGCGTTTTGAAATCTACTTTGTTTCTTGAAAAGGGAACTAAAAAATGCTACAAAATATCAGAATGAGACTGCCCTTAAGTTTTGTTATCTATTTCCTTATCCATCTTTACTTCCTTAGCATCATAATAATACTAGCCATTGCAGGGTGGGGTGTAGACAATACAATGTCTTTATGTTGGAGTTTCCGGTTTAGCTAGTCTAAGCACTGAGACTTTAAGCTTAAAAATTCCTTTAATTCGCTTCTTTTACCACTTATGATCTTTTTTTCATTTAATGCTCTTTGGTAGCTTAATTTTAACCGTTTTGCAGCAACTAAGCATTGAAATCTCCTTTTCTTTTGAGAATGGAACTCCAAAATGCTAAGAAAGATGAGCATGAGAAAGCCCTTGAGGCCTTGGCTGTTGAGAATGCTTTAGATGTCGGGAAGGATGGGGAAGTGGTGGTTGAAACTGAGGCTGAAAAGGATGTGAATGAGGTTGTTGAAACCTCTGCTGGAGAAAAAACTAAGGAAGATGAGAAGTTTTTAGAAACTTCCATGGACGTGAATCTGGAGGAGGCAGCCTTAAAGGCACTGGAGGAGGAAAATAAAGTAGCGAATGTTGAAGAACCCTCTGTTTTTGCTTCTGTTGAAGCAAGTTCTTCTGGAATGAAAAAGCCACAGGGATTACGAGCAAAGACTAAAATTGTTAAAAAAGTGAAGAAACTAGTGAAAAGGGTAATTAAAAAAGGCACTGCTGTTCAGGTGGCTGGTGAGGAGAATGTCACTGGAGAACAAGGTATAACTGTGGCAAATGAACAGAGTGCTGAGCCTTCTCTTGGTGAAAGCGAGAAGGAAATAAAGAAGGTTGCAGATTCCCCTGAAAGTTCTTCTGGAAAAGAGAAAGATTCAGAAACTTCTCGTGGAGGAAATGATATGGAATCTAAGAAAGAACTAGAAGAATCTGCAGCAGCTCCTCAACTTGCACATGTTGATGATGAAAAAGTTGCTGGAGCTGAACCTTCTGGTGAAGAAACAGTAAAAGAGGTGAAGGGAAAATCTAGCATTCTGAAGAGCGTAGGGATGAGATTACAAAAGGTGAAAAACGTTAAAGACAGTGCAACAGACACCGGAACTTCTACTGCAGGAAATGTAGTGGAAGCTGAAAAAGCTATTGAGGGTTCTGTAGAGGCCCCTGAAAATGCATTGTCAGTGGAGAAGAAACCAAGAAAAATGAAGGCGAAAGCCAATTTGAGAAAGACTCCTGCTGCCCTGGTAGTTAAAACCGAAGTTGCTAAAGGAGCTTCTCAACTGGAGAAGAATGACCAAGAGAATGACAACTCGTTAGCCGTAAACGAGCACAGCAATGGCGTTGAGAAATCTAATTCGCTGGAGGCGAATACAAGTGAAGGAGGCCAACAAAAGACCGTAGCTGAAACTGATAAGAAAAACCAGTTAACTGGTTTGGCTGTGGGTAAGAGAGGCAGAAAGAGGAGACAAGGAAAACAGGTTTTAGGTTCAAACAAGAAACCTAAAACAGAGGTCGTTGCTGCTGCTGATGTATCACAGCAAAGAACAGAAGAGAAGAAAGAGCAGCTTGTTGAATCTAAGAAAAAAGATACGGATGGGAATAGTAAAGCAAAGATTGGTGGATTGATCTTCATGTGCAATGCAAAAACTAGACCTGATTGTTTTCGGTTTAGTGTAATGGGCGTATCAGAGAAAAGGAAGGATTATGTCATGGGTGTCAAACCCGGGCTTAAGCTTTTTCTCTATGACTATGAACTCAAACTCCTCTATGGAATTTTTCAAGCTTCCTCTGCGGGTGGGATGAAACTTGAGCGCAATGCTTTTGGTGGATCCTTTCCCGCTCAGGTAACATTGTGTTTCAACACATGTTTGTTAGCTACTTCATTGATACCTCTAATGAAAACTTCATTTGTACAACTAGTCTTCGTAGATGATAATGAGCTTTTATTTCACTCTTTTGTCATAATTTATATTATGTATTAATATAATATAATCATGTTCTTTTCAGGTGCCCTTTAAGGTCTTTCGTGATTGCATTCCGTTGCCTGAGAGCGAATTCAGGAAAGCTATTAGGGAGAACTACACCAAAAACAAATTCAAAACAGAATTGACTCATAAGCAGGTAAACACATTTTTGATCATTTAATTAAATTCCTATCATACTAAGAATGTATTTTCATCTCTCTGTTCTTCTCTTCTGTTGTGATGTTTTTAAAGGTATTCAAGCTAAAGAAGCTTTTCCGGCCAGCTGCTCTCCCTGCACAGCTTACTCACATCCAGCCAATCCCTGTTCCTCGTGATGCTGAAAGGAAAAGATCTGACAGAAACCGTTATGCCGCTGGTAGCTTCAGGACTCAGCCAGCCCGCACACATGAGAGGAGACGTGCTTCACCTCCTCCACGCAGAGAAGAACCACCGCGTGATTTATTCCTCAGTGAAAGGGAATACCATACATATGGCTTGAGAAGGGTAGAACCAACCCAGCAGTATGCAATTCTGCCTCCTGATGCTTCGTACCGAGACTGTGTGCCTCTGGAATCCTACCATTCATCTGTTGACCGTGATCGGCTTCTGAGAAAAGCAGAGATTCAGAGGCATGACCGCAGAGAAGTTCGTGTTCTTCCTTTGCCTGAGAGAGATTACCATACATATGGTCATCTAAGTTCTAGACAGGAAATCCATGCTCGAAACTCACCCAACCAACCAGCTTCAGCAATTGCTCCAGAGTCCTACATGAGAGACCCGTATTATGATTACCGTGCTCCTGAACGGCCACCAAGGACATATCTGGCTTCTCCTGAGAGACCACCAAGGACAAGGACATACTTAGCTTCTCCTGAAAGGCCACCAAGGACATACATGGCTTCTTCAAGAAGAGAAGATTATGATCTATATTCCCGGTATGTTACTCCGGATTCATTGGAGGAGTACTACCGAACATCGGTTAGGTACAGTGAACCTGAGTTTCCGCCTTCACAAGTAACTTCCCGATATGCTTACTCCGGTTCGTTACCCTATTCTCACCGGTGAAGTCAGATTCTGTACAATCGCTCTCTCGACCTTTGGATATACCTGATGTTTAATGTATGTTGGATGGACACTGAGTTGCACGGTTTAACTAAACCTGAATAGTTCCTGCAAAATGGCTCAACTGTAATTTGGTCTATTACTTCTTGGTCGTTTGTACCAATTGGCTTCGGCAAATAATATTCTCTAAGAGAGTTCTAGAACAAAGTGATTAGAACTTCGTTCAATATATATTTTCTCTCCATTTCATTCTGTTTTTTTTTGCTTGTTCTTTGGAAGACCCATTTCAATTTGTTTCAGCAAATAATGTACAATATGAGATCTCTATAGATCGTTACTAGATATATAGAAAAATTATATGTATTTTGTCTTTCATGAAAAATTTGCAGATATGGCGATATGAAGTTTATATTGACAATTATTTTAACCGCTGTTAAACCAAATATGGTCATTGACAAGAAAAAGAGGACTAAACTAATGGATGGATTGCAAGTTTGGTTTTGACAAGAAAAGGAGGACTAAACTAAATGATGGATTACAAGTTTGGTTTTGACAAGAAAAAGAGGACTAAACTAATTGATGGATTGCAAGTTTGGTTTTCAAATAGTATCTATTTATTTCTTTATTGCTATTCTCTTTGATGTGTTTTACTTTTTGTTTTATTGTTTTTTTGGTTTCTAAGTTAGTTTGAAAGTGAGATGTATTCTTTTTCTCAAACCTTTTTTGTCTTGATAAAGTTTTCCACTTTCGACATCAGTTTTGAGCTCTACTTCTATTTTCAAAATCTCAAAAACAATTACATAAAATGTACAAAATTTTTATTGAATATAATTTTACATATTATTTAAAATAAAGAACTAATAGACATTTCTTTTTTCTCCTATTCGAGAATAATTCTCAGTTTTGATATCATTCGAAAAAATTCGATCTATTCACCTTGTCCTAACATATCACAGTGAAAATAAACTCTGAGGGTTTGACATCACTGTATCAAAAATATTATCAGATCTTAATATAATATTCATGAATTTAAAGATTCTCAACAATTAAGAAAAGAAAACTCACAATATATTTAAATCAATATTTTCTCAAATGAGTGTAGTGATGATACAAGATATTTTTCTTCCTGAAATCAAAGTGAGCCAAAGTGAGCTTTGACTCATCGGCTAAATATTTAGCTATTTACGTAAGCAACACTATTGCTAATTATATCCAGTTAACTCTAGGATTTGAATAACATTTTATGATTTTATCCAATCCTATGCCATAACCGTTTTGATGGTTTAGACAAATAAAATGTAATGTAGACACCCTATTTGATAGGTCCCATCATAATTTTTTTATTCATATAATTTAATACCATTCACACATGGAAAACAATGTATTCTCTTTATCCCATAGTATAAGATGTTTTAAAGTTTGTTTTTTCACTGCTATTAAGAGTATTTTCAGGTTTATATGGAAAAATTTAAATATATTTAAATATATTAAATTTTATGACCATTTGTATTCTTTAGTATAAATTTTCATTTGTTGAATTGTTTTTAGTTAGATATTAAATTCTGTTTTTAATATGAATATGAAAAAGAAATTAATTTATTTGCTTAAACTATACGTTTTAACTAAAACATTCTATAAATTGGAACAGAGAAAGTCTGATTTAGTGTAAGGGACAAAGAAAAACCTTTATATATATATATATATATATGTAATACTTTTAGGGTTATAATATTGTTGCACTTTAAAATGTGATTTCTCTAGAAGCTCGATTTCTACGATACATCAAAACTCAATAACTGCAATAGATTATGATACAAAACAGAATTAAACAATAATTGATACCAAAAATCCATGAACGAAGAATTGCTTGTCCGAAATCGAAACACTCTTTCCTTATTTCTTTAATTTTTCGTAATTACGGTTTGATGTAATTAGAATCTTATGATATAACCACATTTTCTTCTGATTCGTAGCACCTAAAATCAGAAGCTAACGAACTTATAACTATACTGCACTCTCATACACAATAAAGAGAAAAGATACTACAAGAAAAAACGATTTTTGGGACAGTTGTATTCGTCTCAAAATTGTCTCAAAATCGTCGCAAACTAAAATATATGACAATTTTGCGACGATATTTAATTATCCCAATTTTTTTCGTTGCAAACCGTATGTCGTCGCAAAATTTTCTTAAAATAGCGACGATTTTACCACGAAACATATAGTGGCTATTTTGCCATATTTTTGCAACAACGTGACGAGTTGTAAAATAGAAACGATATTAAGACTAATTTAAACATAGCAATAGTGTTGAAAAACTGTTACAACGATTTGGGACGAACTTGTGACAAACATCTTTGCATTGGCGTCACAAATATGTCATAAAAGAGTGTGACGATGTTGTGACGAATTAGGAATTGTAAAAACGTCGCAATTTAGTCACGCTTGAGACGAAAAAGTGACTAAATTTTAGATGAATTTGTGACAAAAAATATTATAGTAGAGGTGTCCTAAATTAGTCATAATAGAGTGTGATGATTTTGTGACTATATAATGTGTTGCATAATATAAAATATTTAATCATTTAAAAATTATTTATCTGCTATAATATAATTTTTAAATGAATAAATATAATCATAAATTCAAAAGAAATTAATTAATTTAAAAAGTAATATTTAAGGCGGTTCATAAATCCAGAAACATTAAAACGTAAATAAAATTTAAAACATGAAAAATAAATAGTACAAACGACAAAATAAACAAAAATAGATCTAAAAAAGATTCTGCTTAAAGTCATGCATATATGGAGGAGATAAGGTCGGTGCATTCTGTTGAGGACCACGTGGTTGCGAAACAATAGAGGGTGTTTGAGTAGGCATTGTGGAGGCAGACATGCGATTCTGGAAATGTGGATCTTGGCTTTGTATCCAATTGACGACTTGGGACAAAGATAACCGTGTCTCTTGCAAAGCAGATTGAGTCTCATTCAAAGCGGATTATGTCTCATTCAAAGCAGACTGCATGGATTGATGTCGACTGAATTCGGCCTCGTACTTAGCAGATTGTAACTCATTGGCAGCCGCTTGGTCTACGATCATCTTCTGCGCAATCAAGAAGTTGTTCTTGCAAAGAAACAAGTGTAGAGTTACAGCTAGATGTACCTCGACTATGGTTTTTCCCGAATATGCGCTACATACTCCCAAGACCATAAGAATTTCCCTGCTTATCGGGGATAGAAGACTACAAAAAATATATGCATTTACAAAGTTAATTAGAAATAAATTAATGTTGATAAATTAAGTTATTTTTTACCTGGAGAAATATAGTGTTTAGCTCATCTGTAGAAAGGCGAGGTGGAGCCGAAGCCTCTCCTTCATAAGTGCCTATTATCTGATATAGCATATCCTCTACGTTCTTGTCAAAATTCTCGCATATTTCCTTTGCTTTCATATCTACATATGTCCCATCCACTCGAGTATGCGTCTTCTGAAATACCTCACCAATAGACACATGCGTACCTAGTTTCTCCTACTAAGTTATTATAAAACATAACAATAAAACTTACATTACTACTAATTATCCAAATATGATAGTTTAAATGTTTTAGTTACGTACCAATTCTCCATGTATACGAGCATATGATTTCTGACCCGATATATGTTTGTGTATACCAAGTCCGTCACGTTCAGAGTTTCTTGAGTTTGAAACTTTGCAGCTCTTTGATTGTGCTTCCTCGGTTTCCCAGTAATCGCACAACAAAGCCCATATCTTGGCCCGTATCCACAGAGGCCACTCCCTCCCTTTGACTTGACTCATCATCCGTTTCATCCTTCGTCTACAAACAATATCAAACTCTTCCCTGACAACCGGGGTAATTGTTGGATCCCAATTGAAATGTCGCTGTAAAAAATTGTAGGAAGTTAAACATAAAAATATGTTTAAGTAACAACATTTAATGGATGTAACATTATAATATTTACCACAAAATCGATGAAATATTGATCTCGTTTCCGTGGGAGCGTGCACGACCAATTAATATAAGGTCCGTCATACTTTTTTCAGTATTTTTGAGATAGCACGAGGTAGTTTTTCTCCGTCACGCTAAAACCTGTATAAAATTCAAAAAAATACATAGAAACTAAATAATATTAATAACTTAAAAAAATTCATCTCAACCAGTTATCATCAATAACTCGTCTAATGTCATGGTATGGCCCAGCCCCGCATTTTAGGGAACCTCATCTGCAGCTTGGGGATCCGGTGCTGGATCCGGGAAAACTTGTGGGAGTTCGTCAATAGAGGATGGTATTTGCTGCCGATCTTCGTGAATTCGGGTTGACGAACTCGCAACAATTCGAAAGGTTGAGGCTGACGGCAATCAACTGAGCAGATGAAGAACTCACAACATTTTGACTTCTCCTCACAGAGGATCTACCTCGGCCACGACCACATATACTTCGCCCAACACCCGATATCCTGTAAATTTTATGAACACAAAGTTATACAGATAATGTAATCTTATAATTACGAAAGTAACTATCTTCTAAATGATTTAATTTCTGTTTTGTTAAACTATGGATTTCTAACATATAACTATATATATCAATAAATCTTTAAAATCAAATATAAATTTATATGCTCGTATGTAAAATTATATATATATATATATATAAATATATTTATAAGTATAATTATGTTAAGATATGTTATACATATCTATTTAAGAACCTTTTATAAATATAGGTTTTAAAAATATTGTACAATGCATATATATACAAAATGTTATGATTATCTCGTAGATAACCGTGGCACAGTGGTCGTGTACTCCAAGTCTTTAAACTCCCATGACTATGCAACCTTATTTCGAGTCTCCGAGGTTGCGAAAACAAATTTTTTTCTTGTTTTCGTCTCCAAACCGTTGCAATTTTCAACTGTTTTGCGATGACCACTGTCAAAATTATATGTATATATATATACTATAATTTCATACTCAAATATATCTCATATATATCTATATGTGTGTGGTTATAAGAAATATTTTAATTTTGGATTTGTTAAACTATTGATTTCTAACATATAACTATATATATATCCATAAATCTAAAAAATCAAACATAAATTTATATGGTATATATATATATATAATTCTTTATATATAAATATATTTATAAGTACAATTATATTAAGATATGTTAAATATATCTATTTAAAAACATTATATACGTAAATTCTACATATTGAAAGTAAATTTAACGTACACACTTATATATATGATATGCTAACACCAAACTGAAACATTTTACCTTTTAAACTCACTTATTAAGTTTATTTATCTTAACATTTACTCTCACTAATACAATTAGTGATTATGCTCAAACTTTTTGATATGATACTGGCAACATCCGGAATAGTCATTTGGACATTTCTAGGTATCATCATAACAGCCTCAGCTCTTGAGGTTTCTAAGACCAAAAGCACCCCTGCCGAACCAACATCCGTCTAAGCAAACCCTGAAGACACCCCTTTTGCTAAACCACCAACTGAACTTGAGACACAAAACAGCCCCGCCAGACCTAATTCATCCTCTCCTAAGCCCAATAACACAGTCACATCTTACACCACTGCTGAAACCATGACCAAATCTTAGCCCTAGTTTATATGACTTTTACATCTTTTATATTCTGTCTCAAATGTATACACACATTATTATTATGGATTTATGATAACAGAATGAGTCTTTATTTAAAGACATTAAAGGGACCACTACGATAACTTCTACTTATATTTACAGTCTAGCTATGAAGGTTGTCAATGTAGTAGTACATTGATGGGATCATGTTGCAGAATAATATGCAACCGCCAGGACTCCCATTGATTACTAGATTAACCTAGACATTTGTGATCACCAAATGAAAGAGATTAAGTTATAGCATATTAGTCCGGCCTTATTATACCTAAGAGACAACATTAATATATTTTACTAATGACCAATTGGGAAAGTGTAAGGATTATTGAAGAATATTTTGATGGACAGTTGAGATTAAATCCTAATACAACTCTTAAGAGGAAGTAAGTCCTCATAAGCATCTACTTTGATCTTTATATCTCCACAATTCTAAATCCTTTTTACTGTCACATGGACTTTAGCAATATGGGGAGCTTGCGACACAAAATGACCGACAAAGAAGTCCTCCCACAAAGGCAGCACCTCTCACAACACCTCTGCAGAAACCTCCACCACTTCCCGACCTTCCATCTGAACAACTTCGCAATGAAATCTAGATAATCCTTTCTTGTTTGCAACCTGAGCCAAAGACCTCAGACCTGATGAAATTGTATTTAAGCAAGCTTCAGCCTGCTGTGAAACACAGAGAGACTCGTTCATCACCAACCACTCAGAACGCACAGCAGCCTCTGCTCCTGAGGTTTCTTAGACTGGAGGCACCCCTGCCAAACCAACATCCATCTGATCAAACCCCAAAGAAACCCCTTTCACTAAACCACCCACTGAACTTGAGACACGAAACAGCCCCGCCGAACCTAATTCATCCTCTCTTAACCCAATAACACAGCCACATCTTACGCCACCGCTGAAACCATGACAAAGTTTTAGCCCTAGTTTATATGACTTTTACATCTTTTATATTCTGTTTCAAATGTATACACACATTATTGTTATTGGATTTATGATAACATAATGAGTCTTTATTTAAAGACATTAAAGGGACCACTACAATAACTTCTACTTATATTTACGGTCTAGCTATGAAGGTTGTCAATGCAGTAGTACATGGAAGGGATCATGTTACAGAATGATATGCAACCGCCAGAAGTCCCATTGATTACTAGATTAACTTAGACATTTGTGACAACCAAATGAACGAGATTAAGATATAGGATATTAGACCGGCCTTATTATACCTAAGAGAAAACATTAATAGATTTTACTAATGACCGAGTGGGAGAGTGTATGGATTATTAAGGAATATTTTATTTTCTTACTATCTGGTCTTATAGTTATTCGTTTTCTATTGGAATATTGATATTCCTTAATATATTTGGTAACCAATTAAATTGGTGATAAAGGAATTGTTCCTAATCAATCTTTATTTTGATGGACAGTTGAGATTAAATCCTAATAAAACTCTAAAGAGGAATTAGGTCCTCTCTCCTCCTAGAAATATATTTTTAAGTCCATCATAAAGGTATCCCAAAAAGAATCTCAGAAAGACAACACACCAAGAATAGTTTATAGGCGAGAAAACTTATCTTTTTAGAATATTGTTCACGAAGAAATATTTACCGAGAATTGTTTATAGGCAATGAATTGAGGTATTTCGCTTACCCTCCTTATAATTCTAGTATGTTACTAGTCATTTTTCTTAAACAATCTTAGGTTTCATAAAAATTATGCTTACATAAAGAACCCTCATTCAGTATTCTACCACTAGCTATGGCCAAGAAATTTTACCACTCCTAGCTCATACATAGAAATTAAAATGTTCTCCAAAATTATAATATTATGAAAAGTTATTATGGGTTGCCTATATGTCATTTCAAATATTGGAAAAAGATGAATAAATTTGTGACATTTAATATGTGCATTATTCAAAATAGCATTGGTAATAGAACAGTTCCCAGGAATTTTGGTCTTTTCATATATGGATCATTTTTCGGATAATCCTTGAAATTTTTGAAGATTATAGTTTTCCATGAATTTTTTGGTATATCTAAAAGTTCGAAATAATACGGTCGTTAACAATACATATTAAGACTGGATTGGAAACAATCAGATCCCAGACGGTACCAGTGATATACCATGTTCGTACACTACAAATTTCATAGGGTTTTGGTGTGACTCAAATAGCTCATTGAAGGAGGTCGAAAACTTCTCACGTTTAAGTGGGTTTTGCTTTAAAGATTTCATGGAGGAATCAAATAGGGAGGGGTGTAACCGACGTAGGTGCATAACCCCATTAAAAGCCTAACTAAAAGCACTTATTTAACCAATGTCCATCATGATTGCATAATAGAAAACCGAAATAGAATTTGTAACAGATTTCTCTGAGCAAGTGAAGATGGTGTTGTCACCAGCATATAGACTTGCTTCCCGACATGCCTATAGAATTACGATGGTAATGACTTGGCACAAACCATTTTTTCATTATGGTTTTCATTTATGTTCATGTTTCCATCAAATACTCTCCATGTTGTCCTTGAAAATTTACCAACTGATCACACCGTCTGACTGCATAATCATAAAATTTCGTAGCAGCAACTAGCACTCTATTGATCTCTGTGTAGTTCTGATAGTTTAAACCAATTCAATCTTCTTCTCCCACTCCAAGTAAGCATATGGATCGGTTAAAAGCACTTATTTAACCAATGTCCAGCATGATTGCATAACAAGAAAACAGAAGTAGAATTTGTAATAGAATTCTCTGAGCAAGTGAAGATGGTGTTTGCACCAGCATATTGACTTGCTTCCCGACATGCCTATAGAATTACCATGGTAATGACTTGGAACAAACCATTTCTCATTATGGTTTTCATTTATGTCCATGTTTCCACCAAATACTCTCCATGTTGTCCTTGAAAATTTATCAACTGATCACACCGGCTGACTACATAATCATAAAATTTTGTAGCAGCAACTCGCACTCTATTTATCTCTGTGTAGTGCTGACAGTTAAAACCAATTCAATCTTCTTCTCCCACTCCAAGTAAGCATATGGATCGGTTCTCCCATGGAATGGTGGATTTTTGAGTTTGAGACCTCTAAAAATATCTTTTTGATGATCTTTTCTTTCTTGTGCATGTCTCTGTCTCCTTTGATTGTTCTGAGAAGAGTTGTGGTTATGTACATAATAACAGTATGTTGCTTCATCTCTGTGGTGTTCCTGTTGCTCTTTGTTTCTCCTTCGGGATAACTCTTTTTCCCTCCTGTGTTGTGGTCGCCTCTGCTCATAATCCGAGTTTCCAGAAATTTCTTGTCAAAGTGTATCAATTTTGGTATTCATCATCTATTCCATTTGAGCGGTAATTGCCTCAACCAAATGTTTATTGTTGTTGCTGTTGGTTTCTTCATTCTGATAGGTCATTTTGTCGCGAAACATATTGACAAAACAAAGCACCAGTAACAAGTCCTAACAAATGATCACTTTTATAAAATGTTAATCAGATATCAAACAGTTTATCACGTTTTCATAATCCTTAATGACAAATCGATAAAAGATGAAGAGTTAAGTTAAGCAAGAGATTATTAGAAAACAAGCCTACACAACCAATAACCCTAATCGATGAATAGACAATAGCTAAATGTGACTGAGAGTCAGTGAATACAACTTTCATAATGTTGCTCTGATACCATTTGATATGAATTCCCTTGAATTGCTACTCTGAAATCATGTAGGGGATGGGTAAGCTTTGCCGCAATAGAGTCGTGAGACTCAAATGATAAGAGATGTGGATTAATAGGTCACCCAGAGGTGGCAGAAGACTTATGGTATACCAAATCAATTATGTGGATATTACACACTAAAGAAATTGAAGGGGTTTGCTAGATATTAGACACCAACAAGTGATCTAACTTTTAAAAAAGGTTTTTGTAAAAAAAAGATAGATGAGGTTCACTCAGAGTTTACAAAGGAATATAAAGAATAAAACACACAAGTCTCAAAACAGAATGCAATAATAAAACGTCAAAGCCTAAGTTGAACTGAAAAATGACCCTTGCACTTCCTTGGTCGTAACTTCTCTTGATGGGCTTTGTCTTTGATCAACAAAATTGATAATTAGGATGTGATCCATTTGTCTTATTAAAAACATCCTTTTTAAAAACCCATTGGGACAAAACCAAAGATAAGTCACATGCCTATCTGTTGACCTCCTTAGGCCTGCACTAAAACAAATGAGGTTTTAATATCATCTTCTCCATCCTGACTCAAGTGATCTGATTGAATCCAAATATGGATAAGTATCCCTCCAATTTCTCCCTTGAATTTTATAGCGATTGAACGGATAATGAGACCAACTGGTGCAACTAAAGCATCCTCACCTACAAGCTCATCTTCAGCTACAAGTTCCATGTCCTTAGTGCTATCCATGCTCACATCAACTTCGTTGTGTGTTCTCGTTATTTCTTAATTATCTTGGACAATGTTTTCAAGAGGAGTATGATTGTATCTCTTTCCTAATACACTAGATATTGGCATGACACTTACAAATTTTATTACCATGGTTGAACGATTTCTTTGATAAGTAGATTAAGACGACTCATAGCGATAACGGGACATAATTTCTTTCAAGACGAGGGAAATTATTCATGAAAATTCTTGTGTGAGAACACCACAACCAAATGGTCAAGTTGAACTTAAGCATCCTCATATCCTGAATGTGGCATGTGCTCTACGTTTATAGTCTTCATCTACTTATTGAGTTTTGGGGACAATGTATTCTCACTACTAGTTACTTAATAAACTAGATGCTTACTCCGCTTATTCAATAAAAAAAACCATTTGAGATGCTTTATGGTCGAACTCTTCCGTTTCATCATATTCTTGTGTTTGGTAGTCTCTGTTACTCTCACAATCAGAACCATAAGGGCGATAATTTTGAATCTTGTAGTAAGTGGTGTGCTTTTGTAGGATTCAATTAGGAATGAAAGGCTGGCGTGTATACGATCATGACACCGACACTATTTCTTGTTCTCATGATGGTGTTTCTTTTGCGAGATTGTGTTTCCTTTTTCAAAAGACATTGTTTCATCTACTTTGCCTTCGACTTTGGATGGATATTCGTTTATGCTGACTCCAGTTATTGAATATGATCCGCTACAGCTGGTGCTAACTATTGAACTTGAAAATCTTTCACATGCTGCTCAAACCCCTACTTGTGCACCTCCGCGTACACATGATCCGGCTGAAGAAATGGTTGATGTTCAGCCCATACTGCTTCCCCTGTCTCTGCATCTTCCTCTGATGAGCCTGCTGATATTGATCCTCCCTTTCCAATTCCTAATGCCTCTTCGATCTCTTATGTTGATCCTATTTCCGCTGCAACTCCGAATATCACAGAAAGGGAGGACTTGTTATTTGCTGCTGAACCTGCAAATATGGCTTTTCGGAGAAGTTAGCGACCACACGCTCAGCCCGGTTATTTTAATGAGTATGTTCTTAACACGGCTAGGGAAATGTAGTTACCAACTAAAGATGTTAAATATTCTAATAATCATTAGTATATGCAAGATTGAATCCACAAGGAACAAATTGTCATACTAAAAACTTCTGAGAGCAGTTTAAATCTTGAATGATCGAATTTGTTTTGTTTTTTTTAGATTGCAAAAAAACTAACAAAGAGAAAAAATGATTGTAGAGTATAAGATTAAAAACATTGTGTCATAGGGTATTTCAGAGATCAAAGACTCACAAAAGAATGTAATCTTAGTTTAATAATTAAACACCGTTCTTACCCTATACCATGAAGACTCCAATCGATCAACAATGAATTCCAAGCATCTATGCCTTGGATGATAGCTCTCATCTTAACCTTCTAGTGACTATAGTTACCTTAAGACTTAGTCATTGAATATCGTCCAAATCTTCTCTGAATATTCGGGTCGCACCAAATCTTCTCTGAATATCGTCCTTTGTTCCATTGTTCCAAAACAACATTTGAGAAAATGTCTGCCACACATTTTCTCAGCCCTTGTATTCATAGATTTTAAGATATGGCAAAGTCGTTTGTGCTAGAAGATCTGAGATATGATCATATAACTTATTTAGAATAAAAAGTGCAAAGATAGAGAGAGACAAAATTTGTGCTAAAAGACAACTGAGAAATGTTGTGTTGGTAAATTACTCTCTTTAACGAAAGTCATGCTACTTCAATATTGTCAAATCCAAAAAAACTGAAAAAAAAACTCTCTCTAAAACTTTCCTTTTCTTGATTCTGGGCGATTGAGAGGTCCCCTAGGGATCTTTTGAGATGGAGGCGCCGCCTCTGCCTTCTGCGGTGGCCGGCAATTCTTCGCCTTCTCCGACCTGCTCCGATCACCAACTCCTCGTCACTTCTCCTCGCAGAAACAGAGCTTTAGAAGTCTATCATCTTCTTGAATCTTCTGCAGTTCCAGGGACTCATAATCCTCTCTCGATCCCATCCAGTGACACCACCTTTGCTCCACATCCGCTTGTGGCTGTTACGGCAGACTTTGTCTTTGCTCCAGTGCCGTCTGCTTCAAACAACGTTCATCCTTCTGCTGGAAGGTCATCTCTGCCGAAAGCTTCACCTATAGTTGCACCGGTTGCAACATCATGGGCTGACGTGACTAGGAAGGGCAATTCACACAGCTTAAAACGATTTGATTGTGCAGTTCATTCAGTTGATGGACGAAGTATATACTCTGTTCCTGCAGCTGTCTTAAACTCTGAGCCTCTCTGGGAGGATTTCTTGGTTGGAAGATTTACGTCGAAAGCTCCGCACATAGCCAAAGTCCACATAATTGTTAATAAGATTTGGAATCTCGGCAACAAAGACATAAAAGTTGATGCGTTTGAGATAGATGACTCTACCATTAAATTTCGCCTCAGGAATTTTGAAGCTAGGCAACGTGTACTGCGCAGGGGAATGTGGAACATATGCGACGTACCCATGATTATCTCTAAATGGTCCCCATATGCTAAAGAAGCCCAGCCTTCCCTTCGTTCGATGCCAATGTGGATTGTTCTGAAGCAGGTCCCGGCTTCTCTGTTTACGTGGGAGGGTCTGAGCTTCCTCTCTAGCCCTCTCGGCACTCCTCTTCGGCTCCACAGAGATACGGAACTGGTTACCAGCTTTAATGAAGCTAAAGTTTTTGTTGATGTAGACCTATCATCTACGTTTCAGGACCACATCTTCTTCAAGATAAATGGAGAAGAGATCCGGGTTGCATACGAATTTCCTTGGCTGCCTCCCAGGTGTTTTGGATGCAAAAAATGGGGACACACTCTAAACTGGTGTTTAGCTTCTTCAAATGCTTATGCATCTAATGTTAATCGCCTAGTTACTGCCTCAGAGATGTCGGAACGATGTGTGGAAGAGAATTCAACGACTCCAGTTTCATCTGCTTTTCCGGTTCAGGAACAGCTACTTGATGCAGGCGCTGCGCATACAGAGGCTCAGGCTAGTTCTCTCACTTCATTGCAGGCTCACTCGGGTAACATGATGCTCCAGGCCACGAATGAGATCAGAGAGGCTATTGTTTCTCCAGCCCGGGGGATCACTCAATCTCTCATAAGGGATCCCAAGTCACCATCTCCGAAATCACGAACATGTAAGAAGTTGCTGCAATCTGGTCGACAAAGTGATCAGCTAACCTGTTTAGAGGATCAGGCTGCGATTAGTAAACAGAGAACCTTACCCTCTCCGTCGGCACCTGGAATATCGGCGTCAAAGCAAATGGTTCTCAGCCCTACCATTATGATGAGTACTGCAACAGATCAGCGTCTATGCGAGACAATGTCATCAGAGCTTCAAGCAGTGTCTGTGCCAATGGTTTCCCCCGAGTTGAAGCCTCTACAGAGTAAGCTTGACTCCCAATCGATACTGCACTCTCTTGCGGATATAGAGGAAGGCGAAATAAGCATTTCTTCTCCCGTCATTTCACCTACAGATGCAGCTTGGTCAATGGTTCCTAACTCTGGTAGGGAAAAACCAAAATCTCCTACTCTGTCTTTTGGTCAAGTGTCGATTGCTTCTCCAACAAGGTTTGATATTCTTCGCGACTCGGATGAGATATTGGTGGAACGTTCAGCCATGGAACCAGAACAGTCTGGGGATGTAAATCCCATTGATAATTCAGGCTCTGCTAGGGAATTAATGGAGCTTCGAACAACACAACAGTTACCCGCCATAGGAGATGCTTCACCGGAACATCCAAAACGGCCTCAGCTCCCTCGCTCCTCAAAGGTAGCTCATAAATACTTTGCAAGAGTTCCCAAAGAGCTAGTTCTTCTCAAACAGCTGGGGTTGGAAAAAGATCTTCCCAAAAGAAACATTAATGTCGTGTTTCTCTTGGAATATTCGCGGGTTTAATCAGTCACGGAAACATTCTGTTGTTAAGAAGCTTATTCAATCAAAGAAGTTAAAATTCAGGTGTTTGTTGGAAACGCGTGTAACGGAGAATAAGGCTCATCGGATAGTTACTTCCACCTTCGGTAACTGGTCTTTCGCTGTCAATTATGATCATAACCCTCTTGGTCGGATTTGGGTGGTTTGGAGTCCAACCGTAAAGCTTGAGGTAGTTCTTAAATCATCTCAGCACTTAACCTGTTTGATTCAGCTTGATGATGTTTCGAAAGCTTTTTTGTGTACCTTTATCTATGTGTTGAATGCTCTAGATGAGCGTAGAGAGCTATGGAGTGATATCCAAGGTCTCAAAACCCTCCCTCGCGTTAGTGGTAAGGCTTGGATGTATCTTGGTGATTTTAATGAGATTATAGCTACTTCGGAACACTCACTAGCTTCGTCAATTCATGTTGAGGTTCCGGGAATGAGGGACTTCCAAGAGCTGGTTCGGATATGTTCCTTTAGCGACATGGCTTACCATGGTCCGCTTTACACGTGGTGTAATAAAAGGGAAGACGGTTTGGTATGCAAGAAATTAAATAGGGTGATGGTTAATTCCTCTTGGCTCCACCACACAACGAATTCTTACTGCCTCTTTGAAGCTCACGGGTGCTCCGATCACCTTTGTGCAATTGTTTCGCTGAATGGTGCTCAACCTAGGCCTAAAGTTCCTTTCAAGGTTGTCAATGCAATTCTCACGATGGCTGGCTTCATGCAAATAATAGAAGCATACTGGGCTTCCACATCTCCCCTTTTCCACTCGACCTCTGCTCTATACCGACTTTCCAAAAAGCTGAAACTCCTTAAGCCAAAAATTCGAGAGTTCAGCCGGCATAGCATCCATCACTTGACAACCAGAACTGAGGCTGCATTTAAGAATTATTGTGCAACGCAGCTCGCCACCTTAG
This sequence comes from Cardamine chenopodiifolia, assembly GCA_963922655.1. NCBI lineage: Eukaryota > Viridiplantae > Streptophyta > Magnoliopsida > Brassicales > Brassicaceae > Cardamine > Cardamine chenopodiifolia. Next base: position 5,517,132 of record OZ000476.1, on the reverse strand, counting down.
CGGATCCGGCTGGGGACAGAATTCGTGAGGAAAGTCAAGCTTTTGCTGTTTGGGACTCAATTTCGAGGCTTGAGGAAAACTATCTACGACAAAAGGCTAAGCTCCATTGGCTCAATGTTGGGGATAAAAACAATAAGGTCTTCTATAATGCAATTAAAGAGAGGGAAGTGCGAAACGCAATCAATGTAATTCAGTCCCTGGATGGGAGGCAGCTCACCGACAAGGAGGATATTCACACGGAGGCTATAAGGTATTATTCTAACTTATTTTCTGTACAGGTACAACCCTCACCAAGGAGCTCGGTTGAGGATGTGGCAGCGGTGCTAAATTACAAGTGCTCGGAGGAAGAAAAGGCAGCCGTGCTTCACGAGGTAACTGAGTTAGAAATAAAGTGCACTCTCTTTTCAGTGCCTTTGAATAAATCCCCAGGTCCGGACGGGTTTACTGTGGAGTTCTTTAGGGAGACTTGGCCAATTACGGGTAAGGATTTAGTTGTGGCCATTCAATCTTTTTTTATCTTTGGTTTTTTGCCAAAGGGTTTAAACTCTACAATCCTTGCTTTGATCCCTAAGAAGCTGGGAACAATAGGTATGAAAGATTATAGGCCTATATCATGTTGTAATGTGATTTACAAGATTATTTCCAAGCTCTTGGCTAACAGGTTAAAGGCTGTGCTTCCGGGGTTCATTACTCAAAATCAATCCACATTCATCAAGGACCGATATATGATGGAGAATCTCCTACTAGCATCCGAGCTAGTTAAGGATTATCATAAGCCTAACATAGCCTCTCGTTGCGCAATGAAGATTGACATATCGAAGGATTTTGACTCGGTGAATTGGGATTTTTTAATAAATATTCTTAAAGCGCTGGAGCTTCCCTCTTTATTTATTTGCTGGATTAAGGTTTGTGTCTCTACTCCGTCTTTTTCAATTCAGCTTAATGGTGAGTTGGTTGGTTTCTTTGGTAGCAAGCATGGACTTAGACAAGGTTGTTCCCTTTCTCCATATCTTTTTGTCATTTGTATGAATATATTATCTTGTATGCTTGACAAAGCGGTGGTGGCAGGTCAAGTAGGTTATCACCCGGGATGCAAAAGTGTGTCTATCACTCACCTTTGTTTTGCTGATGACATTTTGATTTTTTCAGACTGTAAGATCAGATCAATTCAGGGTATTCTCCGGGTTTTCGATTGTTTTGCATCCTTTTCAGGTCTCACCATTAGTTTGGAGAAATCAACTCTTTTCATCACGGGTATCTCTCAGGCTATCCGCACGTCGTTGGATACTTTTCCTTTTGCTATTGGGGATTTGCCGGTTAAATATTTAGGTCTTCCGCTGCTGACTAAGAGGATGAAGGCCTCTGACTATCAACCACTTATTGAGAAAATTCGTGGGCGTTTTAATTCTTGGAAGAACAGATTTCTATCTTTTGCGGGTCGGTTACAGCTCATGTCCTCAGTTATAGCAAGTCTTACTAACTTCTGGATGTCAGCGTTCCGCTTACCTAGTGCTTGCATTAAAGAGGTGGAGCGGCTCTGTTCGGCGTTCTTATGGTCTGGTCCATCTCTTAACTCAAACAAGGCAAAAGTTTCTTGGGAGAGGGTTTGTAAACCCAAAGCTGAAGGGGGTCTGGGTCTGAGAGACTTGGGTGATGTGAACAAGGTTTGTTGTTTTAAGTTAATATGGCGTATTGTTTCAGGCCGTCATTCTCTTTGGGTAAATTGGATTCACAAGCACCTTATTCGAGATGGCTCTTTCTGGTCTATTAACTTATCCACGAACGCGGGCTCTTGGATATGGCGAAAGCTTCTAAAGTACCGTGATCAGGCCAAGGCTTTTCACAAAGTCCAGGTAAGTAATGGTGCTTTCACATCTTTCTGGTTTGATGTTTGGAGTGACTTAGGTCGACTGTATGATCTCCTTAGGGCCCGTGGAAGTATAGACTTAGGGATTCCCATCTCGGTGGCGGTGGCAGACGCCTTTACTGGGCATCGGCCACGGCACCGCCATTCAAACACTCTGGTACTAATTGATGCTGAAGTTCAAAGGTTAAAAAACAGGGCTACAAATGCTCCGGACATCCCTCATTGGCGAGGACCGGGGGGTAAGTTTAAGTCTCGGTTTTTGTCTAGGGAGACTTGGGACCAGATTCGTAAAACTACTCAGCATGTGATATGGTACAAGAGTATATGGTTCACTCATGCAACCCCGAAGTTCTCGTTTATTGTTTGGTTGGTTGCTCTCAATCGTTTGTCTACAAGGGATAGGATGAGCATTTGGAGTCCAAACTCGAATACAGCTTGTGTTTTTTGTTCTTCACCACTTGAGTCAGCGAAACACCTTTTTTTCTCTTGCCCCTTTAGCTCTCGCATATGGCATCGCTTCTCATCCGGGTTACTACGTCACAGGTACACCACTTGTCTACACACTATGCTTACTAATGTTATGATTTCAGGTGGTAGGGATATCTCCTCCTTCTTAGTCAAATATGCATTCCAAGTGGCGGTCTATTTTTTATGGAGAGAGCGTAATCAAAGGCGTCATGGAGAGGGTTCTTTGCCGGAGGACAGGTTATTAAGAAGTATGGATCTTATGGTGCGAAATAGGCTCTCAACTTTACAAGCCAAAGGAATTCACTCGGATGGCCTCCAAGCTTGGTTCTCCACCAGATTTTAATCTATCATATCAGTCACTTTTTATGCTCTTTCTCAGCTCCCTTGAAGGTTGGTTTGTACTCTTTTTTCCATCTCCCGGTTTTGTCCCAATTGGGTTTTCCGGAGATGGGTTTTAACGAGGCAACCACCTTCAAAAATTTTTGTTGAGCTTTTATCTCTTTATATCAAACTCTCGGACACAATGTTGTAAAAATGATATTTTTTTTCTTGAATATAATTTAACATAATATTCAAAAAAAAAAGAAAGAAAGTCATCCTACTTCGCCAGTTAGGTTTACAAAAGCTTTGTTACAGCCATAATACTTCGTATGTAAAACAAATATACCAAAACGAGCGTGCTTGGTATCTGAAAGAATATTGGACCGCTTATCTATATTTAGTATTATTTAATAAGCTCAAAAAAATCGTTTGACCTCAATAAAAAAGCCTTTAATTTGGTACGGTGTGTGTATTTCACTCTCCATCTTTTGTACTCGCTATTTAAACTGTATGAAAGCTAGTGATGTTATTTCTCCAGCAGAAAACTACATTTGATTTCATTATTTTGTCTATTACATTTGATTTGATCATTTTGTCTTGGACATACAATAGCATATGCCGGAAAGACATTTACCGTATAATAAAGAGCTTATACCTGCACAAAACCTCTCGCATACACCATCCCCTCCCTTTTTACACGGATCTGGTTTGAAGCACTTTTTATAGTCTTTTTTCTGAATAATATGTAAAATTATATTAAAAAAAAACCTTTGTAAGTAACCGTTTCTAAAATAAGAAAGCTGAATAATATAGAAAAAGAAAACAACGGAAGTAGCTCTAAATAGTGGGAATGTCAGGATGTGTGCCTCGTTAAAACCCAAAAACTGGAAAATCCATTTGGGACAAAACCAGTAGTTAAGAAAAAAAATACATCCATCACCGACCTCTAAGCAAGCTGAGAAGATTCAAAAGACAATCAGATGGAGCTTCATTTAAAGTCGCGTATCGAACTAGTCTTGTATGGTGGTCGTCATTATGCCCCGAGTTTGCAATGTTGAAAGACGGTTCTAGACCGCCTTATCAATGTCTCTTAGCAACCAGTCTATGGTGACTGGTTACTCCCCTGTCGTCGTCTATTCCTCTCTTTCCAAATGGAATAAACGGCTATTTGGCATGCGTATTTGAACAGAAAGCAGTGAACCCTCGAACTACCTGAGATCGAGAGAATTAGTAAAATAGGCGAGAAGAGAGGAGTGTACCTTTGTTGCAAGAGACCGGAGGTGAGCTGGAACTAAATTTGAGATGTAAAGATGCACTCAAAGAACAAATGGTCCCTTGTCTCAAGTGGATGGTTACAAAAAACACAGCTATGAGGTGAATTCACATTCGACATAACTAGTTTGTCTCCCGTGGAGAGGCGATTGCGCACTGCCAGCCATACAACAAACGAGTATTTGGGAGTGGCATGAGAGAACCAAACACCCTTAGACCATAACTGTTTCGGGCAGGGTTGGCGGAGCTGATTCCAAGTTTCCTTTGTTGAGAACTTTGCCTTAATTTTCATATTTTCACCTCTCCATACTGCTATATCATCAGCTTCATGTGCACAGGCCTTCAGTTTCGTTATCTCCTCCTTGATTTGAGAGAGTGTGGGATGACGGTGTCGCCTAATTCGATGAGTTGAAAACACATCCGCTAGGGTATATGATAGCTTAATGCCCAAATCTATGCACCCCCTTTTGCCTAGAACATCAATCAACCTGCCTAGAGAGCACCAATCATCAAACCAGAAAGAAGTGTTATAACCATTCCTTACCTCGACTTTGTGGAATTCCTTGGCTTGATCCCGAATTTTGAGAAGCTTTCGCCATATCCACGAGCCAGCCTTATTCCTTGTTTTAGATGATCAAAAAGAGCCCCTGCAAATTAAATTTTTTTGGATCCAATTCACCCACAACGACGTTCGGGATGAAACCAAACGCTAAATCAGCTTATAAGAAGCGACTATATTTGCAGTTCCTAGCGGTTTGAGGCCCATGCCTCCTTCTTCTTTTGGTTTGTACACTTCACTCCAAGCAATATTCGTCTTCTTCGGGTTTAAATCAACTCCAGACCAAAGAAACGCAGAGCTTATTTTCTCTATTTCACTTACACGCCCAAGGTAGCCTGAACGCGCCAATCCAAAAATTTGTAAGGCTCATGATCACCGAGGATAAAAGCTGTAACCTTCCTGCAAAAGACAAAAACGATTCTTCTATGACCCAATTCTATCTCGGATTTTTTCTATTAAGGGCTGGTAATCAGTTTTACTCATCCGCTTTGTGAGTAGGGGTAGACCCAAATAGCGGAATGGTAAGGTACCCAAACTGAAAGGGAATGCTGAAAGAGAATCTCTAACCCCTGTGGTAATTCCGGTGATAAACAATGCGGTCTTCTCCAAGCTAATAGTGAGTCCATAGAAACAAGCAAATTCATCAAAAACGTCAATGATACCTTGAATAGAGCGCGTGCGGCCATCGGTAAAAACTAGTATGTCGTTCGCAAAACAAAGATGAGTAAGACGAAGGGTTTAGCATAAGAGATAAGAAATTCAAACCCGGATGATATCCAAACTTGCCCTCCATCGCTGCCCTATTTAGCATAAGAGATAAAAAATTCATACAAATAACAAATAGATAGGGAGAGAGCGAACAACCTTGTCGTAACCCCCTCTCACTTCTGAAGAATCCCGATAACTCCCCATTTATTTTAATAGAAAAATAAAGGGTAGTCACACAAAGTTCTATCCACTTGATGAACTTTTTCTGCAGATCCATAGCTTGCAGCATAGCTATCAAAAACCTCCATTGTACCGAGTCGAAAGCCTTCGAAATATTGATCCTCATAGCACAGCGGGAAGTAACACTCGGTTTATGATAGTCTTTGACTAATTCGGATGCTATAATTAAACTTTCCATCATGTACCTATCCTCAATGAACGCGGATTGATTTGGGGTGATGAAGCATGGAAGTATAACCTTAAGACGGTTTGCTAAGAGCTTGGAGATCACTTTGTAGATCACATTGCAGCAAGAAATAGGCTGGTAGTCCTTCATTCCGTTTGTACCACTTTTCTTCGGAATGAGAGCTAGAATGGTCGTGTTGATACCTTTTGGGAGAAATCCGTAGGAGAAGAAAGAACGCACCGCCACACAAAAATCCCTTCCTACTATAGACCATACCTCCTTAAAAAATTCCACACAGCACCTTATAAGCCTCTTCCGTCCGTTTGGTGAGGTGGTGCAGCTGTTGTCGACTAAGAACTTGAATGGTTGGCTTGAGTGATTTGAGATTTTTTGAAAATCAAAACAGGGCCGAAGTTGACTCGAATAGCGCAGTAGTGTTGGTCCAATAATCTTGAATTACCGCCTTAAACTCAGCCATTTTGATGATTGCATTCACTATCTTAAAAGGTCTGCGTGGCTTATATGGTGCATTACATAGCGAAAGGATTCCGCATAAGTCGTCAGAGCAGCCCTTTGCCTCAAAGGAACATAATGATCTTATTGAGAGCTGCAGCCAATGAGAATTAATAAGGACATGGTCAAGCTTTTTACAAACTAATCCCTTTTCCCTCTTATTGCACCATGTATAGCGAGGACCATGATAAGCCATGTCGATAAGTGAACAATAACGAGCTGTATCTTGGAATTCCATCATTCCCGGTAGGTGGACAGTCCTAGTAGCAGAGTGGTCCTCCTGACTCAACACCTCGTTAAAATCCCCAAGACAGAGCCACGGGATCCCTTTAAATTGTGGAGAATCCTGTATGGACCTAAGATCACTCCAAAGAGCACGACGCTTAACCAATTCATTTGATGCATAAATTAAAAAGCAGAGAAATGTCTCCGAAGAACCGATATATCTTATCAAACCCGTGATCATCTGCTCTGTTTTACAAACTATTTTAAAATCAACTCGGTTGCTCCAAACCACCCATATCCTTCCAAGCGGATTATGTTCATAGTTCGATATCATTTACCAGACCCGAAACACAGATTTTACTATTTGAGATGACTTATTTTCAGCGATTCTCGTTTCCAATAAACCCCCAAAATCAATTGAGTTAGAACGAATTAATTCCTTTACCACCGAATGCTTTTTGACTTGATTAAACCCACAAATACTCCAGGAAAAACATGACATCAATGTTTTCTAAGAGATGACCGTTTGCTGAAGTATTGTGAGAGGATCCTCATGTCTTTTGAGAGGTCTTGGCGAGGTACTTGTAAGCGACCTTCGAGGATCTCGGAAGGGTTTGACAAGCTGGTAGCCCCTCAGCCTTGGTTATAACCGGATCCTGAGTCTGAATCTATGTACCGGAGGAATTCCCTCTCTGGTCTACATCTATGAACTGATTATTGCTTATGACCTGGTTGTTTCCTGTGAGTATCGATGTATCTTCATTCACTTTCACCCCCTCCGAAATCCCAGACGTGGAACTAGGCTGAGTAACTGCTGTTATATCCGTTGTGTCTTCTTAATCTTGGACCTGCAAAATAGCAAAGTGAGAGGGTGAAGCAATAGTTACCTGACCATAAAGCAGAGGTGGCGACTTCATAGATGCCTCAGCTCTGTGCAGAGAATTGCCCGATCGTTTAGCAACAGCCCAATCATTAGTCAAAGTCTAAAGCACCGGAGATAACAAACTAATCTCCCCAACTTCAATAGCTTGAGCTACCGCATTGTTGTTATTTGTTCCTTCTTCTCCAACAATACCATTATTTACAAAGGAAATACATAGAGCTGTGTCATGTCCTGGTCCAGACTCGTTCTGCTTCGTGATCTCATTCCTAGGACCTGTAGAAGCAGCTTCTTTTCTTTGCACTAGAGACTCTGTTGCTCCAGCTGGTGGTTGTACCTCATGTTTGATACTCCCAGACCTCTGTGACTTGGGCGAAATCATCACAGGGAACGCCTCATTACTCTGCTTTTCAGGAGCTTCGATGGCGAGTTGATTCTTCGAAGGCATTCCATTTCCCGGAGATACTGACTGTTTAGCAACAATCACAGGAGCTACCAACCCAGGCCCCTGTTTCGGCGAAGACATAGTCCACTGTTTCGGAGAAGATGCAGGTTTCTGTGTTGACGAAGATGCAAGGCTCCGAACCTGTTGAAACTTCACTACACATCCTTCAGAAGACTGGACCCATTTGGAACATAAGGAACACCGAGGAGGGAGCCAAGGGTAGTGATAGTTAACCTGGACTTTTTTGTTCCTAATTTTGAAAAAATAGTGATGAGGCAAGGGCTGCGAAAGATCAACATCCACAAATTTCTTCGCTTCTTCAAAGTTTGATACTAGTTCAGTTTCTCGATGAAGACGCAAAGGAATACCCAGTGGGCTAACGAGGAAACTTAGTACTTTCCATGAGTAAAGAGAATGCGGGACGTTTGTTATTTCAACCCACATTGGCATGGAGGTAATTTCAAGTTGTGTGTCTTCAGAAATCGGAGTCCAACGGGACACAATCATTGGGATATTGCAGATGTTCCACATACCCCGTCTGAACACCTACTTCTCGCTCCAACATGACGAATTCAGAATTTCATGGTGCTTTCATTCACCTCATATGGATCCACTTTGATAGATTTGTCACCTATATTCCAAATTTTGTTTATAATGACGTGTATTTTTGCAATATGGGGCGCAGCGGAAGCAAACCAGCCCACAAGGAATTCATCCCATAGCGGAGAGTCATGAAGAATCTCATCCGGAACAGAGACTACTCCCTTACCTTCAGTCTCTGTAACTTCACATTCATACTTAGATAAAGAGTTCTTTGCAGCTACATGTAGCCATGATTTCTTAGTACCTTGTCCCCTGTCTGAATTGTGATGATACCCTGTTTCAGATGGCACCCTGCCTGAAGCAGTACCGATCGCAGACGGAATAGGTGGGACTGGGACTGAACTCTCCATTACAACCCCTCCTGCCTGCGACTTCTCCTCTCTGTAAGCATCCCCAGTCGTAGAAACCTCAAGAGGTTAAGCCCCCTGATGTTCGTTGAACTGAGCGTGCAGACTGTGATCAACAACGATGTTATTGCAAGTTTATGTAACGGTTGGTTGATGATCAAAGGTTTTCAGAGATGAGCCTCCAGCCATAGAATCCTCAAGAGGCTGCGGTTCCATGTCGGGGACCTGTAGATGTTCGTTGAGCTGAACGTGTAGACTATGATCAACGGTGATGGTACAGCAGGGTCCTGTATCGTTTGTTTGATGATTAACGGTTGTCAGGGACGAGCCTCCGGTCACCACAGGGGAGGCGAAGTCGGCGGCGGTGCCACCATGAAGAAGATCCCTAGAAAACCTCAAAATCTCTCTAGAATTGCTATATAGCCAGAAAAGGAAAGTGCACTTCCTTTTTTTATAGTCTTGCGTTATACCAAAACCTATTTAAAAATATTCATTAAGCCAATATTTACATTCATTAAAAGGTTAAAGACATGTGCATAATAATAAAAAAGGAGTATAACAATAAGCTATTACCTGAAATGTTGTCTGAGCAACGAACCGAAGATGTGACAAAGAAGTTTAGCAATAACAAACACGATTAACATTTTCTTGCTGATAGCCATTTTTAATGATTTTATTCTCTTCTCTCTTTTATGTTTTATCTTTCTATGGTGGATGTTTATATATATATATATATATATATTATACCCCGATATTTGTAAAAGGTGTTTTCTAGTAAAAATTAAGTTTGATATCTTACATATTTAAGTTAAAAATAAATTTTGATTGTATAAAATCTTTCAATTAATTTTCTAAGATTATGGTCAAAAGAAAATATTAAAGTTTGATATCTTACCTACTAAAAATAAAGTTTGACAGCATGAACTCTTTCAGTTGATTTTATAAGATTATTGGCAAAAGAAAGTAAAGAATTATCTTTAACCTTAAAAAGTAACTGCAGTAATAATATTTTTTATTTATAAATAGTAAAATTGAGATTATTTTCCAAGCTTTAATTAATATTTAAAATAAATTTTAGTATTTCTAATGGCTATAACTTGAGATTAATTGTGAAAATATGATGAAAAATAGCTTTTGAAAAGCTTTAGTGGATGAGTAAAGGAATTATATTTAGTTAATTTATTTAATTATGATCATTTTTAACAATCATATATTTATATTAAATTCATTTTTTATTCAATTAGGTAATGTTTTTTAATAGTTTTAAAATAATTTTAAAATGTTATTTTAATAATGAGAGTGAAATACAACTTTTGTAATATCACAATTTCTAGAAAATGGTGGTGCATGTAAAAAGGACTAAAATAATTGTTTTACCTGCATATATCAACGAATTAAAATTTTATTTTTTTGTCACTCGTCATTAAAGAATTTTATAGTTAAGCATACTTGAGTGAAGATGATGCAAAAAAAAATATCCCACATATATTAGTTTGATCAGTAAACAAGTCTACCAAGTCTCTTGAGTCCAAAAGAGAGGGGACTCCACAAATCGAGAATGAAAGAAAAAAACATGAATTGTGTTGGTTTGAGCATTACAATTTTGTCAGTGTCAAACCTAGATGAGTGTGTAGTCAAGTGACACAACCGACAGGGTGGTGGCACTACAAGAAAACAACCAAAAAACCGATAGAATCAGAATTCGTTGGAAAATTCCTACGGTTTTACGACTGAGAATTTCTGACAGAATAACCGACGGACAAAGAATCTGTTGGAAAAAAACCAACGGATTTTCGATGGATAAGCACAAATCCGTCAAAAGTATACGTTATGTTCTGACGGCTTTCCGACCGATGTCCATCGGAAATCTGTCAAAAATTTATCAGAATTTCGTCGAAAAGTTGTCGATTAATAAAAACGTTAGTATAACCGTTAGTAAAGTTTTATTCCGACAGATTTCTGACGGATTTCCGTGAACATGACTTCTATATATATGTTTCCACATTTCTTCATTCTTTCACACCACTTACTCATTCAATCTCATTATAGCAAAAGTTAAAATATATCTTCTAGTAATTATTTTCGGTCATGGATGGACGAACCTATGATGTATCCGGAGTCAAACTTACTGAAAGATAGTTATGCACGAGGAATCTGCGAGTTCATGGGATTGGCCAGAAATCAAAGGAGATAAAAAAATGGTAGGATTAAATGTCCCTGTATTATATGCTGGAATTCTCATAATGTTAAACTTGAGTTAGTTTGGCATTACTTGTATAATAATGGGTTTATGTCCGGTTATATGATTTGGTATTTACATGGAGAAACAAATTATGATTATGGTAGTACTAGTGAACCAAATATTGGGGATAGCATAGGAGATAGAAGGGAAGTAGATGTAGGTGCCGGTACGGTTGAGATGGTGAATGATGTGTTTAGGGAGAACATGTCGTCGACTGGTTATGATGGAGATAAAATTCAGAAGCAGAAATTTTTTTTGATATGTTTGATGCAGCAAAGCAGTCACTATATAGTGGTATAGAGAAGATCATTCACCGTTATCATCAGCAAGTAGAATGATGACTATTAAGATATACTACAATTTGACGGAAGAATGTGTTGATGCAATAGCAGGTTTTGTGAAAATATTTTGCCTGAAGATATTCTTTCACCAGCATCATACTATGAGGTACATAAACTAGTTGCTGGTCTTGGGTTGCAATATCAGACGATAGATGTGTGCATTGACAATTGTATGATATATTGGAAAGAAGAAGAAAACCGTAAAAGATGTAGATTTTGTGAAAAACTGAGGTTTCAAGAAACTACTAAGAGAGTTTTAGTTCTTTATAAACGGATTTGGTATTTACTATTAACAAAGAGGTTGAAAAGCTTATATCAATCTCAACACACAGCAGAGGAAATGAGATGGCATGCAGAGCATCATCAAGATGGAGAGATTACGCATCCGTCAAATGCAGAAGCGTGGAAACATTTTCAATCAATGTATCCAGATTTTGCGTATGAGCGACAAAATGTATACCTCGGGTTATGTACAGATAGTTTAAACTCATTTGGAAAACATGGAACAAAATATTCGTTGTGCCCGGTAATTGTAACACCTTACAATTTACCACCATCTTTGTGCATGCGTAGAGAGTTTTTGTTCTTTTTTGTGCTAGTTTCTGGCCAAGAGCATCAAAGGAGGTCACTTGATGTATTCTCCAGCCATTGATCTATGAGTTACAAATGCTATGGAAGCATGGTCCACATAAGAACCCCACGTATCTTGAAATTCTGATGCAATGAAACATCTTGAAATTCTTGTTATCTGCATGGACAACGCATGGAAGAATATCATGCTCGTATTGCCAAAAAAACACTGATGCATTCCAATTACATCACGGAAGAAAGAAGTGTTGGTTTGATTGCCACAAAAGGTTTTTATGAAGAACAAAAAAGTTTTTGAATGTGTATCTCTGGAGATTGATGGACGTTATATATTAGAGCAATTAAGAGATTTTTGATGTTGAGAGAACTCCTTACTGTGGGGGTAATGGCCATGATCCTGTTGACGGTGTCGGTGAACTTCATATCTGGCATAAAAATTTAATGTGTTTATTTTTTATTGTGTTTTGTGTTTTGTAGGAGTTGGTGCTTTATTTCAAGATTTATGTACGAGGACACTTACAGTAGATTGTATATGGAATTTACATGCCAGTGTACTGGTTATCCTCTGTAATCTTGAGAAGATATTCCCATTGTCTTTCTTTGATATTATGGAACATCTTCCTATCCACATCCCATGGGAAGCTGCACTTGGAGGTCATATGCAATACCATTAGATGTATCCGTTTGAGCGTTACATGCTTCACCTCAAGAAAAAAGTTAAAATTTTAGATAAAGTTGAGGGATCAATTATCGCACAGAGCCTCAACGAAGAAGCCTCACACTTTGCTGGATATTACTTTCCATCGAAAGTGCGTACTAAGAGTAGACGCCTGGTGTGACATGAAGATAGAGGTGAGAGAGCGATTTATACAGTGTATGTCCCTGAGTTGTTTGCTCAAATTGGTCGAGTAAGTAGAAAAGGAAAGAAACGGAAACTATCAGAGCAGGAGTTTTCACACTTGCATACATATATCCTCACAAACTGTGAGGATATTGTGGAGTATGAGAGGTAATGATTAATTTGTTTATGTCAATTACCAATTATTTGAAATTAATTAATCAATGATTATTAAAATTTTAGTTATGTTATAACATTTATGTGGCGCTAGTACGAGACTAATTTCCAGATAAGACGAAACCTGAATTTGATATCTTAAAGGAGCAAGAATTTGCATCTTGGTTGCGATTTTACGTAAGTTTGTAAATAATTTTATTAATTTATAATTGTATTGTAATATTTATCGCACAATAATTTATAATCTTTATTTATATTTTATAGATATCTGAAGGCATAGAAAATGGTTAAGAATTTCCGAGGTAGTTAATGGTCCAAACAACATTTGTAAATAATTGTTTTTTTTTTCTATTAGACTTCTTTTACTCAGACTCATATGCTAATTCAAATTATTATAAAAGATGCATATATGGTCCGTCGAGCCAAATCATTCAGTATATTTTTGAAGGGAAATACAAGTCCTACAAATTACAAAAAAATGCAATAATCAACTTTGATCTTAAAAATGGCAACTCGCAATGTAAACGGTGTTAATGTTTTTGATAGGAAGCTAAACACGGTTGTTTTGTCTTATAAAAACGTTATAACAAGTAATCTTAACGTTGTGCCATTTTATTTTTAATAAAAGTTGAAACCTTTGATTCAACAAACCATGTTCTGTACTCACACTTGTGTACACATTTGTCAGTTTTGGTCGACAAGGGGAACAGATAAGCCAGAGCTTTCTTAGTGATCTAACAGGGCTTTCTTAGTGATCTAAGAAAGTTTTTTCATGTAGAAAATTGTGAACACCTTCTGACATTTTTTTAAGTCTGGAAGTTTATCTAGCTGATCCTCTAACAAAAAACTGACTAAACACGTCTTCTTGATCCATTGTTGTTTAATCAGTCACTTCTCTCTTGCTCAAATATGGATAATCTTTTTTTGGAGAATCCATAAAATTTACAAGGATGATAGTTGTCCATGGATTGTGTAGTATATCTAGAAACGCACAAGAAATCCTAAAATGGGCAGAAAGCAAAAGTTTAGCAAGGAATCGGCACTAGTTTCAGATCAGATTGGAGACAATCAGATCGCACAGGGTACAACCGATATATCATGTTCTCAGACTAAAGTTTCCATAGTGTTTACGTGTCATGTTAGATTGTTGATTGAATTAGAGAGACAACTTCTCAGAATTGAGCTATTTTTGCTTTCAAGATGATATGGAAGGATCACATATGGAGACCTAAGAGAACTTGAACAGGAGTTATTGAAGGATTTCGCTTTTTTAAAGCTTAAGGAAGCTTCTCCTACCAAAAACAAGGTAAGTTTGTTTACATGACATGTCAAGGAGCTCAAAACACCAAGGATGCATCAGAGATAGCACCAAGCTCAAAAATAACACCAAAACAAGTGAAGAAGTCGACAGAAAGCAACCGGAGCTAGAAGATGTTTTGGGAATTAAGCATGTGAGAGAACTTGAAGGTATTAACAAAAAAATCTTAAAGGGGCTTCAAGAAGAGGATTACAATGAAGACTAAATTGAAAAAACATTCAAGAAAAGGACCAGAACAAGCTAAGATATCACCTATGACAAATCACTCAATATCGCGACGAAACAAGGTATTTTCATATTATATGATTTGTGCAAGTAAGATTAATGCGGAATTCCCCAAGGATAGCACTCAGCAACACCGGTTGAATAATTCTTGACTTCGATTAGATACGCGAAGAAATATCTATAGATATGTTAAACCTAAGTCCCAATATTTTCTTCCTAAAACCTTCCAAAGAAACTTGGCGGTGGAGATCTTGACGAAGAAAATAGAGTAAACAGAACACTAGGTATACTAAACCTAGAACTAATGCTTGCAACTTGTCTCCTCGACGGCTTGATTGGTACAATGGCCACACATGGGTTACACTTGATAAACCTCAGTGATTTCCTAAAGAACAAAGACTTTATGTGAAAGCAAAAGAGAAAAAAAATTGTTTGATTAAAAGTTGGATATATTATTTCTTCCTCTTGGCCGAGTTTATAAAGAACTTTAGAGAGGTCAAGGGTTACATGAATCTAGATATAAACATGAACTAGAATATAAAGACAAAATACTTAATGTTTGAGTAAGAATTTTAAAGATAGCAAAGAAGATGTATCTCGCCAAATATCTCTTAGATTCGTTGAATGTGGTCTTCTTTTGTTTCTTGGCTTTGGCGAGACCTTGTTCGAGATTAGATTGGCCCTTGATTCATTTCTTTTGTTTGGGCCTTCTCTTGGACATAGTTTAGGACAAATATGGATTAAAAGAGAAGAGAAACAAACCCAGTCTCATTAAAACATTCTTGTAAAATACATTGGGATACAACTAAAATAAGGGAAAATAGTATTAGACGAGTTCTCGTAATCCATCTATTATTCTTTACTAGTCGTTGCATGGTGCTTGGCTTCTTAAGCGTTGATCCCTTCATGTCTTGCATGAATCTTCTAAGTATTTCCTTGCATCGTGGACTTTGCTGTCGTAATTGGCACGTTTGGATCTTCCAAAGCACCCTTATACTTAGTGTTTCTCATACGCGTATCAAAGGTGGACCAGCCTTGTGGCTAAGAGAGACCTCAAGGACAATAGTTCTAGTTTGATGAAGAAACTGCAAGTAGTTTAAGTATTTTTCCTTTTGTTTCTTCTGTTTTAGTCATATTTCCTTTTTCATATGTTTTTTCTATATTTTTATAAGTCATGTCGTTTTGAGTCTATTTTATTTGCTTGAGTTGACCTGCTAGGTCAAAGCGGAAGAACCTATTAATAAGGTTAATATTATTCTTCATCACGCTCTGCTTCATCCTCATAACTGATTTCAGAATCAGTTTAGTTGCAACATGATTAGGTGGTTATTAAATTAGTGATTGTTTGAGTGTGGTCTGGTGGCTCTTTTTCCATCTCATCACAAGTTGATTCATCTTCAAATAATGTTTTTCGATCTGTTTCTTCACACCGAGACTCGTATCCATAGTCATCATCTTCTTCCCACCAGTTCTGGTTCAGTTCACCATTGCAATCGCCGTCCATGGAGTTAAGGTCCTTCAGGTCGTCCGCATACTCCATAATCTCTAATATCTTGTTGATGATACACTTGAGTCTTGATAGCTTGGGAAGGTACAGGTGCACCTCTGAGAGTCTCTTATGCAGGTGGTAAGTCTCCAAAATGTAGCAGTAATGATGAAAGAGTCGTTGAGTGAGAACACCGGTGCAAACACATCCAAATAAGGCAAGTGAAGATTCACCTTGTTGTTTTGTATCTTGAGCTGATAGGGATGGATGTGGAAAAATTCCTAGGTTAAAAGAGAACCCTCTGATTCTCCTAGAAGGTCTCCAAGTCGTGAATCTGATAAGAAGAAATTTGGGTCCAAATAAATCCTTACTTGGATCGGCGGGTTCGGGCTGATGGATCATCTTCAAATCTAACTTGTTCAACATGGGTTTTTCTTCGAGAAAAAGATTCCATATATGGTATTTCTTGATGAATTCTCGAGCTGTGCATGAACACTTTAAACACCCCATCTGAAACTACCTAAGTCAGTAGAAGTTGTTCCCGAACGGATCACTACCTGATCAGAAAAAAGAATTCGATTTTGAGGGCCCATTCTTTAGAAATATTCAATTCATTATGAGATTCGTTAATAGAGTCGTATGCAATAAGAAATGACAATCAATTCCAAGTTTCGATTTAGATAACAATAGGATTTGATACAACTTATGAGTTTTCATATATGTTATTACAAGTCATATGAACCTAACTATGCGGACTAATCACCATTCATCTTTCGGTAACAAGTCTTGCGCGTCTAAGCCAAATCCATGCTTAGTGAATGCATTCATGAAATCGGTTTATGTCCTTTGTCCGCATACTCATTTGGTTTCGAGTGTTAATGCTTTAAGGCATGGTCAGGTCTTGGAGGATTCTTACTGAGTCCCAAGAACTCACCTACCTCATCACTCATTGACTATTATCCTTTATACGAACTAGGATATGAAGATTCTCGTGATCGATTATGCATATTAACAACCAATAACCTGATCACGCAATCTAACCCAATCTCCTAGTAATTTGGATGTTCGGGCAAGGCACTGATCCGGGCACGAAGCTACGGCCGCACACTCACCACGACAACGAAGACCATTTTGGTGAATATATACGTTGGCTCCCTACCGTTGATTCTCGATTCTATGTGAATTCTCCTTTTAATGCTTGAATTCTCTGCCGAATCCCTAATGGTATTTTCATGTGAATTCTCGATTCTATGTGAATTCTCCTTTCAATGCTTGAATTCTTTGCCGAATCCCTAATGGTATTTTCATGTGAATTCCTAAGTTTTATAATGACCAAAATCTTGTCTAAGGCATTCCTTTATAGGATTTTTGGTCAAAAATTGTTACATGAACCGAACTATAGATTCTTTGAATCAGATTAATTTCCCGGCATTTACTTAACCGCTGTTCTCTTCCACCCGTATGGTCATCGCCCAACTCCCACCCGGGTAACTACCTCAGTCGTCCCAGTTGACTGGCTCGGAAATCTTTGTGTTTTCACCATCTTCCTTGATCTAGTATCAAATCCATTCTTGATCCAATACTTCCTTAACTTGGTTCGAGATTTCCCACCTATCACCGGACCAAGCTCCACTCAGCGACCTTATTGAGGATTGGGGGTGGTACAACGCTCGAGCAGAATTTGAGTTTGATGAAAATTCTAGCTTTTTGAAGGATCTGAAGAAGGGGTTCATTGACATCTTTTGAAGGATCGTGATCATGAGGGGGATTTCCCTAGATCGAAAGTCTTCTTGTATATGAGTTGACTAGGGAACTTAAAGCATGGGGTGTTTTGCACGAGTAGAACTGAAGTTATATGTGATTCTTGGGTTTTAGTACGTTGTTTTGGGGTCTTCGTTGACATCTTCTAAATGAGCTCTGTCGGGGCAATATTTTCTTCAAATAAAGCTTTGTAGAAATGCATGAGAAGATTCTTCTAGGGAAATATCGACTTGGGTTTTCTTGTCTCCAGGTAGGAGTGCATGGTGTCCAGCTTGAATACTTTGTTCTTGATTCCACTCGAGTAAATAGTCTTTTTAGGATGGATGTTTGAGCAAATATCCAAGCCTAGGCATGTTGCTTGATCAGATCTTGATTTGGACAAAAGCCTCATTCTTATTCGGTTTTGGCTTGATTGGTTAGTCTAATTCCATCACAGGAAGCTTTTATTCGTGTTTGGTACCGATGACCACATCACTTCTTCTTTCTAACCTACCATCTCCATTATGGGGAAATTGCTGAAACTACTCGTGTACTCTGACCTCTTCTTACGTGAAATTCTTATGCTTCTTCAAGGCGGCATTGATCACATTTGGGCTTTTGATATAAAGCTATAAACGGTTGTTTTTTCTTAGAAAATGACATAAATATGAGGTCTATTTCATTCCAAGAGGCCAGTGTGATGGTCTGAGCTCTCAGCTGCAAACACATACTACTCAGTAGTTCAAGATGCTTAACATAGAACCTATGGTCCCTAACTCTAGTACCTCTTGAACCGCCACCACACCACACTTGGGATTGATTTGGTGATGACCGAAGTAGGTGTACATAAGGCCACACCTGCAAAGGATCTTTTAATTGAGCGAAGTGTTTTATTGTTATTTTTTGTCTACATTTGTGAGTGGACACTATGAAATGAAGCGTTTACAACATGGAACCATTAACATAATCAAGAGATAAGTTATATATCTCATAAGCGTATGAAAATACATCCAAAGATAAAATAATGTCTATTCATTTATCAAAATGATATAAGTAACTACTACTGATAGAAAAATTTAATATTCAATAATCATTCAGAAAGACTATGTTCTCACCACAAAGTATGCAAATAGCACAGATCACATTTATTTTAAAATAACCCCGCGGGGTTCACCACACTTGAAGATCTCTTCCCTTTCAATCATTAGTAGACGAATGTGGTTTGTTGGGCAATCTTTGGCCACACACAAACCTACTGAACATATGCAGAGCTTGGGAGGGCTGCGTATACGCCACCATATGAGCAGCTCCTTCCACCATTGCGAAGGTCAGTAGATTTTCATACTCTGTGACCCAGCCACCAAACTATTCACAACCACACATTTGAAATTAGTTTGAGAAATTTCCAGGGGGGGAGAAGCAAACTTGGCATTATTTAATAGGAAGGGAACTACCTGTTATTTGTGGAACCAGGCTCAATAGGGAACAGTCGTCTTTAAGTTGAGATCCTGAGCAAGTTCTCGTGTGAGAGTTCTTGAACTCGTAAGTGGAATTACAGAATCTTGATCTCCACTACAATTACATCAATGGGTGTTTAGATGTAGAATATTAAAGAGATCTTTAATAGAATTCTTATCTGAAGATCCAAACAGGAATTTTGTTCTGTACAATCCTCTTTAGAATAGGAAGCATGTCCATGCTCGCGTCTGCGCCACTGTAGTTTAACAGGCTGTGACATAGTCAAAGTGAACAGAAGATAGCATTCAATTAGAATTACATCAACATTTTTTTGTGATCAATGAAAGTGAAACAAAGTAAATAATTTACTTGCTGCACATGGACCACTCATATGGTAGACATGTGCGGTTTGCATGAAGAGCATTCTATACCTCCGGCAGATTAAAATAGAAGTTTCTTACGTACGTTATCCAGTCATCCACTCCCATGCTTATCTTGGTCAACTAAAAAAGAAGGTTGAAAAGTGCTAACCATTTTCTTCTGTCTTAGTTCTTGCTGGGCAATAGACGGAGTGCATATGTCGAGTAGAACATGATAGCTGTTGACATACTCAGTCAGGACGCTAGTTTCAACTATCGCTTAAGTTCTTGGGACTGGAAAAGTTAGACTGGGTCATGACTATCAGTCTTACTTCATCAGAGACCATCCCATGTGACCATATGAACTCGTACGCAGCTGAAAAGTCCCGGTTAAACTTCAGAAGTGGATTACCGATCTAATCAGAAAGCAAAAACACATGAATAATCAGAAGAAAGCCCGAAGATTTGATGGAATCGGTAGAAGAATGTTCTTTTTTTCTTACAGCAATGCCTTTGACATTTAATTTGAACCCAGTTGAGCGTCATTTGTTGCTCAGTATCGCATCAGCCAATTAAGGTACGTATTGTCCTGCAATAGAGAGTGTATATGAGCATAATGAATTTTGAAGACAAAATCCCAATATAAGAACAAAATTACAGGAATCTTAATACATAAGAATACATATAGAATTTGGCAAACAGAAGGGTGAGAACTGTTATTCGAATTGCATTTCCAAATATAAGTAGCTTCTAATGAAATCAAATAAAAAACATGAACGAACACCAAATCACAAAAATCCACTCATTCATTAATTTTATATGTATCTTCAGAAAGACAATTATGAAGCTAAATAAATTGCAGATTCAGAACAGTAAAAACAGCTAATCTGAGATTCTTATAGCGATTACTCAAACTAAGAACAAGAATAATAAAAGACAAAACTGCGTAGCTTTCGCCAGTGAGAAAGAGAGCACATGACTTCCACTCTGGGAACTTGTTAAATCATCTCAGCAAGAACACAAGCAAATCATTGGCTGTTCAAATACAAAAACATGTCAGGAGTTTTGTAGTGCTTACCAGAAGCTTCGTCCCCAGTGTTTGTAATCAGAGCTTCTGTTAGAATACGGCCAATAAACTCCGGGCGGTGACTCCAAAATAGAAGATTCGAGGCTACCATTCCACAAAAAGGCTATAGAGAATCAAATATAAAATAACAGAGTTCTCTGCTCTTTGCATAAGTTTGTCAAAAGCAAACCATTCTTCCAAAAAATGGAGTTAATGGCCATCGCCTGCGGGATAAAATGGACCCAACTCAGTGAAAGCTTCTCCACCAACTGAAGAACAACCGGGACCTGCAATACAAACCTCAAATGGTCAGCTAGCAGTGTTTTTACAAAGTAAAAGAGGTCTGTTGCGGTTGCACTTTGGATTTTGCGTTTTTTTCGGGGTGATAATTTTGGGCGATTTTGAAGCGACTAGAGTTAGCGGTTTCGTGTTCGCTATGATGTCGACGCAGCTGTCAAGGCAGGCATTGGGGGTGATCAGAGAGGAGCTCCGGAGTGCAGAGAGTGAAGCGGTGGCTCTTGTCGGTTGTTCTGTTTTGAGTAACGGTGTCTCGGTTCTGATCGCAAGTAAAGATCCTCGTGGGGTTTTGGTGGTGCAGTCGTCAGAGCACGAGTCAGTGGTGGTGTCTTGGGGGGTTTCCGTGAGCGAAGAGGTTCTTGTCGGTGTTGTTAGTTCTACCCTCTGTGTGTCTTCTGTTGACAGTCAAGTTGTTACGTGTGATGAACCTTTGGATTCTATGAGGGGTAAGAGTTTGTGGTCTCGGAGGTTGGCTTTGAATTTCAGGAGGTCGGTGATACTGTGACTTCTTATACAGACGGTTGTTCAATTGCTTGTTCTCTATTGGAAAAGGAGGGGTTTCCGTTCGTGGTTAAGGATTCTGTTTTCGCAGCGGAGGGCTCCGTTTCAGTTTTAATGGATTAGAATTCTGGTCTGTTGCTGCTGATCTCTGGTTCGGCTCTGGAGGAGGTAGTTTTGGGTTCCGAAAGCTCTGTTTTTAAGTCTGATGCGATGGCTCCAGTTTTTTTGTCTTTGGTGAATGTTTTGGGGACCTCAGGGGAAGCTGCAGGGGTTATTCAGAAGGCTGCGGTGTGCTTAGGAAAAGCTGAAACTAGAGAGGAACTAGGAAATGTTCAGCTTGCTTCTGGCCATGAGGTGAAGAAAGCTGTTGCGTTGAAGAATTCTCGTTCTTATTCCTCGGTGGTTCAACATAAACCATCTCTTAAGAAGCATGATTTGGTGGTTCTCTCAGAGAAGATGAATCTTTCATTGAGGTGCTTGATGAGATTAGTAGTGACTGTACTCCTTTATGGGAGGATCTAGTTATCTAAAATTTTCGCGAAGCAGCACCACATATCGGTAAAATCAATGTGATTGTGAACAAAATCTGGAGATATGGATCATCATCTATAAAGATTGATGCTTTGGTTGTAAATTCTATGACAATTAAGTTTCAAATCCGGCATAGATTTATTCGAGATAAGGTATGGAATGTAGAACATAGTGGATAAGCCAATGATGGTTTCAAACTATGGTCCAGTTACGGAGAGAGAGCAATCTGCACTTCATTTTATGCCTATGTGGGTTCTTATTTAGAACGCCCTCCTTCTTTTTTCTCATGTAAAGGTTTGAGTTTCTTGTAGTTGGGGAACCTAAATGGTTGCACTCGGATGAGCTTTGTAAAAAAATTGATCAGACAAAGGTTTTTGTTGAAGTTAACTTGACAAAGCCGCTTCCGGAGTTTTTCCGTTTCAAGTAGGTGATGTCTTGGAAGTTTCTTATGATTATCTGTGGCTTCTACCTAAGTGTGTGGTCTGCTCTAAATGGGGTCACGTGAAGGATAGTTGTCGTTCACAAAAAGATAATGGTATGACTGTTGCTCCAAAAATTCTTGTCAAAGGTATAGAGTCTGTTCCTATTCTCAGCCATGTGCCACAATTCTAAAATCAACGGAAACGCCGCCAGCTTCATCACATCCTGTACTTGATGGTACAGACGCGGGTGATGGAGTTGTTGCATTGGAGGGCGCTATTTTGACTATTTTGGAGAGATTATTCTTTAAAAAATTGAATTTGAGAGAGATGGGAAAATGCAAAGGCAATATCTTCCCCGATCTTCAAAAGAAGCTAATAAGCGTCTAGCTGGGCACTCAAAAGATACTCTCCCTAGCATTTCGAGCAAAAGGAAACCCCCCAAGAAGAATTAAGTATGTCAGGCTTCTTTTGTAATGTTCACGGTTTAAACAAATCTATTAAGCATTCTGTTACTAAGAAGTGGGTGGAAGAGAAGAAGTTTGAGTTTGGTCGCTTATTAGAAACAAGAATAAAGAAAGGTAAGGTTGTGAGGTTGATGGACAAGATATTTAAAGATTGGTGGGCTCTGACAAACTACCAATACAATCGTCTAGGACGTATTTGGGTTGTTTGTAGAGGTAATGTGAGATGGACTTCTTTTTTCAAGAGTAGTCAACTTATAACTTGTTATGTGAAGCTGGAAGCTCAAGAGGAGAATTATTTTGTTCTTTCACTTACACTTCAAACTTTGTTGAGGATCGTAAGGAGTTGTGGAGTGACTTGTGAGATCATCATGACTCTCCAATAATCCGAAACAGCCCTTGGATTCTATGTGGGGATTTTAATAAACTTTGGATATGAAAGAACATTCAAGAGTTGACTTCAATCCGATGGTCACTTCGGATATGTGAGATATTCAGAATTTGGTAAACTATTGTTCTCTTTTGGATATGGCTTATCATGGTCCGCTTTTTACTTGGTGTAATAAGAGAGAAAAAGATTTTTATGAAAAATTTGGATAGAGCTATGGTTAATGACAGGTGGGTTCAGGCTTTTCCGAAATCTTATAATGTTTTCGATGCGGGTGGCTGTTCTGATCATCTTCGGGGGAGAATAGAGTTAATTATGTCTGTGGGAATTGTGCCTAAACGGAAACCGTCTAAGTTTCCAAATGTGGTTGCAGAGTTGGAAGAGGTCATACCATTCGCAGATTCTAGCTGGAAGAGCTCGGAGGCTATCTTTTTGTCAACGACTGCATTGTTTTGGTTCTCAAAGAAACCATTGCTTAGAAATTTGGCTAAATAAAAGATTGGAAATCTAGTTAACAGGACATCGGAAGCCTATAAATATCTTTGTCAGGAGCAGGAGGAGAATTTTAAAAATCCCTCTTTTCGTCTATTGGAATAGGAGACTGCAGCGTTTCGGGGATAGGATCGAGTGGCTGGACTAGAGGAAAAACTCTTAAAGCAAAAATCTAAACTTCATTGGCTGAAAGTGGGAGAAAGAACTAATAAAACTTTCCATAGAGCTGTTGCAAAAAGGAAGGCGAAAAACACAATCAGAGAAATTCTTTGCTCAGATGGAAGAGTTGTGACACAAGAGAAAGAAATAAAGCATGAGGCAGAATTATTTTTTCGAAATTTTCTCCAGAATATTCCTCAAGATTATATGGAGTCGTTACTTCCTTTTTGCTATTCGGAGGAGGATAGGAGAAAGCTGTCGACAACGGTCTCGGCGGAGAAATAAAACAGGTATTATTTTCCATGCCTAACGATAAATCTCCAAATCCCGATGGTTATACTTAAGAATTTTTTAAAGCAGTTTGGAATATTGTTGGTGCTGAGTTTATTATGGCTATTCAGATTTTTTTGTGAAAGGTTTCCTGCCTAAGGGTATAAACTCTACAATTTTAGCTTTGATTCCGAAAAAAGAGATGCGCGGATGATGAAAGACTACCGTCCCATCTCTTTGTGTAATGTGATTTATAAAGTGATCTAAAAAATATCACTAATAGGCTGAAGACAGTCCTTCCAAAGTTCATTGGTGGAAATAAATTGGCTTTTATCAAGGATAGATTGCTGATTGAGAATTTGTTGTTGACTACGAAACTAGTTAAGGATTATCGTAAGGAAGATGTGTCAAGTCGATGTGCTGTAAAGATTGATATCTTGAAGCTTTTGATTCAGTACAATGGTTGTTTCTTATATCCACTCTCTGTGCTTTAAATTTTCCTCAACAGTTTATTCATTGGATAGCTCTGTGTATAACTACAGCTTCATTCTCAGATCAAGTCAATGGTGAGCTGGTGGGGTTTTTTAGAAATGAGAGAGGTTTACGTCAAGGTTGTTTTCTTTCACCTTATCTATTTGTTATATGCATGGATGTTCTTTCAAAAATGTTTGATAAAGCTGCAGGAGCTAGAGAGTTTGGATACCATCCCAGATGCAAGAATTTAGGATTAACTCACCTTAGTTTTACTGATGATATAATGGTTCTCACGGATGGTAAAATTACGCAATTATTGGGTTTAAAAATTATCAGGTTTAAAAATATACTCAAGAATATACACATTTATCGTGTTTAAAAATTAGTTTGGAAAATCTACAATGTATTTGGCTTGAATTCCTAACCGTGTTCAACAGTAAATAAAGGATCAGTTTCTTTTTGCCATTGGTCAGCTCCCGATGCGTTAATTAGGCCTTCCTTTGGTTACTAAACGTCTTTCAGCTGCAGATTTTTCTCGGTTGATAGAGCAAATTGAGAACCTTATTGGATCTTGGACTTCTCTTTTCCTTTTGTTTGCGGGAAGATTGAATTTGATAAGCTCAGTCTTATGGAGTATCACAAATTTATTGCTTGCTGCGTTTACGCTCCCCAAGGCTTGTATCCGCGAGATTGATAAGTTTTGTTCATCTTTTTTATGGGTAGGTCCTGACTTGCACTCGAATAAAGCAAAGATAGCATGGACGGAGATTTGTAAGCCAAAAGATGAAAGAGGTCTTGGGCTTCGATCATTAAAATAGGCAAATGATGTTAGCTGTTTGAAATTGGTTTGGAGAATTGGGTCTCAAGGGTCTTCTCTTTGGGTAAAGTGGATTAAAGCTTACTTAATAAAACACCATATGTTCTGATCAATTAGGGAAACAACAAGTTTGGGGTCTTGGATGTGGAAGAAGATCTTAAAGTGTAGAGAAATGGCGAAACCTTTTTGTTGAGTGGATATTGGAAATGGCAAGAGTACTTCGTTTTGGTTTGATCACTGGTCTAACTTGGGATGTTTGATGGATATGGTTAGTCCGAGAGGGATAATTGACTTGGGGATTGGGTGGTACTCATCAGTAGCAGAGGCTTGTCGCCACCATAGGCGTAGAAGGCATAGAGTGGAGGATCTAAATAAAACAGAGGATGCTATTTTTTTGCAACAGAACAGCAAAAGAGGAGACATGAAGGATTTGGTTTTATGGAAAGGAAAAGGGGATAAATTCAAATCTTCTTTTAGCACAAGGACATGGATGCATACTCTTGTTATTTCAAATAAGGTTGCTTGGTATAAGGGAATCTGGTTTTCTCATGATCCTCCAAAGTTTTGTTCTGTACTTGGCTTGCGATTTATTAATGTCTATCTACTGGAGCTGTATGATGAACATGAATGGGGGAGTGTGGGAGAAGTGTGTTTTATGTTATAATTTGCTGGAAACTCGTGATCATATTTTTTCTTATGCAGCTATTCTGCAGAAATTTGGCAAACGCTTGCCAGAAGTCTCTTCGATTCAAGGTTCTCCACAAATTGGTCAACAATTATCACTTATATTTCAGATCTAGGTTTCCGACGGATTTCCAACGGTTTTAGGGAATAAAGGTTTTTTTGGATCCATTTCACTTGGAATATGTTTGTGAAATTCTATATTAATCATTTCAATGATAAAATACTAATAGAGATCTTGTTAGTATAACAAATATACAAAAAAAAAATTTAAGTTGTTATATGCATACAAGTTCCATTACGTATATGTATTATTATGTAACATGTAATCTTAATCATGTTAAATGTTTATTTTGTCACACATGTTTTAAAATAAGTGTTACAATTGTGTATATTACACATATATTGATATTCTTATATGAAAATGAACCAAAACCCCAAACCCGTCAGAAATCCATCGGAAATTGGTCGTCTGAACTTTTTCATTATTTCAAACACTTACCACCGATATATCTATGAGTTAGCTTTCATCTGAAAATTGTTTGAAATCAATCCAACGGTGTAACCAAAAATTAGACCGATTTTCGTGAAGACAATCTAAAGGTATAGCAATTATGTCGGAAATCCGTCAAAAATTTGTAGTCTTTCAAGAATTTACGACCGATGGATTGAGATGAATTTTGGACAGATAGCTCTATGACGTAAATTTTATTTGAAAGTGGTTTGAAGTCGATCTAACGGTGCAGTAGAAAGTTATGCCGATTTTCGTGAAGACAGTCCAAAGGTTTTTTTTATAAACTTTAGTTTAATTTATAAATTTATTGGTATTTTTAATTTATATATAAATGTTTATATATAAATTTCCGACGGATTTCTGATGGATGTATGTGTTTCTGTCGGAAACACGTCGATAATTTCTAAAGGATTCTTAAACCGTTGGAAATACCATCGGAAGTCCGAATGATTGTAATAGTCGCAAACCTGTCGCATAAATTTCAGAAATTTCTGACGAATTGAGTGTCGGTCAGAAATTCCATCGGTTGTGCGGTAGTTTTCTTGTTGTGGTGATAGGAACTAAAATTTTCACAGATAGAAATTAACATGATTACAAATTTCTTGAGAGAATTATCATGATTATGCTCTTCTAGTATTGCTAAGTTAGAACCAATATTTTGAGATACCTAAAGATAACAAGTGAATTAATACTCATAGATGGAATATCAACACATCCGCAGATAGTTGTATTTTGTAACTCAGATTTGGTTGAATATAATATGTTTAACCATTATACTTTTGACTATGTGTATCCCATTAAGCGCCTGCAGTTACAGTTGCTTTACACATTCATAATAATGGTCGATTATGGAACATATTATGAGGTTTAAATTAAGAAAAGCATAAAAGTCTTCGAGTTGAAGATCTTGAGTAATGTTAACAAGTACTTATCTTTTTTTGTGACAATTAAAGATGCAGTCATCTTATATGTTAAGTATGATTGGATATCTAATTGATCCAATTATATGGACATTAAGATGAAATATCTGTCATTAAATTAAAGCAGTATATCTAAACAGAAACGTTTTTCATTGAAAAAATAGGCACTTAATTTTATGGTCACATAAATATTTACGAAAGTACTACCTCCTAACACTTTTAAGAAGCATGCTGAAAGTATAAGTCATAAAAATATTTGTGCTCTTATATGAATTTTGTTTTAAAATAATATTGAAATCATATTCAAGAAAATTTTTTTTATAACATGTGTGACTGTTTTTGAGAAATACAAGAAAAAACGAGAGTTGGAGAAACAGAAGTCGAAAGTGGTATGTCTCATTAAAACCCAAAACTAGAAAACCCAAAAAGGACAGAACCGAGTTTTGGGGAAAAGAGTACATCCCATTTTCGAACGAGTTTAAACCTGAAAAAACCGAAAAACAATGAAGAAAGAGTCCAGCAGCCGAACATAGATTAAATCAGACCCTAGTTGAGAACCAAACTTGCAAGCCATTCTTCATGAGTCTCTTGCTCTGCAGAGTGAAAAGCCTGTTGCGGACCGCCCTCTCCAAGTCCAGGACCATGCGGTCGATAGAAGATGGAATTTTGCAATGACGCCTCTTGTTCCTCTCCAGCCATAAGAAGTAAACGGTAACTTGAAACGCATACTTAGCAAGAAAAGAACAAGCGCCCCTCATTCCTGTGGTCAAAACAAAAGAGATCATATCATGGAAGAGAGTGGTATACCTGTGGAGTAGCAAACATGAATCCAGCCTATGCTAGACTTGAGAGGTGATGGGACATGAGAAAAACAGATGCTCCAGGATCTCTACTGAAACGGAACAAAAAAAACACATCTTGGAGCTACATTTTGATTCCATAAGAGTACTATATCGCGTGTTTCTAAGCGATTCCGAGCAGCCAGCTAGACTATAAAAGAATATTTCAGATTAGCCATAGGAAACTAGACACTCTTATGCCATGGGGTGAGAAGAATGGATTCTCAAACTTCAGACCAAGTATCTCGAGAAGAGAAATGAGATCTGAATTTATCAACCTTACAGCTTCCTCATAATAGAATGTCCCCATCAGAGTAAGCAAAGTCATTTATCCTTTTAATCTCATCCTCAATCATAATTAGAATCTGAGCTCGTTGACGTCTAGGACGGTGATTTAGAAACACATACGCCATCAAAATCGTTTATGGAATACATATATCAATCTAACCTCTCTCACCCAAAACATCAAATAGTATGCCTAACGAACTCCAATTATCAAACCAGAAAGAAGTATTAAACCCATTCAGCACTTCAACTCGAAGGAACTCCTTAGCCGACTCTCTATACTTTAAGAGCTTCCACCAAATCCATGAGCCAGCACTCGTATTCAACTTTACCGACCAAAAGAAACTCTTCTGAATTAAATTTTTATGAACCCAGTTGATGCATAGAGAAGTCGGTGACAAAACCAGTTTCCACATTAGCTTATAACAACTAACCTTATTTGCTTATGCTAGAGATTTAAGGCCTAAACCTACTTCATTTTTTGGTTTATAGAACTTACTCCAAGCCACTTTTAACTTTTGGTATTTAAAATCAGGCCAGACCATAAAAAAGCAGAGTTAATCTTCTCAATCTCTCTAATGCAAGCACTAGGGAGACAAACGCAGAGATCGAGAAGTTGGTCTGCCAAGTCTCTCTAAGAAGCTCCATAGTAAACCCATCCAGACCTGGCTATTTATTAGTAAGCATAGACCACAAGACATATTTGATTTCCTCCTTAGTGACACATCGCTAGAATTATGTCGTTCTCATCCTCAGAACAGGTATGGTTCATTAAATTAGCAATATTAGTGACCGACATACCTACAAAGTCTTGAGAATTTGAAGTAAAAAGATCTGAACAATACCTAACCGCCTCGACTTTAACCTCCTCCCGACTAGTAAGCAACAGCCCCTTGGGTGTCTTAACCGCATGGACCGTGTTCTGAGTTTCCCTCTCCTTGACAGCATTATAAAAAAATCGATACTTTTGATCCCCTACATCAATCCAACGAAGTTTTTCCTTTTGTCATAGATAGTTCTCCTCTAAAATCGAAACCCTCTCCCAAGCATCAAAAGCCTCTGATTCCTCATTTATAGACATAGGTTTCATGCTGGCTAAAGTTTTCATTTGCTTCTCACAACGTACCGCTAAATCTTCTTCTTCTGTTCTGCGAGTTAAATGATGCAGCTGTTTTCTACTAAGATCCCGAATAACAGGCTTGAGAGCCTTGAGCTTCTTAGAAAAATGGTATAAGGCTGAAGTTAATTGAAACAAATCCTCTATATTGCGCCAAAAATTCTCCACAACTGACTAAAAATCAACCATCTTAATAATTGCATTAACGATCTTGAAAGGGCTTATAGCTTTATATTGAGGTTCCGCAAGCGAGATAAGACCACAAAGATGATCGGAACAGCCTTTTCCCTCAAATCTACAAAACATAACATAATAGCGCTTTAGCCAAAAAGAATTAACCAAAACGCTGTTGATCTTCTTACAAACCATACCTTCTTCGAGCTTGTTACGGAAAGTAAAGAGCGGACCGTGATAAGCCATGTCGACAAAAGAACAATATTGGACAAAATCCAGACAACCCATCATACCCGGCAAAGGAATCGGAGGGATAGACGAAAGCGAATGCTCTGATAAATCCAATACCTCATTAAAATCACCCATGCAAAGCCACAATTTCCCACATATGTGAGACAAATCTTGAATACTCTTAAGCTCATGGCACAGCTCCCTACGTTCATCCAAAAAATTAGAAGTATAGACAAACATACACAGAAAATCATCCAAGGAATTCTCAAGCTTTACAAGGCAAGAGATATTCTGCCCCGACTTGGAGAGCACAGAGAGCTCAACCTTCTTACTCCAAACTACCATGATATGATCCTAAGGAGCATAAGGAACATGGAACAATGAGAACAGATTTAACCCGAGGAGCAGCTTGAATCAAAGCTTAATGGATCAAAGGAAAGACATGAAACTGAGGAGAGTCTAGCATTGCCAACCGGTCGCATGATTTTCTCGACAATTTTTTTAATGAGGCAAAGGATCCACTCCACCATTGCCCATTGTTAGCTTAAGATGACCAAGGTCTTATTCACACCTTCAAGTGACGAGACAAGGCCCATCCATCTCTTCACGCGCCTAAGAGTAGCCTTCTTCTCAGCTATTCAAAAAAAAAATTTCTTATTTTTTTTATGCATTTACATTTTCAAGTGTGTCTTGAGACTAGGTGTGTTAGTCTCGATATCTCTCTTATCCTTCTCTTTATATTTTGTGTGAAACTCTATGAGAAATCAATCAATCTTTTTTATCAAAACATTTTCTCTTAAATTTGATTAAAGTGTTGGTGCGTATATCCATCACGATCGATTCTCTTGGTGTGAAGGTAAGGAATTGGTATCAGAGCCACTTAGAAGTTGAGTGGTTCTATCGATCTAACCTTGTTCTCATTGTTTATTGAATTGTTTTGATCGAATAGGATTTTTTGTTTCATTTTGTCGAATTACATTCCATTTTAATCGATCTAATATGTTCGAAAACGTGTTAGATTGAGTGTATAAATCATCTAGAGATCATGATTGATGACATAACGGATCAAACCGCAACAAGCTTTTGCTCGAAACCCTCACCACACGATTGGAGAGATTGTTAAATGAAAGTATCGATTCTCTTCGCCAAGAACACAGAGGTCAATCTGATCAAGGAAAAAAACTTCACATCATGGAACAGAACCGAGAAGAGATCGGAATAGAGGATAAGAGAGACCGCGAGTACCTAGGTACTTACCAATAGCACCAAGAGATGAAGCAGCCAAAGAATAGTATGGGGTTATAGTAGTTCATCTCAGAGTAGTCAAAGAAGAAGAAATGTCCGAGAAGAAAGAGTCCAGCCACAAGAAAATTTCAGAGGACTCAAGCTGGAATCCCCGCCTTTCACGGTAAAAATGATCTGAATGCCTACTTAGAATGGGAAAAGGAGATTGAGTTAATGTTTGAGTGTCAAAACTATACGGAGATCAACCGAGTAAGAGTGGTAGCTGCGGAGTTTTATGATTAAGCATTGAGTTGGTGGGATCAACTAATACTTCACAAAGACGCAAATGAGAATACCCAGTGGAAACATGGACCGAGATGAAGATCATCATGAGGAAACAATTCGTACCGAGTCATTACCACCGAGAACTACACAATAAGCTTAAGAAGCTTACTCAAGGAACCTATAGGGTTGAAGGCTACTATCAAGAATTGGAAACCCTATTGATCCGAGCTGATGTTAAAGAAGATAGGAAAGCCACAATGTCAAGGTTTCTTGGAGGACTTAGCTAAGATATCCAAGATCAGTTGGAGATGCAACACTATGTGGATTTAGAGGAGATGCTACACAAAGCAATCCTAGTCGAGTAGCAACTCAAAAAGAAGAGGAACTTCACGTCCGAGCTATATAAGTGGAAACTCTTCAATACGAGCTATACGACAGAAGAAAAGCCTTAGTTTTTTGGAGACACAAAAGCTTTTGTTCCAACAACCAAGACGGAAACAAAACCTTTCAGGGCCAATCAAAGGTACAAGGCTGTTAACAAGACGAGTGATATTATATGTTACAAATGCCAAGAGAAGTGACACTACGCCAACGAATGCTCAAACAAGCGAGTCATGGTTCTTCTAGAAAATGGTGACATCGAGTCTGAGGATAGAGAGCATTGACCGTTCAATCAAAGACCAAAGAGCAAGAGCAACGAGAAAACTTGTTTCACACGCGATATCACATGCATGGAAAGGTTTGTAGTTTGATTATTGATGGTGGAAGTTGCACCAATGTAGCGAGCAACATTATGGTTTAAAACCTAGTGGAGAAATAAAGGTGAAGCATCAAGTGATCGTACATATTGTCATCAGCAAGTATGAAGACGAATTATTGTGTGACGTTCTACCTGTGGAAGCTGGTCACATACTCCTTGGAAGACCATGGCAGTAAGATTGAAGAGTCGTCCATGACGGTTTCACCAACAGACACTCATTTGAGTTTAAAGAACGAAAGACAACATTAGTTCCAATGACACCTCACGAGGTATATTTAGATCAACTTCGAGGGAAGAATCAAGATAAACAACTACTGATTGATCAGAAGAGAACGCAACATCAAGAACATCACTGGGTATATTTCTTGACAATTCCCGAGGATGAAAGTTATGGTCTTGTCAAAAACATGTCCTTCCTTAGATGTGTGAGCAATCAAGTTTTGAAACCCGTGTTGGAAAAGCTCTATGACGGTGGAATAAAAGGGCTTGAGAGTGATACCAACGCGCCACTGTATGGGAAATATAAAGTCTTTCTCAAGGACAACAAGAATGGATTTTGGCCAGATTCTGAATCCTTTGTTGAAAAGTTAGAAAACTGGCGAGAAAGTAAGAAATATTGTTTGATGAAAATTAAGCGAGATAAAGATGACAATATCCACCTTCTTCACAAAGGAATCCTCAAGCTGGTTAGGATTGAGGAAGAATAAGATTGTAACACATCATGGAGAATCAAACAGTTGTTCTATCCCCCGAAGCCTCCCTCCATGTCCATGATATCGGAATATGCTCAATTGGAATTACTGCTCCATGGCCAGAACGCAATTGTTGCTTATTCCAGACGCAATTGGGAGGACTCAAAGTGCAAAGATGAAGACTACCGAGTCAACAATAAAATCACGGTGACGTATTAAAACCCTATCTCTAAATTTGATAAATTGCTTGATGACTTGCATATGATTAATATATTATCTAAGATAAATCTTTCAAGTGATTACCATCTAAATAGGATAAAAGAATGGGAATTAAAAATATAACAAGATAAATGCATCAGAAAAATTGGATTTCAATGATTTAAAAATGCATTTACACTGTTTACGAAATGCCTAGTGTATGTTCTTAAAGATGTCAAAGATTATTTTTTGGTGATTTTCATTGAAAAGGACTTTGAAGAACATGGTATATATTCTAGAGCATTCTTAGAATTAGAAAAGAACTAACCGTATGATCAATTAGAAAAAAATCTTGTGTATGGTTAACTTCTTCCAAAATTTTGTTGTGAGTGTAGGGTACAACAAGGAGTGCTTATCCAAAGACACTAGTGTAAAGCTCACAAGACCGAAGCTGTCATTGAAGAATTTTGTTAATCTCATAAAAAAGAATATGATAAAGCACGACACGATTATGTGTGTGGAGATATAGATAATATGGACATTGACGGACAAAGATTTATAAGTCATCAACTTAACTCCTACAACTTCGTCATTGGACAAAGGCTGCTGATAAGTTTCACTCTTTTGATGCGATGTTTGTAGAGTGATCTTTTGATCCAACGAAAAGCATGGTATCTGAGTTCCTCCCACAAAGAAAAAATATTAAAATTGACTATTCAAAACGGTGCATCGCGTCAAGAAGAAGATACTAGATGTCAAAAAGCAGGAATTTCCTGTTGGTATCTTACCATAGCTTCAGCCATACTTTGGGATGATTGGATATAGAGGATACTTTACTCAACAAGCCTATAAGTCACGAAAAAGAATGGTCTTTGAAGTTGGAGACCTAGTGTGGGTTCACTTGAGAAAAGAAAGGTTTTTGGCTGAAAGGAAATCCAAGTTGATGTTGAGAATTTACGGACCATTCAAGATAATACGGAGGATCAACGACAATGCCTACCAACTCGACCTCCAAAATAAGTACAGTTTAAGTTTTACCTTCAACATTTTTGATCTTGTTCCTTATATTGCAGATGTAGCGGATTTGAGGACAAATCATTTCAAGTAGGAGGATGATATGATCCTAAGTTGCATAAGGAACATGGAACAAGGAGAAGAGCTTGAACCCAAGGAGCAGCTTGAACGGGAGCTTAATGGATCAAAAGAATGGCATGAAACCGAGGAGAGTCTAGCATTTCCAACCGGTCCCATGACCCGATCAAAGACCAAGTCATTCAAAGAAGCAATTGGAGGACTTCTTCAAAACTTATGGAACAAACAAGATAAAAACAAGGCTTGTCAAACTACTTTGGTTTTGATACAATCCAATAATTTAACAATGGGAAGAGTGTATTCTTTTTACTCTTTTTTCCTTGTCGAGTTTTGTCCCAATAGGTTTTCTCAACAAGGTTTTCAATGAGGCAAAGGATCCACTCCACCATTGCCCATTGTTAGCTTAAGAAGACCAAGGCCTTATCCATCACGATCGATTCTTTTAGTGTGAAGCTAAGGAATAACCAATCCTCTTGGTGTTAAGATAAAGGATCATCCGACTTATCAAAGGGCTATTCCATATCCCATTGTGGCGTCTATCAATCCATTACCTTACCTTGTTTCTTCACTGAATCATTGCTAAGGATGATCCCTTTTCTCAATCTCTAAGTGACATTCGTGAGAAAGATCTCTTCAAGTCACCTTCGAGAATCCATCTTCTCATGGAGGCATGGCTTAGATCGCATCATACCCAGATCTTCCCAAGCAGATTGTACTCATAGTTAAAAACCATTGACCAATCGTTAAAAGAGAGCTAGCAATTTTTGCTACTTTCCTCTCAACAACAGGAGTCTCAAACAAACCACCGCTGACCATAGAATTAGAATGAATTAGATTCTCAACCTCTGATTTTTTTTTGTTTTGTTGAAATCCCTAATATTCAAAGAAAAACACGACATTACTATTTTTTGAGAAGACTGTGTACCGATACCACCAGGATGAGAGACCCAGATGTTTAAGATTTTTTTGCGAAATATTTGTGCGCTACATTAGATGAGCGAGGAAGCTGAGCACAAGTCTTAGTGTCCACTGGATCCCGAGCCAATTAACTAGTTCCTGACTCCAATCCAACAAGAGGAGTATCAACCGAAACTACCTCCACACACAGCTCCCCTAGAAATTCTGACCCTGTTGCCGACAAAAATAAGTTCCCAGCCTCTAAATCAGAATTAACAATATTCGTAGAACCCTGATTCAGATCATCGAGAATCCCCCCAGCCCAAGACTCATCCGCTTGATCCCACATGACATCAAACCAACATATTTTTTTATGAATTTTTGACCCCCGCCCCCGAATGGGACCCCTTGGACCATTCCTCCTCCGTTGATTTAAGGACAGGTGAAAGCAACCTAATCTTGCCTTCTTCCACATCCAATGCTTCCTCATGTCTAGACCCCTAACCGGTACCTTTTGTAACACGCAGTTGCCTTGTTGGACTCTTTGCATGAGTAATCGATTTAATAGCTGCTGGAACTGGTGGACTACTCCCTATAATTGACAAATTTACCAAGGGCTGTGTCGACTCCACCGGTGGTGGTGAAGAGAGGGAGCTGGATCCCTGCAGAGATTTTGTCCAACAACTTTCTTCCTGATGTCCCCATTTCTCACACACATTACAACGCAGTGGTAAGCAAGGATAGTCAAAAGAAATGAACACCTCTCCCCTTTAATCTGAAATAAATAATGAGCAGGTAACTTCCTAGAAAGATCGACATCCACGAAAATCTTAGCTTCCTCAAAATTAGTCACCAACAATTGAACCTATGAAAACCTATTTAAAAATATTCATTAAGCCAATATTTACATTCATAAAAAGGTTAAAGACATGTGCATAATAATAAAAAAGGAGTATAACAATAAGCTATTACCTGAAATGTTGTCTGAGCAACGAACCGAAGATGTGACAAAGAAGATAGCAATAACAAACACGATTAACATTTTCTTGGTGATAGCCATTTTTTAATGATTTTATTCTCCTCTTTCTCTTTTATGTTTTATCTTTCTATGGTGGATGTTTATATATATATATATATATATCTATATATATATATATATGATACCCTGATATTTGTAAAAGGTATTTTCTAGTAAAAATTAAGTTTGATATCTTACCTATTAAAAATAAAGTTTGACAGCATGAACTCTTTCAGTTGATTTTATAAGATTATTGGCAAAAGAAAATAAAAGAATTATCTTTAATCTTAAAAAGGTAACTGCAGTAATAATATTTTTTTTATATAAATAGTTAAACTTGAGATTATTTTCCAAGAGTTAATTAATATTTAAAATAAATTTTAGTAAATTCTAATGGCTATAACTTGAGATTAATTGTGAAAATAAGATGAAAAATAGTTTTTGGAAAGCTTTAGTGGATATAAGTAAAGGATTTATATTTAGTTAATTTATTTAATTATGATCATTTTCAACAATCATATATTTATAGTAAATTCTTATTTATTCAATTGGGTAATATATTTTTTGATAGTTTTAAAATAATTTTAAATGTTATTCTAATATCATGAGCGTGAAATACACTTTTTGTAATATCTCAATTTCTAGAAAATGGTGGAGCATGTAAGGAGGACTAAAAGAATTGATTTACCTGCATATATCAATGAATAAAAGTTATACTTTTTTGTCACTCGTCATTAAAGAATTTTATAGTTAAGCATACTTGAGCTAATAGTAAATTAGAAACGGATGACAAATTGAAAAAAACTTTCAGTACCATTTGAGTGAAGATGATGCAAAAAAAAAAATATCCCACATATATTAGTTTGATCAGTAAACAAGTTTACCGAGTCTCTTGGGATAGCAAATTGGCCACCAAAAGAGAGCGGAATCCACAAGTCGAGAATGAAAGAAAAAACCATGAATCGTGTTTGTTTTACATTACAAGTTTGTCAGTGTCGAACCTAGATGAGTGTGTAGTCAAATGACACAACTGACAGGGTGTTGGCACTACAAGAAATCAGCCAAATAACCGACGGAATCAGAATCCGTCAGAAAATTCTTATGGTTTTACGACTGAGAATTTCTTACGGATTTTCGACGGTATAACTGACAAACAGAGAATCTGTCGAAAAAAACTAACGGATTTCCGACAGACAAGCACAAATCCGTCGAAAATAGTATACGTTATGTTCCGACGGATTTTCGATGGACATCGGTCGGAAAGCCGTCGAAAATTTATCAGAATTTCATCAGAAAGTTGTCGATTAATAAAAACGTTAATATGACTGTTATATAGCCGTTTGTAAAAGTTGTATTCCGACAGATTTTCGACGGACACTACTTCTATATATATGTTTCCACATCTCTTCATTCATTCACACCACTTACTCATTCAATCTCTTTATAGCAAAGTTAAAATATGTCTTCTTGTAATTATTTTTGGTCATGGATGGACTAACCTATGATGTATCCGGAGTCAAATTTATTGAAAGATGATTATGCACGAGGAATCTTCGAGTTCATGGGATTGGCCGGAAATCAACAAGAGATAAAAATGGTAAGATTAAATGTCCCTATAGTATATACCGGAATTCTCATAATGTTAAGTTTTACTTAGTTTGGAATCACTTGTATAGTAATGGGTTTATGCCCGGTTATAAGATTTGGTATTTACATAGAGAAAAAATATTATGATTATGGTAGTACTAGTGAACCAAATTTTGCGGATATCATAGGAGATAGAAGGAAAGTAGATGTAGGTCCCGGTACGGTTGAGATGGTGAATGATGTGTTTAGGGAGACCATGCCGTCGGCCGGTTATGATTAAAATAGGGATGAAGAACCAAATGCAGAAGTACAAATTTTTTTGATATGTTAGATGCAACAAAACAGCCACTGTATAGTGATTGTAAAGAAGATCATTCATCGTTATCATCAGTAAGTAGAATGATGACTATTAAGATGGACTAAAATTTGGCGAAAAAATGTGTTGATGCAATAGCATGTATTGTGAAATATATTTTGCCTGAAGATAATCTTTCACCATTATCATACTATGAGGTACAAAAACTAGTTGCAGGTCTTGGTTTGCAGTATCAGATGATATATGTGTGCATCGACAACTATATGATATATTGGAGAGGTGAAGAAAACCGTAAAAGATGTAGATTTTGTCAAAAACTAAGGTTTCAAGAAACTAGTATGAGATTTCAGTTCCATATAAACAGTTGTAGTATTTACCATAAACGAAGAGGTTGAAGAGGTTATATCAATCTCAATGCACAGCAGAGGCAATGAGATGACATGCAAAGCATCGTCAAGATGGAGATATTACACATCCGTCGGACGCAGAAGTGTGAAAACATTTTCAATCAATGTATCCAGATTTTGTGTATGAACGACGAAATATATACCTCGGGTTAAGTACAAATGGTTTTAGCTCATATGGAAAACATGGAAGATAATATTCGTTGTGGCTGGTAATTATAACACTTTACAATTCGCCACCATCTTTGTGCATTCGTAGCGAGTTTTTGTTCATTTATATGCTAATTCCCGGCTTAAAGCATCCAAGGAGGTCACTTGATGTATTCTTCTAGCCATTGATATATGAGTTACAAATGCAATGGAAGCATGGTCCACATAAGAACTGCACGCATCTTGAAATTCTGATGCAATGAAATATCAAGCGATTTTTCAGCATATAGTATGTTATCTGGATGGACAACGTGTGGAAGATTATCATGTCCGTATTGCCAAGAGAACACTGATGCATTCCAATTACATTAAGGAAGAAAGAAGTGTTGGTTTGATTGCCACATAAGGTTTTTACGAAGAACAAACAAGTGTTTGAAGGTGCACCTCTAGAGATTGATGGAAGTTGTATATTGGAGCAATTAAGAGATTTTGGCGCTGAGAAAACTCCTTATTGTGGGCGTAATGGGCATGATCCTATTGATGGTGTCAGTGAACTTCATATCTGGTATAAAACTTTAATGTGTTTTGTGTTTTGTAGGAGTTGGTGTTTTCTTTCGAGATTTATGTACAAGGATACTTTCAGTAGATGTATACACAATTTATAGGCCAATGTACTGGTTATTCTCTGTAATCTTGAGAAGATATTTCCACCGTCTTTCTTTGATCTTATGGAACATCTTCCTATCCACCTCTCATGAGAAGCTACACTTGGATGTCATGTTCAGTACCGTTGGATGTATCCGGTTGAGCGTTACATATTCCACCTTAAGAAAAGGTTAAAAATTTAAGCAAAGTTGAGGGATCAATTGTCGCATAGAGCCTCAACGAATAAGTCTCACACTTTGCTGAATATTACTTTCTATAAAAAGTGCGTACTAAGAGTAGACGGCTGGCGCGATATGATGATAGAGGTGAGAGAGCGATTTATCCGGTGTATGTCCCTGAGTTGTTTGCTCAAATTGGTTGAGTAAGTAGAAAAGGAAAGAAACGGAAACTATCAGAGCACAAGTTTGCACACTTGCATACGTATATCCTCACAAAATGTGAAGCTATTGTGGAGTATGGGAGGTAATGATTAATTTTTTATGTTAATTACCAATTATTTAAAATTAATTAATATGTGTTTATTAATTTTTTTTGTTATGTTACAGCATTTACATGGCGCTAGTATGAGACTATTATCCTGATAAGACGGAACCCGAACTTGATATCCTAAAAGAACAAGAATTTGCATCATGGTTGCAATTATATGTAAGTTTTTAAATAATTTTACTAATTTATATAACTATATTGTAATATTTATTTCACAGTAATTTATAATCTTTATTTATATTTTTATAGATATATGAAGGCATAGAAAATGGTTAAGAATTTTCATCGTGGTTAATGGAGTTTGTTAATGGTCCAAACAACAATGCAACTTCATATCCTACGTATTGCACTAAGGGACATGCGTTTAGGATTCTTGAAGAGGGAAGAACAAGACCAACTTCAGACTTTGGTGTTTCAGCGCAATCAGGGGAATGAAATCTTAGAAGTTCGATATCCAGGAATGTTGGATTTGAGGTGCGTTGTGTTTAAGTGTGATTGGTGTGATCCATTCATCGGTCGTGGTACTAAAATTAACCAATTCGTCGTGACATCAATATATTCAAAACAAAAACTTGTTAAATACTATCCATTTATTCTAACATCACAAGCAGACCAGGTATGATTAAGTTAACATATTTTACTGTTATTTAAGTTACTAATATATTTGATTTTTAATAAATTATCCTCCTTTTATATAGATTTGCTACATTCGTTAACCTCGGGTATCTTATCGGTCAAATCGTTGGATCACAGTTACTGCAATTAACCCAAGAGGAATAATAAATGGAATTTTAGAACATGATACCTTGCAGCCAACTAGAATTTCTCAAATGGATCATGTTGAGCAGTCGTTTGACATTGAGCTCGTGGTTGACTTCACACAAACCGGTGATGATATAGTTCATTCAGACTCATAGGAATCATATAGCAAATTTGAGGACGATTCAGATTCAACTCCTACGGACGGATCATCCGAAGATGCATAGTAGTATGTTTGTATTTTATATTTGTTATTTTAATGTATTGAGTTTTAGTTAGCTATGTTATTTTTTTTGTCAAAACACCACATCCGTCGGATTCTAGTAAAAATTCGACGAATTCACAAAAATTATACTGGGAAATAACTTTTGGAATGCCGCGTAGCCTAAATTTTCACGGATATGTCTGTCGGAAAGTTTTTCTTATATACAAACTCTTCTTCTTCGCAAAACCATTCGCAAAAAAACCTAAAAACATTCCAAAAATTTCGAAAACCTCCAAAAGTCTCAAACTTAACCAAACTAAATTCCAATGGATTCAAGCCGATCAAATATGTAAGTTTCTATGTTTTTTTTATTTAGGATTTGAAATGTATGTTTACAGAATTAGAATGTAGATTTTGGGTTTATGAATTAGCATTTAGTGTTTTAAATTGAAGATTTAGGGTATTAGTCAATTGGAATGTACATTTAGGTTTTTATGAATTATATTATATTTTTTGTATTATTAATTGTTTTAAAATTGTTTTTAGATATTCTTATTGTAATTTTAATTTTTATGAATGATTTTAATTAAAAATTTTTTTTTTTTATTTTTAAATTTTATAAATTTTTTTTAACTACATTTAATTGTTAATATTTTTCATAATAGTTTTTATTTTCTTATATTTTTACAAATGTTTCTAAACTTAATAATTATTTTGTACCTTTTTATAATTTTTTGATATTTTTGTATTTATATAAATGCTTTTTGATATTTTGAATTATTTTTATAATTTTTTTTATATTTTATTAAATTTTTTTATTTTTTAATACATTTTAATATTTTTTAAAATATTTTTAAATAACCTTTTTTGCATATGTTTATAATTTAAGTTTTTTCATTTTCAGGAATTATGGTCGATTTCATTCTGTTTTCGAGTCAAGTTGGTCGAGACATGGCCGAAAAGCGAGTCAAAACCGCTCTAGTCCTTTTCCGGAGACACAATTTCCATCAGCTACTCATCAAGCTGATGGAAACCCCGGCCTCTGGAATGAGTTGGTTGAGAATTGGAGGATGGATGAAACCCAGACAACATTGGCTACTCAATCAACCAACCGGAATAGTGACCGGAAGGACAAAAAAATTGGCACTCACAATTTGGGAGCAACGAGCAAGGCTTACCAGCAAAACAATGATTGAGACGATCGAAGAAAACGTAGCTGCACAGCTCAAAGCAATGCAGGATCAGATGAATGCATTCTTCTATTTGTTCCAGCCGCCTCCTCAACATTAGACTTTTTATTATGTAGTTTTTTAATTTCGCATAATTTACATTTATTTTGAATACTTTTTAGTTTTGTTAAGACTATTTGTTATATTCGTTTAAGAATTTTTATTTAATTTTAATTAATTATTAATTTTAATTAATTATTATTACAATTTTATTTAATATAATTATTTAAAATAATTAATTAAATATCCGTCGTAAACACCTATCAGAATTTCGTCGGTAATTCTGATGGAATTTTATCAGAAAATATCTGTAATCTGTTGGAAATCCTTTGGAAACACCAATCGGATTTTTGATATCTTTAATTTTTGACGGATTAGTGACAGTTAGTTTCCGATGGATTACGGATATCGGAATTCTGATAAAATATTCCGT
Source organism: Cardamine chenopodiifolia (assembly GCA_963922655.1). NCBI lineage: Eukaryota > Viridiplantae > Streptophyta > Magnoliopsida > Brassicales > Brassicaceae > Cardamine > Cardamine chenopodiifolia. The sequence goes on along the minus strand of OZ000476.1, from coordinate 5,474,706 downwards.
CGGAAATTGGATATCTAGATTCAGTCGGAAATGCCAACAAATTTTCGATAATTGTTTTATTTCTGACCATTTAAAATAGACGGCCATATCTGTCGAAAATCGTCAGAAATAACTAATCAGCTATTAAATGTTTCGTAACGCATCTAGAGAGAGTTCCATAATAAAGTCTGCCTAAGTTGGAATCATTTCACGATGACCTATTAAAACATTATATCTAGTAACATTTGAATTAGAATAAAAGACGAGAATTAATAGCCATGACTAAAAGGTTGCTAGTACTGGATACATGGAACAATGAATATGTCCTTTGTATTGGATGCATGGAATAGTTAATAGGTGGCTAGTATTAGATACATTGATTGATGTATGGTATCTAAATTTTGATGAGACCAGTACATATTTCGGTTTCACCTAAAGACAAATATTATAGGGTCATGTAAGACCCTAAAGATCAGTGGGAGTAAGTCCATATATCAAATATTGTATGTCGATGATATATTATAGACTAATATTATTTTTAGTGATCTCTCAAACGGATTTCTGACACCAGGATATCCAGTCGAATTATAACAAATGGAGTTCCGACAAAGATAATACATTGAAAATTTTAAATACATTTTAAGGACAAATTAAATTCAAATTAATATGAAAATTTAAATTTAAATTAAATAAAAATTTCAGCAAATAAAATTATCTAAAAATTTTAAGCAATTTAATAAAATTATAATAATTAAAAAATAACAAAATTTAATATAACAATTTTAAAAAAATTTAAAATTAATCTATTAAATTTTTTTAAGATAATAAAATTCAATCTAAAAATTTTAAAATAATTTAATAAAAATTAAAAACTAATAACAAATTACAAAACAAACAACTAATTTAGAAAAAAATATTAAACATTCTAATAAAAAATATATAAAAATACAAAAATCTAATGACAGTCAAAATTAAAAATCTATTAATTCTAAAAAAATTTAAATCTAAAAATCTAAATCCAAAATCTAACAAACATAACCCTTAATATAAATTCCAAATCCATAAATCCACATTTAAATTCGTAAATCTAAAACTCTAACTTAAAAATTCATAAAAATCAAAGAAACTTAAGAAAGTTACATTTTTGATTGGTTTGGATCAGTTAGAATGTTTGGATATTGAGTTTCAAAGAGTGTTGTGACGATTTAAGAGGATTTAGTGATTTTGAAATTTTATATTTTTTCGAATGGTTGCGCGAGGAAGACAACATGTTTATAAATCCGTCGGAAAGACTTACAAATAATTTATGTACCGCCTAAATTTTCACGAATCCGTAGAAAATTTCTCGGGTAAATGAAAATGAACAAAAACTCCAAACCCGTCAGAAATTCATCGGAAAATTGGTCGTCTGAACTTTTCCATTCTTTCAAACACTTATCATTGATATCTCTATGAGTTAGCTTTCATTTGAAAGTGGTTTGAAATCAATCCAACGGTGCGATCGAAAGTTAGGCCGATTTTGTGAAAACAATCTAAAGGTATACTAATTACGTCGAAAATCCGTCGAAAATTTTTTGTCTTAAGTTTGCCATTATTTCAACCACTTATGACCGATAGATTGATATGAATTTTGGACAGTTAGCTCTATAAGTTAGCTTTCATTTGAAACTGATTTGAAGTCGATGTAACGGTGCCGTCGAAAGTTATGCCGATTTTCGTGAAGACAGTCCAAAGGTATACCAAATTCCAATTGATTTCTGACGGATTAAATTTTTTCTATAAATTTTAATTTAATTTATAAATTTATTGGTATCTTTAATTTAATTTATGTGTTTCCGTCATAAAATCGTTGGTAAATTTTGTCGGATTCGTAAACTATCGGAAATCAGTCAGAAATACCGAAGGATTTCCGACGGATTGTATAGTCGCAAATATGGCGCATAACCATTGGAAATTTTGATGGATTGAGTGTCGGTCAAAAATTATGTCGGTTGTGCAGTAGTTTTCTTGTTGTGGTGATAGGAAGTAAAATTTTCCATGATATATAACTTGGAATTAACATTGTCCTAGAAAGCATATATTGATAAAATTCTTGAGAGAATTATCATGATGATGTGCTCTTCTAGTATTTCTAAGTTAAGTACAATTTTTTTGAGATACCTAAAGAAAACAAGTGAATTAATGCTCACATATAGAAAATCAACACATCCACATATAGTTGTATTTTCTAACTCAGATTTGGGTGAATATCATATTTTAAAACATTGTACTTTTGACTATGTGTATCTCATAAAGAGCCTGCAGTTACAGTTGCTTTACATTCATAATAATGGTCGATTATGGGACATTATGAGGCTTAAATTATTAAAAGCATAAAAGTCTTCGAGTTGAAGATCTTGAGTAATGTTAACAAGTTCTTATCTTTTTGTGACAATTAAAGATGCAGTCATCTTATATGTTAAGTATGATTGGATATCTAATGATATATGGACATTAAGATGAAATATCTGTCATTAAACTAAAGCTGTATATCTAAATAGAAACGTTTTTCATTGAAAAAATAGGTACTTAGATTTATGGTTACAGAAATATTTACGAAAGTACTACCTCCTAACACTTTTAAGAAGCATGCTGAAAGTATAAGTCATGAAAATTATTTGAGCTCTTATATGATTTTTTTTTGAATATATGTAAAATCATATTCAAAAAATGATTTTTATAACATGTGACTGTTTTTGAGAAATACCAGAAAAAACTTGGGTTCGAGAAACAGAAGTCAAAAGTGGTATGTCTCACTAAAACAAAAAAATTGGAAAAACCAAATGGGACAGAACCGAGTTTTGGAAAAAAGAGTACATCTCACTTTCAAACGAGTTTAAACCTAAAACGAACTTGGAAGCCATCCTTTATGAGTCCCCTACTCTGCAGAGTGAAAAGCCTCCTGCGGACCACCCTATCCAAGTCCCAGACCAAGCGGTCGATAGAAAATGGAATTTTGCCATGATCCCTCTTGTTTCTCTCCAGCCATAAGAAGTACACGGTGACTTGAAACACATACTTAGCATGGAAATAACAAGTGCCCCTCATTCCTGTGGTCAAAACAAAAGAGATCATATCATGGAAGAGAGTAGTATACCTGTGGAGGAGATAACATGAAGCCAGCCTATGCCAGACTTGAGAAGTGATGAGCACGAGAAAAAACAATATGCTCCCGTGTCTCCACTGAAGCGGAACAAAAAAACACATCTGGGAACTTCATTTTTAAGCGATTCCAAGCAGGCAGCCAGACTATAAAGGAAATTTTTTTTTTTAATATTATGTAAAATTATATTCAAGAAAAATAACCTTTTTACAACAATTGTAGCAGAAAGTTTAAATGTTAGAATTGAAGAAGCTCTAGAGATTTGGAAGTGGTTGCCTCATTAAAACACATCTAAAAGAATCCCCTACGCTTGCAAAGTTGATAGTCGGTTTCGGACCATTTGATCCATGCTTCTGACCAGTCCATCCGCCGATAGGGCAGTTTCACCATGGCGCCTTCGGTTGCGCTCCCTCCATAAGTAGTAGATCGCCACGTGGAATGCATATTTGACTAGGAAATAGGTTGTGTTCCTTTCTCCCGAGATCAAAATATTAGTGAATAAGGAGTGTAGACAAGTGGTATACATGTGGAGGAGTAACCTATTGACCAAGTGATGCCATATGTGAGAGCTAAATGGACATGAAAAAAATAGATGATCCACCGACTCTAGAGGTGACAAACAGAAAGTACAGTCTGAATTAGTGGTCGAACTCCAAAGGCTCATCCATCACCTGTAGACAAACGATTAAGAGTAACCAACCATACAATAAAAGAGAATTTCGGTGTTCCATGTGTGAACCAAATACCCTTATATCAACTCATATTCGGGGATGAATCTCTAACTTGGTTCCAGGTTTCTTTAGACAAGAACCTTGGTTTGAACTTACACTCTTTACCTCGCCAAAGAGGGATGTCCGGGTCCATAATGATGATAGATTTTTCCGTTGCAAGATTTCAGCATCAATCAGAGTAAGGATATGTGATCTCCGGTGCCGAGGCCTATGGCTGATAAAAACGTCAACCAAAGTAGCTGAAGAGGGTATTCCTAAGTCAATGCTTCCACGGACCCCTAGTGTATCAAAGAGCCGACCTAAAGGGCTCCAATCATCGAACCAGAAGGAAGTTTGAGAACCACTCCTTACCTCTACCTCTACCTTAGCCTGGGCACGATATTTAAGTAGCTTACGCCAAATCCACGAGCCAGCACTCGTTGAAATATTTAGCGACCAGAACAACCCCTCTCTAATTAAATGCTTGTGAATCCAATTGACCCAAAGAGACTAGTGAGCTGAAAGAATACGCCAAATCAACTTGAAACAACAGACTTTATTCACATCCCCCATGTCCCTTAATCCAAGTCCTCCTTCAGCCTTGGGTTTACAAACCACCTGCCAAGAAACCTTCGCTTTGTTTGGGTTTAGAGATGTACCTGACCATAGGAAATCCGAACATATCTTCTCCACCTCTTTAATACACGCTTTCGGAAGTCGAAAAGCAGACATCCAAAAATTAGTCAAACTACCAATTACCGATGCGATGAGTTGTAGCTTCCCGCAAAGGATAAGAATCTATTCTTCCAAGAACCAAATGCGCACGAATCCTCTCTATAAGCGGCTGAAAATCTGAGGCTGTCATTCTTTTGGTCAAAAGTGGGAGTCTGAGGTACTTAACCGGTAAAGCACCTATAGCAAACGTAAAATCATTCAAAGAGGATCAAGTTTGAGTTGATATACCAGTGATAAACAAATAGGTTTTTGGCATGCTTATTCTCAGCCCTGTATTACTAGCAACATCATCAAATACTGCAAGAATGCCATTGAGTGATCAAATTCTCCAATCTCTAAAAACCATGATATCATCCAAAAACACACAAATGAGTGATATTTAGACTTTTGCAGCCCGGATGGAACCCTAACCTGCCTTCAATCGCTGCTCCAACATACGGGATAGAACATTCATGCACATAACAAAACAATAAGGGGAAAGAGAGCAACCTTGACGAAGATCCTTCTGACTTTGGAAAACCCCAGTGAGCTCACCATTGATTTGTACCAAAATGGAGGGAGTAGTTACACATAGCTCGATCTATCTAACAAACTGAGTCGGCAGCTGCAAAGCCTTCAAGTTATTAAGAAGAAAATCCCATTGAACCGAGTCAAAAGCCTTGGAGATATCAATCTTTATATCACAACAAGATGAAACACTCGATTTTTGGTAATCCTTGACTAGCTGACTCCAAGAGCAGGATCTCCATCAAATAGCGATCCTTTAAAAAAACTGATTGATTTTGATAATGAAACCCTGGTGGATAAGCTTAAGTCTGTTCGCCAAGAGCTTCGAAATAACCTTGTAGATTACAGTACAACATGAGATATGTCTATAGTCTTTCATACAAATATTTCCCGACGGTTTTGGGAGCACCGCCAGAATCATAGTATTCATACCTTTCGATAAAAACCCATGACTGATTCCGTAAAATCCTTACCAACAATCTGCCAAGTCTCTCTAAGAAACCCCATAGTAAACCCATCCGGACCTGACAATTTATTAGTAGGCATAGACCACAAGACCGATTTAATTTCCTCCTCAGTGACACCGCTAGAATTCTGTCGTTCTCATCCTCAGAATATGTATGGTTCATTAAATTAGAAATATCAGCGACTGACATAACTATGGAACCAAATGGTGCAACTAAAGCATCCTCAACTACAAGCTCACCCGCAGGTACAAGCTCACCCTCAGGTACAACCTCATCCTCAGTTACAAGTTCATTCTCAGCTACAAGCTCCATGTCCGTAGTACTATTCATGATAACATCAACTTCATTATGTGTGCCCGTTATTTCTTGACTATCTTGGACAGTTTTTCAAGAGGAGTATGATTGTATCTCTTGCCTAATACATTTGATGTTGGCAAGACGCTAACAAATTATATTACCATGGTTGAAAGACAATTTGATAAGAAGATTAAGACGATTAAGACGATTTGTATCGATAACAGGACATAATTTCTTTCTCTTACACATTTTTCAAGATGAGTGAAATTATTCATGAAAATTCTTGTGTGAGAACACAACAACAGAATGGTCGAGTTGAACGTAAGCATCATCATATCCTAAATGTGGCATGTACTCTATGTTTTTAGTCTCATCTACCTATTGAGTTTTGGGGAGAATCTATTCTCAGTACTAATTTAATAAATCGGATGCCTACTCCGCTTTTACAAGAAAAAACACCATTTGAGATGCTTTATGATCAAACTCCTCTGCTTCTTCACCTTCTTGTGTTTGATAGTCTCTGTTATTCTCACAATCAGAACCATAAGGGATATAAGTTTGCATCTTGTAGTAAGTATTGTGCTTTTGTAGGCTTTCCATACGGAAAGAAAGGGTGGCGTGTATACGATATTGACACCGACACTATTTCTTGTTCTCATGATGTTTTTTGTGTGAGATTGTGTTTCTTTTTTCGAAAGACATAGTTTCGTCTACTTTGCCTTTGACGTTGGATGGATATCTGCTTATGTTGACTTCAGTTATTGAATATGATCCGATACAGCCGGTGCCAAATATTGAGCTTAACAATCTTGCAAATGCTGCTCAAACCCTTACTTGTGCACCTCCGCATACACATGATCTGGCTGCAGAATGGTTTATGTTCATCCAATACTGCTTCACCTGTCTCTGCATCTTCTTTGATGATCCTGATGATATTAATCCTCCCTCTCCAACTCCTATTGACTCTTTGATCTCTTATGCTAATCCTATTTCCACTGTAACTCCGAATATCACATAAAGGGAGGCTTAGTTAACCACGCGCTCAGCCTGGTTATGTTAATGAGTATGTTCTTAACACGTTTTGGGAACTGTAGTTGCCAACTAAAGATTCTCAATGTTCTATTACTCATTAGTATATGCACGATCGAATCCACAAGGAACAAATTGTCACACTAAAAACTTCCGAGAGTTGTTTAAATCTAGCAAGATTGAATTGGTTTTGGTAAATGTTAAAGCTTAAAGGGTGAATGTTAGATAAAGTTTAAAGTTTAAGATAAATTTCAATATAAGGAATCCTATTTGTGTTAGGATAAGATGCTAGTTAAGATAAATCAAATAGAATTAGGAGTTATTTAATTCCACTAGGAATAGGTTTAGCAAAGATGACCCATATAAATATCAATGTTGAGTCGTAGTACTGATTAAGAATCAAGACTCATAAGAGATAACCATTGTTGAGTTATCACAATAGGTTAAGAGCTTTGAATGTTTAGTTTTGAGAGAGTTTCTAAACATCTATATATATATATATATATATATATATAAGAGTGATTCTTATACAAAGCTAAATTTGTATTTGACGAGTATATAAGATTCTTGTGGAGTGTGTGGTCTCCGACTTGAATACTTCATTCTTGATTCCACTTGAGTAAATAGTCTTCTTAGCTTAGGTCTAAGCTTAGATAGATGTTTGAGCAAATATCAAAGCTTAGGTCTATCGCTTGATCAGATCTTGATTTGGGGTAAAATCCTCATTCTTCTTTGGCTTTGGCTTGGTTGGTTAGTTTATTTTCATCACGGGCAGCTTTTCTTCGTGTTTGGTACCGACGACCACATCACTTCTTTTTTCTAACCATACCAGCCACATTATGGGGGAAATTGCTCAAACTACCCAAGTGTTTTACTGTATTTCTTTGTCTACATATGTGAGTGGATACTATGAAATGAAGCGTTTACAATATGAAACCATTAACATAATCAAGAGATAAGTTATGTATATCATAGGCGTATGAAAATACATCCAAAGATATAAAATAATATCTAATCATTTATCAAAATGATATAAATAACTACTACTGATAGAAAAATTTACACTTCAATAATCATTGAGAAAGACTATGTTCTTGCCACAAAGTATGCAAATAGCACAGATCACATTTATTTAAAAATAACCCCGCAGGGTTCACCACACTTGAAGATCACTTCTCTTTCAGTCATCAGTAGACGAATGTGGTTTATTGGGCAATCTTTGGCCACACACAAACCTACTGAACATATGCAGAGCTTGGGAGGGCTCGTATACGCCACCATATGAGCAGCTCCTTTCACCGTTGCGAAGGTCAGTAGATTTTCATACTCTGTGACCCAGCCACCAACCTATTCACAACCACAAATTTGAATTAGTTTGAGAAATTTCCAGGGGTGAGAAGCAAACTTAGGATTATTTTATAGTGAAGGGAACAACCTGTTCTTTGTGGAACCAGGCTCCATAGGGAACAGTTGTCGTTAAGTTTAGATCCTGAGAAAGTTCTCGTGTGAGAGTTCTTGAACTCGTAAGTGGAATTACAGAATCTTGATCTCCACTGCAATTACAGCAATGGGTGTTTAGATGTAGAATACTGAAGAAGAACGATATTAAAGAGATCTTTAATAGATTTGTTGCTTTAAGATCCAAACAGGAATTTTGTTCTGTACAATCCTCTGCATTATTTAACAGTGAAAGGAACTACCTGTTGTCTGTGGAACCAGGCTCCATAGGGAACAGTCGTCTTTAAGTTGAGATCCTGAGCAAGTTCTCGTGTGAGAGTTCTTGAACTCCTAAGTTGAATTACAGAATCTTGATCTCCACTACAATTACATCAATGGGTGTTTAGATGTAGAATACTGAAGAAGATCGATATTAAAGAGATCTTTAATAGAATTCTTACCTGAAGATCCAAACAGGAATTTTGTTCTGTACAATCCTCTTTAGAATAAGAAGCATGTCCATGTTCACGTCTATCCCACTGTAGTTTAACAGGCTGTGACATACTCAAAGTGAACAGACGATATTATTCAATTTAGAATTACATTAACATTTTTTTATGATCAATGAAAGTGAAACAGAGTAAATAATTTACTTGCTGCACATGGACAACTCGTATGGTAGAAGAAGTGCGGTTTGCATGAAGGGCATTCTGAACCTCCGGCAGATTAAATAGAAGTTTCTTTCGTACGTTATGCAGACATCCACTCCCATGCTTATCTTAGTAGCCTGAAACGATTTTCAAAATTTTGGATACAAAAATATTGTTGGTGAAACAAAAAGGAAGGTTGAAAAATGCTAACGATTTTCTTCAGTCTCAGTTCTTGCTGGACAATAGACGGAGTGCATAAGTCGAGTAGAAGATGATAGTTGTTGGTATCTACTACACCAAGGGAACAAACAAGAACTTGATATGTTATTGTGATGCTCATTGGGGCAGATCGTGGGAAGCACAAGTGGTGGCTGTTTCTTCATTAGAAAATAACTTAATCTCATGGCATAGCAAAAAGGAGAACAATGCTTCCCTATCCACAACAGAGACTGATACATTGCACTTGGAATTGCTGTTCTCAACTCCAGTGAGTGAAACAGATGACTGCTGATTATGGTATGGTTTTCTGATTCTCTTTTATTTATTGAGATAGTAAGAGTGCAATCAACATAGCAAAAAAGAACTTGTTCAACACTCTCAAACTAAACACATTGACACTAGACATCATTTTATTCGTGAATTAGTTGAGAAGAAACTGATTATTGTTGATAATGTGAGTATTGATGTTCAATTGGGTAATTTATACACCAAGCCAATTGAAATGCAATATCAAGGACATGCACAAGAATCAACGATTGAGAAGTCAATTGATATTACCGATACAAATTAGAAGATTCACCAAAGGCCTGTTCAGATCAGAAACATAAAAGTTGAGTCCTATCTCAAAGGTAGTGTGTCAAGTTAAAAAGAAAGAAAATAATAATTGATGACATAACACTCCCGATCGTGCACTCTCCAAAGTAAATTTCAGTTGCCTGATTCATGTTGATTGTGGACTACTTGGATTAAAGGCATGTGAGTGTGAAAGACTAGCCAGTGAACTAAAAACTGACTCTAAGAGATTCACAAAGTTTTGGTAGATTCTAGTTGAGTCCTGGACAAATGACTGGCACAGAACATAGAACGGATCTTCAAGGTACATAAACTAATTATTAATGAACATTTTACTAACATGTTTACTATCTCGCTGGGTCACTTAAATATTCATGATTAAGTGAACGTCTATTGTGTAAATAACTAGAAGAAGTTCTTTGTAAATAATTGTCTTTGATCAGACGGGTGATGTAAGAACTTCGCTCTTTTGGCAAATGTGCAATGATATGTTTATTGAGTATTGTCAGGTTCGGACTTGTATGGAATCAAGGTCACCAGTAATTATGGTGGTGGAGGACAAATATGACTCCTTGCCTACCTCACCATCTTGGCCGTAACAGTCTATTCGTGATCCCCTTGCTAATCACGGTTACAAGAATCAACAAGTGGTAAATCTCTCGGATTCCTCGGCTTTTGTTGCAATAGATCATTCAGTCGGACAAAATGTATCCTCTCGACTTTGAAAGAGCAAACAACCAGTGATTGGATGCTTGTGAGAGGTGAAGAAACAAAAGGCTGAGAAAGGAAAGGGCACTCTTTCACACGATGTTGCAGATTGGTTTGACAGCAAAGAAAAAGTAAGAAGCTCTGACTACGAAAAAGTTCATAGAGGAAAGGGGGCTTCAATTTGGAGACAAATGATCCAATCAAGGAGGTGATTGAGGGTACTGGAATGCTCAGGACGGTTATAGATGTGCAGCCGTTTGTGAACGAAGTGATTTGGGAATTCTGGGCAAAATTGCCAAGTGTGAAGGATGAATCAGAGGTTGTGGAGGTCATTGTACGAAACTGGGTTTATGAGTTCTCTCCCTTGAGGATCAATCAATTGTTCGGTCTTCAGGATGTGGATGAAAGAACACACATGATGCAAATGATTGGTGTTGTTGGAGGATGAGCTAGCAGGGTTCATATTAGGAGACAAAGTGAAGAAGTGGAAAGTCATGTAGTACACTAACTTCACTGTTGATTACGATATATACAATATCTTCTTCATATCTCTTGGTTTAACTAATTGTATATATCATCTATGTAAATTTAGAATATATACTTTTCACTTTATATTAATATTTTAGGAGACTATGTCACATTGTAGAGAGATATATATAGGCCTCTTGGCCAAAAGATGAATATACGAAAACCTTTTATACGTGTAAAATTGAGAATATGTGAATCAGAGCCCTTAAAACACAAATTTCTATGCTCTACTCATTTTTCTCTCTTATTCATTTTTTCTCCCTCTTTGACTTGTTCTCCATTGATTCTTCTCTATATCGTTTGTTACTTTCTTAAGATGGTGTCTCCTCCAAGATCTCCTTCTCTTATTGAATCCTCTTTTCATAAAGGGCATTCTTAACCTCCGGCAGATTAAAATAGAAGTTTCTTTCGTACGTTAGGCAGACATGCACTCCCATGCTTATCTTAGTAGCCTGAAACGATTTTCAAAATTTTAGATACAAAAAATATTGTTGGTGAAACAAAAAGGAAGGTTGAAAAGTGCTAACGATTTAGAAAAATGTCAAAATACAAATCAAAACAAGTTATAAGTTTGAAGTACAATTTCATTGAACCTTATACACCTACAGATTAGGACCATAAGCCACAACCAGAAGACAATAGATGCCATATGGAGTTTTCTAGTTTAATTTTAGATTTCAAACTTTTTTGTTTAGAATTTTAGACCAACGTGAAACTGCAGTGTCTTCTAAACCCAAAAGTTTGAAGACATATTATAAACGATCATTTATAAGATGTAAAATACGTGCAAAATAGAAAAGTGAAACGAAAAATATGGACAATCAAACAAAAAAATCTAAGATTGCAAAAAAGTTATTTTTTTTTTTTTGAATAATATGTAAAATTATATTCAAGAAAAAAAACACTTTTTATAATAACATTTTATGGAAAGAAAAATTGAAAAATAAAATCCTAATTAATCTAGTAGCTCAGAAAATGATGGAATGCCGGGATGGATGCCTCGTTAAAACCCAACAACTAGAAAACCCATTTGGGACAAAATCAGAAGTTGGGAAAAAGATTACATCCAATGCCAACGACACAGCTGAAGTGAAAAGTCATTCAAAAGAGTGGTAAAAAATCACTAAAATCTTGTGTGAAACCAATCTTGTAAACCCTCCATCATGATACCCCGACGTTGCAACGCTGAGAGTCGATTTCTTACTGTCTTTTCCATCTCCCTAACTAGCCGGCCAATAAAAGATGGAGACTCTCCATGCCTTCACAAATTCCTCTCCCTCCATATGAAGTACACAGCAAATTAGAACACATATTTGACCAAAAAGTCTCGAGTCCTCGTGTCACCGTAAACCGAAATTGTGAGTAAAATATTGGGGAAGTGATAAGTGTACATGTGTTGTAGGATGCCAACTGTAAGGCGAAACCATAGGATGGAGGTGAACGGCATTCAAAAAATAGGTGGTCCCTTGTTTCATCGGGAGTCTGCAAAAGACACAATTAGGGACCAAGTTTGAAGCCCAAAGAACCATTTTTCACCCGTGGAGAGGCGGTCGAGGGCTGCCAACCAAACAACAAATGAGAACTTTGGGGTAGCATGCGAAAACCAGACTCCCCTTTGACCATGGCTGAACCAGCTTCACTAGTAGTAGTTGGTTCCACGTCTCCTTGGAGGAGAATGAGTTCATGAATCTATCTTCTTTTCCTCTCCAAAGCGCTATGTCTGGTCCTTCATAATGACAATCCTTTATCTGCTGGATTTCCTCCTCAATCTGAGTGAGTGTAGGGTTACGATGTCTCCTAAGATGGTGAGTAGCAAAAACATCCCCTAGGGTGTACGAAATCTGAATTCCCATATCAATGCATCCACGCTCTCCTAAGATCTCTATCAACCTACCAAGAGAACACCAGTTATCAAACCAAAAAAAAGTATTAAAACCATTCATAACCGCGACTTTGTGGAACTCCTTATGCTCTTGTGTTTGTTGACCTGAATGAGCCTTTGCGATCCAATTGACCCAAAGAGAAGACCAAGCCAAAACTAGACGCCAGATCAACTTGTAGCAGGAAACGGTGTTTGCAATTGACAGCGGATTTAAACCAAGGCCCCCCTCTGCTTTCGGCTTACACACATCACTCCAAACCACTTTAGCTTTTCTTGTATTTAAATCAAGTCCAGACCAAAGGAAAACAGAACACATATTCTCAATCTCGCTAATACAAGCCCGAGGCAGCCGAAATACTCCTATCCAAAAATTTGTCAGGCAGAATATTACTGAAGAAAGAATCTAGAGGTGACCTGCAAAAGATAAAAAAATGATTCTTCCAAGAACCAATATGAGCTCGGATTTTGAAGTTAGTGGCTGGTAATCCGAACTTGTCATTCGCTTTGTGAGCAAAGGCAAGCCCAGCTAACGCACCGGCAAAGTGCCTATGATAAATGGGAATTCAGATAGGTTGTCTCTAGTTCTTGCAGAAATTCCTGTGATAAAAAGAGAGATCTTCTCCAAACTAATAGTTAGGCCGGAAAACCGAGCAAATTCATCAAAAACATCATTGATATCTTTGATAGAGCACAACCGTCCATCCAAAAATACCATTATGTCATCCGCAAAACAAAAGTGAGTAAGGTTGAGGGTTTTACAACCCGGGTGGGAACCATATTTGCCGTCCGTTGCTGTCTTATCGAGCAATAAAGATAGAAAATTCATGCATATAACAAATAGATATGGTGAAAGAGAACAACCTTTCCCTAACCCCCGCTCACTTCTGAAAAATCCCGTAAGATTACTGCTTATTTGAACCAGAAAGAAGGCATAGTCACACAGAGCTCAATCCAAGTGACAAAGGCTTATGGGAGCTTCATATCTAATAATATGTTCTTTAAAAAATCCCATTCGACCGAGTCGAAGGCTTTAGATAAATCAATTTTCATCGTAGAATGAGGAACTATTTGTGGTTTGTGATAATCTTTTACCAACTCAGAAGCCAGAAGCAAATTCTCCATGATATATCGATCATCAATAAAAGCATATTGATTCAAGATGATAAAATGAGGAAGAATGAACTTAAGGCGATTTGCTAGGAGCTTAGAAATGACTTTGTAAATCACTTTGCAGCATGAAACACCGTTCAACTGAAATAGTGTTGCCAACCAAAAAACCAAGAGAACCGGCAGCTATTTTATCATAGTTCACATCCTGTTTCTCAACCTTCTCTGCTAACGAACTAATAGATAGAATTTTAGAGTTTCTGTATTATCCTGGACCTGCAAAACAGAAGACCGGGAGGGAGAAACTATTGATACCTAACCATATTGAAGTTGGGGTGATCTAGGCGTGTGTTTGTCCGGGTGCGAGACAACACAGTTCACCTCTTGCGTCACAGCCTTCTCTGCAGACAAATTAGAGGAGATAGCTGGAATTATAGAATTCTCTGCATCATCCTGGACCTGCAAAATGGAAAACCGAGAAGAAGAGGCTATCGATACCTGACCATAGTGAAGTGTTGTGATTTGTGAATACGCTTGCTTCCCGAGTGCGATACAATAGCCCACTCGTTTTTTGATGTCTTAAGGACTGAAGATAGGAGACTGAATTCACCTTCTTCTAGTTCCAAGAGCAAATCCACTTTCATCGTGCTTTGTCTTTGTCTCTGCTCTGTTTCTCTGCATAAAGTTCCTGAGTTGCCCGAACCTGAGATAGACCCTAGCCCTTGGACCTCATTAATCTGGGCTTCTACCCCTTCAGGTTGTGATGTTTCTGGAATTTTCATATCACCTTGATTTTCCTGAACTTAATTGACTCTGTTTTACAGGTTCATTGGAAATATTTCTAATTGTCTGGTTTTCAGTCTATGGAGGTAGCAGGTCCAGGGATGGTGAGGAAATCTTGGCTGTATCTCCCGTACTTCCTTCTTTTTTGGACTCCAGTTTGTAGATATAGGAGGCCCAGCTCTTCGGTCTTCTTCCCCGGCCAGCATTGGAGTTGTGGAGATGGAGCAGATAGCGACAGACCCTAAGTTGATTGGAGCTACTGCGCTTTTTTGTTGGGATTCTCAGAGCTTTTGATTCGTGCAAGGGATTGAGAATCTTGAAATTTCAAGAGGTACCCAGCCTCTGTATGCCCCCACTTCCCACAGCAAACACATCGCATAGGTAACCAAGGATATTTGAAAGTTACTGTGACTTCTTCATTTCGAACTTGAAACACATAGCTTTTAGGCAACTCCTTTGTTAGAGAGACATCAATGAAAACCTTTGCTTCATCGAAAGAGGTCACAATTTCTGTGTCACGAGTGTAATCTTATAGGTGTCCCCACGTTGCTAACAATGAAACTGATCCCCTTCCAAGAAAATAATGCTAGCGGAATATTCCCCAGCGTAACCCACATCGGCAAGCACATGCTGGGCGTCTTTAACCACAGGAGTCCATTTTGATACCAGTATTGGAATCTCACAGATGTTCCACATACCCCGACGCAAAACACGTGTTCTTGCATTAGCATTTCAGATTATGAATTTGATTGTGGTCTCATTTACACCATATGTGTCGATTTTGATTTTTTTGTCTCCAAGATTCTAGATTTTGTTACCTAAAACATGGACATTCGCTCTATGACGTGCCATGGTGGCAAAGTGTCCAACTAAAAAATCTTCCCAAAGGGGTGTACCCGCTTCAAGGATTTCCTTCGGAACTGTTACTACCTGCTTTCCGTCGATAGTCTAAGCTTTGAAACTAAATTTCGATAAACGACCTGCAACTTGCACCCATGTTTTCTTTCGAGTATCTGGAGGCTTTGGGCCTATTGCATCATCAGACCCTTCTGCTGTAACTGTGTCTGGGTTAACTAGAGCCTGATGTGTTGCACGGTCTGATATTTTGTCAGACTTTGTCTCTGAAACAGTGTGCGGTGATAGAGTTTTCAGAACAGAGTTTGAAACCATAGCAGCTCTCGCGACTACTCCTCCTTGGTCGGCTGTGACTCCCTTTGTGCCCCGTCGATGGGTGACAACATCAGACATCTTCTTCGAAGCAGAGTGGAGCAATGAAATTTCCGGAACAGGCCTGGAAACTATAACAGTTCTCACCACTTGTTCTGCAGTGTCGTCCCCTCTGTCTCGCCTATGAACGACCACGCCGACGCCATTCTCAAGCGGCACTGCAGCCATCGCGGCCAGGTTTAGGGAGAAAACCCTCGTCTCTAGGTCAATCGCCGATTACTTTCCTTATACAAAACGTAGAGAGAGAATCTTAAGAATCGTTTGAAACAACCGTCTTTTGTAAGAACAGAAAATAATTTTTCATAACAGAGTAAAACTAAAAAAACAGAGAAGCATAATGAAATTTAAAGAAGATTCAAAATAAAAATGGAGGATTACATTTGAAGAGGCTTGAGAATGATGAGGAAGAGAAAGCTTAATCAGAGACAATAATAAGACCATCTCCAATGGTTAAGAAACTCAAATGAGTTTCTTACAAATATTATAACAATATTTTTAATGAAATATAATTGTATGATTTAATTTTAAATTTTAAAAGAAAATGTAATTAATCATATCAAAACAAGTATAATATGGAGTTCTTATGGAGTTTCTAAAGTTTCTTGTTTAAGAAACTCTTCTTATTCTCTCTCTTCATTTAATCATAAAAACCCTTCTAAGAAACCCATTAGTAGCCCCCATTGGAGGGGCTCTAAGAATCTGAAGCAGATGGTCACCATGATTGAGAATTTGGTAAAGATGATCAAATGATTGTTGGAATAAAAGTAAAGTAGATGTTTTACCAAAAATGGAAAAAGCATTTTATGGTAGCATATTAATATGTTTTACTCGAAATGGTGGACTGCTGTTTTATATTATTTCGTTTAAGGTGAAATATTTTGACTAAACCAATTTAATTACAAACAGTGGGGGTTAAAAAACTCAGAGTTACAGTGATTTTGACAAAACGGATTTTATAAATACATAGCAAAGACTCAGTGATGATCGACTTTAAACTTGGGTCAAAAGGGCGAGCCACCGATGAAGAAGAGCACCAAGTTTACTATCTTCTTCTGGATACCCTTCTCTGTTTCTCAAGCTTACAAGGAGCAGATTTGAATAATGAACAAAAGAAGGTACTCGGAATCTGAGAACCTCCAAGAAAGAAGAAGCTTAAGATGCTGAGAATTGAGAACAGAGATATATGCTTTGACTCGTGAGTAAGACGAGCCGGTGTGTATTTGAGAGAGATGAGACGAGCTTATGATATTTCGATGTGTTAGGGGCTGGTTCTAAGGGATTGTTTTTTCAGGTTAACGCTCATGTTCAAGTTGTAATCCCTTGATGATAGTGGATTCCGGTACACCAATCACGGCAAGATGTAGGCTTACCCACACCGGTTAGCCAAAACTTTTGAAACGACACTGTCTTATATATACTTTCAAGTTACTTAAAACTTCATACAATCTATATATGAAAGGTACTGAAGATGGATCAATTTAGGTGTTTAATTGGGATTCCGCTTAGCGTTTAACTCAAACAACTTAAGAAAAGTACCTAACACTGATTTTATGTTGGCCGTTTAGAGTTGTCTAGTTTTATGTTAAGTTTCAAACTTTTATTTTGTTAAAATTTCAGATTTTTAAATCTACGTAACCCAACATTTTGAAGTACTATAAAATGATAATTTTACAAGACATAAAGATAATTTTATAAGACGTAAGTTACAAGAAAATACAAAAGTGAACAAACACCAAAGAAGTTCCGGAAATTTAGGAGAAGATTTTTCTAGCGATCACGAAGGCGAATTTTGAAGAGGGAAGCATGGCGGCGCGGCCGCTGGCTTTTGAGCGAGTGGAAGTGATCAGGGATATCGGGAAGGAATCGCAGAAACAAGGGGAGGGGGAGAGATCAGTGGGTGTGGCAGATGGAAGCGCAGCAGGGGTTGCAGTGGGAAAAAAGGAGATCGAGGAGACTCAGGGTAACGCGGATGATAGTGCTAGTCAGGGAGTGCGAATGATACGTCTGTCTCAGGCTTCAGTGAAACAGTCAGAAGAAAGAAGTAATAAAACAACAAAGGGAGTCGAGAAGGAATAGAGGGGAGAGGGAAAGGACAAGGCCTCAGTGCTTCCGAAAGCAGAGATAGTCGAGAAGGACGAGGTAGTCAAAGTAGGGGCTCCGGGAAGATATACAAACAAATTGTGGGCAAGAGTGGTGAGCAGGCTGTCTCTAAAGAAGTTTTATCTCACAATATCGGAGTCAGAGGGGAAACGGATAGTCACAGTGCCGGAGGAGGTCCTCGCAGATGCACCCCACTTTGGGAGGACTTTGTGATAGGCCATTTCGCCTCAAAAGCTCCTCACGTAGCAAAGGTTCATGTAATTGTTAATAAAATCGGGACACTCGGTGACAAAACAGTCAAGATAGATGCGTACGTGGTGAACGAAACATCTATAATGTTCTGAATTCGTAATGAAACTGTCAGAAGCAGGGTACTTCGTAGAAGCATGTGGAACATTTGCGAAATCCCTATGATAGTATCAAAATGGAAACCATTCAAAGAAGAGGAGCAACTAGCATTAACCTCTATGCCAATGTGGGTGACGCTCAAACATGTCCCTCTGGAACTGTTCTCTTGGAAAGGTATGGGATTCGTTGCTAGTTCGGTGGGTATCCCGCTGAGGATGCATCAGGATACAGAATAAGTCTCTAGTTTTGATGAAGCAAAACTTCTTATCAATGTTAATCTCAAAGTGGATGTCCCCTCTAGTTTCCAGTTTAATGTGCGAGGGGAGGAAGTGGAAGTTTAGTTTGAATATCCTTGGATACCAATGAGATGTGAGGGATGCAGGAAGTGGAGTCACCTACATTCTGGCTGCCTTGAAAGGTTTAAACAACCGGACTCAACGGAAGAACAAGGAGTGGCAACGGTATCTCCTCAGGATAAGGATGAGACGGACAATATCGCCAGAGTGGAGAGGAAAGGTGTGAGAGGGGAAAGTAACAAGGAGAGCCTGGGAAGCTCACCAGAAAACCCAGCAGAATGGAGAAAAGTCTCCTCCGGAGGCAGGAGATCAAGGAAACGAAGCTTAGTGTATGGGAAAGTGCAGATTGCCACTCCATCAAGATTCGAAGCCTTAAGATCCCAGCTAGAGGGAGGGACACAGGGCAAGTTGTTAGTCGATCATTCGTTGGCTGACTCACCATCGATGCAGGCTGATAAGGTTGATCTGAGGGTGCAAAAGCTGAAAGAAGGTGGGGAACAGAGGAGGCGCCCAAAAGTGGTAAGGTCTGGTGATGTTAAACTCTCACCAGAAGGGGAAAAAATGACTCAGGACCTGTGCGCAGAATTGGTATCAGAAACAGAAGGGTGAGGATAGTCGCAGGGGGGCGAAGTCTATGGATTATTCAGTTACAGAACCAGAGTTGGAAGCGATGGAGTTGCAGAATCTAAATGTCAGTATGAAGATTAAAGAGGGTGAGTTGGCGATATCAGTTTCAGCTGAGAAAGAACAGGCAGGTTCTAACAGGGGCAGCTTGCGGGTTTTTGGGAACCTGGGGATGAGCTCAACCCCAATTTCGGAGTCAGCTGATCACCAGCTGAGGAACACAGTTAAGCAACAGGAGGGGGTTTTGGTTTCGGTTAAAGAAAAAACCCAGGTGTCGCAAGAGAAAGTAACAGCGGTGGGAGAAGCATTAATGGGGAGAGAACAGAGGAGGTAGAGAGGGAAAAGTTGCAGTCGCGCTAGTTCAGGCTAGGCGGGATAACGTTGAAGACTCTTGCAAGACTCAGAATAAAGAGGAACATGTTACTCAAGTTCCTCTTATGAGATCAGCAAAGTTGGCATATAATAACTCATCAAAAGTATCGCACCAAGCAGATTCAAATCAGAATGTACGTCGAAACCAACGGAAAAAACCACAAATGTCGTGTTTCTTCTGGAACATTCGTGGGTTCAATAGGAAAAGAAAACATTCAGTGGTTAAGGATTTGATAATGCGGAAGTCTCCGATATTTGGAGCTTTACTTGAAACGTGGGTAGCAGAGCACAAGGTAGAGCAAATAATAAAAAAGACTTTCTCGAATTGGTCTTTGACATCAAACTATGAGCACAGCCACCTTGGGAGAATATGGGTTATATGGAACAGCACGGCTGTAGTGACAGTGGAGAGTAAGACGAATCAGGTGATAACTTGCAAGATAAAGCTTCAGAGACAGTCGGTAGAGTTCCTATGTACCTTTATATATGCCTCAAACTCGCTGGAGGAGAGAAGGGAGTTATGGAATACTCTCATGGCTCGCCGGCGAGAAGCTCAATTCAGAGAACTACCATGGATGTGTCTAGGCGATTATAACGAAATATTGGATATCTCATAACACTCTCTGGGGTCTCTTATTCAAAATTTTGTATCGGGTATGAGGGAGTTTAAGGAAATGGTAAACCAATGTGAGTTTGTGGATATGGCTTTCCATGGACCAAAGTTCACTTGGTGCGACAAGAAAGAGGAGGGTCTGATATGTAAAAAACTGGATAGGGTGCTGGTGAACCGTACCTGGCTATAGGAAATGCCTAATTGCTATTGTGTATTCGAAGCTAAAGGGTGCTCGGATCATGTATGTGGAACTGTCTCTTTGTTCGGATCAGTTTGTAAACCACGTGTTCCATTCAAAGTGGTGAATGCGGTGGTCACATTGCCAGAATTCAAACATCTACTGGAGGTTCAGTGGGGCCAAGGGGAAGCCTTATATCCATCAACGATGGCCTTGTAAAAATTCTCAAAGAACCTCAAGCGACTAAAACCAACCATCCGTGCTTTTGGGAAGCAGAAGCTTCATGATCTGTCGCAACGAAGAGAGGCTGCTTACAAAGGACTGTGTGAGAAACAAGCTGAAAGTTTTATGAACCCAAGTGATCAAAATGTGACGAAGGAAGCTCAGGCCTATGATACATGGGAGAAAGTTGCAACTCTGGAGGAGAGGTATCTAAACCAAAAAGCAAAACTCCACTGGTTAAAGATTGGAGATCAGAACAACCGCTACTTCTACAATGCGATAAAGGAGAAGGAGGTACGAAACTCAATACATGAGATTAAGGGGCCGGATGGTGGAGTGTTCACAACGACTAGGGACATAAAACCGAGGCAGAAAGGTACTTTGCAGAGCTGTTTAAGAATCCACACGACCAAACTGGTATGAACGATACGGGTTCTGATCTGTTGGCATCACAAGTAACCATTCATCAATGCACTGAGGAACAGAGGAGGGAGTTAATAGTAGAGGTACATGCTCTGGAAATCAAAAATGTCATTTTCTCAATGCCATCGAATAAATCACCGGGACTGGATGGCTATACAGTGGAGTTCTATTGGGGACGATTTTATTGCTGCAGTTAAGTCGTTTTTTATGTTTGGATTCTTGCCTAAGGGTATCAACTCAACTATCCTCGCATTAATCCCTAAGAAGACGGGCACCATAGGGATGAAAGATTACAGGCCGATATCTTGCTGTAATGTGATCTACAAGGTAATATCAAAAGTCATAGCGAACCGACTAAAGACTATTCTTCCGAGGTTCATCACAAACAACCAAACAGCTTTCATAAAGGATAGATATTTGATGGAAAATCATCTTCTAGCGTCCGAGCTAGTTAAAGACTACCACAAACCGGAGGTGACTTCATGTTGTGCCATGAGGATCAATATTAAAAAGACTTTTGATTCAGTAAATTGGTCTTTCCTTATGAGCTTGCTGCGAGAAATGAGGCTACCGAAAATCTTCATTCATTGGATCGAGTTATGTGTGACTACCCCATCTTTTTCAGTTCAAGTTAACGGGAAGTTAGCAGGCTATTTCCAAAGTGAGAGGGGTTTAAGGCTGCGAAAATGGGGAGTTTGGGTATCATCCGAGTTTGGGAATCACCCACTTGTGTTTCGCGGATGATATAATGGTTTTTGCAGATGGGAAAGCTAGATCAATAAGAGGTAGTTTGGCGGTTTTCAAAAAATTTGCAACCATCTCGGGACTGGACATAAGTGTTTATCACTGGAATATCAACAGAAGCTTGAGCAGCTTTGAGCGAGTTTTCCTTTGAGATTGGTAGCTTACCGGTGAAGTACTTAGGGCTGCCTTTATTAACTAAAAGGATGACAAGAGCAGATTACCAGCCACTTATTGATAAAGTTAGAAACCAAATAAGTTCTTGGAGAAATCGGTTTCTATCATTTGCAGGTAGATTACAGCTTCTATCCTCGGTAATATCTAGTCTAACAAACTTTTGAATTTCAACTTTCAGACTACCGAGAGCGTGCATAAGGGAGATAGAGCGAATAAGTACTGTTTTTTTTATGGTTTGGTCCAGATTTGAACACTAGAAAAGCAAAAGTCGCATGGAGTGACGTTTGCAAACCAAAGTTAGAAGGAGGACTAGGCTTGAAATCCTTGGTGGAAGTGAATAGGGTAAGCTGCTATACATTAATATGGCGCATTGTATCAGCTAAAGACTCACTATGGGTGAACTGGATTAAAACGAACCTAATCCGCAAGGGATCATTCTGGTCTAATAAAGAAACCAAAATGGGAGAATCATGGATGTGGAGAAAATTGCTAAAGTACCGAGCTTCCGCGAAAAGTTTTCACAAGGTTGAGGTACATAGCGGAAATAACTCTTATTTCTGGAATGATGACTGGTGTCCACTTGGTAGACTGATAGAACTCTTGGGGGAAAGGGGATTCATCGATATGGGGATAAAAGCGAATGATAAGGTAGCAGATGTAATTCGCCAATGCAGACCTAGGCGGAGGAGACCTCAGGTCTAGGCGCAAATAGAGGAGGAAATAGACAAGATTCGACTGCGAGGGGATGATCTTGACGATGTGTCAGTTTGGAGATTCAAAGTGAACAGGTTTAAAGACAGCTTCTCATCTAAAGAGACTTGGAACCAGCTGAGAAATCCAGGAACTCGAAATCTATGGCACAAGGCTGTTTGGTTCTCTCATGGAACTCCCAAATATTCGTTTATATTGTGGCTGGCAGCTTTGGACAGATTGACGACAGGAGACAGGTTGAGAGTCTAGGCCAGTAGAGGACCAACAGGCTGCGTTTTTTGTCCCCAGGTGCTGGAATCTCGTAACCACATTTTTTACCTATCCCTACACATCACAGGTATGGTTTAAGCTGGCACATGGCTTGATGCATCAAGATTACACGAACCAGTTGACTCTTTGATGAACAAACTTCAAGCAATGCGAAGGAGCTCTACAACATCCTTTGTGGTTAAGTACACATTTCAAGCCGCAACATACGCAGTACTCAACTCAAATGGAGAACAATGCTTCCCTATCTATGAAAAAGAGACTGATACATTCACTTGGAAGCTGCTGTACTCAACTCAAATGGAAGAGACAGATGACTGCTGATTATGGTATGGTTTCTTATTCTCATTTATTCATTGTGATAATCAGAGTGCAATAAACATAGCCAAAAAACTTATTCAACACTCACAAACTAAACACATTGACACTAGACATCATTTTATTCGTGAATTAGTTGAGAAAATACTGATCATCGTTGATAATGTGAGTATTGGTATTCAAGTGCAATATCAAGTGCATGCAAAAGAATCAACGGTTGAGAAGTCAAGTGATGTCACCGATACAAATCAGAAGATTCACCAAAGGCCTGTTCAGTTCAGAAACATAAAAGTTGAGTCTTATCTCCAAGGTAGTGTGTCAAGGTAAAAAGGAAAAAAAATAATTGATGACATAATACACTCCTGATCGTGCACTCTACAAAGTAAATTCCAGTTGCCTAATGCATGTTGATAACATACAACTAACTCTCACAGATTCATAAAGTTGTGGACAAATGACTGGCACAAAACGTACAACTGATCTTCAAGGTACATAAACTATTTTTTAATGAACATTTTACTAACATGTTTACTATCTCGCTGGGTCACTTAATTGTTCATGATTAGGTGAATGTCTATTGTGTAAATAACTAAAAGTTATGTGTAAATAATTTTCCTTGATTACGGGTGATGTAAGAACTGGGCTCTGCTCGCAAATGTGCAATGATATGTTTGTTGAGTATTGTCGGGTTTGGACTTGTATAGAATCAGGCCTAAGCCCATATGTGTCAAGCTTATTATAGAAAAAAATAGAGACTTATGGAGGGAAAAAACCTAGGGTCTAACACATCTAATCAATTCAGAAGTCGAACGGTTTTATCTTCAAGAAAACTCTCAACCGAACAATCAAGAGGATGAAGTCAATTTTCAGCAAAATTCAACGATCGGTGACCCCAAGATTTGCGAATCCACCGCCAAGTCATTTGGCTGAACCCCCAAAGCTGTGGGAAACCCTAACACTGTTATGGTGTTGTTTTGTAATCCGAGTCTGCCAACGCCCATATCTGAATCTCCAAACAAGGGTTAACTAAGTGAGCAACATATAACCTCACTGGGGCCCTTCTGTCTATTTCTGATCCATTGATGATTACAGTGACAAGAGTCGACAAATGGTGAATCTCTTGGATTCCTCGGCCTTTGTTGCAATAAATCATTCAGTCGGACAAAAAGTATCCTCTTATCTTTAATAGAGGAAACAACCAATGATTGGATGCTCGAAAGAGGTGACGAAACAAAAGGCTGAGAAAGAAAAGGGCACTCTTTCACACGATGTTGCAGATTGGTTTGACATCAAGAGCTATAATTCCCTGACAGCAAAGAAAAAGTATAAAGCTGTGACTATGAAAACTTTCATAGAGGAGAGGGGGGATTTGATTTGGAGACAAATGATCCAATAAAGGGGGTGATTGACGGTGCTGGAATGCTCAGGACGGTTATAGATGTGCAGCAGTTTGTGAATGAAATGATTTGGGAATTCTGGGTAAAATTGCAAAGTGTAAGGATGAATCAAATGTTGTGGAGGTCCATGTACAGAACTGGGTTTAGGAGTTCTATCCCTTATAATCCCCTGTCTCTGCATCTTCCTTTGATGATATTGATCCTCCCACTCCAATCCCAAATGACTTTCAATCTCTTATGCTGATCCTATTTCCGATGAAACTCCGAATATCATAGAAAGGACGGCTTTGTTAACTGCTGTTGAACCTGCAAATGTGTCTTTTCGGAGAAGTGAGCGACCACACGCTCAGTCTGGTTATCTTAATGAGTATGTTCTTAACACGGTTAGGGAAGTGTAGTTTCCAACTAAAGATGCTCAATATTATATTACTCATTAGTATATGGACGATCGAATCCACAAGGAACAAATAATCACACTAAAAACTTCCGAGAGCAATTTAAATCTAGAATGATCGAATTGGTGTGGGTTTATTTTTTAGATTGCAAAAGAACTAACAAAGTGAATAAACGATTGAAGAGTATAAGATTAAAAACATTGGGTCATAGGGTATTTCATAGATCAAAGACTGATAAAACAATGAAATCTCAGTTCAATAATTAAACACCGTTCTTACCCTATACCACATGATGACTCCAATCAATCTGCAATGAATTCCAACCATCTACTTCTATGCCTCGAATGATAGCTCTCATCTTAACCTTCTAGTGACCATAGTTTCCTTTCTCAGGAAGAATTAGTCATTGTATGACTACTAGTTCTTTCGACAGGTCCATCTTTCTGCATGATCACTAGAAGATCAATAAAAACATGGTTCAAAATGGCCGCTATGATACCAAATGAAAAAGTAGATGGACTCGTGACACACAATTCTCCAAAACACTGGTGCACCTAGTTTTATACTTTATTAGAAATCTCAATAAAATGTTACAAACTCTTATATGGTTTTACACTAAGCTTAAGATTTATCTCTTAACTTACTACCTGGCTATTTCTAACCTAAACAATGAACTCTCTAGCTCACCGTAACAGAGTAAAACATAACTCTCACAAATAACAAGAAATGCAAACTTTCTTTCTCTGTACTAAAAGGAATAACCATTGAAACTCTTCCATCAACACCTTTTTTATCCGTAGTGTTTAGGGAGTCTTCTAGGTTTAGCCTGTTGATTCGGATCACACCAAATCTTCTCTGAATATCCTCCTTTCCTGATTATGCATATCTTGCTTATCTTCAATCTAAACAGAAAATTCCAAGTTGCCGATTTTTCCACGTCAGCTTAAACTTTGGTGCTTTGGTCCACATCAGCATCATTTATAGTTCCAGTTTCTCTGATTCACACACGCATTCCATTGTTCCGAAACAACTTCACACATCTTGCTGAAGCTTGGTCTTTAACTAATGTCTCCTCTGATTTGGATTCTTGATTGTTGAGTGCTATGTGCAGTAGAGATATTGAGAAATCTGAGTCTCAGCTTTGTGATTTACGAAATTTCCAGTTTTGAGATTGCTAGCACCATTAAGAGTCCAAGTCTATTTTCTCTCTTTTGATCTGTTCTTACAAAAATACAATACATCATGCATAAGTTCCCGGGATGGAAGATACAGGTGATCCTTACAAGCTGTAACAAAGCTTCTATCGCAATTGCTTTCAGTGTCATGTTTGATAACGGATACCAATCCTACATTGCTCGAGATGGCCCCTCCTGGATCAATCACTTTATATTATGCTACTCTGCTCTGTAGCTTCTTTATCTTTGGCGGTTGGGCCGTGTTGTTTCTTTACATTGTTTGTTCCACCTACATGTTACTGTATGCTACTCCTTAATTATGGAATGAATCTTCTTTGCGGAAAAAAAACTACATTTCAATATATGTGTGAATATCAATTTGACATTAATAAACTTTAGTATTCATTAATATTAATTTTATATACTCATAAAATTATTCAACGAGTCTGCCACACATTTTCTCAGCTTTTTGTTGGGAGGTGAAGTTGAACTCTTGTATTCATAGAATTTCAGATATGGCAAAGTCATTTGTGCTAGAAGATCTGAGATATGGTCATATAACTTATTTTGAATAAAAGGTGCAAAGATAGAGAGAGACAGAAGTTGTGCTATAAGACCACTGAGAAATGTTGTGTTGGTAAATTACTCTCCTTAACTGAAGTCATGCTACTTAGCCAATTAGGTTTACAAAAGCTACTAAACCTAAGACCTCAAAGCCATAATACATCGTATGTATAAAAAATCTACCAAAACGAGCGTTCTTGGCATCTGAAAGAATATTGGACCAGTTATCTATATTTTGTATTATTTAATAACCCAAAAAAAATCGTTTGACTTCAATAAAAAAGCCTTTAAATGACTTATTGAAACATTATTTCTAGTACCATTTGAATTAGGATAAAAGACGAGAATTAATGGCCATGACTAAAAGGTAGCTAGTACTTGATACATGGAATAATGAATATGTCGTTTGTATCGGATGCATGGAATAGTTAATAGTTGGCTAGTATTAGATGTATTGATTGATGTATGGTATTTAAATGTTGATGAGACCATTACAGAATTCGGTCATGTATGACAAACACTATAGGGTCATGTATGACAAACACTATAGGGTCATGTATGAACCTCAAGATCAGTGGTAGTAAGTGCATATATCAAGTATTGTACTAAAAATTATCACTCCAAGAAAATCGAAATGAAAGATATCGGTGAGATTTCCTTGTGATAGGAATCAAAATTTTCCATGATGTTTCACTTGTAATTAAGACTGTCTCAAAAAGCATATATTGATAAACATTTTGAGAGAATTATAATAATGATGTGTTCTTCTAGTATTGCTAAGTTAGAACCTAATTTTTCGAGATACCTAAAGGAAACAAGTGAATAAATGCTCACAGATAAAAAAAATCAACACATACGCAGATGGTTGTATTTTCTAACTCAGATTTGGGTGAATCATAGTTTTAAGCATTGTACTTTTGACTATGTTTTTCTCATTAACAGAAGTCTCATATTATATAAGAGCATGCAGTTACGGTTGCTTTATACATTCATAATAATTCTTGAGTACGGGACATATTATGAGGCTTAAATTACGAAAGGCATAAAAGTCTTGAAGTGTAAGATCTTGAATATTGTTAACAAGTTCTTATCTTTTTGTGTGACAATTGAAGAAGCAGTCGTCTTATACGTTAAGTATGATAGGATATCTAAAGGATCCAATTATATGGACACTAAGCTTAAATATCTGTCATTAAATTAAAGCAAGATGTCTAAAGAGAAAAGTTTGTCATTGAACAACTATGCACTTAAGTTTATGGTTACAGACATATTTAAAAAAGTACTACCTCTTAACACTTTTAAGAAGCATGCTTAAAGTATAAGTCTTGACAATTATTTGAGCTCTTATATAACTTTTACATCTTTTATATTTTGTCTCAAATGTGTACACACATTATTGTTATTGGATTTATGATAACAGAATAAATCTTTATTTAAAGACATTAAAGGAATCACGACGATAACTTCTAATTATGTTTACAGTCTATCTATAAAGGTGGTCAATGCAGTAGTACATGGATGGTATCATGTTGCAGAATGATATGCGACTGCCATGACTCCTAATTATTACTAGATTAACCAATACACTTGTGATGACCAAATGAAAGAGATTAAGTTATAACATATTATGCCGGTCTTATGATTCCTAAAAGAAAACATTAATAGATTTTACTAATGACCAAGTGGGAGACTGTAAGAGGAATTATGTATTCTACCCCTAGCTATACCCAAGAAAGTTTACCACTCCAAACTCATATATGGAAATTAAAATGTTCTCCATAATTATAATATTATGAAAACTATTACAGGTTGCCTATCTGTCATTTCAAATATTGTAAAAAGATGAATACATTTGTGATATTTAGTGTGCTCGGTGTGAAGTAGAAAAAGAAAGCTCTTTTTTTTATTGTCCACCGTTGGTACAAATATGGGCATTATCCAAAATACCATCGGTAATAGAACAGTTCCCAGGAATTTTGGTCTTTTCAAAATATGAATCATTTTTTTTTGGAGAATCCTTGAAATTTTTGAGGATTATAGTTTTCATGAATTTTTGGTATATCTAAAAAGATAGAAATAAATACGGTCTTTAAGAATAAATATTAAAACTCCACAAGAAATCTTAAAATTAGAACAAAGCAAAGATTTAGGGTGGAAGTCAGCTCAAGTTAAAGACTGGATTGGAATTGGAAACAATCATATCCCAAAGGGTACCAGTGATATACCATGTTCATAGAATACTATTTTCATAGGGTTTTGGTGTGACTCAAATGGCTCATTGAAAGAGGCAGACAACTTCTCACCCTTAAGCGGGTTTTGCTTCAAAGATTACATGGAGGGATCAAATGCCCGGGGGGGGGGGGGGGGGGGTTGTTACAGACGTAGGTGCATATCCCCATTAAACACCTAACTAAAAGCAGTTATTTAACCCATGGCCATCCTGATTGCATAACAGAAAATAAAAATAGAATTTGTAACAGATTTCTTTGAGCAAGTAAAGATGGTGTTTACACCGGCATATTTGATTTGCTTTTTCTACACACCTATAAAATTTTGTGAGGATCAAAGAACTTGTTGTTTCTCTCTTTCTTTAGTTTTACGTAATTTAAAATTTAAGACGGATAGAGTAGTACGTATTGCAAAATCTTTTTGCAATTTATTAATTATGTACAATATGTACCATTAGTTTTGATTTCTGAATTTTTTTAATTTTATAACTACTGACTAAAAAAAAGTGGGTTGTCTATTCCCATTTCTAGTATTATTCCATACTATACCCTATCCATATAAGTTATTAGTTCCACTGTGCTGGTTAAAGTAAGACTGTTTTTTTTTCTCTTTTCAATTTTCCTTTTTTCTATAAGAATTCTTTTACTCATACCCATTTGTTAATTCAAATTATTATAAAAGATGCATATATGGTCTGTCGAGCCAAATCATTCAGTATATTTTTTAAGGAAAATAAAAATCCTACAAATTACGAAAAATGCAAAAATCAATTTTGATCTTAAAAATGGGTACTCGCAATGTAAACGGTGTTAATGTTTTTGACAGGAAGCTAAACACGGTCGTTTTTTCTTAGAAAAACGACATAACAAGTAATCTTAACGTTGTGCCACTTGCTTTTTTTTTATTTAAGTTGAAACCTTTTCTGGTACTCCTTTTCATTCAATAAACCATGTTCTGTGTGTCCACATTTGTCAGCTTTGGTCTACGAG
The DNA here is from genome assembly GCA_963922655.1 of Cardamine chenopodiifolia. NCBI lineage: Eukaryota > Viridiplantae > Streptophyta > Magnoliopsida > Brassicales > Brassicaceae > Cardamine > Cardamine chenopodiifolia. The sequence continues at coordinate 5,444,587 of OZ000476.1, read as the reverse complement.
GGGAACAGAAAAGCCATAGCTTTCTTAGTTATCTAACCGAGCTTTCTTAGTTATCTACGAAAGCTTTTTCGTGTAGAAAATTATGAACACCTTTTGACATTGTCTTAAGTCTGGAAATTTGTCTAGCTGATCCTCTAACAAAAAATTGACTAAACACGTCTTCTTGATCCATTGTCGTCTAATCAGCACTTCTCTCTAGCTAAAATATGGATAATCTTTTTTTGGAGAATCCATAAATTTACAAGGATGATAGTTTTCCATGGATTATGTGGTATAAATAGAAATGTAGAAATGATAAGATCTTTAAAAATATCGATAAAAACGCACAAGAAATCCTAAAATTAACAGAAAGCAAAAGTTTAGCAAGGAAATTGGAACTAGTTCAAGATCAGATTGGAAACAATCAGATCTCACAGGGTACCAATGATATACCATGTTCTCAGACTACAGTTTCCATAGGGTTTAGGTTTCATGTTAGATTGTTCATTGAATTGGAGAGACAACTTCTCAGAATTGGGCTAGTTTTGCTTTCACGATGATATGAAGGATCACATATGGAGACCTAAGAGAACTTGAAGAGGAGTTATTGAAGGATTTCATCAGAGATAGCACCAGAGCTCCAAAATAACACCAAAGCTGAAAAATAACACCAAAACAAGTGAAGAAGTCTGACAGAGAGCAACTAGAGCTAGCAGACGTTTTGGGAGTTGAGCACGTGAGAGAACTTGAAGTAATTAACAACAAAAGATTAAAGGGACTTCAAGAAAAGGATTACAATGAAGACTACATGGAAAAATCTTCAAGAAACGGACCAGAACAAGCTAAGACATCACTCCATATCGCGTGGAAACAAGGTATTTTCATTTATATGATTTGTACAGGTAAGATGGAATATACTAGTGCCTAAGAGAGACCTCAGGGACCATAGTTCTAGCCCCATGAAGAAGTGCAAGTATTTTATGTATTTTTCCTTTTGTTTTCTTTTTTGTTTTAGTCATACTTCCTTTTTCGTATGTTTTTGCTATTTTTTATAAGTCATGTCGTTTTGAGTCTATTTTCTTTGCTTGAGTCGACCAGCTAGGTCAAAGCTGAAGAACCTATTAATAAGGTTCCACTGCAGCCGTTGTAGACAGTTTTTTTTCCTCATATCATTAAAATAAGGTAGCTCTTCCTCAAGCTTTGTCTTGTCAATAATCATTTGCTTATGTTCTTCTGTGTGGATTCATTTAAGACCCGAGCTCTAAATCATCTTTGCAGTATCAGACACCCTCTCATCATATCTGCGGTGCCATCGCTCCATAAACACAATCATCTTCCAATCAACAAGAGATAGCGCTAAATCCTTTCCATCTTGTTCCATCCATTGAGCATACGAGAGAGAGCGTTGCAGCCAGCTTGTTGCTCCCTACAAGCCTCAAGTTTGATTCTTATATGAATCTTCATGCCATGTTTCATTTTCGTTGATGTCTTATTTTTCCCACAGGTGTAGGCTTGATTCTTCTCAAAACTCTGTTTCCCCTTTGTAATTGATTTCATAATCAATCTTATCAACCAACGTTTCTTCTATGGCTTCTTGATGTCGTGATTCAATTTCTTGGGTACTTTCTTCTTCAAAGTCACCTTCAGGTTAATATTCTTCTTCATAACGCTCTGCATCTTCCTCATAACTGATTTCAGTATCAGTTTCGTTGCAACATGATTCGGTGGTTATTGAGTTAGTGTTTGTTTGAGGGTGGTCTGGTGGCTCTTGTTTCATTTCATCACGAGTTGATTCATCTTCAGATACAATTATTTGATCTGTTTCTTCACACCAAGACTCCTCTCAATAGTCATCATCTTCTTCCCACCAGTTCCGGTTTTGTTCATGATTGTAATCACCCTCCATAGAGTTGAGCTCCCTCAGATCGTACGCATACTCCATAGTCTCTGATATCTGGTTGGTGATACACTTAAGTCTTGATATCTTGGGAAGGTAGAGGTGCACCTCTGTGATTCTCTTATGCATGTTGCAAGTCTCCAAAACGCAGCAGTAATGATGAAAGAGTCGTTGAGTGTGAACACAGGTGTGAATGCATCCAAATAAGGCAAGTGTAGATTCAACATGTTGTAGTGTATCTCGAGCTGATAGGGAATAATGGAAACCTTCCTGGGATAAGCGGGTTGGGGCTGATGGATCATCTTCAAATCTTACTTGTTCATAATGGGCTGCACGTGAATGCTTGAAACACCCCATCCGAAATTACCTAAGTCCGTGGAAGTTGTTCCTGAACGGATCACTACCTGATCTGAACAAAGTTTTTGATTTTGAGGGCCCATTCTTTAGAAATATTCAATTCATTTTGAGATTCTTTAATAGAGTCGTATGCAATAAGAAATGACAATCAATTACAGGTTTTTTATTTAGATAACAATAGGCTTCGATACAACTTTTGAGTTTTCATATAAGTTATTACAAATCATATCATCCTAACTACGCGGACTGATCACCACCCATCTTCTTGGTCACAAGTCTTGCGCGTCTAAGCCAAATCCATGCCATGATCACCATCTTTCCCTGAATTAGTGAATGCATTCATGCAATCGGTTTATGTCCTTAGTCCGTATACTCATTTGGTTTCGAGTGTTAATGATTTTAGTCATGGTCGAGTCTTGGAGGATTCTTACTAAGTCCCAAGCACTCACCTACCTCATCACTCATAAACTATTATCCTTTATACAAACTAGGATATGAAGATTCTCATGATCGATTATGCAGAATATGAACCAATGAACCGATTACACAATCTAACCAAATCCCTTAGTAATTTGGACGTTCTGGCAAGTCACTGATCCAGGCACGAAACTACGGTCGCGTACTAACTACGAAAACACATACCAGTTTGGTGAATATCTATGTTGACTCCCTACCGCCGATCATGCCGCTCCTCCGATTCTTGGCTCTATGTGAATTCTCCTTTCAATGCCTGAATTCTGTTCCGAGTTCCTTAGGTATTTTTTGTGTGAATTCCTATGTTGTTTAATGACCAAAATCGTGTTTAAGGCATTCCTTTTATAGGATTTTTGGTCAAAAATGGTTACATGCACCAAACTATAGATTCTTTGAATCCAATTAACTTCATGACATTTACTTAACCGTTATTCTCTTGCACCCGTTCGATCATCGCCCAACTGCCACCAGGGTAACTGCTTCAGTCGTCCTAGCTGACTGACAGCAACTTAGTTGGTCCGCTGAGCTTCACTCCGCCCAGCAAGCTGTGCTACCGAGTAGCTGAATTTAGCTGGTTAGCTTGATGTGTCCATCTCCATTCTCATAACCAGCTCGGAATCTTTGTACTTTCACCATCTTCCTTGATCTAGTATCCAATACTTCCTTACCTTAGTCCAAAATTTCCCACTTATCATCGAACCAAGTTCCACCCGATGACCCTATTGAGGATCACGGATGGTACAACGCTCGAACAAAATTTGAGTTTGATGGAAATTCTTGCTTTTTGAAGGATCCGAAGAGGGTTCACTGACATCTTTTAAAGGATCTTGATCATTGGGGTGGTTTTCCTTAATCGAAAGTCTTCTTATATATGGGTTGCCTAGGGATCTTAAAGCCTGGGGTGTTTGCACGAGAAGAACTAAAGTTATACATGATTCTTGGTTTTTAGTAAGTTGTTTTGGGGTCTTTGTGGACATCTTCTAAATGAGCTCTTTCAGGACTATATTTTCTTCAAATAAAAGCTCATATAGTTTCCTTGTGATTCTTAAACCTTCTTTGAAATGCATTAGTAGATTCCTCTAGGACATCTCAACTTGGGTTTTCTCGACGCCAGGTAGAGGAGTTGTTGGATAAAGCTTAACGTTTAAGATAATTTGCAACATAAGGAATCGTATTTGTGTTAGGATAAGATGATTGCTAGTTAAGATAAATCAACTAGAATTATAAGTTATCTAATTCCACTAGGAATAGGTTTAGGGAAGGTGTGCTATCCCTATAAATATTAATTTTGAGTTGTGACATTGATTAAGAATCAAGAATCATAAGAGATAACCATTGTTGAGTTATAACAATAGATTAAGAGGCTTATGAACTTTGGATGTTTAGCTTTGAGAGAGTTTCAATATATATATGTATATATATATATATATGAGAGTGATTCTTATACAAAGCTAAGTTTGTGTTTGACGAGTATATAAGATTCTTGAATTGGTATTAGAGCTATTAGTTATCAATCCGTCAAACTAGAAGCATACTCGAGCATGGGAGATGCTAGTAATCTGACGACAAGGTCGAAGGAGCTTGGACATTCATCAATTCAATGTCAAATGCACAACACATGAAACTACATGGTTTTGTCGATGAGAATGAATGTGAACTTGCGTGTTCACAAAGTGTGGGAGATGATAGAGCCATGATCAATCATAGACGAAAAGAACAACATGGCAATTGCCTTGTTATTTCAAGCCATACCCGAAACTCTCATACTAAAAGTTGGTGATCAAGATTCGCCAAAAGGTATATGGGGAGAAATCAAAACAAGAAATCTTGGAGCAGATTGAGTTAAAGAAGCGAGACTTCAAATCCTCATGTCCGAATTTGAAAGTGAAGATATAGGAGAGGGCCAAACGGGATATTTTATCTCGTCAGAGATTAAGAACAAAGCAAGAGAGAAAACTAACCTTAAAGTCTCAAGAGCTGAACAAGTGTTTTTCATCATGTGAGAGTAATTCATATTCTATTAAGGATTTATAATCAATGAATAAAAAGTTTAATGAAATAGAGAATAAGGTGGTTGAACTCAGCAGAAAAGTTTCATGAAATTAATGTGCGGATATATTGACTAAAGCCCTAGTAAGGATCAAGTTCAAGGAGGTGGAAAGCTTGATAGGAGTTCACGACCTCAACAAGACTAACTTGAAGCTTAACGGGTGAACGTTAGATAAATTTTAAAGTTTAAGATAACTTGCAATATAAGGAGGAATCATGTTTGTGTTCGGATAAGTTGATTGCTAGTTAAGATAAAGCAAATATAATTAGGAGTTGTCTAATTCCACTAGGAATAGGTTTTACGAAGGTGTTCTACCCCTATAAATATCAATGTATAGTTGTGATATTGATTAAGAATCAAGACTCATAAGAGAGAACCATTGTGGAGTTATAACAATATGTTAAGAGTCTTAAGAGCTTTGAATGTTTGGTTTTGAGAGAGTTTCTAAACATATATATATATATATATATATATAAGAAAGTGATTCTTATACAAAACTAAATTTTTGTTTGACGAGTATATAAGATTCACGAGGAGTGCAATGTCTCCGGCTTAAATACTAATTCTTTCCTCTCGAGTAAATAGTCTTCTTAGATTGATGTTTGAGCAAATATCCAAGCCTAGGCCTGTTGCTTGATCAGATCTTGATTTGGGCAAAAAGCCTCATTCTTCTTTGGTTTTGGCTTGGTTGGTTAGTCTATTTTCATCACGGGCAGCTTTTCTTCGTGTTTGGTATCGATGACCACATCACTTCTTCTTTTTATCCATACCATCCACATTACGGGGGAAATTGCTCAATCTACCCGTGTGCTCTGACCTCTTCTTAGGTGAAAATTTTCATTAAAATTCTCATGCTTCTTCGAGGCGGCATTGATCATATTTGGGCTTTTGACATAAAGCTATATACGGTTGTTTTTCAATTGACCCAAGTGTTTTATTGTATTTTTTTTTGTCTACATTTGTGAGTGGATACCATGAAATGAAGCGTTTACAACATTAAACCATTAACATAATCAATAGATAAGTTATGTATCTCATAAGCGTATGAAAATACATCCAAAGATAGAAAATAATGTCTAATCATTTATCAAAATGATAAGAAACTAATTGTAGTTGATGATGTGAGTACTGATATTCAACTGGCTGATTTATACACCAAGCCTCTAGATTTTAACCGTTTGGTTAATCTAAGGGAGGCTATTGGTGTTTGTGAAATCTAGTCTTATATGAGTTGTACGTGTTAAAGATAGATAAATCCTGGTACATGCCATAGAAATTCCTAAGAATGTATAGAGGATGAGCATTCTGTGATCTAAAAGGTGTGTGGAAAACATCTACATGTCATGGCAATCAATGAAGTTTTAATCTTAAAACTTTGTCGTAAAAAAAGAAGTCATGAGAGCTGAGGAGGTGCATTAGTATGCATGCCATTCAAGAAAGTACATGTTATTGAGAAATCAAGTGAGATGTATGCTACATGTGATTCAAAAGAACACTGAAATGCAATATCAAGGCCATGCACAAGAATCAGCGGTTGAGAAGTCAAGTGATATCACCGATACAAATCAGAAGATTCACCAAATGCTTGTTCAGGTCAGAAACATAAAAGGTGACTCTACATGTCTGAGTCTTATCTCTTAGGAAGTGTTTGAAGTTAAAAAGAAAATAAAATAATTGATGACATAACACACTCGTGATCGTGCACTCTCCAAAGGAATTTCCAGTTGCCTAATTCATGTTGATTGTGGACTACTTGGATTAAAGGTAGGGCAGTGTGAAAGACTAGGCACTAAATTCAAAACTGACTCTCATAGATTCATAAAGTTGTGGTAGTTCCTGGTTGAGTCCTGAACAAATGGCTGGCACTGAACATAGAATTGATCTTCAAGGTACATAAACTAATATTTAATGAAGATTTTACTGACACGACTACTATCTCGCTGGGTCATTTAACTGTTCATGATTAAGTGAACGTCTATTGTGTAAATAATTAGAAGAAGCTATGTGTAAATAATTGTATTTGATCAGATTGGTGATGTAAGAACAGGGCTATGCTGGCAAAAGTGCAATGATGTGTTTGTTGAGTATTGTCAGGTTCGGTCTTGATGGAATCAGGCCTAAGCCCATATGTGTCAGGTTCAGAAAAAGATCCTTATGGAGGAAAAAAACCTAGGATTTGACACATCAAATCAAATAATATGTAAAACGGTTTTCTCTTCAAAAAAAATCTCAACTCTAAAATTAAAATGAACGGAACAATCAAAAGGATGCAGTCGATTTTCAGCAGAATTCAATGATTGGTGACAACAAGATTTTGCGACTCCACTGCCGAAACATTTGGCTGAACCACAAAAACGTGGGAAACCCTAACAATATTATGGTGGAGTTTTGTAATCTAAGTCCACCACCGTCCATATCTAAATCGTCAAACAAGGGTTAACTTGGGGCTACCAGTGATTATGGAGGTGGAGGAAAAATGTGACTTCTCACCTACCTCACCATCTTTGCCATAATTTTCTATTCGTGATCCCCTTGCTGATCACAGTGACAAGAATCAACAAATGGTGAATCTCTCGGATTCCTCGACCTTTGTTGCATTAAGTTATTCAGTCGGACAAACGGTATCCTCTTGACTCCAAAAGAGGAACAACCAATGATTGGATGCTCGGGAGTGGTGAAGAAACAAAAGCCTGAGAAAGAAAAGGACATTGTTTCACACGATGCTGCAGATTGGTTTGACATCAAGCGCTATAATTCCCTGGCAACAAAGAAAAGGTGCGAAGCTCTGACTAAGAACAAGTTCATAGAGGAGAGGGAGGGTTCGATTTGGAGACAAATGGTCTGATCAAGGAGGTGATTGAGGGTGCCGGGATGCTAAGGACGGTCATAGATGTGCAGCCATTTGTGAATGAAGCGAGTTGGGAATTCTGGGCAAAATTGCCAAGTGTGAAGGATGAATCAGATGTTGTGGAGTTCTTGGTACGAAACTGGGTTTATGAGTTCTCTCCGTCAAGGATCAATCAATTGTTCAGTCTTCAGGATTTTGATGAACAACTCACATGATGGAAATAACTGGTGTGTTGGGGGATGATCTAGCAGGGTTCATGTTAGGAGATAAAGTGAAGAATGGAAGCTCATTTACTACACTTAACTTCACTGCTGATTACGATATATACAATATCTTCTTCATATCTCTTTGTTTTAAGTAATTGTATATATCATCTACGTGGTGTAATAAAAGGGAGGACGGGTTAGTGTGCAAGAATCTGAACAGGGTTTTGATTAATTCTAGCTGGTTCCACCGCCCTATGAACTCATTTTGTCTCTTCGAAGCTTGCGGTTGCTCAGATAATCTCTGTGCAATTGTCTCACTTTCTGGTTCTCAGTCAAGGCCTAAGGTTCCATTTAAGGTTGTAAATGCAATCCTCACGATGGCTAACTTCAAGCAAATGATTGAAGCTTATTGGGTTTCCACGGTCCCGCTATTCCACTCGAAATCCGCATTATCCCGGTTCTCGAAAAAGCTGAAGCTGCTAAAACTGAGAATTAGAGAGTTCAGCAGTCGTAGAATCCATCACTTGACCGCCAAAACCGAAGCCGCCTTTTAGGATCTTTGCACCAAGCAGCTCGCCACCTTAGAGGAGCCGGATGAGATTGGAATTCATGAGGAATCTCAAGCTTTTGTGGTTTGGGACTCAATTTTGAGGCTGGAGGAAAACTTTCTTTAACAAAAGGCCAAGCTCCATTGGCTTAATGTTGGAGACAAGAACAATAAAGTCTTCTATAATGCTGTCAAGGAGAGGGAAGTGAGGAATGCGATCAACATAGTTCAGTCCCCGGAAGGGAGGCAGCTCATTGATAAGGAGGACATTCACACGGAGGCTATAAGGTATTATTCTAACTTGTTTTCCATGCAGGTACAGCCCCCAACTAGGAGCTCGGTTGAGGAAGTGGCAGCGATACTTAACTACAACTGCTTCGTCCTAAATAAGGTAACGGAGATAGAAATCAAGCGTACTCTTTTTCTATGCCTTTGAATAAATCTCCAGGTCCTGACGGGTTCATGGTGGAGTTCTTTCGGGAGACTTGGCCAATCATTGGTAAGGACTTAGTGGTGGCAATTCAATCCTAATTTATTTTTGGCTTTTTGCCGAAAGGTTTAAACTCCACAATCCTTGATTTGATCCCCAAGAAGTTGGGAACGATTGGGATGAAAGATTATAGGCGTATATCATGTTGCAATGTGCTTTACAAAATTATTTCCAAGCTCTTGGCTAACAGGTTAAAGGCTATTCTCCCGAGGTTCATTCTGCAAAATCAATCCGCTTTTATTAAGGACCGGTATATGATGGAGAGCCTCCTCCTTGCTTCCGAGCTAGTTAAGGACTATCACAAGAATAATATCACATCGCGCTGCACAATGAAGATTGACATCTCGAAGGCTTTTGATTCAGTGAATTGGGACTTTCTGATGAATATTCTTCAAGCGCTCCTCTTTTCATTCGCTGGATCGAGGTTTGTGTCATGACTCAGTCCTTTTCTATTCAGCTTAATGGTGAGTTGGTTGGTTTCTTTGGCAGTCAGCGTGGACTTCGACAAGGTTGTTCCCTTTCTCCGTATCTTTTTGTCATTTGTATGAATGTCTTATCTTGTATGCTAGACAAAGCAGCAGTGGCATGTTAAGTAGGTTATCATCCGGGGTGTAAGAGTCTGTCTCTCATACATCTTTGCTTTGCTGATGACATTATGGTTTTTTCGGATGGTAGGATCAGATCTATTCAGGGAATTTTGTAGGTTTTCGATCACTTTACTTCTTTTTCAGGACTCACTATTAGCTTGGAGAAATCAACTTTATTCATCACGGGTATCTCTTCGGCATTCGCTCGTCCTTGGATACTTTCCCTTTTGCTATTGGGGATTTGCCGGTTAAATATCTAGGTCTTCCGTTATTGACAAAGAGGATGACATCCACGAACTATCAACTGCTCATTGAGAAAATCCATGCATGATTTAGCTCCTGGAAGAACAGATTCTTATCCTTTGCGGGTCGGCTTCAACTACTATCCTCAGTTATTGCGAGTATCACTAACTTTTGAATGTCGGCGTTTCAATTACTTAGTGCTTGCATTAAAGAGGTGGAGCGGCTTTGTTCGGCGTTCCTATGGTCTTGTCCATCTCTTAATTCCAAGAAGGCTAAAGTTTCATGGGAGGGGGTTTGTAAACCCAAAATTGAAGAAGGGCTTGGTCTAAGAGCTTTGGGTGAGGTAAACAAGGTTTATTGTTTTAAGTTGATTTGGCGTATTCTTTTAGCTCGTCAATATCTTTGGGTTAATTGGATCAATAAGCACCTTATTCGAGAAGGTTCCTTCTGGTCAACTAATCTAACCACGAGCGCAGGCTCTTGGATATGGCGGAAGCTTCTGAAATATCGTGCTCAAGCCAAGGCATTTCAAGAAGTAGAGGTGAGGAGTGGCGCGTTCACATCTTTCTGGTTTGATGTTTGGTCTAGGTAGGCTGTTTGATCTACTTGGGGCCCGTGGTAGTATTGACAAGGGGTTTCTCCCTTAGCGACTTTGGCGGATGTTTTTGCTAGGCATCGCGCCTGACACCGCCGAGCTCACATCCTTGCACTGATCGATGCTGAGATAATTCGGTTGAAGAATAATGTCTCCCTAGTCCCGTACATTCCTCTTTGGCGAGGTCCGGCTGGTAAGTTTACCTCTCGGTTCTTGGCAAAGGAGACTTGGGACCAGCTCTGTGAGCCTACCCAGCGGGTGATATGGTACAACAGTATTTGGTTTACTCATGTCACTCCGAAATTTTCTTTTGTTGTTTGGTTAGTTGCTCTCAATCATTTGTCTACAGGGGATAGGCTGAGCCTTTGGAATCCTAATTCGAATACAGATTGCATCTTCTGTTTGTCACCACTCGAGTCGGTGGAGCACCTCTTCTTCTCTTGCCCTTACAGCTTCCGCATATGGCATCGCTTCTCGTCCGGGTTACTTCACCACAGGTACACCACTTGTCTACACACTATGCTTACTAATGTTTTTATTTTAGGAGCTAGATACACCTTCACGTTCATAGTTAAATATGCATTCCAAGTGGCTGTCTATTCCTTATGGAGAGAGCGTAATCGAAGGCATCATGGTGAGGCTTCTTTACCGGAGGACAGATTAATAAGGAAAATGGATCTAATGGTGCGAAATCGGCTCTCAACTCTACAAGCAAAGGGATATATTTGGATGGTCTCCAAGCTTGGTTCTCCACCATATTATAATTTTGCCATCCTCGGTCTTGTTTCCTACTCTCTATTAGCTCTTTTGAAAGTTGGTATGTACTCTTTTTCCTATCCTCCGGTTTTGTCCCAATTGGGTTTTCCGGAGATGGGTTTTAATGAGGCAACCACTTTCAAATTCTTATGTTGAGCTTTATCGATTTTTTGTCTCAAAACTTAAGCCACATTTGTTGTAAAAAGGTATCTTTTTTTAGTATAATTTAACATAATATTAAATTTTTTTTTTTGAATATATCCTTTTCTCTTTATGTTAATATACAGAAAAACTTTTATACATGTAAGAATTATAGTATGTGAATCGAGTTTTTATATCTTATTCATTTTTTTATCTTTCTCTTTGACCTATTCTCCATTGATTCTTCTCTGTATCATTGGTTAATTTTTTAAGATGGTGTCTCCTCCAGGATCTCGTTCTCTCACTGAATCCTCTGTTCAGTTAAAACAGAGACATCGGCCTAAAATCAAGAGGCATACGATCTCGCTATATGATCTTTTGGCAAGTGATAACTTTGCTCCCATCATCTCACAACCGCTTTTACAAGGCCCTAAATATGATGAGTGGGAAACAAACTTCTGTCAAGCTCTAAATTCCTGGAAGAAATTTGGTTTGGTTTATGGATCGATCCCTATGCGAAGTGAAGAATCTGGAGATCGTGAGGACTGTTTGACCAGTAACACTTTTATCATCTCTTGGATAAAGCTGACAATTGTTCCTAATATGCAATTTACTTTCTTTCATCGTGATGTTGCTCGTGATTTCTGAGATCAGATTAATAAGCGATACTTTGTGAAGAATGGCAGTAAAAAGCAGCGTCTTCAGGCTGAAATTGCTACCTCTCGAAAGAAAGGGCTTTCTATCAAGACATATTATGGGAAGATGATGACTTTGTGGACTGCTCTTGCTAATTTTTCATCAAGCCAAGAGTGGTGATGACTTGAAGGTAAACAGGAAGAGGATAAGCTTCACGAGTTCTTTATGGGTCTTGAACAATCTCTTTATAGTTCTATTAAATTGAATCTTCTCTCACGTGATCCATTACCAAGCCTTGAAAAAACATACAACATAGTGATTCAAGATGAAGATTACAGTGGTGCAGCACGCATATTGGTGTAAAGACACGAGACAATGGTGTTTGCTACTCAACCTACTTCACGCTCGACTGTTTATTTGACTGGTTATCTAGAGTTGTTATTTGATATGTCATCTGTATTTGTTAAATTACCTAATGGACTGTTTAATTCTGCTACACGCTATGGAACAATGAGCTGTTGGAATTAGAAGGCAGTTGCAACATATCAGATTGGAGTTGCTTTGCTTGATGTGTGGCATCAACGATTACGACATCCCTCTGCTTATATAGTTGATTTACTTTTAGTTTTTGTTTTTTCTAAGATTAATGGTTTCACATTTAAGGCGTATGAGATTCGTATACGAGCTAGGCAGATGCGATATTCTTTTCCTATTAGTATCAATAAAACAAAAAATTTGTTTAAATTGGTACATTGCGATTTATTGGGTCCATATTGAACTAATTCTAATATGAATTCCCTTTAATCACCACATTTGAACTCATGTATGGGATAAGCCTTGATGCAACAAAGTTGTGAGACTCTGCTAAAAAGAGATATGGATTGATAGGTCGCACAAAAATTGCAGAAGACTGATGATATACCAAATCGATTATGTGGATATTACTCACTAAATAAATCAAAGGGGTTTGCTAGATATTACACACCAACAAGTGATCTAACTTGAAAAAAGTTTTTTTATAAAAAGATAGATGAGGTTCGCTCAGAGTGTACAACGAAATATAGGGAAGAAAACACAAAAATCTCAAAAACTCATGCAAATGGTTTTGGAAATAACAAAACATGAAAGCCTAAGTTGAATTGAAAAATGACCCTTGCACTTCCATGGTCGTGACTTCTCTTGTTGGGCTATGTCTATGATCAACAAAATGGATAATTAAGATATGATCCGTTTGCATCATTAAAAACCTCTCATTTAAAAACCCATTGGGACAAAACTAAATATGAGGGAAAAGAGTACAAATGCTAGAACCATACAATTCGTCAAGCGTATAATCTAATTTAGGAATAGGATGTTGATATTTTACCGTAATATTGTTGATTGCTCTACAATCAACACACATGTGCCAACTGCCATCTTTCTTAGGTAAAACACTTGCACAACACATGGACTCATGCTCTCTCTGACATGTCATTTCTCCATGAGCTCTTCCACTTGCCTTTGCAACTCTTTTGTCTCCACGAGGTTTGTTCTGTACGTTGGTCAATTTAGACCTGAATTGTCTTCTTGCCTTTGAAATTAAATGAATGGTAATTAGTGAAACCATCATGGATCACTCTTTTTTCTGATTGCCATGGTGTTCCAAGAAGAATGTGTTCAGCCTCCATTGGTAACACCACACATAGGATTTCATCTTCATACTTGCCAATGGGTAGAGGCACTGTCACCTGACTGTTTACTTTCATCTCTCCACTTTCATTGAGCCACAGAAGAATGTATAGTTTTGGATGCATTTTCACTTCCAGTCCAAGTTTTTTAACCATTGTTTCACTTGCTACATTGGTGCAACTTTCTTCATCAATGATGAGGCTGTAAATATTTCCCTTGACCAGACATCATGTTTTGTACAAGTTTTCCCTCTGTTCTTGCTCCTAGGCTTTAGTTTGTTATCGTAAGGATCTTATGGCTACAAAAATTCACCCTTAGCCGATCTTGCTTCATATTCCTCTGAAGAAGAGAGGGATTCTGGTTTCTCATCTTCAGATTTTATTTCTCCATTATCTAGAAGAATCATGACTTTTTTGGTGGAGCACTCATTTGCATAATGTCCTCTCCCCTGGCACTTAAAACACTTTACATACAAGAGCTCTAGATGTAGTAACCTCGATTTTGCCTTTGTCTCTACCAATGGTGGTATATGGTTTAGCATCATCTTTTTGATTTGTAACTTGCTTGACATATCTTTGATAGCTTGCTCTCTCTTCCTTGTGATAACTAGGTCTTATAGTAGATGACCCATCTCCATAACTTTATTGCAAATTACTCTTCCTCTTAAGTTGATGTTCAACCAAAATTATTTTATGAAGCATTTCTTCAAATTCCACCTAGTGCTGAATCTCTAAGCTGTCTTGAACCACCAAGAAACATAGACATGGTTGCTTCTCTATCATTAGATATATCAGCTTGGATCATAAGTGATATCCATTTCTTAGAAGTAGGCTTCTACTGTACGGTTGCCTGAAACAAGTCTTATTAGTTTCTGATGTAGCTCACGTTGGTAATGACTTAGCCCAAACCATTTTCTCATTATGGTTTTCGTTTCTGTTGATGTTTCCACCAAATACTCTCCATTGCATCTTCAAAAATTTACCAACTGATCCACACGACTGAATGCATAATCATAAAATTCGGTAGCAGCAACTAGCACTCTATTGATCTCTATTGATCTCTGTGTAGTGCTGACAGTTAAAAACCAACTCCATCTTCTTCTCCCATTCCAAATAATCATACAGATCGGTTCTCCCATTGAATTGTGAATTTTTGAGTTTGAGAGCTCTAAAACTATCTTGTTAATGATCTCTTCCTTCTTGCGCACGTTTCTGTCTCCTTTTACTGTTCCGAGAAGAGCTGCTATTATGTCCATAATAATGGTATGATGCTTCATCTCTTGGATGTTCTTGTTTCTCTTTGTTTCTCCTTGGGGATAACTCATGTTCCCTCATGTGTTGTGGTCGGTTCTGCTCATGATCCGAGTTTCCAACAATTTCTTGTCGAAGTGTATTAATTTTGGTGTTCATCAACTGTTCCATTCGAGCGATAATTGCCTCCACCAAAATTTTATTATTGTTGTTGTTGGTTTTTTCATTCTGATCGGTCATTTTGTCCTGAAACATATTGAAAAAACAAAGCACCAGTAATAAGTCCTAACAAACAAGCACTTTTACAGAAACTTAATCAGATATCAAACAGTTTTATCACGTTTTCATAATCCTTAACAACAGATAGATAAAAGATGAGAGTTTAGTTAAGCAAGAGATTATTAGAAAATAGATCTACACAACCTGTAACCCTAATCGATCTGTTCTAACAAAAAAAGAAGATGGACTCACAAAAGTTAAACGTGACTGAGAGTGATTAAATAACCAATTTTCAAAATGTTGCTCTGACACCACTTGATATGAATTCCCTTGAATAGCCACTCTGAAATTGTGTAGGGGATGGATTAACCTTGTTGTAACAAAAGCATGAGACTCAGCTGACAAGAGATGTAGAATAATAGGTTGGACAGAAGTTGCAGAAGACTTCTGGTATACCAAATCGATTATGTGGATATTAAACACCAAAGAAAACGAAGTGGTTTGCTGGATATTACACACCAACAAATTATCTAACTTGAAAAACTTTTTTTAATTAAAATTGATGAGGTTCGATCATAGTTTACAAAGGAAAATAAATAAGCAAACACACAAGTCTTGTAACAACATGCAATTGGTTTTGGAATTAACAAAACATCAAAGCCTAAGTTGAACTGAAAAATGACCCTTTCACTTTCTTGGTTGTAACTTCTCTTGCTGGGCTTTGTCTCTGATCAACAAAATGGGTCCATTTGCCTCTTTAAAAACCTCTCTTCGGAAAACCGATTTGGATAAACCGAAGATGAGGAGAAAAAGTACAATTGAGTCACATGCCTATTTGTTGACTTCCTTGTGCCTGTATTGAAACAATTGAGGTTTTAATATAATCTTCTCCATCCTAACTCAAGTTATCTGATCGACTCCAAATATGGATAAGTATCCCTCCAATTACTTCCTTGAAATTTTTAGCTTTTGAACGTGTCATGGGACCAACTGATGATATTGATTCTCCCTCTATAATTCCTAATTACTCTTCGATCTCTTATGCTGATCCTATTTACGCTGTAACTCCGAATATCGCATAAAAGGAGGCTTAGTTAACTGCTGTTGAACCTGCAAATGTGGCTTTTTGGAGAAGTGAGGGCGCTCAGCCTGGTTATCTTAATGAGTATATTCTTAACACGGTTAGGGAATTGTAGTTGTCAACTAAAGATGCTCAATATTCTATTAGCTTTTAGTATACGCAAGATCAAATCCACAAGGAACAAATTATAACACTAAAACTTCTGAGAGCAGTTTTAATCTAGAATGATCGAATTGGTTTTGTTTTTTTCAGATAAAAAAAAACTAACAAAGAGAATAAACGATTGTAGAGTATAAGATTAAAACATTGGTTCATAGGGTATTTCAGAGATTAAAGACTCACAAAAGAATGAAATCTCAGTTCAATAATTAAACACCGTTATTACCATGTACCACATGATGACTCCAATCGATCAGCAATGAATTCCAAGCATCTAGTCCTATGCCTTGGGTGATAGCTATCATCTTAAACTTCTAGTGACCATAGTTGCCTTTCTCAAGAAGAATTAGCCGTTAGACAACTACCGATCTTTCTGCAGGATCGTAACCTATTGTTAAGTTAAAAACTAGGTCCAAATGGCCGCTCTGATACCAAATAAATAAGTAGATGGACTCGTGACACACAATTCTCCAAAACACTGGTGCACCTAGTTTTGTACTTTATTAGAAATCTCAATAAGATGTTACAAACTCTTATATGGATTTACACTAAGCTTAAGATTCACTCTATTAATTTACTACCAAGCTATTTCTAACCCAAACAGTGAACTCTCTAGCTCACCGTAACAGAGTAAAAAATACTCTCACAAATAACAAGAAAAGCAAACTCTCTTTCTCTATTCTGAAATGGGAAACCTTTGAAACTCTTCCATCAACACCTTTTTTATCCGTAGTGTTTAGGAAGCCTTCTAGGTTAGGCCTATTGATTCGGGTCGTACCAAATCTTCTCTGAATATCCTCCTTTCTTGATTATGCATATCTTTCTTATCTTCAATCTGAACAGCAAATTCCTAGTTGCCGTTTTTTCCACGTCAGCTCAAACATTGGCGCCTTGGTCCACATCAACATCATTTATTGTTCCAGTTTCTCTGATTCACACACGCATTCCATTGTTCCAAAACAACTTCACACATTTTGCTGAAAGTTGCTCTTGCACTAATGTCTCCTCTTATTTGGATTCTTGATGGTTGAGTGCTTTGGGCAGTAGAGATATTGAGAAATCTGAGTCTCAGCTATGTGATTTACGAAATTTCAAGTTTTGAGATTTCTAGCACCATTAAGAGTCCAAGTCTATTTTCTCTCTTTTGATCTGTCCTTACAAAAATACAATACATCATGCATAAGTTCCCGGGATGGAAGATACAGGTGATCCGTACAAGCTGTAACAAAGCTTCGACCGTAATTGCTTTCAGTGTCACGTTTGATAACGAATACCAATCCTACATTGCACGAGATGGCCCCTCCTGGATCATTCACTTTATATTATGCTACTCTGCTCTGTAGCTTCTTTATCTTTGGCGGTTGGGCCGTGTTGTTTCTTTACATTGTTTGTTCCACCTACATGTTACTGTATGCTACTCCTTAATTATGGAATTAATCTTCTTTGCGGAAAAAAACTACATTCAATATATATTTGACATTAATAAAATTTAGTATTCATTACTATTAATTTTATATAATCATAAAAGTATTTTGTCAGCGAGTCTGCCAAACATTTTCTCAGCCTTTTGTTGGGAGGTGAAGTTGAACTCTTGTATTCATATATTTTCAGATATGGAAAGTCGTTTGAGCTCGAAGATCGGAGATATAAGCATATAACTTATTTAGAATAAAAACTGCAAAGATAGAAAGATACAGAAGTTGTGCTAAAAGACCACTGAGAAATGTTGTGTTGGTAAAGTACTCTCTTTAACGAAAGTAATTTACTTGCTTTATACCAAATCTATTTTAAAATATTCATTAAGCCAATATTTATATTCATAAAAAGGTTAAAGACATGTGCATAATAAAAAATGGAGTATAACAATAAGCTATTACCTGAAATGTTGTCTAATAAATCCTCTGGCCCGGATGGTTTTACGGTGGAATTTTTCAAGAGAGTTTAGAATATCATTGGAAGGGATTTTAGTGCTGTGGTCAAGTCTTTCTTCACGTTTGGCTTCTTACCAAAGGGGCTTAACACCACCATCTTAGCTCTAATCACGAAAAAGACAGATATCATTGGTATGAAAGATTATCGACCTATTTCGTGTTGCAACGTAATATACAAGGTAATTTCGAAGCTATTGGCAAACCGTCTAATGTTGATTCTCCCGGGTTTTATCACTCAAAATCAATCAGCGTTCATTGAAGATCGTTACATGATGGAGAATCTTCTAGCATCAGACTTGGTTACGAATTACCACAAGGAAAATGTTACGACCCGTTGTGCCATGAAAATTGATATTTCCAAGGCTTTTGATTCTTCTCAATGAGTATTTTTGCTCAACATCTTACTTGCTCTTCAGCTGCCTCCCCGTTTCATTCGATGGATTGAGCTGTGTATCACCACACCATCTTTCTCGGTTCAGATTAATGGGGAGCTCACGGGTTTCTTTAGAAGTGAGAGAGGTCTTCGTCAAGGTTGTTCTCTTTCCCCTTACTTTTTGTCATTTGTATGAACTGTTTGTCCAGGTTGTTGGATAGGGCTATGATCGACTGTACTATTGGCTTTCACCCGGGCTGTAAGAGTTTGAACCTTACTCACTTATGCTTCGCTCACGACATAATGGTTTTCACGGATGGGAGAATCCGCTCCATTCAAGGTATTCTAAATATTTTTGATCATTTTGCTAGCATCTCTGGCCTCACTATTAGTTTGCAGAAGACATCTTTGTTCATAGCGGGTGTGTCTTCAAGCGCTCGTGCCTCCTTGTTGGATATTCCTTTTTCTATAGGTATATTGCCGGTTAAATACATGGGTTTACCTCTGCTCGCCAAGCGTATGACCACTTCGGATTACCAGGCTTTAGTTAAGAAGATCAAAGAGCGTATATGCTATTAGAAAAATCGTTTTCTTTCTTATGCAGACCGCCTTCAGCTTCTCTCTTCTGTGATCGCGAGTCTAACCAATTTTTGGATCTCAGCTTTTAAACTTCCTCGGGCATGCATTAAGGAGATTGAAAGAATTAATTCAGCTTTTCTTTGGGCCGGTACTGAGTTAAATTCAAACAAATCAAAAGTGGCATGAGCAGACGTTTGCAAACCAAAAAGTGAAGGGGGTTTAGGCCTCAAGCCGCTCGAGCTTGCTAATAGGGTCAATTGTTTTAAGCTGATTTGGAGATTGGTTTCCTCTAAGAAATCCCTATGGGTAAGCTGGATACATAAGCATCTTATTCAAAAATCTTCCTTTTGGTCGATTAAACCTCGGACATAGGCAAGCTCTTGGATGTGGCGCAAGATATTAACGCATCGCGATGCAGTTAAGGAGTTTCATAGGATTCAGGTTAAAAGTGGCGAGTATACATCTTTCTGGCATGATCATTGGAGTAGTCTTGGTAGACTAGTTGATATATTGGGCGATCGGGGATGTAGTGACATGGGAATTAAGGCGACGGCCACACTAGGAGAGGTGCTCCGTAATCACCAACGCCGACGCCATCGCACAGTCATTCACTCTCAGCTTAAAGATGAGATTCAAGATCTTAGAGGTCGGATGACTAATGCCGTTGATGTAGCTCTTTGGAGAGGTAAAGGAGGTCAGTTTAAACCAAGCTTCTCCACCAAAGAAACCTGGAATCAGCTCAGGGAACAGTCTCCTAAGGCACCTTGGTCTAAGGGTGTTTGGTTTCCGAATGCTACCCAAAAATTCTCGTTTATTTACGGGAGATCATGTGGTTTTATGGAATTCGAATCCTCTTTATGGTTGTGTTTTATGTTCTAAGTTGATAGAGACGAGCGACCATCTTTTTTTCTCTTGCCCTTTTACCTCTCAGGTTTGACGACGGCTTACGACGGGGCTCCTCACTCACATGTACACTGAAAATTTTACAGATATTTTAACATTGGTTCTATCCTCAGGAAGTAGAGAACCCCGTGACTTCATAACTAAATACGTGTTCCAAGTTGCTGTTTATTTTCTATGGAGAGAACGCAACAAACAGAGATATTGGTTCGCCACCAGAACTTAAGGCCCTTATCCTTGAAGTTCTTTTTCACATAACTTTTCGTTATTTATCCATTTTTTTCTACTCAATCGAAAGTGGATGTACTCTTTTTACCACGAGTTAGTTTTGTCCCAATTGAATTTTCTAACTCGGGATTTTAAGAAGGCATCCACTCTCGATACTTCCATATTTAAGCTTATTCATTGTTATCTTTTCTTTTGATTTGGCATAAACAATTCAGAAACAGTTTATACAGAACTTTATTTTTTGAATATATTTTTACATAATATATTTTTTTTTTTTAAGTTGTCTGAGCAAGGAACCAAAGATATGAGAAAGAAGATAGCAATAACAAACACGATTAACATTTTCTTGCTGATTACCATTTTTTAATGATTTTATTCTCTTCTTCCTCTTTGATGGTTTATCTGTTTATGGTGGATGTTTATATATACATGATACCCCGATATTTGTAAAAGGAACTTTTTAGTAAAAAACTAAGTTTGATATCTTACATATTTAATTAAATAAATACAGTTTGATTGAATAAAATCTTTCAATTTTCTAAGATTATGGTCAAAGGAAAATAATAAATTTTGATATCTTACCTATTAAAAAATATAGTTTGATAGCATGAAATCTTTCAGTTGATTTAGGCAAAAGAAAATAAAAGAATTATCTTTTACCTAAAAAGTTAACTGCAGTAATAATATTTATTATTTATAAATAGTTAAACTTGAGACTATTTTCCAATCTTTAATAAATATCTAAAATAAATTTTAGTAGTTCTAATGGCTATAACTTGAGATTAATTGTGAAAATAAGATGAAAATTAGTTTTTGAAAAACTTTAGTGGATATGAGTAAATCATATATTTATTATAAATTAATTTTTATAGTCAATTGGGTAATTTATTATTTGATTGTATAAAAATAAAATGTTATTCTAATATCATGAGATTGAAATACACTTTTGTAATATCTCAATTTCTAGAAAATGGTGGCACATGTAAGGAGGACTAAAAGAATTGTTTTACGTGCATATATCACCGAATTAAAGTTATATTTTTGTCAGTAATTATTAAAATTTTTTATAGTTAAGCACACTTGAGCTATAGTAAATTAAAAACGGATGGCAGATTGAAAAATAACTCAGTACCGTTTTAGTGAAGACGATGCAAAAAAATATATCCCACCTATATTAGCTGGATCAGTAAAGAACCTACCAAATCTCTTGGGATAGTGAATTGGCCACCAAAAGAGAAAGGAATCCACAAGCCAAGAATAAAAGAAGAAAACCATGAATCTTGGTGGTTTGAGCATTACAAGTTGTATCAATGTCGAACCTAGACGAGTGTGTAGCCATATGGACACATACCGACAAGGTGGCGGTCTTGTTAAGTAACAAGGATGTTGGGCAATGTGAATGGAGATGATTATAATACCTTTATTTCAAAAAAAAATTATGGTTGATTAGTAGGATTTAAAAGAATTCTTTTCACTAACTATAACAACAATGCTATTAATTGTTCCGTAACTCATCTAGAGAGAGTTCCATAATAAAGTCTGCCTAAGTTGGAATCATTTCACGATGACCTATCGAAACATTCTTTCTCGTACCATATGAATTAGGATAAAAGACGAGAATTAATGGCCATGACTAAAAGGTTCTAGATATTAATGGCCATGACTAAAAGACGAGAATTAATGGCCATGATTAATGGCCATCGTCTTCAGCCATCTTCGGCCATCTAAGCCACCTTTAAATCAGCCATTTCTAGCTATTTATTGGGATAGCGAATTAGCCACCAAAAGAGAGAGGAATCCACAAGCCAAGAAAGAAAGAAGAAAACCATTAATCATTCCTCAAGCCGAGAATGAAAGGAGAAGAAGGAAAATCGAGTTGAAAAACGCTCTCTCTTTCTCGCATGCAAGTTAAGGATAGTTTCGAAGGTTCTTTGTTTTAGGGTTGGCTCCCCACGAGGCGCCGCCTCCCGGCGAGATGGCTGATCGGAAAGTGGGGGAAGTCGTTGTCGTCTCTAGATCCTCTCCTCTGTTGGCTGGTTCGGTGGCTCAAAGTTCTGCTAAGGGTTCAAGTTCAGAGCAAGTTGTTTGTGAGTTTCAAGACTCCGGTAAGGTTTTGAAACAGAATCTCCCGACAATCTCTGAAACGTTGGCTGTGTCACTATCGCCTGGGGTTCCTTCTTCAGCAAGTCCCGGTGCTGTAGTTTCTTCGGGTGCTGATGCAGCCATGCTCTGTTCTTCTCCGAAAACAGAGCTTTTATATCAACCGGCAGTGGTGCCGCAGTTAGTTGGTAAGAAATTGTGGGCTCAGGTTGCTGGTAGGCTGTCTCAGTTTGAAGCGGCTGCGACTGAGGTTAATGGGAAGCAGGTCGTGATTGTCCCATCGGAAGTTTTACAGTCAGCCCCTGCACTTTGGGAGGATTTATTGGTGGGTAGGTTCGCATCTCCCGCTCCCCATATTGCCAAAATCCACATCATCGTAAACAAAATCTGGAATCTTGGTGACAAAACGATCAAAATTGATGCTTTTGTTGTCAATGAAACGACAATAAAGTTCAGAATTCGGAACATGAACGCGAGGAACCGTCTTCTTCGTCGGGGTATGTGGAACATTTGTGAGATCCCAATGGTTGTTTCGAAGTGGACTCCAGTCCTCGAGGATGCGCAACCAGCCTTGTCTTCGATCCCAATGTGGGCTACTTTACTCAAGGTTCTGCCAACGCTATTTTTGTGGAAAAGAATAAGTTTCATTGCTAGTCAAGTAGGTATCCCTATAAGATTACATAAGGACACTGAGCTAGTAACAGCTTTTCGATGAAGCCAAAGTATTCATAGATGTTTTGTTGCGAAGGGAGTTGCCAAAGTGTTTCTTTTTTTAAATTGATGAGGAGGAAGTAACCGTTTCCTTTGATTATCCACGGCTTCCAATGAGATGCTCTAACTTTCACACTTGGGGGCACATAGTTCAAGGGTGTCTCAAGAAATTCACTGCTTCACCGAGCAAGGATGTGGCTACTTCAGTCTCGGCCGAGGCTGTAGTCGTTAGTACTGCTGAGGTAGTAAAGGGCCCGGTGAAATCTAATTCTGAGCAGACATAGACTCCTTTTTTCAAGCCAGTTGCAGCTCCGTCCCAGTTGGACGCATCTTAAGTGAAATCTAATGCGACTCAGGTCCAACCAGCTCATGTATCAGACATTCCGACGGTTAGTTTATCAATGTCTGCAGCGCAATAGTTAGCCCGTACTTCTCCAGAAATGTCTCCAGAACGAGAAGCAGGTGAGTTTGTCCGATCTCCGGTGGAACAAGAATGGACGTCAGTTTCTCATTCGCAAGGTAAGGCTAAGAGAAAGAAGAAATTAATCTATGGGGCTGTCTCCATTGCCAGTCCATCCCGGTTTGAAGCTCTGAGTTCTCCTGACTTGGAACTGGATCTGTTTGAGGCTATGGTCTCTATGGCTGTCCTCTCTCCCATAGATGCAGCTCTATCTTCTTCTACAACAGTCAACTCTAAAACTTTCGCTAAAACAGCCTCTGTTTCCATCAAAGATTCAAGTCAGACAATCAAAGTTACAGAAGTAAAGCCACCTAACCATCTTCTGTCTGTTGCAGCTGCTGTGGTAGGTGATAATTCATCCACGACACCTGTTTCATGTAGCAGCTCTATCGCAAGTTTACATTCTAAGAACCAGAACGATCACATTGTGATGCATAATGGTTCTGTTTCGGGTTCTGGTACGAGTTTCGCTCTGGGCGACAACACAGCTCGTCACAAGCAAACATCACCCCTTTCAGCAACTCTCACGGGTTCCAAGACTTTTCGCGACGAGACAGAAGCTCCTACTCTGGCTTCAGGTTCTCACAAACCACATGTCTCTGTTTCTCTGCTAGTGACAACAGATTTGCTTCGAGATGATCAGGGTACTAGGACTTATCTCACTCGAACTTCAAAACAAAAAAAATCAGCTTCAACGATCTTAGATCGACTACCAGAGGCAGTTCCTGGTGGTGTTGCCAGACGGAAGCAAAATAAAAAATATTAATGTCAATCTTCTTCTGGAATATTAGAGGCCTGAATAAGAAAATAAAGCATTCTGCAATTCACAATTGGATTCATTCAAATCAGATTTTACTTGGAGGACCGTTGGAAACTCGTGTTACGAAAGCTCACGCTTCTGATGTAGTTTCGAAAGTTTTTCCTGGTTGGTATTTTACTTCAAATTATGAGCACCACCACCTCGGACGTATTTGGGTAGTTTGGGACAAGAGTGTGGACATAAGAGTCTTAACCAAAACAGATCAAATGATTGCTTGCTCAGTTCAAGTTGATGGTTTGCCAATGTTCCTTTGTAATTTTAACTTTGCAAAGGATCGCCAGTAGCTTTGGGGTCAGCTCAGAATGATACAACGCAACTTATCCCTTAGTGAAGCCCCATGGCTATGTCTTGGAGATTTTAATGATATCTTGGCGTCCACCAAACACTCAGGTACTGTACTAACTCCAACCATTACTAATATGTTGCCGTTTCAGGATACCGTCCAGACCTGTTCTCTCATGGGCATGGTGCTCTCGGGACCTCTATTTACTTGGTGCAATAAGTGGGATTCAGAACTGATCTGTTAAAAGCTCGATCGTGCTTTGGTGAATGACGCGTGGCTGCGCTCTTTCCCAAATGCTTTTACAAAATCGAGGCTGGTGGCTACTTAGACCATCTACGAGGACTTGTTCTCTTGTATGGTATGATATGTCATCCTAAGAATTCTTTTAAATTTTGAAATGCGATAACTAAGCTGTAGGAGTTCTTGCCTATGGTAGAGGAATTCTGGGCGACCACAGCCCCCCTTTTTTTGTCCACTTCCTCTCTTTATAGGTTTTCGAAGAAATTAAAGAATCTCAAACCTCTCATCCGTGACTTAAGCCGGCAAAAGCTTCACCACTTATCTAGACGAGCTGCAGAAGCGTTTGAGGATCTGTGTGCATGCCAAACTGCAACCGTTTCTCATCCCTGCTCAGAAGCTAGTACCGCCGAATCTCTGGTTTATGCTAGATGGGATAAAATTTGATGCTTGAGGAGAGCTTCCTAAGACAGAAGGCTAAGCTACATTGGTTAGAGGTTGGTGATAAAAACAATAGGGTCTTCCATAATGCGGTGAAAGAGCGACAAGCGCGAAACATGATTCGGGAAATTGTGGATCACGAGGGGAGCATCTTAACTACTAAGGAGGGTATCAAGACTGAAGCGGTCAGGTGCTTCAGTTCCTTATTTTCTAACAACCCATTGGATTTTATAGGTGCTTCACCAACAGAATTGGAAGAACTCCTTACCTTCCGCTGCTCAAGTGTGGACAAAGAGATGTTGGTCTCCGAGGTCACAGATACTGAGATTACCGGGGTCCTTTTCTCCATGCCTTCTAATAAATCTCCAGGACCGGGTGGCTATCCTATAGAGTTTTATAAGGAAACCTGGCCTATTATTCGGACAGACTTCCTTGTCGCGGTAAAGTCTTTCTGCGCTTACGGCTTTCTCCCCAAAGGTATCAACTCCACCATTTTAGCTCTCATTCTAAAGCGGACGGACTCCACTACAATGCACGACTTTCAGCCCATATCTTGTTGTAATGTCCTTTACAAGGTCATTTCCAAATTTTTGGCTAATCGGCTCAAGAGAACTCTTGATGGGTTTATTGCGCCTAATCAGTCAGCTTTTGTTCAAGACCACTATCTAATGGAGAATGTTCTCTTAGCTTCAGAGCTGGTTTGGGACTACCATAAGGATAATATAGCTTCTCGCTGTGTGATTAAGATCGATATTTCCAAGGCTTTCGACTCGGTTGAATGGACTTTTTTGCTAGACGTTCTCTCAACTATTTATATCCCCCCCGGTTTTCTACATTGGTTTAAGCTTTGTTTCACCTCTCCATCCTTTTCTGTGCAAGTTAATGGGAAACTTGCTGGATATTTTCCTAGTGCAAGAGGTTTACGCCAGGGATGTTCTCTTTCTCTTTATCTATTTGTTATTTCTAGGAATGTTCTCTTGTTGATGTTGAATAATGCAGCAAGCGCAGGGAAGTTCGGCTATCATCCGGGATGCCGCTCTTTGAAGGTAACTCATCTTTGTTTTGCAGATGACATCTTAGTTTTTGGAGATGGGAAGCCGAGTTTAGTGGCTGCCATCCTCGAGGTCTTTCGCATCTTTGGGCGTTTCTCTGGGCTCCAGATCAGTCCCGAGAAATCGAATGTTTTCCTTGCAGGCGTTTCCCCCCCCCAACAGTGTTCTGAAATTGCTTCACACTTCTCCTTGCGAGAAGGAGTCCTCCGGGTTAAGTACATGGGTCTTTCACTGATCACTAAATGAATGTCTAAGCTGGACTACCAGCCGCTCATCGACAAGATTCGTTCCCGGATAGAATCATGGAAGTATAGATTTCTCTCCTTTGCAGGTAGACTTCAACTTCTCACTTTGGTAATTGCTAGTCTAACAAACTTTTGGATTGCTATGTTTCGTTTGCCTAGCTCTTGTATCAGGGAGATCGAGGGGATTTGCTCAGCATTCCTTTGGTCGGGTCCGGACCTGAACCCGCGTAAAGCAAAAATAGCATGGATGGATATTTGTAGGCCAACAAAGAGGGAGGGCTTGGTCAAAAATATATCTCCGAGACTAACAAAGTCAGCTGTTTTAAGCTCATTTGGAGGACTGTTTCAGCGAGGGCTTCACTTTACGTGAATTGGATTAAGGAAAATCTGATTCGTACAGGTTCCTTTTGGTCCATAAATATGAATACAATGGCTGGTTCCTAGATTTGGCACAAATTAATCAAGTATAGAGATCATGCCAAGGGTTTCCACAGACTTTTGGTAAGAAATGGCGAGGACTGTTCATTTTGGTTTGATGATTGGTCAAGTTTAGGGAGGCTACACGACAGGTTAGGCGATAGAGGCTGTATCGACATGGGGATCAGGATCTCCGCCACTTTAGCGGAGCTTTTAGCTACACATCGTAGGCGTAGAAGAAGAGGCACAGTTCTTAGCAACATAGAGGAGGAAATAGATAAGATAAGAACTACTATTAGTGCTGATCGAGACTCTCATCTTTGGCGGCACAAGACTGATATTTTCAAAGATGTGTTCTCATCAAAACACACTTGGGATCAGTTACGGTCTAGGGGGTTCATGGAATATTGGTACAAGGGAGTATGGTTCTCTTCGGCGACACCTAAATTCTCTTTCATTGTTTGGTTGGCAACTCATTATCGTCTATCGACGGGTGATCGAATAACCTTCTGGAATACTGGAATGAACACAGGCTATAGGTTTTGTAACCAAGCTATAGAAACAAAAGATCATCTTTTCTTTGAATGTAGGTACACCTCCCAGCTATGGGCCACCCTCTCCACTGGAATTCTGCAGCTTTGGTTCAGCCTCCACAGCCGCTGACTTTTTTCTCTTTCCGATTAGCTATCACATTTTGTTGTATTTTATTTTCGACATTAGTTTTTTTCAGCTCTTTGGGATTTGATGGTACTCTTTTTCCCAATACCGGTTTTGTCCCAAATCTTCTCAGCTTTATTTCAAACATTACTAGCTTGTACAAAGGTTGTTTTCTTGAATATAATTTAACATCATATTCAAAAAAAAAAAAGAAGAAAACCATGAATCGTGGTGGTTTGAGCATTACAAGTTGTATCAGTGTCGACCCTTGATGAGTATGTAATCAAATGGATACATACCGACAGGGTGGTGGTCTTGTTACGTAACAAGGAAGTTGGCAATGTGAATGGAGATCATTATAAAACCTTTATTTCAAAAACAAAATTATGGTTGATTTGTAGGATTTATAAGAATTGTTTTGACTCACTATATCAACAAAAATGCTATTAATTGTTCCGTAACTCATCTAGAGAGAGTTCCATAATAAAGTCTGCCTAAGTTGGAATCAATTCACGATGACCTATTGAAACATTATTTCTTGTACCATTTGAATAAGGATAAAAGACGAGAATTAATGGCCACTACTAAAAGGTTGCTATTAGATATATGTCGTTTGTATTGGATGCATGGAATAGTTAATAGGTGGCTAGTATTAGATGTATTGATTGATCGACGACATACTCCATAATCTCTGATATCCGATTAGTGATACACTTGAGTCTTCATCACTTGGGAAGGTAGAGGTGCACCTCTAAGAGTGTCTGATGCACGTGGTAAGTCTCCAAAACACTGCAGTAATGATGAAAGAGTCGTTGAGTGTGAACACAGGCGTGAACGCATCCAAATAAGGCAAGTGAAGATTCAACTTGTTGTTTTGTATCTCAAGCCGAATGTGGAAACCTTACTGGGTTAATAGGGAACCCTTTGATTCTCCTAGAAGGTCTCCAAGTCATAAATCTGATAGCAAGAAATTTGGATCCAAATACTTCCTTTCTTGGATCGTCGGGTTGGGGCTGATGGATCACTACCTGTGACCGATATTTCCAAGGCTTTCGACTCAGTGCAATGGTCTTTCTTGTTGGAAGTTCTCACTGTCCTCGGTATTCCACCCGTCTTTATCCATTGGCTCAAGCTTTACGTTACTACTCCATCCTTCTTGGTACAAGTTAATGGGGAGCTAGCTGGGTTCTTCTAGAGCACAAGAGGCTTACGACATGGATGTTCACTTTCCCCTTATCTTTTTGTCATATGTATGGGTGTTCTTTCTTTGATGTTAATAAACACATCGAATGCAGAGAAGTTTGGCTATCACCCATGATGTCGTTCTTTGAATGTTACTCACCTCTGTTTTGGAGATGATATTCTGATTTTTGCGGACAGGAAGCCGAGTTCAATTGCGGCAATCTTATATGTTTTCAGGTCAATGGCAGGTACTTCGGATTGCAGATAAGCCCTGAGAAGTTTACCCTATTTCTTGCAGGCGGTTCACAACAGCAGGGTTCTACTATAGCATCTCTATTTTCTCTGCACATGGGAACTCTCCCGGTAAAATACTTGCACTACAAGAAAACAATGAGGTAGTGACGGTCAATCTCGTTGGTTATGGTCATAACCGATGGGTTTTACGACAGGACGGTGTGAAACCGATGGGAACCAACAGTAATATTAACCGACGGGAACTGACAGGAAAAATAAACATGTTAATCGACGGGAAACCGACGGGAATATTAAATATGGTTTTTAAAAAAATTCCAATTAAACCCAAAAATTGATTAGAAATATAATTAAATACGATAATTAAAATAAAAATATAAATTTTAAATTTTAAATTGTAGCAAAACATAAAACTTAAAAAGTTATAAAAGAAAATAAAATATGTTCAGAAAAACAAAAAACATAAGTAAACGTCACTCGTCCTCGTCCGGAGGCATCGCAGTTCTGCGAATCTCGGCTCGCATTTGCTCCCGTATAGCGTCCAACTCAGCCTTCATTTGTTGCTCATCTAAAGCTTTAATTCTTCGATTGCCCAGTCCTATAGAGAGTTTGAAGAAAATATCGCTAAAGAGGAAGAAAAACTCAAAAGGAACTTTCGAATAAATACTTGAAGGAGAGGATCAAATGTGATAGAGGTAATGGAATCTAAGTGTATGTTACACAAAGGTTCTCAAGAATGAGAGGATGGAAAGTATTTCAAAGAAATCTACTCTTGTATGGCTACTAGGATTCCGCATGAAGAAATTCCTGAAAATTATATTTTTGGGCGATTTCAAGGCCAAAGAGGAGCGCACGAGCAAGCCAACTACAGGCCATTACCTATTTCACCACCTTACTACATATATGAAGGTCGAGGACAAGTCCCTAGACCTCAATGTAGGCGTCCCCAACCTCCCGATTTAAGAGAAAACGTGAGTACCCAAAACTGGTTTAACATAAACCGTCTTTCCTCATCTTCCACATCAACTTTCCTCATATTTTGATTGATATTCCCTTTGTGAGACTGCATTTGACAGATATCAATGAATGTTAAAGGATCACCAATAGAGATTGTCGAGATTCCTTAGGATTTCAGGAGCCAGAGTACGATAATTTTGCTATGCTTATAGTAAACTACATGTAGTAACTGGTTCTTTGATCTGGTTTAAGTTCTCAAAGATTAGAAGTTCAGCGTGGTGGAATCTAAAGGAGTGTGTAAGTTCCCATTTTCAAACATTTCTTCTATATTTGATCTCTTTAGTTTGTTCTTGCTTGTGGACAAGCAAATGTTCAAGTCTAGGGAATTTATATCTCATGGTTTTAAAGGTTTATATCCTTTGATTTCATATGTTTTTAGTATCTTTTATCGAGTCTAGGATTACATTTTTGTCCATTTGGTTTTGGTTAGAGTCTTTAAGGTTTTACAAGTCTATGGAGTTATTTGATGATTCAGACCAGCTTTGGACGTTTAAAGACTTCAAGAATCACATGTAGAGAAGCTGCGATCGAACAATCTAACTTGGGATCAATCGATCCACATACTAAATGAAGCATGGTATTTTGAAGCAAGGATCGATTGATCCACATTAGGACCAATCGATCCACATCAGGATCGAATCGATTTGTGAGACAGAAATTCAATTAAACCCTATTTAAAAAGATAGAGTTTTATATAAATAGGGTTGCTCATTCCAGAAAAATTCCAACCTGTTCTAATTTAATTTTACAGATTTTTACTTTCTATTTTCATAGATTTGAGAGACGAAATATGTTACTCTTTCATAAGTTATTTCTCATTATTTTGAGATTTATGTAATTATTGAATTCATTTTTAATGACTACATTTATGTCTTTTTTTGAATAATATGTAAAATTATATTCAAAGAAAAAAACTTTTTTACAACAAGTGTTTACCGTGTTTTATGAACATAAAAGCAGAAAGAAAGCTCAAAAAGAATAAAAAATGGTGGCCTCATTAAAACCCAATCCCGTAAAACCCAGCTGGGATAAAACCGGGAATTGGGAAAAAGAGTACACACCATTAATGATAGAGCTGAAAGGTGAAATAAAACAAAATACAACAATAGAAATACACATAATCGGCAAGCCATAGGAACCGAGATTAGGCATCTCTGCCTCCAAACTAATCCCGCAGAATGCCACTGAACCGACCTTTCCTTTCAACTGTGAAAAGATGATTACGGACTATGCGAACAATGTCTTTGATAATAGCATCATGGCCCCGAGGCAAGTCCCCGTGTCTGTGCCGATTACGCTTTTGCCACAAGGTATAGACCATTGCTTGAAAAGCGTATCTTAGAATAAACCTGCAATTACCAGCAAACACCGATCAACATACCTCGTCTGAAGATGAGCAGAGCTAAGGTCAGTCCAAACGAGCGATGAGAACCTGCATTCAAAAAAGAGATGGTCTCGTGTTTCCAATGCCCCATGGCAAAGAACACAACCAGATTTTGCCCCATGGGTGCAAGCTAACATCCTATCTCCCGTTGATAACCTATTGTGAACCGCAAGCCAAACAATGAAAGAGTATTTTCGAGTAGCTAGAGAGAACCACACACCTTTGTACCAGTCGGTGATCTCATGAGCTGTTCGCAACTGATTCCAGGTATTCTTTGATGAGAAGACGTGTTTGAACACCCCTGAGGCATGACTCTGCTAGGGAACCCGAAAGAGAGACGATCTGGCTCCAAACTCCCAATGTGTCGCCGATTTTCTATTTCCTCCTTGATCGTGTTCAAGAGAACTGCCTGCCTACATCTTGCTCAATAAGTAACAAAGACCTCAACTAGGGTACCCGAAAGAGGAAACCCCATGTCAATGCATCCCCTATCTCCTAGAAGTTCGTGAAGACGACCAAGGTGAGTCCACGCATCAAACCAAAAGGAGGTGACCAGATGTACTCCAAGGGACTGATCCAAGGATCTGTCACGGGTCCTCGTCGGCAACAAGTCTTCGACTCGGTATGGACTATTTACCGTAACGATAACAAAAAGGGACAGAAGGATGGAGCGAAGAACCAAAGATGACTCGACTCGATTCTTCACAAAAGACAGGGAATGGAATGAAGTGTGACACAAAGGGTATAGAACGTCCCTTGATATGGCAAAGCCGGTGACGATTCCTTGCCTAGCTCGACGAAGCGTGATAGGCAAGAGGTTCAAGAGA
Organism: Cardamine chenopodiifolia; assembly: GCA_963922655.1. NCBI lineage: Eukaryota > Viridiplantae > Streptophyta > Magnoliopsida > Brassicales > Brassicaceae > Cardamine > Cardamine chenopodiifolia. Next base: position 5,412,308 of record OZ000476.1, on the reverse strand, counting down.
ATTGACTACATTGAACTCTAAAAGAGAAAACTCTAAGTGTTTTATGCAAAGTCTAACGTTTCATTAAAGGGGTAGGGCGCCTTTTATAGGCTACAACTTAAGGGAAGCGCGTCCCAAATAAGGTCGCATAAAGAATAAGCTTTTTAGCGGGCCGCTTAACGACAAAACGACATATAACATAAAAATAACTAAAGGAAGGAGGTCCAAAACGCGGGTGGGTCTCGGAAGATAGGATCATGCCTTCTCTCTCTTACTTGGCCCAAACATTTCTAAGAAGAGTGATCGTGGTGAGGCGTGATGCGTCAAGTTTCCTCGCCTCGTTAAAACCTATCCGGCAAACCACTTAGGGATAAATCCAGACATGGAAAAAGAGTGTGACTCTCTTGATGTCTTGGGTGCGTCTTCACCTAGTGATGGTGACGACACTTAGTTGGTGGGTGTCGGTGGTGGTGCGGGTCGGCTTGGCCATGGTGGCTTCTTGGTCCATTAATCGTTGCACAACTCGCACGAACTTGTCTTTATAGAGCTTGGTCTTGCTCCTTTTGATGGGTCAAGGTGGAAGAACGGGAACCTCCAAAGCCTCGTCTTGATCGGGTGATGCCACGTCTGAGTGCTCAGCATCACTTATCTTTAGCTTGTCTGTAAACGGGTGGAACTTGTCCATAGACAGGCAGAACTTGTCCGTCGAATGAGTGGTGCTCGGGTGATTCATGTCTTCGGACTCGGCAGTGATTGGGTGAGACTTGTCTGCGGACTGGTCTGCGGACTGGTCTGCGGACTTGTCTGTGGACTTGTCTGTGAACTTATCTACGGACTTGTCTGCAGACTGGTTAGTCAGATGTCCGACACGTGGGTTCCTGTCATCTCCTCCCTCTTGTTGAGGTTTTGTCCTCAAAACTGATTCATCATCTGCATGAAAAGGAGCTAAGTCAACAATGTTGAACGTGGAAGAGACGTTATACATACCCGGGAGTTCAATGCGGTAGGCGTTGTCGTTGATCCGTTCTAGCACTCAGAACGGTCTGTCGCCTCATGGGTTGAGCTTGCTTTTCCTTTGTTGAGGGAATATCTCGGGTCTGAAGTGAAGCCAAACCTAGTCTCCAACTTGGAACACCGTACGCTTCCGTCCTTTGTTGGCTTGTCTAGTGTAGTGCTCGGTCTGCTTCTCGATATTGGCTCGGACCGTCCCATGAAGCTTCTTGATGCATGCAGCCTTGTCGATCCCTTCTTGGTTCTCAACCTGACCCTGGGGTAAAGGGAGTAGGTCTAGCGGGGGTTAAGGGGTTAAACCCGTAGACCACCTCCAAGGGAGATTTCCTAGTCGCCGAGTGGATGGCACGGTTGTAGGCAAACTCGACGAGCGGTAGAACATCGAGCCACGCCATCTTGTTGTCGCCTAAGGTCGCTCGTAGGATGGCTCCGATTGTTTGGTTAACGACCACCGTTTGCCGTTTGCGGATGGCATAGTGGTGGAATAGAGGAGTTTGGTGCCAAGTTGCCACCATAAGGTTTGCCAAAAATGACCAAGGAACTTGGGTTCCCGGTCAAAGATGATGGTTCGGGGCATGTCGTTTATCCTCACAATCTCACGGAGGAAGAACTCGGCTATCTTTAACGCATCGTAGGACTTGGAGCAGGGGATGAAGTGCGCCATTTTGGAGAAACGGTCCACGACCACCATGATAGTATCCTTGCGGTCGATGATAGGTAAACCTAGGACAAAGTCCATAGATAGATCGACCTATGGTGCGTTCGGTATCGGTAGTGGCGTGTACAATCCTCGCGTCTGGCTTCAGGACTTGGCCTTCTTGCAAGCCAAGCATTTAGAACAGAATTCTTCGACTTGCCGCTTCATTCTCGGCTAATAGAAGTGGCCTCGGAGGATAGAGAGGATCTTAAGGGAGCCAAAGTGTTCCAGTAGTCCTCCACCGTGAGCTTCTTGAGTTAGGAGTTCCTGGATTGATCCTTGAGGAATGCATAGCTTCCGTCCCTTGAAGAGAAAGCCTTCATTGAGATAGAACTTTTGGTAAGGATGGGTTCCGTGGCCCCGAAAGCAATCACCGAGCTTTGGGTCTTGGTCATAATTGTCCTTGATGCCTTCAAACCCCAAAATACTAGCGTCTAAAGCCGTGATCAATGCGTAGCGTCAAGACAAAGCGTCGGGATTGACATTATCCTTGCCCTTAGTGTGTCGCTTCTACAGATTGGTTTGGCCCCGGAGGTGCTTTAATGTCTCATTGTCGGTGATGTCATTTCTCATGGGCACGGAACAAGGCGTAGAGCTCCTTGTCGTACGTTGGATAGTTGAGGGAAGGGCCGCTAAGCTTCTCGCTGAAGTATGCGACCGGTCGGCCGCCTTGAGTAAGGACCGCTCCAATGCCTATCGCTGAGGCGTCACACTCAACTTCAAACGTCTTGTCGAAGTTCGGAAGGGTAAGCCAAGGGGCTTGTGTGAGGCGTTCTTTGAGTTTGCGGAAGGCTTTGTCCTAATCGGGTCCCCATTGAAACTCGGTGCTCTTCTTGATGACAGTGGTAAGGAGAGTCGCTATGGTGCTGAAGTCGCGACCGAACCGCCTATAGAAACTGGCCAGTCCGTGGAAGCTCCGGACTTCACTGATTCTCGCAGGAGTTGGCCATTCTTGGATCGCCTTGATCTAATCCTCATCGACCTTGAGACCCTGCGAGCTTACAACAAAACCTAAGAAGCAAAGTTCATTTGCACCGAAAACACACTTCTTAAGGTTTGCGTAGAGGCCTTCTTTTCGAAGGGTGCCTAAGACCGTTTCAAGGTGGTCAAGGTGTTCATTAAGGCTACGGCTATAGACAAGAATATCATCAAAATAGACAACCACAAAATGATTAATGAAAGAGCGAAGGACGTGATTCATTAATCGCATAAACGTGGAGAGAGTGTTGGAGAGGCCGAAGGGCATGACAAGCCACTCGTAGAGGCCTTCCTTCCTTCATTCGGACTTGGTCATAGCCGCTCTTGATCTACTTAACTCATCAAGCATGTCATCAAGGCGGCGTATGAGGTGTCGGTACTTGATGGTTATCTTGTTGATGGCTCAGCAGTCCATGCACATTCTCCACGACCCGTCCTTCTTGGGAACAAGGAGAACCAGTACGACACAAGGGCTAAGGCTTTCACGGACGTAGCTTTGGTTCATGAGGTCATAGACTTGGCGTTCTAGCTCTTTAGCCTTTTTGGGGTTGACTCGGTAGGCTGCTCGGTTTGGCAAAGGAGTTCTCGGGATGAAATCGATCTGGTGCTCGATTCCTCGGAGAGGGGGTAGACCATGTGGCATCTCGTCGGGGAATACGTCTTGGAAGTGTTCCAAGACTTGTTCAAGTTGTTGGGGCAATGACCGGTCCGTGGAAGTGTTGTTTGGGCATTCCCTGGGTATCATGAGGATTACTCCGTGGGGAATAGATTTCCTCATGGTACTCACGTTGATGAGGAAGTTGGACTTGTCTGGGGATCCCTTGGAAAACTTAGCTTGGACCTCATTAACTTGAGCTAGAGAGTGGGGCAAGGCTGACGCGTTTGTTCTCGTGGTTAAAGGAGTAGCGGTTCGAGCGTCCATTGTGGGTAGCACCTTTGTCGAATTACCAAGGGCGGTCTAGAAGGAGTTGGCTCGCTTGCATAGGGACTACGTCACACAACACCCGGTCTTGGTTTTGACCGATGCTAAAAGGGATGGTGACTTGTTCGGCTACTTGAATCACCAACTTATCGTTGAGCCATCTGAGCTTGTAGGGAGCTGGATGCTTGGTGGTAGGGAGGTCAAGCTTATGCACCATGCATAGGCTGGCAACATTGGTGCACGACCTGCTATCGATAATTAGACCGCAAATCTTCCCGTTAATAGTGCAACGCGTGAGGAAGATGTTCTCACGCTGGCTCGGGTCTTCCACTATCGGGGTAGTGCTAAGGATTCGCTAGATTACGAGCAACTCGCCTTCATCCAGGTATTTGACCTCTTCGATCATAAGGACTTCGTCTTTGGCGGGTCCCGGCTCATCGTCTTGAGACTCGTAGTCGCCTTTGGGAGTAAGGATCATGACCCGCGTGTTGGGGCAGTTGCGTGCATAATGTCTGTGGCCTTGACACTTGAAAAAGACGATGTCTTGTGCTCGGACAGCTTCGGGTTCTCGTCGAGGATCTGGTCGGGGGTTTTCTCGAGCTAGCTCAAGGTTTCTCGGTTGAAACCTAGATTCAACTACGGCTAGCCTGAGTCTGTCTTGTCCGTGATAGGCTGATTACTCGGGGAAGCACTCGGAGACCAAGTAGGTGTTCCTTTGGATCGCCTTTGGTTAAGGCTCGTTGTTTTCTTCTTGACTTGTTGCTCCACTTGAATGGCCAAGTGGAGTAGTTCCTCGAACCCTCCGTATGTTTTTCTCACGACCTTACGCACGATCCGGTCATTCAAGCGGTCGAGGAACTAAGCCATGAGCGTTTCCTCATATTCCTCGAGCTGAAGGAGGTTTCAGACATGCTCGAACTCTTCATAGTATTCTTTGACCATTTTGCTGCCTTACGTGAGCCTTCAGAAACGTTTTTGGAGTTCTCGGTGATAGAGAGGAGGCACGTAACGTCGCCTCATCCTGTACTTCATGACCTCCTAGGTTGGGATAGGTCCTTCACGATTCCAACTCCTATCGACCATGTCACGGTCCCACCAGGTGAGGCGTGGTCTGTGAGTTGAGCCACCGCATATGCGATCTTCCTTTGCTTGTCGTACGCATAACAATCAAATTTGTGGTCCATTCGTCGCTCCGAGTCAATGTAAGCTTCGGGATGAACTCGTTCGGCAAAGCTGGATGCCACGAGTTAAAGACCGGCTCATCGCCGGGGTCTCATTCTTCTTAGGAGTTACAGATCCATCTCATCATCGGACATGTGCTCTTGGTTGGAAAGTCAACCCTTAGTGGTGGTGCGGGATAACAGGGCTGCTGGGGTGGGGTCTCGACCTGGTTCAGTGTTTCTTCAATGTTTTGAAGCTGGTTCTGAATGGCCGTAAGGATAGCTCCGATTTCGGGTGGTTCAGGCGGTGGTTCCATGACTCGGGTAAGGATCGAGTCACAGAACAAGTCAGACGGATGACAGAACAGGACGAAACGAGTGACAGGTAGGCAGAGCGGGTGAGAGATAGGCAAAGTGGGTGCTCGAACAGAACGGACGGGTAACGAGTGAGCGGTACGGTTGACGGAATAGAACAGAACAGGTGAGGGAACGGGACAAAACGGTTCTTCCGGGTACCAGAACGGATGGACGACTAACATACGGAATGAGAGAGAACAGGTGACGGAAAAGGACATAATGGATCTGTCGGGTGCCAGAACAGGTCAGACGGGTGTTACCCGTGTACTTGGCAAGAAGGAACAAACAACGAGGTGGGGGTAAAATTTCAAAGTAAAACTAAAACCAAGAAAGAGAAAGCATGAGAAATAAGAAAAGGACAAAGTTGTACGAGAAAGGACGCGCGGCGTGGCTTTTTTCCGTATGAACGGATGGGTACAAATGCAGTAACCTTATCTCGACAAGATGCGTAAAGGACAACTAAGCTAGGGAACAAGAGGAAAAAATGGATAGTTGGGGAATGAAGAACAAGGACAGCTCATGCGTGGCTCAAATCATCGGCTAGCACTTCGGGACCACACACACGCGATGTTCCTCGGGCAACCCCTAATGATGTAGTATAAACTTGGGACCACACGGGATAACGTGTCAATCTCTCGAGCCAAAATGTGGCTTGGTCGAGAAAATGACGTTTTCCCCCAAACAAACTAGTAAAGCTCGAGAAAAAATGGAAAGAGCCGAGTTTTGGAAACTGGTTCCGAACTCGACCCGCTTTCTGGCTAAACTAGCAAATGACGCAGTCAGATTGGGAACTCACGAAAATGCGACTCGTCACTTGACAAGAACTGGTCTCGGTCAAGCAGCTAAGATGGGACTTCCTAAAAAAAAAAAAAAAGTCCAACACTTGGTCAGATCTCAGCCGATCTTGTCCGGAAAGATTCGGTAATAATGGAACCGAAGCTTAACACTTGGTCATGGCTCAGTTCAAAGTTTTCTGAGAAAAGGGAAGAGGAAAACTAGAGGAGCGTTCAGCTCTGATACCAGTTGATGTATCCCAAGGGACTGATCCAAGAATCTGTCACGAGTACTCTATCCAAGCCAACTTGGCCTTCCTTGGATTCAGATCCGGGTCCGACCAGAGGAAAGCAGCGCTGATTCTTTCAATTTCCCTAATATAAGCACTTGGCAAACAAAAGGTAGAAATCTAGAAATTCGTTAGAGTTGAAATAACAGAGGTTAGAAGATGAAGTCTACCCGCAAAGGAGAGGAAACGATGCTTCCAAGAGCTGATCCATGCCATGATCTTGTCTATGAGCGATTGAAAATCCGCCCTAGTCATGCTCTTCGTGAGAAGTGGCAGTCCAAGGTACCTAACCGAAAGGCTCCCCATATTAAGCTCGCAAATATTCTACATTCTTCTATGGAGAACGCGAGTCCGGGCGTTGGAGTTGTTGATTCAGAATTTGATAGATTTATCATCTATGACGTATGCATCGATCTTGATGTTCTTGTCTCTAAGAATCCAAATTTTATTCACAATAATATGGATCTTGGCAATATGTGGTGCAACAGCTGTGAATCTTCCGATTAAGAAATCCTCCCAAAGCGGAGTTTCGAGAAGGATGGCGTCCGGGACTGTGAGGAGCTCACTACCTTTGATTGTGTGTTTCTCTAGATCAGCCTTCATAAGCTTTGATTTACTAGTGATCTGAGTCCAAGATATTTTTGGTGTTGTGTTCATATTTGCAAAGATAGTCTTTTGAATCCCCACTTGAGCATCAGCTGAGTGGCGAACAGTTGGGTGAGAAGCCAAAGAAATAGCAGTAGAGACCATGGGACCAGTCTTATCAACAGAGACTGAGAGAGGAGCTGAAACTGATGGAGCCACAGGAAAGTCACCAGGTTGTGACGCAGCGCTTGAGTCTGCAGCGCATGTACCAGAATTGAAGATAGGCAGAGCAGCCGGTAATAAAGGAATAGCAGAGGTCGAAGATAATAGGTTTGCAGAAGCTGAGCCAGATGATGCAGAACCCGACAAAGCAGAACCAAGCATCATCATAGCTTCTACTGGTTGGACAAGACAAGTTGTATTAACCATATGAACCTCGGCAACTAAGGTATCGAGAGATACAACGGCAACAAAGGGAAGTGCAGAACAGAGTTTCATGGAAACGTCCGATGAACCAGAATCAAAGGTAGGCAGAACAGCCGGTGTGTGAACCCAGGCAGGGTGCGGAGAAGGAGCAAGAGAAACACAGGCAAAAGATAACAGGGTTGCTGAAGTAGGGCCAAAGAACCAGACGAAACAGAATCAAGAACCTGCAAAATTTCTGCTGATTGGACAGGACGAGTTGTATCCACCATACTAACCTCGGCGGGATAGGCAACAGGAGAGACAGAGGTAGCAGAACTAAGCTTCGTCGAAGCTTCCGATGAACTTGCACATAAAGTAACAGAGCCAAGTACATTAGATACATGAGATACCTGATGAACGAAGTTCGTGGTGACCCTAGCTAATGCCGGAAGCTGCCCCGGCGGCAGCGGAGCCATCATCGGGAAGCTTAAAGGAAGCCCTAATCTCATTCCCAATCCCTCTTAGTTTCCTTAATTGGCACTCAATAGAGAGAGAGAAATAAGAGAGAGAAATTCCTTTGTTGAGTTTAGGGTTTGTTCAAAAGGATTCAATGATTGACAAGGTAAATTTATAAGTTAGGGATTTATCATATTGATTCTTCATCTTTTATGTTCTCAGTGCTTATGATAGGTTGACGAATCTAGCATATGATCACTAGGTTAATTCAACGCTGTGAGAGTATGTTAGATTATCGGAATCAACAATTAATAAGCTTATTATTATTTGCCAATGAGTGTTGAGGTTATGTCGTCTAAGTGAAAATATCAAACAAGTTTAGATTGCTAACATGTTTTCTAGGGCTCATTCACGAGTTTAGTATTCTGGAATTCATGGTTTGATAGTTAGCGCTACGAGAGTGGGTTAGATTTACAATAGTAATACGATTTCTAGAATGTTTTGTTAACAAATCCCTAAATAGTTAGGTAGCTTATCGATCATTGATACCTACAATATTTCTTTCGTCCAACGCTTTTCACCATATGTTCACATCGTTATTTAGTTTCTGCAATTGTGACAAGCAAACAACCATAACTCTGTCTTAGCTCTATTCGTTCATCATAATTCGTAGTATAACTTCAGTCTTTGTGGATTCGATACCCTATGTATATTATTGCATGCTCTATGCACTTGCAGTGATTTTGAAGTTTTAAAACCTGAGACATCAGTCTTCATTACTCAACTCCACATCTTGACTTGCCAGATCTGAGACCAATTTGTTAGAGACATCATGATTCTTGTCTAGCTTTTTACCCTCTTCCATCTTGAAGATATAAAGTCTCTGCTTAAGATCAAATATGTTAGAAAGAGATTTATCCTTATATTGTGATTCAAGTGTATTCCACATGGTTTGAGCAGTGATGCTTAATGACCTTCCTTAACACCAGATCAGTCACATTCATCCTCAATAGGTCTCTGACCCTCCTATCCATGTCGAGCTTTTTTGGATCTTACTTCAATTTGACTTCTACATCATTTAAACCTGATGATTCAATATCAATCTTCAATATAGAGTCGAGACCTAAAATCTCAAGTTGAGCCAGCACTGTATGTTTCCATATAAAGAAGTCTCCTTCACCATCAAACTTGTACACTTCCCATCTTCGTTGAGTTGGTTCCATGTTCATCTGTTTCAGATCTGATTACAATCACAACAAACAAGAACATCAACAGCAACCAACAGTATTAGCCAACACACAAAATATTCTCCACCAAGCAACAAATCTCAAATACATCACAAAAGATCTCAGCTCTTTCAGAATGAAACACAAAATCTCAAAGCAAATAGGATCCTTTTATTTGATGAGACTGGATTCACTATCTCACCCTCTCTCAACTATTCTCTTTTTTTATTTGATCTGAATGTTAAATTTATTAAACTCAATAATACATTTTTACACTTGGGTGCTACAGTTTTTGAGCTATTTAAATTTTTTAAAATATTAACTTAATGGGGAAATGATGAAATGATGTTCAGATTTTTCCTATCTTGTAGCAAACCATGTCTCCATTCCCTTTTTGAGTTGTTGATATCCCATAAGTCAGAGGGATGATAACTTCTTTTGCACTTGCTTGTCAATGAGTTTAGTGATATTCGGGACCAACTTTGAAATTTTGCCATGCCTTCTATTATTTTGTTCTTGCGATATTATGTGTAGAGCAGCCTGGAAGATATAGCGCAAGAGGAAAAGATGAACCTTATCATGTGATGCGTCCACCAATAACCTCATGAGTTGATCCCAATCTTTTTTGTGCTTTGCTCTTAGCATATTTGTGACCAGTTTGTCCCATATCGCCTTGGATAAACTGCAAGAGAAAAAATATGGTTTTGAATTTCTAAGTTGTGTTAGCATAGAACAAAAAAAAGGTTAGCTCCAACACTCCATTTGTGCATTCGATCTCCTGTTGAGAGCCGTTTAAGAAAAGCTAGCCATGAATGGAAAGTATACTTTGTTGTTGCAAAAGAGAACCATATACCCTTCCACCATTCTTTTATTGAATTAACCTTGCGCATTAAATTCCATGTGTTGTTGGAGAGATATTTTGTAGAACATTTATCAACCTTTCTTCGACACATCTCCTTATCCTCACTGTCTATGCACCTTCTATTTTTTCTCGATCAGCTCCTTAACTCTGTTAAGGTTATCCACTCGATATCTCTTCTTTCTATGGGTGTGTACTGCCAGCTCTAGGATAGCTAACTTGCATAAATCAAAACCAGAACATACCCATCACAGAAGATGAAGATCAAAGAAGAAGATGAAGTTTTACTCACCCCTCACTAGTTATTTTCTCTCACGCTCTCTCAACTATTCTCTTTTTTATTTGAAATGAATGTTAAATTATTAAACTCGAAAATACACTTTTACAGTTGGGTGCTACAGTTTTTGAGCTATTTAAAATTATAAAAATATTAACTTAATGACAAATTGATGAAATGATGTTCAGATTTTTCCTATCTTGTAGCAAATCATGTCTCCATTCCCTTTTCGAATTGTTGATATCCCATAAGTCGGAGGGATGATAACTTCTTTCGCACTTGCTTGTCAATGAGTTTAGTGATTTTCGGGACCAACTTTGAAATTTCGCCATGCCTTCTATTATTTTGTTCTTGCCATATTATGTGTAGAGCAGCCTGGAAGACATAGCGCAAGAAGAAAAGATGAACCTTATCATGTGATTTGTCCACTAATAACCTCGTGAGTGGATCCCAATCTCTTTTGTGCTTTGCTCTTAGCAGATTTGTGACCAGTTTTTCCCATATCGCCTTGGAGAAACTGCAAGAGAAAAAAATATGGTTTCCAATTTCTAAGTTGTGTGGCATAGAACACAAGAAACGTTAGCTCCAACACTCCATTTGTGCATTCAATCTCCTGTCGAAAGCTGGTTAAGAAAAGCCAGCCATGAATTGAAAGTATACTTTGGTGTTACAAAAGAGAACCATATAGCCTTCCACCATTCTTTTATTGGATTAACCTTGCGCACTAAATTCCATGTGTTGTTGGTGACAAATTTTGTAGAACGGTTATCAACTTTTCTTCGACACATCAACTTATCCTTACTGTCCATGCACCTTTTATTTTGTCTCGATCAGCTTCTTGACTCTGTTAAGGTTATCCACTAGATATCTCTTCTTTCTATGGGTGTATACTGCTAGCTCTAGCGTAACTAACTTGCGTAAATCAAAATCAATAAACCCTCTTTCACATGTTATATCAATAAGCCAACCCATAAAAATATCAATGATCGTACCAAAAGAGAGTTGATTCTCCAATACAAACCTCCATTCTATGAAAATGTTTCGCCAGCTCTCTTTATTTTAATAGTTTACTCCAATCCATGAACCCAAGGAAGAGGATTCACTCACTGTCCATAAAGAAGCTTTTCAAATGAAAAACATTCGAATCCAATTTAACGGAAGAGATAAATTTGTTGAAAAAAGGTTTCCAAAGCAATTTTAAGAAGCAAGCGGTATTAGTTTCTACTAATGGCCTTGAGAGCATGACATGACGAGTGGCAACCAACTCTCCCTTCCATAGCTGCTTTATTTAACAGTTTAGGGAGAATGTTGTTAATGATTACATACAAGTATGGGACAGTGAACAGTCATGATGTATTCAATGGTTGCTCGTAAAAAAACCCTCAAGCTCTTCGTTCACTGAAACCAAGAAAGAAGTTGTGGAGATACATACATAGATCCTATGTATGAACAAGTCAGGGTAATGCATCGCTTTCAACATCAAGAAAAAGAATGACCATTTAACTGTATCAAAAGCCTTTGATATCTCATGCTTGATGGCACCACGAGAACTGATGGAAGGCTTGTGGTATTCCTTTACTAGCTCTGTTTCTAACAACAAATTTACTAGTAGTAACCTTCCCTTCACAACTCTATAGCATTACCAAGAATGGACTTCTGTCTTCTAGCTGTAATTTGTGACACTATTTTGTATATCAAGCGAGAACATACAATTGGCTAGAATTCATTCATTCGTTGTGCACCCGTTGTCTTGGGAACTAGCAAGAGAATTGTAGCATTTGTCCCTCTAGGCATAAAGCCATTCAAGAAAAAAGATTGCACTGCAATAATGAAATCCTTCCTCATAATAGGCTATGCAGCACTATAAAACTCTACTGGATATCTGTCAGGACCTGGAGCGTTATCCCTTGGCATCAAAATAGAACCTTGGTAATCCTCAGCAGTAACTGGACGCACAAAGGAACTGGCTTCCTCTGAAAAACTATATTCAAGCAGCTTTGACAACTAATCCACAGAGACTTCCTTGAATTTAGTTGGAATTTTAGAAAAAAAAATCTTATAGTATTCCGCAGCTTCCTTCTTAATATATGATAGTTATGTTAGTAAGTCCGCTTCTGCATTTATCGACCTTTTCATAGAGTTTCTTAAAAATCTACCATGAACTACTTTATCGAAAAAGCTTGTATTATGGTCCCCTGACTTGAACAATTGTACGTGAGACTTTTTTGTAGAATTTTTCCTTAATACCCGCTACATGCTGCCAGGTCTGCAATGCATCAGAAATCGCTTCAGATGTGGAAAAACACGGGTTTACTAGTGCTTCATTCTGCTTGTGACACAAATTATCATATGTTGTTTTTGTTCTCTGCGTTAAATCCCAAAACTTTGTTCTATTCAGAAGTCTTAGTTCCGATTTCAAAATATTGAGCTTTGTGTGGAACCTAAACAGTGATGGTCGCGAGTGAAAAATTTCCTCTGTGCTTGTCCAATACTGTGTTATAACCTGAAGAAAGTTTGGATGATCTACTAGATAAGAAAAAACATGAAATGATGCATGTTACCTGGTTTTGAAGCTTGGAGTACACTGCCCCCCCCCCCCCCCCCCTCTCCGACAAAGCTCGATACATCTTCTTGCCTATAGGATTCTTGTCTTGATTGTTAGTCCACGTGAAAAGAAGCACACCATAATTCTTATCAGATAAATTGCAGAAAGATATAGCATCTCGAAATCTCACAGAAACTCGATCCAATCTGTAGTCAAATGATCTTGAGTTCTTGCTCAACGACAAAGTAATGTTAAAATCACCCACATTAACCCATAAATTTTGAGACTGCACGACATGAGTTTGAATACTACACATGTGTCTCCATAATGCTCTCCTATCAGCCACGAAACTGGAAGCATATACAAAAGACCTCAAGACAGTAATTATCTAAGAGCTAACAAACACTGGAACTACTGCAACTTCATCGGACAAGCAGTCCAAATATGCCCCAGTCAATAATCCGAGTTTTTGTAATCGCATTCCATCCCGGAAGCGCAACATTCAAAATATTTTAAACTGTCCATTTGAACCCTTGTTTCAAGTAAATATCTAAATGAAAACCTGATATGAATCTTCCCGAGAATTCGCATTTTCGAGGAGTAATCGTGAACAAAGGTTGCGGAAGACCTCTGATATTTCCTCAATGACTTTCTCGAGATATGACACACTCAAGAACGCCAAGGTTTGATTCACGGATATGACACACCGTTGAATCGGTTTGATTGAAGGATATTACACACCAAACAATCGGAAAATGTTCTTCAACGAACACATGAGAAATCACTCTAAATATTTTATAAAAAAAAGGTGGATGATTATTCTGAACAAAGAACAAGAGTTTTAAAGGAAAAGCTGGAGTAAAGAAAAAGTCGAGAATTAAAGACGAGAAAATTAAAATGACATTAACTAAAGCCCGGGAAACTCTTCAGCTCTCCAAGTGCCTAGATCTTCTCATTATGGACGACTTTATTCTTCTTAGGAGACAATTATTTGGGCCAAATTGATCCTCCTTTGGGCTTGAAAGAACTGAAGACAAAATCCCAATTTATTGGTCTTTGGACTTGAAACTATTTGGGTGATCTTGGACTGAAACTCCCTTGGACTCTCTTATGGACTTAGATAGATTGGAATGACCCATTTGCCTCATTAAAACCTTCCTTTGGAAAACCCATTGGGATAAAACCAAAGGCTAGGGAAAAGAGTACAAATGGATCACCCGTTTCAGTCCACTCGAGCAACCAAGACGATTTTCTTATCCATGTCTTCGAGCTGGTCCTTTGGCGAATGAGCTTGAGTGAGTAATCCATTGATTGCTTTCTGGAACTCTTTGGCATGTGATCTTTTCATTGGTCCACTTGGCATGGTCAAGGCGTCCTCGGCTTCAAGCGACCTTCGTGAGCTATCCATGATCACATCATCCCCTCCCTCTTGAAAAGGATTTGTCCTCAAATCTGGATCATCTGCAACAAAAGGAATTAAGTCAGCAACATTGAAACTTGAACTCACATTGTACTTACCTTGGAGATCGAGTTGATAAGCATTATCGTTGATCTTCTTTGTAATTCTAAATGGACCGTCAATTCTTGGCATAAGCTTGGACTTCCTCTCAGCCGGAAATCTTTCCTTCCTTAGATGTATCCAAACGTCGTCTCCTTCCTCAAAAATCATCTTGCGCCTGCTCTTGTTAGCTTGTTTGGCATACAACTTTGTCTTCTCTTCGTCATGCCTAAAATATTTCCCAAAAGAAAACTTCTCACAAGACTTGTAATCATCTTGAAAATCAGATTCAGCTTGATAAAGATCTGTAAGGTGTTCAAATACCAATAATTTAGCATCCAAAGTCGAAATCAAGGCATACCTTCGAGATAAGGCATCAGCAACTACGTTTTCGTTACCTTGTTTGTACTTGATCACATAGGAAAATGTTTCGATAAACTCTACCCACCTAGCATGCCTCTTGTTGAGCTTATGCTGACCCTTTAAATGCTTCAAAGACTCGTGGTCAGTATGAATGACAAACTCCTTTGGCCAGAGGTAGTGTTGCCACGTTTGCAAGGCTCAGACTAGCGCATACAACTCCTTGTCGTAGGTTGGATAGTTCAGCGTAGCTCCTCCAACCTTCTCACTAAAAAAGGCTATGGGCTTCTTCTCTTGCATCAAGACAGCTCCAATACCTACACCAGATGCATCACACTTAATTTCAAAAGTTTTAAGAAAATTCGATAAAGATAAAAGTGGTGCATTGGTGAGTTTATCCTTTAACGCTTGGAACGCTTCTTCTTGTGCATTCTCCCATTTAAATCCTACACTTTTCTTGATCACTTCAGTGAGAGGAGCAGCTATGGTACTGAAATCTTTCACAAATCTTCGATAGAATCCCGCAAGCCCATGGAAACTCCTCACGTCTCCTATGGTTTTCGGACTGGGCCATTCGCGGACAGCTCTAACCTTCTCTTCGTCCACTTTGATGCCATCTGCACTTATAACAAAGTCTAGAAACACAATGTTATCCGTACAAAAAGTGCATTTCTTCAGATTAGCATACAGTTTTTCTTTCCTAAGTACCATCAAAACCGCTTCTAGATGCTTAACATGTTCTTCTAAATTTTTGCTGTAGACTAAGATATCATCAAAGTAAACAACAACAAAAATTCCAATGAAGCTCCTCAAAACATGATTCATCAACCTCATGAAAGTACTAGGTGCATTTGTTAATCCAAATGGCATAACTAACCATTCATACAAGCCATGTTTAGTTTTAAACGGAGTTTTCCATTCATCACCCTCTTTCATCCTAATTTGATGGTATCCACTTTTAAGATCTATTTTCGAAAATATGCTAGAACCATGAAGCTCATCTAACATATCATCTAAACGAGGGATAGGATGGCGATACTTTACAGTGATATTTTTGATGGCTCGGCAATCAATGCACATCCTCTAAGTTCCGTCCTTCTTTGGAACGAGCAGCACCGGCACAGCACAAGGGCTCATGCTCTCTTGGATGTATCCTTTGTCCATCAGCTCACTCACTTGCTTTTGAAGCTCCTTAGTCTCAACTGGGTTGGTTCTATACGCTGGCCTGTTAGGAAGTGAAGCTCCCGGCACAAAATCGATCTGGTGCTCAATCCCACTAATAGGCGGCAATCCCTTGGGGTTTTCTTCCGGAAAGACGTCTTCAAAATCCTGCAAAATAGAAGTAATTTTACTCGGCAAATCCGGTACGGGGTTAGTAAGGTTCAGCAAAGCTTCTTTGTATATAAATAAGAGAACGGGTTGTTTAGAGAACAAAGCTCTCTTAACCACATTAGACCTCACAAAGAAGTTTGAATGCCTCACGGGTTTACTCTCACAGGCCTTTTTCTTGGTTTTTCTCAAACTCTCGTTTTTATTTTGAGGTGGTGTGTTTAGGGGTTCACTCACAATGGTTTTTCCTTGTTGTTTCAGCTGAAGTTGATCTTGATGAACTTCTTGTGGTGTTAATGGAGCAAGTATCGTCTTTCGGCCATTGTACTCAAATGAGTATCGATTAGTAAAGCCGTCATGTAAGACCCTTCTATCGAACTGCCAAGGTCTTCCAAGCAAGATGTGGCCCGCCTCCATAGGTAAAACATCACAAAGAATTTCGTCCTCATACTTGCCTATGGTTATAGGAACCAATACTTGGCTGCTCACCGTCATCTCGCCAGCATCATTTAGCCATTGAAGCTGATAAGGTTTTGGATGCATCTTAACTTCCAACCCTAACTTTTTCACCATTGTTTCACTAGCCACATTAGTACAGCTCCCACCATCAATAATAAGGCTGCAAACTTTACCTTGTACCAAGCATCTCGTGTGAAATAAGTTCTCCCGCTACTCTTGGACAGTATCCTTAACTTGAATACTCAAGGAACGTCTTGTTACCAATAATTCTCCGGTGGCTGGTAACTCTATGTCCGCTTCCTGGGTCTCACTATCACTTTCAAGCTCTTCCTCCTCAGTTTCAATCTCGCCATTATCCAATAGGATCATAGTCCTTCTATTGGTGCACTCATTGGCGTAATGTCCTCTCCCTTGACACTTGAAACATTTAACGTCCCGGTTTCTAGACGAAGTCGCCACAGCTTTTCCTTTGGCGTCTTGAGTATTGGCGTAAGGCTTAGGGTTGGGTTTTGGCTCAACAACAGACTTATCTTCTCGGCTGTAACTCGTCCTAGCATTGGCTGCTCCAGCTCCATAGGAAAGCCTAGAAGTACCCCTCCTCTTAATTTGTTGTTCAACCAAAACAGCCTTATGGAGCATTTCCTCCAAATCAGCATATGTTTGAAGCTCCATTCTATCTTGTATATCTCGAGACAACCCACTCAAGAACCTTGCCATTGTTGCCTCAGCATCTTCATCTATATCAGCTTTGATCATTAGGGACTTCATTTCTTGAAAATAATCCTCCACACTCTTACTGCCCTGAGTTAATCGCCTAAGTTTTTGATGTAACTCCCGATGGTAGTGGCTAGGAACAAATCTCTTCCTCATCAAATTTTTCATCTCTTCCCAAGTGACTACGGGCGGTTCACGGTTGCGTCTTCTACTTGTCACGATCTGATCCCACCAATTAATAACATAGTCATAAAATTCCGTCGCCGCTACTTGAACTTTCTTTTGCTCCGAATAATTTTGACAATCAAACACGAGCTCAATTTTCTTCTCCCACTCCAAGTAGGCGTCTGGATCATTCTTCCCATGAAATGGCTGTATCTTCAACTTCAGTCCACTGAGATTGTCCTCATTTCGAACCCCAACTTCTCTTACACGTCTCGGCCTTCTTCGACTCCGATTAGTTGCTTGACTACCTCTACTGTAGTAATTCAACTCGTCCTCTTCATCTTCTTCTTGAGGTTGTTGTCTTCTTCTTCTACCAGCAGTATTTTGAGGCAATCCTTGATTAACGGATTCTTGAATCGTATCGATCCTTTCATTGACTGCTTCCATCTCACGCCTCAACAATCGCCTCATCTCTCCCATAAGGGCTTGCACGTCCAGATTGTTATTGTTTCTTGCTCCTCGTGCTCGGTTAGTGTTCTCAGCATCGCTTTCAGGATTAGACATATTAATTTTTTCCTGCACACTTAACAAACCGTTAGTAATAAAAAGTCGATCCTCACAAGTGTTTCTCTCCTTTTTATTCACTCCACACTCAACACTCAAGATGTCCTCTCTCAGTGATTTCTTCAATGGTTCGTATCAAACAAAACCAATCAAATCCGATGAACAATTCCAACAACTCAAAACGAAATCGATTGAATCAAGATAGAAAGAAAAGACTGTAGTGTTTTTTTTTTTTTTAAATAAGAACAGATCAAATTGATTAGAAAAAAATAAAATTTGAAGAGGAAAATTTAGAACAAAAATTTAACAACCCCCCTTAATTAAAATTGGACTTAATTTTTTTTTTTTTTTTTTTTCTTCTTCTTTTTTTTTTTTTTTTTTTTTGATTGCTTCTTTTTTTTTTTTATATCAAACTGATCAAATACTAGAACTAAAAATAGAGATCAAACAGAAAAAAATCAAAATCAAAATCGCCTAAATGATAATCAATCCTAATTGCCTAAAATTGTTCTAGCGACTAAGCTTAATTATGATTCCTAACAAGATTGATCTGGTCAAGAACAGAACAGAAAGACAAGAGAAAACTGAAAATTCTATGATGAAAAGATGATAGAAACGAATACCGATCCCGAAAGTTGGCTCTGATACCAAATGATATGAATCTTCCCGAGAATTCGCACTTTCGAGGGGTAATCGTGAAAGGATGGAATGAATGGATCACACAAAGGTTGCGGAAGACCTCTGATATTTCCTCAATGACTTTCTCGAGATATGACACACTCAAGAACGCCAAGGTTTGATTCACGGATATGACACACCGTTGAATCGGTTTGATTGAAGGATATTACACACCAAACAATCGGGAAATGTTCTTCAACGAACACAGGAGAAATCACTCTCAATATTTTATAAAAAAAAGGTGGATGATTATTCTGAACAAAGAACAAGAGTTTTAAAGGAAAAGCTGGAGTAAAGAAAAAGTAGAGAATTAAAGACGAGAAAATTAAAATGACATTAACTAAAACCTGGGAAACTCTTCAGCTCTCCAAGCGCATAGATCTTCTCATTATGGACGACTTTATTCTTCTTAGGAGACAATTATTTGGGCCAAATTGATCCTCCTTTGGGCTTGAAAGAACTGAAGACAAAATCCCAATTTATTGGTCTTTGGACTTGAAACTATTTGGGTGATCTTGGACTGAAACTCCCTTGGACTCTCTTATGGACTTAGATAGATTGGAATGACCCATTTGCCTCATTAAAACCTTCCTTTGGAAAACCCATTGGGATAAAACCAAAGGCTAGGGAAAAGAGTACAAATGGATCACCCGTTTCAGTCCACTCGAGCAACCAAGACGATTTTCTTATCCATGTCTTCGAGCTGGTCCTTTGGTGAATGAGCTTGAGTGAGTAATCCACTGATTGATTTCTAGAACTCTTTGGCACGTGATCTTGTCATTGGTCCACTTGGCATAGTCAAGGCATCCTCGTCTTCAAGCAACCTTCGTGAGCTATCCATGATCACATCAGGAAGCATATACAAAAGACCTCAAGACAGTAATTATCTAAGAGCTAACAAACACTGGAACTACTGCAACTTCATCGGACAAGCAGTCCAAATATGCCCCAGTCAATAATCCGAGATTTTGTAATCGCATTCCATCCCGGAAGCGCAACATTCAAAATATTTTAAACTGTCCATTTGAACCCTTGTTTCAAGTAAATATCTAAATGAAAAATTTGCATCTTGTAGCCATTTCCTAAATGCAGTATTTTGCATGGCTTATTAAAACCAAGTGTGTTCCAAGCAAAGACTGACGCCATTAGTGCTTCCGCGAGGAAACGTATTAATTTAGTGCTTGACCATGAAAGTAGAATATCTTTCTTCGCCACTAGTGGCTTCATAGCATTGTTTCTACGACCAGTCACAATCTCCCCTTTCACGATCGTAGTTGCTAAAATCTGATACCGCATAGGAGACACGTTATAAATTCTTTTGGAACCAGAACGTTTATGCTCTGTTGTGGACTTCAAAGAGAACTTTCCCGACTTTGGAACATTCTACCACTCATTTCCTTTTGCTACTGTACTCATTTCCAACCTCCCATCTTAGACTTCCGTATTAGTTTTTGCTTGCAAGCTCTAAACTCTTGTCCACCGTTTTATCCAAACCAACTTCATTCTCTATCTCCACCACTTGACCATCTATCTTGTCAACAACCACTAACTCAACCTCCTTTTGGTTTTTCTGTCACCTCTCTCACTCCCACTGAAAGTATTGTTGAAACCTTCTTTCTCAAAATTTGAACCTGTTTCGGGTTTACACAAGCCTTTGCACCAGGAGTACTGCACCTCTGTGGCAACCATGGATAAGAGAATGGAATCAAGTACTTATCTCCAGTACTATGCAATAAGTTGATACGATCAGGTAGATGTTTCATAAGATTCACTTCAACCAGAACCCTAGCCATATCTAACCTTCTACAGCGCTCTGTAGGCGGATCCACAACGCTTCCAAGAAAACTCAAAACCTTTCGAGAATACAGATGTCTTGAAATTTCTTTAAAATCTACCCACAATTGAATGAGATCAAGATCCGGCTTTTGTTGAGATGATTTGGGAGTCCATTCAAAGAGCACCAGAGGGACATCCGCAATATGCCAATAACAATGCTTCAGAACCATTGATTTCATCACGTCATTCTCGATATGAAACAAATCTGTACATCAATCTTTGATTTCTTCTCAAGCGAGATCCATAGGCGATTAACTGCAGCATGAATATTACCCCCTGCAGTATCATCAACAAGTTTGACAACAGGGGAAAAATTCGTGACATAGCCAACCAGCGATGCCCAAGGAATCTTCACAGGTGACTGAACGGAGCCGGAAGCCTCTTGTGACCCCAACGAATACATCAGACTGGAGAAACCAGATTACGTGGGAGCACTTTTAAACTCACCTCAGAGCGGCTAGGGAAAAAACAAGATTTATGACCTAATCTAAACCAGATTTGTTTTCTTTTAATTCCAAGTATATGTGTAATTCATGCTTGTATTTATGATATTTTCGTCGGAGAATTTATGGACAAGAATTCACTATAAACATTGCTTTATCTTTTATGCATTTATTGTAGGACGCAAAAATCCGGATTGTGAAAACTGCGAATGAAACTTAGAATTACGGAAAGAAACGAGTTGATAAAATGTTTTTGAAACTGGAAAAACATGGAGGCGAGATTTGATCTCAAGTTTCAGTGTGGGACAATTTCTCATATTTTGTCATTAACACACATTGGACCTCTCATTCTTATTCACATTTTAGACCCATTTGTATATAGTATGGCTTCAACCATGTGATGTCCATTTTATGTAAATTATGGGTCCAACATTTATGTTCTTTGTAATCTCTTGTATTGTTAACGTAAACCGTACATTTTAATATGTAATATTATCTCATTAATAATATTTTAATATTTTTGTTTTATAAAAATTAAATGTCAAACATTAAGAAACTCAGGTTTCAATCTTTAAAAGTAACTAGAGAGAATTACATAACATAGATAACTAATACAAAGTATTATCTACCGAAAAAATTATCCGACACAATAAAAGAGAAAAATACCTTTTCTATTCATATGATAAGACGAAATCAATGTTTTTCTCCCAAAACATCTAGACGAGAATCTGACACATGATTTTGCACAATTGAAAGATTCTACAGAGTTGTGGAAAGCACTAAAAAGGTTTGATAACAAAATTGCAATAAAACTTCCACATGTCATGGATGAATGGAATAATCTTAGGTTCCAGAAATTTGAAAACTTAGACCTTTATAATTCCTAAATGTTGCGGATAGTAGCATAATTCGTTTTTCTCACTTTCCATAAAAAACACTATGTGTTGCAAGAGCAATACATGAATTATGATACAAAAGGTTTCCAGATCTAATTGTGGTGCTCATAATAGGAGATAAGAATAATGAGGTTCTCATTAAGAATCACAATGCTTGACCTATTGGAACCAAATCATTTTCTGAAGTGAATGCAACAAATGCATCGGATGTGAAAAATCAAGAGCGAGAAAATCAAAACTATAGGGGTCGTGGTCATGGTCATCGATTCAATCGGGAACATAGGAGACACTATAACCCACAAGGAAGGAGTTCTAATACTTGGGTTCAACCTGAACAAGATCGTAAAGAAAAAGAATCCCAAATAAGTATTATCCAAAAACGTGAGAACATTTGTTATAGATGTGGGACAAAAGGAATTGGGCCCATGTATGTTGAACTCTTGAACATCTCTGTAAATTATAAAAAGAATCCCTAAAAAGTAAAGCGAAGAAAGTGAATCTCACAGAACACTTCGAGGGTACGACACACCTCAATGCTTCCAACTTTGTAGATGATTTCAAAAAGACCACTTTTACTTGAAAGTAAAATGCTAGTAGTGAGACTACTAAATAAGTCTATAGTTATGCAACATATAATTATTACTTATTTCAGTTATTTTCAAGTACATTGTTTTCAAAATAAGATATTGTATAACTATTGAATATTTTCTATTTATGAATAAAATTTAGTATCTTATTATTGATATTTATGTTAATTACAGAAATGAAAAAAGATACAAGCGGAAAAATCTCCAAGATAAATGCGAGAGAAATTTGTATACTAGATAGTGGAACAACTCACACAATTTTGTGACACAAGAATACTTCTCTCATTTAAAACCGACAAATGTTCTAGTCAATATAGTATCAGGTCATATAGACTTGATCAAAGTAAGTGGCAAAACCTACTTTATATTACCTAAAAAAACAAAATTTCTTATAAATAATGCATTATATTCTCTTAATTATAATTGGAATTTGTTGAGTTTCAAAGATATATGTTTTCAAGGAATTGACACTCAGTCTACAAATGAGGATGGAAATAAATATATGTATATAACTTTTGATAAATTTGGAGAAGGCATATATTATATAATTTTCCAGAATTACCTTCTGATTTGCATCATACTTATATAGATGCCATATAAGAATCACATATTGTGATAAAAAGAAATCACCCATGCACTATAATGATGGCAAAGAATTATAGATAATTCACATGGCCATTCATTGAAATTCCATGAGCATACCAAAAACAAAAAGAATCACCAAAATTCCTTGAACAAATCAAAACTAATACATTCGTCATGCGGAGCATTCTATTATTTTATGGTATCAATTGATGCATCCAGTAGATAGTCACATGTATGTCTATTATCATCTCGAAATGTGGCATTCGCGAGATTCTTAACTTTAATAATCATACCGAAAGGTCAGTTTTTATTATCCCATCAAAAAATTAGACTAGACGCTGATGAATTTACTTCCCATGCATTCAATGATTATTATATGGTATCAGAAATTAAAGTTGAACATCTTTTTCTTATGTTCATATACAAAATGGTTTGGCTGAATTATAACTAGTAAAAAACAGTCTTTTGCCACAAAAATTTTGTTCACTAATGCCTAATTTTCGTGGCCATATGATGAAATAACCACAAAATGCACCAAAAAAATGTATTATGTGGCTTTTGGTGACTTCATAGTCACGGTTTACCCACACATATTTCATTGTAATTATAGTCACTGAATAGCCACATAAAATTATGTGGCTTTTTAGCCACCTTTATTTCTGTGGTTAGTTTGTAACTAGTATAGCCATAGAAAATAGGTGGCTATATTGTGGCTATAGTAGCCACGTTCTTGATAGTCATTTAGTCACAAAATTACCATGGATATTTCCGTGGCTAAGCAAAAAATAAAATTCTACAACCTAAAACCAGAAATTGAAATTCCAAAACCTAATAACTTAAAATTCAAAATCCAAGATTATACATTACCAAAACTTTATGAAAGATTCAATCATACATAACCAAAAGACTTATAACATTCTGCAAAGTCTTACAAAAGGTGCAAATGTTGAACTTATAAAAGACTAGCACACCACTTATCTAATTAAGATTGTTGTTCTTGGGTCATAGATGAAATATAAGCATGAACAGAAGCTGGCACTGTCAGAGTAGGATTAGCGGTTATGGCAGCAAGAACAAAAGAAGGTTTGAGAAGCTTTAGGATCACATTTAGCGTTTCTCGTGTTGCAGCACACATGTCCTTGATTGTGACCATATCAGCCTTGAACTCATATTTTCATGCCACTATGTCTCCTTTGAGTGTCATCATATCATCCTTGAGCACTTCAACATTGTTGTTAACAGCTTCAAAATAAGTCTCCAAACCAGAGATATGCATGTCTATGTCAAAGTTGCATTGAAGAGAAGTGGGGACGGACTCAGATGGATTGATATCCTGGTATTGAAGTTGTATGTCCTTTACTAGTCTAACTGCGCTACGAAAGAAAAAAATCAAATGAGAATCAACAAAATTTGAAAAACAAATAGAAAAAGACTTAGACACTTAAGTTATCTCCACAAACTTAACAACAACAACACACGAAAAGCATATGTCCATTGGAAAATGAATCTATGAGAAGCAAAAAAGCTTAGCTATCCAAAAATTTTAATGATAAGTCAAAACAAGCATAATGAGTCTGAGTTTAGTTTCATATCAAAAACCAAAGTCAATGATATCCAATGATATGAATGAGAAAAATTTTCCAAGACAGATTCCGTGGGAGAGAGAATTGTAACTATTGCAGATCACAAAGCAGCCAGTGCACAAATTCATAACCAAAACGAATCTGAGCAATAACCATTTCACAAGACACAACAAAATGTTCGAATATTCAAATACAACTCTTAGGAGACACATAACTAATCTCATATTTACACACATAAACATGAAGCAAATAGTACAAGAATGAGTGAGTTTTTTAAGAATACCTTGATATATTCTTGGTTGAGAAGAATGCGAGAAGGAGTAGCATCATTTGAAGCATTTTGGCTGACAGCATTGGGAGATCCATTATTGGTTGTTATATGTGTAACAGCTTCCTCTACTTCAAGTAAAATCAACTACGCTTGAGCATCGATGAAAGTTCAATCTTTGCGCTTGTGTGTCTCATGTACAAGTCTTTGAAAGCTGGTGGTTCATCAAAAGAATACTCAACCATCTGCAAAATGAAAGAGAATAGAATCAAGTATAAATATGGCAGATTAAATACTAAGATAGAAAGATAAATGAAACCATTACAATATCATGTCGATTTTAAAAATATTTTGAGGACCTTCACAAGGCTTATGCTTCTCCTCACAATGTTGCCTAGCTCCTCTTAATTACTGGTCCTATTTCCCATTCCTCCAGAAGGATGGTCCAATCATTATCGCTTATGAACTTAGGCTTCTTATTGTCCCTCTTCTTCTTGCTGAATTTCTGACCTATGTATTCTGTGTATGCAGTTTCCAGATATCGTAGACCGTGTCCTTAATGTGATCTTCGCATTAGTAGTTTTCTACAAAAAGAAAAGACAAAAGTAGTTGTAAGTTAGTAAACATAGTTAACTTAGGGAAAGAAACACTTACCACAAAAGTTTGCCACCACTTATGTTTTCTTTCTTGTGGAACATATTTGCATCTACAGCATGGTCCCATGTAGTAGAATTTTCACGTTTGTTTGAATGAATTTGTGGACATGGGGATCTACACCAAACCTACGATTAGGAAAAGCAAAATCAGAGAAAGGGAAAAGATTATAAATTCCATTTATAGATGTATAGAAAAAAAGACTATATATTCATTTGTGGTTGGGATACTCTAGAGGGAGCATTCAGTAATGCATCGAAGGTCATACGAGTGTAGTTTTTTTAGGCTGAAAAATAATGTGCTTCTAGAGCTAGTAGCACCCGATGGCATGGCAAGACTTAAAACTGAAGTCCTTGTTGGCCTTTTTGTTGCATCTCTGGAAACATAACAGTATAAATTACTAATATGCAACAGTTGGACCATACAATCCAAAACATATGTTTTGAGAAAATTTGAAATCAAATCAAATTCATTTTTAGTTGACAATAGGATCAGACAATAGGAAAGCAAATCAAAGTCATTTTCCACATATAAAAGGACCATAAACTCCAAAACATACTAACACTAGGACCATACAATAGGAAAGCAAATAAAAGTCATTTTAAATTGATAATAGGATCAGCCAATCCAAAACATAAAGATGACAGGATCATGCAATAGGAAAGAAAATCAAAGTCATTTTCAGTTGATAATAGGACCAGAAAATAAGAAAGCTTGGAACTTTCGAGCAGATATAACAAACTAAAATGCATAAAAATTTGAAGTGATTAAATAGTTTGAATTCAAGAAACTGTTAGTATACTGTTCAAGAAGAAGTTGGATTCACGGAGCCACTAATTGGATCATGATCAAACTTTGGATTACTTAACACCTTCTAACTTAACTCAAACACATAGAATCTGGATAGAACAACACAAACAGTGAAGCTACATCAGTCTGAATCAACAATACAAAACCTCTAATCTCCATTTCAATCTATTATAGGACACATTTTGACTCAGAAGAGTAACATCAAAAACACATGATGACTCGTTTGGTTAGTTTCAAAACTACAAAAAGTATTATCAATATTAAATAATCGTTTGCAACTAATTGCAAGACCATTGATCAAAAGATCAAAAATTTCAACCTCTATATGGGGGGGGGGGGACAAGTCATTTTATATGCAGGAGCCCTCATTAATATAAGACCAAATTCATGTCATAAATATTCTCCACTACAATTAGCATTTGGTTGAGACCCAAATATTTCTCATCTAAGAATTTTTGGTTATACGATATACATGCCTATAGTACCACCACATCATACAAAGATGAGACCACAATGAATATTAGAAATATATGTTTGTTATAGTTCTCCATCAACTATAAGATACATAGAACTACATACTGGAGACGTTGTTACGACATATTTTTTTGTCAATTGTCATTTCGATGAGTAAGTATTTCTGGCTCTACGGGGAGAAAATGAACAAGTAAACATATATCAAATGGTGTGTACCATCTATGCTACATCTTGATCTTCCTAAAAAATAAGCAGAACTAGAAGTTCAACGAATTATGCATTTGCAGAGTATAGCAAATTAGATATCTAATGTATTTTCTCATACCAAGACGGTAACTAAATCACATATACCATCTCCAAATATTCCTACACAAATTGAAATTCCTAAATATATTGGTGGTTTAAAGGATACACGAGACTTTAGGACATGCTTGAAGCCTGGTGGACCCAGTTGTTTAAAGGATAAATATCCTAGAAAGACAAAAGAAGCTGAAAAGCATGATACACCTAATATTGTAGAAAACATTTTGGAAGAAACAAATCATGAATCTAATGAAAAGTAGAGCATCATGAACCTTGAAGAAATCATGAGATTTCTATCAACTATATCCATAATAGAAAGATATGAAACATAAATTAATTGGATAATGTTGATATTGTTTTCTCATACATTACTTCAAAGGAAATATATGAGGAAAACAATAATACAGAACCAAAGTGTGTAAATGAATGTCAGAAAAGACATAGCGAGATAAAATGGGAATATGGAATAACCATTTAAACTTGACTCGATCAATAAACGAAATGTACTAAACCTTTTCAACTCACACCTAAAAATGTGAGACCGGTTTTATACAAATTGTTTTGTTATGAAATGAAATGAGAAAAACGAGATTGTGAGATACAAAGCTCGTCTCATAACTCAAGAATTTTCTCAAAGACCAGGATCGATTTTGTGGAAACATATTCCCTAGATGGATGCAGTCACGTTTAGATTCTTGATAAATCTACCAGTTAATGAAAATCTAGAGATGTATCTCATGGATGTTGTTATAGTGTATTTATATGGGTCACTAGATACATATATCTATAAGAAAATTCTGATAGGTTTAAGATTCAAGAAGCACTAAACCCAAACTCAAAGAATTATGCGCAATAAAATTGCAAAGATCATTATATATGCTAAATCAATCAGGACGTATGCGGTATAATCGTCTTCCTGAACATTTAATAAAAGAAGGATATGTGAATTATCTTATATGCCCATGTATTTTCATCTAGAAAATAACATCCAATTTTGTAATTATCGATGTGTATATTGATGATCTAAACATTATAGAAACTCATAAGAAAATACATAAATAAATTATCCACATATATCAAAAGAGTGTTAAAAAAAATTAAAATGGATATGGAACTCTTCTCAGTAGTCCAATGGTCGTTAGAGCACCAAAACTTAAAAAATATCCCTTTTGACCAGCTGAGGAGAATGAAGAGAGATACTTGATCATGAAATACGTACCTAAGTGCAATCGGAGCCCTTATATATCTTTAAAATTGCACTCAGGTCTGACATAGATTCAGTTCATCCTGTACAGGAAGACATTGGAATGTAACTTAACATGTATTTTGCTAAGGGACTACTAATTTAGGATTGTTTTATTCTAAAAATTCAAATGGTCAAATAGTTGGTTTTGCATATGCAAGATATTTTCAGATCCACACAAGGCCCAACCACAAATAGGACACATTTTTACAAACAGAGGCACTACTATATTGTTGCATGTATTTCCCAGACAAAAGATGGATACATCAAAAGTGACAGAAAAATACATATCCTTCCAAAATTATTTTCATATACCCAAGAACTTGATGATAATAAAGATATTAAAGTAATATATCTTCGATCATCGGGTAATGCTGCAGATCTCTTATTAAAAGCACTACCCACCACTATGTTCAGAAAGCATGTGTATAATATCGGAATGCATCACCAACGAGACATGTAAGATGTGATCCTGATCATTGAGAGGGAGTTTGCATTGTAGTACTCTTCGTACCTACTATGGTTTTCTCACTAGAATTTCATAGAAAAGTTGTTTATTGCGACAACAAAGATATAACGCAAGAGACAATAGTGATATTGGTCTCCACAGGGGAATGATATGAAAGTTAAATAAAAACACTACAAAAGAAAAATATGTATCATAATATTTTGTAGAGAATCCACGGTCAATATGCACGTACAATAGCTTATCAGTTTACCTAATATAAACGATCAAAATCGATCATTGTAATTAGGGGTGTCAAAACGGGTTAATCCAACCCGTTTAATCCACTCTTTTGGGGGTTGAATTAAATTGCGGTTTTTGGTGGGTTAGTCCGTCATAATCTGGGTCTATAAACCAATGCTCCTAACCCACTTTTCATGTTAACCACGCGTTTATTAAGTTTGTGGGTTTAAATTAAATTATCAACAACAAAGAAAATTAAACTTTATAAAATGAACTCCATGATTATGAAGTAAATGTGTTTCATATCCATCCTAAACCAAACAAAATAGTTTCAAAAATCACAAAATGTATAACTAAATAAATAAAGCTATATATATATATTTAAATATTCAAATCTGTGATCGATTTGAGCATTATTAACATCTCAAACTTATTAAGAAACACAAAAACAAAATGTCTTCGTCAAAGCTTTTAAGTAAAAATAGTTTAAAGATGAGTCATTGCTCCAATATGTAGGGTTTTACTTTCAAATTTTGTGAAATTGGGAAAATAGGAGTCCATGATTGTATACATCAAAGTATAAAATCTAAAAGTTTTGACTCGCAGATTATCTAGCAATCCATGCGGATTTTTCCTATAAAGACCGATAACCTGCTACGGATCAACCTATAATGCCCTTTTTTGGATACCAAAATATGAACCCTAACCCACCCCATAGCAGTGCGGGTTAGATGTAAACTGCACGTTTTCAATCCTAATTGACATCCAAAATTTTATACACTTCTATACACACAGCTTCTATAATAAGAAAAAAGCAATTATATTTCTTTCTCTTTTACTCGAGTATCTGGTCCTTTTCATGGATAATAAATCTTTCTCCCATATTTATATTTATATATAGGGAGATTTACCAAAACTGCCATTTTTGGCAAGTGGTATTTGGAAAAAAACCATTTGGTAATTTACACATGCTATAGTGACCCAACAATACCGCTACAGTGCCAACATCGTGACATTTTTATCCTTCGTGAATAATAAGAAATTTTTGTACACGAAAAGACATGGATACTTTCTTTATCCACGGAATTTTTTTCCACGTGTATAAAATACATATTTTATATTTAAAGTAAACTCAAAATATAACTATAAGTTATAGATTTAAAAAAACTCAAAAAAAGATAATTCTTTTTGTAAAATAGAGAACCCAAGTATAAAGTCTTAGATACCTAAACATAATTTTTCGTAGGCATAACATGAGAGTGAAGACAAAAGAATGATACTATGCCATATAGCCAAATATTGGGAACCCAAACCTTAGATTTAACAAAAAAAATTTTTGAATAATATGTAAAATTATATTCAAAGAAAAAACTTTTTACAACAAGTGTTTACCGTGTTTTATGAACATGAATGGCAGAAAAAAGCTCAAAATGAATCAAAAATGGTGGCCTCGTTAAAACTCAATTCTGGAAAACCCAGCTGGGACAAAACCAGGAATTGGAAAAAAGAGTACACACTATTAATGATAGAGCTAAAAATTGAAAAGAAAATAAAACAATAGAAAGAACACAAAACCGACTAGCCAGAGGAACCGAGAGGAACTGAAACGACCCTTACTTTCAACAGTGAATAGACGATTGCGGACGTCTTTGATAATAGCAGCGTGGCCCTGAGTCAACTCCCCATGTCTGCGCCGATTACGCTTTTGCCACAGGGTGTAGACCGTAGCTTGAAAAGTGTACCTTAGAATAAACCTGCGATTACCAGCAAAAACCGAGGCAGAAAGAATAGTAATAATCTCTGAGAACCGATCGATATACCTCGTCTGAAGATGAGCAGAGCTAAGTTCGGTCCAAATAAGTGATGAGAACCTGCATCCAAAGAAGCGATGGTCTCGTGTTTCCAATGCCCCGTGGCAGAGAAAACAACCAGAGTTTGCCCCAGAGGCCCAATCTAACATCCTATCTCCCATCGATAACTTATTGTGAACTTTAAGCCAAACTATGAAAGAGTATTTTGGAGTAGTTAAAGAGAACCACACACCTTTGTACCAGTTAGTGATCTCATGAGCAGTCCGCAACTGATTCCAGGTATTTTTTGAGGAGAAAAAAAGTTTGAACACCCCCAGGGCGTGACACCAAGAGGGACGATCTTGCTCCAAACTCCCAATGTGTCGCCTTTTATCTATTTCCTCCTCAATCGTGTTCAAGAGAACTACCCGCCTACGTCTTGCTCGATGAGTAGCAAAGACATCAGCCAGGGTAGACGAAAGAGGAATCCCCATGTCAAGGCATCCCCTATCTCCTAGAAGGTCGTGGAGGCGACCAAGGTGAGTATCCCGGCCATTCCGAACCTCCATCTTATGGAAACCCTTTGCTTGATCCCGATATTTAATCAACTTCCGCCAGATCCAAGAGCCCGCCAAAGAATTCATGTTGACAGACTAGAAAGAACCGGCATGAATCAGATTCTTCTGCACCCAGTTGACCCACAGCGAGGATTTAGCTGAGGCGATCCTCCAAATAAGCTTGAAGCAGCTGACCTTATTCGCTTCCTTGATTGACCTAATACCCAAGCCTCTCTCCTTTTTGGGTCTACAGACATCTGTCCAAGCCAACTTGGCCTTCCTGGGATTCAGATCCAGGCCCGACTAGAGGAAAGCAGCACTGATTCTTTCAATTTCCCTGATACAAGCACTTGCCAAACGAAAGGCAGAAATCCATAAAATCGTTAGACTTGAAAATAACAGAAGTTAGGAGCTGAAGTCTACCCGCAAAGGAGAGGAAACGATGCTTCCAAGAACTGATTCGTGTCGTTATCTTGTCTATGAGCAGTTGGAAATCCGCCCTGGTCATCCTCTTCGTGAGAAGTTGTAGCCCAAGGTACCTAACCGGAAGGCTCCCCATAGCAAGCGGGAAGCGAATGGATATAGCAGTGCGGCATGATTCTGAGACACCTGCTAAGAACAAAGTGGATTTCTCCAGACTTATCCTCAGCTCCGAGAACCTCCCAAACTCCTCAAAAACCTCCAAGACCCCTGCAATAGACAGAGGTATACCATCCGAGAAGACTAGAATATCATCTAAAAAACAGAGGTGAGTAATAGAGAGACTATGACAGCCTGGGTGATAACCAAATTTCCCCGCATCCGCCGCCCTATTCAACATCATCGAAAGAGCATTCATGCAAATAACGAAAAGATAGGGCGATAGAGAACAACCATGTCTCAAACCTCTGGTCAAACCTCTAGTACTCTGGAAAAACCCTGCAAGCTCACCATTTACCTGAACCGAGAAGGATGGGGTAGTAATACACAGCCTGATCCAATGAATAAAGGTGTCCGGGAGCTGAATGGTGGTAAGAAAATCCAGAAGAAAAGGCCATTGGAATGAATCAAACGCTTTAGAGATGTCAATCTTCATGGCACAGCGAGCCGCAATGTCCTCTTTGTGGTAGTCCTTGACCAATTCCAATGCCAAGAGAAGATTCTCCATGAGGTAGAGGTCTTTGATAAACGCTGAATTGTTGGGAGCAATAAACCCATCCAGGACCTTGAGACGGTTTGCTAGAATCTTCGATATCACCTTGTAGAGGACGTTTCAACATGAAATGGGTCTGTAGTCTTTTATTACCGCTACATCTGTCTTCTTTGGAATAAGGGCCAAGATCGTTGCATTAACCCCCTTGGGAAAAAAACCATAGGCAAAAAAGGATTGGATCGACACGACAAAATCCTTGCCAATTAGAGGCCACATCTCTTTGAAGAACTCAACTGTATAACCATCAGAACCAGGGGATTTGTTTGACGGCTTAGAATAAAGAACCCTTTTAATCTCTTCTGGCGAGATTACTGCACAGAGTTGGGCTTTCTCGGCTTCCGAGCAGCGGAACTCAAGAAGGGTGTTCAAATCTAAAGTTGTCGCTCCTCAAAAATCCAAAGGAGTGTGAGTAAAAATTTCAGTGAAGTACCTTATTGCTTCTGACTTGATCTCCTCTAGTCGCTTCTAGGCTGACTCCATCTTTGTTGAGAATTTCTCTAATCGAGTTACGCGCTTGCCGTTCCTTAACCGCATTGTGGAAGTAGCGGTTATTTTTATCTCCGACCTCCAGCTAATGTAACTTTGCTTTTTGTCGAAGGAAGGCCTCCTCTAGCTGAGAGACTTTCTCCCATCTCTCGTAAGCTAACGCTTCCAATGCTGATGCGGATGGGTCCTGATGGGCAACGGTGGTCGCTTGGCAAGTGCCGGGGTCCGCATAAGAATCTTTAACTCGGCTAGACAAGAGATGGAGCTTTACTCGGCTTAACGCCCTGATATTTTGTTTCAGAACCTTTAACTTCTTTGAGAAACGAAATAGAGAAGACGTAGACACAAATAACTCCTCTATATTGGTCTAATAAGCCTCCACCATAGGGTAAAACTCACCCACCTGCAGAAGAGCATTAGAGAATTTGAAAGGAGTTATGGGGGTTAAAGGAGTACCAAAGAGATTAACGTGGGCACGGAGATGATCCAAACATCCTCCCGCTTCAAAAACACAGTATGAGTCTGGAAGCGCGTGAAGCCAAGCATCATTGACTAAGACCCTATCTAGCTTTTTACAGATCAACTCGTTTTCTCTTTTGTTGCACCAAGTAAAGAGGGGACCATGGTAGACCATATCAACCAAGGAGCAATCGCGGACTGTCTCTTGAAAAGCGTGCATACTTGAAAAAGCAGCCTCTCGAAGACCTCCAGAATGCTCTGCACTAGCCAAGGTATCATTAAAATCTCCTAAGCATAGCCATGGCATATCACGGAACACAAGTGAAGCTTTTATTGCTTTTAAATCTGTCCAAAGGATGTTCTGCTCCTCTGCTACATTAGAAGCATAGACAAAGGACACAAGAAAGTTTGTACCCTCGTCCATGGATATCAAGAAAGAGATCATCTGCGCACTCATCGACACAACTCTCACAGAGATCCAATTATCCCAAAGAACCCAAATACGACCCAGGGGATTATAAGTATAATTTGAAAGCATAGACCAGTTAGGCAAGATTGGAGAAACCATCGGAGTCGCTCTTGATTCACGGAATCTATTTTCTAAAACTGCACCAAACAACAAATGCTTCGAAGTAATCCAATTCTTCAAGATGGAGTGTTTGCGCTTCTTATTGAAGCCATGCATATTCCAGAAGAAAGCTGACATTTAATTAATTTTTTTGTGCACAACTCTTTTGCCGAGACCGCCTTGTAATGGCTGCTTATGTTTCTTTAATCCTTCTGTTTTTCCTTTAGTCTTGGAAGAGCGGGGAAGGTATACGTGTGTTGAAGAGCTGTCAAGAGAAGATGGCTGACCATTCTTCTCGTCATTGAGCTTAACGCTTGGAATCTGGTCCATGAGTTTGGATATAAGCTCCATTTCATTACCATCCAAAACTGTTTGGATGGAGACCCCCACCTTACTTGCGTCCAGCTCCGACGTGTCATCCAAAACTGGAACCTTACTTGCATCCAGCTCCGACGTGTCGTTTGCGGATCCTTGATGCAGCTGTTGAAGAATTCCATCTGAAGTTATCCTAGAATTCTGATGATTCTCTTGTGTCAAAAGCGAACCAGTTACAATAGTACCCTGCAGATCTACAGAAGACGAACTGGGAGGTGGATCACACGATATCAAATATGATGCAGTAGTTCCAGGAGCAGGCGTGGGCATTGCGGTCAGTGTGGAGCGGAGGGGAGAAATAGTAGAAGTAAAAGACTCTTACTAAACAGCAGAATTAGTTGGAGTAGAATTTTTGGGGCTCGCGATAGAGATAGAAGAGACCAGCGCCGTCTAAAGATCCAATGGTTCTGTTGTCTGACTCGAGAGTAACATTGCTGGGACCTAGGGTACATCAATCTGTGATGTGTTAGAGCCCTGATAAGTCTGCTTGCCTGCAGATAGAGCTAAATTTATGTGTGACTTAGGGAGCAGAGGGTTTGTAGTGGCAGTAGACAGAAGACGGAGCAGACGCAGAGTTTCGTGGTGAGGTGAACGATGCAGGCTGAGAAAAAGGAGAGATTGTCACAGATGCTACAGGCGGAAAAGCTGAAGCAGACTGAGACACTGATGGTGCTGATGACTTAGAGTCAGCCTCAGGTGAAGATTAGTACTCCGCCAAAGTGCTATGCAGTGTCGCAGCAGAGTCTTGATCGTGATCTATAGTGTAAAGAACTTCAAACCGGGACTATAACCTTATGGTATCATTCCTAATAGTGCGGCTTTTCTTGCTACTGTGTTTTTTCAAACGTGAAGGTGATGAGACCGGAGTCTATTCTTGTTCTTTGGGAGGTGCAGAAGAAGCTATTTCACCTTCTTCTAGACCAGAGCTGAGGCGACGGTATGGCAGTGTGGCTTCTATTGTCAGCAAAGGAGGGGACGCGGCCAACGGGGAAAGAGGTTTAGGACTACGGGGTGGGTCCCTGACTGTAGGACTGCGGGGTTGGTCGACAAAGCGCTTCAAGCAGCCATCGGCTAGATGAACCCATTGACGACAAATTGAGCATCTCATCGGCAACCAAGGATAGCTAAAACCCACAAAACACTCGGAGCCTTTTACATCGAATTTGAAATCCTGTGGGAGGTCCGTTGTTAAGTCAAGATCGATAAAGACCTTCGCTTCTTTGAAAGATGCAACGAGCTCGGTTTCTTGATGAAGGAGAAGAGGGATACCAACTCGGCTGGCTATAAAACTGAGACCGTGCCAAGTGAACATAGATGGAGGGACTTTGTGAATTGTTACCCCCATGGGCATTGAGCGGAGTTGTGGCTGTGAGTCTGCAAGGATCGGGGACCCCTTCGAAACAATCATAGGAGCTCGCAAATGTTCCACATTCCTCTACGGAGAACGCGAGTCCGGGCATTGGAGTTCTTGATTCAAAATTTGATAGATTTTTCATCTATGACGTATGCATCGATCTTGATGTTCTTATCTCCTAGGTTCTAAATTTTGTTAACAATAACATGGATCTCGGCAATATGTGGTGTGGCAGCTGTGAATCTTCCGATCAAGAAGTCCTCCCATAGCGGAGTTTCAAGAAGGATGGCGTCCGGTACTGTGAGGAGATAGCTACCTATGGTTGTATGTTTCTCTAGATCAACCTTTAGAAGCTTTGATTTACTAGTGATTTGAGGCCAAGATTTCTTTGGTGCTGCGTTTATATTGGTAGAGATAGCTTTTGGAAACCCCACTTAAGCTTCAGCAGAGTGGCGAATAGGTGGATTTGAGACCAAAGAAACAGCATTAAGAGTTGCAGAGGAGACCATTGAGGGACCAGTCTTATCCGCAGAGACAGAGAGACTAGCTGAAACCGATAGACCCGCAAGAGAGACACCAGACTGGGAAGCAGCCCTTGAGTCTGCAGAGTATGTACCAGAATCGGAGACAAGAAGAACAACCATTGTGTGAATCAGGACAGGTTGCGGAGAAGATACAGGGGAAAGAGGAATAGCAGAGCGCGAAGATAACAGGTTTGCTAACAAAGCAGAACCAGACGAAACAGAACCAAGCATCTACAGCTCTTCTGCTGGTTGAACCGGACGAGTTGTATCGATCCTATGAACCTCAGCAAGTGAGGAATCAGGAGAGATAGAGGCAGCAGAGGGTGTTGCAGAACAGAGCATCGTCGAAGCCTCAGATGAACCGCACGCAAAGTAACAGAGCCAAGAACATTTGTTACGTGAGTGACCTGATGGAAGGAGTTCATAGTGTCCCTAGCTATGGCCAGAAGCTGCCCCGGCGGCGGTGCAGCCATCAGCGAGAGGCTCAACGGGAGCCCTAATCTCCTTCCAAAACACTCTTAGTTTCCTTATTTGGCACTCAATAGAGAGAGAGAGAGAAAAAATCGCTTGCTTTCCAAACTCCCACAACATAATTCTCTCTATATCATACCCTATACCTAAATGGAAGAAGGAATCAAAACATATGATTTTACAGTCTTATTTGTAAATAAGTTATAAAAGAATGAATATATACCCCAAACACATATTGAGGAACCCAAACAAATGATTTTACAGTATTTATTTCATAATAAGGTTACCAAAGAAGGATACTACCCTACAACCAAATGGAATGGAAAACCCAAACATATGATTTTACAGTATTTATCTCGTAACAAGGTTATAAAAGAAGGATATTTATACCCTAAATACATATTAGTGGACAAAACACATTGCATATATTTTCTACAAAAAACATGGACAAAATAAAAAGTTAAACAGAATAGTCTCGTGGACAAAACACATAGCCTATATTTATTTACAAAACCACATGGAAATAATTAAAACAAAGTTTGTACAGTTTTCATAAGAATAACTACAAACAATTAGAAAATATGATGTCATTAGGTTTAAATTATTTAGTGAAAATTATACCTTAAGTTTGGGTTTGAGAACGCAAACAACCCTTGCAAAAGAGAAAAAAAAACAAAATAGCAAAATGAATCGAATAAAATATATGTTATGTATGTGAATAACGAAGTCCTGGAATAAGACCAAAAAAATTTGACGTCATTAGGGTGGAATAAATTAGTGAAAACTATACCCTAATTTGGGGCTTCCAAACCAACACAATTCTTTCGAATGAGAGGCAAATAAATAGGAAAACAACTGAATAAAAGAAGAGTTGCGTACTTGAAAATCAAAGTCGTGAAGTATTACTAGAAAAGTTTATCTCATTAGGTTTGAATAAATTTCTAAAAATTTTAAATTTTAACCAAACTCAGACGTAAACCCTTATAAAATAAAGAAGCCAAACATAATGTCTTAGCCATCAAAACATACTTTTTGTTGACAAAACATAACATAAAGAGTGAAGTTCATGGAGTAATATAGACGATAAGACAAAACAAAATTTGTAACTTTTCAAAAGAATAATAAGGACTATATAGAAAACATGATGTCATTACGTTTGAATCAATTAGTGAAAAATATACCACAAGTTTGGACTTGAGAACCCAAACCACCCCAGTGAAAGAGGAAAAAAAACATAGTAGCAAAATGAATCGAGTAAAACATGTGTTGTGTATGTGAAATCGAAGTCCTGGAGTAAAAGCGCAAAAATTTGATGTTATTAGAGTTGAATAAATTATTGAAAACTATATCCAAATTTTGGGCTTCCGAACCCACACCACTACTTCGAAAGAGGGAAAAAAACAAACGAATAAAATATTTGTTGTGTACTTGAAAATCAAAATCCTCGAGTATGAACATAAAAGTTGATGTCATTAATTTTGATCAATTATCAAAATATATACCCTAAAATTAAATCTTAAATTATAAATAAAGAACTCAGACATAATTTTTAGCTATCCAAATATAATATTTTAACTATCCAAAAATAATTATATCGTGGATAAAATACATAATATATATTTATCTACGGAAATTCGTAACTAAAATAAAAACAAGTGAAAAAAGTTCCAGCTGATGAGAAGGGTACAATAGTCATTTCGGAAGCAAAAAGTGACTTTCCAAGATTTGACGCTGGAATGGCTTTCGAATTCTCGAAATGTGATCGTATGATCTTGACTCCAAAACCTCAAACAAGAACTTATGTAAAAGAACGAATTATCTTTTATTGGTTTTAGAAACTTCTCAAAACTAAAACCTTCTCTCTAAGCTTGTTGAATACCTCTCAACATAGCCTCTTATTTATAGGGATAGACAACTCCTATTCATATAGGAAAATAGACAACTCCTATTTCTATTAGAACTCTCTAATAATAGAAATCCTAATCCTATTCGAATTACCTAACATTCTCCCCCGTAATTCAAACACTTGAGCTTCAAAGATCTTAAACTCCTATTAGACTTCTCATTTCGGCAAGCTTGACTCGAGCTAGTGGTTTCGTAAGAATATCTGCTCATTGTTCTTCTCCGGGAACATGCTCCACATTGATTTGTCCATTTTCGATACATTCTCGAATAAAATGATATTTCTTGTGGATGTGTTTGTTCCGGCCGTGAAAAACAGGGTTCTTGGTTAATGCTATTGCGGATTTGTTATCGAGTAACAATATCACACTTTCATGCTTCCAACCCGTTACTTCACATAGAAGGTCTTGAAGCCATGTTGCTTGCTTTGCCGCTTCCGTTGCCACCATGAACTCTGCTTCACAAGATGATTTGTCTACTAGCTCCCATGTCTTGTTTTTGTTAATTGAATCTATCTCGGATTGTGCTGCATCCATCCATTCTTTCAAACCTTTAGTTTCTTGATATGTGCTCGGTTCTCCATCAATGCTAAGCAGAAGTTCTTCGCCAAGTATGTCTGCTAGTAACATGTAATCTTCAAGGTATTTAGGTCTGCTTGTTTCACGGCTTGATCTTCTTAGAACTGGGTTGGTTTTGTGATCAAGGCCTTGTGAAATCTCCTCTGGACCTTCGATACTCCTTTGCGAAATCCGAGATGAGGCGCTGTTTGAAGATTCAGTTTTCGTGTTTCTCTCTCTACTAGCCGAAACAGAGTCTCCTCCTCTGTTGGGAACAGAGCTCAAAACAGAGCTGGTTCCATCTTCATTGATTGATCGAATGTTTGTCCCATCATCTATGGTTTCTCTCCAAACCATTGTGAACATTCCAAGCGCTATATTTTGATCATTATCGCATGACTTACTCCATTCCCAGCCGCTTGCCTCATTGAAGACTAACATCTTGACTCACATAGATTTTACTTGTGGAAGGGTTGTAAAGTCGATAACCCTTCGTCCCTGGTTCCGTTCCGAGATGTACAAGTGGTCTCAAGCAAAGTGCAATTTTAACATACTCCTCGTCATCTCAAGCAAAGTGCGATTTCGTCGTTCAACTACACCGTTTTGTTGAGGTGTGTAGGGTGCGGTGAGCTGTCTTGAGATGCCATTGTCTTCACAAAATGTTTGAAAATCGATAGAAATAAACTCTCCCCCTATATCGGTTCGAAACATTTTGATTCTCTCCCCCGTTTCACTTTCCATCAAGCTTTTGAATTTCTTGAATTTTTCGAAAGCTTCACTCTTCTCCTTTAGCAAGATAGTCCACATGTATCTTGAAAAATCATCAATTAATACAAATATGTATTGATTTCTTGCTGTGGTTGACGGTGTGATGGAGCCGCACAAGTCTCCATAAATTCAGTTCTAACTTTTGCTTTGTTCTGAATTTTGCAGCTTGTGGGAATGGTTGCCGAGTTTGGTTTCCTATAAGGCAGCATTCACATATTCTCTTCTCGTCTTCAAAGTTGGGTAAACCATGAGCTAGCTTCTTCTTAGACATTTTTGACATCGTTTTAAAGTTAACGTGTCCTAGCCTTGCGTGCCAACGCCAACCTTCGTCATAAAATTTGGTGAGTAAATTTTCTGGAACTCCCATCGTAAGTTGTATCTTGTACATACGATTAGGATATCGAAGTACTTTCATGAGTAGTCTACCATCGGAATCATGCATGGTAAGGTAGTTTTCTTTTAACCTTACATCGCATCCTGCTTTCGTAGCCTGTCCTAGGCTTATGATATTGCTTTTTAAGGTGCGGAATCTAATAGATGTCTTTGATGATTGGTTGTTCACCGGTTTTTGCTTGGATTATTATCGTTCCCTTTCCTTTGATGTCTACACATGACTCATCTCCGAACTTGACTTTTCCTCTTATGTTTTCGTTTAATTCTGAAAAATAGGATCTCTTTCCCGTCATATGGTTACTCGCACCATTATCCAAATACCAAGTGCTTAGTTTACTTGCTTCTTCTTCTTTGTATTTGCTTGGAAATATTTTTTGCTCATTAAAAAATATTATTTCGTGCATGTAAAGGGCTGCATCGGCTTCCTCTTTTTCTGCTAGGTTCGTTTCATGGCAATTCTTACCCTTTTCCGGACACATATTAGTGAAGTGTTCCTTCTTCTCACAACGCCAACAAGTAACATATGATCAATCCTTCTTTTGTTTATCTTTTTTTTTATTCTGATCATTGTTATCTCTTTGTTGTGCGTTAAACGACCCCTTCCATGGTTTCCTCGGCCTCTAACTCGGCCATTAAAACCACCTCTTGAAGCTTGCTCGTAGGAGGCATTAAACAAGATTTTGTTCTGATCAACTCTTTGATTTTCTTCTCCTATTCTTTCTTCGTAGGCTTTC
The DNA here is from genome assembly GCA_963922655.1 of Cardamine chenopodiifolia. Lineage (NCBI taxonomy): Eukaryota > Viridiplantae > Streptophyta > Magnoliopsida > Brassicales > Brassicaceae > Cardamine > Cardamine chenopodiifolia. The sequence continues at coordinate 5,371,521 of OZ000476.1, read as the reverse complement.
AACCTACCAATTATGTCTTCAAAACCAATTGTTTTGATATCTAGAACTTGCTCTAATGAAGCAACGATGTGAATAAACTTGCTTCTTGGCAAACTATTCAAGAATTTCTTAACAAACTTATGTTCTTCGATGTTTTTTCCTAGGGCGGCTAATCTAGAGGCTAAAGTATCGAGATTTTATTGTTTCCCACATAGCTTGAACCTCTTCTAACTCACCGATTTGTAGGATCAAATTTTTGGGGATAGATTGGAAGAGTAAGGCCATTGCGATGACATTCTTCTTTGCATCCATTGTGCATGGTTTTCTACCGCTTCCCAAACTTCATGAACCTTCAATGTTACCTTTATTCTCATCGCCCACACGGTGTAATTAGTGGCGGTGAGCATTGGACATTGAACTGACGTGATCTTGGGTTCCTTCTCCTGTGGTGCTGCGACGATGGCTCCCTCCATGTCTCTGGTCTCACTCCGCTGAAGATTGTTTGATTAAACTCGAGCTCTGATACCAAATGTGATCGTATGATCTTGACTCCGAAACCTCCAACAAGAACTTATGTAAAAGAACAAATGATCTTTTATTGGTTTTCGAAACTTCTCAAAACTAAAACCTTCTCTCTAAGCTTGTTGAACACCTCTCAACATAGCCTCTTATTTATAGAGATAGACAACTCCTATTCCTATAGGGAAATAGACAACTCCTATTTCTATTAGAAATCTTTAATAATAAAAAACCTTATCCTATTCGAACTACCTAACATAGATGTAGAATTAACTTTTATATATACCATATATTATAACAATTTCATCATTTTTGTTGGAAAATCCGACCAAATTGAAAAAAAAGATATCAGTTCAAAAAGATGTCGATGCATGGGATTGAACCCTATGCCTCTCGCATGAAAAGAGAGCGCTCTACCATTTGAGCTACATCTCCATTCAAAAATTACGTAAATTTCACTTTTTCTAACTTTAAAAACAAACCAATATGAGTTTGACCTCTTATCTCTAACTAAGCTGCTTGATAGTAGTCGGAGGGAGTAAATCTCCGGTGAACCACCACGAAAAATCACTTGAAAGACAGAATAAAGAGCTTTCAATAGGAAATTACAAAGCTGCCCTTTCTCACGTCAAATAAATCAAAAAAACATGGCTGCCTCCGTTCCTTCGGCTCTACCAAATTGATCCTTCTTCTCTATCTCTCTTCTCCCTCTTTCTCTCTATCTCATACTACTTTTTGTGATTAGCTTCCCAAGAAATTACCAGTCTTGGATAAATCAGACATGAGTAGAAAAACCAAGGAAAAAAACCTTTCCACTAAAAAACCCTCTCTAAAAACTTCCTTTTTTGAATTCTGGGTGATTTAAAGAATCCCTAGGGATCCTCGAGATGGAGGTGCAGCCGCCGCCTACAGTCTCCATGGAGGTGGCTGGCGGTACACCATCGAGTCCGACTCACGCAGATCACCAACTACTCGACATTGTAACTTGCAGAAACAGAGCTATTGCAGGTAGCGCGATAACTCAGCCCTTTCAAGATTCAGGGCTTCCTCCACCTATATCGACCATATATGGCGGTGCTTCAGCCATAGACAAATCGGTCTCTGCTCTTCCTGTGCCATCAGAACAGAGAGATGCGTCAAAAAGGATCTAGTATGCTTAGGAAGAAGGAAAACATCTTCAGAAATCTTGGCTGCAGATTGCAGCAAAATATTCTTTATCAAAGTATGACTATGACATCACAATGGTTGGGGGCAAGGGCGTAGGCTCGGTCCTTGATGAGATCTTTCATGACGCGTCTCCGCTATGGGATGAATTTCTCGTAGGCCGGTTCGCATCTGGTGCACCTCACATCGTAAAAATTCATGTGATTGTTAACAAAATATGGAACCTTGGAGACAAATCTATCAAAGTTGATGCTTACGAAGTGAATGAAAGCTCGGTCAAATTTTGTAATCGACATGCATGTGCGCAAAGTAGAGTGCTACGACGTGGTATGTGGAACATTTGTAATGTACAAATGATTGTATCTCGTTGGACTCCCATCTCTGAAGAAGCTCAACCATCGATCACTTCAATGCCAATGTGGGTTGAGGTAACCAATGTTTCGCACTCCCTTTTCACATGGAAAGGGTTCGGCTTTCTGGTTAGTCCTCTGGGCATTCCCTTGCGCCTCCATCGAGAAACAAAACTCGTATCTAACTTCGATGAAGCAAAACTATTTGTGGATGTTGACCTCTCCTAGCCTTTGCTTAACCACTATGTTTTTAAATTTCGGGATGAAGAAGTTACTGTGACTTACAACTATCCCTCCTCGATGTTCATTCTGCTCAAAATGGGGACACTCCTCTAACAGTTGTCTGATGAATAAACAAATGACTCAGATGACTGCAACTTCACCGAAACTGAGGTCTGTTCCGGGATCACTGCAGTGGACAGCAGTGACTCTCTCTATGTCATCACGAAAAAATTTAGACAGGGAAACTGGTTCCAAACAGATCATAGCCGGGTCGACAGCAGGCAGATCATAGTCGGGTCGACAGCAGGTTTGTTTCTAAGTCACCGAAATCAGAGCAGGCAGGGAAAAAAGAAATCGCAGCAAAACGTAATGTGGTTCTTGACAAAGGGACTAGTTCCCAGTTTGGGACTACAGAGCTAGAGGATTTGAAGGTAAGCGTGGAAGAGACAGCCAAAGATCCTAGAAATGAGGTCGAGCTAAAAAGCATACCGGTTGTGGATACAGAGCATGACAGTACTCGGAAGGGGACAAATGCGAGGATCATTCAGAAGCAAATGGCTTCAGACATTGAAGAGGGTGAGATAAGCTTGCTTTAGCCAGTACTCAAGTCCTCCGAAAATGACTAGGTCATCGTATCTTATTCGGGTACCAAACAAACTGTCAACTCACAACATATGACTGAAGCATCTCCAAAATGCAGCCCTCTCCTTTATGGTTAGGTAACTATTGCATCTCCCTCACGGTTTGCTATTTTGCAGGAACATGAGGAAGATGAAACATTGGGTATTCAAGCTGATAATCTTTTAGTTTCAACGCATAAAAACGCTGCTACTGAGAGCGCTGATGACGATACTTTGTAAACTAAAGAAGATCAAGCATCCCTCGCCTCACACAGAACTGAGAAACAAGGAAGTTCTAACAATCAGGAATCAAAACCGGCTGAGGGACTATCAGTTCATCCAACCCTTCCGAGATCCTCAAAGGTTGCTCATAAGTATTTCGCAAAGTCCTCTCAAACGGCTGGAGGCTCTTCTACTAATGGATTCAGCAAACGGTCATCCTTAAGAAAACATTAATGTCTTGTTAACCTGGAATATCCATGGTTTTAACAAAAGTAGAAAGCATTTGGTTTTTAAGAATTTAATTCGATCTCACTCTATGGACTTTGGGGGCTTGTTGGAAACGAGAATTTCAGAGAGTAAGTAGTCTCTAATAGCAAATTCGGTTTTTTGAGATTGGTCAATGGTATCCAACTATGAGCATAACCCATTGGGAAGGATATGGGTTGTTTGGAGCAAAAGAGTCGAGTTTAAAACAGTGTATAAAACAAAGCCGATGATTATGGGATTGATAAACTTCATTGGTTCACCAGATGTGTTTCTTTGTTCGTTTATTTATGCTTCAAATGATTTGGTTGAGTGTTGTGTTCTTGGAGGATCTCAAGTATATTCAGGACTCACCACAGTATAGAGGGATTCCATGGCGGGATTTAATGAGGATTTGAGTCGAGCGGATCACTCTCTCTCGGAAAATTCGAATTTAGAACTTTTCAAAAAAAAAAATGAGGATCATTTTTTATGGTTTGAAAAACTCTAATTCTAATAATTCATGAAGGAAATTCTCATATTGTCCTAAGTCAATACATCGACTGTTTACCTTCTAGGCATGACTGAATTCCAAGATATAGCTCGCTACTGCTCCCTTATCAATATGTCTTATCATGATCCTCACTATACTTGGTGCAACAAATGGGAGGAGGGTTTAGTTTGTAAAAATCTAGATCGTGTCCTTATCAACGCTCATTGGCTGCAGCACTCTTCTAGATCATTATGTTCCTTTGAGCCGAAAGGCTGCTCTGATCATCTTTGTGGAATTCTTTCACTAGGAAACAGCCCCTATAAGCCGCCAGCCATTTCAAGATAGTAAACGTAATTGTCCACATGACTGATTTCAAGCCGGTAGTCCATGAATTTTGGAGCAAAACCTCGGAACTGTTTGAGTCAACGTTAGCTCTTTTTAGATTCTCCAAGAAGCTAAAATCCCAAAAGCCAATAATCTGAGAACTAAGTCGACAAAAGCTGCACCATCTCACCAAGCGGACAGAAGAAGCTTACGGGGTACTTTGTGAGAAGCAAAATAACACTCTTTCTAACCCAGATCCTCAGACTCTCCGGGAAGAAACATCTGCTTATACAGCATGGGACAGAGTGGCGTCGTTGGAAGAGAGTTACCTTCGACAAAAAGCTAAGCTTCATTGGGTAGAAATAGGTGACAGAAATAACCGTTTTTTTCATTGTGCAGTTAAAGAAAGACAAGCAAGAAACTTTTGTCTTAAGTTTAGTATTATCGGAGGTTAATACTCTGTTTTGTCTTAAGTTAATTTGGTGAGTAATCTTTTCTCAATCTTCTTTGTGGGTAAAGTGGATCCAAATCTACTTGATTTGAAAAGACTATTCTGGTATATCCGTGAGAACACTTTCATGATTCTTGCATGTGGAGAAAACTTCTTAAAGATGGTGCTTTTGCTCGTACTTTAGACAAAGTGGACGTTCAAAGCGGAGAAACTACATCTTTTTGGTTTGATATCAGGTCAGATTTGGGTTGTTTATATGAAAAACTTGGTATGTGAGGAGTCATTGATATGGGGATCCTGTTGAATGCTTTAGTGGCATCAGCCTAGACAACTAGATGACGACGCAAATATCGAACCGGGGTTTTACACAAAAATTGAGATAGCTCTGGAGGTTCAGAGTATCCGGTCGGTACAAGACACTATAGATATCTCTCTTTGGCGTTATAAAGGTGAAAAATTCAAAGCTACTTTCAGTTCTAAGCACACTTGGTTATTAATATGTGAAACATCTCCCCTTGTTATCTGGTCCAAAGGGATTTGGTTCAAGCATTCACCACCCAAATCTTTAGTTTTTGTGTGGTTATGGATTCAAAATCGATTAACAATGGGGGATCGTATGTCACATTGGAATGTCAGAACAAACATTGCATGTATTTTTATTGTGAAGATCCAATGGAATTGTGACAGCACCTATTTTTCTCTTGTGCTTATTCTCAAAAAATTTGGAAATCGTTGATGCAAGGTCTTTTGAATGATAGATTCAACACGGATTGGACCCTATTGCTTAACCTCATCTCAGATACAAGATTGGACAGTCTCACTCTGTTTCTAATTCGATATATGCCTTTCAAACTGCAATCCATAGCATTTTTGAGAGAGAAATATGCGACGACTTGGAGAATCTACAAATTTATCATAGTCCCTTATCAAAATGATTGACAAGAAAATATGAAATCGGTGTTGTTCGCTTGATGATCATAAGTTGGATAGGTCACTTCAGCTATGGTTTTTCCTTTAGAAATGGATAAGTTGTTTATATTTTTCTTCTATTGCTTTGAAATAGTAGTCACAGTTGTTGTAAAAAAAATTTTTTATTAAATAAATTTACATTCTTTTCAAAAAATTTTTTTTTTAAAATATATATATATATATATTTGTAGGATTCAGTAAAAATTGTCAAAGAAGAGGAAACTAAAACATCACAAGAAGAAGATTGGTTTGCTGTTGTTTAGGTAAAATCATTTTTAGTTGTTTTCATTGTTGCAAAATGACTATATCAATTAAACAGGAACATAACTTTTTTTGCAACCTTTGCAGCATGAATCTGTTCATTTTCTAGTTGGTTACTTGCTTGGAGTTCTTCCAATACATTATGAAATAGCAAACTTGGAAGATTTAAGACAGAATGTGTCAATTGTGACCGGGGGAGTAGAATTTGTAGGCTTTGAGTTCCTCAAACAAGTAAGAGGTTTCTTCTTCAAATTGGTTAGCTTGTGTATGTTCCAACCACTAGACGTATATGTTATTACCACAGGAAGGTGCTGAGGAGCAGCTTATGAAAGATGAAATTGACAACCAAATGGATTTATCGGTATGTTATATACTTGCATACAATATGTCTATTATGTATTGTGTATATACTTAACTAAGTACTTTGTTTCTTCTACAATGTAGGATATTGAAGGCACTATGTCATCAAAAGTAAGATTTCTTCAAATTTATCTGTAAGTGAGTCATAGGAAGAAGCCATGGCTAAATCTAAACCTATTGGTACTTGTATTGAAGCTTTTGAATCTGCAAATTCCTGACATTAAATTTAATTGTGTAATTAAATAGTATATTATTGTATTGAAATAGCCGCTTCACTACATGTCGAACAGTTTAATGTGTCATTGATCAAAACGTTGAATTTCTCTAAGTTGTGCGGCTAGGGCGACTAGATTTTAGATAAGAGGTTTCGTCCGCTGCAAGTGAGGACGTCTCGGCATGCCTCTGCGGGTACGTGGCTATGGCTTCTCTGACGACAGGCTCTCCGAAACATGAGAAAAGCCCTATGCTCACCTCTCAGCAGAATTTTGTCCAGTTAGTCAAAGCACCCGTGGAGAAAAAATCCTGGGCCCAAATCATATCTCGATCAAGTTTGTCTAAATTCAACTTTCATATGGTTTCAATCAAAGGTAGAGAGGTTGTCGAAGTTCAAGAAGAGGTTCTAGTGGACACACCACCATTGTCGGAGGAGTTCCTTGTTGGGATATTTGTATCGAAAGCACCTCATGTTGCTAAGGTCCATGTTATTGTCAATAAGATATGAAATTTGCGAGCAAATCAATCAAAGTTGATGCCTTCGAAGTTAATGAGACTACAATCGAATTTCATCTTAGGAATCAAAGGCATGTGGAATATATGTGATATCTGATGATTGTCTCTCGTTGGACCCATATTGAGGAAGAATCACAACCAATGATTACATCGATTCCAATGTGGGTCGAGATGAAAAATGTCCCCCATTCTATGTTCTCGTGGAAGGGCCTAATTTTCTGGCGATTCCTCTTGGAAAACCCATTAGGTTTCATCGCGAAACAGAGCTGGTTACCAATTTTGAGGTAGCAAAAATCTCTGTGGATGTTGATTTAATGAAGAAGCTACCGCAAAACTACTATTTTAAATCAAAAAGTGAGGAGGTAAGGGTGTCCTACGATTATCCATGGCTTCCTCCTCTCTGCAATTTGAGCTGGAAATGGGGCCATGTCGAAGAAGGCTGCTTGATGGAGGTTAAACAGGGTGTAGCTGGGAAACAAAGCTCAGGTGATGTGGACTTAAGGCCATGCTCAGGGTCTAGAAGCGAAGTTGTCAGAAATGAAGGGGAAAAGAATAGTGAAGATGCTGGAACAGGAGTTGAAAAAATGAAACTAGCTATGATCGCTATAAGATCTGATGTTAACGGAGTGCAGAGCAATGAAGCTTCCGAAATGGAAGAAGGAGAAATCTCTCTAACCTCTCCAGCTCTAAAGACAACGGATAAGGAGTGGTCGACAATAACTCACTCAGGGGGGGGGAGGAGTCTGTAAAAAATTATGTAGGATTAAATTATGGCAAGGTTAATGGTATAGCCATCTCGGTTTGAAATTTAAGAGATCACACAGAAGAGGTTGATGTTGTAGTGGAGCAAGGAGAATCACGAACAGAGGATAAATCTAGTTCATAATAAGTGATAAAGGGAGTGACTCGTATCTAACTTCGTTGCAGTGCAGTCAGGTTATGTATCTAACTTCATTGAAACTCGTCGGGACATCACGGCAGTGCCTCATCAAAAAGAAGGGAAGAGTAATGAAGAGATCTTACCTCGGGTACCTTTACCAAGATCATCAAAGGTTTCTCATAAATACTTTACTAAAACTTCTCACAAAATAGGGGATTCTAATCTCGGAGGTATCGGAAGGCGGAACTCTAAACAAAAATTTAATGTTGTGTTTCTCCTGGAACTTTCATCGATTTAATAAACCGAGAAAGCATTCAGTGGTCATAAATTTGATTAAGTTGAATTCTATGGAGTTTGGGGGGCTGCTAAAAACTAGAGTTACAGAGAGAGAAGCAGGCTGTATAGCAAATTCTATCTTCAATGATTGGTCAATGCTTTCCAACTATGAACACAATCCTCTCAGGAGGACTTGGGTGATGTGGAGTAAAAAAGTAGAGGTAAAAGTGGTTAGTAAAATAAGTGAAGTTGATTTCTTGTTTGGTTAAGCTGGTGGGTTCCTCGGAGGATTTCCTTAGTACATTCTTATACGCCTCAAATATCTTGGAAGAATGCGTGAGTTGTGGAGAGATCTTAAGAACCAACAGGATTTGAGTCAATTTTGTGGCAAGCCGTGGATATGTGCAGGAGATTTCAACAAGGTATTAGACTTAATTGAGCATTCAATGTAATCTATAACCCAAGTCTCAATGCAAGGTATGATGGATTTTCAAGATATGGTTTGCTATTTCTCCCTAGTAGATATGTCTTTTCATGGTCCCAGCTACACTTAGTGTAATAAGCGTCAAGATGGGCTAGTGTGCAAGAAGTTTGACCGGGTTCTCATTAATAATGTATGGATTCAACATCCATATCAGTCGTATTGTTTGTTCGAGGCGAAGGGTTGCTCAAATCATTTGTGTGGAGTTATCTCTATCGCTAAGGTTCCTCATAAATCTAAATGCCCATTTAAGATTGTAAATGTTGTCAAAATGGACGATTTCAAGCCTCTAGTTGATGAGTATTGGAAACATACTGAGGCTTTATTTCTATCTACATCAGCTTTGTTTAGATTCTCGAAGAAACTTAACTTGCAAGCCTACTATTAGAGCTTTTAGCCGCGGAAAAATTCATTACTTATCTAGGTGGACGGAGGCAGATTTCGCAGCTCTTTGCGAGAAGAAACATAAAACTCTAACCAGACCTGATGCTCGGTCTATTCAAGAGGAATCAAATGCTTATAATGCCTGAGAGAGATTGGTGACACTAGAGGAAGAGTTTTTGAGACAGTGGGCAAAATTACATTGGGTAAATATGGGGGATCAGAACAATCGTTAGTTTTCCAATGTAGTCAAAGAGCGGGAAGTCTGTAACTCTAATCAGGACGAATGACATTAAGACTGAAGCAGTAAGGTATTACTCTGATTTATTTGGTTCACAATCTCACGGTTTTACAGAGTTGCCCGAGGAAGAGATTTCCAATCTTTTACAATATTGCTGCACTAAGGATCAGAAGATGAGGCTGCTAATGGAGATAACTGAAGTGGAAACATAAAATTTCCTATTTTCAATGCCATTAAATAAATTTTCATGTCCAGATGGCTATACGGTTGTTTTTCAAGGCGTCTTGGTCTATTGTGGTAAAGGATTTCATAATGGGGGTCAAATCTTTCTTCGCTTACAGGCTTTTACTGGAAGGAGTAAAGACCATGATTCTTGCTCTAATTCCAAAGAAAACTGGAACTATTGGTATGAAAGATTATTTCCCTATATCTTGTTGAAATGTGATATATAAGGTTATTTCAAAGCTTATGGCAAACTAGTAAAAGCTGATTCTTCCGTGATTTACTACGCATAATTAGTTAACGTTTATTAAAGACCGTTACATGGTGAAGAACCTCCTTCTAGTGTCTGAATAAGTGAAAGATTATCATAAACCCCATGCGCCTTCTAAATTTGCTATGAAGATAGACATCTCTAAGGATTTTGATTCGGTGCGATGAGATTTTTCTGCTTAGCATATTAAAGGCTATGAAGAAACTAGTTTAGTTTCTGCATGGACTGAGTTATGTGTTACTACTCCTTCATTCTCGGATCAGGTTAATGGTGAGCTGGATGATTTTTTCAGGAGCGAGCGGGGACTTCGGCAAGGTTGTTCGCTATCTCCTTATTTGTTTGTGATATGTATGAACTTTTTATCTCGCATGTTGGACAAGGCTACGACGGAGGGGAAATAAGGTTATCACCCGGGCTGTAGGAGTTTAAACATTACTCACTTGTGTATTGCAAATGATATAATGGTGTTTGCTGATGGGAGAAGTCACTCAACCAAAGGTATTCTTGCAGTTTTCGATGATTTTTCTAGATTTTCAAGTCGTAATATTAGCTTGGAGAAAACTTGATTATTTATTACCAGAATCTCCTCGACTATACAGTACTTGGGACTTCCCCTGCTTACCAAGAAAATGTCTACCACAGATTTCCAGCCTCTAATAGAGAAAATCCGGGCTCGCATCGGTTCTTTGAAAAATAGGTTCCTCTCGTTTGAGAGTAGGCTACCACTTCTCTCCTCAGTATAGGGAGTTTGAAAAAATTTTGGATGGCTGTCTTTTGACTTCCTCAAGCGTGTAAAATCAGCTTTCTTATGGCCGGGAATAGCGTTAAATACGAAGAAGTCAACGATTGCCTAGACTAAAGTTTATAAACCAAAATCTGAAGGAGGCCTTGGTATTAAATCTTTGGAGGATGCATATAAGGTCAGCTGTTATAAATTAATTTGGAGATTGGTATCATCGAAGACTTCTCTTTGGGTGAACTGGATCCATAACAATATGATTCGGAAGGGATCTTTCCGGTTGACCAAATTGAAAAAGTGTGTTGCATCTTGGATGTGTCGGAAACTGATAAAATATCAAGATTCAGCAAAGGAGTTTCATAGAATTGAGGTGAGAAGTAGGTTTCACACGTCCTTTTGGTTTGGTAGTTGGTGTTCTCATGGTAGGTTGATTAATGTGTTGGGGGAGAGATGATGCATTGATTTGGGAATTAAATCTACTTTTTACCTCACATAGACATACACGTTGACGGCACCCATTCACTCCCATAGCGAGGACGAGATACACGACTTAAGGACCATAAATATGCCGATTAAGACCTAGCATAGTGGCGAGGTAAGGAAGGTAAATTTAAATCTCATTTTTCTTCAAAGGAGACTTAGAACCAGGTACATGTTTAATCCCTGGAGAAAGATTGGTACAAGGGAGTCTGGTTCTCTCATGCAACTTTGAAATTATCCTTATTGTCTGGTTGGCTACTCATAATCGCTTGAAAACGGGAGATAGAATGGTCAAGTTGAATCAAAATGTTCATTACGGTTGTGTTTTCTGCAGTGAACCATTGGAGACTCGGGATCACATCATCTTCTCTTGCCCTTTCACCTTGTAGATATGGCATCATATCATGTCTGGCCTTCTTCAACAAAGATACAAAACTCACTTTTCAGATATTCTTCTAACCATTATGACCACATGATTTAGGCAACCTCGAGCTTTCATTCCAATGTACATTTTCCAAACAACCATTCACTCTTATGGCGGGAGCGTAATCAGCAGAGACATGGAAAAGTTTCATCGTCCATAGACAGGCTGTTCGAAACCATCTATCCACTTTACAAATCAAGTGATTCATGACAAAGGGATTACAAGAATGGTTAGTGACAAGAACTTAATGTCTTCGGAAAGGAATTCATTTTTCTCAGCTTCTTCAAAGTATTTTTCAGATTTTTTTAGTTTACTCTATTCAGGTCTATCGATAGTGGGTGTACTCTTTTTTCCAAGTGCTTGTTTTGTCCCAAAAAAATTTTCACACTTGGGTTTTAACGAGGCATCCACTATCGATAACCATTCTAGAGCATTGTTTTTTATTTGTAAAAATTTTAAAACTTTAGCACTTGTTGTAAAAAGGTTTTTCTTGAATATAATTTAACATAATATTCAAAAGCAATCTGCTTCAATAGCTTCAATACAAGATGCAATATGCTATTAAAATTTTCATATCAATAATATTTCAATACTAACTCAAATTTAAGTGTGTACTAAAATTACAGATTTTGATTCCAATAATATTTGAATACTGATTTGATTTCTATAGGATTTAAACCAAAACTCTTTTCTAACAACGAGAAATCAAATGTTAAAGTCTTAACTTAATAAAGACATATAAAAGAATCAAAACTCCTGAGAAGCATATATGATATCGCCTTTGTTTAATGTAATTTATAAAGTGATCTCAAAAATCGTTGCTAATAGGCTGAAGATAGTCCTTCCAAAGTTCATTGCTGGAAATCAACTGGTTTTTATCAAGGATAGATTGTTGATTGAGAATTTATTGTTGGCTACGGAACTAGTTAAGGATTATCATAAGGAAGATGTGTCAAGTCAATGTGCTATAAAGATTGATATCTCGAAAGCGTTTGATTCACTCCAATGGTCGTTTCTTATATACACTCTCTGCGATTTAAATTTTCTTCAAGAGTTTATTCATTGGATTTCTCTGTGTGTAACTACGGCTTCATTCTCAATTCAAGTCAATGGTGAGCTGGTGGGGTTTTTCAGAAGTGAGAGAGGTTTACGTCAAGGTTGCTCTCTTTCACCTTATCTTTTTGTTATATGCATTGATGTTCTTTCAAAATGCTTGATAAAGTTGCAGGAGCTAGAGAGTTTGGATACCATCCAAGATGCAAGAATATAGGCTTAACTCATCTTAGTTTTGCTGATGATATAATGGTTCTCACGGATGGTAAGGTTCGTTCATTGAAGGGATTGTTAATGTTTTTGAGGCTTTTGTGAATATATCGGGTTTAAAGATTAGTTTGGAAAAATCTACTATGTATTTGGCTAGACTTCCTAACTGTGTTCAACAGCAAATAAAGGATCAGTTTCTTTTTGCAACTGGTCAGCTCCCGGTGCAATATTTAGGCTTGTCTTTGGTTACTAAACGTCTTTCGGCTGCAGAATTTTCTCCATTGATAGAGCAGATTAGGAACCGTATTGGATCTTGGACTTCTTGTTTCCTTTCGTTTGCTGGAAGATTGAATTTAATAAGCTCAGTCTTATAGAGTATCACAAATTTTTTGGTAGTTGCATTTAGGCCCCCCAAGGCTTGTATCCATGAGATTGATAAGTTGTGTTCATCTTTTTTATGTTCTTGTCCTGACTTGAAGTTGAATAAAGAAAAGATATCATGAACGGAGATTTGTAAGCCAAAAGATAAAGGAGGTCTTGGGCTTCGATCATTAAAAGTAGCAAATGATGTTAGCTGTTTGAAATTGGTTTGGAGAATTGTCTCTCAAGGGTCTTCTCTTTGGGTAAAGTGGATTCAAGCTTACTTAATAACACACCATACATTCTGGTCAATATGGGACACAACAATCTTGGGTTCTTGGATGTGGAAGAAGATCTTAAAGTGTAGAGAAGTGGCGAAATTTTTTTGTAGAGTGGATATGGTTGTAGAAGAGGCGAGAGTACTTCGTTTTGGTTTGATCACTAGTCTAACTTGGGATGTTTGATGGATATGGTTGGTCCGGAAGGGATAATTGACTTAGGGATTGGGCGGTACTCATCAGTAGAATAGGCTTGTTTCCACCATAGGCATAGAAGGCATAGAGCAGAGGATATAACTAAACTAGAGGATACTATTTTTTTGCAACAGAACAACAGAAGAGGAGACATGGTGATGTATTCCAAGGGGCTAGATCCAAGGATTCTAGCCACGAATACTCGTCAGTATGAACTACTACTCGGCTAAGAGCCGGTTGCTGGAAAAAAAAAGAACAAAGGATAGGAATGGAGCAAGGACCAAGGATGACTTGACCCAATCCTTGCGAAAGAAAAGGAAATGGAATGAGGTTGTGACACAAGGGGTATGGTTCATCCCTTGATACGGCAAACCGGCGACGATTTCGAGCCCGGCTCAAGAAGGCGTAGTCGGAAGAGAAGTTTCAAGAGAATGAACTCGATTGAAACGAAAAGATTCGAAGTGATTTTTAAGCAGAAACGTGTAACCCTTTATTAATGAGCTAAGGTGCCTTTAATAGGCGTACAAGGAAGGATCTAGACGCACTACTAAGGCCTTAACGAACATGTTCGTTTGGGCCGCGTAAAACAAAACAAAATAAAGACTTAAATGAAAAAGAAGCTCATAATACGGGTGGGCTTCTCGCAGATAGGATCACGCTTCGTCAACCTTCCTTGGCCCAGACACAAGAAGGTTGACCCTTGAAGAAGCGTGATGCGCCAAGGTCGTTGCCTCGTTAAAAACCTATCCGGAAAACCTCTTAGGGATAAATCCGGATAGGGAAAAAGAGTACAACTTTCTTGATGGCTTAGACGCGTCTTCACCGGGTGATGGTGAAGACGCTAAGCACTTGAGCATCGGTGTTGTCGAGGTTCGGTCCGCTCTTGAAGGATTCTTGCTCCATGATCAGTTGGACGGCTCGTACAAATTGGTCTCGATAGCGCTTGACCTTCCCTCGCTTAATGGGTCCAGGCGGAAGGACATGAACCTCTACGGTTGTGCCTTGATCGGATGGTGCCAAGTCGGAATACTCGGCATTGACTGTCTGCGGATCGGTCTCAGACGGGTGATACTCGATCGTGGGACAGGTGGTGATCGGGAAGGACTTGTCTGCGGAACGAGTAGTGATTGGGTCCGACTTGTCCGCAGGACGTTCTGCGGGACAGGTATTGAACTGGTTGGACTTGTCTGCAGACCGGTCTACGGGTTGTCCGGTACGTGGGTTCCTGTCATCCCCTCCCTCTTGTTGAGGTTTTTCCCTCAAAACTGATTCTTCCTCATCTGCACGGAAAGGGGCTAAGTCAGTAATGTTGAAAGTGGAGGAAACATTACACTTACCTGGTAGCTCAATGCGGTAGGCATTATTATTGATGCGCTCGAGTACTCGGAACGGCCCATCGCCTCGCGGATTTAGTTTACTTTTCCTCTGTTGGGGAAATCTCTCGGGCCTGATCTCAATTGCCGGGTTGGTAGACCGTGCGCTTCCTTCCCTTGTTCGCTTGCCGGGCATAGTGCTCCGTCCGTGTCTCAATGTTAGCTCGAACAGTTTCATGTAGTTTCTTAACGTAGGCAGCTTTATTAAGTCTGTCTTGATTTTTGATTTCTCCGGGGGGTAGGGGAAATAGGTCTAGTGGCGTCAAGGGATTGAATCCATAAACCACTTCAAAAGGCGACTTCCGAGTCGCGGAGTGGAAGGCTCGGTTGTAGGCAAATTCAACCAAAGGAAGAACGTCTAGCCACGCCATTCTGTTGTCGCCGAGGGTTCCCCGTAGGAGTGATCCCAAGGTCCGATTCACCACTTCAGTTTGACCGTCCATTTGGGGGTGGCACGTGGTCGAGTAGAGTAGCTTGGTGCCGAGTTGGCGCCATAAGGTCCGCCAAAAATGACCGAGAAACTTAGGTTCCCAGTCCGATAAAATGGTTCGGGGCAAGCCGTGTATCCGTATGATTTCCCGGATGAAGTATTTGGCTACCTTGGAGCATGGAATGAAGTGCGCCATCTTGGAAAACTGATCTACGACTACCATGATGTTGTCCTTGCGGTCAATGACGGGTAGGCCGAGGACGAAGTCCATCAAGAGGTCGACCCAAGGAGCGGTCGGGATGGGAAAGGGCGTGTAGAGTCCTTGGGGCTGGCTCCGGGATTTAGCCTTTCTGCACGCCAGGCACTTGGTGCAAAAGTCTTCGACGTGATGCTTCACCCTTGGCCAATAGAAGTGTCCTCGGAGGATGGCCAAGGTTTTGAACGACCCGAAATGTCCCATAAGTCCTCCAACGTGTGCTTCCCGAATAAGAAGCTCTTGGATCGATCCTTGGGGAATGCATAGTTTCCGACCCTTGAAGAGGAATCCTTCATGAAGGTAGAACTTGTGGTAGTGATGTTTTCCTTGGCCTCGGTAGCAATCACCAAGCTTGGGGTCGTGATCGTATTGAGTCTTGATTCCATCGAATCCCAACACCTTAGTGTCCATGGCCGTAATCAAGGTGTAGCGTCGGGATAGGGCATCGGCCACGATGTTGTCTTTTCCTTTCTTGTATTTAATGGCGTAAGAAAAAGACTCGATTAACTTAAGCCACTTGGCGTGCCGCCTCTTAAGATTAGTTTGGCCTCGGAGATGTTTGAGCATCTCGTGATCGGTGTGGATAACGAATTCCTTGGCCAGGAGATAGTGCTGCCAGGTTTCAAGCTCAAGGACCAAGGCATAGAGTTCCTTGTCGTAGGTCGGGTAGTTGAGAGTGGCTCCACTAAGCTTCTCGCTGAGGTAAGCGACCGGTTGCCCGCCTTTGGTAAGGACCGCTCCAATACCGATGCCGGAGGCATCGCATTCCACCTCGAACGTGCGGTCGAAGTCCGAAAGGGTGAGAAGAGGGGCCTGGGTGAGGCATTCCTTGAGCTGGGTGAACGCGCGGTCTTGATCGGGTCCCCATTTGAAATTGGTGTTCTTCTTGATAATGGCGGTAAGGGGTGCCGCTATGGTGCTGAAGTCACGCACGAAACACCGATAAAAGCTGGCCAGTCCGTGGAATGCTTGTGGGGGTTGGCCATTCTTGGATCGCCTTGATCTTTTCTTCATCAACCTTGAGTCCCTGCGCACTCACAATGAAGCCTAGGAAACAAAGTTCGTTAGCACCAAATACGCACTTCTTAAGGTTGGTGTATAAGCCTTCCTTCCGAAGCGTGTTCAAGACCATTTCAAGGTGGCCAAGGTGATCATTAAAGCTACGACTATAAACAAGAATATCATGGAAATATACTACCACAAAGCGATTAATAAAGGGGCAAAGGATGTGATTCATTAACCGCATGAAGGTGGATGGTGCGTTGATAGGCCGAATGGCATGACGAGCCACTCGTAGAGGCCCTGCTTGGTTTTGAAGGCAGTCTTCCACTCGTCACCTTCCTTCATTCCACTTGATGGTACCCGCTTTTGAGGTCGATCTTGGAGAAGATAGTCAAACCGCTCAGTTCATCCAACATATCGTCAAGACGCGGAATAGGGTGCCAGTACTTGATCGTTATATTGTTGATGGCCCGGCAGTCCACCCACATTCTCCACGACCCATCCTTCTTGGGGACGAGAAGGACCGGGACGGCGCATGGGATAAGACTTTCCCGAACGTAGCCTTGATTCATTAGCTCGGAGACTTGGCTCTCTAACTCCTTAGCTTCTTCGGGGTTTACTCGATAGGCGGCTCGGTTTGGTAAAGGGGCGCCAGGAATGAAGTCAATCTGGTGCTTGATTCCTCGGAGGGGAGGCAAACCGGGTGGCATTTCCTCGGGGAAGACGTCTTGGAACCGTTCCAAGACCTGCTTGAGCTCTCGGGGAAGGGGCGGGTCTGTGCCGGAGTTCGTCAGGAATTTCTTCCGGATTAGCAGAATTACCCTGTGGGGAATAGATTTTCCTACGGTGCTGGCTTTGATGAAGAAGTTAGCCTTGTCCGGGGCGCCTTTAGCGAGCTTGGCTTGGAGCTCGTTGACTTAAGTGGCGGTGAGAGGTGCAAGGCTGACCCGTTTGTTGTCGTGGAAGAACAAGTAATGGTTGGTCCTTCCGTCGTGGGTCGCGCTTTTGTCGAACTACCACGGTCTTCCGAGTAGGAGATGGCTGGCTTGCATCGGAACCACATCGCTTAGTACCTGATCTTTGTACTGGCCGATGCTAAAGGGTATCGAGACTTGATCGGCAACGTGAATGACGGACTTGTCATTGAGCCACTTGAGTTTGTAAGGAGCCGGATGTCGCAAGGTGGAGAGGCCAAGTTTCTTGACCATACTAAGGCTGGCCACATTGGTGCACGACCCGCTGTCGATGATCAAACCGCAGACCTTCCCGTTGACGGTGCATCTTGTTTGGAAGATGTTTCACGCTGGCTCAGGTCTTTCGGGGTCAGGATGGTGCTAAGGATCCGTCGGATTACGAGGAGCTCGTCTTTGTCCAGGTACTCTACTTCCTCGGTTGGGAGGGGTTCCTCTTCCGTGGCCTCGGGTTCCTCATCTTGGGACTCATAGTCTCCTTCTGAAGTGAGGATCATGACGCGTTGGTTTGGGCAGTTACGCGCGTAGTGTCCGTGTCCTTGACATTTGAAACTGATGATGTCATGAGATCGGATGGCCTCGGGTGCTCGTCGGGGGTCTCGCCAAAGATTTTCTCGCGCTGGCTCGGGGTTTTTTGGTCGAAACCTGGATCCGACCACGGCCAGTCAGGGTTTATCCTTGCCGCAAGCAGGCGGATTACTTGGTGAAGCGTTCGGCTACCAAGTTGGGAGTCCTTGGGGCCTACTCCGATTGGCGCTAGCGGCCTTCCTCTTGACTTGTTGCTCCACTTATATGGACAAGTGGAGTAACTCCTCGAATCCGCTGTAGGACTGTCTTTCCACCTTTCGAGCTATGCGGTCTTGTAGGCCATCAAAGAATTGGGCCAAGAGCGTTTCTTCCCATTCCTCGAGTTGAAGCCGGTTAAGGACATGCTCGAATTCTTCGTAGTATTCCTCAACCGTCTTGTTGCCTTGGGTGAGTCGCCTAAACCGCTTTTGTAATTATCGGTGGTAGAGGGGAGGCACATAACGTCGCCTCATGACATACTTCATGACTTCCCAGGTTGGGATCAGTCCTTCGCTATTTCAGCGTCGTTCGGCCATGTTATGATCCCACCAAGTGAGGGCGTGGTCCGTGAGTTGGGCGGCTGCGTAGGCAATCTTCCTTTGTTCGTCATAGGTGTAGCAGTCGAAGATGTGGTCCATTCTTCGTTCCCAGTCGAGGTATGCCTCGGGGTCTACTCGTCCGGCAATGGTCGGAGCTACCAGTTTGAGACTGGGAATGTGCGGCCTAAGAACAAGTCCCTCGGGGCCTTCATCATTAAGTCCGGCTCGTCGTCAAGGCCTCATCCTTCTTGGAAATTGTGGATCCACCTCGTCTTCAGTGAGGTGGTCGGGGTCATGCTCGTGTGGGTGTTACACGGCTGGATTACCCCCGGGCCATTGCTCGGGCAAGCCGACCGTGAGAGGTGGTGCCGGGTAGCTGGCCTGTTGGGGAGGGGCTTCGATCTGGTTCAGCCTCTCTTTTCAGGTTATGGAGCTGGTTTTGAATAGCCGTGAGGAGGGCGCCTATCTCTGGAGGATCGGGTGGTGGTTCCATGACTCAAGGTGTTTAGAGTCTCAGATGGGTTTTTTTTATCGATAGACAGAACGGGATTTAGACGGGTAACGAAACGGGAATGTGTGGGTGGCGGAACGGGAATGAACGGGTGACGGGACGGGAATGTACAGGTGGCAGAACGGGAATGAACAGGTGACGGGACGGGAATGTATGGGTGGCGGAACGGGAATGAACGAGTGACGGGACGGGAGTGACTCCAATATCTTGGTAAAAAGAAAGTAACAATCACGAAGCAGGGTAAAAGTACAAGGTTAAAGTTAGTACCAATAGATAAGGTAAGCTAGAGACAAAAAGACAGAATTTGAACAGAAAAGGACACGCGGCTCGGCCTCTTTCCATATACACGGATGGGTCCAAATGCGGTAAACTTTTCTCGATGCGACGTGCTAAGGACGGATAAAAAAAGACAGCAAGAATAAAAAAGACGGTCAGAGAATAAAAGGACAAGGACAGCTCGTGCGTGGTTAAAATCAGCGACAAGGGCTTCGGGACCACACACATGCGGCGTTCCTTGGGTTATTCCCTAATGACACGGTCTAACTTGGGACCACTCGGGGGTAACGTAGCGATTCCTCGAGACAACACTTAACTTGGTCGAGGAAAGGACGTTTCTTCCCCAAAGGACTGGTTAGCTCGAGAGAAATGGTGGGTTTCGAGTTTGAAAACTGGTTCCACGCTCAAAACCTTCTTCTGGGTAACGAGTAAACACGCGGTCTAACTAGAGACCACACGGAGTTCACAAGATTCTCACTTGACCCGAACTAGTCGGAGACAAGCAACAAGAGCGTGTTCTCCTTAACATAAAGAAAGTAAAGAAAATGTCAGAGAAAGCAAGCCGAGAACCCAACACCTGGTCAGATCTCAATGTATCTTCTCCGGAAAGGTTCGGCGACGAGGAAACCAAAGCTTAACACTTGGTCAAGGCTTGGTCCGACGTCTTCCAAGAAAATAAAGATAAAAAAGAGGCAACTAAGGAGCGTTTAGCTCTGATCCCAGCTGATGTATTCCAAGGGGCTAGATCCAAGGATTCTAGCCACGAATACTCGTCGGTATGAACTACTACTCGGCTAAGAGTCGGTTGCCGGAAAGAAAAGGAACAAAGGATAGGAATGGAGCAAGGACCGAGGATGACTCGACCCAATCCTTGCGTAAGAAAGGGAAATGGAATGAGGTTGCGACACAAGGGGTATGGTTCGTCCCTTGATAGGGCAAACCGTATGGTACGTGGGTTCCTGTCACATGGAGGTTGTTTCTTTTATGAAAAGGAAAAGGGGATAAATTCAAATCTTCTTTTAGCACAAGGGAGACCTAGATGCATACTCGTGTTGCTTCAAATAAGGTTGTTTGGTATAAGTGAATTTGGTATACTCTGAAGTTTTCCATATGTACTTGGCTTGTGACTCATAACTGTCTATCTACTGGAGACCGTATGATGAAATGGAATGGGCTAGTGTGGGAAAAATGTGTTTTATGTTCTAATTTGCTGGAAACTTGTGATAATATTTTTCTTATGCAGTTATTCCGCAGAAATTTAGCAAACGCTTGCCAGAAGTCTCTTCGATTCAAGGTTCTCCACAAATTGGTTAACAATTATCACTTATATTTCAGATCCAGGTCTTGATCGAGCCCAAAGTTTTCTTGTGCGCTATGTTTTCCAGTCATCGTTTTATATGATATTGAGAGAGAAGAATGCAAGAAGACATGGAGAAGATCCAAACGCATGCACCATGTTATTTTGATGGATTGATAAGCAAGTTTGTAACCAGCTTTCAACAATCAAATCTCTCGGTGACAAGAGATATTCAAAAGGGGTGCAATTGTGGTTTGACTCACGAAGATAATTTTCTAGGCAGGGGTTCGATTCATTCAGGTTTTAAACTTCTTTCAATTTTCTTTTTTTCGATTTCTTAGCTCTTCGATAGTGTTTTGTACTCTTTTTCCCGAAACTGATTTTATCCCAATTGGGTTTTTTAGTTTTGGGTTTTAATGAGACAAACACTTATCGTTTTTCAAACTCAAAGCTTGAGAGAATACTTGCTGAAGCGGATCCTCCCGGTAGATGCCCCAGTGACTTAAGATGAATCGACATTTGATTCAAGATTCATTTAGAGCTTCTATTTTCTCTAAAAATGTTTAAGAAAATTGTTGCACATATTGTAAGATGTTTACTTTGAATATAATTTATTATAATATTCATAAAAAAGATATAGCATTTGTTTTTTTCGAGCCTTTGATGGGAGAAGTACTTGATGAATGTTTGGTAAAAGTCCTCCACTGGCAATTGTTACACTTCCAAGAAGTAATCTCAGCAAAATGAAAAGAGAGATTAGAGTAAAGTAAGAAATTGAGTAAAGACTAAACACGATTTGAATTTTGAAAAAAACAAAAAAAATCAAGGCAACATAGATTGAGAAATCAGAAGATTATAATACCTAAGTGAAATCAGACGAGAGTAAGATATTGACTATAGACGAAATATAATTAGGATTTGAAATTCAAAAATTAACGAAACTGAGAGATTGAGAAATGAGAAGATTGTTGTTGTTTCCTCAGCGGCGAGGTATTAAAGAATTTTAGATAATGTTGTAAACCGGTTATGTTAACCATGTTAGTTATGGTTTAATGTGTAAACCGTATCTCAAACCCTCTATATAAGAGTAATACATTGTAACAGTAACTTTACGTTGAATAACAAAATTTACTGATTCATTCTTCAATCTTGTTAAACAATTGTTATGGTATCAGAGCTTTTGCTCATTTCGCGCGCGACCTTCTCTTTGTCTCTTCGGTTCATTGATTGTTTCGTTAATTAATCGAGAGACTCACTGTTATCATTCTTCTTCTTAATCAGTTATTCCTCTGATTCTACAAGTTCTTCCTCAAGATCATTAGTTGTTCTACCGAATCTTAAAAATTTCATTCTGTTACTCTGCAGATTTGATCAATTCCGATAAACTCTTATCAATTCTGATGGTGCTTGTACGAAAATTACCTCGTCGTAAAGGAAAATCAACCGGATCCGCAACAGGAACTCCAAATCGAGCTGCGTCAACTCCGATTTCATCACCGTGAGCTTAGATTCATTCAATTGATTCACTTGACAGCATTCATTCACCGTATATGTTGACGAATAGCGATAATCCAGGTATATCGATTGTCTCTGAAGTTCTTGATGGAACTAACTACTCCTCTTGGAAGATAGTGATTTTTCAATGGCCTTAGAGGCAATCAATAAAATGAGTTTCATTGATGGTTCACTTCCGCGACCTCTTGAATCAGATATTCCCTTTCGTATTTGGTCTTGATGCAATAGCTTAGTGAAACTTTGGATATCGAATTTCAGTTTTGAAGAAATGTACAAAAAATTTCTTCTTCTTATTGATGCATCGGGAGTTTGGAAAGATCTTTATACTTGATTCCATATCACCAACATTCCAATATCATATCAAATGACTCAAGAGATATGGTAATTGCATCAAGGATGAAATTTTGAGACTTAATGGAATGAACTTGATGGAGCGGAAGGAGTGGGAACTTGCCATAATTGCAATTGCTGCAAAATTACAGATGCTAAGAATGAGCAAACCAAGATTATTAAGTTTTTGGCTGGCTTAAATGAATCTTACGCGATCATTGCTGAGATTTATAATCTCTTGGATCAGGATCATAGTCAACGCAATATTGGTATTTCTTCTACTAATGCTTTTGTTTTCCAGATTTCAGGTTCATCAGACCAAGCATCTATTAATGCATCGTATCACAACAATCAGCAACACCATTGACAAATGCTACAAGATCCATGGTTATCCTCCTGGATTTAAACACAAAAACAAGGCTACTTCTAACAAGCACATTCAAGAAATTTTAGTTTCATCAACAAAACTGGTGATTGCTCATCTTACTTTAACTGATGAAGATATGAATGTTAGCAAGAAGATTGGAGCTTCCGATATAGCTGGACTAGTTGGAAATATGTCTCCTACTCAGATTCAAGATGTGATAGCCTATTTCAGCTCACAACTACACATACAAGCAAATAAACCAATCACAGTTGCATCATCCTCAACTAGTGATATTGATGGTTTAGCACTAAATGGTATTTCTGTTTCTTTCTCCATACTTTTTTTTGTTGGAGTTATCACAGTCTCTAGGAATATTTTGAGTGCTGAGACTTGGATAATTGATAGTAGAGCGACTCACCATGTTTCTCATGACATAAAATTATTTGTGAACCTTTCACATGATTTACGATCTTTAGTTACTCTTCCTACTGGTATGAATGTCAGAATTCAAGGGGTTGGTTCTATTACATTGAATGCACACATTATCTTACATAATGTTCTGTATATTCCTGATTTTCGGATCCATCTACTCAGCATAAGTCAACTAACAAAAGACTTGGATTCACGAGTCTCTTTTGATGAAAATGCTTGTATCATACAGGAGCGTATCATGGGGTCAACGTTTAGACAGGGTAGACATGTTTCTGGATTGTATGTTCTGGATACTAATGTGACTTCCATTTCACAATCCTCGCTTTTAGTTTTGACTTCTACGCATATACCTTTCTGTTTCTCTTTTGCTAGCTTATGGCATATTAGGTTAGGGCATTCCTCCTACAATAAGATAGATATTTTACACAATGTACTTGGTATACATAAAAGAAATAAACAATATTCTATTCATTTTCATATGTTTTAGTAGGTAAAACATAAACAACTCCCATTTCCTGTTATTAACCATATGTCTACGAATGCATTTGACTTAGTATATATAGACACTTGGGGTGCTTTCTCTGTTCCCACACATAAATACTTCTTAACCATTGTAGATAATCATACAAGATCAACATGGCTAAATTTAATGAGAAGTAAATATGAAGTTTGAATTGTCTTTCCTATGTTTTTATGGTTGAAACACAGTTTGACAAATTTGTTAAGTGTGTTAGCTCAGATAGTGCTCCGGAGTTGAATTTTGCTCAGCTATTCAAGGACAAAGGCATCATTTCATATCACTCATGCCCTTAGATACCACAACAAAATCTAGCAGTAGAATGAAAGCATAAACATATAGTAAATGCTGCTCGAGCTTTGATGTATCAATCCTCTGTACCACTGAAATATTGGGGAGACTGTGTCCTCTCAGTTGTCTTCATAATCAACAGGTTACCTTCTCCTCTACTATCTAACAAATCTCCTTCTGAAATGCTATACTCTAAGATACCATATTACTCTCCGATTCGAGTCTTTGGTTTCCTTTGTTGTCAGTCTACTTCAACAAATAATAGGCATAAGTTCCAACCTTGGTCTAGAGCATGTGTGTTCAGAGGGTATCTAGCAGGGTATAAGGGATATAAATTGTTGGATATAGAATCTCATAAGGTTTTCATTTCTCGTCATGCGGTATTCTTTAAGACCGTGTTTCCTTTTGCTGTTTCTAATCCATTAGATGCATTCATTGATACACCAACTGCTCTAGTTATTTCAATCTTGGATACTGTATTGCCTGATGTTACTTCCTCCTCAATATTATGTACTGATGATGTTGCAGCCTCTAAGAGACAGAGTAAGAAACATGCATACTTACAAGATTAATATTGCAACACTGTTTCTGATAATAATTATCCAATCTCTGCTTATATCAATTATAGCCAACTTTCATATGCTCATAAAGCTTACGCCTCTGCTATAGTCAAGTATCATGAACCTAAAATCATATGCTGATCATGCTCTGTTTCTTTGAAATGCTGGTCATTTTTTCATAGCTTTTTTGGTTTATGTAAATGATATTGTCATTTCTAGCAACAATGAAGACGTTGTAGCTCAGTTGAAATAGATTTGATGCAGACTTTGAAGTTATAAGATCTTGGGCTCTTGAAATATTTTCTTGGCCTGGAAATAGCTCGTTCAAGTAAAGGGATTTCAATTTGTCAATGCAAATATGCTCTAGAATTGCTTGATGATATTGGTCTCTTAGGTTGCAAACCAGTCAATGCTCCCGATGGACCCTAGTTAGAAGCTGAATATTCTTGATAAGGATGCCCCTGTGATTGATGATCCTAAAATGTGCAGAAGATTGATTGGTAAGTTGATGTATTTGATAATCACTCGTCTTGATATTGCATATGCCGTCAACAAGCTTTGTCAGTTTTCATCATCTCCTAAATCATCTCATCTACAAGCTGCTCATGTGGTTCATTAAATTAAAGGTACAGTTGGATTGGGATTATTTTATCCAGCTGATTCAGATCTCTCACTTAAGGGATTTACATATGTAGATTATAATTTGTGTGTTTGATACTAGAAGATCAACTTCTAGATATCGTATGTTTCTTGGCTCTTCTTTAATATCATGGAAATCTAAAAAGCAAGATATTGTATCTTGATCATCTACAGAATCTGAGTTCGAGCAATGGATTTAGCTTCTTGTGAAATATCTTAGCTTGTGAAGCTCCGTACAGAATTACATATTCCTCAGCTTCATCCAGTTGCTTTATATTGTGATTTTATAGCAGCAATACACATTGCTAATAACTATGTCTTTCACAAAAGGATAAAACTTGTAGAAAATGATTGTTATACTATTCGCAAACGCACAAATAATGATTCATTGAAGACAGTGCATGTAAGGACTGAACATCAACTGGCTGATGTATTTACAAAGGCTTTATATCCTACACCATTTCAAAAATTCATAAGCAAAATGAGTCTTATTTTGATCATTTTGAGGGGGAATTTAGATAATGTTGTAAACCAGTTATGTTAACCGTGTTAGTTATGGTTTAATGTGTAAACAGTATCTCAAACCCTCTATATAAGAGTAATACATTGTAATAACAAACTTTACTAATTCATTCTTTAATCTTGTTCAACAACTGTTAAATAGTAGCGGATAGATAAACCGGAACCTCGGCACCGTCACGGTCAGCATATCTACCGGCTTAAAGGAATCTAGCGATTCTTACAATGGGAAACAGAAGACCGGCTTTAGATGAACGAGAGACAGATTTTGTAGCCATTGGATTTCCTCTGCCGCCTTTGGTTGTTCCACCTGCCACCGCCTGCACTCATCTTTGAAGAGGCGACTGAAAATGGTTAGAGATTTACTTTAACAAAAGAAGAAAATAATTAGAAAAGGCTGAGTATTGAGAATGGAGTGATTTTAGGGTGGTGGCAATTTGTAATTTATATATTGTTAAGAGAATGGATTGTGGAAAAAACGGTTGAGGATTTTTCGGAGATTTTAGTTAGCATGATAAGGAGTGCGATTGAAGGGGTTTGCGAGTCTACTGATCTCTGCCGCCAGGCATAGCCGGAGAGGAGGTGCTGGAGGTGAGAGGACTGATGGAGGGTGGCGTTAGGGGTTGTGTTGGTCCCGAGAGAGAAAAGGAGGGGACTGTTCTGAGTTAAGATAAGATTCAAGAGGATAGTTTGTCATCTGGTTCATTGCTGGGGGAGTCATCAAAGATGAAAGCTTCCAAACGTGATGCAGGGGCTCCGATGAGTTCTATTGTCGTGCTAAAACACGCAGTGGTGGAGAGGCCTATTGCTGTGTTGGGGGATGCTGAGGTTCTGGCAAGCGGAAAGATCTCCGATGGAGAGATAAACCTTCCTCAAAAACCTTTGACAAAAAATACTTGGGCTAAGATAGTGAGTAGACCTTCACTCTCACAATATGACTATGTTGTATTGGTTGTAGAGGGCCGATCAATGTAAATGTGCCGGTGGACGTGCTGGAAGATGCGCCTCCGCTTTGGAAATATTTTTTTGTGGGCAGGTTCGCATCTACAGCCCCTCATGTAGCAAAGATCCACGTAATAGTAAAAAAAAATTGGTATCTAGAAGACAAAAGCATAAAAATAGATGTTTATGTGGTAAATGAAACGACTATGAAGTTTAGAATTAGAAACTGAAATGCTCGAAGTCGAGTTCTATGTCGAGACATGTGGAACATTTGTGAAATCCTTATGATTTTTTCCAAATGGACTTCGATCCTGGAGGAGGCACAACACGTTCCGCCGACTCTGTTTTTTTCAGGAAAGGACTGAGTTTTGTTGTAAGCCCTATAGGTATCCCATTGAGAATGCACCAAGACACTAAGCTTGTAGCAAGTTTTGATGAAGCTAAAATTTTTGTAGATGTTAATCTTAAGAAGGGCATACCTTTGAGTTTCTTGTTCAACGTTAAGTGAGGGGAAGTTGAAGTGAAGTTTGAATATCCATGGCTTGCCATGCGATGTGGCAGTTGTCAAAAATGGGGTCACAAGGAGGTAGGATGTCTAGATAAATTCCACAAGGAAGTGGCTGAGGCATTGGATAAAGGTAATGAAGCTGTTATGGAACAGACTTCTCTGAAGTCAGGTGCTGTTAAGACAAAAGTCGTCGAAAACTCTGTAGTGGGTTGGGAGAGTGAGATTGGTACCTTACAATCTAGAAATGGGTGAAAATCTGTTCCACATGCTTATGGTCGAAGGATGGGGAAGCATAGTCTGGTTTATGGGGAGGTCAAGATAGTTTCACCGTCGAGGTTTGGGGTGTTGAGATCTGAAACTCTACAGATAGAGAAGTCTGTTGCGGCATAAATTTTGAATTCGAAACAGGTAGAAAGTTATGATGCAGAGAGGTCTAAGTTAGCAGCGAGTTCTGATGTAGAAAATTCTAAGAGGAGAGTCCTGATGCAGAGGTCTGATACAAAGGGTTAACCGTCATGTTTGGAGAAAGTGAAGTTTGTTGCAGGAGAATTTATGAATTTGAAACCGGTGGAGAGGTCTGATGTAGAGGGTTCACCATTGCGTTTTGAAATAGAGAAGTTTGGGGAGGCAGAATTTTTAAAACAGGTGGAGAGTTCTGAGGCAGAGGGTTCTAAGGTTGCAGCGAATTCAGTTGTAGAGGGTTCTAAGGGGAGAGTTTGGATGTAGAGGTCTAATGCAGAGGGTTCTCTGTTGAGATTTGAGACAGAGAAGTCTAATGCAAGAGAATTGTTGAATACGAAACAAGTGGCAAGTTTTGAGGCAGAGGGTTCTAAGGTTGCAAAGAATTCAGTTGTAGAGGGTTCTAAGTGGAGAGTTCTGATGCAGAGGGTTCTTCGTTGAGATTTAAAATAGAGAGGTCTGATGCAATGGGTTATGTCTCTGGTTCGGGTTCGAAGAAGATGCAGACATTACAACCTATGGCTCCCAAATTAGGAGAAACTAATGTTAGTTACTTGTCTAAAGAGGTGGTTCCAATGGGAGCAATTACTCAAACCGCCTTATGTTTGGAGTTAGAATCAGGTAAAGAGAGGTTGAAGAAGCATTATAAGTTACCATCTCTAAGAGTAGCAAACTATGCCGATGTGGAGCTCCCAACTACGGAAATGATGCAGATGTCATTAGCAGCGGTTGCACCTTCTCAAGCTACAGAATTTTCAGATCACTCTGCCTCTGTTTCTGTCTCTGTTTCAGACATGGAGATGATGAAGTTGCAGATCCCCACATCTGAGATATCTAAGCTAGAGAAGATAAAGATAATTATGATAGAGGTAGCAGGTTCTGGAAATTCAGGAAAACTAGTTGCTACTCCATCAGGCGCAGGGTCTAAATCTGCGAAGCTATACTCCAGCCAAGATGTATCGCGAAAAGTAAATAACACAATAAGATTTCTCCTTCTTTGATCAGCAAAACTAGCACAAAAATCTCATAATACGGAGGACTCAATGCCGAGTGTCATAGGACGCCGAAACCAACGAAAAAAACAGTAATGTCGTATTTTTTTGGAACATTCGCGGTTTAAACAAGATTAGGAAACAATCAGTTATAAAGAATATGATAAATCAGAAATTGCTGGTTTTTGGAGCTTTGTTGGAAACAAGAGTAGCTGAGAGCAAAGCAGAATTGATTGTTAAGTCAACGTTCAAAGACTGGTCTATATCATCAAACTATGAGTTTAACCCTTTAGGCCGAATATGGGTGGTCTGGAATAAATCAGTGTCTTTGACGGTTGTCTATAAAATGAGTCAGCTAATCTCCTGTAAGGTGAGGATCCAGGGTTATTTGGAGGAATTTTTGTGTACGTTCATCTATGCATCTAACTCACTAGAAGAGAGACGTGAGCTCCGTAGAGACTTAATGAATCATCAAGCTGACTCATAGGTTCGGGGTTTACCATGGCTATGTGGTGGAGATTTTAATGAGATCATGGTTATCTCGAAGCACTCATTAGCTAACTCAGCACAAGTTTACTGCCCGAGAATGTCTGATTTTTTAGATATGGTCCATCATTGTGAGCTTGCAGATATGCCTTTCCACGGGCCAGCTTTTACTTGGTGTAATAAGTGGGGAGAGGGCTTAATAGGTAAAAAAGATGGATTGTGTTCTTGAGATTTTCTTTGGCTGCAGCAGCCTTCGAATTCATTTTGTGTGTTTGAAACCGGGAGTTGCTCGGATCATGTATGTGGGTTTATATCACTTTATGGCACATCGCACATCCCATTTAAGATAGTAAATGTTGTTGTTGCTATGACAGATTTAAACACTTTGTGGAGAATTATTGGACGAACTCAGTACCTCTATTTGCTTCAACTTCTACTCTCTTTAGGTTCTCAAAGAAGTTAAAGCTCCTCAAACCAATTATTCGAGCTTTTAGCAGACAGAGAATGCATTACCCGACAAAAAGGAGAGAAGAAGCCTATGTCGTGCTGTGTGAGAAGTAGACCGAAAACATTACCAATACGGATACTCTTAACGTGGTAGAAGAAGCTCGAGCTTATGATTCTTGGAAGAAAGTGGCGGGATTAGAAGAGAATTACCTAAGACAGAAAGCAAAACTATATTGGGTAAAAGTGGGGGATCAAAATAATAGGTTTATCTATAATGCGATCAAGGAAAGGGAAGCGCAAAACTGGAACTATGAGATTAGGTCTCAGAGGGAGGAGTTTTTTTTGTTTAGAGAAGATATCCAAGCTGAAGCGGTGCATCATTTCTCTGAGTTTTTTAAAGCCCCAATGATTTAGTGAATCTGATGCTCTAATGACTGAGTTGACTCGGTTTCTGGATTATCGTTGTTATGAGGATGCGAGACGAGGTTTAATAGAGGTATCGGCATTGGAAATAAAACAGATTATTTTTTATGCCTTCTAATAAATCACCAAGACCGGATGGATACATGGTAGTGTTTTATAAAGAGATGTGGTCTATCATTGGAAACGACTTCATTGTCGCGATTAAACCTTTTTCACCTATGGGTTTTTGCCGAAGGGGTTAAATTCAACCATCCTTGCCTAGTTCCTAAGAAGATGGGGATTATAGGGATAATGGACTATCGACCAATATCCTTCTACAATGTGATATAGAAGGTTATTTCAAAGATTTTAACGAACCGCTTAAAACTCATTCTCCCCGGCCTTATAACAAAAAATCAGACGGTTTTTATCAAGGATAGATATTTAATGGAAAATCTCTTCCTTGCGTCTGAGTTGGTAAAGGATTACCATAAGCCGGATTTCTCTTCTAGATGTGCCATGAAGATTGATATCACTAAAGCTTTCGACTCGGTGAAATAGGATTTTCTCATCAATATGCCGAGAGTAATGCAGTTGCCGGAAATGTTTGTTAAGTGGATTGAGTTATGTGTTAGCACACCATCCCTCTCGGTACAGGTTAATGGGGAGCTGGCAGGGTTTTTCAGAAGTGCGACGAGGTTGCAACAAGGTTGTGCTCTCTCCCCTTATCTATTCATTATTTGCATGAACATCTTATCCTTAATGCTACACAAAGCCATAAGCAATGGCAAATTTGGGTACCATCCGAGTTGCAGGAGTTTGAGTGTTACTCACTTGTGTTTCGCGGATGACATCATGGTATTTGCAGACGGAAAGATACGCTCAATCACGGGTATTCTTGCTGTATTTGAGAGGTTTGCTCGAATCTCGGGGCTAGATATATGTCTAGAGAAAACAACATTGTTTGTCACTGGAATCCCGTCGAGAACTCAGAATTTGTTAAATGAGTTTCCTTTTGAGATCGAAAGTTTGTCGGTGAAGTACCTAGGACTTCCTCTATTAACAAAGCGAATGTCGAGGTTGGACTATCAACCACTTATTGAAAAAATCCGATCATGCATCAGCTCCTAGAAGAATCGCTTTCTTTCTTTTGCAGGTAGATTACAACTCCTCTCTTTGGTAATAGCAAGCTTAACGAATTTATGGATTACAGTATTTAGACTGCCAAGTGCGTGTATAAGGGAGATTGAGAGAATCTGCTCTGCTTTTTATGGTCTTGACCGGCTTTGAATTCCAATAAAGGCAAGGTGGTTTGGAGTGATGTTTGTAGGCCAAAGCCGGAGGGGGGGGGATCAGTTTGAAGTCATTGGTTGAGGCGAATAAAGTTAGTTGTTACAAACTGATCTGGAGGTTGGTTTCTTCAAAGAATTTTTATGGGTTAACTGGGTAAAAAAAACATGATCCGCAAAGGTTCATTCTGGTAAAAAAAAGCTACCAAGACGGGAGGCTCTTGGATGTGGCAAAAAATCCTCAAGTATCGTAGCTTCGGAAAAGACTACCACAAGGTTGAGGTACGTAGTGGTTCTCACACTTAATTTTGGTATGATGATTGGTGTTCACTCGGCAGACTAATAGATGTATTGGGGGAAAGAGGGTTCATTGACATGGGGATTAAGGTTGTTGATACTTTGGCGGATGTGTTAGTAAGTAACAGGCCTAGAAGAAGAAGACCTCAAGCTCTAGCACAGATTGAAGCTAAAATAGAAAAGGTATGGGACTGTGCTTACCTGGATGAGGATGTAGCTTTATGGAGTTACAAGGATGATAGGTTTAAACCCGAGTTTTCATCTAAGGAGACATGGAATCAATTCATGGTACAAAGCAGTTTGGTTTTCGTATGCTACACCGAAGTATTCATTTATTATGTGGCTAGCTGTCCTAAATCGTCTAGTTACGGAAGATAGAATGCTCACCTAGTCAGTCACGGCTGTGGCAAAGTGCGCCTTTTGCTCAGACTCACTATAGACTCGAGATCATATTTTCTTCATCTCTCCCTATACATCACTAATATGGTACAAGCTTGCATATGGACTGTTGCGTCAAGATTACACAGCACAATTTAGCAACTTGATAGCTTTGTTTCATATCAAGGAAAGCAAGACGACGGAAAATTTTGTGGCTAAGTTGTAATATTTTTAGCTCAATCGTAAATGATATGTATTTTTTTTCTTTGAAGTGGTTTTGTACAAAATGAATTTTCTATTTTTCGAATTTTAATGAAATTTTTATTTATCAATTTATATCAAAGAGCTTTATCTTCAATTTTATTAGAATATAATTGCAGATTTTGTTAAAACAGTTTTCTTAATATAATTTTACATATTATTAATAAAAAAGACAATCGATTGTGATTACTAAGGGCATGAGTCATGCGGATTCCCAGCGTGGCACCATCATTGACGGCTTTTTTCGCGTCTTTTTAAGCTAAACGCGCTGTTTCGAGAACGGCTGTATTTTTTTTTTATTGGACCGAGCGGTCCACTGGCCCATTTACTCCACCAATGGGTAAAGAGAACGCTGAGCTTATAAAGCTAAAGGCGCTTCTGTTTAAGTAAACAAATTTGACCTTTTAAGTTACAAATTGAGTGTAATTATGGTCTCTCTGTTTAAATATACAATATAATTAAATTTAATAAATTTAATTATGTTTAAATTTAATAACTTTTCTCAGATTTCTGTAAAAATAAATTAAAAAATTATTTTACAATTATTGAATTATACATAATTAAATAAGTCCAATGGTGTTATACACCCTTTTTAAAAAATCACTGAAAACAAAAATTGGATGTCTCCTGCTTTCATATTTTTATGTTTCTTGAGTGAATTGTTGGGTTCTTGTGCGGAAGAGGTCTCCGTATGTTTCCTCTTTTCCTTAATTTAAATTTTTTTATGTATCTCTTTTTTCTAGTTATATTGGATACTATTCTATAGTATCAACTGTTCTACGTAATCAAAGAATTTTGAATGGTATAATTCGTGTTATGAACTAACCACCCGTATAATTTATAAAATACTATAACTGGATTATAATCCGGGGAAACATTCATGACATAAGCAGCTCTCAATCTTTGTACAAAGTCATTAAATGATTTTAAAAGTAGATCATTGTATGAAAAAAATTTCTGTGGGAAATAGAATACCCACCTTCTTCGGAGATCAAATTAGGCGATCCTGGGGGCAATATTGATAAGGTTTTCATCGAGATTTGTGATGGTGACGGTGCCAGAGATGGCCATCGTTGCAGCAGCAGGCTTATCCATTTAGGGGGAGGTGAGCGGCGCGCCGAGTACAGAGGAAAACTCTGTTTTTCCAGCGAGAAACAGAGTGGTGGCTTCAGAGGAGGATCAAGTGCAGCCTTCTGCTGTACGTTGTGTTGAGGGTTCGATCGCTCCTGAGGCTGCTGCGGGGTCAGTTTCAGATGAGGCAGCAGTGGTTATTCCCGTTATAATGGTTTCAGAGGTTTTAGAGGGTTCTCGGGTAACAGGTTATGTTTCGGGTGTTGGCGTAGATCCTGTAGTAGGTGGCGTTTGGAAGAGTTCTCAGTCATTGTCGGCATCTGGAGGTTCTTCGAATTTGCAGAGTGAGGGTGTGGAGGCTGTTGAGGCTTTGCGTCCGGCTCAGGTGGTCTCTGCTGGGTCTGTAGTAGGTTCGGGTTCAGTGGTTTCTCAGTCTGGGTTGGAAGTGGGTCCACATTCTGCTTAGGTATCTGCGCCAGAAGTTGTGTCGGAGGCTGTAGGGGCAGTCAATGAAGCTGTTGTTCCACTGGCTTCCGTGGAGGGCGGTAAGCAGCAAGTAAACAAGCCATTAAAATCTGCTTAAGGTGAGATCGGTGTCTCGGTCCGTCAGCCTCGTTCAAACTCATCAGTGGTGCAACAAAGACCTTTTCTTTCGAAGCATAAGGTGATAGTATGCTTGGAGAAAGGCAATCCTTTTATTGAAATCCCGGACGATGTAATATAGGATCAACCTCCATTATGGGAGGATTTACTCTTAGGGAAGTTCCCAGAGGAAGCTCCGCATATCGCAAAAATCCACGTAATCGTAAACAAGATTTGGACTTACGGAAACAAGTCAGTGAGGATTGACGCTTTTGTGATGAATTCGACAACAGTGAAATTTTGGATCAATGATCGAGTAATCCGAGACAGAGTCCTTCGAAGGGGAATGTGGAACATTGCGGACAAACCTATGGTAATCTCCAAATATGGACCAGTCCTCGAAGAAGACCAATCAACACTAAGGAGTATTCCACTTTGGGTCACTCTTAAGCAAGTCCCCCATTCTCTATTCTATTAAAGGGGACTGAGCTTTCTGTCGAGTGCAATAGGAGTGCCTCGATGTCTTCATCTGGAAACAGAGCTATGTCCCAAGTTCAACGAGGCTAAGATTTTCGTGGATGTGGACTTCTCGAAACCATTACCGGCCTCCTATTGTTTCAAAACAAAGCAGGGTGTGGAGTCAGAGGTCTTCTACTTATACCCTTGGTTACCTACAAAATGCACCGGATGCTTAAAGTGGGGTCACTTGAAAGAGACCAGTCGCACAAAACAGAGTGATATAGTAAGTCCTAGAATTCTCAAACTAAAAAAGGATGGGTTGGAATCTGTACTAGTGGCGAAGGCATGTGCTACAATCCTGTCAACAACGGAAGCTAGGAAAGAAATCTACTTCTCACAACCAAACTGCACGGCTGCAAATGAGGCGGCTGGTCCTGCAATTCCGAATGAGTTAACAAAGTCAAAACTGGATACACCACAACATGTATGTGAAGATACAGAAGAGGGTAGTGTATTTGTTGCTGTTACGCAAGGTATATCGAATATGTTAGCTTCACCGGAACAGCAGCTTAAACCAATTGAGCTGCAGACTGAGCAGTGCGATGGCTGGTCTATTGTATCACCATCTAAAAAAAGACAAGGCGCTGGTATGGAGCCTCCGGAAAAAAATCAGATTGTGTCACCTTCCCGGTTCTCCGTCCTAGCTGAAGATGATGATAGTGAAAAGGACGTGCATGATACGATACCAGAAGGGGAGAAAGTAGAAAACCGAAACAATGGTGAAAACGTTGACGGGGGGAGGAAAGCCGCATCAAATGTGAGACCATCTCTTCCACGAGCTTCAAACTCAACCAATAAAATCAGTGCTTTACCAAGTGACTAAACCACAAAGGAAGTGATTCCAGGTTCCAGAAAAAGTTGGAGTACTAAGAAAAATATTGTTAAGTGACGGGGTTCTTCTGGAATATTCGGGGTTTCAACAAGACTACAAAACATTCGGTTATTCATGATTGGGTTAATAAAAATTCAGTGCAGTTCAGTTGTTTACTAGAGACATTCAGTGCAGTTCAAAGAAAACAATGCTATCAACATTGCAAGCTCGGTGTTTCGAGACTGGTACTTTACATCTAACTATGACTCTCATCGACTATGCCGTATATGGGTTCTATGGAGAGGGAATACTCGACTAACTCCCATATTTAAGAGCAGCCAAATGATCACTTGCTCGGTGCGCCTAGAGGGACAATTGGAGGAGTTTCTATGCTCTTTTGTGTATGCATCTAACTTTTCGGAGGAAAGAAAGGTGCTATGGGAGAATATTCGGAGCCACCATGATACTCCGTCTTTTCAAAACAAACCTTGGTTGATATGTGGAGATTTCAACGAAATACTGGATGTAGAGGAACACTATAATTTTATGGAGTCATCCATGGTCTCTCTGGGAATGCGGGATTTTCAGAATATGGTTAGGTACCGTTCGTTGTTCGATTTACTTTATCACGGCCCTCGATTTACTTGGTGCAACAAACAGGAAGCATGGGTCATATGCAAAAAACTTGATAGAGGATTAGTAAAAATCAGAGTTGGCTGTAGAAGTTTCCGCAATCCTACATTACTTTCGACTTGGGGGATGTTCCGACCATGCTCGAGGAATGATCTCCATGGGTAGCGCCAATATACATCGAAAGAACCCATTTAAATTCTCTAATGTGGTTGCAACTCTTCCTCAGTTCCAGGTGTTAGTTGATGAGTATTGGAAGTTGATAGGGCCCCTCTTTGTCTCTACTTCAGCTCTATTTCGTCTATCGAAAAAACTTAAAGGTATGAAGCCTCTTCTAAGGAGTCTGGGTAAAACGATGCTTGCAGATATAGTAAACTGAACATGAACAGCTCATGAGGATCTTTTTGTGAAGCAAGCCACTACTCTAGAAGACTCTATGGCCCAAAGTGTTCTTGAAGAGGGTAGAGCATATGATAGATGGAGTGTTCTAGCAAGTCTGGAAGAGGGATACCTAAAACAAAAATCCAAACTGCACTGGTTGAATGGGGGAAACCAAAACAACTATACTTCTTTAAGACAGAGTAGGTGAGGAAAATGAGAAATTCGATTCGAGAAATTGTTAATCACAATGGGGAGACCCTGACATCCAACGAGGAGATTAAGGATAAAGCCGTGAGACACTGAAAACAGTTCTTATCGCACCAGCCTATGGATTACGAAGGTACCTCGAGAGATTTCATACGGACCTTCTTGGATTTCAGATGCTCAGAATTGGATAGAGTTGCGCTGGCTAAAGAGGTAACGGATGAGGAGATTAACGAGACGTTGTTCAGATGCTCAGAATTGGATAGAGTTGGTCTCTTCTCGCTGTATCTTGAAGATTGATATTTCTAAGGTGTTTGATTCTATGCAATGGGATTTCTTATTGGAGATATTGCACGCCCTAAGCTTCCTGAAAAAGTTTATACATTGGGTCAAAATGTTTATCTTGACAGCCTCGTTCTCGGTTCAAGTAAATGGGGAATTAGCGGGGTTTTTCAATAGCAGACGGGGGCTTCGTCAAGGTTGCCCTCTATCTCCTTACCTTTTCATAATATGCATGAATGTTCTATCCAAGACCATAGACAAAGCAGCGGTGGAGAAAAGAATTACTTATCATCCCAAATGCAAGAACATTCGTCTAACTCAGTTTTGTTTTGCTGACGATTTGATAAATTTTGTGGAAGGGCATAAGAACTCGATTGAAGGTGTGCTAAATATTTTTGATTAGTTTACAGCATTGTCAGGCCTGAAGATAAGTGTGGAGAAATCAACAATATTTATGGCTGGGGTGACAACAAATAAAGCCACGAAAACTCTTCAACACTTCCCCTTAGCTCAAGGTCAATTGCCGGTAAGATATTTTGGTCTTCCGCTTGTAACAAAGCAGCTGAAAAAACCGGAGTACTCTTGGTTGGTTGAGAAGTTGAGGAAAAGGTTTACTACATGGACGGCTCGCCACCTGTCCTATGCTGGTAGACTCTAACTCTTAGCTTCAGTCATCGCAGGAATAATTAATTTTTGGCTATCGGCTTATTGTCTCCCTCGTGGTTGTATTGAGGAGATAGACCACTTATGCTCAGCTTTCCTTTGGTCGGAGCCGGAGTTAAATGCTAGGAAGGCTAAGATCGGATGGGAAGATGTCTGCCGCCTTAAAAGCGAAGGTGGGCTAGGGCTGCAGTCACTCAACATCGCAAACAAGGTTAGTAGCTTAAAACTGATTTGGAGGATACTATCAGGTGTGGATTCGATTTGGGTAAAATGGATCACTAGCTCCCACCTAAGGCAGCAATCTCTATGGGAAATAAAAGAAAACACGGCAAAGGGATCATGGATGTGGAGAAAGCTATTGAAATTAAGCGGCTTGGCAAAAACGTTTTATAAGGTTAAAGTTCATAACGGTAAAACGACCTCTTTCTGGTTTGACTGCTGGAGTGATATGGGCTGTTTATATGACATCACAGGTCTGAGAGGGTTTATAGACATGGAAATATCTGCTAATGCAACGGTTGAAGCTGCAAAAATGACTCCACGCTGCCGCCAACACAGGACAGAAAGTTATGTACTCATTGAGTCAGTGCTCGCCAAGACTACTATCATGAATGGTAAGGATATTCCGCTATGGAGAAGCTTAAATGATAAGTTCAAGAATTCTTTTAATACACAGGGAATAAAGAGGCTGGTAAGCCCCCCATGCTCAAGCAATAGTTGGTACAAGGGTGTTTGGTTCCGGTACGCAACCCCCAAATACTCATTCATCATGTGGTTAGCTATCTTTAACAAACTCTCGACCGGGGATAGGATGAGTGAATGGAACACAGATCAAAGAGTAGTATGTGTGTTCTGTGCCTGCATAAATGAATCCAAAAATCACCTCTTCTTCACTTGTCAATTTTCAGCGGAAGTGTGGTATGCTTTGGTTGGTAGGCTGTTGGAAATGCCTTCACCCCTCACTGGAATAACTTGATCGATATGCTAAACTCCCCAAGTCTGGACTGAACTCATCTTTTCATTTTCAGGTACATGTTCCAAGCAACAATCTATCACATTTGGAGAGAAAGGAATGGCAGGCAACATGGAGACCAAGCGGTGTCCTTGGGAAAGTTGACAAAAATGATTGATAAGAATATGAGAACAGGTTCAGTTCTATACAAAATCAAGCCGACTTCTCCTTTGATGAGGGGTTATCTACATGGTTTGCATCAAGATAGTCATCAACCAATGGCCACACATCAGCTTCAAAGCCTGCTAACGCCAGCGACTTCAAATCTTTATCAACTTTCTTTATCAGCTCTTTCGATTGTGGTATTTACTCTTTTTTCCAAATCTGGTTTTGTCCCAACAGGATTTTCCAAGTTTGGGTTTTAATGAGGCAACCACATCGAGATTCAGTCTAAGAGTTTTTGTTTTATTTCGTTCTAAATTTTTTCGAAATCGTCACTATTGATGTAAATTGTAGTTTTAAAATATAATTTAACATATTATACAAAAAAAGTAGATCATTGTGTGAAAGTGTTAATAAATGAGTGAACGATGTGAGATACTGAAATGTGTTTTTGTTAATTTACTTTTATTATAACCCTTATTATTATAATAATGAAAGAAGGAAAAATATTCATTCAATATAAAAAAAAGAAACAGTAGAAGACATACGAGAATAAGAAGACATATAAAACGTCCACCATTCCAAGTTATACGTGAGTTAGATAAGTTCAAAAGCAACTATCATCCATACTAGAATAAAAAAATAGAAGATACGATGATTGTATGGAGATTTGATTCGCAACAAGATAAAATGGAAGGTCCTCTATGTAGTAGATATAATTTAATTTCTTAAAAACGATCGGTGAAACGATATACTTGTTGTAAATAAGGTTTTTCGAATAAATTTTACATTTTATTCAAAAATAAAATAAAAGAAGGAAAAATACAAAAATAATGAGGGTTTCCATTTGTGTCTTGTTGTCTCAGACGGAACTCTCGATCAACATGATCTTGCCCAAACACCAAGGGGATATATTGAAGTAAGCATTTGGAGTGATGAGTTAAAATGTTATTGAAATATGAATTTTAAAATATTAGATTAGTAATTTTAAAATTTACAATCAAATTCATTGTTGTTGAAGACATTTAAGAATTTGATTTTAAAGTTTGAAGTGCGATTTTAGGTGATTTCTTAGTTAAAAATACAAAAATCAAAATCTCATAGTTTACTGAGAAATTTCAGATAATTTTAATATCAAATTTCCAAATTCACCAAAATTCATTAAAATTATCTCAAAACTCACTAAAACACAAATCACTCCAAATTTTTCATCCAATATACAATTGAATGACCCCTTAAGATTTTCTTTATGAATTATGACCCTTGAATTCTCAATTTCTTCTGAAACTAGACTTTTATTTGCAAAATCAGTAGTGAAAATCCAAATAATTGGTTTGTTCTTGTCTATTTCATCCAAATAATCCAAATAATCAGTGGCTGACTAGAGTCAATGTAATCAACAGGCCCGATCCTAAGTTAAAGCCCAACATACAAGTGTTTTTTGTATCAGTAATATATTAAAATTTTAGTGACATCAATTTTAGGAAAAAGTAAATATAGTGTAGTGGTTTTGTCCTAACAGTCATACCTAATAGTGCAAGCTTCAAATCTAATATCTGTAGTTATTTGTCAAGTTTTAATAAAAGTCTGTTTGCAACTGGCTAGTATGCCTCTTTTCTTTAGGCAGAA
Source organism: Cardamine chenopodiifolia (assembly GCA_963922655.1). Taxonomy (NCBI): domain Eukaryota; kingdom Viridiplantae; phylum Streptophyta; class Magnoliopsida; order Brassicales; family Brassicaceae; genus Cardamine; species Cardamine chenopodiifolia. The sequence continues at coordinate 5,331,385 of OZ000476.1, read as the reverse complement.
AATTGTGATGGACCGGCCCTGGTAGTCAGTATATGTGACCCATACGCATACATGTCTTCTACATTTTACTACTATTTATTTAACGTGATATCTTTTTCGAATATTTATTAATCTTTGTACTCAAAGACATTTACTAATAATCTCTCTTTCTTCTGCCTTACTCTCAATCACTTCCATCATTCACTTTTCTCTTCCTACTACAAAACAGAATTGATTCAGCTTTTGAAAAGAAAGAAAATGTTGCCAGAGAGTGTTATTGATAAGATCCAAGCAAATGTGAGTAAGCCTAGTTTCTTCAACTCTCTGTCTCTAGGAGAAAATTGGAAATCTAAATCTATGGTAGCTCAATTCTTAGTTTCTCCTCCTTTTATAGACAATTTAGACTGGTAGTAGTATCCTTTTGTTGTTGTTGTTTATTGAACTACTGTTTCAAGAACAACAGTAGAATTTATAATTTGGGGGAAATCAGACTTTTGTTATTAATGAAACTTGAGATCAAAGATTACAAGAAGGAAGAAATACAATTTCGAGATGATAATCTAGTTAAAAGAGAAACTACAAAAGACTTAGAGATTAGGGTTTTCTTTTGCTTTTGAGTCATCTGCAAAGATTTCTAGATGGCTTCTGAAGAGAGAGTAATTATTTATTTATAGTGGTTGGAGGAGCTTTATGAATTTCTTTTTCCTTCTTGAATTCGATTTTCATTTTGGTTAAGTGTTTTTTCCTTTTTCAAATGTGAATTCTATTTTAGCAAAGTCTCCATTTTGCCATTTTAAATCAGCGTCGAGTTTGTTTTGCCAAACTTAATGGCTTTAAGCATATTGATACTTGATTTGGATCAGGTCAAGGGCAAGGTGCACAGCCCGTGCCAACAATAAGCTATCCCCTAGTTTATTTGAACGAGTGTTTAAGTCGAGTTCAACGAATTTAGGAGAAAAATGATTCGGCGTAAATCGAGAATAATTTCGTTGGTTTCGTAGGGCTAAACTTGATTTTGTTAACGATGCTAAGAATGAATTTCCTTCTCTATTAAGCCGGACTGGCGACGAATAATAAATAGGTATGCCTCTTCAACATCTCTATTTCCCATTCCATCTCTAGGATCCAATGCTTCTTCACCGGGCCCGCCCGATTGCAACGCTAAGCTTGTCTTCTAAGGCGATGAGAGGCTGAGATGGACTTTAATGATGATGTGAGACTGAGCTTGGCTTTAATGATTATGTGAGGCTGAGCTCAGCTTTTATGGTGATCCGAGTTTGTGCTTCGTTTTATAACGAATATTCTGAAAATATTTAAGCAATATTTTATTACCAATTTTGTCGGGATACATGAAGAAGAATCGTTTAAAGGCATTTTCTAGATCTTAATTTGAAGAGTCGCATAGGTTGGAAGCTCAAAGGTCGCCTTTCCTTTATAAATAGTGAGTTTTTATTGCGCATTCCTCACTTCTCCATCCAGATAAAAAAGTATTTACTTCTGCTCTGATCTTGAGTAATTTATTATGTCTTTAAACTTATTTACTTTCCAATAAACTTCCAGTAATTTGGTAAATTATTCGACGTGATCTTCATAAATCTTCCAATTTTTTGATCCATCTTTAAGTTCACGTCAAATCATCAATCAAGTCGGTACGATGGCTCCGAAATCGATTAGGAAGAATTAGAACATGGTTGTCCTTAGATTTCCGTCCTCTGATGGTTCTAAACCTTCAAACAGTTTGGCTTCTTCAAGCCAAACTATCATTACATGTACCCAATCCGAGGATGATCTAAATATTCAACGAGAAGTTGAGGTCAGTCCCTCATCCAATGCCTATGCTGCCCCTAAACTTCAGGAGGAATGGTTAGATGCAGGTTCTCTAAATTTTCAAAGCACCAAAAATTAACAAATCGATGAGGAAGTTTTGAGTTCCCATTCGGCTGAAGAGGACAATTCTGCTAGAGAGGATTTACCAAGATCATCAAAGAGAAAAAGTGGAAAGAGGCAATAGGTCCACGTAAAACCGTGTTAGTAGGATGTGGCAATGACAGTAGGATGTTAACCATAATGATTGACTCCCTACTTGAGTTTGTTGTTCGTGGCACCGTGAAATCTTCCTCAAGTCTAAATTTTTTATAGAATTAATAGGCGGAGTAGGTGTCTAGAGTTTCTTTTTGTCTATGAAGCAGGTGGGTGAGATCCTTTGATTACCGCAGAAAATGAAGATATTGCTGCCTGAAGGAAATCGCATGTTATTGCCTTCATTACGTGAACCAATAGAGTTCCCATGATAACACTCTAGACGGGCATGTTCATCGATTATAATGAATTTGATAATCTTGACGACATCACCGACAATTACTGAGAGTTTTATCATGCCGACTGACATCACTTGTCTACTATCAAATCCCGTGAGTGGTCGTACAAGTGATTTTATTTGTAGATCAGGTATTCCCATCTTCTTCAAAGTTTCTATGTAGATCAGATCAACAAACTACCTGTGTCGATAAGGACCTTATTTGTGCAGCATCGCTGATGTCTAGATCGATAACAAGTGGGGTATTGTGAGGCATACCCAGTCCGACGACATCTGCTTCTAAGAATATGATCGGTAGATTGTTATCAATGAGATTAATTATGGCTCGTTGATGCCATTTTCAAATGTTTTTGCTTTATGTTGATGTTCTTTTAATGAGCTGACTAAGTCTTTTGCAATCCATCAACCCACCCATGATAATGCAGACTCTTCGTCTGGCCCCGCCGTTCTCATTGTCTCTGGGTTCAGCTTCTCTATCCCTTTCGGGCTGTTTGGCATTATTGTTTGGTTGCTGTGCTGCTTGGTTGATTTCATTGGTTTGTCGTTGTTATCAACCCTGGGTCTCCCTTCTTCTTGAGGTGCTTGGTTATCCCGGTTACTAGTTTTGGGATTCTTATATGGTCGGATGATATCTAAGATTTCTCCTTGCTGAAATTTCTTAAGGAGATGTTTGTGCAACTGTCAGCAATCGGCCGTAGAGTATCCATGTGTTCCATGTAAATCTAAGTATGACTCTGATGATTCTCCACGAGCATAACCTTCTTGGTGAACATACTTATTCCATCGTGTATAAAGAGGTAGTGTATAACTTATGTAATATGTAGCTGATGTATTTCTGCCATTATCGTCATGGTAATTATGATAATGTTGCCTTGGTTCGTAATATTGATTTTTTGGCTCTTTTGATTTTTCTTTCGTAGAGCTCGAAGATCTAGATGTGGTGTGTAGCTTATGAAGGGCTTCACATTCTTCTTCTATCTTGATATAGATTATAGCTCAGTGTAATGCGTCTTCTAGTGTGATTGGTGGCGCATAGCTTAATGTTTTATGGAATCGACATTCATACCAAAGTCCTTGCTATAATGCCTCTACGGCTCCTCTATTGCCCTTCAAAACTTGAGATGGCTTTATTTAAATCAGTCAATGTAGGCTCGTAAGCTCTCACTCATTTTTGGGTTAAGTTCCATATATCGGCACTTGAATCTCCCTGTGAAATAAAATCGAATACTGCTTCAGAAATGCTTGCGAGAGGTCGACAAAATAATTGATGGTACACTGCTTTAGTTTCATTAAAAATTAAAGGGCTGCCCAACACAGGTTTTCTATGAACAGCTGACATAAGACCACATCTATTTCTACTTCTGATAGACGAGCTCATCCAATGGCGATTGTGAAAGTTTTCATGGTACTGAAAGGATTTATTTTTCTATTGTAGGTCAGGAGTTTGAGCTTGTTGACGTGCCTCATATCGGCTCCAAAGATTTTTGATGTAAACGGGGTTTTATGAGCTTCTGCTAGAACCTTGTCGATTTCTGGAGCCGAGCTGATTATGCGATGTCCTGGAGGTTGGTTTTTAATAGTTCCATGTCTCGGTCTCAACTATTGCCAAGGCCGTCCTATAGGGCTTGTGGTATCGTTATCACATGAGTTGCTACCTGATTCATTGCCCCCGTAAGGTTACTCTTCCATGGTATTTGTGTGGTGGGTGTTCAAGGGTCATTAGTTGCACCTCCAAAGGCTCTTTTTCCATCATCCATGGTTTCGGTATCGATCTGCTTATGTGCCTCTACCGCTGTTGCGTCTTCACGTGCGTATTAATCTTTTAGGTAACACAACAAAGTTGCAAAATCAGCTTGTTACACTAGTGGGAATGCTTGTCTTTGCATGCATTGTTTTATGTACATCATGTATTGATGGTTGGTCGATTGCGCTGGTTTGGTCGATAACTCAAACTTGGTTGTGAGCACCAGTTTGGTCTCCGTCATCAATGTGAGTGCCATCGATAGGCGGAAGGTTGTCTGGATTTCTGGGGTCTTGAACGCTTGTTGGATCAAACATTCTATCTCCTCACATCGTTTGATCTGAGAGCTTGTTGCGTGAAAAAGTCTATATATCCCCACAGACGGTACTAGTTGTTGAACTAGGGTTTCAAGAACAACACGGAAATTGGAGAATTTTTTTTTACTAATGAAGTTTGAGATCAAATATTACAATAAAGAAGAACTAGATTTTCAAGATGATAATTTAGTTAAAAGAGAAACTTCAAAAGATTAAGTGACTAGGGTTTCTCTTGAGTCTTCTGTAGAGATATATAGATGTCTTCTGGAGAGAGGGTTATTCTTTATTTATAATGGTTTGAGGAAGTTTAGGGGTTTTTCTTTACCTTCTTGAATTCGGATTTAAGTTAGGTTAAGCTTTTCCTTTTTCAAATGCGACTTCTATTTTTCCTAAGTTTTTTTTTGGCATTTTAAGTTTGTGCCGAGTTGGTTGGGCCGAATTTAATGGGCTTTAGTAGATTAATTTTTTATTTGTGTCGGGTCTAGGGCAAGATGCGCAGCTTGGTACCAACATTGTTGTTCGAGAAAGCTCAGATCTTTCAAGCTTTTAAGAAAGTTTGGTTAGATTTTCTAATACATTCATTAGGAGGGTAGGATATTGGAACAATGGCTCACACATCTTGTCTTGCTTCGCCTTTATTTTGTGAGATTATTGACCTGTTTTACGTGTTTTTTCTGGGTACCTTTATATTGCAAGTTTTATTCGACTTTAGCTTATGTTTCTGCTACTATTGGGTTATTATTATTTTCTTACCTTTTATCTGCATTGCCTCATCTACAAAATAAGATTTAAAGCTCTTTTTTTTTTGAATATTATGTAACATTATACTCAAGAAAAAACCTTTTTACAAATGTGTTTCAGAACATGTTTAAACCAAAAAAATTAAAAAGATGGAAAATCTCAAAAAACATAGGTATCGAAAGTGTTTGCCTCATTATAACCCCGAAGTAGAAAACCCGATTGGGACAAAATTAGCTCATGGGAAAAAGAGTACATCCACTTTCGATTGACCTGAAAAGAATTGAAGAAACAGAAATAACAGATAAATAACACTTCGACCATGAGGAGCTTAAGTTCTAGTGGTGAACCACACTTGTAGACCCGACTTCATTATTCCGCGACTTTGCATCATTGAAAGGCGATTACGAACCGTCCTCCAGATGTCCCTTATCAAAAACTCAATGGATGATGGGCTTTCCCCGTGCTTCTGTTTGTTGTGTTCTCTCCACAGAAAATAAACCGCTACTTGGAACCTACTCCCTGACGACATAACCGATGTTATAATATCGTGAAAAATATTTGTGTACATGTGGTGGAGGATTCCTGCCGTGAGCCGTCGCCAAACCTGAGAGGCAAAAGGACAAGAGAAAAAGAAATGGTCTCTCGTCTCCGTCGAGTTAGAACATAACACACAACCATGAGGTGCATTCGAATTCCATAAAACCATACGATCTCCCGTAGATAAATGATTAAGGATAGCTAACCAAATTATGAACGAGAATTTTGGGGTAGCATTTGGAAACCAAACGCCCTTAGACCAAGGCGTCTTAGGAGTCAGCTCCATGAGTTGGTTCCAAGTTTCTTTGGTGGAGAAAAATGGTTTAAACTGACCTCTCTTACCTCTCCATAGAGCCACGTCTAAAGCAGTAGTCACTCTACCTCTAATATCATGAATCTATCCTTCAAGCTGTGAGTGAAGAACTGTGCGATGGCGGCGACGGTGATGATAGCTAAAAATCTCCCCTAGCGTATCTGTCGACTTAATGCCCATGCCTATACATCCCCGATCTCCCAAGATATCAACCAGCCTACCAAGATTAATCCAATGGTCAAACCAAAAAGATGTGTGAATGCCAATCTTAACCTGAATCCCATGAAACTCCTTAGCTGCATCACGATATTTTAAAAGGTTGCGCCAAATTTAAGAACCAGCGTGCGTCCGAGACTTAATCGACCAAACGGAAGCTTTTCAAATGAGATGTTTATGAATCCAGCTTACCCATAGGGATGTCTTCGAGGATACCCATCTCTAGATCAGCTTAAAACAACTGACCTTATTAGCTATCTCTAACGATTTGAGACCTAACCCCCCTTCACTTTTCGGCTTACAAACATCCACCCATGCCACTTTGGATTGTTTTGGATTTAAATCAGTACCATACCAAAGAAAGGCAGAACTCATCCTTTCAATTTCCTTAATGCATGCCCGGGGAAGTCTAAAGGGTGAGATCCAAAAATTTCTTAGACTCGCTATAACAGATGAGAGAAATTGAAGGCGGCCTGCAAATGATAAAAAACGATTTTTCCAGAAGCCTATACGTGCTTTAATTTTCTCAAGAAGAGGCTGGTAATCCAAATTGGTCATGTGTTTGGTGAGAAGAGGCAGTCCCAAATATTTAACCGGCAAGGTATAGTAAAAGGAAAAACCAACAAGGAGGCGCGAGTATTTGAAGAAACTCCGGCTATAAACAAATACGTCTTCTGCAAGCTAATGGTTAGACCAGAGATGCAAGCAAAATGATCAAATACTTTTAGAATACCTTGGATGGAACGGACTCTCCCATCCATGAAAACAATTATATCGTCCGCGAAAAAAAGGTGAGTTAGGTTCAAGCTCTTAGATCCCGGGTGGAAGCCAAAAATACTGTCTATCACAGCCCTGTCGAGCAACCTAGATAAACAGTTCATACAAATCACGAAAAGGTAGGGAGAAAGAGAGAAACTGTGACGTAGACCCCTCTCACTTCTAAAGCACCCCATGAGCTCACCATTGAGCTGGACCAAAAACGACGGAGTAGTGACGCACAGCTGAATCCACCGAATGAACCGCGAAGGTAGCTGAAGAGCGCGTAAGATGTTGAGAATGAAGTCCCATTGAACTAAGTCGAAGGCCTTGGAAATGTCGATTTTCATGGTACAACGGGGCATAATGTTCTCCTTATGGTAGTTCTTGACTCTGAGGTGAGTAACAGATTCTCCATAATGTAACAATCCTCAATGAATGCTGATTTTGAGTGATAAAACCCGGCAGGATCAGCTAAAGACGATTCGCCAATTGCTTTGAAATGACCTTGTAGATTACATTGCAACACGAAATGGGATGGTAGTCTTTCATACCAATAATACCTGTCTTCCTCGGGATTAAAGTTAAGATGGTGGTGTTGAGCCCCTTTGCTAAGAAACTGAATGTAAAAAAATAGTTGACCGTAGCTATGAAATACTTTCCAATAATTTTCCATACGGACTTGAAAAATCCACTGTATATCCATCCGGACCTGGAGATTTGTTAGAAGGCATAGCAAACAAAACTTTCTTTATTTCTTCATCTGTGACCTCAGCCATAACCATAACTCTATCTTCCTCCGTACAACTATATTGCAAAATAGTTGCTAGTGTTTTCGGGGACATACCTGTATAACCCTGAGAATGCAAGCTAAAGAAGTCAATAAAATAACGAGTTGCTTCAAATTTAATATCATCTCGATGGGTTAGCAACACCCCATCCGGAGAATGAACCATATGAATCGAGTTACGGACTTCCCTTTCTTTAACTGCATTGTGGAAAAACTTATTGTTCTTGTACATTCAGCCAATGAAGCTTCGATCTCTGCCTCAAGTAATTCTCCTCAAGCGTTCCCACCTTTTCCCAATCATCATATGCATTGGACTCATTTTGTAAAGAGCTAGGGTCGGGGCTGGATAAATTTATGTTTTGATACTCACATAGCTTTTCATAAGCAGCGGCTGTCTTACTAGAAAGATGGTGAAGTTTACTGCGACTAAGGTGTCGAATCGCCGGTTTCAGCCTCTTTAGTTTCTTTGTGAACCGCTATAATGCCGATGTCAAACTAAAAATCTCTGAAATACCATTCCAATACCCCTCTACCAGCGGTTGAAACTCTTCCATACCGAGAATCGCATTCACAATCTTAAAAGAGGCTCTCGGCTTATACGAAGCAGGGGCCAACGAGATGATTCTGCATAGGTGGTCTGAGCAACCCTTTGCTACAAATACAGATGAGGATTGAAAAGACCGCTGCATCTAGTGATTATTGATTAGAACTCTGTCTACCTTCTTACAAACTAACCCTACCTCCCGCTTATTGCACCATGTGTAGTGAGGACTGTGAGACCATATCTATCAAAAACAATATTTAGTGGTATCCTGAAACTGAATCATTCCCGGTAAGGAAACATTTGTAGTCGAAGAGAGAGTGATCAGCCTAAGCCAGGACTTTGTTGATCCCCTACACATCCAAGGTTTTCCGCGGTATTGAGATGAAACTTGGTGAGATATAAGGTCTCGCCAAAGCTCTGTACGCTCAGCCAAATCATTAGAAGCATAGATAAAACTACAAAGAAAATCATCACAAAAACCTTGGAGCTTAACCAAACAAGAGACCATCTGAGCCGACTTAAAAACCACAGTGAGGTCCACCCGATTACTCCAAAGAACCCAAATCCGACCGTGAGAGTTATACTCATAGTTTGCAGTCATAGACCAGCCATGAAACACAGAGTTTGCTATTCGAGCAGCTTTGTTTTCAACTACACGGGTTTCTAGTAGAGCCCCGAACTACACGGATTTAAAGCTTATTTTTTCCTGATATAAAGCTCGAGTTTTGCTTTGTATTTTAGTTTTTAGTCTTATGTTTCCTTCTTTTAACGTCTGTATTGTTTGGTGTTTCTCAATTGTTCTGATTTCTTGGTTTATGGAGAGGGTTACCCCCGGAAGAGTTTATCAGAAGCATCCATGGGGCTTTTGAGCACATAGTGGTGTGTTGTGTTTGTTGGGCCAATTCTTGGTAGCTCTGGCTCCAACGAGACATGAATGGCCTGTTTATGATAGAAGCAGACTAAAATGAGTTTGTCGATGACAACCTTTTAAGCCCAAATGATAGCTTGCTCTTCACACGCGAAGACACAAATGTTTCTTGAAGTGTGAATCTTTAAGAGAAATGGGGAGGAGATGTGATTGTTCCTTTTAAAGTTGAACCCGAAACTGAACCGCTTCATCCCACACCGCAAAATTCCCACCAAGCTACAGCCGCAGCCTCTACCTCTAGTAAAGCTATTCAGATTGAAAGAATCATCAAACTCAAAACTATTATTTTCTCTCTATGTTTATGCTACTGTTGAGTTATTCTTCTTTTTTTCTCTGCATTGCCTGATCTACAAAATAAGATTTAAAGCTCGTGTTTTGCTGCTTGTGTTTTAGTTTTTAGTCTCATGTTTCCTTCTAACATCTGTATTCTTTGGTGTTTGTTAACTGTTTTGATCTAAAGCTATTCAGATTCGTTTTGTTTCTGTTTTTCCGGAAGTCTCAGTAAATGGAGGAAACACAAAACGCCAAGCAGGACAAGCTGCTATAGAAAACTCTGAACAATACCTCCTGGACCCTGAAAGCCCATACTTCGTGCAAACTTTGCCAAAAAAGAATACCGATCTGGTAACAATAGTAGTGTCTTCAGGTCATTTTTTATTATAGCCTCATATAAATTTTCAGTTTCTATCTGTTGCTTTTAAAGCTAAAGACTTGTCTTTTGTTTTTATGTTTCCCATGTATGTATGTGCAAGTAGCCTGTGAGGCAATGGGTGATTGACAAGTATGGCTTGATGTTTGGTAGCCATAATACCCCATGCAATACATTCTTCCCCAAGGAATAGAAGATGGCTTGACTAAGATCCATGGTGGTCAACCTTTTTTCAGTGGCTGGGGGAAATTATGTTGAAACTATGATCTGAAATTCGGAGATTATGTGTTTTGTGAACTTGAAAGCTCAGGAGGTGTAGTGACCACTGATAGAGTTCCTTTATAGTATATATCCTCTGAGTCAGCTTTCTAAACTTAGTGTATTACCAATTAATTATTGTAATTCTAAATGTGAACCTTATGTTGGGTTTATCGAACTTGAATGCTAGACTTCTAATCAATTTGGTACAATTTGGAGAATGTTTATTTAATCTTGGGATAAGTTGCTACTAATGTTTTTTTTTGTTTCTCGAGGAAAAGTCTAAAAACTGTGGCTTCGTAGATCAATCGGTCACTCCCACATTTGAGATGTGAGTGATTTTATTTATCTTGAAGAATTTTAGAAAAGTTAGGGTGCGACCGATTTACTGTACTTTCAAGGCTTTAGGGTGTGACTGACAAAATTGTTGGCTTCTATTTCTTCTTCCCTTAACAGTGATATGACTCCATTTGTGATTTGTGTACAAATGAAACATGTTAGGGTGAATTGGTATTTTTGATAAAAACTTAAAAAGAACTGAACTTAGCCAAAAATAACATTCACTAGATTAACCACCTCCGACATGATTTAAGATATTAATGAATTATGGATGCATTTAATTTAAAGCTACACAAAATTTGGTTTTATACTAAGTTTAGATTACGACAAAGAAATACAAAAAAGAAAGAAAAAATATGGGATTACTTTTAAAATTCTTAGCCTGCAAAGAAACATGGAATGACCACAAATAAATGCAAAACAGAAAGAAAAAAATACACATCATGCTTTGCTTACTGTAGTAAAACCCAAACGAAATAGTAAAAGTAAAAACCAAGGAAATAAATATTTATTTAATTTTTTTCCTGCTTTTTTCTTTTCCGTTGAATGAATAGAGTACACGTGAAGAAAAATTACAAAAGAAACAAAGAAACAGTCCATGGAAATCAACAGACTGTTGTTTAACGAACGATTCCATTTACAAGCATTTACAGAAACAGATGAAACAAAAAAAAAAAAAGAGAATTGATTTTTAAATGTTTTTTTTTAGGGTATTAAAAATATCATCAGTGAGTATGTTGCTGCAGCAAACGGGATTAGTAAGTGAAACCATTCTCCATTAGAGTGCTTTGGCCATAATTTAACTAAATTCAACCTGCAAATAAAAATACCCAAAAATGTTGATGATACAGTAATTTCATCAAAAAATTTGCTATGAAATGTATTCTTCTTATTACCTTCTTCGGAGAAAGCGAAAACACCACCAAGCATGTCATCATCATCATTATCATCATCGTCGTCATCGAGTTTTCCTAGATCAGATGGAGTATCTTTAGTCTCTGCTTCTGTAGCAGTTTCACCGGAGATCACTTCACTGAAAAACTGCTCGAAAATTGGGGAGCTATCGATGGGTCCTTCGCCCTCGTCCGGGGTATTCATGCTCATATCAGAACGATTAGAACTTACTTTTGAAGCTCCGCTTGTCCCGCTGCTGTTTATAATTGATGTTTCAGCGGGCAGGGAGGCGTTCTTTGGCACGAGATGAGCAGCGTCTATATAGTCAGTGTTTTTGGCAGCTGAAGAAATGGAAACCACAGGTTGTTTGAATGTTACAATTCCGCTATGAGGGTTTTGATTCGGAAAATGAGAACTTCCTCGTCTTTCCTCATCCCCGGGGTAAGCCATACCTTCTAAATTCAGTTTAAGAATTGAGAAACGTCATAATGAATTGATCAGAGTAAGTAAATTCGATTACCTTTGAATGGAAGATTATCTTTAACCTGTCCGGGATCAGAAGAAGAAGAAGAATCTGAATCTCTTTCCCCTGGAAATCCTCTACAAGCAAACGAGGGAACCAATTGCTAATCAGATCATCGACAAACGCAATTTATAAGATGTGATACAGTTAAGCGAGGTAACTTACCTGTTACGCATACTGGAATACACACTGTGAAAAATATCAAACACCGGCAGCAGATCCTTCCGCCTAATATCAACCTCATTTGCAGATACTTTCTCGATTTCTGTCTCCCCGCCACCTTGATGCAAAGTCAGGTTCTTGCCTTTAGTGTTTGGTGGAAACATTGGATAGAAAGATATCTGGAATATATATAAATCACAGGAATGTCAGGAAACATGACCAGATCTTGTTCTATCGTGGATCGTAAGGAAACATAGAAGTAGATATACCTCTGAATTTTGCCAGATTGGTTTTCTTCCAGAGTTTATCAGCACTTCAGCATTGGCAAGATAAACGTGGTGTTTCTCCAGAGGCTTCACTAGATCTTCGCTATCAGAATAATCAACGGTTGACTCTGCAATTTTCCGTCCATCATAAGTAAGCCCGCATATGTTCTCCTCTCTCTCTGGCCAATCTGTTCTTCGGCAGACATCCCAACACTGAACTGGTTCAACTTTCACTCTCAATTCCTCTTCAGAGGTCAGCACAGAAGCTGCTCCAATTCGTGAATTGTTCTCAGACTGGTCTCCTCCACGAGAAGGAATGAGTTTGTATTGAACTACATGACCTGAAGGAGTGTAAACCAGTAAATAGTCCATGGTATGAGATGACGACTGCAATTCATGTGGCACGGATTGATGGAAAACAGCAGCAAGACAGCCAGAAGGGAAGGACGGTTTTCCTACAACGGAACTTGCAGCATGGAAGAAATTGTTGCATTTTATTCGACTAACAACAGAAAGAGTTACCGATGCTGGTGGTGGATACGAAAAATGGGTAGTCATAAATGATGGACTCGACCACCACGGAAGGGACAATGTTGTAGCAAGCGTTGGTCCATCAAATTGAGAATTCCGTATTTCAAGAACATTTTCTCCACCAAAAGGAGAAAGAACATAAATATGGCAGGTGCCCTTAGATGAGACAATCGCAATCCACTGACTGTATCTACTAAAGCAAATATCTTGTATTACCTGTGGGAATATAGCACAGAAGCGTTTATAATAACAAAACCGTCGAAATGAAACATAGCTGCAAGAGAAAAATGGAATCAGATACATACAGCTGATGTCATGCCACGATGTAGTTTGTATAGAGGCACATGGGAGGAGCTCCAATCATAGCTTTGAGCACCAGGTCCACTCTTTGTGGGTGACGGCATAATCCGGAAAACGTTAATATTGTTACCGTGGATTGAGGCTGTTACTAGTAGAGTTCCACTTGGATCGAAACAGAGAGCAGAGATTGGACTAGTGTGAGGCCTGAATTGTGATATAATAGCCCGAGACTCTAAATCTTTGACAATAACCTGCCACCGGTCATATTGATAAGCGAGTCAAACTCCTTGCCTTATAATACCCAAGTCTAAAAAAATTTAAATAACCAACCAAAGTGCAGCACAATATAAAGACAACGATATAACATATTCAATATCATACTCCTTTCAAACTGGCACATGGTTAACATTCCACAACACATGCATTATTTTACTTGATCCTAAAGTTGCAATCTCAAGTAACCAAACAAAAAACCAGGTTTCCATATTAACAAGATAAGATGATTTCTCTACGAGACTAACCGTTCCAGCAACATCTGCCTCTGCTGAATGAGATACGGACCGACCAACTTTCCAGCCAGGACTAGATGAAAGAAAAGGACCAGAACTGTCCTGCTTGAGATCTTGACAGTATTTAGATAAAGTCTTGTAACCCTTATCACCCAAATTGAGTAACCCAGCCGCCAGATGTTTACTAGATTCCATGGCGTATCTTGCCACTTGGTTACCACTGCTTGGTGAGGTAGATGGACTAACGCCAGGAGGGGTAACATTCTGAGGGCTCAGACGACCTATACTAGATGACAAAGGACTATTGGAAGCATAAGCTAACCATCTAGGTCCGACAGCCATTGGACCATATCCAACATTAACCCCAGATATCCCTTGGTTTCCAAGATGAGGAACCGGATATGATAGAACGCTGAATTTGTTTTCAAGAGTTAAAGCATCAAAACAATATATCTGCATCAAAATGGCACAACATTAATAGATGCATCTCTCAATTAACAGAACAGGCTAAGAAATACTAAAATATGCCTTAATAATAACTGACCTGTGAACTGAGGCCAACAGCTACAATCCGGGGACTGCAGCGAACCATATAAACAGTAGATCTGAATCTCAAAACATGAACATAGTTATGAGATCTAAGCGAATAGAATCGCACAACCGTAGGACAAAGAGCAACAGGATCCTCATAACCATTTCTAACTGATCCATCTCTACCAGTAACAACATGACCTGAACCCTTCGCTTCATCAGCAACTGCTAAGAGTATAGGATGTGATGATCTAAACCCTTCAATCCCCTCACATTTAGCAGGTAAAGGCTGCACCTGTAGAAACGTAACAGGAACATCTCGCCTCGACACGAATTCGCCAACGTCATTTGCGTCATCGATATCAAGAACTTGAAACCCGTTCGTATAACCTAGTAAAAGAACGTTCTTGAACGTTGATTCACTTGTGTGTAGTCTATCAAAGGATGACCACAACACCTGCTTAACCAAACAGCATAAATGATAAAAAATTTGCATCAATCAAACCGTAATCACAATCTCAAAGGAGTTTAGCTTAATCACAACTAAACTCTCTATAGATCTGTAACAAAGCTTGTAGTTCATCGCGATGATCATTCTCGTAGAAGTCAAACATATCTCAAAAACTCTATAATTCTTAATCTGATCAGATTTACATAAATTCAATTGAAAACAAAATCTAATCTGATCAGAATTCAACTAGAATTGAATTAAACCCCCAAATTCTAATCCAAATTCACGAATTTGGAGAAATCAAATTGAGCCCAACCTGATCCTTAAGCTCTTGCGAATCTGCAGAGAGAGAAGCAGCGACGGAAGCGCTAGCTGAGCGTACGCCGGAGGAAGCAGTTTTGATACAAGTAGAGATGAATTTTAGCGAATTTGGTAAGAAGCCATTTGTGGTACCGTTCTTCGTTTGATTATCTCCGTTTTTGATGTTGACCTTGGTGTTGTTACTCTTCATAGTAATTATAAAATTGTTGTGGAAGAGATGACCGGTCACCGAAGATACACCGGAGATGAAATTGCGATCGGAGAGACAGCATAA
Source organism: Cardamine chenopodiifolia (assembly GCA_963922655.1). NCBI lineage: Eukaryota > Viridiplantae > Streptophyta > Magnoliopsida > Brassicales > Brassicaceae > Cardamine > Cardamine chenopodiifolia. The sequence continues at coordinate 5,316,198 of OZ000476.1, read as the reverse complement.
GCCGGCGGCGATTACAACGAGGAAGGGTAATAATTAAGGAGATCGTTTTTAATTTGAGAATCAGTGGAGCTTCGCCATTTTTGTTGTTTGGTCTTAGACGGTAGTGTGTGGCGTTCGGTTTGGGGTTTTTTTTTCTTACCTTCTTCACGGATGAAGAAGAAGACGAAGCGAAGAAGATGAAGAAGAAACGGTTATTTGCTTTTCCTTTTTCCTGTTTGATTGTTATGTTTTTGTTTTTTTGTTTTTCCTTTGGGCATTTTTGTGGCTAGTCAAAGTCTCAAAAGCACAATTTTGCAAAAAAAATAGCCCAATTGTTTCTCGAAAAAAGATGGGAAATATGTATTTTAAAGAAAACAAATCTCTTATATCCTTTCTTAATCTACATACTCACTTCATATTTAATGAAATATGTGTGAAATGAAAATACTTTTATTTCAATTATAATTTTAAGTAAAAAGAAAAAAATTAAACAAAAAAAGCAAGAAAGAAAAAACAAATTTGGAATCTGGCGATTGCCAACGATGACCTCGAATTGTCTCTATCATCGCCGTAAAGCTCTGCATCACCGTTACTTTGCCTCTCTTGAGGTTCAAAATCCAGGTTCTCCAAATTTTGTTATAGATTTTGAAGATTTGATTCTATGCACATTAGATGTTTTACCATGATTTCTGAGTCGATTAGAATTTTAAATTGGTAACAAATGGATTTCAGTGGTGGAATCGTAGATTAGAACTCGAGATGGCCCAATTTTGATTTTTTGCGGATATGATAGTTTTTGTAAATGTAGTATTAATGTAGTATAACTGGTAAAACTGATATTACTGATAAATGTAGTATAACATGGTAAAACTAGTATTACTGATTGAGGTTTTTGTATTGTTTTGGCATGATACAATGAACAACAACGTCTGCATATATTTTAAATGCCAAGATCGCATGTATAGTTTAATGTTGAAAAACATCAGTGGAGGAGATAATTTTGTCGACGATAGAAGTTAGGATATACAAGAAGCTTGCGTTGGATGAAAGTAAGGTTAAATTGCAATTGAGTTACTATCCATTGCTAGTGGGATGTGAGGAACAATTTACTATTTTTGATGATGAGGATGTGTATGTTTATCTAACGTCCATTGATAAAGAGAACCGTATATGTATTTTGTTTGTAGAGGTCATCACTATATCGGAACTGCCCGAGCACAGTCGAGAGCGGGCAAAAAATTTTTTGGTATGAACTATGGCGAGTTCCATTCAAATGATGGTGAAATTGGAGCTAATGTCATTACTCTGCATGTAGAAAAAGAACAAGCAAAACAAAAACACGAGACGATAGTGTATGATGATGATGATAATACTAAAGAGGATGGAATTGTATCACGTGATGAAGGTGTGGATAACAGTATAGATAGATCAGATATGGGTGATGATTATGTTGAGGTTCTACCTGTTGTAGAAACTAGTCAGTTTGTAGACGCATTGGAAGACGATTTGGGTGTGAGTCTACTTCAAAAAATTTCAAATAGGAAAACATTGCAAGATGATGTGGATAGAGCCTCATTTGTTAACAATTTTTGTTTTGTTATAAAAAGTCTGAACTGGGACGTTCAATGCTAAAATGTAGTAAAGAAAGCTGTAAATGGGGTTTACGAGTTACAAGGATTTGAAATACAGATATTTTCCCAATTAGAATGTACATTAAGATGCATACATGTTGTCGGCCTAGTAAAAGCGATAGCAACATGAAAAGGCAAGGCACATCACAATTAGTTGCAGCTATTTTTCATGAGAGTTATCCAGGACTAATTAAAAGTCCAACTCCTAGAGTTATCATGGATCTTGTTAAGACAAAATTAGGTTTGAATATATCATACTCCATAGCGTTGAAAGGGAGAAATCTAGCTGTTAGTGATTTACATGGTACCCCGGAAGAAAGCTACAAGATGTTGTATTGCTTTTTGCACATGTTAGAGAAGTGCAATGATGCTACAATAACATGTGTGAAATTGGATGAGAAGAAAAAATTCAAGTACATATTCATAGCTTTGGGAGCTAGCATGGAAGGGTTTCAAGTCATGACAAAAGTGATAATTGTGGATGCAACTTTTCTCAAGAACAGATATGGTGGTGTACTAATTTTTGCCATATCTCAAGATCCTAATCGTCACCACTATCTCATAGTGTTTGGTATACTCGATGGTGAGAATGATGCAAGTTGGACATGGTCTATAGAGATGTTGAAAACCGTTATATCAGAATCTTCCAAATTGGTATTTATGAGTGACACAAAAATGCAAGGCTCATCAGCGCCATAGGTAATGTGTATTCACAGGCTCATAATGGGTATTGTATATGACATTTGTTCTAAAATGTGAAAGGTCATGCTTTTAACGTTAACAAAAGTGTAGTCTCATGGAGATTCATGGAGTATAGTAGGTATTACACAGTGGCTCATTTCAACTGTGCTTATATTTCTTTTAAGATGAGATATCCTTCTATGGCCTAGTATCTGGAGGAGAGTACCGAGAAAGAAAAATAGGCACGGTGTTATTTTTAGGAGAAAGATACAAGTTAGACATGATCAACTGTGTGAAATCTTTGAACAATGTTTTTAAGGACGCAATGAAGTACTCCTTAATACATATACTTGATGCGATCATTAAAATATTTTTTAATTGGTTCAATGAACATCAGAAGGAGGCCGTGTCTAGATCGATTTCAATAAACTGGTGCCTTTAGTGGAAAACTGCATGCATGATTTATGGGCTATTGCTGAGAAATTGATTGTGACGAAGCTAAAAACTTTCGAGCTTGAATACAATTCATCGGTACTGATGAAAAGCCTTATTTGGTGAACTTGCTCTTGAAAAGTTGCAGTTGTAGGGTGTTTGATATTGAAAAGTATCCTTGTGTGCACGCACTAGCCACTTATATTGAATTCCTAAGGCATGATGATAGAGCTCGTGATAACCAATACATGAGTTGTGTTCAAAATATTATTGCATGGAGCTATGAGCAATGGCGTATTACATGACAATCTATCTAGTGCCAGATAGGTCTCAATGGGAAGTCCCATATGACATCAAAAGCAAAAAAAAATTATACCTCCTGATCGAAAAAAGTAAAAAAGGAAGAAAGAAAGTAAAAAAGTTTCCATCGGCTTGGGAACGGCGTCCAAGGAAGCAAAATTAAAGGCGGCCGAGACAAGGACTCTAATGGTTGTTATTTGAAAATCGTAGTAGTGTTTGATTTTATCTTCACCTTTTGTAATACTATATATTGATTTGGACAACTACATTAAACTGGTTTTCTGTTATGTAATACTATATATTGGTTCTCTGACTACTGGGTAATACATGTATAATTACTAAAAAACTAGAAAACTGGTATAACTAATTAAAATCTGGAATACCTGGTATAACTGAAGAAAATTGATAATGAAAAATAATAATTATGTTACAATGTTACTATTAAGAAACAAATTACAATAATACTATATATTAAATTGTTATGAGACAATCTACACAATATATTCGTTATAGTTATAAGGTGACTTTGTAAATAATAATTAAATTAGGATATCAAAGTTACAGAAATCTAGGTTTTTAACATATTAATGCATAAAACACTAAGAATAATATGTTAATCGACTTAAATCAATTGGTTAACTGGTATAACTGAGGAATGGAAAATAATAATAATAATGTTATAATGTTACATTGTGTAATAAGAAGATATCATAGGTGTTTTAAACGTCAGAAATAAATATTACAATATGTATTAAGAAGAGAATTACAATAGTATTATATATTAAATTGTTATGAAACAATGTACACAATAGATTCTTTATACTTTTAAGGTGACTTTGTAAATAATAACAACTTTAGGATATCGAAGTTACAAAAATATAGGTTTTAACATATTAATGCATAAAACACTAAGAATTATATGTTAATCGACTTAAATCAACCGGTATAACAGAAGAATGAAAAATAATAATAATAGTGTTACAATGTTGCATTGTGTATTAAGAAGGAATCATAGGCATTGTAAACGTCAGAAAGAAATGTTACAATATGTATTATGAATGGAATTACAATAATACCATATATTAAATTGTTATGAAACAATTTACACACATTCCTTATACTTTTAAAGTGACTTTGTAAATAATGACCAACTTAGGATATCGAAGTTGCAGAAATCTAGGTTTTTAACATATTAATGCATAAAACACTAAGAATAATATGTTAATCGACTTAAATCAATTAGAATAACTGGTATAACTGAGGAATGAAAAATAATAATAATGTTATAATGTTACATTGTGTAATAAGAAGGAATCATAGGTGTTGTAAACGTCAGAAATAAATGTTACAATATGTATTAAGAAGGGAATTAAAATAGTATTATATATTAAATTGTTATGGAAAATTTTACACAATAGATTCTTTATACTTTTAAGGTGACTTTGTAAATAATAACAACTTTAGGACATCGAAGTTACAAAAATTTAGGTTTCAACATATTAATGCATAAAACACTCAGAATTCTATGTTAATCGACTTAAATCAACCGGTATAACTGGTATAACTGAGGAATGAAAAAATAATAATAATGTACAATGTTACATTGTATATTAAGAAGGAATCATAGGCGTTGTAAAAGTCAGAAATAAATGTTACAATATGTATTATGAAGGGAATTATAATAATACTATATATTAAATTGTTATGAAACAATTTACACAATATATTCCTTATAGTTTTAAGGTGACTTTGTAAATAATAATCAACTTAGGATATCGAAGTTATAGAAATCTAGATTTTTAACATATTAATGCATAAACACTAAGAATTATATGTTAATCGACTTAAATCAACTATAAAACTAAAAAAACAAACGTAATACTAATTAAAATGGAAAACAGCCAAAGTAGAACTATTTGAAACATTGGTACAATTATTATCTTCTGTATAACTATGTGTAAATTTGGCGGCGCACATGTGAGTAAAATACGCACGTGAACAATAATATTTGAAATTTGGACAGTTTCCCCCAAAGCCCAACTCAAAAAATTTGAAATTTGAAACATTTTGGCAATAAATTTGGGGTATCTCCTTTAGTCTCTTCCTTCTCCTCCATTATTTGAGGAATCATTCTCCATTTCGAGTCTCTCATTACCAAAGCTCTCATTCAAAAAAAAATTCTCTTGAATTCGTTTTCCTTCTCAATCGGTTTTATTTTCGAGTAAAAATTTCTTAGATTTTTTCAATTGTGAATTATTTTGATTATCTGATTTCAATTAAGGTAGTGTCTGTGATTTGTTTTTCAACTGTGAATGATTTTGATTATTTGATTTCAATTAAGGTTAGGTCTTTGATTTGGATTAAGATAATCATGGATAGAATCTCGGAGAAGGACCCATGGCCTTCCTTTAAGCTGTCTATGTGGTGGAAGCATGATCGAGGAGACCTCAACCAAAGCGCCCATAGGAAGGAGATACTTTACATGCAATGTATTTAAGGTGAGAAGAGGACATAAATTTTAGATTAATGATATTAATGTTGAATATGTGATGCTATATCTGTCTTTATGTGCAGAATGATGGCTTACACATTCGGAAATTTTAGGTTTACGCTATCGAAGAAGAGGTAACTAAGTTAAGGAATGAGTTTGATGAGCATTCCAAGGAGGGAAGCTTCGGACACCATGAATTGATGATAAACAATTGCGTAGGGAGCTGGAAAACAATGATGAAGAGATTACAAAGCTGAAGGAGTTAGTGGCTAGGTTTGTGGGTCTAATCGAACAGTTTTTAGTCCTGCCTTGATATAAAAAGAATTCTTTGGAGACTTATCTCTGTTTGTTTGTAAGATTTAACTTTCTTTTGGACTTACCTTTGTTTCTTCTTTGTTTTGAAAGACTTATCTTTGTTTTGTAATATGCTTGATCTTGAATTGTGTCGTAATTTTTACCAAGTATTACCAATAGTACGAATTAAAATACAAAAAAATACAGCATAATTCTACCAAGTATTACTAGTACTACGAATTCAAATACAAAAAATAAACCAACATAGTTTTACCTAATAATACCAGTACTACGAATTCAAATACAAAAAACAAACCAACATAGTTTTACCAAATCCTGATGGCACTACGGATTCAATACAAAAACAAACCAACATAATACTACAAATTCATATACAAAAAAAACATAGTCTTACCAAATTCTCATGGTACTACGAATTTAATACAAAAACCAAACCAACATAGTACTACAAATTCAAATACAAAAAAAAACAAACCAACATAGTTTTCTTTGACCAAAGATATAGTCTTCACACCACATTTTTCTTTGACCTTGTCACTCGCTTATTCGGGTTCTCATGTACTCCAGTCCGTTTAACACCCTTGTTAGGTGGCTGTGGGGAAGGACCAACATACTCATTTTGTGGTGCCTCTAGGGAAGGACCAGCATGATCGTTTGGTGCCTCTGTGGAGCCAGCATTATCCTCGTCTGATGGGTCTATGGAACCAGTAGTATTGTACTCCTCGCATGATGGGTCTGCAAGCACCTGCAATCAAATACAGTTATACTCTAGTTTTACCAAGTATTACCAACGGTTATACTCTTGTATTACCACATATTACAAAGTCTTACCTTTGACTTCTCTTCTAACTCCTACATAGAAGCTTTCAAGCATCTGAGTCTTTTGTCGAACCCATCAACCTTGTCCACAGTTTTTTTCATCTGTTTTCTCATCCCTTTTACGAGATCCAAAAATTCAGCAAAATTCGGGTCTCCCGGTCTTTCATTGGTGGCTATTTCCTCGTTCACCACATCCTAAAGTTCTTCTCCTAATCAGAATCTTGGTTGTACATCTCCTCAAACAAAACGGTATATCCTTTACGAAGATACTGCATCCAACTGAAAACAACGAGATCATGCTTATCATCGTCGTCTTCTTCTTCTTTTTCTTCTGTGATTTCAGCCAGAAGAGATTTTTCTTCATCTCTAACTACTAGGATACTATCAATGTCCTCTGAACGTAGACAATGAAGAAAGATTATAGCATAACAACCCAAAATAATTTATATGGAAAAGATAACTAGGATATCTCACCACGGTTCTACCAAATTCTTTCTTTATTTTCGAAAGAGGAAACCATTTCAAGTCGCCTTTCTTGAAATTTTTCGTGTACATCTTAGGAAAATTTTCATTTGCGCCTGGATAATCTTCTTGGAATTTATTCCCCAATTTTGGAATTGCCTTAAATGCTATAGCTACACAACACACATATACTTAGAGTTAGCTTCAATTATAGGAACTAGTAACAATGTCCAATACCTCAAATCATTTTTACTAACCTCCATAGGAATACAGAAACCTGGAACCGACCATAATGAACCCTCCTTAATGGTCCCTTAAAAATGAGTCATTGTGTGTTCGATCTCCCGTAGTATATGATCAAATGACAATCTCCCCCAAGGAAAAATCTTCCCAAACTTGAGATCATCCACCGCTCTTAGAAAGAATGGCTCCACGGGCGTAGCATCTTCTCCAGTCTTTCTCTGCGCTATAACAATGTTGGATAAGAAGTAGAGGACTGCCATCTTTAACCTATCTTGAGAACATTCCATTGGTACCGTTTCCTCTAGCTTATTTTCACGTCTTGATATCATAATTGAGTGGATAGTTGCGGTAGTTTAATCCCGGTATCAAGGTGTTTTCCTTTATACAATAGATGATGGGAACGCCATTTACGCCAAACCGAACTTCTTTTTATCTCAATGCATGCCATTGGAAAAAGGAGCATTCATATGCCCATAGTCTTGTGATTTTTGTTTCTTGGCATATGGAAAATGTGTTTGACTGTAGATTTTCCTTAAATCATTTCCTCTCAAACATAGTGAGCGGATGAGTCAAACCATCTAGTGTTGTCAAAACTTCGTGGATGAATCACCTCATTGACAACTTAATTTTCTTTGTATACTTTGTTGGCGGGAAGTACATTCTCAAAGGTTGTAATGCAACCTCTGTCGTTTCCTCCTCGGAGCCCTGCAACAACCAGTATTACAAAGTATTACCGAGTTATACCTTTTTCATAAATTTATCAAAACACTAAAAATTCTACCTAGTTATACAAGTAGTACAAATAAATCTGACTAGTTTTATCTAGCTCTACAAGTATTACACAAAAACACTAGTTCTACTTATTATATTAGTATTACTTAAAACCCACAAATTCAATTCCAAATGACATCAATAGCAATTGGTTTTCCCTAACTAAAAAAAATGACACCAAGATCAATTGGTTTTATCTAACTAAAACCAATTAGTTCTCCCTAGTTCTACATGTCCAATCAAATCGAGATATCAATCGAATCCAACTACTTATCGTTGAGTCGATGGGTTCGTCGCTCACAGTTTGGCTTGTACTTCTCTCATCCCTATCTCCCTCTTCTTCATTCCGGCCGATATCCTCATCCTCATCAACTTCCAAACTGGAGATCGGTCGGTCTCTTCTTTGATATTTCTTCACTTCACTCGCCCTTATCTTGGTCGCTCTCTTCTCCTTCTTCACTCCTTTCGTCTTCTTGAACCGGAGGTCGCTCGCTCTCATCATTCCGAATCTCTTCTCCTCCTTCACTCCTCTGTCTCCATCCTCTTCAATCCTTTTGACTTGAGCGATTCCTCATCATTCCGAACAAGAGGAGCCAGAGATGGCTCCCTCTCATCATTCCAAACCAAATTCCATGGTCTCTCCTTCTTCTTTACTCCTTCCGACTTGAGAAATCACTTCCTCATCAATCCAAACTGGAGTAACTCCTTCCTTATGAGCAATATTTTTCTTCTTGTTTCCCACCCTTGCCTTAACCATTTTTGTGCACGGAAATCTCATTAATCGAGGCTAATCGAGGAAATAGGAGAGAAATAGAGAAAAAGGTTTTGTTGATTTTGATTTGTGTTTGAAAAATTAGGGATGTCGCAATTTGAAGAATGGGAATGTTGGGTTTTCGGGATAGATTTGATTAGCTTTTGGGTGGGCGGATAAAACCCAGAATTTCAATGTAAATATTCAACTTTTCCTAAGGCAACACAGTAACATATTCATTTTTGATTCAAAATTAATTCAAAAGAAATTCAGTTTTTAAGGTGGAGTTTTGAGATTTTGGTTTTAGATTTAGGGGGTTTTGAGAAAATTTCTCATTTGTGGCTTTAGTTTTTGATTAATTTTTCATTTTGATATTGTAAATTTTAAGAGTCATTGTTCTATGTAAAGAATAGTTAATGTTGACGTAAGTAGGTGTTTACTTGCACGGCTACGCGAACAATTTGAGAAAAAAATTCGTGAAAGTACATATTATTTATAGGTATAATTTATAATAAGGGAGTTTTAGGAAAAAATTTGTCCATATATACATTTTTTTAAAGTTATCACTTTTTCCAAAATTACCCCTAATACTAGATTCATATCATTTAAAAAAAAATCATATAAACATGTAGAAACACACCTATTACGAACATTTGAAGAAGAAATTTTTTCATTTTAAGCAGTTTTAAATAGGTTTTTAACTTGACAAAAGTTATTCTGAAAAGTTTAAAATAAGTTTTCTACCTACCTGAAATTATTAGATTACATATTCTAAAATTTGTACATGTTCTAAAATTATTAATATGTATTCTATCACTTGTTTATATTCTAGGAATTTTAGAATTGAATCTGTTCTAAAATTTCTAGAATATGGAATTCTAAAATATTTAGAATACATATTCTAATAATTGTACATGTTCTAGAAAAATTATATTATACATTCTAGTAGTTAGAATATGTATTATAACGTATTTTGGTAGTTGTAGATATTATAGTAAAATTAGAATGTGTATTTTAGCAGTTAAAATACATATTCTGAAAATATTAGAATTCTAATAAGATAATTACTGAATATAAAAATAAGGACAGTGAATATAAAATTTTAAAAAATCGTAAATATGTTAAAAATAATTTGAGTTATTAAATAAAATTCGTATTTATTGAAAATTTATTTTTATGTGTTGTATATTTGTAAAAATTGAAAAATATTTATTTATTGGCTATATTAAGTTAAAAATTAGGTTTCACAATATTTTTTTTCTTCTTCTTCTTCTCATGTCGCTTCCTGTAGAAGAGTTTTTGTTTTTTCATAATTATGTTGTATATCTACGTTAAATGTGGTGGATGGAGATTGTATAATAACAAGGAGTGGAGATTTTATTGTTGATGAAGAAAAACATGGGAGGTTAATTACTCTGCAATCCACTACATCTCATGAAGAGTTAAAATTCATGGTTTCGGAAGACTTGAAGTAGAATAGACTGTAGTTGATGTGGAATTTAGTTATTTGGTCATAGATGTTAATGTTAACTCTCCTTCTGTTCTTATGATGAATGATAGAGAACTCAAAACTTTTGTTGGCTAATTAAAAAGGAACAATACATTACAGTTGTGTGTGACGTTCAAAGATAGAGTTGATGATTGTAGTAGTGGAGACCATCATGATTTGAATAAAGAGCTAAGAGATGATGCTAAAGAGCCAAGTGATGATGCTAAGGAGCCAAGCGATGATCGTAAGAGTGGTGACAATGATGGTAATGTGCATGGAAAATCAGCAGTATTGGGGGATGCAGATAAAAAAATCTGTGTTGTTCATGGTAAGGTCGTTGATGATCTCAGATCTATGTTGATAAAGTCAATGGTATATAAGGGGAACAATTTCAGGAGTAAGGAACTTTTACAAGCAACTATGAAAATATATGCGATCAAATATAACTGTGACTATAGGGTTACTAAATCTAATAGGAACTGGTGGTCTATATATGATGCATAGATCATGTCTGCAAATGGAGTCTTCGTGCTCAGTGTTTATAGCAGTCTACATATCTGAAAATCAACAAGTATGTTGGTGAGCATACATGTGTTCCTTCGAAGAAAAATAAATTATGTAGGACACCTTCAACAAGACAACAATATGTAAGCAAATCATAAAGCATTTCAAACTTACTACGTAAACCTTACAACTCATAAGTTTACAAATATTGTTATACATTACAATTTGATGGAAAAAATTACAAGTCGATACATATCTGATTTATAAACTTATAGAAAATAAATACAACTGAAATGAAAGCACACACAAAGTTATAATTTGATCAAACCAATCTTTGAGATTTACTTTTTACGTACCTCATATTTCGCTTCAGTTGTGGTGGATTGGACGTTGTCATAGTCGCAGCTACAATAACTCTAGATGGAGAAAGCGATTCCTTGAGTCTTGATACCTCCCATTCTAATTTATCCAAACACATAACTATCTCCCCCCTGATTTTTTTCCAACCTATTGCCAATGTCATCCGCAAATCTTTTCAAAGAAGAATAAAACACTCCTACAAAGAATGACTTTATTTCTTCATTCAAACTCTCCTTTAGTGAAGAGCCATGTGTTGATACTCACTGACACAACATCTTCCTTTCCCGTGTCTCTACACCAAAATCCGCTTGCATTTTCTTTGTGTTCTTCGAACTAGATGCGTGCACATTAGCAGTTTGCTTCTTCATACTACTCTCCAAACCCGACAATTGATTATCTTCTTCAGTAACCTCATTATCATCTTGAGAAACCTCATTGTCACCTCCGACACCATCATGTTCTTCTACAACAGGAGTATTGACATTTTCCAAAACATCATTTTTAACACTTTAGCCAAATATGATCTTGAAAATCATAAACAAAGCAGACTAACAACAAAATCAAGAACATATCATGTTTGAAGATGTAAGTGAAGAGACCAATTAGATTTTTCTATACAAGCAATAATAAAGTTTATACTTAAAAGAGTCACATGGTATAATCTTTTGAAGAAAATTTAATCATTTCAATCCAAAAACTGAAACAAGAATTAAATAGAAGTAAACAACTTAAGCATCTCAAACAACAAAGACAATTACAAGAGATGAGACATACTCAACTCAAACTCGAAACAAAGCAAAAGAAATGACAAATCAGTCACGACTCAAAGCAAAGCACTAAACAGATGCAAGAAACGAAGCTAAACTCATGAAACTAGACAGACTCAATGAAAATTAACCATAATCATAATTAGATTATAGAAAGTCCAGTGTAAGAACATAGATACATAATACAAGCATATCAGTGACTTGATAAACGGCTCAAGCACAACAGTTTTCTGCACCGGGCCGGATTGTTCCATGTGATTAAGAAACCAGATACTAACATATACCAGTATTAGTTTTGTGTTTGAGACAAACTCTGCATTGATAAAGAAGAGACTACTTTCGCAAAAAGAATATAAGAGAGCATCACCAGGATAAGCAACTAACAAAGGTGAAGAAAACTAGAAACGAAAGCAAAGCAGAATCTATGAACTTAAAGCACAATGTAGAACAAGAAAACTGTAGGAGCTAGTTGATGGGAATTGGCCACACGATCCATTTTTAAATGATTCAGGGCTAAGAATAAGCTATACCCCATTCGATATTGGCTCACAAAGTAAGATACTTGTCAGACTCAATGACTTAATCAACTAAAAACTTAGCAAGCAATACTCGAATGATGACTAAAACAAAATAGGAAGATGAAACAAAGCATCACAACTAAATTCACGCAGATGAAAAGATTGAAATTGTAATGAAAATATTGAAAGAAAGGACACAATAATATGAATCACATACTCAAAACAGAGAAGTTATAATAGATCATTATAATCATCCTTTGATCACATGCTATGCTAGATATATTTATGACTCTGTTTGGATGTAAAGAAACTGGAATCTTGGGTTACTACTTACTAGTCTTAGTAGTACTAGTGTTCCACTTCATTAACTTGTGTAATTCTTATTTATATTAGTATGGTTGGCATGGGATCTATAAATACATAATGCTCTTTATGTATATAAGCCATTTGACTAATTCTTTCTGATTGATTCTTCTAAGGTACGGGAATTTAAATTTCACACAGTTTTCATCTATCATGGAATGCCAAACCCTAGAGCGAATGTTAAACAGAGAATTTATCATCTCATTGTGTCAAAAGGTAAAGAATGATTCGAATGGAAAAAATGAAAGTGTAAGAGCTCAGAGAGACTCTACAGCTAAAATAAGAGGCAGAAGACCTAAGAATCAGTTATGGAAGCGAGCTAGAGAGCGTGTACGAGGAAAGAATCAGAACTTCTGGCTAGGTAGATGGTCTGAAAGCAAAGCAGAGAGCCAAAGTAGCTTCATTGCGGGAATGCAATGGATAAATGTCACTCATTTGTAAACCATTTGTTGTTTATTGATATATGAGATGATAAAACTATTTAAAATCCAATGTGTAACTAAAGAAAATGTAAGAACACTCACTGGTTCATTTCTTGAGCTCATCGGACTGTCCTCCAAAGACTTGTCTACCGTATCAACAGATTGTTTCTGTTTACTTTGTCTTCAGAATTTTGGTCTTATCTAAAAAGATGAGAGTGATATATACCTTTTCAGGTCATCAGACGCTTTACTCATTGCTACTAGGTCGACATAATTTCATCATCGTCTGTAGAGAATTTTTCTGAACAAGATTTATAGGTCCCATCAGAGAGTCTTCATTGTCGTCTTGAAACAATTATCCTGAACAAGATATATAGCGGTTTCTGATTCCGTCCATCAAGTTCAGGACACGACATTGAATAATGTCGAATTCATGGGATGAGGTGCTGAATTCGAACAATAACTCGTTGTCTTGTTCAAGCCATCCCTCATCTTCATCTGAGAATGAAACGTAAGACATATATAGATATTCCGTTTGGATCATAGAGACACCATAAACTATGTCCTTCTCAATGGGGCATCCGTTTATGTGTATGTCACATAATAAATATTCACTCAAGCATTTTTCCATAGGCTGATTAGGGGAAACCAAGACGCAAATCTGAAATAGGTCGAAATCTGGACGAATGGTCAAAGAATTTCCTGAAGCTCGTTGACTGAATTCCGCAGGGATTGTTCTTCCGGGTAAGCATGCTTACCCATCAACCATGGTGTATTCAGTCAATTTGAAGCACAGAGATTTATAGGCTAGGGTTTTCAACCCCAGTTTAACATTCATTTTACTTTCAGTTATGAGCATATCTTTTACATGATCATCATTTTTGTAGTTGAAGAAGAACACGATGAAAGAAATAGCAATTGATCATCCTTATGCAATTGGTCGTATCCGACTCTAAGTACTCCATCAATCTTTCGATCAAGGCTATTTTCTAGCCTAAGAAATATATCTTCCCACTCATTTCTTTCTTTCCACGTAAAGTTGAGCCCATGACATGGAGACCCAAAGGAAGGTTGCTACAAAGCTCTATTACTCTTTCTGCAAGCTTTTCAAAACCATATGGAGCTAAGCTTCGTCTAAAAACATATTTATAAAAGATCTTACAAGCTTCTTCTTTAGTTAAAACTCACATGATATATATTGTTGATATCATGTTTCTCCAAAAGCTCTTGATCTTCAGTCGTTATGATGATCCTACTTCTAGGACCAAACCAGTTAGTTTCATTAGCCAAAGCCTCGAGTTGCCTCACATCATCCACATCATCAAGATGATAAGAACTTTTTTGTCACATAGCCTTTCTCGTATTGGACGAAAATTGTTTACCCTCACACCATGTTGGTTTAAAATTTTGGAAAGAAGTTTCTCTTGCAGACACCGCTTCGAGCCATACTCGTCAAGACCACTATTACTGCTTCCCCTAATATTCACCATAAAACAGTTAAGCTGAAAATTGCTAGAGAGGCGGCTATGTAAAGCTCTTGCAATGGTAGTTTTACCAATGTCTGCAGGGCCATAGATTCCAACAATCATAGCCCGATCCTCATAATCTAAATGTAACGAAGACTGCATTTTCTTCAAATGATCTTCAATACCCACCATGTCTTCAAAATCCCAAGAGATTGTAGCGTTTAGTTTGTTTGAAACATCTCTTGCAATATTTTCAATCATCTTTGATTTATTATCCCTAATAGAAGAAAAAATCACCGTTTTTTATCATATAGTCATTATGTGAAAATCATCAAGAAGATTATACATCTCGTGGCAAGATCTGTATATATCTATTTGTGACTTATTAGTTACCTAAAATACTGTTTCGTGCTAATAAAATAACGACACGAGTCTTATGCTTACAAAGTAACATATGAATATTCAGAAAGTTATCAGATCTTTCGGATTCACAAAGAAATTTTCCTTATTCTGTTTAAGAAAGCAAAAAATCCGAAATTAGTTGAATGAAAGCAAACTAACCACTTTTGGAAGTCTTCTCCCGCAATGTTGCCGACATCTTCCAAAGCTTTACTCCATTTTCCCTCTTCTCTTCATCTTTTTTTTGAGCACAAGTTTTATTGAAGGCAATCCCAAACTATCCGGTCTTGTTCGCAAACATCGGATGGATCCACTCCATAGAAAACTGTTGGAAAAAAAAAATTTTGTTTAAAAAGATGATGGAGAAGTGTCTAAGTACTTAGAAGAAATTTTAGGAAATAGAAGAATTTAATTTTTTTCTAACTTTTTCTTGTTACTTACTTTTTAACTTCTTAACTTCTTACTTCTTAACTTCTTAACTTGATTACAAATGAAAAAGGGATCAAGTATATATAGACTCTGAACTACAAAATATCTAGAATATTATAATCATACATCTATATTATTTTATTAAACTTATCTAGATATTTCTATGAAACTATCTAGATTTTTTTATTCTTTAAGGAGGTGGAGAGATGTTGGGAGCATTCTAGAAAATTTCTAGAACCTTTTAAGGAGGTGAAAGTGTTGACATTTCTACATAAAACTCTAGAATTTGGAACATGTCTTGCATTTGACCCAAAAGATAATTATTAAATAATTGGGCCAATAATTAAACTTGATCCAAAATCAATTTTAATTTCCAACACCCCCTCTTAAATTTGATTTTGCTACTCCAAGCAAACTCCTCATCTTGATAAAATCTTTGTGTTTAAGAGGCTTGGTGAAAATATTGGCTACTTGATCGTTTGTCTTCACAGATTCCAATTGCACTTCTTTCTTGTTAATATATTCTCTAATGTAGTGATAACGTGTGTCAATGTGCTTACTTTGATCATGGAAGACTGGATTTTTCGCCAGTGCTATTGCTCACTTGTTATCCACAAAAATCTTCGTTGGCTCCTCTTGTAGCAAGTTTAACTCCTTTAACAAGTTCTGTAACCAAATAGCATGACATAGACATGAAGTAGCTGCTATATACTCCACTTCACAAGTAGATAAGGTAACGATCGGTTGCTTCTTCGACATCCATTTGAACGCTGTATCTCAAATGTAGAACACAAAGCCACTTGTGCTCTTTCGGTCATCTATGTCTCCACCCCAATCGCTATCGCTATATCCAACAAGCTTGTAATTGTTAGAAATAGAATAGTACAAGTCAAATTTTATGGTACCTTTGATATAGCGAAGTATCCTCTTTGCCATCTTGAAATGGTTTGTTTTCGGATGCTCCATGTAACGACTAACAACTCCAACCGCATTTAAGATATTGGGCCTTGTGCACGTTAAATAACGTAAGCTTCCAAACAAGATTTTAAATAGTGTTGGACCATTTTTTATCCTTCCTCATTCTTTGACAACTTGATTCCACATTCCATCGATGTGCTAACTAGATTCGAGTCATCCATCTTGAAATTCTTAAGTACCTCCTTAGCATAGCTTTCTTGAGTAATGAAGATTTCATTGTCTTGTTTCACTTCAATTCCAAGGTAGTAAGACATCAATCCAATATCCGTCATCTTCAACTCCTTTGTCATCTCTCTCTTGAACTCCTCCAACATGCTTGGATTGCTACCCGTGAATATCAAGTCATCTACATACAAGCATGTTATCAATATATCGCCATTTTGAATTTTGATATAGAGTGCATGCTCATATGGACACTTGATAAAATCTTTCTTCTTAAAGTACTTGTTAATTCGAGTATTCCACACTCTTGAGGCTTGTTTTAGCCCATAAAGTGTCTTCTTCAACCTTAAGACTTTGTCTTCTTCTCCCTTGATTATGTAGCCTTGTGGTTGCTCAATCTAAACTTCTTCAATTTCTCTATTTAAGAAGGCTGACTTCACATCCATTTGATGTATCCTCCAATAGTTTTAAGCCGCCAATGAAATGATTAGTCTAACAGTTTATAGACGAGCAATGGGAGCTATAGTCTAGCCTTTCGCCACCAATCTTGCCTTGTATCTCTCTACTTCTCTTTTAGAATGTTTATTTGCTTTGTATACCCACTTTACACCAATTGCTTTATGCCCATTTGGAAGTGAAGCTAACTCCTATGTATTGTTTTTTTCTATTGCCTTGATTTCTTCATCCATTGAATTTCTCCATGTCTTCTTTTCCATAGCTTCTTAGAAGTCCATGGGCTCACACTCCCCAAATCGGCAAAATAAAGTAAGATTTTCCTTATTTTTAGTTACCTCGTAAATTTCTTGTAAAATTCTAAAATGTGGAGTTCTTTCGCTCGAACTTTCTTCTCCTTGAGAACTTGTTGGTGAAGTTTGTGGTGTAGTAGGTTCCTCTCTTGGTTGCTCGAGATCATCTTCTTTGAGATGTGGAAAGAAGTTATAATCTTCATCATTTGGTCTCCATTCCCATTCTCCTTCTTCATCAAAAATGACATTTCGACTTATAAATTGTCTTCTTCGTGTCTGGACTCTAAAGCTTGTAGCCTTTGGATTTAATGTCATAACCAATAAAGATGTACTTCTCACTTATGTCATCTAGTTTGCTTCGCTTCTCGTCTAGTACATGGGCAAGAGCAATGCTTCCAAAGACTCTTAAGTGAGAAACACCAAAATTTCTTCAGCTCCAAGCTTCTTGTGGAGGTTTTCCCAAGACACTTCTTGTGGGAGATCGATTTAATAAATAAACCGCGCACACAACAGCTTCACTCCATAACTCCTTTGGTAGTTTCTTACTTTTGAGAATTCTCCTCGCCATCTCAAGAATTGTTCTATTTTTTCTCTCCGCTATTTTCATTTTGTTGAGGGCTTCTTGGCACCGTTAGTTATCTTCTAATGCCACTGTCTTCACAATACTTCTGTAACTCTTTGGATGTGAACTGTTCTCCACGATCGGATCTCAAAGCTTTGATCACAATACCACTTTTTTCTCAACATGGGCTTTAAACTTTTTGAAGTTTTCAAATACTTTTGATTTTTCTTTCAAAAAATAAACTCATTATTTCCTTGAAAAATCATCAATAAAGAGAAGGAAGTAGTTGGTTTTACCAAGTGATCTTGGCTTGATTGGACCACACACATATGTGTGTATAAGCTCCAATGGCTTTTGAACTCTTGTGTTTGACTCTTTTGGAAAACTCATTTTGAATTGTTTTCCAAGTAAACACCCTTCACAAAATTGATTTGGAAGATTGATACAAGGTAATCCTCTCACCATTTCTTTTTTCGAAAGCAGTTCTAATCCTCCAAAGTTAAGGTAATCCTCTTTATAGCACATCTTGAGACATTGTGCAATGAAATTTTGAATGTTAAGGATAAACATTCTATTTTTTGACATCGGCACCTTCGTGATGAGGTTGTTTTCTTGGTATCTTATAGAAAGGTTATTATTTTTTAGTCGAATATCATTACCTTTCTCTAAGAGTTGTCCAAGACTAAACATGTTGGTCTTCATGGTTGGAATATAATAAACGTTGGAGATAAATTGATGATCCCCATTCTTTTGTCGGATGAGAATTTTTCCTTTACCTTTAACCTCCATCTTTGATGCATCTCCTAAAGCCACGTCTCCTCTCACCGATTCATCAAGGTCCACGAACAAGTTTTTTCTCCTGAACATGTGATTATTTGCACCGCTATCAAGGTACCACTTCTGACTATCTTCACGTTCATCCTTTTTATAAGCCATCAATAACATATCTTCTTCTTGGATTTTTTCTTCGATATAGTTGGCCTTCTCCTCATTCGGGAGCTTTACATTCGGAAGCATAATGTCCAAACTTCCCACAATTGTAGGCATTTGACACTTGATTTATTGTACCTTGATTTTGGATTTTCTCTCCCACGACCTCTTGATGAGCTTTCTCCTCTTTGATTGGTGCTATCTTCATAGGGCCTCCAACCTCGTCCATTTCCATATCCACGACCTCTTCCTCGTTCTCGTACTTGACTGCCACCTCTTCTTTGATAACTTTGGTTGTTTCCTTCTTTAGTATGATTAATCAGCGTCTTGAGTACTTGTTCGGTGATATCTTCCTTCTTTTTTCTTCTTCTTTTCTTCATAAGCTTGTAACAAACCAAGAAGTTGCTCCATTGTCATAGCCTCCAAATATTTTGTCTCCTCGATGACTGTGACAGTATACTCAAATTTTGGATCCAATGATCTAAGAACCTTTTCCATGATTCTCACATCATCTAACTTCTCCCCATTTTTTAGGTTATTAGTAACCGCCAAAACTCTTGAGAAGTAATTGGAGACGAGTTCACCTTCCTACATTTGCAATGATTCAAATTCTCCTCTTAGAGTTTGAAGACGTACCTTCTTGACTTGATCAGTACCGTTGTAGGATGTTCGAAGCTTCTCCCATGCTTCTTTAGCTGTCGTAGCTTCCACAACCTTCTCAAATGTATCTTCATCTAATCCTTAATAGATTAGCTATAGAGCTTTATTGTCTCTCTTCTTTGAGTCTCTCAAACTATCTTTTTGAGCTTGAGATATACTATCTTCATTCTCTGATACAACGAAACATTTCTCAACTATCTCCCACACGTCAAGCTCCTAGAATAGTCATCATTCTCATAGACTCCAATTGTCATAGATTCTCTTTGTGAGCATCGGGACTTGGAAGGGAACACCATTATTCACCATCTTTGTGAGATCTTCTACCACTGTTACCACTTTGTTGGAAAGAAAAAATCTTGTTTAAAAAGATTATGGATAAATGTTTTAAGTATTTAGAAGGAAATTTAGAAAATAGAAGACTTTGATTCTTTTCTAACTCTTTCTTAATACTTATTTCTTAACTTCTTAACTTGTTTACAAATGAAAGGGGAAGAAGTATTTATAGGTTCGAAACTACAAAATATATAGAATATTAAAATCATAAATCTAGTCTATTCTTCCATAATATCTATATTATTTTATTACAATTATCTAGATATTTCTATGAAACTATCTATATTTTTTTATTCTTTAAAAAAATGGAGAGATGTTGGGAGAATTATATAAATTTTTTAAATCCTTTAAGAAGATGAACGTGTCGATATTTTTAAAAAAAGCTCTAGAATTTGGATCATATCTTGGATTTGGTGCAAAAAATAATAATTAGACAATTGAATCAATAATTTTGGCGCAAAAAATAATAATTAGACAATTGAATCAATAATTAAACTTGATCCAAAATAAGTTTAACTTCCAACAAAAACTGTCACCAGTATTTGTCCAATATCTTCCTTGCACTTAAAAATCTCCAAAAGCTAATCCAAACACCATCCGGAAGAAGCATAGTTCTTCGAGAGCACCAGGATCGAGATCCTCGATTTCCTAATCGCTTTTGTGAGAGAAGGAGCAATTATTTGGCTTCTCTCGATCTCTTGATCATCGAACATCGTAATACCATTGTAGCTAAACTGTTTGCGTAAATGAGTGAGAAATGTTTTACGCACATCAGGTCCATGGAAGCTCGTGAAGACACGGTATCTCCATGTGCCAGGTGAAGAAGAAGAGGAAGAAGCCATGATAGACGATAGTGAGTAGTTCAAAATCATGGTTCTCAAAGATGTTATTGAATAAATCCTTTTGTGGAGGAGAAAATGGCAACTGGTAATTGTTGGTTTTTTTCGCTTAATAATAAAGAGGAAGAAATAGAAATTTCTTAGCTTTTTCATCATTTCTTCTCTTTTATAGTCAATTCGCTTTTTCATTCCGTTATCTTGAAAAGTAAACGAAATCTCAAACGAGTGAATTATTATCACAGACAATAATAGAAAAGAACAAAATGAGTCAGAGATTCTCATCATTGTTTAGTTTGGAAAGAACAAACAAGTGGTCTCCGGCAACAAGTGGGTTTTGGATGTATTAGCGCAAGCGCATAATCTAAAATAGATTCCTATTCTTTTCTTTTTCTTTTTCATTTCAACATTTGGAGTAATTTTTTTTTAATAATATGTAAAATTATATTTAAAAAAAACATTTTTACGTCAAGTGTTTCTACGTTTTATAAATATAAATAGCAAAAAAAAAGTTCAAAAAATAAAATAAAATAGTGATCTCGTTAAAATCCAATTTCAAAAAATTCAACTAGGACAAAACTGGGATTTGGAAAAAAGAGTATACACTATTGATGATAGAGCTGAAAAAAGAGAAAAATACAATCACAAAACGAGATGCCATAAAATAGGAGATTAAACTTCTCTAGCTCCAAACCAATCCGGAAGCATGCCATTGAAACGTCCCTTCCTTTCAACTGTGTAGAGACGATTGCGAAAAATTCGATCGATGTCTTTGATAATGGCTGCTTGGTCCCGAAGTTGTTCTTCATATTGTCGCCGATTACGCTCTTGCCGCAGAATGTAGACCGTTGATTGAAAGACATACCTCAGAATAAACCAGCAATTACCAGCAAACACTGAGGCAGATATGATAATAATAATCTCTGAAAACCGATTACATACATCGTCTAAAGATGAGCAGAACTAAGATTGGCCCATATAAAAGATGAAAAACCGCATTCAAAAAAAAGATGGTCTCGTGTTTCTAAAGCTCCATGGCATAGAACACAACCCGAATTTGCCCCATAAACCCAAACTAGCATCTTATCTCCCGTATATCGACCTATCCAAACTAGCATCCAAAGAACATTTGGAGTTATTATTTTTCGAAAACAGTTGAAAAAGGTGTAAGAAAGATTCTGATTTTTAGTTGGTCTCTGGCAACAACTATTTGGATATTATTGCGCAAACGCGTAATGAAATGAGTTCCTTTTTTCATTTCAACATTTGGAGTTATTATTTTCGAAAGTTGAAAAATGGTGTAAGAAAGATGAAATTTTTACAACAAAAAATAAAGAAAGATTAATGTTTTCTTAGCTATTAGAAAAGGTTAATATTTTTCCAAATTTTTATCGTTTTCATAATTTCATAAATTGTTTAGAATATATATATATATATATATATATATTCTAAATAGCCAAATTATGAAAGGTTATTTTCACTGTTTTTTATATATTAAAAACCTTGTTTGTGTGATGACATGTCATTTTAACACATTATTAGTTTATCTGTTTAACATAATATCAACTTTTTCTGGATTTTAAGAAATAAATTTCAATTTCATTTTCATATAGTACACATAAATACGATGATCATTCACACTTAAAATTCAGCAGTTACGTTGAAATGACTATTTAGCTTTGCCGGACGGGTTTTGGTTAAGATAAGAAAAATATCAAAGTGAAAGGTAACAATTTGGTTATAAATCGTAAATTGATTTTCTTATAATACAGATTGTCAAAAAAAACTCTCTCTCTTGTGTGCCACTAAAGGAAACTAGAAGAGACTGGGAAGAAGATTAGGGTTCTCTTGAGCCTTCCGCCGATGGCTGAGCTGCCGCCGCCAAGGCAGTTTCTGGCTGTTACTAAGATCTCCGGTTATCAGGTACCTAACTTATCTAACGTTCCTAATCCTGTTACTTTGAGTGCAGGGTCCTTGGAAGCTCCGATGAAGTCCTGTTACGCACAAATCTCTGCATCATCTGTCTCACATGTTGCCTCGTCCGCTGCGTTTGACATGAGGGCTTCAGCTTGCCCTATGAAATCAGCAGATGACTTGCAGAAGCTTGCCTCTATTTTGTCAGGCTCTGCAAACTTGATTGCTGTTTTGCCTGTTTCTGGTTTTGCTTCGCGGGATGTCTCGACGCCGCTCTGTTCAGATCACCCTTTTGCTGTTTCTCCTGGTGCCTCGTCTGCGCTGATTCATATAAATGGTTCAACATGCCCTACGAAATCAGTAGAAGACAAGCAGAGGTGTAGCTCTGTTTTGTTGGGTTCTGCAAAACTGAACTCTGCTATGCCTGTCTCTGATTCTTCCTCGCCATAAATTTCAAAGGTACATTGTTCTGATCCTCCGTCCACTATATCTCCTGGTGCATTATCTTAAAGAATTGGATTACCTCGAAGCATCTTTTATTTGGTGCAGTTCTAGAAACTAGAGTTTGTGGAGTTCTTCAAGGAGATGTGGCCTTTGATTGGCAAGGACTTTGTCGTGGCAATTCAATCTTTTTTTGCCTATGGTTTTCTCCCTAAAGGAGTCAACACGACAATCTTAGCCTTATTCCAAAGAAGTCAGATGTTGCGACTATGAAAGACTACAGACCCATTTCTTGTTGCAATGTTCTCTATAAGGTGATTTCTAAGATCTTAGCAAATCGTCTCAAGATAGTTTTGGATGAGTTTATTACTCCCAACCAATCTGCGTTCATCCAAGACTGTTACCTCATGGAAAATCTTCTCTTAGCATCGAAATTAGTCAAAGACTACCATAAGGAGCATATTGCAGCTCGATATGCCTTGAAGATTGACATCTCTAAAGCTTTTGACTCGGTCCAATGGACCTTTCTCCTTGACCTGCTTACTACTATTCAGCTCCCGGATATCTTCATCAACTAGATCAGACTGTGTATCACTACACCGTCTTTCTCGGTTCAGGTAAATGCGGAGCTTGCGGGGTTTTTCCAGAGTACCAGAGGATTGAGCCAAGGCTGCTCTCTGTCGCCCTACCTTTTTGTCATCTGCATGAATGCCCTTTCGATGATGTTGAATAGAGTGGCGGATGCTGGGAAATTTGGTTATCACCCAGGCTGTCGTAGTCTATCTATAACTTACTTCTGTTTTGCAAATGATATTCTAGTCTTTTTGGATGGGAGCCCTCGGTCAATTGCAGGGGTCTTGGAGGTATTTGAGGAGTTTGGACGTTTTTCGGGATTGAAGATTAGTCTGGAGAAATCCACACTCTTCTTGGCGGGGGTCTCAGAGTCACGCCGCACTGCTCTATCCACTCGCTTTCCACTTGAAATGGGGAGTCTCCCGGTTATATACCATGGTCTACCGCTCCTAAAGAAGAGGATGACTAGGGCGGATTTCCAACCGCTCATAGATAAGATCATGGCTCGGATCAACTCTTGGAAGCATCACTTCCTCTCTTTTACGGGTAGGCTTTAACTCCTTACCTCTGTTATATTGAGTCTAACGAATTTCTGGATCTCTGCCTTTCGTTTGCCTAGCGCTTGTATAAAGGAGATTGAGAGAATAAGCGCTGCTTTCCTATGGTCCGGTCTGGATCTGAACCCCAGGAAAGCCAAGTTGGCTTGGAAAAAGTCTGTAGACCTAAGAAGGAGGGAGGCTTGGGTATTAGGTCAATAGAGGAAGCAAATAAGGTCAGCTGTTTCAAGCTTATCTGGAGGATCACCTTAGCCATGTCCTCCTTTTGGGTCAACTGGGTGCAAAAGAATCTGATTCGTGTCGGCTCCTTCTGGTCTATTAACATCAACTCCTCCGGGGGCTCGTGGATTTGGCGGAAGCTAATTAAATTTTGGGATCAAGCAAAGGGGTTCCATAAGATGGACGTCCGGAATGGCCTGGACACCTCATTTTGGTTTGATGAGTGGGCTCACCTTGGTCGGCTCCACGCCCTTCTAGGGACAGAGGTTGCATAGATATGGGGATTCCCATTACATCTATCTTGGCTGAGGTATTTGCTACTCATCGACCAAGGCGTAGGCGGTCAGTTCTCTTGAACACGATCGAGGAGGAGATTCGGGAAAGGCGACTCATCGGGAGTTTGGCGCCTGATCGCCCCTTGTGGAGTCATGCTCCGGGGGTGTCCAAACAAGCATTCTCGTCAAAGAACACCTGGAACCAGTTGCGGACAGCTCATGTGATCACTAACTGGTACAAAGGCGTATGGTTCTCTCAGGCTACCCCAAAATACTCTTTCATTGTTTGGCTAGCGGTTCATAATAGATTATCGACGGAGGATAGTTGCTAGCTTGGGCCCAAGGGGCAACCACAGGTTGTGTACTCTACCACATGGCTTTGGAAACTCGAGATCATATCTTTTTTGAATGTAGTTCTCCTCGCACGTTTGGACTGTCCTTAGCGCTGCTCATCTTCAGACGAGGTATGTCGATCGGTTCTCTGAGATTATTACTATGCTTTATGCCTTGGTACTTTCTGGAAATTGTAGGTTTATACTTCGATACACGTTTCAAGCTACGGTCTGTACCTTGTGGCAAGAGCGTAATCGACACAGACATGGAGAGTTGCCTCGGAGTCACGCTGCTATCATCAAAGACATCGATCACATAGTCCATAATCGTTTTTCCACTTTGGAGAGGACGGGCCGGTTCAGTGGCATACTGTAGGATTGGTTTGGTGGTAGAGTTGCCTAGCTCAGTTTCTATGGCTTGCTGGATTTCTGTCTTCTCTTGTTGTATTCCTCTATTGTTGTCTTCTGCAATATTCTATTTTATGTCTCTTTTCAGCTCTATCATAAATGGTGTGTACTCTTTTTCCCAATTCCCGGTTTTGTCCAATTGGATTTTCCGGGAATGGGTTTTAACGAAGCCACCATTTTTGATTCATTTTGAGCTTTTTCTTCTTCATGTCCATATAAACTTTGGTAAACACTTGTTGTAAAAAGGTTTTTTTTCTTTGAATATAATTTTACATATTATTAAAAAAAAAAATTGGTTATAAAATATTGAAAACACTAATTCATGAGATTTGACATGGTCTTGTTTGTTGATTTGGAAGGGGTTATTGAAACTGAGGTCTTTAGCAAGACCATTTCTCTCATGGCCACTTCGGTCTGGTAACTCGGCATTATTTTGGCATGACGATTGACAAATCTATGACAAATATCATGACATTCAACACACTGATGCACGGTCTTTGCCATGTTGGCTGAGTTCTTGAAGCAGGTGCTCTACTTGATCAGATGGTTGAAATGGAATATGTACCAAATGTCATAACATTCAACACACTTATGTGTGGTCTCTGTCTACAAGGTCGAGTTCTTGAAGCAACAACTCTGCCTGATCGAATGGTTGAAATGGGATTTAGACCCAATGTCATAACATTCAGCACACTGATGAATGGTCTCTATCTAAAAGGTCGAGTTCTTGAAACAGTAGATTTGTTCAATAAGATGGTAGAAAATGGTCATCAACCTGACGTTGGTACTTATGGAACAGTTGCAATTGGCAAGTGTAAGATGGGCGACACTGTCTCGGCCTTGAATCTTCTTAGGAAGATGGAGGACAGCCACATCAAAGCCAATGTTGTAATCTATAGTGCCATCATTGATCGTCTTTGCAAAGACGTGCATCATAACGATGCTCAAAATATTTTCACTGAAATGCATGAGAAAGGAAAATTTCCTAATGTTTTGACCTACAACTGTATGATAGATGGTTATTGTAGCTTTGGTAGATGACGCGATGCCAAGAGGTTGCTGCGTAAAATGATCAAAAGAAATATCGATCCTAATGTTGTAACTTTCAGTTCATTTATCAATGCATTAGCCAAAGAAGGGAAGTTCATTGAGGCAGAAAAATATGCGAAGAGATGCTCTGTAGGGTAATATCTTCTAATACAATCACCTATAGCTCAATGATCGATGGATTTTGCAAGCATGATCGTCTAGATGATGCTAAACGCATGTTTGATTCGATGGCTAGCAAAGGCTGTTCTCCAAACGTAATTACTTTTAATGTTCTCATTGACAGATACTGAAGAACTAAGATGGTTGACGATGGGATGGAACTTCTCCTTGAGATGTCTAGAAGAGGGTTAGTTGCTGATACAATTTCTTACAACACTCTTATTCATGGGTTCTGTCAAGTGGGCAACCTTAATGCTGCCCAAGACCTTTTTTAGGAGATGATTTGTCAGGGTGTGTGTCCTAGTACCATAACTTGTATCATTTTGCTGTACGGTTTGTGCGAAAATGGAAAATTAGAAGAGGCATTCGAAATGTTTGAGGGTATCCAAAAGAGTAAGATGGATCTTGATACTGTTACATATATCATCATCATCTAGGGAATGTGCAAGGGTAACAAGGTGGATGAAACATGGTACTTATTTTGTAGTCTCCCCATCAATGGTATGGAGCCTAATGTTCAAACTTACACTATAATGATATCTGTATTTTGTGGAAAAGGTGCAATTTCAGAAGCAAATGCTTTATTCGGTAAAATGAAGGACAATGGACATGTACCAGATGGCTACACATACAATACCTGCATCATGTGAACTTATGACGGAGATGTGAAGTAAAGGGTTCAGTGGAGATGGATCCACCATGAAAATAGTAGATGATATGATATCTGATGGTAGATTGGACAAGACTTTCTGGATATGCTCTCTTAGTGTTTTGTGATGTTTCTTGTGAAGAGGTCCTCTCTTGATCTTGTTCCTTCTATGGTATGTTATACTCATATGTGTCTCTTTTCTTGTGTTCTATTTTAGATGTTTCAGTGCTATATGTAACAGCGTAAGAGGGTTTTGTAGATGTTTCAGGATCTATAACCTGTACTTGAGAAAAGACTGAAATCGTAAGTAAGGCAACAAAATGTGAGTGTCTAAGGAAAAATTAACGAGATGGATCTGATCTCTTTTGATATTCTCAGAATTGAATCTAAACCTTATCTTAACTCTGTTTTGAATAGCTTGGGTATCTGTTTTTGTACTCCAATAATTGTAGTGTTGCTTATTACAGTAGATATAAAAAAAACTGATTTCGGTTTGTTTTGAATAACTTCTCTTTTGCACTTCCTAGTTACTGCAGCCATAAACTAATGATTGAGCTTTAAAAGATTGATCACTATAATACAGTTTTCAAATGAACCACATGATGGTTTGGTTTCTCTAAATTTGGTTCAGTTTAGCTTAAAGAATATTAGATTGTCGCCAATTTGTAGAAATTCTTCATGAACTAGTTCTGGTCTAGAAGAAGCATTTCATTGTATAATTCAGTTGTATTCATTGAGAATCCAAGCTCAATCAACTAAATGGTGAAACATTTCAATTCCGTCAAGGCAAAAAAAGAAAAATTCTAGGATTTAATAACC
Organism: Cardamine chenopodiifolia; assembly: GCA_963922655.1. Lineage (NCBI taxonomy): Eukaryota > Viridiplantae > Streptophyta > Magnoliopsida > Brassicales > Brassicaceae > Cardamine > Cardamine chenopodiifolia. The sequence goes on along the minus strand of OZ000476.1, from coordinate 5,288,003 downwards.
AACGATGAATCTTCGTTTTCCTAGAATTGAAGAACGAAATCAAATTCGAAAGATGGAGATAATGGAGACACAGAAAATCCAAATGAAAAAACCTAATCTCGATTCTATAATGAAGATAATCTAGATTCTACAATGAAGATAATCTAGATTCTAGGATAAGTCTTGATGGTGTTGACTGTGAACTTTTTACCTGAGCTTGGGGTGGAGAAGTGAAGTCGTAGGGAGGAGGAGAATGGTTGCCGGACTATTACGCCGGCGCAAAAGGAGGGTTCGTTCGTCGGAGCCGGCGTAAGAAGAAGAGATTGACTGAGTGTTGTGGTTTGAAGAGAATAGGAGATTTTTGATTTAGGGATTTAAAAAAAAAAAAATTTAATTTAATTTCTTTTTTAATAATATTAATAATATGTAAAATAATTTTTTTTAAATGAAAGACTCTTTTTTTATTAGAGGTTACAATTTCCTTGATTTTTTGGATTATTGAGGGCATAATGGAGTTTTAGAAATTTTAAAAGATTAGATCAATAATTTTTTTTAAAAAGGATTAGATACACACATTTTTTGAAAAATTTCCTTTACTATAAATTATCCCTTGTTTTTATTTTTTATTTTTGAAATTTTAACTACACAATCCTTTCAGATAATTTCACTTAAACCAATTATGGATTCATCCATTTGGAGTTAACAGCATGTAGAGATTATCAAAACTTGGTTTTCAATCATTGATTGTAAAAGTATTTATACACAAAAATTATTTATTTTGATAAAACATGTTAGAAAAAATTATAAATATTTGTAAGTACATTATTTATAGTGTTCTTCATCTATTGTGTTCACAATGTTTATGTTAGATTGATCACCAGAATATAATTTATAGGAACTTATGCGCCAAAAGCGATTGTTAGGTTGCTAAAAAAAACATTATAAATAGTCTAAATGAACATATCGAACTTGTTTAGAATGTTTGCATATTTTCTAGGGTTCATTCGAAAGTTTACTATTTTAGAGTTTATATTTAGATAGTTGGCGTTGCGAGAGCACGTTAGCTTTACATTAGTTATTTGAGTTCTAGAACAGTTAGTTAACAAATTCCTGACCAGGTAGATATCTTATCAATCATTGATACATGCGAGTTTTCAGGCGCCCAACGCTCGTCTCAATAATTTTACATCGCTTTATTTACTGCTTTCTTTTATTTACAACAATCATTACAACAACAATCCATATTATATCTTAGCTCTATTTAATTCATTACAAATTTGTAGCGTAACTTTGGTCTTTGTGGATTCGATACCCAATCTATATTATTGTGTGTCATGTACACTTGTAGTGATTGTGAAAAGCTTTAGAGATGTCAATCTTCAAGGCACAGCGAGATGCAATGTCCTCTTTATGGTAGTCCTTGACCAATTCCGATGCCAAGAGAAGATTCTCCATGAGGTAATGGTCTTTGATAAATGCTGATTGGTTAGGAGCAATAAACCCATCCAGGACCTTCTTGAGACGGTTTGCTAGAATCTTTGATATCATCTTGTAGAGGACGTTGCAGCAAGAAATGGGTCTGTAGTCTTTCATTACCGCGACATCTGTCTTCTTCGGAATATGGGCCAAGATCGTCGCATTAACCCCCTTATGAAGAAAACCATAGGCAAAAAAGGATTGGATCGCCACAACAAAATCCTTGCCAATTAGAGGCCACATCTCCTTGAAGAACTCAACCGTGTAACCGTCTGGACCAGGGGATTTGTTTGACGGCATGAAATAGAGAACCCCTTTAATCTCTTCTGGAAAAATTACTGCACAGAGCTGGGTCTTCTCGGATTCTGAGCAGCAGAACTCAAAGAGGGAGTTCAAATCTAAGTTCGTCGCTCCTGTAAAATCCAAACGAGTGTGAGTAAAAATGTCAGTGAAATACCTTACCGCTTCTAGCTTGATCTCCTCTGGTCTCTTTAGATTGACTCCATCTTGGTTGTGAATTTCTCTAATCGAGTTACACGCTTGCCGTTCCTTAACCACATTGTGGAAGTAGCGGTTGTTTTTATCTCCAAGCTCTAGCCAATGTAAATTTGCTCTTTGTCGAAGGAAGACCTCCTCTAGCTGAGATACTTTCTCCCATCTCTCGTAAGCTAACACTTCCAAAGCCGATACGGATGGGTCCGGATGGCCAAGGGTGGTCGATTGGCAAGTGTAGAGGTCAACATAAGCTTCTTCAACTCGCCTTGACAAGTGATGGAGCTTTACACGGCTTAACGCCCTGATATGTGGCTTCAGAGCCTTTAACTTCTTTAGAGACGAAAAAGCGAAGACGTGGACACAAATAACTTCTCTGTATCAGTCCAATAAGCCTCCACCAGAGGGTAAACTCATCCACCTGCAGAAGCGCATTAGAGAATTTAAAAGGAGTTCTGGGGGTTAAAGGAGTACCGAAGAGATTAACGTGGGCGCGTAGATGATCCGAGTAGCCTCCCGCTTCAAAGACACAGTACGAGTCCGGATACGCGTGGAGCCAAGCATCATTGACTAAGACCCTGTCAAGCTTTTTACAGATCAACTCGTTTTCTCTCTTGTTGCATCAAGTAAAGAGGGGCCCATGGTAGACCATATCAACCAAGGAGCACTCGCGGACTGTCTCCTGAAAAGCGAGCATACTTGGGAAAGCAGCCACTGGAAGACCTCCAAAATGCTCTACACTAGCCAAGGTGTCATTAAAGTCACCTAAGCGCAGCCACGACATATCACAGAACTCAAGGGAAGCTTTTATTGCTTTAAATTAGTCCAAAGGAGGTTCCGCTCCTCTGCAACATTAGAGGCATAGACAAAGGATACAAGGAAGTCTGTACCGCCGTCTATGGAGATCACACAAACGCACTCATCGACACCACTCTCACAGAGACCCGATTATCCCATAGAACCCAAATACGTCCCAGGGGGTTGCAAGTATAATTTGAAAGCATAGACCAGTTAGGCATGATTGAAGAGACCATCGGAGCCACGTGTGATTCACGGACTCTAGTTTCTAGAACATCACCAAACAGCAAATGCTTCAAAGTAATCCAATTCTTCAAGATATTGTGCTTGCGCTTCTTATTAAAGCCCCACATATTCCAGAAGAAAGTGGACATCTAATTAACTTTTTTTGTGAAGAACCCTTTTGCTGAGACCGCCTTGTAAGGGCTGCTTATGCTTCTTTGACCCTTCCATTTTCCCTTTAGACTTGGAAGAGCGGGGAAGATATGCGCAGGTCGAAGAGCCGTCATAAGCAGATAGCGGACCATTCTTCTCGTCATGGAGCGTAGCGCTTTGAATCTGGTCCACCTGTTTGGACATAAGCTCCATTTTCTTACCATGTCCAAACACAACTGTTTGGATGGAAACCCCCGCCTTACTTACGTCTAGCTCAGATGAATCGTCAAACACCGGAGCCTTACTAACGTCCAGCTCCATAAGGAGGTTCGTGGATCCTTGACGCATGTGTTGAAGATTTCCACCTGAAATTATCCCAGGTTGCTAATGAGTCTCTTGTGTCAAGACCGAACCTGTTGAAGAAACGTGAGGTGGATCACTCGAACTCAAAACTGATGCAGCAGTTCTAGGACCAGGCTGTGACTCTCCGATCCGTGTGGAGCTGGGGAAAACAGTATCAAAAGTAGGAGCAGATGAACCCAACAAAACAGCAGCATTAAAATTTGTAGACCAGCGCTGGAAGAAGAGACCAGAGTCGTCGTCAGAGGCACTAATGGCTCTGTTTTCTGACTTAAGAGCGAAGTTGCCAGTACCTAGGGTGCAATAATCTGTGGCGTATTGGAGCTCTGATAAACTTGTTTATCTGCCGACAGAGCTAAGTTTATGTGCACACCAGACAGAGAAGAAGACGCAGCAGACGCAGAGTGTCATGGTGAGGATGACGATGCAGGCTGAGAAGGCTTGATGGTGCAGATGACTCAAAATCAGCAACAGGAGAGACAGAGGCAGCAGAACTAAGCTTTGTCGAAGCTTCGATGAACCTGCACACAAAGTAACAGAGCCAAGTACGTTAGATACGTGAGATACCTGATGAACGAAGTTCGTGGTGTCCCTAGCTACAACCAGAAGCTGCCCCGGTGGCAGCGGAGCCATCAGCGGGAAGCTCAAGGGGAGCCTTAATCACCTTTCCAATCCCTCTTAGTTTCCTTAATTGGCACTCAATAGAGAGAGAGTTTTTTTCAATGTTTTTTGAATCCCCTGTAAAGAAAACTTCACAATGTTAACTTTTAACACAAGTTTACACAAACCCAAGATAAATCTTGGTTTGATAGAACAAACTTCTAGTAACAAAACTGTCCTAAGATCTACCAAATCTTTCACGGAAACCTCGCAACAAACACATATTTCTATTGTTCTTTTTGTAGATTTTTGAAAATAAAGATTAATCAAAATTTTAATACAAATATATTCTTCAATGAATTTTCTTAATTATTATAACAAGCTATCAACCAAATTTTTCTTAAAGAAATCATAGTATGCTCCAAATATTCTAAAAGTAATGTTGATTTTATTTTTTTGAATAAATGTAAAAATATATTCAAAGAAAACCCATTGTTACAACAAGTGCTACATTTTCTTAAACAAACTATTGATTTTTTATGCTTTGATATATCGTTTTATGGGGGCCTCGTTAAAACCCGAAAGAGGAAAATCTAATTGGGACAAAACTTCTTACGGGAAAAAGAGTATCCACCATAAGCGAATGAGCTGAAAAAATAAATTGAAAAAAACCTTCATATCCTTGTAGCGAACCACACTTGTAACCCATCCGTCATAATTCCCTGCTCTTGAAGTGTAGATAGACGGTTTCAGACAGCCCTTCCCACTTCATGAATTAATCTGTCCTCCACTTGCGGAACACTTCCGTGCTTTCTCATGTTTTGTTCTCATGTAGTCCTCTGTCCCGCTTCTTCTTGATGTGAGGAAATTTAATAGCTCAGCAAAACCTCCTGTATAGTGCGCACCCATCAGACCGTAGACTAAAGTGTACTAAATTTTCGCCGAAAATGGGCACGAGAAAAATAGATGGTCGCGCGTCTCAAGCGGGTTGGGGCAGAATGCACATTGTGGTGATATTTTTGGCGCCCATGAGAGTAATCTATCTCCCATCGTCAGTCTGTTTAGGATCACTAACCACAAGATAAAAGAATATTTCAGAGTGGCGTGTGAAAACCATACTACCTTGTGCCAAGACTTTCGGATGCCTTGCATCTTACCTGGTTCCATGTTTCCTTTGTTGTAAAAGACAGTTTGAACTTAGCTTCCTTGTATTTCCACACTGCCACATCCTCTTCATCCCTTCTCTGATTCCGCAGCCTACTTATCGTCATTTCAACCTGCGCCAACACCTGTGACCTTCATCTCCTTGTTCTATGGTTATCAAACACATTTTCCAATGTATCTCCCACTTTAATACCCATATCAATGAAGCCCCTCTCCCCCAGCACTTCAATTAATCTGCCCATTGAACACCAATCATCATACCAAAAGGATGTATTTGAACCATTGCATACCTCAACCTTATGGAAAGCTTTTGCGGAGTCGCAATACTTGAGGATTTTCCTCTACATCCAGGATCCTCTTGTCTTCGTATCTTTTGTTGACCAGAAAGATCCCATTCGGAGTTAAATTTCCTTAATCCACTGTACCCACAGCGAGTTCCGTGAAGACAGGATCCTCCATATTAGCTTGTAGCACCTTACCTTGTTCGCTTCTACCAGCGATTTTAGGCCAAGTCCACCCTCAGATTTTGGCTTGCAAACCTCACTCCAAGCTACCTTTGCTTTCCTTGCATTGAGGTTCGGGCCAGACCATAAAAAAGCCGCACTGATTTGCTCGATCTCCTTTATACATGCTTTTGGTAACCTGAACGCTGCAAGCCAAAAATTCGTGAGACTAGCAATTACAGAAGATAGGAGTTGTAGCCTATCCGTAAAGGTTAGAAACCAATTCTTCCAAGAAGTTATGCGCCTTTGGATCTTGTCTATTAAGGGTTGGTAGTCTGGTTTTGTCATTCTTTTTTGATAGGAGCGGAAGACTGAGATACCTTACCGGCAAGCTCCCTTTCTCAAACGAGTAAGCATTCAAAGATTCCCTGACTTCGGTATTACCCCGATGATGAACAAAGTAGTCTTTACCAAGCTTATATTTAATTCCAAGGCTGAAGAAAACTTATCAAAAACCTTGAGAATACCTTGAATAGATCGCTTTTTTCCATCTGCAAAGACCATTATATCGTCCGTAAAGCAAAGATGTGTTATTCCCAAACATTTGCATCTCGGGTGGTAACCGATCTCGTCAATACTTGTTGTCTTATTCAACATCTTTGATAAATATCATGCAGATTACGAAGAGATACGGCGAGAGTGAGCAGCCTTGATGGAGACGTCTCCCACTATGGGAAAACCCTGCTAATGCTCCATTTATCTGAACTGAGAAGGACGGTGTCGTTACACAAAGGATAATCCATTTGATGAATATTTCTGGCAGGTTCATCGCCATTAACAACTGCTCGAGGAATACCCAATTGACTAAGTCGAAAGCTTTGGTAATATTGATCTTCATTGCACATCTAGAGGTAACATCAGCCTTGTGATAATCCTTAACCAATTCCGACGCTAGTAGAAGATTTTCCATAAGATATCTATCCTCAATAAACGCAGACTGATTATTTGTAATGAACCCAGGGAGCAACTTCTTAAGCCAGTTCGCTAGTATCTTTGAAATTACCTTTTAGATCACATTGCAACATGATATTGGTCTATAATCTTTCATCCCTATCACCCCCATCTTCTTAGGGATTAAGGCGAGGATGGTGGTATTTATCCCTTTTGGTAGAAAACTATAGGAGAAGAACGACTTTACCGCCACCAGGAAATTGTTCTCTATAGAATTCCACCGTGAATCCATCTGGCCCCGGTGACTTATTTGACGGCATTGAAAACAACACACTCTTTATCTCCAAATCTGTCACAGCCCTAACTAGCTCACGTCGCTCATCTTCGCCACATTGAGCCGCCAACATCTGTTTCATGTCCAAGATTGAAGTGTTACCTCTCTCGGATGATGGCTGAACCTTAAATAGCTCTGAAAAAAATCTAACTCCTTCAGCCTTTATGTCCTCCAGAGATGAGAATATACTGCCATCCTGTCCTCTAATCTCATGTATCATGTTACGCTGCTCTCTATCTTTTATCGCGTTGTGGAAGAACCGGTTATTTTGGTCCCCTTCCTTTACCCAATGGAACTTTGCTTTTTGTCTGAGGTATTTTTCTTCTAGTAATGCTACACTCTCCCAAGCACTGTGAGCTTCCGCCTCTTCAACCATTGTATTTTCAGCTGGGTTTGACAGATTCATTAACTGCTTCTCGCAAAGCACCTTGTATAATTCCTCTTTTTGCTTTGTCAAGTGGTGTAGCTTTCGATGACCAAACCCTCTAATGATTGGTTTGAGATTCTTGAGCTTCTTTGAGAATATGAACAGAGCAGAGGTGGATGAGAAGATTGCTTCTGTCTAGTTCCAATAGGTTGCCACAAGGTTTTTAAACTCCGGGGTGGAGATAACCGCATTTACTACCTTAAACGGGATCTTTGGCTTGTGTGGCTGTTCATACATCGTAATAACACCACATAGGTGATCGGAGCAGCCTCTAGCATCGAAAATGCAGTAAGAATTAAAAGAACGCTGAAGCCAAAGATGGTTTATCAGAGCACGATCAAGCTTCTTGCATATCAAGCCGTCTTCTCACTTATTGCACCATGTGAATAAGGATCCATGGTAGGCCATATCTTCCAGAGAACAGTCGCTTACCATGCTATTTAAATCAGCCATTCCCTGATTCGAAGATGGGATATTTTTCGGGGCTAAGTGTTCTGTTCTATAGAGAATTTCATTGAAATCTCCTGCACACAACCAAGGCAGCTCTCGGCCTAAAACAATTATTTCTTTCAAGTCATTCCAAAGCTCTCTCATCTCGTCTTGTGAATTTGAAGCATAGATAAAAGAACATAGAAGTTCCTCCTCTTTTCCTCGGATCTTAACCCTAAAAGAGATCAGCTTAGCTGTCTTCTTCACCACTATCAAGGTGACTGCTTCACTCCAAACCAACCAGATTCTTCCTAATGGAGTGTATTCGTAGTTTGAAGTTCCCGACCAACCCGGGAATGTTGATCTAATTATTTGTTCCGACTTGCTTTTTGCGACTTTTTTTTCTAAAATAGCTCCAAGAATAAGAGATTTCTCTTTAATCAAATCTTTTACTACCCGTTGTTTTCTTGACTTGTTAAACCCGCAGATATTCCAAAAGAAGACCGACATTAATGCTTTTTTCTTTGGTTCCTTCTTCCTACTGTACTCTGATGTTTTCCCCCCTTTTGTTGAGATGTAATTGGAATTTGCTTCTGCATCCTCGCTATCATGAGAAGAGGGATTCTCACCTGAGTAGATTCCGACAACATCATGTCCTGATCGCTTCCTTCCTCTGTTCTCTGTTCAACTGTGTTGCCGCTCGAATCATTACCAGAATCACATGTATGAGAAGAGTCCGAGATTTTCACAGTCCCAGAATTTGATCAATCTTATCTCTCCTTTCCTGAGTTCCCCCCCCCCCCCCACTAGCGTCAACTTCTGTAACATTTTCTGTACTCAACCCAGTTAGGCTTTGTTTCAATGTTAGATTCTTCTCCATGCCCAAATCGGTTGCCTTTGCATATTTCTCTGGTGTATTACTCAGAACTATTGTCGTACTCAGACCCGATAGACCCTGTACCTTCATATTCTTCTTCTCGTTAGTCACTTCCGAGCACACTACTTCTGCAGCCCCAGCCAAATGTTCCTCTGTTTCTGCCACCCTCAACACTGAAAGTGACTATAGCTTCAACTTCTTCTGCTTTTTTTTCCCGAGCTCAGACCCGAGCTCGCCAACCCCTTCCTCACCCTTACCCGAGGTCTCCTCCTTCCCTTCTAGGTCCGTGAGAATTTCGAACCTTGATGGGGTTGCTATCCTTACCTCGCCATGCACTAAACTTCTCTTTCCAGCCTTCTTACTTTGCTTTTGTGAAGCCATTTGCCAATCATTTCCAGACTTGACAGGCGACAATGCTTTATATATCTCCATCTGCTCACTCTGTGGGGAGTCCCACGCTGATATATTCTCCGTAGACTTTGAGATAAGCTCAGGAGCTTCCGGTTCCACCACCCTCTCTGGTACCGTTTCTAGGTTTTTATTTCGAAATATCTCCAAACACCCAGCCTCAGAATGACTTCATCCGGCACGGTTACAACCTGTCTTCCCTCAAACTCCGAAACCGTATAGTCAAAATGTGAGAGTGATGGTCGACGAACAATAGTTGCCCAGGATTTGGATGGTACAGCTTTCCGAGAGAAAATTGGACCACCCTCGGAGTCAACACCTTCAGAAACTTCGTCACGATTAATAGGACCAGTTCCCTCTACCGCTGAAGAACCCCGTGTCGCCACCCTGTGATCTTCTCCCCTCTGCTTTGGACTTCCAGTCTCTGCCTTTTCCGATAAAATCTGTGTTGGAACTCCCTCTTTGTGACTATCAATGGTTGGAATTTTCTTCACTTCTCCGATCATCCCCCCTACAACTCCACTCTGTAGATCCTTGTTTGTCACGGCACCTGCGCTCTGTGAACTGCTGTCGTCTCTGGTCTCCCCGTGATTTAGTTGAGTCGCCCAAGCCGCCGGCGGTGTGGCCACCGTGCCTGGCGCCGCCTCCATGAAGAAATCCTAGAATCTCCCTTACAATCGCTTCTTGTTGGTATTTTTAGACTTATGTATTTATGTATGTATACCTAATGTCGATATTATTAGTGAAAATTAATTGTATTGTACACATGATAAGTACAACATATTTAGTCGGTAACAAGGATAAGGACATCACTACTAAGGACATGTAATTGATGTTATTAGACATCATTTTTAGACAAATGATATTAAATTTCCATCAGTTACAAACAAATGATGTTGATTTTTTATTACTTAATATAAATGACATTAATATTTTTTACAATTTTAACAATTGATGCTACATAGTTGTGTCATTTATTTATAACTGATGTTATAATATCAACGGTGGTGCTAAAATTAGTTGATTATCATAATTAATTTTCATTAATTAAAATATTATTAAATTTATATGATAATATATAAATTTATTAACAAGCTCTCACATATTATTTAATATTTAATTAATAAAAATATATTTAAAATAATTACTTGGTGATCAAATTTTTCTTTCATTTGAATAACTGATGTTAAATTTTTACTTTTACTATTTTCTTTTTAAGTGATGCAAATAAAGATAAATTAGTATCAATTTTTTAATTGATGGAAAATAACTAGTAATAACATCACTTATTGTAATTGATGTTAATTAATAAATTTTGTGCATAACAATATCTACATATATTTTTTGGTGAACTTGATTCTAATTAGAGAGTACATCTCGTGTGAGCCGAGCTCATAAACATCCACTAGAAGATAACTTGTAGGATTATTTTTTACAACATCTCTTAAGTCTCTCTCTCACCAATTTTGTGTTTTTGTGATAAATACCTCACAAAGAAACATAACTACCATGATGATGTGCCATAGAATCGAGATTCCGGACCCCAAACCCGAGACTAAGAAGAAAAACAAGAACCAAAAACCCACCCGCAAAATACCCCTAACTAGAACATCCGAGAACCTTAAAACCTAAGGCTCTCTCTCTATTTCTCTTTGTGTTTGCTTTGTTTTCTGGATGATGAATTATGAAGCCTTGCCTCTCTTTATATAGTGCCTTGAGACCACATATTCCAAGTAAAAAGAGGATTTGAATATATTTTTCCCTTTTGGAAAATTGTCTTTCTTGTTCCTAAAGAAAATAAGAAATCCTAAAACATCTTGTGGGATTTATCTTCTAAATTCTTTTTATGACCAACTGATGTGATAACTCGGTTCATGATCCAAACTAGTTTCCCTGACCCGATGACAAATATCCACAAATCTTCACCTTTGTCATTTGGTCCAACTTCACCTGTTCCGACGAACCTTGAAATCTTGTCGCCATCTTTAATGGATACTTCCACCAGGTCTACGTAACTCCCGCCCGAGTACCTCGAAACTAACATGAGTAATGTTGTTGTTACTCAAGGAATCACTAACCAAAAATTTGACTCGTCTCTATGTGGTGACGATCTCTGCTTTTCCCTGCTCCTGAGCTCAACTCCCAAACCTTTAACATGTTATTTTCACTTTTCAGAAAAAGAAGAACGCAAAGAGTTCGATGCCTTGCATGAATGTGTGAAGTAAGTCCCTTAGCACACTTGGTTCTTTCCAATTTTAGACTTTACCATCTTCAATCTTGAATCCCCTTTTGTCGATTTCTTTTTGAGACTTGTACCACTACAAACTTGAGTCTCTTTCCTTTTCCTCTGAGATATTCAACCGATAGATCAATCTCAGAGTACTCTCTCGCCAAATCAGGCAATGACCTTTACCTTTACGAAGAAACTTCCATATGATAGCTTAAGAACTTCATTCTTTCTATCACTGATGATATCCATGCCTAGAATCCTTGTAGCTTGACCTAACTCTTTCATCTCAAACTCGATGTTCAGATTTTTCTTTAAGATCTCTAATTTCTTTAAGTCCTTAGCCGCTACTAGCATATCATCAACAGAGTAATAGGAATACATGATCATCAATGGTTGATCCTTTGTGATAAACACACAAATCATTGATGCTTCTGTGAAACCCATGTGACTTCATGAAGTCATTGAACTCGTGGTTCCACTGTCTAGGAGACTGCTTTAATTTGTAAAAATACTTCTTTAGTAGACAAATTATGTCTTCTTTACCTTTCTCTATGAAACCTTCTGGTTGATTCATGTAGATGGCTTCATCTAGTGTGTCGTTTAGAAAAGCAGTCTTGATATCTAGTTGCAGTAATTCAAGATCAAAATTCACCACAACTGATAACATGATTCGTATAGAAACGTGTTTAATAACTGGTGAGAATATCTCATTGTATTCAACTCCTTCAACCTGTGTAAATCCTTTAGCTACTACTCTAGCTTTATATCTAGGTTCTTCCACTCCTGGAATGTCTTCCTTTATCTTAAATATCCATTTACACTCGACTGTCTTCTATTTTTTTGGCTTAGAAACAACTTTCCATGTTTTATTTTTATCCAGAGACTTCATCTCTTTTATCATAGCTTGCTCCCACTTCTTCCATTCCTTACTCCTTTTATCTTCTCCCAAAGTTTGTGGCTCATCTAGTTCCATATCTTCTCTATAAGCCACAAAATGTGAGGTGTCTCCACCTTGACCAGCGCTTTCTTCATCTTCATCCTCTTTTGAAACAGCTCCGCCTTGATCCGAGGAGCTTTGAACCATAACAGTATTGTATGGCCCTTGGACCAATTCAGTACTGAAAGTAACCTTCTTGCTTTTGGCTTTCAATGACCTTAGGACTTGCTTTAGGTATCTTCCCTGTGATAGCTTAAGAACTCCATTATTTCTATCTCTTGCAAGCAGATAGCCATCAAGTGAATCATACTCTTCTGCTTCAGCTTCTTTCGGAACTTCATATGTATTAGATTTCCCTTCTACTACACTAGTTGTTTCAGTTTCTGTACCTAAATATGCTCTATGTTGACCGATGCTATCATCATCCTTATCTTCTTTTTAAATAACTCCACCTTGATCCGAGAAACTTTGAACCATAACAGTATTGTCTGGCCCTTGGATCAGTTCGATATTGAACGTAACCTTTTTTCTTTTGGTTTTGGGTTGTTTTTCAGTTTTTCTTTTCCTTGTACAGCTTCTCTTCATCGAAGACCACATTCCTGCTGATAGTACATTTTCCTTCTTCTGGTAACCATATCCTTCTTCAAATTTGAAACATGAGAACTTCGGTTTCAAATAAATGCGGTTGACTTGAGATTTGGATTGATAATCCCTTACCAGAGCCTACCAGATAGCTAGAGCTGTTTTTTCCTTCATGATCTACCGTAGAACGACATCACCTAGGCACATACAGATCGTGTTCTTAGCTCTCTTCTCTTTTTCTTGCTGCGCTGGATCCATCTCAACCTTTACTTCATATGATGATGTTGTTATCCCTTTTTCTTTATCATAGAAATCACCTTTACCTAAAGTAGAGGGATTGTATTCCTTAAGACAAGAGTCTAAGCCGAGTAACTCCAACTGAAATATCATTTTGCACTTCCATATACCGAATTCCCCTTTACTATCAAACGTTTCCACATCGTATCTCCTAGAGTTATACTCCATGATTATCATGTTTTCTAGTAAAAACTATAATCACAAAAACTCCTTTTCCAGATGTCTTTAGGATTTGCAAAACCTGTTGTGAAACGCCTTCTGCTTGTCTTGGATGCTCTTATACCACTTGTAAGGTTTTAGTTCGATTAGTCTGTCTTGTTAATGCGATTAACTAACTAATGAACACACGGAAATTTAACGAGTTCCTCTAAAACTAGAGAGTACATCTACTGTGAGCCGAACTCACAAACATCTAGTAGAAGATAACTTGTAGGATTATTGTTTACAATCTCTCTTAAGTATCTCTCTCACCAATCTTGTGTTCTTGTGATAAATACCTCATGAAGAAATAAAACCACCATGATGATGTGCCACAAAATCAAGATTCCGAACCCCAAACCCGAGATTAAGAAGAAATACATGAACCAAAAACTCACCCGCAAAACACCCCTTAGAAAGTTGAACACCTGAGACCATTAAAACCTAAAGCTCTCTTTATGTTTCTTCTTGTGTTTGTTTTGTTTTCTGGATGATGAATTATGAATTCTTGCTTTTCTTTATATAGCATCTTGAGATGACTATTCCAAGTAAAAAGAGGATTTGAATTTCTTTTTTTCTTTTGGAAAGTTGTCCCTCTTGTTCCTAAAAAAAATAGAAAATCATAAAACATCTTATGAGATTTATCTTCTATATTCTTCTTATGGGTTTACTGATGTGATAACCTGATTCATGATGCGATAACTTGGTTCATAATCATGACCGTATCTAAGCAGTTGTACAATTTTGTGCTGAAGCATCTATGTGATTTTCCTAAGCCAAATCTATTTAGAGACTAAAGACTACTCAATTTTGATATATTGCAGTAGTTTGATAACTACATTACTCGTGGTTGAAGTAATTAGCCAAGTCTTTGTGCTCGACCTCGTTATAAAGGTAAATGCCTTAAATAGTGAAATGAAAGATTTATATCATGATTCAAATTATTAAAATACATGAAAGTTTGTTTGCAGCTTCTATAGACTGCGATCTTTATGTTTGTGATCGAAATTGGTAGTTATTGAAATTTATTGCCTTATTAAAAAGTAGAGTAGTTTTTTTCAAATAGCGAAATGTTTGTTTATCTTTACCAAAAAGAAATGTTTTTTTATCAACTAGAAATCCCATTAATCACCAAATTCCATTAATCACTAAAACTTACATGAACAACATATAATTTATAGTTCATTTCATCTCCTTCACTGTATTTTTTTTTGCAACAAAATTAAAATGAAAAGTATTGTTTGATATTAATGCATAGAATTCAAAAGTATTGTTTGTATCTCTTCGAGTGATCTGCCTTTCGTCTCAGGCATTAAGAAATAGATAAATATAATCGATACGGCTGAGACGATGGAGAAAATTAAAAATGTTCCTGCCAAAAAACAATCCATTAATAATAATACTAAACAATAATATATCCATAAAAGAATCAGTACTAATTAAGTGTATATATATACCTGATGCACTCCATTGCATTAAAAAATTGAAGCTGAAAGTAATGACCCAACCAAAAGCCCAGTTGGTGACGGTAACTAAGGTTCCAGCTGAAACTTTTACGTTCATTGGAAATATCTGTTAAAAACATAAGTTATTATAATTTTTTATATAATTTAAAGTAAACATTAATTTTATTATAAACTATAAAAATACTTTCAACATTTTTTCAATACCTCTGACATTATAATCCATGGTAGTCCTCCCATTCCCATAGCATATGTTATAACGTAACCCTAGTAAAAACAAATCATATATATAATTCAAAAAAGTTAGATACTTCCTAAAATTTTCTCTATAAAATATATACAGTGATATTAAGTGTGTTTACCAGTACGCTGATGCAGGTGAATATTGGTGTGAGTTCTGGTAGAATGCCCAACGACTATATAAAAATTTTAAAAAGTTAGTAAATGGTAATTAAATATACTAAATTACAAAATATTAAGGATCTTTTGTTTTTTTTTTCATTTGAAAGAACATAAATCCACTAAATATTTTTTTAAATGACTAAATAATATTGCTATTAGACATTATAGAAATGTCATAATATATACTACATTATAAGAAATTTCTGAAAACCCCTATCTATCTTAAACTCGAATAAATCAACTATAAAAAAACGTAACTTCTGTTTAATCAGACATTATACATTTAATTTAAAGATAAAATATAAAGGATCACCTGAAAACTGTATGACACACTTAAGAGCAAAGCAAACAAGCCCATTCCAGCACAGGAAGCCTGCATAAAAACAAATAATACTTTCTAGTAAGAAAACTAACATATATATATATATATATATATATATATTGACCATTAATAAAAAATAATATATTGATCATAATTATCAAATATTTTGGCCAATAGATTAACGAAAGTTAATTGGATATCTAACCATAAGGAGGGTTCGTCTTCCCATTTTATCGACAATGATTGTGGCAATGAAAGCTTTTGGTATCTGTAAAGAAACAATTCTTGATTTTTTAAACAAAAACTATAGCAAAATAATTTGGAGATCTTAATCTTAATGAGCGAAAAATATTAAGGTCTCACTAATTCAAGAATAAGTAGAATTTATTTTGTAATTATTATTCTCTTACCATGATTGAGGCCATTACAGATGTGCCAATAGCGCTTGGAAAACCTGAAATTTTAAATTAAGTTACTATCATTCAAGGGGATTTGCAAATTTTAAGCAATGTATATTATATTAAAATTTGAGAATACGTATATTGGATACCTCCTCTTTCATAAAGGCTACTAGCATAATAAATAACTCCTGAGCTGCCGGAAAGTTGCTGCAAGAGCATCAAACCGACTCCGATCTGTATAAATTAAATCCTTTAATGTATAAAGTTTAATTATGAGGGATCATATTACTAATTTACTATTGCTGTAATAAATTATTAAAATATAAACAATTCCTTCTGATACTTACAATTAACGGATATACATATCGTTTCTGAAACAGTTCCATTATTCCAGTTTCACCGCTATGTTTGGAAATATCCATCGTATCCTAAAATAAATAGTCAGTCATATAAGAAACTGGATTTAGCCACAATACAAGCTAAAGAAAATCAAAATTACGACGTTAGTAATTAATTTTATGTTCAAATTAATAAAGATAATTATATTACTCTAATGGTGTTAGCTTCATGTGAAATATCCACGTCATGGCCTCTAAGGTGTTGTAGGGCAGCTCTGCATTCTTTATCACGGCCACATTTTGCCTGTGGAAAAGTTTAAAAACTTCATAAACAATATATGATAATGGTTTTGGTAAAGATTCCACAACTGTAATATCACCATTTCCCCGGTTTAGTGATGGTTGAAAAAAGAATGTACAGAAAATATTAACACTTTTCTTCCATAAAGTAAAATTGTTAAATTATTAGGAATATAAAAAGAAAAAGAAAAATAGTAGAAACATGTATAACTTACAACAATATGTTTACGTCTAATTAAGTATACATGGAATAGAAATTGATCAATAAAGTTAGAAAGTAAGATTAAACTTGTTAAACACCATTTTGCATAGTGCAGATAACAAATATACATAATACTATTAAACCAGCACCGTATTTTCTCCGCAGTAGTTAGGGGTAAGATAGAACAAATTAAACTGTGTGATCTCTAAGAATATCAAACCCATTTCTTTATTGGTGAAATAGGTAAATTCTGGGCATAGTTAATCAAAAGCTAGAGTTGACTTACCAGCCATCTTGGAGACTCAGGAATGAAGAATAGACAAACAACGTGGAGAACACACGGAACAAAACCTTAAAATACAATAGAGATTAAAACTGTATCAAATTAACCCATTCACGTAATTATAAATCTGGATTCACATTTTTTTCGGATCTTACCAAGTATTGATAGTATACGCCAAGGAACAAAATTTCCAATGATGAAAAACAGTGAAAGTCCACAATTTTGCATTAACTGAAACAATATTTAACAAGATAAAATATAATTAAAAAAGCTATATCAAATTAGTCAGAAAAATTCAATTTATTGATTATTTTAATCAGGAACCTGATTGGCAAACACGAACGATCCTCGAACATGTTTTGGTGCTATTTCCGCGATATATACGGGAATCTATATATATTAAGAACTTTAGTATTAGCATGTGTATATTAATATATTGAACTGAATTATGTATTTCCACTTAAAGTTAGAGAAATTAATTAATTACCACGTAGCTAAAGATACCAACGCCAATTCCAAGTAGTAATCTTCCACAATCAAGCCACAACGCATCCTTCAATTATAAATACAGTATAGTCATTGGTCATATCGAAAGCTATACTAATAATAATTAATTGTTGTGATGCATTAAAGACAAAGAAAAGAATAATAAAGAAACCTGAGCTGCTGCGATTAAGAGCCAGCCTATTGCGCAGAAAGCTTCGCAGAATAACATCGTCTGTTTTCCAATTATTTATTGGGAAAAAAAAATGTTAGTATAGACCGGCCAACCATTGATGTGGACAGTGTATAAGTATAATATTTTAAAACATCTATAAATTAGCATTGTCTGAATCATGATATTTTATTCATTTATATAGTTAAAAATTTTGGTGAAAATTTATAAAATTATTAATTTATCAATATATATATATATATTAACTGATACAAAAAACTAATTTGGGATTAGAAATGATGTATTAATTTATCGAAATATTAATTTTTTGAATATTAATTTATAGAGAATTTACTGTAAATTACTTACCCATTTTCTTCCAAACACATCAGAGATTTTACCGCTAAAAACTGCACCAATGAGTCCACCTAATGTCATAATCGACCCGAACATTGAGTACTGCAAATAAATAAACATCAAACACGTTTAACTTTTAGAAAAAAAATCTATAACAAAATTTTAAAAATAATAATTTAAAGTTTGAGCATCTATATGTAATAGTCTTACTTCTGCTACGGAGAGAGATAATTCATTCATAATTCCGTGTTGGGCAACTGATGAAAAACCAATCTGCAAAACCGATACATTTAGCTCAATTAAACCGGTTTTATTATGGTTAAATTATAAGTTCATATGTAGAAACTTATAAGTTATAATGAAACCGATCTTAAATGAAAAATACAGAATGTAAAGCTTACTCACACCACAACCAACGCAGAAAGAACCAGTGACGACGATAAAGGTGATCATACAAACAGAAATTGTAACAGAACATTCATCATCTTCGTTTTGATGTTTCTTCAATTCTTTATGGTTTGGATGTATCTTGGATGATAAACCGGTTTCAAGATAACCGTCGTCGTGTGGGACTTTCCTTTCTCTTATGCTTAGACTCTTCTTGAGTAAACTGGTTTTCATGCTTCTTTGTCTCTCCATTGTCACTCTTCCTCTTTTCTTCTAGTGATCGAACTCTTTATTTTGCTTAAAGATATCGTTAAAGTGCGAAAGTAAAGAGTTGCTAAAGTACTTTATGTTTGTGATAACTACAAATTTTCCATAGAGATTTATAGGAGTTGAGAATTTGACGGGTCGGAATACTTAAACCTTTTTTAATTTTATATTAAATTTCGACTTAAGGATCTCGTGGGTAATCCAATAAGGGACGAAAAACAAATCAAGCCAGACAAAAAAGAGTGGTTGGCGTTATTTTAAAAATAACATTTAGAGTAATATTAATGGCATTGTGCTAGAAAAAACGTGGACCTCTAACCAAATATTCCTTAATTAATGGAACGGGTAGACGCAAGATGTGGAATAATTTCTATTTTATTTGACATTTGTCAAGGAACCGAGTAGACAATGTCTATTTAAGTTTTTTTTAGAATATTATATAAAATTATATTTAAAATTTTTTTTTTAATAATAAGTGAAATCGTTTAATGAAACAATTTAGAATAAGAGTAAAGAAGCTCTAGAAATAAAATCGAAAAATTGTGGTCTTATTAAAACTTAAAACCAAAATTTTTTTTTGGGACAAAACTAATTTTTCTATAAAAGAATACACACCACTTTTAATAAAGATGAAAAAAATAGAAAAGATAAGAAAAAATAAGAAAAAAAAAGAAAAAAAAAAAGAAAAAAAAGGAAGAAAAACAGTAGATGAGGAGAAGCTGAAACCGACATTAACTTTCCGTGACTCTAAACCATTCATTCAAGCCGTCTATGAACTTTTGTTTCCGTTGAAAAGTCGAAAGATGATTACGCATAGTTCTATCAATAGCTTTGATAAGAGTTTGTTGATATTTGGACAATTTCGTTCTTGTCATAACGTGTAAACAGTTATTTGGAAAGCATACCGCAAAATGAATTTATGAGTACAACCAATCATCGAACCAGTCACTAGAATAACCTTATTTTTTTTGTTAAAATACAAATAAACCAACACTAATTATACTATTAACAGAATTACGATTTCGCATTTAAATTTAGAGAAATACTTTTTGAAAAATAATTAAAAGATTAAATAAAACAAATTGAACACTGAAAACTCTAAGATAAAAAGATAAAAAGATAAAAACAAAAAAATAATTGTATCAGAATATTTTAGAAATGATTTCTCCAAAAGATCGTCTTCTTCATTCGTCTAACCCTAACACTCAAGAAAACACTCGAAAAACCGATGGAATTTCCGACGGACACTCCCAAATCCGTCGGAAATTTATAAATTCAATTAAATTTTCTTTAAAAAATTATAACCGTCGGAAATCCGTAGGAAATTAGAAATTTCCGACAGAATTATATATTTTAGGAGCGTCATCACAAAAATCTTTATAACTTTTGATCGCACCGTTAGATCAATTTCAAACCACTTTCAAATGAAAGCTCTATGAGTTAGGTTTCATTTGAAAGTTGTTTGAAGTAGATCCGACGGTGGGATCAAAAGTTATAAAGATATTCGTGATAACGGTCAAAAAATATATAATTCCGTCGAAAATTTCCGACGGATTTGCAAAATTTTATCTTGGAATTTTAAACGGGAATTTATCCAAAAATATATAATATCCCGCATATCTTAAATTTTAACATATCCGTCGGAAATTTCCGACGGATACGTGAAAATTTAGGCGGTAAATTAAATTTTTAAAAAAATTTCCGACGAATTTCTGACGACTTGTCCGTCAGAAATTCTGTTTTATAAGCATGTCGTCTTTCTTGCGAAACCATTCAAAAAAACATAAAAGTTTTTTTAAAAACACCAAATCATCACAAATCATCACAACACCAAATCCTCTCAATATCCAAACATTATCATAGATGAAAATCAATAAAACATGTAAGTTTCATAAGTTTTTTTATTTTTATGAATTTTTAAGTTAGAATTTTAAATTTAGAATTTTGAACGTAGATTTTATGATTTGGAATTTAGATTTAGGATTATGTTTGTTAGATTTTAGATTTAGCTTTTTAGTATTTAAATTTTTGTTTAGGAATATTTAAATTGTTATTTTCTAATTGATTTTAAAATTTTTAAAAAATTTTAGATTTAATTTTGTTATTTTAAAATTATTATAAATTTTTATTAAATAATTTTCATTTTCATATATTAATTTCATATTAATTTGAATTTTATTTGTATTTAAAATATATTTAAAATTTTAAATGTTTTTAAAATTATAATTTTTGTTTTTTTTTAAAGTCCGTCGGAAATCTATTGGAAATTGTCCGTTGGAAACCTGTCGGAAATATTTCCGTCGGAAGTCCGTCGGATTATCCTCGTCGAAAATCTGTCGGAAATATCGACAGAATTCCGACGATTACTTATTTTCTGACTATTTAGAATAGACAGAAAAAATCTGTCAAAAATCTGTCGAAAACAACAAAATCCGTCGAAAATAGGTTTCTATCAGTTTTATGCTTTTTTTTTGTAGTGTAAATTCATCACCGCCGTGAACTCGCCTTTTTTTCTCCTTCTTTTGTCGTGTTTTCCTCTTTTTTTTGGCGTTTCCTCTTTTTCGGATTGTTTTAAAACCGACTTGGAGGAGAAAAGAGAAGGAGAGAAAGGAAAAGCTGACTTGCGTTATAATCCTAATCCAGTTCTTCTTTGAATATAATGATTATATTGTATATACATACATTTTCTTATCCAAAATGTATTTATATATAATATTTTTAGTTTAAATATATATATCAAATATATATTTTTTAAACTCATAACTTTCTTTCGTTTTTTCTCACATCAGCATAACTTTTTCTGTCACGTTTTATCAAGATGGATGATCATATATAATTATGTTTATAATCTGCAGAACAAGTTTGGAAAATTTCTACACGTTGTTAACTATAAATGGTTGGATGCATAGTTGGTTTGACTACAATTTTCTAAAGTGATTGTTTGTTTAGTCAAAGTTTCAGAAAAGTAAGAGTGTATGCTTTTATGAAGAAAAAAAATGAAAACTTCTCAAATTGTTAGCTTAACCCAGCAACTAAACACATAGACGTGGCATACAATAACCCTTTTTAGTTTAAATATTAAAATTATATTGTATATAAACACTTTTTCAATAGGTATTTATATATAACTTTTAGTGTAGATAAATATAAATAACATATTTTAAAATACTCGTAACTTTTTCTAATATATTTTGTCAAGATGGACGACCTAATAAATACTTTATTATCAATAAATGTATAACAAGTTTGAAAAATCTGTACATGTTGTTAACTATAAATGAATGGACGCATAGTTGATTGAACTGCAATTTTCTTAAGTGAATATTTAGTAAAATTTTCATAAAGGTAGTAAACTTTCTCAAATTATTTGTATTAACCAGCAGTTAAACACCATACACGGTAGCCAATAAATACGATTTCTTTATCTAATATGTATATAAATAATTTTTTATCTAAGATAAACATAAGTAATAAATTTAAAAATATTCGTAATTTTCTCTAATACGTTTTATCAAGATAGATGACCTTTCTGTGTAAATACTTTACTATTAATGAATGCAAAACAAGTTTGGACAATTTCTACATGTTGTTAACTATAAATAGATGAATCCACAGTTGATTTAACACCAATTATCTAAAGTGATTATTTAGTGAAAATTTAACAAAAGGTGATATGTGTACTCTTATAAAGAAAGTTTTCAAATTATTTAATTAACCAGCATTTAAATATTCACACATAGTAGACAATAACTCTTTTCATATAAATATGACAATTATATTGTATATAAATATATTATATTTATCTAGTAGGTATTTATCAATCAATTTCCTTGACTCATTGTCTACTCATCTTATTCTTAGTGTCTTATTTAATCAGGATCAATGGTAATGAATCTCTGCTTCTGTCAAAGTCAGCGGTGTGGGAAGACTAGCAATTAATTCAGTATTCGGTGGTACAGCTCTCGTAGCCGGTCTTCTTGGTTTTTAGTTTTATTTGTCATCTCTTTATCTTCTTTTCATGTTTAATTTTAATGAATCACTTAGATGTTGTTAGGTTTGGACAAAAAACGAATCAATTGTTTGCTTAAATTAAATTGATTTTTTTGCAATCTTAGTGAATTAGTTATAATGTTCATGTGGATTCGATACCCGTTTACTCACTGCAAGTGACCATTGTGCACTTACAATTCCTAACTGGGACTAAACTTATCTCCCATCAGATTACCAGAATAGTTTTATCTATTGGATCCACTTCTACATTTTCACTGCACCACTCTTGGTCTCGGTTAATGGGGATATTGAAGGTTTTTTCTTCAGCTCTAGAGGGATACATCAAAGTTGCTCACTTTCTTCTTACATTTATGTCATCTTCTACAATGTGTCATCTAAACATTTGAATCAGGCTACGATGAGACACGATTTTGGTTACCATCCAACATATGAAGCTATTGAACTCATCCATCTAAGCTTTGCGGAAGACATTTATGGTTTTTTCGGATGGGTTACCAAGGTCTCTTTGGGGTATTTTACATGTAATGGATGAGTTTGCCTATGCTTCAAAACTATTATATGTTGCCAAGTCATCCATCTTCATTGCGGTTGTGGGTGGATAACTAATGAGAGAGGCGGCAGTGGCTAGTGAAATTAGTGTTAGAACTTTACCAATCTGCTAACTCGAACTGTATTTGACAACTAAGTCAATGACTAAGTTGGATTATGAACCCCTATTGGACAAAATTCATGAACGACTGATCTCACATACTAACAAATCCCTATTTTATGCAACCGATTACAGCTTATGAAATCATTGATTATCAGCATCTCTAATTTTTGGTGCTCTGTTTTTTAGCTATCTAGTCGTTGTATTGACACCATTGAGTCTTTGTAGAGTGTTTGTAGTGACCCTCTCTTTAAACCGGAAACAGACCAAGAACGTAAGGAAGTTATGGACGGAAAAGTGGGAATTTTGAGTAAGTGGCGATACAATGAAGTGAGGTAGCCTTGGAAAGAAAAGATCTATCCAAAGGATTTGATTGTGATCAGTGGACTAGTCGGCATTAGTCAGAACTGAGCAGGAGAAGGATTTAGACTAAGTATGAGAATCAAGCTGCCTAGCAGATAGGTGGGTGGCAAGGTGCTTCTGTGAAGAAGCCTAGAAAGTAGGAGATGGCGAGGTGCTTCTGGGAAGCAACCTGGTAAGTAGGTGGTGGCAAGGTGCTTATGGGAAGCAGCCTAGGAGGAAGGTGGTGGTAAAGCAGCTGAGCTTACCCTCCTATGAAGTCTTCTTGATGACTCATGGAGGAGATGTCGCCTAGATAAGAGCTGAGATTTCCTTCAGCTGAAGTCTTCTATTCCTATAAATACGTAGCTCGCTCTATCGTGATACGTACGTGGGATTGGTTCGCTAGCACCAGCCGTATGTCGCATGACGATACGTTGTTCAGATCACTTGGCATGTTCAGCCTTATTGGTTGCATGTTGAATAAGGTAAGATGATTAACGAGATTCAGGATCGTCGGCACGTTTAGTCTGAGTGACTGTGTTGGACAAGGTAAAAGGATGAACGAACTAAGGAATATCGATGCTGTGAATGGTGAATGAGAACAGGAATTGACGAGAATATGTTCTATGTATTGTCCATATTTTTATACTTCATTTTTGGTGAATGATCCATGTACTGTGATTCTATTCGGGGTTTGGTGGATCATTTTATGCATGTTAGGCACCCAAATTTGCTAAGAAAATTAGTTGCTTATTCATTCTCCTTCCTTGTAGGAATTTCAGGAAAGCGGTAGAGAAAGCGGAGTTAAAGAAGGAACGAAGTAAAGTCGGTGTAGAGTTGGCCTTTTTGTAAAGATGTATGTTGTAAATAACTTAAATGTTTTATGGTTTTTGATGTGCGCACATATACTTAGGAATGTTTAAAAATGTGGTTTTAGAACTTAAGTAAATAAAGTTAAAGGTTTTGTATAATACGACGTAAGTTCCGGTATGATATTTGGCTTTGTCCGAGCTAAACTAACTACGAATTCTTGTTCTGGTTGAAAAGGTAGGAATGAGCATAAGTAGGAATGGTGCTAAGGATGTTTCATCTGAGGGATTGGATTAGTTCTGAAGCTTTAGATGAGATATTCGAGGTATCATTGTAGGGCCTTTGATTAGAAATGAACAGGGGTGTTACAAGAGATGGTATCAGAGCATGGTTATGATGCTCATTTGGGACTTAAATTTTCGAGTTTTATCAAGTTAAAATGTGTCACAAAAAGGCTTATAGGAAACGAGCTTATTCCTCTTTGTCTTCGTTGATTAAGTTTTAACCGTAGTATTTCCTTGTAGATGCCTCCGCATAGAGCCTTCAGAGGGGGTGCTCACCCCGTGAACCATTAGCCCAACATGATAGGACTATATTCGACTCGGATACCTTTGAGGAGTCCTTACCTCGAGAGTCTGAAGAATCCTCACCTAAAGAGTCGTGGGGGAAACATTAGGCAACACCGAGCAATCCTGGAAATTGGGAATCAAATGTGAATGAGCAAGGAGAAGCTTCAATGTCGAGAAATAGAGAAAGTCTCCGAGACCAAATACAAAGAGATTCAGTGAGAATAAGGGATCCTTTGATGACCCTCGTGCATGATTTGATTGATCGTTTGGACCGCCAAAGTCATCATGCGAGTTCAAGTCGTTCTGCTCCGCCCCAAGATTACCTAAAAGTGGTAACATTGATGAGAAACTTGGGAACAGAAAATTTCGAAGGAGGAACAAATCCTTTTGAGGCCGATGCCTGACTAAGAAATATTGAGAAGAATTTTAGTGCTACTCGATGTCCAGAAGAGTTTAAGAAGGATGTGGACGTGCATTACCTAAACCGAGATGCATTCAATTGGTGGTGTGCTCTAGAAAGGCGATATGGGCGATACTCGTCATTGTATTCCTGGTCAAAATTTCGCGCAGAATTCCTAAGGAAATACTTCCCTGTCGAGGCCCAGGATCGACTCGAAAGACATTATTTGGGATTGGAACAAGGAGATAGGACTGTACGGGATTATGAAGTTGAGTTAACACGCCTTCGGCAATATGCGCGTTACGGGCCGAATGACGAGCGGGCTGTTGTCCGTAAGTTCATGCAGGGACTTCGACCTGAATTAGGGAGTCACCTGCACGTAGTGGAGTTTGACAGCCTACCCAGTCTAGTAGAAAGTGCTGTGAATGTGGAGGAAGGGTTAGCAGCAAAGAGAGTTCAAGCTGCAAGACCTAGTTTGGTATGGGATTCAGGACAGCACATGCCTAGTCCATTGAATCAGGGAAACCGAAGCAGAGGGCGTCTGAGTAGGGGCGCGCGAATTTCTGTAAGACCGGTAAAAATGCTACCGAGATGTTAATGTTGGGGACAGCAGGGAAATTTGCAGAGAGCATGTCCAAATTCGGTAGCAAGAGTTGTACCGGAAAGCGTTATATGCTTTGTATATAACAAAAAGGGGTCATTATGCCCTATCTTGTCCATGTAGGCACTCAACACCCATGGCTTAACCCTTAACGATACAAGCTCCAGGCAACCGTCCTGTTATATGACAGGCCCCTAAGAGACACGCGATGGTTGGTAGGGTATATGCTTTAGACGAAGAGAAACCCGGACCATCTTGTCCTCCTAAAGGACCCATTACAGGTACTTCAGGTTCTTACTTGGAATTATAATGATGCATTTTGTTTACATGATGATTACATGCATAATAATAATGTGAGTAAAAATAAGAACTAATTGGATGGTATGAACATTACGTGTGGGAGGTATTTTGGCGCACGTATTGTTTGATTCAGGTGCCATGCATAATTTTGTGTCACCCGAAGTGGTAAAGATTTTTGAGGAAACTTTTACTAACGTAAAAGTTAGTGTGCCAATTAGAACACCTGGTGACCAAATACTCCATGCCACGAACTGTATAATGGGAATTCTGGTGATGATTGGCGAGATAATCTTCTCAACAAATCTGCTAGTTGTCCCACTAGTCCATCATGAGGTAATATTGGGAATGGATTGGCATTCCACTTATCAAGTACTATTGGATTGTGGAAAAGGTTTAGTTACGTGAGAAAAAGATAGACGGCCATTTGTTTCTTTCCAAGGGATTTGTCCGAGTGTTGGAGCAACCATAATATCGACTGTAAGAGCTGGAAAGGAATTGAAAAAAGGAGAAGCATACATAGTCACTTTGACTATAACCAAAGATAATACAAAGGAAGAGCTGAAATTAGAAAAAATTCCAATTGTCAAGGACTTTCAGGATGTATTCCAACCTTTGGAAGGAATACCTCCACCTCGTGCTAACCCCTTTACAATTACTCTAGAACCGGGTGTGGTACCGATAGTGAAAGCACCATACCGTATGGCCCTAGCGGAATTGGTGGAACTTAAGAATAAATTAGAAGACCTTTCGAGTAAAGGCTTTATTCGACCAAGTTCATCGCCTTGGGGAGCTCCGGTCCTATTTGTGAAAAAGAAGGATGAAAGTATGCGGTTATGTATTAACTATCGGGGAATCAATAACGTAACCATTAAAGGTAAGTATCTGTTACCAAGAATTGATGAATTGCTGGATCATTCCAAGGAGCTAAAGTGTTTTCCAAGATTGATCTTGCCTCCGGCTATCATCAAATTCTGATTGCGGAAGGTGACATTCAGAGAACCGCATTCAGAACTCGGTACGAACGTTACGAGTTTGTAGTAATGCCTTTTGGCTTGACGAATGCCCCAACAACTTTTATGAGATTAATGGATGAAGTCTTCCGAGACTACTTAGATGAGTTCATAATCATCTTTATTAATGATATTCTCATCTATTCTCGAAGTACCGAAGAACATGAAAGGCATCTAAGGCTAGTGTTGGACCGTTTAAGAGAACAGAAGTTGTTTGCTAAGCTGGGCAAGTGCAGCTTTTGGAAAAACGAAATTGGGGTTCTTAGGCCACCGAGTATCAGAACACGGTGTGTCTGCCGACCCCGAAAAGATTGCTGCAATCAAGGACTGGCCCTAGCCGACAAACGTTTTTGAAGTCCGAAGCTTCTTGGGCCTAGTTGGGTATTATCGGAAGTTTGTCAAGAATTTTGCTACTAAAGCTAAGCCGCTAACTTGATTAACAGGGAAAGGAGTTAAGTTCCAGTGGGATGAAAAGGCAGCAGAGGCGTTGGAATAATTGAAATAAGCTTTGACGACAACACCTATCCTAACATTACCTGAACGTGGTCAATCTTACTCGGTGTACACTGATGCATCTCGAGTAGGTTTGGGTTGTGTACTAATGAAAAATGATAAGGTTATTGTTTATGCATCACGTTAGTTAAGAAAGCATGAAGAGAACTATCCCACTCATGACTTAGAGATGACTGCAGTGGTGTTTGCATTGAAAATATGGATATCGTATCTCTAGGGAGAAACTGTCCAAGTCTTCACAGATCATCAAAGTCTCAAGTATCTATTCACTCAACTCGATCTTACCTTGAGACAGCGGAGATGGATGAAATTTATTGCGGACTATGACTTGAAGATCCTGTACCATCCCGGGAAAACAAACATGGTAGAATATGCTCTAAATCGTAGAGAGGTCAATGTAAACATTGAAAAGGACTTAGACGTTTTACAAGACGGATTTAAAAAGATAAGCCTAGCAGCCCTTGAAGGAGAAAGCAGTGAACCATTATGACTCCAAGCGGTGAATCAAGCTGGACTGATTCAAAGAATCCGTGAGGAACAACAAGAAGATTCGAACTTAAAGAAAATTATAGAAGAGCTGGAAAGTACTAATGGACGAAATGAGAAGGGGTATCACATAGCTAGTGATGGTACACTCCTATTAAATGGAAGAATTACGTTTCATGCTGGACGGGAATTAAGGAACGAAATTCTAAGGATGACACATCAATCATTATTTAGTATCCATCCTGGAAGTACTAAGATGTGCCGAGATATAAAACGGTACTATCATTGGCCGGGAATGAAAATATCAGTAGCTCAGTGCCAGACTTGTCAACCAGTCAAGGTCGAACAACAATTACCCGAAGGATTATTACAAAGTCTACTGATCCCGGAGTGGAAATGGGAAGCTGTTGCAATGGACTTTATAACTGGATTACCGACCGCACCAGGAAGAGGCAATGATGCAATATGGGTGGTAGTAGACCGTCTGACTAAGTCTACACATTTACTACTGATCAAAGTGACAGATCGGGTAGCGGCGCTAGTAGAGTTATACTTAAAGGAGATTTTTTGACTCCATGGAGTATTGGCTAGCATTGTATAGGATCGAGATCCCCGATTCATAGCTCAGTTTTAGCGACCTTTCCAAAATGCCTTAGGATCTCAATTGCATATTAGTACGGCCTTTCACCCCGAAACCGATGGTCAGACGGAAAGGACTATAAGGATCATTGAAGATATGCTCATAATGTGCATATTAGATTGGGGCGGATCTTGGGAGCAATATTTACTGTTAGTAGAATTCTCCTATAATAACAGTTATCACTCGAGTATCGGCATGTCTCCTTAAAAAGCTTTGTATGGGCGACCATGCCGAACACCGTTGTGTTGGACTGAAATTGGGGAAAGAGGACTGTTTGGACCAAGTATCGTAGATGAGACCACAGAGAAAATAAAAACGGTGCAAAAAATATGAAAAGAGCCCAGGATCGTCAAAAGAAGTATGCGGATCAAAACCGGAGAGAACTAGTCATTGCGGTGGGATGTTGGGTGTACTTGAAATTAGCAGCCCAAAAAGGTAAATACCATTTTGGAAAAGTTGAGAAATTGGCTACTAGGTTTATAGGGCCTTATAAAATTTTGGGAAGAGTCAGAGAGCTAGCTTACCGGCTGGAACTTCCCTCGGATATGGTCTTACATCCAGTGTTCCATGTATCTATGCTCAGAAAGTACATAAGGGACCCGCCTGCGGTAGAACTGCAGCGAATAGAGGAGCTCCACAACTGGAACTCGGTTAAGTAGCCAAGTAAAGTGGCTTGATATGAATTGAAACATGCATAATTTCGTGTGGTATGATGCATGTGTTTTAGTGTGGTCAGCACAATACGCAGTGAGGCGTGCGCGGCCGTGATTCTGAGGCGCGGTGAGGCTTGCTCTGTGAGACAAATCTATATGTCCTTAGTCTGATAGGAACAGTACGTTGTGGGCGGTAGCTCGCTCTATCGTGATACATACGGGGCATTGGTTCGCTACCACCAGCCGTATGTCGCATGACGATGCGTTGTTCAGATCACTTGGCATGTTCAGCCTTATTGGTTGCATGTTGAATAAGGTAAGATGATTAACGAGATTCAGGATCGTCGGCACGTTCAGTCTGAGTGACTGTGTTGGACAAGGTAAAAGGATGAACGAACTAAGGAATATCGATGCTGTGATTGGTGAATGAGAACAGGAATTGACGAGAATATGTTCTATGTATTGTCCATATTTTTATACTTCATTTTTGGTGAATGATCCATGTACTGTGATTCTGTTCAGGGTTTGGTGGGATCATTTTATGCATGTTAGGCACCCGAATTTGCTAAGAAAATTAGTTGCTTATTCGTATCCTTCCTTGCAGGAATTTCAGGAAAGCGGTAGAGAAAGCGGAGTTAAAGAAGGAACAAAGTAAAGCCGTTGTAAAGATGTATGTTGTAAATAACTTAAATGTTTTATGGTTTTTGATGTGCGCACATATACTTAGGAATGTTTAAAAATGTGGTTTTGGAACTTAAGTAAATAAAGTTAAAGGTTTTTATAATACGACTTAAGTTCCGGTATGAAATTTGGCTTTGTCCGAGATAAACTAACTACGAATTCTTGTTCCGGTTAAAAAGTTAGGAATGATGATAAGTAGGAATGGTGCTAAGAATGTTTCATCTGAGGCATTGGATTAGTTCTGATTCAGTCCAATTGCCTTTTCTTCTAGATCTGCTTACCACAATTCAGCTCCCGAACATATTTATTCATTAGATCAGGCTGTGTATCACTACCCCTTTCTTTTCTGTTCAGGTTAATGGTGAGCTTGCGGGGTTTTTCCAGAGTATCAGAGGCTTGAGACAGGGTTGCTCTCTATCGCCCCATCTTTTTGTTATTTGCATGAATGCTCTTTCGATGATATTGAATACGGCGGCAAATGCGGGGAAATTTGGTTATCACCTAGGTTGTCGTATTCTCTCTATTACTCACCTCTGTTTTGTAGATGATATTTTAGTCTTCTCAGATGGGAGTCCTCCCTCTATTGCAGGGGTCCTGGAGATTGTTGAGGATTTTGGGAGGTTCTCGGGACTGAGGATAACTCTGGAGAAATCCACTATGTTCTTGGCAGGGGTCTCAGAATCACGCCATAATGCTATATCCACTCGCTTCTCGTTTGATATGGAGAGCCTTCCGGTAAGGTACCTTGGACTACCACTTCTCACGAAGAGGATGACCAGGGCGGATTTTCAACCACTCATAGACAAGATCATGGCACTGATCAGCGTCGTTTCCTCTCCTTTGCGGGTAGACTTCAGCTTCTAACCTCTGTTATTCCAAGTCTAACGAATTTCTGGATTTCTGCCTTTCGTTTGCCAAGTGCTTGTATTAGGGAAATTGAAAGAATCAGCACTGCTTTCCTCTGATCGGGCTCGAATCTGAACTCCAGGAAGGCCAAGTTGGCTTGGATAGATGTCTGTAGACCCAAGAAGGAGGGAGGCTTGGGTATTAGGTCAATAGAGGAAGCAAATAAGGTCAGCTGTTTCAAGCTTATTTGGAAGATCGCCTCAGCTAGATCCTCCCTGTGGGTCAACTAGGTTCAGAAGAATCTGATTCGTGCCGGTTCTTTCTGGTCTGTCAACGTTAACTCTCTGGCGGGCTCGTGGATCTGGCGGAAATTGATTAAATATGGGGATCAAGCAAAGGAATTCCATAAGATGGAGATTCGGAATGGACGGGACACCTCTTTTTGGTTTGATGCGTGGACTCACCTTAGTCGTCTTCACCATCTTCTAGGAGATAGGGGATGCATTGACATGGGGATTCCTCTTTGGGCTACCCTGGCTGAGGTCTTTGCTACTCATCGAGCAAGAGGTAGGCGGGCAGTTCTCTTGAACACGATCGAGGAGGAAATAGAAAATCGGCGACGCATTGGGAGTTTGTAGCCAGATCGTCCCTCTTGGTGTCACGCCCTGGGGGTGTTCAAAAAAGTCTTCTCATCAAAGAATACCTGGAATCAGTTGCGGATAGCTCATGAGATCACCGACTGGTACAAAGGTGTGTGGTTCTCTCTAGCTACCCCAAAATACTCTTTCATCGTTTGGCTTGCGGTTCATAATAGGTTATCGACGGGAGATAGGATGTTAGCTTGGGCCCATGGGGAAAACTCTGGTTGTGTTCTTTGCCATTGGGCATTGGAAACACGAGACCACCTCTTTTTTGAATGCAGGTTCTCATCGCTCATTTGGACTGACCGTAGCTCTGCTCATCTTTAGACAAGGTATGTTGATCGGTTTTTTGAGATTATTACTATGCTTTCTGCTTTGGTGTTTGCGGGTAATCGCCGGTTTATTCTAAGATACGCTTTTCAAGCAACGGTCTATACCTTGTGGCAAGAGCATAATCGGCACAGACACGGAGACATGCCTCGGGGCCATGCTGCTATTATCAAAGATATCGATCGCATAGTCTGTAATCGTCTTTTCACAGTTGAAAGGAAGAGTCAGTTCAGTGGCATTCTGCGGGATTGGTTTGGAGGCAGAGATGCCTAATTTCGGTTCCTATGGCTTGCCGGTTTTGTGTCTGTCTATTGTTGTATTTTGTTTATTTTTCACTTCTCAGCTTTATCATTAATGGTGTGTACTCTTTTTTCCAATTCCCGGTTTTGTTCCAGCTGAGTTTTTCGGGATTGAATTTTAATGAGGCCACTATTTTTTATTCTTTTTGAGCTTTCTTTTTGCTTTTCATGTTCATAAAACGAGGTAAACACTTGTTGTAAAAAAAAAAATTTCTTTGAATATAATTTTACATATTATTTAAAAAAAAAGAAGTTTGCTTTACAAAATTTTGTAAAAGTTGAAGCTTGGTTAGTACACCGCAAAAAAAGTTATGATGCATCACTTGTATTATTTATAATTGATGCAAACTGATTTTGCATCATTTATTTAAGTGATTTTAAAAGTAATGATGCAAAATATTTGCATAAGTTAAGATAAAGATTGCATCATTTTTTGTAACTGATGTTAATAGGCATCATCAGATAAATGATGTTAAAGTTTGCATCAACTACAAAAAATGATGTTAGTTTTGTATCAGTTAGGGGGTGTATTGGATAAAAATTTGGAGTGATTTGAGTTTTAAAAAGTTTTGAGATGATATTGATGAATTTTGGTGAATTATGAATTTTGTTATTAAATTCTCTGAATTCTCACATAAAACCATGTAATTTTGATCTTTATATTTTTAACTAAAAAATTCCATGAAATCTCACCTAAACTTTAAAATCTAATTCTAAAATTGCTTTCAATAAAGTGGGTTTTAGAGTACATTTTAAAAATTATTAATCTAATAACACTTGATTTCAAAAAATATTTTAAATTTTCTCTTTTAATAACTTTTGATTTATCATTTAAACTCAAATCTCTTCAAATACTCAGTTCAATACACCCTCATTAATATATATGACATTAGTATTTGTTACAATTTTAATAATTGATGCTATATAGTTGTATCATTTGTTTATAATTGATGTTATAATGTCACCGGTTGTAAACAATTGATGCTAAAATTAGTTAATTTTTAATTAATTTTAATTAATTATAATATTATTAAATTTATATCATAATATGTAAATTTATTGACAAGCTCTCCAATATTATTTGATGAAAGTTTTTTTATACTTATATATGTTAACCCTTATTATACTTATTTTAAAATGATGAGTTTCTTTATATATGATTAACTTCTCCTCCCAACTTGTTTTGTCGATGTGAGACAAATGTAAAAAAAAAATTTACATCACTTTTCAAATGATACAAGTTTTTTATCATTTAAACAATTAACATTAAATTATTAAATTTTTATTTTGTATATTTTCTTTTTAAGTGATACAAATTTAGATAAATTAGTACTAATTTTATTTAATTGATATTAAATAACTAGTAATAATATCATTTGTTATAATTGATGTTAATTTATAAATTTTGTATTGATTATTAATAAATAATTCAAATTAACACCATTTATTTGATTGATGTAACTTAACTGATATAATACACCCTTTATTTGTAATGCATGGGTTTCTTGGAACTACATGATGTAAATGGCCGAGTGTGATAGTTTGGAATTGGTATTTCTTTAGTGTGCTTCTTCGGGGTTTTTCATTGGTGCTTAGCTTCTAGATTTTAGTTGTTTTGCACATGTTGTATGTTTTGTCGTCTTCTGTAATTTATGTTTTCCCGTTTTTAGTTATCTTTAACCGCTGTCTCAAACTAAAATTGATATAATTTAACATTTTTATAATAAAAAAACAAAGTACAGACATATTTTATTTCAACTTGATAATCTACATGAATCGTTGCCTCAAAGAACATTAATGTATCATTACCTTTCACTATTTAAATAATTCGACTATCCTTCATACAATATGAATGAGAAACTGAACAAATTTCTTGCTGAAAACCTTTTTTTTTGGTTAAATTTTTGCTGAAATGTTCTATACTGAACCGCATATTTTTACCAAAAAATGTTAGTCTGTTCAAAGAGTTCTCACAAGATAATTTTTATTACTTTCAATTTTGTCAAGTTACAATACGAAATCCTTATTTCATAAAAAATATTAAATAAAACAAGATAATCATATATAAAAGAAATCATATGCTCATTAATTCATGGGGAGATCGTGGAAGATAGATGGGCACTTTTTTTTAAGATAGGGACTTTTTTAACACTTTCAACACTTTTTTTTTCTTTTTTTTCTTTCGTGAGTTACGTGCTCGTTCCACCATGCCTGGTAAGGATGATGATACGCCTTTTACACCAAAATCGAAGGAATCATTGGCTATTAAAAAGGGAGTGGAGATTCAACGAGGAATGATCTCGCCTTATGATCTTTCGTCTAGCGAAAATCCTGGTTCGATGATATCTCAACCCTTACTTAGCTGTCTCAACTACAATGAATGGACTGCAAATGTTCGTATGGCACTCAGCCTATCACAACTAGTGGGACTGCTCGTGTTAAATCAATTTCTGCGATTAATGATGTCATAGAGGGTGACCATGTCGGCTTAATTGGCCTCTCGGATATCCAATGGTGCACTCTCGTCTCCATATTAAAAGAGCGTAAACTGGCACCTATAAATTCTCTCACTGGTATGCATTTTTTTGGTTCTTGGATTGTTGATTCTTGAGCCACTGACCATATGACTAGTTCTATTGATTTTCTTACTAATGTTCATGATTCGGTTCCGTTACCGGTTAAATTACCTGATGGGAAATTTACTATTACTATACACCAAGGAACAACGATTTTGAGTTCATCGCTTACATTTAGAAATATGTTGTTGATTAATGGATAACAGTATTATCTTATATTTATCTCTGAATTGAATAGAGATAGTGTATGTGTTTTTCAGATTATTGACAAACTTTACGTAATTTAGGACCGTATTACGAAGATACTGATTGGAGTGGCTAAGGAGTCGCAAGAACTGTATTATATGAGGGGACTTGAGGTGGTTGGCGAGGTGCATCGGACAGAAGAGGTACCTTGAGATGTATGGCCCAATCATCTAAAACAGAGACTTTATTTGATTTGGTGCTTTGTGACTTATGGAGGCCATATAGAACAACATCTCATTGTGGAGCTCCGTATATTTTTACTATTATTGATGATTACTCAAAGAGTGTTTGGATTTATCTTCTACCTAAGAAGCAAGATGTTTCTCAAACTATTCAAAACTTCTTAGCTCTTGTTGAACGTCAATTCATGGTCCAATGTCAGAAGATAGGTAGTCTCAAGTTGTTAACTTTCTCTATCACTGTAAGTGCATAGTTATGTGCACTAGTACATATAGGGTATCCAATCCATAGAGATTATAGTTACACTACGAATCGTGATGTAACAAATAGAGCTATAACAAAATATATGGATCTTAGATTGTCACGATTGCAAAAGTTAAATAGGAGTAAATTAAAACTATGTAAGTCAGGTGGAGTAAATCGCTGGACAAAGGGAATGTAGCAGGTATCAATGATCGATAAACTATCTAACTAGACATAGATTTGTTAACAAATTATTCTAGAACTCGAATCACTAATGTAAAGTTAACCTACTCGCGTAGCATAAACTATATAAACAATAAATTCTAGAACACTAAACTCGCAAATGATTTCTACAAGACATGTTAGCATTCAATCAAGATATATATATTCTTTTAGACGACTTAACTTCAAATCTCGTTGGATAAGGATACTAAGATTATTAATTTTTTATTCTGCTAACCTAACTTGCTCCCGCAATGCTAAATACACTTACAGATCATATGTTAGGTGATCAAACTAACATGAGTATTGAAAATACAAAAGATGAAGAACCAAATATAAATCTCTAATCTCTAATTTAACTCAATTAATCATTGAATCAATAATTTAACTTAACACATGATGTGACTCAACCTATAAACACTTATTATAAATACATATAGATAAAAGAAAAACATATGGGTTGCCTTCCATAAGTGTTTGTTTAAAGTCACTGTAATGAGGCTTATGCGTGGTGTGAATCCATTGGAGAATTTAAAACATCCTCTTTTGGATCATGGTTTGTCTGTAAAGGTCTACTGTGATGTCTATTCTGATATTGAACCTTTTGAGAAGAATTATCCTCTTTAAGTGCAATGTTGCAATCACTGCTCCATCCACGTCGTGGGGCAATGTACTTAGAAACTTTCAGTCCGTTCCTTGTTTCTTCCACTAAATAATTCTTTCACACTTTGGTTGTATTGCATCTGGAATTGGTTGCATAGACAGTGACTGCTCAAAAGTGAGTTTGGGTTGCTGGGATTGATCAATCCGGATGGTGGAGCGATCAATATCTTCGTAATCCTATTGTTTGAATATTACAAGGGAATTCAGATATTTCTGTTAAGCTTCTTCGATTTGGAGGAAAGAAACATTCTTTATGCTCTCAGCAGAGTCTAGGCAAAACCATTTGTATCCATTATGCAATACCCAAACTCATATTTTGTTTGAACCAATGACCTCTAAGGGGTCCTTCGGATACATCTCTTGCATTATCTCCTTTGTGATCTCATCAATAGTATATACCCAGAAAGTCTGACAATCAATAGTAGGTTTCTTTATCATCTTCTCAACATCAAACTTCATAACAAAATCACTAAGATGAAGATTGATTTTTCCTTTCTACACGTTGATGATCGCTCCTACAGTTTTTAGGACTGGTCTTCTAAGGATGATATGATCTTTTGGTTCTTCATTAAGTTCCACCACAATAAATTATGTCAAGATCCAACATACACCAATCCTTACATGTACATTCTCACGGAAACCTACCGGATACCAAATTGGTCGATCCATCAAATTCAATGAGATCTTGCATGGATTGAAAGTATGCATACCAAGCTAATGTGAAATGGATAATGGCATCAAGCTCACAATAACTCCCAAATCACAGAGACAATGGTCAAATTTGAGATCACCGATATTACGTGGTAGTGTAAAACTCCTCGAATCCTCACGCTTCTCTGGTAATCTATTTTTAACAGAGCGCTACACTAATGTGTAAGGATGTCCTTCATGTATTTCTTCATAGTTTGGACTATCTTTACAACATTGAAAAAGGTTAGTATCACTTGCAGTTTACCTACTATGCTCTTCATCTTCTCATACTCCTTTTCTGAATTTTGTTCTTCCTGCCCGATGGGTATAGAAGTTTAGGCACATAGGATGGTGGAGGTACAAGGGGTGGTTCCTTTTCAGCATTAACAACGTTCCTAACCTTTTAGCGTCTGTAGATCAAATTCCGTACCCATTTTCATGTGAAGAGTCATTGGATCGATTGATCCTTAGTTGGATATGTTGATCCTAGGTTGGATAATTTGATCCTCGTCATCATCCAACAATTTTGGAATCATCTTCTCAGTAGATCGATTGATTGTTGAAGAGTATCAATCAATCTGGTGTTAGGATCGATCAATCATGAAGGTGGATCGATCTATCTATTTATTATGTGACTTTGGGGTAGTCGATTTTCTACTTCTGAGCATAATAGCTTAGATGTACGTACTCCATAGGATTGGCTTCTTGCTTCCCTGGAAGTTTACATGGTGGTGCCTTTGCCAATGCAGCGATCTGAGCAACTTGTGTTTCCAAAACACGCATAGTACAAAGATTCTTAAACTTCCTATTAAGATCAATATAGATTTCCTCAACATTAGCATTGATCTCGGTAGCAAACTGTTTTTTCCCTTGTTGGAACATGAATTCAACCATGTCTTGAGAACCAGCATTCTAAATTGTTGGTTAGTTTGAAATCTTGTATTACCATAACCAGTGTTTTTGTTCTAAAGTCCATGTGTGAATATCTGCTATGACTGAGCTCGATTGAACAGGTTGGCCTGAAATGTCTGTCAATGTTGGTTGTTGCATGGAGGATATACTTGATCACCGGGTTCAAAATTTGTGCTTTTGTTAGAGAGATACGGATGATTCTTGTAGTATTAATTGAATCCTCAATTCTGGGAATTTCTTTGTCCTCCTATGAATTTTCCATTATTTTCGTCATTAGTTTATGAAAATATGCGATGATATTAAAAAAAAGTTTGCAGTAAAAATGTGAGGTAACATATGTGCAACAAATTTGTTAGAATAAGTATGCGGACACTAAAAAATTATTCTACTAAAAAAATATATGATGTAAAGGGATTGAAATAAGTCTATCACTAATGGTTTTTTTTTTAAATAACAAATTTGTGTTGACTTGAAATAAATCTGCTGGCACGAAGTGGTTAATCTAGCAATTAATTTTCTATAATCAAATCTACGACTATAGTAGATGATAGAAAACTCTGGCACAATGTAAAATTTAAATCTGTGACGTAAAATTAAATCTGCCAAAAAATTTTGCGACAAAATTTTAAATATGCAGTATAAATTCTAGCATGTTAGAGAAATTAAAAAATTTGATGCCTTTATCACGAACTTCAGAAAATAAATCTATGAAGATAAACAAATCAGCTATGAATTAGAAAATGTCACAATTAAAATTTGTAAATCTGCGGTATAAATCAAATATGTGAAACAAATGTACCGCATAAAACTAAATCTATCATAGAAAAACATCTGTCGCAACATAGAGTCGCAGATGTAAAGGACTGAATAAGTCTGTCATAATTAATGTTTGTTTTTCGAAAATAACAAATTTTTGCTGACTTGAAACAAATCTATTGTAACTAAGAGGTTAACCCAAACCCCAAAACCCAAACCCCAAACCCAAACCTTTAAACCCTGAACCCTATTACCTAATCCTTCAACCCTAACCGCCAAACCTTCAACCCAAAACAATTAACCCTAAACCATATAAACTATAGCCCCTAAATCTTAAACCCTAAACACTATACCCTAAAACCTAAACTGTAAACCCATACCCTAAATCTAAAACCCCAAACCCCAAACCATAAACGTTACACCCTAAAGCTTAAACCCTAAACCCTAAAACTATCCAAGCCAAAGATTTTATGTTTAAGCTAAACTTGAGTCTCTTGTTTTAATCGAATCTTCCAGAATCTTGTCAAGAGCGTCGATAGCATAGGTGTTCCAGGCTGTAAGTCCGTGTGGCAGTTAGACCGTTGGTAAGCCGAGTGCATCGCCCATCGTCGATAAGATTGGTTAGTTTACATTTAGCATGAGATTAAGTGTATTTTAAACATGGCATCTACGGTTAGGAAGTGGTTTAAGTCTAAACATGCATCATCTTCTGCATGTCAAAAAACAATTAATTCAAGAGAGGTTATGTCAAAAATTACTACTTTTAAATCAAGAAATATCAAATCACCAATTACCACATGTTAATCCAGAAAATATATATCAAATAGGAACTTTCGATTTTAAAACTGCATATTCAATAAAAGAACATGAACAAACTATATCATTACAAAATGAATTTGAAGAAATTAAATTATTATCTTCTATGGCTTTAGAAAATGATAAAAGAAAGAATTTTAACTATATTCATTTTGGATTAATACAAGTAGCAATCAAACCTCTATCTAGGACAGGAATTGATTCTCCAATATTTATGCTATTAAGAGATAAAACTCTATTAAAATTTGAAGACTCCTTACTAGGAGCTGTACAAACAAATTTATGTAATGGAGCTGTATATTTTAATTGTGCTCCAAACTTTCAAGTAAGCTTACATGATCGAACAATCTTTAATACATTAGTTTTAAATGTACACTTGCCTGAAATTAAATTTCAGCAAGAAAGGCATGGCTATTTATTGTTGTATCCAATTTACTTCAAACAATCAACATCGGAGTTTAATCTGAGATGTTTATTGCAAGATGATAAAGGAGAAACAACAATACTAGCTGTTCATAGCAAAGACACTCCCACATCCACCTACTCATCTAAACAATTAAAATGGACAGAAATTACAATTCCCGACCAATGGAAAATTGATATTACTCAACCACCAAGAAATTTTGAGCAAAAAACTATTACAAATATAACTAAGCAAACTGATGAAAAAATACTACTAAAATTTGGATCTTTTGGAGAACCACCTTCATTACGAATTAGTTCCTTTTATCCCAGATCCTCTTTCTCTGATTATAAGACTGGTAAATCTAGTTCTAAATCAGAAGAAAGTGTAGAACAAATTTTAACAAGAAATTAAAAAAAAAACAATTATTTTTCAAGCACCTATAGCTGAACCTATTCAAAATATGGAAGTAGGATCTAGTTTTCCTACCTCTCCAACACCCTCAGATTTTAAGTCTATCAATGTTATTTCAAAAGATTTTGAAATAGACAAAC
Source organism: Cardamine chenopodiifolia (assembly GCA_963922655.1). Lineage (NCBI taxonomy): Eukaryota > Viridiplantae > Streptophyta > Magnoliopsida > Brassicales > Brassicaceae > Cardamine > Cardamine chenopodiifolia. The sequence goes on along the minus strand of OZ000476.1, from coordinate 5,247,227 downwards.
AAATCTTAAAAATGAATTTTTATCTGATAAAAACAAAAACAAAAGACAATGGTATTTTAAAACATTTACTAAAGATACAACAATTACCTATCGAGAAATATGGTATAATCATATGAATGATGTGAAAACTAATATTCCATTCTTCATATGGTTTGAAGCATATTCTCTACAAAAAGGAATTAACTATCCATATAAAAACGAATCAATTGAAACTAGTTCAACTTTATATAATACATGGGAAATAATTAATGGAGAAAAACTTAAATCAATCCATCCACCATTAAAAGACTTAAAAATTTATACACCCCAAAGACAAGTAATAGCTACTCCATTTAGAACAGGTGCAAACCGAGATGATAAAGACATAGTAAATATGGCAAATATAAAGATAGTTTATGAACAAAATAATTATCAAAGTCAAATACTTCACACTATATCACGCCAAATAGACCACATAGATAACAAGTTAGAAAAAGATGAAAATAATTTAATTACAAACTACCACACCCTCTCACATCCCTTTAGCTCTATTTCACCACCTCTCTTTAAACCTTTAACTAAACCCATTAAATTTCCAGAAAATGAAATTTTAAAATCTATCTCAAGTAGATTAGAACAAATAGACAAAAACAAAGGTATTTAATAACATAGATGAAAATAGCCAAATTGAAACTGATGAAGAAATAGAAATTAATCATAAAAAAAGAAAACTTCAACCATAAAAAAAACCATATTATCCTAGACATTTTCCACCAGACCTACTGTTTGAAGAACACCATAAATTCTCAACAGCAAACTTTTACACAGGGGAGGGTATATATGAATGGAACATAGACGGTAGATCCGAATATGAAATGATGAACTTATTTCAAGAAATGGGAATTGCTGGTTTGGCCTACAAAGCTAAAGGTTTGTCGGACAAACAAGCGTATGACTTATTAGTTTCAGGATTAATGGAGCTTTAAAATATTGGTGGGATAATGCTTTAGATACTATAGCACAAGATTCTATAATAAACCATACTGAAACTAGAAGAATAGAAGGGGATAACGGCCTATATGAAGAAGAACAAATTCAAAACACTATAGAAGTTTTATTACACACAATAACCATGCATTTTGTTGGAAACCCTGCAGAAGAACTAACTAGTAAAAAACTTGTTTTAACAAATCTCAGATGTCCAACCTTAGGAGATTTTAAATGGTATAAAGATATATTTATAACCAATATCTTTCAAAGAAACGATTGTAATCAACCTTTTTGGAAAGAAAGATTTATAGCTGGATTACCTTCATTCTTTGCGGAAAGACTAATAAACAAATTAAAAGACTTTTCAAGAGGACAACCAATTCAATGGGATTCAATAACCTATGGTCAATTGTTTGCCTTTGTTAAAAAAGAAGGATTACAAATATGCCAAGAACTTTGTTAAAAAAGAAGGATTACAAATATGCCAAGAACATAAGGATAAACAACAAACTAGTAAATTCAGATTTGGTGAAACTATGGGTTCGTTCTGCGAACAATATGGTTTTCATCGTCTTACTCCACCCTCTAGAGAAAAACGAAGAACTCACAAACATAACAAATTTTCATATTCACGACCATACAACAAGCATAAAAAATTTTCAAAACGATTTTCATACCCACTGATCCAAATCATCAATCCACAAGCGACCCTGAAAAACATAAAGAAACTAACGATGAAGAAGAATATATTCAAATAATAGACAAAATAAACTATCAAAAATAGTATACAAAAATTACCTTGCATATAGGCTATGATTTTAAACTAGAAATAATAGCATTATTAGATACAAGAGCAGATTATAATTGTATTAGAGAAGGAATAGTTCCTACTAAATATTATGAAAAAACATATGAGTAACTTAGTGGAGCAAATGGTAGTAGTTTAAAGGTTAATTATAAATTACCAAAAGCAAAAATTTGTAATAAAAACTATTGCTTTAAAACACAATTTATACTTGCAAAAAACTTAAGCCAAGAAATTATATTAGGAACCCCATTTTTTACACAAATTTATCCATTTAAAGTCACAGAATTAGGAATTACCACAAAAATTGTAGGAGAAAAAAATAATATTTGAATTCTTATCTCAAATGAGAACTAAAGAAATACTAGCTTTACAAAACTCTACAATAGAAAAATCTATAAACCTAATAAATGGAAAAAAAAACATATTCAATACTTACAACAAGAAATAAAATACCAACATATAGAACAACAACTAAACAATCCATTAATAATAAGCAAAATTAAAAAAACTAGAAGATGAATTATTACACCAAGTATGATCTGAACTCCCAAATGCATTTTGGGAAAGGAAAAAACATATTGTTGAAATTCCTTACGAAAAAGATTTCAATGAAAAAAATATTCCAACCAAAGCTAGACCTATTCAAATGAATCAAGAACTCTTAGAACATTGTAAAAAAGAAATCCAGGAACTATTAGATAAAAACCTCATAAGAAAATGTAAATCACCTTGGAGCTGTTCAGCCTTTTATGTAAACAATCAAGCTGAAAAAGAAAGAGGAGTACCTCGATTAGTAAAAAATTATAAACCATTAAATAATGTTATACAATGGATAAGATACCCAATACCCAATAAAAGAGATTTATTAAAAAGATTATATGATGCTTGTATATTTTCAAAATTTGATATGAAAAGTGGATTTTGGCAAATACAAGTAGCCGAAAAGGATAAATATAAGACAGCATTCACTGTACCTTTTGGGCACTATGAATGGAATGTCATGCCCTTTGGTTTAAAAAATGCACCTTCTGAATTTCAAAATATTATGAACGAAATCTTTAATCCATATTTCACATTTTCTATAGTATGCATAGATGATGTACTAATTTTTTCAAAATCAATTGATCAACATTTTAAACATTTATATACCTTTTTAAATGTAGTTAAAAAAAACATGGACTAGTAGTTTCGGCAAAGAAGATGCAAATATTTCAAACAAAAATAAGATTTATAGGACATAATATTTATCAAGGAACTATAACACCTATATCTAGATCTATAGAATTCACAAATAAATTTCCTGACGAAATCAAAGAAAAAACACAAGTACAAAGATTTTTAGGATGCTTGAACTATATCTCAGAATTTTTACCTAATATACGTAAATTAATTCAATGTTTGTTTCAGAGATTGCAGAAGAATCCAGTCCCATGGTCTAGTTTGCATACTAGCATAGTCCAAGATATTAAGAAAAAAGTCACAACATTACCATGCTTACTCATCCCACATCCTAATGCATTTATGATAGTAGAAACCGATGCATCAGAGGTAGGATATGGAGGTATCCTTAAACAGAAACTGTCAGGGTCGACCCAAGAGTCTATAGCACGTTTCCATTCTGGAGTCTGGTTAGGACCTCAAAAGAATTATTATACAGTTAAAAAAGAAGTTTTATCTATAGTAAATTGTATTTCTAAATTTCAAGATGATTTAATAAATAAAAGATTCTTATTACGTGTTGATTGTAAATCAGCAAAAGAAATTTTACAAAAAGATGTTAAAAACCTCGTTTCTAAATAAATTTTTGCAAGATGGCAAAGCTATATTATCGGTTTTTGATTTCGATATTCAATATATAAAGGGAAAAAATAATTTTTTACCTGATTTTCTAACAAGAGAGTATTTACAGGGAAAAAATCAAGACCACTAAAATGAGTGAACAAAAGAAGCCAATGTCTGCTTTGGACTATATCAAGAAGCAACCGCATCTACAAGGAAAGCAAACATCAATCCAAAACCAATTTTCTGCTTTAGCGGAATTTCCTCCTTTATCGTACGCCAAAGCTGTTGACCCAACACCACAAAAAATAACTCTCACCCCTTACCCACAAAAAACCACAGACCAAAAATCATCATATTTCCTCAAACCACAACGCCAACACCTTACCACAACATCCTTTACCAAACCAATATCTCTCAAAGACTTGAACCTTTTTACCAACCGACTCTCCTATGAAGACACTCAATACCTTACCGATAACCTTACCAAAAACCGTACCTTCTACGAGTTTATTCTCGTAGACACCAAATCAGTTGAAATCACCCACTATACCGACAAAACAAACCCAAACATTACATCATACTCCACATGCAAGATACTGAGAATATACACTGCCTCAGAGCTCGGGTTTATCAACTTCCACACTACAAAAGAGTTCTCTCTTTCCGGGTATCATATCCCAGGTTTTACCTACATAGATTACCAAAAAGCCTTTTTATATACATTCTATCTACGAACCTATGACCACTCTTGGTTTATATCCTTTGATTTCCATTGTCCTAAGTCAATACCAGGATGGTTCTATGAATGGTGGCATTGGTTTGGACCTTATGACCAAATCTATCCTCCTCAAATACCAAACGTTTCCCTACCATATTACTCCAAACACGAAAAATACCAACCCATAGGACCACTACCAAAAATAGCCTTCCACATAGACATGGGAGTACCCTGGATACTATCTTGGCATTTTAACCTTGTACTCTTTCTACCAGATATGCCATACTCCCTAGTCCGAGAATACAGAGTCAAATGGTGGGACAAGTACAACTTGGACTGATGTTCAATTACCAACCTAGAAAAATGGATCCAAACTCATCAACAAATAAAACAGTCTGTCACTACTATATCCCGAACTCTACCACCAATACAAACCAAAAAATCTCAAAAACCAACACCATCAAGTCCCACTGAATCAACAACATCCTCAGGATCCAAAAAGGTTAAAGGAAAAGATAAAATCAAAAAAAAATTGGAAGCCATTGCTATGCAGATATCATCCGACGAAGACGAAGATGACATTACCATTACTCAAGATACTTCTACATCAACTGTAGACTCATACGGCGGACCACTAGCACAAGATCCGTTTGAAGAATAAAAAAAAACGAAAAGAAAATAAGAATACTAATATATCTCTATTATGAAATCAGCTACATATATTTTGGCCAGGTTAAAAGATAATCAAGACTATAATCAAGAAAAACAAAGCCAAAAGACGAAGACAAAAATCAGCAAAACAACAATAAACTGAAAGGAAAGGAAAATATTCAAAGGACTACTCAAGCAATTATCTACTCAAAAGAATACTCAAGCAATTATCAGAAATCTCAAGTTTCAACGAAAGTACAGCAACAAGAATACATCAACAACTAATCAAAGTCATTAATCAACAAAAACAAGAAGCGACAACTCATCGATCAAACAAAAATAAAGAAACGACAGAATCAGCAATCAAACAAACTCATCATCTACCATCAAGACATCTGACCAGCTACCATCAAGACATCTGACAGCCTAGGGACAACAAATATCAAAATTACTCATGCTTCATATTTAATACAAAAAAGCCACCTACGGTCGGAAGGATACTTATCAACATTCCAAAAAAGAGACACCTTTACATCCATGCAAACTCAGTTATGTGTATAAATAAATCAAATAATGCTTTGTGAGGGAGGAGAGTGAATTTGAGAGAGAGAAAAGAGACTAAATTCCCTACACTTTTCCTTTGTAAAAATTTTCAAACGTTGTTTTCTTCTTGTATTTTCAACTTTGTATTTCAATCAAATTTCAATAAAGTAAGTTTAATCATATCACTTTTGTTCTGTTTGAAAGGTTTACAACTTACGTATAATACAATTTTTGCTTACTTAAAGTTATATTAAATTTTATAATCTTAAATTTTATAATCTAGTATAAAACTAATTTTGTCATAGAAAAAAATATAACGCAACATAGAATCGCATATTTATTTTGCAGGCTAAGTCATAAATATTTAAATTTTTCCCTCTAAAACTCTAAAAGTAGATTATTTGTCATTAATATGTAATGACACGTTTGTAATTAATTTTTTTCTAACAATTTTTTAAAAAATAGTTATATGATTAAAATAAATCAACTAAACCGTATTTATCTAATACAATCTAACAATTAAATCACTTTTAAAAGGTTTGTTTTAGTTTTTTCTTTAAACTTAAACCCCAAAACTCTTCTTTTATTAATGGAATTATGTTGAGACAAAACTAAAATAAAATAGAAATTATTCCACGTTTTGCTTCTACCTGGTTCCTTGACAAATGTCAAATACAATAGAAATTATTCCACATCTTGCGTCTACCCCTTCCATTTATTAAGGAATCTTTGGTTAGAGGTGCACGTTTTTTCTAGCACAATTCCATTAATATTACTCTAAATGCTATTTTTAAAATAACGCCAACCACTATAGTTTGTCTGACTTGATTTGTTTTTCGTCTCTTATTGGATTACCCACGAGATCCTTAAGTCTAAATTTAATATAAAAATATAAAAAAGGTAGTATTCCGACCCGTCCAATTCTCAACTCCTATAAATCTCTATGGAATTTTTGCAGTTGTCACAAACATAAAGTACTTTAGCAACTCTTACTTTCGCACTTTAACGATATCTTTAAGCAAAATAAACAGTTCGATCACTAGAAGAAGAGAGGAAGAGTGACAATGGAGAGACAAAAAAGCATTAAAACCGGTTTACTCAAGAAGAGTCTTAGCATAAGAGAAAGGACAGTCCCACACGACGACGGTTATCTTGAAACCGGTTTATCATCCAAGATACATCCAAACCATAAAGAATTGAAGAAACATCAAAACGAAGATGATGAATGTTCTGTTACAATTTCTGTTTGTATGATCACCTTTATCGTCGTCACTGGTTCTTTCTGCGTTGGTTGTGGTGTGAGTAAGCTTTACATTCTGTATTTTTCATTTAAGATCGGTTTCATTATAACTTATAAGTTTCTACATATGAACTTATAATTTAACCATAATAAAACCGGTTTAATTGAGCTAAATGTATCGGTTTTGCAGATTGGTTTTTCATCAGTTGCCCAACACGGAATTATGAATGAATTATCTCTCTCCGTAGCAGAAGTAAGACTATTACATATAGATGCTCAAACTTTAAATTATTATTTTTAAAATTTTGTTATAGATTTTTTTTCTAAAAGTTAAACGTGTTTGATGTTTATTTATTTGCAGTACTCAATGTTCGGGTCGATTATGACATTAGGTGGACTCATTGGTGCAGTTTTTAGCGGTAAAATCTCTGATGTGTTTGGAAGAAAATGGGTAAGTAATTTACAGTAAATTCTCTATAAATTAATATTCAAAAAATTAATATTTCGATAAATTAATACATCATTTCTAATCCCAAATTAGTTTTTTGTATCAGTTAATATATATATATATATTGATAAATTAATAATTTTATAAATTTTCACCAAAATTTTTAACTATATAAATGAATAAAATATCATGATTCAGACAATGCTAATTTATAGATGTTTTAAAATATTATACTTATACACTGTCCACATCAATGGTTGGCCGGTCTATACTAACATTTTTTTTTCCCAATAAATAATTGGAAAACAGACGATGTTATTCTGCGAAGCTTTCTGCGCAATAGGCTGGCTCTTAATCGCAGCAGCTCAGGTTTCTTTATTATTCTTTTCTTTGTCTTTAATGCATCACAACAATTAATTATTATTAGTATAGCTTTCGATATGACCAATGACTATACTGTATTTATAATTGAAGGATGCGTTGTGGCTTGATTGTGGAAGATTACTACTTGGAATTGGCGTTGGTATCTTTAGCTACGTGGTAATTAATTAATTTCTCTAACTTTAAGTGGAAATACATAATTCAGTTCAATATATTAATATACACATGCTAATACTAAAGTTCTTAATATATATAGATTCCCGTATATATCGCGGAAATAGCACCAAAACATGTTCGAGGATCGTTCGTGTTTGCCAATCAGGTTCCTGATTAAAATAATCAATAAATTGAATTTTTCTGACTAATTTGATATAGCTTTTTTAATTATATTTTATCTTGTTAAATATTGTTTCAGTTAATGCAAAATTGTGGACTTTCACTGTTTTTCATCATTGGAAATTTTGTTCCTTGGCGTATACTATCAATACTTGGTAAGATCCGAAAAAAATGTGAATCCAGATTTATAATTACGTGAATGGGTTAATTTGATACAGTTTTAATCTCTATTGTATTTTAAGGTTTTGTTCCGTGTGTTCTCCACGTTGTTTGTCTATTCTTCATTCCTGAGTCTCCAAGATGGCTGGTAAGTCAACTCTAGCTTTTGATTAACTATGCCCAGAATTTACCTATTTCACCAATAAAGAAATGGGTTTGATATTCTTAGAGATCACACAGTTTAATTTGTTCTATCTTACCCCTAACTACTGCGGAGAAAATACGGTGCTGGTTTAATAGTATTATGTATATTTGTTATCTGCACTATGCAAAATGGTGTTTAACAAGTTTAATCTTACTTTCTAACTTTATTGATCAATTTCTATTCCATGTATACTTAATTAGACGTAAACATATTGTTGTAAGTTATACATGTTTCTACTATTTTTCTTTTTCTTTTTATATTCCTAATAATTTAACAATTTTACTTTATGGAAGAAAAGTGTTAATATTTTCTGTACATTCTTTTTTCAACCATCACTAAACCGGGGAAATGGTGATATTACAGTTGTGGAATCTTTACCAAAACCATTATCATATATTGTTTATGAAGTTTTTAAACTTTTCCACAGGCAAAATGTGGCCGTGATAAAGAATGCAGAGCTGCCCTACAACACCTTAGAGGCCATGACGTGGATATTTCACATGAAGCTAACACCATTAGAGTAATATAATTATCTTTATTAATTTGAACATAAAATTAATTACTAACGTCGTAATTTTGATTTTCTTTAGCTTGTATTGTGGCTAAATCCAGTTTCTTATATGACTGACTATTTATTTTAGGATACGATGGATATTTCCAAACATAGCGGTGAAACTGGAATAATGGAACTGTTTCAGAAACGATATGTATATCCGTTAATTGTAAGTATCAGAAGGAATTGTTTATATTTTAATAATTTATTACAGCAATAGTAAATTAGTAATATGATCCCTCATAATTAAACTTTATACATTAAAGGATTTAATTTATACAGATCGGAGTCGGTTTGATGCTCTTGCAGCAACTTTCCGGCAGCTCAGGAGTTATTTATTATGCTAGTAGCCTTTATGAAAGAGGAGGTATCCAATATACGTATTCTCAAATTTTAATATAATATACATTGCTTAAAATTTGCAAATCCCCTTGAATGATAGTAACTTAATTTAAAATTTCAGGTTTTCCAAGCGCTATTGGCACATCTGTAATGGCCTCAATCATGGTAAGAGAATAATAATTACAAAATAAATTCTACTTATTCTTGAATTAGTGAGACCTTAATATTTTTCGCTCATTAAGATTAAGATCTCCAAATTATTTTGCTATAGTTTTTGTTTAAAAAATCAAGAATTGTTTCTTTACAGATACCAAAAGCTTTCATTGCCACAATCATTGTCGATAAAATGGGAAGACGAACCCTCCTTATGGTTAGATATCCAATTAACTTTCGTTAATCTATTGGCCAAAATATTTGATAATTATGATCAATATATTATTTTTTATTAATGGTCAATATATATATATATATATATATATATATGTTAGTTTTCTTACTAGAAAGTATTATTTGTTTTTATGCAGGCTTCCTGTGCTGGAATGGGCTTGTTTGCTTTGCTCTTAAGTGTGTCATACAGTTTTCAGGTGATCCTTTATATTTTATCTTTAAATTAAATGTATAATGTCTGATTAAACAGAAGTTACGTTTTTTTATAGTTGATTTATTCGAGTTTAAGATAGATAGGGGTTTTCAGAAATTTCTTATAATGTAGTATATATTATGACATTTCTATAATGTCTAATAGCAATATTATTTAGTCATTTAAAAAAATATTTAGTGGATTTATGTTCTTTCAAATGAAAAAAAAAACAAAAGATCCTTAATATTTTGTAATTTAGTATATTTAATTACCATTTACTAACTTTTTAAAATTTTTATATAGTCGTTGGGCATTCTACCAGAACTCACACCAATATTCACCTGCATCAGCGTACTGGTAAACACACTTAATATCACTGTATATATTTTATAGAGAAAATTTTAGGAAGTATCTAACTTTTTTGAATTATATATATGATTTGTTTTTACTAGGGTTACGTTATAACATATGCTATGGGAATGGGAGGACTACCATGGATTATAATGTCAGAGGTATTGAAAAAATGTTGAAAGTATTTTTATAGTTTATAATAAAATTAATGTTTACTTTAAATTATATAAAAAATTATAATAACTTATGTTTTTAACAGATATTTCCAATGAACGTAAAAGTTTCAGCTGGAACCTTAGTTACCGTCACCAACTGGGCTTTTGGTTGGGTCATTACTTTCAGCTTCAATTTTTTAATGCAATGGAGTGCATCAGGTATATATATACACTTAATTAGTACTGATTCTTTTATGGATATATTATTGTTTAGTATTATTATTAATGGATTGTTTTTTGGCAGGAACATTTTTAATTTTCTCCATCGTCTCAGCCGTATCGATTATATTTATCTATTTCTTAATGCCTGAGACGAAAGGCAGATCACTCGAAGAGATACAAACAATACTTTTGAATTCTATGCATTAATATCAAACAATACTTTTCATTTTAATTTTGTTGCAAAAAAAAATACAGTGAAGGAGATGAAATGAACTATAAATTATATGTTGTTCATGTAAGTTTTAGTGATTAATGGAATTTGGTGATTAATGGGATTTCTAGTTGATAAAAAAACATTTCTTTTTGGTAAAGATAAACAAACATTTCGCTATTTGAAAAAAACTACTCTACTTTTTAATAAGGCAATAAATTTCAATAACTACCAATTTCGATCACAAACATAAAGATCGCAGTCTATAGAAGCTGCAAACAAACTTTCATGTATTTTAATAATTTGAATCATGATATAAATCTTTCATTTCACTATTTAAGGCATTTACCTTTATAACGAGGTCGAGCACAAAGACTTGGCTAATTACTTCAACCACGAGTAATGTAGTTATCAAACTACTGCAATATATCAAAATTGAGTAGTCTTTAGTCTCTAAATAGATTTGGCTTAGGAAAATCACATAGATGCTTCAGCACAAAATTGTACAACTGCTTAGATACGGTCATGATTATGAACCAAGCTATCGCATCATGAATCAGGTTATCACATCAGTAAACCCATAAGAAGAATATAGAAGATAAATCTCATAAGATGTTTTATGATTTTCTATTTTTTTTAGGAACAAGAGGGACAACTTTCCAAAAGAAAAAAAGAAATTCAAATCCTCTTTTTACTTGGAATAGTCATCTCAAGATGCTATATAAAGAAAAGCAAGAATTCATAATTCATCATCCAGAAAACAAAACAAACACAAGAAGAAACATAAAGAGAGCTTTAGGTTTTAATGGTCTCAGGTGTTCAACTTTCTAAGGGGTGTTTTGCGGGTGAGTTTTTGGTTCATGTATTTCTTCTTAATCTCGGGTTTGGGGTTCGGAATCTTGATTTTGTGGCACATCATCATGGTAGTTTTATTTCTTCATGAGGTATTTATCACAAGAACACAAGATTGGTGAGAGAGATACTTAAGAGAGATTGTAAACAATAATCCTACAAGTTATCTTCTACTAGATGTTTGTGAGTTCGGCTCACAGTAGATGTACTCTCTAGTTTTAGAGGAACTCGTTAAATTTCCGTGTGTTCATTAGTTAGTTAATTGCATTAACAAGACAGACTAATCGAACTAAAACCTTACAAGTGGTATAAGAGCATCCAAGACAAGCAGAAGGCGTTTCACAACAGGTTTTGCAAATCCTAAAGACATCTGGAAAAGGAGTTTTTGTGATTATAGTTTTTATCAGAAAACATGATAATCATGGAGTATAACTCTAGGAGATACGATGTGGAAACGTTTGATAGTAAAGGGGATTTCGGTCTGTGGAAGTGCAAAATGATATTTCAGTTGGAGTTACTCGGCTTAGACTCTTGTCTTAAGGAATACAATCCCTCTACTTTAGGTAAAGGTGATTTCTATGATAAAGAAAAAGGGATAACAACATCATCATATGAAGTAAAGGTTGAGATGGATCCAGCGCAGCAAGAAAAGGAGAAGAGAGCTAAGAACACAATCTGTATGTGCCTAGATGATGTCGTTCTACGGTAGATCATGAAAGAAAAAACAGCTCTAGCTATCTGGTAGGCTCTGGTAAGGGATTATCAATCCAAATCTCAAGTCAACCGCATTTATTTGAAACCGAAGTTCTCATGTTTCAAATTTGAAGAAGGATATGGTTACCAGAAGAAGGAAAATGTACTATTAGCAGGAATGTGGTCTTCGATGAAGAGAAGCTATACAAGGAAAAGAAAAACTGAAAAACAACCCAAAACCAAAAGAAAAAAGGTTACGTTCAATATCGAACTGATCCAAGGGCCATAAAATACTGTTATGGTTCAAAGTTTCTCGGATCAAGGTGGAGTTATTTAAGAAGAAGATAAGGATGATGATAGCATCGGTCAACATAGAGCATCTTTAGGTACAGAAACTGAAACAACTAGTGTAGTAGAAGGGAAATCTAATACATATGAAGTTCCGAAAGAAGCTGAAGCAGAAGAGTATGATTCACTTGATGGCTATCTGCTTGCAAGAGATAGAAATAATGGAGTTCTTAAGCTATCACAGGGAAGATACCTAAAGCAAGTCCTAAGGTCATTGAAAGCCAAAAGCAAGAAGGTTACTTTCAGTACTGAACTGGTCCAAGGGCCATACAATACTGTTACTGTTCAAAGCTCCTCAGATCAAGGCGGAGCTGTTTCAAAAGAGGATGAAGATGAAGAAAGCGCTGGTCAAGGTGGAGACACCTCAAATTTTGTGGCTTATGGAGAAGATATGGAACTAGATGAGCCGTATCGATTATATTTATCTATTTCTCCATCGTCTCAGCTGTATTGATTATATTTATCTATTTCTTAATGCCTGAGACGAAAGGCAGATCACTCGAAGAGATACAAACAATACTTTTGATTTCTATGCATTAATATCCAATTTTCATTTTAATTTTTATTCCCAAAAAAAATCAACAAAGAAGATGAAAGGAATTATAAATTATATGTTGTTCATGTAAGTTTTGGTGATTAATGGATTTTCTTGTTGATAAAAAACATTTCTTTTTGTTAAAGAAAAACAAATATTTTGCTATTTTGAAAAACCTACTCAACTTTTTAATAAGGCAATAAATTTCGATAACTACCAATTTCGACCACAAAAATAAAGATCGCAGTCTATAGAAGCTGCAAACAAAATTTAATGTATTTTAATAATTTAAGACTACAAACTACACTCATCTAACCAAGTTCATAGATAAGCAAGTTTGCAATATACTATCGACAATTTGAGCTATGAAAAATGCGAGATACAAAAATGGTTTGGAGACCGGATTCGCAACAAGATGTATGTTATCAAAGGTATTTCACGATAAGTTTTCTTTCCATCAGCTATTTCAACCATTTTCTTTCAACTTTATTTCGATTTTTTCTCTTTTGAAAGTGGTATGTACTCTATTTTCCAAGATCTAGTTTTGTTTCCAATGGGTTTTCCAGTTTTGGATTTTAACGAAACAACCACTTATCGATCATGAAAATTAGATCTCATTTTATTTTTAAAAAGTTTCAAAAAATAATTGCATATGTTGTAAAAAGTTTACTTTTGAATATAATTTACAACATTTGCAATTATATTTTATCACTTTCAACTTGATAATCTACATGAATCCTTGCCTCATAGAACATTAATGTATCATTATGTTTTACTATTTAATCAATTTGACTGTCCTTCATACAATATATATGAATGAGAAACTGAACAAATATCTTGCTGAAAACATTATTTTTGGTTATGTTTTTGCTGAAATGTTTTATACTAAACCATTGTCTGAATCGAAAGCCTTTGAAATATAGATCTTCATGGCACAGCAAAGAGAGATCAAATCATTGTGATAATCTTTAACATTTCCTTAGCAAGCATGATATTTTCCATCAATAACCGATCTTTTACAAATGCATATTGGTTTGAAGCAGTAAACTTTAGTAAAATAATCTTGAGTCAATTTGCAATAATTTTTGATATCACCTTATAAATGACATTGCAACAAGAGTTAGGACGGTAATCTCTCATTGTCTTCGCTTCTTTCTTATTCGGTATAAGTGATAGAATGGTAGCATTGAGGCATGTGGGGCGAAACCATTTTTCAAAAAATGACTTAACAACATTAGTAAAATCTTTCCTAACTATGAACCATACTGTTTTGAAAAATTAAGTTGTATAACCGTCCGGACCAGGTGACTTATTATTCGGCATCATAAACAGAACCTATTTGATTTCTTTGTCAGAGACTCTTTTATCAACAAATTATTATCCTCATCAGAACATCGATACTCCAGAAGCTTATGTAAATGATCCATCAATGCACCTTCGTATTCAGATGGCTGTTGTGAAATTTTTTTTTTTTAAATATCTCTCGGCTTACCCTTTAATCTTCTCACAAGTTTTCAAAGCCTCACCGTTTTGATCAATAATTTCCCGAATCTCTACTGTTATAGGTGTCGATGCCGTTATCGTTGCCAATGCCTTTGTTGGTGCTGTTTCCATATTCTCTGTCATGCATTTTTTTGTTAAAGGGTTTTCATTTTTTTGTTTGACCTTATTAAAGGATACAAACCAGAGAAATATTAAGCCTAAATCAACAATCTCAGAAGGCCTGGTTAAAGACTCAAAATCGGAAGAAATTAGTTACCAGAACAGGAATTAACCAGGGTGCAAAAAACCTAAATACGGCAAAGCGGGGAGGGAAGAGAAAATGCTCTGCTGCACCAATAATCTTCACACCACCGGGCAAAAACCACAATCACCGGCCAAACTTTCTGCGGCAGGAGAAGCAAACCTCATCTGGCACAAATCAATGACCGAGTGGAGGAAAAGACAACACACGTCTCACTCACCGAAAACGACAACTCCTTGAAATGTCACCTCCGCGGCGAGGGTGAATGGCGGACGAGGGAGAAAAGCACTCATAACAATTTCTTTTGCTGATTTACAATCAACACGTAATAAGAATCTTTTATTTATTAAATCATCTTGAAATTTAGAAATACAATTTACTATAGATAAAACTTCTTTTTTAACTGTATAATAATTCTTTTGAGGTCCTAACCAGACTCCAGAATGGAAACGTACTATAGACTCTTGGGTCGACCCTGACAGTTTCTGTTTAAGGATACCTCCATATCCTACCTCTGATGCATCGGTTTCTACTATCATAAATGCATTAGGATGTGGGATGAGTAAGCATGGTAATGTTGTGACTTTTTTCTTAATATCTTGGACTATGCTAGTATGCAAACTAGACCATGGGACTGGATTCTTCTGCAATCTCTGAAACAAACATTGAATTAATTTACGTATATTAGGTAAAAATTCTGAGATATAGTTCAAACATCCTAAAAATCTTTGTACTTGTGTTTTTTCTTTGATTTCGTCAGGAAATTTATTTGTGAATTCTATAGATCTAGATATAGGTGTTATAGTTCCTTGATAAATATTATGTCCTATAAATCTTATTTTTGTTTGAAATATTTGCATCTTCTTTGCCGAAACTACTAGTCCATGTTTTTTTTAACTACATTTAAAAAGGTATATAAATGTTTAAAATGTTGATCAATTGATTTTGAAAAAATTAGTACATCATCTATGCATACTATAGAAAATGTGAAATATGGATTAAAGATTTCGTTCATAATATTTTGAAATTCAGAAGGTGCATTTTTTAAACCAAAGGGCATGACATTCCATTCATAGTGCCCAAAAGGTACAGTGAATGCTGTCTTATATTTATCCTTTTCGGCTACTTGTATTTGCCAAAATCCACTTTTCATATCAAATTTTGAAAATATACAAGCATCATATAATCTTTTTAATAAATCTCTTTTATTGGGTATTGGGTATCTTATCCATTGTATAACATTATTTAATGGTTTATAATTTTTTACTAATCGAGGTACTCCTCTTTCTTTTTCAGCTTGATTGTTTACATAAAAGGCTGAACAGCTCCAAGGTGATTTACATTTTCTTATGAGGTTTTTATCTAATAGTTCCTGGATTTCTTTTTTACAATGTTCTAAGAGTTCTTGATTCATTTGAATAGGTCTAGCTTTGGTTGGAATATTTTTTTCATTGAAATCTTTTTCGTAAGGAATTTCAACAATATGTTTTTTCCTTTCCCAAAATGCATTTGGGAGTTCAGATCATACTTGGTGTAATAATTCATCTTCTAGTTTTTTAATTTTGCTTATTATTAATGGATTGTTTAGTTGTTGTTCTATATGTTGGTATTTTATTTCTTGTTGTAAGTATTGAATATGTTTTTTTTTCCATTTATTAGGTTTATAGATTTTTCTATTGTAGAGTTTTGTAAAGCTAGTATTTCTTTAGTTCTCATTTGAGATAAGAATTCAAATATTATTTTTTTCTCCTACAATTTTTGTGGTAATTCCTAATTCTGTGACTTTAAATGGATAAATTTGTGTAAAAAATGGGGTTCCTAATATAATTTCTTGGCTTAAGTTTTTTGCAAGTATAAATTGTGTTTTAAAGCAATAGTTTTTATTACAAATTTTTGCTTTTGGTAATTTATAATTAACCTTTAAACTACTACCATTTGCTCCACTAAGTTACTCATATGTTTTTTCATAATATTTAGTAGGAACTATTCCTTCTCTAATACAATTATAATCTGCTCTTGTATCTAATAATGCTATTATTTCTAGTTTAAAATCATAGCCTATATGCAAGGTAATTTTTGTATACTATTTTTGATAGTTTATTTTGTCTATTATTTGAATATATTCTTCTTCATCGTTAGTTTCTTTATGTTTTTCAGGGTCGCTTGTGGATTGATGATTTGGATCAGTGGGTATGAAAATCGTTTTGAAAATTTTTTATGCTTGTTGTATGGTCGTGAATATGAAAGTTTGTTATGTTTGTGAGTTCTTCGTTTTTCTCTAGAGGGTGGAGTAAGACGATGAAAACCATATTGTTCGCAGAACGAACCCATAGTTTCACCAAATCTGAATTTACTAGTTTGTTGTTTATCCTTATGTTCTTGGCATATTTGTAATACTTCTTTTTTAACAAAGTTCTTGGCATATTTGTAATCCTTATTTTTTAACAAAGGCAAACAATTGACCATAGGTTATTGAATCCCATTGAATTGGTTGTCCTCTTGAAAAGTCTTTTAATTTGTTTATTAGTCTTTCCGCAAAGAATGAAGGTAATCCAGCTGTAAATCTTTCTTTCCAAAAAGGTTGATTACAATCGTTTCTTTGAAAGATATTGGTTATAAATATATCTTTATACCATTTAAAATCTCCTAAGGTTGGACATCTGAGATTTGTTAAAACAAGTTTTTTACTAGTTAGTTCTTCTGCAGGGTTTCCAACAAAATGCATGGTTATTGTGTGTAATAAAACTTCTATAGTGTTTTGAATTTGTTCTTCTTCATATAGGCCGTTATCCCCTTCTATTCTTCTAGTTTCAGTATGGTTTATTATAGAATCTTGTGCTATAGTATCTAAAGCATTATCCCACCAATATTTTAAAGCTCCATTAATCCTGAAACTAATAAGTCATACGCTTGTTTGTCCGACAAACCTTTAGCTTTGTAGGCCAAACCAGCAATTCCCATTTCTTGAAATAAGTTCATCATTTCATATTCGGATCTACCGTCTATGTTCCATTCATATATACCCTCCCCTGTGTAAAAGTTTGCTGTTGAGAATTTATGGTGTTCTTCAAACAGTAGGTCTGGTGGAAAATGTCTAGGATAATATGGTTCTTTTTATGGTTGAAGTTTTCTTTTTTTATGATTAATTTCTATTTCTTCATCAGTTTCAATTTGGCTATTTTCATCTATGTTATTAAATACCTTTGTTTTTGTCTATTTGTTCTAATCTACTTGAGATAGATTTTAAAATTTCATTTTCTGGAAATTTAATGGGTTTAGTTAAAGGTTTAAAGAGAGGTGGTGAAATAGAGCTAAAGGGATGTGAGAGGGTGTGGTAGTTTGTAATTAAATTATTTTCATCTTTTTCTAACTTGTTATCTATGTGGTCTATTTGGCGTGATATAGTGTGAAGTATTTGACTTTGATAATTATTTTGTTCATAAACTATCTTTATATTTGCCATATTTACTATGTCTTTATCATCTCGGTTTGCACCTGTTCTAAATGGAGTAGCTATTACTTGTCTTTGGGGTGTATAAATTTTTAAGTCTTTTAATGGTGGATGGATTGATTTAAGTTTTTCTCCATTAATTATTTCCCATGTATTATATAAAGTTGAACTAGTTTCAATTGATTCGTTTTTATATGGATAGTTAATTCCTTTTTGTAGAGAATATGCTTCAAACCATATGAAGAATGGAATATTAGTTTTCACATCATTCATATGATTATACCATATTTCTCGATAGGTAATTGTTGTATCTTTAGTAAATGTTTTAAAATACCATTGTCTTTTGTTTTTGTTTTTATCGGATAAAAATTCATTTTTAAGATTTGTTTGTCTATTTCAAAATCTTTTGAAATAACATTGATAGACTTAAAATCTGAGGATGTTGGAGAGGTAGGAAAACTAGATCCTACTTCCATATTTTGAATAGGTTCAGCTATAGGTGCTTGAAAAATAATTGTTTTTTTTTAATTTCTTGTTAAAATTTGTTCTACACTTTCTTCTGATTTAGAACTAGATTTACCAGTCTTATAATCAGAGAAAGAGGATCTGGGATAAAAGGAACTAATTCGTAATGAAGGTGGTTCTCCAAAAGATCCAAATTTTAGTAGTATTTTTTCATCAGTTTGCTTAGTTATATTTGTAATAGTTTTTTGCTCAAAATTTCTTGGTGGTTGAGTAATATCAATTTTCCATTGGTCGGGAATTGTAATTTCTGTCCATTTTAATTGTTTAGATGAGTAGGTGGATGTGGGAGTGTCTTTGCTATGAACAGCTAGTATTGTTGTTTCTCCTTTATCATCTTGCAATAAACATCTCAGATTAAACTCCGATGTTGATTGTTTGAAGTAAATTGGATACAACAATAAATAGCCATGCCTTTCTTGCTGAAATTTAATTTCAGGCAAGTGTACATTTAAAACTAATGTATTAAAGATTGTTGGATCATGTAAGCTTACTTGAAAGTTTGGAGCACAATTAAAATATACAGCTCCATTACATAAATTTGTTTGTACAGCTCCTAGTAAGGAGTCTTCAAATTTTAATAGAGTTTTATCTCTTAATAGCATAAATATTGGAGAATCAATTCCTGTCCTAGATAGAGGTTTGATTGCTACTTGTATTAATCCAAAATGAATATAGTTAAAATTCTTTCTTTTATCATTTTCTAAAGCCATAGAAGATAATAATTTAATTTCTTCAAATTCATTTTGTAATGATATAGTTTGTTCATGTTCTTTTATTGAATATGCAGTTTTAAAATCGAAAGTTCCTATTTGATATATATTTTCTGGATTAACATGTGGTAATTGGTGATTTGATATTTCTTGATTTAAAAGTAGTAATTTTTGACATAACCTCTCTTGAATTAATTGTTTTTTGACATGCAGAAGATGATGCATGTTTAGACTTAAACCACTTCCTAACCGTAGATGCCATGTTTAAAATACACTTAATCTCATGCTAAATGTAAACTAACCAATCTTATCGACGATGGGCGATGCACTCGGCTTACCAACGGTCTAACTGCCACACGGACTTACAGCCTGGAACACCTATGCTATCGACGCTCTTGACAAGATTCTGGAAGATTCGATTAAAACAAGAGACTCAAGTTTAGCTTAAACATAAAATCTTTGGCTTGGATAGTTTTAGGGTTTAGGGTTTAAGCTTTAGGGTGTAACGTTTATGGTTTGGGGTTTGGGGTTTTAGATTTAGGGTATGGGTTTACAGTTTAGGTTTTAGGGTATAGTGTTTAGGGTTTAAGATTTAGGGGCTATAGTTTATATGGTTTAGGGTTAATTGTTTTGGGTTGAAGGTTTGGCGGTTAGGGTTGAAGGATTAGGTAATAGGGTTCAGGGTTTAAAGGTTTGGGTTTGGGGTTTGGGTTTTGGGGTTTGGGTTAACCTCTTAGTTACAATAGATTTGTTTCAAGTCAGCAAAAATTTGTTATTTTCGAAAAACAAACATTAATTATGACAGACTTATTCAGTCCTTTACATCTGCGACTCTATGTTGCGACAGATGTTTTTCTATGATAGATTTAGTTTTATGCGGTACATTTGTTTCACATATTTGATTTATACCGCAGATTTACAAATTTTAATTGTGACATTTTCTAATTCATAGCTGATTTGTTTATCTTCATAGATTTATTTTCTGAAGTTCGTGATAAAGGCATCAAATTTTTTAATTTCTCTAACATGCTAGAATTTATACTGCATATTTAAAATTTTGTCGCAAAATTTTTTGGCAGATTTAATTTTACGTCACAGATTTAAATTTTACATTGTGCTAGAGTTTTCTATCATCTACTATAGTCGTAGATTTGATTATAGAAAATTAATTGCTAGATTAACCACTTCGTGCCAGCAGATTTATTTCAAGTCAACACAAATTTGTTATTTAAAAAAAAAAACATTAGTGATAGACTTATTTCAATCCCTTTACATCATATATTTTTTTAGTAGAATAATTTTTTAGTGTCCGCATACTTATTCTAACAAATTTGTTGCACATATGTTACCTCACATTTTTACTGCAAACTTTTTTTTAATATCATCGCATATTTTCATAAACTAATGACGAAAATAATGGAAAATTCATAGGAGGACAAAGAAATTCCCAGAATTGAGGATTCAATTAATACTACAAGAATCATCCGTATCTCTCTAACAAAAGCACAAATTTTGAACCCGGTGATCAAGTATATCCTCCATGCAACAACCAACATTGACAGACATTTCAGGCCAACCTGTTCAATCGAGCTCAGTCATAGCAGATATTCACACATGGACTTTAGAACAAAAACACTGGTTATGGTAATACAAGATTTCAAACTAACCAACAATTTAGAATGCTGGTTCTCAAGACATGGTTGAATTCATGTTCCAACAAGGGAAAAAACAGTTTGCTACCGAGATCAATGCTAATGTTGAGGAAATCTATATTGATCTTAATAGGAAGTTTAAGAATCTTTGTACTATGCGTGTTTTGGAAACACAAGTTGCTCAGATCGCTGCATTGGCAAAGGCACCACCATGTAAACTTCCAGGGAAGCAAGAAGCCAATCCTATGGAGTACGTACATCTAAGCTATTATGCTCAGAAGTAGAAAATCGACTACCCCAAAGTCACATAATAAATAGATAGATCGATCCACCTTCATGATTGATCGATCCTAACACCAGATTGATTGATACTCTTCAACAATCAATCGATCTACTGAGAAGATGATTCCAAAATTGTTGGATGATGACGAGGATCAAATTATCCAACCTAGGATCAACATATCCAACTAAGGATCAATCGATCCAATGACTCTTCACATGAAAATGGGTACGGAATTTGATCTACAGACGCTAAAAGGTTAGGAACGTTGTTAATGCTGAAAAGGAACCACCCCTTGTACCTCCACCATCCTATGTGCCTAAACTTCTATACCCATCGGGCAGGAAGAACAAAATTCAGAAAAGGAGTATGAGAAGATGAAGAGCATAGTAGGTAAACTGCAAGTGATACTAACCTTTTTCAATGTTGTAAAGATAGTCCAAACTATGAAGAAATACATGAAGGACATCCTTACACATTAGTGTAGCGCTCTATTAAAAATAGATTACCAGAGAAGCGTGAGGATTCGAGGAGTTTTACACTACCACGTAATATCGGTGATCTCAAATTTGACCATTGTCTCTGTGATTTGGGAGTTATTGTGAGCTTGATGCCATTATCCATTTCACATTAGCTTGGTATGCATACTTTCAATCCATGCAAGATCTCATTGAATTTGATGGATCGACCAATTTGGTATCCGGTAGGTTTCCGTGAGAATGTACATGTAAGGATTGGTGTATGTTGGATCTTGACATAATTTATTGTGGTGGAACTTAATGAAGAACCAAAAGATCATATCATCCTTAGAAGACCAGTCCTAAAAACTGTAGGAGCGATCATCAACGTGTAGAAAGGAAAAATCAATCTTCATCTTAGTGATTTTGTTATGAAGTTTGATGTTGAGAAGATGATAAAGAAACCTACTATTGATTGTCAGACTTTCTGGGTATATACTATTGATGAGATCACAAAGGAGATAATGCAAGAGATGTATCCGAAGGACCCCTTAGAGGTCATTGGTTCAAACAAAATATGAGTTTGGGTATTGCATAATGGATACAAATGGTTTTGCCTAGACTCTGCTGAGAGCATAAAGAATGTTTCTTTCCTCCAAATCGAAGAAGCTTAACAGAAATATCTGAATTCCCTTGTAATATTCAAACAATAGGATTACGAAGATATTGATCGCTCCACCATCCGGATTGATCAATCCCAGCAACCCAAACTCACTTTTGAGCAGTCACTGTCTATGCAACCAATTCCAGATGCAATACAACCAAAGTGTGAAAGAATTATTTAGTGGAAGAAACAAGGAACGGACTGAAAGTTTCTAAGTACATTGCCCCACGACGTGGATGGAGCAGTGATTGCAACATTGCACTTAAAGAGGATAATTCTTCTCAAAAGGTTCAATATCAGAATAGACATCACAGTAGACCTTTACAGACAAACCATGATCCAAAAGAGGATGTTTTAAATTCTCCAATGGATTCACACCACGCATAAGCCTCATTACAGTGACTTTAAACAAACACTTATGGAAGGCAACCCATATGTTTTTCTTTTATCTATATGTATTTATAATAAGTGTTTATAGGTTGAGTCACATCATGTGTTAAGTTAAATTATTGATTCAATGATTAATTGAGTTAAATTAGAGATTAGAGATTTATATTTGGTTCTTCATCTTTTGTATTTTCAATACTCATGTTAGTTTGATCACCTAACATATGATCTGTAAGTGTATTTAGCATTGCGGGAGCAAGTTAGGTTAGCAGAATAAAAAATTAATAATCTTAGTATCCTTATCCAACGAGATTTGAAGTTAAGTCGTCTAAAAGAATATATATATCTTGATTGAATGCTAACATGTCTTGTAGAAATCATTTGCGAGTTTAGTGTTCTAGAATTTATTGTTTATATAGTTTATGCTACGCGAGTAGGTTAACTTTACATTAGTGATTCGAGTTCTAGAATAATTTGTTAACAAATCTATGTCTAGTTAGATAGTTTATCGATCATTGATACCTGCTACATTCCCTTTGTCCAGCGATTTACTCCACCTGACTTACATAGTTTTAATTTACTCCTATTTAACTTTTGCAATCGTGACAATCTAAGATCCATATATTTTGTTATAGCTCTATTTGTTACATCACGATTCGTAGTGTAACTATAATCTCTATGGATTGGATACCCTATATGTACTAGTGCACATAACTATGCACTTACAGTGATAGAGAAAGTTAACAACTTGAGACTACCTATCTTCTGACATTGGACCATGAATTGACGTTCAACAAGAGCTAAGAAGTTTTGAATAGTTTGAGAAACATCTTGCTTCTTAGGTAGAAGATAAATCCAAACACTCTTTGAGTAATCATCAATAATAGTAAAAATATACGGAGCTCCACAATGAGATGTTGTTCTATATGGCCTCCATAAGTCACAAAGCACCAAATCAAATAAAGTCTCTGTTTTAGATGATTGGGCCATACATCTCAAGGTACCTCTTCTGTCCGATGCACCTCGCCAACCACCTCAAGTCCCCTCATATAATACAGTTCTTGCGACTCCTTAGCCACTCCAATCAGTATCTTCGTAATACGGTCCTAAATTACGTAAAGTTTGTCAATAATCTGAAAAACACATACACTATCTCTATTCAATTCAGAGATAAATATAAGATAATACTGTTATCCATTAATCAACAACATATTTCTAAATGTAAGCGATGAACTCAAAATCGTTGTTCCTTGGTGTATAGTAATAGTAAATTTCCCATCAGGTAATTTAACCGGTAACGGAACCGAATCATGAACATTAGTAAGAAAATCAATAGAACTAGTCATATGGTCAGTGGCTCAAGAATCAACAATCCAAGAACCAAAAAAATGCATACCAGTGAGAGAATTTATAGGTGCCAGTTTACGCTCTTTTAATATGGAGACGAGAGTGCACCATTGGATATCCGAGAGGCCAATTAAGCCGACATGGTCACCCTCTATGACATCATTAATCGCAGAAATTGATTTAACACGAGCAGTCCCACTAGTTGTGATAGGCTGAGTGCCATACGAACATTTGCAGTCCATTCATTGTAGTTGAGACAGCTAAGTAAGGGTTGAGATATCATCGAACCAGGATTTTCGCTAGACGAAAGATCATAAGGCGAGATCATTCCTCGTTGAATCTCCACTCCCTTTTTAATAGCCAATGATTCCTTCGATTTTGGTGTAAAAGGCGTATCATCATCCTTACCAGGCATGGTGGAACGAGCACGTAACTCACGAAAGAAAAAAAAGAAAAAAAAAGTGTTGAAAGTGTTAAAAAAGTCCCTATCTTAAAAAAAAGTGCCCATCTATCTTCCACGATCTCCCCATGAATTAATGAGCATATGATTTCTTTTATATATGATTATCTTGTTTTATTTAATATTTTTTATGAAATAAGGATTTCGTATTGTAACTTGACAAAATTGAAAGTAATAAAAATTATCTTGTGAGAACTCTTTGAACAGACTAACATTTTTTGGTAAAAATATGCGGTTCAGTATAGAACATTTCAGCAAAAATTTAACCAAAAAAAAAGGTTTTCAGCAAGAAATTTGTTCAGTTTCTCATTCATATTGTATGAAGGATAGTCGAATTATTTAAATAGTGAAAGGTAATGATACATTAATGTTCTTTGAGGCAACGATTCATGTAGATTATCAAGTTGAAATAAAATATGTCTGTACTTTGTTTTTTTATTATAAAAATGTTAAATTATATCAATTTTAGTTTGAGACAGCGGTTAAAGATAACTAAAAACGGGAAAACATAAATTACAGAAGACGACAAAACATACAACATGTGCAAAACAACTAAAATCTAGAAGCTAAGCACCAATGAAAAACCCCGAAGAAGCACACTAAAGAAATACCAATTCCAAACTATCACACTCGGCCATTTACATCATGTAGTTCCAAGAAACCCATGCATTACAAATAAAGGGTGTATTATATCAGTTAAGTTACATCAATCAAATAAATGGTGTTAATTTGAATTATTTATTAATAATCAATACAAAATTTATAAATTAACATCAATTGTAACAAATGATATTATTACTAGTTATTTAATATCAATTAAATAAAATTAGTACTAATTTATCTAAATTTGTATCACTTAAAAAGAAAATATACAAAATAAAAATTTAATAATTTAATGTTAATTGTTTAAATGATAAAAAACTTGTATTATTTGAAAAGTGATGTAATTTTTTTTTTTACATTTGTCTCACATCGACAAAACAAGTTGGGAGGAGAAGTTAATCATATATAAAGAAACTCATCATTTTAAAATAAGTATAATAAGGGTTAACATATATAAGTATAAAAAAACTTTCATCAAATAATATTGGAGAGCTTGTCAATAAATTTACATATTATGATATAAATTTAATAATATTATAATTAATTAAAATTAATTAAAAATTAACTAATTTTAGCATCAATTGTTTACAACCGGTGACATTATAACATCAATTATAAACAAATGATACAACTATATAGCATCAATTATTAAAATTGTAACAAATACTAATGTCATATATATTAATGAGGGTGTATTGAACTGAGTATTTGAAGAGATTTGAGTTTAAATGATAAATCAAAAGTTATTAAAAGAGAAAATTTAAAATATTTTTTGAAATCAAGTGTTATTAGATTAATATTTAAAATGTACTCTAAAACCCACTTTATTGAAAGCAATTTTAGAATTAGATTTTAAAGTTTAGGTGAGATTTCATGGAATTTTTTAGTTAAAAATATAAAGATCAAAATTATATGGTTTTATGTGAGAATTCAGAGAATTTAATAACAAAATTCATAATTCACCAAAATTCATCAATATCATCTCAAAACTTTTTAAAACTCAAATCACTCCAAATTTTTATCCAATACACCCCCTAACTGATACAAAACTAACATCATTTTTTGTAGTTGATGCAAACTTTAACATCATTTATCTGATGATGCCTATTAACATCAGTTACAAAAAATGATGCAATCTTTATCTTAACTTATGCAAATATTTTGCATCATTACTTTTAAAATCACTTAAATAAATGATGCAAAATCAGTTTGCATCAATTATAAATAATACAAGTGATGCATCATAACTTTTTTTGCGGTGTACTAACCAAGCTTCAACTTTTACAAAATTTTGTAAAGCAAACTTCTTTTTTTTTGAATAATATGTAAAATTATATTCAAAGAAATTTTTTTTTTTACAACAAGTGTTTACCTCGTTTTATGAACATGAAAAGCAAAAAGAAAGCTCAAAAAGAATAAAAAATGGTGGCCTCATTAAAATTCAATCCCGAAAAACTCAGCTGGAACAAAACCGGGAATTGAAAAAAAGAGTACACACCATTAATGATAAAGCTGAGAAGTGAAAAATAAACAAAATACAACAATAGACAGACACAAAACAGGCAAGCCATAGGAACCGAAATTAGGCATCTCTGCCTCCAAACCAATCCCGCAGAATGCCACTGAACTGACTCTTCCTTTCAACTGTGAAAAGACGATTACAGACTATGCGATCGATATCTTTGATAATAGCAGCATGGCCCCGAGGCATGTCTCCGTGTCTGTGCCGATTATACTCTTTTCACAAGGTATAGACCGTTGCTTGAAAAGCGTATCTTAGAATAAACCGGCGTGGTTACAAACTTTAAGGTTAATAAAATTATAAAGTTTTAACTTTAAGGTTAACTTTAAATTTAAAAGATAGGACTTTAAATTATTTTTTTCAAAAATCCGTCAGAAATCTGTCAGCAATCCTTAAAAATCCAACGGATTTCGGACGGATTCGTGGTTAAAAAATTTTTTTCAGGAAATCCTTCAAAATCCGATGGATTTCCGACAGATTCGTGATCTAAATTATTTTTTCAGGAAATCCGTCCGAAATCCTTAATAATCCGATGGATTTCCGACGGATTCGTGGTTTTAATTAATTTTTTTAGAATCCATCGAACGAAAATCTGTCAGATTTTAAAGGATTTCCGATGGTATATGTGTAATATATTTTGAAACCCCTGATCCGTTGGATTTTTAGGAATTTTCGATGGATTTTTAACGGATTTCCGACGGATTTGGGGTTTGGGAAGATTATTTGGTCCGACATAGTCACTATTTAGTATATAAACCAATTTTTAACACTAATTGATTTATTATATTCATAACATACCATGTAAGTTGCTGTTTGTATGAAAATGTTAAATTTATGATAATTTTGAATAAGCGTACATAAGAATACATACGAGTCATATACCATTTATTCGAAACGAAAAGATTTTTTTTGTTTTTTTGCAATTTTATGACTTCTAACAATTACAAATTGAAATTTTATACATTCAACGGTTATTATGGCTTAGTACAATCGCAATGTTGGGCTGATATTTTTCAAAAACCTTCAAATTTCCGACGGATTCGCGAAAATTTCACCGGAAAAAACAATTTGGCTTCCCGCAGAGCCTAGTTTGACGGATTTTCGACAGATCCGGCAAAATAATACCGGGAAATGTTTTTTGAAAAACTGAATAACCTCAAATTTTGCAACGGATTTCCGACGGATTGCGCGGTTTCCCATGTTTTCTAGATTTTACCGAATCCATCGGAATTTTCGACGGGTTCGTAATAAATGCCCTAAAATTTTGCAAGAATTTCCGATGGATTGCGTTTTTTTATGCATTGGTAACCGTTGTTGACAAGATTAATTTATTGACTGATTTCCGACGAATTTAGATAGATATATCCGTCGGAATTTACGCTTCATAACCAGACTCTTCTTCTTCCCCGAAATCATTTGCAAAAACCGTAAAAATATTCACAAAATCCCAAATCCTCGAAAACTTCGGTAATTCTCCATTTTCAAGTCCCAAAGTCATCAAAACTCATTTCCAATGGATCCAATCCGTCCAAATATGTAAGTTTTGATGTTTTTAAGTAACTTTAGGATGTGGAATGTAGATTTAGGGAATTGGAATGTATATTTGAGGTTTATGATGTTAGATTTCGTGGTTAGAATGAACATTTAGGATATGTGTTATGAAAAATGTTGATTTTACTAGTTATGTATGTTAATATGATTGTATTGAATTTTAAAAATTTTGTAATGGATATAAAAACGTGTTTTATGTATCATAATTGTAATATTAAAAATTGTATAATTATTTTTGTTTTTAAATTTCGTTTTTATTTTAAAATTTTTTTAAAGTAATTTAAAATATTTTAATATTTATTTCGTAATTTTATATATTTATGTAAGTTTTATATAAATTTCATAATTTAATAACATACATATTTTATAAACTATCAAAATATTTATGTTTTATAAAATATCTTTTTATTTATAAAAATTTTATAAGTAATTTTCATTATTTATAACAATTTGTTATTTCCGTTTTTTATTTTTAATTTTAATATAATATTTTATTTAATTTTAATTGAATTTCTTTGTATTAAATATTATAATTATAATAATTAAAAAAATTAATTATTTATTTACCTATCGGATTTCCGACGAATATTGATTTCCGACGGATTCCGAACATTGGTTTTCCGACGGATTCCGGATATTGGTTTTGTGACAGAGTTCCGACAAAATTTTGATGTCCGGAATCCGTCGGAAATACCAACGGTTTTCTGACGGATTCGTCCGTCGGCGTGTTTTCTTGTAATGTCAGCATTAGCAAGAATATTCTTTGGTTTCAAACCCCTATGAAACACATTCCTGTAGATAGAGAGACGTAGTTGTTTCAATAATCTTATCACAACACAAGTGAAAGAGAGTGTAAAAAGGAGAAACTAACCAGCATGACCGTATTGCAAACCACGAAGAAGCTGATAGAGGAAAAACTGATCACCAGCTTAAATCACATGATGACGATCAGATTCCATAAACTCTAATACAACATAAACATCTCGAAACTCTCTTCTAGAAGTTAGAAGCAAGAAGCATGATATGTTTTATCACAATATCTGGAGGAAGAAGTCAGCGTAACAACTTAGGAACCATTTGTTTACTCATCTATCATTTCTATCAAAATGATCAGTTTAAATATTTCATCTGAATATTGTTTGTATTTATTTTGGATTGTTCATCTGAATAATCCATCTGAAATAATTTTTGTTTGTTCGGTTAGTTTTTATAAATTTTCATATCCATTTGGATAGTTTTAACAAAAAAATGAAAATGTCCATGATTTAATCTAATCATATTTGAATTTTAATTATATATTTAAAAATAATATTTACAATCGCAAAATCACATAATATATTGAAAAATGGAATAACAGTAAAAACAAGTTTTTTATACGAAAAATTATAAACTGATGTCTTTCCAAAAAAAATTATTATCACAGAATTGCATTTTTGCACTAAATCACAAAATTGCTAATTGAGTTTTTTTTGCCAAAACAGCAAAATCTTGTAATTAAATTTTTGCCAAAATTTTGAATTGAAATTTTTGTGAAAAAATCCTGAAATGATGTTTCCCGTTAAAAATGCAAAATTGTTGAATATATTTTTGACATAAAACCAAAAAATCTCGAAATTCGGTTTTTCCGCAAAACTTGTGAAATCGCAATTTCGACGAATCTTACGTGCCAGTGCTGAGTCATTGCTGAGTAGTGAAACCCATACAACAAGGCTTTGAGCGAACCACTCGTACACATGACCATGGAGGTAATATTACTTGACAAAACACTTATTTTAACACTACGCTCGAGAAACTTTTGCAGAAGCACGAGCAAAAGCCCAAACCGTTATGTAGAGTCTTCAAGCCAAGACCACGTACTAACATGTTCCAGAGAAAACCAGACAAACCAACATCGGAAACTTACCACTTAGAAGCCAACTATTGAGACCATTCATATCAAAACCAAGCTGGATTGAAAGGATACAATTCGAGCCGTCTTAGCACGTACTGTGGAACACTCGATAGGTCAGGTAAGCCTGTTTCCTCGGATAAAATTGCTTTAATCAATGCAGGACTTCAAATTCACTCAGAAACCACCACTGTAGAAGGCTAATTTTTTTTATTCTTCCTCCGTGTCATTCAAGGGTCTCGCCGAGTTCCATACCTGGCTTTCATCGAGTCTTTTATCCGGCTCAGTCCGAGTCTTATATCATCTGGTATCAAAGCTTAAACTCTCCTATCATTATATTATCTCAATCCTTTTTTCTTTTGCTTCGTTCTATTTTTACTTTGTTTCAATACACTAAGAAAAACCAAATACATTTTTTTGTTTACTCTTTGTCGCCAGTTTAGTACTATAATTTTATAAAATCCAAAATAAAACATAAAAAAGTTTGTCTTTTGTTTTACATTCTCAAAACCCCATAAAAACCATACAAATTATTGCTTTTATTTAGAAACTCGTTTGATCATTTTTAATCATTTAAACTCGAACCACGACATTTTGCTAAATTATTGTTTTGTGTTTTACTCGGAAGAACTTTATTTCTTGTTCGACTTCCTTTGCAAGATACCAACAACATGGCTGAAAAAGTCAATCCAGAAGTTGCTATTGCTGAAGTCTTGGCTGCTATTCAAACCCAACTCAAACTATTGGTAACCAGATGGATAGGTTAGAACAACCTCCAAGAAGAGATCCTATTAGGAACATGCCTAATAAACCAGCTACAGAGTATCAGTATCAAGCGCCTCAAGATGTAAGAAGAGACACCTATCATAGAGGTAGAGAGCGAGATGAGGAGCATAGAAAAGCTAATGTGGATCCCAAGCTTACGGCTCCAATGTTCGTCGGTGGAGTGAACATGGAGGCTCCAAAAATCACAGAAGGCCCCATGACTCGATCTCGTATCAGGAAACTTAGAAATAAGTTTAATGTAGCTGCGAAGGCATTGCTTAATTCCATGGAGCCATTTTTGGAATCTTACGCGCCAGTGTTGAGTCATCGCCGAGCCGTGAAACCCATACAACAGGGTATTGAGCAAACCGCTCGTACACAGGACCAGGGATTGGTGTAGGAGTATAGAAGAAGATGAGAAGATCATATCAGCTAAAAGAAAGGAGATAAAAAGTTATGTGAGTCATCATGACAAAAGGAGAGGCCATGGACGTTTTAGTGTATTACATTACTGGATACGACCAAATACAAGCACTTGAAACTGAGTAGTGATAAGTTCCTTAAGAGACACTACTTTGGGTTTTCGGTTATTCCATCATAATTTTAATTATTAAACTAGTTCGCTAATCCGCCAGAAACCACATTTGATTTTTCTATCAGATTCCATTAAAATCGATTGTTCCGCTACTTATACCATCAGCATTTCTAATTCTTTTGATTGTTTTTCCATTCCGTGCAAATCTAATAGAACTTAAATACAGAAAGACATGTGGTCTATAAATGCCCTTGTCTAGTCATGATGTCTCATGTATACGAAGGTCAGGAAATGAGGCACGATTATAACATATTTTGTTTTTGCAGCTGTAATATTTTAGTTTTCATTATTGGCAAGTCTAAATCTAATGATTACATTACATGAATATGACCCGTAAACTTCCTTCCCAGCATCTTGTTCATGAGCGTGGTGGACAGAATTTTCTTCATGAAACACTAATCAATGGGGAGGTAAGAAGAAACATGTATAGAGAAGGGAGCGAAATTTTTGGCTGACGTGGTGTGGCGACTGGAGGCGATATTGGACGTTGGATTTTCTAGGTTTAGCGAGTGGCATGATGGCTGCTCTTCCACCAAAGAGGTTAGCAATGGCTCAGGTGGCAGTGGAGAGGGGATCATCGGGTGAGGCAGCTTTGGAAGTAGTTCGGGTTTGTAAAGAGGTTGTCTCACTGAGAGAAGGAGGTTTATGTCCCAAGTTCTGGTAGTGAGAGAGGCAAGTTGATTGATCTGGTGACCACTGAGACTTCCCGAAGTGAAGTAGTTGCAGGTTTGGTCGAAGATTAGGTACAAGATGAAGGTTTGGTTCCAAACTCTGTTTCTATTCCAGAAAACAGAGTATCGAGTGATAGGGTTTTTTCGCTGAAACTTCGAATGGGTTTGTCTGCGGAATCTCTTTGCGGTTTCTTTTGGGGCGTCCCCTGTGGAAACACAGAAAAGTTGATGCAAGCATCGACCTAGGCATCACTTCCACCGAGGAAACAAAATACATGGGGGCTCTGTAAATCATAGAAGGCCCCATGAATCAATCTCGTATCGGAAAACGTAGAAATAAGTTTAATGTAGCTGTGGAGGCATTACTTAATGCCATGGAGCCATTTCCAAAATCTTACGTGTCAGTGTCAAGTCATTGCCAAGCCGTGAAACCCATACAACAGGCTTTTGAGCAAACCGCTCGTACAAAGGACCAAAGAGGTAATATTACTCGGCAAAACATTTATTTTAACACTAACACTCGAAATTTTTTTGCAGAAGTACGAGCAAAAGCATCGATAGCACGTACAACTCTAGCAGGAACTATTATTGAGAATCTTCAAGCCAAGACCACACACAAACCAGTTCTAGAGAACACCAGGTTCGAGAATCTGACCACTTAGAAGCCAGCTAGCGAGAGCATTCATATCAAAACCAAGCTGGATTGGAAGGAGATAACTCGGAAACGTACCACATAACCCTCGATATATCAGGTAAGCATGTTTCCTTGGATAAACTTTCTTTATTCAACGTAGGACTTCAGATTCACATGAAAACCATCACTGGAGAAGATTTCTATCAAGAAATAACCTATACCACCGAAGCTGGACTAAGCGATGAAATCTCCAACCTTCTCACCGCGTACCGCAAGACGTGTTCACTAAACCAGGTAAGTCCATTTCTTCAGATGACCTTGCTCCAATGGCTGCAGGATTCCAAAATCACTCGGAAACCACTACTGGAGAAGACTTATACCGAGGAGAAACATGCATCACCTGAGCTGAATCCAGAGATGGACGAGTAGAGGACTCCACGCGCCAAGCGATACCGAGTCTAAGACCCAAGTGAAGATGAAAGCATCAAGAACCAGGAGAACTTTCAACAGGATGTTAAAAAAGCAGAATATGTCAATGCCCCCTTGGCCTCTCCTACGGCCAACTAGGGTAAGTTCTACTTTTGTTATATATCTTTTTGCAGGTGGCCTCGGCAAATCAGCTACTTCTAGTTGATTCAGAGTCGAGACCAAACCTCCAACCTGTGGAAAGGGTTTCACTTGTGCAGAAAAAAAAAGTTTTCCATTTCTTTTATTTGTCATTTTCTTATGTATTGCAAGATGAAAGCTGATGGAATATTTAATAAAGTCCCACTACACACATTGTATTCACGTTTTAATCTATCAGTAAAATAACGCAGTTCATCAAATTTTTCTTGTGGCTGCCGTTAGGAAAACCCTAGTGTTCTTTCGTTCTTGTGCGAGGTTTCCCCCTTGAACCGAGAGTAATCACTGTATCAAAGAGCTTTCGATCTTCTTTGTGGTGCCATCGATCTCCCTCATCCATTATCTATAGAATCAACAAAAGAGATCAAAGGCCAGTTTGTTGAGTCCCCATTCGTATCATCCAAGGCTCTCGTTGAGTCCCATACCTGGCTTTCACCGAGTCTTTTATCCGGCTCACTCCGAGTCTTATATCACGGGTTCTCTGGGTAAAACACGTCAATCATTCTCATATCAGAAACGTCAGTCAATGTCGAAGATGCTTTACAGTTTCAGTGGAAGAGGGAGCCCCAATTATTCATGTTCCACATGATATCATCAGCGATACTGTTCCTTTATGGGATGATATAATGGTGGGGAAGTTTCCTGATGTGGGTTCTCATATTGCAAATTTTTATATGATCGTGTATAAAATTTGGTGCTAAGAAAATAAATCTTTAAAATTTGACGCATATGTCGTCAATGCTACTACAATCAAGTTAAGAATTTGAGATCGAGTGATTAGAGATAGAGTTCTACGATGTGTATGTGGAATATCGCTGATAAGCCTATGATGGTTTTGGTATTATGGACCAATAATTGAGGAGGCGCAATTAGCTCTACAAAAGATGCCAATGTGGATTAAAATCTAATAAATACATGTTTCTTTCTTTTCAAGTACAGTAGGAGTGATGTGATCATGGATAGCTCACGGAGGTCGCTTGAAGCCGAGGACGGCTTGACCATGCCAAGTGGACCAATGACAAGATCACGTGCCAAAGAGTTCCAGAAAGCAATAAGTGGATTACTCACTCAAGCTCATTCAACAAAGGACCAGCTGGAAGATATGGATAAGAAAATCGTCTTGGTTGCTCGAGTGGACTAAAACGGGTGATCCATTTGTACTCTTTTCCCTAGCCTTTGGTTTTATCCCAATGGGTTTTACAAAGGAAGGTTTTAATGAGGCAAATGGGTCATTCCAATCTATCTAAGTCCATAAGAGAGTCCAAGATCACCCAAATAGTTTCAAGTCCAAAGACCAATAAATTGGGATTTTGTCTTTAGTTCTTTCAAGCCCAAAGGAGGATCAATTTGGCCCAAATAAATGTCTCCTAAGAAGAATAAAGTCGTCCATAATGAGAAGATCTAGGCGCTTAGAGAGCTGAAAAGTTTTTCGGGCTTTACTTAATGTCATTTTAATTTTCTCGTCTTTAATTCTCGACTTTTTCTTTACTCCAGCTTTTCCTTTAAAACTCTTGTTCTTTGTTCAGAATAATCATCCACCTTTTTTTTATAAAATATTGAGAGTGATTTCTCCTGTGTTCGTTGAAGAACATTTCCCGATTGTTTGGTGTGTAATATCCTTCAATCAAACCGATTCAACGGTGTGTCATATCCGTGAATCAAACCTTGGCGTTCTTGAGTGTGTCATATCTCGAGAAAGTCATTGAGGAAATATCAGAGGTCTTCCACAACCTTTGTGTGATCCATTCATTCCATCCTTTCACGATTACCCCTCGAAAGTACGAATTCTCGGGAAGATTCATATCATTTGGTATCAGAGCCAACTTTCGGATCGGTACTCGTTTCTATCATCTTTTCATCATAGAATTTTCAGTTTTCTCTTGTCTTTCTGTTCTGTTCTTGATCGGATCAATCTTGTTAGGAATCAGAATTAAGCTTAATCGCTAGAACAATTTTAGGCGATTAGGATTGATTATCATTTAGGCGATTTTGATTTTGATCTTTTTCTGTTTGATCTCTATTTTTAGTTCTAGTATTTGATCAGTTTGATATAAAAAAAAAAAAAGAAGCAATCAAAAAAAAAAAAGAAGAAACAAAAAAAAAGTTAAGTCCGATTTTAATTAAGGGGGGGTTGTTAAATTTTTGTTCTAAACTTTCCTCTTCAAATTTTATTTTTTTCTGATCAATTTGATCTGTTCTTATTTAAAAAAAAAACACTAAATTCTTTTCTTTCTTTCTTGATTCAATCGATTTCGTTTTGAGTTGTTGGAATTGTTCATCGGATTTGATCGGTTTTGTTCGATACGAACCATTGAAGAAATCACTGAGAGAGGACATCTTGAGTGTTGAATGTGGAGTGAATAAAAACGAGAGTTTGAGAAAAACCAAGAAAAAGGCCTGTGAGAGTAAACCCGTGAGGCATTCAAACTTCTTTGTGAGGTCTAATGTGGTTAAGAGAGCTCTGTTCTCTAAACAACTCATTCTCTTATTTATTTACAAAGAAGCTTTGCTGAACCTTACTAACCCCGTACCGGATTTGCCGAGTAAAATTACTTCTATTTTGCAGGATTTTGAAGATGTCTTTCCGGAAGAAAACCCCAAGGGATTACCACCAATTCGTGGGATCGAGCACCAGATAGATTTCGTGCCTGGAGCTTCACTTCCTAACAGGCCAGCGTATAGAACCAACCCGGTTGAGACCAAGGAGCTTCAAAAGCAAGTGAGTGAACTCATGGACAAAGGATACATCCGAGAGAGCATGAGTCCTTGTGTTGTGCCGGTGCTGCTCGTTCCAAAGAAAGATGGAACTTGGAGGATGTGCATTGATTTCCGAGCCATCAACAATATCACTGTAAAGTATCGCCATCCTATCCCTCGTTTAGATGATATGTTAGATGAGCTTCATGGTTCTAGCATATTTTTCGAAAATAGATCTTAAAAGTGGATACCATCAAATTAGGATGAAAGAGGGTGATGAATGGAAAACTGCGTTTAAAACTAAACATGGCTTGTATGAATGGTTAGTTATGCCATTTGGATTAACAAATGCACCTAGTACTTTCATGAGGTTGATGAATCATGTTTTGAGGAGCTTCATTGGAATTTTTGTTGTTGTTTACTTTGATGATATTTTAGTCTACAGCAAAAATTTAGAAGAACATGTTAAGCATCTAGAAGCGGTTTTGATGGTACTTAGGAAAGAAAATCTGTATGCTAATTTGAAGAAATGCACTTTTTGTACTGATAACGTTGTGTTTCTAGGCTTTGTTATAAGTGCAGATGGCATCAAAGTGGACGAAGAGAAGGTTAGAGCTGTCCGCGAATGGCCCAGTCCGAAAACCATAGGAGATGTGAGGAGTTTCCATGGGCTTGCGGGATTCTATCGAAGATTTGTGAAAGATTTCAGTACCATAGCGGCTCCTCTCACTGAAGTGATCAAGAAAAGTGTAGGATTTAAATGGGAGAATGCACAAGAAGAAGCGTTCCAAGCGTTAAAGGATAAACTCACCAATGCACCACTTTTATCTTTACCGAATTTTCTTAAAACTTTTGAAATTGAGTGTGATGCATTTGGTGTAGGTATTGGAGCTGTCTTGATGCAAGAGAAGAAGCCCATAGCCTTTTTTAGTGAGAAGCTTGGAGGAGCTACGCTGAACTATCCAACCTACGACAAGAAGTTGTATGTGCTAGTCCGAGCCTTGCAAATGTGGCAACACTACCTCTGGCCAAAGGAGTTTTTCATTCATACTGACCACGAGTATTTGAAGCATTTAAAGGGTCAGCATAAGCTCAACAAGAGGCATGCTAGGTGGGTAGAGTTTATCGAAACATTTCCCTATGTGATCAAGTACAACAAGGTAACGAAAACGTAGTTGCTGATGCCTTATCTCGAAGGTATGCCTTGATTTCGACTTTGGATGCTAAATTATTGGGATTTGAACACCTTAAAGATCTTTATCAAGCTGATTCTGATTTTCAAGATAATTACAAGTCTTGTGAGAAGTTTGCTGTTGGGAAATATTTTAGGCATGACGGCTTTCTTTTCTTTGAAAATCGTTTGTGTGTGCCTAATTGTTCTTTGAGAGACTTGCTAGTTAGGGAGGCACATGGAGGAGGCTTGATGGGGCATTTTGGGATCGCGAAGACTTTAAAAGTGATGCAAGAACACTTCTACTAGCCGCAAATGAAGAGAGACGTGGAAAGAATCTGCGGGAGATGTGTTACGTGCAAACAAGCCAAATCGAAGGTACAGTCCCAAGGTATGTACACGCCCTTGCCTATTCCTGATCAGCCTTGGACTGACATTTCTATGGATTTTGTGCTTGGATTACCTAGAACTAGGACTGGAAAGGATTCGATTTTTGTGGTTGTCGATAGGTTCTCTAAAATGGCACATTTTCTTGCTTGTCATAAAACTGATGATGCTTCTCACATAGCTGACTTGTTCTTTAAATAAATAGTTCGACTGCATGGAATGCCTAGGACTATAGTCAGTGATAGAGACACGAAGTTCTTGAGTTATTTTTGGAAAACGCTTTGGTCTAAGCTAGGAACTAAGTTGCTGGTTTCAACTACTTGCCATCCTCAATCCGACGGTCAAACTGAAGTAGTTAATAGAACTTTGTCTACCTTGTTGCGTGCCTTGATTAAAAAGAACTTGAAAACTTGGGAAGAATGCTTGCCACATGTTGAATTTGCTTATAATCGATCAGTGTATTCCGCCACAAAGTTTTCTCCTTTTGAAATCGTTTATGGCTTTAATCCTTTGTCTCCTTTGGATCTAACCCCATCGCCTTTGAGTGAAAGAGCAAACTTGGATGGGAAAAAGAAAGCTGAACTTGTTAAACAGATCCATGAGAAAGCGAAGCACAACATCGAAGAGAAGACAAAGTTGTACGCCAAACAAGCTAACAAGAGCAGGCGCAAGATGATTTTTGAGGAAGGAGATGACGTTTGGATACATCTAAGGAAGGAAAGATTTCCGGCTGAGAGGAAGTCCAAGCTTATGCCAAGAATTGACGGTCCATTTAGAATTACAAAGAAGATCAACGATAATGCTTATCAACTCGATCTCCAAGGTAAGTACAATGTGAGTTCAAGTTTCAATGTTGCTGACTTAATTCCTTTTGTTGCAGATGATCCTGATTTGAGGACAAATCCTTTTCAAGAGGGAGGGGATATGTGATCATGGATAGCTCACGGAGGTTGCTTGAAGCCGCGTACGCCTTGACCATGCCAAGTGGACCAATGACAAGATCACGTGCCAAAGAGTTCCAGAAAGCAATCAGTGGATTACTCACTCAAGCTCATTCGCCAAAGGACCAGCTCGAAGACATGGATAAGAAAATCGTCTTGGTTGCTCGAGTGGACTGAAACGGGTGATCCATTTGTACTCTTTTCCCTAGCCTTTGGTTTTATCCCAATGGATTTTCCAAAGAAAGGTTTTAATGAGGCAAATGAGTCATTCCAATCTATCTAAGTCCATAAGAGAGTCCAAGGGAGTTTCAGGCCAAGATCACCCAAATAGTTTCAAGTCCAAAGACCAATAAATTGGGATTTTGTCTTCAGCTCTTTCAAGCCCAAAGGAGGATCAATTTGGCCCAAATAATTGTCTCCTAAGAAGAATAAAGTCGTCCATAATGAGAAGATCTAGGCGCTTGGAGAGCTGAAGAGTTTCCCGGGCTTTACTTAATGTCATTTTAATTTTCTCGTCTTTAATTCTCGACTTTTTCTTTACTCCAGCTTTTCCTTTAAAAATCTTGTTCTTTGTTCAGAATAATCATCCACCTTTTTTTTATAAAATATTGAGAGTGATTTCTCCTGTGTTCGTTGAAGAACATTTCCCGATTGTTTGGTGTGTAATATCCTTCAATCAAACCGATGCAACGGTGTGTCATATCCGTGAATCAAACCTTGGCGTTCTTGAGTGTGTCATATCTCAAGAAAGTCATTGAGGAAATATCAGAGGTCTTCCGCAACCTTTGTGTGATCCATTCATTCCATCCTTTCACGATTACCCCTCGAAAGTGCGAATTCTCGGGAAGATTCATATCAAGGAGGGCCAAAGCGTCCAGATTCATTTTGTTTCAAGACAAAGTATCCATGGTTACCACCTACATGTTATGTTTGTTCAAAATGGAGACACCTAAAGGAGACGTGTCGAGCACAATCTAGTCCTAATATATAGAGATAACTAGGATCCTTGCAAGGGGAGAAGAGTTACATTTAGAGTCAAGCTCTGTTTCAGTTGTTCAAACCTATGCTACGATTATGAAGACAACTGATGTCACGGATTCAAAAAAGCTACGAAAAGATTCGTCACATCCTGTATATGAAGATACATATGCGGGTGGTAGATACATCTCATGTCTAAGTGATCCAGCAGCTGATTTGTCCCTTATTGAGAAATTGCCAGCTATTATTGATAAATTAATAGGAAAAAAATACAAGCTCGGACTCATGCTTCAAGAAAAGTTAAGCTGCAATACCGTAAGTATTGATGGAAACATGGGGAGGTAAGTGAAAAAGAGCAAGGGAAGTCTAGCTTAAATTCATCAACTGGTTTTATGTGTCAAGCACAAGATTTATCGAAAATTATGAAGCTGCCAGTAAAGGTTTTGAAATCCGGAGGTGTGGCAGGTGTAATGATCTAACCTATAGCACATCTTACATATGAAGATGCAGATAGTCATGATAGTTATGGTGACACAGTTGAGTGGGATTTGCAAAAGCTAGGGGGAGAGTTCTAGAGGAATGAGGCTTTATAAACAATAGATATAAAAGCTTCGAGACTCATTTTGCCAAGAATAGCAAGATCAGTTTATAGGTTAGCTCAAATCACAATCACAAGAATAGCAAGAGCAAGAAGTCTACCAAACATATATAATTTAGGGAGAATAATTAGAATAATCTTACAGTTTGATTTAATTACTAAAGTAACTTAGAAAAAAGTAAGGTTAAATGAGTTTTTTAAATAACAAAAGTGTCTTTCAAATCATGTGTTAGGAAAAAGTAATTACAAGACTGTCATTACCAATTAACTCCACATCATCATTTTTCCCTTTTTTGAAGAAAAATAGCATATATTTATGACATTGCCACCACTAACAGATAAATTTGCGGCAGTATGTTATGGCAGATTTAAAGTTTTTGTGCAGATTTTTTGTCGCAGATTACATATCTTAGTGGCCATAAATTTTCTAATTCATCATAGATTTTTTATCTTTCGTAGATTAATTTTAGAAGATCGTGATAGAGGCAGCAGATTTTTTCATTTCTTCAAAATGGTAGAATTTTACGGCAAATTTTTTTTTTTCTCGCAGACTTTTTTTGCAAACCTTTTTTTTCACTGAAAGTGTTTTTTAGTTGTAGCAGAGTTTTTTTCTGTACTAGTGGCCGCATATTTGATTACAAAAAAATAATTGCTAGATTAACATCGTCGTTACCGCAGATTTATTTTACATTATTGGAGAGTGTTTTTTCAAACATTAGTTATCGCAGAATTTTCACAGAATGTGCAATTTCCTTTACGGTAGACATTAAAAATATTTTTAGTGTCTACAAACTTATTATCACAGATTGTTTGCGGATATGTTACAACAGATTTTATACTACATATTTGTTTCACTAATTTATGGCGAAAAATGGAATTTTGTTTTAAAAAATTCATAAGTCCATCGACCAAATATTTTCACTCTCTCACGAGAGTGGTGGGAGATTCTTGCTCGTGGATTGTTTTTTTTTTTTTTGGAGTGAAAAACATCTTGGATGCTAAGGATCCGAATCTATGATCCGAGTATGTTTCTTGAAGCTAGGGTTGTGTGCTCCCACTGTGACCCACATGTTAGACCAACTATAAGACAATTTGTGCACTAAGTTGTGAATTGTTATGCATTTATGTTTGTGTATCTTTACACTAGAGTTTAAACTCTGGAGACAGGTCCACCTGTAACAAAAGGTTCAATCGTTTCTTTAACATGAAATAGACAAAAATTTTAGGATCTATGGTTGGTCCAAATATTTATTTGAACGAGTGTTTTAAGTCATTCATGTTCACAAAATGTGAGCTCAAGATGCTCAACCTCTTTTATTAAAGACGGATCAAGAAAATTATCATTATCTTATTTCCTGAAATTCTACTTTCATTGGGCTTAAATTAGTGATTGTACCAATTCCTCTGTCACACAGGAAAAATGCTTCGATTAGATTTCATCTCTCAAGTCCTTGTTCATGACTATATATACCTATAAGAAGACAAGATGTTAATGCTTGAGATCGTGAACCAAAAAGGGACAACTTTTTTTCATCCTCGTAAGTTTCTAAATTGCTGTCATTAAGCTAGCCTTTGATTCTGCTTCACTATACAAACTCGTTGAAGCTAAAAACATCCGAAAAAGCTTGAACGGCGAGTATTATTTGGGCTAGACTTACTTAACTATTTTACATCTAAGATATCAAAATTTAATCCGTGCCCACCCACCTGCATCGCATGTTTCTTCCACATAAACTTCATTTTTAATTGATTCAAAGTCCAAGAGTGGACACAGTCAATAGACAATACTCCAAATTCAAGGAAATATCCCAAAAGTGCAAACCAAAATATCAGTAAGGCCAAAGTTTGGGGGGGAAACAAACCAACCCAACCCAACGAATAAATTATAAGAGAGCTTTTGACGGCTCACGAGACCATTTGTCTAAGTGTTTTTTTATATACATCCCGCAAGCCAAACCGCCATCAGGAAACTTCCATATTCAATACCTAGCTGAAGCTTAAGTATTGCGAGATAGAGAACAAGATTGCTTTGACAATTGATCAAACCTTAAAAATAGTTATACAAGTTTAGCATAAAAACGTTTGTGACATCCTGCCACCAGAAACAGAAATAGAATCAGTTCTGAGATACCAATTGGCGGTGGTTCAGTTAAAGAAACATGAGGTTCATAGCTGAGATTGTGGAACACAAAAGATGAATGTACCTGCTTGTATTTCAGATCCATCTCAAGTGAGCTGATATCTCAGGAATCAAAGTGACCTGTTCATAATAACCACAAGAACATTACGTTGGTCCAATACTGTTCAACATACTACAATACATAACAATGAAAGCCAACCGGTCTAGTCATACAAACTAAAGACAAGGTAAATATCATTGTAATTCATACCAGGTTATTGATTTCCTTGGAGAGATCAATCTGCTTTTCTACCTAATAATCCACATTTTGAATCTTTTTGCGTTAAAGGCCTTTTTGTAGCTTGACAATGAAACGATTAAGATCCAATTTTAACACTGCAACTTAATATATCACTAGAAACACAGAAGTGAAAGGAGAAAGCCAATGTTTCATCGAGCCGAGATCATGAGCCATGGAGATGCAGAGCAAAACCGAAGGAAAAAGCAAGAGATCTCACTGGCGATGTGGGCCAAACGACTGAGCTTGATAACGAACTTCATCAACCTGGAGGTAAGTTCTTCGCGGATTTGGATGGAGCCCAAGAGTTTGTAGCAATTTGTTTATCTCCGTGGAGCACCAACACTTCTCTCATTCAATACGAAACAATCAAATTAGGGTTTGAAAATCTGAAATCAAAGTAGAATCGATGAAAAAAAGAAGAAAAAATACCCGGATTGATTAGGACGAGACTCGAGTAAGACGAGACGACAAGGAGAGTTGAACGGCGATGAGGGTGAGTATGCGACGGTTTTAGGGTTTCGCAGAAAAAGAGATTGTGTTTTGTTCTTTGATTGGGAGAATAAAAGTAAATTTACTATCTATAAACATTTTAACCAGTTTTGATGTGTTATATTACATAAAATGTCACTTTATTTTTATATATTCATTACCAAACAAATCAACCTTTGGGGGGATAAAAAAATCAAAAGTTTATGCAACCAAAATCCAATAAAAAAATCCAAACATAATCTTTTAAATAATTATTAGTTGCTAAAAATAAAAATTATTTCTCTCTCCTAATAAATATAAACGAAAATATATTGTTATTAAGTTATTAAGATTTTAATAGTACCGTTCATATTTTAATCTATTAAGTTATTAAGCATAATTATAATATTATATTTCTTAAAATATCTCTACACAATTTAAACCAATATATTGTTAGATTTATAGTAACTGAATATATTCAAAATAAATAAATTTATATCACTGGAATAAATTCAAATTAAATTATGGAAGAAAATTAATTAACTAAATTTAATTTCAAATTTCAGATTTGTGTCAACCACAAAATTTAATTTCAAATTTTCGTCGTCAGTTCTTTTAATTGTGCTAAAATATATTTTAAATTATAAACACATATTTTTTGAAAATAAAATATATATATATATATATATCAGTTGCGGATTTGGTGTTAGTATCTTTGTGGATTCGATTTTATTTTTTGAAAATAAAAAATGTATTATTTTATACTAATTAAAATGTTGTCAAACAAAATTCTAACAATTAATGTAATCTAATGGCTTTTTAATTATAGTTAAATATATTACAAAATTGTATCTATTCATATAACTCATTTAAATACACTTATATACGATATAAAATTTACATTTACAATATATAATATATAAAATATTCATATATTATGATAACATTTAAATAATAGTTTTTATTTTAGTATAATAGTATAACATTTAAAATATAATTAGATACAATTTTATTCATAATATATATTAAATACAATTTGTATTTAACTCAATATATTATATAATAATATTTTTTTAATTAAAAACGTTTAATATCAAAATTGGAAAATAAAATTACTTTAACTCATTAGAAAATTTATATCTATTAATAGCTTAGATAATTTAAAAGAATTATATGTTAGATATTAAATAAAAAACTAATATGTTAGATATTCCTATAATAAAAATATATTTAAAACCCAATACAACTGATTTTTTGAATATAAATAAATGTATATATCAATTGCAGAATTTATGTTAGTATCTTCGCAATATTCACCTAATTTTGTTAAATGTATAAATATCAACTGATTTTATGCCATATTTAGTATAGATTGCGAAAAATATGGAACATGTTTTTAATCTATCAATCAATTAAAATATTCTAAATCTTGAATTATCTTTTTACGCATCTAATATAATATTATTTTGAAAATTTGCCAAGCATTTACAATCTTTCCAAATCGTAACTTTTTTTT
This sequence comes from Cardamine chenopodiifolia, assembly GCA_963922655.1. Taxonomy (NCBI): domain Eukaryota; kingdom Viridiplantae; phylum Streptophyta; class Magnoliopsida; order Brassicales; family Brassicaceae; genus Cardamine; species Cardamine chenopodiifolia. The sequence continues at coordinate 5,202,438 of OZ000476.1, read as the reverse complement.
AATTTAAAAAAGTATTTACTCTCATAATATCTAATAATTAATTAACAATTAGCCATAAGATCCTGCAATTATGCGCAAAGATTTCGTAAGACATTTAACAATATATAGAATATTTTGAAGGATTTCACGACAAGCTTCACTCTTCCTCTCCTGATTATATAAGAGGGTTATTCCATTGAACGAACATAAGATTTCCTTCCAGTTTTTAAATTCATAAGCAATAGAATGATTTTGATTTGAATTTTTGAATTTAAATCTTGAATTTTCAGAAATTTATACTGTGTAATTGATTTTTTTTGTTTATCAGGTGACTCAGTTAAAGGGCAGAGGAATAAACGATCTCTATAGTTTTTGAAGATGTTGGAAAATCAACAAGAAAGCCAAAGAAGGCTGGTAATTGACTGAAGTTTCTTCAAGATGTGAAGATAAGAAAGGTTAATGAGTAAGATATTTATTGACCCTTTTTTTTTGTTTCAGTTGTCTTGAAGTCCATCATCATCACAACCCTTCTTTCACTCTGTCTATGAACAAAACATAGGTGATAAAAGGAGAGATTAGGTCTTTGGATCAACAAATGTCTCCATCGTTTGGACAAGAAGACGGAGTTTCTGGGAATAAAAAAAGATGATTGTGTATAGGATTTCGTCCGGTAGATTGATGATGATTGTGTCACCACATCGAATATCTTAGTCATAATTTATGTGTTCTATTAGTATGTGTTTTTGACACGAACATATAACATGCTACATTTTCATTCCACAATCATCATTCAACTTTGGTGATAGTCAGGTTTGTAGTTAATTCATAGTTTAATGATTTAACGTTTTTTTGTAAAAATTGTCTGTCCTTATATATATATATATATATATATATATAACTAAATGTTTAACTCTTACATTTTCATGTTATCACATCAATTGTGGTGAAACTCTTCTTCAGCACCATCTTCTAAACGTAATCAAAGCAATCAGTTTACTATAGTTCATAACCATCCACGAACTTTTTTTGACAGTTTTATTGGATGACTTGGATGATGGTGATATTGATGACATGTTGGTACACAATTACGTTTGTGTTTAATGCAAATATGATGTTTCGTTTGTGTGCCCAGGTTAATTATTTATGTTTGGCATGTCCTACCGTGCCATATTTAATTGTTTTCTATGTATCTGTTTACTTTTACTAATATATGTTTTGTTATATTATAGATTTAAGCTGCACGGGACTTAAAAAATACGAGTGACACCAAGTTTCTCCTACATGTATATCTTATTCATCTTTTTATTATTACATCTATACTTAACATATTTTCGTTTTAAAATTTTAAAATCTTACCAGCTTCTCTGAACCAATTTTAACATATTGTATCTAATATTTTTAGACATTTAGGACTCAAATATGAAGCATTTTTTAAGTGGCAGCTGATTTTGATTCAAAAACAGAAGCTGGTACTGATTTTGCCATTTGTGTTTTAAGTTTTCAGCTCCCTTGCTTCATCTAATATTAGAGTTGACGATCCTAATTAGATTAGGATAAGGATCATAGTTAGATATGGATTAGATGTATAATTCTATTAGAAGTTTTTCATATAAATAGTCTTAATTTATATTCATAATCAACACTCAAAAATATTCAAAGCACAACTTTCTTCTTGACATAGTAGCAGAGCTATAAACATTTCACGAAACTTTTGAACAATGGCCGACAAATATGTGAGTCTGGTGGTTCGATTCACCGAATTTTTCCATCTAAATAGGTAAAATTTATCAAATAAATATTCTGTAGCGCGTGCCACTATCTAGTAACTTATTTGTTTTTACATTAATAATTTTAGATTTTTGTATTTTGTTCACTAATTTTAATCCATAATGGCATTTCTGTGAATATGCTAATTATTTATAGTTTAATTGTATTTTGACAAAAAGTAAGATTAGTCTAGTTAAACTTTTTTAGGAGTATTACTCTAGCAATTATTTTAAATAATAGTGTTATGATGCATTTCTTTTGGAATGTTTGAAGATTAAACAAAACATCTAAACATTTGTAATTCGAGGTTGGATAAAGCATAGTGGTATGGATTTTAGGTGCTTTTTGGAAACAAGATAAAGGAAGAGAGGTTAGCATATATTATCTCTTCGATTGTCGAAAACTGATAAGCAATTTCAAAATAAAAAATCACATAGATTGGGAAGGATATGGTTGGTTTGGAATGACAATGTGAGAATTACGTCAGTATTTATAAATAGTCTAACTAATAACTTGCTCAATAAAGAGAGAGGGAGTTGAGGAAGAGTTCTTTTGCTCTTTTCTTTATGTTTCAAACTTTTCAGAGGAGAGGAGAAGTTTATTGGAGGACTTAAAGTCGCATCATGAGTCTTGATTTTTTAAGGACAAACCCTTGCTAATTTGTGGGGAATGCAAAACGCTAGTTTCAATAGATCATTAGAATAGTCAAGCTTCAGTTACTAGGGGAATGTGAGATTTTCAAGACGTCATAAATCATTATTTGCGGGTGGATTTAGGATTTCAAGGTTCACACTAAACTTGGTACAACAAAAGAGAAGAAGGGTTGATTTGCAAGAATTTAGACCGTGCTTTGGTTTCGTCGACTTGGAATTCTTGTTTCCCTAATTCTTATATTTGGTTTGAACTAGGAGGTTTGTTGGATCATTCTCACCGCTGTATTTTATTTAACGGAGAAGGAAGAGGGAAAAAGAAGCCATTTAAATTTGTAAACATCCTCACAAAGTTTTTGCAATATCATGAGGAGTTAACAAATTTCTGGAGATCTACGCCACCACTATTTGTTTCTACCTCTTCTCTATTTCGATTGTCAAAGAAACTCAAGAACTTCAAACCCTTTTTATGCAGGATTGGAAAGGAAAAGCTCTATGAATTATCTAAAAGAACTTAACTTGCACGTGAGTATCTTTGTCGTAAACAAGTTGCAACTCTATCTGCGCCTTCTTCAAAAGTAATGGTGGAGGAGAGTAATTCGTTTGAAAAGTGGCAGCATTTAGCAGAATTGGAGGAGGGTTTTCTGAAGCAAAATTCAAAGATTCATTGGCTCAAGATAAGAGATCAAAATAATGCATATTTTCATAAGGATTCATAGTTGAGAAAAATGAGAAATGCGATAGGAGAAGTGAAAGATCAAGCTAGAAATGTTCACACGGGGATTGAAGATATTAAAGCAGAGGTGATTAATTATTTTGCAGAGTTTCTGAATCATAAACCGCATGATTTTGAGGGTACTTCCATAGATGAGTTAAAAGAACTTATGAATTTTCGTTGTTCTGATGGAGATAAACAATTTCTCTCGGGGTTGGTTCAGGAGGAAGAGATTAAGAAGGTACTTTTTTCAATGCCAAATAACAAGTCTCCACGTCCGGATAGTTATACTACTGAGTTCTATAAGGCTTCTTGCAAAATTATCGGAGCAGATTTTGTAGTTGCAATACAGTCGTTTTTGAAAAGGGACTTTTGCCAAAAGGAGTAAATTCGTCGATACTAGCGCTTATTCCAAAGAAAGAGAAAGCTATGAAGATGAGAGACTACATGTCTATCTCTTACTGTAATGTGTTATATAAGGTCATCTCGAAGATCCTCGCTAATAGGCTCAAAACAGTCTTACCAAGGTTTATAGCTCAAACCAATCAGCGTTTTTTAAAGGAAGATTATTGATGGATAACGTACTATTGGCGGTAGAACTAGTTAAAAATTACCATAAAGAGAGTATCTCCAAGATGTGCAATGAAAATAGATATTTTAAAGGTTTTGACTCAGTTTAGTGGTCTTTTATGGTTAATATTTTTCATGTGTTAGATTTCCCTGAAGGTTTTATCAACTGGATTCGTCTCTGTATAACAACAATGTCATTCTCTATTCAAGTCAATGGTGAGTTAGCAAGGTATTTTGGAAGCTCAAGGGGATTATGCCAACTTTTTTTTCTTGTCGCCTTATCTCTTTGTTATGTGTATGAATTTCCTCTCTCTTATGATTGATGAATCAACGCAAAAAAGGCTTTTAGGTTTTCAGCCAAAGTGTAAGAATGTGGGTCTCACACACATATGTTTTTAGGATAACATTATGATTTTCGTGGAGGGTACAAAGCACTAAGTGAAGGAGGTCATTAAGATCTTTGAAAGGTTTGGTTCTTGCTCACGGTTAACGATAAATCTAGAAAATCAACAATTTTTCATGCAGGAATCTCGTCTAGAATAAGAGAGAGTATACTAGAATAGTTCCCATTTGCAGAAGGTATTCTACCAGTCTGTTACTTGTGCATCCCATTGATGACTAGGAGACTGACTCCAGTTGATTTTACACCTCACCTGGAGAAAATACGGTTAAAGATAAGCAATTGGACGACAAGACATCTCTCTTATACAGGCCATTTGATGCTCATAAAATCGGTCAATGCAGGCTTTAAAAACTTCTGGATGCCGGCATTTTGATTGCCTAAGCGATACCTCTTGGAAATAGAGAAATTATATGCCATTTTCTTATTGTCTGGTCTGGAGCTGAATTCGCGAAAGGTTAAAATGGTTTGGGGAGATCTATGTAAGCTTAAGAGTGAGGGTGGAATAGGCTTCAAATCGCTTCATAAGATAAACAAGGTTAGTTGTCTGAAGCTTATGTGGCAAATATTTTCAAAGAAACATTCTCTTTGGGTATCTTGGATATGGAAGTATTTAATTCGGACTGGAATTTTTTGGATAGTAAGAGATAATACTACTATGGAGTCTTGGATGTGGAAGAAATTGTTGAAGCATCGTAATATTGCATGGGATTTTCATCGAGTTGAAGTGGGATCGGGAAACTTTGTTTCATTTTGGTATGATAATTGGAGTTGGTGAGGCCGATTAATTGATATCACATGTATGTGAGGAGTTATAGATTTGGGAAATCCCATCTCCACTTCATTAGCAGTGGTTATGGTTATGCATCAACGATGAGTGCATAGAACTGAGGAGTTAAACGATATTGAGGAGGTAATTTCAAATCTTGTTCATAAAAATCTAGGCATGGAGGTTGATGATAAGAATATTTGGCGACGTTTGGAGGATAAATACAAGCCGGTATTCAATACTAAATCAACAAATCTTCTTATCTGTAAAAGCTATCCCAAGCTACAAGGTTATGGAGTTGTTTGGTTTAGCCACAATACACCTAAATTAATGTATATCACATGGTTAGCTTTTCGGGATCGCTTGTTGACTGGAGACGGGCTAGGTAGATGCAACACAAATCAAAACCCAAGCTACGTGCTATGTGCTGGATACGACTATGAAACTAGAAACCAACTGTTCTTTGAATGTCTGTTTTCATACGAAGTTTGGAGATCACTCAAAGGAACTTTGTTTCACACAAGTAATCAATATCCGTATTCATGGGAGACTATTACTCAAGCAATCAACGTGCTTTTTCGGCCAATAATTAATGCTTAATTCGATATGTGTTCAAAGCAACAGTTTATCGAAAATGGAGTGAGAGAAATGCACAGAGACATACTCATCAACATATATCATCAACCATGATAACAACGCTGTTAGATAAGGAAGGTATGAATAAGATTACTTTTGTAACGGAGGAGGTAATTGGAGGGTTTCAGGAATGATTATCTTTATGGTTTGATTCTAGATTATTGATTTTCAAATCATTCATTTATTATAATTTATGATCTCAACATCCATTGTAATCGTATTTCTTTGGTTGAATATAATTTAACATTCATACAAAAAAAAGAAGAAACATGTTAGGAGATCACGAACAGGCTTGGCCAAAGTTTCCACCATTGTACCATGAGGACATGGTTTTTTTTGGGGTAAAGTATTGATGAGAACCAATTGGTTAACCGATTAAACTGGCATGTATGATGTAGTAACTAGACACTCAGACCCACTCAGTTTGAGCTCAGATAAAGTCAAGAATACACTATTACTCACTCGGAAGATCAGATTTAAAATCGCGAATAAGATGAAGTAAAGATCTAGGAATCTAAGAAAGCAGAAAAAATAAACAACACAAAGACTTTTACGAGTTTAGGCTCACGATGTGTGAGCCCTACGTCTCGATGAGAGAGAACTACTCTAGGATTCCACTAGATAAATCGAACTGTTACATAGATGATACAAAGCTCTCATACTTCTTTGAAAACGAAATTGATCTAATGATTCTGCTCTCTAACCCCAAATTGAAATACAAGAAAAAGTATTAAAGCCATTAGCTAACCTTTTCACTTATTCTAGAAGGACCCGTTGTAACTTCTCTAACGGAATCGAGCTCATACCCTAACGATTTCAACAACTATAACTGTTGGGGGAAATGACTTAATAGTTAGTGAAATCGTTATTGTTGCGATTTCTGGTAATCTTCTTGGTTTCCTTTTGATTTAATGAAACATGATTCATCTCCCAAATTAACCATTAAACCACCTGATTCAGAACCAACCAATATACAATAAAATCCACATTGGCTTGTTCTCAACATTTGAACCAAAATGACTAATAAGTGAGGGTGTTTCAATCATCTGTGACACCCAGCAAACTCAATAAACCTTGAAATTTGCAAACAGGTAAAACCTTTGTAAATACATAAGCCGGATTTTCACTTGTGTCCACTTTTGACACTTGTATTAAACCTTCATCAATTGAATCCCTGAAGAAATGTAGTCCTCTCATGATGCACATTATTCTTTGATTTTGCCAAAGCACTTTGAGAGTCATAAACACTTCAAAAGTCTCTTGACTGTAATTAAACTCCTTGCTTAATCCTTGGAGCCAAATTGATTCTTTTGCTGTTTTTTCAAAGAGATGTATTCTGATTTGGTGGTTGATAAAGCCACAACTCTCTGTAAGTTTGATAAAGCCATAACATTCCCACTAGCCAGAAATACATAACCTGATAAAGATCTTATATTGTCTAAATTTGGTGCATAATCAGCATCACAATATCTAGAGATTTAAACTCTTTACCTTTCCTATACACCAAATTCATCGTAGTAGAGCCTCTCACATTTCTAAGTACCCACTTAACATCATTCCAGAGAGACTAAATTGGATTGCTCATGTATCCAGTTATCAACCCTACATGATTAGCTAAATTCAGTCTGATTCCAATTATACCATACATGAGACTACATTATTACAATAGCGAACTGACCTCATAAACTCATAATCTTCTTCAATATGAGATTCGGTACCTGCCATTAACCGCAAATGAATAGCCATGGGAATCTGAACAGACTTTCCTTAATGCATGCCATACGATTTCAAAAATTTCTCCATATAACCTTCTTGTGACAACTTCAATATGCCTTGTTTCCTGTCTCTAGCAATATCAATTCCCAGAATACTTCTTGCAGGACCAAGATCTTTCATTTCGAACATGTCACTCAACTGCTTCTTCACTGTAATAATAAGATTCATATTTGTTGAGGCAACCAACATATCATTACATAAAGAAGTAGGTAGATGTATGCACCTGATACTTGTTTAACATAGACACAATTGTCATACTTGCTTCGCTTGAAAAAAATCTCAGGCATATACTTGTTGAACTTTGATTCCATTGCCTTGGATTTTGTTTCAACCTATATTATGATTTCTCTATCAAAGAAACCATATCTTCTTTCCCAAGTTGATCTACAAATCCCTCAGGTTGTGACATAAAGATCTTTTCTTCTACCACAATTGCCATCAAATGTCGAATCGATACATGCTTCACAACAGGGGAAAATTTTTCATTATAATCAATACCCTCTTTCTGAGCATAACATTTTGCTACCATCCTCGCTTTAATCTTAGGCTCTTTAACGCCAAGAATTCCTGATTTCCTCTTAAAGATCTATTTGTAACCAAATACTTTCCTGTTTGGAGGCTTATCTACCAGGATCCAAGTAAAATTTCTGGCCAATGAGTCCTCTTTTCTGAAGCATCACTCCATTTTTCACAATAAGCATCCTTAAAGTTGTAGGCTCCATCTCCCACTTTTGTCCCAATTGGGTTTTCCGGAGATGAGTTTTAACGAGGCAACCACCTTCAAAATCTTTTGTTGATCTTTTTATCTCTTTATTTTAAACTTTCTGACACAAATGTTGTAAAAAAGTATTTTTTTTTTTGAGTATAATTTAACAGAATATTCATAAAAAAAAGCTGCAAGCTCAATCTGATCACCATCTTCAGTTATCATAAGAGAAAAACCCACACAATGAGATTGAAACCTTTTTGGATTCCTTATTTCTCTTCTAACTCGATCACGAGCTAGCTAGTAATCATCAAGACCAGAGTACCCACCTTCTTCTCTGGATTCAGACTACTCTTCACTTGATTCATCTAATTCTTCAATATCAATTAATGGTTCTTCGCCTTCCTGAATTTCTCCACATGTGCTAGACTCTCTTTGTGTATAAGATTTTAAAACAACATCAAGTTTATGATTAACTTCTTCTAGAATATTGTCTTCGCCTTGTTTCATATCTTTGAAACACTCATCTTCATTGAATGTAACATTTCTGCTAATGAAAGCATTTTGTATCATCCAATGACTGGTTCCTGTATACTTTAACACCAAAAGGATAACCAACAAATACCCCTTTCTTAGCTCTAGGTTGCAGCATAGCTTCATCATCATGATAGTAACATATACATCCAAATCTCCTCAGATGTTGATAACCTTGAACTGTTTTAGTCCAAACTTCTTCTTGTACTTGAAGCTCAATGGCTGTAAACAAAGATTGATTTATCAAATACACTGCAATATTAATTGCTTCAACCCAGAAAACTTTAGATAAGCCTAAGTCACTGAGTATATTCCTAACCTTCTCTAGAATTGTCATGTTCATTCTCTTGGCTACTCAATTTTGTTGTGGAGTATATGCCATTGTTTTATGCTTGACAATTCCATTTTTTAGTACAGTATCCATCAAACTCTTTATTACAGAACTCTGACCCATTATTTGTCCTGAGCTTCTTAACTTTTAAACCAAACTTCTTATCAACCATCACTTTCCATTGAACAAAATTTTTATAAGCCTGATCCTTGGTTCTAAGAAAAAATACCGATACTTTTGTTTTAATAATCATCTATCAAACTAAGAAAATACTAACACTTACTATGGGAATGTGGCACATTGGGAGATCCTATACATTCGCTTGGACTTAATTCAAACAAACTTTTGTAGAAAGTCTTCCTGTAGAAAAACTTACTTTGTAAGCCTTTCCAAATATGAAGTTCCTCCAGATACCTTGACCCTTGGTAGCGTGCCCTTGAGTTGCACTTGATGAGAAAGACTGGGAAAGACCTCGGTGCAAAAGATGAAAAGGTATGGCGAGAGGGCAACTTCGAGAGTGTCTTATGTCTTCTTAAGCAATTGGGCAATGTCTTGTCATTGCTTTCGTTCCAATTTGATGATCTCCCATCTATATTGGTTAACTTTCTTAAGACATAGTTTAATAAGGAGAGGTTCAACAAGTCTTCAACGACCTGTCTAATTTCTCGATTCCCAAGAGTTTTTTGTCAACCCAAAATTGTTTCTTTGGTCCTTGAGGCATCCAAGTAGCTGGTAAGTGGCCCATGGTCCAAGCCCTCATAATGGATGTAAGCACACCAACCTGATGGAAACATCTCTGTTCATGAGGCATTAGCGAGCGATCTATCTAGTCTTGATCATAATAAAGCCCGAAAGGTTTGTCTTGATTGTCTTCCACGACATATCGGATTTCCACCTCTTGGAGCAGGCTTGATCCTGCATTGCCTCCTTCAAGAAAAAGCGGGACATCCCTTTTTGGTCCTGGGGATAGACATTCCAGTGATGATCACCTAGATTTGGGAGTGCTGGTCGCTTCATTATTTTCTCTTCATAGTGGAAGCACGATAGGTTCCCGAGGAGGGTTTGGAGGAGGGGTGTGCATCTCATAGGACCTTGTGACACTTGATTTCTTATACGAGGTGGATTTCCCAAGTTGTGTCCCGAGTAAGCTAATTCTTGAGGAGAAGTTAGATGTGAGTTTGCATCAGGTTTACTTCTTCCATAAGGTGAGTAGTTTGACCTTCCCCTGTTCTCGCATGAAGAGGTCCATTCTTAACGTGATACCTTGATGGATATAGAGAAAAACCAATTTCTGATTATTTCATGTTAAAACACCACATTGAACTCAATAATTCCAAAAATTAAAGTTGTTCTATATTAATATAAGGGCATGCAGTTTCAAAATTGAGTGTATTGGCAACAACCGGGAAGAATTGTCAAAAGAAATGAGAAAATTAAGTGAAAATATTTACCTCATCCTTTTGTACAGTTCAAGGACTTCGTTGGTTTTAATAGTGTCAGTTATAGTCTCTTCACCGTTGGATCACCATCAAAAATCACACAATCATCATCGTCTTCATTTTTAATCTCAACCATTGGATTCGTCGAACTAAAATTCCGATGTGCAGTACTTTTAGCTTTTTTATCGGAGACCAAGAAATTCATCAACCCAGTTAGAGAAGTTTTCTTGTTTATCATCCTCTTCGTATGAACTAACATCCAGAACGATATGATTCATCGGATTCATCGGAATTTCGAATAAATGTCTTCAAAATTTCAAGGGTCGACGACACCCCACAAAGTATCAATTAAGTATGTGTCTCCACGAAACTTTTGCTTCAGTGTGTAGCTACATTATGAAACTATGACAGTGTACATCCCCACCAAACTTGAAATTCTGGTTATAGCTCCACCATCTTTCCCACAAAACTTTAGCCTCGATGTGTAACTAAACCATGAAATTCTAACAGTGTAAATCCTCACCAAATTTGAAATTCAGATTACAGCTCCACCATCGTTAATTGCTAACAATTTCCATCCAATCTGACACTAAACCGGATTAAATTTAAAGTTAACTGATAATATGATTTTAATAAGAGGTAATAACCAAAAACCCAATTCCTCATTTCCTTATACCAAACCCTCTCTTTTACTCGAAGGTTTCAAGCTGGGGGAAAAGCACAAAAACAAGATTAAAAGGAGAAGAAGACAGACGAAGAACATAGATAAGGGACAAAAAAGAAGATAAAGATGACAACAAAGGGAGAACAATTCAAAGAGATCTGGGCGTAGCTTGATTTGTAATGGTTCTTTGATCAGGAACTTTGACAGCTATATAACATATTACTCGTTAACAATTTTACTCAAACATCTCTATAAAACACATTGGCTTAAGAAATCATATGCTTTATAAAATACCAGTTTTTTACAAGAATACCAGATTCAAATATGATGTACACCTTAATATCATATAATATATGCGCACCTTAATGTTTTCATCGTAAAGTATAAAAGTATTCTCGGACAAAACTATTTATGTTCAACCGTACATACCGTTTCAAATTAAGTTATGCCCATATCTCTTGAATCATTTTTTTTTTTGAATAATTGTAAAAGTATATTCAAAGAAAATCTTTTGTACACATGTGTGCTAACGTTTAGAAAACATTTGAATGCCTAACTTCTTATAGATGATCGAAAGCAGTGACCTCGTTAAAACCCAATGCTAGAAAACCCATTTGGAACAAAACCAGATCCTTGGAAAAAGAGTTCCTCCACCTTTGATCGAACTGAATTCTAGATAGCCAAACAAACTGAAAATTACAATAGAAAGTTAAACTCATATTCCTGCAATCCCTCATGCCATATTCCTTGATTTTGTAGTGTTGAAAGTCGAAGCCGAACTGTCCTTTCCACTCCTCTAATTACGCCTGCTATGCTCAATGGAAATTTCCCACGTCTGCGCTGATTCCTTTCTCTCCATAAGAAGTAAATACAAGTTTGGAATACATACCTCTTTAGAAACATCTTGTGGTCTCCTCGTCTTGCCATTGATATATGCACTAGAATAGAAGTAAAACTGTCCGTGAAGTCTTGATGGAATAGCCGGAAAGCTACATTAGTCCAGACCTGTATAGTGATAGGACAAGAGAAAAACAAATAATCCCTTGTTTCCATATGATTTGAACACTTGAATCATTTTTATGTTCTTCGTCTGTCTTCTTTTCATTTTTGTCATGTTTTTGTTATTGTTTTCCCTTATAACCTTTGATCGAAAGATAGGATTTGTTATAAGGAACTGAGAAATTGAGTTTTCGTATTATCTCTTACAATTAGATTATCGGTTAACTACAATTTTAATCCGGTTTAGTATCAAATTGGACGAAAATCATTAACAATTAACGATGCTGGAGTTGTAACCCGAATTTCAAGTTTGATGGGAGATTTGCATTTTCACAGTTTCATGGTGTAGTTACACACCAAGGTTAAGTTTCGTAGGGAGAGATACTTAATTGAAAATTTGCAGGGGACTACACCCCATCGAACCAAATTTCAAAGTAGAAGAGAGTAGTTAGAATGCATGTCGCAGGAGAGAAACATTAAGTAACTCGAATGAATGATGATTTAGTGGGATTTGTTTCGTTCCAACTCATATTTTTCCAGAACTTTTTGCTTTATCGAGAATCATTGACTTAGCAGGCGCATATAATTCAGGGAAATATTAATTAGAGTTTAGAAACGGAGAAGATAAAGTGATGAACAAATTTGTGATGAGGAGGGTAAATATGTCAAATAATCTTATTTAATTATTAGGCCAGCCCCAAATCCAATTAACTATCTCATACCGGATCCCAATAATTCAGTACCTCCACCACTGTGACTGCAACAGCTCTCTTCGTAGGTGAACTGATTTCCTGAAACCCCATCTTTTGGGTCCCCATCCATCAAACAAATCTTCTCCACATTACCCCATTTTTCACACCTTGAATATTTCATTGGTAGCCATGAATAAGAGAATTCAACCATTGCTTGTTTTCCTGCTGGTGTAATAATTAAACTCATGGAGTTCGGCAGCTCTTTAGAAAAATCCACATTAACAAACACTTTTGGAATCTTAAAATTCAGACACTGAGAAGTTTCTGGGTAAATCCTAACAGAATCTCTTACTACACTTGTTACAAAACCAAGTCCTGTCCATCAATACTTATCCATAGGTACATTCTTTTTCGATGAACCCATAGTGGGACTGATTTCACTTCAATTGAACCCGCTTCCGCAAAAGGAGTACGCTTCGATATCACCAATGGTATCTCTGCCACAGTCCATAAAACTCTAAGTAAATATATGTTTCTGATTACTAGATTAATAATCTGAAACTTCATTGTTGTTCAATTGACTTCGAAAACCTAAATCAACTACGACTTATCTCCCATAGACCAAATCTTATTGACGATTGCATGTGTAACGTCCATGTTCCAGAAATTGGAACTGTGAAGGTTACTGAGTTACGGAGCGGAGTCGGTTAACTCCCGTTTTTGGGTTGAAGAATTTAAATAATTAAATTAAGAAGAATTTAATTATTTTGGGTTAATTTTTAATCCAGATTGGTTTAAATTAACCATAAAATAATTCGCAAGAGGATTGGACTAAATTGATCAATTAGAGAGTTTTGGGCCGATCTGGGAAGTTGATTTTGATCAATTTAAAAGTTTGGATCCAATTGAGAATTCAAAAATTATGGGTTAAATTGATCAAATTGGAAGTTGTTTCGGAGGTTGATTTTGATCAATTTGGAAGTTTAAGGTTTATTTGTGAATTTTGGAAAATTCAAGGACCAAGCTGCAAATAAAAAAGAATGTAAAAAAAACACCTACGTTCCTCCTCTTTAAAAGTGAAGCCACCATGATCGTGAGAGAGAAGCTCTTACAGAGGTATGATTGTGAGAGAGGAACCTTGTGGCGTGAGAGAGACATAGGCTTGGGAACGTGAGGATCAAGGAAGCGGAGTGGTGATCGTTGTTGTGTGCCGTGGTCGAGGTGCCGTGAGGAGGAAGTTGCAGCCGCTATCTCTCTTCACTAAGGTAACGAGCTCTTCCTTTTCTTTTTTGTTGCTCGTGTGAGCGTTAGAGCGATGTGAAGGTCGGTGATGGCGGGTTGTACATGTGAGCGGTGGCGTGTGTCTCACGCAATGTCGAGATCGCCGGTGACGTCGATTGGTGGTGGGATCGTTGGTGTTGTGAGTCACGGTGTGTGTACTCCGGTGATGGTGACGTGATGGTGAGTTGGATGACAAGTAATTGGTGGATTTAAGCAAATGTTTTTATGCTAAGTATGAGAAAGGGGTTAGCTCCGGGATGGTTCATTCAAGGCTGTGTTTGGAGAACGAAACGGAGTCTGATCAGGGTGAAATTTGGTGGGGAGCTTTCTGGAACTGCAGGTTCCAGATTCAACGGACAGATTGAATTTTTAACGGTTCGTTTATGATTTACGTGAGTCTTTTTGGACCTGATTGGTGCAGGAAACTTCAGTCCGACTTGGTTGTTTTAAGGTATCGTTTGGAAGTCCAAACGTTGTCTGATCTTGCTGAAAATTGGTGGAGTTATTGAGGATACTTCAGACTGAGGATTCAACGGTTGGATCTTAATTCTAACGTTCGAGTTTGTTGTTGAGCCGGTTTTCTGCGGTTGCGAGTTTATATCGAGGAGTCAACCGTTTGGCTAAGGTGAGTGCAGGACCATAGGTTTATCTGAGCAAATAATTTGTTGATGTGTTTTACATGATTATAGGCCGAGTATGATCTCGGGTGGATCTAGATCGAGTGTTTCATGAGATGGTTGATTTATTTCGGTATTTTCGTGTTTAATTACGTTTAATAAATTTATTTGTTTGTGTGTATAACCTGTAGATGGGAGGATTTCCTCACTAAGTATTTGTCAAATACTTATGCATCTCGTTTATTTGATGCAGGAAAATAAAAAGAGTGACCGTGGGATCGAGGCGAGGAAGAGGGGATGATCTAGACTCGCTGGTTGGATCTAATTATTTTTCAGGAATTATTGGGTTTAGGATTTATTGGTTAATTTTCTGGTGGAATAAATTGGATAATTTATTGTGTAATTCCGGATTAAAATTTAGAATTGTTTGGGACGGTTAATTATTATTCAGGATTAGTTGAATTTTAATTGATCGGTTATGATAATTATTATTTATGAAAATAGTAATTATTCGGTGCCAAAAAAAAAAAAAAACCGGGTGCAGTCGTTTCAGCATGAATCTTAGTTACATCAGGTGCAATAGCTTGGAATCTCCCAATCAAAAAATCTTCCCACAGAGGTGAAAAATCCTTAAACACTTCATCAGGAACCAAAACAGAATTCACAAAATATTGATTCAAATCAATGAGATCATACTTTCTTAGAGTTTTCTTTGCTTGAGCAACATTAGTCCAACTACTTACTTGAGGAAGATTGTTTGTTTGAGATTGAGAACCTAAGTGGAGAGAGTCCGACGACGGCAACAGCAGCTCCACCATGACCCCGTCGAGTACCTAATGACCCCGTCGAGTACCTAATGACCAGCTGCCCGCACGATTTATTCATGTCTACACGACAAACCTTAAATCGCCTCCCTTGTTGCCTCCATAGCTAAAACACAGCGTTTCCTTTTTTTCTTCAAAAAATGCTTTTAGAATATTTTTGTCAAGAAGCATCGGAGATTGCAGCAAATCCCCTAACTATGTTGTCTTTAAAACATAGTAAATTTTTGTATTTAAAATTTAGTGAACATTAATTTATTATTTCAACATAAACTATAAAATATACTTGAACATTTTTGTAATACCTCAGACACTATAATCCATGGTAGTCCTCCCATTCCCATATCATATGTTATAATGTACCCCTAACAAAAAAATCGTATAATCCAAAAAACTAGATGCTTCACTAAAATTTTCTCTATAAAAAATATATGAAGTGTGTTTACCAGTATGCTGATGCAGATGAAAATTGAGTGAGTACTGGTAGAATTCCTAATGACTATTTAAAATTTTACAAAAGTTGGTAAATAGTAATTAAATATGCTAAAATACAAAATTATAAGTTTCTTTTAAATCTTTTCATTTTTAAATATAGTAATTACTAAATTATAATTCTATTGGACATTATAAAAATGTCATAATATATATACTACATTATAAGAAATTGCTGAAATGAATCTATCTATCTTAAATTCGGATAAATCAACTATAGAAAACATAACTTCTGTTGTTGTAAAAAGTAAAAAAATCTTTAGAAACTTTACCATCTACTATTTTGAAAGATTTTAAAAGTTGTTTCACATGAACAAAAAACTTTTAAATTAATCAACAAATAACACTAAACTTTAATATAATCTGAAAGTTAGTTAAAGTGTTTTTTTACTCTAACAACGCAGGATTATGAATGAATTTATGAAATCATATTAATTCAATAAAACATGATTTTCTATATTTATTATTCAAAATCTCAAAGAATATTTGCTTTAAATATATGTAAAATTGTCTTGATAACTTTTTTTAAAAACATATTTTTGTATAAACTAATTTTGTGGCCCCTAAAATATACCCATTAATTATAATAAAATAAAAATATTTGGTGGCCCTTAAAAACTTAAAATTCTAAGTGGATGGTGAACAGTTTATATCAACAATGGCGATGAACAGTATTATAATCAACGAGCAGTAAATAGTGTACCGGCAACCATGGATAGTGTATAGTAAACATTGTACAACGAACTGTATATTTGATAATGACATCGAATGGTGTATGGTGTGAACGATGTACTTTCACCAGTGTACATACATCGTGGAGCGAGTAACTTTTTTCCTACCATTTTTGAGGTAGAAACTTTTTAGCTGAAAACAAAAATGATCTTTACTAACAAAAAGACAATTACGAAAAATTGAGATGAAAACGTGACAAAATCAAGTATTAATGTGATACATGGTGAGAAAACTGTATTAATGTGACACATGGTGAGAAGAAAAAAAATAACTAAAGTTTAAAAAAAAACGAGAGTGACTTGTTATACTATATAAACCCTCGAAGCTGAGACCATTTACAGAGAGTCTCTATGAACATTACACACACATATTCTTACAAGTTGGCTATATTATTCGGGATGCAAGCATCTCCTATAATCTTTGTCTTTTCTATAGAAAATTAAAATATTTAAGGTGGTGTATATAATATTTTATTTCTCACTGATTAAACTATTTTATTCATTTCGAGTTATATATGGATTTGAGCGAATTGTATACTTTGGTCTTTTAAATTTTCTTGTCTTTTGAGTTTCTTCCTAGAACATTTTGTTTTGTTGGGTTTTGCATCTATTTCGCTTTTGGTTCTCTCTAACTACCGCAGAAGCCTTATTAATATAAGAAAATCCATATATAAGTCGCTCAAAATTCTGGTGATTAATCTATGTTTGGACCCCAAAATTTATCCATGTTACGAAAAAAAATCATGTCATTTTCAATCTTTGATTCTTCTAATACTAAAATAACCCGGTGTGAGCCATTTATAGTTTATATTATATGTATATATGTATACTCTTTTATTTTTTATAGCCTATAGCCATATAGTCATATGCATAGAAATACTCTTCTATTACTAAGGTGATCACCCTAATCTATTATCTCAAACATTTTAAAAAATTTATTATTTTAACATAAAACATGGATTTTATTTCTTTGAGCATCTATTTATTTTAAAATTAATTTTGTATGAATAACAGACGTGACGACTCTATATTGGAGTCCTTGAGAACAAAAGGCTTATTTCCAACGCAAAAGGATGTGAATGAATTTTGAAAGTTCAGATGATGAGCAGACTATTGAATCTGAAAATTCAGAAGATGAAGAGACTGAATCTGAAAATTCAGATGAGGACGAGACTGATGAATCCGAAAATTCAAATGATAAGGAGTTTGTGTTCGAAAATTCAGATGATGAGAAGAGTGAATCTGAAAACTCAGATGATGAGAGGACTGAATCCTATAATGAGATGATAAAGGTATTCCTGTAGCTATGGACACGGAATCAGAGAGTGACTGACCCAAGATTTAAAAAAAATAATTTCAACCTTCTGTTTTCTCATTTAAGTTAGAGGTAACGGTGTATATTAACTCAAATTTTAGAGTTAATTGCTAGTTTGACTTGTTTGTATTTTGGTAAATTTGAAAATGGTTAAAAGACAATAAAACTAAACATTTATTTTTATAATTACGAAAATTGTCATTTATATTTTTATGTTTTGTAATTTTTTTCGTATGTAAAAAAAATTTCGCCGCCACCGTCACCCCCATTGGCCTCCACCGGCACCGCCACCATTGTCACCACCACCTTTATCTAAAAATAAAAAATTCAATAAATCTGTCGTAACTATTCAATAAGTCTGCCGTAACTACTTAATAAGTCTATCGTAACTACATAACTCAATAAGTCTGCCGTAACTATTCAAGAAGTCTGCCGTAACTACTTAATAAGTCTGCCGTAATTATATAACTCAATAAGTCTGCGGTAACTACTCAATAAGTCTGTCGTAACTACATAACTCAATAAGTCTGTCGTAACTATTCAATAAGTCTGCGATAACTATCCAATAAATCTGCCGTAACTACATCACTCAATAAGTCTGCGACAACGTTTCAATAAGTCTGCGACAACGTTTCAATAAGTCTGCGATAACATCAATAAGTCTGCGATAACAACAATAAGTCTGCGATAACTAACCAATAAGTCAGCCGTAACTACATAACTCAATAAATCTGCAACAACGTTTCAATAAGTCTGCGATAACTATAATAAGTATGCGGTAACTACTCAATAAGTCCGCAGTAACTACTCAATAAGTCTCCGATAACACCAGCGCCGCCGCCACTACCACCGGCGCCGTCGCCACTACCACCGGCGTCGTCGCCACTACCACCAGCGCCGTCGCCACTACCACCAGCGCCGTCCCCACTACCACCAGCGTCGTCGCCGTAACTACTCAATAAGTCTGCAGTAACTACATAACTCAATAAGTCTGCGATAACGTTTCAATAAGTCTGCGATAACTACAATAAGTCTGGGGTAACTAAATAAGTCTGCGACAATGTTCAATAAGTCTGCGGTAACGAAATAAGCTATGTAAGTTCCGCTGCTTAGAAATTTAGCAGTTTTGAAAACCAAATCAGTAGCCATTAGAGAAGCAAGTGAAGAGTGCTGCAAATATAAAGCACAAAACTCTATCTCGTCAAGAAACGATGGTTAAGACTTCCACAATCAAAAGTCCATAGAAGAGTACATGATATTTAACTCCTTTCTTTTTTCTTAAAGGATCCACAAACAAGCTCAAACCAATATTGAGAAACCCAATATAAGCCTATAGTTCATGTGTTTAAGGTTTCCAACAAAATAGATTCATCTATATATATATGTAATGAGAAGCAAATATGCATCTTTGGAGTTGTCAATTGTGCAACTCCCTTCTCCATCTTTTATGAAATATCAATCAAACAATATATAACTCTTGGTGTTCTAAATTTAATCTTTCCATTTTCTTTATTTCTTGCACAGTAAAGCTCAATGAGCTATTGCTCTTTCTATCTTTAATTTGCTATAATAATAATGCTTATTTGAGCTTGTATCTATTATTGGTTTAGAAATCTCTACATGGTATCAGAGATTAGGCGATTGATTTGGATCTTACTTTCACAAGTTTCTAACTTCCGCTCAAATTTCATCACAAAAAAATGGGAAGCCAAAAAGCTGCGATTTTTTTTCTTTCCAATTTGGCAAAGGCGGCTTTTGGCCTGGGAGAGGCGGCGACGGTTCTGAGTTCGTCGCTTTACACCGTTGACGGCGGAGAAAGAGTTGTGCTCTTCGATCGATTTAGGGAAGTTATGGATCAGACGGTCGGTGAAGGGACACATTTCTTGATTTATTTGCTCTAGAAGCCGCACATCTTCGACATCCGCACGAAGCCTCACACGTTTCCTTCAATCTCCGGTACTAAGGATCTCCAGATGGTTAATCTCACATTTTGTGTTCATACATTTTCCAAACTTTGGGTCTAGATATGACGAGAAAGTTCTTCCTTTGGTTGGAAATGAGGTTTTGAAATCTGTCATTGCACGGTTCAACGCTGACCAGCTCCTTACAGAGCATCCTCACCTCTCAGCACTTGTTCGATAGTCACTTATCAGCCGTGTCAAATACTTCAACATTGTGCTTGACGACGTAGCCATCACACTTGTCTTATGGTGTGGATTTTTCAAGGGCGGTTAAGCAGAAGGTGGCTCAACAAGAGGCAGAGAGGTCTAAGTTTGTGGTGATGAAAGTTGATCAAGAGATGAGAGCTGCTGTTATAAGAGCTGAAGGTGAGAGTGAAGCTAGTCAGTTGATTTCTGATTCTACAGCCAAAGCAGGTATGAGACATATTGTGCTTAGGTAAGACTTGAGAAAGGCAACAAATGGTTTAGATATCTTAGGTCTGGAAATAAGGAAGCTAGAATGCAATAGGGCTGGTCTTGGGTTTGATTACGATGTGTTAAAGGGATCAAAGTTATGTTGGTTTCTAAGGATATGCTGAGCACACACAAGGTGTTTTTAAAATGCTAAAGAGAAAACCAGATTATTTAGATACAAATTGTGGTTGGCTAATGGATGAGATAGTAAGTAGGATCTAAGTAGGTGTGGGAAGAGAATTCTTCTTCTTCATTAGACAGCTTACGGGAGTTAAAAGAGGTAAAGAAAACCCGCACTCTTCATGAAACATCGACCAAATTGTGCGCAATCGTCTCTCCACCGTTGAAAGGAAGAGATGTTTCAGTGGCATTCTACGAGATTGGTTTGGAGCTAGAGACACCTAATCTCCTATTATATGGCATGTCGGCTTTGGTTTTTTTTCTCTATTTCAGCTCTATCACCAATGGTGTGTACTCGTTTTTCCAATTCTCGATTTTGTTCTAACTGGGTTTTTCGGGATTGGGTTTTAATGAGGCCGCCATTTTTTATTCCTTTTGAGCTTTTTTTCTGCTATCCCTGTTCATAAAATTCGGTAACACATGTTGTAAACATGTTTTTTTTTAATATAATTTTACATATTATTCAAAAAAAAGAGATAAATAGGTCAAGAGAACTTGAAATTTTTCGCACTAATGACTGATTTTATGGTGAAGAGATGTTGCTATCTATATCACAATGATCTTATTTTGTCTAACTCATGCTCTTGCCAAGTAATCTCTATTTGCGGTTTCAAACTCGGCGTAGTTGTTCCACCATGCCAATTTTTTTGGTGAGTATTTTAGGATCTAAAAACAAATCCAAACCAATATTGAGAAGTCTAATATAAGCTCATAGTACATGTGTTTAGGGTTTTCAACAAGATAGATTCATATATATATATATATGTGTGTGTAATGAGAAGAAGATATGCATCTTTGGAGTTGTAGATTGTGCAACTCCCTTCTCCATCTTTTATGAAATATGAATCAAACAATATATAACTCTTGGTGTTATAAATTTAATCTTCCCATTTTCTTTATTTCTTGCACAATCGACAACTCCAAAAATGCATATCTTCTTCTCATTATACACATATAAATCAATCTTGTTGGAAACCCTAAACACATGAACTATGTGCTTATATTGGGCTTCTCAATATTGGTTTGGACCTGTTTGTGGATCCTCTAATATTTTTAACTAGAAAAACATAAGTATAGACATTCACCATGACGTTTGACAAGAAAAAAGAGAAAAAAACTCACCATGACAAAAGCTTGATAGGATGATGTAATGAAGCTAGCATACAAACGAAGAAAAAACTTTGATCACCAAGAAGAACAGACTTTTTACGCTCTATTCTTGCCCTGTGGCTTTATATTGCCGGGGGAAAGGGGGTGAGAGGTGATACGAGCATTCACCAATAAAAGTACAACTGTAAGCGTTTATGTTCTAATCTATAAGTCTTCGGAGCAATGATGTGTTTGACTTGTTCAGTTTTGAATTACAGCAGGTACAAGACATGGATTTCCACCCATATTCTCCAAGTACATCGACAACATTAGCAAAAAAGTTGAAGTTGGTGGTCTGTTTAGTTAAACTATTAGAAGGTATTAGTAATTCAAATATTGTATATTGAAAGGATGGAAAATTACCTGTGGAATTTCAGAGGTAATACCTTGCCACCGACAATACCATTGAATTAAGTTAGGCTAAGTGTTTCATTGAATTCATCCTTTATAGGGATCCCATTGACCCTATATACTTTATTGGAAGAATGAACAGCTCAAACGAAGGTATATACTTTATTAAAAACAACGAAGATATATATACTTTCACTAGAAGTTACCTTTATATTATCTATTTTCGGCTAGAGGCCTATTGATGTGTCTGTTCATTTTAATACGTGAGCTGTTAACCAAACTCTCCATTTGTTGTTTGGTTAATGGTTTTCTGGGATTCAAAGTTGTAGAATCAAATAAGAAAGAACTCAAAGCAATGCGAGTGGAGATAAATGCATTTTTTCGAACGTTTCAACAACCGTCACCGCAAAATTAGTTATTTTTAATTCTTTGTGTAAAATATTTTTATGTTAGAACTGAAAAAAAAACTTTCTCTACAACTTTCTTTTTCTTGATTCTGGGCGGTTGAGAGGTCCCCTAGGGATCTTTTGAGATGGAGGCGCCGCCTCTGCCTTCTGCGGTGGCCGGCAATTCTTTGCCTTCTCCGACCTGCTCCGATCACCAACTCCTCGTCACTTCTCCTCGTAGAAACAGAGCTTCAGAAGTCTGTCATCTTCCTGAATCTTTTGCAGTTCCAGGGACTCATAATCCTCTCTCGATCCCATCCAGTGACACCACCTTTGCTCCACATCCGCTTGCGGCTGTTACGGCAGACTTTGTCTTTGCTCCAGTGCCGTTTGCTTCAAACAACGTTCATCCTTCTGCTGGAAGGTCATCTCTGCCGAAAGCTTCACCTGTAGTTGCACCGGTTGCAACATCATGGGCTGACGTGACTAGGAAGGGCAATTCACACAGCTTAAAACGATTTGATTGTGCGGTTCATTCAGTTAATGGACGAAGTATATACTCTGTTCCTGCAGCTGTCTTAAACTCTGAGCCTCTCTGAGAGGATTTCTTGGTTGGAAGATTTACGTCAAAAGCTCCGCACATAGCCAAAGTCCACGTAATTGTTAATAAGATTTGGAATCTCGGCAACAAAGACATAAAAGTTGATGCGTTTGAGATAGATGACTTTACCATTAAGAAGTTGCTGCAATCTGGTCGACAAAGTGATCAGCTAACCTGTTCAGAGGATCAGGCTGCGATTAGTAAACAGAGAACCTCACCCTCTCCGTCGGCACCTGGAATATTGGCGTCAAAGCAAATGGTTCTCAGCCCTACCATTATGATGAGTACTGCAACAGATCAGCGTCTATGCGAGACAATGTCATCAGAGCTTCAAGCAGTGTCTGTGCCAATGGTTTCCCCCGAGTTGAAGCCTCTACAGAGTAAGCTTGACTCCCAATCGATACTGCACTCTCTTGCGGATATAGAGGAAGACGAAATAAGCATTTCTTCTCCCGTCATTTCACCTACAGATGCAGCTTGGTCAATGGTTCCTAACTCTGGTAGGGAAAAATCAAAATCTCCTACTTTGTCTTTTGGTCAAATGTCGATTGCTTCTCCAACAAGGTTTGATATTCTTCGCGACTCATATGAGATATTGGTGGAACGTTCAGCCATGGAACCAGAACAGTCTGGGGATGTAAATCCCATTGATAATTCAGGCTCTGCTAGGGAATTAATGGAGCTTCGAACAACACAACAGTTACCCGCCATGGGAGATGCTTCACCGGAACATCCAAAACGGCCTCAGCTCCCTCGCTCCTGAAAGGTAGCTCATAAATACTTTGCAAAGAGTTCCCAAAGAGCTAGTTCTTCTCAAACAGCTGGGGTCGGAAAAAGGTCTTCCCAAAAGAAACATTAATGTCGTGTTTCTCTTGGAATATTCGCGGGTTTAATCAGTCACAGAAACATTCTGTTGTTAAGAAGCTTATTCAATCAAAGAAGTTAAAATTCGGGTGTTTGTTGGAAACGCGTGTAACGGAGAATAAGGCTCATCGGCTAGTTACTTCCACCTTCGGTAACTGGTCTTTCGCTACCAATTATGATCATAACCCTCTTGGTCGGATTTGGGTGGTTTGGAGTCCAACCGTAAAGCTTGAGGTAGTTCTTAAATCATCTCAGCACTTAACCTGTTTGATTCAGCTTGATGATGTTTCAGAAGCTTTTTTGTGTACCTTTATCTATGCGTCGAATCCTCTAGATGAGCGTAGAGAGCTATGGAGTGATATCCAAGGTCTCAAAACCCTCCCTCGCGTTAGTGGTAAGGCTTGGATATGTCTTGGTGATTTTAATGAGATTCTAGCTACTTCGGAACACTCACTAGCTTCGTCAATTCATGTTGAGGTTCCGGGAATGAGGGACTTCCAAGAGCTGGTTCGGATATGTTCCTTTAGCGACATGGCTTACCATGGTCCGCTTTACACGTGGTGTAATAAAAGGGAAGACGGTTTGGTATGCAAGAAATTAGACAGGGTGATGGTTAATTCCTCTTGGCTCCACCACACAACGAATTTTTACTGCCTCTTTGAAGCTCACGGGTGCTCCGATCACCTTTGTGCAATTGTTTCGCTGAATGGTGCTCAGCCTAGGCCTAAGGTTCCTTTCAAGGTTGTCAATGCAATTCTCACGATGGCTGGCTTCATGCAAATAATAGAAACATACTGGGCTTCCACATCTACCCTTTTCCACTCGACCTCTGCTCTATACCGGCTTTCCAAAAAGTTGAAACTCCTTAAGCCAAAAATTCAAGAGTTCAGCCGGCATAGCATCCATCACTTGACAACCAGAACTGAGGCTGCATTTAAGAATTATTGTGCAACGCAGCTCGCCACCTTAGCGGATCCGGCTGGGGACAGAATTCGTGAGGAAAGTCAAGCTTTTGCTGTTTGGGACTCAATTTCGAGGCTTGAGGAAAACTATCTACGACAAAAGGCTAAGCTCCATTGGCTCAATGTTGGGGATAAAAACAATAAGGTCTTCTATAATGCAATTAAAGAGAGGGAAGTGCGAAACGCAATCAATGTAATTCAGTCCCCGGATGGGAGGCAGCTCACCGACAAGGAGGATATTCACACGGAGGCTATAAGGTATTATTCTAACTTATTTTCTGTATAGGTACAACCCTCACCAAGGAGCTCGGTTGAGGATGTGGCAGCGGTGCTAAATTACAAGTGCTCGGAGGAAGAAAAGGTAGTCGTGCTTCACGAGGTAACTGAGTTAGAAATAAAGCACACTCTCTTTTCAATGCCTTTGAATAAATCCCCAGGTCCGGACGGGTTTACTGTGGAGTTCTTTAGGGAGACTTGGCCAATTACGGGTAAAGATTTAGTTGTGGCCATTCAATCTTTTTTTATCTTTGGTTTTTTGCCAAAGGGTTTAAACTCTACAATCCTTGCTTTGATCCCTAAGAAGCTGGGAACAATAGGTATGAAAGATTATAGGCCTATATCATGTTGTAATGTGATTTACAAGATTATTTCCAAGCTCTTGGCTAACAGGTTAAAGGCTGTGCTTCCAGGGTTCATTACTCAAAATCAATCCGCATTCATCAAGGACCGATATATGATGGAGAATCTCCTACTAGCATCCGAGCTAGTTAAGGATTATCATAAGCCTAACATAGCCTCTCGTTGCGCAATGAAGATTGACATATCGAAGGCTTTTGACTCGGTGAATTGGGATTTTTTAATAAATATTCTTAAAGCGCTGGAGCTTCCCTCTTTATTTATTCGCTGGATTAAGGTTTGTGTCTCTACTCCGTCTTTTTCAATTCAGCTTAATGGTGAGTTGGTTGGTTTCTTTGGTAGTAAGCGCGGACTTAGACAAGGTTGTTCCCTTTCTCCATATCTTTTTGTCATTTGTATGAATGTATTATCTTGTATGCTTGACAAAGCGGCGGTGGCAGGTCAAGTAGGTTATCACCCGGGATACAAAAGTCTGTCTATCACTCACCTTTGTTTTGCTGATGACATTTTGATTTTTTCAGACGGTAGGATCAGATCAATTTAGGGTATTCTCCGGGTTTTCGATTGTTTTGCATCCTTTTCAGGTCTCACCATTAGCTTGGAGAAATCAACTCTTTTCATCACGGGTATCTCTCAAGCTATCCGCACGTTGTTGGATACTTTTCCTTTTGCTATTGGGGATTTGCCGGTTAAATATTTAGGTATTCCGCTGCTGACTAAGAGGATGAAGGCCTCTGACTATCAACCACTTATTCAGAAAATTCGTGGGCGTTTTAATTCTTGGAAGAACAGATTTCTATCTTTTGCGGGTTGGTTACAGCTCCTGTCCTCAGTTATAGCAAGTCTTACTAACTTCTGGATGTCGGCGTTTCGCTTACCTAGTGCTTGCATTAAAGAGGTGGAGCGGCTCTGTTTGGCGTTCTTATGGTCTGGTCCATCTCTTAACTCAAACAAGGCAAAAGTTTCTTGGGAGAGGGTTTGTAAACCCAAAGCTGAAGGGGGTCTGGGTCTGAGAGACTTGGGTGATGTGAACAAGGTTTGTTGTTTTAATTTAATATGGCATATTGTTTCAGGCCGTCATTCTCTTTGGGTAAATTGGATTCACAAGCACCTTATTCGAGATGGCTCTTTCTGGTCTATTAACTTATCCACGAACGCGGGCTCTTGGATATGGCAAAAGCTTCTAAAGTACCATGATTAGGCCAAGGCTTTTCACAAAGTCCAGGTAAGTAATGGTGCTTTCACATCTTTCTGGTTTGATGTTTGGAGTGACTTAGGTCGACTGTATGATCTCCTTGGGGCCCGTGGAAGTATAGACTTAGGGATCCCCATCTCGGCGACGGTGGCAGATGCCTTTGCTGGGCATCGGCCACGGTACCGCTGTTCAAACACTCTGGTACTAATTGATGCTGAAGTTCAAAGGTTAAAAACAGGGCTACTAATGCCCCGGACATCCCTCATTGGCGAGGACCGGGGGGTAAGTTTAAGTCTCGGTTTTTGTCTAGGGAGACTTGGGACCAGATTCGTAAAACTACTCAGCATGTGATATGGTACAAGAGTATATGGTTCACTCATGCAACCCCGAAATTCTCGTTTATTGTTTGGTTGGTTGCTCTCAATCGTTTGTCTACAGGGATAGGATGAGCATTTGGAGTCCAAACTCGAATACAGCTTGTGTTTTTTGTTCTTCACCACTTGAGTTAGCGGAACACCTTTTTTCTCTTGCCCCTTCAGCTCTCGCATATGGCATCGCTTCTCATCCGGGTTACTACGTCACAGGTACACCACTTGTCTACACACTATGCTTACTAATGTTATGATTTCAGGTGGTAGGGATATCTCCTCCTTCTTAGTCAAATATGCATTCCAAGTAGCGGTCTATTTTTTATGGAGAGAGCGTAATCGAAGGCGTCATGGAGAGGGTTCTTTGCCAGATGACAGATTATTAAGAAGTATGGATCTTATGGTGCGAAATAGGCTCTCAACTTTACAAGCCAAAGGAATTCACTCGGATGGCCTCCAAGCTTGGTTCTCCACCAGATTTTAATCTACCATATCAGTCATTTTTTATGCTCTTTCTCAGCTTCCTTGAAGGTTGGTTTGTACTCTTTTTTCCATCTCCCGGTTTTGTCCCAATTGGGTTTTCCGGAGATGGGTTTTAACGAGGCAACCACCTTCAAAAAATTTTGTTGAGCTTTTATCTCTTTATATCAAACTCTCGGACACAATGTTGTAAAAAGGATATTTTTTTTCTTGAGTATAATTTAACATAATATTCAAAAAAAATATATTTTTTTATGTTTTTTATTGTGAATAATTTTTTTTTAATTTGGATAATTCTAATTTTCTGAATATTTAATTTAATTTTAATTTTAATTTTCATATTAATTTTAAACAAAATTAAAATTTCTTTTGTATTGAAAATTTTAAATTTTTAATAATTCAATAAAATACGTATCCGTCAGAAATCCATCGAAAACACGTTCGGAGGAATATGGTCATTGGAAATCCATTAGAAATAGTACTGCCGGATTTTCGGTAAATATCCAACGAACCTATTTCAAACGGATTTCCGATGGAGAAGGATTCAACCGACGGATTTCAATGTCCATTTCCGATGGATTTGTTCGTCTGATTCCGATTATTTTCTTGTAATGTATGGCACATAAAAATGTTTTAGGCAACAAAAGTTATGACTGAATATCTTAATTTCTTATGCTGTAAATGTCACTAAGATCAAATAATCATTGATTCTCGGCCGCCACCGCAAAAGAACAACACATTACTCATTATTAAATGTTTCCAATTGAAGCTGGCACTTGACCATTGAGAATGAAAATTTTTATAGGAAGGATACGAAGATGATGGATTTTAGAGAGACACCTATCTGGTGTGAAAAAGCTGTTGAGAGAAATGGAATAAAGGTTAAATGAAATTACATCGCCATATTTTGTATCGCACATGACATCCACAATTGGTAGTTAGCACTTGGGTCATACCGAAGACTCGTTAAGTCATCTTTGAACTCTAGAAAAGCATCCTTCTGGTCCTTGACTTGGTATGTCTTAATATGCATAATTCAAATGAATACTTAAGGAGAGAATAAAAATACGTGTAATTGTTTTAGTGAACCAAACTAAACCTTAGAAATACAAAAGCGATAACACGAAACTGAAAATAGAAAAAGATAGACATGGCCTACCCAGATAGAAGAATACACAAATTTGTGTGTATAAAATATTTCCGTGAGAATTGGGTTTTGCTGTGAGGAATAGTTTATATACAAAGTTTAACATTTCTCTTACTTCATAAAGAAAAAGATAGAATATAACACCAACTACGTACGTTGTTCAAATATCATAATTTATAGGTTTTGAAACCAATTAATGGTTTAGTTTTGCATTGTGACAATATATACTCTAATGTTATTCCTTGTACTGAAACTCGGTTTTGTCTCTTATTATTGATTTGCCATTCCTCATGTGATGTTACTGTGTTTGCGAATTTTGATCTACTTTTTGCTTAGCTTAATTACAGAGTTTTCCACTGTTTAACAATATGCTCTTGATGATGCTGGGTACGTCTTTGGGAAAAAATAAAAATTAGTTTTCTCGATTTGAGGATTGTTTTTATAAGGGTTTTTGGAAGTATGACTTGGCTGCAAGCACTTCTCAAATCATCATAGTGAATAAGACAATAAACACCGAATTAGAACCATACATAATCATAGAAAGCTCTATTTTTCTTTAATAAATATGTCACTGGAAAATCATCCAAACTATAAGTAGATAATTAGAAAATCATCCAAATATCCATATTTAGAATTATTAGATTTACGACCCGTATAATAAATAACTAATAGTTTTATTACTCATTGATTTCTTCTTATTTATTTGAAAAGAGTTGTAATATTCGTTAATACATACATCCATATAGAAAATTACAGTGAGAAAACTGTGGAGAAATTTATGAAACAATTTGCACAATCTTCTTTGCCACTCCTTTAGGCACTATTAGTTCCATTCTCCATACAGTCATGACTACATATATGCTAATTAAAAACACTCACACACAGATATATTATATATAGAGAGAGAGTGACACACACACATATAGCATGGACATTGATCCACTAGTTAAAAAGGAAAATACATGAAAATAGAGATCAAAGGATGTGAGGGTAAGATACGCTCAGGGTGTAGGGAGATGTTTTTCTGTGAGGGTCTTCTTTTAACATATTTTCCATTCCATTGTGCTCAGGGTTCGCTCAACATTTTAGTGGACCTAGTGAAAAAAAAATTCGGCCCATAAATTTGTTTTTAAAAGTTTTTTATTAAAACTTTATGAATAGTATTTTTGTAGATTTTGTAACAAAAATAAAAATGTGTACATATAAAATAAACTTTTGGTCCTCTTTAATCTATTTTTTAATATTTTAATTTTTTGTTATATATAAAATAAATATATACAAAAATTCGGGGTTCATTAATTATTAAGATACTGGGGACACGAGACACTAAATACATA
Source organism: Cardamine chenopodiifolia (assembly GCA_963922655.1). Taxonomy (NCBI): domain Eukaryota; kingdom Viridiplantae; phylum Streptophyta; class Magnoliopsida; order Brassicales; family Brassicaceae; genus Cardamine; species Cardamine chenopodiifolia. The sequence goes on along the minus strand of OZ000476.1, from coordinate 5,172,484 downwards.
GATGAATATATGTCTCTTTCGGTTTATATAATGCAAGTGAATTTTAAAATAGCTTTCCCAAGAAGCAGACCAACCTTGGAAGTTTCCAACAATAACAACTGTCTAATTCAAAATAGTCTATATTTCAAATATATATACAACACCCAAGAAAACCAGTTTAAGAGGTGATATATGGTTTTTTGTAAAGGGAACGTTTGATGACTCAAAGTTGTGGAAAACAATAAAAAAATGCTACGAGATCCGAACATTAACTTGAAGCCCTCATGGATGAGAGACTGCAATAAGATTGCAAACTCAAAATCCTTAAGAAATATAGAAGACCTTTGTCTAATTCCGGTGAAAAAGAGATTAACAAAGATAGAAAGAGAAATTGGGATTGAATTATGTAGAAGATGAACAATTGCGGAGAGAAGATTAGGTGATGCGGCTTAAGGGTTCGTGATATTTATGTTTTTTTTCATGTCTAAATCTTTTGTTTTAATTTTTTTGGCTCATTTTACATTATTTAGAAATGTATATATGTATTGAGTCTCACATTTGCATTGTCTTGCACTTTAGAATCGTGGATTTTTATCTTGCATATTGCATGAGTTTTGATGTTCACTGCGAATTAAATGTCTGGTCTTGTGTGGTCTTGTGATGGTTAGATACTGTAACTTTCTGGCAAGACTTTGAAAAGTGGTTGGTTCTGTAATTGGTTCTGAGTTTATGTTATCCAAGTGTTGGCATAGGATTGCAATCTGCCACTCCTGCTTGATAGAGGATGTCTGAAGATAGGCTGTTTGATGGAGAAAAATACCAGTTTTATGAGATTTAATCTGTATTCCCAAGAAGATAGGCTGTTGACCAAGATCTTTTTTGGAGAATCGATTGTTGAGTGATTTTAGGAGCTTCTCAAGTAGAATATGGTCACTGTCCGTTAGAAGGATATCATCAATGTATAATAGGAGAATAAAGGTAATTCCATTCTGGTGATAGATGAACAGTGATGGATCAGATATGCTGCATATAAACCCAAAGTCAAGAAGGAAATTGCTGAAGGTATTAAACCAAGCGCTGAGAGGTTGTTTCATTCCATATAGAGCTTTGGTAAGATAGCAGACATGAGACAGGCTTTTGAGGATCAATAAAACCACTTGGGTTGAACATAAACACTGGTTCTTGTAAATCATGTAAAATTTAGTTTTTGTGTTAAAGAAAATAAAATATACTCCCTCCATTTATAAATAAGTGTAGTTTAGGATAGATTTTTTTGTTTTGCATTAAATGTCGTTTTAGAATTTTAATGCAAATGTTTGATAAACTTTTATCCTTAATATTTTAGTGTATTGACCAACAAAAAAAAATTCTAGAGTATACTAAGTAGGAGTAAACATAAAATCAATTGGTTTTTTAGTATACGTGAAAAAAACTAATTATTTATAAACCGATGGAACAATGACGTTATAGTTAATTGTTCATAATTAATACAACTGAATTAATTCATGAGTTTCTTTCAATTTGACCTCGTTCAATGATTTTATTTTGGGATCATTTATGGCAAAATTAACACTTCCTCGTTCAATGATTTATTGTTTTACATTAAGTTTCATTTTAGAATTTTAATGCAAATGTTTGATAAAATTTTCAGTTGTATCCCTACTATTTTAATATATTGACCAATAATTTTTTTATAGTATATTAATTAATTATGAAACAAAATAATTTAATTATTTTTTAATATGTGTGAAAACCCTAAAACGACATTTATTTATAAACGGAGGGAATACTAGTTTTTGGGTTAACTATATATCCGTTTGAAGTTACTAATCTCTGACCGGAAAAGTTTATGGATTTTACTAACAAAAAACAAGTTTTATGGATTTTCATATCGTTTATTTATTGTAAGTCCTTTTTGGAATTCCTCACATTTGTACATAAAAACAAAAAAAATAATTAAATTTATTAAGCAGCAAAAAAATGTAAGGATTGAATTTTTAAAAAGATAGAGGATAAAGCAAAGCAAGATCGAAGTTGATGCTGTTGGGCCATTGCTCGAGCATATCCCCATTGCAAGGTGCAACAATTAGAAATTTCAAATATTACATAATAGAATATTTTTTGGAATTTCAACAAAGTAGATTTTTTGCTGGACATTGATCTTTTAATAAACTTGTATCTCATCATTTTGAGGATTTTATAAAACCAGAATGCGCTCACAAGTTGTAATCCCACCGCCATTGCCCCAAAAAAAATAAGAACAAAAAAAATGAACTGTTATACCTCAACTAAAATTTATGATCTATAAAGAATATTTTTTTTTGAACAGTATGTGAAATTATATTCAAAAGAAAAACTTTGTTTACATAATATGCAACCGTTTTTGAAAACGAAAAATAGAATGTAGCTCTTAGAATTTGTCAATAAATGATGGCCTCGTTAAAATTCAAAAAATGTAAAACCCAGTTGAAATAAAACCATTTCCCAGAAAAAAAGAGTACCATCACTTATGACCTAGCCGAAAAAAATAAAAACCAATAGAGCTTAGTTCCTTGTTGCGAACCAGATAGTATAAAAACTTTTCTTATCAAAATCTTCATTTCAACAACAATATAGTGGTGATTTCGACAACAATATAGTGGCGTTTGAAAACGTTTCAAATCTTGTAAAAACTATTATATGGAGTATTTTTTTTTTTTTTTTTTATTGAAATATCAAATTTATTGATCAACAAAAAAATTTTTGTACAAAATAAGTAAGAGAAGAAAATGAAGTGCAAATAAAGCGCAAACAAAGGAGTTTGGTAAAAATTGAAAAACAGGACAAAGACCAAAACGATAATAAGCATAGACCAAAACGAAAATGTATCATACTTAAAGAATAATTAAGATATACCTTGATGAGGATGGGATTATCAGTTTAAACTGTCACGTAAACGAGGTATGGTCCACTCACCATTCTGGCCAACGATAAGATTGTTGCAAAATACTAGGCATGCATATGATTATACGGATGTGGATCCAAAAAACGGGTATCTAGAAGAAAAAACAGATTCGGATCTAGATACCAAAAAATTTCGAAATGGATCCACAAATTTCGAAATGTATCCGCGTATATTCGTATCCAATCCGCGTATATTCGTATATATTCGTATATCCGTGTATATTCGCGTATATTCGAAATGTATCCGCGTATATTCGTATCCGATCCTTGTATATCCGCGTATATTCGTATCCGAAATTTTTTGAAATGCATCCTCGTATATTCGTATCTGATCCACAAATTTTTTTTGTTTTTACCGGATATCCGTTTTTCCTCATATATCCACATATACGGATACACATGTCCTCAATGATCCCGGATATCCGTTTCTTCTCGGATATCCGATAATTTTTTTTCTTGTACTACGGATACAGATACCAGAATCACGGATAACACGGATACGGATCCATAACACCCCAACAAAACATATCTACACCTATTATTATTTTATTAGTTAATTCTCCCGCCATGCTGTTACTTTTTTTCTTTGATAGTAATCCCGCCATTATCTTTGAAAATTTCTAGTTAACTAACATCTCCATATTTAGAAGTTCCTCGTATCAACATCTCATGAACAATAATATTCGATTAACTAGCCATAATGTAGAGATTTTTGTAAATCTTGCAAGACTTGAAAATTGACTATGTTTAACGTAATGTGTTGGTCAATTTGGAATCTGATGTTTTTTTCAACATCGTAACCATTTTTATCAATAATATACAAGTTAAATGACAGTAAATTTTCTTATTCATTGAAGTGTTATGCTAAGGATTACTAATAATACTTATAAGTTCATTATTAATATAGTTATAAAGAAAAAAAAATCAAACATATTTACACAGTATATGTGTTCTTCAAAATGAATTCTCATGCGATTTTGCGTGGTTCGAACCCTAGTAATACTTATTATCGTCAAAATGAATCTTCGGATGAGGATGAACATGAGACCCCACGAGATTTTACTCCAACCATTGTTATTTTTATTACTATTCGTCTTATCTTTTCGTGTTTTTCAAGACCTTTTATGCTGAAAACCAAAAAGACAACACGTGTTTTTAAGATCCTCTTATGCTTTTGTTTTCTGTTTTGGTCTTTAAGCGTTATTAATAGACCGAGATAGTGAGTTGGACGTATGGCGTGTATGATTATCCGGATCTGTTGGATATCCAAATCTGAATTTGAAAAATAGTTATTCAGGTAAAATGGAACCGGATATTTAAAAATTTTAGAATGGATATCCGCGGATATCCGTAACCAGTTCAAAATATAGATATCCACAAATACGAATATGAAAGCAAAATCACGAATAATATGGATAGGAATCCGAATATCCGCAAAAATTCCAGATATCCAGATACATAACACTCCTAATTGGACGTATGTTCGTTGGGTTCTTCAATGAGATCGGTCCCATTTATTTATTGGGATAATTCATTATAAAGGAGTTCTAGCAAAAAATTTGTCTACCTACACCTTTTTTTTTTTGTAAATTGTCACTTTTTCCTAAACTACCCCTACTAATAGATTAATACAATTTTAAAAAAACATATAAACATGTAGATACACACCTATTAAGAATATTTGAAGAAGAAAATTTCTCATTTTAAGCAGTTTTAAGTAGGTTTTAGTTTGATGAAAGTTGTTCTGAAAATTCTAGAATAGGTAGTCTAGTAAAATAAAATTATTAGATTACGTATTCTACCATTTGTTCATGGTTTGAAAAAATTATACTACGGATTCTAGCAATCGTTCATGTTCTAGAATTTTTAGAATACAAATATTAGAATACCTATTCTAAATTATTTAGAATACACATTCTGATATTTTTAGAATACTTATTCTAGCATTTGTTTATGGTTTAAAAATATTATATTACGTATTCTAGTAGTCTGATAATTTTAGAATATATATTCTAAAAAAATTAGAATATCCGAAAGGATAATGACTGAATTTTAAAATTATTTAAAAAATATCAAAGATAATGACTAAAGGATTATTTGATCTCGTAAATAATTTAAAAATAATTTTGATTATTCAATAAAAATAGTATTTAAAATTATTAAATCATTTATGCTATTAAATAAAAAAAATTTTATTTTAAAATTATTTATTTTAAAAATAATTTCTGATTTGGTATGTTGCCATATATATCTAACGAAGCTTACAGAATTTAAAAAGAAAAAGTGCAGAGCTAAAAAAAGGTATGGTGCACATATTGATTTTAAATTTAAAAGCTTCTTGAATCTGATTAAGAAAGAACTTCATTAACTGATTAAAGATACAAGTGTAACAAAAAACAATTCTTTTAACAATTCTAAAACCGAAAAGGCTGAGTCGAGAATCGTCAACCTCAGGTGAGCAAATATAGATTCTACTATATGTACCTCAATGTAGATGGATTCTAAACCCCATTCCATAATATGAACAGAGCCAATATAGAGAATAATGATGCGATCGACATAGGATGATTCTGAGTTCTGACATATATTTCGAGATCAATCAAACTCAAAAGCCATCCAACTTGTCTCACACATGTGGGCATCAATCATTTATAATTGGTCTGATACATTCCACAAGTAACCTCGTCAATATGTAAAGCTAAAACCCAAAAACCATTATTATATGTTCAACCTTAATATGTATAATCCAAGTTTAAATTTTCTAAACAGTAATTAACTTTAGCTTGTCTTTTTCCAACCGAACCAAAAAAAAGAAGAAGAAGAATATCATATAGTTTACTTGAACAATATTTGAAGCATTTAACATAAAGTAATATAAGTACTTGTGCATAGAAAGTCTGGTCATGTTACACACTTGAGCGTGCATGTGTTACTATTACATTAATCGTATCGAAGAATTAATATAGATATAAGTACCATTCCCGAAGCTGGAGGCATTCCGTATTCCAGGGTAGTGACAGAGTCTTCGTCAAGTTGCTAAATTCTTATACAGACTATGAAGACAGTGTCTATGGTAATTGCTCTTGGACCATACTGAGTTTAGTAACAATACTCGTCCACTAGAAACACATGAAGCTACTATAGTAATTGCTGTTACAGGCCTCGCTTGGAGCTCCCGTGAACCTTGGATTTTTGCATCATTGTCATATGACGGGAGGGTAAGTAACTTCGTTTATAACAACCTAAACCATTTATTGCTCCAAATCCAATTATAAAATCTCAAAGCAGTTTGGAGAGTTCTCATCTTTTAACTTTAGTGTCTGCTTATGTTGTCAGGTTGTGATCGAATTTGTCAAGCCTTTCCTGCCAAGAAAATAGCTTCATGCACCCAACTGAAGAAGCGCTCAGAGAAAAGCTGCATTGTTATATGTTATCATTTTATACAAATTTTGAACGTTTTGATAATAGTCCCTACACCAAAAGTAATCTTCTACAATTGTTGAACTCTGTCACTCACGTCTCTGTTTATCTCTATCACTCACCACAAGTCACAACATCTACATATATATTGATAAAGAGTCTCACTAGTAATCCGAGAGATAAAGAGCTTAAATTACACATACGAAGATAAAAAAAAAAACAGAACTCGTGGAAAGACTTGCTATAATTAAGTTTATATAAAGATAATATTCGAATCAATATGTCATAATGCTACATATACCTTCTTGTTTTCCCTTTTTTCCAGCTACATCTCTGGTCAAGTCCTGATTCCGAATACTGCAAAAAAGATGACTGAAAAATTGATTTTTCCTCAGATCCTGAGAAAGAAAGTACGCTCTATAGCGATGGCGGTTCTATGTACATGAGACATTTGATGCAAAATGGTGACAACAAGGCCTTAACCCCAAGGCTTGAAAACTCACTGTGAAAGTGTCCAAGCTTAGGAGAGATTCAGTGTAATGATGTGAATCTAACTAGTCTGATAGCATTTCTTCAAGCTCAGGATCATCAGAAGTAGATGGATCATCGTAATCTAAACTTGTACCATTGTACAATCCTCTGTCCTGAAGATCACTCTGTTCTTCCTCATAGTCTGGCTCTGACCAGTCTGGCTCATCCTCTTCAGTTTGATCATTGGTTACTGTTACCGCTGAGTCTTTATTTGTATACTTGTTTTTCTTTCCAAGTTTTCTAGATTCTATGTGCGCTTTTGCCTTAGCCTCTGTATCTTCGCATATGCATGTGGATGGGTTCTCATGAAACCAACTCCCATACAAGAATTCAATATTAACTGGCCATTTAAGAATGAAGGTGCCCACAAACCTGAAGTATTGGAGTTTTAACCTCCAAATATCCAAAAGACTTAATTGTCATGCGTATCTCGGAAACGTCTATGAAGCAAAAATAACTTTAACAATCTTATATGAATATCGTAGAAAGATTTTTTGATAAAAGGTGAGATAAGCATTTCTTTTAGGCATCATGCACACAATAAAACTAGATGGTCGAATGAGGAGTTGAAGATTTGATAACCTACTTTTTCCCTTTTCCGGAACACATCAGCCATTTCAGGATTAGCAATCATATCAACATACCTAGTAAGATCATTCAAAGTAAGTGGAACCCAAATAAAACAAACGAGCTTTAAGAATTTAAACCACAGATTCACGTAGACAGACAACAAAGCTCACTGTTGGCGGCAATGTATATCAATATCAGTTAGACCATGATATTTGTCTGGTAGTGGAAGGAGAGATTTTGTGAGAATTGAAAAAGAATTCACACATATAGAAAGCTCCCCTGGAAAGTTCAGAGACCAAACAATTAGTAAACAAACCAAAAAAAAATGTTTCTCAATCGAAATTAATCATCTTCTTCGAGTTCACCTTTCTCAGTCTTCTTCATTGAGCCACTAGCACCCAAAATATCACCAATATCGATGAATGCCTTCAACAGAGAAGAAGAAAAGTCACGTTCGTCGGAGCCGCCGCCAGAAAAGAGAAGATCGATCTTGTTCTTTGAAGAAGAGAAAGATGAGTTAGTTTTTAGGGATTTTGAAGAGTTTTTGGTTTTTTTTTCTTTTTATTTTGTTAAATGATATATATAATTCAAAATTAATAAAATAATATTTTTTTAAATCAAACCTCTTTTTAAATCAAAAGTTTTGATATGTTTTATTTTAATTAAAAAGAATTAGGAGGGCAAAATAGGATTAAAGAGTTTAAAAGAATTAGATGAATGACTTTTATCAAAAAAAGGTTTAGATAAACAAATAGGATTGTTGTAAAATGTTCAAATAATAAATAAAAACATGAAAAAATCCTTGATGTGAATTAAAAACAAAGGTTAAGTCTAGTCACAATTCTTAATTAAGTATTATTATGAAATTTTTTGAAAATATCCTATTTATGTTTTATAATTTGAAAAATACACCACTTTTCTTTTTCTTTAAAAACTAACTTCTTTCATATGTAATATGACATTTTGTCCTGATTTGAATTAAAATTACATTTTTAATAAATATAATTATAATTATAAATTTAAGATTTTAATAAATAGATATAGTTTATTGATTATATATATTAAAATTCACCAATAGATAAATCTCTAGAAATATTATAAATTTTTTCTTTACTAATGAAAAAACAAATTAATATTTTGCTATTGGTAAAATTTATAAATTTCATAAGTTAAAATTATTTTAGTATTCGTTTAAAAGAGATGCAAAAACTACATAAGAGAAGAAATCATATCATTTGATAATTTTCCGCACAACTTGTGTATTATCCTATATCATCTAGCAGACTCAAACATGAGATAATCTTCTTTACGACAACGCAGTAACATTGAAGGCTTCATCATTCTGAGTAAGTACTGCAATGCATGAAAAAACCAATTTAGAGAACCAATTTGAGATAAACAAATGTGAGCTTATTTGCTTGAGGCTAACCTGAACAATAAAATCTGATCTTTATATTAATTGTGATGATGATTTAGTACTCTTTGATTCTTGATGTGTTTAATTGCATTTAGCAATCACCTTTCGACATCAGAAACAAAGAAAGCTCACAATTAGCCGTAGCCTAAATCAAGACAAACAATTTGATCTGTCTCTTAAATAAACAAGATCTAAAGAACACGATAAGTCACTCAGAACCCGATCATTAGTCTGTGTCAAAATATAAGAATCAATGAGCCATCTAGCTATAGTCAACATTTTCTCTTTGTATCTACTAACGTCAATTCCATTAAACAAATCTTAATGAGCCAACGAGGGTAGGATAATAAAACAATTAGATATGATAATAATCAATACTACTTTTCATAATAAAGCAAATAGATTTAATTGATAAATCATTCCCGTTGGAGAAAATACTACTGTTTTTCGAAAATTTTTAGAGAAAACAAACAAAAAACTTTTTTTTTATAATAAAAAGTGGTTATCTCATTAAAATTCAAAACTGACAAATCCATTTGGGACAAAACCCAGTTCTTGAAAAAACGAATACACACCACGTTCGATAGAGTTGAAAAGAAAACAAAGAAATTTTGGAAAGGAAAGCTGATATCAAACTCGAGTCACAGTCTTTCATCTTGATTGTAGCCAAATCTTCATATAATCTTCAAATCTTCCATCTCCTTGTTCTTGTAAGGAAGATATCCGATATCGAACTTGCTTTTCTAGAAAACGAATCACTTGGCTTGATGTAAGAGGAACTTCACTATGTCTTCTACTATTGCTTTCCTTCCATAGTGAATGGACTATCAGCTGGAAACTATATCTTGTTAGAAAAATCGTTCCTTATTCAGGCTTTTGTCCGTTACAAGATTTAAAACTTCTTCCCAATCTGTTGAAAATTTTCTTAGAAGCAACTTGTTTGTGATAGAATACCATATCTCCTTTGAATATCTAGAAGCAAAAAAAAGATGGCTACGAGTCTCCAAAGGATCTTGACAAAAAAAACACAAGCATGATTGATTCCCACATTCCAGCCCAGCATCCTACCTAATGTTGTCAATATCTTTTTATTGCAATCCATACTAACCCAGGTTGCTTCCCAAGTGTCCTTTGTACTAAATGTGGTTTTGAATCAATTTTTTTCCTTTCCATATAACTTTTTCCTCTTCCACAACCAACCTCGTTCTGCTAATCACTTTAAAGGCGTTTTCTATTAAATTAAACTGGTCCAACCTGTGTCTTCTTTGCTTATGAGTCATAACCGCTTCAGCTACAATGGCTTGAGAACCAATCTCAATATCAATACACCCTGTCTGACATGTAATAGAGATTAGTTTTCCAAGAGGCGACTAATTATCATACCAAAATGATACATTTTGCCGTTAAGAAACTCCACCTTAATATGTCGCTAGATCTCTATATTTTAGAAGTTTTTTCCAACAACCTAGTGATGAATACTCACTTATCGATCAAAAGGAACCTTTACATATTAAGTATAACCGTAGCCATTGAATCCAAAGAAAGTTAGTGTTTTTAATTTGTAGTTTTTTCAAAATTATTTCTCTCTTTAAGGATGTTGTCACTGGATATTTCCACATCTTTCACCAACTTTATGGTTGTTGTCACTGGTGATTTCCCTCTTTAAGGTTGTTGCCACTGGTGATTTCGACTGTAACTTCATCTTTTTTTAATATATTTAAACGGGAAAAATATATTTTATCTCACAAAAAACAATTGATTTTATCTCACAAAGTTTTATTCAGGTTATTTTAGTAAATTAATATTAGTTTTTAAACGAAAAAAAGAGAGGGTACTTTTAAAAATATAAAAATTATTAGGGCATTTTTCCAAAATTTCTCATTATTTTTGTGCCATGATGTGATATTATTTTAGAAAATTTTCAAATTAATAAGAAAATTTTATATTTTAGTTGAAAAAGAAAGCTTTTGTACATGAATAATTTAGTACATAAAATTATTCTATAGAATTATCTAAAGATTTTGGTTCATGAACTTTACACTTAAATATATAGAAATTTAGAAACACAAAAGATTTTATTTTTCATTTACCTACTTTGAAAATTTGATGCATGAACGTTCTGATCCCATTTATGGATATCTAAAATGAACAAATTTCATTAAAAATATTTTTTTCATTAAAATTCCTTTTGGACACTATATATATATATATATATATCTATATCTATATATATATATATATCTATATCTATATATATCTCATTATTACATCAAGGAATGTGACAGAAAAAAGCATAGGTATAACTACTTTGACTCTTCGCTTTGCTCCTTGTGTTTCTGTGCTTGCTTTCCCACTCGAACTACAGGTCAAATAAAACAAGGTACGTTACTACAGCAATTTAAGATATATGGCTTATGGTTTTTTCGTTGTAATGACTTACGTTACTACAGCAATTTAAGATATATAATTCTCTCGTTTTCGTTTCCAATATATTTGTTCATATATCCTTCATGATAATATTTTTGTTCATATATCTTGTAGATAAAAGATGCATAGCAAACAAAATACCTGCTTAATTTTCTCACAATGTACCCATTTTTCATCAGTTTTGCTTCATACACTCATATTCTACTATAACTACTAACAATTTGATCCACCAAATAACATAATAGTGATATGTAGCATTTAAATCTTCTTACACATCAACTATAGAAATTAAAACAAATAACTCAAGATTATGATAACAAACAAACAAAAAATATTTTAAAAAAACGCGCGCATTAGTTTTCAAAGCATTTTATTTAATTTAAACGTGAGTAATTATCTTACCTTTTAGATGTTAAATATCTAAAAATCACTACCTTTTTTTCAATGACACATTACTTAGAACCTTATAATCATTTTATAGTTATATTTTTAGATGAAAGATAAACAAAATCCTCAAAAAAATATTTATAGATAACCTATCATATTAAAACATTTTATTTTTGTTTGGTGAGTAGTTCGTTAATATAAGAACTCATTGTTTGTGGAAATAATATAGTTTTATCTATGCAGAGCGCAAACAAATATATATGAATACAAATTTTTATAAAAATATGAATGTTTTAGTAAAAGACAAAGAGAATAGTTCTCGTAGACATGTTTACAAAACTACTACATGATCCAGGTTTAAAATTAGAGAACAAACTTAACAAACGAATATCAAATTCTACATTAAAACCCAAATATATTTATTTCGTTTGTTTTTTGTTGTTGTTAATATGATCTTAGAAGAGACAAAGGAAAGATGGCAGATGAGACGAAGAAGCTGTGCACTTGTGCTATTTGTTATAGATTGTTTCGCAAAGCCACTGCCCTAAGGAACTGCAACCACATATGTGAGCCCTCAATTCTAACTAATTAAATTATTTTATTCATTTCTACTTATATATGGATTTGAGCGAATTGTGTACTTTGGTCTTTTGAATTTTCTTGTCTTTTGAGTTTCTTTTCTCGAACACTTTGTTTTGTTGGGTTTTGCATCTATTTCGCTTTTGGTTCTCTCTAACTACCGTAGAAGCCTTATTAATATTAGAAAATCCAGTTTTAAAATTAAAAAAAAAATTCTGGTGATTAATCTATGTTTGGATCCCCAAAATTTATCCATGTTACGAAAAATATCATGTCATTTTCAATTTTAGATTCTTCCAATACTAAAATAACCCGGTGTGAGCCATTTATAGTTTATATTATATGTATATATGTATACTCTTTTATTTTTTATAGCCTATAGCCATAGTCATATGCATAGAAATAAGTATAAATGAATAAAGTTCTTATCAACAAACTGGTTTCACACCTTAGATTTACTGTTCACTAGAAATTGGTTTGTCTTCAACTGTTTGTTTCCTATGTTGTATTCGATTTGTAGTAAATATTTTCCAAATCTATTGTAACAACTTTCAATTAAAAAAAACTTACTAAATCTATGTATGTATAAACAGTTTGTTGGAAGTGCATTTACGGCAAAATAACAAAACATGACTGGAAATGTTGTCCGGTGTGTTATGTTGAATTTGGCCCAGATCCTCTTCTATTACTAAGGTGTTCACCCTAATCTATTATCTCAAACATTTTTAAAAATTTACTATTTTAACACAAAACATGGATTAATTTCTTAAAGAGATTTTATTTCTTGGAGCATCTATTTATTTTCAAATTAATTCCGTATGAATAACAGACGCGACGATCCTATATTAGAATTCTTGAGAACAAAAGGCTTATTTCCAGCGCAAAAGGACGTGGAAATGAATTTTGAAAGTTCTGATGATGAGGAGACTGATGAATCCAAAAATTCAAATGATGAGGAGTTTGTGTTCGAAAATTCAGATGATGAGAATAGTGAATCTGAAAATTCAGAAGACGAAGAGACTGAATCTGAAAATTCAGATGAAGAGGAGACTGATGAATCAGAAAATTCAAATGATGAGGAGTTTGTGTTCGAAAATTCAGATGATGAGAAGAGTGAATATGAGAATTCAGATAATGAGAAGACAGAATCCTATAATTCAGATGATGAAGGTATTGCTTTAGCTATGGACACGGAATCTGAGAGTGACTGACCCAAGATCTTAAAATAATAATTCAAAACTGCTTTTTCAGTTATTTTAATGTATTCTGAATAATGGGAAGAGAAAAATTAGATGCACTCTATAAATTTTAACTAAAAAGAATCGTTCATTGTTTTTCAATATCTATTTCTTTATAATAACTTCCAATAAAAATTTATAATATTACAGAGATATATTCTATATACATGCATTTTAAATAAGGAAATATAAAATTTTCTAAGAAAGTATACAATTTAAGAAGTGAACAAGAGAATCGTTTTAATGATTTATTGAAATAAACTTAAGCAAATATATTTTCGTAGGAAGCTTTCTACGTGTGACTTGAATGGGTGTTAGACTGGATTTACGTAAATCGACTACGTTATCTACGTGTATTAACTTTTTTTTTTTTTTTGTGATAACTCATAAATTCGAAACGAATCACATTAGTTGACGATAAAGTTTAAGTAAGTATCTATAAAGTTATCAAAATTTACATGAAAATATCACTAGAAAAATTAAATATCACTATTAGTTAAGCTTTCTTTCTCAAACAATCAAATTTTTAGAAAGATTAGAATAGTACAGCATTTTCCCCCACAATTACAATTCCTTGAACAACACTTTTCTCATCATATAATGAATAATTTCCCCAAAGAAAACGAAAATGCCTGTGCAACCGCAAAATTAGTTATTTTTTAATTCTTTGTTTTAAATATTTTAATGTTTCTTTATTTTGAATAATTTTATTTTAATTTGAATAATTCCAATTTTTGGAATTTTTAATTTAATTTAAATTTAAATTTTCATATTAGTTTTTAAAAAAATTTAAATTTATTTGTATTTAACTTTTTTAATTTTTAAAAATTTAATAAAATATATATATCCGTGGGAAATCCGTTGAAAACACGTCCGTCGGAAAAGTATTGATTGATTTTTGGTGGATATCCAACGAATCTATTTCAAACGAATTTCCGATGGAAAATGATTCAACCGATGGATTTAAAAAAATGTTTTAACATAAAAATGTTTTAAGCAACAAAAGTTATGACTGACGATCTTAATTTCTTATGATGTAAATGTCACTAAAATCAAATAATCATTGATTCTCGGCCGGCACCGCAAAATAACAACACATTACTGATAACTAAATGTTTTTAACTGAAGCACTTGACGAAGATGTTGGAGTTTAGAGAGACAACTATCTGGTGTGAAAAAGCTGTTGAGAGAAATGGAATAAAGGTTAAATGAAATTACACATTTTGGTATATTTTGTATCGCACATGATATCCACAATTGGTAGTTAGCACTTGGGTCATACAGAAGATTCGTTAACTCATCTTTGAACTCTAGAAAAGCATCCCTCTAGTCCTTGACTTGGTAAGTCTTCATATGCATAATTCAAACGAATACTTAAAGAGAGAAAAAATACGTGTAATTGTTTTAGTGAACCAAACTACGCTTTAGAATACAAAAGCGATAACAAGAAACTGACAATAGAAAAAGATAGACATGGCCTACCCAGATAGAATAATACACAAATTTGTGTGTCTAAAATATTGCCGTGAAAATTGGGTTTTGCTGTGAGGAATAGCTTATATACAAAGTAACATTTCTCTTGCTTCATGAAGTGACCCTGAGATATTGAACAGTTAAGAGTGAAACTGACAAAAGAAAAAGATAGAATATACTATCAACTACGTACGTTGTTCAAACATCATAATTTATAGTTTTGCATTGTGACAATATATACTCTAATGTTATTCCTTGTACTGAAACTCGGTTTTGTCTCTTATTAATGATTTGCCATTCCTCATGTGATCTACTTTTTGTTTAGCTTAATTACAGAGTTTTCAGTTGTTTAAGAATATGCTCTTGATGATGCTAGGTACGTCTTTAGGAAAAATAAAAATTAGTTTTCTCGATTTGAGGATTGTTTTTATAAGGGTTTTTGGAAGTATGAGTTGGCTGCAGGCACTTCTCCAATCATCATAGTGAATAAGACAATAAACACCGAATTAGAAGCATACATAATCATACATAATCATAATCACCGAATAAGACAATAAACTATTTTTCTTTAATAAATATGTGACTGGAAAATCATCCAAACTATAAGTAGATAATTGGAAAATCATCCAAACATCCATATTTAGAATTATTAGATTTAAAACCCGCATAATAAATAACTAATAGTTTTATTACTCATTGATTTCTTCATATTTATTTGAAAAGAGTTGTAATATTCGTTAATAAATACATCCATATAGAAAATTACAGTGAGAAAACTGTGGAGAAATTTATGAAACAATTTGCACAATCTTCTTTGCCACATTTGGATAAACAAGAATAGAGGGTTTGGAACTCCTTTAGGCACTATTAATTCCATTCTGCATACAGTCATGACTACATATATGCTAATTAAAAACTCTCACACCCAGATATATTATATATATAGAAAGTGACACACACACATATAGCGTGGACATTATCCACTAGTTAAAAAGGAAAATACATGAAAATGGAGATCAAATAGAGATCAAAGGATGTGAGGGTAAGATACGCTCAGGGTGTAGGGAGATGTTTTTCTGTGAGGGTCTTCTTTTAACATATTTTCCATTCCATTGTGCTCAGGGTTCGCTCAACATTTTAGTGGACCTAGGTCAAAAAAATATTGGGCCCCTAAAATTTGTTTTTAAAAGTTTTTTATTAAAACTTTATGAATAGTATTTTTGTAAATTTTGTAACAAAAATAAAAATGTATACGTATAAAATAAACTTTTGGTCCTCTTTAATCTATTTTTTAAATATTTTAATTTTTTGTTATATATAAAATAAATATATATATAAAAATTCGGGGTTCATTAATTATTAAGATACTGGAGACACGAGACACTAAATACATAGATGAATATATGTCTCTTTCGGTTTATATAATGCAAGCGAATTTTAAAATAGCTTTCCCCAGAAGCAGACCAATCTTAGAAGTTTCCAACAATAACAACCGTCTAATTCAAATTAGTCTATATTTCAAATATATATACAATATCCAAGAAAACCAGTTTAAGAGGTGATATATGGTTTTTTGTAAAGGGAACGTTTGATGACTCAAAGTTGTGGAAAACAATACAAAAATGCTACGAGATCCGAACATTAACTTGAAGCCCACATGGTGAGAGATTTCTATAAGATTGCAAACTCCGAATCCTTAAGAAATATAGAAGACCTTTGTCTAATTCCGGTGGAAAAAGATATTAACAAAGATAGAAAGAGAAATTGGGATTGAATTATGTAGAAGATGAACGATTGCGGAGAGAAGATTAGGTGATGCGGCTTAAGGGTTCGTGATATTTATGTTTTTTTCATGTCTAAATCTTTGGTTTTAATTTTTTTGGCTCATTTTACATTATTTAGAAGTGTATATATGTATTGAGTCTCACATTTGCATTGTCTTGCATTTTAGAATCGTGGATTTCTATCTTGCGTATTGCATGAGTTTTGATGTTCACTGCAAATTAAATGTCCGGTCTTGTGATGGTTAGATACTGTAACTTTCTGGCAAGACTTTGAAAAGTGGTTGATTCTGTAATTGGTTCTGAGTTTATGTTATCCAAGTGTTGGCATAGGATTGCAATCTGCCACTCCTGCTTGATAGAGGATGTCTGTAGCATAGGCTGTTTGATGGAGAAAAATACCAGTTTTATGAGATTTAATCAGTATTCCCAAGAAGTAGCGTGGTTGACCAAGATCTTTTTTGGAGAATCGATTGTTGAGTGATTTTAGGAGCTTCTCAAGTAGAATATGGTCACTGTCCGTAAGAAGGATATCATCAATGTATAATAGGAGAATAAAGGTAATTCCATTCTGGTGATAGATGAACAGTGATGGATAAGATATGCTGCAGATAAACCCAAAGTCAAGAAGGAAAATGCTGAAGGTATTAAACCAAGCGCTGATAGGTTGTTTCATCCCATATAGAGCTTTGGTAAGATGGCAGACATGAGACAGGCTTTTGAGGATCAATAAAACCACTTGGGTTGAACATAAACACTGGTTCTTGTAAATCATGTAAAAATTACTTTTTGTGTTAAAGAAAATAAAATATACTCCCTCCATTTATAAGTTAGTGTAGTTTAGGATAGATTTTTTTGTTTTGCATTAAATGTCGTTTTAGAATTTTAATGCAAATGTTTGATAAACTTTTATCCTTAATATTTTAGTGTATTGACCAACAAAAAAATTTCTAGAGTATACTAAGTAGGAGTAAACATAAAATCAATTGGTTTTTTAGTATACGTGAAAAAACCTAATTATTTATAAACCGATGGGACAATGACGTTATAGTTAATTATTCATAATTAATACAACTGAATTAATTCATGAGTTTCTTTCAATTTGACCTCGTTTAACGATTTTATTTTGGGATCATTTATCGCAAAATTAACACTTCCTCCGTTTATAAATAAGTGTCGTTTTAGAATTGATTTATTGTTTTACATTAAGTGTCATTTTAGAATTTCAATGCAAATGTTTGATAAAAGTTTTAGTTGTATCCCTACTATTTTAATATATTAACCAATAAATGTTTTATAGTATATTAATTAAGTATGAAACAAAATAATTTAATTATTTTTTTAATGTGTGAAAACTCTAAAACTACATTTATTTATAAACGGAGGGAGTACTATTTTTTGGGCTAACTATATATCCGTTTGGAGATACTAATCTCTGACAAGTAAAGTTTATGGATTTTACTAAAAAAAAAAAGTTTTATGGATTTTTATATTGTTTATTTATTGTAATTCCTTTCTTGGAATTCCTCACATTTGCTTATAAAAAGAAAAATATATATTTTGAATTTATTAAGTAGCAAAAAAAATTGTAATGATTGAATTTTTTAAAAAATAGAGGATAACTCAAATCAGTAAATGTTGAAAACTGGAAAGCTAAGCAAGATCGAAGTTGATGCTGTTGGGCCATTGCTCGAGCATATCCCCATTGCAAGGTGCAACAATTAGACATTTTGTTTTGTTTTGTATATTTTGTAAAAATATATTCAAGAAATAAATCTTTGTACAAAGTATTTTTGATTGTCTATGCCGAATTAAAAGAAATGATAACAATGGATAAGCTCAAATATGGAAATATCGAAAGTGGATGCCTCATTAAAATTCTGAACTAGAAAACCCAATTGGGACAAAACTACCTTGTGGGAAAAAGAGTACATCCACTTTCGATTGAGCTGAAAAAATTGATAAAGAACGAAAAATTATATGTCGTAGAACTTCGAGAATGAGGGTCTTAAGTTCTGGTGGCGAACCATACTTGAAGACCCGATATCATTAGCCCACAGCGTTGCATGGTTGATAAGCGGTTGCAGACTGTCCTCCCCATGTCGCGTAGCAAAAGATCAATGGATGATGGGCTGTCCCCATGCCGCCGTTTGTTGCATTCTCTCCATAGAAAATAAACCGCAACTTGGAACACGTATTTAGTTATGAAATCCTGGGGCTCTCTACTTCCTGAGGATATAACCAATGTTAAAATATATGGAAAATACTCGGTGTGCCTGTGATTGAGGAGCCCCGCCGTAAGCTGTCGCCAAACCTGAGAAGTAAAAGGGCAAGAGAAAAAAAGATGGTCTCTCATCTCCATCAAGTTAGAACATAAAACACAACCATAAGGAGCATTAGAATTCCATAAATCCATGCGATCTTCCGTAGATAAACAATTAAGGATAGCTAACCAGGCTATGAATGAGAATTTTGGGATAGCATTCGGAAACCAAACACCCTTAGACCGAGGTGCCTTAGGAGACTGTTCCCTGAGCTGATTCCAGGTTTCTTTGGTGGAGAAACTTGGTTTAAACTGACCTCTTTTACCTCTCCAAAGAGCTACATCATCGACGTTAGTCATCCGACCTCTAAGGTCCAGAATATCATCTTCTAGCTGAGAGTGAATGGTTGTACGATGGCGTCGGCGTCTATGATTACGGAACACCTCTTCTAGTGTGGCCGTCGCCTTAATTCCCATGTCAATACAGCCCCGATTGCCTAATATATCAACTAGTCTACCAAGGTTACTCCAATGATCATGCCAGAAAGATGTGGTCTCGCCACTTTTTAACCTGAATCCTATGAAACTCCTTAGCTGCATCGCGATGTTTTAATATCTTTCGCCACATCCAAGAGCCTGCTTGTGTCCGAGGCTTAATCGACCAAAAGGAAGCTTTTCGAATAAGATGCTTATGTATCCAGCTTACCCATAGGGAAGTCTTAGAGGAACCTAATCTCCAAATCAGCTTGAAACAACTGACCCTATTAGCAAGCTCTAGCGACATGAGGCCTAAACCCCCTTCACTTTTCGGTTTGCAGACGTCCGCCCATGCCACTTTTGATTTGTTTGAATTTAACTCAGTACCGGAACAAAGAAAAGCTGAACTAATCTTTTCAATCTCCTTAATGCATGCCCGAGGAAGTTTAAAAGCTGAGATCCAAAAAATGGTTAGACTCGCGATCACAGAAGAGAGAAGTTGAAGGCAACCTGCATAAGAAAGAAAACGATTTTCCCAGGAACCTATACGTTCTTTGATCTTCTCAACTAAAGGCTGGTAATCCGAAGTGGTTATGCGCTTAGTCAACAGAGGTAAACCCATGTATTTAACCGACAATGTACCTATAGTAAAAGGAAAATCTAACAAGAAGGCGCGAGTGCTTGAAGACACACCCGCTATGAACAAAGACGTCTTCTGCAAGCTAATAGTTAGGCCAGAGATGCAAGCAAAATGATTAAAGATTTTTAGAATACCTTTGATGGAGCGGATGCTCCCATCTGTGAAAACCATTATGTCGTAGCGAAGCATAGGTGAGTAAGGTTCAAACTCTTACAGTCCGGGTGAAAGCCAATAGTACCATCGATCGCAGCCCTATCCAACAACCTGGACAAACAATTCATACAAATCACAAAAAGGTAAAGAGAAAGAATAACCTTAGCGAAGACCCTTCTCACTTCTAAAGACCCCTGTGAGCTCCCCATTAATCTGAACCAAGAAAGACGGAGTGGTGACACACAGCTCAATCCATCGAATAAAACGAGGAGGCAGCTGAAGAGCACGTAAGATGTTGAGTAAGAAGTCCCATTGAACATAATCAAACGCCTTGGAGATATCAATTTTCATGGCGCAACGGGGCGTTACATTTTCCTTGTGATAATTCTTAATTAAGTCTGAGGCTAGAAGACGATTCTCCATCATGTAACGATCTTCAATGAACGCTGATTGATTTTGTGTGATAAAACCTAGGAGAATCAACTTTAGACGGTTCGCCAATAGCTTCGAAATGACCTTGTATATTACATTGTAGAACGAAATGGGTCGATAATCCTTCATACAAATGATACCTGTCTTTTTGGAATTAGAGCTAAGATGGTGGTGCTAAGCCCCTTTGGTAAGAAGCCAAACGTGAAGAAAGACTTGACCGCAACGCTAAAATCCCTACCAATGATAGTCCATACTTTCTTGAAAATTTTCACCGTAAAACCATCCGGGCGGAGAATTTGTTATAAGGCATGGAAAACAAAACCTTCCTTATTTCTTTATCCATAACCTCAAGCATGACCAGCTCTTTCTCCACCTCCATACAATGATATTGCAGAATAGAGGACAGAGCTTCCGGGGACAGGCATGTGTAATACTGAGAGTGCAAGCTAAACAAGTCAGTAAAATAATGAGTTCTTTCAAATTTAATATCATCTCGGTGGGTTAGCAAATCCCCAGCCGGGAATGGATCATATGAATAGAATTACAGACTTCCCTTTCTTTTACCGCATTATTCTTATCGCCTACTTGCAGCCAATGAAGCTTCGACTTCTGTCTCAAGTAATTCTCCTCGAGAGTTGCCACTTTATCCCACTCCTCATAAGCTCTGGACTCGTTTTGAATGGAGCTAGAATCAGGGCTAGAGAGAGTTAACCTTTGATACTCACATAATTTCTCATAGGCAACTGCTGTCCTACTTGAAAGATGGTGGATTTTGTTCCGGCTGAAAAGATGAATCACCGGTTTCAGCCTCTTGAGTTTCTTTATGAGTCGATATAAAGCTGATGTCGAGATAAAAATATCTAGGGTACCATTCCAGTAGCCCTATACCAGCGGCTGAAACTCCTCCATATCAAGGATCGCATTTACAATCTTAAAAGGAGTTCTCTGTTTATAAGTAACTGGAGCCAATGAGGTAACTCCACAAAGATGATCCGAACAACCTTTAGAGATGAAAACACAAGAGGACTAGAACGACCTCTACATCCAATGATTGTTTATGAGCACTCTATCAATTTTTTTGCAAACTAAGCCCTCTTCCCGCTTATTGCACCACGTATAATGAGGACCATGAGTAACCATGTCAACCAAAGAGCAATAAGGAGTGACATCCTGGAATTGAACAATGCCAGGCAACGAGGTCAAAAAAAGGGAGTGATCCGCCAAAGACAAGACTTCATTGAAGTCCCCTGCACAAATCCAAGGCTTGCCGCGATATTGAGATGAATCCTGATGAGCTTTAATGTCTCGCTTAAGTGCAGCTCGCTCAACTAAATCATTAGAAGCATAGACGAAGCTACAAAGAGAGTCCTCAGCTGAACCTTGAAACTTAACCAAACAAGAAATCATCTGAGCTGATTTAAATACCACCGTAAGGTCCACCCAATTACTCCAAAGGACCCAAATCCGACCGAGATGGTTATACTCATAGTTTGCAGCCATGGACCAACCATGAAACACATAATATACTCTTTGAGCAGCTTTATTTTCAACAACAAGAGTTTCCAATAAAGCCCCAAAATCCAGAGAAGATGAGTTAATCATATTCCTAATAACCGAATGCTTACGTTTTTTGTTGAATCCACGAATATTCCAGGAGAAGCACGACATTTAATGTTTCTTGTGGTGAGGTCTCTTGCCGATAGGACCGAGAGTCGAGTCCCCTCCTTTCTAAGATGCTTTTGCAAAATATTTATGGGCTAACTTTAGAAGAACATGGAAGAGTAACCCGAGTAGATGTCCCAACCTTTGCCTCCCTTTGACAGAGCTCATTATCGGTTCCTTTAGGAAGGGATGATGCCTTAAGTAACTCAATAGAATTCACATCTTTCGTGTGGGATTCTGTGGTTTTTTCTTATGGAATATCCATTTTTTGACTGAGCAAAAATTAGGTGCCAGGTTTGTAGAGCTTTTTGTACCATCTTGGACCTGCAAAACAGAAAAACCGAGAAGGGGAGACTATTGATACCTGGTCTTGGTGTAGCTGAGGTGAGCTGGGTGCATGCTTTCCGAGGCGGTCCTGCGTCCAAGAATTTTCTGCAGACAAAGCCTTAATTGTCGAGTTCTCGGCATCATCCTGGACCTGCAAAACAGAGAACAGAAAGGGGGAAGCTATCGATACATGACCGTAGTGAAGTTGTGGTGGATGGTGCTTATGTTTTCCGGACGAGTGTGATACAATAGCCCACTCATTGTCTGAAGATTTGAGGACTGGGGATAGGAGACTGATTTCACCTTCTTCTAGCTCCAGAAGTGAACCGTTCCTCTATTTTACATTCAATTCCTCGCTTTCCCGAGTCTGAGACTGAAACACATTTATATGGCCATTGTTCTCCACTTGTTGCGATGATTTTGGCGTGTTTAACTCAGTTTGATTGGCTTGAACATTGAAGGTCTGAATGGAAGTTAAGGTGCTCTGTTGCACAGGTTTATATGGACTGTGTTGCAGTGTCTGGGTTTCATTCGCTGGAAGTTGCAGATCCGGAGATGATGAAGAAATCTTGGCTGCTTGCTCCCGTAATGCCTTCTTTTTTAAACTCCAATTTTAAGGTAACGAAGATACAAGCCTTCCATCCTCATTCCCGGACAGGATTAGAGATGTGGAAGTGGAGCAGACGTCGACAGACTGTTTGTTGATTGGAATCACTACAGTTTGTTCATTGGAGTTAACTGATTTTTGGATACAGGCAAGGGATTTAGAACCTTGAAACTTTAAGAGACAGCCAGCCTCTGTATGCCCCCACTTCCCGCAACAAGCACATCGCATAGGTAACGAAGGGTATTCGAACGAAACAGTAACTTCTTCATTCCAAACTTGAAACACATAGCTTTTAGGCAACTCCTTTGCCAGAGAGACATCAATGAAAACCTTTGCTTCGTCGAAAGAGGTAACCAATTCCGTGTTAGCGTGTAATCTTATAGGTGTTCCCACATTGCTAGCAATGAAACTGATACCCTTCCAAGAGAAGGAGCGTAGCACATGCTGAGCGTCTTCTACCACGAGAGTCCATTTCGATACCAACATAGGGATCTCATAGATATTCTATATACCCTAGCGCAGCACATGTGTTCGGGCATTAACGTTACGTATTCAGAATTTAACGGTGGTCTCATTGACTACATAGGCGTCGATTTTTATGGTTTTGTCTCCAAGATTCCAGATTTTGTTAACTATGACATGAACCTTCGCTATGTGAGGTGACGTGGAGGCAAAGCGGCCAACCAGAAAATCTTTCCAAAGGGGTGTAGCCGCCTCAAGGATTTCCTCAAGAACTGTTACTACTTGCTTACCGTCAATAGTCTGAGCTTCGGAACTGAATTTTGATAATCGACTAGCAACTTGCGCCCAAGTTTTCTTCCGAGTGCCCGCAGTCATTGGGTCCATCTCTGCATCAGACCCTTCGGTTGTGTCCTTTTGGGCTTCGATGTTCGAATTCAACATAGGTTGATGTGCGACTGTGGCTAAGAGTTTGTTTTGACTTCGTCTCTGAAGCAAAGTTGGATGGTAGAATTGTCGGAATAAAGTTCAAAACCAGAGCAGCTTTCGCGCTTTCATCTCCTTGGTCGGCTTTGACTCCCCTTGCGTCTCGCTGAGGTATGACAACATTAGATGTCATCGCCGAAACAGAAGACTTCGATGAACTTTCCAAGACAGAGCTTGGAATCGTAGCTTGGACGAGTTTAGCAGGGTCGCCTCCTGGGTCTTGCCGTTGGATGACCATGCCGGCGCCATTTTCCGGCGACGTTACAGCCATTGCGGCTAGGTCTAGGGTAGAAACTCTTATCTAGGTCAATCACCAAACTTGTCTTAAACGAAACATAGAATATTTGGAATTAGAAATTTCAAATATTACATAATAGAATATTTGGAATTTGAACTAAGTAGATTTTTTGCTGGACATTGATCTTTTAATAAATTTGTATCTCATCATTTTGAGGATTTTATAAAACCAGAATGCGCTCACAAGTTGTAATTCCACCGCCATTGCCTAAAAAAAGAAGAACAAAACAAACATGAATTCTTATACCTCAACTAAAATTTAATATATTTGGATAGTTTAAAAACTTTTCTTAACAAAATCTTCATTTCAACAACAATATAGTGGCAATTTCAACAACAATATAGTGGCGTTTGAAAACGTTTCAAATCTTGTAAAAACTATTATATGGAGTATTTGTTTTATTTTTATTCTTATTGAAATATCAAATTTATTGATCAACAAAAAAAGTTATGTACAAAATAAGTAAGAGAAGAAAAATGAAGTGCAAATAAAGGAGTTTGGTAAAAATTGAAAAACAGGACAAAGACCAAAACGATAATAAGCATAGACCAAAACGAAATGTATCATATAAAAAGAATAATTAAGATATACCTTGATGAAGATGGGATTATAAGCTGAATCTGTTACGTAAATGAGGCATGGATATGATTATAGGGATTCGGATAAAAAAAACGGATATCTGGGGAAAACAGATTCGAATCTAGATATCAAAATTTTCCTAAATGGATATCCGCGTATATTAGTATCCAATCCACAAAAAACTTTTTTTTACTAGATATCCGTTTTCTCCGAATATCCGAGGATACGGACACAAATATCCTCAATGATTCTAGATATCCGTTTCTTCTCGGATATCCGATAATTTTTTTTCGTGCTATAGATAAAAATATCAGAATCACGGATAAGAATCGGTAAAATCCCTTTCAAAACATACCTACACTTATTATTATTTTATTAGTTAATTCCCCCGCCATGATGTTCCTTTTTATCTTTGATAATAATCCCGCCATTATCTTTGAAAATTTCTAGTTAACTAACATCTCCATATTTAGAAGTTCCTCGTATCAACATCTCATGAAATAATATTCGATTAATTAGCCATAATGTAGAGATTTTTGTAAAACTTGCAAGACTTGAAAATTTAACTATGTTTAACATAATGTGTTGGTCAATTTGTTTAGATAACTATATTCCTACAAACGATTAGGAATCTGATTTTTTTTTCAACATCGTAACCATTTTTATCATTAATATACAGATTAGCTCAAGTTAAATAACAGTACTGTTAGAATATAATTTGGTTATAAAATTTAAGTGGTACGTGTGTTTTTTTTAAACCATTCAAAATATTTTTAACGGTGTGATATGGGATGTTAAATTCGGTTGGGTTCAGTTTTTGTTTGAGTTATTTTGGTATGTACAATAAATTACGTTCTCGAACACCATTTGGCGCAAAACCAAATCAATGTAGCTTCTCTTTAATGTGATAAGGAGTGTTAGATTATCTTACCAATCAGAAGTGATAAGGTGGTCTAAATGGGAAACCTATAAAGGCACAAAAAGAAAAGGTGGTCTCGTGTTTCATCTCCTTGATTCTCTCCCCAATTTGGGTTTTGATATTAGTAATTGAATGATGTCCATATGCATAAAATAGTTTATTTCAGAAATGTCTTGAAAAGATTTTATTTAAAATATGAACTGATTATATAACCGATTTCAAACTATCACTAAGCCGCAAAGATTTTTTTTTGTTTGAAACTTAGATGGTAATTTATCCAATTATAATATTATCTGATCTGACATTTAATATTAACTAATAATTTTATTTTTATCAAATACTAACTAATTTAAAGTAAACTTTTTACAACAAATGTTATTGTTTTTCAAAACATTATAGAGAAAACAAACCAAAATTTTTTTTTAGATAATCAAAAGTGGTTGTTTCATTAAAACTCAAAACTGAAAAATCCATTTGGGACAAAACGCAGTTGGAAAAAAGAATACACACCACATTCGATAGAGTTAAAAAGAAAACAGAGAAATTTTAAAAAGGAAAGCTGATATCAAACTCGAGTCACTGTCTTTCATCTTGATTGTAGCCAAATCTTCATATAATCTTCAAATCTTCAATCTCCTTGTTCTCGTAAGGAAGATATCCGATATCGAACTTGCTTTTCTAGAAAATGAATCACTTGGCTTGATGTAAGAGTAACTTCACCATGTCTTCTACTATTGCTTTCCTTCCATATTGAATGGACTATCAGCTGTAAACTATATCTTGTTAGAAACAATTGTTCCTTACTCAGGCTTTTGTCCGTTACAAGATTTAAAACTTCTTCCCAGTCTGTTGAAAATTTTCTTAGAAGCAACTTGTTTGTGAGAGAATATCATATCTCCTTTGAATACCTACAAGCAAAAAAAAAGATGACTACGAGGCTCCAAAGGATCTTGACAAAAAAACACAAGCATGATTAACTCCCACATTGCTGCCCGGCATCCTATCTCATGTTGCTAATCTGTTTTTTTATTGCAATCCATGCTAGAAAAGAGTATTTAGGAGTCATAGGAATACCATATACCTTTACACCAATCCACTTTTTCCATACTAATCCAGGTTTCTTCCCAAATGTCCTTTGTGCTAAATGTGGTTTTGAATCGATCTTTTTTTCCTTTTCCATAGAACTTTGTCCTCTTCCACAGCCAACCTCGTTCTGCTAATCACTTTAAGGGCGTCTTCTATTAAATTAAACTGGTCCGACCTGTGTCTTCTTCGCCTATGAGTCATAACCGCTTCAGCTACAGTGGCTTGAGAACCAATCTCAATATCAATACATCCTCTCTGACCCATAATAGAGATTACTTTTCCGAGAGGCAACCAATTATCATAGCGAAATGATACATTTTGCCCGTTAAGAACCTCCACTTAACAAAGGTTTTTCCACATCCAAAATCCTAGTGATGAAGACTCACTTATCGATCGAAAGGAACCTTTACATACCAAGTATAACCGTAACCATAGAACCCAAAGAGCGTAAGTGTTTTTGATTTGTAGATTATTTCTCTCTTTAAGGTTGTTGTCACTGGTGATTTCCACATTTTTAACGGACTTATTTTTGGGGATATTTATTTCGACTGTAACTTCATCTATTTTTAATATATTTAAGCGGGGAAAATATATTTTATCTCACAAAAACCAATTGATTTTATCTCACAAAGTTTTATTCAGGTTATTTAGTAAATTAATATTAGTTTTTAAACGAAAACATTTTTTTAAATATAAAACATTATTAGGGCATTTTCCAAAATTTCTCATTATTTTTGTGCCATGATGTGATATTATTTTAGAAAATTTTCAAATTAATAAGAACATTTTATATTTTAGTTGAAAAAGAAAGCTTTTGTAAATGAATAATTTAGTACATAAAACCATTCTATAGAATTATCTAAAGATTTTTTACTAAATTTGATTTTGGTTCATGAACTTTACACTTAAATATATAGAAATTTAGAAACACAAAAGATTTTATTTTTCATTTACCTTCTTTGAAAATTTGATGCATGAACGTTCTGCTCCCATTTATGGATATCTAAAATGAACAAATTTCATTAAAAAGATTTTTTCATTAAAATTCCTTTGGACACTATATATATATATATATATATATGTCATTGTCACACCAAGGAATGTGACAGATAAAAAGCGTAGGTATAAGCCATCATATAGCTACTTTGACTCTTCGCTTTGCTCCTTGTGTTTCTGGGCTTGCTTTCCCACTCGAACTATAGGTCAAATAAGACAAGGTATGTGCCGTTGTAAAGATTTATGGGTTTTTTTTACCGTTGTAATGACTTAAGATATATAATTCTCTCGTTTTCGTTTCCAATATATTTGTTCATATATCCTTAATGATAATATTTTTGTTCATATATCTGGTAGATAAAAGAAGAATAGCAAACGAAATACCTGCTTAATTTTCTCAAAATGTACCCATTTTTCATCAGTTTTGCTTCATACACTCATATTCTACTATAACTACTAACAAATTGATCCACCAAACAACATAATAGTGATATGTAGCATTTAAATCTTCTTACACATCAACTATAAAAAATTAAAACAAATAACTCAAGATTATGATAATAAACAAACAAAAAATATTTTTAAATAGAATACGCGCATTAGTTTTCAGAGCATTTCATTTAATTTTAAAAGTGAGTAATTATCTTACCTTTTAGATGTTAAATATGTTAAATATCTAAAAATCACTTTTTCAATCACACATTACTTAGAACCTAATAATCATTTTTATAGTTATATTTTTAGATGAAAGAAAGAAAAATTCCTCAAAAAAATATGTATAGATAACCTATCATATTAAAACATTTTATTTTGGTTTGGTGTTTAGTTCGTTAATATAAGAACTCACTGTTTGTGGAAATAATATAGTTTTATCTATGCAAAGTCCAAGCAAATATCTATTGAATACAAATTTTTATAAAATATGAAAGTTTTAGTAAAAGAAAAAGAGAATAGTTCTTCGAAGACATGTTACAAAACTACTACATGAAGATTCATTACCAAAGTATTAGAGAACAAACTTAACAAACGAATATCCAATTCTACGTTAAAAACCAAATATATTTATTTCGTTTGTTTTTTGTTGTTGTTGGTATGATCTGTGAAGAGACAAAGGAAAGATGGCAGATGAGACAAAGAAGCTGTGCACTTGTGCTATTTGTTACAGATTGTTTCGCAAAGCCACTGCCCTAAAGAAGTGCAACCACATATGTGAGCCCTCAATTCTCACTGATTAAATTATTTTACTCATTTCGACTTAGATATGGATTTGAGCGAATTAAGTACTTTGGTCTTTTGAATTTTCTTGTCTTTTGAGTTTCTTTTCTAGAACATTTTGTTTTGTTGGATTTTGCATCTATTTCGCTTTTGGTTCTCTAACTCCGCAGAAGCCTTATTAATATAAGAAAATCTATGTTTGGATCCCCGATGTGAGCCATTTATAGTTTATATTATATGTATATATGTATACTCTTTTATTTTTATAGCCTATAGCCATATAGTCATATGCATAGAAATAATCTATGTTTAAAATTTTAAAAACAATTCTGGTGATTAATCTATGTTTGGATCCCCAAAATTTATCCATGTTACGAAAAAATATCATGTCATTTTCAATCTTAGATTCTTCCAATACTAAAATAACCCGGTGTGAGCCATTTATAGTTTTATATTATATGTATATATGTATACTCTTTTATTTTTTATAGCCTCTAGCCATAGTCATATGCAGAGAAATAATTCTAAATGAATAAAGTTCTTATCAACAAACTGGTTTCACACCTTTGATTTACTGTTCACTATAGAAATTGGTTTGGCTTCAATTGTTTGTTTCCTATGTTGTATTCGATTTGTAGTAAATCTTTTCCAAATCTATTGTAACAACTTTCAATTAAAAAAAGCTTACTAAATCTATGTATGTATAAACAGTTTGTTGGAAGTGCATTTACGGCAAAATAACAAAACATGACTGGAAATGTTGTCCGGTGTGTTATGTTGAATTTGGCCCAGATCCTCTTCTATTACTAAGGTGCTCACCCTAATCTATTATCTCAAACATTTTTTAAAATTTACTATTTTAACACAAAACATGGATTAATTCTTAAAGAGATTTTATTTCTTTGAGCATTTATTTATTTTCAAATTAATTCCGTATGAATAACAGACGCGACGACCCTATATTGGAGTTCTTGAGAACAAAAGGCTTATTTCCAGCGCAAAAGGGCGTGGAAATGAATTTTGAAAGTTCTGATGATGAGGAGACTGATGAATCCAAAAATTCAAATGATGACGAGTTTGTGTTCGAAAATTCAGATGATGAGAATAGTGAATCTGAAAATTCAGAAGACGAAGAGACTGAATCTGAAAATTCAGATGAAGAGGAGACTGATGAATCCGAAAATTCAAATGATGAGGAGTTTGTGTTCGAAAATTCAGACGATGAGAAGAGTGAATTTGAGAATTCAGATGATGAAAAGACAGAATCCTATAATTCAGATGATGAAGGTATTCCTCTGGCTATGGACACGGAATCTGAGAGTGACTGACCCAAGATCTTAAAAAATTTCAACCTCCTGGTTTCTCATTTAAGTTATTAGTAAATGTTTTTGTTTAATATATTTTGGATTCAAAACTGCCTTTTCAGTTATTTTAATGTATTCTGAATAATGGGAAGAGAAAAATTAGATGCACTCAATAAATTTTAACTAAAAAGAATCGTTCTTTGTTTTTCAATATCTATTTCTTTATAATCACTTCCAATAAACTTTTATAATATTACCGAGATATATTCTATATACATGCATTTTAAATAAGAAAATATAAAATTTTCTAAGAAAGTATACAATTTAAGAAGTGAACAAGAGAATCGTTTTAATGTTTTATTGAAATAAACTTAAGCAAATATTCGTAGAAAGCTTTCCATGTGTGACTTGAATGGGTGTTAGACTGGATTTACGTAAATCGACTATGTTATCTACGTGCATTAATTTTTTTTCTTTTTTTGTGGTAACTCATAAATTCGAAACGAATCACATACATCTACGTGGGCCGGATCCGTTTAATCTGTACTATTAGTTGAAGATGGAATTTAAGTAAATATCTATAAAGTTATCAAAATTTACAAGAAAATATCACTAGAAAAAATAAATATCACTATTAATTGAGCTTTCTTTCTCAAACAATCATTTTTTTAGAAAGACTAGAATACTACAGTGTTTTTCCCCACAATTACAATTCCTTGACAACATTTTTCTCATTATATAATGTATAATTTCTCCAAAGAAAACGAATATTCCTTGTGCAACCAAAAGCACACTATATATATATATATTTCTCATTCACCTTTACAAAGCAATTTGTTTTGGTTCCGTTAGCATCCCAAATTCCACTACTCCCAAATTTCACTACGTGAAATGTATGAAAATGGAAATGCCACCAAGAAGCCGCAGAAGAGGAAGAAGCTATGCAAGTTCTTCTGCTCAGAAATTTAGCAGTTTTGAAAACCAAATCAATAGCCATTAGAGAAGCAAGTGAAGATTGCTGCAAATGTAAAGCACAAAACTCTATCTCGTCAAGAAACGACGCTTAAACCTTCGACAATCAAAAGTCCATAGAAGAGTACATGATATTTAACTCCTTTCTTTTTTATTAGCCAAACCAATATTGAGAAACCTAATATAAGCCCATAGTCAATATGTTTAGGGTTTCCAACAAAATAGATTCATCTATATACGTGTGTAATGAGAAGAATATATGCACCTTTGGAGTTGTCGAGTGTGCAACTCCCTTCTCCATCTTTTATGAAATATCAAACAAACAATATATAAATCTTGGTGTTCTAAATTTAATCTTTCCATTTTCTTTATTTCTTACACAATAAAAATCAATGAGCTATTTCTCATTTTATCTTTGATTTGCTATAGTAATAATGCTTATTTGAGCTTGTATCTATTCTTGGTTTAGAAATCTCTATATGGTATCAGAGCTTAGACGATTGATTTGGGTCTTACTTTCACAAGTTTCTAGCTTCTGCTCAAACTTCAAAGCAAAAAATATGGGAAGCCAACAAGCTGCGGTTTCATTCCTTTCCAATTTGGCGAAGGCAGCTTTTGGCCTAGGAACATCAGCGACGGTTCTGAGTTCGTCGCTTTACACCGTTGACAGCGGAGAAAGAGCTGTGCTCTTTGATCGATTCAGGGAAGTTATGGATCAGACAGTCGGTGAATGGACTCATTTCTTTATTCCTTGGCTCCAGAAGCCGCACATCTTCGACATCCGCATGAAGCCTCACATGTTTCCTTCAATCTCTGGTACTAAGGATCTCTAGATGGTTAATCTCAGACTTCGTATTCTCTCTTGCCCTGAGGTGTTGCGCCTCCCATACATCTTCCAAACTTTGGGTCTTGGTTATGACAAGAAAGTTCTTCCTTTGATTGGAAACGAGGTTTTGAAATCTGTCATTGCATAGTTCAACGCTGACCAGCTCCTTACAGAGCATCCCCACGTCTCAGCACTTGTTGGAGAGTCACTTAGCAACTGTGGCAAAGAGTTCAACATTGTGCTTGACGACATAGGCATCACACACTTGTCTTAAATGTGGAGTTTTCAAGGGCAGTTGAGCAGAAACAAGTGGCTCAACAAGAGGCAGAAAGGTCTAAGTTTGTGGTGATGAAAGCTGATCAAGAGAGAAGTGCTATTGTTAAAAGAGCTGAAGGTGAGAGTGAAGCTGCTCAGTTGATTTCCGATGCTACAACCAAAGCAGGTCTGAGACATATTGTGCTTAGGAAAATTAAGACTTGAGAAAGGCAACAAATTGTTTAGGTATATTAGGTCTTGAACTAAAGAAGATAGAATGCAATAGGGCTGGTCTTGGGTTTGATTAGGATGTGTTAAAGGGATCAAAATTATTTTGGTTTGTAAGGATATGTTGAGCGCACGTAAGGTGTTTTTTAAAATGTCAAAGAGAAAACCGGATGCAAATTGTGGTTGGCTAATGGATGAGATAGTAAGTAGGACCTAAGTAGTTGTGGGAAGAGAATTCTTCTTCTTCATGAGACAACTTAGGAGAGTTCAAAAAGGTAAAGAAAATCCAGACTCTTCTTGAGACAAATATGTCAATAGAATTTGAAAAGTTCTCACACTGATCTTATGGTGAAGAGATGTTCCTATCTACATCACAATGATCTTGCTTTGTCTAACACATGCTCTTGCTAAGTCATCTCTATTTGTGGTTTCAAACTCCGCGTAATTGTTCCATCCATGCCAGTTTTGCGGGTGAGTATTAGAGGATCCACAAACAAACGCAAACCAATATTGAGAAGCCTAATATAAGCTCATAGTCCATGTGTTTAGGGTTTCCAACAAGATAGATTCATCTATATATATGTGGTTAATGAGAAGAAGATATGTATCTTTGGAGTTGTCGATTGTGCAACTCCCTTCTCCATCTTTTATGAAATATCAATCAAAGAATATATAACTCTTGGTGTTCTAAATTTAATCTTCCCATTTTCTTTATTTTTTGCACAATCGACAACTCCAAAGATGCATATCTTCTTCTCATTACACACACATATATAGATGAATCTATCTTGTTGGAAACCCTAAACACATGGACTATGGGCTTATATTAGCCTTCTTAATATTGTTTTGGGCTTGTTTTTGGATCTTTTATTATTTACAAAAACACAAGTATAGACACTCACCATGACGTTTGACAGGAAAAAAAAGAAAAAAAAACACTCACCATGACAAAAGCTTGATGGGATAATGTAATGAAGCTAGCATAAAAGCGAAGAAAAAACTTTGATCATAAAGAATAAAAATTTTTTACGCTCTACTCTTGCTCTGTGGCTTATATTACCGGGGGAAAGGGGATGAGAGATGATACGAGCATTCACCAATAAAAGTACAACTGTATTGGCACCAAATAAAGTTACTTTAAAGTTTTTTTTTTTTGGCACCAAATAAAGTTACTTTAAAGTTATGTTATATTTGTTAGGAAAATTGATTGCCAAGTAGGCTAAGTATATGTCACAACATGTTCACACATGAAGACTAAATT
Source organism: Cardamine chenopodiifolia (assembly GCA_963922655.1). NCBI lineage: Eukaryota > Viridiplantae > Streptophyta > Magnoliopsida > Brassicales > Brassicaceae > Cardamine > Cardamine chenopodiifolia. Next base: position 5,138,294 of record OZ000476.1, on the reverse strand, counting down.
AATGCTTTGATACCTACACCATGTATTGGTATTATATTGTGACATTCACCAATAATAAATAAGTTATGTGTGTAATACCATAACCATCATTTTTCATATGGTGGTGAGCAAATAACTTATGATTGTTGGTGAATGTCAGCATGCGATAATAATATTTAGTGTAGATATCGACACATTTATATGGATTGCATATGTAACCATTTCGTGACCTATATTTGGAGCAGCTTGCAATCATTTTTCCTATCAATTTATCTAATTATCCAAAGAACGACCCAAAAACACTTGCGATCATGTGTATGTTTGTTGTTGAAAAACTCGAAGATTTTCCAAAGACCGTAAGTGATGTTATCTCCATCATTGAATAGCTTTTATATGGCAAATGCTGTCCAGAGAAGCGCACAAGAGATTGAAGATGATTTTTTAATTGAAGAGAAGATTGTGCTCTCTACGTTGGGATTTGATCTCAAAATCTAACATTCTTATTAAGTTAACCAATGATTGAATGTGTTAAGATCGGTTATGGCTGAGCATAATGTTAACCAGTTCTATTAGGATGCATATAATTTTTTCACTGACACTCAAAGGATGTTGTTTTTCTGCAATTTAATGCCTAGTCAAATCGTTGCAGCTGTTGTAGTTCTCAACTTGAACATCTATAAGATGATCTCACGGTGCGATGTTAAGAAAATGTGGTGCCGAGAGTTAGATGTCACAAGATTTTAATTGTTGGAAATTTTCAAACATACGCTTGCACTTTATGCTCAGGACTCCTTCACTCTAGTAGTGAGAGCTAACTAAAAATAATAATGCAAGGATAATGAAACAAAAATTTAGACAGGGTCTTGAATGACAACAAAATGGTTAAGAAAATGTCATAAACATAGCTGAAAATTCAAGAAATGTTGCTAACACATTTGATTGTGTAACTTTTTAGACACTTTTATCCAAGAAATTTTCACAATTATCCATTTAGGAGAGAATTAGTTTTGTTGAAACTTTTGAGTAGCATGACCTCTGTGGATAATTGTCGTCAGAACAAGGAACCGGTTCGGGGCATGAACCATATTGTCGCATCAGTTGGACCATAAGAAGAATCCAAAAAATGAAGTCCACAAGATGTTTTATGGTTTTTAATTTTCTTTAGGAACAAGAAACATAATTTCCAAAAATAGAAAAGGGAATTCTAATCTTGTTTCTAATTCAAATAGGCGGTCTCAAAGTTATTTATAAAGAGCAAATTGAATCATAATTTATCATCTAGCAGACAAAGCAAACACAAAGCATAGACAAAACATAGAGAGATCTTTAGGCTTTAAGGTTCTCGGGTGTTCTAGTTTTGAGGGTTGTTGTGCGGGTGGATTTCTAGTTCTTGTTTTTCTCTTAGTATTGGGTTTGGGGTCCGAAATTTTGATTTCGTGGCACATCATCAGTTTAGATTTCTTTCTTGGTGAGGTACTTATCACAAGAACACAAGATTGGTGAGAGAGAGACTTAAGAGAGATTGTAAACAATAAATCTAGTGGATGTTTTTGGGACACCGATCCCACACGAAATGTACTCTCTAGTTTGAGAGGAACTCGTTAAATTTTCGTGTGTTCATTAGTTAGTTAAACTCATTAACAAGATAAACTAATTGAACTTAAACCTTACAAGTGGTATTAGGACATGCAGAACAAGCAGTAGGCGTTTGACAACAGGTTCTGCAATTCCTAAAGACATCCAAAATAGGAGTTTGTGTGATTATAGTTTCTGAAACATGATAATCATGGAGTCTAACTTTAGGAGATATAAAGTGGAGAAGTTTGATGGTAAAGGGGATTTTGGTCTATGGAAGTACAAGATGATATGTCACATGGAGTACTTGACTTAGACTCTTGTCTTAAGGAAGACAATCCTGTTATTTTCATGTAAAAGCGATCCAAAAGCTTCACATGAAGAAAAAGACAAGATAGCTAAGAACACGATCTGTATGTGCCTAGAAGATGTGTTTCTACAGAAAATCATGAAGGAAAAAACAGCTCTAGCTATCTCGCAGGCTTTAGAAAGCGATTATCAATCCAAATCTCAAGCCAACCACATATATTCGAAGTAAAAGTTCTCATGTTTCAAATTTGAAGAACACAAAAGTATTGAGTATAACCTTGACATTTTCTTGAAGCTGATCAATGAGTTGGTTAGCTTAAATATCAACATCTCAGATGAGGATGATTCTATACATATTCTATCTGCACTACCAGATCCCTATGAAGCTCTAAAGGATACAATCAAGTATGGAGCTGAGAAAACTCAGACTCTACCCATTGATGATGTTGCCAGTGTGCTTATTCAAAAGAGATTGAGCTGAAGGAGAAAGGGCTCTTGAAGACAAAAGCTAACTTCGAAGGTCTCTTTGTAAGCCAACTTCAAAGGCCTCTTTGTAAGCCGAAGAAGAACTGACAACAAAAAAAATGGACAAGGAGGCAATAAGTCCAAGAGCAAGGATAAGAGATTTAAGTCAAAACAGAGAAATCAAGTCAAGAAAAAAAAATGTTGGGTATGCAGGAAAGAAGGACACGTCAAGGATGAATATCCTGAAAGGAAGAACAAAAACGCTACAAACGTAGCAAAAGATAAAGAGCTACCTATGGTATTAACAGCTAGCCTACTAGACACTAAAGATGAATGGGTGATGGATTCTGGGTGTACAGCTAGCCTAACAAGTATGTGTTATTTGACCTTTTAAAAGTCGATGGTGGAAAAGTTCTAATGGGAAACAAGACTCATAGTGAGGTTAAGGGCATAAACAAGCTGAAGATACTGAATCATGATGGTTCTACTGTGACACTAACTGACTTGAGATACATGCCAACCATGGGCAGAAATCTTAACTCATATGGTTAGCTAGAGAAGAATGGTTGTAAGTATGTTAGTAGAGACTTTACAGTCATATTCTACAAGGAAGACAAGAAAGTGCTCACAAGTAGATATCAAGATGGTTTGTACTATTTGTAGGGTACTGTGTTGAGGAGACAATTATTTGTGGGAAGGGGTGAGGTAAATCAAACCAACATATAACATTCTAGGCTTTGACACATGAGTTTAAAGAATATGAACGTTTTGGTCAAAGAAGGTTATCTAGACTCAAAGGAAGTTCAGACACTAGACTTTTTTAAGGAATTTGTACTACGCAAATCACACAAGCAGAGGTTTATAGAAGCTAACCACACGTCTACAAGTATTCTAGACTATGTGCATAGTTATTTTTGGGGATCAGTCTCTAATGAGGCATGTTTATCATGTTGCAAGTATTTCCTAACATTCATTGATGTCTATTTAAAGAAAGTTTGTATTCGATTCCTCAGAAGCAAGGAAGAAGTGTTTGAGAATTTTTCTGAGTAGAAAACTCTGGTTGAAAATCAAACAAAGAAGATTCTTAAGTGTTTAAAGACAAACAATGGTCTGGAGTTCCGCAACCAGCAAATGGATAAACCATGCAAAGAAATGGGAGTCAAGAGACACATGACATGCACTTACACTTCACAGCAGAATATAGTATCAGAAAGAAAAGAAGTGTACTACCAGTAGGAATGTGGTCTTCGGCGAAGAGAAACTAGACAAGGAAAGTAAAACTAAAAAGCAACCTAAAGCTAAAAGAAAGAAGGTTACTTTCAATACTGAACTTATCCTAGGGGCAGACAATACTGTCACATTTCAAAGCTCATCGAATCAAGGTGGAGATATTTCAGAACAAGATGAGGATGAAGACAACACCGGTCAAGGTGGAGCATCTTTACGTACAAAAATTAAAACATTTACTGAAGTAGAAGGTAAATCTGATCCAGATAATCTCGAAGAAGCTGAATCAGATGAGTATGATTTACATGATGAGGAAACATACAACCTCCGCAGAGATATGGATACTCCTCACATTTTGTGGTTTATGCACTAGCTTGTGCAGAAGACATGAAACTAGATGAGCCACAAACTTTGGGAGAAGCTAAAAGGAGTAAGGAATGGAAGAGGTGGGAGCAAGCTATGATAGAAGAGATGAAGTCTCTGGATAAAAATGAAACTTAGGAAGTTGTTTCTAAGCCTAAAAATAGAAGACATTCGGGTGTAAATGGATCTTTAAGCTAAAGGAAGGCACTGGAGTTAATGAACCTAGATACAAAGCTAGATTAGTAGCTAAACGATTTACACAGGTTGAAGAAGTTGACTACAATGAGATATTCTCACCAGTAATTAAACATGTTTCTATACAAATCAAGTTATCGATCGTGGTGAATTTTGATCTAGAATTAGAGCACCTAGAATTCAAGACTGCTTTTCCACGCGGCACACTAGATGAAGTCATATACACGAATCAACCAGAAGGTTTCATAGAGAAAGGTAAAAAATACTTGGTTTTTCTACTAAAGAAGTCTCTCTATGGTTTAAAATCGTATCCTAGACAGTTGAACCAAAAGTTCAATGACTGCATGAAGTCATAGGGGTTTCACACAGGCATCAATAATCTGTGTGTTTATCACAAAGGATCCACCATTGATAATCATGTATTCCTATTACTCTATGTTTATGATATGCTAGCTAAGGATTAAAGAAGATAGAGATCTTAAAGAAAAGTCTAAACACCGAGTTTGAGATGAAAGAATTAGGTCAAGCTACAAGGATTCTAGGCATGAATATCATCATAGATAGAAAGAATGAATTTCTTAAGCTAACTAAGGGTTTACTTGGAATCATGTTCGAGAGTTTCCTCATAAAGCTTAAGGTCATCACCTGATTTGGTGAGAATGTACTCTGAGATTGCTCTGTCGATTAAATGTATAAGAGGGAAAAGAAAGAGACTCAAGTTAGTAATGGTACAAGTCTCAAAAGAATTGAAAATAAGATTCAAGATTGAAGACGGTAAAGTCTGAAATTGGAAAAAATCGAGTGCTAAGGGACTTACTTCGAACATGCATGTAAGGTATCAAACTCCTTGCGTTCTTCTTAACCTAAAATGTGAAAAGAATATGTTAAAGGTTTGGGAGTTGCGTAGAGATGCTGAAATCATCGACTAAAGATGGCGAGAAGATTTCAAGCTTCGTCGGAACAGGTGAAGTTGGACCTGATGACAAAAGTGAAAATTTGTGGAAAATTGTTGTCAGATCAAGGAACCGGTTTGGGTCATGAACCGGATTGTCGCATCAGTTGGGCCATAAGAAGAATCCATAAGATGAAGCCCACAAGATATTTTATGGTTTCTTATTTTATTTAGGAACAAGAAAGACAATTTTCAAAAAAAAAAGAAAATTCAAATCCTCTTTCTACTTGGAATAAACGGTCTCATGGTTATATATAAAGAAAGGTAAGACTTCATAATTTATCATCCGACAAATAAAGCAAACACAAAGCATAGGCGAAACATAGAGAGAGCTTTAGGCTTTAAGGTTCTTGGGTGTTCTAGTTTTGAGAGTTGTTTTGCAGGTGGATTTCTGATTCTTGTTTTTCTTCTTAGTCACGAGTTTGGGATCCAAAATCTCGATTATGTGGCACATCATTAGGTTAGATTTTTTTTTTCATGTGGCTCTTATCACAAGAACACAAGATTGCTGAGAGAGATACTTAAGAGAAATTGTAAACAATAAACCTAGTGGATGTTTGTGGGCCACCGATCCCACACGAGACGTATTCTCTAGTTTGAGAAGAATTCATTAAATTTTTGTATGTTCATTAGTTAATTAAATGCATTAACAAGATAAACTAATTAAACTTAAACCTTACAACCTCTTTTAATTCATTGATAATGTAGTGCACCAATGTCAGATAAAAGATTCAGCTTAGTAAAAAGTTCAAGACTATTCCTATGAATTCTTTTCATGTTCACTTCATGTCATTTTAGTTTAAGTACATTTCTGTTGTGCTTCAAAGATAATATCAAGATTAAAATCTCTCTTTTTTAATATTATAGGTACAAAAGGATGCTTACGTAGATTTTTTTCCCAACAATGTAACTTAAATTATGCTAATCCAATCCAGAGTTGGAAACCCTAAAAATTTGGAATCACAAGAATGCGATCTAGTAGTTGGCTTTAGAGTTTAAACTACGAGGAATAAAAGAAAGCGAAAGAAATAAAAAAATTTTAAATGTCATAAAATTTTCCAAATGTGTGGGTATAGCTGGCCACTAAAAGGGAATTCACTAAACGTCATATTCCTTAAGTTGTTTGTGTAGAAGGCAATAGTCAAATGATGAAAAAAATAAGAAGAAGGCAGTAGTCAAATTTGTTTCTATCAGACACATGCCATCACCCAATAAAAAGCCTCTAGCTAGCTAGTTTCGAATGGAGACGACAAAGGTGTTGGATTAAGCTTAAAGGATTGCTTGATCCACAAGAAAGCCCAATCCTAACTCAATATGGAGTTAGGAGATCAAGGTGTATATTTAGGAGTTATCTAAATATACTTAGGATTTATCTATTATATATATTAGGATTTATCTAATATACTTTGGAGTTATCTAATGGTTTTTCTAATAGGAATAGGAATTGGTTTTGGAGCCTATAAATAGGATTGTCGAGTCATGATAATTGTAAGAGAGATTAGAGGTTGAGAGCTTTAGTTTTGAGTGAGTTTCTAAAGCTAATAAAGAGAGAATTCTTTATCTTTAAACTTCTAAATTCTATATTTGGTATCAGAGCTTGGAGATTGATACTAAGAGAACTTCCTCAACCGTGAGGTGTTGAGAGTGAAGATTGCGATTAAGAACTAGAAGAAATATTAAGTTCTTAGTCTATCAACATGGGAGATCTATCCATGGCAACCGTAGCGAGACCCAGAGAAGGAGGACCTTCATCGATCCAATGCCCTATGTTAAACTCCACAAATTATACGGTATGGGATATACGTATGAAGATCACGCTTAAGGTGCACAAAGTGTGGGAAACCATAGAAGCAGAAGCAGGCGATGAAGACAAAAACGATATGGCCATAGCTCTCCTGTTTCAGTCAATACCCGAATCACTTATTCTTCAAATAGGCTGTCTTAACACATCTAAGGCGGTCTGGGAGGCAATCAAAGCAAGACACGTAGGCGTGGAAAAAGTTAAGGAAGCTAGCCTACAAACTTTAATGGCAGACTTTGACCAAATGAAGATGAAAGAAATAGATACCATTGATGATTTTGCGGGAAATTTATCTGAGATAGCTTCAAAGTTCGGTGCTTTAGGAGAAAGTATCGAAGAGCCGAAACTAGTGAAGAAATTCCTAAAAAGCCTTCCTCGACAAAAGTATATACACATGGTTGCTTCCCTTGAACAAGTATTAGACCTTAATACAATAAGCTTCGAAGACATAGTTGGATGCCTAAAGGCTTATGAAGAAAGAGTACAAGAAGAACAAGGCAAACTTATGTATGCCAATATGGAGACACAATCTTTTCGAGATTTTAACAAGGAAAACAAAGGAAGAGGACGTGATAGACGACTCTATAGTAGAGAAAGAGGCCGTAACCGTCAAAGCTACCAACCACAACACTATGAGAATCCCAATCAAGCCTATAAACCAAGAAAAGATAAGTCTAAAGTTGTGTGTTATTGGTGCGACAAAACAGGACACTATGCCTCAACGTGTCCGGATAGAATACTTAAGCTACAAGAAGCTTAAGAAGCTCAAGAAATAGGACAAGATGACACACAAGACGCCGAAGAATTGATGATGCATGAAGTGGTTTACTTAAACGAGAAAAATCTTATGCCAAGTAAATTTGAGACACACTCAGATCAAGATGACATATGGTATCTAGATAATGGAGCTAGTAACCACATATCCGGAAACCGAATGTATTTCTCAAAAATCAACGATACCATTACCGGGAAAGTGAGATTCGGTGATGACTCCCGCATAGACATAGAAGGAAAAGGTTCAATTCGTTTTTTCGACAAGAATGGAAGGCAAAGAACAATGTCAAACGTGTACTTCATTCCGAAACTAAAAAGCAACATTATAAGTCTTGGACAATCCACGGAAACAGGGTGCGAAGTAAAAATGAAGGAGAACTATTTGACTCTACATGATCGAGAAGGAAGGCTACTAGTCAAAGCAAACAGATCGGCAAATTGCTTATACAAGGTACGTATGGGACTCAAAGATATGTTGTGTCTACAAGGAGAAATAACAAACGTGGGAAGCAAATGGCATGCAAGGCTAGGGCACGTTAACATGGAGACTTTGAAATCTATGATTCAAAGGGAGTTGGTCATAGGAGTCCCGAGAATGAATGTAGAAACGGAGATTTGCGAGTCCCCAGAACATGAAGATGAGAGTGATTCATCGACACCTATAGAAGAAACAGAATAAAACAGAGGAGAAATTAGAGAAAATCAAGACTTGAATCAACACTTAGACCAAGGAAAAGTCGGACTAAGAAGGTCTAGTAGACAAGTCACGAAACCGGCTTACCTTGACGACTACATCCTACTCGCCGAAGAAGAAGGATAAAGACTCCTATTGATGCTAAACGATGAGCCCAAAGATTTCTTTGAAGCTAAGGAGTCCGAGGAATGGATTCACGCGTGTGAAGATGAGATTGCATCTATTACAAAGAAAAATACTTGGAATTTGGTTAGTCTACTTATGGGAGCAAAACCGATCGGTTTAAAATGGGTTTTTAAGTTAAAGAAAAACTCTGACGGAAGCATACACAAGCATAAAGCGAGGCTTGTAGCAAAGGGATACGTAGAAATGCATGGGATTGATTTTGATGAGGTTTTTACTCTGGTGGCTCGCATCGAAACAATCTAACTTCTAGTGAACTTAGTGGCTTCACACGGTTGGGAGATACATCACCTTGACGTAAAAACGACATTCCTTCACGGAGAACTAAAGGAAGTCGTATATGTTACTCAACCGGACGGCTTCTTGGTCACGGGAGAAGAAGATAAAGTGTATAGGCTCAACAAAGCCTTATACAGACTAAGGCAAGCACCGAGAGCTTGGAATGATAAGCTAAATCAAATCCTTAAAGACCTACATTTCTCTAAGTGCGCAAAAGAACCCTTGGTATATCGGAAGATAGAAGATAAATGTCTCCTACTTGTGGCGGTTTATGTTGATGACCTGTTCGTAACTGAGACAAATTTAAGCATTATCAACAAGTTCAAGAAAGAGATGTCAACAAAATTCGAGATGAGTGATCTCAGAAAATTGTCTTGCTATCTTGGGATCGAAGTCAAACAGGATGGCGATGGGATTACCCTCAAAAAAGAACGATATGAGACTAGGATACTAGTTGAAGCGGGGATGTTGGACTGCAATCTTGTACACACGCCTATGGAGGCAGGAATCAAGTTGCCGAAGGCGCTAGAAAAGCAAGAAATTGACGCAACAGTATATAGGAGAAACGTTGGCTGCCTACGATAGTTACTCCATAGTAGACCAGACCTTGCGTATTGTGTGGGGGTAGTAAGTCGATACATGCAAAATCCAAGGGAGCCACATGGAGTAGCGATGAAACAGATCTTGAGATATTTGAAAGGTACTCTCTCTCTTGGACTGGTCTTTAAGCGAACTACTGAGATCACTTTGGTGGGTTATAGCAATAGCAGCCATAATGTCGATCCAGACGATGGTAGAAGCACAACCGGTCACATCTTTTATCTTGGAGAAAGCCTGATCACTTGGTGTAGGCAGAAACAAGAAACCGTAGCACTTTCTTCATGTGAGGCCGAGTTTATGGCAGCTACGGAGGCAGCAAGACAAGCGATTTGGTTACAGGAAGTACTTAATGAAGTCACCGGTTTACCTTGTGAGAAGGTTGTCATTCGCATTGACAACAAGTCGGCGATAGCGCTTACCAAGAATCCGGTGTTCCATGGAAGGAGTAAGCATATCCATACAAGGTATCACTTCATACGAGAGTGTGTGGAAAATAATCAAGTGGAGGTCGAGCATGTCCCCAGGAATGAGCAAAAGGCCGACATATTGACAAAGGCCTTAGGAAGAATCAAGTTTAAAGAAATGAGGGAGCTTATGGGAGTTCATGATTTATCAAAGGTGGACTTTAAGCTTAAGAGGGAGAATGTTGGATTAAGCTTAAAGGATTGCTTGATCCACAAGAAAGCCCAATCCTAACTCAATATGGAGTTAGGAGATCAAGGTGTATATTTAGGAGTTATCTAAATATACTTAGGATTTATCTATTATATATATTAGGATTTATCTAATATACTTTGGAGTTATCTAATGGTTTTTCTAATAAGAATAGGAATTGGTTTTAATAGGATTGTTGAGTCATGATAATTGTAAGAGAGATTAGAGGTTGAGAGTTTTAGTTTTGAGTGAGTTTCTAAAGCTAATAAAGAGAGAATTCTTTATCTTTAAACTTCTAAATTCTATAAAAGGCTTCAATGTTATGAAGTCTTTTAGGACCTATCGATGACAATAATTATTCAACCTACAAATAAATGCACTCTTATACTAGATCCTTATATAATCAGTGTGGTCACATTGATCCATCTTCATTAGTCCCTCATTCATTAGACCTTCAATATATACGTTAATTATCTCCGAAATATATAATCTATATACGAATAAATGAATAGTACAAGAAAATTTAATGGTGCTGAGGGTGATTTTTTGACTGAGCATTTATTGTCTCCTTGCCTCCACATTTTGAGGAACGACTATTAAATTTTATACCTCGGCTTTGAAACCTCAGACTTACCGTTCAACACCAAACTAGAATCTGCTAGATAAACAATCATATTAGATTCCTAGAGTGAGCTTATAATCCCGATAATTTTGGGCATGCATCAGGTTCTATATCTTTAACCAATATCTAGATTTCTTCTTTGAGTATAATTTAACATAATATTAAAAAAAACAACATCTAGATTTGACCAAATACTAACTTTTTATAATATCAACCAAACTTGTTCTCACCATACTCCTAACTAACTGAGAGTTCTCATATAGTATCTACATTTTCCGAGTTCACAAATTCACTTATCAAACTGGGATAAAAATTGTATCTTCCACATCTTGCTGGTCTAGAATATTGCTTGGTATCCATCTTGGTTTTAAATGGCGAAAAACTGTGGCACCAAGTTTCCTTGAATAAGCCTTGAGCCATGATGCCTATGGCGCATCTCATTTAGTTAAAGCAATAATGTATTTAAATAACCTAATTTATAGAACCATATGATGAAAACAATTTGCTAGAGAAACAAATATAATATTTTTTGAAACAATAATAAGGATAATCTAAATAATGATGCTAACAGTCCTCATTGCCTAGATTATCCTTATGAACTTCATCCCCACCAAAATTCTCTCTCATGTCATAATCATTTTGGTGGTATCCGATGATTTGGGATCTGAGCTTGTGTCAATACCTTTTCTTTTTTCCTATCTACTCTTAAGTTGTTGCTTCTCTAGTTGCATAAGTAGGTTCATCATCGTCAAACACCAAATCATAATTTGAACAGTACCAATCCATTTTCTAATTATAGTTAAATATGTATAAATATTTCATATTTTATTTATCATTATGTCAGTATTAAGTAAACGAGATATTAAGTACGTCAGAATTGATGTGGAGAGCTTGTTCAAAGAACTCGAGTCAACACGCCACTCTGCATCTTGTGTGAGCTTGACGAAGAAAGCACAAAGTACTTATTACCCTAGATATGAATGAAAGAAAATGAAATATGGAATAAAGATTATCATTATGTCAGTATTCTTAATACTAATGAGATTATTATTATGTCAGCATTAAGTAAACTAGATATTTTAAAGAACACATATTTTTGTTGCGCCACAATCCACATGTCCCTCCTCACAATGTGCATTCCTTCGGACAAGATGCCATCAAGGCGCAAGCTTTATAGATATAGCCATGTCTTCATCCTCTGTGGAGATCTTCCCTCACCATAGTTCGCCATGCGCCATGGAACGCCACATGCACGCTTTTTAAAAATAAAGTATCTATAGATTTTTCCAAATAAGTAATGAATATCTGATCTTAATCGCGTAGTGATATCTTTTTGAACCAATGGTCTTGATGAGATTATAATTCACAACAAAAAAGCAACGTGAAACTGACGGTCATATCCAGTCAAAAATGGCCCTTTCCGATGGATTTCCGACGGATATTTCCCACGGATATGGCCATTGGTTCTAAATAGTCGGAAATAACGTAATCATTAAAAATTCATAGGTATTTTTGATGAATTTCTGACATTTTCAATCCGCCGGAAATTCGATATTTGTATTCTGTCATAACTAAACCATCGGTTATTCGACGGATTTTGTCAATTTTTTCTTGAAGACATAACCGACAGATGTACGACGGACTAAATTCTGAAGAGCTCCCAATGGATTTCCGATAACTGGATTTCCGAAAGATTCATGATATTGAATTTCTGACGAATTTTTGAAGGTTTTCTGACGAATTTCTGACGGATTCATAAAAATTAAACTGATTCAAAATAAAAAAATATTCAAAATTCAAATCTAAAATTTTCTAATTCTGAGGGGACGGTTGGAATGCTTTCAATATTGTATCCATGTTTTCTTTGATGGTATCAATCTTGTTGTTGAGAGTTTCGATCTCGGCTGATTTTTAAAGAGTTGCTCTCTAAACTAAGGATCTCGATAATACCTTAAAGTTTACGAAGATGGCGACGAGTAATCCTCTAGAAGTCCAAAAATACGGTATTTGGACTTTGGAGTGACCTACGAAACAAAAGAGAGTAAATCATTACAAAAATATAAAATCAATTAAAAAAGCAAATGCTACTTACTTCATAGACAAATTCAATGATCTTATCGATTGGAACTTCGGTGCATAGAGGAGTTGCTTTAATAATCGGTTGTGATTAGAGAAACTTCTCTCCTAACCTTGTTACGTTCTCCACGATTTCCCAAGTAACTGGATCTTGTATTTGTCCTGTCTTGCGGATGGTGTGCGCATGTTGTAGCAAAACAAGATGCGAAGGTTGGACAGCTTCTTGACGAATCTGAAAAAAATTAATAGTTAAAAAAAAGTTAATGAAATGAAATAAAAATTAAGATTTAAAGAAACTTACTAGTTGTTGTTCCTGGGAAGCCTTACTCGTTGCTCCCAAACTGTGAGTGGCAATTCCTTTACCTTTCTATCACTCTTCCGTTTGGTTGATTAAGTAATGTTAAAAACTTGAAATTGTAATGTTAAAAATAAAAATTAAAGCTTACCACAAATTGGCCAAACCAGAGATCATGCTAAGGCATCGACATTGTGGAGTATGTTGCATACGGACCCTGTAGCATTCCGTTGAGCATACGGTTGACCAACTTCGTTATCCCATTATGGGATATATAGAACCTATAACACAAAATTATATGTAGATTGTTAAAGAATAAACAAATTAAATAAAAATCTAGAAAATAAATTTACCAAGTGTGCCTTCCGTAAACTACATCACTTGATTGAGCCCAAACACCATAGTCTAAAGTTGGTCTTGTTCTTCCCTCTTCATGAATTCTAATCACATATCCCCTAGTGCAATACCTAAGGTATGAAATTGCAATGTTGTTTGGACCATTAACAAACGCCATTAACAATGTCGGAAATGATTGACCATTTTCTATGCATTGTTGTAAAATAGAAAAAAAAAGAACAAACATTGTTGTAAGATAAATTTTACAATTCCAAACTAGTAAAAGTATTTAAGCATTTACGTAAAATCGCAACCAAGGTGCAAATTCTTGTTCCTTTAGGATGTCAAGTTCAGGTTTTGTCTTATTCGGATAATTGATGCGTACAGGGCCATGTAAATCTTGTAAGATAACCAAAACTTAATAATCACATATTCATTAATATCAAATAATTGGTAATTGAAACAAACAAATGAATCATTGCCTCTCATACTCCACAATATCCTCACAATTTGTGAGAATATATATATATATATATGCAAGTCTGCAAACTCCTACTCTGATTGTTTCCGTTTCTTTCCTTTTTCATTTACTCGACCACCTTGGAAAAAAAACTCACTCTCTCACCTCTATAATAATGGTGCGCGAGACGTCTACTCTTAGTACGCACTTATGATGGAAAGTAATATTCAGCAAAAGTATGAAACTTTTTCATTGACGCTCTGTTGCAACAATAGATCCCTCAACTTTACTTAAATTCTTAACTTTTTTTATTGAGATGGAACATGTAACACTCAAAAAGATACCTCCAACGGTATTGAGTAGGACCTCGAAATGCTACTTCTTGTGGGAGGTGGATTGGAAGATGTTCCATAGCATCAAAGAACGACGCGAAAATATCTTCTCAAGATTACAGAACATAACCGGTATATTTTCATGTAAATTATGGATACCCTCTACTGTAAGTGTTCTCGTGCATAAATCTCGAAAGAAAGCACCAAATCCTACAAAAAAACAATAAACAATGAACATATTAAGATAGAAATGGTTACAAAAATGTTTAATAACAGCAATGGTTAATTAACATTATGGAAGTAACAATATATACCTGCAATTGTTTCGTGGATGTTTTTTGAAGAAGATGGGCATAGGAAAATGGAAGAAGATGTTGTATCACAACATAACAATCATGACTCTTCATTACAAATTGTTTTGATTTTTAATCTTAAGACATAACCCTGTCTATTATAAATATCAGAAATGGAAATAGCAGAAACAGTTAATTCGGATAATAAAATTTAATTTACAAAACTCTCATTAGTTTCAGGAAATTATTGTATTTTTGAAAGCTTTAGATAATTTTTGAAAATATGATTAAAATTTGGCCCATTTTCATTAATTTTGAAATATTAAATACCGAAACTTAAAATACGGAAATAGAAGTGTAACCGTCTGAATCTCTTATCCATTGGACTAAAAGAAACATGCAAAAATGTAATTTATTTAAAAGCGAAATGACTTTCTGACGGAAAATTCCAAACGACACCCTTTATGTCCTAAAATGGACAGTACTATTAGAACATAATTTGGTTATAAAATTTAAGTGGCACGTGTCTCTTTTTAAACTATTCAAAATATTTTTAACGGCTTGATTTGGGATGTTAAATTCGGTTGGGTTCAGTTTTCGTTTGAGTTATTTTGGTGTATATAATAAATTATGCTCTCGAACACCATTTGGAGCAAAACCAAATCAATGTAGCTTCTCTTTAATGTGATAAGGAGTGTTAGATTATCATACCAATCCGAAGTGATAAGGTGGTCTAAATGGGAAAGATATAGAGGCACACGAAGAAAAGGTGGTCTCGTGTTTCATCTCTCTCGCAAATTTGGGTTCTAAGTCAACTCGAAGACAACTGTGTGCTTGTTCTTCCCAATATAGATCCAATAGAGGGACTCTCAGCGAGACAACCCCAGCCATGGACATCTAAGCTGCTAAAAACAGGGAATTCAAACAAAACAAAACAGAGCGATTTGTGGATGCTGCTCCGGTTGGCATAGGAAGAAGGAAGCACAATAAGAAACACTAATGTCTGCATTCTTCTGGATCATTAGATGTTTGAATAAGAAAAAGAAGCTATCTATAAGTGGATTGAATCAAAGCACATGTTATTTGGAGGGTTGTTGGAAACACTGGTTACGAAGGCCATAGCTCCAATAGTTGCTTCGTCGGCTTTTCCTGGCTGGTCTATAGCTTCGAACTATGATCACCATCACATCAGTAGGATTTGGGTTGTTTGGGACAAGAGAGTGAACCTCAGGATTCTAACAAAAAGCGATCAGATGATCTCTTGCTCCGTTCAAGCGGACCAATCTCCAATGTTTCTTTGCACCTTTGTTTATGCATAAAACTTGGCAGAGGAGAGGCAATAGTTGTGGAGTCAACTCAAGAATCTTCAAAGTAACCTACAGCTGCGTGGAGTTCCGAGGCTTCGTCTTGGGGACTTTAATGACATCTTGGCTTCCGCAGAGCATTCAGGTAATGTTTTGACTCCAACTATGACTAGTATGTTGCCTTTTCAGGAGACCGTCAGGGACTGTTCTCTAATGTACATGGCGTTTATGGGTCCACTGTTCACCTGGTGTAACAAGTGGGACTCTGAGCTTATATGCAAAAAACTTGATCGAGTAATGATAAAGGATTCTTGGTTGCACTCTTATCCGAACTCTTATACTAAGTTCGAGGCTGGAGGTTGTTCTGACCATTTGCGTGGCCATGTTCTTCTATTTGCTATGTTCATTAGACCCAAGAAATATTTTAAATTCTCTAACCCTATTACTAAGGTGCAGGAGTTTAACCCTATGGTCGAGGAGTATTGGACTTCTACGGTTCCCCTTTTTCTCTCTACTTCTTCATTATACAAGTTCTCAAAAAAGCTAAAACATCTCAAGCTGTTGATTGGGAATCTTAGTCGGACAAAGCTCCATCATCTATCCAGACGGGCGGATGAAGCTTATGAGGATCTATGCGCCTGTCAAAGTGTTACCCTCTCTCAGCCATCTATCGCTACTAGCGCTGCTGAATCTCTAGCTTTTGCTAGATGGGACCATGTGATGCACCTGGAGGAAGTTTCCTTAGACAGAAAGCTAAGCTACATTGGTTAGACGTGGAAGACAAAAATAATTGTTTTTTCCATAATGTGGTGAAAGAGCGGCAAGCACGAAGCATGATACGGGAAATTCTCAACCAAGAGGGGATAACCCTAACTACAGTGAGGACATAAAATCTGAGGCGGCTAGGTACTTTAGTACTATATTTACTCAGCATATTATGGATTTTACAGGAGTTACGGTAACGGATTTGGAAAACCTACTTACGCTTCGCTGCTCTGTTGAGGATAAAGAGATGCTGGTTTCCAAGGGTACGGATGAAGAGATCACCAGGGTTTTATTTTCAATGCCTTCAAACAAGTTTCCAGGTCCAGATGGCTATACAATGGAGTTTTATAAAGCGACATGGCCATTTTCGGGAAAGATTTCATCGTAGCGGTAAAGTCCTTTTTTTGCTCATGGCTTCCTTCCAAAGGTTATCAATACCACCATTATAGCGTTCATTCCGAAAAAGACGGACTCTACGAAAATGAAGGATTACCGCCCCATCTCCTACTACAATATTCTCTATAAGGTTATATCAAAGATGCTGGTTAATCGCCTCAAGAGGATTCTTGATGGGTTTATTGCTCCGAATCAATCTGCATTTATTAAAGATAACATAGCCTCAGAACATGTTCGGGACTATCATAAAGATAACATAGCTCCTCGTTGTGCTATAAAGATCGATATTTCCAAGGCTTTCGACTCAGTCCAATGGTCTTTCTTGTTGGAAGTTCTCATTGTTCTCGGTATTCCACCCGTCTTTATCCATTGGCTCAAGCTTTGCATTACTACTCCATCCTTCTCGGTAAAAGTCAATGGGGAGCTAGCTGGGTTCTTCCAGAGCACAAGAGGCTTACGACAGGAATGTTCTCTTTCCCCTTATCTTTTTTTCATATATATGAATGTTCTTTCTTTGATGTTAAATACCGCAGCGAATGTAGAGAAGTTTGGCTATCACCCAGGATGATGTTCTTTGAATGTTACTCACCTCTGTTTTGCAGATGATATTCAGTTGCGAAAATCTTAGATATTTTTCAGGTCTTCGGCAGGTACTCCGGATTGCAGATAAGCCACGAGAAGTCTACCCTATTTCTTGCAGGCGGTTCACAATAGCAGCGTTCTACTATAGCTTCTTGATTTTCTCTGCACATGGGAACTCTCCCGGTAAAATACTTGGGGCTTCCTCTCATTACCAAGTGAATTTCAAAGTTGGACTTCCAGCCCCTAATTAAAATACTTGGGGCTAGTCTAACGAATTTTTGGATTGTAGTTTTTCGGTTGCCTAGTGCTTGTATCAGAGAAATTGAGAGGATATGCTCGGCTTTCCTCTGCTCGGGGCCTAACTTAAACCGCCGTAAATCTAAAATGGTTTGGACAGATTTCTGTAGGCCAAAGAAAGAGGGTGGTCTTAGAATAAAGTCTCTTGCAGAAGCAAACAAAGTTAGTTGCTATAAGCACATTTGGCGGATTGTTTCAGCAAGATCTTCACTGTGGGTATATTGGATAAAGAAGAATTTGATCCGAGCTGGTTCCTTTTGCTCCATAAATATGAATTCAACGGCAGGTTCCTGGATTTGGCAGAAGCTTATTAAATATAGAGATCAGGCAAAGAGCTACTAGAGAGTAACGGTGAGAAATGGTATTGATTGCTCTTTTTGGTTTGACGAGTGGTCTTCTTTAGGTCGGCTCCATGAGCAGTTGAAAGATAGGGGCTGTATTGATATGGGGATCAAGCTCACAACTACATTGGCAGAGGTCTTTGAAGCTCATAGGAGGCGGAGAAGGCGAGGCTAGGTTCTTAATAGTATCGAGGAGGAGATTGAAAAGCTTATGTCTACTCGGAGCACTGATCAAGACATTCAGCTTTGGCGTTACAAGCCTAATGTTTTCAAGCAAAAGTTCTCTTCAAAACCACTTGGAATCAGCTCCAGACAGAAGCAACACCTAAGAGCTGGTATCGAGGAGTGTGGTTTCCTTCGGCAACTCCAAATCACTCCTTTATAGTTTGGCTAGCAATTCAAAACCGGCTATCAACGAGTGATCAACCAAGGGGGGAACTTAAGCTGCGGATTTTGTAACCAGGTTTTAGAATCTGGTGATCATCTTTTCTTTGATTGTAGGTTTACTTCTTTAATTTGGGATAAGCTATCATCGGGGATTATACAACAGCGTTCTACACCTCACTTTGACCACATTGTTAATCTTATCTCCGGCTCGAGTTTAGGAGGCACACACCGTTTTCTTTTGAGGTATGTCTTTCAAGCTACGGTTTATGTTGTCTGGTAGGAGGAAAATAGGAGACGTCACAGTGAACAACCAAAAGATCAGAGCTTCTCCATCAAAGACATTGATAGACTTATGCGAAATAGGCTATCAACTCTCAAAATATAAGGAAAATATTTGGACGGACTACAAATTTGGTTTAGCTTCATGAGGCGTTGAAGCTTTTTATTTTTTGGACAGCTTATGATTGTATCTTTATTTAATTTTCATTGATTCAGCTGTTTGGGAAATGATGGTACTCTTTTTTCCAACTCCGGTTTTGCCCAAATTAGGTTTTCTGGGGTTGGGTTTTAACGAGGTCATCATCCCCAATTATTTTGAGTTTTTTTTCCTTTTCCTCTCATTTGAGTAAATTTTTACCTTCGGATCACACTTTTTGTAAAAATGAGTTTTTTTGAATATAATTTTACATAATATTAAAAAAAAAACTGAGTGATGTCCATATGCATAAAATAGTTACTTCAGAAATGTCTGAAAAGATTTTATTTAAAATATGAACAGATAATATATCCGATTTCAAACTATCACTAATCCACGGAGATTTTTTTTGTTTTGAAAATTAGATGGTAACTTATCCAATTATAATATTATCTGATCTGACATTTAATATTAAATAATAATTTTATTTTTCTCAAATACTAACTAATCCAATCTTGCTATTATATAGTTAGTTAATATCAAATCAACGTTTGTATATCTTAAGAATCCACAATCTAAACAAAAAAATATATATTTAATTTGTATATGACGATAATTAATTTTAAATTATTTCCACATAATGGTATTTTTGAGATTTTTAAATCTCAAAATTAAATGCGTGATTTTTAATGTGGCAGAAATTTTTTTTGATACCATGTGGCATAAACTAATTCATCATGATATGGAAGATATATGTTTGAAAGCTTGCAATCTTCACAATTATTTTTAATATATATTGCCATATAAATGTTGTTTGGATACATGGATTATATAAAGATATAATGATATTTTTGCCATTAATGAGTTTTTTTGTTCCTTTTCCTAATTGTAATATATGTAAATTCTTACAATTTAATGTGGTTTTATATTTAGTGTTTCCCAATTGATAGTATCGATTAAAAAATAACATTAATCGTCTATAATACTTAACAACATAGTACATCTATTTTTACAACATGAATTTACTTACAAAGATTTAGAAAAGAATTATTAGATTATGAACTTCGAACTCAAAATCAATTAAGGATTGACTAATATCCTTTATATACCACTTAAGATCTCTATCCATTTTTTGATATGAACTATTATTCCCAATACTCACTTTGAGATGATGGTTCTTGTAGCCATTAATTTTGGTATGTTTGGGCATGGATCGATGGGACAAATATTTGGATCGGACCGATTATGGATAGGGTTAAGCAGTGTATAACAAGGCTCTAATACCATATTACATTATGTGATTACCACTCAAAAAAATTGACAATGAGTGAATTAATCCAAATTTTTTTATATATCACTTAAGATCATTATCCAACTTCCGATGTGTGACAATATTCCTAATAAGGATGAGTATCAAAAGCATCATTAGAAGATATTGCAATGGCGATGGAAGACATGCTTACGACTACCAGATCTTACGCAAGAGAAAAACCTTGACTAAGTGTCAAGCATTTATGACCAGAAAGAGTAGTTTTTAAAAACAACACATGCTAGATCCGGGGAAATTAAGATAAAGTTGGTAAAGTTATGTGTAAGGAATCGCTGGGACCCAAGTCCGATAGTCTTTGTATGAGGCACAGAGTCTGAGAAAGGAATGTTTTCCCACCCCACATATTTTTTATTATTTATTTTTATTAGATAGATTATTGTTTGGATGTAACAATAAGAATAAAAATGTTTGGATACAATAATTATTCATTTGTATTGCTTTTTAATAGTATAGAGATTGTCTTACCCATTATTGTAAAATTTTCAAAGAAATAAATAATAACATGAAATTCCTTGATGTGAATTAAAATAAAAGCTCAAGACTAGTCACAATTCTTAACTAAGAATTATATGGGATTTTTTGAAAAATACCCTATTTATGTTTTATAATTTGAAAAATACACCATATTTCTTTTTCTTTAAAAACTAACTTCTTTCATCTGTAATATGACATTTTCTCCTGATTTGAATTTAAACTGAATTTTTAATAAATATAATTATAATCATAAATTTGAATTTTTAATAAATAAGTATAGTTCATTGATTATATATATTAAAATTCACCAATAGATAAATATCAAGAAATATTATAAATTTTACCTCTACAAATGAAAAAACAAAAATTATCTTTGGCAATTGGTAAAATGTATAAATTATTTTAATTTTCATTTAAAAGAGATTCAAAAACTAATTAAGAGACAAAATCCAATCGATTGATAATTTCCCGCACAACTTGTGTCTCATCCTACATAATCTACCATAGACTCAAACATGTGATAATCTTCTAGAAAGTACGATAATGCATGAAAAAACCAATTTAGAGAACCGATTTCAGATAAACAATGGTGAGCTTATTTGCTTGAGCCTAATATGAACAATAAAATCTTATCTTTATATTGATTAAGATGATGATTTAGTACTCTTTGATCTTGACGGGTTTAATTGCATTTAGTAACACAGCCTTTGAGATGATGGTTGTTCTAGTTATATCACTTAAGCTCATTATCCAACTTCCGATGTGTGACATTATTCCTAATAAGGATGAGTATAAAAAAATCACTAGAAGATATTGCAATGAAGATGGAAGACATGCTTACGACGACCAGATTTTTCGCAACAGCAAAACCTAAACTAAGTGTCAAACATTTCTGAACAGAAAGAGTAGTTTATAAAAACAAATCATGCTAGATCCGGGGAAAATTAAGATAAAGTTGGTCAAGTTATGTGTAAGAAATCGCTTGGACCCAAGTCTAGTAGTCTTCGTATGAGCCACCGAGTCTGAGAAAGGAATGCTCTCCCACATATTTTTATTATTTATTTTTATTTGGTAGATGATTGTTTGGATGTAAGAATAAGTATAAAACTGTTTGGATACAATAATTATTCATTTGTATTGCTTTTAAATAGTATAGAGCTTGTCTTAGGCGTTATTATAATATGTTCAAATAAATAAGTAAAAATATTAAATTCCTCGATGTGAATTGAAAACAAATCTTAAGACTAGTCACAATTCTTAATTAAGTATTATTATGGGATTTTTTGAAAAATACCCTATTTATCTTTTATAATATGAAAAATACACCACTTTTCTTTTTCTTTAAAAACTAACTTCTTTCATATGTAATATGCATTTTGTCCTGATTTGAATTAAAAATTTCATTTTTAATAAATATGATTATAAATATAATTTGAGTTTTTAATACATAAATATAGTTTATTGATTATATATATTAAAATTCACCAATAGATAAATCTCTAGAAATATTATAAATTTTACCTATACAAATAAAAAAAATCTTTGGCTATTGGTAAAATAATATTTTTATTTATATTATTTTAATACAATAATCTATAAACTATAATTATTTATAAACCAGTAGCCAAAAATTATTTTTTATTTTATTTGTAGAGGTAAAATTTATAATAACTCTAGAGATTTATCTACCTGTGAATTTTAATACATATAATCTATAAACTATAATTATTTATTACAAATTTCAAATTTATATTTATAACCATATTTACTAAAAATTCAATTTTTAATTCAAATCAGGACAAAATGTGATATTACATATGAAAGAAGTTAGTTTTTAATGAAAAAGAAATGTGGTGTATATTGCATATTATAAAACATAAATAGGGTATTTTTAGAAAAATCCCATAATAATACTTAATTAAGAATTGTGACTAGTCTTAAGTTTAGTTTTCAATTCACATCAAGGTTAATATTTTTATTTATTTATTTGAACATTTTATAATAATGCCTAAGACAATCTCTATACTATTAATAAGCAATACAAATGAATAATTATTGTATCCAAATAGTTTTATACTTATTCTTACATCTAAACAATCATCTCTCTAATAAAAACAAATAATAAAAAATATATGGGGGAGCATTCCTTTCTCAGACTCTATGGCTCATACGAAGACAATTGGACTTGGATCCAAGCGATTCCTTACACATAACTTGACCAACTTTATCTTAATTTTACCCGGATCTAGCATGATTTGTTTTTATAAACTACTTTTTCTGTTCAGAAAATGTTTGACACCTAGTTTAGGTTTTTGCTGCTGCGAAAGATTTTGTCGTCATAAACATGTCTTCCATCTTCTTTGCAATATCTTCTAATGATTTTTTGATACTCATTCTTATTTGGAATAATGTCAGACATCGGAAGTTGGATAATGATTTTAAGTGATATATAATAAATATGTATTAATTCACACATTGTCAACTGATTTTAAGAGGTAACCTCATAATTTAATATGGTATTAGAGCCCACTTATACTCTTCTCAACCCAATCCATAATCGGTCCGATCCAAATATTTGCCCCGTCGCTCCATACCCGAGCATACCAAAATAAATTGCTAGCACAACCATCATCTCAAAGGGCGTGTTAATAAATACAATTAAACCCGTCAATTATCAAAGAGTACTAAATCGTTTTCACAATCAATATTAAAAATAAGATTTTATTGATAAGGTTAGGCTCAAGCAAATAAGTTCACCGTTGTTTATCTTAAATTGATTCTCTAAATTGGTTTTTTCATGCATTGCAGTAATTGCTAGAAGAATATCACATGTTTTTGTCTATGATAGATTATGTAGGATAAGACACAAGTTTTGCAGGAAATTATCAAACGATAGAATTTCGTCCCTTAATTAGTTTTGGTATCAGTTTTATACGAATTTAAAAATTATTTAACTTATGAAATTTATACATTTTACCAATAGCCAAAAATTATTTTTTATTTTATTTGTAGAGGTAAAATTTATATTAATTCTAGAGATTTATCTACCGGTGAATTTTAATATATATAATCTATAAAATATAAATATTTACTACAAATTTAAAATTTATATTTATAATCATATTTACTAAAAAGTCACTTTTTAATTCAAACGAGGAAAAAATGTGATATTACATATGAAAAATTTAGTTTTTAATGAAAAAGAAATGTGGTGTATATTGAATATTATAAAACATAAATATGGTATTTTTAAAAAATCCCATAATAATACTTAATTAAGAATTGTGACTAGTCTTAAGATTAGTTTTCAATTCACATCAAGGTTAATATTTTTATTTATTATTTGAACATTTTACAATAATACCTAAGACAATCTCTATACTATTAATAAGCAATACAAATGAATAATTATTGTATCCAAACAGTTTTATACTTATTCTTACATCCAAACAATCATCTCTCTAATAAAAATAAATAATAAAAAATATGTGGGGGAGCATTCCTTTCTCAGACTCTATGGCTCATACGAAGACAATTGGACTAGGGTACAAGCGATTCCTTACACATAACTTGACCAACTTTATCTTAATTTTACCCGGATCTAGCATGATTTATTTTTATAAACTACTTTTTCTGTTCAGAAATGTTTGACACCTAGTTTAGGTTTTGCTGTTGCGAAAGATTTTGTCGTCGTAAACATGTCTTCCATCTTCTTTGCAATATCTCCTAATGATTTTTTGATACTCATTCTTATTTGGAATAATGTCAAACATCGGAAGTTGGATAATGATCTTAAGTGATATATAATAAATATGGATTAATTGACACATTGTCAATTGATTTTGAGAGGTAACCCCATAATTTAATATGGTATTAGAGCCCACTTATACGCTTCTCAACCCAATCCATAATCGGTCCGATCCAAAGATTTGCCCCGTCGATACATACCCGTGCATACCAAAATTAATTGCTAGCACAACCAACATCTCAAAGGGCGTGTTAATAAATACAATTAAACCCGTCAATTATCAAAGAGTACTAAATCGTTTTCACAATCAATATAAATAATAAGATTTTATTGATAAGGTTAGGCTCAAGCAAATAAGCTCACCGTTGTTTATCTTAAATTGATTCTCTAAATTGGTTTTTTCATGCATTGCAGTACTTGCTAGAAGATTATCACATGTTTGTGTCTATGATAGATTATGTAGGATGAGACACAAGTTTTGCAGGAAATTATCAAACGATAGGATTTCGTCCCTTAATTAGTTTTTGTATCACTTTTAAATGAGTATTAAAATTATTTAACTTATGAAATTTATAAGTTTTACCAATAGCCAAAAATTATTTTTTATTTTATTTGTAGAGGTAAAATTTACAATAATTCTAGAGATTTATCTACTGGTGAATTTTAATATATATAATCAATCAAATATAATTATTTATTACAAATTTCAAATTTATATTTATAATCATATTTACTATATGGATTAATTGATCTTAAGTGATATATAATAAATATGGATTAATTGACACATTGTCAACTGATTTTGAGAGGTAACCCCATAATTTAATATGGTATTAGAGCCCACTTATACGCTTCTCAACCCAATCCATAATCGGTCCGATCTAAATATTTGCCCCGTCGATCCATACCCGAGCATACCAAAATTAATTGCTAGCACAACCATCATCTCAAAGAGCGTGTTAATAAATACAATTAAACCCGTCAATTATCAAATAGTACTAAATCGTTTTCACAATCAATACAAAAAATAAGATTTTATTGATAAGGTTAGGCTCAAGCAAATAAGCTCACCGTTGTTTATCTTAAATTGATTCTCTAAATTGGTTTTTTCATGCATTGCAGTACTTGCTAGAAGATTATCACATGTTTGTGTCTATGATAGATTATGTAGGATGAGATACAAGTTTTGCAGGAAATTATCAAACGATAGGATTTCGTCCCTTAATTAGTTTTTGTATCACTTTTAAACGAGTATTAAAATTATTTAACTTATGAAATTTATAAGTTTTACCAATAGCCAAAAATTATTTTTTATTTTATTTGTAGAGGTAAAATTTATAATAATTCTAGAGATTTATCTACCGGTGAATTTTAATATATATAATCTATAAACTATAATTATTTATTACAAATTTCAAATTTATATTTATAATTATATTTACTAAAAATTCAATTTTTAATTCAAATCAGGACAAAATGTGATATTACATATGAAAGAAGTTAGTTTTTAATGAAAAAGAAATGTGGTGTATATTGCATATTATAAAACATAAATAGGGTATTTTTAAAAAAATCACATAATAATACTTAATTAAGAATTGTGACTAGTCTTAAGATTAGTTTTCAATTCACATCAAGGTTAATATTTTTATTTATTTATTTGAACATTTTACAATAATGCCTAAGACAATCTCTATACTATTAATAAGCAATACAAATGAATAATTATTGTATCCAATC
Source organism: Cardamine chenopodiifolia (assembly GCA_963922655.1). Classification (NCBI taxonomy): domain Eukaryota; kingdom Viridiplantae; phylum Streptophyta; class Magnoliopsida; order Brassicales; family Brassicaceae; genus Cardamine; species Cardamine chenopodiifolia. The sequence continues at coordinate 5,112,051 of OZ000476.1, read as the reverse complement.
AGTTTTATACTTATTCTTACATCCAAACAATCATCTCTCTAATAAAAATAAATAATAAAAAATATGTGGGGGAGCATTCCTTTCTCAGACTCTATGGCTCATACGAAGACAATTGAACTAGGGTACAAGCGATTCCTTACACATAACTTGACCAACTTTATCTTAATTTTACCCGGATCTAGCATGATTTATTTTTATAAACTACTTTTTCTGTTCAGAAATGTTTGACACCTAGTTTAGGTTTTGCTGTTGCGAAAGATTTTGTCGTCGTAAACATGTCTTCCATCTTCTTTGCAATATCTCCTAATGATTTTTTGATACTCATTCTTATTTGGAATAATGTCAAACATCGGAAGTTGGATAATGATCTTAAGTGATATATAATAAATATGGATTAATTGACACATTGTCAATTGATTTTGAGAGGTAACCCCATAATTTAATATGGTATTAGAGCCCACTTATACGCTTCTCAACCCAATCCATAATCGGTCCGATCCAAAGATTTGCCCCGTCGATACATACCCGTGCATACCAAAATTAATTGCTAGCACAACCAACATCTCAAAGGGCGTGTTCATAAATACAATTAAACCCGTCAATTATCAAAGAGTACTAAATCGTTTTCACAATCAATATAAATAATAAGATTTTATTGATAAGGTTAGGCTCAAGCAAATAAGCTCACCGTTGTTTATCTTAAATTGATTCTCTAAATTGGTTTTTTCATGCATTGCAGTACTTGCTAGAAGATTATCACATGTTTGTGTCTATGATAGATTATGTAGGATGAGACACAAGTTTTGCAGGAAATTATCAAACGATAGGATTTCGTCCCTTAATTAGTTTTTGTATCACTTTTAAATGAGTATTAAAATTATTTAACTTATGAAATTTATAAGTTTTACCAATAGCCAAAAATTATTTTTTATTTTATTTGTAGAGGTAAAATTTACAATAATTCTAGAGATTTATCTACTGGTGAATTTTAATATATATAATCAATCAAATATAATTATTTATTACAAATTTCAAATTTATATTTATAATCATATTTACTATATGGATTAATTGATCTTAAGTGATATATAATAAATATGGATTAATTGACACATTGTCAACTGATTTTGAGAGGTAACCCCATAATTTAATATGGTATTAGAGCCCACTTATACGCTTCTCAACCCAATCCATAATCGGTCCGATCTAAATATTTGCCCCGTCGATCCATACCCGAGCATACCAAAATTAATTGCTAGCACAACCATCATCTCAAAGAGCGTGTTAATAAATACAATTAAACCCGTCAATTATCAAATAGTACTAAATCGTTTTCACAATCAATACAAAAAATAAGATTTTATTGATAAGGTTAGGCTCAAGCAAATAAGCTCACCGTTGTTTATCTTAAATTGATTCTCTAAATTGGTTTTTTCATGCATTGCAGTACTTGCTAGAAGATTATCACATGTTTGTGTCTATGATAGATTATGTAGGATGAGATACAAGTTTTGCAGGAAATTATCAAACGATAGGATTTCGTCCCTTAATTAGTTTTTGTATCACTTTTAAACGAGTATTAAAATTATTTAACTTATGAAATTTATAAGTTTTACCAATAGCCAAAAATTATTTTTTATTTTATTTGTAGAGGTAAAATTTATAATAATTCTAGAGATTTATCTACCGGTGAATTTTAATATATATAATCTATAAACTATAATTATTTATTACAAATTTCAAATTTATATTTATAATTATATTTACTAAAAATTCAATTTTTAATTCAAATCAGGACAAAATGTGATATTACATATGAAAGAAGTTAGTTTTTAATGAAAAAGAAATGTGGTGTATATTGCATATTATAAAACATAAATAGGGTATTTTTAGAAAAATCACATAATAATACTTAATTAAGAATTGTGACTAGTCTTAAGATTAGTTTTCAATTCACATCAAGGTTAATATTTTTATTTATTTATTTGAACATTTTACAATAATGCCTAAGACAATCTCTATACTATTAATAAGCAATACAAATGAATAATTATTGTATCCAATCAGTTTTATACTTATTCTTACATCCAAACAATCATCTCTCTAATAAAAATAAATAATAAAAAATATGTGGGGGAGCATTCCTTTCTCAGACTCTATGGCTCATACGAAGACAATTGAACTAGGGTACAAGCGATTCCTTACACATAACTTGACCAACTTTATCTTAATTTTACCCGGATCTAGCATGATTTATTTTTATAAACTACTTTTTCTGTTCAGAAATGTTTGACACCTAGTTTAGGTTTTGCTGTTGCGAAAGATTTTGTCGTCGTAAACATGTCTTCCATCTTCTTTGCAATATCTCCTAATGATTTTTTGATACTCATTCTTATTTGGAATAATGTCAAACATCGGAAGTTGGATAATGATCTTAAGTGATATATAATAAATATGGATTAATTGACACATTGTCAATTGATTTTGAGAGGTAACCCCATAATTTAATATGGTATTAGAGCCCACTTATACGCTTCTCAACCCAATCCATAATCGGTCCGATCCAAAGATTTGCCCCGTCGATACATACCCGTGCATACCAAAATTAATTGCTAGCACAACCAACATCTCAAAGGGCGTGTTCATAAATACAATTAAACCCGTCAATTATCAAAGAGTACTAAATCGTTTTCACAATCAAGGTTAATATTTTTATTTATTTATTTGAACATTTTACAATAATGCCTAAGACAATCTCTATACTATTAATAAGCAATACAAATGAATAATTATTGTATCCAATCAGTTTTATACTTATTCTTACATCCAAACAATCATCTCTCTAATAAAAATAAATAATAAAAAATATGTGGGGGAGCATTCCTTTCTCAGACTCTATGGCTCATACGAAGACAATTGGATTAGGGTACAAGGGATTCCTTACACATAACTTGACCAACTTTATCTTAATTTTACCCGGATCTAGCATGATTTGATTTTATAAACTACTTTTTCTGTTCAGAAATCTTTGACACCTAGTTTAGGTTTTGCTATTGCGAAAGATTTTGTCGTCGTAAACATGTCTTCCATCTTCTTTGCAATATCTCCTAATGATTTTTTTCTACTCATTCTTATTTGGAATAATGTCAAACATCGGAAGTTGGATAATGATCTTAAGTGATATATAATAAATATGGATTAATTCACACATTGTCAACTGATTTTAAGAGGTAACCTCATAATTTAATATGGTATTAGAGCCCAGTTATACGCTTCTCAACCCAATATATAATCGGTCCGATCCAAATATTTGCCCCGTCGATCCATCCCCGAGCATACCAAAATAAATTGCTAGCACAACCATCATCTCAAAGGGCTTGTTAATAAATACAATTAAACCCGTCAATTATCAAAGAGTACTAAATCGTTTTCACAATCAATATTAAAAATAAGATTTTATTGATAAGGTTAGGCTCAAGCAAATAAGCTCACCGTTGTTTATCTTAAATTGATTTTCTAAATTGGTTTTTTATTGCAGTACTTGCTAGAAGAATATCACATGTTTTTGTCTATGCTAGATTATGTAGGATGAGACACAAGTTTTGCAGGAAATTATCAAACGATAGAATTTCGTCCCTTAATTAGTTTTGGTATCATTTTTAAACGAATTTAAAAATTATTTAACTTATGAAATTTATACGTTTTACCAATAGCCAAAAATTATTTTTTATTTTATTTGTAGAGGTAAAATTTATATTAATTCTAGAGATTTATCTACCGGTGAATTTTAATATATATAATCTATAAACTAAAATTATTTACTACAAATTTCAAATTTATATTTATAATCATATTTACTAAAAAGTCACTTTTTAATTTAAATCAGGACAAAATGTGATATTACATATGAAAGAAGTTAGTTTTTAATGAAAAAAAATGTGGTGTATATTGCATATTATAAAACATAAATAGGGTATTTTTAGAAAAATCACATAATAATACTTAATTAAGAATTGTGACTTGTCTTAAGATTAGTTTTCAATTCACATCAAGGTTAATATTTTTATTTATTTATGCGAACATTTTACAATAATGCCTAAGACAATCTCTATACTATTAATAAGCAATACAAATGAATAATCATTGTATCCAAACAGTTTTATACTTATTCTTACATCCAAACAATCATCTCTCTAATAAAAATAAATAATAAAAAATATGTGGGGGAGCATTCCTTTCTCAGGCTCTATGGCTCATACCAAGACAATTGGACTAGGGTACAAGCGATTCCTTACACATAACTTGACCAACTTTATCTTAATTTTACCCAGATCTAGCATGATTTATTTTGATAAACTACTTTTTCTGTTCAGAGTTTGACACCTAGTTTAGGTTTTGCTGTTGCGAAAGATTTTGTCGTCGTAAACATGTCTTCCATCTTCGTTGCAATATCTCCTAATGATTTTTTGATACTCATTCTTATTTGAAATAATATCAAACATCGGAAGTTGGATAATGATCTTAAGTGATATATAATAAATATGGATTAATTGACACATTGTCAACTGATTTTGAGAGGTAACCCCATAATTAAATATGGTATTAGAGCCCACTTATACGCTTCTCAACCCAATCCATAATCGGTCCGTTCCAAATATTTGCCCCGTCGATCCATACCCGAGCATACCAAAATTAATTGCTAGCACAACCATCATCTCAAAGGGCGTGTTAATAAATACAATTAAACCCGTCAATTATCAAATAGTACTAAATCGTTTTCACAATCAATATAAATAATAAGATTTTATTGATAAGGTTAGGCTCAAGCAAATAAGCTCACCGTTGTTTATCTTAAATTGATTCTCTAAATTGGTTTTTTCATGCATTGCAGTACTTGCTAGAAGATTATCACATGTTTGTGTCTATGATAGATTATGTAGGATGAGACACAAGTTTTGCAGGAAATTATCAAACGATAGGATTTCGTCCCTTAATTAGTTTTTGTATCACTTTTAAAAGAATTTAAAAATTATTTAACTTATGAAATTTATACGTTTTACCAATAGCCAAAAATTATTTTTTATTTTATTTGTAGAGATAAAATTTATAATAATTCTAGAGATTTATCTACCGGTGAATTTTAATATATATAATCTATAAACTATAATTATTTATTACAAATTTCAAATTTATATTTATAATTATATTTACTAAAAATTCAATTTTTAATTCAAATCAGGACAAAATGTGATATTACATATGAAAGAAGTTAGTTTTTAATGAAAAAGAAATGTGGTGTATATTGCATATTATAAAACATAAATAGGGTATTTTTAGAAAAATCCCATAATAATACTTAATTAAGAATTGTGACTAGTCTTAAGATTAGTTTTCAATTCACATCAAGGTTAATATTTTTATTTATTATTTGAACATTTTACAATAATGCCTAAGACAATCTCTATACTATTAATAAGCAATACAAATGAATAATTATTGTATCCAAATAGTTTTATACTTATTCTTACATCCAAACAATCATCTCTCTAATAAAAATAAATAATAAAAAATATGTGGGGGAGCATTCGTTTCTCAGACTCTATGGCTCATACAAAGACAGTTGGACTAGGGTTCAAGCGATTCCTTACACATAACTTGACCAACTTTATCTTAATTTTACCCGGATCTAGCATGATTTGTTTTTATAAACTACTTTTTCTGTTCAGAAATGTTTGACACCTAGTTTAGGTTATGCTGTTGCGAAAGATTTTGTCGTCGTAAACATGTCTTCCATCTTCTTTGCAATATCTTCTAATGATTTTTTGATACTCATTCTTATTTTTAATAATGTCAAACATCGGAAGTTGGATAATGATCTTAAGTGATATATAATAAATATGTGATAATTCACACATTGTCAACTGATTTTGAGAGGTAACCCCATAATTTAATATGGTATTAGAGCCCACTTATACGCTTCTCAACCCAATCCATAATTGGTCCGATCCAAATATTTGGCCCGTCGATCCATACCCGAGCATACCAAAATTAATTGCTAGCACAACCATCATCTCAAAGGGCGTGTTAATAAATACAATTAAACCCGTCAATTATCAAAGAGTACTAAATCGTTTTCACAATCAATATTAAAAATAAGAGTTTATTGATAATGTTAGGCTCAAGCAAATAAGCTCACCGTTGTTTATCTTAAATTGATTCTCTAAATTTGTTTTTTCATGCATTGCAATACTTGCTAGAAGATTATCACATGTTTGTGTCTATGATAGATTATGTAGGATGAGACACAAGTTTTGCAGGAAATTATCAAACGATATGTCCCTTAATTAGTTTTTGTATCACTTTTAAAAGAATTTAAAAATTATTTAACTTATGAAATTTATAAGTTTTACCAATAGCCAAAAATTATTTTTTATTTTATTTGTAGAGGTAAAATTTATAATAATTCTAGAGATTAATCTACCGGTGAATTTTAATATATATAATCTATAAACTATAATTATTTATTACAAATTTCAAATTTATATTTATAATCATATTTACTAAAAATTCAATTTTTAATTCAAATCAGGACAAAATGTGATATTACATATGAAAGAAGTTAGTTTTTAATGAAAAAGAAATATGGTGTATATTGCGTATTATAAAACATAAATAGGGTATTTTTAGAAAAATCACATAATAATACTTAATTAAGAATTGTGACTAGTCTTAAGATTAGTTTTCAATTCACATCAAGGTTAATATTTTTATTTATTATTTGAACATTTTACAATAATGCCTAAGACAATCTCTATACTATTAATAAGCAATACAAATGAATAATTATTGTATCCAAATAGTTTTATACTTATTCTTACATCCAAACAATCATCTCTCTAATAAAAATAAATAATAAAAAATATGTGGGGGAGCATTCGTTTCTCAGACTCTATGGCTCATACAAAGACAGTTGGACTAGGGTTCAAGCGATTCCTTACACATAACTTGACCAACTTTATCTTAATTTTACCCGGATCTAGCATGATTTGTTTTGATAAACTACTTTTTCTGTTCAGAAATGTTTGACACCTAGTTTAGGTTATGCTGTTGCGAAAGATTTTGTCGTCGTAAACATGTCTTCCATTTTCTTTGCAATATCTTCTAATGATTTTTTGATACTCATTCTTATTTTTAATAATGTCAAACATCGGAAGTTGGATAATGATCTTAAGTGATGTATAATAAATATGTGATAATTCACACATTGTCAACTGATTTTGAGAGGTAACCCCATAATTTAATATGGTATTAGAGCCCACTTATACGCTTCTCAACCCAATCCATAATCGGTCCGATCCAAATATTTGCCCCGTCGATCCATACCCGAGCATACCAAAATTAATTGCTAGCACAACCATCATCTCAAAGGGCGTGTTAATAAATACAATTAAACCCGTCAATTATCAAAGAGTACTAAATCGTTTTCACAATCAATATTAAAAATAAGAGTTTATTGATAATGTTAGGCTCAAGCAAATAAGCTCACCGTTGTTTATCTTAAATTGATTCTCTAAATTTGTTTTTTCATGCATTGCAGTACTTGCTAGAAGATTATCACATGTTTGTGTCTATGATAGATTATGTAGGATGAGACACAAGTTTTGCAGGAAATTATCAAACGATAGGATTTCGTCCCTTAATTAGTTTTTGTATCACTTTTAAAAGAATTTAAAAATTATTTAACTTATGAAATTTATAAGTTTTACCAATAGCCAAAAATTATTTTTTATTTTATTTGTAGAGGTAAAATTTATAATAATTCTAGAGATTAATCTACCGGTGAATTTTAATATATATAATCTATAAACTATAATTATTTATTACAAATTTCAAATTTATATTTATAATCATATTTACTAAAAATTCAATTTTTAATTCAAATCAGGACAAAATGTGATATTACATATGAAAGAAGTTAGTTTTTAATGAAAAAAAATATGGTGTATATTGCATATTATAAAACATAAATAGGGTATTTTTAGAAAAATCACATAATAATACTTAATTAAGAATTGTGACTTGTCTTAAGATTAGTTTTCAATTCACATCAAGGTTAATATTTTTATTTATTTATGCGAACATTTTACAATAATGCCTAAGACAATCTCTATACTATTAATAAGCAATACAAATGAATAATTATTATATCCAAACAGTTTTATACTTATTCTTACATGCAAACAATCATCTCTCTAATAAATATAAATAATAAAAAAATATGTGGGGGACCATTCCTTTCTCAGACTCTATGGCTCATACGAAGACAATTGGACTTGGGTCCAAGCGATTCCTTACACATAAGTTGACCAACTTTATCTTAATTTTACCCGGATCTATCATGATTTATTTTTATAAACTACTTTTTCTGTTCAGAAATGTTTGACACCTAGTTTAGGTTTTGCTGTTGCGAAAGATTTTGTCGTCGTAAACATGTCTTCCATCTTCTTTGCAATATCTTCTAATGATTTTTTGATACTCATTCTTATTTTTAATAATGTCAAACATCGGAAGTTGGATAATGATCTTAAGTGATATATAATAAATATATGATAATTCACACATTGTCAACTTATTTTGAGAGGTAACCCCATAATTTAATATGGTATTAGAGCCCACTTATACGCTTCTCAACCCAATCCATAATCGGTCCGATCCAAATATTTGCCCCGTCGATCCATACCCGAGCATACCAAAATTAATTGCTAGCACAACCATCATCTCAAAGGGCGTGTTAATAAATACAATTAAACCCGTCAATTATCAAAGAGTACTAAATCGTTTTCACAATCAATATTAAAAATAAGATTTTATTGGTAAGGTTAGGCTCAAGCAAATAAGCTCACTGTTGTTTATCTTAAATTGATTCTCTAAATTTGTTTTTCATGCATTGCAGTACTTGCTAGAAGATTATCACATGTTTGTGTCTATGATAGATTATGTAGGATGAGACACAAGTTTTGCAGGAAATTATCAAACGATAGGATTTCGTCCCTTAATTAGTTTTTGTATCACTTTTAAAAGAATTTAAAAATTATTTAACTTATGAAATTTATACGTTTTACCAATAGCCAAAAATAATTTTTTATTTTATTTGTAGAGATAAAATTTATAATAATTCTAGAGATTTATCTACCGGTGAATTTTAATATATATAATCTATAAACTATAATTATTTACTACAAATTTCAAATTTATAATTATAATCATATTTACTAAAAAGTCACTTTTAATTCAAATCAAGAAAAAATGTGATATTACATATGAAAGAAGTTAGGTTTTAATGAAAAAGAAATGTGGTGTATATTGCATGTTATAAAACATAAATAGGGTATTTTTAGAAAAAATCCCATCATAATACATAATTAAGAATTGTGACTAGTCTTAAGATTAGTTTTCAATTCACGTCAGGGTTAATATTTTTATTTATTATTTGAACATTTTACAATAATGCCTAAGACAATCTCTATACTATTAATAAGCAATACAAATGAATAATTATTGTATCCAAACAGTTTTATACTTATTCTTACATCCAAACAATCATCTCTCTAATAAAAATAAATAATAAAAAATATGTGGGGGAGCATTCCTTTCTCAGACTCTATGGCTCATACGAAGACAATTGGATTAGGGTACAAGCGATTCCTTACACATAACTTGACCAACTTTATCTTAATTTTACCCGGATCTAGCATGATTTGATTTTATAAACTACTTTTTCTGTTCAGAAATCTTTGACACCTAGTTTAGGTTTTGCTATTGCGAAAGATTTTGTCGTCGTAAACATGTCTTCCATCTTCTTTGCAATATCTTCTAATGATTTTTTTCTACTCATTCTTATTTGGAATAATGTCAAACATCGGAAGTTGGATAATGATCTTAAGTGATATATAATAAATATGGATTAATTCACACATTGTCAACTGATTTTAAGAGGTAACCTCATAATTTAATATGGTATTAGAGCCCACTTATACGCTTCTCAACCCAATATATAATCGGTCCGATCCAAATATTTGCCCCGTCGATCCATCCCCGAGCATACCAAAATAAATTGCTAGCACAACCATCATCTCAAAGGGCTTGTTAATAAATACAATTAAACCCGTCAATTATCAAAGAGTACTAAATCGTTTTCACAATCAATATTAAAAATAAGATTTTATTGATAAGGTTAGGCTCAAGCAAATAAGCTCACCGTTGTTTATCTTAAATTGATTTTCTAAATTGGTTTATTATTGCAGTACTTGCTAGAAGAATATCACATGTTTTTGTCTATGCTAGATTATGTAGGATGAGACACAAGTTTTGCAGGAAATTATCAAACGATAGGATTTCGTCCCTTAATTAGTTTTTGTATCACTTTTAAAAGAATTTAAAAATTATTTAACTTATGAAATTTATAAGTTTTACCAATAGCCAAAAATTATTTTTTATTTTATTTGTAGAGGTAAAATTTATAATAATTCTAGAGATTAATCTACCGGTGAATTTTAATATATATAATCTATAAACTATAATTATTTATTACAAATTTCAAATTTATATTTATAATCATATTTACTAAAAATTCAATTTTTAATTCAAATCAGGACAAAATGTGATATTACATATGAAAGAAGTTAGTTTTTAATGAAAAAAAATATGGTGTATATTGCATATTATAAAACATAAATAGGGTATTTTTAGAAAAATCACATAATAATACTTAATTAAGAATTGTGACTTGTCTTAAGATTAGTTTTCAATTCACATCAAGGTTAATATTTTTATTTATTTATGCGAACATTTTACAATAATGCCTAAGACAATCTCTATACTATTAATAAGCAATACAAATGAATAATTATTATATCCAAACAGTTTTATACTTATTCTTACATGCAAACAATCATCTCTCTAATAAATATAAATAATAAAAAAATATGTGGGGGACCATTCCTTTCTCAGACTCTATGGCTCATACGAAGACAATTGGACTTGGGTCCAAGCGATTCCTTACACATAAGTTGACCAACTTTATCTTAATTTTACCCGGATCTATCATGATTTATTTTTATAAACTACTTTTTCTGTTCAGAAATGTTTGACACCTAGTTTAGGTTTTGCTGTTGCGAAAGATTTTGTCGTCGTAAACATGTCTTCCATCTTCTTTGCAATATCTTCTAATGATTTTTTGATACTCATTCTTATTTTTAATAATGTCAAACATCGGAAGTTGGATAATGATCTTAAGTGATATATAATAAATATATGATAATTCACACATTGTCAACTTATTTTGAGAGGTAACCCCATAATTTAATATGGTATTAGAGCCCACTTATACGCTTCTCAACCCAATCCATAATCGGTCCGATCCAAATATTTGCCCCGTCGATCCATACCCGAGCATACCAAAATTAATTGCTAGCACAACCATCATCTCAAAGGGCGTGTTAATAAATACAATTAAACCCGTCAATTATCAAAGAGTACTAAATCGTTTTCACAATCAATATTAAAAATAAGATTTTATTGGTAAGGTTAGGCTCAAGCAAATAAGCTCACTGTTGTTTATCTTAAATTGATTCTCTAAATTTGTTTTTCATGCATTGCAGTACTTGCTAGAAGATTATCACATGTTTGTGTCTATGATAGATTATGTAGGATGAGACACAAGTTTTGCAGGAAATTATCAAACGATAGGATTTCGTCCCTTAATTAGTTTTTGTATCACTTTTAAAAGAATTTAAAAATTATTTAACTTATGAAATTTATACGTTTTACCAATAGCCAAAAATAATTTTTTATTTTATTTGTAGAGATAAAATTTATAATAATTCTAGAGATTTATCTACCGGTGAATTTTAATATATATAATCTATAAACTATAATTATTTACTACAAATTTCAAATTTATAATTATAATCATATTTACTAAAAAGTCACTTTTAATTCAAATCAAGAAAAAATGTGATATTACATATGAAAGAAGTTAGGTTTTAATGAAAAAGAAATGTGGTGTATATTGCATGTTATAAAACATAAATAGGGTATTTTTAGAAAAAATCCCATCATAATACATAATTAAGAATTGTGACTAGTCTTAAGATTAGTTTTCAATTCACGTCAGGGTTAATATTTTTATTTATTATTTGAACATTTTACAATAATGCCTAAGACAATCTCTATACTATTAATAAGCAATACAAATGAATAATTATTGTATCCAAACAGTTTTATACTTATTCTTACATCCAAACAATCATCTCTCTAATAAAAATAAATAATAAAAAATATGTGGGGGAGCATTCCTTTCTCAGACTCTATGGCTCATACGAAGACAATTGGATTAGGGTACAAGCGATTCCTTACACATAACTTGACCAACTTTATCTTAATTTTACCCGGATCTAGCATGATTTGATTTTATAAACTACTTTTTCTGTTCAGAAATCTTTGACACCTAGTTTAGGTTTTGCTATTGCGAAAGATTTTGTCGTCGTAAACATGTCTTCCATCTTCTTTGCAATATCTTCTAATGATTTTTTTCTACTCATTCTTATTTGGAATAATGTCAAACATCGGAAGTTGGATAATGATCTTAAGTGATATATAATAAATATGGATTAATTCACACATTGTCAACTGATTTTAAGAGGTAACCTCATAATTTAATATGGTATTAGAGCCCACTTATACGCTTCTCAACCCAATATATAATCAGTCCGATCCAAATATTTGCCCCGTCGATCCATCCCCGAGCATACCAAAATAAATTGCTAGCACAACCATCATCTCAAAGGGCTTGTTAATAAATACAATTAAACCCGTCAATTATCAAAGAGTACTAAATCGTTTTCACAATCAATATTAAAAATAAGATTTTATTGATAAGGTTAGGCTCAAGCAAATAAGCTCACCGTTGTTTATCTTAAATTGATTTTCTAAATTGGTTTATTATTGCAGTACTTGCTAGAAGAATATCACATGTTTTTGTCTATGCTAGATTATGTAGGATGAGACACAAGTTTTGCAGGAAATTATCAAACGATAGGATTTCGTCCCTTAATTAGTTTTTGTATCACTTTTAAAAGAATTTAAAAATTATTTAACTTATGAAATTTATAAGTTTTACCAATAGCCAAAAATTATTTTTTATTTTATTTGTAGAGGTAAAATTTATAATAATTCTAGAGATTAATCTACCGGTGAATTTTAATATATATAATCTATAAACTATAATTATTTATTACAAATTTCAAATTTATATTTATAATCATATTTACTAAAAATTCAATTTTTAATTCAAATCAGGACAAAATGTGATATTACATATGAAAGAAGTTAGTTTTTAATGAAAAAAAATATGGTGTATATTGCATATTATAAAACATAAATAGGGTATTTTTAGAAAAATCACATAATAATACTTAATTAAGAATTGTGACTTGTCTTAAGATTAGTTTTCAATTCACATCAAGGTTAATATTTTTATTTATTTATGCGAACATTTTACAATAATGCCTAAGACAATCTCTATACTATTAATAAGCAATACAAATGAATAATTATTATATCCAAACAGTTTTATACTTATTCTTACATGCAAACAATCATCTCTCTAATAAATATAAATAATAAAAAAATATGTGGGGGACCATTCCTTTCTCAGACTCTATGGCTCATACGAAGACAATTGGACTTGGGTCCAAGCGATTCCTTACACATAAGTTGACCAACTTTATCTTAATTTTACCCGGATCTATCATGATTTATTTTTATAAACTACTTTTTCTGTTCAGAAATGTTTGACACCTAGTTTAGGTTTTGCTGTTGCGAAAGATTTTGTCGTCGTAAACATGTCTTCCATCTTCTTTGCAATATCTTCTAATGATTTTTTGATACTCATTCTTATTTTTAATAATGTCAAACATCGGAAGTTGGATAATGATCTTAAGTGATATATAATAAATATGTGATAATTCACACATTGTCATCTGATTTTGAGAGGTAACCCCATAATTTAATATGGTATTAGAGCCCACTTATACGCTTCTCAGCCCAATCCATAATCGGTCCGATCCAAATATTTGCCCCGTCGATCCATACCCGAGCATACCAAAATTAATTGCTAGCACAACTATCATCTCAAAGGGCGTGTTAATAAATACAATTAAACCCGTCAATTATCAAAGAGTACTAAATCGTTTTCACAATCAATATTAAAAATAAGAGTTTATTGATAATGTTAGGCTCAAGCAAATAAGCTCACCGTTGTTTATCTTAAATTGATTCTCTAAATTTGTTTTTTCATGCATTGCAGTACTTGCTAGAAGATTATCACATGTTTGTGTCTATGATAGATTATGTAGGATGAGACACAAGTTTTGCAGGAAATTATCAAACGATAGGATTTCGTCCCTTAATTAGTTTTTGTATCACTTTTAAAAGAATTTAAAAATTATTTAACTTATGAAATTTATACGTTTTACCAATAGCCAAAAATTATTTTTTATTTTATTTGTAGAGATAAAATATATAATAATTCTAGAGATTTATCTACCGGTGAATTTTACTATATATAATCTATAAACTATAATTATTTACTACAAATTTCAAATTTACAATTATAATCATATTTACTAAAAAGTCACTTTTAATTCAAATCAAGAAAAAATGTGATATTACATATGAAAGAAGTTAGGTTTTAATGAAAAAGAAATGTGGTGTATATTGCATATTATAAAACATAAATAGGGTATTTTTAGAAAAAATCCCATCATAATACATAATTAAGAATTGTGACTAGTCTTAAGATTAGTTTTCAATTCACGTCAGGGTTAATATTTTTATTTATTATTTGAACATTTTACAATAATGCCTAAGACAATCTCTATACTATTAATAAGCAATACAAATGAATAATTATTGTATCCAAACAGTTTTATACTTATTCTTACATCCAAACAATTATCTCTCTAATAAAAATAAATAATAAAAAATATGTGGGGGAGCATTCCTTTCTCAGACTCTATGGCTCATACGAAGACAATTGGACTTGGGTCCAAGCGATTCCTTACACATAACTTGACCAACTTTATCTTAATTTTACCCGGATCTAGCATGATTTGTTTTTATAAACTACTTTTTCTGTTGCGAAAGATTTTGTCGTCGTAAATATGTCTTCCATCTTCTTTGCAATATCTCCTAATGATTTTTTGATACTCATTCTTATTTGAAATAATGTCAAACATCGGAAGTTGGATAATGATCTTAAGTGATATATAATAAATATGGATTAATTCACACACTGTCAACTGATTTTGAGAGGTAACCCCATAATTTAATATGGTATTAGAGCCCACTTATACGCTTCTCAACCCAATCCATAATCGGTCCGATCCAAATATTTGCCCCGTCGATACATACCCGAGCATAGCAAAATTAATTGCTAGCACAACCATCATCTCAAAGGGCGTGTTAATAAATACAATTAAACCCGTCAATTATCAAAAAGTACTAAATCGTTTTCACAATCAATATAAATAATAAGATTTTATTGATAAGGTTAGGCTCAAGCAAATAAGCTCACCGTTGTTTATCTTAAATTGATTCTCTAAATTGGTTTTTTCATGCATTGCAGTACTTGCTAGACGATTATCACATGTTTGTGTCTATGATAGATTATGTAGGATGAGACACAAGTTTTGCAGGAAATTATCAAATGATAGGATTTCGTCCCTTAATTAGTTTTTGTATCACTTTTAAACGAATTTAAAAATTATTTAACTTATGAAATTTATACATTTTACCAATAGCCAAAAATTATTTTTTATTTTATTTGTAGAGATAAAATTTATAATAATTCTAGAGATTTATCTACCGGTGAATTTTAACATATATAATCTATAAACTATAATTATTTACTACAAATTTCAAATTTATATTTATAATCATATTTACTAAAAAGTCACTATTAATTCAAATCAAGAAAAATGTGATATTACATATGAAAGAAGTTAGTTTTTAATGAAAAAGAAATATGGTGTATATTGCGTATTATAAAACATAAATAGGGTATTTTTAGAAAAATCCCATAATAATACTTAATTAAGAATTGTGACTAGTCTTAAGATTAGTTTTCAATTCACATCAAGGTTAATATTTTTATTTATTATTTGAACATTTTACAATAATGCCTAAGACAATCTCTATACTATTAATAAGCAATACAAATGAATAATTATTGTATCCAAACAGTTTTATACTTATTCTTACATCCAAACAATTATCTCTCTAATAAAAATAAATAATAAAAAATATGTGGGGGAGCATTCCTTTCTCAGACTCTATGGCTCATACGAAGACAATTGGACTTGGGTCCAAGCGATTCCTTACACATAACTTGACCAACTTTATCTTAATTTTACCCGGATCTAGCATGATTTGTTTTTATAAACTACTTTTTCTGTTGCGAAAGATTTTGTCGTCGTAAATATGTCTTCCATCTTCTTTGCAATATCTCCTAATGATTTTTTGATACTCATTCTTATTTGAAATAATGTCAAACATCGGAAGTTGGATAATGATCTTAAGTGATATATAATAAATATGGATTAATTCACACACTGTCAACTGATTTTGAGAGGTAACCCCATAATTTAATATGGTATTAGAGCCCACTTATACGCTTCTCAACCCAATCCATAATCGGTCCGATCCAAATATTTGCCCCGTCGATACATACCCGAGCATAGCAAAATTAATTGCTAGCACAACCATCATCTCAAAGGGCGTGTTAATAAATACAATTAAACCCGTCAATTATCAAAAAGTACTAAATCGTTTTCACAATCAATATAAATAATAAGATTTTATTGATAAGGTTAGGCTCAAGCAAATAAGCTCACCGTTGTTTATCTTAAATTGATTCTCTAAATTGGTTTTTTCATGCATTGCAGTACTTGCTAGACGATTATCACATGTTTGTGTCTATGATAGATTATGTAGGATGAGACACAAGTTTTGCAGGAAATTATCAAATGATAGGATTTCGTCCCTTAATTAGTTTTTGTATCACTTTTAAACGAATTTAAAAATTATTTAACTTATGAAATTTATACATTTTACCAATAGCCAAAAATTATTTTTTATTTTATTTGTAGAGATAAAATTTATAATAATTCTAGAGATTTATCTACCGGTGAATTTTAACATATATAATCTATAAACTATAATTATTTACTACAAATTTCAAATTTATATTTATAATCATATTTACTAAAAAGTCACTATTAATTCAAATCAAGAAAAATGTGATATTACATATGAAAGAAGTTAGTTTTTAATGAAAAAAAAATGTGGTGTATATTGCGTATTATAAAACATAAATAGGGTATTTTTAGAAAAATCCCATAATAATACTTAATTAAGAATTGTGACTAGTCTTAAGATTAGTTTTCAATTCACATCAAGGTTAATATTTTTATTTATTATTTGAACATTTTACAATAATGCCTAAGACAATCTCTATACTATTAATAAGCAATACAAATGAATAATTATTGTATCCAAACAGTTTTATACTTATTCTTACATCCAAACAATTATCTCTCTAATAAAAATAAATAATAAAAAATATGTGGGGGAGCATTCCTTTCTCAGACTCTATGGCTCATACGAAGACAATTGGACTTGGGTCCAAGCGATTCCATACACATAACTTGACCAACTTTATCTTAATTTTACCCGGATCTAGCATGATTTGTTTTTATAAACTACTTTTTCTGTTCAGAAATGTTTGACACCTAGTTTAGGTTTTGCTGTTGCGAAAGATTTTGTCGTCGTAAATATGTCTTCCATCTTCTTTGCAATATCTCCTAATGATTTTTTGATACTCATTCTTATTTGAAATAATGTCAAACATCGGAAGTTGGATAATGATCTTAAGTGATATATAATAAATATGGATTAATTCACACATTGTCAACTGATTTTGAGAGGTAACCCCATAATTTAATATGGTATTAGAGCCCACTTATACGCTTCTCAACCCAATCCATAATCGGTCCGATCCAAATATTTGCCCCGTCGATACATACCCGAGCATAGCAAAATTAATTGCTAGCACAACCATCATCTCAAAGGGCGTGTTAATAAATACAATTAAACCCGTCAATTATCAAAAAGTACTAAATCGTTTTCACAATCAATATAAATAATAAGATTTTATTGATAAGGTTAGGCTCAAGCAAATAAGCTCACCGTTGTTTATCTTAAATTGATTCTCTAAATTGGTTTTTTCATGCATTGCAGTACTTGCTAGACGATTATCACATGTTTGTGTCTATGATAGATTATGTAGGATGAGACACAAGTTTTGCAGGAAATTATCAAATGATAGGATTTCGTCCCTTAATTAGTTTTTGTATCACTTTTAAACGAATTTAAAAATTATTTAACTTATGAAATTTATACATTTTACCAATAGCCAAAAATTATTTTTTATTTTATTTGTAGAGATAAAATTTATAATAATTCTAGAGATTTATCTACCGGTGAATTTTAATATATATAATCTATAAACTATAATTATTTACTACAAATTTCAAATTTCAATTTTTAATTCAAATCAGGACAAAATGTGATATTACATATGAAAGAAGTTAGTTTTTAATGAAAAAGAAATGTGGTGTATATTGCATATTATAAAACATAAATAGGGTATATTTAGAAAAATCACATAATAATACTTAATTAAGAACTGTGACTAGTCTTAAGATTAGTTTTCAATTCACATCAAGGTTAATATTTTTATTTATTATTTGAACATTTTACAATAATGCCTAAGACAATCTCTATACTATTAATAAGCAATACAAATGAATAATTATTGTATCCAAACAGTTTTTTACTTATTCTTACATCCAAACAATCATCTCTCTAATAAAAATAAATAATAAAAAATATGGGGGGGGGGAGCATTCCTTTCTCAGACTCTATGGCTCATACGAAGACAATTGGACTTGGGTCCAAGCGATTCCTTACACATAACTTGACCAACTTTATCTTAATTTTACCCAGATCTATCATGATTTGTTTTTATAAACTACTTTTTCTGTTCAGAAATGTTTGACACCTAGTTTAGGTTTTGCTGTTGCGAAAGATTTGGTCGTCGTAAACATGTCTTCCATCTTCTTTGCAATATCTTCTAATGATTTTTTGATACTCATTCTTATTTTTAATAATGTCAAACATCGGAAGTTGGATAATGATCTTAAGTGATATATAATAAATATGGATTAATTCACACATTGTCAACTGATTTTGAGAGGTAACCCCATAATTTAATATGGTATTAGAGCCCACTTATACGCTTCTCAACCCAATCCATAATCGGTCCGATCCAAATAATTGCCCCGTCGATACATACCCGAGCATAGCAAAATTAATTGCTAGCACAACCATCATCTCAAAGGGCGTGTTAATAAATACAATTAAACCCGTCAATTATCAAAAAGTATTAAATCGTTTTCACAATCAATATAAATAATAAGATTTTATTGATAAGGTTAGGCTCAAGCAAATAAGCTCACCGTTGTTTATCTTAAATTGATTCTCTAAATTGGTTTTTTCATGCATTGCAGTACTTGCTAGACGATTATCACATGTTTGTGTCTATGATAGATTATGTAGGATGAGACACAAGTTTTGCAGGAAATTATCAAATGATAGGATTTCGTCCCTTAATTAGTTTTTGTATCACTTTTAAACGAATTAAAAATTATTTAACTTATGAAATTTATACGTTTTACCAATAGCCAAAAATTATTTTTTATTTTATTTGTAGAGATAAAATTTATAATAATTCTAGAGATTTATCTACCGGTGAATTTTAATATATATAATCTATAAACTATAATTATTTACTACAAATTTCAAATTTATAATAATAATCATATTTACTAAAAAGTCACTTTTAATTCAAATCAAGAAAAAATGTGATATTACATATGAAAGAAGTTAGGTTTTAATGAAAAAGAAATGTGGTGTATATTGCATATTATAAAACATAAATAGGGTATTTTTAGAAAAAATCCCATCATAATACATAATTAAGAATTGTGACTAGTCTTAAGATTAGTTTTCAATTCACGTCAGGGTTAATATTTTTATTTATTATTTGAACATTTTACAATAATGCCTAAGACAATCTCTATACTATTAATAAGCAATACAAATGAATAATTATTGTATCCAAACAGTTTTATACTTATTCTTACATCCAAACAATCATCTCTCTAATAAAAATAAATAATAAAAAATATGTGGGGGAGCATTCCTTTCTCAGACTCTATAGCTCATACGAAGACAATTGGACTAGGGTACAAGCGATTCCTTACACATAACTTGACCAACTTTATCTTAATTTTACCCGAATCTAGCATGATTTTTTTTTATAAACTACTTTTTCTATTCAGAAATGTTTGACACCTAGTTTAGGTTTTGCTGTTGCGAAAGATTTGGTCGTCGTAAACATGTCTTCCATCTTCTTTGCAATATCTTCTAATGATTTTTTGATACTCATTCTTATTTTTAATAATGTCAAACATCGGCAGTTGGATAATGATCTTAAGTGATATATAATAAATATGTGATAATTCACACATTGTCAACTGATTTTGAGAGGTAACCCCATAATTTAATATGGTATTAGAGCCCACTTATACGCTTCTCAACCCAATCCATAATCGGTCCGATCCAAATATTTGCCCCGTCGATCCATACCCGAGCATACCAAAATTAATTGCTAGCACAACCATCATCTCAAAGGGCGTGTTAATAAATACAATTAAACCCGTCAATTATCAAATAGTACTAAATCGTTTTCACAATCAATATTAAAAATAAGATTTTATTGATAAGGTTAGGCTCAAGCAAATAAGCTCACTGTTGTTTATCTTAAATTGATTCTCTAAATTTGTTTTTCATGCATTGCAGTACTTGCTAGAAGATTATCACATGTTTGTGTCTATGATAGATTATGTAGGATGAGACACAAGTTTTGCAGGAAATTATCAAACGATAGGATTTCGTCCCTTAATTAGTTTTTGTATCACTTTTAAACGAATTTAAAAATTATTTAACTTATGAAATTTATACGTTTTACCAATAGCCAAAAATTATTTTTTATTTTATTTGTAGAGATAAAATTTATAATAATTCTACAGATTAATCTACCGGTGAATTTTAATATATATAATCTGTAAACTATAATTATTTATTACAAATTTCAAATTTATATTTATAATCATATTTACTAAAAATTCAATTTTTAATTAAAATCAGGACAAAATGTGATATTACATATGAAAGAAGTTAGTTTTTAATGAAAAAGAAATGTGGTGTATATTGCATATTATAAAACATAAATAGGGTATATTTAGAAAAATCACATAATAATACTTAATTAAGAACTGTGACTAGTCTTAAGATTAGTTTTCAATTCACATCAAGGTTAATATTTTTATTTATTTGTTTGAACATTTTACAATAATGCCTAAGACAATCTCTATACTATTAATAAGCAATACAAATGAATAATTATTGTATCCAAACAGTTTTATACTTATTCTTACATCCAAACAATCATCTCTCTAATAAAAATAAATAATAAAAAATATGTGGGGGAGCATTCCTTTCTCAGACTCTATAGCTCATACGAAGACAGTTGGACTAGGGTACAAGCGATTCCTTACACATAACTTGACCAACTTTATCTTAATTTTACCCGAATCTAGCATGATTTGTTTTTATAAACTACTTTTTCTGTTCAGAAATGTTTGACACCTAGTTTAGGTTTTGCTGTTGCGAAAGATTTGGTCGTCGTAAACATGTCTTCCATCTTCTTTGCAATATCTTCTAATGATTTTTTGATACTCATTCTTATTTTTAATAATGTCAAACATCGGAAGTTGGATAATGATCTTAAGTGATATATAATAAATATGTGATAATTCACACATTGTCATCTGATTTTGAGAGGTAACCCCATAATTTAATATGGTATTAGAGCCCACTTATACGCTTCTCAACCCAATCCATAATCGGTCCGATCCAAATATTTTCCCCGTCGATACATACTCGAGCATACCAAAATTAATTGCTAGCACAACCATCATCTCAAATGGCGTGTTAATAAATACAATTAAACCCGTCAATTATCAAAGAGTACTAAATCGTTTTCACAATCAATATTAAAAATAAGAGTTTATTGATAATGTTAGGCTCAAGCAAATAAGCTCACCGTTGTTCATCTTAAATTGATTCTCTAAATTTGTTTTTTCATGTATTGCAGTACTTGCTAGAAGATTATCACATGTTTGTGTCTATGATAGATTATGTAGGATGAGACACAAGTTTTGCAGGAAATTATCAAACGATAGGATTTCGTCCCTTAATTAGTTTTTGTATCACTTTTAAAATAATTTAAAAATTATTTAACTTATGAAATTTATAAGTTTTACCAATAGCCAAAAATTATTTTTTATTTTATTTGTAGAGGTAAAATTTATAATAATTCTAGAGATTAATCTACCGGTGAATTTTAATATATATAATCTATAAACTATAATTATTTATTACAAATTTCAAATTTATATTTATAATCATATTTACTAAAAATTCAATTTTTAATTCAAATCAGGACAAAATGTGATATTACATATGAAAGAAGTTAGTTTTTAATGAAAAAGAAATGTGGTGTATATTGCATATTATAAAACATAAATAGGGTATATTTAGAAAAATCACATAATAATACTTAATTAAGAACTGTGACTAGTCTTAAGATTAGTTTTCAATTCACATCAAGGTTAATATTTTTATTTATTTGTTTGAACATTTTACAATAATGCCTAAGACAATCTCTATACTATTAATAAGCAATACAAATGAATAATTATTGTATCCAAACAGTTTTTTACTTATTCTTACATCCAAACAATCATCTCTCTAATAAAAATAAATAATAAAAAATATGGGGGGGGGGAGCATTCCTTTCTCAGACTCTATGGCTCATACGAAGACAATTGGACTTGGGTCCAAGCGATTCCTTACACATAACTTGACCAACTTTATCTTAATTTTACCCAGATCTATCATGATTTGTTTTTATAAACTACTTTTTCTGTTCAGAAATGTTTGACACCTAGTTTAGGTTTTGCTGTTGCGAAAGATTTGGTCGTCGTAAACATGTCTTCCATCTTCTTTGCAATATCTTCTAATGATTTTTTGATACTCATTCTTATTTTTAATAATGTCAAACATCGGAAGTTGGATAATGATCTTAAGTGATATATAATAAATATGTGATAATTCACACATTGTCAACTGATTTTGAGAGGTAACCCCATAATTTAATATGGTATTAGAGCCCACTTATACGCTTCTCAACCCAATCCATAATCGGTCCGATCCAAATATTTGCCTCGTCGATCCATACTCGAGCATACCAAAATTAATTGCTAGCACAACCATCATCTCAAAGGGCGTGTTAATAAATATAATTAAACCCGTCAATTATCAAAGAGTACTAAATCGTTTTCACAATCAATATTAAAAATAAGAGTTTATTGATAATGTTAGGCTCAAGCAAATAAGCTCACCGTTGTTTATCTTAAATTGATTCTCTAAATTTGTTTTTTCATGTATTGCAGTACTTGCTAGAAGATTATCACATGTTTGTTTCTATGATAGATTATGTAGGATGAGACACAAGTTTTGCAGGAAATTATCAAACGATAGGATTTCGTCCCTTAATTAGTTTTTGTATCACTTTTAAAAGAATTTAAAAATTATTTAACTTATGAAATTTATAAGTTTTACCAATAGCCAAAAATTATTTTTTATTTTATTTGTAGAGGTAAAATTTATAATAATTCTAGAGATTAATCTACCGGTGAATTTTAATATATATAATCTATAAACTATAATTATTTATTACAAATTTCAAATTTATATTTATAATCATATTTACTAAAAATTCAATTTTTAATTCAAATCAGGACAAAATGTGATATTACATATGAAAGAAGTTAGTTTTTAATGAAAAAGAAATGTGGTGTATATTGCATATTATAAAACATAAATAGGGTATATTTAGAAAAATCACATAATAATACTTAATTAAGAACTGTGACTAGTCTTAAGATTAGTTTTCAATTCACATCAAGGTTAATATTTTTATTTATTTGTTTGAACATTTTACAATAATGCCTAAGACAATCTCTATACTATTAATAAGCAATACAAATGAATAATTATTGTATCCAAACAGTTTTTTACTTATTCTTACATCCAAACAATCATCTCTCTAATAAAAATAAATAATAAAAAATATGGGGGGGGGGAGCATTCCTTTCTCAGACTCTATGGCTCATACGAAGACAATTGGACTTGGGTCCAAGCGATTCCTTACACATAACTTGACCAACTTTATCTTAATTTTACCCAGATCTATCATGATTTGTTTTTATAAACTACTTTTTCTGTTGCGAAAGATTTGGTCGTCGTAAACATGTCTTCCATCTTCTTTGCAATATCTTCTAATGATTTTTTGATACTCATTCTTATTTTTAATAATGTCAAACATCGGAAGTTGGATAATGATCTTAAGTGATATATAATAAATATGTGATAATTCACACATTGTCAACTGATTTTGAGAGGTAACCCCATAATTTAATATGGTATTAGAGCCCACTTATACGCTTCTCAACCCAATCCATAATCGGTCCGATCCAAATATTTGCCCCGTCGATCCATACCCGAGCATACCAAAATTAATTGCTAGCACAACCATCATCTCAAAGGGCGTGTTAATAAATACAATTAAACCCGTCAATTATCAAATAGTACTAAATCGTTTTCACAATCAATATTAAAAATAAGATTTTATTGATAAGGTTAGGCTCAAGCAAATAAGCTCACTGTTGTTTATCTTAAATTGATTCTCTAAATTTGTTTTTCATGCATTGCAGTACTTGCTAGAAGATTATCACATGTTTGTGTCTATGATAGATTATGTAGGATGAGACACAAGTTTTGCAGGAAATTATCAAACGATAGGATTTCGTCCCTTAATTAGTTTTTGTATCACTTTTAAACGAATTTAAAAATTATTTAACTTATGAAATTTATACGTTTTACCAATAGCCAAAAATTATTTTTTATTTTATTTGTAGAGATAAAATTTATAATAATTCTACAGATTAATCTACCGGTGAATTTTAATATATATAATCTGTAAACTATAATTATTTATTACAAATTTCAAATTTATATTTATAATCATATTTACTAAAAATTCAATTTTTAATTCAAATCAGGACAAAATGTGATATTACATATGAAAGAAGTTAGTTTTTAATGAAAAAGAAATGTGGTGTATATTGCATATTATAAAACATAAATAGGGTATATTTAGAAAAATCACATAATAATACTTAATTAAGAACTGTGACTAGTCTTAAGATTAGTTTTCAATTCACATCAAGGTTATTATTTTTATTTATTTGTTTGAACATTTTACAATAATGCCTAAGACAATCTCTATACTATTAATAAGCAATACAAATGAATAATTATTGTATCCAAACAGTTTTATACTTATTCTTACATCCAAACAATCATCTCTCTAATAAAAATAAATAATAAAAAATATGGGGGGGGGGAGCATTCCTTTCTCAGACTCTATGGCTCATACGAAGACAATTGGACTTGGGTCCAAGCGATTCCTTACACATAACTTGACCAACTTTATCTTAATTTTACCCAGATCTATCATGATTTGTTTTTATAAACTACTTTTTCTGTTCAGAAATGTTTGACACCTAGTTTAGGTTTTGCTGTTGCGAAAGATTTGGTCGTCGTAAACATGTCTTCCATCTTCTTTGCAATATCTTCTAATGATTTTTTGATACTCATTCTTATTTTTAATAATGTCAAACATCGGAAGTTGGATAATGATCTTAAGTGATATATAATAAATATGTGATAATTCACACATTGTCAACTGATTTTGAGAGGTAACCCCATAATTTAATATGGTATTAGAGCCCACTTATACGCTTCTCAACCCAATCCATAATCGGTCCGATCCAAATATTTGCCTCGTCGATCCATACTCGAGCATACCAAAATTAATTGCTAGCACAACCATCATCTCAAAGGGCGTGTTAATAAATATAATTAAACCCGTCAATTATCAAAGAGTACTAAATCGTTTTCACAATCAATATTAAAAATAAGAGTTTATTGATAATGTTAGGCTCAAGCAAATAAGCTCACCGTTGTTTATCTTAAATTGATTCTCTAAATTTGTTTTTTCATGTATTGCAGTACTTGCTAGAAGATTATCACATGTTTGTTTCTATGATAGATTATGTAGGATGAGACACAAGTTTTGCAGGAAATTATCAAACGATAGGATTTCGTCCCTTAATTAGTTTTTGTATCACTTTTAAAAGAATTTAAAAATTATTTAACTTATGAAATTTATAAGTTTTACCAATAGCCAAAAATTATTTTTTATTTTATTTGTAGAGGTAAAATTTATAATAATTCTAGAGATTAATCTACCGGTGAATTTTAATATATATAATCTATAAACTATAATTATTTATTACAAATTTCAAATTTATATTTATAATCATATTTACTAAAAATTCAATTTTTAATTCAAATCAGGACAAAATGTGATATTACATATGAAAGAAGTTAGTTTTTAATGAAAAAGAAATGTGGTGTATATTGCATATTATAAAACATAAATAGGGTATATTTAGAAAAATCACATAATAATACTTAATTAAGAACTGTGACTAGTCTTAAGATTAGTTTTCAATTCACATCAAGGTTAATATTTTTATTTATTTGTTTGAACATTTTACAATAATGCCTAAGACAATCTCTATACTATTAATAAGCAATACAAATGAATAATTATTGTATCCAAACAGTTTTTTACTTATTCTTACATCCAAACAATCATCTCTCTAATAAAAATAAATAATAAAAAATATGGGGGGGGGAGCATTCCTTTCTCAGACTCTATGGCTCATACGAAGACAATTGGACTTGGGTCCAAGCGATTCCTTACACATAACTTGACCAACTTTATCTTAATTTTACCCAGATCTATCATGATTTGTTTTTATAAACTACTTTTTCTGTTGCGAAAGATTTTGTCGTCGTAAATATGTCTTCCATCTTCTTTGCAATATCTCCTAATGATTTTTTGATACTCATTCTTATTTGAAATAATGTCAAACATCGGAAGTTGGATAATGATCTTAAGTGATATATAATAAATATGTGATAATTCACACATTGTCAACTGATTTTGAGAGGTAACCCCATAATTTAATATGGTATTAGAGCCCACTTATACGCTTCTCAACCCAATCCATAATCGGTCCGATCCAAATATTTGCCTCGTCGATCCATACTCGAGCATACCAAAATTAATTGCTAGCACAACCATCATCTCAAAGGGCGTGTTAATAAATATAATTAAACCCGTCAATTATCAAAGAGTACTAAATCGTTTTCACAATCAATATTAAAAATAAGAGTTTATTGATAATGTTAGGCTCAAGCAAATAAGCTCACCGTTGTTTATCTTAAATTGATTCTCTAAATTGGTTTTTTCATGCATTGCAGTACTTGCTAGAAGATTATCACATGTTTGTGTCTATGATAGATTATGTAGGATGAGACACAAGTTTTGCAGGAAATTATCAAACGATAGGATTTCGTCCCTTAATTAGTTTTTGTATCACTTTTAAAAGAATTTAAAAATTATTTAACTTATGAAATTTATACGTTTTACCAATAGCCAAAAATTCTTTTTTATTTTATTTGTAGAGGTAAAATTTATAATAATTCTAGAGATTAATCTACCGGTGAATTTTAATATATATAATCTATAAACTATAATTATTTATCACAAATTTGAAATTTATATTTATAATCATATTTACTAAAAATTCAATTTTTAATTCAAATCAGGACAAAATGTGATATTACATATGAAAGAAGTTAGTTTTTAATGAAAAAGAAATGTGGTGTATATTGCATATTATAAAACATAAATAGGGTATATTTAGAAAAATCACATAATAATACTTAATTAAGAACTGTGACTAGTCTTAAGATTAGTTTTCAATTCACATCAAGGTTAATATTTTTATTTATTTATTTGAACATTTTACAATAATGCCTAAGACAATCTCTATACTATTAATAAGCAATACAAATGAATAATTATTGTATCCAAACAGTTTTTTACTTATTCTTACATCCAAACAATCATCTCTCTAATAAAAATAAATAATAAAAAATATGGGGGGGGGGGGGAGCATTCCTTTCTCAGACTCTATGGCTCATACGAAGACAATTGGACTTGGGTCCAAGCGATTCCTTACACATAACTTGACCAACTTTATCTTAATTTTACCCAGATCTATCATGATTTGTTTTTATAAACTACTTTTTCTGTTCAGAAATGTTTGACACCTAGTTTAGGTTTTGCTGTTGCGAAAGATTTGGTCGTCGTAAACATGTCTTCCATCTTCTTTGCAATATCTTCTAATGATTTTTTGATACTCATTCTTATTTTTAATAATGTCAAACATCGGAAGTTGGATAATGATCTTAAGTGATATATAATAAATATGTGATAATTCACACATTGTCAACTGATTTTGAGAGGTAACCCCATAATTTAATATGGTATTAGAGCCCACTTATACGCTTCTCAACCCAATCCATAATCGGTCCGATCCAAATATTTGCCTCGTCGATCCATACCCGAGCATACCAAAATTAATTGCTAGCACAACCATCATCTCAAATGGCGTGTTAATAAATACAATTAAACCCGTCAATTATCAAAGAGTAGTAAATCGTTTTCACAATCAATATTAAAAATAAGAGTTTATTGATAATGTTAGGCTCAAGCAAATAAGCTCACCGTTGTTTATCTTAAATTGATTCTCTAAATTGGTTTTTTCATGCATTGCAGTACTTGCTAGAAGATTATCACATGTTTGTGTCTATGATAGATTATGTAGGATGAGACACAAGTTTTGCAGGAAATTATCAAACGATAGGATTTCGTCCCTTAATTAGTTTTTGTATCACTTTTAAAAGAATTTAAAAATTATTTAACTTATGAAATTTATACGTTTTACCAATAGCCAAAAATTATTTTTTATTTTATTTGTAGAGGTAAAATTTATAATAATTCTAGAGATTAATCTACCGGTGAATTTTAATATATATAATCTATAAACTATAATTATTTATCACAAATTTGAAATTTATATTTATAATCATATTTACTAAAAATTCAATTTTTAATTCAAATCAGGACAAAATGTGATATTACATATGAAAGAAGTTAGTTTTTAATGAAAAAGAAATGTGGTGTATATTGCATATTATAAAACATAAATAGGGTATATTTAGAAAAATCACATAATAATACTTAATTAAGAACTGTGACTAGTCTTAAGATTAGTTTTCAATTCACATCAAGGTTAATATTTTTATTTATTTATTTGAACATTTTACAATAATGCCTAAGACAATCTCTATACTATTAATAAGCAATACAAATGAATAATTATTGTATCCAAACAGTTTTTTACTTATTCTTACATCCAAACAATCATCTCTCTAATAAAAATAAATAATAAAAAATATGGGGGGGGGGGAGCATTCCTTTCTCAGACTCTATGGCTCATACGAAGACAATTGGACTTGGGTCCAAGCGATTCCTTACACATAACTTGACCAACTTTATCTTAATTTTACCCAGATCTATCATGATTTGTTTTTATAAACTACTTTTTCTGTTCAGAAATGTTTGACACCTAGTTTAGGTTTTGCTGTTGCGAAAGATTTGGTCGTCGTAAACATGTCTTCCATCTTCTTTGCAATATCTTCTAATGATTTTTTGATACTCATTCTTATTTTTAATAATGTCAAACATCGGAAGTTGGATAATGATCTTAAGTGATATATAATAAATATGTGATAATTCACACATTGTCAACTGATTTTGAGAGGTAACCCCATAATTTAATATGGTATTAGAGCCCACTTATACGCTTCTCAACCCAATCCATAATCGGTCCGATCCAAATATTTGCCTCGTCGATCCATACCCGAGCATACCAAAATTAATTGCTAGCACAACCATCATCTCAAATGGCGTGTTAATAAATACAATTAAACCCGTCAATTATCAAAGAGTAGTAAATCGTTTTCACAATCAATATTAAAAATAAGAGTTTATTGATAATGTTAGGCTCAAGCAAATAAGCTCACCGTTGTTTATCTTAAATTGATTCTCTAAATTGGTTTTTTCATGCATTGCAGTACTTGCTAGAAGATTATCACATGTTTGTGTCTATGATAGATTATGTAGGATGAGACACAAGTTTTGCAGGAAATTATCAAACGATAGG
The DNA here is from genome assembly GCA_963922655.1 of Cardamine chenopodiifolia. NCBI lineage: Eukaryota > Viridiplantae > Streptophyta > Magnoliopsida > Brassicales > Brassicaceae > Cardamine > Cardamine chenopodiifolia. The sequence goes on along the minus strand of OZ000476.1, from coordinate 5,081,470 downwards.
ATTTCGTCCCTTAATTAGTTTTTGTATCACTTTTAAAAGAATTTAAAAATTATTTAACTTATGAAATTTATACGTTTTACCAATAGCCAAAAATTATTTTTTATTTTATTTGTAGAGGTAAAATTTATAATAATTCTAGAGATTAATCTACCGGTGAATTTTAATATATATAATCTATAAACTATAATTATTTATCACAAATTTGAAATTTATATTTATAATCATATTTACTAAAAATTCAATTTTTAATTCAAATCAGGACAAAATGTGATATTACATATGAAAGAAATTAGTTTTTAATGAAAAAGAAATGTGGTGTATATTGCATATTATAAAACATAAATAGGGTATATTTAGAAAAATCACATAATAATACTTAATTAAGAACTGTGACTAGTCTTAAGATTAGTTTTCAATTCACATCAAGGTTAATATTTTTATTTATTTATTTGAACATTTTACAATAATGCCTAAGACAATCTCTATACTATTAATAAGCAATACAAATGAATAATTATTGTATCCAAACAGTTTTTTACTTATTCTTACATCCAAACAATCATCTCTCTAATAAAAATAAATAATAAAAAATATGGGGGGGGGGGAGCATTCCTTTCTCAGACTCTATGGCTCATACGAAGACAATTGGACTTGGGTCCAAGCGATTCCTTACACATAACTTGACCAACTTTATCTTAATTTTACCCAGATCTATCATGATTTGTTTTTATAAACTACTTTTTCTGTTCAGAAATGTTTGACACCTAGTTTAGGTTTTGCTGTTGCGAAAGATTTGGTCGTCGTAAACATGTCTTCCATCTTCTTTGCAATATCTTCTAATGATTTTTTGATACTCATTCTTATTGTTAATAATGTCAAACATCGGAAGTTGGATAATGATCTTAAGTGATATATAATAAATATGTGATAATTCACACATTGTCAACTGATTTTGAGAGGTAACCCCATAATTTAATATGGTATTAGAGCCCACTTATACGCTTCTCAACCCAATCCATAATCGGTCCGATCCAAATATTTGCCTCGTCGATCCATACCCGAGCATACCAAAATTAATTGCTAGCACAACCATCATCTCAAATGGCGTGTTAATAAATACAATTAAACCCGTCAATTATCAAAGAGTAGTAAATCGTTTTCACAATCAATATTAAAAATAAGAGTTTATTGATAATGTTAGGCTCAAGCAAATAAGCTCACCGTTGTTTATCTTAGATTGATTCTCTAAATTGGTTTTTTCATGCATTGCAGTACTTGCTAGAAGATTATCACATGTTTGTGTCTATGATAGATTATGTAGGATGAGACACAAGTTTTGCAGGAAATTATCAAACGATAGGATTTCGTCCCTTAATTAGTTTTTGTATCACTTTTAAAAGAATTTAAAAATTATTTAACTTATGAAATTTATACGTTTTACCAATAGCCAAAAATTATTTTTTATTTTATTTGTAGAGGTAAAATTTATAATAATTCTAGAGATTAATCTACCGGTGAATTTTAATATATATAATCTATAAACTATAATTATTTATCACAAATTTGAAATTTATATTTATAATCATATTTACTAAAAATTCAATTTTTAATTCAAATCAGGACAAAATGTGATATTACATATGAAAGAAGTTAGTTTTTAATGAAAAAGAAATGTGGTGTATATTGCATATTATAAAACATAAATAGGGTATATTTAGAAAAATCACATAATAATACTTAATTAAGAACTGTGACTAGTCTTAAGATTAGTTTTCAATTCACATCAAGGTTAATATTTTTATTTATTTATTTGAACATTTTACAATAATGCCTAAGACAATCTCTATACTATTAATAAGCAATACAAATGAATAATTATTGTATCCAAACAGTTTTTTACTTATTCTTACATCCAAACAATCATCTCTCTAATAAAAATAAATAATAAAAAATATGGGGGGGGGGGAGCATTCCTTTCTCAGACTCTATGGCTCATACGAAGACAATTGGACTTGGGTCCAAGCGATTCCTTACACATAACTTGACCAACTTTATCTTAATTTTACCCAGATCTATCATGATTTGTTTTTATAAACTACTTTTTCTGTTCAGAAATGTTTGACACCTAGTTTAGGTTTTGCTGTTGCGAAAGATTTGGTCGTCGTAAACATGTCTTCCATCTTCTTTGCAATATCTTCTAATGATTTTTTGATACTCATTCTTATTTTTAATAATGTCAAACATCGGAAGTTGGATAATGATCTTAAGTGATATATAATAAATATGTGATAATTCACACATTGTCAACTGATTTTGAGAGGTAACCCCATAATTTAATATGGTATTAGAGCCCACTTATACGCTTCTCAACCCAATCCATAATCGGTCCGATCCAAATATTTGCCTCGTCGATCCATACCCGAGCATACCAAAATTAATTGCTAGCACAACCATCATCTCAAATGGCGTGTTAATAAATACAATTAAACCCGTCAATTATCAAAGAGTAGTAAATCGTTTTCACAATCAATATTAAAAATAAGAGTTTATTGATAATGTTAGGCTCAAGCAAATAAGCTCACCGTTGTTTATCTTAGATTGATTCTCTAAATTGGTTTTTTCATGCATTGCAGTACTTGCTAGAAGATTATCACATGTTTGTGTCTATGATAGATTATGTAGGATGAGACACAAGTTTTGCAGGAAATTATCAAACGATAGGATTTCGTCCCTTAATTAGTTTTTGTATCACTTTTAAAAGAATTTAAAAATTATTTAACTTATGAAATTTATACGTTTTACCAATAGCCAAAAATTATTTTTTATTTTATTTGTAGAGGTAAAATTTATAATAATTCTAGAGATTAATCTACCGGTGAATTTTAATATATATAATCTATAAACTATAATTATTTATCACAAATTTGAAATTTATATTTATAATCATATTTACTAAAAATTCAATTTTTAATTCAAATCAGGACAAAATGTGATATTACATATGAAAGAAGTTAGTTTTTAATGAAAAAGAAATGTGGTGTATATTGCATATTATAAAACATAAATAGGGTATATTTAGAAAAATCACATAATAATACTTAATTAAGAACTGTGACTAGTCTTAAGATTAGTTTTCAATTCACATCAAGGTTAATATTTTTATTTATTTATTTGAACATTTTACAATAATGCCTAAGACAATCTCTATACTATTAATAAGCAATACAAATGAATAATTATTGTATCCAAACAGTTTTTTACTTATTCTTACATCCAAACAATCATCTCTCTAATAAAAATAAATAATAAAAAATATGGGGGGGGGAGCATTCCTTTCTCAGACTCTATGGCTCATACGAAGACAATTGGACTTGGGTCCAAGCGATTCCTTACACATAACTTGACCAACTTTATCTTAATTTTACCCAGATCTATCATGATTTGTTTTTATAAACTACTTTTTCTGTTCAGAAATGTTTGACACCTAGTTTAGGTTTTGCTGTTGCGAAAGATTTGGTCGTCGTAAACATGTCTTCCATCTTCTTTGCAATATCTTCTAATGATTTTTTGATACTCATTCTTATTTTTAATAATGTCAAACATCGGAAGTTGGATAATGATCTTAAGTGATATATAATAAATATGTGATAATTCACACATTGTCAACTGATTTTGAGAGGTAACCCCATAATTTAATATGGTATTAGAGCCCACTTATACGCTTCTCAACCCAATCCATAATCGGTCCGATCCAAATATTTGCCTCGTCGATCCATACCCGAGCATACCAAAATTAATTGCTAGCACAACCATCATCTCAAATGGCGTGTTAATAAATACAATTAAACCCGTCAATTATCAAAGAGTAGTAAATCGTTTTCACAATCAATATTAAAAATAAGAGTTTATTGATAATGTTAGGCTCAAGCAAATAAGCTCACCGTTGTTTATCTTAGATTGATTCTCTAAATTGGTTTTTTCATGCATTGCAGTACTTGCTAGAAGATTATCACATGTTTGTGTCTATGATAGATTATGTAGGATGAGACACAAGTTTTGCAGGAAATTATCAAACGATAGGATTTCGTCCCTTAATTAGTTTTTGTATCACTTTTAAAAGAATTTAAAAATTATTTAACTTATGAAATTTATACGTTTTACCAATAGCCAAAAATTATTTTTTATTTTATTTGTAAAGGTAAAATTTATAATAATTCTAGAGATTAATCTACCGGTGAATTTTAATATATATAATCTATAAACTATAATTATTTATCACAAATTTGAAATTTATATTTATAATCATATTTACTAAAAATTCAATTTTTAATTCAAATCAGGACAAAATGTGATATTACATATGAAAGAAGTTAGTTTTTAATGAAAAAGAAATGTGGTGTATATTGCATATTATAAAACATAAATAGGGTATATTTAGAAAAATCACATAATAATACTTAATTAAGAACTGTGACTACTCTTAAGATTAGTTTTCAATTCACATCAAGGTTAATATTTTTATTTATTTATTTGAACATTTTACAATAATGCCTAAGACAATCTCTATACTATTAATAAGCAATACAAATGAATAATTATTGTATCCAAACAGTTTTTTACTTATTCTTACATCCAAACAATCATCTCTCTAATAAAAATAAATAATAAAAAATATGGGGGGGGGAGCATTCCTTTCTCAGACTCTATGGCTCATACGAAGACAATTGGACTTGGGTCCAAGCGATTCCTTACACATAACTTGACCAACTTTATCTTAATTTTACCCAGATCTATCATGATTTGTTTTTATAAACTACTTTTTCTGTTCAGAAATGTTTGACACCTAGTTTAGGTTTTGCTGTTGCGAAAGATTTGGTCGTCGTAAACATGTCTTCCATCTTCTTTGCAATATCTTCTAATGATTTTTTGATACTCATTCTTATTTTTAATAATGTCAAACATCGGAAGTTGGATAATGATCTTAAGTGATATATAATAAATATGTGATAATTCACACATTGTCAACTGATTTTGAGAGGTAACCCCATAATTTAATATGGTATTAGAGCCCACTTATACGCTTCTCAACCCAATCCATAATCGGTCCGATCCAAATATTTGCCTCGTCGATCCATACCCGAGCATACCAAAATTAATTGCTAGCACAACCATCATCTCAAATGGCGTGTTAATAAATACAATTAAACCCGTCAATTATCAAAGAGTAGTAAATCGTTTTCACAATCAATATTAAAAATAAGAGTTTATTGATAATGTTAGGCTCAAGCAAATAAGCTCACCGTTGTTTATCTTAGATTGATTCTCTAAATTGGTTTTTTCATGCATTGCAGTACTTGCTAGAAGATTATCACATGTTTGTGTCTATGATAGATTATGTAGGATGAGACACAAGTTTTGCAGGAAATTATCAAACGATAGGATTTCGTCCCTTAATTAGTTTTTGTATCACTTTTAAAAGAATTTAAAAATTATTTAACTTATGAAATTTATACGTTTTACCAATAGCCAAAAATTATTTTTTATTTTATTTGTAAAGGTAAAATTTATAATAATTCTAGAGATTAATCTACCGGTGAATTTTAATATATATAATCTATAAACTATAATTATTTATCACAAATTTGAAATTTATATTTATAATCATATTTACTAAAAATTCAATTTTTAATTCAAATCAGGACAAAATGTGATATTACATATGAAAGAAGTTAGTTTTTAATGAAAAAGAAATGTGGTGTATATTGCATATTATAAAACATAAATAGGGTATATTTAGAAAAATCACATAATAATACTTAATTAAGAACTGTGACTACTCTTAAGATTAGTTTTCAATTCACATCAAGGTTAATATTTTTATTTATTTATTTGAACATTTTACAATAATGCCTAAGACAATCTCTATACTATTAATAAGCAATACAAATGAATAATTATTGTATCCAAACAGTTTTTTACTTATTCTTACATCCAAACAATCATCTCTCTAATAAAAATAAATAATAAAAAATATGGGGGGGGGAGCATTCCTTTCTCAGACTCTATGGCTCATACGAAGACAATTGGACTTGGGTCCAAGCGATTCCTTACACATAACTTGACCAACTTTATCTTAATTTTACCCAGATCTATCATGATTTGTTTTTATAAACTACTTTTTCTGTTCAGAAATGTTTGACACCTAGTTTAGGTTTTGCTGTTGCGAAAGATTTGGTCGTCGTAAACATGTCTTCCATCTTCTTTGCAATATCTTCTAATGATTTTTTGATACTCATTCTTATTTTTAATAATGTCAAACATCGGAAGTTGGATAATGATCTTAAGTGATATATAATAAATATGTGATAATTCACACATTGTCAACTGATTTTGAGAGGTAACCCCATAATTTAATATGTTATTAGAGCCCACTTATACGCTTCTCAACCCAATCCATAATCGGTCCGATCCAAATATTTGCCTCGTCGATCCATACCCGAGCATACCAAAATTAATTGCTAGCACAACCATCATCTCAAATGGCGTGTTAATAAATACAATTAAACCCGTCAATTATCAAAGAGTAGTAAATCGTTTTCACAATCAATATTAAAAATAAGAGTTTATTGATAATGTTAGGCTCAAGCAAATAATCTCACCGTTGTTTGTCTTAGATTGATTCTCTAAATTGGTTTTTTCATGCATTGCAGTACTTGCTAGAAGATTATCACATGTTTGTGTCTATGATAGATTATGTAGGATGAGACACAAGTTTTGCAGGAAATTATCAAACGATAGGATTTCGTCCCTTAATTAGTTTTTGTATCACTTTTAAAAGAATTTAAAAATTATTTAACTTATGAAATTTATACGTTTTACCAATAGCCAAAAATTATTTTTTATTTTATTTGTAGAGGTAAAATTTATAATAATTCTAGAGATTAATCTACCGGTGAATTTTAATATATATAATCTATAAACTATAATTATTTATCACAAATTTGAAATTTATATTTATAATCATATTTACTAAAAATTCAATTTTTAATTCAAATCAGGACAAAATGTGATATTACATATGAAAGAAGTTAGTTTTTAATGAAAAAGAAATGTGGTGTATATTGCATATTATAAAACATAAATAGGGTATATTTAGAAAAATCACATAATAATACTTAATTAAGAACTGTGACTAGTCTTAAGATTAGTTTTCAATTCACATCAAGGTTAATATTTTTATTTATTTATTTGAACATTTTACAATAATGCCTAAGACAATCTCTATACTATTAATAAGCAATACAAATGAATAATTATTGTATCCAAACAGTTTTTTACTTATTCTTACATCCAAACAATCATCTCTCTAATAAAAATAAATAATAAAAAATATGGGGGGGGAGCATTCCTTTCTCAGACTCTATGGCTCATACGAAGACAATTGGACTTGGGTCCAAGCGATTCCTTACACATAACTTGACCAACTTTATCTTAATTTTACCCAGATCTATCATGATTTGTTTTTATAAACTACTTTTTCTGTTCAGAAATGTTTGACACCTAGTTTAGGTTTTGCTGTTGCGAAAGATTTGGTCGTCGTAAACATGTCTTCCATCTTCTTTGCAATATCTTCTAATGATTTTTTGATACTCATTCTTATTGTTAATAATGTCAAGCATCGGAAGTTGGATAATGATCTTAAGTGATATATAATAAATATGTGATAATTCACACATTGTCAACTGATTTTGAGAGGTAACCCCATAATTTAATATGGTATTAGAGCCCACTTATACGCTTCTCAACCCAATCCATAATCGGTCCGATCCAAATATTTGCCTCGTCGATCCATACCCGAGCATACCAAAATTAATTGCTAGCACAACCATCATCTCAAATGGCGTGTTAATAAATACAATTAAACCCGTCAATTATCAAAGAGTAGTAAATCGTTTTCACAATCAATATTAAAAATAAGAGTTTATTGATAATGTTAGGCTCAAGCAAATAAGCTCACCGTTGTTTATCTTAGATTGATTCTCTAAATTGGTTTTTTCATGCATTGCAGTACTTGCTAGAAGATTATCACATGTTTGTGTCTATGATAGATTATGTAGGATGAGACACAAGTTTTGCAGGAAATTATCAAACGATAGGATTTCGTCCCTTAATTAGTTTTTGTATCACTTTTAAAAGAATTTAAAAATTATTTAACTTATGAAATTTATACGTTTTACCAATAGCCAAAAATTATTTTTTATTTTATTTATAGAGGTAAAATTTATAATAATTCTAGAGATTAATCTACCGGTGAATTTTAATATATATAATCTATAAACTATAATTATTTATCACAAATTTGAAATTTATATTTATAATCATATTTACTAAAAATTCAATTTTTAATTCAAATCAGGACAAAATGTGATATTACATATGAAAGAAGTTAGTTTTTAATGAAAAAGAAATGTGGTGTATATTGCATATTATAAAACATAAATAGGGTATATTTAGAAAAATCACATAATAATACTTAATTAAGAACTGTGACTACTCTTAAGATTAGTTTTCAATTCACATCAAGGTTAATATTTTTATTTATTTATTTGAACATTTTACAATAATGCCTAAGACAATCTCTATACTATTAATAAGCAATACAAATGAATAATTATTGTATCCAAACAGTTTTTTACTTATTCTTACATCCAAACAATCATCTCTCTAATAAAAATAAATAATAAAAAATATGGGGGGGGGAGCATTCCTTTCTCAGACTCTATGGCTCATACGAAGACAATTGGACTTGGGTCCAAGCGATTCCTTACACATAACTTGACCAACTTTATCTTAATTTTACCCAGATCTATCATGATTTGTTTTTATAAACTACTTTTTCTGTTCAGAAATGTTTGACACCTAGTTTAGGTTTTGCTGTTGCGAAAGATTTGGTCGTCGTAAACATGTCTTCCATCTTCTTTGCAATATCTTCTAATGATTTTTTGATACTCATTCTTATTTTTAATAATGTCAAACATCGGAAGTTGGATAATGATCTTAAGTGATATATAATAAATATGTGATAATTCACACATTGTCAACTGATTTTGAGAGGTAACCCCATAATTTAATATGGTATTAGAGCCCACTTATACGCTTCTCAACCCAATCCATAATCGGTCCGATCCAAATATTTGCCTCGTCGATCCATACCCGAGCATACCAAAATTAATTGCTAGCACAACCATCATCTCAAATGGCGTGTTAATAAATACAATTAAACCCGTCAATTATCAAAGAGTAGTAAATCGTTTTCACAATCAATATTAAAAATAAGAGTTTATTGATAATGTTAGGCTCAAGCAAATAAGCTCACCGTTGTTTATCTTAAATTGATTCTCTAAATTTGTTTTTTCATGTATTGCAGTACTTGCTAGAAGATTATCACATGTTTGTGTCTATGATAGATTATGTAGGATGAGACACAAGTTTTGCAGGAAATTATCAAACGATAGGATTTCGTCCCTTAATTAGTTTTTGTATCACTTTTAAAAGAATTTAAAAATTATTTAACTTATGAAATTTATAAGTTTTACCAATAGCCAAAAATTATTTTTTATTTTATTTGTAGAGGTAAAATTTATAATAATTCTAGAGATTAATCTACCGGTGAATTTTAATATATATAATCTATAAACTATAATTATTTATTACAAATTTCAAATTTATATTTATAATCATATTTACTAAAAATTCAATTTTTAATTCAAATCAGGACAAAATGTGATATTACATATGAAAGAAGTTAGTTTTTAATGAAAAAGAAATGTGGTGTATATTGCATATTATAAAACATAAATAGGGTATATTTAGAAAAATCACATAATAATACTTAATTAAGAACTGTGACTAGTCTTAAGATTAGTTTTCAATTCACATCAAGGTTATTATTTTTATTTATTTGTTTGAACATTTTACAATAATGCCTAAGACAATCTCTATACTATTAATAAGCAATACAAATGAATAATTATTGTATCCAAACAGTTTTATACTTATTCTTACATCCAAACAATCATCTCTCTAATAAAAATAAATAATAAAAAATATGGGGGGGGGGAGCATTCCTTTCTCAGACTCTATGGCTCATACGAAGACAATTGGACTTGGGTCCAAGCGATTCCTTACACATAACTTGACCAACTTTATCTTAATTTTACCCAGATCTATCATGATTTGTTTTTATAAACTACTTTTTCTGTTCAGAAATGTTTGACACCTAGTTTAGGTTTTGCTGTTGCGAAAGATTTGGTCGTCGTAAACATGTCTTCCATCTTCTTTGCAATATCTTCTAATGATTTTTTGATACTCATTCTTATTTTTAATAATGTCAAACATCGGAAGTTGGATAATGATCTTAAGTGATATATAATAAATATGTGATAATTCACACATTGTCAACTGATTTTGAGAGGTAACCCCATAATTTAATATGGTATTAGAGCCCACTTATACGCTTCTCAACCCAATCCATAATCGGTCCGATCCAAATATTTGCCTCGTCGATCCATACCCGAGCATACCAAAATTAATTGCTAGCACAACCATCATCTCAAATGGCGTGTTAATAAATACAATTAAACCCGTCAATTATCAAAGAGTAGTAAATCGTTTTCACAATCAATATTAAAAATAAGAGTTTATTGATAATGTTAGGCTCAAGCAAATAATCTCACCGTTGTTTATCTTAGATTGATTCTCTAAATTGGTTTTTTCATGCATTGCAGTACTTGCTAGAAGATTATCACATGTTTGTGTCTATGATAGATTATGTAGGATGAGACACAAGTTTTGCAGGAAATTATCAAACGATAGGATTTCGTCCCTTAATTAGTTTTTGTATCACTTTTAAAAGAATTTAAAAATTATTTAACTTATGAAATTTATACGTTTTACCAATAGCCAAAAATTATTTTTTATTTTATTTGTAGAGGTAAAATTTATAATAATTCTAGAGATTAATCTACCGGTGAATTTTAATATATATAATCTATAAACTATAATTATTTATCACAAATTTGAAATTTATATTTATAATCATATTTACTAAAAATTCAATTTTTAATTCAAATCAGGACAAAATGTGATATTACATATGAAAGAAGTTAGTTTTTAATGAAAAAGAAATGTGGTGTATATTGCATATTATAAAACATAAATAGGGTATATTTAGAAAAATCACATAATAATACTTAATTAAGAACTGTGACTACTCTTAAGATTAGTTTTCAATTCACATCAAGGTTAATATTTTTATTTATTTATTTGAACATTTTACAATAATGCCTAAGACAATCTCTATACTATTAATAAGCAATACAAATGAATAATTATTGTATCCAAACAGTTTTTTACTTATTCTTACATCCAAACAATCATCTCTCTAATAAAAATAAATAATAAAAAATATGGGGGGGGAGCATTCCTTTCTCAGACTCTATGGCTCATACGAAGACAATTGGACTTGGGTCCAAGCGATTCCTTACACATAACTTGACCAACTTTATCTTAATTTTACCCAGATCTATCATGATTTGTTTTTATAAACTACTTTTTCTGTTCAGAAATGTTTGACACCTAGTTTAGGTTTTGCTGTTGCGAAAGATTTGGTCGTCGTAAACATGTCTTCCATCTTCTTTGCAATATCTTCTAATGATTTTTTGATACTCATTCTTATTGTTAATAATGTCAAACATCGGAAGTTGGATAATGATCTTAAGTGATATATAATAAATATGTGATAATTCACACATTGTCAACTGATTTTGAGAGGTAACCCCATAATTTAATATGGTATTAGAGCCCACTTATACGCTTCTCAACCCAATCCATAATCGGTCCGATCCAAATATTTGCCTCGTCGATCCATACCCGAGCATACCAAAATTAATTGCTAGCACAACCATCATCTCAAATGGCGTGTTAATAAATACAATTAAACCCGTCAATTATCAAAGAGTAGTAAATCGTTTTCACAATCAATATTAAAAATAAGAGTTTATTGATAATGTTAGGCTCAAGCAAATAAGCTCACCGTTGTTTATCTTAGATTGATTCTCTAAATTGGTTTTTTCATGCATTGCAGTACTTGCTAGAAGATTATCACATGTTTGTGTCTATGATAGATTATGTAGGATGAGACACAAGTTTTGCAGGAAATTATCAAACGATAGGATTTCGTCCCTTAATTAGTTTTTGTATCACTTTTAAAAGAATTTAAAAATTATTTAACTTATGAAATTTATACGTTTTACCAATAGCCAAAAATTATTTTTTATTTTATTTGTAGAGGTAAAATTTATAATAATTCTAGAGATTAATCTACCGGTGAATTTTAATATATATAATCTATAAACTATAATTATTTATCACAAATTTGAAATTTATATTTATAATCATATTTACTAAAAATTCAATTTTTAATTCAAATCAGGACAAAATGTGATATTACATATGAAAGAAGTTAGTTTTTAATGAAAAAGAAATGTGGTGTATATTGCATATTATAAAACATAAATAGGGTATATTTAGAAAAATCACATAATAATACTTAATTAAGAACTGTGACTAGTCTTAAGATTAGTTTTCAATTCACATCAAGGTTAATATTTTTATTTATTTATTTGAACATTTTACAATAATGCCTAAGACAATCTCTATACTATTAATAAGCAATACAAATGAATAATTATTGTATCCAAACAGTTTTTTACTTATTCTTACATCCAAACAATCATCTCTCTAATAAAAATAAATAATAAAAAATATGGGGGGGGAGCATTCCTTTCTCAGACTCTATGGCTCATACGAAGACAATTGGACTTGGGTCCAAGCGATTCCTTACACATAACTTGACCAACTTTATCTTAATTTTACCCAGATCTATCATGATTTGTTTTTATAAACTACTTTTTCTGTTCAGAAATGTTTGACACCTAGTTTAGGTTTTGCTGTTGCGAAAGATTTGGTCGTCGTAAACATGTCTTCCATCTTCTTTGCAATATCTTCTAATGATTTTTTGATACTCATTCTTATTGTTAATAATGTCAAACATCGGAAGTTGGATAATGATCTTAAGTGATATATAATAAATATGTGATAATTCACACATTGTCAACTGATTTTGAGAGGTAACCCCATAATTTAATATGGTATTAGAGCCCACTTATACGCTTCTCAACCCAATCCATAATCGGTCCGATCCAAATATTTGCCTCGTCGATCCATACCCGAGCATACCAAAATTAATTGCTAGCACAACCATCATCTCAAATGGCGTGTTAATAAATACAATTAAACCCGTCAATTATCAAAGAGTAGTAAATCGTTTTCACAATCAATATTAAAAATAAGAGTTTATTGATAATGTTAGGCTCAAGCAAATAAGCTCACCGTTGTTTATCTTAGATTGATTCTCTAAATTGGTTTTTTCATGCATTGCAGTACTTGCTAGAAGATTATCACATGTTTGTGTCTATGATAGATTATGTAGGATGAGACACAAGTTTTGCAGGAAATTATCAAACGATAGGATTTCGTCCCTTAATTAGTTTTTGTATCACTTTTAAAAGAATTTAAAAATTATTTAACTTATGAAATTTATACGTTTTACCAATAGCCAAAAATTATTTTTTATTTTATTTATAGAGGTAAAATTTATAATAATTCTAGAGATTAATCTACCGGTGAATTTTAATATATATAATCTATAAACTATAATTATTTATCACAAATTTGAAATTTATATTTATAATCATATTTACTAAAAATTCAATTTTTAATTCAAATCAGGACAAAATGTGATATTACATATGAAAGAAGTTAGTTTTTAATGAAAAAGAAATGTGGTGTATATTGCATATTATAAAACATAAATAGGGTATATTTAGAAAAATCACATAATAATACTTAATTAAGAACTGTGACTAGTCTTAAGATTAGTTTTCAATTCACATCAAGGTTAATATTTTTATTTATTTATTTGAACATTTTACAATAATGCCTAAGACAATCTCTATACTATTAATAAGCAATACAAATGAATAATTATTGTATCCAAACAGTTTTTTACTTATTCTTACATCCAAACAATCATCTCTCTAATAAAAATAAATAATAAAAAATATGGGGGGGGGAGCATTCCTTTCTCAGACTCTATGGCTCATACGAAGACAATTGGACTTGGGTCCAAGCGATTCCTTACACATAACTTGACCAACTTTATCTTAATTTTACCCAGATCTATCATGATTTGTTTTTATAAACTACTTTTTCTGTTCAGAAATGTTTGACACCTAGTTTAGGTTTTGCTGTTGCGAAAGATTTGGTCGTCGTAAACATGTCTTCCATCTTCTTTGCAATATCTTCTAATGATTTTTTGATACTCATTCTTATTTTTAATAATGTCAAACATCGGAAGTTGGATAATGATCTTAAGTGATATATAATAAATATGTGATAATTCACACATTGTCAACTGATTTTGAGAGGTAACCCCATAATTTAATATGGTATTAGAGCCCACTTATACGCTTCTCAACCCAATCCATAATCGGTCCGATCCAAATATTTGCCTCGTCGATCCATACCCGAGCATACCAAAATTAATTGCTAGCACAACCATCATCTCAAATGGCGTGTTAATAAATACAATTAAACCCGTCAATTATCAAAGAGTAGTAAATCGTTTTCACAATCAATATTAAAAATAAGAGTTTATTGATAATGTTAGGCTCAAGCAAATAAGCTCACCGTTGTTTATCTTAAATTGATTCTCTAAATTTGTTTTTTCATGTATTGCAGTACTTGCTAGAAGATTATCACATGTTTGTGTCTATGATAGATTATGTAGGATGAGACACAAGTTTTGCAGGAAATTATCAAACGATAGGATTTCGTCCCTTAATTAGTTTTTGTATCACTTTTAAAAGAATTTAAAAATTATTTAACTTATGAAATTTATAAGTTTTACCAATAGCCAAAAATTATTTTTTATTTTATTTGTAGAGATAAAATTTATAATAATTCTAGAGATTAATCTACCGGTGAATTTTAATATATATAATCTATAAACTATAATTATTTATTACAAATTTCAAATTTATATTTATAATCATATTTACTAAAAATTCAATTTTTAATTCAAATCAGGACAAAATGTGATATTACATATGAAAGAAGTTAGTTTTTAATGAAAAAGAAATGTGGTGTATATTGCATATTATAAAACATAAATAGGGTATATTTAGAAAAATCACATAATAATACTTAATTAAGAACTGTGACTAGTCTTAAGATTAGTTTTCAATTCACATCAAGGTTATTATTTTTATTTATTTGTTTGAACATTTTACAATAATGCCTAAGACAATCTCTATACTATTAATAAGCAATACAAATGAATAATTATTGTATCCAAACAGTTTTATACTTATTCTTACATCCAAACAATCATCTCTCTAATAAAAATAAATAATAAAAAATATGTGGGGGAGCATTCCTTTCTCAGACTCTATAGCTCATACGAAGACAGTTGGACTAGGGTACAAGCGATTCCTTACACATAACTTGACCAACTTTATCTTAATTTTACCCGAATCTGGCATGATTTGTTTTTATAAACTACTTTTTCTGTTCAGAAATGTTTGACACCTAGTTTAGGTTTTGCTGTTGCGAAAGATTTTGTCGTCGTAAACATGTCTTCCATCTTCTTTGCAATATCTTCTAATGATTTTTTGATACTCATTCTTATTTTTAATAATGTCAAACATCGGAAGTTGGATAATGATCTTAAGTGATATATAATAAATATGTATTAATTCACACATTGTCAACTGATTTTGAGAGGTAACCCCATAATTTATTATGGTATTAGAGCCCACTTATACGCTTCTCAACCCAATCCATAATCGGTCCGATCCAAATATTTGCCCCGTCGATGCATACCTGAGCATACAAAAATTAATTGTTAGCACAACCATCATCTCAAAGGGCGTGTTAATAAATACAATTAAACCCGTCAATTATCAAAAAGTACTAAATCGTTTTCACAATCAATATTAAAAATAAGATTTTATTGATAAGGTTAGGCTCAAGCAAATAAGCTCACCGTTGTTTATCTTAAATTGATTCTCTAAATTGGTTTTTTCATGCATTGCAGTACTTGCTAGAAGATTATCACATGTTTGTGTCTATGATAGATTATGTAGGATGAGACACAAGTTTTGCAGGAAATTATCAAACGATAGGATTTCGTCCCTTAATTAGTTTTTGTATCACTTTTAAAAGAATTTAAAAATTATTTAACTTATGAAATTTATACGTTTTACCAATAGCCAAAAATTATTTTTTATTTTATTTGTAGAGGTAAAATTTATAATAATTCTAGAGATTAATCTACCGGTGAATTTTAATATATATAATCTATAAACTATAATTATTTATCACAAATTTGAAATTTATATTTATAATCATATTTACTAAAAATTCAATTTTTAATTCAAATCAGGACAAAATGTGATATTACATATGAAAGAAGTTAGTTTTTAATGAAAAAGAAATGTGGTGTATATTGCATATTATAAAACATAAATAGGGTATATTTAGAAAAATCACATAATAATACTTAATTAAGAACTGTGACTAGTCTTAAGATTAGTTTTCAATTCACATCAAGGTTAATATTTTTATTTATTTATTTGAACATTTTACAATAATGCCTAAGACAATCTCTATACTATTAATAAGCAATACAAATGAATAATTATTGTATCCAAACAGTTTTTTACTTATTCTTACATCCAAACAATCATCTCTCTAATAAAAATAAATAATAAAAAATATGTGGGGGAGCATTCCTTTCTCAGACTCTATAGCTCATACGAAGACAGTTGGACTAGGGTACAAGCGATTCCTTACACATAACTTGACCAACTTTATCTTAATTTTACCCGAATCTGGCATGGTTTGTTTTTATAAACTACTTTTTCTGTTCAGAAATGTTTGACACCTAGTTTAGGTTTTGCTGTTGCGAAAGATTTGGTCGTCGTAAACATGTCTTCCATCTTCTTTGCAATATCTTCTAATGATTTTTTGATACTCATTCTTATTTTTAATAATGTCAAACATCGGAAGTTGGATAATGATCTTAAGTGATATATAATAAATATGTGATAATTCACACATTGTCATCTGATTTTGAGAGGTAACCCCATAATTTAATATGGTATTAGAGCCCACTTATACGCTTCTCAACCCAATCCATAATCGGTCCGATCCAAATATTTGCCCCGTCGATACATACTCGAGCATACCAAAATTAATTGCTAGCACAACCATCATCTCAAAGGGCGTGTTAATAAATATAATTAAACCCGTCAATTATCAAATAGTACTAAATCGTTTTCACAATCAATATAAATAATAAGATTTTATTGATAAGGTTAGGCTCAAGCAAATAAGCTCACCGTTGTTTATCTTAAATTGATTCTCTAAATTGGTTTTTTCATGCATTGCAGTACTTGCTAGACGATTATCACATGTTTGTGTCTATGATAGATTATGTAGGATGAGACACAAGTTTTGCAGGAAATTATCAAATGATAGGATTTCGTCCCTTAATTAGTTTTTGTATCACTTTTAAACGAATTTAAAAATTATTTAACTTATGAAATTTATACGTTTTACCAATAGCCAAAAATTATTTTTTATTTTATTTGTAGAGATAAAATTTATAATAATTCTAGAGATTTATCTACCGGTGAATTTTAATATATATAATCTATAAACTATAATTATTTATTACAAATTTCAAATTTATATTTATAATCATATTTACTAAAAAGTCACTATTAATTCAAATCAAGAAAAATGTGATATTACATATGAAAGAAGTTAGTTTTTAATGAAAAAGAAATGTGGTGTATATTGCGTATTATAAAACATAAATAGGGTATTTTTAGAAAAATCACATAATAATACTTAATTAAGAATTGTGACTAGTCTTAAGATTAGTTTTCAATTCACATCAAGGTTAATATTTTTATTTATTTATTTGAACATTTTACAATAATGCCTAAGACAATCTCTATACTATTAATAAGCAATACAAATGAATAATTATTGTATCCATTCAGTTTTATACTTATTCTTACATCCAAACAATCATCTCTCTAATAAAAATAAATAATAAAAAATATGTGGGGGAGCATTCCTTTCTCAGACTCTATGGCTCATACGAAGACAATTGGATTAGGGTCCAAGCGATTCCTTACACATAACTTGACCAACTTTATCTTAATTTTACCCGGATCTAGCATGATTTGTTTTTATAAACTACTTTTTCTGTTCATAAATGTTTGACACCTAGTTTAGGTTTTGCTGTTGCGAAAGATTTTGTCGTCGTAAACATGTCTTCCATCTTCTTTGCAATATCTTCTAATGATTTTTTGATACTCATTCTTATTTTTAATAATGTCAAACATCGGAAGTTGGATAATGATCTTAAGTGATATATAATAAATATGTATTAATTCACACATTGTCAACTGATTTTGAGAGGTAACCCCATAATTTATTATGGTATTAGAGCCCACTTATACGCTTCTCAACCCAATCCATAATCGGTCCGATCCAAATATTTGCCCCGTCGATGCATACCTGAGCATACAAAAATTAATTGTTAGCACAACCATCATCTCAAAGGGCGTGTTAATAAATACAATTAAACCCGTCAATTATCAAAAAGTACTAAATCGTTTTCACAATCAATATTAAAAATAAGATTTTATTGATAAGGTTAGGCTCAAGCAAATAAGCTCACCGTTGTTTATCTTAAATTGATTCTCTAAATTGGTTTTTTCATGCATTGCAGTACTTGCTAGAAGATTATCACATGTTTGTGTCTATGATAGATTATGTAGGATGAGACACAAGTTTTGCAGGAAATTATGAAACGATAGGATTTTGTCCCTTAATTAGTTTTTGTATCACTTTTAAAAGAATTTAAAAATTATTTAACTTATGAAATTTATACGTTTTACCAATAGCCAAAAATTATTTTTTATTTTATTTGTAGAGGTAAAATTTATAATAATTCTAGAGATTAATCTACCGGTGAATTTTAATATATATAATCTATAAACTATAATTATTTATTACAAATTTGAAATTTATATTTATAATCATATTTACTAAAAATTCAATTTTTAATTCAAATCAGGACAAAATGTGATATTACATATGAAAGAAGTTAGTTTTTAATGAAAAAGAAATGTGGTGTATATTGCATATTATAAAACATAAATAGGGTATATTTAGAAAAATCACATAATAATACTTAATTAAGAACTGTGACTAGTCTTAAGATTAGTTTTCAATTCACATCAAGGTTAATATTTTTATTTATTTATTTGAACATTTTACAATAATGCCTAAGACAATCTCTATACTATTAATAAGCAATACAAATGAATAATTATTGTATCCAAACAGTTTTTTACTTATTCTTACATCCAAACAATCATCTCTCTAATAAAAATAAATAATAAAAAATATGGGGGGGGGGGGGGGGGGAGCATTCCTTTCTCAGACTCTATGGCTCATACGAAGACAATTGGACTTGGGTCCAAGCGATTCCTTACACATAACTTGACCAACTTTATCTTAATTTTACCCAGATCTATCATGATTTGTTTTTATAAACTACTTTTTCTGTTCAGAAATGTTTGACACCTAGTTTAGGTTTTGCTGTTGCGAAAGATTTGGTCGTCGTAAACATGTCTTCCATCTTCTTTGCAATATCTTCTAATGATTTTTTGATACTCATTCTTATTTTTAATAATGTCAAACATCGGAAGTTGGATAATGATCTTAAGTGATATATAATAAATATGTGATAATTCACACATTGTCAACTGATTTTGAGAGGTAACCCCATAATTTAATATGGTATTAGAGCCCACTTATACGCTTCTCAACCCAATCCATAATCGGTCCGATCCAAATATTTGCCTCGTCGATCCATACCCGAGCATACCAAAATTAATTGCTAGCACAACCATCATCTCAAATGGCGTGTTAATAAATACAATTAAACCCGTCAATTATCAAAGAGTAGTAAATCGTTTTCACAATCAATATTAAAAATAAGAGTTTATTGATAATGTTAGGCTCAAGCAAATAAGCTCACCGTTGTTTATCTTAAATTGATTCTCTAAATTTGTTTTTTCATGTATTGCAGTACTTGCTAGAAGATTATCACATGTTTGTGTCTATGATAGATTATGTAGGATGAGACACAAGTTTTGCAGGAAATTATCAAACGATAGGATTTCGTCCCTTAATTAGTTTTTGTATCACTTTTAAAAGAATTTAAAAATTATTTAACTTATGAAATTTATAAGTTTTACCAATAGCCAAAAATTATTTTTTATTTTATTTGTAGAGGTAAAATTTATAATAATTCTAGAGATTAATCTACCGGTGAATTTTAATATATATAATCTATAAACTATAATTATTTATTACAAATTTCAAATTTATATTTATAATCATATTTACTAAAAATTCAATTTTTAATTCAAATCAGGACAAAATGTGATATTACATATGAAAGAAGTTAGTTTTTAATGAAAAAGAAATGTGGTGTATATTGCATATTATAAAACATAAATAGGGTATATTTAGAAAAATCACATAATAATACTTAATTAAGAACTGTGACTAGTCTTAAGATTAGTTTTCAATTCACATCAAGGTTATTATTTTTATTTATTTGTTTGAACATTTTACAATAATGCCTAAGACAATCTCTATACTATTAATAAGCAATACAAATGAATAATTATTGTATCCAAACAGTTTTATACTTATTCTTACATCCAAACAATCATCTCTCTAATAAAAATAAATAATAAAAAATATGTGGGGGAGCATTCCTTTCTCAGACTCTATAGCTCATACGAAGACAGTTGGACTAGGGTACAAGCGATTCCTTACACATAACTTGACCAACTTTATCTTAATTTTACCCGAATCTAGCATGATTTGTTTTTATAAACTACTTTTTCTGTTCAGAAATGTTTGACACCTAGTTTAGGTTTTGCTGTTGCGAAAGATTTTGTCGTCGTAAACATGTCTTCCATCTTCTTTGCAATATCTTCTAATGATTTTTTGATACTCATTCTTATTTTTAATAATGTCAAACATCGGAAGTTGGATAATGATCTTAAGTGATATATAATAAATATGTATTAATTCACACATTGTCAACTGATTTTGAGAGGTAACCCCATAATTTATTATGGTATTAGAGCCCACTTATACGCTTCTCAACCCAATCCATAATCGGTCCGATCCAAATATTTGCCCCGTCGATGCATACCTGAGCATACAAAAATTAATTGTTAGCACAACCATCATCTCAAAGGGCGTGTTAATAAATACAATTAAACCCGTCAATTATCAAAAAGTACTAAATCGTTTTCACAATCAATATTAAAAATAAGATTTTATTGATAAGGTTAGGCTCAAGCAAATAAGCTCACCGTTGTTTATCTTAAATTGATTCTCTAAATTGGTTTTTTCATGCATTGCAGTACTTGCTAGAAGATTATCACATGTTTGTGTCTATGATAGATTATGTAGGATGAGACACAAGTTTTGCAGGAAATTATCAAACGATAGGATTTCGTCCCTTAATTAGTTTTTGTATCACTTTTAAAAGAATTTAAAAATTATTTAACTTATGAAATTTATACGTTTTACCAATAGCCAAAAATTATTTTTTATTTTATTTGTAGAGGTAAAATTTATAATAATTCTAGAGATTAATCTACCGGTGAATTTTAATATATATAATCTATAAACTATAATTATTTATCACAAATTTGAAATTTATATTTATAATCATATTTACTAAAAATTCAATTTTTAATTCAAATCAGGACAAAATGTGATATTACATATGAAAGAAGTTAGTTTTTAATGAAAAAGAAATGTGGTGTATATTGCATATTATAAAACATAAATAGGGTATATTTAGAAAAATCACATAATAATACTTAATTAAGAACTGTGACTAGTCTTAAGATTAGTTTTCAATTCACATCAAGGTTAATATTTTTATTTATTTGTTTGAACATTTTACAATAATGCCTAAGACAATCTCTATACTATTAATAAGCAATACAAATGAATAATTATTGTATCCAAACAGTTTTTTACTTATTCTTACATCCAAACAATCATCTCTCTAATAAAAATAAATAATAAAAAATATGTGGGGGAGCATTCCTTTCTCAGACTCTATAGCTCATACGAAGACAGTTGGACTAGGGTACAAGCGATTCCTTACACATAACTTGACCAACTTTATCTTAATTTTACCCGAATCTAGCATGATTTGTTTTTATAAACTACTTTTTCTGTTCAGAAATGTTTGACACCTAGTTTAGGTTTTGCTGTTGCGAAAGATTTGGTCGTCGTAAACATGTCTTCCATCTTCTTTGCAATATCTTCTAATGATTTTTTGATACTCATTCTTATTTTTAATAATGTCAAACATCGGAAGTTGGATAATGATCTTAAGTGATATATAATAAATATGTGATAATTCACACATTGTCATCTGATTTTGAGAGGTAACCCCATAATTTAATATGGTATTAGAGCCCACTTATACGCTTCTCAATCCAATCCATAATCGGTCCGATCCAAATATTTGCCCCGTCGATACATACTCGAGCATACCAAAATTAATTGCTAGCACAACCATCATCTCAAAGGGCGTGTTAATAAATATAATTAAACCCGTCAATTATCAAAGAGTACTAAATCGTTTTCACAATCAATATTAAAAATAAGAGTTTATTGATAATGTTAGGCTCAAGCAAATAAGCTCACCGTTGTTTATCTTAAATTGATTCTCTAAATTTGTTTTTTCATGTATTGCAGTACTTGCTAGAAGATTATCACATGTTTGTGTCTATGATAGATTATGTAGGATGAGACACGAGTTTTGCAGGAAATTATCAAACGATAGGATTTCGTCCCTTAATTAGTTTTTGTATCACTTTTAAAAGAATTTAAAAATTATTTAACTTATGAAATTTATACGTTTTACCAATAGCCAAAAATTATTTTTTATTTTATTTGTAGAGGTAAAATTTATAATAATTCTAGAGATTAATCTACCGGTGAATTTTAATATATATAATCTATAAACTATAATTATTTATTACAAATTTGAAATTTATATTTATAATCATATTTACTAAAAATTCAATTTTTAATTCAAATCAGGACAAAATGTGATATTACATATGAAAGAAGTTAGTTTTTAATGAAAAAGAAATGTGGTGTATATTGCATATTATAAAACATAAATAGGGTATATTTAGAAAAATCACATAATAATACTTAATTAAGAACTGTGACTAGTCTTAAGATTAGTTTTCAATTCACATCAAGGTTAATATTTTTATTTATTTATTTGAACATTTTACAATAATGCCTAAGACAATCTCTATACTATTAATAAGCAATACAAATGAATAATTATTGTATCCAAACAGTTTTTTACTTATTCTTACATCCAAACAATCATCTCTCTAATAAAAATAAATAATAAAAAATATGGGGGGGGGGGAGCATTCCTTTCTCAGACTCTATGGCTCATACGAAGACAATTGGACTTGGGTCCAAGCGATTCCTTACACATAACTTGACCAACTTTATCTTAATTTTACCCAGATCTATCATGATTTGTTTTTATAAACTACTTTTTCTGTTCAGAAATGTTTGACACCTAGTTTAGGTTTTGCTGTTGCGAAAGATTTGGTCGTCGTAAACATGTCTTCCATCTTCTTTGCAATATCTTCTAATGATTTTTTGATACTCATTCTTATTTTTAATAATGTCAAACATCGGAAGTTGGATAATGATCTTAAGTGATATATAATAAATATGGATTAATTCACACATTGTCATCTGATTTTGAGAGGTAACCCCATAATTTAATATGGTATTAGAGCCCACTTATACGCTTCTCAACCCAATCCATAATCGGTCCGATCCAAATATTTGCCCCGTCGATACATACCCGAGCATACCAAAATTAATTGCTAGCACACCCATCATCTCAAAGGGCGTGTTAATAAATGTAATTAAACCCGTCAATTATCAAATAGTACTAAATCGTTTTCACAATCAATATAAATAATAAGATTTTATTGATAAGGTTAGGCTCAAGCAAATAGGCTCACCGTTGTTTATCTTAAATTGATTCTCTAAATTGGTTTTTTCATGCATTGCAGTACTTGCTAGACGATTATCACATGTTTGTGTCTATGATAGATTATGTAGGATGAGACACAAGTTTTGCAGGAAATTATCAAATGATAGGATTTCGTCCCTTAATTAGTTTTTGTATCACTTTTAAACGAATTTAAAAATTATTTAACTTATGAAATTTATACGTTTTACCAATAGCCAAAAATTATTTTTTATTTTATTTGTAGAGATAAAATTTATAATAATTCTAGAGATTTATCTACCGGTGAATTTTAATATATATAATCTATAAACTATAATTATTTACTACAAATTTCAAATTTATATTTATAATCATATTTACTAAAAAGTCACTATTAATTCAAATCAAGAAAAATATGATATTACATATGAAAGAAGTTAGTTTTTAATGAAAAAGAAATGTGGTGTATATTGCGTATTATAAAACATAAATAGGGTATTTTTAGAAAAATCCCATAATAATACTTAATTAAGAATTGTGACTAGTCTTAAGATTAGTTTTCAATTCACATCAAGGTTAATATTTTTATTTATTATTTGAACATTTTACAATAATGCCTAAGACAATCTTTATACTATTAATAAGCAATACAAATGAATAATTATTGTATCCAAACAGTTTTATACTTATTCTTACATCCAAACAATCATCTCTCTAATAAAAATAAATAATAAAAAATATGTGGGGGAGCATTCCTTTCTCAGACTCTATAGCTCATACGAAGACAATTGGACTAGGGTACAAGCGATTCCTTACACATAACTTGACCAACTTTATCTTAATTTTACCCGAATCTAGCATGATTTTTTTTTATAAACTACTTTTTCTGTTCAGAAATGTTTGACACCTAGTTTAGGTTTTGCTGTTGCGAAAGATTTGGTCGTCGTAAACATGTCTTCCATCTTCTTTGCAATATTTTCTAATGATTTTTTGATACTCATTCTTATTTTTAATAATGTCAAACATCGGAAGTTGGATAATGATCTTAAGTGATATATAATAAATATGTGATAATTCACACATTGTCAACTGATTTTGAGAGGTAACCCTATAATTTAATATGGTATTAGAGCCCACTTATACGCTTCTCAACCCAATCCATAATCGGTCCGATCCAAATATTTGCCTCGTCGATCCATACCCGAGCATACCAAAATTAATTGCTAGCACAACCATCATCTCAAATGGCGTGTTAATAAATACAATTAAACCCGTCAATTATCAAAGAGTAGTAAATCGTTTTCACAATCAATATTAAAAATAAGAGTTTATTGATAATGTTAGGCTCAAGCAAATAAGCTCACCGTTGTTTATCTTAAATTGATTCTCTAAATTTGTTTTTTCATGTATTGCAGTACTTGCTAGAAGATTATCACATGTTTGTGTCTATGATAGATTATGTAGGATGAGACACAAGTTTTGCAGGAAATTATCAAACGATAGGATTTCGTCCCTTAATTAGTTTTTGTATCACTTTTAAAAGAATTTAAAAATTATTTAACTTATGAAATTTATAAGTTTTACCAATAGCCAAAAATTATTTTTTATTTTATTTGTAGAGGTAAAATTTATAATAATTCTAGAGATTAATCTACCGGTGAATTTTAATATATATAATCTATAAACTATAATTATTTATTACAAATTTCAAATTTATATTTATAATCATATTTACTAAAAATTCAATTTTTAATTCAAATCAGGACAAAATGTGATATTACATATGAAAGAAGTTAGTTTTTAATGAAAAAGAAATGTGGTGTATATTGCATATTATAAAACATAAATAGGGTATATTTAGAAAAATCACATAATAATACTTAATTAAGAACTGTGACTAGTCTTAAGATTAGTTTTCAATTCACATCAAGGTTAATATTTTTATTTATTTGTTTGAACATTTTACAATAATGCCTAAGACAATCTCTATACTATTAATAAGCAATACAAATGAATAATTATTGTATCCAAACAGTTTTATACTTATTCTTACATCCAAACAATCATCTCTCTAATAAAAATAAATAATAAAAAATATGTGGGGGAGCATTCCTTTCTCAGACTCTATAGCTCATACGAAGACAGTTGGACTAGGGTACAAGCGATTCCTTACACATAACTTGACCAACTTTATCTTAATTTTACCCGAATCTAGCATGATTTGTTTTTATAAACTACTTTTTCTGTTCAGAAATGTTTGACACCTAGTTTAGGTTTTGCTGTTGCAAAAGATTTGGTCGTCGTAAACATGTCTTCCATCTTCTTTGCAATATCTTCTAATGATTTTTTGATACTCATTCTTATTTTTAATAATGTCAAACATCGGAAGTTGGATAATGATCTTAAGTGATATATAATAAATATGTGATAATTCACACATTGTCATCTGATTTTGAGAGGTAACCCCATAATTTAATATGGTATTAGAGCCCACTTATACGCTTCTCAACCCAATCCATAATCGGTCCGATCCAAATATTTGCCCCGTCGATACATACTCGAGCATACCAAAATTAATTGCTAGCACAACCATCATCTCAAAGGGCGTGTTAATAAATATAATTAAACCCGTCAATTATCAAAGAGTACTAAATCGTTTTCACAATCAATATTAAAAATAAGAGTTTATTGATAATGTTAGGCTAGAGCAAATAAGCTCACCGTTGTTTATCTTAAATTGATTCTCTAAATTTGTTTTTTCATGTATTGCAGTACTTGCTAGAAGATTATCACATGTTTGTGTCTATGATAGATTATGTAGGATGAGACACAAGTTTTGCAGGAAATTATCAAACGATAGGATTTCGTCCCTTAATTAGTTTTTGTATCACTTTTAAAAGAATTTAAAAATTATTTAACTTATGAAATTTATACGTTTTACCAATAGCCAAAAATTATTTTTTATTTTATTTGTAGAGGTAAAATTTATAATAATTCTAGAGATTAATCTACCGGTGAATTTTAATATATATAATCTATAAACTATAATTATTTATTACAAATTTGAAATTTATATTTATAATCATATTTACTAAAAATTCAATTTTTAATTCAAATCAGGACAAAATGTGATATTACATATGAAAGAAGTTAGTTTTTAAAGAAAAAGAAATGTGGTTTATATTGCATATTATAAAACATAAATAGGGTATATTTAGAAAAATCACATAATAATACTTAATTAAGAACTGTGACTAGTCTTAAGATTAGTTTTCAATTCACATCAAGGTTAATATTTTTATTTATTTATTTGAACATTTTACAATAATGCCTAAGACAATCTCTATACTATTAATAAGCAATACAAATGAATAATTATTGTATCCAAACAGTTTTTTACTTATTCTTACATCCAAACAATCATCTCTCTAATAAAAATAAATAATAAAAAATATGGGGGGGGGGGGGAGCATTCCTTTCTCAGACTCTATGGCTCATACGAAGACAATTGGACTTGGGTCCAAGCGATTCCTTACACATAACTTGACCAACTTTATCTTAATTTTACCCAGATCTATCATGATTTGTTTTTATAAACTACTTTTTCTGTTCAGAAATGTTTGACACCTAGTTTAGGTTTTGCTGTTGCGAAAGATTTGGTCGTCGTAAACATGTCTTCCATCTTCTTTGCAATATCTTCTAATGATTTTTTGATACTCATTCTTATTTTTAATAATGTCAAACATCGGAAGTTGGATAATGATCTTAAGTGATATATAATAAATATGGATTAATTCACACATTGTCATCTGATTTTGAGAGGTAACCCCATAATTTAATATGGTATTAGAGCCCACTTATACGCTTCTCAACCCAATCCATAATCGGTCCGATCCAAATATTTGCCCCGTCGATACATACCCGAGCATACCAAAATTAATTGCTAGCACACCCATCATCTCAAAGGGCGTGTTAATAAATGTAATTAAACCCGTCAATTATCAAATAGTACTAAATCGTTTTCACAATCAATATAAATAATAAGATTTTATTGATAAGGTTAGGCTCAAGCAAATAGGCTCACCGTTGTTTATCTTAAATTGATTCTCTAAATTGGTTTTTTCATGCATTGCAGTACTTGCTAGACGATTATCACATGTTTGTGTCTATGATAGATTATGTAGGATGAGACACAAGTTTTGCAGGAAATTATCAAATGATAGGATTTCGTCCCTTAATTAGTTTTTGTATCACTTTTAAACGAATTTAAAAATTATTTAACTTATGCAATTTATACGTTTTACCAATAGCCAAAAATTATTTTTTATTTTATTTGTAGAGATAAAATTTATAATAATTCTAGAGATTTATCTACCGGTGAATTTTAATATATATAATCTATAAACTATAATTATTTACTACAAATTTCAAATTTATATTTATAATCATATTTACTAAAAAGTCACTATTAATTCAAATCAAGAAAAATATGATATTACATATGAAAGAAGTTAG
This sequence comes from Cardamine chenopodiifolia, assembly GCA_963922655.1. Taxonomy (NCBI): domain Eukaryota; kingdom Viridiplantae; phylum Streptophyta; class Magnoliopsida; order Brassicales; family Brassicaceae; genus Cardamine; species Cardamine chenopodiifolia. The sequence goes on along the minus strand of OZ000476.1, from coordinate 5,052,642 downwards.
TTTTTAATGAAAAAGAAATGTGGTGTATATTGCGTATTATAAAACATAAATAGGGTATTTTTAGAAAAATCCCATAATAATACTTAATTAAGAATTGTGACTAGTCTTAAGATTAGTTTTCAATTCACATCAAGGTTAATATTTTTATTTATTATTTGAACATTTTACAATAATGCCTAAGACAATCTTTATACTATTAATAAGCAATACAAATGAATAATTATTGTATCCAAACAGTTTTATACTTATTCTTACATCCAAACAATCATCTCTCTAATAAAAATAAATAATAAAAAATATGTGGGGGAGCATTCCTTTCTCAGACTCTATAGCTCATACGAAGACAATTGGACTAGGGTACAAGCGATTCCTTACACATAACTTGACCAACTTTATCTTAATTTTACCCGAATCTAGCATGATTTTTTTTTATAAACTACTTTTTCTGTTCAGAAATGTTTGACACCTAGTTTAGGTTTTGCTGTTGCGAAAGATTTGGTCGTCGTAAACATGTCTTCCATCTTCTTTGCAATATTTTCTAATGATTTTTTGATACTCATTCTTATTTTTAATAATGTCAAACATCGGAAGTTGGATAATGATCTTAAGTGATATATAATAAATATGTGATAATTCACACATTGTCAACTGATTTTGAGAGGTAACCCTATAATTTAATATGGTATTAGAGCCCACTTATACGCTTCTCAACCCAATCCATAATCGGTCCGATCCAAATATTTGCCCCGTCGATACATACCCGAGCATACCAAAATTAATTGCTAGCACACCCATCATCTCAAAGGGCGTGTTAATAAATGTAATTAAACCCGTCAATTATCAAATAGTACTAAATCGTTTTCACAATCAATATAAATAATAAGATTTTATTGATAAGGTTAGGCTCAAGCAAATAAGCTCACCGTTGTTTATCTTAAATTGATTCTCTAAATTGGTTTTTTCATGCATTGCAGTACTTGCTAGACGATTATCACATGTTTGTGTCTATGATAGATTATGTAGGATGAGACACAAGTTTTGCAGGAAATTATCAAATGATAGGATTTCGTCCCTTAATTAGTTTTTGTATCACTTTTAAACGAATTTAAAAATTATTTAACTTATGAAATTTATACGTTTTACCAATAGCCAAAAATTATTTTTTATTTTATTTGTAGAGATAAAATTTATAATAATTCTAGAGATTAATCTACCGGTGAATTTTAATATATATAATCTATAAACTATAATTATTTATTACAAATTTGAAATTTATATTTATAATCATATTTACTAAAAGTTCAATTTTTAATTCAAATCAGGACAAAATGTGATATTACATATGAAAGAAGTTAGTTTTTAATGAAAAAGAAATGTGGTGTATATTGCATATTATAAAACATAAATAGGGTATATTTAGAAAAATCACATAATAATACTTAATTAAGAACTGTGACTAGTCTTAAGATTAGTTTTCAATTCACATCAAGGTTAATATTTTTATTTATTTATTTGAACATTTTACAATAATGCCTAAGACAATCTCTATACTATTAATAAGCAATACAAATGAATAATTATTGTATCCAAACAGTTTTTTACTTATTCTTACATCCAAACAATCATCTCTCTAATAAAAATAAATAATAAAAAATATGGGGGGGGGAGAGCATTCCTTTCTCAGACTCTATGGCTCATACGAAGACAATTGGACTTGGGTCCAAGCGATTCCTTACACATAACTTGACCAACTTTATCTTAATTTTACCCAGATCTATCATGATTTGTTTTTATAAACTACTTTTTCTGTTCAGAAATGTTTGACACCTAGTTTAGGTTTTGATGTTGCGAAAGATTTGGTCGTCGTAAACATGTCTTCCATCTTCTTTGCAATATCTTCTAATGATTTTTTGATACTCATTCTTATTTTTAATAATGTCAAACATCGGAAGTTGGATAATGATCTTAAGTGATATATAATAAATATGTGATAATTCACACATTGTCATCTGATTTTGAGAGGTAACCCCATAATTTAATATGGTATTAGAGCCCACTTATACGCTTCTCAACCCAATCCATAATCGGTCCGATCCAAATATTTGCCCCGTCGATACATACTCGAGCATACCAAAATTAATTGCTAGCACAACCATCATCTCAAAGGGCGTGTTAATAAATATAATTAAACCCGTCAATTATCAAAGAGTACTAAATCGTTTTCACAATCAATATTAAAAATAAGAGTTTATTGATAATGTTAGGCTCAAGCAAATAAGCTCACCGTTGTTTATCTTAAATTGATTCTCTAAATTTGTTTTTTCATGCATTGTAGTACTTGCTAGAAGATTATCACATGTTTGTGTCTATGATAGATTATGTAGGATGAGACACAAGTTTTGCAGGAAATTATCAAACGATAGGATTTCGTCCCTTAATTAGTTTTTGTATCACTTTTAAAAGAATTTAAAAATTATTTAACTTATGAAATTTATACGTTTTACCAATAGCCAAAAATTATTTTTTATTTTATTTGTAGAGGTAAAATTTATAATAATTCTAGAGATTAATCTACCGGTGAATTTTAATATATATAATCTATAAACTATAATTATTTATTACAAATTTGAAATTTATATTTATAATCATATTTACTAAAAATTCAATTTTTAATTCAAATCAGGACAAAATGTGATATTACATATGAAAGAAGTTAGTTTTTAATGAAAAAGAAATGTGGTGTATATTGCATATTATAAAACATAAATAGGGTATATTTAGAAAAATCACATAATAATACTTAATTAAGAACTGTGACTAGTCTTAAGATTAGTTTTCAATTCACATCAAGGTTAATATTTTTATTTATTTATTTGAACATTTTACAATAATGCCTAAGACAATCTCTATACTATTAATAAGCAATACAAATGAATAATTATTGTATCCAAACAGTTTTTTACTTATTCTTACATCCAAACAATCATCTCTCTAATAAAAATAAATAATAAAAAATATGGGGGGGGGGGGAGCATTCCTTTCTCAGACTCTATGGCTCATACGAAGACAATTGGACTTGGGTCCAAGCGATTCCTTACACATAACTTGACCAACTTTATCTTAATTTTACCCAGATCTATCATGATTTGTTTTTATAAACTACTTTTTCTGTTCAGAAATGTTTGACACCTAGTTTAGGTTTTGCTGTTGCGAAAGATTTGGTCGTCGTAAACATGTCTTCCATCTTCTTTGCAATATCTTCTAATGATTTTTTGATACTCATTCTTATTTTTAATAATGTCAAACATCGGAAGTTGGATAATGATCTTAAGTGATATATAATAAATATGTGATAATTCACACATTGTCATCTGATTTTGAGAGGTAACCCCATAATTTAATATGGTATTAGAGCCCACTTATACGCTTCTCAACCCAATCCATAATCGGTCCGATCCAAATATTTGCCCCGTCGATACATACCCGAGCATACCAAAATTAATTGCTAGCACACCCATCATCTCAAAGGGCGTGTTAATAAATGTAATTAAACCCGTCAATTATCAAATAGTACTAAATCGTTTTCACAATCAATATAAATAATAAGATTTTATTGATAAGGTTAGGCTCAAGCAAATAAGCTCACCGTTGTTTATCTTAAATTGATTCTCTAAATTGGTTTTTTCATGCATTGCAGTACTTGCTAGACGATTATCACATGTTTGTGTCTATGATAGATTATGTAGGATGAGACACAAGTTTTGCAGGAAATTATCAAATGATAGGATTTCGTCCCTTAATTAGTTTTTGTATCACTTTTAAACGAATTTAAAAATTATTTAACTTATGAAATTTATACGTTTTACCAATAGCCAAAAATTATTTTTTATTTTATTTGTAGAGATAAAATTTATAATAATTCTAGAGATTAATCTACCGGTGAATTTTAATATATATAATCTATAAACTATAATTATTTATCACAAATTTGAAATTTATATTTATAATCATATTTACTAAAAATTCAATTTTTAATTCAAATCAGGACAAAATGTGATATTACATATGAAAGAAGTTAGTTTTTAATGAAAAAGAAATGTGGTGTATATTGCATATTATAAAACATAAATAGGGTATATTTAGAAAAATCACATAATAATACTTAATTAAGAACTGTGACTAGTCTTAAGATTAGTTTTCAATTCACATCAAGGTTAATATTTTTATTTATTTGTTTGAACATTTTACAATAATGCCTAAGACAATCTCTATACTATTAATAAGCAATACAAATGAATAATTATTGTATCCAAACAGTTTTTTACTTATTCTTACATCCAAACAATCATCTCTCTAATAAAAATAAATAATAAAAAATATGTGGGGGAGCATTCCTTTCTCAGACTCTATAGCTCATACGAAGACAGTTGGACTAGGGTACAAGCGATTCCTTACACATAACTTGACCAACTTTATCTTAATTTTACCCGAATCTAGCATGATTTGTTTTTATAAACTACTTTTTCTGTTCAGAAATGTTTGACACCTAGTTTAGGTTTTGCTGTTGCGAAAGATTTGGTCGTCGTAAACATGTCTTCCATCTTCTTTGCAATATCTTCTAATGATTTTTTGATACTCATTCTTATTTTTAATAATGTCAAACATCGGAAGTTGGATAATGATCTTAAGTGATATATAATAAATATGTGATAATTCACACATTGTCATCTGATTTTGAGAGGTAACCCCATAATTTAATATGGTATTAGAGCCCACTTATACGCTTCTCAATCCAATCCATAATCGGTCCGATCCAAATATTTGCCCCGTCGATACATACTCGAGCATACCAAAATTAATTGCTAGCACAACCATCATCTCAAAGGGCGTGTTAATAAATATAATTAAACCCGTCAATTATCAAAGAGTACTAAATCGTTTTCACAATCAATATTAAAAATAAGAGTTTATTGATAATGTTAGGCTCAAGCAAATAAGCTCACCGTTGTTTATCTTAAATTGATTCTCTAAATTTGTTTTTTCATGTATTGCAGTACTTGCTAGAAGATTATCACATGTTTGTGTCTATGATAGATTATGTAGGATGAGACACAAGTTTTGCAGGAAATTATCAAACGATAGGATTTCGTCCCTTAATTAGTTTTTGTATCACTTTTAAAAGAATTTAAAAATTATTTAACTTATGAAATTTATACGTTTTACCAATAGCCAAAAATTATTTTTTATTTTATTTGTAGAGGTAAAATTTATAATAATTCTAGAGATTAATCTACCGGTGAATTTTAATATATATAATCTATAAACTATAATTATTTATTACAAATTTGAAATTTATATTTATAATCATATTTACTAAAAATTCAATTTTTAATTCAAATCAGGACAAAATGTGATATTACATATGAAAGAAGTTAGTTTTTAATGAAAAAGAAATGTGGTGTATATTGCATATTATAAAACATAAATAGGGTATATTTAGAAAAATCACATAATAATACTTAATTAAGAACTGTGACTAGTCTTAAGATTAGTTTTCAATTCACATCAAGGTTAATATTTTTATTTATTTATTTGAACATTTTACAATAATGCCTAAGACAATCTCTATACTATTAATAAGCAATACAAATGAATAATTATTGTATCCAAACAGTTTTTTACTTATTCTTACATCCAAACAATCATCTCTCTAATAAAAATAAATAATAAAAAATATGGGGGGGGGGGGAGCATTCCTTTCTCAGACTCTATGGCTCATACGAAGACAATTGGACTTGGGTCCAAGCGATTCCTTACACATAACTTGACCAACTTTATCTTAATTTTACCCAGATCTATCATGATTTGTTTTTATAAACTACTTTTTCTGTTCAGAAATGTTTGACACCTAGTTTAGGTTTTGCTGTTGCGAAAGATTTGGTCGTCGTAAACATGTCTTCCATCTTCTTTGCAATATCTTCTAATGATTTTTTGATACTCATTCTTATTTTTAATAATGTCAAACATCGGAAGTTGGATAATGATCTTAAGTGATATATAATAAATATGGATTAATTCACACATTGTCATCTGATTTTGAGAGGTAACCCCATAATTTAATATGGTATTAGAGCCCACTTATACGCTTCTCAACCCAATCCATAATCGGTCCGATCCAAATATTTGCCCCGTCGATACATACCCGAGCATACCAAAATTAATTGCTAGCACACCCATCATCTCAAAGGGCGTGTTAATAAATGTAATTAAACCCGTCAATTATCAAATAGTACTAAATCGTTTTCACAATCAATATAAATAATAAGATTTTATTGATAAGGTTAGGCTCAAGCAAATAGGCTCACCGTTGTTTATCTTAAATTGATTCTCTAAATTGGTTTTTTCATGCATTGCAGTACTTGCTAGACGATTATCACATGTTTGTGTCTATGATAGATTATGTAGGATGAGACACAAGTTTTGCAGGAAATTATCAAATGATAGGATTTCGTCCCTTAATTAGTTTTTGTATCACTTTTAAACGAATTTAAAAATTATTTAACTTATGAAATTTATACGTTTTACCAATAGCCAAAAATTATTTTTTATTTTATTTGTAGAGATAAAATTTATAATAATTCTAGAGATTTATCTACCGGTGAATTTTAATATATATAATCTATAAACTATAATTATTTACTACAAATTTCAAATTTATATTTATAATCATATTTACTAAAAAGTCACTATTAATTCAAATCAAGAAAAATATGATATTACATATGAAAGAAGTTAGTTTTTAATGAAAAAGAAATGTGGTGTATATTGCGTATTATAAAACATAAATAGGGTATTTTTAGAAAAATCCCATAATAATACTTAATTAAGAATTGTGACTAGTCTTAAGATTAGTTTTCAATTCACATCAAGGTTAATATTTTTATTTATTATTTGAACATTTTACAATAATGCCTAAGACAATCTTTATACTATTAATAAGCAATACAAATGAATAATTATTGTATCCAAACAGTTTTATACTTATTCTTACATCCAAACAATCATCTCTCTAATAAAAATAAATAATAAAAAATATGTGGGGGAGCATTCCTTTCTCAGACTCTATAGCTCATACGAAGACAATTGGACTAGGGTACAAGCGATTCCTTACACATAACTTGACCAACTTTATCTTAATTTTACCCGAATCTAGCATGATTTTTTTTTATAAACTACTTTTTCTGTTCAGAAATGTTTGACACCTAGTTTAGGTTTTGCTGTTGCGAAAGATTTGGTCGTCGTAAACATGTCTTCCATCTTCTTTGCAATATTTTCTAATGATTTTTTGATACTCATTCTTATTTTTAATAATGTCAAACATCGGAAGTTGGATAATGATCTTAAGTGATATATAATAAATATGTGATAATTCACACATTGTCAACTGATTTTGAGAGGTAACCCTATAATTTAATATGGTATTAGAGCCCACTTATACGCTTCTCAACCCAATCCATAATCGGTCCGATCCAAATATTTGCCTCGTCGATCCATACCCGAGCATACCAAAATTAATTGCTAGCACAACCATCATCTCAAATGGCGTGTTAATAAATACAATTAAACCCGTCAATTATCAAAGAGTAGTAAATCGTTTTCACAATCAATATTAAAAATAAGAGTTTATTGATAATGTTAGGCTCAAGCAAATAAGCTCACCGTTGTTTATCTTAAATTGATTCTCTAAATTTGTTTTTTCATGTATTGCAGTACTTGCTAGAAGATTATCACATGTTTGTGTCTATGATAGATTATGTAGGATGAGACACAAGTTTTGCAGGAAATTATCAAACGATAGGATTTCGTCCCTTAATTAGTTTTTGTATCACTTTTAAAAGAATTTAAAAATTATTTAACTTATGAAATTTATAAGTTTTACCAATAGCCAAAAATTATTTTTTATTTTATTTGTAGAGGTAAAATTTATAATAATTCTAGAGATTAATCTACCGGTGAATTTTAATATATATAATCTATAAACTATAATTATTTATTACAAATTTCAAATTTATATTTATAATCATATTTACTAAAAATTCAATTTTTAATTCAAATCAGGACAAAATGTGATATTACATATGAAAGAAGTTAGTTTTTAATGAAAAAGAAATGTGGTGTATATTGCATATTATAAAACATAAATAGGGTATATTTAGAAAAATCACATAATAATACTTAATTAAGAACTGTGACTAGTCTTAAGATTAGTTTTCAATTCACATCAAGGTTAATATTTTTATTTATTTGTTTGAACATTTTACAATAATGCCTAAGACAATCTCTATACTATTAATAAGCAATACAAATGAATAATTATTGTATCCAAACAGTTTTATACTTATTCTTACATCCAAACAATCATCTCTCTAATAAAAATAAATAATAAAAAATATGTGGGGGAGCATTCCTTTCTCAGACTCTATAGCTCATACGAAGACAGTTGGACTAGGGTACAAGCGATTCCTTACACATAACTTGACCAACTTTATCTTAATTTTACCCGAATCTAGCATGATTTGTTTTTATAAACTACTTTTTCTGTTCAGAAATGTTTGACACCTAGTTTAGGTTTTGCTGTTGCAAAAGATTTGGTCGTCGTAAACATGTCTTCCATCTTCTTTGCAATATCTTCTAATGATTTTTTGATACTCATTCTTATTTTTAATAATGTCAAACATCGGAAGTTGGATAATGATCTTAAGTGATATATAATAAATATGTGATAATTCACACATTGTCATCTGATTTTGAGAGGTAACCCCATAATTTAATATGGTATTAGAGCCCACTTATACGCTTCTCAACCCAATCCATAATCGGTCCGATCCAAATATTTGCCCCGTCGATACATACTCGAGCATACCAAAATTAATTGCTAGCACAACCATCATCTCAAAGGGCGTGTTAATAAATATAATTAAACCCGTCAATTATCAAAGAGTACTAAATCGTTTTCACAATCAATATTAAAAATAAGAGTTTATTGATAATGTTAGGCTAGAGCAAATAAGCTCACCGTTGTTTATCTTAAATTGATTCTCTAAATTTGTTTTTTCATGTATTGCAGTACTTGCTAGAAGATTATCACATGTTTGTGTCTATGATAGATTATGTAGGATGAGACACAAGTTTTGCAGGAAATTATCAAACGATAGGATTTCGTCCCTTAATTAGTTTTTGTATCACTTTTAAAAGAATTTAAAAATTATTTAACTTATGAAATTTATACGTTTTACCAATAGCCAAAAATTATTTTTTATTTTATTTGTAGAGGTAAAATTTATAATAATTCTAGAGATTAATCTACCGGTGAATTTTAATATATATAATCTATAAACTATAATTATTTATTACAAATTTGAAATTTATATTTATAATCATATTTACTAAAAATTCAATTTTTAATTCAAATCAGGACAAAATGTGATATTACATATGAAAGAAGTTAGTTTTTAAAGAAAAAGAAATGTGGTTTATATTGCATATTATAAAACATAAATAGGGTATATTTAGAAAAATCACATAATAATACTTAATTAAGAACTGTGACTAGTCTTAAGATTAGTTTTCAATTCACATCAAGGTTAATATTTTTATTTATTTATTTGAACATTTTACAATAATGCCTAAGACAATCTCTATACTATTAATAAGCAATACAAATGAATAATTATTGTATCCAAACAGTTTTTTACTTATTCTTACATCCAAACAATCATCTCTCTAATAAAAATAAATAATAAAAAATATGGGGGGGGGGGGAGCATTCCTTTCTCAGACTCTATGGCTCATACGAAGACAATTGGACTTGGGTCCAAGCGATTCCTTACACATAACTTGACCAACTTTATCTTAATTTTACCCAGATCTATCATGATTTGTTTTTATAAACTACTTTTTCTGTTCAGAAATGTTTGACACCTAGTTTAGGTTTTGCTGTTGCGAAAGATTTGGTCGTCGTAAACATGTCTTCCATCTTCTTTGCAATATCTTCTAATGATTTTTTGATACTCATTCTTATTTTTAATAATGTCAAACATCGGAAGTTGGATAATGATCTTAAGTGATATATAATAAATATGGATTAATTCACACATTGTCATCTGATTTTGAGAGGTAACCCCATAATTTAATATGGTATTAGAGCCCACTTATACGCTTCTCAACCCAATCCATAATCGGTCCGATCCAAATATTTGCCCCGTCGATACATACCCGAGCATACCAAAATTAATTGCTAGCACACCCATCATCTCAAAGGGCGTGTTAATAAATGTAATTAAACCCGTCAATTATCAAATAGTACTAAATCGTTTTCACAATCAATATAAATAATAAGATTTTATTGATAAGGTTAGGCTCAAGCAAATAGGCTCACCGTTGTTTATCTTAAATTGATTCTCTAAATTGGTTTTTTCATGCATTGCAGTACTTGCTAGACGATTATCACATGTTTGTGTCTATGATAGATTATGTAGGATGAGACACAAGTTTTGCAGGAAATTATCAAATGATAGGATTTCGTCCCTTAATTAGTTTTTGTATCACTTTTAAACGAATTTAAAAATTATTTAACTTATGCAATTTATACGTTTTACCAATAGCCAAAAATTATTTTTTATTTTATTTGTAGAGATAAAATTTATAATAATTCTAGAGATTTATCTACCGGTGAATTTTAATATATATAATCTATAAACTATAATTATTTACTACAAATTTCAAATTTATATTTATAATCATATTTACTAAAAAGTCACTATTAATTCAAATCAAGAAAAATATGATATTACATATGAAAGAAGTTAGTTTTTAATGAAAAAGAAATGTGGTGTATATTGCGTATTATAAAACATAAATAGGGTATTTTTAGAAAAATCCCATAATAATACTTAATTAAGAATTGTGACTAGTCTTAAGATTAGTTTTCAATTCACATCAAGGTTAATATTTTTATTTATTATTTGAACATTTTACAATAATGCCTAAGACAATCTTTATACTATTAATAAGCAATACAAATGAATAATTATTGTATCCAAACAGTTTTATACTTATTCTTACATCCAAACAATCATCTCTCTAATAAAAATAAATAATAAAAAATATGTGGGGGAGCATTCCTTTCTCAGACTCTATAGCTCATACGAAGACAATTGGACTAGGGTACAAGCGATTCCTTACACATAACTTGACCAACTTTATCTTAATTTTACCCGAATCTAGCATGATTTTTTTTTATAAACTACTTTTTCTGTTCAGAAATGTTTGACACCTAGTTTAGGTTTTGCTGTTGCGAAAGATTTGGTCGTCGTAAACATGTCTTCCATCTTCTTTGCAATATTTTCTAATGATTTTTTGATACTCATTCTTATTTTTAATAATGTCAAACATCGGAAGTTGGATAATGATCTTAAGTGATATATAATAAATATGTGATAATTCACACATTGTCAACTGATTTTGAGAGGTAACCCTATAATTTAATATGGTATTAGAGCCCACTTATACGCTTCTCAACCCAATCCATAATCGGTCCGATCCAAATATTTGCCCCGTCGATACATACCCGAGCATACCAAAATTAATTGCTAGCACACCCATCATCTCAAAGGGCGTGTTAATAAATGTAATTAAACCCGTCAATTATCAAATAGTACTAAATCGTTTTCACAATCAATATAAATAATAAGATTTTATTGATAAGGTTAGGCTCAAGCAAATAAGCTCACCGTTGTTTATCTTAAATTGATTCTCTAAATTGGTTTTTTCATGCATTGCAGTACTTGCTAGACGATTATCACATGTTTGTGTCTATGATAGATTATGTAGGATGAGACACAAGTTTTGCAGGAAATTATCAAATGATAGGATTTCGTCCCTTAATTAGTTTTTGTATCACTTTTAAACGAATTTAAAAATTATTTAACTTATGAAATTTATACGTTTTACCAATAGCCAAAAATTATTTTTTATTTTATTTGTAGAGATAAAATTTATAATAATTCTAGAGATTAATCTACCGGTGAATTTTAATATATATAATCTATAAACTATAATTATTTATTACAAATTTGAAATTTATATTTATAATCATATTTACTAAAAATTCAATTTTTAATTCAAATCAGGACAAAATGTGATATTACATATGAAAGAAGTTAGTTTTTAATGAAAAAGAAATGTGGTGTATATTGCATATTATAAAACATAAATAGGGTATATTTAGAAAAATCACATAATAATACTTAATTAAGAACTGTGACTAGTCTTAAGATTAGTTTTCAATTCACATCAAGGTTAATATTTTTATTTATTTATTTGAACATTTTACAATAATGCCTAAGACAATCTCTATACTATTAATAAGCAATACAAATGAATAATTATTGTATCCAAACAGTTTTTTACTTATTCTTACATCCAAACAATCATCTCTCTAATAAAAATAAATAATAAAAAATATGGGGGGGGGAGAGCATTCCTTTCTCAGACTCTATGGCTCATACGAAGACAATTGGACTTGGGTCCAAGCGATTCCTTACACATAACTTGACCAACTTTATCTTAATTTTACCCAGATCTATCATGATTTGTTTTTATAAACTACTTTTTCTGTTCAGAAATGTTTGACACCTAGTTTAGGTTTTGATGTTGCGAAAGATTTGGTCGTCGTAAACATGTCTTCCATCTTCTTTGCAATATCTTCTAATGATTTTTTGATACTCATTCTTATTTTTAATAATGTCAAACATCGGAAGTTGGATAATGATCTTAAGTGATATATAATAAATATGTGATAATTCACACATTGTCATCTGATTTTGAGAGGTAACCCCATAATTTAATATGGTATTAGAGCCCACTTATACGCTTCTCAACCCAATCCATAATCGGTCCGATCCAAATATTTGCCCCGTCGATACATACTCGAGCATACCAAAATTAATTGCTAGCACAACCATCATCTCAAAGGGCGTGTTAATAAATATAATTAAACCCGTCAATTATCAAAGAGTACTAAATCGTTTTCACAATCAATATTAAAAATAAGAGTTTATTGATAATGTTAGGCTCAAGCAAATAAGCTCACCGTTGTTTATCTTAAATTGATTCTCTAAATTTGTTTTTTCATGCATTGTAGTACTTGCTAGAAGATTATCACATGTTTGTGTCTATGATAGATTATGTAGGATGAGACACAAGTTTTGCAGGAAATTATCAAACGATAGGATTTCGTCCCTTAATTAGTTTTTGTATCACTTTTAAAAGAATTTAAAAATTATTTAACTTATGAAATTTATACGTTTTACCAATAGCCAAAAATTATTTTTTATTTTATTTGTAGAGGTAAAATTTATAATAATTCTAGAGATTAATCTACCGGTGAATTTTAATATATATAATCTATAAACTATAATTATTTATTACAAATTTGAAATTTATATTTATAATCATATTTACTAAAAATTCAATTTTTAATTCAAATCAGGACAAAATGTGATATTACATATGAAAGAAGTTAGTTTTTAATGAAAAAGAAATGTGGTGTATATTGCATATTATAAAACATAAATAGGGTATATTTAGAAAAATCACATAATAATACTTAATTAAGAACTGTGACTAGTCTTAAGATTAGTTTTCAATTCACATCAAGGTTAATATTTTTATTTATTTATTTGAACATTTTACAATAATGCCTAAGACAATCTCTATACTATTAATAAGCAATACAAATGAATAATTATTGTATCCAAACAGTTTTTTACTTATTCTTACATCCAAACAATCATCTCTCTAATAAAAATAAATAATAAAAAATATGGGGGGGGGGGGAGCATTCCTTTCTCAGACTCTATGGCTCATACGAAGACAATTGGACTTGGGTCCAAGCGATTCCTTACACATAACTTGACCAACTTTATCTTAATTTTACCCAGATCTATCATGATTTGTTTTTATAAACTACTTTTTCTGTTCAGAAATGTTTGACACCTAGTTTAGGTTTTGCTGTTGCGAAAGATTTGGTCGTCGTAAACATGTCTTCCATCTTCTTTGCAATATCTTCTAATGATTTTTTGATACTCATTCTTATTTTTAATAATGTCAAACATCGGAAGTTGGATAATGATCTTAAGTGATATATAATAAATATGTGATAATTCACACATTGTCATCTGATTTTGAGAGGTAACCCCATAATTTAATATGGTATTAGAGCCCACTTATACGCTTCTCAACCCAATCCATAATCGGTCCGATCCAAATATTTGCCCCGTCGATACATACCCGAGCATACCAAAATTAATTGCTAGCACACCCATCATCTCAAAGGGCGTGTTAATAAATGTAATTAAACCCGTCAATTATCAAATAGTACTAAATCGTTTTCACAATCAATATAAATAATAAGATTTTATTGATAAGGTTAGGCTCAAGCAAATAAGCTCACCGTTGTTTATCTTAAATTGATTCTCTAAATTGGTTTTTTCATGCATTGCAGTACTTGCTAGACGATTATCACATGTTTGTGTCTATGATAGATTATGTAGGATGAGACACAAGTTTTGCAGGAAATTATCAAATGATAGGATTTCGTCCCTTAATTAGTTTTTGTATCACTTTTAAACGAATTTAAAAATTATTTAACTTATGAAATTTATACGTTTTACCAATAGCCAAAAATTATTTTTTATTTTATATGTAGAGATAAAATTTATAATAATTCTAGAGATTTATCTACCGGTGAATTTTAATATATATAATCTATAAAATATAATTATTTATTACAAATTTGAAATTTATATTTATAATCATATTTACTAAAAATTCAATTTTTAATTCAAATGAGGACAAAATGTGATATTACATATGAAAGAAGTTAGTTTTTAATGAAAAAGAAATGTGGTGTATATTGCATATTATAAAACATAAATAGGGTATATTTAGAAAAATCACATAATAATACTTAATTAAGAACTGTGACTAGTCTTAAGATTAGTTTTCAATTCACATCAAGGTTAATATTTTTATTTATTTGTTTGAACATTTTACAATAATGCCTAAGACAATCTCTATACTATTAATAAGCAATACAAATGAATAATTATTGTATCCAAACAGTTTTATACTTATTCTTACATCCAAACAATCATCTCTCTAATAAAAATAAATAATAAAAAATATGTGGGGGAGCATTCCTTTCTCAGACTCTATAGCTCATACGAAGACAGTTGGACTAGGGTACAAGCGATTCCTTACACATAACTTGACCAACTATATCTTAATTTTACCCGAATCTAGCATGATTTGTTTTTATAAACTACTTTTTCTGTTCAGAAATGTTTGACACCTAGTTTAGGTTTTGCTGTTGCGAAAGATTTGGTCGTCGTAAACATGTCTTCCATCTTCTTTGCAATATCTTCTAATGATTTTTTGATACTCATTCTTATTTTTAATAATGTCAAACATCGGAAGTTGGATAATGATCTTAAGTGATATATAATAAATATGTGATAATTCACACATTGTCATCTGATTTTGAGAGGTAACCCCATAATTTAATATGGTATTAGAGCCCACTTATACGCTTCTCAACCCAATCCATAATCGGTCCGATCCAAATATTTGCCCCGTCGATACATACTCGAGCATACCAAAATTAATTGCTAGCACAACCATCATCTCAAAGGGCGTGTTAATAAATATAATTAAACCCGTCAATTATCAAAGAGTACTAAATCGTTTTCACAATCAATATTAAAAATAAGAGTTTATTGATAATGTTAGGCTCAAGCAAATAAGCTCACCGTTGTTTATCTTAAATTGATTCTCTAAATTTGTTTTTTCATGCATTGCAGTACTTGCTAGAAGATTATCACATGTTTGTGTCTATGATAGATTATGTAGGATGAGACACAAGTTTTGCAGGAAATTATCAAACGATAGGATTTCGTCCCTTAATTAGTTTTTGTATCACTTTTAAAAGAATTTAAAAATTATTTAACTTATGAAATTTATACGTTTTACCAATAGCCAAAAATTATTTTTTATTTTATTTGTAGAGGTAAAATTTATAATAATTCTAGAGATTAATCTACCGGTGAATTTTAATATATATAATCTATAAACTATAATTATTTATTACAAATTTGAAATTTATATTTATAATCATATTTACTAAAAATTCAATTTTTAATTCAAATCAGGACAAAATGTGATATTACATATGAAAGAAGTTAGTTTTTAATGAAAAAGAAATGTGGTGTATATTGCATATTATAAAACATAAATAGGGTATATTTAGAAAAATCACATAATAATACTTAATTAAGAACTGTGACTAGTCTTAAGATTAGTTTTCAATTCACATCAAGGTTAATATTTTTATTTATTTATTTGAACATTTTACAATAATGCCTAAGACAATCTCTATACTATTAATAAGCAATACAAATGAATAATTATTGTATCCAAACAGTTTTTTACTTATTCTTACATCCAAACAATCATCTCTCTAATAAAAATAAATAATAAAAAATATGGGGGGGGGAGAGCATTCCTTTCTCAGACTCTATGGCTCATACGAAGACAATTGGACTTGGGTCCAAGCGATTCCTTACACATAACTTGACCAACTTTATCTTAATTTTACCCAGATCTATCATGATTTGTTTTTATAAACTACTTTTTCTGTTCAGAAATGTTTGACACCTAGTTTAGGTTTTGCTGTTGCGAAAGATTTGGTCGTCGTAAACATGTCTTCCATCTTCTTTGCAATATCTTCTAATGATTTTTTGATACTCATTCTTATTTTTAATAATGTCAAACATCGGAAGTTGGATAATGATCTTAAGTGATATATAATAAATATGTGATAATTCACACATTGTCATCTGATTTTGAGAGGTAACCCCATAATTTAATATGGTATTAGAGCCCACTTATACGCTTCTCAACCCAATCCATAATCGGTCCGATCCAAATATTTGCCCCGTCGATACATACCCGAGCATACCAAAATTAATTGCTAGCACAACCATCATCTCAAAGGGCGTGTTAATAAATGTAATTAAACCCGTCAATTATCAAATAGTACTAAATCGTTTTCACAATCAATATAAATAATAAGATTTTATTGATAAGGTTAGGCTCAAGCAATTAAGCTCACCGTTGTTTATCTTAAATTGATTCTCTAAATTGGTTTTTTCATGCATTGCAGTACTTGCTAGACGATTATCACATGTTTGTGTCTATGATAGATTATGTAGGATGAGACACAAGTTTTGCAGGAAATTATCAAATGATAGGATTTCGTCCCTTAATTAGTTTTTGTATCACTTTTAAACGAATTTAAAAATTATTTAACTTATGAAATTTATACGTTTTACCAATAGCCAAAAATTATTTTTTATTTTATTTGTAGAGATAAAATTTATAATAATTCTAGAGATTTATCTACCGGTGAATTTTAATATATATAATCTATAAACTATAATTATTTATTACAAATTTGAAATTTATATTTATAATCATATTTACTAAAAATTCAATTTTTAATTCAAATCAGGACAAAATGTGATATTACATATGAAAGAAGTTAGTTTTTAATGAAAAAGAAATGTGGTGTATATTGCATATTATAAAACATAAATAGGGTATATTTAGAAAAATCACATAATAATACTTAATTAAGAACTGTGACTAGTCTTAAGATTAGTTTTCAATTCACATCAAGGTTAATATTTTTATTTATTTATTTGAACATTTTACAATAATGCCTAAGACAATCTCTATAGTATTAATAAGCAATACAAATGAATAATTATTGTATCCAAACAGTTTTTTACTTATTCTTACATCCAAACAATCATCTCTCTAATAAAAATAAATAATAAAAAATATGGGGGGGGAGCATTCCTTTCTCAGACTCTATAGCTCATACGAAGACAGTTGGACTAGGGTACAAGCGATTCCTTACACATAACTTGACCAACTTTATCTTAATTTTACCCGAATCTAGCATGATTTGTTTTTATAAACTACTTTTTCTGTTCAGAAATGTTTGACACCTAGTTTAGGTTTTGCTGTTGCGAAAGATTTGGTCGTCGTAAACATGTCTTCCATCTTCTTTGCAATATCTTCTAATGATTTTTTGATACTCATTCTTATTTTTAATAATGTCAAACATCGGAAGTTGGATAATGATCTTAAGTGATATATAATAAATATGTGATAATTCACACATTGTCATCTGATTTTGAGAGGTAACCCCATAATTTAATATGGTATTAGAGCCCACTTATACGCTTCTCAACCCAATCCATAATCGGTCCGATCCAAATATTTGCCCCGTCGATACATACCCGAGCATACCAAAATTAATTGCTAGCACAACCATCATCTCAAAGGGCGTGTTAATAAATGTAATTAAACCCGTCAATTATCAAATAGTACTAAATCGTTTTCACAATCAATATAAATAATAAGATTTTATTGATAAGGTTAGGCTCAAGCAAATAAGCTCACCGTTGTTTATCTTAAATTGATTCTCTAAATTGGTTTTTTTATGCGTTGCAGTACTTGCTAGAAGATTATCACATGTTTGTGTCTATGATAGATTATGTAGGATGAGACACAAGTTTTGCAGGAAATTATCAGACGATAAGATTTCGTACCTTAATTAGTTTTTGTATCACTTTTAAACGAATTTAAAAATTATTTAACTTATGAAATTTATACGTTTTACCAATAGCCAAAAATTATTTTTTATTTTATTTGTAGAGATAAAATTTATAATAATTCTAGAGATTTATCTACTGGTGAATTTTAATATATATAATCTATAAACTATAATTATTTACTACAAATTTGAAATTTATATTTATAATCATATTTACTAAAAAGTCACTTTTAATTCAAATCAAGAAAAAATGTGATATTACATATGAAAGAAGTTAGTTTTTAATGAAAAAGAAATGTGGTGTATATTGCATATTATAAAACATAAATAGGGTATTTTTAGAAAAATCCCATAATAATACTTAATTAAGAATTGTGACTAGTCTTAAGATTAGTTTTCAATTCACATCAAGGTTAATATTTTTATTTATTATTTGAACATTTTACAATAATGCCTAAGACAATCTCTATACTATTAATAAGCAATACAAATGAATAATTATTGTATCCAAACAGTTTTTTACTTATTCTTACATCCAAACAATCATCTCTCTAATAAATATAAATAATAAAAAATATGTGGGGGAGCATTCCTTTCTCAGACTCTATGGCTCATACGAAGACAATTGGACTAGGGTACAAGCGATTCCTTACACATAACTTGACCAACTTTATCTTAATTTTACCCGGATCTAGCATGATTTATTTTGATAAACTACTTTTTCTGTTCAGAAATGTTTGACACCTCGTTTAGGTTTTGCTGTTGCGAAAGATTTTGTCGTCGTAAACATGTCTTCCATCTTCTTTGCAATATCTTCTAATGATTTTTTGATACTCATTATTATTTGGAATAATGTCAAACATCAGAAGTTGGATAATGATCTTAAGTGATTACGACCCACAATTTGGGAGCTATAAGCAAGGTTTCTCTGGAACAACAATTGGTATGTTATTATAATTTTATAATTTTATTTATATTGTTTTAGTTGCTTACTTATATTTATGTTTAAAATATTTAAGTTCTATGAATATAGTGTCCGGCCTTCACATCTTGTCTTACTACGAGATGTGCACACGAACTGAAGCACGGGCCAAATCCAAGATCCGATTGCTCGGAGATCGTCGATAATGTCACCCAACTAGGAGAGGAGTTCCTACAATCGTAGCTGATTGTTGACGGAACTCCTATATGTTCTGAAGTTCTCGTTGAAATATCAACGAGTTTGTCTACAAGGTAAATAACATTTATTTTGTTTATTTACTTTTGTTTAAGTCTTTTCTTAATTTTAATCATATCTAAACATTTATATTTTTTCTTGGATGGAAGTCCAAAGGACGTGTTTTTGGACTTCCAGAAGAGTACTCATCCCCATCTTCGACAAATTCGAGGTATTACGGAGATCCGCAGCTTAGAGCTCAGCTAGCGGAGAAGTTAGCCGAGATCGAAGCTCTGAACAAAAAGATCGAGACGATCGAAGAGAGCACGGCTGCATAGCTCAAGGAAATCCGTCAGAAATGAATCCGTCAGAAATCCGTCGGAATTCTAACCGTCAGAATTCCGTGGGAAATTTCATGTCCGGGATCCGTCGGAAACATATTTCAACGCTTTTCCGACAAACCTCCGACGGCCGTGTATCGACGTATTACCGACGGATTTTTGATATCGAATTTCCGAGGGATTACCGACGGATTTCCGATGTCCAGTATCCATCGGAATTCAGTCAAAAATACCGACAGTTTTCCAATGATTCGCCAATTTTTGACCATCTAGAACAGACAGAAATATCCGTCGGAAACCGCCATTTCCGACGGATTTCTGATGGATTCGTCTGTCAATTCTAGCGTGTTTTCTTGTAGTGTGGGTTGGATTTAGAAGGTCAGAATAAGGCCGCAGAAGTTACATCTACAGTTAATAAAGGAGGTGCCTATTACACAATCTCTTCCTCACAGCGCATAGAATAATCAAAAAACACTTATCCCTTGCACTTTGAATAAGAAGAACACTCTGAAAAATCATTAATGTCAGGGTTTTTTGTGGAATGTGCATGGTTTCAATAAATTTACTCAACATACGGTTATCCAGAAATGGATAAAGATGAATTCATTTTAATTTGGTGATTTGATGAAAACAAGAGTGAAGGAGAAAAATGCAAAAAATATTGTTTCAGCTGTTTTTCAAGGTTTTTTGTTTCTTATCTAATAATGATCATAAACGCCTTGGTAGGATCTGGGTGATATGGAAGTCTAATGTCAGAGTTACTTCACGTTTTAAGAGTAGAAAGATTTATTGTTTTGGTCTTGTTATATGGATGCGAGGAGGAGTTATATTGTTCTAATTATGTGGAGGAGAGGAAAGAGATATGGGTGATTTGAAAAGGCACCAAGATTTACCAATGTTTAGAGAGAGGAAAGAGATATGGGTGATTTGAAAAGCCACCAAGATTTACCAATGTTTAGAGATAAGTCATGGTTAATTTTTGGTGACTTTAATGAGATTTTAGAGGCTGGCTCGGAATTTACACAATTTATGGCAGCAAATTATGGCATGAGAAAATTTTAAGAGGTTATACGATACAATTCTTTAAGAGATATGATGTCCCATGATCTTTTTTTTACTTGGTGTAAGAAAAGAGAAGAAGTTTTAATTTGCAAGAAGCTTCATAAGGTTCTTATGAGAGATGCATGGAAAAATGTTGTTCCACAGTCTTATAATGTGTTCGAAGCGGAAGGATGCTCTGATCACCTATGCTGCTGAATTCAAATAAAGGCAGAAATTCTAAGACCTTGAAGGCCTTTCAAATTCACAAACACACTAACAAGCTTCTCAGGATTTTCAACATTAATGGAAGATTATTGGGGAAACAAGGAGGAGTTGTTCATCTCTACATCTGCGATATTTAGATTTTCAAAGAAACTAAAAGCATTAAAACTAGAATTGTGGAGACTTAGTAAAGATAAGCTAGGCGGTTTATTAAAGAGGACAAAGGAGGCTTATGATGATTTGTGTTACTGTCAGGTTAGGAATCTATCGAATCATCTCATGATGCTATGGATTAGGAATTAAGAGCTTTTACAAGATGGCAATGTTTATCGGAGCTAGAGCAATTTCTTAGACAAAAATCAAACTCCATTAGCTGAATGTGGGAGATAAAAAATAGATATTTTCATCAAGCCGAATGGCGAGGGAAGTAAAGAATGTTATTCGTGAAATTCAAAGGGCGGATGGTATGATTTAAGCACTCAAGAAGAAATTAGGCAAGAGGATGAAATGTTTTTTTAAGAATCTTTTGGGTCATAGAGTAGAAAATTACATGGAAAACATTGGAGGAACTTAAGGAGTTGATGAGTTTCGAATGCTGTGAGTTGGAGGCTGAAAGGTTAACAAGAGTTGTGACTGGTGAGGAAATAAAAGATGTGATGTTTGCAATGCCGGGTAACAAGGCTCCAGGACTTGATGGATACACAGTAGAATTCTTCAAAAGAAGCGTGAGTGGTGTTGAAGAATAATTTTGTTGTAGCAATTCAATCGTTTTTGAGAAGAAATTTCTTCTCAAATGTATCAACTCTACAATTTAGCATTAATTTTGAAGAAAACAGAGAGGGGAGAAATAAAAGATTAAAGACCAATCTCTTGTTGCAATGTTATTTACAAGGTAATATTAAAGATTTTGGTAAATTTTCTTAAGGTGATGTTGACAAAGTTTATTGTCTACCCAATCATGTTTTCCGCCTAACCAATAATATTTTGTCAAAGATCGTTTTCTTATTGAAAATGTGCTGCTTTCATCTCAGTTAAGTCAAGAACTATTACAACAATACAATCTCACCAAGATGTGTTGTCGAGATAGACATTTCAAATGCTTTCGATTCGGTCCAATAGTCTTTATTGCATACAACATTAATAGCTCTGAATTTCCCACAAAAGTTTTTTCATTGGATTATGCTATGCATCTCTTCAAAATCTACTTCAGGTTAATGGAGAACTTCCGGGTTATTTTAAGAGTGAAAGAGGCTTGTGCAAAGTTGTTTGCTGTCACCATAGATGCTTTTCATAAGCATGAATGTGTTATAAAAAGCTTGATAGGGCATCAAGGGAGAGGCAGGTGGGATATATCCATATTTCCAAAATATTAAGCCTACACATATGTGCTTTGCTCTCGATCTTTTGTTTTTTACGAATGGAAAGAAGCAATCAATAGAAGGAATTTTACGGATTTTTTTATTTTTGCAAAGTTTTTGGGGCTGAACATAAGTTTGGAGAATTCTACTTTCTTTATGGCTGTAGTGACGGACATGGTAAAAGGAGACAATACTTGATCAATTTCCTTTTGGTTCAGGAGCATGAGGGCTGAAGATTACAATCCGCTTAAAAAGACGATTTGAGGAAAAACAAAAATTTGGACGGCAAGATACTTTTTTCACATGAAGATTATTATTGATTAGTTTAGTGATTCATAGTTTGATAAATTTCTGGATATCGGCTTTTCGATTACCGAAGCATGGCTCAATGAAATCGATAAGCTTTGTTCTGCTTTCTCTTTCTACTTGGAATAGACGGTTTCATGGTTATATATAAAGAGAGGCAAGACTTCATAATTTATCATCCAGCAAACAAAGCAAACATAAAGCATAGGCGAAACATAGAGAGAGCATTAGGTTTTAAGGTTATCAGGTGTTCTAGTTTCGAATGTTGTTTTGCTGGTGGGTTTCTGATTCTTGTTTTTCTTCTTAGCCACGGGTTTGGGATCCGAAATCTTGATTATGTGGCACATCATCAGGTTAGATTTTTTTCTTTGTGGGGTTCTTATCACAAGAACACAAGATTGGTGAGAGAGATACTTAAGAGAGATTGTAAACAATCAACCTAGTGGATGTTTGTGGGCCACCAATCCCACACAAGAAGTACTCTCTAGTTTGAGAGTTAAATTTTTGAGTGTTCATTAGTCAATTAAACGTATTAATAAGAAAACCTAATTAAACTTCAACCTTACAGCCTCTTTTAATTCATTGATAATGTAGTGCACCAATGTCAGACAAAAGATTCAGCTTAGTAAAAAGTTCAAGACTATTCCTATGATTTCTTTTCATGTTCACTTCATGTCATCTTAGTTTAAGTACATTTCTGTTGTGCTTCAAAGATAATATCAAGGTTAAAAAACTTTTTTAATATTATAGATACAAAAGGATGATTACGTAGATTTTTTTTTGAATAGTATGTAAAAATATATTCAAAAATAATCCGTTTTTACATCAAGTGCGACTGTATTTTGAGAAACTGATTAAAAATAAAGCTGAATGAATCAATAAGTGGCGGGCTCATTAAGACCCGAAAGTGGAAAACCCAATTGGGAAAAAACCACTTCCCGGAAAAAAGAGTACACACCACTTATGATTATGCTGAAAAAAATCGACCAAAATAACATGTCATAACCTTGTGTCAAACCAAACCTGCAGACCATCCATCATAATTCCTTGAGCTTGTAATTGTTGATAGTCTGTTCCGCACTATCCCTCATACCTCACGTACCAGTCTATCCATATTCAGTGGGAAGTTACCATGTCTTCGTTGGTTTCGTTCTTTCCAGAAAGTATATGTTGCTGCTTGGAACGTATATTTAGCCACATAAGCATTCATTGAACTCCTATTCATTGTTTGAAAGATGTTGAGCAGCTCGTCAAAATGAGGGGTGTAGTCTTGTTGCATCAGCCCGTAAGCCAGCTTCTACCTGTGAGGTATAAGGACAGGCGAAAAAAATATGATCACGAGTCTCAATGGCCTGTGGACAGAATACACATTTTGTCGAGACCATGGAAGACCAAGCACTCATTCTGTCCCCCATAGCCAGTCGATTAAGAACCACTAGCCACAATATAAACGGATACTTTGGCGTAGCGTAAAAAAACCAAACAGCCTTATACCATAAGTTTCGATTTCCTGGTTCTCTTAACTGATTCCATGTTTCTTTTTTCGAGAAAAGTGATTTGAACCTGTTTTCTTTGTATCTCCAAACTGCTACGTCCTCCTGCGCATCCGCACAGTCCCAGAGTTTTTCGATTTCAGCTTCAATCTGTGCCAAGACCTGTGGTCTCCTCCACCTAGACCTATGGTGAATAAAAACCCCTACCAATGTGGCATCAGCTTTTATTCCCATATCGATAAAATCTCTGTCCCCCAAGACTTCTATCAATCTGCCAAGCGAACACCAATCATCTTACTAAAAAACCACTACGTACCTCAACCTTGTGGAAACTTTTCGCAGAGTCTTGGTACTTAAGAATTTTTCGCCACATCCACAAACCTCCCGTCTTGGTTTCTTTTTTTGACTAGAAAGATCCCTTACGAATCAGGTTCTTTTTAATTCAGTTCACCCATGATGAGTCTTTTGCAGATACTATATGACAGATTAGTTTATAGCAACTCACCTTATTCGCTTCTACCAAGGATTTCAAGCCAAGTCCTCCCTCTGATTTCGGTTTGCATACATCACTCCAAGCCACCTTGGCTTTTCTTGAATTCAAACCTGGACCAGACCATAAAAAAGCGGCACTAATTTTCTCAATCTCCCTTATACATGCTCTCGGTAATCTAAATGTTGCAATCCAAAAATTCGTTAAGCTTGCTATTATTGAGGAGAGAAGTTGTAATCTACCCACAAATGATATAAATCAATTCTTTCATGAGCTGATACGATTCCGAATTTTATCAATAAGTGGCTGATAGTCCACTTTTGTCATCCTTTTTGTTAATAGGGGAAGCCCTAAATACTTCACTGTCAAGCTACCTATCTCAAAAGGCAAAACATTTAAAGATTCCCGAGCTTCCGATGATATACCCGTGATGAACAAGGTTGTTTTTTGTAAGATTATATTTAGTCCTGAGATAGAAGCAAACCTTTCAAATACAGCTAGGATACCCCTTATTGACCAAGCTTTCCCATTCGCAAATACCATGATATCATCCGCAAAACACAAGTGGGTGGACCCCAAACTTCTACAGCTCGGATAGTATCCGAATTCACCATTTCTTGCAGCCTTGTCCAACATTCGAGATAAGAAATTCATGCAAATAACAAAGAGATATGGGGAGAGGGAACATCCTTGCCGCAAACCCCTCTTACTCCGGAAGTACCCCGCCAGCTCCCCATTTACCTGAACTAAAAAGGAAGGAGTAGTTACGCATAATTCAATCCATCTTGAAGCAATCTCTGGTTTATGGTAGTTTTTAACCAACTCAGATGCGAGAAGAAGATTTTCCATTGAGTATCGATCTTTGATAAAAGCTGTCTGGTTATTTCTGATAAAACCCGGGAGTATACTCTTTAACCTATTCGCTAACACCTTTGATATAACCTTATAAATCACGTTGCAGCACGATATTGGCCTATAATCTCTTATCCCTATCATTCCGGTCTTCTTGGGAATTAAGGCCAAAATAGTATAGTTTATCCCCTTCGGCAAGAACCCGTAAGTAAAGAACGACTTAACTGCCACAACGAAATCATGTCCTATGGTAGGCCACATCTCCTTATAGAATTCCACTGTATATTCGTCTGGTCCCGATGACTTATTTGATGGCATCGAGAAAAGTACATTCTTAATTTCCAATTCCGACACTTCCACGGTTAGACCCCTCTTCTCTTTCTCCGAACAATGATGTACCAAGACTTGGGAAAACTCCGAGAATGGAGAATTCATGCCATCAGGTCCTTGCGGGTCCTTAAAAAGTTCTGTAAAAAAGCACACCGCTTCAGCCTTTATATCCTCCCATGATTAGAAGATCCCTCCCTTAGGAGCTCTATTCTCATTTGCCTTTTGACGTAGATACCTCTCCTCCAGCCCCGCTACATTCTCCCATGAGTCATAGGCCCGGGCTTCTCCTTGCATGTTTTGGACGCCTGGGACCATTAAATTAGCAGATTTTTTCTCACACAACACCTTAAATGCCGCTTCTCTTCTTTGTGTCAAAAGGTGTAACTTCTGCCTACCCAATGCTCGAATGCTAGGTTTTAATCGATTGAGTTTCTTTGAGAATCTAAAGAGAGAAGAAGTAGATGAGGATAAAGCTTCCGTTTGATTCCACTGATTCTCCACTAGATGCTTAAATTCCGGTAAAGAAACAACTGCATTGACAACCTTAAAAGGGACTTTCGGCTTGTGGGGTGATCCAAGTATTGAGATAGTTCCACAAACATGATCTGAACATCTCCTAGCTTCAAACACACAGTACGATTTGGGTATGCGCTGCAACCAAAGAGAATTCACGAGAACGCAGTCCAGCTTCTTACATATCAATCCCTCTTCACGTTTGTTGCACTATGTAAACGTTGGACCATGAAAAGCCATATCCACAAGAGCGCATCGGCTTACCGTATCCTGAAAATCTAAAGTACCCGATATCGAAATTTGCATGGGGATCTCAAGAGAGTTCTCTGAGCTATCAAGAATCTCATTAAAGTCTCCCGCATACATCGATGGTATGCCGCTGATTTGAGTGTCATTCTGATGGGCCTTTAAATTTCTCCAAAGCTCCTGTCTCTCCTATAGAGAGTTTGACGCATTTATGAATGTGCATAAGAGGTCCTCCAAATATCCCTGAATCTTAACCTTACATGTTATCAACTGGCTTATCTTATATACCACTATCACTAATACTGATTTTTTCCACACCACCCATATTCTCCCTAGCGGACTGTACTCATAATTCGATATTATCAACCAATCTGGAAAATTCGTTCTCACTATCTGCTCCACCTTGTTCTCTGTGACTCTCGTTTCCATCAAAGCTCCCAAAGACCAGAGACTTCTTATTTATCAAATCCTTAACCACAGATTGCTTCCTTTTCTTGTTACATCCACGAATATTCCAGAAAAACACGACATTATTGTTTTTTTCGTTGATTCCGACGTCTTAAACCATTCGGGTTTGAATCCGCCATTTACGACGATTTCAGTAAGCTCTTCTGTGCTGACTTTGCTGATCTTAGAAGAGGAACCCTTGATACAATTTCCTCTTTGCCCTGATTATTTTGTGCTACATCAATATGTCGAGAATTTATTTTTTCCTGCGTTGTGGTAGCCTTCGTCCCACCAGCATCCCCTATTACTGTCAGATTTTTCCTCTCACCCGTCTCTGTTATCACCACTGACTGTGACTGGGTCTGTATCTTCTCCAACACCATTTCTGAAGCAGAGCACGCATGGACTTCAAGAGACTTTGCATCTGATTGTTTTATAAAGTCAGATCTCCTCGACTGCAGATCGTGAATATTACTCTGCTTCAAACCTCCGGACACAGAATCTTCCATGACGACTGGTCCTAACACCCCCGAATCCAACGTGACCTCTCTGTCCAAACCAATGTGCATCTCTCTGTATGATCCTATCTCTATCAACTCGCCTACTTCCTTCTCAAAATGTGTGTTTATTTTCTGCAACTGCATCTTCTCCATCTCCGGTTCTGACATAGAGTATCCCTAAATTTTTTTCCTATCCACCTTCATCTTTTTCACTTCAAATTCTGAACCAGAGCCAACTTCCCGATCCATCAATTCCAACGATCCCACCGATAAGTTTCCAACTCCACCAGTCTTTTCCTTTGCCAATTTTTGATTCCTCGACTTCAATGACCCCATACCAGCGAATTTTTCCTCCTGCTTCATCACTATCAAATCCCGATCAGGAACAGGGGAGGTAAATTTCTCAGCCGGCCTTATATCAAGATTTTCAGACTGTGTGTGTGATTCCATCAATGATTCAGACCTCTCAGCAACCAACTGTGAAGACCTTAGAGCTTCAAACCGCGATGGAGTAGCTATCTTAACTTCTTCATATACTAAACTTTGTTTCCCCGATCGCCTATTCTTAGCATGTGGAACTGTCATCCACTCATTATCGACGTTTCCTAAAGATTTCTCCTACCTGCCTCTCTCGAGACCCCCACCAGCTCTTTCTAACTCTCCGATAGATACAATGCCCGACTGTGACGCCACCTGATCCAAATTTACTATCACAGTGATTCTTGAGTTTGAAACTTGGCCAGACATCCAGATTCTAGTGTCCCCACTTCCGACAGTTTTAACAGCGCGTAGAAAGCCAGGGATATTCAAACTTCACCTCCACTTCCTCACCCCTAACATTAAACCAGAAGTTCGATGGTATTTTTGCTTTGAGATTGACATCAATGAATAGCTTTGCTTTAGTAAAACTTGCAACAAGTTCAGTATATTGATGCATTCGTAGTGGAATGCCTACCGGGCTCGCAACAAAACTCAGTCCTTTCCATGAAAACAGGGCTGGTGGAACGTTTTTAAGCATAACCCACATTGGTGTTGAAGATAACATAGGCTGCGCCTCCTCCTTAAATGGTGTCCATTTTCATACTATCATAGAAATTTCGCAAATGTTCCACATGCCTCAACACAGTACACGGTTTCGACAATTTGAATCCCGAATTCTGAACTTTATTGATGTTTCGTTAACCACATAAGCATCAATCTTTATATTTTTGTCCCCCAACGTCCATATTTTATTGACTATCACGTGGACCTTTGCTACATGTGGGGCTGATGAAGCAAAATGTCCGATCACAAAGTCTTCCTAGAGTGGAGGTGCATCTTCAAAGATTTCCTCCGGAACTAAAACCACCAGTCTCCCCTCTATCTCTGAGACAGTAAAATCAAACTGTGATAGAACTGGCCAGCTAATAACTTTAGCCCAAGATTATTTTGATGGGGTTTCCCTCAGAGACAGCTTCCTTGGAGCCTTCGACAACCATGGCTACTTCCCCCTCTGCTTCCCCCACAGGACTAGACCCATCACTCCCAACTTCTCCACTCCTAACCAACCCCCCCCCTCCATAGATCCCCTCAACGAAGACCCAGCCTTGACAGGAGACAAGACTTTCTCTTGCTGGACCTCTGCGATCACCCTACTGTGAATCTCTTTCTCTGCAACCCAAGCCCTCACCCCTTCTCTAGGAACACACGGGGGAGGAGCAAACCTTCCCTCGTCTTCCTTCTGACTCTCCTCCAACAAGTTTCCCTCTCTACCCATGTCAGAAGACGAGACTCCCTCTTGCCAAACCTCCACCTCCTCTCTTCTTTGTACCTCTACCTCAACAACCGGAACCCCCACCGCTCCTCCAGAGACACATGGCAGAGGAGCCACCCTGCCTGGTGGTGCCGCCATACTCCCAAAGATCCAAAACTCCTTTGCGTTCATGTGAGAAATCCCCTCCAGAAATTTTGGAACAAACTCACTCAAGGAAGAAGCTTATCGTTAAGCGTATCTCTTAATTTCTTTGTCTTTTTTCTTTTGAATACCAGGAGGTTCGGGACCAAAGCCTGTAATCCTCCCAGACCTGAAACCACAACATGTAATATTAGTTTTATCCCAAGCGTCACTCAATCCTATGACCTCTAAGATTCGCCTAGGGTTTTTTCCAGTCGAGCTAACGACACTTGGTAATTACGTAGATTTTTTCCCCAACAATGTAACTTAAATTATGCTAATCCAATCCACAGTTGGAAACCTTAAAAAATTGAAATCACAAGAATGCGATCTAGCAGTTGGCTTTAGAGTTTAAACTACGAGGAATAAAAGAAAGCGAAAGAAATAAAAATTCTTTAAACGTCATATAATTTTCCAAATGTGTGGGTATAGCTGGCCACTAATAGGGAATTCACTAAACTTCATGTTCTTTAAGTTGTCTGTGTAGAAGGCAGTAGTCAAATGATGAAAAAAGAAGAAGAAGGCAGTAGTCAAATTTTTTCTATCAGACACATACCATCGCCCAATAAAAAGCCTCTAGCTAGCTAGTTTCGAATGGAGACAAAGGCTTCAATGTTATGAAGTATTTTAGGACCTATCGATGACAGTAACTATTCAACCTACAAATAAATGCACCCATATACTAGATCCTTATATAATCAGTGCAGTCGCATTGATCCATCTTCATTAGTCCCTCATTCAAATCCCCTGTGAGTAGCCAGTAGGTCTGTCCGATTTTTCCATCTATCTATCTGACTGATTATTCACTATTTAGACAATTTTCCACCAAGAACCATGTTATTGAGAGCTTGCCAAAACCCATTAGAAATCCCCCTCCATGTTATGCGTATAACATTCAAGAAAACAGCATAAAACTGACGGACATATTCGGCTGTTCTAAATTGTTGGAAATGAAGTAATCATTGAAAATCCATTGGTATTTCCGACGGATTTCAGAAATTATTATATCCATTGGAAATCCGATGGATTAGAACCAATGGAGTTCCAACGAGAAACTACATTCTAAATTAAATCTAAATTCCAAATACTTAAATCTACATTCAAATTTCTAAATCTAAAATTCTAACTTAAAAATTCGTAAAATCAAAGAAACTTAAGAAATTTACATTTTTGATTGGTTTGGATCCATTATAATGTTTGGATATTGAGTTTCAAACAATGTTGTGACGATTTGAAAGGATTTGGTGATTTTGAATTTTCTTTTACGTTTTTCTAAATGGTTTCGCGAGGAAGACGAAATGTTTAAAAAACAGAACTTCCAACGGACACGACCGTTGAAAATCCGTTGGAAATACTTAAAATAATTCATTTACCGCCTAAATTTTCACAAATCGGTCGAAAATTTCTGACATATTTTCAACGGATACGCGGGATTCATAAAATTTAAATGTCTATTCATTGGTCAGTCAAACCTTAAAACCAAACGCGTATATCCCAAATTCGTCAGAAATCCGTCGAAAATTTCCGACGGTTTTAGGGATTCGAGGTTTTTCTATCTGTTTACTTGGAATTTGTTTGTAACATTCTATATTAATTATTTCAATGATAAAATAGTAATAAAGATCTTTTTAGTATAAATATATAAAAACAAAAAATTAATTTATTATACGTATACATGTTCCATTAAATATATGTATTATTATGTAACATCTAATCTTAATCATGCTAAATTTTTAATATTTCTAATATAACTTGTTTAAATGTTTATTTTGCCACACATGTTTTAAAATAGTTTTTATAATTATGTATATTACATATATGTTGATATACTTATATGAAAATAAACCAAAACCCTAAACCCGTAGGAAATTCTGACGGATTTCTGACGGATATGCCTATTCTATTAGAAATTTGTCAAAAATTTGTTGTCTGAAGTTTTCCATTTTTTCAGGCAGTTACCACCGATGGATTGAGTTGAATTTTGGACACAAAATAGATTTATGAGTTTGAAATCGATCCAACAGTGCACTCGAAAGTTATGACAGATTTATGTGTTTCTATCAGAAAACCGTCGGTAATTTCCGACGGATTTGTAAACCGTTGGAAATCCGTCATAAATACGTCGGTATTTCTGACGGATTGTAGTAGTCGCAAATCCGTCGCATAACCGTCAAAAATTTCCAATGGATTGAGTGTCCATCGGATATTCTGTCTGTTTTGCGATAGTTTTCTTGTAGTGGTATATCACTTTGACTCCAACAAATTGTTTCACTGTCTAATATTTTACAATATCAAGATGATTCAAGTCTAAACCATTTTGACCTTATTATTTTAGACCTTCAATATATACTAGATAATGCAAAGAAAACTAGGTATAAATAATTTAAATTGCTACCGTTTAATTATCTCTGCAATATATAATCCATATACGAATAAATGAATTGTACTAGAAAATTTAATGGTACTGAGGGTGATTTTTTGACTGAGCATTTATTGTCTCCTTGCCTCCACATTTGGAGGAACGACTATCAAATTTTATACCTTGGCTTTGAAACCTTGAATAATTACCGTTCAAAACCAAGATAGAATCTGGTAGATAAACAATCATATTTGATTCCTAGAGTGAGCTTATAATCCCGATAATTTTGGGCATGCATCAGATTCTATATCTTTTAACCAATATCTAGATTTCTTCTTTGAGTATAATTTATAATAATATGTTTTAAAAAAAGAATATCTAGATTTGACCAAATACTAACTTTGTATAATATCAACCAAACTTGTTCTCACCATACTCCTAACTAATTGGACGTTCTCATATAGTATCTACATTTTCCGAGTTCACAAATTCACTTCTGGGATAAAAATTGTATCTTCCACATCTGGCTGGTCTAGAATATTTCTTGGTATCCATCTTGGTTTTAAATGGCAAAAAAAACTGTGGCACCAAGTTTCCTTGAATTAGCCTTGAGCCATGATGCCTATGACACAACACTTTTCCGACACAAGGAGCAACTCATTTAAATAAAGCAATAATGTATTATCCTTCTTAACCTAATTTATAGAACCATACGATGAAAACAATTTGTAAGAGAAACAAATATAATAATTTTTGAAACATTAATAAGGATAATCTAAATAATGATACTAATAGTCCTCATTGCCTAGATTATTCTTATGAACTTCATCCCCACCAAAATTCTCTCTCATGTCATCATCATTTTAATCAACAAACAATATAGAAGGTGGTGGTGTCCGATGATTTGGGATCTGAGCTGGTGTTAATACCTTTTCTTTTTTTCCTATCTACTCTAAGTTGCAGCTTCTCTAGTCGCATAACTAAATTCATCATCGTTAAACACCAAATCATCATTTGAACAGTACCAATCTATTTTCTAATTATAATTAAATATGTATAATTATTTCATACTTAATTAATCATTATATCAGTATTAAGTAAACGAGATATTAAGTATGTTAGAATTGATGTGGAGAGATTGTTCAAAGAACTCAGAGTTAACACGCCACTCTGCATCTTGTGTGAGCTAGCTGAAGAAAGCACAAAGTAATTACCCTACATATGAACGAAAGAACGTGAAAATGGAATAAAGATTATCATTATGTCAGTATTCTTAATACTAATGAGATTATCATTATGTCAGTATTAAGTAAAATAGATATTTTCAAGAACACATATTTTTTGTTGTGCCACAATCCCATGTCCCTCTTCACGATGCACATTGCTTCGGACAAGACACCTTCAAGGTGCACGCTTTATACATATAGTCATGTCTTCATCCTCTATGTAGATCTTCCTCTAGCCACAGTTCGCCATGCGCCATGGCACGCCACATGCACACTTTGTAAAACTAAGGTATCTATAGATTTTTCCAAATAAGTAATGATTATCTGATCTTAATCACTTAGTGATAACTTTTGAACCAATGGTTTTGATGAGATTATAATTCACAACAAGAGAACAGCGTGAAACTGATGGCCATATCCATCAGAAATGGCCCTTTCGGATGGATTTTTACGGCCATTTCCAACGGATATGGCCGTCTGATCTAATTGGTCGGATATAAAGTAATCATCACAAAACCATCGGTATTTTTGACGAATCATCTTCAATCCGTCAGAAATCTGATATCTGTATTCTATCACAATTAAACAATCAGTTATTCGATATATTTTGTCGGTTTTTTTCTAACGACATAACCGACAGATGTACGACAGACTAAATTCTAACGGCCTTCCAATGGATTTCCAATAACTTGATTTCCGACGGATTCCTGATATTAGATTTCTGACGAATTTTTGACGGTTTTCTAATGGCTTCATTTCTGACAGATTAGCGACGGATTCATTTCCGACGGATAAATATCTAATGGATTCACAGTAAAGTTTTTAAATATAATTATAATCTTAATAATAAATAATTTTGTAATTAAAATTAAATAACAATAAAATAAAACTTATAGTAAAATAAAATTTAAATTATCCATAACAATATAAAAATTATCCAAAAAAAATTAAACTTATTCAAAATAAAAAACATTAAAAGTTTAAATCTAAAATTTTCTAATTCGAAGGGGACGGTTGGAATGAACGTAGAAGACATCCATCTGATCCTGCATTGGTTTCAGCTGTGCAGCCGTGTTTTCTTTGATGGTCTCAATCTTGTTGTCGAGTTACGCTCTAAGCTGAGGATCTCCATAATACCTTAAAGTTGTCGAAGATGGCGACGAGTAATCCTCTGGAAGTCCAAAAATACGGTATTTGGACTTTGGAGTGACATACGAAACAAAAGAAAGTAAATCATTACAAAAATATAAAATCAATTAAAAACAAATGCTACTTACTTCATAGACAATTTCAATGATCTTATTGATTGGAACTTCGGTACACGGAGGAGATACTTTAATAATCTTTTTTTATTAGAGAAACTCCTCTCCTAGCCTTGTTACATTCTCTATGATCTCCCGATCAACTGAATCTTGTATTTGTCCCTTCTTGTACTTGGTGTTCGCATCTTGTAGCAAAAAAAGATGCGAAGGTCAGACACCTTCCTGATGAACTGAAAAAAATTTAATAATTAGAAAAAGTTAATGAAGTGAAATAAAAATAAAGATTTAAAGAAACTTACCAGTTGTTGTTCCCGGGAAGTTTTACTCTTTGATCCCAAATTGTGAGTGGCAATTCCTTTACCTTTCCATCACTCTTGAGTAATGTTAAAAACTTGAAATTGTAATGTTAAAATGAAAATTAAAGCTTACCGAAAATTGGCAAAACCAATGATCACACTTAGGCATTGACATTGTGGAGTATGTTGCATATGGATGCTGTAACATTACGTTGAGCATACGATTGATCAACTTCGTTATCCCATTATAGGATATACGAAACCTAAAACACAAAATTATTTGGATAGATTGTTAAAGAATAAACAAATTAAATAAAAATCTAGAAAATAAATTTACCAAGTGTGCCTTCTGTAAACTACATCACAGGATTGAGCCGAAACACCATACTCTGAATGGTCTTGTTCTTCTCTCCTCATGAATCCTAATCACATATCCCCTAGTGCAATACGTAAGGTATGAAGTGGTAATGTTTTTTGGACCGTTAACAAACTCCATTAACCGTGTCGGAAATGATTGACCATTTTCTTTGTCTTCAGTTACCTAAAAAATAGAAAATAAAGAACAAACATTGTTGTAAGATAAATATTATAATTCTAAATTAGTAAAATTATTTAAATACTTACATAAATTCGCAATCAAGGTGCAAATTCTTTTTTGTTTTAGGATGTCAAGTTTGGATTCTGTTTTATTCGGATAATAGATGCGTACTAGCCCCATGTAAATCATGTAAGATAACCAAAACTTAATAATCACATATTAATTAATTTCAAATAATTGATAATTGACAAAAAAATGAATCATTGCCTCTCATAATCCAAAATATCCTCACAATTTGTTAGGATATATTTATGCAAGTCTGCAAACTCATGCTTTGATAGTTTCCGTTTCTTTCCTTTTCCATTTACTCGACCAACTTGGGAAACAACTCGAGACATACACGGAATAAATCGATCACTCACCTCTATCATCATGGTGTGCCAGACGTCTACTCTTAGTACGCACTTCCGATGGAAAATAATATTCAGCAAAATATGAGGCTTCTTCATTGACGCTCTATGCGGAAATAGATCCTTTAACTTTGCTTCAAAAGGATACATCCCATGGTATTGAACAGGACTTTCAAGTGCTACTTCTCGTGGGAGGTAGATTGGAAGATGTTCCATAGCATCAAAGAAAGATGGCAAAAATATCTTCTCAATATTATAATTCTAAATTACAGAGGATAACTGGTATATTGTCTTGTAAATTGTGGATACCCTTTTGTGTTTGATTGAATATTAATTCTTGAATTTGTATCAGATCCGAGATCAGATTTATCATGGTTTCAGAGCTATTGGTTATCAATTCGTCAAACACTAGAAACATATCGGATTCATGGGAGATGTTAGCGTCCCGACGACGAGGTCAAAGGAGCTTGGACCTTCATCAATTCAATGTCCAATGCTCAACTCATCAAACTACACGGTGTGGGCGATGAGAATGAAAGTGAACTTGCGTGTTCACAAGGTATGGGAGACGATTAAGGCAGGATCGACCATAGACGAGAAGAACGACATGGCGATTGCCTTGTTGTTTCAAGAAGACAATGTTAGATAGTTCCTAGTGACTTGAGGAACAAGTATTTCTTAAACAAGAGATGCTTAGATTTTTCCTAATAGGAATAGAAGATATCTATTAGTAATAGAATATGTTAGTTTACAATATAAGGAATCCTATATGTGTTAGGATAAGATAATTTTTAGCTAAGACAGATAGAATTAGGAGTTATCTAATTCCACTAGGAATAGGTTTAGCAAAGGTGTTCTATCCTTTTAAATATCAATGTTAAGTTGTGACATTGATTAAGCATCAAGGTGGAGATTGTCAAGTTATGGGCCTCAGTCAATTTCCTTTGACGTAAATCTAAGTCTTGAGAAGGTTTCCTAAGACGTGAGCAACATAAGAAGACTTAAATCCTAGTCAGAAGTATGTCCAACATATCGTCAAGTTGACTAAGCTCGTGTGAGGCCGAGTTATGGCAGCAACACTTGAAGCTTGTCAAGCCGACAACTAGTGAGAAGGTTGTCATGAGAATTGACAACGAGTCTATAATCGCTGGAACAAAGAATCTTCTGTTCCATATTTGGAGCAAACATATCCACAAGTGATAGCATTTCATCCTAGAGAGGATTGAAGATGATCAAATCAAGGTGGAACATGTATTCGGCGAAAAGTAGTGTGCGGACATATTGACTAAAGCCCTAGGAAGGATGAAGTTTAAGGAGATGAGAAGCTTGATAGGAGTTCAAGACCTCAACAAGACTAACTTGAAGCTTAAGGGGGTGAATGTTGGAGTAAGCTTAAAGATAGCTTGATCCACAAGTAAAACTAATCCTAACCGAGTATAGATTTAGGAGATTAGGATAAGAAGAAGATTTATATTTAGTAGTTATCTAAATATATATTAGGATTTATCTAAGAAGGTTTCCTAGTTCTATTAGAAATAGGTGGTACCTAAACCACTATAAATATAATTATTGGGTTATGACAATTGTATGAGAGTGCTACTGTAAGTGTTCTCGTGCATAAATTCGAAACATAGAACCAACTCCTACAAAAAAACAATAAACAATGAACATATTAATATAGATATATGCTACATAAATGGTTAATTGACATTATGGAAGTAACAATATATACATATGCAATTGCTTCGTGGACGTTTTTTGAAGAAGATGGGAAAAGGAAAATGGAAGAAGATGTTGTATCACAACATAACAATCATAACTCTTCATTACAATAAACTTCCTTTTGGCAGAATCCACGCAATTACGCATATTAGATGCATATCCATCCGTGAATTTTACATCGTCGCGAATCTAATAAAAATATGCTTCATTCTTAGCTGCGTCTAACCGGTAGACAGACATATGACATTTACCATTAGTCATAACATGAAGAAAATCCCAAGAACAAATCAATGGGAAGTCTAATATAAATTTTATATTGTCTTTCGTCTTCCCTTGGACGTTTAAAATAATGTTCATGATGTTGTCAGAAAAGTTCTTCTCAACGAGCATAACATCTAGATTGTGCTTCAATAAATGATCTTTCCAATAAGC
Source organism: Cardamine chenopodiifolia (assembly GCA_963922655.1). Taxonomy (NCBI): domain Eukaryota; kingdom Viridiplantae; phylum Streptophyta; class Magnoliopsida; order Brassicales; family Brassicaceae; genus Cardamine; species Cardamine chenopodiifolia. The sequence goes on along the minus strand of OZ000476.1, from coordinate 5,014,424 downwards.
TAAATCCCAAAACATACTATTTTATGCTAATTATGTACTTCACCGACACCGTCAACAGGATCATGCCCATTCCCCCCCCCATAATAAGGAGTTATCTCAGCGCCAAAATCTCTTAACTGTTCCAATATACAATGTCCATCAATCTCTAGAGGTGCACAGTCAAACACTTGATTGTTCTTTGTAAACAATGTTCTAGACCGACGATAAGGATGATTACTTTGTAAAAACCTTCTGTGGTAATCAAACCAACACGTTTTTCTTCTGTGTTGTAATTGGAATGCATTAGTGTTGTCTTTGCAATACGAGCATGATAATCTTTAATGAGTTGTCCATCCAGATAACATACCATATGCTGGCAAAGCACTTATGGTCCACATAAGAACCACACGCATCTTGAAATTTTGCTGCAATGAAACATTAAATGCTCCAACCCCATGCTTTCATAGCATTTGTAACTCGTAGATCAATGGCTGAAGTAATACATCAAGTGGCCTCCTTGGATACATCAAACAACAAAAACTCTCTACGCATGCACAAAGATGGTGGTAAATTATAAGGTATTAAAATTACTGGTAACAACAAATATTATCTTCCATGCTTTCTAAATGAGTTGAAACCCTCTGTACATAAACCGAGGTATACATTTTATCACTCATATGAAAAATCTAGATACATTGATTGAAAATGTTTCCACGCTTCAGCATCCGAAGGATGCTTAATCTCTCCCTCTTGACGATGCTCTGCATGTTATCTCATTGTCTCTGTTGTTTACTGAGATTGATATAACCTCTTCAATCACTCCATTAATGGTAAATACCACATATGTTTATAAGGAACTGAAACTCTCCCACTCGTTTCTTGAAACTATGCTTTTTGACAAAATTGACATTTTTACAGCTTTCGTCTTATCTCCAATAATATATATAGTTGTCGACGCACACATCTGATACGGCAAACCAAGACCAGCAACAAGGTTATGTACCTTATAGTATGATGCTAGGGAAAGATTACCTTCATGCAAAATATTTTCACAAAATTTACTATCGCATAAACACATTCTTCCACCAAATTGTAGTCCATCTTTATAGTCATCATTCTCCTTGCAAATGATAACGGTGAGTGGCCTTCTCTATAAACGCTAGATAGTGGTTGCTTCACTACATCTAACATATCAAAAATCTTTTGCGCTTCTATATTTAGTTCTTTAACCCTATCTCCATCATAACCAGCCTACTACATGTTCTCCCTAAACACATCATTCACCATCTCAACCGTACCTACACTTACATCTACTTTTGTTCTATCTCCTAGGCTATCCGCCACATATGGTTCAATGTATAATCGTAATTTATTTCTCTGTGTAAATATCAAATCATATAACCCCGTATAAAACCATTGTTGTACAAGTGATGCCAAACTAACTCAACCTTAACATTATGAGAATTCTGACATATACTACATGGATATTTCATCTTACCACATTTTTTTGTTCCTCGTTGATTTCCAGTCAATCCCATGAATTCGCAGATTCTTCGTGCGTAGTTATCTTTCAGTAAGTTTGACTCTGGATCCACTATAGGTTCATCCATCTATGATAAAAAAATATTTTCTAGAAGAAATATCTTTTCAACTTTTGCGGTTTTTTATAATGTGATGGAACGAATAAGTGGTGTGAATGAATGAAGAAATGTGAAAACATATATATAGAATTTGTAGCCGTCGAAATTGACTTGGTATGTACAAAATTCAAACGGCTATGACAACAGTTCTATTAACGTTCTTATTTATCAACAGATTCCTGACGGATTTATGCGTGTCCGTCAAAAGTCCGTCGGTTATTTTTTGGTGGATTTTTTCAATCGTAAAACCGTCAGAATATTCCGACAGATTGTAAATACGTCAAAAATTCCATCAGTTTTACGGCTGCTTTTTTTATAGTGATTCTCCACCTGTTACTCACTAATCGACATCATTTGTGGCTCCCACGTCCTCTCTCTGACCAGGGTGTATATTTATCTCCTCCATCAAATTTGATTTGATAATATTTTCCTTTTAAAACATGTGCAAACAAATATTCAAGGTTTAAAGTAGAATTGTGCATTGATACTCATTACTGATCTTCCAGATGTTACTCAACTAAAAAGGTACTTGTAAATTAAATTGTAAATATTTAAATGCTTTAAGTGTTTGGATATTGTTGTAATGGAAGATTTTAACGATAAACTAGAAATCCTTGATTCCACAAAATACAAAAAAAAATTAGAATTTCTTGGATCCGTTGATTTCCATAGTAATACCGTAAATGAGAGAATGTGAGGAATTCATTGATTTTCTATGAATACCGAATCATACATCTAATTATAATTGTTGAGATGTATCTAAATCTACCAAAAACAAGGGACCAACAAATAATTGTTCAATATTATAAATCAGTCGAAAAGTGAATACAGTTTTAGGGTTAAACAACTTAACAAATCCAGAAATCTTATAAATTATAAAATAAGAAAAATAAATTATGTAAGAAAAAAATAGTACAGATCTTTTGACATTTTCGAAATATTTCGCTAAGTCAATCCTTCCAAGATTCGTCCTTCAATCGGATTGATAATCCCTTTTCATTTTCTACTTCTTCTCCTCTAGTGATAGTGCTTTTCCAAGTTTGAAAAACAGCTTTTATCTTCTTTCAGTTCCTCCGCATATTAGAGATATGCTGTAGAAAAACAAAGAAAATAATAATAATAATTTAATAATTCAAAGAAAAAGTGAATAAAATCATAAACCCAAATAGACTATTTATGAAAATATCTTAATACTCAAAATTTGTTCTAAAAACCAGAAAATATTATTTATTTAAAACATGTAAGCTTATTAATTCTCAATGGGAAAAAACTATTAAAATACAAAAATTTATAAATAATGAAAAATTATAATCTAAGCCATATTAGTTATATATTTATAAATATGGTAAAATATATGTCATAATAACTCTTCCCAAACTAATAAAATATACAAATACTAGAAAAAACATACACCAATTGTCAAATGAAAATGAAAAAAGGAAAGAAATCTCACCGAGTTTTATCACCCAAACTTTTATAGATAAGAATCATACCCTAAATGGAGCTGTCGATAAGAATCGTAATTTGAACTGGATTTTCCCATCTGTTCTGGTCTCTTTATAAGGTTTCAAATATAAATAAAATATCACTCCTATACTTTTCCTAATACTTTTGATGTGTGTGTGTGTTTTGTTTTTGAAATTCATATTCCGGTTGATAAGATAAAAGATGAAAAGGGTTAGAGATGAAGTTTACGTTGAAGATCAGTGATGAGGATAAACGTAATTTTTTGGTGGTTTTTGGACCTCATCAAATGTTTGTGGCTGATCCCAGATTCAATTTAGGAGGAGATATTCGACTCTAAAAAACCCATCTTCCTTTTTCTTCTTCTCTTTCTCATGCATTAAGATAATGATTCTCTATTATCTCTTTCATGTCCTTTGCTTTCACAGTGCTCTTGACACATCCAGTTAACTCAACTATTCGTATTAAGATCGATAGGATCTTCAAAGATGATGATAATGAAAAGAAAGGAGAACGTATGAGGATGGTGAGTTTTTTCATCGAGGATTTAGGGTTTTTTATTCATTCTCACTATTTTGAGTCTAATTTGCTGAAGAGTTATTGAAAATGAGAGCAATGCAGGTAATCATAATAGAGATGTTTAAACCTTTGTTATGAAGAAATATTAAAGTATAGTAGTATTCTTATGTGTTGTGTAATTTTTTCAATGTTGGGTTCAAGTGGTGCCTCGCTTTACAATAAACTCGCCACGATCGCAAATTTTCGGAAATCGGTCTATTTTTCAAAATTCAAACAGATACAAATATGATTATATTAATGTTCATAATTTCTGATGGATTTATGAGTATCGATCGGAAATTTCTCGGTAACTAACATGGATAACAACAACTATAAAATGGTAATAATAAGTTCATATTTTCTGACAGATTTCTGATGGTTACTTAAAAATCCGTCGAAAATCAATTAGAAATTTTCTGATGGAGTTCTGACAGATTTGTATCTTGAAAGTTTGTCAGATTCCCGTCGTTTCACCTTTGGAAATAACCGACTGATTTAATTTCTGTCAAAAAATTCTGTCAGTTTTCCAGCTATTTTCTTGTAGTGTTGTGTTTTGTGTCAATGCAGAGAAGTTTTAGTCAAATCGCGATGACTATGTTATGTTCTTCCAAAATTCTCTCACATAACAACGAACATTATACGGTTATGGATTTTTTTTCAGACTAAATGTACATTTTCTTTCTTTGTAATTTATGTATTATTTCATGACAAAAAGCTTTTTTGATGAATACCACGGAATAGGGTTAATACTTGTCTTTTGTCGGGCGTTTAGATTATCTTTTTCTGTTTTTTAGTGGGGAAACATATATGAATGTCCTTTCAGCCATCATCATTACGTGTGAAATTTTCAAAGCTGGTTCTAGTTAGAGGTTGGAGTTATCATTTTTAATTATAATATTTTTTCATACCTAATTTGTAGATCCTTATTCTAACTAATTAGGATCGTTTTCTCTAGGTCCCAATTTCCAATTTTTTTTGCAAGGTGTTTTGTAATGGAGATGGATATCTTATGCACTTGAAAGAATCCTATTTTTTAAATTCAACTATAAAACTTATGTTCTCTAAATAAGAATCATCTTAGGAAATGTGTGTCAATGGTTTTTGGTAGGCAGATGAGTTTATACTAATGATAAATTTAGGCCTAGACGTCAAAAATAGAAAAAATCTCAAGTCAATCTCATAACTACAAGGAACCACATATTCTCAAAACATCACCCAATAAGATGAGCTTAAATGAATTTAATAGATTGATTGGCAATTTTATAGGTTGGGCTAGTGCTCTTATGCTGAATAAACTTTTCAGATGACAATTTTTTTATTTTTTTGTTGAGATGTGAATTTAAAAGTTTTCTCAAGTTGAGTTACCTTATAGGTTAAAGGAAAGCTATTGTAGTTTTGAAGGGAAAATATACTTTGATACTATGAACATAAATGAGAAATTTTATATTTGTGAAAAGCAGAAATAATAGGCCTTGAACATTGGTCAATAAGGAAATATGGGAGGGTTATCGAAGTTGTCAAAAATGTCAATGCATATGTATCTAATGTCATAACAAAAATACTAATTTAATCATGATCTAAATAATTTATTCCTGCATGCATTATTTGTGGGTGATTACCGTGCATAAAAAGACTTCTAAACATTTTGAAAATGTATAAAAAGGAAAGTATGTCCATCAACGAGGTTTATCAAGGGTGTATTTACTGTAAATACACATAGTGTTGATTTGCACTACTTTTTTTTTTAGCTTAGAGTTTCTCAGCTTATTATATTCTTGCAGGTTATTAACATGTAAAACGATGTGATGAGATATCAAGGAAGTTGTGGTTTTAAAAGATTAAATTGACAAAACTGGTCTAAGATGTTTACCACACCTTGAATAAAAACCTGATATTGAGCTTGGAGACTTAGAGGTCAGAATTAAACTTTTCAGTTATGTTTTGCTGGTAGTCTTTCATATCTATTTTAATGCATCTTTTGTTAGAGGATGTGACTGTACTTTTCTTTGCATTTTAAAATTCTTTCTTCGGAAGAGAAAACTTGCTAATCACGAGCATGAAGTACTGGAAATGAACTCAAACATTGAAAAGCTTCGCCATAAATATAACAACCTTCATGAATTCAAGATAGTTCTTGAAAAGGTAGGTATAGTCGCATTTCGTTCTCAGATTTATATCAAGTAATTGCGAAATGATTCAAAAATATTTCTAGATTTTTTTCTCTCCAAACTACCTGCAAAGTTCTTGGTCGGTTGCAAGATTATATACCACATTTTTAATCAGTTGACAAGGTTATCCAATTTAGTTTTTATTTAATTTCCACAACAATAAAAATTTCCGTGCCTAGACAGTTGACATTCTTGCCCAAAATGTGACAAGAGTAATAAATTAAGATCAAGATAAATAAATATAGGAATTATGACACATGTTATACCTGTGACATATCTTGTTCATGGTCATGGTCTCTCTTATCTCTTTTTATGTAATGGTCTCTAGTTATATGGTGGTAAGGTCCAATTATGTTAATATTTACATAATCCCTTGTTAATCAAGGTACATGGCCAAGATTTATGAAGGTAGAAGATGCCAGGGATATGAAAATAAGGTGGATCATGAAATATATAGACAAGTTTTATTGATTGGATTCCTATGGAGAGAAAACAACTCACGTCAAGCCAATGCCAAGGTAATAATATAATTAATAGATTATTATGAGTACTAGCGATACTAGGATTGTTTGATGCTAAGTTGTTAGAGACAACAACATAGCATGACGTGAATGAATGATGAGAAGAGACTTTCATTGCATGAACAAATGAAGAGAAAACATATCATGCTATAATTGTTGTTTGCTAAGTATTGCATATGCTGAAACTAATATCATGATATTTTGATATATTACTAAATATCAATTTAATTAGAACCAAGTACTTTATGATGCATACATTGTGTTGACTTTAGGAATGAATGTATACTGCCTTATTGATGCCTCGCAAGTCTAATATCAACCCGTATCTCTACATTCTCTCTATTTGATAAGCATGAAAATAGTTTAAAGTTAAAAATCTAAAAATTAAAAAAGATGTAAAAAAAAATATATGCCTAAGTATCACAAAAGAATCCCTAGAAACAATATGTTTGTTGTTGCAAACACTAAATAATTAAACATGAAAGATGTGTTTGTGGTGTATATACATCAGTAATCATAATTTTTCTAAATTTAATAAAGATAAAATATTCATTACCTCTAAATATATGTTTGAATTTTTATTCATGATAATGGAGGAATTTTGTAATAAGCTCTTGAACTGGTAATGGTTAAGACATATCTTAGAAAAAATTTGAATTATAAATTTAAGTTTGTAGTTCAAAATTAGAGTTCATTCAATAAATAAATTAAGAAAAAATATCTGTGGAGGAAAACATTCAGTGGTGCGTCTTCTAAGAATAGAGAATCCATCATGTGTACTGGTTGTTTTCTTCCACTGATATTTTTTCTTATTTTTAATTATGTATATCGTTGTAGAAAAAACTAATTTGTGGCTTGTTTTGTGTTTAACTTTAGGCGTAGCTAACATATGTTTTTATGCATAGATTTATTTGATGATAGATATGTCCGTGAGTGGAAAAGTTTAAGATTTGATTTCAAAGTTAATTGTAATTTTTTTCAGTTTCGTTTCGCCAATTTCTGAACTTGGAAATGTTTAGCAAGTTATTTTCTATACACTTGATGGTAATCAACATAGGTCAATAGTTCATCGTTTTACCAAGATTTTAACGGCATCTGACACAAGTACACATAGTAGTTTCTCTATTTAAGTTTGAATGACATTTCTCATTCAATTATCTTTATGATATGTTTGAGCTAGCACAGACTCAAGAGCTTGTTACAAAAGACTTATATGGTCATGAATGGAGATTCATACAAATATTTAGAGGTAATGATATTTATTTTTCTCGGAAACAAATGAAAATTTTGATTAGTTGCTATTGATCTTCTTTTTCCCAATCCCCACAACAGAGACATATTTTCAAAAGTATTGAGCGCAAAAAGATTGGTTGTTGGAAACTCCCTTCTAATCATTAGGTATATATTCGTTTTTATATTTTTTCATTTTTTTGGACTTTAAACTATTTTTCTTCATCGGAAAGAATGGAGAGTTACAAGTTTCCCGTACTGTGACGGTTTTCAACGATCAAGAATCCCAGGATAGATAAATAAGACATCAACAAGGTGCCATACACTCATTAGTAATATCAACATAATGCATGATCCATTGTATAATTACTTATAATGTGCATACATTTAATAATAATTGTATGTTCATTGTGGTTTAAAAGCTAAGGTAATTAAAAAAAGTAATATTCAAAATTTATTATTGTTTTGAAATGTTATGATATTTGTTTCTTTAACAAGTATGTATATATTTTGGTTTTTATATAATTAAAGGTCAAACAAATTTGTTGGTAGGTACAATAAATTAGTAAATGCATTGAGAAATAAATTTAGTGTTACTTTGAGATTTAGGATGAGGTTTGAGGGTGAAGATTTTTTTGAAATAATATAACATTTCATGTAAACTTTTTTTTGTTTCCAAAATCTAATATCAATCACACATGTTGTTTCATTGACTAAGATACTCATAGATGGTTATTAGTGTAAATGTATTTTCTCCTCATTGGAAAGATTCAGAATGACAAAACCTACAAGTAAAAAAGATTCACACTTTAATTAAATTCTTTTAAGTTACATTTATTAGTGGAAATAACATATCATAAATTAACTGCTTTTCTAGGGGCAATGAGATGAGTTTATAAAATTTCCAAGAACTGATAAGGCTTCACCTTAGAAAATGTAGCATTTTAGTGTCTTCATAATATATTTTTAATCAACTTTGCTAAAGAAAAAAATCCTTCACAAGTTAATGAAATTGGTAACGATAACATTCTCATAATCATTTTTGATAAGTTCCTTGTGAATATCTTTCAAATCAAATATATATATATATATATAAATGTGTGTGTGTGTGTGTATATATATGTATATATATATGTTGAAGTAATAAAGATTCCCAAAGAAACGTAATATATTTTAAAAAGATTATAATAATACTTTTTACCGATTTTATTAATTTGACAAGAACATTTTTTTAACAAAATTGATTAAAAAATATTTGATGAATACACTAAATGATTGATTTCCCACGGGGAAACCTTACCAGTTCATGGAATTATTGCAAGCTCAACAAATTCCACCTAGAAAAATATATAATTAATGTTATGCTACTTTTACCCTCATGAATGTAATTTAAAAGAATGTAACTATAGTTTGAAGAATATTTGATTTGTAGGTTTCGCCATTCCAAATCCTTTCAACGAGGAAAAAAATCATTTACATAATTAGTCATTCTAGAATAACTTAGTCAATGAAACAAAATGTATTATTGATATTAGGAGTTAGTCACTTCAAAAATATATTCACCTTCAAACTGCATCCTATATCTCGAACAAACATTAAATTTACTGTTTATTGCATGTAAAATTTTGTCGTAGTTGACAAGAAATTGGTTTGATCATAATAGTATATAAAAACCAAACTATAATAATACATGAATAATAATGTGAATTAAAGTATTGTTTTCAATTACATTGGTTTGAAAAACACAAAAAACTGCAATTTTATTAAAAGTAATCACTTTATATTGCATACATTGCGTTGATATAAGTGATGAACATATGTTGCCTTGTTCATACCTCATTTGCGTAATGTTAACTCGTATCTCTCAATTTTTTTCCTTTAAAGAACAAGAATATACTTTAAAGTCTAAAATTCAAAAACTAAAAAGAAATAGCTTCGTTTGATCTTAAAATAATATCCCCAAAGTTGTTTTGATTGAGACTTTTCATAACGGACTTTAAACTCTTTGAGCTTTGATATGTGCTGTTTGTTACTTCAAAATTTTACCTCATAAAGTAGCATGAATGTTGCAAGTGCACAACTAATCTTATGTAGTATTTAAAGATCGAATCCCACAGAGAGTGATGCTGCTTAAACGAATCTATAAAGAGTAGAATAGCTAGGATGAAAATATATTTTGGAGTTTTGGTTTAATAGTAACGAAAAAGCATGTAAATAACGAAAGTAAAACCAATATGGTTGAATGTAGCAATCCACCCCAACTATATAAGTTCAAATGGAATCCACCCAGACTTGTTGACTCTTCATTTACCAACCCAAAAATTTTTAAAATGGTAATTGTAAAAGCGGATTCTGTAGATTTGAAATCCATGGAAACTTTTTTGGGTGTGAAGTGAAATAAATTCAAATGCAAATTCATATATTTGTATTCAAGTGATTTTCAGACCGTTAGATTCTGAATTTTTTTTATTTCACATATAACGTTGAACTGGTTAAAACTCAAAAATCAAGAGAAAGCTCAAAATTTTGAGAACTTTCTAAATTTATATGGAGCACTGCTGTAGTACCAAATTGAAATTGCTTTTTGACAAGCATTTCTCTTAAAAATCCCACCAGTTACGCTCAAAATGGTTAGGATTTGTGATGTTTTCATAAAACAAACCATCACACAATAAATGAAAATCCGAACCTCTTGAATATTTTGTGTTATGGAATACGAAATCTCCTTTCTCAATTTGAAATCACCACTCTCAAGAACTCTATTTTTTGGGGAAAATCAATTTTGGGAAAACGATTTGAGATAGGCTATAAGAAAATCAAACCTCTAAAAAGAAATAGAGGGTTTCATTTTTGGAAGGATCAAACCTAAATGTTGTACCGTGAAACTCAAAATCACGGTTTAGTAATAAAATTTGTGATTTCAATTAGATGTTTGAATTATGAAGAATTTAAAAGATCGTGAGGTTTAGTGAAGTTTTAAAACTTTGGGGGTTGGAAAATGAAGAGCCAACAAATCAGGGTAGGTCTCGTTTAAACTCATATAGTGGAGGTGGATTGCTACAGTCAATCCAATTCAACAAGACGAATGTTGGGCATTAGGGATATCGCATGGGATTCATCTAAGGTTTATTCAAGGATTCAATGGATGAAGATTAGTTACTATCAAGTTCTCAAACTATGAAACATTGTTATGCAATAAGCTTATTTTGTAAGCTAAATCACCTATACCTAAACTACTCCGAGACTCTATAGGTTATCATGAAACGACACATCTAGATATGAATATATTTATCAATTTTGCCTTTAGTTCACTAGAATTCATTACTCAACCAATTGGCAGGACATGACAAAAAGCTTGTTCAAGTCTATGTCAGGTTATAACATGCATTAAGATGCATTAAGATTGATCTTGAACAAAGAATTTGCCTAGAATTTCTACCCTAAGAATCACCAATCCAATTAGACAGTAAGAGAATCCCTTTGAATCCCACTTACACAAAACTAATAAACTACTTATACATAACTAGATTAAACAAAAGCATGGGTGATGAAACGCTATGCATAATAAAAGAAAATAATCAAACAAACGGGTTCAGAGGTACTTCTCTAAAAGTTACAAAAGAAATCTTCTCCCAAAAGATGTAGAAACATATGCTAGCTAAACGACGAAAGATGATTAACTAAGTGCTTTTATCTTTAGAAGAGTGTCTTTGGCGGCTCTGTGTATTCTCCTATTGCTATTTTTTTAGTCATACCTCCTAGGGTTTAAGAATGAGTACTTTTATGTTTAAGGCGTGTAAAGGCGGTTTATGGTTTTCTTAGGTCGAAATAAATGAAGAGGAGTATTTTTGGACCATTTGGACTTCAGCACTCCTCTGGCACACTAGCGGGACTTGTTGGCGCTCTGGGGAGGCCTTATAGCTTGCCACGGGCTCTTTGGGCACTCTGGTACTTGCTTCTAGTTCTGCTCTTCAGGACATGTGCTTAGTGCTTTCATAATAACGTCTGATTGGCTAGATAGATTGGACTGATTTAAATTGGAGATGAAAGTTTACTTTTCTAGCTTTTCAAATATATAAAGAATGTTACATTTGTGCATGGGAAGGTCTTCAAAAGTAGCCTTCAATCTGAATCTATGAAACTGTCTTTATAAATGTTTTGCTCACTTTTTTATCCTTTTTGCTTGGAAACCTTTAATAACTCGTTGAAACTAAAATATTCGAATTGTGGCTAAAAATCACTTTACTTATGCTAAAACACTTGTTAATCATCATAAATACATGGGTAAAATATGATGTTATTAACTCGCTCAGATTTAAAATTTTCTTGTCCTCAAGCAAACAAGAAAGTAAAGTCATGGAAAA